>CAKXYN010000037.1:15000000-20000000 GCA_935064755.1 Tragelaphus eurycerus
ATTCTGGCCTGGAGAATTCCATGGGTTCACAAAGAATGTTCACAAAGAGTTGGACCCGACTGAAAAATGACATCAGAAAATGACGTCCTCTCAGTGGAATCTGCAGACAAGATCAGCACTGTTAAGCTGTTTCTTTGTCCACCTGAATCCACTTCGTATCTACAGATGAAGCAGGGGGCCTACTTTCCCAGTGACTTCTGAGTGACCTTGGGCAATGCTGTTTCCTGTGCCCAGGGGCAAGGGTGGAAACGCAGCACAGAAAGGCTTGTCTGGACTCCTGCTTGCAGACAACTTCAGATTCTGTCCTTTGGTTTTGCAGGAGGAAGAATTGGCTTTCCCAAGAGAATGAGCAACCAGCACCCCTAAGCCAAAAGTTGAGGCTCTCTTGGGTCCCACAGAAGAACTTGCGAGGAGCTGTCTGAACTGTGTTTAAGGTGATGGAGTCTGGTTTCCAGGGAAGGCTTTGAGGAGCCTGTGATTTCTCCAGGCTGAGTGCTGGCTTCCAGAGGCATCAGAACTAATCACCCGGCTTTGCTGTTCCCGTTTTAACCATCTCCGGAGGCCTCTACCTCTCAGAGTCCCCGAGGAAGAGAATGCATGTGCTCAAAAAGAGCAATGCTTTGGCCACTGAGCACCGGGCCGGCAGGACTGACGGCTCACCCCTCCACGTGGGCCCGATGGAGCTGTCCTGTCACAGCCCAGGAAACTGAGGCCAGCTACACTACCTCTACCTGGGGAGGGAAAATCACCTTCACCCCATGGAGAGTTTTCCACAGCACAAAGATTGATGGAACCGATGATGAACAAATCTCCCTGTCCCTTCCTGGTGCCACAGGTCAGCTGGCGCTGAGGCTGGGGAAGGTGTGTGGGGCTCAGGAGGGACCACAAGTGGCGGTCAGGACAGCTCCTGCGTTCCCAGGACAGAGGCCCTTCAGCTGGGCACCCACCCCCGCCAACCTGGCTCAGAATGATGCTGGTTTGAGAAAAGGCGGTTCGTGATGTGAATGCTAAGGACCCGAAGGTCAGTTTGGGGGAGCTGGGAGGGGTGCTGGTAGCACCTTAAATGTTCCTGAAACTTCTGTTGAGTCATTAGTTTGGGGCCCTCAAGAGGAGGAAGGGGTGGGTCTCTGAAATACAACATTAAAGCAAATAACGAACCCCAAGTCCTCTCCAGTGAGGCTGGGGGAGTGTTCTCAGAGGAGGAAGACTGCCCTGGCCGCCAGTGTCCGCACCTGTCCCTGGGGACTGCAGCTCAGGGGTCCTCTGTGCTGTCCCCTCCCACCTCCACCCCCGTCAGGGCCTGGATCATCCTTGTTCCCACCCAACCCCCCGTGACCACAGGGTCAGCACTTGCCATCTTGCTAGCTACCTGGGTCACACCCAATCTCCCTCATCAGATAAAAAATTAGATTTTGTTAATTAAAGTAATGGAAATCAATTATCCTTGTCAGGCCACATGGCCCATTGAGACAGGGCCAAGCCTGGCACTGCAGTTTCTTTCTGGCCTCGCGGAGAGTTTGTCTCCCAGGAACTGGGGCAGGTTCTTAACTGTTGGCAGCCAGGATGTAGACTTCAAAAGGATGAGAAGTGGGGTTACACGTCACTAACATTTAAGACTCGGGTCACTTGTTTCCAGCTCTCTGCCTAGCATTCTAATGGATTTAACAAAAATATTGCACGTTTAAAATAAAACTCAATAACTTCATGAGTAGACTGAAAAAGCTACTGTAGGGTGTCTGGTGGGGTTGTTCCCTTCTCTCCCTTGTACCACATCCCCTTGGAACAGCTTAAAAAGTCATTACTTTTATAAATATCGCTGTACAATTTACACACAGTCATTATTTCACTTACTTAAAAAAAGTGCTCTGAACGCAGAGGCTAAAGTCCCCTTAGTGATATCCCTGTGGTTTTCTCAGTTTATTCTAAACTAATTGCCAAAGCAGCATGTGATGAAATCCCTAATAGCTTTCACGACGGAAGATTAAACCCCGCAAGGAAACATGCTTAAAAGGTGAGCCTCAGGCTTGGAAATCCCACCCGCTTTCCTATCAGTCAGGATCACTGGGGATCTGTGGGGTCATCAGCTCGCTCTCCCCCAAACCCAGGGATGGGGTCACATGGACACAAATAGCAGCTGGCTGTGGGGCTGGGTCCAGGAATGGTATCTGAAGACCTGGGCACAGTTCTCCTGCCGAGTCACCATGGGGAAAATCAGTCCCCTGACCGTTCGGAGCTTGGCCTCTGGAACCAATGCCTCTGACTTGAAGAAGGGGCAGGTCACCTGGTGGGATGACCCTGGCTCTGCACGCTTCCCTAGCCTCTGCTTGTCCACCGGACATCTGGAATCACCTTTATCCACCCCACCCTTTCCTAACCCAGTGGGACAAATCCTGGTTCTCTGGGATGGTCAAGACCTGCTTCCCTCCCGTCTCCAAGTGTCACCACTCACCTGCCTACCATGCTGCTCAGACTGAGCAAACCACCCACTATGTGCCGGCCATCACCTGAGCCTCCAGAATCCTGACCCCGAGACTCTTTTTTTGAAAGCCTTCTTCTACAACCAGTATCGAAAGGCAGAACTCTGCACATCAGAAAGTGGAAGCATCAGTCACTTAGTCATGTTCGACTCTTAGTGACCCCATGGACTATAACCACCAGCTCCTCTGTCCATGGAATTCTCCAGGCAAGAATACTGGAATGAGTAGCCGTTTCTTTCTCCAGGGGATCTTCCTGACCAGGTCCCTGGCGTTACAAGCAGATTCTTTGCCATCTGAGCCACCAGGGAAGCCCCTGTGCATTAAAATCCACTACCAAATTGGGAGTTTTCCCATCCTTTGCTTTAGCGAAGTATGGAAGATCTTGCAAAAAGGAAAACCAAAAACGAAGCTACCTAAGTTCAGGAGGAGTCTCGCAGAAGTCTCAAGTCACAGCCTCAGCATCAGAGCTGTGCGCAGTGCACTCGTTGAGGGCTGCCCTGGGAACTCTGACCCTCTGGTCGGCTCTCAGAGACACGGCGGTGTCCCCAACAGCATTCCTCAGATAGATCACCTCTTAAAACCTGTGCTCCTCCTCACCATCAGGATCTGATCAACACTGATCTAGAAAAGCACATTTACCTCAAATACCATAAACCAGCCACCCCTGCACCCTGCACGGGGCCCTGGAGTAACTCCGCAACACCTAGGGGTGCTGTCATCGCACCCGAGTCGTGTCTGTTCTAAAGCACTTGGCATCTCTTGACAAAAAACCTCCAGGGAGGAAGACAACTTACAGAAAAGTACTCAAAGTAATCAAAGGATAAAAACAGGAATTGCTTAAGAAAGTAGGCAGTCACAATAACCTAAATGCATTTGTCAGATTAAGCTAATTTAGACAAACTTATTGAATGTTTTTTACCCTAATATTAATCACATATCTCCAGGAATAACCACTGTACGATTGCTGCCCAAGTGTATTTGTCTGGCCATCCACTCCCTGAAGTAGAGACGCTCCAGGACATAGGTTCCTCTAGGATCCCTCAGCCCCAGCCCTCCATTAAATGCTTGTTCCTCAGGCAGCAGCACTGCTGAGGTCATAACTCGTTTCCTCTGGCTCATCCCACTGCCAGAGAACATACTGCCCATGTAATTTCCCCACCACAACATGCTTTGTTGCGTGGAGTCAAACTTGCATGCAGACTGTGCTTCTTTATAACTTCCTTCTTGTACTCTCAGATTTGTGGTCCAGAGCCCCCTGCAGCAAACTTAATCACTCTTCAAATACTCAGAGAAAGTTATCAAGGTTCTGCTCATTACACCCTCAAGTTAAAATTCAGCCAAGCCTCCCATGATGACTCTGATGGCATTTCACATTCTGGCGCCAGCCTGGCCCCTTCTGTTTAATTCTCTTCAATTACAAACATCCCTCATAAAGCTCTGTGGCTTCATGAACACAGACACTCCACATCTGGACAAACCAATATAAGCAAAAGCAGGAGACTGCTTCTTCTCTCCGGACCCTGGGAAATCAATAAGAAGCCAGGAGAGTTTACTAGAATAAGCTAGAATCTAACCTACTTTAAGGTAGTTCTTGACCCAAAGTTGGGGTTATTTGGCTCATCTAGATAGATAAAATTTGGCTCTTTACATGAGAATGATGACCTAAGTGTTGAAATCTTGGGCTAACTGAAACAGACCCAGAGAGAACTGGACCATGACTTGGTTGCCAGGCTATGAGGGGCTTCAATTGTCAGCAACACCAGTGTCCTAGGCAAGGAGTCACAGGCTTAACAGAAGCTGATGGGCCTGGCACCTCCTTCACTCTCAGCAGGAACAGTGCCCCAAATGCCAAGTGGGATGCTCCAGAGTCAGCCAGACTCCTGTTGAAAAATAAGCCTCAGCATATGAGAGGCAAGTCCCACTATTTTACTGAATAATTTCTTGCTTCCAGAAGCAGGAGAAAGAACCGAGGCCAATATTTAGAGATCTGAATACTACTAGAGGAACACAGGAGAATGGAAATGCAAATGCTATTTCTCAAATGCACCCTACTGAACAACTCACTGAAAACATGAAGGCGTATAAGAGGAACATAGCTGCTGGGGTGTCTGGTCTCTGCGGGACACCATCACCTAGAGAATGGCCATCGCAGATTAGATGGGCACTTCACCATATCTGTTTTCTAGTTGGCGTTAAAGAAAATTCAAAGCAAAATGGTGACAGTGTGAATAACATGCAAGTGGGCATTCAGACACCTGATTTCAGGCTGCGTTCACCACTCGCTGGCTATGTGAGCTCTGGTAATGCACTTAACCTCTGTAAAAACTCATCTGCAATATCCAGGTCTGAAGTGGATGCTTGCTGTGGTCCTTCTGGTACAGGTGCTCTATAATTCATCATGATGCATTCTGCTGAAGACGATCCTTCCTGACTCTGGTTACCCTGAAGAAGGGAAGGCTTTACTTCTCTTTAAAAGAACACTGGGGTCCATTATATTTGGGGTGAGGGAGAGGATACATGTAAGTAAACCCTGCGTTAGGTGGAGCACGAAGTCCTGTTGTTGTTTATTTACAGCAGGGTTGCGGCTGTCGGCAAAGAACTCACTGGCTTGTGCCATTCTGTCCGCTTGTTCTTCAGAACCCAGTTGCTCATGGTACCTGAGCTTCGGTTTTAAGCCACTTGGGAAACACCTGGGGCTAGAGGGGTGTGCAGGTGGCTGCTGTCGCTTTCCATGGCTGAGGTCACTGTTCACTCCCCTCCAGGGTAGCCCTACACAACTGTGGTTCTCCCAGGGGCTGCACCTACACTGCTCTGACATATAAGAATTACAAAGAGAGCTTTCCAGAGGCAGCAAAAACAGGCGGCATTTCCCATTGCCACAGAGGGTCAGAACGTAGCCTCTGAAGATCACAGGACCCACAGGACTCCAAACTGAGATGACAGTCTTTGCAAACGAAAAGGAGGCTTAAGAAGTTAAAAGCAGCAAAACAACAGGAAGACACTCAGATGCTCTTGGGAAATTTTCTTTCTTCATTCCATACGTGACTCACTCTACACTGAGGCTGACCTCTGAAATTAAGACAGAAGATGGAAACCCGGGGCTTCTAGTGGATGAAGATCCCGTCTGCAGTTGGATACAGCAACAAGCTATTAGTTTCATTTCCAAATTAGCAGAGAGATTATCTTGACACAGAAAGGAACACTCCTGCTGGCTGAATTTCTCTTCTCCTGACGGGGCTGGAAGTTGCATATCATGTATTGCAACATTAAATGTACTTGGGGGAGAAATCCAGAAGACAAGAAAAAATGGGACTCAGATTACTTGAGTTACTGTAATCCCAGGATGTGGAGGTGTCCATAAAATACCATGAGGAGCTGAGAGGAAAGGCTGAAAGAGGAGAACCCTACAAATACCGTGGAGAATGGGGTGACATACACGTATATGCATGCTAAGTTGCTTCAGGTCCCATGTGTACACCTCAGTGACTCAGACACCTGGGCAAGTGGGCTGGCTTCTCCCAGCTCTACTTTCTGACACCCAAGACAGTCAAAACAGCATTAGCTGTATCCACTTCATACTCACTGAATACCAAGCCTTTAAGCAGCACATATACATACAAACCACTCAATAAATCTAAACTCTTACTTTTATGAGAGGAGAAGAAGATGACAGAGGGCAGGACAGAGATCATTGCCTTCACTAAAACCGGTTGACTATTATCTGACAGTTCCTTCCTGAGTACAGACTGGAAATTAACCCCTGTGTGTCTATAAACTGCATTGTCCATTTATGATTGTTAACTGTTCCCTCAGCTCTCTGCAGTTTCAAGGAAATCTTGCACTTTTTACCATGCCAGTTCTTTGTGTAACAGTTTCTTCATCCTCAACTCTTACTGCAATTCTGGAGAAAGAGCTCCTTCAGGTGACACAGTGGAAGGACCCAAGCCAGGGGGTTCAATTTCAAAACCTCTAAGTGGTGTTCAGAGTGCAGACAAGCAGGACCCTTCCAGGATGGACTCTAAGCCTGGTCCACCCTGTGTGAGAATACCCCACTTACAAGTGGAGAGTGGTGCCAGCCAGAAGTGCACTGGTCATCTCTTATCCAGGATCTTTGGAGCATCTACTTAAGAGGCTGATGCTCAGTCCCTCAGTCATATCCTACTCTTTGCTACCCCATGGACTGTAGACCTCCAGGCACCTCTATCCGTGGGATTCTCCAGGCAAGAACAGTGAGGTGGGGTGCCATTTCCTCCTCCAGGGACTGAACCTGCAGCATCTCCTGCATCTACTACACTGATAGGTTAAGATGCCTGCTGCTGCCGCTGCCAAGTCACTTCAGTCGTGTCTGAGTCTGTGCGACCCCATAGACGGCAGCCCACCAGGCTCCCCCGTCCCTGGGATTCTCCAGGCAAGAACACTGGAGTGGGTTGCCATTTCCTTCTCCAATGCATGAAAGTGAGAAGTGAAAGTGAAGTCGCTCAGTCGTGTCCGACTCTTAGTGACCCCATGGACTGCAGCCAATGCCTGGGCCACATCAAACATTCTTCCCTACAGATTCTGCATCATCTGTGGCTGCATTCCCCTTGGAATTTTCTTTCTGAAGGTGAGATGTGAGATAGGAAGAACACAGCTGTGCTTTCTGATCCCGAAAGGAAATTTTGGAAGATGCTAAGTAGTCAGAAAAAAATATTTTGACTTGTGCACAGAGCACACTTCTTTAGAAGTTAGCAGAGAGAAAGAATACTTCCCCCTACCACCACCCTCTTGCAGGGAAATCATGTCTTCCCTAGACCCTGACCTTTTTGTAAGATCCAACCTTTCTTTCAAATACTGGTGGTGCCCCAATAGGGGGCCATACTTCGTGGGCTGCCTGGTCTGCCCAGCAAGGGGGAAGCAGTGACACAGTTAGGTCCACAGCAGGAGGGCAGTGGTTTCCATGAAGATATGGGTAGAAAAGCCAATCCTGCTTTGATGGCTGAATTCTCCTCAGTCACTGCAGCAGAGCCACTTTTAAAGGGGCTGGCCCCCTCCTCTATGGAACCACCAGCCTCAGAATTCTACAAAATGGCACTAAATGTCTTCAAAATCAAAGGGAGAATGTAATTTAAGTGCCACTTGGATCTTCCCACAGTCTCTCTGTACCCACAAGCTAGAACACTGCCTGGTGACAGGTCTATAGTTTAGGGTAACACACAGTGGGGAAAAGATGATGGTTTTTCAACCATGCATTTCAGGAAACTGACAATTTTAATAGCACACTTCTAATGGTGAACCATCCATATCTCACCCCCTACCCCCAGTGCTTTTTAGGTTGAAAACATCAGTAGGATGTGAGCAAGCAAGGTATTTGTAAAGAAATCAGCAACTCTCTTCTTTCCAGAAATGGAGAGTGACGATGTGAGCACAGAACAAAGGACAGCACGAGGCGCCGCCCTCATCAGTGGACTAAGAGCAGGCTGAGAAATTGGGGCTGGGAAACAGAGAACACCCCAACCTCCTCCTCAAACTGCTGTTTTTATATGAAGCATTGCATTCTCCACAGACAGAGGCCTGGAATACCATTATTCTACCTTGAGAACCGAGCAAATGAGTGTACATTAAAATAACCAAAAATCAGTTATTTAACAAAAATCCAGGATCTACCATGTACCAGGTATATCCCCTCCCCTGCTTTCTAGAGGACACATGTGAGTGTTTGTGTCCAGTGTACAAGGGAATGCACACAGCTCTGCCTGGAACCTACAGGGGTCCTGGGGGTCTTTCTTCATGGAGACCTGGGGCAGGGGTGGGGACTAGGGGGAAAGGTGAAGGCTGTGGAAGCACTGGGTGGGCAGTGGTCTATGAATGCCTTTAGGATGTATCTCTCCCCATCCCATCAAGACAGATAAAAACCTATCGGGTCAATAGATGGATAACTCGCTGATAGGGAAAGTTGTTTAAAAATGGACTGAGTTACAAAGAGGGACCACAAAATTGGCTTCCCCCACTCACCATGGTTATTTTCAGAACAGCAAATGGCCTTTCAAAGGCTTGTCGATATCCAGCTTTTGTGGCTCAAGGACTGAGTGTAATTAGGACCAGATTCAGGATGGTGTTTTCTGTATCCCCACTGCCCCCCTTCTCACCTCCCAGCCACTCCTCAGCCCACCACAATGGTCTGTCAAATCCATCCATTCCAACAAAGCAGCTGTAATCAAGGTCATCAATGACTCCATCTCACCAAATTGCCGGAGAGTTCCTCTCTCCCCTCTGAACCTCTCTATTCGCGCAGCACTGAACACAACTGTGTTCTCTTCTCCAAGCCTCTGTGACATGATGCTCTCCTGTTCCTTTGTATCTACTTGTTATCTACTCAGTAGTTCCAGCAAGTACTAGCTCAATCCTTGTTATCTGCCAGACGGCTGCTCCTTCTGGGTCACCTCCTGACCTCTGAAAGGAGGGCCCAGGCTACATCCTCAGCACCCCCACCCCTCATCTTCACACTCTTTCCTGAGATGCCTGCAAATCGCATGGTTTCAAACAACATCCAAATCCTGCTGAATCCAAAACCTACATGCTCAGTCCAGCCCATGTTCCAGGGCATAAAATTGGTACAACTAAGTGTCCACAGCAGGCTTCCCAGACATAACACCCACACACACACCCACACACACACATACTTCTTCCTTTGAGATGCTTCCATCTTAGCTAATGGCGCTAGTGCTTATCCATATGTTGAGCCCAAACCCATGAGTCAACCTTTCTCTCTTTCCCTCTTACCCCTACATTCAGACTGTTGGTCCTGCCTTCAACAGATATCTCAGCTCCTCACTTCCTTCTATTTATTATGACTACCACCCAAGTTTATGCATCTGATTCTCACCTGGATGACTGAAATAACCTTCTAACCCCTCTTCCTCTTTTTCTCCTGAAACCCATGCTCCATCTATCAGTCAGGGTAACTTTAACATTCCAATCAGATCACTTTATTCAAATAATTGAATCCTCCAATGCCTTTCTGCTGAACTGACAATAAACTTCAAATTTCCTACCATGCCTATAAAGTCTTAGATGACCTGGTTCGTGTCAACTTGGGGGCCTCATCTCCTGAAACTTCCCCATTGTTACCACATTTCTACCTCACTGGTTTTTTTCCTGTTCCTCCCAATCAGGCAAGACTCAATATCACCCCTGCTGCTATCCCTGTTCTCAAAGATGCTCTTCTCCAAGAGCACCAAGTAGCTGTCTTCTTCTCAGAGCAGCTGTCACTGAGTTTCCTCTGACTCCCTGAGCTGAAGTCCCTCAGATGCGTCACAAATGACTTTTTCTACCACTGTCTGGTTCATAGAAGAAACCTGTTCATGTTTTTAGGATGTTTATTGTATCTTTTGCTTCAGAAGAATCTTGGAATAACACTTTATCTTACTTAGTGTTATCTCCTTGTACTTGATAGCCCCGTAGATGGGTGTTGTTCAGTGGCCAAGTCATATCCGACTCTTTGTGACCCCATGGACTGCAGCATGCCAGGCTTCACTGTCCTTCAGTGTCTCCTGGAGTTTGCTCAAATTCATGTCCATTGAGTCAGAGATGCCATCTAACCATCTCATCCTCTGCTGCCCTCTTCTCCTCCTAGCCTCAATCTTCCTCAACATCAGGGTCTTTTCCAATAAGTCGTCTCTTCAGATCAGGTGGCCAAAGTATCGGAGCTTCAGCATCAGTCCTTCCAATGAATATTCAGGGTGTATTTCCTTTAGGACTGACTGATTTATTCTCCTAGCTGTCCAATGGACTCTCACGAGACTAGTAGATAATCACAAATTATTGAATGAATGAGTGAATGAATGAAGGAAGTTTCCCTGGACACAAGAGCAGTGAGAGTTGGAAGACTTGGAAGAGGTCTATTTCTATCCCCCCAAAGAAATATTTCCAAAGGCTTGGACGGGGATCACAGTTGAAGTGGACTGGGAATCAGTAGATCCAGGTTCAAGTCAGACTGTTTGACTGTGGGAAAGGATGGGCTTCAGCTTTCTCATCTATTAAATGAGAAGAATAATCCTTATAGTTACCATGAAGATTAAGTAATCATTGCTACAATCCCTAAGTTATCAGATCAGATCAGATCAGATCAGTCGCTCAGTCGTGTCCGACTCTTTGCAACCCCATGAACCGCAGCACGCCAGGCCTCCCTGTCCATCGCCAGCTCCCGGAGGTCACTCAGACTCGCATCCATCGAGTCAGTGATGCCATCCAGCCATCTCATCCTCTGTCGTCCCCTTCTCCTCCTGCCCTCAATCCCTCCCAGCATCAGAGTCTTCTCCAATGAGCCAACTCTTCGCATGAGGTGGCCAAAATACTGGAGTTTCAGCTTTAGCATCATTCCTTCCAAAGAAATTCCAGGATTGATCTCCTTCAGAATGGACTGGTTGGATCTTCTTGCAGTCCAAGGGACTCTCAAGAGTCTTCTCCAACACCACAGTTCAAAAGCATCAATTCTTCGGCGCTCAGCCTTCTTCACAGTCCAGCTCTCACATCCATACATGACCACAGGAAAGACCATAGCCTTGACTAGGCGAACCTTTGTTGTTAGAGTAATGTTATAAGAGGTGCTAAAACATTTGTCTCACTTACGGGCTAAAGTCTAAACATCTACTCCCATATTAGAATCATTTCCAAAGACGGAAGCTTTGTCCTTTCCCCTGGAATCTCTTAGAATCATATGTGTCCGAAGAGAGTGTGCACCTGGCTGCTGTGTGCCCCACTTGGGTCAGCTCTCATTAGGGACAGGAGGGAGCATCTGGTCTCATTGTATATTTTAAATGTTCAGTCTCCATGCCAATGGGGTGGCAGAAACAGATGATGGGGAAGAAATCAGTCTGTGCAAATCCTCTGGTCCCTCCTCTCCAAGGAAATCAGTGAACTCACTGTCATCTGCTTCACCACCATCATCTAACTGGTAACATCCTCGCTTGGCAGGCAGGAGCCTGCACTCTGCTTCCAGCTACTCTGCCACCAGCCAGATTCTTTCTACACTGACTTTATCCCAGGGCATCCCAGGGATGCAAACTTTTGGATGAAGAAGATTAACAAAATTAGTGGCTCCCTGCCTGTTGTTTCCTCAACTTTTCAGGAAGGACCCTCCAACTGTAGAAATTTTCCCCTTCCTGTGGGCATGGTGACTTAACTGACACCCACCCACGCATCCCCCTAAAAGATTTTTAAAATTATACCTCATATCACATTCCTGTCCATTTACTACAGGCTGTGCAAGCAGCCTGCCACCTTTACCCCATAGACTGTAAGCAAAGTCTCTATTGCAGCCTAAAACTTGTTTTCAAAGTCTATATCTGCCATGTCTATATAGCGTTCCAGGTTTAGGTCTGTAGGACTTATAGCCCATGTTTTCCCATTTTAAATAGCTCCTTACATCCTGTGTGTATTGTTGCCATTCACTGACTGGATGATAATGGTGACGGTGATGGTGATGGTGGTAATGATGGCAATGGTAGAGATGACGTTGGTGTAGTGGAGGAAGCAGTGATAATGATAAAGAGAAGAAAAGAAGAACTAACACATACAGAATGCTCATAATTCTAACAACAACTCTACTAAGGAGGCACTATTATACACAGTTTATAGACACAATAGAGATTCTGCACAGAGATCTTCTATCACTTGCCTGGCTCACAAGCAGCAAAACTGGATTTTAGTTTGAGTGAATGCAAATCTATGCAGTCTAACACCAGGATATCAGCTCCTGACTAACAGACTATTTAAACTTCGGTCAACTTTTTAAAGTACCCCTAATTTGTCATTCGCTAGTTGAGAGTAGTAATAATTATCCTCTCCTATCTGCAGTGTCTTTCTGCATCCTAGATATTCCAAGAGCCAGGGAAGAAAGATGCAGAGTAAATAGGGACATATTATTAGCATTCAACACAGCCTCTAAATCCAAGATCCGTGGCTGCAGAGTGATATAACATACATATTTACAGGAGGAAAGGTGCTCAACTCAAGAAGCTGGCTTTGCAAAAGCCTTAACAGTAAAAATGACATAATGCGCATGCAGACCTAGAGCTGTAGAAAGGCAACTTCTCTTCAAATAAGTTGCTTAAAAAGTAGATAAACTTCTAGGCCTCCTTAAAGAGAACTGAAAACAATCCAGAGTGACTTCTAAAAGGACAGGAGTGGGGAAGAGCGGAAACAGGATGACTAACCACCACACTGCACAAATATATTACTGATCTCTTGGCTCCATTCACCTACAAAAAAAAGGTCAGAAGGTTTACCCTGGTTAACAAAGGTAATAAGTGCTGAACATGAGGTTAAGGACTTTGAGTTAACTGATGGAGAGGTTCTGCAAACTCAGTCAACGCCAATGACTGCTCAAATTAGCTCTAATAGCATCTGCCTTCATGGAATAGATGCAGAGGCCTCAGTTCATTTTCTAATTGACCAAACAGAATGAGGTCTCTGTCGCATGCAGCTCTTCCTTTCCAGCAATTCCTGTCTTTCTGTCCCCTCCCAGGCACTGTTAATGCAATTCACACAGACACTGGGCCATAAGAATGCAAAGAGCACTGGGTTAGGAGTCAGAAGTCCAGATTCTAAACTCATGCCATGCATGAACTAAATTTGTGAAGAGAAACAGAGGGTTGGAAAGAAACTGCCGGCCCATTGAGAGCAGAGCCAGCACTCAGAAGAAGGGCTGAGGCTCTGGGGAGGTGTTCAGCCCAAGGACCCACAGCTGAGTAGGGGGAACAGAGGGATCTAGAACATCGGCCCTCCTGACCCCTGGCCCAGCGCTCTTCCTGCCTCACCACACAATTCCAGCGGCTTCTTTTAGCTTGTGTCATCCAAGAAATATTTGAAGTGATTCAACCTGCTGTCTCAAAACAAGATGGCAGTTGATAAAAGGTTTTTAAGTGTCTAATTCTTCTGTCATTTAAAATCCAGTGTGGTCAAGTTTGGTACAGGTTCCAAAAGGTTACAGAACCATGTAGCAGTCCGTCTGTAATTCATAGAATCCCAGATTGTGTGGATGCGACCTGCGTTCCTAATGGAAACATGAATAGGCTTTATACTACCAGTGTTAGAAGAGGGAATGGGGGTTTAGATAGAGTGAATGTTCAGTCTAACATGGTAGATTTTGCCTATAAGAACACCTCTACTGGTTTCTGAAAGCTGGTGGGGGAGGAGGTTTGGTTGTATAATTAGGTAAAAAACAAGAGATGGGTTATAACTGAAATGACTAGGATCAGCTGGGTATCAGCTTCACCAATGACTCAGCGGTAAAGAAATCACCTGCAATGCAAGAGACACAAGACACACAGGTTTGATCCCTGGTCTGGAAGTCCCCCTGGAGGAGGAAATAGAACTTCAATATTCTTGCCTGGGAAATCCCATGGACAGAAGAGCCTGGCGTGGGCTACAGTCCATGGGGTCACAAAGAGTCAGACACAACTGAGTCCACACACAGCATGACTCTTATTTTTCCACCACCATTAAGTTTCTTTTATTATGAAATATACTATTCACTTTTAAATGCTGGGGTTGAGACACAGAACTGACACTCTATTACAGGAGTAAAAGTGTTTGATGTTTCATGGTTATGCTCGACGGTTTTTGTGCTGTAAGCACTGATTCACTGTTCTGTGAATCTCAGCAATGAGTTTGTTGTACCAGCTTCCATCACACGTTTAAACTGGAGAAATGGACTAGAAGGCCCCACACTGTTGCCTGTTCACACCCTGGGCTAGTCCAGCCTCTACTCCTCTGACCAGGCAAAGAGGATCTCAGGGTGACTGTGCCCATGTGGACGAGGGAACCCCGACTGGCCTTCCCCTGCAACTGCCTGTCCCCTTGCTTAACTGGAGCCAATTAAGCCCTTCACTATCATTAATTGTCAAACCAGCAGTTTTAGACTTGAGAAAACCCAGCTGGCCATCACCTTTAAATTAGCCTTCAGCCCTTCCAAATAGCTTTAATTAAAGTCACGACTGGCATGGAATCTGTCCAGGTTTTGTTTGTGGTTACAAATTCACAGCGTCACAGCTGTGGCAGGAACAGGACAGATATTAATTCTGGAACCTCAAGGTCTCGTTCAGGTCAGGTTTAGCTTAAAAAAAAATGATAATAAACACCCGTGCAAACAGTCGGCTGGTCAGGCTTGTCCAGGAGTCAGTTCAGCTCAAAAAGCTTCCTGTAGAAGAAATCAACACACTTCCTTGTCATCTTAGGAGCTGGTTCTACCAAAACTAGACCAAGAGAAGATCCCACTGAAAACAAATGACATGCTGTGGCCATACAGAGGTACACCGAGACATTTGGGTTACATATTAGATTTGTCATTCAACAGATGGTCTGAAGAAAGGGACATAAACTCACGGCCACTCCCTTCAGTGCTCCTGGAACCAGCTTAGACTTGGTGACTCTAAATAGTAACTAAATGATAACATTCTACACAATGCTCCTGACAAGGTCGTGGCTAGAACCCCCATCTCAGGTGGGTTCTTTAAGGGAGAGAGGTGGCTAAGGTAGGTGCCCTGAGGTGGGCTGTCATCTGAACTCAGTGCTGATCTTCTTTTTCATCAGCTGTTCATATTACTCTGTGTCTCCAGGGCTTTTTCATCCAGCTGTAGAGTGTAGGTCACAACCCACATCTTTAGAGTGTCGTGGTGAATAGTCACAGAAATAATGTATGGATATGCACAGTCCATGGCAGACGCTGGACCGGTAAGCAGATGATGAGCCCAAGCTTTTCTAAGAAGGCAGTGTGGTGAGTAGAGAGGACCCTTTCCTGCAAAGTGGGCTCACGGCAGCTTCTCACTTTAAGGATACCACTCCTCAGAGACCATCTTCCAATTTCTCTTCATATTTCATCTTCTCAAATCCCATCTTTTATTCTGTGACAAGAAGCAGACTGAGAAGATCTGATGAGGGGCCAGCTACTGCTGCTGCTGCTAAGTCGCTTCAGTCATGTCCGATTCTGTGCGACCCCATAGACGGCAGCCCACCAGGCTCTCCCATCTCTGGGACTCTCCAGGCAAGAACACTGGAGTGGGTTGCCATTTCCTTCTCCAATGCATGAAAGTGAAAAGTGAAAGTGAAGTCGCTCAGTCGAGTCCGACTCTTAGCGATCCCATGGACTGCAGCCCACCAGGCTCCTCCATCCATGGGATTTTCTAGGCAAGAATACTGGAGTGGGGTGCCATTGCCTTCTCCGACAAGGGCCCAGAGCTCTCACTAAATCAAGATGTGTCCACTGCTTAAGTCATCTCCTGCGTTGAGTCTGGGGCTTCCCAGGTGGTTCAGTGGGTAAAGGATCTGTCTGTAAGGCAGGAGATGCAGGTGTGATCCCTGGATCGGGAAGATCACCTGGAGGGCATGGCAACCCACTCCAGTATTCTTGTCCTCTTGCCATGAACAGAGGAGCCAGGCATGCTACAGTCCCTCGGGACACAAAGAGTCAGACATGACTGAGTGACTGAGCATATATTGAGTCTCAGAAGGAATGTGTCTCCTCTTTTTGGAAGGATAAACATTCTGCCTCAATGAACATTGACATACATCAGACCCACAATGTCCTGTATCCTCCATGATCTTCTTCCATCAAATCTGGTGACTGGAAAAGTGCGCCTGCTGCTACTCCTCCCCATCTGACCCACAGAGCACCCTGGACTCCCTCTTCCCAGCCTATCTCTGGATCATTGTCACAGCACAAAATAGCACCATCATCCATCTTCACAGATGGGTGATCCAGGTAGAAAGGGCTTTCCCTTTCTTTTTCCTTCAGTTCTCAACTGATGAACCAAATGGATGGATGGATGGATGATCATGTTTTCAGGTTAATCTGCCCTCCTCTGCACCCAAAACCCTCATACTATCTTGTGATCCCCTAGTCTGTTGGCTCATCTCCCCTATAGAGGCAGACAGGGACCCTGTCTATCTTGAGTTCTCAGTGCTCTCTGTGGAGCTTTGACAAGATATCCAGTAACAGGGTTTAATGTCTGAGAAACGGAAACATTGACTGCTCTTCACTCCCAAGGCTGCTGCATTAAGGCTTCATCTTCTCTCCTGTGTGATGCTGGAAAGCCCTCAGATTTTTCATCATTCACTAGATGATTCACTCATTGAACAGTGTCTATGGAGCATGCTGGGACTGGGGGGCCAGGGAGAAGCAGAGTGTGGGAATGGTGTGAGGAGGGGACTGGTGGGCAGGAACAGTGGGTTTGTTTTGAATTACATGGGAAGCCACCAGAGGAGTTGAGAAAGCAACCTTAGCTTACTGTCCCTAACCCAGTTCTGACCACATTACTCCTCCAATATTAAATTTTTATTTGCTTGCTCTTTTATGTAAAATAAATAAATAACTTCCAAATGCCTTTGCTTGACATTTAAATTCCTCTGTTATCCAGACTTCCATTCTGCCTTCTCATCTCCTCACTTCCTTCTTGCCCGAGCCTGATGTCTGTGCTTGTGGACTCACACCTGACACCCCCAACGTCGGCAATGCCTTTTATTCTCTATCATGACTGTTCCCATTCATTAGGGCTCCATGTGACAAGTGACATCTTCTTGGAAGTTATCCACCCCCCATGACACTGATGATTGTATCTGGATCGTCACCCTTTCAGTGATTGTTCACTTAGTATCTCCTGTGGGCCAGGCTCTCTGTTGGGCACTTCTCACTTAATTCTTGCAAAGAACCCATGAACTAGAGTAACTAACATCCCATGTCCATCTTGTGGAGGAGAATACAAAGGCTCAGATAGGTCAAGTTCCCAAGACTGCATGTCAACCATCTCCAGCACCCACAGTCAGGCCCAGGGGGCTCAGCTACCTGAGCTGTCCACGCATTTGTATTGTTGATAGTGGTTCTTGAAAGTGTCTCCTCCATTGATGCCCCTTCATCACATGGACCATACTTCACTCATCCTTTTATCCTCCATCTTTGAGCAGTTGTGTAATAATTACTTGCCCCAAAATGAAACTTTGAGAATAATTATCAGGAAGGATCTCAGAGGCTTTTTTTCATAAAAAATCTTTCATTTACTCATTTTTTTATTTTCTCATTTTTGTATCTATCCCCAACTCCATGTGACCCCAGTGTGTAAAGATGTATGCCTAAACTATGAGCACAGAGCCCAAAGAGCTTAGAATCCAATTACAGGAAAAGAAAGATGGGAACCAACATTTATTCACACCCCAAATGGACCAAGGACTCCTCCAGAAGTTAACATCTTTTTCCTTGTATAATTACCCATCAAGATGGATTGTCAACACCAGGAAACTGAATCTCAAAGAAGGTAAACATGGCTCCTCAAAGCACATGGTAAGGAAGTAGCAGAGTTGAGATTTTACTGCATATTTGACCAATTCCATAACCTCTGGTTTCTAGGGCACCAGCCTGGGCCTGACAGTATCATCCTCCCCACACCATTATAACACACAATGAGGTGCCTGCACAACCTTCTTCCACTTGGAAGGCACGTGAAGGTTTCCAGAAGGCCCACAGAAAGAGGGCTTGGGAATGAGCATAGACATAGGACAGCCTGAGGAAGCCTTGATATTGTGAGCAGGAGAAAAGGGCCTTGGCACTGGGAGCACACAATTTTGACAGTAATTGTGGAAAGCTCACAAATAGGAGGTGTTCCCCTGGTGATTCAGCAGTAAAGAATCTACTTGCAATACCGGAGACCTAGATTCACTGCCTTGGTTGGGAAGATCCCCTGGAGAAGGAAATAGCAACTCACTCCAATATTCTTGCCTGGGAAATCCCATGGACAGAGGAACCTGGTGGGCTACAGTCCATGGGGTTGCAAAGAGTCAGACACGACTGAACAATTAAGCCACCACCAGTCCCACACAGATAGGGGGCTTTTGGTACACCTGATGGGGAGGAAGGAAGTGGGGAAGGCAGGTAACCCATGATGCTGAATTCTGATCAACAACATCAGTCCAGCTACTTCATGCCTTTCCGTTCCCATTACTCATGACGTCTGTCCCACATTCACGCTGTGTTAGGAGAGTGTGTAGGGACCTGCACTCAGACTCTCCTGGGTTCCAGCATCAGCTGCAGTTCTCATCCAGCCAGAACTAGACATCTCTGCGCTCCCATCACTTCTCTTCAGAGAGGGTATCATAACCGTGCCCGAGGGAAACACCAGGCTCCTACAATAACCCAGAAATGTTCTCAGGGCAGGGATGCCGATGGGGTATTGTGCACTGTCTGCACAAGGCCCATTCCAACAGGTCAAGGACTTGTTCACAGGCTGCCTGAACAGGGAGGGTCATGAAACAAGGGTTGTCGGGGAGTGGAGCCTTGAACCTGGATCATCCATTTCCTTCCAAGTGCATTTTCCTCCCGCTGGCCACAATTATCTCCCTGAGGGGTAGAGCCCATCTAACAGGCTTTCTGGAAAAAGGCCATTACTTGGGATTTTGAAAAAGTATGCGGATGATGGAAAGGAAGGCCCTGAGGTGTGTGCTAGGCTGATCTAGCCAAATAACCCCTTTGAAATGCGCCTATGCTGTCAACAGCCATGCTCACAGGGCTGGAAGAAATGGTCCTCCCCTCTACTGGAAGCGCTGTGGTCCCTCCCATCTCCCTGAGGACCCTACCTGCCATTAGACAGCAGCCCCTATCAGCACCATGGCCCCTACTATCACGCCAAGGGAGAGTCACACTCATGGGCTTGGGTCTTCTGGGGATTCAAACCATTCCCTAGATGTCCCCCAAACAGGGTTATTCACTCGGAAAAGCAGGAGCTTGTCAAGCTGCCACAGTCACAGGAAAGATCCCACCTCTCCCTGATGGAGATAAATGGGACAGGAGACACGGGGCCGAGAAGCCAACGCTGGCTGGAGGGAGCGAGATGAGAAACGTGTCAGGCAGATATGATATTAGTCACACGTGTTAACCCTGCCTTGGGAGGGGAAGCCAGAGCCGAGAAGTAAAAGCAGGCCGCTGAGATGGAAGGATAACAGAGCAGGTTACCACCCCCACTGGACCCGAGAGCTTGAAGATGGAGGAGCCAGGCGTGGCATCCATGCTCTGTCCCACCTCCACCAGGGCCTCTGCTCACTCCCCTCCCCAGCCAGGCTGCACTGCACCAGACAAAGCCATATTCCCATCAGGGAGACAGCTGCGAGAGCACCCTGAGTGCTGAGGGTACTCAGAAGAGGGTGGGGAGAAAATAATTCACCCTCTCTCCTTATGCGGGACTGAGCTGTCATGTGGCAGCTTAACTCCACAGGGAAGGGCCTGAAGACACTTCACTGAGCCAACCGGGCACCCGAGAGCGGGCAAACTGCCAATGGAAGGACTACTTGGGGAGCAATTCAGCTGGTTCAGCCGCCAGTAGGGAAAGCGGTGAAGTATGCATCTCTTGAGGCTGGATGAGGACTGACCGGTGGACCCACTAGGCTTCACTCGGCACCTGATGGACGGGTGGGAGGGCTCTCCTCACACACACCGCAGGAGGCTTCTGGGCTGAACACAATACGATCATGGGAAAGAGACCTCCGAACAGCAGGAAGGGCTGGGGGGCGAGTAGGATGATGGCATTCTGGGGTGCTCGCTCAGTACATGGTATCCACGTGCCTGGGCTCACCTGGCTTAGAGTAAACTCTCCTTACAGGAGAAGGTGTGCTTCCCCCACCTCCAAACACGGATTTGGGGCTCAGCTCTCTCTGCTCCTCTAATACCTCCTGAAAGCAATGCCTCTGGCTATCACTGTAATAGAGGTGCCTATTAGAGCTATTTCCTCCCTGAAAGATGCTGTTGTGATGGAAGACACAGAGGCTCAGCTTCCTACCCGCTTTCACTCTCACACAGCCTGGAAAAGCTGCACTTGAAGCAGGTGAGCTGTGAAGGGGGCGTGGCAGGGGGAGGGGGACGGAACCCCCAGATTCAGGCTGCCCCACCAGCCCGGGGCTCCTGGAAGCCGCGCTCCGAGGCACACAGAAGGCTCCCTCCCTCTGCTGGGCGCACTGACACCGGGCGCACTGGCTCTCCTGCCTCAGCACCGACCCAAGAACCTTCAGAGGCTGACCCACACTCACTTGCTCCTCTCACTGCCCCTTCCTGGCTCTTCTGGTCACACCCGGGTCTTCCCATGCCCTCGGCTAGCACCTGTGTGCCATCGCGTCTCCATCCCTGTGCACAGAAGCAGACCAGAGGGCCTCCCGCCGGCTCCTGCTGGTTCTCACCAGTGAGGACTGGTCATCCCAGCTCACGTGGCCATTCTCCCAGCACGTCATTGATTTTCTGGCAGTTATTCAGGGCCCACATCAATGTGTAAATAGCAGTGCTTCATAAATGCCAATAATATGGCTATCACATTTCATGTCAGTCATTTAAAGGTCTGTCTCACACACACACAAACACACACACACACCCTATGCCACCAGCTATCATATGAACATCAGCTAAATTCAGCCAGTGAAGATGTTAACATTCCCACCTTCCAAAAGAGAAGCCAAGGCCAAGCTGTTCTCGTGCACAGTCAAACGGGGGTGGAGCTGGGCATGCAGTCCTGTCCCTGTCTCCAATGCCATGCTCTTCATGAATACATTTCTATCATCACTCTCTCCCCCCGGTTTTAGACTGAGGACACCTAGGGAGTAGACACTAACAGCTCACCTAGCGGGAAGTAAGTGACTCTGGACTCAGATGTGGTTCCCAACAGCAGCGAAGAGTGGGATCTTGGGGAAGTTCCTTCACCTCAAACTAAGCCTGGGATCTGCCATCTGTAAAATGACGTTTAAAGAACTTGAGAACATGAGTCATTCAGTCATATCTGATTCTTGGCGACCCCGTGGACTGTAACCTTCCAGGCTCCTCTGTCCATGGAATTCTCCAGGCAAGAGTACTGGAGTGGGTTGCCATTTACTTCTCCAGGGGAACTTCCTGACCCAGAGATCGAACCCATATCTCTTGCATCTCCTGCATTGCAGGAGGATTCTTCATCTTCTGAGCTACAGGGAAGTCCCAGAATACAGATAATGATAGTTAAATATTGTGAAATAAACAGACACACAATGTGAACTCTCGTCTTATGCTTTCCCTTTGCTTCCCCAGCCCTTAGCATAACATTAGGCAGCGAGTGATGACTGAATTCCGTGGAATGAATATGTTTTGTTAAAGTGGATGAGGCCTCCTGGAAGGAGAAAATGGCTGGGAGGGAGCCCTGTGAGTCTCAAATGTAGTCAATGGACTTGAGACTAAGTTACTGTGACTCCTACTCTTAGAATTCATCTTTTCCAAGTATGTGGTTTGGGTGGAGATTCCCAGGATCTGATTCTTTCTTCTTCATGGCCATGCTTCTTCCCACACCATCTGTCTGTCTCTCTCCCCCTTCCCTTGATTCCTCCATCACTTATGTGCACACACACGCACAGATGCACACACAGACACATACATGCACACTCAGCCCGTGGGAGCCACTTCTGTGTGTCGGCTAGACATGTCCAGGTGCAGAGCCTGAGGGATCCGCTGGGGCTGCCCAGCCTCACAGACTCTGAGTTGCACCCATGCTCCCAGGAGCTCTTGTGACCAGAGCGGGTGTCACGTCCCCCAGGTCATGTGAACAAACATGCCCTGCCCCAAGGAAGACGCTCCCCCACCCCAGTGTCAGTGACAAGGAAGTCTGTGCTCCTATTTGTAATGTTCAGTTTCTGCAGAAATCAAGCCTTGAGCTGGCCTGGGCCCACACCATTCACACTCAAGAGCGAACCACGCCAGAGACCAGCTTAAAGCTGTGACCCCCTACAAGGGTCCACCCTTCACATCTCACACTCAAGATACAGGGGGCAATGCGGGCCGGAGGATGCACTGAGGCCACACCTACCATCTCAAATGTCAGGAAACATACTTTCTGATTCAGGAGGAAGGGTCTCCTGGTACCCAGAGATAGGGCATATGAATTCCTCCTTCCTGCAACCCCACTCCCCTGCCTCACCCCCTCACACATGCACACAAACACACCACACACACACACAGAGATAAGGCGTGTGAATTCCTGCAACCCCACTCCCCTGCCTCACCCCACACACATACCACACACCACACACACACCGCCATCAGCTCCTCAGGGGTGGCTGAGGATGGAGATGACTCTTCCAGACCCAGAAGCTCACAGACTTCATGCTGTAAACAAAAAGGAAACGAAGCCCCACCATCAGCATCCACGCTGACAAGGTGGCATCCTTTCAGTAGCTGACATTTAAAAAAAAAAGACAATTAAAAATCAGACACTTTTGCTCATTCAGTTTACCTTTGCCAAAAGCTGCAGAAACACAGTCAGGGCTTTTTGGGTAAACTGGTACTTTTGAGGGAAGGTGGCAGAGTTAAGAGTGGTTCAAATTTAGCATCTAGCAAGGGCTCGATGAAGGCACAGCTCCCATCTGTTTCTGCAAGATGAGCCTTGCAGAACCCAAGGACTAGTTATTCTCTGTTCCTTCAACTTGTGAGCACTGGCCTTCCTCCACCACCTCACAGACACCCACAGAGAGCCTGCCGGTCCCCTCTGGGGGCGGCCTCTTCTTCCTGACTTAGCACCCCATTAGCCACTTCTCCGCAGAGAGCAGTGAGCATCTGAGCACAGCGTGGGGTGTCTGGGTGTGAACCAGGCCTGTTTCCGGAGTCAGCGTGCATCTCAGCAGCTCCCAAGGCTGGTCTCTGTTGAGCTAGAGAGTGCAGAAGTGGCCCCCACCTCCTGGACTGGGTGAGAATTAGTGCAAAGTCCTGTCCTGTCCTGGGAGGAAGGCGCTCCTCAGAGCTGCCCACTGATGTCTGTGATGCTACTGCAAATGGGGACTCAACGCTCAGCACCCTCACACTACAGCCCCTGGGTTCTCATCAGTCCAATTACAAGTGAAAGCTGGGGAGGGGGTGGGGACGGAAGAGAGAGAGAATTGGGGTGTTTGGGGGAGGGTGGCAGGGGAACAGGGTTGGGGGTCAGGATCAACCACTAAGGCCACAGGGATCCTGGCCCCCCAGTGTAGATCGTCCTACAGCCCTGATTCCCCACTTTGGTCTTCCCAGGCTGGCGACAGAGAAATGGAAAAACCCTGGACCTTCCTAACCAGCTCGAGCACCCTGAGGCCGCCCACACAGAGCGGAACATGCAGTCTCCCCACGACTGCACCACCCAGGCTCCTGCTGGACTTCTCTCCTTTACCTGCTTGTTCCATTGACCATCACATTCCCATCAAAAGAGATGGCTTTCTCTCAAACGTGCCCAAGGCCCTGCATCCAGAAGCCAGATCTGTGCCCAAGCAGCGGGGCTCAGATGGGTCCTAGGGCCGTAGGATCAGAGGGGCTTTAGCAGAGGTTTTCTCCTCTGGGCTCCGAGCTTTGAGTCTCAGCTCTGGAGGCGAAAAGTGAGAGGGCCAAGGTGGAGCCCATTCCTTGTGTGCCATGGCTACCTCGTTTTAGATTGATGTTAAGGCCATACTCGGGCTGCTGATGACCTAAAGAATTAATAAAGATTAATAAAGAATGAGCACCAATAAAAATAGGCATTAATTTTAAAGAAAAAAAAAAGCCAAGCAAAGCAATGGGCCAACTGAGACCACCCAATGAACCACCAGCCCCCTGGTTATCTCCAAAGGGCCCTTATTAATTACAAGACAGCAAGGTCAGATAGTGTCTGTAATCTTCGGAAATCCAGAACACTTGACGTTTCTTAGGAGAACTCAGTGTGCAGTTACAGAATGAGTGATGGGGTGCCCAGTCTGGATAAGAGCCAAGCTTTTAGGACGATGCTGTAGCCATCCAGCGTGCTAATCAGCTTGGCAGAGCAGAGAATTGAAATCAAATAGTCAAGATCTTGTCCTAGATATCTGATTCCTCACTTGACTTCTCTCCATCAGATAAACATAGCTATACAATTAAATGAATTTAAAACTCTGGAAGAATCCCTTTTCGATTTTTGAAAGGAGGGTGATGCTAAAAATCAAAGGCATTCTTAATCACGGGCATAGTGCCAGGAAGGCCCATCTAGAAGCATTCAGAACAATCGCATCTGGTGCAGCCAAGTCTCTAGTGACTGAAAGGACAAAATAAACTCCAAGGGCACCGGTCTGCCCTCTTGTTTCCAAGAAAAGGGAAACATACGGGTCCTGGCTTAGCTTGTAACAAAAGTAATACTTTGTTGTGCAATAATTTAAGTGCATTTTCATGTTAGCAGGAAAAAAATGTCTTATCCTTACAGAAAAAAAAAAAAAACCACTTAGGAGGAAATGCAAATGAGAAATTTTTACTAAATAGGTAATGCCAAGCCAGAAATGTTACTCTTAGCAGACAAGACTAGAGTGGTGCTCACGTGCTTCACTGTGGAGAAGCTCCCCGAAAGGGATTCCCAAAAGGAGGAAGAGGCCAAATCTTTAGCGTTATTGAGACACACCATAGAAGAGGAAGCTCTTTAGCTGGATAAAAGTGGTAGAAGTAAATAATTGAATTGGAGCACAGGGCCAGTTGGCACATCCACACTTTTCTAACCACACACACCATATTTCATCATGACATAAGATATTGTCGAAAAGTACAGGGAGTCATGAGCTTTAATGGAGCAATACATCATCCATAACGCCATGGCATGCACTCCAAAGTCCATGGGCTTGGAAAGAATCCCCATTTCAACAACATTCAACACACACACACACACACAGCTGTAGACTTCTTAAACTTTCTTCCACAGTAACCAGAATAAGGCAAGGTAGGGAAGGCAAGCACTGACAGTCACCTGACCACCCAGTAGTAGGAACGAGCGTTCAGTTGACTCAGAGGGCAGAAGTTAAGCACTGACTCCTCGTTCACCAGCAAGTGATTTTAGGCAGGTCACAGTTACAGAGCAAACTAAAGGATGCTGGCTTTAGGACTGAAGTGTAGAGTTTAAATCTACTATCACCTATTCCCCCATCTGAGTCTTTGTTCAAGTCATTCAGTCTAGTTTGGCTCAGTTTCTTCATCTGGAAAATGGGTGAGGAGGAAAGAAAACCACCCCTCTACCTCTTTCCTCTGAGACTGTTGTGAGGACCAAATGAGCAGATGCACACGAAAGTTCTCGGTGTATCTTTAGGAGTAGTCCTAGCGTTTGTTGTTAATTTATTGGACTTCTATGGACCTGGCCCTCCTCCTTTATTAAATGGGGATTAAGCTAAAATCCCTCTCCTCCTGTCAGAGGGGTAACTAAGCAAGTGAATGGACATGCATGTGTTTGGGAAACAAGGAAGCACTTCATGGATGACTGTCCTTACATTTGGTTATCCTTGAACTTCCCAGGACCACCCACCACAACGAGCATCTTCTCAAAGTGCAATGCCCTTCATTCCTCATTTTGGTGGCCTTGTATCAAACAGCCAGCCTGGCAGACCATCAATCCTGTAAACATTGCCATTCTCAATGTCCTAGCCTTCCTCTTCCAATTTAAATAATTGTTTGCATAGATCTGCATAAGTTACACATCAATTGTTGCTTTACTTAGGTATTTGGGTTGAAAATAATCAGGCTATTATTAACACTCATTCCTTTTTTTTCTTCCTCTATACCAAAAAATAAGTTCTTCTCTTTCGGGGAAAAGTATATAGTTCATAGTGCACAGTGAAAAGAACAGCCATGTAATATAGTTATGGTTATTTCCCATTCCACAAACTCCCATATTCCAAAAACAGCCTCTGCTTCCTATGATCATTTGCTTGTTTGTACCAACCTAAACTTCCTTTCTAATACTAGAAGAATATGAATGTGAAGAGGAGAGAAAGTTGTAAAACTGTTTTGCTTAAAATGAAAACAAATTAAATAGTATACACACAAACATCAAAATTAGGTGAAATACAACAAATGCTATTGATATTTTGGAGACTATGTATATAAATGTTAATACCCTGTCTTTTTTCTTCTGTTGTGGTCATATTTCTTTCAAATACAAACCCATAATCATTTTTAAAAGGCTTAAGTTTTAAAAAGTTTTCTATCATATGCATGTATCATAATACATTTAACCACTTATAAAAAAAATACTGTGCAGGTTATTTAAAAATTTAAACATATGCATACTGTATGGTGCAGCCATTCTACTCCTAGGTATTCATCCAAGAGAAATAAAAGCATATTCTATAAAAAAAAAAAGACTTGCATGCAGATGTTCACAGCATCTTTAATTTAAAATCCAAAACTGTAAGCAACCCCACAGCCCATCAGCAGGTGGATGGGTAGATAAATGGTGTATATCCACACAGTGGAATTTAAAGGAACAGAGACAATAGCATGAATGAATCTCAAAACAATTATCCTTAATAACAACAGAAAAGCTAAAAGAGTACATACTGCATGATTCCATTCATACAAAACTCTAGAAAGTACAACCTAATCTATTAGAAATTAGGTTAGTGGTTTTCTGAGGCTGGGATGTGGGGAGGGACTACCCCAGGGCAGGAGAAAACATTTGGGGGAACAGCTGTGTTCACACATTGACTGTGGAGATCATGTGTGCACATGTCAAAACTTAATCAAACTGTTCAGTTTGAATATGCATAGCTGTTTGTTGTTCAGTTGCTAAGTCATGTCCGATTCTTTGCCACCCCATGAACTGCTGCACTTCAGGCTTCCCTGTCCTTCACTGTCTCCCAGAGTTTGCTCAAAGTCATATCTATTGAGTCAGTGATGCCATCCAACCACGTCAACCTCTGTCACCCCATTCTCCTCTTGCCCTCAGTCTTTCCCAGCATCAGGGTCTTTTCCAATGAGTCGTCTCATCACATCAGGGATTCCAATTATTGGAGCTTCAGCTTCTGCATTAGTCCTTTCAATGAATATTCTGGGTTGATTTCCTTTAGGATTGACTGGTTTGATCTCCTTGCTGTCTAATAGTTTACAGTGGGTCAATTGTATGTCCATAAAGCTGTTTAAAGGCAGGAGGGATGCTGTGTGGAATGTTCCGTGCCCATGCATCTCTGTGAACTGGTGGAGAGCCTCCCTTAGAATCCTTTTGCTTGAGCACTGTTAAAGTATCCTAGCAGAATCCCTGCTACCAATCCAGCCTTTCTACAGACTCCTCGTGTAGCACAGTTCTGATCAAAATCTGTCCTGTGGCCATCACTTCCCAGTGTATTTCTATCTCATGAACTCTGAATATAAACTTCTCATCTTGGCAGCCAGGAGTCACCTCTCTGCTGCCAATCCACCTTTCTAAGCTCTTGGTCTCCTGAATCCCGTGTGTCACATTCAAGTTGAGTCTCCAGCTGGAAATGGCCCTGAAACACATCCCTCCAAGCACAAGACTCAACTTCCCCATCTGTGAAATGGGACAATAAGTATAATCTAACTAAAAAGCTGTTACAAAAATCAAGTCAAGTCTTTCTAGAGAAGACTGTACACAGTCGGTTCCACCACATCACCCTCTCTGGCACCGATGTTCGCTCATCCTTGATCTCTCCAATGGCCGATCCCTGACCGGTCCTTACACCCCAACTCTGCCCATCATTCATGACTCATCCCTTCACAGAGCCTTCTTCTAAATTCTCGTCACTGTCTGGTGAACAGACACTTAACATGAGCTTGTCCGGTGCCCCAGCCATCTGCTCATCCCGTGGGCATGCACCTTCCTCCCCCACATAGGTGGGTGAGCTGCACAAGGGCAGGGCCACCTGGCTGGTCCAGGCCTTCTCCACCCTGCCCTGTGGACAATGGGCCACAAGTTCTCGCTTAGGGCGGAGGGAGAAGAAACTTGGGTGCCCTGCCCTTGGGCATGAATCACCCTGACTTAGGCTTCATTTCTCAGCTTCCAAGAAGAAAATAACTCAGAAGTTGTATTCAGGGACAACCTAAGAACTGAACTTACAAATGTGACGTGCATGGGGTGGACCAGCTCTTGGACCCCCCCGCCCAGGATCTGACCACCCTGTGCCACCTGGCTGATGGGACAGAACCCGGGTCCCCCGAGGACCCCCTGTAACCCCCACCTCATCTTCCCTGAGTTGCTGCTGTGGCTTGACCTCCATCAGATTCACATCATGTCTGGAGCCTCTCCTGCCTGTTGCCTGTGTACAGAGCTGTTAGTCTTGAGGACAGACGACACTATCTCGGTGCTCCCCCAGCCAGGGCCAGGCACCCAGTGGTCACAAGACAAGGCTTCGGGAACCTCGAGACAAAAGACTCAGCTCCTCATTGCTCTTTGTTTCCAGGGCTTTCCAAGTTTTAAAAGAAAAGAATTGGAGCTGAGGAGGGAAAAGGGGATTGCCAGGTCTGCTGAGAACTCATCAGGGAAAGAGAGTGTGTGAAGGAGGTGAGAAGGGGTGGAACAGGCTGGACTGGCTTCACATCGCTCAAGAGCAGGAGGGTAGGAGCTGGGTCAGGCCGTGAGCAAAGGGTCAGCTTCAGTAACAGACCACGTTTACACAAGAATTAAAAGTCACAAGAGTTGTTATAGTGTGTCTTTTGTAATAAAAAAGTACATATATATTTTTGGCAACTAAAAATTGTAAATGAATTAACTAGAAAGAATTTATTCTATGATGATAATTGAAAATATGCACAAATACTTAAGACTGTGGACATCCTAAGCAACCCAACGTTCAGTGATGGAGAACTGGTTAGCTACAGTGTGACAGAGCCACCCGCTGCAGTCCTGGACAGATAGTAAGAATGGTATATGGATGATTGGTGGAAGGAAGGATGCCCAAAGACATTACAAATTGCCCACAAATTACCAAGAAGATTATACAACTGTCTGTAGTTAACAATGCAAATATCTTTATATATGATTGATGAGAACAGAAAAAGGACCAGAAGGATATTTACCAACACCCGATCAGTGACAACTGCTTGCAGTTATAAGCTCTGTAGTCTTTTTGTTTACCTGCATTTTCTAAATTTTCTACATTCAATATGAACTATCTGATAAAGACAGGAATTGAGAAGAGCTATACATGTCAGTCAGCCCAAGTATAAGACAGCCAGTGCCACAAAGAAGCTAATGCAACACAGTTAACTAGTATAAAATAATAATATGCTGATATATTAAACTTTGAACATTTTATCTTGAAAGAGCATGAAAAATACTTTGGTCTAACCTCTCACTGCAACAGGAGTCCCCCTACAACATCCATCTGGGTATTTTGTGAGGATATAGGAGTGCGGGGAGGGAGAAAAAGGAGAGAGGAATGGTGAGGGGGGTGGGGAGTGACCTCCTACAGCGTGTCCACATCCACTTGTTCACATCGGCGGGAAACGGGAGCATGGACCAAAGTAGGTCACTTGGTTCAGGAAAGAAGACAATGCCTAGTCCGGCAGGTAGGAAACCAGTCAGACCCAGGTGCTGTCTGAGGACTGAGGGCAGTGAATGCAGGGGTGGAGGCTGGGGGGGACGCAGGGTCTGTCCTTGCCACCGGGGTCCCCAAGCGAGCGCTTGGCTGTGTTGGACTACGAGTTCATGGTGCACATGCTTCCCTGCAGCTCTGAGGCAGTGACGTGAGAACACCATTTGCAGACGCTCTTTCTGCCCCCATCTCAGCCCTGTCACCCGAGGAGTCCAGGGTGACAGTAAAGGGCAAAGTGTGGGGAGGATGTGCCCCTCTGCTCTCCTGCCCCTTCCTGGGGGACCCAGAGGAGGCAGCTGGCTCCCACATCTGGCTTCCGTCTGGACATCCATCCCAGAGCTGATCTCACTGGGCTCTCAGAGGTGTCTCCTTTTCAAAAATCCGAGCACTGACTCCCCAGGTCCCTGCCTGAGCTGCTCCGCCCTGACGATCGATCCGCTGGCCCCTCAGCCTTCATCTCTTGGTAGCAACCTGGAGAGTTATGTCTGGGCACTTAGTGATTCTCCAGGTTCATCTAGTCCCTGAGCATCTGTGCAACTATTCCCAGTACTCAGTCCTCTCTGTTTGAAACAGCTATTGGAGTTCTGTTTCCCAAGTAGACCTAGGTTAATGGGGAGGGAATAAGAGAAGTGCTGAGCCCTGCTGCCCTGGGTTTATCACTGGCAGTCGAGAGAGCATCACTTCCAAGGCAGACCACTTACCCGGGCCTCCGGGGTGAACCTGCTCTCTGCTGAGCAGCCCCAGTTGTTAAGAAGCTTAATGTACCTCATGGAGCTGGAATCTGCCTCCCTACAGCCCTAGCCATTACTCTCCACTCTGACACAAGAAGCCATCCGGCTTCCCCAATTTTTCTTCTTATGCTTCAGATGTTTGGAAGAAGCTGTATCTCCCCGAAGTCTTCTTTCACAAATTAAATATCACCGGTCCTCCCAGCCATTTTTCTTCAGATGGGATTTTTATCTTTTCGTTCACTCTCCCAAGCCGTCTCCCTTGAGTCAAAGTTTATGGATATAATTCTCCCATCATGCACAAAACAGAACAAAAAACTTCACATTCTGTATGGCCTTTAAGGAGGACAGTTAAATAATGACCTCCTTTACCTGACCATCACAGTGATATTAAAGTTAATATTTTTACCTCTATATTGGTGGTGAAAGTGAAGAAGAAAGTGTTAGTCATTCGGTCGTGTCTGACTCTGCGACTCCACGGACTGTAGCCTGCCAGGCTCCTCTGTTCATGGAATTCTCCAGGCAAGAATACTGCAGTGGGTAACCATTCCCTTCTCCAGAGGATCTTGCCAGGGCAATTCCTACTTTTTGTCATATTGTGTTTCCAATACTCTTGGACTTTTCTCCTCTCCACAGGCAATGAGGTCAGATCCCACACCCCTGCAAATTTTTACAGTAATTTTAAATATCCAATTTTAAATTGGATGAAGGTAGTCAAAGGTACCAGGAAATTAGTAAATTTTACTACCCCTCCTTACTTCCACTTACTTGCACTGTAATTGTTCTGATCGATGATCCTTAGCAGCTGCCATCGTTCTGATCCTGACTTGCTTGCCTCAGATGCTGACTATCTAGATTTTTGCTTAATGCAAACTGCAGGTTTGATAATCATGGCTTTTAGCCATTTAAGTCTTTGAAAAAGGCGGAACCAAAAACAGAGGCTATATCCAAACTCTGAATGATGCTTTTTCAGACCAGCCATCCAAACAGGTTGCTCATGGGCACTTTAGAGCCCAATGTGCCCTCTGACGCTGGGAGGGATTGGGGGCAGGAGGAGAAGGGGACGACAGAGGATGAGATGGCTGGATGGCATCACTGGCTCAATGGACGTGAGTCTGAGTGAACTCCAGGAGTTGGTGATGGACAGGGAGGCCTCGCGTGCTGCGGTTCATGGTGTTGCAGAGTCGGACACAACTGAGCAACTGAACTGAACTGAGCTGAACTGTGACTTCTAATTAGTCCACACACTAATGCTCTGTTCCAGTCAGCCCCCAGCCCCCTCCCCTGCTCCGGCTATCACTACCTCGCATGTCAAGGGGATGCACTTCAGCATTCCCGTATCACCCCTCGGATTTCCATGTCTTGACTTCATCCTCTGAGCCAAGCTCCCCAGACAGCTCCCTCTGTGGTTAGAAGAAACTGGTTTCTTCAGCAGATTCACCAATTTTTCTCCTCAGGAAATTCTGTGATCTATATTCAGCGTCCCAATCTTTTCCAGCTGTCATCATGGCAAACTTTTCTGTCAACTTTTCGATACGTATTTTCTTCAAGTCTACAGCATGTGTCTGTCTAGTATCTACTTCTTTTGCCTTATAAGGTGTTTCCAGTTCTTAATCTTCTTTAATTTCCAGCACTTCTTGGGCAGGTTATGTGCCATTTCTCTAAAAACGACTTAGCTCAGCATTTCTCAAACTAGGTTCCATGAAACATTAAACAGTAGTGCATAAAAGCTGAGTTCTGTAGCAGATGATTTGGGTAGATCCTGCACATTATAGCTGACTTCTGGTGATTCACAGGGTACATTAATACATTAAAGGCTCAGAAATGTCCTACAATAAAGAAACCAGCTCCAGTGTATTTAACCCCAAATCTTCCCAACTTAAGTAGCCATAGGACTCTTCCTGGAATATGTATTAACAGTTCTGAAACCAGGCTCTCTGAGAACCTTCAAATATGTTAGGATACAGCTCACAGTTTGAGAGATGCTAGTTTAAAGGACACCTTTGTCTCTGTATCTGAGTGTGTTCAACATTTACTGATTCTGTGCTAATTTACAAAACAGTCCGTGCCCTGATTTTACTTCAAATCTGGTGGTGGAAGACAGAAATGCAAACAACTGGCCAGAATACAAGTAGAATATCAGCTGAGGTTCAATGGGAATCGAAGAGGATACAGTGGATTCACGTGACGTGCATGGGGAGGATTTAAAGGGGCAACACTTCTGTTAGATCCAAAAACATAAAGAAAACATCAAAAGGCCTCAGTGTGAGGTTTGAAAGGTCATTTACACAATTTTTGGAAATTGATATTGAGGCGAATAACTCCTTCAATAAATCACATATCAATGCATGGTGGGTTTTTAACTTTTCCTAACTAATATTCATCCAATATGCCTTTTGTCTAATTTCCTCATTATATATACTCCAATTGTAAGATGTCTAAAATCAAAAAAAATGAAGACTTCTGGAAGATTATTCTACTATTGCCTGAGACTGTTTTCTTTCTTGATAACTACACTCTGTGTCATTTTAAGTACTATAGGTAGAGTTTTTTAATTGATACTTTAGCTAAACCATACCTTTCCTGCTACTGCTAAGTCGCTTCAGTCGTGTCCGACTCTGTACGACCTCATAGACGGCAGCCCACCAGGCTCCACTGTCCCTGGGATTCTCCAGGCAAGAATACTGGAGTGGGTTGCCATTTCCTTCTCCAATACCTTTCCTATTGAGTAGCTTTTTTTATTAAGTTGAAGGATAATTGCTTTACAGTGTTCTGTTGGTTTCTGCCATACAACAATAAGAATCAGCTACATCCCCGCCCTCTTGAACCTCCCTACCACTCCTCACCCCATTCTATCCCTCTAGGCTGTCACAGAGCACAGAGCGGTGTTACGCAGCAAGTTCACACTAGCTGCCAGTTTTACACATGGTATTTTTATGTGTTTCAAGGCTCAGTAGCTTTTATATATTATTTTCTTAAACCTCAAACGGGACTTGATGTGTGCTTAGTCACTTCAGTTATGTCTCACTTTTTGTGACCCCGTGGACTGTAGCCCACCAGGCTCCTCTGTCCATAAGATTCTCCAGGCAAGAATACTAGAGTGGGTTGCCATGCCCTCCTCCAGGGGATCTTCCTGACCCCATGGATCAAACCAGCATCTCCTGCATTGAAAGCAGATTTTTTACTGCTGAGTCACTGGGAAAGGCCCAACTTGATATGTATCCATATTAAATTCAATATTGAAGCACTCCGTTTTTATTCTGGTTTTGTCACCTGACACAGTCTACCTCCCTGCAGCTTCCTGTCCTTCCTGACCTCACAGGTTTACTTTCTCTGTCTCTACCTACATCCTCAGGTGAGTCAGTCCTGAAAGGAGTTTCTAGGCCAGGGCTGAATCTGGACATCTGAGCCTTGCAGACTCACAGGAGAACAGCAGCATGATCAGGACACGGAGGAGCGCTGCAGTGACCCCTCAGCCCAGAGCGGGAAGGGACATGGGTGAAATACCAGCAAGCCCCACTGGGGAGTCGTGGGTGATGTTGGAAGTTCAGAGCAGAGAGCGATCTGGAGTAGGTGGAGGAGGCTCATTCAAAATGAAGCAGGGCTGGAAGAAGGTGCCACAGCCTGGAGGGGAGGATGGGGGAGCGGCAGAGACACAGAGGTGAAAGAAACACCAGAGAGGAGTGGTGGGGGTGGGGAGGGGCAGCAAGGGGCAAACTGGAACCCAAGCCTGTGTCTCCGCACGGGCCAGCAGGTGAGCCTGCGCCATACCTACACAAAACAGGGAGGGATGCCTCTTGGCACACAGGGAAGGAGGGACGCTCCAAAATCCACAGGAGGTGTTGAGGGCAGGTCCCCCCAGAGGTGGGATCTCAGGAGACCAGGACACCGGGACACGCACACCTTGGGGAGGCAGCGCTGGTGACACACTGTGCAGAGGGACACCTCCCCACCCCTGCCACCTCGAGGTGGCACGGAGGAGGAGGAGAAGGGGAAGAAGCAGGAACTGTGGGGAATTTCTGAATTTAAGGGGAAGACCACAAGACATCTGGGCCAGCCCGGGGCAGAAGGCACAGTATCCCATCTGCTGAACTGAATGAGCGGCGGCCGATGCCAGCTTTGTGTGTCCAAACTCATGTCAGTGTTGGGACACACGGCTTTACGTGGACATGCTGGTCTTGAGTCTCATCACACCTCAGAGGGGTCGGGAGCTCTCCAGGGTGGCCACTGCCCTCCCAGGAGGCGTGGTCCTTGCAGAGGAGAAGAGCCAGGCTGAGAAGCGCCACCCCACAGGATGCCTTTCCTCAGGTGCCTCCAGCTGCCACATGACTCTCGGAGGGAGGGAGGGAGCTGGGGCAGTTGCTTCTAACTTGGCTCACTGTTTTGGTCCTTCACACAGAGAAGCCCCCAACCCATGTTAGCACGATGCTCATTAATCAAGCACTGGCTGCCAATTAATGGCCAGCTGTGTGGCTGCAGTGCCTCTAATAGCCTCTGCATCAGTCAGGCGAAAGTTTAAACAAGTGATTTTGGCAGAAGGAGCAGGGAGCCTCCTAGTCCTGAGCACGTCTGGGGGCAGTCACCCTGCAGTGAGCCTGTGATCTCACATGTAAGTGACCCAAGCACCCTGCGATGGCCTCCCCACACCCCTCACCCACCCTGATGGACTGGAGACAAGGCTCTCCTCCCATCCTCTGGATGGGGCTGGGTACTCCCACATCACTGCCAGGTAGCCAGCCAAGGAAGACAGTGCTGATCCATTGCTCGTGGCAACTCTTAGGCTGGGGGTTTCTATCAGTCCAGCACCCAGGCTGACTAACAAAACAGACACTCAGAGTCACTCCTCAATAAGTATCTTTCAACCTGTAATCCCGTTTGTTGCAGTCTTTAAGGGAGCATTGATTCAGCCGGGGCTTCGCCTCCCATCTGTCTTAATCCAATCAATGTCCTGTCCCCTTCCATCCAGCCTGACACAGGAGGAACCCTGGAGGGAACGGAAGGCCTCTCCTCACATTTACTTCATTGCGTATGAAAGGAGTTTTTAAAACCTCCTGGGGAGTCCCGAGTCAGGGTAGTTGATCTGACCCTCAGCTGCTCAGCTGACCTTGAATTTGGAGCAGGGAACCCAGGTCACAGACCAAAACCACAGATGCTTTGGAGACCCGAGTGCAACTCAGCCAGAAGGCAGGTTGTAAATTTCTTCTCTGCATCTTCCTGTCTTTCCCACTTCCCCACCTGAGTTAATAACACCAGCATCCAGTCACCCAAGCGCTAGCCCTGAGCTCCCTCCCTGCCCCTCTGCTGCATCCTCTTCTCTGTGCTGTTCCATGAATCACACCTCATCTCCATTCCTCCCCCTGCCACCTGTCATCCCAGTTCAGACTCTGGACACGTCCCATCCACACCTGGGCAAGAGCTCATCAAAGACCTCATCACTCTACCTACCGCCTCCACAACTGCCGGCCTCCCTGGCATAACATGCCTGCTAAACCACGAATCCCATCTCCATACCATCCCTGACTCACCAGGGCCGGGTGACCCACTGCAGGTGACACAGCTGTCTGAGGCCACCTGTAACCGGCTGCTCTTCCAGCAGAGATTTCCCCTACCCAGGGTGTTCCAATGGAGGGTAGAGATCAGATCTTGTGTTGTTACCACCACCGTCTGCAGAATAACCCAGCTCAGCCGATGTGCAGTACACGTTTGCTCATGGAATTTACCACCAGCTCCTGGCCAAGAACACCTGGGTCAGCGAGCCCTTCTTTAGGAGTGTTTTGGGGGCATTTCTTTGGGGTCCAGTGTCAGAAAATTCCAGTGACTGGGGTTCTTAGAGAACAATCTGTAAGCCTGAAGAGGGTCAGAATCACTTATTCATCACTGAGCCTTGGAAGCTCACAGGATCTGTCACTGAAGACTTCACTGTGCCCAGACATCTCAGAGCGCAGAGGACAGAGAGCCAGTGTCTGCACTGCTCGGGAACCTGGGCGTGTGAGGTCTGCACCCGGGAGTGGAGAGGGCACAGGCAGGCTGTGAAATAAGCCTGTGGGCGGCCAGTATAAGTACCCCTCTGCCCCAGCCTTGGCACTGAATTCACAAAAAATGTATCCAATTTCTGGTGAGGCTTTGGATGGAATTTTTCCCCTGGCCCCAGAGATTAACACACTTGCCAAAGGCAATTCTGCTAAAGAAGGTAAGAATTCACCTTGACCTCCCTCGCAAACCCTGCCTTCTAGCCCTCCACTTCCCGAGCAACTCCTTTCTCTTGGTCCCCAGGCCTCTAGCCAGAGGAGAGCAGGAATCCTGACGCTTGCCTGAGGCTTCAGCCTTGGGTTTATAGTGTTAACATCTCTCTCAACAGTTGGCAAGAAAGATGGCAACAAAAGAAAGCACCGTCCCCCCAGCCAGACAAGAACTGAGGGGTGATCCACTCTGCAGAGCCGCCTCCTTCTGCTTCTCAGCACTGAGGATCCAATGGGGATGTGGACGCATTCGCTGTCATTCACCTCCCTTCCTATCCATCCCAGTTCTGCAAGTTTATCCCCAAGGAAGCCCCCTGTACCTGCGCAGCTCCAGGACGGCCCACAGCTGCAACATCAATGAGACCCAGGCTGGAGCAGATGGGTCTTCAGGAGACAATGCTTCTCTCCACCCACCCTGGCCATCTCTCTCCCACATCCCTCTGTCCTGGAGGAGCATGTCCCAGCTGCCCCAGCTGGACGGCACATCGAGGCCTGAACAACGCTCAGCCACCAAAGGGTCTGAAGACCCAGGTTTTGATGGAGGGATGCAGCGGACAAGACAGAGCAAAGTGCTGTCAGATGGGAAAGTGGACTGAGAGGCAGGCGGCCTCTGCAAAGGTCCTATGGTCTGCCTCCTGGGGTTCCCTCCTGTGCCACCCCCTCCTGTGCTGCGGGAAGACTCAGGGCCCGGCGGTGAGGGAAGACGGGGTGTGAGGGTGTGGAACAGAGACCTGGGCAAGAGGCACTGTGCTGCCCCCTTTCACCCTGGACCACCTGCTCAGGGAGCCAGCACCTGGCAGAGGCCCCAAGAGGAGGAGCGAAGCTTCCAGCCAGCAGCCGGGGAGCAAGTGTGGCCCTGGGTTCAGGTCTGTGATGGCTAGCTTCTTAATGGTCAGGTCCCTCAAGGGCCTCTGAGGCAGAAACGCCCAGAGAAGCCCCTCGGATCCCTGCCCCACAAAACCAATGAGATTGTAAGTATTTGTTGTGCTGCTATAAGCTCAGGGGTACCTCGTTAGCATGTTCAGCTAACTGTGGTTTCCTTCAACAAGGGACAGAATCAATCTCCTCTCCCTTGATCACCCAGAAGCCCAGAGTCCAAGCTGTGAAGGAAACTCCAGCCCAATTTCCCAGTCTGGGCTGCAGCCTCAGAATTAGGAAGTGGGCAGAAAGGGGCCACCTGGGCCGCCTGATATGTGCCAACCACAGGCTGGGAGCTTTCATCAGCTGGAGTGCTGTCCATCTTCCCAGCACCCTCCACTCGACCAATGAGGAGGCTGAGATCGGGGAGGCGACTGGCTTAGCCCATGTCATGGGCATACACAGAGGCCACCAGAACCCCATCCCCAAGCTCAGATCAAAGCATCAGGCACAGATTTGGCCACAAAAAGTCATCCTCCTTCCTGTAAAATATCATCGTCTCTGTCTTCTGTGCAACACCCAGGCTTCTGAATGATGAAGAAAAGGCTGGAACAGCAGCCACTTGGCTCCAGAAACTGGTTACGAAGCAGAAGTCCAGATGTTTTCTTTTTTCTCTCTAAGCATCAAATCACGCAGCAGCTTGCAACACTCTGTGTGGCCCAGCTGAAGAAATTCTACGCATTGCTTCAAGGACCTAACTCACAACTCATCTTAAACCATCACAAGAAAAGCCCCATTAGGGGGAGAGGGGAGGTGTGTGTTAACGAGCTGAAGTGTGAAGATGGGTATGAATAAGGAGCAGCGTGAACACAGCACGTCCAGCAAATGAAATAATTACCCAGCTTACCGTTGTTACAACGCAATAAATTTCACGCAATTCCTAAAGGCCAACCCGGTTTTTTCTTCCTTTTTTTCTATCCACTTTTTACATTTTCGAAATTATACTTTAATTAGCATAACATTTAAATTAGCGAATGGAATCTTAATTAGTGGAAGAAATAGACTTTTGTTGGAGTGGTAACTAAAACAAATAAATCCACTTCCTCTTTCAACAGCCGCTTGCTTATGGTGCGTTTAATAGCCTAGCGTACCATAAACAATTTGAGAGAAAGATAAGTAATTAAATTAGAAGACATACCGGCCAGCTCCCAGCTCTGAGGAAGTGCTTCTCTTTCTCTCTCAAAAGGGCCCCCTCCCCTCTCCCCTCACTACACCCTGGTGGGTCTCTAGGCTTTCAAAACAAATAGGGATCTCTCTAGACTTTGTTGGGTGTTTCCCACAATGACAATTTCTTGATAAGTAGTGGGATAAAAACATTGCTTCCCGTTCCCCTGCTCTGTTTTCCCTCTGAGATGTCCTGGTTTTAATTAACTGAGCCAAGGAAGGAGCTCAATAGATCAGATAGAAACAGTGGCTAGTGGACAGGCACCAAACTGTCCCCCATGGCTGGGGCCCTTCGGAGAATCATGTTGGCCAACATGGGGCCAGGACAGACCAGCAGCATCAGCTGCTAGAAAAAGGACAAGAACAAGGACAGAAGCAGCTGGACACCAGAGGGTCCCTTGGAGCTGATGAGAGTTTGAGAGACCACAGATGGTCCTGCCTGCCCACTACATCTCAGCTGAGAAAGCTGAGATTCAGGAAGATGAAGGACTTTTCCCAGGTTGGCAGGGAGGTAGTTTCCCCTTGGATCAGACATTCAGGCCTCAGCCTGCTCTCTGTGCTCTGTGTTCTATCAGACGCTCATCCAGCACATGGCTAGGGACCCCTGACCCACCCCACCACCCTCTGCTCAGCCATGACTCAGAACCAGCCCAGCCATGGGAACAGCTCCAGCTTAACTCTGGCAATCAGCATCTGGTCCCTTCACAAAGAGACCTGAAGATGCGGTCCCACATCCTGGGGCTCCTGTCCCCACCTCTCCAACAAGAGGACCAGACAAGACAGCCTCTTGGTGCATCACCCCACTTCTCCCAGGAGAATTCACCCAACAAATGCACCAGATGTGTGAACTTGGGAAGTTAATCTACACCTCTAAGCCATCTGCTTAGTTTATTAATTCCTTCATTCAGGGTTTCTGTTTATTCAGTAAATACTTATTCAGTGCTTCCTGTATTCCAATCATTTCCCTAGAGAGAAACGCAGGGTGAACAAGACACATAAAAGTCTCTGCCGGCATGGGCTTGCAATCCTAACAAAGAAGTTAGACTATGAGACAAACAACATGATATGATGTGGAGGGAAAAGTGCCATGAACAAAATAAAGGGGTTAATTCACAAGGTATGGTTGGGGCAAACCTCCCTTGGGACCCAGGGAAGGAAGGAAGGAAGACATCTGATGGGCAGGGAGAACCCTTCCAGGAAGAGGGACTATGAGGGCAGAGCTCCTGAGGCAGGAACAGCTGTGTGTGTCTGAGAAGAGCACAGGGGTTGTGGTCAGAGCAGGTGTAGGAGGCTGGGGAAAGGAGAGAGCAATTGGCACACAGGACCTGGGCTGCTGTCCATGGTCCCAACTCTGGGTTGTCTGGAAACTCTGCCACAGTTGTACTTGCCTCATAAGGGAAACTCCCTGATCAGCATGTCTTGGACGATGACTAACACGCAGCAAATGCCCTGTAAATTATAACTACAAGAATTATATCTATAACTAAGACCATGTGTTGTAACAATGACTAAAATGAGATGGGTGTTCTCTGCACACAAGAGGCACACTGGGTGTAACAACTGCTTATTTGGAAATCCTCCCATTTGTTTCACGTTGCCAGTTTAACCCTCATCAGTAAACCTGGGAAGTGTCAAAGTCTAAAAACTATTAGGAGAGTGGGTGGTCTCACTTGCCCTTGGCCCATAGGGAGAGTGAGCGGTGAGGGGACAGGTACCCAGGGCTGTGGACCCCCAGGAGTTCCAGATGGCAAACTTGAGTCCCATCAACTCAACAGGATTGAGTCCCATCAACTCTGGGGATGCTTATGTGACAAAGCAGAGTATCTCAGAAACACAACCAAAGTCTATGCTTCAATTTACTTCCAAAATCAGAAGAGCTGCTCAGCCAGGACTGCTGATCGCCTGACATCTGTAGCAATGACTTCTACAGAGATGCATATCGAGGAATCTGAATCCTCTGCTCCACCTTGAGTTCATTCCACTAAATTCCAGTACCCTCCATGTGTCTTTCTTGCTGTCAGGAATACATCCTTAGTTAAGTGATTGTATAATGATACCTTTTACCCTTGATTAGGAGGCTAAATGTGACAATAAGCATGAATGACTTTAGACACTTGAAAGATATTAAAAATTAAAAGTGTTTGAGACTTTATTATGAGCCAGGCATCATCACAAGTGTTTTAAATGTACTGGCTGTCACTCGGCCTCATGGAAAGCATGTACAGCAGAGTTTGTTCACTGCCATGGCACAGGTGAGGAAGCTGGGGCCCACAGAAGTGGAAGATCACTTAGCACAGAGCAAGTGGTGGGGCAAGACCAGAACCCTGAACTCCAACCCCAGGGTGTGGCTCCCAACCATTCTGCCACGTGGCTGACAACTCCCAGTAAACACAGAGGGTCCTCGCTTCCGTGAGTATTAGGGTAACACAGCTGGCCGAGCAGGCCTCTTAGGGGGTGACCTCCAACAAGGCACTCAGGTCAAAATTTCTACCCCGAAGGCAAAACCATCTCAAACACTCTTAACATGCAGACACACAAGGAAGAAGAAGCAGCTTGACACCACTACAACGATGAGGAACTCTTCCTAGAGCCGATGGCGTGCACTGAGAAGAGAGGCTGGATGCAGGGGTGGGGTGGGGCCCCCGTCGGGCTGCCAGGCCCTGCTCCACCACCCGCTGGCTGGGCAACCTTGGGCCCATCAACAAACCATCTTTTAGAGCTGGTACCCTCCTAGATAGTAGCCAGGTGAAACCCATCTTTCATGGGAGGCTTTTTTACCAGAATCAAAATGAAATGATTTGTGTATTTAACCCAGTACTAGAATAAAAAGTTAAAGTTAAGTTGCTCAGTCATGTTCAACTTTTGCGACCCCATGGACTATAGCCTGCCAGGCTCCTCTGTCCATGGGATTTTCCAGGCAAGAGTACTGGAGTGGATTGCCATTTCCTTCTCCAGGGAATCCTCCCGACCCATGAATGGAACCTAAGTTTCCCCCATTGTAGGCAGACGCTTTACTGTCTGGGCCACCAGGATAAAAGAGATGCCTCAAAATGGCCACTGTTGTCGTCCTTACATGTTGTGACTTACTACCCTGAGGATCGATTTTGCTAACTGATCACAAGAACCAGGTCATCCTCTCCTTCCAGCTGCTGTCCACGGGTCCATATTTAAGACATCCTGGACACAGGGTCTGTGTGTCCATTGTCCAGGACTTTCCAGGGTGCCTGGCATGAGGTCAATAGGCGACATTTGTGACTGATGGACAGTGAGTGGGCACACCTCCCTCCTGTAGAAACCAAACCATGTCCACACACTTCCTGCAAAGGCCTGTTGAGAGAGTAGGGGATGGCTGAACTCAGCGCTGGAATACTTCTATTTTTTTAAATGGGCATAAGAAGATTCCTTGTCAATTTGCTCTTGAGGACAGGCAAAAGAAGACCCAGTCCCCACATGAACCTGAGTGACTCAAGGCACCTCTTGGGCTGAACTGGAGAGCTTCTAATACTTCTTCCAGACTTGGAGTCTACAGCTCTAAGACTCGGGGAAGGCAATGGCACCCCACCCCAGTACTTTTGCCTGGAAAATCCCATGGACGGAGGATCCTGGTAGGCTCCAGTCCATGGGGTCGCTAAGAGTCGGACACGACTGAGTGACTTCACTTTCACTTTTCGCTTTCATGCATTGGAGAAGGAAATGGCAACCCACTCCAGTGTTCTTGCCTGGAGAATCCCAGGGACGGGGGAGTCTGGTGGGCTTCCGTCTACGGGGTCCCACAGAGTCGGACATGACTGAAGCGACTTAGCAGCAGCTCTAAGACTCACAACTGACAGCAGGAGGCACCACTGCAAGACAGTGGAGAAATAGGTTTCAGACTCTGGGATCAGGATGAGTGCTGCGGAAAAGGGCCCAGGTCCAGCCAGGAGAGAGCGGAGGGGAGTGTCAGGAACACAGCTGGCCTTCACCGGGTCAACACAAGACTCCCTGCAAGAGGTGGGACCTTGAGCAGGTCTTGATCGAAGGGGAGGTTTCACACCCAGAGCAAATTATATGGGGAGTCTTTCTGAAAGCCCAAAGCAGTTTGGAAAAGGCCTAGAACCAAAATAAGGGTTCCAAACAAAAGAAGCATCCCTTCTCTTCCCTCCTATAATGTTCCCCAGGAACAAGTCAACAGAAGGAAAAGCTTTTCCAGCCGCAGCCCCCTCAGTTCCTTGCTGGCCAGGCAACTGCAGAGAGCAATAAAACTTTAATGGCTCCCAGTGGGTCGATTCTGCGAGAAGGAGAGTGCGATAAATCTCACCTGATGCTTATGTGCAGCTTAAAAACAAACGGCTCCAATCACACTTAGCAGGGCCAGCCAACCTCCCCAGCATGGAGATGTGGCAAAGTAGGGTTTGCCCACCTGCAGGGCCCAGGGAAGGAGAAGTCTAGGGAGGAAGGCGGGGGTGGAAGAAGGTCAGCTACAGGATGAACCTCAACCACTCTGCAGTGGACGGTTTGACACAAAGACTTGAGGCCATTCTGCCAAGCAGGGGTGGACGAGGCAGCCTGGTGGATTCACACGGCTGCAGGAGACACTCATGGAGACACTGGCCTGGCTGCTAAGAGACCTACTGACTCTCTTCAAGTCTATGGGAGACCCAATGCCTCTAGGGACTCCCGTCACTGTGGCTGGTCACCCAGCAGCTCTGAGCACCTCACTACCCAGTGAGAGACATATGATGTGCATGAGCCCCAGACACAGGGGACCTGGATGTTTAAGAAGCAAAGCACCTCTTCCCAGCAGCACCCTCCCCACCCTGCTGTCCCTTACCATGACCCCGCTCCAGCTCCACCCACCCTCTTCCTGTTGAGTCCTCAGCCCTCACCCACCCAGAGCCTCTGCAGGACCACACAGCAAGACCCCATCAAATGACAGGTGTGCTCCAGTGACGCACTTGGTTGGAAGAAAGTGTGCTAACAAAGCTAGAGAGATTAAGTCCCAAATCTACAGAATGATTTTCAAAGTACTCTCAGAAATGCAGTCACCACCTTGCTATTAATAATCACAATTACAATTACAGCAAGGATCAAGGAAGGCTCACCATGTGTCAGACCCAGAGCTAAAGTTCTCCTAAATGCATTATGTTATTTAACATGCAGAATAACCTGAGACTGAGACAGACTCCTAGACACAGAGAACACGTGGATGGTGGCCAGAGTGGAGGATGGTGAGGGGCAGTGAGTGAGATAGTTGAAGGGTATTAAGAGATGCAAACTCCCAGTTAGGAGAGGACTATGTCATGGGGATATAATGCACAGTCTGGGGAAAATAGTCACCACCTTTGTAAGGTGATACATGGTCACTAGACTTATTGTGTGGTCATTTAGTAAGGTATAGATACAGCAAGTCACCATGGGGTACCTAGTATGCTGCTAAGTCACTTCAGTCATGTCCAACTCTGTGTGATCCCACAGACGGCAGCCACCAGGCTCCCCCGTCCCTGGGATTCTCCAGGCAAGAACACCGGAGTGGGTTGCCATTTCCTTCTCCAACGCTTGAAAGTGAAAAGTGAAAGTGAAGTCACTCAGTCGTGTCCGACTCTTAGCGACCCCATGGACTGCAGCCTACCAGGCTCCTCCATCCATGGGATTTTCCAGGCAAACTACTGGAGTGGGGGTGCCATTGCCTTCTCCGAGTGTAGCATCTAGTATAAATCAATTATACTTTTTTTTTTTAAAATTCTGAGACATAGACTTTTTTCCCTCTTTAACAAATTACGAAGCTAAGATTCAAAGAGTCAGTAATTTCCCAAAGCTATTCAGACAGAGAAAGGAGAAAGGAGTAGAAATGAAGTTATCTTGACTCCAAAGACTGTCCTTCCTCCTGAGTTGGTTGGTATAAAGAAAAAAATTAGAGGCTAATACTTTAAATTACATATAAAATTCTAAAAGCTAATGCTTATGGAGTATTTATCATACTGCAGACACCATGCTAAGCACTTTACATGAGCGAGTGCACTTAATCTTCACAAAAAAATCTAAGTAGATACAGTTATTGCCCTCATTTGACAGATAAAGAAATGAAAAGTGGAAAAGACCACGGCAGTTATACAGGATCACATGGTGGATTAAGGATGGAAGCCCAGAGGGAACTTGTGTCTCTGGGAATCTCAGAACTTGGACTTAACCTGCCATGTTCTGCAACAACAAACCAGGAGTCACCAGTAGCCACAAGAGCACAGGTTTGAGCATGAGCATAATTGTTCCGACTCAGGCTGCTGTCAAGCCCCAAAGATCAGGACAGGTATAAAAGGGCCCAGAATCCACAGGAGGGAGGCTGGAGGCTGCCGGGGCCCCCAGTTCTGGAGCACCTGCTGGACCACCATGCCAGTCACATGGGGGGCTTCAGGAGGCCCTGGAGTCCCAGCCAGACCCTCCCACCGAGGACCACCTGCTCTCATGTTAGGGCTTCCTCCAAGGAGGCAGCTCTTTGAACTGGGAAGGCAGTAAACGTTGATCCCAAGATTGAAGGTGAAAAGAAACCAGTGCAAATGATATATATTTCCAGATTCTCCAAGAAATCCATGAGCTGTGAGAAACCTGCCTATGACCTGGGATATGCACAATCCTCATTACGCACCAAGTCTGCATTCACAAGTGTGTCTACTCACAGAAACTCACTGTGACCCCACCATCGGTGCTTGTGGGGCTTTCACATTCCTTCCCAAACACAGGCAGAGCAGAGAATGCCAAGTCACCAACACACGTGTCCCCGCCTTAGGGGTCAAGGGCACCCTCCGCTCTCTCGATCCAGCTTAGACTCATGAACCGGTGTCCCTCTGAGGCTGACTAGGTGCTGTGGATTTTGCAGTTTTTTCTTTTCTTAGTGCTTTTGCTGTTTTAAATGCCCCTGAGAGCAATGTTGAATGCCGCCTGGTGTCCTATGGGCAGGACACTGGAACATGTGTGTTACAGAGGAAATGTGTGTGTTAGATGAGCTTTGTTCAGGCGTGAGGTACAGGGATGTTGGCCATGGGCTCAAAACTAATGAGTGGATGACACAGATCCCTCTTCCAGCAACACAAGAGAAGATTCTACACATGGACATCACCAGATGGTCAACACCGAAATCAGATTGATTATATTCTTTGCAGCCAAACATGGAGAAGCTCTGTACAGTCAGCAAAAACAAGACCAGGAGCTGACTGTGGCTCAGACCATGAACTCCTTATTGCCAAATTCAGACTGAAATTGAAGAAAGTAGGGAAAACCACTAGAGCATTCAGGTACGACCTAAATCAAATCCCTTATGATTATACAGTGGAAATGAGAAATAGATTTACGGGCCTAGATCTGATAGATAGAGTGCCTGATGAACTATGGAATGAGGTTCGTGACATTGTACAGGAGACAGGGATCAAGACCATCCCCATGGAAAAGAAATGCAAAAAAGCAAAATGGCTGTCTGGGGAGGCCTTACAAATAGCTGTGAAAAGGAGAAGCGAAAAGCAAAGGAGAAAAGGAAAGATATAAGCATCTGAATGCAGAGTTCCAAAGAACAGCAAGAAGAGATAAGAAAGCCTTCTTCAGCAATCAATGCAAAGAAATAGAGGAAAACAACAGAATGGGAAAGACTAGGGATCTCTTCAAGAAAATCAGAGATACCAAAGGAACATTTCATGCAAAGATGGGCTCGATAAAGGACAGAAATGGTATGGGCCTAACAGAAGCAGAAGATATTAAGAAGAGGTGGCAGGAATACACAGAAGAACTGTACCAAAAAGATCTTCAGGACCCAGATAATCACGATGGTGTAAACACTTACCTAGAGCCAGACATCCTGGAATGTGCAGTCAAGTGGGCCATAGAAAGCATCACTACGAACAAAGCTAGTGGAGGTGATGGAATTCCAGTGGAGCTATTCCAAATCCTGAAAGATGATGCTGTGAAAGTGCTGCACTCAATATGCCAGCAAATTTGGAAAACCCAGCAGTGGCCACAGGACTGGAAAAGGGCAGTTTTCATTCCAATCTCTAAGAAAGGCAATGCCAAAGAATGTTCAAACTGCCGCACAATTGCACTCATCTCACATGCTAGTAAAGTAATGCTCAAAATTCTCCAAGCCAGGCTTCAGCAATATGTGAACTGTGAACTTCCTGATATTCAAGCTGGTTTTAGAAAAGACAGAAGAACCAAAGATCAAATTGCCAACATCCGCTGGATCATGGAAAAAGCAAGAGAGTTCCAGAAAAACATCTATTTCTGCTTTATTGACTATGCCAAAGCCTTTGACTGTGTGGATCACAATCAACTGTGGAAAATTCTGAAAGAGATGGGAATACCAGACCATCTGATCTGCCTCTTGAGAAATTTGTATGCAGGTCAGGAAGCAACAGTTAGAACTGGACATGGAACAACAGACTGGTTCCAAATAGGAAAAGCAGTATGTCAAGGCTATATATTGTCACCCTGCTTATTTAACTTCTATGCAGAGTACATCATGAGAAACGCTGGACTGGAAGAAGCACAAGTTGAAATCAAGATTGCTGGGAGAAATATCAATAACTTCAGATATGCAGATGACACCACCCTTATGGCAGAAAGTGAAGAGGAACTAAAAAGCCTCTTGATGAAAGAGAAAGAGGAGAGTGAAAAAGTTGGCTTAAAGCTCAACATTCAGAACACAAAGATCATGGCATCTGGTCCCATCACTTCATGGGAAATAGATGGGAAAACAGTGTCAGACTTTATTTTTCTGGGCTCCAAAATCACTGCAGATGGTGACTGCAGCCATGAAATTAAAAGACGCTTACTCCTTGGAAGAAAAGTTATGACCAACCTAGATCACATATTCAACAGCAGAGGCATTACTTTGCCAACAAAGTTTCGCCTAGTCAAGGCTATGGTCTTTCCTGTGGTCATGTACGGATGTGAGAGCTGGACTGTGAAGAAGGCTGAGCGCCGAAGAATTGATGCTTTTGAACTGTGGTGTTGGAGAAGACTCTTGAGAGTCCCTTGGACTGCTAAGGAGATCCAACCAGCACATTCTGAAGGAGATCAGCCCTGGGATTTCTTTGGAAGGAATGACGCTAAAGCTGAAACTCCAGTATTTTGGCCACCTCATGCAAAGAGTTGACTCATTGGAGAAGACTCTGATGCTGGGAGGGATTGAGGGCAAGAGAAGGGGACAACAGAGGATGAGATGGCTGGATGGCATCACTGACTTGATGGATGTGAGTTTCAGTGAGCTCCGGGAGTTGGTGATGGACAGGGAGGCCTGGTGTGCAGCGATTCATGGGGTTGCAAAGAGTCGGACAGGACTGAGTGACTGATCTGATCTGATCTGATTTAAATAGAAATGCACAGAAAACGAGGTTAGGCACTGATCAGTTAATGGAGATGTGACCAGAGGCTCTCAACTCTCCTCCCTTAGGAGCGACACTGCGGGACTCACTAACTCAGGCACTGAGACACCTTCCCAGGACAGAACTACCACCAATGATGAGAAGTGGCTGTGATTTGGGGTCCCATTCAGAGAAGGTTAGCTACTACCTGTTCCTCTGGCAGTTAGATGTCCTTGAGAAATCTGCTCCACCTCATTTTTGCTGTTTAGAGAAGGAAGGTCACTAGAGCCTCTGCCTCAGGTAAGAGTGCAGTTAGGTCAAGGGTGTGGCCTGGCACCTGCACAGGCTGGACAAGGTGGGCGGATCAAAGCTGCTACAATGCTGTGATCAGCCGTAGTCCTCTCCCCCCAACCTGGGGGGAGTCACACAAAGCCTATCACTGACCCCCTCCATCCTCTGCAAACTGTGCACTTCCTGGCTAATGCCAGGAGCCACCCAAGCTCTGGAGGACCATCTCCTGAGGTTAACACAGAAGATGCAGTAGCTACACCTCTGTCAGGCTCACCACCTCCGCCCCAGACATCGGGCTCAGGAGCCCCAAAGGGCCTGGTACCACATCCAGGAGAAGCCCCTCCATCTTCCACTTCACCCTGGCCCCTCTTCCTGTCTCCTGCCTCCTCTCTCACAGATCAGCTCACAGATCCCACGCTTTATCCTACAACAACCCGTGCCAGCCCCTCATCCACAGATGTGCTGTCCCCCACCCTTGCCACGCTCCCTCCATCCACTTCCGCCTTGCCCAGTCACTCCCTCCTGAGGGCATCATGCCCGGGCTCATGACAGGTGGCACATCCCTCTAGGCGTCTTCACAACCAAGTTAAGCTGTGGACAGTCTCTCCTCCAGCTGCCTCCTTCACTCTTCCCCTTCGCCTCCCCATGTGCAAATCCTGAGGAAGAGTCTGATCTGTGCTTTGTTACTGGAATGAAATTTCACCTGGGCTCCCATAAGCCGGCACTTCTCTACCCTGAGACTCACCTCAACTTTTCTGAAGCACGAGCCTAGTGACATTGCTTCTGCCCAAACCCTCACTCACTGCCCTTTGATTACAGCATCACGTACACACTTGTCAAGGACATGGCGATGTCCTCCTCAACTTTCACAGCTCTGACTTGCTCCCTGAAGACAACGCCTAGACAGGTGGCCCTGCCTCCATCCCCGAGCACACTTGGCACCTGCCTGGCATCTCTGTTTACCTGATTTGTCACCTCCCCCATGAAGCCTTTCCTGATCTCCCAACATCAAAAAAAAAAAAAAAGAAGAAGCCTTGCTCTTCTGGGTCACCAGTGGACTCTGTTCCTACTTCTACTGAGGGATGTACATTCTGCCCTAGTAGAGAAACACACAGGATTGTCTTAAACACCTGTCTGGATGACTAGACCTAGAGGATAAGAACTGGCTGTGATGTGTCCTCTCTCCTCAATGGTGAGCACATAGTAGGACCCCGCATCCGTGTGTTTAAAGAGGTGGTTCTGGAGGTTTTCTTGGTCACTGAAGGGTGGCTAGAATGAATGCTTTAAGCTCAGTGGTGAATGTTATGCAGTCACGTCCAAGCAAGTGGAGTGGAGAGAAATGGAGAGTATGTGCACCCTCCTCAGGCAGGGACCTTCCAAGAGTAAGGCCCCCATCTCTTCCCTCCTCCTGGCTCCCTGTCAATATCTAGTCTAGAGATGTGGAGTCCTCAAGATTCAAAAATTATTCATTTACTATAATCTTTATCCTCAAGAACCAGAAAGGCAACATCTTGTTGTCCAATCACTCAAGAAGCACCAATTTCACTTGATTATTTACTGCTCTCCAGATAGAGAGATGAAGAGAAAAATAGACAGGTCAACACACAAAGAGAAACCATCAACACTGTTGGCTCAGTTCGGTTCAGTCGCTCAGTCGTGTATAACTCTTTGCCACCCCACGGACTGCAGCATGCCAGGCTTCCCTGTCCATCACCAACTCCCGGAGTTTACTCAGACTCATGTCCATTGTGTCGGTGATGCCATCCAACCATCTCATCCTCTGTCATCCCATTCTCCTCCTACCTTCAATCTTTCCCAGCATCAGGGTCTTTTCAAATGAGTCAGTTCTTCCCATCAGGTGGCCAAAGTATTGGAGTTTCAGCATCAGCAACACCATTAGATCTGCCCCTTACCTACTGAGTGGGCTTCCAGTGCCCAGACATGGGGAAGCAAGTCTTTTAGGGGAAGTCGAAGCAGAGGTCACCTGGAAGTCAAGGAAGGAAGGTGCCTGGATACCTGGACTGAGCAGATAACACCTGGCAACACATTGAGCTCCGAGTCGGGGCCCATGAGGGTGAATGGGAAGGATACTGGCATATGCCAGTTGCTCTCTAAAAACAGAAACATACAAATACATCCATCAAGACAGCATTTTCCATGGAACCAAACTTAAGCAGAAATTTGCTGTGAGAGATAGTGTGGAATTGCAATTTACAGGATTTACAAAAAAAGACATTGAATGACACCACGGGAAAATGCCTTCAACCCCATTTTTGTAAGTGGTGGAAAAACAGCATTCAATTGCCAGATTCCGTATTGATCCTACATAAAGACAGAGGACACCACATGGATTCCTGGTGTGGGGAAGGCATTTCTTAATGGAAGACGATGCCATCTACCCGTCATTAGCATGGCATGTTTTCTGAAATGTTGTCATGATGGATTTGAAGCCAGGCCAAACCTACGCTTTTAACTAGCCCCCTTGCCCTCAAGGGCAAGTGTCTGCAGATGCCTCTGTGTGGAAAGACCCCACCTCCTGCCATGGAAACAAGGGAGCCTGGCCCTCAGACCTGGGGGTCCCAGCCTGAGAAACACAGACCCCTAACAGAACTACAGCAGTCAGCACAAACTCAGACTTCCCTCCGGGGGAGCAGGATTTATCTGACTGACATTTCCCAGCTTCCTCTCTGATCTTCACCTTGGATGGAGTGTCCCTGGTGGGTGCCTTGGGCAGTTCAGAATGGCCCTTTAAGAAAGGAGAGGCTTTGTCCACATTAACCCTTTCCTGCCTGGCTTAAAGGACGCTCTCTCAAACACTTGCCTGATTGCACACTCCTCACGGGCAGTGGGAGTGTCTGTCTTCCTGGCTCTGGCCCATAGGAAGGACTCACTAGTTGTTCAATTAATAAGACGCTTCTTCTCTGTTTCTCCAGGAAGAAATATAAGAATTATTTACTAACGTGGGTCTTTAAGACACACATTCCTTCTTTCTGTCTAAGGGGAAGGAGAAGATTATAAACATCTTTGAAATAGAACAGTCTAAAGAGATGCAAACAGAAAAGATGCATGTTCAAATCTAAGCTTGAAACAACTACAACCTGTGTGTCATCACATCCTAAGACATACCTGCAGGCACCCTCAAGGGTATAACCCTGTCTTCAGACCCTTGCCTAATATTTCTTAGTCCCTAATATTTCTCAGGTCCCTGCCACCTGCTCTCAATTACACAAGATGCAAACACTAACCATGGACAGAGGAGCCTGGGAGGCTACAGTCCATAAGGTGGCAAAGTGTCAGACACCACTGAAGTGACTCAGCATGCGTGCATGCACACCTGCAAAGGCTAACTAATTCCTTCTTGCCTCCCTCCTGTGGCCCCATCTTCCACAGACCTAAGTTTCTGTCAGCTCTTCTTCCTCAGGTGAGTCAGGCATCACTGTTCTGAAACTTCCCGAGACTCTAGCGCTTAAGTCCATCCTGCCAGACTTCTTTAAGCCAAAGGACTTACTGCTGCTAAAGAGCAACCTTCTCAAGCAAAGAAAGGCCAGGTTCCTGGGGTGGATCACACTGGGGACAGGGCTCTGCCGGGAACTGCTGTTGTGCTTGCATTCTCTTTCCCAAACAGGGAATCTTGGTATTTAGTACATCATTCTTTGCTTCTTTTTTGATATCTAAAATAATTTCAGATTTGCTTTTTTCATCTCTCCTCCTAGTAGAGACTTAGGAAAGGGACAATAATGTAAAGGAGAAAAGGATGAGCACTTGCCCTGCTGTTACTTATGAAATTCCTCCCATGTCATCTCCATGGATCGCACATGGGGACAGTGTGTTTTAGGAGTAAGATGGGCCTTGGTTTGGCCCCCTTTACCCTGCATCAGTTTTAAGACCTTGGGCATTTTACTTAACTTCTTTGAGCTTCAGTGAACTCAAAACTTAAATGGCAAAAGCCTGTTGACACAATTAGCAGAGTGGGGGGTATACAGCAAACTCTTGATGACCCCAGTTGTTATCCTCAGAATCCCCAGCTCCAGCGCGTCCTCCAGCTCCTCCCATCATGTCCGCAAACCAATACCACCAGCATCAACTCAATTGTGTCCTGAGTCCTGAGGACAACGGGAGTCCAGTGAACGCCACAAATGCGCACCCCCTCCGCTCTCCTCCTGTGCACCAGTGAAGGACACGATGGCTGGATGCAAATGGCCATTAGCCCTGTTCTCTACAAATTCAATTTCCACACAAGAACAGCACTTCCTAAAATAACCCAGCGAAGCGTCCGCAGACAGAGATCAGGCCTCTGTATCTCAACCCCCTTAAGCAGCATGTAATTTCTAGATTTGTATTCTCTTTAATGCAATTTCCTAAAGTTAACCAGATTAGGAAAGAATATCTATTGTTGAATGAATACATGTTTTTCTGCATTTATCTACTCATGAATGCACAGGTCTCCTCCACACTGCATATGGCAGGCTAGAAAAACCTCCCTATGAATTTAGGATGAAAGAAGTGGTCTGGGTGAAGTTAGAAGGCCACCATCATCTGTGAGAATACAGAAACTCTGCACTTTATAGGGACTCCCCTAGCAAGTATTTCTAAACCTGCACACTGAGCACCATGGGCCCTTTACCTGACCCACCAGGGGACATGATGACGTCTCGTCTAGATTCAAGTGAGGAAGCAATGGATGCAAATGGACAGAGTGTCCAAGCTGGGCATGACTTGTGTGTCCAGGTGGCCCCAGCTTCCCCTTGGCAGTAAACTGTCCCCATGACCCTAACCAGGAGGCATCTCCACCCATCTGGCCCCTGCTGGGAGACAACCCGGCAGCCTCCTTGATCCAACTATAAGTTAAGCAACATTTTGAAGCCTGCTTTGTCCCTCTTGCTAAACTACTGGGCAAAAGGAGGGGTAACATCTGTTTTGCATTTCTATGGGATGTGGTGCTCTAAAGGCCTTTACAGTAATGATTTTATTTTACCCGGAAAACAGCCCTTTACAGTTCTAGAGATGACTGGTGGTAATGGCTGCATAATAAGAATATACTGAATGCCACTGAAACATACTAAAAATGGTTAAAATGTTCAATTTTATGTTATAGGTATTTTACCACAATAAAAAAATAATTAAAATTAAATTGGCCCTTTGAGGTAGGTCAGAAATATTGCAATAGGAAGCAATATATGCAAGGCAGGGGACCTGAGTGGGGGGCTGCCTTGGACCCTGACACAGCACTGCTGGCCAAGCTTGGTCTTACCAGAACATAGATTGGGCTCCAAAAAGGAGCAAGTTCCTGACAAGTCTGCCCAACAAGGATGCCAGTCGGCCTGAAAATGCACTGATTTCAGAGAACATATCACCTATGGCCAGGTAGGACCTTGTGGCACTTTTCTATCTGGCACCCCACTGCTTTCCCACATACAAATACTCAGAATCTGGAGGAAAGTTTATTCTGTAAGTCTAAGCACTCTGATCAGCAATAATCCAACTATCCACCCTAAAAATGTCCCCCAGTTCATATCAGAAAGTTAACTAGAAAATAAATACCAAGGGGCCGAGAAGTCAGAGCCCAGGTTATTTTAAACATGAGACAACTCAATCACGCTCTGCATTTTGTAGGCAAGAGAGACATGGTGTGAGAATAAAATGAAATAACTGATGTGAACAGACACATGGTCCCAAGGAAGTGAGATAAAAATCAAACACTCGATTGTTCAGACCACTAGAAAGAGACAGAAAATGAATAATTCAAAAGGGCAGAAAATCCATATGTATTTTCGGTAAAAATAACCAAGCTTTGTACAATATTTTACAATTTGCAAAACACTCTCACACACATTATCTCATTTGACTTTTCCAAAAACCCTGTGAAATACACTATTATTAGTATTACCATTCTCATTTTATAATGGAGGGAACAGGAGCATGGGTGAGTGTGCATTTTGGCCTCGGGACACCGAGCCTCTAAGTGGCAGAGCTGGGTCCCATGCCAGGCCTTCTGTTTTTAAAAGCCGATATTACTGAAAACAATAACCCTCTTTGTGCAAGTGGAGTTTTGATGGGAATGGTCTTACTGTGACTGAGGCTGGGAGGATTCCCTCCAAACAACAATAGATTACCCCCCATTCCCAAAAAAACTAAAGAGTGGCCTGGAAGATGGATGTTTCCCTCAGGCTCACTCTCCTCCTCACCATCTCCTTATACCCGACCAGCTGCTAAAATGGCCCTTCTCTTTCAGAAGGGTCCTCTTTCAAGCCCTCTTTTCAAGTGAGAAAGGGTGAGTGTAGTGAGGTTTACAAAGGCAGCCTCCTCCAGGAAGCCTGCCGCGCCTGCCACAGGACACTCCTGGCAGAGAGCTCTCTCGGTACAGCAGCACGCAAAGTCTGGTCTGAGTCAGTATGATGGTCCGCCTGTAAGTCAACCTGGCCACAGACAGGTTAGATGTGCAGACTCCATGGAGATAGAGAAAGAGGCTGGAAGCATCACGTGAGAGGGCTTTGCCATCCTAAGAGCTGCAGCAGAGCAGGCGAGCGGCTGCACCAGGGGGTGGGGGCGGGGGGACGGTCAGGCTGTCCAATAGACACAACACCACCTCTCGTCTAGGACCCCCATCTCCTCGCAGAGACAAGAGACATCTTCCCATTTACCACTAAGGACAGGCCTTGCCCGCAGTTATGTCAGTATCAGTCTGACAAGGCAGCAGGACCCAGAGAGAAACCAGCTAGAACCCCAGGACAAGCAGGGGAGGCCAACCCAGCAGCCCAGGCCCCGCCCTGCCTTTGGCTCTAAATGGAAACATGCTGAGAAGCCCTGCCCCATGCTCCTGCCCCACAAGCGTCTACAGAAACTCCAACCACAGACCCCCTCTTACAACCTGCACACCTGCAGCCAAAGCAGAGTGGGGTCTCTAAAAATCAACCAGCCATAGATGATGGCTCGCCTCTCCCCACTGTACCTAGGGGAAATGGTAAATTAGGGTCTCTGCCCCAAAAGTTCCCATTCACGCCCTTTCCCATGACTCCAGGAATTCGCTTGCTTACCATCTGTGTGGCTACACCCCAGGATCCATGGGGACAAGGGGTGCCTGACTTCTCCATGGAGACTGGAGAGCTCTCGGGTCAGATGCCGGGGCACAGAGCCGGGTCTCTACCTTCACTGTGTGACCTCGGGCAGGGGTCGAATCTCACTCAGCAAATCTTGCCATCTCTGAGGCAGACCGCCTAACTGAGCTGTTAGAAGGATCCAACCAGACGGTGCACTTAGTATGCTGTTCGGTCCAGAATGAAAAGCCCAGAACGCATTCACGGTTGCCATCCTCTATCTGTCTCTCTCTTCCGTGTATTCTGCTCTAGCACGTGGCCAGGCACTCAACACTGAACAATGTTGAAAAACGTTCATGACTGAAATTCTACTCAAGACCAACATAATGCTATGCATACACATTACCTTGATTGGTTTGTTTCAAATTTCTCTACTTAGAGCTATCAGTTCTCATTGAAAGAGTCCCCAGGGTCACGGGAAGAAACTAGAATCTGCAGGAGGCAGAACTGGATGAAATGAATCAAGGACAGGTGCCCAGAGGAGATCACCCTTTCATGGCAACCTCCTTTCCTTTATTATGTTTTTAAAAGAGATTTTATGTGCAATTTGATCACTCCAATAACAAGCTGAATTGGACAAATATGCACCTGGTATTTAATTTCAAATAGGCGATACTTAGAATGAGCTGGTAAACACTACTTCCCATGAAAACTACTCTGTAATTCTAGACTCGCATTAACGATATCCCATGGCTGATTTCATCCACTTCAACAAATATTTATTGGCCAAAATCTTCTGCTTTCAAGGCATTCTACTAGGTGCTGTGTTGGATGAATACACAGAAGATAAAGCTCAGCCGTCCTGTAAATCACCACAAACTGGGTGTCTGACAACAACAGGCATTTTCTCTCTCTCAGTTCTGGAAGCTCAATTTTGAACACGGATGCTAGCAAGGCCAGTTCCTCATGCAAGCACTGACTCTCCCAGCCGCTCAGGGTGGCAGGCAGTCCCTGGCATTCTCTGGCTTACAGACACATCCCTTCAGTATCCGCCTCTGTCAATACATGGTTCTCCCTGGTGTCCATCTGCATTGTGACATTTTCCCTCTCTGTGTGTCTCTGAGCCCAAATTTCCCTCTTCTTCTAAAGACATCAGTGACTGGATAGGGCCCACTGTCACTCAGGATGGCCTCATCATATCCTGATTACTCTGCAAAGACCCTACTTCCACACAAGGTCACACTCGCCCATACTGTGCAACTGTCAAGACGTATGCACGTCAAGTCGGAGGACACAGTCCAAGCCATGAAAAGTACCCTTCAGGACTGCTATAAGAAGGAAAGCCAAAGGTTATATAACACCCTCCCTCCAGGCATCGTTCCAGCATGTGGGTTACTCTTGTCATCCTCTTTAGGATCCTTGAAAGTAAGTATGACTGTCCTCCTGCATCCTTCACAGGCAGGAAGATGAGAGGGGAAGTGACTTGATCAAGGCCACTCAGCCTGGTCTTGAAGTTCGGCCTCTTAAACCCACCCACTCCTCTGCCCCATCTCTGGCACCCTGTGGATGAGATGAGACTGATTCAGTACCAGGGAGAAGCCTCAACCAAGTGTGATGGGAGAGCAGGGGAGGCCAATGCTGCTCTGGCTGGGGCACTGGAATTAGGTTTTTACTTTATTCAGTTCAAAGGTAAACAAATACCACTAAATGTCAGAGGCAGTACTAATTCTGGGGGGAATACAAAATTTAAAAAAATAAAAATAAAAAACAAAAACACAGGCCCTGTTTTGATAAAGCCTGGTCTAGAGCATAATATTAAGATATAAACAAATAATAGCAATACCAAGTGTTAAGAGGAATTGCAAACATATGCAAAATTATGGAAATCAGCATGGGAAAGCTGAACTGGACATTTTAGAGTGTCTCTATGCATGTGCATTTTCCACTCCCCTAATTGGATTACAAATACCTTGAGATGATCTTCCATTTCTCTTGTATTCATCCTAAAAGGCTTTTGCAAGACTTCCTGCACATAGGACACTCAGGAAAAGTGCTTATTGGGGCTGCCTGCTCAACCTGAGGTGCAAAACAAGATGACAGATGACAGAGCCTGTGTTGTCCCCTAAAACCATGCTCTCCCAGCTGTCGACACCCTCAGAAAGACGGCTGATGCCTATGGGTGTGCAGCACTGGGACACAGCCTGTCCTGGAGTTTCAGGTCCCCTGCAGGGATCTCAGGCAAACCCATCTCATCTGGTCTGAGGAGTGTGCACTGTGCTTTGGGGCCCATGAGATGCCAAGTGGATGGTCTACAGACACAGCCTGGGGATGATGATACTCGCTCCCACTTCTTTTTTAAATTTTTATTTAATTTAATTTTACTTTTTGGCCATACCATGTGGCATGCTGGACCTAGTTCCCAGACCAGGAATCAAACCCATTCCCCTGAATCAGAAGTTTGTGGAGTGTCAACCAGGCAGTCTTCATCCTTGATTCTTTCTCCTGCTTTGCTTTTCCCTTCTGACTAGGTTGTAAGTGGACTGGAAGTTTTTACAATATCCATATTTTCTTTCAGCTTTCATCAGCATTTGGAGCTTCAACTACACAGAGTATGACACAAACCCATTCGCTATGAGGAAAAAGACATCTGAGCTACAAGTTCTGGGGATTTGTAGCAACACCCCTGAACTCTGCGTCCGGGCTCTCTCCTTGTCTCCATCCACTTTGCATGGCCCAGCCCTCGTGCTTGTAACAGCAGAGCGAGGATGTCGCCAGGGCTACAGCACTGTTTGGTACCCACATTCCCCCAATTTCAGAGCCTTTCCTAGACCAGGTGATGTCTGTCTCTGGTGAGAAGACCCAGTTTTCTGCCCTTTGCACCTAACACTCTCCTTCTCAGAAGCCTTCAAACCCCAAGCCCAGCCAATAGCTAAAGAGTTTCACATCAAAAAAAAAACCTTGCCCAAGTGCAACCCAAGTCATGCACCCCATCAAGCCAGAAACCTGACATCTATCATTGGGAGAAACCAGGCTTCCTCCCTTCAGGTCAGTGTTGTTGTCCCCTTCATTCAGGTCTGGCATTGCTTCCCTTCCTATTTATATAACAGGTCCACTGGGCAGGGGCCAGTGTCTGATCTTGTGCTGTCTGCACTGCCTGGCACATTACAGACTGCTTAACAATATGTTTATAGAGGACTAATGATATGTGGCGGAGAAGGCAATGGCACCCCATTCCAGTACTCTTGCCTGGAAAATCCCATGGTCAGAGGAGCCTGGAAGGCTGCAGTCCATGGGGTCGCTGAGGGTCAGAAATGACTAAGCGACTCACTTTCACTTTTCACACATTGGAGAAGGAAATGGCAATCCACTCCAGTGTTCTTGCCTAGAGAATCCCAGGGACGGCGGAGCCTTGTGGGCTGCTGGCTATGGGGTCACACAGAGTCGGACACGACTGAAATGACTTAGCAATAGCAATGATATGTGGTGCTGGAGAAGACTCTTTGAGAGTATTTTGGACTGCAAGGAGATCAAACCAGTCAATCCTAAAGGAAATCAACCCTGACTATTCATTAGAAGGACTGATGCTAAAGCTGAAAATCCAATAACTTTGGCCACTTGCAAAAAGCCTACTCATTGGAAAAAATCCTGATGCAGGGAAAGATTGAGGGCAGGAGCAGAAAGGGGCAACAGAGGATGAGATGGTTGGATGGCATCAACAACTCAATGGACATGAGTTTGAGCAAACTCCAGGAGATAGTGAAGGACAGGGAAGCCTGGCGTGCTGCAGTCCATAGTGTCGCAAAGAGTTGGACACAGCTTGTGACTAAACACAACACAATTGATATGACATATCGTAACAATCACAATTCGGTGCCTCTAAACTCCAGGCAGCCTGGGGCACGAGCCATGCTCACATGATCCCCTGTACCCTCCCTAGAGATCTAAATATAAGGGCTGTGTATCTGAGCTACACCTGCAAACCTGCAGAGACTTCAGGGTAATTATCTTCTGTCTTCAGGGGGAGCAGGACATGAGCCCATTCTCTCTCCCTGCAACAAGAGTATGTAAGAACTGGATAGAGATTAGAAAAGATTGAGGAAAGAGAAACAGTATCAAGACCACAGTTGGTTCAGAGACGGCGAAGACCACAGCTAGGGCTGACCCAGTGGCAAAAAACCTGTTCAAGCAAAGATAAGAAAAATAATTTGCTGGGCACATTAATTTAGGTTGCAGGAGCTGAACTCTCCCTGGGTTGTCCACCAGATAAACGCTGTCAGGATATGCTGTGAGCTGTACCAATGAGATGTAATAATTGAATTTGTTTTCATTTAATTTGGAGGGCCTTTAATTAAAAGCCAGGCTTGTGTGTGCCGGGAGATAAAGCCAGGCCCATGGACACTGGGGGTGATCTGGGTGCTGGATGCAATAATTAATCGTGAATTTAGAGGTCAGGAATCTGTCACTATCTTTGTGGAATCAGCACACTGTTGTCCAACTGGAATAGACGCAGGAGTGGCGTCTTAAAGGAAACATGCACTTAAGGGATTTCTTGAAAACTTCACCAAGATTACAGAGTGGCACAGAGGTTGATTTGCAGAATTCATTGGAGAAATAAATACATCCGTGATCACCTAACACCCTGGAGAAGCCACAGATCCTCAAAACTTTCGCTCAATGTCCAATTGGTGTGGAATCCACACTGAGGTTTGTCCAGCTGACCTTTGCTCATCTTCTGACTGCTAAGCAATCTATCCTTCCCTTTAGGTCTCAGATTCAACCCATCCACCTGACTGCTTCAAGAAAACACAAACCAAGTTAGAAAGATGATTCTAAAATGGAGAATAAGCCACAGAATACATTCTGGGACATACAGTTTATATTTCTAGATGTTGTTTTTTTGAATACAATTTCTATTAGCACTCAAAAAAATCAGCATCTAGAATTAGTATCAGAAGACAGAGTTTGAATGAATGCTCAATATTAATCCAAGGAATTAGGATTAGAGGCTTAGCTAGAGTCATCAATCTTCAGATACAGTTGTATTTCATGATAGAAGGCAATTGGGTGAGGATTTTAAGCTTACAGGTGAATTTGGTGCCCTGAAAAGTGACATTTCATTAGAGGAACGTTTTGTGCTAAAGACAGCTGTATGTGGGGGTGTCCCCCAACCCACAGGGTGAGCTGGTGGAAGGAAGCTGTTCCATCCTGAGCACAGGGGATAGGGGCCGGGGCCCACAGCTATTGGCCATCATCACCCTAGAAAATGCAGGCAGTGAGTGCCCCACTGCAAAAGATGGGCTGCCTTCTAACACAGGGGAACAGGTCTGTGCCCAGGCATGCTCTAGGAGTCTGCTGCTTGCAGCTCCTCTGGCTCTCTGTTATAACTGCTCCCTAGAGAAAGGCAGTTCCACAGATTGGAGGCTTTCTTCATAGATGGGTAAAGAGGACTAGATTAGACATTGTCCAACAGCATTACCTGGGGCACTTTTTAAAGTATGTGAACTAACACTCTCCTGAGACCTCCTGGATCAAGATCTCAGGGGCCTAAGACTCCTGGGAATGCACTCTCAGCCAAGAACCTGGATGAGATAAACCCTGGGTCCCTCCTATATATAAACCATGTTATTCTGGAACTGTCTCTGGATACTGCATCCTGTGCGTGCCCAGCAGTCTGCTGTCCCAGGAAATAACCAGAATCAGAAGACTGCAAACTTCAGTATAATCATCTCTCCGGGGGCTAAACAGCCTCCGGTACATCTTCACCAACCTCAATCCATCCTGTTGCTGTCTCAGTGCTGACCAGGTTCGGCAACCAGGACCCCTGTGTGGCCCCAGAATGCCTGGCAGAGAGAGACAGCCATTTGCATATCCCTGAGCAAAGAATAGGCAGTCCTGAAGACAACTCCGTGTTGCCAAAAAAGGAAGTGGTCTATGGGGTCGCAAAGAGTCAGACACAACTGAGTGTGAGCACACACACACACACACACGCACAACCGGTGAGAGCAGGGATCTCTTTCCAGAAGAACAGATCAATACATCCTGACATCCACTTCACAGGTGAGGAAACCAAGACAGAGAAACACAACTCCTCGCAGCTTTGGGTGCTGTGATTTCAGACTTGAATGCTAACCCGCATCACATAGGGTCACCCCCAACTCTCATCCCCGTGCTGGTTAGTGGCCAAGCAGGAGGCTTAGAAAACTGGGGAGAGAAACCAATGTGATGATTAGAGGAGAATTTTAAAAATCTTCGGGGTAAGGTGATAAGAGGTTCAAATTGTCAGCGAAAACATTTACTCCATAAATAAAAACTAAAAGCACCTAGCTTCCCAGTGGGAATAAGGAGTTTAAACATCAACATTTTCTGTAACATTAGCTCTAAGTATCACAATCACGACCACCATGGAGCTCCTATTCGGGGACAGACACTGGGAGCTTTATGTGTATTGTGCCCTTCGGCTTCTCTGCCAATCACAAAGATACCATCATCCCTAATTTGCAGCTGATAAGACTGACACCGGGATAGTTGTCCAAAGCTCCATAGGTCTGAATGTCTCCTCAGCCTATTCAGAACAAGGAATCTCATTTCTGCAGTTAACTTCTTAGCCAAGAAACAGCCGAGTGACCACTAGTCAGTGCAGACCCAGACAGAAAAACTAGAATAGTGTCTGTCCTTGTGGGTCCTGCAGTCCAGGGTGGGAAAGACAAAGAGAAAACTCAGTACCATCTGATGTCTTCTGGGGAAAAGTCCTGTGTGCTACAGGAACACACGAGGAGGACAGACATCCACCTGCAGACACGGCCCAGGCACCAGGCCAAGGAAAGATGCCCTGATGGTGCAGGAGGAGACAGGACAAAGCAGAGCGACAGACACAGAGCCTGGAACAGCCTGGGTGGTGGGAACACAGGAGAGTGATGGGAGATGAGGCAGGAGCCACCAGAAACTCCACAGCTCAGAGTATTTCCAGTTACAGCTTGGGTACCCAGCACACAGCCTACAGAGCTGGCTCCCAGAGATATGTGGCCACATCAGGACCTATATCCAGAATTCTCCTAAGAGTCTAGGATCCCCTCCGCTGGGTCCTAGGAAGGATATTTTTCAGGCAAGAGGGTTTGTGCTCTGATGTATGTCTGTGGCTGGCAGGAGGGCCCTGTGTGCCCCGCGTCTTTTTCTCTAGGTTATAATTGTTCTCTCGAGGAGGGCTCCAGAGTAAGCTTTGCTTTCTCTTTCTCTCTGGGTCTATTTTGGGAACTGCTTTAGAAGTTTCAAGGTTTTGGTTGCCTTTTTTTTTTTTCCCCCTGAGCGAAAGCACATGTTAAGGAAAAAATCCCACTCTTATCAGTTCTTTTGACGTTGCTGGGAGACAAAGCAAGTCATACCAAGTGGGCTTTAAGGAAGGAACATACTTTAAATAAATGCCTAAAACAAAAGCCTCACTTGGAGATGTGTTGTACATACGGATTCTCCTTCTCCTGCAAAGGAAGGTCTCTCGGGCCTGTAAACAAGTAACTTGAGAGTTGCATTTAACTCTTAGAAACTACAGGACTACCCATCCCAAGGGTCTAGACTGAGCAACACCCACCAGGCACAGTCCCCAGAAGTCATCCCAGTACTTCTCACCCTTTCCCCAAGCACTCTTACATTCTCATTTTCCTTGGTGTAAGACAAGCAACACCCAGAAATCAGCCGTTCTGCAATAATAGTTGGGATTCCCTGTACTTTTACTTACCTGTATTCCAGGACGGACACCAAGCTCTCATGTCCTTGACTAAGGGGGAGGTTGGTGACATGAGCCCGATGATCCAAGGACAAACGCTTGCCCCTCCTTTTTAGGGGCCTAAGCTCATGAGATGCCCAGGCAAGAGAGAGAGGAGTTGCCTTGGAAAGGAGAGAATGGGGGGCAGCAGAGTGGGTGGGAGCTGCCCCAGCTAACAAAAGGATGGATGGCTCTGAATTCGCCATGAAGTCAGACCCATGTCCAGGAAGAGCCCCTGACAGGGTCCCGTGGATCTGGCTGGGTATCAGAGCGGCCGTGGGGGAGGCCAGACAGACTTCAGTTGCCAGAACTCAGCCTGGAAGCCCCAGGACCACCGGACTCCAAAGGCCACGAAGAATTCTGTGATGAGGGTCTCAGTGGTACCGACTGGAAACATACGCAACCATGGCTGTGCGACTCTGCCTGGTATTCTGGGGACTGGAGGTGGAATGTGGAGGATGAGTTGAGAAAGACCTTGTCTGAATTTGCCATCAACTCAGGGAGACACAGGCTCAAACTTGGATTTAGTGTGATTTGATTTTTTAAAGCATTTGTTGTGGTTTAGTCACTAAGTCATGTCCAACTCTTTGTGACCCCATGGACTATAGCGCGCCAGGCTCCTCGGTCCTTGGGATCTCCCAGGCAAGAGAACTGGAGTGGGTAGCCATTCCCTTCTCCAGGGGACCTTCCCGACCCAGGGATCAAACCCAGGTCTCCTGCATTGCAGGCAGTCTCCTGCATTCTTTACCAACTGAGCCACCAGGGAAGCGTATGTGACACTTATTTCACATCTGAGCTTTTGGATCAAGAGTCATACCCACTCCTTAGCATTGATCTTTTTTTTTTAAAGGAATTGTTGAAAAGAAGTTTGATGAAAGACACACAAAATCTCTGAGACTTCCTCTGAAAGCATCCTCGGTCATGCCAGCACAGTCCCAGGACACAGCCCCTCAGACAACGGGTCTGGGACGAAGAGGAAGGTCGTGGTCAGGACAGAACACAGCTCAGCAGGCCCAGAATGCTGGCTCCCACTTTTGGGGAGAAGTCCCCTGACCCTGGTCGTACACTGCTCCTGTACCCCAGGCCTGTCAGCCATTAGTCTCAAGAGCACCCTGATGGCGTTCTCAACAACTCAGAAGTTATTTCATGCACTTCTCACACCCAAACTGAGAGACAGGGTGAACACGTGTTCTCATCTCAGCTCTCCAATGAGGAAGTGTGAGGCTCCACCCCTGGAGCCCAGGGTACAGCTCAATAATTCCCGGATGTATCTATGCTTCTACAAAGGGCTGGCCTCCACCTTTACTGTAATCTCCTGCATTGCCTCTTAGTGGACGTCACCACTCACCTGGGATTCCATCCAAGCAGCTACCTAGTGATCAGTCTCCCAGATCTATCCTTTCACCACTGACTCACTCGGACCCCAGGAGGATACACATGGCACATTCAGATGGGCTAATCAGAGGTGACTGTAATACAGGTGCCATCTGAAAAAGGAAGGGCAGGCTGTAAGGAAACCCCAATGCATCATATGTGCCCCCTTGAACATCACCGTCACTCCAGACATAGTCCCCACCCCCAGCCCTGAGATAGGAACACTTACTGGAAAGTGACCTGGGAAAAAGGAACAATTGGAAAGGCCCTTCAGTGGGCAGCTGTGATGCCAGGGTTGGCCCAGAAGAATCAGAAGAATCACCACCCAGACCTGATGCTCACTCTCCTCCCCACTGCTCGTTATTAGCTGCTGACCTGGCAACCCACTCCAGTGTTCTTGCCTGGAGAATCCCAGGGATGGCGGAACTGGTGGGCTGCCATCTATGGGGTCGCACAGAGTCGGACACAACTGAAGCGACGTAGCAGCAGCAGCAGCAGAGGGTGGGAGTGTGAAGACATGGCTCCTGGAGGTCAGCGCTCAGCAAGTTACCTGGTGACACCTTACTACTATGTTCAACATTGAGATGTTGGTTCATTGCATCATGGGACCCTACTCTTTTTCAGGTTTTATATTTGAGAACTATTTCCTACAAATAAGAAATTGCTGGAACTTCTCTGGCAGTCCAGTGGTTGAGAATCTGCCTTCCAATGCAGGGGACTAGGTCAAGGACTAGGTTCCCACAAGAATCAGGACAGTTGAGCCTGAGAGCTGCATCTAAGACCCAACAAAGCCAAATAAAGATGTAAGTATAAAAAATAAAAATAGCAATTGTCTCATTACCAGCAGCCCAGCTTATAAGACAAGGAGAGAACACAGCAGTTACAGCTCCATCCACCCTTCATACACATTTCCCAGCAGAGTTCACTGCTGGTATCTCATGGTTGTTTCAGCTTTGATCTTGCAAAGGAAGGGAGGTAAACGAATTTGGGGCCAAGTAGCCTGGAAGGTCGGAGAAGGCAATGGCACCCCACTCCAGTACTCCTGCCTGGAAAATCCCATGGACGGGAGGAGCCTGGTAGACTGCAGTCCATGGGGTCACTAAGAGTCGGACACGACTGAGCCACTTCACTTTCACTTTTCACTTTCATGCATTGGAGAAGGAAATGGCAACCCACTCCAGTGTTCTTGCCTAGAGAATCCCAGTGACAGGGGAGCCTGGTGGGCTGCCGTCTATGGGGTCACACAGAGTCGGACACGACTGGAGTGACTTAGCAGCAGCAGCAGCAGCCTGCAAGGTGGATGGGGGAGTCTGAGTAGCTTTTTATTGAGTGACTGCTGTACACAAGACACAACATTGTAAAAGTAGTCAATGTGACTTGCTTTGTTGTTGTTCTGTCGCTCAGCCATGTCCAGCTCTTTGCAGCCCCATGAACTATAGCACGCCAGGCTTCCCCTGTCCTTCACTACCTCCCAAAGTTTGTTCAAACTCATGTGCATTGAGTCGATGATGCCATCCGACCATCTCGTCCTCTGTCGTCCCCACTGCAGGCAGATTCTACCATCTGAGCCACCAGGGAAGCTGGCCTTGCTTTGAGGAGTGCCCAAAGGCTGTCTTTGGTCAAAACTTGGTTTTAGAAAAGGCAGAGGAACCAGAGATCAAATTGCCAACATCCGCTGGATCATCGAAAAAGCAAGAGAGTTCCAGAAAAACATCTATTTCTGCTTTATTGACTATGCCAAAGCCTTTGACTGTGTGGATCACAATAAACTGTGGAAAATTCTGAAAGAGATGGGAATACCAGACCACCTGATCTGCCTCTTAAGAAATCTGTATGCAGGTCAGGAAGCAACAGTTAGAACTGGTCATGGAACAACAGACTGGTTCCAAATAGGAAAAGGAGTACGTCAAGGCTGCATATTGTCACCATGTTTATTTAACTTATATGCAGAGTACATCATGAGAAATGCTGGACTGGAAGAAACACAAGTTGGAATCAAGATTGCCGGGAGAAATATCAATAACCTCAGATATGCAGATGACACCACTCTTATGGCAGAAAGTGAAGAGGGGCTGAAAAGCCTCTTGATGAAAGTGAAAGTGGAGAGTGAAAAGGTTGGCTTAAAGCTCAACATTCAGAAAACGAAGATCATGGCATCTGGTCCCATCACTGCATGGGAAATAGATGGGGAAACAGTGGAAACAGTGTCAGACTTTGTTTTTCTGGGCTCCAAAATCACTGCAGATGGTGACTGCAGCCATGAAATTAAAAGACGCTTACTCCTTGGAAGGAAAGCTATGACCAACCTAGATAGCATATTCAAAAGCAGAGACATTACTTTGCCAACAAAGGTTCGTCTAGTCAAGGCTATGGTCTTTCCTGTGGTCATGTATGGATGTGAGAGCTGGACTGTGAAGAAGGCTGAGCGCCAAAGAATTGATGCTTTTGAACTGTGGTGTTGGAGAAGACTCTTGAGAGTCCCTTGGACTGCAAGAAGATCCAACCAGTCCATTCTGAAGGAGATCAATCCTGGAATTTCTTTAGAAGGAATGATGCTAAAGCTGAAACTCCAGTATTTTGGCCACCTCATGCGAAGAGTTGACTCATTGGAGAAGACTCTGATGCTGGGAGGGATTGAGGGCAGGAGGAGAAGGGGACGACAGAGGATGAGATGGCTGGATGGCATCACTGACTCCATGGATGCGAGTCTGAGTGACCTCCGGGAGCTGGTGATGGACAGGGAGGCCTGGCGTGCTGCGGTTCATGGGGTCGCAAAGAGTCGGACACGACTGAGCGACTGATCTGATCTGATCTTCTCTTAAGGTTAAATCCCCTTCCCTTATCCTGGAGAATAAGCTGTCTTTCAGAAGATGTGTTATTCACTGAGATCAGGCATGACCAAGAACCGCCACCAGGTAGAGCAGAGACAGTGACCTCCATCTGGGCGGTGGCCAGGGAGAAAAGAGAAGGGTGGCAAATTTTAGGAGAGCATGGGCTGGGCAGCAAGGTGGGGAAAATACTGAGTGTGGATTGGAGTGGGGATGATGTGGGGATTCTGAGGATCCAGGGAAGACTGGACACCACGTCACAGGGTCAGGAGATGAGGGTAAGAGCAGGGATGAGGGTTTACTGAAGCCCCGGTTCAGTGCTTCTAAGGCAGACCTGAGGCCAGGCTCCAGGAAAGACAAAGTAACTATCCCTCCACACCTGATCACCGCACATTCTGTGTCTGCAGGAAACTGAAGGTCCCTCCTGGGCCCCCGCCAGGCCTTCTGCCTCCTCCCACTCAAGCCTGGGGACGTGGCCAGGATGAGAGCTGACTTTCTCCTGCTAAGACTGTGCTTAATTAAACATTTTAATTAAAACCCACAAGAGTGATGGCACCTGTCAGGGTGTGAAAGGAAGGCAAATACAGGTCCTTTCATCCGGCCCTGTGGGCGGCCCAAGGACTCGCTGCCAAGGGAAGTGGGTCTTGAGAAGAGCAGCTTCAGTCACGGCCAGGCAGCCTCTAAGCCGAGGATGAGTGGACAGTGAGGGCCCCTCCTTCTTCTCCCGAGGTACACACGTGTTGGCTTGGAAGCACGGGAGCCACAGGACAGCAAGGACAGGACAGTCTGCACCTATTCTCTTCTGCATGTCTCTCCTGCTGCAGTTCCTAACCCAGAACTGACTCCACACAAAGCAGTGGACACAGGCCCTGGATGAAGCTTCTGAACCATCAAGACCAGAGATCTAGTCTGCAAAAGCCTGCATTGCTTACAACAGGACCACACATCCTAACACTTTGATCCAAAAATATCCTTGGCCAGCACAACCTTCTGAGGGATTTATCAAAATCATATTGATGACTTTTTTGGATTTAGCCCCAGGTTCTCAGAAATGTTGACACCACCATCCTGTGATTTAGAAGGAGTGGGTGGGAGGCGGGAGGCGGGAGACAGAACAAATAGGGGAAAACCCCACGGTCACTCCATCACATTCAGACATTCTCCCATCCACATGTCAAACTGAGACCCCGCAGGGTGTTGTCGGTTGTAGACATGTATGTGGGTCCTCAAGCTTGGTAGTGACTGAAATAAACCAAAGACCAATGCCCTAAAATAAAGCCTGCTTCATACACTGTCTCTGACAAACTAATCTGGCCCTGTGCATGTAGGGTCCCATCTAACCCCACAGACTTTCACACGAAGCCAATTTCCCGGGCTTACAGGACTCCCCAGGAACCTCGGCTAACAGCCTGGATTCACTGAGCATCAGAGTTGCCTGCTCTTGGCTGCCTCATCAGCATAGTGATTTGAACAGACTGTCATTTAAAAGTACTTCCTTTACTCCCCCAGGATCCTCTGTGCCCTCTACCCCTTGCTGGCAGTGACCTCCTGACCTTAGAGATGCTGTGACTCTAAGATGCAGGCATGGATGCAGAACCAGGGCAATGTCAGGTGTCAGTGGGGATCAGAGGCAAGGAGACAATTGGTACCAGCATGGGGCATTTGCCCAAGCAAACCCCCCTCAATAATCTCAGCAAGACAACAAGAATGTACATCTTCTAAGGACAGAAGGAGGCAAGAACGTACGAGCTACTCAGAGCCATGCTTCCCCAACTTTAACCTTCATATGAATAACTGGACATGTAGTTCAAATGCCCACTTTCATTCTCTAGATTTAGGATGCTATCCAAAGGGTCCACATTTCGAATCACCCTTAAAGGGGCAGAAATTTGGAGAGAAATCCAGATGCAGGTACCAAACACCAAAACAGTGTAGCCAGCAATGAGGGTCAACCAGGGGCAAGAGGTGAGCTGAGGCAGGCAGGACAACAGCCACTCCGAAGGTCAGGCCCTGGTCCCTTGAGCGTGTGAGTGTGTGACCTTATGTGACAAAAAGGACTTGCAGAGGTCCGTTAGCTAAAGATCCTGAGGTGGGGATTCTCTCTGACTCTTCAGGTAGGTCCAATGCAATTACACGAATCCTTAATATCAGAGAATCATTCTTGGTTGATCACAGGGCTGGCGGGAGAAGTACACGATGGCCCTTAGCTGCTCTGAATGAGTGATGAAGGTGTTTCCTTCCTCAAGTCTCTAGGGAAGAGCACCGCCTGTATCTTCACCGTAGCCACTGACACCTACCAGACTCCTACCCGCAGAAATAAATCTGTGTTGTTTTAAGTCACTGAATTTGGGGTAATAACCACCCACCTGATCATTATGCAACTATGAGAAAGGTTTCCTTTAGCTCCGAGATAAAATAAAAACTCATCTCCCACTCCTGGTCTCTTTCTGTACCTGATGGAATGTACACAGAAGCTGGGTAATCTCTACAATCCCACTATGAACACAGTGGTCCTCCACCACCCCTTACCATTTTCCCATGGCTTCAACTTCTCAATGGGGATGAAAGTTTCTTTACATCCACCCTAGCTTAATCACCCACCCCACCCCTGCAGACTGTCCTGTTCAGACCTAACCCCCTCTAACACCTTTCATGTGAGTCAGGCGCCTGACAAACTGTTTAATGCTGTTGTTCTAGAGTCTCTCTCTACTGTCATCGTCTTCTTGACCTTGAGCTCCTTGAGAACCAGTTGCTTCTTCTTCCCCTGTATCTCCAGTTCCTAAAACAGCTTTCCAGCAATTTTCTTTTTATTGAAGTATAGTTAATACACAATGTTGTGTTAATTTCAAGCACACAGCAAAGTGATATATTCATATATATACACATATATGTATTCTTTTTCAGATTCTCTTCCATTATAGGTTATTACAATATATGGAATATATTTCCCTGTGCTATACAGTAGGTCCTTCAGTGTGCATCTACTAATCCCAAAATCCGAATTTATCCCCCCACTTCCCCCTTGGTAATTATAAGTTTGTTCTCTATGTATGTGAGTGTTTTACAGATAAATTCATTTGTGTCACATTTTAGACACCACATATAATGATATCATAAGGCATTTGTCTTTCTCTGTCTGACTTACTTCACTCAGTATGACAATCTCTAGGTCCGTGTTGCTGCAAACAGCATTATTTCATTTTTTCTATTAAAGAGCAATATTCCACTGTATATTTATACCATATCTTCTTTACCCATTTCTCTGCTGATGGACACAGGTTGCTTCCATGTCCTGGCTATTATAGACAGTACTGCAGTGAACATTGGGGTGTATGTGTTTTAATTGAATGATCACCCACTGTTCCACGTGACTACAATTTCAAACTGAGTTCTGTCTCCCAAGACACATCAAGGAAAACGCTCAAGCCCACCCTTGGGAATTCACTTCACATATGTCCACTGCACCAACAAGCAGGCGACCTGGGGCGGACTGCCTGAGGCAGGGGGAGGCCGGGACGGCAGCGCAGACACCAAGGAACCACAGACTCCGCCAGCAGTGTGACTTCACAGCCTGCTTCTCTGCTGCCAGCGGAGGGGGTGGTGTGGGGGTGGGGGGCGGCAGTTGAGGAAGGGCACAGAGGAACCACAGCAGGAAGAAATATATCAACCAAAAATGTTGATTAGCTATTCCATTAGAGCGCATATAAAGTATTAAAGGCATATGTGAAGGCACAATCAGTGTCAGGTGGGATGAATTAAGTTTTGCTGGAGAGGGAGGCTTGCACAGGTGTAGTCTCAGCTAGAAAAATACGTGTGAAGCCTGAGCTGTGTGGCAAGTGTGTGTGCAGTTCAAGTTTGTGTCTGTAGACATACTTGAAAAGGACTCCACCCATCAGGGGTGTATGGGGGAGACAGACTCCCAGACTAGAGCTGTTAGGGACGCTGGCCACGAGACAATCCTGGCATAAAGAAGCAGAAGCGGGGTGTGTGGGGGGGCGAGGAGAAGGCCCAAGGGTGTCAAGAAGCACTCGTACCTCCCACAGGGACAAGGCCTGTTTATGCGGGCCTCCACCTCCCACCAGGTCTGCTGCAGCCTGCACCCTAAACACAACCCCTAAACCCCACATTCTTCTTTCTAATATCTATGCTCTTAAAGTTACTTACATCTGTCATCTCCATACAATTAAAACATTGCATGAGGTAGGCTTCACGCATCTCTTCCAAGACTGTGCTCAGTGATATCAAGCGGGTAGCTTGAAAGCTGTCCAGGCGAGAGTGTTCATGAAAATCAGCTAACACTACAAAACAAGCCTGGTTTTGATTAGTTGCTTCACTGATTGCCTAGACTTAAAAAGTAATGGAGAAAAAGTTAATAACAGAGATCAAGCTTAGCAGCCTGTCAAGTCTGTAGCCTTTACATTGAATAAAACAAATAACTGAGGAAATAGTCTTGGAGTGTTCAAAGGCTATTACTTGATTCAGCAAAGAAGTTACTTAGGTCATTGGCAACCAAAAGAAGTTCTGACCCACACCTTCAAAGATTCACCTTCACTGCATCCAATGTAAGTGAAAATAGCCACTGACGTCCACGTTGGCACCATCTTTGTTCATCATAGGTGGGTTATAGATAAATGAGTTTGGTATTCCACAGGGATACACTGACTATACTGAATTTACAATACAGAGTGTTATATATTCATTATCTGCAACTAGTGAGACATTCTTTATGTCAGTTGTTGTTCAGCTGCTCACTTACATCTGACTCTTTGCGACCCCATAGACTGCAGCACGCCAGGCTTCCCTGTCCCTCACCATCTCCCGGAGTCTGCCCAAGTTCATGTCCATGGAACTGGTGATGCCATCCAACCATCTCATCCTCTGTTACCCTCTTCTCCTGCCCCAAATCTTTTCCAGCTTCAGGGTCTTTTCCAACAAGTCGGCTCTTTACATCAGGTGGCCAAAGTATTCAAGCTTTAGCTTCAGCATCGGTCCTTCCAATGAGTATTCAGGGTTGATTTCCTTCAGGATTGACTGGTTTGCTTCCCTTGTTGTCCAAGAGACTCTCAAGAGTCTTCTCCAGCACCACTTTGAAAGCATCAGTTCTTTGGTGTTCAGCCTTCTTTATGGTCCAACTCTCACATCCATACATGACTACTAGAAAAACCATAGCTTTGACTAGACGAAACTTTGTTGGTAAAGTTATGTCTCTGCTTTTTAACATGCTGTCTAGGTTTGTCATAGCTTTTCTTCCAAGGGGCAAGTGTCTTTTTAATTTCATGGCTACAGTCACTGTCTACAATTATTTTGGAGCCCAAGAACATAAAATCTGTCACTGTTTCCTTTTTTACCATCTATTTGCCATTATTTAATAATTATGTGTGGGTGTATACACTTTTTGTTAAACATTTACAAGCACAACACTGGTCACAGATCTTAGAATACACCTGGAAGTCTTTGGCATAAAGTCCTCAGAATTAATTTTCAAGCTGTGGATAAACTCCCCTTGGATAGACTACTGTTCCCTTCTGACTTTAGTTGTCCAGCACAGTATGCAGTTGGTTCTTTTAAATTAGCTCTTTGTTTACTACAATAATATGCATTACATCTGTCAATCTCGGTTTATTTTCATTTTTGTTTTTTTTTTCCTTTTGTACATTTCCTCTTCTTTATAACTTTTAGTGATATCTTTCTGACCTCATTGGTGTTAACAAATTCTCTGAATTTATATCCATCTGCAAACATCATTAATATGCTATTTACTCCCTCATTAACACTGAAACATTATCATTTATCATTATCTTCAGTAATGATTCTGGGATTAAGGGTATGGAAGCTTTAGAAATGGAGAAGGCAATGGCACCCCACTCCAGTACTCTCGCCTGGAAAATCCCATGGACAGAGGAGCCTGGAAGGCTGCAGTCCATGGGGTCGCTGAGGGTCGGACACAACTGAGCGACTTCACTTTCACTTTTCACTTTCATGCATTGGAGAAGGAAATGGCAACCCACTCCTGTATTTTTGCCTGGAGAATCCCAGGGACGAGGAGCCTGGTGGGCTGCCGTCTATGGGGTCACACAGAGTCAGACTCGACTGAAGTGACTTAGCAGCAGCAGCTTTTGAAAGTCTGGCTTCCAATCAGTAAGTTGAAAGCAGATGAATCTGGGAAGACCATGAATTATCAGGAGCATGCCAAGGGCTTCCCAAGTGGGTTTATAAAGTAGTTGAAGTCAGCATTCAAGGTGAAGTTCACCACCACCACCTCATCCAGTGTTAGTTGATACTAGAAGGAACATAGGGATACTTTACACCAAGATAATAGCTGTACATCCCAGTAGACACAGTAAGTTCTATTTAGGTGAGTGTCCCATGAGCCTTCAAGCAAACCAACACAAAGAATCACATTTTCTAGCTTTCTACACGCTGTGCTTTTCTCCTCAGCCTCTGCACTCACGATAACAAACTATAGTTGGGATTGTTGGTTTAGCTACTTTATGCGGACAGAAAGACAATTTGAGAACTGGGAGCTATAACCTCACAACAGGGGCCCATCTATTCACCATTACTTTGTTTTTCTTAGATCTAAATGAACCCTTTATTTATTGAAACCTGCCTTCCTCCTTGTGGAGTAAGAAGTAACTCAGATAAACACCCTGGCAAACAGACCACAGCAATAACAATGGTCCTTAATGCTGTGGATAGAGATCAATTTGGGGTCTTGCAGCTGAGACCCCAGGCACCACGGAGCAGACACAAGTATCCTCACCGTAACCTGTCCACGTTCCTGACCCACAGAAACTGAGAGGAACCAGAATTCTATTTGGTTTAAGCTGAGATTTTGGGGGGAGTTTGTAATGAGGAATAGATAACAAATACAGCTCTTGCTAACCAAAAATATACCATGTCTGCAGCAGTGTTGACTGTGGTAGAGCTAAGCAGGAGGACTAAATTATCATTACTGAGCAACCACATAAGATGTTCATGTTTAATAATGTCGGAAACACACATGAACCCAGAGTCCAAACAAGTTAGGACCTTTATAGAATCCATCCATAACCACTCTGCAGCCCCATCTCTTCTCTCTCACTGTCCAAGAAACCAATCATTTCCTTGCCTTCTTTTCTGTATATGACTATAGATCAGGTGCTGCAATTTGTAATTTACTTTTTCCAGCTGATATTGGTAAAATTCATCCATGCTCTCCACCACATTCATTTGACTCTTGTATACAACTCTGCTGTGTGGATAAATCACAGTGGGGCCCTTCCCCCGACAATGGGTGCCTGTTTCCAGGTGGTGTGTTGTGAATGGTGCTGTCTAAACCCTTGGACCATTTCCACTATTGTGCATGTGTAAGAACTTTGCTCAGGTATAGACCTCGGGGGTAGAATCACCCAGTCAATTTAACAACGTCTTCATGGAAAACTTTTCTATGTTAAAAAAAAAAAATAGCCTGTGCTCAAACATACTCAGCCATATTTTCTACAGTTTCATTTTTTTGTATCAAGCTATTTAATCACTCTGAGGTTTATTTATTTACTTTTCACCATGTGAGGTAGGGATCTAATTTTGAACTGATTTGTCATGACATGTCTTAGATCAAATTTCCACACATGCATGGGTCTATTCCATTGATCAGCCTATCAGTGTGCCAAGGCTGCTATTTTAATTACTACACTTTTCCAACTAATCTTGATATTATATAGGACAAGTTACTCATTATGGTTAATCTCTTTCAATTATATCCTTTATTCAAACATACAGAATTTTAGAAAAACCTTATCAGGATCCATTAAATACCATGCTAACATTTAATTGTGTTGAATTTCTAGATGAGTTTGTGGAGAACTGACACTTATGTCACATTACCTTATTATCCATGGACATGGTGTATTTTCCCAATTATTTAAGTCTTCTTTAATATTTCTAGATAAAATTTATGGCTTTTATCCCTTAGAGAGCTTGGGTATCTTTTGATATATTTATTTATAGGTATTTGGTATTCTCTGATACTATGGTAAATGGATCTTTCTTTTAAATTATGTTTTCTACTTTTTAGCCATTGATGTGCAAAAAGATGACTGGCTTTCTGTATTTTATCTTTATATTCAGCTAACTCAACATTCAAAAAACTCAGCATTCAAAAAATGAAGATCATGGCATCTGGTCCCAACACTTCATGGCAAATAGATGGGCAAACAATGGAAACAGTGACAGACTTTATTTTGGGGGGCTCCAAAATCACCACAGATGTTGACTGCAGTCATGTAATTAAAAGATGCTTGCTCCTTGGAAGAAAAGCTGTGACAAACATAGACAGCAAGTTAAAAAGCAGAGACAAAGGTCCATCTAGTCAAAGCTATGGTTTTTCCAGTAGTCATGTATGGATGTGAGACTTGGACCATAAAAAAGGCTGAGCACCAAAGAACTGATGCTTTTGAACTGTGGTGTTGGAGAAGACTCTTGAGAGTCCCTTGGACTGCAGAGAGATCCAACCAGTCCATCCTACAGGAGATCAGTCCTAAGTGTTCACTGGAAGGACTGATGTTGCAGCTGAAAATCCAATACTTTGGCCAGCTTATGCAAAGAGCAGACTTATTTGAAAAGATCTTGATTCTGGGAAAGATTGAGGGCAAGAAGAGAAGGGGACAACAGAGGATGAGATGGTTGGATGGCATCACAAACTTGACGGACACACGTTTGAGCAAGTTCCAGGAGCTGGTGAAGGACTGGCATGCTGGTGAAGGAAGCCTGGCATGCTGCAGTCCATGGGGTCACAAAGAATTGGATATGACTGAGTGACTGAACTGAACTGAACTTTTAAATCCCCTCCTCACATTTACAATAATTGGCCTGATTTACTGGGTTTTTCCACATGAATGATTATATTATCTGAAAGTAGTGACACAATTTCCTCAGTTCTAATTTGTATGCCTCTGACTTATTTATGTTTGTTCCACAGTACTGGTGAGAATTGTCAACTTTGAACATATGTGTTCAAAGTTTCATCTCATGTAAACTTTAAGCCAAACACGCCTAACATTTTGCATCAGCCATGATGCTTGTTTGTTTGTTTTACATCTTAGATCTTCTTTGTGATGCTTAAATGTGTCCCCTTGTCCTGGATAAAGTGTGCCCTGGTATTTGGTCAAACATTATTCTGGATTTTACTGTGAGGGTGTTTCAGATGAGATTAAAATTTTAATCAGGACTCTAAGTAAAGCAGATTGCTCTGCATATGTGGGTGGGCCTCATCCAATCAGGTGAAGGCCTGAAAAGAACAAGATAACCAGCATCCCAAGAGCAAGAAAGAATTCTCCAGCACACTACCATAAGACTCGCCTGACATCAGGCTTCCTGGTGTCTTCCTGGTGTCTTCCTTCTCCAATCTGTCAGCCCGCCCTGCAGATTCTGGACTTTTCAGCCCCTGTAGTCTCATAAACAAATTATTTATAATAAATATTTTTCCATATGTATATTTTATTATACCATTTCTCCAGAGATATTACTAATAAACGCTTTAATTGGGTTTGGGAATTCTTAAATACTCTCTATTTTCCTAATTGTATGTTTTTCTTAATTAGCAATAAGTATTGAATTATATATTAAATACTTTTTATGTATCTATTGAGATACTCATGCAGCTTTTTGTCTCTTCATCCATTAATGTAAATGACATTTTGAATTTTCTAATAAATAATTATTAAATACCTGGGATAATCCTAATGTGATCATGGGACTGCAGGACTTAATTTATTAATTTTTTTAGGAATTTTGTTTCTATCTTAAAGAGAAAATGAATCTATAGTTTTCTTTATAGTTTTAGTAACAGAATGATGCTATATTGTGAAAACAGTTGGTGAGTGTTTCATTTATTTTGTGTTTCTTTGAAAAGTTTATGTAAAGTTTGAATGATTTCTATCTAGTCTTGGAAGACTTTGTCCACAAAATCATATAGGCATACTACTTTCTTTTTAGAAAGCTTCTTAGCTTAATTTCTTTACTAGTTACAAGGCTATTAAGTAATCACTTTAGAATGAAATTTAGTATAGTATTGTCTATTTTTTCTAAGTTTTAAAAAATTCCAGCATATTATTAAGATTTTCCTATCTTTTAAATCTCCATTTTATGTATAGTTATGTTCTCCTTATTCATAGTAATATGTATATCTCTCCTGATTAGAGCTTTCTCAAAAGTTTATACATTCTAACAGTATTTTTATTCCAAAGAATAACTTTTGATTGTAGATCTCAATTATAAAATATTTTTCATTCTATTTGCTTCTACCTTTATATTTATTATCTCTTTTTCTTTAGGTTTATTATATCACTTTTTCTAATTTCTAAGCTAGAAAATCTGCTCATTATTTAAGAATTTACTCCTTTCTATTATAATTACTTAAGACTATAACATTTTAGAAATACCACTTTTATAAATCCTACAAGTTTCAATATAGAGCATTATTACTGCCAGCTCTATGTAATATTGTAAAATTGTTATAGTAATTTCTTTCATAATCCATGATGTATTTATCAGCATGTTTTTAACTTCTACATATATCTCTTTGTTATTAACTTTTATATTAATGGTGTTGTAGTGAATGAATATGGTCTGTATGATACCTGCTGTTGAGATTGGGATTTTGTTATGATGAAATATGCATGACTATTTTTTATTTCATGCGTGCTGCAGAAAAAAATGTTCTTCTCAATTGTTGAATATGGAACTCCATAAGAGACCATTAACTCAGGCTTCCTAGTTGTACTGCTTTATTTTCTTTAACCTAGATGCTTGTTCTGTTAATGATCAAGACATGTATTGTATCTCCCACCATGATGGTAGATTTTCCTTATAGTTTTATCAGCTTTTTTCTTCATGTATCTTGAAACTCTTCCATTAGATTTATACATTCCTAAAACTGCTACATTGTCTAAGAAAACTGAATCATATATCATTATGCACTGTCCCATTCCATCTCTACTACTGTTTTTTTCACCTTAAACACAATTTCATGTGATATTAATATAGGTATGCAAACTTAATTTACTTAATATTTTTCATGCTTATTTTCCATCTTTTCACTTCTAACTTTCCACATCTTTGTGTTTTGAGTGTATCTTTTCTAAAGAGTCTACATCTGAATTTTTTTAATCTAATTAATCGATGTTTATCTTCAAATATGAAATTTATTTCTATTCATTTATACTCTTGATTTTGTTTCTATTGTAATTTACTATTTTTAATGCTTTCAGTGTATCTTTTATTCTGACTTCTTTCTGAGACTTGTAAAAGTAGACCTGGTGAGTCTAGAACTTTAGTTTCCATTTTCTCCAGTTCCCATCATGTTGGTATAAACCGTACCAGTGCCCTCCAATTAAAATACAATTTAAACAATATTCAAAATTTTATATTTTTAGTGGACACATAAAAGTAAAAGAAATAGATGGATTAATTTTAATGATATGTTTTAACTTAGCCCATATGTTCAACAGAGCATTTAAAACTGAAATTGATATAAATATTTTGCATTCTTTAATAGCAAGATTTTGAAATCTTATGTGTACTTTATAGAATTTTAATTCAAAATGTTCACATTTCAAATAGCTAGTGGCTATCATATTAGTACAGCTCTAGACTTTTAATTTATTTTCTGTTGTGTCTTTGCTATTTAAGGTTACAATAAAAACCTTAACAAGACATTTAATAACCTTCATTTCATATAGCTATTGTGACAACTCCTAGATTTCTCTTGTCTTTTGAGTAGTTTATAAAGTCTATTTTAAGCTAATTGATTGTGAGTTTCTCATAAAGTTTTTGAAATTTTATAATTGGAATAATAATTTTATCACACTCTCATATTCAAGTGAAAATGTAACTGTATATATGCTTCTAGGTTTTAAACGCTTGTCATCTTGCATCAAGGGTTATTTTTGAAAAATCTGTTGCTAATTTGATTCTTTTTCTTGATCTGTCAACTTTTGGAATTCCAACGTCTTTAAATTTTATTGTTTCCAAGAGTGGATTTTTCCATCTGTTCCCCTTTGATGTTCCTTGAACCTGATCCATCTGGAATTTTTTTTTTAATCTTGAAAAATTTATTATTTGAAATATTTTCTCATCTCCATTAAAAGTATTTTATTTCTGAGACCTGCTTCTCAGGTATTGCTATGTCTGTCTCTAGCCTTCATATTTCTTAGCCATTATATTCCATTATTTGCCATTCATTTTTTATTAATTTATTTACTTTAATTGGAGGCTAATTACTTTACAAGATTGTAGTGGTTTTTGCCATACATTGACATGAATCAGCCATGAGTGTACATGTGTCCCCCGTCCTGAACCTTCCTCCCAACTCCCTCCCCATCTCATCCCTCAGGGTGCCTTTCATTTTTGACACTGAAAATTTGCTCAAATATCTTCCAAAGACTTCATTGGTTCCTCAATTTTCTTTCTGCTGCTTATTCATTTACTGTTTATTTAAAATTTGATATTTTTATATTTAATATTCTTATTTATGTTTTCTTGTTTTTGATTTAAACTGCTAATCTTTTTATCAAACTACTTTTAATTTTTGTAGTTCAGCCATTCTACTATTTATGCCTCTAATGAAATTTATAGTCTTGTATTTTATATTTCTTTTGAAATAGTAACACTTCTCAAGTATTTTTTTATTATTATTTTTTTTTTACTTTACAATATTGTATTGGTTTTGCCATACATCAACATGCATCCGCCACGTGTGTACACGTGTTCCCTATCCTGAACCCCCCTCCCACCTCCCTCCCCATACCATCCCTCTGGGTCATCCCAGTGCACCAGCCCCAAGCTTCCTGTATCCTGCATCAAACCTGGGCTGGTGATTCTTTTCTTATTTTTTAAGCTCATTTCCCTCTGAGGGATGACCATACTACCAGGCAAATCTTCCTTGGGATGGTCATACTCTAGCCTTTGGCCTTGAAGGGAAGAGGAGGCAGATACTGGGAACCAGGAAAACAGTCCGTGACTCAGAAGAGTACAGGCCATCTCCCATGTTGGGACCACATTTCTAGCCCCAGGGAGCAGCAGCATTTAGGGTAGATCCTCCTCAGATTATGACTCATATCCTTGGGGATGGGTTGGGGTTTCTGTGTATACTGTACGTGGTCGCTCAGTCATGTCCAACTCTTTGTGACCCCATGGACTGTAGCCCACCAGGCTCCTCTGTCCATGGGATTCTCCAGGCAAGAATACTGGAGTGGGTAGCCATTCCCTTCCCCCAGGGGATCTTCCTGATGCAAGGATCAAACCCGGGTCTTCTGCACTGTAGGCAGATTCTCTACCATGGGGGCCACCAGGGAAGCGCAGGGGCTAGGGCAGTGCCCTACAAGTACAAGGTTGTGAGTCCTCACAGATTTTAACCAAGAACCCCATGCCAGGTACATTAACTGCGACTATGTGGTGGGAGTCACTGTCAGGCACAGACATGGGGTAAAAGGAGTAAGCAGAATTTCAGATTATTTGCCCGTGTCATCTTTCCAACACCGTACTGGTGGCATCTTCTCTCTGACCAAATCCCCTGCGCATATACACAGTGGTTCAAACCTGGGCTCCCGCTGTCTGTCACTGCTAGGGACTGACTAGGGAGAAGACGTCTCTGCCATGTAATTCCATGTCTTGTTAGGAACCACCAACTTTCCTCTAATTATTATGTCAAGGTAACCTCAAATATTTACCAACACTCTCCAAACCTTCTTATACTTTGAGTCTGTATAATATTTTGAGGCATTATTGTTTATTATTATTAATAACACTATTTACATTTTTAGTGCGAAATAAATATGTATTTTTACATATTTTTGTGCCATATCTTTTTGAATCATAAAGTATTCTCAAGCCCAGCTATTTCTATTCATGATTCTACACACATCCCAATGTTTATAGCAGCACTATTTACAATTGCCAGGATATGGAAGCAACCTAAGTGTTCTTCAACAGAAGAATGAATAAAGACGATGTGATATACAAATACACACACACACACACACAGGAATACTACGTACTACTCAGGAATAAAAAGAATAAAATTTTTGCCATTTGCAGCAACACAGATGGACTTGGAGGGCATTATGCTAAAAAGTGAAACAAGTCAGAGAAAAAAAATACTGTATGACATCATTTATATGTGGAACCTTAAAAATACAACAAAGTTCAATTCAGTGACTCAGTTCAGTTCAGTCACTCAGTCCTGTCCGACTCTTTGCAACCCCATGAATTGCAGCACACCAGGCCTCCCTGTCCATCACCAGCTCCCAGAGTTCACTCAAACTCATGTCCATTGAGTCGGTGATGCCATCCAGCCATCTCATCCTCTGTTGTCCCCTTCTTCTCCTGCCATCAATCCCTCCCAGCATCAGGGTCTTTTCCAGTGAGTCAACTCTTTGCATGAGATGGCCAAAGTACTGGAGTTTCAGCTTCAGCATCATTCCTTCCAATGAACACCCAGGACTGATCTCCTTTAGGATGGACTGGTTGGATCTCCTTGCAGTCCAAGGGACTCACAAGAGTCCTCTACAATACCACAGTTCAAAAGCATCAATTCTTTGGCACTTAGCTTTCTTCACAGTCCAACTCTCACATCCATACATGACCACTGGAAAAACCATAGCCTTGACTAGATGGACCTTTGTTGGCAAGGTAATGTCTCTGCTTTACAATATGCTATCTAGGTTGGTCATAACTTTCCTTCCAAGGAGTAAGTGTCTTTTAATTTCATGGCTGTAATCACCATCTGCAATGACTTTGGAGCCCAGAAAAATAAAGTCTGACACTGTTTCCCCATCTATTTGCCATGAAGTGATGGAACCAGATGCCATGATCTTAGTTTTCTGAATGTTGAGCTTTAAGCAAACTTTTTCACTCTCCTCTTTCACCTTCATCAGGAGGCTTTTTAGTCCTTCTTCACTTTCCTCCATAAAGGTGGTATCATCTGCATATCTGAGGTTATTGATATTTCTCCCGGCAATCTTGATTCCAGCTTGTGCTTCTTCCAGCCCAGAGTTTCTCATGATGTACTCTGCATAGAAGTTAAATAGTCAGGCTGACAATATATAGCCTTGACGTACTCCTTTTCCTATTTGGAACTAATCTGTTGTTCCATGTCCAGTTCTAACTGTTGCTTCCTGACCTGCATATAGGTTTCTCAAGAGGCAGGTCAGGTGGTCTGGTATTCCCATCTCTTTCAGAATTTTCCACAGTTTATTGTGATCCACACAGTCAAAGGCTTTGGCATAGTCAATAAAGCAGAAATAGATGCTTTTCTGGAACTCTCTTGCTTTTTCCATGATCCAGCGGATGTTGGCAATTTGATCTCTGGTTCCTCTGCCTTTTCGAAAACAAGATTGAACATCTGGAAGTTCACGGTTCACATATTGCTGAAGCCTGGCTTGGAGAATTTTGAGCATTACTTTACTAGCGTGTGAGATGAGTGTAATTAATTGTGCAGTAGTTTGAGCATTCTTCGGCACTGCCTTTCTTCGGGATTGGAATGAAAACTGACCTTTTCCTGTCCTGTGGCCAATGCTAAGTTTTCCAAATTTGCTGGCATATTGAGTGCAGCACTTTCACAGCATCATCATTCAGGATTTGAAATAGGTCAACTGGGATTCTGTCACCTCCACTAGCTTTGTTCATAGTGATGCTTTCTAAGGCCCACTTGACTTCACATTCTAGGATGTCTGGCTCTAGGTGAGTGATCACACCATCGTGATCATCTTGGTCATGAAGATCTTTTTTGTATAGTTCTTCTGTGTATTCTTGCCATCTCTTCTTAATATCTTCTGCTTCTGTTAGGTCCATACCATTATTGTCCTTTATCGAGCCTGAAATGTTTCCTTGGTATCTCTAATTTTCTTGAAGTGATCTCTAGTCTTTCCCATTCTGTTGTTTTCCTCTTTTTCTTTGCATTGATCGCTGAGGAAGGCTTTCTTATCTCTCCTTGCTATTCTTTGGAACTCTGCATTCAGGTGCCATAGCTTTCCTTTTCTCCTTTGCTTTTCACTTCTCTTCTTTTCACATCTATTTGTAAGGCCTCCTCGGATAGCCATTTTGCTTTTTTTCATTTCTTTTCCATGGGGATGGTCTTGATCCCTGTCTCCTGTACAATGTCACGAACCTCCATCCATAGTTCATCAGGCACTCTATCAGATATAGTCCCTTAAATCTATTTCTCACTTCCACCGTTATAGCCATAAGGGATTCGATTTAGGTCATACCTGAATGGTCTAGTGGTTTTCCCTACTTTCTTCAATTTAAGTCTGAATTTGGCAATAAGGAGTTCATGATCTGAGCCACAGTCAGCTCCTGGTCTTGTTTTTGCTGACTGTATAGAGCTTCTCCATCTTTGGCTGCAAAGAATATAATCAATCTGATTTCGGTGTTGACCATCTGGTGATATCCATGTGTAGAGTCGTCTCTTGTGTTGTTGGAAGAGGGTGTTTGGCTTTGGAATATGGATGAAGCAGGGCAAAGGCTAAACAGAGTTTTGCCAAGAGAACACACTGGTCATAGCAACAAACAAAGGAATACAACAAAAAAGAATCAGACTCAGATATAGAGAAGCAATGTGGTTACCACTGGGAAGAGGGAAGTGGGGAGGGACAAGATAAGGGTAGGGAAGTAAAAGGTACAAAGTATTATGTATAAAGTAAGCGACAAGGAGACACTGCACAACATAGAGAGTAGAACCACTATTTTACAATTATAAATGGAGTATAACCTGTAAAAATTGTGAAACACTATATTGTACCCCTGTAACATACATTACTGCACAGCAACTATACTTCAGTGAGAGAAAGAAATCTGAGTCCTTAAAAGGGAAGAACGTGAGAATAGCTGGTGGCAGAGCAAGGACTAGGATGAAGTGCATAGCCTGCGTGCTATTTGAGACAACATGTGTAGAACACCTCCCTTTTGACTTCTTTCTCCATCATGCAACCCAAAGCTACTCCACTTTTCTCTCATGTCCTTCAGATTTCAAGTAACACCCTCTAGTGTGTGCCCAGAATCAGCTGTGGACTCATATTTGCCTTTCATAATGTGATAAACATTCATCTTCTCTCAGCAGTTGTCTTTCTGTTCTGAAAAAAAAAATTATCTTTTGCTACAGTACCCACTCATCCCCCTGATCATTTTAATTGCCTCGTTTTGGAGTCCTTTACTATTTCTCTCCTTCATTTCAGCAGTTAGAATTTTAGGTAGGAAAAATGCAGTTCTGATGGACTTCCAGCCAACAGTCAGCATCTGTTAGCCATTTAGGCTGCAGCTGCATAGAAATGATGGTGGAGAGTAACTCTGAGCATCTCTTCCCACATGGCAGCTGACCCAGAGAATGCAACTCACAACGCATCTGTAGGCGGGTCACTGAAGTTCTCTGGACCCCAGTTAAATAAGGAGGGTCATAGGCATCCCCAGTGTGGAGAAAGAGTTACTAATGAGAGGTCCTCAAGGAATGTCAAGCCAGACCTAAGAAGGATGGTCGAGGATGATGAACCCACACCTGCTGAGTGGGATTTTCAGTATTATCTGGGCTGAAAAGCACCAGGGGAAATTCATTGTTTCTGACGACAAGAGTCATTTCTAGAATCACAGGATGCTGATCCGTTTTAACACAGGTTGCACTCCATGTTCAGAACCAGTTTGAACACCCAACCAGCTCTCCCTTTCTCTAAGTCCTTCACTTTGATTTGACTGCCATAGTACCTTCATTACTGGCACTGCAACAAAGATGATCAGAGCCTATCCTCTTTGGAAGGCATGTGGACCACTCTTCAATTATTTTATCATCATCATTAGTATTTTCAGATAAGAAAATTTCCATTTTAAATATCTGTAGGAAAGAGTACACACAGTAAAATGAAATTAATCTGTCATCTCACAACTCTGAGATAACCACTTGCAAAATGTTGGTATATTTCCCTTCAGCTACATACGTTCTGGTTTCAGATGTTTGATATCCTGGTTTAATTTACTTCAGAGAGAATTTTCTCATGCTATTAAATAATACTGAAAAGCACGATGTATCTTAGCAATACAGTGTTCCTCTGGCTAGATCATAATTCTTATTCTGTTTGCTAAAATCACTTTGCTTATTTTATTGTATCTAATCTAAAAGTGCTATGATAACCATCTTTGCCCACATCTTTGTCCATGTCTTTGCTGATTTTGAGTGACTGCTTCCCTAAAAGTTAAACTACTAACTCAGCAACTGTTTTCAGGTCTTTGATAGACATCACCAAATGGATGATAACTTTCATTAACCTTTTCCAACCATCACATGCATCTGCTGTGACTGCAGCAATGTATCGATACTGGAGATACCAAATCAGATCAGTCGCTCAGTCGTGTCCGACTCTTTGCGACCCCATGAACCGCAGCACGCCAGGCCTCCCTGTCCATCACCAACTCCCGGAGGTCACTCAGACTCGCATCCATCAAGTCAGTGATGCCATCCAGCCATCTCATCCTCTGTCGTCCCCTTCTCCTCCTGTCCCCAATCCCTCCCAGCATCAGAGTCTTCTCCAATGAGTCAACTCTTCGCATGAGGTGGCCAAAATACTGGAGTTTCAGCTTTAGCATCATTCCTTCTAAAGAAATTCCAGGATTGATCTCCTTCAGAATGGACTGGTTGGATCTTCTTGCAGTCCAAGGGACTCTCAAGAGTCTTCTCCAACACCACAGTTCAAAAGCATCAATTCTTCGGCGCTCAGCCTTCTTCACAGTCCAGCTCTCACATCCATACATGACCACAGGAAAGACCATAGCCTTGACTAGGCGAACCTTTGTTGGTAAAGTAATGTCTCTGCTTTTGAATATGCTATCTAGGTTGGTCATAACTTTCCTTCCAAGGAGTAAGCGTCTTTTAATTTCATGGCTGCAGTCACCATCTGCAGTGATTTTGGAGCCCAGAAAAACAAAGTCTGACACTGTTTCCACTGTTTCCCCATCTATTTCCCATGCAGTGATGTGGCCAGATGCCATGATCTTCATTTTCTGAATGTTGAGCTTTAAGCCAACCTTTTCACTCTCCACTTTCATCTCACACACTAGTAAAGTAATGCTCAAAATTCTCCAAGCCAGGCTTCAGCAATATGTGAACCGTGAACTTCCTGATGTTCAAGCTGGTTTTAGAAAAGGCAGAGGAACCAGAGATCAAATTGCCAACATCCGCTGGATCATCGAAAAAGCAAGAGAGTTCCAGAAAAGCATCTATTTCTGCTTTATTGACTATGCCAAAGCCTTTGACTGTGTGGATCACAATAAACTATGGAAAATTCTGAAAGAGATGGGAATACCAGACCACCTGATCTGCCTCTTAAGAAATCTGTATGCAGGTCAGGAAGCAACAGTTAGAACTGGTCATGGAACAACAGACTGGTTCCAAATAGGAAAAGGAGTACGTCAAGGCTGCATATTGTCACCATGTTTATTTAACTTATATGCAGAGTACATCATGAGAAATGCTGGACTGGAAGAAACACAAGTTGGAATCAAGATTGCTGGGAGATACCAGAATCAAACATAAAGAATCACCCCATAACAGCCTCAGTGAATTGGACAGTCTACAGACACACAGCTTACAACTGAGAAAACATTACCACACCATTCGATGCTCTAAATGAACAGAACTTTACCACTCCTGAAAATTCTTGACCCAAGAAATAAAGTTGCAAATAACTTTGTTTTAGGTATATTTCGAAAATTCAGTGATCTCAATAGTGGACCACTTTACCTGCCTGTACTAAGATAAATTGCCCCTTTTTAGAAAAATTGATTCTTCAGCTATGATCAAACTGTTTACTCTTTGAGACTTGCTTCCAGATCCTCACCTCTGAGTCCACCAACACGATTATAATACTGACAGCCTAATATACACTGTATCACAGCTATTATAATATAGAACCCTAATATACACTGTATTATATACACTGTATCACCCTAATATACACTGTACCACCACCTTGGCCCAGTTCCAGTAGGACTTCTCAGAGAAGCACCTGCCTTAGCCCAGACATACCCCTGGCAACCAACACGAACCGCCCTTTTCTTTCTTTTCTAGAGACACTGCTGAAAAGGTAGCAGCAGACTTCCCTGGTGGTCCAGTGGTTACAATTCCAAGCTTCCACTGCATGGGGCAAGGGGTTGATCCCTGGCCCCCCTGGTCAGGGAAGTTCCACATGCTGCACAGTGTGGCCAAAATAAACAAAAAAATAAAAATTAGATTAAAAGGCAATATCATTTTGAACTGTGGGACCCACAAGCCATTCCAGAGGTCACTGTAGGAGTGGCAGAACTGCTGAGCATCCCCAGGGTGCAGGCAGGTGTGCCGGGCCTTCATGCTGTCTCACAACAGCACGATGACAGCCTTCGCACTGTCATCCTCACAACACCCTGTGGACCAAGCACTGTGGCTCTTGTTGCCAAATACTATATACTGAGAACTGGCTTCATGAACTCTACCACAGGATTTAACAGCATCACCCACAACTTCTGTCCTGACGGCCTGCCCCTGCTTGATCCCCGGGGAATGCTTCTCCCACCCCAGCACCCCCTGCACATTATCACCTGGAGGGAGCCGGCTCACATCTCAAGATGGTATGTCCCACGCCGAGTCATCTTTCTCCTTTTATTATGTTTTTTATTATGAAAATGTTTTCTTCATCCATACATGTGGAGAGTAGAGTGAAGCTGATATTAATATACCTATCTCCTTGACTTGAAACTAAAAGATGCTTGCTCCTTGGAAGGAAAGTTATGACCAACCTAGATAGCATATTCAAAAGCAGGGACATTACTTTGCCAACAAAGGTCCGTCTAGTCAAGGCTATGGTTTTTCCAGTAGTCATGTATGGATATGAGAGTTGGACTGTGAAGAAAGCTGAGTGCCGAAGAATTGATGCTTTTGAACTGTGGTGTTGGAGAAGACTCTTGAGAGTCCCTTGGACTGCAAGGAGATCCAACCAGTCCATCCTAAAGGAGATCGGTCCTAGGTGTTCTTTGGAAGGACTGATGCTAAAGCTGGCCACCTCATGTGAAGAGTTGACTCATTGGAAAAGACTCTGATGCTGGGAGGGATTGGGGGCAGGAGGAGAAGGGGACAACAGAGGATGAGATGGCTGGATGGCATCACGGACTCGATGGACATGAGTTTGAGTGAACTCTGGGAGTTGGTGATGGACAGGGAGGCCTGGTGTGCTGCGATTCATGGGGTTGCAAAGAGTCAGACACGACTGAGCGACTGAATTGAACTGAACTGATCTCCTTGACTTAACCATTTTAAGATAGTTTCCTTTTTGATTCATCTATTTTTCATAACACTTCATTTTACTTCTTACTTATGTGTTTCTCTACAAAACAAAATAACCCTTTTCCTACATAGCCATAATTACTGCCTCTCAAAAGCTGTTCTTGCTCCAGCTATCTGCCAAATATTCTTGCTAATTTGTGCTAGAAGTTCGGCGTGGATCTGACCTCCTCCCATGCTTATCTCCCTCCCACCCAGTTCTCAGTTCACAGACTTACATGTACATACAGAGTTATTTTTTTCCATATTACAGACCCTGCTGTATAATAGGTCTCCGTTCACTCACTTCTCACCCCAGTTCCAGCACCATCATGTCTGTCTGCAAGCTGAGTAATGTGTTACACTCCAACTGGATGGAAGTTCTTAAAATACAGTGCTGACCAGACAGACCACAGTTCTGTAGAACATCGCAGTTTCAAGTTTTTGTTTTATTTTGTTTATGGGCCCAGCAACTTCTGATGTGTTCTTATCAGCTGTTTACAAAAATTCTTATTAAGATACTGGTGGCAAAGGATGTTGTTGCTGTTCAGTTGCTAAGTCGTGTCTGACTCTGTGACCCTATGGACTGCAGCACACCAGGCTTCAGTGTCCCTCATCATCTCCCAGAGTTTGCTCAAACTCACATCCATTGAGTTGGCGATGCCATCCAACCATCTCATCCGCTGCTGCCCCCTTCTCCTCCTTCCCTCAGTCTTTCCCAGCACCAGGGTCTTTTCCAATGACTTGGCTCTTTGCATTAATGGCCAAAGTATGAAAATACAACAAATCCCTAAAGCATACAGACATTTACTCCTGGAATCTGGGCACAAACCTCCACACGTAGTAAGGCGAAGTAGCATGCATGAAAAAACAGAGAGGGTGCTGATGGACACAGCGGAAATGGAAAGACCACACGACAACGTGAGGAACACCGGAGGCAGCCGGGCTGTCCCCAGCACAATGTGTTCACACAGCCCTGTTATCCAGAAAGAAACAACGGGAGGCGGGAAGGAGGCCAAGATGACCTTCCTGCAGACTCAGGTGCCCCTGATCCATCACTTCATAAATCTTGGAAAGGAAACAGTCCCAGAGTTGGTAAATGCTGGAGCCTAGTCTCTGCATTTCCATTAAAAACAATGCAGAAAGCACAGCTAGAAATATTATCACTCAAAGGAGAATTCAACTTCATATAGGCCAAATAGTACAGTGAAAATAAATATATTTCTAAATAAATAGGTATTTTAATGAATGATATGCAAATTTAAAAAATATAAAGTGAAACATAAATTATTAGCAGTATGAATTGAAATAGCACAAGTCCTATCTATCACAGGAGACTGTAACATTGTAAGACATAAAATAGACTCCCAAAATAAAAAGACATGGAGAATATCTTTTTATATCTTTTTTTTAATTTAAAGCACTGAATTAATAAAATTTTCTTCACTACAAGTAGGGACACACCTTACTTTCAAATGATCATGAACCATTATGAAACATCATCTACTGGATCAAAAAAAAAGGTACCAATAAATTCCCAGTAACAGAAATTGCATGGGTCATGTTCTATAATCACACTCCAAGATGAGAAAATAACAAAAATTTAAATAATGAAAATGTAATCAGTGGAAAATTTAAAATTACTCTTAAATGAATAAGAAATCAAAGACAAATTAAAATGGAAACCAGTTTGGGGGGAGGGACAAAAAACTAAACTCAATCCTTACCAAAATGATGGGGTACAGATCTTAAATGCTTTACTATTAGAAAAATTAACATTAGATGAGCCTCTTGAAAGACGATGAAAAAAAACAGAGAAAATAAAAGTAAGTAGAACTAGAAAGGAGAACAGGTCATGACAACAGATTTTTTAACAACAGACTCCACTTTTTTTTTAAGTTTTAGAAAATACCATGTACAATTCCATAGCTATAATTTGAAAATTCATTTCAAATAAACTATTTGCTAGAAAAGCAAAAAGCTATCAAGATTCCCTTTAAAAGCAGTAGAACACTGGAATTCACCAATAACTATGGGGAAAAAAATCTGTAAGTTTTCAAAATCATTTCTGAGATCAAGCAGTGTTTAAGAAAAAAATCTGTGAAATTTCTGAGTAGATACTTGCCACAAAAATATCTACGTATGTACACACACAAACTGCTGTCTCTCCTAAGTGTGGAGCAAGATAAATTGCCTCCCAAGTTATTTCATAAGAACTCTGTAATACAGACTGCAACAAATGACAAAAGACAGCACTGAAATGAAAACTACAGGCTGGAGACGCTTATGAATACAGATGCAAAATCCTCTTTAAATATCAATAAAATGAATTCAATAGTGTGTTTTTAAAGCCACTTGGGACAACTGTTTCTGTGGTTTAATATTGAGAAACCTGTTAATCAAATCATTAGATAATATTAACTCCATTGATGCAAACCAAAAGGACAAGAAAAACTTCTCAACTCTTTCCATTTTTCCAAAGGAGCTTTGTGTAAAACAGGTAAAGATACTTCCTCAGCATAATAAGACAGATCCATCTTGAACCAACAGCCAGCACAGACTTAGAAGGGAATAACAAGAAGAATCCAGTTATTACTGTAATTCTTCAACACCCTTTTGCAGTCTAGCCAAGCCATTACAGCATGAGATGAAATATGAGGAAGAGAGGAGACGGGATTATCACCGTATCTACTTAGAAAACCCAAGAGAACAAAACGAAAATCTACTGGAACTAATGAGATAATTGAACAATAATTGGATCTGAAGTAGGTAAAAATATTTTAGGATCTGAAAATAATCTTTTGAAAATACTAACAGAAACAATTTCAACAACAGGAACACAGTGGAGAAAAAAAAACATTAAAATTTATAGAAATAACTATGAAATATGTTGAGAACTATGAAAGTATAGAATTACAAAACTTTGATGAGATAAAGAAAATCGGCCTGAGTAAATAGAAAATCATACAATATTCCTGGAAATCAAGAGTGCAGATATCCTTTCCAAATGAATGTCCATACATTGTGAAATCCCAATTAAAAAAAAACCAACTTGATTTTTTTTTTCTTTTAGAACATGAAAAAGTACTTTCAAAGTTAAGCTGGAATAAAAACTAAGAAAAACCAAGAGAATTTTATAGAAGGATAATAATAAAGAAGACTTTCCTCACCAGATGTGAACAATGTTTGACAAAATCTGAATGATTAAGTCATATTCTACTGCTTCAATAAATGACAGAAAGATCAGCAAAAGGGTGAAATGTGCTTAGAATTAGACTCTAATACATATAATAGTGTATTAGATGACAAGGGTGACATGATGGATGTAGAACGCGGACAATGACGTGGAAGAAGACTGGAATTTCAAACAGGATGAGGAAGGGTCATGGGGAAGATAAACTGAGCAAAGATTTGATGACCCACCTGCATATCTCAAAGGAGAGCCTTTTGGGGAGAATAGCAGCTACAGAGAAAGGCAGGGGAGTCGCCAAAACAGGGCCCAAGAGGTAGTGGGGATCATATAGATCTTTTAAGCCATTATTTTAGCTTTTACTTTAAATCAGATGGCAAGCCATTGAGGCACAGAGCAGAGGCATGGTGTGACCTATCAGTTTCAAGTGATGGCTTTGTTAAAAAGAGACTGTAGAGAAACATCATGAAATAGAGAAGAGTAGTTTTCAGGGTCTACAGTTTTTAATCTTGTATGTTTTTTTAATGCCTTGGTTATCAAGAGCTTATCTTATTTAAGATTACAGACAGGCTTATTCTCTTTTTCTGCTCTCCCTACAACAATTACTAATTTATTTTATTGATTGTAGGCTCTATACTATGTTTTATTTTTGTGAGCTAAAATATTGGTATACTGGACAAGAAGAAAGAGACACAAGAATGAAAATGGGACATTCAGTTGAAGGCTAGTGCAATAACCCATCCAAGGAATGGAGAACAAGAAACAGTGAAGATGGTGATGATGGTGCTGCAGAAGGAAGAGTTAACAGGATTTCCTGGAGTGGAAGACAGGTGTGAGCAGGACAAAGGGGTCAGCGGGGGCTCTGAAGTACCTAGCCTGAGACAGGGTGACCTCAGCAGCGCTGGGATAACCCCACAGAGAGCAGCTCTGGGAGAGAAGCTCTGGAATTCACATCCAGGAAGACATGTGGAGAAACCTGGTGTATGTACAGGAGAGTCCAGGGGAGAGGATCCAGGCTGCAGGTGTGAATCTGGGAGTCATTATACAGGGATTTTATTCAAAGCCATGTGTCTGGATAACACCATGATGGGAGTGGGCAGAGAGGAGTGCTTGCGCTGAGACTGAGTGAAATCAACACTGAAACTCAGGATCGTGAGGAGGACCATGCAGAGAGACGGTGAAGAGACTGCATGTGAGGTAGGAGGTTGTGGGGAGGACTACGCAGGATGATGGGCCAGGCCACCTGAGACCAAACATGGACCAACGAGCCTGATGATGTAGAGTTGCTGGTGATGCTGACAAGAGGCATCTGAGTGGAAAGATGTGATAGAAAGGCAGCAAGCAGGTTTGCTCCTATGGAGAGTTCTTTGTAAAGAGGAACAGAGAAACTGGGAGGAAACTGCAGCCCCTGGCAGGTTGAGACATTTGGAAAACAGAACTAAATAGATTTTCACATTAGTACATACTGCAAAGAATAGTCCAGATGGCTTAGAGAATTCAATGTAAAATAAAATGTGAAAGCATTTATAAAACAATATAGGTGAGTATCTGACATTGAAGTGATAACTAATAATGTTAAGAACAAAAACGAAGAAGGTACAACACACAATTTGATTGTAAAAAAAAGCCAGAAAACCAAAAACTAAAAAGTCAAACCTTTTGAAGAATATATGATGCAAATACATCATACAAAATTACTGCTCATGCTATACACCAGGGAGATACGTAGACCAATGCCTTTGCAGGAAAAAAACATGAAAACACTGAGAAAACTCAGCAAAGATCACAGGAAAGAACACAACAGACTCATAGTACACATGGAAAGTGTTCAAAATCATCCGTAAATCAAGAAATTGCAATCATAGTAAAACAGATACTTTTCAATGTTCTCAAGTTATAATCAGAAGTTATTAAACTCTAAGTTCTTACGTTCACTGTTGGCAAGGTTCTACTGAGGGTATGATCTCAAGGTTAGAGATAAAATCCTACCAGAAAGCAGACTGGCTCTATCAGTGTCTTTAGGTCCTTCATCGGTTTTAAACATTAAACATTTTTAAACTCCTAAATTAAAAGACACTTGCTCCTTCGAAGAAAAGCTATGACAAACCAAGACAGCATATTAAAAAGCAGAGACATTACTTTGCCAACAGAGGTCCATCTAGTCAAAGCTATGGTTTTTCCAGTGGTCATGTATGGATATGAGAGTTGAATCATAAAGAAAGCTGAGCACTGAAAACTGATGCTTTTGAACTGTGGTGTTGGAGAAGACTCTTGAGAGTCCCTTGGACTGCAAGGAGATCCAATCAGTCAATCCTAAAGGAAATCAGTACCGAATATTCATTGGAAGGACTGATGCTGAAGCTGACATTCCAATACTTTGACCACCTGATGTGAAGAACAAACTCATTGGAAAAGATCCTGATGCTGGGAATGATTGAAGGCAGGAGGAGAAGGGGATGACAGAGGATGAGATGGTTGGATGGCATCACTGACTCAATGGACACGAGTTTGAGTAGGCTCTGGGAGTTGGTGATGGACAGGGAAGCTTCGTGTGCTGCAGTCCATGGGGTCGCAAAGAGTCTGACATGACTGAGCAACTGAACTGAACTGAAAGTCCTAAAAAATCTATCTTGACAAATCACTTAGACACACATGGACAAAAGGATATTTATCAAGCATTGCTGCTGCTGCTGCTGCTAAGTCGCTTCAGTCATGTCTGACTCTGCGACCCCATAGACGGCAGCCCACCAGGCTTCCTCGTCCCTGGGATTCTCCAGGCAAGAACACTGGAGTGGGTTGCCATTTCCTTCTCCAATGCATGAAAGTGAAATCGCTCAGTCGTGTCCAACTCTTAGCAACCCCATGAACTGCAGCCCACCAGGCTCCTCCATCCATGGGATTTTCCAGGCATTATTCATGTCTAAAATTAACAAAAAACTAAACATGTAAATTAAGGAACTGTTTAGTTAAGCTATGCAAATGATGACTTACACTGATATTAAAGTTCATGTTTTCTAGAATTAAGATGGTCCAAAATTCAACATATTGTGGTATAAGGGTTAAGAAAACAGAATCTGGAGTCAGATTGCCTAGTCCTGACCCTGCTTACTGACTGAGGATTCTTGAGGAAATTATTTTGGGAAAACACAAAACTGGAATAATAACTATCTCATAGAATTGGTAATGAACATTAACTGATATTCATAAAGTGCTTAGAACAGTGTCAAGCACATGTTAATCATTTATTTTAAAATCAAACTTTGTCAAATGGTGAATATTCATGTTGTATTAACTGAAAAAGTACAATACCAAACTAATATTATGTGCAGCTCAATTTAAGAATATATACACAGAAGAAATTGAAGAAAACATTGTAAAATATTTGTGGTTCAGTTTGAGCAAGAGCATTTATTTCTGATCTTGAGAACTCAGCTGTCAGTTAGTCTTACTTTAATGCCTTTGGTGGCTTGTGTTCTGCAATTGGGTACAATCTCTCTAGATATGCATTTTATTTATCCTGTTTGTGATTTGTTGTGCTTCCTGAATCTAAGGGTTTGGTTTTAATTCTGGAAAAGACATTTGCAAAGTGTTTTTTCTTGACTGCTTCTGGATATATGAAATCTCTCACTCATCTTTATCATTTCCAATGTTTGTTTCTATATTTGACATCCACAGTTCCCAAACTATTGGTCTCAGAGTGCTAGGTGAAACTCACAGGGACGCTGGATTTTAAACATTTGACGGAAATAGCAATGTCTGTCAGATACCATGCAAAAACACTACTAGTAAGCTGTATGAGCCTAACTACTGAATAAAAACAAATGGAAGTTCTTATGATCCAGACGCACTGTGGGGAAAAAAATAAAGTACTAAGCTACTAAGAGCGCCATAAATTTAGGTAGGATGGAAAACTTCTGCTTTCTTGGCATTTTCTTATGATATATCATCCAGGTCACTGATTCTTTCTATAGCTGAAACTAATGTACTTTTCATCCATTTATTGAAATTTTACTTTCCATTATTATGTTTTATATTTTTAGAAATTTGTGATTATTTGAAAAATATCACTGGTAAATTTTTACGTTCTCTATTCCGACAGTCACTTTTATTTCTTGTGTACCATAAGTACATACTTTATATTCTAAATGTGAAAAGGCTGTGCCATCTGCAGCTTCTGTCCTACCCTTTATTATGCACACTGAGTTTTGTTTCTAGGTTTTGTTTCCTCATGTGTATGGTGAGCTGCACGTGTTAGGATTTGTGGAGATGCTAGTGATGACTCAATGTAAAGTACATTCTCCCATTCCAGATTTGCACTTGCTCATTTGGAATCTTACCAACTTGGGCTTAATTTATAAAACTATATCTTAAAAGTTACAAGAGCCCACACAGGACTTGTGACTCCCACTCAGACTCCAGTGGAGGCAGTTTTGTGGTTAAGGGCAATCAGAGAAGTCTCTCCTTCTCCTCCCATCTAAAGGGACCTTCAGTCAGGCAAGGACCCCCACCCTCTCCAGCTGCAGGGTTTTGTTGTGCTTTCTCCTTTGAGGGTCTTTTCTGCAGAGTCCACACCTCCAGGAGGAAACGCATAACCCCACCTCCCACTGTGTCCAAGTCCTGGGTTTTATCTACCGTCCACACACAGTCTTTCAAATCCAAGTTAGGGAAACAAGGAACAGAAAAATATCCTAGAGCAAAACTGGCTTCAGTGGATCCTAACTTTCTGCAATAGTATGTTTTCACTGCTTTGTGCTCCTTGAACTTTGTCTGCTTTCCTGCCAAATCCCTATGAATTTTAAAATATTTATTTAAGCATATGTTCCCAGTGTTTTAAAACATCTCTATACTGGGTGTGTCTTATGTTGAGTTTGCAGTATTGCTATAAAAAGGGCAAGGGGAACATTTGTATTTTCTACAATATTGATGGATGATCTTTGTAATTAGGTGGAAATGCACTCATTTTTCCTATATAGGCCCCCTACATCCTCAACTACATATCTTTGCTCATTCTTCCCCTCTGTTTAAAATGTCTTTGACACATTTTTAAGTCTCACCGGTACTCAAAATCCAGGAAAAAATGCTGCCTCCTCCATGAAGACTTCTCTGATCTTCCTTAAAGCTCTGAACTTGGAGTTGTATCTGTATCTTTTCTTTGGAGATTTATTCTTTCCTGGTGTTAAATCATTTAGACACAGTAGACACGGCTCGTCTGTGATTACAGAAATTACAGCTTTGACCATATACAAAGTGTCAATGTTTCATCGTTGATATTATACTTTAATTTTGCTGAGGAAAAAATTTGAATCCGATGTTCTAAGGTCGGTGTTAGAAGTGACACCAGCAGCTCCTGGAAGCAGTTGTGGAGCCCTGAGCATCCACCTCCAAGTACATCCACATTTATCTCCACGTACAAGCTAAAAAGCTGGTAGAACTTTTGTTCTCTCAAGGGGAAAAAAAGAGATGCTAATAGGAAAACTGGTGTCTACCATTGGTAGTGAACACAATGAGAAAGCAATGAGATCCAATCACGTGATGGCTATGGCCAGGAAACAGACTTTTAAAAATAAACTTAAGAGCAAAGATTCAGATTCTGCTATTTCTCAGACGTGAATGATTCTACCCCTTGCTTTGGATGGAAACTGGGTAAAGCAGTTCATGCAACTATTTCAGCAAGTGCTCTGGGTAGCATAAAATTCGCTCAGGTGAGAATGAGAATGGTGGATAGTTTATGCTAATGGCAAAATTTATTTTAATGGCTTTATAAATTACTTGAGCCCTTTATTTATAGAATCATTAAGAGTCCAAAGGGGTCACTTAAATTTTTCAGTTATATTTTATTGTGTTTTATGTAGGAAATTATATACTATAGTAGGATTTATGGATATGGAGACTCTTGAAGGTCTCAGGGTGTATCCTGTGCAAATGTCAAGGCTTTTATGAATGTTTATTATGTCCTAGAGGGCACTGAACTCCTCTCCCTCATTTCCCCCAAGAGGGCTTTCCCCAAGTAATCATGCATCAGTAATTGTCAAAAGAAGGAGAGAAGGGGGAAAACGCAAGAAAATAAGAAAGTTGTTCCGATCTTTGGGTTCTTTGTGTTTCTCCTGGGGTGAGCTTATTTAAGTAATGTCAGAGGGATTGAACGATGAATATAAAGTCCTTCTTCAGTTTCCATTTGTGGAATTATAACAAATAAATAACATCCTCATTCATTATTAATAGGCTTTCCAGAGATCAAAACAGTAGATTCCAATTTCCGATGAATAAATCTACCAGCAATTATTTGCAGTTTAAATAAAAGAAAAGGCATTTCACGTGAACGATACAGACAGTGGATAATTAAAGTAAAGTAACTGATTTCCATAAATAATGAAGACGGGAAATTATCTCTGACTTAGCTTGCAAAGCTCAATTTCCACTCCATCCCCCATGAAGAGGATTATCCACTTTCCACTCTCATCCCTCTCCATGGGGGAAGGAGGGCAAGAGGCACATGGCAGCTTTGTTCAGGCAAGGTATAAGAGGGAGCTAATTTCAGCTGCTCACATTTGAAAACAAAGTACTGAGCCTGTACAACTCTTCTTAAAAATTCTAATTAAGAGCTATAAATAACATTTCCAAAATACACACGCACAGTCTCACCACACTCATTGTGCTACCACATACAAAAAGACAAACCACAAAATACCTGAGAATTGAGTGGTAATGACTTTTAGAACAAGGAATACACTGTTCATTTCTTAAAATTAAGAAGAAAAGCTAACATACCTATTGCAATAAGAACAACAGCAAAATAGTCCATTTCTTATACTGTTCCTTTCAAAAGAGAAGATGCAGTGAAGAAGTAAGGAAAAGTCAAGAACAGGCAGTGACAGTAAATGAATGGTCAAGGATGAAGCATTTTGGTCTCTTTTGGGCGGGGGGAGGCATGCCTCGCAACATGCTGTATCTTAGTTCCCTGACCAGGGACTGAACCCAGGGCCCCTGCATTGGAAGGTCAGAGTCTTAACCACTGGACTGTCAGGGAAGTTCCAAAGGATAATGTGTTTTGGAACCTCCATTGAGTTCAGTTCTTACTTGGCACAAAGGAAGGCAGAATATAAGGAAGGATGAGTGAGGAATTATGCAGCCATCTCCTGTCTTTTGTCCCCCTATCGCCAAGGCTTTTCTTTCTCCTACCCTGAAAGAAGGCTGGACATGCAGTATAGTTAAAGTTGAAATTCCCCTATTGAGTCAGTTAATGGCTTCAGCCCATTCACTTTTCTCCTGAAAGTATACTTTTCTCAGGAACTGAGAGTTTTGGTCTACAAAGCTCATACATGTCACCCCAAAGTCCTCATCTCACAGTAAGAGTCCCCACACTCCCTTGAGATCACCAGGACATAGTACAGTGGGCAGCAAGGAACAGCTTTGAAAATGAAAGACCATAAAATCAGAAAAACATGGGCCATGGTACAATCCCAGCATTTACTAGCTGTGTGACCTTGAACAAGTTACTAAAATCATCAGGGTTTCTTCATGTGTAAAGTGAGGATAATTATAGCATCTCACTCACAAGCAAGTGTAACACTTTCTGAGAAAATCCTTATGTGACTCCATGGCCCTAAACCCTGCGCCTAGTGTCAGCCAGCACTGTGCTGGAAGGCTTTCCTGATTTGGTTCTTTTACTCATACTCTTGGCTTCATTCCTTTTGATCTAATGATTGTGCACCTTTTCAGCACACCTATCTAATTTAGATAATGTTATGTTTTCTGACAGTAAATCAACATTTATTTATTGTTAGGTGACAATGCTGTCTAATGACCAGGGGCCAGACCCTAGTATGTCAAGCATAAAAGAAAATTTAAGAGACTTGGAGGGACTTTCCTGGTGGTCCAGTGGTTAAGACTTAGCCTTCCAAAGCAGGGGTGTAGGTTCGATCCCTGGTCAGGAAGTTAAGATCCCACATGCCTTACAGCCAAAACAAACAGAAGCATTAGTGTAACAAACTCAATAAAGACTTTAAAAAGAGAAAGAGAGACATGGAAAAGAGTTCTGGACCAGAAGAATGAATAGAAATAGCAAAGTAATTGAAGTTTACTTAAGGCTGAAGAAACACATAGTTCATCAGGTTAAAAGGACCTACCCTGTGCCAAAGTACAAGTTCTAAAACACTCACAACTTTAACCATCATCGTGGAATATCAGATCATCATAAAGAAGAATCCTAGGGAGTTCCAATGGTAAGATGATGAATTATTCATAAACATGTGGGGATTAAATTTACCATGCATGGCTCAAAAGCTAGAAAAAAGACTAATGTTATTTTGAACCCATATTCCATATCTGTCAAACTCGCCTTCAAGTTTGGGGACAAATAAAGACTTTGGATCTGCAAAGACTTGGGAATTTTGCCACCCACAAATACTTCTGAAAAAAAAGTATGAAAGGATAATTCAATAAAATAAATATCAAAACCAAGAAAAAGGATACAAGAAAGAATAGTGATCAAAGAGAACACTAAAAGTTACAGTTAAGTTTAAATAACTGCCGGTGCTTGATATTTTAAAAAATGCATAAAATAACCATCTGAAAGTAATATCCCAGATGTTCTCAGCAGTGGAATCTGCCAGAAGGGATAGTAGGAAGTAGAATATAGTTTTTCTCTTATGTAAGAGGAAGATATAGATACTATAGCTGTTGACAGAATTGTTAAAAATATAAGTATAGCCATTGGAAGAATAGAAATAGATATACAAGTCCCAAATAATTAAGGAGGAAATTTAATACAATGAAATATGTATATAATTAGTTCAAGGGGCAAGATAGAAAGAAGCAAAAATAGCAAACTCAAAGTATATCACAGCCACAATGTCCATTTTAAACTCTGGGGAAAAAAAAAAAAGAACAGCTGTAGGTAGACTATAAAAGAGGCCCACTGAAATTAACCCAAATGAATTTTTAAAAGATGTAAAAATATATACTATGCAAATGGTAATAAAAATGATTAGAAAATGGTATAGTACAGCAAAATTAACATCAAAAAAGAGAGCAACATAGAAAGCATAAATATGATAAAACAGATGACTACAATTGCAAAACCATGCAATACAATAAGATGCAATAGTCAAACTTCTCTGCATCTAACTACAAAGCTAAATATACATGAATATGTGTATATACATGTATGTGCTTTAAAATCTGATGAAAACACAAGGAGAAACTGAAAAATACACAAAGGAGCTTTATCCACAGCCCCCTTTCAGTGGCTGACAGGTCAGCTAGGGAGACAGATATGGAGAGGAGAGAAATTGAGGCAGACAGGTGATGTTCTAGGAAAAGACAACCTGTTCAAGTCACTCACAAAGAACTGGAAAAAAAACAAGTAAAAAATAAATAGAAATTTGTTCATGACTTTCTCAAAAGTTTTCAATTTTGTTCGAAAACAGAGTTACCCGTAACAGAAATAAAACAAAAAGCCACACCACCACACATCCACATGAGTTTATAAGAAAAATTTCAACTGTTTCAGAGAATAGAAAATTATGATGCCAGTCTAACTCTGACACCAAAACAAAAGCTACAAAGAAGAAATCAAAGGAGCAGTTTCATTTTTGTAAGACTCAAATAAAATATGAACAAACCAAGTCCAGCTGTGAGTTAACACTATATCATGGCAAACCAAGTTTAACTCTGGAATATCAAAATGGCCAAACACCAAGAAGTTATTAAAAAGAACCAAGTAGGGTAACAGGTTAAAAGAGAAACCCAGTATGATCATTTCAATAAAGGCTTAAAAGCATTTGATAAAATATGACAGGCATGTCTGAGTAAACAAACTTTTTGGCAAACTGGAAATAGATGGAAATGTCCTCAGTGTGATACAGGCCTTTTACAGATGCCTACAGTAATTATACATAAGATGACTCACTAGAAGCACTCCTATTAGAGTTGGAAAGACGAAAAAAGAAGAAACAATCCTTCTCAACATTACACTGCAGCCCTAGCCAATAAAAAGAGCAAAGTAAATACAGAAGTGGTACAAAGAATGTAAAGGTATCTACAGAACTGCCATTATTTTCTACAGTATGATCTTCCTCCTCTAGAAGAATCAGACTCTAAGATTAACTTTTAAAATGAGACAAACGATCAGAATAAGAGTGTTCCATAAGATGACAGACATAAGGTGACATATACATGGTCATGTACAAAAATCAACGTCTTGTATGTTAGCATATAGTAAAAACTATATACCGGGAAAGACTGAAGGCAGAAGGGGAAGGGGATGACAGAGGATGAGGTGGCTGAATGGCATCACTGACTCAGTGGACCTGAGCTGAAGCAAACTCTGGAAAATAGTGAAGGACGGGGAAGCCTGGCATGCTGCAGTCCATTGGGGTCTCAGAGTCCGACATGACTGAGCGACCAAACCACAACAATAAACAACAAATATAGTAAACTGGAAAACACAATGAAAAAATAAATACTGATTATACACACGTCGGGAATCCCTGGGGGCTCAAAGGGCAAAGAATCTGCCTGCAACGCGAGAAACCTGAGTTCAATCCCTGGTCAGAAAGATCCCCTGGAGAAGAAAATGGCAACCCACGCTAGTATTCTTGCCTGGAGAATTCCATGGATGGAGGAGCCTGGTGGGCTACAGTCCATAGGGTTGCAGAGTCGGACACGACTGAGCAACTTCACTTTCAGTTTCATACACATGTACTCGCGCCCACATCCACACGCTACACACAGCAGCTGGGAAAAAATACCCAGGAATAGAATGAAAACTTATGGGGAAAATCAAACAAGCAAACAAACAAAAACCTAGAAGTCAGTTGCTCCATCAGTTTACTGTCTACCATACTGAAAAAAAAAAAGAACTTATAAAAACAATTGGAGTATTCATATTAAAAATTACAATTTGAGAAACAAACAGATCTGTGAATATATAGGCATTCACTTTATGAGAGGTATAAAAGTATCATTTCAAGTAAGTACAGAAAAGTTGTACCACTCATGTAAATGTTTCTACGAAGAGAAAATGATATCTCATGCAAAATACAAACAATAAATTTCAGAATTTCAAAACAGTTGAAGAGACAATCAACCAATAAGCCTTTATGATTTTCTCCCAAAATCTTGTTTAATAAATAGTCATTAACAGCACAAATCAAAGTAGAAAAGGCAGACATTGAGAAAAGAAAAATCTTAAACTTCTGTAACTTTATAAAACAGTATATGCAACATTACAGGCCACATGAATACTTCTGAAAAATATTTAATAATCAAAAAATATAATTTAAAAATATTTAGTATCATGTATATATGGATTTGTGTATATATAAAGTGCTCCAAGTTTAAGAAAAAATTAAGAGAACCTACCAGAACACAAATGACATTCAAAAGTATCCCCAAGTAGATTTTCAAGACCAATAAATATATAAATATGTATAAAGCCCCATCAAAATCTATAAAATGCTAATACTAAACATACCTAACATCTGCTGAGTGCTTGCTACTGGCCACAGACTCTAAGGATTTGACAAGTCCACATTATGCAAGGCTTATACCAGGCTTTGTGGTGGGTATTTTCACCACTGTGGAGAAAGGAACTGGGGGCAAGGAGATTTGAAGGAACTTTCCCACAGCACATAGTTAGCTGTGGGGAAATCTGTATTTAAACTATGTCAGTCTGGCTCCCAAACCAGTTCACTACTCTGCCATGATTTTTTTTTTTTCATTGATGAATGAAAATGATGAATTGGTATAATTATTTTTAAAAGGTTAATAGTCAGCATTGGTAAGAATGAGGAAAAACTTTCATTCTCAAATACTCTTGATGGTCATGTAGGTTGATAAAGTCTTTTTGAAGGGAAATAACGGCAGACTCTTTCAAAGCATTTTAAAGCAGACCCAAGAATTCCACTTCTAGAAAGCCACCTTTAAGTGACAGTTGATGGAGGCAAGAGATGTCTGAAAGTGACTGTTGTGGCACCATTGTTTGTAAGAGTGGAAACTCAGGATCAATATACAGTGATGAAATTGAAACTCAATCCACAGAGACCACAGACAATGAGAACTTTGGGCATCACGTTATTTGCCCCTGTTGCATATGTCCAATGTTCCATGAGCATTTCAGGGACATGACAGGAATGTACAACATCCAGAATATAAATGCAACAACCTCTAGAGGTCAATGTGAGTTAACTCTCTAAAAGAACCCAGATTGATCTTTTATACAAACTTCACATCCTCCCCTGTTAGGAAAGTTGAGTTCCACCCGGGATGTTTTTCTATGTCATGTCATTTTTTGCTAAGATCTGTTGGCTATTCAGCCTGGAGTTTTCAGATTCCCTCCCAATTTACAAACACAAAGCTGCATCCTTAACATGAGGCTCATCCTGCATTAATTCATAGACAAATCAGAGGTGTCCAGGGCAGACTTTCCGTTCCTGTTCTGCCTTCCTCGTTAAAACATCCACAGCATCACTCAGATGCGGGACATTCCATCCTGGGTTAAATAACAGGCCCCTTGTATACTAGTGACCAGCCCACAGTGCCCCTCACTGCGGAAGTTAACACCTGTTATTTCCTCAAGGCACCGATATTCCCAGCCAGGGCCACTTGGCCCTGAAGTGAGTCTCGCTGTGTGCACTGCACTTCTTTTGTCAGAAATGGGGTTCAAGGCCGCTGAGGCTCTGTCCCAGTGGACAAGCTGCCTGTGTGGGTAACCCCTGCAGGCACCTGGACTGAGAAAGGGAGCCTGGGGGCGTTGCTGATGTGCTGTCTCCATGCAACACATCTGAGACCAAGAATAGAAGGACTGCTGCACCTAGATGTCAGCCTTCCTCCGTCTGCAGTGGGACCTCTGGGAACAGCCAGACCACTAGCTTCTTCCAGATGCTTCCATGCTCTTAGAGGAGCCACAGAGAAGAGCAGCACATGCAGGCTGCAGCCCCCTCAACCCTGCCTCCTCCAAGTCATACAAGCAAGGGGAGCAGGGAAGAAAGAGAGTGGCATTCAACATGTTTCCAGATGTACTACTCACTTAGCGACAGAAAAAAGTCAGCTTTCCTGCTCTCTAGTTTAAAGCTCTCAGAGAATAATTTTCAAAATGTTAAACATGCCATTATACAAGTGTTAAGTGAGGCCATGTAAAGATTTCCTTAACTCATTAATGAGAGAACTGAAAGAACCATAAAGCTATTCAAAGAGAATTTGAGAGACTGAGTTATGTATACACCTGAAACAAATGCTGGAATAGGATTGCTCAGTTCATTTCAGTTGCTTAGTCATGTCCGACTCTTTGCGACCCCATGAATCGCAGCACACCAGGCCTCCCTGTCCATCACCAACTCCCGGGGTTCACTCATATTCATGTCCATCGAGTCGGTGATGCCATCCAGCCATCTCATCCTCTGCCATCCCCTTCTCCTCCTGACCCCAATCCCTCCCAGCATCAGAGTCTTTTCCAATGAGTCAACTCTTCGCACAAGGTGGCCAAAGTATTGGAGTTTCAGCTTTAGCATCAGTCCTTCCAATGAATACCCAGGACTGATCTTCTTTAGAATGGACTGGTTGGATCTCCTTGCAGTCCAAGGGACTCTCAAGAGTCTTCTCCAACACCACAGTTCAAAAGCATCAATTCTTTGGCGCTCAGCTTTCTTCACAGTCCAACTCTCACATCCATACATGGCCACTGGAAAAACCACAGCCTTGACTAGATGGACCTTTTTTGGCAAAGTAATGTCTCTGCTTTTGAATATTCTATCTAAGTTGGTCATAACTTTCCTTCCAGGGAGTAAGCGTCTTTTTTTTTTTTATTTTAATTGAAGGTTACTTTACAATATCGTATTGGTTTTGCCATACATCAACATGAATCCGCCACAGGTAAATACACATGTTCCCCATCATGAACACCCCTCCCTCCTCCCTCCCCGTACCATCTCTCTGGGTTGTCCCAGTGCACCAGCCCCAAGCCACCAGTATCATGCATCGTACTTGGACTGGTGATTCGTTTCATATATGATATGATACATATTTCAATGCCATTCTCCCAATTCATCCCACCCTTTCTTTTAATTACATGGCTACAGTCAACATCTGCAGTGATTTCGGAGCCCATAAAAATAAAGTCTGACACTGTTTCTTCTGTTTCCCCATCTATTTCCCATGAAGTGATGGGACCAGATGCCATGATCTTTGTTTTCTGAATGATGAGCTTTAAGCCAACTTTTTCACTCTCCTCTTTCACCTTCATCAGGAGGCTTTTTAGTTCCTCTTCACTTTCTGCCATAAGGGTGGTGTCATCTGCATATCTGAGGTGACTGATATTTCTCCTGGCAATCTTCATTCCAGCTTGTGCTTCTTCCAGCCCAGCGTTTCTCATGATGTACTCTGCATAGAAGTTAAATAAGCAGGGTGACAATATACAGCCTTGACGTACTCCTTTTCCTATTTGGAACTAATCTGTTGTTCCATGTCCAGTTCTAACTGTTGCTTCCTGACGTGCATATAAGTTTCTCAAGAGGCAGGTCAGGTGGTCTGGTATTCCCATCTCTTGAAGAATTTTCCACAGTTTATTGTGATCCACACAGTCAAAGGCTTTGGCATAGTCCATAAAGCAGAAATAGATGTTTTTCTGGAACTCTCTTGCTTTATCCATGATCCAGCGAATGTTGGCAATTTGATCTCTGGTTCCTCTGCCTTTTCTAAAACCAGCTTGAACATCAGGAAGTTCATGGTTCACATATTGCTGAAGCCTGGCTTGGAGACTTTTGAGCATTACTTTGCTAGTGTGTGAGATGAGTGCAATTGTGCAGTAGTTCGAGCATTCTTTGGTGTTGCCTTTCTTTGGCACTGGAATGAAAACTGACCTTTTCCAGTCCTGTGGCCACTGCTGAGTTTTCCAAATTTGCTGGCATATTGAGTGCAGCACTTTCACAGCATCATCTGGTAGGATTTGGAATAGCTCAACTGGAATTCCATCACCTCCACTAGCTTTGTTTGTTGAGATGCTTTCTAAGGCCCACTTGACTTCACATTCCAGGATGTCTGGCTCTAGGTGAGTGATCATACCATCGTGATCATCTTGGTCATGAAGCTGTTTTTTGTACAGTTCTTCCGTGTATTCTTGCCATCTTTTTTTAATATCTTCTGCTTCTGTTGAGTCCATACCATTTTTGTTCTTTATCAAGCCCATCTTTGCACAAAATGATCCCTTGGTATGTCTAATTTTCTTGAAGTGATCTCTAGTCTTTCCCATTCTGTTGTTTTCCTCTATTTATTTGCATTGATCGCTGAGGAAGGCTTTCTTATCTCTCCTTGCTATTCTTTGGAACTCTGCATTCAGATGCTTATATCTTTTCTTTTCTCCTTTGCTTTTTGCTTCTCTTCTTTTCACAGCTATTTGTAAGGCCTCCCCAGACAGCCATGTTGCCTTTTTGCATTTCTTTTCCATGAGGATGGTCTTGATCCCTGTCTCTTAAACAATGTCACAAACCTCCCTTCATAGTTCATCAGACACTTTATCTATCAGATCTAGTCCCTTAAATCTATTTCTCACTTCCACTGTATAATCATAACGGATTTGATTTAGGTTATACCTGAATGGTCTAGTGGTTTTCCCTACTTTCTTCAATTTAAATCTGAATTTGGCAATAAGGAGTTCATGATCTGAGCCACAGTCAGCTCCCGGTCTTATTTTTGCTGACTATATAGAACTTCTCCATCTTTGGCTGCAAAGAATATAATCAATCTGATTTTGGTGTTGACCATCTGGTGATGTCCACGTGTAGAGTCTTCTCTTGTGTTGTTGGAAGAGGGTGCTTGCTATGACTAGTGCGTTCTCTTGGCAAAATTCGATTAGTCTTTGCCCTGCTTCATTCCATATTCCAAGGCCAAATTTGCCTCTTACCCGAGGTGTTTCTTGATTTCCTGCTTTTACACTCCAGTCCCCTATAATGAAAAGGACATCTTTTTTGGATGTGAGTTCTAAAAGGTCTTGTAGGTCTTCATAGAACCATTCAACTTCAGCTTCTTTAGTGTAGATACAAAACTGGTTAAAGTCCTACAGGGCAATAAAGCTGTAGCCTCAAGGGTTATCCCTTCTGGGGCATGTGTGTGTGTGTGTGTGTGCACGCGTCTGTGCACACTCAGTTACAAAGTTGTGCCTGACTCTGTGTGATCCCATGGACTGTAGCTCACCAGGCTCCACTGTCCATGGAATTCTCCAGGCAAGAATATTGGAGTGGGTAGCCATTCTCTTCTCTGGGGGGATCTTCCTGATCCAGGGATCAAACCAGTATCTCTTGCATCTCCTTCACTGGCAGGTGGATTTTTACCACTGTGCCACCTGGGAAACCTCTTCCTGCTCTGGACAAGAATAATTTTCATTTATATCAGTTTCACAAAGGTTAATATTTACACTTACGGAGTGATAAAGTAGCCTAATCAATAAGAAGTAGTGAGTCAAACAAAGAACCTTGTCCCTAGAGAACTAGGGTAACTTGGGTTGAAATAGACAATGTTCATTATGACACAGCAAGAGGCAGAAGGGCAGCTGCATGTTTTTTCAAACTTAGGGATTTTTTTTTTCTTACCCAGCTGTGTGCCTGTTAGTCTTTGGACAGTGAACAGAAATGACCATACCCGTCCATACTATTACAAATTGCTGGGGCCTAAATCAGTGGTCCCCAGTCTATGGACTGTGGACTGGTACTTGCTGTCAGATCAGTGGCACCATTCCATTACAAGTAAAATGCACAATAAATCAGCTTCCCAAGTGGCACTAGTGGTAAAGAATATGCCTGCCAATGCGGGACACACAAGAGATGCAATTCAATCCCTGGGTTAGGAAGATCCCCTGGGAGAAGGAAATGGCAACCCACCCCAGCATTCTTGCCTGGAGAATCCTAAGGACAGAGGAGCTTGGTGAGCTATAGTTCATGGGGTGGCAAAGAGTTGGACACGACCAAGCACACACATTAATAGTTAAATATTGCCATGGTGGTTATAGCTGATGACTAAGTTCCATCATCATTCACAGCCTGGAGAATGTAGTCAAACTCAGTATTAGACTCAACATGGGATAAGGAAGGAAACTCGCAGAATAATCATTTTCCAAAGTGTGATCTCCCTCCTGGTTAAACAGGCTGCCCTAGAGCTTGCCTTCTGCACATCCAGAGCAGACTTCAAACAAAGATTCATCCCAGAATGACAGACTTGCTGTTCTATCTCCGAGGAGGAGAAGAGGGGAAAAGTGATGGGGGAACAGGTGTGATGCTAGAGCATAAAACTGCTCAGGGGAACAGAGAGACAGGGTTGGACAAGCGAAGGAGATGGGCCTCCCAAGGCTGCTAAAAAGTCAGCTGTGACTTCATCTTAGTAATAGGTCTGTGATTTTATGACCTAAACGGGGCCCAAAATATCTATTCAACCCACCTCACAAGATGGCATAAAGATAAAAGAAATGAGAAAAGCCATAAAAGCGCATTCTGCTCATTCAGCTAATAGGGTTCTTACCACTTAACTCTGCTTACTGGGTCAGTGGGAGGCCAGGAAACTCAGGAATCACTCTGAGCGACACAGAGGTGATGAGATTTAAACAGTTCTTCGACAGGAACAAGAATTCCCAGTCTCCTTTCAGCCCTTCTAAAAACGAGTTTTTCTAGTTGAGACAACAATGAATAGAGTTCACATACTTTTCAGTTTGCATCTGTATTTTCAGTTGGATATTTGCAGATCTAATTCTTCTGCTTCCCTGGTGGCTTCCCTGGTGGCTCAGATGGTAAAGAATCTGCCTGCAATGCGGGAGACCTGGGTTGGGAAGACCCCCTGGAGGAGGACATGGCAACCCACTCCAGTATTCTTGCCTGGAGAATCCCCATGGACAGAAGAGCCTGGTGGGCTGCAGAGTTGGACACAACTGAGCAACTAAGCACACAGCACACAATTCCTCTGTTATGTATTCTTTGGAGTATTTTATTGTTGTATACCTTGTTCAGTCACTCAGTCATGTCTGATTCTTTGTGATCCCATAGACTACAGCACACCAGGCTTCCCTGTCTTTAACTATCTCCCAGAGTTCGCTCAAATTCATGTCCATGAATTGGTGCTTTTGAACTGTGGTGTTGGAGAAGACTCTTGAAGTCCCTTGGACTGCAAGGAGATCCAACCAGTCCATCCTAAAGGAAACAAGTCCTGAATATTCATTGAAAGGACTGATGCTGAAACTGAGTCAGTGGTGCAATCTAACCATCTCATCCTCTGCTGTCCCCACCTTTTGCCTTTAGTCCTTCCTGAGCATCAGAGTCTTTCCCAGTGAGTCAGCTCTTTGCATCAGGTGACCAAAGTTTTGGAGCTTTAGCATCAGTCCTTCCAATGAATATTGAGTGTCAGTTTCCTTGAGGAATGACTGGTTTGACCTCCTTGCCGTCCAAAGGACTCTCAAGAGTATTCTCCAGCACCACAATTTGAAAGCATCAATTCTTTGCTGCTCAACCTTGTTATGTATTCTTAGAGTATTTAATGGTGGTATAGTTTATATACCATAAATTGATCCGCTTTAAGTAAAAAGTAATGGTTTTTGGTAAATTTATACAGTTCTGCAATGATTGCCACAATCCAGCTTTAGAACCTTACTGACACCCTCAAAGATCTCTTGTTCCCAAATGCTGCTCCTCCCAATTTGGTTCCCCCAGCCACTTGCTGCTCCTTCAATAGGGCTCCCCCAGCCACAAGGTACCCTAATCTACTTTTTCTTTATTACCCACCTTTTCAGGACAATCTGTAAAAATGAATCATGCAACATTTTGTCATTTGTGACTGCTGTCTTTTATAGAATAATTTTTTCAAATGGATGGAATATCATTTTCTCTGTCCACTCATCAGCTAATGGACATTTGCATTGCTTCTATTTTTTTTCCTAGTGTGAATAACACTGCTATACACTTTTGTGTACATGTCTTTTTATGGACATATATTTTAATTTCTTTTGTGTAGATGCCTAAAAGAAGAATTACTTAAGGCTGAACTTTCAATTAAACTGTCAAACTCTTTTCAAAGTGACTGTACCATTTTACATTCCCACCAGCGATGTCCCGGTCTCCGCACCCTTGCCAACTTCTGTTACTGTTTCTTTCAATTGAGGCAATATTTCATTGTAGTTTTGATTTGCATTTTTCCAGTGAGTAATAATGTTAGTCATCTTTGCATGTGTTTCTTTGCCAATCAAATATTTTCTTCAGGGAACTGTCTATCTAGATCATTTGTCTATTTTAAACTGGTTGCTCATTTTATTGAGTTTTAAGAATTTTTTGTGTACTCTGTGTACCAGTGTTTTATCAGAACTGTGATTTGTAACTATTGTCTCCCTGTGACTTGTCTTCATAGTTTCATAACAGTACATTGCAACAGCTTAACAGTTTTAAATTTTGAAAAAGTCAAAATTATTTTTTTTCTTTTATGAATGTTTTATACCATATCTAATAACTCTTGGTCCAACCAAGATCAAATATATTCTTCAATGGTTTATGCTTTATAGTTTTAACTCTTGTCACTAAGTCTATAATCCATTTTTAATATCCATGTATAGTGCAAAGATGGGCACGGTAAAGGACAGAAATGGTATGGGCCTAGAAGAAGCAGAAGATATTAAGAAAAGGTGGCAAGGATACACAGAAGAACTATACAAAAAAGATTTTCATGACCCAGATAATCATGATGGTGTGATCACTCACCTAGAGCCATACATCCTGGAATGCAAAGTCAAGTGGGCCTTAGGAAGCATCATTACGAACAAAGCTAATGGAGGTGATGGAATTCCAGTTGAGCTATTTCAAATCCTAGCAGATGATGCTGTGAAAGTGCTGCACTCAATATGCCAGCAAATTTGGAAAACTCGGCAGTAGCCACAGGACCAGAAAAGGTCAGTTTTCATTCCAATGCCAAAGAAAGGCAACGCCAAAGAATGCTCAAACCACCGCACAATTGCACTCATCTCACACACTAGCAAAGTAATGCTCAAAATTCTCCAAGCCAGCCTTCAATAGTGCATGAACTGTGAACTTCCAGATGTTCAAGCTGGATTTAGAAAAGGCAGAGGAACCAGAGATCAAATTGCCAACATCTGATGGATCATCAAAAAAAGCAAGAGTGTTGAAGAAAAACATTGAAGATCATGGCATCTGGTCCTATCACTTCATGGCAAGTAGATGGGGAAACAGTGGAAACAGTGACAGACTTTATTTTGGGGGGCTCCAAAATCACTGCAGATGGTGACTGCAGCCATGAAATTAAAAGATGCTTACTCCTTGGAAGAAAAGCTATAACAAACCTAGTCCAGTTCAGTTCAGTTCAGTTGCTCAGTTGTGTCCGACTCTTTGCAACCCCATGAACTGCAGCACGCCAGGCCTCCCTGTCCATCACCAACTCCTAGAGTCCACCCAAACCCATGTCCATTGAGTCAGTGATGCCATCCAACCATCTCATCCTCTGTCGTCCCCTTCTCTTTCTGCCCTCAATCTTCCCCAGCATCAAGACTCTCAAGAGTCTTCTCCAACACCACAGTTCAAAAGCATCAATTCTTCGGCTTTCAGCTTTCTTTATAGTCCAACTCACATCCATACATGACTACTGGAAAAACCATAGACTTGACTAGACGACCTTTGTTGGCAAAGTAATGTCTCTGCTTTATAATATGCTGTCTAGGTTTGTTATAACCTAGACTATAAAAAAACATATAAAGACATAACATAGACTATAAAGAAAGCTGAATGCCAAAGAACTGATGCTTTTGAACTGTGGTGTTGGAGAAGACTCTTGAAGTCCCTTGGACTGCAAGGAGATCCAACCAGTCCATCCTAAAGGAAATAAGTCCTGAATATTCATTGGAAGGACTGATGCTGAAACTGAAACTCCAATACTTTGGCCACCTGATGTGAAGAACTGACTCATTTGAAAATACCCTAATGCTGGGAAAGATTGAAGGTGGGAGGAGAAGGGGATGACAGAGGATGAGATGGTTGGATGGTGTCACTGAATCAAAGACATGAGTCTGAGTAAATTCCAGGAGCTGGTGATGGACAGGGAGGCCTGAAGTGCTGCAGTCCATGGGATCACAAAGAGTTGGACATCACTGAGAGACTGAACTGAACTGAATCATGTGAGGCAAATGTCAAAATTAATCATTTTGCACCTGGATGTCCAATGGTCCCAACACCATTTGTTGAAAAGTTTATCCTTCACTGGTTAAATTACCTGGACACCTTTACCAGAAATCGTAGACCATCTACTACAAGGATGCTCTTCTGGATTCTATTCCTGTCTGTGAGTTGCATGACTAGGGCTGAACAAGTACTACCCTTCCTTGATTATTTTAGACATCACAGTGCCTTTACTTCTACTTCTTGGATATCATCATCAGAAGACACAGAAATATGAAACAAATGTTTATAATCTGTACTTTGCATGCACAAGTCATAAAATTAAGATGATTACTGTGAACATTACAGCTTATTTATACTAACAAATGTGTAACCTATTAGCACATCAGATACAGTACTACTGATGATCACTTTAATAACAAAAACCACCTAGGAACCAATGACTTTGTTGAATTTACTCACCCTGAATCCAGGATAATTTCCTATCAATATTCTTCACTAAGTATATCTGCAAAGACATTTTCTCTAACCAAAGTAACACTGTGAGATTCCAAGTTAATGTAAGTTTGGGGTAAGGGGTTCTTCAACCTGCTATGCCTAGTCTAGGCAGTAACAATAATCCCACTCCCCTTTCCCATCACTTGTTGACAGATGGCAAATGACTCACGACTGGCCAGTGATACTGAAGAAACTATTGGGTTACCTGGGGAAAACATGTCCCTGTTTCATTTGTTTAAAAATAAAGAGACAACTTTTATACATTCCTGTCTCTGGATGTTGCCATGTAAAGAAGAGATGTGAGGAGTTGAGGCAATCCTCTGTGACACAGCAGAAAGCCAGGTGAAGGGCAGAGAATGTCTTCCCATCATGGAGATGCTGCATTAACCAACTTGGCTATTGCCTCGATCTGGGCCCCTTGTTATAAGATGCAATAGAATTTCTGTTGATCAAGGCATTGATTTAAGATTTACTATCACCTGCAGTCAAATCATCCTATTTCACAAAGTATCCTCAGAAGGTAACAACTGGAAGCTACGGTGACTCAGGAATTGTTGACCTGCCCTCCAACAATAGAAAACACACCTGTACAAATCCATTTTCTTTCAAATTTTCTCACTCTGACACTGACTCAACTCAGCAAAAAGGTTATCACCAACCTTTCAAATTTAATTCTGGGGATATAATATGGAGACAGGGCAGAAAGAGCTTTGGATCACCCTGTGGGAATGGCAACAATTTGCAGAGAAAAATGGGACTCTCCAGAAAGAAAAGAAGGGAAAGAAAATGGAAATTATAAAAAAGAGATTGATTCCTTCTCTGCAAACACTGAAGATTAGCCTGGGGAGGCAGCAATTCCTGTGTATCCTGTAGCTTCTGAGGATAAAAATAAAAAGATCACAGCTATAGGCAGAGGTTGAGAAAGCCTGGCAGAGAAGACAGGAGGTGGTTAGCCTGAAGTTAGAATGGTTGTCCCAACCACTCTGGGGATCCAGTGAAGTGCCAGTGATGCTGACAAAGACGTATGTAGATCAAAGGTGTGGTGTACCAGCCCAGGGAACAAGAAAGCACTGGATGTATAGTGTGTATTCTTAAAAGTGTGATAAATATGTTCTCCATACTTAATGTATACATACAGTGTAAACATTAAATATACCATATATGTGCATGCCTGAGTGCTTGCTAAGTTGCTTCAGTCACATCCGACTCTTTGCAACCCCATAGACTGTAGCCCGCCAGGCTCCTCTGTCCATGGAATTCTCCAGGGAAGAATACTTGAGTGGGTTGCCATTTCCTCCTCCAGGGGATCTTCCTGACCCAGGGATCAAACCCACGTCTCCTGTGTCTCCTGCACTGGCAGGTGGGTTCTTCAGTGCCACCTGGGAGGCCCTAAACCATATACATGAGAATCCAATCTATACAATCAAAGTGTATGTCATATAATATTTTCTACCATTTTTGTACTAGGAGTGTTTATCTTGTATGTAAAGGGGAAAGAGAACTATAGAACTTGAAAATAATTCATAAAATTTACTCCTGAAAGAAATTCAGTATACAAAATCTACTCTTCTTGGTAATGGTGGAATAGCTTCTAATGGGTTAACCTTTACACAGATAATAGCTATCAATTCTGGACACACATACACAAAATTAAATTAAGGGGCAGGTGGGGGAACAACAAATTGTTTGAACAACACACTATCTCGAGGCAATTGTAGGCACTAAATTAGGGGGGAATGTTGAGGAGAATTCATTTAAAAGAAGAGAATGGAATGGTGCCTGGTAAATTTCCAATACTTTATGAACTTTTGCCTAAAGGCAGCTCCAGTCAGCACCAAATGATGTTAGTAAAACTGAAAAGAGTACCTATGATCTTTCTGCCTTGCAGAACCAGAAGAGCTTGAAGTGACCACTGCAGCTACAAATTGAGGGGATAAATATTCATGAAAGAGATATGCACAGAAGTCAAGTGCTAAATTCTGCATGAAAAAAGATCTGTTTAAATCTCCAGGCAATCCCAGAACTCATTGCAGAGAGGAGCGCAAGCTGAAGGGACTGAACAAAAATGCTGATTGCTGCCCACCACAGAGGGGACAGTTTGGAGTCTGAACCTTGTCAAGGTGACTACCTGCTAAAACAAACAAAAATATCAATATATTCAGAGAGCACAACAGAATCTAGATTTCTGCAATGGTCACAGTGTCTAGAATATTATAAGAATTACTAAACTAAAATAAAAAGAAGAATGTGACCCATAACACAGAGAAAAAGTAATCAGTGAAAACCAACTCTGACAATCCAGAAGACAGATCTAGTGGACAAGAGTTTGGAAAGCACTTATTAGAAGTGTGCCCCAGAAAAGAAAGGAAAACCTATCAACAAATATGAAGCTCAACAGAGAAGTAATACACCATAAGATGCACAAATAATTGTCTTACTTTAATAATTTACTTTATACCTTTGAAAACGATTCCACATCTATTTTCTTCTTAATAAAATAAATCATGTGAAGCTAGTCACTGTGCATCATCTAGGAGCTTAACCAGCTTAAACAGTGTGGTAGCAGACAGTCTGGTAAGTACTGCACATTGAGTCTAGAAAACCAAATACTAACTACAAACATCTCCTTGTGACATTAGTTGAGACCATTAGCCTCCATGGCCATATGAGGCTGGCCCTAAGTCATCTCCAAGCCTTTTGTGAAAGACCTGGGTATGTTTGCTAACCATCTTAAAACTAGTTAGCGTGAAGGTGAGGATCAACACACAGGTAGGTCTTCCACTTACCACCAACACCTGAACCAAACAAAACCAGGAAATCTTAACCAAGCATGTATCACCTTCAGTAACTGCTTTAAGGATGAACGCAGTACAAAACCAACCCCAGACCCCAGTGCACTGCGCAAAGATCTGTCATGTACTTCATAAGAAGGGACTGAGAGGAGTCTTGAATGGGATGTTAAGCTGAGAGGAAGCCTAGCTATTTACTCTCTGCCAATCTAGATGCTGCAGAATTGCCCCTAGAAACCAAAAACCACTCACAGTAAGCAAGTTGAGCAAGTCCTGGATCATCATATAGATGTTTTTAAAGTTTCTCCTATGCAGCCCATAAAAAATGAAGTGGGTAGTGACTAAACTGAAAATTTAATCAGAATGAGGTTCTGTTGTAAGTGCATTTTAAGAACCCATTTATCTAATGTACTGTAAGCCTAAAAAAAGAGATTTTAAAACTTTTGATCAGATATGAAATGCTAAATTTTGACAGGGGGAAAAAGTATATATAATTTATTACTGTGCTCTTCCCTTTTATAGAGATTATTCAATTTCCCCACAAGCTTGTTTTTTTTTTTTCCTTCTGTGATAAACAAGTGCCAAAAATGAATATAAGCCAAATATATAGATTGCATATTTTGAAAAGTCACCGTTTCTCACTGCACTGGGCTGAGCTGACAGCCCACTATCCTGCAGGCATCTGTGGCTGGTGTGGGTGCCTCGGCTCCATACATAGCTAAGCCCCAGCTTCTCACTTTGGCCCAGGGTACTCCGCCCTGAATCCTCACGATACGTTATGATGACGGTATCCTCGCATGGCATAAGCTGTGCCACAGATAAGAGAACTAACCATCCACGAGTGAAACAGAAATAGATCGTACAGATGGAGATAAAAGAAAGCCAAAATACATATGAATGTTTGGGAACAGAGCTCACATGAGAATTCAGATGCACGGTTGTCTAAAGTGATGGTATTAATGAGATATTTGGATGTAGATGAAAGCAAATCAATTCACAGGAATCTGGGGGGAAGAAAAACAGTATTTATATCCACCAGGGTCTCAGAGATTCACATTATCTTAGGTTGGGAAGCGACGTTGGAGGCCACTGAATCCAGCTACATACGTTCCCCAAGCCAGAATCCTGAGGGTTGACAATTCTCCTTAGGATTCCAGGAATCCACACCAGGAGAGTCACATTCAGGCTCTTTGATTTGAGTAGCAGGGTAATCAAAGTTGCAATGCTTTGGAGATCAAGTTTCATTTTGTTTTTATCCTAATTGCTGTAGGGTTCTGAATCCTGGGCTCTAAAAATTCATCTTGAACATATTCAATGATGCTGCATTAGAGAGATGAAATATTAAAAGTGTTGTGCTCATTAATTGAGCCTATCAACGGCAAGATTATCACAGGCCTGTGTTTCTATCCCTGGCCTGTTGTTTTGTGAGAGTTTAAAAGCAAGCATGGTTTCTGCTCTAAAGGGCGTCATAATCACAGGTCAGCAAAAAAACAAGTATAGTCAGACCCAGGCATGCTGATAAGATTTCCTCCAGTCACAAGTGTTTAGAATATTGAAAAATGGGGTCGATATTTACTAAGCATTGACTGTGCTGGTGGAGAAGGCAATGGCAACCCACTCCAGTACTCTTGCCTGGAAAATCCCATGGACCGAGGAGGAGCCTGATGGGCTGCAGTCCATGGGGTTTCGAAGAGTCTGTGCTGGAGAAGGTTAAACAGCTTTGAAACTATTTAGCCAGGTGAAGAGAAGCCTGGGGTAGAAGTCAAGTATTTTCTAATAAACTAAAATCATCTTAGTATGCTGATTAATCATTTTTAATTTAATTCCAGAGCACAGAAGAAAAAATGTAAAGGGAGAGAAAGCAAAACAATTATATCCTGACTATTAAAGTAATGGGAAGAAATTATTTGAGGAAAATGATACCAACACCTCTTTGGGGACATTTTAGAATAAGTCAAACATTCGTTTATCTTGATTGGACTGAGAAAAACACATCTTGATGGCAAAGATGTCACCTGTCACTCACCAACATATCCTTCTTTGATGTTATAAAAAGAGACAGCATGGCCCAGATTTGGATAAAAGGAATGAATGGCCCTAATGGTTTCAGTTTTTCTCTTTCATTTATTAAAAAGAGACAAAATATGCGATCTACGTTTTTTTTTTCCTCCAAAGGATTATTTATTTTTTCCTTTGGACGTTTACATTACTAACAGGATGTTCTCCTTTGACTTAACAGAGAAAAGGTTTGGCACTAAAGTCAAAACTCATTAATCAAAACCCGAGCCCATCTTGCCCTCTTCACAGAGCGGAAAAGCACTCTTTTCTCACACACACACACACAAAAAAATATATATATATATCTATTTTAAAAGTTAACTGCTGAATTTTGAAAGTTTGCACATTCTTGTCAGGGCAGATCTTAAAATGAGTATCTCACATTACCATCAGACCACCCTGAATATGGAGTCAGTCTTCTCAGAACAGGGAAAAGCACAGAAGAGTAGTGTGGCTTCTTTTATTCTTTATTTAAACCCATTTTCCTTTCACAAGCCTGTCAGGACCCTAGTTTCAACCTCAGTCTTATGATTCCTGTCCAGTCCATGTGGATGTGTGTGCGTGTGTGCTCAGCCATGCAGTTGTGTCCAGTTCTTTGCAACTCCATGCACTGTGGCCCCAGGCTCCTCTGTCCATGGAATCCTACAGCAAGAATATTGGAGTGAGTTGCCATTTCCTCGTCCAGGGGATCTTCCTGACCCAGAGATTGGACCTGCGTCTCTAGCATCTCCTGCATTGGCAGACAGAATCTTTATGACTGAGCCACCAGAGAACCTGAGTTATACACCAGATACAAAGCGAGGGTTTCCTCCACACTCATGAATGCTCTCAGTATCCACATACATACTGTCTGCAAAAGAGTCACTTGAAATGTAAGAACATGAATAGGCTGAAAGTGAAAGGATGGAAAAAGATACTTCATGCAAACCAACCAAAAGAGGGTAAAGAGGCTATTCTAAAATTAGAAAAATTAGACTTTAAGTCAAAAATCATTACAAGAAACAAATCAGGATGTTATATAATCATAAAAGCTTCAATTCACCAGGAAGATAAAACAAATACACTGTTAAGAAGGTAGAGCCTGTGTGTGTGCTTATCACAAAAAATAATATATATTATAAAACATATTAATTATGAACATATGCATGAGATAGCAGAGGTCCAAAATCTATGAAGCAACCATGGACAGAACTGAAGGGATAAATGACTCTACAATAAGAGGAGAATATTTCAACATCCTACTTTCAGTAATATGTAGAAAAACCAGACAGAAGATTAACAAGAGCAGCCTTGAACAACACAACGGACTAAGTCCACCTAACACATACCTACAGAACTCTTCATGCAGCAATAACAGAAAACAAACTTTTCTCAAGTGCCCAGGGAACATTCTCCACAATAAACTATATGCTACTAAACTATATGTTAGGCCACAAAATGTCTTAATTTTTAAAAGACTGAAATCATACAAAGTGTCTTCCAATCATAATATATAACAAAACTAGAAATCAATGAAGGAAAACTAGAAAATTTGCAAGTATGTGGAAATCAAACAATATACTCTTAAACAACCAAAAAGGAAATTATAAGGAAATTTATAAAATATCTTAGAACAAATTAAACTGAAAACATAATATAAAAAACTTAGGGGATGTAGCTAGCAAAAGTGGTGTTAGGAGTGACATTTGTTGCTGTAAAAGCTAATAAGATAAAAAGGTCTCATACCAACAACAGAGCTTTAGTTCTTAAGTGGAAAAAGAACAAACTAATCCAAAGGCTAGCAGAAGGAAGGAAATAATAAAAATTAAAGAGAAATGAAATTAAAATACAGTAACAAATATTAGCAAAATCAAGAGTTCATTTTTCTAAAAAAATAAAAGGACAAATCTTTATCTAGATTGACTAAAAGAAAAAGAATATTCAAATAACAAAAAATGAAAGAAGTAACAGTCTTACCAATTTTACAATTATTTCTGGGAAACTAGTAACCAAAGATATAATAAAGTATTTATAATAAGGAAATGAAGAATATAAAAGAGCTGACTGCAAAAGAGCCCTGCTCAATCACTCAGTCATGTTTGATTCTTTGCAACCCCAAGGACTGTAGCCCGCCAGGTTCCTCTGTCCATGGGATTTTCTAGGCAAGAATACTGAAATGAGGTGCCCTGCCCTCCTCCTGGGGATCGTCCTAACCCAGGGATCAAACCTGTGTCTACTGTGTCTCCTGCACTAGCAGGGGGATTTTTTACCACTATAAACAATTAAATGCCAACATATTGGATAACCTACATGAAATGGACAAAATCCTAGAAATACACAATCTATCAAGACTGAATTATGAAGAAATAGAAAATCTAAATGGACCTACAGCTAGTAAGGAGATTAAATCAGTAATCAAAACTCTCAACAAATACAAGGACTAGATGACTTCATTGGTAATTTTTACAAACATTAAAAAAAAAATTAATACCAACCCTCCTCAAACTCTTCAAATAAACTGAAAAAGAGTGCTTCCTAACTTAGTCTATGAGGTCAGTGTTACCTGATAACAAAGTCAGATAAAGACACTACAAAAAGAGAAAACTACAGAGCAATATCTCTCATAAATACTCAAGTAAAAATCATCAAGAAAGTCCCAACACACAGAATTCAATAGCACATTAAGCATCCTGTTACATCATATAATAGCCAGATGTATCCCTGAACACAAAAATGGATCAATATGCATTCTTAAAAAACAAATGTAACACCCAACAATTAATAGAATGAGGGGGAGGAAAACATGATTGTTTCAATTAATACATAAAAAGTCTATAACAAACGTTAACACTTTTTCATGATAAAAGTACTCAACAAAAGGAAACTACTTCAACCTAAGAAAGGCCATTTCTGAGAAACCCAAAGCAAAAGCTCTCTTCCAGCATGAAAGACTACACTTTTTCCCAAAAAAATTCATTCCAGGAAGCTGTTGCCTTTTGTGTCTGGGATGCATTGAAACATCTGTGAACCATGAATTAAGCCCCCACTATTCCATCAGGTTTAGGGGCTCTGGGAAGAGGAAGAGGCTACTCCCCATGTGCCCCTAAGACCCAGTCTCCTGCCACTGCATTGCCAGGCCCATCATGGGCAAAGGCACACGGGATTCCTGCCCTCAGAGAACTCATAGTGGGCACCTGCACCCTCCCTGTTCAAGTGCCAAACGTGATCCAATTCATAATATGGACAGAAGTTGCCATCAACTGCAGGCACCTTCTGGATGTTCACACATGGTTTTGCAAACCACTCCATGGCACTGCCTGCGTCCCTAGGTCTGAGCAGTCACAGGAACCTCAAGGAAATTCTCCAGCAAGTTGTGTGACAACATGTATTTGTACATTTCCACTATTCACCGTTTGAGGTTATATACTGAACACGTACAATGGCCCAAGCACTGGATTAATAGTGCTTTTCAAGAGGGGGAAAAAAATTCTCAAAAACAAACAAAAAATTTTAAAAAGACAAAAGATGGAACAAAAACTTATTCAGTACTCCCCTCCCTCAAGGCAGTGTTCTAGGCAGTTTTTCTGATCAGAATTTGCACACACCTGTGGGTCAAGTGGTCGTTTCCATCTCAGCAACCGAGGAAGACCTAAGTGCTCTGTCCAGGGCTCCTCACCCAAGCTGTGGAGCTGGGGGACTTCTGGGGAAGCCACATCTCTGCCTCTCCAGCCCTTTCCCAAGACACCCCCAATCCAGGGTGCCCCAGTCCATTCTTAAAACAGACAACAGCATTTGGATGGAATCAATCTGGTGTCTGAACCTTGGGAAGCAGTAGGGGAGGGGAGGTGGAAAGAGTGGAGGCATGTTTGCATAATAATGTTATTTATATAATGATAGACATCCAGTCTCTTCCCTCTCAGCCACCTACTCCCTCTGCCATGTGGCCTGCCAGCCTTCAATAGGGGTAGAAGACAACCTCACACGCAGATGCCTGCTACCTGGCACAGTAAATGCCCTCAATACACAACCCTTAACTCTGCTCTCCAGTCTCCCCCAACCCCAGGCTCAGCCCATGCCAATCTGTTCTATGACAACCTCTCTGCTTTTCCTTAACACTCGCTCCAATGTTTTACCTCCAGAACCAACCCTTCAGGAGTTCTTCATCACTTTGGGGAATAATCCACACTTCTAAGTTTGACCTTCACTCCCCTCAGTCTGAACCCAAAGCCTTTGGAAACCTGTCTCTCCCCTAATCTGCACAAAGCCCCCCTGCACCCCAACCCTCCCACCGTCCGTCCTTGCTATGAGGATGGGAACTCAAACTCCAGGATCCCATCTCGCACATCTGTTCCTTTTCTCCTCCCAGCTCTCTTCTTTCATAAGATCCTGCTCATTCTAAGGGCTCTTTTCTTTAATTGTATTGAAGTATAGTGGATTTACAATGTTGTGTTTACTTCTGCTGTACAGCAAATTGACTCAATGACACATGTATATCTAAGGGGTCTTTCAAGTCCAAAACTCCAGTGGAGCTTTTCCTGAACCATCTGTGTCCACAATAATCTCTCCCACCTCTGAACAATTCAAAGCACTTACTGTCTGGGATGCCTGGAGCATAAGCTCTATCTATGTTTTCTTTTTGTTGGCTTGCTTTTTGTCTTCCTAGATGAGGCAACAGTAAATCATCTGAAGCCACTCTCAGTCCCTCCGTCCTGAGATTCCAAAGCCACCTGAGACAGCCTTCCCAGAGCTGCTAGTTCAGCACTCATGCTCAGACTGGTAAAATTCCCAGAAACTGGAGACTTCTGCTTAAGTCCCAGGAGCCAAGTTCAGATTCCCAACTTGAAAGATACAACATGATTTCTCACAAAAGAAACACTCTGCACTGGTCTGACCATTGCTCCCGTGGAAGCTGTCCTAAGTCTGAACTAATCAGTCTGTGAGCAATAATTAGATGGAGGTGAAGTGACATATTTCACCCAGGGATAGTCTCTCAGAGAGACTGTCCCTCAGGGCGTGGGAGATCCCCTGAGCCTCCCCAAGAGCAGGTCTTTCTCTTCTGCACTTGGAGTTCTGGCAGACCCTACTCGCTGGTTGACTGTGGGAGAAGGAATGGAAAGAGCAGTTGGGCAGCCGTGGAATGAAAACAGGCATAGGAAGGCTGCCCTGCTTTCTGTGTGCAGGACGAGCACAAAGCTCATCCTCAGAGATGCCTGAGAACACTTGGAGGAGGCTGTAGAAAACCCAAGTGGTCTTTGTGTCCAACCTAATACACGTGTGCGTGTGCTAAATTGTTCCTGTCGTGTCCAACTCTTTGCAACCCTATGGATTTCAGCCCACCAGGCTCCTCTGTCCATGGGATTTCCTAGGCACGAATACTGGAGTGAGTTGTCATGCCCTCCTCCAGGGGATCTTCCCAACCTAGGGATTGAACTCACATCTCTCATGTCTCCTGCAATGGCAAGTGGGTTCTTTACCACTAATACCACCTGGGAAGTCCAACCCAATATATATGCTACTGGTTATTTTAGTGCCACTTCTAATCTAATTGGAAGAAGGTATTTTTGAGGCCATCACATCTTAGGGAGCTAGATCTTACCCAGGGGGCTCCCTCCAACTTGCCTGACTGACATTTTTGTTGAGTGGGGCATAGCTGAGGGGATGAGAGCAGGGGCCCAGGCTGATTTCTGAGCCAGTCACAGCAGAGGAGGGATCAAGGCTTCAGCTGGCCAGGCTGGTTCACTGACCTATCTCTGGAGCCAGGTCCATAGCCAGTGCTTCAAACCACCCAGACTGAGTTGGGTGAGGACTGGCTTGCGAAGCCCTCTGTGCACATGGTTACCAGCAGAGGGGAGAGATGTTGTGAGAATTTATAGATGCCCACTGGCCTTAGCACAATGTTCTAGAAGGCAGTAATTTAATAATATGATCTTTGTAATTGAAATGGATTTAAATGATTGAAAATGGGCTGAGCTAGAAATGGTTAAGTGAATGCTATCATTGACAAGCTAAGAAAAGAAAGAGGAATCCACTTTGGTACATAAAAGTCTCCCCCTTTCTTACATTCTGCTTTCCTTGTTCTACTTGATCTTATTTATTTTATCTATTTTTGTTTGATAAGTAAATCGGTTTGTGTTGTCACTATAAATAAATGGTTACATTTTTAATGTAACCATTAATTTAATATTCCTCAGGAGCTCTTAGTTCCCCAGTCCCTGCCTGAACGAGGGTGCACAGATGTGTTTCAAGCCAAGGATATCAGTCTCCTAGAGAAGAGCAGTGTTCAGATAAGAAAACATAGACTCAGCTCAGGCTGGACATCACAGGCTGTCATTCATTTGTCTGATTTTACCAGATCTCCACCTACTTCCTAAAGTGAGTGACTCAAATGCCATTCACAAGAATTCAGAAAGCTCTTATTAATCAGCAACCATTCTAGGTAAGAAATAAGAAAGATAAGTAAACCGCACTGCGGTAAGTTAAGAACGGGTAACATCAATGATGCCATGGATGCCCAGAATGGGCATCTCATGGCCAGAACAGGGCTGGGGCTAAGATAGTCATTACTCCTAGAGTTGGAGCCCTAGGAAGAGAAGGGGATGGAGGGGCCACCAGAAATGGATGAGAATGTGTAGCACATGGGGAGCCCCAGGAGCCCCACCTGCTTATTCACAGTGATGTGAATGGGTGGGGAGACCAGTGACGTATGAGGTTGGCAGGGGGATGGAGGGGGTGCAGATGGCAATGGCCAAGCTCTGGAGTTGATTCCTCCCTGACAGCAGCCAGGGGACTTTGAAGGAGAATAGTAGGCGAGAGATAGTCAGCTCCATGTCACAGGCAAGTCCCTCCCAACTGGTGATGGCCCAGGGGTTTCAACTAGGCTGACCTGAACCAGGCAGGAAAGATGGGAGTAAGACTGGATATGGGCAGTGGGTGAGGGGCAATCGAGAGACTCCAGAAACACCTGAGAGACTCAATTAAAAATAACTGATGACAGAAGTGGGGATGGAGGAGAGATGATCTTTCTGTTGACTTTTTATCTTAATTTCACATCACCACTCTTGAGAACGCCAGAGCTGAGAGGCTTTTCTATCTGTGCAATGTAACTACTCCACGAGCGGTCATAGACCCACATAATCACGGATTCTTTTCAGGACATTCAAGGCCAAAAGCCAACGGGCTGTAGACACCCGGGACCCAGGTCACTGGCTGCCCTCTGAGACTCAGCCTGAACCTACCTATTTCAGACTCACTCTGTGCATGAAAGGACAGATGGCTGCATGGTGAGAGGACGTGAGAGAGGAAGGTGGGGGGCCTCAGGGGAGCTGGGGCGCTGGCCTTTGAGCATGCACAGCAGGCACCTGCTTCAGAGATGATGTGGGAGAGAAAAGCTGCTTGGGAGTTGTGGGAGGATCTGCAGTCCAGGCAAGGGAACACTTCTGTCCCCCAGGAACCACCGCCCACCCAGTCGCCCAGGCATCTAGAAAGGCTGCCAAAGTTTTGGATGATGCCCACAACACGCCGCCATCACTTCCTGACCCTAAAAGGAGTCCTGCTCTGGCCGCCCTTCCATACAAGAAAGTGTCCGCAGACTCAATAGTTACTTAACACCATGGCTACAAAACTGGGTGTTTCAAGAGCGTTTCCATTTTTTTGGTGCGTGTGATTTTCTGTTTTTGCAACTGAGTACCACTGGCACCCCACTCCAGCACTCTTGCCTGGAAAATCCCATGGATGGAGGGCCTGGTGGGCTGCAGTCCATGGGGTCGCTAGGAGTCGGACACAACTGAGCGACGTCACTTTCACTTTTCACTTTCATGCACTAGAGAAGGAAATGGCAACCCACTCCAGTGTTCTTGCCTGGAGAATCCCAGGGACGGGGTAGCCTTGTGGGCTGCCATCTATGGGGTCGCACAGAGTCAGACATGACTGAAGCGACTTAGCAGCAGCAGCAACCACATCCCAGAGAAGACAAGTGTGTCAAGCCAGTTAAGATGCAAACGCAGCACACGCCTGCTCTTTGGATGCTCAGACCACAGGAGAATCAATGGCCTGTTTCTCTGCCTCTTTTCACCATCCTCCTCTACCATTCTCCATCTTGTCTTTCCACCCATGTCCCCACTTTGGCACTAAATGGTACCGCCAGGGAGACAAAGTCCCAGCTGCCAGTCCTTGCCCACTGGCTTTCAGAACAAGCAGTGCCGGGCAGAAAGGGCTCCCATCTGTCCTGCTGCAGCAGCCCAGGGAAGACACCATGTGAGGCTTTGCAAGATAACTGAGGGCCCCTTCCCGAAGCAGCACTGCAAAAGAGAGCTCTTCACTTGCTAAGCTCCCCAGCTCTCCCTCTTTCTCTTAAGTTCAGAAAATAACCAAGACATCAGCAGGAGAACTGACTGCTGAAATCCAGTTTTAACCTTTGAGAACGTAATTTATTCCAGCCCAGGGTATCACAGAAAGCCCAGTGTGGATGGGGGATTAGGTGGCCCAGGCAGCCCCAGAGAGAGGAGCAGGATAACGGAGTGCCTCCCCGAGAGCCTTCCTGCTGGAGGAAAAGGCATTCAGCCAAGACAGAGAAGCTTTAAAAATCCCTTGCCAGGTAAGGGGCAGAAGAGGCGGGATGCAGCAGAGCCCTCCCCACGATGGGTGGCCAGTACAAGCTGAGCTCTCTCAGAGGCTCCCAGTGAGGGGAGAGAGGATGAAAAACAAGGCGGCTTCAAAGGCTTCTCAGAGCCACCAGCAAAACCACAGCCTAGACAGGGGGTCTCTCTGTGTTCACACACCTGTCACCACCTAACCGACCTGGCAAAGTCAACAAGAGCCCAGGATACAAGGAGAAGGTGGCATTTGGGCCAAAATCCCCTTGAGGTAATTTTAAACAGAGAATCTTGCTCCAAGGCATTATAGCTACTTCTTAGTGGCCCAGGAATCACTGGCTAGCTCAACATCCAGCCCCCTGACCAAAGCCAGCTTAAACTGCTCCCCGTGGATCCACTGGCCCGAATGTCTTGAGTGGGTTCAGAGAAAGGAATAGGTGCCGAAACACTGAGATACATCACAGGTAGACTTGCCCCCTCCTGGTGGGTGATGAGATTTTCCTGATCCAGATGTACTTCATGGGAGAAACTTAGTAGCTATGAAAACGAGAGCATGGATTTTAACAACTGGCAGTGGATCTGCCTTTTTTTTTCAGTAGGAAAGAAGTCACAGGACATTGATCCATCCAGCCATTAATGGGGATGTACTGGGCACTCACCACCTGCTGGATCCCCCAGGGGAGGTGGGGATTTGTGGAGAGTAAACTGAGCCCAGGTGTTACCCTCAGGAAGTGTGACTGCACAGGATGGGCAGGTGTGCACGGCGTGATTCATGGCAGCACGAGCATCCTGGAGGAGCTCCATACCTCGGCTGACTCTCCTAGGCCAACTGAAACATGAGTATTAAATCACCCAAAGTTGGGCTCAGTTCAGAAACCATTTATTCATCTCCTTCAATTTGTTGGCATCAGATGGGGCACTAAGGGAAGCGAGATGGACAGGAAACAGTGGACAGAAAGCTCTGGATTCTACCAAGCAGGCCCTCAGGAGGTGTTGGCAGCATCAGCCTCCCTCTGCTTCTGCTCGGCTAACACAGGTGCTCACCAGCTGCCTCTGCTGCAACCCAGGTGCGCAGGTGTGCCAAACCCTGTCCTCTCTCCCAGCCCCCTCCCCAGCTCCCACCCTTCTCCTGCCTCCACCACAGGGAGGGTGGCCGTGACTTTGCCATGAGCTCCAGCTCAGTGCTATGGTTTTTCCAGTAGTCATGAACAGATGGGAGAGTTGGACCATAAAGCAGGCTGTGCACCAAAGAATTGATGCTTTTGAACTGTGGTGTTGGAGAAGACTCTTGAGAGTCCCTTGGACTGCAAGGAGATCAAACCAGTCAATCCTAAAGGAAATCAGTACTGAATATTCATTGGAAGGACTGATGTTGAAGCTGAAACTCCAGTACTTTGGCCACCTGATGTGAATAGCTGACTTGTTGGAAAAGACCCTGATGCTGGGAAAGATTGAAGGCGTGAGGAGAAGGGGACGACAGAGGATGAGATGGTTGGATGGCATCACCGACTCAATGGACATGAGTTTGAGCAAGCTCTGGGAGTTGGTGATAGACAGGGAAGTCTGGTGTGCAGCAGTCCACAGGGTCACAGAGAGTCAGACATGACTTAGTGACTGAACAACAACAATAACAGAAAAGATACAAGAGACAGTCTCTTCTTCTACTCAACCTGCTGTCTGAGCTGCTGAGGACATGCAGGAAGTAATGACCCTTAGAACAGTGTCTTCACTTTCAAGATGTGATGGCTCTGCTTCCTGGCCGGCCCCCACGGGATTAGACACCCGACCCAGAGGTGTCAGCCCAGCCAGAGAAACACACATCACACCACTCTGAACTTTAGGATGGCTTTGACTTCCATTCATCTCCAAACATTTCACTAGAAGTTTGAAGTTTGTCAGGAACTTTTGACACTGTTGACAGCAGGACAGGTATTAAAAAATCTAAGTCGCAAGCTGGGATCTCCCTGGCATGCAGCACGGCTCGGATATGTGGTCACCACGTGCCAAGTGTCTCTGAGTTTGGTGAGACACTTCCAGAGAGGAAAGATCCTCGACTTCTGTCAGTGTCCCCGGGGAGAAAAATCTGTCACCTGCTGAAAGAATAAATCAGCGGAAGTATCTGTAACGCCCCTCCACTCTCCCCAGGGACTGAAAGAAAAGAAAGCCTTACGAGGGGCAACCAAAGAAGAGGTTTATCTGCTGCTGTTATGAAGCCAATTAGATGTATTTTGAGGAAAGGGTGTATGTATATTAGATTTTAATTAAGTAGTGTTAATTATAATCTATGAGATGTGCTTACTGCTTATCAGATAATTATGAGAAAGCCAATTTGGCTGCTGGCTTGCGACTAATTAAGTGGAATTAGTAGTGATAATTATAGATTTAATGTTGGTTTGCCTTTATTGGAGAAGGGGCAAATCTGCTTAGGATGGGGTGGATCAGGGTAGAAGGGCAGAGTCCACAATCCACCCCGAGAGCAGCCAGAGCCGTGAGAGTGAACAAGAGGTGGAGGACACAGCCTCTGACCTGGCCTCCCTGCCTCTCCCCGAGTTCACTGTTGGGTCTGACTCCGCTTCTTCCCTGCTCGTCCCTCCAGCTCGTCCCACCCCTTTTCCCTTCATACAGAAGTTGGAGTCTGTGCTAGTGTGCAAGTTGACTGCAGGAGAGGCCACAGCGGTCTGGCCCAGGGTCCCCGAGCCTGAATCTGGGGGAACAATGCGTCCATGTTCTCGGAGTGCACACCCTGGCCTGGGCCTGCGATGCCATATGGGGGCGGAGCCCACAGTCACCCCAGCGACCCAGCCCAGGAGCCCCACCTGCGATGCTTAAGGGGATCGCTGCAGACTAGAAGTGGACTGATTTCTTCCAGGCCACCTTCCTCCCAGAAGTGATAGAAGACAAACGACAGACCTATAATTGGGCACAGGATCAACCACCTTCAAAGGCCATCCAGACTAACCCAAGCCGGAGACAAACTAAACAAATAATTTCTGCCCGGCGTTTCCATTTGATACACTATTCTGACATTTCAATTACATGTTTCCTCATTTAACATTCGCATCTGCCTCAGCCCTGATATTACACTCTGAGTTCCTCGAGAGCAGAAGCTGCATCCATTTTTCATTTTGCTCTGCTCCCTGCTATCTAATAATCCCCACCCCACCCCGGAGCTGCAGCACCCGCAGGTTGAGCCAAGTGAAAAAGCCCCTCCTGCTACCCTGATCCCAGGCCCTCACAGCCTGCCACTGTTATCTTGGGCAAACCACTTCATCTGCCTAAGCCTCAGGGCTATATTGTTGCTTTTTTTTTCCAATCTGTAAAATAAAGATAAAAATGGTGCTCAGTTTAAAGTATGATTAAATAAGCAAGGATTAAGTACTATAACTTATTTAGCACTCAGGGCAGCTCTTGGCCCACTCAGTCTCCCTGAGGTGGGGGAGGCTAGGACTACCTGGCTCTGAACTGGGTCAGGGTGGGTGAAACAGGTGACCATGTCTGCCCCCACCCCAGACCCACTGTCCCAGCAACTGGATCCCTGGCCCAGGTGTCCCACTGTCCACAAGTACAGCCCAGGTGACTCCCAAGCACAGTGACCCTGCAGGGCCACCAAAGCAAATGCAGTCCTTTCTGGGCACCAGTGCTGGTCTGCTCACTGCCCCAAACGTGAGCACGTTCTGCGTGGGCACCCCCTATGTCAGCCCAAGTCTGGACCAGAGCAGGTTAAAACAGCAGGTAAGCCACATGCGTTAACAACTTGGGAATGCCACCTGTCTCACGTTATCTTTTTCTGAGGATAGACTCTTTACCATCCTCTGGATTAAACTCCGTATCACCGGTTCAGTTCCTGACGATCCGCCTCCTCTATACACTGTCCACACTGTCCCCTCCTCTGAAATCGCTGCTGTGCTGACCCTGCCCCCCGCCCCTGCATTACGATGCACCTGCTCCAGCGTTGTCCATCCCGACTTTCCCAAGTTGATTGCAAACTGCTCACAGAGGAGACACATACTTGCCTTTGAGTTTGAGGGTGCCTCCCGTAGGGCACTTCCAACAGCAGGTAGGATACACATGAGATGTCTGAATGGCTCTCATCTAAATGAACTGTACAGCCTGAGGGCAAGAACAGAAAGTCTTTCCATCCTGTCTTACTGGGACTATCAAGAATGCCAGGGCTGGTGCGCATCCTGGGGGTGGGCAGGGGGCAAGCCCTACCAGGCTTCTGCAGACATGGCAACAGGAGGACTGAGGTTATTACTGAGCTAGCATAGCCCACTGGTGCTGAACAACTTCGCAGAGATCAGGGGTGTGTGGTTGTGAAAAGACAGCACAAGTTTGGGGCCAGGATTTCATCAAGAAGCAAATTTAAGAACCACTCACCAGACAGCTTCTATATGCAGAAACGTACAAGACCTCCTCTGTCCCCGAAGGGGTCACACTATTCAAACATGACATTAGAGCATAAGGAGTCCTTAGAGAAATCAAATCATTTCATTTTGTAACAGAGACCAGCGAGGCCCAGAGAGGGGAAGTTACTGGCCCATGGTCACACAGCATTCTGGGCAAATCCAGCACTAGAGCCCCAGGCTGTTCTATGGAAACATCACCCTCCCCCACCCCAGAATTACAGAAACCAACAGGCTCAGGAGCCACAAGGTCAGTTAGCAAGAAGGAAAGCGGTCAGGCCATCAAGGGCCATCTTTGTGGCAGACTTCCCTGAGTCCCTGCAGGTCTAAGGGTTTTAAATAAACCCATCGTTTATTTAAAAGTTCCGTCCAAGTGTGAACCATGAGCTAGAATGACAAGGGCTGTGGGAGAGGGACATTGGAACTAAGACTTGAGAGGACAGTGAAATCTCAACAGCCTGAGATTAGGGAAAGGGATAAGGGGGGAGGTGGTCAATGAAATCATATACGGGACCGCATTCATAGCCTTTCAGCAAATACAGCAAATGTAAGGTACTAGGTATCCTGGGGTGGGAGGTCGGAGAGACAGCGAGCACAAAGAAAGGAGGACACGAGGGCCTTGACTCCAAGGCTGGCAGGTAGACTGGCCGAGCTAGGATTCCTGGTAAAGGGTGAGAGGGGAGGCTGAGGTTAGGATGTGAAGGGCCTGGTGCACATGCAAAGGAGCCTGTCCAAGAGGAACTCTGTAGGTACCCTGTGTGCAGATATCTCTGAACTAGAGACTCTGCAGCTCAGAGGGGAGTGAGCAGAGGAAAGCAGGTAACCTGATCGCCAAGTTCCCCAGGGAGTGGGGCAGTGATGGCTGAGTAAGTGCAGTAACTGGGAACCACAGGGCAGCACGAGGCTGACTGTCGGGTTCTAGAAGCTGAAGGAATCTAAAGAAAGGGTAGGGAGAGGGTCAGGGTTAGGAGGGTGGGAAGAGGAGAGGGTTAGGGTTAGAAGGGGAGGGAGAGAGAAAAGGAGTCTCAGGCACTGGGGACGGTGGCCATGGTGTCAGGAGCAGGGATGGCACTTTGAACCCAAGGCCTGGGCTGAAGGGGCAGATAGCGACCAGCAAGGTGTTCCTGGTCAAAGCACCCAGCTCCCTTGTTAGGATCTCCAGGAATCCTAACTCTTCTGAGACCAACCACAGGGAAGCAGAACCCAGAGGACAGCATGGCCCTGACCAAGTCACACAACAGAAACATCAGTGATGTCCACAGGAAGCCCCTAAGTGTCCAGAGTCTGCTGTGATCTTGAGTGGCTCAGACCTGGGGGGTGGGGGGAGGCAGCATCCCCCTGGGATGGAGAGCGGAGGGGAGATGGAGTGAGAGGGGAGGTGGATGGAGGTGTACACGTTCTCCTATGACCTCTGTCCCAGGCTGCCCACAAGTAAAAGGTGCCTGTCTCATTACCACGGAAGACAGCTGCTAGTGCTTTAAGATACAGTAAAGATGGCAACAGAAATAACTTGGGAAAAGAAAACAGTATTATGAAAACCAGACTATGTGAAAGAAAAATAAAACCTGTTACCTGTTTAACTCTATATTTAAGGATGGATGAGAGACAGGTTAAGACTGAAATGGGAATAAACTAAAAATGTAATAGAAGAAAATTTGGGGGAATATCTTTGTGACCTAGAGATGGAAAACTATTGCTTAAAGGAAAGCCTAAAATGGTCCACAAATGTTTATGAATTTAATACAAAAATTAGGAATTTACTTCAGAGGACATGATGGATAGAATTAACAGACCACAGAGCAGGAAAAAATATTGAAGCATCTGAAACTGAAGCATCTCAATCATGCCCAACTCTTTGTGACCCCATGGACTATAGAGTCCATGGAATTGTCCAGGCCAAAATACTGGAGTGGATAGTCTTTCCCTTTTCCAGGGGATCTTTCCAACTCAGGGATCAAACCCAGGTTCTCCCTCATTGCAGGCAGATTCTTTATCAGCTGAGCCACAAGGGAAGCCCAAGAATACTGGAATGGGTAGCCTATCCTATCTCTAGCAGATCTTCCTGACCCAGGAATTGAACCAGGGTCTTCTGCATTGCAGGCAGATTCTTTACCAGCTGAGCTATCATGATGAGACTAATATTTAGACTATAAAAGGAATGCATACAAAGAAGAGGCAATAACCTTGACAAAAAATGTGTGCAAAGTGGGGAAATTAAAGGATATAGGTGATGAGTCTACAAGCATATTTACATTCATTGGCAATCAGAAAAAGTGAAACAAAAATGATGCATTTATATTGGGTTGGCCAAACAGTTCACTCATGTTTTTCTATAAGACATTACAGAAAAGCCCAAACTAATATTTAGCCAACCCAGTACTGATTCTGCTGTCAAACTTTAGAGAAAGTTGGATAAACCAAGTATTGAAGGAAGTGTTGGGAAGGATGCCCCATGTCACTGCCCATCATGGAGTTCAGTCAGATTTGGTGATGGACAGCCTGCAACCAGCCATTCTACTAAGAATACAAGCCAATAGAATTCTCACATGCAGTCTCTAAGAAAACATGTCTAAAGACACTCATCTCAGCACTTACACCGGAGGTAATCTAGTGTCCATACAGGAGGAGTGGAAAAGAATAATTTGACAGATGTGCCCCACTGAGTGATGAGTAGAAATTAGATCATCACATAGAAATATTGAAGCAGTGAAGGAAAAAAAGAGAGAAACAGTATAGACTATATAACACACCATCATTTATGTTAAGCAAACTATATATACAATAAGAGCATAAAAGGATGCACATGAAACCCGTTGAATGTTTCTCTATAGGTGGCAGGGTCAGAGGAGCAGTAGAAAATGGAGATAACAGTAAATAATTACATAAGTAAAACAAGAAAGGGGACTTAACACATGGTCCAGTGGTGGTAATGTCCCATGAATGAGAGACCAAATCGTCTACACCCAAGATTCTAAATTAAAAGAGAGAGAGAGAAAAAACAACCCTCAGTTTAAAAGTGAGCTGACAACTCAGAGAACCAAGATGAAGAGGAAGACTGGCAAACACACACCCAGAAATGATGGCCAAATGCATGATCAGGAGGTGAATGTGCTCCCAAAGAATGAAGCTAAGGACAGGAGGCAAGAGGGGCTGAGGACACAGAAGAGGTGGTGAGAACAACAGAGACAGAAACTTAGGGATTTTCCCAACCGGCCTGAGAAGGCTACCCCTCCTTCATACAAAACGAGTTAGAGAAAACAGTAATTTTAGATTAACTGTACTAAATAATATAACATAAAACATTAATAAAATAAAATCTAGCAGCATGTTTGAAACTGTACTAAATCTCAGTAGGGTTCATGCCAGGCATTTCAATTTCAACTACAGAATATCTATCAACAATATGTCATTACTTTAAATATAGAGGAGAAGCCAGGTAATAATACTGTTAGATGCCAATGGACTTTTTATAAAATTAATAATAAATCATAAAAAATGAAAACTTTAGACAAAATAGGAAAAGGGAATATTTTAAAGCTCACAAAGTTTTATAGCAAAACCAGTAGCAAAGTTCATACCAAATTTTGAAACCCAGAAGACAATTCTATAAAATTATGAACAAGAAAACACTATCCATTTAGATATTTTACATAAATACTGGAGGAAGATACGTTATCTTGATATAATTGTTGTTTTCCTAGAAATGCAAACAACTTTTTAAAATTTTTTCAAAGCTTAAGAGTTGAGAAAAAAAATCAATAGCTTTCAGCAATAAGTAGTTATAAAGTACATTTATAAGACAAACTTACTTGAAACACCAAAAATTATAGCATGTCTAGGGATTCATTTAATAATAAATATACATGAACTATATGAATAAGACTAAAAATTAAAAGATAGGCCTTCCCAGGTGGCGCTAGTCGTAAAGAACCTGCTTCCCAATGCAGGAGAAGAGACACTGGTTCCATCCCTGGGTCCGGAAGATTCCCTGGAGGAGGGCATGGCCACCCGCTCCCATATTCTTGCCTGAAGAATCCCCGTGGACAAAGGAGCCTGGCTACAGTCATGAGGTCAGAAAGAGTTGAACACAACTGAAGTGACTGAGCATAAAAATTACAAGAGGCTGTTAAAAACAGCCCTGAGTGACAGGGCCATTGCCATATTATTTATTGCTCTGATCAAAGTTCACCCTCTCCAGCACTGATGATCTGGATTCCCCTTCTTCTTATTACTGAACTCTGCTGGTCAGTGGTCAGCATCAACTTTCCTCTGAGCTGGGTCAGTCCTCCCACCCTAAAAACACACTGTAAGATCCCTCATGTTTTTTAAAAGCTAACACAGATTTAGAAAACAACCAATTGGTTACCAGAGGAGAAAGTTGGGGGTGGGGGATAAATTAGGAGTTTGGGATTAACAAACACACACTGCTATATGTGTATGTACAACTTTGAGGTATACCTGAAACCAATACAGCATTAGCATTGTAAATCTACTATAGTCCAATATAAGACAAAATACAAATTTTCTAAAAATCGTAAAAAGCAAAATAAGACCTCTATAACTATACCAAACCTTGCCACAAAACATCTCCAAAGAGTTGTCTATAGTTAATAGTCAATTCTCATTATTCATGGATTCCACGTGTGCAAATTCGACTATTTGCTAAAACTTTTCAGCAACCCCAAAATCAATGCTCACGGAACATTTGCTGAGCAGCAAGAATTTGATTCGCCCTGACATACATGCCCTCATTTCAGCAAATCATACTCTAAACTACTGTCCTTTTCTTAAGTTTATTTAGTGCCACATTTTCTCATGTTGTGCTTCTTGTTGGTAATTTTACTGTTTAAAACAGCCCCAAGTGTAGTACCGAAGTGCCCAGTAGTGTCCCTAACCAGGAAGAAAGCTGAGATGTGCTTAGAGAGAATAGGTGTGTGAGGCAAGCTCCGTTCAGGTGTGAATTACAGTGTGTTGGGCCAGGAGCTTAATGGTAATGAAGCAACAGAGCAGATCAGATCAGATCAGTCGCTCAGTCGTGTCCGACTCTTTGCGGACTGCATGAGACCCCATGAACTGCAGCACGCCAGGCCTCCCTGTCCATCACCAACTCCCGGAGGTCACTCAGACTCACATCCATCGAGTCAATGATGCCATCCAGCCATCTCATCCTCTGTCGTCCCCTTCTCCTCCTGCCCTCAATCCCTCCCAGCATCAGAGTCTTCTCCAGTGAGTCAACTCTTGGCATGAGGTGGCCAAGAGTTTCAGCTTTAGCATCATTCCTTCCAAAGAAATCCCAGGGCTGATCTCCTTCAGAATGGACTGGTTGGCTCTCCTTGCAGTCGAAGGGACTCTCAAGAGTCTTCTCCAACACCACAGTTCAAAAGCATCAATTCTTCGGCGCTCAGCCTTCTTCACAGTCCAGCTCTCACATCCATACATGACCACAGGAAAGACCATAGCCTTGACTAGGCGAACCTTTGTTGGCAAAGTGATGTCTCTGCTTTTGAATATGCTATCTAGGTTGGTCATAACTTTCCTTCCAAGGAGTAAGCGTCTTTTAATTTCATGGCTGCAGTCACCATCTGCAGTGATTTTGGAGCCCAGAAAAATAAAGTCTGACACTGTTTCCACTGTTTCTCCATCTATTTCCCATGTAGTGATGGGACCAGATGCCATGATCTTCGTTTTCTGAATGTTGAGCTTTAAGCCAACCTTTTCACTCTCCACTTTCACTTTCATCAAGAGGCTTTTGAGTTCCTCTTCACTTTCTGCCGTAAGAGTGGTGTCATCTGCATATCTGAGGTTATTGATATTTCTCCCAGCAATCTTGATTCCAACTTGTGTTTCTTCCAGTCCAGCATTTCTCATGATGTACTCTGCATAGAAGTTAAATAAACATGGTGACAATATACAGCCTTGACGTACTCCTTTTCCTATTTGGAACCAGTCTGTTGTTCCATGACCAGTTCTAACTGTTGCTTCCTGACCTGCATACAGATTTCTCAAGAGGCAGATCAGGTGGTCTGGTATTCCCATCTCTTTCAGAATTTTCTACAGTTGATTGTGATCTACACAGTCAAAGGCTTTGGCATAGTCAATAAAGCAGAAATAGATGTTTTTCTGGAACTCTTTTGCTTTTTACACGATCCAGCGGATGTTGGTAATTTAATCTCTGGTTCCTCTGCCTTTTCTAAAACCAGCTTGAACATCAGGAAGTTCACGGTTCACATATTGCTGAAGCCTGGCTTGGAGAATTTTGAGCATTACTTTACTAGCATGTGAGATGAGTGCAATTGTGCGGTAGTTTGAGCATTCTTTGGCATTGCCTTTCTTTGGGATTGGGATGAAAACTGACCTTTTCCAATCTTGTGGCCACTGCTGAGTTTTCCAAATTTGCTGGCATATTGAGTGCAGCACTTTCACAGCATCATCTTTCAGGATTTGGAATAGCTCCACTAGAATTCCATCACCTCCACTAGCTTTGTTCGTAGTGATGCTTTCTAAGGCCCACTTGACTTCACATTCCAGGATGTCTGGCTCTAGGTCAGTAATCACACTCTCATGATTATCTGGGTCGTGAAGCTCTTTTTTGTACTGCTGCTGCTGCTGCTGCTGCTGCTATGTTGCTTCAGTCGTGTCCGACTCTGTACGACCCCACAGATGGCAGCCTACCAGGCTCCTCTGTCCCTGGGATTCTCCAGGCAAGAACACTGGAGTGGGTTGCCATTTCCTTCTCCAATGCATGAAAGTGAAAGTGAAGTCACTCAGTCGTGTCCAACTCTTTTGAGACTGCATGGACTGCAGCCTACCAGGCTCCTCCATCCATGGGATTTTCCAGGCAAGAATACTGAAGTGGGTTGAGGTGTCTAAACAGAAATGCACACGAGTTTGTGTATCATGAAAAGCTATACCAAGCAATTCACAGACATAAAACCCTTCTTCCCCTGGGAGCAATGGTTCATAATCACTAATACGGTGTTTGAAGTGATTCTGCTGTATGAAACCACTGCAATAACAAACACTGACTATACTTTAATTTCTTTAAACCCCATTCTTTCAATGACAGTCAAGCTTCCAAACTCATCATCCCATTTTAATTACTCTGGTTAAGGTCACCAATTAGTAGCTCCTGAGAGTTGGACTGTGAAGAAGGCTGAGCACCGAAGAATTGATGCTTTTGAACTGTGGTGTTGGAGAAGACTCTTGAGAGTCCCTTGGACTGCTAGGAGATCCAACCAGTCCATTCTGAAGGAGATCAGCCCTGGGATTTCTTTGGAAGGAATGATGCTAAAGCTGAAGCTTCAGTATTTTGACCACCTCATGCAAAGAGTTGACTCATTGGAGAAGACTCCGATGCTGGGAGGGATTAGGGGCAAGAGGAGAAGGGGACGACAGAGGATGAGATAGCTGGATGGCATCACTGACTCGATGGATGTGAGTCTGAGTGACCTCTGGGAGTTGGTGATGGACAGGGAGGCCTGGTGTGCAGCGATTCATGGGGTCGCAAAGAGTCGGACACGACTGAGTGACTGATCTGATCTGATCTGAAGGTCCAAAGCCTCTGTCCTCTGGCTTCAAATGTGGCCAGTGACAACATTCCTACAATAACCACCTCTTCTTGAAACACTTCTCTATCTGTCTCAGAACTTTCTGTTCCTGTCTCAACCCCCGGTCCCTTACACTGACAGTGCTTGCATGTGTATCACAGGCAGAATTCTCCCCAGAACTGAGAAGGGACAACTCCAACCTCCTTCCTGACATTCAAAGTAAACACAGTCCACGAGGACCCGGGTGGACCCATATGCTCCGCCCCTCTCCATCCATTTCATTCAGTCGGTTTCTCAAACCTGAGCTCTTTGCAGCCACTCCATTCTCGGTTCTCCAGCCACACTACTAGTGTATCAGAAAGCTCCCCAGCCCTACTTCCAGGACATATGCAAACCCGTCAGCATCCCTCAGTGCCGCTGTTACTATGTGATCCAGGCCCCTTCGTCTTAAATCCTGATCACAGTGGCAATTTCCTAGTCTCCTTTCTTTACCCTCCCAACACACACACAATCTATTCCTGTCACAGAAATGAGAATGGGCGGCTAAGTTGTGAATCAGATTAACCCCCTTTACACAAATCCCTCTAAAGGCTTTCCATTCTAGAATAATATCCCAATCTTTCACATTGTCCTGGAAGACCCTACACCAATAAATCTTCGTCTCCATCTCTGATCACGGAAAACATCTCCTGCTGCACCATGTTCCCCACTGGCCTTTTCTAACCTCTGGAAGCTGACAAGGTGGTTCCCAGCTTAGGGCCTCTGGCTGGTTAGCCTGTCTGGAACATTCTTTCAGACTTTCCCTCCACTGTCCCCCTGTGATCAGGCCTCAGAGAGGATCCCCTGAGTCTACAATCCAGGGCAGGCCCCCCCTTAGTCCTGTTCTACTTTGTAAACCTTTGCAGTATCCACGCCATTGGCAGTGGGCTCTGCCTCTTTCTTCCGTTCACCACTCACCACCAGTTTTCACTACCTCATCCTCCAGAGTGTAAGTTTCTGCAAGAGCAGGAACCCCGGCCACCGTGTCTATTACAGAGCTGATGACAGTTCTGGACACACAGATGACTCCAAATATTTACTGAATGGATATGTGGTCTTATCGGGAAGTCTCAGTATTGCAGAGATGCTGAATGTATGTGTGTGCATTTAAAGTAATCGCGTTCAAACTCCCTGTGACGTTGGTGCTTGACTAATCAATAAGAAATTAGTTTGGAGGAACATTTATTAAACAAACCAAGCCCTGGTAATTGTAAGTTGTGTGGTTCAGTCACAGGGACAGACAAATAGATCAATGGTGTCAAAGTGACAGACGAGAAACAAACTCATACGTGAGGGAACTCGGAAGAGGGAGGAGCGGCACATCATATTGGTGTGGATTAAGTACCTCACATCCCATACATCGGTAACTTGAAATCAGCCATGGATAAAGACTGTATACCCTGGAATCAGCAAATGCTACAAATCATGGATTATTTTAAGACTTTCTCAGACCAGTTTTACATTTATAGCAAAACTGAAAGGATACAGAAATGCCCCCCTTACACCCACACATGTATAGCCTCCCCCCTTATCAACAGCCCCCACAGAGGTGCATTTGTTACAACTGAACCCACATGAACACATCGTAATCACCCGAAGTCCATGGTTTACATCAGGGTCCATCCCTGTTGTAGATTTTGCAGGTTGGACTAATGTACAACGACGTGCATCCATCATTCTGTCATGAGGAGTATTTACACTGCCCTGAAGACCGTCTGCTCCCCGATTCATCCTCCTGCCCACCCTCTGGCAACCACTGATGCTTTCATTTTCTTTCCATAGCTTTGCCTTTTCCAGAATATCATAGAGTTGGAACCACAAAGTATTTGGCTTCTTTCACTCAGTAATAGGCATCTATGTTTTTTCCATGTCTTTTCACAGCTCAATAGCTCGTTTATTCTTAGTGCTGAATAACATTCCATTGTCTGAATGGACCAGTTTGTTTATTCATTCACCTACTGAGGGACATCTTGGTTGCCTCCAAGTTTTGGAGACTTTAAATAAGGGTTTGTTTTTTCTCCTGCAGAAAGCTGGTTGTTACCGGCACACCAGCGTGCCAGGGGCCCATGCCAGCAAAAGTTCCCAGCATGAGTGGAAGTAAAATGAGCTGAGGCTACGACTCCCAGCAGGCAGGCACTGCTCCGATCTCCATTCAGGCACCCGTGTGAATGATGAGAAGACTCCAAAAGGACCTTTGCTGTGAGTCTGTTTATATCCCAATAAACCTGAATATTTTATACTCCTAAAATTTCATCTCTGCATCTCACATTCTATAATAGATTTAGAAAGCAATTGGGGAAATGTGGCTGGAGGATAGTACGGTGGCAGATCATGAAGTGAAACAAGGCTCCCGAGGCAGACGCGGATGCCAGGAGATGAGAAAAGGAAGGATGGAGGTGTGTCCCCCACACTAAAACCCAGGTCAGCCCTCATCACTTCCCTGCAGAAAAGACTCCAGCGGCCTCCCGTCTAATTGTTTCCCATTTCAGCCGGAATAAAACTAGCATCTGCACAATCTTGCTTCTTTCTCATCACGGAGGCCACCTTCCTCTACTCCAGACATGAGCCCACATGCAGCAGCCAGGCTGCTCTAAGATCTCTTCACAGCTTCTCACCTCGTCCCCCTATAGATCTTTACTAAAATACTCTCTTGGTTCCTCCCACACGCCCATCAGCTTCTCCCAGCTCTCACCCCCACTCGACACCACCGTTTGATGTATCATCATATGGCACGCTCTATTTATTCTGTATTGTCTCTTCTCACTAGAATGTAAGCGCCACAGAGGCAAGAATGTGTCCAGGGTGTTGCTGACTCCTAATGCGTGGAACAGCACTCGACACGGAGCGAGTAGGTGTTCAGTAAATGTTCACGGAATAAATGCACGAGCGGAGGTCAACAGAGTGCTGAGCAGAGGATGCTGAGAGTACCGGGTGGGTGGTGATGGGTGCTGTTCAGGACGGTGACGCAGGGTGGAGGACAAAAGGAGAAGATGCGTAGGGCGGCCTGGATACTAGACTGGGCCGCTGGCCACCTGGGTGGAGTTCGCTGGTCATGCCCCTTCCTAGTCTGGTGACCTCCTCAACCTTAGCATCTCTCAGCCTCCTCCCACTCAACTTTGGAAGGCATCACTACACAGGTGGAGAGGAGAGAAAAGGACCTTGTCCAGTGGAAATCACCGCCATGGGCTAAGAAGAGACCTACTATCTGGTTACAGCTCAGTTCTTGCTCATAAACCAGATTCTGCTATCAGGCATATGATTCCCTGCCCAGGAATTCCTGTTTCCTATTCCCTTAAGGACACACGGACAGGTACCCACATGCTAGCCGAGGAGTCCAGGAAACCACCCAGAGACAGAACTTGACCCAGCACTGTGTGCTTTGAAATGTTCCTTCCAGAGACAGGGCCGCTGTCTGTTTACAGACAAATGGGTGATATCATTAAAAACGGGGGAAGCCCTGAGGGTTTGCACGTCAATTAGCAGAACAGAGATACCAGGAAGAAAACGGGGCCAAGAGAGTAAAAGGGTCGGGGACTGAGATGAAGATAACACGGAGCAGCAAAGGCCGGCTTCTCGCTCACCGTACCACCCACCCGGGATCCCAGGGGGAGCTTTACGCGTTGATTAAAACCTGTAACAGCCTAGGGCAGGACAGGAGCTCACGTAACCACACGGGAAACAACGTGCTAGAATCACACACAGCATGGACTTGTATATTTAATTCCGTTTCTCGGGGACCCACGTCATGCCTGATACACTAGTTTCTACATCAGGTGGATCTCATGAGGTGTGTTCTGCCCTCAGAGGAAACCAGCCCCGCCAGACTCAGGCAGTGGGCTCGAGGGAGGAAGTGGGGGCCCCCAGCAGCTGTGGGGCTGGGGTCAGCCTGGGCCCCTTCCCCAGCCACTGGGACCCTCCCTCCGGGAGAGGAGGCTCCACAACACAAGTGTGTCCAAGCTGAAGACTGCTTTGCACGGTGCCTGCTGCCTTTTTTCTTCCTTTTAGAACTTGGTCCCCAAGGAGACAAACTCTTTCCCAAATCAGCTTTTTGCCCTTTCTCATCGTGGATAACAGGGTATAAAAGCAAGAAGGGATCTCCCTTATATGTGGAATCTAAAAAGAATTTATATAAATGAACTTATTTACAAAACAGAAAGAGACTCACAGACGTAGAGAACAAATTTATGGTTGTCTTATGGTATACACTGCTATATTTAAAATGGATAACCAACAAGGTCCTTCTGTACAGCACATAGAATTCTGCTCAATACTCTATAATAACCTTACAGTTACCAGGGGAGAGGGATGGGGGAAGGAATAGTTAAGGAGTTTGGGACAGACATGTACACACTGCTATATTTAAGATGGATAACCAACAAGGACCTACTGTGTAGCACAGGGAACTTCTGCTCAATGTTATATGGCAGCCTGGATGGGAGCGGAGCTTTGGGGAGAATGGATACATGTGTATATATGGCTGAATCCCTTCAACATTCACCTGAAACTATCACAGCATTGTTTATTAATCAGCTAAACCTCAATAGAAAATAAAAAGTTAAAAAAAAAAAAACAAAAAGGAACAACTAGAACACCTTGAAGATAAGGCTAAAATATTGGTATAAAGCTTCTCTGAAGACTTTTTTTATATGGCAAATTAAGGCATCGCCATTTGAATAGAGATAAAAACACACCCCTGGGGTTGGAGAATTAATCTGGAGACAACGATGCCAAACCATCATAGGGGAAAATAAGAAGTAGCCCTGATGTCAACATCAGAGAGAGCTAAGACATAAGCAGGCAGTTAATGTGGGAAAAACCTAGAGTCAGTGCCCATTAAAAATTTAATATTAAGGGGAAATGTGTAAGGGCCTCGTGGTTGATGGAGACATGAGGGGATGTGTCCTAAGGGTGAGATTCCTGGGGGTGGGGGCATCACCCCCTCGGGAGCCAGTGAAGCTGGAAGAGGACAGTGTGCTTGGATGTGGCCCAGGAAGCCATCAATTCGCCCTGGGGTGGGCAGAGGGCTCGACTGAGACCTGCTTCCTTGGGCAGGACCACCCTGTCCCCAGGATGCCTAGGTAGGGGGGAGGGCTCCAGGGCAGAGGGAACCTATCCTAGGACTCTCAGAAGCACCACCTGGGACCCATCATCACAAGTGTGACCCTCAGCAGCTCACAGCTTTGTCACCAGAGGCCATGTCCCACCTGGCAGGAGCTACACCTGTATTTTCCTGGGAGGAAGGGGGCCTGAGCCTCCCTGGGCCTCCGTGGGGTGGGGGGAGCACACGTGGAGGAGCTTCCAGGACCCTGCAGCCCAAACACCACCCACCTCACTCCCATAGATCCCAGTTGGATCTCCTGTTGCCATTATAAGTGACACACAGCTGTGGGAATGATTAGCAAGTGAGGATAAGTAAAACCAAGTACAGTGCAGTGCTTACTTGCTCAGCTGTGTCAGACTCTTAGCAAGCCTATGGATTGTAGCCCACCAGGCTCCTCTGTCCATGGAGGTTCTCCAGGCAAGAATACTGGAGTGAGTTGCCATGCCCTCTTCCAACCCAGGGATCAAACCCAGGTTTTGCAGGCAGATTCTTTACCATCTGAGCCACCAGGGAAACCCAAGAATACTAGAGTAGGTAGTCTATCCCTTCTCCAGGGGATCTTCCTGACCCAGGAATCAAACCGGGGTCTCCCACATTGTAGGAGGATTCTTTACTAGCTGAACTATCATGGAAGCCCAAGTAAAACCGAATGCTACAACAAAACTGTTCTGAGGTCCCCATCTAGTCATGCAGGTGTGCATCCCTCACCTGCATGCACATGTAGCATGTTTTTCTACAAAAATGAGTTTAACTGCACATGGTATTTTAGAACCTATGAATGTATTTCAAAATCAAAAAACTTCTAGAACATCTTAATGACCGTGATTTCATTGCACAAATGTAGTGTCACACGTTTAACTAAGTTCCCACTGCTACACATCTTTGTCCCCATTCAGAGAGATAAGAAAGCCTTCCTCAGCAATCAATGAAAAGAAATAGAGGAAAACAATAGAATTGGAAAGACTGTAGACATCTCTTCAAGAAAATGAGAGATACCAAGGGAACATTTCATGCAAAGATGGGCTCAATAAAGGACAGAAATGGTAGGGACCTAACAGAAGCAGAAGATATTAAGAAAAGGTGGCAAGAATACACGAAGAATTGTACAAAAAAGATCTTCATGACCCAGATAATCACGATGGTTTGATCACTCCCAGTCACCTAGAGCCGGGTATCCTGGAATGTGAAGTCAGGCGGGCCTTAGGAAGCATCACTACAAACAAATCTAGTGGAGGGGATGGAATTCCAGTTGAGCTATTTCAAATTATAAAGATGATACTGTGAAAGTGCTGTACTCAATATGCCAGCACATTTGGAAAACTCAGTAGTGGCCACAGGACTGGAAAAGGTCAGTTTTCATTCCAATCCCAAAGAAAGGCAATGCCAAAGAATGCTCAAACTATCACATAATTGCACTCATCTCACACACTAGTAAAGTAATGCTCAAAATTCTCCAAGCCAGGCTTCAGCAATATGTGAACCATGAACTTCCAGATGTTCCAGCTAGATTTTAAAAAGGCAGAGGAACCAGAGATCAAATTGCCAACATCTGCTGGATCATCGAAAAAGCAAGAGAGTTCCAGAAAAACATCTATTTCTGCTTTATTGACTATGCCAAAACCTTTGACTGTGTGGATCACAATCAACTGTGGAAAATTCTGAAAGAGATGGGAATACCAGACCACCTGACCTGCCTCTTGAGAAACCTGTATACAAGTCATGAAATAACAGAACCGGGCAAGGAACAACAGACTGGTTCCAAATAGGAAAAGGAGTACGTCAAGGCTGTATATTGTCACCATGTTTATTTAACTTCTATGCAGAGTACATTATGAGAAACACTGGGCTGGAGAAAGCACAAGCTGGAATCAAGATTGCTAGGAGAAATATCAATAACCTCAGATATGCAGATGACACCACCCTTATGGTGGAAAGTGAAGAGAACTAAAGAGCCTCTTGATGAAATTGAAAGAAGAGAGTGAAAACGTTGGCTTAAAGTTCAACATTCAGAAAACGAAGATCATGACATCTGGTCCCATCACTTCATGGGAAATAGATGGGGAAACAGTGGAAACAGTGGCCGACTTTATTTTTCTGGGCTCCAAAATCACTGCAGATGGTGACTGCAGCCATGAAATTAAAAGACGCTTGCTCCTTGAAAGGAAAGTTATGACCAACCTAGATAGCATATTAAAAAGCAAAGACATTACTTTGTCAACAAAGGTCAGTCTAGTGAAGGTTATGGTTTTTCCAGTGGTCATGTATGGGTGTGAGAGTTGGACTGTGAAGAAAGCTGAGCGCTGAAGAATTGATGCTTTTGAACTGTGGTGTTGGAGAAGACTCTTGAGAGTCCCTTGGACTGCAAAGAGATCCAACCAGTCCATCTCAAAGGAGATCAGTCCTGGGTGTTCCTTGGAAGCACTGATGTTGAAGCTGAAAATCCAATACTTTGGCCAGCTGTTGTGGAGAGCTGACTCATTTGAAAAGACTCTGATTCTGGGAAAGATTGAAGGCAGGAGAAGGGGACGACAGATGATGAGATGGCTGGATGGCATCACCGACTCAATGGACATGAGTTTGAGCAAGTTCCAGGAGATGGTGAAGGACAGGGAGGCTGGCCTGCTACAGTCCATAGAATTGCAAAGAGTTGCACACGACTGAGCAACTCAACAACAAAACCTATAGGAAAGTCATCGCTGTTGACTCTCTGTGGGAGAGGGTGAACACCATATTTTTAAAGGTTTTGATTCCTTTAAAATTTTGATTCCTTATGGCCAAAACACTTTTCAGAAAGGTGCTATCTGCCACCAGCAGGATAAAAGTGTCCTTTTGCCACTGTTCTTGTCACCAGAAGGCCCTTGGTCATGAGGGGTTGCAAGACACGTGGCCACCTCTGTGGGTTATCAGGAAGGGGAAGGAGAGGAGGCCCCTTTAAGGCAGCCCGGGAGCCTTTCCCCAAAGAGAAGACACAGACGAGGGCCTCTCGCTGCCTCACAAGGAAGCGGCTATCTGTCTGCAACAGCCAGGACCTGGAGCTCAAATCCATTAATCCTCTTTATTAAACCCGGGTCACCTCCGAGTTCTGAGAAATTAACCAGCACCTCCCCATCGCAAGTGCATCCAGAGACGGCAGCGCATGGCCTGTCATCTCCACAGATCAGGCTGTGAGGTCAGAGGGCCTCCGGGCTCCGGCCCCCGCCTTTGTCCATTTAAAAGAGAAAACTGGCTATACTTGTGCAGAATGCAGGCCTGGGGCCAGGGCCGCACCTCTGCATGAGGCATGGAGAGGGTGGTGGGGGGGGACTGGGAACTGGGCCTCTTCCTTCCAAAGGTCTGAGTGGTCCCGGAGCTCAGGAGGGCCCAGTCCAGAGCTGGGGGGACTCAGGGCTCTTCCGAGCAACCTGATCATCCCCCAGGGTCAGCCACAGAAAGACAGAAAAGGACAGACTGCCAGACCAACCAGGGAAATGCACACAGACCAAAAGCATCAGAGTCAGGACCAGAGCCACATCAAGCACACACAACAGGGCACAGGCCCCTTTGTGGCAGCCTGCTCTGTGCATCTGGGTCCCGGGACCTGAGACAATGTCAGGCCTCCCCGTCCACCTACACACCTGACGAAGCCCTAACAGTCACTCTAGGACAAGGGGGCGCAGATCTCAGAGGCCAGGCACACAGAGGACAAGACTCAAGCACCCTTAATATGAAGGGTCATGAAAGTAACCAGCGAGGGTCCTACGAAGAAATGCAGAGGTGAGGTGTTAGAAATTAACCCTCTAGGAAAAAGCCAGTAGTTTTAAAAGGAAGGAGCTGGCATCCCTACGGTGGGGAGTGGATCTTGACCCTGATGGACTCTGGGGTGGACGTGTGTCCAATTTCAGGAGAGCCCCACGTGCAGAGGGTACAAAGTTCTCTTCTATGACGTCTCCATCAGCACCCCAGACAACGGAGCAACACGATTTCTATTTTTTTCCATATTTTCCGCCCATCAACATGTAACACAGCCCTGATCCAAACACATGTGTGTGTGTCCACTGTAATGATCGTCCCCTCCCTCCCTTCTGAGTGCAGGGATGGAAGCAGGGACTCTTTGACCCCAGAGGAAGTTCATTGTTTTGACCTTTCCTGGGCCCCATAGGAAGCGTGATCTTAGATTCTTTAAGACTCACACCCAAAGTTCATCCTTGACCTGGAGGCAGACCCACTGATGGACTGGGGTGAGAAGAGATACCTCAGAGCCTTGAATACAGCCACTCATCTGCTGCCTGGAGTAGAAGAGACATTTCCAATAACTTAAAAATCGTCCAGATCAGAAATAGATGACCAACAACACCAGCAGAAATGTTTAAATCTAAGGATCAATTCAACAAATAACATCAAAGGAGAAATAGCAGAAACCACTGCTCCTTCCACTGTGGGCAGCAGAAACAGGCTCTGTGAGCACCAACCAGGGGCCACACCTGCCTCTCCACTAAGTCCCAGGCAGCCGGACTGTGCCCTACTCTGGCATGAATCGGGTGGGTGGCACTGAGCCCAGGAGAGTCCTGCCAGCTTCCCTCCCAGCCGCGATGCTGCTAGAACACAGGTGTCTGCGGATTTAATCTTCCCAGCGTCATTTCACTGACAGGATGCTTCTTCTGGGTGTGTGCTGCCTGGGTCCTGGGTGCCCCATCCTGGGCTGGGGGAGCCTCCCTCCTCCCACCACCTCCCCCGACCCCGGGCTCTCATCAGGAGAGGGGACATAGCCAGGTGCCCGCCCACCAGCCAGTTCAGAAGGCCCAGAGGCTGCTGGCCACCTGGAGGACAGAAATCACACCGCTCAAGTCCTCCTCCTGCTTCCAGCCAATTTCTACTCCCTTTAATTCAATTCCGCTCCTCCTGACCCCAGCAGGCTGGAGTTTCAGAGTTACTTTCAACAGATAGCACCAATTACCGAGGTGTGAAACTAGAAACCTTCCTGTTTGGAGAACAAACCCAGAGACAGAGATGGGACTTAACTGAACTGAGAAGGAAGGTGGAGAGAAGAGAGGGGTGGGGTGGCATGAGGGCAGGTGACTGGCAGGCAAGGAGGAGGCTGCAGACACTGGCCACCCAGAGGGGCCCCCAGAACCATGATGGGCCAGGGAGGTGAATGGGCAGAGGCACCTGCAGCTGGGACAGTCCTCTCGGGCCTAGGAGAGCGCCGGACCAACCCCACTGAACACTGCCCTGGGCAGACTGCCCCGAACCCCCATGCACCCCACAGGTCACAGGGGCCACGAGGTCTGTGGAGAGACCCTGGCGTGAGGTAGGGGAGCGGGGCCATAGGCAGAAGAAGGGCCCACACACCCCCACCCTAGCTGCACAGGCAGCCAGAGATCATGGTAGTGTGCACGCCTGGGGCCGGGGCTTCACCGTCCCCACAGGTTTCCTGGGGCCTCCCCTCTTGCCCTGTGCCACATGGTCTGGAAATCCAAACACACACCCAGTTCTAGTAACACTGTCAAAATTAAGTCTGGGGCTGGTTTATGCTTCTGTGGTCGAAATTAATTGGTTCCATGACCTTTTTATATTGGCGTCCTGTCCCCCATAAAACTTAAATGGAGTAGGTACCCAGCAAAGACTTAAACTAATGTTTTAAAGAAGATTTCTGCCCTTCATAAACTGGTCTTGTTATCTAAGAAAAAGATGACATTCCTCTGGGAACAGTAATCAACAAGACTGCCCGTCCCCACCTGCCCCTGCGACCAGGGACAGGAGGAGAGACTTGCTCTCTGTTTCAATCCCAGAAACCCCCAAGGAATGAAGAGGGTGCTTACTTCAGGTGGAGTAGAAGCAGAATCTCTGGTCCAGACAGAGCCTGTGGGAAGCCCTGGAACACAGCCCAGTGGGCACTCAAACACCTCGCACGAGCACTGGGGCCTTGAGAAGCCCCCGCCCTCCCTCGCTGCGTTGGCCCAGGGTCTCCACCTCCCCACGCCGCCCCCCACCCCCTCCCCATGGGCTGGACTAAGGGTCTCGTGCACAAATCAGGAGGAGCCTCCACAGGTGTCTGTGAGTCCACAAACACCACCTCAACACAAAGGAAACAGGAAAAAAGAAACAAACACACCTCCTCTCCCTGCTGCCAGACGCAATCATAGTATCATCCTGTTCAGGAAAGAAATTACCCTAAGAATCTCAACCAGGCCTTCTGACTTTCTGTCCAGACCCTCAGACACGCCACTGGAACCAGCTCCCTCGGCCATTCTCCGTCAGGGAACTTGCTCCTGGCTTTCATGTCCACTGAAATGTGTGGCCAGGATTCCTAACTCCAGGGCTGTCCCAATACTCGGACCCACCCCCGATGAGAGGAGACTCACTTCTAGACTAGACTCAGTGTGACCAGCCATCCCTGGGTGCCAGGACGGACAGGCCCCAGGCGGCAGGGCTGCCAGTTCTAAAATCAGGTCAGTTCTGGGCAAACTGGGCTGAGTTGGATGATCCAGCTCAGGCTTGGTTCCTGAAAATGCCCCACCCTTAGCAGCACGGATGGGGCAGGAGTGACGGCGTGTAAGGCCCCAGCTGGTCTGGGAGGAACTGCAGAGTGGCTCCATGTCCTAAACTCTCTTGAGTTCCTCATTCCATTTCTCAAGGTGCAGAAGATGAGCTTCACAGAAATGCATCTGCCGAGGAGTCAACTTTAAGTGGCAAAGTTAACTCTGAAAGTCAGATCTAAGGGCCCAAAACCTGTGTTCTTTCCTGGGTTGGGCACCCAGCAGGTTCTCCCAGCCCCAGGCAGGGACCTCAGGGCACCCACCACCAAGGGCCCACCTTTGAGGCATTTCAGAGACATTAGATGGGTCCTAACCCCAGCTGGCCAGCATCTCCTCCCTCCCCGCCCTCTGTGACTGAACACGCAGCTGTAAATCCTTCCCATATGTAAACATGCATGCCGTTCCCACCATTGCTTAGCGCTTCTGACACTAATTGCTCTACAGAGTGTGTGCAACTGGCAACACCTTATTAAAATTGAAATATATTATACTGTCCACTTATTGCTGCTTTATAGAGATAAAGTACCCTTACCACATGGAAAACTGGCAAAGAATCTGACAAAGTGGCTTCTGAACAGAAGCCAGCAAGAGGCGACTCCTGGGACAGGGCTGGTCTGGGTTAGGCCAGAGTTTGCCTGACCTGCCCGAGAGGTTTTCCCACATGGAGATGCTCCCCTGCGCTGTTCTGGTTCCATCTCAGATGTTGGTGTCCATGGAGCCAGCCCTGAGGCTCTTGGAGCTGAGAAGGCAGCCCCAGCCCGTCTTCAGGAGCCATGCCAGGACAGGCAGGTGCGGCTGGGCGGCAGGCATGCAGGGCAGGACCCGCAGGCCCAGGGCGAGAACTCCAGCTCCAGAAAAACCTGGGACACAGCAGGCTGCCTGAGGGACACCCACCCACCAAGCCAGAGCCCCACAGTCAAAACAAAGCCACTGTCAGCAACCTCTGCAGACACCTGCCGACCCTTAACCATCAGAGAATCCACCCACTGCAGCCTCAGCCCAGCCAGCCTCTGGGGGTTGTTACATGGGACAAGACTCCAGTGACCCCCATGCTGAAAGAACAGGACTCAGCTCTCCAACCAAATACTCTTGAGTGTCGCATGCTCAGTCATGTCCGACTCTTTGTGACCCCAAACCTACCAGGCTCCTGCCAGAATCCATGGGATTCTCCAGACAAGAATATTGGAGTGGGTTTCCTCCTCCAGGGGACCTTCCTGACCCAGGGATCGAACCCATGTCTCCTGCGACTCCCAAATTGAGAGGCAGAGTCTCTACCACTGAGCCACCTGGGAAGTCCAAATAACCCTGAACACATCCCTAAACAAACCTCCCATCTAAGATGGCCTGACCATCCCTATGGTTCACGAGCTAAGAACGTTTCTTACATTTTCAAAAATTGTAAGAAGAGGAGGAAGAATTGAGATAGAGACCTCATGAGGCTCGCAAAGCCTAGAACAGTCATGTCATAGGAATCAGTAGCCAACCCTGTCTTAAAGGAAAGGACGGGAAAGTGGAGAGAAAGGTGACAGCGGGTGGCTCAGAGAGAAACTGTGGGTCGAGGGAAGGCCCAGGGCTGACACAAAAATGCCACCAGGAAAAGACTGCCCACCTGTGTTAAGCCAGCTTTGCAGAGTGCTGAGATCTGTTCGATTGTGTTCACTGTGCTTTCCGGAAGGCCCCTCTGAGGAGTCTCTCTTCTGTCTCGCTGCTGTTTTACCACTGTCTCCATCCACACCAGCACTGAGACCTGGCCAAATGGGACCAGGCGGCCCAGGGACTGGCAGATAACAAGGAGACACGGTGATGGAGGGGAGCTTATTGTCAGCGTCATATATTGTGTTTCCCAGACACCAAACTGCCTGATCGCTCTGACATTTCCGAGACCAAATTAAAATGCGCCACCATGGAGACAAAATGTCATTAGCCTCATTATAAGTGATTGTGTTAAAATAAATACAAAAATAAAGTGAAAATTAGTCCAAACCATTAAAATACAGAAGCGAAAATGGCCAACAGGGACCTTACAGGAGACACACTAAGAAAGGTTGAGATGCCCCCAGGGAGGCAGGAGCGGGGAATAGAGCAGCGGCAGGCAGGCATCAGGCTGTGGGTGGCTCAGCTCGGGCACCAAGGCTGCTGTCACTCGGCCACTGGCCATGTCCCTTGCCCTTAGAAAGGGTGAGTGGCCCTACTGACCCCGGAATTCCTTCTCCAGGAAGAAAGGGAAATGACCTCTTCTTTCACACATGTCTGTGAAGAGCTTCACCTCTAAGCAGAAGGAATAAAGAAATGGCCTTTTGAATTGGAGACTCTGGATGATGTACCCCCCTGTCCCCAAAAGAGAGGGTACAGGAAGCCCCTTTGGGCAGAGAGAGAATTGCCCTGACCAGGCACAGGGGTGTCCTCATAGGGCAGCCCCTGCTTTTCCCAAGAAGGAAGGCCACAGACAGAGCCTCTAGGAGCATCTAGGAACCAAACTTGGGTCTGCTCACCACATGCAGTAGAGCCAACCTACTTACCCGGGTTGTGGTGCAACAAAGTGTAGCATTTGTTACTGGCGCCGAGCAAGGCGTCCAGAGGAGCTGGTGCTCAAATGCCTGAGCTCCCTTCGGGTTTCAGGAAAGCATTTTAGAGACCAGGTAAGGTCAGGGTTCTCAGGGCCTGTGATCAGCTCATGCACAATTCTCTGGTTGGCTGATGGTGAGGTCACAGGGTTAATATTATCTGTTCTCAGGCACCAAGAGGCCTGAGGGCTAGGGGCTCGTAATCGTCAAGCAGTTAATTTCTTCCATTTGCAGGTGGTTTTAGCACCTTGTAAAACACCTCAGGCGGAGAAGGCAATGGCACCCCACTCCAGTACTCTTGCCTGGAAAATCCCATGGACGGAGGAGCCTGGTAGGCTGCAGTCCATGAGGTCGCTAAGAGTTGGGCACGACTGAGCAACTTCACTTTCACTTTTCACTTTCATGCATTGGAGAAGGAGGAGGCAACCCACTCCAGTGTTCTTGCCTGGAGAATCCCAGGGACAGAGGAGCCTGGTGGGCTGCCGTCTATGGGGTCGCAATAGAGTCGGACACGACTGAAGCGACTTGGCGGCAGCAACAGCAGCAGCAGCAAAACACCTCAGGTACTGTTATCTGGGTGACTCAAGAGGATACAGGGGAGGGGGAGAGGTGGGGGTGTCCCAGGAAGGTCCGAGGGGTCTTGTTCATTACACCAGATGGCCCTGTGTGGGACATGGAGACAGGCTTCTGGTTACAACTCCATCTGACATCAGCTCAGCACCTGCCCTGATTTCGGTCCGCCGTCCATGTGGACACACCCTCCGCACTGCCCAGTCCTGCACTCTCTGCTGCTTCACCTCACCTGCCCTTTGACCCTCCCTCTTGCCTCTTTTACCCATACCCACTTCCTTTGGCACCTCAGACTCGACCCCAGAAACCCAGCCCAGGCACATATTATCTATCTCTGCATTTCTCATTCCCACCAGTGGACACTTGCCCGTAATGCCTCCTCTATGGACACTGCCCACAAACAAGCAATGGTGTGACTTGTGCCCCCAAAAGGAGAGAATCAATCCTTCCCTCAGATCCTTTGAAAGAGAATGTGGATTCTAACAACTGCCCAGCCCCCAGCCCACCCAAAACAGCCACGCGAGGCCCATCCCAGCCTGCCCTAGTCCACAGGAGCCAGACTGAACATGCTCAATTCCTGCCTCAGTCTCTGAGTCCACAGGGACATGGATAACCTGTCCTGGCCTCTCCACTGCTAGGGCCACATCATCTGGGGGATAGCTATCTACTGATTGGCACAGATTTCTCCCCATTTTCACCAAACATACGAAGCCTCTAATGAACATGAACCACCCCAACTGGAAGCACAATGATAGAGTAAGTATACCTGATTAGCATGATGGTCCTTCCTGTTTTCTAAACTCTTTCTACCAACAGCACCCTGGACCCACACAAAAATTCCAGGCTGGGACAAAGGCAGATATCACAGTTCCTTCCTCATGTCTGAAAAAACTGAGGCCCCAGCATAGAAAATGTCTGGTCTGATTTCCCATCATCCAGAGAAAAGGGACTCTGATCCATACACCTGAGCTCTCGGTTCAGTCCAAATTCAGTAGAATTACTTTGTCTGAGTCTTAAGGAGCAGAACAAAGAATCCCAAAAGTGCTGAGATGCCCACGGGGAGCTTGACCCCTAAGCAGAGCCCCTAAATGCCCAGTGGGATGAACGAGGGCCTCGGGGCTTCACTGCTGCCGCTCGCTGAGCCCAAACCTTCCTGCAACACCTGTGGCATCCTTGCCTTTCTGCTCCTCCCCCGCTGTCACCAAGATCCCTCAGGAAGTGTGGGGGTGGATTAGCAGTATATTTTGTTTGTTTCAAATGAGTTCTTGGGAATACTGCACAGGGAGGCCCCCAGGAGATGGAGGAGGTAGTGCCGGTCATCCTGGTCAATCAGAGGCAGTGATGCTGCAAGAGGCACTTAGGGTGCTGCCCTAAGAACCAAAGCAGAAAAGCTTTTCCCTGGAGACCCAGGCAGGATGGTTACTGCTCAATCATCCTGTGTGAGTGCCCCACGCTGGCCAGACTTGAGACGGAACTCTGTGGGTGTCACCTCCAGCGTCTGTGCAGAGCTGGGGAGAACGCCTCCCTTGGACTGTGGCAGCTCCCACCAAGCCCACTCCTCCACTCTCTTCCTTCCAAAGCCAGCAGGCATCTGACTTCTCTAAATGTTTTTCATTTTGGTCCCCGCACCATGATCTTTCTCCCACATCCCTTATTCTTAACCTCAGTGTTGTCTTAAAACTGAGCCCACTTTCCCTGTTGATCCACAGGGTGGGGCTCAGGACAGAGCACACCTTCTAGGGGCAAGCCAGTCCTTCCTTGGCCCTGAGGGACACCCTGCTATAATTCAGACAGAGCAGCATGTGGACAAGCAGAAGGCTTGGTGAAGATGACCTCACAAAAGGCCTGACATTCAGCTGAGAAGACACATCTCCAGAGGTGAAAATGCCAGCATCCTACTGCCATGAAGCAGGAGGAGGACAAAAACATGCCAAAATGGGTCAAAAGTCAGGCTTCAGCACCGGGGCCGGCTGCAATCAACCCTGATTTCTGAGCACCCAGTGGAATCACAAAACATCCAGCCAGCTGGGTCCTTAAGGGATGCCCTGTGCAGTCTTCCGTAGAGAAGAACTCTGAGGCTGAGGAAAGGCCAGTGACCCACCCAAGGGCACACAGCCCAGCATGGCCAGGAAGGTGAGTTCAGGACCTGGACTCCCATCGCCGCTTCCGATACCACTGTACTCATTCAGGGAGCAGGGGAATTCCTGAGCACAAGTCATTCACCCTCTGATTACAGAGAACAATCTTCACAATGGTGAAGACATTTTTTGGCGTGGTCGTTGAGAGGGTAGATCATTAAAATCCCAAATGAGCCAGGGGAGATTTTAAAACATCTTAGCATCAGACACTGCACCCTGATCACTTACATCAGAATCTCAGGGAGGAGGACCCGGGCAGGGGTCTGGGAGTTCTGAGCTCCCCCCACCACCCCGCCCCACTGTGGTCCCACTATGCAGAGAGGATCAAGAACCATGTCCTGGAGTCCAGAGAGAAAGAGTGCTTGCTGGGTGCAGTGGTCAACAAGGCTGTGTGGAGGAGACTGTTTCTGGGCTGGGCTTTGGGCTGAGATCAGAGCCAAAAGCCAGACCTGGGATAATCAAGAGTCTTCATTTCCACGCTGCTGGCCCAGGAAACACACCCTGAGTAGGAAAGACCATGAAAGCCATTGGACACTGCTATCGTCTCTCTCTCTGAGCCTCTGAGTCTGCTCACCAGAGCAGTCTGGGGTAAGTGACTTCTGCCCCCAGTTTTCCATGCAGAGGAGGTGAAGCAGGCTGAGGAAGGGCCCTGAGTCTAGGAGTCTGCAGCCCTGACCCTGGTGGAACCCACTCAAGCCTGCAGATTCAACCTGCAGTCACTGGCTGGGGGCCTAGTCTGCTGTAAGTGCTGTGTTTCCTGCCCCCTGACCGCACAGAGGAAGGGAGGAAAGGAGGTGGTGGAGAGACCTGTCAGGCATCACCTCGCCCAGGCTTCACACCCAGATCTCATCTGCCTGTGTCAGCAGCCTTACCCTTGGGACCAGGCCCACACTCAACAGCAAGGAAGAACTTGGGGCTACAAACGTGGGGCCATGAACATGGGCGGGGGCCATGAGCTCGGGGGGTGCCCAGGAACATGGGGGCCATGAATGTGGGGGGAGGGTGCCTGGGCATCCCCCTCTTGCCTGGCATCACCCCCAGCACCCGCTCAGAAGGATGGGACAGACAGAAGGGGCCATGCTTTTCAAGCCCCCTCCTGACTTGCCTATGGTTCCCCCTGCAATGGGGTAGTCTGCCTTTCGGTGTTTACCCTGAGGTCCCCTTGAAGTCCTCTAACGCATGCACACTCAGACTTCACTCAGCCAGACTGCTACCACAGATCCACATTGGCAGATCCACTCCAAGTCCCAGAGTGGCTGAGCAGGTTCCCCAGGGGTGTGGCGGGGTTGTCAGCACCGGGTGAGCTCCTCCTCTAAAGCTGACCAACTTGCACAGGATGTTATGCTCAGGGGGGCCACCCACTGGATTATTTACCCAAGAACAGCTCTGAACCCTTCTGCTATGTGGGACCCCACTTCCCAGCCATCTCCTCCTGAAGACTGCTGGGGTCCTCCTTGTGCCCACATTTACCCCGTGAATCAGACACAGGAGCCAAAGCTCTGGCTTCAGAGAATCACTGAGGCCACAGAGGGAAGTTCTTGGGCGGAGAATTCTGCCGAAGGTTTGTTTGTAACCCTGCGGGCCTGGAAATGCAGACGGGCCTCTATGAGGCCTCAGATGCTCCCAGCTGGTCATGGTGCAGGTCATGCATGGCCACGAGATGCGGGTCTGAGCAACTGAGGACCACTGCCTGGACAACCCCTTCCAGCTTGTTGTTCCAGGTTGAGAAGAAAGTCTTTCAGATCTTCACCAGATTTTCTCTGGTGTAATCCATAGGCAACTTTCTCCAAGAGGGAGGAGCATGAGAAGTGTCTAAGCCAGGACTCATAAGACTAGTTTCCACCCCTGAGCCCCCCACTCACCCGCGGCCCCTCTGCATGTGGCTGTGTGAACCCACATGAGTCTCCGCACTGGGCTCCAGTGCCTCAGGTCCCTTATGACGCTGATCGTTTGTGGACACGGACGTGGCCTCCCCAGGCTTGGGCTTCTCATCTCTCCCTGTCATTAAATACTCCAGAGCATGTTATGAACCCGGCCTGCACTTTCCCAGCAATAACACCACCCATGTTCCTTGAGTCAGATCCTGCAGTGACAGGTGACATGTGGCCAGGAGCTCCACCAAACAAGGCCTGCAGCTCACTTGCCTGGTGGCTGTCACCCTGACCCTTTACCAGCCTAGCGACACGTTGCCACGGACAATCACCCATGTAATCACATCTGTCACCTCGTTCAGAGCTGAAGTTCCCAGTGCTCCGTGTCTGGGTCGGCTCCAGGGTCCCCCTCCCCTCCCAGATCTGGGAAGCCTCTCTGGTGGAACTTCAAGAAAAGGTTTTTCACTCTTCTTCATGCTTTCAGGGAGCAGTTAATGAGAAGGCTGTAGGAGAACACACTGTGATGTGCCCGCAGGCTTTCTGGCCACCCCTCTGAATCCGGAGCCTCCAGAGCCTGGTAGAGACCCAGCGCTCACCAGACACCCACGGCACCCATGACCTTGTAGAACTAATCGTCCAATGTGGAGTATCACCATGAAGCAGCTTTCACCTAAACCAAATCTGGCATTTATAATGGAGTTCATGAAAAGATCCTAATCAGTGAGCTAGATGGCAGAAATTAACAGTTTAGCTTCTAAAATTACTGTTGTCAACAACCCCGCAGCAGAGAAATCAGGCCACAGGATCAGCTGAGTATAGAGAAGAAATTCGACTCAGAACCCCAAAGGGTCAGTCCTTACATGGCAAGGCAAGGCCTCCCAGGGCTGCGAAGGCCTCTGCAGTAGCCAGGGAGCCCAAGGGCACTTCTGCAAGGACTGGAGTAGCCTCAGGACCAGTCATGGCCATGAGAAAGGCATCCAGAGAGCGGGCATGGGTCCCATCCCCAGGCCATAGAGCTGCAACGCTGTCAGCGTCCACAAGGTGAGGTCAAAGACGCTCACTTGGGAACGAGAAGCCAGAGCAGGGTGGGGCTGGACAGGGTCTGGTCTGCTTTCTGCCCCAGTGATCTGAGTATCCCTTAGGCTTGAAGCCCTGATACACTGGCCTCTCTAATACGGGTTCGTGTTGAAGCTTACAGGTCACTCCAAAGTGACTGAAGTTGGGCGGGGGCAGGGGGAGTTCCTCCAGCGCTCCTGCTATGTTTCTGCCTCCTCTGCTCCGGCTCACCTGTGTCTGCTCCCACCCCCAGCACCTGGAGCTCCTGAGATCCCTGTTACCAATGGACTGTGGGTAAACACAGGACACTCTGAGTATCTGACCCGAGATCCCTCCCTTTCATCAAGAACCAGTCCAAACACTCCAGTCAAAAGTGCTTTTTAACAGACACAAAGACACAGAGAACAAAAAGTATAGACAACAAGGTGGGAAGTGGGGAATGGATTGGGAGACTGGGATTCACATATATACACTACTGATAATGTGTATAAAATATACAACTAGTGAGAACCTACTGTATAGCCCAGGGGACTCTACCCAGGGCTCTTTAGTGACCTAAATGGGAAGGAAATCCAAAACAAGAAGAGACATATGTATACATATAACTGATTCACTTTGCTGCACAGCAGAAACTAACATGGCATTGTAAAGCAACTATCAGTTCAGTTCAGTTTAGTTGCTCAGTCGTGTCCAACTCTTTGCGACCCCATGAACTGCAGCCCGCCAGGCCTCCCTGTCCATCACCAACTCGCAGAGTTCACTCAGACTCACGTCCATCGAGTCAGTGATGCCATCCAGCCATCTCATCCTCTGTCGTCCTCTTCTCCTCCTGCCCTCATCCCCCCTAGCATCAGACTCTTTTCCAATGAGTCAACTCTTCACATGAGGTGGCCAAAGTACTGGAGTTTCAGCTTCAGCATCATTCCCTTCCAAAGAAATCTCAAGGCTCATCTCCTTCAGAATGGACTGGTTGGATCTCCTTGCAGTGCAAGGGACTCTAATGAGTCTTCTCCATCACCACAGTCCAAAAGCATCAATTCTTCGGCACTCAGCTTTCTTCACAGTCCAACTCTCACATCCATACATGACCACTGGAACTATATCCTCCCAAAATTTTCAACAGTGCATTTTAATATTTAGGGCCATCCTCACTTCTTTATTGGACAAAATTCCTTCTATTTCAAACTAGCTCAGGATTTTTAATGGATCTCAAAACTCTACCACCACCACACTGTGAGTAGGTTTACACTACTGTTTGCAACCCATGATCTCAGACATTGCATTTTAGTTAAGGTTTAAATGTTCATGCATAAGAATCCCATCTAGGCTGTCACTCACTCCTGACTACCCTCAAGCTAATACAGTAAACTCCAAGACTGCCCTAAAGAAGAGAGTTGTTGAAACAGTTTGACTAATGAAAATAGCACACTCAGGGATAGAGTCAGTCCAGCTAAACTAATCATGTGGTTGTGGCCTAAGACTTCTCATATCTGCTTTACTCCAGACATATTCCCACCATCACGCCTAACACTGTTATCATCAGTGCACTCCCCTTGTTAGCCATCCCAAAAAAGCATTCATAGAGAGCACCCAGCATAGATGAAGAAGTTGATGAGCTGATTTACAAGTTTGGAATAAACCTAATTTTCGGTGGAACAAACTGAAAACTAGAAGCTTCTCACAGACTTGAAACCAGGATGGATCAGAGGTGCAGGCCTCTGGAATAAAAAGAGAAGGCTGTCCTTCATTAGAGTGGTGAGAAAGACAACTGACCTAAGTTAGGGGGTTGCTAGGAGACCATGCTGACCATTTAAAACCACACAACAGTGATTTTCAACCAGGAGCAATTGTGTGCCCCAGGGGACATGTGTTGGTGTCTGGAGACAATCTCTGTTGTCACAACCAGAGAGGGGCTGCTGGCGTCAGATGGGTAGAGGCCAGGGACACGGCTACACATCCTGAAATGCACCAGGCAGACCCCACGACCAAGGAGTGTCCGGCTGAGTGTCAAGACTCTGGCGACATCAGGGAAATCACGCTCCAGAAGCGAGTGCAGGACCACAACCATTCACCACAGAAGTATCACTGGAGGGCAGTGCCCACTTCATGAGCCCCCCAGGATGTGCTCCAGGTAACAAACCAGGAAGATGAGAAAGAAGGCCAGGTATGCACTGCATCTCCACACAGATTCGGGTCACATGGGGGTAGAAATAGGCAGCTTTTTCACTAATCCAGAGACACCAGAAACCCAGGAGGAAATGTGCAGAACTTGGGATGAAGATGTCTCACTTACTCAGAGTCATGGGTGGGCTTCCAAGGCCCATGGCTCCAGGTTCTGCATAGGAGAATCTGGAAGAGCAAGTCCCTCCTGGAGTTGACAACCATACACGCAGCTCTCCCAGGACTGCCAGAGAGTGTTGCGGGGCTGCAGAGCAGGGAGGGTGCTATGACAGGGAGCTGGAGAAGGCAGGAATATGGAGCAAATAGCCAAAGGTGGGCCTGCTCTCAACCCTGCACCACACCAGCTTGGACCCTCCCAAAACCAGATGCCAGACAGGACAGAGTGTCAAGATGTGGACCAGGGGGCATCTGAAGAGAAGATGGGACGGTGCTGGAGACCAGGGTCCTCTGACCCAGGAGTGTGAGAGCGAGGCTACAGGAAGGCTGGGCAGACACGGGGGCACCGGGTCCTTCTAAGGAGAGTGTGGCCAAGCCCTGGGGAGCCTCAAGCCAATGCCACCCATCACAGAGGCCATGTCTCTAAGAACGGCCGTGAGCCGGCACCTCTGCCAGGCTCAGTCTGAGCAACGGGGCCACAGGGCCTCAGAGAGCAGAGGTGGGAAGAGGACTTGTGACCTGAGACCCCATCCTCAGAGGCTGCACTATCAGTGGGACAACATTTAGGAAACCATCCAGTGTCACCAAGCTTCCTACTGGACTTCTTCCTGTGTGTCTCTTCCTTCCTTCCTGTGTGTCTCCATCAGCGTGGCCTCTAAACCTTCCCCCTACCTGGGCTGGACCTTCCCACAGGGGAAGCCAGGACCCGTTTCTGCAGCAGGTGGTCCCTGGGGAAGAGCTGGGCAGAGAGGAACTGGGTGAGAACTAGGGTGAGGAACCACGTGCAGCTGGAACAGAGGGTCCCCGTGCTTAGCGCTTTTTCCTCCCCCAAGACTATTCTGCATTTACTTCCCCTCAATGGTCCTTTTTGATAAAGAAGAGAACATCCGTAATCCTGGTCTGTATCCACTGACATGTTACTCATTTTTACCACAAAGACGGAATTGTTGAAGGACGTGACAGCTGCTCCGAGACGGGGCCTGCAGAGCAACTGTGCTGCAGCAGGACACGGAGTGGGGTGAGGTCAAGGACACCTCCCATGCTAAGGCTTGAGAGGAGCAGCCGGAGAGGAGCCGGGGACGCCTTCTGCCAATGATGATGTGATGTTTCTGTCCTGACTCCAGGCCCAGGGAAGTGGCATGAGCGGAGTTCTGGACCTGAGTGGTACTGGCCCCAGGGATGCTCTGAGTGCTAAACCGAGTAAAGGAAAGGAATACTAGAATTCCTGTTTTCATTTCTTTATCTTATCCTTTTTGTTATTGTATATGTGTAGTAACATAGATCATCTCTGCATAAATAAATACAGTGCGTGCACAGGCTCCAAAACAAAGTTGAGAGACCACTGGTCAGGTTCTGGGCTTCCCTGGTGGCTCAGATGGTAAATAAAGAATCTGCCTGCAGTGCAGGAGCCTTGGGTTCAGTCCCTGGGTTGGGAAGATCCCTGAGAAAGGGAATGGATACCCACTCTAGTAGGTGATATATTAATTGTACAGTAGGTCTCAGTTTTTTAATAGCAAAAAGGGATGGTATGAAATAGGTCAGAGTGGGACTACTCTGGTTGCTCAGAGATGGGGTCATGGAATGAGGCAGAGACTTCCCCCACTTACCTGCAACCAAGCCTAAAAGGCTCTGAGCCCCTCAGGAAGCGGGGGTTGGGGGGCGGGCTCAGGTGTGGCAAGGGCAGGCAGGAGGCAGGCAGTTGCTGTGTCTACCAGGATGCCCTGTGCTCAATCTGGGGTCTCTGGTGTTTTTCCATTGCTTGGCCCACCCTCAGGGGCCCTGGGCAGGGCTCTGCTCACAGGGGAGTCTGCCCCAGAGGTCCACAGGCGTGGAAAACACCCACACACCACTCAGGCCTCTGCTCTGAGGCTGGAGTGCCCCAAGGCTCAGACCTGGGCTCCCCGCCTACTTGTTGGGTCTCTGCTGCACCCTCTGCCCCTTATCCTGCCTGCAGCCCGGCCTCGAGACCTCATGCTGTCTTCCTCTCTCCCAGTCTCTGGCCTCCAGTCAACCCCAGCTCCACCTCCACCCCGACTCCCTCCTGCTCTCACCTCTGCTCTTGGCCGCCACTCGGCTCCTCCCACTAATATTCAGTGCAAAAGAGGCAGCTTTGGAAATTCTAAGAGAATAACAAAGATATTTCTCACGTATCCAGTTCTTTGGGCAGATGTTAGTCGCTCAGTCGTATCCGACTCTTTGTGACCCCATGTACTGTAGCCCGCCAGGCTCCTCTGTGCATGGGATTCTCCAGGCAAGAATACTGGAGTGGATTGTCATTTCCTTCTCCAGGGGATCTTCCCGACCCAGGGATCAAACTTGGGTCTCCTGCATTGCGGGCGGATTCTTTACCGTCTGAGCCACCATACATTCCAAACACAGGCCTTGGTGAGAGGTCTGCTGATGGTAACTGAGAGCCAGTGTCCCAGATGAGTTAAACTGGAAGGACAGGTTTGTTTTGCTGACAAATGTACCACAGGCATAATCCCAGATGTCACCATCGAAAAGCAGCAGAACAAAAAGAGTCATGAAGAATTGAAAATAAAGTGGGATAGAGGATATGGGATGGGTTCACAGAAGAAAAGGCCCCTCACACAGCTCCTGAGGTCTCTGCTTCCACATTCTCCCACAAGGCATGGCAGAAGGGTCAGTGGCCACCATAAAAATAAGCAATTTTTATTGAAGTAAGTTAATGTAAAATATTACAAAATTATAGGTATATAATATACGTTTGCAAAATGACTCACAGTTTGCAAAGGTTACACTCTGTTCATAGTTATTATAGAACATTGGCTATATTCCCCATGTTGTACAGTATGTCCTTGTACCTTATTTTATACCAAAAATAAATAAGTGAAAGAAGAAAGCAAGCCGTTGTCCAGGTCATAATATAGGTGTGGGCCAATCTTCGTGGGCACCATGGGGGCAGGTGTAGAGCGGTGCCCTTTCACTCCCAAGTGGAAGTGTTAGTCACTCAGTCATGTCTGACTCTTTGTGAACCCTGGATCTGAAGCGATGTCTCTTCTTGGACTTCCCACATGTAATCACAACTCAGCTTGCCCAAAATAATCATCCTAGTGACCAAGTGTTGAGCTCTTACAAGCACCAGGCTCTGTGCTCATGGTTTTTTTTTTGAGTGTATATGTGTGTGTTAGTTACTCAGTCACGTCCAACTCTTTGTGATCCCATGGACAGCAGGCCAACCAGGCTCCTCTGTCCATGGAATTCTCCATGCAAGAACACTTGAGTGGATAGCCATTTCCTTCTCCAGAGGATCTTCCTGATTCAGGAATCAAACCTGGGCCTCCCGCATTGCAGGCAGATCCTTTACCATCTGAGCCACCAGGGAAGCCCCTTCCCCCTGAAACAGGAGGAGGGGCAGACTCATCAGGAAAGGATGCAGAATCCCAAGTGATTTTCACCATCCCTTCCCATCTGGGCCTCACCCAAAGAGGCGTCCACCCTGGTGCCAAGTAAGACTGGGCATGGCCGTCTCCGTGGGAGGAAGCCAGGGGACTCCCAAGGCAACTCAGCCTCCTTTGGACTGGAGGCTGACAGGCTATTTCCACCTCCACGCTCTCTATTCCAACATTCTTCTGCCTTCGAGGAGCTGGGGATCCCCTGGCACTGGGCTCTTCAGAAAAACCAGGTTGTCTTGTTAAGAGAAGCAAAGGCTTGTCTTCCTAGAAGGCAAATAACCATCGGAATCTGGCCCCAGCACAGCCACCTAGATCTCTGTCTGCTATGAACATGCATCCTGGCTTCCCATTCAACGTTGTCCACAGCTCTCCTGACCCCATATCTCCATCGACTGCACCCAGGCCTGCGTGGTCCATGATCAGGGCAGAGCAGGGAGTGAGGAAAGGGGTGCAAGCCTTCACTTCGATCATACATCATACAGAGTGGTTATGATGTACACGGAGGTTCTATATACACTGCCAGTCCCCATTTCACCAGGAATCGGTGCTATAACATTCACAGCATTTTCGGTGGATTTTCTTCTCTTGGGTTTGATGGTCCAGTGCTGATACAGGCAGGTGCCTTTCCCAGTGTGCAGACCAAACAGGACAGGTAGACATGTGTGGGGTATTTGATATGTACCACCCTGAGCATCTCTCTCCACACATCAAGAATCAACTGGTTTCTAGAAGTTTCCCAGTTCGTGTACAGACATCATTCAGAGTATGAGGATGCCCCTGAGAAGGACAGGCTTGTCTCTTGCTCCTGACCTGTCAACTTAATCTTTGGGTACCGGGCACTCGGAAGTCCCTTGCTCCACACACTCCTTGTGCACTAAGATAAGAGACCTTCGGGGAACAGAGCAGGGGCCGAGGCTGCAGTGTCCACTTTCCAACAGGGGACCTCATGCGGAGGCTCAGTCCAGCTCAATGCTGTGTAAAAACGCCACCAGCTGGGCTGTGAGCACAGGATGTTGAAATTCCATGTGAACATGCTGGCTGGTCCCCACTGACTGTGTGACGTTAGATGAGACACTGGGCTTTTTGTGCCTCAACACTCTCGACTGTGGAGTGAAAGGAAGGGACATGACACTCTCCAGCGGCCCTCTCAGCTCCCAGGGCTCTGCTTTCCTACATAAAATTAACAGGACTCACCCAGGTGGTGGGTGTGATGGGGAGGTCACGCCTGCTTTCATGACATCACAGTGACACTGGTGAGAAGACTGAATCCTAATTCCCAATAATCAATCTTGAGTCCAATCCAAGCATCTCTAAAATGCCTGGTTACTTAGGAGCAAAGAGCCCCAGGCAGGATCCAGCAGATGATACTGCTGGAGCCCTTTGTGATCTCCTTAATATACTGGGAGGTGAATGATGCAATTTTAAGCTCCTACATTAGCTGCTAAGAGGACACCAGAGAAGGGACTGAGATGATGAGACCTCCAGGAGTGATGGTTCCAGGGGAAAACTATGCATGAGCTAAGGAGATGGTCTGTAAGCAGGACGTGCAGGACAGAGCCTCTTCTCTGCCAGGTGTTGCCAGGGCTCGCCATGAGTTTACCTTAGATGTGGGTTCTTCAGATGCGTCTGGAGCAGCTCTGACTCTCCCAGAGAGGCTCCATTTCACCCGTGTCTCTCTAGTCCAACACCCCCAGCCATTTCCCACCTGATCTACTGCAGAGGCCTCCTGGCTGGCCCACTCCTTCTGAGTCTGCTCCCTTCTAACCCCCTCTACACCTGTACAGTAGCGAGATGGAAATGTAGGTCACGATGCTCACCCCCAGCAGATGAGCCGCATCAGTGGTGTTCCATCACTTCTAGAATGAAGACCAGGACAGCTAACATGAGCTTCCAGGGCTGCTGACCTCCTCCTGTACTACATGCCCTTCCTCCATGCTCCAGACAAACAGGATGATGCCCTCTGGTCCCCTCTGCTCCTGGTCCCTGCACGTCCTGTTCTGTCTGTCTCTTCCCATACCTTCCCTGGGTTTGGATAATTTCTGCATTTCATCTTTCAGATCTCAGCTCAAATGTCACTTTCACAGACAAGTGGTCTTGCCTCCCTGGCAAGTCAAGCCCTTCCTGTAGGCAACCGAGGCATCCCCTACCTCTCCTCCAACAGGACTCACATCAGCCTAACTTCCCTCCACAGGGGCACGGAGTTGAGACACACAGTCTATCCCATGAGGCCATGAACATCTTGAGAACAGGGACCACGAGGACTTTGTTCAGGCTTCATGTTCCCAGCACAGTGCCTGTCACACAGTAATCACTCAATAAGCAACACATCAGACAAGCAAATGTGACTGGAACTTGTGTCATCATCATCAGACATTAGTAAGGCAAGACCTCTGCTGCTCAGAAGCCCACAGCCATGAAAGAGTAAGACTGAAGTCAGCTCAGCTGTAAGAAGTGACTTGGGACAAACATGAGAAGCCCTGTCTCCATCTCCGCAGACTGGCTGAGCCCTCTGACCTGGTCCTGTGAACACGAATCCGTTGAGGTGTCACCTGCTCAGGCATGACTCACCCTGTGCTATCTATCATTGTTTGCCCTAAACCCAGCATCCTGCTTACTGAGGACACAGCTCCTCCTTGTAGCATGCACCCTGCTATCACTTCGAGCATGAGTCTGAATTTCTAATAATCGAAGCCACCTCATGAGTTTCCATGCTAAGTCAATTCAGTCGTGTCTGACTCTTTGTGACCCCATGGACTGTAGCCCATCAGGCTCCTCTGTCCATGGGATTCTCCAGGAAAGAATACTGGAGCGGGTTGCCATGCCCTCCTCCAGGGGATCTTCCCGGCCCAGGGATTGAACTGGAGTCTCTTACGTCTCCTGCATTGGCACGCAGGTTCTTTACCACTAGCGTCACCTTCCTGGATTTGCTTAAAGCTGAGTGATTTTGGTTCCCATGAGGCCGATGGTGGACATCAGGGCCCAAGTCCATGTGTACTGAGAGACCCTCACTCACAGGTGTCTCTGTGGCGACAGGTGACGTGACATGCAGAAGCACTGTCCACAGCTCTGAGCCTCTGCACGTGTGTGTGGCTGGAAGCTCGGGCTGGTGTTTATTGACAAGCGTGAAGACTGGAATGAGTAATCACTACAGCACTTCCACCTCCCATTAGCAAAGCCTCTCCCTCAACACAGAGAAGCTGATGGGAGGCCCAACCCAGAGGCCCAGATGCCTGAAGATTCAATGGAGGAACAGAAAAGGGTAGAGCAGAGAAGCTGACACTTGGTACCCATGTGACCTGGCTGGTCACCTGTGCATGTGTCCATTCGTCCATCTCCTCATTTGTTCAATTCACAAGCACTCTGTGAGCATGTGTTCTGTATCCATCACTGTGCAGGGCACCCCGTCATGTGACTGGATGCATTTCCTACCCCGAGGGACCATAGTCCAGGCAGCAAAGCAAGACATAACAGGAAGAATCACTCTAAAATACCTGGACTCAACAGTGTTAAACAGGAGAAACCTGGCCTCCTGGACTGGGCAGTAAGGAGGGAAACATAACCTACTCTAGAGCATCTAGAAAACTCTCCTAGGAGAGAGAAACTAGAGCTGAGCCCCAAAGGATGGAAAGGACATTTATCCAGAAACATCATGAAGGGAGGGTCAGGTGACCTCGCAGGGGAAACCCCTGGGGAAAGAGAGAGCACAGTGTTTGGGGACTGAGCCCTGAGCCATACGGAGCACGGGGCAGGCCGTGGCCTGGGGACCAGGTTGAAATTTCTTTGGACTCCGGTAGTAAAGCAACCAGAAGTCTGCATAGGGTTTTAAGCAAAGAAAAGACAAGCTCAGGATTGGATAGTATCTCCCCTGCCTATCTCATGATCGCTTTGACAAATGAGCAAAACCCAAGATGAATGTCCCAGGTAGACCACGAGGCAGGAATGTGGCATTATCCTTGGTACAACCACTAAGCAAACGTCCAAGAGCAGTGACACAGCCTCTGTAAACTCCTATGAGGAAACGGGCAAGAATGGCCACTCAGGCTGCTTCAGAGGATCTGTACCCTGAGATATGGAAGGTGCTGGTCCTCCCAGGGTGGGTGTCACTTACCATTTCCCAGGAACGTGAGAGCAGCCGCTCCAATCAATGGCCTGTGTCCCACCGCATCGATCCATCTGGGCCTTTCGGGGGTGTCTCAGTGCAGCGTCTCTGCTCATTAAAGGAAAGTGCCTGCACCATAATGATAATGCCTCACACTTACCCAGCGCATCGCCCAGGGGTGTCTCAAAGCATTCGGCAAACATTTAATTAAGTTAGCCTAGTGACTGCAGGGGAGCCCCCAGCCTCTGGGCACCGAGGGATCTGGGGGGGAGGGAAGCGCTGGGGAACCAGGGTCAGGCTCCAGGCCCAGGGTGGGTGGGGGGATGCACAGGGGTCCCTACATGGCTGGGGAAGCGCTCCCACGCATGGCCATGGTGGAGTGCGGTACAGGCTGGGTGGAGGCTAGCCCCCACAGGCACCCACAGGAGATCACCCGGGCTTGTGGCTACAGCAGGGAGCCCTGGAGGAGCAGAGATGCAAGTCCTGAGGGACAGGCTGCCTTCCTTGTGGGGCTGTGGATGTGATGGGGAGGGAGGCTGAGCTCTGACTTGGAGGCCTGTGTGTGTGTGCGTGTATGTGGGGCAGGAGTGGGTTTAGTGAAGGAAGGATGTGTATTCTCACACCTACAGGAAGGGAATAGCAAGCACGTTTGTCCCTGATACAGGTCTCTTCCTGCCCATTCCCAGGATTACCCTCAGTGCTCTGTGGGGCCCTACAAGCACCACCACGTTAGGACACTGACTTGAGTTGTGTAGAAATCTAGCAAACGGAGCCACATCCCTCCCCCCACTCCCGTTACTGCCTCCCCACTTCAGGGAAAGGCAGAGGCAGCCAAGGCCTCGCAGGTTGAGAAGCAAAGACTCAGTTTGCCACCAAGATCATGACGGCACTAGAGGGCAGATGAGGCTGGCCTGAAGCCTGGCACCTTCAGCGGGGTCAGGCAAGTGGACAGAGGAGAGCAGGGCCACCCCTGGAGGCCAGCCTGGCTCCCTTCCCCGAGCACCCGTCTGGCCCTCATGTCTGGAAGGTGCCACCCAGCATCGCGAGTGGTACGAACGCCCACCCCTGCTGATGGGGCTCGCAGGCAGCCCCCAGCCATCTGTGGGCCAATGCCCGAGATCTCCCGCAGGAACAGCCGGGCTGGGCTTCCAGGACTTGTCTCCGCCCAGGCAGCTGCGGGCGATGGCAACGGCCCAGGGCTCGGGTCCAGCGAGCCCAGGACTGGAGGTCACGGCCTAGAGGCTGCAGGAGACGGCCTGGAGTGCCGACTGGCCAAGCCTGACACAAGCCCTGAGGGCAGAGCACCTGATAAGACTGCAGAGAAGCATCGGGGATCAAAGGGGCCACATTGGCCGCTCTTGTCCTCCACACAGAGAAACCAAGGCCCAGGAAGCTCAAGGTCCGCGGGCCACGGCGTCAGGTCCAAGGGCAGGAACACTGGAATAATTCCCTGTTTCATGGACCCTGTTCCTAATTAAGCAGGAGGGCATCTTACTCTGCAGACTGTGTAATCAGAACCCAGAGAGGGTCTTGTTGGATAAACGAAGCTGGGATTGGACGTCTGGTTATCATCGCATGACAATGACTTGTGCATCATCGGATGCTCCACCCTGCCTTCCAACTCCTCCAACACAAGGAAGGCCCGCTCCCCTCCTGGGCAGCAGCCCCCTCTTTCTGCCCTATTACTAGGAGACCAGGCTGGGTTTTCTATGTTCACCTTGTGATCGGCTAGCCTACATTTTTGGCTACTTCATGCAGTTGCAAACAAGAAGCAAATGCTGCTCAAACCCGTGCTACAGATGACTGGTAGATTGAGGCCCAGAGGACAGCTCAGGAGAAGGTGACAAGAAGGAGGTTGTGATCTCAGCATGGGGACAGAAGCCCTCCACATCACAGAGCCTGTCCTGGCACCAGGGAGCTGGGCCTCTGACTGGGGTGACCCTGTGCTTCCAAAACTGAGCCTTGGCCGTAAAGACAGCACCCCCACACCCACCCCCTCTGCCTTGCCGAGTCTCCCGCAGAGGGAAGAAGGCAGACCCAGAGAGGTTTGGACTCGAATGCTGCAGGCCGTGGACAGATTCTCAACTACAGACAAAGTGAGCATAGAAGGACCAGGGATGGGGGTGCTTGTTAGAAATGCCCGTCTGCGGTGGGGGTAGGGGTTCTTATGTTAATCTGCACCACCCCCACTCTTCACCCAGGCTTGCTTCCCACCCACTCCACTCCCACCAAGGCTCCGGAACCCCAGATCAGGAAGGCTCCTTGCCCAAGCCAGTCTCTCCTCCTGTCTGGGGCCCCCTGAGACCCCACTCTTGGCACATAGGGTCTCAGGAACTTCTCAAGCCCAGAGTGACAACTAAATTGTCCACCGAGGCCCCTCCCCATCTTGTGTGTGGGCTCACTATGGTTTCCATGTGTTACTGCCTTTCCCGTCCCAGAGAGTCTGCCTAGAAAAGCAGTTGTTCGGCCATGGTTCCTCCCTCCCTGCTCCTGCCCCCCCCCCACCCCCCTCCCGCCCCCGCCAAGGCATCAGGTGACAACAACATTAGCCTTAAAATTATTCTGGGATGGAGACACGCGTTTCACCAGGAAACAGAACGCTGCAGAATGAAATGGCATCGCGGCCCAACCAGGTCAGGGCTGCATTATTGCATTAGCCTCTGCATTTAGACGCTGGAAAAGTACACGGCTAACGAGCTGGTGTTAACCCCGAGGGGAGGAAAAGCATCATTAGAAACAAAGGAGTAGAGTCTAAAAACACAGTAAAGGAAGCACAAGAAGTGAGGCGGCAGTCACCCCTGAACTTCTGGGCACAGCCAGGCCCAGCTTCCCCGCAGGAACCCTCCTGAAGTGACGCTGCTTTCCTTTCTCTGGGAGCCTCCAGGGCTAACTTTCCTCCTCTTCCTCCTCCTGGAGGAGGAGGCCAGCTTCCAGCACAATCACCAGGAAGAGCAGCCCTCCCAGCAGAATTGTCTCCCCCTACATGGCTCGCTGAGCTTATCTTGGTGAGGACAAGGGGCTGGGGGAGGCCATGCCCTGGAGCAGAGCCTGCCTCAGGTGGGGGTGCATCTGTCCCCACGGTGGAGAGGAGCCCGTTGGGTACCGGGTGCCCTGCACCTCTAGAGGGAGGCATCACAGGCTCTGCTCCCTTCAGGATGCACTGCAATGCAGCTCCAGCACCCTCCGGGGGCTCACTCCCTCCCCACTTTGGAAGTGCAGTGTTCAGAGAGGAGCCCAAAGCCACCGAGGGTGGGAGGGTGGTCCCAGCACTGCTGTCCTGCTCTGCTCTGGCTCAGGGAGAGGAGGGGGAGCTGGGTGCTGGAGGCCCTGAGCTATCACCCAGGGAGGGACTGGCACCCATGGGAAAGTTTGTCTCCTCACCTGGACCCACAGTGTCCACCTGGCTCCCTCCACCCAGCTGCAGAAGGTACTGAGAGCACCTTGGCCTTCCATCCTGAGCCTGTGGAAAGCCCCTCCCAGGCCAGAACCTGGAAGAAGAGGAGCAGCAGCCCCCATTCTGAACTTCTCAGCCTGGAACATGGTTGTGCAGAGCCCGTCTTGGCTGGGAAACGTGCAATTTTAAAACAGCATCACATTATACAATGGAATTCCTCTTTTTTTTTTTTCCACACCATCCTCTTCTTCCCATTTGCCAATAAACTTTTCATTTTTATGATTTCACTTTGGTAGTTTAGAAATACTTAGGCCTTTATGTTCTTTAAAAAAAAAAAAAAAAGCCAAGAAATTCTGAATATAAAAATGCGTGTGTTTTACCCATACCAGGATACGTAAGGCTTAAGAGTCTTAGTATTTACGTCTATGTATATCCGTACATGATTTAAGGTTTAAGAGAATGTGTTACCAAATGCATGAATCTCAATTTGGGAAAAAAAAGAAAATTCTTCTTGGGCTGGGGCTGAGGGTGGAAACCCCACAGACTCTCAGATGCTGTCTAAACCCTTGGAAGCATAGCCCAGTCCCTTCAGCAGTGTTTGAAGGCTGCCTGCAGGCATTCAGCTGTCTGCTTGCGAACGACACGCGTGCAATTATCAAATCTATTACAACGTGTTGGGTTTTGCAACACTTCCACTAAGCTTGTTCTGGCAGAATTGCAGCATCTCACCTGTGTCGCTGCAGAATTTGTTCCCCCCAAACAAGTTACTGCTGTGCTAGGTGGCACCACATTTAAATCACCGGGGAGGGAAGGAAGGTGCCGAGGAGAACCAGGTAAACCCAGATTCCCATCCTTCCACTGGTAAGAACATTCCAAATTCTGTCTGGGGAAAGTCGCCTTTCAGATGCAAGGAGGAAGAGGCGGAAAATGGGATTCTGAATTTCAAAGGCACAATCTGCCCATTTGGTGGAAGGATAAAGAAAGGATGGGGGTGGGAGAGCCCTGTAAGAGGAGAAATACTGGAGCAGAGGAGGAGGGATGGGAGAGGAAGGGGCTAGAGAGGAGTGGGGAGAGGGTGGGAGGGAGGGAGGCAGGAAGAGGAGAGGGAGAGAGAAAGGAGGAGAGATGGAAAAATAGAGATGCCTGGAGATAGGAGGGGTGCCGGAATGATGGGCAGAGGAACCAGGACACCCCCCTATCTCCTGCTGGTCCCAACAGGAGTGGCGAGAAGGACTGGTTGCTGGGAGTTGAAGCCCCTCTCCTCCGACCCCTGGGACACAACTGGTTAAAGCCAGCCGGCACTGGGCACCAAGAGACAGCAGTGCCTCACAGCGGGTGCAGCTCTCGAACCCAGCTCACCAGACCCGCCGCCGCTGGAGCCGCCGCGGGGAGGGCGAACCCCAGAGCTATGCTGCAAGCACCCGTGTGTGCGCGTGAGGGAGAGCTGAGCGGTGCGTGCTCAGGCGCGAGCCCACCTCGACCCGCACACGCAGCTCATACTCCCTGGTCGCCCCCTCCGCAGACACCCCTGCCCCTTCCCCTTCAGCTCCTCCTAGGAGCCGCCCCGTGGAGCCGGAGCCCCTGTCGGGTACCTGGGATGAAGAGCAGGGCGGTCGTCACGGAGAAGACGATCCAGCAGGCGGGCTGGTGCATCTTGAGGCTGCGGGGTCCCCGCGGCTGGGCCGGCTGCTGCCGCTGCCGCTGCCGCCTTCCTCTGCACTGAATTCTGAGCAGGTTTAAATCCAATGTTTGCGAAGGGAGGGAGAGAGCAGGAGAGAGGGGGAGCAGGCAAGCAGCGTCTCGGGTTTTTTCTTGCACACACAACTGGTAAGCACCATCAGCACCAATCTGTGCGGGGCGCGGAGCAGACCTCCTCCAAGGCTCGCATTGGCTCCACTCTCCTGAGCGACACGCGGGCACTTTGCAGCGGGGAGGCTGGGCTCCCGGGAGCCTCGGTCTGCCCCCCACTCACCCTCGCCCCGAGCACGAGGCAGACGCTGCTCTGTGGGTGAGGTGCCAGCGCTCAGGGCTTCCTTCCTTCCGTGGGCAGAGGCGCGCCTTCGTGGGCAGAGGGAGGGGCTGGCTCAGGGCGCAAGAAAGGCACTGTGACCAAAGCTCAGGCCACTTCTTCACTGTCTTCCCTCCTCCTGGTCTCCAGGTAGGGGAGGGGACAGGAGCCAAGCCTCCCACGGGGGTCACTGGGACATTTAGATCTGTGCCTGCCCCCTGCCCCCAACTCTGTTATTAGGAGCTCTTAGAAGATTTCCGTTTTCCCAGCAGGAAGATGGGTGCATCAGGGTTTTCTCCACCAAGGATACAAGGAGTATTGGCCCAGTTCCCCACAATTAGAGCAGCCTCAAACCCCAGAGGTGAAGCTGTAGACTTCGAGCAGTTGATGTGATGAGGACGCCAGGGGCAGGGGTGTGCTCAAAATGACGGACAGGAGGCAGGCTGCAGTTGAAGTCATGAGACTCTCCAGGTGAGAGAACTCAGAAGGAGCCTGCAGTTTTCTACCTTCTATCCTGGCTACTGTCCACAGCCCGTGCGGCCCTTCCCCAGAAACAGCCGCTCTCTCACGTGGACCATTCCTCTGGGTGTGCAGTTCCTTCCTGCTCCACAGCTGCTCTCAAGAAGGTCTACAGCCCCCCTCCTGGCCTCCAGGCCTGCCATGGGCAGTGCTCTCTGCTCCCTGAGGAGGTGCCCCTCTGATGGGCCTGCTTAATGTCCAGGATCTGTGAAATGAACAACATGGGGTATTACAGAAGGTGCTGGGCACACACAGTAAAACTATAAATATTTCTGCTCCCAAGTGTCCTCTTGAGAACCCACCAGGGCCTGGTTTCCTTCCCAGCTCAGTGTGTGCTCAAGCTTATGGCCTATGTGTGACCAACCCTGTGGGTCTGCCCTCCACTGAGACTGCAAACATTTTCCCAAGTGCCTGCCATGGACACATATTCACATGTGTCATCTTAGTTCATCCTCATCATAGTCCCACGACTTGGCCATTACTACCACTGGATTTTAGTAGGCTGAAACTGAAGCTCAGAGAGGTTCAGCAACTTGCTAAAGGTCACACAGCTAAGAGAGTTAGGATTCAAACACAGAGGCATCCTAAAGTGAAATCCTCACAGTTGCCATTAAGTAGCTATGCTTACTGCCAATTGCCAATGAGTTTTTCTGGTCTAACAGAAGAGGGGTCGTTTCTAAAAATAATAATAAGAAGAAGAACTTGTGCTTTTAAAGAGGTAAAACAATCAACACTTTACTTGGTCATCACTGCCAGGGCTGGAGCTGGGGGTGCATCTGAGGCTCCTGCACCCAAGCATGCAGTGACACACGTCTGAGTCCCAGATGTGCGTGTGTCCTGGAGGCTCTGAGGGTGCAGCCTCTGGTCCCCCTCAAAAGCTGATGGACAGCAGGAGTCAACCTGCCTCAGCCTCTACTGGACCCAGCACAGTGGCGGGCACTCCGTGTACATCTTCTCTGAGTCCCATCTGCACAGAAGCAGACACAGACCAGCTCAGAGAAAACCCAGTCTCTTCTCCAACGCCATGAAGTGGCAGAGAACCTAGGACCTTCTTACTCCAAATTCATCTTCTTTCTCTATTTCCCTTCAGTTATATTTGTGTTTTAAAAACCTCTCATTTATTCCACCAAGCTATTTCCTATAACACACACATACACATGCCCTGCACCTTTAATTAAATTCATGTTTAAGAAACATCAATGTATAACAAGAAATATTTTAGTTTTTCAAATGTGTATGCCTAATAAAACCTTTTCTTGAGCAAACACATAAATATGTATTTTTACTGATCAATTCTTCTAGTCTATTAAATGATTAAAATATATGTCTCTTTTATTTAAAGAAAAAGTAGGAGAAGAAACATATAAATGCATATTTAATCAATAGATGGCACCAACTCTGAAAAGAGATATTACGGTCTACTGGGTCTGTTTAAACACCTTAAAAAATACAAATACAAATAAAAATGCTTCAATGCATATTTACTAGGGGGACTGTTCTTTCCTCTGGAGTAAATAATATGCAATTTTATACCTTCTATGAATCCTTTTTTTCTCCATCTAAAGCAAACAAAATCATCAAAACTGTATTTGAATAGCCATAAGGTAGGAGAACAACCCAACCGAATCCAAGCAATGCTGCTGTGATGCAGACTGTCACCTTCCACTCCTGTGTCTGCACTCATCTTTCCTCTGAGCAGGGACAGTGACACAGTGGACCGTTTCAGAGGGAGCTGGGTCAGGGTGAGTCCTTCCCCAGAGGTAGGCCTGGGCCCCCAGCCTCACCCCTGCCTGCCAGCATTGTGACCTAGGTAAGGAATTCAAGAACTTCTTCTGAGCTACAGTTTAAAAATGTTTATACGAAAGACCGAATCAATGATTAGACTGCCTTTTGGCACTTCGTTCATGGCATAAGCATTCATCTCATCATGTACTTACTATGGGCCAGGTAAATACATACTGTGTGTGACATTCAGGAAAAGTAGCACAGAGCAGGCCAGAAGCCCATCCTTGCCCACCTAAAACTCATCACATCACAGCTTATACCTGTGAAAAGTGATGGAGAAAAAAATACAGGTTGATAGGAAATTACCAAACAAAGATGGCAGTGCATCTGAAGGTAGGCAGGTGGAGATGGTGGGGAGACCACTGGAGAGGCTGGTCTTGGGTGGGACTGGCCAGGAGCAGAGACCCCCCCAGACTGTTCCGGGCAGAAAGCGCAGTCTGAGCAGGTGCACCAGGGCAGGGAACTCAACCTGTGAGACTCCTAAGGTTCTCTGCACCGTTCCCATTCACCGACTCTGTGCTGAAATCAGCCTGAGGATGATGGATCCACGTATGTGGAGCCCAGTGAAGGGGAAGGAGGGATAGACTTGTAGATATTGTATCGCTGCGTTTTCTTCCTGTAAGAAATTAAAGGGGGCGGATGATAAAATACTACAGATTAAAATCTGACTCTGTCATTGTAGCTCTAAATATTCCAGAATGAACCAGAGCCTCCCAGGCTTGGATCTCCTGAGAGCAAGTTAAAGACTCTGGAAGGCACACAAACTCCTTCAAACTGCCATTCGGCTCAAAGGAACAAGGATTTATGAATTGACATGTTTGCCACTGGAAGAGTGACCCTGATTCTGAAGCCCAGGGACCCCCTGAGGGCATCTCACCTCTGGTCTCAGCCCTCCGTCTACTCAAATGCATACCCAGACTTCGTAAATGTCCACAGAAGATTTTGCATGTCCATGAGAGTTCTAACAATGACCACCCAGGATGTGTCAGCTCCCTGCTTGCTGACTGATGTGTGCGAATGGCTCCCAGGAGACAGAGATCCTCATGGGTCTCAAACACCTCAGCGAGGGTATCCCCCACCCCTGGAAGCTGGCAGAGGTGACACGGCACCAGAGCTGATCCCAAAGCAGACCCCTCCATCCTCTGATGCACTCACATGAAGCCTTTATAAAGATTTACTGCCTGGCTGCCCTCATTGCACGTTATTTTTTTCAGTTAAAAAACTTTAATCAAAATAAGACACTACGATAAACAATAAGAATGCATAGCACAGGGAGCTGTATTCAATATCTTGTGATAAATTATAATGGAAAAGAATTTTAGAAAGAAAATAGATATATGTATATGTATAACTGAATCACTTTGCTGTACACCTGAAACTAACACGGTATTGGACATCACCTGTGTGTGTGTGTGTGTGTGTGTGTGTGTGTGTGTGCTCCGTCACTCGGTTGTGTCCAACTCTTTGCGACTCCATGAACTGTAGGCCACCAGGCTCCTCTGTCCATGGGATTTCCTAGGCAGGGATACCAGAGTAGGTTGCTATTTCCTCCTCCAGGGGATCTTCCCGACCCAGGGATCAAACCTGCAATTCTTGTGTCTCCTGCATTAACAGGTGGATTCTTTACCACTGAGTCACCGGGGAACCCCCCACATTACACTTGATCTTAACCAAAAGGCTCAGAATCAATTATGTTGTTGTTGTTCAGTCACAAAGTTGTGTCTGACTCTGCAACCCCATAGACTGCAGCACGCCAGACTTCCCTGTCCTTCACGGTCTCCCAGAGTTTGCTCAAACTCACACCCATCAAGTCTATGATGTCATCCAACCATCTCATCCTCTATTGCCCCCTTCTCCCCCTGCTCTCAATCTTTCCCAGCATCAGGGTCTTTTCCAATGAGTCTGCTGTTTGCTTCATGTGGCCAAAGTATTGGCGCTTCAGCATCAGTCCTTCCAATGACTATTCAGGGTTAAGTTCCTTTAGGATTGACTGGTTTGATCTCCTTGCTGTTCAAGAGACTCTCAAGGCATCATACACATTTTTCCCAGTTACTACCACAAAAAGCACAGGATTGAAAACAGCATTCCAAACGCAATTCCTCAGAAGTAACCACTTTCTTCTCTTTTAGCTGCTTTGTCTGGCATTTGTTTCCTTATCTCTTTTTTTTAAATGTGCTTATTCTAATATTCTTGATTTAACAGTTTTAACAATTACCCATCGACTTCCTACTACAGAAGGTGAGGATTCAGCCCTGATCACCACCAATCTGTCCTCCCTCTGCCAACTCAATATAAATGTCACGATTTTCAACTGCATCAATGTTCAGTATTGACATTGTTATGATTATGTAACCATTGCCTTTCTAGAGCAACTTTTTGCTTTCCCCAGAAATATTTGCCTTTTTATCTCATTTGCTTAGTTTTCTATTGACCTATCATTAAATCAGGCTTCCCAAGTGGTTCAGGGGTAAGGAATCCACCTGCCAAGCAGGAGATGTGGGTTACATCCCTGGCTCAGGAAGAGCCCCTGGAGAAGGAAACAGCAAGCCATTCTAGTATTCTTGTCTGGAGAATCCCATGGATAGAGAAGTCTGGAGGGCTACAGTCCACAAGGTCACAGGAGAGTCAGACACGACTGAGCAACTGAGCACAATCACTCAATTGCCCCCAGATTCCCTGCAGAATTCTAAAATCTATCTAGTAATCTACAGGCACCAGGTCTGAAGGCATTCCTTCTGGAGCCTCCATGCCCTTGTTCTCAGCTGCTCTCTGGGGCTTCCCTTTCCTCTGAGCATAAAGGACCCTGAGTTTCTCCCCTGTTTTCCAGACCTAGGTTTCTTCTCCTTGCTGTTCCTGCTTGTTTTAATACAACCTATCTAGCCAGGCTTCAGCAATATGTGAACCATGAACTTTCTGATGTTCAAGCTGGTTTTGGAAAAGGCAGAGAAACCAGAGATCAAATTGCCAACATCCGCTGGATCATCGAAAAAACAAGAGAGTTCCAGAAAAACATCTATTTCTGTTTTATTGACTATGCCAAAGCCTTTGACTGTGTAGATCACAATAAACTGTGGACAATTCTGAAAGAGATGGGAATACCAGACCACCTGATCTGCCTCTTAAGAAATCTGTATGCAGGTCAGGAAGCAACAGTTAGAACTGGACATGGAACAATAGACTGGTTCCAAATAGGAAAAGGAGTACGTCAAGGCTGTATATTGTCACCCTGCTTATTTAACTTCTATGCAGAGCACATCATGAGAAACGCTGGGGTGGAAGAGGCACAAGCTGGAATCAAGATTGCTGGGAGAAATATCAATACCCTCAGATATGCAGATGACACCACCCTTATGGCAGAAAGTGAAGAGGAACTCAAAAGCCTCTTGATAAAAGTGAAAGTGGAGAGTGAAAAAGTTGGCTTAAAGTTCAACATTCAGAAAATGAAGATCATCCGGTCCCATCACCATGGGAAATAGATGGGGAAACAGTGGAAACAGTGTCAGACTTTATTTTTCTGGGCTCCAAAATCACTGCAGATGGTGACTGCAGCCATGAAATTAAAAGACGCTTACTCCTTGGAAGGAAAGTTATGACCAACCTAGATAGCATATTCAAAAGCAGAGACATTACTTTGCCAACAAAGGTTCGCCTAGTCAAGGCTATGGTCTTTCCTGTGGTCATGTATGGATGTGAGAGCTGGACTATGAAGAAGGCTGAGTGCCAAATAATTGATGCTTTTGAACTGTGGTGTTGGAGAAGACTCTTGAGAGTCCCTTGGACTGCAAGGAGAACCAACCAGTCCATTCTGAAGGAGATCAGCCTTGGGATTTCTTTGGAAGGAATGATGCTAAAGCTGAAACTCCAGTATTTTGGCCACCTCATGCGAAGAGTTGACTCATTGGAGAAGACTCTGATGCTGGGAGGGATTGGGGGCAGGAGGAGAAGGGGATGACAGAGGATGAGATGGCTGGATGGCATCACTGACTTGATGGGTGTGAGTCTGAGAGAACTCCGGGAGTTGGGATGGACAGGGAGGCCTGGCCTGCTGCGATCCATAGGGTCGCAAAGAGTCGGACACGACTGAGCGACTGATCTGATCTGATCTTTTAATAATCTGCCAGGAAAGTGTACATACATAGGTGGTCATTCGAGGGGATCTTCCTTACTTGAGAATGGTTTTATTCTAATCTCACTCAACTTATATATAGTTAATTCAACTACAAATAGAAGTCTAGGATTAAAATCAATATACTCTCCAAAAGTTGAAGCCATTCCTCCATCTTCTTCTAAGCCTAAGCATTATTGCTGAGAAATCTGATGAATGTCAGTTGGTATCTTTTTGTATGTGAAGTGGCTCTATTTTCCCTCAGTAAACACTGAGGGTGTTCTCTTTACCCATGGCTACCCAAAATTTCACAAAAATGTTTCCTAATGTGGCTCTCTTTTCTACCATTGTGTCAGGTGCTCCGTGTTCACTTTCAATATGGAAAACCCATGTTCTCCAATTCTGAGATTTTTTTAGGGGGTATTGTCTTTGACATTTTTCTCTCATCTATATTATTCATTCTCTGTGGAATTCCTGTTAAATGGATAATCTTCTGGCTTAGTTCCCTAATTTTCTTATATTTTCTCCTCTCGTTTATCAAGATGTCCTTGATTTTAATTTCTAATTCACCTCCTGATGTTCTTAGAAAATTCTAGAACAGATGACTAGTTTCACTGTGTCCTCCTGTGGTCTGATGTTTATAGACCTGCCCTTGCTCCCTGTGTACAGCATCTTCTCCTGGCTCTCTGAGGATGTCAGTCAAAGCTTCTGAGGTCCCCCTTTATGGCAGCTTAGTCTGCATCTCCCGAGCGTCCTTTCATTCTGCTCATTTGTTTTTGTCTTTGTCTTTCCTGTAGGAGAGCCTCCTCAACTGTCTGCTGATCTCTGGCCTTCCTTTCATATTTAAGAGCAAACCAATAGAAGCCTGACTGGAATCTCTGTGTTTATCAGTGGAATTTATCTTCTATGGACCCTTTAAAGAGGATGAGGCCGGGAACTGGCCTCAGGACCATTTCCCCAAATGTCAATCACATGGATGTTCCTGTCTCCAGCCGGAGGCATCCCCCGTTCTTCTGTCCTGGCTTCCCAGTCTTCAGGAAGGATGGGGGGTTCTCCACTCAGGGTGAGAACTGGAGCTCTCTTCAGTTCCTCCAAAAAACAAACTTCCCACCCATGAAAAAGTTGGGGGAAGCAGAGAATTTTGGAGTGGAAGTGTCTAACACAGACTGAGCCAATGCTTGGTCTTCAGAACCCCCACCCCAATTTCTGCCTTCCACAGAACCTGTGACTGTCATGCCCAGGTCCCCCGGTTCATGGCACAAACCCACATGGTTCCAGCTACCACATCTCCCTGCCAACCCTGGAGCCTCAGCCTTCTTTACTCACTAAATCACTTGCCACTCACTTTATCTTTGTCCAAGGAAAAATCCCATCTTCCACCCACTTTTGCTTCCTCTTCCAATCCTTTTGTCCTTGGGGCTTATACCTTGTTCACCCTTTGCTATTGTATCTGTAGGGGATTTGGAAAACACCAGAGGCCAAAAAGGAGGCTGTCCTCCACGATAGATGGACAGAACTTAACATCAGGTCGCAGGAAAGGTCACACACAGAACACATCAATGCCTCTCTCCAACATCAGTGAGTCCCAGGAGACCTAAGTCAAGGGAGACCTCAGGACCGGAAGTCACATCTAACACAGAGCCTCTGCTACCAGCCAATCCAACAACGGACGCCCTGCTCAATTGTTACTACTATTGTTGTTTCAGTCACATGAACATCACCCTGGTCCATACACTGGCTAGGTTTGCTCAAGACTGCTTCTTACCCAGCATCATTACATCCTCACAAAGCCTTCTACTTAGACATGTCTGACCAGCTGTTAGCCACTTACTGAAGAAAATAGCATCCAGTTTTCACCTAAGTAGCATTTTTTTTTCTTCCAGAAGCGCTTTGGAGCAAGAGAGGAAATGTTCTCTCCAGCAGGGGAGAAAAGTCACCACCCCTTTCAGAGGTGGCCTGCAGGAAGATGCGAAGATGGTCAGGCCACGTGTGTGTTCACAGGCCACGCCACAGCCCCCTTCTTGTCCCAGGTTTTCACACCCACCCCCCCCCTCCGCCCCCCGGCCTCCTTCCCCTCCCCCATCCATTTCCTGTCCCCTTCGCCCCTCCCCCTGCTTCCCCCTCCCCACTGCATGGAGGGGCTGCTCCCTGCGCTCCTCTCCTGATGAAAAGGCTACTCTTTTCTCCTTGACATCGTGTAGGGCTGTGAATACAAGTCTATTGATTCGCATTTGGAGGAAGAAAAGGAGGGGTGGGGGGAGAAGAGAGGAACACAGAGTCACACATCGCCGGGCTTCATGGCTACCAGGGGACCATGTTCAGGTGACAGCAGAGAATTCCAACTGCGCCTCCTTCCACTCCAGCCCTGCAGTGGCCTGGGCATCATGGCAGCTGCTGCTCTGGCCCCACCCAGCCTGGGGCCCATGCTGCCAGCCCTGGACAGTCCAGCAGAGATACCACACGCATCTCAGTCATCACCCCCATTCACCAACAGGCTCAGGCAGGGCTGACACTGACCCTTTGTGTGAGGCTCAAGATCCAAGGAACTGTTCTCACAGGACAGGGGCTCAGAAGAGGCCGGAGGCCTGGTGAGTAAGGGCTGGCCACAGACCGAGTGACAGTGCTGCTGCTCTGAACAATTTTAAAGCCCAAATCACTAAAGAGCACACAGCTAGGAACCAGAAACCAGCTGACACGCTAGGTTCTGACATTTCTGACCGTGAGACCATTAATTCCACATTCATCTCTTCCCTGAGACAACAGGCAACCCAGGGAAGGCCTGATCGCTAAGGATCCCACCTGGCACCTGGCCCATCCATGGCTGCACACAGACATGGGCAGGTCTGCTGGGGGCTGGGGGCTCGTCCTTTGCGGGGCATCATTTCAACATAGTATATGTCTTTCTACATGAGAAATTAAGTCGACGTCTCACTGAGGGCCATGCTAGCTTATTTTCAAGTAACGTTTACTGAGCATTTATTAGGCATCCCTGCACACAACGGAAAGCTGGGCCCAAACAGAACACTGAGTCCCTGCAGAAGGGACCACAGCCCTGCCGTCCTGCTCTGCATCCCTGGAGAAGGGAGGCGGCAGATTAGGAACACGTGGGAAAACCCCTGGAAGAGGATGCCCAGTCGTACAAAAGCCCATGTTACTATTGCTTCACCTGATCTTAAATTCTCCAGGCCCAGCCAAATGTGTGTGCTTCCTTGAGAATGCACCTACTATTAGCCAGAGATGTTGGGGCCATTTAAATGAAATCAGCAGGCGCAGTGTTCTAAATAATCCCAGCTTTGGTTCAGTCCACACGCACGCCTTTTGAAATGGAAACACTGGACCGAGCAGTAATGACAGGGAAAAACAAACTCAAGCTCCATCTACTTGGCCAGGAAACTGTGGATCACTCAAGACTGAAATGAATCTGATTTCCCTCCTCAGCGGAAGGCTGATTCTCTTTACAACGAAACTGCAGCACTTAGGAGAAGATGCCCTCCTGCAGAATTAGATTCTTCAAGCTTCGCTAGGTACCTGTGTTTGACACACTCTATTCTGCTTCCAGCATTTCCTTAAAGGATGTGAGAGCCTCCAAGGCCTCAGGAGTTAAGCCAAACCACAGCTTCATGTCAGGATCCTCACCTGGAGACACACCTGCTCCCAGGGCAGCACAGTGTCCCCATCAGCGCAGGTCCTTAATGCAGCTTTCTTGCTCTTTTTGCTGAGGGGCCTGCCGAATACTCCCTGGAGTGAATGATTCCCCCTCCAATCTTCACCCTGCCTTGGACATGGAGCTGCTAAGCCAGAGGCGATGGTCCAAGGAGATGGTGGCTTGGACATCTTGGAAGCACCTGGAACAGAGTCTCCCTGACTAGCACCTTTGTTCATCATCTTTCAAGTGAGCACGTTCGGAGATGCTGATAACTGTGCCAGCTGCCTTCAGTGAGGAGCACTGTAGTTAAAGATGAGGAATGGGAGCATGGCAGGGTGAGACTTTGGGGAGGGCTTCCCTGGGGAGGTGACATTTCACCTGAGCCCCGAAGGGTGAGAAGTTAGTCGGGTTAGGACAGGGAGTCCAAGCACAGGACACACCATGTGTGGGAAGTGACTGTGCACACGTAATGAACTGGAAGACGGCCCAGACGGCTGGAGGACGAGGAGGGAGTGGACTAGCGAGTGGAACGGAGGCGCTGGGGAGGAGAGGCACCAGCTCCACGGAGACCCGCGGCCTCTGCAGAGAAGCCCTGCCTTCATCCGAGAGTGCTGGGGGGTCGAGGGAGATTTCCAGGTTGGGGGAAGGGACACGCAGGACCTCTCTGCACATTGCACACAGAGGGGGTTGGAGGTGCCAAGAATAGATGTGGCCAGTTATACATGGAGGTCCAAGAGAGGCTGCAGCTCAGAGCAGAGCTTCTGACTAAGGATGTCTGAGTGCAGGTGGCGATCTGTAGAGTTTGCTTCCTCAGGCTCATGGAAGGGAAACTTCTGCCCCTCCAGGAAAAGGACTGGAGAATCGATACCTCTCTGTTTTGTTTTGTTTTTCTTACCCCCACATGATTAAGACTGACTAATCATGGAGAAGACGAAGGTCTGACATGTCTGTGTCCTTGTTTCTTTTCTGGGCAGGTTTAATACTTCACTGGCTTCTGCTTATATGCACTCATTTTTCCTCCCCCGCCCTCTCTTTTTCTCTTTTCCGCCTTAAAAGGACTACCTGCAGTTCGTGTGCTTTCCTTTCTGTCCTTTCCTCCTGTACGTGCCAATCCCCTGGCAGGTCCTACCTCTGCAGGGGAAGGCCTGCAGCTACAGTTGACATATTATTGTGCCTGTGACTGAGCAAACCAAACCAACTGGGAGCAAGAAGATATTAAGTGAGGAGCTCATTTTGGACTTGACTCAAAACTGCAGCCTGTGACTCAGCTTCACCCGAAATGAAACGGAGAGTCTGATGCCTGCCTGACTCTACTTCTCGTCATGTTCAGGTCTTTGTGGGAATTGTGCCTTTAAATTCCAACAGTAAACAAAGCAATCGCTTATGCCGATGAAACCATCTCAGGAAAAACAGAGAAAAAAGGACCTAGAACTGAGTCTGAGAAACCCCTTTTAATGACTGAAGAAGGACTAGCTGAGGATAAGGGGAGATGTATGGAGCTAGAAACATTTACCAAGAGGGGGACACTGAAGACAGGTATGATGGGCAATGCAGAAGGTCACCAAGAAGCAAGGGACACGGGTATTAACATTTTTCTGTTAGATTGTTTCCAGGACAGCCATTAATTGCCTTGGTGAAACCCTTTTATAAGAAGAGGGTCAGAAACCAAGGCATGAGCAGCCATGGAAGGCCAGAAGAAAGAGAGAGTGCATAGAGGAGACTTTTCAAGAAATGTCACTCTGGAAGGCAGAGCAAGAGACAGTGGAAATAGATCTCCAGACCTATTGGATCTCCATCCCAGGAAACCCCAAGCCTGCACTTCATAGTGAATGGGAAAAGCTCGACTCCCTGTATGTAACTCCCCACCCCCACCCCAACCCACCCACGCTCTCTGTTTAATCATTGATTCATATGAACAGTGCTCATAGACTTTTTTTTTTTCATTCAAGACTGGGTTTTAACACATCACTTATAAAAACGAACATTCCAGTTCAACTGATTGGTTTGACCACAAGTGCTGCATGTGCTAAGTCACTTTAATCGTATTTAACTCTGTGACCCCATGGACTATAGCCCACCAGGCCCCTCTGTCCATGGGATTCTCCAAACAAGAATACTGGAGTAGGTTGCCACACCCTCCTCCAGGGGATCTTCCCAACCCAGGGATCGAGCCTGTGTCTCTTACATCTCTTGCACTGGAAAGCAGGTGAGCCACCAGGGAAGCCCCTTGATCATGAGGTCCACCCCCACCCCCAAATACGAATCCAGCCACAAGGTTCTCCTGGCAAGGATCAACAGTCATCTGCCTATGAGGGATGCTACAGCACTTGGCGTGTTTCCTGTTATAGCACGTATCACAGGTACAGTGATCATTTCTGTCCCTGTCTGTAGCTGCCGCCCAGCTGGTAAACTTCTCCAGGGCAGGGATCTAATCACTTTCACTTGGTGTCACGTAGTAGGAACTCAGTAAGTGGTTGTAAAATAACTGAGAAGTACGGCATCCTGCCCCCCCGCCTGTGGTGATATCTGTTGACAAAATTGGATTTCTGTGTTGGACACGAACCAAAAGAGACTAAAGAGGCGTGATGACTAAATGCAATATGGTGTCCTGGATGGGATCCTGGAACAAAAGAGGAAATCAGTGGGAAAACTGGTAAATGCCCTCTGAGAACCTAGCCTGAGGCACCAGACCCTCATTACAAGTACCCAGGGTTCTGGTTTCTGTTAATACGAAAAAGCCTCTCCTTGGAAGTGGTTGAGCACAGGGGTTTAGAAAGGTCAAATGATATTAGACAGTCTTGCCTCTTTGGGAAACAAGTCAGCCTTCCTTACAAAAATTGTCCGCTTAAGGGAGAGGTGTCCTCCTTTCTAAGACCCCCTACCCAGTTCCTTCACACCGGAGTGTTTAAATATGCAGGATGTTTAAGAAACCTCATCGTAAATAAGCTACTCTACCTTTAGCATCTTGTTCTCCCACCTGAAGGTTTCCTGGAAAGCCTATTTAACAACCATGTGACACTGACAAATGAAATATCTTCGGCCCTGCCTGCTTCTGACTTCTCTGATGGCTCAGCGGGTAAAGCATCTGCTGCCTATGCAGATGATGGTTCAATCCCACGGGTCAGGAAGATCCCCTGGAGGAGGAAATGGCAACCCACTCCAGTGTTCTTGCCTGGAGAATCCCATGGACAGAAGAGCCTGGCCGGTTTGCAAAGAGTCAGACATGACTGAGCAACTTAGTAGCAGCAGCCGCCCCTTTGTCACTAGGGAATAAGGATCTCCCACACTCCTACATAAACCACGGATGTCCAGAAACGGTGTGCATTTAGAAAAGAATCCTGACCGCTCTAGCAAGGAGCACACAGGCCACCAGAGAGAAAGGCGAATTAGGAAATCGCAAGCGGTACACTAAGAAGTCTCAGTATGGCTTGTGACATTTGAGGCTACTAAGTGTATGATCATGTTCAAATGCAAATCTGTGTGGCTTGGGAAACACACAGTCAAAAACAATAACAACAAGATCAACAACAGAGCATTTAGCACTCGCCCACCTCTCCCTCTTCGCCAGCATCCTGCAAAGCCGGGAGTATACCATTTCACCCTCACAACAACGCTCTGGGTCAGTCCTCTTGTTTTCCTTCTGTTTCAGACTCAGATGCAGAGGATCCAAGAGTTGAGCAACTTGCCCAAGGCTATTATTCAACTGACGTGGGAGGTAGCCAGGACTTGAACGCAGATATTCTGCCTCTAGACCCCGAGATCTGAGCTATTTCATTACGTCACACTTGAACTTGTAAATATAGGCATGCAATCCAAGGTCCAGAGCCGAGTGAGGGAAGCTGGGCAGAGGTGCTGTGGGATCCTCTCGCCATGCAGCTCACTGAGCTCCCAAGGCTTAGCTCCTCTCAGCACCACCCATGTTTGTCCACATCTCCCGGGACCCCTTATCCTCAGGAATTCCTCTGGAAAGAACCCTTCTGCCCAGCAGATACTTGAGCTATTCCGACAGAGTCTGAACCACTCCCTCTCAATGAGGAGTTATCAGTCCAGGCGATGCCAACCCAAATTCTTTTTTTTTTTTTTTTGGAAAGATCACAGAAAACAAATTACATTAATATTTGTCAGGAAACATGCTAATGACAAGGATACAAAGATGATAAGCCTCCGATAGCAAACTGACGCACTAATTAACATTAACAGCTTAATTGGCAATAAGGGCATAGAGCATCACCCTGTTTCATTAAGGCGTCCCCGTTTTCATGGGGTCCTTCAACAATGGCCTGAGAGCAGGAACTTGCATGCGTGTCAGCACACCTGGCAGATCAGGTGGTGTGAGGTGGGGGCAGGAGACGGGACACGCTCTCTACCCTCAGTGTCAGAAACGTCTCGAGTGAAGACATTTGGGAGTCTCTCCTGATCCTCCTGACACGAGGTTCCTCTGGTGGCTGAGCGGGAGCTGAGTACCAGAGCAGGTCCGAACTTGAAAAGGGATCCATGCACCAGTGCTTCACCTCCCTCTGCTGCATACAGGTTACTGGGATGGGTCTGAGATGCTAAGTCTGAGTCGCAGATCTTAGGCAGGCCCGAGAGTCTTCATTTCTGGCAAGCTTCCAGGTGACCCAGACACTGCTGCTCCTGGGACCACAATTTGAAAAAAACAAGACTGTAGATTCCTACCACATCATCACCCAGGAGCCACCTGGACCTACCTTGGGTTCCCCCACGAACGGGGAGCTCACTACCTTCTAAGGCGGTTTCTTTGGTCCTGGGCCCCTTAATTATCGGAAGGTTCTTCCTAGCATGGAGCTGAAATCCATCACCCCACCCATCACATGTTTTTCTACCCACTAAGGCCGCAGAAGACACTGAGGCCTTCTCTCAGGTAATGCCTGTGACCACACTAGGTCCAAGGTCAACTTCCTGACCGAAAGATTCTCCAGGATCTATAATGGGCAGGACCTATAGGAAATAATTCCCTTCAGAAGGGTGAGTGAGGAATTTAGCAGAGTACCCACTGATTATTTTTATGCTGTGGTCACTTAGTGGTTCCCTGGATAAACACCGATGTGTCTTGGACTGTAGCCTTGGCCCCACAGCTCCCCGCACAGGGGGAATCAGACCCCTCCTTCCCTAGCTCCATGTCCTGCCTCTCTGCCTGGCCTGGCCTCCCCCCGCCCCCACCAGCACATACAGGGAATGAGGGCCTTCTGTGTTCCCTGCACATCAGCACAGCACAGCAGGACAGATGCATGTCTCCAGCCTAGAGAGCCCATCAGGGAAAAAAACTCAAGAAGAGGCTGGCGTGTCCCAATGTCCAGGGGGAAGATGACTCCAGGCTGACCCTGACCTCTGTGTGAGTTCATTCTCTCAAGACAGAGGGACAAGGATGTGCCTCTGCCTTTCCACTCTGCTTGTGCTGTTAGCTGGGAGGCGGCGCTGGGAGTTAGCCCACCCTAAGTACAGACGGGAGCAGAAGGATGACCAGACAGCTGGAGCAGAGTCCAGCCACCGTAGGGCCCCCTTCCTGCCTCCCCAGCAGGTCAGAAGCGCTGGCCGTAGGCATCCATGACTCCTTGCTGTTCATGAAATTATGGGTCTGGAACCTGACTGCTAAGTTGTATGGTTTCTTCAGTGAGATGGGAAGAGCAGTTGAGATGGGGAAAAAAAAAAAAAGCAGTCAAATGCTTCCACTTGGAGAGTGTGGACCACACATAAATGCTTATGTGAACCCTGATTTGAGCCAGGAGGAGGTGTACGTGAGGGTGTCTGGCAACCTGGGTTTCCTTCTAGATAAGCCTGTCCCCTTGAGAGAGAACTAACCGTTCACTCCCACCCCAGCTCCCCGCGGGCCTTCAGAGGGTCAAGGAGGTCTCAGGTTGTGTCGGCTTCGGGTGAAGGTGGGAATGAGCGATGGACTGGAAACAAGGCAGGTCCACCTTCTCCAGCTGCACAGCCCAGCATGGGGAGGTCGGTGCAGCTGCAGTCCAGGGTGCAAGACATGTGTCCAAAGGTTCTAAACTCTAACAATAGCCTCTTGGAGGTTAAATCAGAAAGGACACCTGTGCAGGGTCCAGGCCAGCATGACACTCAAGCCTGCCGTCGGGTGGGCTGCCTGGTGGACTGTGTCCAAGCTCAAGAGCAGACGTCATGCTTTCTATTCTTTGGCAAAAGGAAACCCGAACAGCACAAAACTGGTAGACCGACAGGACCAAACTTGAGGTTCCTGAGGATGTGTCTTTATAACTCCGCTTTCCCTGAAAAGAAAACCCGGGGAGGACAAAGGAGGAGACCACGCCACCCCTATCTCCCGGCACACACACTGTCGTCACCACTCCTCACCAACTGGGAATGTGTTCAGGCCCGAGTTATGATTTAAATGAAGCACACCGCACCAATATTGTGTGGTGCCATCTGTTATTTTATATTTCACAAAATTTGGCCAGTTTTGAAATATTATAATTATATCTCCCCCATTACGTATGCAACGCAGACATTTTCTGACACATAAATACAGTACGTGGGAAATGTGACTGTATTTATAGCTGTCGGCCGGTGGGGAGCGGAAGGGCAGCTGGCACCATTCACATTCTGGGGGCACAGCCGGCTAAGGGGCAGAGGCCAGGTCGGAGCTGCCTTAGCCCGCTAGTACCCTGTCCCTGAGGAGGCCCCACTGTTCCCAATGCTCCCGCCCTACTCGAATTCCAAGGAAAGTCACACCAGCTTTTGTCAAATCATCCAAGATCAAGCATGTCTCCTTCCCTGGGGCTGTAGCTGCCAGATGCAGATACACCAGGTAATGTCGAGGGTCAAGGACTGGGCCCAGAAGGGGCAGAGTTCTGAAGGCTACCCCCCACCCCAGGGGTTCCTACAGCAGCCACGGAGGGAGGGGAACAGAGCAGGAAGAAGCTAGGCTCCTGGGAGTCAGAGGACCAGGAGGTTTGGCGGACCTGCTGGGAGAAGGAACCCCCTCCTGGGAAAGCCAGCGCCCTTGAGCCTCGGCCCTCTGTTCACTTCTGCAAAGGCAAGGCTGGCACCCCATGGCTGGTTTGGTCTGGGTGCAGGGGGACCAGGAAGACTGTCAGCCTCCGTCAAAGCCTCTAGTGGGTGTGTTCTGGATCTGTTTCATCTTCAGAGAAAAATAGTGTTGTTTAGTTGAGCTGTTTTTCTTCAAATACTGCAAAGTGCCTTGCAACGACAAAGAGAAGCAAGCAAATGACAAGCATTTGAGCTTCCCTTTCTGTCTCTCCAAAACAAAGGCATTATCTGTGATGAGAGCTATTTGATAACTCCAGGCGTTTCTGCCCTGGTCCTCACGTGCCATCCGCAGGAGCCCAGACAGACCTTCCTCTGTGACACTAAGTGCTGCCGCCCCGGACGACCCAGCCCAACCAGAATGGCACTGATACTGCAGCACTTTTTAAAATTTCATTACTAACATTTAAAAATCATGGATTTCACATAAAACCCAGCTCCCTCTTGAAAAATCATAAGAGCTGGCATCACTGAAAGCGTATTTCTGCCCGGCGACAATCTGCCTGCTCCGAGGAGCAGCTGCCCGCCTTGGAAGAGACACAGTCCTCATTTTGCCCCGGCCCCTCCCCTCCCTGAAGTCAGACTCATCCAGTGCCCCCTGCCCAGCTCTGCAAGGACTTGTGTCTGAGACTCCTGAACTGGGCAACTGACACTCAGGGAGAAATACAGACAAGAAGACTGAGGTTACATTTTTTCCCCCTTGATACAGGGCTGGCGGAGCATTAAAATATATCTGTAAACACTCTAACAGGAAATTAAAGTGAAATTTATAAGCCTCCCTGATTTTTTTTTCCTTCAGAAACCTTCTAAAAGTGAAAAGATAAATCTCCACCACAGTGCTTATTTCTCTATATTTTAGTCATCTGTTTATTTATCATTCTCCACCAACAGACTGTGAGCGATTTCAGAGCAGGAGCTGAGTTAATTCTCCTTCGCACACTGGAGTCTACAACAAGGGCACATCGTGGGCCATAATCTATGGAGGGAAGGGAAACGGTGACCAAAGCCAGCGGAATCTCACGGAGCTCTCCTTAGGAAAGGAGCCCAGCCTATGAGGCTCCTGATTCTTTAAGGTCCCAAATGTGATGCAATACATACCCTGGCTGCCCAGAAAGGAGCCAGACTCTATGTGCTTGGGCATCCCTAATGGGGGTGAGGGAAGCAGGCAGGATACCCACATGGAGGGTCAGCCTGTCCTCGTGACGGATACTATGGAGATCAGTTGGACTGGGGCTGGACCATCGATATCAGCTAACACTGCCCCTGGGCTACCACTGTGGCTCCAGGACAGGAAACATGTGAAGCAGCTCTGACCCAGGAGGACAGAACCCTGAGGAATGGGGTGGAACACCGAATTCTACTACCTCAGGGGCAAAGAACCTCAGAGGAGAGACAATAAAATGGAAGATGTTCATGAAGATTTTGTCCTCCCAGCGAGAGCTGGAACATAAAGAAGTAAGAGTGCCAAAGAATTGATGCCTTGGAATTGAGATGTTGGAAAAGACTCTTGAGAGTCCCTTGGATAGCAAGGAGATCAATCTAGTCAACTCCGAAGGAAATCAATCCTGAATATTCACTGGAAAGAATGATGCTGAAGCTGAAGCTTCAATACTTTGACCACCCAATGCTTAGAGCCAGCTTATTGGAAAATACCCTGATGCTGAGAAAGATTGAGGGCAAAAGGAAAAGAGGGCAGCAGAGGATGAGATGGTTGGATGGCACCACTGAATCAATGGACATGAATTCAGAAAACTCTAGGAATCAGTGAATGACAGGGAAGCATAGTGTGCTGCAGTCCACGGGGCCACAAAGAGCCCCTGACATGACTGAGCGACTGAACAGCAACTGTTCTCCCGTGGAGCTCAGGTAAGAGTCCAGCAAGCAACAAAGGTGCAAACTGAGATGCAAAGTACTTTCTAGAGTTTTGGAGTAGACCCACTTCAGACGTAGTCATAGGGAAAACCTTGCAGAATTAAAAAACTTAAGTCTATTTAAAAGTGTTACAAAGCATACTACTGTATTTTTAGGGTGTCCCAAAGTCTATACAAGGAAAAAAATATACTGTCTTGGGACTTCCCTGGCAGTCTAGTGGCCAGGACTCCAAGTTGCCGTGCAGAGGCTGGAATTCAATCTCTGGTCAGGGAACTAGATCCCATATGCCACAACTAAAGATTCTGAGTGCCGCAACAAAGATCAAAGATCCTGTGTAGCACAACGAACACCCGGCGCAGCCAAATAAATAAATAAGATACATATATTTTAAAAGTAGAGTGTCTTTTCCTGGGAGTTTTCAATAAATTGTACAGATTTGGTGGCATTTTTGGCCTCTCTCTGCAGCTGGGCTCACCTGGTGCCACCATCAGGGAGAAGACTATGCCCCACCTCCCACCCGCCACCCCTGGCTGTGGCTCCAGAGCCCAGCCTGCTGTCTGCAACTCCCCCAGAGCTCAGCTCCGTATGTGGAATAGGAGATGGTCCCCAATTCCTGTGTTGACGTGAAGGGGAAGTGACAGACTCCAGGTGGATACCCGTGAGGATGTGCCCCTTCCTACATCCTTCAACACACAGGAGGCCACCGGTTCCATCAGTGGCACTGAGGCAGGAACCCCGGTGGCTTTCCTCAAATGTTTGTCTGAGACTTAAAGCAATGTCTACTGTCTGCCAGCAGCACAGGCTTAACTACTGTCTGCAGACTGCCCGACAATGCAGGAGATATAAGAGACCCAGGTTTGATTCCTGGTTGGAAAGATCCCCTGGAGGAGGGAATGGCAACTCACTCCAGTATTCTTTCCTGGAGAATCCCATGGCCAGAGGAGCCTGGAGCTACAGTCCATGGGGTCGCAAAGAGTCAGACATGACTGAATCAACTTAGTGCACATGTACAATGTTCATTGTAAATTCTTCTTTAGGGACTTGTTCTTGGAATAGGCCAGGCCACACTGTACATCAGATGTGCATTTGCTTCCTAACCCCCAGAGCCACCAGCTGTGTGATCACAGAAATTCACTCTATGTCTTTGAGCATCCACTCCTTCATCAGTAATACTGGGATGTTAACAGCTACCTCATTGGTTTCTAATGGTGATGAACTGAAATAAAATTTATGAAATTATTGTTAGTTTTAGCACTTGTCCTCCCCTAAGCATCATTATTATTAGCTGAATCACAGCCTGAAAGCAATACTCTTTAGTTTGGGGTCAATGCAAGGTACTGATTCTTCGCTCAGCAACAAACTCCTGCTCCTGCTCTGCTACATCCCACTCTGTGTCTCTGCTTTCTTTCCACTGCAATACCTGGTGTGTCCACATGACACAGGAGGTCAGCAGCAGGGGGACTGGAGTTCTGGTATGGACAGTCCCCTGAGAGACTGGCTGTGGTCAATGGCAGTATCTCTCGTATCTGCCAGGCCTGGAATAGGCCTTGTCCTCCTGCCAACAGGATCAGTCAACATAAAAACTAGGACTTATTTGAGTGCTGTTGTTGTTCAGTAGCTCACTCATGTCCAACTCTTTGCGACCCCATGGACTGTAGCTCACCAGGCTTCCCTGCCCTTCACTGTCTCCTAGAGTTTGCTCAAACTCATGTCCATTGAATCAATGATGCCACCCAACCATCTCATCCTCTGTTGTCCCCTTCTCCTCCTGCCCTCAATCTTTCCCAGCATTAGGGTTTTTCCAGTGAGTCAGCTCTTCACATCAGGTGACCAAAGTATTGGAGCTTCAGCTTCATCATCAGTCCTTCCAATGAATATTCAGGGGTGATTTCTTTTAGGATTGACTAGCTTGATCTCCTTGCAGACAAGGGATTCCCAAGAGTCTTCTCAGCACCACAATTCAAAAGAATCAATTCTTCAGCACTCAGCATTCTTTATGGTGGCCTTATATCAACAACACTTGTTTGAAAATAAGAGTGGAGCCGGTTCTCTGCACCAGCAGGTTGCATCCTCAACATGGACGGCTTGAATTGGCTTCTTCCTGTTAGTGGCATTTCTTTTTTCAAAATTATATTTTAGAATTCTGATGTTCGATTAATTCACACTGGTGTTTACCACTATTGGTAGATTTTAAGAGGGTTTTATTATTTATTTAGAAGTACTTGGAAAAAGAAAAAATATCATAAAGCTGAAATGTAATTTTCTCACTAGCAGTAACAGGAATAAAATGATGATAACATGTTTCTTTTGCATAAAATCTGTAACAGGCTTATGATGGGAGAACTCATGTTGCCGATGCTGAATATAGAGGGAGATCCCACAGCCTGCTTTGCAAAGGCACTTCACAAAGTGGTCCATCTCCCAGTGAGCGGCAGGAGACTAGGGAAAAGAAAGGGCTTAATGGAGTCAAAGATGTCATTCCCTGCTACAGAAAGTGCCAAACTCCCATTTTTCTGGGATAAATAATGTCGATGAAAGTGAAAGTTGCTCAGTCATGTCCGACTCTTTTGGACCCCATGGGCTATAGCCCACCAGGCTCCTCTGTCCATGGAATACTCCAGGCAAGATACTGAAGTGGATAGCAATTCCCTTCTCCAGAGGATCTTCCCAACCCAGGGGTCGAAGCCAGGTCTCCCACATTTCAGGTGGATTCTTTACCATCTGAGCCACTAGGAAGAGAAGCTCTAAATAACATCAATGAGTGTGTTGAAATTAGTTTTTGACAGATAGATTGGTGGACCTTGAGACCTGCGAGCCGAGGACACATCTAATGGACTCCCCTTTGCTTCATAAAAGAGGAAGTGGGAGGTACAAAAACTTGGCTCCAAAGTGGCTCTACTTTCTCTGTGAAGCGTCCAGGATGTAATAAGCTTCCATGAAAGAGTAAATAAAATCAAACTGGAAGAGTAACGTGGGAGTTTCCTCCTTAGGTTCTTCTCTTTCCAAGTTTTCTTTGTAGCAGTTTCTCATCCATGTTAAATTTCCTAAAAGTTTATTTATATCAACTTACTTCTTGCTAAGAAATCTTCAGTGGAGCTTCAAGTTTGAAGTCTTACTTTGGTGGCAGTGATTTAGTCACTCAGTCATGTCCAACTCTTTGAGACTGCATGGACTGTAGCCCACCAGGCTCCTCTGTCAATGTAATTCTCCAGGCAAGAATAATGGAGTGGGTTGCCATTTCCTTCTCCAGGGGAATCTTCCCAACCCAGGGATTGAACCCAGGTGTCCTACATTGGCAGGCACGTTCTTTACCGTTGAGCCACCTGGAAAGGCTGCAAAGTCATTCTTTGAGGGCATTCAGAACAGATCCCCAACCTGTCCCCATCCTGGATGCCACCGTGTTCCTCCAGGAGCCTGGGACGCCCAGCAGGCCATCCCTCCCATGTGCAGCGGGATCCTGGGACCTAGCCCCTCCCACACTCTCCTTCCACACTGAGCTCCAGCCCCTTCTTCTCCTCTATACTTCTTTGAAGACTCATCTGCCTTCAGTGTCTTCTAGCTCTTCCGAAAACCTTATCTGGAAAACCTTATCTGTGCTTCTTGTTTACTGCCTTATTATGCCACTGTTTTTCAAGAAGACCACAAGAATCTTAAGGACAAGGTCTATTTAGCTTGTATTTTCATTCCTCACAACTAGTATGGTTCCTTGTTCCTGGAAAAAAAATGCCAGAAATGTTTGTCGAGAAGAACATCAGCTGGACATAAAAGTCTCACCGAGGCTCTATAAGGTCTAGTTCTTATAGAGCTCAGATAATTTCTTGCCTTTTTAAAAGTCTCTTCTCAGCGACTATGGCCAAGAAGCTTCTGTCCTTCTCTGCCTCCCTAGAGAGAGGATGCGGGCTGGAGATGGATTGGAACAAAGGACGCAGTCATTCTCGTGTTGATGGTGTTCCCAGGAGACAGGACTCTTCCAAATCCAGCTTTCTCGTTCAATGCACTTGGCTGGAGCCATGCACCCAGTGGTGGAAGCCCATCTGAGAAGCAACCAATTCAAGCAGAGGTCCAGCTCTGTGAGACAGGAACTTGGCAAACCCAAGTTGCCACGGTAACTGGGCTCCCAGCTTCAACACTCCCTACTTATGTTTTCTAGTTTGGGGTTTATGTTTTGGAGGGGGATTTTTTTCCCCCTTCCTTTTAACCTCCAAGTGTGTGAGGAAACGTCTGCCAAGGGAATTAAAGGAACACACTGCCTAGAAGCAACTGGAAACCATGGGGATTTAAAGGTCTCTGAGAAAGAAAAAAATAACACACAGGACATAGACTCTTAGCAACAAACTATCAGCACCGAGGGTCAGAGCTGGCTACGTGGGCCTCTTGTGTAGCCTCCCTCTTATCCAACCGAGTTATCATATGTGGTAACCACCATATTCTGCTTTTTTTTTTTAAGCATCAAGAATCTTACATTTTTGGGGTCTGGTAGTAGTTTCTTTTTAGAGAGACGGAGCTTAAAACATGTTCAGAAGGGCCATTTGCCATGTAGCTAGTTCTCAATTCATCCAGCTGGTATTCACACCAGCCTGGAAGCATCATCAATCATTCAGTATATCAACTGCACTAAGCCATGAGTATAATTTCTGGACACAGAAAAAAGATGGTGCTCGTGGAGACCTGGGGACCAAGGTGCATGTGTGCGAAGGCTGAAAAGCTGGTTCCAACCCTATGGTTTTCCAGGGTAACTGCTCCAATTCCGAAGGCTAGGGTAGGTTCTCCCAAAAAGAGAAGAGCGACAGAGCTGGTGGCTCTCATGAAACCCTCCTTGGCAATTTTCTGTCCTGAGTTTCTGTGCCAGCAGGGTAGTCTGGGCAGATTTTAAATCGTAATGAAAATGGAGCCCTCACTTTCCAGTCACAGAATGAACGTTCCTTATCTCTGCTGTTAGCTGCTTAGGCGCCTTAAGGGTTGAGCATAGCAGACACAGGCAGAAGGAGAGAAGAGTTATTAAATTCTGAATCTGACACAGAGAAAAATTAGAGATAAATCAATGAGAAATAGAACATCTTAGATCTCAGCTAAGAGATCAAGTTGATGAGGTCATCACCAAACCTCGAGCTACATAAAAAGCAAAGTCTATGCATACACACATACATATTACACATAGTATCTACTGTATTTGTATGCATAGTCTTACTTGGCACACACTCTCATGTATGCAAGTGGTCTTTCAATTGTGATATGCAATTGCCAGTAACCTATGCAGATAAAGACTTCAAAACATGCTTCCTTCCGGTGCACAGCTGCACGTGTGTGGCACACATCACTTCCAGAGGACATGATAATAATCTATCCTCTTTAGGAGCTACACTGAGCCCATAGAGATAATTAGCTCAGAAGTGCAATGATAAACATGTCAAGACAGGAGGAGCATTTCTTTCCTAAAACTAGAGATGACAACGTGATGGGAAATGGGGTTCTGTGGAAGGTGAACAGTGCGCCTGTGATCAATCTTCCATATAAACTGTCATAATTTGAGCTATTCTGTGTGGGTCAGCAGATGCCAAGTGATGGGGGAATTAGCATCGTGACTTTGGGAAGGGAATCCTAGAGTTGAAAAGTAAGGCCCTCAAGGGTCTTTGGGTCGATTTCCTTATTCCCTGCTAAGACCTCTCTGTGTACTATGTTGTGCAGGGCTAAGTCACTTCAGTCGTGTCCAACTCTTTGCGACCCCATGGACTATAGCCCGCAAGGCTCCTCTGTCCATGGGATTCTCCAGGCATGAATACTATAGTGGGTTGCCGTGCCCTATTCCAGGGGATCTTCCCAACCCAGGGATAAAACCCATATGTCTTAAGTCTCCTGCACTGGCAGATGGGTTCTTTACCAATAGTGTCACTTGGGAAGCCCTAAGACCCCTCTACCTAACCCTAACTCACCATCATCCATCATTGCCATCTTCATCCACATGTGTTGTCCTTTATGTAAAGAAACTTAAGATTTTTTTTTTCAGATTTTTGTATGCAGATGCATTTCAACATAGAGCTATGATGAAGTCAGGATGTTTTTCCCTAAACTCACTGACATTTTTTAAAAATCAATTTCTTGTTGGTTTATTTTCAATGAAGAAAAGAAGAAATTTCTACTGACACTGTACGGAAAAGTATTTCAAAGTATTTGGAAATTTGGGGCTAGTTGAAATAGCAGCTGAGTAGAGTACAATTTGGGGTTTCCCTAGTAACTCAGCTGGTAAAGAATCCACCTGCAAAGCAGGAGACCCTGGTTCAATTCCTGATTAGAAAGATCTCCTGGAGAAGAGATAGGCTACCCACTCTAGTATTCTTGCCTGGAGAATCCCATGGACAGAGGAGCCTGGTGGGCTACAGTCCATGGGGTTGCAGTGTCAGACGTGACTGAGCAACTAAGCACCACACAGCACAGAGTAAAACTTACTAGATGCCTACAAATATCTTTTCTTGATGATAAATTCTCCACTGATTTTAAAACAAATTGTCAGTTTTATTTTAGCTTTTTGTGGTGGCAAAAAAACTAAACTTCTATTGTAAGATACATCAACACTTAGAGCTATTAAAATGAGAGTTAACTTGCACCTTAGAGCCCAGGGAATATGGTTTTGTTTGTTTTTGTTTATTTCACTGTTTGCCATCCGACTATTTTCATGAAACTGTGCAGTAACCATATGGGACATGAAAACCAGGGTTTATTTCCTGGGTTCACTTAACACTGGGATCAATTTCACATAGACTCATAACTTTCACAACACAGATGTTCACAGGAAAACTCAGGCTGAGTATAAAATTAATGACTGGGTATCAGGAGCTGTCACGTAGGTGATGTCTCAGGGACCATAATTATGTCAAATCAGTGCTCCACACCCATGTACCTTGATCAATTCAAAATGGGATGTAAGGCCACCACTCTGAACAAGACATATTCATTGTCTCATAATAGATTGGTAATACTTAGTGAAAAGAAGGGAAGTGAAAAGCAAAGGAGAAAAGGAAAAATATACCCATTTGAATGCAGAGTTCCAAAGAATAGCAAGGAAAGATAAGAAAGCCTTCCTCAGTGATCAATGCAAAGAAATAGAGGAAAACAATAGAATGGGAAACACTAGAGATCTCTTCAAGAAAATTAGAGATACCAAGGGAATATTTCATGCAAAGATGGGCACAATAAAGGACAGAAATGGTAGGGACTTAACAGAAGCAGAAGATACTAAGAAGAGGTGGCAAGAATACACAGAACAACTGTACAAAAAAGAGCTTCACAACCCAGATAATCACAATGGTGTGATCACTGACCTAGAGCCAGACATCCTGGAATGTGAAGTCAAGTGGGCCTTAGGAAGTATCACTACGAACAAAGCTAGTAAAGGTGATGAAATTCCAGTTGAGCTATTTCAAATCCTGAAAGATGACGCTGTGAAAGTGCTGCACTCAATATGCCAGCAAATTTGGAAAACTCAGCAGTGGTCACAGGACTGGAAAAGGTCAGTTTTCATTCCAATCCCAAAGAAAGGCAATGCCAAAGAATGCTCAAACTACCACTCAACTGCACTCATCTCACACACTAGTAAAGTAATGCTCAAAATTCTCCAAGCCGGGCTTCAGCAATACGTGAACCATGAACTTCCAGATGTTCAAGCTAGATTTAGAAAAGGCAGAGGAACCAGAGATTAAATTGCCAACATCCGCTGGATCATCATCGGATGATCGGATCATCATCTTGAAAAAGCAAGCGAGTTCCAGAAAAACATCTACTTCTTCTTTATTGACTATGCCAAAGCCTTTGAGTGGATCACAATAAACTGTGCAAAACTCTGAAAGAGATGGGAATACCAGATCACCTGATCTGCCTCTTGAGAAATCTGTATGCAGGTCAGGAAGCAACAGTTAGAACTGGACATGGAACAACAGACTGGTTCCAAATAGGAAAAGGAGTTCATCAAGGCTGTATACTGTCACCCTGCTTATTTAACTTATATTCAGAATATATCATGAGAAACTCTGGGCTGGAGGAAGCACAAGCTGAAGTCAAGATTGCCGGGAGAAATATCAATAACCCCAGATATGCAGATGACACCACCCTTATGGCAGAAAGTGAGGAAGAACTAAAGAGCCTCTTGATGAAAGTGAAGGAGGAGAGTGAAAATGTTGGCTTAAAGCTCAACATTCAGAAAACGAAGATCATGGCATCTGGTCCCATCACTTAATAGCAAATAGATGGGGAAACAGTGGACACAGTAGCTGACTTTATTTTTCTGGGCTCCAAAATCACTCCAGATGGTGATTGCAGCCATGAAATTAAAAGACGCTTGCTCCTTGAAAGGAAAGTTATGACCAACCTAGACTGCATATTCAAAAGCAGAGACGTTACTTTGCCAACAAAGGTCTGTCTAGTCAAGGCTATGGTTTTTCCAGTGGTCATATATGTATGTGAGAGTTGGACTATAAAGAAGGCTGAGTGCCAAAGAATTGATGCTTTTGAACTGTGGTGTTGGAGAAGACTCTTGAGAGTCCCTTGGACTGCAAGGAGATCCAACCAGTCCATCCTAAAGGAGATCCTGGTGTTTAGTGGAGGGACTGATGTTGAAGCTGAAACTCCAATACTTTGGCTACCTGATGAGAAGAGCTGACTCATTTGAAAAGACCCTGATGCTGGGAAAGATTGAGGGCAGGAGGAGAAGGGGACGGCAGAGGATGAGATGGTTGGATGGCATCACCGACTCGATGGACATGGGTTTGGGTGGACTCCAGGAGTTGGTGATGGACAGGGAGGCCTGGCATGCTGCGATTCATGGGGTCGCAAAGAGTTGGACACGACTGAGCGACTGAACTGAACTGACCCTAAGCAACCATCCAAATTGAGTGAAATTTACTAGGAAATTGTTTCCAGGCACTGGACAACAGGCAGCCCCTGGTGGTCCCAATCTCTGAGAGAAGAAAAACTCACAGGTGAGCCTCGTGAGTACCTTAGATCCACCTCTGGATCATTTCCTGGCACCAGCAACAGGAGTTGGCATCCAAGTGCTTACAACACAGTAGCCCTCCTGGGTGAGAGTTCCCAAGCTCAGACTCTAGGGCAGTTGAAGAGACTGAGCTCCCTAAGGAAAAGAATCAGTGAGGAGGAAGTGACACAACTGAGGGGGCAAGGTTGCCAGTATGTGGGGCATCCCAAAATTCACAGCCAAAGTCTGGGTTGCGGGTGCCCAGGTGGACAGGGCTTGCTAGAGAGTGAATCTCCCAGGCTGAGGACAGAAGAGATATTATTAATAAGTTAAGGCAGCTCTGGGGAGTACTGGAAATACCACTCCACTTGAGTGGAGAAACTTCATTTGCATCTTGTTACTCTTCCAAGAGTCCAGCTGAAACACCAGAGAGACCATACCTCAAGGACCAAGCCCAGAATAAGACTCCTAGACTCACCTCAACAGGGTACACACTTGAGCACTGACCACACTCTCAGGGGGAGAATGTGGACAGAGGACTGTCACATTAGATCATCCAGTAAACCACAAACTCAACTCCATGCAAGTTCATCAGTCAGTAACCAAACTACCTTCCAGAATAAAACTTACCACTTTTCAGAGATAAATTACAGAATCCAGCTTCTATAATGTGCCATCAACAATGTCCACTGAACTATAAAAATTCTTAGATATGCTCGGAAAGCAGAAAATATGACCCATAGTAAAGTGGGAGCAGGGAGTATGAAATAGAAATATCCTCAAATGATCCAGATGCTGGCTGTGGCAAAGATTTAAAGCAACTTCAATAAATACTTTCAAAGAACCTTAAAAATTCAAGAAAAGTATGGTCTAATGAGAAAACAGATGGACATTCTCAGCAAAGAAATGAAAAATTGTAAATAATAACCAAATAAAAAGAACCCAAGGGAAATTCTATAAGGAAAAAGGGCAACAGCTAGAATTTTTATAAAAATTACTGGATGGGCCTAACAGCATACTGGAGGTTACAGCAGAATAAGAAAACCTACAAATATATGAATGAAACATATCATAATGTTAAGACAAGGGAGAAAAAATGAGTAAAGAAAGATAAACAGAGCCTCAGGGATCCAAGAGACAAGTCCAGTCTCACACACATATAATAGACACAGAGATGAGAAGTAAAGGAGGATGAAGTGGAAGATATATCTGAAAAAATATAATAGCTAAATATTGACCAGATATGAAGAAAAATACCAAGTTTTAAATCTAGGAAGTGCAACCAGCCCAAGCTGGATAAATACAAGGGAAAACATAGCTAGGCACAACGTAGGAAAACTTCTAAAAAACAAAGAGAAAGAGAAGATCTTGAAATAGCCCCTGTGCTGTGGTGGTGGTGGTGGTGGTGAAAACTACATATAAGGAAGCAGCCATGTGGCTTATCAGATTTATTTGTGAAACAACTGAAGCCAGGAGACAATGGAGCATCTTCAAAGTGCTGAAAGAAAATCATCCTTTCACCTAGAACTCTATGCCCAATGAAAACATCCCTCAAAAATAAGAGTGAAATGCAGAGAGATCTAAATAGCCTAAAACAAAAAGAATTTTATACCTGTAGGTTCAAGGAGTGCTGAAGAATAATGGCAGATGGATGTCTAGTTCTGTAGGGAGTCCAGGAGAGCAACAGAAACAGTCAACAAGGGAAGATAAAACACCGTGGGTTTTTCCTTTTTGTTATTTCCTTTAAAAAAATCCAACTATGGGTCGCCCTTTCTTTTCATGGTGGTAGATACAGAATCATAAAAATTAGCACCTTGAAGCTGTGCAAAGTGATCTTCAAAATCAACAGGAAATTAAAATAGTTCCATGACCTTTAAAAGTCTTTGTCTAAAAACTAATTCTCCTACTGTCGATTATATAAATGTATAGGAAAGGGGGAAAAAAAAAAACAGTAAAATTAGTATCCCTTTTAAAGAAAAGTAGAAGTATTTTCTTTAAAATTTGTTAAAAAATACAAATCATCAAGGTTAGTTTGAGGAGTGGTTTCCTTTTTTCTCTTCATGTAACTTATGATAAAGAGTGAGCAGCTTTTCTATGTATTGGGGAAAAAATACAATATCTTTTTAAAGAGTGAATCCTGATTCAGTCTTTGTGCTTTCAATGTCATGAAGTCTCTCCAAGGTTTGTTGTGTGTTTTTTTAATGTTTTCACAACGTATATTTTTTAAATTTTCACCAAGGTTTTTTAATGTGATTTTTTTTTTGGTGACTTTACTTCTTCTACCCTTTTTCATCACACCTGCCTTCACTGAGTCCTTTGGCTAGAGATCCAGAGTCTCTCAAGCGGTGGCAGGACCAACATCTGCATGGTCAACTACTTCTGAATTTCCACCTCTTTGTTGCACCTGTGTCTTTGTTGACAATGTCTGCATTTGATTGTCGATTTTGTGTGGGATTTTCACCGGGAGATGGAGAGGTGACACGTCCACGGTGCATAAACTATTGCTGCAGGAGTAGCAGCTGCCTGTACATAAACTAAGGGGTGCTCAGTGCCACCATCTCAGACACACTGTCCAAGCAGTGACATGGCTGGTTATTTATGTTGTGATTTAGGAACATGAAAGCCAGAAGTATAGTCTGCATTTTATACAATTATTCACAGCTCCCTGATGCTGGGAAAAATTGAAGGCAGGAGGAGAAGGGGACGATAGAGGACAAAATGGTTGGATGGCATCACCAACTTGATGAACATGAGTTTGAGCAAGCTCCGGGAGATGGTGAAGGACAGGGAAGCCTGGTGTGCTGCAGCCCATGGAGTAGCAAAGAGCTGGACACTACTGAGTGACTGAACAACAACATTCACAGTTAGTACACTGGCAATTGACATATAAATTATATTGTTGGAAGACTGGTATTACTTAAGTAAATGTAACAACTGAAATGTGTGTACATTAAAATTATGCAAAGTGAGAGTTACCTGTGTTGTAAGCAAACACCACTTGGAAGGACAGGATTTATAATCCTAGACATTGCTAAAATCCACCAGCCTTACTCAGATTTCCCTGTCTCACTTGTTCTCATTTCTGTGTGTTCATTTCTATCCAACTTCACTGCATGTATAGGTCGATGTACCACCATCACATTCAAGGTAAAGAACATATCCATCACTCCTCCTCTCATCCTTCTACAACCACAGCCAATCCCCTCCCCTCAGTCTTCAATCTCCAGCAGCCACTAACCTATACTCCATTTCTAAAACGTCATCATTAGAAAGTGTTATGCATGTGTAATTGTACAGATGCTCCTGTCTGAGATCGGCACTTTCCATTCAGGATAATTCTCTGCACACTCACATACATGGTGGGAGGTATCCACGTGCCTTTCTTGTCACATTGTAGGGGCGGTGCCATGCCAGAATCAACATGGAAGATTTGTAAGTGACATATGCCCCACAGGGCACCCCTTCCGCAAAGGAAGTGAGTTTGCTCATGAATCATCTACATTTTATATTCCAGAACTGCCTAGTAATTCGTGGGTGACACGCACATTCTCCAGCAGAAAACCATAGAGTTCAGTCAAAGACAAACTAGGTTTTCCTCTTAAAAGTGTTCCATGGGGACTTCCCTCATGGTCCAGTGGCTAAGACTCTGTAATCCCAATACAGGGGGTTCAGGTTTCATCCCTGGTCAGGGAACTAGAGCCCACGCAACTAAAGAGCCTGCATTCTGCAACTAAGACCTGGTACAACCAAATAAATTAAATACCAAATAAATAAATAAGAGTGTTCCATGGATAGGAGCTTATCCATTAGTAATAACCATAAGGCGTGCCAGTCACCATGTTTACACAGAGATTCAAGCCGATATTTCCTCGTTCAGGCATTCTCAGTTGAGTCAAACCATGTGTTTCAAAGCCTCCTTCCCATCAGAAGACCTTATGCACATGGATCTATTTCTGGATTCCTCATTCTTTTATTTGATCTCTAAGCTGCATGGCCATTGTAGTCATTTAACCTTCCTGAGCCTTGGAGGCCTAATACATAAAACAGCAATAATTATATATAATTCGTTAAATTGTCATAACAATTAAATGTGAAGAGACTGGCACATAAAAGATACTCAATACATGATGGTTACTATGGGGCACATGTTATCTGAACTCAAACTGGACCACGTCAGCTGACAAGGGTGTGTGTTTTTTTCCCTACTTTGGTTGCCGGTGGCGGGGGAGGGGGATGAGTGGGGGAAGGGATAATTAGAGAGTGTGGGATGGACATGTACACACTGCTTTATTTAAAATGTATAATCAACAAGGACCCACTGTACAACACAGGGAACCTGGCTCAATGTTAGGTGGCAGCCTGGAAGGGAGGAGAGTTTGGGAGAGAATGCATCCATGTATATGTACGGCTGAGTCCCTTCACTGTCCACCTGAAACTATCACAACATTGTTAATGGCTATTCTCCAATACAAAATAACAGGTTTATTAAAAAGCAAAATAAAATCACTTTTAATCATTTAGTAAATCATTTGTAAGAGTATGTGTGCTAAGTCCCTTCAGTCATATCCAACTCTTTGAGACCCTATGGACCATAGCTCACCAGGCCCCTCTGTCCATGGGATTCTCCAGGCAAGGATATGAAAGAGGTTGTTGCTTTATTCTCCAGGGGATCTTCCCAACACAGGGATCGAATTTGAGTCTCTTTTGTCTACCTGCATTGACAGGCAGATTCTTTTACAACTAGCACTATAATTTTCAAAAAATTAGATGTCACAAAAATTCTGAACATATTGCTGTAATATATAGCATATTAACATGCGTGAATGGCACCCCACCCCAGTACTTTTGCCTGGAAAATCCCATGGACGGAGGAGCCTGGTAGGTTCCAGTCCATGGGGTCGATCGCTAGGAGTCGGACACGACTGAGCAACTTCACTTTCACTTTTCACTTTCATGCATTGGAGAAGGAGATGGTAACCCACTCCAGTGTTCTTGCCTGGAGAATCCCAGGGACGGGGGAGCCTGGTGAGCTTCCGTCTATGGGGTCACAGAGTCGGACATGACTGAAGCGACTTAGCAGCAGCAGCAGCAGCATGTACATGGTAATGTATATATGTACACAATAAGGATGCACACTAAATCTCATGTCTTCACTGAAGCAAGGCCCTGTGTCTAACAGCCACATGATACCTCCACCCAACGGTCAGCCTCTGGTAGACTCCTACCCATCTCACCACACTCATGTGTCACCTCTTCCAGAAAGTCTCCCCATTTCTCTTCTTTGGTCATCCTGTTTGTGACTCTGTTGCTGAGTCGCCACCTTCTTTTATAAGCACCTGGGTGCTGTTCCTTCACATGGGACACTGAGGTCCTCAGTGGATGGGGACAGTGCTTTGGTCTTACCCCCTCCATAAACCCTCTCCAAGCACATGTAAGTCCATGCCTTGCACACAGTAGGTACTTAATGTAGGTGCTTAATCATCTAAGCCACCTGTCTCTATGCCTCATCTTGTTTATAAACATGTCTGTAAGAAATGGGGTTCCAGCTATGCCATTCACATGTAAACATTCCAGTCCTACCTAGACATCAGAGTGCAGTCAACTCCCTGGCTTGGGCTCCTCCTGGGAACCGTGACTTTGGGATAGTGAAGCAGGAGGCAGCTGGAGCCCATCAGCAATAATAGGCTGTTGTGACCATCATTTGTAGGGGCCCTAATCCAACCAGTCCATCCTAAAAGAGACCAGTCCTGGGTATTCATTGGAAGGACTGATGCTGAGGCTGAAACTCCAATACTTCGGCCACCTCATGCAAAGAGTTGACTCATTGGAAAAGACCTTGATGCTGGGAGGGATTGGGGACAGGAGGAGAAGGGGAGGACAGAAGATGAGATGGCTGGATGGCATCACTGACTCAATGCACATGAGTTTGGGTGAACTCTGGGAGTTGGTGATGGACAGGGAGGCCTGGCGTGCTGCTATTCATGGGGTTGCAGAGAGTTGGACACTACTGAACAACTGAACTGAATCCCACATGATCTGGAACTGATCAAACCCTGGATGCGGTGGGTAGAGTACGAGAGCCCCTGCTGCCAGCATGCTTTCCTGTACTCTCTCCCCAGCCAACATGAGTGGGTTTGCACTACTACTCAGGGAACCAACGCAAATCCAGTTTTCACCAAGGAAGTAGAACTGACCTCTCCAGGTCCATCAGTGTGGCTGACCTCACTGGAGTCAGGATTGGGCCCTGAGTCAGGAGTACCAGAATCAACTCAAGTGAGTTACCTATCTGTGTCAAGTTACAAGACTTGACACAAGTCTTGTAAAGACTGAAGTCTTGTAAAGTCTTGTAAAGACTGACTGTACAAGACTGAAAAAAAACAGGGTTGGGATTAGAAGAGTGAGAAGTAACTGAAAGTTCTGAATCCAGATTTCAAGCCAAAGTCAGAACCCTGAGATAGTCAAGTCCAAATCAAGTCGGCAAACTAGCATCTGACTCTCAAAATCAACTGACAGCTCTGTGGGCATAGGGGCCTGTCTCACTCATCCTTTATGACCTTCTTCCTCTCTCAGCAGTTTCCTTAGACAGGAGATAAGAGAAGGGAAAGCACATGAACAAAACGAAACCTGCGGAGCCAACCTTCAAAACGTCTTCCTTAAGAGGTAAGTTGGGGACCCAGGCTCCTCCTAGCCTGCTGCTGCTGCTAAGTCGCTTCAGTCATGTCTGACTCTGTGCAACCCCATAGACGGCAGCCCACCAGGCTCTGCCATCCCTGGGATTCTCCAGGCAAGAACACTGGAGTGGGTTGCCATTTCCTTCTCCAATGCATGAAAGTGAAAAGTCAAGTGAAATCGTTCATTCGTGTCTGACTCTTAGCGACCCCATGGACTGCAGCCTACCAGGCTCCTCCATCCTTGGGATTTTCCAGGCAAGAGTACTGGAGTAGGGTGCCATTGCCTTCTCCCCTCCTAGCCTGTGGCCCCCATTTCCCAGATGAAGAGCCCCAAAGCCAGCATACTCATGCACCTCAAGCCAGATGGGGAAGAAGGACACAGGACGGAGTGTGAAAATCCTTTCACGTTTTCAATGCAGTCGGCCTGCATGTGGCATGACTTACTTCCATCCATTTGTTCTCTACTGGCCATAGTCTGTTCTCAGGTATCGAATGGCCTTGATTGCAAGGAGACCAGGAAACAGTCCTGCCCGGGAAAAGACCCTGAGTCTGCCCATCAGCTGGCAAGACTCTGCCCTGATCTTCTGTGTTCCTTTCTCACAGAGAGATAAGGCCAAGAGAAGAGAACCTCCAACAGGAGATTCTTAAATCAGAATTTTAAGTCACCACTTCCGGGTTTTAGTCTTCCCCTAAAAAAGGGACAGTTGTTGGAAGATCCCTCCAGAGCTTTGACAACTACCAGATATAAAGCTAGGTAGCCAAAATTAGGAAACCGCTTGACCTGTCTTTAACGTCCAAGCAACAAACAATCCCCATGTTTCTGTTTATTTGTTCACTTATTAAACACAAAATACGTATTCAGCATCTACTGTGTGAGAGCACCATGCAGGCTAGATAGGACAGACAGGACAGCCCCAGTTCCAAGAAGGAGAGAGTGTGTATCGAGTGGATTGGGTTTTATTCAAGGTCTAGAACCCACTCACAGCAGCCATGCTGGGTCCTGACTCACCCGAGACTCGGGCAAAGTGTCAACCTGAGCACAGGCAGGCACCTGGGTTTGAGCCTCTCACTTCACCCCTCTGGATCTGCACTATTCCAGCAGCTCACATTCCCCTCAAGCAGGTTGTGTGCCTCTCTGCTTAGTGGCATCTTGACTGTTGTCGTGGCAGAACTAAAAAGTACCAGGAGAAAATGGGGAACTGCTGAAGGCTTTGATCTTTAAGGACAGCAATTTAGAACCTGCTAGGCAGTGTGGGACTGAGGGGACACTGGCCGTGGGAGCAGCGACCATGTGCTAAAGGACCTTGTGTTGTTTCCTGATTCAACACAGGAAACAGAGAAGAGGGAGATGCAGAAACAGTCCAGAATCACAGCCTGCACAATTTAAGGAGTGCTGTGCATGAGATCAGAGAAGGCTGAGGTGGGAGAAAGTAGAGGAGACGGTCGCACACGGCATCTGGAGTGAGGCGGCAGGGGCGATGGGTGGAGGTGCCCGTTGAACCAGCTCTTGAACTTGAATGTGATATCGGAATCAGCCAAGAACTGGATGAGGCAGAGAGGGGCCAGAACTGGGTCAAGAAGCGAAAACATAAAGAAGGTTGTGGCAAAAGCAAAACATAAGCAGAAGACCATAAATGAGGCTAAAAGACAAGGGGCATCGTGGGGAAAGTTACTGTGGCGTCCTACCCAACAGGCAGAAGATGGATGTCCAAGACACTCTCTCTCACCGAAACACAAGGAAAAAACACTTTAATTACTTAAAGATGTATAAATAGAGAACCTGGGAGAATAGAAAATACAGACTGCCCAAAAGCACACACAAAAGAGCTGGGCCTCGCCAGGACTGCGGGCTTGGGGTCGTGTGGGCAGGTCTGGACGTGACTCGGCTCCTTCCTGGCAGGAACAACAGGCCAGGCACTGACCCCTACTTCATCATCTGCTGAAGGGGAAAGAGAACGACAGACATGTTCTGAAAGGGCCATGGTGAGGGTGGAATACGTTAATATATGTAAACCGCTCAGAACCGTGTCTTGCCCAGGATAAGTGCCATGTAATTGTTAGCTATTATTAATAATAGAGAAATACAAATTAAAATAACAATGAGACATAATTTTTCACCCACAGGTTGTCAAAATTTTTAAAGGATGACAATTATCAAGTGTTGACAAGGATTTGGGGGAAATGATACTCATAAACTCTGAGTGGGAATGTAGATTGGTACATTTCACTTTGGAGGGGAAAAAAATAAAAAAATCGCATGTTTTACAAAGTGGAAAAGATGTCTGCTTTAGAACCCAGCAATTCCACCTCTGAGTACGTGCCTTAGAGAAACTCCCGTGAATGTGCACAAGGAAACACAGGCACAGATGTTGACTGTAGCATGTTTTCTTGTTGTTATTAGCAAAACACTGGATAGAATGTAAATATCTATAAACAGGAGAAAGCGTCAGAAAAATAATTCCGTACGTGCTGGTGATGGACAGGGAGGCCTGGCGTGCTGCAATTCATGGGGTTGCAAAGAGTCGGACACGACTGAGCAACTGAACTGAACTGAATGACAGAATACCATCGAGCAACAAAAAGGCATAGCCATTGGTCTCTCCAAATAACCAAGCGGCCAGTGACAAACACAGGCTGCAGCTTGAGGTCTGCACGTCCCTGACGGACGTGGGCTCTGACAGCCGTGAACACAACCACAGTGACCTCTCAGAACCACTGGAGACCCAGACCCAGGACCCGGAGTTTCTCAGACCCAGGAACAGGGGCGTCGGCTGAGGGGAACATCACTGTCTCTATACTCTTTTGTTTCTTCAACAAGAAAAGAGGGCGTTAGATGCCACAGAGACAGTGCTAAGCTGTTGACCTGAGGGGTGAGGATGTGCAAGTGAGTGATACCACTCTTTGTACATTTCTGTATTTTCAAATTTTGAAAAAAAAATTTTAAATGTTCTTTGAACAGATGTTCTAAGTTCATCTAAACCACTTCATTGTGGGGGAGGGGAATAAGAAAAGCAGTAAGGGGAGGGCAGAGAAGTGGGCTTTAGAAATAGCATACTCGGCGGGAGGGGTCCATGGAGATGGGAACCCCCTCACCCCCCACCAAGAAAGACTGAGAAACTCACAGAAGGTGGAGAGGGTCCCTGGAGGCCATGCTCCTCGGAAGGGCCAGTGTGGGAGAGAGGGATCTGCAGCCTTGCAAACACCCAGGGGGGTCATTCTCAATGGGGCTCAGGAAGAGATGGGGACAGAGAACAGCTTGCCTGCTTATGAGCCACCTTGCAGAGGGGAGCCCATCAGAGGAACCAGGGTGGAGTAACTCCTGGGTGGTGGAGAGCGTAGGCAAGGGAGCAAGTCAGGAAGTTTGGCTACAACACAAGGGGGAGGTGGGGGAGAGTTACAGGAGGAGGGAGCCTGCGTGGCGGTGAACACTGGTTCAAGACCCAGAGCCTCTGCTGTTGACGGAACAAAGGGAAGAAGACTGTGGCTGTGGGCACAGCGCTGGTGATGATGGAGACTGGGAAGCGGAAGCACGAAGTGAAGGACCTCAGGGCTGGACAGGGCTGCCACCCAGACCTCCTCAAGGGCCATGAGAACCCCAGGACACCCACCTGGCAGGGGCAGCCCTCCTGCAGGAATCGCTCGGGTTCCTGTGCGGGCTCAGGACCGCCTGGAGAGCCCTCGTGTGTCAGGCAGGCTTCCTACCACCACCCCCTAGGCAGGCGAGCTGGCAGCGCTCCCCGGGGTGGGGGCCGCCCAGCAGATGCACACTCGCTCATTAAGTGACTTGCATATGGAGTGAAGACACCTCTCCCCCTCGCCCACCCCAGCGCCCACCCGTCACGTGCACCAGGAGCTGCCAGCCTCCCAGCTCCCTGCGCAGAGCGCACAGCCCACAGCCAGGCATTCACAGCCCTGGCTCAGAGCAGGGCCAGAGCAGAGGGAGACCTAGGCACTCTACTGTCACACCCTCTCTGGAAATGGCAGGGTCTCTCCCAGAGGTGACGGTGAGTCATGGCCAAGGGCTCCCATTATTCCTCGGTCACTGTCCAGTGGTTGCTGTGCCCAGCTGGGATCCTGCAGGGAGCCCCAGCCAGCAGAAGGGCAAGGACAGAGTGGGAGGCCTCCGGAGTGCCTGCTCCTACCCTGGGGCTCAGTAGTTCATCAAGAGGCCTCCATCCCCCTGGGAACTGCAGAGCCCCTCCAGCTTCCCCTTCATGACAGGCAGGGCTGGGACCTGGGAGGAGGCCCAGCCCTGAGGAGCCTGGGGTGGCTCCTCAGCACACGCAACTGGCAGGAAACAGATCACAAATAGAACATTAAACATAAAAGAAAAAATAGAAGAGGTATTAATATTAAAAGAGCTTTTTTCCAGATCGGGTCATCTGCACAGTTTTGGAGAAGGGTATCACAGACGGATTTTTCTCGTTTTTGTGTCTCCGCTCTGCCTACAGCCTGCACGTTTTCTGGGTGTGCATGTAATGTATGTGACACAGGTGTGCATGCACACAGGCTTCTCAGGTGTGAACGGAAACACACACACACACACACACACATAAAGTTGGCTTAACTCCTCTCTCTGCTCACTGTTTCTTCCTCCTCATCTGTTAAGTTAAAACTCTGCTTCCCCGAAATACCTTCCTAATGCCCTGCTCAGGAACCTTTCTCAGACAAACCCCACTACAGTACAGATGCCTGACTGATGTCAAGGCCTGAGAGTGACTCCGGGCACATTCTTGGATGTCTCCTGTGGTCCCCTTCCTTTTGAGTTTAGAACTAAAATAGTTCCCTCCAGAACATTACTGAGCAAATTCAGTGGGTAACATACATCTTACTTCTGTCTGGTCTGGGTGTTCCAAAAATCAGATGCCAAGAAAGCCTACATGTGAGAGAGGTCTTCTGGGGTCACTCACAGGGAGGATCTATGGGAGGCTGCGGGGCTCTGGGGCCCTAACACAGCCAGGGCCTCAGAGGGATCTTGAGACAAGGGCCAGACTGCGGTGAGACACTGGGAGCTTCTGCAAAGCCAGGTCAGGTGGCTGTCAAAGAGCCTCATGTGTAAGATGGAAAAGCAAGGATTCACTGGCTTGGGGCACTTCCTTGAACATGGGACCTAAACGCCTGGCAAGGACCTGGGTTGGGCCTCACTGCTTGGGTGGTTCCCAGAAACCTGGAAAAGAGGTGCCCACCCTCAGTAATTGGAAACATTGGGGTTATCCAGCAGACTCTGGAAGAGGAACAAACAAGGAGAAGGGGTCTGCCAGAACACAAGAGGTTCAAGATCTACCAGAGACCCTGGAGACAACTGTCCCCTGAGAATGCCCTGGTGAGGGGCCGTGGAGCATCACCAAGATGCTCACCTCTGCAGGTCAAGGTCAGTCATAGGAGAGATGCTCCCAGAACCAGGCTGGTCATTGTCCATGAGGATGAGGGCCCTAGAGTATGGTGAAGCTTAACTGCCAGAAAGCCAGGAGCTGGAATTCCTATATGTTTGGACGGCTGGGAGCACCAGCCAAGGGGGCCTGACTCACAGGGACTGTGGAGACAGTTAATAGATCACAGTGTGCATCGGGCAAGACAGATACAGTGGATGCTGATAACAGCAGACAGAAAGCCGAGACGGGGCAGAGGGGTAGGGGGCAGGCAGAAGGCTGATGGGGCAGCACCAGATCAACATCCTGCTCCGTCCCCACATGGATTCAATCTTCAGACCAAGAACACACTGAGGGGAGGGCTGGCTGGGTCGCTGGGAGGTGGAGACCGTCCAATACTACAGCAGTGCACAGGGATGGCCTCCAGTTCTCTATCAAAGGGGCCCAGAGCCACTTAAGCTGGTGACCATACTGGGGAAAGAGACATATATGGATACATGGAGGACTAGTGGACCCGGTATTCACAGACACCTGTTAGAGCAGCGATTTATGGGGCGCCTCATGGGGCCGAGCAGGAATGGGAGTGTGACATTGGCCCTTGATGGCCACTTCTCCAGGGAGAAGCTTTTCTCCAGGGTATGTTCAAGCCCTTCTTTCTGAACATACAATCAGAATGTCTGATATACTTGCAGCTAGTTCCCCAAGACCCCACACTGATGACATTCAAAATGTTGCCATGAAGGACAGTGGGGCAGGGGCTGAGGCAGCCCGGAGACCTGTCCAACCTCAATGCAGGTGCTGTGAAAGGGACTAGGGGGAATCAAGGAAAGAAGGCAGGTCCCACTGGCACTGCAGTTCCAGAGAGATTAGACAAGGCAGACGGGGTGGGCAACTTGAATCTTGCCGCTTCATGCCGACTGGGCTCCTTGATTCCCCTGCCTGCTCACCGGTAGCCAGAGCTGCCTGGAAAGCACAGCCTGGGCACAAAGGGGGCTCTGGGGCGCAGCAGGCAGATCACAGGTGAGCGACTCTCCCTTTCCAAGCAGGAGGTCCTCGGGGGTGCCCACCATGTCACGGAACCCTCTGTTTCCTTCTCCCTGGTCTCCCCACAGCCCCCACTTGGATTTGCTTAGTTGAGGCCGATTGTCACATTCCTTGGCACACATGTGGAATCAGCAATCCTGCCAATGTTTGTTGAGCACTCACTAAGTGCCAAGAATGTGCTAAGCACTAAAAGGAGGGGAAAAAAAGAGGCTGTCTCTGATTAGAGAGTTCTCAAATTGGCAGAAGGAAGCAGATACGTGAACACACAGGGACAAGGAGGCAGCAGTAGCCTGGCGTGGACTTGATGGGAGCAGTGTCTGTCAGAGGGACAGTGGACCATAGAGGCTGAAGTGGAGTCGAGAGGCTGAGAGGTCCCACAGGCAAGCAGGTCAGGGGAGGCTGGGGGCTGGAGACTGGAGTACTGCCTCTGAGGCGTGAACAACACGGGGAACCTTGAAACTATAAGTAATTGAATATGCCTGAAGTTTAAAATGCCAGGAAGGGAGCAGCAAGGGGCAAGATTCAAGGTCAGATCATAGAGGCAGACTATACATGCCTCACGAAGAGACAGGCTGTGAGGCGCTGCTGGCACTTTGCAGCACCACGACCAGATTCACCTTAAGACAAAACACCCTGATGTGCTGACAAAGGACATCAGATGACCAGGAGGAAGTCAGGTTCAAAGAGGCCATCCTGAAGAATCCGGGGAGAAAGATAAGATCTGCTATCCAAGCAGGGATGGAGGAGCTGAGATACTCAGAAGATGGCTTCGGGTCGGACCTGAATGTGTTCTCACTGTCATCTGGGCACAGTCATGCACGGTGGGGGTGGATAAAGTGTCAAGATCAGTGTGGAACCAAGTGGGTTCTAAAGGCCTTTGGTTAATCAACTTGGAGACAACCAGCCAATAGTCAATTGGCCACGAGAGTCTGAAAAATAGGAACAGGTTCCAGCCTAGGTATGAAAATAAGCATGTTTTTCAATCACTTAACAAATATCTGAGAGTTTTCTATGTGCCTTGGAGAGAGAGGGGTTGGACAGGACTGTCTGGCAGGGACTCTGAAGTGTGTTGAAGAGGAAGTCGGCGAACCCCGCTTGATGACACAGCTAACGCTGAGTGCTGGGGTGGTTCCTATTTTGAACAGAGACGTCAGATATTGGCATTCAGCAATTTTGGGGAAACTCCACTGCTTGTCTTGTTTCTTGTTACCCCGGCAGAGATGATTCCAAACACTGCAGCCAGACAGAAAAGTGCTACGGCTGCATCCCAGCGGCAGGAAGAGCGTGTCGTAGACAAGTGCCCATTTACCTGCTCAGGTAGGCTGCTTCAAGGGGAAAGACACTGCAAGTAAGGCTCCGCCCCCTGTCCACCCTGTATCATCCCCTCCACAGCAGTGTTTCCCTTCCCAGTCTCCCAAAGACAGTGAGGATACTAGTGATGACAACTGGCAGGACAACAAAACAGGTGTGGTTTATCAGCGCTCCATCAGGCATAAACTGTGCACCCACTATTCATCATCTGGGGGAATCCTCCGTCTTCCAAAATGCCCAGCTGAGGGATGCCATTAAAAATCTTCATTTTAGAAGCAGGAAGAAACCAAGGTGAGTTCTATGTCGCCCAGACCACGTTGGTAAGTGGTGGAGTCTGGTCTTTCTGGCTCAAATTTTTCACTACCACGGTGGGTGGAGGGGGAAGGGTGCCTCTAGGGGATCTTAGTGCCCCAGGCACCCAACCCACTTGCCCAGACCCTGAAGCCCTGGCTCCACCACTGGCCACTTCAGTGGCAGGTTCCAAGGTCCTAGAGCTACCAGGAAAGACGAGGGAGAGACACTGAGTCCATAGCTCCTCCACCAGGGCTGCTGGGGAGGGAGCCAGAACTGCCTGCTGGCAGCCAGGAGGCTGACAGCCCATCTGCTCAAGAGCACTATTGTTCTAACAGGTTTCAGGGCATCCAAGCACCTACAGTGATACCTACAACACGGGCCCTTGTTTCTAGAAGAAAAGCTGTTCACTACCTTATCAGGAAGGCTTGGAGCAGGCTTCCTGGGAGGGGCCCACTCAGGATTCCTCTTGTTTTCTTCCCCAGCTCCTGGTCCCCCATTTTCCCAACCACTCTTCAGAGACTGGCTGCCTTGTCCCTGGCTGCTGTCCTATAGCTGAGGCAGGAAACTCGTGGACCTCTGGACGGGAGACCTCCCTGTGTAAGGGGTCAGTCCTGGAGGTAATGAGGTCTGGCATCTGGTAGAGAACAAGTTCCCCGAGTCCCCAAGGTTCAAGTCCCCCAAGGTCCATACGCCCCCTCCTCCCCTGAGAGTGGGAAGAGGGGGCACATGGGCAGAGTCTTAGTCCATCTCAGGGGACGCTCCAGTGGGGAGCAGAGTGAGCAACTCCCCAGATCAAGCACAGAACCATGAAGCATTATGAGCCCCAATAAAGGGTACAGAGGCTATGGAAGCCCCCAGCTGGGTCACTGAAGGTGATTATGAAATGACTCACCCAAGATCATTCACATCACTATTAAATTTCATCAAAGTGACACTTTCTCTGCCCAGACTGGCTCCTAGTTATCCCTCAGCCTAAGTTTGAGGACCACCTCCCCTGGCTCCCTGACAACTCGGGCCTCTGGCTAAGCTGGGGTCCCCCTCCCCATCCTATCCCACCACACCCTAACCAGTCTCCCCCATGAAGCCCACCTCCCTCTGGACAGGAACCAGGTATTATTTCTCTGTGTTTTCTCTGCATCTTGCACAGAATCTGACACCAGGTGAAAGTCTGATTAAAATGGCATCGTTCAAACCTTCACACCGGGATTTTCCAATATACTAAGTGTCCTGTCCACCACTGACATGGACATTCCTTGTAGCAAGAAGTTAAAGCTGGGCCAGGGTGGCTGTGTACCTTCACTTAGAATGAGTGAAAAGGCTCTCAGAGGCTAACCTAGGGGGCAGGGGACACCCCACTTCTAGCTCTTCAATTAGAATGTGATGGAAATGGGCTTTCTCACTCCTCACCATGCAGAGCCCAGATTCATCCGGGGAAGAGAGGTTGCCCCTGTGATGGGGCTGAGAGGATGGAGGGGCTGCCTCTTCCCAGTCCTCACTCTGCTGTGCATGACAGAGTGAGGGTGTTTTTCTGCCAAAGCAAAGGAAGTCGGGGAGCTCAGGGAGGCTGAGCAGGAAAGGGACAGGAAGAGGGAGGAAAGAGTGGGGTCTATGATGTGCCAGCTCCCATCCCAGTGTGTTCAGCATCATCTGATTAAATGTCAATGGTGTGTGAGGGTAGATAGCATCTCCATTATACAATAAAGAAGCCATGGGTGAGCAGCTTGCCTGTGGACACACAGCTCATGTGCAGCTGGAAGGCCATGAGCACTCGGGCCAATCTGTTCCCCCAGCCCCGGCTTCTCCCTATGAGCTAGGTGCTTCTCTAGGGGCTGAAGGCCCACTGTCCCTGCTTCTACCAGCCTGAGGCCCCACACTGTCCCCAAGGCCCCCTCTGCCCCACCAGCTTCACTCCTGGTCTCCTCACTACCTTGATGAGCCTCAACCTGTCCACCTGACCATTTGGCGTCTTTATTAGGACCTGGGGAAACAACTACATCACCTGATAATTCCAGAAAGGTTTCTCCCAGTTAGCGTACACAGAGGAGGAAGGCGTGTGCACACTGCAAAGCACCCTGTCCCAGGGACATCTACCTGCCGCTCTCATCCCGCTGGTTTCCTGCAGAAACCATGCAGGGCCCTGGCAGTGCTCAGGGCACGTGGCTTGTCACTTCTTAGGAAAAGCACACGCTGGGTCGTCTTCCTCCAGGCCATCTCCTGGCCCCAAGAATGAGCCCCTGTGCAACTCAGCTATTCCACGGCCCCAGTGTGAGCAGCACGCACCAGGAGACACAGTGACGTGCACACAATGTGACACAGTGGAAAAACCCCTGGACCTCAGACCTGGAAGGAAAAGGCAGCATCCCCACATCCTCAGGCATCATGTGTGGCAAGTTGTACATAAATTTGCAAGAACTGTTCGTCCCACTCTGGCCAGGTGGAAAGCATGGTGAGAAGCCTTCTCCCAAGGCAGCCCTAAAGATCTCTGCAGAGCTGCGAGGAACCAGCCCTGATGCTGGGGTGTCAGGGACTAAAGTATCTTGAATGAAATGTCCAGCCAAAAACATCCCATCCTCAGCCATACCCACCTCTTTTCCAAAGTGGATTTATTGTTCTCCAGAGACCCAGAGCTCCATTGCTCTTGAATACATATGTGTGCTTCACATTTTCACTTTGATACACTTTCATGGAGGAAGTAGATTTTGCTTAAAGGATATGGCTTGCACATTTGAAAAAAGAAAAAAAAATCTTAGGTTATAGTTTCAAAGAAGACGAATGATCATTTGGATTCAACATTCAGGCAGGAAAACCTGCATCGAGTTGTTCAACACAGACCTTGGGGCCCCCAACAACCTCTGTCCTAAAGCTGCTCATGGTCCAGTGGCTGAGACAGACAGACCTCAGGAATTCAGGCTGATACAGGAGGTGCTGTGACACACATCTGCTCAAAGCAGGGAGCCACACAGTTTAGGGGCCAGGGGTGCCCAGGGGAATAGCCTCAAAGCCAGGACACTAGAATGAAGTTTTCTTTTTACCTTTTACTGTTATTTTCTATTACAATTGTTATTTATAAACAATTGTAATGGCTTTTTTTGAGATGTATTTATACATCTCAAATACATATAAAATAAACAGAATATACTTAAAATGTACAACTTCAAGCATTTTGTCACAGGTGTCGCAGGCTCACAGAACCATTCCCACAGTCAGAATAATAGAACCATTTCCACAGTCAGAATAATGAACATACTCACTAACTCGAAGTCTCCCCGCCATGTCTTAATTACCATCTCTTCCTCATCCTCCATATACCCTCTCCAGGAAAACCATGATCTGATTTCTGCTACCACATAGCACTTGGAACTTCTTGGAATTTTATATAAATGGAGTTCCATGGTATGTATTCTTTTTGTCTGCCTCTGTCCATCAGCACGGTTATTTTGAGATTTCCACACTGTCCTGTGTACAAACCGTCCATCCCCGCTTATCTTGAGCAGCATCTAAACATCTGACTCAACTCAGAGTGTGTATCTTCATTCACCTGGAGAGGTTTTGGTTACAAAGAAAGCTGTGAGAACACTCACATGAGTCTCTGTAAGAATATATGCTTTCATTCCTCTTGGGAGCAGATTGGCTGTTTCATATGGTAATAACATGTACTTTTTTTAGTTATTTTAAGAAAGTGCCAAGCTATTTTTCTAAGTGGTTACCATGTTATGTTTCCAGGAGTCATGGAGGAGCATTCCAGTGGCTCCACATCCTTGTCAACACTTGATGTGGCAGGCTTGTTAACCTGAGATGTGTGGAGGGGTCTTGCTGCGGTTTAATTTGCGTGACCTGCTGACTACCAGCACAGAACATCTTTTCAGGTGTTGTTTGCCATCTGTACAGGTTCTTTGGTGAGCTGTCCTTTCAAATCTTATGTCTATTTTCTATTGTTTATCTTATTTTCTAATTCTGACAGCCCTATATATAATCTGGATACAAGTTCTTCATCAGATATACAAATTGCAAATATTTCCTCCCAGCTTAAGGCTTCTCTTCTCACTTAGAGATAAGTTTTTAAAGATAGTGAAGTTTCTCAGTGTTGTGCGACTCTTTGCGATCTCACAGAATTGTAGCCTGCCAGACTCCTTCATCAGTGGAATTTTCCAGGCAAGAGTACTGGAGTGGGTTGCCATTTCCTTCTCCAGGGAATATTCCTGACCCAGGGATCGAACCCAGTTCTCCCACATTGCAGGCAGATGCTTTACCCTCTGAACCACCAGGGAAGCCCACCTTTAAAAGATAAGTAAAAGTAAATTAAGTGGTGGAATTATGTTAAAAGCCAACCCAAGAAGAAATAACACAAAAGAAACGGATGAAGATGTGAAATAGCCTGGTGAGTCTGAAAAGTCTGGAACAGTTTGGGATGGTTGATGGGAAAGTCCCAAGGAGGCTGTGGCCTGTATCACGTGACTGCTATGCTTCAGGTTGTGTCCCAGGTCTTTATATACATCGACTTTGCTTAATCCTCTCAATAACCCAGAGAGGAAATAGCTGGTAACCAGAGGTTGATTTCATAAAAGAAGAAAATGGGATCTGGAGAAATTGAGTGGTTTGCCCACCAATCCAGCTCTACTGAGTAGCCAGACTGAGAGTCTTCATTCAAGTCCAGACAGACATGTGGCCCTGTCTATATCTGCCAGGAATCAGGCAGAGCATGTAAAGCAGGTGAAGCAAACTGAGGCTGAAAGGTCTGCACAGTGACAAACTCTGAGTCTGCAACCTCCTGAACACCTGCCCCCAGAGGCACTGTTAGGGGATGACAGCCATCTGTTCCCCACACTCACCTGGAGGACCTCGCAGAAAATAAGCACAGATAGAGCTGTCAGGATGTCGAGGTCATAAATAAGTAATAACAAAGGCCTTTGCATGAAGGGTAGTGAGGCACTGGGACAAATGTCTCATAGAATATCTAATATTGAGTGAATTTTCTCCAAGTACTAAGGACTTCACATGGAACACTTCATGTATTCTTATGATAACCACACAGGGTAGGTACTATTATTTGCCCAATTAGCAGACAAATCTCTAAGGCCTGGCGGATTCCAGGTGCCCAGGGCATAGCAAGAGCGGCCAGGCTGGGACTGAAATGAATAGGTGTCTGACTCCAGCCATGAACATGACTGCCTCTCAATCAGACCCCAGACTTCTCCTGTGGAAGATGCAAAAGGGCAGGGCAGCACATGTCCACAGGGCTGGAGGCAGGCAGCCTAGAAAGTGACCCCACATGGGACAAAAGGCCTGACTCTGCTGCCATGGCAGGTGGCCACAAAATAAATCCGTGATTCCGAGAACACCAGCCACTGCCCCCAGCGATGGCCCTGGAGCAGACATCTGGAGGAGGACAGATGGTGGCTCTCAGAGGAGGAGGAGAACAGCCCCATGTGGAACTCCTCCTGGAATCAAGGAGACCTCCTCACATCTCATTAGATTCAGAGGCTGTCCTACCAGAGACGGGCCAGTTGAGCCCATTCACTCTCCTGCCTGCCACCCTTGTGGCTCCCTTTCCACTTGCCTGAACACTGCCAGACCTCACTGGACAGGAGATAAGCCTTGGCCAGCCCTACCAGCCCAGCACCTCCACTCACACCAGCATCTCAGGCTCTGTATGCTCTGGCCCCCTGGCTCCCCAAGGTCAGGAACTGGCTCTGCAAGCTCCAGTGGCCAGAAGGCACTGTTGACGCAGCCTCTGACGACTTTCCCACTCACCCTCCCTCCCTTCGTCCCAACTGCTGTTTTGCCTTCATTTTTCTAACGATGGGGTTTAAGCTATTTGTCCAGATGTGGGTCAGGCACTGGGGCTGATCTGACATGTGCCTCTTCTCCAGGGACATGTAGCGTAGTTACAGAGACAGACATTATACACAAAATTATACAAAGAATTCATTCTCATCGCAATGAGGGCCCCAAAGGCACAGAGGGGACACATGCAGAGGAAGACACGTAATGAGATCAGGAGGGAGAGGAGGGGCTTTGTTGAGAAGGTGACACTCGACTGAATCTGAGGGACAAGGAGAGGCACAGGGAGAGGTGGGGCAGAAGGAGCAGCACTGACGTGAGTCCAGAGCTGGGAAGGAGCTTGGTAGGCTGGTCTGGGCATCCAGGGAAGACTGAGCTGCAGGGGTAGGTGGTGTCTTCTTAACCAGGAAGGGACTGTGGGCTTTATCCAGAAGAATATGGGAGGGACACGTTTTGGAAAGGATTTCAAGGTCAGTTTTGCATGGCTAAGTGTTCTCTTTGATCACAGTTTGAAATATAGATTTGTAGGAGGTGGCCGGTGAGATGGGACCTGAAGCTGGTTGTGATACAGGAGGACCAGTTCAGGAAGTTGTTATGGTAACTTGGTAGGGGTGGGGAGAGTGATGATGAGGATGTTTCTGATGGAGGAGGAGGATGTGGCCTAGACTCGAGTGACCCAGCGGAGGTAGAGAGAAATACAGGTTCACATGGCAGATCGCAGTGCTTGGCAATTGGTTAGACTCCAGGGGGCAAGCAAGAAGGGGTGTCAGAGACGAGCCCCAGGTTCCTGGCAAGAGCCATTCCTCCCTCCTCCTCATCTCCCAAATATGCTGTCTCCATCTCTCTCCCGGCTCATCAAAGAAAGTGTCTGCAGCCAAGTGGATAGAGTACTGCAGCATTAATGCTCTTTCTGTTCAGTAAAACATAGAGATACAGATCTTTCAACCTGTTATATAAGAAGTGGTAAAGGTCAGCAGAGAGATTCACTCCAGTTCAATTCTGGCTACTCTTGGCACCTGTGCTTTGCTGTACAGGGGATGCTGGGCTTCCCTTTGACCACCTTGCTGGACTAGGTCTCCCTGGGGAGACGAGAATCCTTGTGGCAGGGTTGGGGGGGATGCTTCTGGGAGAAAAGAAAATATGCAGAATTTATTTGGGATTTTAGGCAGAATAAGTTTGTGTTGACTTCTGTTTGAATATTCCATTTTCAATATATCTGCAATATAATGTACATCCCATATGCTATGCTATGTTATGCTAAGTCACTTCAGTCGTGTCCGACTCTGTGCGACCCCATAGACGGCAGCCCACCAGGCCTCCCCGTTCCTGGGATTCTCCAGGCAAGAACACCGGAGTGGGTTGCCATTTCCTTCTCCAATGCATGAAAGTGAAAAGAGAAAGTGAAGTCGCTCAGTCGTGTCCGACTCCCAGCGACCCCATGGACTGCAGCCCACCATAGTTACCCCATAAACACCAGAGCTTTCAGTCTGTTTCCAGAGAGGTGCAACCATCAGGACAATCAGTGGGAAGGTGTCTGCACCATCCCAGGAAGAAACCCTGCACCCACTTGAGGGCACTTCTGTGGACCCCACCCCTGCCCCTTCCCAGCCCTGGGCAATCATATATGCAGCTACACACATCCATAGACTTTCAAATCTTGAAGAGTTTATATAAATGGAATCAAACCTTATACAGTCTTTTGTGTCTGGCTTCTTTCATTCAGTATAATGTTTTTGAAGCTCATGTATCTAAAAGAATGTATCCATACTTCACTCATTTTATGACCAAATAATATTCCATTGCATGGATGTATGGCATTTTTTCCATCCATTCATCAGTTATGGACATTTGGACTGCTTCTTCTTCTTGGTTGTAATGAATAACATTGCCATGAATATTCTTGTCTAAGCTTTTCTGGGGGGACATATGTTTTTATTTCTCTTGAGAATATACCTAGAAACCTAGAAGTGGAATTATTTCTGGGTGGTTAAATGTTTCTCTCTCTTTTTTTAAATGTTTCTTAAAGGCAAAGATACTACCTGCTTTTAATATATGTGCTTTGAATAAATTTTCTAGACATATCTTCAGTAAGAAGATAAAAAAGCATTGCTAGAGAGTCTGCAATTGAGTTTTTAAAACTGAATATACTGGTAAATATACGTGTGTGTGTGTGTGTGTGTTACAGCCATAAGGAATTCTTAGGGAAGGAACATGTAAATAAATGCTAATTAGCAGAGTTTAAATGAAGAGCTGACGTATAAAGATAGATGGTTATGAAGGCAGTCTTGGGACTGGAGGTCTCCGTGAGCTCAGGTTGTCATTTCTCACTCTGTGCCCTCAGAACATTAATGCAACGTCAGCACCCCCTGCTCCTGCATGTTCCAGTGGGGCTGCAACAGTAACCCAGCTGTCCAGGTAACCCAGTCCCTGAGGCACCAGGTCCACCTATATCCCGCCCAGCACTGCAGCCAATGATGGGTCAACAAGCAAACAGTGATCCTCTGTGGCCGGGGGACACTGGATAGAGGCCGCCTGAGCCCTGTAGGAAGGAGGGGTAGGAGGAGATGGCTAGAGAGTGGTGTGGAACCAGGAACCTCTGCATGAAGAGAGGAGCTCTCACCCTCTGGAGAGCAGGGTTGGGCCTTCAGTCCCCAGGACTCTCCACATGAGAGGAAGAAGACCCCTTGCAGAGACACAAGAGGACCGCCCTCCCACACAAACACCCAGGGTGGGAAGGCCACCTCAGTACAAGAGTCCCCGGCCCCAACCCCCAACAGCCCTCAAGAGCAGAGGTCTGTCCATGACATGCTGACCAGGAGAAGCCTGGCGTGCAGCACCCAATGGGGGAAGGGGGCGAGGACCAGCTCTTCAGAGACCACAGCCCCCACTTCCAGTTCACAATGGGTACTTCTGGCCCCGAGCTCCAGACTTGGAAGGTGTCCAGGCAGGAGACACCAAGTCCACAGATTTACATCATTCATCCCCAAACACAACTCACACTTCCAAACGGTGCCGTTTTTATCCTGCATGCACAGAAGGGTCCAGGGTGAGCTGGGTGATCTCTCCTAGGTTTCTGCTGTTCTCTTGCTAATGGGCTCAGTTGAAACTAAAATAAGACAGCAGGCTCAGCTGTCTCTTAAACTCACCTTGACAGGACTGAACTTGGAGACTATAACACACACAGGTTAGGAACAGTAGATGGTGACATTATTCCAATCTCAGGGCAGGGGCAGGGATGCAGATGCCAAGCACATCAGAAGCAGACAACTTCAGGCAGGATCCCAGGGGGTGCCTTGGAGTCAGTCACCACTTAGAGCTCAGGCTTCTGATCTCCCCAAGCACAGGCGCCTGCTGGCTGCGCGTTTCAGGTCACACTGGATCACCAGGTCAGGCCTCCTGACTGGTCAGGAACCTGGAGGAGTGTTAGCACCAGGAACAAGAAGAACAAAGGTGCTTTCAGTTCCCAAGCCCCGACCTGAGCTCCCAGGGTTTCAGTGCATCTCACAGGAGGTCACAGGGACCTCTGGATCTTCAGTCCCTGGAGCAGGAGCTGCAGGACACAGCAAGGTGCATAGGGAGAATCTCGGCAGACTTGCTAGGCAGTGAGCCCACCCAGAATGGACATCAGTGTCTCTGGCTGGCCAGCACGAGCTGACCCATCAGAGCCTTGAGTGTTAGGGGAATGTGCCGGAGGAGGCCTCTGACCGACCCCACCCCCTCACCCCACCCGGGGGTGTTACTCCTGTCTTTGGCCACCACGTGTCACCTTCCACTGAAGCACTGTCTCTTGGTAAAGCCATTAGCTTCTTTCTCAAGTTTGAATCACCATAGGCTGTTTGGCAGCAAGTGGATGGGAGGAGGAGGAAAAATCTGTCACCAGCTCAAGTACATTTTGCTCTGTTGATCAGCATTTTAAAAAATTATCTTTCCCATTCCATACAGAAGTTGGCAGAGGTGTTCAACTGTTTATAGAGAGAATGTAGCCACCAGACCATCTGGGGCTGACATTTCCAGCATGGCAGTCAGGGGCGCGCATGGCAGGAGCTCCCCAGGTGATCAGGAGCCCTGGGTGGGGCTTACAGAGCAGGGCAGCTTCTCTCCAGGAGAGCAAAGAACTGAGCCTCCTGCCCTCCAGCCTTCCTCCATGCCCCCTCCCAGAGACACCTGCTCTCGGAGATACTGTCTTATAATATTAGTGATGGATGTTGACTCTGAGAATACCACAACTCTTTCCACATTTGTAGATCTACTCTTGTTAAACAAAACTTGGGACCACGAGAGACTCAGATGAAAGCACATGTGCACGTCTGCACGTGAAGCAAAAGTGATTGTGTAGTTAACAACGCTGAGGGGTCAGAGGTTCTGAATAGCCAGGTCAGCCCAGGCAGTTAAGGGAATTACTCAGGGCAGCTCAGGCCCACTGGTGTGTCCTTCCAGGCCTCCCAAGCACCCACAGAGCCCAAATATACCTAACAGTTATCACTGCCACTGCCACTGGGGTCCCAGGGCTGTAGACCTTGTCCTCGTTAACCACAGAGCAGACGTGCAGAGGCCAGCTGGCCCATGTCAAGTCACAGATATCTGGCCACCCACCACTCACCTCCCAGGCAAACTTCTGCACCTCTAGCCACTCGAGTTCACACCACACACTCCACGTAGGTCCAGCATTCTTTAACAGCCATATTTCCCCAAAACACAAATGCTTATATTTGTCACTATGCTTATCTTTGTCACTAGCATTCATCTTTCCCTCCTGAAAGTAATACAAGTTGACCAGTTGGTCCCTGGGGAAGCCCCTGTACATGAGCTTATACCCGCCACCTGCAGCCACTCTCCCCCTCGCCCTTTTTCATAAGCCACTGGTCACAGGATACAAGGAAAGACCCGAGTGACTCCAAGTAAGTCAGATCAGATTCATCATGTATACATGTTTTCACGTATGAGATGGTGTAGGCAAGGGGGAAAATAGGGGGATTTCCAGTGTGTCTTTGGGGCGCGTCCCATCTCACTTCTCACCATGTCAGTGCAGCACAAGCCACAGATGAGGCTGGGCCTGTCGGAAGACTGACTTTCCTGAGCTCTCGGTATTCACCACTGACTTTCCAGGATTTGAACCCACACTTACGAAGGGCCATTTTTAGCATTTACACAAATTAGGACAAAACACCAACTGGGAACAGGTGCCCCACCTGGGTGGATGTGGCTTCCTGTGGCTGAGGGGGCCTGAGCCAGTTCGCTGAGCAGAGGGCAGGCTGGCTGTCAGCCCCTCCTCACCCCCCGACCAGGGCCGCATGTGGGGCACCAGCACACCTGGGACCTCCTCCCCTCAACTGCAGGGCAACCTCCTAATCCCGCCAGCCAGCAAACATGAGCCTGCAGCGTGAAGCCAAGCCTCACTCACACATTCATGCAGATTATTAACTTCCACGAAGGAAGTCTCAACTCACAAACTTCTCCAGGTGTAACTACATCAGCTCCACTTTATATCTGGCTCACTTCTGGAGTGTTTTATGGTCATTATTGATTTCATAGTGCCTTTCAAGTGCAAAAATAAACAGCAGGTTGAAGATGGTGCTGCAAAGGGGCAAGGGGATACCACGAGATGAAGTTTAGGTTTACATCAATGAGTGGGGATTGCTTGCTTATAAACATCAATCAGATGTACATACCAAAGCATCCACAGAGATTTTGCATGTGCTTGTAAAACCAGTGTGACTAGAACACCTGTTTAACAAACCTGCATATAAACGTAAACTGTATCAGAGGGCAGCGGCCCTGGGCAGACGTCCACCCCCTCCCACCCCAGCCTACCCTTCCTCGTCATCCCCTCTTGGGGCAGGGGCAGCAAGGAGCAGACGGGGTGGACTGAGTGTGGAGGTGGCTGCCCAGCCAAACGATGACGGGGATCCCTGACCCAAGGGAGAAGCAACTCAAGGCTGCTGCTGCTGCTGCTGCTAAGTCGCTTCAGTCGTGTCCGACTCTGTGCAACCCCATAGACGGAAGCTCACCAGGCTCCCCTGTCCCTGGGATTCTCCAGGCAAGAACACTGGAGTGGGTTGCCATTTCCTTCTCCAATGTATGAAAGTGAAAAGTGAAAGTGAAGTCGCTCAGTCGTGTCCAACTCTCAGCGACCCCTTGGACTGGAGCCTACCAGGCTCCTCCGTCCATGGGATTCTCCAGGCAAAAGTACTGGGGTGGGGTGCCATTGCCTTCCCCACACATATTCCCAAATACTGGAATTCAGCAGAGAGCACGTCCTGGCTTTGAGATGCCAACAGCTCCCATGTTAAAGCCCGTACATGTGGAGCAGAGAAAGAGGATACCATAAAGTAGTGACAGCTAGCTTTCAACACGTACCCGTGAGGTGCTCTGCCCCAGAAACTTCATCCACAGCAGCTCACTCCATCTGCACAACAGAAACGCTAGGAGCTCTGTGTCACTACAGCCCCATTTCACAGGTGAGAAAACCGAGGCACAGCACCAGTTAGCAGTGGAGCCAGCATCCGAACCATGCAGGTACACCAGTGTATGCCACACCGGCCAGGGCACCACTGGCCCCTGGGAGAGGAGGCCGCTGCTCGCATGTGCCTTGGTGGGCTCATGTGACAGCACCCCTAAGGGGGCTAGAAACACCTGTGAGGACCAAATCCTCCCCTCACTGTGCCCTGAAGAAAGGAGAAAAACCTCCATTTCATCTGCCAGAAGGAAGAGAACCTGTGATGCTGGACGTCGAAGATGGCCCTTCTTCAGGCAGCACAGTTGGAATAAAACCAGGGCTGGCCACGTCAGACAGAACAGACACAAGTGTAAGTTCCAGCAGCCTCCGTGATGAAGGAAAATCAATGCCCCGACCACAGCTGGCCTGCTGCTCCCCAACCAGGACCACAGTGGTGGGAGGGGAGGGGAGAGCACAGCTGGGGGCCATGCGGTCCCCTCCCTCGGCCACGCTGCCCTCTCTCCACAGGATGTCCGAGTATCCCAGCCTCTGTGATACAAGAAGGGACACCCCAGGCTCTGTAAATACAGATTCTCAGGGCAGCACGCCTGCAACTAAAACAATAGTATAGGTCAGCTCCACTTCCTGAAACAATACATCAACAAGCAAGAAATGCAACCCGTTGCTGGGCACTGGAAAATAAAGTCTCAGCAGCAGGCCTTTCCTGGCAAAGGCAGAGCCTGGAGATGGCCAGCAGAATCCAGCGGTCTTGCCTCCAGCACTTGGCACAACGGCAATCATTGGCCTGCTGGTGCTGGCTGCACACCACCTCCCTCCACCCACCACCACCCCCCTCAGCTTGTCGGGTGCTCTTCAGCAGAGGCGACATTCCCGCCGGAGCCAGATACATTCAGGTTAAAGGCTCCAAGCCCTTCCAGGGTCCAGATGCAGTGGATCACCCTGATATGAGGGGCGGGATCCCCCATGGCCTCGAGTCTCTCTCACTCTCACGCACACCTGTGGCCCAGGTAGGGCCAGGGGACAGGAAGTCCGCCCCCCACTCCCTCTTGATCACTATGCGGGCTGTGTGGAGAAGCATCTCAGTCTGAAGGGGATGTACAATGAGAAGGTGGGGATAGGGGGCAAGGACCGGCAGCACCAGGATCACGGGCCTGTCTGGTGAGAACTCCCTTTCCCATTGGGGAGAGGGGAACATTAGAAATCAACGCTTTCCCCAAGGGCCTCTCCCATCCGACTTCCCGCATCCACTTAGAGCATGAGGAAAGCCAGCTGGCTGTTAACACACGATCAAATCTCAACAGCCCTCAAGTGGCAAAGGGCATAATTCCCACTTCTGTCAAAATGCTAGGCGAGTGGGCAGGACCTGGACATCTGATCCCCATGCAGCCACTATCCTCGGAGGAGCCACTGGGGGCAGAGGAGCACAAGCAAGGGAGAGACAGCGCTGTCCTGAGTGGGCAGGTCACCATGGCACTAACCAAACAGACCTGTCCAGCCCTCAGCCCTCAGACAGAGTCCTGCATTATAAGAGTTAGCACAGCATCTGAAGGACCTGCAGGACTCCTGAAACCCCCAAGGATGGAGGGCACTTGATAGCTGACGCCCACCGTTTCTCAAAGGGCATCCTGATGCCCGTTCCAGCTGAGCAGGAGCAACAGCCGCCCAGAGGGACCATTTTCTAGCATTTACAGCCCCGGGAACAGAGTGAACGAGAAGCAGCCTGACTTTCACCCCAGGGGGCTGGTGACTCAGGCACACAATGGCAGGCGTGTGTTTAGCACGGGCTTGCGTTACCATTCAGCGGCTCCTAAGCCAACATGTGGGACAGTTTATGGCACGTCAACATATTTTAATACTGCCGTAAAAAAAACCCATGAAGTGCTGACACTCCAGGAAAGCCCTGACGGCCCACATCTAAAGCTGCTATATTTCCTCCAGACGTCACATCGAACATGGAGCAACCAGCCTCTCAGAAGGCCACGCCCTGCACTGCCCTTCTCCAGCAAAAGGTTATGTCCTGCTGGACAGTGGACATGCAGAGTGAAGAGTGGACCAAGCCAAGAGAAGAAACAAACTAACCAGAAATCACTCTCCACGTGTGACTTTAGACATGCATGTACTTGTTGAGTCGGGAGTGTGGGGTGGTATAGAAAGAAGAAACAAGGCTGAAGAGACAGCTCCTGGGCACAGAGCCATGACTCCCAGGGTGCCGGGTCCCGGTGACAGTCCAAAAGTGTACCTCACTCACCCTTTCCTTGTTTCTGTAAAAGGGATGGTAGGCTTTGATCGACTGCACGTCAGAGTCATGTCCACCACAAGTCTACATTCTCAATTCAGCACTGCAAATGTAGGAATTCATATTAACTGCCTGCTCCACTGAACTTCTTCCAGTCAAAGCTCTACCTCTTCATGGAAAAAAGTTTCAAGTTCACCTCTCCTTTGTGTCGCCCAGCTTTTACCCCAAGCAGGTGTCTCTGTGCCGTTTCCTGCCAAGTGTCTTAAACAGCCCATGGCTCTGCAGCAGTATCTCTCAGTCCCTGTCTCTCAGGAGGCTTTATGGGAATAAATAACCCTGTTAACAGAGACAGATAGCAACAGGGGGGAAAATACATGAAGAAGTATGAGGCTGAGATACGAAAGGAGATAGGAGCCAATGAGGGATAAACATACAATAAGGCTCCTCTATCCATGGGATTCTCTAGGCAAGGATACTGGAGTGGGTTGACATTTCCTTCTCCAGGGGATCTTAGATCTTCCCAACCCAGGGATTGAACCTACATCTCCTGCATGGTAGGCAGATCTTTACCATCTAAGCCACCAGGGAAGCCCAAATAATTCTGTTCACAGAGACAAATAATAACAGGCAGAAAGACAGATGAAGAAGGCTAAGATACAAAGAGAGGTGGGAACCAATGAGGGAGAAACATGCAATAAGGTGATCGCAGGCGGTAAAAATGACCAAGGAGGCTATGATCTCAACACGGAATCAGAGGATTCCAGTGCCTGCGAGGAAGCCCAGAGGGGTGAAGGGGCCAGAGGTGAGGACACTAGGGAGTCCCTCAGTACTGGAACCACGATAGGAACGTGATGGGAACAGCGGCTCTGGGGTCAGACAAGCCCAGGGCTGCACATAAGTCCTGCACTGGCCGGCAGAATGCGTAAGACCCTCTCCATGCTTCTGGAACCCCTGTGATGGAGCCAGGATGCTGGTGAGAGAACTGATTTTGTGCAGGTGAGGCCAGTCCCCAGGTGCATGCTCTCCACCGAGTGTGAGTCATGAGAACCAGAGGCTTCAGGAAACGGCCATGCAGGAAGACAAAAGATACGGGAGCCACGTCTCTTGTCCCCTGTTGCTGCTGTGAGCGGACTGTCACTCAATTTCACCACATCATGATGGAGCCTCATTCCCTGACTCTCTGGCTCCCTGCCTCATCCTCTTCCTCTCCCCTTACTCGGTACACTCGACACGCCTGTGGTGGCCCGCCTCCAGAGTGACCCCACCAGTACCACTTCCTTGTGTGGTCCTCTCCACTACAAAAGGGAATGGGGCTAGATTGTGTACACAGGAGGCTCTGCAGCCATGCAGGTGTGACTTCTGGGCTGTGAGGCTCTGCTTTCTCAGATCTCTCAGTCTGGGGGGATCCAGCTGGTCCTCTCCTGGTTGAACCTCAGGAGTCCCAAGGTGTCACTTCAAGTACATCCCATCCATTAAGTAAGTCACTAAGGCCAGGACAAGCTCTAGGGAGCAGGGATGCAGACTCTGCCTCAAGGCAAGCACCACACACAGGAAAGGAAGGAGGTGACCATGAGCACCTCAGTTGCAAACTGTCAGAGCCCAGACTCAGGGGCCCAAGTGTCTGACCCTCCTTCATGCAAAATACACTCACCTCCTCCCAAGGCCAGTAAATTCAGATCCCGTTCCAGGAACAGCTCAAAACCCAGGGTCTTATCCTCTAAGTTAAAGTTCCAGTGCAACGAGCCTCCTTTGGAACAACCTCTCAAGTACATCTTCTTTTGATCTGACACCTGTAAAGTAAACAGACTATCAGCCGACTTCCCTGCCCTGACACGTACCAGGGAGACAGACACGGGGTAACCACAACACACCTGTAGCTTCGCAGTGGAGAAGGAAGTGGAGCATGGAAGGCACTGCTTCACAGGCTTCTGCAATTCTGCAGGGCAAAGGTGGCAAGTTCCTTGGCTGGACCCCAGTTCTACTCCCAGAAAATGGCTCTCATTCTTTCCTCTGGGCTTGTGATTCCTCTCCTGAATTTTACTTTCTTTGCATGAGAAATGGCCCTTGTTTTAAACTGAACAATCTCCTTGTTTTCCTCCTGCTCATAGGAGATTAACAGTCCAAAGACTTTTTCTATACTGTCTCTGCTCCTGTTAGTCCCAGTTGACATAATTCCTTTAAAAAATGTGTAGTCTTCCTGTATATCAAACTATAACCCATTCATTGATGGAAAAGCCACCGCCTCTTTTCTCTCTGAGATGTCCCTCTTCTCTTTCTTCCATTGGTCTCTGAGTCCAGATACTATGGAACAGGGCTCTTGAGGTCCTTAGATGCTTTGGTCAGGTTTAATGTGTCTACAAGGCAGTCCCTTCAGATTCTTTTCTGGCAAATCTAAGAGACACAAATTTAATATTCTTAGAAGCCTTTCTAGTAGGCATGCCCTTAACTCTTTATGAAGTCTCAACAAAAGGTCTTATAGCTTTGAGACTTTTACTCTGAAATCATAATTTAGTCATAATGCCCTAGATTTTATCTCCTCCCTGAGGGCATTTCTAGTTTGAGAAGCTTTTGCTGGGAGAGACTAAGGATGAGAAATAATTGTGTTTTTGAACCCAGTAAGCCAGGGTTCATTTACATTTCTTATAAATTCTGCTTGAAGTTAAATGGTTCTTTCTTTAGCTCCTCTCCACTCATATTTTATAACAGGCAGCTAGAAGAAGCCAGTTGGCACCTTCTGCCTGCAATCTCCCTGGCCAGACCCAGGAGTTCACCGGGTACCCTTTCTCTCTTCCACATTATCACAGGTGGCGGTGCCATCAAAATGTCTACCATATACTTAACACGTATATAAAACAAGTGTTCCTTTTTCTCTAACCTCCAGCAACTTTTTCTTCTCTGTCTCGGGAACTCTCACCAACAGTCTCTCTCTTTGAAGTCATTCCAGGTTTTCCTAAGAGAATTTTTGTGGATATTCCAACTTCCACTCAATCACTGGTCTGAAAGCAAATGCCACATTCTTTCGGCTTAGGTTACAGCAGCCCATCACTTCTGGGTACCAAATTCTGTTCCAATTATCAATTAATGCTTTATAAACTCCTTGACTTCAAGATTTACTATAAGGCTGCAGTCAAGAGGACAGTGTGGTTAAAAGCTACAAAACTCTTAGAACATAGCATAAAGGAAAAAACCTAGATGTCTCTGGGTATGGCGATGACTTTTTAGAAACAAAAAGTTGTTTGTTTGCAAACAAATGATTGCAAAGTCATGATTCATGAAAGAAACAATTGATAAACTGGACTTCACTAAAATGGAACATTTCTGCTCAGCAAAGTGCACTGTTAAGAGAATGAGATGACAGATCACAGACAGGGAGAAAACATTTGCAAAAGACACCTCTGATGTCAGAAATGTGAAGAGAACTCTTAAAGACCAACAGGAAAATAGCAAACACCCTATTTAAAAAAGAGAGCCAAAGACCTTAAGAGACACCTCACCAAAGAAGATGCACAGGTGACAAATAAGCATAGGAAAAGATGTCCCATGTGGTATAGTATCAGAGAAATGCAGTTGTGAAAAGCTACGAGAAACCTCTACACACTTCTTATCAATAGAATGGCCAAAATCCAGAACACTGACAACACCAAATGCTGACGGGGATGTGGAGCAGCAGGAACTCTCGAATGTTGCTGGTGGGGATGCAAAGTGGTAGGAACACTTGGAAGACAGTTTGCAGGTTTCTTACGAGACCAAAAAACACTCTGACCATATGATCCAGCAAGCAGGCTTCTCGGTATTTACCCACAGGAGCTGAAAATTACAGCCATACGAAAACTTGGCGATGGATATTTATAGGAGTTTTATTCAAAACTGCCAAAACTAGGAAGCAGCAAAGATGTCCTTCAGTGGGTGAATAAGGAAATAAACTGTGGTCCATCCAGACAATGGACTCTTATGCAGCATGAAAAAGAAATGAGCTATCAAGCCACAGAAAGGCAAGGATAAGCCTTAAATGCATATTCCTAAGTGCAAGAAGCCAGTTTGAAGAGGTTACATACTGTGTGATTCCCACTGTATGGCATTCTGGAAAAGTTAAAGAAAATGATTAGTAGATTGGTGAGTGCCAGGAGTTTGGGGAGGGAAAGGGGTGAATAGGTGGGTCAGAGAGAACTTTTAGGGCTGTAAGAATAATTCCATGAAGAAGAATAATAGAATAGAATAGCAAACCATGTTATCACACATTTATCCACTCATTTATCCACTACATATTTGACCAAACTTACAGAAGGGACAGCACCAAGACTATAATGCAAACCAGACTTCCAGTGATTATGAGGTGCCATGACAAATTTACCATCTGGTGGGGGATGTTGATAAAGGGGGAGGCTGTGCATGCTGGTGGCACATAGGAATCGCTGCACCTTCCCCTCAAAAATAAAATGTATAAAATATTATCCCAGAACGCAGTGACTTAAAACCATGCATTGTTGTCTCTCGTGGCTTGAGGGGTGTGGATTCATCTGTGTAGCTGCTGTGGGGGGACCTGTCACGTGGCTTCAGTCAGCTAGCAGTGGGTGGGATCAGCCCAAACTCTCCTCACCTTGTCCTTGGCATGGAGGACCTGATCCGCGGAGGTCTGCTAGGCATCTCACCCTCGGCAGCTTCTCTGCTCAGCTCTACTGGGCTTCCTCAGAACACGGCGGTCTCAGGGTAACTGGACCTTCCGTGGTGGCTGGCTTCTCGCAGAAGGGGCAGAGGTCTGCGTGAACCACCACACCTGAGTCCACACTCTCTCAATCCACAGCGCTCTGGGTGTCCCAGTGTCTTTTTCACAATGTCCCGCACCAACACAAACAATACCAAACAAAGGGGAAAACCCAACAGTTCTTTTGTTAACTAGCTACAGCAAACAATTGATAAGTTATTTCCTTACAATTTAGCTTTAAAATAACTTATTAAAAGAAAAATATTTTTATTTCATTCTTACTAATGGCACACGTGCACCCCTGGGGCAGCAGACAACTTCTCAAACCTTGAACCAGATCAGAATCAGACTGAATGCAATCACGTATTACCACACACATTGATGCCACAATGATTTGGATGCAATACTTTTTATTTACATCACATAAACACCAAAAACCAAGCCTTGCAAAGATATGAAATCACCAAAACATGTAATATGCTATTGAAATGGTGAGCTATCTTGAACCAAGAGTTTTTGCAGCATCTGATAGATATACAAGTATTTTCTTCAGAAACTTCAAATGAACTGGGGTGCCTCCTCTGCAGCACCCCAGGGTGCCGCCTCTGAGTTTGGGAACCACCATGCTGCACCCATGGACTTCCCTTGTGGGCTCAGCTGGTAAAGAATCTGGCTGCAATGAGGGAGACCTGGGTTTGATCCCTGGGTTGGGAAGATCCCCTGGAGATGGGAAAGGCTACCCACTCCAATATTCTGGCCTGTATAGTCCATGGGGTAGCAAACAGTCAGACGCAACTGAAGTACTTACACATGATGCACCAATCAAATCCTGAAACCAGATGGGGAATTCGAGGAAACAGTTTTCACTGAGTCCCATCTTCAACTTCTTCTCCTTATCTACCAGATAGATGGCCAGACAAACAAGAACTATAGATTTGGCTTGAACCGGACCAGCATAAGTAAGACATGTAAAGATAATTGGGATAAAGTGCAGGTCCATAGGAGAAATTCTAAAACACATTAAAGAAGTCACTATCAACTTACATATCACTTATGATAGTGTAAGTGCTTGCATCTTTGAATTTCTTTTTTTCAGTGTTTGAAGTTAATATCTCTTTTTTAAAATTTTTATTATAGATGATTTACAATGTTGTGTTAGTTTCAGGCACACAGCAAAGTGAATCAGTTATACATGTACATATATCCAGTTTTTTAGATTCCCATATAGGTCATTACCGGAGAAGGCAATGGCACCCCACTCCAGTACTCTTGCCTGGAAATTCCCATGGACGGAGAAGCCTGGTAGGCTCCAGTCCATGGGGTCGCTGGGAGTCAGACACAACTGAGCGACTTCCCTTTCACTTTTCACTTTCATGCATTGGAGAAGGAAATGGCAACCCACTCCAGTGTTCTTGCCTGGAGAATCCCAGGAATGGAGGACCCTGGTGGGCTGCCGTCTATGGGGTCACACAGAGTCGGACACGACTGAAGTGACTTAGCAGCATAGGTCATTACAGAGTACTGAGTAGAGTCCCCTGTGCTATACGGCAGGTCATTTTTAGTTATTTTATACATAGCAGTGTGTGTATGTCAATCCCTACCTCCCAATATATCCCTCCCCCTGCCTTACCCCCTGGTAACCATTAAATTGTTTTCTATACCTGTGACTCTGAGTGAAATAAATCAGACAAAGACAAGTATCATAATATTACTTACATGTGGAATCTAAAAAGTGGTACAAATGGACTTATTTACATCTTTGAATTTCTACACCCAGTTTCCTCGTAGGATTTCTAAGTCAGTAGAAGATATTCAACACATATTTACTGAGGGAGGAAGGAAGGGAGGGAAGAGCAGGAGGGAAGACACAACCATCATTTTAGAAAACAAAGGGGAACTTTCCAGGGGAGAGCGTTAATTCACAACACTGTGCTTAGAAATCTCTCTTCTCAGAAAAGCACTTAGGTTCATCTGTTACAATGTTGACTTCCTACCAAAAGGCTAGGAAACAAGTCAGCCGCAGGTCTTTGCCACTTGATAACAAGGATCGCCTCTTCTCCAGTTTCCATCACCAAGTTCCTCATTCCTTCTGAGATGTCAGCAGAATCCCATTCAGTGCCCACGCCCCTCTGACAACCTCTTTGCAGCAACCTTTGCTTTCTCTAACCTGTGCCTGGAACCTTGCCCGGCCTCTCCATCACCCAGTCTCTCCCCATCCCAAGGCCACGTCCTCACCTTCAGGTGCTTGCTAGAGCAGCACCCCACTAGTAGAGACCAAAACCTGTCTTAGCTTCCTACCATAACAAAATACCACAGACCAGGTGCCTTAAACAACAGAAATTACTTTTTTCTGGACTTCTGGAGGCTGTAAGTCTAAGATCAAGGTGCTGGCAGGTTGTTTAGCTCCTGAGGCTTCTCAGCCTGGCTCACAGGTGGACTCTTTTCCTCTGGGCCTGCACCCTTCTGGGGTCTCTTCCTCTTATTATAGAGACACCAGCGCTGTGGGAATCGGATCCTGCCATGACCTCGTTTCATCTGGTTAACTCTTTGAAGGTCCTAGCTCCAAATGCAGTAACATCTAGGGCTGAGGCCCCAACACGTGTATTTAGGGGAAAATGACTCAGTTCACTGCTGGGAACTCTGCAACGGCCACAATGACAAACCTAGCTATGATAAACCTAGAAGGTATATTAAAAAACAGAGACATCACTTTGCTGACAAAGATCTGTATAGTCAAAGCTAGGACACATGTACATCTGTTGCTGACTCACGTCAATGTATGGCAAAACCACCACATTGTTGTAAGGTAATTACCCTCCAATTAAAACAAATTAATTAATTTTTTAAAAAGCTATGGTTTTTCCAGTAGTCATGCATGGATGTGAGAGTTTGACCATAAAGAACACTGAGTGCCAAAGAATTGATGTTTTCCAACTGTGGTGCTGGAGAAGACTCTTGAGAGTCCTTTGGAGAGCAAAGAAATCAAACCAGTCAGTCCTAAGGGAAATCAATCCTGAATATTCATTGGAAAGATTGATGCTGAAGCTGAAGCTCCAATACTTTGGTCACCTGACGCAGAGTTGACTCATTGGAAAAGACCCTGATGCTGGCAAAGACGGAAGGCAGGAGGAGAAAGGGGCAACAGAGGATGAGATGGTTAAATGACATCACTCAATCAATGGACATGAATCTGAGCTAACTCTGGGAGACAACCAGGACAGAGGAAACTGGTCTGCTGCGGTCCATAGAGTCGCAAAGAATCAGACACGACTTAGCGACTGAACAAGAAGAAGAAATGCCTTATGCACCATGAAAAGATTTTTAAAAGACACCAAGTCCTATACACAGAGGTTCTGACTCAACCCTGCTGAGAGAGCGCCAGGTGAGATATTCTGCAACATTCTCCATCTGATTCCAGTGTGCAGCAAGCCAGCAACCACTGGTCTGACTGACTGATTGGAATGATAAATGAACTTAGTTCATGTACAGTACTTTCACACTTCTCAAATTTTACACAATAATCATACTTTATAATCAGAAAAAAAATGTTAAGGAGAAAAAAAATATACTGCCTTAAAAAATGGATGAAACTACTCAAAGAGCCTGATCGAGAGGTCTTAGTTTCCAGCATGTCGTACTTTCCTCCCTCCTCTTAGACTTTTTATTTAAACTGTGGTCTGAAGACCAGTGCTATCTGCATTACCTGGAAACCCACTAAAACTGTGGAATCTCGACTCCCAAGCACTCCCAAGATCTACAAAATCTACAGAACCTGCCTGTTAGGTGGTCTACAGGTAATCTGCATGGCACACCCATTAAAGTTTGAGAAGCACTTGTTATAGTTTCCTCACACCATGAATGAGGGCTGGAACCACAAAATTTTCAAAACTGATGAGGACAAATTTTGTTCAATTGGTGATTTTAGAAAAGCTTACGTAGCAGTCCTGTTCTTTGTTACTAGGTTTGCACTAGTCTAGAGATAAGGTCATGTCCAGGACAATTGCAAACAATTAATCCGTGAGGTAACAGTACAGGGAATTACACCCTGTCTCAACCCACACAAGTAGTGACCTATTAGTCATCACTGCAATTATTAAAGATAATGGCTCAGTGATCCACTGCAGTTGGTCTACACAGCATTCGGCTTAAAACATCCAAACAGCCCTTAACAAAGGAGATGGTAGCTGGGTTGTATTAATACTGAAAAAAAAAAAAAAATGAAAACAGAGAAAGGTCTAGAGAAGAGAGTGGAAGAAAATGGAAGTAATGGGGGAGGAAGAGAAGCACATTTCACTTTCCTGAACATGAAACTCTGAATCCTAATCTCGCAGACTTTCAGGTCATAATCCTCAATGTTCACCGAGCATTTCCATGACCCCAGTGGTTATTCTGAATAAGTAAGGATGTGACTGGATCAGGGGTGAAGAGCAGGAATAAGAAGAAACTCTAATAAAGGGGGATACATGCATGCACGTTCAGTCAGTTTTGTCCAACTCTATGGCTCCATGGACCGTAGCCCGCCAGGCTCCTTTGTCCATGGGATTTCCCAGGCAAGAATACTGAAGTGGGTTGCCATTTCCTCCTCCAGGTGACCTTCCTGACCCAGGGATCAAACCCATGTCTCCTGCGTCTTCTGCACTAGCAGGCAGACTCTTTATTGCTGAGCCATCTGGGAAGCTCAGAGGGATACACTACCTGACAAATGTTCTGGATAAGATGAATTTCACTGGATAAATTACTCTGTAGTGATAATCATCATATATTTTACTGCCTTTTAAGAAAGTAATTTTTAAACTCAGTTCATCCAACAAGTCACCAAATGTAGGTGCGTAGTTTTACTACTATGAAATGTTCACATGGCAATAAAGGTAGAGTGGCTTTAGTTGAGTCTTATGCATATTTGCAGAAGTCCAGAAACATTCACCCATCCAGGCTGTCTTCTACACCCAGTCACTTCTTCAGAGGTACCTCATTCATCCTGATTCTCTATGGACCATCCTCATCAAAACCCATGAACGTAGGTCCTAGACTAGCAGTTGAGGGCTTCTGGAAGTCATTTTGAACCTATTCTTAACTTTCAGAGCTTGTAATCAAGCAGAAATAGCAGATGGACCAGAAATGATACTAAAGAAATAAATGAACTGCTTTAAGAGCTGAATGTGGGCTTCCCAGGTGGCACTAATGGTAAAGAACCTGCCTGCCATAGTGGAGACATAAGAGACATGGGTTCACTCCCTGGGTTGGGAAAATTCCCTGAAGAGGGGCATGGCAACCCACTCCAGCATTCTTGCCTGGAGAATCCCGTGGACAGAGGAGCCTGGCGGGCTACAGTCCATAGGGTTGCACAGAGTCAGACACAACTTAGCACAGCACAGCAACAGCTGCAAAGGTAGACAATACAGTAATATGAATATCAAGACTTCCTTTTATTATAAACTTTACAGAATATCACCATTAAGATTCTTATCTTCAGTTCAGTTCAGTTCAGTCACTCAGTCATGTCCAACTCTTTGCGACCCCATGAATTGCAGCACGCCAGGCCTCCCTGTCCATCACCAACTCCCGGAGTTCACTCAGACTCACATCCATCGAGTCAGTGATGCCATCCAGCCATCTCATCCTCTGTCGTCCCCTTCTCCTCCTGCCCCCAATCCCTCCCAGCATCAGAGTCTTTTCCAATGAGTCAACTCTTCACATGAGGTGGCCAAAGTACTGGAGCTTCAGCTTTAGCATCATTCCTTCCAAAGAAATCCCAGGGCTGATCTCCTTTAGGATGGACTGGTTGCATCTCCTTGCAGTCCAAGGGACTCTCAAGAGTCTTCTCCAACACCACAGTTCAAAAGCATCAATTCTTTGGTGCTCAGCTTTCTTCACATTCCAACTCTCACATCCATACATGACCACAGGAAAAACCATAGCCTTGACTAGACGGACTTTTGTTGGCAAAGTAATGTCTCTGCTTTTCAATATGCTATCTAGGTTGGTCATAACTTTCCTTCCAAGGAGTAGGCGTCTTTTAATTTCATGGCTGCAGTCACCATCTGCAGTTATCTTAGTGGTATTCATCTCTGACCACCAACACAGTCACCAAACACGAATCTTAAATTCAAACGTGCTTTTTCATAAACACATATCAAAGATTTGGGGTTATTCACTATCATCAGTATTTGAATAAGAATAACATATCTAACCGACAACTATCTACTGAGTGTAACATATAAGCCAATAAATATTTTAATACTCTTCATATGTTTCACCTTTATACATTTTTTTCTTTTTATTGAAGCATGGTTGACTTACAATTTTTCAGGTACACAGCAAGGTGGTTCAGTTATACATATACACATATATTATTGTTGAGATTATTTTCCATCAGGAATTATTACAAGATACTGACTATAGTTCCCTGTGCTATACAGTAAGCCTTTGTTGCTTGTTGCATATCTATATTTTTAAAAATTAGAAATCTAGCATTCTGTTCATACTAAGTCAAACAAGTGGAATAAAAATGTCATAAACTTTTTAATTAGGCAAAAATTCTTAAGTTTTCTAATATATATATATAGTACATACTATTTATATATATATGTATGCAAAAGCTTTTCTACTATGCTTGATAAAGGTTTGAGAAGGAATTCCCTTTCGTTTAGTATATGTTTTCCAATTTCTCCATCTCTTCTTTCTTTTTTTATGTTCTTTCTTTTTATATTATTTTATTTTCAAACTTTCTGTGATCTTATATTTGAGTATAGTAGCATATATCCAGTCTGGCAATTTTTGTATTTCACTTGAAATATTCAGTGCATTAATACTGAATGTAACTACTGAAAGATGTAATTACTATCTACTAGATTTATGTCTCTCTTTCTGAAGTATAGTTGATTTACAATATTGTGCTAATTTCAATTCAGCAAAGTATTATATTTTTTCAGATTTTTTCCATTATAAGTTATTACAAGTTATTGAATATCATTGCCTGTGCTAACAGTAGGGTCTTACAGATTACCATGTATTTCTCTTTGTCACATCTGTTTATGTTCTTTTCTCCCCTTTCTTGTCTTTTTCTCTTTAGTTAATATTTGATTATTTGATTAATTTTATTATTATTATTATTTCCCCTTCCCACTCTATTACCTTGTTAGTTATCCTTCTTTGGGAAGTTATCCTAGAGATTACAAAACACATCTTTAATGACATTGTGATGGAAAGTACTAGCTCTAGCACTTTCCTTCAATGCTTTAAATCTACTTAAATCTACTAGCCCCCCTCCTAAATTTTGTTTTAATTGACAAGTATTTTAATTCTACATTTATTCTAAACCCCACAAGGCAGAACATTATCATTATTGTCTTGAACAGGTAATATTTATTTATGTTTATCCACACATTAATGTTTTTTAAATTATTGCTTTTTATTCTTTTATTTGCTTCCTTATATCTGAGATTATTTCTCATCTGGGTAAAGAACTCCTTTTAGTAATTTTTTAAGTGAACCTTTGCTGGCCACAAATTCTCTCAGTTTGTTAATGTTTTCATTTAATTTTTGAAGAATAATTTTGCTAGATGCATTATTCTAGGTTGAGAGGGTTATCTGGGGGTTGATTTGTTATTTCACAATATTAATGATGTTCTATTGTTGTCTGTCTCCCCTGCTTTCTATTGAAAAGTCAGATGTTTGTCTTCTTTAAAAGTAAGGTGCATTTTTCCTTTGGCACTTAAGATTTTCATCTTGCCTTTGATTTTCCACAAATTTACTGTGTTAAGCCTAGATTTCTTTATATATATCCAGCTTGGGTTCATAGAGATTCTTGAATTTGTGGTTTGCTGCCTTTTATCAGTTTGGGAAAATCATCAAATGTTCAAATATTTTTCTAACACACTGTAATTCTCCTCCATGTCTGGAACTACAGCTACATTATTGCAGATTCATATTTAGATATGTATGTCCAACATGCTGCTGCTAAGTCACTTCAGTCATGTCCGACTCTGTGCGACCCCACAGACGGCTGCCCACCAGGCTCCTCTGTCCCTGGGATTCTCCAGGCAAGAACACTGGAGTGGGTTGCCATTTCCTTCTCCAATGCATGCATACATGCTAAGTTGCTTCAGTACCTTTTTTTTTGTATTTTCACATTTTTTGCCCTTTGTGGTTCAGTCTGGATATTTTCTAATGACCTATATCCTTTTCTCCTGCTTAAATCTAATGTTAAACCTACCTACTGAATTCTTAGCTTTAGCAACTGTACTTAGTTCTAGAATTCACATTTGATTTTGTAAGTTATTATTTATATTATAGATTCTCATTTTAAAATAGTATGAGATTCACAAGAAGTAGCAAGAATGATACAGAGTTCCCATATACCCGATAATAATATCTTACATTACCTAATACATGATCAAAACCAGATAGACAATGATACTGCTACAAGACTATTAACTATAAATAAAGAAATTATTCAGATCGTGTGTTTCCGTGAAATGCTTTCACATGTGTAGATTTGAGTAGTAGTCACTTTAACATTTGATTGCTTAAAATTAAATTTCAAGTTCTCTATCGAAATTTTATTTTCCCTCTTTTCCTCTATTTTTCTGAATATTTTAGTGATAATTATTTTAGAGTCCTTGTCTGATAAAGACCTAGAGGTAACTTGGTTATTGGAATCTCCTATTATCTGTTGTTGGATTTTTTTCCTCTTGGCTTTCAGCCCTGTTTCTTGGCATGCTTGACAATACTTTACTGACTGTGTGACACCAACAGTAATAAATTACAGCAGCTCTAAATGATATCTTGCTCTTCCTGAGAGGGTTTACCCTTTCCTCTGTTCAGGCAGAAGGCAGACCTGGACCCTAACACATCCCTTTAAGTGGAGGTTCCAGATTTGTTCAGGCCCTACCCACCTCTGGTTGCTTTGTAGAGGCCCCCATGGAGAGCCTGGGATTTTAGCCAGGTCCTAGTCATGCTGGTCCAACCTCGTCTCTAATTTTCATCTCCTTTATATTATAAGATAATCAAAAGCTGTGTTCTGTTTTCAAAGGCTCTATGCTAAGGTTTCATGGTCTCCTTAAATCTAAAACTTTGGCAAAATGCCTTGAGCAAAACCTGGCTAAGCCCTTCAAATGTCTAATTTGTTGTCTCTCCAGCCCCAGAAGACTTGCCAAAACCTCTTCTAGTTTCTGAGCATCTTAGCAGTGGTCCTCTGCCCAAGATCTGCATCTGAATCCTCAGTCTCTTGTTTTAAACCCAGAATTGGGGAATACCTCAAGGGAAAAAGAGCTGTTGCATACTGAGTCAAATCCCAGAGGTTTCCTGTTTGGGGGTATTTAGGAACTTCAGTCCTGGACACCTTGGTGTATTTCCTATGTCTTCAAATAGATGTTTTTTACTTTGACATTTTTACTTGTTCTCAGAGACAGCACTGGTGTACTACAACCAAATCTTTTACTCTGGAGCACCTGGAAACCCAGAACTGCCTGACTCTAGACTTTACATGTTGACGGGTGTTAGCTACAGGCCATGGGCTGCTGCCCTAATGTGTTGTTATGGGCTGACGTTTGTGTCTCCCCGAAACTCACATTTCCCAATGGGATGGTGTTTGGAGGTGGGGCCTCTGGGAAGTGACCAGGTCATGAGAGGAATTAGTGCCCTCATGAAAGAGACCCCAAGAGCTCCCTGACCCTTTCCTCCTTGTGAGGCCACAATGAGAAGATGGCTATGAGCCAGGAAGCAGGTCCTCACAAACGCTGAATCTACTGGACCCTTATCTTGGACTTCCTGCCTCCAGAACTGAGAAATGCAAAGTCCTGTTGTTTATAAGCCACCCAATCTATGGTGCTCTGTTTCAGCACTCAACTTAGTAGGACACTTACTGAAACTCATGAAGGTGAGCTCTTCTTTCCTCCATCACATGGTTGCAATCTGTGGGGCACAGCTGTTCTTCACCTTCCAGCAGTCAGGTCACATTGGGGAGATCTTGGGTAGTAAGGTGTGGGAGAGCGGTAGGTCTCCCACTACTGTCAGAGATCACTCACCTGAGCACAAAGGCCCTGTGTGTGTGTGCTAAGTCACCTCAGTCGTGTCCAACTCTTTGGAACTCTATGGACTCTACCCTGCCAGGCTCCTCTGTCCATGGGATTCTCTGGGCAAAAATACTGGAGTGGGTTGCCATGCCCTCCTCCAAGGGATCTTCCCAACCCAGGGATCTCTTATGTCTCCTGCATTGGTTGGCATGTTCTTTACCACTAGTGCTACCTGGAAAGCCCCACATGAACCCAAATCAGAAAGGAGACAATCTCTCTAGACATCCTATTACACGCATTCAGAGCCTGTCGGGAAAGAGGCCACAGGAGGGCATTTTGGCAAATGGAACTTCCAGGCCCCGGCTTTCAGGAACCAAAAGAGCCCTCCGTCCTAGAGCCGTGGCGCTGCCATAGCTCACAGCCCCCAGGTCCAGATGAACTGGGGATGCTTGACTCTGGAAATGAGCTTTCCCCACCACTGAACCACGCAGTGCTTGGCCTTACTTCACTCTCAGGGCATTAAGCAGCCTCAGCTCGCAAGCCTCGCAGCTGGACACTGCAGCTGTAACATCTGACTAGAAGATACAGCAAGGGTAAAAGAGCACTTTTTTGATCGGGGACATAAATAATTCTGAGGCAGAAATTAAGTTAAAAGGCTTTTCTTTCCCTAAATGGATCTGCAGGACCTGGCTTCCCAGCAACACTGCTGGGACGAGAGTTATCTCAGGGAGCCAAGGAGGTACCTTTGAGTAGCTGACACTCAGACAGGAGGGGCTATGCAGAGCGAGCGACAGGCAGCCCCGCTCAGGACACACTGCTGACCTCTAGAGCAGGGGAAGTGGGGGTGACTCCTCATGATCGAGAGCCTTTGGTGTCACAACAGACGGGGACAGATGCTGAGTATCTCAACAGGAGGGACAGACACCACCTCACCCCCACCACCATCTCCAGAGTTCTTCACCGAGATCCTGGAAAGACACAAAGCCCCTTTCATGCCAAGAGCCCCCCACCATCCTTCTCCACGTCACCATTTCCACTTGGTGAGATCCAGGAAGACTGTGCTGGTGTCCATCTTCCCAGCTCAGCATCCACGTAAGGAAGTGTGAAAAGAAGCAAGCGTCTCAGCTTTTTCTAAAACTTACTAAACCTGCTGCGAGCCCCTTGGTCTGAACAAAGGTCCGATGTGTCTCAGCCCTGGCTCTTTGTGTGGAGTGAGGCCGAGGGCAGGCATTCCATGGAATTTCCAGGATTCCCAGGGATTTCCAGGTCGACCACAGAGCCGCAGGGTTTGAGTCTTGTAAGAGGGACTGCATACAAGCAAGAGGGCCCAACCTCCCACCTATGCCACCAACCAGCCTCAGCTGCAGGAGAACTGAGAGACTCAACCCAGAGGAGCCCCAGGGAAAGAACAAGAGCCTCCGGCAGCTCTGACTCCATAACCATCCCAGATAAGCAGATGCATGCTCGACTGAGGTCAGAATTCTAGAATGCCAGCCTCACAGGGGACTTAAGACTGTCAGGGTCAACTAGGGATGATGCATTTTACAGATAAGGATGCTATTTCCTCAGGCTGCACACATCCATGCACTGATGCAGGGCCGTGAACTCTGTAAGGATTGAGAGCACATAGGTTTGATCATCACAGTACCTCTAATATCCAGTGAGAACCAGCACACAACAGGTGCTTACTGTGTGCAGAACTGTATCAAGTCCCATGTGGTCCAGAGGGATGGACACAGTATTGGCCCAGCCAGTGTGGAACATGCACCCTAGTGGGGCATGTAGACACACGGCAGGAAACCACAAAGTCATGCTGATCATGCTTTCAGAAGTCTACAGGTAAGGTGCCCGGCAGAGAATCCAGGGGATAATAACGCTGGGGCTTCCCACATGGCTCAGCAGGCAATCCGCCAGGAATGCAGGAGACACAGGAGATTGCAGTTTGATCCCTGGGTCAGGAAGATCCCCCTGAAGGAGAAAATGGCTACCCACTCCAGTATTCTTGCCTGGGGAATCCCATGGACAGAAGAACCTCGTAGGCTACAGTCCATGGGGTCACAAAAGAGTTGGATACGACTAGCCACTGAGCACACCATAAATAACGTTGCCAGTGGCCTTCCAATAACCCATCACGTAATACAGCAGCATCGACATGGAGAACACAGTGACAGGGAATGAGACTCAGGCCCTGCCCTAAAACAGCTTCCTATCCAGTGCAAAACCATCTGCAAGGAGATGATTCCAAAATGCTGCTATGAATGATGCCACATGAGAGCACGCAGGAAAGGCACAACCCTGGCCAAGGCAGCGAGCAGGACAGGTCTCCAGCGGCCACCACACAGAGGCTAAAGTGAATGGACAGCACAGTTTAGCCAAGTGAGGCAAGGGATATAGGTGGGAAGAAGGCAGCACAGGGCTACAGCCTAACATGTTCACTGTCCGGAGAAGAAGGCAAGATGTTTTCAGTGATGGGGGCTCTGGCTAAAGGTCGAACTTTGTCCACAAGACGCCAAGCAGTCTGTCCAATCTTGAGAACAGTGAGGATCCACCGAAAGTTTTAAACAATGAAATAAAACAATGATGCTTTGGTTTAGATCCTCTAAATGTGGATGAGGGGAGAGAAATCGGGCCAACCTATAGGTGTGACTTCCTGTTTGGGGGTTGCTGGAATAATACAAGCAGAAAATAATAATGTATACGAACTCCATAGCAATCATATGATTTTTTTTTTTTTTGGTTTCTAATTCTATAATTAAAAATCTGACCCAAAATAACATGGTCTGAAATAATATGAGAAGCGATACAAGGATGAAGGGTATTAAGTGGATGTGGTTGGTGGAAACTACTCATTGATTACACAGAGGAGATGGAGAACAGGTAAGAGTAAGGTGGACTCAGGATTCCACCTTGAGCTGATGAACCTCTGGAGCAAAAGGGAACCAGGCGGAGGGTGAGATGCTACAGGCAGACAGCTCAGTGGTTGGGTCTAGAGGCTAACGTGCAGCTTCTCAGGAAGAGGAGGCAAAAACAGCTATAAATCAGTGTTTTTTTTGAGTCTCAGGTGACAGGGCAGTTAAGTATCTTCTTTGCCGCACACTTGAAGGAAGATAAAGACAAGGGAAAAGCCGATGGAGCCCAATACTGAAGGAAGCGTCCTGGGAACGTCTGCACACCATACTCCCGAATCCCTTGTTCCACCAGACACAAAACGGATAAAGGCAGAGGGTGGGCCAGGTGGACCACAACCACTGGAAAAAGCTCAGGCACACAGAGGACATTCCCACTGCCAGGACATCCTGGGAGGATCCCTCCTGCAGACTGCCTTCAGTGCAAAGACAGAAAGAAAATGCGCACGGGCGAGTCTGGCAGATCCGATAAAGACGGATGGAAGGGAGAGAGACAAAGGCACCTGCTGTCACTGCGTTGGCTTCAACCCACCAGTGCAATAACAAGCTCGTTCATTATCCACCCACCAGCCCCGGGCTGAAGTGCCCCAGTGTAAACACCCCCCACCCAGCTCTCAGCAAGCCCGCCACCCCAGGGTGTCTGGCTACTGACAGGGCTCATGGCCAGCTTTGCCAGGCCAGAACTGCCTTCCCCAGAGGACACAGTACCTGGAACACATGAGAATCTCAACAAATATTCACCAAGAAGATGAACAAGCAAGAGGTGGTAACCGACAAGAGACTCAGTCGAGCTTTTTGGCTGTTAGCAAGGGAACCCACATGGAGCCAACTCAAGCGAGGAGAGTTTTGGGAGAGAATACTGGGTCTTCAGGTTGGAAACATGCAAAAATCACCCAGAAGCAGCTCCAGAAGTCCAAGAAGCAAGAAAGCAGGAGAAGTCATATGATGGAAACAGGCTTGTCTAATGAGGGAACACAAGCATGTTTAAGTTCCTTTCTACTCACTTAAGATTCAAAGTCAAGAGAGAGGATTGAGCCTTTAGGTCACGAGCCTTTAGGTCATGAGCCTTTAGGTCATGTCTGGACTTGGAGAAAAGATAGCAGACCCCCTGTGTAGTGGCTCTAATGGGCTGTTGTCAACAAGGAAGAAGGCCCAGGCAGGGCTGCAAGGAGTGAGAATGGATGTTAGAGGCCAAAGCCAAGACACACCCATGACTCTCAGGGATAATGTTTAAGAGACCACAGTTACTACCTCCTAGATGCAGAGTTGTGGGTTGGAGTGGGAATTGAGGAGACAAGGCCAGTACAACACCAGGGTGGATCTAAATGAATGGCTGACTCATTTCTCCACTGGGACATGTGCTGACTTTCTGTACAGAAGTCACCTGAACTTCACATCATATAAGGAGGACCAATAGGAACACAGGCACACAGAAAACAACAGTAATGGACAATCTACTGAAAGATGGATCAGAGAATGGTTGTTTAACCATCAAAAAGGTCTTAAGAAGTGACTTAATAACTGTCTTTATTAAAGATTAAGATTTTACAAAGAATTTTTCTGTTCCTCTTTCCAAAAATTTTAAGAGCGTCGATAGGTTTAAATAAAGTATGAAGAATTTAGAATTCATCATGGGATGTGAGCACTGAAAATAGGGCGGGTATCTTATTCTTTTAAACATGTCCTGTGTCTTCTGCTGCATGCCATGGAAAGGAGCAATTGGAAGCAGGCTTACTGAATTTCAGACTCGAAGAAGTCAGAGCTTGCCATGTGCTGACCACATGACCTTGAAGACATCATTTACCTGAGCCTCAGTGTCCTGCCTGAGTACTGAGTCTAGTAACACTTCAGACAAGCATTCTTTGGTTTTAAGAGGTTCCTGCGTATAAGACACTGAACACAGTTCTGAACATATAATCATAAATGACAACTGAGATTCAGTAAATATTTGTTAATTGTGATAATGATTTTCTTAAGGGAAAAATTATTATTAGGCAAAAATGTTATTAGTTTATTACCTATTATTTTTATTAGGTAATAAAAAAACATTTTTTACAACCTATCACAGAAACTGATATTTGCACAAAGAAAAGAATCCAGACCTTCCTGGGGTGACTTAGCGGAAGTCCCGCCTGAAGGCAGGACCATGAGATGGATAGTACATTCCGCTCTCTCCTCTCCTCAGATGCACCCACCCAACCCAGGGAAATCAGCTTCCTGCCCAGGCCTGAAATCTCGAAGCCTTTTCAGAAGGGAAATTAGACAGCTCAGCCTCATTGAGCAGCTGCTCCCAAGAGGAGATTCTGCCAGAGTCCACCACCTTCTCTGTCTGACCTGCTCTAGGCTCCAGACTCAGGTTGGCTGCCATGGGCTCATGGGTGCAGTGGGGGAAGGGAGGGTAAAGTGAAACAGATGATCTGTGAACCTGGGAGGAAACTGAACCTCTAAGTAAAGCAAGGAGGCAATGGCCAGACATCAAAATTCCTGAGAGTCCCACACTGCCTACAGAATCAATTACGTGCTGACTTGGCTGGAGGTTCATCCAACCCTCTGCTGCTGCTGCTGCTGCTAAGTCGCTTCAGTCGTGTCCGACTCTGTGTGACCCCTGAGACAGCAGCCCGCCAGGCTCCCCCGTCCCTGGGATTCTCCAGGCAAGAACACTGGAGTGGGTTGCCATTTCCTTCTCCAATGCATGAAAGTGAAAAGTGAAAGTGAAGTCGCTCAGTCGTGTCCGACTCTTAGCGACCCCATCCAACCCTCTAAGCCCTGACTTTCCTAAAAGTCAGAGAGCTTCCAGATGAGCTCCACTCGCACACCTGCTGCTCAGCATCCTGTGGGTGCCCTCAACACTCCACTACCATTCAAGCAGTTCCTAAAGTCCTGACTTTGGGCAGCATCATTACCATCATCACCACCACCACCACCCTGTAACCGGATACCCTCAGTCAAGACAGACTATAGGGTTCTCACCCTCAGCAACCCCCCCATCCCTATCAGAGACAGCACCTTGAAAGAAGCTAATCACTCTACTCTCTCTCAGGAAAAATGACACAGCTGTTCTTGCAGAGCTAGAAGGGGACCAACAGAGACTGATGCTATTCACAGCACACAAGTACGGTAAGTGGAAGTTTCGGGAAACACCAGCTGAACAACATGATGAAGAAGACTGAAGATAATTAGTGAGGCACTGGAAAGGGGACGGAAAGGAAGGAAGTGAACCAACCACAGACCATCTGGGGAGGACATGACACTGCAGCTGAAGGATGAGCGACTGTGCTACCTGGAGAAGAAGGTCAGAACGTTCAGTCAGTTCAGTCGCTCAGTCGTGTCCAACTCTTTGTGACCCCATGAATCACAGCTCACCAGGCCTCCCTGTCCATCACCAACTCCCAGAGTTTACCCAAACTCATGTCCATCAAGTCGGTGATTCCATCCAGCCATCTCATCCTCTGTCGTCCCCTTCTCCTCCTGCCCCCAATCCCTCCCAGCATCAGGGTCTTTTCAAATGAGTCAGCTCTTCACATGAGGTGGCCAAAATACTGGAGTTTCAGCTTTAGCATCATTCCTTCCAAAGAAATCCCAGGGCTGATCTCCTTCAGAATGGACTGGTTGGATCTCCTTGCAGTCCAAGGGACTCGCAAGAGTCTTCTCCAACACCACAGTTCAAAAGCATCAATTCTTCAGCACTCAGCCTTCTTCAGAGTCCAGCTCTCACATCCATACATGACCACTGGAAAGACCATAGCCTTGACTAGGCGAACCTTTGTTGGCAAAGTGATGTCTCTGCTTTTGAATATGTTATCTAGGTTGGTCATAACTTTCCTTCCAAGGAGTCAGCGTCTTTTAATTTCATGGCTGCAGTCACCATCTGTAGTGATTTTGGAGCCCAGAAAAATAAAGTCTGACACTGTTTTCACTGTTTCCCCATCTATTTCCCATGAAGTGATGGGACAAGATGCCATGATCTTCGTTTTCTGAATGTTGAGCTTTAAGCCAACTTTTTCACTCTCCTCTTTCACGTTCATCAAGAGGCTTTTTAGTTCCTCTTCACTTTCTGCCATAAGGGTGGTGTCATCTGCATATCTGAGGTGATTGATATTTCTCCCGGCAATTTTGAGTCCAGCTTGTGCTTCTTTCAGCCCAGCATTTCTCATGAGGTACTCTGCATAGAAGTTAAATAAGCAGGGTGACAATATACAGCCTTGACGTACTCCTTTTCCTATTTGGAACCAGTCTGTTGTTCCATGTCCAGTTCTAACTGTTGCTTCCTGACCTGCATAACTCCTCACAAATGCCACGTGAACTTGGAAAACAGAGAGATCAAACAGGCTTTTCAAAGAATATTAGTTTTGAGTCTTTAAATTATCTGCTCCACCCCACGATGAGCAGTAATTAGTCATGTCTCTAAGACTAACATGAGCCATGATATCTGGCTCATCCTCCACTTTGGGGAACTTGTTCTTAGTCACCAGGTGTCCTAAATCTCTTCAGTCGTGTCTGACTCTTTGTGAATCTGTCCGAATCAGAACTCTTTGTCTGAATCTGTCCATGGGATTCTCCAGGCAAGAATACTTGAGTGGGTTGCCATTCCCTTCTGCAGGGGATCTTCCCAACCAGCAACTCTCATGTCTCACTGCACTGGCAGGAAGGCTCTTTACCGCTAGCACCATCTGGGAAACTGGCTTCCCTCTGAAGCCTCCCAAAGAGTTTTAAAGACCTGTAAACCTCCTCACCTTTGTAACTTCTCATTTACACCTCTTTACTCCTGTCTCTTCCACTTCATATGGCTCCCCATGCCCATTGCAGTTCCACTGAACCGCGATTTCCTTGAAAATAGATGTAGGTCTTAGTCATGGTCATATTCTTCTCACACATGATAAAGTCTGCCTCAAGAAATGTTTATCCGCTGGACGAGTAAACAGATTGACAGGACACATTTAAACCATGCAGAACCAGAGGTATCTGAGCTGAGTGGAATAGCCCAGGAGGTGCCCACCCCTCTATTCTGCAGAGCCTGCAGACCCCCAGCCCGCTGTTGGCTCAACAAAATGCACACTCTCGAAGTTGAGAGCTATATTTTATTCAGCAAACAGAACTGAGGACTTAAGCCCAGGACATGCCCTCTCTGACAGCTCAGAGGGACTGCTCCAACAAGGCAAGGGGCAAATCAGAATATATACAGGAGTTTTTGTCACAAAGACCACATAGTGGGAACATCCAAAGATTGGTGTACAAAAGCCCTGTTCCCACCCCCAGACTAAGGCAGGGAGGAGGAGGAAGAGAAACAGGGGGAAGGGAAGGAAAAGGAGGAGAAGGGGGAGGAAGAGAGGAGAGGACAAGCAGGGAAAGGAGAAAAGGAAGAGATTGCCATGAGCCAGGTGCTGCACACGACAACACAAAGCGCTTAACACAGATAAAAACGCAGATGCTGATATTTGGAAGTTAAAGTGTGAAAAAACACATTCACCAAAATATTGACTGGGTAAACACTAACAAAAATGACATTCGGTAGTTATAATAATATAGAAATAGACTAGGTGACAAAAACATCAAGAGTATGAACTTCTTAAGTACGGAAACTGCTGAATCTCATGAAAAGATGCTGAATGGATACAGAAAGAACAGAAGCGGGATGATGGTCAAGCCTAGATTACATCAAAGGCAATTATATGAAGGTCTAGCCTCAAAGTCCGTCCTCTTTCAGCTTCTAAAGTCCTGTGAGTCTGCTGTCCTGTGATCGTCAGCTTCAGGAGGAATACTGAGGGAGAAATCGGTGCCCCAGTTAAGTCCCAGTTCTGCCCATGAGCTGCAACTCCTTAGGCAAGTCACTGGGCCTGTGGGTCCCCTAGTTGGTTCAAACAATCATGCAGATGCAATACATGTCATTTTCACAATTAGTTCCCTTTCTGTGTTCCACAATGTGAATAAATATGTGCAGAAGCTTTAAACATCACATGTGACCACAAGCACTATATAGATGTAAAATGTTGTTCAGTTCAATTCAGTTGTTCTTTCATGTCTGACTCTTTGTGGCCCCATGAACCACCAGGAACACCAGGCCTCCCTGTCCATCACCAACTCCCAGAGTTTACCCAAACTCATGTCCATTAAGTCAGTGATGCCATCTAACCATATCATCCTCTGTCATCCCCTTCTCCTCCTGCCTTCAATCTTTCCCAGCATCAGGGTCTTCAAATGAGTCAGCTCTTCACATCAGGTAGGCAAAATATTGGAGTTTTAGCTTCAACATCAGTCCTTCCAATGAACACCCAGGACTAATTTCCTTTAGGATGGACTGGTTGGATCTCCTTGCAGTCCAAGAGACTCTCAAGAGTTTTCTCCAACACCATAGTTCAAAGGCATCAATTCTTCTGCACTCAGTTTTCTTTATAGTCCAACTCTCACATCCATACATGACTACTGGAAAAACCATAGCCTTGACTAGACGGACCTTTGTTGACAAAGTAATGTCTCTGCTTTTTAATATGCTGCCTAGGTTGTTTGAAGTTAGCTAACATTTACCCAATGATAGTCATGTGTCAGAAACTGTGTAAAGTGTTTTAAATGTATGGATACGTCACTGTTACAGCAATCCTACAACGACAACTCTATCACGATTGTGTACTTACAAGCCAAAAAACTAAAGCACAGAAAGGCTAAGAAACTCTCCACAGCTCACACAGTTAGTAAGTGACAGAACCGGAACCTAAGCCAAGGAACTGGACTCCATAGTCCAGAGCCTGCACTCCTAACCACAGTACCACAAGAAGCAGGTTTCACAGTCAGAAGCTCTCCCTCATGTGTGAATCAGGAAACCTGACATCTTCTCTTGATCTTCTCAAGCCAGTCATCCTACTGCCTGACCGGTTCATGATATGAGGTTTTTACCAGCATCTCCTTACCCAAGACTTGACAGAGCCAATGCAGAGTCCACCCCGTGTGGTGGGGGGCAGTCCATGCCCTCACCCTCACAGCCTTGCTTCCTGGAAGCACCTTCTCCATATCGCCACCTCCTAAAGATTACCCTTGGGTCTGCAGTTGTTAAATTCAGTGGAGATGCTCAGCTATGTCATGCAGCATGTGACCAGAGCAACTCCATCTTCAAAATTCTGTCCTCCCTGACTTCCCTGACCTTGTCCCCCGGCTCTCTGGTGGCCGGGTCCCAGGGATCAATGTGTCTGTCCCATGCACACCCACAACCCCCAGGGCCTCCCCACTCCCGTGCTCTCTGCTCCCCTGAAACAGCTCAGCAGCTCTGGGACTTGTAGCTGCCCATGTTTTCCAAGTCTAATGCTCTGGAGCTCCTCTCTTCTGAGCTCCAGATCAACACAAACAACTGGTTCCTGGCATCTCCACTTGATGATGCCCAGGTCCCTCAGATTCCAGAGCTCCAAGAAACAGTCGTGCCCCCCACCCCAAACTCCTACTCATCCCGAGTCCTCCACTCCAGAGGCCTAGGAATCACTCCTGCTCCCCTCACACTATCCTGCACACTATCCTTCCAGTCTCATCAACTCTGCTTGCTTAACACATCTGGAATTGGCTTTGTCTTCCCCACCGGCTCAGCCACTACTCATCAAACACAATGTGTCCTGCCCTTTTCCAGGGCAATCTCCAGGATTTTTCTAAAGTGTAAGCACATTAAGATCGACTGCTTAAAGCCCTTCCATCGCACTCCACTGCTTTTGGGTAATTTTTAACCTCCTCCTAGGGTAGACAGTCTAGGTATTTCTCTCTCCAGTGGACCCTCTCAACACTCCCTTCTGCCACACAGACCCCAGGAAATCAAACAGAACTATTTGCAATGCACCACTCTCTTTTATGAACATTTGTGAATGCTCTCGCAAACTGAAACCACCATCACTTTGCCATTTTGCTAATTCCTGCTCTTCAAGTCTTAACCCAAACTTGACTGATTCCAGGAAGCTTCCTGGAACTCCTTTCTCCTCCCTCAGAGGTCAGAAGTCCTGGCCTGTTTATGTGCATATGATGTGTATATGATATGATCTATACAATATATACATCATATATATAATGTGTATGTGATGTGATTTCTTCTCCACATTATAATCTTTATCACGGCCTTTGTCCCTCACTAGACCATGTGGGCCTTGAGAGATCACTTTAGAAATTCTTTTTCTTCTACATTTCCATGGAGAAGGCGATGGCACCCCACTCCAGTACTCTTGCCTGGAAAATCCCATGGACGGAGGAGCCTGGTAGGCTGCAGTCCGTGGGGTTGCTCAAAGTCGGACACTACTGAGCGACTTCAGTTTCACTTTTCACCTTCATGCATTGGAGAAGGAAATGGCAACCCACTCCAGTATTCTTGCCTGGAGAATCCCAGGGATGGGGGAGCCTAGTGGGCTGCTGTCTATGGGGTCGCACAGAATCGGACACGACTGAAGCGACTTAGTAGCAGCAGTAGCAGCAGCAGCTACATTTCCAGCGAGTAGTATGTCACCTGCGCTTAGAAGCAGTCCAATATGGATTTGCTGAATGAATGAATGAGTGAGTGAGTGAGTGAATGGATGAACGCATGCAGAAACAACATAACAATGGGGGCGTCTGGGTGCAGCTCCCAAAGCAGGGACGATGGTGCCCAGCACCCAGGTTTCTCCACCATCTACAGTGGCTCAACTCGGAGCTATTTGCTTTCCCCTAAAATTATAAACTCTCTCTAAAGCTGTGTTTGTGGAAAGGATACAAAGAAAGAAGCACTTGTTTAAAGAGAAAGGTCTCAGGCAATTAGCAAACACGGGACAAATCCAAGACCTACTCGCTTCCCTGGGCCTTGTGTTTGCAGTCAGATGTATGGAGAAGCTGGTCGGAATGAGATTCCTTCTCCGTAAAAGAGAAAATGTGTTATTTAAATAGCAGTGCCTCTCACCACCGAGGCCGCAGTCTAGAAAATCAGGAGTTTGGATTTACTGCAAAAAGTAATCCTAGCGGCTGGGTCTAGAAGGGGGTGGGGATCCCCTGGATTGCCTTTCACTCCTAAGAGAAAGCATATTTTGCAGACAGAAGACACAGACTTAGGTGTGCAGGCACGTGTTGCAGGATCTAATACAGCTCTGACAAGACAGGAGGTGGCGGGGGTGGGCGGGTGAGACGAGTGTGCAACAGAAACAGTATCCACGTCCACGCGTGAAGCTGCATGTGTGAACACGCACACACCTCAACCTTCTCCCCTCCCTGTCTTTCCCAGGAAAGGAGTCGTTGTCTAATCTCCTGATGCCCCTGCCCTCGCAGACACACAGGAGCCTTGAGTCAGCATCTCAGTTAGGTGATGCTGTGCCAGTTCCAAGGTTCTGTGGTCCTGCTGAAACACAGCTATTTTAGTAGTCCACCTTCATGTGAAAGAGAACACAGGGGAAAGCACAGGCCAGTCATGGATGTAAAATTAAAATCCATCTCTGCAATGAAGGGACTTGGATCCCATCTTCACCACCTACTTAAGTGACCTCTGGAGAACTGCTTTACTTCCCAGAGCCACCAGTCTCAAAGTAAAATTAAACTCACCCACTTCAGGGGGTTTTTGTGAAGAGCAAGTCGTCTCTCAAGAGCTCTGCCTTACTCCCTTTGTATCTGTACAGCCTGAGCAGCTGAAGGCATGAAGAAGAGGCCGTATAATCACACACACCCTTTTGTCAGTGGAGACCGATCACATAAATGCACCTTTGGGCAACCACACATCCCCTGGTGCTGCCCAGAAATCACACCCATTTCAAATCAACCCCTGTAAAGGGCTCCCAGGACCCCCACTGGTGCGACTCTCTATCATGTTACATGAGGGCAGATGGTGGGCCCCTCCTTTGCAGGCAAGACCCCTGGGCCAACCTGTGGATCAGCAGGCATCCAGGCAGTAGCAGAGCTCCAAGGGGACTCTGCATGAGACAAGAAGCACCTGGAGGAAGCACTCTGGAGAGCAGGACAGGCAGGTGGCATCCACCACCCACCAGCAGGCAGGGCCCCAGTCTGTTCTCCTCTGCTGCCCTCCCAGAGCCAGCGATCTGTCAGGCACCAGCTTCATTTGAAGGTGAGGCTCATTAATCTGAATTAATAGCACTGTTCTGCTCTAGGCTTTGTTTTGCTTTGTCCCCCTCCCATGAACACTGCAGGTCTCTCTGTTGCCTGGTTCTGGGATTGGGAAGACACTGTGAACAAGTGTCCAATTAGCTGGGAAACAGAATCCTGAAAGCAGAAGCCAGGATTCTTGCTCCGGCCAGAAGGCATCTCCCTCTAAAGCCTGGAGACCACACACCATTCAACTGGTGGCTCCCATTCAGGTCAGGCCCCGGGGGCATCCTTGCTATTCTCTGCCCTCCTAACCCCACAGAATAATCCCGACCCCCCGGGGATATCATTATCCCCACCCCACACCTCCCTCCCTGCTCAAGCTACTACAGAAACAGGGATGCCCTGACCATCAAGGACAACTTATGCCAGGGGTATGGCCTAGAGTCTGCTGCACATAGACATATGATAGAAGCTGACTTGGGAAGGGGCTGGCTCATGTTCTGTGAATCCATAGGTCAGGGGCAGGGAGCAGGGGGCAGGAAGGTGGCTGAGAACAAGGAAGACTCAGCATCTCCAGGTTCTGAGAAGGAGCAGCCCCTGGCCACCCTGCAGAGCCAGGCACAGAACCTAGGAGCTGAGCAAACATCTGAGTATGATCAGAAGAGCTGCCAAGGGTGTACAGTCAGCTCTGTACACCTGACACCCCCTCGCCCTCCAGGGGTGGCCACAACGCCTGCACCAGATTTTCCCGCCTGATGTTTCTGAGCAGAGCATCCCTTCCACAAGCTGGTAAAGAAACAGCCTCAGAGAAGTGGTCCACAGCAAGCTGTCCCAGGTGCTGTGGCTCTGCTAGAGAACCTTGCCATGGGCTTGTGGACACTGCGGGGCTTGCGAGGGGACTACTCTGTCACCTTCAAAAACCAATGGAGACAGTTTCAGATGACACATCACAATCTTTCTGGTTTGCTGCAGATGAACTTCATGAAGACCCAGAGGTGGCTGCTCGATGGACAGGTTCTGAGAATGAATCAACAGGCCACAGACCATCCACCAGGAAAACAGCAAAGGAAGGAAGGGTGGGCGGTCGGAGGGTCCCTCTCCAGGAATCCTGGCCCCAAGGAACTTCAGCTTTCGAAAATGTCATGCACTCCAGCTCCCCTGATGAACAGAGGACAATCTCAGGCATCTGCAGCAGGAAGAGGACCCCACAGGGCTCTTGGAGCAGCAGGAATTCACCCAGGTCTCTGCACGGCCATCTCCAATGCCAGCACACCTGCCATGCTGGGCGAGAGCCACCGTGATTTATTGACACGTCTGAGCCCCTCCAGATTCCCTCCTCATCGACCACCTCCCAGCCAACTCCACCAAACTGCAAAAAGACCAAGCGTGGCGGCTCCAGAGCCAGCTGGAAGGACGTCGTCTGTAGCTGACGCTGCCACCTGTCTTCTGGTTCCAGCCAAACATCCCCCTCCATCACTCTGCACCCAGAGTACGGAACTGGTTTTGCACAAGCTCGCCTAGGTCAGGCCAGTGGAGGGAATTGGTGAGGCTGGGGTTCCTGCCACAAGCCAGGGCGAGCGGGGAGGGGTACAGCAGTACCCCTATTACTACCACTGCTACTCAGCAGTACTACTGAGTGTGGTGAACTCACTTTTTGCCCTGTTTGCCCTGGGGTCTAGTGCTGGGCATTCCTTCTAGCAACTTCCGTAGTCTCCAAATGCCAGCTGCAAACCCATGAGTCCGCATCACTCCTGCTGTGACATTCATGCCCACAGAGCTGCCCCTCAGGGTGAGCAGCAAGTCTGAAACATGAGCCGATCTGCTGACTGCCTAAGCCACTCATCTCCACAAGCCGTCACTTGCTGACTCCATAACGATGTCCCTAAACTTCCGTGTGTTCATGTGCTAAGTCACTTCAGTCATGTCCAACTCTCTGTGATCCCATGGACTGTAGCCCACCAGACTCCTCTGTCCATGGGATTCTCCAGGCAAGAATATGGGAGTCGGTTGCCATGCCCTCCTCCAGGGGATCTTCCCCACCCAGGGATCGAACCCATGTCTCTTATGCCTCCTGTATCAGTAGGAGAGTTCTTTACCACTAGTACCACCTAGGAAGCTCCCATTTAACCCTGCATCCAACCCTGCTAAAAATTTCTGAAGACCTTCCACCCTTCTCACTCCCAAATTCATTTCCTCTCTACATCATTTGTCTGAAGCTCACTGAATCATGATATTCTCCTGGGGGGTGTGTGTGTGTGTGTGTGTGTGTGTGTGTGTGTGTGTGTGTGCGCGCGCGCGCGCGCGCATGGGTGCTCAGTCATGTCTGACTCTTTGTGACCCCATGGATGCAGTGTGCCAGGCTCCCCTGTCCATGAGATGTCCCGGACAAGAATGAACCTCTACTGTTTCAGACTTTTCAGGACACCTGTCAGATCTCTTACCAGCACTGATCTGCCTTCTGCTCCAGATTCTATTCCTCACTAGTCCCTGTGGGAACCCTCTGCACTCAAAGAAAGTTACATGCTTTCTGTGAGTAGTTGTGCAAGCTGGATAACCAGAGTCACCGCACCTGTATTAAGATGACCACAAAATGGCTGAGGTCTAAATGATAAAAGAACTGGCTCTGTTGTTATTTTCTTAAAAAAAAAAAAAAAACTAAGTTCAAGCACCAAGCTTTCCTTTCAAATTCCAAGTATGTGCTGATTTCCTTAGATCCTGGCATGAGATGCTTCAGGCCGCGTCCTCTAGAAATTCTGGGCACATCTCCTCATTCTCCAAGGGGATCAATAAGAGCATTAAGTTCCTGCCGCCAGTGTATGCTGATCACACCCTAGAGTCTGATCCTGGGGTCTGCAAGGTAGGTGTGTGCCTTTTAAATCTGTTAAGCTGCTGAGAAGTCTTAAAGGTGTCGTCTGTCACTCAAGTGACAAGGAAGAGTGTCATGAGCTATATTTGACATCGACTTGGCCCTTATTAGAGTGTCATGCTCAGTTTGGGAATTCTAATTTTCCAAAAGGTACAGAGAACTTGGAGAGGATCCAAGACAGAGCAGTGAAAATGATTAAAGGGGTGGAGAGAGGGAACTCAGGAAAAAGGTTAAATGAATGTGGGCGACTTATCAGAGAAAAAGAAAAATTAGGGTAGACTACATATCTCGAAGTAGACATTATCTTAAGGAAACCAGAGGCCATTGCTCCCTGGTATAAGGATACATTTAAAAAAAAAGACAATCTAATATGACATTTGAGTATTAGGCATATCGGTCTTTTTTTGATGTTTGTTAACTTTCAAAATCATTGAGACCAGATAATGAGAATATCAAAATAATTTTTCTTGTAAACACAAGAAAAAAAAATTGTCTCCATCTATATTAATGTATTTAATTCTCACAATAAATCTGAGATAAAGGAATTGAGGTCCTCAGAAGCCAACTGTCCAAGATACGTTAGCTATTAATTTGGGTCCAGAATTTAGGATGCCACGTCCTGGGGTTTAGGCTTCCCCAGTGGCTCAGACAGTAAAGAATCCTCATGCAATGCAAGAGACCTGGGCCTGGGTTCGATTCCTGGGTTGGGAAGATCCCCTAGAGAAGAGAATGGCAACTCACTCCAGTATTCTTGTCTGGGAAATCCCATGGACAGAGGAGCCTGGTGGGCTATAGTCCATGAGGTCACAAAGAGTCAGACAAGACTAAATGACTATTACACACACACAAACACACACACACACACATATCCTGTTGTCTTTAGCCAGACCCCCTTCACCCAAACGCTTAGATTGGATTTTTCGGGAAGAAGAGCACTAGACCATGACCTGGGGGTGGGGTGATTAAAACTCTTTTATTTAGACAACTGTGAAAAATCAGATAGGAGCTTCTCCCTAAACCATGAATCACAGTTGCTTCCAGACAATCATTTTTTTCTTCAGTTCAGTTCAGTCGCTCAGTCACGTCTGACTCTTTGCAACTCCATGCACTGCAGCACGCCAGGCTTCCCTGTCCATTACCAACTCCCGGAGCTTACTCAAACTCATGTCCATTGAGTCAGTGATGCCATCCAACCATCTCATCCTCTGTCGTCCCCTTCTCCTCTTGCCTTCATTCATTCCCAGCATCAGGGTCTTTTCCAATGAGTCAGTTCTTCACATCAGGTGGCCAAAGTATTGGAGTTTCATCTTCAGTATCAGTCCTTCCAATGAAATATTCAGGACTGATTTCCTTTAGGATGGTTGGATCTCCTTGCAGTCCAAGGGACTCTCAAGAGTCTTCCCCAATACCACAGTTCAAAAGCATCAATTCTTCGGTGCTCAGCTTTCTTTATAGTCCAACTCTCACATCCATACATGACTACTGGAAAAACCAAAGCTTTGACTAGATGGACCTTTGTTGGCAAAGTAATGTCTCTGCTTTTTTAACATGCTGTCTAGGTTGGTCATAACTTTTCTTCCAAGGAGCAAGCGTCTTTTAATTTCATGGCTGCAGCCACCATCCACAGTGATTTTGGAGCTCAAAAAAATGAAGTCTGTCACTATTTTCACTGTTTCCCCATCTATTTGCCATGAAGTGATGGAACCGGATGCCACGATCTTAGTTTTCTGAATGTTGAATGTTAAGCCAACTTTTTCACTTTCCTCTTTCATTTTCATCAAGAGGTTCTTTAGTTCTTCACTTTCTGCCATAAATGTGGTGTCATCTGCATATCTGAGATTATTGATATTTCTACCAGCAGTCTTGATTCCAGCTTGTGTTTCATCCAGTCCAGCATTTTTCATGATGCATTCTGAACATAAGTTAAGTAAGCAGGGTGAAAATATACAGCCTTGACATACTCCTTTCCTGATTTGGAACCAGTCTGTTGTTCCATATCCAGTTCTAACTGTTGCTTCTTGACCTGCATACAGATTTCTCAGACCCCAGAAAAACAATAGACCTAAGTATGTCAACTCTCAAGATTTTCCTTTGGGTGGATGGGTAAGAGGTGAGGACATGAAATGAGCCAGAGACTACTTCTAGAGGAGATAGTTTATGGACAAAAGTGATGAGAAAACTCTGAATCTGTAGTCTGGGGAGCCCTGGGACGTACACGTAGAGCAGCCCATCAGGAAGCTGGTTGGAGTAGTCAGAAAGCAGATAAATGCCTGCACACGGGATTAAACTTGAATATTACTGCATGTGTGTGTGAGATGGTTGAGACAGAGATGGTGTCTCAGGGCATATAGGTAACACAGGAAAGCAAAGGGTGAGGGCAGAACCTTCTGGAACATCTCCTGAAGGTGGCAAAAGAGGAAATGTCAGAGTATAGGAGGAAACAACAGGGATGGTTTATATCAATACAAAGAAAATATGCAATCCCCCAGGGAGATGTAACAGTAATGCAATTCATGCATCAGCTGACAGAGCACTGAAATGCATGTAAAAAAAACAAAAACAAAAACCCCAGCTGACTTACATGGAGCAGCAGACTTTAATGAAACTCATAAATGGACTAATCAAAGAAACAAAAAGTAAGCAGTGATAGAAACTATCTCAAAATTATGATGAAGAATAGTCACCATATATATCTGATCTACTATAATCTGCATATACATATAAAGATATAAAGAAGAGAATACTTTTTTCAAATGCCCATCAAACACTGATAAAAACATGATCAAGGTCTGACTACAAAGAAAATCTCAGTGTATTTCAAAATATATGGATTGTTTCTGGCCCCAGTGTAATAAAACTTGATATCAACAACAAAAAGGGCAGAAAGATGAGTAAACAAACACCTATTCTTTTGAAATTGAAAACACTTTCCTAGAGAATTTTTGGACATAAAATGAAATGGAAAACAATGCTACAGGCTAATTACAAACAGCAATACAGAAAACACTACACTCACAGCAATTTTAGAAGAAGCAGAAAAACTTGGTGTCCTGGAAGCCAAGAGAGTAGAGGATTTCAAAGAAGGACCGAGTAACAGCACCAATGAAAGAATCCACTACTAAGGCAGGACTGAAAAATATACCCCGGATGTGAAAATGAGCAGGTCACTGGTGACTGCCAAAATAATTTCAATAGGCCAGAACACCTTTAATATTTCAATAGGATAATTAGATGCTGTTGGTAGATATTAAATGACTGAGGGAGAAGTAGTATAGATATAAACTTTAGAACACGATTAGATGAGAATGACAGAGAAAAATACTAAAGTAACTAAAGTAAGATTCAGGATCATATGAGACATGCTTGATGTGCTTATTTTGTTTGAATTGGAGAGACTTAGAGAGAGAGAGAGAGGAGGGATCTAGGATCATTAGAAAGAAAAAACAAGAGCTTGGAGAGAGAGAGAGACCAGTAAATGGGGATGTAGGCTGAAGACAGACCCAAGAAAAATGGAAGGGAACAGGTGAGACTCACAGGTAGAGAGGCTGACCATGAAGAACAGAAGGCACACTTCCTCCTCTCAGACTGAAAAGGACCCAGAGGATGGACGTGGGTGTGTGTAATTTAGGGTGACGTGCAGGACAGGCTTTATCAGGGAAGCAAGACAGAAGCTCACCTTCTAAAACTAAGTGGGGCTGAGGTTCATCAGGCAACAAGAGCTACTTGCAAAATAACAACTGCTAAAATTATTAAAATCAACTGATTTAATTCTACAAAGAATTTTATGAGGAAGGGACCGTACTTATTATTTTCATTGCCATTTTTAAAAAGTGAGGTGCCTCAGGCACAAAGAACTTATGTGAATCCTCCAGGCCAAACAGCCGGTGATCTGGGACAGCATCCGTGTCCGGGAGCCACGCCCTTGCACACATACATGCAGACGTACACTACTAGAGATGTTAAACTAAGTCCAGATTTGTTTTTTGGAAGAAGGCTTTACGTTTGGGCACAGAATATATGGGTTTATAAAAGCAAGCTCGGCTGATGAAATAAAGCCAGAGTGCATCGCCAACCGTCTCATTGGAGTTGTTTCTATTCGCTGCAGTCTATTGATCTCGGCTGGAGAAGTCGCTGAAACCTGGCCGGCACGCCATGCCTCCACCGGGGTAATTTATGAGCCTGTTGCGCGGGGCTGAGGACTGATGAACCCCGCCAGCTGGTGGAGCAGGTCCCATGATTGATTCACTCGCCGCTCTCCTGCTCGGCCATTTCACCCTGATCAGCCCACGCCGCTGCGTGTGCCGTGCTCATCCATCACCCAGTAAACATCATCAACACTGCACACCACGGGCACCGTCCTTTATACTCTGTTTTCTTCTTCCTGGAATCCTCAAAGCTAGCTGTGGCTTATCTCCACCCACTCCTGCCGAGCCAACTCACCAGACATACCTGGGAGAGACCAGTTGTCTAGAGACGCAGGTGCAACCAGCGTCTGCACCTGCAGGGCTTCAAGATCACCCAGAACAACGCCATGAAGATCTCCTTTGCCAAGAAGTAGCACCCTTTCCCCATGCCTGTCCCGGCCCCCTGTTCTGGGGCCACCCCCTCCCGCCTTGGTTCAGCCCCCTGAAGGTAAGTCCCCCTTGGGGGCCATGGTGAAGGGCAGCAAGGATTCAGAATCTAGTCTCAGGTGCCTTTCTAACTAGGATACGGGTGGCAAAGGGGTTGTGCATCTGTGAGACGCAGGTGCAACCAGGAGGCCATGGTGAAGGGCAGCAAGGATTCAGAATCTAGTCTCAGGTGCCTTTCTAACTAGGACACGGGTGGCAAAGGGGTTGTGCATCTGTGACTCTGCCAAACAAACATTTTTCAACTTCCTTCTCTGGAGCAGCCCTTTAGAAAATGTGCCATGAATCCCCAAAATGCAGTGGCATATCTTTTTGTTTCCCCTGGAACAGGCTTTATATGTCACTTCTAAACAGCTACAAAATATGCTGTCAAGAAGCCAGCGGAGGCTTTGTGGGGAGAGAACCATGCATATTGTCACATAATTGTACAGAAAACTTGTAAAAAGAGTGAAAAGGGAGAGCGCAAAAAAAAAAGAAAGCATGATGTTTCATCCATAAATAATAGTCATATTGGTGTTTCATGTTCCAACTCAAAGGCAGAAGTTAATCTTATCTCATGTGATACTTCACAAACAAAATGATATCTGGACCAGATAGAAATTGGATGGGAGGCTAACCCATCCATCTTTCTGTGCACAGACCAGATCCTTCACCCCACCTCCACTGAGACAGGTCGCCCTCTGAGTCCTCCTCCCCAGGAATCTCCCCTAGGCTGAGGGAGCTGCCTTGCTGAGCACTCATGTGGCAGCGCAAGGGCCTGGTCTCTTTGCTTCAATCAGGGAAGCTCTGAAGGGTTGCCTCAGCTTCTAGGACATCCCAAGGGGGCAGCTGAGGCCAGAGTCATCACCTTGGCGCCCAGTCCTGTTTCCCTCAGTCCCAGGCAAACCACCTGCTCTCGAAGTCCCACCTTTTGGGGAACCCAACTTTTGACACTCAGGAGGTGTAGTCTACACAGTTGATTCCAACAGCAAATGCATAAGGGCTAGTTACAATAACAGATGATGTAATTGGTTGTTTTTTAATCCAGCAAAGGAAAAAAAGAGAGAGAGAGAGAACTGTTTAGAGTGAAACAAAAATGGTTTAGAGAACAATGACTTTCCAAATGTGATTTTGAACCATTGCAGGCGGTGATTGGCAAAGAGCTGGTAAGCTCAAAGCTCACAGGGCTTGCCATGTGAGATAGTCTCGAAGGAAGGTCCCTCTGGCCCTCCTTCTCTTCAGGTGGAGCAGGTCCTGCAAATGAGTCTGGTAGCTACCTGTGTCTCACATGCCGGCAGACAGAAAGACTAAAAAAGAAAGAAGAAAAGAGAGGAAAGAGAGGCAACTTCAGGGAGGACAACAGAAGAAAGAAGGTGCAGGCAGGTGTCAGGAGATGACGTCTGCTGGGGAGAAAAGATGAAAGATCCACCCGAAGTGACAGGGTCACCGCAGAAACCCGCCACCTTCTCCTCCTTGGACAGGAAGCCAGGTCATTCCTGCAACTTGAAGGTAATTTGCTTTGGAAGCCCACAGCCACCAGAAATTACAAATTAGGGACTTCTCTGGTGGTCCAGTGGCTAAGACTGTGCTCCCAATGTAGGGGGTCTGGGTTCCATCCTCGGTCAGTAAACTATATCCCACATGCTGCAACTAAGACCCAGCACAGCCAAATAAACAAATCTTCTGAATGCTTCAATTATTTGAGATGAAAAAGAATCACACATGAGCCGCTCTTGGAATAGGCTATGTAACTCTGAGTGTTCCGCAGGCATTGGGTTCTGCCCATAGATGTACGGTAAGCAGCAATTCACACTGAACGGCTGACACTTACTGGTTCTCCTAAGAGCTGCTACGCCCTCGTGGACACTGCTCCCCCCACCTACCGCCTCCTCAGACCTTGAAATTGGCCCCACCTAGCTGCTGATCTTTGATGGCTCTTTCTAAATATTGGATTCCATATCTTTCAAGCAGATGCCATATCGATTCAATTCTTGTGATGAGTCAAGGTACAAGAAATAGAAGAAAGCACAAGAAAGCACGTTGAGCACAAAAACCTTTTCCAGAGATGGTGGTGCCTTTGACAACAAAGGGGTAAGAACGGAGGGAGGAGGAGGTCAGCTCACTCTGTAAAAAGAACGCTTGGGGGTGGGGGATAAATCAGGAGCTTGGGACGAACATACACACACACAACTACATATAAGATAGATAACCAACCAGGACGGCACAGGGAGTGCCTCTCAATGTCCTGTGATAACCTGCATGAGAAAAGAATCTAAAAAAGAAAAGATGTGTGTATACATGTAACTGAATCACTGCTATACACCTGAAACCAACACAGCATTGTAAATCAACTATACTCAAGTGAAATCAGAATTGAGAAAAAGAATATAAGGAAACAGAGACCGCTGGAGGTGGCCCAAATCACCAGGATTCAGGTCAGCATGTGTGAATTTAAGACCACGGGAGTAATTTCTGTGTCCCCTTAGAAAACCTCAGTGGCCGAGGGCCTGCTCTTCCCACGCAGGTGTGACCCGCAGAAGTCCTTCCTGCCTCCCTTCCTCCTGCATCCTGGCTTCTCAGGAGCCAGCACTCCGGACAAATCAGAAAACGAGCCAGGCTGACTTGGCCCTTGCACAGGATTTCCTATTCCTTGGTGTGTCCCCTCCCAGCCAGGCTCTTCATTGTCCCGAACTTGAGACGAGTCCTGGAGGCACAACTCGGGTTGAGATCACTTTCTCTTGGTTTTTACATGGAACTGGACTGACTTAAGCTACAGCCGGGCATCCCAGGTGGCGCTAGTGGTAAAGAATCTGCCTGCCAATGCTGGAGATGTAAGAAGAACAGGTTCGATTCCTGGGTCAGAAAGATTCCCTGGAGGGGGAAATGGCAACCCACTCCAGTATTCTTGCCTGGAGAATCCCATGGACAGAGGAGCCTGATGGGCTACAATCCATAGGGTCACAAAGAGTCAGACACGACTGAAGCAACTTAGCATGTACATGTCACAGTCACACTGGCTAAAATCCCACTGCTCATCTTCCAGGTTTATAGATTTGCGGACAAGCTACTCTCCTGCATCAAAAATTTAAGCCATTTAGAAATGGATTCTGTTCTATTTCTCGAGTGCACTCTCTTTCTCAGTTTAATTCCAAAACACACCAGCAGTCTGAGGATGTTGGAGAAAGTGGGATCTAAGACAAGAGTAGTGAAAATTATGACATTTTGCCCATCCTCCCTTCTCGAGCCTGTGAGGCTCTGAGCCTCCACTCCGTCCCGTCAGAAGATGCCCAGCGACAAGTTCAAAACTGTTAACCAACTTCAGAGATAAAAACACAAAGTTCACCAAGGCTGCTATTTGGAGTCGTACATTGTTCTGCTTCATCACTCGCTGCCCAGGTGCCTCAGTTTCTCCAAATGTCCAGTGGAGGTAATATGAGAAGCAAGCCTTTTAAATCGTATGGGAAGAATCTTTAAGCCCTTAGGAGAAATCGTGCTGGTGTTAAAAATGCAGAATGCTGCTACTGATACAATTATGTCTAAGATTAATATATTTTTAATATATCACATTAAAAAACAAACTTTCTGTCCCACCATAACCTTTCCTTGGAATTTCTTAAAACTTTCATTTTTACATAATCATCGTGACTCCCTCCTCTACAGAATAAAGTTTGGCTCTGAAAGGAAGGGTGGGAGGACACAACCTCAGTAAGGGGTGCAGCCAGGCCACGATGACTTATCCCAGGAGGAAGGAGAATTCGACAGCAAGACCAGGAAGACACACAGGCATGTGGACTTGGGGGTACCTGGAAACAGCAGAGCCACCCAACCCAGCCATGCATGGAGCGGACAGGCGCGGGGGCAGGGGGGCAGACACACCAGGGCAGGGAGGAGGAGAAAAGAGGCAGCAGCTGCTGGCTCCTGCATGTGAACCTGCCCGGGTTCCCTCCGAGCTGGGGGACTGAGCCCTGGTCGTGCAGCGTGAGTCCCTGCAGGATGGAGGCCACAAGCAAGCATGGCTCACTGCTGAGATCATCTGTCCCAGAAGCATTTGTTGTTGTTCAGTCGCTCAATCATGTCCGACTGCCACTCCATGGACTGCAGCACCCTAGGCTTCCCTGTCCTTCCCTATCTCCCAGAGTTTACTCAAACTCATGCCCATTGAGCCGATGATGCCATCCAACCATCTCGTCCTCTGTTGTCCCCTTCCCCTCCTGCCTTCAATCTTTCCCAGCATCATGTCTTTTCCAGTGACTCGGCTCTTCACATCAGGTGGCCCAACTATTGGAGCTTCAGTATCAGTATCAGTACTTTCAATGAATATTCAAGACTGATTTCCTTTAGGATTGACTGGTTCAACCTCCTTGCAGTCCAAGGGACTCTCAAGAGTCTCCTCCAGCAGCACAGCTTGAGAGCACCAATCCTTCAGCGCTCAGCCTTCTTTATGTCCCATTCTCACATCCATACATGACTACTGGGAAAACCATAGCTTTGTCTATGATGGGCTTGGGAAACCCCATCTGGACACGTGGCTTCCTTGAAAAGAGCAGCGGCCCAACCCAAGGGTCATGGTGGGCTCTCCTTGGCTGGTCCCCAATCTGTTTGTCCATCCAGCTGGGTCCTGAGTCACAGTTTCCATGCCTGGTCCTGCAGATGGGTCCACCAAATGGAGTAGCTGATCCAATAAATCCGCTTCATCATCAGTATTCTTCCCGAAGATCCTGGCGTCACTGTGAGGGCACTCTCTTTCTGTGGGGGGTGGGGGGAGGCGAGGAGGGTTGCATCCTTCAGTTTCCAGGACCCCCACCCTAGTGTATGCAGGTCACTGCACCAGTGCAGGTCTGTCTCCCAGTTGAAGGCTCAGTCACCAGCTGGCTCACACTGATGCCAGGTCTCTCAACAACAAATCCTGGCAGGAAACCATTAGTGGAGTAGAGATAGGTTATCACATTTCTCATCACCCGTTGGACATACTTTGTCAGGAAACAGCATTTGCTGAGGAGCCTGGTTACAGAGAAGTGTGAGGAACATGGAGTGTGCTGGGCTTTCTCTGGAGCAGTGCTGGTGGTCTAATCACTAAGTCCTGTCCAACTCTTTGGACCGCATGGACGGTAGCCGGCCAGGCTCCTCTGTCCACAGGATTCTCCAGGCAAGAATAGTGGAGTGGGCTGCCATTCCCTACTCCAGAAGATCTTCCCAACCCATGGATTGAACCTATGTTTTCTGCAATGCAGGTGGATTCTTTACCACTGAGCCACTGGGAATGCCCATATTTTCTCTGGAGACCCCCCACCCTGCATCTCCAAGCAGGGGAGCCAGGTGGATCAGTAGCTGAGGAGCTGGTTACACAGGAGCTAGCAGAGGATGATGGGCATCTTCCAACCCAAACACCTGAACCAACGTCCCTTCCAGAAAATTCAAGCGTGATGCTCAAGTCTAGAGCCACAGGGATGCAGGGGGATGGGCCAGGAGAAGGGATTCTGGGGAAGTAGAAACTCTCTTTCCTGGGAAAGCCTAAGTATGTGCTGGCGGCTCTGCTGCAGGGAGCTGAAGGCGGCTGAAGCCGGGGCTAAGGAGCCCTAATTGCTGCTCGGATGACTCCGCCACCCGCAGCCACTGTCCTGCAGGAAGCTGCCGTCCATCCCTTCCAGGGGTGGGGCTGCTATCAGCACGCGGTTTACAGCCCCTGGGCAGCACACTAATTAAAAAGGCTTTGTGAGAGCTGTCCTCATTAGCCGCTGCTTCCTTAATCACTGCCTCTTCAGCCACCAGGACAATCTATAAATCTCCTCAAATATAAAATAATGAAGTTGAATGGTTCAATTTATTATAACATAATAAGTCAGGACAATGCGGGGGTGGACAGGGCGGCACTGGAGCGCAGCCCCTGCCCCAAGCCGTCCATCCCTCCTCGTTACCAGAGGCTCTGGACATGCCGTGGCAGCAGAGGCAGCCCAGCTCAGCCACCGAGGCCCCCTGTGCCCTTTGGACTAGGCCAGGCCAGGGGAGAGGATGGCTGGAGAGGGCCGAACGCCCCACAGAGACGGGAAGGGCTTCAGGTCCAGGGTCTCATCCTGCCAGTGGAGACAAGTCTGGGACACAGCCCCCACAGGCCCTGACAGCCTGCATTCAGAGAAGCCACTCATCCCAGGGCACACAGTGAGCCCCTCACAGGGAAGCCGTAGCCCCATCTGCCCATTGATACTGCCATTCAGGTCAGTGGAGATCCACGTGCTCCATCCTAACCCCTTGGAGACCTAGGTAAAGACAGAACTCCCTCTGAAGTGGAACACCAGATACCACAAAACCCCTAGAAGAAATCAAAGGCAAAACATTCTCTGACATAAACTGCACCAATGTTTTCTTAGGTCAGTCCTCCCAAAGCAATAGAAATAAAAGTAAAAATAAACAAATGGGACCTAATCAAACTTTTGCACAGCAAAAGAAACCATAAAGTAACACCAAAAAGACAACCTATGGAATGGAAGAAAATATTTGCAAATGATGCGACTGACAAAGGCTTAATTTCCCAAATATTCAGACAGTTCATAAAACTCAGTAACAAAAAAGCAAACAACCCAATAGAAAAATGGGGAGACCTAAACAGACATTTCCCCCAAAAAAGACATACAGATGGCCAATAAACACGTGAGAAGATACTCCACATCACTAATTATTACAGAAATGCTAATTGAAACTACAATGAGGTACTACACCCACCAGTGAGAATATGCTTGTGTGCTTAGTTGCTCAGTTATGTTTGACACTTTGCCACCCCATGGACTGTAGCCTTCCAGGCTCCTTTGTCCATGGGATTCTCCAGGTAAAAGTACTGGAGTGGATTGCCATGTCCACCTCCAGGGGATCAAATGGCCATCATTAAAAAGTCTACAACTAACAAGTGATGGAAAGAGTGTGGAGAAAAGGAACCCTCCTACACTGCCAGTGGGAACATAAACTGACACAGACACCATGGAGAACAGTGTCAAAGTTCCTTAAAAAATAAAAATAGAAGTACCATACAATCAACCATCCCACTCCTGGGCATATTTCCAGGCAAAACTGTAATTCAAAAAGTTACACGCACCTCAACGTTCACAGCAGCACTACTCCCAATAGCCAAGACACGGAGCCAACCTAAATGTCCATTAACAGATGAGCTGATAAAAAAAAATGTACATACATAAAATGGAATATTACTTATCCATAAAAAGGGATGAAACAATGCCATTCACCGCATGAATGGACCTAGAGATGACCATACCAAGCAAAGTAAGTCAGAAAGAGAACGACAAATAGCCCATAGACTGAGAGTTGGTATTAGCACATGCAAACTATCAAACATAGGATGGATAAACAATAAGATCCTATTGTAGAGCACAGGGAACTATACTCAGTGTCTTGTAATGAAACATAATGGAAAAGAATATAAAAAACAAGGCATATGTTTATAACTGAGCCACTGTGCTGTACAGCATAAATTAACACATTATAAATAACTATTACCCCAATAACATTTTTTTTTTAAAAAGAAAAATGAAAAAGATAGAGTTCCCGGGTTTCTTCCCAAGGGAACTTGATTGATTCGTCCAGGGGTGTGGGGCCCAAGAATCAGTATCTTTCTCAAGTTCCCCCAAAGATTCTTATCATCTGACACATCTCTGAAAAATACTGAGCGGCCACTGAAAGCAGTGCTCTGGCCATCGTGTCCCTGTTCCTAAGTCATGATCTTGGCTCTCTCCTCACCCCCACACCCCTGGCACATGCCATTCCTGTGACTGACACCCTTCCACCCGGGGGAAGTCAGAAGTCTTTGCTGAGACGGCTGCAGACAGATGAGCTACACGACCAGTTTCCTGCAGGCTGAGTGTAATCTCCTCCCTTCCTCTACCCCTGATCCTTAGCACCCCACCCCCAGCGCTCTGCCTGAGGTGCCCCGCTGGCCAGGGACGGTGCTTTCCCACAGACCGCCTGTGCCCCTCACCCCCGGTCTGGGCTGCCCTGTGATCACTGACATGGAGCACAGCTGCCTCCCTCTTGAGGTCCAGGAGGTGCTCTGGCTGAGAGTGGCTCCCAGGAGGCCCGGGGAGATGGATGTCCACATGCTCATTATCTCCAGAAGCTCACCAACAGCATCCAGGAAGGAAGCCATGGTTTTATCCAGAAATTACCCAAAGTCAGACAGAAGGCATGGTAAGCATGAATTGAGGAGGATGCAGCCAAGTTGCTGTGTTTTCCAGATGCAGATCTCTGTTGTCTAAGCTGCTGAGCTGCCCAGATGGTCCAACAGCAATGGACACCATGTCCACTCCCCAGCTCCTGGACATCCTCTGCAGGGAGGGGGGCAGCTCTGCCTCTCCACAGTCTCAGTGGTCCGCCTGACCTTTCCAGCCCGCAGTCAGCCCCTCCTGTGAGGACAGAGGGGATCCTGGCAGGAGGCACAGCCCCTCGCCTGATGTGGGGAGCATGTGGGGCAGGATGGCAGGGTCACCTCCTGGGACTGGGCAGCATGGCCCACAGCAAGCCCCTCCCCAGTGAGGTCTTCCTGCCCTGAGGCACCTCACCAGGCTGGTGAATGGCTCTGACCTTTTGGGATCCAAATGCCACCCCAGCCAGGGAAATGCCAGGATTTCAGTCCACAGCAAAGCACATTTCTGCTGCACACCAGGCTGTTTGTCAGCTCACCTCACACGCCTTGCCTTTCTCTCCTTCCCTCCTTCTTACTCTAGAGCACTTGTCACCTGGAACCAAATCACACATGTCTTTATTGTGCTTTTTATTTTTGCTTTTTTTAAAAATATATTTTTAATTAAAGGATGATTGCTTTACAGTATTACGTTGTTCCTGCCAAACATCGACATGAATCAGCCATAGGTATACATATGTCCCCTCCTATCATGCTTATTTTTATTCCATCTATTTTGGCCAGTGGGCAAGTTCCAAGGGGGCAGGGGTCACTGACTGCTTTATTCTCTGACATGCCCCCATCATCTCCAACAGCAACTGCCCACAGTAGGCTCTCTGTAAATGTTTGATGAATGACAGCAAGCACAGGAGAGCCTAAGACAGGAGCGTGGTTCACCCACCTCCTATCCTGCCCCGCTGAAGGGAGACGCTGCCTGTCCTGGGCATAAGGGCTCTGGACTGCCTCCATAATCTGCAAACAAACTGAGACGTCACAGAGTCTCCCGCTGGCTGACCCCCAAGCTGGCGTCCATCCACTCCCCACAGAAAATGTCCTGTCACTCCCATTTCACATTGGCTCAAGCGTTAAGCAATCAGATCCCCCGGTGAAATATTGGTTGTTCTTGTTTAACCAGGTGACAAATAACATGCTTAATAAATTATAAATGATAAAATATTGCAGAAAAACCCAATATCAATTTTAATACTTTAAAATGATTTATTAATCTGCTCTCATGCTGTGTGCAGTCTCTGCTATTTCTCACGTTCCTGCAATACACTGTGAATGAGGAGGGAGAAACTGACAAGGTGAATACAGGAAGGAGAGAGGCCAGCTGGAAGGAGGCGATGGGTGGGCTCCCAATAAGCTGAATAAAAGAAGAGACACCACTCTGCGTCACGGATACAGCTCCAGAAATGTTCTAAATATTCATGAGCCTGTATTGCTGGCTCCCCTTTCCAGGAGATGCCAAGAGACCACGGATTCTGTGAAGGCATTCCTAACCCCAGTCCTTCTGAGAAAACCACTGACTCCACCAATCCTCCTCGCACACAGGCACAAAGCAGTCAGCTCATGTTGCTAGATGCAGGGCTGGAGGGATGGAGAGAGAACCAGAGGGATGGGTAGTTAGATGGATGAACTGAGGAAGGGAGACATGCAGGGATGGATAATGGGAGGGAAGGAGGAATGGGTGGACAAGGGGATGTAGGGAAGTGGAGAGACAGAGGGATGGATGGGCGGAGAGAGAACCAGAGGGATGGGTAATTGGATGGAAGGATGGAGGGCAGAGTGGTGGGATGGAGGGATGGTTGGATGGATTCATTTGCTGGCTGTCAGGGCTCTTTCCCTGGCTCAGACACTCCTTTCCTCTATGGATGCCTGCTCTTCAGCACAGAGACCAGGGTCATCCTCAGAAGGTCACAATGCCCAGGACAACCCAGCTTGGATAGGGTGAGATTTGGGGAAAATACCCACACTTAAAAAGACACCTCACTCTTGGCAGCTTTCACTGAAAGACAGGAATTTCAAAATTAAATTTTTAAGATATATATTAAAAGCGAGTGGGTGACCCTCTTTCTCCCCCCACTCCCCCAACCCAGTGTGGCATTTCTAGCTGTTTCTCTGCCCAGAGATGCAGGTGACAGAGACTGAGATCCTGTGGGTGTTGAAGCATGTATCCGTTGATTCGGAGACTGCAGATATGTCTGCAGAACTCAGGCGATGCGGAGACATGGGCCCTGGAGTGGCCGGCCTGGTTCACAGTTCCTGTATCTCTGCTCCCCACCGGGACGAGCCATGTGGCTCCAACCAAGGACAGGATGCCTGTGCCTCGGTTTCCTCTGCTGTGAGATGGGACAGAATACAGACACCCCCTCCCCAGGGAGTGGAGGTCAGGTGATGTAACAGGTGACGGTGCCTAGCAAACAACCAGCATTTGTGGCTGGCTAGCTAACAAACATCAGAGAAGGCAATGGCATCCCAATCCAGTACTCTTGCCTGGAAAATCCCATGGACGGAGGAGTCTGGTAGACTGCAGTCCATGGGGTCGCTAAGAGTCGGACACGACTGAGCGACTTCACTTTCACTTTTCACTTTCATGCATTGGAGAAAGAAATGGCAACCCCTACTCCAGTGTTCTTGCCTGGAGAATCCCAGGGACGGGGGAGCCTGGTAGGCTGCCATCTATGGGGTCGCACAGAGCCGGACACAACTGAAGCGACTTAGCAGCAGCAGCAGTAGCTAACAAACATATCATTTAGGTCAGAGGAGGCATTGAATCCTGCTCAGCCACTGACCAGCTCTGCCCGTAGGCCTGAGCGAGAGCATCCCTAATGTTCACATCTGGGGTGGGTAGGGGGGAGATGGGGAGGACATATTCACATACATTCACACCCAAGAGCAGCTGAGACACCACGTGATGAAACGCACAAAAATTCAGGCCCCATGTTGTTGGAGCTCAGAAACAGCACCAACACTAATTACTGCCCCTGTGAATCATAACCAGTTGTTGTCGACATGTGGGGTTTAAAGAGCAGATTGCCTCTTCCTTTCTGACCGAAACTCCCAGAAGCCTGCACCTCACACCCTTTGTGTGGGTCCATGAGCCGGGTCACCACACAGAACAGACACACAAGGGAGACGTGCTTCCTGGAGGCAGCCAAGGTTCAGCGGGGCTGGGCCCATGTCTCTCTTGAGTAGTTATAAAGTCCAAATTGTCCAGGGTGCCTTCATTTCCTCCAAAACACAGCAAACTAGAAGCAACATTTGGGTGGAACCACTCTGGGGAAAGAAGCAGACAAATTGGAGAGGTAAGAGGCAGAGACAGCGAAGGAGACGTGCCAGAGACCAGGATCCCACCACACAGAAGCAGCTGCACTCTGGGAGCTGCCCCTCGAACCCGAGGGACTGCATCCTGAATTCAGGTGTGAACAGGGTCACCCCATGCACAAAGCAAGCTGCCAGCTCAGAAACCGATCAGCTGGTAAACAGCAATGCTCTGTAACTCTGGCTATTAACCATAGCTTAAAGAGAAATCAAATCTCATTTATCAGGGATTGCAGGGGTCTTCCTAGACTATTTCAGAGTTTCATACTCATCTAAGGAAACAGGCTGGAATTCTCCCATGCTGGCTTCCTTGGAGGCAATGTCATTTCCAAGCTTATTCGTGCTCAGTCATGTCCGACTGACTCTTTGTGACCCCATGGAGCATAGACCACCAGGTTTTTGCAGGGGTCTTCCTAGACTATTTCAGAGTTTCATACTCATCTAAGGAAACAGGCTGGAATTCTCCCATGCTGGCTTCCTTGGAGGCAATGTCATTTCCAAGCTTATTCGTGCTCAGTCATGTCCGACTGACTCTTTGTGACCCCATGGAGCATAGACCACCAGGTTCCTCTGTCCATGGGATTTCACAGGCAACAATACTGGAGTGGGTTGCCATTTCCTTCTCCATCCAGGCTTATTAAACAGCCATTTAAAGGGACACAGCAGGCTCAAGAATGCCACTTCCCCCCACCCTGCTCCAGACAGACAATGGCAGGCCTGGGTCCCAGACAACCACAGGGACGGTATGAACTTCGCCTGCGATCCGCATATGACACAAGACCATCTTTGCTTTGGTCCAGGGAAAAGGAATTTAGATCATAGTTAGAGGGAGGAAGTTAGATCACAGTTGTGGGGGATGGTCTGTGCAGAATCTCAGTGATGAGGTCAGCCTCACATTGAACAAAAGCAAGAGGTCCCCCCGTCACCAGAGCATTTAGGGCCATTTTCTGCCCACCGCCCCCTTACCCCCCGACCACATATCAATTGTTCAAACTTTGGCCACAACCCCACGGACACTTGGCGGCCTCTTCCGCAGAGACACCAGGGCACCAGCTTGAGCGTAGGAAAGCTGAGGCTTTCATAAGCTGTCAGTCATTTTTCTGTGATACATTTTTAAGCATCAACATTCAAAAGAGTCAGATGACATCTGCTTACTTGATTATCAATATATGTGTTCAGGAGCTGAGAGCCATAATCGTCTAACAGAAAGGTGACATGATAAGTCAACCGGCTGCTAGGTGAGGACAGAATGGGGTCTCCACCCTCCAGCTCCAAGGATCCCACAGCCACAGGCTACCTGGCTTCCTTCCCTTGGAAGTGGAGTTCTCCGACTCAAATGGCTTTCTCAGAAGAAGTCCCCCACAATGGCAGGCACACTTTGGCCGAAACATCCTCAGCAGACGCTGGGTTGCAGGACCGTATCCTTGTCCTGTAATTTTCCCAATTGGAAACCAAGCTTGCATTGTTAGAATGTTGCTGTTTGAATCCTTCCAAAATTAGAGTACATGTCTACACATTCCCAAGCCACAGAAAGAGTGCAGGGCTGAGGGGCTTGGAGTTGCCTTAACAGTCATCCTCCAGGCCTGGGAGACACAAGACACCCAGCAAGAAAGACCCCCGAGCTCCCTGCCATTGTCATTCACTCCCTGTTCACCTCCTTTTCCATCACTGCTGATTACAGATAGGTCCCTGTCTGCATAATGTCTTCCCACTTTATAATCAGACAACTGCCGCTTTCTCTGATAACCTGTGACACTGAGTGTGATTCTGCCTGTGGAATCCTCAGTCTGCAAGGGTCTCTTTTGGGGGCAGGCACATTACCATCCACTTTGAGGCAGAAAGTGGCCCAGAGCAACATACTAAGAAGGTGTGGGCTGCTCCAGCAGGTGCCGCCCAGCTCTCCCCAAGGTGAGAGGCCCCACTCAACCCCTTGTCCCCCATGCTGTCCTGGAGAATGCTGCACACGGGACCCCAAACCCCTGTGCTTCCCACCTAGTCATCTACCCCACGGGCTCTGTGTTCAAAACAGGAATTATTCTTCCTGAACTTTATCACCTGTATGAGCGTCTGTGATTTAGAAGTTCCCCCTCCTACAGAGTCACATGTAAATAGATTCATACAGAAGTTCTGAAAACATCTTAAGTCTACGGACAGACAGACCAAAGGACCCACCCCAGTCACATGAGGGAAGTTGGTGCTGCAGCTGCGAACTTGAAGCCGGTGTGGGTCAGAGTGAAGAGACCACGTGGAGCTGGGGAAGTGGGGCTCGCAGGACTCACAGGCTCAGGTTCCAGCCCAGATCCCACCATCTTGAACCACCACAAACGTGGAACCTAAATTCGTCCGGGGCAGGGCAATATGTTCAACCTGACTACAATCTGGAACCGCACGGAATTTCTGAAACACCTTGGCCTGGGCTCAGCCCCCAGGCCTGATGCCACTGGTCAAAGCAGTGGGAATGTCAGTGGGCTCCCAAGTGACACTTCTATTGTAGAACACAGTTGAGAAGCCAGTCCTCTGAGGCCTGGATTGCCCACTGTGAGGGAATGACAACAGGTACTACCATAAAATGATCGTCCTACTGGGAACACACACGTGGACAAGCTGCATGAGAAAATGCCGGGGGCGGGGGAGGATATACACACACAATGATCTGCATCAAAAAAGAAAAGGGAAGCATTTCAAAACCAAGCAAGATTGCTTCCCAAAATGGTTTTCTGTCTTAATCACTTGCCCACAGTAATCAAACAGGGCTTTCAGTTCTGACCCAACATCAACCAATAGGGTAACTTTATATAGAAAAATTTCCCCCCATCCAAGTTCCTAGCAGGAAGAAGATAAGCCTGCAGACACTGCCCTGTGAGCCAGGCTCTAACGCTTTCTCATCCACACTGTCTGCCAAGCCATGCCGTGCATTCGGAGGTGACCGTGGAGGGAAAGATGAGGCAGGCCTTACGGGAGTCTGCAGCCTGGTCATGGGAACACCGTTGCTCCCAGTGGTCAGTGCATGACGAGGCAGCGGCCAAAACCCTGGAAGGGAACCAGAATGGGGAGATGCATGATACCCCCACGGAGAAGGCAATGGCACCCCACTCCAGTACTCTTGCCTGGAAAATCCCATGGACGGAGGAGCCTGGTAGACTGCAGTCCATGGAGTCGCTAGGAGTCGGACACGACTGTGTAACTTTCAAGTAGACAACCTGAGCTACTTCACTTTCACTTTTCACTTTCATGCATTGGAGAAGGGAATGGCAACCCACTCCAGTGTTCTTGCCTGGAGAATCCCAGGGACGGGGGAGCCTTGTGGGCTGCCGTCTCTGGGGTTGCACAGAGTCGGACACGACTGAAGCGACTTAGCAGCAGCAGCAGCATGATACCCCCAAAGAGAGGTGCCTTTACAGCAGAGGGTGTTATTTGACCCAAGTCCTGAAGGCAGAGAGCAAGCCTGCCAGAGACAGAGGACTATATGAAAAGCCGCAGTGTATTCACTCTAGTAGCTGAGTGGAGAGTGGAGAGGATGGTCCAGGCAGAGAGTGAAGGACTCTGCCTCCCCTGCCGAAGCATCTGATTCCCATTTCCATGTCACAGGTAAGAAAACTGGAGCCCAGAGAACGGAAGTGACAAGTTCAAGGCCACACAGCAATGGAGAATTAGATCTGGACACAAGTTGGTAATCACTTGAAATTTTTCAATTAAATATAAAAAGAGAAAAAACAAACAGGGCTATTCTCTCTTTTGACTGCTCTATTGATTGAAATGAATGTCTGTGCCGGGACCACTGAACCATGAGAAGGGATCTGGCTCAGATGGGAACAGACTGTCAGGAATCTCTGGGCTGAAGGAGAAAGTGGAGAAAATTTTCTGCACAGACCCACGTGTGGGGGTGTCGGTGTGTCTATCTGCAGCAACGTGGCCGCGTATGGATCTGTGCATGCCTATATATAGGAGACATATGCCACAATCTTCAATCAGCATCCACGAGCCAAAGGCATGAGCAGGATTCCTGACGGGGCCGCTCGTCCAGGCTCTGCAGGGCTCCCCAGTGGGAGAGGGGCTATTCAGACCCTAAGTTCAGCTCTCAGGAGCCCCCATCTGACACACAAGTCTGATGGAACCTACAACGTGGTGCTTCTAGATCGTTCTCTGGGGAATTTGGAAAAACAAGTGACATTAATATGTATGCCTCTAATTTCATCAAAATGTTAGTTTGTGAGAGCTATTCTGCATACAAGAAACCCTTTGCTTAAGAAAAAGGGGGGAGAGGATTAAAAAAAGAAAATAAGAAAGAACTCTCTGTCAGCTGCTATCTCTAACCCCCCTCCCCCAAATAAAATAAGCTATTGCCAATTCTGTAAGGCACATGTTAGAGTTTAAATCAGAATCAACCATCTTTAGAAGATTATGAAACGAAGTGTTTGTGTCCTCCATAAAATTCCCTGAATGGGTAAGTGCGAGAAGAAGCTAGGGATCAAAGGCCTTCCATGAGGATGGACAAGTAGAGGTGAAAGGGCAGGGGGCTTTCCCTGTTCCAGTGAGCACTAACCTTCCCCTGTGACCTTCATGAACAGCCACCCACTGGCGCCCCAGCTTCAGCTCCTCTCAGTGATCCATCATCCTCTGTCTACTCCACATTCCTCTTTTCAGCCCATCTCCTTCCTTTCCTTGCCACCAAAGGACAGCACACCTGGATCAGGACCCTGATTTGGTCCATCCATCGCCGGAGCGGTGGGGCCCTTCAGTGACACTGTTACAGACCACAAGAAGGGAGGCCCAGGTGGCCTGGCCTTGTCTGTCTACAGGCCCCTGACCCCTGCTTGGGCAGGAGACCCCTATCTTCCGGGTCAAACCTAAGGGAATGGAGACTTCGCTGGTGGAGCCTTGGGAGCCGTGTCCCACAAGGGGATTCAGGCCTTCTCTCTGGCCATCTGTGCAGCCTTGAACATATGTCCTCAACTCTCCGGGTTTCAGCCTTCTCATCTGTAAAATGGTAACAATAACTGCTGGGATTGCACTTGTCAAGAGCACAGGTACCTTGACTTACCCTGCGATGGATGAAGGTAACGACTTTCTGAAAATCTGGAGGGAGTTTTCGACTCTTTTGGTATCTAAGATGGGAGGCGGGCATTCTTCCCCCTTCAGGGGGCTGTGGGGAGGCCAAGATGACCACACGCACATAAAAATCTGAGCACAGCACCCAGCACTGAGCAAACAGCGCCGCTCAGCATCCTTGCTCAGAGGCTGAGAAGCAATGATGGGAGCTGAGTATTCTCACAGGAGTAAGAAACACTACCCTGGTATCCAAGCTAGGAAATACTGAGTCTGGAAGGGGAGACAGAGATATAGACAGAGGTGTGAGGAAGGACCTTTCCAGAACGTCAAGAGAAGGAAAATATCTCAGATGACCCTGGAGGAGGGGCCAGGTGACCCTTCACAATGTCCTTCCACCAGCCCCACGTGGTCTTCCTTCTTCCCGCAGCTCGTGCTGGCGCCACAGGGATGAATTAAGATGTGGACCTCCTTATACACAAGGAGGTGAAGGAGGGAGACGCCAAAGGCTCCAGGGGACACAGCCGGGTCCCTGGCATGGAGCCAGCACCCACTGTTTAATGAGGGAAAGAATGGACTCAAGAATGAATAAACACCCTAAAATAACAAATACAAAGCACTTGGCTAGGCAACAATTTTGAGAAAAACTCTGCTGATATGAAAGTCCATTAACCTTTTGAGCATAATTAACCTTTTATTTTATTGCACATAAATGATTATTTGATACTCAGCACTAGGCACATGAAGACAGGTAAAGCAGGCAGCATTTCTGAATGCACACAGAATATTCTAGTTCCCACAAAGTTTTCATGTGTCTCAGACTGGGGAGTGATTTATTCCATTTCTGTTTCTGCTGTCGTTTTTGGTAAGTGCAAGGTTTTTAAATAGATAAAGTTTGATTTAAAAAGAGGGACCCCCTAATAATTAGGTTCTTAGAAAGTGTAAAAAAGATCCTAAAAGTTCTGTGAAAACAGGTTAAATGATACATACAAAAGGATTAATTGTCTGTCTCTCTAGTTTGCTTTTCCCAGTCAAGATTCCGTCCTCCAGCTTACCGCTGTCAATAGCACCTGCAAATTGATTTATCCCTTGATGAAGTTAAAGATTTTCTGAAAATTTGGAAACAGTTTTCAAAACCTTGCTGTTGGTAAGCACCTGAGGAGCTGTTTTTTCCCCACTAGTTTTCATCTCAGAATCTTCACATCTGCAGGACAATCAAGCACCTCTGCAGAACAAGAGAGCAAAGAGAGGAGGGGCGGATGCCTACAGGCTGTGGTTTCCCATCCATCCCAGCAGTGATACGGTCTGTCCCCAACAGGAAGGGCAGGCAGGGTCACAAGCTGGACCAGAAAAACAGCTTCTAGCGTCTCTGATTAGGGCTTCCTAAGAGAAGCACCTGCATATCTGAGGTTATTGATATTTCTCCCAGCAATCTTGATTCCAACTTGTGTTTCTTCCAGTCCAGCATTTCTCATGATGTACTCTGCATATAAGTTAAATAAACATGGTGACAATATGTAGCCTTGACGTACTCCTTTTCCTATTTGGAACCAGTCTGTTGTTCCATGACCAGTTCTAACTATTGCTTCCTGACCTGCATACAGATTTCTCAAGAGGCAGATCAGGTGGTCTGGTATTCCCATCTCTTTCAGAATTTTCCATAGTTTATCGTGATCTACACAGTCAAAGGCTTTGGCATAGTCAATAAAGCAGAAATAGATGTTTTTCTGGAACTCTTGCTTTTTCCATGATCCAGCAGATGTTCGCAATTTGATCTCTGGTTCCTCTGCCTTTTCTAAAACCAGCTTGAACATCAGGAAGTTCACGGTTCACATATTGCTGAAGCCTGGCTTGGAGAATTTTGAGCATTACTTTACTAGTGTGTGAGATGAGTGCAATTGTGTGGTAGTTTGAGCGTTCTTTGGCATTGCCTTTCTTTGGGATTGGGATGAAAACTGACCTTTTCCAATCTTGTGGCCACTGCTGAGTTTTCCAAATTTGCTGGCATATTGAGTGTAGCACTTTCACAGCATCATCTTTCAGGATTTGGAATAGCTCCACTGGAATTCCATCACCTCCACTAGTGAAGAGGGGCTAAAAAGCCTCTTGATGAGAGTGAAAGAGGAGAGTGAAAAGGTTGGCTTAAAGCTCAACATTCAGAAAACGAAGATCATGGCAGCTGGTCCCATCACTACATGGGAAATAGATGGAGAAACAGTGGAAACAGTGTCAGAATTTATTTTTCTGGGCTCCAAAATCACTGCAGATGGTGACTGCAGCCATGAAATTAAAAGACACTGACTCCTTGGAAGGAAAGTTATGACCAACCTAGATAGCATATTCAAAAGCAGAGACATTACTTTACCAACAAAGGTTCACCTAGTCAAGGCTATGGTCTTTCCTGTGGTCATGTATGGATGTGAGAGCTGGACTGTGAAGAAGGCTGAGTGCCAAAGAATTGATGATTTTGAACTGTGGTGTTGGAGACAACTCTTGAGAGTCCCTTGGACTGCAAGGAGATCCAGCCAGTCCATTCTGAAGGAGATAAGCCCTGGGATTTCTTTGGAAGGAATGATGCTGAAGCTGAAACTCCAGTATTTTGGCCACCTCATGCGAAGAGTTGACTCATTGGAGAAGACTCTGATGCTGGGAGGGATTGAGGGCAGGAAGAGAAGGGGATGACAGAGGATGAGATGGCTGGATGGCATCACTGACTTGATGGATGTGAGTCTGAGTGACCTCCGGGAGCTGGTGATGGACAGGGAGGCCTGGCGTGCTGCGGTTCATGGGGTCTCAAAGAGTCGGACACGACTGAGCGACTGATCTGATCTGATCTGAAGAGAAGCATGGGGCCTCCCAGATGGTGCTACAGGTAAAGAACCCGCCTGCCAATGCAGGAGATGTAAGAGATGCAGGTTGGATCCCTGGGTTGGGAAGATCCCCTGGAGAAGGGCACAGCAACCCACTCCAGTATTCTTGCCTGGAGAATCCCATGGACAGAGGAGCCTGGCAGGCTACAGTCCATGGGGTCGCAGAGAGTCTAACACAACTGAAGCAACTTAGCACACATGCAAGAGAAGCACTATCATTTTGTCCTGAGTATTGAAAATTCCCAAATTAGACACAGCTATATTCAAACATGAATATACACTCCTCCTCCTCGACACCTCCCCAAAACTCCAGATATAAAATACAGAGAGGAACGTTCCAGTTGATAGATGTTCTAGATATAGATGCAAGTCGTTATTTCTGCTCAGATAAGAGAGTGATGGCTGGGTGATCGTCTCTGGTTTGTCTACTAAAACAAGTCTTTTTAACTCAGGATAACTGTGGTTAATGGCACACACATAGGCAAACCGGGCATTTGCAGCTGCATTTGCTTCTGACTTGGAAGCAGAGGTGTTGGAGGCGACAGTAGAGGAAGAGGCCCTGTGTGCTGAGGCTCCGCTCAAGGCGCGTGGACACTCACCTGTCTCAGGTTCTTCACACCCACCCACCCCTCCTTGCCCACCTTCTCCCCCATGAATCAGTAAGTCCAGGTTTTCACGGGGTCCTCAGACACCAGCGTGTCTATTTTCAGAACATCATTGTGTTCACCACTGCCAGAAATAAGTCTCAGCAAACTCTAATGGTGGCAATTTTGTGACGCATAAAATTGATTTATGCTTACAATCAAACTGTATTTCCCTTGATAATTTATGCTCAACAATTTAACATAATTATTTGTGCCACAATTTCAACATTTCTGCCGTCCTGACTGTCAACTCTGGAATACAAACACACACACAGACGCAGACACATACACAATATACAAAACAAAAAAACACAGTATCCTTCAGAGGCAGGATTTTTAAAAAATCAATGTCATAGCAGCCTCTTTTGTATTTTGTTGTGACAAGACTGAATTTAAACAGTCTAGGAAGTCAAAACAGCAGGAGAAATATCAATACATATTAACTTAATCAAGCAGCTCTGCTCCACCACCCCCGTCTACATTCGAATTATGCTTCCACAGTGAGTCCCATGGTGCTATTGGCATCTTGTAACTTCTGCACAAATATTTGCCATCTTCGACGGTCATGGTCACCCAGGATGAAGGGTGGCTACAGGCTTCTGACATTCTCTTTGCATGCGTATGAGATTCTGTCACAGCCACTTTAGGAGAATCACTCCCCAGCGAGGCTTGGCCTCACGTGTTTGAATTCACAATCTTGAAAGGCCTTTCATCCAGGATAGGCTTTTCCTCACATCCCCCAACGGCCTCCCAGCAGAAACTTCATTGTCCACTGTTCTGCATAAACTTCTTTGAAAACTCAATAAAAGACACGTTAACCCAAATGAACGCCTCCTGCACGGCCCCGTCAAACCCCAGGTGTGCACACAGGACTCTGAAGTCAGTGTCTGATTAAGGCACCGGGAGTCAGATCGGAGACACAGGCATAGCAAGTAGAGACCAAATACACTTGACCTTTTAAATGAACACTCGCTGCTTTGCGTTCACGCCGGTATGTTCCATTCTTTCTCCCCAAAAAGGTAATTGGAAGAGACACTCCAATGGTCTCATTAAGCACATCCAGTGTTCACTTTATCATACAGGAAGATGTTCCTGCTGACGCATGACCAGCTGGGCTGCTTCCAGAGGAGTGAGGAGTGAGTGGCCAGCCCTCCCTGCCCTCTCACCGCTGCCCCTGGAGACCCACATGCAACAGCCCCATAGGAGCCTCCTCAGGTCGTTCAAACAAGCAGAGCTCAGGATCCCCTTTGCGCACACTTGGATAGAGACTTACAACCAGGCCGCATCATCATCTGCAGAGCCAAGGGCAATGTCAAAGTGATGGTGACGAGGGCACAGACTCAGGTCTGGGAGCCAACCTGCTGCTTCGCCCCTGGAAACAGCCAGAGGTGACGGGACTCTGCTCAGAACCGGTGAGGCCCAATAGGTGACTGACTGTCTATAGGGAGTCCTCAGTGAGCAGCCTACCCTGAGAAGCTTTCCCCATTGACCCAGCAAACAATCCAGCTCACTGTTTCCTCCTTCTCCATTAAACAAAGTCCAAGGCAAGACCACCTTTGAGAAGGAGATAAATTCACTTAAGTCCCTACCAGCCCAGGCTCCCTAAAACTCTGTATTTTCAGAAGACAATTTGAGCATCACCCTGATGCTCGGATTTTGGGGAAGACACAGGAATCAATACCCCTTCTCTCTCCATGTCTTCTCACTGCAATTACTTCCCAGGATAAATAAAAGCACACACATTCATTTCTAAAACAATGAGAATATCCAAACTTAAGAAATTCTTCATATAAATACAAATATTAAAACCACCAGGACGTGGCACAAAAAGAAACAAAAAGAGGAGAATTTACTTACACTTCTAGAAACCCCAGGACTCACTTAAACCAATCCTGTAATAGTTGGTTTTGTATTGTCTGCTAAAATCAAACATGAGAGACCTTTCTTTCCAATGATTTAAAGGCGCCATTCCACGGGGTGGTGGAAACTGCCATCTTTGTGAGAAGTCCAGCTTCAGCATGTTCAAGGACTATGTGTAACAGAAGCCTGGTCTGAAGGATCTGATGACAACTGGAGTAAAAATACTACCTTCTGTTTATTGATTCTATTAACAAAACTCCACACAAATCAGAGTTCCAAAATATTTCTATGTAATTGTGATGGATGTTCAGATATATATATTTAGATATATACATATATATTCCTTCAATAATTATTTGTTGAGTTCCCACTGACCTTGCTGCTCTCCATTTCATTCTGGAATATGGGTATATAGAATATAGAAAAATAAATATTAGACAAATGTGCACATTTCCAGTAGTCATATATGGATGTGAGAGTTGGACCATAAAGAAGACTGAGTACCGAAGAACTGATGCTTTCGAACTATGTTGCTGAATAAGACTCTTGAGAGTCCCTTGGACAGCAAGATCAAACCAGTCAATTCTAAAGGAAATAAACCCTGAATAAGGGAAAGACCGAAGCTGAAACTCTAATATTCAGGCCACCTGATGCGAAGAACTGACTCATTGCAAAGGATCCTGATGTTGGGAAAGATTGAGGGCAGGAGAAGAAGGAGGCAACAGAGGATGAGCTGGCTGGATGGTATCACTGACTTAATGGACATGAGTTTGAGCAAACTTGGGGAGATAGTGAAGGACGGGGGAAGCCTGGTGTGTTACAGTTCATGGGGTCACAAAGAGTCAGACATGACTTAGTGCCTGAACAACACATGACATATGTACAATCTAATAAAGGAATGAATATGCAGATAAATAACTACAATATGGGATTTAAAGAAAAACAGAAATAAATGTCATAAGTGGACCATAGATTTAGACTTAATGTTGCCAGAGTCCAGACAGGGGAGCTAATACTTCCCTATGAGGAGATCTTCAGAGATTTCCCATGAAGATCTATCATTTAGTTATTCCTGGATATATAGATAAGAATGTGGAGCAGGTGTGAAGGTAGGGCCTTCCAGCAAAGGGAAACAGTATGATCTGGACCATCACCACCAGATCCCCCCAAGAACCACCCAGGAAGTAGCCATCTGGTCTACCCCTTCCTTTCCCTGTTGTTTTTCAGAGAACTGATGCTCAAATCCCCTCCTTCTTCTCTCCAGCTCTCAGTAGTCTGGCTCCTGCTCCCACCTTCAACTGAACATGTTCTCAGAAAATGCCACTAGGAACTCTTAAATGTCGAGCATGATGGGCATTTTGCAATCCGAATCTCACTGGATCTCTCTGCTATGTGTGATGCAATTAATCACTTCTTCCTTCCCAAGGCTTCCGTGGTCCCACATCATCTGGCTCCCCCAGTCCCTTGGACGGTTTCTCCTCTGGCCCCTTCGTGGGCCCGTCTTCCTCCATCTGCTCTGTGAAGGCTGCCATTCCCCAGGGTTCTGTCCTCCACCCACTGCTTTTCTCACTCCACATGCTCCCTGGGTAGCCGCAGCCATTCTCACGATTGTAATTACCATCTATATGCCAGTGGCTCCTAAATCTATATTTCCAGGCTTGGCCTCATCCCCTGAGCCTCAGACTCATATATCAAAGCTCCACTTCAGATCCCACCGGCAACTAAAAGTCAACATGTTGGAAATGAAAATCATTAGTTTTTTCCCTAAGACGTCACCCCCTCTTATATTTTCTGCCTCAGTTGGAGTTCACCAATTTTACTCACTATATAACTCTCAAATGTGTCCCCTCCTTCCTGACCTCCTGCCAAGTCCTGGCTCAGTGCCTTCTCAGCCTTGGCCCCAAAGTTGTCCTGTGTCCTCAAGCTCACCTCTGAACATCTGCCAGAAAGAACTTAGCTTCATCTCTCTCTCTCTCTCTCTCTCTCTCTCTCTCTCTCTCTCTCTCACACACACACACACACACACACACATACACGTCTTAGAACGTCTGCCAGCTACACATTTCCTGGGAATAAGATCCAATTTCCTTAATGTGAAATACAAGGCCCCTTCATGATCTTTCCATCACAGAAGAGAGAAGTTCTGAAACTGCCACTTGACAGCCAGTAAGGAACACGTGAAGGATTTCTGGGCAGCACCAATAGCCCAAAGGAATGGAAAGAGCATGACTTTATAGAGTATTCACTTGGCAAGATGCCTCGGCAGTAGCCAAAGGGGTCAGCATAGACTCAGAGAAGGCAGACGGCAGGCGGACCCAGGATTTCCGTGGTGGAGTAACAAGGGTGTGGGCTACCATCCAGAGTGGTACTGGAATGTAAGCAATGGTCCACAGGGGTCCAGGCTTGCTGCAGGGAGTGAAAGGGAAGAGGCAAACAGGCTGTCAGAAGAAAACAGTGGAAATAAAAGATGGGCAGTTTCAGTGAGACTTAAGAGGAATGAAGATCACAGCAAAGGGAGGCTATACTCAGGTAGGGGGTGTCACCTTTCCCCAAGTAAGATGGAGACAGAGCTGCTCCAGGTAAACGCATCATTCTAGCCACAGTCTGCTTCAGCGCATAGACATGTGACACAGTGGTGAAGGGCACCGGAGTCTGAGGAAGCCATGAGCCCTGAGTTTGATGACATAGAGCATTTATCACTGTATTCATCCCACGGGGTTTTAAACTGTCTCTCTATGCATCTGTCCCTATCAGACAAAGAGCTAACAGAGGTCAAAGACTGCATACATTCAAGTCACATCCCCAGCACCTAGCCCCATGCCTGAGACAGAGTGACAACTTGGCAAAGCCATTCCTCTAGTGACAAAGGCCCGGAAGTGGGGGATGCTAGGGCGTACGCAAGGAGAAGCAGAATCCGGCTGGTTCAGAGGCATGAGAAAAAAGAGTGAGAAGGACACTGGGTTAACACCCTGAAAACAAAGGCACCCTGGAACAGTAGGCTCCTGCAAGGTCGTGATTTATGAGAAATGAGCATTTGGTCTTCACCCCATTTCTTCCATAGAGCTCCTAAAACCCTTGGAATTAGTGTTTTCTTTTGTTAACGTGGAGGCTTTTGGAAAGCATCAAAGGAGGGGGCTGGTTGCCAGGGGGACCAAACCCAAACAGAGGGCTGCAACTTCCACCCCCTTCCTCACCCTCCACCCCCTGCCCCACTCCACCCCGACCTCTCCACCCTGATTCCTAGAGAGCGGAGAGTGAATAGAGGTCAAATCACTCATGCCCATGTCTTGAGCCTCTGTAAGCCCTGAAAGGACAGATTTGGAGAGCTCCAAGGCTAGGGGAACAGAATGCTTCCCTGTGCCCTGAGATGGGCCGGATTCCCCAGGGCCGGACGTATCTCTTCATCTGGCTGCTGACTCCGCCCCTTCAAATCCTCTCCAGTAAACCCCTGACCCAGTGAGTAAGCTGGTTCCCTGAGTTCTCTGAGCTGTTCTAGCAGGTTCATGGAACCCAAGGAGGGGTTGTTGAGGACCTCTGATTTTAGCCACTTGATCAGGAGACAGGTGGCACCTGGACCTGAGATTGGCATCTGATGTGGGGGTCATCTTGGGAGACTGGGCGCTTACCCTTGGTATCTAACATGTCTCTGGGGAGATGGTATCAGAACAGAGGTGATCACAGGACACCCAGCAGGTGCTGTGGAGAAACAATCACCCCCGCTTGGAACTGGTTGCAAAATGGTTAAAAGCCAAGGAAAGCAGACTTTATTTTGTAGTCAACTGGAAGTCACTGAAAGTTTGGGGCCTGGAAGAAAGGAAAGGTTTTCAGGACGATTTCACAGTGATGATTAATATTTATAACCCTAAAGCACTGCACAACGCTACCCTGAGCATCCCTGAAGGACGATGTCGGGCTCACCAGAGCGGTCCTGTCCCAATAAGTCTACTGCTTCCCACTGTCATTCTCTGAAACTGGAATTCCATCTTCTCCATTCAGATGACATGACACTGCCAGTGGCTACTGAATACCTTCTACATATGCAGCCCTACACTAGACGCCTTCACAGATGCTATTCTACTTCGATTCAAAACATCAATCTGATAAACCAGATCCTCAGATTTCTAAATGATATTAGACAATGAACAGCATATTTACATATCACAGGATCTCTCAGACTCAAAGATTCAAAGCCACATACAGGATTATGCAGTTTATTTTTGTTTGTTTTTTAATGAAATTGCTTCTATTCAAAGGCTTGGTATATAAGTAGGAACAGAAATTCACCTTCTATAAATGCATAAAATGAGACTCAGGAAGGTTTAGTAATAAATGACAGGCCACAGAGAAAGAAGATAAAGGAAGCCAGAGTTGGAAGTGTCTGAAACTCTGCGTGGTCTTCAGTCAGTGCTGTGATTTAGATGTAAACCTTAGCAGCTCTGAAACGTGATCTCCGTACAACAGACGAGTGGAAAATCGGCCATTCAGCGAAACACAGTGGACGGGGAGCAGGCTGCTGGGTGAGCTCCATCATTTATTACCACGCTGGTCCTGAATTTTCACACCTAATTAATCAAGCTTGGTCTGTAATCACTTTCCTACATGTGGCATTGGCGGGTTTTACAGCTGCAGTTTTAATGAGCTACTGTTCCTTTTGACATTTGGAAATCTAATCTGGAAAAATGACTCAGTGACTTGTGAAGACCCTTCATTTTATATGTTTAGCCTTGTAACTGTCCAGGGTCCTCAGAGCAAACCAGGGGCAGCCACTCTCCCCATATAGCCGCAGTTCCCGCCAGCACACGGTAGGCCAGTCCCTACGGCGTCCCAGAACAGCTGTGGCCAGCAGCCCAGACAGCTAATCAGAATTAATACTAGTGATTGCAAACACCTCAGCAATGAATGGGAATTTGCAACTTGACTTACGAGAAGCTGATATTTGAAAACCCAAAAGTTTGCATAAAACACTAGAAATTTTGGAGGCCATCCAATCTTAGGAAGCAGAAAGTTACCGGGGTGGATCAAGAAAATATATTCACTACGAATAGGAAACAATTATTGAGTTCTAGTGGAGAAGGAAATGGCAACCCACTCCAATATGCTTGCCTGGAAAAATCCTTGAACAGAGGAGCCTGGGGGGCTACAGTCCAGGGGGTTGCAAAAGAGTTGGACATAACTTAGCAACTAAACAACAAACAACAATTGAGTTCTAGAACTGTGTCAGCTACCGAGAGAGAGAAACAGCATGAGGAGCAACATTTCCACTTACAAGGAACATTAATTAATATTCTATAGCCTCTGTAATCCTCGCAATTACTTCTCTGAAATCGGGGCGTTTGCTGAGAAGAGGGATCTTAGAGGAAATACACATGTCAAAAGACATTATTCCTGCCTGCGTGGCACGTGTGCTTGAGGCCAAGTTGGCCTTCTTCTTTCCATCGCACCCTCCCCAACTCTGGCGCTCCAGGCTCAGAGCCTGGCGGTCATGGCACCATCAAGCTGCCCGCTTCGGAGGCTGGTGATTCTCAAGCAGGGGGAGGCAGCCTGCAGCCAGGACAGCTGCCCACAAGTCCTGCAGCCACTTCACCCAGTGTATTGAATGAGATTAATAAACAACTGGATTTTCCTTTTGAATCTCAAAGAATTCATAAAGTGCCCTTGTCATTGGCTCTCTGTGGGGTGAGCTGATTTAGTATTTCCCAAACCACACCCTTTTCCCTCTCGCACCTTGAGCTGTTTGCCCGTCCTGTTAATTGGTAACGATTAGCACAGGCTCCCCTTCTTGCTTTCTTCTGTGTGGTCTTCCTCAGTTCATCAACAAGTGAAAAATCCTCAGCTATGAAACCAAACAATCAATTTTGGTTGCTAGGAGGGAAGACATCCGTCTGGAAAAATTGAAGCTGAAGGGTCAGAATTTGCTAACACCATTTCAAGCTCAGAGCTCATAAGTATTCCATGGTGCAAGGGAACTTTGCAAATAGTCTGAAAACAAACTGGATCAAAGGACTGTCTCCGCAGTGGATGGTATTTCAAAATGGCACCACTGACATGCGAGGTTTGAAATAATACATAGAGCATCCCATGTTGTGTCTGAAAAGCTACACAAACACACACACACACAGAGTAAATGCCTGAACTGCCTCTGAAGGGAACACGGGAAATGCGTAATAGCTCCTGCCTCCATGGAAGGGAACAAGATGCTGGGAGATGAGAGAGGAAGGAAGATGTGCTCTGCACGCTACATATCCTTTGACCCATTTAAAATTGTGTTCCATGCTCATATATGACTTGCAAAACATAAAAGCCTCCTTTTAAAGGGCAGTTCTCACACCAACAGCTAAGTTCCGGAGCAATTCTCACACCTATAGCTAAGCCCCTAGTTCTCAGTTCCGGGTCCAAGGCTGAGAAACGTGTTCCTTTGCAGAGAATGCCTACCACCCCTCCTACATCTTTCACATGGCTCTCACTCTGGACCCTCCCCATTCCTAAGGCTCTCTGGTGGGGTCCTTCAGGGATCAACCGGTTAGTCCTTGGTTCTCAATGCCAGATGAAGAACTGGCTCAGGGTAAATACACACCTTTCCAGGGTCTCCCTGCTTTCTAGAGCTACAATTACAATCAAAATCTTTTGATAGGAAACCACCTCATGTGTTTCTAAGTTTTTTTACCCAAAAGGATACAGTCATACAAAGCTGATTTGAAAACACTCCCTCCAGGCAAACCCTCCAAAGCCACTGGGAGTGGCCTGCCTCCCTCCCTACAGCCAAGGGCACTGTGCTCCATGAAGTACCCTGCTATGGCCAGGAACTCCCTTCCCAACTCAATTAAGGGATCCAGAATGAAACATTTAGCTGGGTTGGGGCTTGCAATGCCAACCTGTCCTGGGAAAAGGTAGTCTCCAGTCAGAGAGCACAGAGACCTCAGAGCAGCTGTGCTTCCTGAGGCTGGTGGTGCTACCACCCTAGACGCTGACCCACAGTGACTGCCAGTTCCCCCAGCAGCTCAGGGATCTTACAGACTAACCTCACTGCAACCAAACAGTGAAGCTGCAAACTCAAAATTTGTCAACATCGTCCCAGAGGAGATAAATGCAGCCTTGACCCTTGGGCACCCAAGCCTCAGGCAAGGGGAGAGCGAGCTGCCCACTCGAGACCCCTGCCCCAGCCTCCATGGGAGGCTCAGCTTCCTGGACCACAGGCTGCCCGCCATGGGAGGCTCAGCTTCCTGGACCACAGGCTGCCCGCCATGGGAGGCTCAGCTTCCTGGACCACAAGCTTCCCCCTATGGAAGGCTTGGCTTCCTGGACCACAGGCAGGGTGGGGAAACCAGCCAGCCAGCGCAGACCCTGGCCATGCCTTCGTCTTTTCTAGTCCGTGCAGCTGCAGAGGCTGCCTCACAAGTCCTTGTCTCTCCTCCCCTCCACTCTGATTATATCACTCTCCAGACCTGAAAGTCCCTTTAATGGTTGGTGATCTCCAAGCTAAATTCCAAAGTCCTTCTCATGGCATTATGTGTCTTCCGTGATCTCCCCGCTCACATCGGCCATGCAGACCTCAGGCCTTTCCACCTGCCCCCATCACGGTGCTCTCATGCCTCCCACCACCCCTAGCACCCACTAGACCCCTGATTCATCCCCTAGGGCCATGTATCCAAGCAATTCCAGTTCACCTTTCAGGACTGGAGAAAGACAAATACTGTGAATTCTAGTACAAATGAATGTATATACAAAACTGAAATAGATACACAAACAAAACACACTTGTCCAAGGGTAAAGGGGAGAGGGGTAAATTAGGAGTTTTGGATTAACATATACATACTACTATGTATGAAATAGATAAACAAGGGCCTACTGTGTACACAGGGAACTATACTCAATATTCTGTAATAACTTATGAGGGAAAAGAATCTGGGAAAGACTAGATATAACTGAATCATTTCATTGTGTGGTACACCTGAAACTAACACATCACAAATTAACTATACTTCAATTTAAAAAAAAGATTTACATCAAAAATCATCTCCCTCAGAAAGTTTGTGATTTCAATGCCCATCTGTGCTTGCTACCTTGTGTCAGCATGTCTGTCTGTGTCTGTTTCTGTATAGACTATGCATTCTTTGATGGTACCGCCTTATTCAATCCAGGATTCCAAGAACCCAGCATGGTACCTGTGAAGTAACTGCTGCTAAGTAAATATTTGCTGACACTGAGTGTGATGGCTAACAGTTCTGGAGTCAGGCTGATTCGGGTACAAATGTCACCTCCGTGCCCAGAGGGCTGTCTCACTCGCCTGTCCAGACGATTACTAAAATGAAGCATGTTGGGCTCTTTGCACAGAGCCAGTGGTAACAGCTTGACGGCTGCTGGCTGTCAAGGAGGTAGGAGGGCCCCCCAGTAGGAGGGTCGGGAAGTAGGAAGAGGCTGAGGGTTCCTGAGAAAGAGAGAGGGATGGACAGAGAGACAGAGACACGGTGGGGGAGGAGGGGGGCTAAGGCTGCAGGATTCTTCCTGACCGGGCACAAGGGGAGGTCGGACTCGGGCACCACACACACCAAGCTTTTCACGACAGGAATGACAAGTGCTCTGGTCCAGCCCTTAAACAACCTTGACTGGCTGCACATTTGCGCAAATGACTCTCCAGGGAAGCCTGACCAAGTATGCTTGGCTTATTTCCAAAACCCTTCCACCAAGGGGCTCTCCTGTTATTGCTAATGCAATCGGCTCCTTCTTTCCTTTCCTCTCACCAGAATTTGCTCTGGAGATTTTCAAGAACATAATGCACTTACTGTTTACACTAGGCTATCATGAGACTATGTTTTGTCACTAATCATTCCCAGAAATATTCTAATAAGAACATAATATCTCACTTATTGTCTGTGTTATGGATGACAGCTCACTTTTTACTGAACTTCTTCTATTTTTCACTCTTTCCACTTGACAATGTGACAAGCAGCCTTGTTCATAAATTCTGCACACATCTTATTTTCCTGGGATGCATCCTCCGAAGCAGAATCCACAGCATGGAATGTTAGAACTTCTAATCTCCATCTCTGTTCACACACTGAAGTGAGCCTTGGCTCTGCACACAGAACGCCAGCGCTCAGGAAAGGTCCAGGTACGTGTGCATAAGGCTCCACACCACCAGCTCAACCCTGAGCACCTTCCTTAACTCCTAGGCTATTTAGTTTCCTTCTCCATAAATGGGAATACTAATAAACACCACACTGTGTTTTTGGAAAAATTAAAATATACAAGCAAAATATACATGACCGCTATCACTGTAACAGATGCAAAGAAAAACCTGACCAAACTTGACACCCATTCTTGACCTTAAAAAAGAAAAACCTATTATAAAATTAGGAATAAGGGGAAATGTCTTTACATTTAGCTCAGTAAGAAATATTTGCCAGAAAATGCAAGGCAGTCTAATACCGAATGTTGATATGTCAGAAGACTTCTTGTTAAGGAAAGTCATTTTCAATATTTCCAAACAACACTGTAATGGGGGCTCTATATTTCCAATAAGAAAAACACTAAAAAGAAGAAAACTGTCCTCATTTATTAAATACACAACTATCTGCCTAAAAAAGCCCACAAGAATAAATTTTAAAACTATTAGAATCAATTGACATCAGTTCACTAAGATGCTAAGATCAACATTGAAAGTATCTGAAGCAATATCAAATTAGAAAACTGTAATAGAAACATGCATATTAAGAAAAATTATGACTGAGCTTTATATGAAGTGTGTCTGACCTGACTGAACCAAACTCTATGGCTTTACTGATGAAAACAGAGAACTGGGCTCATGGAGAGTAAATAAGTGCATAAACTTAATAAATTCAGCTGTCTCACAGGTCCTTGTAAACTTTCAATGAAATGAATAAGCTGATAAAAAATTAATCTGCATAGTAAAAGTCTAAAAAAAGCTGACAAAAGGTTGAAATGAAAAACAATGAATGGAGATTTGTCTGATGGGACATACAGACATTTTATAGATTGATCATAACTAAAATAGTATAGAAATGCCACAAAAATACCCAAATAAATCATGGAACCCACATCTACATGGGCAGTTAGTATACAATAAAAGTTACATATCAAGTTAGTGAGGAAGGCATAGATTCTTCAACAGTGTTAAAACCACTGGCTATTGATGTGAAGGTACTTGTCATATCTCTGATTAAAAACGTACAGAAAAGATAACCTCCAACAGATAAAAAGGTACCTCTAGGAAGCACATCATATGAACGTTGAAAATTATTCTGGGGTATGTTTGTACCCCATGTTTGTAATCATGCAATAAGACCCCCTCTTCCCCATGAGCACCAGATATTCAAAATTAAGTTAATCAAACTCCCTGGGGACCGCCTTTCATCATCACTGATCTACACACGTTTGCTTCTCATTTTTCCCCCAAGTATACCCGCTGGTCATCCCTCCCATCACCCTCTCCCCCCAGGGGCCCACTGTGATGAACTTCCACACGGCGTTTACACGAACGGCACACGTGTGCACAGACAATGTGAGCTAAGGAACTTGTCTGCCTCCCCTGCTGCCTCCACTCTGCGCTGCTGTGTAGGGCTCCCTAACGCCACTCACGTGACCCTTCCACTCACCCGGCGGTGACACTGCAGGGCTGTTCAGCCACCACTAAGAGGCTGTAGTGAGCACTGTAGGACTTGCACCTGTGCAGACTCAGGCATGCTTTTCTCCAGGGCCTTCACCAAGAAGGATCACTGCTGCTGCTACTGCTGCTGCTGCTGCTGTTGCTGCTAAGTCACTTCAGTCGTGTCCGACTCTGTGCAACCCTATAGACGGCAGTGCGCGACCCCATAGACAGCAGCCCACCAGGCTCCCCCATCCCTGGGATTCTCCAGGCAAGAACACTGGAGTGGGTTGCCATTTCCTTCTCCAGTGCATGAAAGTGAAAAGTGAAAGCGAAGTCGCTCAGTCGTGTCCGACTCTTAGCGACCCCATGGACTGCAGCCCACCAGGCTCCTCCATCCATGGGATTTTCCAGGCCAGAGTACTGGAGTGGGGTGCCATTGCCGTCTCCGAAGGATCACTGGGTCCCAGACAATTGCCAGGATGGCTGCAGCAGACTCGGAGACTAGACTAGTCCTGATGAAAATGCAAGAGTCTGCCAGTTCCCCACAGCCTTGACATGAGTTAGTATTATTTAACTTTCACATTTTTGCCAATCTAATAGGTATACCTTTGTAGCTAATTGTTTTTTTTACTTGGGTTTCTTGAACTCCTCAGAAGATTGAGAAACTTTTTACTGAGATTGATAGTGGTTTTTTTCCCTTCTGTGAATTGCTATCCACAGCCTTTGCTCAATTTTCTAGTGAAAGTGAAAATATTGGTCACTCAATTGCGTCTGATTCTTTGTGACTCCATGGACTGTAGCCCACCAGGCTCTTCTGTCCATGGACTTCTCCAGGCAATAATACTGGAGTGGGTTGCCATTCTCTTTTCCAGGAGACCTTCCTGATCTAGGGATCGAACCTAGGTCTCCTGCATTACAAGCATATTCTTTACTATCTGAGCCACCATTTTTCTATTATGTTCCCCAGTACTTTTTATGGTTGACTTGTGTGTACTATATAAAATTCTCTTGTCAATTCTTTTCTTTTGTAAATATCCTCTATCAATATTTGATCCATCTTTTATAGTTTCCCTCGTTGAGTAGAAATCCTTAACTTTTATAATCAAAACTCTAGTTTCTCATACTAAACACTAAAAGAAGTGGCTAAGGAGGAAAGATGAGCAATTTAGCTGCAAACAAATGCCTCTGTAACCAAAGACAATACTCAGTTGTAAACAGGAATATAAGTACATCCAATAAACAGGTGAAAAGATACAAATTGTGCTCACATGACTGGAAAAAAAAAAGGGCCAAGTTATAGGGAAATATGGATTCATGTACATTCAGATCAGATCAGATCAAATCAGTCACTCAGTCATGTCCGACTCTTTGCAACCCCATGAATCGCAGCACACCAGGCCTCCCTGTGCATCACCAACTCCCGGAGGTCACTCAGACTTATGTCCATCAAGTCAGTGATGCCATCCAGCCATCTCATCCTCTGTCGTCCCCTTCTCCTCCTGCCTCCAATCCCTCCCAGCATCAGTCTTTTCCAATGAGTCAACTCTTCACATGAGGTGGCCAAAGGACTGGAGTTTCAGCTTTAGCATCATTCCTTCCAAAGAAATCCCAGGGCTGATCTCCTTCAGAATGGACTGGTTGGATCTCCTTGCAGTCCGAGGGACTCTCAAGAGTCTTGTCCAACACCACAGTTCAAAAGCATCAATTATTTGGTGCTCAGCTTTCTTCACAGTCCAACTCTCACATCCATACATGACCACAGGAAAAACCATAGCCTTGACTAGACGAAACCTTGTTGGCAAAGTAATGTCTCTGCATTTCAATATGCTATCTAGGTTGGTCATAACTTTCCTTCCAAGGAGTAAGCGTATTTTAATTTCATGGCTGTAGTCACCATCTGTAGTGATTTTGGAGCCCAGAAAAATAAAGTCTGACACTGTTTCCACTGTGTCCCCATCTATTTCCCATGAAGTGATGGGGCTGGATGCCATGATCTTCATTTTCTGAATGTTGAGCTTTAAACCAACTTTTTCACTCTCCACTTTCACTTTCATCAAGAGGCTTTTTAGTTCCTCTTCACTTTCTGCCATAAGAGTGGTGTCATCTGCATATCTGAGGTTATTGACATTTCTCCCCGCAATCTTGATCCCAGCTTGTGTTTCTTCCAGTCCAGCGTTTCTCATGATGTACTCTGCATAGAAGTTAAATAAGCAGGGTGACAATATACAGCCTTGACATACTCCTTTTCCTATTTGGAACCAGTCTGTTGTTCCATGACCAGTTCTAACTGTTGCTTCCTGATTTGCATACAAATTTCTCAAGAGGCAGATCAGGTGGTCTGGTATTCCCATCTCTTTCAGAATTTTCCACAGTTTATTGTGATCCACACAGTCAAAGGCTTTGGCATAGTCAATAAAGCAGAAATAGATGTTTTTCTGGAACTCTCTTGCTTTTTCCATGATCCAGCAGATGTTGGCAATTTGATCTCTGGTTCCTCTGCTTTTTCTAAAACCAGCTTGAACATCAGGAAGTTCACGGTTCACATATTGCTGAAGCCTGGCTTGGAGAATTTTGAGCATTACTTTGCTAGTGTGTGAGATGAGTGCAATTGTGTGGTAGTTTGAGCATTCTTTGGCATTTCCTTTCTTTGGGATTGGAATGAAAACTGACCTTTTCCAGTCCTGTGGCCACTGCTGAGTTTTCCAAATTTGCTGGCATATTGAGTGAAGCACTTTCACAGCATCATCTTTCAGGATTTGGAATAGCTCCACTGGAATTCCATCACCTCCACAAGTGATGCTTTCTAAGGCCCACTTGACTTCACATTCCAGGATGTCTGGCTCTAGGTCAGTGATCACACCATTGTGATTATCTGGGTCATGAAGCTCTTTTTTGTACAGTTCTTCTGTGTATTCTTGCCATCTCTTCTTAATATCTTCTGCTTCTGTTAGGTCCATACCATTTCTGTCCTTTATGTAGCCCATCTTTGCATGAAATATTCCTTTGGTATCTCTGATTTTCTTGAAGAGATCTCTAGTCTTTCCCATTCTGTTGTTTTCCTCTATTTCTTTGCATTGATCGCTGAAGAAGGCTTTCTTATCTCTTCTTGCTATTCTCTGGAACTCTGCATTCAGATGTTTATGTCTTTCCTTTTCTCCTTTGCTTTTCGCTTCTCTTCTTTTCACAGCTATTTGTAAGGCCTCCCCAGACAACCATTTTGCTTTTTTGAATTTCTTTTCCATGAGGATGGTCTTGATCCCTGTCTCCTGTACAATGTCACGAACCTCCATCCATAGTTCATCAGGCACTCTATCTATCAGATCTAGTCCCTAAAATCTATTTCTCACTTCCACTGTATAATCATAAGGGATTTGATTTAGGTCATACCTGAATGGTCTAGTGGTTTTCCCTACTTTCTTCAATTTAAGTCTAAATTTGGCAATAAGAAGTTCATGGTCTGAGCCACTGTCAGCTCCTGGTCTTATTTTTGCTGACCATATAGAGCTTCTCCATCTTTGGCAACAAAGAATATAATCGATCTGATTTCAGTGTTGACCATCTGGTGATGTCCATGTATAGAGTCTTCTCTTGTGTTGTTGGAAGAGGGTGTTTGTTATGACCAATGCATTTTCTTGGCAAAACTCTATTAGTCTTTGCCCTGCTTCATTCTGTATTCCAAGGCCAAATTTGCCTGTTACTCCAGGTGTTTCTTGACTTCCTACTTTTGCATTCCAGTCCCCTATACTGAAAAGGACATCTTTTTTTGGGTGTTAGTTCTAAAAGGTCTTGGAGGTCTTCATAGAACCGTTCAACTTCAGCTTCTTCAGCATTACTGGTTGGGGCATAGACTTGGATTACTGTGATACTGAATGGTTTGCCTTGGAAACAAACAGATTACTGCTAGTTTATTCTTTCTAGAGGGCAATTAGATGATATCTGTTAACATTTAATGTGGAAACAACTGTCCCACACATGTGTGTTAATGGATATTGTATCATTCTTTATAACAGGAAAAATAAGAAACAAAATGATCATTAACAAAGAAAAAAGTAAACAGTCTAAAACACAAGCAAACTATGGGCTCATCTGCATGAGTTACAATAAAATGGGCATTTTCCTCATGTGAACATGGAATTGTCTTCATGATATATCATTGTAAAGGAACAGCACAGTGAGGGACAAGGAGGTCTGGAGTGCTGCAATCCGTGGGGTCACAAAGAGCTGGACACGACTGAGTGACTAAACAACAGAAAGCAAGTATAGACCAAACACACGTTACCACATGAGTGAGGAAGTGAACAGAAAAGCCCACCCACACAACTACCTGCACAGATCCTATATAAACATACAAGGAAAGTTTTGGAAGAATTCACAGCAAAGTCAAAAAAGTTGCTTTGCTGAGAATGGTGGACCAGAGAAGGGAACCAACAGAAACTTTCACTTTTTCTGTTTGATTTTATTTTTTTTAACAAAAGGAGTATTTTCATGTTCTTCTTTGGTGAATAAAATAAATTTTTAAGTAATTTTTAACAAAAATTAAATGAGATGATTATGTGCAAGCCCTTTGTGAGCTGCAAAATACCATACAATAGCTAGGCATAATTAAGGGAAGATATAACAGAGAAAAAGATTTAATCAAGTTATAAGTACCTTCTGACATTAAGACTCAATTATTACAATTGCCGCCTAATTTATTTCTGGGTTCTGCAGCTTTGGTCAGAGAGAAAGCTTGAGAACGGTACTATTCAGCTTGAATTCTAAGATCCAGAGCTTCTCCGTTACCCTAGTCAGGGGTCAAGAAAATAGAGCCACACGCCAAATGCAAGTCACCAACTGTTTTTGTATAACCTGCAGGTTCAGAATGGTTTTTACTTTGTGACAAGTGCAAAGCATATAAAATTCCAATTTTAGTGTCCATAAATAAAGTTTAATTGGAACTGAGCCATATAGACCCATTTATGGAACATCTCCAGTTGCTTTAGTGTGACAACAACAAGGTGAGGTAGTTACAACACCGTGCAGCACACAAAGCTTAGACTATTTACCGTTTGCCTCTTTGCAGAAAGTCTGCTCTCCCCTGTCCAGGTCACCTTCCTGGCTTAGCATCTACCTTCCTGGATTCCATCAAGCTTGGCATCAACACATGCCATTCACGCGTGCTCCCCACTGTAGGCGTCGGTGAGTTACCCAGCTGTGGATAATTTACAAATACTGTCAGCGTGCCTCAGCGTTCACACTCCTTCACATCACATCCTCTTCCACGTGTCTGCCCTCTCTGCTCTTCCTCAATTGTCCACACCTTAGGGACAGTGGTCCTGAGTGATGAACCCAGGGCTCCCCTGTGTACATGGCAGGTGGTGACTTGGCACCTGGGCCAATCCTGCGAGCACCCTGCCAGCCGCAGCAACACACCTCATTCCTGAGTGTCCTGGGACCTCGCGAGCCTGACAAAACCAGTAAAACTCCTGCTCAGAAGTAACATGAGGATGCGTGTACAAAATGCAGGCTAACCATTTAGAGATTCACAGATGGTGTGAAGCCCTCCTTGCATCTCCAGGCATCCACAGATCCAAGGAATAAAGCCCTGACTTACAGAGCCTGCCTCCAGAGGGATGACAGGGTCTCCCAACCTCTCTAGGATTCCTGAAACCTTGCATCTCCTGCAGGGAGCACAAAAAGGAAAAGTCACACATGACAAGGCATGAAGGGAGTACAAACCGGCTGGGTTCCCCTCCCGCTGTCACCAGAACCCTCTCTGACGCCTTTCTAGAGGAACTGGGAAACACTTGCTACCCTCCGTGCTTCACTCGCTGCATGAAAGAGAAGGGAGAAAAGCATCCACAGAACTGTGACTATCAGGCGTAAATGGAACTAATGACAAACTGACTTAAAAGATTACAAAAAGCTATTCCTAAGAAAAATTTTACTAAAAGAACACCTGTCATAAAACCGCAGGACCAGTAAGGAAGTGCCCGGTGTGTCTCATGTCCAAAGCTGGCTGTGCACCAGCATCACTTAGAGAGATGTCCTGACAAGCAAATCTGTGCTCCCAGCCCAGCCCCACTGAACAGAGTCCCTGAGAAGGAAGCAGGCAGGCTGCGAGGGGCGGGAGGTGTAGACACGTATACATATTCACACCCAGAGACGAGAGTCCCAGGGCAGACGCCAGTCAAGCAGAAGCCTGTGGACTTGCACCAAGAACCCATAGAATAACAGCGTGCAGATGGGGGCACCCCAACAAAAGAGGAGTGAGCAAAGAGCCAAGGACCTTCAGGGCCAGTGCAGTCCCTGCCGCGAACTCACTGTGACCTGGGACAGATCATGTCGGTTCTCTGAGCCAGGCCCCACGTTGATCTGAAAAAAAAAAAAAAAGAGAGAGAGAGAGAGAGAACAGACTAAATAATATCCAAAGGCTATTCAATTTCCAAAAATCTATGACCTCTTGCCCAGCATCATTTACAAGCCCTACTTAATGGAAAAACTGAATCAATCACAAGCAAATTCTAGAACTGAACAAGTCGCAGAGCTTTGGGTGGACGCACAGACACAACCTGACTGCACTGAGTCTGCTGCTGCTGCTAAGTCACTTCAGTCGTGTCCGACTCTGTGTGACCCCATAGATGGCAGCGCAGCAGGCTCCCCCGTCCCTGGGATTCTCCAGGCAAGAACACTGGAGTGGGTTGCCATTTCCTTCTCCAATGCATGAAAGTGAAAAGTGAAAGTGAAGTCGCTCAGTCGTGTCCGACTCTTAGCAACCCCATGGACTGCAGCCCACCAGGCTCCTCTGTCCGTGGGATTTTCCAGGCAAGAGTACTGGAGTGGGGTGCCATTGCCTTCTCTGGCACTGAGTCTAGAGAAAGCTAATTGAGGAAACAAGTACAGGATCACAAACAGATTGCTCAGGACCAAAAAGGGATGCTCTGAGGGGCAGCACTGAATGATACGACAGAGAACCCAATCACAAAGCCCCAAAATGCATGAGAAAAAACCTGACAATTAAAGGGAGAAACAAGAAAAGTTGAAGTTTTGAATTCTCCACTTTCAATAATGTACAGAAAAACTAGACAACAGATCAATGAAGAAACAGATTTGAATAACACTATACCTGAAGCTGAAGCTCCAATACTTTGGCCACCTGATGCAAAGAGCAGACTCACTGGAAAAGACCCTGATGCTGGGAAAGACTGAGGGCAGGAGGAGAAGGGGTAACAGAGGATGAGATGTTTGGATGGCATCACTGACTCCATGGGCATAAGTTTGAGCAAACTTCAGGAGACAGTGAAAGACAAGGAAGCCTGGAATTAGCCCCACACAGTCCACGGGGTCAAAAAGAGCTAGACAACAATGGGATGGTTAGAATCGAAAAGTCAGACAATAACAGGAGTTGGTGGAACTACATCCACTGTTAACAGTGCTCTAAATGGTGCAGCCACCTTGGAAAACAATTTGCCAAGTTTTCCAAAAGCTAAGTATAGACAAGCATAGGATAACCGTGGGACTCAGCCATTCCCCTTCTAGTTATGTACTCAAGAGAACGGAAATGATACGTCCAAACAAAAATCTGTACAAAAATGTTCACAGCAGCCTTTTTCATTCTAGTAAAACACGGAAATGACCCAAATGTCCAGATAAACGGATAAACAAAATGTACTCCATCCATGCCGTGGAATAATATTCAGCCATGAAAAGGCATGGAGCTCTGACATATGCTGCCACAACCTTGAAAACAGTATGCTGAGTGGAAGATCAGATCGGATCAGATCAGATCAGTCGCTCAGTCGTGTCCGACTCTTTGTGACCCCGTGAACCGCAGCACGCCAGGCCTCCCTGTCCATCACCAGCTTCCAGAGGTCACTCAGACTCGCATCCATCGAGTCAGTGATGCCATCCAGCCATCTCATCCTCTGTCGTCCCCTTCTCCTCCTGCCCCCAATCCCTCCCAGCATCAGAGTCTTCTCCAATGACCCAACTCTTCACATGAGGTGGCCTAAGTACTGGAGTTTCAGCTTTAGCATCATTCCTTCCAAAGAAATTCCAGGGCTGATCTCCTTCAGAATGGACTGGTTGGATCTCCTTGCAGTCCAAGGGACTCTCAAGAGTCTTCTCCAACACCACAGTTCAAAAGCATCAATTCTTTGGCACTCAGCCTTCTTCACAGTCCAACTCTCACATCCATACATGACCACAGCAAAGAACATAGCCTTGACTAGGCGAACCTTTGTTGGCAAAGTAATGTCTCTGCTTTTGAATATGCTATCTAGGTTGGTCATAACTTTCCTTCCAAGGAGTAAGCGTCTTTTAATTTCATGGCTGCAGTCACCATCTGCAGTGATTTTGGAGCCCAGAAAAATAAATTCTGACACTGTTTCCACTGTTTGTCCATCTATTTCCCATGTAGTGAGTGGAAGAAGTAAGTCACAAAAGCCATATGCTGTGTGATGCCACACACATGAAATGCCTAGGACAGTCAAGTCCGTAGAGGCAGAAAGCAGGAGTTGGGAGAACAGGGTGCAACTGTTAATGATGAAGGTGGAGTTTGTTGTTTGGGTGATGAAAATGTTATGCAATTAAAGGTGTGATGATTGTACCAATGTGAATGTGCTGAAAAACCACTGAGTTATTAATTTTTATGTTGTATGAGTCACACCTCAGGCGCAGACACACACAAGCACACACACCCATGGCAGCAGCACAGGGACTCTATGGTCACTTGACCTTGTCCACCAAACTGGAACTGTAGCGTCTCAGCACTCAGGACTGGTGGAGATGAGGGGAGATGGCAAAGTTCCCCAAGAGCAAGGCAGGGAAATGACAACCCAACAGCAATTTTTAAAATGGGAAATCCAAGGTGTGCATACCCCTGGGAGGACTGGGGGCCACCTGTGGCACTTCCCAGCCATACCTCCACAGGGGTGAATCTGCAGTTTTACGGTTCAACACACATGGGTTGACATGCACACAAGACCCACATCCTGCAGTTCACAGGAGACTTTCATTCATTATCTTATTGATTTCCAAAGCAGCTCCAACATCCAAATGTGTGGAGACCTGGGCATCAGAGGATTAACAGACTCGCCTAAAGGAAATCAGTCCTGAATATTCATTGGAAGGACTGATGCTGAAGCTGAAACTCCAATAGTTTGGCCACTTGATGTGAAGAGTTGACTCATTTGAAAAGACCCTGATGCTGGGAAAGATTGAAGGTAGGAGGAGAAAGGGACTACAGAGGATGAGATGGTTGGATGGCATCACTGACTCAATGGACGTGAGTAAGCTCCGGGATTTGGTGATGGACAGGAAAGCCTGGCATGCTACAGTCCATGGGGTCGCAAAGAGTCGGACATGACTGAGCGACTGAACTGAACTGAACTAAAAGAACTCACTAGAGACAGCAAAGTGGAGCCTCTAAACCAACACCACAGAAAATAGACTGCAAAAGGCAGGAAGAGTCTTGTCATGCTACAAATCAACAACTTTGTAAATTAAACCTCTTTCCTCCATGGCCTTCAAGGAAAAGATTTGGGCCACTTTCCAGCTCTTCACTCATTTCTCCTATCCGCCCTGCTGCCAGCATTCCCCAAAACAATGGGGCAAGAGCTCTGGGGCTTGCTCAGACCCAAGCCTGGCTCCCCAGGAGTCAATACACAGCGCAGATCACACAGCGGGGTTACTTCAGGTGGTGGGGGGACCTGGGCCCACCCTGTGGGTACAGTTAGCACCTCGTGTGACAGAGGCACCTCGGCCACTTTCCCTTGTCTGCCACCACCACTCTAGTGCTCACGGCTATATCCCAAGGAAGGACAGAGCTGCCTGCCCGCCCAGAGGGACAGCAGGGACTCATTCCACAGAACAGAGGGTCCCCAGAAGGGCAGTTAACCAGATTTCCCCTGGGGGTGAGAGTTGAGATTTCTTCACATCAAATCCCTGCAATTTCTAGCTCAGGAAGGAGATGTCTTTCTTATCCCTACTTTACACAGAGAAATGGACACGGGCTCGCACAGAGCCCCAGAGGCAGGTGCAGACTGGGACTGGAGTTATGAGACATGGGATGCAGGTGAGACCCCGGCCGGGCCGGCAGACTGGGCCATCTCTCCATCCTTGCCTCAGCAGGACAGAGGCAGCCTTGTGACTGGCAGGCCAACTTCAGGAGGCTCCCAGAAGCGACAGAGCTGCGCAGGCCTTCTGCACACCTCAGACCACTGTCCTAGGGCTGGTTATTATTCCTGCCCTGGGCTCTGCAACCAGACTCCCTCCCTGGGGACAGCCATTAGGTAGGGAGAAAAAATACTCCCTTTATTGAGAGATATTTACGTGCCAGATGCCGGGTGGAGTTTCCACACGCATTATCTCATTAAATCCTCTTACAGCAGCGCCCAGAGAGACGCTATCACCCCCGTTCTGCAGAAGATGAGCGTGAGCCCAGGATGGCTCAATGGGCAGGTGAGCATGTAGTTCAGGCCTTGGCCCGCTTCTCTCCATCTGCCCCACGGAGCAGGGACCAGGGCACCGCCTGCGGCCGAAACCAGCCCTGCCCACGCATTCCTGTGTGGTCTACGCAGTGTTCACACAGTAGAGGCGGAGAGCAGTGCTTATATGGACTCTCTAGACATACTCTGCCTGGCCTGAAATACTCACCATCTGCTCCTTCACAGAAAACATCTACCGATCCTCAGCCTACAGCAGCAGGGCAAGGGGACTTGGGGCCCGACCGCCAGGGCTCCACGGACCAGTATGCCTGCTTGGCCGTGTGACCAAGACTGGAGGAGAGTCACATAACCGAGTGGGGGCATCACCTCCCTCATCTGTGAACTGAGATAATAATAGAATTGGGATGATCATAGTGCGACCTCACAGGATGCGGTAAAAGCTGGAGACACTGGACAGGAGGCCCTCAGCTGGGCCTGGGGCTCCGTCCGCCACGACATGTGGACAAAGGGCTGGGGGTCCTGCCACCCCATCCCCGGCAGCCCAGCCTCCTCTGCCCTCCCAGGGGGCATACAACCCCCAGTCTCAGGGGGTTAGGGCGAAGTCTTCCTCCTCCGTCTTCACAGATACCATAGACGCCAGGCTCACTACCCACTTCTGGAAGTGCAGCAGCGCTGGGGCTCAAATTTAGGCTCAGTCGAGCACCAGGACCACTCTTCGGAGGCCAAGAGCCACCAGGGACTTTGGGCAGGAACTAGAACCAGCAGTGGGGGAGGGGAGCAAGGGATGAGGGAAGCACGGGGCACCGTAATGCCCCAGAGGCAGAAGACGGCCAAGGCTTTCAACTTGAGAATTTTAAGAACGTCCTGAGGTAGGACAGCCTGGAGAAACCCGGCCACCGTCTATTTTTGACCACCTCAGGCCTTTTAAAGACTGTGGTTCAAATGCATCTTTCAAATACAACTGTCCTCCTTTGAAAATACTAGTGGTCTTTTAAAGGCGGCATTGAGAAATGTTTAAATCAGAGCCTGTAGTCTGACCCTGCAGAGATTCTCTGAGTAACTCAAAATGGGACTGGCCACCCCGGTTCCCAGGACTCCCGCCACAGTTGCCCCCATAGGCCGTGTACCAGCCTCCCCTTCACTGGGGCTGAGGCGGTGGCAGGGGCATGTCTGGGGAGGCCAGGCCTCACTCTCCAGTGGGACTGGACTCAGCACCACTGCACGGACCAGAACACCAGCGGGCAGCCCACGGACACCTCGTCAGGAGACCGTCTGCAGTCCTGAGGGCCTGACCCTCCTCTCGACCTCCCCTCCCCTCTTAGCCACTCTTTCCTGGGCCAACCTCCAACAGCAAGGGCTCTCCAGAGCCCTAAGAAGCTCTCCACCACTGCTGGAGACTGATCTTTACTGCACACCTGTGCCCCAGGTGCCACACAGGGCCCTCAGCCGGGGGCGACCTCTATGCACCTCAGAGCATGGATCTGATTCCAGGCCTGCCTGCTCCAAAGTTCCAAGATGCCTCAGTCTGCTCCATCCTGTCTTTCTATATATACCATCCCATCTGGTGACCCAATGTCACTCTCCCACCTGGACAGAAAAGAGGGGGTACATGGAGCCTGTGCAGAGCTCTCTGACCTGCCCCCATAAGCATGGGCCCCCTAAGGCATGTTGCAGTGAAAAAGAAAAAAAAGAGGAATGAATTTTTTTTTCTTTCCCTTTCCTGAGAACAAAGAAGATAAAGAAAACAGGGAGCAAGCCTGAACATACCTAGTTTTTTCACTTTAAATGCTTCTAACTCTGTCTGTAACTAAGTTTGCATCCCTGCTCCCTAACTCTGCAGAAGCTACACTTCAAACCTATCTTCCTTTGACTCTATGCTAAATACATCCTGTATCTGGTGTTTACCCTTACAATACCGTTCCCCTTGTAGTTAGTATCAGAAAGAAGGCTGCAGAGCCACCGAACTGCCAGATTCAATTACTGGGTTACTGATGCCAGTGTACAACTGTCTTTGAAACAGTGCAAGAGGAAGAAATCAAGATCCTACCACCCTTGTTCCTCATCACCAACTCCTGACCACAAGCCCTCATCTTATATTAGCCCCTAGACTTCTCCTAAGGTGGGGGGCACAGTTCTTGAGGCAAGAACCTACTGGGTTGCCCTCTCTGCCAGCTGAGAATTAAAGCCATCTTTCTACTTCCTCCAAACTCTGTCTCCGTATTTTTTTATTTGGCTTTGGTGGGCAGAGAACACCAAGGTTTTGGCCAGCCACAGGTGGAAGTGCCTCTGCTGCTAACTGGAAGAAATAAGGGGAAGAAGGAGCATGGAGAAGTGGGGGGAAGAGGAGGAAGGAACACATTGTCACTTGATGCTCTGGAGTAAGACAAGCACCTACAAAAGTACCAAATAAAATACCTACAAAAGTTCAAAAGCAACAACCAAGAAAACTACAAACACCCCGAAACACATAATCCGGAGCTGTACCTGTTTATTTCCCAGGTAACTGAAATCAAATATCTTTGCCCTCTTTGTCTGATTCTTTAGTACAAATAGACCTTAGGGGCCCTGGGCGGTCATTGTTCTCCTGGCCTCAGAGTCAGCCTCCTCAGTCTGTGACACTCGCTTCCTGTTCAGACTCGGGGACCTGGACTGGAACAGGTTGCCGTGTGAACAGGGGATGGACCTGGAAAGCTACTGGGAGAGTGATCTCGGTGCAGGCCAGGCATGGGCTCCAAAGAAGAGCCCGTCGTGACAAGGAATGCCTGTGAGACAGGGAACAACTGACTGCAAGACAGAACAGACCGACTGGAGGACTCAGAGGGCCCTCGGTGGCCCAGGCCCTCCCTCCTCAGGACCGGCCAGGCCGCAGTCCCCAAGTCGGGCACAGGCTGGTGGCTCCCTGGTTCATGGGTGTCACACGGCAGGAAGCACTCCTCTTCTGCCCTCTGTGAACTCTTGCAGATGTAATCATCAGCTGTGCTCCACACTGCCCGACACCACAGTGGGGCTGCACTCACAGGGAAAGATGCATCACAGGTCAGAGCACCGATGGGGCGGGAAGCCAGCAGAGCACACGGCCCAGGGTCAGGAACCAGGGGACGGAGGGGACAGGGACACAGCAAGTCCACGGGAAGGAGACAGGGTGCACCCCTCCACCAAGGCACAGGACGACCAGGGTCTCCTCACCCTCTGCCCTCCTCCAGGACAAAGGCCAGGGCAGCATGACATTGGGCCTTGGGGCTCGTCCTGGCTCTGCCACTTAAGACACACATGGCCTCAGATGGGTCCTCACGTGTCTGCAGACCCCACAGCCCTCTTTCTGCGGGTCCAGCTTCCGTGAGCAGCTGATCCAGTCTGGGGCTCTGAACACACTGGGGAGAATGGGGACCTCAGCACATGCACATGGCCTGTGGCCAGAGGAGCATCTGTGAGCAACTGGACCTCTGCGATGCTTAATTCTGTGTATCAACCTGATAGGGCCCTGGTCAAACGTTCTTCTGGCCACATCTGTGAGTGTGCTCCCCGTGGACGGTCACTAGTGGTGTGTTGAGTCAAGGAGGCCACCCTCCTTCATGTGGGCGGGTCTCAGCCAGTCAACTGAAGGCCGGAGCAGATCAAGAAGGCTGACAAAGAGGGAACCAATCCCCAAGCTCCCACCCAGCCTGACTGTGGGCCGGGCCATGGCCTCATCCTGCCTCAGGCTCGGGCTGACACCTGGACCCTGCCTGGGACTCCAGCTTGCCGACCACGGGTCTTGGAGCTTTCAGCCTCTGAAACTGTGGGAGCCAGTTCCTGAAGACACGGATACACATCCTGGTTTTGAACCCTGTTTCAGACGACCTCCCAGAGCACCCTGGACGTACACATGTCAGAGAAGACGGCAGAAAACCCCCACTGGAGAACACTTCCTGCTACCACACCCTCACAGGCATTGAAACACTAAGGACAGCCTCACATGGTCAGACATTAAAGTATATGAGAACAATACCAGAGAACCCACGTGGTCAGACCTTCACTGAAGCCTGAGCCTGGGCTGGAGAAGGTTTGGAGGAGAAATGCCGATGTGAGAAAACAATACGATGGAGGCCCCTGGGGGAAGGTGGGTGCATTTAGTAGTAACAGAGTGAAAGCATGAGAAGGATCAGGTGTGGAGCCCTCCAGCACAGCCAAGGAAGCTGATCACAGTGAAGACGGGTGGCAACGCGTTCACCAGGAGGACCAGATCATAAGGTCAGTCTGTGGACTGGACTGTAAGGGGAAAATCACGTAAACATTACACATAGGCTCACAATGCCCACCTGGCAGGATTTTGACACCTACCCTTCCAAAGCTTACTGCAGGCTCAGATATCTCTCTCTCTGTCTCCCCCCATCGCCCACTGCATCCAGTTTTATTTCTTTCTTTTTTTTTTTTTTTTTTTTGGCTTCCCTGGTGGCTCAGATGGTAAAGAATCCGCCTGAAATGCAGAAGACCTGCCTTCGATCCCTGGGTTGAGAAGATCCCCTGGAGAAGGGCATGGCTACCCACTCCAGTATTCTTGCCTGGAGAATCCCCATGGACAGAGGAGCCTGGCAGGCTACAGTCCATTGGGGTTGCAAAGAGTAGTAGGACACGACTGAGCAAATAACACTTTCACTTTCTTTCACTTACAGAAACATCACAATCATTTCTCTAAACCATCAACTACTTCTCCACACCCCAACTCTTTTTAAAAAAAGATTTTCTGATGTGGACCATTTTTAAAGTCTTATTGAATGTGTTACAAGACTGCTTCTGTTTTATGTTTTGGTTTTTTGGCCACACGCCAAAAATGTGGGATTTGAGCTCCCCAACCAGGGATTGAAGGAAAAGGTAATGGCACCCCACTCCAGTACTCTTGCCTGGAAAATCCCATGGACAGAGGAGCCTGGAAGGCTGCAGTCCACGGGCTCGCTGAGGGTCGGACACAGCTGAGCGACTTCACTTTCACTTTTCACTTACATGCATTGGAGAAGGAAATGGCAACCCACTCCAGTGTTCTTGCCTGGAGAATCCCAGGGACGGGGGAGCCTGGTGGGCTGCCGTCTGTGGGGTCGCACAGAGTCAGACACGACTGAAGTGACTTAGCAGCAACCAGGGATTGAACTCACACTCCCTGCATTGGAAGGCAAAGTCTTAACCACTGAACCACCAGGGAAGTCCCTACCCCATGACTTTTAAACAGGTGAACATCACTATCATATGGCATACCACAACTTAGTTAAGGAAGTCCCTTAACTAAGGGACTTCCCCAATGAGGGCATTGAGATTCCTTCTGATGTTGCACTATTTTAAGGAACGCTATGACAAATGGCCTTCTACTTGCATTAGTGTTGACACCTCCCTGACTGCTCCCTTAGAATGACCTTAGACATGGAACTGCTGGGTCAAAAGCTGCAAACCTGCTCAAGGATCTTAACCTACAGCTGACTCTATGCCACCAGGAGGGATGGGGGCAGAGCTGTTTCTCCTTGTGCTCTCCAACAATGCTTTTGTTGTTTTTGTTTTTTCTTTGCATCAGTTTGAGCAGGGGGACAGCAAGGAAGATATCCTGTGAATGAAGTGGTGTTGGAGTTGATCCTTGAGCAGCCAGGGAGAGCGTTTCACAGCAGGAAAGAGCACAGCAGCTCAGACAGAGCAGATGTGCTGAAGGGCAGGGTCCAGGTAACCCAGAGGAGGACCCAGGCCACAGACGGGCCTTGAGCAGCACCCCGAGGAGCTCAGGCTTTACTCTGTGGCACTTGGAAGCCATTAGCAGCTTCTAAGCAGGGCCAATGTGTTTCCACACGCCGCTCCAGGGTGCCAAGAACCTGCCACGGAGGTTGTGAAGTGGCAGCATCGGGCTTTGTAGTTTTGACAGTAACCAGGAGACATGTCTATTTTTCCCACTCTGCTGTGACGCAGGGGCTGGCGTGCTCCATTCATGTTGCAACACAGATCCCACGAAGAGGGCAAAGCCCCGCCCGAGCAAATCAAAAAGGAGCAAGGACAAGTGTCTGCAGACCCAGCAGAACAGGGCACACGGGGCCTGTGAGCAGCCTCGGCTTGTTTATCTCCGTCCTTATTTCTCTCATCAATATTTTATGTCACTAGGAAACTCCAGCTTCATTTTCTGGTAATGAATTTATCATGAGACCAAGAGCAAGCTGCTGTGGCAGACGACCGGGGAAGCTGCATAGCGGGCGGCTCTAGGCCTCGGCTGCGGACTCAGCCGCCCCGCTAGGCAGAGGGGCCGCCAGGGCAGCCGGGGAGCACCGGCCCGGGAAGCCTGGATTCCGCCTATGCTGGTCACTGATGCCCCAAGTAAAGACTCTTCAGAAAATGCCCTTCCTCCCTGGGGGGCTGAGCGGTGTCAGGGAAGGTTAGTCGGCACCACTGATTAACCACCTACTGGGCATAGGACCCTGTTATAGAACAAGAAAATAATCGAATTCAAACAGCAGCTTCTCTTCTTGCAGGGCTCGAGATCTCTGTCCACGCTGCAGCATGGGCGGAGGGCCGGGGGCATAGCAGGCACTCAGAAACGCCTTCTCCGATGGGTGAGTAACCGCTGAAGCTGCCCCTTAAAACCCCGCTGTCTGATCTCAAGGGAAGTCACTTAACAAAGTCTAGCTTCAGACACCTTACTTCACAAAGTGGGGGAAAAAATAGTAACAGAAGCAGACACTTTAATAGCACTTACTACGTGCTTCCAAAGGCATCTCTTTTCAGTTCATTTTCACAGCAGCCCCAAGGTACGTGCTGTCTCTCACAGGGGAGGAGGTGGTGCCTAGATAAGGGAAGGCCTGGCCCCCAGGTCACAGGGTGGGGTTTAGATCCGTCTGTGCTCTGGTCAGCTCCTCACAGCATCATATCAACCCTGTATCAGTTTGGTAGAGCTCATTTTGGTGCAAGTGACCAAAAAAAATCGTTGTTGCTGAACCCCGCACAAGCCAGCTCCACTGGTAATGAAAACCAGTGACTTACAGAAAATTCTAGGCATATTCCTGTTTCAGGAATGGATTGACTCAAGGCCTGAAATTACATCACAGACTCAGTCTGTGTCTGTCTCGGCAGCACACCCTGTAGGGTTCGGGTCTCAGACAGGCTCCAGCAGGCAGTCAGGGTGGCTATGGTCAACCTGTGTGGCATTAAACTAAGTAGAACAGTAGACCCGTCTCCATCATTCATAGCTCACACTTCACTGTCTCATTGGTCTCGTGATCCAGTGGCCACAAAGCTGTAATGTGCTCATCAGTGGAGACCCAGATCTAGTCCTCACCTGCCAGTGGGGCACAGAGCCCAGGTGAAGACCTGGGCTGGTCCCCGGAAGACGGAAGCAGGACAAGCTCCCAAAGAGCAGAAAGTAGCGTCAGGAAGCCGAAGCACAGATGCCCACACCCAGAACAAGGTCGAAATGCTAATGGAAAGACATCACTTGAAGAGGATGACAGAGGCCCTCAGCCCAGAAGCTGCCGCTGGTCACTCCCGCCCCCACCCTCGGACGTGCTCTGCCCCTCAGACACCAAGGCTGCTGCTGGTCTCAGGCCTTCCTAGCCCTGCTCCTCTGCCTACAACATGTCTCCCAATTCCCATGAGTCTGGCTCCCTCATCTCATTCACATCTCTACTCAGGGGCCAATCTCACCAGACCAGCCTGTCACCCTTGGTACAGATGAAGAGACTGACTCTTCTGAAAGCCACCTCAGAACCCATGAGCACACCTGTCCATGAGTCATTCTCTGGCCGGAAGGTGGGCTTCAGGAGGACAGGAATCTGTTTCGTCAGGCGCCACCTCCTTGCGTACAGTGCACGCACCTCTGACACGAAGCAGGCACTCCGTACACATCTGCTGAGTGACGAGCTTCTCTGACTACAGCAGGTGCAGCCCAGGCTGCGACGGAGACACTGGGAGTGGAGAAGACCCGGGAAAGATGGCCAGGGGACACCAGCGGATGCCAGGATCTGGGTGTCTGCACCCTTGGGTACCAGCTCCTCCACAGTCCCCACTGCCAGCCAGCAGGACAGTGTGGCCACAGGGGTTTCTGAAGGGCTGGAGACACTCTGCGGGAAGGAAGAGGGTGGCCAGGGGTTTTGAAAACAGGTGAGAGAAATCAAGATGAAGAGACAGGGAGGAATCAGCCTTAAAGGGTGAAGGACGGGGCTGGAGACACGTCATCATCGCCCTCCGTGCCACAGAGGCCTTGAGACCAAGATCATCTGAATCTGATCCAAGCAGGAGGCTGAGGAAGCACTTTTTACCTCTCTTGGACCAGAATTGTACCATTGCAGAACTGCATCTAGAAAGGGACATGAGGAAAAAGAAAAAAATTCTGAATGGTAATCAAGTTCTTTGTTTCACTGAGCAGGTAAATCTGTTTTCATTGAGAAAATTGAAATAAGACTAGCATTCAGCTGTGACATTTACTACACAGATTAATTAATTACCTAAACAGATCTGAGTTAGAAAAATAAGATAATTTCAGAGAATCATGATATAAACACCCACAGTTTCCGAGACACGGATGTAAAACTCACCACACAAAGCCTATGAGATAATATTGGTTTATTTTTCCTGCTTACAAAATTAAGTCTCAGTCATTTCCCGTTTCCCCACAGGGCAATCCCCTGATGACTACTGAACACGCCGAGTTCATTACTGTGAGGCCACATCCTTGCTGTTAACTCACCACTTGGAGACTGTAAACATCCCGCATCTCCGTCTACAAGACAGACATTCTCTTTCCTGCGTCTCATTAAATTTCTGATGAACTAATAAGGGACTGAAAAGTTCTTTGCAAGGATCCCAGGCCAACATGGGAGCTGATTCCCAGGGGCCAGTCTGTACACGGGCATCAAGGCTATATTGAATTTTGTGAGAAGCCATCATACTCCTTTCGACAGTGGCTGCACCATTTGACCTTCTCACCAGAAATACAGAATTCCAATCTCTCCAGGTCCTGGCCAACTGTTGCTCTTTTCTGTTTTTCTGATAGTAGTCTTTCTTTGGGGCATGATGAAGTGGTATCTCACAGTGGTTTTAATTTGAAGCTCCCTAATGACTAGGGATGTTTAGCATAGTTGAGTTTGTTTATTGGCCATTTGTCTTCTGTGGACAGGTATCTACTCAACTCCTCTGCCCATATTTTAACTGGGTTGTTTGATTTTCTGTTGCTGGATTGCAGGAGTTCTTTTTTATATTCTGGATATTAATCTCTGATCAGATATATGATTAGCAAATATTTTCTCCCATTCGGCGGGTTGCCTTTTCACTTTGTTGTTAGTGTCCTTTGATGTGCAAAAGGTTTTGTTTAAACTTTGATGAAGTCCAATTTATCTTTTTTTTTTTAATTTTTTGCCTATGCTTTTGGTATCATATCCAAGAAATCATTGTCAAATTCAATATCATGAAGATTTTCCCTATGTGTTCTTCTCAGAATTTTATAGTTTTCACACTTACCTTTAGGTTTTGATTCATTTTGAGTAATTTTTGTATATAGTATAAAGTAAGGGTCCGGTTTTCCCAGCACCAGTTGAAAGACTCTTCTTTTCCCATTCAGCCTCGGCCTCCCTGTTGGAAATCAATTGACCATACAGGTGCAGGTTTGTTTCCAGGCTCTCTCTTCTGTTCCACTGACGTATGTCTGTCTATGCTAGTGCTATATTGTTTTGATTATTGTAGTTCTGTAGTAAGTTTTAAAATCCAGAAGGTTAAGTCCTCCAGGCTTCTTTTTTTTTCAAGATTGGTTTTGACTACTGAGGGTCCCTTGAGATTTCATATGAATTTTAGGGTAGGTTTTTCTTTTATTTCTGCAAACAAACTAGCATTTTGAAAGGGATTGCATTGAATCTGTAAATTGCTATGGGTAGTACTGACATCTTAACAATTATTAGTCTTCCAACCTATGAACATCAAATGTCTTTCCCTTTTTTAATGTCCTCATTCATTTCTTTCAGCATTGTTTTGGGGTTTTCAGTGTAGAACTCTCTTACCTCCTTGGTGAAGTTTATTATTAAGTCTTTTATTCTTTTTGATACTTTTGTAAATGGATCAGATCAGATCAGTCGCTCAGTCGTGTCCGACTCTTTGCGACCCCATGAACTGCAGCACGCCAGGCCTCCCTGTCCATCACCAGCTCTCGGAGCTCACTCAGACTCACATTCATCGAGTCAGTGATGCCATCCAGCCATCTCATCCTCTGTTGTCCCCTTCTCCTCTTGCCCCCAATCCCTCCCAGCATCAGAGTCTTCTCCAATGAGTCAACTCTTCGCATGAGGTGGCCAAAATACTGGAGTTTCAGCTTTAGCATCATTCCTTCCAAAGAAATCCCAGGGTTGATCTCCTTCAGAATGGACTGGTTGGATCTCCTTGCAGTCCAAGGGACTCTCAAGAGTCTTCTCCAACACCACAGTTCAAAAGCATCTATTCTTCGGCGCTCAGCCTTCTTCACAGTCCAGCTCTCACATCCATACATGACCACAGGAAAGACCATAGCCTTGACTAGGCGAACCTTTGTTGGCAAAGTGATGTCTCTGCTTTTGAAAATGCTATCTAGGTTGGTCATAACTTTCCTTCCAAGGAGTAAGCGTCTTTTAATTTCATGGCTGCAGTCACCATCTGCAGTGATTTTGGAGCCCAGAAAAATAAAGTCTGACACTGTTTCCACTGTTTCCCCATCTATTTCCCATGTAGTGATGGGACCAGATGCCATGATCTTTGTTTTCTGAATGTTGAGCTTTAAGCCAACCTTTTCACTCTCCACTTTCACTTTCATCAAGAGGCTTTTTAGCCCCTCTTCACTTTCTGCCATAAGGGTGGTATCATCTGCATATCTGAGGTTATTGATATTTCTCCCGGCAATCTTGATTCCAGCTTGTGTTTCCTCCATTCCAGCATTTCTCATGATGTACTCTGCATATAAGTTAAATAAACATGGTGACAATATACAGCCTTGACGTACTCCTTTTCCTATTTAGAACCAGTCTGTTGTTCCATGACCAGTTCTAACTGTTGCTTCCTGACCTGCATACAGATTTCTCAAGAGGCAGATCAGGTGGTCTGGTATTCCCATCTCTTTCAGAATTTTCCACAGTTGATTGTGATCCACACAGTCAAAGGCTTTGGCATAGTCAATAAAGCAGAAATAGATGTTTTTCTGGAACTCTCTTGCTTTTTCGATGATCCAGCAGATGTTGGCAATTTGATCTCTGGTTCCTCTGCCTTTTCTAAATCCAGCTTGAACATCAGGAAGTTCACGGTTCACATATTGCTGAAGCCTGGCTTGGAGAATTTTGAGCATTACTTTACTAGTGTGTGAGATGAGTGCAATTGTGCGGTAGTTTGAGCATTCTTTGGCATTGCCTTTCTTTGGGATTGGGATGAAAACTGATCTTTTCCAGTCCTGTGGCCACTGCTGAATTTTCCAAATTGTTGCTTTAATTTTTTAGATTATTTATTGTTAGTGTAGAGACCTGTAACTAATTTTCTGTGTTGATTACACATCCTGTAACTTTACTGAATTCATATATTAGTTCTAACAGTCATTTTGGAACTCTTTAGGGGTTTTCTACATACAAAAAGATCATGCTATTTGTGGAGATAATTATTCTTCTTCCTTTCCAATTTAGGTGCATTTTATTTCTTTTTCTTGCCTAACTGTTCTGGACAGAACTTCTAATACTACGTTGAACAGAAGTGGTAAAACAGCTATTTTTCGTATATTTTTCAGCCTCTTTCACTCCAAAATTTTTTAGTCTTTCACTTTTGAGTATAATACTAACTACAGGTTTTTCATATATGTGCTTTATCATGTTGGAAGATTTAGAAATCTGCCTGCAACACAGGAGACACCAGTTCGATTCCTAGGTCAGGAAAATCCGCTGGAGAAGGGATAGGCTACCCACTCCAGTATTCTTGGGCTTCCCTTGTGGCTCAGCTGGTAAAGATCCACCTGCAATGAGGGAGTCCTGGGCTCGATCCCTGGGTTGGGAAGATCCCCTGGAGAAGGGAATGGCTACCCACTCCAGTATTATGGCCTAGAGAATACCATGGGCTGTACAGTCCATGGAGTCACAGAGTCGGACACAACTAAGCAACTAACACTTTACTTACTTTTACTTACTTTAAAAGCTTACTGGAATGCCCAAAATAGCAAGTGTTTTTAGGTTTTGATAAAAGTATATCAAATCAGCTTGACAACAGACTGATTGGCGGGCTTATATTTTTCATGGGTGAAAACTGAATTAATTAGTACTTAGTCATATTTGTATCATAAGTAAAATTATTGCAATACCTGTGCTTCAGTGGTAGTTGGTTGTGGGGAGCAAGGGGTCAATGTAACAGGTCTTTTATAGAGAAATGGGAATTCCTAAGACATATGACGCAACACATGACAAGAGTCACTCATTTCCTTCTGCATAGACTCAAGCTAAGAGGATTTGTTTCCTCAATGTGAAAAGTGGTTATTTGTTACAGCAGCCCCGGGAAAGTACTCTTGCTCTAACCAGGTTCTGTCTCCTACTGGAACGTTCCACCCTTGGCTGAAATACTCACAGGAGGGCCTCAGTGAGGAGGAAACCGCGGAGCCCATTGGATCACAAGATAAAGGAGTAATTCAGGGGCTCCAGCACTCTCCAAAGTGCTTTCCCACCGATCTCACAAGCTGACCAGCTGACCCCTACTTGGTCTCCTCTGTACACAAGAGAAAAAATAAGTCCGTTGTCAGTTTACAGACATATAAGCCAAGACATGGACTCTAGGCTTTTGCTTGAGGCCCCTGCTTCCATTGGACTTCCCTGGTGGCTCAGGAGGTAAAGCATCTGCCTGCAGTGCAGGAGACCCGGGTTTGATCCCTAGGTCAGGAAAATCCCCTGGAGAAGGAAATGGCAACCCACTACAATACTTTTGCCTGGAGAATCCCATGGACGGAGGAGCCTGGTAGGCTACAGAGCATGGGGTCGCAAAGAGTCGGACACGACTGAGCAACCTCATTTTTCTTCTTTCTTTCCTGTTCCTGCCACTGCGCAGACCCAGCTCCACAAGAAAGGAAATGACGAAGTTGGAGGGCGGGGGCAGCCTATGAGAGCGCCTTCCTATCTACAATGCTCCTATATCAACACTATTTAGTTCTCACAACACGGGAGGCCGTCTGGCCACCCCTGCTCGACAGGTGAAAACAGCAAAGACTGAGCAAAGTCCAATGACTTCCTCCAAGATGCACAAGGGCCACAGCCGTCTGACGTCAATCAAGGGCCTGCTCCTCCCGAGCAGCTACTGTCACGTTCCGCTTACGTGGGGTGCAGGCCGAAATCACACAGGCTATACCCAGATGCACATGTGGGTTGTGGGGTGGGCTTTTTTTTTTTGCATTTAAAAATAAAAATAGTCTTGATGTAAAGTTTAAAACAGGAGGGTGATTTGCATAAGACCCTGCACTCTCAATTACACCAATTACTTTATAATTACAGGCAATGCCATCTTGAGTTTTTCAAAACCTATGTCTATTCTTAAAGAATCTGTCAGAAAGGAGGCTTCTTCTCAGGGAGAGGCTCCAATTAGTATGCATGCTGCATGCAGAGGAAGCAGACCTGCTGGAGCTCCGGGGAGGAGTGAAAAGCCAGTGCTTCCAAACGGGCCTGCAGGGAGAGCAAGGCCTTGGAAAGCTCCTGGCTCCAGGCTCCTGGCTCTGCTGCAGCCGGCCCGTGCTGCCCTCCCACCCGGCTGCAGCCTCTGCCACAAAGTGGAAAGGTGAAAACCTGGCCTGCTGAACTTGGGCTCCTCACAACTACCCTTATGAGTCACTCGTGGGAGAAACAACCAGGACGGGTGGGCCCCAGGCCTTCTGCACTGGGTACACCCGAGGCAGTGAAGTGTCACCATCTCCACCAACCCTAGAACGCTGACCCAGAGGACTTGGAAAGGGCGGAAGCAGGGACATCCGTGGTCAGTGGCGATCCTTCTACCCGCCCCTTCATGTCTGGTACGTGAGTTTCCAACCAGGGCCTGCCCCTTGCCTCCCCCAGGTCCCCACCTTGATTCCACATTGGTCACAGTGCGCCCTTCCCCTGCAGCCTCTGGGACCAGCCCCTGTCTTCTCCAACCAGACTTGGACCCGCATGCATAGTAGAACAAGTCTAAGGGAAGCATACAACTGTGCTGCTTACTTCAATTTGTGATCAGTAAGCACCAGGGGCCTGGGTACCACCAGCATCTACAGCTCCAGTGCCCAGCGGCCCAATCGCCAGATGGCCACGCCAAGCAGGCGAATCTCTAACGTGGGATAGCACCTCACCAGTCCTCATTTCAGCTGATGGCCTTGATTCTATTCCACCAAGAAAACAAAAATAGTGGGAGAAAGAACAACCACAGCTCCCACTGTTCATCTGCCTTCCGGCACTTCCCGCATCCCACCCCCACCCGTCTGATCGCATCCCTCTTCATCTGCTCAAGGACGGAGCCCCAGCACTTGGCCCCCTCTCTCCTGCAGCAGCATCAGTGTTTTTTTACTCTGCTGCATCTTTTCCACCAACGTACACACAGACTGTGGCTTTTTTCTCTGTAAAACTCTCCCAACCGTGCTCCCTTCTTTAGCTGCTTCTTTTCTTCTTCCCCAGAGCAGAGCTCCCCGAGCAGCATGTCTGTACCTGTAGTGCATCTGCTGCTGCTGCCACTAAGTCACTTCTGCTGCTGCTGCTGCTGCTAAGTCACCTCAGTCGTGTCCAACTCTGTGTAACCCTATAGATGGCAGCCCACCAGGCTCCCCTGTCCCTGGGATTCTCCAACCAAAAACACTGCAGTGGGTTGCCATTTCCTTCTCCAATGCACCAAAGTGAAAAGTGAAAGTGAAGTCGCTCAGTCGTGTCTGACTCTTAGCGACCCCATGGACTGCAGCCTACCAGGCTCCTCTATGCATGGGATTTTCCAGGCAAGAGCACTGGAGTGGGGTGCATCTACATTTATGCAAATGCATCTCCTCCATCCTACCTTGAAACTGTTTCATGTCGGGGCCACCCTCACCTTCTCACCAATGCTACTCTAATTTAGGCCACCCGTGTCACCCACAGCGAAAAAACCAACATCAGTTTTCAGCCCTAGCCTCTTAATTATCACCAGCATGTTACACTGTTGGTCACCGTCTCCTCCTGAAAACACTGGCTCAGCAGAGCTCCCTGGACCACACATCACCTGGTTTCCAGCCACATCGTGACCACCCCGCCCCCTTCTCAGGGTCCCTCTTGCCTTACCTCTAAGCACCAGGCCCAGGCTCAGATTCCAGTCCTCTCTTCTGTGGGGTCACCTCACCCAGCCTCTGGTTTCAACACCATCAATGTGTGAAGGTCACCCAGATTTGTACTGGCAGCTCGGGCCCCAGCTCCGAATTCAACTCACACATCTCACTGTCTGGCAGGCACCCCCACACAGACATCTAGTCGATGTCTGAGACCCAACATGCTCAAAACTGTGCTCCTGATCCTCCCAAAGCTGTTCTTCCCGCTTTTCCCCAAGATCACTTGACGCAAAGTCGTCCTGTCAAATGAAAAGCTAAAAACACTGGAGTCACCTTTGACTTTTCCCATCTCCTGACCCCACATCCAGTCTGCTAGCAGACACAGTCACATCCTTTAAACATACATAGAGAACCCACTCACTTCCCCACTCATGTCCCCATGACCCACCCGCCCCTCAAGTCCTATCACTTGCTCTGCCCTGGTCACTCCAGTTTGTCTTCAGCACGGACATCAGAGTGACACCCAGTGGCAGATCCTTTCAGTCCTCTTGAAACCCTCCACTGAGCTCCCAATGCAGTCCAGCTGACCCGCCAGGCCTTGCTCCCACCACCCCAACCCACCCTTCCTCTGTGAACGCTCCTGTTCTCAGCTATTCACCCCGCTCCAGCCATGTAGCCATCTCCCTGCTCCTGGGTCACCCGTGCATTCTCCTGTCTGCAGACCAGGAATGTGCCTGCTGGAAGGTCTTGCTCCAAAGGCTGCTCAGATCCAGGAAACCTATACCAGAATCCCACCATCAGCAAGGACTCCTTGGACATCCCACCCAGACACCCCCCTTCCCTGGTTCCCTCCTCCTCCCGCCTCCTCCCAGACACTGCTCCTCCCTGGCACACTATTCTTTATTTACCCACCTCGCTTATCATCTTCACATGTGTGCTAAGTCACTTCAGTCATTTCCAACTCTGTGCAACCCTAGGGACTGTAGCCCCCCAGGCTTCTCTGTCCATGGGATTTTCCAGGCAAGAATACTGGAGTGGGTTGCCATGCCCTCCTCCAGAGAATCTTCCCGACCCAAGGATCGAATCCGGGTCTCCTGCATTGGCAGACGGATTCTTCACTGAGCCACCTGTATCCACACTGTGCTCATATGTCCTACTACAGCCCCAGTGCCCGTAACAGTGCCTGACACACAGTGGGTGCACACAGCAGGGGCTGAATGAATAACCAGTGGCTGTTCATTACATCAATACATCCAGACTAGAGCACTTGGCTTACATCACCTCCAGAACACACACACACACACACACACACACACACACACACACACATCCTGGTTTATTGCCCAGTATTCCCCAACCAGAGCTGGAAACCTGGGATTCACCCTTGATGCCTCCCTCCCTTCCCTGTGGCCCCAGACCCACTCCACTCCCACCCCAGCCCAGCTCCTGAGCCCACCCCCGCTCATCCTCACCCCACGCCTCTGCCACCACTGTCCTGATGAGAACCCCTTTCTGAACCATGTGAGGCCGGTCTGTTGGCATCTCCTACATCCTGTCCCCCACCATGGCCCCCATCAGCTCTTGTCTCTTGGCTTCCATCCGTCCTCACCTCTTTCTCAAGCACCTGTCACGAGCCTGCACACCTTCTCCCCAAATGCTTTTCCCAGCTCTTTGCCTGGCCGACTTTTCTCCTACTTGAATCTCCCCAGAGAACCTCCTCCAGCCACCCTGCCCGTGTGACTCAGGAAGCTCACGCACACCCAAACACCGTCTCCCACCCACTGTTCCCAGCACTCGGGTCATTTCCCTCCGAGGACTTGTTACCTGCAATCACATCCTCTACGTGCATTCCCACTGAACCTGCAACACCCCTGAAGGCAGAGACGGAATGGGGAATAAGCAGACACCAGGCCCCAGATGTGTGAAGGGCTAAGTGACAGCAAGTATCGGGCCACCGTGGAATCTGGAGTTGTCCACTGTCCCCCTACCCCAGGAACAGGTGTTGGCCACACAGAAACAGTGACAGAGGCCAAGCTAGTGCCCCTGAAGCCACCAAGACAGCCCCCTGGCCTCCTGCTCTTCCTGGCCTGTCCTCAGTCTTGCTCTGGAGTCGTTTTTCTGTCTCAGTTTCATGGGAATCAAGAGAGACCTCTCCATCAGGCGGCACTGGCCCAAACAATATCATGTGAAAGGGCTTAAGAAGCAAGAAATAACTCATCCTCAAATACCCCATACTTGGCATCCAGCTGTTCCGAACAGCTGGATGCTTTTCTGAGCCAGAGAGCTTCTGACTCTACGCTAATAAGACGGAGAAATGACACACACAGACGAGCAGGATGGGTCACTGTGAAATCCCTTGGGAAGATACGCGTCATCAGCGTTCTTCACATAGGCTTCCAGTGGTAAGTTGTCAACTCTGTGCTGAGGTGGGTACCACCATCAAAGACTTGAGTGGGAAGTGACCCCGCCACAGAATTTATAAACTATATGTGCTGAGAAAACTAATGCACATTAGACAATTAGCCAAAGATGATGATGGAACAGAACAAGCACTAAATAGAGTCGTTCAGGTTCAGAGAGGGCTGAGGTCTCCTGGAGGAGCTTTGGGCTCTGCTGTGAAGGGAGAGAAAGCTGGAGAAAAAGCAGGCAGCCCAGAGGGGAAGACGTCTGCCAAGGCGCGGAGCTGGGCATGAAGCCGGGTGAAGCGGCCTGCCAGACCAGACCTGAATGGAGCATTTAGGACAGTATACCTGGGCTGAGTCTCCAGGTACCCGGCCCACAGTGAGAGTCTGCATGGAAGTCCTTATCCTTACCCTCTCAGAGCCTCTGCCTCAGCTCCCAGATGCAGGCACTGCCTACACATCAGACCCTCTGCCTGCTGGGACGCAGCCACCCATGTCAGAGAAGGAGAAGATGCAGTTCTGGTATAAAGGCCTCCCCGCCCTTCCCAGCCCTGACCAAGCAAACCTGCTGCACTCCTGGTGCCCTGGGCTGCACAGCCCTGTTGGAGTGGCAGCCTACCTTCTCCCTCTGGGCAGCTTGAGAGGACAGGATGCGCCTTATTCAGTCTCTCCCAGCACCCAGCACAGAGCCTCAGGGGCAGGCTCACAGGGAATTCTGAGGATGCTCTGGGTCCTTTCTGTTCTCACCACCTCCTCCCAGAACATCCTCAGAATTCCCTGGTGTGCCTGCAGCTCATCTACCCCAACTTCTACGGGCTCCAACTTTCTCTCTTCTACCTTTGACCACAGAGAGAAGAGCTTGAATAGCTGACCAAAGGGACCAGTTTCAGGCAAGCCATGTACTTCCTGGGGCCTTGGTTTCCCCTTCTAAAAGGGGGTACTCTGGTAACACCCCGTCTACAGGGAGGGTCTTTAGCTGTGAGCTCCCTGGATGGAGCAAGCAGAGACGGGGTGGATCCCATCACCTTCAAGACGAACCAGGGCAAGAGGCTCATGGAGGCTGGGAGATAAAGCATCTGGAATCGGAGGTTCTGAATGGGTGCAGCTTCCACCAGGAGGGGAACTCTACAGACTCCCCCACCCAGCAACTGCCAACAGTTCTGTTCCTCGACTCCATCCACCTCCGGGCCAGCATCACCCTACAGCCCCTACCTTCTTCTGGTTCCAACAGAACTTGCTAAGCTGTCAGATGCTCCTCGCCCTCACCTCCCTAGCCTCTGGCTCTGGCTTCCTGGTTGGAAGGGGAGACTAATGAAAAGACCACGTGGGCAATGCATTACTAGATTAAATTCAATACTGAGCAGCACCCACCAGACTGAAGGCTCCTGACCAGCATCTGGGTCACAACGTGGTCCCTGCGGGGATTCAGTTGGCATGAGAAACAGACCAGGGGTGGGGCAAGGAGCAGCTGAGTCATCAAAACCCAGAAGATTTGAGCAGTCATCTGGTCCATCCCCCTACCTGGCTCAAATCCCTCTGCAACACATCACATCAACAGTCACCCAAACACCTCCTGGAGCTGCTCCGATAAGGGCGACCTCGTTTCTCCTGGGGTTCTCTATTCTGTGGTTGCAATTTGTTAGAAAGATAAGCTCAAGACTGCCTCACTTTAACCTCTATTCAGCCCAATTCATTCATTCATTCAGCAATTACGTGCAGATCACCAGGCACCATCTGAACCACCAGGAAAGCCAAAAAACAAAACAAAAGAAGACATACAGATGGCCAACCGGCACATGAAAAGACGCTTAGCATCACTAAATACTTCTCCGGGCGAGAATACTGGAGTGGGTACCCATTTCCTCCTCCAGAGGATCTTCCTATCCCAGGGACCTAATGGCGGATTCTTCTATGCTTTCTATTTGTGGTGCTGGAGAAGACTCTTGAGAGTTCCTTGTACTGTAAGAAGCTCAAATCAGTCAACCCTAAAGGAAATCAACCCCAAATATTCATTGGAAGGACTGATGCTGAAGCTGAAGCTCCAATACTTAGGCCACCTGATGCAAAGAGCTGACTCATTAGAAAAGACCCTGATACAAAGAAAGATTGAGGCAAAAGAAGCGGGCAGAGGAAGAAGAGATGGTTAGTCAGCATCACGGACTCAATGGACATGAATCTGAGCAAACTCCAGAAGATAGTGGCGCCTGGCATGCTGCATGCAGTCCATGGGGTCTCAAAGAGTCAGACGCAACTTAGCGACTGAACACCACCACCAGGCACTGGTCCATAATGCCAAGGGTGCCATGAGGAACAAGACAGTGTGTCCTGTCCTCACACAATATATGCTCCTTCAGAGACACAAACCAGCAAACAGCCTATACATTCCAGATCCCGGCTGAATATACATCGGTGGGGACACATAGGAGAGACTCCACTGGGATGTTTTTGTAGGTTACAGGGCTGCAGGTCAAGAAAGGCTTTCTGGGAGAGACATCTCAGCCAGAATTGATCAGTCAGCAAGTCAAACGGTGGTAGGAATTGGGTGGGAAGGGGTCCACGCAGAAGTCTTTTGGGGAACCTGTAAGTTGTGGGAGATGACCTCTGACAGATGAGGGTGGTGACATGGGTGGAGAGGAAGATGCATGTGAACCCTTGACATAGACCCCTGGTTTTGTTCCTGGCCTGTCTGGGTCCTGAGGCCCATCTGCTGCTACCCTGACCCCAGGCTTTGCTCTGGCTGGGGCCTCATATTCCCCAGCCCACCCGCCTATCACGAGCTGCTCCTCCATCAGGCTGGACAGCTTCTTTCCTCTGGTAGGCCACTGTCCTCAATGGCTGCTGGATGCCCCAAAGCACCACTACTCAGGGCCAGCCCATGGGGAGGTGTCCTACAGGTTTTCTCAAGCCCGCCAGGAGGGAGTCAGAAATTATACGCTGGTGACCCTGGTCTTTGTACCAGGAAGTAAAGAACAGGGCCAGCTCCACATGAGAGCTCCCAGTCTCATGCCCCCCACCCCAGGCTTCCTCTTCTCCAAATTTCAAATCATCCCTTCTCCACAATTACCAGCCTCTAAAAGAGATTTCAAATGGAAGCTGCCAGTTTCATAAGCAGAATATTGTACAGCTCAAAGTGAAGTACAGAAAGTGTTAGTCACTCAGTTCTGTCTGACTCTTTGTGACCCCATGGACTGTAGCCCACCAGGCTGCTCTGTCCATGGGATTCTCCAGGTAAGAATACTGGAGTGGGTTGCCATTCCCTTCTCCAGGGGATTTTCCTGACCCAGGGATTGAACCCAGGTCTCCTATATTGCAGGAAAATTCTTTACCATAGACATAAAAAGGAATGAAGCAATGATCCATGCCACAATGTGGATGAACCTTGAAAATATTATACTAAGTGATATAAGCCTGACACAAAGGCCACAGATTGTATGATTCCATTTAAATGCAACGTCCAGAAAAGGCAAATCCATAGAGGCAGGAGGTATTAACAGACTAGTGACCACCAGGGGCTGGGGGAGCAGGGAATGGGGGAGCAATTGCTGATGGGTGGGGTGTGGGTGTGTTTGGGGTGAAGGAATGTTCTGGAACTAGATGGAGAGAATGGCTGTACATCATTGCGAATGCATTTAGTGCCACTGAACTGAGCACTTGAATATGATTAAAATGGTAAATGCTATGCTTTGTTTGTTTTTCCACAATAAACACCCCTACCATCTTTATACTACCCTGTGCTGCTGGGCAGGGAAGCTCCTCAGCCCCTTCAGCCAGCTCCAATCCCTGCTCAGATGAGGGAGCTGAGGTTCTGCCCCACCCAGGGCTCATGCTGAGGCCGCCCAGCCGCCTGCACAGCAGGTGCAGAGCTGCTTGCATGATGCCCATGATGACCATGGTGACCACGGTGCCCCAGGGTGGACATGCTGCGCTGTGGGTGAGCAAAGGGGCCTGGGGACAGGACAGGGCAGCCTGCCCAGTGAAAATCAGAACAAAAGGTGATGACACAGAGACTCACCTTCTGCGGGTACACACAGGGCCTGGCGCCCATGGAGTGGCAGATGTTGGAGAAGCAGGAATCTCCCGTCTCTCCTGTGGTTGGAACTGGGAGCTCCTTTACTGACTCATTGGCTACAGGCAGCTTGAGGACCAGCCAGATGGCAGTGGGAGGCGATGGAGAGAGATGCTTGGAGGCCTGGGGACCTCACTAGACCACAGAGGATGGAGGCAGGCAGGAGGCAGGTGCAAGCAGACAGGCCAGGGGCATGTAAGGAGCAGAGTAAGTACTCCCACGTGGGAACCACCAGGTGAGCACGGATGGGGGACGTCCCCCGCCCAGGACACATAGAGGGGTTCTCTGGGGTCTGTCGTGGGACAGTGACAGAGAGGTCACGTTATTAGTCTCTGAGTAACAGAACAAAATCACCAGCAAGCCCTGAAGGCCTTCTCTAGTTTATTCCATCAAACAACAGTCAGGAACAGAGGCTTAGACCCCATGAAGTTTGCTCCCTTTGTGGAGGGGCCAGGATCTGAATCCAGATGGTCCTGTTGGGACACCTGCCCTGCCCCTGTGGTTGGAGCTCAGGGCTTGGGGCAAAAGCAAGGGGTGTGGGCTGACCTGGGAACCAGGTAGAGGACAGGTGGTCTGTGAGGTGGGAGGGTGTATCTCCACCCCTGATGAGCATGGTCACAGAAGGGAGACACAGAAACCAGCCCTCTGCGTGCACTTCCCCCAGGAAAAACTGCTGAGATCTGGGCATGGTCCATCTCCTCCTGGGCCAGGGAACCTTGGCTTTGGGGAGGAGCCAGTAGTCTGACCTCGGTCAAGGACATCTGAATCCTACCCTAAGGGTCCCACCTATGCACGGCTTTGCTGAACGCCAGAACTAACTTTCAGCTGGTGGACAGTTTCACATCTGCAGCCACGCTGCCCCACCACACAGCAATACCTGCAGATTTCTCCCTGAGACTACTCTTGACCACAGTCCCTGACCAAGTCAGCTTCCTCTCAAATCAGAGCAAAGGAAGTGCCACGCACAGTCCACAAGACTGGCAGGTACGGTGGTGTTGGCGGTGTCCACTGGCAAGTCTGTCTTTAACTCACAGCCCAGAGCCACCACCCACTGCCACGTTTTGAAAACCTACTTTGAAAGAAGCCACCCAACAGGAAACCACCCATGTCTCTCCTCCTCCAAATTTAGGGACCATGTGGGTTTTTCAACCAGAAGCTGTGGTAAAGCCCGAGTTGCAGGTTTTGAAAGAAGATACAATGCCAACTGTCCAGATTTTGTACCCTGAATAGCCTCCCTCTCCCTCAGACAGTGGAAGACGGCTGTCTGGAGACTTTTGTCAGTTGCCACTCTACAGAGAGTTGTCTCCTGAATCCTAGAAGGCTTCTCCGTCCAGACAGAGCCAGGAGCCATTCAACCAGTCTGTGCCCCACTTCTCCCATCATAGATGGGTGGGAAGCAGCAGACAGGCCACACAAACCCTGCTCTCCTCCAGGCATGCGGCTCTGGTCGAAGCACTCCACTCTCAGACCCTGCTTCCCCATAAAATACAGAAAATAACCACTGTTTACATTCTCACTTTGTGTCTGCCCAGCGTACTTCCTCCCTTATTCTAGAAACATCACCTTCGCCTTCCTTGCAGGGTCCTACGGGTCCATTCCTTCTGAAATTTACAGGACTGGTCTTGTGACCCTGGTCTGACCCATCAACATATTCCATCGCTCTGGCCACAGTGTCCAGTTTGGGGACAGCCACGTGCACCAAGCTCAATTTCAGGACATTTTGTTGGAAATGCTGAGAAGGGAGGCCTCTCTCTGCTGGGCTCATTTGCAGTGAGGATGACCTCAGCCCAAGGTTGCCTGAGGCCCATTGAGGGAAGAACCCATCAGACTGCAGCCAATGGGGTCAGAGGCGAAGATGGAGGAGGAGAGAGACCACATCCCAGAGGCATTGTTCAGGTCCCTGGAGGCAGCTGTGCTCGATGCCAGCCCTCACTCTGCCACTTTTTGTTACATGAACGGACTACACTGGGTTTGTGATACTGATATAAAATTGGTGCCTGTGTAATAGGTTTGTTGTGAGACTTGGTTGGATAATATAAGCGAAGCACTTAGCCCAGTGTCTGGCACATAGTAAACCCTCAATAAATAATGATAGCTTTAATGGGGAGCAAATGAGATGATCGATGTGAACACACTCAGGAAGGCATAACCTGTTCTATAAAAGTAAGGTACCTGTGATGTGCTTTCCTGTTCTCCAGTGATCTACACCTCCCATTGAGCCTTTATTGCCCACTCTCATTCTGTAAATATTTCATGTGCCCAATTAGACTGTGAGCACCTCGTGGTAGGAACTGAGCTTCATATTCTGTTTTAGCCACCAAGAGATCTAACACTGTTTGGCACACATGCCAGGTCATGACAGGGCGGTCAACATCACAGGCGTGAGCATCTGAGCCCTTGGCTCCAAATGCTGGCTCTGTTCCCTATGGAAGGGGGTGATCACAGGGGGAGCTAACTTCACCCCTCCGGGTCCCAGTTGTCTGCCATGTAAATTGTGGCCAATGCCGGTACCCATCTCATTTAGTCATTGTGAAGATGAAATTCATTATCAAAGCATGTAAAACAGTGCCTGTCATGTAGTGATCCCTACAAAATGTCTGTTAAGTAAACGCTTCCCAATTATTTTATTATTGTGATTCAAAAGCATTTACTGAATATTCAAAGGATATTCAACCCTTTCCTTAATACTATGATGAAGAAGACAAGCCCCTGCCTTTGCTATAATAACAGCTATCATTTTTAAGGGTATATTCTTTGCCTACATCCGTTTTTCCACATGCTCTATCATGCACTTTAACGTTGCAAGGAGCCAAATGAGACTTTTCACTTTGCAGATGAGAAGAGAGATCCAGAGAGGCTACATGATTTATCCAAGTTGGCATGGCTTGCTGGAAAGAGTGAGGAAGAGCATCTACATCCCTTGACTCCAGACCCATCATGCCCTGCTCACTGTACCACACTGCCTGAGGAGCTGGTACACGAGCATATGGCCAGAACACATAAACACAAACAACTGCAGCTGCACAGAGATTCTTTCTCTGTCCTTTAACAAATATTTATTTAGCGCTGAAATATGTACAACTGCCAAAAATTAGGGAAATGGACTACAGCAAAGCAGAACCATTTCCCACCCTGTTGTTTTGTAAAACAAGAAGTGTATTACCTTTCTCTCATTAGTTTGGCAAATATTTAAGCATTTATGATTTACCAGGCATGGGGAAGAGATCCAGTGTCAACACAAAGAACACAGTTCTTGCCCCCACAGAACTTAAAATATCATGGGTTTGGCTATATCATGAGCACTGAGTGATGTTTATTGGTGATATGAAAGAATCATTAAAATTACTAGTAAATCAATGGATGGATGGATGGATAGAAGAATGCATGGACGAATGGAGAGGTCAATAGACGGATGGATGGATGGTTGGATGGGTCAATGGATGCATGGATAGATAGGTCAATGGACAGAGGGATGAATGGCTGGCTGGATAGATGGATGGATGGGTGGATGGATAGATGAATAGATGGATGGATGAGTGGTCTTTTCCAAGGGCACACATCTCTCTCTGAAGTTTGTGCACAGGACATTGCACAACTATCATCCCTTGATTTATTTCCCCAAAAGATATGACAAGGAGCATGAGAGATGAATCAGGAAACTTAGGGGATGAAAGGAACCTAAGAGATCAGAATACCCAATTCCCTAACTTTATAGATAAGAAAACTGGCACTCAGAGAGATGCAGGTCACACATATGCCCAGTTCCATGACCACCTTTCAAAATATAACCCCCTGGCAGCAGATTCCTAGTCCTGGAGAAGCACATCCTAGGCAAGTTAGGTTTCATCCTCAGGACTCATCCTTCACCCAGAAAAGCCATAATTCAAAAAAGCCTCCTTTAGAATGTCCTTTGCCAGGATGGTGGCTCAGGCCTTTGTCCCAGGAGGAGAGAGTGAGCCCTGGTTAAGGACTCAAAGGTCATCAGAGGGGCCTTAGAGCATCGATCTGTAAGGCTGCTAACAAACTCCCTCTGCTTACAACAGTGACTATGGCTCAGTAATTGTTCTCGAGGGCAAACATGTGCCGTTCCTCTCCCATCGCTGGTCGTCGTCTTCTTTTGGCCCTGCCCCTGGTCCCATCACACCTGGGCTGCCGGGCTGTGCCACGCAGGACATGGCTCCTGACCTCTGCTTTTCCTCTCCTCCTCTGCCCAGCTGTATTCTCTGTTGCTTTCTGTCTACTGTGTGTGTTGATCTGAGAAGCATGTTTTAACCCAAAAGTCCTGGACCTTCTCTCCTAAACTCCCAGACTCTATGGAAACTCCAATACCTATGTCTCCCTTGCCTGGGCAAACCTCCAAAACACACCCATACTGGCTTTGGAAATTATACAAGTTTTCTGCGGTTTTCAATGCGATCGTCTCATGACTCAAAGAACTGCACACTGAGGCTTGAAGGTGATGGTTCTGTCCACGGTTAACCATTATCAGACAGGCAGCAGAGCCTCTACTCTTGAAATTTGATTGCCAGCCACCAAGACTGTGTAGGATTCTTGAGCACTTTAACGGCTGGGAGGCAATGAAATTCCTCACACCCTCCCCGTGGGAGCAAAGCATCAAGTGACACAGGTTAGGAAATGCAAACCCAGCCACCCGCTGTGCTCTCAAATATTTCTAATGGTTTTTCTGATGCTTTGAGCTGATTTAACTGAAAGTGCATTTGGCCCCTAAATACTTATGCCTTTGATTTTTAATCTGGGGTGTAATTTAATTCTCAGAGACCCAACTCTCTTGTACTTCTCAGTACAAGGCTACAGGCCACAAACCTCCAAATCGAGCAATAACTTTCTTCCTCAGGACAAAAATTATGGTTTATTTCTGTCCACCGAATATGACCTAAGTCAGGGAGGAAAGTGAGGGGAAGTGCAAAGCCCCAGGGACAGAAAGCAATTAGGTCGAACCAAAGAAATCAGGTACAGGGATGAGAAGAGATGTGACTGCCAATCAGGAAACAATCGGGTCCTCGTCCAAACCTCAGGGCCGACTTTCTGCAAGAGACTCCTGTTCCCAGACCAAGACGGTTAGCCTTGGGGATACCGGGAAAGGTGACAAAACTGGGGGTAAGGAAGACAGATAGAAATGAGCCCATCCTGTTGCACTTGTTTTCATCTCTGGTCCAGAAGGTGAGCCACCAGGACCAGACTGGAGAACCGCTCTGTGCCTCCAGGCGGTCCCCCACCACCATCCCCTCTCCACACGTGGCAGGCACAGGCCAGGCTGCTAGAAACAAATGGGAGTAAATACTGAAGGAAGAAGGGCTGCTGCCTCGAATCCACGACACCCAGCCTCTGGTGCAAGGATTACTGCACAAGCTGCCTTTATTTATACTAGGAGCCGACCGGGTGTTTGTTCTCAAAGCTAGAGCTTCCCTACAACCACACTCAGAGCCTGAGTCCTTAGATGTTCACAGTATTTTTATCGAACATTAGGAAAGCCCTTGGTAATTTGCAGCAATTTAGTATGCTTGCTTTGCTTTTAGAAAATCCACAGCAATTCAATAAACGCCCAGTCACTGTGGCTGTTAACACGCGCACAAGCTCTCCCCACAGCTGCCTGCCAGCTGCCACTCCAGGAGGCCAGCCATCACGGCCCCCCATCCTGATGACCCTCAGCCCATCCTCTCCTCCAGCTGCCATGAGGATGGCCCCATAAAACGACCTCACCCCACAGCCAGCACTGCCCACCTCTCCTGGGCCCTGAGCACAGACAGGCGAGGAGGGCTGGTCGTGCACTCCACCTTGGCCTCACTCGGCTGTGCGGGGCCATCTGTTCACTGTCAGGGCTGCGTGAGGCCCGAGAAGAAGGACACACCTCTCCATCTGCTCTCAGTCGCATCTGCCAGTTTGGATCCTGCGGTGGAGCCTGGTCCCAGATGCACATGAACAAAGGCTTTGCCTTTACCTGTTTTCCTGCTTGACCCAAGTTTCTGGGCATATTCACAGATTCCTCCTGAATACATGCTCTAGTCTTTACTAGTCACCGAAGAAAACTCTGGGACAAGCTTTCCAGCAAGATCCACGGGTGCCATCCTGTCTGCGGAATGACAGTCATGGTCGAGACCTACTGCTTCTTCGAGGCAAGACATGTCCTTCATGTCTCATCCCCGTGTCCTTAGCAAAAGACCTGACATACAATATAGATGTTCAGTCGCTAAGTCGTGTTCAGCTCTCTACAATCCCATGAACTGCAGCACACCAGGCTCCTCTGACCTCCACTGTTTTCTGGAGTTTGCACAAAATTCATGTGCACTGAGTTGGTAATGCTATCTAACGTGCATTGGCAGGTGGATTCTTTACCACTGCATCCCCTGGGAAGCCCTACATACAATAAGCACTTAATAAATATGTACTGATCTTAACAGGTAAAAACCTTCACCACCAAGGGCCACAGTCTAATCACCAAGACCTTGGCGCATAAGAGGCTCTGGTACCTTCAATGAGTCCAAATCAAATCCCTTCCTGTCCATCTCCAAGTAGCCCTGAGTAGCTATCCACTCAGAGACACTTAGCATTGCCTCCAAATAAGACTAGAGTGTTAATACCTCCTAAGTATGGCTGCGCCCACTGAAGGCCACGTGTCCCCCACCAGGCACCAGTCACAGTTTCCCCTACCCCAAGAGCAGTGACGTGCCCACAGCCACCAGGAGGCCAGAAGAATGCCAGCCCTTGACTGACTCATCTGGTTTGTTGACAGGAACCAGCCTGCTACCACCCCGGCTCTAACATCTCATCTGTGCAGCTCCTGGCACACCAGGGGTTGCAGGAGGCTGAATTCCAATGGAATCACTATTTGCTTTAAGGAATCATCTTGCCCACCTGGATTGCACTTGACTGCCCCCTCCCCCAAACTAGAAGGACTAACAACTATTGCTTTCCTTCTCATTTCAAATTTGAGATTCACTTTCAAAACCCCCATGAAGAGTCTGATGTGTTTGCTGAGAAACTGCTGCTTGGTGGACAGCACCAGCAGGTGACCCGGGCCTGCAGTGCCCGGCAGCCAGGTAGCTTCCTGAGCTCCATCCCTGAGGCAGGGGGTGGTTGGAATGGACCCTGGCTGAAGAGCAATTACCTTCCCGAGTGTCGGGTGGCAGGAGGGGGTCGCACCATTTGTCGGTCTCCTGGATAATGGTGAACAGATGTTCAGTGCCTGCAGGTAAGCTGGACACAGTGCCAGAGACAGAAGCAAGGGCACTGCCCTCCAGTCACTTCCACCCAGAAAGGACAAGGCCAGGAATCTGCCCCTGACTTGGACCCCAGCCTCATCCGGGGTCTGGCTTCCACGGAGTGGCCACTTTTTCCTACAGTATCACAGTAGGACTTCACTCACTTGCTGTGAACAATTACTTGGATGAGGTTGACATCTGCCTCACTGACCCAGGGAAAGAAGCTGGTAGAGAGAGGTGTTCTGGGCAAATAAATGGTATGAATGAGATAAGAACCACACAGGAGAATCAAGATGACTTCACCCTGAGCGGCAGGCACTTGCATGATGACCAGCAAGGCCCTAATTCTACCATCAAGGGCTGTCAGATGCTGAGCGCATCCAGAAGCAGGGGTCTGTGTTCTCATCCAAGCTGGAAAGGGCATTTTAGATCCAACATGAGCATTATACAGTTATGGACAACGAGGCTGGGTGAGTAAAAAGACTTTCCCACAATGTCTATGTCTCATTACCAGCATTTAATGTCCCAGTCACAGGAAATAGGCACTGAGCCTTTGGAAGCCGGTGTGAGATGGGTCTCTCACACACACACACACACACACACACACACACACACCACCATCAGTCCTTTTCCCTGGGCACATAGCTTCAGCAGCAGCCATGTCACCTGCCCTTGGCGTGGTCACCGTCTGCTGAAGGTGATCGGCCTAGACAGCAACGACAGCAAGGTGTGTCCATTCACATGTGGAGCTAAGGGACTCAGGACACACAGAGGCCCCAGGGAATAACCAGAAGCCATCCCTGCATGGCTGGCCACCCCGCCACGACCTCCCAGGAAGGCAAGGTTGGCCTGACCTGGCCGCTCTGCTTCTCCCCTCCCCTCCCCACACCCCTCCTAATGCACTGCGGATGAGGGAGGCAGAGAGCTTCGCAAAAAGCAATGGGACACCGCCACTCCCCCAGCCCCCAGCCTCAGTGTCCTGCCATCGTCCTTGGAATAACTCCTCACGTGGCCTCCAAGGTCCCTTACCCCTCCCCATGTCCTAACCTCCCCAGGCTCCCCAGACTCCAGGTCCCTCTCCTTCCCTAAGCACCTAGGGTAGGGGTGAGGGGTCTCAGGGCCGGGGTAAGGGCAACTTCTTCTGCCCATAATACTTCCCTCCAACCACCCCACCACCTGTCACCTTCCTTCACAGCTCACACCTCATCACCCCATGTGTTTGTGTATATGTTACTGTTTCCTGTAAAGTGCTTCTGGAGGCCCAAGGAAGGGCAGAGGGAAAGCACAGCCCCAGCAGAGTCAGCTAAGCACCAAGGCCCACCTCCTCAGACCAGAAACAGCCGTGCAGACGGGGACAGAAGTCCCGGCCCTGCAACTACTGCTCCAGCCCAACCGCCTCAGGCCCTGACCCTTCAAGCAGGCTCACTCTGGGTGGGACAACCCACCACTGATGCAGAGAGTAGAGTGCAACCCAACCATCTCCACCCTCAGTTTCTGAAAAGGCAGGCTCCGGGGACCACAAGACCTGTCTGTGTGGCTCTTCTCAGCGTCTCCCCCAAGAGTACCCCGAGGCAGGGCCCTGCACCTATGTCGTGCAGCTGTCACTAAATGAACTGAAAATTGGTGAAGATACTCAATGAATAAAGTCCACTAAGTCCGGCAATTTGTCCTACCCTTCCCTTCAGTTAGGTTAATTTAGGAAGATTCACAATGAGTGCCTTCTCTCATCTTGGAGTAAATCCCATAATAATTTCTGACTCATTGTCTGATGAACTTTGTGCTTCAAGTCAGCAAGAATTTGCAGGAACTTTGAAACACCTGAGGGGTTGGGGGGTGAAGACAACAGACAGATGAGAAAAGCACGAGGTCCAGTGAAGCCCTGTCCACAGAAGAGCACGCAAGGTGTTGGGGCTCTGCTGCAGACCCGTCTCCTCGCTCCCCAGCAGGCGGGGCAGGGAACAGGCTCCAAGCTACCAGCTTCCCACCAGCTCCCTGAGCATCCCTGGGGAGGTGGGGGCGGGAGGGCTGGGGGTACGGACTCTGAACTGGCAGTACTTGCGCATTTCTCGTTGTTATTCAGTCACCTAGCCATGTCCGACTCTTTGTGACCCCATGGACTGCAGCACACCAGGCCTCTCTGTCCCTCACCACCTCCCAGAATTTGCTCAAGTTCATTTTCATTGCATCAATGATGCCATCCAGCCATCTCTTCCTCTGATGCCGTCTTCTCCTTCTGCCCTCAATCTTTCCCAGCATCAAGTGGCTTTTTCCAATGAATCATCTGTTCGCATCTGATAACCAAAATACTGGAGCTTCAGCTTCAGCATGAGTCCTTCCAGTGAATATTCAGGAATGATCTCCCTTAAGCTTTCTCTTAGCCAGTGAGAAATGGAATATTCCCTGCCATATCAGTAAACAATGGATGTCACAGTCATCAGCGATTGCAGCCCTCCAACATAAGCTGGTGAGCCCTAAGGGCACCCAGGAAGGGGCACAATACCTGCCATCTAGCAGCCATCAGACTAGCCACACTCCATGGTGAGCCTTGAGGAAACTCAGGATTTGAAAATTTGCCCCCAGAAGAATCGATGCTTTTGAACTGTGGTGCTGGAGAAGACTCTTGAGAATCCCTTGTACTCGCAAACCAGTCAATCCTAAAGGAAATCAACCCTGAATATTCATTGGAAGGATTGTTGCTGAAGCTGCAGCTCCAATGCTTTGGCCACCTGATGCAAAGAGTGACTCATGAGAAAAGATCCTGATGCTGGGAAAGATTGAGGGCAAGAGTAGAAGGCAGCAACAGAGGATGAGATGGCTGGATGGCATCACTGACTCAATGGACACTGAGCAAATTCTGGAAGATGGTGAAGGACAGAGAAGCCTGGCTTGCTGCAGTCCATGGGATGAAAAAGAGTCAGACACAACTGAGCAATTGAACAACAACAAAAAGCTGAGGTGCATATCAAAGGAATGACTTCAGTGAGCCGAGGCTTTTACGTCTTCCTATCAGTAGAAAAGTGCTAAATTTCTTAACCAGGGATATATGATTTTCATTTAATTAATAACATCATATATGAAATGAGTCGCCAGTCCAGGTTCGATGCACGATACTGGATGCTTGGGGCTGGTGCACTGGGACGACCCAGAGGGATGGTATGGGGAGGGAGAAGGGAGGAGGGTTCAGGATGAGGAACACATGTATACCTGTGGCAGATTCATTTTCATATATGGTAAAACCAATACAATATTGTAAAGTTAAATAAAATTAAATTAAAAAAAAAAAACTGTTATGAACCCAAAAAAAAGAAAAAAAGAAAATTCAAACAATCTGCCCTTTGTTGCAAAACTTCTATATAACCTGGCTTCCCCAACCCCTTACCTACTCCAAGCAATTCTCTCAGGGTTACTTGAAATGCTGCCTCCCAGGCTTAAACTCCTAAAAATTTCTGCCAAATAAAACATAACTCTCAACTTTTAGGTTGTGAATATTTTTTAGGTTGACACCAGGAATTACAACACACTTTTCTCTTTTTTCAAAAAAGTGGGGAGGAGGCCTGTTGTTTCCTCATTGATCTTTTCTGTTCACTCTAAATTCCTCAATTTCAATCCTGCTGCCTTTTACTTGCTTTTAGAGGTTCCTGCACACCTTTGGCGGAGAAGGCGATGGCACCCCCACTCTTGTACTCTTGCCTGGAAAATCCCATGGACGGAGGAGCCTGGTAGGCTGCAGTCCATGGGGTCTCGAAGAGTCAGACACAACTGAAGCGACTTAGCAGCAGCAGCAGCACACCTTCGGTAACTCGTGGCCCAGGGCAAAGCAGTCAACAATTTCCCCTGGTTTATGTGGTTTTGTCTTTTAATAGCAAGACTAACTTTCTCACCAAAGAGTGCAGCTTAACCTTTTTTTCTTTAAAACGAATTTTTTTAATGACTTGTTTAACTGACTCATTCAGTGAGTCCTTTCCCGTGATTCCCTGTTCAATTACACAACGGATGTCCTTGGACCTGTCCCAGGGGAGAAGGGGATGTCTAAGCTTCGTGGGCAGCTCTCAATGGACAGAGAGATGCCTGGACTGCAAGCTGCCTGTCCTCATGCCAGGAGCAGCACAGGATTAAATGTGGGTGGAGAGTTCCAGTCTAATTGCCAAGTGATGGCCCTGCTAAGTAGGCTCAGGGCCTGAAATGGGATGCAGTGCAATCTTGAAATCATGTAATTTTCCACCTCAATGAGCATGCAAATGTATTAGGTGGGGGAGCAAGGAGAAAGGGGTCTTGATTCAAAGACTTCTGAAAATGACAAGAATGAATGATAAAGGGGCTTAGATGACGGACACAAAGGAGTGGTGCCCATCCCCCACCCCTTGCTCAGCACCGGCAGGACTGTAGCCTGTGGCAGGCTGTGTCTTCACCCTGGAATATTCCAGAGCCAAGGCATTGTCTGGACATGTCTTAACTACGCAGTCAGAAGACCCCAGGGTCTGAAGGAACCAATCGAAACCAAAGGAAAAACATTTTTCAAGAATTCTCTGACAGTGTCATAGGACTCAGAAAGACAGATGATAGACTAACCCTCAAATTTTCTAGAATATGCTGTTTGGATGCCCAGAAAGCTAGGGATGCCACCTGCCCCAGTCCCGGCATCCTTCTGAAGAGCCAGAAGTGTCTCCAGCCTGTGAGACCACCACCTGAAAAAGCAAGGTGCCCAGAGTGGGGATGAAGTCACAGGGTGTCCTTCCTCCTGGCGCCTGCTGGCTGAGGTGTCCACAGCACCTGCTTCCTTATGTCGGGGGAGTTTGTAATTTCCCCAGTTCTGTCTTGAAGCAGCAAAAATTTGAAGCAATGGATGGACCAGCATTACAGCTCACTTTTATTTGGCAAGCAAAGGAAAATACATCCTCGAGGCATGAGAGCAGGCCAACCCAAAAGACACAAAGAGAAGAGAGGCCAGAGGCTCAATTTTGGCTCCTCCTTTTATATATTTTCTCTCCTCCCCCTGAGCCTGCCCTATGTAAACTGGGCTAGCTAGCTAGTTAGAAGGGTTGTTTGTTTCACCTGAGGTCCTCACTTCGGTCCTCGGACCTTCCTTTGTTGTATTTTCTCAGGCTTTTCCCTTCTTTGTCTTTTAGCCACCACCATTCTGGACTCCTGTTTCCTACTTTAGCTACCTAACAGTTGCAGAAAACCAGTTCATGCATAACTCCAGACAGGACATGGGAAACATAACCCCTGGATCCCCATCACTAACACAAAGCAACATCCCCTGGACAAGGGCATCTCCAAGGGTACCATATTCACACCCTCCAAGTCCTGTGGGCCGCACCTCTCATCCACAAGGAAAGACAGGCAGGGTAGGTGGTGTCAGCATAGGGGGGTGGTTGTCACAGTTCCCATCTGGGAAACCTTAGCCCACTGCTCTGCAGGAGTTAGGGCTTTTGTGAATTCGGGTTATATTAGGTTATACTATGAAGGGAAAAGCAGCATATCTCTGAGAAAGAGCGTGCATCTTTTCCTTCCCATATTCTTCAATTCCAAGGTAATCCCACTCCAATTACATTTAAAAATTTAAAGTGGTTAATGTGGTGCCGTGTTAGACACTCACACCCACCTTCAAACTGCACTTTAGCTTCCAACTCAATTGCACGTATGCATGTGAAAATGGGAGGCCAGGCAGAGAACAATTTCACAGCCTCCCTCACACGAGCTGCTTTGAAAACCACAGTTGCCCTTAATCCCATCAATTGCATGTATAAATTTTTTAAAAGTGATGCCAGACTGGAGAGAAGAGCTTTGACTGAGTGCTAACGAGCCTCCAAATCAGTCTCCAGCCAGTCCCACTGTGCAGTGGGGGCCCCGGCATACACAGCCGAAGGCAGCTATACATACCCCCAGACACCAGTCACCATCCCCTGCAAACCTGGCCCCGGCTTAGATCCCCATCCCAAGGGCTGGTAGCTTTTGTGAAAGGCTGAGTCAGTTGCAGGTCAGTGCTCACCCGCGTTACAGAGAGGGCAACTCTGGATCAAGCCGGGCCTCGCTGTTTACGACGGCTGACATGCATCCCTCCAGGATTCTAGGACACGGGGACCAGAGAGAACCGACAAGGTCAGGAAGGCCTGCTGCCTTATTCTGTGAATGAAGGAGTGATAAAGTCATTGTATAAGAGGCTGAATGACTTGATCAAGGCCACATGGGGAGTTAGCGATCAGAATCAGAACTCCATCTCGTGGTTTCTTCGACTTATAATCCATTGCTACACAAGACACTTTTATGTTATGGATTAAAAAAAAAAAAAAAAAGAGGACATACCCATGTCACTTTAAGACAAAAGGCCTCTGTAAATAGGCAGCTCTGCCCCTCCCTGCAGTGCTAATTCTGGTCCTCTCCTCCCTCCAGGGAGCAGGGAGGACTCCATCCTCCATCCCCCACTCTCGCCCACAAGCTGCCAGGTCTCTGGACCAGGTGGACATATAGCCAAAGTCCCATGCACTTCCTTTCAGGGAAAGCCTTTGACCTCCACCCTACAGTTCCTGGACCCCAGGTCTTTATCCCCCAATTTACTCTAGTCTTCAAGTAGCTGTGGCAAGACCAGCACCACCCTGGCCCTCACCCTGGTGCTCCTCATGTTCACCACTGCCCCTCTTCCCAGGAGGACCTCAGGAGCTTTTCTTATCTCAAGGATCCTGAACACAAACAGTGATGTGCTTTGGGGGTGGACCTCCTTGCTTCCACCGAATTGGAAATGTTTTGTTGTAGTTGTTCAGTTGCTAAGTCATGTCTGACTCTGCGACCTGATGGACTGCAGCACGCCAGGCTTGCCTGTCCTTCACCATCTCCCAGGGTTTGCTCAAACTCATCTCCAATGAGTCGGTGGTGCCACCCAACCATCTCATCCCCTGCCACTCAATAAGGAATAGAACTGCCTTCAGTTCCAGGATATTCCTGAAAATATTTATTTGAAAACTGTCTTCTCTCCATTACGCCTATTAATTGAAGGACAGGCTTTTCAGATGGACTTGCATCTTTTCTCTTTCACATCTGATGGGAGGTTTTGTTCCATTTTATTGACTTTATCTGCAAACTCCTCCACATAATATGAAAGTTCTGTTACCACAGCCCCGATTGTCAGGGCCCGTCCCTCTTTGTGCTTGCTCCTTGTCACAGCATCCTGCTCTTTCAGGGATTCGACAGCTTCACCCTGAGATCAACAGGACTTTCTTCATGTTTCCTCTGCTCCCTGCATGCCTCTTTCTCCCAGTTCTGTTCTTAAAACTTCTTTTGCATTCATCTCTGTTTTTCCTGTTAGGGGTGTCTGCCAGGTGTCTGGGGACCTTGGGTCTCCTTCCATAGTTGAGAGAAAGCCCCTAAAGAGCTGGTTGGAGGTTCAGGCATGTGAGCTGGGCCTGTACAGTGGTCGCCTGGGCTCTGCACAGGCAGGCGGGTCCTCTCCTTCCAGGCACAGGTGGGTCATGCGGCCTTTTCATTACCAGTGACCACATGACCCATGGTGACACCAGCACAGAGCAGAGGTGGCCCTGCATCTCCCCCCAAGCCATGTCAAGCAGCAGGCCTCCAGAAGTGACGATTACAGCACAGAGACCCTGGATCGTCTGCCAGAAGCAACTAATGTGGGTGAGAAACAAACCTCTTGTTAATACCAACCACTGAGCTTCTAAAATTGTCTGTTGCTATAGCTTAGCCTATACTCTCCTGAGACGCAAAACTTGACGTGTGAACTCGGGGGTGGGAGGTGGGCTGCCACACCAAATACCTAAAATATGTGGCATCAGCTGCGTGGTCTGAAAGAGAGGAAGATGTGCCAGGGGTAGAGGAAACGGGAACATGGAAAACTCTCCCAGGAGGCACCCTGAGAAACAGAAAGCAATTGCGATGATTCACTAAAGTAACGTGACTGGGCCACGGGCGCCCAAGTGTTTGGTTAAACGTCATCCGGGAGTGTCTGCGGGTATCTGTGGGTGATACAGACATGTGAACCGTGGACTGAGCGAAGCAGACACCTTTGCCAACACAGTGGTGGGGGCGAGGGGCTGGGGTGTTGCCCCATCCACCCTGTTGAGGGCCTGAGTAGACTCAAAGGTCGAGTAAGGAAGAATTCTTTCTTTCTGTCTGACTGTATTAGAGCTGGGACATGGTCTTCTGCCTTCAGACTCAGACATGGACTGGGACTTAGGCCACTGGCCCTCCTGGTTCTCAGGCCAGCATACTTCGACAGAGCTATAGACACATCTTCGTAGACATATGCTGAGAGAGAGATTATACACAGATGTGATGCAGACACAGAGACAGAGATATGTCCTGTTGGCCTGGCGTCCCCAGCACAGCACCCTAATGACCTGGCAGCTCTGCTGAACCAGACTATCAGGAGTGTGCACGTGGTTATAGCAGCTGCATTTGGTACTGTTGAGGGGACTTCCCTGGAGGTACAGCGGTTACGACTCCGTGCTTCTACTGCAGGGGCTGTGGGCTCAATCCCTGGTTGGGGAACTAAGATCCCACATGCCCCTCAGAGAGACCAAAAAAGGTACTGATGAGCCTAGAAGAGAGCATGTGGGCCTCCAAGCATGAACGCAAAGAAATATAGTCAAAAACTTGGGGATTTGCTTGGCTGGAAGAAGGGGCTCTGTCTCAAGCCCAAACAGTAATAGAAAACACTGAGAAAGTCTATGAGGGAAAAAAAAAGTTAAAGGATGATTCTAAATAACCTTGAAGTATGAACCACAAAAGCATGGCCACCAAATGCTAAAAGTCTCCAATGAACAAAGATGTTCTTTTTAAAAAAAGATATAGCATTTAGAATATCCTTTCAGATGAAAAAAATGACTGAGGGGGGAAACTGCAGGAATGGCGTTCCCACCAAAACCTGATCGGATCGTCCCAAGATACCTATAATTAAATTGAGAGAGAAAAAGGCAGGAGAGCAAGAAAGCAAATAAATGGAGCAAATTTAAGTTCTTCTATAAAATGATTGTGTGTGTCTATTTGCACATGGAGCTGACTTTGATCAAATAAATTATAAGCTAACTACATTTCTGAGAGCTTAATGTTGTCAAAAATACTATCAGCTGGGACTGTGACTCTTTAAAATGTGAAACGACCCCTGAACGCCTATTATCTGTGGATGGGAAATAGAATTAGAAAGTTTGCTCCCCACCTCTCATGAGGCAAAGGAGGATAATAAAATGGTAGGAGGTTTAAAAAGGCAGGGAAGGGGACTGCTGGACACAGAGGGCAGGGGTGGGAAAGGAGGGTCATCAAGGAGCACTGCCCTCTCTAGGACCAGGGACCCTACACGTGAGGGCCCAAGGGTTCCCTCAGTCTGCTGCCTGACTCCCTTCTATCCTCTTTCTGAACAAGAATGTTCACTGCAGTGATTCTGTTCCGTCCCATGAGTATATATCCAGTGGGTGGAAAGGAGACAAGTGACTTGCCACATAGCAAGTTGTCAAAAATGCTATCCCCCGCTGGACCTGAAATAGGGACTCGTGAGTATCACCCTTGATGACGAAGCTGGTCACAGGTACCACTGCTCCAGAGGCTAAGTTGGTGCCCTCACTTGGTGACACAGGGGAGCAAGTTACTCAAGTACAGACAGTGAGAAGGGGACACAGGCTCTCTGGCCACCAGATGGGAGGCCACTGTCCATGGTGCTCACAGACCTTCCAGTTCTCCTTCCAGACACATGGTAAGATCTCACTGCCTACCCAAGTTCAAGCTACCCACAGCCACGTGATGCTCTGGCCAGTGAGATGCACAAGGAAAAGACACGTCTCTTCCGTGGGGACCTCCAGGAATCACTGCAGAACCCACAACACTGAGTCCTTCTGCATGAGGATCACCCACATGCCTGAGGCTCCCCCAAGTCTCAGCGAGAGGACCACCTGGAGCAGATCCCTGGATGATCTGAGGCAGGCAGACGGCAGGTGACAGGGCATGGCGTGGACTGGGCTTGACTTGACTTCAATTTTTTTTAGGTACTCTTTTTATTTATAAATATTTATGTGTTTATAAAATAAATTTTATAAATTTATAAATTTGCTTATTTTTGGCTGTGCTGGGTCTGCACTGCTGATGAGCTTTCCCCAGTTGTGGTGTGTGGGGTCTACTCTCCAGCTGTGGTGAACAGGCTTCTCACTGTGGTAGCGTCTCTTGTTTCAGAACACAGGCTCTAGGTGCGGGTGCTCAGGAGTTGTGGAGCACTAGTCTAGCTTTTCTGCAGCCTGTGGGATCTTCCTGGACTAGGAATCAAACCCGCATCCCCTGCACTGACAGGTGGATTCCCATCCACTGCACCACCAAGGAAACCCTTGACATGGATTTTGACTTGATTTGACTTGGACTGGGGGCTTGATTTTATTGCTCAGTATCTGCAGACCTCCAAGTTTTCTGCTGGAGGACAGATGGGCGGCTGCTTTGTGGAGGAGCTGGAATACCCACTGTTTATTATGCAGATTTTCACATGTCCTTCAGAGCAATGTCTCAGCCTCCTCCTCTGGGCAGGGTGGGGGCAGGATATCAGGAGTGGGGAGGGCACAGAGCTGCAGAGCCAGCTCTGGGGACAGGCTCAGGGAGTTCATCTGGGGTCTCCTGCTTTGAACAGTAGCTTGGCACCCAAGATTTCTTTCTATTTGCTTCATCACACACACACACACACACACAAGAGCTTGTTTCAGCTTATCTATTTTAAGGCAGTTGCCTCTCTTTCATCTGCTGTTCAGCTCCTAATATTTGTGGTCATCTCTCCATGTTGTTGTCCCTTTTCTTCATCTCTTGTTTACTGGTATTTCTTTTTTTAATCCTTTACTGCCATTTTAGAAGACGCTGGGGGAGGAGCCAAGAAGAAACCACATGTTCACATCAGCAAGTTTAACCAAAAAACCCTCTACCAGTTACTAATTCCACTTAAAAGTCACAACATTCCTTATTGCCATGAGGGGAATTAGGCTTATTTATCAGTCAATTTGTAAGTATTTACTGAGAAACTCACATACCATATGGAAGATACTGCTGTAGGAACAAGAAGAAGTAGAAGCTAATTTCTCTCTCTCTCCTGAGTTCCTAGAATGTATGGATCATGTATCCCTTATGTTCATCTTTGTGCCTCCCAAACCATCTCAATGATTATTTAATAATTGGTAAATGTTTCAATATTATCTGTGATAACACTTTTAGTGCTCAAAGAAAGTCTAGTTCATCTAAAAATTAGATTATAGACGATACAGGTAGATAATAAAAAGCAGTAAATCCTAAAGGGATAAACACTAGTGAAGTCAAACTGATTTGAAAGTTTAAACAAACAAAACAAAGCTCAGAGAGATTAAGCAAATTAGCCAGCATCACAAAGCGTTACAATCACCCTCCTCTTGCCTACTGATACCCAGGGACGGAACTTGGCTCTCCTGCACTGCAGGCAGATATTTTACTAATGGAGCCACCAAGGAAGCCCTTTGATGCCCAAACAAGATGGAAAGCGTGTTTAAATCAGCTCAACCCCAGAAGCCAGCAGCACAGTCAGAGTTTCTGGCTGGAGGCACCAGGTTCCCAAGCCAGTACCAGTACTGTGCCCAGTGATTAACAGGAGCCCAAGGCTCCCTGGACGAGGGACTAGGGGTGCATGGGAGGCAGCCTGTAACAGGACAGGCCACACACTCCCAGGGCAACTCTGCAGGATGTCTCAGCACTGAGAACTTTAGGAGAGCTGGCTCACGCTGGGAAGAGTATGAGCCCTGCAGGACTGTGGAGTCGTTTCCCACTCCCACCCCTCATACCCCTTTCTCCTAAACTCTCTCTGGGGCAGCAAGAAAATCTGGATGATATGATCTGCTGTTATTTGTGTCATGTAATCTTGAGCATCTTCTCTGGGTCATCATTTCCGCACACTTTGACATGCAGAGCCTGAGCCCCAGGGCAGGCCCACTTGACGATGGGGAGCCTGAGGCTGACTCTGGGGCAGGCATCCCAAATTCCAGCCCAGACGGTTGATCCCGGGTCCCCTGCTTCTCTCACAGGTGTGCTGCCTCCTACACGTCACTTGAAATCATGGGGTCTGTTTTTGCCAGTACTGTTTTCTCCTCCACCGTCCGCGACCCTTGTCCTACTAGGGGCAAGCCCCAGGGAGTGATGCGGTGCTCCAAAGCAGGCAGAGAAAAGGCCAGACGCGGCGCAGGTCCGGAGCAGCTGAGACGCGCTCAACCTGAAAGCCCAGGATGGCTCTGGGAGCAAAGTCAAAACCACCCATGAGATCTGAGAGATCCTCTGGCCTCAGGTGATGTCAGTAACGTGGCACAGAACCAGAGCCCCTGGGAGAGGCCTCTTGTTCGAGAGGGAAGTGTTTATGCAGACCCAGGTGGCTGAGCAGTAAAGAACCCGCCTGCCAATGCAGGAGACGCAGGTTAGATCCCTGGGTCAGGAAGATACCCTGGAGGAGGAAATGGCCATGCACTCCAGTATTCTTGCCTGGAGAATCCTATGGACAGAGGAGTCCAGCGAGCTACAGTCCATGGAGTCACAAAGAGTCAGACACGACTGAGTGAGTACACAAAATGATGCTTATAGACAATGGAGCAGGAAATAAGGGAGAGAGGGTGGACAGAGAGGGAGAAAGACATGAACTCTGCCTTGCAGAGAAGAAATGGCCGCTCTGGGCTTCCTGAGATAATTCCCTGGAGAGTGTCAGAGGGTTTGCACAGAGGCTGGTCTGTGAACCCCCATCAGATGGCTCCAGCATGTGGGCACAGGAAGCAGCCTTAAGCCCTGCCTGGACTCCCAGACGGGAGTGGGAGGGCTGAGTCAGAGCGCTGGTGAGGAGTGGAGTCTTCCAAGTGAGGCTGAACATCCTCGCTCCAGCGGCCTGATTACCAGGACTTTGATGGCTCATTCACTGGCTTTTAAAAGTCCCAAGACTTTCAGGCTTTTACTTCTGATCCTGGTTGGAATCAGCCATCGAAGGCAGATGTGTGAATCAGGAAAGGAAATCAAAGTAAACTTACACAAAACCAGAAGTCAAGACAGAAGGCGACCGCCCTGTCCCGCTGCTGTGGCCCAGAAGCCCTTTCAGTTTCATCTGAATAAGTCTCTAACCAAATGACTGGCCACATTTTTCTTACAGGGTCTTGAACACCCTGGTTCTTGGAAGTCAGTGGGGGAGGTCAGACAGGCTCAGCTGATGCAAGAAAGTGTTACAGATGAGAGATAAAACCAGGCGGAAGGGGAGAGGGGCCCTTCGCAGGTGGAAGAGACAGGAAGACGAGGACCACCGACTCCTTGTAAACAGTGGGGTCACTCCAGACAGCGGCAGCAGCAGGCGCTGCACAAGCAGTAGCCTGTGTAATCCCCAAGGGAATGCTCTGAGGAAGGTGTTCACAGGCGACCGAGCTGAGGCCCAGGCTAGTTCAGAGGCCAGGCAGGAGTACGCTTGTGGCAAAACTGCCATTTGAGCCCAGTTGCCTCTGGGCTCAAATGAAGCTGACAGTGTCTCCACGCCAGGCAAAAAGAGAAGCATCGTGCTCTGTAACTTCAAACCACATCCATGCAGGCCAGTCCATCTCACTGTTTCCCAGGGTGAGTTCAAATCAGAGAAAGTTCTAAAACGGAGAACTCCAGGATGTTAGTCCTTGTCAACCCCTTTTGCTGTTTCACAGCCAAGTGTCAGGATGGGCAGTGGGTGAGGGGAGGATCTCCCCTTCCCTCTCCCTTCTCTCCACCCCCCCCCCCCCAATCTCTCTCCTCTCTGGCTCTCTCCATCTCTCCCCTTCCCTCTCTCTCTCTCCTTCTCTCTCTCCCTTTCTCTCCCTCTCCCTCTCTCTCCTCTCCTCTCCTCTCTCCCTCTCTCTCCTTCTCCTCTCTCTCTCTCTCTCTCTCTCTCTCCCTCTCCTTCTCTCTCTTCCTCTCCTTCTCTCCCTCTCCTTCTCTCCCCCACCCCGTCTACCTCTCCTTCTCTCTCTCCTTCTCCTTCTCTCCCCCACCCCTCTCTCTCTCTCTCTCCCCCACCCCTCTACCCTCTCCTCTCTCTCTCTCTCTCTCTCTCTCTCTCTCTCTCTCTCTCTCTCTCTCTCCCTCTCTCTCTCTCTCTCTCTCTCTCTCTCTCTCTCTCTCTCTCTCTCTCTCTCTCTCTCTCTCTCCCTCTCTCTCTCTCTCTCTCTCTCTCTCTCTCTCTCTCTCTCTCTCTCTCTCTCTCTCTCTCTCTCTCTCTCTCTCTCTCTCTCTCTCTCTCTCTCTCTCTCTCTCTCTCTCTCTCTCTCTCTCTCTCTCTCTCTCTCTCTCTCTCTCTCTCTCTCTCTCTCTCTCTCTCTCTCTCTCTCTCTCTCTCTCTCTCTCTCTCTCTCTCTCTCTCTCTCTCTCTCTCTCTCTCTCTCTCTCTCTCTCTCTCTCTCTCTCTCTCTCTCTCTCTCTCTCTCTCTCTCTCTCTCTCTCTCTCTCTCTCTCTCTCTCTCTCTCTCTCTCTCTCTCTCTCTCTCTCTCTCTCTCTCTCTCTCTCTCTCTCTCTCTCTCTCTCTCTCTCTCTCTCTCTCTCTCTCTCTCTCTCTCTCTCTCTCTCTCTCTCTCTCTCTCTCTCTCTCTCTCTCTCTCTCTCTCTCTCTCTCTCTCTCTCTCTCTCTCTCTCTCTCTCTCTCTCTCTCTCTCTCTCTCTCTCTCTCTCTCTCTCTCTCTCTCTCTCTCTCCCTCTCTCTCTCCCTCTATCTCTCCTCCCTCTCTGGTTTGGGTGTTTCTATTCTTTTTTTCTTTTCTTTTTCCCCCCCCCCCCCCCCCCCCCCCCTTTCTTTCCTCTCCTTTCTTCTTTCTTTTTTTTTTTTTTTTTTTTTTTTTTTCTTTTTTTCTTTTTTCTCTCTTTTTTTTTTTTGTGGCCCCTTTTTTTTTTTTTTTTTCCTTTTTTTTTGTGCTTCTTTCAGTCTTAAACGGAATTCATTATTCAAATGTCTCCAGAGCTCACAGGAAAGGGCAAAGGGCAAGCTTCCCGGTACCCCGGGACACCCCAGAGGGTTTGAGAGATGAGGGTTGGCGGGGTCATCAGGCCCTGCCGTGATTCCATGTGCCTTTAGCCCCAAAGCTGGAAGCTGGAGCCCCCAGGTGCCCAGGCCACCTCCTCACACTCATGACTCTGGTTCAGCCCTGCTCACCCTTCTGTTTCTCCACCGCAGCGTTTTCGGGGCACTGATGCGAACTTGCACATCTCCCTCCTCCACACCCAAAAGAAGATCATGCTGGGTGTGTCTTTAGCTCCTCCAAGTGCACCCAGAGTCTCTCCCTCAGAACCTTCCTTGGGTGAACAGGGAGTTTCCTGAGAGCAGAGCTGCTTTGAGAACCAGAGGAGAAGCTCAGGGGGGAGCACTTCTCATGATACCAGCTCCACTGGGGTCAGGCTCCAGCCCAGCTTCGAGGTCTCCCAGGCCTGGGGCTTCACAGCATGTCAGGGAGGTGTCCAGCCAGCACCCCATCTAGTGGGGAAGAGCCCCAAAGGGAGGAATGGCCAGTGGAGAGGTCTAGGCTGTGTCTCTGGAGACCCCTAACCAGACCTGCAAGGAGAGCCTGTGTAGGCCAGGCTCTGAAGGAGCCCCTGGGGACAAGCTGCTGGCAGACAGAGGTTCCAATGGTTCCAGAGGTCACAATGGTTCCATCAGCATGTCCTGCTCCAGAGAGGAGAAAGCCAGGGGGATAGAGAAGCACACACCCAACAGGTCCAGCGAGGGATAAGCAATGATCCCCACTCCTCTCGTGACACCTCCAGATTCTTCACTACACCAGCTAAACCCTAAACACCAACAATACCATTATTATTCCCCTCACTCTGCAAAGGAAGACACTGAGGCTCAGTGAGGGTCATACAGAGCAAGGTGAGTGCCATGCTGAAAATAAGACTTATAGAGAAAGAGACAGGGATGGGCAAATCTACAGGGATGAGAGGAAGGCCTTGCCCTTAGAAATGGAAGCAATACCCCACTTCCACACAAAGACCCCGGGAGAACCCAACCACACCACACATATTTGATCAGCAGGGCTGGAAAGCAGCGTAGAGCTCGGGTTCCGGGAATCCTCCAGTGCCTGCACGTGGGGACCACACTGACCTCCTCATGGTGAAGGGGGAGCCTGGTGACTGGGAAGCCAGCTGGGCCACTTCTAGAGCCACCGTTTTCCAAGTCCTGCCTATAAAACTGTTATGGGGTTAAATCAATCCAGCCTTGAAGGGTTCATCAGCTGATAGATTTATAAACTTCTCTGGACCTCCAGTTCAGTAAGAAGATCCACATAGCAATGGAAAGTTCTGCAGCGGGATCCATGCTCCAAGGGTCCATGGCTTGATCCAGAACACCAGATAAGATGCCCCAGGATTCTGGGGGAGGCTCTGGACCATCTGAGCAGAGAGAGAAGACCTTTCCATCAGGGAATCTCCTGGAGGCAAGCCGGCCAACTGCACTGACTCCTCCGGAAGGTGGCCTCTCCACAGCCAGGGCTCCAGCAGCTTGCAGTGAGACCTCCCTGGAGAGCCCCACAGTCTTCATGTCCAGCCCGTACGTGTCACTGAATTCTCTGTGCCCCTAACATCTCTTGAAACCTGTGATGCACTGCAGCCAACGTGCTAGCAAAAACATTCCAGGTGCTTACCAAACACCCTCCCATATGCCATGGACTCTGCTGGTGAGAGGGCAGGTAGGTAAGTGACAAAACACAGATGGGCAGAGAGAGGCTGTGACATCTTTCCTTAACAGGACTTGGGCCCTAGGACTGATCCCCAGCAGCTCTGAGATTCCAAGAGGTGAGCAAACCACAGTCTCCTCTCTCTCCCTGTACAGCTCCAGAAGAGCTGGTCTGGCAGAGTCTCTGCCACTTACCAGCACTAAATCTGCCTTATATGTGTTTATTTTAAAAAATTTTAAAGCCCCAAGAAATGCAATTAAAACATTATAATTATTTGTGTTGGAGTATTTGCTTTTTGCAGCCCCTATTTTAAAAATATGCAAATTTGGAGAAGTTTTAGCTCCTAGTAAGCCTTCTGCCTTTCACTAGATCCAACGTATTAGCTTTATGGAGATGTGTTGGTTGGGTTCCTTTAAAAATGATTGTTGCTTGATTTTGCAGGTTTTCCCCCCACTTCCCTCTCAAACTGGAAAAGAAGTAATTAGTTGCAGAGGGTTTTGTTTCTGTGTGTCTGCCTCCTCTCCAGCCCAGAATGGCCAGTCAGCCAGGCCAGGTATGACAGAGTAAGAGACATGCAGAAGCGTCCTCAGATACTATGAGATGTCCAGGGCTAGCGAAAGGGGCAGACCCAGATTTTCATACTATCTTAGATTAATTTTTAATCATTTTTCTAAAATCATCAAAGCACTTCACAGCGTTTTATTTACTCTAAAAATATCCCTGGAAGACAGTCACTGAGCTGGGACCATACCCGAGGAAGCAAGGTTTTAAGCAAAAACGCCATGGCTCCAGGCCCACGGCAAGGCCCCATTCACACGGCGGCCTGGAGAACTGGTGTGTGTGGTCGCCGGCCAGAGCATGGTCCAACTTGGCAACCAGAGAAGAAGAGCTCCCGTATTTCTGCCTGAAGCTCTCTCTACATCCCTGGAAAGCCCTCCCTCTTCTCTAACATTTGGTTAAAAACAACCAAACAGATGTTTGCTGACCTAACTTTAAGAGAAAAAGCCTTCCTTGGAAGGATGCTGGCTGGCTATGCTCCCTAAACTGAGCCATGGGAAGGCGGGGAAGCAGCACAGTGGTCCCTGGCCTGTCTGGTGTGGCTACCCTGACAGAGCCCGCCCCTCCCCGGGTCCGGAGCTGCCCTGGTTCAGGTTAGGAGCTGGTCCCTACTCTACGTGCTGCCGGGCAGCTCCAGCAGAGTGCTGCGAGGAGTGGAGAAGGGGCGACTCCCCACTGGAGGGCTGGGGGGACAGCAGGACGCTCGGAGAGAACCTCACAGATAAGGATGCTGCCGTGCTGAGGGGTCGTGCCTGAGGTCTCACCAAGTGAGAACCCAGGAGTCCTCTCTTCTACCCACGACCCATCTCCGGCCCTTGTCAGAGACCACCCCGTGAGTCAAGTCTGCCCAGGTTCATACCCGGAGACAGTGCCCTCCGGCTCCTCTCACTGCAAACGGTACAGCAGGCCAGAGGAGGCAGAAGGAGATCTAGGTTTTCTGGCCCCACTTTACAAACATCACTCGTTTCCGGCCACTGCTGGCCCTGCGAGGTCTCCGTTATTCCTGCTTGTCCTCCTTGCTCTGTCTCTCTTGCCAGGAAATGACCTGCTGAGGGCTTGGCATCAAGCAAGGCAGAGTCAGCTGCACTATCTCCTCTTACTGGCAGGCGGGTCAGTTTCTCCCTCTGAATACCTTCACAAAATTCCAACTCCAGGGAGCCTACCTGAGCCCCCCGGGGACTCCTGGGGGCCTATCTCCTATTATGATCTTGCTCTCCCTCTTGGTTTTTGCTGGGGAAGTAGGTCCCTGTCTCTTCCATGCTGCATGTGTCCTAGGAAGACTTGGCTTTTCCTTGGTGCTCCAGCCCCAAGTCACCTTCTATGCGGTGAGGCTGAAGGGACCAGATCCCTGGCTCTCTCTTCAGCACGCGCCTGCTGCTCCCCAGTTTCCTACAGCCTGTAAAGAATTGGTTTGGGGAATCAGCCCCTGGAGCACCCAGAGGCTGGATTTTATGGCTCACACCTGGGCCCAGGCCTCCCCTCCTGATGTGTTCAACAATCGTACTCCACACTGGCATGAAGTCACAGCAAAGTGTGGCTACTAGAACCATCCATGACTCAGAGCTGAGAGATACTGGAAGATAGAACTGATGACTGGCTGAAATTACAAGCAAAACTCAATCATAGAGAATGTAACAGATAAAAAAGGTGATAAACAGGATAAACAGCATGGCTCAAGTGTCTACTGCTGCCTAAACAACCACCCCAATTCCACCAACATTGTTTGCAGAAATTGACGAGCAGATTATAAAGTTTGTATGGAAGTGCAAAACATCTAGAAAATCCGAAATAGCTTTAAAAAAAAAAATCAAAGCTGGAGTACTCACACTTGTAGATTTCAAATTTTACATAAAGGCACAATTAATCAAAACGGTGCAGTCCGGGCATAAGGTAGGAATATACATCAATGGAGGAGAAGTAGACAGAAGTAAACCTTATGTTTCTAATCAACGGTTTTGACAATGGTTCCCAGGAAATTCATTGGGGAAAGGAGAGTCTGTCCAACTAATGACTCTGGAACAGCTGGATAGGAAAAAAAGAATGAATTTAGACCCTTAACTCAGACACTACCAAAAAATGAACTCAAAACAAACTGTTATAGTTCACATGCAAGGAACAGTCTTCTCCTACGTGATGTAATGGAGCAGAATGAAAGAACACTGGATGTAACGATGTAACCTAAGGGGAGAAAAAACTAAGACACAGACAAGGGAGGGGGTTCCCAATCAAATAAGGAGGTGCTGAAACCTCAAAACCTGAGAATATTTGAGAGAAGGAAGAATAACCCTTTGAAAATAGCAGAGGTAATGAAGCATCGTATTCATTTTCTTGCTGAAATCAAGCTCACTTGCTGCTTTTTTCCCCACTTGACCTACCAATTATAAACAAATGTATGCAGAAATCTCCCACCAGGAAGGTGGATCAATCCACTTCTTCCTATAGCTCTATCAAGTTTTACTTAATACACTTTGAAGGATTTCATACCGCATCCTCATGGTTAAATGCACACTGTTTTATTACGCAGTGACCATATCCATCTCCAGAAACATCTTCAAGTCTGCTTTGTCTAATATGAAGATAGGCAGGTTACCTTTATCTGGCCAATTTGTCCTCACACCTCTCTTCACTTTCCACTTTATGTTACCTCACACAGAGGCAGCTTCCACTTAAGCCCAATATTTGTTCCCAACATTCAAGTTTCTTACATGAAAAGAATGAATCATGAGTCTAGTGCCCTTTGTTTTATTTTTCCAGCAAGCCATTACACATCAGTCAAAATTCCTGATCTATTTCCTAAAATAAAATACTTAAATGTCAGTAACAAATTTAAGTATTCCTTCTCAATCACCAAAAATTTAGCATGGGTGTAACTAAAGTTTCCTCACATGCTGGAACGTCTTCACCGTTCAAACATTTTTCCTACTCATTTTGCTTCCCTTTTTGCAACTTTCTTCCACATTTTCTCAGCATTCTTGGGGACGTGTTTTACAACATGAAGCCAAATACCAAAGACCTTTGGAAACATGTTGAGAATAAATGCACCATGGCAGAGAACTGCTCAGCTGAGAATGACTCGGAGATGCTTTTCAGCAAAATTCAAGAGAACATCCTCCTCGCTAACACTTGTCAAGATTTTCAAAATCTCTACACATGATTTCACCAATTGTATTTAGAACGTAACTTGTTATTTTCCCTGAGATCATTCTGCTAAAATTGAGTTGAGCTTGGTGGATATAAATGTAATACTTCCCCATTACAACACTGGATGGAAAATATTGCACCAGGAAGTATATATGTGCTATAAAGATTGGCTGGTAAAAGAACTTTCCACCAGAAAAATCTGAACCACAGGGAAATTCTGCAGTTATGACTGTACCTGGATATTTTCTAATCCAGTGTATCAAGATTTGTCTCGTAAATGGTGAGTTTAGACTATTTATATTTATTGTAATATTGATATTGTTCCTACCATAATAGTTACTTGTTTAGTTTATCCTAAATGTTTTGTATTTCAATCTATTCTGAACTTTTTAAAAAATATTGTTATTTTCCCCAGATTACATGGGAATTTTAGCTCACTTTTAGGTTCTCTGATCTCCTTCCCAGCACTCATCATATTTATATTACTCTAGACTTGCAATTCTGTGTCACCATGAATAATTTCCTTTTTTAAAAGACAATATATTTAGGTATTTTATTACCTTTACTTCTTTTAGACTGGTAAAATAGTCTCAATTACTGTCTCCTAGTATTTAAGTGTTTCAACCAAAACTGTTTGCAATGTGAATCTTCGTGTGACAAAGAGTATGTCTGAGAGAAACTTTATTATACTCTTATAATCGAACAGAACTTGGCTAGATATAATCTTAGAATAAAGTATTCTTCAATACTTAAAAATATTATTTCAGACTTCTGGTTTGCCCTTAGGGAACCAGAGTTTGAGAAAGAATAACTTTTCCAACCCTATCGGTTCAGTTCAGTTCTGTGCAGTCGCTTAGTCGTGTCCAATTCTTTGTGACTCCACGGACTGCAGCACACCAGGCCTCCCTGTTCATCACCAACTCCCGGAGCTTGCTCAAACTCATGTCCATTGAGTCAGTGATGCCATCTAACCATCTCATCCTCTGTCTCCCCTTCTCCTCCTGCCTTCAATCCTTCCCAGCATCAGGGTCTTTTCCAATGAGTCAGTTCTTCACATCAAGTGGCCAAGTATTGAAGTTTCAGCATCAGTCCTTCCAATGAATACTCAGGACTGATTTCCTTTAGGATAGACTGGTTGGATCTCCTTGCAGTCCAAGGGACTCTCAAGAGTCTTCTCCAACACCGCAGTTCAAAAGCAGTAATTCTTCCGCTAAGTTGCTTCAGTCATGTCCGACTCTGTGCGACCCCAGAGATGGCAGCCCACCAGGCTCTGCCGTCCCTGGGATTCTCCAGGCAAGAACACTGGAGTGGGTTGCCATTTCCTTCTCCAGCACTCAGCTTTCTTTATAGTCCAACTCTCACATTCATATATGGCTATTGGAAAAACCAAAGCTTTGACTAGATGGACCTTTGTTGGCAACAGCAAAACAAAAACAAAAAAGGTAGCACAAATGGCAAGTCCATCGCTTCTCTTGAGCCAGGTGGAGTGCTGAGCTCACAGGGCAATTCCAGAGACAGCACCAACAGGAGATAAGATATTCAGCTGGACCGGGAGCATCCTGGCCCAAGGAAGAGGCTCACCTGGGGGGCTGGCAAACTGGTCATGCATGAGAGGGCTAGTGACTCATGATGACACCTCGAGGGGGCACAAGCAATGGGGAGGCCACTCACTACTACAGGCTTTTTCTTTACAAACTCCACTTGGTGCTCACAAGCAAGACTGGGAGACTCCTGGCAGTCTCCCACAGTGCTGATGTTCAGGATGAGCAGACACTGCAGGAGGAGCAAACCCACTGGTACCTCTATCTCCATCCCCTCCTGAAACAAAAGCCTTAACAGGTGAGGGGAAAGGCAACCCAGGACATTCATCTGGAGCACCAGTGAAGACCCACTGCAGCTGGGAGAAGGAAACGGGGACAATCCTCTCCCACAGGTGAAGGGAGTCACGCTGGGAGAGAGGTCAGCATAGAGAAGGCCAGCTCTCTAAGATCCAGGATGCATACCTCCCAGATAGACACTTAGAACAGAGAACGTCCCTACCCCTATGGCAGAGCCAACAAGCATGGAGTAACAGGTAAATTGCAAGACACACACCTTCTCTCAGGCACAGGGCATGCTGAGGACCTCAGGCTGGAGGATGAAGTGTACACTGAAAAATGTTTTCTGGCAAATTATTCCCCACTTTAAACTCAATGTAATACCAGGGAAATACAAAGACTAACTCACTAAGCATAACCACAGCAACAGAAAATCTCGGATCCAGCCCAGCACCTAAGTAGATTCACTCAAATGCCTGTGCTAAGGTCTTAGCAGAAAGAAATACATATATACTTTTTTCAGACACAAAAAATATTTACCTCATAAATTTTTGAGAGTCTCTTGGATTGCAAGGAGATCCAACCAGTCCATCCTAAAGGAGATCAGTCCTGAGTGTTCATTGGAAGGACTGATGTTGAAGCTGAAACTCCAATATTTTGGCCACCTGATGTGAAGAACTGACTCATTTGAAAACACCCTGATGCAGAAAAAGATTGAAGGTGGGAGGAGAAGGGGCTGACAGAGCATGAGATGGTTGGATGGAATCACTGACTCAGCAGACATGAGTCTGAGTAAACTCCGAGAGTTAGTGATCGACAGGGAGGCCTGGCAAAGAGTCAGACACAACTGAGCGACTGAACTAAACTACTGTCTTATATGAGATGTATGTCTCTCAAGACAAGTGATAAAGCACATAATAAGGCAAGAAAAGGCAACATGTTCCCAAGAGAAAAGGTAACCAAGAGAACCAAGATATGACACTATCTATCTATTTAATGGTGAATTTTAAATAGATATAATTAACATGTGAAGAGTGCTCATGGAAAAGATAAACCAGATGCAAGCGCTGGTAGGTAATTTCAGAGACAAATTAAACTATCAGATCAGATCAGTTGCTCAGTCGTGTCCGACTCTTTGCGACCCCATGAACCGCAGCACGCCAGGCCTCCCTGTCCATCACCAGCTCCCGGAGGTCACCCAGACCCATACCCATCGAGTCAGTGATGCCATCCAGCCATCTCATCCTCTGTCGTCCCCTTCTCCTCCTGCCCTCAATCCCTCCCAGCATCAGAGTCTTCTCCAATGAGTCAACTCTTCGCATGAGGTGGCCAAAATACTGGAGTTTCAGCTTTAGCATCATTCCTTCTAAAGAAATTCCAGGATTGATCTCCTTCAGAATGGACTGGCTGGATCTCCTTGCAGTCCAAGGGACTCTCAAGAGTCTTCTCCAACACCACAGTTCAATGGAAATGGTAGAAAAGAAAAATGCAGTAAACAGGTGAAAAATGTCTTCAACTGGCTTCTCAATATGTTAAACAACTGAAGAAAGAATCAAAAAATTTGAAAAACTCAAACTGAAGCATACAGACCAAAACAAAGAGAAAAGTTTGGGGACAAATCAGACAATCTAATAGACAGGCACCTGGGATGCCAGAAGAAGAAAGAGAGAACAGAAGAAATATTTGAAGAAATAATTGTCAAAAATCATCCAAGATTAATGACAGACAGCAAAGCAACAGATTTAAGGAAGCTCAGAGAACAAAGCAGGATATACACGAAAATAAACAAGCCAAATAAAAGCATATTTAGTCACAGAATTGTCAAACTGCTGATAACAAAAGACAAAGAGAAAATCTTTAAAGTAGCCAGAGAAAAAAATGCACATTACATATGATAGAGCAAAGATAAGATTATATTATGTTTCTCTTCGAATATCATAAACACTAGAAAAAAATGGGGTAACACTTTCAAACAGCTAAAGAAAATAAAAATTTATAGACCAGAATTCTATATCAAGTGAATTATCTTCCAAACATAAATGATAAGTAAAGACTGTCATAGAGAAAAAAAAACTGAGAAAATTTTCTGCAAGTAGACTTATACTGTAGGCAATAGTAATATTAAAGATTGTTTTTCAGGCAATAAGGTTACAATGAATCAGAAACTTGGATTTACACAAAGAAATGAAAAGCACTGGATATGGAATAAAGGAAGGCAAAATAGAATCAAGGTTTTCTTACTTTCATTTACTCTAAAAGATAACTGATGGTCTAAAACAAAAATGGCATGAATATATTAAACGCTTATGGGCTTCCCAATGGCTCAGCAATGAAGATTCCACCTGCCAATGCAGGAGATGCAAGAGACACAGGTTTGATCCCTGTCTCGGGAAGACTCCCTGGAGGAGGAAATGGCAATCCACTCCAGTATTCTTGCCTGGGAAATCCCATGGACAGAGGAGCCTGGCAGGCTGTAATCCATAGGGCCGCAAAAGAGTCGGATAAGACTGACTGACTGAGCCTGCATGCATTGAGTGTTTATACTGTATGTGGAAAAAAAAAAAAAAAAAATCAGGCCTAATGAAAAATGCTTCAACAAGCAGTCAAATTGAAACAAATGAAAAAACAGAAAGCTTCAGCAAGGAAACAGGAAGTGTCAGCAAAGAACAGGAAAATATAAAAAAAGAAGCAAATAGAAAACTTAGAGCTGAAAAAAACACAATAACCAGGGCAGTAAGTTCAGTGGGCAGAATACAAAGGCAGAGGAAAGAATGAATGAATTGGAAGGCAGAACAACAGAAGTCATGCAATCTGAACAACATAGTTAGAACGGAATGGAGAAAAACAGTAAACAGAGCCTCAGTGACCTGTGGAACTATAATAAGAAATCTAACTCTTGTGTTGTTGGAATCCCAGAGAGAGACAAGAGAAAGCACACCCGAATAACTCACAAATGTGCTCTGTAAAAGGACCTATTACTGACAGAAAAGATAAGCTACAGGTTGAGAGAAAATATTTGAAAAAGGATTCGTATCTAGAATATATAAAGACCTCTCAAAATTCAACACTGAAGAAACAATCCAAATAGAAAATGAGCCCCCAAAAAGTGAGGAAAACATAAATTATCAAATCCAAATTAAAACCACAATGAGTTATTACCGCAAACCATCAGAACCGCCAGAACAACAACAAAAAAAACCAGTAATAACGCCATGCTAGTGAGGATATAGAGAAACAGAGTCACTCATATATTCATTGCCAGTGGAAATGTAAAATAATAAAACCTCTCTGGAAAAGTTTGGTAGTTCCCAGAAAAAACTGAACATGTCACTAACATATGACTTGGCATTTGTTCTCCGGGGCATTTATCCCAGAGAAGTAAGGGCTCAGGTTTACACAATACCTGTGCATGAATATTTTTTCATAATAGTCCAAACATGTAAGCAACCCACATGTACTTCAGCATGTGAGGGGAAAAAAGTGTGGGGCATCCATCTGTATCAGGGACCAAAAGGAGCAGACTACTAACATGCTGGACACCTCCTGTGGGTCTAAAGAACATCACACTGAGAAGAAAAGGCCAGTCTTGGAAGTCAATCTCTGTGCTGCATGATTCCACTTGTGTAATATTTTTGAGATGACAAATACTACAGAAATGGAGATCAGGCCAGCGGTCACCAGGGCTTGAAGGTAGTTCCAGGGGGATGTGGGTGTGACTAGGAGGGGTTTTGCAGTGGTAGAGTTGCTCTGTATCTTGCCTATATCAATGTCAGTATTCTGGCTACAACACTGCTCTCTAGATTTCCAAGATGCTATCATGGAAGAAATTTGATAAAGAAGACATGGGACAGGGATTACTTCTTACAAACTGTATTATCTGTATCTGTATTATTTCTTACAAACTATGTAAATCTACAATTATCTCCAAACAAAAAGTTTACCTAAAACAATGTGCAAGCAATAACAAGAAAGGATGAAAACAATATAGTATGTGGGCTCCGGGTCCCCCCAAACCACCACCATGTCTGAGGTTTGCTGGAGGGAGTCAGGGACTCAGCATAGTTGTACTTAGAGCTAAGGTTTAGGGCAGTCAGCAGCGAGGATGCACACTCACATCAGAAAGGAACAGACAAAGGTGGGCTCTGGGGTGTGGGGCATCCATCTGTATTAGGGACCAAGAGGAGCAGCCTATTAACACACTCGACACCTCCTGTGGATCTAAAGAACATCACGTTGAGAAGAAAACGCTGGTCTTAGAAGTCAGTCTCATGCACTGTATGGTCTTCGTCCCTAAAACAGATGGATGCCCCACACTCTGCCCTCCTGTGGGCACACTACTCCTCCAGCAAGGAAAGGGCAGCAACACACATGCAAATCTGCCCAGACATGCCCAATAGAGACTCAGGACCGAGGGTTTTACCTGGGGGCTGGTTCTGTGGGCGCCTTTTTCCTAACGTGGACTAAAGTCCCAGGCTTCCAAGGAAAGCAGGAATGCGGCATAAATGACAGTTTGTACAAACAGTCCAAGCCTCCCTTGCTATGCTATGCTATGCTAAGTCACTTCAGTCGTGTCCAACTCTGTATGACCCCATAGACGGCAGCCCACCAGGCTTTCCCGTCCCTGGGATTCTCCAGGCAAGAACACTGGAGTGGGTTGCCATTTCCTTCTCCAATGCATGAAAGTGAAAAGAGAAAGTGAAGACGCTCAGTCATGTCTGACTCTTAGCGACCCCCATGGACTGCAGCCCACCAGGCTCCTGCATCTGTGGGATTTTCCAGGCAAGAGTACTGGAGCGGGGTGCCATTGCCTTCCTTACTAGAGAGGAAATGAAGGGAACACCTCCCAAATTCAAATTCCCAGGCGCCACCTACACCGAGCTGACCTTGCCTTTCTAGGGGAGTAGTCCCAGCCTGCCATGTCAGCTCTTTACTGCACTTCACGCAAACACTGACCAAAAGAAAGCTGGCGTGGCTGCTCTAGTCTCACAGTGGACCCACAAATGAATATTATCAGGGGCAAGTAGGGACAGGACTTAAAAATAAGGGTTCAGTTCTCAGAGTCGAAATAATAATTCTATCTACGCATGGAACCAACAGGAAAGCTTCAAAATACATGAAGTAAAAACATACATAATCAAAACAGAAATAACCAGATCCACAATCACAGGGCTTTCTCATCACTCTCTAATTAATTAACAGAACCAGAAGGCAGAAAACCACTAAGGCTACAAAATTCCTGAACAACATTATAAACCAAAATTGACCAAATTGACAAAGTATTCGCATTCTTCTTAAATGTACATGAAACATTCACCAAAAGGCACTGTATTATTAGACATAAAATGATGCTTAAAAAAATAAAAGAATAGAAATTATACAAAGTATGATATCAGACTATAAGGAAATTAAACCAGAAATCAGTAACAGAAATATATTTGGAAAAGGTCCAAATATAAGGAAATTAAACAACACACTTATAATGACCTATTAATCAATGAGGAAGTCTCAAGGAAATTCTTTTAATATTTTCAGTTGCATGAATAAGAAAGTACAGATATAATTGGCAGGATGCAGCTAAAGAAGTGCTTAAATGGAAATTTACAGCATTAAACACCTATATTAAAAAATAATAAAGATCTCAAATCAGTAATCCAAGATCATATTCAAAGAAAAGCAAAACTGGACCAAAAGCAAGAAGGAAAGAAAAAAATATGGTTAAGAGCAGAAACCAATGAAACTGAAAATGGAAAAACAATAGAGAAAAATCAGTAAAACCCCAAGCTTGATTTTAGGGGGAAAAAAATCAATAAAATGAATACAATTCTAGTTTGACCAATCAAAAAAGAGAAAAGACACAAATTACTAATATTGAGAATGAAAAGGGGCCATCATTATTGCTTTTACAGTATGATGATCATGAGAGAATATTAGGAGTAACTTTATACCAATAAATTTAACATCTTAGATAAAATGGACTTATTCTTTGAAAGATATAATCTACCAAAACCCACTCAAGAAGAAACAGATCACCTGAATAGCCCTGTGTCTATTAAGGAAATTAAATTTGTGGCTAAAAGCCCTCCAAAAAAAAAAAAAAAAGAGAGAGAGAGAAAGAAAGAAAACTCCTGGACCATATGGTTTGACTGGCAAATTCCAGCTAACATTTAAGGAAAAAAATAATACCAATTTATATACAACGTCTATCATAAGATAGAAGAGAACTAAATGCTTCCAAACCTATTTGAAGCCAGAATTACCTTAATCATGCTAAGACCAGAAAAACACACCAAAAAGGTTTAATTTCAACAGAGCCTAAATTATTAGTTTTTATTTTATGGATTATGCTTTTGGTGTTGTATGTGAAAACTTTTTGCCTAACCCAAGGTAGCACAAATTTCATTCTATCCTTCCTTCAGAAATTTAGTGGTTTACAAAAAAATGTCCAAGGAAATATTTGCACATCACATTTCTGGTTTGTTTCCAGAATACATAACAAATCCTCAAAGCATAAGGAAAAAATCCAAAATAAGGCAGAAGATCTGAACAGACACTTCATCGAGTGGATTTCAAATAAGCACCAGAAAGGACACTGAAGCATTCATCATCAGGAAAATGCCAACCACAACCCAGGTGAGATGCCACTCCGCCTCTACTAGGATATCTGAGATCAGATGGCCACTGGGACTCTCATACAATAATTAGTTTATCATTAAACATTTCAACACTGGAGAAATGAGTTGGTAGCCTCTTAGCTCTTCATTTTGAAGAAATATTGGATTTCCAGAAAACTTACAAAGATAGTAAAAAGTTCTCTGTTCCCTTACCTAGTTCCTCCTAAAGTTAGCATTGTCCGTAAACCTAGTAAGGTCTTCCCTGGTGGCTCAGAAGGTAAAGAATCTGCCTTCAATGCAGGAGACCCTGGTTAGATTCCTGGGTCAGAAAGATCTGCTGAAGAAGGGATAGGCTACCCACTCCAGTAGGCTTCCCTGGTGGCTCAGCTGGTAAAGAATCCGCCTGCAATGAGGGAGACCTGGGCTCTTTCCCTGGGTTGGGAAGATCCCCTGGAGAAGGAAAAGGCTACCCACACCAGTATTCTGGCCTGGAGAATTCCATGGACTGTATAGTCCATGGGGTCACAAAGAGTCAGACATGACTGAGTGACTTTAACTTCACTTCACAAACCTAGTAAAATTAACAAATGAATTAGTTGACAATGATACAGTGTTCTGACATAAACTACAAACGTTATTCATGTATCCCCATTTTTTCAACTAAAGTTCATTTCTTGTTCTGGTCCACATGCCCTGCATCCCTGGTCTCCTTCCACCTGATAGTCCCTTCATCTCTCATTTTCTTCATGATCCTGACACTTCTGAAAAAAACTAGTGAGGCATTCTGCACAACATCCTCAGTGTGGTTTGTCCGCTGTTGTCTAATGAGTATATTGAGGTCACAGAAGTTGGGGAAGAGCATCACCCAGGTTACACACCTTCCTAGAGCATCAGGTTGGAGTAAACAATGTTGATGCATCACTTGGCTAAGGTGGTGTCTTCCAGCTTTCTCTGCTATGTAACCATGTCCCCCTTTGCCATCAGCAAGCTTTGGGGTTTCCTTCCTCTCTCCCCTTTGGCACCACATGAGCTCTTTTGATCTTTTTAATTTTTTATTAATCCATCATTTCTCCCAAGAGTTTCTTTTTCTACTTTTATTTCTTTTACCCTTTGATCTTCTCTCCAAGGCCAGCTTTGGATGACCCCTAGGGATTTTCACTCTCCTATCTCCTTTTCTCATCTTTCTTAGCTTTCCTAATTCTTTGCCCTTGTTTCCTCAGAAATCTCCTAAATCTGGTATTTCCAGTCACTAATTCATTCCTCAGTTATATCCCTTTTTGCTAAATAGCCCATCATTATTCAACTCATATACTTTATACCTAGATTTTTATCTTGTCCATTTTGTTTTCCTGTTCCTGTTTTATGTCTCTTTGCCTCTTTTAGTAGGTTTATTAGGCTCACTTTTTTTCTTTTTCACTATGTTTATCAGAAGATATTGAATATAGTACTCTGTGCTATACAGTGGGAACATGTTGTTTATCCTCTCTCTATATGATAGCTTGCATCTGCTCACCCCAAACTCCCAATCCAACCCTCCCCCACACCCTCCCCTTTGGCAACCACCAATCCGTTTCCAATGTCTGTGGGTCTGTTTCTGCTTCACAGGTAAGTTCATTTGTGTTATATTTTAGATTCCTAATATAAGTGATGAGTATGTTCCTTAGGTTCATTTAAAATCTTGGTCTATACTTTTTAATACATCTGTTTCTGATGCAGTCTGGAATGACGTAAGCCTTTGAGGATGCGCAGCCCTGCTAGTGCCCTGAGGGCAAGGGCTCCTTTGTCTGCTGATGGTGCAGGGCCCACTAGTCGCTGCCCATCAGACTCCTCTTCTCCCAAAACCTGGTGCAGTCACGGGAGCCCTCACGCCATCCACTGATGGACTGTCTTCATCTGGGCGATGCTCAGCCTCAGCTCCCCTGCATTTAATTGGTATTAAAGATTAAAAAGCAAATTACCAAAGCAATCACACAGATCCACTTGTCTATATCTCGCCACGGCTCCCAAGCAGTTTGATATTTACTGTCAGCTGGCATTTAATTACTCAGCCAGATTTGCAGACCATAATTGACAGAATGCTGAAGACTAATTCTTTCAAAGGACGCTCTCCCCATACGAGAACACTCGGGCTCAGAGGCGACACCATCTCTGCTCCAAAGATCAGTGAGACATACATGGGCACAGATTGATCCCTTCTTTTCCCCTCCTACTGTTCTGGTAGCTTTAGGTCCTCAGGCCTGCGGGAGTCAGTGAGAAAATGCAAAGGAGACACTGGCGCAGGAAGCATTTCCCCTTGATAGTTGCCAAATCCAGACCAGTCCCCAATCTAGAGAAATCACCTTGAGCCTGGAGAAGGGCCTCCCTGGAGGCTGAACTGCACAGCCACTGATCCACTTCTCCCCCAGGTGCAAAGGGAGAAGACCAGCAGAGAAACAGGGGGCCTCTGTCTGATTCTGTGTTTCTGAAACATCCCTGCACAGGGTGAAAGCCCACCTCACGTCTCAGGTCATGGACCTTCCTAATCCTGCAACGATTACCTCATGCACCATTTAATAATTTAGACATCTCAAACCAAACTAGGCCAAGCAGCACAACACAGAAAAGAGGCTAATGCAGTTCTAAGGAAATGGGGGAAAAGATATTAATGGAGCAGTTATTTCTCTTTCTACTCTTTCAAGGTCACCATTCACTACTGCTCAGGGCTGTAGGAAAAGATAGAGATCTTAACACAAAGCGGGGAGCTAGTGGCACACTGGTAAAGAACACCAAGACAGGACAGGGGCAAATTTTCAAAAAGGAGAAATAAAATCTCCCTGCATGTTCTTAACTTCAGCTAGTGAATCAACAAGGTCAAGTACCAATCTGGGTAAATACACTTTGGCTTTCAGGAATTTAAAAAAAAAAAAAAAAAATTTAACTCAAGAAAAAAAAAAAAAAAACATTTTTTAAGAAAGGTAGAAGAACTAAGACTGAGAGCAAAGCTTAACTTTGGAGGAATCACTTTTTCGGGAACTTGCTCTGCACCAGGAGTCGGTCCTGGTCTCAGCCTCACCCTGCGCTCGAATCCTAAGCGTTTTCTTTTCAACATTCAGAAACTAGGTTCTGTCACCACCATATCTGAATCTGAACAAGGTCAAACTCTCCAGGCCTGGATGAATAGCAAGGTTAGGGATTTTAAAACTAGTTTGCCTACAAGCCACCTGGCTTTCCATGGGCCCAGGCTGATGGGGACAATTTTGGATGCTCCCCTGAGGGCACGGAGGAGTGGGTGTGGCCAGTGCCCGGGCAGCTGACTGGTGCTCAGATGCACCTGTCTGGGATCAGATGCCCTGATTGGCTTCAGCTGCTCTGCCTGTGCCCTCGCCCACAGCTTCCCTGCCCTGAAGGCTCCCACATGCCTCTTCCTGTAGGGCCCTTCTTCCCCAGAAACTTCCACGTGACCTAGCAGTCCTAAAGGAAGTTTATCTCTAACTGGCTGATTGCGTATCTAAAGAAATTAACTAAAGAGCAAATTTGGCCTTTTCTTTTCAAAGCTCTGTGCCTTACTGCACGTATGCTAGCACAGAGGCCCCGACAAGCAACATTCCCCATCTCCATCTCCAGGGGCACCGTATGTGGCCCTGAAAACCCCAGCCCCTGGGAGGAAGCTGGCATGTCCTCCTCTCTCACTCATGGTCTGGCCGTAGCTTTTTACTCTCAGTCCCAGTGCCACCAGGCTGGCATGCTAAAGGCCCACGACATTCAGATGTCCACAAAGAATCGTTGTTGTTCAGTCGCTAAGTCTGTCCGACTATTTGCACCCCCATGAACTGTAGCCTGCCAGGTTTCTCTGTCCATGGGATTTCCCAGGCAAGAATACTGGAATGAGCTGCCATTTCCTTCTCTGAAGCATCTCTCTAACAGCGGGATCTAACCTGTGTCTGCTCCACTGGCTGGCAGATTCTTCACCTGAGCCACCAGGGAAGCCTTCCTCAAAGAATATGTGCTTTAAAAATCATTCTTAATAAGCAAAAATGGCAACCCACTCCAGTGTTCTTGCCTGGAGAATCCCAGGGATGGTGGAGCCTGGTGGGCTGCCGTCTATGGGATCGCAGAGAGTCAGACACGACTGAAGCGACTTAGCAGCAGCAGCAGCACAAATAATGTAAAAGCTAGAATCTCCATTTAAAAAAAAAAAAAATACAATCCCAAGCATTATTAACATTTTGATATGCTTCTTTCCAATGTTTTTTTAAAAAATGTTTCCGTTATAATTGTGATAACAGAAAATTTTTAAAAAAAACATTGGAAAGAAGCATATCAAAATGTTAATATTTTTTACTTAATTTTATGCAAGCACTTTCCCCACTGAAAAGTATTCAAAATGTCCATTTTAGTTAAAACATAACACTTGTACAGAATGGAGTCACCCTTGTTTACTTAATCATCCCCCTATTGTTGGGTATTCAAGTGGTTCCACTCTTTTCACTATGATGAATAACCTGGAATGAACATCTTTGGACATAAATCTTTGACCTCATCATTGATTACATTCTTGGGTTTCCATGAGTAGAATTATTGAGTCAAAGGGTGAACACATGAAAGCTCTTAAAATAAATTGCCAAATTCATATACAGAAATGTTGCTTCAATTGATACTCCCACCCACTTGTATTATCTTCATGTTTAAAAATCTTTAATAATCTGATAGCCCCAAATGGTGCATCACCAGGTATCGATCTGTTTCTTTGTGGATTTTTCCCACCATTCCAATGCTGAGAAAGGCTGTGCTCATTCAATCAGCAGAAAAATAACCACCTTCATATCATTGTTTTCCAGGGGTTCATCATCTTACATTGAGCTCTACAATCTATGAGAAACTGGCAAATGCGGCAAGAGGGCTCTGCTCTTGCAGTGGAGCCCCCTTTGTCCACTCCCCCCTGCATCCTCATGGAGGGCTCTGTTCCCCTGCTCTTCTGCCCAGATCCCACTACAAGCAGGTGCCCTGGCACATGGCCCCTCTTCCCCTTGCCCTCTGCGCTCCTGCCCTCCCACCTCAAGCTCTCATTCTGATCTGCTCCTCTGCCCTGCAGCTTCATGGAAGCTAACCCCTTTGACAGACCTGGGGTGTTCAGTGCTGCCAGGGACTTACCTGAGCAAGTCCATAGCCCAGGTGCAACAAGGTAGCCAGCCTGGTTTTGCAGCAGGTCCAGACCTGTACTCCCCACCCAGTCCTCACCTGTGTAGCACTGATCCCCATCTTTCTGACTCTATGTCCAGCACTCACTCCTTTTGAATGTGGGCAGTGAAGAGGAGATCGTTTGTCAAGCCCCAAATTTAAATTGATTTCTAACTAAATAATAGTTTCCTTCCTCACCAATCAGTAACTCTTCCTTTATTTTATACCTTTGAATATTCATTTTATCTTTGAATATTTATATACTTAAGTCTGGGGGATTTACTCTATTGTATGGTCTATTCATGATATTGGTTCATCCTATCATATACTAGAGCTACTGTTTAATATGATAATATTTATGCTATTCTATTTATGATACTGGTTCATAACTCAGTATCATATGGATTTACAGTATGTTTTACCACTTGTATTTTGAAAGATGCAGTGATGATATTTATCTGAATTCTCCCAGAGAAGCCCTCAGTACAGTGACTCTGAAACTCTGCAGCACATTCCAATCACCTGAGCAGGTTGTAAAAACAGTAACATTCAGGTTGCACTCAGTGCCTCCAGTAAAATCAGAAAGTCTCAGGGTGGAAACCATGTCCACATGATTCCAAAGCGTAGCACAGTCTAGGAACTGCGGCCTCAGGAGGCGACGGTGCAGAGCTGGGAGGTGAGAGGTTTCCAGCCAGGTTCTCCACTGCCCCTACAGTCCTTACCAGCTAGACCAGCACAGGTGTATTAGTACCTGATCATTACTTCCCACACTGGAAACAATGGTCCATTAATAAAAGAAAGTCTTTTCAACAGTCTCGACCACCCAAAAGAAATATACTCAATTATCTTTAGCTGTAAATCCTGCTAGACAGTTCAGCATCTAATGGCCCAGGCTGAGGTCCCTATTCTCTGGGCTTTATGGGCTAGGACAGACTATGGGAAAGTAGGCCCATGATATACACAGACACTTCACAAAAGCAGGATGCTTAGGCCCAGAAATTAAGAATAAACCACCAAATAATTACAATATGCCTTCCTTTTACCAATTCAAAGTATTGTGACAAAGCTGGAAACAACTTCTAACATTTGCACAGCCTTCAACTCGGTCCAGGCTACAGGAAAAAAGCCCAGAATTTTTATAGCATATTCCTCTTAAGGAGTCATCTCTCCGCCCCCAGCCCCAAATGTGCATCTACAATTTTAGCCTTCTGTGCCTCTCTGTCATTGCATCCGTGTAGGCCAGAACCACCATGGCTTCCTCGGCCTCCCAAAGCTGGACTGTGTCTGCTGGGGCAGCACCTGCCACCATGCCCGACCCCCACTCTGAGAACCCCGGGGGCTTCCTCCATCCTCCAGGGCTCCCTTTACCCAAAGACAGCTCCCGACTTGGCATCATCTTCAGGATCGGGCCCAGGCTGGACCCACGCTGGCTGCACTTCAGGATGCCCTCCTTCAGACAAAGCACAGGCATGCCCATGCTCTGCCCCTGCCCTTAGAGCTGCCCAAGGAACCCAACCTCCTGTCCAGAGTTAGGCTTTGATCCTGAACCCCCTCACTCAGCTCCCATACTCTCCTATCTGCCCCCGTGTCCCCAGGCTTCCTATTTCCTCAGCACATTGTATGCCTGGAGAGGAAGGGGATGGCTGACTCAGCCCTTCTCAGGGACTCACTGGGGGCTGGCCTGACTGCCCCCAGACCCCTTCTCTTTGGAGCTCAGGCCACTCCATTATAGTGTTTCCTTTTGCATCTTGCATCACCACACAAGACAAGGACCCCCTGGGCTGCCCTTTCTTTCCATCCGGGGCCTGCCTGAGCACAGCAGCACCCGGGTTCTGTTGACATCCTCCTCTCCCACACCCATGCTCCCCGCCTGTCCCTGAGCCCTCGCGTTCACACTCACAGCTGCCGGTCACCCAGGGACAGAGCCTCCGGTCCCCCACGTTCTCCAGCGCTCCAGGCCTGCATCTCCGCCTGACATCTTCTGTGAACATTTTAAGGTCCTGAATTCTAAGCTTCCAGTGCCAAACACTTTCACTTTCCTTGCTCCTCTGCTAACACTCTTGATCTTCCAGACGGCCAGAAGCCAGTGTTGCAGTGACAACAGCAGCAAGTGATGGACCAGAACACAGCCACAGAGTCGGGGGATGGGGTGGGGGGGAGTCCAGCCCAGAGCTGGGCTGTCTAAGCAGATCATCTCACTCAGGTCCTTTACCGCCGCGAGAGCTGAAGCTTCAACAAGCCGAGCACCTGCTGCAGGTGGCCCAGGTGTCTGGGCGCCTGGCCGCTGCGGACACTGACCCCGGTGGATACCGGCTGCAGCTCCTCTACCAGCGCCCCAGGACCAAAGGGCTTGGCCATGCAGACAGCTCCACCCCCCAGACGGATTATGCAGGTCGAGTCACAACCGGTTTCTCCCTCTACGGCACTCAGTTTACGCCTGGCCTTGTTACACGTTGAATCGAGTTCCCCTAAGAAAGTCACAAGGAAATCCTAATTCCCAGTAGCTCGGACTGTGACCTAAGTTAGGTAGGCTTCACAGAAGTCAGCAAAAGAAAACGAGGTTATTAGGGTGGCACTTAACCCAATATGACTGGTGTCCCGGTTACAAGGGTAAATATCAGGCACAGTCGCGCACACAGGGAAGATGCCGTGCAAACCCTGGAGAGATGCCGCCACGAGAGAGGGACCCACAGGGAAGCCAGGAGAGAGGTCTGCGCAGAGCCTTCCTGGGGCCTTCAAGGGAGGCTGCCCACACCTTGACCTTAGCCTCCTGGTCTTCAGAACCGTGCGGCAAGAAGTGTCTGTTTTCCTGAGACTTCCAGTTTGTGGTCAGCATGGATGGCAGCCCTGGGATGTGTGTTCCACTGTCCTCAGCCAGCTGGGGTAAGGACACAAGAGGGGGCTTCTCGGGAAATCTGGGAGAAGCCCCTGCGTCTCCCCTGCTGGCTATCAGAAAAGAGCGCACTGCTGCAGGCTGATCCTGGGAGACTTCATGCAAGCGTGGGCGGGGGGCAGGTCCATGAGAGGCGCTGGGAGTGGGGGGACAGGGTCCCTAACCCCTGTGACAGGCTGCAGCAGCAGGCATGCTACCCCCATTCTTGGAGGGCTCGGAGGGCTGACATGTCCTGCCCTAGGACCCACAGTTAACACGGGGCAGCCATGGGAGTTGGACCCAAGCCCACCCCAGCCCGAGTCCAGTGCTCTTACCCAGCACCCAGGGTTAGACTTCCACCTAACAGAAGTGCTCTGGGCTGCTCAGGGCTGTGGATCTTCTCTGCTACTGCTACCTCCTCACCTTCCTTTCTCTCTGTTCTAGCCCACTCCTGGCTTGTTCCCATAACCTGGACTCTAACACAAATGAGCCTTTTCCTTCTTAATCCTGCACTTTCCTGCTAGCACTGGCCTCTGGCCCCGGCCTCCTCTGGCAGCTCCCAGTGGGCAGCAAGTCTAGGCAAGCCCTGATCCTTTGTTCCCTGCCCCCTGGGGTCTCTGCCCAGGTGAAACCCCTTCCTCGCCCTCTACCAGGTCTACCCTTGCTGCACTGTGCTTCACAATAGTCACCCTCACCTTCACTCCCACCCCGAACCACAGCCACTCGGATGGCAGGACAGCGCTGTCTCTAAGTCTCTCCGTCCTGACTTGGAGTGGAGGCCTGGTGAATATCAAGGCGGCAGCTCAGAGCTTCCCCTCATCATACAGGTCCCACTCATCCAGCAAATATTTGAACCCTGCTGTGTTCAACAGGATAGCAAACGTGCCTGTCCACGCAGAGCTACCTGTATAGAGGAGAATGCAGATGCGAGAGACAAAGAAATACACCAGGCTTATTTAAGCAGAGAAATGGTTCCAAATGTTTGGTACAAGCAGTCGTACGAGATGCAGTTGGAGACATGAGTGAACATCATGGGCACCTCACAAGCCATGTTAATCACCTGGCATGTAACATGTGTTAAACCCTTCCATATTCCCCACTAGAGCACACGTGAATGGAGTTTAGCTTCCCCACCAGAAGGGGAACAAGACACCCAAAGACACCCGGTGGCAGCCGAGCAAGTCACAGGGCAGATGCAGACGTTCAGTGGGGTTCTTCTGCCTCCTTCCCAGACCTGCACTTCTCCTGCAAGTCTGCTGGCACAGCTGGTGCGGTGGGAGATAAAACCTGACTCTGAGAAGCTGCTTCCTCTCAGCTGCACTGGGCTGGCCCTGACCCTGCTGAGCTGTAGGGCACTGAGCTGTGAGACCTGAGGAAAGTGAGTCTTTTGATGTTTTCAAAGGTCGGACCACACCGCTCCCCTGTGGAATGTCACTCAGCTAAGGCCGAGAATGTTTCAGCTGCTGGGAGAGCCAATTAGAGCCAATTATAACTCAACTAACCTCCCACGACACCAAAATTCCTTGTAGTGCTTGTCTGGGCTTCTTGCAAAAATACTGTGCATCTGAGCCCGACTTCAGCATAACAGCGTGGCCCAGGATAGAAGCCACTGTGCTCAGCCCTCATCCACTCCAGATATATCTGACCACTCACTAGGCTGGTTTTAATCACTGAGACCCAGACCCATGCCCAGAGGATTGGGTTCAAATGATCAGGGGTGCAGGCATCAGTATTTTTTAAAATATCCCCAGGGTTGAAAAACAGTGATGAGTATGAATTTATCTACAGAGACCACTGGGTTCTCTGAACCCCCGCCTCTGCCCCTCCTTCTTCGTTATAGACACATTTTCTGATTTTCCTGGATTAGTTGGCACCTGCTTCTTCTAACACCAGATCTTTATTATTCACTCGTTATTTTTATCATATATGTCTTTTTCATAAATATTCTACATATATTTTGCATTTTCATTTGATTTTATTCTTTCTTAACTAAATATATTTCAGATATCTTGAACTAAGCAAGTGAACAAAGTAAGCTTTTTAAACCTGTTTTCCAGGATAGTTTTGAAATGTATTTCTTTTTATTCAGTTAACAGAAAACTGAGTCCATAGCATCTGGAAATAAACTGGCACATGCTTGCTATGAATATGAATATTTTCTTATATTTATCTACAAGCAGATATCCTTATTTCTCATACATACACAAACACATCACACACACACACACAATTTCCCATAGCACAAAGTCTTGTCAAAGCAGATATCCAGTAGGAAATAATTGTTAAAGAAATTAATGAATGCACAAATGGATAGATGTACAGAAGCTGAAATTAAAAGATTAAAAAAAAACATGTATTCACATATATAGATATAAGCTTATATGTAAATATAACCTTATTTCCCGTTGGCGTAGGATACGAGGACATCTGTGATAAATTTTAAATTCAATGGGCATATGTAAATAACTGATGGATGCATATAGCAGGATATGAGCTTAAATTTTTAAATGTTAGTGTCCCACATTGTGCCTTTAATAATGATGATGTAAACAAAACACTTCCTTAGTGATTAAGTAGGTGCTTCCAAGATGAATAATACAGTGTAACAGGATTCATTAGACTCCATGATGAAAAGTGAAAAAAAAAAAAAAAAAAAAGTAACTTGCAGAACAAACAGTTCAGATCATGAGAGAAGTCCCAGACAAAAGGAGAAACAATTGAGTCCCTTAATTTTATTTTTCTTTTGTTTTTAATGAGTTTTGCTGCACTGTGGGCAGGAGAAACTTTTGTATTGTTACCACTCAAAGATTTTAATCTGGTTTGGATTAGCAGCACTTTCTTTAACCTAAATCTCAAGCAGAAAACCATTGTCTGTGGATTTAGCTGCCCTGCCTGAGGACAAGGTGGGCTCACAGTCCACGGCACCAGCTTGCCTCTCCACCAAAGAAACACAGCACGGAGACCAGCAACCTCTCCACGTGACTCTCAGGCCAGCCACACAGCAGAATTACCTGGTAAGGCTTCTTTAAATCACCTTCTGACCCCACACCGGAGGTTCTAGTTTAATGCAGCTGAAACGGGACCTGAGCACTGGTGTTTTTCCAAAGCTCCCCTGGTGCTTATGAAGGCAGCCTTGGTTGGAGCCACCATCTGTTAATTGAACAACTACCCTTACATAGGGCTTCCCTTGTGGCTCAGCTGGCAAAGAATCCGCCGGCAATGCGGGAGACCTGGGTTCGATCCCTGGGTTGGGAAGATCCCCTGGAGAAGGAAAAGGCTACCCACTCCAGTATTCTGGCCTAGAGAAGTCCATGGATGGTATAGTCCATGGGATTGCAAAGAGTTGGACATGACTGAGCAACTTTCACACACACACACTGTTATATAAGGACAGAAGTAAGGCCCAGGACATGCAGTGACACAGCAAAGACAGCACAGTCAGGGTCCTGCCAAGCCTGGAACCCCTGTTTCTGAACTCCCATCCGGGGTGGCATGGACTCCCAGGAGGCCCTCAGAAGCACTTGTCTCTGTGAACAGATGAGTGAGCCTCAGGAGAGCTGATGTTACCAGCATGGGAAGGAGAGGAGGTCCATGTGATCCCTAGTCACAATGTCCACTTTTCCCCCACAACACGTGGTCATGAGCAGCAGAGACCCATCATGTGAGGTTCTGACTAGGAAAGTGGCTGGAGGGACAACGTGAAAAGCAAAGGTTTAAGGGAAGTCTTTGGAGAAGGCAATGGCAACCCACTCCAGTACTCTTGCCTGGAAACTCCCATGGATGGAGGAGCCTGGTAGGCTGCAGTCCATGGGGGTCACAAAGACTGACGGACTTCCCTTTACTTTTCACTTTCATGCGTTGGAGAAGGAAATGGCAACCCACTCCAGTGTACTTGCCTGGAGAATCCCAGGGACAGTGGAGCCTGGTGGGCTGCCATCCATGGGGTCGCAGAGTTGGACACGACTGACGCGACTTAGCAGCAGCAGCAGCGGCAAGAGGGGTCCTGGGAAAGAAGAGCCACCTGATGAGCGGCAGCAGCCATGACAGACTGTTTCACACGCACCCCCTCCTTCGCACTCCCACAAGCCCAAGAGAGTGATAACCATCTGGATGAGGAGCCTTCCAGCCTGAGTTCTTGGAGCAGCTCAGTAATTTGCCCAAGGCCACGGAGCTTGAGTCAACTGAGCCGGGTCTGTCTGATACCAGGGTCTGAGTGCTTAACCCCTGAAACATAAAATGGAAAACATCAAACAACTCATGTGCCTTGATTTTAGGGCACAGTCCTGAAACCCGTAGCCCTGAGGGGATATCCTCATCTTCCCTCCATAAAATCCAGAGCCAAAAATAAAAAAACAAAAATCAAATCCATATCTCTCTCAATTCAAGAAAGTATTAAACTGATAAATTATGAATTAAAAGTTCAGAGCCAAGTTACTCAGTCTTGCCTCCAGAAAGCCCATCTCCTGGCTACAAAGACCCTTTGAGCTTTGAACACAGCATTGCTATAAATGAGTCACATTAGCTCTTTTTGTTTTGTGTGTTTATTTATTATTTGCTCTCGTTATCTAGAAATCTATATTTTAACCCTAATTGTCTCCCTGCGGTAATGATTAAGGCATGACTCTGAGATTTGCATTGCAAACACCATGAGGCCCTCAACAGGAGCAGATGAATTCTGAACTTGGCATCTACCAGTATTTATTGCTTCATTTCTGTCTTCCCAGCTTCATTTTGGGCCAAATTTGTTAATATATTTTTCAAGTTCTGAAAGGATGGGAGCGGATGGAATTCAGGATCATGATCTCAGAATTACATGGACTCTACCCAGTAGATCAAAATTGAACTTTTTATTGCCGGAACCATATCCTTAACTAAAAAAAAAACTCATGATCAGTGCCTTATCTACATTTTACTAATGAATATGTATAGGACCACCCACCACACGTACAGTTTCATAGAAGCTACTCTATTTAGACAATGGTTACTTGGGGAAACCAGAAAGGGCCTTAGAAAAAGGCATGCGGTAAGTGGGATGTGTTTTTATCCCTCCCAAGGGGAGGTGAGAAGGCTTCAGAAGTGGGTACCCGCACTTTTTCAGTTTTATCTTAAAAGATTTGTTTATTTCAGGAATAGTTACAATCCAACCAGGATAATGTATCTCCATAAAGTCCCTTTTACTTTTTCCTTTGCTCAATTAGCCTCATAAAAGACAATGAAAACCTGCTGAAAATGATACAAAGAGGAAGTAAGATTATCAACACAGTGCAAGTGTTTGAAAATAAGATGCTACAATCAGGTACAAGAAAGAATCTGCATGCAAGTTAATACACAGCAACCTGCGTGTTGGTGTCTAAGTGACTTGCGTCTTAATAGTAACAAAGCCCTCATTCACAGGACTCTTTCTTTAGATCTCTGCCCACTCAGAGCTGCAGTGGGCTTTTCTGCCCAAGCCGTCCAGACCAGTTTACCTACGTCAGTAAAGGTAGCCCTGCTACACAGCTGACCTATGTCAGTAAAGGTAGCCCCATTGCACAGCAGGTTCCAGCTATCGCCACTCCACAGTAACATGCCCAGCAACAATGTTGACCAGCAAGTATCGGGCCAACTGTGGAATCAAGCAGAATTCAGAGGAAGTGGAAATTTTGTAGAAAAGTGTTAGCACTAGTTAGCGTTTTGCTGCAAATAATGAAATGCAACTTCATAAGTGGCAACTACACCATATGAAGAGATCTCTAGTCTTTCCCATTCTGTTGTTTTCCTCTATTTCTTTGCATTGATTGCTGAGGAAGGCTTTCTTATCTCTTCTTGCTATTCTTTGGAACTCTGCATTCAGATGCTTATATCTTTCCTTTTCTCCTTTGCTTTTCACTTCTCTTCTTTTCACAGCTATTTGTAAGGCCTCTCCAGACAGCCATTTTGCTTTTTTACATTTCTTTTCCATGGGGATGGTCTTGATCCCTGTCTCCTGTACAATGTCATGAACCTCCGTCCATAGTTCATCAGGCACTCCATCTATCGGATCAGATCAGATCAGATCAGATCAGTCACTCAGTCGTGTCCGACTCTTTGCGACCCCATGAACCGCAGCACGCCAGGCCTCCCTGTCCATCACCAGCTCCCGGAGGTCACTCAGACACACACCCATCAAGTCAGTGATGCCATCCAGCCATCTCATCCTCTGTCGTCCCCTTCTCCTCCTGCCCTCAATCCCTCCCAGCATCAGAGTCTTCTCCAATGAGTCAACTCTTCACATGAGATGGCCAAAATACTGGAGTTTCAGCTTTAGCATCATTCCTTCCAAAGAAATTCCAGGATTGATCTCCTTCAGAATGGACTGGTTGGATCTTCTTGCAGTCCAAGGGACTCTCAAGAGTCTTCTCCAACACCACAGTTCAAAAGCATCAATTCTTCGGTGCTCAGTCTTCTTCACAGTCCAGCTCTCACATCCATACATGACCACAGGAAAGACCATAGCCTTGACTAGGCAAACCTTTGTTGGCAAAGTAATGTCTCTGCTTTTGAATATGCTATCTAGGTTGGTCATAACTTTCCTTCCAAGGAGTAAGCGTCTTTTAATTTCATGGCTGCAGTCACCATCTGCAGTGATTTTGGAGCCCAGAAAAACAAATTCTGACACTGTTTCCACTGTTTCTCCATCTATTTCCCATGTAGTGATGGGACCAGATGCCATGATCTTCGTTTTCTGAATGTTGAGCTTTAAGCCAACCTTTTCACTCTCTACTTTCACTTTCATCAAGAGGCTTTTTAGCCCCTCTTCACTTTCTGCCATAAGAGTGGTGTCATCTGCATATCTGAGGTTATTGATATTTCTCCCAGCAATCTTGATTCCAACTTCTATTGGATCTAGTCCCTTAAATCTATTTCTCACTTCCACTGTATAATCATAACGGATTTGATTTAGGTCATACCTGAATGGTCTAGTGGTTTTCCCTACTTTCTTCAATTTCAGTCTGAATTTGGCAATAAGGAGTTCATGATCTGAGCCACAGTCAGTTCCTGGTCTTGTTTTTGTTGACTGTATAGAGCTTCTCCATCTTTGGTCACAAAGAATCTAATCAATCTGATTTCAGTGTTGACCATCTAGTGATGTCCATATGTAGAGTCTTCTCTTGTGTTGTTGGAAGAGGGTATTTGCTATGACCAGTGCATTTTCTTCGCAAAACTCTATTAGTCTTTGCCCTGCTTCATTCTGTATTCCAAGGGCAAATTTGCCTGTTACTCCAGGTGTTTCTTGACTTCCTACTTTTGCATTCCAGTCCCCTATAATGAAAAAGACATCTTTTTTGGGTGTTAGTTCTAAAAGGTCTTATAGGTCTTCACAGAACTATTCAACTTCAGCTTCTTCAGCATTACTGGTTGGGGCATAGACTTGGATTACTGTGATATTGAACGGTTTGCCTTGGAAATGAACAGAGATCATTCTGTCCTTTTTGAGCAAATTTGGAAAACTCAGCAGTGGCCACAGGACTGGAAAAGGTCAGTTTTCATTCCAGTCCCAAAGAAAGGCAATGCCAAAGAATGCTCAAACTACAACACAATTGCACTCATCTCACACGCTAGTAAAGTAATGCTCAAAATTCTCCAAGCCAGGAGGCTTCAGCAATACGTGAACCATGAACTTCCAGATGTTCAAGCTGGTTTTAGAAAAGACAGAGGAACCAGAGATCAAATTGCCAACATCTGATGGATCATTGAAAAAGCAAGAGAGTTCCAGAAAAACATCTATTTCTGCTTTATTGACTATGCCAAGGCCTTTGACTGTGTGGATCACAATAAACTGTGGAAAATTCTGAAAGAGATGGGAATACCAGACCACCTGACCTGCCTCTTGAGAAACCTATATGCAGGTCAGGAAACAACAGTTAGAACTGGACATGGAACAACAGACTGGTTCCAAATAGGAAAAGGTGTTCGTCAAGGCTGTATATTGTCACCCTGCTTATTTAAATTATATGCAGAGTACATCATGAGAAACGCTGGGCTGGAAGAAGCACAAGCTGAAATCAAGATTGCCAGGAGAAATATCAATACCCTCAGATATGCAGATGACACCACCCTTATGGCAGAAAGTGAAGAGGAACTCAAAAGCCTCTTGATGAAAGTGAAAGAGGAGAGTGAAAAAGTTGGCTTAAAGCTCAACATTCAGAAAATGAAGATCATGGCATCCGGTCCCATCACTTCATGGGAAATAGATGGGGTAACAGTGGAAACAGTGTCAGACTTTATTATTTTGGGCTCCAAAATCACTGCAGATGGTGACTACAGCCATGAAATTAAAAGACGCTTACTCCTTGGAAGGAAAGTTATGATCAACCTAGATAGCATATTCAAAAGCAGAGACATTACTTTGCCAGCAAAGGTCTGTCTAGTCAAGGCTATGGTTTCTCCTATGGTCATGTATGGATGTGAGAGTTGGACTGTGAAGAAAGCTGAGCACCGAAGAATTGATGCTTTTGAACTGTGGTGTTGGAGAAGACTCTTCAGAGTCCCTTGGACTGCAAGGAGATCCAGCCAGTCTATTCTGAAGGAGATCAGCCCTGGGATTTCTTCAGAAGGAATGATGCTAAAGCTGAAACTCCAGTACTTTGGCCACCTCATGCGAATGAGGTTGACTCATTGGAAAAGACTCTGATGCTGGGAGGGATTGAGGGCAGGAGGAGAAGGGGACGACAGAGGATGAGATGGCTGGATGGCATCACTGACTCGATGGACCTGAGTTTGAGTGATCTCCGGGAGTTGGTGATGGACAGAGAGGCCTGGAGTGCTGCGATTCATGGGGTCGCAAAGAGTTGGACATGACTTAGCAACTGAACTGAACTGAACTGAACACCATATGAATAGGTGACTCTAAATACCCAAATGAAAAGTAATATATCTAACGTCTTTTGACTGAACTACCTTGTGTTCGTGTCTCTAAAAAGCCATGGATTCCAAGCCATGCCAACAAGTTAATAACTTTTTATGGGAAAAAGGAAAACACTGCCACCGAATATGTCGATTATAAGAAACATCCTGATTTTAGAAACATTCAGACACAAGGGAAATGCGTCTTAGAAGAGAGAAAACACAGCAAGTTGAAACTTATTCTGAAGAGCTCTTGTACATTCACTATCTGACTTAACCTTGCCACACTTTCCTAAAACAGCTGTGGCTATTATTCCCATTGTATAGATTAAATAAATGAAGCCTTCAAGATGTTAATTAACTGCTCAAGATCTCACAGCTACTAGCCAATACTCTAACTCTGATTCTGAATTCTGCACTCTTTCCACCACCCCCTATTACCTTGCTGTCTTAAACCTGTTGAACTTTTGAATCTAAAATATTTTGCTAATCACTAGTAAGGAAAAGTGATTTTTGAGAGACTGCTACAGCAGATTCTTCCTACCTGCTCCTGAGATTCCTGTATGCTTGGCTAAGATTATTTTCATAATTGAGTTGGTATAAACCAAGTTCTGTGATCATTGTGAGATGATGGGTTAAACAGAGATGCAGTGGTCCCCAAAAGAGACCGGCTTCCAAGAGCAGATCTGGATCTCTGAGAGGTTTAATGGATCATGGAGCGAAGAGCTCGCTGCTGCTTACTTCATTACATGTCTCTGCTTTTGCAGACTGAAGTTTTGAGTTGGCTTCCTTAATTACCATTGGTCTATTGCGAATTTTTCTCTGCTTCTCTCTAAATCCTTGGCTGAGCAAGTGTGCAATGCCCATGAACCTCATTAGCTGGCTGTGCAGTCAACTACTTCTAGAACATCTCAGTGATCAGGAGGGGTTTGCAGGCGGCATCTCCATGTCCTAGACTGCTAGGAGTGGATTCTGTTGTAGGGTTTGGCTATGCTTAGAGGTGACTTGGACACCCCTGGGAACTCACTGAATTTAGAGCTGGAGGTACGCTTGCCTGACAAGACCTGTCCCATGGAGGCAGCTTTTAGGACTTAGGGGTGGGAAGGACAGGGACATCTGACATCCCCAGGTTCCTACCAGCCAGCATGGCAGCTGCAGTGTGTGTGGGCCAGGGAGCAGGGCTATGCCTTTGTCAATACAATCAGTGCCGTGACCTTGAGAGGGGAAACGATGCCCCACCTCTCACACACTCAAACCCACAGGAAGAGCCTCAAGCCTGCTTTGTGGATCAGTGTTTCCTACCTTAAATAAAAGGCAAGTGTGTTTTAGACCTCACCCCCCATCTCATTGTGGGGGATGCTATTCTGGAGGCCACAGAAATGATCGGGGTGTTTCTACATTTGTGCCAACAAGTACCAACAGGTAAGTAGAATATCTGTTTCTGTTTATTCATGAGAGCCGCCCCCAAACTACACATCCAGTGATCATTTCAAAGTTTCAATTCTCTGTTATCTTTCAGGGGCCGGCTTTGTGTTTTAGGCCTAATTCTCTTACTAAGTCCCTTAGCATTTAGAGGAAAATGCTATGACTGAGTGATCAGATCAGATCAGTCATTCAGTCGTGTCCGACTCTTTGCGACCCCATGAATCGCAGCACACCAGGCCTCCCTGTCCATCACCAACTCCCGGAGGTCACTCAGACTCATGTCCATCGAGTTGGTGATACCATCCAGCCATCTCATCCTCTGTCGTCCCCTTCTCCTCTTGCCCCCAATCCCTCCCAGCATTAGAGTCTTTTCCAGTGAGTCAACTCTTCACATGAGGTGGCCAAAGTACTGGAGTTTCAGCTTCAGCATCATTCCTTCCAAAGAAATCCCAGGGCTGATCTCCTTCAGAATGGACTGGCTGGATCTCTTTGCTGTCCAAGGGACTCTCAAGAGTTGTCTCCAACACCACAGTTCAAAATCATCAATTCTTTGGCACTCAGCCTTCTTCACAGTCCAACTCTCACATCCATACATGACCACAGGAAAAACCATAGCCTTGACTAGATGAACCTTTGTTGGCAAAGTAATGTCTCTGCTTTTGAATATGCTATCTAGGTTGGTCATAACCTTCCTTCCAAGGAGTAAGCGTCTTTTAATGTCATGGCTGCAGTCACCATCTGCAGTGATTGGGCAAGAGAGTGAGGTCAGAGAGAGGAGCTGATGGTAAATTTGGAACCTCGTGGAGGTTCCCAAGTCAGCAGCTCCTGGCATTAGTGTGGTCAGTAAGTGATCTCCCCACGTACTGATCAGGCCCTTTGGGAGACGAGTGGGCCCTCTGAATGGCCTCAGGAGAAAACAATGCAGAAAATGGAGACAGCGTTTGCAAAAGAAAACGGACTTTACATCCTCTTTCAATGTAGGCTGGAAATAAAATGAGATACTTACAAAACAATTAAGAAAACTGAGCTGGTCATTAAGAAAATGCCCCAACTATAATAAGGGAAAATCCAAAGTGGTTGCTTCAAGAGAAGCCCCCTTTTCCAACAGCTGTTCAGAGTGTCAGCTTCATTCTCAGCCCTGTCCAGAGGCCAAGGAGCATACAGGATGTGACCTCAGCAGCCCCATCACCTGAGGAGGTTTGGGCTTCGCTCTTTTCACTGTTGCAAAAGGAAGCAGATGTCCCCTTGGCAATTTTTCTCCAAAGGACCCCAGAAAGTAACAGCTGCTACAGGCTTCAGCCATGCCTTCCAGGCGCTCTGGAGATGAGGGAATTTCCTTCCTTCCTACGCACCCCCCACCCATTCTCCACCCACAGAGCCCAGTCTGCTCCAGCATAGAGCACAGGACAGATCTGATATACATAAATCAACATATTACTCATTTTCCAGCACTGCCTTTGACAGCTGTTACATGAGCACATTGTTAGAAACTGTCAAGCAGTGATACGCAGTGCCTTTCACAACATATGTTGACTTTTATCTAATGTGGTTCCATAATTAGCCCCAGGGAGAGCGAATCCGGGCATCCACCTGGCTGTGTGAGCTCAGTTAACCTTTGCTTTCTTCAGAGGAAAGTTAGCAGGGAGGGGGACAGAGACCCAGGCAGCTAGTCCCCTGGGACTCAGACAGAACCAGTAGCATGTGAGCTAGGCAGGGTTGGCACACTTCCCACACTGTCCTGCTCTCTACCCTGCTCCAGGGAAAGTATGTCAGTGATCAGAGGCTGAGGAGTCCAGGCATCATTCCTGGAAAGAGCTCCCTGAAACCTGGGCCATTCAGCATGAAAGAACTTGAAAGAAAAAACTAAGTACTTGCTTCAAATGTTACTGTTGGTTCTCCTCCTCTGTGTTTGTCTGTCAGAAAAAAGACAAAACTTGCAAACTGCATGTGGCAATAAAAGCACATCTCCACTGAACTTCAGAGTTCAGCAGGTCACTTAGCAAGGTGGTGTAATAGGCAGAATATGACCTGAGATAAGAGGCTTCCAGCTCCTTCATTTACCAATGGAGGAGCATTTAGAAACCTTGTAACTTGCCAGAGCCTCCACATCCTCAGCTTCACGAGGGAATGAGAGCAGCAGGTGCTATCACCGGAGCCAAGAGTTCTCCGTGGCTCCTCCAGCACTATGGACAGTGCCTGGATCAAGAAATAGTCTTAGTGAATGAATTCATACACAGGGTATTCTAATGAAGATCAAATGAGATGTGGAAACTTATTAAAGACAGACAATCTGTGTCCAAATATGAGTTATCTGATTTAACTTTCTATGTCTGGTTGGGGAGCCAAGTCAGAGATAGAGCTCCGGTTATCTTACAAGCGATGGACCAGAATAGATCTGAGACTATCTGAAATGCATGAACAGGACTAAAGGCATGAGAGCTTTCAAAATATTTATTTTAAATATTTGAAGATAACTAGCATTTCCCACACAGACACATCCCAAGTCAAAAGGAAAAAAAAATCCCAGAAAAGAGAAATTCCTAAGAGAGACTTCTCCAGAAAGCACTGCACCTCCACCCATCACTTAGAGATCATGTCTGTGCCATCCACGAGCATCAGTCTGCCTTCCTCCCACTGTGAGCATTGCCTCTCACACTTTGGGAGCTCACCAGGAATGCAAGCTTCTAGTCTCCAGGGTGCTGTCCTTGACCTCAAGGAGTTATACATAGAAGTACAGGGTGAAAGAGAATCCCAAAGAACGGGTGTTTTGGATATCGATGCAAATGAGAATCCAAACCAGGGAATAAAGATGTCATAGAAACTGACAAAGAAGAAACTTATAAGAATGATTCCTCACTTGACAGTATCAGGTGCCATGTGAAGTCTGAATAAGGTAGGAACCGAGAAAGATTCAGGAGATTCACTAACTAGCTATGCGAATATGATTTCACTGAGATGTGTGAACATGTAAGCGGCATTATAATGAAGGACTGTCTAGAGATCAAATGGTAAAAATTCTAAAGGATATAAGAACTCAGAAGACAGAGGAAAGATCTCCTGGGACAGAGAGGTTAAAGGGTGATTCATCTAGAAAGTAGGAACTTAAGTGGGTCTTGAAAGCCTAGTAGAATTTGGGAGAAAAGGAAAGAGACTAGGGTTTACAGCTTGGGACAGTGGCCTAGGTAGAGCATGAGCTTGTGCATGTTACCATCCTATTCAAGGGGCAGAAGAGAGGGTTTGTGGGAGGAGAGACTGGGAAGGGGTTTGGAATCAGTCTCCTAAAGATGGGAGAAAGGCCTTAGGTGCCAGGTTCCCAGTTGAACCCACAGGCTCTGGGGCAGGGCTAAAGTGAACTCAGACACTGGAGGAGAGGGATTAAAAGCAGTGTATTGTGTGGCCACAGGATTGGAAAAGGTCAGTTTTCATCCCAATCCCAAAGAAAGGCAATGCCAAAGAATGCTCAAACTACCGCACAATTGCACTCATTTCACACGCTAGTAAAGTAATGCTCAAAATTCTCCAAGCCAGGCTTCAGCAATATGTGAACCGTGAACTTCCTGATGTTCAAGCTGGTTTTCGAAAAGGCAGAGGAACCAGAGATCAAATTGCCAACATCCGCTGGATCATGGAAAAAGCAAGAGAGTTCCAGAAAAACATCTATTTCTGCTTTATTGACTATGCCAAAGCCTTTGACTGTGTGGATCACAATAAACTGTGGAAAATTCTGAAAGAGATGGGAATACCAGACCACCTGATCTGCCTCTTGAGAAATCTGTATGCAGGTCAGGAAGCAACAGTTAGAACTGGTCATGGAACAACAGACTGGTTCCAAATAGGAAAAGGAGTACATCAAGGCTGTATATTGTCACCATGTTTATTTAACTTACATGCAGAGTACATCATGAGAAATGCTGGACTGGAAGAAACACAAGTTGGAATCAAGATTGCTGGGAGAAATATCAATAACCTCAGATATGCAGATGACACCATCCTTACGGCAGAAAGTGAAGAGGAACTAAAATGCCTCTTGATGAAAGTGAAAGTGGAGAGTGAAAAGGTTGGCTTAAAGCTCAACATTCAGAAAACGAAGATCATGGCATCTGGTCCCATCACTACATGGGAAATAGATGGAGAAACAGTGGAAACAGTGTCAGACTTTCTTTTTCTGGGCTCCAAAATCACTGCAGATGGTGATTGCAGCCATGAAATTAAAAGACGCTTACTCCTTGGAAGGAAAGTTATGACCAACCTAGATAGCATATTCAAAAGCAGAGACATTACTTTGCCAACAAAGGTTCGCCTAGTCAAGGCTATGGTCTTTCCTGTGGTCATGTATGGATGTGAGAGCTGGACTGGGAAGAAGGCTGAGCGTCGAAGAATTGATGCTTTTGAACTGTGGTGTTGGAGAAGACTCTTGAGAGTCCCTTGGACTGCAAGGAGATCCAACCAGTGCATTCTGAAGGAGATCAGCCCTGGGATTTCTTTGGAAGGAATGATGCTGAAGCTGAAACTCCAGTATTTTGGCCACCTCATGACTCATTGGAGAAGACTCTGATGCTGGGAGGGATTGAGGGCAGGAGGAGAAGGGGACGACAGAGGATGGCATCACTGACTCGATGGATGTGAGTCTGAGTGACCTCCAGGAGTTGGTGATGGACAGGGAGGCCTGGCCTGCTGCAATTCATGGGGTCGCAAAGAGTCGGACACGACTGAGCGACTGATCTGATCTGATCTGATTGTGTAGACTGGAGGGGAGAGAAGAAGCTAGGTGGAGGAAGGGCAGGGCACACATGGACAGTTACTCTTCTCCATAAAAACAGTATTTTCATTATAAAAGGCTTAAGAAAGCATCTGCGCTTTAACATGGCATTGAGCAAATCTCCTCACCCCTTGAAGCAGTGTGCTAGATTTCCTCAGGATCTGAGAACATGGGCTCCCAAGTTATGCAGAGCTGGTTCAAATTAGCAATTCCTGTAGAACCTTGTCAGGTTGCTTAACTTATCTGAGCTTCAGTTTCCTCATCTGTAAAATGGAGAAATTCATAGTAGCTATTCTGAAGGGCTTAAGTATAGTAACAGAGGTACTGTGTATAAACAGCTGGCACTGAATAAGAATAAGCACTGAAAAATATCATACTATGTTATTTTTAAATAATATTGCTCAACCAGGTCAGAGAAATATCTGCCAATGAGGAACATATGAAATATTTTTTAACTGAAATTTTACATATTTTGACTCCTTTCATCCACTTTGCCTGCCCCCAACCCCTGCTCTTCTGACAACCACCAGTATCTTCTCTATACCTGTTGCTGGACTTGTTTGTCCCTTTTGTCTAGATTCCACATACAAATGAAATCATGCAGTATTTGTCTTTCTTTATTTGACTTATTTCACTTACCCTAACGCCCTCAAGAGCTATCCATGTTGTCACAAATGGTAAGATTCCATTCTTTTTATGGCTGAAAAATAGTCCATTAATAGATAAGATAGATAGATCTCACTTCTTCTTTATCCATCAGCATAAAAGCAGACATGTAGATCAATGGAATAGAATAGAGAAGCCAGAAGTAAACCCATGCATGTATAGTCAACTAATCTATGAAAAAGGAGGCAAAAGTATGCAATAGGAAAAGGAAAGTCTCATCAATAAATGGTGTTGAGAAAACTGGGCAGCTGCATGCAAAAGAATGAAGCTAGATGGCCATCTTAGACCATAATTAAAAATTAATTCAAAATGGATTAAAGACTTGAATGTAACACCTGATACCACATACTCCTAAAAGAAAACATAGGTGGCACACTCTTTGGTATCAAACATGGCAATGATTTTTTTTTTTTTTTTTTTGCTCCAAAAGCAAAAAATAAACAAACTGCATTAAGCTAAATGTTTCTGCACAGCAAAGGAAACCATCAACAAAATGAAAGGACAACCAAATAGGAGAAAATATTTGTAAACTACATACTCAATAAGGGGTTAATATCAAAAATACATTAAAAAAAACATTCATATAACTCAATAGCAAAAATAAATAAATAGTCTGATTAAATGGAGAAGGCAGTGGCACCCCACTCCAGTACTCTTGCCTGGAAAATCCCACGGATGGAGGAGCCTGATAGGCTGCAGTCCATGGGGTTGGTAAGAGTCGGCACGACTGAGTGACTTCACTTTCACTTTTCACTTTCATGCAATGGAGAAGGAAATGGCAACCCATTCCAGTGTTCTTGCCTGGAGAATCCCAGGGATGGGGGAGCCTGGTGGGCTGCCGTCTATGGGGTCGCACAGAGTCGGACATGACTGAAGTGACTTAGCAGCAGTCTGATTAAAAAATGGGCCAAGGATCTGAACAGACATTTTTCCAGAGAAGACATACAGATGGCCAAGAGACACATGAAAAGATGCTCAACATCACTGATCAGCAGGGAAATGCAGATCAAAACCACAAGAAGATAACTCCTCACACCTGTCAGAATGGCTATTATCAAAAAGACAAGAGATAACAAATATTGGCAGAGATGTGGAGAAAACGGAATTCGTGTGCACTGTTGGTGGGAGTGTAACTGGTACAGCCACTGTGGAAAACAGTACGGATATTCCTCAGAACATTAAAAATTGAATTATGATACAGTCCAGCAGTACCATTTCTGGGTATTTATCCAAAGGAGACAAAAGCGCCGATTCAGAAAGATATCTGCACCCCCACATTCACTGCAGCATTACTGACAGGAATCAAGCTATAGAAGCAACCTAAGGGCCCCACCAACTTCCAGTTAATCAAAAGGGGTCTAGTCCCAGTGGGCCTGCCTAATCGAGGCTCCTTCAGAAGGAGGCAGAATCAGAGGCATCCTCCCCCCTTGGGCCTTGAAAATGCAGGCTTCACAAACCTTGCAGCCTCAGAAGAACACTACCAGCAGCCAGGGGAGCTCGGAAGAGAATGCAAGAGTCAAGTGAGCCCCAAAGCCAGGCCAGCCCCGAGCAGAGGGTCTGGTCATCTGTGCCCTGACTCTGGCTCAGGAAGACTGAACGATGGAATGAATTTAAGTTATTTAAAGCCACCACATTTGTGGTAATTCTACTGCATATAGTAACAGAAAATTAACACACCAAGTGCTGGCAAAGAATTGGGAACTGCACCTACCAGTTATGGCAGTGCATCTGGATCCCATTTGGAAACCAGTCTGACATCATCAAGGGAGTCTCAGGACACACACGCTGTGTCCGTCCAACTTTGTGCTCTTGCCCTCCCCTGCCCCCTGCCACATAAAACCTCCTGCTTCTTGCCCTCCCCTCCCCCAACATAAAACCCCCTGCCAGGTGTATACATACCAGAATGTTCACAACAGTGTGGTTTAAACAGCCAAACAGTAAAAATGACCTAAATTAAATGTCCACTGTCATGAGAATATGTAGATTGTGGTAGAAAATCAGTGTGAATCAGCTATGGAAATGAAAACACTACAGTTGTATGATAAATCATATGAACCAATCTCAGAAACATAATACTGAGTAAAGGAACAAGATGCACTAGGGTACATATTCCATTTCTGTCAGGTCTGCGAGCAGGCAAAACCCGGCAGTTGCCGTCAAGGCACACCTAGATGCATTAACTCGTACTTTCAGAGGCAAGGGAGTCATTGTCACGAGCATCAGCATAATGATTATATTTCCCGGGGCAAGAGGCACTGTGTGTGGAAACTGGGGTGCTGGCAATACGTGTCTTTCCTTTCACACTGGTGTTCACTTTTCATTTTAAAAACTGTGCACACACAATGTACGTGCTCCTCAGTGTGAAGGATGTATCTCACAATGAAAAGACACGGTGTGAAGGCTTGAATGGTGTGTCTTATCACCACTCATGATAATGGCTTATCCGCTGTCTGCCAGAAACTTCTGGAAACATCGATCTGGCGGTGCCTCTGACTGGGGAACCCAAACAGCCTGTTCTGAGCCTGGGGCAACGGCTCAGCGTGCCGCCCCTGCCCCTACCCCACCCCGAGGAGCCTGTAGCCTCATGACACCTGTGCCAGGCTTGGCAGCTGCGGCAGGCAGGAAGGAGCCATCAGGAGCAGTCACTGGTGGCACACTAATAATAAGATTCATTTCTCTGAGACTCCCAGGACACAGCCAGCGAGACAGGAGAATGCTAATACTGCCAGCTAGGGCTCTGGGAGTTGGTTACTTATTTTTATTTTTTAAGGTCAATTGTTTCGGGTCGGCACACTTATTAGAGAAAGGATCAGTGGAAAAACAGCATGGGCCTCTGTTCTAAGACCAAGAGGGAAAACCAGACAAAAGGAAGACATTTAGTCACTAATCAGATCAGAATCCTCCCTTCCAGAGCCTGCCTGACGTGACTGAGAGCAGAATCGGGGCTGAGGCTGAGCTCAGGGATGGAGAGCATGAGTCAAGAGACTGTGCGGACAACACAGGTATCCCCAGCCCTCCCTCTGCTCCAGCCATTCCTGAAGCTTCTCGCTGTCTTTATCATCATCACTATCCCTGGATTATTCTCCTGTTTTGTGTAACAAGTGACCACACTGAGTGACTTTAACCCACCTAGGCTTAGTGTCTCCAAGTCTTCTGTAGGGAGAAATCTGGGTCTGGTATGACCGGGTTCTCCACTCAGGCAACAAGGTGAAATTGAGATGGTCCCCAGGCCGAGGCTCTCACAGGTGCAGGGGAGAACCTGCTCCGGACTCAGTCTGCCTGTGGGCAGAATCAGGTCCTTTCAGTTATAGGACTGAGGTCCCTGCTTCCTTTCTGGCTGTCCTGCATCCAGAGCTCCCTGTGTTCCTTATCACGTGCCTCCCTCCATCTTCAAAGTCAGCTATTGAGTCCAGTTCCTCTATGGATCTGCTTCGAATCTCTGACTTCCCTAGGCTCGGATGGTTAGGTCAGACCCACCTGGACAACCTCCTTATGTTAGGGTCATCTGATTTGGGTCTTAATTATATTTGCAAGCCTTTACTTCAGTATCTCGATGAATAACTGGGGAAATGTATGGGTACACCAGACGCCAGGAGTATCAGGAAGTCATCTTAGAATTCTGTCTACCACAGTCATCGATTGCTACCATTTTTATTCTGAACAACGAACTCACAGGGATGTGCCCGCAGAGATGAGGTGTCCAGAATGCTCAGGGATGTCCAGTCCCCAGTACCTGCCTCCGCTGCTGCCGTTCTCCTCTCTCCTCATCCCCCCTTTTCTACTGAGATCTTTACACACACTCATCCAGACCACTTCAGATCCTGCCAAGCCATTAGGGCCTGAAAAATTCATGTGAACAGGGATTGTGTGGTGGTTCAGAGCACAGATGCACCCGGTACTCCACACCAGTGGGTCGCACGGTGGCCCATGTGGTCACTACCGCATGGTGGCTCCATGGCTGCACTTGACCATGTGACCTTCCTGCTGTTCCTCTGGTCTCCATTCCTTGCACCTGGCTCATCCAAAAGCGAGCTCATCATCTGACCACTAACTGTCTCCCCCACTCTCTTATCCTATCTCATGCTGGCCCAGCCACACATCCTACACACACACACACAGACACGCAACACACGTTATGTCAATCTTTGAATTCCTACTCCTAACAGAGGCTGTTGATAACAAATTGACTCTCATTCTAATTAGATTCCTTTGTAAGTCATCTGATTTCTCTCTTCAGATGAGCAACTTAAATTATATATTTTTCTTTTTATCTTGGATATGTTGCTATTGTACTGTGAGGTATCTAGACATGAATTAAGCTTTGTATATATTCTGCTCTTTGTATGTTTTGGAACATACTTTAAATGTGAAGGTTCATTTTTTTTCCTTGAATTTCAGAAAAGTATCACTGTCTCTTCAAATCCTGCCTCCTCTGCCATGTTCTGCCTTGTATCTTGTATTCCATTCATCCCTCTTGGACTCACTTATTTTTAGTTAATAAACTATTTTGAGAGCAGTTTTAGGTTCATAGCAAAGTTGAGCTGAAAGTACAGAGATTCCCCATATGTCCCTTTCCCCCCACCCCTGACACACACAACCCTCCCCACTATCAACATCCCCACCAGATGGCTTGTTACAATCAATGAATCTACATAACACATCATTATAACCCCAAATACAGAGTTTACATCAAGGCTTACTCTTGTCTGTACATTCTACAGGTTTGGGGAAATGTATGACGACATGCGTCCAACATTATAGTATCATCCAGAGTAGCTCTCCCCACCCTAAAAACCCTCTGTGCTCCACTGATTCATCCCTCATTCCTCCAGCCTCTGGCCACTATGATCTCTTAACTACCTCCATGGTTTTGCCTTTTCTGGAGTGTCACGTAGTTGGAATCATATGTATTCAACCTTTTCAGATTGGCTTCTTTCACTTAATAGGATGCATTGAAGTTCTCAATGTTTTTTCATAGCTTGATAGCTTATTTCTTTTTGGAGCTGAATAATATTCCATTGTCTGGATGCATCACAGTTTATTCATTCACCTACTGAAGGACGTCTTGGTTGTCTCTAGTTTTGGCAGTTATGAATAAAATTGCCATAAATATTCACATGCAGGTTTCTGTGTGAACATAATTTTCAATTCTTTAGGGTAAATACCAAGGAATGTGATTGCTGGACGCTATGGTAAAAGCATGTTTAGTTTTGTAACTAAAGGTCCTCTTGAGGTGAAAGAGGAGAGTGGAAAAGCTGGCTTAAAACTCAACATTCAAAAAATTGACCCATTTTCACCATTACTATTCAACATAGTTTTGGAAGTTTTGGCCACAGCAATCAGAGCAGAAAAAGAAATAAAAGGAATCCAAATTGGAAAAGAAGAAGTAAAACTCTCACTGTATGCAGATGACATGACCCTCTACATAGAAAACCCTAAAGACTCCACCAGAAAATTATTAGAGCTAATCAATGAATATAGTAGAGTTGCAGGATATAAAATCAACACACAGAAATCCCTTGCATTCCTGTACACTAATAATGAGAAAATAGAAAGAGAAATTAAGAGAACAATTCCATTCACCATTGCAATGAAAAGAAAAAAATACTTAGGAATATATCTACCTAAAGAAACTAAAGACCTATATATAGAAAACTATAAAACACTGGTGAAAGAAATCAAAGAGGACACTAATAGATGGAGAAATATACCATGTTCATGGATCAGAAGAATCAATATAGTGAAAATGAGTATACTACCCAAAGCAATTTATAGATTCAATGCAATCCTCATCAAGCTACCAACGGTATTCTTCACAGAGTTAGAACAAATAATTTCTCAATTTGTATGGAAATACAAAAAACCTAGAATAGCCAAAGCTATCTTGAGAAAGAAGAATGGAACTGGAGGAATCAACCTGCCTGACTTCAGGCTCTACTACAAAGCCACAGTCACCAAGACAGTATGGTACTGGCACAAAGACAGAAATTTAGATCAATGGAACAAAATAGAAAGCCCAGAGATAAATCCACACACATATGGACACCCTATCTTTGACAAAAGAGGCAAGAATATACAATGGATTAAAGACACTCTCTTTAACAAGTGGTGCTGGGAAAACTGGTCAAACACTTGTAAAAGAATGAAACTAGAACACTTTCTAACACCATACACAAAAATAAACTCAAAATGGATTAAAGATCTAAATGTAAGACCAGAAACTATAAAACTCCTAGAGTAAAACATAGGCAAAACACTCTCTGACATACATCACAGCAGGATCCTCTATGACCCACCTCCCAGAATATTGGAAATAAAAGCAAAAATAAACAAATGGGACCTAATTAAACTTAAAAGCTTCTGCACAACAAAGGAAACTATAAGCAAGGTGAAAAGACAGCCTTCAGAATGGGAGAAAATAGTAGCAAATGAAGCAACAGACAAACAACTAATCTCAAAAATATACAAGCAACTTCTACAGCTCAATTCCAGAAAAATAAATGACCCAATCAAAAAATGGGCCAAAGAACTAAATAGACATTTCTCCAAAGAAGACGTACAGATGGCTAACAAACACATGAAAAGATGCTCAACATCACTCATTATCAGAGAAATGCAAATCAAAACCACTATGAGGTACCATTTCACACCAGTCAGAATGGCTGCGATCCAAAAGTATACAAGCCATAAATGCTGGAGAGGGTGTGGAGAAAAGGGAACCCTCTTACACTGTTGGTGGGAATGCAAACTAGTACAGCCACTATGGAGAACAGTATGGAGATTTCTCAAAAAACTGGGAATAGAACTGCCTTATGATCCAGCAATCCCACTGCTGGGCATACACCCTGAGAAAACCAGAATTGAAAGAGACACATGTACCCCAATGTTCATTGCAGCACTGTTTATAATAGCCAGGACCTGGAAGCAACCTAGATGTCCATCAGCAGATGAATGGATAAGAAAGCTGTGGTACATATACACAATGGAGTATTACTCAGCCATTAAAAAGAATACATTTGAATCAGTTCTAATGAGGTGGATGAAACTGGAGCCGATTATACAGAGTGAAGTAAGCCAGAAAGAAAAACACCAATAGAGTATACTAACACATATATATGGAATTTAGAAAGATGGTAACTATAACCCTGTATACGAGACAGCAAAAGAGACATTGATGTATAGAACAGTCTTTTGGACTCTGGGAGAGGGAGAGGGTGGGATGATTTGGGAGAATGGCATTGAAATAAGTATAATATCATATATGAAACCAGTCACCAGTCCAGGTTCCATGCCTGATACCGGATGCACTGGGACGACCCAGAGGGATGGTATGGGGAGGGAGGAGGGAGGAGGGTTCAGGATGGGGAACACATGTATACCTGTGGCAGATTCATTTTGATACATGGCAAAACCAATACAATATTGTAAAGTTAAATAAAATAAAAAAAAAAAAATAACACTATAAAAAATAATTGAGATCATGGCATTTGGTCCCATCACTTCATGGCAAATATATAGGGAAACAATGGAAACAGTGACTTTATTTTCTTGGGCTCCAAAATCACTGCGAATGGTGACTGCAGCCACGAAATTAAAAGACCCTTGCTCCTTGGAAGAAAAGTTATGAGCAACCTAGACAGCATATTAAAAAGCAGAGACATTACTTTGCCAACAAAGATCTGTCTAGTCAAAGCTGTGGCTTTTCCAGTAATCATATATGAATGTGAGCATTGGGCCATAAAGAAGGCTGAGTGCTGAAGAATCAATGCTTTTGAACTGTGGTGTTAGAGAAGACTCTTGAGGGTCCCTTGGACAGCAAGGAAATCAAACCAGTCAATCCTAAAGGAAATCAGTCCTGTGGAAGGACTGATGCTGAAGCTCCAATACTTTGGCCACCTGATGTGAAGAGCTGACTGACTGGAAAAGACCCTGATGCTGGGAAAGATCAAAGGCAGGGAGAGAAGGGGACAACAGAGGTCAAAATGGTTGGATGGCATCACCAATTCAATGAACATGAGTTTGAGGAAACTCAGAAAGATAGTGAAGGACAGGGAAGCCTGGTGTGCTGCAGTCCACAGGGTTGCAAAGAGTCAGACATGACTGAGTGACTGAACAAGTTTTGTAAGAAATTTACAAAACGTGATCCAAAGTGGCAGTACCATTTTTTACTCCCACCAGCAATGAATGGAAATTCCTGCTGCTTATCATATGTGTATTTTGAAAATATTTTATCCCAGTCAGTGGCTTATTTTCTCATTGTCCTGACATTACCTTTCACAGAGCAGAAGTTTTTAATTATACTGAAGTCCAGCTTATCAATTATTTCTTTTGTGCCTAGAGAAACCATCTTCTCCATGCCCAAGGTCAAACTCAGGGTCATTAGATTTCCTCCTGCATATCTTCTAGGAGCTTTTCAGCTTGTGTTTCACATTTAAGTCTCCAATCTATTCTGGATTAATTTTTGTGCAGTGTGAGAGGCCTGTGTCTAGATTTATTTTCTGCGTGTGGATGTCCAGCTATTCTGGTGTACCTCTTGTAAAAGACTGTCTGCTCCTCTGTGTTGCCTCTACTCCTCTGTCAATGATCATTTGCTTGTATTTATGTGGTCTGTTTCTGGGATCTCTATTCTGTTCATTAATTATTTAGTCTATTTTTTCAACAATACTGTCTTATTAATGTAAAGTAAATCTTAAAGTTAGGTAGTGTCAGTTCTCCAAATTTGTTCTTTTTCCTTCAAGAGTGTACTGGCTGCTCTGGGTCTTTAGGTTCTCCAAATCAACCACAGAATCAGCTTGTTGATATCCACAAAGCAACTTGTTAGCATTTTAACTGATATTGCATTAACTCTATAGATCAAATCGGGAGGAACTGACATCCTGACAATATTGAGTCTTAAACTTGGGATATTTCTCCATTTACCTATTTCTTTTTTGGTATCTTTCATTGGAGTTTTACAGTTTCCCCATATAGGTCCTCTATATATTTTGTTAGATATATACCTAAGTATTTCACTTTGGAGGTTGCTTAAGTAAATATTAATGTGTTTTTAACTTCACATTCCACTTGTTCAATGTTGAATTCACTTTTCTGCTTGTTGAAATACATCCTTTAATTTATATTTTGTAATGGCCAATGGGTGGAAAACTCCATTGTCTGAAAATGCTACCGTGTTTTTCCTAGCACTTGAATAATATTTGAAATGCAGCTAAAACTTTGAGTTGAGTTGACAGTAATTTTTCTTCAGCACTCTGGAGCCACTACACTACTGCCTTTAAGCTTCTTTTGTAGGGGGGTGTCCTAGCCACACACACCCATCTGGGCTCTGCTCAATCCCCAGGTGCTGTGAGGACTGGATGCCCATGGCTCATGGTTGTAGCCTTCTCAAGAGATCTGCCCTGGGATGAGAAAAGCTGGCTCATCCTGAAGTGACAAGGAGGCTCTGTTGCCTCCACATCTCCCCACCCCCATCCCACTCCACTCCCTGGTGCCCATCCAGTGAGTGACTAATACAGGAAAAGAAAAGTCTAGCTTTGTTGCCTCGAGGTGGGACAACTCCAAAAGTTGTTCATAGACTCTCATAGGGTCAGGTTAAGATTCTCCATCAGCTCCTATCTAGTGACTAGATTCTAAATGTCCCCTTGCCCTACACTGTTCCCCTCCCTACCTTTTGGGTCTACTCCTTCAAACAGTCTCCAGACTTCCCTGGCGGTCCAGTGATGAAGAACCCACCTGCCAATGCAGGGGACACAAGTTCGATCCCTGGTCTGAGAAGATCCCACATGCCGTGGGGCAACTCAGTCTGTGTGCCACTGTGGGGCAACTGCGCCCTTGTGCCCTACAGTCCATGCAACAAGAGAAGTCACCACAGTAACAAGCCTGCTTGCTGCAACTAGAGAAACTCTGCATGCAGCAACGAAGACCCATTGCAGCCAAAAAAAATGTCTCTATCTCAGGCGCTTCTGGGAACCAGACCTAAAACGTGTTTTAACTGACAATAATAATTAGAATAATGGCTAAGAACTATTGAGCACTGAATGTACACCAGACACTGATAACTCCTTTATCTATATTACCTTGTTTAATTTTCATGATGACCCAAGGGATACAAACACCTTTTTTCCACCTGTGTTAGTTTTCTGTGGCCGCTGTAACAAATTACCACAAACCAGGTGGCTTTAAACAACAGAAACTTACTATCTCACAGCTCTGGAGGCTAGAGTCTTAGAGAAAGGCATTGGCTGGACCACACTCCCTCTGGAGGGTCCAGGGAAGAAGCTGCTCATTGTCTCTGGGGGCTGCCCACCTTCCTTGTCTTGTGGCTACATCTTTCCAACCTCTGCCTCCTCTTCTGTATATCTGTCTTATAAAGATACATATGATTGTACTTAGAGCCGAGTTGGATAATATGGAATAAGCTACTTCTCCCAAAATGGTGATTAACTGAATCATACCTTCTGCCATATAAGGCCATACTCACTCTCCTGCCATATACACAGTCACAGGTTCTGGGGATTAGGAATAGAACACCCCTTTCTGGATGCTACCATCAGCTCACTACATCAGTTTGCAGATGATGGGAGAGAGGGCAAAGGCAAAAGCAAAAAGTATGCTCAGCAGAAATCACAAACCAAAATGGAAGAAATACATCAGCAGAAACAATAAATTTAAATGGCCAGAACATCTCAGAATAGAATGAAAACAAAATACAGCTAAATGTGGTTTGCAGGAGACACACCAAAACAATAAGACTCAAGAAGATTGAAGGGAAGGAGATTAAAGAGGATAGATCAGGAAAACAGTATTTCAAAGGAAGCTGGGATGGCTACAGTCATGATAGACAGAAATCAACCTTCAAATAGAAGGTACTCACAGGAGTGATTTCTGTCTATCATGACTGTAGCCATCCCAGCTTCCTTTGAAAGCATTAGTCAGGATTGGTTACGTTAGGTGGCAGCAACAAGTAACACAAAAGATCTCAGCTTCTTACCCAAAAAAAGGGCTTACTTCCCACTTAGAAACACATCCGTCATAGGTGGGAGCATATCTGTTTTATAATACATTCACTTCTGGACCCTGGCTGCTGGGTTAATCTCTATCCAAAACTTTGCTGGTCCCATGACAGGAGGAAAGAAAAAGGCATCATGAACCATGATTTTCTGTTTGAAAGTGGTACTGCTCATTTCCACTCGACTTCACTGCCCCAATCGAGTTACACAACTAAACTTAATGTCAAGGGAAGAGAAGTAAGAATCTTCCCTTAGTGGGAGAAGTGAACATTTTAGTAGTAATACAGTCTACCGTAATGGGCCAGTGCAGAATGATCAACAAAACAATCTACCAGGAAATGATAAATATTATTATTTTATGCAAAAATGATTCTGACTCAAAAAATATTTTAAGCTGACAAAATTACATCAAGAAATGAACATTTTATAGGGAAGGATGTGGGAGGGGGGTTCCGGATGGGGAACAGATGTACACCCATGGCTGATTCATGTCAATGTATGGCAAAAACCACTGTTGCTGCTGCTGCTGCTAAGTCGCTTCAGTCGTGTCCGACTCTGTGCAACCCCATAGACGGCAGCCCACTAGGCTCCTCTGTCCCTGGGATTCTTCAGGCAAGAACACTGGAGCGGGTTGCCAATGCATGGAAGTGAAAAGTGAAAGTGAAAGTGAAGTCGCCCAGTGGTGTCCAACTCCTAGCGACCTCATGGACTGCAGCCTACCAGGCTCCTCCATCCATGAATTTTCCAGGCAAGAGTACTGGAGTGGGGTGCCATTGCCTTCTCCAGCAAAATCCACTACAATATTGTATAGTAATTAGCCTCCAATTAAAATAATTTTTTTAAAGAAATGAACATTTTGCAATCATACCTTGAGACTTTAGAGTATTTCTATACAAAATAGATAAAGCAAGTACTTGAAGTTAGGATATTAGAGACTCATCCAGCAAAGCAAGTTCTGTTTGATCAGACAGACATGACAATGGACTGCTGTACTAACAAATGAAAAACATACATAAAGCATTCAAGAAAACTGAACTTGAACTAACACGGAGACCATCTCAGAAATTTTAGAAGTATCAGTATCCCAGAACACATCTTCTGATAAATTGTATTTATATGCAAATGAACAATAAAGAGATAGACCAAGATTGTCCAGGAAATAAAATGTTAGAAATTTCAATGTATTCTTTAACAACCCCTTGAATATAGTAAATCACTACTTAAGTAACAAAATATTTAGAATTGAGCCATAGAAATATAATGTATTGAAACTTATAGGGGGAGGGAGATTCAAGAGGGAAGGGACATAGGTATACTTATAGCTGATTCATGTTGATGTATGGGAGAGAAAAAACACAGTATTGAAAAGCAATTATCCTTCAATTAAAAATAAATAAATTTTTTAAAACTTGAAAGATGCAGTTAAAGTTGTACTTAGAGGTAAATGTATACCCTTAAAATGCATTTACTAGAAAATAAAGATTGAGAAATACCTAAAATCAAGAATGTAGAAAAATAACAAGCTAATACACAAAGCTTTAAAAAATAAAAACAAAATAATAAAAATCAAGAAAAAATAAACAGAAAACAAAAAATTAGAACCAATAAGAAAGTCTAGCAAGTTTATTACAGATATAATTTATAAAAGTCAGTTGTACTCCTGCATATAAGCAAAAGTAGCTTTAAAATAATATTTAAATTTTTTAAAGTATGTATTTTACTCAGCCATTAAAAAGAATACATTTTAATCAGTTCTAATGAGGTGGATGAAACTGGAGCCGATTATACAGAGTGAAGTAAGCCAGAAAGAAAAACACCAATACAGTATACTAAAGCATATATATGGAATTTAGAAAGATGGTAACAATAACCCTGTATACGAGACAGCAAAAGAGACACTGATGTATAGAACAGTCTTTTGGACTCTGGGAGAGGGAGAGGGTGGGATGATTTGGGAGAATGGCATTGAAATATGTATAATATCATATATGAAATGAGTCACCAGTCCAGGTTCGATGCACGATACTGGATGCTTGGGGCTGGTGCACTGGGACAACCCAGAGGGATGGTATGGAGAGGGAGGAGGGAGGAGGGTTCAGCATGGGGAACACATGTATACCTGTGGCAGATTCATTCTGATACATGGCAAAACCAATATAATATTGTAAAGTTAAATAAAATAAAATTAAAAATAAAGTATACAAAATAATAGAAAAATAATAATGGCATAGAGTAATATAAAAACAAAAGCAATATATTATGTTTCTAAAAAGTACTAAATTTTATTGAAATATGTTAAGGAAAATATAAATGAAGAGATGTTATAAATGCGAAGATAATATTATGAAACTGATCCTTCTTTGCCAAACATTTTGTGTCATTTCAGTAAAATCAGACAAGAACTTTAGAGTACCATGACAAGCTGACCTAAAATGTGTATAGAAAATCAAAAGATGAAAAATTGACCAAAAGTTTTTAGAAAGAACAAAGTGAGCATAATAATTACATCAGACATTTTTGCTCTATTTCATGACCTCCTGGACTTCTCTCCAGTTCCATCCTACTTGTCCCTCCCTCAGAGGCACCCCCTACTCTAAATTTACTGTTTATCAGGTAATTTTACCATATTCAATTTATACGCTGACATTATACAGTATTGGGCTTGGGGACTTGGTATTAAACTTTATAATAATTGGCTTTATTCTGTAAAAAAAAAAAAAAGCTGTAATGTTCTTTTCATTTCGTGTTGTGTGTTTTAGATTTATCCATGTTACTCACTGTAGGTCTGATTTTTTTCATTTGCACTGCTATAGAATATTAAGTTACATGACTGTATACTTGTTTATCCATTCTTGTATTGATGGTAGAGCAGAAAAATATAATAGAGCAAAAAAAGATAATATAAAGCTAAAATTAAAATAATGTGACACAGCTGCAGAAATGAAGAGAACAAAATAGAGGGCCCAAGACAGCACCTTGAATGCAATGAAAGCTGGTATATATGACAGAGTGATTAGTACTAGGCAAAGTACAAGATAATAAATAAATGATTCCAAGGTAACACGATTACTCATTTGGAAAAACAAAAAACAAAAAAACAAAATTATATTCCTCACTCCAGACCAAAAATATATTCCACATGGATCTAAAACTAAATGCAAATCTTTAAAAACTTTTGCAAGAAAATTAGAGAATATCTTTACGACCTCAGGGTAGGGAAAGACTTCTTAAGACACAAAAGCACCAGCCATTAAGAAGGCTCATATATTTCGCACTAAAACTGAAAACTTATGAACGTGAAAAGTTACCATATACAAAATGGAAAGACAAGCCACAAATAAGAAATAGACCTATGCAAGACATAGAGCCAACAAAGGTTTATATTCAGAATATATAGAAAACAAATAAGCAAATCAATCCTATAGGGGGAAACTGGCAACTGGAATAAACAGGCAATTCATAGAGGGGGGATAAAAGCTGAAATGTCCCACATATGAAAATGTAGCCAAGTCACTAATATTTGTAGAAATGTAAATTACATCAGTGATATATCATTTCACATCCATCCATTGGCACCGATTAAAAAATCTAATGATACCAAATGCTGGTGAGAAAGAGCATCAATACAAGAATGGATAAACTAGAATACAATCATGTGACTTAATATTTTACAGCAGTGCAAATGAAAAAATCAGACCTACAGTGAGTAACATGGTAAATCTAAAATACACAACACGAAGTGAAAAGAACATTATAGCTTCTTTTTTACAGAATAAAGCCAATTATTATAAAGTTTAATACCAAGTCCTCAAACCCAGTACTATATAACGTCAGCGTGTAAATTGAATATGGTAAAATTATCTGATAAACAATAAATTTAGAGTAGGGGGTACCTCTGAGGGAGGTGGATAGAACTGGAGAGAAGTACAGGGAGGTCATGAAATAGAGCAAAAGAGAAAATGGTAAGATTTGGTCCATCCAGTCAGTGATGGGCTTTTGCTCACTCTTTGACTATATCTCTGAAATACTTCAGGTAAACAAGCAGAAGCAAGCAGTAGTGACTTCATCCCCAGCTTGCTCCTACGAGGAGAGGAGGTCAAGTTCTCAGTCTCTCTGAGCTGCCTTTAACATGTGGAGAGAAAGGACATGAGTCCCTTCACTTCCACTGAAATAAGAACTGGAGATGGGTCTCTCCCTGCCTGCCTCCAGCCTGCCTTTCATCGCCACTTGTGTATCGATGTCCTCCTCTGTCTCTTCACTGTCGCCCATCTATTCTTTACATTCCTCTGGCCCCTCAGAACATCCCAGACCAAGCCTGTAGGGTTTTCAGCTCAAATGCCTCCACTGACCAAATCCCTAAGGGAATCTGGCTGACCGCTCTGGTCAGCTGGCTTGGGATCAAGTGTCCACCTCTAATTCAACCAGCTTGAACTGAGAAGAAAAGTAATATAATCAACAGGGATGTCTTTTAGGGGCTGTGGGCTGGACCGGGGGCCAAGGATGGTATGAAGCACACAAATTCCCCTGCCCAGTCTGTCATTCCTGTTTAAGTCGGGAGGGAAGTTCGGGGAGTCAGAACAGAGCTTTCTAGAGGCAAAGTCGGTGCACAGGCCTGAAGCCCTCATCCTGTCTTTCCCCACATTTCTCAAGTGACCTCGTCTAAAGAGCTGACAACAGAGAATTACTCACTTCATATCATTTGTGTGGACAACAGACTCATGCATGAGAGCTAGATGGAAAAGTGTCCACATGCCAAGAACGGGAGATGGAAGCTGTCCATCTACATGCAACGAGTGAGAAGTTAGATGTGACACTGCGCTGACCTCTGGGGCAACCAGGCCCAGACTGGATTAGTTATCTCCACCCAGACCACTCATGAAGCTCCTCTCTGAGAACTCACTTCAGCAAAAGGCACACTATCCCAGCTGTTGTTCCAGCAAGAAGCCTGGGCAGCCCTTCCCCCTTTCCTCACAGCTAACCTCCCACAACCTCCTGGGTGCTTCTCATGTCTGCCCAGGTCTTTCCATTTGTCCACACCACCTCCCACATGCTTCAGCCTGCCCTTATCTCACCTGGTCTTCTGGACGAGTTGCCCACACGCAGGCAAACGAGCCCCTACACACTGTCACCGGGACACGTGTCCATGCAGTCATCATCTACGACATTTCCACAGTGGGTCAGCGCTGTGATGAGCACTGGACACAGGCTGGTTGGGAAAAGTCCAGACAATCCTTGCATTTTTAGTGCAAGGACCATGCACCCAAGGATCATTCTTAGTGCTGTCCTGCTGGAGCATGACAGCCATTAACAAGCAAACGTGAAGACTTCCCCGGCAGTCCAGTGATTGGGAATCTGCCTGTAGTGTGGGGGACAGAAGTTTGATCCTGGTCCGGGAGGATTCCACATGCTGCAGGGCAGCTAAGCCCGTGAGCCACAACTGCTGAAACCCATGCACCCCAGAGCCCGTGCTCCACAACAAGAGAAGCCACTGCAATGAGGGGCCCGTGTACAACTAGAGTAGCCTCTGCTCTCTGCAGCTAGAGAAAGCCCACAAACAGCAACGAAGACTCAGCACAGCCATGATATAATATGATAACATGAAAATCATTTTAATTATAAGCTGGGTAAGAGCTCTGACGGAAAAGATCTGTACTTTGAGACTGTTTAACCAAGGAAGCCTCATGTACCTTTCAGGAACTCGGGAAAGGCTTCTCTTGTGATCTGAAGCTGACAGGGTCACAGTCCCCTTCTTCAGGATAAAGATAACCCATGGCAAAGTCAGACATCACTCAGTTTCTGCTTCTCTTCCTGCCCAACTTCATCTCCAGCCTATCCCAGCAGCCTGACACCCCTCCCATGGCTGAGAGTGTCCCCTTCTTCTGGGGTCAGGAACGGCATACACGCCCACACCAGCATCTGGCTACAGATGGGCTGCCCAGCTCCACGTGCTCCACCGAGGGTCACTCTACCCAACTATGTGGTACAGAGAAGCAAGTGACTTGCCTGATGGAATTCCACCAGACCTGGCTGCACGTGGGCTGCTGGGCTCCTCCTGCTTCACCGAGGGCCACCCTATACTCATCAACAACCCTGCCCTGCACAATCCTCCAGAGCATCCAAGCTCACACTGGTGCACTCCATTTCCTTCCAAGAACCCCTCTCTGAGTTCTAGCCAGCCCTTGGGTGTCTCCTCAGCACTGTGATCTCTATGACAGGGAGTCAGCAGGGAGCCAGGGGCCATCATGCTCACACATGCATGTGCACACATGTATGCACACACACACACGCACGTGCATGCGGAGCACAAGCTCCAGAAATGGAGTCTGTCTCATTTCCCATCTTTAGGGCAGCCTTCAGCTTTAAGTCCTCCACTCTTGGCAGCAGCCTTAGCCTTGGGAGAAAGACAAGCAACTTTAGAGTGATATGGAAATCACCCCCCAAACATTAGCAAGCCTGCGGGACTTGGAGCTGGTCCCAAACCAAATTCAATCAGCCCTTTTTTCCCCCTACGCCACTGCCTCCAGCTGAGCCCCATCTCATACAGTGGAACCCAGTGAATGAGGTGCACCTGATAAGCCTCACGAGGGCCCAGCCCCACCGAAAGGCCCACAAGAAAGGAGGCGGGGGAGGGAAGGAAATGCGGCCAGGCCTGGGACAGCTGCCACACTCAGCCTGCTTTTGACAGAGGCCTTTCCCTGTACCGAGAAGGACTTCGGGCCAAAACACAAATTTACACGGCAAGGAAGTAATCCTGCTGGACCGCTGGGCCCAGATCCTGAGCTTTTAGAGACTGAACATGTTCAGCCTCTCTGTCAGTGTCTGGCTCAGAAAGCCCCAAATCCCCCTGGCTTGTCAGATTAATAATTGGTATTTGCAAATGGCTGCTGGAATACCAGTGCCTCTCACCATCTCTTACCCATAGAAACCTAATTGTAAAGGGTTCGATCCTCTGATGAGACAATGAAATTTCACAAGATCCATAAGGAGAGGCTAAGGAGCGCCTTCAGCATACAGCCCTGTGCTCCGAAGACAGAACAGTGCATGTGCAAATCTGTCTCCCCAGCAACAGAAGAGTTTGGGGGACATGTGAGCTCAGGCAGGATCAGAAGGACAGAAAACTGCCCAAATGAGTGTAAGGACAAAAGTTGAACAGAAGTTTCACAGAACAAGATTCAAAGTGTTTGCTCTAATCCTTCTCAAGATTGATAGTATTTCCTCCACCTGACATGTTATGAATGACAGTCATCAGCACATGCTACCCCAGGGCTCCCCTAGCAAAGCCCACACCAAATCCCATTACCAAATAAGTATCACATATTTGGAAGATCTGGATACCCTGAGTGATGTTTCTTTCCTTGAAACATCACAATCTATCAGCCCCTAACAAGAGTAAATCCAAGGGGAACTGGGAAACGGAAAGACATAAATGTCTCCCACGTGAGAGCTCTCTCCTGTCCTCTAAGCAACTCAGTCTTGTGTTGGGTTGTATTGGGTTCTGTTAGGTTGGGTTGTGTTGACTTGTATTGGGTTAGGGTGGATTGGCTTGACTTGGATTGGGTTGGTCTGACTTGGGCTGGCTTAGGTTGAGTTGGCTTGACTTGGGTTGGGGTTAGATCGGATTGGGTTGTATTGGGCTGGCTTGATTTGGGCCGAGTTGGGTTGGGTTGGGTTGATATGATATGATATGTTTTAGTTCCATTGTTCCCATGTTTAGAGAAAGAAGGAATCAATATTGGAGCAAGGTGGTCTCGAGTTTTTTTACTGTACCCCCACGATGCTGTGACCTCAGAGAGAACACAACTTCTTAGAGCACTGGTTCATGTTGTAGGAATAGTAGCAGAAATGGGAATAATATTGACTTCCTTGGTTTAGTTTTTTAGCCCAATAATTGCTGTTATCAATGACATTTGCATTCTGTGAGCACTGTCACACTCATCACCAAGTCCCTGCAACTGTACAAATGTGCCTGTCAGGGGAGGCCATGCATCCCAAGGAGCAGCAAAGTTACAAGAAGGTGAAAGTTATAGTTGCTGATCCTTCCTGGTAAATGATGCAAAGTCCTCATGAATCCTACAAGATGCCTCATATGTAAACACAGATACCATTTAAAGCAACAAAGGTATTTCTGAACTGTACTTCAGCACTTTCAACTATGGATTCCTACTAGCTTTGACTTCTAATTTCCTAATAAATGAATGTCCCATCTCCCAAAAAGAGGACTGAAAACATCTCTACCACCCCCTCCCAGGACAGTCAGCTCTGAGAGTGGCTATTGCTGCCTCAGAGCGCTAGTCAGCTATGTCAGCCGCCAGGGTTCATGGCCCCTCTTGGGGACGCTTCCCAAACCCAGGGCAGGTTTGAGACTCTTGCACACAGATTTTGAGTCAAACTCATTTCCTGCCTGCAGTCTGCTTCACTCCTTTCAGGCCTCTGCTTCCACAGAACCCAAGGAGGCAGCTGTGTTTGGACTAACATTCCTGCAGGGGAAAGAGAACATTACTGCAAGGCAATAAGAGGGTGATAATTAAAACAAACAATAAAATGAAACTGTCATCAAGCATTTTCAAAATATGAGTTTCAACCAACAGCACTGTACATAGAGCTGGAGCAATTCCACACATGCAAGCATCCCCAGTGCTCAGAAGCAGGGAGACCGACATGCCCTCCCAGGAGAGAGTTGGGCAGGGGCCCAGGGAGCTCCAGGAGAGGGCTGTTGTGAGTTTGCTGTGTCTTCAGCGTGACTGCTGGAGCTCTGTAATGCCAAGCCTCTGAGGCACAAGCAGGAAGAAGAGGAGCCATGGTTTGGGCTGGACAAAGATGATCATCTCTGCTCTGGAAAGTGAGACCAACTCAAGCCAGCTGGCTACTGGAAAGGAGGTGTGGCCAGGCTAGGTGGACAAGGCAGTAACAGAAGTGAAAGAATTCAGCAGGCACCAAAGAGTAAAAGCCAGCCTTCCAATCTGGCCAGCAATCCTTCAGAAGAGCCAGTCAGGGACCGAGAGGAAAACAATCAGGATCCAGAGCTGGTGGTACAAAAACGAAATGCCAAAAGCACAGGAAAGTTTCAAAATGACCTATATTGCTTTTAGTCCCAGAAACAACCTGTTGGTGTCCATTATGTATTCCTTATATATTTATATACAATGACCAGACAAGTTCAAGGTCATAATGTACAATCTGCTGTGTACAGTGCTCTTTCCTTCCGGAATTCCACCAACACTCTTCCACATGACTTCTGTCTTAGTCAACTCCGGTTTACAACAAATGAAAGCCACTAAAAGTAGACACAGAGAGCTGATCATATAAACCAGGAATCCATCAGAGAACGCAGGAAAGCACAGCTGGGACAGGAGGGACCAGCCCAGCTCCTTACTCTCCAAGGTGCAAGGCATCCTTTCCCACTGCCCAGCCGTTTCTGTGCCCAGCAGCAACCAACGGCTGCCCCACTGGGCCCCTCTCCTCCACAACGCCCAACACCAGCCCACCCAACTCCCAGTCCAAGGGCCCCAGCCAGGGAGGTGGCCAACTCAGTTTAGGTCATCTGCACACCCTTGAAGCGATCAGCTGTGGCTGGCGGGCTGGGAGAGGCAGGGCATTGATGTGCCAGTACATTAAAGAAAGGGACTTACCTACAAATGTTATTTACTGTTTCTTCAAAGGATATGTCAGGAAAAAAGCCTGCACTAGTCAGGGCAGACTAACCACTATTTACAAAAACCCTGGAGGCTTATTTCTTGCTCACATCCCATTTGACTGCGGGCCAGCATGGATGGTGGGGGTGGGGCCAAGAGGGGCACTGCTGCTATGAGTCCTCCCCTGGCCCTTCTGGGCCCAGTTGGCAGGACGAGGGGAAGGTCAGAGGGAAACTGGAAGGCGGGCACATCTCACCTGACCACACCCAGCCACAGGCCAGCAAGGAATGCACCGAGTCTCAGGCCACGAGGGAGGGGGCGCCCCCTGTGGAGCCACAGGTACCATGTGGCCCAGTCGCCCTCCCGCTCCACTCTCCCACACACAGCTCATACCCAGCCCTCTGCAGAGACCCTGCAGCAGGGGTGTTTCCAGGGAACGCGCTGGCCGCTCCACTGAACGGAGCAGCTCCCACTCCATCCCAGCAGCCTCTCGGGGTCCTCTGGGGAAATCCCTGACAGGAGCCACCTGGGAGTCCCAGTGATGAGCCGTAGAAATCCATTAGCATAATTAGACCCGACACGCTGTGATATCTTTACAGTCCTACACTATCTGCTCTTCATTAATAAGCGCACAGTCAGTCAGGGTACAACTGTCCAGCCCTGCCCTCGCTGGCCCTGAATTAGCTCCCATGCACAGAAGGGACTGGGTGGGGGTCGGTGACTTGTCGCCATTGACCCCCTCACCCCTCCCTTGTCTCGCTGCACCTGCACATCCCAGTCTGCTGGGCTCCGGCGCTCTGGAACTCCCACATGCAGAGCTAGGGCGAATCCCAGTGGTCCAGGACAATTCACGGAAACAGGCCAAAGGAGAACCTATTCGGGTGGCATCAGGAGAGGCTCGGGAGTCTGGCAAGCTCGACAGCCCGCAGAATCTAGAGGCTTGAGTGACTGGGGAGAAGCAGTTCTGGCTAAACCACAGAGGGCAGTATCAGGAACAGCTGGAATCAAATGAACGTGACCCACTTTGTTTAATGAAAACTATTATGGGCTGTTATTACTCAAAGCCCCTTCCAGCTTCATTTGTGTTACAGCCTTCTATGCCCCCAATTACCTACCAAAAGAAAAATCCCTTTATTTCACAAATAAAGAAATGAGGCGGGGGCATGATGAGGCTCAAGGACCCAGGCATCAAGCCAGGTGGGGGTGGGGTGGGACAGCATCTGGGGACCAGGCCAGCTGTCGGCCAGCCCAGTGGTCTTACAGCTGTGCACAGGACTGAATAACTGTCCATGGGGCCAGGAAGAAACAAAGTGGACTAGAATCAGTAAAACCCACCTTCTGCCTCCTTACCTACAGGGGCATCATATCATGTTCTCTGAGATAAGGGGTCAAGCAAAGTGACAGGACAAAAGGCAGAGAGATCTTCTTTTGTGAGCACCAGCATCGCCAACGTGGGATGAGTAAGACCAACATTTGTCAGCCCACCTGCATGTTGGGCTCCTAGGAGTGTTTCCTGTGTGTTCTGTGAGTTAATCCTCCCACAGTCCCATCACGGATGGACTGAGATTGTCCCCATTTTCCAACAAGGAAACTAAAGAACAGAACAGTGAAATGACTTACCTCACCTCACATCCACCCCTGGGAAATCACAGTGGGAACTCATCCATCTGCTGGCCTGAGATGCTGGCTCTGCCACCAGGAACTTGCCCTTGGCCCGTCTCCCCAGTCCTACCCGACACCTTCAATTCATGCGTTCAACAAGCACCTAGTGACCTCAGGCGAAGTGCCCAGCGCTGCTCCAGCACTGAGAGAGGGCCTCACTGACAAAGCAGCAAAACTCTTTGCTGTCTCCACAGGGCACTCACCTAGAGAGACGGACAACAAACAGGAATATTAGAAAACGGCACACTTCACCAGAAGGGGGTCAGGACAAGAGCTGTAGGAAAAAGCGCAAGAAAGTGTCTGAGACCGCAAGCACTGGAGCAGCAGAATTCTAAGCTAGGAGTTCAAGGAACACTCCCCCAGGGACTGACATCTAGACAGAGAAGTGAGCAGGTTAGAGAGGGTGTGTGCAGTTCAGAGTTTGCTTGTGGATGGGGACAACATGCACGGACCTTGAGGGCATTATGCTGAGTGAAATAAGTCAGACAGAGAAAGACAAGTGCTGTATGATCTCACTTTTGTGTGGAATCTAAAATAAAAAAACAAAGAACAAAATCCAAGCTGGGTGAAATAGGTGAACGGGGTCAAAATCTACAAACTTCCAATTGTGAAAAAAAGAAACCTAAGTCCTGGGGATGTGATGTGCACTGTGATAACTCTAGTTAAAATATTACATTGTGTATTTGAAAGTTGCTAAGGGAGCACATGATTAAAAGTCCTGTTACAGGGCTTCCCTGGTGGCCCAGGCTCCAAGCGCCCAGTGCAGGAGGCCTGGCCTCCATCCCTGGTCAGAGAGCTAGATCCCACATGCTGCACATGCCACAACCGAGACCCACACAGCCAAATAAATCAATAAGTTTTTTATAAAGTCCTTATCATAAGAAAAAAAATTAATTAAGCATAGTGATGGATGTTGACTAGACTTCCCATGGTGATCACTTCACAATATATACAAATATCCAACATGATATTGTACACCCCAAACTAACAAACTGTTATGTGTCAAATATACCTCAATGAAAAACAGTAATTACGAAAACAATGCTTTGCTTGTGGAAAAGTTCTCTCCAGCAGGAATGGAAGGTTCTAATTTCACAGAATCCCCATATTTTGTAGCTGAAAGGATACAGGATATGCAGTGGTGCCTGGCACTCGGCAGGTATTCAGTGTGTGCTTATCTCCTATCCTCTGGTTGTCTTTCTAGGGAGGGTGTTTGAAAAGAGTTCAGAAATTTGGGGCATCGAAGGGCTGGGATTGAAGTGAAACTGAAGGGGGCTTTTAGTAGCAGAGGCGCAATAAGAATCCTCAGTGAAGCAGAGACCAGGTTTAAGAGGCTGTGTGCTTTCTGCTGGGGGTTAAATTGTGTCCGCGAACAATTCAGAGGCCGAAGCCCTAGCCCCAGGGCCTCTTATCTGGATGAGACTAGTGAAGATGAGGTCCTAGTGAAGATGAGTAGGGAGCCCCTTCCAGTACAATGACACGCTATGGAAAGGGGGAGTGTGGATAAGGAGACAGCCTCACAGGAAGAAGGCCATGTGAAGATGGAAGAAGGGGTCAGGGTGATGGAGCAGAAGCCAGGGGACATCCAAGACTGGCAACAGACCACCAGAAGCAGGGCTGGGGCAGGGACAGGCTCTCACAGCCCTCAGGAGGAAGAGTCCCACACAACCCCCTACCCGCCTCTCGGACCTCCAGCCTCCAAAACCGTGAGACGAGGGCCTTTTTCAAATCATTCAGGCTGCAGTATTTTGTGATGACAGACAAAGCACAACAACCAGCTGCCAAGGCTATAGCTCTGACGGCTCAGGGTGGCTTCTAGGAAATTGGGGGTCGGGTAGGCATGAGGTAGGGGCAGAGAAGACAGAATTAAGCACACTGAGATCCCAAGTTCGGAAAGAACCTTGGGTGCAGTTACCAGCACTTGGAACTGACTGGAAGCAAATAGTTCAGAAACCTACCAGGGATTTAAGGGAATTGAATACCAGAGTGAGTGGAAAACTTGCCCCGGAGGGGAGCAGACCGGGAAAGTGGTGCCACTCCCAGGAGGACACTCTCCCCCGCGCCCTCCTCACTTGTGACCAGAGGACAAAGGGCAGGGCACGAGCTCTGAGAGCAGCAGACAGGACTTCTCTCCTGGGCAGGGTCAGACCCAGAGTGGAGCCTCTGCCCGCTGCCCACCCACTGAGATGTCACCACCTCTGTGGAATCCTAGCACTTGCCATTTGGGTGCCGTCTGAATGGTGAGTGTCGGGGGCAAGCGTGGAGGGTGAAGAGCCCAGCTTTCAGTTCGCAGACCTTGAAAACCAGGGAATCCTGGCATGGAAGACTGTGCATCCTCAGAGATCAGAGTATGCAAGGAGCTCTGTGTGGGAAGCAGGACCCCAAAAGGGGGTCACCAGTGGGTCACCTGTGGTGAGCTGACCGGTTGTCCACTGACACCCAGACTTCGGCTGTGCCCTCCTCTCTGGGCCCACAGCCAGACTCTATTTCCCAGTCTCACACACGTGGCCACATGTGGAGTTCTCACAAATGGAAAACGCGTGAACACGTGGTGCCTTTTCCTGGCATATAAGCCTATCTGTGCCTGCACCATGCTTCTCCCCTCTGCCTCTAGATAAACAGGAAGCACGGCCTTCTGAAATGAAAGAACCACGGACAAAGGGTCTTGAGGCCTCCACCGTCACAGGGTGGACCGCCATCTGCTGACGAGAAATCCCACGTTAGACCGTCACTCGAGCAAGAAGCAAACTTGTGCTGCACTGAGCTGCGGACATCTGGGAGCAGCCAGTGTCATCTGACCTAAGATATGCAGCAATACAGGCAAGGTGGGAACAGCCAGAACCCCTCTACCGAGGGATATGGTGGTGTCTGGAGATAACCTCTGGATTAAGAGAGTATCTAGGAGTGGCCCTGCTTTAACCAGCCCTGTGCCCCCAAAATCCCAGGACGCCCCCTGGCCAGGGATGGCGGGTCCTCTCTGGGAAGGGGGTTCTATCCTAGGGACTAAGCAGCCAGGACTCCATCACAGACCTGTCTCACCTTTACCTGGTTGGGCCTGAAAGCTTCCAGGTTAAGACTCTGGTCTGAAGAGGCAAGATCTCAAGGGTTGTGCTGACAAAAAGAGTTTGACGCCCTGCTCCACCAGAACCTCTGAGCAGCTTTATTTCTGCCCCAGGTACTCAAATGCTTGACCCCCACTCCTAACCCCCTGCCATCACACATCCCACCTGTCAGATGTCAGGATCAGAAGGCAAAGATGGCTTCTCTGAAGATCTGTACCACCCTAGCATCCTGAGCCCCGCAGTAGAGCCCAGGGTCCTTAGGCAGGGAAAGTGGAGATCAACCACTGGAGGGGCCAGGAGCACATGGTCAGGAAGCCACATAGGGACCCCCTCGCAGGAACCCCTCCACCCTCACAGTCACCCCACGAAGCAGGTGCTATTTCCCTCTGATGCGTCGGCACACCTGAGGCTCAGAGAGATTTACAACCGGCCAGAGGTCACACTGCTAATAAGCGACACAGCCAGAGTCCAGCCTAGGCCCACCAGGCTCCAGACGCTTCTCTTGCAGCCAGCACCACTCCCACTGTGCCCGACTTGGTCAGCCAGAGAGGCCGGGCTGTGCCTTCCCTCTGCCTTTCATGTGCCCTTCAACTGCCCTCTCCAGGACTAAGGCACAGAGGAGCCCCACTTCCCCTCACTACCCAGGCGCTCCTCCCGGCTTGTAGGCTGGGTGGGAACCAGGATGACCAGTTGAGTGCGGGCAGGTCACTCCTCCAGAGTCACTTTCTCCCTCTGCAGCCTTCAGGCGGCAGGCAGACTCGCCCATCCCCAGCCCTTCTTACCCTCCTGGGTGTGCTCTGTAGCTCCCACACTTCAGTTTCCTAAATCTTCACCAGATGTAAAATAAATGTGCATGTGTTCACATCATGGTATGAAGCTATTTCAAATTACCCAAGGAATTCAGATATACCACTTTCTCTGCAGTCTGCCTGCTTGCTTTCTTCCTTTTCTTTCTCTTTTTCATTCTTCCTTCCTTTCTTCTTTCCCTCCTCCTCCTTTTTTTTCCCTTTTGACAGCTTAAATTTCTCCTGATACCAGTCTAAGTGCTCAAGCAAGGAAGGCTAATTATCAAATTTCCCAGATAAAATAAAAATCATTTCACAGCTAAGTAAAAAGCATTCCATGATCTATGATTCTAGGATGAAAGAGAACATCACCCATCCCCTCTTCTCTTCCAACAGCAATTACAAATCAAGACTTGACTGAGAAGGGGCGTGCCTGCTCTCATGGAGGGCATCACAGCCTACAAGAGACACTCAAGCACATGATTCTACCTGAGCCAGACACCTGTGAGATGCACACAGGGCACCGACATTATCCCCATTTAACTGATGAGGAAGCTGAGTCTCAAATATATTAATTTCTCAAGAGAGTGAGAGGGGTGGGAAAGGGAGGTGAGTTCTGCTGGGTCCCAGGCTCCCCTGGGTCCCCTCCCTAGGGGAAGGTCAGGGGTATGGGCTGCTGAAGATCCTGGCTGTCCAGCTCCTACCCTTGGCACTATCCTTGGCACAGGAAGCTGGCCCAGGACATTGCTATGTTCTCTGTAGCTCTTTTTTTTTTTTTTTTTAGTTCAGGTATAGGTGGTTTAATAATATTATATTAGTTTCAGGTATACCCAACTCCAGTGTTCTTGCCTGTAGAATCCCAGGGATGGGGGAGCCTCATGGGTTGCCGTCTTTGGGGTCGCACAGAGTTGGACACGACTGAAGCGACTTAGCAGCAGCAGCATACAACATAGTGATTTGAAATTTTTATATATTATGCTCTATAATATAGTATAGTATAGTGAAGTTGCTCAGTCATGTCCGACTCTTTGTGACCCCGTGGACTGTAGCCCACCGGGCTTCTCCGTCCATGGGATTCTCCAGGCAAGAATACTGGAGTGGGTTACCATTTCCTTCTCCAGGGGATCTTCCTGACCCAGGGATCAAACCCGGGTCTCCCGCATTGGAGGCAGACGCTTTAACCTCTGAGCCACCAGGGAAGCCCCATTATTCTCTATAGTTATTATATATTGTATATATACTTTGTATATATATATTGTATATATATTCTACATTGTATATATATTGTATAGCACAGAGAATATAGCCAATATTTTATAATAATTCTCTGTGCTATACAATACACCCTGGTAGCTTATTTTATACATAACAGTTTATATATCTTAATCCTCCTTGCCTATATTGCCCCTCACACTGGTTACCACTAGTTTGTTCTCTAAATCTGTGAGTCTGTTTCTTTTCTATTATTTTCACTTGTTTAATTTTAAGGTTTCACATATAAGAGCTAACAGGCGGTATTTGTCTTTATCTGACTCTCCACGAATTTATACTCCCACCAACAGTGTGCTAGGGTTCCCTTTTCTCCACATCTTTGCCAACGTGTTATTTGTGTTCTTTCTGATGATAGCCATTCTAATACATGTGACGTGATATCTCATTGTGGTTTTGATTTACATTTTCCTGATGATTAGTGATGTTGATTATCTTTCATGTGCCTGCTGGCATATATATGTCTTCTTTGGGAAAAAAAAAAATCTCAATGTAGATATTCTGCCCATTTTTTAATCAGGTTATTTGGGTTTTTTTGATACTGAGTTGTATTAGCTTTCTATATATTTTGGATATTAAGCAGTTTGTAATCTTTAGTTGTAGATAGTCTTTGCTGGCAGATTCCAGTCTTTATTATCTAAGGCTGTTCCATCAATAGCTATAACTTTGGCAAGTCTGTGCGGGGAGGTGAGCTCACATCCTCCTGCTCAACTATCTTGGGAACGCTTCTCCCTGCATCTCTTCTCAACCTCTCTCATTTTGTTGACAGAAAATGAGATCAGACATCTTCATTCTCGATAACTTCAATAAAGCCTAATTCTTGTTTGCTATCCATTTTTCAGACAGAGAAGCTGTAACACAGTACAGTGACTTTTCCCAAAAACTCTTCTGAGGGTGGAGTCATCATCTTGAGGGGATATCGGATTTGTCTCCTTGTTCCCAGGCAGAAACTCCCAGCAACGTGGCGTCCAGAGCAGGACAGCCCTCCGCCCCTCATCTCCTCCATGTTCTGCCCCCATCAGCTCTCAGGTTAGCCCAAGGTCTGGAGGAAGATCAAACTGAGCAGTGAAACCTCAGCACATGAATTGTGTGAGTGGCAGTGGGTGACCTGAGGATGGGTTTCAGAGTTTGGGGCCAAAGAATCAACCTAGAAATGGATCAGTGTTGGAATATTAATGTCAGAGGTAGGGTTGGAGGGCACGAATGGAGGAACCAGGGAAGGAAAGACGGAAAGGGGGAAAGAGAGCTGTCTGTTTCTGTCAGACCCAGGCTCCAGAGCAATAGAGATATACCAGGAGTTCAATTTCTGTTTGCCTGAGCCAGGGAGAAAATCTAATTAAATATGGTGTCTGAGTTTGGAGAAACCGGGATGGGGCTGGAATATAAAGCATGGCAGCTACCCATAGATCAGAGGGCAATATTAATAAACCCACAGAAAGGGACAGCGGGATCCGCTGGAGGTACTGATAAAATGCAAAGCAAAGACAAAGCCGGAGGGAATATTGCATGGTAATGCTGATAAAGGCACGCGGGGGATGCCGCCCACCTCTATGGCCTGAGCTGCCTGCTGGAGAGCAGCCTTGCCCTTGCGCACGTCCCCACTCTCTTCCTACCTCCTGCTCTTGACCCAACTCCGGTCTCACTCTGCTCCCCACGAGCCTGCAAGTTCAGTGTCTGTGAGCTTTCCTGGGAAGGACCAGAGCCAGCATGGGAGATGAAGAATGAGCAAGAGGAATGAATGAGTCTCCTGTCAGTAGAGAACACCAAGGCTATAGAATCCCCTCTCTGCAGTCTGAGAACCGGCCACATGCATATTACCTCTACTGGAGGAAGGTCTTGATTAGAGGTGAGGGCTGCCTTAAAGTGACCTCTGCGGAATGTTCTTTGCCAAACTGCCCATCACGAGCTGAACACTTGCATAATTCCCCAGCCTGCTGACACTTCCAAAGGCAAAGAAAAAGCCCTAGGGACTCCAGTTTCTTTATAGACTGAGTCACCAGGGAAGCCCCAAAGAACAACAGGAACTCCTTAAGAGTATTAGAGTGTAGACCAGAGAGGCTTGGGGTCAGATTGCTGGATACCACTTGTGCCTCCTTCCTAACTCACCCAGTCTAGAGGGAAGCAACCTTGCCCCACATCCCTCCCCACCAGGGACCCTGATCTTCCTCAGTGGCCACTATCACAGTTAGAGTTAGGCTTTCAGATCTTGGTTGAACAATGCTATTCTTCTATTCTTCTGCAATTAACTGTCATCAGCTGGTATGCTAGGACTTCACCTTATTTTGCTAAGCTTCCCATGCTATAGCTAGCATCTGCTTGGAGCGTTTTCAGCGGTTTTTATTGTGCGTTAATCTGTGCTGTCTACAACACTGCATTCTTTTCCAGGAATTGGGTGTGTGATCATAACAGCAGCTGTCACTCCAAGTAGCTCCACGTCTGCCCACATGCAAACGAATTTTAAATCTATATCTTGACCTCCCACTCACCTCTCCACACCCCACCTCCACAACACCTAGCCGCCTCACTAGAACCAGACAGTGCTGGTTGAAAACCTACCCAGCATTCAGTAGCTGTGTGTTAACCTCTCGGACTTCTCTGAGCCTCAGTCTCCTTTCCTGTTAAAGGGGAGTACCAATCATTTCAGCCACTCTGGACAAGATACAACGAGTGAGACAACCTGCGGGAAACACGTTCCTCAGGTTTTGAGATGGAGATGCCCCCTCTGGCCGTGGGCCGTGGGCCGTGGGCCATGAGAGGGAGGGGACCAAACTGCAATCTGGGAGTGAAGGGGGGCTGACTTCTGGAATAGCCACTCGCATCTGTGCTGCACATCACAGCTCCAAGCATGACATCTGATCTTGACAAAAACCTTATAAGGTTCTGCAGCCGAGCAGTCACTGTCATTTAATAGACACTGAGAGAGCTTTAAGAAGCAAAGTTGACGGTGTCATTCTGCAGCCTTAAGCGTCCACCTGAGGAAGAGGCAGCAGAGGGGCAGTCAGAGCTAAGGCCCATTTCACCAGACCCTCCCGGGCCATCCATTCCCATTGCTCTGCATGCCGGCTATGGGGCCTTGTCCACTGCCAGGGGAAGCTGCAATCTCCTGTGCCCTCTACCCTTCTGCTTACACTGCTCCAGCCACACAGCTGTCAGTGGACAGGCCAAGCCCACATGTGCCTCAGGGCCTCTGCCCAGACCTTCCTCCCCGGGTGTCCTGGTCTCACTTACTTACTCACACAGTCCATCCTCAGTGCCCCGTTTGCAGCAAGACTGCCAGGGGCCACATCACTTATAGAACAATCTCTACTCACTCCCTCTCTCGTCTCCCTGCTTTTCTTCCTGACAAGGCGCAGAGCGCCACCAGACCAGATGTCACCAGATGTCAGTCCCCCCGCCACCTACCTACCTACCTATCATGCATCTATCAACTGGCTTGCTGTCCAGCCCCTGCCTACTTCCTTTCACCCACCACTCTAAGTCAGATCCTCGAAGAGAGCCTGGCAGATGAAGTGCGCCCAAGAGACAGGGGGAGTCAGCACTGCTGCTCTTAGCCTTCATCCTCATCACAACCTCACCCACTCAGAGGTGGGACGCTTGATGGTTAAACAAGCAGGCGGGGAGCCACACGGTATAGCGAAGATCCTCATCCCTCCGCGTATGATCTTTATAACCCTGAGCCAGTGTCTCAACCTTGTCATCCATGAGGCGTGGGGACAGCACAACGGCATGAGGTCGTCTAGAGAAGTAAATGATAGCCCCTCAGCTTATGGCAAAGGTGGAGCAGACGCCACCTGTTCCTGTTGCCAGGGTTCTTCCCGTGAACATCAGCATATGCTAACATCAGTGAGCACAACAAATACAATGATCCTTTAAAACATAGATTTAAAAAAATGTAAAGGCTCCGAGAGGTTAACAGGACAAAGTCACAAACAAGCCTGCAGTGGGACGGGACCAGAGTCCCTGAGGCTCCCCGACTCCCGGGCTCCTGTAGCCACCCCCTCAATCTCCCTTGGCCTCAGCGGGACACGGAGACCCGAAGGTGCAACGGGCAGACTCCTCTCCTGGCACCACCTGACCCCGCACAGAGCGGCTGCAGTCACGGCTACACACACTGTCTCCTCCCACTTGCGAAACAGACACTACTGCCGCCAACACAGCAGCCGCGTCCTCTCTCCCTTCCCTGCAGCAGAACCTCATGTGGAGGCACAGCCCAGGCCCAGCGTGACTCATCCCTGCCCTGAGCCAATCAATGGGGAGTGAGACGTACGGGTGCTGCAGAAGCCTCAGGGGAACCAAGTCCTGCCAGAGGAAAGGGCAGAGCCGCCCCAGAAAAGGTCCTGCTGCCCCCTCTGCCCTCTACCTGGGCTGCTGTTGTATACTGACCTGCTGCTTGGGGCCTCGGTTGGCATCTTGAATCAAGGGCGTCTGCGGGCACTTGGAAGACAGAGGGATGACCAGTGTGCAGCCCCAATGTCAGGGCTGGACAGCTAGTCTGACCCCAGAAGCCACGACCTGAAGGGAGCTAGGGCGTGGCTGTCCAGCCATGTTAGTCTTGTGTCCTGTGACTCGCTCCCTGAAGCATCCCCACCCTCTGACCTGGCCCCTTGTCTCCTGGCAGCACCCCTCTGAGGCTGACCCTGTTCTCTTGTCTCTCCCTTGCAAGTCCAGCCTGCACTGGCACAGCTTAAACAGGGACTGAGCCTGTCTTACCAATTTATGCAGCTTCCAACCACTGCTGTCTATACCAACGAGGCGGCTCAGCCAGCTGTCCTCAGCACCTCCCAAAAAAAGGGCTCCAAGCTTCCGTCACCTCTGTCCTCACCCACCACATTCAAAGCCTCGTGTCCAGCTCACCCCCTCCCAGCAGCCTCCATTCATTCGTGAGCACCAGCCGTGCCCAGCGGGCACCACTCTGTGTGCTGGAGAGGCGGCTGTGAGTGGGGTGGCCCCCCTTCCCTGTGGGAAGGCTCTCACATTGTGCTCCGCGGCTCAGAACTGCAGCCTGTCATCCCACCTCCCAACCACCCTCCAGGACACTCAGGGCAGAAATCAACATTCGTGTGTGTGTGTATGTGTATGTATTTTTTAAATGTTTTAAATGAGTCTCAGAGAAATTAAGCCACTAACCCTTGATTAGACATCTAGGAAGCAGCAGAGCTGGGGTTTCACATTTTATATGCTTTCTACCACAGAAAAACTTAAATTCTGAGAAATACAATTCCCTGAGGGCCTCCCAGGGTCAAAGAGGCCCTGAAGTGACAGAGGAGGCCTTTCCTACACCACCCACGCACGTCCAGCAGCACCTGGGGTGACCGAGAGTGCAGGGACAGGAGGGACCTGGGCTTATACTCAGAGAATCTGAGTCACGAGACCAAGTGATCAAAGCGCACAAGACCCCTCACCAAGGCTCCTTCTTTGGGGAATTCTGCCTTTTTGTCCCTAGTCCAGAAGAGCAGGGGAGGCCTTACTGCCAGCAACAGAACAAGTATCCTGATGGGGCCTGTGATGCTGACGGTGACAGGAAGGAAGGGGAGAGGGGCCGGTGAAGGGAAAGCCTGAGAGAGCTGCCACACGCCCGTCTGTTCTAGGCCTTGCGGATTCAGTGACAAACGTCAACAGCAACCCCAAAGGACGGCCCCAGGGGCTGTTTGTGGCTACAAGGACCCTCCCCCGTGACCTTGGGAAGACACTTCCTCCATGGGGCTCACTCGGGCCGCTGGAGCTCGTCATGAACTCAGCACAAAATAAAGAAGGGGCATCAGAGCCAAGACCCAAGACCAGCTAGACCCCAAGGTCCTGGACAGGCACAGAGAGCAGGAGGGAGAGGAAGCACTGATCATAGCGGAGCAGCCCCCGGCTCAAGAGTGCGACCATGACCAGTTCTGGGGAGCCTTCAGCAGTCCCACCCCCAGAAGCAGTGAGGTCTGTACACAGGCTGACCTGCCTGAGGACTCCTACACTTAGGAGAAGCAGAGGGCAGGGCTCTGCCTCCTCCTGAGACACAGGGGACAGCCACGGCTGGAGAAGTCACAGCCACACAGCCAGTGACGGCAGAGCAGGGACATCTATGTAGATGCCCCCCACCCACCTCCTTGCCAAGAGCTGGCAGCAGCAGTCCCATAAAGGGAGCCGAAACAGTGCAAACTCCAAGGAAGGCAATCGGTGTTTCCTTTGCTTCACAAGGCCTCACCGGTCCCAATGGCCGGAAACTGGGCAGAGAAATACACACCCCAGGCTGGCACTGAGTGCCTCCCCTGCAGGAAACAGAGCCAATCCCCTCCAGGAAGAACTCAGAAACAGCCAAAAACCTAAGGGGCCTGAGATAGAGGGGAGTTAGAGGTGGGGAGCCAGGAAAGGGGGATGTGGAAAGGACTAGAGCTGAAGAGGGCCCCGGGGAGCCACACTGGACTTGTCTCTCACTGCTTGTCTCCCTTTCGTTAATCCTGGGACTAAAGCAGAGCAGAACACTCACAGGTGGTCACAAGGTAATCGGCCAAAGATGCCCCCCAAACCCTGGGCAGAGGAGGCAGCTGACCAGGAGCTCCCAACCACTTCTGCTGAGGAAGAGCCTAAGGATGGCTGTGTCAGAGCCACCCATGCAGGGACCCAGGCGGGGCGGGGCTGCGGGGACTAGGATGGTGGCTGCCCTCCTCCAGCCTCTGGCTGCAACCAGACAGAGCAAGCCCCTCATCCCATAAAACTCAGGCCTGGTATTGTCTGTGCTTGTACTTAATGGCTCAGTCTCATGTCGGACTCTTTGCAACCCCATGGGCTGTAGCCCATCAGGCTACAGCCTCCTCTATCCATGGGGATTCTCCAGGCAAGAATACAGGAGTGGGTAGCCATGCCCTCCTCCAGGGGATCTTCCCAACCCAGGGATAGAACCCAGCTCTCCTGCATTGCAGGTAGGTTCCTTGCTATTTGAGCTACCAGAGTGCCTGCTCCCAAAACAAGGGCCCCAAGCTGACGAAGGAGGAACAGAGCAGGTGTGACAGAGGTGCTGCACGTGGGATCAGAGGCACCATCTAGGGCCAATGCGGGGCAACAGCATCCTCTGCTGGTCACAGGATGCCACTACACACACAGACACACAGACACAGACACACACACAGACACACACACACAGACACACACACAGACACACAGACACACACACACACACACACACACACACACACACACACACACACACACACACACACACACACACACACACACACACACACACACACACACCCCGGGACGGGCCATGCTGGGAGCCTCTCTCCCAGACCCCACCAGAGCTTGCAGCCAGAGGAGGTACATTTCATCAGCTGGCAATCAGGCCCAGAGAAGCCCCCTGCCCAGGGTTTGAGGGGCATCCCGGAGTCCAGCTGGTCCCCAGGCAGAGCCCATGGAGTTGGGACTGATTGCTCCAGGCAGATCCCAGACACCTGAGGTGCCAACCCGACATGACCACCCATAGGTCCTGCCAACATCCCCACACTGGCTCCCAAACCACTCCCAACACTTTCCTTTTCACCAGATGCTTGCTTATTTTCACAGCCCCTTTCAAAACCACCTGCAAAGAGCTGCCTGAGGAGGGCACCCAAAACGACAGCCCTGCAAGGGTGGAGACACCAAGGGGAGCACCGGAAATGGAGCCACACACATGGAGGCCCAGCAGCAGCCTGCCTCCTGCAGGTGCGTGGAGCTCCCAGGGAGGCAGAGGAGGGGCTGTCAGCCACACGGACAGCCTTTGCCATCTTCCTTCCCCCTCACCCCGCAACTCCCCACCCGGCTTACCCAACCCACTCAAGCCCACTGACTAGGGACCCTGCATGTGCAGGCCTGGGCCCCCTTCCTTGACAGAACCCAGTGCATCCCTCCTGCTGTGCTGCAGGGCCCGAGGAGGGCAAGGAGGAGAGTAGGGAGGGGAGTGACTTGAGGGGTGGGCAGGTAGCAGGGGTGTGGGAGGGAGAGGGAGGCTCAGCCCCACCCCTACACATGGGCACCTACCCAGCAACTGGTCTTCCCAATCCAGGGGTCGCCGAGGGCTCCTGGTCTGCAATTGTTGCCCTCCACCCCCAACCTCCTGTCTAGGGACTGTTCTAAAGGGCCTAGGCCTATGTCAGCATCTGTAGGAAGGAATGTGGACACAGCATGGCCAGCACCGCCAGGGATCCCCTGAGCCTGGTCTGGGCGCAGCCAGCTCCTGCTTCCCGCTCCGCTGCAGTGCCTCCGCCCCACGCCCTGGGGTGGTCTCAGAGCTTGCAGAACTTCCCTCCCTGCCGTCTCTGTATTTCTGCTACCCTTCTATCTGGGCCCCCACATTCATGTTCTGGCTTGGCCGGTGTCAAACAGCCTCCTCTGAGCATGGACCAGAGCCACCCCAGCTCTCTGCAGACACCCAGGGCACCGGCTGGGCCTCTGCCTTGGGGGTGCCCATGACGCTGAGCTGCTCACTACAGTCGGGTCCCCTCACCCTGGGAGACAGACTCAGGAGGTGCCGCTCTCACGTCCCTTGTATCCCAAGGCTCCACTTTGCCGAGACCCAGTCTGTCTTCTGGGAGAAGGCAATGGCATCCCACTCCAGTACTCTTGCCTGGAAAATCCCATGGCTGGAGGAGCCTGGTAGGCTGCAGTCCATGGGGTCACTAAGAGTTGGGTACGACTGAGCGACTTCACTTTCACTTTTCACCTTCATGCATTGGAGAAGGAAATGGCAACCCACTCCAGTGTTCTTGCCTGGAGAATCCCAGGGACAGGGGAGCCTGGTGGGCTGCCGTCTATGGGGTCGCACTGAGTCGGACACGACTGAAGCAACTTAGCAGCAGCAGCAGCAGTCTGTCTTCTGAGACGCGAGGAGCCAAGGCTGGGTCTCCATCTTGCCTCTACCTAGAACTGAGCTCCCCATCAGGATTCTGACACACACACCCCACTGCCAGCACCACCTCCAGTAAGACTGCCAGGAGGAGGACCGGGAGCCACTCCTTGCCCACCTACTCACCCTTCGCCCCACCCTGCCCTCCCCTCCCGGAAGGATCCATGACCCACAACGCCTTTATTAGCTCTTTCAGCTCCATTTAACTGCACAAATGGCTTGGTCACAGCTGACTGGTCCCAAATTTGCCAGTGATTTTTCTTTTAATTTACCGTGGCTCAGTCCCCTGTAATACAGGTAGAGGAGACATATTTGTTCCCAAACTCCCCTCCTGGGGTTAATCATGCACAGAACAAAACTCCATCTGAGCCACTTAATGATTTCATTTCCACCCAAGGTCTAGAGGAGCGGCGGCTAAAATGCTAATGCAGGTCCTCACTCCCCACACTCCAGGTGTCTGTGCATGAGAGCGGTCGGGCTCCTTACCATTACCTCCAGGTCAGCCCAGCACGTGGTCTCCCTTCCCTCCTGAGGGCACCCTGCTCCTCCAGGTGCATGAAGCTGGAGCCCATGCAAGCCACCCCCTCTCCCCGTGTCCCATGGCTAGCACACCTGGCTCCTGGCTCCTTTCCTTGGGATCCTCTGGCAGGCTCCACGAGGTTATATTGCACCCACCTGTAGGGTTCCCACCGCCTCCCCTGTCATGATCGTCATCACATCCTGCCTTCCAAACATTCAGGGCCAGGCCCAATTCCCTAAGTGTCCTCCACACCTTCCAGTATGGCTGACCCTTTACCTAGAAGACCCCTCCTCATTGCCGGAGTCTGGTGAAGCCTCTGCTGAATGCCCCCTCTGCCAGGAAGTCCACTTTCTCTAAAGCAGAGAAGACCACTCCGCATCCTCTGCTCACCTGTCTGGTCTCCCACAAGCCTGCACTACTGAGTGCCTGCCAGGCCTCCACCACCCTGAGCTCCCAGGGACGGGACAGAACGCTTGCCTGGGCAGCCCCTCACTCCGGCTTACAGCTGGGTGGAGCATTCAGGATGTTTTATTCGAGAGAGTCACCCTCACACAGTGCATGGAAGTGGATGTGAACTAGTCATCATTAAACCAAGATGTTCAAAGGCCTCCCAAGTGACTGTAGAGTCTAAACCCTGCGTCACACATGGGCTCTGACTCAAAAGTGGAGACTGTTGCCTTCAGGAAACCTTTTCTTGCATGGAAGTGGCGCCATCTGGTGGTTTCTGGCAAAACTGGCATGCAGTTTAGACTGGAGCAGGTGCTGTCCCTTGGCTGAACTGTGAGCCTTCAGCCTGTGGCTAGGAGGTCTGGCCAGCCGAGCACCACCGCGCACCTTCCCCAGAGTGCGAGGAGAGTCAGGAGGGGCTGCAGAGAGCAGTCCGCGTACCTCATCCCTCCCTCCATCCCTGCTGAGGTTTGGACTGCAGCCCTGCCTGCAAAGGCCCTCTCACGGGCCACCCCACCAGCCTGGCTCTGTCTGTCCATACACCTGCTGGACATCACCTGTAAGACCACATCAGGACCCGAACAACCTATCCCCCGAGACCCTGCCTGGGCAGAGCTGCCCCGTCACCAGCTGTCCCCACATCCCCTCATCCCTGCTCTGCAGGTGACACTGTTGCCAGGTCGCCTCTGTCCTGTCTCAAACCCGTCCCCCCTCACCTCCCTGGAGCCCCCTCCTGGGCTCCCCGGCCCCATCCTGCACCATAGCCTGGCTGCACATAACATTCCCGCACTTCCCATCTGTGCTGGGATGAGGCCTGGCCCCTCAGCTGCTCCCTTGTGCCCTCTCCCTCCCCTTCCATCCAGCTGGAGCAGCCTTGCTGCACTGCCTCTATGGCACCACACTCCTCTTGGGTCTTGGGGCCCCCCAGCCTGGCCACTCCTGCTGCAGCTCTTCCCACCCCCTCCTCCACTGCACATGCAGGTAGAGGGAGGCTGGGAGGGGATGGTGACGGGGAGGTTAGGGCAGGCATTCCTGACCACTAGGGACAGCGGAGCAGATGGGAAGGACAGTCCTACCTCTACCCCTGCCCACTCAGCATCTGCTAGTCAAGGTCACCACCACCACCGTCCACTCCTCACCCCAGTACACTGCACAGTCATATGGCCTGAGACGGCCTGGATCCCAATCCTAGCCTTGTATCTCATGGCTGGGTGGCACCAGGAAAGCCACTTTACCTCTCTGATCTTCCAGTTCTTCATCTACAAAATAAGGTGATGATTTTTAAATAACTGAAAGTAAATCTCAGTTCTCCTCTCTGATCAGTGCAGGTTTTCATTGAAGACAATACTTCTCCTTTATGATGGCTGTGAATGTTGTGATTGATGCAGTCTAAAACTTGTCTCCCCTGTCAGAATGACCGTTCCACCAGGACAGGGACGGGTGTCCTGTTTTCTTTATGTTCCCCAGCCTAGCCCAGGGCCCACACAGGAAGCAGCTGAGAAAGAGTGCCAGGAGCCAGAAGGCCAGGCTGGGCTCCATACTGCTCAACCATAAAGTGACTCTGGTCAAGGACCCACCTCTCAGTCTCACATGGTCTCTCACTAATAACAGAGGATCTACACTGCTTGGATTAAGTGCATACAGTCCCCAGCACATGGCAGAAGCTCAGCAAACACCAGCTGTTATTCTGCTGTGGTGGTGATCTAGTCACTCAGTGGTGTCCAACTCTTGTGGCCCCATGGACTGTAGGTTCCTCTGTCCATGGGACTTCCCAGGCAAGAATACTGGAGTAGCCATTTCCTCCTCCAGGGGACCTAGCATCGAGGCAGATTCCTCACCAATTGAGTCACCAGGGAAGGCCGTTATTCTACTAGCCACTTGATAAATGCACCAAGGAGATCTCCAGTCTCTGGTCTGTGTGTAAAGAGCTTGGAAGTCCTCGACTGTCCTCACAATAAGAAAAAGAAAACTGCATAAACCAAAGAGCAACAACTCTTTCCAGATCCATCAGAGATCTGAGGTCACAGGGCAAACAGCTGACTGAAACTAGGTAAGACAGATAGGTGGACAGAGACTCACAATGCCACAGAGCAGGACCCCTGGGACCAGGCCAGAGAGCAAGGCTTAAACTGCAGTTGATGAATTATTGGTAACTCACTGTAGACAGGCTTGAAAGTTAACAAGTCCAGTGGGCCAGTCTTAGGGAAACCCCTGTACATTCTGAGTTTACCTGCAGGAACCCCGCCAGACTCTCACCATGAAGACAAGAGGAGCCTCCCCCAAGTCTCTCAGCAAGAGCAGGCGGAAACAGGCATTTTGAAACATGTCTAGAGCATTCTGCTTCCTTAACAAAAGCCTGCTCTCAAGAAAATGACTTTTCCAGAGGATACCTGACCAAGGGAAGGAATATTCAGCTGTAGCCCCCTCCTGCTTTCCTGCTTCTCCTAAGGGAGGGGCCAGGGAGGAGCTGAGAAATACATATGACGGCCCCAGGCCAGGGGCACAGAGTAATGGAGACTGAGACCTCATCGGAGCATCCCAGGAAGCTCCTTTGCTGCCCTGCTCAGCCCTCACCACATGGATAGGGCTCCTGTAAAGTGAGAGGGGATTGCAGCTCTAAGAGCTCCAGGCATCAGACCTTATATAAAGAAGCATCCTAGGACAACCCAAAGACAAAAGCAAGGACACAAAAGGAAATTATAGCCTCTGACCCCACAGCTACCGCAAAGAGTAAACACAGTCTGACTTCTGACCAGACAAATAGAAAACCTCACTCTGAAGGCCTGTCCACCCCAGATATCTTACCTGGCTTTCAACAACAAACTACAGGTATGATGACAAGTGAAACATACATCTGAAGAGACAGTGCAAGCATTGGAACCAGACTCATCAGGCGTGGCAGATAAGCTGGAATTATCAGACTGAGAACTTAGAACAACCTTGATAAACAGGCTGAGGGCTCTAGTAGAAAAGGATACCATGCCAGAACAAATGGGTAACGTAAGCAGGGAGATGGGAACCCCAAGAAAGAATCAGAAGGAAATGCCAGAAATAAGAAACTCTGAAATAGAAACAAAGAACATCTGTGATGGGCTCACCTAAAGACTACATGTGGACAAGGAAAGAGCTGGTGAGGTTTAAGAAATGTCAACAGGAATTTTTCAAATGGAAAAACAAAGAGAAAAAAAAGTGAAAAAAAAAAAAACAAGAGGAAAAAAAAAAGTGAAAGAGAATATCCAAGATCTGGGGGACAATTACAAGAGGTGCACTGTTTGAGTAATAAGAAACCAGGAGAGAAACAAAAAGAACAGAAAAAATATTTGAAGTAATAGCTGAGATTTTTCCAAAACTAATGACAGACCCCAAACAGCAAATCCAGGAAGCTCAGAACACCAAGCAGGATAAATGGCAAAACAGCTACACCTGAACATGTCATACTCAAACTGCAGAAAATCAAACACACAGAAATCTTGACAGCCAGGTTGGAGGGACCTTACCTAGAGAGAAGTACGATAAAAATTATATCCAACTTCCCTTCAGAAACCATGCCAGCAAGAACAGAGTGGAGCAAAATATTAGAAGTGTTGATAAGAAAACCTTGACTTCTGTATCCTTCAGAATGAAGTGGAAATACTTTCTCAGACAAAGAAAGCTGTTGCCAGCAGACCTGTCTTGCAAGAAATGTTAACAGTCCTTCAGAGAGAGTAAGAGGATGTAGGTCAGAAACGTGGGTCTGTGTAAGGAAAGGACGCACTCTAGAGAAGGAGTAAAAGTTCATGATGAAGCGCACATGTCGCACCTCCCCCAGGAAGTCCTCCTGCCGCAGCACAGCCTGCCCCTAATACTTCAGGAGCCCCCAGCAAGCCCTGCTTCACACAGTGGTGGGGGCCTGTCACTGTCTCCCCACAAGTCAGCGAGCCTGGGTCCCCAGAGGCAAGCCCATGGCTGTTCAAGATCCGAAGAATGGACGGTAGCAAGGCACTCACACTAGAGGCTGGGGTGGTGGTTAAATAGCACGTCTCTTTATCAACAGCTCAGCAAGAGGATTCCAGGGCTGCCACTGTCACAAGGCAGGGCTCACCCGCTGGATCCTCACTGCCCAGGTGTGGTTGCTCCTCAGGTCAAGGTGAGTGGACATCCTTTCAATACAGGCTGCTCCTTGATCCTGAAGGACACCTACCTGGAAAGAGGGAAATGGCCAGGGGCACATGGAAATGTGGGAAGGGCGGTGGACAAGGCTGGCAATACCTCCTGAGCCCACTGTGCTCCATGTTCACAGAGCAGGATACAGGATCAGGGAGGCCATGGGGAGGACAGCCATTGTGCAGGGTAGAGCTGAGATGGGAGCCTGACTCCAGAGGCCCCTGCAGGCCTTGACTCCTCGTCCCTACTGGTATTAGCAAACCACTGACTGCACTTGCCATGTGCAGGATGCCATGGTCCATGAGGAATGTCCTCAAGTCAGGAAACTGAGACACTGGGCATGAAGCAAGTGCCCATGCCAGAGCTAGATGGAAGCCAGCGTCTGCCCCCCAGGGCAGCTTTATCTCTGCCTCTGCACCAGCACGCCCTCCTCCTACGGTCGGGTTGGATGAGAAACCTAGACAGAGTGCCTTGTGCAGGAGCTGGCATAGGTTAAGTACTCAATAAATGCCAACATACACCTCCATGGCCCTCCTCTAAGCGTGCTGGTGGTTACCCCATCAGCCCCCGCCTGGCAAGGGTGCAGCAACCTTTTCTGGACAGATGGCTCCTGGAGAGGCATTGCCAGTCAATGGCCCACCACCATCCAGAGCTGCACAAGCAACCACTGCCATGACCACTGGTACCTACCATGTGCAGGCCAAGAGGTCATGTGACCCAAAGTCATGGCCCTAATCGGTGGCTGAGCCAAAACCGGTGCACCCTTGCTCCCACTCTGGGGCTGTGTGACCTTGTGACTCAAAGTGGGGCCAGCAGACCAGCCACGGCCACGCTCAGGAGTGCCAGCAACTCAAAACTGCAGGCCCCACCTTGGTCTTAACAAGGCCCTGAGACCCCTCGGCCTGTGGGCAATGAAGGAGCACTGGTCTGTGACACCAGTGAGAAGTCAGAGACACAAATCTGACCTAGACTCTAAGCTCTTCCGGAAATCTGAGAGGCATGGCAGGAGCCTCAGGCAGCTGCCTTCTTCCTGACCCCCCTCCCTTCTCCCCCGCCCCCAACCCGGTGCAACTCCTTGCTGGTATTCTCAAGCCCCCACCCAACCTGGGAGCCGTCCCCTCTGCCCTGCCCTTCCCCCTCTGCCCCGCCCTTCCCGTTGGCTCTCCCACCTGCTGCTCTCAGCATTCGGAGTAGGAATTTCTGTTGTGAAGCTCCTGAGAGATCTCATCTGAAAGATGGCATATGCTGCAGGGGACAGAGGAGAGGAGAGGCAAGGGAGACGGAAGGGCAGCAGAGGCCCCCAGAGCACAGACCACAGCAGCCCCCTAGACCATGGCAACCCGAGCCTGGGCCCTGGAGCTGAGTCCTGGGAAGAGGCATTCAGTCCAGAAGGATCCTAGGCTTAGCCAGGCCCAGGGTTGGGGCGAAGGGAGACCCACAGAGACCAGCAGCCCCCTACCCACCTGCCCCCAGTTAGGACACAAATCATCTCGTTCCTAACGCTTACCTTCGTCTCACCTGCTCTATCCGATCTCGCATGGCTTCGTTTCTTGCCTCGCTCGGCACTTGGAAGATACGGGTATGGCTGCAAAACATCGTCAAGCATTGGGGTTCCCAGGCTCCTTTTCCACTAACCAATCACTGTGGAACCGCCAGAGGTGGAATCCCGTGGACCACAGTTCTGACTGTCTCCATGAACTTTACAGCTGGTCCTCCACCCTCCTTGTATCAGTACCAAGAAGCATCCTTTTTACTAACCAAGTACCCCTGAGCCCCCCAGCAATCCCAGGCAGGTAGTAAATGTTCCTAAGAAGAGTCAAGGAGACAGAGAAGTTAAGCGGCTTTGCCAGAGTTACACAGTGGGTCAGAGGTCTTGAAGCTGAGGATTTGCCCCTTCTGAATTCCTCTTCCGCTCCCCTGCCAGCTCTCTGTGATCAGCATTGCACATATTCACGATGGTTCAGAGATTCTGCCAGAGCCTTCTTTCACAGAGAGGCTGCAGGCTCCTCTTTGATGCTGTTTTTGTCTTATTTCACCATCTGGATTTGCCTTCCTCGCCACCGTCCACTTTGCGCCCTTCCCAACACCATACCCCCACAGACCCTCACAGACCCTCCACTCCAGCAAAAGCAGCTTGCCCACTGGAGCCCCATTCCTGTGCCCTTTAGACTCCCCCATTCTTTTTTTTTTTTTTAATTGGAGGCTAACTACTTTCGAATATTATGGTTTTTGCCATACATTGACAGGAATCAGCCATGGGTGCACATGTGTCCCCCATTCTGAACCCCCCTCCCACCTCCCTCCCCATCCCATCCCTCTGGGTTGTCCCAGCGTACTGGCTTTGAGTGCCCTGCTTAATGCATCGAACTTGGACAGGTCGTCTATTTCACATATGGTAATATACATGTTTCAATGCTAGTCTCTCAAATCATCCCATCCTCGCCCTCTCCCACAGAGTCTAAAAGTCTGTTCTTTACATCTGTGTCTCTTTTGTGGACTCCCCACTCTTGACAGTGCCTTCTGGGTCAGCTTTGTTCTAGGTTTGCGGTTTTCTGTGTGAATTCAGTGTTGATACCACTTATGAGGACCACAACCCAAAAGTGCTCTGAAATACGGCTCAGACACAATGAAGCTGGCCAGTGCCCAAGGGGAGAGAGAGAGATGACAGAGGGACTAGGGGACAGAGGGATGGATGCCTCTGAGAAGAAGGGGCCACAGGGGCCAGATGGGGTTGGCCAAGGTGCCAGGATCTTGCCTTTGTGGGAGGCCTCACCTGGCCCCTGTGTGTCCAGTCCCTGCCCAGACACGCGTGGGTCAGCCCAGATGACCAGCCCAGCAAAGCCACTTGGCGCAACCCTGCACTGTACCCTCACAAGCGATTCTGGTGGAGTCCTCAACACGTCCTTCAGTGCTCAGAGGTTTCTCCACCCACGTCCCCTGTAGCCTTTCAAATGGGGGCTTCGTTTATGTTGTTCTGTCTTCCAGAAAGCCTAGCATGCATGAGGTGGTCAATACACATCTGTCATATAAATGCATGTCCAGTGGTGCTTAATAAAGGGATATGCAGCCCTGACCACGTACTTAATAAAACTGATCGGAATATCAGAGAGGGGACCAGGCTGTGTTTACTGGTTTAAAATCTCCACAGAATATCCAGAGCGGAAAACATCTATGTGGATAATTGACTGATTCCTGTCCCATGTCTCCAGAGCTTTAACCTACTTACACTATGCAGCCAAGGTCTAAAAACACCAGAGGATGATGTTCATATTATCCAAACCAAGGAACAACAGCAGCTAGAGCTGGTGGCGCGGCCAGGCCGGGAGTGGACAAGCATCTCACGTGGAGGGCAGTGGTGGTTGGGGGGGGGGGGGCAGTTATCAATGTTCATGACTTGGGCCACCTTGGCAGGTTTCCCGCCCTTTCCTAGGGAGGTCTCAAATTAGACCCTTCCTCTTAACGCAATTCTTGAGCATCTGAATCCTCTTTTAAAATGCTAATGCCACTGGAAGGGGCAAACACAGGAAAACAGCATCCTGATGGATCAGACGCAAAAACACATTTCTTGAGAATTGTATCTTTCTTGATAGGAGAGAGCAAAGCTGGCAATGGGGGCTCAAGAAGGAAGCTGAGTGCAGAGATGAGAGGGGGGAGGCCAGGGAATGCCAGAAGGATTCTCCTGGGAGAGGAGGCCCAAGCGAACGCGCACCCCAGAAGGAAACAGGGAAGCCTGTGCCGATGGGATGAGCCAGTTCCAGGCCCCAGGCTCCCTTGCCTGGAGTCTTAGCCACTGCAAAGCAGGAAGGCAGGGAGCCAGGAAGGTGGCCATGGCCTGCGCAGCTGCGTGGAGCTCAGGACTCCAGCCTCATCCTGAGAAACTTCCTCTCACCTCTGGCCAAAAGGAGGGTTTCAGCTTCTGCATTTTAAGGGTTTGTTTTCTTTTTGCTCTTTAAAGTGCAGCCACTTCTCAACAAATCAAGTGCAAAAATAACAGAAGTCTAAAATGTATTCAGAAGCAGTTAAGAGATGGTACGCAAGCCATTTTCCAACCCCTCCAGTTATTTCAAAATTTAGGGATGAACTGGGCTTTCAAGACAGCAAAAACAATCCCTTAAGACCCCAAAGGCAGGATGCAAAACTTAGCCAAAGGAGTCAACACCTCTAAAGAAGGACAGCCTTGGGTTTGTGTCAGCCAGGAATCCCAGAGAGGGGGCTTGTGCCTTCTCTGCTTCGCCCACCCTACAGTCTAGCTCTGGGAAAAGAGATACTTTACCTCCATCTTATGAACTGGATTCTTGTTCTCTCCTCCAGGACCTCTTGACTCTGGTTTGCTAACAAACCAGACTTTGAGAGGTGGTGCTTCACCTAGGAAATCCAGCGGCATCCAGTGGTTACTGCCCAGCAAGGACTCCATGGCCAGGGTACAACCCAGCCTGGACAAGCTCCACCCTCTAGCCCAGGACCCTTGCGTTAGGCTCGCCTCCCCTTTCCCCCTGCCAGTCCCCCAGGATGGGCGGCCAACAGGCTCTATTACCACATCTCTAGTCACATGTACATCTTGGCCTTGCATGGGAGGGAAGTTGGTGGACATCTTCTCCTTTATCTCCTGGGAAGCCTCTTCTTCAGTCTGAAAGGTGAGTGATTTCCTTCAGAGGATGATTTCCTTCACTCATCTGGTCCCCAATCCCCCCTCCTCTTCCTTTTCCTTTTTATTCTTCCCTATCATACCATACACATGCATATCCCTACACATGCGCTATTGCACAGTTCTGACACTAAGCTGTCTGCTGCTACCTTCCCGTGGAATTCCAGGGACTTGGTAAGTCATGGGCTCTAACCCAAGGTCCTCCTGAGAAATCCTGCAGTAGGGGCCACCCATCTGAACCCCCTCCACTCCACGCTTGAGAAGAAGGGTGGGGCTAGTGGTGACACCGGAGCATCTCTGGTGAGGAGACAGACTGGGTGCTCCCAAACATGTGATGAATCAGACGCAGCTCCAGGCAGACTGGTGGGCAATGAACTTGGGTTTCCTGGTTCTGTGGAGAGAGAAGTCCAGCTCTCTACAATCTGGGCTACCCTGAGTCCCAGAGGAACCTTACCTTTTTCAACCAGTGCTGTACTACAGACACAGCCTCGCTCTCTGTAACTTCCACATCCTGCAACAAAGTTGTAAATCAGGGGAGAGACCCACCTCGGCTCCACTATCCGCATCTAACATGAACTCTCCTCTCCGCAAGTGCCAGGGCTCAGAGCACAGACGGTACCGGAGATACTCTCCGCCTAGCCATCCCCAGCCCCACTCACCGAGCTGACTTTGGGTGGGAAGGGGAGCCCGGCACCTTTCCGAGCAAGGATGTACACAATCCATGTTGTGATTATCATCTCTGCACTTATGCCAGGCCTCCTTCGTGGCTCCCTCCTTCCATTGAAGCAGCCTGAGAACTCCCCCGGCACAAGGAGGTCCCTGGAGGGTGGTGCCTACCTGATTGGCTGGCCAGTGATGATGTGACAATGACCTCCTTTAATTCCCAGGGTCAGAGTGGGGACAGAAAACAAAGGTCTGGAAGTGTCCACCTTAGAGATGGCCATGGCTCAGAAATGGAGAGGCGGGTGTGGGCACTCAGGATGTGAGCCTGAAGAAGGTACAAGGGGCAGTTACCAAATCATAGACAGAAATTATGAGGGGTGGGGAAGACTTCTGGCTGGTCACCCAGTCTTGAGCAATGCTGAAGCAGAAAGAGATTTGTGGCAAAACAACCTGGGCCCTCTAGACATTTGTTCAAATCCTGCCATAGGCATTTCTTATCCTTACTCTTATAAACTGGGGGAAAAAGGGCTTATCCACCCAGAAAATGTCAAAAGATGGAGGAGCACACCCCTCAACGAGGACATTACCTTTATTTCTGTGTCTACTTTGTTTACACAAGTGATTCAGATCACAAAAAAATAAGCAATAAGAGGAGTAGGGTATAAAAGTGCCAATTCTTGTGCAAGACATTTCCTGAGTTTCCCAAGTCACCCACAGTAGACTGGCTAGGTAGAAGGTTAGTCAAGTGGAAATGAAAGAGGGATCCAGTTACAACCGCAGAGCTGGGGGCAAACACTGACAGGCTCAGATCGCTGTGATTCCCACAGAGAACCTTTACCAGGGAAGTGAAGTTCAGAATAGCCTAACGCAAATGTTTAGCTGCTCCCAAAAGTAGTTGTAGCCTAACCCTGAGACTATTCTCGATGCCTCAGAAATGAGGGTTGTGATCCTGTCTCTACCACCAACTTGTCATGTGATCCTGACCCAATCATTAAGTCCCTGTGGTCCCAATTTCTTTGTCTTCACCATGAATACAATGTCTCTAGTTTTCTTCTAGCTCTAATAGTCTATAAGTGTTCTCATTCTTCTGAAGAATATAGAAAACCTTTATCTTACTCTCCTCAACTTCCCTAAAAGAGCCACTATATCTCCTCACTCTCAAAAAATCACCTTAATTTTTCATCTTCTCTATTGATCAGAATATGCTAGGCTATCCTGCAGCAACAAGTAAGTCCCCCAAATAAAAGAGGCTTATTTCTCACTCTCAAAGCACAAGTTCAGGCCAGCTGTGCTCCACGTGGTGACATAGAGATCCAGGGATAAATCTGTCCTCTGGCCCCATGCTGTAAGGATGTGACCTGTGTGACTGCAGAGAAAAGGAAGAGAACACAGGGAGGAATAAAATCACCTCTTCTGTTCTAGCCCAAAGGCTTCTTCTTAAAGCTTTTTGGCCAGTGCTAGTAATACGACCCCAAACTGAATGCCCAGGGAGATGAGAAGTTGTAAAACAAAAGATGAAGTTACTCATCAACACCTCTGTTTCTGCCACTACCTCCTACAAACTGTTTCCATCCTTACTGATGTAATTTTACTGTTTGAATCCCTAAAACATTAATGTTACAGAAAAATTAAAACTACATGAAAAGATACACTGAGCAAAGTTCCATCTTCTTCCCTGTCTCTTCAACCTTGTTCTTCAGAAGGATTTTCATACATTTCTAGGCTGTACATCTGTGTTTATGTTTCCAAAATGAAACAGATACATAAATCTATTCTCACATTTTATTACGATGTTATGAAATGCACACAGTAAAATATATAAATACATTCACAGCTCAGAAAAAAGTTTAAGTGCGTGTATATATATATATACACACACACACACACACACACACACACATATATATATATATATATATATATATATGTTTAACCACTACCCGTATCAAGATATAGAACACTTCCAGCACCCCAACAGGCCCCCAGACCCACAAGGAGACCAGCATTTTGACATTTATCACCATAAGTGTTTTGACTCCTATCCCACTGTATTATCACAACACAAATTTACAAATTTAAAACTGATGGACATTGGTGTTATGTCTAGTTTGATCCTTTTTAAACTGATGCTGCTATGAATATTCTTACACTATGAATATTTGTTTGACATAAGCACTAAATCTTCTGCACATATACATAACAAAGAGTGGAGTTGCTTGGTCATAGGCTTTACATATATTTAGTGCTAGTATATAACAACACGTACTGCAAGGCGGTTGTACCAACTACTGCCTATAATAGTTACTTCATGCTTCTGCCAGCACTTGTTACTGTCACTCTTTTAAAGTTTAGACGTAAGATTAGCTCAAGATGGTGGAGTAGAAGAACATGAGCTCACTCCCTTCTTATGAAAACACCAAAATCACAACTAACTGCTAAATAACCATAGACAAAAAAGTACTGGAACTTACCAAAATAAGATATTCTTCATCCAAAGACAAAGAAGAAGCCACAACGAGACAGTAGGAGGGTGTCGTGATAAAATCAGTGTCCATACCTACCAAGTGAGTGAAGTCGCTCAGTCGTGTCCGACTCTTTGCGACCCCATGGGCTGTAGCAGGCTCCTCCGTCCATGGGATTTTCCAAGCAAGAATACTGGAGTGGATTGCCATTTCCTTCTCGAGGAGATCTTCCCAACCCAGGGATTGAACCCAGGTTTCCCGCATTGCAGGCAGACACTTTACCCTCTGAGCCACCAGGGAAGTCTTACCTACCAAGTGGGCAACCCACAAACTGGAAAATGATTATACCACAGACGTTATTCCACGGAGGGAAAATTCTTAGTCCCATGTCAAGCTTCCCAGCCTGAGGGTCCTATGAAAGGAAGAGTCCCCAGAGAGTCTGGCTTTGAAGGCCAGAAAGGTTTGATTGAACTTTCACAGGACTGAGGGAAACAGAGACTCCACTCTTGGAGAGTGCACACCAAGTCTCATGTGTACCAGGACCCAGGGGAGAAAAGCAATGACCCCATAAAAGACTGGGCCAGACCTACCTGCTAGTATTGAAGGGTCTTCTGCGGAGGCAGGGGCCAGCAGTGGCTCACCCCAGAGTTAAGGACACTAGCAGCAGCAGTTCTAGGAAATACCCATTGGCATGAGTCCTTGCAGAAGCCATTAACCCCACCAAATAGCCTGCAGGTGGCAGGATTGCATTTCCTCAGGCCAAACAATGAACAGGGTAGGCACACAGCCCCACCCATCAGCAGACAAGCCAGTTGAAATTTTATAGAGCGCAGCCCTGCCTACTGGAGGGACAAGAACCACCTCCAGCCACCACCAGTCCCTCCCATCAGGAGGCTTACACAAGACTCAGAGAGCTTCATCCACCAGAGGATGGGGAGCAGAAGCAAAGAGGAGCTACAGTTCTGCAGCCTGAGGAACAGAATCCACAATCACAGACAAGCTGGAGTAGCCATACACGATTCAAAGAAAATAAACTCTAAATTAGTGTTACAAGTGATCAGGAAGGGTACAATATAATGATCAAGGCATCAATCCAAAAAGAAGATACAATAATTATAGCTATGCATGTACCCAATACAGGAGCACTGAAAGCCACAGAATACACATTCTTCTCATGTGCACACAGAACATTCTCAGAACTGACCACTTGCTGTCCACAGAGCAAGCCTCAGTAAATTTAAGAAAACTGAAATCATATCAAGCATCTTTTCTAACCACAACACTATGAGACTGGAAATAAACTACAAGAAAAAGAGCTTAAAAACCATAAACATAGGAAGCTAAACAATATGTTACTTAACAACCAATGGATCACTGAAGAAAACAAAGAGGAAATTAAAAAATACCTAGAGACAATGCAAATGAAAACATAGTTATCTGAAACCTATGGGATGAAGTAAAATCAGTTCTAAGAGGAAAGTTTATAGCAATATAGTCTTAGCTCAGAAAGCAAAACAAAAATCTCAAACAATCTAACATTATACCTAAAGCATCTGCCTGCAATGCGGGAGACCTGGGTTCAATCCCAGGGTTGGAAAGATCCCCTGGAGAAGGAAATGGCAACCCACTCCAGTACTCTTGCCTGGAAAATCCCATGGACAGAGGAGCCTGGTAGGCTGCAGTCCATGGGGTCGCAGGGAGTCGGACACAACTGAGCAACTTCACTTTCACACCTAAAGCCACTAGAGAAAGAACAATAAAAAAATCCCTGAAGTTAGTAGAAGGAAAGAAATCATAAAGATCAGAGCAGAAATAAATGAAATAGAGATGAAGAAAACAATAGCAAAGATCAGTGAAACTAAAAGCTGACTCTGAAAAAATAAAACTGACAAACTTTTAGCCAGACTCATCAAGAAAAAAAGGAAGAGGATTCAAATCAATAAAATTAGAAATGAAAAAGGAGAAGTTACAACAGACAGCACAGAAATACACACAAAAGATCATAAGAGACTATTACAAGCAACTGTATGCCAATACAACAGACAAATCTGCAAGAAATGAACAAATTTTTCGAAAGGTACTATCCCCCAAGACTGAACCAGGAAGAAATAGAAAATATGAGCAAGCTAATCACAAGTACTAAAATTTAAATTATGATTTTAAAAATTCCCAACAAACAAAAGCCCAGGACTTGATAGTTTCACAGGCAAATTTTATCAAACATTTAGAGAAGAGCTTACACTTATCCTTCTGAAATACTTTCAAAAATTGCAGAGGAAGAAAAATTCCCAAACTCATACTATGAAGCCACTATCACCCTGATACCAAAACCAGACAAAGATATCACAAAAAAATAGAAAATTACAGGCCAATGTCACTGACGACAGTCCATGGGGTTGCAAAAGAGTCAGATACGACTTAGCACCAAAGTCACAATCACTGATGAACACAGACACAAAAATCCTCAACAAAATACTAGCAATTCAAATTCAGCAATATATTAAAAGGATTATATACCATGATCTAATGAGAATTATACCAAGGATGCAAGGATTTTTCAATATCTGCAAGCAATCAATGTGATACACCACATCAACAAACTGAAGAATAAAAGTATATGATTCTCTTCATAGATGCAGAAAAAGCTTTTGATGAAATTCAGCATCCGTTTATGATAAGAACTCTCTAGAAAGTGGCCATGTAAGGAACATACATCAACATAATAAAGGCCATATAATAGCAAACCTACAGCTAATATCATACTCAATGGTGAAAAGCTGGAAGCATTTCCTCCAAGATCAGGAGCAAGACAAGGATGTCCACTCTCACCACTTTTACTCAATGTAGTTTTGGAAGTCCTAGCTATGGCAGTCAGAGAAATAAAAGGAATTCAAATAGTGGGGGAAAGAAGGAAACTGTCACTGTTTGCAGATGATATGATACTATAAATAGAAAATCCTAAAGATGCCACCAGAAAACTACTAGAGCTCATCAATAAATTTGGTAAAGTTGTGAGTTATAAAATTAGCACACAGAAATCTGTTTCATTTCTTTACACTAAAAACAAAAGATCAGAAAGAGAAATTCAAGAAACAATATCATTTTCCCTTGTATCAAAAAGGATAAAATGCCTAGTTACAAATAAGCCTACCTAAGGAGGCAAAAGACATGTACTCTGAAAACTATAAGATGCTGATAAAAAGAAATTGAAGATAACGCAAACAGACAAAAAGAAATACCATGTTCTTTGATTGGGAGAATCAATATTGTGAAAATGACTATCCCTAGGCAATCTAAAGATCCAATGCAATCCCCAGCAAATTACCAGGAGCATTTTTCAGAGAAGTATTAAAAAAAAAAAAAAAAAAAAAACACTTAAAATTTGTATGGAGACACAAAAGACCAGGAATAGCCAAACGAATCTTGAAAAAGAAAAACAGAACTGGAGAAATCAGGCTCCCTGACTTCAGACTATACTATAAAACTATAGTCATTAAATAGCCTGGTACTGACACAAAAATGGAACTATATATAGATCAATGAAATAGGATAGAAAACCCAGAAACTAACCCATGCATCTATGATCAAGTAATCTGTCACAGAAAGCAAGACTATACAATAGGGACAGATAGTCTTTTCAAAAAATGGTGTTGGGAAAACTGAACAGCTACATGCAAAAAATTGAAATTAGAACATTTTTTAACACCATAGTAAGTAAATATGTTATCACTCAGTCGTGTCCAACTCTTTGCAACCCCACAGACTGTGGCTCACCAGGCTCCTCTGTCCATGGGATTCTCCAGGCAAGAATACTGGAGTGCATTGCCATTCCCTTCTCCAGAGGACATTCCTGATTCAGGGATCGAACCCCAGTCCCCTGCATTGCAGGCAGATTCTTTACCATTTGAGCTACAGGGAAGTCCTTTTAACACCACACAAAAAAATAAATTCAAAATCAATTAAAGACCTAAATATGAGACCAGACACTATAACACTCTTAAAGGAAAACATAGGTAGAACACTCTCTGATATAAATCACAGCAAATATCTTTTTCTATCCATCTCTCAGAGTAATGGAAATAAAAACAAAAGTAAACAAGTGGAATCTAATTAAACTCAGAAGTTTTTGCATAGCAAAGGAAACCAATAAACAAAATGAAAAGACAACCCACAGAATGGGAGAAACTATTTGCAAACGATGTGACTGACTAATCCCTTGATTAGTCTTTAAAACTTACAAACAACTCATGTGGCTCAATATCAAAAAAGACAGCCCAATCAAAAAATGGGCAGAAGACCTACATACACTTTTTTTTTTCCAATGAAGACAAGGCAGTAATAAAAATCTGACTTACAGAGACCTACGGAGTTGGCTAATTGCTCACAGTGTCCCTAGAAGTAAAACAAATGAGCAGTTCACTAACTTCTTGCTTGATCTACTTAAGTGAGAGAATTTTAGGACAAGTGAACAGAAGTCTAACTTGAATGATAAAAACAGTCATGGCCCTTTGATCAATTCAGATTTAAGCCAGTGTATAGACTCAGAACTCCTTGAATTAGGGAAAGGCCAGATCTCCTTAAGGACGGACCCTGCTACGCCACAAAACATGCATGGTGTTAATCCTTCTCCGAGCCCACCTCAAAGGGACTTACAACCTTTTATCAGAGTAACTGCACGGAGGGAAAGGAGATAAACTTTTCAGGAATTACTGGATACTGACTCTAAACTAATTCTTTTTGCAACCCCATGGCCTGTAGCCTGCCAGGCTCCTCTGTCCATGGAATTCTCCACGCAAGAATACTAGAATGAACTGCAATTTCCTACTTCAGGGGATCTTCCCAACTAAGGGATCGAACTCAAGTCTCCTGCACTGAAGGCAGATTCTTTACAGTCTGAGCCACCAGGGAAGACAATACTGATTCTAGGCGACCCAAAAAGTTACTGGGGCCCTGTGTCAGAGTCGGGGCTTTCACAGGTCAGATGGTCAAATGGAGTTTTAGCTCACGTCTATCTCACAGTGGGTACAGTGAGTCCCTGAACCCATTTTGTGATTATTTCTCTACTTTCAGAATGTGAAATTACAATAGACATAATCCCCACATTTCTTCCCTAATGTGCAGTGCAAAGGCTATTATAGTAGGAAAGGTCAGGTAGAAGCCACTACAACTGTCTCTAACTAGTAAAAACAGTAAACCAAAAGCAATACCATATTCCTGGAGGAACTGCAGAGATTAATGCCACCCTGAAGGACCTGAAAGGTGAAGAAGCAGTGATTCCCACCACATCCCCATTCAACCTGTCTGTCTGGTCCGTGCAGATGACAGATGGATCATGGAGGTTGACAGTGGATTATTGTAGACTTAACCAGGCATCTCCAACTCGATGGACATGAGTTTGAGTGAACTATGGGAGTTGGTGATGGACAGGGAGGCCTGGCATGCTGCAATTCATGGGGTCGCAAAGAGTCAGACATGACTGAGCGACTGAACTGAACTGAACCAGGAGCAGACTTCAACTCAGTTGCTGTTCCAGATGTACTTTGTGTCAACAAAGTAACACATTTGCTTGCACCCAATGTGTAGAAATTTATCTGGCAAGTACTTTCTTCTCAATGCCTGTTAGTAAAAGCCACCAGAAGTAGCTTGGCCATTTGGGCCATGCAACCCAGGAATTCAGTGGTGTTCAGACTATCAGTGGTGGATAGGTATGCAATTTAGAACCTCTGGAGGTCCCTACAGGTGAACCACAGTGAGGATCCTTAGGACTTGGGAGAAAAGCTCTGCCTCCCTCTATGGACAGCTACTCTCCTTTTGATATACAGCTTCTGACTTGCTAGTAGGCCCCAGAAGAGACTGAATGCTTAACCATGGACACCAGGTTACCATGTGAACTTGAGCTGGCTGTTGTCTGACCCACCAAGCCATAGAGCTGAGTATGCATAGCAGCACCCATCAGCAAACAGAAGTGATATCATTGAGAACAGGCCCAGGCAAGCCCTGGAGGCACAAAAGGGTTACATCGCTCCCTTGTCCATGGTCCCCACTCCTGGATATTGCCTTCTTTCCCAGTTGGCTCCAACAGCCTCCCAGGGAGCTCTCTATGATCAGCTGACAGAGGGTGAAAAGATAGGCCAGATTTACAGATTCATGGTTCTGCACGACAGGCAGGCACCGCCTGAAGGTCAGCAGCTGCAGCAATGCAGCCCTCTCTGGGACGTCCTTGAAGAACCTGGCGATGGGAAATCCTCCCAGGGAGAACTGGAAGCAACACACCAGGTCGTGCACTTTGCACAGGAGAAGGAGTGGCCGGACCTGTGGTTGTATACTCATCCGTGGGCTGTGGTCAGGGGTTTGGAGGAATGCTCAGAACTTGGAAGGAACATGATTGGAAAATTGGTGACAAGCAGGTCCAGGGAAGTGGTATAGGACAGGCCTCTCATAATGGGCAAAACACAGGAAGACATTTGTGTACCATATGACTACTCACCAAAGGGTGACCTCCATGGAGGAAGATTTTATCAGTCTAGAGGATAAGACGATCTGTTCTGTGGCTCCCAGTCAGCCTCTTCCCCCAGCCACCCCTGTCATTGCCCAATGGATTCATGAACAAAGGGGCCTTGGCAGCAATGATGGAGGTGACTTCACCCATCAAGGCCAACCTGGCCACAGCCACTGCTGATGCCCAGTCTACCAGACCAGAATGGACTCACTGCCAGGGTGCCATCCCCTGGTGTGCCCAGCCAGCTACCAAATAGCAGGCTGACTACTTGGGCCTATTTCTGTTCCGTAAGGGACAGTGTTCATTCTTCCTGGAATAGACACTCACTCTGGATGTGGATTCGCCTTCCCTCTGCACAATGCTTCTGCCACAATACTGTCAGTGAGCTTACAAGATGCCTTATATACTCTCATGGTGTTCTACACAGCACTGCTTCTGATCAAGGACCTTATGGCCTATTCTCCTAACACTCATCTCAACAACACTCCCTACCATCCTGTAGCAGCTGACTTGCTAGAAAAACAGATTGGCCTTTTGGAGACTCAACTATAGCACCAACAATGTGGAAATACCTTGCAGGGCTGGGGCAGTGTTCTTCGTCCTATACCAATACCCAGTGTATTATTATTCCTCCCATAAACAGGGTCCAGGGGTCCAGGAATCACGAATTGGACAGGGCAGTGGCACCATTCACTGCTGCCCCTAGTGACTCACCAGCAAATTCTTCTCTTCCTGGCCCCATCATTGTATGTTCTTCTGGTCTAGAGACCTTAATTCCAAAGAAAGGGAAGCTTCTACCAGGAAACACAATGATTCCGCAGGAGTAGTACCTTATACCATCGCCTGGCCACCTTGGGTTCCTCAGGTGTGTCTGAATCAACAGAGCAAGAAGGGAATCTACTGGCTGGGGTGAGGAAGAGTATGATGGAGCAGAGCCAAGCTCAGGGTGTCCCTGAGCACCATCATGGCCTGCGGTTAAGGTCACGGAAAGCTGCAACAGCCCAGCTCGGGCAGAACTACTCAGGACCCAGACCCTGTTAACAATTTACCAAATGTCACCCTTTATATTATGTTTCTGTTTCACATTTAAGAAAATCACCCCTACCCAAAGTCATGAGGACAGCCTTATGTCTTTTCCTAGAAGCTTTCACATGGACACCTGTGATCCAAGTCAAATTTGTTTTCTGTGTTATGTGATGAGTTAGGATCATACAGTGTTACTGCAGAACATGTCTACTGAAAACCAGTAGTGTGAATGGACCCACACACTTTGCAAGCTAGCTGCTCAAGATCAATTGCACCTACACACAGTGCTATGGAGCCCCATGGAAGGTGGGGGGAAGGGGAGCACTGGGCCAGCCTACCCAGGGCCCCACAAAGTGTTACTTTAAGCCTCCGGTACATTTGCCCTCCAGGGGTGGCTATGTCCACATGGTGAGAGCCCTCTTGCCCAGACCAGGCTCCTGCACCATGGACCTCGTAGTCCCTGAAAGACTCTTTCTTCACTTATTACAGGCTTCCTGAATTGCTCAGTGGTAAAGTATCTGCCTGCAATGTAAAACATGCAAGAGATACAAGTTCGATCCCAGGATCAGGAAAATCCCCTGGAGGAAGAAATAAACTCCAGTTTATTCTTGCCTGAGATTTCCCATGGACTGAGGAGTCTGGTGGGTTACAGTCCATGGGGTCTCAAAGAGTCGGACATGACTCAGCACAGCACACACATACCCTCCTGTGGGTACGCAGGGGCAAGAGGGCAGGACTACCAGAGACAGGTAGTAGAGAAGTGACCCCTGGCAGAAACCAGGAAACCTCAGATACACTAAATATCCCAGTGCTTATACCCCGACACGTCATAAACCTGGATCTCTGCTGTAAACCTGGGGTCTAGCTGTAAACACCCATAGTCGTAAATCAGGCCCAGGCATGAAATTCACCGAAGCCCAGAAGCAGGCCCAGATATAAACCAGGGGTCCAGACATAAACCATCCCCAGTCCTAACTCAGGCCCAGATATAAACCAGGGGCCATCTGTAACCCCCTTGCTACTATAAACTGGGCCCAGACATAAACCTGAGCTCAGATATAACCCCCTCCCCCCACCGCCACTTAACTCAGACCCCAGACACTGGTCAAGTTCCAGTGAGCAGATGGAGCCATCAGAAGCTCAAGCACCCCAGTGACTCCTCGATCAGACCTGACACCAGCCCCTCAAGCGATTCCATGACCCCGAGGAGCCCCATGACAGGACACATGGGCCTCAGGTGATTCCATGACAGGATGACAGTGGCAGCCTGAGGTGAGTGTGCCTGGACCACATGTGGGGTCTGTGATTGTAACCCTAGCTCCTTGCATGCAATCCCTGCCTATGAAGGCCGGGGTAGGGTGTGATCACTGTAGTTTTGAATTGCATTTCTCTAATGACTAATCATATTGAGGAGAGGCTGGGGAGGTGTTGATGGCAAGATGGCTGCCCCCTCTCCCACTCCCAGGCCAGCCACTTGTCCAAGCATGTGAGAGGCCTCGGCAGTCTGGCCTGCTCCCAGGGCTGGTCCCCAGGGCCATAGATCCAGGGATGGGCAGTCCTCCCGCTCAGGTCCTCCTGTGGGTTGGCCATGCGGAAGCTCCATGAGTATTTCATGGTGTTTTGGTTTCTTTGGTCCTATAGATCTCTTATGTCTCTTGAGTTATGAAATATACATAGCAGGATGTTCTTTAATCTGAGACTACATCACATTTTATGGTTTTATTTACCTCGTACTTTGTTTCTAGACTCAAGAATATTTTGGTTCAAGACATGAATCATCCAAATTTAGTATTTTTCTTGTTGGCTGTACAACAGTAGTTACTGTTATCGATCGTTTCCCGCTGGTATGTCTGAGTCTCTGCTGACACTTCTTTGGGGTGTATACTTAGCAGTGCAGCTGCTGGGTGGTTTTTGATTTTATGTTGTACATTTTGAGGAGCCGTTTCTGCAGTTGCGGCTCTGTTTTATGTTCCCACCAACAGTGAATGAAGGTTCCAGATTCTCCACATCCTCTAGGAACACATTATTTTACACTTATTTCCTTAGATTGTTATGGATACCTTAGTGAACTGTATATCACTGTGGCTTTGAATTGCATTTCTCTAATGACTAATTCTGCTGAACATTTTCCCATGTATTATTTAGACACTTGTTTATCTTTGGATCAGTGCTTATTAAAGTCCACTTACCATATTTTAATTGGGTGGTCTCTCTTTATTATTGAGGTGTAACATTTCCTTACGTAGTCAGAATATAAATTCCTTTTACACATATTATTTGAAAAAATGTTCCCCAATTCTGTGATTGTCTTTTCAAAATTTTTCTTGTCATGTCCTCTAAAGCACAAAGGTTTTCCATTTTAAAGTCTAACTTTCATGGAGGCAGTCCTAAGATGGAGGAGGAATAGGATGGGGAGACCAGTTTCTCCCTCACAAATTCATCAAAAGAGCATTTGAACGCTGAGTAAATTCCACAAAACAACTTCTAAATGCTGGCAGAACATCAGGCACCCAGAAAAGCAGCCCATTGTCCTCTAAAGGATGTAGGAAAAAATATAAAGACAAAAAGAGAAAGAGGTAGGGATGGAGCTCCATCCAGGGAAGGGAGAGTCTTAAAAAAGAAGTTTCCAAACACCAGGAAACACTCTCACTGCCGAGTTTGTGGGGAGCCTTGGAACCAGAGAGGGCAACATAATCAGGAGGAAAAATAAATAAATAATTAAACCCCACAGATTACGTGCCCAACGGTAACTCCCCCAGCGGAGAAGCAGCTCAGACGCCTGCATTCGCCACTAGCAAGCGGGGACTGGGCTAGGAGGTGCAGGCTGCATTGCTTAGAGTAAGGACTAGGCCTGAATGCCTCAAGGGCAATCTGAGGGAACTAACATGGGCTAGCAAACCAGACTGTGGGATAGCTACCACACGTAAAGCCCTAACCTTAGACACCATCAGACCCATTCACAGAACAAAGGAATGAGCAGAGCTAGCCGGCTGCAGACCGGCCTATCCCCGTCCAGTGACAGACAGACGAGGGCAGCAAAAGCTGAAAGGGGGCAATAGTGGCCCCAGAGAGGCATTATCTACCAAACTTCAAGCAGGCTTCGTTGCTAACCAAGACTTCTTGGGATTCTGGATTGTCAACATCTGCCTGAGAAGGTGCACCGGTTGTACACCCAGAAAACCGAGCAGCAGGGATGGGGGAGGTGATAAGTCACAGCAACCGCGCTCACCAAACACCTGGTCACCTGAGCTGCTCAGATCTGGAAAGGGCACAAAACGCAGGCCCAGTTGAGTCTGCGCCTCTGAGGACTAGCCAAGTACCTGAACCTGAGTGGTTTAGACCTGGGGAGTGCATACAACCCAGGGCCGGCCTCAGACAGTTCCCGGCAGAGCAACCTAGAGCCTAAGCAGTGTAGACAGGGAAAGCGCACACGCCGTGAGCGGGGGCAAACCCAGTGTGGCAGAGACACTGTGAGCACTCCCCAAACATGCCAGTGTTATTTGTTTGCAGTGTCCCTCCCTCCCCACAGCACGACTGAACAGATCAGATCAGATCAGATCAGATCAGTTTCTCAGTCGTGTCCGACTATTTGCGACCCCATGAACCACAGCACACCAGGCCTCCCTGTCCATCACCAGCTCCTGGAGGTCACTCAGACTCACATCCATCAAGTCAGTGATGCCATCCAGCCATCTCATCCTCTGTCATCCCCTTCTCCTCCTGCCCTCAATCCCTCCCAGCATCAGAGTCTTCTCCAATGAGTCAACTCTTCGCATGAGGTGGCCAAAATACTGGAGTTTCAGCTTTAGCATCATTTCTTCCAAAGAAATTCTAGGATTGATCTCCTTCAGAATGGACTGGTTGGATCTCCTTGCGGTCCAAAGGACTCTCAAGAGTCTTCTCCAACACCACAGTTCAAAAGCATCAATTCTTTGGCGCTCAGCCTTCTTCCCAGTCCAGCTCTCACATCCATACATGACCACAGGAAAGACCATAGCCTTGACTAGGCGAACCTTTGTTGGCAAAGTGATGTCTCTGCTTTTGAATATGCTATCTAGGTTGGTCATAACTTTCCTTCCAAGGAGTAAGCATCTTTTAATTTCATGGCTGCAGTCACCATCTGCAGTGATTTTGGAGCCCAGAAAAATAAATTCTGACACTGTTTCCACTGTTTCCCCATCTATTTCCCATGTAGTGATGGGACCAGATGCCATGATCTTCGTTTTCTGAATGTTGAGCTTTAAGCCAACCTTTTCACTCTCCACTTTCACTTTCATCAAGAGGCTTGATGAAAGTGCTGCACTCAATATGCCAGCAAATTTGGAAAACTCAGCAGTGGCCACAAGATTGGAAAAGGTCAGTTTTCATCCCAATCCCAAAGAAAGGCAATGCCAAAGAATGCTCAAACTACCGCACAATTGCACTCATCTCACACACTAGTAAAGTAATGCTCAAAATTCTCCAAGCCAGGCTTCAGCAATATGTGAACCATGAACTTCCTGATGTTCAAGCTGGTTTTAGAAAAGGCAGAGGAACCAGAGATCAAATTGCCAACATCCGCTGGATCATGGAAAAAGCAAGAGAGTTCCAGAAAAACATCTATTTCTGCTTTATTGACTATGCCAAAGCCTTTGACTGTGTAGATCACAATAAACTGTGGAAAAATCTGAAAGAGATGGGAATACCAGACCACCTGATCTGCCTCTTGAGAAATCTGTATGCAGGTCAGGAAGCAACAGTTAGAACTGGTCATGGAACAACAGACTGGTTCCAAATAGGAAAAGGAGTACATCAAGGCTGCATATTGTCACCATGTTTATTTAACTTATATGCAGAGTACATCATGAGAAATGCTGGACTGGAAGAAACACAAGTTGGAATCAAGATTGCTGGGAGAAATATCAATAACCTCAGATATGCAGATGACACGACTGAACAAGTGAGCCTAAAAAAGTGTTCACCACCACCCCCTTGGGTCAGGTAAATTAGACACTGAAGAGACCAGCAAACAGAAGAAGCTAAGAGGGAACCTCCTTGGAAGTGACAAGTGCGATAGATTAAAACCCTGTAGTTAGTACCAACTACATAGGAAGGGGCCTATAGATCTTGAGAAATATAAGCCGGATCAAGGAACTAACCAAAAATGAACTGACCCCACACTGCCCACAACAACACCAGAGAAAGTCCTAGACATATTTTTACTATCATTCTTTAATTTTTTTTAATCTTTTTATTTTTAAGTCCTCTATTACTCCTTTAATTTTCATTTTTATAACCTACTCAGATCAGATCAGATCAGATCAGATCAGTTGCTTAGTCGTGTCCGACTCTTTGCGACCCCATGAACCGCAGCACGCCAGGCCTCCCTGTCCATCACCAGCTCCCGGAGGTCACCCAGACTCACACCCATCAAGTCAGTGACGCCATCCAGCCATCTCATCCTCTGTTGTCCCCTTCTCCTCCTGCCCTCAATCCCTCCCAGCATCAGAGTCTTCTCCAATGAGTCACCTCTTCGCATGAGGTGGCCAAAATACTGGAGTTTCAGCTTTAGCATCATTCCTTCCAAAGAAATTCCAGGATTGATCTCCTTCAGAATGGACTGGTTGGATCTCCCTGCAGTCCAAGGGACTCTCAAGAGTCTTCTCCAACACCACAGTTCAAAAGCATCTATTCTTCGGCGCTCAGCCTTCTTCACAGTCCAGCTCTCACATCCATACATGACCACAGGAAAGACCATAGCCTTGACTAGGCGAACCTTTGTTGGTAAAGTAATGTCTCTGCTTTTGAATATGCTATCTAGGTTGGTCATAACTTTCCTTCCAAGGAGTAAGCGTCTTTTAATTTCATGGCTGCAGTCACCATCTGCAGTGATTTTGGAGCCCAGAAAAACAAAGTCTGACACTGTTTCCACTGTTTCCCCATCTATTTCCCATGTAGTGATGGGACCAGATGCCATGATCTTCGTTTTCTGAATGTTGAGCTTTAAGCCAACCTTTTCACTCTCCACTTTCACTTTCATCAAGAGGCTTTTTAGCCCCTCTTCACTTTCTGCCATAAGAGTGGTGTCATCTGCATATCTGAGGTTATTGATATTTCTCCCAGCAATCTTGATCCCAGCTTGTGTTTCTTCCAGTCCAGCATTTCTCATGATGTACTCTGCATATAAGTTAAATAAACAGGGTGACAATATGCAGCCTTGACGTACTCCTTTTCCTATTTGGAACCAGTCTGTTGTTCCATGACCAGTTCTAACTGTTGCTTCCTGACCTGCATACAGATTTCTTAAGAGGCAGATCAGGTGGTCTGGTATTCCCATCTCTTTCAGAATTTTCCATAGTTTATTGTGATCCACATAGTCAAAGGCTTTGGCATAGTCAATAAAGCAGAAATAGATGTTTTTCTGGAACTCTCTTGCTTTTTCCATGATCCAGCAGATGTTGGCAATTTGATCTCTGGTTCCTCTGCTTTTTCTAAAACCAGCTTGAACATCAGGAAGTTCATGGTTCACATATTGCTGAAGCCTGGCTTGGAGAATTTTGAGCATTACTTTACTAGTGTGTGAGATGAGTGCAATTGTGCGGTAGTTTGAGCATTCTTTGGCATTGCCTTTCTTTGGGATTGGGATGAAAACTGTCCTTTTCCAATCTTGTGGCCACTGCTGAGTTTTCCAAATTTGCTGGCATATTGAGTGCAGCACTTTCACAGCATCATCTTTCAGGACTTGGAATAGCTCCACTGGAATTCCATCACCTCCGCTAGCTTTGTTCGTAGTGATGCTTTCTAAGGCCCATTTGACTTCACATTCCAAGATGTCTGGCTCTATTACCTTGCAAAAAAAAGAAAGACCCTATTTTTTAAAGCAAACTTCACATATATATATTTTATAATTTTTGTGACTTTGTGTTTTTTTGCTCTAATATTGTATTTTTGAAAATCCAACCTCTACTCTAAATTTTTAATCTTTGCTTTTTGGTATTTGTTATCAATTTTGTACCTTTAAGAACCCAATCTTAGGTACCCATTTTTCCTTGGGAGCAAGATTACTGGCTTGACTGCTCTCTCCCCCTTTGAACTCTTCTTTTTATCCACCAGGACACCTTTATCTCCTCCCTCCCCCTTCTCCTCTCTACCCAACTCTGCGACTCTCTTTGTGTGTTCCGGACGGTGCAGAACACTTAGGGAACTGATTACTGGCTGGATCTGTCTCTCTCCTTTTGATTCCCCCCTTTATCCTCCTGGCCACCTCTGTCTCCTTCCTCCCTCTTCTCTTCCCTCTGTAACTCCATGAACATCTCTGAGGGATCCAGACTGTGGAGAGCACATAAGGAAGTGATTACTGGCTAGCTGGCTCTATCCTCTTTTGATTCCACCTCATCTCATCCTGGTCACTTCTAACTCCCTCCTCCCTCTTCTCTTCTCCATGTAACTTGGTGTCCCTCACTGTGGAGAAACTTTTCATCTTTAACCTAGATGTTTCATCAATGGTGCTGTATAGATGGAGGAGTCTTGAGACTACTGTAAAAATAAGACTGAAAACCAGAAGCAGGAGGCTTAAATCCAAATCCTGAGAACACCAGAGAACTCCTGACTACAGGGAATATTAATTGACAGGGGCTTATCAAATGCCTCCATACCTACACTGAAACCAAGCACCACCCAAGGGCCAACAAGTTCCAGAGTAAGACATACCATGAAAATTCTCCAGCAACACAGGATCACAGCCTTGAGCTTCAATATACGAGGCTACCCAAAGCACTGGAATTAGAAGGAATGATGTAAACACTCCAAGATGTCCCAGTTGACATCTGGAGAAGACGATGCTGGGAGGGAGGGGGGGCGGGGGGGGGGGGGGCGGGAGAGATGGCTGGATGGCATCACTGACTCGATGGATGCGAGTCTGGGTGACCTCCGAGAGCTGGTGATGGACAGGGGGCCGGTGCTGCATGGGGTCGCCTCCAGAGAGAAGAAATCCAGCTCTACCCACCAGAACGTCGACATAAGCTTCCCTAACCAAGAAACCTTGACAAGCCACCAATACAACCCCACCCACACCAAGGAAACTCCACAATAAAGAGAACTCCACAAACTGCCAAAATACAGAAAGGACACCCCAAACATGGCAATATAAACAAGATGAAGAGACAGAGGAATACCCAGCAGGTAAAGGAACAGGATAAATGCCCACCAAACCAAACAAAATAAGAAGATATAGGGAATCTACCTGATAAAGAATTCTGAATAATGATAGTGAAAATTATCCAAAACCTTGAAATCAAAATGGAATCACAGATAAATAGCCTGGAGACAAGATTGAGAAGATGCAAGAAAGGTTTAACAAGAATCTAGAAGAAATAAAAAAGAGTCAATATATAATGAATAATGCAATAAATGAGATCAAAAACACTCTGGAGGAAACAAATAGTAGAATAACGGAGGCAGAAAATAGGATTAGTGAGGTAGAAGATAGAATGGTAGAAATAAATGAATCAGAGAGGAAAAAAGAAAAACGAATTAAAAGAAAGGAGGACAATCTCAGAGACCTCTGGGACAATGTTAAACGTTACAACATTCGAATCATAGGAGTCCCAGAAGAAGAAGACAAAAAGAAAGACCATGAGCAAATACTTGAGGAGATAATAGTTGAAAACTTCCCTAAAATGGGGAAGGAAATAAGCACCCAAGTCCAAGAAACCCAGAGAGTCCCAAATAAGATAAACCCAAGGCGAAACACCCCAAGACACATATTAATCAAATTAACAAAGATCAAACACAAAGAACAAATACTAAAAGCAGCAAGGGAAAAACAACAAATAACACACAAGGGGATTCCCATAAGGATAACAGCTGATCTTTCAATAGAAACTCTTCAGGCCAGGAGGGAATGGCAGGACATACTTAAAGTGATGAAAGAAAATAACCTACAGCCCAGACTACTGTACCCAGCAAGCTGCTGCTACTGCTGCTAAGTCGCTTCAGTCGTGTCCGACTCTGTGCAACCCCATAGACGGAAGCTCACCAGGCTCCCCTGTCCTTGGGATTCTCCAGGCAAGAATACTGGAGTGGGTTGCCATTTCCTTCTCCAATGCATGAAAGTGAAAAGTGAAAGTGAAGTCGCTCAGTCGTGTCCGACTCTTAGCGATCCCATGGACTGGAGCCTACCAGGATCCTCCGTCCATGGGATTTTCCAGGCAAAAGTACTGGGGTGGGGTGCCATTGCCTTCCCAGCAAGGATCTCATTCAAATATGAAGGAGAAATCAAAAGCTTTACAGACAAGCAAATCTGAGAGAATTCAGCACCACCAAACCAGCTCTCCAACAAATGTTAAAGGATCTTCTCTAGACAGGAAACACAAAAAGGGTGTATAAACTTGAACCCAAAACAATAAAGTAAATGGCAACGGGATCATACTTATCAATAATTACCTTAAACGTAGATGGGTTGAATGCCCAACCACAAGACAAAGACTGGCTGAATGGATACAAAAACAAGACCCCTATATATGTTGTCTATAAGAGACCCATCTCAAAACAAGGGACACATACAGACTGAAAGTGAAGGGCTGGGAAAAGATATTCCACACAAATAGAGACCAAAAGAAAGCAGGATAGCAATGCTCACATCAGACAAAATAGACTTTAAAACAAAGGCTGTGAAAAGAGACAAAGAAGGACACTACATAATGATCAAAGGATCAACCCAAGAAGAAGATATAACAATTATAAACATATATGCACCCAACATAGGAGCACCGTAATATGGAAGACAAATGCTAACAAGTATGAAATGGGAAATTAACAATAACACAATAATAGTGGGAGACTTTAATACCCCACTCACACTTATGGATAGATCAACTAAACAGAAAATTAGCAAGGAAACACAAACTTTTTAAATGATACAATAGACCAGTTAGACCTAATTGATATCTATAGGACATTTCACTCCAAAACAATGAATTTCACCTTTTTCTCAACCGCACATGGAACCTTTACATCCTGGGCCATAAATCTAGCCTTGGTAAATTCAAAAAAAACTGAAATCATTCCAAGCATCTTTTCTGACCACAATGCAGTAATATTAGATCTCAATTACAGGAGAAAACTACTAAAAATTCCAACATATGGAGGCTGAACAACACACTGCTGAATAACCAACAAATCACAGAAGAAATCAAAAAAGAAATCAAAATATGCATAGAAACAAATGAAAATGAAAACACAACAACCCAAAACCTGTGGGACACTGTAAAAGCAGTCCTAAGGGGAAGGTTCATAGCAATACAGGCATACCTCAAGAAACAAGAAAAAAGTCAAATAAATAACCTAACTCTACACCTAAAGCAACTAGAAAAGGAAGAAATGAAGAACCCCAGGGTTAGTAGAAGGAAAGAAATCTTCAAAATTAGGGCAGAAATAAATGCAAAAGAAACAAAAGAGACCATAGCAAAAATCAACAAAGCCAAAAGCTGGTTCTTTGAAAGGATAAATAAAATTGACAACCCATTAGCCAGACTCATCAAGAAACAAAGGGAGAAAAATCAAATCAATAAAATTAGAAATGAAAATGGAGAGATCACAACAGACAACACAGAAATACAAAGGATCATAAGAGACTACTATCAGCAATTATATGCCAATAAAATGGACAAATTCTTAGAAAAGTAAAACTTTCCAAAACTGAACCAGGAAGAAATAGAAAATCTTAACAGACCCATCACAAGCACGGAAATTGAACCTGTAATCAGAAATCTTCCAGCAAATAAAAGCCCAGATCCAGACGGCTTCATAGCTGAATTCTACCAAAAATTTAGAGAAGAGCTAATACCTATCCTACTCAAACTCTTCCAGAAAATTGCAGAGGAAGGTAAACTTTCAAACTCATTCTATGAGGCCACCATCACCCTAATACCAAAACCTGACAAAGATGCCACAAAAAAGAAAACTATAGGCCAATATCACTGATGAACATACGTGCAAAAATCCTTAACAAAATTCTAGCCATCAGAATCCAACAACACATTAAAAAGATCATTCACCATGACCAAATGGGCTTTATCCCAGGGATGCAAGGATTCTTCAATATCTGCAAATCAACTAATGTAATACATCACATTAATAAATTGAAAAATAAAAGCCATATGATTATCTCAATAGATGCAGAGAAAGCCTTTGACAAAATTCAACATGCATTTATGATAAAAACTCTCCAGAAAGCAGGAATAGAAGGAACATATCTCAACATAATAAAGGCTATATATGACAAACTCACAGCAAACATTATCCTCAATGGTGAAAAATTGAGAGCATTTCCCCTAAAGTCAGGAACAAGACAAGGGTGCCCACTTTCACCACTACTATTCAACATAGTTTTGGAAGTTTTGGCCACAGCAATCAGAGCAGAAAAAGAAATAAAAGGAATCCAAATTGGAAAAGAAGTAAAACTCTCACTGTTTGCAGATGACATGATCCTCTACATAGAAAACCCTAAAGACTCCACCAGAAAATTACTAGAACTAATCAATGAATATAGTAAAGTTGTAGGATATAAAATCAACACACAGAAACCCCTTGCATTCCTATACACTAATAATGAGAAAATAGAAAGAAAAATTAAGGAAACAATTCCATTCACCATTGCAACAAAAAAGAATAAAATACTTAGGAATATATCTACCTAAAGAAACTAAAGACCTATATATAGAAAACTATAAAACACTGGTGAAAGAAATCAAAGAGGACACTAATAGATGGAGAAATATACCATGTTCATGGATCAGAAGAATCAATATAGTGAAAATGAGTATACTACCCAAAGCAATCTATAGGTTCAATGCAATCCCTATCAAGCTACCAATGGTATTTTTCACAGAGCCAGAACAAATAATTTCACAATTTGTATGGAAATACAAAAAAACTGGAATAGTCAAAGCCATCTTGAGAAAGAAGAATGGAACTGAAGGAATCAACCTGCCTGACTTCAGGCTCTACTACAAAGCCACAGTCATCAAGACAGTATGGTACTGGCACAAAGACAGAAATATAGATCAATGGAACAAAATAGAAAGCCCAGAGATAAATCCACGCACATATGGACACCTTATCTTTGACAAAGGAGGCAAGAATATACAATGGAGAAGAGACAATCTCTTTAACAAGTGGTGCTGGGAAAACTGGTCAACCACTTGCAAAAGAATGAAACTAGAACACTTTCTAACACCATACACAAAAATAAACTCAAAATGGATTAAAGATCTAAACATAATACCAGAAACTATAAAACTCCTAGAGGAGAACATAGGCAAAACACTCTCTGACATAAATCACAGCAGGATCCTCTATGACCCACCTCCCAGAATATTGAAAATAAAAAGAAAAATTAAAAAATGGGACCTAATTAAAATTAAAAAGCTTCTGCACAACAAAGGAAACTATAAACAAGGTGAAAAGACAGCCTTCAGAATGGGAGAAAATAATAGCAAATGAAGCAACTGACAAAGAATTAATCTCAAAAATATATAAGCAATTCCTGAAGCTCAATTCCAGAACAATAAATGACCCAATCAAAAAATGGGCCAAAGACCTAAACAGGCATTTCTCCAAAGAAGACATACAGATGGCTAACAAACACATGAAAAGATTCTCAACATCACTCATCATCAGAAAAATGCAAATCAAAACCACAATGTGGTACCATTTCATGCCAGTCAGAATGGCTGCTATCACCACCAGGGAAGTCCTATTCAAAAGGCTATAAGCAATAAATGCTGGAGAGGGTGTGGAGAAAAGGGAACCCTCTTACACTGTTGGTGGGAATGCAAACTAGTACAGCCACTATGGAGAACAGTGTGGAGATTCCTTTAAAAACTGGAAGTAGAACTGCCATATGACCCAGCAATCCCACTGCTGGGCATACACACCAAGGAAACCAGAATTGAAAGAGACACGTGTACCCCAATGTTTATAATAGCACTGTTTATAATAGCCAGGACATGGAAGCAACCTAGATGTCCATCAGCAGATGAATGGATAAGAAAGCTGTGGTACATATACACAAGGGAGTATTACTCAGCCATTAAAAAGAATACATTTGAATCAGTTCTAATGAGGTGGATGAAACTGGAGCCTATTATACAGAGTGAAGTAAGCCAGAAAGAAAAATACCAATACAGTATACTAACACATATATATGGAATTTAGAAAGATTTTAATGATAACCCTGTATGCGAGACAGCAAAAGAGACACAGATGTATAGAACAGCCTTTTGGACTCTGTGGGAGAGGGCAACGGTGGGATGATTTGGGAGAATGGCATTGAAACAAGTATAATATCATATGAGAAATGAATCGCCAGTCTAGGTTTGATGCATGACACAGGATGCTTGGGGCTGGTGCACTGAGATGACCCAGAGGGATGGTATGGGGAGGGAGGTGGGAGGGGGGTTCAGGATGGGGAACACGTGTATACCTGTGGCGGATTCATATTGATGTATGGCAAAATGAATACAATATTGTAAAGTAATTAGCCTCCAATTAAAATAAATAAATTTATATTAAAAAATAAAATGAAGTCCAACTTTTCCTATTTTTGCTTTTGTAACTCATGCTTTGGATGTCATATCTAAGAATTCATTGCCAAAGGTAAAGTCTTGACAATTTACTCTTAAGTTTCTTCCAAAAGTTCTATATTTTTAGCTCTTATATTGCGGTTATTGATCAATTTTAAGGTAATTTTTGTATGTGGTTGAGATAGGGGGCCCACTGTCATTCTTTTGCATGTGGATATCTAGTTATGCCAACACTGTCTATTAAAGAGACTGTTTATCCCCACTGACTGGTATTGCCATACTTACCAAAAACCAACTGGGTTTATTTTGGAAATCTCAATTTTGTTTCCCTGGACTAAAATATCTATTCTTATGGCGATACCATATCATTTTTATTACTGTAGAAGGCAATGGCACCCCACTCCAGTACTCTTGCCTGGAAAATCCCATGGACAGAGGAGCCTGGTGGGCTACAGTCCATGGGGTCGCTAAGAGTTGGACACGACTGAGCGACTTCACTTTCACTTCTCACTTTCATGCACTGGAGAAGGAAATGGCAACCCACTCCAGTGTTCTTGCCTGGAGAATCCCAGGGATGGAGGAGCCTGGTGGGCTGCCGTCTATGGGGTCGCACAGAGTCGGACACGACTGAAGCGACTTAGCAGCAGCAGCAGCCAACCTTTTGTTAATTTCCAGAGTTCTGAAAGTGTTCATTATCCATTTTTTTGTCGTTTTTATGGAGGTGCAGATTTTCAGAGGTCATTATACACTCATCTTTGTGGATGACCAGTTTGTGTTAGTCTACAAATATGTGCAAAATCATTCAATAGTCATTGTGTAGTTCAAGCTTCATCATTATAAAAGTATTAATTTCTCTCTCATTTTCTTTTTCTGTCCCTAAATAAAAGTTTGTCTGATACTGAAGTTGTAACTCTGGCCTTTTTTTTTTTTTTTTTTTTTGGTTGCAATGGTTTGTGGTGTCTTTTATTATCATTTTATTTTATTTTCATTTTGAACTTGGAAATTAACTGTGATCAGAAATACCCTATCCTATTCGTAAAAAATATATATATATTTTGCAGTATAATTTACATAGAAGTGCAAATAACTTTCACAATCTTGACACATCTGTGTAAATATTATACAGCTTAAGTAAAATCAGATCAGATCAGATCAGATCAGTCGCTCAGTCGTGTCCAACTCTTTGCGACCCCATGAACTGCAGCACGCCAGGCCTCCCTGTCCATCACCAACTCCCAGAGGTCACTCAGACTCACATCCATCGAGTCAGTGATGCCATCCAGCCATCTCATCCTCTGTCGTCCCCTTCTCCTCCTGCCCCCAATCCCTCCCAGCATCAGAGTCTTCTCCAATGAGTCAACTCTTCGCATGAGGTGGCCAAAATACTGGAGTTTCAGCTTTAGCATCATTCCTTCCAAAGAAATCCCAGGGCTGATCTCCTTCCCAAACCTCAAAAATCTGCTCACATTTCCCTTCAGCTGTTTTCACCTGTAAGAATAAACTTTATCTTGACTTCTCATAGTGTAGGTTAATTTTACCTGGGTTTTTTTTTTTTTTTTCTTTTTTTGGTACTGTAAGTAAATTATATGCTCACTGTGTGCTTTCCTTTGTATGACTTGTTTTGCTAAACTTTATCTTTGGATGTCTCCCTCATTGCTCTGTGACGCAGTGGATTATTCATTTACATTCTGGATATTACCCTGTTATGTCAACTGTACCATGTCTTCTACTGAAGGGCATTTGGGTAGTTGACATTTTATGTATATGAGGAATACTACTGCTCGGAATATGCAAGTCTGTCTCATGGTGCATATATGTTTCAGTACATACTTATTAAGTGTAATCTGAACTTGAGATTGCTGTGTACAAGCATGGGTATGTTCAGTTTTAGTAGACATGGACAGAGTTTTCCAGCAGTGTTTCCAGTTCATTTATATGAACTCAGTAATATTTAGCATTTTAATCTTTTTATAAATCATTGCCAAGCTGGTAAGATTTTTCATTTGCATTCCTCTAAAGTTGAGAGCCTTTCATGTGCCTATTTGCTATTTGCATTTATTTTTTCAGTTGCCTTGACAAGTCTGACCAGCATACAACTGAATTTTCTGTCTCCCATAGTGATTTCTAGAAAGTCACTTTTGGGTGCAAATGTTTTGTTGGTTGTATGTATATATTACAAATGTCTTCTCACACTTTGGATTTTTGTTATGTCTTAATAAACAAAAGCTCCTAACTTTGAAAAAATGATTCATTTATCTTTTCCATTCAGATAATCTTTATCCACTGAATTGGAGTAGTGCCTTGTCATAAACAGATGGCAGTGCATTGTAGAGCTACTTCTGGGTTCTCTTTTCTATTCTATTAATCTGTCTTCCTTTTTTGGCATCAATAGCACTCTTCCTTAATTTTTATCATCAGTCTTGATATTTAGTTATGGAAATTCTCCTGCTTTTAAATTATTTTTCATGATCATCTTGGCAACTGTAGGTCTTTTGTACTTCCATATATATATTTAGAATCAAATTGTGAATTACAAAAAAAGAAACTTCTGGAATTCTGATTAGTATTTTATTGATTCTGTAGCTCGACTTAGTGAGAAATGCTATTTTAAAAAAGAGATTACCATTTTTGAACATACTGTATCTTTCCGTTTAAGTTTTTCATTCCACCAACAATGCTTTTGTCGTTTTCAGAGAGTTTGCCTATCTCACTAGATTTATCTACTGCTGTTGTTTGGTCTCTAAGTCATGTCTGTCCCCATGGACCCCAAGGACTGTAGCCCACCAGGCTCCTTTGTCCGTGGGGTTTCCCAGGCAAGAATACTGGATGGGTTGCTATTTCCTTCTCCAGGAGATCTCCCTAACCCAGAGATCAAACCCACATCTCCTACATTGGCAGGAGGATTCTTTACCTCTGAGCCACCAGGAAAGGCCAGGTCTATCTGTAGGTAGTTGTTATTTTAGTGCTACTTTCAACTGTATTTCTTGTTATTTATTTATGGCTGTGCTGGGTTTCTCTTGTTGACGCAAGCAGGGGTTACACTCTTGTTGCAGTGTGTGGGCTTCTCCTTGCAGTGGCTTCTCTTATTGCAGAACATGGGCTCTACAGTGTGCAGCTTCAGAAGTTGTGGCTCCTGGGCTCTAAAGCACAGGCTCAATAGTGTGGCACATGGGCTTAGCTGTCCCCTAGCATGTGGGGCCTTCCCAGACCAGGGATCAAACCCATGTCTCCTGCATTGACAGATGGATTCTTTACCCCTGATCCACCAAGGAAGACCTCAACTGTATTTCTTATTTCAGTTCCATTCTATTCCAAGTGCTTAGTCAGTAATAAACAAATGTTTTGAATTATTCATGTATCCAGTAACCTTTGAAATTTACTTATAATGATTATTTCTAAATTCTTTTGGATTTTCTACATATGCAATCATATCACAGGTGAATAGTGATCATTTTTTCCTTTCCAATTATTAGAGTGTTTCTTATTCTTGCTCTTTTGTTCTAGATAGAATCTTCAGTAAAATGTTGAGTAGAAATGGTATAAACAATCTTTGCTTTGTTTCTAAACTTAGAGGGAGAGTGTTCAGTATTTCACTGTTAAATAAGTACTAGATTTTGAGTAGCTTCCCGTAAATATAGTTTGTTCTATTTCTAGTTTGCTGAGAATTTTTGTCCAAAAAGGTGTTGAATTTTACCACTTTTCCTCTGCATCTATTGAGATGATTGAAGGGCTTTCTTTTAGTCTATTATTATAGTGAATTATATTGACTGGTTTTCACATATTAAGTGAAAGAAGTGAAAGTTGTTCAGTTGTGTCTGACTCTAGCCAGCCAAGCTCCTCTGCCTATGGAATTCTCCAGGCAAGAATACTGGAGTTGGTAGCTGTTCCCTTCTCCAGGGGGATCTTCCCAACCCAGGAATCGAACCAGGGTCTCCTGCATTGCTGGCGGATTCTTTATCAGCTGAGCTACCAGAGAAACCACTGAAATTATGTGACAAACCCACTTGTTCAGTGTTTATATAAATATATACACATACACATAATATATATGTATATATATATATATACACACACACACACTCACACTCATATATATGTAGTCTCATTAGTTCTTTTGCATCTTTGATAATAAGGGATATTGGCTTGTAATTTTTTTTCCCTTGTCAGATATTGGTATCAATGTTAGGCTGAACACATAAAATAATTTAGAAGTGTTGACTGTTTCTATCCTCTGAAAGAATAAATTTAAGATTTATATTATTTCTTCCTTATGCATTTTTTGAGAAATTCATCTGTGAATCCATTTAGTTTTCTTTATTGGATATTTTTAAAATAGAGCTAACTTCTTAAAATACATAGAGAATTATTCAGATTTGCTTTTCTTCTGTGTAAGTTTAAATATTATATTTATCAAGGAATGCATCCATTTTACCTAAGTAGTCAAAATTATTGGCATAAAGGTGTTCACACCTTTTGATACCTTTCTAATGTTTGTAGAATTTGATGTGATTCTACTTATTTACTCCTGAGAATGCTAATATATGACTTTCGTGTTTTTATCTTCATTAGTTTTTCTGGAGGTTTGTCAATATTATTAATCTTTTCATGTAACTATCCTTAGTTGATTGTCATGTGTGTGTCACACACATGACACACACATGACATTATCACTATCTTGATAACGTCTACCGTTATTCTTTCTTTCTACGTTCTTTGGATGTAGTTTGTTTTAGTTTTTTCAGATGACATTATCATGGATTGTCAACTATTTTCCTTTGCTAATATATACATTCAGAACTAAAAATTGTCCTCAGGACTTTGCTTTAGTTAACAGTAATGATATTTTCAGTATCATCCAACCCAAAGCATTTTCTTACATCACAATTTCTACTTTGACCTTATGTAGAATTGTATTTTTTAACTGAAAACCTTTTGGAGATATTCTAATTATTAATTTATAATTTAATTCTACTGTGCTACTGCTATTGCTGCTAAGTCACTTCAGTCGTGTCCGACTCTGTGCAACCCCATAGACAGAAGCTCACCAGGCTCCCCCGTCCCTGGGATTCTCCAGGCAAGAATACTGGAGTGGGTTGCCATTTCCTTCTCCAATGAATGAAAGTGAAAAGTGAAAGTGAAGTCGCTCAGTCGTGTCCGACTCTTAGCGACCCCATGGACTGGAGCCTACCAGGATCCTCCGTCCATGGGATTTTCCAGGCAAAAGTACTGGGGTGGGGTGCCATTGCCTTCCCTGAATTCTACTGTAGTCAGTAGAAAACTACTCGGGCTTTCTCTTTTGAAATGAACTGAGGTTGGTGTTCTCGCCCAGAGTACAGTCTGTTTTGGCAGCATTTGAAAGAATAAGCACACTACAGATGGTGAGTATAGAGGTCTACATATGTCAGTCAGTTCAAGTTGATTGAGCATGTTGTTCCCTGTAGGAATTTAGTAATATCTTTAGTAATTTTTCCTTACTTGTTATACAAGTTACTGAAGAAAAAATGCTAAAACCCGAAACTATGATTGTGTATTTCTCTATTTTTTCTTTTAGTTCTGTGAATTTCCACTTCATAAATTTTGAAAAGTATGCTATTAAGTACATACAAATTTAACATTGGTGTGTTGTTGTTGTTCAGTCGCTAAGTTGTGTCCAACTCTTTGCAACCCCATGGATTGCTGCTTGCCAGGGTTCCCTGTCCCTCACCAACTCCTGGAGTTTGCCCAAGTTCATGTCCCTTGAATTGGTGATGTCATCCAGCCATCTCATCTTCTGTTGCCCTCTTCTCCTGCCTTCAATCTTTCCCAGCATCAAGGTCTTTTCAAACGAGTCACTTGTTCACATCAAGTGGCCAAAGTAAACTGCTATTGATCAACATTAAATAGCCCTACTGAACAAAAACAATATTTCTTACCTTAAAGTTGACTCTAATTTAATATGACTATAGCAGCTCTCTTTTTTGTTAGGACTTCATGTGGTATATATTTTTTAATTTTATTATTTCCCATCTCTTTATTTGTATAATATGCTCCTCTAAAGGATATACATCAAGGCTGTATATTGTCAGCCTGCTTATTTAATTTATATGCAGAGTACATCATGAGAAACGCTGGGCTGGAAGAAGCACAAGCTGGAATCAAGATTGCCAGGAGAAATACCAATAACTTCAGATATGCAGATGACACCACCCTTAGGCAGAACGTGAAGAGGAACTAAAAAGCCTCTTGATGAAAGTGAAAGTGGAGAGTGAAAAAGTTGGCTTAAAGCTCAACATTCAGAAAATGAAGATCATGGCATCTGGTCCCATCACTTCATGGGAAATAGATGGGGAAACAGTGGAAACAGTGTCAGACTTTATTTTGGGGGGCTCTAAAATCACTGCAGATGGTGATTGCAGTCATGAAATTAAAAGATGCTTACTCCTTGGAAGGAAAGTTATGACCAACCTACATAATATATTGAAAAACAGAGATATTATGTTGCCAACAAAGGTCTGTCTAGTCAAGGCTATGGTTTTTCCAGTGGTCATGTATGGATTTGAGAGTTGGACTGTGAAGAATTGAGTCCAACTCTGAGTGCCGAAGAATTGATCCTTTTGAACTGCGGTGTTGGCGAAGACTCTTGAGAGTCCCTTGGACTGCAAGGAGATCCAATCAGTCCATCCTAAAGGAGATCAGTCCTGGGTGTCCATTGGAAGGACTGATGCTGAAGCTGAAACTCCAGTACTTTGGTCACCTCATGTGAAGAGTTGACTCATTGGAAAAACCGTGATGCTGGGAGGGATTGGGGGCAGGAGGAGAAGGGGTCAACAGAGGATGAGATGGCTGGATGGCATCACCAACTGGATGGACATGAGTTTGAGTGAACTGCAGGAGTTGGTGATGGACAGGGAGGCCTGGTGTGCTGTGATTCATGGCATCACAAAGAGTCAGACACGACTGAGCAACTGAAATGAACTAAACTGAAATGGTATACAGTTCTGGGTTTTTATCCAGTCTGACAATGTTTGTCTATTAACTGGATTATTTGGTCCATTTTAAATCAATGTAATTACTAATACATTTTAGATAGTTTTAAGATTAACATTTTTCTATTTACACAATCTGTTCTTTCCTATCCTGTCCTTGTACTTTAGGTCACATACTTAAATTATTTCATTGTTCACTTAGAGGTCTACTGTTCCTTTCAGCACTTTAAAGATATCTCCACTATCTTCTGTCTTCCATTGTCATGTGGGAAAGATTCTCATAAATCTTATTGTTGCTTCTTTGAAGATAATGATTTTTTCCCCTGAACTTTTTAAGATTTTTCTCTGTATCTTTAGTTTTCAAGAAGCTATTGTGTGCTTGATGTCTTTTGCTTTGTATTTATCATTCTGTGATTAACTGAGCATCTCAAATCTATGTTCTGATGCTTTGACATCTGGTGCCTTGCTGACCCTGGAGGGACTGCCCCTCCCTGAGAGAGCAGATAACTTGCCCCCAAGTGCACTTTTCAAACACAGGCCAACTGATCCAGGGTCTACACCCCACCACCTCCTTTATCAGGCTGTCACACTCCAGGCCATTATTCCCCACCCTAATCACCTAAGGGCCAGGCACCAAACAGTAAGGCACCATCTGTTGGCCTTACTATTCACAAATGTCCTATACTTTAGGACACTAGGCTTCTCGAAAGTGTTGCCTGTAGACCATGTCTCTGATTGCTTACTCCCCCTGCCTCACCATACTCCAGCTTGGAGTCTGTTCCATTGTTCCATTGATGTTGCTCACACCAAGGTTACCAATAACCTCCTCGTCCGACAACGTCAAACAGAACAGGTGTTTTCTGAGTAGTCATTCATTCTTTCTTTAAGATTTTAGTAAGTCGCACTTTTGTGATAGGCACTCGGGTTCTGACAGTGAATAGGACAGACAGGGCCCAGACCCCGAGGAGTTTACACACTAGTGAAGCAGACGCAACGTGAGCAAGTGTAACAGAGTGCTAAGTGCACATAACAAGCGATACTCCTGCTGCCTTCAGGTTGGCAACCCAGGCCCCAAACTGAGGACAAACGGGAGCTGCGTGCCTCTTCTTCTCAAGAGGACTGGCTACCACCAGCACACACCCCCAAGGGGCAGCATGTCGGCCTGAGCACCAACCCCCAGGCCTCTGCAGCTGGGGGAGGGTCCTGTGCAGAAGGCCTGCCCCGTGTCAGTGCCCAGGCACATCCTGCTCTGTGCTGCTGCTGCTGCTGCTACTAAGTCACTTCAGTTGTGTCCGACTCTGTGCAACCCCATAGACAGCAGCCCACCAGACTCCTCCATCCCTGGGATTCTCCAGGCAAGTACACTGGAGTGGGTTGCCATTTCCTTCTCCAATGCATGGAAGTGAAAAGTGAAAGTGAAGTTGCTCAGTCATGTCTGACTCTTCAAGACCCCATGGACTGTAGCCTACCAGTCTCCTCCATCCATGAGATTTTTCCAGGCAAGTGTACCAGAGTAGGTTGCCATTGCCTTCTCCCCTCTCTGTGCGGGCAGGAGGAAAGTGCTGCCCCACAGAGAAAGGGCTCCGAGATAGCCTGTCTTGGCAGGAGAGAGCGTCATCTCTCTTCTTGGAGTGGCCAGCGGCTGAACTGCAGAGCCTGTGACTCAACCTATACCCAAGAGGGGTCTTGGGGACCACACAGCACCCCTGACTCCTGACATATGAACCTGTATGCCTCCCCTCACCCCCAACGCCCATATTTCTGAAGGAGGGAACCTGGCAGGACTAGCTCCCTCAGGAAGGTTGAACAGTTTGCTGATATTCATCAGTTACTAATGGAGAGTAAACATTGTAAATGTTGGTGGTTTATGGGCTGGGGCTGCGACGTCAAGGAGAAAAATACAGACTGATCAATGATCTAGGATTTCAAAGCCCTAGAGAAAGGATCTTGCCCATCGCCCCCAGCTGACAGAGACCAAAACATCTTGAAATCCTTCCTTGACACCATGTTTGTAAACCAAGGGTCCAAGGCCCCCTGACCAGAGGGACAGACAGCCTGGGACAGGGTCATGGTCCACCTGAAAGGTAGACTGAGGGAAAAGTACTGGACAAGGACTCAAGACTGAGGCATCTTCTTTAAGGTCATTTCTTGCTGCCTTAAACCTTTGGGGAAGAAAGAAGGGTATGGAAAGGAAGGGAGGGACTGAGGAATAGGAGAGGCAGTGGGCAGGGGGAGAGGGGAAGTGGGGAGGAAAGAAGTGACATTGGTTGATTCTACCAGGTCTCACAGCCCATTCCTGTCTCTAAAAAAAGAGAAAACAAGCACCTTACTTAATCCCTAAGGTCACCATGGGTACCAAGTGAAATGCACATGGAAGAATGTTAGAACATTCTAACATTCTAAGTATGGAGCACTGGGTTAGCGTGAAGTTAGGGACAATTTTAAAATAGATAAAGGGCCTTTAAATAATAGTTTAATACAGAGAAGAGGCTCCTGGCTGGAACTATTTATTTCTCCTCACCAGTTAATTTTTTTTTTAAACTTAGCTTTGCCACAGAGCTGACAGATCTAGCCAGAAAGGTTCATTTATGTCCATATCCTCAGCCACACAAAATCCAGGGGTCCCAGTTTACAGCCTGTTGTTGGGGAGTTTGAAGGGTTGGCACTCTTATTTGTGTGAAAACAGGAGACTACAAAACACTCTAAGTATCTGCTTTTAAGAATTAAGACCAGAGTGTATGGAACATCAAAAAAAATTTTTTTTTCATTAGACTCGAAAAGGATCAAGGAAACAGGAAATGGAAGCTAGGAGAATGGTAACAGTTCACTGAGGCAAAGAAAGCCAGACAGACACTGGGAGGCTTGCTGCTGGCACAATAGCCCCGCTACCTGGCTCCTAGGGCATTTTATACGGAGGCTTTTTATAAAAGGTGTTTGTAAATTTGTAAGTGGCCCTGTTTCTGTTGGGCTGGTGGTGCAGCTGCTTTCTTCACTTGGAGCCATGAGCGTAAACAGAAATGCATTTTGGTATTTGCACCCCACCTGAAGACCAAAGGAAACTAAAAGCAAGCATAGTCTGAGCTGGTACACGAGTAGAGTGCTGCTGAGGCAGACCACAAGGAAGCAGGGCTGTTAAGAAGCAGGGTGCGCTGTGGCATGACCAGGGAGGAAGGTGTGCTGGTCTCAGTAGTCAGGTCCCTTGGGTCCACCCAGATGACGGCCCCTTTGGGATTCAGCACACAGCGGCTGCTGCACCACTGACTGGCGTATGAAATGTCACCACGGGCCCGCTTGTGAGGGCTAGGACCCACGTGGACAGATGGAGCCAAGCCCAAGGACTTGTCTTCACCTAACCGAAGAGTCAGCATATCTTCTCCCAGCTCTCTAATATTTCAGGTGCTGTGAAAAGTCTGCAAGTTAAAGAACTTTGTTAGTGGCCCACTCAGCTTCTGCTCAAGGGCTGACTTCTCTTCGTGAGGCCCCCAGCAGTGACTAAAACTGCAGCCAACACTTCCTCCTCACTCCACCTGCCCCTCACCCTGCCTAAGTTTCTTCCCCAAACTCCTACCATCTTATTCTATTAGGTTGGTACAAAAGTAATTGCAATTTCAGAGTGTGAATTTTACGTCATTATAACTAGGCTCAAACACATCTTCATTCATCAAAATAGGAACCATTACAATCAATACAATTGCCTACAAGAAATAAGTTTGTTTACTCCTATAGCATAAAAACATGTGCTTTGGGATTCGACGAACTCTTAGAAAGCATTTTCTGCATCCTGCTGGTTGTGAAAGCGTTTTCCCTGCAAAAAGTTTTCAAGATGCTTATAGAAGAGGTAGTCAGTTGGCAAGAGGTAAGAGGTCGGTGAATATGGTAGATGAGGCAAAACCTCATAGCTCAATTCATTCAACTTTTGAAGCGTTGATTGTACGACATGCGGTCAGGCATTGTTGTGGAGAAGAACTGGGCCTTTTCTGTTAACCAATGCTGGCTGCAGGCACCAGCATCTCGTCCATGTGCTGAGTATACTCTTCAGATATAATAGTTTTGGTGGGATTCAGAAAGCTATAGTGGATCAGACTGGCAACAGATCACCGAACAGTGACTATGACCTTTTTTGGTACAAGTTTACCTTTGGGAAGTGCTTTGGAGCTTCTTTCATACTACTGGTTGTCATATAAAACCCACTTCTTGTGGCATGTCACAATCCCATCGAGAAATGGTTGTTGCATTGAGTAAGAGGAGAAGACACTTCAAAATGACTTATTTTTTTTTATTTCAGTCAGCTCATAAGGCACCCACTAATTGAGCTTTTTCACCTTTCAAATTTGCTTCAAATGCCAAATATCTATAGAATGGTCGACATTGAGTTCTTTAGCAACTTCTCATGTAGTTGTAAGAGGATCAGCTAAGTTGATGGTGCTCAGTTGGTTATTGTCAACTTCAGACTGCCGGCCACTACACTCCTCATCTTTAAGGCTCTTGTCTCCTTTGAAAGTCTTGAACCACCACTATATTTCATTAGCAGTTCCTAGGCCAAATGGATTGTTATGTTGCGAGTTGTCTCCACTGCTTTAAGACCCGTTGTGAACTCAAATAAGAAAATCGCTCAAATTTGCTTTTTGTCTAACATCATTTCCATAGTATGAAACATGTATAAAATATAAACAGCAAGCAATAAGTCATTAGCAAAAAACATAAAGCGAGAAATGTGCATTAAAATGATGTATAACATAATCACATTTAAGAAAGTATTCCAATATCAAATGGCAAATTTCAATAATGCAAAACCACAATTACTTTTGCACCAACCTAATACATCTTGTTTTACACGGTGTGATTTCCTCAGCACTATCATTGCTTGCTGTCTGTCTCCTGGAAGGGCAGAGGCCTTGCCTGCTTGCTCGTGATAAGATCCTGAGTGAGTGGAACGGTGATGCACGTGACTGGCCCTCAGGGCACGTCTGCTCAGTGAATAAAGAGAACTTCCTTCATCTCTAGTCTTAAATCCTTCCACAATCTTGTTGAGCCATAAGTAAAATCTGGGGTTGATCAGGGGGACCAAAAGCCAGAGGTGAGAGTAGATACCATTAGAAATGACCTCCTAAGTATAAATAAAAATTAGAAAATGAACTTTTTAGCAAATGTTTATTTCTATCAAAATACAAAACATTTCTGAAGCAGAGTAATGTTACATGAGAAGCAGTTAAACCCTAAACTTCTTGAATTTTCACTTGCAACACTCCCAGCATTCCTTCACTGGCTACACATCTTGTCTCCCTGTGTGCCCTCTCTTCTCCCGTTGCTCGTTTGCCCATGTCTGTGTTTGCTTGTTTTGCTCTTTAACTCACGATATGAACATGCAGTGTTACTGGCGATGCATTGGTTAGTATCTGGCAAGCCTGGAAATGCCAGCGAGGGGAGCCCAGCATGGCAACCTGAGCCAAGGCTGGCCACACATCCTCTCCTAACTGAGTCTGGGGTGTCACTCAGCTTTCAACTGGCAGGAGCCTAAGGCCAAAGGTCACTGTCTGTGGTAGGCAGGGCAGGCTTTATTGCTTAGGCCACAGAGCAGGCATGGTTAAGGGGCACCTCCGGCTGGGTCTTTTGTGTGGATTGGGAAGAAGGGGTCAGGCAGCCTAAAGGGTGGCAGCTAGAACAGGCCAAGGCCCAGGACGGGTGGTCAGGGGACCCTGCAGGAGGAACCCCTTCTATAAGAAAGCAGCCAGAGCTGAGGGGAAGCAAGTTCCCTCCCGTTCTGGCAGTCTGTGATTTGGTGGTTGACGGTGCCTGCCTCTTGGACAGGCCCTTTATAAATGCGTAGACTTTGGAGATCTTGAGGAAAAAGCACCTGGTTGAGAGTGTAGCTATTTCCATAAACCTCCACTCCCTGACAGAGGGGATAGGGGAAGGAGACAGGAAATGGGAGGAGGTACCCTCCCCTCTGATTACAACCAGCCCACTCCAGAGCCAGCCTGGGTCTCCCCTTCAGGCCCCTAGTTGGTGCATTCACTTTGGCATTGTGCACCTGTAGCACACCCACACACGAATGTACACACCACACCCCAGTCCCCCCACCATGACACACACACACACGCACACACACACACACACACACACACACACATGCCTGGTGTCTTCCCAGAGTCTACTCAGGATGCAGATGGTGTTCCATCTTCACCATCACCCTCTGCTCCAAGGTGTCTCCTTGGCCCACAGGTTCCCAAGACCCAGCCCCAGGCTTGGCACATGCTGGCATTCCCAGGCTTTTGAGAAGAGGGTGACAGAACAGGGCACTCACCAGAGACAGGTGGTACAGAGTGTAGGATTATGTTCATATAAGGCTTTGGTACAGCACCGGTTAAATGTTCTTATCATTTGACTTCTAAGTTATCTCTTAGAAGAAAAAAAAAGCTTACTGAAAAAATAGTGTTTTTATTTACTTTTGAGTTACATACCTGAAGTTCAAAAAGTAAGCCTCTAGTTGCCATTCAGATTCACACTCAAAGGTGTTCTGTGTGCAGCTGTACAATTTGTTGATTTGTCTTTAATAGTTAACCAAAGTCAGCCAACCAGTACCATGAAGTCAGCTGCCCATGATTACTGACTTTACCCAGTGCATACATACGAAGAAGAGAGAGAACACAAAAGCCACCCCTACGTCTCCCACCCCAAACCCCTAGGGGAAAAATAGAGGACAAAATACAGCAAGATTTAAGGAACCAGTGGGACGAAGGAGGTTCAGTCCAGCTGGCCTCATCAAGAACAGCACCATAAAGCACCCTAGCGCAGTTACGTGGTAGTATCAACATTCAAGAAATGGAAACGAGGTTTGAGGGGTCTTCACGAGAAGACCTGGCATGGATGGGGGAAAACCCCCAAAGAAAGTTGAAGACTGAAAAAGTGTGCCATGAGAGCAGGCACTCCCACCAGCAGGCTGAGTTGTACTCAGATTCCTAGAAGAAATGAGGCAAGAGGCCCCTGGACATCCAGAGGCACAGAGCAGTTGGGGTCTTGGTAGGTGGCCGTGGGACCCCTCCTGACTCACCCTCGGTGTGTCTACAGACCACTGGGTGAAATAGGGAAAAGAAATCCACACACATTGCTTCCAGGTGTGCTATGGAAGAATCATACCCAGGGTGATAAAGTATCTCCTGGTGGAAGAGAAAAAGTCAGGGACAAGAGGAAACGGGCATCACTGACGTGAAGCTGCTATAGTCCCTTCAGGTCAGCGGCTGTGGAAGGAAGGAGCCACTGGTGGGAGCACCACCCCGCCTTGTGCCCCTTCCTCTGGCCCCACAGATGGCAGTTTGGAAATGAAGTCTGAACGAGGCGTTAAGACCTTTGGAGATTGATGTATACAACTTGGCAAGTGGGGCTTTAAACTGCTGTTCTTCCCTAAACCAGCCATTCAGTCTGAAGTACCAATGATCAAGACCACTGCACAGAGTGTCCCCCCAGGCCCTGGGCACAGAAGAGACCCCCACAGGGCAACATCGGGGCTAGACCCTTCGGGACAGGCAATGTGCTGCGTGGGTTCTCCTGCTCTCCCCCCTACTGTTCGACGTTGCCCAAAGCAGCTCAGCACGAACACCTGCATCAGACAGGAGATACAGGGCCAGAGGGCAGTGGGAACCTCACTTCCCCAACCTACTGCTTGATGCCCAAGGGGGAAGGATACACCCACGCTGACTTTGGGTGAGGAATACCCAGTGACTCTGTCCACTCCAAACCCTGGTTCCATGAAGCAGACAGAGGTAGCAGAACTAAAACAACTCCACAGACACCCTCAGCACCCACCAAAGGGGAAGAGCACCAGCGTTTGGTGTCCCTCCCACCACACGGGCACCAAGGCACAGGCACAGCCTATGGGGTGGCCTCAAAGACCTAGTCAGCACACTCATCCCACCAACCTGTCCTGTTAACAGAGGTTCAAAGGCAGATGCTGTTCCTCTACATATAATCAGATCTCCATCATCCATTGGCTTCACGTGCCTTTGTGAAAGGCCGGCTCTGCAGAGAAATTGGAGGTCTTGGCTGGGCTACCTACCCTTTCCCACCTTCCTGAGGCTCAGGGTAGAGATAAACTTTACAACCCCTCCAAGCTCTAACGTTTCAAGGTAGGGCTATGTCACTTGTCTTCCCTTTTCTTCCTGTAACTGACTCCAGTTAGAGGTAGAGGGGTGGGATGGGAAAGCTAAGGGCAGTGACTCCTTGGTGTGAAGGACCACACCTTGGGTGTCATGAAAAGAAGCAGTTTCAGAGTAACCCCAGACCCAGTGCGGTACTGTGATGTAGGATACCAGAGGTGGGACAGGGTCTGTGGAGAAAGAGAGGATTGCTCCAGGAGCTAAAAGAACGGTAATGAAAGCCCTCTTGTCGTGAAGGTTTGGGCAGGCTGGACAGGACAGAGACTCTGTTGTCCTTCTTGCCCAGCCTCCCTGAAAAGTCTTACAAGGAACGTCTGGCTGCATCCTCCCCTGGTCCCCTGAGAAGACTGCAGGGACAACTGGTCACCTGCCAAGCATGGATACGGCCACTGGACCCCATGCTGGAGCTCCCCCAGTGCAGACTGGACAGAGACCGCCGTCCTCCAGTGTCCTTGGGAAATGGAAAGAGTCTTGAGCAGGTATGCCAGGGGCTGAAGGACAGGCCTGAGTGAATGCCAGGGCCCCTTAAAGCTACACTGAGGCACGAGATGGGTCAGGGGTCAGACTCGAGCTGCATGCACCCTCACCCCCTCTTCTCATGGTACTCCAAAAAAAGCAAAAAAGCCCCACTCATGGCTGAGGCACGCGAGCTCCTCTAATGACCGAGTTCCATAAGACAAAACCTCTTGGCCTATGTGACACCCTGCTTCGGGAGGAGAGGTCAGTATTGGCTCTTCATCTGACGAGCGCGATGCGAGCAGAGACTGAACCCACAGGTGTCTCCTGGCTGCCGGCACCATGCGGCCCTGCACCAGCTTCAAACACATGACCCTTGGCAAGTCAGAGAAAGAGCTAGCACCCAGGGACAACTGTTGAGCCGCGAGGTGTGACATCCTTGCAGCGTATGAGGTCTCGAGTTCTCAGAGAGGTATTCTTCAGGGCACACACTTTCCTGCTCAAATGCTAGTGAGCACCTGTTCCCCCATAAGCTCCAGCTCTGGGTCAGACTCTACAATACTCTGCTCTGTTCTAGAAGTCCCTGGCCAGGTGCCAGAAGGAGGCTTTGTTAAAATTAAATTTTCATATGTACACATTTCCATCAGAAAGACCCAAGCGACTCTGAACAGAGAATGTCTCAAAAGACAGATGAGGCATGGAGGAAGGACAGGTCGGGAGAGAGGGCACCAAGGCGTAAGCTAGAACCCAGGCCACCCCAGGTGGTCGTGCTCCAAACATGTCTAAGCACGAGTACAAAAATAAAGCAAACTATGACTGCATATAGATATATAGATATATAGACAAGCTAGCTAGCTAGACTTCATATATATGCGTGTGCCAAAGGCACAACCCCGCTCCTCTTCCTGGCTGCGGTCCGCTGCCCTCCCATCTCCCACTCCCCAGAGGCCCCAGCTCCCCACCACGACTATTGCATTCGGTCCCTGCACCCACCCACCCCCTTACATAAGCTCCCCTCTCTCCTTAAAATAGAACAAATCATATATATTTATATAATTTTATATACAATCTCCATAAAAAATACACTAAAGATGGCATATTACTAATTTCACCCTCCTACCAAATTAGGAGTTGCCTCGCAAAGAAAAGAGTCAACCAAAAAGAGGGCCTGCTAGGCCTGAGGCTACTCAGGCAAATTAGTGTGTCCCTACAAATCTTTTGTACATACACACAGCACACACTCAAATGCATACCACAAACATACCACACACACACACACACACCACACCACAAACGCACCACACACACCACCCTCACAAATGCACACCACATACCACACACATAGGCATCATACATACAGAATACACACACACACACACACACACACACACACACACACACTCTTACTTCCTGAGCCCAGGAAAGGAACATGGACAACATAGCCGCCTGGGGCTAGAGGCCACAGAGCTAGTCTGGTGACTGCGGAGGGCCAGGTGGGACAGCCCCACCTCTCTGCCCCAGCCAGGACACTGTCTGCTCATGACAGACCTTTCAGGTTCTCAGCAGGTAATAGAAATTTCCGATGAGGGTGATGGACAGTTTCCCTTCAAAGAACTGCAAGATGGCTATAAGGACATCTGTCCCCATGCCAGAAACACGATCTCTTAAATGCTGTAAGCCAAGAGGGGGCAAAAAGTCTCTCAGCCCTCATCACCAACACGAGGAGTTGGCATTGGCCCCTTCCCTCCACACGTGTGGAAACCCCACACACCATCAGAAGCACACTCACAGGGCTTCTAAGGTGGAAAATGGAAACCACCCCCCATGAGCCCAACCCTTCTCCTCTCTCTGATTCCCTTCCCTACCCAACCAACTCCCCGTCGCAAACCATCCATGAGGTCAGGATCCCTTGAGCCATGAAGAAGTGGGGTGGGAAGGAAACGAGGTAACTGGTATGTATCTGGGGCAGAAGGGAGAGCGTGGCCTGGTCCTAAAATAAACCCAGAGAATCCAGTGCCAGGGAGAGACTGGTGGGACTGGTGGAGCACATTTCTTCAAGATTCAAGAGGCCCAGCAGCTGTTTGTGTCACTCTCAAGGGGGCTGGGACAGACGGCAACGGACCAGGGCCAGGGGCTGAGAGCTTGCAGCGCTTCTCCCTACCACCCAGCCCAGCTCTCCCCACCAGTGATCCGGAGTGGACACTGTTTCCTCAGGCTGCTTCAGATCCACCAAGGAAGACTGGCCCAGTGATGTCATTAATGGCTGCTGTCTACCGAGGATTCAGCAGTCCAGATGCGCTGCTTGTCTGGAAGGACAGGCGCCAGCAGGGCTGTCTGCACATCCGCCTCACTCTTCCTCGTCCTGTACAGACACCCCGGGGTATGGGACTGTGTAGGGATCAGACTCAACCTATTTATCCTTCCAGCTTACAATGGGTCATGAAAACACTTCTACCCTCTCAGTAACCCAACGTGCAAAACAGTACATTTGCTTATGGAAGCACTGATGAGAGCCCAGAAGCAAAGCACTGGACCAAGGTGGACTCACTGCTGGTCAGTGGGGTGGTGGTGGACAACCCAACCAAATTCCCAGTTGCTGAAAGCAACTCTTCTCAGAGCAGCAGTGCGGCCCCAGGGGGCTCCAAGCTCCAGCCTCCCTTTATTTGGAAAAGAAAGAGCTGATCAAGGATGCCCACTTCCTTGAGGGAGCCCCTAGGAGCCTACCTACCTCTGCCTCCCTGCTGCTCCCCAACAATCCCTGCCCTGCAAAGCTCCATCACATGCAAGCGAAGCAAGCCCCAGATTAGCCACTAGTTTTTCTTTCCCTATGTTTCTCTATATGGTAATAAAATGTACTTTATGTACAGTTCTTCCCAGCCCACCCTCAATCCCCTAAAAGGCTTTTTCTAACGAAACTGGAAGTAACAGCTCTAGCTGTGCACTTTTGGGCCCTGAATTCTAATCCTGGAGAGTGACAAGGTTGCCCTGTTGCTCTCTGAAGTCTGCCTCCTCCCTGAGGCTATTTTGTCAACCTTGGGGAAAAAAAAAAAAAGCCTAGTCAGGAAATTTAACATCTGATCCTACCAGGTTTCCTCTGTATGAAAAGGGCACAGGGAAACAGCTGAAATCAGTTTAACCCCAAATATTTTAGATACCAAATCAAAAAGAGACAGCATTGAAAAATAGTAATGGTGACTCCAGTCCACCCTACTTGAGACGCCCCCATGCACAGGATCATGGATCGTGGGCCTCCTCAAAGGCAGGGCAGACCCTGCCTGCCCATCGTCCCCCTTTCAGACCCATATCTGGGAGACGTTGAGAGAGACAGGCTGAGGGCTTGTGGACAGAGATCACCGAGTGCTGGGCTGTGTCCATGCTCAACCCCACTGACTCCGCCAGCAAATCAAGAAAAGGCCCCACCTTCTCCTTATTGCTTGCTTTCCCCCAAACAGCTGCAGCCTCAGGCTCCTTCTGTCAGCACTTCAGCCTTTCCCTGGTCTCCAAGTCACCTAACCTGAAACAGTGCAGCCTCCAGGCACAATGCAGGAGGAAGGGTAGGCTACTTCTAGGCAAGGCTACCGGATGGGCCGAGGGACAGTCTGGGGGACACCTGATTCCCACCGACTGGGGCCTGAAAGTTGGAGGAAGCTTGGTGCACTTGGTGACGGGCAGAGTGCAAAGGGCATCTGGTCCTTAGACATGGCTGCACCCCCATGCACGTACATTCACACCTGCACACGCCCAGCACTGGAGCGTGTGCCTGTAACAGCCCTGTCTCCACCTCATGGACAGAGTGGACTGTATTCTGCTGATTTCCATCACAGTCCTTACAGGAAGTGCTGAACCAGCTCCCCAGGGTGCAGGAAGGCCTGCATCCACATACACTGTCATAAGAAGGAAGCCCTCTTGGGAGGAGTAATGAGTCCAAAGCTATTGAGAGATAGGTCGGCCTGGTGCCCTTCCCCAGTCCTGGGGACACCCAGCACAGCTGACACCCAGCAGCTGGCAAAAAGCATAACTTCACCCACTTGGTCTTCTGTGCTGAGGTACCAGGCCTGGCCGGGGGAAGGCAGGCAGGCAGGAGTCAGCACCGTTGTTACCGCTGGCGACGGCGCATGGCAGGGCCCTGAACACCATCTCCTCTGTCTCCTCTCCTGTTGTAACCTCAGAGCCTACAGTCCCAGCACAGGGCTCAGAGACAGCAGCCTAGCTCACCCTGAAGACACACAGCCCTGATGTTGCACGTACGGTCCACCAGGACCTGCTCCACTCAAGAAACAGCCACCATGAGAGTACAAAGGCCACAACTGACCCCTGGGCCTGGTAGAGGTGCCCGTGAGCCCCCCGTTGGGCACAGCGGCAGAGGTAGTGCTCCTCGGGGAGGAAGCAGAGTCGCTGCTTCGCTGGAGCCACCACCCAGGTGGGGCTTGGACACAGTGCCCAGCGAAGTACATTGGCCAGAAGGGGCAGGTTCCACCAGGTCAGTGGTGGGCAGTGGACGAGGCATAGCCACAAACACTGCTCCTGCCACTTCTTTCTCCTCGATGGTCACGTTTGGAGAGAAACTGTAGTTGTGTGACGTGTGAGGCAGAGCCCCAAGGATGGACCGGGTCCCCACTCACTGGGCATGAGAAGGAAGCACTGGGCTGAGGATTCACCCCTAGGATGGACACTCCCACACTTGGGTTAGCTTGCCAAGGTCCCCAGACTGAAAGCCAGAGAAGTGTCCAGTGCTGTGATGGGGCCAATATCCAGGCAGGTAACTCGGGACAGGGGCTGTCCCCAAACCCACCAAGACAGCAGCACCAAGAAGGAGGTACTTGCAGGAACCTGATCGCCACCATGATTCTCGGGTGGCCAGAAGGGCAGACTCTGGCACAAGAGGAGGAGAAAGAGGCCAGATGCACCCTAGCCACACACAGGCTTTCTGCCCGCTGATGGCAGTACCACACTGCACACACGCAAGAGAGAGAGACCTCTTCCAGTGCCGTCAGACCACCTCACAAAGGCTTCTGGGTGCTAAGAGTCTGAGTTAGGAAGAGAACGCGACAGAAAAAGGATGGAGCCCGGCTCCCACCTCCCACTCCTTCCACCTTCAACCCCAGGCCTCAGCCAGTTCTATACAAACAGCCCTGGGGGAAGAAGGGGCCCAGAGCACCCCCAGAACCCAGTATCCAGGCCCCCAGCTTTATCTGATCCCATCCTGTGGGAGTTCAGGTCTGCGGGGGCACATGGGGAGCACGGAGAGGAGTGTGGGCGGGCTCCCCACATGTGGCAATTAATCAATCTGGGGAATTAGCTCCCACAAAAGGAGAGGAGGAATCCAATCAGAGCTTTGGAACAGCGCTCCGGAGGGCATGGGATATAAATAGAGCCGCAGTGCTGGGTGCTCGGCACAGATGGCTCTGGAGTGGGAGGCCCCCGGCCACAGGGCTCTGGGCCTGGCTGGACCCAAGGGCCTAATGAGGAGCTCCAGTCTGGGCACAGGGCCACCCTCGGCCCCGCTGCTAAGCAGCTTTACTTCCGAGCCAGATCACGAAAGCGAGAGAGATGCCCGCCTGGCCGTCCACCAGACACCCTTCTCCGCCTGGGACCAAGAAACGGAGGCGGTGTTTAGTTCCATGGTAACGGACTGCTGAGCCCCCAGAACGGGCAGCGGTCACTGTGGCAAGCCCTGACTCTACCCGGGACTCGATGAGGTCGAGACAAACGAGGGACCCAGCTGAGAAGGCGTGAACCCCATTTCAAGGGAACTCATTCCCGAGACAGCCACCAGGGCCCCCGCCAGCTCCCACCAGTCCTCCTTGCCCAGCCCACACACCAGCTGCCCTCTCCCTCCTTCCACTGACCACAGAAGTGAGCATTTGCTCCCACGTACATATATATACATAGAGAAACCCACAAACTACACACATACACATTTGCATCTATAGCTATATATATGTGGAGTCTGGAAGACGGCGGAGTCCAGCCCTCTTTCAGGACTTGAGAAACTGAACAGAAGCAGAGCACAGCGTGAGCCCCTGCTTCCTCTTTCACTCCACTGATATCTGAGGTGGGGAAATCCACCTAGTGAAGCGGGGGAGAGGGGGAGGAGGCAGGTCTCCCCCTGTCCCCAGTTCACTGCCCAAACTCCACCCACAGCCACGGCAGCCAGCGAGCCCTCTGCCCTCTCTCCCGGACATGAGGCCAGCAGGCCGGGAGGCGGAGGAGAGGCCCACTCAGGCCAGAGGGAGAACAAGCGGAGCCAGGGTCTGAACAGCCCTGGAAGCCAACAGCCGGGCCACTGCTCCCCTGGCAGGGGAGGACGAAGCCCCACACACCCCTCGCCCCGTGCCTGCCCTTGCCCCTCAGCCAGCAGCCTCGCTCAGGGGACACTTAAGTGGCAGCATCACAGCAGAGTGGCATGGCCGGGGTCGTCGTGCTCCACGCTACTGAGTATTGCCTTTTGGTCTTCTGGGAGCTGGCGGTGGCACAAGTCCGACAGACGGGCGAAGGGGTCAGGCCGGGAATGTCTCTTCTTCCTCCGGAGGCAGACAGCTTCATCGGGCCACAGGACCTGAGAGTTTGGAAGGTGCTGAGCCTGGGAGGCAGAACCATCTAGGGAGGGGAGCAGGTGCAGACAGGACAGGAAAGGAGGAGAGTATGGTAAGAGTGAGAAGCCAGTGGTACACCCCCGCTGCCCCCTGCAGGGCATGTTGCCTGGCCCCCAGGGCCACGTGCTGGAGTCACCCACCTGCCCAGAGACCAGAGCAGAAAGTGCAATAGAGAAGACAGCGCCCCAGCCACCCCAAGTGCTGCTCTGGTGGGAGCCAGAAAGCAGGGTGGGCATGGCTGCACCTCCTGCAGACTCAGATCTAGTCAAGCAACATCTCTCATCTTGTATTTAATATTGAATATATTCAGTACCTTTTATCTAATTTTTTTTCTATTTTTTTAAAGAAATATTTACCCATCTTTCTCAGTGCCTCCTGGGTACCAGGCCATCATTCTAGGCACAAGGTTGGGACTCAGCACACTTTCCCCCCACCCACTCCCGCAAGCAGGGATGGATGTCTCAAAAGATTTTACTTGTCCACATCACAGTCAGGTCTGGCCCACCCTGGACTGCCGGGCCATCCCTCTGCTGCATGGTGCTTCTGGGGACACAGAGGTGAAGCCCTCTAATTTAGAAGACTATACTTCAACATTGGGATGGAGAGGAAGAGATAATAAAGATTTAAAAACTACAACCGTAAACCTTTCAGATGCTGCAAGTGCTACCAAGAAAGACAGCACAGAACCCTGAGACAGTAAATCTGGGGCGCTGCTTCTGCCCTGAAGGAACAACACCGAGGTGAGTCTTGCATCACGAACCTTCCACAGGCCTAGGGGAGAAGAGTTCCCACAGTGTGACGGCCCCAAGCAAGAGGCGAACGCGACATGAGCTGGAGTCCGAAGGGGGGCCGCCACACTAATGCGGAGGGAGCAGAGGCAGTGAGGCGGGAGGGCAGGCAGAAGCCTGTTCTGGTTGCAGGGGGACCTTCTGGAGGTTTTAGCCTGAAGTGTGCGTGTGTACGTGTGCTGCACGTGTGTGTGCACACACTCACAGGACTCTTTAAAACCACTCTGGCCGCTGTGTGTTGAATACACTGCAGGAGCCGGGACGGAGGCTGGAGGACCAGATGGGAGCCTGCTGTTCTGGTCCAGGGGAGAGATGGGAATGACTCAGAACTTAACTTTAGCATCTGAGACAGAGAAAAGTGGCCAGATATAGTGTGTGTTTTAAAAGTTGAGTCAACAGGGGACTTCCCTGTTGTCAACACTTTGTCTTCCAGTGCAGGGGGGTGCGGGTTCAATCCCTGGCTGGGGTGCTAAGATCTGATATGCCTTGTGGGCAAAAAACCCCAAAAAACATAGAAACAATGTCACAAATTCCATAAAGACTCGAAAAATGATCCATATCAAAAAAATCTTTAAAAAACAAAGTGGAGTCAACCGACCTCACCAGATGGACCAGATGTGAGAAGAGGAGGGGAATCAAGGAGCCTGAGCAACCAGGCAGGGAGGAGAGCCTTTTATGAGACTGGGCAAGAACCAGGAGAGGCAGACATGGGAGATTATCCACAACTATTTGAGACAGAACACCCAGAGGCATGGGCAGCAGGCACCCAGAAATATGAGACCAGCTCACAGACAAGGGCTGGGCTAAAGACAGAGCTTTGTGGAGTTGTGATCACATGACAGCGGACAGGACCACTTAAACAAAAAAGAGAACACAGGCATCTCGTGGGACTTTTTTTTTTTTTGCCAAAAAACAAAACACAGATGATAGATAAATAACATATAGGTAGATAGAATGGGCTTAAATGGGTTGAAAATTAAGCTTTGGACTCTTCTCTCCCAAAATCTAAAAAAATGTGTCTTCTTTCTCTAAAGTTCAGTATCCTCAGGTATAAACTAATAGGATAATAGTACCACCCAAAGGCCAAGTGAGAACTGAGAGCTCGCTGCATCCCAGAAATGCAAGAGCCTTGGTGTTTCATTCTCCCATATGGAAGGCTCTCTGAGGTACATAAGAAAGACCAGCAAAGAAGCCGTGCAGTAGCCTTCTCAGACTGTCATAGCACTCCAAAAACCACTGGTAGAGTGAGAGCATGTGATAAACAGTAAGGAGTTTTCTAAGTCTGAAATAAGGCTGAACTATTTTTGTAGTATCTTAGAAGCTATGTACAACTGCTGGGTAAACAGCATCCATTTCAGCAGAGATGTCCTTTCTATGAAATAAGGCAGTTTCACTCTAACTCATGGAGAGAAGTCTGCCCTGCCCTCAGACACTGAGCCCATGCCACAGGGACCCCTTAACACTGAGTTCAGTTCAGCTGCTCAGTTGATCTGACTCTTTGTGATCCCATGGACTGCAGCATGCCAGGCCTCCCTGTCTATCACCAACTCCCGGAGTCTACTCAAACTTATGTTCATTGAGTAGCAGATGCTATCTAACTATCTCATCCTCTGTTGTTCCCTTCTCCTCCCGCCTTCAATCTTTCCCAGCATCAGGGTCTTTTCAAATGAGTCAGTTCTTTGCATCAGGTGGCCAAAGTATTGGAGTTTCAGCTTCAGCATCAGTCCTTCCAGTGAATATTCAGGACTGATTTCCTTTAAGATTAACACTGAGTAGGACCCCAGAATTCCCATGGCCAACCAGAGGCCTGATAAAGAAGAAATACATAAGGAAACAGGGATATGTCCAAGGCACATGGCAGACTGAGGGGAAAAGTACTATTTATACTGTTAAAAAAATACACTAGGACTTCCCTGGTGGTACAGTGGATAGGAATCCACTTGCCAGTGCAGGGAACACAGCCTCGATCTCTGGTCCAGGAAGATCCCACATGCCCTGGGGCAACTGAACCCGTGTGCCACAACTACTGAGCCCACATGCTACAACAACTAAAGCCCGTGAACCTAGGGCATGTGCGCCACAACAAGAGAAGCCACCACAACGAGAAGCCCGCATACCACAACAAAGAGTAGCCCCTGCTCACCACAACTAGAGAGCCCATGCAAAGCAACAAAGACCCAGGGCAGCCAAAAATATTTTTTAAAATACACTAAAACAATGCAATGTATTTTCTAAAGGTGTACGCACAAAAGGGTTCTAAACACACATGCCCTCAAGAAGGATGGTCCCTAGGTTGGATGAAACAACATTGGAAGGACAATTAGATTTTAACCTTATTTTTCTCTTTTTTTGACATGAAAACTCTATTAGTATATCAGTTGGCAATTAGCACTAGAGAGGAGCAAAGAAGAAGACACACTAGAGGAGCTGACTCTGCAGAGAACCCAGAGCTGGGATCTGTAAAGGCAGGTCAGGGTGGGAAGGGAGGGATGGCGCACCACTCCACATTTACCGGATCGTTTCTTTGACTTCGAGGAGCCCTTGGATGACTTTTTGGGCTTCTTTATCCGTTGGTACTTCAGAGCCTCCAGCCTCTCAGGTGCAGCAGCATTCCCGGGTGCAGGCGGATGTGTCCTGGAAGGGACAATTGGAGAGGCACAGGTAAGCTCGCAGACGAGGGAGCATTGGAGGAGGACCTGGAGAACAGCCAAGCAGCTGCCCTGGAGAAGACACCTGCCTCCCTGCTGCTCCTGGAAGAGAGAGTCCCAGTGGAGAGCTCCTGCAGCGGGAGGCCCATCTGCCGGGCCACCAGAGACCTGGGAGAGGGAGAGAGACAGCCTTTAATGGTGAACCCGTCATGCGGCCCCCAAGCTGGGGAAGGCAGCGTGGAGAAGAAAGCAGCTTCCGTGTCTTAGTTCTTGGACCATCACAGACAAGATCTTTAAGTGAAAAGTACAGGAGCAGATTAAATGGGTTGGGGGGAGAGCAACCCCACCCCGGACTGTCCCCCGCCCCCCAGGAAAGACAGGCCCGGTCAGACAGGGCCCTAGTGTCCCGTGAGATCAGCCGCTCCTTTGCCAAGAGTCAGGCAGAACCCTGCAGCCAACAGCAGCAAATGGCTGTCATCCACTCACATTTCGGCAGCAGACAGGGCTCAGACTTCATGGTCACGAGAGAGAACAGACGAGCGCAGAGGTGGATTAAAATGGTCAGTGTCCAAATTGGGCAGTCTGGCAAAGCCCAGGACACCTGCAGTGAGTGTCTCCATGGTTTAAGATACAGAGAAACCAAGGTTGTTGGGAGAGGAGACCTGTGTCGGAGTCTCCTCCTGCCCCAGCTGAGGAGTGGAGGTAGCAGCTCACTTAACAGAGTGCCTGTGCAATTAGGTCAAAGGCGACACCCAGAGCCCGTGCCACCAAGAGGATAGAGAGCTCAAAGAGAGCTGAGAGGGTGGGCTGTGGCCATCTGCGCTCACTGGAGAGAAGAGTTCAAGAAAATCTAGAAGATCGTTGCCATTTCTTCTCAGAGGAAGCCAAACTTGGAGCGTGAGGAGTAAAGGGGGAAAGAGAGACATGGGTCACTTTCTTCCTGGCCTATGATGCTATCAGCATGCCATCAGGGAATCAGGGCCACCCCAAAACCCTGAGAGCTGGGGGGTGAGTCACTTTCCCCATCTCCCTCCCCACACCTCACTCTTCCATCTCCATTCCAATCAGTGCTTGGTAAATCCTGATTGAAGGAAGGAGGACAGCCAAACCTGTGAGGGGAAAAGAAGTCCCCAGCGGTGAGCAAGCAATCTAAGGTTAAAAAAAAAAGAGAGGGTCGGGAAGACCACAGCCTCATCTCCCCAACCTCAGGGATCTTTGTAGGGACAAAGCAGAAAACACGCAGGCTAATTGTAGACGAGCCTCTGGTTCCTGGGGCTTCTTGATCCAGCTGACAGTAAAGCAATCTGCATCTTCCGTGATAGATGCCATCCTTCCATGGCCTTTCCACAGATACAGTGTGGGGAAGCTCCTCCCAAGTCCAGGTCAGAGACAGCATCTCAATTCTCATCAGCCCCCTCAAAACACAGAGCTAAGAGCCCCTCTACGCGCATGCACGGCCTCAGAGAGAAGTAGGCCAGCTCACCATCAGAAGTCTGGTCTTCACCCAGAGACCCAACTGCCAGCTCCCCCTTCGTTCCTTTTTCACAGACACCGCAGTCTACCCCCGGAGGCCCTACACGGCAGCAGCTGGAAGGAAATCTGGAAGCAGACCGAGAATGGAGATGGCCAGGCCACAAGGGAGCGTGACTCCCTAGAGCTGATGTGGCAGGCTCACCCCGCTCATCCTGGACTAAGGCTTCCTGGTGCTGCCTGGAAGGAAAGAGATGTGAACACACAGCTCGGCTCATCCGCTTGCTGGTGCTGGCCGGCCTTTTCCAGGGACAGACAAGTGAGGGGCACACCATCCGAGGAGGCGAGTGACAAGCCAGCAGACCAGGGGCCAGTGTGCAAACAACACAAGGCAGGGTGACCCACTGGGCATGAGAGAAACAGGTACAGGATGCCCCCCAAAACTGCAAGGGATTCTCCCAGGCAGCTAAGGCTTCCAGGATCAGTATCATTACCACTGTCATCATTGCTCTTATACAGAACTTGTTCACCACTCACCATGCCAGCCACTGATCTATGCTCTCTGTAGTAATTCCCCTGAACCCTGACAGCATCCCTAAGGGGCAAACATGAGACGGACCCCATTTTTCAGATGGAGAAACTGAGGTTAAAGAGCTTATGCCATTTGTCTCATAATCCAGTTTGTCAACGAGACACAGCCAAGACTCTCAACGTCCCATAAGCTGTGTCCATAGCTTCTTCCTGATGGAAATAGGCACAAGCCCCACGGGAGGAGGACACTGCTCTCACCCCGCAGCCCCGCCATGCCCCGAGCAGTCAGCCTGCCCTGGACGCCCGCACTGCCACCGTCTTGGACATTCACCCCGTTGGTGGAAGAGCCAGAGAAGATAGCCTGGGGAGGGAATCTGGCTCAGGTGTGCCCGCAGCAAGGATTCCCAAAAGGAAGAAATAAGCCACTGGGAGGTGGACGCAGGGGGAGCCAGTTTTCCTTATGAAGCAACCAAGCTCCAGCCCTTCCAGGACACCTGCTGTCCACCTGTTCCTGCCTTTGGCTCAGTGTTCAGACTCTGACGCACAATAGGAAAAGCCCCGAGGCACTGGGCTGCTTGCCCATACAGGAGGCAGAGATAAAAAGGCAGGGTCTGGAAGGACAGGAGTGTGAAGAGGGGGTCACAGTGGGCCTTCATATTCAGTTAATTAGGCAGAAAAATCACACGAGGCATCCCAGCAGGCTGGAAGCCAACTGCCCGCTTCTCTGGAAAGGGGGACCCTATCCCCTGTCCAGGCTAAGCCCCTGGGGGACTTCTGGGCAATGCACTTTGATGCCAAGGAGCTCAGACAGGGAGGTGAAGCCAGAACTCTCTTTCCATTCAGCCCTAGTCCTTCCAGAACACACAGAGTCATCAAACTTGGACCCCTCCCTCAGAAAGTACAAGCATTACTGGAAGGTGAGGCCTCCAAGCCTGGCGTCCCCAGTGAACTCCAAGTCTATGTCCCACAGTGTTTCTCTGTGGTTCAGACCTACCAAAGATGACCTGAAATATACCTTAACGCTTTTTGACTCTTACTCATTATAAAATTCATGCAAAACCCAAATCAGTCACAGTCCCAGAGGCCCTTCAGCTGCTTTTGCTGTGCCCACCTAGAGCAGTGGAGGGAAGACATAGCCCAGCTCAGAAAGGCAAACCGCAGCGCAGGATGGCCGAGATCCCGGGCCTCTCCTGCCCAAGAATGGTCACCCTCCTGGCAACGGAAAAGCAGAAGAGAAAGAGTGCGGCCTTCCTTTCCTGAGTGCACACTCTGTCTGTCTATGGGACTGGGGAGGAGACCAAGCAAACCCACTCCCAGCCACGGGGCGGCCAGGGCAGGGGTGAACCCGCCTTCCATCATAGCACCAGGACTCTGCAGAGGGGCGCCCTCCCACTATGCCCACTGACGGCCCCTCAGTGAGCCAAGTGTGTGGCCTCCCAACTCAGGACAGGCTTTTACCAACGGGGCTGCCTTCCCTGGGTTCACCAAGTACAAGGGTCCCCAACACACTCTGACACGCCTGCCTCATGGAGGCCACGGTCAGCATGAACAGGAAAGGGGACCTGAGAGAATGGGAGGCCTGGGCGGCTGCTGGTGTTCAGACAGGGAGCTGAAAGCCCCGGCCACTAACAGGCCGAGTCCTCCCAGAAACCACCCGCCACTGCCCGCTCTAAAAAGGGAACTGGAGGAGGAGGAAAAGGAGAGGAGGAGTGGCCCAGGACGGCTGTGGGCTGGGAGCAGGGAGGGGGGACAGAGCGAGAACGCACGTAGACGAGACGAGTCACACCTTCTCCAACAGACCCAAGGGGACACATGCAAAGGAGGCAAGATGGCAGCATCCATGGGGGAGCCCGGCGCCTGCGGGAGCCCCCCGGCCTCTGCCCGAGCTCCTGACAGGCAGCGCAGTGAGGGCCTGACTCTCGAGGCCAAGGAGCCGGCCAGGCCAGGCAGAAACCCAGCTCCCGCCTCACGCCCCTGGATTCTGGGTTTGTCACAACAGTGAGGGGACACTCAGCCTGCAAGTCTAGGACACCAGGGAGGGGTCACAGAGGAGAAGAGGGCCCGGGCACTTTTCAGGAATGAAGGGGGAGTGCTGAGCCCAGAGTCATTAACTCCTCAGGGGATCAAACTGGGGTCAGGGAGGAGAGAGGGAAGGTGGAGGGCCAGCCTGTCACCTGTCATCCAGCTGGCCGCTTACAAGTGCTGTCCCTGGGCTTCCAGAGCATGGCATCAGCCAGCTTCAGAGGACCCAACCTCTGGCTGCAGATACCTTCCCAGCTGCAGATCATGAGGAGCTGGCAAACAGGCTCTGGTTTATGGGAGGCCACTCTCATGACTCGAGGAGACAGGCAGCCCCCTGCCTCCCTCACCCCCTGCTATCTCCAGGTGGGGAGGAGACAAGGCTTCCTCCTGGAAGCCAGAAGTACCTGGGGAGGCCCTGCTCCCAGGCTCCCAGGGTCTGAGTGCCTGCTGCCCTCACTGGCTAGTCCCCAGAAGCATCCATGGCAAAAAGCAGCATCTTCTTAGCCACCATGAAAGTGATGGGGTTAAGGGGCCCACAGTAGCCTCTTTAAGGGGCCTCTTTAAGGGGCTCAATACCCTTCTGCTGTTAAGTTGCTGAGATCCCCACCTGGAAGAGGAAGCACCCACAGGGGAGCAGAGGGAAGAAAGTGGTGTTTGGTCAGCCTCTTCCCAATCCCCTGCCCGGGGCCGGTTCTCTCCTCTAGGGGGCTCCTCCCAGAAGCCCCCAGAGCTGTGGCCCAGAGAGGGCAGGAGTGGCTGCTTCAGGTGCCTTGAGAGCAGTGAGCCTCCGGGCAAGGTCTGCACTTCAGTCCTGCCTCGGCCAAGAACAGGCTGCTGTGAGAACTCAGGAGTGGTGACCTTCGCTGCCCAGGGCCCTCACAGGACTACGTGGGGCCTGGACCAGAGAAAGACCCAGCTGGTGAGGAAAGGAGCAGGCCACAGCCCAGCCCCAAGCTACGGGGAGGACCAGTTATCAGTAGGATCCCCAGAGGACGGGGGAGGGAACAAGGCAGGTCAAGGGCCCAGGGAGGGAGGGGGCCTCTGTGCTGGAGGCTGCTGGGAAATCCGGGCAGAAGAGAGCAAGGTGCTCACAGATACCCCGGGACCCAGACAGGTTTCCCAAGTGCAGAGATGCAAAGCGCTCTAGGCATTCTAGGCCCTCAGGTGCATGCAGGCGCCAGGGCTTCTGTGGGAAGCTCTGGACAGCAGGATGCGGGTGTCTGGATGCAGAAACCAGGAGGGGCTCTGGGTGGGGCTCGGAAGCTGCAGCTAGGCGGTGGCCCGGCGGGCTGTGGCAACAGCATGATGTGGGGAGCCCAGGAAGCCGCAGGGAATAGGAGCGGAGGCTGCCGCCCCACAGAGGACCAAGGGGCTATGGTTTGGATTCCCCCGTAGAGGAAGCGATGGCCCTGCCGAAGCCGCCGGCCCTGCCCGTCCGCCGGTCCGCCCCCCACCGCCCGCCCAGCCGGAGCTCCCTTACCTATTGAGCTGAAGAGAGGCTTGTCTCGACAACACTGCCCAGATAGCTGAGATCAATCAGAAACAAAGCGGTTATCAACACGGGCGCCGGGACCACCCACGCACACCCAGAGGGGAGGGGAGGAGCACAGGGATCAGAAAACTGACAAGCGAGGAGGCCAGAGAATGGGGTGAGGGGCAGGAAGGAGAGAGACAGAGACCCAGACGGCACGATGGGACGAAGCAGATGAGGGCGGCACAAAGCACAGACGACAGGGCACGGCCCCAGCATCTCCTGCAGACAGCGCACGGCTCTCCTCCACCTCCCAAGCCTCCTCCCCCACCTGAGCCGAGGGGTGGGTGGTGAGGCTTGTGCTTCCAGGTACCAGAGTGGGGAGCGAAGGGGGCAGGGCGCCAGGCTTCCTCCTCTCGACCACCTCCCGTCTGCCTACCACCAGGCCAGCCTCTGCTCTGGACTCTGTTCCCCTGCACGGGCGGCCACACCAAAGAAGAAGACCAAAGGACGGAACCAGAGGGGGTGGGGGGCGGGAGATATGGGGTCTACAGACGGTGCAGGCTCTTCTCAGCAAGTCGGGCCAACCCAAAGAAGATGGAGGAAGAGAGACAGACAGAGAAGGACAGACTCGGGGAGGAGGAAGAAGGAGGGAGGGAGAAGGACCCAAGAGAAAGAGCACGGGCAGGCGTCCAGGCTCAGTGGTACCTGGCACAACAGCTGCTACCATTTACAGTGGGCTCCCCCAGGCCGGCTGATCGCAGGGGCTTGTCTGTCTGTCTGTATGTCTGCAGCTTCCTGCGAGGCACACAGGTTGGGGTGGGGTGTGTGGCTCGGGCTCAGGGTTCACAGGCCTGAGATGTTGCTTTCAGCCTCCAGGAGGACACAGCCTCTAGAGATGCTGGGGTGGGTGGTGGGGGGTTGGCGGTTGAGGGGGGTTGAGGGGAGTGGTGCGGCGCTCACTAGGCAGCAGAGGGCAGGAGGCTGGGGACAAGAGCCTGGGGGCCCAGGGAAGCTGGGCTCCAGGGTCCCGCTTTCAAAGAGAAGGGGTGAAGGAAGAAACGGAGGCTGGACACGAGGTCTCCGGGCAAACCCTGGAACCACCCAAAGTCAGGCTCCCAGGGAAGCACTGGGTGACCACTCAAGGGACGCACATACCCTCCCCCATCCATGTCCTCTCCCCTGGCCGCTCCCCCGCTGGGCGGGGGTCTCCTGAGAGCTCTGGGCAGGGTGGACAAGATCCCTCATGCTCCTGGCCAGGTACCTGGGCAGGTAAGCCGCACCCCCACCCCAGTGACCACACCCTGGCGATGCCAAGACCAGCACTCCTCTCCTGAAGGATCTGCAGCATGTCCAGACAAGCCCTGTCATTCGGTGGATGGAGGGGCGGGGGCAGGGGGTGGGGGGAAGGGGCGGAAGATGATCAGGTGCGGTGGGCACGAGAGACCAGCTCACACTCACCCTGAACTCGGTAAGGGTGGAGCAGGGGGCTCCGGTCTGAGCAGCTCCTCCCCCAACCTTCGAGGGGAAGGCGTCTGTCCGAACACATCCAAGCTGTCCGCAGGCCCCGTGGGACCCGGCGGAGGGGAGGGGTAGGCTGTGGCCAGAGTGGTGAAGCCCACAGTGGGCCGGAAGCTGGGGCTGCCACTGCGGCTGCTCTGGGACGGGGAGCCCGTGGATGGCGTGGACTTTCGCGAGAAGCTGACGGCGGCCGGCGGCTGCAGTGTGATCTCTGACATCTCGGCCTGCTGCAGGAGGCCGGGGCGGGGCCGGGCCCGCGCGGCCAGCTCAGGGGAGCCGGTGCGGGAGCCGATGGGGCTTTGGGTCAGAGGCGAGAGCCGGGAGGGCTGTAGCACCACTTGATGTAAACTGGGCTCAGTGCGCCTGGCCTGCCGGGGGCTGGGCCGGGGCCGGGGCTGGGGCTCGTACCACCGAGTGTCCAGGCCCAGCGCGCTGGGGCCGCCGTGCGCCCCCGGCTCGGCCGGCTCGGGGTAAGGCAGCACGGGTATGCCCATGCCTTGGCTGGTGTGTCTCAGCTGCCCTTGGCTCACGAGAGGCTGCACAGGCCTGTCCTGCCACTTGGCGGTAGGGGGCACTGGGGCGGGGCCTCTGCCTGGCGATTTGCCAGCCCAGCCCTTGGGCGCCTCCAAAGACAGGATGCCTGGGTAGGCTGCCGGCACCTGCAGGGAGGCGGGCGGCAGTCCTCGGGGGAGGCCGGCCGCAGGCTGCAGGCTCTCACTCACTTCACAAGGGTGCAGCTGGTGGGGGAACATCATGGCCGGGGTCTCTAGACCGCCGAAGGGGAACTCCGGCCGGCCCCAGGGCTCTGGGGAGCGCCCACCCGTGGGCGTCTGAGTCAAGGGCAGTGTGCTGTTGGAAGCGTTCTCTCCATTCTCCTCGGGGATGGTGGGGTGGCCGAAAGGCCCCTCGGCGTGCAGGGGCGGCGAGGACATGACGGAGCTCAGGGGGCTGCCCACCTCCGGCATGTAGAAGGGAGGCGGCTCCACCTCCCCTGGACTGCTGCTGCTGAGGTACCCATAATACTGGCCGTGCTGGAAGGGCCGGGGGGCGGGCGGGCGGGCTTGACCGGTGGCCTGCAGCCGGCTCTCCAGGCCACTGGGGCCCTCCAGGCCACGGGGCTGGAACCGAGGGCTGTATGCTGGTGGTGGCAGGTAGGACTCCTGGCTGGACGACAGAGGGGTCAGCTGGGATTTGAGGGCAGCCACGGACGCGGGCACCAGCGGGTCCTCGTTCTCCTCGTCCGACTGGCGGAACTCGGGGTACATGTCGGTCTCCTCAGCAAAGGGGAAGCCCTCGATGCGCCGGGCCTTGGCGGAGGGCTCCACCTCAGAGGGGTCCATCACGAAGCGGCCGTCAGGGCCCCTGCTGATGAGCTCGATGGGCGTGGTGGCCTCCGCCTCGGCCTCCGCCTTGGCCACACTGTACTTCTTGCTGCTGATGGCCCTCTTGGTCTTCTTATACAAGGACAGCTCCTTCTCACGCGAGGGGCTCAGCATCCTCTTGGCCGCCGGCTGGCCCTGGTCATCGGAGGACTCGGACGGGGCACGGAGCGTGCGGATGCTCTCAGGGCTGACCTTGCCGGAGGACAGGCTGGGGACAGGGAGAGCGCAGACAGCGTGAGGGGGGCTCGGAGGGCATGACTTCTTTCTGTTCTTCCCACCAAGTACCTGAACCACCTGACAAGGTGACAGTGAGGAACGGCAGCGGGGCCACGTGTTCTGGCTTGAGATAATCTGCCTGGCTCTCAACTGCCAAGGTGAGCGCTGTCCGTTTTCCAAACGGACACCCTATTCCTACGCTTATTCCATCTGCTCCTACTGTTTGCAACCTCTCTCTATTCACACCTGCAACTTGACTCCTAGATTGCTCAAGAAATGCAAGCTCCTTTTACTATTAACTTAACCAAAACATATTAAGAAGATACGTCTGTTAGGATGGGGGAAAAGCAAAAACATCAAAGAAATATATTCTAAAGGCAAAGAGAAACAGTTCATCTGCTCTCTTGGGTTGTCTGCACTACGGCTTCCTCTGTCAGTTTGGACAACTTGAAACTACCACGCAGATCAATAAAGGTGACAAGGCTAAGCGAGCCCTCCACCCTCCACCCTGGACAGCCGTGCCCTCTCCTCCTGGGGAGGCCACTTACGGAGACTCCAGGCTCTTCCTGCAGTGTGTGATGGAGAGTGGAGGGTCTAGAGGGGGAAAGGATGGAGCTGGCTGAGGCTGATGCCACAGAGCCCACCCCAGCTGTCAGCAGGGTCCAGGGCAAAGCCCCAAAGGGAAGCGGCCCCCAGGCATTGGGAACCGCTCCATCCAGGATCCTGCACCCCTACCAGGCCCACCTCCACCCTCATTCTGGTCCCAGACACCTCTCCCACCATCAAGGCAAGTCCCCTTGGTAGCTCTGCCCACGAGGTCCGGTTTCTCTGTTTTCAAGGCGACACCCACCTTTCTTGCGCTTGAGCTTCCGCTTGCGCTGCTTGTTGACGAAGCAGGCGGCCAGGGTGCTAAACAGGATGGCTGCGGCCAGGAAGCAGATGGTGGCCACAATGCCAGCCAGTACCGGTCGAGCCAGCCCCTCGTCAGTCAGGTCCGGCTGCGGGAAGATGTCTGAGGGGATGGGGGTAGGGGTGGGGGTGGAGCACAGGTGAGACTCTTTCCTCCCCCAGGGCCCCAGGTGCCTCTCCGCCTGCATAGGATCCACATGTCTAAGGCTCTGCCCTAACACTGAAGAGGCGGCCTGGTGGGAAGAGGCGGAAGGGCATCAGGGAGCTGAGGACTCGCCACCTATATCTCCTCCCCGTTGGGCAACCTCTCCAGGTGATGACCAGGCCGTCACTCACCTGATGACCTCACCAGGTGCCCTCACCAAGCAACATGCTCCACTCAGAAGCCATGCTCGGTTGACCGGATGGTGCAGGAGTCTAAGTATCACATGGCCACAGGGACTCCCGCCAGCCTCTCTACAGGACCAGGGCCCAAGAGGGTGACTGCAGAATACAGGCTCCCATTCTACCATGACGGTGCAGGCGGGCAACCCCTGCAGGGGGTCAGCACGTCCTGGCCATCACGGGCACATGCTGGCGTGGACAGGGCCATCAGACAACATCCTGTCCTATTGGCAGATAGGCCCAGATTCACAGAGCTTGTGAGAGACAGCAGGATTGGATGGGTCCCCAGGATCACACATCACCCAACAGCTCATTAGGAAGTGCCGCCCCGCAGGCTCATCAAAGGGAAGCCCACATATCTTTGACACATTTGGCCAGAATCCACTCCCATGTCGATGAGGACATGGATTAAAACAACCCAGATCATGCTGAGTAGAAAACGAGGGCTCAGCCTTTGCAAGCAGGAGGCTGAAAGACAGGGAATGCTGAGGCAGTTGGAGAATGTTCACCAGGGACTCTCGCAACTATTGGGAACCAGACATAAAGCCACTGAGCAGAACAGTTCACAAGAGGTGCCCCCAAACCCTCAAGTCCTCTACCCCGGCCTGGGCTGCAGCTCTCCCCCAGATGAATGCCAAGACAGAAGTGTACTGGGCTACAGCAGGCACCTCCGAGGAGAAGAAAAACAAGACCAGGTTTCCTAGGGGATCAGTGGTTAAGAAGCCATCTGCCAGTGCAGGGCACGCGAGTTCAATGCCTGGTCAGGGAAGATTCCACGTGCTGCAGAGAGCAACTGAACCCATGCACCACAACTACTAAGCCTGAGCTCTAGAGCCCAGGAGCCGCGCCTCCTGAGCCCAGGTGCTGCAACTACTGAAGTCTGCATGCCATAGACCCCACGCTCCACAACAAGAGAAGTTACAGCAATGAGAAGCCCGCACACCGCAGACAGAGAGCAGCCCTGGCTTGCCACAAGTAGAAAAAGCCCGTGCAGCAACAAAGACCCCAGCACAGCCAAAAACAAAAATAAATAAATTAAAAAAAAAAAAAAGAAACCAGCCCCACAGTGCCTAACACACAAGACAGAAGTGTGTTAGGCTCGCCGGAAGACTCGCTTCCCTGCCCACCCCACCGTACCAGCATCTCCAGGAATCCCAAGCGTGAGCTTGTTGGGCCCCCTCCTGCCCCCTGCCTCCAGGGGGCCCTGCAAGCACTGCTCAAGGACATGTGCCCCAACTTGATCGCTAAGCAAAAGCTTCTTCCCAAACCGAGGGAACCACTTCTGGGGGAGGGATCTGCTACTTGGCAGGGACTGTAACTGGAGAAACATGCGTAGAATTGGGACCAGAGCCAAGAGAAAGGAAGATAAATGGAGACAGTGCTAGGGAGTTGGCTTTATTTAGCCTGAAAAAAATCTAGGGAGAGGAAGGAGAGGAGGAAAACAACACCAAACAGCAATTTTCCAAATGAAACACCCTAATTATAAAGCTGCCTTACCAACAGGCATCGGTAAGCACCGCTGACCCGTTTCTGTCTCTTTGCTCCAATTTGCACCCCCCACGTCACCCCACAAGTGGGTAACACCAGAGGAACAGAAATTTGACAGCAAAAAGACTGAAGTTCTTTTTGACTACTCTAACGAGAAGGTTAGCTGGATTTCCTTCTGTGGCTACCGCAGAAAAATGGTCATGAATTCGGCTCTTCAGATGGAGAAACCCTACCCACCTGAAGGTCATGACACAACGAGTCAGCTGGTGCCCCTCCTCTATCCCGGCTCAGCCTCTCCCCACACGAGCTGGTGTGCCGATGCGGCCCCGACCCCACGTACCTGTGCTGGAGACGCCGGCAACGTTGCTGGGCTCGCTGATCAGATCCTGCATGACGGCCAGGACCCGGAACTCGTACCACGTGTCCTACAGCCCCGGAGGTGACACCCCGTCAGCCGCGCAACCTATCACAGCCACCAGTACCCCTCCCAGCTGACCCCCCAACCACCAACTCTGCAACTTGGGGTATCTGCCAATTTCCATGGGATAAATACTAAGACTGTGATAGATTCCAAGTTATACATGTGAGGCCACTGAAAGCAAAGCTAGAAAGAGATGCAATGTGGGCCCTTGGGACCAATCCCAGCTCTAGGGCATCCAGGGAAGGGAGAAAGGAAAAAGGGATAGATAGCAGGCACATGTGCGATAAGCGGCTGCCTCTCTCCAGGTAGAGAGATGCCAAGATATAAGGGGAGTCAGCTGGGAAAATATACCGTGTTCTCCAGGGGCTCAGAACTGCTGAAGGAGGGCTCCCACCCTGGGCTGCCCATGTCGGACTCCAGCCCGCCCTGCGCTCCCTGGCTTTTGGTGGCATGTGGAGACCCCTCAGGGCTGGCCCTGAACTTGCAGACCTTGGCTGCCGTAACCCCAGAACCCCAAACCCTGGCAGCAGCCCTGGGAGAGCAGGAGTGCAAGTGTGGCAGTACACAGACAGCCTCCCGACACCTGAGCTCCCAGGGATTCTAGAAGCAATTCATGGTCACGTCCAGCAAACGCCAGGCTCCGCACCTGTGATAGGTCCCTGGCAAAGAAGTCCCCCTCAGTGCCAGGAATGCCATCGTCCAGCGTCTCCCAGCGCTCTCCGACGCGGAACTCCAGGATGTAGCGGTCGATGGGGAAGCTGTGGTTGGCAGGTGGGAGCCAGGACAGGAGCACGCCCTGCTGGGTCCGGTTGGCTGTGAGGCACCTCGGTGGGGTAACCAGCACCAGGGGTTCTGGAGTTGTGACAGGGAATGCTGCAGGGCAGGGGGAAGATGATGAGGGGGTTGCTGAGGCTGCTGCACCCCCTCTACCCATGTGTTCCTGCGGCACAGGGACCCCAAGGCGGTGAGGGTCACATCCCCTGGGAGCAGGCATCAATTTAAGGACCAGAATCACATGAAGAGCCCTCCTGATCCAAAAGAAGGAGGCCGGGCAGCGGGCCTGAGCTTCCTGATTCTGTCTCCAGAGCACATCCAACAATACCAAGGGATGAGGGTCGGCATCACGTCCCTCACAGGAAAAACATCAGGAACCACTGGGAACTAAGGCGGTATCTTCAAAAAGATACTTTCGTTCCCTTTCGAAGGAGGAGGGACACCTTCCCTCAGCACTGCCCTGTCCATACAGTCCCCTCTGGCCCAGGTGGAAAGCTGGCCCCAGTGGGGAGGCGCTCTGGGGCAGGATGAGCCCTCCTCCACAGCTGCCCCCTTGGTGGCAATAAAGGACCCCAGGCAACACTGGTGTGGAGCTTCCCTGTCACAGATGCCCTCACTGGCCGCAGAGAGGGGACAAATGCAACAGTAGCCAGGAGGGCATGGCCCCTCCTGGGTCCCTGGGTCAGGAAGGAGGAGATGGGTCCACACCTGCCACCAAATGAGGCTGGGGGCCAAAGGAAGGAACCAGCAGAGAACAGGAGGAGAAAGCACCCCCAATCTCCCTATGAGGCCACAGGAAAATGGAAACAGGTGGTCAGCCATGAAGGATGAAACCAAAGCTCTTCCATCCACCCGAAGACACATGAGGCTGGCCCACAGTGCCCAAAGTACTCAGCCAGGGCACTCTGGTCCAGACCAACACCGAGGGATGGTGGGACAGACCCCTGCTGCGACATCAGTGATGGTCATATAAGGCACTTAGCAAGGTGCCTGCATAGAGCGGGCAAGAAACGTCTGCTCCATCCCAGCTCCTCCAGGAGCACCCCGGCCCAGCCTCACCTAAAGTGTTCACAGTGACCACCTCACTGAAGGCGCTGGTGCCCAGTTTGTTCTGGGCCAGGACACTGAACTGGTACGCTGTCTCGGGCTCCAGGGCTTCCACCAGCAGCCAGCTGGGTCCCGGAGGCACGGGCAGGGACAGCCAGTCATGGGGCCCAAACTGTGCCCGCTTCATCCTGCCCAAAAGGGAGAGAGGATTGGGGACAAGAAGACGGGGTGGGTTACACTGGAGACAGGAGAGGGCACACAAGTGTTGGAGGTGGGGAGCACCCTGGCCTCCCCAGGTTTGAGGTCAGGAACAGGCTGTGACCACTCAGCTATGGCTGGCCCTGTCCCCATGAGGCCAGGTCCCTAGCCACTGCTGGTGCCTTCTATGAAAGGGGACCCTTGGCATTATTGACGCTCAAGAAACTGGTCAAATTATCAGTTGCATTCTGAGAGAACCTCACCCTGTGCAGAGTCTTAAGAGTGCCCTGCCCTGAGAGTGAGGACCCTGGGAACAAGGCAGGTGCTAAAGTGGGAGAGTAGCGATGAGCACCAGCGGGACCTGAGGGGAGGCCAGGTGCCAGCTGCCCGGCTGCTCTGGGATAGTCAAAGCGGGCCTGCCTGTGTGACCCAGAGGGCTTGCTCTGTTCAAGCAGGCTGGTGTCACTGAGGAGGAGCTGGGCACAGGACAACAACAAAGAGCGCTTCCCCACAATGGGGACAGGAGCCTAAAGCCTTCCAGGTTAGAAGTCACCAAGGACGGCTGCACTGTGGGTGCAGAATGCTGGGATCTGGGGAGAGGGTAAACCCCTGCTCTGCAGCCCGCCGCACTCCCCACCGGCCATGAAGCTGGTGCCCGGGCACACTGTCCAGTGCCACCATGGGGAGGGATGGCTTCCCATTGGACTGGCTGTGCAGATCGAGGAGCCCCGAGAAGGCCAGGTCCCTACACACCGACGGCTCACAGTTGCCTCTGCCCAGGAATTAGAGCCAGGGCAGAGGAAAGCACAGCAAGGAGAAGCCAGCATCAAAGGTCAGGATGGGAGAGCTGGAGGCAGGCAGAGAAAAGGGGGGATAGAGCCCCCCAGCCCAAGACTGCCCCTCCCACCGGGCACCCCAGCAGGCAAGCAGGATGACACAGCGAAGCAGAGCCACAGGCAGCGAGGGGACCAGTCCATGCCCAGACCTTCTGCTCAGGCCTCCCCGAAGGTGGCCACATGCCCTGCCCTGGCCACACAGCCCCCTGGCAGTACCTCGCCTGCCCCATGGGGGTGGAACGGGGTTCGCTTCAACTCTGAGCACCCCCAAGCTCACCACCTAGGTCCGGTTTGCGTCCAGAACTCAAGCCCAGGTATTCAGAGTCTAGGAAACAGGCCAGGTCCCTCTCAACCTCCCTTGTGCTGGAAGTCCACGGAGGGCTCTGCCTGAGTCTGTCTCCTCCTCTCCAGGCCTGGTGAGCCTGGGGTAACACACACCCTGAGGAGACAGATCTGGAGAGGAGGAGCTGAGGCTCACCCTCCCCGATCAACAGTGTCGCCCCTGATGCAGGTGGCCAGCTCTGGGCTCGGGAAAACCCTAGGTGAGTGTGGATCTCAACCAAGGGCTCTCCTTCCAGTTTTTCTACACCTCCTGTCCTCAGCCTGACTCACAGGTCACTGAGATGCCAGTCGACCCCAAGGTTTCGGCAAAGATCTCCAATCACTGCATCTCACCAAATCAATGTACAGCCAGGTACAAGGGCAACAGACACACAGTCCCAGAGAGAAAATGCACATGTACAGACGAGGGCAGGAAGGTGAGCACTACTTCACACTGGTTTCTGGAACCATGGGGGAAAGGTCAGGATAAAGCTAATCCTAGGCTTGCAGCTGGGCTGTCTTAGGATGCCCAAGATCAGGAGTCTCTTCCAGACTCCAGAGGACAGAGGAACCTAGAGGAGCAAGCCAAGGACACGGAAGGGCCACAAGATCAGCTGAGGACACTCAGCACAGGATGGTGGGCCATTCGGGCCCCGGCATCATCCAAGACGCCCACTCACAGAAGCCTCGTCACCAGGCAGCACACACCCACCATCCAGAGGAAGGTCAAGTGGGCAGAGATCCACACCCTCCTCATAACCTGCCCCCCCAGCCCTGGGGACTGATGAGGGAGGGATAAGCAGAGAGCGAGGCGTGCAGGGGTGACTCACAGAGGTCCGTACCAAACAGAGAATGTCTGCTCAAATCCTCCATCGTAGCCTGGCTCCCAGGACACATTGGCAGTTGTCATGGAGACCTGGACCCGGACACTGCCCGGGGCGTGGGGGCTGGTGCCTGGAGACCAAGCAGACACCCCAGGTAGGGGGGAAATGAACCCACATGACCGAGGCTGTGACCCTGGGTGCCCTGCAAGCACGGTGGCCCCAGGGGAGCAGTGGGGGCCACAAAGCTCTGAGGAGCTGGGTCTAGCCCGGGGCCCTGGGGCCAGAGGAGGAAACCTGTCCTGCCAAGGAGGCTGGTTCTTCCAGCAGGAGACGGCCTGAACATCAAGGATATGGGCCAGGGGTTGGGAGTCAGCCCCCGGTCACCAGGACTGTGCTCATCTGCAGAACACAGAAGTGCACCTGATGGAGGTCAGCAAAGCCAAAAGGCCCCGGCCCACACGACTCTGGCCTGAGACCCAAACACCATCGTGAGAGCAGCCCAGCCCAGCAGGCCCTCCACATCTCCAGCAGGAGTTTGAATCCAGAGCCCACCACTCAGTGTGGTGATGCCAGGTGAGGTGTGCCCCCCAGGCTGGCCTCGGTGTCTGTGAGTGAGCCTGAGGGGAATACCAGCTTCCACTATGCACCATTAGGTACCGAGCTTAAAGCCAGTGGTAAATGTTCAGTGGCTGTTGTTAGGACAGTGGCTATCTGTTCCAGAGGAGCAGGCATAATGTCCAGGCTGGGGTCCTAGGGACAATGTCTCCAACAGCGGAAGAGCCCCAGGGAACGGGACACCTGCACCAGGCCCCGCCCAACCCCGAGCCCGTACCGATGACGGTCAGGTGGGTGCTGGCAGTGATGCTGGTGACCACGTTGGTGGCGACGCACTCCCACTCCCCGTGGTCCTCCTTGCTCAAGGCGCGGAATTGCAGGCTCCCGCTGGGCAGGGCGTTGTGCTTGCTTCTGCTGGGCTTCCCTACCTTGGCCAAACACGGGGGCGGGAGCGGGCAGCCAGGGCAGAAGAGAAGCCACCAACACTCAGGGCTCCAGAAGGGGGTCAGCACTGGGCTTCAGCCCACAGCCCTCTGCTGCCCCTTGGGAACAGAGCAGTCTCGGCTGTGCCCCCATGGTGCTCCCCGCAGCCCTCCACTGCCCCCGGGTCACCCTCGGGACTGACCCTTGGGAACAGGGCAGTCCTGGCCATACCCCCATGGCACTCCTGCAGCCCTGGAGCCCAGGGGTACCTTTCTGCAGGTGATGACAGGGAATGGGTCCCCACTATGCTCCCTGCAGCCCCAGAGCCCAGGAGTACCTTTCTCCAGGTGATGACGGGGAAGGGGTCCCCAGCCGCGGCACAGGGGATGAGCAGCTCCCGGCCGGCCTCCTGCCTGTACTCCCAGCCCGGTAGCACCGTGAAGTACGGGGGGTCCTAGGAGAGTAGGCCAGGCCATGACACCAGGCATTTCAGGAGCCCGCCTGCCCACACGGAGGCACCCGCAGCCTGGCCTCACCTTCAGGACAAGCCTCGCAGGGGCAGACTGGCCCATGGTCCCCAGGGTGTTGTAAGGCACACAGGTGTAAGTGCCAAGAGCCTCCTCTGTGGCCTCCTCGATCCGGATGGAGCCGTCCTCCATCAGAGTCCAGCCCAGGTTCTGCCGGGCACAGACAGTGGAGCGGAGCCGTGGTCAATGCTGCATCCAGTCCAGCCCCACCAGTCACACCAGAGCTGCCCCTCTGTGGGCAGATATGTGGGGTGGGGCATCTCGGGTCTGGGAGGATGGTCAGACCTGCTGGACTTGGCCCCGTGGGAAGCAGCTCTTTGCTCTCCCAGAACTCTGAGGGGAGTGGAGGGGTCCTGCCAGGAACTAGATCCCTGGAGGCAGCATCTCAGAGCCAGGGGCCTCCCGAGACCCACACGCAGCCCTCCAGCACCTTCTCAACCTGCAGGGGGCGGCCGTCCTTGTTCCACTTGACCACGGTGGCCGGCGGCTCTGCGTCCACGGGGCAGCGGATGTAGCCGTGAATCCCCACGGGCACGTAGATCACAGGGGGCATGTTGAGGACTCGGGCTGGGTCTGCAGGAGTGGGAGTTGGGGCAAGGAGGGATGAGAAGGCATAGTGGGGGCCAAGCCACCCCACAGCCCAGGGCCCAGCACTCTGTGCAGCACCAGGTGCCAGCCCAGCGGGGCCACAAGACAACATGGCCCACCCCCAGGGCTGACCACCCAGAGGCCAGCACAGCCGTCCCGTTTGTCCAGTTCTGCATCCTTAAGAACCCCCGTCTGAATGCACCTAGGCACTGCCGCTCCTGTCCACCTGCAGTTTCCCCCAAGCACCTCTGTCCACAGACTTGACGGCCAGCAGGGACCCTCAGCACCCCAGCCCCTAGACTCCCAACCTCAAAGCCAGTGTCTGGCCACTGGTAATACCAGTAAGATGACAGCATCCCTCCCAAGTAGGCGGGACCCCAGGCCCTTCCTCTCCCCACGCCCTCGGGACAAGGCTGCTTCTGTGCGCTCCCTCCTGCCTCGGTCTCCCTTCTGTGTAGCTAGGGTGCAGAGTCGGCCACAGAGCCTCTGGAAGGTTCTCGGGCAACAAGAGCAGCAGCCCCGAGAAGCCGGTGAGTCATCACCCAGGGGCCACGCAGGAGAACGATCCAGAACTCCCCAGGAGGCGGTGGGGATGAATGGGCGGCTCTGTCAGCGTCTGGAGCCCTTCTGCAGAAGAGCATTACATAAATACCAGGCCGAGGTGTATATTTAGACATAGCTTCCTACTTTTGTATGGTGGAGGCTTTTTTTTTCCCCTCCAAGGTTTTCAAAGGGTTTATGAATGGGAAATACTCTGAACACTGCTTTTTAGTAGAAATAAAGATCCTTGTCTCACCCACCTGAAAATCTCATTCCTCCCCCCGCCCCGGATTCTCTTTGAAGGCAGGAAGGAGGTAAGAAAGGACAAGTGGGAGTGGGTGATGTGCTGGAGGGAGACGGGAAACCACGCTTCCCTGGCAGGCACGGCCGCAGCTGGAGGATAGGAGTCCTCATCCATGCAGGTCAGGGTCCTCTGGGACCACTCCTACCAGCCCTGTGCCTCTGTCTCTGCCCCTCTGTGCCCCATGACACAGCAGATGGGATCTGCCCCACGAGGAGTCTGCAAAGGAGCCTTTTCCTCCAGCAGGTGTGGGTGGGACAGACCTGATGCTCCAGGTCACACGGCTGTCCTGGGGCCTCACAGCTCTCAAGAACCTGAGACTCACAGGACAGCAGCTGAGAGTGATCCTCTGCTGTGGAAACTGGAGAGGAGGCCTCCGACCCCAGCAGCAGCAACACTGCACGAGGGCATGAGGCCAGCACGCAGGCAGCCCCCTACCAGGCCCCTGCTCTGCTGGCCTCCTGGGTCACCAGCTGTTCCTGCTCACATCTTCAGCTCAGACACCACCTCCAGGCCCTCTCCAGACAGTCACACTCTCACCTGCCTGCCCCTCCATGCTGTGGGGGAGCCTGGTTCTCCCACACAAGCCGTCAAGTGATGGAGTGCCTGTCATCTACCACATCAAGAGGGGACCATGTTGCCTGAGTGACAGAGCCATCGACCAATCAGGAGGGAGGGATGAGCCCTCATCACACTTCCTCTCCCCACCACAACCAGCAAGCTGAACGATGCTGCACAGAAGCCCTCGGCCGCTCTGTGTCTCAGGCAGCCCCGAGAGCTGCAGAGGGACCTGGTGCTGGCAGGAGTGGATGAGTCACTGGGAGAGGGCCTGTGCCCCTCACCAATACAGCTGAGGAGCAGAGAGCTGGCAGGATAGTCACCCCACCAGGTGTGAGCCACACACCTTCAGATAGTGAGAAAAAGCACCTCATTCCAGGTGCAAACAGAGGAGCTGGCTGGCACCGGCACGAGGACAGTGTCCAGAAGGCCAGCCTGGCCCTGAGCCCAGCCAGGGTGAGGCTGGCAGGATGGATCAGTGGACAGGGACAACCGCATGCCCAGGAGAAGGACCCCGAGCAGGCTCCATTCACCTGCACTAACCAGCCCCAGTCAGGCCTCCTCCAGGGCTGACCCCCTCCCTCGCCCTGGCCCCTCCTCTGCCCACCTTCCCCAAGACCACCCTCCCGTCCCCAGCATGGCCAGTGCGCCCACTCACACTGCACAGTGAGGTACGCCGAGGCCGAGGGCGAGCGCCCCAGGCTGTTGCTGGGCACGCAGGTGTACTTCCCTGCGTCCTCCGGCTTCACTCGGAAGATGATCAGGGTCCCGTCGATGAGGATCCGCACCCGCAGCTTCAGGTCGCTGCAGGGACACAGGACACATGGAGGAGAGGGTCTTCCATGCGATGCCAGGGCAGTATGCCCAGGAGTCCTCCCCGATGCGTGGGATAGGCGCCCCCCACACTGACACTGGTCTCAGCGCACAGAGCACAGGAAGGGGACCCCAGCCCACCCTCCCGTCCCAACCAGCTCCCAGAGCCCAAGGACAGTCCCTGGTGGGAAGCCTCGCCCCTGGGAGGCCTGGCTGGGCTCAGGGCAGGGCGTGCACTCACTTCTGGAAGTAGACGTTCTCATCCTGCCAGTACCAGGTGTACGTGAGGTTGCCGGGGTAGGCCTCGGCCCGGCAGGTAAGCAACGCGTCCTGGGAGATGTTGACAGTGATGTTCTCAGGAGGGGAGACGATGAAGGGAGGCCCTGGGGGACAGGGACAAATGTGACCTCTCCTGGGGCGAGGGGGACCACAGCACCAGCTGCGGGGGCTCTGCCCCTCGAAAAGGGGCGCCCCTAGCCACAGGAGGGACTGGGCCGGCACTGGTCCAGAAGCAGGAAGCACAACTGAGCAGTTGTCATGGAGACGCATCCAGCTGCTGCCTGTGCTCAGGTTCTTACTCACCCTGCAGGTCCCAAGGATACACGGGGTCCAGAGGTGTGGCCACACACAGCCCATGGCAGACACCCACCCATGCACAGCCCCTCTGCCAACCTGGCCCCCTGAATAGCCAACTAACCCCTCCACAGATACAAACACACGGCAAGGAGGAAGGCCACTCTCTCGACCCACAAAAGGAACCAGCCTGCCTCTAGAGGAGTAAGAAGCTGACCACAGGTGGAGGGGCATCAGGGAGAGGAGGCAGGAGAAGCAGAGGACATGGCTGGAGTTCCAGCAGCCCTGGTGCTGACTTTCCAGACACCCTGTGGCTGTCACCAGCTCTCGCCCAAGTCAGGAGGCCAGGTGCAGCCACCCCCCCGCCCAGCTCCCTCCAGCAGGGGTGGGGGAAGTGGAGCAGGTGGACAGAGGCCACCCCTTCTGGGGGGCTCAGGGCCCCAGGCAGAGCATCGCAGGTGCTGACCCCACAGACGCCAGCCCTGCCAAATGCTCTTCATGTTATTTAAGCCTCTGGGGTTGGACTCAATTCAAATCTTTACTTATTAAGACAGTCACCAGAGGATGGAGTCTGGTGGGGGAGGGGGCAGTCCTCCCCCGGGGAAGGTGGAGACAACCACAGGACACCACCTGGACATTCAGAGAAACCAGAAACCCAGTCAGCAGGGCGCCTCCTGCCACCCCATGGGAGGGCCACTGAGGGCTACCAAGGGAGCCCACACACAGGGATGAGACCCCACCCGGTTCCCTACCATCCCCAGCTAAGCCACCCACACCCTGGGAAGACCCCAGCTCAGTGGGGCCAGGACTCCCTTCAAGAGGCCTCACCTTGGACGAGCAGGTGGGTGGTGTGCACCGCCTCCCCCTGGATGCTGTATGCGCGGCAGGTGTAAGCGCCTCTGTCCTCCCGACTGACCGACGTCACCGTCAGGCTGCCCTCACTCACCTGGAGCCAAGGAGACGGACTCAGTTCCCACCCTGGGCCCCACCGACGCCTTCCCAGGTGGAGGGGGCCTCGGGGCCTGTGCACTGGGGAACCTCCAAGGTCACAGGTACCGCCCAGTCCGCCTGCCGCCTCCAGCCCCACCTGCGCCTCCGCAAAGGTGAACTGGTGGCAAGACAGGAGGCAGGGGGCAGCAAGGAGGGGGTGCAGCAGCCCGCAACAGACCCACACTCACCTGGTACTTGTTGCTAGCACCTAGGAGTGTCCCCTCCTTCAGCCAGGTGACAATGGGCTTGGGATTCCCAAAAGCTGTGCAGGTCATGGTGACGCTACCACCCTCCTTGGCCTCAATGTACTGGGGGGGTGTTTCTGTAAAGGTGGGAGGAGCTGCAAGAGACCCAAGGCACGGGGCGGGCTGGTCAGCTGGCCGTCCTGCACACAGGCACCCTGCTCCGGGGCCCACCCCACAAGTCCAGGGCACTCCTGGAGGCAGGAGGTAAGCAGGAGACAGGCTCTGCCCACCTGCCTTCTGAAAGGGAGACCTGGAACTCAACAGTCTGGCTGGATCCCAATTCTAAACTTTCCCTGTTGTATCCGCCTAATTCCAAATAAAGGACTGTTTGTCCAGCACCACAGGGTGCCCCAGAGGCTCCAGGGACATGGGGATAAACGAGGCATCCATATACCTGCAGCCCTTCACACCTCGACCATCCAGAGACCCGTCTTTCCATAACCCCAGCCCAGCCAGGCCCACGGTTGCAGGCCATACACCATCTGAGCCCCATCAGGCCTAATGTGGATCACAAACCAGGTGACGTGGGATCACCTAGACCCTGAAGAAACAATCCTACATCTTCTCCCAGCCCAGCCATGACCACTCTCTCCCAAATTGCTCCCCCAGCACCTGCTTCGCAGTCCTGACTAAAATCCCACCCTGTTGAAACAATCAGCTTTTAACACACCCCACCTTATCTGTCGAAGCTGCTTTTAGAAGCCATCTGATCACCCTCAACCCTCTGGACAATCACCTGGGGTCTTCTGGCCCAGCCTGAGGGTCCACAACACCGGGCTGGGCCAGGACTTCTGACCTTGTCTCAAGGCTCCAAGCTCAAGTCCAAAAGCCACTCGCCCTGTAGCTCTGGGCTCAGCTATTCTGGGCTCTACCTAAAACCCTGCCCTCCACATTAATGGGAGGAATGATCCAGGTAGAGTCTGTGAGAGGAGCTGGTAAAACGTAAAGCTACTGAATGGTGGTTATCTTGCCAGTACTGCCATCGCTGTTAGCTGCCCAGAGCTTCTGAGGCCCCAAGGAGAAGCTGTGAGAGGGGTCTCCTAGGAGGCAGCCTCGTCCCAGGCCCAAGCAATGTTAGGGGTCACAGCTGTCCACCAGCCACCACACATACCTCAAATCGACTCCAACACTCCAGCCTTCGTGTCTTCCTACAAGTGCCAAGAAATTCCATCCCTGGGACTGTTGCACCTGCCGTCCCCCCTTCCTGGGCCATACTCACATCTCACCCTTCTGGTGCTTCTACATCTCTGCTAAAATGCTGCCTCTGCCTCATCTGGTCAGCCGGCCGAGGAAGGCACTTGCTGCAGTCCTGTTCCCTGAGACAGTTTAAAGCACTTACAACCAAGTCTCCTGAGAGCAGAGATCTCCGTAAATCCCAGCATGTGCTCAGCTTTTAGCGCAGCTCATGTATGGAAGTGAGAGTTGCACCATAAAGAAAGCTGAGAGCCGAAGAATCAATGCTTTTGAACTGTGGTGTTGGAAATGACTCTTGAGAATCCCTTGGACTGCAAGATCCAACCAGTCCATCCTAAAGGAAATCAGTCCTGAATGTTCACTGGAAGGACTGATGCTGAAGCTGAAGCTGCAATACTTTGACCACATGATGCAAAGAACCGACTCATTGGAAAAGACCCTGATGCTGGGAAAGATTGAAGGCAGGAGAAGAAGGGGATGACAGAGGGTGAGATGGTTGGATGGCATCACCGACTTGATGGACATGAGCAAGCTCCGGGAGCTGGTGATGGACAGGGAAGCCTGGCAAGCTGCAGTCCATGGGGTTGCAAAGAATCAGACATGATTGAGCAACTGAACAGAACTGAAGTGGCAAGTTACAGAGTCTCAACAAATGGCTGAATGAACAGATGAATGCAATGAAATAGCTGCACGCCTGCAAGCGCACGTGCACACGCACAGACACATCAACACAAATGCAAATATAAAACTGAAGACAAGACGATGGTAAGATGACGTTCTTCAACAATCTCCCCAGTGCTCCGCTCAGTGTCGCCACAAAGGTGGCCACGAGTGAAGGCCGGGTGACCGGGAAAGCGGTCTTCATCATGCACAACAAACATCCTTGAGAAAGTCAATCCTAACCCGACATTAAACACACCAAAAGTGATGGTAAAACACATTCTGTGTTAGTCGCACAGTCATGTCCAACTCTTTGTGACCCCATGGACTCTAGCCTGCCAGGCTCCTCTGTCCATGGAATTCTTCACAAGAATGATGGAGTGGGGAGTCATTCCCTCCTCCAGGGGATCTTCCTGACCCAGGAAACGAACCTGGGTCTCCTGCACTGCAGGCAGCTTCTTTAGCAACTGAGCCACCAGGGAAGCCCCAAAACACATTCTAAGCCCTTGCAAAGGGAACCTGGCTTCCGAGCCCCAGATTGCCTCCTACCCTGGCCCGTGAGCCCATCCTAGCAGAGTCCTGCTGCCAAGCCTGCTCTTGAACTACAGCTCACACAGCCTCGGCCTCTATTACCTCTGTGTCACGCTTAAGGAAAAGATAATACAATAAATTATGTCCTGAAGTGACAAATTAATTACTAATTACATAATTACTTTATTATTTAGGTGCTAATCAGGAAAGCACTTTGAACAATTTCAAGTTTTCAGAAAAATAATGGTTTGACTCCCGATTATTTACCGGATTAGGTGTGAGCCTGCCAGCTGCATTTCCAGCTTAATTCTTCTTTTTTCACACATGCCCTATAATTAATCATGCAGGTTAGAAATAGGCTGGCCTCTCCTCCAAGCAGTTCACTGACAGAAAGCAAGGCCTGACTCGGCCTTTTCTAGTATTTCATATGCAATGAGGAAATAATTGGATTTGCTTCCTCCCAACTGGTCTTGAAGAAAACACAGAAGGAGAAGGAGACAACTTGTGATTCTAATTTTTCATTTTCCCAGGGTGATCCTGGTCAGAAATGCCTGACATTCTAGTTTGGAAAAAATGCAATGTTTGTGCTCCAGACTCTTTCCTTCAATAAGAGAAGTATTTACGCCAGAAGGAACTTCAGAATGCAGGAGGAGGGAGGGAGAAAGAGAGAGTGAGGTCGCTCACCTTGGGAGCAGGGCCCTGGTAGGGAAAGAATTCCATGACAAGCTGAGCTCCGGTGCTAAAGCCTGGCCCTTTATTCCAACAAGCAGCCAGGTTCCTGAATGTTGTGGCTCTGCTTCCTCTGGGCCTCCAGGCATGCTGTTCCCTCTGCCCTGGAACACCCTGCAGGCCTGACCCCCCGAACCCCCGTCACCTGGTCAACTCCTCTTCCCCAAAGGGTCTCTGCCCAGGGCTCATTTTCTCAGAGAAGTCCCTGTCCCTCATGCTTCCAAAGCTGTACTACAGTCGCCTGTGGACCTGATTGTCCCCTGAAGATCCTTCAGAGCTCAGTCTGCACATCCCCAGAGCCTGCCGAGTGGACATTCAGGAACGCATGTTGATCGTGGGTCGATTCCCAAGGGCTCTTCAACCTCCCAGGCTGCCTCTGCCAGCCCGAGGCCCCTCCTGGGCTGCCCGACTTGGTCGTTCTCTCCCGTGAGGGGGAGGGTGACCCGTATCCTGCACAGAGTGACCCCCCGCACAGCCGATGTTCCAAACGCGGCACCAGGCGTCTTCATCCGCAGCCCTTCATTTAATCTTCGCTACAGCCCTGCACACAGGCACGGTTCTTGGAAACAGAATAGTGAAGCTCAGCGAGGGGAGGCGGGTGTCCTGGCTCAGACAGTGAATGAGGTGGACTCATGACACAAGCCGAATCTCGTCGGGCCGTGTTCCCCGCTGGTCCACCCGCCTCCACTCCCTGGACAGGACCCAGCGGTGATGTGCGGGAGGCAGGCAGGGCTGTGACGGCATCAGCCACCTTGGGAGACGGCACAAGAAAGCAGGCAGCGTGGGGGCTCTTGGCTCAGAGCTCCATCAGTGGTGCCATCAGCGCTAGGTTTACCTTCCTAATTACATTTTGCTTGGACTAATATTAAGCTGAGTTTTCATTCCCGGCACAGACAACAGCTGGCATTGAAAGGAAGTTGACTCAAGAGCTCACCGGTAGTGGGGACAGCCCACCCAAGGTTTAAAATAAGCCCACCGTTGGTCTCTGGGGACTGACCGACAAGAGTCGGTTGCGTGCAGTGAGTCAGCAGCCTGGACCACTGCCTCAAGGCCACCACTCCTAGGTCTGTTTGGTCCCAGAGGCCAGTCTCAGGCTAAAACACCATTTTCCCAGGGCCCTCGATGGGTTTTCAGGGCAGAAGGTGCATGACCTGACCCAACCTCATGAAACAAGGCCAGTGGAAACTGGGAGAAGCTCACAAGCCAGGACACTGCCTGTTCCTCTCTGCTGAGCATGGAATTCAGGGTCACAGATATCACACCCACAAGGACCTAAGCTGTGCCTGGGCGTCCAAAGCACATGTGCCGTTGAAGCCTCAACAACCAGCTCAGTATGCGCAGCACATGGCGGCTGAACACACTATGTCACAAACTGAATCAAGAGTAAAAATAAAGCAAAGCAAAAACCCTGCTCCCCTCCACCATGGGGATCACTTCTTCCACTTTCTCTGAGTTGCAGTGTTCCTGGCTCCTTGGGAATTTCCCCTCCCAAGGGAGGGCTCCCAGGGGCATAGCAGACCCTCGGTCCCGGGAAAGACCCTGGCCCTGTGAGAGACCATCACCCGTCACCCCAGGAAGTAAGTACACACTAGCATCGGAAGGGTTACCCTCCAGGCCGGGACCAGCAGGATTGCCACCCAGCCCTGGGTTTGTCCTGCTGCTGCCCATCAGTTGCAGCTCAATGGCTGGCTGACACTCAACGGTTACTCAGGCAAATGGGACCAAAGGAAGGCTCTAACAGGGGATCCCTGAAGAGGGTCTTCCTGCAACTGCCCTAGAATCCACCCTGCATATGCTCAACCCTCCCGGATTCCAGAAATCAGTTCCCGCCCCCACCCATGGTGACCACCATTTGCCAGGAGCTGCCAGGCCTCTGGGACTCCAGGACAACCAAGGGGCCAGGGGTGTGGCTGGTATCTGACCGGTGGGCCAGGCCAGGGTCTCCAGGAAGGCTGAGGAACTTGGGGCACAGCTGCACCAGGGTCTCCAGTGCAGGCTACAGTCAGGGGCTGAGTCCCAGGGGCGTGGGGAGAAGGCTCAAGCACACGCAGGACACACACCGAACACGCTCACATGCAGGCACACAACCCGCACACCGCGCACCGTGGATGGTGAGATGCACCCAGCTGCCGTTGTGGAAGGTGTCGTACTGCTGGTCGAGCAGGAGCACCTTGCACTCGTACCAGCCCTGATCCTCGGCACGCACCTGCTCCAGCCGCAGGGATGCCTTGTCGTGGAGGCTCGCACGGCCTGTGGAGAGGGACCAAGAGGGTCAGGGCAGGGCGCTGTCCCCTGCAGCCCCAGCCCCACAGGGACAGCCTCCCTCGACCCCAGCCCAGGGCAGGCAGGCCCAGGGCAGGGCGGCCCCAAAAGCCCTGCTCTCTCTGCCCACTAGCTGCACCAAGAAGGCTTCAGTTCCCTGCACCGTCCCATTCTCTAGGGGCGGAAGAGAGGAAAGAGCCCTGCTGAGGTGGGATAGGAGAGGATGAGTGGCCCTGGGAACCTCGGGCCAAGCTGAGCAACATCCTGTCCCAAGGGTCCCCGTGGCTGCCACGCCCAGCACCCTGTCTGTGTGGCTTCCCTACAGCAGCCAGGGGAGAGGCTGCCAGGGACAGGGTGCTGACATCCCCTCCCAGTCCTGCCTCTGAGGCCAGAGAGCAGAGAGGACTGGTCCAGACAGAGCCCAGACCCCAAGCTTGGCTGGAGTGGGGGTTGCGCGTAGCCTGAGAACGCAGAGCAGCTGGCAGGTAGAGCACTAATCTACTCCGAGCCACCCTCCCTAACTCAGACCCCTTCCCCAGAGTGCCCTCCAGGTCCTCCCTCAGCCCAGCCCATTCCTTGCCCCAATGTCATGACCTCCTCTGCTTTCCTCCTTGTGTTTTCGACACTGGCAATCTGCCTACAAATCGGACAGTCCCAACCAACCAGGGCCGGAGAGACACAGACACAGGAGGAGAGAGAAGGGCAGAGAGAGAAAGAGAAATAGAAGCTGACAAAAATGCAAGGCAGACCTCAGAGCCCAGAGGTAAAGATAAAACCCATGTCCTGCCAGCTTCCTCTCTTCCTTTAAACCCCAGCGCACACACACACACACCCGAGCACACACTCACACTGCCCCATGCCCTCCTCCCTGGTAGGCAGGCCCTGGCAATGACTCAGTGAGGCCCAACTGGCAGGAGTCATTGCAGAACAAGACACAGGGGGCCAGGAGGAGGAGGCAGAGTGGGTGCCCAGACGCTCCCTCCACCCGGGACGAGAGGCCCCAACTTCAGAGCCAGAGGGAGGGAGTGGGCGAAGCCAGACAGAGCAAACCCCATGGCTGCCTGCCGAGGCTCTGACTCAGCTGCTTCTACTGAGCCGCCCTCCAGCCGGCCTCCTCTCCCACGCGGCGGGCTCTGGGCCTCCCTTCTCCTCTGGCCTCCGGATCCCCAGGGCCCCCTGCGGATCGGTGAGGCTGTTCAGGAAGCCCTGTGTCTGCCCCACCTCCTTGTCCCTCTCCTCTCGCCACTTAATTAAAACCTACCAGAGTGCAAAGGATGGGAGGACAGAGGCAGCGACTGGAAAACAGAGATAAGAGGCCCATCGGAAAGGACAAGAGGTTACAAGACACAGGCAAGAGGGACAGGGCGGGGCCCCCCCCGGAGCCAGGCGGGAAGCCAGGGCAATGGGGCAGCCCTTACCTGCATATTCAGGATCCACGTGAGGTGGGTAGTAGCCGAACTTGATGAAGATGGGGATGGGCACCCCGAACTTGAACCACTCCACGACATAGGGCGGGGGCTGCCCCGTCACCGGGTGGACCACGTCGCATCGCAGGACCACGCTCTCGCCAGCCCTTGCGGTCACGAACTCGGGCTCCTCTCGCAGGCCGTGGGCACCTAGCAGGACAGCTACGTTGGGACGCAGGAAAGGAGAGGCCAGGAGATCCTGCCCGGCTGTCCCAGAGACCACCTCTGCCCTCCCAACCCTGAAGAGCACAGCCCGACCATGCCTTTTCCCAGTGACACTCCTACCAGCTCTGAGGAGGGTGGCCACTGAGAAGGTAGAGGGGCCTCGGCCCCTCTGTGGACACCAAGGTCTGGGCAGACAATGCAGCCAAGAGTGAATGGGGACCTCTTCTTGCACTAGGATGCTTCCTACTAGAGCACAGCGGGGAGACTCGGAGCCGGCATCCTCCCACGCCCCACCCCCAGCTCAGCCTGATGTTCACAGCACCAAACAAGAGCGTTCCACACAGGAGCGGGGAATCCCCAACAAGCTGAGCAGAGGCTGCTCCTGGCATCGCCAGAGGGAAAACCCCACCGGCCTGAGCTGGCCTCTCGGCCCCTCCTCCCTCTGCCCGCCTAGCTGCCGCAGAGGAGGAAGCGGGAGGGGCCTCCATCCCTCCAGTGTACAAGCCCCAAGTCTATCAGCAGGAGAAGCCCCAGACATCACCATCCAGACGGCAGGATGCTGGGGACACGGGAGGGGGACCCTGGGGCCACTAACCTCAGCCAGCTAAGGGGACCACCCCTACCTGGCAGAGGACAAAGCACGTGGCTGGGTAAGGCCCTGACATCCTCCAGAAAGGGACTGGAAGGGATGGGAGGTGAGGTAGGGAGAGGCCCACACCCCCCAGCCCCAGTCCCAGAGAGAACAGGTTAACCCAGGCTCCGCCCCAGGTCTTCGGCCCCACCTCCAGCCTGACTCGGGCTGCCACACCAAAGTCACCTTGTCCACCTTCCTCCCCAGTGAAAGAGCTCGCTGGGAGGCCCCTCCCCCTGCCTTCCCTCCCAGCACCCACACAACCCACCAGACCCCGCCCCTCCCCTCCAGAGCTGGCTGGGCCCCTCCAGGCAGCACCACGGACAGCGGCTGCTCCACTGAGGCTCTGGCCTGACTCTGTGCACACCTCTGACCCCTGTGGGCTCCTGCCAGGCACCTCTGTCTGGCTCTCCTTTGTGTCTCTGTGTATCTGGCTCTTTCTATGTGTCCTTCTATTTGGTTCTGTCTCTCTCTCTCCAGTGTCTCTGCTGTGTCCATCTCTCTCTGGCTCCTCCTCCATGTCTGTCTCTCTGTGTCTCTGTCTCTCTCTAGCTCCCACCCACATGGGTTATGCTGTCTACCTGCTCCCCTTCTTTGTATGACTCTACAAAGAGGGTAGTACATGGGGGGATACATGTGGGATTCCGTTCACCTATGCTGGGGAGAGGGTTTTGCTTTTCTGCTGCCTGGCCCCTGCACGCTTGTACGCTCTGCCCCTCCAGATCCATGTCTCCTTCTCTCCCTCCCGCTCCAGCTCCCTCTCCTCCTCCCGCAAATTGCGGAAGAAGGAGGAGGCAACCCTTCTGGAAGCTGATTGGCTACTGGTGACATCACTGTTTTCTAGAGAAAGAGCTAAGATCACAGAGTATTTTTGGAGCAGAGCACAGTGTTGCCCTCACCTGCCTGAGGCCCCAGCAGGTTTCCCAACCCTCCCAGACCTGCTTTAGGCAAAGGCTAAATTCCAGCCCCTCAGGGAAAGTATAGCAGGCTCCTCCCAGCCCCCACCCCATCCCCTGGGGGTACCAGGCAGGGACTGGGCCCGCCTCACAGCACCCTGGCACAAAGGCTGACCCTGAGCCCTGGAGGGGTGGGCAAAGAACAGACATGTGTGCACATGAGTGCATGTGTGTACACATGTACATGTGAGTGTGTAGGCTTTGGAAGAAAGAAGAGGAACTACAGGAGCCAGGGCAAGAGGAGGGGGTGCCTCCCAGGGGTGGCCACCTGGAGCAGGGGGCAGGGTTGCTTGCCCTCCTCTCATAGAAAAGGTTCTGGAGGTTCTGGGAGGCAAGACCTTGACTGCCTCATTCTCCACACAGCAACTGGGCAACGAGGTGGCCTCTTCCACACTCGCCCAGGCTCAGGGCTGCGCACCCCACCTGAGACCCAGCCAGACCTGGGCCCCACCCCACAGCTCTTCCCACGTCCCTCCGCCAGAGACAGCAGCTGGAAGAAGACATGGTGAGACCAGCAGCACAGAGACAGTGAGCAAAGCCAAAACAGACGGGCTTCCAGGATGAAGGCAGTGGAGTGGGAGGCCCTGTCCCAGCCCCCGCACTCAGGCCAGTCTTCCTGGCTTTCAGAATCCTAAAATATTTATCAGCTTTCCTCATCTCACACACACACACACACACACACACACACACTCTCTGCGTGTGCTCTCACCCATCACCCACGAGTACTTCCCCCTCAGCCTGAGCCTTTCTGAGCCAAAGCATGTCTAATAAAACACTTTCTCCAGAAAAGCTTGCTGCAAAAAAAAAAAAAAAAAAAAGTAAACAGGCTGGCAGCAGAGATGGAAGCGGGGTTTGATGGAAGACAGAAATGTCTTAAAACCTAGGACACAACCCAAGTCAAGAGCAAAAGAGATTCCAGGGGAGAAGAATGGAGACAGACGGTCAGGGTATGAACAGACAGGCAGAGACACAGAGAGAGGTCAAGGACACCCAGGATTCTGCCAGGGACACAGAGACACAGGTTTTCAGAGGATGGAGAATCAGGAGAGTCAGGAGGGGACAGAGCCAGGCCCCAGGAGCAGTAAGGAAGAGGAAGAAGGGCCAGGGGTGGGAAGGCAGAGATGGATGGTGCCCAAAGGGGGAGGGCTGCAGGAGGGGAGGCCCCAGACCCCTCCCCATCACAGAGGCCTGCAACAGCCTCAAGGGGATTCTGGCACCCGCGGGGTGAGCACCACAGGGAGCAGGAGGTGTCCTGGGTTCCATGCACCCTTTTCAGAGATGGCAGGACCCAGCTGTACCCGGAGGAGCAGAGCAAATCTGCACTTTGGGGTTTTGCCCAGTGCTCCCCAGTAGGGAGAGAGGACATAGGAGGAGGAGGTGCCCTGTGGTCTGGCTAACCTTTCGGAAAGCCCACAGGGTGCAGACCTCCTGCTCTCTGGGCCAGGTGGTGCCCGGCGGGTCGCCAGGTCCAGGGCTGCCACTGGATCCCTGTAAGCACAGGACCACGAGCCCGCCACAGCCTGGCACCGCCCCCACCCCCGTCCCAAGCTGGAACTCTTCCAGGGGTGGGGCTGGGGGAGGAGAGGCAGCAAGACTGCAAAATCTGGTGGCAGCAGCCAAGGTCTGGGAACCAGGCAGGGAGGGCCAGCCGCCAGACAAACCAGCTTCCTCTAGGTCACTACTACATACCAGGTCTTTGTGGGACCCCAGCACCCATCTGACAGACGTACCACCATCTCTGTCCCCTGGCTGGGCCAGCAGCCTGGCAGGGGTGGCGGGGGTTGCTGCTGCGTCGCTTCAGTCGTGTCCGACTCTGTGCGACCCCACAGACGGAAGCTCACCAGGCTCCCCCATCCCTGGGATTCTCCAGGCAAGAACACTGGAGTGGGTTGCCATTTCCTTCTCCAATGCATGAAAGTGAAGGAAGTGAAAGTGAAGTTGCTCAGTCGTGTCCGACTCTTAGCGACCCCATGGACTGGAGCCTACCAGGATCCTCCGTCCATGGGATTTTCCAGGCAAAAGTACTGGGGTGGGGTGCCATTGCCTTGGGGGTTTGCGGGGGGCAATTAGGTAGGGGCAGGTTCCAGCTGTCCTGTCTCCCCTTTGCCCCCACTTGCCCCCGGCCACAGGCTAGGTACCAAGGCACAAGGCTCCTCCCACGCTGACCCAAGAAGCAGCCCCCTCCCCTCTGTTCCCTGAGTCGGAGGCCAGCCCCTCCACAGTGCATTCAGGTTCTCACAGCCAGACCCCTGCAGTCCTGAACCCAAGAAGGCCAGCGGGGCAGGCCTGGGTCAATAGACAGCTGCGGGTGCAGGGCTGAGCCCACTCTGCCTGGGACCCAGGAGCTCCAGCTCTGTCTATCTGCGGCACAGGGAGACCTCCCCACCTCAGTGAGTGAGTACACGTCCCCAGGGAGGCTCCCCCTTTCCCCCGCCCCTCGGGCACCAGACTCCCAAACCACAGGCCTGTTGTCTAATAATACCAGCGACAGCCACCGCCACCTCCATCTGCCAGCCTAAAAATAATCCCTGCTGAGTCCAAAACAGGCACAGCCCCCAATAGTCCCCCAGTCGCTCCTCTGTGACAAGCCAGGGGGTTCCAGGAGATCCCAGGAAGCTTGAATTGGGCTCCCCTGGAACGTCCTTCCCCCCCCCACCCCCACCTGGGAGATACAGACCCAGAGGCTTGCATGAGGAAAGCAGAGGAGAGACTCCATACACATATAGCCAAGTGTGAGATGGAGAAACAGCCATGTCCACATAAGGCTGCACCCTGGGTGTCCTTTGCAGACGGTGGGTGGGCCAGAGGTGACTGGGATATTCTGCCTCCAGCCAGGACCCCCACACCCCACCTAAGAGGTCCTTGGAGAAGTCCCCACCTTTTAAGGTCTCCCTGTAGCTATTCTTCCGCCCCCACTCCCCATCAACCTCTGAGAGTAGAAGTCAGAGATCAGGTGACCCCAAACTGGCCCTCCTGTCATATAACAAGGCACTGGGGGAGAGATAGGACATCCTTCCTCCGTGGGTGCCTCTCCTCCCTAACTCTCCAGCCCAGGCAGCCCAGGAGGCAGCAGCTATTAGCCACCTTAATTTGCTCTCGGCTAGATTGTATTTCCAAGAGCCTGTTCCCCAGGAGCCACTGGCAGGAAGCAGTCAGTAATCCAACCTCCGCTCTGCTCCTGCAGCAGCTCCTCCGCAGAGAGGCCCAGCCACACCCACCCTGCCCACCGCTGGTGTGGGCCTGGTCCAAGTACCCCGAGCTAAGCCGGGGAGGGCCTTGGGTGAGGCGCCAGGTGGACAAAAGTAAGCAGGGGATCGAAGCCCGAGTCTGCTCACAATGAAGCGTCAGCACTCCCTACTTGGAAGCCAGAAAACCAGGACAGCAGCTCCTGCATGTTACCTGGACAGTGTATTACCTGCCACAGCCCAGCTGGCCAGGGGCCTGGACCGGGAAGGAGCTAGGGGGTGAGGGCGGGCAGAGGGCACCACCCAGGCACCGCCCTTTCAGAAGAACAGGCAGGCTGGCTGGGACCTCGCTTGTAGCCTGGCCCACAAGGAATTGTTCTCCAAAACTCTTCTGGAGGCCCTGACTCTGCTCACCAGTCTCCTGCTTAATCACGCAAGAGAGAACAGAAAAGCAGGAAGATTCCTAAGAAAAATAGGTCAGCTGCCTCAGGCAGGCTGAGCTGGCTCCCTTGGGCAGTGCCCCGGCAGGACCAGGCTACAAGCTGCCTCTGCACCCAGCTCCCAACCCCCAGGGACCAAGTCCCTTCTCCATTCGGGAGTCTGGGCTACTGGGGAGCCAAGGTCAGAGCCACCTTTTAGCAAGTCAGACCCGTCTTCTGCGTCCCCCGGCTCTGCCTGTGTGTGTCCCCCACTGAGGCTTTCTCTCAGAGCTCAGTCTCCCTTCAACCCAGCCCCAGGGCTGAGCCTCCAACTTTGGGAGCTTCTGGGCTGTCCATACTCAGGTGTGGAGCAGAGGGTGGGAAAAGCTGAGTGTCTGCTCCAAGTCCAGCCTCACTGGCACCCACGGCCATCAGCAATCAGACAGGAAAGATGCCCCACCTCGCGCCTGGAGACTCTGGGTCTCCTGTCTGCTACATTCATGTGCATACGCATACACACAGTTGCACACACAGGCAGGCACACACACACAGATGTGTGCAGGCACTTCTAGCAGCTACCACCAATGATGGCTCTTTCCACAATTTGCATTCACTCTCTTATACAAACTGCTTTACCCATCACTGGGCACAGACAGGAGAGAGCTGCCCTGGGACCCTGGCCTAGCCCAAGGAGGCAGAGGACTGGAGGGGGTTGGGGAGCAGGGGAGGGAGTGCGGCTCTCCCTGTGGGCCGGGTCCACTCCCACCTCCTCATCGCAGCAAAGCCCTGACGGCCAGGCCTGAGGCAGAGAGATCTGAGGATGGAAAGCACAGGGCTCAGAGCCAGGAGAGGCCAGCCAGAGAGAGGCTGGGGTTCAGCATCTCCCAGCCAGGCAGCCTCTGCTCCTTTGGGTAACTGGATCCTAGCTTTCTGTCTCAGAACCTCAAACCTGAAACCACCACCAGCCCTGGGACCTGGCAGCTCTGGGTCAGCACACGAGACAAGCTTGGGGCCAGCAGCTGAAAGCTGACTCTCTTCCCACACATCCCCTCCTCAGCTTCTCCCAAACGCGTGCTGCCAGACACACCCCTGCCTGCCTCCAGCCGTGGGTGCTGGGGACACAAACACGCATGCCACGTCCTGAGCCAAGTCCCGCTCAGCTGAGAGGCTGCCTGTGGGGGTCTCTCTAGCAGATTCCAGACTTAAATGCCCTCCTTCGTGCCCTTACCACCAAAGGGAGGGAGGGAAGGCCAGGCTGAGAGTAGAGGGCATTAGTCCAGCTACCAGCACTGTCCAGGTTAGAACCCGCTTTATCTGGGGAGAGCAGTAAACCAGGCATGGAATCTGTGGTCCACAAGAGGAGGCAGCCTTGGTGATAAAGGCCGGGGTCCTCCGCACCAGTTTGCTCAGCGAAGGCAGACTCCACTCACCACCTTCCAGGCTCTCTCCACACCCTCCCCAGCCTCCACACTGCCCCCCAGACACACAGGATTCAAGCCCATCCCTCTCTCTGTCCCAAGCCTTTCACTGCTCTGCTGGCGCAACCGCTGCTCAGCCAGACCCTAAGACCAGCATCTCAAAGTCCCTCCCATCAAGAAACTCCTGGAAGTCACCTCTGCCAGTTAGAGAACAGCTGAGCTCTCACAGCAGCATCTGAAACGCTGGCCCATCAGCTAATCTCCCACTCCCGGAGGCCGTAGAGATGATGCCTCCTGGATGTCCTGCAGCCTCTCTACCAGGTTCCAGCCACTGACACAACTCTAGTTCTGCAGATCTTTCAAAGGATTTCCAGGCAGCCCTCCACATCTCCCTGGGCAAGGTCAGTGGCGAAGGCAAACTTGGTTCTGGACAGAGGCAACTGTCTGAACTCCCCCTGGGGACATTCCCAGCTTCTAGTGCCCTGAACCAATCAGAGGAAAGAAATGGAACCAAGATCATCATCAGTTACTTACTCATGACTTAGCGACTAAACCACCACTACCACAGAACACTCAGCCAGCCCCTCATTTCTTCATGGCACTAATGTTCACAAATACCCCACAAGCTCATATTGTCAACCCCCAATAAGGCAAGTGACAATCAGAGAAACAAAGCAATGTGCCCAAGGTCACAGGCCAGCAAGTAGCAGTGCTGGAACTTGAGTCCAGATCCTTTACCACCACACACAGCGCCCCTAGGCTAAAAGGACACCCCCCTCCCCAAAACCCACAGGGATGGCAGGCAGAGGTTCATGTCCAGGCACCCCCGACAGAAGGACCTCTCCATTCTCGGAAAGAAGGCAGAAGCTCCAGAACAAATAACCTTCAATGCTGGGAAGTCCTTCCTTCTGTCTGGCCCTTCTGTGTGCTGCTGTAATATAAGCACACATTTCCCTTGATTCTGTGCTTAAACTTGCAAAAAGTCCATCCTCCTCCCTGGACTTCTCAGGCTGGGATCCTATTTCAGAGCCTCCCTTCGACGTCTCTCTTTTATTCAAACATCCCAATACATCCTTTTGTGCGACAGTTCCATAGCAGGAACATACCACAAACTGAAGGGGAGGAGATGCAGGCAACAGAAGAGTACAAGGCAACAGGGAAGGGGCGAGCACTGAGGCTGGAGACAAGTTCTCAAGCGCAGCTCAAGCCACCTCACACCCCCACCCCACCCCACGAGCTTCTGGTCTGTTTCCCCACCTGACAAAGGAAGAATTTTAAAACCACCCGGGGTCACACACCATATAATAAAATCACTCTTCTCTTCGCCTTCCTCTGCCTCTGTTTTCACACCCCCGCAAACACCAGCGAGACGGATCCCATTCCAGAAACTTTTCCAAATCACCTCCCCTCCCCCTACACAGCTCCAGACAAGGTGAGCAAAGGGTCCTCCTGCACGAGCGCGGCCGGGCGCTGGGTCTTCCGCTGTGGGTCCTCCTACTGCTTGCTGTCCACCCGGCGGTTCTCCCCGGAAGCCATCCCGGCCGGCCCTGGGGACCTGCCCGCAGCTGGGTCGTGTCTGCGCGCTGAACATCGCGCGCTCAGAGTCCGGGCACCTCCAGCTTCCATAGCAGGGCGGAAAGCCAAGGTGCCACACAGAGGCTTGCGGGCCGCTCTGCGGTCTCCAGAGCAAAAGCCCGCGTGCTCACGCGCGCATCACCCAGCTCACTGGCTTCCCTCTGCCCTCTTCCCAGCTCAGACCGGAAACACAGAAAGAGGAAAACCTCCCTCCGCCCCGAGACGCAGCAGTGGAGACCCCCTCCCGCTGCTCTCGCCCCAGCAGCTGTGACCAGCTGTAGCCGGCTGCGGCGCGCTCCCGGGGAACTTTTGCCCGGCCAGGCCGGGCTCAGGTGCAGCGGAGCCGGACGCGGACAGAGCCAGCCGAAGTCGGCCGCTCCTCAGAGCAAGCGAGAGACTCCCCGCGGAACCAGCTCTTCTCTCGCGGCGCTCCGTGCGCCCCGCCCTGCGAGGGGATCCGATCTCCGGCTGCCACGACGTGTGGTCCGGAGGGACTCGAGCCCAAGCCGAGCCCGCACCGGCTCCCCTGCGGACCGGTGGCACTGCGCGGGGTCCAGCGTGCCGCAGCCAACCGAGGACCCGAAAACTCCCTGGCGGCAGAGTTGAGAAAGCCACCGCCTCCCCAGCGCTCGAGGCGGGGGCTGCGCCCGCGAAGGGCACCGGGCGCGGCACCCGCTGCAAAGCCCTGGTGCCAAGGGTGGCGGCGTGGACCCTAGCCCGAGGCGTTCTCTCCCGAGTGCTGGCAGCCCGAGATCAGGCCCTTCCCGCCGACCGCGGGTACGGCGCCCCCCTCCTCGCGGTGCCCGGAGCGCGCCCGCCGGGAGGGCGCGGGCTCAGCAGGAGGACGGAGCCAAGATCCGCGGGAGGCGCAGGGAAGGGACGCTGCACTTCAACTCACCTTGAGCCGCAAGACCTCGGGCGCTGATCACACTTGCTATCAAAGTGGCCACATACCAAATCATAGTACTACCGCGCGCCAGCCAGGAGCCTCATCCTATCGCAAAGTGCCCCGCGCCGCCTACGCCCCGCGCCGGTGCTCTCGCGGCTCCTGCGGCTCCTGCAGCCCGGGCGGCCCGCTCCCCATCCCTCCGCGGATCCGCTCCGCTCGGCGCGCAGCCTCCCCGCCCGGCGCAGCGGCACCTGCACTGGAGCCCGGGCGGAGCGCAGCCAGCGCCGCGGAGAAGCCCGGCCGCACCGCCCCGGGCCCGCCCCCGCTGCCCTCCCATTGGGCGCGGCCAGCGAGCCCGGGGTCCGATTGGCCAGGATGCCTGCCCGTCGCGTCGAGGGGGGCGAGCCCATTCAAGGTGCGTTGACGTGTGGCAAACCCAGAGCCGCAGAATCATGCGCATTGCCGGAGAGAAGGCGCTGCCGCGTCTCCGCTAGGCTCTGCTCCCTACTCCCACTGCATGGCAAGTTTCTGGGGGAAGGAATGTGGCCGCCGGGCCGGCCAACGGGACCCTGGAGTCTCTGCTACACTATAGGTCTGAGGGGTCGGTGCCCCCGCCCATCCAGGGAACCCAGCATCCGGTTTCCATCCAGCAAAAAGGCGTCCCGGGAGGATGGTGCTGATTCAGTGATGGGGAAACCCGGGAACAGCAGCCTGGGGAAGCTGAGAACGTCCTTCACTGGAGATCTTTTCAAAGGGGTCACGCGCTACCGCCACCTCCCCTCCTCCCTTCCACACTCGGCCACTCTTTCCTCCCCAGCTCACTCCCTGCCACCCAAACATGCGATTACATTAAGTTCCATCCAGCCTGAAGGCAGGGGGATGACTAAAATGACCTCTAAAAGTGGCTAAGATTTGGGGTGAGTCATTGGCTCAGCTGCAGGAGTGTCACGGGCCCCCCTCAGGAACACACGTGTGCACACTGCCACCCCCAGTGCGGGTCATAGTTGCTCATCGCCAGGAAGTCTCCACTTTGAGCAATGAAAGTGTTCCTTCTTCTTCTAAAAAGACTGCCTCCTCAAGCACAAGATTCCTCCCCCGTCCCCACCTGCCTGGGAGCCTGGCCCCATCTCAGCAGGAAGAAGCCAAGATGGATTTCGGGAGCAGTGTAGGGATCTGGGACAAGGGACCCAGGGAAGGGGAAAGTGGTCTTCTTATCTTTATAGAAGAGGATAAGAAGGAACCTAGAAGATATTCATATTTCTCAACCTCACCCCCTCCCCCCATTATAGTTGTATTTGCAGAAGAAATAAACCAGCATCATGGAAACATCTACAAACAGTCCCTTCACACCAGGGATCTGAGGCTGCAGTGAAAATGTCTTGATCTTTCACAGAGCGAGAGCAGAGGTGATAGGGGCTCAGTTCCCCAGGATGGGCAGCAAAGGGGGCTCAGGAAGGTCACCCTCATCGCCATCGCAAAGCACTTGTCAGCCACAAAGCACTGGCTCTTGCATATGAAGCTCAAAGGGGAAAAAAAAAAAAAATGAGGGAAACTTGCTTGTAAGAAACACACACATACACAAACACAGAGACACACAGAACATGCATGGAATGTGGCCTGAACATGGGAGGAACAGCCTTGCCTGAAAGGTGAAGCCTCTTAGCTCACCACTAGCCAGGACATGGAAAGCTGGAAGGCCCCTTCCTGGCACAGCAGCAAATACACTGGGCAGTCTAGCACCTGGATGTAACCTGGAGAACCAGAACGCTTAAATGACCTCCTGTCCTGTCCAGCCACTCTAGTTATGAGATGTGACTCTGCTCGTGCAGAGCTGCCTCTCCCTGAGCCCTCGCTTTAGGGTCTCTTTCTCTGCCAAGATGCCTTTCTTGGGGATGTGAAACAAGCTGGAAGCTAATTCCCAGCCAGCATGCCCAAGAACTAGAGCTCCACCCTCAACATATACATGAACCCACGGTCCTAGGGCTTTGAGCCTCACTAGGATCCACTTGGAGAACTGGCAGTAGCAGAATTCTCTTTCCAGAACCTCTAAGCATCTATCTGGCCTGAAGATAAATGCTGGACCCCCAGAGCTGCCCATGTCCCTAGCCCTTTATAGGTAGAAATATGGCCGAGTGAGAAATGTTCTTCTAGGGACCTGAAAGGTAGGGAAGGGGGCAAAGCCACTATCACCATATTCTTGATTGTTTTTTCTTGGCCATTGACTTTTTCCCACTTTGCATGGTAGTTTCTACTAGGAAACTAAAATTGTCAAACTGAAAGGAAAAAGTAACACAAAGAGCTTAAGAGCATGAGTTGAGTTGGGAAGGGGTTCAAAAGAACTATCTGAAAAGAAGACTGATTTCTTCTGAATACATCTATTGGAAATGCAGTGGAAGAAGGGGGTGAAGGCAGAGAGGAAAGGAAGGAGAGTTGAGATTCAAAAGGAAAAAGTTAGCTTCATCATCAGATGTGTCTCAGATTTGGTTTCAGATCAGCTCAAAAGAGATAGAGTATCGGATCACAGTGAGGAATGAGACCAAAGTCTTTCCCTCTTGCTGCTGCTGCTGCTGCTAAGTCGCTTCAGTCGTGTCCGACTCTGTGCGACCCCATAGACGGCAGCCCACCAGGCTCCCCCATCCCTGGGATACTCCAGGCAAGAACACTGGAGTGGGTTGTCATTTCCTCCTCCAATGCATAAAAGTGGAAAGTGAAATTGAAGTCGCTCAGTCATGTTCGACTCTTAGCAACTCCATGGACTGCAGCCTACCAGGCTCCTCCATCCATGGGATTTTCCAGGCAAGAGTACTGGAGTTGGGTGCCACTGCTTTCCCTCTTGCCACATAGCTGATCTCCAGACCCAGGAAGGATGGGACACATCCAGTGATAGTCTCAAGGTGAGTGTGGACCCCCGCATCCAAGAGGGACGTGAGGGACGGTGTGAGCCACTCCCAGGATGTACACCACTGTCAGTGTACCTGGTTAGTTATCAGCATCTCTGATAATACAGATGTGTGATAATACCTTACATCAAGTAAGGGAAGAGATGTCGTCTCTCCCACATTTTGGAAATGCAGTATGCTAGTCTTATGGGTTTCTCCATGTAAAACCAGCTAGCCACCTACCCACACATTCCCCCTGGGCCCCTGGAGGATGAGTGTCTGCAAAAGCTTCAAGTCTAGAAGAGGAGGCAAGGACTCCTTCTTCACATCCGCTGAGCCGTAGGACTCAAAACCAGAAGGTCACTCACCCTGCTTGCTCGGTGGTTCCAGACCCCTTTATGGAATCCTAGTGAGGATGTTCATCAGCGCAGATGCACAGTTAAGTACCTGAGAGGGTGTTCAAGTCTCTATAGTCAGGGAACCATATCAATTTTCTTGCTGTACAAAAAACCACCCCAGGGCTTCCCTGGTGGTCCAGTAGTTAAGAATCCACCTGCCAATGCAAGGGACACAGGTTTAATACCTGCTCTGGGAAGATCTCACATGCCACTGGGCAACTAAGCCCTGCCCCATGACTACTGAGCCCATGCTCTGCAACCTGAGAAGCCACTGCAATGAGAAGCCCCTGCATCACAACTTGAGAGTAGCCCCCACTCACTGCAACTGGAAAAAGTCTGTGCAAAAGCAATGAAGACCCAACACAGCCAAAAATAAGTAAATAAATAAATAAGATTTTTTTAAATTCCAAAATGTAATGACTTATGATAATTCAGTTGGTAAAGAATCCACCTGCAATTCAGGAAACCCTGGTTCAATTCCTGGTTCTGGAAGATCTGCTGGAGAAGTGATAGGCTACCCACTCCAGTATTCTTGGGCTTCCCTTGTGTCTAGCTGGTAAAGAATCCATCCACAATGCAGGAGACCTGGGTTTGATACATGCGTTGGGAAGATCCCCTGGAGAAGGGAAAGGCTAGTCACTCCAATATCCTGGCCTGGAGAATTCCATGGACTGTATAGTCCATAGGATCACAAAAGGTTGGACATGACTGAGCAACTTACACTCACTCACTCAAAACAAGAGTCATGTATTTGTTCACACATCTGCAGTTTGGGCAGGGCATGTTGTTGGGGACATCTGACCAACCAGGCGAGGGAAACTGTGCTTTGTAGATGCTCACTCATATGATCAGCAAGTGATGCTGGCTGGCAGCCAGGGCTGCAGGCAAAGAAGTGCAGTTCCCCTCCAGGTGGGCTTCCCCGTGGGTGCTTGGGCTTCCTCACAGCATGGTGGCTGGGTTCCCAGAGCTGGCATTCCAGTAGAACCAGGCAGAAGATGTAGTTCCCTTATGTCCTTGCCCTGGAAGAAGCATAGCATCTCTTCCACCAGCGTCAAAACCTTGCTCTGATTCCAGGGCAGAAAATGTAGATCTATCTCTCAATAGGAGCGGTGTCCATGGCTTCTGGGCTGGGAGGTCGTGCTGTACCTTTTGAGGGACGATACAATTTGCTGTGGAAACAGTCTCCAAAGTGTAGCCAAAAATTACTCTAGAGGGAATCCCTAGAAAGAAAGGGTTTGTAGACAGACAGCATCTAGATCTTAGAATTTTCTCACCTGAATTCAAGCTGCCACACCGGTTCCAGGCACACAGGGACATGAGGGTGACTGTGACAGAAGCCTAGACCGTTTGTGAAGCAAATTCTTTCACCTTGTTTTCTCTCAATATGCCAGATACCAGTCAGCAGGTTTAAAAGAACTTGGAAGGAGAGAAAAAAATAAACAAAGGAAATTGGATTTCCGAAGTATAAATATCTCATCTTAAGATCTGATGCAGGAGAAGTGGGGGTAGGAGGAGCTTTGCAGGATTCTAAATGTTTTCATCATAAGAATTTTCCATCTCTGTTCAAAATGCTCACAGTTCTTCGTAGGCACCTGCAGCCTCCGGCCACACGTTGTTTTTCTGGACTTGAATAGCTACTCGAGCAGTCCACTTTGTCCTCTCCAAAAATAAATTCCTGGAGACTTTCCTTATGAAAACTCAAACTTCATTATAATTCAAATTTCCCAGAATAGCCAGTGTTCCCCTACTCAGTTACAATTTCCCTGAAGGCCATGTCTTGGTTAGATGCAGGTACTGACTAGCCCAGAGTCAGATCCAGTCCTTCCTGGCTTAAGACAGCTCTTCAGGCCACACGGGATCATGTTATGATGTCTCGTCCAGATGGGTCCCCAAGCATAGGAGAGGGTCTACCAGGACCCCACCCGTTACAGAGTGTGACACTGCTGTACTATGTACATGGTGGGGTCTAGCAGATGGGGAATAACACCCTCCCAGACCTGCCATGTATCTGCAGAGCAGACTTCTCACACGCTAAGCCTTAAGTCCGAGTCCTTAAAGATGTGTTTATAGCGTCTTTCATAGAAATTACACGATAAATCAGTTCTTAGAATTTTAGCCAAACCGTACCCTTTTCTTCTCTGGCTGAAAGCGATGTTCTTGCCTTCGGAAGAAAGCAGATCCATAATTTAGGATGATTTTATCTGAAAATTAGATGATGATCCTCTCAGCCTTAACAACCCCACTCCAATTCCTTATGGTTTCCCGGCCAATTCTGTGAACAATCTCGAGGAAGACATGTTTCATGTTCTTGTGGCTTAATCTAAGAATGCCAAAGAGAGGCTCTCTTTTTTGCATCAGATCTGTCTTACAGAGCTCAGGAACCCTAATGACAGCCCTCCCTGTGGAGTGTCCAAGGAAATACGCGGCTGTCACTCTTCAGAAACCCCTCACTTTGCTAAGGGCTGCGTCACAGAAAATGTGATTCACAGGACTCCACCTGAGTCTGCCCTCACCTGCCCAGAGCTGAAGGTGGACAACTGTGGCCCCCACTTACTGCTCTGGCTTCCAGGCATCTAAAGGAGCCATCCAGCTCTGGCCCTGGCAAACTGGAGGTCTGAGTGATCGTCTCTTCATCTATAGAGGGGCCAACTGAAGGTATTAAGTAGAAGGGATGAGGGTCTGCAGGAGAGGAATCTGAGAGCTGCATGTGCTATCTCTCTGTCTCTGATTCTGTGCCCCGGCTGCCTTACAGCTGAGGGAGACTGCGCATGGCCTCATCCCATGACTGTTGACGACCAGGGTTTCTAGTGTAGTATGGGGGCTTCTGTAGAGGCATGTGCAGTCGTGGAGGGGAGCTCCAGTCATCGCTGGAAATGGCAAAGGGCTAATGTCAACAGAGGATCAGGCATTTATGGGGAATCTAGCAAAGAACAAGTCACAAAAGCACACAGAAGATGGACGTATCCAGGGGCTGGGCTCCAGACCAGCGGAAGAAGAAATTCTGCAATAGACAGGCAGCCTCGCAGCTGGCCTGTAGTCAGCACTGTGCCAGCCACCCAGGAGAAGGGCAAGAGAGTCACAAGCACCATCCCTGTCTCCCGGGAGTGTGGCATCCAGTCGGAAGGATGAGGCTGAGCACTCGAGCAACACTGAATACTCTGTCAGCAGTAGCCTGGGGAGAGGCTGTGGCCCAGCCTCGAACCTCCAGGAGGTGGGGATGGTGGAGACTGTGAGAGCTGAGTAGAGGACACGAGGAAAGAGTTTAACCTTCGGTGAAGGAGCTGAGGAGGCAAGATGGGGAACGGGCGCTGCTGCCGGGGAGCGCTGGCCTGGGAGCCCAGAGGGCAGAGCAGGTCTGCCTCGCTCCCTGCTGTGCATGCCATGGTGCCCGCCAGGCAGCAGCATTCAGTGGGCACGCATGAGGATGGAGTACGGAGGGATGAAGGAAGGGAGGAGGCAGGGACAGCAGAGATCCCATGGGGGAACTGAAGGACTGGTAGGCCAGGACAGGTGAAAAGGCGGAGGCAGATAGAAGAGAGGAGAGGAAGGTGGTGGTGAGAAGCAGGCTGAAGAGAAGCATCTCAGTAGGTTTCCGAGGGGCAAACGGGCGTTGGGAGATGGGGGAGGGGGATGTGCTTCTGCTTTGGACCCGCAGATGGATGGCTGGGGGTGGGTGAGCAGCCACAGCTGGAGGGCTCCAGCGGGTCTATTTCTGGCACACATTCGACCCCCAGACCTCTCTCTCAGGGCCCTCCATGCTGGGTTCTCAGCCCCCACACAAAAGGGCCTTGTGCGGGAGAGCGAGGGCTGCCCAGCGCATCTTCATTCCACACTCCCACCCTTTCCCGGAGCCTTGGCAAGAGTGTGGCTCTGCAGGTGCAGGAAGGAGGAAGAGGGGCTGCCGACAAGATGGAGCCAGAGGTCAGGGTGCAAACGGCAGCCCAGCCTCCTGTGCCTCTTCCCTGAGTCTGCCCTCAGGGCCCCCGGCCTCACCCCTGCCCCTTTATCCCTGCACTCTCCTCCTTTCACAAGCCCTCACTTCCCAGATTTCTCTCCTTCTCTCCCTCTCTGTTCCTCCCCCGGTTGGGTTTCCGAGTCGTATGGGGAGCCTGGAGACAGACCCGGATTTATTCTTGGAAAAAGCATCCATGACAGAGGGTACCACAGCAACAAGTTGCTATGGTGCTTGGACACAAGGTAAATACGGTGTAAAGAAAGAATTACTGGACTCAGAGTTGGGAGACCTGAGTCCCCTCCCTGTTTGTCTCACCATCCAGGCATCCTTAAGAAAGTTGTACGGCTTCCCTCAGCCTCACTGGGGATTCCATGAATGTCCAACCGTGTAATTGGCAGCTGGCATTTGCAGATGTGTACTGAGCACCTATTGCGGGCCAAACACCCTTCAAGGTGCAAGAAGAGCAAAGCAGACACATCCTTGCTGTCACAGAAAGTAGAGCTAACAGCCCACAGGACTGTTCAGAGCATCAAGAGAGCTAAGGGGCCAATGCAGTGGCCTGTCTGTGCACAGGAGGTGTACCAGAAGCCGCTGTGGGAGGCAGTTTGCCCTGGTGCCAGTTAAAATGAGACAATAGAGCTGAACCTGTGACCTTGCTTACAACCTAGTGTCTATTTCTAGGTGGTTAGAAACGAGGAGACAGTGTGATACACTGCAGATTCATCTGCACAGTGATAGGATTGCCGAACCAGGAAGGCCCAACTCTAGGGAGATTCTGGCGTTTGTATTCAGAAGGGTGTGTTCCTGGGGGTGGGGAAGGAGAAAGACATAGACAGTGATGGACACTGTTGGGGAAAAGAGGAGAATTCATCCAGAGCCCCAACTTCTGGGGCTTCAAAGGCTAAGCTTCCTCCCCACTCCCTTTCTAGGAAACCCACTTGGAAGAGCGCATGGCCTTGGTGGTGATAGTGGGGGGTCACAGGCTGCCAGGGATGCCCAGGGCTGGAGGGCTTTTGGGAAGAGACCAACTGAGGCACTGCAAGAGCCCCAGGAGCCCCAGGACAATGAGCCCATAGAAGGAGGAATGTGCAGAGGGGGGTGCAGGGGCAGGCTGCGTGCCGGCTGCTCTCCTGGCAGAGTCCCAAGGTTAATTGAGGAGCACCAAGAAGGCTCTGCTCCATTCCAGCACGAGGGAGGCTGGTCTGAAAAGAGCATTTGCTGCAGGGAGAAAGGGCCTTTCTGTGCCCTGGGCTGCTGTCCTTTGTGGAGGTTCTTTGAGGCATGAACCCTGCCAAAAGGCACAGGGCGGAGGCCGAGTGCATGGGCTGCCATCTCAGCAGCAAATGGTTGGCCTTGGGTGGATGAGAAGGGGGTCAGCGGCTGATACCACTGCCTTCAGGCCCCTGAGATGTTAGGCTGGGAGGTCTCTTCCCGTGGAATTCCAGCATCTGACTGTCCCCCCTGGATGATAGGTATTTACAGTGGGGCATGGAGTGGTGGGGTGGGGAAGGAAGCAACTGGAATTCAGGCAGCACCTTCAGAGGGTGGGGACAGGGTTCACCACCCAGGAGGAATGTGGACGTGTCCCAGGGTCCTGGCAAAGGTGGAAGGCATGGGCACACCAAAGCTGTCAGCTGTACCACATGGCGTGTTCCTGTCACTGGAGCCATATCTCTCCACAAACACACACAGTGCACATACCTCCCCGGGACTCACACACGAAAAAAATCACACACATGATGCAGAACACACCTGTGCCCTCGTCCACAGGCAGGATCTCTTCCGACAACCACACACGCATCGTGTCCACCTGTGTCCACGCCTGCAGAGTCCACATGCTCCTGAGCTGCCACGCGGCAGGTGGTGCCACAGCCTCTCGCCCCGCCAAGGGTCCGAGGTGCACTGACCTTCCCAGCCAGGAACTCCAGCACCGCATCCGGTCTTCTTACCCAAGTCAGACCCCAGGGAGTCTTGTCCAGAGACATCCACCTTCCTTAGGCTCACCCCAAACACCTTGTCCGCACAGCCCTGGGCTTCACCCCAATGCTTGTCTCGGGGATGGGCCCAGCTCTACACCCTAACCTGTGCAGACACTGGGTAGTGGCCACCAGCAGGTGGCACCAGCAGGAGCCTCCTGGAACCCAGCTGGCATTGAGGAGAACAGGTCCCAGTCTTTGAAGGAAAAACCACGTTGCAGGTGCATAACCCTCCTCTTGGTGTTGCTGAGCTGGTGAGCGGAGCTGGCATGAGCACCAGGCCAAGGAGTGCACTGCCCAGGGGCAGGAGTGGGGAGAAGAGCAGGAGCTCCGAGAAGAGGAGCTGAAGGCCAAGATGGGGAGGCACAGGGCGGCAGCGTGTGCTTACCTCTGTGTGTGCGTGTGCCCTGCACGGCTGCTGTGCGATCGGTGTCTGTGGATGTGGAAGACACAGGTGTGGACAGGCCTGGGATGCAGGTGCCTGCATGTGCATCTGTGTGTGAGCTCGGGGAGTGGCAGAGACGAGGCCCAGCTCGCAGGCTCCACACCACACCATGCGCCGCATTCGTTCACCCCCCACCCACATGCTCCACACCACACACTCCGGGGACACACGCTCTCGCCGCCCACATGGACAGGTGCTGCGGCTCCACGTAGGGACCTGCCTGCCCACGTGCTTTCACACGTTTTTGCGGCCCCACACAGAGCCAGGGGGACACATATAGATGCCGAGACGCTCGCCAGCACCTGGCGCCCTGTCACATGTGTGCACACTTGCACATTCCGGGCCCCCATGCCCAGGAGAGATAGCTCTCCCACCCCCACTGCCTCCTAGTTTCTGAGCCACCGGAGGCCCTGGTCTGAGAACTCCAGGAGGGCAGAGTCAACACTGTTGCAGACAGGCCTCCACCTGTGGGGCCCCTGACCTGCACCCAGGACAGCACTGGAGTCAGAGATGCTCAAACCCCAATCTGTGGACTTTGGGGTCTTATAAATGGGGGCTGTTGTGAGGATCAGGTGAGGTGAAGACCACAGGCCCCCAGCACCATGCCTGGCTCAGCCCAAAGAATAGCGCCCCTAGGTTCTGCCCCTTGAACCCCCAGCCCAGAGCTGACTGGTCCATGCAGAGAACATTGATTTCACTGGTAATAGGGACTATGATGGAGAAGGGAATGGCAGCCGACTCCAGTATTTTTGTCTGGAGAATCCATGGACAGAGGAGCCTGGCAGGCTACAGACCATGGGGTCGCAAAGAGTTGGACATGACTGAGCAACTGAGCACCAGGGACTACAAGCTGGTGATCTGGGTTTGAGCTACAGCCTTGTCAAAGTTTTGCTCTGAAACCAGGCAGCTCACTCACCCCACAGAATCTTGGATTCTCCTTTTATTACCTGGTGGAGAAGGCAATGGCACCTAAGAGGCTCACACTAGCTGAGCCTCCCACTCGCCCGACCCCGTTCCCAGCACTTTACAAAGAGCAGATAACTGAATCCTCCTGATACCAGGTGGAACAATATGGTATCATCCCCACTCTTACAGAAGAAGAAAGGAAAGCACTTCCTAAGACCCCAGGAGCAGTAGGAGCCAAGACACAATTGGAACCCAGGCAACTGCCCCTGGAACCTGACCTGGGGCTGCAGCCTTCACAGTTTCGTGTGCACCAGCCACATCATAGATATAAAAGTAGTCTGTGGATGGCACTTCCACAGGGAGGTTGTTATACCTCCCGGCCCGGCTCTTTCTCAGAGTAACCCCTCAGGAGCAGGAACCTGAATGGGGCAGGCAGCAGTGCCCCCTGAGCCTGGCACGTCACTCCAGAAGAGAGATGGCCTCAGCCGTGGTCATCCTGCAGTGGGGCTACACTCATCTCAGGTCACTACAGCTGCTGCTGCTGCTAAGTCACTTCAGTCGTGTCCGACTCCGCGTGACCCCATAGACGTCAGCCCACCAGGCTCTTCTGCCCCTGGGATTCTCCAGGCAAGAAAACTGGAGTGGGTTGCCATTTCCTTCTCCAATGCATGAAAGTGAAAAAGTGAAAGTGAAGTCGCTCAGTCGTGTCCACTACAGGCCTGGCCTCAAATGACTTTGTGGAGCAGTAAGATCATTTTCAAGTCTCCCTGAAATAAGCCTCTCAGATCTATCCACAGCCTCACCAGATCCTTTCCTGTCTGCAGCCTCAACTACTCAGGCCCTCAGGGTAGACCGTGTCGCCTGCTGTAACATGTTTACAAGTCGCTGTGATGGGATAGCCACTGTCATAGGTCAGAGCATCCCAGGAGGCTCTCAGAGCAGAGCCAACTCAAGTGTGGATTAGAGCAGACCCCTGCTGTCTCAGAGAGCAGAAACTCTGTGTGCAATTCACCTTGGGAAAAGGGGACCCCTGGACACTCCTTGGGGGCTTCCCAGGTGACACAGTAGTAAAGAGTCTGCCTGCCCATGCAGGAGACACAGGGGATGAGAGTTCGATCCCAGGGTCAAGAAGATCCCCTGGAGAAGGAAATGGCAGCCCACTCCAGTGTTCTTGCCCAGGAAATCCCACAGACAGAGGAGCCTACAATCCATGGGGGTCACAAAAAGTTGGGCACAACTGAGCAACTAAGCATCACATGGACACTCCTTGATCCCCAAGCCTGACTCATGCTAGAGAAGATGCTCTGGTTCTCAGAAAAGAATTGCCCACAGAAGCCCTTGGCTCCCTTTCCTCACTTGGCGCCACATAAGACAGACCAGTTACTGGCCAGGGCTGGAGGGGCTCTCAAACCCCTTACACCACCCCCACTCCTACTTTTCCCAACCCTCCTTTCCAGAATGTTCCCCAGCCTAGCCCCTCCCGCCTTCCTCTCCTGCTGATGACCTATCAGGACAGAGTTCTTTCCTTCTGCCACTCAAGCTGGTGGCGTGAACCCAGGTGCTCTCTGAGAATGAATGTGAGCCTAACGCCGTCAGCAGAGCCTCAAAGGCGCACAAGCCTCCCAAATAACTGTGTTTTCCCACCCCTGTCTCCTATTGTGTCCCCCTCAACTCAACCTGGATCCCACTCCCACATAAGAAAGACACAATACCTTCTCCTCAAAATGCCAAATAACAGGGTTCTTCAAGAGCGCCCAAAAGACTGAAGAGGCTGGAAACACCATGAAGGGTTAGCAGCGAACCCCAGACATCCTGGGCTCTAAAGGACTGTTGTCCGACCCCTTCCATGTGGCTGGGACCCTCCCCAACACCTTCCCTTCTCTTTACACCTACCACGGGCACACAGGGTGCCCACCACTCATGCTTCCTGCCAGCTGTCCTCGCCCTGAGCTGGAACACACTTTTCCTGATGTCCTCCTTCTCCTCCTCTCAGCCCCTAACCCTGAGTTTCCATACACAGGATTCCTAGTCCACATGAATTGGGATCACCTGGAGCATCGTGAAAAGCTCAGATCTGGGCCCAGTGCTCTCGAGATGCAGGAAGGGCCTGAGGACTCACCCTGCAGAGTCCCCTGTGGCTCCAGCCCACGCTCTGAGGACCTGCTGCCCTAACACACAAGAGCCAGCCTCCAAAGCCACTCTAACTCACCAGCCTTCCCCACCAGACAGTCTGTGCAGTCTGTGCCCCATTGGAGAATTGCCCCTGCATCACTGTGCCGGGCTGGGGTGCTGCCAAGCTCCACCCTGCCTGTCCCTGAGCACATGCTCTCTGCCTCCTCCTCTGTAAGGTGGGGGCAATGCTTGTTCTCTCACCCCGTAACTATGTTCTAAGGTTCAGATGAGAAAAGTGAAACCTGGTTGAGAAGCCAGAAGCCTTGACTAGTTACACGTGTTTTGTTATTATGAAAACGATGCGTGGGAGGGGGCAACAGAGCATCTTTCAAGGGACCCTGCTCTGGTGCCACCAGCAGCCAGGCCAAGGCCAGGAAGCGCAGTCCCAGTCCTAACCTTAAGCCCATCCCAAGCCTAGCAAGGAAGGGAAGCACCTTGACACGAGGACTTGAGGGAGAACCACTGGGACCCCCATGAATGACTCTCCTTTCCCTAGTGCCCCCAGCTGCCCCCAGGTGCCCAGCCCATCAAGGGCAGGGACCAGCCCTCTGCATCAGCTCCCCATCTAATTACTCCGCACACACTCTGGCGCCAGCCCTGCAACTAAATTACGATTGATCCTTCACTCCTCCTGAATCAATGCCATCGACTTGGAACTGGGTGACCAACCCAAACTCCCCTCCAGGAAATGGAGGACTGCAGCAAAGCCCAGCACAGGCCTGCCCACCCAAACCCTGCACGTGCACACACGCACGCACACTCATGTGCACTCCTGCGCACACAAATGTGCACACACATGTGCCCAGGAAGGCACATGGATGAGTATGTGCACATTGGCCACAAGTAGGTTTTCGCATGGAGACACAGAAATAGTCTGACCCCCATTCCTGAGTGCCTTCTGCACATCTGAACAAATGTTCACAAACACACACACGTGAGGCCTCACACATGCTGCTGGCTAGGAGAAGAGGCACTTCAGCACCACAAGCACACTCTGGCCAAGTGGACAGCAGATGTCCAGTTCCTCTGCAGGCCTGCCCACCCCCACCCTGAGCTACAAACTCGGGGCCTGACTCACACTCAGGGAAGGGGGAGCCCTATGTGCTCTGACATGCCCCACGCAGAAACCCTTGTGTCTGTGGGAGGACCCACACCTCTGGGACGTGCCCTCGTGACTTCTTCACCTATAGAGCCAGTTCCAGCCCCTCCAGGTGCTCTCCACACCTCCATCCACAGGGTCACATGACCTGCATCTGCTCCGCACCCCAAATGATGGGAAATGGGAGCGAACCATCCAGAAGCCAAAGCACAGTGACAGCCAGCAGGCCACTTCCACCCGGCTCAGGTATGGGGACGAAGAGAGGTCAAGTGTGGAGCAGAGAGAAGGCAAAATGGGACCCCCACTCAATATGGCCCATGCAGAAGTCCCCCGCCTTCGAGGTCAAGCCCCAGTATGGCCTCAGATTGCAGGCCCCCTGCCCTTGAGGTCAAGTTCATCCATTCACCCCACACACACACACACACACACACACACACACACACACACTCAGGCCACCAGCCTCACACCAGACCCTCTGTGGGTCGAATCACAGAAGCACAGAATATCAATAATAGAAAAGGCACAGGTATTATCAGGGACCCTATCCCATCCTCTGAAGACCCACCTTTCCTTGAGGACTTTCTGGACAAGTGATCTTCCATCCTGCCAACATAGGCACTGAACACTTGGGGAATGCAGAACCCTCATCCAGACTGGGGATGAATGGCTCTCATTCTCTCCAAATAAAGTCCAAACCTTGCTGCCCATAACGTCCACCACTTGGCAAGAAACAGAAGGAAAGCCGTCTGAACCATAAGTGGCCAGCCCTGATACCATCTCGCAGCATCTCTATTCACAGCTCCCACTGGCAGCATTGTGCATAGGCGGACAACCGGGACTGGAGGGCAGTCTGCCCCTCCAAAGGACGTGCAGCTGGCTCCGACCTCCCTCCTGCAAGAGTTGCCTTCTTCCCCCGTCAGCTGAGAATAGCAGGTGGAGAAGATTCCCACCAAGATGGTCACAGCAATGACTTGGTTGTGCCTGCAGGTGTTTGGGGATTAATTAGGCCCCATAAAACTGCAGGCTGTGGCTTTTATTACCAGCCACAAGCAGATCAGTTGTTTGGGTGGCAGTAAACTGTGAAAGTCGCTCAGTCGTATCCAACTCTTTGCCACCCCATGGACTGTAGCCCGCCAGGCCCCTCCTCCATCCATGGGATTCTCCAGGCAAGAATACTGGAGTGGGTTGCCATTTCCTTCTCCAGGGGATCGTCCCAACTCAGGGATTGAACCTGGGTCTCCTGCACTGCAGGTAGATTCTTTACCATCTGAGCCACCCAGGGAACCCCATGAAAACTATGAAAGGGCTCCTCGGGTAGCTCAGGCAGTAAAGAATCTACCTGCAATGCAGGAGACCCAGGTTCAGTCCCTGGGTTGGGAAGATCCCCTGCAGAAGGAAATGGCAACCCACTCCAGTGTTCTTGCCTAGAGAATCCCATGGATGGAGGAGGGGCCTGGCGGGCTACAGTCCATGGGGTGGCAAAGAGTTGGACAGGACTGAGCAACTAATACTTTCACTCTTCAAACTCTGAACAGCACAGTGACCTGTGGCCACGAAAGGGAATAGCAGGTGGAAGAGGCCTCACTTTCCAAGGCCACCTGTCTTAGAATCTGCCCAGGAGGCAAGAGGGTATCAGGCACCCCTTCTTTATGACCAGCCTGTAGAGAGGTATGTTCCATCCAGAAGCTGGGGATGGATAAGAAAACAGTACTGGGAATGCACTGACCGCCTTGTTAAGACACAGCAAACAGGGACCATGTGGCCTGAGTGAGTCCTTTGTGTCCCCTTAGCCCAGAAAGAGGAAGAGAAGAGCTGGTCTTTCCCAGAGAGAAGATACAGCTCTAGTCCAGGAGGCCACAGGGCGGCCTGGGCCCTTGGGCTTCAGGCTGGGAGGGACAGGACCAGAGCAACCTGATGTCTGGGCTTCCCCTCCAGAGGACAGACATCAGAGCCATGTGCTGCTTGCCTTAAGGAAGCTGCAAACTTGGCTTGATTGATTTTTCACCTCTAAGCCAGGAATCGTGAGTCCTATACCCTCTCCAACAATCTTCCGGTGAGACCAGAGTGACCAGACCAGGAAGAATCGTGCCCCAGGGACCTATGCCTCCTCTGCCCCACCTCCCCTTCTGCATCCTCCCTCAGCCCTTTTCTTCCCAAAAGAAGCAGGTGATGATTCCTCTCCAAGCGAAATTGAGCCCAGGGACTGTCTCTCTGGCCAAGAAGAGAAGGTGAGGACAGTTGGTCCCGGAGAATCTGTCTGGAGACTAGATGTTGAAGCAATGATGCCCACACAAGCCCGACCAGCCCCGGTCCTCAGCAGGAGCCTGCTATGGTCCCCAAGGAGATGGGACACACAGTGGCTCCTTGCTCTTGGGACCACGTGACACGGGTAACAACCAGGCTGGCTCTGGCTTATATGGCTGTGTGGAGCCAAGCACTGAAGATGGGGTGGCATTTTACAATAGTTAGGATCCTTCACCGCCCACTGGAGAAGGAAATGGCATGCCAGGCATTCCAGTATTCTTTCCTGGGAAATTCCAAAGACCAAGGAGCCTGGCGGGCTACAGTCCATGGGGTCACAAAGGGGCAGATGTGACTAAACTACCACCACCATCACAAGATAGGAAACTGCTGGAAATGCAGGTTTGGCCAAGAAGATGGGACTCAGGCTCCAGGGTGTTTGGGGAGGCAGGCAATGTGGGTGGGGAGGGCCATCGGAGGTCTGCCTGGTCAGCATGGCCCTGGTCAGTCCCCAGACTCGACTCTTTCCGCACTTCCTTCTGCGTCCCCCTGTGCCCTTCGGCAAGCACCCACCACTCACCTCATCAGCCTCAGACGTCACTTCTGGGGGAAACACTACTCTGGCTCTGCTCTGGAAGTGCCCCTTCTCACCTAATCCTTTGTCTTAAGCAGCAGCCAGACCTGGAAATTTGGAAGCCTCAGGTGTCCGGTTGAGGGGCGGGGGAGGGGATTCTGAGGTCAGTCAGAGGTCAAGCCACCCATCCCTTTCCTCCTAGACACTGAGGCACCCTCCTGTCACCCTGCACAAGCCTGACTTAGAACACAACGCTCCGTCAGGATGCAGAGACCATAAGCCTAAATGCTGCCCCTCCCGCCTCCATCCTGGCCTCTGGTGCTCCTTCAAGGCACACAGTGCCAGCCTGGCCTGGTCTCGAGGACTTGGCCCCAGTGTCCTGGGGAGGAGGTGACACCCAGAGATGCAGGGTGTCCTTCTCCCTCCATCTACATCCACTTCACCATCGAGGACAGGGAAGCAGACGTTGGAATATTTTTCCCTAAGGCCCCTGCCAGGAGCCCCCAGGAAAGGACAGGTCACCAGTGGGAGAGACAGAATGTCCTAGGCCCTGGAGTCCAGGGGAGAGGCCACACCTGCGGCACCTGGGCCCCAAACCATCTTTGCCTTGGCACATGGAAGCCCAACCCCTTCCTGCTTGTGGATGAAATGAACGGAGGAACCCCGGGGCCTTCCCGGGGCACAGCAGGTCCGAGGTCCCACAGCTGGTGAGCCTCAGGAAGCCAGCTGCAGCTCCTGTCCTCTGGGTCCTCTTACCCTCATATGAGCGAACAGTGTAAGAAGCCAAATTACTCATGCTGGGGGAGGCTTCAAATGCCATTTCCTGTGGGTATTGTTTCCAGTCCAGTGTTGTATTAACAGAGCTCTGCCTGGTGATCATTGTATTATCATATTTTAATCTCAGGATAATGATGATAATCTCAGTCCCTGACGAGATGCCAGCATCCTGAGTTTCACACCTGCCCTCCCTGTATCTACACCCCACCCTCACTGGGGGCTGGCCTTGGGGTCAGCACCCCTTCCTGCACGTGAGGTCAGGGGGTCATTTCCTTCTGTCCATCTTCCAGGCTAACAGTGTCCAAAGCCAGAGTTTGGAGCCCACAAATCTTTAATCTTTGCCACCCACTGGCCCCTCTTTCACACCATCAGGTGGAGAAAGGTCTAGGAGGCAAACTAAGGTCCCAAAGAGATGGAAGAAGGTTCTGGTGGTTTGCTAGGATCCAGGAGAAGGTGGGACAGGCCAGAGCCATGCTTACGGGGCCTAGTCATCTCGTGACTTGGCCCTGCTTTGTCAGGCACTCACTCACTCCCTTAACAAAGGTCTGTTAAGCTTCCACTCGGCAGGCATTGATTCTACCCTGGAACTTCATTCCTGACAGAGGGACCACGCCAGGTCATGGGGACGCAGCGCGAGAGGTCTCAGTCCTTAACCTACTCATGAGGATAGTGGCCGACAACACTATTTACTGGGTAACAGTATGACCTCATGAGGAGAAGGACCAGGGTGGGCGGTGCGGCAAGAGACCGTTAGTAGGACCAGCCCCGCAGCCCTCCCGGGATGCCGGCCTTTCACCAAAGAGCACCTCTCGGGGGACAGTCCCACACTGCTCATTGTGGGATCTGCACTTGCCTGCTGGTGATGGAGGCAGTGACTCTGGGACACTTAGAGCTCTCAGGACACAGAGCTAGCGAGGATTCAGTAGTGCAGGTGAGAAGAGACAAGGGGAGAGCCGGAGTCTATCAGCAGCAGGAAATCCATAACTGGGCCTGAGGCAGGGAAAGAGATTTGCAAAGAAAATTCTATTCATGGATTACTTCCTTCTGATCACAGCAAAGAGTCAGCCCAAGATGTCTTGCTCTGTGCTAAAACCCTGCTGTCCTTTCAGAGGCACACACAGACACCCTGCATCATGTCTGACACTGGACACAGGTGGTGGGGGGACAGTGGGGGTCACACCTCCCACTCACAAACAGGGCCTGAGCCATCTGAGGGCCCACAGTCCAGCGATGGGTGATCCTAGGACATGTAACTCGGGATAAATGCCACCCCTTTTTATTCAAAGACATGTTTATTTATCTTATCGTTATTATATAGCAGCGAACATGGCTCATTATTCCTTCGGTGAATAGTTCTGTGAGTTTCTACCCATGTACAGGTCCACATAATCACTGCTGGATCAGGTCACGAGACAGCTCCATCACCGCCTTCCCCCAAAAATCTTCCTCCGCCCCCTCTTTGTACTTGAGCCCTCACCTACTCCACTGCCCCAGCCATCATCAGCACCATGTGTGTCTGACAAGTGGAAAGGTGGCCTATAGCCTCTGACGCTGCTTTCTCACCTGGTGTGTTTGGGCGAGAATCCCACCAGATTCCTGTTCCAGCAGCTCCCGCTCAGTCTGCTTGGCAGTGTCCTGGGGGATAGACCAGAACTTGCTCCCCTTGCCTCTGGGTCCACTTCATCCTTCGTTCGATCCTCACATGGTGGGCAGAGGAAGAAGGGAAGACCCCTGAACTTTCCACCTCTCTCCCTGAGAGGGTGAGGGCTGGGGTCCCGTGGGTAAGCACACCCTGTGACTCGGGGCTCACACAAACTGAAGAGTGACCCTGATGAATGGACAACGTGGGGCATTAGAGGGGCTGGGTGCTGTGTAGGGGCAAAACAGAAAGGGGCAGGAGCAGTGAGCCGTGTGGGCAGGGTCCGAGCTGAGAAATAGAGAGGGAGACGTATGGGACAAGACTTGGAGGAAGGAGAGGAGCCTCGTGAATCCTGAAGGCTGAGCAGCCTGGCAAGGAGACAAGGATCCCTGCTGGAGCAGTGCTCACAATACAGGATGGCTTCAGGGAGGGACATGCCCTCAGGGACTGGGGTTCAGCCTCCACCTGGGGCCATGATATCTCTAGACATCCTGGGGGGCCAGTCGTGGAAGGGCACCTAAAGTCCGCCGAGCATGTGCTCATGTGGGGGGCAGTCTCCCTGAGTCACACCACAGCTGCACACCACTCCCACCCCCCAACAGTCCTGACCCAAGACTATTCTGCTGCCAGGGAGGTGGCCCTCCGGTCACTCTCTGCCAGTGCACAAGCAGGATGACACTGGGGCCAGATGCGGCCCTAGTCCTGGGGGCTCAGGCTTCGCTGGGCCGAGGTCACAGAGGCCAGAGTCCGCAGGCCTCCGGGAGAGCCTTCTTAAGCCCCTCTGAGGGCTGGCAGAAGGGCGTTAATCCTCGCCTGTGCTGCTGGCCAGAGTTCCAGATCTCATTAGCATTTACAGAAGTTGAATTAATCCTCCCTTGATAATCTGGTGCTTACTGATTTTTATTTTTAACTCTTATTTGATGAAGACAAATTAAGTGTCTTCCAACGTACAGATTTTCCTAGGGAGGCCAAGGAAGGGGAGATAGGGAACCCGGGCATTCAGAGGGCACCAAAGACTCTTGTGGCCAAGTTAGCGGGTCCTGGGAGAAGGACAGGACATCAAAGTGGCCAGAGTCAATTCAACTGAGACAGAGGGGAGCCCCACAGGGGACCTAGAGGCCTAAGCCCCTGAGGCCCCGGTTAGGACCACCTGAGCTCGTGGGGGCCGTTCTGATTCATCTTTATCGCAAGCAAGTTAACAACAAATGTCAGTAGCCCACGGCCTGCAGAAAAGAGGGGATGTTTTGAGAAGCAAACGAAGGGTGACGTACCGAAGACTGGCAGGAGGTGCAGCTCTTAACCCAGGAGCAAGTCTGGGTCCAAGACCTTGGGGGGCAGGGGTATGCCCCATCCCCTCACCTCTCAGGACCTGCCACGATGGAGCTGCCTGTTCTCAAGGCCAGAGCCACAGTGGCCACAGCACCCAGTGCCCCATGGTCAGCAATGATGCAGTGGACAGGCCTGGTGCTGGACCATGTGCTCCAACCAGAGCTCAGGCATGTCCCAGTGGCAGGAGCTGGATGCTTTGCAGGCCATGGGGCCTCGACTAAGGTGTGTCACCGGGTACAGTGGGCTTCCCCGGTGGCTTAGCTGGTAACGAATCCACCTACAAGGCAGGAGACCTGGGTTCGATCCCTGGGTAGCGAAGATCCCCTGGCAAAGGGAAAGGCTACCCATTCCAGTATTCTGGCCTGGAGAATTCCATGGACTGTATAGTCCGTGGGGTCGAAAGAGCTGGACATGACTGAGAGACTTTCAGGTACAGTAGGCAGTGAGGGCCTGCACAAGTCAGGTCTCAGCAATTCAGCCACCATCATCTTCTTCCTTCATTCCTTCATCATCTGCTTCCCTCAGAAGATTCACTGGGTAGAGAAATTGGTTTAAATTATGATAGTTCAAACTGTTGATTGGATATCTCATCTAAAGTATTAAAACGTTAGTGGCTCAATAGTGTCTGACTCTTTGTGACCCCATGAACTAGATAGCCCACCAGGCTCCTCTGTCCATGAGATTCTTCTGGCAAGAATACTGGAGTGGGTTGCTATTTCCTTTTCTAGCGGACCTTCCTGACCCAGGGATCGCACTCAGGAGTCCTGCATTACAGGCAGATTCTATACTGTCTGAGCCACCAGGGAATCCCCGTCTCATCTAAATCAGGTGCCCTTATTCTGCAGAAATATTTAGGGTCCTTGGAATATATATTAAATTCCCAACTCTTACCCACACAGAGCTTGAAAACCAAGGAGGGCTGTTACAGACACTGAGGAAGCAGAAGACGGACTCTGATCCGTGTGCACGGCCCAGACTCAGTCCTTCCAGGAGCAGGGGCCAGATGGGAGGATGAAGTCTGCCATCCTGCATCTTCTGCCCACAATACCGTGTTCGGTCCTCACTGGTTTGCAGAAGAGGAACGGGAATTCAGGTGAGCCAGATGACTTGGCCCTGCCTGGACCCGGCTAGGGTTCTAAGCATGCCCATTGCTAGTGGCCCAGGGCCCTGGTGGCCACTCCTCAGCCCGGACATGCAGCGGGAAGACCTCAGTCCAGCAAAGAGGCTGGACCAGAGGCCTCACTGAGTCACCCAGTGGCCGGGCCCCTCGAGACCATGCTCTTGGATCCAGCTTCTCTGAGTCCGCTGACTTGCTTATTAGCACAGACTCTACCTACTCCTCATCTGTGCCCCTCAGCCTTCAGCCCCAGGCCAGGCAGGCTCCAGGGAGGGCAGGACCTTTCTCCACAAGAAAATCATCACCTCTTACTCCTGGTGAGGGGACCAGCTGATGGGGAAGGCTGCTTCAACCCCCAGTCAAAACAGCTTTGTAAAACGAGCTGTGACAAAATTGTCACATTAGATGTATCTGAATAAAGCCAGCCAGGCAGCTGGCAGAACACAATTTTACATCATTTTGACAGCCTGCATTAAGAAGCTGCAGGCGCCACTGGGAAATTACCTCCAAACTCAGCCCAAATTATAGCCACTGCAGTACGCTCAGCCTTCGAGGGGCGAGAGGCTGCCCAGGACAGGGACAGCAGAGGACAGACCTCTTCCTCTCCTGTCCCCCTACACGGCTGGGCATGGATGGAGCCATGCTGCCTAGTGGGGAGATAAATGGGAAACGAGGCCTTATTGCAGTCTGGGGCACTTAAAACACAAAATATAACTCAGTGAATGTTGAAGCTCTTATTGGCTTGATTCAAAGACTCATGAATCAGCTGCCTCCATCTAGCAGACAGAAAGGGGCTCCGAGAAGCAAAATGAAGGACTTCTGCAGGCAGAAGGCAGGGAAGACAGTCACCAGGACATGTATTGGCTGGGGCAAGATCATCCTCCTTTCGGGGTGAGGCGCAAGGGTCCACCCAGCAGACCGCCTCCCGAGTGCTGACCAGGTCACTCCAGATGCACTGGGTCAAGAGTCCACTCCCAGAGAGGCTGAAACTTTTAGTGAGGTATGAAGGCTCAGTTTGGTGATGGGGCGTAAGCACATGAGACTCCACTCCAGGCCTGTTGTCCTGTTTCTGGCAGGGGAGACCATCTTTCATCTCACCAGGGGCCTCTGGGCTTGCACTTCTGTCTAGTCTCCTAGATGAGCTACCCAGGAAACACACCAGATAAGGGAGGGAAAGAAAGAAGCAAGGAGGGAAGAGAGGGACGGAGGGCAGGAGTCACCAACATCCAGGAGCAACCAGATTTATTAATTGCTCCAACAGCCTGTGCTTAACGGTCCACAATGGCCTTCTCCAGAAGTAACCATTCTTACAGGCTTAAAGACAAGTAAGGGAATCTGTGCGTTTTGTATTTTCCCAAGGGGGAGCTCTGATGGCCAGAACCTTCTGGCCCCTGGAAGGGGGAGGAAGTATAGGACCTCAGACTTCCTGTGGATGCCCAGCTGTGAAAGGAGGAGGCATAGGGGGTGGGGTGGAGTGGGGGTGAGAGAGGCAGGCTAGGCCTGGAGAGACTTGGGGAGGCGGGGCTGAAGGGTGTGTGGCTCTGAATATTCATGGCACTAATTAAGCAACAGCTAATTGGAAAATGCTGGATTTTATTAAGACCTCAGACTTATATCATTGTAACAGTCACCAACATTGTAACAATCATCTAATGGGCACTTTGGGTTCTTTCCAGAGTTTCTTCCCTCTCTCCCCAGCTGTTAATGTGCAGGAAAGAGCTCAGCTGTGAGCAGACTAGGCAGAGGGAGCCGGCTTTATGGCTGGAGAGAAGGCTGGTCCTTCCCCCCTCCCCCACCCCAGAGTCCTGAGATACGGGAGGCCGGGAGGTACACAGAGGGAAAGAGGTTGGGGGGAAGAGTCCAGACCCAGTGAAACTGTTTGCACTAAGCAGTCAATAAAGATTGGTGCCAGTGGTCATACAAAATGGCCTTGGGGTGGAGTCATACTGGACCCAGTCACCTCCTTGCCCCTGGGAGGGAGATTCTCATAGCCAGTGTCAAGCCAAAGCCCAGAAAACAGCTGGGTATTTGGGGGAAACTCCTGTCTACTAGTTTAATTTCCCTACTCTGTAGACAGAAAGAGATTCTGCTCAGAGGGAAACTGTAAAAACAGCAAAGAGTGCCTGTAGCCTCTGGGTGATGCTACGTTAGGGATAAGGCACAATTCCATCTGCTTTTGGTGACACTCAAGGGGACTGGGCAGTGGAGGAAGCAGCCCAGAGGCCACAGTCCCACAAGCCTCTTCCTGGTCATTTATGAGGGTGTCAGAGCTCAAACTCATTCTGAGGTCACATCACAGAGCTGCTACTGCTGCTGCTAAGTCACTTTAGTCATGTCCGACTCTGTGCAACCCCATAGACAGCAGTCCACAAGACTCTGCTGTCCCTGGGATTCTCCAGGCAAGAACACTGGAGTGGGTTGCCATTTCCTTCTCCAATGCATGAAAGTGAAAAGTGAAAGTGAAGTCGCTCAGTCGTGTCCGACTCTTAGCAACCCCATGGACTGCAGCCTAGCAGGCTCCTCCGTCCACGGGATTTTCCAGGCAAGAGTACTGGAGTGGGGTGCCATTTCAATAAATGTCTAGTTAGAGAACCAAAAATGGACATCAGAGTCAGGGAAAACACCTCGAACACCCTGCAGAGCAGAACAGCCTTGGTCCCCAGCAGCCCTGGCCCCTAACACACAGTGAGCAGCTGAAGGACCCTGAGATGTGAGGGGGCGTGGGGCTGCTCCAAGGATGTTCCCTTCGCCTGCGTGCCGCCAGGGCCCTCATCCACAGCCCCGCAGGCCCAGCCCAGCCCAGCACAGCACAGTCCACGGGCCCCTCACACTTGGCCTGCGGGTGAGTCCTCTCAGGGTGGAAGGTCTCCCCTGGCAGGCAGGAAGGCCCTGTGAGGATGAGATGGACCCCAGCTCCCCTCTCAGGCAAGGTGCTCCCAATCAAGGGACAAAGTCAGGCAGGACAGCAAGCGTCTCAAGAAGGACTCTGTGTTTTGTTTTGTTTGTGATCATTTGCTCAGTCATGTCTGACTCTTTGCCACCCTTTGGACTGTATCCTGCCAAGCTCCTCTGTCTTTCAGGCAAGAATACTGGAGAGGGTAAGGGGACTTTTTCACAGGTAAAGGAACACGAGAGGCCTGAATTCTGATAATACCCCATTGGTTTGCTTTAAAAAAAAAAACTGTTAAGAAAAGGTTTCTTTTTATTGACAAGGGAAAATGTTTGTTATATTTTCTTCAGAAAAGGCAAGTTGGAGAGCTGCATTTTTTTTTTTTGGTGCAGATTAAAAGTAAATTATACATTCATTTAAGCTTTCTCCCATCGATTTGCTCTTAGGAAACTCTTAATTCTCATTCGAGAGAAAACTTTTATGCTCGTCCTATGGAATCTAGATTCAGGGCGCTGCCATCTCTGGCTCTCTGCCCGGGGTGCCTTCACCCTCTAGAACCAAAGGGAGCTTGTTTGTGAGGACATGGAGCAAAGGGAACCCTCGTGCACTGTGGGTGGGGATGTAAGTTGGTACAGCCACTGCAGAAAACAGAATGGAGGTTCTTCAGAGAATTGAAAATAAAATCGCTATATGATCCAGCAGTTCCACTTCTGGGTATTTACCCAAAGAAAACAAAATCACTAACGGGCTTCCCTGGTGGCTCAGCTGGTGAAGAATCCACCCGCAGTGAGGGAGACCTGGGTTGGGAAGATTCCCTGGAGAAGGGAAAGGTTACCCACACTCCAGTATTCTGGCCTGGAGAATCCATGGACTATATAGTCTATGGGGTCACAAAGAGTCAGACACGACTGAGTGACTTGCACTTCATTTGAAAAAAAAAAAAACTGCACATCTATGTTTATTGCTGCACTATTTACCATAGCCAAGACATGAAAGCAACCTAAATATTCATCTATGGGTGAAAAAATAAAGATGTGGCACACACACACACACACACACACACACACACACACACACACACACAATGGAATATTACGCAGCAATAAAAAGCAGTAAATTTCCCATTTGCAGTGACATAGATGGTCCTTGAGGTCATTACGATTAGTGAAATGTCAGAGAAAGATAATACTGTGTGATATCATTTATATATGGAATTAAAAAAAAAAAACAAGTTCATACATTCAGAGAACAGATTGGTGATTACTAGAGTCGAGGGAAGGGAAGAGGGTGAGGAGTTGTGAAACAGGTGAAGAATATCAAAAGATATAAACTTCCAGTTATAAGTTATGGAGATGTGCAGAATGGCAACTATAGTTAATAACACTGTTTTGCATATTTGAAAGTTGCTAAAAGAGTACATTTTTAAAGTTCTCATCACAAGAAAAAAGTTTTTTGTAGTGATGCATGATGACAGAGGTTAACTAGGCTGGCTGTGTAAACATTTTGCAATGTACACAAATATCAAATCATTATGCTGTACACCTGAAACTAATATAATGTTATACATCAATTATAATTAACCTTGCAAAGGATAACAAGTGATGGGTAGATGGGTTGATGGATGGATGGGTGTAGAGACCATTGTGAATAGGGGTGATGGATGCAGAGACACGGTGGGAGGTGGAGCCTGTGAGAGGCAGCGCTGAGCTGATGGATATCAATGATCTGACAGGAAAGTCCGGCCTCACTGCAGTGAGGACTCAGGCTGTAGGCCCAGCAGCAGGTCAGTCTCACTGGCCGGGAAATGAGGGGTTTCTGTGCCCCTGAGCACAGTGCCAGAAAGATAGTTTCAGAGGGGCCCCAGCAGAGAAGGCGGCCACCTGGACTGCGCACAGAGTGACAGACCAGCCGCAGCACCTGGCACAGCCGGTGTGGGTCCAGCTCCGGGGGACACCCAGGTCCACATCCACACCATGCTCACTTCGGGCCTCTACCCAGAGCCAGTGCCCCCGGCCACCAGACCGTCTCTGAGAGCCCTATGCAGAGAAAGGCCGTTGTTTTCCAAACTTCTTCCTCCGTCCTGCATGTGACCTCACTTCCCTGAGAGGAGGTGGCTTTGTGGATGCAGGACCGCTAGGAGACCAGCCTCCCTGCAGCCTCACTCCTGGCCTCCCACCCAGGCTCTGAGGTGGCCATGAACCTGCTCCCAGACATGGGCAGCCTTGCCCATGGTGGGGCTTACTGTGACCCCTGAGCAGCAAGGACCTCTGAGTCAGCTCTCCTCCCCTATGTGGAGAGGAGAGCCCTCTCCCTGGCTCCTAACCACCCCTCACCCCACTCCCTGCAGTAGGCAGGCATCAGGGGACCCCAGGTACCATGCAGGGGTCCGACATGACATAATGCCCAAAAGGAACCAGGGTGGGGTGGGGTGGGCATGAAGCCATAGCTGGCCCACTTCTCTGTGAGTTGACCATCAACACTGAAAGGCCTGGGCAGCCTCCTCCAGACTCCCTGAGTCACAGAAACCCACCGGGGGGAGAACTGGGAGGGCAACAGTCCCCAGAAGGGGGCTGTGAGATACAGCTGCCCATGCCCCTCCCCCCACCCCCTGCGCTGTCCTCCATCTCCCTGATCTCTTCCTCTGAGGTTTCACGTGGCAGGTTTTGGCTGCTCACCTCGCTGTCTGGCCGCCTCCCCACCAGCCTGAGTCACCGTGACCCAGCTGCCCCCTCCAGCAGGCTCTGTCCCCACAGTCGCCTCTCCCTGGAAGTGACAGCTCTGCTACATCACTGTATGCAGCTCAGGCAGCACTGGCGTCCTTGAAGAACTTTTCTTGCTGCAGTGCACGTGTGGCTGTCCCCCGCCCCCTGCAGCAACCTCCAGGCACTGTAGCCACCCAGTCCATCCACCGACATCCCCAGCATCAGGGGGGAACACTGTGTCACCCCAGCCGTGGTGTACCACGTGTACAACCTTGGCAAACTTCTGACCCTCCCTGAGGCTGCCCTCTCATCTGTAAAACAGCCATGATAGTGCATCTTTTTTGGCTAGCCTCATGAGGCTACCAGAAGTGAAATGAGATCATGTGCGGATTTGCTAAGCAGCATTAAAAAATGGTTCTTACTGTATGACAATGCACCCCACATCTGATCACCACCAGGTGGAGCGGGGGCAGTTTTATGCCTCAGGACTGTCACCTCCCACTTTCCCCCTGACTTACTCCAACAAACTCAGGTTCAGCATGACTCACCCCAACAAGCTAAGCTCCACATGGGTCCTGACCCAGGGGAAGAATATCAGGACCCTACATGACTGTGATGCTTAACTCTGTGTCAACTTGACTGGGCACAGGATGCCCAGGTATTTGGACAACATTATTTTGGGTGTGTCCATGATGTTTTCAGATGAGATAAACATGTGAATCTGCAGACTGAGTAAAGTAGATTGCCCTTCCCCTAGGAGTGGGCCTCACCCAGTCGAAACCGACTGATGTCGTTACAGGGGCTCCGAAGAGCTCCAGTACCCAACCTTTATGTCTCAGTGCACAGAAGAGTTCGGTGAGAGCAGTGTGGTTGATGAGAGCTGATTTATTAGAATAGGACACTTTTGAGGCTTACAAGTGGATGGGCAAGAAATGCCACCGTCTGAGAACATACTGGGCTATAGTTTTATAATCCAAGGAAAAGTTGAGAGGGAGAAGACCTTCTTTGTCTTTCTTGAGTAGATGTCATGCTTCCATCATCAACTTCTCCTCCAGGTTAGACAGGGGAGTTTTCTTGTCTCTACATGGCCAAGCTAGGTCCACAAATTATTATTATTATTATTTATGTATGCAGAGAACATGTCCTAGGGATCATTAACTCACTGAGCTCATTGGGCAAGATGTAGGTCTCATGTCACCGTTGCTCTTATTGTTTGGGGGCCTGTCCTGTGCTTCTGTTGCGTGGTTTTGTTGTTGAGTAAGCCTGCTTTCTCGAGTAATCATTAACTTACAGGGGCCTCCTGTATTTTTCTACTTACAATTCCCTAGTGAGATTAACTATTTAATCACCTATTTTGTCTCTTCATTCTGTCTCTATCATTTCTCCCTCCAGGTGTTTACCCTTTTATGCTTAGAAGGGGATAAGGGGTAAAATTCTTTCAGTCATTAGCAGCTTCCAGCTGAGACAGGGCATAGACTGCCTGGGAAGGAGTGAATATCTGGCTGATTACCCCTTCTCTGATGGGAGAAGCTGCAATACTCTGTCCACCTGATGCGAAGAGCCGACTCATTGGAAAAGACCCTGATTCTGGGAAAGACTGAAAGCAGGAGGAGAAGGGGACAACAGAGGATGAGAAGGTTGGGTGGCATCACCGACTCAGTGGATGTGAGTTTGCCCAAGCTCCGGGAGATGGTGAAGGACAGGGAAGCCTGGGGTGCTGCAGTCCATGGGGTCGCTAAGAGTTGGACATGGCTGAGCAACTGAACAACAGCAACTGGTGGGAGAGTTTTAGTCCATGTCATTCTGGCTAGCAGAATCCTTTTAGCTCTCTTAGGTGTTGAGCATTGGAGGATGAGTCTACAAAGCACTATAAATTACAAGAAATAAAACAGTAAGCCTCAGAAAAGTCATTAGAAGAGATTGTAACCAAAATTTTGAAGATCCAAACCATTTTTTTTCCCCAAAAAGTTTCCAAGTGTGGAAGAGGATCACTTAAAGCTTCAATCTGTTTGTGTTCAGTTAGGCCCAGAAACTCAGTGTTTTATATTTTAGGGTCTATTGAGTCCTTCATCTCAGTTATAGGTTTAATCTGTTCCTTTATTCTTCTGTTAATATCATTTGGTGATGAGGGTGGCTTCCTTGTCCCTTGAAACACTGAATGGCCCCTAATTTAGTTAATAAGTCCCTTTCATTAAAGAACTAGGACAATCAGGCACAAAGAGAGAGCAATGTAGAAACAACCAGCTGTTGATGTTGCAGAAAAGAGGTCTCAGGAAAGTGTGCCCCTGTCTCTTTCCTGACACTCCCATTACTTGCAATTGTTAAAGTTTTCTTAACAACTTTATTAAGTATAAATATTCTTTAAATATTTCTTACAGTTGTTAAAGTTTTCAATCCTTTGGCTTAAAACCAAGAAGGTTGCACCAGTGTATACAAGAAATTCTATCAATTTGCCCGCCATTTCAATGACGACCCAAGGCTCGACCTTCCTTATATAGATGCCATCTCCACACAGGGCCACTTCTGGCTCTGGGCCCTGTCGGTCTTCTGATTGTGAAACCGTCAATAGCCAAGGGGCCCCCATCGCTCACCGGCATCTGGGGCATTCCCTCTGCCAATGGCTTGGCTGTTTGCAAAGGACACATCAATCAGTCTTTACTCCAGTGTCCCTTCTGTCCACACCGGGCACACTGATTTGGCTGGGTACCCATGAGCCTTGTGGTCCACCATGGCCAGATTAGCCCAGAAAGCCTGGGCTCTCCTTTGGTGGTCTCTGTGTGGACAAGGTCATTGCAGTCATTTGAGCCTTTTGTTTACCTCTCTGAGTGCATTCAGCCTTTTTGGCCATACTCTTATTGTCAAAAATAGAATAAGCCAGTTGGAACAAATCACTCATTGGGGTCTGAGGACCAGCAGTTGTTTTTTGAATTTTGTGCCTGATGTCTGGGGCAGACTGGGCTATGAAATGTATAACCAAAAGGGCTTGTCCCATGGGGAAGAAGGGATCCACATTTGTATAGTTTTTAAAAACTTCTGTTAATCTCCCTTGGAAAATTGCAGGATTCTCATCCTGCCCCTCTTGGACTTCTTTTGTTTTTTCCATCATTAACAGGCTTTATTGTGAGCTTTTCTACACCCTCTATTAATCAATCATATGGTCCCATCTACCTCTATCAATAACATTTATCTGGCGATTCCACTGTGGACCTGTGTCAGGAACAGTGTCACTCCCCCCTGGTGCCCTGTATGGTCTTCTTGGGCTGGGCTGCCATTTGGTCTGCACGGGCTCTGGCTGTAACAGCCTCGACTGGAGACTTGGCTTCTGCCTGTGAGCTAGCTCTTGTTGGGACAGCCATTTCCAAGGATGTAGTAGCTTTCACTGGGGTAAGAGTGATCCAAGCATTTTCTTCCCGTGTCAAAACCTTCCATGTAATTAAGATTTGTACTTACAGCTTTAGATGTTACGCCTTCTAAAGCAGTCTCCCAACCAGATGTTAAAGTTCAAGAAACTGCCACAAAGGAGTCCCCAGCACTGTTGACAGTGAGCAAAGGCTGGTCTGGCTGCAAGTTGGAAGTGATGACCATTTTTAAGGGTTGGAGTAAGGGAAACTGACATCAAGGCTCAGGACATCCTCTGTTGGGCACTTTTAGCAATTAGGGGAGAACTACCTTAAGTCTTGGAAGTCCATTCCCTTCAGTTTTGGGGGGCATAGTGTACTTAAGAATACCTGATAAGAGGTCATTTATCTAGGTGGGACACAGTCCCTCCAATGATGTTTTAAACATATATCCCCTCACTGTAGATTATAAGCATTTGGTCTTTATCCAAAGAGAGATTACAGTGATCAGCTTCAGAAATAAGCTTATAATACTTTCTTAATAACTCAATTAAATTTTATAATATAACAACAAATAGCTATTTTGAAAAGTGTTTTAAAAAGTAAATACGGACCTCGAGTAACAAAACTAAAATTTCATATTTATTAAAATAATTTTCTCACTGAATTACCCTCACTTTTCCCAAATATAGCCAAATTAAGTTTGATTTGTTTGCTAAATAAGTCTGGTTAGTTGATCATATAGGCGTGTATATTTTGTCCAATAAAGAAGATGCCTTGGTCACTGAAAACTATAAAAGTCTGCTCCAAATGAAAAACACATTTTTAACCATTCTTTTTGTCTGAGGGCATTAGTTTTATAGTCAAGAAAGCTTTAATCCAGTAAATTAAAAAATGGGGTTTATCAGGGAGCCGGAAAGAGCCAAGCGGCTGTCTTGGACTTGCCTGACTGTTTAATTTACAGATTAATTTTTTAAATTTAGGACTGAAACCATAAAACCCAGATTAGGACTTGAACCCAGGGTCTTTTAATTGAGACTGCACACCTAGGTTCAGGACTTGATGAAATTCAGGTTTTTGATGTCTCATCACAGAAAAAAATCAGCAAGAAACCAAGTGAGCAGTATTTGTTTAGAGAGAAACACATTTCATAGTCAGAGTTGTGGGCCATCTCAAAAGGCAAGAGGCCTTGTGAGAAACACATAGTCTTTTGAGTTTTAATCAGGGATAGAAGAAAAGTCTCAGAATTAAGCTGTTTTCTTGTCAAATGAACTGAGAAGAGAGAATAAATTGTTCTAGTGAATGCAGTAAAAAATCTTCTGGAGTTAAAAAGGAAAGAAACAGAACAGAAGCAGATGTAGAGTGTAGAAGGAAAACCTCAGAGTGAAAGAGTATGGATTATGAAACCCTGTAACATTCTACAGCAGCTTGTTTTATCCCTGGCTTGCTGTTAGATGCACACATAACATCTATAACCTTTTTACATTTCTCTGCAGCCAGGACTTGAACCTGGCCAAAGTCACCAGACAGTGAAATTCTTCCTTTTCCTATACCATTTCGCTTGTCTCCTACACCAGCAATAAGATCCCTTCCGCATCTCCATGCATGTGCATACTCACTTGCTTCTGTCCTGTCCAACTCTTTCTTACCCCATGGACTGTAGCCTGCCAGGCTCCTCTGTCCATGGGATTCTCCAGGCAAGAATACTGGAGTGGGTTGCCATACCCTCCTCCAGGAGATCTTCCTGACCCAGGGATGGAACCTGTGTCTCCTGCATCTCCTGCATTGCAGGCGAATTCTTTACTGCTGAGCCACCAGGGAAATCCCCCTCATCTCCACACCAGCTTTCTGTAGCAAACCATGCCAATTGTCAACGTTCTTCCAATTCCCTGTCTTTAAGCATTCATATCTTTGTTCCCTTGGCCTGTCCTAGGCACCCGATCAGAGCTCCAAGGCATTGAGTGTTGATCTGCCTGACTGAAACGGGCTGTCATTGGTGGAGTCTCCTCCCTGAACTCGTGGCCCACAGCATCCCACAGCCCTACTAGGACCTGTCCCCAGACGTTCTTATCTTACCGCTGTCTTGCCGCAGTCACCAACTAAAACCAATTGGTGTCATTTCAGGGGGGCTCCGAAGAGCTCCAGAATCACAGTCTTTTATGTCTCAGCACAGAGAAGAATTCAGCAAGAGCAACGTGGTAGATAAGAAGTGATTTATTAGAATAGGACACGTGTGAGGTTTACAAGTGGGTGAGTGAGAAATGCTACGCCCCAAGAATTTTACTGGGCTACAGTTTTATAATCAAAAGAGAAGTAGGGAGGAAAGAAGACCTTCTTTGCCTCTCTTGAGTAGGCATCATGTTTCCATCATCAGCTCCTCCTCCAGGATAAGCAGGGGAGTTATCTTGTTCCTGCATGGTCAAGCTGGGTTCACAATTTACTGTTTTTCATGTGTACAGAGAGCATGTCCTAGGAATCACTAATTTACTGAGCCCACTGGGCAGGATGTGGGTCTCATGCCACGTTGTTTTATTGTTTGGGGGCATGTCTCGTGCTTTCATGGCATGGTTTTGTTGTTAAGCAGGCCTGCTTGATTTTGTGATTAAACAAATCTACTTTCTCGAGTAATCATTAACTTCACAGGGTCTCCCATATTTTTCTACTTACAGTCCCCTAGTGCAATTAACTATTAATCACCAACTCTGTCTCTTCATTCTGTCCCTGTCACAATCAGGTGAAGAGCTGAGCAGAACAAAAGGGATGATCCTCCAGTAAGTTTGAGGCATCTCCCCCTGCCTGACAGCCTTGAGCTGGGACAGTGGTCTTTTCCACTCTTTGGACTCAAACTAAAACATCAGTTCTCCCTGGGCCTTGAACCTGCTAGCCTTCAGACTGGACCTCATACCCATCAGCTCTCCTGGGTCCAACTGGCTGACTGCAGATCTTGGGACTTGTCAACCTCCATAATTGCATGAGCCAGTTCCATATGATAAGTATTCTATACACACCTCCTCAGAGAAGGCAATGGCACTCTACTCCAGTACTCTTGCCTGGAAAATCCCATGGACGGAAGAACCTGGAAGGCTGCAGTCCATGGGGTCACTGAGGGTCGGACACGATTGAATGACTTCACTTTCACTTTTCACTTTCATGCATTGGAGAAGGAAATGGCAACCCACTCCAGTGTTCTTGCCTGGAGAATCCCAGGGATGCGGGAGCCTGGTGGGCTACCGTCTATGGGGTCGCACAGAGTCGGACACAACAGAAGCAACTTAGCAGCAGCAGCAGCATACACACATTCTGCTGGTGCTGTTTCTCTGAGAACCCTGACGAACACACTTACATTACCTGATAGGCAGCAGGTGGCAGTGGAAAGGCACTGGGGGATTTTCGGTTGTAAGAATGACCTGGGAGATGAGTCACTACTAACAGAGGGCCGGAGATGCTCAATGCCATCTAACAAAGTGCTCACCTCACCCCAAATGCCAACAGTACTGCTTTAAGAAGGAGCCATGGTGGATCCATGCCTGCCAACCTCTCCAAGCTCGTCAGCTCCGCCAAAGCCACACTGGCCTCTTTTCTGCTTCTCAAACTGGGCCAGCTTGCTGCTGTCCAGGAATTTTGCCCTGGCTACCTCCTGTGCCTGGAGCCACCTTCCCCACCCCACCCAACTCCACCCCACCCCCAGATGGTTGCCTGGCTCTTCTTTCTTGTCCTTCATGTATCACCACCAGATCCCACGTGGTCCCTCTGTTACCAAAAAAAGTGTGATATGGCTGCTCACTGATCAAAACCCAATAAAGAGGCCAGGTTGGTGGAGAGGAAAGTTTGCTTTATTTCCAATGCCGGTAACTGGAGGAAGGGGGGTCAGATATCTGTCCAAAGGCTGACTGCCCCACTCCCCGCCCACTGGCAACCAGTAGGGCAAGAGCTTTTATAGACAGAAGTGAGGGGGCTACATGCAGAAAAACAGCACGGTCAGCTGACAGTCATTTGGTCAGACTGGTGGTCTGACCAGAGTCATCTTGGTTGTTTTAGGTACAGTTAAGCTTCAGTTCCAGGGTCAGTTTGTTTTCGTTTCTTTGAGGCCAATTTTCAGAATTGTGGCAACTTATGTCATGGATGCAGTCTGGTCATCCTGTAGTTAACTTCTTCCGCCTGGTGTTTCAGTATCTATAAGACAGCTCACAGGACATGGCTCAGAATATTATCTATAGTCCTTGAGAATGAGCTACAGGTCCTTGACTATGTTTAATGGCTACATTATTATTATTTGGTCTCCTCTGACTACTTTCCTTTGTTTTCATATGTTCTCATTTCCCTGATTAAACTTATTCTTTGACTAAAGGCAAAGGGCGAGTAGAGGACATGAGGGGAAGGGCCATAGGGTCTTACTCCATTTCACCTCCACCTGGACGTGCTCCAGTTCTCTGTTCTACTCACCAGAGCCCTCGGAAATCATCGTGTCCGTCACGTCATGCTTCACCGCTGTCCACCCACTTATGTGGGGGCAGGATTGTCATGTCAGCCTCCCCCATATTCCCAGAACACAGTGGGAGCTCAGTAAGTACTGATTAGACCTAGACTAGGAATTTATAATGAGCCAGACTCTGTGCTTGGCATGTACAATTCAAAGTAGAATAAGGCCTCCCACCCATGAGGGAAGAGAGGGACAGGCTCTGGCTCTCATTCAGCAAAAGCAATCATGCCCTGGGGGTCCTGGGTGAAGGCCCAGCACCCATATGTTCACTAAGGTGTACACATAGCCAGGTTTTGGCCTCAGCCCACAGGAGTGCTGGCGCCCCTTCACCTCCAAGATGCTTGACAGCAGACACCCCTCAATCTCCTTCTGCTCCACCAGCTCTGCCCCCAGAGCCCTCCAGACCCAAGCTGCCTCCAGATGTCAGACCCCACCTGCCCCAGGCCTCCCTCACCTCCCCAGTCCAGTGCTGCCCTCTAGGGCTGGTTGTGGGCACAGTGTGGACCACACTTTGCCCAGCCCTGTACTGTCTAGACCTGGTTTCCCTCAGTCCTCCTCCAGTTCAGGTTTCCAGGATCCCAGCCTACCTTCTGCACAAACCCGCTCAGGTCAGACCAGCAGACTACACACCCAAGGACCGGGTACCAACTGACCTTTGACCTGGTCCTCACTGGACCCCTGCACATCAGGTTGGCTGAGTCCCAGGGGCACATTGGCAAACCTCTAACCTGACAGATGGCATGTCTGGAAGCCAAGTTCTAGGCTGCGTGTGGACAGATAGACAGCAAAGCAAGACAGATGTAACAATCTTCTGTGCAGACCGCTGCCGACTCCACAGCCAGACACCCACAGATGGGGCTCCAGGTATTGGTTACCTGACTGTAGTCCAGTGCAGTCTCTGGAAGTTTTTTGTTAAAAATGTACATGTTATTGTTGTTCAGCTGCTTAGTCGTGTCTGACTCTGGACCCCATGGACTGCAGCACCCCAGGCTTCCCTGTCCTTCACCATCTCCCAGAGTTTTCTCAAACTCATGTCAATTGAGTTGATGATGCCATCCAACTATCTCATCCTCTGTTGTCCCCTTCTCCTCCCGCCTTCAATCTTTCCTAGCATTGGGGTCTTTTCCAATGAGTCAGCTCTTCGCATCAGGTGGCCAAAGTACTGCAGCTTCAGTTTCAGCATCAGTCTTTCCATTGAGTATTCAGGATTGATATCCTTTAGGACTGACTGGTTTGATCTCCTTGCAGTCCAAGGGACTCTCAGCACCACAGTTCTCCTTTATGGTCCAACTCTCACATCCTTAACAAGACTACTGGAAAAACCATAGCTTTGATTATACCGATGTTATTATTAATATGAAAACCTAGAGGCATGGAATAGCAGTATTACCCAGCTCTCATTGTATCGTAAGAACAGATCAAACACTAGCCGGGAGCCAGAATAGGGTGCCAGAAAGGAAGGAGGTGCTGAGACAAAGGCTTTTGTTTCCAAATTTCGCCTCGGGTCACCCCTTGGAGAGGTTCTCCTGGGAAGGGAGCACTCCAGGCAGGTGGGGGTCTCCAGGTGTCACTGCCTGTCACAGTCTGCTCTCCAGTGGCAGCAGCAGTGGGAACAATTACCTGTTTCCTTTCGATTGGCTGATTCATGGTTGAAATTATTCAAAGGGAACTCTGGAAATGTTAAGTGGAGAAAAGCAAGAAGGAAACCAGAAAACCAGCCACTGCTCCCTCCCAGGGCATCTTTTTCTACAGCTGGCTATGGCCTTGCTTAGGGAGAGAATTGACAAGTGTCCTCAGGATTTGAGATTTCTGTTCATTAAAAATAATAGCAGGGAACTTCCTTGGTGGTCCAGTGGTTAAGACTTTGCCTTCCAATGCAGGATCACAAGCTAAGATTCCACATGCCTCACAGCCAAAAAAAAAAAAAAAAACCAAAATATAAAACAGAAGCAATATTGTAACAAATTTAATAAAGACTTTAAAAATGGTCCACATCAAAAAAAAACTTAAAAAATAATATCACATCTATAAATGCCCCATTTTCCTTCAACTGAGTTTTATTATCTTCTAATAAAGCTCACACAACAGCAATGCACTCTAATAAATAATATAATTTGCAATATAGACTGTAGTCTAACTTTCAAATATTGCATGTTTTCATTTGATCTATAAATTTTTATTGGGGATATTTGACATATTTTTTGATACCACCTGGCAGCGGGGAATAGGGTCCTCACCTGGGCCTCTAATCTTTGCTGTTGCTGAGTCCTGCAGGGTGGCCCCTGGGCACCTGCTCAGGCAGGGCTGCTGTCTGCCACCCAGCTGCCACCCCCAGGCCTGCTCTTCACCCCTAAGTTGAGAGACAGGTGGGCAGGGCTGTGTCCGTCTGTGTCTTGGGCTCAAGGAAGGAACTTTCAGGGCAGGACTAGTCTGTCTAGAAACTGAGCTGGGGTGAGGAATTCAGAAGTGAGTGAGAAAGGCCTGAGCCATTTTATTAATGAAAAATCACCCACTTCTTTACAGAGCTGGGCCCAGCCCCTCAAAGTCTCCCCCTGGGAACTGCAGGTTCCTACTTTGTGGCTGTACCTGAGAAGGCGGTGGCATTCTCCTGACAGATCTGACAGAAACAGGTTGCATTTAGACACAGCAACAAGGCAGTTGCCTCCTCTCTGGGCATGCATCCAGGGGTTCCTCTCTGCCCCCTCCCCAAGGGAGCTGAGCACCAGGACACGGGCTCAGCGGCTTGGGTCAGAACCTTGGGTCTAAGGATCTAAGATGTTTCCTACTTTCAGAGCCCATTTATGTCTTTCTAACTGCTATAGTCTTACCCTCGTTTCATTTTTTTTTTTCAGAAGAGATTTATTTATTTTTCCAGCTTTACTGAGATGTGACTGACTTTAAAGGTTGTGTAAGTCAACCCATCATGTAGTACACCTTGACCACATTACCCCTTGACCCCCATTCAGCCACCTGAGCTCCGGGTCCCTCCTGAGCTGCACCAGGTCCAGCCTGTCTGTTCCTCCTATCATTGAACAAGGCCGGCCAGGCTCCAAAGTGGCCCAGGCAGGCAAGGAGAAAGTGACAGCCACGTCCTAATGGGCAAAGCCACAGGCTCCAGTGACCTGAGATGCGGCCCAGATGTCCCTGTCCCCAGGGGCTCCACTTTATCCCTCCCAGCCAGGCCTGAAGCCAGAGAAAATACCTTTCAGGACAGACTGTACCTGCAGAGCTGTCGGCAAGAACGCTGCAGGTCTCCAAATGCCCTGTTCGTACACACAGATACTAAAATATAACAGAGGTGTCAGCTTGTTTAAAGCTTCATCTGTAGTTTTCTCAAGTTAAAGGAGCTTTCAGCCATGTCACATCCTCTGGTGACTGCCTGCAAAGGAGGGGGTGTAAAACACACACGCACACACAGACGTACACACCAGCATTGAGGATGGTGGGGTGCGGTGCTTCCCACAGTTCTACTAAGTCTCCAGCTCTGATGGAAGGACAGATGTTGGAGGGGCCAACGCACAGACCCAGGCCTGCCCCCACCCCCAGTCAATTCCCATGACCTTCTTTGAATCAGAATAGTTCTTATTCCAAACAGGAAACACAAGTCTTTGGGACAAATGGGAAGTCTTATCAGCAGAACTCAAGCCACATCCCTAGCATCGTCGTTCAGAGCCAGGCCATCAGATTCATGTTCCTCCTCTGACCCACTGGGTGGCCTGGGCACTCAGCTCCTCTGTGCCTCAGGTGTCCTCACTGTGAGATGGGAGTCTTCCAAATGCCCACAAGAGGAGCAGAGACAATGCAGCCTCTCAGAAGGGCACCAGAAGAAGCCCTGAATCTTGGCCCTTATGACCGCTCTGTGCACAGGCCACCAGCGAGGCGCTCACAGGAACTTGACTGTGTCCCTCTGTCAAATGCTTTTAAAAAGCCTTGGAACACACAGTTTTAAGCCTTATTATCCAAATGAGGGAATAGCAACTTCCAGAGGTTGTGGGGAGACTAGGGGTGCATGCACTGTGAGACAGCCAAAGATGGAGGTTGCTTTCAAAAATACAAACCCTGCTTGAAGCTTCTATGGATTCTCACACCCTGTGATTGAGTCCTGAAGCCATGTGAAGCTGACAAGGCCCAGCTCCAAGCCTGTTCACACCCATCCATGACGCCCTCCTGTCACCCTGCCACACACCTACTGGCACCTCCTTGGGGCCCTCAGCCTGAAGAGCAGGCTGGATTTGGCTGCCTTGCACCACCTCACTAACCTCCACAACCACAGAGAGCAGCCCCCAAACTCAAGGATTCCTCACAGACGTTCCCGACCCCTAGGGCTTGTAAGTCATGATTTATGTTTTTACATGTTTATGTGTTGCTATTTGTCATTGGCCTCTAGATTCAATGAGAACGGGAACTGTACTTGACTTATGCCCCTGGCACATACTAGATACTAAATACATATGAATTACATGGACAATTGAATGAGTGAATGCTTAGATGAACTAGGTCACCTATTAGATTCCGAGATTATCTACCATCAGGATACAAGACCCTAATGAGAGACCGAACAGAGGTCCAGCCCATCGGGACCTCCTCATGGTACTCCCTAGTATAAGCTGAATTTCTAGAACAGCTCTACTTCCGCAGGATCATTTCCCCAGTGATGACCACAGTCACTGCCACAGTAGGCGCTGAATACATTTTCATTAAATAAACAAATGTTTCTAGCAAGTGTGGTTTCGAAGCAGTCACATTTCTGTGTTTAAGCCAGAGTCCTATTTCCTTGATCAAATGTTCAGGGGAAAAACACATTTTCTGGAAATTATCAGAAAGATCTCTAGAAAATTCACTGTCTGAGCATCAGACATCAGGATATTATATGGGCAAATGTTGCTGTCATGGTCTCTACAAACAACAGTAATACAATGAGCGTAGTAAGTACAATCTCCAACCAAGTCATCTCCACCATTTCCCGTTGTATGTCCTTGGAAAAGTATCTTCACTGAGCCTCAACTTTCTCACCTGTAGATGTGGTAACAAGGATTTTCTGGGCTTTCCAGGTGACTCAGTGGTAAAGAATCCACCTGACAACACTAGAGATGTAGATTCAGTCCCTGGGTCAGAAAGATCCCCAGGAGAAGGAAATGGCTATCCACTCCAGTATTCTTACCTGGGAAATCCATGGACAAAGGAGCCTGGCTACAGTCCATAGGGTCACAAAGAGTAGATGTGACTTAGCAATTAAACAACAATAAAAAGGATGCCTACCACCTAGAGGCACTGTGAAGATGATACCAGGTTTCACTTGGCACATGTAAGAAATTATTATTTTAATTGCTTAAACAGAGTCATCATTTCAAAAGGAAGCTGTTTAAAGCTCTGAGAAAGTACTGTACAAAAGTTTTCCCAACATCATTCTATATGTCAACTAAAAATACAGTCACAACCAGAAAGCAGAGTTATTTTATTTGGTGGGAATGTTTAGGATGCCAAGCCTGAGAGATGACATCTCAGTAGCTCTGAGAAAACTGCTCCTAAGAGTCAGGAGAGGGAGTCAGGCTATCAGTCGCTCATATCTGACTCTTTGTGACCCCATGGACTGCAGCACCCCAGGCTTTCCTGTCCATTACCAACTCCTAGAGCTTGCTCAAATTCAAGGCTGTCGAGTCAGTGATGCCATCCAACCATCTCATCCTCTGTTGTCCCTTCTTCTCCTGTCTTGAATCTTTCCCAGCATCAAGGTCTTTCCAATGAGTCAGCTCTTTGCATGAGGTAGCTAAAGTATTGGAGTTTCAGCTTCAACATCAGTCCTTCCAATGAACACCCAGGACTGATCTCCTTTAAGATGGACTGGTTTGATCTCCTTGCAATCAAAGGTACTCTCAAGAGTCTTCTCCAACACTACTGTTCAAAAGCATCAATTCTTCCATACTCAGCTTTCTTTATAGTCCAACTCTTACATCCATACATGACTACTGGAAAAACCATAGCTTTGACTAGATGGACCTTTGTTGGCAAAGTAATGTCTCTGCTTTCTAGTATGCTGTCTAAGTTAGTCATAGCTTTTCTTCCAACGAGCAAGAGTCTTTTAATTTCATGGCTGCAGTCACCATCTGCAGTGATTTTGGAGTCCTCAAAAATAAAGTCTCTCACTGTTTCCATTGTTTTCCCGTCTATTTGCCATGAAGTGATGGGACCAGATGCCATGATCTTAGTTTTTTGAATGTTGAGTTATAAGGCAACTTCTTCACTCTCCTCTTTCACTTTCTTTTTTTTATTTTATTTTATTTTTGCAGGGGAAAATGGACAAAGGAAAGGATCAATGACGGTGGGAGGGAAATGGGAAGAAAGAAGGGGAGTGATGGTGCGGAGGAGTATATGTAATTTCTTAACCAATGGCTTTGTTTTTAATCACAAAGAACACTTTAAAAAAATCATGTTGAATTCATCCTATATTAGGAGGTTTGTTCTCGAAATGAAAAGTTCAGGAAACAAAAAGTCCAGTTTGGGTGTCCTCATCTTTAGGCACATCTTGGTATTTTGTATTGGTAGGTCTATCTTTACCACAATATATTATTTAGGACAGGATCACATTTGTCACCTCTTCCTCCCTACTACCCAAAGTGGTACCAAACCCACAAAATAGTCAATAAACCTTTACAGAGTGAACAAATAAGTCTTTTTTTTTTTTTTTTTAACTCTCCTGAGTGAACTGAATTTTTTGAGGCTCATAAGTAAATATGTTTTGCTCTTTACTTTGTCTATTACGGCCAGATTATATGAGTGGGGTATTAAAGTCTCCCACTATTATTGCATTGCTGCATATTTCTTCTATCATATTAATTAATGTTTGTCTTAGATATATCAATGCTCCAATGTTGGGTGCATATATATTTATAATTGTTATAACTTCTTTTTGGATTGTTCCTTTAAGTCGTTATGTGTAACCTTCATTGTCTCCTTTTCAGGATCTTTAAAGTCAATTTTATCTGATATAAGTATTGCTACTCCTGTTTTCTTATGGTCCATATTTGCATAGAAAATCTTTTTCCAGCCCTTCATTTTCAGTCAGTATATATCCCGTATTTTAAGGTGGTTCTCTTGTAAACAACATATATAGGGGTCTAGTTTTTGTATCCATTTGACCCATTTTAGTCTTTTGGTTGTCTCTTGTAGACAAGGTACATAGGGGTCTTGTTTTTATATCGATTCGGCCAGTCTTTGTCTGTTGATTAGGGCATTCAGCCCATAAACGTTTAAAGCAATTATTGATAAATAAGATTTACTTTATTGTTTTGGGTTCGAATTTATACACCCTTTTAGTGATTCCTATCTAGAGAATGTCCTTTAGTTTTTGTTGAAGAAATGGTTTAGTGGTGCAAAATTCTCTCAACTTTTGCTTATCTGTGAAGCTTTTGATTTCTCCTTCATATTTGAATGAGATCCTTGCTGGATACAATAATCTAGGCTGTAAGTTATTTTCTTTCATCACTTTAATTACGTCTTGCCATTCCCTCCTGGCTTGGAGAGTTTCTATTGAAAGATCAGCTGTTATCCTTATGGGAATTCCCTTGTGAGTTATTTGATGTTTTTCCCTAGCTGCTTTTAATATTTGTTCTTTATATTTAATCTTTGTTAATTTGATTAATATGTGTCTTGGGGTGTTTCGCCTTGGGTTTATCCTATTAGGGACTCTCTGGATTTCTTGAACTTGAGTGGTAATTTCCTTCTCCATTTTAGGGAAGTTTTCAACTATTATCTCCTCAAGGATTTCCTCATGATCTTTCTTTTTATCTTCTTCTTCTGGAACTCCTATGATTCGAATGTTGTAGCATTTAATGTTATCCTGGAGGTTTCTGAAATTGTTCTCATTTCTTTTGATGCGTTTTTCTTTTTTCTCGTCTGATTCATTTATTTCTAGGATTCTATTTTCTAATTCACTAATCCTATCTTCTGCCTCTGTTATTCTACTAATTGTTGCCTCCAGGGTGTTTTGGATCTCATTTATTGCATTATTCATTATGTGTTGACTCTTTTTTATTTCTTCTAGGTCCTTGTTAAACCTTTCTTGCATCTTCTCAATCCTTGTCTCCAGACTCTTTAACTGTGATTCCATTTTGATTTCGAGATTTTGAATTAATTTCGCTATCATTATTCGGAATTCTTTATCAGGTAGATTCCCTATCTCTTTCTCTTTGGTTTGGTTTGGTTTGGTGGGAATCTATCCTGTTCCTTTAGCTGCTGGGTATTCTTTTGTCTCTTCATTTTGTTAAAATTGCCAATGTTTGTCTTAGATATATCAATGCTCCAATGTTGGGTGCATATATATTTATAATTGTTATAACTTCTTTTTGGATTGTTCCTTTAAGTCGTTATGTGTAACCTTCATTGCTAAGGAATTTAGCATTCTTCTATATATGGGAAGATGCAACCCTCTGTGCTCACTAAATTCATTCCTTTCACGTGCACCTCAGCTGAGCTGTGCTTAGTCACTCAGTCGTGTCTGACTCTTTGCAACCCCATGGACTGTAGCTCCAACCCCATGGACTGTAGCTCTGTCTCCTCTCCCCACCAGTCTCCTCTGTCCTTGGGATTCTCCAGCAAGAATACTGGAGTGGGTTGCCTGAAAGGGACCTTCCCAACCTAGGGATCGAACCCAGGTCCCCTGGATTGCAGGTGGATTCTTTACCATTTGAGCCACCAGGGAACCCCAAGAATGCTATCTGGGGCCAAATCCTGTTTCTTAATTGTTTACATCCTTAATTCCTTGTTCACCACAAAGAGTGGAAGGTGTGGCAGATGGCTGCTTCTTGCATTACCCCCAAACCACAGCTCCTTAACAATCACTGTGTGGGGGAGAGGGGTAGCGGGAGGGAGGACAGGTGGCATCTGCTGGATCTCAGGCATTGTGTTACCTTTTGGGAATCCTCATTCACATTTGGAGGCCTGAAATCACTGATAGCTGTGACATTTCTTGCCCAAGGATATGGCAGGAAATATTGCATGTGTATACAGAAAAAAGTCAGGAAACTCCTTGAAAGGTGCTGTCCTATTGAGAGTATTCCCTCCTAATGCCACTTGTCCAACATCACCAATCCAGTTTGAGATGGACTCTGATTGAAATCTCCCCCCAAAAAAATCTTGGCAACAAGAATGTATATTGCAAAACAGAATGTGTTGCTCTTAAAGTGATTTTGGAGCTTCCGTAATTAGTCTAGCAAGTTCCAAAGATACATTCTGTAGCCGTCATTCAGTATTTGTTTCCTCTGGTAATCTGCCTTTCTTTTAAAATGAATAAATAAATAAAAATAAGCTGGGGAAACCTCTGTTCAGAAGCTGCCTGGACTAGCAGGGCCCCAGTCCCGATGGGCTCCGTTTCAGAGGGAGCCCCCCTCCCACTTGGATCCCACCCTCCATCTTCCTGGCAGGCTGCTCTTGGGTCATTTCTCAGTTCTGGTGGCTGCTGAAACAAGACAGATGCTGCTGTACAAAATAACTCAAGAACATACCAGGGCCTGTTGCTTCCAGCACTTGGAGAATTTGACATTCAAATATGCAAATATTTTATGGCACGGAAAGAAAAAAAGGAGAGAGAAGGAGCTGGAAAGTCACATTTGAAATGAAACATACTAGAAATATAAGCAAACTGGAATTTACACTCTGGACTATAATTAAACTGGTGTTATTATCAGAGAAGACCTCAGAATTGGCTGTGATCCTCCCAAGCATCTCCTATGCCTGCGAAGCTACCTGGCTGATCCTCAGCCCCTCCGGGGACAGCGGGGTGGTCCTCATGGAGCCAGGTGCACCTTCTTACCAGCACACAGGGCAGCCAGGAAATGAAAATGCTGTCTTCCTCCATTCTCAATAGTCTGATATTTAGGCTTATTTTTGAAAGTAGGAGGTCTTCAGGATGTGGATTAAAACTCTGTCACTCTTCTGAGTCCTCATGAACCCTGAGTAGTTGTCCAAGAGCTGTGGGGGACAAACACAGCAGATCTTATCCTCCAATGGTGATGTGAAAACACACCGGAAGTCCAAAACCAATCTGGTCACACTGTTAAAGGCTGAGCTATTCTATCAGTCTCAAGACCTCTTAGTCTCCACTTCCTCAAGTGTGTTAGAGGAGCTCTTCTAGAAATTCCAAAGTCACTTTCCAATCTTGGATTCTGTGAATGATAGTAGTGGGAATGTAACCAAGCAGGACCCTATGGAGCTTCCTGGGACAGACCTCTCCCCCCTCATTTCCTCTCTGAGTACTCAGATAAACAGTGTCTGCTGCACTTTTCCTGAGCTCTTTTTCAGATGCTAAACCCACCACCAAATGGAAGAAATGAACTTCTTACCAACCAAGAGTTCATAGCCCCCAGGCCTCCCGGAGCTTGAGGATTGATAATGTTAACACCTGTGACCCTGCCCTATAACCTCATCATAGTAAAGTGAAAATTGCTTAGTCATATCCGACTTTTTGAGACCCCATGGACTGTATAGTCCAGCCCAGAATACTGGAGTGGATCGCCTTTTCCCTTCTCCAAGGGATCTTCCCAACCTGGCATCAAACCTAGCTCTCCTGCAGTGCAGGTGGATTCTTTACCAGCTGAGCCACCAAGGAAGCCCAAGAAGACTGGAATAGGTAGGTAGCCTATCACTTCTCCAGCAGACCTCCCCGATCCAGGAATTGAACTGGGCTTTCTTGCATTGCTGCTGCTGCTAAGTCACTTCAGTCATGTCTGACTCTGTGCAACCCCATAGACAGCAGCCCACCAGGCTCCCCCGTCCCTGGGATTCTCCAGGCAAGAACACTAGAGTGGGTTGTCATTTCCTTCTCCAATGCATGAAAAGTGAAAGTGAAGTCTCTCAGTCATGTATGACTCTTTGCGACCCCATGGACTGCAGCCTACCAGACTCCTCCGCCCATGGGATTTTCCAGGCAAGAGTACTAGAGTGGGAGGCACTGGAGTGCCTTCTCCGCTCTTGCATTGCAGGTGGATTCTTTACCAACTGAGCTATGAGGGAAGCCTTAACCTCGCCATAATCCAGTTAGAATTGTGCATAGAACCCTGTACCACCCCTCCCTCTCCTGGCTTTAAAAAATCACTTTGCTGTCCACCTTCCAGGAGTTCGAGGGTCTGTGGGTCCTTTAACAGCCTTTCTGGTCTCTGCTGCTGATGCTGCACATCCTTGGGACCTGTTGGACACAAGGATTTGTATTTGGTAACAGAAGGCCTGGAAGCAGGCAACACTGCTCTCAGTGATGGTCTTGCATGTCCTTGTTTTGTGAGCCTCACCCGTTGATTAAGAGAATGGACCCTGTTCTCATCTCTCTCAGCCATACCCAACTCTTCACAACCCCGTGGACTGTAACCAGCTAGGGTCCCCTGTTCACAGGATTCTCCAGGCAAGAATACTAGGGTGGGTTGCCATTCCCTTCTCCAGGGGATCTTCCCAACCTAGGGACTGAACCCCAGTCTCCAGCATGCAGGCAGATTCTTTACCATCTGAGCCACCAGGGAAGCCTGTAAACAGGGATGATAACAGCTTGCCTCTCACAAGGTCGCCATCAAGTTTAAATGCAGCTATATAAGCAGCACACTTGCCATGGAGTAAATTCTGGTTTTAAGACAAACTGGGACCTGGGCCCTTTGTGAAGTGTTTGCACCTGGACAACCTTCTTCCCAAGCAACAGATACAAAAAAACTATAAGGGACTAAAAATAACTGCATACACAGTCGGGGCAAATTCTCAACAAGATACAGAGAGCCAAAACCCAGCTGCCTCTTCTGAGGTGCCAGGGGCGAAAGCAGGGTTCTGTGCCTGATCCCTGCACACAGTGCCAACAAGGGGGCAGGCATACCACCTAATCCTCATGCCAGCATGACCCCTGGAACAACCCTGAACTCCACCCTAATTAAGGGAGCAGCTCCCCACCTCAAGGAACAGCAAGGACACCTGTTACTTGTTTTGCCTCTGCTGCAGCAGAGGCCCCTGCTTTATTAAACCTTCCCTGAATTCAGTCCTCTGCATTCTGATCAATTCCTATTGATTAAAGAGTCCAAGGGCCCTGCTTGGTAGCAGTCTTATTTCTTCTTTCCTAGATGGTCTTGTCCTTTCTCATGGGAGGTGAGGAAATCAACTACTGAGAGGAGTGAGAGTTTGTAGCTGGGGACCTGCAACCTAGGCCCTGGGGTTTCAGGAAAAGGCCTTGAGAAGGTCCGTCCTGGAGTGTCTGGATTACTCCTTGTTAAGGTCAGTCCAGGGGAGCTTGGAAAAAGGTTCGGTGAGGTCATTCACAAGATTTCTGGGGAAAGACTTTATGAGATCAATCCTCAGGTGTCTGTAATAAGGCTTGATGAGGTCATTCCTGGGTGTTTGGAAAAAAGCTTGATGAGGTCACTACTGGGGTGTTAGGAAATGGCTTGATGAGGTCAGCCCTTGTGTCTGAAACACAGATTGTTGAGGTCATTCCTGTAACATCTGGAGACTTGATGAAGTCAGTCCTGAGGTGTCTGGAATAGGCTTAATGAGGTCAATCCTGGGGTGTCTTTTCATACTTACAGAGGAAAGTCTTGGGTTGTATGGAATACCCATTGAAGAGGTTAGTCCTGGGGTGTCTAGAGAAAGGCTTGATGAGGTCTATCATGGGGTGTCTGGAAAAAGGCCTGATGAGGTCAATACTGGGGTGTCTGGAACACCTCTTGAAGAGGCTGTTTCCTGGTGTATCTGGAAAAAGGTATGAAGTAATTACTGGGTGTCAGGAAATGGTTTGATGAGGTCAGTCCTTGTGTCTGAAACACAAATTGATGAGGTCAGTCCTGGGGTGTCTGGAGGAAGGGTTGACAGGATCAGTCCCAGAGTGTTTGGAACATGTTCCAGAGATTGAAACAATAAGCTTATATAGTTCCACACAGTTTGTGGAACCAAGGAAGAAGCAGACAGTGGCTCTGCTGGAAGGTCCCTGCTCAGGGTATCTCACGAGGCTGCAGGCAGGTGTCAGCCCAGGCGGTGTCACGGCAAGCTTGACTGGGGCTGGAGGACCCACCCCCAAGTGGCTCAGTCACCCTGGCAAAGTTCCCCAGGTTTCTGGCTGGAGCTTGTCGCTGGGAGACCTCTGCCTGGGGCTGCTCCACATCCTCCTGGCGTGGCAGGGGGCTCCCCTAGGAGTGAGCAGTGTGAGCACAGGCCTCGGTTCCTCTGCAGTTTCCAAGTGGGCACCCAGGGTTGGCAGGAACGACAGTGACAAGGCTGGCCTCCCAAGGTGAGGAGAAGCCGCCCAGCAGCGCGTCACTCTCTGTCCAGCCACCACAGAGATCAGCCGTGAGCCTGGGCCCCCAGCTCTGCAGGGGCAGTGAATCTGAGCCCAGAGATCTCGGTTCTGACTGACCCCCTTTACCCTGAAACTGTAAATGTTAGTCACTCAGTCGTGTCCAACTCCTCACCACCCCATTCCTGGACTGTAGCACACCAGGGCCCTCTGTCCATGGAATTCTCCAGGCAACAGTACTGGAGTATGTTGCCATGCCCTCCTCCAGGGGATCTTCCCAACCCAGGCATCGAACCTGGGGTCTCCTGCGTTGCAGGCAGATTCTTTACTGTCTGAGTCACCAGCGCTTTACCCTGGTGAGTAATGAAGTCAGGGCCCATGTGCTTAGATGCTTTGTCCCTCGAGGGAGAACCAGGGGCACAAAAGGCTAACTGTGAGGAGGAAGGGCAGCCGGGACCATGGGGTGATGCCATTTGACAGGATAAGGCTGCAGGGACCTCTGACTTTGCATCCCCTCGCATGAACGTCTCCCCTGGCTCCAACGTCCTTGAGGGCCCAAGGAAGACAAGGTAGGTGTCGGGATGCCCGCCAGGATATGGCAAATCTGGCCAAGATCACATTATGCAAACAGGGGACCTGCCGGAGGAAGAGTGGAGATGCAGAAAAAACAGTTTCCCTGAGCCCTTGGCTCAGCACAAGGACAGCTCACAGACCCGTCTTAGTTGCCTGGAGAAGCCCCCCAGTCTTCCCCCACAGTCACCGTAGACTCCTTGGGAGGGGCTTAGCCACTGAGTCCTCCGCTCTCTAGTAACACCCTGCGGCAGAGCCCCAAGCGCACACCTGTTTCCTCGCTGCAGCTGCTGTGGCTGGGCTCGTGTGCGGGAACTTTACAGGGCTCAGTTATCAATCCGACTACTGTTCAAGGTGCTCTGGTACTAATAGAAATTTCCCAAAGAGCAACACTTCAGGGAGGATGCTTGGTGGGAGCCGACCACAACCTTCCTCACCTGCTCACTGCCTCCCTCTGTGCCGAGGAGCCCACAGGGGATCCTGGGGATCTTGGCTCCAGGAAAAGCAGAGCTGCTTCAGTGCCCTGGATTCCAGCCCCTAAGGAACTTATTATTTCTCCATCCACAAAACTTGAAGCCTTTCAGAGTTTCTAGGCAAAGCAGAATCTACCTATCTCCAAGGTAAACTCGAGTGTCTACATGTAAGGCCATGCGTCCTGTGTAGCTGGGGTATTTCCACACGGCACTCACAAGGAAAGTTCAACAAATGGGTCAAGGCTGGACAAGTGAAAACAGGTATTTTACATTTTTGAAAACCTGCCGAAAGTTCATCAATAGCACTCACACTCTCTTGAGTCACCTCATGACCTCTTGCTCCATCCATCTCACAAATGACAAGTCAGAGGCAAGATGCTAGAGCCAGAAGGGGGCATGGCTCTGCGCCTCTGTCCTCTAAAAGGAATAGTCTTCAAAAATAATTTAGGATATGAGGGAGGAAACATTTCCTGCTGGAATAGCCAGGGACAGAGTAACCAAATTATATCAGAGTGCAAACATGCTTACCTTGATCTGTGCAAGATATAAATGCTAATGCCTCCTGTTACTTTTTTAAAGTTTGCTCTTTGTGTTCTGTGGATGGTTGCCCATAGCAGGACATCTATCTTTAGACTACTGATTCCTCAAAGACAAGGCTTTGTCTCAAATAACAATTGTCGTTTTAAAATATGGGGAGCAAGACGGCCCCCTACTCATCTGTCCTCCCCCTCCACCCCTCAGTCCTCAAGTTAAGAGCAACTTGCGTGGGGGCCTATGAGATTTGGCCATAGCTCCAGCAAAAAGGTTGAGGGAAGTGGGTCCTGCTGCCCAGAGACCATTAAACTGCTGATGGAGCCCCTGCCAGTGGGGGGGGGGGGGACGCCGCTGTGCGGATGGTAAAATGTTCCCAATAATTAGGAACAGACTGTTCGTAGAAGCAGACTAGAGAAAATATTCATCAGGGACACATGATTAAGTGTTAGAAGAAGTAGATCCTGAAACTGGGATGCAGAGAGCCAGAAGCCACAAAAGCCAAGTTACACTTGTCACCAAGGGCATTCATGTCCTCAAGGAGTGGCGTGTTCTCCACTTTCAGTTCTAGGCACATGGTGGGTGCTCGTGAGACACTCATGTGCATGACAACTACCTGATTCAACAATAAAAGGGTCTAAAGCCAGAAGCATTTGTCCCTTCACTCTCCATCAGGCTGAGTCCCAGGGCGGTCCCCTCAACGAGAGCCTGAGGTGTGCGTGGCAGGCTGGCCCCTGCTTGAGTCTCACACCTTCCAGGGGAGTCATGCCCAGCTCTGTGTTTCTCCTTGATTGCGCTGCTCTGTGGTATTTTTAGCTTGGCATCTTAGCAGTTTCTCAGATGCTGTTCAAGATGCTCATGGCTACATCTTGAGAACTACACGGTACAAAACTGGGGAGCTCTCCCCAAGAGCCACCCACTGCATCTTTATTCTGTAGCTCCACCTACGAGGGTCTCTGTTGGTTTTTTTTTTTGTTGTTTTTTGTTTTGCTGCAGCGGATTGTGGCACACAGGATTTTTAGTTGCAGCATGTGGGCTCTTAGTTGTAACATGTGGGATCTAGTTCCCTGACCAGGGGTTGAGCCTGGGTCCCCTGGACCAGGAGCAAGGAGTGTTAACAACTGGCCCATCAGGAAGTCCTGATGGTCTTATGCCAGTTTTCATCTTTGACAGGCTTGGGTGCCAGAAGCCCAGGCTGGATCTAGCCTACAAATCAACCTGAACTTTGGCAGGAAATAAAAGAGAAAGCTTTTAAAGATATTACCTTTCTGTCATTAGGCAGAGTCAGTTCTCCAAGGGACTAACGAACAACCTTCATTTGACTTTAGGTGGTTAAGCAGCTAGATGGCTTATGAGCAAGGAAGCTCTCATGTGTTAACCTCAACAAGGTGCCACAGCAAGGCCACTGGGAGGGCAGATGGCCCTGTCTATTTGACACCCACGGAAAAATACATAAGGGGCTTCCCTGGTGGTTCAGTGGTTAAGAATCTGCCTGACAATGCAGGGGCACATGTTCAATCCCTGGTCTGGGAAGATTCTACATGCCGGGGCTACTAAGCCCGTGTGCCACAACTACTGAAGCCCACATATCCTGGAGAAAGTCCCCCGCAACAAGATAGCCTTCACAATGAGAAGTCCATGTACCACGAGAGAGTAGACCCTGCTCAACATAACTAGAGAAACCTGTGAGTAGCAATGAAGACCCAGTGCAGCCTAAAAGAATTTTTTAGTATCCTTCACTTTTTTTTTTAATACATAAGGGTAGGATCCCTTTTCTCTCTATTTACTGAAAAAGTTTAGGAAATATAGCAGCAAACAAATGAAAGTGAGATGAAAAGTCTTTACTGATATTAGGATGGCATGTCCTGTCTTAGAGATTTAGAGGTGTCTGGATCATCTTCTGCACGAGCTTAAAAACACTTTCTCGTATGAGAAGTTTAGGAAGAGGAGAGGTGGCTTTAAAGCCATTACACCTGAAGGTAAGGGCAGGTGAACTACAGGTGAATTGGGGTAGGAGGGAAGAAATTGAGGAAGCCCTATGTCACCTCTGGATTTCAGATTCTTCTCCTTGTAAAGAAGGAGTCAATGTGAAAATCATTTAGACCTCTTCCGCCTCTATTAGGATGTCTAAAGGTCTGTAAAAGTCAAAGCTATGGTTTTTCCAGTAGTCATGAACAGATGTGAGAGTTGGACCATAAAGAAGGCTGAGCGCTGAAGACTTGATGCTTTCAAACTATGGTGCTGGAAAAGACTCCTGAGAGTCCCTTGGACTGCAAGGAGATCCAGTCAGTCAACCCTCAAGAAAATCAATCCTGAATATTCATTGGAAGGACTGATTCTGAAGTGGAAGCTCCAATTCTTTGGCCACCTTATGTGAAGAGCCTATTCATTGGAAAAGACCCTGATGCTGGGAAAGAATGAAGGCAAGAAGAGAAGGGGACAACAGAGGATGAGATGGTTGGATGGCATCATCCACTCAATGGACATGAGTTTGAGCAAACTCCTGGAGATGGTAAAGGACAGGAAAGTCTGGCATGCTGCAGTCCACGGGGCATGGTCATGACCACGTACCTCTCCTGGTGGAAGGAGACATGGCATCATGTGGGGTGCAGGGGACTTGGTGTGGCCCTCCCCCTCCAGAATCTGGACGACCTGCTGCTCTTGTTGTTAGAAAGTCTACACATTCTTCTTTGCTCATTTCAACTTGGCAAGGCCATCTTGTCCCCCGTAGCCTCAGCCTCCTGATGCATAGCTGAGTTCACAGAACCATCCAGAAGCCACTACCTCGGCCCGCACACCAAGAGGATCACAACATGGTAGAAGGAAAATGAGCCTGGGGTCAATGTTCCAACTCAGTTGTGTCACTGCCGACTGGCCCTGGGCAAGGAACAAAAAGAGCCAAGTGATAAGAGATGTCAGCCTTCCAGCCATACACACCTTTTGGACGATTCTTTTTTTTCCCAATGAGTTGGTTTAATTTCAGGTGGTACAGAAATCAGAACAGAACATAGACCCAAGAATAGACTTTGGCAGGATTCTGGACTGGGTTTATACGAATCTCATAGATAAGGTAGAAATGGCTGAGAAGAAATGAAGACAAATGAGCCAGGGTATGATTTTTTTTTTTTTTTACAAAAATTTATTCTTAAATGTACAATAAGTTTCAAGACAAGACTTCATCCTAGCTAGAAGGTGCAAAGGCTGTTATGGCAAGGAATGCCGGTGTTTGCACAGGAATGGAACTAAGGGTCATCACTGTCTTAGGTCCACGGAACAGCTTATTTTTTTGCCAGATTTCCTAATTCCACCTGTGGCCAGGGGGCCTTTCCCCCTGGCCTTCACTTTTAGCTCCTCAAGTTTCTTCAGCTCCTCCTTCTGTTTCTGCTTGAATGCCTTATCTTCCTCATTCATCTCCTTGCCTTGCTTCTTAGGCTGCTTCCAGGGCTTCTTCTTGCCACCTTCACAGCCCAGCACCTGCTGCCCCCTTCCCCCCAGCGATTTTTTTAATATACAATTTATATATTTATTTATTTTTGGCTGGACTGGATCTTTGTTGCTGCATGGGCTTTTCTCTAGTGCAGTCTTCTCTCTAGTTACGTTTTGGTGGCTTCTGTTGTCGTGGAGCACAGGCTCTAGGCACACAGTCTTCAGTAGCTGCTGCATGTGGGCTTCGGTATTCACAGCACACGATCTTAGCCGCCCAGGGCATGTGGGATATTCCCAGAACCAGGGACCGAAATTGTGTCCCCTGCTTAACCACTGGACCACCAAGGAAGCCCTCCTGGAGGATTTTAATGAGAGAGACTATAACTTATGCTGTGTATATAGGTCTAAGGAAATGGCAACCCACTCCAGTGTTCTTGCCTGGAGAATCCCAGGGACGGGGAAGCCTGGTGGGCTGCCGTCTATGGGGTCACACAGAGTCGGACACGACTGAAGTGACTTAGCATAGCATAGCATCAGATCAGAGTCGCTCAGGGCCACTCTTTGTGACCCCATGAACCGCAGCACGCAGGCCCCCGTCCCACCAGCTCCCGGAGGTCACCAGACCGCATCCATCGAGTCAGTGATGCCATCCAGCCATCTCATCCTCTGTCGTCCCCTTCCTCCTGCCCTCAATCCCTCCCAGCATCAGAGTCCTCGAGTCACCCGCATGAGGTGGCCAAATACTGAGTTTCGCTAGCATCATCCCTGAATTCCAGGATTGATCCCCAGAATGGACTGGTTGATCTTCTGCAGTCCAGGACCTCAAAGTCTTCTCCAACACCACAGTTCAGCTCAATTCTCGCGCCAGCCCTCCTCCAGCCTCACTCCCTACCCAGGAAGACCATAGGCCTTTCCCTTCCTCCTAGGATGGACGATCACTTCGTTCATAGCCCTCCCCCACCCCGAGGCTTAGCCCTCTCACTTTCGCCAATCCGCAACCCCGCACGATTCCACTTCTTTCTCCGTCCAGCATCCTGATGTACCAACGTGACCTCCCCCTTTGAACCATCTTTTCGACCATCCTGCCCACCCAACAGACAGCACAGTTCATCCTCCCAGACCCGGTTCCACCCAAGGGCCAAAGCAGAAAAATTCAACTCCTGCCATGATCCAGCGGATTGATTTATCCGCCTCTGCCCACCAGCTAACATCAGGAAGTTCACGCACAATGCTAAGCCTGGCTTGGAGAATTTGAGCATACTTTCTAGCGTGTAGAGAGTGCAATTGTTCAGTAGTTTGAGTCCATGTTTTTTGTATGCTTCTGTTACTTACATTCCAAGATGTCTGGCTCTAGGTCAGCATAGCATAGCATAGGTCTATAAGGAAATTGGCCTAGGATGCTAAGACTCCTATGTTCTGACAGTTCAAAATTCCAATTCTTTAATGAACTCATGAACTCTGAAACTGGGGTTATAATTGTCTGCAATAAGAAAATCAGTTAATTATGGAAGACTTAGTATGTATCACTTTGCTCTTTCCCTTGAAAGACTGGAAATACAGACGGGCTGTGTTTCATAAAATCACTAAAATATACGTCCACATATACCAAGTGACAAATGACAGCACTGTGCAGGCAGAACGTCTCCTGGGTCCCGAGGAGGGAGCGATTACCCAGCATGCCTGGGTGACACGTCTGCCCAGCCCAGCCCCCACACGACCTTCACCAGTTTTCATCTCAGCCAGGAGAAGCCAAGCACAGTGGATTATTGGGAGGGTGTTTTAAACTCCAGGGTTTTTGTCTCAAGGACACAGCAGGTGGTCCCAGACCCTGCCTTCTATGACAGCATCTCTCCTGCCAGCCCCTCAGTACTGGAGGGGTGCTAATGGGGATGCCCACAATGGCCCCTGGAGAAGGGGCACAACCTGGAGCTGTGTCCATCCTCCTGGGACAGGGAGCACCAGCCACCAGGGGAGAGAGCACCCAGCTGGAACTCAAGTCTTTGCTTGTCCCCAGGTTCCTAAAAGGGAAACTGTCTTCTCAGAATTTTCCTCCATGTTTCAGAGGTGAGGAACCCACAGCTCCAAGAATGACATTCACCCAGGTTTCAAATGCATTAGAGCAGCACCGGGCAGGCAGCACCACTGGTCGGAGCCATTAACGTCCAGTGTCTGGGAGGACTCTGAGACATAGCCCCTCTGCCCAGCCCTGCTGTCACCCCCACCCACCCCAAGAATGGGCTTGAACTGAGCACAGCAGACATAGTAGGCTGGGCAGGCGGCTCACAGGGGAGGGTGGGGGGAACCTCTCCCTAGGGAGCCAGTTGCTCGATTTATGTTTTTGGAATAAATCACTGGTGTAATAATAGAAGTGAAGGCACTGGAGTGGAACATCGTGACAGAAAAGCTCCCACTAGCATGTCCATCAGATGTAAGTTTCTTGCCCCAACATCCTCCTGCCTACAGGAGGAGGGGGCCTGCCTGACAAAGAGGTGAGCCCCCTTCTTCCCCTGCAGCCCTATTGCCCCATCCTCACCTGCCTTCCTGGGAGGAGGTCTTAGTGTCGGTGAACCTTATTTGCTCTGTCTGGGTTTTCTAGAGTGGCCTAAGGGGAGAAGGCAGCTCTGGGGCTGGAAGGGACTTGAGAGACTGTCTTATCTAGTCCTCTCGTGTTCCGTGAGCTGTAGGTCAGTGACTTTCCCTGGTCCACGCCTGTGTCTGACTTTCTTGCCAGAGGAGCCCTTCCCACTATGATAGCCTGCTCCTGGTGAGGACTGGATAGATTTCCAGTGGATTCCAGCAGCTGGACACCTGCCTGGTATACGTCCCGTTTGCCTTTTCCCTTCCTGAACGCCCTTCCCCTAGTTGACCCCCCAGGCATCCTCCGGGGATCCAGCCAAGCCCCACCCTCTCTGGGCGCCTCCTGCTTCCCAGGTTGATGTAACTATTCCTCTGTTTTGTTTTGAAACTCCTTTGGCCTGGGCCCGTTGTGGCCAAACATGGGTCACATCGTGCTGCCACGAAGCCACTGATGGACTAGGCAGCTTCCTCACTCACCTGACCACTGCTTGGGGCGGAGATCCTGTCGCGTGTGATGTGCACCCCGCCATCCAGCACGTGGCAAGTGTGCAAGAGATGATGTCGAGTGTGTGTGGTCGTGTGTGGAGCAGCACTCACGTCACCAGCAGGAGCCTGGTCTGCAGATCTGGGTGTTCCTCCCCAGGCAGGAACAGCTGTTCACAGAGCAGCATGTGGAGAGAAGTAGGAGGAGGGGGGCACACAGGGTCAGCTGCGGGAGTGGTGATGATCACGAATCCCAGTGTCACTAGGAAAGCTATGAGCCCCCTGGAAGCAGGAGACATCCAGGAGTCAGGGGAGGCATGGAGACTGCAGCAGACATTGCAGAACTCCATTCAGAGCTTTGATTCCCGCAGGGTCTGGAGGCTTATCCAGGCATAACACCTCTAAAAGGTCATTCCTTCCATGTGTGCCCCCAGGAAGCATGTAACCCCTGGTGCAAGGCAGGGACATCTGGAAGGGGTCGAGGTTACACAGGGGTGCCCTTCTGCTCTCAGAGCTGTGCCACCCGTCACTACCTGAGCCGCTGCTGGATGGGATAGGCCCCACGGCTGCAGGAAGGCTCAAGCGTCCAATGACCTGAGCATAGTCTTGCTCTCCCATCAATGAGCACAAGCTCTTGGTAAACAAACCGTTTCATCTCACGAGGCATCAGCTCCCTTGTCTGGACTCCCAAGTGTGTAATCTGAGTCTACCTGCCCCTCCAGCTTCCCACCAAGCATCATCCTGGGCTCCAATCCAGCCCTGCTGCCTGCCTCCCGCCCCGCCACCGGGGTGGGGGAAACTAACATTGCATCTTAAATGCCTTGTGGTCACAGACTCAGCAAAGGTCTGCTTGTGGCCGAGATTCAAAGGAGAATCAAGACCCAGTATGGAAAGTAGAGACTGGACAGGGAAATCCTTCAGCAAGCAGTACGTGTCGGGGTGATGGCCTGGGACTGACAGTGGGGGTGCAGAGACACGCCAGCCCTGCTTCCTGCCCCTTCCTCTGCCCCTATGGGGGAGGGGCCAGGCATTGTGATGACCCCCTTATTCAGACTCTCCCCTTCTCCTTGGCAAGGTTGCAGAAGCAGCTGGTTGACCCCTCATCTCAGAAACCACCTTCCCCCAGAAAAGTCCACCTCAGCTCTGTAAGCCCCTTCCCTTTTCACTCTGTTCTTCCTGTGTTAACAGCTCAATCTATATGCTGATGGCTATGGTCCATGCTTTCAATGGCAAGAGGCTGCAGCCCATGCATGGCAAGTGGGGAGGGAACTTCCTAGGAGAGTTGTCTTGTGTGGCTGGTGGAGGCCAGGCATGTATAAGGAGAGGGGCTTTGGGAGCAGAAAAGGACGCTTCATGGGTTATCAGGCCCCTCCCACCAGTGAGTGCAGGAACCAACCGAGATCTTGGTTACCTGGCTCCCAATTTGATGGTTAAGTGACCCTGATTGTGGAGCTCTTGTGGCTGTGGGAACATTCTGGATGCATCTGTGGCTAGAATTCAGACAAGCCCCAAACCCATTCCTGCCAAGGAGAAAATGGCTTTGACTCTTCCCAAGGTCATGATAAACCCCGGGAAACAGCAGGAAAGCTGTGTGTGAGCAGCTCACACCGGCTGAGCAGGCGGCTCTTGGCAGAGCCCAGAACGGTCAGGTGGTGGGAGTGGTATCAGGCAGGAGGGAGCCTGTGGACAGCAGGATGGAGGGAGTGTCTCCGGGTGAGCCCCAGCCGAGCCCTGGCCCCTTGGGTGCATGTTGTCAGCTGCCAGGCTCACAGGGGCTCTGGGCATGGGTGCCCTGCACAGCTGGAATCACCCTGCGGGCTCTGGGCAATGCATCCTGGAGGTCAACCAAGTGACCTCCCTGACTTGCTTGTTTGCACCTCATGTCAGCCATCCCATCTTTGCAAGCTGGCTGCTCTTGCTGGTCAAAGATTCTTCCTTCTCCTTTGGGATAAAGAAAACTTGGAACAGAATTAGACTCGCTCTCAAGGCACATGTTTGGTGTCACCCAGTCCGACATGGGGCATTTGACGAACCCTCCAAGGTCCAGGGTCTTGATTATTCTATATTCAGCCCTTCCGAAAGCTAGGTTTTCCGACTTCTGGTCTTTGAGACTCTGAACCCAAAACACAAGGAGCACCATCTCAGTCTCCTCGGACGCCCACCAACCAGATCTATGCACCTTTAGCACCTTCCCAGATAGGGTCACCAACAATAAAGCAGCGTCTTTCAGTAAGTGTTTATTGTATTTGAGGGTAATTTGCATCACTGAGTTACCCATCTTACTGTTCTGTTGTGACCACAGTGTGTGATGTAAATCAGGATGTCTTACTTCTCTTCGGAATAGGAGAGAGAAACTGAAGAGAAGTTACTGCTTCATCGTTTAGGGCTACACCGGTGCTGCCCTGCCCCCTCCCCTCCCAGTCTGGTACCCAGGAATTCTATTCTCTTCTTATGGATGAGAAAACAGACCTGGGGTTGCCGTGGGGTTGGAGGGGGTGGTCACTGCCCAGAGCTAGTGAGTCCAAACTGGGCTCACATCCCAGGCCCTTAACTAGCCAGCCAGCAGCCTCTATCAAACACACCCCCACCCAGAACTGGGGGGCACATGGCTGCTTCGCCTGTCCAGGCCCCCAGCTGTGTCCACCCTGGGCTCTGTCCCTAGTTCTCAGAAAAGACTCCAGCCTCCTCACATTGGAAAATTAAAGAAAAAAAAAAAGTCTGATTCAGTCTCAGAAGCTCGTCAGCTTAAGAAGCGCTGCTTTTTAAAGTGCCTCTGAATCACTCACCTTTTCAACCAGCCTCTCCACTCCAGCCTGCGAGTGAGCGGGCAGGTGAGGCGAAAACAGAGCAGCAGCCTCATCCGTGAGTCAGCGATGACTCCCGGCTTTCTCCTCCACAGCTTAATCACCTCCGATTACGGCTCCTGACTGGGTGTGAGGCACTCCCGGCGTCACCTCCTTTGTCTGACCCTCGCCTCCCTGCCATCCGGCCGCCAGTTTGTCCACGATGATGGAGCGTGCTGTACTTGCCAGCGCCCCCAAAAGGAAGCCCAGCAGACAAGTGACTCAGGAATTGGGACCCACCCTCCTCCCCCTCACCATCTGCTCTCGGCACCGCGCCTCTGGGGCAAGAATAGGGGCCGAGAGATTGGTCCCACAGAAGCCTGCAGATGACGAAGCCCCCACTCCCACTTGCGGATCGGATGGTACCTTGTGTTTCTGCACAGCAGTGACGAACACAGCGTCCCTGTCACCCTCTGCTAGGATCCCAGCAGCTCATGTGGCCTGGGGGTGTCCAAGCCTCTCACCTCCCTCTCGGGCCCCTCGTGAACACCTGCCCGCCCCCCCACATGCCAGTGAAGTGTGGGGCAGCTGGTCTTTTCTGCTCCCTCTGTGGAACCTTCAAGCTCCCTCACCTAGACTGCTGACCCAGGCACCTGGTAGCCAGAGACACTGTGCCATCTGCCTGCCCAAGGGTACCACCCGGGGTACCCAGGGGTACCTGACCTGTGGGCATGGGCAATTCTCTGTAACAGAGGTCAGTCTACAGGGATGTCCCGAGGTCACTTCCTTTGATCTGCATGTAGCCAACAGTGGCGATTGCACAGTGTCCCCCAAGAAAATACGGTGCCCTGTGACTCCTGCTCCTCGGGGACAGGGAAACCCACTGCATCGACTTGGCAGATGGCTTACTTTATCTGTTGTTTCAAAGTTCTCATTTCTAAATGGCAGTGGTGAGTGAACATCCCCGCTGGTCCGTGTGCAGGTTGCTGGGACACTGTAGAGGGTGTGTAGGACACGGGACTCAGGGGCTGGGCACAGGAAACACAGATGGTTTGCACGGCTGACTTCGGGGCAGAGCTGCAAGCCGGGGCAGATGAGAAGGATGGACCATCTAAGGTGGTCAGAAGGGAGACGCCAGCCCGTGTTCCCAAAGGACCCCAGGGGGCACCCCTGAGGGGTCCCTGAGTAGCATGCCTCCTACCTCCACCTTTCCCCTATGTTTATCTCCGAAGCCTGGGGGTCAACCAGTCCCTGAGATGATTCTGACTCTGAAAGCAAAAGTGTCCATGACTGTGGCTCTTACTCACTGGGGACCTTGTTCCTCTTTGAGAGTTGGATAAAAACTCTAAACTCTTTCTCCAGAAAAACCCACATACACCAAGATACGCAAACACATCCTTAGGAGTCTATAGTCAGGAAGGAGCGTGTGGCCACTGAGGCAAAGTGGCCCAGGTTTTCCCTTCCTACCTTGTAAGTACCTCGACTCTGCCAGGCACATACTCGCCGCCTCCTCCTAGAACATCCCTGGACACTGCCCCCTCCCCCACTCCAGCCGCCAGTGCAGAAGCTGCAGCCGTGGTTGCGATGGCAATGGTGACAGCAGTTGCTAAGGAGCCAGGAGGCCGGGTGGGGGTAGGCAAGTGGGCAGCAGCCCAGCAGGGCAGCCCCCTGTGCAGGTCTTAGTGCCTCGGGCCCTGGAAACGGTGTTCCCAGCTGGCTGCCATGGCAACAGCAGGCTTGGGAAACTATTCATCAGGGTCTGGACAGATTTCTCCAGCTCCCCTTGCTCTTTCTCCTCCCTAAGTGGCTAAATGAGGTGTGGACGGATCTGCCGGGAGTGGACCAGGGCACTTAGGGTCTAGGGCCAGTCACACGTCCCTCACGGCAGGCTCCTCGGGAGGCTGAGTGGCCAGTGATGGGCCTGAGCCAGCTCCCAAGTGGAGGCCCAAACCCAGAACCATTCCTCTTCCTGGGGCCCTGGCCCCTCCTGCTGGGGAACGCTGGCTCCTGGCTCAAGGAGTCGTCCTGGGAGGGAGACCTACCTGCTGATCCCAAGTAAGCCAGTGTCAGGTGGGATGGGTCACCTCCAGCAGGGCTATTCTGAAGATGTGGGGACCATGGAGGGTCAGGCTGACGGGAGGGGTCAAAGATCAGGACTTGATGGCACTGGATCTGATTCAAGTGAAGCAAAGAAGCAGAAGAGGTTCAGGACAGAACAGAAAGGAGCAGATCAGTGCAGTGTCAGGACCACCGGTCACTGGTCTGAAGCACCGTCAAGTCACCTCCACTGGGTGGTGGTTAAACGGTTTGCCTCTCTCAAGCTGTTCTTCCGGGCAGCCTTCCGAATGAACTGGCATCCTCCTTTTCACACAAGGGAGCAGACCTTAGAGAGGTCAAACCCGTTGTCATGCAGCTGGAAAGGAATACAGCTGAGATTTGAATTGGCGTCTGTCTGCCTGTAAATGCATCTCTTACTGATGTGCCTGCAGAGTGGCAGAGGATCCGAGGGCTCTCCAGACAAGGACAAGCCCCTCCGAGCTGGCTCTGGAGTTCAGAGCCCACGTGGCCAAAGTCCCCCCTCACTGTGCATTGATGATGTATGGCTTTAGACCAGCAGTTCCATCTCTCTTGAATCCTGGGATCGATCTACTATGCTGATCGCTTTGTATCTATGTCTAAAGACAGGCATCCGAGAATCTTTGTCCAGGACTCTGGAGCCTGGCGGTGCCTGGCAGTGACTCTGGGAAGCTCCATAGGAAGAAGACCCTGGTCTGGGATCAGTGGGCCCTCCGCTGCCAGGACAGCCTGAGCATCTAGAGGATGTTGCCTTCTCTGCTTTTAGAACCTTGGAGCACCAAGCAAAGTGGTGGGGCCGGCTGGCTTTGTGGGAAGAAGGGAGTGAGCCATGAGAAGCGCCTGCTACGTTCAGATTCTAGCACATGTACCAGAGTCTTTTAGTTGTTGTTGGTATGATTAAGTCTTTGCTAGGAACCAGATAGGGCACGCAGGAACCACACAGGGAAGCAGGGCCCCCACATCAGCCAAGTCAGGTCTTCAGGGCAGAGCTCTCTGGGACAGGGGTCTGGTGGACTCCTCAGGGCAGAAGCAACCACGGAAAGGAAGGACCATCTGGTTGAGCTTTAGTGCAGGAGGAAGAACATGGAGGTGGGGGAGGAAATTTGTTGAAGAAAAATGGGAGCTGAAGCTTTAAAGGAAGGATGGGAAGGGAGTTGGGAGGGAGACAAGAGGGCTGTGAAGGCATCTAGAGTGGCCAGAAGGAGAAGGGAAAGGACAGGTGGTTCTGGGGGCAGGGAGGTTCGGCTGCTCTTGAGGGCACCGGCTCCTCACTCCATCTGGTTAGGAGGCCCCACCTGCTGCCCCACAGGGCAGTCTCCAGAAACAGAGAGCCTGGGAAGAAGCAACTGGGCTTCAGGGGCAGAGATCTTCAGGCCCTCAACATGGGAAAGGCAGTCTTCCAGGTTTGGGATTCATCCAGGCACTTGGGCTCAAACATTGCGGTGCCCGTCAAGGATGTCATAATCCAGGAAGTCCAGCTAGGTGAGCTTGGCTCCTGCAAGCCAAGGCCTCTTCCCCAGAAAGTCTGAGAAGAACCTTACCTTCTCAGGGATCTCCTTCAGTAACCGGGCTCCAGTTTCTCCAAGTCGGATCTGTAGCAGATACTGATGGTGGCGTCCACGCAGACGTCCATGACCTGGTTCTCCAACACATGCCTGGTATCTTCTCCCTCTCTGTCTCCCCTCATGTTGTCTCTGCGAAGGATGGCGTTGCTCTGGCCAAGCTTGTGAACCCATCACCCATATTAAGTAGGGCGGATTGGGCAAGTCCAGACCCAGTGTGGACTTTGGGCTCAGCCGCTGGCTTCTGTCACTGTGGGAGAACCTGCATCCTTTGCTCATTTTCCTCTTGGTCTGAGTGTGTGAAGTCCAGGCACAGGTGGATGGCAGGAGCCAGTCCGCAAGCACCCCAGGAATCCAGGACCACGGCCATCGTGCTGGCTTCTGTGCTAGGAGCTGGGCTGGAGCTTCATTGTTGAATTTTCACTCTAAGTCTTTAAGTGTCATTGTGGAGTGACACTCAGAGCTCATGCTGCTGTTGCTGCTAAGTCACTTCAGTCGTGTCCGACTCCGTGCGACCCCATAGACAGCAGCCCACCAGGCTCTGCCATCCCTGGGATTCTCCAGGCAAGAACACTGGAGTGGGTTGCCATTTCCTTCTCCAATGTGTTAAAGTGAAGTTGCTCAATCGTGTCCGACTCTTCACAACCCCATGGACTGCAGCCTACCAGGCTCCTCCATCCATGGGATTTTCCAGACAAGAGTACTGGAGTGGGGTGCCATTGCCTTCTCTGCTCAGAACTCATGGAGATTGGCAATTTGATGCAGAGCAGCAGGTCTTCAGCTCAGATTCAACTGGCTCCAAATCTGTCGGTTTCTGATCTCCCACAGGCACTGGCTGTTCCTTGGGCCTATGGATGCCAAGGAACCCTAACTGAGCCTCTTAGCTGGGGGCCCGCATGGCCTTCTTCCTCCTCAGGCCCCTCTACCGCACAGCAGACGGGCATCCTGCATCCTCCAGCTGCTTTCATTTCTCTTCCTGTTCTTCTTACCCTCCAGCTCCATCCAGGCAGGAAACCAGGAGTCACAGATAACCAGCAGAAGCCAGAGTGAGGCTCATTGTCTCTGTCCCCGCCTCCAACCCCAGCAGAGGGGCAGCCTGGGGTCCTCACTAGGCCTGAGCACAAAGGAGGGTCATCAGGAAAGCCTAGGGACAGGGCGCCCCAAAGCTGTAGCCCGTGGCTCCCCAAATTTCCCCCATTTCTCTGCCTCCTGGGGAAGCCCTCATGTCTGCAGGCCATGCCGGGCTCCTGGGATGCCCTCAGTTTCCCATCGCTCTGTGGTGGACACCTTCCATATGACAGAAGCAGACCAAGCTCAGCCGTCTCTGGAGCCGTGACTCCTTTTGGAATCATTTCTTAGGGGGCAGTTTGCAGTCCTGGGAAGCTCAAGATTGGGGGTCAGAAGACCTCTGTGCTCTGCCCACTTCTGCCATCAATAGGCTGGGTGATCTTGAACATCTGGGCCTTGGCTTCCCCTCCTGCAGCCACTGGACCATCTGGCCCTTCCTAACCCTCTGCACTGTCCTGTGAGCTCTGCAGCTCCTCCCTGCGTCCCAACCTGGCGATACCTCCACCTCCAGCAGCCAGGGGTCTCTGTCCTACCCAGACCTGCCAATATACAGAACGTGTGAGGCAGTCATTTTGTTGGTGCTGTGGTTTCTTTTGAGGGGAAGTCTAATTTAAACCATGCCCCAATCAGTACAAAAGCCAGGAGCTGGGCCCTTCCACACAATGGGTTATAAAAACAGCTTGACTCTCCCCGCCTTTATTTCCCTCTCTTTGTTCCTGCTCTTTCCCAATCACCCCATCAAGTGTGTGTATGAGTGCTCAGTCGCTTCAATCATGTCTGACTCTTTGTGACCCTATGAACTGTAGCCCACTGGGCTCCTCTGTCCATGGGATTCTCTAGGCAAGAATACTGGAGTGGGCTGCTGTGCCCTCCTCCTAGAGGATCTTCCCAACCCAGGGATCAAACCCATATCTCCTGCATTGCAGGCAGATTCTTTACCGCTGAACCACCAGGGAAGACCACCCGGTCAAGTAACCCCTGCTAAGTGGATGTGTCTGCAAGGCTCGGTGAAGCCATGGAACCCAAGACAACATGCTGTCCTGAGGACTTGCGGTTCCACATGAACACGGCACAGACCTCGGAAGGACCAAGGGTTTCTCGGTGTCTCTGCTGAGTCCCTTACCCACGTTAATTTTATAGCCAGATCATGTTTTCCGTACCCGCCTCCTGCCTTCTCATCAAGGCAGGAAATCAGGCTGCTCTCCTGCCGGGGCCTCACCTCCGAACTTGAGTGGGTTGACCTAGTTCCCACATCTCTGGCGCTGAGGGCAAAGGGTTTGAAGACCATGACATGCTGGCCATACCTGTCCAGGCAGACAGCAGGATGCAGATGGAGGTGGTGGAGGCAGTGAGGTCGCCAGCCTCTCCCGAAGCCCCGGGGCATCTGTGGTCCTCACCGAGCCTCTCTGAGGCCGGGGGCTGCCTGCTGCCGGTCTCCCCAGCTAAACCTGATGCCTCGATGCTCCATACCCGCTTCTCTGGAGCTCTGTACACATACCTAGCGCTTGCACCCTGCTTCTGCATCTAATCTTCTCAACAAACCCATAGAGCAGGATTTTATTGCTCCTTCCTCACAGACAAGGACCTGAGCTCAGAGGGGTGTATGAGTGCCCCAGACTGCTCAACCAGACTCAGCTCTCACGGCACCAAGTGCTGCCTCAGAAACCACCCTGGGGAGTTGGAAGGGTCCCAGCTTATGGTTCTCCTAAAACTGACATCACCTGTAGCCCCAGGACAGGCCGCCCAGAGCCCCTGAGCCCCAGCTCTGACTCTACCTCCCAAAGCAGCTGGGGGTCAGCATGGAAGGGGTGCTGATGAAAGGAGACAGGGGCACAGGTGACCCCCCCACCTGATGGAATTTCTTTGGTGGCATACAGTGTGGATTTTGAAGGGTTTGTTAGATTTGTTCTTCTTTTCAGGACAAAAATGAAAGAAACTTTAAGGGAAGTTAGGACACTGGCCTAGCAGTCACACTGAAAACTGAAGAATCACATGCTTGTGGAGGAAAAGTTACACAAGGAGGCAGAGGTAGGCTTCTGGGGTATAACCACCGTCTTTGGCTAATTGAGACTGGGGGAGGATCTGAAGAGGGGCAGGTTTCAGGAGCCGTCCCCAGAGAAGAGGAGTCTGCCCAAGGCCCCACCACGGGCCTCGAGGTGAGTCCACATGGCTGGGTGCACGTAATGTGGGGGTTGAGAGGACAGCACCTAGGAGTTCAAAAACAAAGGGTACACGGGGCTCAGCCTGGGAGTTTAGACCAGAGTCAGGAACTCTAGGGAAGGGATGTGATCTACCAGCCCCTGGGCTGTCCAGCCACTTTGAGGCTACACTGAGAGACAGATGCTGGGGCGCTGATGTGGAGGCAGTCGGGGGCAAAGAGAGGTGAGGAATAGGGAAGATGGAAGAGAAAGGGAGAAGAGCGTAGTGGCTCAGTGTCACACCCCCTCCTCCCTTAACCGCCACTCCCCCACGTCTGTCTGGATCTTTCTGTTCACCTGCCACGGCCAAGGGCTGGAACCTGAGCCCGTCTGATGCCAGCTGTTTGTCCAGCACTGCTGGTGCCAGAAACTTGCTTCGTTTCTGAACCTCCTACAGGAGTTGGAAGGGGATAACAGGGCAAGTGTGAACGGATTGTAAATCACAAAGGTTCAGACGCTCGGAGCATACATTTCCAGGACTAAAATCTTCAAATCCCTCCAGGGCAGGGGGCCTGCCCCCGAGGCATGGGACTGTGTGTCTCTGGACCTCATTGTCCTGCTGGTCCCAGGTCGGAAGAGGAGGCACTGAGGGAGTGAGTGCACCTGGGTGGAAAAGCCTGTGGCTTCACCAACACTGGCCAGGTGGCTGATCCCGGCCCGTGTCCGGAGATAGGGATGCAGATTCACAGGGTGAGAAGTTTTATTCTTTATTCCTGAAACGGATCTAGGCTTCTAGCACCGAGAATGATCCAGGTGGATTTTCAAGGAGCCACTGAATATGTATGAGAGAGAGAATCTGAACACGAGAAACAGCAGAGGCGCAAGAGGAAGCTGGATGGATGAAGGCCGAGGGGAGGAATGTCTGGGACCGCGGCATGGACGGACCTGGCTGGACAGAGATGGGAAGCGAGGCAGGAGAAAGGAGGCTCAGGAGGAAGGAAGAAGATTAGAGGCCAAGGGAGTGGGCCAGGAGCCGGCGGAGCAGGCAGATGGAGCGGCACGCGGCGAGGCCTGGCCGCCAAGCCCTGCGGCTTCTGAGGGAAGCAGTCGCTTCCAGGGAGCATGTGGAAGATCCTTGTTGACTCGGGCCCAGCACGGCCACCACCAGCAGGAGCAGCCCCAGTCCCCGCCCTGATCTTCCTTTCCGTCCTCCTCCAGGCTCCACCAACCCCTCATGTGTGAGTACCGGGGAAGCCGGAAGCCACTGCATCTTACCAAGAGATGCCGTGTGTGCTGGGGTATGCAAGCAGGTGGGAGGTTGGGGGAGGGGGCAGTGATTGGGCCATTGGCTAGAGGACGGATCTGCTGGTTGAGGGGAGGCCAATCCTAACCCACCCACCTCATGCCCACTGGAAGCATCCTGCAGCTTCTCTCTGGCCTCTTGCCCAGACCACCAGATTGCCACAGTCCCCCTCTGCAGGGAGAACCAGGGTGCACTCCAGGTTCTTGGTCAGGAGAATCCTGGGGCCTCCCTGACCTCATTGTCTCTCTCTCTCTCTACTGCTACTCACAGGTCACTCTCTTACAGCTGCTGCTGGCAGAGGGCAGTCTCCATGGTCCTACCCCAACAAAGCCCCCTGATGGGAAGGAAGCTCAGAAGGACCCAGTGTAGCAGGATTCCCCCCCAGCCCCAGACCCCACCACCCCAAGTCCCAGGCCCCTCACATGCTACCCTCTACCACCCACTTCAACCTCCCTCCCCAAGGGCGGCCAGAACACTGCAGGGACTCTGATGCCCCCACTGCCTCTAGATCCAAGGTCAAGGGCTCTGGTGGTGGCCCAGACTGGATGAGAGCCAGGCCCCAGGAGGGAAGTGGTGGAGGAGGACTGCGGGGCAGGAATGCAGTGTCGCATGGAGGCGCCCGCGAGAAAGACAGGTACCAGGGAGCCAGATGGGCCAGGCGGGAACAGAAGTTAAGTGGGAAGAGACGGATAAACAGCAGACATGCAGCAGCCAGCCAAGCATATGCTCCACAAGCAGGCACCACCAGCACCCAGTTGGTGGGGGGGAAGGGGGCGGAGAGAGTGGCATGGACCAGCGGCAAGGGGACAGTAGGTTTGCTGCGGCTGACTGCTGCCCGGCTGGAACCAGGGGTCGGCTCCCCCTCAGAACCATGGAGCAGCCCATGCAGGCTGGGTCAGGGAGGAGCGCCTGACCACCTGCCCCAGGCATGGTCTCTGGTGGAAGACCCGAGCCCCAGACTTGGACATCTGAAAAGCAAGTTGCCAGCTCTAGGACCCCAGAGCAGAAATCCCAGGGCTGAGGGGGGATTCAGATGAGTAGTGGAAAAGCAGGCCTGGCCACCCCAGGAAGTCCTGGAGCCCTGTGGAGCCAGCTTCCACAAGCCCAGCCCATCCAGGCCAGAGCCCTCAGCCTGGTGATGTCATTCCTTTGAGCCCTGGGAAGGGAGGGGTGGAGCCAGGCTGGGGCTCTGCGACTTGACAGGCTCCACCTCCAGACCAGCTCAGCTTTGGGCCCTGTCTGCCCAGCTCCAGCCAGGCCTCCAGGCCAGTCTCCCTGCAGAAAAAGGCAGGCAGGAGGGTCCCACTCACCCACCCCAGCAGAAGGCTTACCTGGGGCCCTTGTCCATCACATCTGCATCCACCTAGGAGAGCCTGTTTCCTGGCACCCCAGCTTCAGCCTGCCTCTCCCCACAGCAAGTCCAGAAATGTTCGTCTGCTCTGCAAAGTACCAGGTGTCCCAGTGGAATTTCTTCTCTAAATAGTGCTGCGGGAGGCCAACAGCAAGCCAGGCACTACCCTGGGATTGCAGTGCCGAGCTAAAGGAATAAAGACTCTGAGCTGAATCTGGGACTGTTCTGAGCCCCAGGGCCAGACAGCACCCCCACAGGGTGGCCCCGTCGCTGCTCACGTGCTCCTGGGGACAAAAACCTGCTCAAGGCCAGTTGCTGGCCTTCTCTCAAAGCTGACATCAGCCCCAGCACCCTGCCCACCTCCTCTCACTGCCCCTGCCTGTACCAGCCACCATGGCTCAGGGCCCCGAGGCAGGCTGGGCAGAATCTGGCCTTCCCACAACAGGCTCAGAGGTCGAGGTGCTGTCAGGGGCTGCCTCGGGGCCACGGAGCTGGAGTGGCACAGAGGCAATAGCAGCCCAGCCCAGCGGGCAGGACTCCTCACGCCACAGGGCCTCTTGTTCTGGACTCAGCTGCTTGGCATGGCCCCAGGGCCCAGGGGCTGAAAGGAGCTCTCCCAGGCACAAGCCCTCAGTAGCCTCAGAGCCAGGACCAGAGCAACCCACGTGCCAGGACAGATGCTGGGCCCCATGCCGGGCCCTCCTGGCCCTTCTAAGCCCTTGGCTCCATAGCCAGGACCTGTCTGTGGCAGACAAGAGTGAAGACGAGAGTGAAACCAGCAGGAAAGAAGGATGACTAGAAATGAAATTTCTGCTTTGTTCACTGAGCCCTGGACCAGGGGCCCTGGGCAAGACAGGCTCTGGGACCCACTCACGTTGGGAAAATGCTTGGCCGGATCTTGGACTGGACTTCACTTGTGGGACCACCCATGGGTCTTGCGTGTCACACTTGCCAGGCTGCTTCCTCGCATATCAGGTTTGGTTCCGGTAACATTGCCATGATTGATGGAGATAAAGCAAAGTTTTAATCCACTTTATGGATGAGGAAAGTGAGGCTGGATTTAAGAGTCTGTTTATTGATGGCCTCACAAGGCACATGAGGTTGCCCAGAGATAAATGAGCAATGGAACTTATTATGAGCTGGGCTGAGCAGAGAGCCCAAGCTCCCAGCCTCCTTCCCCATATTCACTGCTTCCCGTCCTCAGCTCCACGGGAAGAGACTAAGCAGGAGAGACCTGTGACCCAGGGATGCTGCTTGAGGAAAGAGGGGGCAGTAGTGGGTGGATCGTTACCCTACCCAGGGCCTGGGACAGAGGGGACTGGGGGTGGGGATGGTGTGAGCACACATGTCTCATGGCATGTTTTCAAGGTGAGCTGGGAAGGGTGAGCATGAGAGCTGGAGGTCACTGTGCAGCGTGCACCTCACCCTCTACCTGTGGCAAACTCGGGTCTGGAAGATGCACATCACAAGGAGGGAGGGACTTCTCCCTGCGTGGTGTGAACAGGGTCAGTATTTGGTGAGAAGGAAGTTGTGCAGATGGTTCACGTAAGTGTCCTCTATTAATGCCTATGCATTGGCGTGCACACATGTACCTGTGTGTGAGTGCCAGGGAGCAAGTGTGTAAAGGAATGTAGCTCACCTGGGCCAGGGCACTTCCTGGCACTGCCACTAAGATGCTGAGTCAGGCACCTCTGTTCTCGGATCCCAGGGACCTCAGGGGGTCTTCCTCCCAGGATGAAAAGATGAAAAGGTGAGTGAACCTGAGCCCTGAGCAGCACCCCCACTCATCCCCCACCTCTGCAGAAGACCTGAATGGGTTGGTCAGAGCTGATGACATTTAAATTCCAGCCAGGAGCGCTGAGGAGGCCAGGGAAGAGGAAGGAAAAGGTGGTGTGGATTCGGAAGGAGGGACTGGAGTTTGCAGATCTTGTTACTCAGCACCTGGATCCCCTGAGCCCCACTGGGCCAGGAATTCAAAGGTCAGGGTGGTGCCAGGACCTGCCTGTGCCTGGGGCAGCCCAGAGCGGCACCTCCTCAGGGCCTTGGAGCAGTTGCACTGCCCTGCCCTCCTGACTTCCCCCGCAAGTGCCCCAGGCTGAAAGCTAGAACCTCCTCCCTGCAGGGCGCTGGCTGCCCAGGAGGCTGCCCATTACCATGGAGAAGACCACTCCCCCTCCATCAGTTGGGGATGCATGGGATAAGCCCCAGGGAACTGTCAGAACAGGCTGCCTCAGCCTCAGGCCCAGAGCAGAGGGGACTGGTGATAAATCCTAATACCAGCAGCAGGGCAGGGGCAGAAGAGTGACTCACACAGGAAAAGGGGGGACCTGAGGGGCCTGAGGGGGTCGGGGTGGCCGAGAGCACAGCTCCCACCAGCCGCCCAAGTCTCCTCCCCAGGGCTTAGGTTCTGGCCCAGGTCCTAGCCCCCTACATGGGGGCCCTTGCTCCCCATCCTCTCTGTGAAGGATGGACCTGTAGGGGTCACAACAGATATTCTAGACATATCCAAGCTGGAAGGACCCTCAGCTCCATTTCAGAGCCCAGCCCCCTCATTCCACAAATGAGAAACCTGAGACCCCAAAGAAAGTGGGGCTTGGCCAAGGTCATAGAATTCATTAGGCCACCACCAAGATATATAAGGTGTTAGAAGTGTTTACAAATGGGTTTTCTTTTTTATTAATGTATTTATTTTTGGCTGTGCTGGGTCTCTGATGCTGCACGTGGGCTTTCTCTAGTTATGACAAGCAGAGCTACTCTCTAGTTGCAGTGTGCAGGCTTTTCACTGCAGTGGCTTCTCTTGCTGCGGATGGGTTCTAGGGCGTGCGGGCTTCAGTAGTTGTGACACACAGGCTTGGTTGCCCCGCAGCATGTGGGATCTTCCCAAACCAGGAATTGAACCTGTGCCCCCTGCATTGGCAGGCAGATTCTTAACTACTAACTATAGAACTTAGAAACTGGTAGAACTTAGAAATGTTTCTGAAGGCTAGACAGTCTGGGCCCTAATCTGCACTGTGATTAAAATTCAACCGCATGCCTCTTGCTGGGAAACGCTGTGGTGGAGCCATCAGCGCCCGCCACGCAGCTGCCTCCCGCTCTTTAAACAGGGTCCTGTGAGCACAAGATCCTTGCGTCAGCTTCCTGGGCTTTGTGAGCCCTTCAGATCGTAGGCAGACATCTGAGTGTCTGTGCTCTGGACATTTTTCTGGAGAGAAGCTCACAGCTTTAATCGATTTACAAAGAGCTGCAGGACGTGAAAGGTTGAGAGTCGTTGGCTAAAAGCATCAGGAATCCGGACTCCAGAGAAATCAGATCTTCGCAACCAGTTGCTAAGCGTCTTTGCAGCATTTACAGACAGAGAGGGGTTGGGCTCCTGTTCCCTGGGTTTATGCGTGTATTTTTTTTTCAATGTGAAAGAACTTCAAAGCTCCAGGATCTAAGTTCCTCCAGGGTAAGTTTCTGGCCCTCTTGTTCACTCTGGAAGGGATCCTCAGAGCCTTCGTGGGTGCCTGAGTAGATGAAATGTGATTAATGTCTTGATCTGCCCACCACTACCTGAACTGCAACCATGACAAGAATCACAGTCATACGGAGGCTGTGACTCAGGAATTGCAAGAATTATTTTATGATTCAGTGCTGATTTTTCAGGACCCTTTTTGTCTCCTGTGAAGTACCAATCACCTTGGGGAGATCAAGGCAAATGCAGACCTCCTGACACATTTTGTGAAGCATACCTCTACTGCCCAAGATCTTTGGCCGGGCGGGTGGTCGGGTGGTCGGGGGGTGGTGGGGTGGGGGGGGCTTGCTCCTGCAGACAGGAGGGGAGAGCTTCCTGCAGCAGGGCAGCTATGCCCAGAGCATCTTGGAGCCCAGACCTCAGACGTCTTAGAGCTAAACTGTAAAGACTTCCGAGTGCGGCGAGGACCAGCATGCCCTGCCCAGCCTCAGGACACTGGCTGCAGCCCCCAGCCTCTCTACCTTCCCTGTCCCACTTTGCAGCCTCTGCAGCTCAGCCGCTAAGCCCCCTGGGGATTAAGACACTGGGGGAGGGGGCCAGAGAGCAGTTCATGGTGGGGGGTGAGGCGTGAGCTGCGTTCCAAGGAGGGAGGACAGAGCTGGGCTCCCAGATCCCCTGTAACCACCTTGCTCAGGCTTGCCTGGGGTCTGGACTCTCCATTGGAGAGCCAAGCTCTGAGCCCTGGCTGCATAGCTGGTCTTTCTGTCTGGGGCTAAAAATAGCTTCCTGTCTGGCCGTGTCCAGCTCCGGCTGGGCCAGAGCTGTGAAGGGACGTACAGGCAGGAGGGGGACAGGAGTGGGCAAGAATCATCCTGCCCAAAGCGGAACAACCCAGGAGAAATGGGAGACACCCCAGGGGAGACTCCCGAGGTGAGACAGGAGACCTCCCCAAAGGGGGTGGTAAACTCCCTCAAGGGGAGATAGGAGACCCCCAGAGGAGATGGGAGACCCCCCAGGGGAGACTCAAGGGGAGACAGGAGACCCTCCAAAGGGGGATGGGAGACCCCCGTAAGGGGAGATGGGAGAACCCCCAAGAAGAGATGGGAGACCCTCCCAAGGAGAGGCTCCCCAAGGACAGATAGGAGACCCCCAGGGGAGATGGTAGACCCCCCCAAGAAGAGATGGGAGACCACCCCAGGGGGAGGTGGGAGACCCCCCCAAGAAGAGATGGGAGACCCTCCCAAGGGGAGGCTCCCCAAGGGCAGATAGGAGACCCCCAGGGGAGATGGGAGACCGCCCCAGGGGGAGATGTGAGACCCCGCAAGGGGAGACAGGAGATCTCCCCAAGAGGGGATGGTAGATCCCTCAGGGGGAGAAAGGAGAGCCCCAGAGTAGATGGGAGACCCCTCTCAAGGGGAGACCACTCAAGGGGAGAAGGAGACCCCCTAAAGGTGAGATGGGAGACCCCCCAGGGGAGACAGGAAACTCTGGTCCTGCATCTTGACTCTGATGCCCCAGAAACTCCGGAAGGGAAGGGTTGGGTTCCTTGGGGCATGCTTCTTGAGGGGAAGGAGGGAGGCGTGGAAAGGCCCAGCCAGCTGACCTGGCACTTACGTGCTTGCCAGGTGCCTGCTTCACTATTTGAGGCACCAGAGGCATAAAAGGACCTGATGATGCAGGTGGTGATGGTGGTATTTTCTTTGACAGTCGAAGAAACAAAAGCCCAGAGACAAAATTCACCAAACCCATAGAGCCAGCAGCCCAAATGCAGATCCCACCCAAGCACAGCGAGGTCCGAGCCAGGCAGGGCACCAAGGTCTGGGGAGGAGGACACAGGATCTCAGAGCTGCCCCCAGGAGACCAGCGTTGGGGACCCAGCCCTGACCTCTACAGGCTCATCCTGGACACAGCGCACATCACAAGGCTCAGAGCTGTTTCCTCACATTTGCTCTGAATTTTCGGTAAATCCTCTCTGGCCGCCACCTGAAAAGGCCCGGGGACATGATGCCCAGCCAAGTCCTGGGGTGCTGGGACCCCAGAAGCTCAGAGGGAGGAGGGGTCACGCCCCTGGGGAGAGGCGGGAGGGGCCACTCATGACTGGATTCCTTTCAGTGCCTGGAATGAAGCTGCTTCGGGCTTCACACATGGGGGTAGAGGTGGAGAGAGGATGGAGGGAAGAACTTCAGGGAAGAGAGAGAGGGAGGAAAGGCAGGTGGGAGTGGGCAGGGGGAGAGAAACAATGGCAGAGGCAGTGAGTTCTGGAAGGTGGGCTGCTGTCCATCCAGGCCGCTGACTGCGCCTGAGGAGCCTGGAGGAACCCAGGAAGGAGAGCCATCCTGCCCAGCTGACAGCAGCTGAGCAAGGGAGACCTCTTTCGTCAGCAGGAGGCCGCACACGCCCAGCCCTGCGTCCACTAGGTCCGCTCGCCTCGCCTTATGGAGGCCACGCCACGGTCCCCCAGCAGAGCCACTAATGCAGTGACCAGAGCTGCTCGCAAACCCTGCCCAGTGCCAGCCGGCTCCTCCGCCCGGTGGGCCAGTTCCGGGGACCTGGGTTGGGGGCTGTCTGCCTGCTCCAGCTTCGGAGGCTCCTGCCTGACCACCCGTTCAGGGCACCCCATTGCAGGGAGGACCAGGAAATGCAGGGGAGTCAGAAGAAGCTGAGTATAGGACGAGGGGCAGGGGTCGGGGTGGGACTTTGCCTGCCAAGCTCCCCAAAACCCACAGGAACCCCCCTTGGGGGTGATTTTACCTCTGAGGACAGAGCATGAGATCGAGGGTCTGTGCGAGGATTCCTGCACAACTTAAAGGCGGGACTGCGTGCTTATGTTTTGTGCGGAAGTGTGTGTGTGTGTGTGCGCGTGCGTGTGCGTGCTCAGTCTGGAAAACTGGTGACTCACTGAAAAAGGGAGCTTTCTGATCCAAAGAGCTTATTTTCAGCTATTTTTATCTCTTCTTGTATCCTGGCCCTTTTCTCCCCTTGTCTTTTTTCAGAAGTGGAGGAATTTGGGGGCAGTGAAAGCTGTGTGTGCCCGTGTGAGAAGACTGGGCCAAGAGGGCACCCCTGGGGGTGCAGAGACAGTGCCCAAGAGAGTCTGTGTGTGCACAGCGGCCACCCAGCTCTGGTGTGTGCATAGGAACAAGTGTGTGCAGGCCAGAGAGGTCCCTGACTTTCCACCCCCGTGCACCACCACCCCCTCCTGCTCCACTGCAGGAAGTCTGATGGGGCTGGGGTGTAACTCTGCATTTTCACCTTGACCTCTGCCCCCTCCCAGGCCGCAGCCCCTCACACCCACCAGTGGGTACATTCACATGAACATGTGGCCAAGGGCACAATCCTGGGCCCCTGTCTTGGGAGTGGCCCTGGTCCCCGCATCTTCTCTCTTCTCTGCCCAGACAGCCTCACTTCAAACACTGATGCCTTCTCAGGAAGGCCTTCCTCTGCCCTTCTTCTGTCCTGTCAATAGGGAGAAAAAGCTGGGCTTCTCCAGAGACTCACGCAGCCCAGCCCACCCACCACCATAGAGCCCCCGTCCCCAACCCAACAGTGGTCCAGATGTCCTGGGTCAGCTTGTGCCCAGTCTTGTGGGCCTGGCCGAGCGGGCCAAGAAAGAGGGAGAGGAGGGGTAGGGGGCTCCTGATTGCCCTGCCTTGGGAAACCCCTCTCCCCGCCTTGCACAGAGGCTAGAGTCGCCTCTGGGGAAGGCCTTCCAGCAGGTGCCCTGGGTTCAAATCCTGCCTTAATTCTGGCTCAGCAGCCTGGCCTCCAGGAGGAGACGTTTTGGATTATCTTCCTCTCTTCTCACCCCACACAGAAGGGAAAATCTTCGGCTTTCTTGAAAGATCTGAATCCCTTCCAAGCGGGTGCCTTCTACTCATCTATAAAATGGGGATGTTAATAGGGCCGCCCCACAGGGAGGTTCTGAAGATTAATTCTGGTGAAAGGTGAAACACACAATAACTTATTAGTCATTATTACCAGCTTGATCTGTCGGCGAAGATGGTTCTCAATCGATTGTGCGCCAGGGGACGTCTTGCAGTGTCCAGACACATTTTGGTTGGTGAAACCTGCAGGGGAGGGAGAGAGTGGCCTCTAGCTGACTGAGACAGGAATGTTGCTAACACTGTACAGAGCACAGGACGCCCCTGTGCAGCAAACATGCAATTTGAGAGGCAAATTCTACAGAGGCTGGGAACCCCAGGCCAGGAGCTCACCTTCTTCTTGAAGACAATGAGGTGATGATGAACTGAAGCAGAGGATGACATAAGGAAATGTAAGTTCTAGAGAGAAAATTCCAGCAAAGTTGCATCATGATCACAGAGCTCAGTTAGGGGCCTGCGGACCTGCAGATCAGCAAGGTGCTCTAAGGGTAGCCTCGGGTGGTGGGGAGGCCAGAGGGGTACCTAGAGAACTGGCCGGGGCTGGGAGGGAGGGCCCAGTGGGTCCAGGAGGTGCTGAAGCTTCTGGTTTGTAGGACTGGGCAGGGAAAGACTATTTAGCCTCCAGGAGTCCTAGTTGCGGCAAAAGTCCCTCCAGCAACCTGGACGTCAGCTGTGTCCCTTCCACACCAGTGTCCTGACTCCTCCCCCAGGATAGAGACCCCTTCCCCTCCACACCCCGGGGCCCGAGAAATGGGCATCTGATTTCTTCCCCTTCTCCCTACAGCTCCTTGAATGGATGGAGACGGAGCCCCTCCACAGACAGAAGAGGAGGAGAGCTCTGGGCCTGGAGGCCAGTGCCCTCTGCAGTTTCCCAGGGACAGGAGCCCATGCCTGCTAGAGACAGAGGGCAGACACGGAGCCTGGGTGGGCTTGATCAGCATGCAGACTGAGCCTCCTTTAGCCCGTTTCCCTGCCCCTTTGCACAGGCTCTGAAGACAAGTTACAGGACATGAGAAGAAATCCCAGGTGGCCTCCCCATCAGCAGGTGAGCGGATAGAGTCCTGACCAGATGCCAGAGCAGTTTAAGATGTCACTTCATCCGGAGGGCAGAGGACAAGCAGGAGACCAACAGAGGCCCAGCTGGTCCAAGGAGCACTGGGTAAGGACCAGACCAGACCTCCAGCCCATGCGCCTGGGTCCTGAAGCAATTTCCTCATCCGCGCTACATATGAAATGACCCCTGACTGTCCAGGTTAAGGACGGTGGTAGCACTTCTGCCTGGAACACTGTATTGGGAAGGATTTTCTGAGGCTGTGGTTAATTCATGATGCCCGTGGGGAGAGCCAGAGGTTGCTTGTCAATGTCTTGTTACTTCTCTACCACCCTGATGAAGAGCAACAGACAGGGGTCATTTGTCAGGGTTCTTCCAGTTCACAAATCCTACCAGCCTATGATTTCGAAGTTAAAATTTCCAGGCACTGGCTGGAAGCACCGGAAGTCAGAGGAGGAAGAGATGTGAGTGGGTTAGAACCTCAGGGAAGGCTTTGGGGAGGAGGCGGCACTCCACAAGGCCGTGCGGGTGCCGCGTGCTTGTTGTGCAGGAGGTGGGAGGACATTTATGGGCAAGAAAATGGGGCTGAGCAGAGGCTGTTCACAGTACAGGCAGGAGGAGGCCAGCATCACTGGAACACGCTGTCTCTGTCTCGGACAAACAGGATCAGACGTGTGAGGTCGTGGTGGTGCCTGAAAACCAAAACTGACTCCGTGGGAAGACTCAGAACCAGATGCTCCAGCACCGTTATCCCAGGGGCCTCGCCCACACCCCCAGGTGAGCCCTGCCTCTGAAGAAGGGAACACACATCAGGGCTGGGGTGATAGGGAGAGCCAGGGGTTCAGCCAGGCTCAGCTTTTAATGTGCAGACGGGACCTCTGCTCTGTGCACCCTGCCCCGCTCACCACCACCCCTGCCCCTCGCCCTTTGCAGGGCAGTGGAGATTCTCTGAGGTCCAGAAGGAGGGCAGGGACAGCTGCATCCCAGGAAGGAAGACTTGCTGGAGGAGACGGACTGCACAATGGCTTCCAGCCAGGGACGCCCACATGAGCGCTGAGGGCCAGGGTCCCGGCTCCTGCCTGTTTCCCCCAAACCGTATCTAGCCTGTTGGATTATGTCCCCGAGCTACAGAGAAGGCAGGAGGGCCTGGGGACTCTGTGTAACGGTGGAACAGATCCTGGCCCTGCTGTTTGGTGGGCACTTCTGTCCTTCCTCCTCCTTCTCCACCTCTCCTGTCCCTGCTTCCCCTCCCGGATCTCCCCAGCTTTTGCTCAACAGGACCCAGAAAGTTCTGTTGTGTGTCTCTCACCACTAGGCATGCAGGCAGAAGAGAGGATGGTGTCTTCTCCTCTGGGGTGTGTTCCTCTCCACCTGGGTCTGCCGGCCTGGCTCAGAGCAGCGTGGGAACCCCTGTCCTTCTCACAGCCTCCCTTTCTGATCCCTACCTGGCACTTTCTCAGTGGGTCCTGCTCATCTCAGGGCCCCTCAAGGTCTTTCCTTCTGGCTCTGCCGCCTGGGCTCAAAGCAGGCTCTGGCCCCCATGAAATTTCCTTGCATGGAGGAAGGGGCCGAAGGTAGCAAGGAGGCTCTTGCAAACCCCCAACCAGCTCTCTCCCACCATGCTCCCTGCCACCCGCAGCTTTCCTCCCCAGCTCTCCCCACCCCCAAGTCTTGTCCACAGCATATCCGGCCCCCGCATAGGCCACAGGGCGAGAGTGGCCACTCTCACAGTTAGGACAGTCATCTTCAGCTCCCTGTCCCCTGTCCTTTCCTCTCCTGGGGAGTCACCTCCAAAAAACACTCCTCCTCACTTGCCCACCTTTTCCAGAGCGTCCAACCCCCACACCTGAGGCATAAGAAAGACCACTTTCCTCCAGTAAGGAGCAATGGACAGCAACCCTGGGTCCTCCTGGGACCCCCAGCTGCCCCCACAGAAGCCAGCGCAAGGCCCTTGACTCCCCTAGCACCCCAGGGTCCCCGAGCACTGCTTTCTCCCAGGGCCCATGGCCCTCCCGGGCCAAGCCATCCCACTCTGTTTACACAATCGCTTCAGGCCTTATCTGGGCCCCTGACGGGACTGTGTTGTGATAAGCAAATGGGCTCTGGTGTCAGAGACAGGAAACTCAAATCTGTATCCCTCAGCCTGGAGACTGAGGCAGTAAGACAGCAGCCTGGGAGCCGGCCATGACCTCACCTGGGGCCTGGGCAGACACAGAGTCAGAAGGCACGGCGCGGGGGTGGGGGGAGCCTTTCTTCCCCCAGCCCCACCTGGTGCTGGACTAACAGGAAGGAAAGGAAGGCCTCCCCATGGGGCCTGTGAAGAGACCTAGAGCCCTTTCCAGTGGGAACAGATGTCCCAGTGCTATTTCCTCAGGGCGCCGCTGCCTGGCCGGCAGGTAGGAAGGACTGGAGCCACTGGGGGGAAGGTGGGCACTATCCATTCTGGTCCATCGGACCCCGTTGTCTGTAGAACAGAGGCCCCGTTACATAAGCGCCAGCTGACTTGGTAGAAGCTATGACTAAGAAAACTTTCCAAAGACAGTTGGTGGCCCTCCACCCCCTCCAAGGGGTGAGAACTCCCCCCCACAGGGAGGGGGCAGAGATTAGGGCTCCTGACTAGCTCCCTGGCCCTGACTCATCACACACACAAACACTCCCCAACACTCTTTCCCAAAACGGTTCCCACCCACCCGTCCACCCTCCCACCGGGGCTGGTGACAAAACGAACGCCCCAGAGATCTTGCCAAGTTCTGGGCCAGGCTGAGCCCAGGGAACACGAAATTCCCCGTGGAGTAGGAGGCCAGATGCCCACGGAAGCCAATAACGTCCATTCAAGGGACGGCCACCTCCAAACCCCACCAAGTTGGCTGTGTGGTTTCTCAAGTAGCCAGGACAACTCTCCTTCCAAGAAGTTCACAAGGGGTCTTCAAGACCACCCTTCCTCTTCCCTGCCCTCCTCGTTTACAGAGAGTTACCCATCCATGCTGCAGCCCCTGGGGCCATAGAAAAGCAAGCAACAACCACCACCCATCCCCAGCTGGATCCATCTGCTCCATCATTGGTTGTTACCAGGCTCCTGCCATGTGCCATGTACAGTCTGGGCAACGGTGACCTGGAGACCAGTCTTTGCTCAAGGAACTCATCACCACATCGGTGAGACAGGCCATGAGGCAGCTGTGGCCAAACACTAAGTAGGGAGGTGGGGGGAGAAGGCAGGTTCCAGAAGCAGCAGATGCGGGGTGGGGTGGGGCGTGGGCTCACAGAAACTTACTGGGAGAAAGACATCTAAGCTGACATAGGCAAAAGAGGGGCATCCCGTTTCATTCACTGAGGGTCTGCTCGGCGCATAGTGTGGCCAGAGCAGGGCCAGCCGGGCTTCGTGAAGACGAGTCAGGATCATGTCCACCACTGGAGCTGGTCACCTGGTGGGGGACATAAGATGAAAGGAGGCACGTGTGAGGCATCACCCAGTGGAAAGGTCAGTGAGGCCCAGGGCGGGTCCAGGAGAGGACGAAAGGAGGGATGTGCAGGTGGGAAGACCAGGAAAAGCTCCAGGGAAGGAATGGAATTTGGGTTCATGGTGGGGGTGGAGGGAATTTAGAGGTACAGACGAGGCAGGGCACATTACAAGCCAACCTAATGACACCAGCAAAGTTTAAGAGCCTGTGATGTCTGGGGGACAAGAACAGCAGTGACTAGCAGCACGAAAGACCACCTGATGGTGGTGGGTGTGGCTTGAACACAAATCGAGAGGGGCCTTGTAACGGGTGGTTCAGAAACTTAAGGCGAGGCCCAGAGGGGCTAAGGAATTCTCTCGGTGTCACTGAATTAGTAGAAAAGCAATCTGAGTTCAACTTCAGCACTCCTTCTGCAGGCCCTAGGCTGGTAAGTGCCCCCTCCCAGGCTTTGGGCCCCTCCCCATGGCCCACGACCCTCTCCCCTGCCAGAGCGGGGCTCCCAGCTCCTGGCTGGTAGACCCCAGGCTGTCAATGCAGGCTGCCCTGTTCTTAGTCCTGCAGTTTTAGATGGGTATGGAAATGCTCTTAAAGAAGGGACAAAAGTCATCTCGAGGCCTGGGTGAAGGACCAGCCCAGAGCAGTCCAGCCTGAAATACTTGGAATTCTCCCAGCTGGCCCAGAGCCTCTTCCTCATCCCATCCAGATTGCAGGTCCGTGGGTTTCAGGGTTAACCCTGTCTGGTTCTGTGCCGCGTGCACGTGGGTCCCCAGAACTCCCTCTGAACAGTGGGCACAGAATAAACGCCTGGGTTGGAAGCCCCGACTCTGGCGTTAGGGCTGTGATGGTGAGAGCGGCCACGAGGTGGCGCCATGAGCCTGGCGCCAGGCTGGTCCGCTAGCGGCTGACACCTGCTGTCCGGGCGGCGGCGGGGCGGCTGTCCCGAGGCCGCCCCGGCGGGTTGGCCGGGGAGAACCAGACCAGGGCTACTCTCAGCCCCCTCCTCTCCTTTGTCAGCCATCTAGGACCACGCGACTGGATCTTGCTCAGTGGGAGAACAGCGTGCGGGGGCGCGGGGAAGTGTGGTGTGCTGAAGGAGGGATATGTGTGTGTCCTTGGAGTTTGAGAGTGGGAGGGGGGCAAGGTCAAAGATGCCTTTCTTTTTAGCCTGATAAGCTTCTTCGAAACAAACGCCAAACCCTGGATACCTGCTGCTGCCCCAGAATCGGACATTTGAAGGGGCTATCCTGTGAGGGTTTGGATGCATCTAATGAGCTTCCTCTCTTGTTTTTCATCCAGAACCCAGCCTTCCCAAAGTCCACGCTTCACCCACCTCAGTTTGTTTCTGTGGTTAAATATGCACTTCTACAAATGTCATTTTCCAGACCCCCTCTCAACAGCTTTCTGCAAAACACAGCTCAGACACACATCTGTGCACACAGGTCCATCCTCCTGCCAGCCTCGAGTCCCGCCACACACACATCACCCCCACACGCTTCTCACACGGGGCTCCTCACAGAGTTCGTGCACATTATCTCACAGGCATCGCTCTTCGTGGGAAGGTAGATGCATGCCAACGTGTGTGCACGTGAACACACGCGTGGACACGCACACTCACACACGCACACACCCTGAGACAGCTGACACAGGGTGATGCTGACCCCCACCCAAGGTGAGCTGCGCACCCTTTGACCTTGGGTGGGAGAGAGCCCAGCACAGGGAGATGGACCTGGATGTGGAGCAGAAACAAGACGGTCTGTCCTCAGCTCTGAGAAGAGGGAGTCAGAGTTTGGAATCTTCTGTGAGGTCAAGGATGAGGGAGACGGGCCTGTGGCCACAGGAGCCAGGAATGGTTGCCTTTGAACTTTGCCTTCGCAGGTCAGCCAACAGTCAGGGAGTTTGTTGATACAAGAACAAAAGTTACACTAGTGTGGAGCTGAAGCTGTGGGTGTTCAAAAAAGGGAAAGATCCTCGAGAGGAGGGAAGGACCCTCGAGAGGAGGCAAGGACCAAACCACAGAGGTGGGAGCAGCGGCTGGGGACAAGAAGCCCGTCGTCGGAGAACTTGGGAACAAAGACCCTGTTGAAATCTCAGATGAGGAGGGAGGGGATGGAAGCTGAGAGGGGCCGGAGGAGGACCAACCCAGGGCGGGATGGGGTGGGGGTGGGGGCGGCAGGGGGAGGGGGAGGAGGGGGAGGAGAGTTTTGAGAATGTGGGGGCGGGGAGCCTGAGCACCGCTATGGCAGCTCAGCTGTTACTTACAAGCACAAGCTCTTCTCAATCCTGATTAACAGGAATTAAGTGGCATATGGCTAATCCTCCTGCTTGCTATTAGTGCTCCCAGCCCTGCAGAGGGACAGGCGGCCCTCCTCAGCCAGGCCCCGGCATTCACACACCAGGGCTTCCAGCCAAGGGGAGGAGGAGGAGGCTGGAAAACTTTCTACCTCCCTGCATAGAATACCCATCCTCCGTACATGTGCCCTTTGCCTTTCCTTCTTCCAAAATTCATTCCTGCCTGTTGTTTTATATAGATCATCACAGAACACCTCTGAGAGATTGAAGACCAAGTTATTCTCATGAAAGAACTAGAAAACAAACCCAGGGAACTGAGAGGATTTAACCCAGGACTGAGGACTCGGTAGATGACTCTGGGGTCCTTGCGCCCAGCCCAGACCAGCCCTGGAAGATGGTGGCTCATCTGCTCCTAGAGGAAGGGAAAGAGGAGGGGGATGGGAAGAGGAGGGGTGGGGAGGGGACAAAAAGAAAGGAGCTGGAAAGATTTGAACTTCTGACCTTGGCTGGGGCAGAGCCAGGATAACGGAGGACCCCACCCTCCTCCCAGGTGAGTAGGAATCAGACCCTGGGGTGATGAGGATTTGTGTGGAGGAGTGTGCTCCCTGGGATAGTCAGAGGGTGGTGAGCAGTCAGGGAAGGGAGGGAAAGTGTGCCTTTCAGGCAAAGCCCCACCCCCAGCCTTAGCGGACCCTGGAGCGAAAGCCAGGAAGCCTGAAGGGGCAGGCTTCATTCTCCTGCAACAGAAACCCCTCTCCACTGGGACGGGCTGACTCCCAGTCACTGGGTTTCCTGAGCAGGTGGAGAGTGGCCTGGAGGCTCCAGGCAGCCACCACTGGAGGGAGGAACGGAAGAGGAAGAGGACAGAGCAGGTACCCCTACTACTCACAGAAAGCACCTGGCATCAGACTGAAATGTTTCTTCCCATTCGGAGTTCACAGTCCAGAAGAAAGACAATTGCGTACCATTCACACCTATGTAAATAATGATAAACTATGGCTCAGTGGGTAAAGAATCTGCCTGCAATGCAAGAGACACAGAAGACTCAGTTTCAATCCCTGGGTCAAAGAGATTCCCTAGAGGAGGAAATGGCAACTCACTCCAGTATGCTTGCCTAGAGAATCCCCTGCCCAGAGATACAGCCAAGATGCTTTGGAAAACGGGAGTAAGTGGTTAATTCTGCCCAGGGTGGTGGGGAGGGTAAAGGTAGGACTCACTCCCCTGTTAGAAAGCCTTCCTAACCTCATCTCCTTCCGGATGCCTTAGGAAGCTCTCTGCCTGGCACCCGAGGTTCTTTGCAGGGACTCCTTCACCTAACGTCTTTTCTTTTAAGGAGCACCCTGAATATTCCAACTCCATGCTCTTAATTCTAAAAGTCTAAATTTAATTTAAACATTTGCTGTTCTCCCTATGCTCTAAGTTTCTTCTAACCATAGGTTTTAATGTTACTAGTGCCTAGTATTTTAGGTTTATTTTTAAAAACTCACGCGCTAGGTTATCATTATCATCATGTTTTTAGAGCCAGTGCTTACCTGCAGATTGCCTACCTGCTCACCAACGTTTTTGCTCCTCTTTGCTTCCTTCCCCCCATGGCTTCCTTCTGGATTGTTTTCTCCTTTTGTTTTAGATCCTCGAGTGTTTCTTTCAACACATAAACAGCTGATCAGCTGTCACCTGTTTTTACACTTACTCCTGAGCCCTCGTTTAGCGGGAGATGGAGTCCTGGACTGTTCTCTCATTTCCTCAGCTCTTTGAAGCAGTGATTTTCTTTTGTTCCAGCCTCTCTTACTGCTGTTGTTCCCTTGTAGGTGTCCTGTCTTTTCAGTGTAACTAACCATGGGATGTTTTTTCTAGTTTTGGGTTCTGATACTTCACCATGTTATATCTAGAGATGGCCTGTCAGGCTGGGCGACTAAACGAACGGAGACATTTCTCTCTCCTGGGCACTCACACCGGATGCCTCCTCAAACTAAAGATCTGTGTCTTTCATCCATTCTGGGCCTTTCTGAGTCATTGTCTCCTCACTTACTGCTTTTTCCTTGTTCTTATTTTATTCCTCCACAGTTCTTATCCTCTGTTACAAATCTTTTTCAAATTTTCATGTCTTTACCTCTCTCTTTCTGATCCTGCATAATCTCCTAAGATCTCTCACTTTGTTAATTTTCTTTCAGTCAGTTTTTTAAAATTATATTTTATTTATTTGGCTGTCCTGGGTCTTCGGTTCGGCATGTGGGATATTTAGCTATGGTGTGTGAACTCTCAGCTGTGGCAAGTGGGACCTAGTTCCCAGATCAAGGATGGAACCCAGGCCCCTTACACTGGGAGTGCAGGGTCTTAGCCGCTGGACCACCAGGGAAGTCCTCCATCAATTCCATGGAGTTTTTTTTTTTTTTTTTCCTCCTAAAGGTTTTGTTCCTACTAACTCTGCAAGTGCATGCGTGCTAAGTCGCTTCAGTCGTGTCTGACTCTTTGCAACCCCATGGACAATAGCCCCAGGCTCCTCTGTCTAGACAGGACTACTGGAGTGGGTAGCCATTCCCTCCTCCAGGGGATCTTCCCAACCCAGGGATCGAACCCAGATTTCTTAGGTCTTCTGCGTTGCAGGTGGAGTCTTTACCACTTAGCCACCTCAGAAGCCTCTGCTGCTGCTGCTGCTGCTGCTGCTGCTAAGTCGCTTCAGTCGTGTCCGACTCTGTGCGACCCCAGAGACGGCAGCCCCACAGGCTCCCCCGTCCCTGGGATTCTCCAGACAAGAACACTGGAGTGTGTTGCCATTTCCTTCTCCAATGCATGAAAGTGAAAAGTGAAAGTGAAGTCGCTCAGTCGTGTCCGACTCGTAGATACCCCATGGACTGCAGCCTACCAGGCTCCTCCATCCATGGGATTTTCTAGGCAAGAGTACTGGAGTGGGGTGCCATTGCCTTCTCCGTCGGAAGCCCCTACCAATTCCCTATGTAGCTCTTTCTTGTCTGCCTCATCTTTCCAGTGCCCTTGTATTTCTCTGTGTTTTCTAGCCCTCTTAACCTCTGTGCATTTTGTAAGGCAACTTATTTTATTGTCCCTTTTGGATTATTTCATTATCTCAGGGTTCAAGGCTGATTCCTCTGCTGGTCACATGCTGCTTCTGTGTGAGGCAGGCTGTCTCCTCCCAGGACTTGTAAATTATGATTTGCATCTTTGTGGGGTTGTTCCCTTTGTGGGGGCCTTTGTTCTCTTAGGACACACCAGGAACAGTTGTGGGTTTGCCTCAACTGATTGCCCACAGGTTTCCCCAGTGTGAGAACAATTTTTACATTAATTTGGGGGCTTGGGGATTCCCACACCCTGAGAGATAGTGAAAGTTCACACTCCACACCTGGAAATTTGAGTTTTTCACAGGAAACATTTTTTTTTCCCTTTCCCAGAGCCTACGGCAGAAAATGATGGACGAAGATTTTTCCTAGCCGTCCTCCCGCTGTTAGAGCCAGAATTTCAGGTCCAGAGTCCTGCTTCAGACGAGTCCTAGGCCTGTTCCTGTCCTCGTGGGTCATGAGCTACTCCCCTGGCTTTGCATACCCTCCTCCTGTTCGCTGTGCATTGGCTCCAGTTTGCAGACTTACTATTTTGGCTTTAAATTCCTTCCTATTTCTGTCACTTGAGGATTTATTTATTTCAAGCTCAATGTACATGTTAATTTTCATGTTATATTTTATTCAGAATCTCCCTGTGTGATGCAGCAGAGCAGTGGAGATCCACACTGGCTCATTCTGTGAGTTACTAGACGCCTAAGGCACAATTATTTTTCCTTCTGTTTCTCCTACGGGACTACAGACTCCTGGAAGAAGGAAACTGTACCCAAATTATCTCTGGTTCTTCGCTCAGTTCCGGGGACAAACACAGTATGAGAGTGACGTTTGCTGGACTGGATGGATAGTTAAATGATGGAAGGTGATCATCAAAGGTTATGCAGGTCTTTTCACATCTCCAGGAAGAGTTCCTCAGTCATTCCACACAGACAGGTATTATTTTATTCTGAAAAATCTTTACAGGTGATTCTGTAGCATATGTATGATTGTGACATCGATGTGCCTCAACACTCTTAACGTGACTCTTAAGCAGCATGCCGCAGGCCCTCAGAAGACGTGACACCAGGCCAGCACTGACCTGTGGCCTTCCAGCTGGAGGCCGTGGCGTGGAGGTGGTTTGCCGTGATTGCACTCACAGAGAGCACTGTGTGTGTTTGGTGGAGAACGTTCACCAGGCCTACCTGGGAGAGCAGCTTGGGCTACAGGGACTTGAGAGAAAGAGGCTGCCAAGGCAGCCGAGGCAGAAGACAGATGGACCCCTGGAATTTGTAACCTGTGGACAGCTGCTGCTGCTGCTAAGTCGCTTCAGTCATGTCCAACTCTGTGCGACCCTATGGAGAGCAGCCCACCAGGCTCTTCTGTCCATAGTATTCTCTAGGCAAGAATACTGAAGTGGATTGCCATTTCCTTCTCCCACCTGTGGACAAAGACTCCAGAGAATGACAGGACAGGGGGAGCTGAGTCGCCTTTCCCAAACCCCTGAGTAGGTAGGGGTGTGCCCGGGAGGGAGTGTGAGGCACACAAGTGCCCGGCAGCAATGGTGAGGCCCTGGTCTCTCTCCAGTGCCTCCAGCAAGTGAACACTGGCAATACAACTCGAGTGAAGAGAAAACTAGCTCTCATTCAGAAGGTTGAGATAAAAATACCTCCAGTCTGTAAACATAGCAGCAGGACAGGTGTCTGGGAGGGAGCGTCCAGGCAACAGGTCCCATCTGCCCTGGTCTTCTCACCCAGGCTTGGCCCTAACTCAGATCACACATGTCTCCAGTCTCAAAACATAGATTAGGAAAAGTTTCTTGCTTTCCCTAGGACAGTGGAAATATTCTTGAGGCCAAGGGGAGAGAAAGAAAGAGCTGATCTGTTTTATTTCTCAGCAGATGTCCTTCTGGGAGGCGATGGGGAGTGTTGCTTATCAGCCCCCTGCGCCCCATCCCTCTTCTCGCCCAAACCCTGCTTCTCCACTTACTCAGAGAAGGCGCTGTGGCTGACACCCTGAGCCCTGACCAGGAGCTGGCATCCATCATCCTTAAGGCCCTCATGCTGGGAGAAGCCAATCTCACGTCAGGCTTTCCTGTGGGCATGTCACAGTTTGACCTTGGTGGTGGTGGTGGTGTCATGGCTCCCTGTGCGCTAGCGAACAAAGAGGCCCTGGGTGATGCTGACCCCAGGCAGAGGGGAGAGGCTTCCTCTCCCACCCATGGCACACGTGATTCCTTTGCTTAAACACACACCCGACGCTGACACACTCTGGCTTCTGACACTCAGCCTCCTTTGGGTGAAACATGAAAGGCCTGCTAAATAGCTTCTTACAAAGCTTCTCTCTAGGAAGCCACTTTAAGCCCAAACTTGGACATTCATATGACCTTTTTCAAGTGAACCACTGCAATGGAGAGGAATGTGCAAATAAATCAAGGTGTACAACTTTGCTTCTTAATTCAACACAAGCAGCATGTCTGATTGTTAGCCCCCAAAACTGTGTTTGCCTCTAGGTGGGTGTGGAACCAAAAGATACAACCAAGCCAGAGAGTGGGAGGAGGAAGGATGTATTACTTTCAGGAAGTAAGGAGAACATGGGGGATCTTTCCTGAAGCAGCTCCTCCCCGAAGAGCAAAATTGGGGAAGTTTTGCACTGAAGGTTACATGCATCTTCATGAAGGGGCTTGAGCAGAGGTGAAGTCAGCATAGAACTGGGGCAAAAGTCAGCAGAGTCCAAGCTTGAGTTGATGGCAGCCACGAGAGTCGGAATCATCACTCTGTCGATTTCCCTGGTGGGCGCCTGAGTTCCTGCAGAACTCAGAGGCTGTGTGAGATGGTTACGTATTTCCCTTGAAGAGGGACTGGGACTCTGTTTTGTTGCTAAACTGTTGAGTTTTTGTTTGTTTTGTTTTTTGTAGAATTTTTTTAAGATTTTTTTTTTTTTTGATGTGGACCATTTTTAAAGTTTTTCTTGAATTTGTTATAATATTGTTTGTATTTTATGTTTTGGTATTTGGTTGCGAGGCGTGTGGGATCTAGTTCTCTGACCAGGGATCCAACCGACTCCTCATGTATTGGAGGGTGAAGCCATTTTAGCCACTGAGCCGCCGGGGAAGTCCCCTGCGCTGTTATTTCTTGACTCCTTCTCCTTTGTTTCTGCATTTTGTCTCTTCCCTTAAGAGCATTGATTACTGAGACCTGTTCAAGGGCAGGCGCTGTGGCCAAGATTAGATCACAGAAAGGCTCAAGCCAAACACGGCTTCTTTTGTGTCTAGAGGAGAAGGGGGAACAGAGGACGAGATGGCCGGATGGCATCACCGTCTCAATGAACATGAGTTTGAGCAAACTCTGGAAGATAGTGAAGGACGGGGGAACCAGGGGTGCTGCCGTTCATGGACTTGCAGAGTTGGACACGACAGTGACTGAACAATAACAACAGCAACGCCTGGATTTCTTTCTCCAGGGACCACCTACCCTATCTGTTTACATTGTTAGAGGAAATGTCTGCTACTTGCTGACAAAAAAAATGTTGCCTGTCATTTCAATAAACAGAGAACGTTGCCCACCAGCAAGCCATCAGCCAGTGCAGCCCACCAGGAGTGAGCCCTGAGAGGAGAGAGGAAAACGGTTCTCAGACCCTAGATATTTAAGGTGCATATCAAAGGAATGATTTCAATGAGCCCAGACTCTTGCATCGTCCCACAAATAGAAAAGAATCAAAGTCATTAATTTGAGATGTCCAGTTTGTGTGTGTGTGTGTGTGTGTATGTGTGAGATTAGCACTCATTTCTTGACAATTGATTACATGTGATTTTTTTCAGTAAAAACTTTTATATATCCTGACTCCCCTTAGCTCTATGAAGCAGTCCCTCAGACTGAGAGGCTGTTTCCCTGGTTGTATCCTCAGTAAATCCCACCCTCCTGAAAAAAAAACCCACCACCACAATTTGCAACTTTTAGGTTGTATGCTTTTTTTTTTTTCAGTCTACATACTGTTTCCTGAGATTATGGGGAGGTGTCCTCCTACTCAAATAAAACTAAGGAATGACATTGAAGAGAAAGAGAAGATGATAGTTAAGATAAAATGTGAGAAAACAGAGTTGGAAATATTGCAAGAGGGTAGGGCTTGAAGAGAGGGGACCTGGAGCCAGTTACTGTTACTTTTTCAGAATTCAGTCACACTGAAACCGAGCTGGACACTGTGGGGCTCTGGGGCACAAAAGCCTTTTTGTGTCCTCCACTCTCTTGTTTGCAGAAAATAGCTTCAATCAGCTTCCAGGAACCTTCCCTCATTTCTAATGGGCAGGTTTAAACAGTTGTTAATAGAGAAGGGAGGAGATGCAGAGAGGAGGGAGGAGAAGTCAAGGAACAATAGTGCATCCTTAGGTCCTATTTCCTTCTCAAGGGGAAGGTGTTTTACAGCTACTGGAACCCCAGCCAGGTGGGAGAAGTTAACTGTGTGCTGCCCACATGCACTCAAATCCCTGACGGGTTGGATCTAGGTGAATGATGTTGACATCTAATTCAGTTCCGTTCAGTTGATCAGTCGTGTCCGACTCTTTGTGACCCCACGGACTGTAGCTTGTCAGGCTTCCCTGTCCATCACCAATTCCTGGAGTTTGCTCAAACTCATGTCCATCAAGTTGGTGATACCATCCAACCATCTCATCCTCTGTCATCCCCTTCTCCTCCTGCCTTCAATCTTTCCAGGCTTCACAATCTTTTCTAATGAGTCATTTCTTCGCATCAGGTGGCCAAAGAATTGGAGCTTCAGCTTCAGCATCAGTCCTTCCAATGAATATTCAGGGTTGATTTTCTTTAGGATTGACTGGTTTGATTTCCCTGCAGTCCAAGGGAATCTCAAGAGTCTTCTCTAGCACCACAGTTCGAAAGCATCAATTCTTTGGTGCTCAGCCTTCAACTCTCTTATCTGTCCATACATGAGCACCTAGTATGCTCAAAATCTTTTCTCACATGATCTTCAAAGTGACCATTTGAGGTGGATATTGTTATCCCTATTTTATAGACAAGGAATCCATGACTTAGGGAAGCAACTTTCCCAAGTTTACAAAATCCAAGGTTTTGAACCATTGTCATCAAATGCCAGAGCCCATGTTCCTCCCTTGGATATGCTGCTTCCAGCATCTCTCCAGTCTGTTTGAAAGTGAATCTGTTTTTTAACATAAGTTCATATGCTTGACTCACAATGAGACCAATCCAACTAGAACATTGAAGTTTGGAACAGAGAAAGGTTTATTGCAGGGACACACAAGGAGACAAAGGGTTTATGCTCTAAAAACCCTATTCTCCCCAGTCATTTTGCAGGAAGAGTTTTTAAAGGCAAAGTTCAGAGTAAGCCCTGCAGTGTGTATGACTTCCTTCTATTTGGTTGGTGGGGGGATAACAGGGTGATGCCCAGGAACCTTGTGCTCAGCCTGAAATTACCATCCTCTACCTGGGCAAGGGCCCTGGTTCTTGCTGAAGGACTCAAAGGTATGTTGTGCGCTACCCGTAAGAAGGAACCAGGACCCTGCTTTATCAAGGTACTATTGTTTCTTGCGGAGAAGGCAATGGCACCCCACTCCAGTACTCTTGCCTGGAAAATCCCACGGACGGAGGAGCCTGGTAGGCTGCAGTCCATGGGGTCGCTAAGAGTCGGACATGACTGAGCAACTTCACTTTCTCTTTTCACTTTCATGCATTGTAGAAGGAAATGGCAACCCACTCCAGTGTTCTTGCCTGGAGAATCCCAGGGACAGGGAAGCCTGGTGGGCTGCCGTCTATGGGGTCACAGAGAGTCGGACACAACTGAAGTGACTTAGCATAGCATAGCATTGTTTCTTGACTCCTCTTCCTTTGTTTCTGCATCCTCTCTCTTTCCTAGTTAGGAACTGTTCGAACATGCCCTTTGGAATTCAGGGAAGGTCTAGAAGGCTGAAGCCTTTTTCCTGCTCTGGATGAAGAATTTCCCTGCCATATCAGTAAACAAAGGATGTTTCGGCCATCAAGCCTTCAGCCAATGCAGCCTCCCCCATTCTGAGGGGATTCAGGAGGGAGAAAAACAGGATACTGGCCCAAGATAGTTAAGAGACATATCAAAGGAATGACTTCGGTAAGTTGGGACTCTTCCCATATGTAGAAAAGCCCAAAATTCATTAACTTGAGGTATCTGGCTTTTCTTTAATTAACAGTAATCTCCTGATGTTCTGACTATCTAGTCTTTGTTGCAGAAATGGCCTGCCAGAAATATCTGCCCTGGCTCCTCCCTGCCCTCTTTGGAAAGGTCCCTCAGAGCCATCAGAGGCTGCCTCCCAGGCTTAAGTCCACCAAATGAAAGTCCACCAAATGAAACCTAACTCTGAACTTTAAAGTTGTGCTTTTTTTTCCCCCCTAGTCAACACAATTGACAAGAAACCGGGGACATGGAGAGGCTTTTGTACCTGAGGAAACTCCATTGCATCCTGCTTGGTTTCAAGTCTTGAGGGAAAATTCCACTCCCCATTTACTATTTGATTTGCATTTTGTGTTGGTGTGAAAACTATTGCAAAGGCTGTTGTTCAAATTTAGCACAAATATATTTCATTCCCTGAGCTATTTTTTTAAAGTTATTTATTTGTTTTTATTTTGGGCTACATTAGGCCTTTGCTGCTATGTGAAGGCTTTCTCTAGTTGCATTGCACAGGCTTCTCATTGCAGTGACTTCTCTTGTTGGGGAGCACAGGCTCTAGGGTGCACAGATTCAGTAGTTTTGGTACATGGGTCTAGTTGCCTCATGGCACGTGGGGTCTTCCTGGACCAGTGATCAAACCTGTATCCAGGTATGTTGTCAGGTAGATTCTTAACCACTGGACCATCAGAGAAGCCCCTCCCTGAGCTCTTTTAAAACCTGTGTCTCTCCTTAGTAAGCCACCATTAGAAACAAGCATAGTCAGTTGGATAATGTGGTGATAGAAGCATAGACTCCACAGCCCTATTCACCGAATGCTTCCAGAGCTCTGACACCCTTCTGCACAGAGTCAGAACTCTCCCAAGAACAGTGAAATCATTGGAGATCATTTGGCAGCCAAGTGCATCCTACCATGTCACTAGTTAGTCTCCATTTCAGGATTCTGTCTCAGCCACTGGTCCCGACATGCAGACTCCATCTGTAGAGGAAAATCAATGTTTTACAATGAGGACCTGCATTCACTCTTATAGGAATCTCTGCTCCATGTAGAATATTCACTGAGCCTTTCTCTGTGATCTTGTTCTGAGTTTCCAAAGATTCCCTAAGACTGTTTAACAGACAGAACAATTTCACAGTGCAAAATAGGAAATTCAGCAGTAGAGAAGAAGCATTGATTCTGAAAACTGCTGTTTTCACAATCAGATACTTTGTCATATTTCCTAGGTCACCAGAATGGCAAATACGCCTGAGTGTATAATTAGGACTAAAGGGAATGGCAGAACAGAGAGAGAGCAGAAGGAAAAAAAGTCAGTGGGCCTAAGTAGAATTTTACTCTTTTAAATTTCTCTGTTGAGTTTATTTATGGGACAGAGGCTGCTACTATAAAATAATTTTTACATATTTTTACTTGTGATTTTAGAAGATGGTGATCTGGAGCAGAAAGAAGATTTAGGAAAGGAAAGATAATAGAATCATAACAGGTGATTGAGTTGGGTGATTGAGTTATTTTAAAATTTTTATTCTGTCTTTATGGGATATGAAGGAATATAATTAATTCACACTTAACAAAAGTGTGAACAAAGACTTATAAAGAAAATCGCATAGTGATGGCAGTTGAAGCATATCCTTGACAACAACTTCAATCTATTTCATGTTTCTTGACATCCATAATTTAATATATATGTAAATTATACATGTATATACATATACATGTATATGCATACTTATAGACACATTGTTCTACTTTGTAAAAACTAAAATATTAATACTTTAAAAACTAGAATGACTCTGTGAAAAGTGATGTTCCTAAGTTAAACATTTAAAAAATATTAGTTGTTGGAAACTCTGCATTATTTTACTAATAACCATACTAAGAATTTTGTTTTGAGTTTGTTGTTTCCTGGAGCATTAGAGATGTACTATGTTGAATGTAAAATAAGTTATTTCAATCATTTCCCACAGTATTAAATGACACTCAACATCTCCTGCATCCTTGGGTCCAATTTCCAGTACATGTAATCCTTCTTTTCATCTTGTGTGCTTGTCCTTATAAAAGTCTTCTGTTTTTTCTCCCTAACCTTACCATTTCTCAATATTCAGAAATAAGAGCAAAGAATTATCTTGTTTTTCTGTGTAATAAACTGTCATGCTTATTGGATCCGTTATGCTAACAGATCAATAAATATACCTCCATGCTTTTGATCTAACAAACTTTTATTTTAGAAATATATCACTTTTATGTACTATATAATGCATGTCTTCCTTGTGTTTTATATAGATTTCAGCACTTTCCCCTCTCATCACATTTAGAATCAGGCCCCAAGGGGCTCATATAGCAAAGAATCTGCTTGCATGAAGGAGACTGGGATTCTATCCCTGTGTCAGGAAGATCCCCTGGAGAAGGAAATGCCTGGAGAAGTCCGCGGACAGAGGAGGAAAGGTCACAAAGAGTGGACACGACTGAGCAACTAACACTTTAACTTTTTTTTCCAAAAAAGGCACAGGCAAAAATGCTTCTAGGACAACCGGGCTCCAATATTATTTGTGAAATAAGAACTTCATTTCTCAAATTTTAATGGAGCATTCCTTTCCGGATCTGTAGTGATGGGATTCGTTTTATAAATGTGGGAATTAACCCGCCCACTCTTGAACGCGCTCCTTCACCTCCTCGCACCAAATTCTTTGAAAGAGACCCCAGGGGCCCGGTCCAGAGCATCCCTGCCTCCATAGCAACTAGACTCGGGCGTCCCATGCACCATGGCGACGGCTCGCTGCCGTGGTCGCTATGGTGACCGGGGCGGGCGCAGGACCGCGGGCAGGGCGCGTGCGCGGGGAGCGGGCCCGCGGCCCCTCAGCTGCGCTCGACATGGCGCTGAGGCGAAGGCCCTCGCTGGTCCTGCTGCTGCTGCTCGTGCGGGGTGAGTCCGCGGGCCTCCGCCAGACGCGGCCCGAGGGAACCAGGCGCGGGGAGCGGGTCTGGTGGCGCTGGGGCCCGGGGCTCAGGGCTGCGGGGGGCGTCAGGGAGGGGTCTCGGGGGTGAGGGGGTCCGGCTCAGGTCCGGGGTCAGTAATGCGGGGGTCCCGGCGTTCGGGCTGAGCGGGGAGCGGTCCTGGATATGCCGGGTCCCAGGGATGCGGGTGCCGGGCTGGGGGTGCGGGATAGGCGCTACGGGTCGGGAAAACGGTCGGGAAGTGTGAAGGTCGGGAGCGTAGAGGAGTCTTGAGGGCCGGGGACCCCGGAGTCGGGAGTCCAGGGGATCTGATCTGGGGGTTTGGGTGTGGGGCGTCCCGGGCTGCGGGGTCCGGGCCGGGTCCCGTGGCTCCGAGCTCGGTCCTTATGCGAACAAAGCCGACTGGTCCCCGGCCCCCTTTGTCCCGCCGGCCCCGAGCCCTGCAGCCCGCCCAGGAGTGGCGCGGGGGCCGCCCGGTCCGGACGTTGGTCTGTCCCCCGACCCCCGCCCCGGCTGGAGGCCCTGGGCAGCGGAACGGCGGGACCACACGCTGGGGGCCGTGGGCGTGCGCTGGGCGCTCGAGACCGCGGTCCAGTGTAGTGCTCAACGCAGTGTCCGGAAAGCATACTGAGGAGCAGGGGACACTCAGACCCGGTCCCGGCGCCGCGCCGGCTTGCCTGGGACATCCGCAGGACTTCCCAGTTCTCCGGGTCACTTTCTTGTCTGCTTACTTGCCATCGTCATCCCATGGTGTTTTCAGAGTGTACACAGCAAGGCCCCAAGTGACTGTTGGGGGTGGGGTGGGCGCACGAGGAAAACAAAGGCTCCTGTGTTGAAGGCTCAGTGAGGGGAGTGGTCCTCAGGGGTGGCAAGAACAGTGAGGGTCCCGGCAGAAGCCGGGGAGCAGGACCCTGTGGTGAGGGCTGAGTTCAGGGAATACGTGTCCCTATACTGCGCCTGAAAGCGGGTTCCATAAACGTGTGTTTGGGAGAGATGAATGATCAAAGGCTAGGCAGGGGACAAGGGTGTCAGGAATGTCCCCTCCCCGCTTTGTTGGTCACACGCACACTGTCCTATTCACAGATTGAAACAACTCGCCATTGTTGAAAAGATCTGTTCACATGAAAGTTTGCAGTTTTTACTGCAGCAACATTTGGCAGTTTAGTTCAGGAATGAGTTTCAAGTTGGTGGTTTGTTAGTAAAACTAGTGGATGCTAAGGCCTTCACATAAGCTTCGTTTTTTAAAATTTTAATTAAACAAAAAATTTTTTTTCTGGCCGAGCCATGCCTCATGGGGGAATCTTAATCCCCAGACCAGGGATGGAACCTGTACCCTCTGCATTGGGAGTGAGGACCCTTAACCACTGGACCATCAGGGAAATCCCAGTAAACTTATTTTTACTAACTTCTTATATTGGTTTCCTGGAAACGCTACTTTTGTGATTTCCTTGATGTTAAAGATTAGAATTGACCTGTGGAGCATAGGAGGACTAATCAGATTTTGCAGAGTAGGATGAATGGCAAAAAGCAGAAGTGGTGGGATGTATTAATATGCTCTGAAGGGATGTGGCTGTCATTTTAATAGGGAGCTCTTTTCTATTATTTTGTTTATGCTGTAACTATACAGTAATACCTTGAAAATTATTCGTTCACAGGGCATCACAGCTGCATCTCTTTTATTTTTATGATTACTCTTCTTAATTGCTATTATTTTTGAGTGATCTCATTAAAAAAAATCTGGTTCCTGATATATATTCTTTGTTACCCTTTGCCAACCTCTGTTATAAAAATTTAATATGCATTCATTTAACATTGATAACAACTCTTAAGAGGTTGTTCTTGCTCAGGGTGACATCCCTCGCGTGTCAGTTTGGAAATCGTCAACCATTTGTGTTAATCTGTTGTTGTTGTTGTTACTTAAATTGTTCCATTTGACAGTGGAGTTCTTGTTATGGATCATTTTAACCAAATTTTTAAATGTTCAATGCTGTGTGGTTTGCAGATAAAGTATTCTTTTGTTGAGTTGGTGACAGGTGCAGTTCTTCTTTGCAAATGTTATGCCACACATCTTTTTTGAATGATTATGTGGTAATTGCCATTGGGTTTCCAAATCTTCTAATGTCTTAGAGAGATGCTTCATTAGAGGTAAGAGAGTTACAGTTTGTATTCCTGGGGTAAGACAATTTGTTAAAGTTTAGCAAAATCTGAAAATCATGATTTCAGGAAACTTTTGAAATAATTTCTAAATTTTCCATTTGCATTTGTTTGGACTTCTGAAACATTTTAAAATGACCTCTTCTTTCATGTTGTCTTCAGTCTCTTGAATTAATTATATCTGGTATAATTGTTATCAGACATGTGTGTGCATGTGTGTGTTCAGAAAAACAAGGACCACCTGCCCTGAAGCATGCACTGCTTCAGACCAGCTGTTCATTCCCAGAGGGCCTGTTGAAGGCATTTGTTCTGAGTGCTTCAGTCTGGGGAAACTGAGTGGGAAGCTATTAGAGATACTTAATCATAAGTAATTGCAGCATTACATCTAGACAGACAGATCACACATGCTACCCCAAGCTCTGGGAAACTTTCTCTTAAGCAGCCTCACAGGGTAGGCTTAAATCATTTCTTTTGAAAGAAACCTGATGTGTCTTAACACCCACTTTTTGAGATGGCCATATAATGTGACTGTAGAGGCTGTGGATTTAGTACAATCCAGCCAGCAGCTGTTAAAGATGTAATATTTGCAAATTCCTTCCCCACAAATTCTTTGCATTTTTTCACAAGCACAAGTGTGGTGAAACAAAGAGAAGTTTATGTGTGGATGAAGTCAGGAGGTATGGAGTTTGCTGAATGATACCCTCGTCATGAAGTTGGGCCCTTCTCAAGACGTGTTTGTGAATTCAGGTGGTGAATGTGATGCTGGTAGGGCCGAGCGCAGATTCCACATCTTTTGTATCTACTTTCTGGATCCTCACAATATATACAAATAGCTTCAGTGGATTCTAAAGCATTCCTGAAAGAGTTTTGGTAAGCACATTCTTTTACACCCAGTTTAGCAAGGACAGTATCCACTGTGGTTCTCTATATGGAGTTCTAAAGCCTTAATTTACTGCATCTTTCCAACATGTCCTGACACACAGAAAGCCTTCTGAGAATTAACCTTTGTTTCTGATATCTAGGAATACTGTTGTACTTTGTGTTGGTGCGTTTGTCTTTAAGGAGTATTTACTATGTGTTGCAGGGCTTCCCTGGTGGTTCAGGGGGTAAAGAATCCCTGGGTCTGGAAGATCCCCTGGAGAAGGAAATGACAACCCACTCCAGTATTCTTGCCTGAAAAATCCCATGGACAGAGGACTCCAGCAGGCTACAATCCATGGGGTCTCAAAAAGGTTGGACACAATTTAGGGACAAAACAACAACTATGTGTTATGTATTATATTCCTGTGAGTAGTTAATATGAGCAGCTGAGGTTTCAAAACTAGTTATGTAGAAACATAAAACTTGTTAATAGATTGGTAGTGGTTTAGTCGCTAAGTCATGTCCAACTCTTGCGACCCCACGGACTGTAGCCTGCCAGGCTCCACTGTCCATGGGATTCTCCAGGCAAGAATACTGGAGTGGATTGCCATTTCCTTCTTTAGGGGATCTTTCCAACCCCCAAATTGAACCCGGGTCTCCTGCATTGCAGGCAGATTCTTTACAGACTGAACTACTAGGAAGTCCGTTCTTTTTCTTATAACCATCTTTTATTTTCAGAATATCCCAAGGCCTCTGTGATTCAGCTTTCTTTCTGCAGAATATTGCCCACATCAAGCTCTGCCATGTGTGTGTTGTCTGCTTTGCCCAGCTTCACTCAGCTCACAGTGATCCTTCCTGTTTCTAAACAGCATAGCTTGTAGTCTGTACAACAGACATTGACTGTGTATCTGTAATATGTCCTTTGAGCTAGGGGTGCAGACAGGAATAAGGCTCCTCCAGCTAGGATGACTGCCCACCGAATTACATTGCGCTTTTGTTGTTGGGTGTAAATGCATTTTATCTTCTCAATGTTATTAAAAATTCTTTGGGAACAGAGGCTGAATTGAATTTCTTTTTATCTTTCCAGGGATGGCTATAGTAAGTATTGTCTTTGTCACTTAAAAGTCAGTTAACATTTCTTAAACACTTCCAGTGCATCCAAGCATTTTTTATGTATCTATCTCCAGTGAACCCAGGAACTTTTGGAGATTCTTGGTTTTTACTACAGTAGTTTTTGTGAAAGAATGAGGATGGTATTTCTCGACTTGGTTTACTTTAAACATCTTCTCTCACCCACTCTATGCGGTTATATGAGGTTAAGAAGGAAAACATGGGGAAATGCTTGTGAAGTCATTTAAGCGACACAGTCATATACCTTATGATTCCAACAACACAAAACATCTTAGGAGGGATTTTAGAGGAACTGAAAAGATAATCAAAACTGAAAGATAATCAAAATGTTGATGGGGGTTCTGTTTTTCTTTGGCATGTCTGATGGCTGATTGTTTTCTACTTTTCCCTTATTTACCTGGCTCATTATTTTATAAGAAATTTTTTTATATATAATGGAAAAAATTTCATTTGGGGGTTCCTCCAATAACATAGTGGACTTTTAAGTTTGACAGTTGGTAAGGATTTTCTTTTAAAATGGGAAAACATTTTAATGTGTTAGCCTGTGATTGTGGCTTCTTCTGGCTCTGGAGTTCATGCCAGCTGCAGAGCGAGGAGGAGGGGCAGCCTTGGAGCTCGGTTTGATCAGGCATCCTTTGTGACTCATCTGAGAGACTTGATGTCACCGCTTCTGGTCGGGGCGCCAGCTGTGGTGTCCTCAGCAAGTGCTTGATGGGAAGACTGAGAGTGCGCTGATGAGAATACCTGCCTCTCCATTTTTGAACAAACAAGTGAAACCATCCAAGTAGCCGCTTTGGTCTTCCTGTTCCCCACAAGCCCGTGTTTAGAGGATCCCTTCCTCTGTGCCAGTCGGGCAGCTCCTGGGGGGCCAGTTTTCTTTGTCTTGGGTGATAGTAATACCAGGTCAAGTTGACTTCCTTGGGAAACTGACTCCGAAAGATGTTTCCTGAAGTCAGCTGAGAGCTGAAGCTCCCTTATCATGTCTTCCTGCCTGCCACGACTTCCTCCTTGGATGTCTTTCTCTAAGGGAAACTTCTGACGTCTTTTAGAATGAAGTGCAGCTGTCTGGAGGATTACAAATAATGCCGCACAATCTAAGACAACTGCCTTTTCTTTCTTTCTTTCTTTTTTAAAATTTGGTCCCTTGATTCTCCTCCAGAGCATGTTTACGAGGGTGATGGAGCTTAATCAGCCAATCCATAATTATTTCACAATCTCGCATTTTCACATCAGCAAAACAGGGACATCTAACCTAAGCGCTTGCCCAGACCAGAAGCAGTACATGGTTTAGGTGGTTAACAAACAGAGCAGCCCTTCAGGTAGTTGTTTTACATGTACAGAAATGAGAGCTCTTAACTCTGGGCTGACCTGGTAGAGGGACATTTTAAGAAGCAGCACCTTTTTGGGTAATTTGCTTGACTTTGTACAGATTTGGGGGAGTGGAGGTGTTAGGGGCCAGGAAAGTGGAGGAAATGCCATGAGCAGAGGTGTTGGAAATGCATGTGTTGTATTCTGGGACCAGTGAGTTATCATGATGATAACTTAGGACAGCTGCCAGTTATTAGAAGGCTGCGCCAGGCACCACTGACCGCGCCACCTCACAGGAGTCTTAGTCCATCTCAGCGGTCAGTCCCTATAGGCCTCAATTTGCAGGTGCTGAACCTGACACTTGAGCAGGTTGGTCACCTGGCCCCGGTCACAGCTGGTAAGTCAAGGAGCTAGATTGCCAATGGAAGAGAATGTCGCAGAGTAACTAGACTGTGAGACCGAAAAATGCTTTCAATGCCGGGCTGAAAAATGTGGACCTTGTCATGTCGGTTCTAGAAATTCATATGGCAATTTGGAGCAGGAAATGATCTGATCGAATATTTTTAGGTGTGTTGGCCTGATACTGCATTCAAGAAGGCTGGAGAGGGAGAGTCAGTTAGGAAGCTTCCAGAGTAGTTCATGCCCATTTCCCTTAGTGGAAGTCTCTTGAATTCAGTTTTGTTCATATCTGAAAATGTATTTTTACTTTTGTTCTTGAGATATAGATTTATTGGGTGCATAAATTTAGGTTGACAGCTGCTTTGACCTGGAGCCTGGGCTCCCTGATACCGATGCTGTCCGGCTTCCTTTGCTCCTGTTGTAAAACTGCTCTCAGGTAATCAGCCTGTCTCCTCCACCTGCTTTAGGGATCTCGTCTTTTCTTTGGCATGCTGCAATGTTACTACCTGTGTCTGGAAGGCATTTCTTTTTAATTATTCTTCTTGTTAATTTGTTATAAGTTGTGTATCTGTGAGTTTATATCTTTGCGGAGAATTCTCAGGTAGGGTCAGTTCAAACACTGCCTAGCTTCTATTTTCTTAATTCTTTCCTTTTTGAACTCAATTGGATATATTCAGTCTTTCATCTTCCAAGACTGTTAACCTTTCTGTCATAATTTCATGTTCTTCTTTCTTGTTGCTGCTCCAGGTTATTTATTAAATTTTGTTTTACAGCTATGTCTCTTGCCAACCATGTCTATAATCTGTTTAACCAGTGTATGAAGTGTTTTTTTTTTTTTTTAACCCATTATATTCATTTCAAAAAATTTACCTGGTTCTTTTTATAATCTAGTTTATTTTGCTGGCTCATTTTTCATTTCTTTTTTATTTTTAAACATTTCACACAAAGCTGTTTTATATTCTACATGTGAAACTTCAAATATCTGAAGTTCTCTGGAGTCTAAACCTAACACTTGTTGTTTCTCGTGAAGTTACTGTCGTGGCTTGTTTCTCTTTCCTTGTAAACGTAAACTGACGTCTGGTTGATCGCAATCTGTGCAGCTCTGGGATGCGTTTTGTGAGAGAATGTGCTTGTGCTGGGCGGCAGTCGTCTGGGATGGCTTACAGGGTCCCTGGCATTGTCTGGAAACTTCAGGTTCAGCTCTGCCTTCCTGTTGGCCCAGCTGCACAGTCTCCATGATGACCCTCAGGGTCACGGCCCACCCATCCTATTACTTCTTGGGTTCAGCCTACAGCTGAACTTGTTTACTTGTTTCCCATGAGCCCAGAGGTACAGTAAAAACTGCAGTTTGTCTGCATGATAACAGTTTGTCTCACTGGAGTATAGTTAAACCACTGCTGTAAACAGGAACCCTGGCCTCCTCCTGAAAAACTTAAGTCATGCACCATCCTCAAACTTTTATATGATGAGGGTAATGCTTCTGTTTTCATTTTTCAAGTATAAGATGAAGTTAAAATAGTGGCTTTTTTTGCGGGGAAGGGAGCACATATGCCCCCACGGAGGTTCTGACAGGTTTAGGAGAAGGGGTTGAAGGAGCCTTGCTGAGCATCAGTGCTGCCAGGATGGGGCTGTAATGTCCTGTAGACACACACGCACCTTACCGCACAGCTGTCATCCCCGTCCACGGGTGGGTTTATCTGAAGAGCAGTGGGCATCAACGATTCAAGCCCCGGCAACTTGAAATTTAGAGAATTACTGCTGTTCCGCACTGGAAAAGTGTTTGGTGGCGGAGCTCTCCCCTCTCCACAGGGAAGGAGCTTCCCAGATTTTCACATTCTTGCTGGATGAGGCGAGAGGGATAGCCCACCCCAGGCTATGCTGTGCACTGCCTCCCAGATCCTTTTCTGGGTGGAGGAGGGAGCCCGTGTGGGTGTCAGGCATTCTGGACCCACTTTCCAGCTTTGCATGTGATTCATTTGGGGACCTTGGGGAAATATTAATTATATTGGTTTTAATCCAAGTCACTTGAAAGTAATTTAAGCAGCATTCCTCTTCCCCTCCCACCAACACATTCACATTTCTGTTCACGGATTCATTGAATTAGTTTGTTAATTACAAGTGTAAGTGAAAGTTTTGAAAGCCTAATTCATAGAAATGTCTTCATCTTCTGAAAGTTTAGAAGCTTTTAGAGCCAGGAAACCAGTGCAGGATTCAAAAGACGCCAGTTCGATCCCTGGGTCAGAAAGGTTCCCTGGAGGAAGGCACGGCAACCCATTCCGGTATTCCTACCTGGAGAATCCCATGGACAGAGGAGTCTGGCGGGCTACAGTCATGGGATCGCAGAGTCAACATGACTGAAGTGACTTGGCACACACACACAACTTTGGTTTCAAGCCGTCTTCTACTCCAAGAGGTTAGGACAGTTGGTCTTTCAGAACCTCAGGGTTTTTTTTTTTTTTTTTTTTTTTGGCTTTTTAATCTGCTGTGACCTTACTTACTAGATCTAGTATTTTGAGAGTTCCTATGTTTGTTTATCAGGAAGAAAAGAGTGGACCACTTTTTGGTTGGTTGGGCTGGTGATTACTGTTTGATGTCTCACATCAGATTGTGGAGTTTTCACTCTGACCACATTCAGTCTCGCTTTCAAGTCTGCTGCTGGTGGAACCCCTTCGCCATAAATCTCTGAAGCAGTGGTTCAGTAAGAACAAGTGTTTGTGTCTTTAATTCACCGGGTATTGTTTTAGAGCCGTTTATGTTGCAGAGTCGTGAACACTGTAGGAGGTGATGGAACTCAGGGCCCTTCCCTCCACATGGTACTTTCATGTATATATATGGACATTTTATATGCTGTCTTGGGGGGTGGGTTACAAACGCCAGAAGGTCCCCTCAGGTAGAGCGGCCTGCTCAAGCACAAAGGGCCTGTGTTCTGAGTTGATGCCGACTGTATGCGGGGTTTGGGACCAGCATACATCCAGGAGGGTTATTTTATCATTCTGCTGTTTCTTCTTCCCTTAACTCTGTTCCAGCCCAAATTTTCTGTTTAGGCTGTGTTACAGATGGTGACTGTTGCTGTGAAACATCTGGTCATAATCTCCGTACGTTGCCAGTTTACCTCACTCTGTGGTTAGGTCAGAGGGAAGATTTGATTTAGATGGCTGTGGGGACATGTCAGTCTGTGGTTTCTGCAGTGCTTCATCATGTTAGCAGAGCTCCGGAAGGTTGCAGGATGCGGCCATAGGAAAAACAGTGAAACCCTCGCTGGGCCCGCCCTTCCATTTCCCTCAGTGTCCTTGTCCGTCTGTCTCTACCATAGGCAGTGGGGATGAGGGAGAAGGCCTAAAGGACATCTCATGACATCGGATGAGGGATCCGGCCTTCACAGAAGCCAGAACACACACCTTCCTGGTGACTGTGTGGCTAACCCCCATCCCCACCCCCCGCAGCACCCTCAGGCTGGTAGCTTTCCCCAGGAGGACTGTGTTTGTATGTGTGTTGTTTTCCCTTCGGCTCACAGATTTTGTTTTCTGTGCTGTCCTCATCAGGTACACTTTCTACGTGCAGAGTAACGCAGGGTAAATAAAACCTGTTAGGATTTGGTGCTTCTGTCCTCATGAGCGGCTCAGTTTTGACACTGCTTCTCATGAACCCTTGAGGAAGATGCTTTAACTGGCACTTGGAGGCTTCGACTTGGGGCTCCCCGTCCTGGTCGTCCTGCCTGCCCCACCTCTGTGGGGGCTGAGCTCTGTAGCCCTGGGCTCCAGTGGGGAACACTGCCTTTGTGGGGGACTCACGGGGTTTGGGCTTGGGGTGACGAAGTCGAGGCACTTGGGTGTCCACACCTGCCCTCTCCATAGAGGAGTTGGGAGTCTTGAGAAATGTAGCATTTTCCTTTTCTTTTATAAGATTATGGTTAGGTCATAAAGAGAAAAATTGATCCTTACAGTGTATTTACTTAATTCAGTTTTATCAGGGAATCATACCATCTGGAACATGGTCTTGGGCTCTGTAAGGCATTTCATCACTGCCTTCTGAGTCACCTTATGTGCTGTGTTTCCGCTTTATCATCACGGCCCATCCACCCCAATGCAGGTCACCCTCTTCCTGTTCATTCCGTAATATCCAGCTCAGTGTACTTCTCCATAAAGCCTTTCTTAGCTCTCTAGCCTAGAGCAATCTCTTGCTCTCTGAATTCACGTTCAGCAGGAAGAACATAAGCTAGAACGAAGCTTGAATTTCAGCTCTACTGTACGACCTGTCCAAGTCAGCATCCTTATCCATAAAAGAGTAGAAAAACATATAACTTTGTAGGATTGTTTTGCAGCCCAGTGGCTATGTATCATGCTCCTATCAAAGTGTCTGCATGAGTGGTAACAAAAACTATACCAATTAATATAGTAAAATTACAATTACTAGTGTAATTGCATACGTGCTTAGCAGAGGTTGGGCATAATGATAAGCTCTCAGCATTCGGTTGTAGAGATTTACTGTCAGTGCTAACTGTTGCTGCTGCTGCTGCTGATACTATTACTGTGTTGTTGTTTAGTTGCTAAGACCTGTCCTACTCTTTGTGACTCTTGGACTGTAGCCTGCCAAGTTCCTCTGTCCGTGGAATTTCCCAGGCAAGAATACTGGAGTGAGTAGCCATGCGTTTCTCCAGGGGATCTCCCCGATCGAGGGATGAACCCCCATCTTCTGCACTGGCAGACAGGTTCTTTAACACTGAGGAACCAGGGAAGCCCATAACTATGTTACTGCAGTGCGTTTCATCCTCAATTACTCAGAGGCAAATCGAAAGTGAACCTCATCAGGCTTAGGCTTTTGGACTCCACTATTACAAAGAGGCCCCTTTCAAACCCCAAGTTTCATCCTAGCAGTATCCTCAGATTTGCAGAGCTTAGCCGCCTTAGCAGCAATCAGGTAAGAGAATGTCCTCTTCTTCCCCTCTGCTGTTCTCCTTCGTCGGGTGGCCTTGCACTGGCGCAGCACAGGGAGATGAGAGTCTGTCCTTAGTTTTTGTTTGGGAAAGAGACAAGGGCTTCACTGGCCATTTTAGACAGGGGCTGACAGAGATTTCCATTCAAACATATAACAGCCCGGACAGATAAGAAACCATGGCCTCATTCGTTTGTTCCCTTCCTCCCTTTTTAATATTACGTATTTATATGGCTGTGCTGGGTCTTCGTTCTGCCTTGGAGGATCTTCGTTATGACATCTTTTAGCTGTGGCCTGCGAGCTTTCAGTTGTAGCATGTGGGATCTAGTTCCCTGATCAGGGATGGAACCTGGGACCCCTGTATTGGGAATGTGGACTCCTAGCCACTGGACCATCAGGGAAATCCTTGTGTTTCTTAACTTATTTTAAAATAATTGTGAGTCAGAAGCCCTGGTTTCCACTTTGATCTCTGATATATTCAGTTTTGAAGCTATACCTGTCTGCTGGTGTATCTTAGTGACTGAACGACAGCAGCGTATCTGAGCCCTCTATCTGTGGAGAGGAGATAGTATCCACTTTCCAGGGATTTTCCAGAGTTCAGCTGAGACTGTGTGTGCAAGTGGTCTGTACGTTATAAAATGCTGTGCAGATGTAAATGGTACCGTTCTCGGCTTGTTCCCTGTGAGTCCTCGAGTTTCATTATCTTATGGTTCTTTAGGCTACAATCCTAATTTAGAGGAACTTTCTCATATTGAAGCTTCCTTGATGGCTTATTTTGATGAGATAGCAAGTTTTTACATTTATTTTCTCTATATAGGAAAGACATTTCATCTAAAGTACAGATTGGTGTCCTGATTTTTTCTTAAAAAACCCAGAAGTCTAGTTTTAAGTTTCAAGAATAAAGAAGAAGAAATTATCTGACTTTCTTGTATTTAAAAAGTGGTTCCATGATGTTTGTAGAGAAGATTAGACCTCTTTTGCCTGGGGACATTCATATGCCTGCACTAGCAAACTTTGAATAATAAAAAGTTTCAGTGGAAATTCCAGCATATCTTTAAGTGAAGAAGCTGCCAATATAAATCTGTGTGTTTACATTAAAAATAAGCATCTTTTTAGATGAATAAGTATGAAGAATGGATGAGTTCAGGAGAATGTCATGTGAGTAAACAGGCCTTTGTGTCCACAAGAATCCCACGTCCTGAGATGGGGAGCTGGGGTGACTGTGGGAGCGCTAGCTAGGGGCAGGTCCCGGGAAAGTAGGGAGAAAATGAAGACTAGCCCTTGGGGACTCAGCAAGTCACAGGCCTGGGTGAGAGCACATGTCTGGGGCCACGGCTGACCCTCTCCCCCAGTGGCCTCTCTGTCAGGGGAGGGAGAGTCAGCACTGCCCTGCCTCCTGGGGCGCCCAGCACTCGGCCCGCAGGAGTGCTCCTGGGGACATCGGCGTGCGTGTGTGTGAGATGGTGCACAGCCTGTGTATCTGTGTGAACAGGTGTACTTCATGTCGTGTATACACACCGCGTTCTTGTTTAGATTGTAGTTGTAGTTTGACTTGGAACCTGCACATCATTTCTAATCCAGGGTGTACAGCTCATTTTAAATTGCTGTCCCCTGTTAAATTTTGCCACATGAGATGGGCCCTGTCACGTACAGGCTATTTTTCTGTTCTAGAGACCTATTGTCCTCTTGGGTTCTGAAATCACAGCTGTGTGAAAAGGAGGTTTGGGGGAGGAGAGGCTGGGCCCCCGTCGCCCTGTAGCTTGGTTCAGGGAGCACACTGGACCTGCATTACAATAGAGGGAAATCGGGTGTGTGGGTGTCCTGGTAATTTGTGGGTTTGCTGCTGCTGCTAAGCCCGACTCTGTGCGACCCCATAGATGGCAACCCATCAGGCTCTTCTGTCCATGGGATTCTCCAGGCAAGAATACTAGAGTGGGTTGCCATTTCCTTCTCCAATGTATGCATGCATGCATGCTAAGTCGATTCAGTCATGTCCGACTCTGTGCGACCCCATAGACAGCAGCTCACCAGGCCCCTCCATCCACGGGATTCTCCAGCCAAGGATACTGGAGTGGGTTGCCATTTCCTTCTCTGAATTTGTGGGATTACAGAAGCGAAAAATGACATCCTTCTCCATTGAGATGAATTATCTCAAAAGAACACAGAGATTCCTGCTTTATTGTTTATCTGGAATGAGAACAACGCTTTTTTCCCAAGCTCCAGTTTGCTTTATTTTTTCATTTTACAAATTATTTTTGACAAAAATTAAATGTATTTAAAGATCGTGTATATATGCCATGTAATTTATTTTAAAAAAGTTAATATAGTTGATTTATAATGTTAGTTTCACATGTACAGCACAGTGATTCAGTTATACATATATATATCTATTCTTGTTCAGATTCTTTTCCCTTATAGCTTATTATAAAATATTGAATATAATTCCATGTGCTATACAGTTGGACATCATTGTTTATTTTGTATACAGTTTGCTTTTAATTTGTGATTTTAAAAAAATATATTTTATTGAAGTATAATTGACTTACAGTGTTTCAGATGCACAGCAGGGTGATTCAGTTATACAAATACACATATATAAAAAAATACACATTATTATTTTTGAAATTATTTTCCATCACAGGTTATTACAAGATATTGACTGTAGTTCCCTATGCCATACAGTAAACCTTCGTTGCTTATTGAATATATATTTTTAAATTAGAAATCTAACATTCTATTCATACGAAGTCAAACAAGCAGAATCAAAATATAATTTTTTAGTTATGCAAAAATTCATACATTTTCTAAAATATGTATATGTATTTATATGTATATATTCACAAAAGCTTTTTAATACACTTGATAAAAATTGAGAAAGAACACCAAAAAAAATGAAGAGATGGAGAAATTGGAGAACATAAACTAAATGAAATAGCACTGAATATGAAATAGAAAAAGTGAAACAAACTACATAAAAGTAAAAGATCATCATATAGTCTAGTTGTTTTTAAACATGACTGCTCATTAGAAATCTGGAGCTCCGGAGAAAAAAAAGCAATACCTGAGCATTTGTATTCTTCAAAAAATTTTAAGGTAATTCTGATATGCATCTGGATTTTAAAAAGTGATCACAGACCCCAGAGCTGTGTCGCCTCAGGCCAAACAACTACAAGGGATGGAGTGCAAACCCACACATCAGCAGATAATTGGATTAAAGCTTTATTGAGCAAGGCCCTGCCCACCAGAGCAAGACCCAGTTTTTCCCATGCCAGTCCCTCCCATCAAGAAACTTACACAAGCCTCTTAGCCTCATCCATCAGAGGGCAGACAGAAGAAGCAGTCTCACAGCAGCTAAAACAACAACCATATTACAGAAAGTTAATCACAATGAAAAAGCAGAAAGTTATGTCCCAGATGAAGGAACAAGATACAGCCCCAGAAAAACAATTAAATTAAGTGGAGATAGGCAACCTCCTAGCAAAAGAATTCAGAATAATGACAGTGAAGATGATTCAGGATCTCAGGAAAAGAATGGAGGCAAAGATTGAGAAGATGCAAGAAATGTTTACCAAAGACCTAGAAGAACTAAAGAACAAACTGAGATGAATAATACACTAGAAGGAATCAATAGTGGAATAACTGAGGCAGAACGGATAAATGACCTGGAGGACAGAATGGTGTAAATCGCTGTCACAGAACAGAATGTAGAAAAAAGAATGAAAAGAAATAAAAACAGCCTAAGAGACCTGTGGGACAACATTAAATGTACCAACATTCACATTATAAGGGTCCCAGAAGGAGAAGAGAGAATAGACCTAAGAAAGTATTTGAAGAGATAATTGCTGAAAATTTCTCAAACATGGGAAAGGGAATAGTCAACTAAGTCTAGGAAGCACCAAGAGTCCCAAGAAGGATAAACCCAAGGAGGAACACACTGAGACACATGGTAATCAAACTGACAAAAATTTAAAAAGATAAAATATTTAAAAAGCAACAAGGAAAAAATGACAAATAACATACAAGGGAACTCTTATCAGACTATTAGCTGATTGCTCAACAGAAACTCTACAAGCCAGAAGGGAATGGCGAGATTTAAAGTGATGAAAGGGAAGAACCTTCAACCAAGAATACTCTACCCAGCAAGACTCTCCTTCAGATTTGATGGAGCAATTGAAAGCTTTCCAGACAAGCAAAAGTTAAGAGAATCCAGCACCACCAAACCAACTTTACAACAAGTGCTAAAGTAACTTCTCTAAGCAGGAAACACAAAGAAGGAAAAGACCTACAGAAAATAAACCCCAAACAAATAAGAAAATGGTAATGGGATCATACATATCGATTATTACCTTAAATGTAAATAGATTAAATGCACCAACCAAAAGACATAGACTGGCTGGGTAGATGAAAATATGTGCATTTATACACTTCCACTTACCACATCACTCTACTTGAGCCCTCTCCCCCAGTTGTATGTAATTATTTTATGTTGTTAAGTTAGTCGTATTCCCATTATGGCTTGCAGTTGTAATTATCTTTTATTTTTTGTCTGGCTATTGATTGTGAAAACTGATAAACATCTTTTACTTATTGTGATTATATAACTATTAGTCAATACCATTGTATCATGATTGGTCAACAGAAAAATAATAGAACTCTGTATCAACAAAAGTGAAAGTCACTCAGTTGTGTCTAGCTCTTTGCACCGCATGAATTATACAGTCCATGGAATTCTCCAGGCCAGAATACTGGAGTGGGTAGCCTTTCCCTTCTCCAGGGGATCCTCCCAACCCAGGGATTGAACCTAGGACTCCCGCATTGCAGGCGGATCTTTACCGCTAAGCCACAAGTGAAGCCCAAGAATACTGGAGTGGGTAGTTTATCCCTCCTCCAGAGGATCTTCCTGACCCAGGAATCAAACTGGAGTCTCCTGCACTGCTGGGAGATTCTTTACCAGCTGAGTTATCAGGGAAGCCCTAAACTAGGATGTAATAGGAAAACCTGTAATCACTTTTTTAAATTAAAAGAAAAAGAGTAGCAGTTGGATATTTTGTAGAATGTTCCTCGGAGTTTTTCTGATGTCTTCTAATGATTAGACTTGTGTCATAGATTTTACGGGGGTGGCTGGGCGAATACCACAGAGGTATAGCACCCTTCTTATAATATCACCATGACATGTCTTTGATAATGCTGCCTGGATCTCTGGGTTTAGGTGACGGCTTCTGGGTTTCTACCCTGTGAAGTTACTGTTTCTCCTTAACACTGTTCGAGGTTCAGCCAGCCTACCTCAAGGAGAGGGGTGTTAGACTTCACCTCCTGCAGGGCAGAATATCAAATAATGTGTGTTCATATGTAAAATACCACAATAGCTATTAAATATTTGGGGGATCAGATATTCTGAAACTGTCAAATGTTCTGTTTTTCCTTAAAGTTTTCCCACTAATTTTGGCAACCGTCAGTGGATCTTGCCAGAAGCAGCTATTACTCTGTTATTCTAAAGATGGTTTTCTGTTTCCCTCATTCATTCTACATTATTAATTGGGATTCTTCCGTAAAGAAAGTTCTCTCTGTCCCATCCATTTGCGTATTCATTAGCATATGCATATCATATGGACTCATGGATATTTATTTTATTCTTTGTGTTGTAACACAGTCTGTCATTTATTTTTTGTGCTCAGATCTTCCAGCTTTAGTCTTTGGAAGCTCTTTAAATTTGGCTTCTGGTCCTTTGATGTTTTTGTTTGTTTGTTTTAACACTTCCTCACTTTCTGGCACTACAAGATGTTCCAGGCTTATCTTGTAATATTTTCCCCAGCCCAGCCTCAGAATTAGCCATTTCTCCAAGGAGTTCTAGTTCCCTTCACCAGGGAATGGTATTTAGAAATCAGGATCTGAGTACTGAGTGTGTTCTTTGTTATGGAGGTGTCAGGACTTCCAGGCTCTTGGAGGACGGGGCTAGGAAGTGTGTGTGTGTGTTTATAGTGACCCATGTATGCACACACATTTGTATTTATTTCTGTACTTGTGTATATGAAATAAACATTAGTTTGTATTAGTGCCTCTGACTGATCTAGTGCTACAGAGCTATTTCTGGCTTCCCCCTTGCATATTCATAGCTTCTTTTTTTTTTTTCTCACAGTGAGGAATTTGGCTCTCATTATTGATGGTGGCCCTTATAGTTTTTATTTGTTCCACCCAGTTATATGTGTAAAGTATTTTCAGAGTTGCTCACCTATATTGCTGTAAGACGTAACTTTATCAACTAGAATGCAGTGTTTGTGCAACGTTCTTCTCTTAGTAGCCTTGTTATATCCAGTCAGAACATATTTTCCAAAGTTATTTCTGTCAATTCCTTTCTTCCCCTCCCCATTAAGTGAGGTTATTTCACTCGTAAAACAGTTAGTTGCATTTGTCAGCGTCTGCATTCCATCCCGGTTCCCAGGACATCTTGTATGATATATATGTATGTATGTATGTATGCGTATTTTTGTCTGCGTTGGGTCTGAGTTGCAGCACTCCGGGGTCTTGGTTGTGTCTCGCAGCTCTTTCATCACAGTGCATGGACTCTCCATTTGCAGTGCACGGGCCTAGTTCTGTGGCACATGGGATCTCATGATCAAACCCGTGCCCCAGGCATTGCAAGCTGGATTCTTAACCACTGGGGCAACCAGGGAAGTCCCTGTACTTTTCATTGTTTATGAAATATAAAGTTCACTCTTTGTGGTATACAGTTGTGATGGGTTTGGTGAACACTTGGTCACGGATGCACCATCACAGCACCACACCCTGTTATGTCTATCAGGCAGCCCCTTGCCTCTTTTTTAAAAGTGAAGTTATTTATTAGAATAAATGATTTTATGGGTCCTTATTGTGTTTTTTTTTTTTTTTTTTTACTAAAATAAAACGTGTAATGCTAAAGTTGTTTCTTCGGAGCGGCTTTTGACATGAAATACTCTGCAGGTCAGCCAGGGCTGGAGTCCTTGTTTTGTTAGATTGAAATTGTTAGCAAAACTAGTGAAGACGACCATGGCTTTACTCGATTTTTGCCTCAGAATGATAGTGTCTTTGATGTGGCTTCCCAGGGAAGAATTTCCTCTCTAGACAGGCATGTCTGATTTTCCTGTTCCTATTGGAGCAGGTGAAGACCAGTTAAAAAAATCATACCGAGGCCACCCCTGCAGATGTTTCAGCAATCTCTCGTGCCGACTATTGATCTGTATTCCATTTCCTCTTCTACTTTTTTTTTTTATAGTTTTGCACTTTCTCCCTTTTTCTATGTCTATTTTTATGTGCATTTATATAGTAAACTTTATGTATTTTGTCCTGACTGTGCCTCTATCTCTAAACTCTAGATTTTTCTCTCATACTGCCCTGTTTCTGTGTCCTTAAAACTAGCTTTAGTGTAAAATTAAAAATACTTATTTTTTTGCATTGGCTGTATTTATTGAATGTATAATCCAGTCTGAACTTAAAATATAAGTAGATTGAATGTTTCACTCTTTGTTAAGAAAAAGCAAATTAAATTGCTTCATAATAATTTGTTTATTATGTGTATGACCCAGACGTCATCAGTAGGAAATGGCTTTCATACACTGGTGTTAGAGAAGAAATAGAATGTGTTCTTCCACCTCAGGTCCAGCGGCATTAAAACCAGTGTGCACAGACCCCTCTTCCCCACCCCAGCACCTCCACCCCCACCCTGGGTGTGCCCACCTTCCTCTGCCCTTCTAGGCTGACCCCTCAGGCTCTGGTTTACCAGGTGGTTTGATGCTGAGGGACATATAGGACCCAGCCATTCCTCCTCCCCCTCGCCAGGTTGCCCCCCTCAGCTTCCTTTAGTGATGGGACTCCTCCCACTGTGACCCTGGAAGGGCTCCCTGGACTGTTTGAACCCCTCTGCCTGAGAAGGGAGGGTGAGGGGAGGGCTTCCTCCAGGGCATTAGCTCTTCAGACACTGTCCAGGTTACCGCTTAATAGACTTTTCATCTGCTGTGACCTGGCCTGGTTAGTGGGAGCTGTGGTCAGGAATCTTCTATGGCGTTGGCCTGGAGATGAGTTAAAGGAAATAGCAATCTGAATTGTCGTCAGCAGCGCCTCACTGACGTGTTGCTGCTTAGCGGAGCCCTGGAGCAGGATGTGATAGTGCTGAGGCTCTGTCTAGAGTCACGGGGGTACACGTGCTGTGCCCAATAAATCTGGGATTCAAGACAAGATGCTCTGTGTCCAGGGTGTAAGTCAGGATCCCCCAGAGAAATGCAGCAAACAGGGTGTGTGTGTGTGTCTAGAACAGAAGGCATTTCCTCAGGGTCCCCCAGAGAAATGCAGCAAACAGGGTGGGTGGGTGGGTGGGGGGTGTGTGTGTGTGTGTGTGTGTGTATAATGCAGCAAACAGGGTGGGTGGGTGGGTGGGTTGTGTGTGTGTGTGTGTGTGTAATGCAGCAAACAGGGTGGGTGGGTGGGTTGTGTGTGTGTGTGTGTAATGCAGCAAACGGGGTGTGTGTGTGTGTGTGTGTGTCTAGAACAGAAGGCATTTCCTCAGGGTCCCCCAGAGAAATGCAGCAAACAGGGTGTGGGTGTGTGTGTGTGTGTGTGTGTGTGTGTGTGTGTGTGTGTGTGTCTCTAGAACAGAATGCATTTCTTTTACGTATGTATGTTCTACGTGTGTGTGTGTGTGTCTAGAACAGAATGCATTTCTTTTACGTATGTATGTTCTATACACATACAGAGATTTACTGTTAAGAACTGGCTCGTGTGATTGTGGAGGCTGGTGAGTTGAAACTCTGCAGGGAACGCCTGCAGGCTGGAGACCAGGAGGGTTGAGGGTGCCCTCCTGCCTGGGAGACTGGTATTTTTGATTTGTTGGTGCCTCCTGACTGATTGGATGAGTGCTGCCCACCACCCCCACTCCCCCCCCCCCCCGCCCCGCACACACACACATTACAGAGAACAGTGCAGTTAAAGTCCACAATTTAATACTAATCACAGGTGGCACTATTGGTAAAGAACCCGCCTCCCAATGCAGAAGACTTAAGGAATACAGGTTCTATCCCTGGGTCAGGAAGATCCCCTGGAGAAGGGAATGGCAACCCACTCCAGTATTCTTGCCTGGAGAATCCCATGGACCGAGGAACCTCGGGGGCTGTAGTTCATAGGGTTGCAAAGAGTCAGACACAACTGAAGCAACTTAGCACACACACACACACAAACACAAACACTCTCAAGTTGACACCTGGACCATCGCAGTCAGATTTACTTGGAACTCCGTGATGCTTGGTTGGTTCTCTTCATACTTGATTTGTAAGGGTCTCTTTGGATAACCATTTAGTTGAGCCAGAGTAACAGGCCAGCTTTAACCAGAGCTTCAGCTGCCTGTGTTCTCATCAGAATCCTCTACAGTGTGTCTGGAAAATATCACTGACATGGACCTTCTCCCCCTGCTCTTAAATTCCTGTAAAACTTGCTTAAGGAACCAAAGCAATGTTGAAAACGTGCTGTGATGGGAGGCCTTCTTCCAGGGACAGGCCCTGCTCACCAGGCACACAGGCGTGGTCTCGAAGGGCGGATGTGCAGCCTTCTCACTGGAGGGCCTGCACTGCTGTTTATATTTAGCCCGGAGTCCTGGGACCTGCGAGGCGGCTCGCAGTGGAGCTTCTGTGCGCCCGCGCGGCCCCAGGCCTGCTCGCTGGACTGGGCGGAATGTCAGCAGCTAAATATAACTCTTTGCAGACACACGCAGGCAGGCGAGTCCCGAGTGAGCCAAGCATCCGGCTTTAGTGGAAACATTTTCTAACAGAGTCGCTTTCCCCTCTCAGTTTACAGTAATGAATGTAAACCCAGATCAGTGTGATTTTTCATTGAGAGCTGTCTCTGCAGTTAAGATGGTTACAGGCACTCAGAAGGCAAAAGGAAGGCCCCTGCCTGGCCTGGCCCAGGAACCAGCAGGCCTGTCTAGCTGTTCAGATTGGTTTTGTTTCCACGGGAGGAGAAGACGGGCAGTTCGCACTTCACCACCTGATGTGTATCGATGTGGGTTAGGTGGTGCCTTTGGGGTTTCATTTTCCCTCTGTTTCAGACTGCCTCAGGACACAGGCACTGGTGTGGGCTCCAGGGCAAGTGACCAGAGCAGGGCACCCTCTGCGGAGTTGGCTGCCTGCGGACGAGTTGGCCGTACCTCAGCAGCTGTTCCAGCTCACAGTCTACTTTTCTATGACTGTTTTTTATTGTTATCAGTTCCTTCGGCCTGGGGATCCAGAAGCACTTGGTAGCCAGTGATTCTTGAAAAAGTAAAGGTGGAGCAAGCCGAGTCCTCATACCCAGCAACAGGCCTGTGCTTCTGGGGACCAGGCTCTGCACTTGGGGTAGCCCTGACTTGACATGAGGGGCTTGGAGAGACACAGACCCGGGCCCTTCCCAGCCTGCTGAGTTAGAATTCGGAGTATGTCCTCTCGGGCCAAGGAGGTGGGTGGGACGTGGGCTTTTAAATGGGGCCCCGAAGTAATCCCCCCACAGCCTGCATGGTGTCAGACCCCTGGGCCTGGGGGTCTCGCAAAATGAAGTAGAAATATGTACTTGCTACTCAGAGTTGTGGCATTGTTCCAGACCAGGAGAGCGACGCAGGTGTCCGGGTGGTGGCAGAGGGGGACAGGAGGCTGCAGGGCCCAGCGAGGCCTCCTCCCTGCCTGCCCGCTCCTCTGCTCCCCAGATCCAGTGTCCCGGCTTCCCGGAAGGAAGAGGGAGCTGCTGGAGACGAGACACCATTGCCATGCCTTCCAGAGGCTTCCTCAAGGCTGTTTCTCTGGCCTCTTGGCTAAGGAAGGTCCTGCAGAACAGAGGAATGTGAGCAGGACTTCAAGGTCTGAGTCAGGCTTCCTTCAGCCCCAGATTCTCTTCTCACCTGCTGTTGCTGCTCTCTCTATAAATAAGGGACTGTTTGAGCAGTGAAGTAGGGACTGCGCATTGAAACTCCTGGTTTCTGGTTTTGGTTCTGTGCTCATAGATGTGAAGCAGCTGGGCGCATGGTTACCCCGCCCCTGACGGGACCTGGGAGGGGGCAGTGTGTTCAGAAGGTGCTGGAGTCAACCCACAGGGTGAAACCCCAGCAGCACTCTGGCCTTCCCACCCCTCCTGCTTGGCTCTTTCCTCATCAGGCTGGGCGTCAGTCCTGTTCTGAGAAAAACCCCAGCGCTTCAGTTCTCCTTCTCAGCAGGTGATGGTTGAGCCACAAGCAGCCCCGACCCCACGCTTGCTGCTGGTGCGTGTCCAGGCCTCGCTCCTGCCCGGCTGACCCTGACATGCATTCTCCATCTGGCAGCCTCGCCGCCACCCACCACAGTCTCTTAGGAAGAGCACCCGTTTCCCTTGCAGACCACTGTCTGCAGGGGTGGGGTCCTTGTCCTTCTGGAGCTCAGTCTGCTAAGCAGATGACACTGGGACTAGACACTGACCTGGCCGTCTGGCTCCTACTCTGCATCTGCCGAGCTAGCACCCCAGCCAAGGGGCAAAGGAGGGTGTCCAAGCGGTGACTCGTGCAGTGAAACGCCTCCGTGCCTGCCCCACCATCTCTCTGGCTTATTGAATGGATGGTTGTGACCTGGAGCTCAGAGCACAGGTCTTCATGTATTCTTACCTGTGTTGTCAGCTGAGGCCCAGGAAGGCCTTCTCTGGGGATGGCAGATTTTCCTAGAGGCCAAGCAGCCAAAGGACTCTTCATAGGTGGTCAGCGTACCTACTTAATCTTTTCACTCAAGAAAATTGGCTAAAACATTTTGAGACGATGATAACCGATTACAACATTGTTTAAACTCATGGGGAGTCAGGAGCTAGTTTTGAAAGGGATCACCATGCAAATAGCATATTTTGATTTCATCCATTAGCTTCACTCCACTAAACTTCATGAAAATCACCATGTTGTTATTTTTCTTATTTTACTCAAGACTGGAGAAAGCCTTTAATGTTGGGAACCACAGGTTAGATAAACAGCAAATCCAGCGAAGTGAATGAACCCTTGCGTGGCTGGTAATTGTACCCAGAATGTCCATGCCATCCTACTGCGAAGTGCCAGGCCAGAGGGAGGAATGGCAGGAAGGCCCATGTGGATCTGGGAGATGATAGAAAGATTAACAGTGATCCAAGCAAGATAAAATTTTTTAAAAATTTTTTTATTGCCATAGCATTGATTTATAACATTATATAAGCTTCATGTGTACAACATTATACTTCTGTTTCCACTACAGCTGCTCACCACCAAAAGTTTAGTTTCCATCTATCACTGTACTGCTCACCCCTATACCTGTCCCCACCCGTTCTGTAACCATTACTCTCTCTTCTTGATCCTTTGGTTTGTTCATTTATTTTCTCATTTCCTTTGCTTGCTTTCCTATTTCACCGGTGAGTGAAATCACACGGTACTTGTCTTTCTCCATCTGATGTTTCACTTGGAATAACAACTCAAGTTTCATCCATGTTGTTGCAAATGGCAAGCTTTCATCCTTTGTATAGCGGTGTAATGTTCCATCCCACTAGGATTTATACATTCGCATTACCCCCCACCCCCACCCCACCCCACACACCTTTTATCTGTGTTTCCACTAATGGCCACTTGGTTTGTTTCCATATCTTCGCTGCTGTAAATAATGCTGCAGTGAACATTGGTGTGCATCTATCTTTTATAGTTAATGTTTTGTTTTCTTCTGATAAATATCCAGAAGTAGAGGAATTGCTCAATCATATCTAACATTTTTGCATCCCTGGATAAATCCCACTTGTTCATGGTGTATGATCTCTGCAATGTATTGTTATATTCAGTTTGCTCATATTTTGCTGAGGTTTTTTGCATCTGTGTTCCTCAGAGATATTGGCCTGTGATATTCTTTTTGTGTGTCACCTTTGTCTGGTTTTGGTATCAGGGTGATATTGGCCTTGAAAAATCAGTTAGGAAGTCTTCCCTCCTCTTCCATTTTGGCGTAGTTTGAGAAAAAGTGAAAGTGAAGTCGCTCAGTCATGTCTGACTCTTAGCGACCCCATGGACTACAGCCCACCAGGCCCTCTGTCCATAGGATTTTCCAGGCAAGAGTACTGGAGTGGGGTGCGATTGCCTTCTCCGTTAACAGTGGCTAGGCATATTATATTTACTTGGAGCTGGTATACTTGGTGACAGCCTTAGTGCCCTCAGAGCATGCCAGTTTGAGAAAGACAGGTGTCAAATCATTGAATGTTTGTTAGGATTTACCAGGGAAGCTGTCTGGTCCTGGACTTTTGTGTTAGGGGAGGTTTTGGTCACCGTTCCAGTCTCCTTAGCAGTGATCGGTCTATTTGGATTTTCTTTCTTCATGATTCAGTCTTGGAAAGTTGTATGAATTTAAGAATTTGTCCATTTCCTCTAGGTTGTCCAGTTTGTCGATGTGTACCTCTTCTCTTACAGTCCCTCACAAATACATACTTAGAGGGGAAGTCCTGAGAGCTCTAGCGTCTTTATTCTGGGGCGAAGAAAGAGAGCGCACTCTGGAAACTCCTCTTTTCTCCGGGTTCCTTCTGGCGAAGGTCAGACTGAGAGAAAGCCATCACCCTGCCGTATCTTAAGAGACTTGGTTGTGGAATAAGATGTCTTCTGTCCCCTGTGGCTAGTGACTGCAGCCTCCATGAAGGAAAATCTGGCCTCCGATGCGGGCTCTCTGCCATTTCAGAGCCGCATCGTCTCTGACTTGACTTTCCTTTCTCCTCTTAGGCTGCTTGATCGGGGCTGTGAATCTCAAATCCAGCAACCGAACCCCAGTGGTTCAGGAATTTGAAAGTAAGTACAAGGGAGGCTTGAGGCAAAGGGGCGTTTCTCGGTGGTCTGGTGGCGTACACAGGACAGGCACACAGACGTGCATGCCCAAGAGGCCCTTCGGCACCCCTGGTGCGCACGCGTGTCAGCGCAGCAAGGCTTCGGAGGCTCTCGGCAACTCAGCAATCTCCCCGCTGGCCACCACCTGGTCCCTGGCCGTCTGCATTTACATGGCCAAGAGCTTTCTGACGTAGAAGCACAGGATGAGGGGGACGTGCACTCTCTTTGCTAATCATCTTCATTGTTTTTCTGGCTAAAATTAAATTCTCTCAGAGTCTGGCACTAGCTGGATTTTTAATCTACACGACAGACCTAAATAGACATAACTTGTAGTGTCTGGGTATACAGGTGAACCTGAAATTGTTACAGAGAGTTCTCTCTCCCTTTTTTCTAACCCCTTTCTCATTAGGTGTGGAACTGTCTTGTATCATTACGGATTCACAGACAAATGACCCCAGGATTGAATGGAAGAAGATCCAAGATGAACAAACCACCTATGTGTTTTTCGACAACAAGATTCAGGGTATGATCCTGTGGTCCTCCTCTTTGTACAGAAGGCCCAGGCGTGAACTTGTGGCCAAGACTTGGCTCTGTGTGGACCTACATCTGGAGCTGGAATTGGTTTTCTGTCTGTTTTCCTATGGAGAATTCAAGCATGCAGAAGTGGTGAGGATAGGGATGGAGCCTCCCTGTAGCTGCCTCTCTGCTTCAGTAAATATCACCTCCTCAGGAGGACTTTAGTTTCCGTGCAACCATCTCTTTGAAGTATCTAGTGAATGTTCTCTGAGGTCACCTCCCTCTCGTGAGCCATGACTTACAAGTTCAGTGACTTCAGCAGCAGGGGGAAAGCAGTGACCACTGCATATACCTGGATGCCGATAACACCTCGCAGGAGAGCAAGGCAGGCGTGCAGAGTTGTGTCTGACTCTTTGCAGGGGGTGCTGGGCCAGGAGCACATGGGGCACAAAGACATGGAAGCTTCATGACATACTCTGCATATAAGTTAAATAAGCAGGGTGACGATATACAACCTTGACATACTCCTTTCCCAATTTGGAACAATATAACTGTATGTGTTAGGGGCTGTGCAGGGCTTGTGCTTTTGACGTCATATCTGAGAGATCACTGTCTAGTCCAAGGTCATGTGGTTCACATCTCTTTCTTCCTAAGGATTTGAGTGTAGCTTGTGCAGTAAGGTGTGTGTTGTGTATGGTGTGGGCTGCGAGGTCGGGGTCTAGTTGCTCTTGCACGGGGGGTACCCTGTGGTCGCAGCACTGTCTGTGGAATGCTCCTTGTCTTTTAGCGCCGGGTGACTAGTTTTCTCCTTTAACGGGGAAGCCTTGGGGGGAGCCAGGCATCTGTAGGGAGTCCCTCAGTGCCTCTCCTTTCCACAGGAGACCTGACCGACCGTGCAGAGCTGCTGGGGAAGACGTCTCTGAAGATCTGGAACGTGACAAGAAAAGACTCGGCCCTTTACCGCTGCGAGGTGGTTGCTCGGAACGACCGCAAGGAGATAGACGAAATCGTCATCGAGTTGACCGTGCAAGGTGGGGCTGCATGCGGGGCGGAGGCCCCTTGCCCTCGGCTCGGCATCTGCTGGTGGAAAAGACCAGCTTCCTTTTCTTCCAGAGCCACATCCCTGTGGGCGTGGCAGGACCCACAGGGGCTGGGCAGGGAGGGCTTTTGAGAGCTACAGGTCGGGGGCGGGGAAGGAAGTGGAGCTTCTGCCTCGGCCCTCACAAGCCGGAGGCACTGGAAAGGCTGGGGGTCTTCTCGGGGGCTGGGATTCCTGCTGTGGAGCAGCTTCCTCAGTGGGCTCGGGTAAAAGCTGGCCTGGCTGCTGGTTCTCACCCCCACCCACTCTCCTCCCACAGTGAAGCCGGTAGCCCCGGTGTGCAGGGTGCCAAGGGCAGTGCCTGTGGGCAAGGCAGCCACCCTGTCCTGCCAGGAGAGCGAGGGCTTCCCGCAGCCACACTACAGCTGGTACCGCAACGACGTGCCACTGCCCACAGACTCCAGGGCCAACCCCCGCTTTCGAAACTCCTCTTTCGTCTTAAACCCGGAGACGGGCACTCTGGTAAGAGCTCTGGGAAGAGGTGCGGTATGGGCTTCTGTGCTGTGGGCAGAGCACCTGTGAGCAGACAGGGGACCAGAGCTACAGACCTTAATATCAGGAACCACCACTTCCCCCCACCCCGCCCTTTATAGACAGGAAAGCCTGTAAGTGGGTGCAGGAGGGCGGGCAGAGCTGAGGGGACAGTGGCCAAGAGAAGTGCAGGGCAGCCTGCCCAGCGCCATCTGGAGCAGAGTCGGGAGGCAATGGGCCTTGCTCACTGGCCACACGATGACATTGCAACATCGTTGGTGTGTTTGGGCTGCTCGTGGTGTCGTGGGCAAGACTGAGCCCCATTGTTGTGTTTAGGGACAGCCCCTGGTGGGGAGGTGGGATGGCACTGGGTCTCCCTTCACTCCCGACCCCCGGCAGGTGTTCAGTGCCGTCCACAAGGAGGACTCGGGCCAGTACTACTGCATTGCATCCAATGACGCGGGCTCAGCACGCTGCGAGGAGCAGGACATGGAAGTGTGTGAGTGTCTGCTGAGCCTCGACCAGGGGGCTGGCAGGGCGGTCACACTCGCTGGTGCCCTCAGCTCAGTGCCAGCTGCTCTCTACGGGGCGCGCGGGCTCCCTGGAGTCTGCCGGGTCTGGTGGGAGGACCCTCTGAAGGACTGACCCACGGGTTCTCTGCTCAACCCACAGCTTTCACCGAAGTATCCTGAACTCCATTTCTTTGGTAACTGATAGGATCATGGAAACATAAGGTTGTATAAGGTCTCTAGGAATTTACCCAGTCTGACCTTTTTGCAGTAAGCGGAAACTAGGGCTCACCCCAGTAATTTATGCTGTTGGGGTCCTTCTTCCTCTGCGCTGTCGGGGCTCAGTGGAGGTGGGCAGGGTCCAGGGCCCACCCCACCTGTGGAACCGGTCCCCAGGGGACTCCCCAGCTGCTGCCAGATTTGGGCTGCTGCTCTTGGGCAGGAAGAAGATTCCTGGGCTGTGCCCCAGAGTTCCTGACCCGAGAGATGGAGCTTGGAAACTGACGTTATGAAATCAGAATTCACATGCATCTTTAAGTAACCATGTGCTCACATTCAAGAACCCTCTACCAGACAAGGGAAAACTGCAGCAGCTCCCAGCCTGGACAGTGTTGGTCGATACACCCCTGCGTGGTTTCTGCTGTGCTTTTATCTGCACAAAGGGTGCAGCCTCAGGCCCCACAGTGAAGCTCGAGAGTGCAGCTGAGGATCTCCTTGAGGGAAGGCTGGTGGCTGCAAGGCCACGTTCTTAGCTCCTATTTGCCTTTTTAACGACCACTTGAAACTAAATAATCTTCAGCAAAGAGAAGCCTTCAAAATTTAGGGGGTTTTCTTCCTTAGGACTCTGGCTCCTAGTTCTGATCTGTAGGGGAACCGTTTCTCAGTAAGAAAGCTCTAGGATGTGCCGCAGAGGCTTGTTACTCCCCATAGTGCAGGCCATGCTCCGTGGCTGCGGCGGTTGTGGTGCAGCAGGTGGTGTCACAGCCTGTGGGCAGAGCTGCTCCGGGCTGGAGGTGGTACTGGGGCGGGGGGACAGCATCTTCTCACCCCTCGCCTTCTCCAGATGACCTCAACATCGGCGGCATCATCGGGGGGGTCCTAGTCGTGCTGACCGTCCTGGCCCTCATCACAGGGGGCATCTGCTGTGCCTATAGACGTGGCTACTTCATCAGCCACGACCGGAGCGGGGAAAGGTGAGCCTGTCCTGTGTGAACAGCATGCCCTGAGCATTGCTGTGGACTGTCAGGCCTCACCCCGCTCCTCTGCTCTGTTTCAGCTACAAGAACCCAGGGAAGCCAGATGGAGTTAACTACATCAGGACAGAGGAGGAGGTAAGGAAGCCTGGAGACGGTGTCTCCAGCAGGGAAGATGGCACCCCCCGAAAACCAGCCGGGTCCCTAGGAGAGAGATTTGTTATGTCCAGCACACGAGCCCCTCAGCATGCCCCCTGGTAGTGTGCTCGTGGGCCATTCAGTCCGCAGGCCTTCTGGCCATTCCCATCCAAAAGCACATTGAGGAAAGTGGTGTCAGGCTCCTTTCCCACCTGCTGGCCACCCTCTAACCTGCTATGTTGGCCTTTCAGGGCGACTTCAGACACAAGTCCTCGTTCGTGATCTAGATGGTGGCGCCGCTGTGTGCACACACAGACACCTCCACGGGGGACCCTGCCAGGAGCAGCCCCACAAGGGGCGCCAGATGGGGCTAGACACGCGCACAAAAGCTTTTGTTTTGGCCAAAGTTGACCGCTACTCCTTTCTTACTTTTTAACAAGCTACACGAATAAAAGAGTTTTCCTGGAGATGGGCATGTCACCACAAGGCGAGGAAGTGGCCGGGTTCACGAAGCCAACCCCATGGGATCTGCCAGCCTCGAGGTGGGCAGCCTGGGCTCAGGAGGCACGGTGACCTGTCCCGTGGTGGGGCCACGCCAGCATGAGCATCCAGGGCTGGCAGCCTGGGTCATGACCCGAACCTTGGCTGCAGTGACGGGGCTTGACGGTGGCCCCAGGGCCACTTCATCCCCAGGCTTTGCCAAGGTAGTCCTGGTGTCCATCTGAGGGATTCTTTTTGGGTCAGCATTTTATAACAGCAGCCCAAATCAGGACAGTACATGGCTTGTTAGAAGGAGGGATCTTCTTAGCTGTGGGAACCCTGCTCATCCACAGAGGGTCCCAGCATTGGAGAGCCTTCATCTTGTGCTGAATCTGAAATGGTACTGACATGATGTTCTGCTTTTCTATGGGTGTTTATTTTATAAAATTTTACAGTCTAAATTTTTGCTAAAGATGTATTTTGATTATTGAAAATTTCTATTTAAATTGTAAATAAGTTGTTGTACGCCGTTAAATACTGTATCTTTTTTTTTTTTTTTTAAAGTTCATCTTAAACTAGGAGCCCAAACTGCTCCTGTTCAATTGGAAACACCACTGGTGGCCTAGGAAACCTTTGAGAAAACTCCAGCTGAGTAACCTCATAGCCTGTTTGTGTCTGTGCAGGAGACGTGGGGCTCCCGGGTGACCTTCCCTGGGCCCACCCCCACCCCTGCCCCAGGCCCTGAGACACAGGTGCGCCAGCCGCACACCTGTTCGGAGCGGCGTTGGCTCCTGAGTCTCCAGGCCAACCCTCCTGCCCTCATCCACCTGATGCTGCGACACGGGCCACGGGCGGAACAGCTCTGACAGTGCCGTTCCCCTGCCATGTAGGCCCACCCAGGATAGCGCCAAGGGGGCTGGAAGGGTGGGGTCCTCCGTGTGGCCCCCCAGCCTGGCTTCCCTGGGCCCCAGCTCTGTGGCTGTGCGTGGCTCAGTGAACACAGCAGCCCTACTGTCAGGCCTTTAAATTCCTTCTACTTACTCATGCGGGCTTCCCTTGTGCCTCAGCTGGTAAAGAATCTGCCTGCAGCACGGGACACTTGGGTTCAGTCCCTGGGTGGGGAAGATCCCCTGGAGAAGGGAAGTGCTACCCACTCCAGTATTCTGCCCTGGAAAATCCCATGGACTGTATAGTCCATGGGGTCGCGAAAAGTTGGACACGACTGACTGACTTTCACACACACACACACACACACACACACACACACACACACACACACTACTTATGCAGTTCATGGGATGGTCCAGGGCCAAAGGCAGTTTTGAAATCAAACCTGTCAACCACATTTACATTTGTTTCGAGACAGCGACTCCCACTGTCCCTCTGCCATGAAGACAGCGCAGGCTCCTTCTCACTTCCCAGGAGGCTGTTGTTCGGGGTCGTGAGGCCAGCCTCTGACGATGGCAGGAAGGGTAGCCAGGCGACGGCCCGACTGACCATGGGCAAAGCATGAGCCTGGGTCCAAGACAGTTTCCTGATGGTGATGAAGTCTTTGTCCACCTGACCTGCTGCCTGCTTCGAGGGGCGTCAGGAACACCATCCAGAGGCCTTTGTTCCTTGCAAGCAGGCGTTCCCAGCCTCAGACACGCTGCTCTATTCACACCCGACATGAAGCCTTGTGGAGCAGGAGCTTCGCAGAAGGTTGCTCCCGTTCATCTGTCACCGGATGGTTTTCATGTAGAAGAACATAGTCATCGTGGGGTTAAATGTTCAGTGTCATAATTGTTTATACTTTGGGTTTTTTAATTGAACACTCAAGATTGTGTTGACCTTTCTTTTCTAAGTGGTGTGGACACTCTGCCATGAGAACTGGCAGCAGCGGAAGGCAGCCCTTCATCTTGCTGGGGTAGCATCTTCTCTTGAGTTTGTGACTTGAAAGCGCAGACCTGAGAGGATCCTTCCTTCTCAACTCCTTTCAGCGGAGAGGGAGGCACCCTCTGTCTGAGGGCAGCTCTAGTGATGGGGTGGCCTTCTTGGACCCTAAAACCTCCACCCTGCTGCCCCGTGCCCTGGCTCTGACAGAAGAGAGGGGAGTGAGTGTGGGTCTGGAAGGTCGCTGCCCGTCCCTGCAGACATGAAGACAGAAAAGGAGCCTCAGAAGATTTAAAGGTGTAAACGAGGCAGGAGCCTGGAGGCCGTGCCTGCCGCCGCGGCCTCCGTGTGGCCGCAGCTGCGCCCGGTGCCACAGACTTGTGCTACTAACACACCTGCACGTTGGTGTTTGTTAAACCTCATTTATAAAAGCTTCTAAAAAAAAAGGCAGCAGCTTGGCCTCTTCACTTCCCTCCTTCCTGCGTCGGGTCAGGCATGCCCTGGGTTTGAAGTGCTGGACGGAGGTGAGAGCGTTCCCCAGGGGCCACCCTCTGACCCCGCTGTGCATACATGTGGAGTGTGCTGTGCATGTGCACACACGTGCACTCACACACGGGAAGCCGGGGCCAGGACAGCATCCACTCTCATCCCACCACCACTCCACATGAGGCATACACAAACAGAAATCCTGTGCTTTTGCTCCTGCAGAACTGGGATGAAACCTGAGCCAGCCCAGTTTCTTTCTACTCATTCTTGGACAGAGCACACACCCGCCAGTGTTTAAGGAGACTGGTGGTGCAGAGGAACCTAAGGCCCCCTCCACCACCGGGACAGCCCTAAGTGGATTAGATGTAAAGCAGTGTTTCTGTTGCTCTGGTAAAAAACACAGGTTTTCTCTAAGCAGGGACTGCAGTCTATGCTAAGACATCTGCTGTGGGGGAGATAGAAGACCTGAAACAAAGCTTGGGTCCCTTTTCCCTAAGGGAAAAGATTGGGTTGTATTCTTCTCAGACATTCTGTCTGTTAAATAACTACTGATAAAAGCCCTGTACTAAAAGTACTCGGAGGTTGTACTCATGCTTAACCTTTATGCATTTGAAGAATCTTCAAAAAGTTTGAAATTTACAAATAACAGAAAATATAGTCAGAATTTTGACCTCAGACATAGGAAGCTATGTACTGACTATAAGGAACTGCTCACAGTGACAGCTTCCGGGGAGAAAAAGTCAGTTGGGCTTCTAACAGGCCTGGCGGCACGACCTCTGGACTGGGTTGGAAGGGACTGGCCTGTGAGGGGAAGCACTGGCCCAGGTGAGACCATGTAGCTGATTTCCGAGCTGAGTGTGATCGTCCCTGGTGAGGGGAATGGTTGGCAGAAGGTTGGCAGAGGCTTTCAGGGAGAGAAGCTGGGGCAGGTAGAGCATAAGCAGGTGTGTGTCCAGCTGCGGATCCCACAGCAGTGCCAGAGCCTGACTTCCCTGCTTCGGCTCCCCTGCAAGACTGGAAGGCTCCCCTGACCACCTTCTGAGCACCAGAGATCACAGCCTCAGCAACTTTTTACATAGCACTGACATATTAGGCATTATAAGTAACCTAGAGATGATTTATGGAGAAGGCAGTGGCACCCCACTCCAGTACTTTTGCCTGGAAAATCCTGCGGACAGAGGAGCCTGGTGGGCTGCAGTCCATAGGGTCGCTAGAGTTGGACACGACTGAGTGACTTCACTTTCACTTTTCAGTTTCATGCATTGGAGAAGGAAATGGCAACCCACTCCAATGTTCTTGCCTGGAGAATCCCCGGGACAGGGAAGCCTGGTGGGCTGCCATCTCTGGGGTTGGACAGAGTCGGACACGACTGAAGCGACTTAGCAGAGATGATTTAAAGTACTTGAGAAGTGGTGTGGGTTATATGCAAACACTAGGCCACTTTATATAAGGGACTTAAGCACCCATGGATTTTGCTCTTGAGGGTTGTTCTGGAACCAGTGCCCTGGTTCACCAAGGCATTGGTTCATAACCAAGGGATGATTGTACATGTTCAATGGAATATCCTTCAGCCTTAAAAGTGGAATGATGCTTCTTGTTACATGGATGTACCTTGGAAACTGCCCCCCCCCCCCGCTAGAAATAACTCAGAATGAATACTGTAGGGTCCCACTTAGTGAGGTCCCTCAAGTAGGCAAATCCAGAGACAGTGGCCTGGAGGTTGCCCGGGGCCTGGGTTCTGGAGAAGTAGGAGCTGCTGTTTGCTGGGGACAAAGTGTCTGGGACAATGAACAAGTTGTGGACATGGATGGTGGTGTCGACTGCACACGTGAATGTATTACCACTGGGGTTATACATGTAAGGATGGTTAAAATGGTAAATTTTATGTTGTATATGTTGTACCAGGATAAGCAATATTTTTAAATAGTGATAATGGTTAGGATGTGGGAAAAATGAAAAACAGTGGGAATACAAAGGCAGGGCTCTCGTGTCATATTCAGTTGTAGGACTCTCCCAAGATAAAAAATGCTACACTTGGTAAAGAGGAAATCTTGACGTCACACTGACTGACTTTCTGTCTTCACTAACCTTCAGTCGCATAGCAGAGCAGACTCCCTGATGCTCATGGTTCAAGAGTCCGAAAGCCAGACCTCAGACAGGACTGCTGAGTGACATGCACTGCAGATTATCCGTGACCACACAAGCATCCCCTTCACACTGTGGTCACAAATGCAGTTACACCAGTTGATGTTTTACCTGACATATTCACTGAAAGAGTTCAGGAGGCCTTAAGTAAAAATCGTTAAGTAAGTTTAGTTATTAGGTCTTTGATTTCTGGTGTGTGGGCCTCCCTGGTGGCTCAAATGGTACAGAATCTGTCTGCTATGCTGGTGTAAATATCAACACTTTTAAAACTGTTACATCACTTTCTTGCATACAGTAGATTCCAAATCCCATACTGATTTGAGGATCATCATTTTAGAAATAGAGATGTGTTCTCCAATTTATTGTTGGAATAATGATAGATTCACAGGAAGTCGCAAAGGTAATATAGAGTGGTCCACGGTACCCCCACTAAGTCTAAAAACAAAACTTTAGAAAGAAAACTTTCCTACAATGAATTTTTGGTCCAGCCCAGCTCTGGAAAACAGCTAGTTTCTCCCCATGCCACAACATACAACAAGATTTTGTGCTCTTGGCCATTTGTCCCAGAGCAAAGGAAACATGTTCATACAAAAGTCTGCACACAAATGGATACAACAGTTTTATTCATCATAGCCCCTTGCCATGGGTGAGCATTTAAAGTGTGGGTGGGTGGCCACGCACCCTCTGAGAACTTAACAGTTTGGTCTTCTTTTCCAGCTCTGGGGGCTGAACATCCCAGGGCCCCTGTGGCACTTGGTTCTTGTGGGAGATGTTGCATTCCCTTGCAGGGATGTACCTGTGTGGGTTGGAAAGCCTTTGAGGGCCTGGAAATAGGACTGGGACCTCGGGCAGGAACCCCCAAGAGGGAACAGCTCTGGGAACCACCAGGGACTACTTTGTTCCCCTGGTCTGGGGCTTTCGATGCCATCCAGCTTCCCTGGGGTGTGTGTCCTGGTCTGGAGGGACTGGCTTCTGACTTACTGTCCTCTCCGGATGTATTATTACTGCTGGTCCCTGGGTCAGGAGAATGGTTTGCAGAAGGTTAGCAAAGGCCTTCAAGTAGAGAAGCTGAGCAATGTAGGGTGCATGTCCAGCTGCGTGTCCACCAGGCCCAGAGCGGTGTCAGAGCCTGGCCTCCCCCCTCGAGCTCCCCTATAGGACCTGACGGCTGCCCTGACTGCCTTCCAAGCACCAGCACTCACAGCCTCGGCTCCTCCCCAGCCACCTCTTGTGCCTGAGGCACCCCGCACCCCACAGCGCAGAGCCCCGAATCCCACCCTCTCTCTGCCATCCCTCCCCTGTCCCCTGAAGATGCCCTGCCCGCTGCCCACTCCACTCACTGCCACTCACCCTCCCACTGTGGTCCAACTTGGGCTTTTCATCCCAGCAGCTGTGTAAGCTACTCTGAGAACCTTTGTCTCTGGGAGGGAGACAGGCACCTCCCTCATGGGAGTTGCAGGGTTTAAATGAGATCATTTGGGTTAAGTCCTCACTCGGTGCTCAGTCAGCACAAGGTGAGTGCTGAGAACACAGAGCCACGACCGCCATGTGTTGGTGGGGCTCCCTCATCACCAAAGGCATCTGTGTCCAAATCCACTTGTGCTCAGAAGGCTCGCCCCTCCACCTGGGCTCCACCAGAGAGTGGATGCCAGCGCACCAGGATGCCCCCACCTTGTCCCCACTACCTCCGTCACCATGCCTGCCGGATGGCCAGGCTCCATGCGCCCCCTGCCCTGTGACTGAAGGGGTCTAGGGAGAAAACAAAGCATTGTCTGCTTAGAAACCAACACAACAGTAACAGCACTGAGCTCACCAGTGGAGGGTGAGCAGTTAGCGTTTATTTAGCTGTTAGTGTAACAGCAGGACCCTACAGGGCCTTCCTAGAAAGCACCCCTGCCCCATACCCTCCGCCTGCCTTTCGTCCGTAGAAAACTTAATCAAAGGATAAATATAATGAGGTGAGAAAATGCAGAAAGTCAACCAAAACAAAATCACAGTTTAGCCATTAAACGAAGTCAAGGACTTTAGCTCCTCCTCAGGTGCTACAGATAACATTCTGAGTCATGTCCTTTGAGCTGTTTTGCAGAGACCGAAACCCCCACCAAGTGGAAGAAGTTAACAGTATACTGCTCACAAGCACCTGGATGGGTTGGAACCAGGTTGAGGATATTGGTTCCTGACTACTTCACCAGTCAGAAGAATGTCTGCAACCTGGTTCCACACACCTCTCGACCCGCTTCCATCACCTGGTCTTTAAAATGTCCCCTGAAAGCCTTTGGGGAATATTTGGTGGAAAGCAGCGAAAAAAGTGAAAAAGTTGGCTTATAACTCAACATTCAGAAAACTAAGATCATGGCATCCAGTCCCATCACTTCATGGCAAATAGATAGGGAAACAATGGAAACAGTGACAGAATTTATTTTCAGTTCAGTACTGTTCAGTCTCTCAGTCATGTCCGACTCTGCGACCCCATGAACTGCAGCATGCCAGGCTTCTCTATCCATCACCAACTTCCGGAGTTTACCCAAACTCACATCCATCCAGTCAGTGATGCCATCCAGCCATCTCATCCTCTGTCATCCCCTTCTTCTCTGGCCCCCAATCCTTCCCAGCATTAGGGTCTTTTCCAATGAGTCAACTCTTTGCATGAGGTGGCCAAAGTATTGGAGTTTCAACTTTAGCATCAATCCTTCCAATGAACACCCAGGACTGATCTTTAGGATGGATGGTTGGATCTCCTTGCAGTCCAAGGGACTCTCAAGAGTCTTCTCCAACACCACAGTTCAAAAGCATCAATTCTTTGTCACTCAGCTTCTTCACGGTCCAACTCTCACATCCATACATGACCACTGGAAAAACCATAGCCTTGACTAGACAGATCTTTATTGGCAAAGTAATGTCTCTGCTTTTTAATATGCTTCTGCTGCTGCTGCTGCTAAGTTGCTTCAGTCATGTCCAACTCTGTGCAACCCCAGAGATGGCAGCCCACCAGGCTTCCCTGCCCCTGGGATTCTCCAGGCAAGAACACTGGAGTGGGTTGCCATTTCCTTCTCCAGTGTACGAAAGTGAAAAGTGAAAGTGAAGTCGTTTAGTTGTGCCCAACTCTTAGTGACCCCATGGACTGCAGCCTACCAGGCTCCTCTGTCCATGGATTTTCCAGACAAGAATACTGGAGTGGGGTGCCATTGCCTTCTCCGAATATACTGTCTAGGTTGGTCATAACTTTCCTTCCAAGGAGTAAGCATCTTTTAATTTCATGGCTGCAATCACCATCTGCTGTGATTCTGGAGCCCAAAAAAATAAGGTCTGACACTGTTTCTACTGTTTCTCCATCTATTTCCCATGAAGTGATAGGACCAGATGCTATGATCTTGGTTTTCTGAATGTTGAGCTTTAAGCCAACTTTTTCACTCTTCTCTTTCACTTTCATCAAGAGTGATGAAAGTTACTCTTCACTTTCTGCCATAAGGGTGGTATCTTCTGCATATCTGAGGTTATTGATATTTCTCCTGGCAATCTTGATTCCAGCTTGTGCTTCCTCCAGCCCAGCGTTTCTCATGATGTACTCTGCATATAACTTTATTTTGGAGGGCTCCAAAATCACTGCAGATGGTGACTGCAGCCATGAAATTAAAAGATGCTTGTTCCCTGGAAGAAAATTTATGACAAACCTAGACAACATATTAAAAAGCAGAGACTTTACTTTGCCAACACAGGGCCATCTAGTCAAAGCTGTGGTTTTTCCTATGGTCATGTATGAATGTAAGAGTTGGACTATAAAGAAAGCTGAGCACCGAAGAATTGATGCTTTTGAACTGTGGTGTTGCAGAAGACTTGAGAGTCCCCTGGACTGCAAGGAGATCCTACCAGTCCATCCTAAAGGAAATCAGTCCTGAATATTCATTGGAAGGACTGATGCTGAAGCTGAAACTCCAATACTTTGGCCACCTGATGTGAAGAACTGACATTTTAAAAGACCCTGATGCTGGGAAAGATTGAGGGCAGGAGGAGAAGGGGACGACAGAGGATGAGAAGGTTGGATGGCATCACCAACTCCATGGACATGAGTTTAAGCTCCGGGAGTTGGTGATGGACAGGGAAGCCTGACGTGCTGCAGTCCATGGGGTCACAAAGAGCCAGAAACGACTGAGCAACTGAACTAAACTAAAAGCCTTTGGGGAACATCTGGCAGAAAACAACTAAATTCTGTAAAGCAATTATCCTTCAATTAAAAAAAAAAAATCAGAAAAAAAAAAACCTTTGGGGCATCTGAGTCCTTTAAGCACAAGCTGCCTGAACTTCTGGCCTGGCCCTACAATAAATGCTGAACTTTTCTTTTCAACACCCTGGCATCAATAGGTTGGCTTTTTTTAAATTGGAGAATAATTGCTTTACAATGTTGTATTGGTTTCTGCAATACAGCAACATGAATCAATCACAAGTATACCTATGTCCCATCCCTCCAGGTTGTCACAGAGTACCGAGTTGAGCTCCCAGTGTGGCTTTATTGATTCCCCCACCCCCACCCCTACCCCAGCAGACCCTAGTTTGGTTTGGTAACAGCTGGTGCAGGTACTAAATTAATCTTCACAAATGCCAGGGAAGGAGAGTTTAGAACCCCCATTTGACATAAGCAACTGAGGCTTTACAAGGTTAACCAACTGGCCCATGATACTTAGACGCTCAGTGGTGGACTGAGACACAGGTCCCATGTGTGACTGCAGAGCTCAGCGTTTGGAAAAGACCACTGCAAGGACAGGTATGCTCTTCAGAAGCCAAGGGGAACCACTGAAGGTTCAAAGACCTGGTAGGTTGCTGGCTTTGTCAAAGTGGTCCTGGAAGGGGCATGTGGCCAGAAGGATCAGCACCAGAAGGGGCAAGAGGTGCCCCCAGTGCCGAGGCCTGCCCCAGGGGGGACGTGGGTGGTAACACGGCTGTGGGAGAGCGGTCACCAGCAGCTGCAGGGGCTGGGGGCACCACTGCCCTTCACTGACAATGGGCACCCAGAGACAGGGGGGATTATAAAAAAATGTAGGTCCCTGTGTCCTTCTCTAGAGCAGTTTCATGTCAGATTGTGCTGGGGGTGAGTCCTGTGTGCCTCCAGATACTGGACCAGGAGACTCGAGCCTTGGGAGGAAGCAGAGGAGGCCAAGGGTTGCTGGAGACCTCCACCTCCTACACTTCCCCTGAGGCCATGTGTCCATGATGGGGGGAGCGGGCAAAGGTGGGGACTTGAGGGCCTGAGCTTAGTGGGGGCTGCATAGATAAAGGAGGGAGGCCAGGGAAAAGAGAGTGCGGCCGAGGATAGAGCCGCGAGTCTCCAGGAAGGTCTACCATCCAGCTTAGTGAGAGGCGGCGCTGACTTATGTCAGGGGGCCTGTGGGGTGCTGGGGAGGCCTCACTGCAGGGCTGGCCAGCGGTCAGGTGAGGCTCATCACCCTTTAGGGCTGTGTCTCTGCCTCTTTCTCACGCGTCCCAGGCTCAGCTGGACACTGTCCTGGTTCAGACTGGGGCCTCTTCTTCCTCGATTGCTTTGCCTCTGAGGCCGGCTTTTCCTCAAGGCCCCTCTGCCTACAGCACTGGATTGCCGCCTCTGGTTGAGCACTCTGCACGTGTTCTAGTTTTCTGTTGATTTGCTCTCTCCCCGGGGGTCGGCAGGGGGCTCTGCATCCCCTGAGACTCCATCTCTTTGCCCTAGATCTCTTGAGTCCTGAACTGTGCTAAATCCACTTAAACATCCTGTGAGGCCTTTCTAAGTCAGCAAAACTGCCTTTAAGGTATTTGTTTTGGATTCCAGGTACACCTGTTTCCTTCTACTGATGAGATAACCTCAGAATGCTCTGAGTCCTGAGTGGGGAGTGATGCTGGTTCAAGTGTGGGCATTGGGATTTGCCCTGTGGGGCAGCCTGGCAGGGACTTGGGGCCTGCGTGCCCCAGATTCTCCTTGCCCACTGGCCCCCATGTGGGTGGCACCCTCTCCTGGAATTAGGAAGCCTGTCAAGTCCAGGGGCCGTACCTCTTGGACATAAACACAGATGTAGATGTGAACTAGCTGGGTGCGTGGTCACCCCACCTCCGACGGGATCTGGGACAGGGCAGTGCATTCAGAAGGTGCTGGAGCCAACCCACAGGGTGAAACGCTGGGAGCACCCAGGCCTTCCCATCCATCCTGCTTGGCTCTTTCCTCATCAGGCTAGGCGTCAGTCCTGTTCTGAGAAAAACCCCAGCGCTTCAGTTCTCCTTCTCAGCAGGTGATGGTTGAGCCACAAGCAGCCCTGACCCCACGCTTGCTGCTGGTACATGTCCAGGCCTCGCTCCTCCCCCTGCTGACCCTGACATGCATTCTCCATCTGGCAGCCTCGCTGCCGCCCACCACAGTCTCTTAGGAAGAGCACCCGTTTCCCTTGCAGACCACTGTCTGCAGGGGTGGGGTCCTTGTCCTTCCAGAGCTCAGTCTGCTAAGCAGATGACACTGGGACTAGACACTGACCTGGCCGTCTGGCTCCTACTCTGCATCTGCTGAGCTAGCACCCCAGCCAAGGGGCAAAGGAGGGTGTCTTAAGCGGTGACTCGTGCAGTGAAACACCTCCATGCCCGCCCCACCACCACATCTCTCTGTGGGTTTCTGGCTAAGGCCGGGCGCTCTCAGGCCCCACAAATCCCTGTGTGTAGGATTTTGTCACCTGTGTCTGAGTGCAACCTCCTGACTGGGGGCCTGTCTGAATTCTCCAGGGGGATCCCAAGCTGGCCCCCTCCCTCACAGTAGCACCTTGACTCCCTGACTCAGCATCCGGATTCAGCAAGGGCACTGCCGCATGGTCTGAGACATGTGGTGGAGATGGCTCAGTGACCAGTTAGGACCGCAGTCAGCCTTGGGCAGTTCTCCCTCCGGGAAGACCTGTGCCAGACACCACTGCTCATGGTCGGGCATGCCATGTGGCACCTGAGTCTTGGTTTTGTCTCTTCCTCCCAAGTCCTGCTGCTTATACCTTGTCATCCTTACAGAGAAGGGGTGGGTGCCCGTGGTGCTCTAGTAACGTGCTGTGGTCGGCACCATGGAGCCTGGCCCTGACATGTGATGGAATAGCCTTGCCTTTAGGGGACCATTTTAGTGTCCTTTAGCATCAGGGAAATAAGTGGTTAGATTGTAGAGGAAGAATTCTGAGACTTTTCCATCATCTGCCACATTTCCTGTCACATGTGCACCACGTATAAAACCAGCCACATTTTAAAAATTCTTTGACAGAGTTGTGGGGACAAGAAGAAACTGTAGAAATACAGTGAGGTGGAAAGAGTGCTGGACTTGGAGTCTCAGGACAAGCTTCATCCTCTGTGAAGGCCAGTCCCTTGCTGCTGCTCTATAGCCTGGAGACACCACTTACCATCACCATCTTGAAGGCTGAACAGAGGAAGGGGTCAGAGTCATCCTCACCTCTGTCCCCAGCCCTGGCCTGTGCCACCTCTGATGGACTTGGTTTCAAGAATAAGAAAGAATGCCATTGTAATAAGCCACTTCAAAGCATGATGCCTCTGGAGATATGAATTAAATATTTTTTGAGCAATTAGGCCCCGTGGAGAATGGAATGACTACTGCTGCTCCTAGAATAATATGAAGAGGGTCACAGAGGACAAGAACAGGAAGACAGGCCCGTGACGCTGGCCTGTGCCCTCAGCTCCTAACCTGGCCCTCCCGCCTTGGTGTGTGGGCGGCGCGGCTGGTAGAAAGCACTGTTGGTGCTGGTAGAAAGCACCTCTGGGCAGAAAGCACATGTTGACTCTCACAGTGAGCCAAGTGGTGGTGTTTTTTGCTTGTAAAAATAAAATCAGAGCCTTTTGGGTGTTATTTACAGGAAAAGAAAGAAGAAAGGGGGGAAAGAAAGATTTCCCTCCTGGGTTTTAGCCTTGGCTCAGCACCAAGCTGATATATTTTTGTAATTATTATCAGCTGGAGAACAGACCACTTTGAGGTCAGGTTTTCTCCTTAACATAGTTGGAAATGCCATTCTGTAAGGTTTCATAAATCCTTTGTCATCTCTGCTCACTTTCAGAGACGGGCCACCCAGGAGTGGACTCCGTGTGTGCATCTTCAGAACTGATCTGACCTCCAGCTGGGTTTAAACACCACTGAGCCAGAAGACCAACAGCCTTTGCCAGCTGAGTGCGAGCATATGTTGATGCTCAAAAGTTTAGAATTTCTGCATTCAGTGTAAAGTCAGGAATCATCACTTTGATGTTTTTTTTTTTTTTGCTGCCTCTCAGGCCTCTCCTTTTCAGTTCCTCTTGCTCCTCTTCTTTCCTCCCCTTTTCTTTTTTAGCCTGCCTCACATCCTCCTTTCTCAGACATTGAATTTTCTTGGGATTCTCATTCATACTATTCCATTCATGGTATCCAGGGTCAATATAATTTCTGATCTCAGGGTTAGAGCCATTAAATTGGAAACTTAATGTTCTTGGGCCACTAGAAGCATGTTGGTCCCTATAAAGAAAATATAATGATAACAATGATAATAAATGACTCCTGTTCTAAGTGTTTATTTATAATCAATTATTGGTGAAATGGTCTTTCCAGGTAGCTCAGAAGTAAAAATCTGCCTGCCAACAGGAGAGTCAGATTCAATCTCTGGGTCTAGAAGATCCCTTGGAGAAGGAAATGGCACCCCACTCCAGTATTCTTGTCCGGGAAATCCCATAGACAGGGGAGCCTGGTGGGCACAGTCCATGGGGTTGCAAAAGACATGATTTAGTGACTAAACAGTAATAACAATTGGTGAAATATTCTGATAATATTTTATAGTTGGAAAAAGTGAGGGCTACAAAATCACATTGAGACTCGGTAGGAATATTAAGATTTCTTGTTAGCTCATAGCTTTAGCATGTGGAAGAGATTTGAAAATGAAACTTTTAAGCCCAAGACTGATCAGTCCTCTGTCCTGGACAGATCACATAGTTCTTCTGGGTTGAAAACACGTTTGTCGGTCCCATTTAAAGCAATGAATCCTGGGAAATCATGGAACCCAAACCTGCCAGTTTCCCAATGTACATTTCCCAGAAATGACACCAAAAGAGCAAAGACAGTGAGTGGGACAGTTCTCAGCTTGGATCTTGGCACTCTAGCCAGCTTTGTCATGCTCTGCAGGCTTCTTTTAAGATATTTATCACACTGTGTTGAAATCATGTCTCTTCTTCACTGGCAGTCAATAACATTTCAAAAAGCCTTGCATCTCAGGTATGATGATAGGGAATTGGAGGTGCAAAGATACATAAGAATGGATGAAATAAAAAAAAAAAAAAAAAGAGCAGCAGTGCTCATTTGGAATGACATCAGGAAGAGGTAGAATAGGAAACTCCAGGCCCTTGTTCCCCGACAGAGACATTGGAGAAGCAAACAGGAGCTGAACCGGCTTTGTAGTCCTGGAAATAGTTGAAAGTTCATAGTAACCAAGTAAATGCCCGATCAAGAAAAAAGATATTCAAAATGGTAGGAAAGCTTCATAATACGTGTACTCAACCCTTGACGCTCCGCCCCCTTCTCTTCCACCCACCAAAGTGGAGGGAGCAGAGCAAATCCTGTTTGTAGATGATCATGTCCATTGTTCTTAGCTGCTTGGGGATAGTGAAGGATGGACATCAAGTGCTTGTCTTAGTCTCCGTGACTTGGGATGGGGGTGGAAAAGGCAGCAGGCCCTGCTTGTGAGTGCTACAGGGGGATGACAGAGCCTCAGTTGCCTGAAAAAGATACTGGTGGAGGTCTATCTACAACAGAGCACCTGAGGCTGAGGAGAGGAGCTGTGGTGAGACACGGATACTAGGTGAAAGCAACCACGCTGGATCTCATGTTGATGCCTGAGAGCAAGCCTAGCTGAAGGGGGAAGGAGGAGAAACGTCCTTCTTTGCAGAGCCAGTTTGCAAAGACTTGGGAGAGGGGGCTCCTCCCTCTCTTCCTCTCCCCTCGTTTTTATTTCAGCTCTTGGCAGTCAAGGGGATCTTAATTTGAAGATGAGGTAAAGAAACCTCAGTGATCATCCTTAAATAATGTTTGAGAAAAATGTTTGGAACTCAAGACAAATGGACTCCTCCAGCCCTCAACAATAATTTTGAATACACACAGCAAACCCAGGGTAGGGAGAATTTGATGTCCATAGGAACTATTTCATAATAGATGTTTGCTGCTGCTGCTGCTAAGTCGCTTCAGTCGTGTCCAACTCTGTGCGACCCCATAGACGGCAGCCCACCAGGCTCCCCCGTCCCTGGGATTCTCCAGGCAAGAACACTGGAGTGGGTTGCCATTTCCTTCTCCAATGCATGAAAGTGAAAAGTGAAAGTGAAGTCGCTCAGTCGTGTCTGACTCTAGCGACCCCATGGACTGCAGCCCACCAGGCTCCTCCGTCCATGGGATTTTCCAGGCATGTTTAGTTTTCAACAAAAAAGTCACAGCATACAAAAGAAACAGGAGAATGTGGCTCATTCAATGGAGCAAAATGAGTGATTAGAAACTATCCCAGAGAAGGCCCAGATATTGGACTTATTAGACAAAGACTAATATCATTTGTCTTACATATGCTCAGAGCTAAGGGAAGACATGGAAAGGAAATCAGGAGAATGTTATATGAGCAACAAAGTATAAACAAAGAGAAATTATAAAAAGAAATCAAAAAGAAATTCTGGACCGGAAAAGTATAGTAACTGAAATGAAAAATTCACTGGAGTGGATAAACAGCACGTTTGAGCAGGCAAAACAGTCAGTGAGCCGGAAGATAGGAAACTTGACGTTATCAAGTCTGGAAGCAGAAAGGATAACAACGGGAACGTGTAAACAGAACCTGTGTCAGTTTGCTAGGATGCCATAACAGCATCAGGCTAAGTGGCTTAAACAGAAATGTTTTTCTCACAGTTGTGGATTCTGAGGCTTCTCCTTGGCTTGCATATGACCACCTTCTTATTGTGTCTTCACCTGATATTTCCTCTGCACACACATCATCCCTTGTGTTCTAACCTCCTGTTTTCTTAAGAACACTAGTCAGATTGGCCTCATTTTAACTTACCTCTTTACAGACCCTATCTCCACATATTGTCACATTTTGAAGTGCTGAGGGTGAGGGCTTCAAGATAAGAATTTGGGTGGCAGGGGGACATAGTTCAGCCCATAACAGATCCTAAAGGAATCACGTTGCACCCAAAAGCTTTATTTTACGCTTTATTTTTAGGATATGGCTTGCCTGCCAACAGCGTAGGAGCATTCCCTTTTCTCCAGGCACTGTTACCCTGGTATGACATCTCAAACCTCAGAAACCCTTACCTGTTGATATGACTATGTTTCATTTTAGCTCAGTTTGAATAGAGAAGCAAAAAATCAGAGGGCCCATTTTTTCAGGTTTCTTCAGGGAGAAAGATGAAACTGTTAGAAGATGAAGTATACACAGCTTATGGACTCTTTGAATTACTGTTTCCAGGAATTTTCTTATTTTTTTCCAAGTGTGACTTTTCATTGATAAGAAATAACACAAATAGAAGAAACTTAATTTGAAATGATGGCTTGCTTCTACCTGCTGCTGCTGCTGCTAAGTCGCTTCAGTCGTGTCCGACTCTGTGCAACCCCATAGACGGAAGCCCACCAGGCTCCCCCATCCCTGGGATTCTCCAGGCAAGAACTCTGGAGTGGGTTGCCATTTCCTTCCCCAATGCATGAAAGTGAAAAGTGAAAGTGAAGTCGCTCAGTCGTATCCGACTCTTAGCGACCCCATGGACTGGAGCCTACCAGGATCCTCTGTCCATGGGATTTTCCAGGCAAAAGTACTGGGGTGGGGTGCCATTGCCTTCCCCGTGCTTCTACCTAGAAAATCTGAATACCAAGGAACCAATGGGAACCACAAAGATCAGGGTGGCAAGCCTTCAAGAATATTTTAGGTTTGCAAATGATAGCTAGTATACTTGTAATGTCAACAATATGTTTTTATTCTGATAAAGAATATCCTTTTCCAGAAGGCTTCCACAGTTGCCTCCTTCTGGAATCAGGACACTTCCTGTCTTTGCAGGACACTGGGCTGCACTGTAGGAAGTTCCTGGCTCTCCCCTGAATCCTGACCATCACATGGTCAGAGAAATTGGTGACATTTTTCTTTTGCCTGTTGCAGTGACACGAGTTGTTTCAGTTCCCTGGTGTAGGTGAAGTGTGGGGCCCACTGATGATTTCTTCTTCAAGAAATGTACATCCTATTTCCCACATGAGGGTGAACCCCCTCCAGCAATGAGTGATTCTGCCTGTGTGTGACCTGTGCCTCCTGGGAGAGCAGCTTTAAACTAGTTAAAACCTGACCAACTTCAGTCTACTTGGTGGATTTACACCCCTAAGTCCTGTATACACTGATGATGTATAGATGAGACCATAGGCTTTCTACAATGAGAACATTTACACCTGACCCTGTTTTGTGCGCTAGGACTGGAGACCTGGGTAGGACCTGGCCTGCCTCTGTCCTGGAAAACTCCGTGCCTGCGTCTGAATGTCAGCACTCAGATGTCTGGGGTCTGGAGCTGAGGTGGCTGCTCTGGGCAGCGTACTCTTTTCTGAGGGGGTTCCATGGCCCTCCCGGGGGTCAGGGCTGCAGTGGGCTCTGAGTCTCTCCCCCTGCTAGGTTCACCCTCCCTGGGGTTCATGGAGACTCCTCAGGTGGGCTGCTGCTGCTAAGTCGCTTCAGTCGCGTCCGACTCTGTGCGACCCCATAGATGGCAGCCCACCAGGCTCCGCCATCCCTGGGATTCTCCAGGCAAGAACACTGGAGTGGGTTGCCATTTCCCACTTCAGTGCATAAAAGTGAAAAGTGAAAGTGAAGTTGCTCAGTCGTGTCCGACTCCTAGCAACCCCATGGACTGCAGACTACCAGGCTCCTCTGTCCATGGGATTTGCCAGGCAAGAGTATTGGAGTGGGTTGCCATTGCCTTCTCAGGTGGGCTACCTGGTAATTATTCCAGTTTTCCAGCACCTTCACATAGAGTAGGGAGGCAGGTTCACCTGATGAGTTGATTGCAGGGCACATGGATCGGGGAAGAAGTCAACGGGCAGCAGGTGAGGTTGCTGCTGTGATCTTCATCAGATTGACTGTTTCTACTTAACAGAAACCAGACCTGCCCCTAGTCTTCCTGCCTTGCATATGTTGTGTTTTCTCAGCATTTCAGTGGGACAAAAAAGGACCAAGCTTGCCGGAACTAAGTAGTGTGTTCAACATTATCATGACAGCTGTAAAAGCAGTCACGCAGAACCAAAGGGAAAAGGGGAGGACTTCTCTGGAAAAGTGTGGGGAGAGGGGACCGACCCTGCACTTCTTTCTACCATCCCAGGAGGTTACTGCAACCCACTCATTTCTACCTTAAGGACCCAACCAGCGGAAACTGGTGTCCTATGCAAGGGTCATGCCACCCCAGGTGCAGGGCCTGGGGAGGTGGTGTCACCTTGTGGACATATGTCCCCAGGTGCCAGGTCTGGGGGTTGTGTGGGTCTCATCCCAGCTGCATGGGTCAGGATCCTGTACCTGGAGACCCCACATCTGCTCTCTACCTGCAGTGTGTCTTGTCACCTCTGAGATTCCCAGTGTCTGAATTGAGGATGTTGCCCTGATTAACCTGTGGTCCTTTTTTTCTCGTCATCTTGTCGCATTCATTTGAGGTCAGGCACTTTTGAGTGAGTTGCTGCTCTGTGTTCTGCTGAGTGAAAACCTTTGGTGATGCGACAGTCATATCATAGCGTATCACATACCTAATTCATAGGGTCACCATGGTCTGGTTTCCTCTAGACTGAGTTCATGTAATTTAATTGGTAATTTATTGTTATTTTGTATTGGAATAGAGTTGATTTCCAATTCCAGTGTTTTGTTTGTTTTAGGTGTACATGAACTGGATTCAGGTATACATAGAAGTATATCTATTCTTCTGTTTTTTTCCTTATATAGGATGCTACAGTTTTTTTTTTTTCCCATGGAGTTCCCTGTTCTATTCAGTAGGTCCTTTTTCATGATCAATTTGATATATATTAGTGTGCATTTTTCATCCCGAACTCTTAATTTATTCCTCCCTTCTAACTTTCGTTTGATAATCATAATTTGGTTTTCTCAGGCTGTGAGTCTGGTTCTGTTTTGTAAATTAGTTCATTGGTATGACTTTATAGATTCCACCAGTATGTGATATCTTGGGATATTTGTCTTTTTCTCTCTGACTGACTTCACTTAGCATGAAAATGTCTCCGTCCATCAATGGTGCTGCCAGTATCATTATTTCGTTTTGTTTTATGGCTGAGTATTATTCCAGTGTGGGGCTTCCCTTGTGGCTTAGCAGTAAAGAATCCGCCTACAGTGAAGGAGATGTGGGTTCTATCCCTGCATCAGGAAGATCCCCTGGAGGAGGGCATGGCAGCCCACTTCAGTATTCTTGCCTGGAGAATCCTGTGGACCGAGGAGCCTGGCGGGCAGCAATCCACAGGGCTGCCAAGAGTCGGACATGACTGAAGTCACTGAGCACGCACAGTATTCCCGTGGACAGATGTACACTTAGTCTTCATTTTCCTGTCAATGGACATTTTGGTGGATTCTATGTCTTGGCTACTGTAAATAGTGCTGCCCTAAAAATTGAGGTACACATGTCATTCTGAATGGTGATTTTCTCTGTATCTAAGCCCAGGAATGGGATTGCAGGATCATATGCTATCTCTATGTTAAGCGTTTCAAGGACCCTCCGTGCTGTTTTCCATAGTGGCTTCACCTTTTGCATTCCCACCAAGATTGTAGGGGGATTCCCTTTTCTGTACATCCTCTGCAGTATTTATTCTTTGTAGATCTTTTTGATGATGGTCATTCTGACCAGTGTGAGGTATACCTTATTGTAGTTTTTTTTTTTTTTTTTTCAGAATTAATTGTTATCATCTTCTATTTTATTTTTTTAAATTTTATTTTATTTAACTTTACAATATTGTATTGGTTTTGCCATATATTTGATTGATGTTGATTTAATAATTATTGATGTGGAGTGTCTTTCCACATTTCCATGTGCTTTTATTCTTTTTCACCTTGTGAGTGCAATTTGAACCTCTTGAACCTTGCTTCTTGAAACTTGGCCCTGTTGGAATTCTTTTGTGATGATTTACTCAGGGACATTTCTTGAGGACAGGTGTCACTTAAAGCCCTGTTGGACTAATGACTATTAGGAGCCCTGCAGCATCTGTTTTGTGGCTTCCCTGCTGGCTCAGTGGTAAAGAAACTGCCTGCATTGCAAGAGATTTGCGGGAGATGCGGGTTTGATCCTTGGGTTGGGAAGATCACCCGCAAACGGAAGTGGCAACTCACTCCAATATTCTTGCCTGGGAAATTCCATGGACAGAGGAGCCTGGTGGGGCTCCAGCACATGGGATGCCAAGAGTGAGACGCAACTGAGTGACCAGACAACATCAGAACCTGTTTTAAGGTGTGTATGTCGATCTGCAGATGGTGACTGCAGCCATGAAATTAAAAGACGCTTGCTCCTTGGAAGGAAAGTTATGACCAACCTAGATAGCATATTCAAAAGCAGAGACATTACTTTACCAACAAAGGTTCGCCTAGTCAAGGCTATGGTCTTTCCTGTGGTCATGTATGGATGTGTGAGCTGGACTGTGAAGAAGGCTGAGCGCCGAAGAATTGATGCTTTTGAACTGTGGTGTTGGAGAAGACTCTTGAGAGTCCCTTGGACTGCAAGAAGATCCAACCAGTCCATTCTGAAGGAGATCAGCCCTGGGATTTCTTTGGAAGGAATGATGCTAAAGCTGAAACTCCAGTATTTTGGCCACCTCATGCGAAGAGTTGACTCATTGGAGAAGACTCTGATGCTGGGAGGGATTGAGGGCAGGAGGAGAAGGGGACGACAGAGGATGAGATGGCTGGATGGCATCACTGACTCGATGGATGCGAGTCTCAGTGACCTCCAGGAGCTGGTGATGGACAGGGAGGCCTGGCGTGCTGCGGTTCATGGGGTCGCAAAGAGTCGGACACGACTGAGCGACTGATCTGATCTGATGTCGATCAGAACCAGCTAATTACTCTCTGCCCTCTACTGTATTTCTTTTTGGGTAACCATAAGTTTCTTTTCTAAGTCTGTGAATCTGTTTCTCCTTATAATGAAGTTCATTCGTATCCATTTTTAGATTCCACCAGAAATGGTATCATATGACACCTGTCATTCTCTGTCTCATTTCACTTAGTATGATCACCTCTAGTTTCTTCCCTGTAACTAGAAATGGCATTATTTCATCCTTCTTTATGTCTGAGTAATATTGATTGTGTGTATATACCCCAACTTATGTATCCATTCATCCATCGTGAATACTTAAGTTGCTCCCACGTCTTGGCTATTATAACCAGTGGTGCCATGATCTTTGGGTACAGGTGTTGTCTATAAATTTTGGTTTTCTCTGGATCTACCCCAGGTATGAAATTGCTGTGTCAGGTGGTACTTTTTTTTTTTAACTTCCATAATGTTCTCCCTAGTAGGTATACCGGTTTACATTCCCAGCAACAGTGTAGGAGAGTTCACTTCTCTCCACACCCTCTTTAGAATTTATACTTATAGGTTTTCTGAGATGGTCATTCTGATCAATGTGAGGTGATACCTCATTGGATATGTGATTTGCCTTTCTCTAAGAAGTAGTGATCGCTTCCTCAGCGATCAATGCAAAGAAAAGAGGAAAACAGCAGAATGGGAAAGACTAGACATCTCTTCAAGAAAATTAGAGATACCAAGGGAACTTTTCATGCAAAGATGGGCTCAATAAAGGACAGAAATGGTATGGACCTAACAGAAGCAAAAGATATTAAGAAGAGGTGGCAAGAATACACAGAAGAACTGTACAAAAAAGATATTCACAACCCAGATAATCACAATGGTGTGATCACTGACCTAGAGCCAGACATCCTGGAATGTGAAGTCAAGTGGGCCTTAGAAAGCATCACTACGAACAAAGCTAGTGGAGGTGATGGAATTCCAGTTGAGCTATTTCAAATCCTGAAAGATGATGCTGTGAAAGTGCTGCATTCAATATGCCAGCACATTTGGAAAACTCAGCAGTGGCCACAGGACTGGAAAAGGTCAGTTTTCATTCCAATCACAAAGAAAGGCAATGCCAAAGAATGCTCAAACTACTGCACAATTGCACTCATGTCACATGCTAGTAAAGTAATGCTCAAAATTCTCCAAGCCAGCCTTCAGCAATATGTGAACCGTGAACTTCCTGATGTTCAAGTTGGTTTTAGAAAAGGCAGAGGAACCAGGATCAAATTGCCAACATCCACTGGATCATCGAAAAAGCAAGAGAGTTCCAGAAAAACATCTATTTCTGCTTTATTGACTATGCCAAAGCCTTTGACTGTGTAGATCACAATCAACTGTGGAAAATTCTGAAAGAGATGGGAATACCAGACCACCTGATCTGCCTCTTGAGAAACCTGTATGCAGGTCAGGAAGCAACAGTTAGAACTGGACATGGAACAACAGACTGGTTCCAAATAGGAAAAGGAGTACATCAAGGCTGTATATTGTCACCCTGCTGGTTTAACTTATATGCAGAGTACATCATGAGAAACGCTGGGCTGAAAGAAGCACAAGCTGGAATCAAGATTGCCAGGAGAAATATCAATAACCTCAGATATGCAGATGACACCACCCTTATGGCAGAAAGTGAAGAGGAACAAAAAAGCCTCCTGATGAAAGTGAAAGTGGAGAGTGAAAAAGTTGACTTAAAGCTCAACATTCAGAAAACGAAGATCATGGCATCTCGTCCCATCACTTCATGGGAAATAGATGGGGAAACAGTAGAAACAGTGTCAGACTTTACTTTTTGGGCTCCAAAATCACTGCAGATGGTGACTGCAGCCATGAAATTAAAAGATGCTTACTCCTTGGAAGGAAAGTCATGACCAACCTAGATAGCATATTCAAAAGCAGAGACATTACTTTGCCAGCAAAGGTCCATCTAGTCAAGGCTATGGTCTTTCCTGTGGTCATGTATGGATGTGTGAGCTGGACTGTGAAGAAGGCTGAGCGCCGAAGAATTGATGCTTTTGAAGTGTGGTGTTGGAGAAGACTCTTGAGAGTCCCTTGGACTGCAAGGAGATCCAACCAGTCCATTCTGAAGGAGATCAGCCCTGGGATTTCTTTGGAAGGAATGATGCTAAAGCTGAAACTCCAGTACTTTGGCCTCCTCATGCAAAGAGTTGACTCATTGGAAAAGACTCTGATGCTGGGAGGAATTGGGGGCAGGAGGAGAAGGGGACGACAGAGGATGAGATGGCTGGATGGCATCACTGACTCGATGGATGTGAGTCTCAGTGAACTCCGGGAATTGGTGATGGACAGGGAGGCCTGGCGTGCTGCAGTTCATGGGGTCGCAAAGAGTCGCACACGACTGAGCAACTGAACTGAAGAAGTAGTGATGCTGAGCATCTTTTCATGTGCTTTGTGGCCACCTCTATGACTTCTTTGGGAAAATGTGCATTTCGATATTTGGGCAATTTTTTATTAGGTATTTTTTTGTTTTATTTTGTTTTGCTGTGGAGCTATAGGAGTGTTTTGTATGTGTTAGAGATAAATTCCCTATGAGTGTCTTTGGTTGCAAAAATACTTTCCATTCTGAGGGTTGTCTTTTTCTTTCAGTGATGGCTTCCTTTGCTGTGCAAATGCTTTTAATGTTCATTAGGCCTCATTTGTTTTACTTTTCATGAATCTAAGAGGTGGATCACAAATGCTGGATTTTATGTCAAAGCATGTTCTGCTTTTTTCCTCAAGAGTTTCATAGTAGCTTTCCTTTCATTTAGATCTTTAATCTATTTGGAGTTTCTTTTTGAGTATGGTGTTAGGAAGTATTCTAACTCCACTCATTTTCATTGCTGAGAAACCTGCCCGATGTCCTCCATAGTGGCTGTTCTCAGTTTCTGTTTACAGCATCAGTGTAGGAAGGTTCCTTTTCTGTACACCCTCTCCAGCATTTGTTGTTTGTAGACTTTCTCCCTATGGCCATTCTGACGGTGCGAGGTGATACCTCGCTCAAGTTTTGATTTATGTTTCTCTCACATTTAGTGATGTTAATATCTTTACATGGTGATGTTTTTATAAACAATGTGAATTAACATACTTATTCAAATTGGCTTTTTGAACACCTGCCCTGTTTTGAATATTTTTCTGGAGACCTCCCCTAGGACAGTTCTTGAGGGCAGGTGTGTTTTACTTACAGCCCCACAGGCCTTGTGAATATTAAGTGCCCATCAGCATTGGTTTCAAAGTTGCTGTGGAAATGGGCACAGGGCAGCATGTCTTTATGCCCAGCGTTGATTACTGAGGGAACCAGAGCCTTAGGGAAAGTCCAGTTCCTAGACTGTCAGAGTGGAAAGTGCCAGGAGAAACCTATCCAAGGCCTGTGTCCCATTCCTTCTTCCTTCCCCCATCCCCTGGACAAACCCCAATTCCTTTAACACCCACTCTGTGGAGGGTGCTTTCATCCATAGATGGGGTGACCGTAAAGAAGGAGCCTGGAGGTGGGAACCCCAACACCAGGAGACATGGAGCCCTCGGGACTTTTCAAGCTCTTCCAGCCCAGAGGCTCCACATCCTTTGGGTGCAGTAGGCGTAGTTTCACTGCAGGAGGACGCCCTGGATCTGGAGGCTGTGGGCCCCTGCAGAGGCGAGCAGGCACGCCAGGCCCACGGGGCAGGGCTCATTGGCTGGTACATCCTCCCCAGCTCTTCAGCCCCATGACAGTCCATCCTTGGGAACCAAGCCTGCCCAGGCTTCAGGGATGTGCCAGCAGCCCAGGGCACCAAGGCCTGAGGGGAACAGAGTCGGCATTCTCTTTTCGTAATTTGTATTTGTGAATAGGTGACTTATAATGTCATAGGGTGTGTTTTGTACAGCAACATGATTCCCTTTGCATAGATGCGGACATGTCCTTTTTGGGGTTCCCTTCCCATATAGTTTATTATGCAGTGTTGATTAGGGGTCCTAGTTGATTATTTTTGTATGTTCATCTCCACCTGCTCATTTCTCACTCCCCATCACCTTTCCCCTTCAGTAACCATGATTGCTTTGCTATGTTGTGAGGCCGTTTCTGTTTGGAAAGAAGTTCCTGTCTATCCATTTTTAGAATTCACCTCTAAGTCATATCGGGGAAGGCAATGGCACCCCACCCCAGTACTTTTGCCTGGAAAATCCCATGGACGGAGGAGCCTGGTAGGCTCCAGTCCACGGGGTCGCTAGGAGTCGGACACGACTGAGCGACTTCACTTTCACTTTTCACTTTCATGCATTGGAGAAGGCAATGGCAACCCACTCCAGTGTTCTTGCCTGGAGAATCCCAGGGACAGGGGAGCCTGGTGAGCTTCTGTCTATGGGGTCGCACAGAGTCGGACACGACTGAAGCGACTTAGCAGCAGCAGCAGCTAAGTCATATCATATGATACCTGTCTTTCTTTGTCTCACTTCACTTATTGTGATCCTCTACCCCACTTCAGTACTCTTGCCTGGAAAATCCCATGGATGGAGGAGCCTGGTAGGCTGCAGTCCATGGGGTCACTAAGAGTCGGACACGATACTTTTCTCTTTCATGCATTGGAGAGGGAAATGGCAACCCACACCAGTGTTCTTGCCTGGAGATTCCCGGGGACGGTAGCCTGGTGGGCTTCTATCTGTGGGCTTCCGTCTATGGGATCGCACAGAGTCGGACACAACTGAAATGACTTAGCAGCAGCAGCAGCTACTTCCTTCCTTGTTGCTGGACATGGCATGATGTCACCCTTTTAGTGGCTGAGTGATATTGCTCTGTGTGTGAGTACCCAGTCTTGTTTGCCCATTCATGTGTCCTTATCCACTTAGGTTGCTTCCATGCCTTGGCTATTGTTCACAGTGCTGCCATGAACATTGGGATGCACCTGTCTTTTCAAATTATGGTTTTCTCTGGATCTACGCCCCAAAGTGGGATTGCTGGGTCCTTTGGTGCTTCTCCATTTTGTTTTTAATGAACCTTTGCTCTATTCTCCTTCGTGGATTTACTGACTTTCATTCCCAGTAATAGGGAGGAGGGTTGTTTTTTCTCCATACTCTCTCCAGCAGTTATTGTTGTAGATTTTTTGATGCTCACCATTTTGACCTGCATGAGTTGATACCACATTGTACTTCTGATTCGCAGTTCTCTAATACCTACAGATGCTGAGCATCTTTTCATGTGCTTCATAGCCATCTCTATGTCTTCTTTGGATAAATGTCCATTTAAATCTTGTGGGTTGTTTCTTGATATCGAGGTGCATAAGCTATTTGTATGTCTTGGAGATAAATTCCTCACTGGTGCCTTTATTTGCAAATATAGTTCCATTCTGAGGGTTGTCTTTTTGTTCTGTTTATGGTTTCCTCTGCTGTGCCAGCACTTTTAAGGGGAATTAGTTCCCATTTATTTTTATTTTGTTTTTCATGATTCCCAAAGTTGGGTCCAGAAAGAACTTGCTGCATTTTATGTCAAAGCACGTTATATACTCTTTTCCTAAAGAGTTCATTGTATATATCCTTTTATTTAGATCTTTAATTTAATTGGAGTTTAATTTTGTGTATGCTGTTAGGGAGTATTCTAATTTAATTCCTATTATCATTTCTTAATTTAGAATTTCATTAGACATATTTCATTCATTTCTAATTTCAGTCCTATTATCATTTAAAAAACCTGCACACCGTTCTGCATAGTGGCTGTTACTAATTTACTTTTGTCAGCAACCGTGTTCCCTTTTTTCCATACTTTCTCCAGCGTTTATTGTTTGTACTGTTGGACAATGGTGATTGTGAACCATGTGAGGAAATACCTCATTGCAGTTTTGACTTGCATTTCTCTAATATTTAAAAAGTTGACACCTTTTCATATGATTTTTTTAAATGAGTGTGAGTTAAACTTATTACCTGAAATTGGCCACTTGAACACCTTGCCTTGTCTTGAATTGTTTTTCAATGACAACCCCTAAAACATATCTCAAGGGCAGGTGTTTTTTTTACCTACAACACTATCTTAACCTGCTTCCTGAGAAATCTGTATGTAGGTCAAGAAGCAACAGTTAGAACTGGACATAGAACAACAGACTGGTTCCAAATCAGGATAGGAGTACATCAAGGCTGTATATTGTCACCCTGCTTATTTAACTTAAATGCAGTGTACATGGCGCGAAATGCCGGGCTGGATAAAGCACAAGCTGGAATCAAGATTGTTGGCATAAATATCAATAACCTCAGATACGCAGATGACACCACCCTTATGGCAGAAAGTGAAGGAGAACTGAAGACCTCTTGATGAAAGTGAAAGAGGAGAGTGAAAAAGTTGGCTTAAAACTCTGAAAACTAAGATCATGGCATCTGGTCCCATCACTTCATGGCAAATAGATGGGGAAACAATGGAAACAGTGAGACTTTATTTTCTTGGGCTCCAAAGTCACTGTAGATGGTGACTGCAGCCATGAAATTAAAAGACACTTGCTCCTTGGAAGAAAAGCTATGACCAACCTAGACAGTATATTAAAAAGCAGAGACATTACTTTACCAACAAAGGTCCATCTAGTCAAAGCTATGGTTTTTCCAGTAGTCATGTATGGATGCGGGAATTGGACTATAAAGAAAGCTGAGCGCCGAAGAACTGGTGCTTTTGAACTGTGGTGTTGGAGAAGATTCTTCAGAGTCCCTTGGACTGCAAGGAGATCCAACCAGTCCATCATAAAGGAAATCAGTCCTGAATATTCATTGGAAGGACTGATGCTGAAGCTGACTCCAATACTTTGGCCACCTGATGCGAAGAACCGACTCTTTGGAAAAGATTCTGATGCTGGGAAAGATTGAAGGTGGGAGGAGAAGGGAACAACAGAGGATGAGATGGTTGAATGGCATCATCGACACGATGGACATGAGTTTGAGTAGGCTCTGGGGGTTGGTGATGGAGAGGGAAGCGTGGCGTGCTGCAGTCCATGGAGTCTCAAACAGTCGAACACCACTGAGCAACTGAACTGAGCTCAATTCTTGTGAATAGTAAATGCGCAGCACTATCACTTTTCAGCACTGTGCTTCCCTGGTGACTCAGAGGTTAAAGCATCTGCCTACAATGCAGGAGACCTGGGTTTGATCCCTGGGTTGGGAAGATACCCTGGAGAAGGAAATGGGAACGCACTCCAGTATTCTTGCCTGGAGAATCCCCATGGACGGAGGAGCCTGGTGGGCTACAGTCACTTTCACTGCTTTTCATGGTGTTGTTACAGAAAAAAGGCCACAAGGGAGCAGCACTTTTTCAGGCTTCAGTCTTATTTTCCTATAATTTCCTGTAGTTGTATGTTGGCATATAGTTGATTTCTGACATGGTGTTTGTTTCAGCTGTAAAGATATGTGATTCAGTTATACATAGATGTTTGTTTATTCTCTTGTGGGTTCTTATTCCCATATAGGTGATTACAGTGTGTGCATAAACTTCCCTATGCCATTCAGTACTTACTTTTGATCATCGATTTGATACATATTAATGTGTATCTGTTAGTTTCAGACTGTTAATTTCTCCCACCTGTATTGGGGTTGGGGGCTCTGAAGGGAAGAGACACTCCAGGTTCTTTGTGGAGGCACACTGCCTGCCCCATGCTCTTAGGTCACTCAGCTCCAGGACACTCAAGGCTTGATACTCAAGCCACTTGGGCTCCAGGTATGTGATACCAGCCACATCCCTATGGCCTGAGGGGGATACAGTCAGCTTTTTTTTTTTTTTTTTTTCTTTTCTGTTTTTATCAAATAATATAGGTGAATTACAATCTTGTGGGTTTTTTTTTTTCCTTTTCAATCTACTGCAACTTGCTTCACTTCCTCATAGAAGCAAATATATATATATACACACACACACACACACATATGTGTATATATATATATACGTATATGTGTGTGTGTATATATATATATATATTTGGTTTCTTTTTTCATGTAGGTTATTACACAGTATTGAGTAAGTTCCTTTGTGTTACACACAGGGTCCTGGTGACATCTTTATAAATAGTAATACACATACATTAGTTTGAAGCAGCTCATTTCTCCCCGCCAACATCTTATATTCTTGATGGTTGGAGTTTCTTTTCTAAGTCTGTGAGGCTATGTCTCTTTTGACAAAGAACTTCATTTGTATCCACTTTTAGATTGCACCTAGAAGTGACATCAAGTGATACTTGTCTGTCCCTGTCTCCCTTACTTAACTTGGAATGATGATCTCTACTTTCTTTCCTCTGGCTAGATTTGAAATTATTTCCTACTTTATGATTGAGAAATTTTGCACTGTGTATATGTACCCATCATCTGTATTCATTCATCTGTATTTTCTACAATCAGCTTGCTTCCCAGGCCTGGCTGTTGCACCTAGTGGGGCCAAAATCAAGGATTACCCATGTCTTTTAAATTTTAGGTTTTCTCTGGATTTATGCCCAGGTGTGGGATTACTGGGTCCTCAGGAACTTCTATGTGATTTTGTAAATGAACCTCCATACTGTTTTCCCTAATGGATGTACCAATCTGCACTGTGAACACAACACAGGAAGGGTCCCTTTCCTCCACACCTTTTCAAGCATTTTTTTCTTCAAGACGTTTTGAGGTGGCCCATCTGAACTATGTGAGTGCTTACCTTATCGGACTTTCAATTTGCGTTTCTCTGTTAGTGATGCTGAGCACATTTTCATGTGCCTAAATGCAACCTGTAGGCCTTTGCTGGAGAAATACCCATTTTGATCTTTGATCCATTTTGTCCTTGGTTGTATGTATTTTTGATATTACGTTGCATGAGTTGTTTGTGTGTTTTGAAGATGAATCCCTTGTGGGTATCTTCCTTTGTAAATATTTCTTCCTGTTCTGAGGATTGTCTTTGTCTTTCCTTAAGGATTTTCTTTTGGTATGCAAATGGTTTTAAGGTCAATTCTTTCCCATTTTCTGGTTTGTGGTTTATTTTTCATTATTCTAGGAAGTTGAGAGAGTTAACTTAGGCAGGTTGATAAGGAGTCCAAGCCTAAGGCCCTTTTAAGGAGGAGGTGAACATTCTTTTTTACATTCTTTTGACTTAGACCGTAGGCCTTGTGGTATCTCTTGTTTAAGGACATGATTTTTTGAGCTCAAAATGTGTGTTATAGGAGAAGGTCCAGGTAAGACTTCCACAGCCTTGAGCTCTGGGTTAACCCATTCCTTCTGACTAATCTTGGGCTGATGTCATCCAAGGATGTATGTTACGGGAAAGGGTGTGGGAAAAATTTTCACAGCCATGAGGTTTTTTTATTTTTTTTTTTTCCTATTTTCAACAGCTAACAGAAAAGTATATCAGAGATCAGATCAGATCAGTTGCTCAGTCGTGTCCGACTCTTTGCAACCCCATGAACTGCAACACGCCAGGCCTCCTTGTCATTCACCAACTCCCGGAGGTCACTCAGACTCATATTCATCGAGTCAGTGATGCCATCCAGCCATCTCATTCTCTGTCATCCCCTTCTCCTCCTGCCTGCAATTGCTCCCAGCATCAGAGTCTTCTCCAATAAGTCAACTCTTCGAATGAGGTGGCCAAAATACTGGAGTTTCAGCTTTAGCATCATTCCTTCCAAAGAAATCCCAGGGCTGATCTCCTTCAGAATGGACTGGTTGGATATCCTTGCAGTCCAAGGGACTCTCAAGAATCTTCTCCAACACCACAGTTCAAAAGCATCAATTCTTCGGCGCTCAGCCTTCTTCACAGTCCAGCTCTCACATCCATACATGACCACAGGAAAGACCATAGCCTTGACTAGATGAACCTTTGTTGGCAAAGTGATGTCTCTGCTTTTGAATATGCTATCTAGGTTGGTCATAACTTTCCTTTCAAGGAGTAAGCGTCTTTTAATTTCATGGCTACAGTCACCATCTGCAGTGATTTTGGAGCCCAGAAAAATAGAGTGTTCCACTGTTTCTCCATCTATTTCCCATGTAGTGATGGGACCAGATGCCATGATCTTCCTTTTCTGAATGTTGAGCTTTAAGCCAACCTTTTCACTCTCCACTTTCACTTTCATCAAGAGGCTTTTTAGTTCCTCTTCACTTTCTGCCCTAAGGGTGGTGTCATCCGCATATCTGAGGTTATTGATATTTCTCCCAGCAATCTTGATTCCAACTTGTGTTTCTTCCAGTCCAGCATTTCTCATGATGTACTCTGCATATAAGTTAAACAAACATGGTGACAATATACAGCCTTGACATTCTCTTTTCCTATTTGGAACCAGTCTGTTGTTCCCTGACCAGTTATAACTGTTGCTTCCTGACCTGCATACAGATTTCTCAAGAGGCAGATCAGGTGGTCTGGTATTCCCATCTCTTTCAGAATTTTCCACAGTTTATTGTGATCTGCACAGTCAAAGGCTTTGGCATAGTCAATAAAGCAGAAATAGATGTTTTTCTGGAACTCTCTTGCTTTTTCCATGATCCAGCGGATGTTGGCAATTTGATCTCTAGTTCCTCTGCCTTTTCTAAAACCAGCTTGAACATCAGGAAGTTCACGGTTCACATATTGCTGAAGCCTGGCTTGGAGAATTTTGAGCATTACTTTACTAGCATGTGAGATGAGTGCAATTGTGCGGTAGTTTGAGCACTCTTTGGCATTGCCTTTCTTTGGGATTGGGATGAAAACTGACCTTTTCCAATCTTGTGGCCACTGCTGAGTTTTCCAAATTTGCTGGCATATTGAGTGCAGCACTTTCACAGCATCATCTTTCAGGATTTGGGATAGCTCAACTGGAATTCCATCACCTCCACTAGCTTTGTTCCTAGTGATGCTTTCTAAGGCCCACTTGACTTCATATTCCAGGATGTCTGGCTCTAGGTCAGTGATCACACCATCATGATTATCTGGGTCGTGAAGATCTTTTTTGTACAGTTCTTCTGTGTATTCTTGCCACCTCTTCTTAATATCTTCTGCTTCTGTTAGGTCCATACCATTTCTGTCCTTTATCGAGCCCATTTTTGCATGAAATGTTCCTTTGGTATCTCTGATTTTCTTGAATAGATCCCTAGTCTTTTCCATTCTGTTGTTTATAATGCCCTGCTTAAAACTAACAAGGCGGTAATCTACCCCCTTCTGATGTCTATGTCAGAAGATTTTTTCTGCCATTATCAGTTTAATAAAAATTTTAATACACAAAGCTCTGAGTGACTGAGACTCTCTTTGGTCCCTGAGTTAAACCTTATCCTTCAGAGACCACGAATCTGGCGGAACACTCTAAGCTTTCATCCATCAAGGAGAATCCACAAAGAAGTTGCTGCATTTATGTTAAATTGGGTCCTGTTTATATTTTTCTCAAGAAATTCACAGTAGCCATCCTTAAATTTAGATATTTAATCAATTTGGACTATATTTTTGTGTATGGTGTTAAGGAGTTTTCTTACTATTTCATTCTCATGGTCAAAGGAATCTTCACAATGTCTTCCACAGTGAATGCTACCAGTTTACAACCCAAGCACCAGTAGGAGGGTTCCCTTGCCTCCAGCACTTATTGTTTGAGTGTTTGACAATGGCCATTCTGACTGGTATGAAGTGATACTTCACTGTAGTTTAGCTTTGCCTTTCTCCATTATTTAGCGATGTTGACATCTTTTCTTGTGATTTTTTTTAAAGGGTGCAAGTTAAACTTATATCTTGAAATTGGCTTCATTAACACCTGCCTCGTTCTGAATTCTTTTTTGATGACAACCCCTAAGACATTCCTTGAGGGTATTTGTTTTTTTCTTACAGATCTTGAATCCTTGTGAATATTAAATGTCCTGCAACACAGAGCTTGTACGGTAGTTTGAGCATTCTTTGGCATTGCCTTTCTTTGGGATTGGAATAAAAACTGACCTTTTCCAGTCCTGTGGCCACTGCTGAGTTTTCCAGATTTGCTGTCATATTGAATGCAGCACTTTCACAGCATCATCTTTCAGGATTTGAAATAGCTCAACTGGAATTCCATCACCTCCACTAGCTTTGTTCATAGTGATGCTTTCTAAGGCCCATTTGACTTCACATTCCAGGATATCTGGCTCTAGGTCAGTGATCACACCTTCGTGATTATCTTGGTCGTGAAGATCTTTTTGTACAGTTCTTCTGTGTATTCTTGCCACCTCTTCTTAATATCTTTTGCTTCTGTTAGGTCCATACCATTTCTGTCCTTTATGGAGCCCATCTTTGTATGAAATGTTCCCTTGGTATCTCTAATTTTTCTGAAGAGATCTCTAGTCTTTCCCATTCTGTTGTTTTCCTCTATTTCTTTGCAATGGTCACTGAGGAAGGCTTTCTTATTTCTTCTTGCTATTCTTTGGAACTCTGTATGCAGATGCTTATATCTTTCCTTTTCTCCTTTGCTTTTCACTTCTTTTCACAGCTATTTGTAAGGCCTCCCAAGACAGCCATTTTTCTTTTTTGCATTTCTTTTCCATGGGGATGGTCTTGATCCCTATCTCCTGTACAATGTCACGAACCTCCATCCATAGTTCATCAGGCACTCTATGTATCAGATCTAGGCCCTTAAATCTATTTCTCACTTCCACTGTATAATCATAAGGGATTTGATTTAGGTCATACCTGAATGGTCTAGTGGTTTTCCCTTTCTTCAATTTCAGTCTGAATTTGGCAATAAGGAGTTCATGATCTGAGCCACAGTCAGCTCCTGGTCTTGTTTTTGCTGACTGTATAGAGCTTCTCCATCTTTGGCTACAAAAAATATAATCAGTCTGATTTCGGTGTTGACCATCTGGTGATGTCCAATCCCAAAGAAAGGCAATGCCAAAGAATGCTCAAACCACCACACAATTGCACTCATCTCACACACTAGTAAAGTAGTGCTCAAAATTTTCCAAGCCAGGCTTTAGCAATATGTGAACCATGAACTTCCAGATGTTCAAGCTGGTTTTAGAAAAGGCAGAGGAACCAGAGATCAAATTGCCAACATCTGCTGGATCATGGAAAAAGCAAGAGAGTTCCAGAAAAATATCTATTTCTGCTTTATTGACCATACCAAAGCCTTTGACTGTGTGGATCACAATAAACTATGGAAAATTCTGAAAGAAATGGGAATACCAGACCACCTGACCTGCCTCTTGAGAAATCTGTATGCAGGTCAGGAAGCAACAGTTAGAACTGGTCATGGAACAACAGACTGGTTCCAAATAGGAAAAGGAGTACGTCAAGGCTCTATATTGTCACCCTGCTTATTTAACTTATATGCAGAGTAAGTACATCATGAGAAATGCTGGGCTGGAAGAAACACAAGCTGGGATCAAGATTGCTGGGAGAAATATCAATAACCTCAGATATGCAGATGACACCACCCTTAGGGCAGAAAGTGAAGAGGAACTAAAAAGCCTGCTGATGAAAGTGAAAGAGGAGAGTGAAAAGTTGGCTTAAAGCTCAACATTCAGAAAACGAAGATCATGGCATCCAGTCCCATCACTTCATGGGAAATAGATGGGGGAACAGTGGAAATAGTGTCAGACTTTATTTTGGGGCTCCAAAATCACTGCAGATGGTGACTGCAGCCATGAAATTAAAAGACGCTTACTCCTTGAAAGGAAGGTTATGACCAACCTAGATAGCATATTCAAAAGCAGAGACATTACTTTGCCAACAAAGGTCCATCTAGTCAAGGCTATGGTTTTTCCTGTGGTCATGTATGGATGGGAGAGTTGGATTATAAAGAAAGCTGAGCACCAAAGAATTGATGCTTTTGAACTGTGGTGTTGGAGAAGACTCTTGAGAGTCCCTTGGACTGCAAGATCCAACCAGTCCATTCTGAAGGAGATCAGCCCTGGGATTTCTTTGGAAGGAATGATGCTAAAGCTGAAACTCCAGTACTTTGGCCACCTCATGTGAAGAGTTGACTCATTGGAGAAGACTCTGACGCTGGGAGGGATTGGGGGCAGGAGGAGAAGCAGACGACGGAGGATGAGATGGCTGGATGGCATTACTGACTCAATGGACATGAGTTTGAGTGAACTCCGGGAGTTGGTGATGGGCAGGGAGGCCTGGTGTGCTGCGATTCATGGGGTCGTAAAGAGTCAGACAGGACTGGGCGACTGAACTGAACTGAACAGAGCTAAATGTTGTTATTACAGGAAATTGCCACATGGTGGCAGCACTTCTTCATGCCACACTTCGTTTTTTGTTTTTGTTTTTTGTAAATTCCTCGTTGTTTTGCATTGGAATAGAGTCAATTTCTGATTGTTTCAGTGTACAGGAACTGGAGTCAGCTGCACATAGGCATTAATCTATTCTCTTTCTGGTTGTTTTTCATATATAGGAGATTACAGTGTGGTTTTTTTTTATAAACTTCCCTCTGCTTTTCAGTAGTTAGTTTTGGGTCATCTATTTGATATATATTAATGTGAAAGTGAAAGTCGCTCAGTCATGTCCGACTCTTTGTAACCCCATGGACTATACAGTCCGTGGAATTCTCCAGGCCAGGATACTGGAGTGGGTAGCCTTTCCCTTCTCCAGGGGATCTTTCCAACCCAGGGATCAGAACCCAGGTCTCCCGCACTGCGGGCAGATTCTTTACCAGCTGAGCCACAAGGGAAGCCCAAGAATACTGGAGTGGGCAGCCTATCCCTTCTCCAGCGGATCTTCCTGACCCAGGAATCATGTGTATATGTTCATTCCAAGCTCTTAATTTCTCCCACCTCTATCTCTAGGTTGAGGGCTCTGCAGGGGGCAACAGGCACTTCAGGTTCTTTACACTACCAGACCCGTGCTCCCAGCTCCCTCAGCCCTGGGACACTCCAGCCTTGGGACCCAATCCAATCTGGCTTCAGGGACGTGACGCCAGCCCTGGTCACTGTGGCCTGAGGGATAGAGAGTCAGCCTGTTGTGTTTTTTTTTCCTCTTTTTATCCTATCATAGAACTGGAGTATATAGGTGAATTACTATCTTGTTGGTGTCTTTTGTTTTTCTTTTCAATCTACTGTAGTTGGCTCATTTCCACATAGATGTATACATGTTTTTGTTTTTGGAGGAAGAGGATCTTATTCTTTATAGGTCATTAGCCTGTGTTGTCTAAGTTTCCTTGTGTTACACAGTGGGTCCTGGTGACTTATTTCATAAACTGTAGCGTGCATATGTTAGTCTGAAACACCTCACTTCTCCCTGCCCACATCTTACTTTCTCGGTGACTGGAAGTTCTTTTCTAAGTCTGTGAGACTGTCTCTCTGGGAGAGAAGTTCACTTCTATCCATCTTTACACCTAGAAGTGATATCTCTGGTGGCTCAGATGGTAAAGCGTCTGGCTACAATGCAGGAAACCTGGGTTTGATCCCTGGGTTGGGAAGATTCCCTGGAGAAGGAAATGGCAACCCACTCCAGTACTCTTGCCTGGAAAATCCCATGGATGGAGGAGCCTGGTGCAGGCTACTGCCTATGGGGTTGCAAAAAGTCGGACACGACTGAGCAACTTCACTTTGACTTCACTTTTCAGAAGTGTTATCATAAGATACTTGTTCTCTCTCTCTCTCCATCCCTGGAAATGATCATGTCTACTTTCTGTGGCTGGACTTGGCATTACTTCCTGCTTCTTGATGGTTGAGAAATACTCATTGCATATATGTACCCCACCTTATGTATCCATTCATCTGCCCTGGTACGTTTAGCTTGCTTCCTTGTCTTGGCTTTTTTATCTCGTGAAGCCGAAATAGCAGGGGCAGGAATGTATTTTCAGTTTTTTCTTTTCTCCGGATTTATTCCCAAGCATTGGATTGCTCAGTCCTAAATTACTTCTAGGCTATTTTTTAATGAACCTACATGCTGTTCTCCCTACCTATGCACGTTGCCAACAATGGTACAGGAGAGTTCACTTCTCTCTATGTACTCTCTCTATGTATGTATTCTTTAAGATGTTTTCAGATGGTAATTCCAACAAATATGAGTGCTTACATCATTAGACATTTAATTTGCCTTTTTCCAATAATTTGTGACGCTGAGCATCTTTTCATGTGCCAACTGCAAGCTGTAGGTCTTCTTTGGCAAAATATCCATTATGATCTTTGGCCCATTATTTTCTTGGGTTGTATGTATTTTTGATATTGAGTTGCACAAGCTCTTTATATATATTTTGGAGATGAATTCCTTGTGGGTGTTTCCGACTGTAAACATTTTTTTCCTACTCTGAATGATATCCTTGTCTCTTGTGTGAAGTTTTCCTTGCTATGCAAATGCTTTTAAGGTTAGTGCAGTCCAGTTTCTGATTTATGCTTTACTTTTAATTATTCTAAATGTTGGCTCCACAAAGAACTTGCTGCAAGTTATGTCAAACCGTGTCCTGGTCATATTTTTTCAGAAATTTCATAGTACTCATACTTACATTTAGATATTTATACTGTTTGGAGTTTACCCGTCCTTACATTTGGATATTTATACTATTGGGAGTTTATCTTTGTGTATGGTGTTCGGAAGTATTCTAACCTCATTCTCATGGTTGACGGAACCCTCACGGTACCCTCATAGTGACCGCTGCCAATTTACATCATAAGCACTAGCAGAGGAGGGTTCCCTTTGTCTCCACACCCTCTCCAGCGCTGTTTGTTTGCAGTGTTTGACGATGACCACGCAGACCAGTGTGATGCAATATCTCACTGTAGTTTAAAATTTGCATTTTTTTAATATTTAGTGATGTTGACATCTTTCATGTGACTTTTTTTAAAAGGGTGTGAATTAAACTTACCTCTTAAAGTTGACTTGTTGAATGGCTGCCTTGTTTTGAATTGTTTTTTGATGACAACTCCTAGGACATTTCTAGAGGGCAGGTGTTTTTCACTTTAGTCCCCTGGATCCCTGTGAATGGTAAATGCCCAGCGGCACAGCGCTCCACGGTGTTGTTACAGAAGATGGCCACAAGGTGGCAACACCTCTCCATGCCACAATTTTTGTTTTTTTAAATTCTGTAATTTCCTTGTAATTTTATACTGGAATATAGTTGATTTCTGATGTTGTTTGTTTCAGGTGTACAGGAACTTGATCCAGTTATACATACATAGATGTTTATTCACTTGGGTCCTTTTTCACATAAGGTGATTACAGAGTGTTCAATAAATTTCCCTGTGCTTTTCAAGTTACTTTTGGATCTTGATATATATAAATGGCATATGTTAATTCCAAACTCTTAATTTCCCCACCTGTATTTCTAGGCTGGGGGCTCTGCAGAGGGGAAGAAACATTCCAAGTCCATTTTGGAGGCACACTGCGTACATGCCCCATGCTCTGAGCTCCCTCAGTCCCAGGGACTTGGGATCCCAGTCTAGCCTTGGGATACAAGCCAATCTGGCTCCAGGGCTGTGATACCAGCCCAAGTCACTATGGTCTGAGAGTCAGAATGATTTTTTCTTTCTTTCTGCTTTTATCCTATCATTTGAACTGGAGTATATAGGTGAATTACAATCTTGTTGGTATTTTTGTTTTCTTCCTTTTCAAGCTATCACAACTAGTTCACTTCCACATAGACATACATGTGTTTTTTGGAGGGGTTCTTTTTCCTATAGATTATTACAGAATGTTGTGTGTTTCCCTGTGTTACATACTGGGTCTGGTGACTTTTTTAATAGTAATGTGCATATGTTAGTCTGAAGCAGCTCACTTCTCCTTGCCCCACATTTAACTTTTTGGGTGACCAGAAGTTCCTTTTCTATTATTAGTCTGAAATAGTACAAATGAAAAGAAGTTCATTTGTATCCGTTTTTACCTAGAAGTGCTATCATGTGATACTTGTATCTCCCTGTCTCCCTTACTTCACTTGGAAAGCTCATGTCTACTTTCATTTCTGAGGCTGGACTTGGCATTATTTCCTCCTTCTTTATGGTTGAGAATTATTGCATCGTGTATGGCATCATCTGTACCCATCATCTCTCATGCTACAATCAGCTTGCTTCCTTGTATTGGCTGTGGTACCTCGTAGGCCCGAGATAACAGGAATACCCACATCTTTTCAATTTTTCATTCTGTCTGAATTTATGGCCTGGCGTGGGATTGCTGGTTCCTGACGTACTTCTATTTTATTTTTTAATGAACCTACATGCTATTCTCCCTACTGGATGTACCTGTGTACATTGCAAACAGCAGTACAAGGAGGGTTCCCTTTTCTCCCTCTCCAGCATGTATTGTTTAAGATATTTTGAGAGGCCATTCTGATCTGTATAAGTACTCACCTCACGGGATTTCTGATTTGCCTTTTTCTAATAATTTGTGATGCTGAGCATCTTTTCATGTGCCAGTTGTACTCTGTAGGCCTTCCTCAGAGAAATATCCATTTCAATCTTTGACCCGTTATTTCTTAGGTAATGTGTATTTTGATACTGAGTTGCAAGAGCTGGTTATATGTCTTGGAGCTGTATTCCTTGTGGGTATGTGTAATGGGTTATATTTTTCCTATCCTGATCCTTTCCCTTGTCTTTTGTTTATGGATTTCATTGCTATGCAAATGCTTTGAAGGTTAATTCATTCCAGTTTCTGATTTGTGGTTTATTGTTCATTATTTTAAAGAGTGGATCCACAAAAAAGTCCTGCAATTTATGTTAAATCATGCCCTGGTTATATTTTTCTCAAGAATTTCATAGTACCTGTCCTTACGTTTAGATATTTATACAATCCGGAGTTTATTTTTGTGTATAGTGTTAGGGAGGAGAAGGAAATGCCAACCCACTCCAGTATTCTTGCCTGAGGAATCCCATGGTCAGGGGAGCCTGGTGGGCTGCCGTCTATGGGGTTGCACAGAGTTGGACACGACTGAAGCAGCTTAGCAGCTAAATGTTGGGGAGTAATCTAATCTCATTGTCATTTTTATGGCTGAAGGAAGCTTCACAGTGTCTTCCATAGTGGCTTTTACCAATTTATATTCCAAGTATCAGTGAAGGAGTGTTCCCTTTGTCTCCACATCCTCTCCAGCACTTATTGTGTATAGTGCATTTGACAATGGCCTTTCTGACTGGTGTGATGTGATATCTTGCTGTAGTTTAGAATTTGCATTTCTTTGATGCTGCTGTTGCTGCTAAGTCGCTTCAGTCGTGTCCGACTCTGTGCGACCCCATAGACGGCAGCCCATTAGGCTCCTCTGTCCCTGGGGTTTGCCATTTCCTTCTCCAATGCATGAAAGTGAAAAGTGAAAGTGAAGTCGCTCAGTCATGCCCGACTTGCATTTCTCTAGCATTTAGTAAATGGCACCCCACTCCAGTACTCTTGCCTGGAAAATCCCATGGACGGAGGAGCCTGGTAGGCTGCAGTCCATGCGGTCGCTAAGAGTCGGATACAACTGAGCGACTTCACTTTCACGCAATGGAAAAGGAAATGGCAACCCACTCCACTATTCTTGCCTGGAGAATCCCAGGGATGGGGGAGCCTGGTGGGCTGCAGTCTATGGGGTCACACACAGTTGGACACGACTGAAGTGACTTAGCAGCAGCATTTAGTAATGTTGACATCTTTCATGTGATTTTTTTTTAAAAGATGTGAGTTAAACTTACCACTTGAAATTGGCTTCTTGAACTAATGTCTTGTTCTGAATTCCTTTTCAATTACTACCTTTAGGAAATTTCTCTAGGGCAAGTGTTTTTCACTTTCAACCCCCTGCTGCTGCTGAGCAGCATAGCTCTTGGTGTTGTTACAGAAAATGTCCACAAGGGGGCAGCACGTCTCCTTGGCACAATATCTACCCCCTCCCCCCGCCCCCATAATTTCCTTGTAATTTTATATTGTAATATAGTTGATTTCGGATGTTGTGTTTGTTTAAGGTGTATACGGACTCGATTCAGTTATACATAGGTGTTTATTCTCTTTTGGGTCCTTTTCACATATAGATAATTACAGTATGTTCATAAACATCCCTGTGCTATTAAGTTATGTACTTTGATTACAAATTTCATATATATAAAAATGGTATATGTTAATTCAAAACTCTTAATTTCTCCTTCCTGTATCTCTAGGTTGGGGGCTCTGCAGTGGGCAAGAGGCACTCCATGTTCTTTGTGGAGAAACACTCCCTGCCCCATGCCCCCAGCTCCCTCAGCCCCAGGACACGCCAGCCTTGAGATGAAGCCAGTCTGGCTCCAGGTATGTGGCACCAGCTCAGATCACTATGGCCTGAGGGCAAGAGAGTCAGCATTTTTTCTGTTTTTATCCTTCCATTTGAACTGGAGTATATAGGTGAATTCCGATCTTTATCCCCCCTACCCTGCCCCCCGCTTTTCAAATATTGCAACTGGTTCATTTCCACATACATGTACACGTTTTGGAGGGGGTTCTTTTCCATATAGGTGATGACAGAGTGTTTGGTATGTTTCCTTGTGTTACACAGTGGGTCCTGGTGACTTATTTTATAAACAATAGTGTGCATATAGGCTGAAGCAGCTCATTTCTCCCTGCCCCACATCTTACTTTCTTGGCAACCAAAAGTCCCTTTTCTAAGTCCGTGAGGCTATGTCTCTTTTTGAAAGAAGCTCATTTGTATCTATTTTTAGATGACACCTTGATGTGATATTATATGATACATGTCTCTCTGTATCCCTTACTTCACTTGAAATGATCATGTTTACTTCTGTGGATCGATTTGGCGTTATAGCCTACTTCTTTATGACTGAGAACTATTTCATTGTGTATACGTACCCCACCTTCTGAATCCATTCATATGTCCTGGTCCATTTAGCTTGCTTCCTTCTCTTGGCTGTTGCACCCAGTGGAGCCGAGATTGCAGGGGTGTGCTTGTCTTTTCAATTTTTTATTTTCTTCGGATTTATGCCCAGCCTTGGGATTGCTGAGTCCTAAAGTAAATAACATAAATAACTTCTATGTTCCTTTTTAATGAACTTCCATGCTGTTCTCCCTATGGATGTACCTATGTCCATTGCACGCAGCAGTGCAGGAGGCTTCCCTTCTCTCCACACCTTCTCTAGGATTTATTCTTTAAGAGATTTTAAGATGGCCATTCTGAAAATGTGAGGGCTTACCTCATTGGACTTTTGATTTGCCTTTTTCTGATAATTCGTGATTTTGGGGGGTGTTTCAAAAATCACTGCATAGTGAGTATAGCCATGAAATTCAAAGTCACTTGCTCCTTGGAAGGAAAGCTATGACAAATCTAGACAGCATATTAAAAAGCAGAGACATCATTTTTGCTAATAAAGGTCTGTATTCCAAGCTATGATTTGGACCAATCCATTCAGCTTTCATGAATGGATGTGAGAGTAAATCATAAAGAAGTCTGAGCACCAAAGATTTGATGCTTTCCAATTTGGGTGTTGGCGAAGACTCTAGAGAGTCCCTTGGACAGCAAGGAGATCAAATCAGTCAATCCTAAAGGAAATCAATCCTGGATATTCATTGGAAGGACTGATGCTGAAACTCTAATACTTTGGCCACCTGATGCAAAGAGCTGACACAGTGGAAAGATCCTGATGTTGGGAAGGGTTGAAAGCAAAAGGAGAAGTGGGCAGCAGAGGATAAGATGGTTATGCAGCATAACTGACTCAATGGACAAGAGTATGAGTAAATTCCGGGAGATAGTGGAGGAAAGAGGAGCCTGTCATGTTGCAGTACCTGGGGTAACAAAGAGTCGAACATGACTTAGTGACTGATCAGCAACAGTAATTCATGACTGAGCATCTTTTCATGGGCCAATTGCAATCCATAGGCCATCCTTGGAGGAATATCCATTTTGATCTTTGGTCCATTTTTTTGGTGGGTTGTATGTACTTTTGATATTGAGTTGCAAGGGCTGTTTATATGTTTTGAAGATGTATTCCTTGTGGGTATGTCCAGTTGGATTTTTTTTTTTATTATTCTAAGGGTTGTCCTTATCTTTCATTTAGGATTTCCTTTGGTATGCAAATACTTTGAAGGTTAATTTGGTCAGGTTTCTGATTAGTGGTTTATTATTCACTATTCTAAAAGGGCTTCGCAGGTGTTACGAGTGGTAAAGAATCCACCTGCCTTTGCAGGAGACTCAAGAGACATGGTTCAATCCCAGGGTCAGAAGATCCTTAGAGAAGGGCATGGATACCCACTCCAGTCTTCTTGCCTGGAAAATTCTATGGACAGAAGAGCCTGGCTGGCTCCAGTTCATGGGACTGCAAAGTGCTGGACATAACTGAGCAACTGAACACACACTTCATTCTAAAATGTGGATACACAAAAAGAACGTGCTGAATAGTTTTTCTAATTGTGTCCTCTTCATATTTTCTCAAGAATTTCATTGTACCTATCCTTTCATTTCTTTATTTATACTATTTGAAATCTATTTCTATGTGAGGTTAGGGAGTACTCTAACACCATTGTTGTTTTCATGGTTGAAATTATCTTCACCGTGTCCTGCATAGTGGCTGTTACCAATTTACACCCCAGGTATTGGTGGAGGAGGGTTCTCTGTCTCCAACCCCTCTCCAGTACTGTTTGTAGAGTGTTTGGCAATGGCCATTCTGACTGATGTGATGTGACACCTCATTGTAGTTTGGATTTGCAGTTCTCTAATATTTAGTGATGTTGACATCTTTCACATGATTTAAAAAAAATTTTTTTAAACTCTTTATTGTGTATTGCAGTATAGCCTGTCAGTGATGTGATAGTTTCAGGTGAACAGTGAAGGGACTCAACCATACATACATGTGTTTGGTCCCTCCGTCGTGTCTGACCCTTGCAACCCCATAGACTGTAACCTGCCAGGCGTCTGTGTCCATGGGATTCTCCAGGCAAGAATACTGGAGTGGGTTGCCATTTCCTTCTCCCGTGTGATTTTTTAAAAGTGTGTGAGTTAAACCTACCTCTTAAAATTGTCTTCTTTAAACACCTGCCTCATTTTAAATTCTTTTTCGATGTCCACCCTTAGGACATTTCTGGAGGGCAGTTTTTTACTTACTGCCCTGGATCCTTGTGAATAATTAAAATGCTCAGCAGCGGAGACTTCCGGTTAAGATGGCGGAGGATTAGGACGGGGAATACACTCTCTCCTCCACAAATTCATCAAAGGAACATCTGGGCGCCGAGTAAATTCCACAAACAGCTTCGGAGTGCTGGCAGAGGACGTCGGACACCCAGAAAAGCAACTCACTGCCTTCTAAAGGAGATCTGTCTCTCTCCTTCACACTCCCTCCTTTTATCCTCCTGAACACCTCTGTCTCCTTCCTCCCTTTTTCCTTCTCTGTATAACTCCGTGAACATCTCTGAGCGGTCCAGTTGTGGAATGCATGATAGAAGAAGAAGTTTGAGACTACTGTAAAAATAAGACCGATAACTGGAACCAGGAGGCTTAAGTCCATACCCTGATCCCACGAAACATTAATTGACAGGAGCTCATCAAAAGCCTCCATACCTACACTGAAACCAAGCATCACACAAAGACCAGCAAGTTCCACGACAAGACATACCAAGCAAATTCTCCAGAAAAACAAGAACACAGCCCTGAGTTCCAATACACAGGCTACACAAAGCAACCCCCAAATCATAGACATCTCATAACTCACTACTAGACACTCCACTGCACCCCAGAGAAAAGAAATCCAGCTCCACCCACCAGAACACCGACACAAGCTTCCATAAACAAGAAACCTCGACAAGCCACGGGTACAAACCCACATATAGTGCAGAAACGCCACAATAAAGAGAACTCCACAGACTACCAGAATACAGTAAAGACACCCCAAACTCAGCAATTTAAACAAGATGAAGAGACAGAAGAATTCCCAGCAGGTAAAGGAACAGGATAAATGCCCACCAAACCAAAGAGGAAGAAATAGCGAACCTACCTGATAAAGAATTCCGAATAATGATAGTGAAATTAATCCAAAATCTGGAAAGCAAAATGGAATCATGGATAAATAGCCTGGAGAAAAGCATCGAGAAGATGCAAGAAAGATTTAACAAGGACCTAGAAGAAATAAAAAAGAGTCAATATATAATGAATAATGCAATAAATGAGATCCAAAACACTCTGGAGGCAACAAATAGTAGAATAACAGAGGCAGAAGATAGAATTAGCGAATTAGAAGATAGAATGGCAGAATTAAATGAATCAGAGGAGAAAAAAGAAAAACGAATTAAAAGAAATGAGGACAATCTCAGAGACCTCCAGGACAATTTTAAACGTTACAATATTCGAATCATAGGAGTCCCAGAAGAAGAAGACAAAAAGAAAGACCATGAGAAGATACTAGAGGAGATAATAGTTGAAAACTTCCCTAAAATGGGGAAAGAAATAATCACTCAAGTCCAAGAAACCCAGAGAGTCCCAAATAGGATAAACCCAAGGCGAAACACCCCAAGACACATATTAATCAAATTAACAAAGATCAAACACAAAGAACAAATATTAAAAGCAGCAAGGGAAAAACAACAAATAACACACAAGGGAATTCCCATAAGGATAACAGCTGATCTTTCAATAGAAACTCTCCAAGCCAGGAGGGAATGGCAAGACATATTTAAAGTGATGAAAGAAAAGAACCTACAGCCCAGATTATTGTACCCAGCAAGGATCTCATTCAAATATGAAGGAGAAATCAAAACCTTTACAGACAAGCAAAAGCTGAGAGAATTCAGCAACAACAAACCAGCTCTCCAACAAATACTAAAGGACATTCTCTAGACAGGAAACACAAAAAGGATATATAAATTCAAACCCAGAGCAACAAAGTAAATGGCAAAGTCCAGAGATAAATCCATGTACATATGGTCACCTTATCTTTGACAAAGGAGGCAAGAATATACAATGGATTAAAGACAATCTTTTTAACAAGTGGTGCTGGGAAAACTGATCAAACATTTATAAAAGAATGAAACTAGAACACTTTCTAACACCATACACAAAAATAAACTCAAAATGGATTAAAGAGCTAAATGCAAGACCAGAAACCATAAAACTCCTAGAGGAAAACATAGGCAAAACACTCTCTGACTTACATCACAGCAGGATCCTCCATGACCCACCTCCCAGAATATCAGAAATAAAATCAAAAATGAACAAATGGGACCTAATCAAACTTAAAAAGCTTCTGCACAACAAAGGAAACTATAAGCAAGGTGAAAAGACAGCCTTCAGAATGGGAGAAAATAATAGCAAATGAAGCAACTGACAAACAACTAATCTCAAAAATATACAAGCAACTTCTACAGCTCAATTCCAGAAAAATAAATGACCCAATCAAAAAATGGGCCAAAGAACTAAATAGACATTTCTCCAAAGAAGACATACAGATGGCTAACAAACACATGAAAAGATGCTCAACATCACTCATTATCAGAGAAATGCAAATCAAAACCACTATGAGATACCATTTCACGCCAATCAGAATGGCTGCTATCCAAAAGTCCACAAGCAATAAATGCTGGAGAGGGTGCGGAGAGAAGGGAACCCTCTTGCACTGTTGGTGGGAATGCAAACTGGTACAGCCACTATGGAGAACAGTATGGAGATTCCTCAAAAAACTGGGAATAGAACTGCCTTATGTTCCAGCAATCCCACTGCTGGGCATATACACTGAGAAAACCAGAATTGAAAGAGACACGTGTACCCCTGTGTTCATAGCAGCACTGTTTGCAATAGCCAGAACGTGGAAGCAACCTAGATGTCCATCCACAGATGAATGGATAAGCAAGCTGTGGTACATATACACAATGGAGTATTACTCAGCCATTAAAAAGAATACATTTGAATCAGTTCTAAGGAGGTAGATGGAACTGGAGCCTATTATACAGAGTGAAGTAAGCCAAAAACAAAAACACAAATACAGTATACTAACGCATATATATGGAATTTAGAAAGATGGTAAAAATAACCCTATTTACGAGACAGCAAAAGAGACACTGATGTATAGACCAGACTTTTGGACTCTGGGACCGGGAGAGGGTGGGATGATTGGGGAGAATAGCATTGAAATATGTATAATATTATATCTGAAATGTATTAATTGTTCAAACTAATCACTGTCATGTTACAATTTGTTCATATTAGATGTTTGTAATGTTTATGATAATCAATAAAAGAAATTCTTGATATAAAAAAATAAATAAAGTTAGAAAGAGGGAAAAAAAAATGCTCAGCAGCACAGCTTTTCTCGGTGTTGTTACAGGAAATGGCCACAAGGTGGCAGCACGTCTTCATGCCACAATTTTTTTTTTTTTTTCCTCCTCTGTAATTTCCGTGGGCTTCCCTGGTGGCTCCAAGAGTAAAGAATCCGTAATTTCCTTGTTGTTTCATATTGGATGTAGTGGATCTCTGATGTTTGTTTCAGGTATACAGAAACTCGATTAATTTATATATAGATGTTTATCTAAACTCTCTCCAGTCCTTTTTCTCATTAGATGATTACAGTGTTCAATAAACTTCCCTGTACTATTCAGTATGTACTTTTGATCACCTATATGATGTATGTTCAATTCCCTGGTGGCTCAGAGGGTAAAGTGTCTGCCTGCAATGCAGGAGACCCGGGTTCGATCCCTGAGTCGGGAAGTTCCCCTGGAGAAGGAAATGGCAACCCACTCCAGCACTCTTGCCTGGAAAAATCCCATGGACAGAGGAGCCTGGTAGGCTACAGTCCACGGGGTCGCAAAGAGTTGGACACAACTGAGCGACTTCACTTCACATGATATGTGTACAGATGTGAGAGCTGGACCATAAAGAGGGCTGAGTGCTGAAGAATGATGCTTGTGAATTGTGGCACTGGAGAAGACTCTTGAAAGTCCCTTGGGCAGCAATGAGATCAAACGAGTCAATCTTAAAAGAAATCAACTCTGAATATTCACTGGAAGGGCTGATGCTGAAGCTGAAGCTCCAATATTTTGGCCACGTGATGCAAACAGCCAACTCATTGGGAAAAAAACCCTGATGCTAGTAAAAACTGAAGGCAGGAGAAGGGGACAACAGAAGATGAGAAGGTTGGCTGGCATCACCAATTCCATGGGCATGAGTTTGAACAAACTGTGGGAGACAGTGAAGTACAGGGAAGCCTGGTGTGCTGCAGTTCATGGGGAGCACAAAGAATTGGACATATCTGAGCGATAGCATGTTCAAAAGCAGAGACATTACTTTGCCAACAAAGGTCTGTCTAGTCCAGGCTATGGTTTTTCCTGTGGTCATGTATGGATGTGAGAGTTGAACTGTGAAGAAGTCTGAGTGTCGAAGAATTGATGCTTTTGAACTGTGGTGTTGGAGAAGACTCTTGAGAGTCCCTTGGACTGCAAGGAGATCCAACCAGTCCATCCTAAAGGAGATCAGTCCTGGGTGTTCATTGGAAGGACTGATGTTGAAGCTGAAACTCCAAAACTTTGGCCACCTGATGCAAAGAGCTGACTCATTTGAAAAGACCCTGATGCTAGGAAAGATTGAGGGCAGGAGGAGAAGGGGACGACAGAGGATGAGATGGCTGGATGGCATCACTGACTCGAGGGACGTGAGTCTGAGTGAACTCTGGGAGTTGGTGATGGACAGGGAGGCCTGGCGTGCTGCAATTCATGGGGTCGCAAAGAGTCGGACACGACTAAGCGACTGAACTGAATGATTAAATGAACCAATGAAGGAACAAATGTGTATACGTTAATTCCAGACTCTTAACGTATCCCGCCTATGTCAGAGGTTCGGGGCTCTGCAGAGGGTAACAGGTAACTGTGGAGATGCACTACTTGCTGCGTGCTCCAGGCTCACTCAGCCCCAGGACACTGCAACCATGGGACCCAAGCCAGTCAGGCTCCAGGGATGTGATGCCCACCCAGCTCACTATGGCCTGAGGGGAACAGAGTCAGCATTTTCTTCTTCTTTTTTTCTGTTTTTAATCTATTTTTTGAACTAATATATATAGGTGAATTGCAATTTTTTTTTTCTTTTTCAATTTAATGTAACTGGTTCACTTCCATATAGATGTATACATGTGTTGTTTTTTTTTCAGGTTCTTTTTCCATACAAGAGATTACAGAGTGTTATGTAAGATTCCTTGTGTTATGCAATGGGTCCTGGTGTTTTATTTTATAAATAGTTATGTGCATATGTTAGTCTGAAGAAGCTCTCATTTCTCCTTGCCCCGCATCTTACATTCTTGGTGACCGAAAGTTTCTTTTATAAGTCTTTGAGTCTGTGTCTCCTTTTGAAAGAAGTTCACTTGTATCCCTTTTTATATTACACCTATGAAGGGGTGTCATGTGCTACTTTATCTCCCTGTCTCCCTAACTTCACTTAGAATGATCTTGTCTACTTTTTTTGTGATTTGACTTTACATTATATCCTACTTTTTATGATTGAGGTATGTTGCATTGTGTAAATATACCCCACCTTCTGTATCCATCCATCTGTGCTTTTATAATTGGCTTGCTTGCCTTTCTTGCTTCTTGGTACCTTGTGGGGCCGAAATCACATAGGTATACTTCTCTATTAAAATTTTGGTTGTCTTGACCCAATGGCCTAAACTCTACCCAGTCCAGACTAGAGACCTAAGCTGCTCAGGCTCCAGGGATGGGATAGAAGTCAAAAGACAGGGAGGTTGGAGTGAATAAACTAGGCATTGCTTTTTTATTCCTTTTCTTTAACCTCATGCCCATGCTATGTTGGAGTGTAGTCGATTTCCAGTTTGGGGCTGGTGGTCAATGTACAGCTACTTTGATTGAATTATGACATATATATGTAGCATCTGTTCTTTTTTGGATTCTTTTGCTAAAGATGTTATTGCAGAAGGTTGAACAAAGTACCCTGTGCTGAACATCAGGTCCTTGTGGAGTATCTATTAGAGATACAGATTTTTTGTATATGTGGAAGGAAGAAAAGGAAGGAGATAAGTTTTGTGAATTATATATTAATATTATAGATATAGATTTCTATGTGTATATTGTTGTTATTCAGTCGCTAAGCTGTGTCCGACTCTGTTATCACATGGACCACAGCATATCAGGCTTCCCTATCTTTTACTATCTCCTGGAGTTTGCTCAAATTCATGTCCATTGTGTCGGTGATGCAATCTAACCATCTCTTCCTCTGCCTCCCACTTTTCCTCTTGCCCTCAATTTTCCCACCATCAGGGTATTTTTCAGTGTCAGCTTTTCACATCAGGTGCCCAAAATATTGGAGCTTCAGCCTCAGACCTTCAAAGGAATGTTCAGGTTTGACTTCCTTTAGGGATTGACTGGTTTGATCTCCTTGCAGTCCAAGGGACTTGCAAGAGTCTTCTCCAGCACCACAACTTGAAAGCATCAGTTCTTTGACACTCAGCCTTCTTTATGCTCCAACTCTCAGATCTGTACATGACTACTAGAAATACCGTAGCTTTTACTGTATGGACCTTTGCTGGCAAAGTGATATCTCTGCTTTCTAAATGCTGTCTAGGGTGGTCATAGCTTTCCTTACAAGGATCAAGTGTAGTCCACCAGGCTTCTCTGTCCATGGAATTCTCTAGGCATGAATACTGGAGTGGGTAGCCATTCCCTTCTCCAGGGAGTCTTCCTGACCAAGAGATCGAAACCAAGGCTATATTTCACGTATGAACTTATAGATGCATATTTCATGTATGAAAGTAGAATTTTTAATATTTCATGTATGAAAACATAGGTACCTATTTCTTATATGAAAATAGAATTTTCTGTACTTCACTTATGAAAATATAAGTGCATATTTCACTAATGAAAATATAAGTTTCCATATTTCACACATGAAAATATTGTATATTTCACATATTAAAATAGAATTTTCTATACTTTATGTATGAAAATATAGGTATATACATTTGTAGCTCCAAAATCACTGCAGATGGTGATTGCAGCCATGAAATTAAAAGATGCTTACTCCTTGGAAGGAAAATTATAACCAATCTAGACAGCATATTAAAAAGCAGAGACATTACTTTGTCAACAAAAGTCCGTCTAGTCAAGGCTGTGGTTTTTCCAGTGGTCACGTATGGATGTGAGAGTTGGACTATAAAGAAAGCTGAGCGCCGAAAAACTGATGCTTTTGAACTGTGGTGTTGGAGAAGACTCTTGAGAGTCCCTTGGACTGCAAGGAGATCCAACCAGTCCATCCTAAAGGAGATTAGTCCTGGGTGTTCATTAGAAGGACTGATGCTGAAGCTGAAACTCCAAAACTTTGGCCACCTGATGCAAAGAGCTGACTCATTTGAAAAGATCCTGATGCTAGGAAAGATTGAGGGCAGGAGGAGAAGGGGACGACAGAGGATGAGATGGTTGGATGGCATCACCAACTCGATGGACATGGGTTTGGGTGGACTCTGGGAGTTGGTGATGGATAAGAAGACCTGGCATGCTGCAGTTCATGGGGTCACAAAGAGTCAGACACGACTGAGCGACTGAACTGACTGAACTGAACATTTGCAGAGTGAACTCGTTTGCTATTGTCAACAAAAAGAATAAAAACCTTACTGTAACTTAAAATGATACTAGTCTTACAGCTTGAGCTAGGTAAAATGTGAGTTCTACCTGGACTTATAGGGCAATTGCTCTCAAAAATCAGTGTGCTTCAGTGCTTCAGATTCACCTGGAGGGCTTGTTAACTCCAATTGTCAGATGTAGTTTCAGAGCTTGGGATCTGATAGATTAGCAAATATTAGTCTGGGGACCATAATAAAAATAATTATGCCTTTTGAGCAATGCTTTTAAAGACTTGAAATAACTCTTCTAACTCAAGTATACTGTCTTACATTTTAATGCATACAAAAGTCTTAATTTGAAACTAGAAGATTGCTAGGTGATTTCTATTTTAAAGCACTGTGACCTGAAATCACTATATAGGCATCAAAAATGATGTTATATAAGGTGTTTTGTCAGAGATCGTGGACAGAAGCAACTTTCAAAAAACCATGTAGTTAATTGGGTTGACTTGACTAGTTCTTTGTGAAGCAAAAATTAAGAGTAAAACTGCTATATGTGATTTAAAAAATCTCATCAGAATTAGTTTCTTAATGGAATCCTTATTATCTTCTAATTTAAAAAGTATCCCATTTTTATTTTTTAGCTCTTTTTGATTATTTTTTGTGTTTGCAGCTTGCCATCAACTATTTTTTAAATTGAAGTACAGCTGACTTACATTACTGTATTTGTTTTGGGTGCACAAGACTGTGATTTAATATTTTTATGGACAATTATATTTTTATTTTTTTCTCAGCAGTACTTTTTTTAGTATGTTTATTTATTTTAATTGGAGGCTAATTACTTTACAATATTTTATTGATTTTGCCATACATCAACATGAATCTGCCACGGGTATATATGTGTTCCCCATCCTGAACTCCCCTCCCACCTCCCTCCCCATACCATCCCTTTGGGTCGTCCCAGTGTGCCAGCCCCAAGCATCCTGTATCATGCATCGAACCTGGACTGGCGATTCGTTTCATGTATGATATTATACATCTTTCAATGCCATTCTCCCAAATCATCCCACCTTCTCCCTCTCCCACAGAGTCCAAAAGAGTGTTCTATACATCTGTGTCTCTTTTGCTGTCCCGCATACAGGGTTATTGTTACCATCTTTCTAAATTCCATATATATGCCTTAGTATACTGTATTGGTATTTTTCTTTCTGGCTTACTTCACTCTGTATAATAGGCTCCAGTTTCATCTACCTCATTAGAACTGATTCAAATGTATTCTTTCTAATGGCTGAATAATACTCCATTGTGTATAGGTACCACAGCTTTCTTATCCATTCATCTGCTGATGGACATCTAGGTTGCTTTCATGTCCTGGCTATTGTAAACAGTGCTGCGATGAACATTGGGGTACACGTGTCTCTTTCAATTCTGGTTCCCTCAGTGTGTATGCCCAGCAGTAGGGCTGCTGGGTCGTATGGCAGTTCTATTTCCAGTTTTTTAAGGAATCTCCACACTGCTCTCCATAGTGGCTGTACTAGTTTGCATTCCCACCAACAGTGTAAGAGGGTCCCTTTTCTCCACACCCTCTCCAGCAAGGCACTGCCAAATAAAGGCTATATTTCCCTATGCTGTATACCGTATCCTTGTAGCTTGCTCACTTTACACATCGTGATTTGTATCTCTCAACCCTTACTTCTGTCTTGTCCCTCCAGCCCCCCTCTCCCCACTGGTGACCGTTGGTTCTCATACCGGTGAGTCTGTTTCTGTTCCACAGATAAGTTCTTTTGTGTCATATTTTAGATGCAACATATCAGTGATATCACATGGTATTTATCTTTGTGACTTCACCCAGTATGATGATCTCTAGGTTCATGTTGCTGAAAATGGCATTTTAATCTTTTCTATATTTTATGTATGAAAATATTGGTGCATACTTCATATATGAAAATGGAAATTTCTAGAAATCACATTTGAAAATCATGCATATTTCATATATAAAAATAGGACTCTTCACATATTAAAATATCAGTGCATATTTCACATATGAACATAGAATTTTCCATACTTCGCTTATGAATATGTACATGCATGTTTCATTAATGGAAATAGAAGTTTCTATATTTCATTTATTAAAATATTGGTGCATATTTCATATATGAAAATAGACATTTCTATATTTCATATATGAAAATAGACATTTCGTATATGAAAAGGTATATACATTTGTAGAGTGAACTCCTTTGCTATTGTTCTTTATACAAAATAATCAAAATTTTACCATAACTTATAACAATAAATTTTTACTACATGGGCTTGGTAAAATGTGTTTCACCGGGACTTCTGAGGCCATAGTTCTCAAACTGCAGTGTGCTCCGGTACTTCAGAATCACCTGGAGGACTATTAACTCAAATTGTCAGATTGTCCAGAGCTTCGCGTTTAGTAGATTTGCAGATACCAGTCCATGGACCATAATGAAAATCACTGTGCCTTTTGAGTAATGCTTTTTAAGGACTTAAAATAACTCTTCTAACTCAAATGTACTGTCTTACATCTTAATACATACAAAAGTCTTAATCTGAAACTAGAAGACTGCTAAGTGACTTCTATTTTAGGGCATTGTGAACTGAAATCAATACGTAGGCATCAAAAATAATGTTAAAGTGTTTTGTCAGAGAACACTGACAAAAGCAACTTAACTTTCAAAAAACTATTTATTCTGTAGTTAACTGGCTTGACTATTTCTTTGTGAAATAAATTTATTTAAGAGTAAAATTACTTTATATGATTATTTAAAATCTCATTGAAAGTAATTTCTTGATGGAATCTTCTATTTTTGAAATTTTCTGTTTTATTTTACTAACTTTTTTATTGATTATTTTTTGTGTCTATAGCTAACCATCAGGGCTTCCCTTGTGGCTCAACCAATAAAGAATCTGCCTGCAATGCAGGAGACCTGGGTTTGATCCCTGGGTTGAGAAGATCCCCTGGACATCAACTATATTTTTAAACTGAAGTACAGTTGATTTGTGATTCAATATTTTTATGAAATAAACTCTATTTAAAGGTATCACAAAATAATGGCTATATTTCAGTCTGCCATACACTACATCCTTGTAGCTTATTTATTTTACAGATAATGGTATGTATCGCTTCTTTTCCTACCCGTCTTGCTCCTCACACCTCCCTCTCCACACTGGCAACCATTGGTTCTCTGTACCCGTGAGTCTGTAGATAAATTCATTTGCATCATATATTAGATTCCACATATATATCAAATCATATAATATTTGTCATTGTCTTTCTGACTTCACTTAGTGGGATCATCTCTAAGTTCATGTTGCTGAAAATGGCGTTATAGTAATACTTTCCATATGTGCATATTTCATCTCTGAAAAGGGAATTTTCTATATTTAATATATGAACATTGAGGTCCATATTTTATATATGAAAGTGGTAGATTTTCTGTATTTCATACATGAAAACTGAGGTCCTTATTTCACATATCAGATCAGTGCAGTCGCTCAGTCAAGTCTGACTCTTTGTGACCCCCAGGGCTGCAGTACGCCAGGCTTCCCTGTCCATCACCAACTCCGGGAGCTCGTTCAAACTTATGTCCATCAAGTAGGTGACATCTGACCACCTCATCCTTTGTGGCCCCCTTCTCCTCTGCCTTCAATCTTTCCCAGCATCAGGGTCTTTTCAAATGAGCCAGTTCTTCGCATCAGGTGACCAAAGTTTTGGAGTTTCAGTTTCAGCATCAGTCCTTCCAATGAATATTCAGGACTCATTTCCTTTAAGATGGACTGGTTGGATCTCCTTGCAGTCAAAGGGACTCTCAAGAGTCTTCTCCAACACCACAGTTCAAAACCATCAATTCTTTGGCGCTCAGCTTTCTTTTTAATCCAACTCTCACATCCATACATGACTACTGGAAAAACCATAGCTTTGACTAGATGGACCTTTGTTGGCAAAGTAATGTCTCTGCTTTTTAATATTCCATCTAGGTTGGTCATAGCTTTCTACCAAGGATCAAGCGTCTTTTAATTTCATGGCTGCAGTCACCATCTGCAGTGATTTTGGAGCCCCAAAAATAAAGTCTCTCACTGTTTCCATTGTCTCTCCATCTATTTGCCATGAAGTGATGGGACCAGATGCCATGATCTTAGTTTTCTGAATGTTGAGTTTTAAACTAACTTTTTTACTCTCCCCTTTCACTTTTATCAAGAGGCTCTCCAGTTACCCTTCTCTTTCTGCCATAAGGGTGGTGTCATCAGCATATCTGAGGTTATTGATATTTCTCCCAGCAATCTTGATTCCAGCTTGTGCTTCATCCAGCCTGGCATTTTGCATGATGTACTCTGCATATAAGTTAAATAAGCAGGGTGACAATATACAGCCTTGACCTACTCCTTGCTCGACTTGGAACTGGTCTGTTGTTCCATGTCCAGTTCTAACTGTTGCTTCCCGACCTGCATACAGATTTCTCAGGAGGCAGGTAAAGTGGTCTGATATTCCCATCTCTTTAAGAATTTTCCACAGATTGTTGTGAAGTGGTAAAATTTTCTGTATTTTATATACGAAATGAGAGTAGCATATTTCATATATGAAAGTGGTTGAACCTTTTATATTTCATATATGAAAACTGAGGTCCATATTTCATATATTAAAGTGGTAGCATTTTCTATATTTCATATATGAAAGAGTAGCACATTTCATATATGGAAATGGGAGAATTTTCTACATTTCCTATATGAAAATAGTGGTGCATATTTCATATATGAAAATGATAGAATTTCCTTTACTTCATATATGAAAATAGAGTGACTGAACATAGAAAGTCCTGTCTACTGCTGATTATGTTTGGATGTGACCATGTGCTTTCTATAATGAGCTCATTTAGACCTGACCCTGTTCTGTGTGCTAGGACATGGAGACCTGGGTAGAGACCTGGCCTGCCTCTGTCCTGGAAAACTCTGCACCTGTGTGTGAATGTCAGCGCTCAGATGTCTGGGGTCTGGAGCTGAGGTGGCTGCTCTGGGCAGTGTGCTCTTCTCTGAGCCCCGGGGTCGGGGCTGTGGTGGGCTCTGAGTCTCTCCCCCTGCCAGGTTCCCCCTCTCTAGGGCATGGAGGCTCCTCAGGTGGGCTACCTGGTAATTATTCCAATTTTCCAGCACATTTGGGTTGAGTAGGGAGGCAGGTTCACCTGCTGAACTGATTCCAGGGATCGGGCAAGAAGTCAGCGGGCAGCAGGTGAGGTTGCCGCTGTGATCTTCCGGTCGACTCTCCTCAGAAGAGAACAGGGCTGCCCCCCGTCCTTCAGCCCAGCTCTCCTGTTTTCTCATCATCTCAGGGGGACAGGAAAGACAGAGCCTGCCAGAACCAAGGTAGTGTGTTCAACTCTAGCACGAGCTTTCAAACCAGCAAAAAATCACACAGAACCAAAGTGAAGACAGGAGGGGCCTGACTTCTCAGGGACCACTGTGGGGAGAGAAGACTCTTCACTTCTTTCTAGGGTCCCAGGAGGCCCCAGGGACCTGGCTGGTTTACACACTGGGGGCCCGCTGACCACAGCCATGGTGCCCTGACTGAGGGGACGTGTGACCCCAGGTGGGGGGTCTGGGGACTGTGTGAGTCTCAACCCACCTGCATGGTCAGGATCGTGTGCGGGGAGACCCCACACACAAAGCTGAGAGGGAAGAACACGTGAGGGCTCCTGTTGTTTAGGAATGAATACTTCATGGTATTCACTTCATATGTGCTTGTGTGCCTCTTCACCCCTGCGAGGCTCCCCCTCCCTGGGCCTCCTGGAGACTCCTCAGGTGGGCTACTTGGTAATTACTCCATTTACCAGCATGAGTGTGGTGGGACAGGGGGCAGGTTTACTTGGCGAGTTGACTGCAGGGCACACGGATCAGGAAAAAGCCAATGGGATCAGGTGAGGTTGCTGCTGTTATCTCAATCCGGCTGACCACCCCTGCTCAGAGGACACCAGACCTGCCTCTCGTCTTCCTGCCCTGCATCTGGTATGTTTTCTCAGCATTTCTGTGGCATGAAAAAGGACCAAGCCTTCCAAAACCAAGGTAGTGTGTTCAACATGACCATGACAGCTGTAAAAACAGTTACTGTCGCACAGAACCAAAGGGAAAGGGGAGGACTTCTCTGGGACAATGTGGGGAGAGGAGACCGACCCTACCCTTCTTTCTACCATCCCAGGAGGTTACAGGAACCCACTCATTTTCACCTTAGGGGTCCAACCAGCAGAGACATGGTGTCCTAACCGAGGGTCGTGGGGCCCCAGGTGCGGGACTGGGGAGGAGGTGTCATCTTGGAGACTGAGGACGTGTGTTCCCGGTTCAGTCCTGGGGATTGTGTGGGTCTCACCCCATCCACATGGGTCAGGATCCTGTACCTGGAGACCCCCCCATCTGCTCTTTACCTGCAGCGTGTCTCGTCTCCTCTGAGATTCCCATCCTCTGAATTGAGGGTGTTGCCCCGATTGACCTGTGGTCCTTATTCTTCTCTTCATCTTGTTACATTCACATGAGGTCAGGCAGCTTCGCGTGGGTCATGTTGATATCACAGCACATCACATATCCAGTTCACAGGGGTCACCACTGTCTGGCTTCCCCTAGACTGAGCCCAGGTAATTTAATCTGTAATTAAATTTTTATATTGGAGTAAAGTTTGATTTCTGATGTTTAGTTTTAGGCGTACATGAATTTGATTCAGTTATGCATAGATATAGATCTAGCCTTCTGGGTTTTTTCTGTTTGTTCAGGAGCGTTCCCTGTTCTGTTTGATTCAGTTCTAGTCCCTGTTCTATTGAGGTCCTTTTTCATTATCAACTTGATATGTATATATGTATATGTGTATATTTTCATCCCAAACTCTTAATTCATCCCTCCCTTCAGACTCTCTTTTGATGATATAATCATAATCTGGTTTTCTCAGGCTGTCGTTTCTTTTTTGTACATTAGTTTATTGGTATTAATTTATAGATTCCATCTATACGTGATATCTTAGGGTTTTTAACTTACCTCATATCGAATGGTAATTTTTTGGTTCATCCATGATGCTGCCGACATGATTATTTTCTGTTCTATGGCTGAGTAGTATTCCAGGGTGCAGATGTACCCCACAGTCTCCATTTTTCTGTCGGTGGACGTTTCGGTGGATTCTGTGTCTTGACTATTGTAAATAGTGATGCCCTGAAAATCAAGGTGCGTGTGCCATTTTGAATGACGACTTTCTCTGGACCTAAGCAGAGGAATGGGATTGCAGGGTCGCGTTACCTCTGTGTTTAGTGTTTCAAGGAACCTCTGTGCTGTTTTCCATAGTGGCTTCACCATTTGTGTTCCCACCAAGGTTGTAGGAGGATCCCCTCTTCTGTACATCCTCTGCGGTACTTAGTCTGTGTAGGTCTTTTTGATGATGGCCATTGTGACCAGTGTGAAGTGATACATTATTGGAGCTTTGATTGGCACTGATTTAATAATTATTGATGAGGTATCCTTCCATGTGCTTTTATTATTTTATACCTTTTGAGTACAATTTACCTCTTGAAACTGGCTTCTTGAAACTTGGCCATGTTTGGAATTCTTTTGCAATGATTTACCCTTGGACATTTCTTGAGGGCAGGTGTCATTTAAAGCCCTGTTGGATATGTGACTACTAAGAGCCCTTCAGCATCTGTTTAATGGCTTCCCTGCTGGCTCAGTGGTAAAAAATCTGCCTGCAGTGCAGGAGACTAGCAGGAGATATGGGTTCAAGCCCTAGGTTGGGAGGATCCCCTGGAGTAGGAAATAGCACCCCACTCTAATAGTCTTGCCTGGGAAATCTCATGGACAGAGGAGCCTGACCAGCTACAGTCCATGGGGTTGCAAAGAGTCAGACAGGACTGAGCGACTAAACAGCAGCAGCAGCTCCTGTTTTAAGGTGTAGAAGGTGTTTTAAGGTGTATTATTGTTCTGAACCAGCTATTTACTCCCTGCACACCCTCCACATTTCTTTTTTGGTAACTGTAAGTTTCTTTTCTAAGTCTGTGAATCTGTTTCTCCTTTGTAATGAAATTCATTTGTATCCATTTTTCGATTACACCTAGAAGTGATATCATATGACACGTGTCTGTCCCTGTCCCCTTTACTTCCCTTGGAATGATCATCTCAAGCGTCTTTCCTGCAGCTGGACTTGGCAGTATTTCCTACTTCTTTATGGTTGAGAAATAATGCATTGCGTACATGTACCCCACTGTGTATCAACCGTGATTTCTACTGTTAGCTTACTTCTCAGACTTGGCTTTGTATCTTGTGGGGCTGAGATTGCAGGAGTTCCTGTGTCTTTTAAATATTTGATTTTCTTCAGGTTTATGCCCAGGTGTGGGATTGCTGAGTCCTAAAGTATTTCTATGGTGTTTCTAAAATGAACCTCCCTACTGCTCTCCCTACTGGATGTTCATATATGGATTGCAACCAACAGTGCAGGAGGGTTCTCCTTGTCTCCACATTTATTCTTTTTAAAATAATTTTATTTATTAATTTATCTTCGGTTGCACTGGGTCTTGCTTGCTGAGTGCAGGCTTTATCTGTGGTGAGCGGAGGCTGCTCTCTAGTTTCACTGTGCAGGCTTCTCGTTGCGGTGGCTTCTGGTTGCAGAACGCAGGCTCTCGAGTGCCAGGCTTCAGTGGTCTGGCACTGGGGCTCGTAGCTGTGGTTCAAGGGCTCCACAGTTGTGGCACATGGGCTTGGTTGTCCCACGTATGTGGGATCTTCCCAGACCAGGGATCGAACCTGTGACTCTTGCATTTGCAGGCAGATTCTTAATCACTGCACCAGGGAAGTCCTTGAATTTATTCTTCAAGATGTTTTGAGATGGCCATCTGACCAATGTGGGTGCTCAGCCTATTGGACTCATTTGATTTTGGTCTAATTTGTCTTTCTAATAATTAGTGATGCTGAGCATCTTTTCACGTGCCTAAGTGCTACATGTAGACCTTCCTTAGAGAAATATCCATTTCAATCTTTGGCCCATTTTGTTTTGGGGATGTATTTATTTTTGATATTGAGTCATGAGCTGTTTGTATGTTTTGGAGCTGAATCCCTTGTGGGCAATTTCCTTTGCAAATCTTTCTTCCTATTCTGAGTGCTGTGCTTATCTCTCATTTAGGGTTTCCTTTGGAACTCAAATGGTTTTGTGGTTAATGAGGTCCCATCTTCTGATTTGTGGTTTATTTTTCATTATTCTAAGAGGTAGATATATGAAGAACTTGCTGCATTTTATGTCAAATTGTGTCCTGTTTATGTATTTTTTTAATTCTATATATATGCATTAATATACTGTACTGGTGTTTCTCTTTCCGATTTATTTCAGTCTATATAATAGGCTCCAGTTTCATCCACCTCATTAGAAATGACTCAAATGCCTTCTATTTTATAGTTAAGTAATATTCCATTGTGTATAGGTACCACAACTGCCTTATCCACTCATCTGCTGATGGACATCTAGGTTGCTTCCATGCCCTAGCTATTGTACAGTGCTGCAATGCACACTGGGGTACATGTGTCTCTTCAGTTTTAGAAACTAGGTTGTATTTCGAATTTATTGCTGCCATATTGGCACCAGGACATTTCTCCAGGGCAGCTGTCGATTAACAGCTCCTCCATGGGTGTCGGACACGACTGAAGTGACTTAGCAGCAGCAGCAGCAGGCACTGTGAATCGAAGGTGTCCGTAAGCTCACGTACGTTCAAGTTGTAGTTATGGGAAATGTCCACAAGGCGGCAGCACTTCTTCATGCCCAGCTCTTGTCCTCCTATAAGCAGAGCCATAGGAATATCAGCTTCCTGGACTGGGCATTAGGCATTGGCTCACGTGGTAAAGAATCTGCCTGCCAGTGCAGGAGACCTGGGCTCAACCCCTGAGTCAGGAAGATCCCCTGGAAAACGGAAGGCAACCCACTTCAGTATTCATGCCCTTTAAATCCCACGGACAGAGGATCCTGGTGGGCTATAGCCCATGGGGTCACAAAGAGCTGGACCTAACAGAGTGACTAACACTTTTCTTTCTTTTACTTTTCTTTAATCCCCAGTTGTGTGTTTCTTTTCAGTGTATACAGTGTGGTCTGATTCGGTTATGACATGTACATACAACATAGCTCTTGTTTGGGGGATTCTTTGCTATAGAGGTTATTGCAGAAGGTTGAACAAATATCCCTCTGCCTAAAGTCAAGTCCTTCTGGCTTATCTATTAGAGAGACAGGTTTCTTCTTTTTGTATTTGTGGAAGGAAGGAGATAATCCTTGTGAATTTTCTATAACAGAGATTTTTGTGTCTATGTTAGAATACAGATTTCTCTGTATATTTGGAAGGAAGAAAGGAAGGAAAAAAAAAATCCTTGTGGATTATCTATTACAGATACAGATCCTGTGTATTTGTTTGGTGGTGAAGACAAATTTATCCCTGATGCTTGGGGGGATTGCTTGTGTTTGAATTCTAAGATTTGTGTGTGTGTGTGTGTGTGTTTTAAATGAGCTCTTTTGTATACTTGTAAAATTTTTGCCTGGAAAGGATACACTATTCTTTTGCCTTCCTCTCTCTGGTTGACTTTAGTTAGATAATGATCCTCCAAGGACATCATTTCATAATTTCCGTGGTGACTTTTCATGGCTGAGTAAAAGGCATTGTGTATAGGTACATTTTCTTGAATCTTGAACCTGTTGGTAAACATTTTCTTAGGACCCTGCCTCGGGTACTGTAAATAGTGCTGCAGTGAATGTGGGGGTGCATGTCTTTTTGAAGGATGGTTTTCTCAGGTTATAGGCCCAGGTGTGGGTATGTTGATCCCAGGTTTAGCTCTCTTGAAAGGTTCTTTTTCTTCTGGCATGGGGGAGGCTGTCTTTTCTAGGGGTTGTTGGCAATGTCCATTTCCAACCAACGTGTCGTGGGATTCAATCATCTCTTGACTCTCTCCCATATTGACAGTTGGTGGACCTGTGAGGATGTCCATTCCAAATGGTGGGATTTGATTTCCTGTTGTCATTCCTCCTTTAAAAATTAGGGATGCTGAACATCCGGTCCTGTGGCTGATTGGTGTTTTTTTCTTCCCTTCTTTCTGTCCATAAAGGACTTGAGGAAATTTACCTGCAGCAGTTAGCTTCTTGAAGTAGGTTGTGTTTGTAATTTATTTCTGCTATAGCGGTCCCAGGACATTTCCTGAGGACAGTTCAGTTCAGTCGCTCAGTCATGTCTGACTCTTCGCGACCCCATAAATCGCAGCACACCAGGCCTCCCTGTCCATCACCAACTCCCGGAGTTCACTCAGACTCACGTCCATCGAGTCAGTGATGCCATCCAGCCATCTCATCCTCTGTCGTCCCCTTCTCCTCCTGCCCCCAATCCCTCCCAGCATCAGAGTCTTTTCCAATGAGTCTACTCTTCGCATGAGGTGGCCAAAGTACTGGAGTTTCAGCTTCAGCGTCATTCCCTCCAAAGAAATCCCAGGGCTGATCTCCTTCAGGATGGACTGGTTGGATCTCCTTGCAGTAAGCCCCACCGGCACTGTTAATTGAAGGGGGTCAGAAGAGAAGGGGACGACAGAGGATGAGATGGCTGGATGGCATCACTGACTCGATGGATGTGAGTCTCAGTGAACTCCGGGAGTTGGTGATGGACAGGGAGGCCTGGCGTGCTGTGATTCATGGGGTCGCAAAGAGTCAGACACGACTGAGCGACTGATCTGATCTGAGTAAGCACAGGTGTGTTCAAGTTGTAGTTACAGAAAATGTCCACAAGGTGACAGCACTTCCTCATGGCCAACTCTGGTCCTCCTGCAACCAGAGCCTATGGAAAGTTAGTGTCCTGGGCTGGGAATTAGAGAGGAATGTGCCCCAACAAACACTCAAGGGCTTGTGTCTCACTAGTTGTTCTCCTTAAAGCTTTTCCCCTCCACTCCAGGCCCGTCCCAGCCTGGGCCGTAACCCCAATGAGGGACCTAGAAGGCTGCACTCTCAGGAAGGATTGAACTGGGGACCCCAGCACCAGGACCCATGGCGATTGGTGAGTTTTCCAAGGTCCTCAAGGTCAGAGGGTATGCCAGCATCCTTTGGGTGCACTAGGGACTGTGGTCCCAGACAGAGCAAACCAGACAGTGCAGGGGTACTCGGGATCCACATTAAGGGCACCCTCCCTGGTGTCATAACCCAAGCCCAGTTCAGCCATGAGAACCAAGCCTCCTCAGTGATGAGGTAGCAGCCCAAGTCAGGAATGGACAGTGTGTTTATTTCCTTTCCTTTCCTTTCCTCTCAAGCCATTGCTATTTTTGAATAGAGTTGGTTTGTGGTTTTGTGCTTGCCATCAGTGCACACCCACTTGATTCTGTTTTGACATATACATATAGCATATTTGTTCCTCTGTGGGTTCTTCTTCCATCAAGAATATCGTTGAACTCAGAGAAAAGTTCCCTGTGCTGGACATCAGATCCTTGTGAGTATCTATCAGAGATACAGATATTTTTGTGTGTGTGAACGTGAAAGGAAGGAAGGAGATAATCCTTGTGGATAATTTATTACAGGTACAGATTTTGGTGCATATCTTGGAGTAAGGGCTTTCTGTGTATTTGTTAGTTCCAACCTCCTAGTTTATCCTGGCCCTTATTTCTTTTTTGAATTCTTTGCTAGTATTTGAATTCTCAGAGGCTCCTTTTGCGTTGTAAATTAGTTTTTCATCCTTTTTTTATTTGCTGAGGAGGTTCATCGTCGGCAATATTCCTCCTTTGTCTGGCTGCTTTCACTTAGGTTATGATCCTCCAAGATCCACCCTTGTGTCCACTAGTGTAATAATTGCACAATTTCTGTGGCATTGTTTTTTGTGGCTGAATGATAGTCCATGGAGAATAGGTATCACGACTTGTTTACGTTTTGAGCTATCAGTGGAGATTTTGTGCTTCTGTGTGTTGGCTACTATAATTAGTGCCGCAGTGAACGCTGGGGTGCATGTGTCTCTTTTAGGGACAGCTTTCTCGGGCTCTAGGCCCTGGTGTGATAAGCCCTAGGCTTACCTGTCTTAGAATTTTATTTTCTGGCATGCAGAGACTGTCTTTGTAGTGACTGTTGCCAGTGTCCATTCTACCAACTGTGGAGGGGGGTTCCCTCCCTCTTGACTCTCTCCTCCACTTATTGCTTGCAGACTTGAGCAGTTGTTCATCTGATTGGTATGGTTTGGGGTTTGCTGTCATTTTATTGGATCTTCCCTGGTGGCTCAGACAGTAAAGCGTCTGCCTACAATGAGGGAGACCTGAATTCAATCCCTGGGTCGGAAAGATCTCCTGGAGAAGGAAATGGCAACCCACTCCAGTATTCTTGCCTGGAAAACCCTCTGGACAGAGGAGCCTGGTTAGGCTACAGTCCATGGGGTCGCAGAGTCCGCACGACTGGGATGCTGAGGATCTTGTCCCGTGGCCTCAGTGTTTTTGTTTTGTTTTTTTCTTTTCTTCTCCCTCAAAGCATGTGTGGGAAATTTACCTGTTGCAGTTGACTTCTTGAAAGTTGGCTGTGTTTGGAATTTATTTCTGCAATACTGCCCCTGGGCCTTTCCTGAGGGCATCTGTCATTAACAGCCCCCCAGGGCTTGTGAATTGGAAGTGCGAGTAAGCTCTGCTTGTCAAGTTGCAGAGGTCAGCCGCCGTTTTTCATACCCAGCTCTGGTTCCTGGGGCAAGGAGATCCTTAGGAAAACTGGCTTCATGAGCTGTTTATTCAAGTGGAATGTGCCTGAGCAAACACTCAAGGGCTCGTGTCTCACTACTTCTTCTCCCTGAAAGTCTGGCCTTCCCTTCCAGAGGAGGGCCAACCTGGGCCACAGCCCCTGCGGAGGGGCCTAGGATGGTGCACACTCAGGAAGGAGGCTTGGACTGGGGACCCTGGTACGAGATCTACTGCAGTACTTGGTCACTCAGTCAGCTCTTTCCAACCTCTTAGACTGTAGCACACCAGGCTCCTCTGACCACGGGGATTCTCCAAGCAAGAATACTGGAGTGGGCTGCCATGCCCTCCTCCTGGGTTCTTCCCAAGCCAGAGATCGAACCCAGGTCTCCTGCATTCCAGGAGGATTCTTTACTGTCTGAGCCACTAGGGAAGCCTATAGGCTATGTGAATTTTTCCAAGGTCCTGGAGGTCAGAGGGTTGCTCCACCATCCTTTGGGTACACTGGGGACTTTTTTCACACCCGAGCAAACCGGACGGTACAGGCTGTAGAGGGGGCTTCAGTTAGGGTCAGCCTGCCCAGCTGTCTCTACCTCATCCAGTGCAGCCATGGGACCCAAGCCGGCTCAGGCTCTGGGGATGGTAGCACCCAAGTCAAGGAGGTTCAAGGGAACAAAATAGAAGACTTTTCTGTCTTTTCTTTAATCTCCAGTTTTGTGCTTATTGTCAGTGTAGAGTCACCTGATTCAATTATGACACGTAAAGAGCTTCTCTCTTTTTTGGGGGATTCTTTACCACAGAGTTTATGGCCAGAGATTGAACAAATTTCCCTCTGCCTAAAATCAAGTCCTAATGGATTATTTATTGGAGATACAGATACTGGCTTTTTATTTTTTTTTTGTATTTGTGGAAGCAAGGAAAAAAGGAAAGAGGCAATCCTTGTGAATTATTTAAGACACATAGAGATTTCTGTGTATATGTTATGGAAACAGATTTTTATGTATATATGGAAGGAAGAAAGAAAAAGACAGCTGTTGTGGATTATCTATGACAGATACAATTCCTGTGTCAATATTTGTCTTAACCACTGAAGTTACCCCTGAGACTTTTGTGTTTCTTATTTGGGGATTGTTTGTTTGGGTTTGAATTGTAAGGGAATTTTGGCGTTTTAAATGAGTCCCTTCATATATTTTGAAATTGTTGCCTGTATGGGATATCATATTCTTTTTTTCTTCCTCCTCTGTGTTCCCTTAGGGTATGACCCTTCAGGGTCACTCCTGGTAGCGACCAATGGCATATTTTCATAGTTTCTGTTGTGGCTTTCCATGGCAGAGTAGTAGGCACTGTGACTAGGTACCACGCTTTCTTGACGCTTTATTCTGTCGGTAAACATTGTCTCTGGACTGTGTCTTGCACACGGTAAGTAGCGCTGCAGTGATCATCGCACCTGTCATTTTGAACGACAGTTTTCTTGGGATGCAGGCCCAGGAGCAGGTATTTCAGATTCTAGGCTTAGCTCCCCTGAAAGGTTTTTCTCTGGCCTGTGGAGGCTCTCTTTTATGGGGGTGGTTGCCAATGGCCATTCCCAACCACCGTGTCATGGGGTCCAATCACTCCTGACTCTCTCCCGCATTTACTGTGGGTAGACATGTGAGGATGTCCATTACGGATGGTGGGATTTTATTTCCCGTTCTCGTTTTGATTGTCATTTCTCTTAACAATTAGGGATGCTCAACAGCTGGTCTCATGGCCGTGTAGCGTTTCTCCCCCACATTTTTCCCTCCATAAATGACTTCAGGAAATTTACCTGTGGTAAATGGCTTCTTCAAGTAGGTCGTGCTGTTGAAAGAGAGTGTTTGCTATGACCAGTGCGTTCTCTTGGCAAAACTGTTAGCCTTTGACCTGCTTCGTTTTGTAGTCCAAGGCCAAATTTGCCTGTTACTCCAGGTATCTCTTGACTTCCTACTATTCCATTCCTTTTACACTCCAGTCCCCTATAATGAAAAGGACGTCTTTTTTGGGTGTTAGTTCTAAAAGGTCTGGTAGATCTTTATAGAACCGTTCAGCTTCTTCAGCACTACTGGTCAGGCCGTAGACTTGGATTACTGTGGTACTGAATGGTTTGCCTTGGAAACGAACAGATCATTCTGTCATTTTTGAGATTGCATCCAAGTACTGCATTTCAGGCTCTCTTGTTGACTCTGAGGGCTACTCCAGTTCTTCTAAGGGTTTCTTGCCCACGGTAGTAGACATAATGGTCATCTGAATTAAATTTCGCCCATTCCAGTCCATTTTAGTTCTCTGATTCCTAAAATGTCTATGTTCACTCTTGCCATCTGCTGTTTGACCACTTCAATTTGCCTTGATTCATGGACCTAACATTCCAGGTTCCTATGCAATATTGCTCTTCACAGCATCAGACCTTACTTCCATTACTCATCACATCGACAAGTAGGCGTTGTTTTTGCTTTGGCTCCATCCCTTCATTCTTTCTGGAGTTATTTCTCCACTGATCTCCAGTAGCGTATTGGGCACCTACCGACCTGGGAAATTCATCTTTCAGTGTCCTATCTTTTTGCCTTTTCATACTGTTCATGGGGTTCTCAAGGCAAGAATACTGAAGTGGTTTGCCATTCCCTTCTCCAGTGAAGCATGTTTTTCCAGAACTCTGCAGCATGACCCATCCATCTTAGGTGGCCCTACATGGCATGGCTAAGGACTGGGAGCAGACTGTGGCTCAGATCATGAACTCCTTATTGCAAAATTCAGACTTGAATTGAAGAAAGTAGAGAAAACCATGGACCATCCAGGTATGACCTAAATCATATCCCTTGTGATTATACAATAGAAGTGAAAAATAGATTCAAGGGGTTAGATCTGATAGACAGAGTGCCTGAAGAACTATGGACAGAGGTTCGTGACATTGTCCAGGAGGCAGTGATCAAGACCATACCCAAGAAAAAGAAAAGCAAAAGGCAAAATGGTTGTCTGAGGAGGCTGGACAAATAGCTGAGGACAGAAGAGAAGTTAAAGGCAAAGGAAAAAAGGGAAGATACACCCATTTGAATGCAGAGTTCCAAAGAACAGCAAGGAGAGAAAAGAAAGCCTTCCTCAGTGATCAGTGCAAAAAAATAGAGATATGGGAAAAAAAAATTTTTCTTTTTTTCTTCAAGAAAATTAAAGATACCAAGGGAACATTTCAGGCAAAGATGGGCACAATAAATGACAGAAAAGGTATGGATCTAACAGAAGCAGAAGATACTAAGAAGAGGTGGCAAGAATACACAGAAGAACTGTACAAAAAAGATATTCATGACCCAGATAATCACAATTGTGTGATCACTCACCTAGAGCCAGACATCCTGGAATGTGAAGTCAAATGGGCCTTAGGAAGCATCACTACGAGCAAAGTTAGTGGAGATATTGGAATTCCAGTTGAGCTATTTCAAATCCAAAAGATGATGTTGTGAAAGTGCTGCACTCAATATGCCAGCAAATTTGGAAAGTCAGCAGTGGCCACAGGACTGGAAAAGGTCAGTTTTTATTCAAATCCCAAAGAAGAATAATGCCAAACAATGTTCAAACTACTGCACAATTGCACCCACCTCACACACTAGCAAAGTAATGCTCAAAGTTCTCCAAGTGAGGCTTCAACGGTACTTGAATCATGAACTTCCAGATATTCAAGCTGGATTTAGAAAAACCAGAGGAACTAGAGATCAACTTGCCAACATCCAATGGGTCATCAAAAAATAAAGAGAATTCCAGAAAAAATCTACTTCTGCTTTACTGATTACACCAAAGCCTTTGACTGTGTAGACCACAAGAAACTGGAAAATTCTTCAAGAGATAGGAATACCAGATCACCTGACCTGCCTCCTGAGAAATCTATATGCAGGTCAAGAAGCAACAGTTAGAACTGGACATGGAACAAAAGACTGGTTCCAAGTCAGGAAAGGAGTACATCATGGCTGTATATTGTCACCCTTCTTATTTAACTTATATGCAGAGTACATCATGTGAAATGCCAGGCTGGAAGAAGCACAAGCCGAAATCAAGATTGCTGGGAAAAATATCAATAGCCTCAGATACGCAGATGACACCACCATTACGGCAGAAAGTGAAGAAGAACTGAAGAGCCTCTTGATGAAAGTCAAAGAGGAGAGTGAAAAAGCTGGCTTAAAACTCAACACTTAAAACACTAAGATCATGGCTTCCAGTCCCATCACTTCATGGCAAATAGATGGGGAAACAATGGAAATAGTGAGAGACTTTATTTTCTGGTTGTTGAGCATCATTCCTTATGGCAAAAAGTGAAGAAGAACTAAAGTGCCTCATTATGAAAGTGAAGGAAGAGAGTGAAAAAGCTGGTTTAAAATTCAACATTCAAAAAATGAAGATCATGGCATCTGGTCCCATCACTTCATGGCAAAAAAGGAAACAATAGAAACAGTGACAGACTTTATTTTTTTTTGGGGGGGGGGGCTCCATAATCAATGAAGATGGCTATTGCAGCCATAAAATTAAAAAGAAGCTTGCTGCTTTGAAAAGCTATGACCAACCTAGACAGCATATTAGAAAGCAGAGACATTACTTTCCCAACAAAGGTCCATCTAGTCAAAACTATGGTTTTTCCAGTAGTCATGTATGGATGTGAGAGTTGGACTATAAAGAAAGCTGAGTGCCAAAGAACTGATGCTTTTGAACTGTGGTATTGGAGAAAACTCTTGAGAGTCCCTTGGACTGCAAGGAGATCAAATCAGTCCATCCTAAAGGAAATCAATCCTGAATATTCGCTGGAAGGACTGATGCTAAAGCTGAAACTCCAATCCTTTGGCCACCTGATATGAAAAACTGACTCATTTGAAAAGCCCCTGATGCTGGGAAGGATTGAAGGCAGGAGGAGAAGGGGACGACAGAGGATGAGATGGATGGATGGCATCACCAACTCAATGGACGTGATTTTGAGCAAGCTCCAGGAGTTGGTGATGGACAGGGAAGCCTGGAGTGCTGCAGTCTATGGGGTCGCAAAGAGTCAGACATGACTGAGCAACCTAATTGAACTGAAATGGCATTTATATTCACAGTGCCTGAAGGGCTTTAAGAAAAATACACCTGCTCTCAAGAAATGTCCTAGGGGAGGTCATTGGGAAAATATTCAAAACAGAGCAGTTGCTCAAAAAGCCCATTTGAATAAGTAAGTTTAACTCACAGTGTTTTAAAAATCTCATGAAAAGATGTCAACATCGTTAATATGAAAGAAATACAAATCAAAATTTCAAATACCTCACGCCGGTCAGAGTGGCCATAGTCAAAAACACTACGAACAATAAATGCTGGAGAGGGTATAGAGAACAGGGGACCCTCCTTCACTGAGACTAGAAACTGCTGAGACTAGATGCTGAGAGCAGCCACTGTGGGGGACACTGGGCAGGTCTTTTAGCAAAGAAAATGAGAATGAAATTAAAATATTCCCTACTACCACACACAAAAGTAAACTCCAAATAAATATCTAAATAAAAGTACAGATACTATTAAACTGTTGAGGAAAAAAAGCAGAACACACTTTGACATGCAGCACCTTCTTTTGATCCATCTCTTAGAATCAGGACAAATAAAAATAAATAAAAAGGTCCTAATAAATATTGAAAGCATTTTCACAGCATCAGTGAAAGAAAAAGACAACCCTCAGAATGGACAAAATTCTTCCAAATGGAGATACCTACAGAGAATTTATCTCCAACACATACAGACAACTCCTACAGAGCAATGTTAAAAACCAAACAATCCAATAAAAAAAAAATCCGCCAAAAATGTAAATGCACATTTCTCTGAAGAAGGCATAGATATGGTCATAAAGCACAAGAACAGATGCTTGGCATCACTAGTTCTTAGAGAAAAGCAAATTAATTTTCCAATAAGGTATCCCCTCACATCGGTCAGAATGACCATCTCAAAAACTCTATAACACTAAATTCTGTAGAAGATGTGAAGAGAAGAAAACCCTCCTACTGTGGGTGGGAATATAAATAGATACATTGACTAGGGAGAACATTACAGAGATTCTTTAAAAAAACTATACTGGAGTACCAAATGGCCTGAAAGTCCCATACCTAGGCGTAAATCCAGAAAAAAAATCAAACTTTTAAAAGATACCTGCAGCCCAACAATCATGGCAGCGCTAAGCACAATAGCAAAGACTGGGAAGCAGCTTAAGTGTGTGCAAGGCCAGAGGAAAGGTTACAGAAGATGGGGTATATATACACAGTACGTATTACTTAGAAGTAAACAAGGATGAAATAATGCCATTTCCAGGGACAGGGAAGAAACCAGAGATTATCATACTAAGTGAAGTAAGTGAGACAGGAAAGAGAGGTATCATAGGAGATTATTTCTTCAAGGAATTTAAAAATGGATACAAATGAATATCATTACAAAAAGAGAAACAGCCTCAAAGACTTAGAGAAGAATCTCATGGACTAAAAAACAAAGTTGGGGGGGGCGGAGGCGGGCAGAAATCAGCTGATTCACATCAATACATGCACCTTAAAACAGGCGCTGAAAGGCTTTCGCTAGTCACAAGTCCCACGGGGCTGTAAATGGCACCTGCCCTCAAGAAATGTCCCAGTGTAAATCATCAGAAAAGAATTCCAAGCAGGGCCAAGCTTCAAGAAGCCAGATTCAAGAGGCAAATTGTACTCCCAATTTAGGTGTAAAATAATAAAAGCACTGGGAAAGATACTCCACATAAATAATCATTAAATCAATGCCAAGCAAAACTGCAATGAGGCATCACCTCACAGTGGTCATGTGTGTGCTGTGCACTCAGCCGTGTCTGACTCTTTGTGACCCCATGGACTGTAGCCCGCCAGGCTCCCCTGCCCATGGAATTCTCCAGGCGAGAATACTGGACTGGGTTGCCATTTCCTCCTCCACTGGTTGCAATGACCATCATATAAAAGATCTACAGAAATAAATACCGCAGAGGATGTACGGAAAAGGGAATCCTCCGAAAGTCTTGGTGGGAATGTGAATGGAGAAGCCACGAAGGAAAACAGCACGGAGGTTCCTTGAAACACTAAACCCAGAGGTGTCATATGATCCTGAGATCCCACTCCTAGGCTTACATCTGGAGAAATCTATCATTTGAAATGACATGTGCACCCCAACTTTCAAGGTAGCACTATTTGCAATAGCCAAGACACAGAATCCAATAAAAAAAATCCACCGACAGAAACATGAACGGTAGCTGGTACGTACGTCTACGCACTGAAGTACTACTCAGCCACAAGACAGAAAAAACAATGGCACTGGCTGTAGCATAGATGGGCTGAAAAATTTTCATACTAAGTGAGGTAAATCAGAGACAAAAAGTCAAATATCGCAAGATATCACATACAAGTGGAATCTATAAATTCATACCAATGAACTAATTTACAAAACAGAAATGGACTCACAGACCGAGAAAACCAAATTATGACTATCAAAAGAAAGTTAAAAGGGAGGAGTAAATTAAGAGTTTTGGATTAAAATACACAGAACTAATATCTATCAAATTGATAATCAAATATGACCTACTTAATACAACAAGGAACTCTACTCAAAAAACTGTAGCAACCTGTATGAGGGAAAAGATGGAAACAGATACACCTCTATGTAAAATTGAGTCAAGTTCCTGTACATCTAAAGACAACAAGACAATGGAAATCAACTCGATTGCACTGTAAAATATAAATTAAATTACACATTAAATTATATGAGTTTGGTGCAGGGGAAACCAGACTGTGGAGACCCTATGAATTAGACATGTGATATTAAATAATATGACACCACCAAAGCTTTTCACTCAGGAGAACACAGAGCAGCAACTTGTTCAAGGTCCTGACCTCAGATGAAATCGACGAGAGAAGAAAAAGGACCATGGGTTAATCAGGGCAACAGCCTCAGTTCAGAGGTTGGGAATCTCAGAGGGGACAAGACACTGCAGGTAAAGAGCAGAAAGGGGGTCTCTGGATACAGGTTCCTGACCCACATGGATGGGGTGAGACACACACAATCTCCAGACCCAGCACCTGGGGACACACGTCCACAGTCTCCAAGGTGACACCACGTTGCCAGGCTGTGCACCTGGGGTCACACAACCCTCGGTTAGAACACCGTGTCTCTGCTAATTGGGCCCTCAAGATAGAAACAAGTGGGTTTCTGTAACCTCCAGGGACGGTAGGAAGAAGTCTAGGGTCAGTCTCCTCTCCCCACATTTGTCCCAGAGAAGTCCTCTTTGCCCTTTGGTTCTGTGTGATATTGACTGTTTTTATAGCATCATGATAATGTTGGACACCAAGGTTCTGGCAGGCTTGGTCCTTTCTTTTCCCACTGAAGTGTTGAGAAAACACACCAGATTCAGGGCTGGAAGACGAGGGGCAGGTCAGGTCTCTGCTGAGTAGAGACGGTCGACCTGAAGGAGGTCACGGCAGCAACCTCACCTGCTGCCCATTGACTTCTTGCCTGATCCATGTGCCCTGCAGTCAATTCACCAGGTCAACCTGCCTCCCTATTCAACCTGAATGTGCTGGAAAATTTGAATAATTGGCGGGGCCTGGTGGGCTGCCGTCTATGGGGTCGCACAAAGTCGGACACGACTGAAGCAACTTAGTAGCAGCAGCAGCAGCCGCAGCCCACCTGAGGAGTCTCCAGGAACCCCAGAGAAAGTGAAAGGCAGGGGGAAAGACTCAGAGCCCACCACAGCAATGACCCCTGGGAGGGCCATGGAACCCCCTCAGAGGAGAGCATGTTACCCAGAGAAGCCCACCTCAGCTCCAGACCCCAGACATCTGAGCGCTGACATTCAGACACAAGCATGGAGTTTTCCAGGACAGAGGCCAGGCCAGGTCTCTACCCAGGTCTCCAGTCCTAGCACACACAACAGGGTCAGGTCTAAATGTTCTCACTGTAGAAAGCACACGATTATGTCTAAACATCATCAGTGTAGACAGGACTTGCTGCTAAGTCACTTCAGTAGTGTCCGACTCTGTGCGACTCCATAGACAGCAGCCCCCCAGGCTCCGCCGTCCCTGGGATTCTCCAGGCAAGAATAGTGGAGTGGGTTGCCATTTCCTTCTCCAATGCATGAAAGTGAAAGTGAAAGTGAGATCGCTCAGTCGTGTCTGACTCTTAGTGACCCCATGGACTGCAGCCTACCAGGCTCCTCCGTCCATGGGATTTTCCAGGCAAGAGTACTGGAGTAGGGTGCCATTGCCTTCTCCAGACAGGACTTGGAGAGGTCTAAATCCGCCATGTAGACAGAACTTGGTCAGGTTAAAAATAGCTTAAAGCTGCCCTCCTAGGACACACAGGTCACACACATGCAGGGTCCCTCACTGTTGAACAGGGGACGTACCCTCATGTGGACTAGGATGTACATTTCTTGAAAAAGAAATCATCACTGGCCTCCACACTTCCCCCACATCAGGAAACTGAAAGAATCTGTGTCATTAAACATTTCAACAGGCAAAACAAAGCTGTTACCAGTTTCTCTGGTCACGTGATGGCCAGGATCCAGGGGAGAGCCAGGAATTTCTTAGAGTGCAGCCCAGTGTCCTGTAAAGACAGACAGGAAGTGGCCTGATTCCAGGACGCAAGGCTTCCAGCAGGAGTCAACCACACTGGAATACTTCCGGAAAAGTATATTCTTTATCAGAGTAAAAATGTATTGTTGAGATTACAAGCATGCTAGTTATTATTTGTAAACCTACAATATTCTTAAAAGTTTGATACCTTAATCTTTGCAGTTCCCATTGGTTCCTTTGGTTCAGATTTTCTAGGTAGAAGCAAGCCACCATTTCAAATTAGCTTCTTCTAATTCTGTTATTTGTTATTATATGAATTAAAGCACATAGTAGAGAAAAAAAATGCCTGCAAATGATTAGTAATTCAAAGAGCACGTGAGCTGCAGGTTACTTTCTCTAACAGTTTCATTTTTTCCCCATGAAGAAAACAGAAAAATTAGGATTTTTTGCTTTTCTATTCAAACTGAGCTAAAATGAAATTGATATTCACATCAACAGTAATAGTTGTTGAGGTTTGAAATGTCACACCAGCGTAACAGAGACTGGAGAAAAGAGAATGCCCCTATACTACTGGAGGGAAACATCTTAAAGCTGAAATGCAAACTGGATTTAATTATCATAGTATGTGGTTCCATGCAGTATGAACCAAGAGTCTAAATATAGCAGGCAATATGTGAAGACAAATTTGATACTTCAAATGTGAGAGTAAAGTTTTCTTGTCAGATCTGCAGCTGGTATGCACAAATTCTTTTAGAATACTGCATGAATTATATATAATATAAATACTTTTTGGATTATATCTTTGTCTGAATGTATGGCTAAGAGTGGGATTGCTGATCATACGGTAACTCTATTTTTAGTTTTTTGGGGAACCGCCATACCGTTATCTACAGGGACGGCACCAATTTACATTCCCACCAACAGTATAGGAGGGCTCCCTTTTCTCCATACTCTCTGCAACACTTTTTATTTGGAGATTCCTTAATGATGGCCATTCTACCAGTGTGAGGTGCTACCTCCTTGTAGTTTTGACTTGGTTTCTCTAATAATTAACAGTGATGAGCATTGTAGGATGAATCTTTAATTTTTGGATGTGTAAAGTCCATTAAGTATAACATGTCAACTTGACAATTTTTTTTCCCCACAGATTAGGGTTTATTAAATATTTAGTTATTTTCTTTCTTCACAGTGTAACTACAGAGACATGTGTTACCATGTTACTCAAGGCAAGAGACCCGAGTTTGACCCATTCGTCAGGAAGATTCCATGGAGATGGGAATAGCTACCCACTTCAGTATTCTTGCCTGGAGAATTCCACGGACGGAGGAGCCTGGTGGGTTACAGTGCATGGGTCCCAAAGAGTCAGACACGACTGAGCACACACACAGGCTTCTTTGAGCAGATTTAGAGACCTGTATTGATCCCTATAAAGGGATCGACCATTCCATTTGAGCTATAACAGTTTCCCTTGATGATACAGCTTGACCTCCTTCTGTATAATTATGTCAGTTGCTAATAACTTTTCAGGATTCTACAGGATTATTAGCCCTCTAATAGCAAAACATGTTTTCAAGTTACATCAGGACATAGGGGTTATGAGCCTAGGGGAGTTTATGCAGACTTTTCTCTCCTGACACTGAGGCCCCTTCCCAGTTTTATGACAGAACAATTTCCAGAGACTGGATGAGCTACATCATTGGCAGGGATCGATGCACAATGAAAGTGTCAGGATTCTTGTGTAAGAATTAAAAGAACATGGATGCACAGCCTTAAACCAAGCACGGAGCCCTTCTAAGTGCAGGAGCCCAAGACACTGTGCGGGGTGTATGTCCATGAAGGCAGCCGCAGACAAGGCTTCTGTTTTCATGGAGCCAATTTTGTGTAGTGGTGTGTTAAATTGATTTATAACTCCAAATATTTGTATCAGTGATGTGTGGACTCTTTTCTATTGAAAATGTGCATTTTTAACTGAGCAGTAGTTTTATGTTCTTGTGTTAGTTACATAATATTATTTGTATAGGGATATATATTATACATATTACATGTATAAACAGTATAAACACAACTATATACATACTCTTTCTCAGATTATTAGGTTTCAGATTAGGTATTAGAAATATTGAACATAGCTCCCCATATTATACAGTAGCTGTTTATTTATTTTATATATAACAGTGTGTATTTGTTAATACCAAATTTCTAATTGATTCTCCACCTCGTTGGTATCCCTAAGTTTGTTTTGTATGTCTGAAATGGTTTCTGTTTTGTCAAGAAGTTTTTTTTGCATCATCGTTTAGATTTCACTGATAGCTGATATCATATGATATTTGTCTTTTTGTGTCTTCACTTAATATTCTAATCTCTAGGTCCATCCACTTTGCTGAAATGGCATTATTTCATTTTTCATGATGAATAATATTCCATTATTTACTCTGTGCTATGCAGACTCTTGATTCAGGCCTTACAGATGTTAGGGACAGACCTGTCAGCATGAAGGTCCTCTCATGGTGTGGGCTAACCCACGATTCCCCAGAAGAATCTTACCTCGTGGTCTGGGCCCCCAGGAAGAATTCATCTTTTGACACGGAACTCCTTGATCACCTTCACAGCAATATCATCCTGCCCCTTCCACTTGCCCAGATGGACCGCTCCAAACTGGCCACTTCCCAGGCCCTTCAACAGGGTTATCTTTTCACAGATTCTGAAAAAGGTAAGAAAGTCGTACTTTAGGATGACAATAGAAGATTTGGGGGCTAAGAGCTTCACAAGTGACTTCCTCCCCAACAAAAATTTAACACTGATGAAGATGAAGGACAGGATGAAGGACAGCACAAATTTTTTTTTTTTTTAAGTTGCTCATTTAGAAAGAAAACCCTTGGCAATGTGGTCTTAGGACCTGTTGTTGTGTGGCAGACAACATGATATCATCACTAGAACAATATTGCTCCTAAAATAGCTACAATTAGTGACATGAAAGGTTCAGTTCAGTGGCTCAGTCATGTCCAACTCTTTGCGACCGCATGGACTGCAACAACGCGCAGGCCTCCCTGTCTATCACCAACTCCCAGAGCTTGCTCAGACTCATGTTCATCCAGTTGGTGCCATCCAACCATCTCAGTCGTTGCGTTCTCCTCCTGCCTTCAATCTTTCCCAGCATCAGGGTCTTTTCCAATAAGTCAGCTCTTCACATCAGGTGGACAAAGTATTGGAGTTTCAGCTACAGCATCAGTCCTTCCACTGAATATTCAGGACTGATTTCCTTTACGATGGACTGGTTGGGTCTTCTTATTCTCCTGCCTTGAGAGTCTCCAAGGGACTCTCAAGAGTCTTCTCCAACACCACAGGTCAAAAGCATCAATTCTTCTGCACTCAGCTTTCTTTATAGTCCAACTCTTACATCCATACATGACTACTGGAAAAACCATAGCTTTGACTAGATGAACCTTTGTTGGCAAAGTCATGTCTCTGCTTTTTAATATGCTGTCTAGGTTGGTCATAGCTTTTCTACCAAGGAGCAAACATCCTTTAATTTCATGGCTGCAGTCAGCATCTGCAGTGATTTTGGAGCCCCCAAAATAAAGTCTCTCACTGTTTCCATTGTTTCCCCATCTATTTGCCATGGAGAAGACTCTTGAGAGTCCCTTTGACTGCAAGGAGATCAAACCAGTCAATCCTAAAGGAAATGAGTCCTGAATATTCAGTGGAAGGACTGATGCTGAAGCTGAAACTCCAATGCTTTGGTCACCAGACGCGAAGAACTGACTCCTTGGAAATGACCCTGATGCTGGGAAAGATTGAAGGCAGGAGAATAAGGGGACGGCAGAGGATGAGATGGTTGGATGGCATCACTGACTCAATGGACATGAGTTTGAGCAAGCTCCGAGAGATAGTGAAGGACAAGGAAGCCTGACATGCTGCAGTCCACAGGGTCACAATGAGTCGGACATGACTTCGTGACTAAATAACCACAATAAAGAATGTAAAACTTTTATAAAATCAGAAAGTTTCCTATAATTAAAAACTTCATGAAAATAAAACTTCTTCATCAAATTAAAAGTGTCTTCAAAATATTAAAAACTACAGAATTATTTATAAAATTAAAAATTTCTACTCTATGAAACACTTTATTCAGAAAACCAAAAGATGAACCACAGACTGGAAGAAACTATTTCCAAAATTTATATCATAGGAAGGATATGTACTCAAATCATACCAAAGAGCCCCTTAAAAATTCATTAAGACTGAAAAACACACCTCACCAACGAATATAAACAAGTATGTATCTAGATATTTGTATCAACCTATAGAGAATTGTTTATATCTCTGTGTAGATAGATGTTTACATCTCTATGTATATAGATATTTATACCTCTTGGTAAATAAATATTTATATTGCTACATAGATATTCTGTAAAATTAGTAGCTTCCAGTAAATTGAAATTTTCCATATAATTAAAACTTACATATAATTAATAACTTTCATAAACTGAATAATTCATAATATTCATACAATTACTGAATTCCAATTACTTTCATACAATTAAAAACTTCCTCAGAAAATTAGAAAATTCCCAAAAGTTAAATACTGCCTCAAAAATATTAGAATTATGCATAAATTTAAAAACTTTTACTCAGTGAAACACCTATTCAGAAAATGAAAAAATGAACCACAAACTGGAGAGACTATTTCTAAAACACACATCAGATAAAGATCAGTACTCAAACTTTACCAAAAACCCCATTCAGTTCAGTTGCTCAGTCGTGTCCGACTCTTTGTGACCCCATGAGTTGCAGCACACCAGGCCTCCCTGTCCATCACCAACTCCCGGAGTTCACCCAGACTCACGTCCATCGAGTCAGTGATGCCATTCATCCATCTCATCCTCTGTCATCCCCTTCTCCTCCTGCCCCCAATCCCTCCCAGCATCAGAGTCTTTTCCAATGAGTCAACTCTTCACATGAGGTGGCCAAAGTACTGCAGTTTCAGTTTCAGCATCATTCCTTCCAAAGAAATCCCAGGGCTGATCTCCTTGAGAATGGATTGGTTGGATCTCCTTGCAGTCCATGGGACTCTCAAGAGTCTTCTCCAACACCACAGTTCAAAAGCATCAATTCTTTGGCGCTCAGCCTTCCTCACAGTCCAACTCTCACATCCATACATGACCACAGGAAAAACCATAGCCTTGACTAGCCGAACCTTTGTTGGCAAAGTAATGTCTCTGCTTTTGAATATGTTATCTAGGTTGGTCATAACTTTCCTTCCAAGAAGTAAGCGTCTTTTAATTTCATGGCTGCAGTCACCATCTGCAGTGATTTTGGAGCCCCCAAAAATAAAGTCTGCCACTGTTTCCACTGTTTCCCCATCTATTTCCCATGAAGTGATGGGACCAGATGCCATGATCTTCATTTTCTAAATGTTGAGCTTTAAGCCAACCTTTTCACTCTCCACTTTCACTTTCATCAAGAGGCTTCTTAGTTCCTCTTCACTTTCTGCCATAAGGGTGGTATCATCTGCATATCTGAGGTTATTGATATTTCTCCCAGCAATCTTGATTCCAGCTTGTAACACACTGCTGCTGCTGCTAAGTCGCCTCAGTCGTGTCCGACCTGTGCGACCCCATAGACGGCAGCCCACCAGGCTTCCCCGTCCCTGGGATTCTCCAGGCAAGAACACTGGAGTGGGTTGCCATTTCCTTCTCCAATGTGTGAAAGTGAAAAGTGAAAGTGAAGTCATTCAGTCGTGTCTGACTCTTTGCGACCCCATGGACTGCAGCCCACCAGGCTCCTCTGTCCATGGGGTTTTCTAGGCAAGAGTACTGGAGTAGCTTGCCATTGCCTTCTCCGGCTTGTAACACACACCTGGCCAAAAAAATAAACAGTAAATAAGGAAGGACAGACAGACTAGGGTGGGGTAGAGACAGGGCTGAGATGCTAACCCTAGGATCTGACAGTCTCACACCTGGGGGGACATCCAGAGAAAACCATCGATCAAAAGCTCAGGTGCACCCAACATTCAGTGCAGCACTACCTACAGCAGCCAAGACACAGAGCCAGAAAGATGCCCAGCAGCAGGCTAATGCTTAAAGAGGGTGTGGTTCACAACGATAACAGACTACTACTCACCCAAGAAAAAGTGCCACTGAAATGGAAGTTAAGTCACTGCTAGCCACGAGCAACTTCACTTTCACTTTTCCTTTCATGCATTGGAGAAGGAAATGGCAACCCACTCCAATGTTCTTGCCTGGAGAATCCCAGGGACGGGGGAGCCTGGTGGGCTGCCGTCTATGGGGTCACACAGAGTCAGACATGACTGAAGTGACTTAGCAGCAGCAGCCACGGGGATGGACATGGAAAAGCATACACCAAGTGAACTCAGCCGGACAGAGAAAGGCAATGCTATATGATGTCCATCCTAGGCAAAATAAAAATGCAGATACGAGGAACTAATTTACAAGACAAAAAGATACTCTGAGATTTCAAACACAGAGGAAGCCCCAGAAAAATGAAGAGCAGGGTTTTACCGCCTTCCTTCCTTCTTTACACATGTGCAGAAAATCTGTATCTGTAATAGAGACTCAACAAGGACCTGATGATTACCACAGTGAACTTTATTTGATTTTCTGCAATATCCCCTATGACAAAGAATTGAGGGGGAAAAAAGAAGGCTTTCTGAATATGTCACAAGTGACTTGGGTGGCTGTACACTGCCAAAAAGCACAAAACTGAAAATCAACTATAATCCAGCAACTCATCTCATGATATTAAAGAAAAGAAAAGAAAGGAATTACTAGTTTATGCCCTTCCAATACAGGAAATAGAAGAGACACAGGTTCGATCCCTTGGGTCAGAAAGATCTCCTAGAGGAGGAGGAGGGCATGGCAAACCACTCTAGTATTCTTACCTGGAGAATCCCATGGACAGAGGAACCTGGAGGGTTACAGTTCATAGGGTTGCAAAGAGTTGGACACAACTGAAGCGACTTAGCACACACGCATGCCCTGCCACCTCCTTAACTTGGGCTAATATCCTACTTCTGGAGACTGAGCAGGCTTCATTCCCAGGCTGGACTGGTGTGTGGTCGACACAGCATGGCAGGGTGCCCTTCATTGACACCCCTCTTAAACCTGTACTGGGACCAGAGTCCCCAGCAAACAACGGTGGCCTGACTCTCGAGCCTCAAGGACCAGGGTAAAGTCTCCAAGTACCCAGGTCTGCTGATGCTGGGGTCCCCAACTGAAGCTTCCTTCCTGAGGGTACAACCTCCTAGGCACTTCAGCAGGGAGTAGTGCCCAGTTACAGATGGGTCTGGAAGGGAGGGGGGAAGTTTTAGGGGGAAGAAGCAGTGAGACACAAACCCTCTGGTGTTTGCTCAGACACATTCCATTGTAACTCCAGCCCAGGAAGCTCTTTCCCTAATTCTCTGTTTGCAGCTGGGGTCGAAGAAGTACAGCCGCCTCGTGGACATTTCTCTGAACTACAACTTGATCACCAGTGCCACAAGCACCTCCAATTCACAAGGCCGATGGGGCTGTTAGTGACAGCTGCCCTCAGGAAAGGTCCTGTGACGGTTTTGCAGAAATAAATTCCAACACAACTGACTGCTGAGAAGCCAACTGCAAAAGTAAATTTTCTTCACACCCTTTAAGGAAACAAACAAACCCAAATGGTCACAGGACAAGATGCTCAGATTCCCTAGTTATTACAAGAGGAACACCAATCAAATGGACAAGAAATCACAGTGCATCTGACAGAAGAGCAGTCCTGACTGCACACCGTGAATAGGGGAGAGAGCCCGCAGGTGATGCAAGCCCTGTACACGTTCCGTGGGAATGGACATTGGGAACAGCTCCAGGAAAGGACAGCCCCCCAGGCCTAGAGAACAAAGCCTAGGATCTTAATACCCACATCTGGGCCTGTGTTATGAAAAACCATCATTCAAACTGACAGATGCACCCCAACATTCACTGAAGTGGTATGTGAAATAGCCAAGACACAGACTCAAGAAAAGGTCCCATGACAGATTAAATCTTGAAAAAATGTGGTACATATATACGATTTGCTATCACTCAGACACCAAAAACCACCACTGAAGTCATGAAATTATGCCACTGGTCACCACAAGGATGGACCTTGGAGGATCCTACACTCAATGGAGTCAGCAACAGAGGAAGATTATAGCAGATGATGTCCCTTCAAAGCAAAATTAAGAAAAGAGGTACAGGGGAGTAATTTGCAACAGAAAAAGACACTGTGACATTCAAACCCAATTCAAAAAAGGGGAGGGGAGGGGAAATAGATATGAAATAGCATGTTGGTACTAACATATCCACAGAAATCTGGATTATCTCCTTCCATCCTTTCTATGTGCACTGAAATTTGTATCTCTAACATACCCACAGAAATCTGTACTTATATTAAGTAATTCACAAGGATTATCTCTAGCCTTCCTTCCTTCCATGCACACATGCACAGAAATATTTCTAACTTATACTTGGAAATCTGTCACTGTAATAGATAATCCTCAAGGACTATCTCCTTCCTTCATTCCTTGCATGTATACAAAAACCTATGTCTCTATTAGCTAGCCTATCTCTATTTCTATTAGTCACCTGATGTTCAGTACAGAGAATTTACTCCACCTTGCTTAATACCCTTTGTGGCAAAAGAATTTTTAAAAATGTGCAAATATGCTGTATGTATCTGCCATAACTAAGTCCATTGTACACTGAGGACAAGAACAAAAATGCAAATTGATTATACTTCAACATAGCATTGGCATGAGAGTAACGAACAGAAAAGGAACAAAAAGTAATGTATACTTTATTCCCTCTGAACATCCCTGACTTGGTATGCTATCCGATCCCTGGAACCTACATAGGCTTGATTCCCATTGCTGGACAGGGGTGGGGTCAAGACCACGTGGCACTGTGGCCTTCATTAAGACCCCACTTAAATATGCACTGTCCAGAATTCCCAGTGCCCCCCAGTGATGGTGGCACTCTGTCCTCGAGGATGAGGGTAAAGTCACCAAGTATCCAGGTCAGCTGTTTCTGGGGTCCCCAGGTGAAGCCTCCTTTCTGAGAGCAGCCTCTTAGGAAGCTAAGTGTGAAATCAATTCGCAGGTTAGAAGGAGTCTGGAGGGGCGGGGTGAAGCTTTACGGGGAAGTAGTAGTGAAACACAGGGCCTTGGGTGCTGTGTTTGCTCAGGCACATTCCTCTGTAACTCACAGCCTAGAAAATCAACTTTCCCTAAGGCTCTGTTCGGGGCCCGGGGAAGACGCGGCCCGGGGGAGGAAGGACCCACAGGGGCGGAGAACCCAGGGAGGGAGCGGGAGCCACAGGGGGCACAGAGGGACACGAGAGGAGCAGCAGCCGCAGCAAGGCTCTGTTTGCATGTGGAACCAGAGTTGGGCATGAAGAAGTGCTGCCGCCTCGTGGACACTTCTTGTAACTACAACCTGACCTGTGGGGCTCACTGCTGCTGCTGCTAAGTTGCTTCAGTCCGACTCTGTGGGACCTCATAGACGGCAGCCCACCAGGCTCCCCCATCCCTGGGATTCTCCAGGCAAGAACATTGGAGTGGGTTGCCATCACCTTAAATTCACGAAGCTTGTGAAACATCTACTCTGCTTTATTGACTACACCAAAGCTTTTGACTGTGTGGACCACAACAAGCTGTTGAAAATTCTTCAAGAGATGGGAATGCCAGACCACCTTACCTGCCTCCTGAGAAATCTGTATGCAGGTCAGGAAGCAAGTTAGAATTGGAAATGGAACAATAGACTGGTCCCAAATTGGGAAAGGAGTACATCAAGATTGTATATTGTCACCCTGCTTATTTAACTTCTATGCAGAGTACATCATGAGAAACGCTGGGCTGGAAGAAGCACAAGCTGGAATCAAGATTGCCGGGAGAAATATCAATCACCTCAGATATGCAGATGACACCACTCTTATGGCAGAAAGAGAACTAAAGAGCCTCTTGATGAAAGTGAAAGAGGAGAGTGAAAAAGTTGGCTTAAAACTCAACATTCAAAAAAAAAAAAAACCACAAAAAACTCAACATTCAGAAAACTAAGATCATGGTATCTTGTCCCATCACATCATGGCAAATAGATGGGGAAACAATGACAGACTTCCTGACAGATTTTCTTGGGCTCCAAAATCACTGCAGGTGGTGACTGCAGCCATGAAATTAAAAGATGCTTGCTCCTTAGAAGAAATGTTATGACCAACCTAGACAGTATATTTAAAAGCAGAGACATTACTTTGCCAACAAAGGTCCATCTAGTCAAAGCTATTGTTTTTCCAGTAGTCATGTATGGATGTGAGAGTTGGACTATAAAGAAAGCTGAGTGCCGAAGAATTGATGTTTTTGAACTGTGGTGTTGGAGAAGACTATTGAGCGTCCCTTGGACTGCAAGGAGATCAAACCAGTCCATCCTAAAGGAAATGAGTCCTGAATATTCATTGGAAGGACTGATGCTGAAGCTGAAACTCCAATACTTTGGTCACTTGATGCGAAGAGCTGACTCACTGGAAAAGACCCTGATGCTGGGAAAGATTGAAGGCAGGAAAAGAAGGGGATGACAGAGGATGATATGGTTAGATGGCATCACCAACTTGATGGACATGAGTTTGAGCAAGCTCCAGGAGTTGGTGACGAACAGAGAAGCCTGGCGTGCTGCAGTCCATGGGGTCACAAAGAGGTAGAAATGACTGACCGACTGAACTGAACTTCAGGGCTGTTAATGACCACTGGCCTCAGGAAAGATCCTGGGGTGTGTGTACCAATATAAATTTGAAAACACAACTGACTTTCAAGAAGCCAACTGCAAAAGTAAATTTTCCTCACACCCTTCAATAAAAAATAAAAAAAAAAAAAAAAGATGGCCACAGGACAAGACGCTCAGCATCCCTAATTATTATAGGAGGGATGCCAGTTAAAATGACAACAAGAAATCAAACCCCGTCTGACAGGATATCCTGAGTGTCTGCAAACAGTAACTGGGGGAGAGAGCCGGGGGATAATGCAAGCCCTGTACATGTTCCATGGGAAGGGACATTGCTAACAACACCTAGAAAGGACAGCCCCTGCCCCCAGGCTGGAAAATATTTTCAAGAAAGTATAGCCTAGGATTTTAATGCTCACACGTGGGTCTCTGTTATGAAAAGCTATTCAAAATGGCAAATGCACCCCAACATTCGCTGCAGTGATACTTGCAGTAGCCAAGACGGAGCCCCAAGAAAAGTTCCACCAACAGACTAAATCTGAAAGAAATGTGGTACACATATACAATTTGCTATTACCTGGACAGAAAAACTGCCACTGCAATTATGAAATTATGCCACGAGTTGGCACAGGGATCATACACTAAGTGAACTCAGCAACAGAGGAAGAAAATAGCAGATGATGTCACTTTTAGACAACATAAAAGAGATACAGGGGAAGCAATTAACAACACAAAGAGAGACTCTGAGATTCAAACACAAATCAAGAATTAAAAAAAAAAAAGGAAAAAGGAAAGGGCCAGGGATGAATTAGGAGGTTGGTACTAACGTACACAGAAATTTGTAACTGTAATAGAAGGAGTAGAATGAAAAAGCCGACTTAAAACAAAATATTAAGAAAACTAAGACCATGGCATCTGGCGCCATTAGTTTATGGCAACCAAAGGGGAAAAGGTAGAAGCAGTGATAGATTTCCTCTTCTTGGGTTCTAAAATCACTGCAGATGGTGACTGCAGCCATGAAATCAGAAGAAGATTGCTTCTTGGCAGGAAAGCTATGACAAACCTAGACAGTGTGTTGAAAAGCAGAGATATTACTCTGCTGACGAAGGTCTGTTACAGTCAAAGCCATGATCTTCCCAGGGGTCACATACGGTTGTGAGAGCTGGACTGTAAAGAGGGCAGAGCACCAAAGAACTGATGCCTTTGAACTGTGGTGCTGGAGAAGACTCCTGAGAGTCCTCTGGTCAGCAAGGAGATCAAACCAGGTCATCTTAAAAGAAATCAATCCTGTATACTCATTAGGACTGATGCTGAAGCTCCAGTGTTTTGGTCACTTGAAGTGAATAGCGAAGTCACTGGAAAAGTCCCTGATGCAGCGAAGTCACTGGAAAAGTCCCTGATGCTGGGAAAGATTGATGGCAGAAGGAGAAGAGGGCATCAGACGATGAGACGGCTGGATGGCGCCACCAATGCAATAGACATGAACTCGGACAAACTCCGGGAGATGGTGAGGCACAGGGAGGCCTGATTGCCGCAGTCCACAGGGTTACACAAAGTTGGACGCTATGGACAACTGACACAACAATAAGTAATCCACAGGGATTATCTCCTGCCTGCCTTCATTCCTTGCACATATATACAGAAATATTTATCTCTAACATATACATGGAAATCTGTTGTTGTAACAGGTAACCCACAAGGACTATCTCCTTCCTTCATCCCTTGCACATGTACAAAAATAAATCTATATATAATAGATACTCCACAGAGACCTGATGTTCAGCCCAGAGAACTGTTCTACATCTTGTTCAGTAACCTCTGTGGCAAGTGAATCAAAAGATAAATATCCTGTATATACATATCATAAGTGAATCAGTCCATTGTACACTGAGGACAAGCACAAAACTGCAAATCAACTATATTTCAACATAGCATTGGCAAGAGACTAAAGAAAAGGAACAAAATTAATGCCTAGTTTATTCCCTCCAACCTCCCTGACTTGGGATGCTATTACATCCCTTGAACCTGAATAGGCTTGAGTCCCACTGCTGGACAGGGATGGGGTCAAGACAGCCTGGCACTGTGGCCTTCACTGAGACCCCACTTAAACTTGAACTGTCTGGTTGGACCTGCCTGGGACCAGAACCCCTAGTGAACCCCAATGATGGTGGCCCGATCCTCTGGCCTGGAGGACCAGGGTAAAGTCACCAAGGATCCAGGTCTGCTGTTGCTGGGTCCCCAGATCAAGCCTCCTTTCTGAGAGTGCAGCCTCTTGGGAAGCTCAGCATGGATTTATTAAATAAGGATTTATCAAATATTTACTTATTTCTTTTCTTCTTAGTCTAACTCTAGGTACATGCGTTTTCATGTAACTCAAGGCAATGAGCTCAGTTATGTATCTTTGAGCAGTTTCAAAGACCTACAGTGCTCCCTATAGAGGAAAGGCTTGTGCTGGGACCAAGGTCCACCTCTCAGTAAAAGCTGTTTCTTGAGCAGATTCAGTCAGTGCAGGGGGCACACGCTGAGACCGCCATGCCAACTGACACTTCCCACATCTCAGGCCTCAGAGTGACCATTCCATTTGAGGGTGAAAGGTTTGCCCTGGTGATATAGTTATACCACTTTCTTTATGACCAGTTGAGTTGTTAATGACTTTTTAGGATTCTATAGGAAATCAACCCTGCATATTCATTGGAAGGACTAATGCTGAAGCTCCAATACGTTGGTAACCCTAATGATATGAAGAGCCAACTCATTAGAAAAGACCCTGATGCTGGAAAAGACTGAGGCAGGAGGAGAGGGGACAAAAGAGGACAATTGGTGATGGCACCACCAATTCAACGGACATGAATTTGAGCAAGCTCCAGGAGACGGTGAAGGACAGGGAAGCCTGGCGTGTGGCAGTCCATGGGGTCGCAAAGGGTTGGACACGACTGAGCAACTGAACAGCAATAGGATTTATTAGCCTTCTAATAGCAAAATATATGTTTTAAAGTTACATCAGGACACAGGGTTTACATCCTGAGCCTAAGGGAGTTTCTGCAGATTTTTCTATTCTGACATCAAGGCCCCGTCCCCAGTTTTATGACAGCACAATTGCTAGAGACTGGATGAGATCCATCATTGCCAGGAATCGGTGCAGAATGACGATGTCAGAATCCCTGAGTAAGGATTATTAACAATGTGGATTCTGACCACACAGCATTAAACCAAGCAGGGAGCCCTTCTAAGTGCAGGCGCCCCCGACACTGTGCCCCTGAAGTCAGCCTCAGCCAAAGGCTTCTGTTCACATAAAGCCAATTTTGTGTAATGGTGTGTTACACTGGTTTATGACTTCAAATACTAGTATCAGTGATAGGCTGACCCATTTCTATGGATTAAACTGGTGCATTTTAATTGAAGAGTAGCTGTTTTATATGTTTGTTTCAGGTGTAGCAAAGTCATTCAGTTATGTATACATATATACTACATATATATGGTACCTAGTATACATTATATGTGTTATATATAATACATATATATATATATATATATATATATAAAGACACACCCACATACGTGCTCTCCGATTATTAGGTTTCAGATTACCAGGTTATTACACATATTGAATAGAGTTCCCTGTGCTGTACAGTAGGGCCTTGTTTATCTACTTTATATGTAGTAGTGTATATCTGTTAACCCCAAACTCCTAATTAATCTCCTATCCCTTTTCTCTTTGGTAACCCTAAGTTTGTCATCTATGTCTGAGACTGTTTTGTCAAGAAGTTCATTGGCATCATAGTTCAGATTTCACTCACAAGTGATAATAAGCTATTTGTCTTTCTGTGTCTTCACTGAATATGCTAATCTCTAGGTCCACCCACGTTGAGGAAATGGCATTATTTCACTTTTTATGGCTGAGTAGTACTCCATTGTAATTCTATGATATGTGGACTCTAGATTCAGGCCTTACAGATGTTAGGGACAGACCTGTCAGCATGAAGGTCCTCTCGTGGTGAGGGCTAAACCACGATTCCCCAGAAGAATCATACCTCATAGTCTGGGCCTCCTGGAAGAATTCATCTTCTGACACGGAGCTCCCTGATCACCTTCACAGCAACATCCTCCTGCCCCTTCCACTTGCCCAGATGGACCACTCCAAACTGGGCATTTCCCAGCTCCTTCAACAGGGTTATCTCTTCACTTTGCAGTTCCCAGATTCCTAGTGAGGCAAGACAGGCACTCTTTAGGGTGAGAATAGGAGGCTGTGGGGCTCACAGCTTCACAAGTGACTTCCTCTCCAATGAAAACTTAACATCGACAAGATGAAAGATGATAAGAGCTTTTTAGGTTTCTCAGTTAAAAAGAAAACCCTTGGAAATGTCTTCTTAGAGCTTTTTAGGTTTCTCAGTTAAAAAGAAAACCCTTGGAAATGTCTTCTTAGGACCTACCTGTTAGACAACGTGATATTTGCACCAAAACAATATTGTTCCTGAAATAGCTACAACTCGTGACAAAAAGGTTAGCATTAAAAAACTTTGCCAACCAGAGGCTCTTGGAAAAACCTGATGACAAAATGTGCTTATTGCCCTTAGCTCGGTAAGGGCTAGGGTTAGTTAGATTAATTGGCTTGACTTGAGTAATAAGTTCTTGGAAAGCAAAACTTAAAAGAGAAAAGCTGCTTTATGTGATTCTTTAAATTCTCATCAAAATTAATTTTGTGATATAATATTTTTAATTTCCCATTTTTATTTTGCTAAATTTTCTTTCTTTTTGATAACTTTATTATTGTTGTAGATAGTCATCAACAATTATTTAAGTGGAAGTACAGTTTATTTACAACACTAAATTATTTTTATGTGTACAAAACAGTGATTCAATACTCTTATGGAGTATACTGCGTTTAAAGGTATTACAAATAGAAGCTACATATCCTTGTGCTATATAATATATCCTTGTAGCTTATTGAAGATATACACAGCAAGCTTCTCTCTCTTCATCCCCCACACCTAGCCTGCCTCTCCCGCCTCCCCATCCCCACTGGTAACTACTGGTTCTCGTGTCTGCGGGCCTGTCTCCGTTCCATGGGTAACTTCATAGCTGTCGCGTTTTAGATTTCTCGTATAAGTGATATTGTATAATATTTGTCTTTCCAACTTACATAATTTGTTATGATAATCATAGGATTATATTGCTGAAAATGCCATTAATCTTCTTTGTAGCTGAATATTATTCATTATATATTTCATATATGAAAACCTAGGTATATATTCATATATACAAACCTAAGTATATATTTCATATATACAAACCTAGGTAATACATATTTGTGGAGTGGATTCTTTTGGTATTGTTCTTTAACCAAAAGAATAAAAACTTTACTGTAACTTATAATGATACTAATTCTTACAACTTGGGCTTGGTAAAATGTGTGTTTTGCCTGGACTTCTAGGGCAATAGTTCTCAAACTTCAGTGTGCTTTGGTGCTTCAGAAGCACCTAAAGGGCTTATTAACCCAAATTTTCAGACTGCAGTTCCAGAGCTTCTGATTTAGTAGATAAGCAAATACCAGTCCATGAACCATAATGAAAATCACTGTGCCTTTGAGTAATGCTCTTAGAGACTTAAGACAAGTCTTCTAACTCAAGTATACAGTCTTACATCTTAATACCAAAAAAGTCTTAATTTGAAACTAAAAGATTGCTAAATAAGTTGTATTTACAGGGCACTGTGAAATGAAATCAATATGGAGGCATCAAAACAATGAATGTAAAATGTTTTGTCAGAGAACATTAACAGAAACAAGTTTATCCTGTAATCACGTTAAGTACATCCCCTCCTTCCTTTCTTCCCTTCTTTCCATGGACATATACACAGAAATATGTATATCTAACTTACACATAGAAATCGATCACTGTAATAGATAACCCACAAGGACTATGTCCTTCCTTTGTTCCTTGTCTGTAAGCAAAAATCTGTATCTCTAACAGTTACTCCACAGAGACCCGATGTTCAGCACAGAGAACTTTACTCCACCTTGTTCAATAACCTCTACGGCAAAGGAATAAAAACACGTACAAATATGTCATAACTGCATCAGTGCGCTGTACCCTGGGGACAAGCACGAAACTGCAAATCGAGTGCATTTCAACACAGTGTTGGCATGGGATTAAGAACAGAAAAGGACAGAAAAGTTATGTCTAGTGTCCTTCCTCTAATCTCCCTGACTTGGGATGCTATCCCATCACTGGAACCTGAGTAGGCTTGAGTCCAGGGCTGGGCTGGGGCGCGGTTGATGCGGCCCCGCACGGTGCCTTTCATGAGACCCCTCTACTGTCTGGTTTGCCCTGGCTGGGACCAGAATCCCTAGTGCCCCGCAACGATGATGGCCCGACGCTCTGGCCTCGTGGATCAGGGTAAAGTCACCAAGGATCCAGATCCCTGGTACTGGGGTCTCCAGCTGAAGCCTCCTTCCTGAGAGTGCAGCCTCCTAGGCAACTCAGAAGGGAGTGGTGGCGCAGGTAGGATGAGTCAGTAGGGGAAGGATGAAGCGTCAGGGGGAAGATGCAGTGAGATACAAGGCCTTGGATGTTTGCCCAGAACATTCCACTCTAAGTCACACCCCAGGTATTCAACTTTTCCTAAGGCTCTGCTTGCAGGTGGGACTGGAGCTGGGCATGAAAAAGTGCTGCCTCCTTGTGGACATTTTCTGTAACTACAACTTGACCACCAGCACTTAACTGGCACCTGCAATTCACTTGCAAGACCTGCGGGGCTGTTAAGACCAGCTCCCCTCAGGGAATGTCCTCTAGCAGGTTTTGCAGAAATAAATTCCAAACACAATCAACTTTCAAGAAATCAGTTGAAAAAGTAAAATTTCATCACACGCTTTAAGAAAAAAAATACCAAATGGGCACAGGAGATTATTCTCAGTAAGTTCAGTCGCTCTGCTGCTGCTGCTGCTGCTAAGTCATTTCAATCGTGTCCGACTCTGTGTGACCCCATAGACGGAAGCTCACCAGGCTCCCCCGTCCCTGGGATTCTCCAGGCAAGAACACTGGAGTGGGTTGCCAGTTCCTTCGTGTCCAACTCTTTGCAATGCCATAGACTACAACACGCCAGGCTTCCCTGTCCATCACCAACTCCGAGAGCTTGTTCAAACTCATGTGCCTTGAGTCAGTGATGCCATCCAACCATCTCATCCTCTATCGTCCCCTTCTCCTCTTGCCTTCAATCTTTCCCAGCATCAGAGTCTTTTCCGATGAGCCAGTTCTTCACATCAGGTGGTCAAAGTACTAGAGCTTCAACTTCAGCATCAGTCCTTCCAATGAATATTCAGGACATATATACAAGACGCTATTACTCAGATATGAAAACTGCCACAGAAATTATGCCTGTAGTTGACACAAGGATGGACCTTGGAGGATCAGACACAAAGCAAGCCATCAACAAAGGAAGAAAAAACGATGTCCCTTCAAGGCAAAATTTAAATAAGAGACACAGAGGAAGTAATTTACAATGCAAAAAAGACTCAGATTCAAACACAAAGAATCCCCCTCAAAACACGGGAAGGGTCAGAGATAAATTAGGAGGTTAAAGTGGACACAGAAATCTGTATCTGTTATAATTCACAAGGAATTTCTCCTTCCTTCCTTTCACACATGCACTAAAATCTATAACTCTAACATACCCACAAGAATCTATCTGTATGAGGTAATCCATAAGGATTATCTTCTCTCTTTTCACTTTTCTTCCTTCCATGCACATATACACAGAAATACTTAGCTCTCAAATATACATAGAATCTGTCACTGTAATAAATAATCTATAAGCAGTCTCTCCATTCTTAGTTCCTTGCATGTATACAAAACACTTGTATATCCAACTGTTACTCCACAGGGACGTGAAGTTCACCACAGAGGACTTTACTCCATCTTGTTCAATAACCCCGTGGCAAATCTTTGTTTAAAACTACAAATATGCTGTATGTACATGTCACAACTAAATTGTCCATTGTTCGCTAGGATAAGCACAGAACTTAAAATTGACTATATGTCAACAAAGCATCAGCAATATATTAAAAGAAAAATAAGAAATGTCTAATTAATTCCCTCCCACCTCCCAGACATGGGGACCTGAGTAAGCTTGAATCCCAGGGCTGGACTGGGGTGGGGTGGACACAGCTGGGCAAGTTGACCTTAACCGAGACTCCACTTAAACCTGTACTGTCTATTTTCTCCGAGCTGGGACCAAAAACCCTAGTGCACAATGATGATGCTGGCTGGACCCTCTGGCCTCCAGGACCAGGTAAAGTCACCAAATATCCAGGTCAATTGGTGTTGGGGTCTCCAGGGGAAGTCTCTTTCCTGAGAGGGCAGCTTCTGAGGCCCCTCAGCAGGGAGCCATGCCCCAGGTTTTGAGGAGTTCAGAGAGGAGAGGTGAAACGTCAAGGAGGGGATTCCCACCGGAATCTGTATCTGTATAAGGTAATCCACAAAGGTTATCTCCAGCCTTCTTTCCTTGGTTCCTTTATTCTTTCCTTTCTTCTACGCACATATACAGAGGTATATTTATCTCTAACATATACATAGAAATCGGTCCCTGTAATAGATAAGCTACAAGGACTATCTCCTTTATTCATTACTTGCCATTACATAAAGCATCTGTACCTCTAATAGTTATTCAACAGGGACCTGATGTTCAGCACAGAGAACTATATTCTGCTGTGTGCAATAACCTCTGTAGCAAAAGAATAAAAAAATACAAATATGCCGTATGCATGTGTTATTAGTAAATCACTCCATTGTACAAGGAGGACAAACACAGAGATGGAAAACGGCTATACTTCAACATACCATCAGCAGAGGATGCAAAGGAAGAGGAACGTAATGCCTTCTTTATTCCCTCCGACCTCCTTAACTTGGGATGACGTCTGATCTCTGGAAACTGAATAGGCTTGAGTCCCAGGGATGGATGGGCTTGGGGTCTACACAGCCGAGCAAGGTGCCGTTCATTGACCTGACATTCCATTATCTCCCTTTAGGCAAAATTTAAAATAGATACAGGGGACATAATTTGAAACCCAAAAAGAGACTCTGAAGCAAAACCAAATCAGGAACTAAACAAAAAAAAAAAAAAAGGAAAAAAAAACACTAAAAAAAAAAAATCTCTCTGGCTAGAGATGAATCAGTAGTCAGCACTAACCCATACACAGTAATCTGTAACTGTAACGAATAATTCACAAGGATTATCTCCTTTCTTCCTTTCACATGCACACTGAAATTTTTATCTCTAATATACAACAGAAATCTGTATCACTATTAGGTGCTCACAAGATATCTACTTCCTTCCATCCTTCTTTCTTTCCTTTCATGCACATATATACAGAAATATACATGTCTCTCATGAGAAACGCTGGACTGGAAGAAACACAAGCTGAAATCAAGATTGCCGGGAGAAATATCAATAACCTCAGATATGCAGATGACACCACCCTTATGGCAGAAAGTGAAGAGGAACTCAAAAGCCTCTTGATGAAAGTGAAAGTGGAGAGTGAAAAAGCTGGCTTACAGCTCAACATTCAGAAAACGAAGATCATGGCATCTGGTCCCATCACTTCATGGGAAATAGATGGGGAAACAGTGGAAACAGTGTCAGACTTTCTTTTTCTGGGCTCCAAAATCACTGCAGATGGTGACTGCAGCCATGAATTAAAAGACGCTTACTCCTTGGAAGGAAAGTTATGACCAACCTAGGTAGCATATTCAAAAACAGAGACATTACTTTGCCAACAAAGGTTCATCTAGTCAAGGCTATGGTTTTTCCTGTGGTTATGTATGGATGTGAGAGTTGGACTGTGAAGAAGGCTGAGCGCTGAAGAATTGCTGCTTTTGAACAATGGTGTTGGAGAAGACTCTTGAGAGTCCCTTGGACTGCAAGGAGATCCAGCCAGTCCATTCTGAAGGAGATTAGCCCTGGGATTTCTTTGGAAGGAATGATGCTAAAGCTGAAACTCCAGTACTTTGGCCACCTCATGCGAAGAGTTGACTCATTGGAGAAGACTCTGATGCTGGGAGGGACTGGGGGCAAGAGGAGAAGGGGACGACAGAGGATGAGATGGCTGGATGGCATCACTGACTCGATGGACGTGAGTCTGAGTGAACTCCAGGAGTTGGTGATGGACAAGGAGGCCTGGCGTGCTGCGATTCATACGATCACAAAGAGTCGGACATGACTGAGCAACTGATCTGATCTGATCTGACTTATACATGGAAATTTGTCAGTGTAATATATAATCCACAAGGACTACCTCCTTCCTTTGCTCATGGCACATAGATACCCGCATCTCTAGAGGTACTCCACAGGACCTGATGCTCAGCACACAGGGCTTCACTCCATCTTCTGCAATAACCTCTATGGCAAAAGAACAAAAACAAGTATGAACACGCTAGTGTACATGTCATACATGAATCAGTGCATTGTACGATGAGGACACTGACCCTCCTAGGGACCTCAGCAGGGAGTGGTGCCCAGGAAGGCTCGAGTATCTGGAGGAGGGTTGAAGCCTCAGGGGGCAGAGGTGGTGAGACACAAGCCTAGGGTGTTTGCTCTGGCATATTCCAGTCCACATCCCAGCCCAGGAATCCCACTTTTCCTAAGGCTACGGTCATCTGAAACTAGAGATGGGACTGAAGAAGCGCTGCCGCCTTGTGGACATTTCCTGTAACTACAACTTGGCCACCAGCGCTCACTGGCACCTCCAAGTCACAAGGTCTGTGGGGATGTTAAGGACAGCCGCCATCACTTAGTTTGGTGGTCAGTGTTTTAGGAATAAATTCCAAACACAATAAACTTTCAAAAGGTCAATTGAAATGGGTAAATTTTCCAGAAAATCACACACACACAAAAAAAGCAGCAGGAAAAGATGCTCAGTGTCTCTATCACAGGAGGAATGCCGATCAAATCAACAAGAAGAAATCAGATCCCATCTGACAAAAAGCCATCCTGACTGTCTGCAAACAGTAAATACGGAAGAGCACAGCGAGATGATGGAAACCCACTACACATTTCAGGGGAGTGGACATCTGCAACAGCCATTAGAACGGACGGCCACCACAGGCCAGAACGGAAAATTTCAGGAGAGCTAGCCTTGGCTTGTAAAGCCCACCCTTGGGCCTGTCACCAAAAACCATCACTGAAAATGACACAACAGCCCAACCTTCACTGTACTGCTGCTTCCAATAGCTAAGACACAGGTGCAAGAAAGGGCTGATCAACAGTTGTACTCTTAAAGGAATTTGGTATATATATATACAAAGAGCAATTACTCATACATGGAAAACTGCCACTGAAATTAAGATATCATGCCACTGGTCGCCACAAGGATGGACCTTGGAGGAACATACATTAAATGGAGTTGGGAACAGAGGAAGAAAAAATTGGGAATGTTGTCCCTTCAAGGCAAAATTGAAAAAAGAGATATAGGGGAAGTAATTTACAATACAAAAGGAGACTCTGACATTCAAACACAAACAAATAATTCTAGGAAAAAAGGAAACCCATAGGTATGAATTAGGATGTCGGTACTAACAAATCCACAGAAATCCATATCAGTAATACATAATTCATAAGGGTTATCTCCATTCTTACTTCCAAATATGCAAAATCTGTAGCTGAAATCTGAAATCTGTAGCTCAACCATATCCACAGGAATCTGTATCACAATTCACAAGGATTTTTGCTGCTTTCTTGCTTCCTTCCTACCTTCTATCCTTTCTTTGATGCACCTATACACAGAAATATTGATCTCTAACATATGCATAGAAAGCGGCCCCTGGAATACAGAATCCACAAGGACTGTCTCCTTCCTTCATACCCTGTCTTTACATAAAATATCTGTACCTCTAATAGTTACTTCACAGGGATCTGGTGTTCAGCACAGGAACTTTACTCCACCATGTTCAATAACCCCTGTGACAAAAGAAAACGCTATAAGCTGTATGCATATGTCACAACTGAACCAGTCCATTGTACAATGAGGAGACACACAAAACTCCAAATCGACTATACTTCAACATAGCATCCTCATGAAACGACAAACAGGAAGAGGAAAAGAAAGTAATGGCTACTTTATTTCCTCTGACCTCCCTAAGTTGAGATGTGTCTGATTCCTGGGACCTGCATAGCGTTGGTCCCAGGGATGGACAAGATTGGGGTCTACACAACTGAACAACATGCCCTTTACTGACCTGACGTTCCATTATCTGCCTTTTCAGCAACATTTAAAAGAGATACAGGGGATGTAAGTTAAAACACCAAGAGACTCTGAATCAAACCCAAATCAAGAATTAAAAAACAAGGAAATGGCCAGATGAATCATTAGTCAGTACTAATTTATACACAGTAATCTGTAACTGTATTAGGTAATTCACAAGGATCATCTCCTTCCTTCCTTTCTTCTTTCTTTCCTTTGATGCACATGTACACAGCAACTCTTATCTCTAACCTATACGGGGAATTCTGTCACTGTAACATATACTCCAGAAGGACTACATCCTTCCTTTATTCTTGGCACGCCGACAAAATATCGTTTTTTTAACAGTCACTCCACAGGGACCTGATATTCACCACACCACTTTACTCCATCTTGTTCAATAACTTCTATGGCAAAAGAACAAACACAAGCACACACATGCTGTGTGTGTGTATATCATACACGAGTCAGTGCATTGTGCACTGAGGACAAGCGCAAAACTGCACATCAACTGTGCTTCAACATAGCATCGGCATAAAGTTAGAGGAAAGAAAAGGAACGTCGGCTTTGTTCCCCCAGCCTCCCTGACTTGGTCTGCGATCCCATGGCTAGAACCTGAGTGTGCTCGAGTTCCAGGGGTGGACTGAGTGGGCAGGGGTGTCCTCAGTGAGTCCCCTCTGAAAAGGGTGCTCTGTTTTTCCCTGGCTGGGAACAGAATCCCCAGTGCACACAAAACACAAGAGCCCATTTCTCTGACGTGCATGACAGGGAAGAGTCACCCTGAACCCAGGTCTCCTGGACCTGGAGTCCCCAGCTGAAGCCTGCTTCCTGACAGTGCACTCCTAGGAACCACAGCAGGGAGCGGTGCCCAGGAAGGCTTGAGTATCCGGAGGAGGGTTGAAGCTTCAGCGGAAGAAGTGGTGAGACAGAAGCCCTTGGGTGTTTCCTCTGGCATATTCCACTCTACATCACGGCCCATGAAACCAGGCTCTGGTATCAGCTGGAAGCAGATCTGGGCATAAAGAAGTGCTGCCACCTTGTGGACATTTTCTGTAACTACAACTTGACCACCGGGGCTCACTGGCCCCTCCAATTCACAAGGCCTTGTGGGGCTGCTCAGGACAGCTGCCATCACTTAAGTTTGGCGGTGGTGTTTCAGAAATAAATTCCAAATACAACAAACTTTGAAGAGACCAACTGAAACAGGTAAATGTTCCTCACACCCTTAAAGGAAAGAAAAAGGAAAAAAAACATGCAAAAAAGGCAGCAAGAAAAGATGCTCAGTGTCCCTAATTACAGGAGGAATACCAATCCAAACGACAAGATCAAATCCCACCTGACAGAAAAGCCATCCTGACTGTCTGCAAACAGAAAATAGGGAAGAGAGAAGACAGGTGGTGGAACCCCTGTACACGGTTCACGGGAAGGGACACTGGCCACAGCCAGAACGGAAAATTCCAGGAGAGTTAGCCTATGATTCTAAAGCCCACACCTGCGCCTACGTCACAAAAGCCATTATTGAAAATGACACATCACCCCAACCTTCGCTGTATTGCTCCTTCCAATAGCTAAGACACAGATCCAAGAAATGGTTGATCGATTGAACTCTTAAAGGAACTTGGTACATAGACACAAAGAGCTATTACTCATACATGGACAACTGCCACAGAAATTAAGTTATTATGCCATTGGTAACCAGAAGGATCGACCTTCGAGGATCATACACTAAGTGGAGTCAGCAACAGAGAGAAAAAAAAAAAAAGCAGATGATGTCCCTTCAAAGCAAAATTGAAAAAACAGATACAGGGGAAATCATTTACAACACAAAAAGAGACTGGCTTTCAAACAAAAACAAATAATTCCAAAAAAAGCGCAAAGGAATAGGTATTAGGATGTCTGAACTCACTACTAAGTCACTTCAGTCGTGTAGTCGTGTCCGACTCTGTGCGACCCCATAGACAGCAGCCCACCAGGCTTCCCTGTCCCTGGGATTCTCCAGGCAAGAGTACTGGAGTGGGGAGCCATCGCCTTCTCACATAGCCACATAAATCTGTATTTGTAATAGATAATTCACAAGGATTATCTCCTTCCTTCCACAGATGCACTGAAATCTCCCTCTCAACCATATTCACAGGAATCTGATCAGATAATCCACAAGGCTTATCGCCTGCCTTCTTTCCTTGCTTCCTTCCTTCCTTCCATCCTTTTTCCATGCACATATACACAGAAATATTTATCTCTAAATATATCTCTAAATATGCATAGAAATCTTTCACTGTAATAAATAATTCTAAGGAATATTTCCTTTCTTCATACCCTGTCCTTATATAAAAAATCTATACCTCTAACAGTTACTCCCTAATAAAAAAGGATGTGACATTCCACACAAGAATTATACTCCACCATGTTTGATAACCTCTGTGGCAATAGAATAAAAAGCTACAAATATGCTGTACGCCTATGTCATAACTGAACCTGTCCATTGTACAATGAGGAGACACACAAAACTTCAAATTGAGTATAATTAAACAGAGCACCGGCATGAGATTACATATAGGAAAAGGAAAAGGAAAAAAATGCCCGCTTTATTCTCCCTGATCTTCCTGACATGGGATGGTGTTTGATTCCTGAGACCTGAGTAGGGTAGGATCCCAGGAATGGACAAAATTGGGATCTATACAGCCCGACAAGGTGCCCTTCATTGACCAGACATTCCACTATCTCCCTTTTAGGCAAAATTTAAAATAGATACAGGGGAAGTAATTGCAAACACAAAATGAGACTCTGATTCAAACCCAAACCAAGAATTAATGAAAAAAAAGGAAATGTCCAGAGATGAATCAAGAACCACTACTAACCTAGTAATGGTGATTTGTAACCGTAATAGATAGTTCAGAAGGATTATCTCCTTTCTTCCTTCCACATATGCACTGAAATCTTTAGCTCTAACACACCCACAGAAATCTGTATCTGTATTAGGTAATTGACGAAGATATCTCTTTCCTTCCTTGCACATACGTCCATAAGGAGTACCCTTCCTTCCTTCCTTCCTGGCATGGATACAAAAAATCTGTATCTCTAGTAGTTACTCCAAACAGACCTGATGTTCACTGCACAGAACTTCACTCCATCTTGTTCAGTAACCTCTATGGCCAAAGAACAAAAACAAGTACATATATATTGTATGTATGTGTCTGAAAGTAATCTATTGTATACTTAGTACAAGAACAAAACTTCATATAGCTCAGCATAGCATAGGTGTGCGCTTAAAGCCAAGAAAAGGAAAGAAAAGTAATGTATAGTGTATTCCCTCTGATCTCCCTGACTTGGGATGCTATAATCCCTGGAATCAGAGTTGGCTTGAGGCCCAGGGCTGGACTGGGTTGGGGTAAATAAAACCCAGTAGGGTGTCCCTCACTGAGCCCCTCTCACTGTATGTCCAGTTTGTCCTAGATGGTAAATCCCTAGGGCATCACAATGATAGTGGCTGGACCCGCTGGACTCAAGGACCAGGCTAAAGTCAACAAGTATCCAGCCTCCCTGGTGCCGGGTTCCCAGCTGAAGCCTCCTTCCTCAGACGCAGCATCCTAGGCACATCAGTGGGGAACAGTGCCAAAGGTATAGATGAGTCCAGAGGGGAGGGTGAAGCTTCAAGGGGAAGAAGTGGCAAGATACAAGCCACTGGGTATTTTCTCATGCACATTCCACCCTAATTCACAGCCCAGGAAGTCAACTTTTCCTAAGGCTCTGACTGCAGGTGGACCAATAGGTGGACATACAGAAGTGTGTCCATCTTGTGGACATTTCATGTAACTACAGCATGATTACCCATGTTTTCTGACCCCTGTAGTTCACAAGGCCTTGAGAAACCTATATGCCGGTCAGGAAGCAACAGTTAGAACAGGCCGTGAAACAACAGACTGGTTCCAAATAGGAAAAGGAGTACATCAAGGCTGTATATTGTCACCCTGCTTATTTAACTTATATGCAGAGTACATCATGAGAAACGCTGGGCTGCAGGAAGCACAAGCTGGAATCAAGATTGCCAGGAGAAATATCAATCACCTCAGATAGGCAGATGACACCACTCTTACGGCAGAAAGTGAAGAGGAACTAAAGAGCCTCTTGATGAAAGTGAAAGAGGAGAGTGAAAAAGTTGGCTTAAAGCTCAACATTCAGAAAACTAAGATCATGACATCTGGTCCCATCATTTCATGGCAAATAGATGGAGAAACAGTGGAAACAGTATCAGACTTTATTCTTTGGGGCTCCAAAATCACTGTAGATGGTGACTGCAGCCATGAAATTAAAAGATGCTTACTCCTTAGAAGGAAAGTTATGACCAACCTAGATAGCAGAGACATTACTTTGCCAGCAAAGGTCCGTCTAGTCCAGGCTATGGTTTTTCCAGTGGTCATGTATGGATGTGAGAGTTAGACTGTGAAGAAAGCTGAGCACTGAAGAATTGATGCTTTTGAACTGTGGTGTTGGAGAAGACTCTTGAGAGTCCCTTGGACTGCAAGGAGATCCAACCAGTCCATTCTAAAGGAGATCGGACCTGGGTGTTCTTTGGAAGGACTGATGCTAAAGCTGAAACTCCAATACTTTGGACACCTGATGAGAAGAGTTGACTCATTGGAAAAGACTCTGATGCTGGGAGGGATTGGGGATAGGAGGAGAAGGGGACGACAGAGGATGAGATGGCTGGATGGCATCACCGACTCGATGCACATGAGTTTGGGTGACCTCCAGGAGCTGGTGATGGACAGGGAGGCCTGGCGTGCTGCGATTCATGGGGTCACAAAGAGTCAGACATGACTGGGCGACTGAACTGAACTGAACTGAAGGGGCTATTAGTGACAGCTGCACTCAGGAAGTGTACTGTAGCAGGTTTTAAAGAAATAAATCCAAGCACAATCGGCTTTCCAGAAGTCAACTGGAATGTAAATTTTCCTGCCACAGGAAAACATGCTCAGCCTCTCTATTATAGGAAGAATGCCAATCAAAATGACAACAAGAAATCAAACCCCAACTGATAAAATGCCCATCCTGACTGTCTGCAAACATTAAATGGAGGAGAGAGACAGGAGACAATGGAACCCCCCTACACGTTCTCTGGGAATGGACACTGGTAGCAGTCCATAGAAGGCACTGCCTCCATAGGCCTGAACAAAAAAATTAAGAGAGTTAACCCTAGAATTTTAATACCTACACCAGTCTTAATTACAAAAATCCATCTTTCAAAATGACCTATGCACTCTGATGTTCAGTGCAGTGTTACTTCCAATACCAAGACAAAGACTCAAGAAAATGTCCACCAACAGATTAAATCTTAAAGAAATTGGTACATATATACAATAGGCTATTACTCACACATGAAAAATTGCCACTGAAATTATGGAATTAAGCCACTAGTCACCACAAGGATGGACCCTGGAGGATCATACACTAAGTGAATTCAGCAACAGAGGAAGAAAATAGCAGATGGTGTCCCTTTTAGGAAATTAAAAAAAGATTCAGAGGAAGTAATTTAAAACACAGAATGAGACTCTGAGATTCAAACACAAACCAAGAATTCCTAAATTTAAAAAAAGGGAAGGACTGGAGAGGAATTAGGAGGTCAGTACTGGACTTCCCAGGTGGCTCAGTGGTAAAGAATCTGTATGCCAATGCAAGAGAAGGACAGATGTGGGTTTGATCTCTGGATCAGGAAGATCCTCTGGAGTAGGAAATGGCAAACCGCTCTAGTATACTTGCCTGGAAAATTCCGTGAACAGAGGAGCTTGTCAGGCTACAGGTAATGGTGTCGCAGAGTCAGACAGGACTAAGCAAAAAAAGCAAACTAGCACATACAGAGAAATCTGCATCTTTAATAGATAATCCACGAGGATGATCTCCTTCCTGCCTTCCATGCACATACACACTGAAATATTTATCTCTAACATATACATGGAAATCTGTCACTCTAATAATCCACAAGGACTATTTCCTTCCTTCTTTCCTTCCATGCACATATATGAAAAATTTTGCAAGGAGATCGAACCAGTCAATCCTAAAGGAAATCAATCCTAAATATTCATTGGGAAGACTGAAAGTGAAGCTTCAATATTTGGCCACCTGATGCAAAGAGCTGACTCATTAGAAAAGACCCTGATGCTGGGAAAGATTGAAGGCAGGAGGAGAAGGCAAAGACAGGATGAGATGGTTGGATGGCATCACTGACTCGATGGATATGAGTTTAAGTAAGCTTCGGGAGTTGGTGATGGACAGGAAAGCCTGGCGTGCTGCAGTCCACGGGGTCGCAAAGAGTCGGACATGATTGAGCGACCGAACTGAACTGGACCTGAACTCCACAGAGACCTGATGTTCAGAAGAAAACATTACTCCACCTTGTTCAATAACCTCTATGGCAAAAGAATTTTTTAAAAGTACAAATATGATGCATGTAAATGTCAGAACTGAATCAGTCTGTTTTACACTGAGGACAAGGACAAAAATGCAAATGTCTATACTTCAGCAGAGCATTGGCGTGAGATTAAAGAAAAGGAAAGAAAAGTAATGCCTAGTTTATTTTCTCCGACCTCCCTGACTTAGATGCTATCAGATCCCTGGAACCTGAATAGTCTTGAGTCCCAGGGCTGGACTAGGGTCGGGTGGACACAGCCCAGAAGGGTGCCCCACATTGAAACCCCTCTTAAACTTGTAGTGTCTGGTTCCTGGCTGGGACCAGAATCTCTAATACACCCTAACAATTGCGACCTGAGCCTCTGGCCTGGAGGACCAGGATAAAGTCATCAACTATCCAGGTCTGCTGGTACTGGGGTCCCGGACCAAAGCTTCCTTCTTGACCGTGCAGCTTCCTAGGCACTTTAGCAAAGAGCGGTGCTCCTGGTACGGATGAGTGTGGAGGGCAGGGGTGAAGCTTCAGGGGGAAGAAGTAGTGAGACACACGCCCTTTGGTGTTCGCTCAGGCACATTCCACTCTAATTTACAGCGCAGGAAGCTGACTTTACCTAAGCCTCTGGTGCAGGTGGAACCGGAGATCAGCACGAAGAAGTGCTGCCGCCCTGTGGACATTTCCTGTAACTACAACTTGACCACTCGCACTTAATACTGGCACCTTCCCTTGTGGCTCAGCTGGTAAAGAATTCTCCTGCAATGCAGGAGAGCTGGGCTCGATCCCTGCGCTGGGAAGATACCCTGGAGAAAGGAAAGGCTACCCACTCCAGTAGTCTGGCCTGGAGAATTCCATGGACTGTATAGTCCTTGGGGTCGCAAAGAGTCGGACAGGACTGAGCAACTTTCACTTTCAAGTCACAAGGCCTGTGGTGTTGTTAATGACAGCTGCCGTCGGGAAAGGTCATGTGGCGGGTTTTGTAGAAATAAATTTCAAACACAACTGCCTTTCAAGAAGTCAACTGAAACAGGTACATTTTCCTCACACCCTTTAGGGAAAAAAGAAACCCAAATGGCCACAGGACAAGATGCTCAGCATCCCCAATTATTACAGGAGAAATGCCAATCAAAAAACAACAAGACATCAAATTCCACCTGACAAAATGGTCATCCTGACAGTCTGCAAACAGTAAATGGGGGAGAGAGCAGGAGAAGATGGACCTCCCCCCATACACGTTCTGTGGGAAGGTACATTGGCAATAGCTTCTAGAAAGAGCAGTGTCCACTGGCCAGGACAAAAAGTTTCAAGAGACCTAAGCCTAGGATTTAGTAGCCAAACCTAGTCCTATATTATGAAAAACATCATTCAAAATGACACAGGCACTCGAATGTTCATCGTAGTGCTACTTCCAACAGCCACAACACAGACCCAAGAAATGGCCCATCAGTAGATTAAATCTTAAAGAAGTATAATAGGGTGTTACTCAGACATGAAAAACTGCCACTGAAATTATGAAATTACACCAGTGGTCTCCACACTGATGGACTCTGGAGGATCAAACACTAAGTGAAATCAGCAACAGAGGAAGAAAGTAGCTGACGATGTCCCTTCGAGGCAATAATTTTAAAAAGAGATTATAGGGGAAGTAGTTTACAGCACAAATAGAGACTCTTAGAATTTAAACACAAAGAATTCCAAACAAAAGGAAAAGTCAGGGATGAATTAGTAGGTCAATACTAATATGTACCCAAAAAGCTGTATCTGTAACAGATAATCCACAAGGATTATCTCCTTCCTTCATTCCTTCCACATTTACATAGAAATCTGTGTATCTAACAGATACTGACAAACACCTGGTGTTCAGCACAGGGAACTTTGCTCGAAATCCTGCAATAATCTCTAGGGCAAAAGAATCAATAAAGACAACAGTTATGCTGTACATAAACATACGTCATAACTGAATCAGGTGGCTGCATACTGACAAGCAGAAAAGGCTATATTCCCATATAGCACTGGAATTAGATTAAAGAAAAGGAAAGAAAATCAAAGCCTAGTTAATTTCCTCCCACCTCCCTGACTTGGCCTGCTATCCCTTTCTTGGAGTCTGAGCAGCCTTGGATCCCATGACTGGCCTGGAGTAGGATAGAAAAGCCAGGTAGGGTGTCCTTAAATGAGCCCTCTCTTTGACCTGTACTGTCTGGTTTGTTCTGGCTGGGACTAGAGTCCCTAGTTAAACCTAAGGATGGTTGCCTGACCCTCTGCCCTAGAACCTTGGAAAAGTTACCTAGACTCCAGATCTCTTGGTGCTGGGGTCCCCTGCTCAATTATTTTCCTGAGAGTGCAGCCACCGAGGCAACGCAGCAGGGTTCTGTGGGCCGGGTAGGGATGAACCAGGAGGTGAAGAGTGAAGCTTTAGGCGGTAGAAGTAGTAAAACACAAGCCCTTGGGTGTTTGCTCAGGCACATTCCACTGGAATTCATAGCCAAGGATGATGACTTTCCCTAAGGATCCAGCTGCCCTAGAAACCAGAAATGAGTATTGAAAAGTGCTGCCACCTTGTGGACATTTTCTGTAACTACAGCTGACCACTGGTGCTGAGTGAGTGACTCTCACTCACACCTGTCCAGTTCTTTGTGATCCCATGGGCTGTAGCCTTCCAGACGCCTCTGTCCATGGAATTCTTTTTTTTATTAAATTTTATTTTGCTTAACTTTACAATATTGTATTGCTTTTGCCATACATCGAGATGGATCCGCCACAAGTATACACGTGCTCCTCATCCTGAACCCTCCTCCCTCCTCCCTCCCCATACCATCCCTCTGGATCGTCCCAGTGCACCAGCCCCAGGCATCCGTTATCAGGCATCGTACCTGGTCTGGTGACTCGTTTCAGATATGATATTATACACATTTCAATGCTATACTCCCAAATCATCCTGCCCCCTCCCGTTCCCAGAGTCCAAAAGTCTGTTCTATACATCAGTGTCTCTTTTGCTGTCTCGAAAATAGGGTTATTGTTACCATCTTTCTAAATTCCATATATATGCGTTATATATGGAATTATACGCATATATATATATGCGTATTTGTGTTTTTCTTTCTGGCTTACTTCACTCTGTATAATAGGCTCCAGTTCCATCCACCTCATTAGAACTGATTCAAATGTATTCTTTTTAATGGCTGAGTAATACTCCATTGTGTATATGTACCACTGCTTTCTTATCCATTCATCTGTGGATGGACATCTAGGTTGCTTCCAAGTCCTGGCTATTGTAAACAGTGTTGCTATGAACATTGGGGTACACGTGTCTCTTTCAATTCTGGTTTTCTCAGTGTGTATGCCCAGCAGTGGGATTGCTGGATCATAAGGCAGTTCTATTCCCAGTTTTTTGAGGAATCTCCATACTGTTCTCCATAGTGGCTGTACTAGTTTGCATTCCCACCAACAGTGTAAGAGGGTTCCCTTTTCTCCACACCCTCTCTAGCACTTATTACTTGTGGACTTTTGGATCGCAGCCATTCTGACTGGCGTGAAATGGTACCTCATAGTGGTTTTGATTTGCATTTCTCTGATAATGAGTGATGTTGAGCATCTTTTCATGTGTTTGTTAGCCATCTGTAAGTCTTCTTTGGAGAAATGTCTACCTAGTTCTTTGGCCCATTTTTTGATTGGGTCATTTATTTTTCTGGAATTGAGCTGTAGGAGTTGCTTGTATATTTTTGAGATTAGTTGTTTGTCTGTTGCTTCATTTGCTACTATTTTCTCCCATTCTGAAGGCTGTCTTTTCACCTTGCTTATAGTTCCCTTTGTTGTGCAGAAGCTTTTTAAGTTTGATTAGGTCCCATTTGTTTATTTTTGATTTTATTTCCAATATTCTGGGAGGTGGGTCATAGAGGATCCTGCTGTGATGTATGTCAGAGAGTGTTTTGCCTATGTTTTCCTCTAGGAGTTTTATGGTTTCTGGTCTTACATTTAGCTCTTTAATCCATTTTGAGTTTATTTTTGTGTATGGTGTTAGAAAGTGTTCTAGTTTCATTCTTTTACAAGTGTTTGACCAGTTTTCCCAGCACCACTTGTTAAAGAGATTGTCTTTAATCCATTGTATATTCTTGCCTCCTTTGTCAAAGATAAGGTGTCCATATGTGTATGGATTTATCTCTGGGCTTTCTATTTTGTTCCATTGATCTATATTTCTGTCTTTGTGCCAGTACCATACTGTCTTGGTGACTGTGGCTTTGTAGTAGAGCCTGAAGTCAGGCAGGTTGATTCCTCCAGTTCCATTCTTCTTTCTCAAGATAGCTTTGGCTATTCGAGGTTTTTTTGTATTTCCATACAAATTGAGAAATTATTTGTTCTAGCTCTGTGAAGAATACCGTTGGTAGCTTGATGGGGATTGCATTAAATCTATATATTGCTTTGGGTAGTATACTCATTTTCACTATATTGATTCTACCAATCCATGAACATGGTATGTTTCTCCATCTATTAGTGTCCTCTTTGATTTCTTTCAGCAGTGTTTTATAGTTTTCTATATGTAGGTCTTTAGTTTCTTTAGGAAGATATATTCCTAAGTATTTTATTCTTTTCATTGCAATGGTGAATGGTATTGTTTCCTTAATTTCTCTTTCTATTTTCTCATTATTAGCATACAGGAATGCAAGGGATTTCTATGTGTTGATTTTATATCCTGCAACTTTACTATATTCATTGATTATTTCTAGTAATTTTCTGGTGGAATCTTTAGGGTTTTCTACGTAGAGGATCATGTCATCTGCGAACAGTGAGAGTTTTACTTCTTCTTTTCCAATTTGGATTCCTTTTCTTTTGTCCATGGAATTCTACAGGCAAGAATACTGGAATGGGTTGCCATTCCCTTCTCCAGGGCATCTTCCTGACCCAGGGATCGAACTGGTGCTTAGTGGCATCTCCAATTCACAAGGCCCCTGGGGCTATCAATAACAGTTGCCCTCTGAAAAGTATCTGGGGCTAGTATTGCAGAAAATTTCCAAACAAACCCAATTTTCACAAAGTCAATTGTAACAGGTAAATTTTCCTCACACTGTTTAAGGAAAAGAATAAAGGGAAAAGAAACTCTCACCCTGTAACAAGATAAGATTCTCAACATCCCTAATCATTACAGGAGGATGAAAATCAAAACGACAAGGACAAATCAAATCCCGCCACTCAGAATGGCCATTCTCACATGTCAGAAACCATAATGCAGAAGCGAGCCAGGAGGAGAGAGAACCAGGAGCGAGCCAGGAGGAGAGAGAACCAGGAGCGAGCCAGGAGGAGAGAGAACCAGGAGCGAGCCAGGAGAGAGAGAGCCAGGAGAGAGAACCAGGGAGAGAGAACCAGGAGCAAGCCAGGAGGAGAGAGAGCCAGGAGAGAGAGCCAGGAGAGAGAACCAGGAGTGGGCCAGGAGGAGAGAGAATGGATATTGGCAATGGCCACTAGAAAGGACAGCCTCCCCATGCCAGAAAAAAAAACTTCCTAGAGAGCTAATCTGAGGATCTGGCATTCCCACATGTGGGTCTATATCCCAGGGAAATCATCATTCAAAAATACACGTGCATCCCCACGTTCCCTGCAACGTGACTTGCAGCAGCCAAGGCACAGGTCCAGGAAAATGTCCTGAGACATTAAAGCTTAGAGAAGATGTGGTACATATATACAGTGGACCATTACTCAGCCATGAAAAGCCTCCATGGAAATTATGAAATTATTCCACTGGTCACGACAAGGATGGACCTTGGGGGATCATACACTAAGTTAAGTCAGGCAGACCGAGGAATAGAATAGCCTATGATGTAAGCTCTAGGCAAAATTAAAAAGGAAATACAGAATAACTAACATAACACAGAAAGAGACTCTGAGAATTCAAACACAAACAGAGGGCTCCAAAAAAATTGAAAAAGCATGGATGAACTAAGAGGTCAGGACTAACATATACACAGAAAGCTGTATTTAAAATAGATAATCAAAAAGGATTACCTCCTTGCTTCTTTCCTTGCTTCCTTTCTCCCACAAATACAGAAATTTCAGGATCTCTGAAACATACACAGAAATCTATATCTTGAATAGGTAATCTGCAATGATTATCTTCTTCCTCGGTTCCTTCCTTCCCCATATAAACAAAATCTGTATGTCTAATATATACACAGAAACTTGTATCTTTAACATATTCACAGATATCTGTGTCTCTAATAGATATTCCACAAGGACCCAATGTTCAGCATGGGGAACTGTGCTTGTCATTCTGCAATATCTCCCCGGTAAAAGAATCCAAAAAAAAAAAAAAAAGAGAGAGAGATGCCGTATGTACATGTCATAACTGAACCAGGTAGCAGTATACTAAGACAAGCAAAAAAAAAAACAAAACTGCAAATCAACTACAATACAACATTGACATGCAATTCAGCTCAGTTTAGTTCAGTTGCTCAGCCATGTCCGACTCTTTGTGACTCAATGGACTGCAGCACACCAGGCTTCCCTGTCCATCACCAACTCCCAGAGCTTGCTCAAACTCAGGTCCATAAAGTTGGTGCCATCCAACCACCTCATTCTCTGTCATCGCCTTCTACTCCCACCTTCAATCTTGCCCAGCATCACGGTCTTTTCGAATGAAAAGGGTCAGTTCTTCGCATCAGGTGGCCAAAGTATTGGAGTTTCAGCATCAGCATCAATCCTTCCAATGACTACTCAGGACTGATTTCCTTTATGATTGACTGGTGGATCTCCTTGCAGTCCAAGGTACTCTCAAGAGTCTTCTCCAACACCACAGTTCAAAACCATCAATTCTTCAGTGCTCAGCTTTCTTTATAGTCCAACTCTCACATCCATACATGACCACTAGAAAAACCATAGCCTTGACTAGACGGACCTTTGTTGACAAAGTAATGTCTCTGTTTTTGAATATGCTATCTAGGTTGGTCATAACTTTCCTTACAAGGAGTAGGCGTCTTTTAATTTCATGGCTGCAGTCACCATCTGCAGTAATTTTGGAGCACCCCCCCCCCCAAAAAATTAAGTCTCTCACTGTTTCTGTTGTTTCCCCATCTATTTGCCATGAAGTGATGGGACCAGATGCCATGATCTTAGTTTTCTGAATGTTGAGTTTTGAGCCAACTTTTTCACTATCCTCTTTCACTTTCATTAAGAGCCTCTTTAGTTCTTCTTCACTTTTCTGCCACAAGGGTGGTGTCATCTTCATATCTGATGTTATTTATATTTCTCCTAGCAATCTTGATTCCAGCTTGTGCTTCATCCAACCTAGGATTTCTCATGACGTACTCTGTTCAATTCAGTTACTCAGTTGTGTCCGACTCTTTGCAACCACATGAACTGCAGCACGCCAGGCCTCCCTGTCCATCACCAACTCCCAAAGTTCACCCAAACCCATGTCCCTTGTGTCGGTGATGCCATCCAGCCATCTCATCCTCTGTCGTCTCCTTCTCCTCCTGCTCTCAATCTTTCCCAGCATCAGGGTCTCTTCAATTGAGTCAGCTCTCTACATCAGGTGGCCAAAGTATTGGAGTTTCAGCTTCAACATCAGTCCTTCCAATGAACCCTCAGGACTGATCTTCTTTAGGATGTACTGGTTGGATCTCCTTGCCATTCAAGGGACTCTCAAGAGTCTTCTCCAACACCACAGTTCAAATGTATCAATACTTTGGTGCTCAGCTTTCTTTATAGTCCAATTCTCACACCATACATGACCACTGGAAAAACCAAAGCCTTGACTAGACGGACCTTTGTTGTCAAAGTAATGTTTCTGCTTTTTAATATGCTATCTAGTTTGGTCATAACTTTCCTTCCAAGGAGTAAGTGTCTTTTAATGTCATGACTGTAATCACCATCTGCAGTGATTTTGGAGCCCCCAAAAATAAAGTCAGCCACTGTTTCCACTGTTTCCCCATCTATTTCCCATGAAGTGATGGGACCAGATGCCTTGATCTTAGCTTTATGAATGTTGGGCTTTAAGCCAACTTTTTCACTCTCCTCTTTCACTTTCATCAACAGGCTCTTTAGTTCCTCTTCACTTTCTGCCATAAGGGTGATGTCATCTGCATATCTGAGGTGATTGATATTTCTCCTGGCAATCTTAATTCCAACTTGTGCTTCCTCCAGCTCACTGTTTCTCATGATGTACTCTGCATATAAGTTAAATAAGCAGGGTAACAATATACAGCCTTGATGTACTCTTTTCCTATTTGGAACCAGTCTGTTGTTCCATGTCCAGTTCTAATTGTTGCTTCCTGACCTGCCTGCAGGTTTCTCAAGAGGCAGGTCAGGTGGTCTGGTATTCCCATCTCTTTCAGAATTTTCCACAGTTTATTGTGATCCACACAGTCAGAAGCGTTGCCATAGTCAATAAGGCAGAAATAGATGTTTTTATGAAACTCTCTTTCTTTTTCTATGATCCAGTGGATGTTGGCAATTTGATCTTTGGTTCCTCTGCCTTTTCTAAAACCAGCTTGAACATCTGGAAGTTCATGGTTCACATATTGTTGAAGCCTGACTTGGAGAATTTTGAGCATTACTTTACTAGTGTATGAGATGAGTGCAATTGTGCGGTAGTTTGAGCATTCTTTGGCATTGCCTTTCTTTGGGATTGGAGTGAAAACTGACCTTTTCCAGTCCTGTAGCCACTGCTGAGTTTTCCAAATTTGCTGACTTATTGAGTGCAGCACTTTTACAGCATCATCTTTTAGGTTTTGAAATAGCTCAATTGGAATTCCATCACCTCCACTAGCTTTGTTCATAGTGATGCTTCCTAAGGCCCACTGACTTCGCATTCCAGGATGTCTCACTCTAGGTGAGTACTCACACCATCATGATTATCTGGGTGATGAAGATCTTTTTTGTACAGTTTTTCTGTGTATTCTTGCCACCTCTTCTCATATCTTTCACTTCTGTTAGATCCATACCATTTCTGTCCTTTATTGTGCCCATCTTTGCATGAAATGTTCCCTTGGTATCTCTAATTTTTTGGAAGAGATCTCTAGTCTTTCCCATTCTATTTTTTGCCTCTATTTATTTGCACTGATCACTGAGGAAGGCTTTCTTATCTCTCCTTGCTCTTCTTTGGAACTCTGCATTCAAATGGGTATATCTTTCCTTTTCTCCTTTGATTTTCCCTTTTCTTCTTTTCACAGCTGTTTGTAAGGCCTCCTCAGACAGCCATTTTGTTTTGTTGCATTTCTTTTTCTTGGGAATGGTCTTGACCCCTGTCTCCTATATAATGTCACAGACCTCCATTCATAGTTCATCAGGCACTCTGTCATCAGATCTAGTCCCTTAAATCTATTTCTCACTTCCACTGTATAATCATTAGGGATTTTATTTAGGTCATACCCAATGGTCTAGTGGTTTTCCCTACTTTCTTCAATTTAAGTGTAAATTGGCAATGAGGAGTTCATGATCTGACCCACAGTCAGCTCCCAGTCTTGCTTTTGCTGACTGTATAGAGCTTCTCCACCTTTGGCTGCAAAGAATATAATCAATCTGATTTCAGTGTTGACCATCTGATGATGTCCATGTATAGAGTCTTCTCTTGTGTTGTTGGGAAAAGGTGTTTGCTACGACCAGTGCGTCCTCTTGGCAAAACTCTATTAGTCTTTGCCCTGTTTCATTCTGTACTCCAAGGCCAAATTTGCCTTTTACTCCAGGTATTTCTTAACTTCCTACTTTTGCATTCCAGTCCCCTATAATGAAAAGGACAACTTTTTTGAATGTTAGTTTTAGAAGGTCTTGTAGGTCTTCATAGAACCACTCAACTTCAGCTTCTTCAGCATTACTGGTCAGGGCATAGACTTGGATTACCATGATATTGATTGGTTTGCTTTGGAAACAGACAGAGATCTTTCTGTCATTTTTGAGATTGCATCCAAGTACTGCATTTCAGACTCTTTTGTTGACTCTGATGGCTACTCCACTTCTTCTAAGGGATTCTTGCCCACAGTAGTAGATATAATGGTCGTCCGAGTTAAATTCATCCATTCCAGTCCATTTTGGTTTGCTGATTCCTAAAATGTTGATATTCACTCTTGCCATCTCCTGTTTGACCACTTCCAATTTGCCTTGACTCATGGACCTAACATTCCAGCTTCCTATGCAATATTACTCTTTACAGCATCGGACTTTACTTTCATCACCAGTCACATCCACAACTGGGTGTTGTTTTGGCTTTGGCTCCATCTCCCCATTCTTTCTGGCGTTGTTTCTCCACTGATCTCCAGTGGCATATTGGGCACCTACCAACCTGGGGAGTTCATCTTTCAGTGTCCTATCTTTTTGCCTTTTCATACTGTTCATGAGGTTCTCAAGGCAAGAATACTGAAGTGGTTTGCCATTGCCTTCTCCAGGGGACCACATTTTGTCAGAACTCTCCTCCATGACCCATCTGTCTTGTGTGGCCCTACTCAGCATGGCTCATGGTTTCATTGAGTTAGACAAGGCTATGGTCCATGTGATTAGATTGGTTAGTTTTCTGTGATTATGGTTTTCAGTCTGTCTGCCCTCTGATGGAGAAGGATAAGAGGCTTATGGAAGCTTCCTGATGGGATAGACTGACTGAGAGGGAAACTGGGTCTTGTTCTTTTGGGTGGGGCCATGAATCTTTCATCCAAGTTTCTGTTGATAGGTGGAACTGTGGTGGAGGTAAGCAGATAATGGTGACCTCCTTCCAAAGGTCCCAAGCCTGCACTGCTGCACTCAGTGCCCCCAACCCTGCAGTAGGCCACCTCTGACCCACGCCTCCACCGGAGTCTCCTGGACACTACTGAGCAAGTCTGGGTCAGTCTCTTGTGAGATCACCACTCCCCGCTCCTGGGTCCTGGTGTGCACAAGGTTCTGTTTGTGCCTTCCAAGAGTCTGTTTCCCCAGTCCTGTGTAAGTTCTGGCAGCTCTATGGTGGGGTTAATGGCAACCTCCTCTAAGAGGGCTTATGCCTTACCCAGGTCTGCTGCACCCAGAGCCCCTGCCCCTGCAGAAGTCCACTGCTGACCCATACCTCCTCTGTCTCAGTCTCTGTGGGGTCTCTGGGTCCTGGTGCACACAAGGTATGCTTGAGCCCTCTGAGCATCTCTGGCAGGTATGGGGTTTGATTCTAAATGTGATCTTGCCCCTCCTACCATCCTGCTGAGGTTTCTTCCTTGCCCTTGGTTGTGGGGTATCTCCTCAAAGTCACTCCTATAGATATCAATTAGGTCAATCTCGTCCATTGTATCATTTAAAGTTTGTGTTTCCTTGCTAATTTTCTGTTTGGTTGATCTATCCATAGGTGTGAGTGGGGTATTAAAATCTCCCACTATTATTGTGTTACTGTTAATTTCCCCTTTCATACTTGTTAGCATTTGCTTTACATATTGTGGTGCTCCTATGTTGGGTGCATATATATTTATAACTGTTATATCTTCTTGGATTGATCCTTTGCTCATTATGTAGTATCCTTTTTTGACTCTTTTCACAGCCTTTATTTCAAAGTCTATTTTATCTGACATGAGTATTGCTACGCCTGCTTTCTTTTGGTCCCTATTTGCCTGAAATATCTTTTCCAGCCCTTCAGTCTGTATGTGTCCCTTGGTTTGAGGTGGGTCTCTTGTAAACAGCATATATAGGGGTCTTATTTTTGTATCCATTCAGCCAGTCTTTGTCTTTTGGTTAGGGCATTCAACCCATTTACATTTAAGGTAATTATTGATAAGTATGATCCCATTGCCATTTACTTTGTTGTTTTGGGTTCGAGTTTATAAACCTTTTCTGTGTTTCCTGTCTAAAGAAGACCCTTTAGCATTTGTTTAAGAGCTGGTTTGGTGGTGCTGAATTCTCTCAGCTTTTGCTTGTTTGTAAAGCTTCTGATTTCTCCTTCCTATTTGAATGAGATCCTTGCTGGGTATAGTAATCTTGGTTGTAGGTTTTTCTGTTTCATCACTTTAAGTATGTCCTGCCATTCCCTTTTGGCCTGAAAAGTTTCTACTGAAAGATCAGCTCTTATCCTTATGGGGATCCCCTTGTATGCTATTTATTACTTTTCCCTTGCTGTTTTTAATATTTGCTCTTTGTGTTTGATCATTGTTAATTTGATTAATATGTGTCTTGGGGTGTTTCACCTTGGGTTTATCCTGTTTGGGACTTTCTGGGGTTCTTGGACTTGGATGGCTTTTTCCTTCCCCATTTTAGGGAAATTTTCAACTTTTATCTCCTCAAGTATTTTCTCATGCCCTTTCTCCTTGTCTTCTTCTTCTGGGACTCCTATGATTTGAATGTTGGGGCATTTAACATTGTCTCAGAGGTCTCTGAGATTGTCCTCACTCTTTTAATTCTTTTTTCCTCTCTGCTTCATTTATTTCCTCCATTCTATCTTCCACCTCACTTAACTGTTGGTTCCCTCCAGAGTACTTTTGATCTCAGTTATTGCATTATGCATTATTGATTGACTCCTTGTTAAACACTTCTTGCATCTTCTTGATCCTTGTCTCTAGTCTATTTATCTGTAACTCCATTTTGCTTTCAAGATTGTGGATCATCTTTACTATCATTATTCTGAACTCTTTTCCAGGTAGACTCCCTAACTCCTCCTCTTTTGTTTGACTTGGTGGACATTTATGATGTTCCTTTACCTGCTGAATATTACTCTGCCTTTTCATTTTGTGTAGATTGCTGTGTTTGGGGTGGCCTTTATGTAGGCTGGAAGTTTGTGGTTCCTCTTTATTGTGGAGCTTGCTTCCTGTAGGTGGGGTTATAAAAGTTTATAAAAGCTTATAAAAGTTTCCTGGTTAGGGGAGCTTGCATCTGTGCTATGTTGGGTGGAGCTGGATCTCTTCTCTCTGGAGGACAATGAAGTGTCCAGTATTGAGTTTTGGGGTGTCTATGGGTTATGGCACCCACTCCAGTACTCTTGCCTGGAAAATCCCATGGACGGAGGAGCCTGGTGGGCTGCAGTCCGTGGTGTCGCGAAGAGTTGGACACGACTGAATGACTTCACTTTTACTTTTCACTTTCACTTTTCACTTTCACACATTGGAGAAGGAAATGGCAACCCACTCCAGTGTTCTTGCCTGGAGAATCCCAGGTACAGGAGAGCCTGATGGGCTGCTGTGTATGGGGTCACACAGAGTTGGACACGACTGAAGTGACTTAGCAGCAGCAGCATGGGTTTGGCATGGCTTTGGGCAGCCTGTATTTTAATGCTCAGGGCTGGCTGTGTTCCTGCATTGCTAGAGAATTAGTGTGGTATATCTTGCTCTGAAACTTGTTGGCTCTTGGGTGGAGTTTGGTTTCAGTGTAAGTACAGAGATTTTTGGATGAGCTATTGTCTATTAATGTTTTCTGGAATCAGAAGTTCACTGGTGTTCTCAAGTTTTGAATTTAAGCCTCCTGCCTCTGGCTTTCAGTCTTATTCTTACAGTGGCCCCAAGACTTCTCCATCCAGCCAGCACAGATAATAAAACATCTAGGTTAATGGTGAAAAAATTCTCCACAGTAAGGGACACCCAGAGAGGTTCACAGAGTTACACGGGGAAGAGAAGAGGGAGGAGAGAGAGAGGTGAGCAGGAGGAGAAGAGGGGGAGTCCAAAGGGGAGAGAGTAATCTAGCCAGTAATCAATTCCCTGTGTGCTCTCCACAGTCTGGAATGCCCAGAGAGGCTCATGGAGTTACATAGAGAAGAGAAGAGGGAGGAGGGAGATAGAGGTGACCAGGAGGATAAGAGGGGGAGTTCAAAGGGGAGAGAGCAATCTAGCCAGTAATCAGTTCCTTAAGTGTTCTCCACACCCCAGAACACCCAGAGAGATTCACAAAGTAGAGAAGAGAAGGGGAGGGAGGAGATAGAGGTGACCTGGGGGAGAAAAGAGAGAGTCAAAAGGGGAGCGAGCAATCAAGCCAGTAATCACACCCCTAAGTGAAAATGGATATTGAAGATTAGATTCTTAAAGGTACAAAATTGATAACAAATACCCAAAAGCAAAGATTAAAAATCTAGAGTAGAGGTTAGAGTCTCAAAAATGCAATATTAAAAATACAATACAAAATCAATCACAAAATTATAAAAAATATATATATGAAATTTGCCTTAAAAATAGGGTCTTCTTTTTGCAAGGTAATAATAGTAGGTTATAAAAATGAAAATTAGATGAGTAATAACTTAAAAAATTTTTTTAATTTAAAAATGATAATAGTAAAAATATATCGAGGAATTTCTCTGGGAGCTGTTGTGCGCAGTGTGGGGTCAATTCAGTTTCAGATAATTCCTTGTTCCAGCTTGTACTTCTTCTCAAGATCTATAGGCCCCTTCTCATGCTTAGTCAATGTTAACTACAGGTTTTAATCTGTTGCACTTGTCACTTCCAAAGTGGTTCTCTCTTCTTTATTTGGGCTTCCTCTGTTTGCAAGTCTCTTCAGTATCTAATTTCTGCCCTGACACAAGAGGGCAAAGGTGGTCACTTATTTAGGCCCACTTGTTCAGCTGTGCTGTGGGGAGGGAGGAACACTGCAAACAAATATAACTGGCGTGTGTGGGGAGTGCTTGCAGTGTATGGACCACACTGGGTTTGCCCCTGCTCACAGCATGTGTGCTTCCCAGGTCTACACTGCTCAGGCTCCACATTGCCCTGAAGGGGTGCTGTCCAAAAGTGGGCCCTGAGTTTCATGCACTTCCCAGGTCTAAGTTCCTTGGGTTCCGGTTCTCGGGTACTCCACAAAGGCACAGACTCGGTTGGGCATGCGTTTTGTGCCCTTCCCAGGTACGAGCAGCTCAGGCGACCAGGTGCGTGGTGAGCACACTGTCCCAAGCGAGCTGGGCATCTTAATAATCTCCCTGGTCCTGGCCACTCAGTTTCCCGGGTGTGAGTGCACCACATGACTGCTCTGGGGTGCTGATCTCAGGCTGCGACCCTCCTGGCAGATGTCAACCGTCCAGGATCCCAGGAAGACATGGTTAGCAACTGGGAGCTTACTCACAGTTTGGTGGAGGATGCTGGTCTCTGGGGCTGAGATTGCCCCTTGCCTTCGGCTCTGGCTGTTCACCTGTCTCCCAGCCTCTGGCAGGGGGAAGGGCCCTATATCCAGCCAGCTAGCTCTCCTTTGGTATTTGCTCAATCCTTTGTTCTGTGACTGGGCCAGGTTTCCAGTTAGAGTCTTTTTTCCTCTCTGGCTATCCCACAGTTTAGGTTGATGTCTCACGTTAGTTCCCTCAGATTGTCCTCGGGGCATTCAGGCCCAGTCCTTACCCTAAGCATGCAGCCCATGCCTCCCTGTCCAGCCCCCGGCACTCGATGGTGGTTGATGCATCTGGACTACTTCTCCCCTGGGAGTTGCAGTTAGGCTCATGTTCTGTGGTTTCTCTCTCTCTCTCTCTTATGTTGCCCTCTGAGATTCCAAAACTCCCCATAGACCTGCTGGTGAGAGGACTTCCTGCTGTTTGGAAACTTCTCCTCCTTCATGACTGCCTCCCCAGGACAGGTCTCCATCCCTAACTCTTTTGTCTCTCTTTTTGTCTTTTATATTTTGCCCTACCTCCTTTCAAAGAGAACGGGCTGCCTTTCTGGGTGCCTGGTGTCCTCTGCCAGCATTCAGAAGTTGTTTTGTGGAAGTTGCTCAGCATTCAAATGATGTTTTGATGAATTTGTGGGGGAGATAGTGGTCTCCCCGTCCTATTCCTCTACCATCTTGGGACTGCCCCTCCATTGTATATTCTGTGATATGTGGACTCTTGATTCAGGCCTTACAGATGTTAGGGACAGAACTGTTGGCATGAATGTCCTCTCATGGTGAGGGCTAAATCACAATTCCCTAGAAGAATCTTACCTCATGGTCTAGACCTCTGGAAAGAATTGATCTTCTGACACGGAGCTCCTTGATCACCTTCACAGCAACATCATCTTGCCCCTTCCACTTGCCCAGATGGACCACTCCAAACTGGCCACTTCCCAGCTCCTTCAACAGGATAATCTCTTCACTTTGCAGTTCCCAGATTCCTAGGAAGGCAAGACAGGCACACTTTCAGGAGGTTTTGGGGCTAAAAACTTCACAAGTGACTTCCTCTCCAACAAGAATTAAACATTGACAAAATGAAAGACAGCAAGACTTCTTTTAAGTTGCTTATTTAAAAAGAAAGCCCTTGGTAATGTGGTCTTAGGACCTTTTGGACCACATGACATTGCCACCAGAACAATATTGTTCGTGAAATAGCTACAATTCATGACAAGAAAGGTTAGAGGTCAAGCACTTTGTCAACTAGAGGTGTCTTGGAAAAACTTGATGACAAAATGTCCTTTAGTGCCCTTTGCCTGGTGAGGTTTAGTGTTAGATTAATTGGCTTGACTTGACTATTAAGTTCTTGGAAAGCAAAAATTAAAAAGTAAAGCTACTGTGTGTGATTCTTCTCATCAAAATTAGTTTCTTGATGAAATCTTTTATTTTTAAAAATTTCCCATTTTTATTTTGCTATTTTTTCTTTTTGATTACTTTATTGTTTTTGTAGATAGCCATCAACAATTTTAAGTTAAAGTGCAGTTTATTTAAAATACTATACTAGTTTTAGCTCTACAACATAGTGATTCCATATTTTTATGGATTATTCTCTATTTAAAGGTATTACAAATAAAGGTGATATTTCCTTGTGCTGTATAATACATCCTTATAGCTTTTTTATACATAGTAGTTTCCATCTCTTAATCCCCTGCACCTATCTTGCTTTTCCTACCTCCCTGTCCCTACTGGTAAGTACTAGTTACCTGTATCTGTGAGTCGGTTTCATTAAGTTCATTACTGTCTTATTTTAGGTTTCACATATAAGTGATAACATATGGTATTATTTCTTTGTCTTTCTGATTTACATCACTTTTTATGATAATCTCTAGGATTATATTGCTGAAAATGCCATTAATTTTTTTTATAGCTGAGTAGTATTTAGTATATATTTCATATATGAAAACCTAGGTATATATTTCATATGTGAAAGCCTAGGTATATATATTTGCAGAGTAAACTCCCTTGGTATCGTTCTCTAACCAAAGGAACTAAAATTTTACTATAACTTACAATGATACTAATTCTTACAACTCAGATTTGGTAAAATGTGTGTCTCACCAGGAATTCTAGTGCAATAGTTCTCAAACTTTGATATGCTTCAGTTCTTCAGAACCACCTGGAGGGCGTATTGACTTAAATTGTCAGGCTGCAGTTCTAGAGCTTCTGATTTAGTAGATTTGCACATCCCAGTCCATGGACCATAATAAAAACCACTGTGCCATTTGAATAATGCCTTTGGAGACTCAAGATAACTCTTTGAAATCAAGTATACTGTCTTAGACTTTAATACATACAAATGTCAATGTGAAACAAGATTGTTAAGTGTCTTCTATTTATAGGGCACTGTGAAATGAAATCAGTATGTAGGCATCAAAAATAATGAAAATAAAATGTTTTGTCAGAGAGCACTGACAGAAGCAATTTGTTTAAAAAAAAAAAATTATCCTATAGCTACTTTAACTGGCTTGATTTGACAAATTCATTGTAAAGCAAAATTAAATAAGTAATTCTATTTTACATGATTTTTAAAAATTCTCATCAAAATAAGTTTCTTGATGAAGTCTTCTATTTTTAAAAATTTCCCACTTTTATTTTGCTGAGTAGTAGTCCTTCTATATTTAATATATGATAATAAAGGTATATACTTCATATATGGAATTATAGATATGTCTTATATGAAAATATAGGGACATATCTCATCTATGAAAACATAGCTATGTATCTCATATATGAAAACACAGGTATATATTTTTATATCATAAAATACCATATATTTTATATAATAAAATTTAAAACTTTCATAAACTCAAAACTTTTTAATTTTTCAACTTTCAATTTTTAATTGAAAACTTTCAAAGAGTTAAAGTCTCTGACTGTGTGGAACACAACAAACAGGAAAATTCTTAAAGAGATGGGAATATAAGACCACCTTACCTACTTCCTGAATAACCTATATGCAGGTCAAGAAGCAACAGTTGGAATTGGACATGCAACTATGGACTGGGTCAAAATTGGGAAAGGAGTAAGTCATGGCTATATTGTCACCCTGCTTATTTAACTTATATGTAGTACTTCCTGTGAAATGCTGGGATGGATGAATCACAAGCTGGAATCAAGATTGCTGGGAGAAATATCAACAACCTTAGATATGCAGATGATATCACCCTAATGGCAGAAAGAGAAGAACAACTAAAGAGCCTCTTGTTGGAGGTGAAAGAAGGGAGTGACTGGTTTAAAACTCAACATTCAAAAAACTAAGATCATGGCATCTGGCCCCATCACTTCGTGGCAAACAGATGGGAGAAACAATGGAAACAGTGACAGACTTTATTTTCTTGGGTTCCAAAATCACTGCAGATGATGACTGTAGCCATGAAATTAAAAGACATTTGCTCCTTGAAAGAAAAGCTGTGATAAACCTAGAGAGTGTATTGAAAAACAGAGACACCACTTCACCAACAAAGATCCATATAATCAAAGCTATGGTTTTTCTAGTAGTCTATATGGATGTAAGAGTTGGACCATAAAGAAGGCTGAGCACCAAAGAATTGATGCTTTGGAACTGTGGTGCTGGAGAAGACCCATGAGAATTCCTTGGACAGCAATGAGGTCAAACCAGTCCATCCTAAAGGAAATCAACCCTGACTATTCATTGGAAGGATTGATGCTGAAGCTGAAGCTCCAATAGTTTGGCCACCTGATGTGAAAAGCTGAGTCACTGGAAAAGCCTCAGATGCTGAGAAAGATTGAGGGCAGGAAGAGATAGGGATGACAGAGGATGAAGTAGTTGGATGGCATCACTGACTCAATGGACATGAGTTTGAGCAAACTGCAGGAGATGGTGATGGGCAGGGAAGCCTGGCAGGCCATAATCCACGGGGTCACAAAGAGTCAGACATGACTTAGCAAAGAAGAACAACAAAGAATTAAAAACATTAATAAAATTAAAAACTTTCATAAAATGAAAAAGTTTCTTAAAATTAAAAACTTCTTTGTCAAATTTAAAACTTATTCATAATATTAAAAATAATAAAATTATAAAATTAAAAATTTCTGCTGTAAAAAACATCTTATTCAGAAAACAAAAAGATGAGCCACAGACTGAAAAAACTATTTCCAAAACACTATTAGAGAAAAATCTGTACTCAAATTATGCCAAACAGTGCCATCTACATTTGGTAAAGATTGAAAAACACACCTGGTCAAAGAATATAAACATATATGTACATAGATATTTATATAAATATATAGAGAATTGTCTATATCTCTGTGTAGATAAACATTTACATCTCTAGGTAGATAGATATTTATACCTCTTGGTAGATAAATATTTATATCTCTACCTAGACAGATATTCCATATGATTTAACAATTTCCATAAAATTAATAACAACCATAAAAATGGAAGTTTCCACAAAATTAAAACTTCCACAATATTGTTTTATAACTTTTAACAATCATAAATTGAATAATTTTCATAAAATTAATAATATTCATACAATTACTCTCCTCCATATAATTACTGACTTTGATACAATTAATAACTTCCTCAGAAAATTAGAAACTTTCTCAGAACATTAAAAAGATCCTCAGTAAAATTAAAATTATAAAATTATTTATAAAATTAAAACTTCTACTGTATGGAACACTTTATTCAGATAATCAAAAAAATGAACCGCAAACTGAAAGAGACTATTTCCAAAACACATGTCAGATAAAGTATTTGTACTCAAATTATACCAAATAGCTCCATTAAAATTTTATAAGGACTGAGGCACACTTAGCCAAAAAAAAGATAATAAATAAGGAAGGAATGAAGGACTAGGGTCGGGTAGAGACAGGGTTCGGAGAAGGCAATGGCACCCCACTCCAGTACTCCTGCCTGGAAAATCCCATGGATGGAGGAGCCTGGAAGGCTGCAGTCCATGGGGTCACTGAGGGTCGGACAAGACTGAGCAACTTCACCTTCACTTTTGCATTGGAGAAGGAAATGGCAACCCACTCCAGTGTGCTTGCCTGGAGAATCCCAGGGATGGGGGAGCCTGGTAGGCTGCCGTCTATGGGGTCACACAGAATCGGACACGACTGAAGTGACTTAGCCTAGCCTAGCCTAGAGACAGGGTTGAGACAGATAATCCTAGGATCTGATATTCTAAAGTTATTGATATTTCTAGATGGCATCACTGACTCGATGGATGTGAGTCTGAGTGAACTCCGGGAGTTGGTGATGGACAGGGAGGCCTGGCGTGCTACGATTCATGGGGTCGCAAAGAGTCAGACACGACTGAGCGACTGATCTGATCTGATCTGATTGATATTTCTCCCAGCAACCTTGATTCCAGCTTGAGTTTATCCAACCTGGTATTTCACATGATGTACTCTGCATATAAGTTAAATAAGCAGGGTGATAATATACATCCTCAATGCACTCCTTTCTCAGTTTTGAAGTAGTCTTTTGTTCATATCCTGTTCTAACTGTTGCTTCTTAACCTGCATACATGTTTCTCAGGAGGCAAGTAAAGTGCTCTGGTATTCCCACCTCTTTCAGAATTTTCCAGTTTGTTGTGATCCACACAGTCAAAGGTTTTAGTGTAGTCAATGAAGCAGAAGTAGATATTTTTCTGGAATTCCCTGCTTTTTCTATGATCCAATGGATGATGGCAATTTGATCCCTGGTTCTTCCACCTTTTCTAAATCCAGCTCATACTTCTGGAATTTCGCAGTTTAAATATTACTAAAACCTATCTAGAAGAATTTTGGGTATTACCTTGCTAGAATGTGAAATGAGTGCAATTGTTTGGTAGTTGGAGCATTCTTTGGCATTGCCTTTCTTTGGGACTGGAATGAAAACTGACATTTTCCAGTTCTGTGACCACTGCTGAGTTTTCAAAATTTGCTGCTATATTGATGGCAGGACTTTTACAGCATCATCTTTTAGGATTTGAAATAGCTCAGCTGAAATTCCATCACCTCCACTATTTGTACTAATGCTTCCTAAGGCCAAGTTGACTTCACACTCCAGGATGTCTGACTCTAGGTGAGTGACCACACCATTGTAGTTATCCAGATCATGAAGACCTTTTCTGTACAGTTTTTCTGTGTATTCTTGCCACCTCTTTTTCTTATCTTCTGCTTCTGTTAGGACCATTTGTGTCCTTTATTGTGCCCATCTTTGTATGAAATATTTCCTTGGCATCTATAATTTTCTTGAATCTCTCTCTAGTCTTTCCTATTCTGTTGTTTTCCTTGCAATTCACAAGGCCTGGAGGACTGTTAGTGACAGGTGCCCTCAGGAAAGTTCTCCGACAGTACTGCAGAAACAAATTCCCAATACAACCAACTTTCAAGAAGACAACTGCAACAGGTGAATTTTCCTCAACACTTTAAGGAAAAGAAAAAAAGGGGGAAAAAAAAACCCCAAACAGCCACAGGACAAGATTCTCAACATCCCTAATTATTACATGAAGAATACCAATCTGGGTGACAATAAGAAATCAAATCACATCTGTCAGAATGGCCATCCTCACAAGTCTGCAAACAATAGGACAGCCTCCATAGGCCAGGAAATAAAATTTCAAAAGTGCTCAGCCCATGTTCTAAAATACCCACATCTGGGGCTACAACCTGAGAAAAACCATCATTCAAAGAGACACATGCATCCCAACATTCACTGCAGCACTACTTCCAGTAGCAAAGACAGAGAACCAGCAAGATGTCTTCCCATAGATTAAAAGTTAAAGAAGATGTAGTACATATATACAACACAGTATTATTCAGGCATGGAAAATTGCCACTGAAATTATGAAATTATGCTACTAACTGTCACAAGGATGGATGTTGGAGGATCATAGATAAGTCAGACAGACAGAGAAAGAAAATAGAATATGATGTCCCTGGTAGCCAAAATAAAAAAAGAGGTTCAAAGAAATACATTTATAACTCAAAATGAAACTCTTGAGAATTCAAACACAAACAAAGGGTTCCAAGAAAAAGTGAAAGAGCAAGGATGAATTGGGAGGTCAGGTCTAACATATACACAGCAATCTGTACCTGTAACAGATAATCGAGAAGGATTATCTCTTTTCTTCCTTCCTTCTTTCCTTCCAAATATACACAGAAATTTGTATCTCAAACATATACAGAGAAATCTGTATCTGTAATAGATAATCCAAAATCATCATCTCCTATCTTCCTTCCACATATACACAGACATTTGTATCTCTAATAAATACTCAGGAAGGACTTGATGTTCAGCACAGGGAACTTTGCTCTACTTTCTGCAATAACCTCTATAGCAACAGAAACCAAAAAAAGAGCAGATATACTGTGAGTATATGTCATAAGTGAATCTTAAGTGTACCCTGAAGACAAGCACAAAGCTGCAAATCAACTATACTCCAACATAGCACAGGCATGAGACTAAAGAAAAGGAACAGAAGAGCAATGCCTAGCTTATTCCCTCTGACCTCCTTGACTTGGACTGCTCTCCCATTCCTGGAGCTTGAGCAGGCTTGGGTCTCATATTTGGACTTGAGTGGGATTGAGGCAGTCGGGTCAAGACAACCAAAATTTCAATAGAGACAGGCAACCCTGAGATTTTGGCTCCACTATGTACAACAGCCAAGACAGAAAAGCAAGCTAATTGTAGAAGCACAGTTGAATGGATACGTGATGGGGTACATGTATACAGTGCAATACATCTCAACCATAAAGAAGTAGGAAAAAAATACCAAGTCCAGCATCAGGAAAGAAAGTAGAGATAATCATTCCAAATGAAGGAAGGGAGACAGGGACAGACAAGTATCATATGATATCACTTCTAGGTGCAATCTAAAGATGGATACAAATGAACTTACTTCCCAGAGATCCAGGATTACAGACTTAGAAAAGAAACTTATGGTCACCAAGGTATAATGATGAGCTGCTTCAGACTAATATATGCACACTACCTTTTATAAAATCAGTCACCAGGACCCACCATGTAACACAAGGAAACTTACTCCACACTCTGTAATAACCTATAAAGAAAAAACCCCAACAAATCATATATACATCTATGTAGAGGTGAAACAAGGCAGGCATTCAAGCAGGCAATTTAAAGAGGTAAGTTTAATTCACTCCCTTTAAAAAATATCACAGGATGTCAGTATTGCTACTTATTAGAGAAATGCAAATCAAATCTACAGAGGCATTTCCTCACATGGTTCACAATGCCCACTGTCCAAAATATGACAAACAATAAATGCTGGGAGAACTTCTAGGAAAAAGGGAAACCTCCTAAACTGTCAGCGAAAAGGTAAACTAGTAACAAACAGAGACTTGGAGAATGGTGTGCAGGTTTTTTAAGAAATGAGAATGAGAATGAAATTAGACTACTCCATAACAGCATACACAAAAATAAATTCCAAATCGATTAAAGACCGAAATAAAAAGACACATATTATGAAACTCGAGGAAAAATACAAAACACTTTTTAACATAAAATTCAACAAGTTCTTTTTTGAGCCACATCTTAGAATCATGAAAAATAAAATAAATGAATAAATAAACGAGACCTAATTCCCCTTAAAAGCACTGGCATGGCAGAGGAAACCATAACAAAAAGAGGACCCTAAGAATGGAACTAATATTTGCAAACAAAGACACACACGAGGAATTTATCTCCAAAACATACAAACAGCTTATGCACCTCAATGTCAAAGAAACAACCCAATCAAATAGGAGCACAAGATTTAAATGGACATTTCTCCAAAGAAGACATAGAGATGGCCATGGAGCACATGAAAAGATGCTCAGCATCTGTAAGTATTAGAGAACTGCGAATCAGAAGCTCAATGTGGTATTGCCTCACACAGGTCAGAGAGTCAGCATAAAAAAATCATAGAAAAATCTACAACAATAAATGCTGGAGAGGGTATGGAGTAAAATCAACCCTCCTAGTTATTGGTGAGAATGAAAATCAGGAAATTCAACAAGGCGAACAGGTCAAAGCTTCATTAAAAAGTAAACAGAGAAGTACCAGAGGACTCAGAAACCCCATTCCTGGGCATAGACCCAGAGAAAACCATAATTTAAAAGACAGGTGCTCCCTCATCATTCATGGCAGCACTATATACAAGAGCCAAGACACAGAAGCAACCTAAGTGGATAAGGACAGATGAATGGGTAAACAAGAGTGGGTAAATGCACACAGAGCAACATTACTCAGCCATAAAAAGGATGATATCAGGCCATGTTCAGCTACAAGGAAGGAAGTTGAGACAATCGTCCTAAGTCAAGTGAGACAACTAATGACAAGTATCATATGATAACAGTTAGACATGGATTCTAAAACTGGATACATTAACATCTTTACCAAACAGAGATAGTCTCACAACACAGCTAAACAGGTCAGGTCAGTTCAGTTCAGTTGCTCGGTTATGTCCAACTCTTTGAGACCCCATGAACCGCAGCATACCAGGCCTCCCTGTCCATCACCAACTCCCAGAGTTCCCCCAAACCCATGTCCATAGAGTTGATGAAGCCATCCAATCATCTCATCCTCTGTCATCCCCTTCTCCTCCTGCCCTCAATCTTTCCCAGCATCAGGGTCTTTTCAAATTAGTCAACTCTTTGTATCAGGTGGCCAAAGTATTGGAGTTTCAGCTTCAACATAAGTCCCTCCAATGAACACCCAGGACTGATCTCCTTCAGAATGGACTGGTTGGATCTCCTTGCAGTCCAAGGGACTCTCAAGAGTCTTCTTCAACATCATAGTTCAAAAGCATCAATTCTTCAGTGCTCAGCTTTCTTTATAGTCTAACTCTCACATCCATACCTGACCACTGGAAAAACTATAGCCTTGACTAGACGCACCTTTGTTGACAAAGTAATGTCTCTGCTTTTTAATATGCTGTCTAGGTTGGTCATAACTTTCCTTCCAAGGAGTAAGCTTCTTTTAATGTCATGACTGTAATCACCATCTGCAGTGATTTTGGAGCCCAGAAAAATAAAGTCTAACACTGTTTCCCCATCTATTTCTCATGAAGTGATGGGACCGGATGCCATGATCTTAGTTTTCTGAATGTTGAGCTTTAAGCCAACTTTATCACTCTCCTCTTTCACTTTCATCCAGAGGCTCTTTAGTTCTTCTTCACTTTCTGCCATAAGGGTGGTGTCATCTGCATATCTGAGGTGATTGATATTTCTCCTGGCAATCTTCATTCCAGCTTGTGCTTCCTTCAGCCCAGCATTTCTCATGATGTACTCTGCATAGAAGTTAAATAAGCAGGGTGACAATATACAGCCTTGACGTACTCCTTTTCCTATTTGGAACCAGTCTGTTGTTCCATGTCCAGTTCTAACTGTTGCTTCCTGACCTGCATACAGGTTTCTCAAGAGGCAGGTCAAGTGGGTCTGGTATTCCCATCTCTTTCAGAATTTTCCACAGTTTATCATGATCCACACAGTCAAAGGCTTTGGCATAGTCAATAAAGCAGAAATAGATGTTTTTCTGGAACTCTCTTGCTTTTTCCATGATCCAGCGGATGTTGGCAATTTGATCTCTGGTTGCTCTGCCTTTTCTAAAACTAGCTTGAACATCTGGAAGTTCACAGTTCACATATTGCTGAAGCCTGGCTTGGAGAATTTTAAGTATTACTTTACTAGCATGTGAGATGAGTGCAACTGTGTGGTAGTTCGAGGATTCTTTGGCATTACCTTTCTTTGGGATTGGGATGAAAATTGACCTTTTCTAGTCCTGTAGCCACTGCTGAGTTTTCCAAATTTGCTGGCATATTGAGTGCAGCACTTTCACAGCATCATTTTTCAGGATTTGGAATAGCTCAACTGTTATTCCATCACCTCCACTAGCTTTGTTCGTAGTGATGCTTCCTAAGGCCCACTTGACTTCACATTCCAGGATGTCTGGCTCTAGGTCAGTGATCACACCATCATGATTATCTGGGTCATGAAGATCTTTTTTGTACAGTTCTTCTGTGTATTCTTGCCACCTCTTCTTAATATCTTCTGCTTCTGTTAGGTCCATACCATTTCTGTCCTTTATCGAGCCCATCTTTGCATGAAATGGTCCCTTCGTATCTCTAATTTTCTTGAAGGGATCTCCAGTCTTTCTCATTCTGTTGTTTTCCTCTATTTCTTTGCTGAGGAAAGCTTTCTTATCTCTCTTGATCGCTGAGGAAGGCTTTCTTATCTCTCCTTGCTATTCTTTGGAACTCTGCATTCAAATGCAGCTAAACAGGTAATAGTTATCAAAAGGGAAAAGTGGTGGGCAGTGAGGAATGAGCAAGTGGAGATGAACCTACTCACACTACTCTATAAAATAATCAATGAGGACCCCTAATGAACACTGTATAATAAACTATATGGGACGAGAACTCAAATAAGGATATGTACATGGCTATGTATAAGTGAATCATGTTGCTGGCCACCTAAAAAAAAAATAATAACAACATACACCCCCCCCCCCTCCACAACATTGTAAGTCACCTCTACACTAATACAAAATACAAATTATAAAAAGGAAATGCTGACTCTATTTCCCTCAGGCCTTGGTGCCCTGGGCTGCTGGCACATCCCTGAAGCCTGCACAGGCTTGGATCCCAAGGATGGACTGTCGTGGGGCTGACAGAGCTGGGGAGGATGTGCCAGCCAATGAGCCCTGCCCCATGGACCTGGTGTGCCTATTCCCCTCTGCATGGGCCCACAACCTTCTGATTCAGGTGCGTCCTCCTGCAGTGAATCTACATCTGTTACTCCCAAAAGATGTGGAGCGTCTGGGCTTCAAGAGCTTTGAAAAGCCCCGAGGGCTCCACGTCTCCTGGTGTTGGGGTTCCTACTCCAGGCTCCTTCTTTAGGGTCACCCCACTTATGGGTGAAAGCACCCTCCAATGAGTGGTGTTGCAAGAATTCGAATGTGTCCAGGGGGTAGGGGGTAAGGAAGGATGAAGGAAGGCAACATAAACCTTGCGTGTTTCTTCTGGCACATCCACTGTAATTGATGATCCAGGAACAAGACTTTTCCTATGGATCTGATTCTCCCAGTAAACAGTGTTGGGCATAAAGATGTGCTGGGGCTCTGTGGCCATTTTCACAATAACAACTTTGAAACCATTGCTCACAGACATTTAATATTCACAAGACCTGCAGGACTGTAAGTAAAAAACACCTGCCCTCAAGTAATGTCCTAGGGGAAGTCATCAGACAAATAATCTAAAACAGGAAAGGCATTCAAGAAGCCATTTGAATAAGTAAGTTTAACTCACACTGTTTTAATAAATCACATGAAAAAAAATGGCAACATCACTAATTATAAGAGAAATGCAAATCAAAACTTCAGACACCTCACACCGGTCAAAGTCCATAGGCAGAACCTCTACAAACAATAAATGTTGGAGGGGGTGTGGAGAAAAGAGAACCCAACTACACTGATGCTTCAAGTGGAAATTGGGAGCAGCCAGTGTGCAGGACACCAGGCAGGTTCCTCAGCAATGAGAACGAAATTAGAATACTCCCTAATACCACACACAGAGAGAAACTCCAAACAGATTAAAGAATGTGATATTATTCAGAAATAAAGAAGGATGAAATAATGCTATTTCCAGTTACACAGAAGAAACAAGAGATGATCATACTAAGTGAAGCGAGTGAGGAACAGTGAGACAAGATTCATAGGATATCACTTTTTGTGGAATCTAAAGATGGAAACAAACTTTAAAAAGAGCAACAGCCTCACAGACTTAGAAACTCGTGTTTACCAAAAAATAAAGGCAGAGGGACAGGGAGAAATTTGCTGGCTCAGATCAATACACACACCTTAAAACAGGTGCTCAAGGGCTCATTATAGCAACATTTCCAACAGGGCAGTAAATGACCCCTGCCCTCGAGAAGTGTCCTGGGGGCAAATCCTCAGAAAAGAACTCCAAACAGGGCCAAGTTTCAAGCAGCCAGATTCAAGAGGTAAATTTTACTCACAAGGTGTAAAATAATAAAAGCGCATGGAAAGATACTCCACATCAATAATTATTAAATCAAAGCCAATCAAAACTACAACGAGTTATCACCTCACACCGGCCACAGTGACCATCATCTAAAAGATCTACAAAGAATAAATACTGCAGAGGACGTACAGAAAATGGAATCGTCCTACAGTCTTGGTGGGAATGCAAATGGTGAAGCCACTGTGGAAAACTGCACAGAGGTTCCTTGAAACACTAAGCAGAGAGGTATCATATGATCCAGCAATCCCGTTCCTCGGCTTAGGCCCAGAGAAAATCATCTTTCAAAACGACACATGCATCCCAATTTTCAGGGCAGCACTATTTACAATAGTCAAGACACAGAATCCACCAAAATTGTCCATTAACAGAAAAATGAAGACTTATGTGGTACATCTTTAACTGGAATACTACTCAGCCAGAAAACAGAAAAAAAAATGGTATTGGTAGCAGCATGGACAGACCAAGAAATCTTCATACTAAGGTAAGTCAGAGAAGATAAGCATCCTAAGATATCACACACAGGTGGGATCTATAAATCGATAGCAGTTAACTAATGTATCAAACAGAAACAGATTCATAGCCTGAGAAAACCAAATTATGATTCTCAAAAGAAAGTTAGAAGGAGAGAGAAATTAAGAGTTTGGGATGAAAATATACACAGTAATATATATCAAGTTGATAAAAGGACCTACTGAATAGAACAGGCAACTCTACTAGACAAACTGTAATAACCTATATGAGAAAAAAAAAAACAGAAAAAGAACAGATATATGCTGATGTATAACTGAATCAAGTTCATGTACACCTGAAACAAAATATTGATATCAAATCTACCCCAATATAAAATAACATTTCAATTACATTTATATTACATGAGCTTGGTCTAGGGGAAACCAGACAGAGGTGACTCCTATGATGTCATATTAATATGACACCAACAAAGCTTTTCACTCAGCAGAACACGGAGAAGCAACTCACTCAAAGGTACCTGACCTCAAATGACTACAACAAGATGAAGAGAAGAAAAAGGACCACAGGTTAATCAGGGCAACACTCTCAGTTCAGATATTGGGAATCTCAGAGGGGAGAAGACACACTGCAGGTAAACTGCAGGTATGGGGCCTCTGGGTACAGGGTCCTGACCCAGGCAGATGGAGTGAGACCCACACAATCCCCAGACCCGGCACCTAGGGACACAGGACCCTTGGTTAGGAAACCAGGTCTCTGCTGGTTGGACCCCTAAGGTGGAAACGAGGGGGTTCCTGTAACCTCCTGGGACGGTAGAAAGAAGAGTACGGTCGGTCTCCTCTACCCACATTGTCCCAGAGAAGTCCTCCCCTTTCCCTTTGATTCTGTGTAATATTAACTGTTTCTACAGCTGTCATGATCATGGTGAGCACACTACCTTGGTTCTGGCAGGCTCGGTCCCTTCTTGTCCCGCTGAGGAGCTGAGAAAACACACCAGACGCAGGGCTGGAAATCGAAGGGCAGGTCTGATCTCTGCTGAGTAGGACAGTCGACCTGAAGGAGCAACCTCACCTGATCCCACTGGCTTTTTGCCTGATCCATGTGCCTGGCAATCAATTCACCAGGTGAACCTACCTCTCATGCTTGTCCTGGTAAATTGGAATCATTACCAGGAAACCCACCTGAGAAATTTCCAGGAGCCCCAGGGATGATGAACCTCGCAGGGATAAAGACCAAAACAGACACAGGCCTGTATAAAGTGAATACCAAAAAGTATTAATTCCTAAACACAAGTGAAGCTCACATGTATTTTTCCCTTTTCTCTGATGGTTTGCAAAATAAAAAGTGTACGGAAAACATTAATGGTAAATGACTTTTGGTTCATGGGACTTTCTGAAGTTATTCTGTACGGGGAAGGGTTAATTTTAAATTTAAACGGGATCTGCTTCTGCAACTTTAATCCTTTTTTGTCATTCAGATCAGATCAGATCAGATCAGTCGCTCAGTCGTGTCCGACTCTTCGCGACCCCATGAACCGCAGCACGCCAGGCCTCCCTGTCCATCACCAGCTCCCGGAGGTCACTCAGACTCACATCCATTGAGTCAGTGATGCCATCCAGCCATCTCATCCTCTGTCGTCCCCTTCTCCTACCCTCAATCCCTCCCAGCATCAGAGTCTTCTCCAATGAGTCAACTCTTCGCATGAGGTGGCCAAAATACTGGAGTTTCAGCTTGAGCATCATTCCTTCCAAAGAAATTCCAGGATTGATCTCCTTTAGAATGGACTGGTTGGATCTTCTTGCAGTCCAAGGGACTCTCAAGAGTCTTCTCCAACACCACAGTTCAAAAGTATCAATTCTTCAGTGCTCAGCCTTCTTCACAGTCCAGCTCTCACATCCATACATGACCACAGGAAAGACCATAGCCTTGACTAGGCGAACCTTAGTTGGTAAAGTAATGTCTCTGCTTTTGAATATGCTATCTAGGTTGGTCATAACTTTCCTTCCAAGGAGTAAGCGTCTTTTAATTTCATGGCTGCAGTCACCATCTACAGTGATTTTGGAGCCCAGAAAAATAAATTCTGACACTGTTTCCACTGTTTCTCCATCTATTTCCTATGTAGTTATGGGACCAGATGCCATGATCTTCGTTTTCTGAATGTTTTTGTTATTAGACACAGACATAATGGCCTGCCTGAGTGAGATAAGCTGAGCTGCCCACCTGTGAAGGACTGTAAGGACGAGAATTGACACATTTCCCTCCCTGAGGCTTGCCATTCTAGGAGACATTTGCAAGGATTGAATAGTCTTTTTACTTTGTTTCCTCACCTCCCCTCATCTCCGATCCTTAAAAGAACCTGGCAACCAGGCCCTGGTAAGAATGGTTATTTTGAGGTGCTAGCCTGCCATCTTCTCAACCTGCTGACTCCCGGATTAAAAGTCTCTTCCTTGGCCTCAACTCCTTGCCTCTCGGATTCACCTACAACACACACCAAGTTGTATAGCAATGTTACTACAATAAGAAACAAAAGTGAATTTAATAAAAAGTGTGGGAATGAGACACACGCTTTTGGGTGTTTATGCTGGGACGTTCTTATTCTATTCTCTCATTTAAAGTAAGGTTCTGGTTCCAGGGTAACCGCAGCAGCCCAGAGGAAATCCTGCCACCTTGTGACCATTCTCCGCCATCAGATCAGATCAGATCAGTCGCTCAGTCGTGTCCGACTCTTTGCGACCCCATGAACCGCAGCACGCCAGGCCTCCCTGTCCATCACCAGCTCCCGGAGGTCACTCAGACTCGCATCCATCGAGTCAGTGATGCCATCCAGCCATCTCATCCTCTGTCGTCCCCTTCTCCTCCTGCCCCCAATCCCTCCCAGCATCAGAGTCTTCTCCAATGAGTCAACTCTTCGCATGAGGTGGCCAAAATACTGGAGTTTCAGCTTGAGCATCATTCCTTCTAAAGAAATTCCAGGATTGATCTCCTTCAGAATGGACTGGTTGGATCTTCTTGCAGTCCAAGGGACTCTCAAGAGTCTTCTCCAACACCACAGTTCAAAAGCATCAATTCTTCGGCGCTCAGCCTTCTTCACAGTCCAGCTCTCACATCCATACATGACCACAGGAAAGACCATAGCCTTGACTAGGCGAACCTTTGTTGGTAAAGTAATGTCTCTGCTTTTGAATATGCTATCTAGGTTGGTCATAACTTTCCTTCCAAGGAGTAAGCGTCTTTTAATTTCATGGCTGCAGTCACCATCTGCAGTGATTTTGGAGCCCAGAAAAACAAAGTCTGACACTGTTTCCACTGTTTCTCCATCTATTTCCCATGCAGTGATGGGACCAGATGCCATGATCTTCGTTTTCTGAATGTTGAGCTTTAAGCCAACCTTTTCACTCTCCACTTTCACTTTCATCAAGAGGCTTTTTAGCCCCTCTTCACTTTCTGCCATAAGGGTGGTGTCATCTGCATATCTGAGGTTATTGATATTTCTCCCAGCAATCTTGATTCCAACTTGTGTTTCTTCCAGTCCAGCATTTCTCATGATGTACTCTGCATATAAGTTAAATAAACATGGTGACAATATGCAGCCTTGACGTACTCCTTTTCCTATTTGGAACCAGTCTGTTGTTCCATGACCAGTTCTAACTGTTGCTTCCTGACCTGCATACAGATTTCTTAAGAGGCAGATCAGGTGGTCTGGTATTCCCATCTCTTTCAGAATTTTCCACAGTTTATTGTGATCCACACAGTCAAAGGCTTTGGCATAGTCAATAAAGCAGAAATAGATGTTTTTCTGGAACTCTCTTGCTTTTTCCATGATCCAGCGGATGTTGGCATAATCATTTCCAGGCTGCAAATTCTCCGCCATAGCAGCCTGGAAATGATTATGGGCGCTTAATAATCACAACTGTGGAGTGTAAAGACAGCTACCCTCAAAAACCCTCAGGAGTAACTAATCAAACAAAAATGAAAAAAAGACGCAAGCAGAAGTGAAGAAGAAATTCATAGGGCCTGGACTCCCTCTTAGGCCTGTTCATGCTGATCATGCTCGGCCACCTTTCCAATGGACTCTGAACTCTGTGTTTGGTGCCTATGAAAACAACAACAGAAGGAGAAGACCCCCTCCAGACAGGGGAACCTTGAAGATGGTATCTAGGTTACTCGTCCCCTAAGAGAAAACATACACTCATCACCCCTTCCTCCAGACAGGCCATAAATTTTTCTGTATCTATTGGAGTGTAACCTCGGGTTTATTGATTATTGGCTAACCGTTTGACTGTTTGAGCACATGAACACATAGCACGTGAATGATGGGGTTATTGGGATTGTATTTTCCTTGGTTTATGTAAGTCTCAAGGAATTTGGAGTGGTGGGTTCAGACACGTACACGTGGGGTGTAAAAGATTTTCACAAATGCTGGTCGGGGTCCTTGGCTAAGAAGAGACTCTGCCTTGGGCCCGCCGGTGTAATAAACTGCACTCCACTATCTGCATTGTCCTTCTGAGTGAGTTTGTTTCCCGGAACACGTGGCTACAACAGAAGAAAATATCAATAGGAAAATGCAATTCACAAAGTTTACAGAGAAAAGCATATGAAAATGTGAACAATGTGACAAATTATTAGAGATAAAGAAATCAAAACGACAATGAGGTTTCACCTCAGGAATGTCGTTAACAAGGCCATCACGAAAAAATGTGCAGGAGAAACGCTGCTGCCAAGTCGCTTCAGTCGTGTCCGACTCTGTGCGATCCCATAGACAGCAGCCCACCAGGCTCCTCTGTCCCTGGGATTCTCCAGGCAAGAACACTGGAGTGGGTTGCCATCTCCTTCTCCAACGCATGAAGGTGAAAAGTGAAAGTGAAGTCGCTCAGTCGTGTCGGACTCTTAGCGACCCCATGGACTGGAGCCTACCAGGATCCTCCGTCCATGGGATTTTCCAGGCAAACGCTAGAGTGGGGTTAAGGAAAGGGGACCATTTTACCGTGCTGGTGGGCTGTAATTGGTAACAGCCCTTTTGAGGACCATCCCTGGTGCCTCAGAGGTTAAAGCGTCTGCCTGCAATGCGGGAGACCTGGGTTTGATCCCTGGGTCAGGAAGATCCCCTGGAGAAGGAAATGGCAACCCACTCCAGTATATCTTGCCTGGAGAATCCCGTGGGCAGAGGAGCCTGGTGGGCTACGGTCCACGGGGTCGCAAAGAGTCGGACACGACTGAGCGACTTCACTTTCACTTTCACGTGAGCACGCAGGCGCACGCATGCGTGGTAAACACAGAACTGCGGTGTGACCTGGCAGTCCCACTCTTGAGACTGTATGTGGACAGAACTGGATTTGGAAAAACCCATACACACAAGCGGACTGGCTCAAAATCAGGAAAGGAGTACGACAAAGCTGTATATTGTCACCCTGCTTATTTTACTTCTCTGCAGAGTACATCATGCGAAATGCAGGGTTGGTTGGATGAATCACACATGGAATCAAGATTGCTGGGAGAAATACCAATAACCTTGGATGTGATCTATGATATATTGTGCAGTTATTTAAAAGGGTGAGTTAGATTTACATTTGTTGACCAGGAAAATAGTCATAATGTACTGTTAAAATTAGAAAGTCTGCAGAGTGGTGAGAGAGATTTTTGTTTTTCTTTGTAATAAAATATGCATAATGTAAAAATGAACATTTTAACCATGATGGTTTTACACTGCGGTGACATCAAGTACGTTCACGTTGTTGTACAAACATCTCTCTCCAGAGCTTTTCATCATCCAGTACTGAAGCTCTACACCTATTCAACAGTACCTGCCCGTTTCTGGCTCCCCGACTCCCTGATAACTGCGGTTTCACATTCTCTGTGAATTTGACTACTCGGAGTATCTCTTTTTAAGCGTAATCACACGGTATCTGTCCTATCATGTTTCACTTATTTGACTCAACATAATGTCTACAAGGGCTTCCCTGGTGGCTCAGCAGTAGAGAAACTTCTTGCCAATACAGGAGCTCCAGGAGACGCAGGTTCGATCCCTGGGTCAGGAAGATCCCCTGTAGGAGGAAATGGCAACCCACTCCAGTATTCTTGCCTGGAGAATCCCATGGACCAAGGAGCCTGGCCGGCTACAGTCCACAGGAGGCAAAGAGTTGGACATGACTGAAGCAGCTTAGCACAAATATACACACTGTACGTATGCTTTACAAAACTTGCGGAAGAATAAACAAGAACTCTGTTGCCAAGTATAATTGGATTCCAACCTAGACTATGTTGGAAACTTTGGAAACTGGGTTTGAAGAGTCCTGGTGCTTAGAATAGACCCTGACATGCTGTGATCCAGGCCCTGGATTCTGGGCATCCTGTGAGAACAGCACAGTGTTTTAAAGGAAGCTTGTTCCCTGTCTTTACAGTCCTTGTGCGTTTAAGGGATGGGAGCTGTAGGGACCTGTCTTTTCTCCATTGTCCTGGATCTTGGCCACAGGAGACCTTCCAAAATAACTGTGCAGTTGTCATCATTGTTTGGGAGGCTGTTTTGGAACATTGGCTTAGTTCGGTGATGTGAGGGGATCCAGGAAAGGGCCAGCTGTCGGGAGGCCCCAGGACGCCAGGGAGCTGGGGGCAGATAGGAAGTCGTGGGGGGCTGGGCTGCAGGAGCTTCTGAGGGGCCCTGGGGAGCACGATTCTGGCAAGTGTCCAGTCTTCATGGGGGGAATAAGGAAAGAGGGAGGAGAAAGGAAGGGGAGTGTCAGGCTAGGTTGGAGGGAAGCTATTATTAGAGCTGGAAGAGGCAGAGAGGAAAGTGGTTCACAGAAGAGGGGGAGGGAAGAGATGACGATGTATTGTCTGGAGAGTAATTTCTCTGGCCTGGAGAACTTGTCCAGGGTATGATGGAAAAGCAAGTGGAGCAAGGGGGCATGATGACTAACAGCCTAGTGTTGAGTCAGACGACACCTTGCCAGCTTTAGCAGTGTGATTGGGGTCAGACAACCCACACCCTCCAGCAGGCTGAGTAGATCTCAAAGGTGTGATGGAGGAGAAGGGCAGGTGAGTTTTAAAGGGACAAAAGGGTAATAATTTTCCTTTCTGTTGACATTTTCTTTTCACTTCATAGGCCTCTGGAAACAGCATAACATGAGTTGAAAACATTCCTTTCACTGGTTCTTGCACCCCCAGGGGCTCTCAGAATCTCTAGTACCTTCAAAGTCTGCTCCAAGTGTCTGAAATTTTGTGACATGTGATGCATTAATTGTGGTTGTTGTTTAGTCTGTAAGTCATGTCCCACTCCTTTGCAACCCCATAGACTGTAGCCCATCAGGCTCTTCTGTCCATGGGATTTCCAAGGCAAGAATACTGGAGTGGGTTGCCATTTCCTTCTCCAGGGGATCTTCCTGACCCAGGGAGTGAACCTTCAACTTCTGTATTAGCAGGCGGATTCTTTACCATTGAGCCACCTGGGAAGCCCAAGATTTATAATAAGACATATATTTGGTCTTCATTCCCTTATCTGGCATAGGGTTCCTAAAACTCTTGGAATTTGCTGCCACAAGAGTGACAAAGGTGTTTTCTGTCATGTTAATGAGATGACTTTTGGAAAGCCCCCAGGTCACCTAGAGATGGGGCTGGTTGCCTGGGGACACAACCATGTGATTAGAAGGTCAGCACTTGCAGTCCCACCCCATCTCAGGGAGGGGAGCTGGAATCTGAGATCAGTCACCAAGACTGATGATGTAATCCACCATGCCTCTGTAAGAAAGCCTCCCCAAACCCCAAAAGCATGGTATTCCAGGTGTTGGAGGGCTCATGGAGCTCTGCCTGCTTCCCACATACCTTGCCATCAGTTCAGTTCAGTCATTCAGTCGTGTCTGACTCTTTGCGACCCCATGGACTGCAGCACGATAGGCCTCCCTGTCCATCACCAACTCCAGGAGTTTATTCAAACTCATGTCCATTGAGTCGGTGACACCATCCAACCATCTCATCCTCTGTTGTCCCCTTCTCCTCTCACCTTCAACCTTCCCCAGAATCAGGGTCTTTTCAAATGAGTCAGCTCTTCGCATCAGGTGGCCAAAGTATTAGAGTTTCAGCTTCAGCATCAGCCCTTCCAATGAATATTCAGGACTGATTTCCTTTAGGATGGACTGGTTGGATCTCCTTGCAGTCCAAGGGACGCTCAAGAGTTTTCCCCAACACTATAGTTCGAAAGCATCAATTCTTCGGCACTCAGCTTTCTTCACAGTCCAACTCTCACATCCATACATGACCACTGGAAAAACCATAGCCTTGGCTAGACGGACCTTTGTTGGCAAAGTAATGTCTGCTTTTTAATATGCTATCTAGATTGGTCATAACTTTTCTTCCAAGGAGCAAGTGTCTTTTAATTTCATGGCTGCAGTCACCATCTACAGTGATTTTGGAGCCCCCTCCCAAAAGTCTAGTCTCTCACCGTTTCCATTGTTTCCCCGTCTATTTGCCATGAAGTGATGGGACCAGATGCCATGTTCTTAGTTTTCTGAATGCTGAATTTTAACCCAATTTTTTCACTATCCTCTTTCACTTTCATCAAGAGGCTCTTTAGTTCTTCTTTGCTTTCTGCCATAAGGGTGGTGTCATCTACATATCTGAGGTTATTGATATTTCTCCTAGCAATCTTCATTCCAGCTTATGCTTCATCCAGCCCAACGTTTCTCATGATGTACTCTGCATAGAAGTTAAATAAGCAGGGTGACAATATACAGCCTTGATGTACTCCTTTCTCTATTTGGAACCAGTCTGTTGTTCCATGTCCAGTTCTAACTGTTGCTTCCTGACCTGCATACGGGTTTCTCAGGAGGCAGATCAGGTGGTCTGGTATTCCCATTTCTTTCAGAATTTTCCACAGTTTGTTGTGAACCACACAATCAAAGGCTTTGGCAGAGTCAATAAAGCAGAAGTAGATGTTTTCCTGGAACTCTCTTGCTTTTTCTAAGACCCAACGGATGTTGGCAATTTGATCTCTGGTTCTTCTGCCTTTTCTAAATCCAGCTTCCCTAGTACCCATCTGATTCTTCCTGAGTTACATTCATTGATAATAAACGAATGATTCTCTGTGAGCTGCTCTGTGGAATAAATACATTCAACACAAAGGATTCCAATCTACCCATGTGACTGTCAGCTGGCTTGCGAACGTCCTGAAACGTTAACCATCAGTACTGTTAGTGCTCCCAGCAGGCTGCAGTAGGCCCCTGCATCGGTACACCTGTGTCGTGTTAGTCGCTCTGTCGTGTCCAACTCTTTGTGACCCTACAGACTCCAGCCAGCCAGGCTCCTCTGTCCATGAATTCTCCAGGCAAGAACACTGGAGTGGTTTTCCATTTCCTTCTCCAATGCATGAAAGTGAAAAGTGAAAGTGAAGTCACTCAGTCATGTCCAACTCTTAGCGACCCCACGGATTTCAGCCTACCAGGCTCCTTGGTCCATGGGATTTTCCAGGCAAGAGTACTGGAGTGGGTTGCCATGCTCATCTCCGGGGTTCTTCCCAACCCAGGGATAGAACCCAAACTGAACCACCAGGGAAGCCCACTTGTGTAACCATCATCCGAATCAAGGCTTGGAACATATTCATTCCCCCACCAGTTATCTAGTGCCTCCCCTTGAAGTCAATCCTCACCCTTATCCACAGCAAACTACTATTCTGATTTCTATCATCACAGATTACAGCTTCATATTCTAGAACCTCATAAAAATACAGTATACATAGTCTGGTCTTTTTTTTTTTTAGCTAAGATTTGAGATTCACTCATATTGTGTTTGTCTGGTTGTTTAACTTTTCAATTGTGCATTTGTATTTCATTGTATGGACAGATTACAACCTGCTGCTGCTGCTGCTGCTAAGTCACTTCAGTCGTGTCCGACTCTGTGTGACCCCATAGGCGGCAGCCCACCAGGCCCCACCGTCCCTGGGATTCTACAACCTAGCCCTCTATTAATGGACATTTGGATGCTTTCATTGGGTATTTGCGACTTTTATGAGTCATCTTGAAAGTACTTGAGAGGGTATGAAAACAGGAGTTTCTAATATTCTTGGCAAAAGGCTTTTCTGGTGGAGAGAAGGGATGGGTCTTGATGCTTTAGATTTTGCTGCTGAAAATAAAAGAGTGGCTCTGAAAGTGGCAGACATTCAATAAATTTTAGTGGAATCTCAATTTGATGGAATTGTTTCTAGGCCCAGTGACCAGAAATAGATTGCTTTTTGGAGAAGGGTCAGAATTAGTCTTTCTAGAGAAAAGAAAATCTAGTATATTAAAAAAGAAGCAAACCTCGGAGATTCTGGCTTCTCATCTGATATATCTGTCCATTTCAGGAATTTTTAAATTCTAACAAGCAGGTGAAATATTCTATGCTAAAATTGTATGTGATGCTTTAAAAACCTAATTATGATACCTATTATCTTATGTTCTTTATACACATTTCCTTTTAAATTTATGTACATTATCTCATTTAAATGTTGCTGTCAGAATGCAAGATAAACCCTTCCCCATTTAAAGATAAGGAAAACTGAAACTCAGAGATGTTAGGTGATTTTCTCAAGTTTACAAAGTTAGTGGAAATTTGATCTCGGTTGTCTGACTCCAAAATTCATGCTTTCTTCACAGTAAGGTGCTGCTTTAGGTTCACACCTCAGCACAAGGCAGCACATATTATGGAAATAATTACTGCCCGTTTTCCTTGATTTCCATTATTCCAGTAAGCACACTATATTGTATTTTCACTTTCTTTTTAAATTTCGCCAGTGTATGTCCAATAGCCCCAGTGCACGTGTGCGTGCTCAGTCGTGTCCGACTCTTTGCGACCCTATGGACTGTAGCTCATTAGGCTCCCCTGTCCATGGGATTCTCCAGACAAGAATACTGGCGTGGGTTGCCATTTCCTTCAGGACTAGTGAAGGAAGTGGCCCAGGACTACCTCATTTAAGTCAGCAAATTGAATGTACCTGCGGAAGACGGTGCGTTGGCAAGACGGCACGCTGAAGAGTGCTCAGCAGGTGGCGCTGTTTCCATGCTATTGGGATGAAGTGCACAGCCATCCTGGAAAAGGCAATGGCACCCCACTCCAGTACTCTTGCCTGGAAAATCCCATGGGCACAGGAGCCTGGTAGGCTGCCGTCTATGGGGTCACTCAGAGTCGGACACGACTGAGCGACTTCACTTTCACTTTTCACTGCATGCATTGGAGAAGGAAATGGCAACTCACTCCAGTGTTCTTGCCTGGAGAATCCCAGGGACGGGGGAGCCTGGTGGGCTGCCGTCTATGGGGTCGCACAGAGTCGGACACAACTGAAGTGACTTAGCAGCAGCAGCAGCAGCAGCAGCAGCAGCAGCAGCAGCAGCAGCAGCAGCACAGCCATCCCACCACTAGGCGGTGCTGTGCTGCCTGGAGAAGCGTCACTGCTAGAAAGCCTATCCACTCTTCTTTAAGCTGGCCCCAGAGCCCTGGAGAGATCTCAGTGTATTTTTTTCTCCAGCGTGGAACCCCACAGTCGCATCTGCCTGTGTATTCATCCAGACAGATCAGATCAGATCAGATCAGTCGCTCAGTCGTGTCCGACTCTTTGCGACCCCACGAACTGCAGCACACCAGGCCTCCCTGTCCATCACCAGCTCTCGGAGGTCACTCAGACTCACATTCATCGAGTCAGTGATGCCATCCAGCCATCTCATCCTCTGTCGTCCCCTTCTCCTCCTGCCCTCAATCCCTCCCAGCATTAGAGTCTTCTCCAATGAGTCAACTCTTCGCATGAGGTGGCCAAAATACTGGAGTTTCAGCTTTAGCATCATTCCTTCCAAAGAAATCCCAGGGCTGATCTCCTTCAGAATGGACTGATTGGATCTCCTTGCAGTCCAAGGGACTCTCAAGAGTCTTCTCCAACACCACAGTTCAAAAGCATCAATTCTTCGGCGCTCAGCCTTCTTCACAGTCCAGCTTTCACATCCATACATAACCACAGGAAAGACCATAGCCTTGATTAGGCGAACCTTTGTTGGCAAAGTGATGTCTCTGCTTTTGAATATGCTATCTAGGTTGGTCATAACTTTCCTTCCAAGGAGTAAGCGTCTTTTAATTTCATGGCTGCCGTCACCATCTGCAGTGATTTTGGAGCCCAGAAAAATAAAGTCTGACACTGTTTCCACTGTTTCTCCATCTATTTCCCATGTAGTGATGGGACCAGATGCCATGATCTTTGTTTTCTGAATGTTGAGCTTTAAGCCAACCTTTTCACTCTCCACTCTCACTTTCATCAAGAGGCTTTTTAGTTCCTCTTCACTTTCTGCCATAAGGGTGGTATCATCTGCATATCTGAGGTTATTGATATTTCTCCCGGCAATCTTGATTCCAGCTTGTGTTTCCTCCAGTCCAGCATTTCTCATGATGTACTCTGCATGTAAGTTAAATAAACATGGTGACAATATACAGCCTTGATGTATTCCTTTTCCTATTTGGAACCAGTCAGTTGTTCCATGACCAGTTCTAACTGTTGCTTCCTGACCTGCATACAGATTTCTCAAGAGGCAGATCAAGTGGTCTGGTATTCCCATCTCTCTCAGAATTTTCCATAGTTTATTGTGATCTACACAGTCAAAGGCTTTGGCATAGTCAATAAAGCAGAAATAGATGTTTTTCTGGAACTCTCTTGCTTTTTCCATGATCCAGCGGATGTTGGCAATTTGATCTCTGGTTCCTCTGCCTTTTCTAAATCCAGCTTGAACATCAGGAAGTTCACGGTTCACATATTGCTGAAGCCTGGCTTGGAGAATTTTGAGCATTACTTTACTAGCGTGTGAGATGAGTGCAATTGTGCGGTAGTTTGAGCACTCTTTGGCATTGCCTTTCTTTGGGATTGGGATGAAAACTGACCTTTTCCAATCTTGTGGCCACTGCTGAGTTTTCCAAATTTGCTGGCATATTGAGTGCAGCACTTTCACAGCATCATCTTTCAGGATTTGGAATAGCTCCACTGGAATTCCATCACCTCCACTAGCTTTGTTCCTAGTGATGCTTTCTAAGGCCCACTTGACTTCACATTCCAGGATGTCTGGCTCTAGGTCAGTGATCACACCATCATGATTATCTGGGTCGTGAAGCTCTTTTTTGTACAGTTTTTCTGTGTATTCTTGCCACCTCTTCTTAATGTCATCCAGACAGAGCTCTTAGTTAATAGGCTTCTGGACCAAGTTTAACCCATGAGACAGGCTTATGTTCAGCTCTCCTAGAAACGTGGGAAACCGCAGAGTTCCCTGCACCAGCCACTGAGTCCATCTCTCCCTTCTTCCCCTCTTCTCTTCCAAGATATAGTTTCTTTTAATCAACTTTTTATTGAAGTATATTTGGTTTACAATGTTGTGTTAATTTCTGCTAAACAGCAAAGTGACTCAGTTATAATACATTCTTTTTCAAAAATATTCTTTTTCATTATAGTTTATCATAGGGTATCAACTATTGTTCTCTGTGCAATATAATAGGACCTGTTTATCCATTCTCTATAGAACAGCTTCCATCTGCTAACTCCAGCCTCCTACTTCTTCCCTCTCCCAGTCCCCTCCCCTTTGACAACCACTAGTCTATCTGTTCTTTATGTCCATGATTTTGTTTCTGCCTCACAGATGTGTTTGTTTGTGTCATATTTTAGAGTCCACATACACGTGATATCATATGGTGTTTGTCTTTCTCTTTCTAATTTATTTCACATACTGTGAGAATCTCTTGTTGCCAAAATGTAGTTTTGATCCTACACATCCCAGGTCCAAGACAGTTTCACAGCAGTATTCTGTCCTGGCTTCTCGGCATGAACAGGATTCTGAACAAGCCAGACACGCCAATGGATAGAGGTGTCCCAGCTCCACCCTGGCGTTTGTCTGAAGCAGCAGACTGCGTGTGGTGCAGACACAAATCTGGATTCTGTTAACACACTGTCACTTGAAGCAAATCTGAATTTCTTTGGCAAGCCTTTGTTTTCCAGGGTGAAAGGAGCATGCCCCTTTGTCCTGTTCTTGCCACGTTAGCGCCTGGAGTTTCATCAGAGCTGGGTGGGAACGTGACACCGGGGAGGCTGTGTGACCTCAGTCAGAGGTGAGTGCTGCAAGCCTGCCTCATCCTTTCCAAAGCCTCCTCTTAACTGGCCCTGGGCAGAGAGCAGGAGGCTGCAGGCTTCGAGACGCCTTGCCTCCTCCAGTTCTCCCATCTGTGGCGTCAGCAGCTTCCTGGAGTCCAAAAGTCTTTCATTTCCCTGCGCAGGTTTTGACTTCCAGAAGGCTCCTCTCTGTCAAGCAGGGGCAGGAGGGAAGAGGGAAAATCCAATATTGAAAGTGGAAGGATGTGAATCTGGTGGGAATGGAATTGACCAGAATGTCAGAAGGACTTCCCCAGTGGTCCAGTGATTAAGAATCTGGACTTCCACTATAGGGGGCATGGGTTCCATCCCCTGGTTGGGGAACTAAGGTCCCTCATGGCACTCAGAGGAGGAAGGAGTGGAGGCAATCTTGGATCCAGAGGACCCAAAGACAGTGATGCCTTTCCTGATCTTTGCTCTGTTTCCAGGGGTGATGTAAGAGGTGCAAGAAGGTGAAGAAGGCCTTGAACTCAGGTCTTCAACCTTGTCAGTCCCATGGGCATCCTGGGTGTAATGGAGGGGTCAGAGCCCAGGCCAAGCAGACCTGAGTTTGAATCCCTGACCTACCACTTATGGGGCTTTGACTGCAGACTTGAGCTGGCTTTCTTCATGTGCAGAGTATGGATAGTAATTTTACATCTTAAGTTTGTTGTATTAAATGAGATAAATATATAAATATTATGTAAACATTATATACAGATTCATAGATATAAATCATATTATATATCAGATCAGATCAGTGCTCAGTCGTGTCTGACTCTTTGCGACCCCATGAACTGCAGCACGTCAGGCCTCCCTGTCCATCACCAACTCTCGGAGGTCACTCAGACTCACATCCATGGAGTCAGTGATGCCATCCAGCCATCTCATCCTCTGTCGTCCCCTTCTCCTCCTGCCCCCAATCCCTCCCAGCATCAGAGACTTCTCCAATGAGTCAACTCTTTGCATGAGGTGGCCAAAATACTGGAGTTTCAGCTTTAGCATCATACCTTCCAAAGAAATCCCAGGGCTGATCTCCTTCAGAATGGACTGGTTGGATCTCCCTGCAGTCCAAGGGACTCTCAAGAGTCTTCTCCAACACCACAGTTCAAAAGCATCAATTCTTCGGCGCTCAGCCTTCTTCACAGTCCAGCTCTCACATCCATACATGAACACAGGAAAGACCATAGCCTTGACTAGGCAAACCTTTGTTGGCAAAGTAATGTCTGTTTTTGAATATGCTATCTAGGTTGGTCATAACTTTCCTTCCAAGGAGTAAGCGTCTTTTAATTTCATGGCTGCAATCACCATCTGCAGTGATTTTGGAGCCCAGAAAAATAAAGTCTGACACTGTTTCTACTGTTTCTCCATCTATTTCCCATGTAGTGATGGGACCAGATGCCATGATCTTCGTTTTCTGAATGTTGAGCTTTAAGCCAACCTTTTCACTCTCCACTTTCACTTTCATCAAGAGGCTTTTTAGTTCCTCTTCACTTTCTGCCATGAGGGTGGTATCATCTGCATATCTGAGGTTATTGATATTTCTACCAGCAATCTTGATTCCAACTTGTGTTTCTTCCAGTCCAGCATTTCTCATGATGTACTCTGCATATAAGTTAAATAAACATGGTGACAATATACAGCCTTGACGTACTCCTTTTCCTATTTGGAACCAGTCTGTTGTTCCATGATCCGCTGGATCATGGAAAAAGCAAGAGAGTTCCAGAAAAACATCTATTTCTGCTTTATTGACTATGCCAAAGCCTTTGACTGTGTAGATCACAATAAACTATGGAAAATTCTGAAAGAGATGGGAATACCAGACCACCTGATCTGCCTCTTGAGAAATCTGTATGCAGGTCAGGAAGCAACAGTTAGAACTGGTCATGGAACAACATGGAACAACAACAACCTTGGCTTAAAGGTTGGCTTAAAGCTCAACATTCAGAAAACGAAGATCATGGCATCTGGTCCCATCACTGCATGGGAAATAGATGGAGAAACAGTGGAAACAGTGTCAGAATTTATTTTTCTGGGCTCCAAAATCACTGCAGATGATGACGGCAGCCATGAAATTAAAAGACGCTTACTCCTTGGAAGGAAAGTTATGACCAACCTAGATAGCATATTCAAAAGCAGAGACATCACTTTGCCAACAAAGGTTCGCCTAGTCAAGGCTATGGTCTTTCCTGTGGTCATGTATGGATGTGAGAGCTGGACTGTGAAGAAGGCTGAATGCCGAAGAATTGATGCTTTTGAACTGTGGTGTTGGAGAAGACTCTTGAGAGTCCCTTGGACTGCAAGGAGATCCAACCAGTCCATTCTGAAGGAGATCAATCCTGGAATTTCTTTGGAAGGAATGATGCTCAAGCTGAAACTCCAGTATTTTGGCCACCTCATTCGAAGAGTTGACTCATTGGAGAAGACTCTGATGCTGGGAGGGATTGAGGGCAGGAGGAGAAGGGGACGACAGAGGATGAGATGGCTGGATGGCATCACTGACTTGATGGGTGTGAGTCTGAGTGACCTCCGGGAACTGGTGATGGACAGGGAGGCCTGTCTGACTGTATGATCTAGAATCCCACTCCTGGGCATACATGTGGAAAAACAAAAATTCTAATTCAAAAAAATACATGTACTCCACTATTCATAGCAGCACTGTTTACAACAGCCAGGTCATGGAAGCAACCTAAGTGTCTATCAACAGATGGACAGATAAAGAAAATATGGTACATGTATACATTGGAATATACAGCCTTGACACACTCCTTTTCCTATTTCGAACCAGTCTGTTGTTCCATGTCCAGTTCTAACTGTTGCTTCCTGACCTGCATACAGATTTCTCAAGAGGCAGATCAGGTGGTCTGGTATTCCCATCTCTTTCAGAATTTTCCACAGTTTATTGTGATCTACACAGTCAAAGGGTTTGGCATAGTCAATAAAGCAGAAAGAGATGTTTTTCTGGAACTCTCTTGCTTTTTCGATGATCCAGCGGATGTTGGCAATTTGAGCTCTGGTTCCTCTGCCTTTTCTAAAACCAGCTTGAACATCAGGAAGCATATTATATATAGACATAAGTATTATTTGGACTTCCCTGGTGTTCCAAAGGTTAGGAAGACTCTGTGCTTCCACTGCAGGGGCTGCAGGTTTGACTCCTGATTGGGGGGCTAAGATCCCACATGCACTGTAGCCAGAAAAAAAATTCTTGAATAAAAATGAAAATACAACATGACTTAAAAAACAATAACAAATAAAATGATATATATTATATATAATTATATATAGATATAAATATTATATGTATATACCATTGGTACAGGGGTTTGCAGGTGGCTGACAGTGAAGAGTGGTAATCATTGTATTTCTCTGCCCTTGGTCAGTACCTTTGTTCAACCATGTGGAACTAATTCAGAGAAAACGTGGCCTACTGTCCACAAGGGATTGCATTAGAAAAGAAAAATCATAGAACTTTTGGCCAGTTAATATAGTGTGAAAAGTATTGGAAATCCTTGAACTTTAGGCAAAATCAAGTGTGTGAAGCCACCAAGACCACAAGGCGAGCCTGCCTCCGCAGGGACAGTAGCGATGCCTGGCTCTCTAGCTCTTTCCTGCCACCACCCCCTGGCTGCTCCCCTGGGGCCCATCCGCCATGGCCAGGCCTCCCTTTGTGAGAGTAAAGGTTGTTTTTACTCTTGAAGAAGTCCAGATAATTAATGCCATGTAAGGGAGACTTTGAATCAGGTCCTTGGCTATTTTAGATGGAGGTGCTTATAGCAGCCAAATTAATACAATCATCCTTTAAATCCATGACCTGACTCCTGCCCACATGTCCAACGTTAATTGTCACTATATCCCCATGTTTACCCCTGGTGCCCACCTTGTGGTCCCCTGACCTGTGCTTGGCAGGTGTCTGCACCTTCCTGCCACTTCCAGCAGCATCCCTTTGCCATCCCACCCTTCTTCCCTGGGCCACTTTGCAGATGACTGTCCCCTCCTGGAGGCCTTCAGGATGGATGTAGACATCCACTCCAGAATCTCGAACCTTCACTGCACGCGACTATTTATTTCTCCATCCATGTCTTCCAGGTTGTCACTTCCCTGAGAGTATATAGCCCCTTCCCACATCCAACAGAGAACCGCAGGAAGAGCCCAGTCTGGGAGACACCTGTAGGGGTTTGCTGAGTGAAGGAATAAAATGAAGGAATAAAAGTGTGTTTCACTTTGTACTTAGATTTTATGCACATAAAGATTTCCATAAGTACCATCCAAGCCAGTGTCTCTCTGAACTGTACCGACAGTTTATGCCTTAAACAGTTGGTCTGATGCTTTCTTTATTGTTGATATATCTATCCAGGAATATATTTAAGTTGCTACCAGAGCAAGCAGTTCACTTTTACTTCACATATGCATATATTGAATCCTTCAAATAGTCACCACCTGCAAAGGAAGGGTTTCCCCATCTCATTTAATGTTTCTTTGAATGTCTGACTCCAGGTGGCAAGGTCCTTTCTTCTTTATTTTTTTTTTCAGCTGGAGTATAGTTGTTTTACAATGTCATGTTAGTTTCTGCTGTACAATGAAGTGAATCAGCCATATATAAACCTTGTTGTTAAGTCACTCAGTCGTGCCCAACTCTTTGCGACCCCATGAACTATATAGCCCACCAGGCTCCTCTATCCATGGGATTCTCCAGGCAAGAATACTGGAGTGGGTTGCCATTCCCTTCTCCAGGGGATCTTCCCAACCTAGGCATTGAACCTGGGTCGCCTGCGTTGCAGGCAGATTCTTTACTGGCTGAGCCACCAGGGAAGCATATTAAAAAGCAAAGACATCATTTTGCCAACAAAGGTTCGAATAGTCAAAGCTATGACTTTTCCTGTAGTCATGTACGGATGTGAGAGTTGGACCATAAAGAAGGCTGAGCGCCGAAGAATTGATGCTTTGAATTGTGGTGCTGGACAATTCAAAGAGAGTCGCTTTGACAGCAAAGAGATCAAACCAGTCAATCCTAAAGGAAATCAACCCTGGATATTCATTCATTGGAAGCACTGACGCTAAAGCTGAAGTTCCAATACTTTGGCCACCTGCTGTGAAGAGCTGACTCATTGGAAAAGACCCTGATGCTGGGAAAGATTGAAAGCAAAAGCACAGGGTGGGATGGTTGGATGGCATCACTGACTCAATGGACCTGCTTTTGAGCAAACTCCAGGAGATAGTGAAGGACAGGGAAGCCTGGCATGCTGAAGTCTGTGCGGTTGCAAAGAGTCGGACGCCACTTGGCAACTAAACAACAACAGCAATATATATATCGCTTCCCTCTTGGAGCTCCCTCCCACCCACGCCCATCCCACTCTTCTAGGTCATCACAGAGCACTGGGCTGAGCTCTTTGTGCTGCACAGCAAGTTCCCACTAGCTCTCTGATTTACACACGGTAGTGTATATATGTCAGTCACAATCTCCCAATTTGTCACACCCTCCCTTCCCCCAGTGTGTTCACATGTCCATTCTCTGCATCTGTGTCTCTATCCTTGCCCTGCAAACAGCCTCATCTGTACCATTTCTCTCGTGAGGTGGTAGACTCCATCCTGTCTCCTGGTCCCGACTGAGCAGGGGTGCCCCTGGTGGTTTTGGACGTGGCTGGCTGGGCTGGGCTGCAGAGGTGGGACTCCGGGACATCCCTGTTCCTAGAGGGTTTGAAAGCAAGTCTGTGGCAAGGGGTGTGAGGTGGGGGAGGGGTGGTTTTAATGTGGGGGCTGCTTTTCTAGGGCAAGGAGGGGTCTCCAGCCAGTCATGTTCTGGTAGCCCAGTCAGGGATCGCATCCCCAGTAGGTGACTTCCAGGTGCCAGCTGGGGCTCTGATCTCGGTGACTGACAGATCCCACCCTCTTCTTCCCATCTTCACGATCCACGAGGAGGCAGGAGGACCTCTGGGAGGTCAGGCTGCTATCCATGGGCAGAGGGAAGAGCTGATCTTGGGGTGGACTTGTCAGGAGCGGAAGCAGAGCCGAGACTCTGGGAGAAGGCTGGTGGCCTTTTCCCTGCTGGTTGTCGCAGACCAAGTTGGGGTAAAGGTTCTGGGAATCTAGTTTATTTTTGCGGGGGAAGCATGTACCTTCTCCATTTCTCTGACCTCATCTGCCTCTCAGGTGTCTGAGGGGGACAGCTCTGCTGCAGCGTTGGGGTGTGCATAAGCACATGGGCTCTGGAACTAGGCTTCCTGGTTTCAAATCCTGACCTTGCTTCTTCATGGCTGTGTGACCTTGGGCCATTCACTCGACTTCTCTGTGATGACGATGATCTGTTATGTCTTCTGTAATGTGGGGATCAGTTCCAAAGGTTGCTGTGAAAATTATATAGAGTCACGCGTTAAGTGCTTACAGTGGTACTGGCCAGCATAACGATGGGTGCTCGGTTTACACTGGCTGTTACTGTTATTTCCCTTTCACTGTGGTCCCTCGACTCAGCAGGGACTCAGCAACCCTGCAACAGAGGCAATAGGAAGTGCTGAGGCCAGATGTGGTCTCTACACTCAGGGCTGATGGTGTGGAGACATGGAGACCAAAGTGAAATACTGAAAGTGAAGAATTAGCTTGTGCTATAACATGTGCCACTGATACACACATGTTAGGGGTTCAGGAGAGCCTGGTGTGAGTTGAAGTCTTCACGGAAGAAGCAGAACTGGATTGGGGTCTGAAGGAGGGCAGAACATGGGGAATTGGTTTTATGACTTTATACTGGCCTCTCACTCTTGGCTCTTTGAGAGGTTCTTGCTTCCTCATCAGCGCAGTCAAACTGCTTCACTCAGGGAAATTCCCATGATGCCATTGTACCAGGTCACTTAGTCATAGGCTTAGGCCACTGCTTTCTTTCTTTCTGTTTTTTTTTTTAAAGATGTTATTTATTTGTCTATTTTTGGCCATGCCTTGTGGCATGAGGGATCTTAGTTCCCTGACCAGGTATCAAACCCAAACCTCTGCAGTGAAAGTGCAGAGTCTTAATAACCACTGCACCACCAGGGAAGTCCCATGTCTTTTTCTTTTTTTAAAGAATCAGGTTTTATTTTTTAAACTTTTTGCTTTTTACTGGAGTATAGCTGATTTAATTATACTGGGGTAGTTTTGGGTGGGCAAAGGGACTCAGCCATATATATACAAGTATCCATTCTTCCCCAAGCTCCCCTCCCATCCAAGCTGCCACATAACATTGAGCAGAGTCTTCTGTATTATAAGTAGGTCCTTGTTGGTTATCCATTTCAAATATACCAGTGTGTACCTATCTGTACCAAACTCCCTAACTATCCCTTCCCCCCATCCTTCCCTCCTGTAAGTTCTTTCTCCAAGTCTGTGAGTCTGGTTCTATTTTGTAAATTGATTTGTATCATTTCTTTTTAGATTCCACATAGAAGGGATGTCATGCAAGCTTTCTCGTTCTCTGAGTTATTTCGCTCAGTATGACAATTTCTAGGTACACTATGTCTTTTTAACTGTGGAAAAATGCAGAAATCCAGGGGCTCTGCCACCCACTGAAAGGTCCAACCTTGAGGCTCAGCCCTGCCCTGTCCCCCAACTCCCACCCCCCGCCCACCCCAACCCATCCCTGCCCCTTGGCTGCAGGTGACTGACCTCCCCATGAGTGGATCCCAGGCCTCTCTGCTGCCCTTGTTCCACATGGAAGCTGCAGGGCATTATGCAGTGTATGAAAATACAAACAAACAGAAACCAAAAAAACACCTGTCACTGTGTGTCCAGACCGGAGAAGGAGGATTGTCACCTCAGAGAACACTCAGCTATTGTTCCCCTTGGAGCCACGGACACCCATGCCTGGGTTTTCCATCTCATTCTGGCTCTGTCTTTGGTTTTCAGGCAGGCCGGGGGAAGCTGAGTGCATTTTGGTGGGAGTCCTGGCGAGAGCCCTAAGGTAGACCCTAGGCTCAAGGGTGCATGAACAGTGTGTGCAGAGCTTGTGTACGAGCTGTAGTGCCCAGCGGTTCAATCAGGCGGCCTGGGGCGATGCCTAGAGCTCTGCATTGTTAACAAACAAAAACAGCAGTTCTGATGGGAGTGGGCCTGGGATGACGCTCGAACTGTAGCTAAAGGGGACTTTGTGCAAAGAAGAGGGGTAGCCAAAGGTGAACGCCATAGCTAAGGAGCAATTCTGAACAGTGAAGAGGATATAAATTAAGGAAAACTGTCAGCACACAGACTCAAGAATGCCGGGCAGAGGACTTTCCAGCTGTATTTGAAGGAAGTCCCTGGTCCTCTGGACTCACCACCATGCAGATGCTGAGGGGACAGTGGTTTGGTATCAACCCTACTTCAGCCAGAGCATCTTCACTCTGACCTACTTTTGTATATGTGGGTTCTGTGTCAGACTTCGTTTGGAAAGTGGGGACTGCTAAAAGAGAAACTGTTAACCTAGAGATGAAGTTTAAGTCCCTGGAAATACCCTAGTCTCCTCTGGAAACCTTTGGAGCATGATGCCATCAGATGCAGCTTGTTCAATCTTCAGAAGCAGGGCATCTTTGGACAAAATGATTCTGTCTTCCCTTGTTTCTCTTCTCTCTTTAAGCCACTTGTTCTGAAATGTTTGTGTCTTCCAGATCCATTTGAATCTTTCCTTAGAAAAAGGTGCACATATGCACACACCAATAAACTCCAGCATTCAATTTCAGTGGGGTTCTTGGGCTCCATGAAGGCCATCCATGAGTTTGTTAATCACTTTTCCCTCTAAACTTTCACTTTATTTTTTTCCCCAAAGTTCCAGTGTTATTTTTTTCAAGTCTTCTCAACTAGACCATAGGTCCGTTGGATGCAGAAACTGTGTATCCTCTATAATGGTGGTCTCTAAAGTGAAATAACAAAATTATCCATTGTAGAAGAAAACATTAGAATTTCTACTTATTTTTAACCCTTGCCCCTTTCAATTTCTACTTTTCTGTATGTTTTGCAATACTCATTTTATTACTAGAATAGGTCACTTACTTAAATAAACACTCCCCTATTGGAGATACCTATTAAAAACTTACTGATAAGGGACATGATTTCAGAAGTTTGGGATATCCTAACTGGTAGAACTTCTGTGTTTTGTTGCTGCTAGCACTGAGCATTCTGATAGGCACTGGAGACAGACCAAAACTTAATGTGATTCCTACTGTCTGGGAGCTTATGGTTTACACTGGGACATAGTAGGTGGAGCTGAGATTGTGTCTGGTTTATTTGACTCCAAGTTAGTAAGTACATGATGAGTTCATTTTTTTAAAAGAAGGGTCTCTCAGTAAATATTTAGAAAGTGCCTCCTCATATCTTATGCTTATATTGCTGAGACGTTTGGCTTTAAGGAAAGGTATCCCATAGAGATGCCCGAGTTCATACAAGATGTGAAGAAGAGTGTCTGAGTTTGTAGTTATCTTAGTTAGAGAGGCACTATTGATAGGAGTTCAAGAATTTTTACAGAGAAAGTGACGATGAGTGGCTGTCTTTTTGGAAGGACAAAGTTTGAGACTCATGCAGCTATTCCACTCCTGTTCCTTAGATTTTGTTAGACTGGGTCTCAGCAAATGATGGAGGTTACAGGGTGGAAGTGAGTGTACAGCTATCCCAAGCCACTAGTGCTGCCTCAGGATGTCCTGAGAAACTGAGATAAACACTGGGCAGAGGGGTGGGGATGAGAACATGGCTGAGCAGTCAGTATACCAGCAGAGCTGCGAGGACTCTGCAGCAGCCCCGAGGATCAAACCCAGAAAAGAGAATGTTTCTCATAGCAACCGCCAGACCCGACCCATCTCTCAACAGCTGTCAACCATTTATTTGTGGGTCTCCACTGAAGCCAAGGGCAGACGGAGGGAGAGCAGACAAATGGAGAAAATAAAATTGTGTTAATTACCAGTCCATTTCCATGATGCAAAGGTGACCCGGTCTGTCATCTGCCTCCCCAGGGCTGGGGTTTTGTTGGGTCTGACATTTGCGGCCAGCGCTCCCTGTGGGCATCTGTTGCCCCCATTGCCATGGAGACAGCAGCTGCAGCAGCGTCTCCTTTGAGAATGTGCCGCCCCAGATTTCAGGAACCGTTCTGGAAGCATTTGCCCCGACAGTGCCTGCTAATCTCCCTTTCATTTATAATTATTTTATCGCCTTGATTCTCGGCTTTGGCATCATTCCCAAAGTGAACTCTGCTCCCCGACACTGGGGTCCGTGGGGAGGTGTGAGCGCCCCAGCCCCGTCTGGGTAGAGATGAAAGGACCGTGGAAGGTAGAGGCTACCAGGAGCTCTGCCGTCTTCAAACAGGCCCTGTCTCCTGTCCGCGGCCCTGGGAGGGCCCCAGGCTGATTGAAGTGGCCCGAATTATGAAGCCCAGAGCCTTTGAGGCAAGCCGCCCCATCGAAGCCAAGAATAATTGAACAAATAGTTTATCTGGCTAACCAACAGCTGTAGAGCCCGGGCGATTTGGAGAGGATTAGGGGCGAGCCGAGAGAGGATACTCCCACAGGGCCCTTCAAATCCTCACCCTGAATTCTACCAGCGAAGAACACATGTCGAAACCCTGGAACTGCTTTTCAAGTCTGTTTCTCTCCCTTTCCAAGGGACGCTGTTCAGTGCCTCCAAGAATTTTAAGTGGCTCAAGCAATCAAATTTGGGGTCCCTGATATTGGGTTCCTTCAGTTGCCTCCTTCAATTCCCCCCAAACTTGTTTGATCCCAGACAGCTCGGATTCGTGCAGAAATTCTGATCCCTCCTGGAGATGCCCGAGGCCTGCCGCCTTATCCTAAAGTCCACATTGCTGGCAGCTGCTGTAATGTCTAAAGGTGGTGACAGGGCCAAGTTCAGGTTAGGATAGAAGGGGAGTCTAGTGGGGCTGGATGGAGAGCAAGAACACAAGGAATCCTCTTCCCTGTGTGATAAGTTGGAAAAAAAAAAAAAGCTCCAAATGAATCAAAATGGGATGTTAAAAAAACCCATATAAATACAAAGGAGAACATAAGAGACTTTCTGTGTTAAAACCTTTATAACGCTGAGGTGAGTAATACGTTTTCTGACTCTGGTTCAAAATCCAGAAATCGCGAAACTATGGAAATTGCACAAGGTTGAGGAATTTAACAATATAAAAAGTTCTGCGTGTCAAAACAGCACTTGCAAGCATGATAAACTAGGAAAAATATTTGCAACTCATATCACAAAGAAAGGCAGTCTTCCTAGTGGGTGAAGAACCCATAGCTACCAATCAGCCAAAGACCAAAAATCCCAGAGGAAATTAGGTGAAGGATGTGAACACATATTTCAAGGGTGGAAAATGGACATGGCCCCTAAGTATATAAAAATGATGTGCAATCTCACTTGAGTCATGCAAATTAAAACTACACCAAAATTTCATTTTTCACCTATCAGGTTGGAAAAACCCCAAGATTTGACAATGTGCTCTGTTGATGTATCTGTGAGAAATTAGAACTTTCTTATATTAATGCTGACAGGTAAAATGGAGAGTAACTTGACCATATTTATCAACATTACAAATACAGGTAACCTTTGACCCAGCGATGACACTTTTGGGGTGACCAAAATGAATGACCTTATAGAATATTGCACACTTGCATGATGATGTGTAGAATTTATTAACTGCCACTGGTTTTTAACTTGACCATATTTATCAACATTACAAATACAGGTAACCTTTGACCCAGCGATGACACTTTTGGGGTGACCAAAATGAATGACCTTATAGAATATTGCACACTTGCATGATGATGTGTAGAATTTATTAACTGCCACTGGTTTTTAACTGCAAAAAATGGAGGGGAATGGTTAAAAATAAACTCATCAAGAGGGAAGTGTTTAAATAAATTATGGTACCTCCCTAAAATAGAGTACAATGTGACTGTCAAAAAAGAATGAAGAAGCTATCCAGGAACTGATTTATAAGGAATATTAAGTGAAGAAACTCTCTTCCCTGGTGGCTCAGATGGTAAAGAATCTGCCTGCAATACAGGAGACTCAGGCTTCAAATGGAAATTGTTAGGGACGCTCACATTGTATCAGAACCCAGGGCCTTTCTGCACCCCTGCCATTTAATTTTGCTAAAAGCGTTCTTCTTCTTCTTTTTCTTAACCCCCTTCCCCCACCATGGCTTTTATCCTCGTTCTCTTCACTTTGAACTTCTAGAGCAAAAGTCACCAGCTGGTGACTGTCAGGTTGAATCTGATCTACAGACCTGTCCAGGAAAGACACCGCTGTCTTTGGGTCCTCTTTATCCAGAATTTCATCCACTCCTCCTTCAGCCAGGCCACCATGCAAGGGTCTGGATAAGTAAATGCAAAGACCTAAAGTGAGAGTAGCTTGGTGTGGTCTGGAATAGGGAGCTGGGGGCTGCGCTGGAACTCAGACTGGGGGCCCCAGATGACGCCAAATGCTGGCTGTGGGCCTTTTTTAGTGCGTTGTGAGCTGCAGAAAGGGTTTGGATTTTATTCTAACTGCAGTGGAATTAATTGAAAGAATTTTAATATAGGAGATTAATATATTAATAACTTGATTTATTTACAGCTGCTATGGAGATAAGGATGACAGAGACAGACAAAATATTTTTGCTCATATATATTAGAAATGCAAACTGAGAAGTTTAAAAAGGTGTTAATTAAAAACAGCATTGAGGGACTTCCCTGGTGGTTCAGTGGCTAAGACTCCGTAGTCATATTGCAGGGGACCAGAGTTCCATCCCTAGTTAGGGAACTAGATCCCACATGCTTCAATTTAGGGTTTGCATGTTGCACCTAAAGACCCCACATGCTACAATGAAGATCAAAGATCCTGTGTACCTCAACTAAGACCTGGCAGAGTCAAATAAATAAATTTAAAAAATAACATCAATAAATTCATCACATGTTAACATAAATAACACAATTTTTATAAAAAAATATTTTCCAAAGCAAAGAAATTTTAATGAGAAGAGTGGCATTGTTTTACCTGTTTACAACTCTGTCTAGTGTGTGTTTAAAAGAAAATAGTTGAATTCTCATGTTTACTTCTGAATAAAATGTGTTGTGAGGTGTTGCTCCCATTGCAATGTACAGAGAAAATTTGGTTTCACACAGATATGTAGTCATAAAGAGGAGAAGTATTTAATAGATAATTGGGGAGTTTTTTACCCGAAAAACTGACAAGTAGTTTCTTAAAGGTTAGCTGCAATGTGGAATCTGAAACCACATGGGTGAATTTCATGCTCAGATTATTAATAAAATCCAATGGTCAGTCACGCACTTGAGTGGATCTTCACCCCTGCGTGATTTAGTGACATCATGCCCTGGTCATTTGGAAAACAGTGACTCACTGAGCAATGAAAATAGTGACTTCCAAATGTTGACAGATTTCATTATACATGACAAAAAATGCCACGTTTGTTAATGACACCACTGACTCCACTGGAAAAGTCTTTCAGGGTTAGGAAGTGGTTTAGTTTACAATGGCAGATACATAGTTTCCAAAATTATATTTTTGCTTGAAAGGTCATTTTATCATTGGCAACAAATGCTGTCAATTGCTTTCACTGAAGTGAGAGGCTCGTTTTATTTATTTTGGGGAAATAAATTTATTATAGGAAGTTAAATATCATTTCCTGTGCTATACAGTAGGTCCTTGTTGCTTATCTGTTTTATGTATAGTACTGGGTGTCTATTAATCCTATACTCATTTATATCTCTCCTCTTCCCTATTCCCTTTGATGATCCTAAGTTTGTTTTCTAGTCTTTGAGTCTATTTGCTCTGTAAATTGATTCACTTATACTGATTTTTAGATTCTACATATGTAATATCATGTAATATTTGTCTTTGTCTGACTTACTTCACTTAATATGACAATTTCTGGTCCATCTGTATTGTAAATGGCATTATTTCATTCTTTTTGTGGCTAATATTCCAATGTATACATGTACCACATTTTCTTTATCTGTCCATCTGTTGATAGACACTTAGGTTGCTTCCATGGCCTGGCTGTTGTAAACAGTGCTGCTATGAATAGTGGAGTACATGTATTTTTTTGAATTAGAATTTTTGTTTTTCCACATGTATGCCCAGGAGTGGGATTCTAGATCATACAGTTCTATTTTTAGTTTTTTAAGGAAACTTCATACTGTTTTCCATAGTGGCCACACCAATTTACATTCCCACCAACAGTGTAGGAGGGTTCCTTTTTCTCCGTACCCTCTCCAGCATTTATTGTTTGTAGATTTTTTTGATGATGGGCATTCTGACCAGTGTGAGATGACATCTCATTATAGTTTTGACTTGCATTTCTCATAATTACTGATGTTCAGCATTTTTTCATGTGCCTTTTGGCCATCCATATATCTTTTGGGGATATGTCTACTCAGATCTTCTGTCCATTTTGTGATCTGGTTGTTTTTTTAAAATACATATTGAGTTGCATAAGCTGTTTGTATATTTTGGAAATTAACCCTTGTTGGTGACATCATTTGCAAATATTTTCTCCTGGTCAGTAGGTTGTCTTTGCATTTTGTTGATGGTTTCCTTTGCCGTGCAAAAAAGTCCTGTTTGTTTATTCTTTGCTTTTAATTCTTTTGACTTGGGAGATTGATTTAAGAAAATATTGTGATAATTTATGTCAGATAATGTTTCGCCTATGTTCTCTTCTAGGGTTTTTATGGTGTCATAGTTTATATTTAAGTCTTTAAACCATTTTGAGTTTATTTTTGGGTATAGTGGGAGGGAGTGTTCTGACATCACTTATTTTACCTTGTAGGTCCCATAAAAGGTCTATAAATAAATATTTCTCATTTCCTATGATTATTAAATTTGTGCATAGTGTTCCTGGTTTTTTATCATATGGGTGATGGAGGTTTATGGAAATGAGGGTTTGTACAGTGCAATCCCGTCTGGTATGATTCTGGAAAAGAGATTTGGGAGTCAAGATCCTGGATGTTCCCCCGCGAGAAGGACCATGGCTGTCACTTACTGTCTTAGACTCTGCTCTGGCTGTAAAACAAACTCTCATTAAGGTCATAACAGTTCTCACCTGTGTTAGAGAGGGAAGGAAAGCAGACGAGTGTCCATCCCAGGCATTTGTCTCTGCTGATCCTGAATTAATAGTTTTAATTTAATTCATATGCACAGAAACATTAAGTATGATGTGTTGTGCTGTACTAAGTCACTTCTGACTGTGAGACTCTATGAACTATAGCCTGCCAGGTTTCTCTGTTCATGGGATTCTCCAGACAAGAATACTGGAGTGGGTTGCGATGCCCTTCTCCAGGGAATCTTCCTGACCCATTGATTGAACTCAGCTCTCTTAAGTCCCATGCATTGGCAGATGGGTTCTTTACCACCAGCGCCACCTGGGAAGTTACCCATGTGAGTGAGTTTAAAATGTCAGGGGGCTGGGACGGACAAGGGGGGACATTAGACCGACAGTTTCACCATCTTTCCTTTTCGAGATCCTATTGGTCAAGTTTTTCATCTGTGGCTGTAGGCAGCTGGGCTAGACGATACCTCTCAGTCCTTCCAGATTTATAGCTGGCGATTCTGAGTTGCTGATGGGGATCCAGGGAGAGACCCAGGCGACTTTACAAAAGTTGTCCTCACTGTCACCTCTAGGGGGTGCTCCAGCCCTCCCAACAGCCTTGAAAAATTAAGGAGCCAAATTTTCAGCATTTCTCAAAGTTTCTGGGAACTTCTGAGGTCTTTGGTGGGGTTTTCTGACTAGGGGAGGAATACAAAGCTGAGTCAGTGACAGGGTGAAGAAAAGTGACTGGCAGTTCCATCTCAGGGAAGTATTAATACAACAGGTAAAGAAGGCTCAAACTACCGCACAATTGCACTCATCTCACACGCTAGTAAAGTAATGCTCAAAATTCTCCAAGCCAGGCTTCAGCAATATGTGAACCGTGAACTTCCTGATGTTCAAGCCGGTTTTAGAAAAGGCAGAGGAACCAGAGATCAAATTGCCAACATCTGCTGGATCATGGAAAAAGCAAGAGAGTTCCAGAAAAACATCTATTTCTGCTTTATTGACTATGCCAAAGCCTTTGACTGTGTAGATCACAATAAACTTTGGAAAATTCTGAAAGAGATGGGAACACCAGACCACCTGATCTGCCTCTTGAGAAATTTGTATGCAGGTCAGGAAGCAACAGTTAGAACTGGACATGGAACAATAGACTGGTTCCAAATAGGAAAAGGAGTACATCAAGGCTGTATATTGTCACCCTGTTTATTTAACTTATATGCAGAGTATATCATGAGAAATGCAGGACTGGAAGAAACACAAGTTGAAATCAAGATTGCTGGGAGAAATATCAATAACCTCAGATATGCAGATGACACCACCCTTATGGCAGAAAGTGAAGAGGAACTAAAAAGCCTCTTGATGAAAGTGAAAGTAGAGAGTGAAAAGGTTGGCTTAAAGCTCAACATTCAGAAAATGAAGATCATGGCATCTGGTCCCATCACTACATGGGAAATAGATGGGGAAACAGTGGAAACAGTGTCAGACTTTATTTTTCTGGGCTCCAAAATCACTGCAGTTGGTGACGGCAGCCATGAAATTAAAAGACGCTTACTCCTTGGAAGGAAAGTTATGACCAACCTAGATAGCATATTCAAAAGCAGAGACATTACTTTGCCAACAAAGGTTCGCCTAGTCAAGGCTATGGTCTTTCCTGTGGTCATGTATGGATGTGAGAGCTGGACTGTGAAGAAGGCTGAGTGCCAAAGAATTGATGCTTTTGAACTGTGGTGTTGGAGAAGACTCTTGAGAGTCCCTTGGACTGCAAGGAGAACCAACCAGTCCATTCTGAAGGAGATCAGCCTTGGGATTTCTTTGGAAGGAATGATGCTAAAGCTGAAATTCCAGTATTTTGGCCACCTCATGCGAAGAGTTGACTCATTGGAGAAGACTCTGATGCTGGGAGGGATTGGGGGCAGGAGGAGAAGGGGACGACAGAGGATGAGATGGCTGGATGGCATCACTGACTCGATGAATGTGAGTCTGAGTGACCTCTGGGAGTTGGTGATGGACAGGGAGGCCTGGCGTGCTATGATTCATGGGGTCACAAAGAGTTGGACACGACTGAGCGATTGATTTGATCTGATCTGATCTGATCTGAAACAGTCTCAAGTGGTTGAATAAAAGGAGGATCCAGGTGTGAAATGAACCTGGAGCTAAAGGCTAGTGCTGGGCAGGAGGTTGGGAAGGGAGCAGAGAGGTGGAGATTCACTACTGTTCTGAAATGGTCACACTTATTGGTGTAAGACTGCATGGGGTGTTGCTAAAGCAGCAGCCAGCAAACAAGCCAGACCAGGGCTGGCTGTCAGTCACGTGGGAAGCCTGCCATCACAAAGCGTTAATGAGGGATAAGGCGAACTAAGTTCAGACAGATGATAGAACTCGATAGTACACAGCAGAGGCGGTAACTGGTCTGGGGGTCATAAGATCCCCTACAGGCAGCAGGCTAGAGGGATGAGCTGAGTTAGTAGGTGAAGAGGTGGGTTGACAGCAGTTGGGAGGGAAGGAGGAAGATGAGTTTTGGGGATTGTTGCCACGAAGGAGGTTCTGTTCTACACAAACTGGAAGGGATGGAGGATTATTGTCTTGAAAAGTGGAAAGGAGCTGATAATGGCTCTTTCGTTGAGTAAGAGACGAGGCTGAAGTGGTTGGGAAGTCAGGTCATGTTAAGGAGAACTGAACTCAACCCTAAGGACACTGGAAACCATTAGACGTCTTTAGGGAAGGGATTCAGGCAAGATCTTTCCAGCTGGAGGGGCAAACGGATGGGAAGGTAGCAAGATTTCAGGGACACCATCCGGGACAGCTGTCGTCACCCAGATGAGAGGTGATGTGGACAGGAGTGGGGTGGAGAGAAGTAGGGGGAAATGAGATACGTTAGGGAGTGATCACACTGGGTTTTAGCAGAAGAACTTGGTGGAGGGAGAGGCTTCAAAAGTAAGGTTTCATTGAGGAACAAGCACAGTTAGTACTGTTCTGTTCCCCTGAAGCAATATACATAATACGCAAACGTACTTGCTCCCAGGGGACTTCCTCCCCCCAGAATCAGATTGCTGCCTCTGTGTGGACAGGTTGCTGTACAGAAGGGACCCTGTATGCTTCACCACTAAAATATCTTCATGCTTTCAGCCTCGTTAAAGAAAGAGACGCAACTGGTGTCTGGCCAGTAACCAGAGATCTGGATTCATGTATCATGTCTGTGATCAGGAATGGTTGCACATGGCTGTCAAGTCTATTTAAGAAGCATTTTCTATTCCTGTGGTCAATGTTTTGCAGTTCATCCTTTTCATCAGAGGTAGTGGTAGAGCACATGTGCCCCCAAGACTTGACTTGGAAGGAGATCGCTAGCTTCCTTCCCAGTGGGAAATGCTGGCTTTGCTGCTTCTGGCCAGGAGGCGTCAGCAGCCTCAGAAAGGCTGCGGGGCACTTGGAGGGCTGGGGACCAGGAGCTGTGCCGTGTGTGAGGGTCAGAGGTTGGGATTCTAATGAAGGATTTTCCATCATGCACTGAACATGCTGCCCACTGCATTTCTTCTTTTTTAATTTGACTGAGTAGGGTCTTGGTTGCGTCAAGTGGGATCTTTCACTGCAGCACAGTGAAAAGACAGATTCTCTCTAGTTGTGGCACACAGGCTTAGTTGCTCCCGTGGCATGTGGAATCTTAGTTCCCTGGCCAGGAATGAACCCGTCTGCCTTGCATTGCAATGTGGATTCTTAACCACTGGACCACCAGGCAAGTCCCTGCCCACTGCTTTTCTGCTGTGTAAGATTAGCTGGATAGTGCTAGGAACAGCCATGGCTGGGCCAGAGGGAATTTGGATTTGCTGGAGATGTGGTCTCTGGACCCCGAGGGGAGGTGTGAGTGTACATCCTGTAAGTCCCAGCTCTGCACAGGCTCCGGCAAGTTCACAGGGTCCCCAGGCAACCACAGAGGGCTGCTCTGGTCTCCCTTGCCCTTTCGTTCTTCCCTCATATCCCCTGTAATGGGTGAATAGCGATGCCAAGGGAACAAGTACCGCTGTGATCAGGTGCTGGTTCATCCTTAGAATCTTACAGAACTTGTGCAAAAACTCCTCAAAAGTTCTTTAAAAAAAATTTTTTTAATTGGAGTATAGTTGCTTTACAATGTTGTATTAGTTCCTGCTGTACACAAAGTGAATCAGTTATATGGGTATAACTGATGGAGCGTAGCCATGCCCTCCTCCAGGGGATCTTCCTGACCCAGGGATCAAACCCACATCTGCATTGTAGGTGGATTCTTTCCCCCTGAGCCACTGGGGAATCCAAGAATCCCCTCTCTTGGATTTCCTTCCCATTTAGGTCACCGCAGAGCACTGACTAGAGTTCCCTGTGCTCTACAGTAGATTCTCATTAGTTATGTATCTTAAGCACAATATCAATAATGTATATATGTCAATCCAAATCTCCCAATTCTCCCCAGTCCCCTTCCCCACTTGGTGCCCACACATTTGTTCTCTATGCCCATGTCTCTATTTCTGCTTTGCAGACAGGTTCATCTGTACCATTTTTCTAAATTCCATATATTAACATTAATATACGGCATTTGTTTTTCTCTTTCTGACATTTCACTTTGTGTGACATCTCTAGGACCACCCTGGGAAGTTCTTACCATAATCTTCTCTGTGTTATTCCACAAAATATTTTTTGAGTGTCTACTATGTGCCAGACAACGTTCTAGGTTCATGGACCACATCCGTCCATAAACTGAAGCTCCCCTGTGGCCCCGTCTCGGCAGTGGGAGATAGATTAAAAAAACAAAAACACTAAACACAATCCATTGACGGTTCTCTCCTGACTCAGGAGTGAAGGGGCCAGTGCCCCCACGTTCTCAGTGCTGGTCTTGAACCTGACCTCCTGGCAGACATGCTGTGTGGTCGCTGAGTGAGGAAGGTCCATTCTGATTATGACCTGGGCAGGCAGGGAGGAGGGTCAATGGTCAGATAAGTATTTTATGCAGTATGTGAGGAAGTGAGTGAACTGGCGAAAGAAAAACCCAGAACCAGTCAAGCACAAGTTGTAGTCTCCTTTTCTAATCATTTAAGAAGTTTATCCAGAAGCTCTTCAAATTTAGTCCAGATGTAGGTAAGTGGATGTCAGAGTCAGGGTAATGACCCCAGATCAAGAAAGTGCTGTTTGGAGGCAAGGAAGGTGGAGGAGCCATCAGCTGAAGCCTGGCTTGATTATTACAGAACTATGTGCCTGCTAAGTTGCTTCAGTCGTGTCCAACTCTTTGTGTCCCTATGGACTGTAGCCACCAGGCTCCTCTGTCCATGCGATTCTTCAGGCAAGGATACAGGAGTGGGTAGCCATGCCCTCCTCCAGGGGATCTTCCTGACCCAGGGATCAAACCCACATCTGCGTTGCAGGTGGATTCTTTCCCCCTGAGCCAGTGGGGAAGCCCTATTACAGGGTTGATGCCTCATATATTTTTCCCCCATCAGACTAAGGAGGAGCCTATGGTTCTTCTGCCTGAGGGCTGGAACGGTAACTGACTAAGGGACAGATGTGCTTGAAAAATTCTCAAAAGCATCAGATGAGCAGACAAGGGCCATGAGAACGCCACTGTTTCCTTCTGACCTTCAGATGCACTGGTGTCAGGATTTAGTCCATCACCTATGAAGCGGGAATTGGGGCAGTTACTAAGACTCTTCTGTGTTTGCTAATAATTATCACCCGATTCACAGTGGGTCCTGCAGTGCTCCCACTTCCTTTAATTAATTTGTTCTATATTAATTATTGGGGTGCTTTATTTTATAAGGGTGATGACTAAACCCATCGGCAGGTCTAGAACTGCCCTGTTGGCACCTGACTGACAAGGGTTTGGTCTCCCAGTTCAGCCCCATCCATTCAAGAGGGTTCATCATTCTCCCTTGACATCAGGCGTGGCCAGGGGGCCACTACCTGCCAGGGAACTGGGCCTCGTGGGACAGGACCTTGTCGAAGCTACTGATTAGGGAAGCTCAGTTCTGCTCCTGGCCACACAGAGACAGCCAAGTAGCCAGAGAACAACATTCAGGACTGGGGTCCCACGAAGGAATGGCTTCAAGGCACGTAGTAGGTGACCTTCAAGCTGGAGGCCCTTCCATCAGAGGCTCCCTGAAACTCAGATACTTGGGGAGCTTAGAGCATTCTTTTGGAATTCAGCTCCAAGCTTGTTGTGGAATACAACAGGTGTTTCTGCCTGGCTTCTTCTTGGTTCCCTTAAGTTCTTTCCTAAGGCTACTCTCTGTTTCTCTGAGTCTATCTTGCAGTAAACTAAGATCATGGTATCCGGTCCCAACACTTCATGGCAAATAGATGGGGAAACAGTGAAAACAGTGAGAGACTTTATTTTGGGGGGCTCTAAAATCACTGCAGATGGTGACTGCAGCCATGACATTAAAAGACCATTGCTCCTTGGAAGAAAAGCTATGACAAACTTAGACAGCATGTTAAAAAGCAAAGACATTACTTTGCCAGCAAAGGTCCGTCTACTCAAAGCTATGGTTTTTCCAGTAGTCATGTATGGATGTGAGAGTTGGACTGTGAAGAGAGCTGAGCACCAAAGTATTGATGCTTTTGAACTGTGGTGTTGGAGAAGACTCTTGAGAGTCCCTTGGACTGCAAAGAGATCCAACCAGTCCATCTTAAAGGAAATCAGTCCTGAATATTCATTGGAAGGACTGATACTAAAACTGAAACTCCAATATTTTGGCCACCTGATGCAAAGAATTGACTCCTTGGAAAATACCCTGATGCTGGGAAAGCTTGAAGGCAGGAGGAGAGGGGGACGACAGAGGATGAGATGGTTGGATGGCATCACCAACTCAATGGACATGAGTTTAAGCAAGCTCCAGGAGTTGGTGATGGACAGGAAAGCCTGGTATGCTGCAGTCCATGGAGTCACAAAGAGTCAGACATGACTGAGACACTGAACTGACCTGATCTTGCAGTAACTGCATTTCCCTTCTCCCCCAACCCCACTGGAGTTTCTGCATTTTTATTCCAATCTTATTCTCAACTTCTATTTGAAACCCACGAAGTTTAAGATCATTGGGACTTCCCTGGTGGTCCAGTGGCTAAGAAGATCCCATGCTCCCAAGGCAGGGGACCTGGGTCAGATCCCTCATGAGGGAATTAGATCCCAAATGCTGCAACTAAAGATCACACAGGTCACAACGACGATCAGAGATCCCGCTGCCAAAACTAAGACCCAGCACGACCAGATAAATAAAAGTAAATATCAAAAAATATATCACTGGCTTCACAATTGTGGTAGGCGAGGAAAATATGTGATGGATTGTTGATCTCCATATGAAATAGATTCCAATACACAGCCCTCCCCACCCAGACTTTTGCAGAAGCTTCCTGATTCCTCTGCCTCACCCAAACCCACAGCCCTCCTCCTCTGCAGGCCAGCCTTCCCAGGGAGAGTTTTTCTGGATCTCAATCCCAGTGTGTCCCTCCCATACTTAAAGTTCCCCAGTGGATTCCTGTCACCTCTGTAACAGACCTGTAAGTTTCATCTTGGAGCTCAGGGCTTTCCCTTGCCCCACCCCACCCCTGCATCACCTGCTGCCACTTTCCCATCGTTATTCAGTCTTAGAGGGGAATTTTGGTAACACGAGATGATGATTCAGCCCCCACACTTCTGCCCATCTTGTTTGCTTCTGGGACAGTTAGGTCCCACACTTTTGTCCTCCTTGAGCTGCCTGTGAATATGCTCAAACGAACCTGCCTCTGGGAAGTCTTGCAGACTCGTGCCAGGTCTGATGTACCCCCAACTTCCTGTACTCATCCCACAACCCCTACATCCCAGAACCTGCCCGAGGGGTAGTTAGTCACTCCCTTGCCTGTTTCCCATATTATGCCATGCCCTCCTCTAGGCCTTAAATTAGCTCGATAATTCCGATAATTCCGGCCCTGCTGGAGTGCTTTTCCCGGAGTAGCAAATGAGTTTCTATTTCTTGTAGGAATGAATGAATGAATGAAGCATGGGACTCTCCATCCATCCTTGCCCCAATAACAATGTTTCTCCTTTAAGAAACATTACAGTTTTCTCCTGCCCATTTTTATGGGGGAGGGATTGGAGGGGAGGAGTGAGAAGTGAGTTCTGAAACCGCAGTTAACTGAGAAAGTTAAGGTGGTGTGGTCTGGAATCAGAGTGGTTGCATGAGTACAGTGGGTGGAATAAAGAGATGAGGGTAGAGGAGCTGGGTGTGGACTCAGAAGGGGACAGCCATTCCCTCCTACAAAGGGGGGCCTTGTCAGAGACAGCCAAGGATGGCATGTCTGAAGCAGACCCCAGGCTCTGGGATTTAGGGAAGGAGGTAAGGACTAGTGGATAAGGGCAAACAGGTGAATGGGTGATGCTGTCTGGCAGGAATGCCTTCTAGGACCCAGGAAGTTCTGCATGAGGCTGGGTTTAAAGGTGCAATTCAGTCTCTTCCAGAGTGGCTCTCATATCCTGTGCTAGAGTTTCCTAGGAAACTGTCAGGCCTGGGTCAGACATTCTGAGACTGGTCTTCCATCCATCCCTCCATCCCTCACCTGCTGGCCTCTGAGGATCCCATCCGTAAGCAATCCTCGGCCCACTTCTCCCCAGTGTCCTGTTTGCCTGACTTCTCCAGGTTGCAGCCCTCAGAGAACGGATTAGGGCTTAAAGTGGTGGAGCCAGAACACCCGGTCTGGGCAGTATCTCTGCCTTATCCACCCCCTGAGTTCTGCCGGGCCTTGATTTTCCCCTTCTGTGATGTGGGCAACATGCTGCTTCACCTCCCTTGAGTTGCCCAGTTAATTATCACCCTGAGTTCCCAGGGAGTGCAATACCCTGCAGCTCTCCAGTATGCAAATTTGTCATTTTTATTTCTGGCCAAGCCTCTCTCACAGCAGCCCCAGTTTCATAACCTCGGCCACCCTGCCCCCGTCCCCTCCCTTCCTGCACGTACAGCACCCTCCCTCTCGCCCAGATGCACACCTGCAGGAGAAATTGGCACAGACTCCTTTCCATCTGTCACCGCTTCAAATAGCTTGAGTGCTCTGATGACAGATAAAGTAATTGCAGAGCATACGAATGACTTAATATTTGATGTGTTAAAATAATTTTTTAATGCCAAGCATTTGTATAATTTATAGCTGGAATCCACAGTTTTCCTCTTGGTTCCCACTGCTCACCTAGTCAGTCTCCATCAGGGTGGCAGGCGTGTTGGTCCCATGGCTCTTGTTTTTTATTTTTTTTGCTCAGTGTTTTACAGGGAGAAGGCAGGATGGGTAATATCACCTTTGAACGGTGCTTACTGACTTCTGAATCCCTGGGCCTCATTCAGATCTTAGCATGTTAAGGTGCTTACAAATATCTGATGAACGTATTTTTTAATTGATTTTTTCATTTTAATTTTTGGCTGTGCTGCATTTTCATTGCTGAGCACAGGCTTTCTCAAGTTGCGGAGAACAGGGCTCTCTAGTTGTTGTACGCAGGTCTCATTGTGGTGGCTTCTCTTGTTGCAGAGCACAGGCTCTAGGGTGTGTGATCTTCAGTAGTCGAGACATGCAGGCTCCAAAGCACAGGCTGAGTTATTGTGGCACACAGGCTTGGTTGCCCTACAGCATGTGGAATCTTCCTGGACCAGGGATCGAACCCGTGTTCCCTGCATTGTCAGGCGGATTGTTAACCACTGGACCACCAGGGAAGTTTTGATGAATGCATTTTGATGAATAAAAGTTGGGAGTCATTTGACAACTATTTCTCAGGGCTTATATGTGCCAAACACCCCTCTAGGAAGTAGAACCCAGTGATGACAAGATGAGGTCCCTGCCCTGTGAGGAGTTTGTAGTTTGGTGGAGAGTCAGAGCAACAGTGCATGCTGCATCAACAGTGGAGGAAGCAGGGTATCCTGGCAGTTTAGGCATCAAGGTATCACCTAAGCTGGAGGTTAGGGAAGTGAGTTAACTTCAACACCTAGTGAAGAGTTCAGGGAGCTGAGGATGGAGGCAAAAGAGAGTCTGGGGTAGAAAGAAGAGTAGGGAGCTAAGACAGAGTATGATTGATTTGAACAACTAGAAGCCATTCATTAAGACTGGAATTTAGGTTAAAAGAGAGAAATGAGGCTGTAGTGGTGAGCAGGGGCCAGACCATGAGTGATGCTGTCAACTGTGTTAAAGAGCCAAAGTGGGATGGAAGCATTTTAAGAGTAGTGACATGCTTAGACTTTTCTACTAGCAAGATACCTAGCTGAAACCATCAGAGAAGGGGATCTGGGAGTGAAGACACCAAAGGAGGTGGAAGTCTCCATTCCTTCAACTCTTATAGCTCCTTTTGGCTCAGATTTAGGCTTGAAGGTTAGAAAAGAAAATAATTGCTTCTTTAAAAAGGTCTTTCAGACAACAGAGGACATTCTCAGTGAGCACCCTTTGCCCCCTCCACCCTGCTCCACTTATTACTCCTGTTACTTAAATGCCTCATCACTGATGGGTATGTGTGGTCATGCCCACACGGTGAAGGACAGATGAGAAGCATATGGGTTGTACCACTCTCTGATTCCTCCTCTCTGCAGTGTCCTGTCCATTTCCCTGGTCCAAGGTCCTCCAAGGCTGGGCTGGAGCCCAGCCCACCAGCTTGGGAGAACCAAGAGCCAGGTGCCTGACTCTCTTCTCAGCTCCTGACATCACCTTTGAGTTTGAAATCGAAAGGGGCAGCAGTATTCACAGCATGGAAATCAAGCAAGTACTGCTACAATTCAGGGCTTCTGTTTTTCCTGGAGAGCTGGTTGCTAAGCATTTGCTAGCCTATCACCTATTTGTGAATCTACAGGGTAGCAGAATAATGCCCGGATGCTGCGGGGTTTCTATTTTAGCATTTATGGCTGTTCAGTCACTTAGTGGTGTCTGGCTCTTTGTGACCCCATAGACTGCAGCATGCCAGATTTCCCTGTCCTTCACTATTTTCCAGAACTTGTTCAAACTCATGGCCGTTGAGTTAGTGATGCCATACAACCATCTCATCCTCTGTCATCCCCTTCTCCTGCTTGTCAGTCTTTCCCAGCATCAGGGTCTTTTCCAGTGAGTCAGCTCGTTGCATCAGGTGGCCACAGTATTGGAGCTTCAGCTTCAGCATCAGTCCTTCCAATGAATATTCAGGGTTGATTTCCTTTAGGATTGACTAGTTTGATCTCTTTGCTGTCTAAGAAACTCTCAAGGGTCTTCTCCAACACAGGTCTTCTCCAGTTCAAGAGCATCAATTCTTTTTTTTTTTTTAATTTTAGTTTGAGGCTAATTACTTTACAATATTGTAATGGTTTTTGCCATACATTGATATGAATCAGCCATGGGTTTACATGTGTTTTCCATCCTGAACCCCCCTCCCACCTCCCTCCCCATACCATCCCTCTGGGTCATCCCAGTGCACCAGCCCTGAGCACCCTGTCTCATGTATCGAACCTGGACTGGCGATCTGTTTCATATATGATAATACACATGTTTCAATGCTATTCTCTCAGATCATCCCACCCTCGCCTTCTCCCAGAGTCCAAAAGACTGTTATATACATCAGTGTCTCTTTTACTGTCTCACATATAGGGTTATCATTACCATCTTTCTAAATTCCATATATATGCATCAGTATACTGTACTGGTGTTTTTATTTCTGACTTACTTCACTCTGTATAATAGGCTCCGGTTTCATCCACCTCATTAGAACTGATTTAAATGTATTCTTTTTAATGGCTGAGTAATACTCCATTGTGTATATATACCACAGCTTTCTTATCCATTCATCTGCTGATGGACATCTAGGTTGCTTCCACGTCCTGGCTATTATAAACAGTGCTGCGATGAACACTGGGGTACACGTGTCTCTTTCAATTCTGGTTTCTTTGGTGTGTATGCCCAGCAGTGGAATTGCTGGGTCATATGACAGTTCTATGTCCAGTTTTTTAAGGAATTTCTGCACTGTTCTCCACAGTGGCTGTACTAGTTTGCATTCCCACCAACAGTGTAAGAGGGTCCCCTTTTCTCCACACCCTCTCCAGCATTTATTGCTTGTAGACTTTTGGATCGCAGCCATTCTGACTGGCATGAAATGGTACCTCATTGTGGTTTTGATTTGCATTTCTCTGATAATGAGTGAAGTTGAGCATCTTTTCATGTGTTTGTTAGCCATCTGTATGTCTTCTTTGGAGAACTGTCTGGTTCTTTGGCCCATTTTTTGATTGGGTCATTTATTTTTCTGGAATTGAGCTGTAGGAGTTGCTTGTATATTTTTGAGATTAATTATTTGTCAGTTGCTTCGTTTGCTATTATTTTCTCCCATTCTGAAGGCTGTCTTTTCACTTTGCTTATAGTTTCCTTCGTTGTGCAAAAGATTTTAAGTTTAATTAGGTCCCATTTGTTTATTTTAAGAGCATCAATTCTTTGGTGCTCAGCTGTTGTAGTGCTGACGTGGCTGATTCCTTTCTTACTGAGGCACTGATTTCTCCCCATCTCAGCCTGGTTTTGAACTTGTCTCTGACTTTGAGTTGGCTTCCCTTTCCCTGCCCGCCTCAGATTGCTGCTTCTGAAGGCAACACAGGTGAGGGTGCTGAAATGGGGGGAGGATGCATCTATTGAGTCAGTCTCCCTTCTGTCCACCATCCAACCGTGAGCTGGCCTCTTGCATGTCCACTGGTATGAATCCTAGTCTGCCTGCTATTCTGTCTTTCTTCTGAATTCTTCTCCATTGCTCACTAGTGAGGCTTACTTACTGGAACAGAGACACGTGGAAAGTAGAACAAGTTCATTTTTCTGTGCAAAGTGTCCACAAACAAATGAAAATATGGCAACCTCACTTGTCATAAAAGATTGCAAAATGAGATAACAGGAGTTCCTGGAAGTGAACCTATGGAAAAATGCAATTATGAAGAGATGTGTGCACAAATATTTTATTGCAGTTTTGTTTGTAGAGGTGAATAATTGGAAACGAAGTAACTGTACATCAATAGGGGAATGATTAAACATATCATGGAAGATCTCTGCAATGAATGCTGTAGCAGCCACCAGAGCAAGGAGTCAGCTTTAAATGTCCTGCAGACAACAAAGTAAACTATAAGGAAGGTGAAAAGACAGCCTTCAGAATGGGAGAAAATAATATCAAATGAAGAAACTGACAAACAACTAATCTCAAAAATATACAAGCAACTCCTACAGCTCAATTCCAGAAAAATAAATGACCCAATCAAAAAATGGGCCAAAGAACTAAATAGACATTTCTCCAAAGAAGACATACAGATGGCTAACAAACACATGAAAAGATGCTCAACATCACTCATTATCAGAGAAATGCAAATCAAAACCACAATGAGGTACCATTTCACGCCAGTCAGAATGGCTGCGATCCAAAAGTCTACAAGCAATAAATGCTGGAGAGGGTGTGGAGAAAAGGGGACCCTCTTACACTGTTGGTGGGAATGAAAACTAGTATAGTCACTGTGGAGAACAGTATGGAGATTCCTCAAAAAACTGGAAATAGAACTGCCTTATGATCCAGCAATCCCACTGCTGGGCATACACAATGAGAAAACCAGAAGTGAAAGAGACACGTGTACCCCAATGTTCATCGCAGCACTGTTTATAATAGCCAGGACGTGGAAGCAACCTAGATGTCCATCAGCAGATGAATGGATAAGAAAGCAGTGGTACATATACACAATGGAGTATTACTCAGCCATTAAAAAGAATACATTTGAATCAGTTCTAATGAGGTGGATGAAACCGGAGCCTATTATACAGAGTGAAGTAAGCCAGAAAGAAAAACACCAGTACAGTATACTGATGCATATATATGGAATTTAGAAAGATGGTAACGATAACCCTGTTTACGAGACAGCAAAAGAGACACTGATGTATAGAACAGCCTTTTGGACTCTGGGAGAGGGAGAGGGTGGGATGATTTGGGAGAATAACATTGAAATATGTATAATATCATATCTGAAACGAGTCGCCAGTCCAGGTACGATGCCTGATAACGGATGCCTGGGGCTGGTGCACTGGGACGACCCAGAGGGATGGTATGGGGAGGGAGGAGGGAGGAGGGTTCAGGATGGGGAACACATGTATACCTGTGGCGGATTCATTTTGATGTATGGCAAAACCAATACAATATTGTAAAGTTAAATAAAATAAAATTTAAAAAGAAAAATAAAATAAATGTCCTGCAGAGAAACATGTCCTTGCAGCACTGGACCTCCCACTGACTCCACATGCCCAATGCAGGGGCTGCTGGTTTGATCTCTCAGGATCCCACATGTTCCAAGACATGGCCAAAAAACAGAAAAGTAAAAAAGTTAAAAAAAGTTTAAAAAAGTGACTACTGCTTTAAAAAAAAAAAAAAGAGCAAAGTGCAGAACAGTTTATACAAAATGTTCCTGCTTATGTGAAAGAATTCCATGTGAGGTATGTGTTTGAGTGTATGTGTATATGTATAAAAGAGTGGAGGAATACATACCAAACTATTAAGTGTAGACGCTTCTGGGAATTGACATTAAGGAGGATGGTGTGGGAGGAGCTATTAATTTTTGACATATCAGATCAGATCAGTCGCTCAGTCGTGTCCAACTCTTTGCGACCCCATGAATCGCAGCACGCCAGGCCTCCCTGTCCATCACCAACTCCCGGAGGTCACTCAGACTCGCATCCATCGAGTCAGTGATGCCATCCAGCCATCTCATCCTCTGTCGTCCCCTTCTCCTCCTGCCCCCAATCCCTCCCAGCATCATATAGCATTTATATTTATTTCAGGCATACGATATAAGGATTCAGCATTTGTGTGTATATTGTGAAATGATCACCCCAATTAACATCCGTCACCACACATAGTAACAGAATTATTTTTCTTGTGATGAAGACTTTTAAGATCTACTCTCTTAGCAACTTTCAACTATGCAACACAGTATTATTAACTACAGTCCCCAAGCTATACATTACATCCCCAGGGCTTCTTTTATAACTGGAAGTTTGCACCCTTTGATCCTCTTCACCCATTTCGGAGCTACTCCTTTACTTTATATGTATTCCATTGTTTGAATTTTATAATAAAAATTTTTAAGATAAATCATTTATTTATTTTTGGCTGAGCTGGCTCTTCGTTGCTGTGTGTGGGCTTTCTCTAGTTGTGGTAAATGGGGACTACACTCTAGTAGCAGTGGGCAGGCCTCTCATTGTGGGGGCTTCTCTTGCTGCGAAGCATGGGCTCTAGGCTTATGGGCTGCAGTAGCTGTGGCTCACTGGCTTAGTTGCTCCGAAGCACGTGGGATCTTCTCAGACCGGAGATCAAACCGGTATCTCCTGACTTGCAAAGCAGATTTTTAACCACTGGACCTCCAGGTAAGCCCCTGAAAAGATATTTACAAAACAGAATATGTTACTTGACTTTCATCTTGCATTCCTAGAGCTGGGAAGACTGGATCTTAAAATAGCCTGCAGGGGCCAGGGAGGGGCCCTGGGACCATACAGGTTGGGATCTGGAACTAGGTCTATTGGGGGGTGGGGGTGTGGGGGTGGGGTGAGGACAGGGCTTGGGTCCTGTAGTCCTGGGGAGCTCCTGTCTGGCTGGAGGAGTGTGTTATCAAGTGAGTAGGCCTCCTTGGCAGTCATTTGGGGGTGCTCTGCTGTGGATCTTGGGGGTGTATCAGCAGGGGCAGTGTTATTCCCAGACCTTAGAAGGCAACTCATTGGAAAAGACCCTGAGGCTGGGAAAGATCGAGGGCAAGAGGAGGAGACGACAGAGGATGAGATGGTTGGATGGCGTCACAGACTCAACGGACATGAGTTTGAGCAAACTCCGGGAGATAGGGAAGGATAGGGAAGCCTGGTGTGCTGCAGTCCATGGGGTCACAAAGAGTGGGACATGACTTAGTGGCTGAGCAACAAGAAGACAGGCAGCCCTTGGAAGCTTGTCAGTACCACTAGCAGGTCCCTGGCTGGCAGCTGAGTACTTCCCTCCAGAGAGTTCTGGTTAATTTCAGGGGCAGGGCCTGGCCTGCCAGTGGGAGTCAGACAGCCCCTCCCCCAGGGAGGCAGGGCTACAAGCCTTAGATGGAGGCCCTGCACAGCCAGGACCTGTGGTGGAGGCTGCCTGCCGCCGTCTCTTGCTCTGGAGCCTAGAGCTCTGGCCCAGAGGAGCCACTCCTGAGTGTAAACTGGGGCTGCTGTTTGCAGACAAGGGCTGCTGTCCAAGCCCTGCCCTGACTCCGAAAGGCCCCGGGGGTCAGAGAAGTCATGGCCCTGGGGGGCTGCCCAGGGTTCCTCTTCTCTGCCTTCTGTTCATTGTCTTCTAAACTGTAGGCCTGGAGGAGTCATCTGGGTGGAAAGTCAGTAAAACAAGCTGATGGTTCTCCCTGGCGCCCTGACAGCCTCCGCACTACAGGAACCCTGGCCAGGAGGCTCTGGGATTGGCCTCCCAGCAGGCACTCAGGGCCAGATTGCCTGCGTGTCCTCCTTGTTCAGCAAGTTCTGGGCTTCCGGGGCGGGGAGGAAGGTGACAGAGCTGCGGTGACAGTAGTTTCTCTGGGGCGTGTCCCCTGGGGCTTTAGCCCTGGAGTAGGGGTCAGATCCAAGTCCTGGCTTGGCCTGTGCTGTCTGTGTGGCTCTAGAAAGGTCCTCAGCCTCTCTGAGCCTCAGTGGCACACCTATAAGATGTAAGTTATAAGCCTGTCAACCATGCAGGGTCACTGAGAGCAGGAGAGGGGTGGATAATAATGGCTGGTGTTTGGCCCATGCTTCAGAATGTTGACATTCTAGGAATTAGCGAACTAAAATGGACTGGAATGGGTGAATTTAACTCGGATGACCATTATATCTACTACTGTGGGCAGGAATCCCTCAGAAGAAATGGAGTGGCCATCATGGTCAACAAAAGAGTCTGAAATGCAGTACTTGGATGCAATCTGAAAAACGATAGAATGATCTCTGTTCGTTTCCAAGGCAAACCATTCAATGTCACAGTAATCCAAGTCTATGCCCCAACCAGTAACGCCGAAGAAGCTGAAGTTGAAAGGTTCTATGAAGACCTACAAGACCTTTTAGAACTAACACCCAAAAAAGATGTCCTTTTCATTATAGGGGACTGGAATGCAAAAGTAGGAAGTCAAGAAACACCTGGAGTAACAGGCAAATTTGGCCTTGGAATACGGAATGAAGCAGGGCAAAGACTAATAGAGTTTTGCCAAGAAAATGCACTGGTCATAGCAAATACCCTCTTCCAACAACACAAGAGAAGACTCTATACATGGACATCACCAGATGGTCAACACCGAAATCAGATCGATTATATTCTTTGCAGCCAAAGATGGAGAAGCTCTATACAGTCAGCAAAAACAAGACCAGGAGCTGACTGTGGCTCGGACCATGAACTCCTTATTGCCAAATTCAGACTGAAATTGAAGAAAGTAGGGAAAACTACTAGACCATTCAGGTATGACCTAAATCAAATCCCTTATGATTATACAGTGGAAGTGAGAAATAGATTTAAGGGCCTAGATCTGATAGATAGAGTGCCTGATGAACTATGGAATGAGGTTCGTGACATTGTACAGGAGACAGGGATCAAGACCATCCCCATGGAAAAGAAATGCAAAAAAGCAAAATGGCTGTCTGGGGAGGCCTTACAAATAGCTGTGAAAAGAAGAGAAGCGAAAAGCAAAGGAGAAAAGGAAAGATATAAACATTTAAATGCAGAGTTCCAAAGAATAGCAAGAAGAGATAAGAAAGACTTCTTCAGTGATCAATGCAAAGAAATAGAGGAAAACAACAGAATGGGAAAGACTAGGGATCTCTTCAAGAAAATCAGAGATACCAAAGGAACATTTCATGCAAAGATGGGCACAATAAAGGACAGAGATGGTGTGGACCTAACAGAAGCATAAGATATTAAGAAGAGGTGGCAAGAATACACAGAAGAACTGTACAAAAAAGAGCTTCAAGACCCAGATAATCATGATGATGTGATCACTGACCTAGAGCCAGACATCTTGGAATGTGAAGTCAAATGGGCCTTAGAAAGCATCACTACGAACAAAGCTAGTGGAGGTGATGGAATTCCAGTGGAGCTATTCCAAGTCCTGAATGATAATGCTGTGAAAGTGCTACACTCAATATGCCAGCAAATTTGGAAAACTCAGCAGTGGCCACAAGATTGGAAAAGGTCAGTTTTCATCCCAATCCCAAAGAAAGGCAATGCCAAGGAGTGCTCAAACTACCGCACAATTGCACTCATCTCACACGCTAGTAAAGTAATGCTCAAAATTCTCCAAGCCAGGCTTCAGCAATATGTGAACCGTGAACTTCCTGATGTTCAAGCTGGTTTTCGAAAAGGCAGAGGAACCAGAGATCAAATTTCCAACATCCACTGGATCATGGAAAAAGCAAGAGAATTCCAGAAAAACATCTATTTCTGCTTTATTGACTATGCCAAAGCCTTTGACTGTGTGGATCACAATAAACTATGGAAAATTCTGAAAGAGATGGGAATACCAGACCACCTGATCTGCCTCTTAAGAAATCTGTATGCAGGTCAGGAAGCAACAGTTAGAACTGGTCATGGAACAACAGACTGGTTCCAAATAGGAAAAGGAGTACGTCAAGGCTGCATATTGTCACCATGTTTATTTAACTTATATGCAGAGTACATCATGAGAAATGCTGGACTGGAAGAAACACAAGTTGGAATCAAGATTGCCGGGAGAAATATCAATAACCTCAGATATGCAGATGACACGACTCTTATGGCAGAAAGTGAAGAGGGGCTAAAAAGCCTCTTGATGAAAGTGAAAGTGGAGAGTGAAAAGGTTGGCTTAAAGCTCAACATTCAGAAAACGAAGATCATGGCATCTGGTCCCATCACTGCATGGGAAATAGATGGGGAAACAGTGGAAACAGTGTCAGACTTTGTTTTTCTGGGCTCCAAAATCACTGCAGATGGTGACTGCAGCCATGAAATTAAAAGACGCTTGCTTCTTGGAAGGAAAGTTATGACCAACCTAGATAGCATATTCAAAAGCAGAGACATTACTTTGCCAACAAAGGTTCGCCTAGTCAAGGCTATGGTCTTTCCTGTGGTCATGTATGGATGTGAGAGCTGGACTGTGAAGAAGGCTGAGCGCCGAAGAATTGATGCTTTTGAACTGTGGTGTTGGAGAAGACTCTTGAGAGTCCCTTGGACTACAAGAAGATCCAACCAGTCCATTCTGAAGGAGATCAATCCTGAAATTTCTTTGGAAGGAATGATGCTAAAGCTGAAACTCCAGTATTTTGGCCACCTGATGCGAAGAGTTGACTCATTGGAGAAGACTCTGATGCTGGGAGGGATTGAGGGCAGGAGGAGAAGGGGACGACAGAGGATGAGACGGCTGGATGGCATCACTGACTCAATGGATGCGAGTCTGAGTGACCTCCGGGAGCTGGTGATGGACAGGGAGGCCTGGCGTGCTGCGGTTCATGGGGTCGCAAGGAGTCGGACACGACTGAGCGACTGATCTGATCTGATCTGATCAGAGGTGCCAGGTGCTAGGGTCCCATCCACCAGCTCAATTTAGTTCATACCCCACATCACCTTCTAATATACAATACAGTCCACTCAATGGCCATTTTCTGTCTCTCCCACTAGAGAGAATGTTTCACAGAAAAAAAAAAACTTTTGGCATAATTTGTTTCCTGTGCTTAGAACAGAGCTTGGCATATAGGAGCTGCTCAAAACTTTTGAATGAATGAACGAGTGGCTGTCTCATTTAGTCCCCATACCGACTCCGTGAGAACAGTATGATTGGTATTTCCATCATACAAATGGGAAACGTGAGATGCAGGGAAGAAAACTGTCTTCATAAAGTCATGAATGAGGGACTTCCCCAGAAGTACAGTGGTTAAGACTTTGCCTTCCACTGCAGGGGTGCTGGTTTGATCCCTGGTTGGGGAATTAGATCCCATTCGCTTTGTGGCCGTAAAAACTAAAACAGTAGCAATATTGTAACAAATTCAATAAAGACTTTAAAACTGGTCCACAACATGAAAATATTCAAAATAAAAAATAACATGAGCACGTGGTAAGGCTACAGTTCAAACTGTGCAGCTGAACTCCAGACCCTGGACAATTCAGTTTTCTAAAAGAAATTATGTACAAGCAAGCACTGGGTAAACTGTAAAGTGCTGTAGAAATGCAAGGTGTTATAATAACTCCACCTTTCATTTACTTGATGATCTAAAAATAAAGGATACCTTTGCATTGTGTCTCCTCACCTCCTCCCTCAGCCCACTCACTCCCCTGTTTGAGGCCGCAGAATCAACTCTGACTTTCTGCTGGTCTTTATTTTGTATGTTATCCGTGTTGTTGTTTAGTCGCTAGGCATGTCTGACTCTTTGAAACCCCAAGGACTGCAGCATGCCAGGCTCCCCTGTCTTCCACTATCTCCTGCAGTTTGCTCAGATTCATGTCCTTTGAGTCAGTAATGCTATCTAACCATCTCATCCTTTGTTGCCCCCTTCTCCTCCGGCCTTCAGTCTTTCCCAGCATCAGGGTCTTTTCCAGTGACTCGGCTCTTCACATCAGGTGGCCTAACTATTGCAGATTCAGTATCAGTACCAGTCCTTCCAATGAATATTTACGGTTGATTTCCTTTAGGATTGACTGGTTTGATGTCCTTGCAATTCAAGGGACTCTCAAAAGTCTTCTCCAGCCCGACAATTCAAAAGCGTCAATTCTTTAGCGCTCAACCTTCTTTATCATCCAACTCTCACATCCGTACGTGGCTAATGGAAAAGCCATAGCTTTGACTAGACAAACTTTTGTCAGCAAAGTGATGTCTCTGCTTTTTGATGCACTGTCTAGGTTTGTCAGAGCTTTCCTTCCAAGGAGCAAGTGCCTTTGAATTTCAAGGCTTCAGTCACTATCCGCAGTGATTTTGGAGCCTAAGAATATGAAACCTGTCGCTGTTTCCACTTTCCCCCTTCTATTTGCTATGTAGTGATGAGACCAGATATCCAGATCAGATCAGATCAGATCAGTCGCTCAGTCGTGTCCGACTCTTTGCGACCCCATGAACTGCAGCACGCCAGGCCTCCCTGTCCATCACCAACTCCCGGAGGTCACTAAGACTCACATCCATCGAGTCAGTGATGCCATCCAGCCATCTCATCCTCTGTCGTCCCCTTCTCCTCCTGCCCCCAATCCCTCCCAGCATCAGAGTCTTCTCCAATGAGTCAACTCTTCGCATCAGGTGGCCAAAATACTGGAGTTTCAGCTTTAGCATCATTCCTTCCAAAGAAATCCCAGGGCTGATCTCCTTCAGAATGGACTGGTTGGATCTCCTTGCAGTCCAAGGGACTCTCAAGAGTCTGCTCAAACACCACACTTCAAAAGCATCAATTCTTCGGTGCTCAGCCTTCTTCACAGTCCAGCTCTCACATCCATACATGACCACAGGAAAGACCATAGCCTTGACTAGGCGAATCTTTGTTGGTAAAGTAATGTCTCTGCTTTTGAATATGCCATCTAGGTTGGTCATAACTTTCCTTCCAAGGAGTAAGCATCTTTTAATTTCATGGCTGCAGTCACCATCTGCAGTGATTTTGGAGCCCAGAAAAATAAAGTCTGACACTGTTTCTACTGTTTCTCCATCTATTTCCCATGGAGTGATGGGACCAGATGCCATGATCTTTGTTTTCTGAATGTTGAGCTTTAAGCCAACCTTTTCACTCTCCACTTTCACTTTCATCAAGAGGCTTTTGAGTTCCTCTTCACTTTCTGCCATAAGGGTGGTGTCATCTGCATATCTGAGGTTATTGATATTTCTCCCAGCAATCTTGATTCCAACTTGTGTTTCTTCCAGTCCAGCATTTCTCATGATGTACTCTGCATATAAGTTAAATAAACATGGTGACAATATACAGCCTTGACGTACTCCTTTTCCTATTTGGAACCAGTCCGTTGTTCCATGACCAGTTCTAACTGTTGCTTCCTGACCTGCATACAGATTTCTTAAGAGGCAGATCAGGTGGTCTGGTATTCCCATCTCTTTCAGAATTTTCCACAGTTTATTGTGATCTACACAGTCAGATATCCAGAGCTAACCCTAACCCGACGCTGACTGTCCAGACCACTCACACATTCTCTGCCATCTCTTTCCCTGTTGGCTGATGGGGAGTGCTCGGGAAGTTACAGAGCCTTTGTCATTAGCTGGAGCCAGACTTGGATAGACAGAGACAAGCTGTGTTCCAGAGCCCAGCAGATCTTTGATGTATTTTGCTAAGACACGTTCCCACGTCTTGTCACTCTTGCTACTGGGGATGGCTTGTGGATCTTTCCAGTGGCTTTAGATGCATCATGGACTCTGAGCACTGCCTCCTCAGTCACGACCTCCACTTTGACTCCCAGCCTCGCTCAGATGCCTCCCTCCTGGGTGTGCCCCACTGCTTTCCACCCCTCACCTCTAACTTCCTCTCTGAATCACCCACCAGCTTGTGCTTTTATCTGGCTGTCAGGAGATGGGTGTCTTTAGTGGGAGTCATTTGAGGGGGAGGGTGCTGAAGGCTGAGGAAGTGGGAAGGCTGATGGGGGGCGTGGAAGGACAAACACAGGAAGGAGGAGAGCTGGAGAGCGAAGCTTCTTTCCTGCTGCTCCTCATCAAGGCCTTTGGGAGACCCTGGCTACCCCTTGGCGGTCCCGGAACCAGGTTTCCCCTGGGAAAGGGTGATGCGGAAGCAGGGTCTTTGCCCTCCTGGGTGGGAGGGGTGACTTGCCAGCATCTTCCTGGAGCAGATGTTCATCCAGACCAGTCCTGGGGGTTCCTGGGCCTCACGGACCAAGGGGCAGGTGGTAGAAGGAGAACTTGGGCTTTGGAATCACCTTGGCTTTGAACTCAGCACCGCCCTCCCCTAGGGCTGAGGAGTGCTCACTTCATCCCCCACCCCCACCCTACTTCTACATATGCATCAGTAAAACCACACTTCTTAGGGTCCTGGTGAGGATGGCATGAGATGATCCCATGACAAAGCACATCGATTCGGTTCTTATAACTGTAATGAGACAGAGAGACTTTTATTCACCAGCATCTCCCTTAGAAGGAGAAAGCTGGATTGTTGGCAAAATACTTTGATCAGTGCTTTGGAACAGAAGCTGGAATTTAGGGGGGACCTGGGAAGGCAGAATGGGAAAGATTATGCTCCCTGTTGGCTCTAGTGGTGACGAGCCTGCCTGCCAGTGTAGGAGACATAAAAGGCATGGGTTTGATCCCTGGGTTGGGAGAATCCCCTGGAGGAGAGCATGGCAACCCACTGAAGTATTTTTGCCTGGAGAATCCCATGGACAGAGGAGCCTGGCAGGCTACAGTCCACGGGGTTACAAAGAGTCAGGCGCGATCAAGCACTGAGCACATGCTCCTACTAAGGATGTTCGGATGTGTGTGAGGCTGCAAAATGCCTGAAATGTGCCACTGTCCTCTCCGTGCCCACTGCCCCCCGCCCCCATTCACTTTCTTTCAGTTCACAGGATGCTTCTACAGAAGTGCATTTTTCATGGCAGTCCAGCTGGGTTGACATCCAGGTTGATGTGGGGCAGAGTGGAGATAACACACATGAATGAGATGCCCAGAGGCAGGGTAATCCATGGTAGGTGAGCCCAGAAATTCATGGAAACCAAGGGGAGGATTTTGGACCTCTAGCGGTCACGGAATTGGAGTTTGGACTAGGTTTAACAGGACTTCTGGGGGTCGGGGGTGACAGTGTCCTATAATTTCCTAGCCCAACATCATCATGATCCTTATTTAGGAGAGAGAGAAACGGGTTTAAATTAAGTGCTTTCTCAGGCAAGGTCACATAGCACCAAAGGTGACAAAACTGGTTTTAAATTCCCTGTCGCCCGCTTCCAGCCCATGGCTGAAGCCTCTGAGCCAGCCCACCTGTCCATCATGAAAGGCTGCAGTCTCAGGTAACAGACGAGGAAATTAACCTCAAGAGATTGCACAATCTGCCCAAGGTCAGACCTGGGCTTAGTGCAGGGCACTTGCAGCGGGCCGTAGAAGCCAGCAGGGATCAGGCCGCTGGCAGGGCCTCCAGGGCCGCAGGGAGTTGTTTTCCTTTTGGATAAATTACTTCTCTTATCTGGGATGATCACCCCTACTAATCCCATCTGCTAATTGTACTGAGGTCCCCCTCTGTGCCAGCGGAGTAGGACTCATGTGGCAGGACTGGGCACAGAACCCAGCCATCCTGCTCCCACACCCTCGCCTTGACTTCATGGCTGCACCTGTTTCATGCTTGCAGAGCCCAGTTTCATTTGGTCACACTTCAAAGCATAATCTCACATATAAAGGCTAAATTTAGCTTTGATCAAATAATTGCTGTACATGAAATCATCAAATGATCATTACCAACCTTGCTTATTGGTGACTAAGATAAAGAATGCTCTAGGAAGAGAAGAATCGGTTACATAATTGAACCTTCCTGGAGGTTGCAAACATAATCCTGTGTGTGTACGATTGTTTTCTTATTTCAGAGAGCTTAAAATTTATATCGGGTTCAGTTCAGTTCAGTCTCTCAGTCGTGTCCAACTCTTGGCGACCCTGTGGACTGCAGCACACCAGGCTTCCCTGTCGATCAACAACTCCCGGAGCTTGCTCAAATTCATGTCCATCAAGTCGGTGATGCCATCGGGTACCCTCTGAGAAACCATGTAAACCCCACCATCTGTGGAGAGAAAGAGGGTGACCCCAGAAAGGTATGGTCTTCCCAGGTGGCACAGTGGTAAAGAATCTAGTTGCCAACGCAGGAGATGCAAGAGACATGGGTTCGATCCCAGGGTAGAAAAGACCCCCTGAAGAAGGAAATGGCAACCCACTCCAGTATTCTTGCCTGGAGTATCCCATGGACAGAAGAACCTGGCAGGCTATAGTCCATGGGGTCACAGAGAATCAGACAGGACTGAGTGACTCAGCACACCAGAAAGGTATTGGGATACTGAGTGGGATCATGGTCAAAGTAAGAGAAAAGTGAAAAGATTTAGGGTGGCCAGGATTTGGTCTTGTGGGAATAAACCATTTTAGATGACTTGGGAGATGAGCTTCTAGAGGTTGGAAGCTTTGCTGTATCACCAAGCATTGACAAGCACAGCTTAGTGCTTGCTAAATACCCATTTGCCACCCTTAGCATCTTTGTCATTAAGACATAAATTAGCCTAGTTAAGATTGGGTTCTGTAGAGGCAGCTGCTTACATGATTTCCCCACTCTGACCACCAGGAAGTCAACCGTGAATGATCAAGCAGTGGCCGCCAGTCTAAGAAGATGACAACAGGACTTGTCCAGGATGGCTAAGCCCAGTCTCTGTGCTGAGCGTCTGTACAGGCAGAGGTGCCATAGGCAGCACAAACACCCTGGCATATCTCCTCCAACTCTGCGCTCAGCAACATCGCTTTGGTTGCTTCAATTGGCCGTGCTGGGATGATTTACACCGTGGAAGTTGGTAATTTGGGGCTTTCCCTTACACTAGAGAGCTGGTATTTTTTTTATAAAAATCTACCTGCAAAACACCCAAGAAAATGGCTAAAATCGAAAACACTGACAACACCAAATGCTGGTGAGGATGTATAGCAACACAGTCTTACATGTGTTCCAGAAATCAAATCTCTAGTTACTCAAATGAGCTGAAAACTTGATCACACAAACACCTGCATGCAGATATAGGGCATGATTCATAACTGCCAAAACTTGGAAGCAACCAAGATGTCTTTCAATAGGTGAATGGATCAACAAACTGTGTATGCCATAAGCTTCTTTGCCATTAACATGGTCGCTGCAAACATTTTTGCTGCATAACTAATTGGCCATAAACAATTTTGCCACAAAAGGTAAAATAACTGGTTGACAGTTTTTGGTTTGACAATTTGATTTCAACTGGTTCAGATATGTTATTGACCTTATTGATGATTTTATCAACAAAAAATTACTCCAATAGTTGGCTTCTTATTTTGAAACACATTACATATACCAGAGGAGAAAGAGGCTGATCCCGTGAAGGCACAAACTTGGACCCACATTTCCCACTGAACTTTGGAGCATCTTCCAGTGGATATGTGACAATATGCCAAGAGCACCCAGTAGTACAAAGCTCAGGTACAAATATGCATTTTATTTTGTGGGATCTGATACCTCTCTTACTAAAGAAGATATTTGAGTGGAAAAAAAAAAAAAAAAAGCCTGTGCAAAGCCAAAGGAGGAGAAAAATCAACAAGAAGAAAAAGTATAAAATACTGTGAATGAAAAACTTGGAAGAGAGGTGCTTAGACAAGCAAAACCCAAAATAAAACCAGTTATTTATGGAGTATTGTCATGAAGCTACACACATTTTAAATGTATTCAAATCTTTTGCATTTCACAATGAAGTCTTTTAAATTTTGTTATTCATTTCTTATGTTTCACTATGTCCTTTATAATGTCCCTCTTTTATGTTGTGTTATTTTATCTTTTCGAGAAAATTGCCTTAAAACCAGTTAGTTGTGTGGCAAAATGTTTGCAACCATGCTTATGGCAAGGATGTTTACAGCACAAGAGCCTGGAACTGTGGAATATAAAATTTGGAAGACAAACAATGGAACATCATTCAGTAATAAAATTTAAAAAAAAGAGTTGTCAAGCTGTGAGAGGACACAGAGGAACCTCAAACACATCAAGTGAGAGAAGCCAGTCTGAAATGGCATTCTGGAAAAGGCAGAACTAGGGAGACGTTGTAAACCATCAGTTACTTGGGGTCAGGGTGGGCGGGGAGGGTGGGGGAAGGTGGAGAGAGACGAATAGTTGGACCACAGGAGATTTTCAGGGCAGTGAAACTATTCTGTATGATACAGTAATGGTGTAAACTCACCATTATATATTTGTCAAAACTCATAGAACTGTACAACACAAAGAATGAACCCTAATGTAAAAGTATGGACTTTGGTTAACGGTAATATGTCAATGCTGGCTCATCGGCCTCACCATATTGCAAGCTTATCACATGGAGGGAAGATGTTAATAACGGGCCTATGGTGCTGATTGGCTGGGGAGAGGGCTTTCTGCCCAATTTTTCTGTGGACCTAAAACTACTTTGTGTGCTCAGTTATGTCCAACACTCTGCAGCCCTGTGGACTGTAGCCCGCCAGGCTCTTCTGCCCATGGGGTTTTCCAGGCCAAATACTGAGTTAGAAGAGAAGCAGCCTGGCACTCAGAGCTGGGCCATGCTGTGCCCCTACCAGACATAAAACACCAGCATGAAGGTCCTCCAGCACCGTGAGTTTCCAGGCAAGGCAAGGCCACTTCCTAACCGTGCCTGAGCACAGACAAAGTCATGGCTTCACAGACAGGGCCAAACACCCCCTTTTCTTGTCCGAGAGGATTGCCTGCTTCTTCTCTCCTCTTTCCATTCCCTCCTCCCCAGAGAGATGACCTATTGGGATACCAAGTCATAGACTTGCCTCCAGTTTCTGAGGGCACCCAGTCCCTTCCCCAAAGCACACATTAAAACATACATTCTGCAAACAGCTCTCTCTAACCCCCCTCACTGACACATCCCAAGGTTGCCTCCTGGGGTTCAGCCTCTTTCCCTGCACAAGTTATGAACCTAGTTCGTGTGTTTGGTGGCCTTTGGCTGAAGAGCTTTGACAGAAAGACAGCAAAAGTTACATTTAACCCCTTCTTACATCTAATTTGGTGGCTCAGATGGTAAGGAAATTGGCTGCAATGCGGAAGACCCATCTTTGATCCCTGGGTCGGGAAGATCTCCTGGAAAAGGGCATGGCTACCCACTCCAGTGTTCTTGTGAAGAACTGCATGGACAGAGGAGCCCAGCAGGCTATAGTCCATGGGGTTGCAAAGAGTCTGACACGACTAAGCGACCAACACTTTCACATATAATTTGCCCTCTGCACCCTTTTCAGAACTTTTTTTTATTCCACCCAGATTATAAGCTTTTTCTTCTTTTCCTCCATCCCTCCCTCCCTTCCTTCCTCATTTTCCCTAATCACCAAATATTGTCCCAAATACCTTACCTGAAACTCTCAGGGGCATATGCTTTGGAGTTCAGACATCTTTGGATATTAAAATGATATTTGTACTGGCTATTCTGTGACACTTTCATGAGTTCTGGGCAGCATAATTTCTGCAGTGAAATATAGGCTCATTAACACTAAATGGGATAAATACAGACTCTGTAAAGACTAATGATTATAGACTGTATCCCAAAGAGGCAATGCCAAAGAATGTTCAAGCTACTACACAATTACCCTCACATGATAGCAAAGTAATGCTTAAAATTCTCCAAACTAGGCTTCAATAGTATGTGAACCGTGAACTTCCAGATGTTCAAGCTGGATTTAGAAAAGGCAGAGGAACCAGAGATCAAATTGCCTACATCCCCTGGATCATAGAAAAAGCAAGAGAATTCCAGAAAAATATCTACTTTTGCTTCAGTGACTATATTAAAGCCTCTGACTGTGTGGATCACAACAAACTGTGGAAAATTCTGAAAGAGATGGGAATACCAGACCACTTTACCTGCCTCCTGAGAAATCTGTATGCAGGTCAAGAAGCAACAGTTACAAATGGACATGAAACAACGGACTGGTTCCAAATTGAGAAAGGAGTATGTCAAGATTGTATATTGTCACCCTGCTTATTTAACTTACATGCAGAATACATTATATAAAATGCCGAGCTGAATGAAGCACAAGCTGGAATCAAGATTGCCAGGAAAAATATCAATAACTTCAGATAGGCATATGACACCACTCTTATGGCAGAAAACAAAAAAGAACTAAAGAGCCTCTTGATGAAATTAAAAGAGGAGAGTGAAAAAGCTGGCTTAAAACTCAACATTCAGAAAACAAAGATCATGGCATCTGGTCCTATTACTTCATGGTAAATAGATGGGGAAACAGTGGAAACAGTGACAGACTTTATTTTGGGGGGGCTCCAAAATCACTGCAGATGGTGACTGCAGCCATGAAATTAAAAGACACTTGTTCCTTGGAAGAATGTTATGACCAACCTAGTGAAGTGAAGTCGCTCAGTAGTGTCGGACTCTTTGCGACCCCATGAACTGTAGCCTGCCAGGCTCTTCCGTCCATGGGATTTTTCAGGCAATAACATTGGAGTGGGTTGCCATTTCCTTCTCCAGGGGATCTTCCCAACCCAGGGATCGAACCCAGGTCTCCCACATTGTAGGCAGATGCTTTTACTGTCTGAACCACCAGGGAAGTCATGACCAATCTAGATAGCATATTAAAAAGTAGAGACATTACTTTGCCAATAAAGGTCCATCTAGTCAAAGCTATGGTTTTTCCAGTAGTCATGTATGGATGTGAGAGTTGGACCATAAAGAAAGCTGTGCACGGAATTGATGCTTTTGAACTGTGGTGTTGGAGAAGACTCTTGAGAGTCCCTTGGATGGTAAGGAGATCTAACCATTCAATCCTAAAGGAAATCAAACCTGAATATTCATTGGAAGGACTGATGCTGAAGCTGAAGCTCCAATACTTTGGTCATCTGATACCAAGCCATCTGATGGTCTGGTAGTCCCATCTCTTTCAGAATTTTCCAGTTTGTTGTGATCCATACAGTCAAAGGCTTTGACATAGTCAATCAAGCAGAAACAGATGTTTTTTCTGGAGCTCTCTTGCTTTTTCGATGATCCAGGGGATGTTGGCAAGTTGATCTCTGGTTCTTCTGCCTTTTCTAAAACCAGCGTGAACATCTAAAAGTTCAAGGTTCACATATTGCTGAAGCCTGGCTTGGAGAATTTTGAGCATTACTTTACTAGCGTGTGAGATGAGTGCAATTGTGTGGTAGTTTGAACATTTTTTGGCATTGCCTTTCTTTGGGATTGGAATGAAAACGTCAATTTTCCAGTCCCGTGGCCACTGCTGAGTTTTTATCCATACTGTTTTTCTCACTTAAAATATATAGTGAACATTTCTCGCTGACACCAAATATTCTACAATAGTCTAATGTCTATTTCAAGTTGAATTGTACTATTAAACCATAATTTATCAAAACATTTAGATTGATTAGAATTCTTCATATTATAAATAACATTGTAATGAACATTCTTATCCATTATAATTTTGGGTGTGCCTGTGGCTTTATTTCTAGGAAAAATACTAGATATGAAATTATTGGGTCAAAGGATGCACAAGATATTTTTTTAATGGTATTTTTGAAGTATATTTTTTTTTTGGTCACATGGTTTACAAAAGAAATTACTAAATGTTTTTCCTGCATGCAAATGACTTTGCATAAATTTATTATTGATTTTACTCATTATCATTGTTTTAGAAAATTCACTTAAAATTAAAACTTGGATTCTAAATACATTCCCATTTGTTAAACATTGTTAAAAAAAAATCCCTGAAAACAGGTCCCACAGTCTATAATATTAATTTAAGAAAAATATTTGAAGAATTTTATATCGTCCTTCTAATTTTACACATGCTGAACCTAAGATGAATTTCCTGATTTAAAAATCATATGTGTTATTTTTCTTTAAGCAGTTCCTTAGAAGACAAGGTGTTAGACATCCATAGTGTATTGCTTTCTTCCCTTGGTGAATCCAGGAACATTAAAAATTCTAACAGCTTTATTGAGTATAATTTACATATGGGCTTCCCAGGTGGTGCTAGTCGAAAAGAACCGGTTGGCCAATGCAGGAGACTTAAAAGAGCTGGATTCGATCCCTCAGTCGGGAAGATCCCGTAGAGTAGGAAATGGCAATCCACTCCAGTATTCTTGTCTGGAGAGGAGCCTGGTGGACTATGGTCTATGAGATCTCGAAGAGTCGGACATGACTGAAGTGACTTAGCACAGTGCAAGTGTACATATTTAAATGTACATTTTGATAAGTTTGACATGTGAATATACCCATCACCCCAACAGTTTCCTTGTGCTCTTTTATAATTCCTGTCTCCAACCCCTGTTCACCATCCTGTACAACCACTGATCTGCTTTCTGTCATAATGGATGGAGAGTGTATGTGTCTGTTTGTGCATCCTCTCCATTGAGAGCTCCTGGGAGCAATAACACCACAATAGTAATAAGCAGACTCAGTACTCAGATCTTAGTTTCTAAGTACCATTCTCCACTATATGGAGCCGGAGCTCCTTGGAGAAATGACTAATTCCATGAATGGCAGCAGGAAAAGACCACTAAGACCCTGGAATATTTTGTTTGTTGAAGCCAGCCTGCAAGAGATCCCATGACCAAATGTGGTGTAATTTGAACATGAAAATGATGTTAGTAACCATTTATATTCCACTGAGTAAAATAGACTTCATGAGTCTACACTGATATAAATGAAAAAGTGAATAAATAAATGAAGAGACAGCTCTTTCTTGCAGTGGAATGCCAACTAATATACGGAGAAGGAATGATAAAATTAGATCACCATTTGCCAACCATCGTAACAGTTAATTCAGCTGAGAAACTCCAGGAAGTGTTAGAACAAGTGGGTGAAAGTTTGATGAGGGTTGGTGTATTTTCTTGTTCTCAAATAGTCTCCTATTTACCAAGAGAAAAGGAGCAACTTTAAGGACTTCCTTGGTGGTCCAGTGGCTAAGACTCTGGACTCCAATGCAGTGGGCCTGGGTTCCACCCCTGGTCAGGGAACTAGACCCCACATGCCATAACTAAGACTGGCACAGCCAAATAGACACACGGAAGTGAAAGTCACTCAGTCGTGTCCAACTCTTTGCGACCCCACAGACTATACAGTCCATGGAATTCTCCAGGCTAGAATACTGGAGTGGGTAGCCTTTCCCTTCTCCAGGGGATCATCCCAACCCAGGGATCGAACCCAGGTCTCCCGCATTGCAGGCGGATTCTTTACCAACTGAGCTATCAGGGAAGCCCAAATGGATACATAAATATAAATAATTTTTTTTTAAAGAAAAGGAGCAAGTTTATAGTGGAGAAAACCAGCAGACTTGTAATGGAGTACTCTAATGGAGTGGACAAAGTTAACTTCAGCTGTGATAAGGCAAGCTGTGATCCCACCCCATCTAATAGAACACAAGGGGATATAGCATCATTTCTGTGGCATTCTTGCCCTAAACCATCCCCTGAATAGAATGGAGGAAACTTTAGATAAATCCAAATCGAGGGATATTCTGCCAATAACTGTCATGGAATCTTTTAAGATGTCCTGGCCATGAAAGTCAAGGAAATGTTCCAGATTAGAGAGGACTAAGGAGACAGAGATACCAAGGAACATTTCATGCAAAAATGGGCTCGATAAAGGACAGAAATGGTATGGACCTAATGGAAGCAGAAGATATTAAGAAGAGGTGGCAAGAATACACAGAAGAACTGTACAAAAAAGAGCTTCACGACCCAGATAATCATGATGGTGTGATCACTGACCTAGAGCCAGACATCCTGGAATGTGAAGTCAAGTGGGCCTTAGAAAGCATCACTAGGAACAAAGCTAGTGGAGATGATGGAATTCCAGTGGAGCTATTCCAAATCCTGAAAGATGATGCTGTGAAAGTGCTACACTCAATATGCCAGCAAATTTGGAAAACTCAGCAGTGGCCACAATATTGGAAAAGGTCAGTTTTCATCCCAATCCCAAAGAAAGGCAATACCAAAGAGTGCTCAAACTACCCCACAATTGCACTCATCTCACACGCTAGTAAAGTAATGTTCAAAATTCTCCAAGCCAGGCTTCAGCAATATGTGAACCGTGAACTTCCTGATGTTCAAGCTGGATTTAGAAAAGGCAGAGGAACCAGAGATCAAATTGCCAACATCCGCTGGATCATGGAAAAAGCAAGAGAGTTCCAGAAAAACATCTATTTCTGCTTTATTGACTATGCCAAAGCCTTTGACTGTGTAGATCACAATAAACTGTGGAAAATTCTGAGAGAGATGGGAATACCAGACCACCTGATCTGCCTCTTGAGAAATCTGTATGCAGGTCAGGAAGCAACAGTTAGAACTGGTCATGGAACAACTGACTGGTTCCAAATAGAAAAAGGAGTACATCAAGGCTGCATATTGTCACCATGTTTATTTAACTTATATGCAGAGTCCATCATGAGAAATGCTGGACTGGAGGAAACACAAGCTGGAATCAAGATTGCCGGGAGAAATATTAATAACCTCAGATATGCAGATGATACCACCCTTATGGCAGAAAGTGAAGAGGAACTCAAAAGCCTCTTGATGAAAGTGAAAGTGGAGAGTGAAAAGGTTGGCTTAAAGTTCAACATTCAGAAAACAAAGATCATGGCATCTGGTCCCATCACTGCATGGGAAATAGATGGGGAAACAGTGGAAACAGTGTCAGAATTTATTTTTCTGGGCTCCAAAATCACTGCAGATGGTGACTGCAGCCATGAAATTAAAAGACGCTTGCTCCTTGGAAGGAAAGTTATGACCAACCTAGATAGCATATTCAAAAGCAGAGACATCACTTTGCCAACAAAGGTTCGCCTAGTCAAGGCTATGGTCTTTCCTGTGGTCATGTATGGATGTGAGAGCTGGACTGTGAAGAAGGCTGAGCGCCGAAGAATTGATGCTTTTGAACTGTGGTGTTGGAGAAGACTCTTGAGAGTCCCTTGGACTGCAAGGAGATCCAACCGGTCCATTCTGAAGGAGATCAGCCCTGGGATTTCTTTGGAAGGAATGATGCTAAAGCTGAAACTCCAGTATTTGGAGCACCTCATGCGAAGAGTTGACTCATTGGAGAAGACTCTGATGCTGGGAGGGATTGGGGGCAGGAGGAGAAGGGGACGACAGAGGATGAGATGGCTGGATGGCATCACTGACTCAATGGATGTGAGTCTGAGTGACCTCCGAGAGCTGGTGATGGATAGGGAGCTCTGGCGTGCTGTAGTTCATGGGGTCGCAAAGAGTCGGACACGACTGAGCGACTGATCTGATCTGAAGGAGACAGCTAAAGTGGTGTGTGATCTTGGACGTAATTAGGACAATTAGCAACACTGGAGTGGGTGTGGGATTTCATGATAGGAATGTGAGTAAGTTAACTGCCTGATTCTTAGATTGCATTGTTATTACATAAGAACATGTTCTTGTTTGTAGAAAATACATACTAAAATGTCAGTGCTATTCTTGGAACTGACCTGACCATTGTTTGACTCAGTTGCCTCCTGGTTCTAGTATTGCAGAATCCTTCAGGAGGCCGAATCCTCCTCTTCTGTATGAAAGGTTCTCTGAGGGTTCCTGGGAGTAAGCCTGAGCTCCCAAGGCAGGAGCTATTTCAAAGATGGTACGCAAGTGGGAAGTGATGTTGAAGACTATTTCAAAGATGGTATGCAAGTGGGAAGTGAAGCAATTGAACTTTGCTCTTTGCCTGGGACTTTCCCTACTCTCGCTGGAGTGTTGAAACCAGGAAATTTCTTCATGATATCTGTGTCATATCAACACAGTATTAATATTAATACCTTGAGCAGAGGCTGGATTGAGTTAATTCTGGGGATTCCCCATTGCCATACACACTGTCCTCAGGACTTGGCCATGGGTTGGAAGGTTATTAAAGCTATAGTCTTCACAGGTAAATATTCATATCAGATGCTTGCTTCTCAAAGCTGTACAAAAATCTAGCTATATCTGTTTTGTATAGATATGTTCCTCCATATTACATTATAAAAATTAGCCTAGCATCAATCACCAGAAACTTAAATGTGTGAAACCCTGTGATCTTCATGTGGGTAAGGCAGGGGACAAATAATTCTCCCCCCTCTGCACTTGCTCACCATTGCACCCTCCACCTGGGCTACCCTCTCCGCCCTCAGAACCCTTTCTGCTAGAGATCCTCCCTGTCACAGGTGAGTAGGCAGTGACCCCATTCTCCACACCCCACCCTGTTACCCCTCATTTTTTTTGGCTGCACCATGCAGGGTCTTCATTCCCCAGCCAGGGGTCAAACCCATGCCCCCTGCATTGGGAGCCAATGTCTTAACTATGGGACCACGAGAGAAGTCCCTTGATTTTCTTATTGGTTAACTGCAGGCCATTTGAACTGGTCTCTAAACTAGGTGGGCAATCCCGGGAACTTACCTCCCAAATCATCGGTGGAGAATGACTATCTGCTGTCCTCTGCACTGGCCCCTCCACCCATGATACCCACCCCTCCTTCACGCTCCCCTTGAGCCACATTCCTCACCTCTCCTTTAGTAATAGTTATGAAATTCTGGGTCCAGAAAACGTTTTCAGTTTCATCATGCATGTTTGTACTCTTTTCAGCCCAACTGTGGGCAAGACACACCAGGAACTGTATAACTGGGTGGAGCTTGAGAGGTCATTTTGGTGCTATATCCAGATCCTGAAAGTAAGTTGCTATTTCATGACTGGGACCCAGGGCTCCCAGTCCAGTGTTCATTCCACAACTTTGCACCATCCTCTCCTGCTCGCTTATCCCCTCCTGGGGTGCCCAGCCTCTGGCTGATACTATAGAGAGAGGGGAGAATTTTCATTCCCAACTTTAGAGGGCTTGCTCTATGCAAGGCTTTGTGAAATAGGGCAAAAGCAAATGTGAGCTTAGTAAATCTTACATGCAAAATCCCTTTAAATGAGTAAAAAGGGGTGATGGCAGAGGGACAGACAAGGGGAGAGCAGTGTCCCAGGGTTGGGGAACAGCTCTGTATTATCAGGAGAGGATCCAGAGCCAGCAGGGATGAATGGGGAAATTGTGCATAAGACACTCCCAAACCCGCCTCCTCAGCCCCATCTCCCCATAAAAAGTGATTTGGGATAAGTGCTGAAAAGCAGCCTGTGTGTACTTGGGGAAAGAAACTTTTCATGACATAATGATTTTGGATACAATCCCATTAAGCTGTGCCCTGTGGCTGTTTTTTCCATTAAGGCATTTCACAATCCATGATCTCCTCTTTGGGAGAAAGAGAGAAAACTTGGTCATGGGGGCCCGAGTGGGGAGATGGACAAGAACGGACTTGGTTCTCTTTCAGCACAGAGTTATCTCAAGGTTCTCCCGTAATGTGGGCTTTCCTTGAGCAAACACTAGGAGGTCCTTGGCTTGGCCCTGTGGGCTTAGCAGTCCTGGACTCTGTGCAAGTCCATTCTGGATGGAATACAAGAAAAAGTGTCTTACGGAAAATAGAATCTTAGTAGGCTGGATAAACAATAGCTCAACGGTAGCTGTGGCACCAAACACTAACAAAAGAGTGGCAAAACCCAGATTCACCAAGAAGGACTTTATTCCTATTATAGTTTGGTTGGCTCTGTGGTTTGGGGAGAGAGGAAAATACTTAGGCTATGACGGTGATGTTTCCCACAGGAGATGTGGTGTCCTAAGAGGTGTGAGATTCAAGTGTTCTGGGCTGGAGGCCCCCAGTGAGGGTCACAGATGCCTCCTCGCAATAGACTCAGGTAGAGGGGGCCGTGACCAGACACTGCAGTGGACAGAGACCATCTCTGACTCAGAGAGCTTCTCACAGAGCAGCAGTCCCCAACCTTTTTGGCACCAAGGACCAGTTTCCTGGAAGAAAATTTTTCCATGTTACGGGGAAGGGGAATGGTTTCAGGATGATTCAAGCCCATTACGTTTATTGTGCACTTTATTTCTATTATTATTACATCAGCTCCACCTCAAATCATCAGGCATTAGATCCTGGTGGGGGGTGGGGGGAGGTGTTGGGAACCCCTGCCAGGGAAAGGAGAGGTGGTTGGCCTGCAGAGGGCAAGAGGCAGGAAGCAGAGGAAGACCATGTCTAACAGTAGTGCACTGTGTGTCTCTAGGGCCAGACAGTTGACAAAACCCCGTGCTAATTGCCTCATGCGCAGAAACCTGTGAGGTCTACAGGACAGATTCTCTGTCTCCAATTTACAGAGACAGAAGGCGCAGATCACAGAACGTAAGAAGTCTGTCCACGAGCACACAGCAAACAAGTGCAGAGCAAGGGCTAGAACTCAGAGCTCTTGACCTGAATGCAGATAGAACACACTGGCACTAGAGGGGCGTTAACGGGCTTACCTTATAACCCGTGCCTCCCCTTCCCTGCCCTAGAGCCCAGGTTCCTTCCCTGGACTTGTTGTTTTAGGTTAAGGCATTGTCTCCAGCATAGCCCCAATTAGAGGCAAAATGCAGGGATAAGAGATCACACATTTCACAAGTCTTTGGCCGTGGTGATACCTTTTTTTAAAAGTAATTAATTATACATATTTCAATGCTATTCTCCCAAATCATCCCACCCTCTCCCGTTCCCAGAGTCCAAAATCTGTTCTATACATCAGTGTCATTTTTGCTGTCTCGTATACAGGGTTATTGTTACCATCTTTCTAAATTCCATATATATGCGTTAGTATACTGTATTTGTGTTTTTCTTTCTGGCTTACTTCACTCTGTATAATAGGCTCCAGTTCCATCCACCTCATTAGAACTGATTCAAATGTATTCTTTTTAATGGCTGAGTAATACTCCATTGTGTATATGTACCACTGCTTTCTTATCCATTCATCTGTGGATGGACATCTAGGTTGCTTCCAAGTCCTGACTATTGTAAACAGTGCTGCTATGAACATTGGAGTACACGTGTCTCTTTCATTTCTGGTTTTCTCAGTGTGTATGCCCAGCAGTGGGATTGCTGGATCATAAGGCAGTTCTAGTCCCAGTTTTTTGAGGAATCTCCATACTGTTCTCCACAGTGGCTGTACTAGTTTGCATTCCCACCAACAGGGTAAGAGGGTTCCCTTTTCTCCACACCCTCTCCAGCATTTATTGCTTGTGGACTTTTGGATCGCAGCCATTCTGACTGGCATGAAATGGTACCTCATTGTGGTTTTGATTTGCATTTCTCTGATAATGAGTGATGTTGAGCGTCTTTTCATGTGTTTGTTAGCCATCTGTATGTCTTCTTTGGAGAAATGTCTACCTAGTTCTTTGGCCCATTTTTTGATTGGGTCATTTATTTTTCTGGAACTGAGCTGTAGGAGTTGCTTGTATATTTTTGAGATTAGTTGTTTGTCAGTTGCTTCATTTGTTATTATTTTCTCCCATTCTGAAGGCTGTCTTTTCACCTTGCTTATAGTTTCCTTTGTTGTGCAGAAGCTTTTAAATTTAATTAGATCCCATTTATTTATTTTTGATTTTATTTCCAATGTTCTGGGAGGTGGGTCATAGAGGATCCTGCTGTGATGAATGTCCGAGAGTGTTTTGCCTATGTTTTCCTCTATGAGTTTTACGGTTTCTGGTCTTACATTTAGGTATGTATAATATCATATCTGAAACGAGTCACCAGTCCAGGTACAATGCCTGATAACGGATGCCTGGGACTGGTGCACTGGGACGACCCAGGGGGATGGTATGGGGAGGGAGGAGGGAGGAGGGTTCAGGATGGGAAACGCATGTATACTTGTGGCGGATCCATCTTGATGTATGGCAAAAGCAATACAATATTGTAAAGTTAAGCAAAATAAAATTTAATTTAAAAAAAGTAATTAATTAATTAGGCTGTGCTAGGTCTTAGTTGCCTCAAGCAGAATCTTCGATCTTCCTTGTATGAAGGATTTCTTTCTTTCTTTTTTTAGTTGTGGCATGTAAGATCTAGTTCCCTGCCCAGGGATCAAACCTGGTATTAGGAATATGGAGTCTTCGCCAATGGACCATGACGGAAGTCCTGGCTCTGGTGATACCTTAAAGGATTTCCCGGGGTCACAGACATGCACGTGGCCCTCATCCTCTTCATTCCTCACGTGCTCTCTCAGAGCTTCATGGGAAGGTCCACGCACTGCGTTGCTCTTCTGCCAACTTAGACTTCTTCTTTGTCACTTTCTGGGTACTCCTTACCATTCTCCCATTCCTTTGTTCAAGCACTTCTGTTTGCCTTCATTGCAGAGTCCTCTTTGTTTGGAGTAGGATGAGAGAACTCTTGTAAGCCATAAAAGGCCATCTCATCATCCCATCTCTGAATATTCTGAAGTTCTCACTGCGGTTTCCAACCAGTTGTGGATACCCAACCAGGGGCCATGGATTCAAGTCTGGGTGTCACTTGGCAAAGGCCACTTGTTTCATCCTCTTTGGTGCAACCAATTAGACTACAGTTGCCATAAGCTGTGGTGACTTTCTTAAGGATGGGCAAATGTTTTAGGTGACAGAGTTGAACACTGCTAATAGTGTGAAAGGATTGTTTCAGGCTTGCAAAGGCCATACAAAATTTTTTGAATTGTTCACTCCACTTTTACCACAATAAAAAGAAATGATTCTGTACTCTGGCCTGGGGTCATCTTGCCATTTGGGGAAATGCCCAACTCATAGTGGCTGATGGAAAAGGAATTTAGACAGAGAGAAGAGCTCTAACGGGATAGTGTCTACAGGCAGCAGAGAATAGTAAGTTAGGAGCAAAGGCTCTGTAATCACTTAGAATCTCACTTTAATACTTTAAGTTGATGATCTTTAGAGCTTCAGTTATGTTGTCTAGTACAATGAGGATAATTATATTAATGGCACAGAGTTGTATGAGCATCAGATTAGGTAATTCATGTAAAGGGCTTAGCAGAGAGCCTGGCCCAAGATGAGTACTCAAAAGAGATGCTCTTTCTAAGGAGTCCCTTGCCCAGCACCCTCAAGATGGGGCCACAGGGTCTGGACAAGGCTGCCCCAAGGAGCATGCAAGCTCACCTCAGGTTCATCAGCCCTTTTGGACCTCAGTTTTCCTGCCTGTGAAATGAGGAGCTCATAGACCTGAAGGGACCTCTCTAGCTCAGACATTATAGCATCCTAGCACTAAACTCGGAGAAGGCACTCCAGTACTCTCGCCTGGAAAATCCCATGGACGGAGGAGCCTGGTAGGCTGCAGTCCATGGGGTCGCTAAGAGTCTGAAACGACTGAGCGACTTCACTTTCACTTTTCACTTTCATGCACTGGAGAAGGAAATGGCAACCCACTCCAGTGTTCTTGCCTGGAGAATCCCAGGGACGGCGGAGCCTGGTGGGCTGCCATCTATGGGGTCGCACAGAGTCGGACACGACTGAAGTGACTTAGCAGCAGTAGCAGCAGCGCTAAACTACCTTAAGAAACCTAAGGGCATGATGGTGAACCAGCACATTGGATTTCAGGATGCTTCCAATATGGGCGCAGAATGTTATCTCTGAAGATGGTTCTAGGTCTGGGTATCAGCGTAAGAGGACCACACAGATGATGATAACAATCAATTCTCATACGCAGTTAGTGCTCCATAGCTTACAAACATTGTCTGTGTTCATCCTCTCAATGAATTCCAACAACAGCCTTTCAAGAGAGGCATGTTTTTCAGATGAGGTCCTGGGGCTGGGAGAGGTGAAATGACCTCACTCAGAGGCAGCAGAAGGAGTAGGGCTGGGACCCTGAGTGTGTTCGTCCCTTGAGCCCATGCACTAGCTGCACGGCTTTTCCCAGAGGGACAGTTCTAACTGCTGACTCATGGTTTGCTTTCATTGACCTTCTCCTTGGCCATTCCAGCTGACACCCCAGCTCTTCTGTAAGATTCTTTGCAGCCACACAAGTGCTTGGTGTATCTGATACAGAGCAAACAGAACTACCACCCTTTCAGGGCTTAAATCTTAATACAAGAAAACGAAGACAAACTAGCCATAGACAGACTTTGTCATTAGGGTAATCACCAAAGGGCACTGAGGGGAAAGTGCAAGTCAGGCATTGGATGGGGGTGGTCAGACTGCTTTAAATTAGGAGAACTTCCTAGAGGAGGTGGCACAGTGGATTTAGGATTTTTTTTTTTTAAGAACATAAAAGAGTATCTTATTAATTGGAGAGACAAACCTAGTTCCCCACAAGAATATTCCAATATTTTAAAAGTATAAATTCTCTCTTCAAATTAATCTATACACCTAATGCAATCCAAATCAACACCCCAACATCCCTGAGAAGCCAAACCTAAATTAATATAAAGATAAAAGCCAAGAATGTTTGTAAAAGAACAATGTAGTGGCATGATTGATGATTTAAAGGAGGAAAAATGTGGTGGTTGAGGCTGGGGGAACAAGGCCATCCAGGAAATCTTCCCTCCCTTCTGACTCTCCCCATCTTGCCACCAGTAGAGCTGATGGGCCTGTCTTCAAAGTCAGAAAGAGATCCTAGGATATTTGACATCCCTAGTCTGAGGGCTGGAGGGAGATGCTGCTGCTCCCTCACCCCATCACTAATCTTGCTCAACCTCTTTTGCAAAACGGGAGTCTCAGCACCTAGGGAGGAGATGTGAGAAAAAGTGCCTGCAAACTTGCTGAGTTTCTGGAAGAAAGAGGCAGTGTTGGTGGAGACTCAAGCACTCCCATTCATGCCCTGAACCTGGGGGCTAGGCAGGACGCCGATGTCACTGCACCAGTGAGCTTCAGGAGGAACAGGTTTCAACAGGTGGCGGATGGGGGCCAAATACCTCTAGGTTACAATGCAATAGATGATGGAAGGCCAATTAATTTTTTTACAGCAGGAGAAATAGCTAAAAGATGAACAAGCATTAATTATTTATTGAACTGCTGCCTATGCAAAAAATAGGAGGAAAATTGCCCTGTATGGAGAAATTAATCTCTTCAATAATCTCAGCTCTGGATTGCTCTCTGCCTTTGCTTGGAGGTCATGGAATCATCTCCAGCCCATGGAATGAGATCACTCAGGAAGCACAGAGTCACTGTAGCAATCTCTTTCAGGGTTGTCAAAAAAAAAAAAAAAAAACCTGGTTAGTAATCTGGGGGTTGGACTTCCCTGGTGGTCCAGTGGCTAAGACTCCGCGCTCCGAATGCAGAGAGCTTGGGTTCAGTCCCTGATCAGGGAACTGGATCCTACATGCCAAAACTAAGAATTCATATGCTGCAACTAAAGATCCCACATGCTGCCACAGAGATCGAAGATTCCCACGTGCTGCAACTAAGACCTGATGTAGCCAAATAAATATAATATAAATAAACATTTTATGAAAAGAAATCTAGGGGTTTTCACCTTTCTATCTTTCAATCTTTCCAATCCCTGCACAGAAAGAGCAAGCTCTAGAACCTGACCTGCACCCCAGGTCTGAAGTTCTGACCTCCAAAAGAGGCAAGTTGAGACAAACACCTGCACACCGCAGGTGAGCCGGGGGCAGGCAGCAAGTCCAGGGCACATGGGCTCAGAGCAGGGGCAGGGAGGAATTAAGGACAAACTTGTCAGGCAGAGGCTGTCTTAGACTAGTTGGTGAAGAATTCATTCATTCAAGAATTGATATACTCAAAGCCTGCCTCTAACATGCTCTCTACAATATTACTACCAATGAAACGACACACTCTGTAGTTTACACTAGGATTTCTGCGCTATCCTTCTTTGTCAGAGGAAATCGTACTATGCTGTCTTGAAATAGAAAATTCCCAACATGGTCGAGCCAGAACGGGCTTTCCAAGGGAGCAAAATTAAGGCAACTTGATGTCCTTTTCGTTATGGATTCGGCTCCTGTGTGGGGAGGAGCTTTGTTCTTTTCTTGAACCTACCCATCCTGCATATAAACCTCTGACCACCAGGGGGCCTGGTTGAGACTGGCCTGCCACCAGCAAGGCCCAGCAGAAAAACCTTGCCAAGTGGCTGCCTTTCTGCGGGTGCCTACAGGTGCCATTTTCCTCCAGTGGCCAAGGCCACCTTGAGGGTTCATGGTACCTGGTCCCTCCACTCAGGGAGGCTGCATGGGGAGCTTTTCTAGTTGGGCCAGTCCTGATGTCTGAACTCCTGGTGGGGAGACCCTGCCTCCCCTGGGGCTTGTGCGTTTAACCCCATTATCTCCCCAAGTCACAGGGAGCCCTTTTAACAGTTTTCCCAGCATTTAGGCTGGCTCTGAAGGTGCAGAGTAGGATATAGAATTCATATCTGGAGTAACTGACACTATTTGGGGCTCTGCTTCCAGCTTGCCTCCCTGTGATGAAGTCCACCTTCCTTTCGGGCAGCTGTGGGCACCTCCTTCCTGCACCTGAGGGAGGAAGACATCTGAGTTGTTCAAGGCTTCCAGTTGGCCACTCAAGGACCTACAGCAGGTGGGAAAGAACAGAATTTGTTTTCTTCAAACCCATCTTTCCACCGTGTTGGGATAGGTGAGCATGTGCTTTGGGGAACACGGAAGAGCTTCAACAAAACCAAAGTCTTTTCCTCACCAAGACTCAATCACACCAAAATTCTGTAGCTGGAAATTGTCTCAGGCCGGGCAGTGCCCTCACCTCACCACGTCATGTGCTGTGCTGTGCTGAGTCCCTCAGTTGTGTCCAATTCTATGACCACACAGACTCTAGCCTGCCCAGCTTCTCTGTCCATGGGATGTCCTAGGCAAGAATACTGGAGCAGGTTGCCATTCTCTTCTCCAGGGGATCTTCCCAACCCAGGGATCGAATGCACATCTCTTGCTCTCCTGCACTGGCAAATGGGTTCTTCATCACTAGCACCACCTGGGAAGCCCTCAAGGTATCCTTTAAAAATCAGTAATAATAGCTAACCTTTCTTTGCTGTTCTGTAGAATATAAAGTGCTCCAGCACCCCACCCATCCAGAATGCTCCAGCCCCCAGCCCTCTTTTCTGCCTATAGTGAGTAGTGAGTACCAAGACCTATTATCTTCTTTTCAAAAAAAAATGTTGAATCTCAACTCTGTCATACTATTTTCTGTGATATTTAACTTACTTTTAAAAATATTTCAATTATGTTTTGTATGTTTTTGATATTCAGAAGATATGTACTTTTTATATATGACTTTCTTTTATATTGATATTTTTATATTATTCTTAGCCCCTTTTCTTCTTAGGATTCTAATAATTGTTTTGCCCCCTTAAATAATTTCCTTGTACTTTTTCACTCATTTTCCCATGAATTAGCTCATTCTTTTCTCTTAGATTTTATAGTTCTTCTTTGTGTGAACCTGTATCATATATATGGTATACTGCTACCTATGTCCATATCTTTGTTATGGTTTTATTGTTACAATTTAATGTTGTAAATGTTCCCAATCAATTGTTTTGCAAAAGTGTCCTCATTAAAATTGTCAATGGGTAAAGCTTGTTTCAAGATGTTTCTTCAGAAAGGAGTTGTGAATATAATTTTCTCTGAGTTATTTTATATTTAATGTTTGTTATTTTAGCAGTTGAACAATGACTTGGTTTGATGTAAAATCCTTGGCTCACAGAAAAGAGATATAATAGGCATATAACATCATATTAGTACTAGGTATACAACATAATGATTCTATATTTGTATATATTTGAAATAATCATCATAATAAGTTTAGGTAAAAATAGTTACAAAAATTTTTTTCTTGTGATGAGGTTTTTTAAGATCTACTTTCTTAGCAACTTTCAACTATGCAATACAGTATTATTAACTATAGTCCCCATGCTGACATTATATCCTGATGATCAAATTATTTTATAACTAGAAAATTATACCTTTTAACTCCCTGGATACATATCTCCCACCCCACCCTCCATCTCTGACAACCACCAGTCTGTTCTCTGTGTCTATGAGCCTTAGGGTTTGTTGTTGTTGGTTTTTGCTTAGATTCCACATATAAGAAAGATCATACGTTATTTGTTTGTCTGACATTTCACTTAGCATAATGCCCCCAAATTCTAACCATGTTGTTGCAAAGGGCAAGATTTTATTATTTTTTATGGTTGAGTAATACTTCATTGTCTGTGTGTACACACACATATCTTCTTTATCCATTCATCCATTATTGGACGTTGGCTATTTACAATGGCCATCATAACTTGGCTATTGTAAATAACACTATGATGAGCATCAGGGTACATATATCTTTTCCAATTAGTGTTTTCATTTTCTTCAGATAAATACTCAGAAGTGGAATTGCTGGATAATATGGTAGTTCTTGTATGATATGACCTGCCTCCTGAGAAATCTCTATGCAGGTCAAGAAGCAACAGTTAGAACTGGACATGGAACAGCAGCCTGGTTCGAAATAGGGAAAGAAGTACGTCAAGGCTGTATATTGTCACTCTGCTTATTTAACTTATATGCAGAGTACATCATGCGAAATGTCAGGCTAGATGAAGCACAAACTAGAATCAAGATTGCTGGGAGAAATATCAATAACCTCAGATACGCAGATGATACCACCCTTATGGAGGAATGTGAAGAGGAACTGAAGAGCCTCTTGATGAAAGTAAAAGACGGGAGTGAAAAAGTTGGCTTAAAACCCAACACTTAAAAAACTAAGATCATGGCATCCAGTCCCATCACTTCATGGCAAACAGATGGGGAAACAGTGAGAGACTTTATTTTCTTGGGCTCCAAAATCACTGCAGATGGTGACTGCAGCCATGAAATTATAAGACACTTGCTCCTTGGAAGAAAAGCTATGACCAACCTAGACAGCATATTAAAAAGCAGACATTACTTTGCCAACAAAGGTCTGTGTAGTCAAATCTATGGTTTTACCAATAGTCATGTATGGATGTGAGAGTTGGACCATAAAGAAAGCTGAGTGCCAAAAATTTGATGCTTTTGAACTGTGGTGTTGGAGAAGACTCCTGAGAGTCCCTTGGATTGCAAGGAGATCCAACCAGTCAATCTAAAGGAAATGAGTTCTGAATATTCATTGGAAGGACTGATGCTGAAGCTGAAACTGCAATAATTTGGCCATCTAGTGTGAAGAACTGACTCATTTGAAAAGACCCTGATGCTGGGAAAGATTGAAGGCAGGAGGAGAATGGGACAACAGAGGATGAGATGGTTGGATGGCATCACCAGCTCGATGGACATGAGTTTGAGCAAGCTCCAGGGTTTGGTGATGGACAGGGAGTCCTGGTGTGTTGCAGTCCATGGGGTCACAAAGAGTCATGATAGTTCTATTTTTAATTTTTTAAAAATAAATAAAGTTCTGATGATAGTTCTATTTTTAATTTTTTAAAGAACTTACATACTGTTTCCTGTAGTGGCTGCATCAATTTACATTTTCACCAATAGTGCACAAAAGTTCCCCTTTGTGCACATCCCCATCAGCACTTGTTACTTCTTGCCTTTTTGATGATGGCCATTCTGACAGGTATGAGGTGATATGTCATGTGATTTTGACGTGCATTTCCCTGATGACTAGTGATCTCTCTCCCTGGACCCCTCTGCCTCTGAGTGTGGGTGGTACTTATTGTTACAATGAGATATGATTTTCTTTGTTTAGGAAAAGAAAGAACATTGTGTTTGGGGGATCATAAGACTTGAACAGACCACCAGATCTGCCACTAATTGGGCCCAGTTGTCTTGAGCAAATTATTTGGTCTGTCTGAGCCTCACCTTTCTAATCTGTGAAATGAGGACAGTACCACCCCACAGGATTGTTCTGAGGCTGTAACGAGAAAATGCACAGAAAACATTTGAGAGGCATGAAAGGTGGTGTGGGTGTATAAGATGAGACGCTGCAATGCTTAGGGAAGAGGCCAGCAGAATAACCAAGCAGACAGGTGGGCCTCCACTGTTTCCTTCTGCACCTGCTCCTAATCAGCATCTTCTACCAGGGCCCTCGGTGTGTTCCAAACAGGAGATTGTTCTTGTCGCTCTGGCCTTTTCTTTACTCCTCCTCTCTCTTCAAAACTACCTATTCTCTGCTTCAGTCCTTTTGAGTCTTGTGCCTTCAATTATTTATTCTTGGAATAAATATTTATTGAGTCCCCTGCAGAAGGAAGCTTGGAGTATTAGAAAGAACATGACTTTGCCTCTTTTGCTTCTCCCCTATTAATGACAGTTTTAGGCAAGGCTTTTGCCCTCTCTGAGCTCTAGTTTCCTAAAATAGAAGATGGAGATGACACCTACATTTCAGGGTTGTTAGGAGGATGATGGGTGATACTATGTGTGAAAACCAAGACCAGATACTCAATAAACGTAACCCCATCTGCAGCCCGCTTACTGTCAATCAGATAAACTCACCAAGCAGCAAGCGGCAGTGGGATGATGAGGACCCCCTGGACTGATCCTTCAGAAATCAAAGCAAAACAAAATCCTGTGCATTTTATTTCATTTAAAAAAATTTTATTTATCTCTTTGTTGGCCGCAGTGGGTCTTCACTGGTTCACAGGCTTTTCTCTAGTTGCAGCGAGTAGGAGCTACTCTCTAGATGCAGGGCACCAGCTTCTCATTGCAGTGGCTTCTCCTGTTGCAGAGCACAGGCTCTAGAGTACATGGGCTCAGTAGTTGTGGCTCCCAGGCTCTAGAGCACAGGCTCAGTAGTTCTGGTGTGCAGGCTTTGTTGTTCCGTGGCATGTGGGATCTTTCCAAACCAGGGATGGAACCTGTGTCCCCTGCATTGGCAGGCAGATGCTTAACCACTGAACCACCAGGGAGGTCTAATTCCATGTATTTTAATGGGATCCTGGGACCTCCCTCCATAAACCCTGGCCTGACAATAGCTGGCTGAATATATATGTGGGCCACCAGTGCCTCCTCCAAAACAAGTAAATGTGGGACGCGTTCCCAGTTCCATGGCCACTGGGCCTCAGTGCCTGGGGACCTTGTTGCCCAATGAGGTGTTTCGTTCTGTGCCTGCCAATGCCAGAGCCATCAAGAGCCAGCCCTTTCTAAATCAAAAATACTTCTTCATTCAATGAGGTCTCAGGAGGGATAATCAGAGTTTCAGTTTTAGACATCCCTCTTTTGGGGGTAAATTTAAAAAGCAAGAGACTCATTTGGTAAGTTTGTTATTAAGTCTCTAGGGGAAGTTAGAAAGAGAAGTAAATATATAGCGCATGGACACTTGGAAAAGTTCATCTAATCATTAATTCAGCAAACACTGGTTGAGTTAGGTACCTCTGTACACGCTGGGGTTGAGACAGGCTGGGACCTGGAACCCTTTGCTGTGGTGCTTGCATCTGGACACACCTCTCCTCCAGCAACGAAATATAAAGAAACTACCTGGGACTAAAAATAACTGCATGCATGCACAGTTGCAGGAAATTCTGGACAAAAGATCCAAGAGACCAAAAAATCAACTACCATTTGATTGGTAGAGCCTGGAGTAAAAACAGGGTGTTGGGAGCAAAATGAGGGTACTATGCATGCCCTCAGCACATGATACCACATAACAGTTGGGCAGAAGACCTAAGCCACCCCTATAGCCTCATTCATGGACACACCCCTCCCCTCACCCCCTGTAAGGAACCAGCTCACCTCCCCAATGGAGCGAGTGAGCAAGGGAAACTTGTTTGTTCTTGCTCCCCTCTTTGCAGCAGTGTGTGTGTGTGTGTGTGTATGTGTGTGTGCTCAGTCACTTCGGTTGTGTCTGACTCTTTGCTACCCCATGGACTGTAGCCCACCACATCCTCTGTCCATGGGGATTCTCCAGACAAAAGTAGTGGAGTGGGTTGCCATTTCCTCCTCCAGGGGACCTTCCCAACCCAGGATCAAACCAGTATCTCTTAAATCTCTTTAACACCAGTGCCACCTGGGAAGCCCCAGGGTCCCCAGTAAGGTCCTGCTTGAATTTCTTGTCTGGCCTCTGATCAGTTTTGATTGATTAGGGCAGGGAACCCTGATCAAGATCAAGGTCACAGTAGTGAACGAAACAGACATACCCTGGCTTGTGGAGCTGGCACTCAGTGGCAGAGGCAGACAAGAACAGGAAACATCATAAATGAGGACAGTGGAGGGTGTGTTTGGAGTGGGAAGTTTTGAGTAAGAGGAAAAAGTAGAGTTGAATGAGGATATCAGACCCCAGAGAAGTAAGGGGGATGGGCTGAACTGTTAAACAGGGTGTTGGGAGAAGCCTCATTGAAAAGGTGAGATTAAGCCAAGACTTGAAGGATGTGGGGGCAAGTGATGCTGATGTTGGGGGGTGTGATGTGGATTGGAGCTCAGTTGCTATGCTCAGGGCCAGTTTGGGTGAGGAGGGGATGGGTGAAGGGAACAAGACAAGGGTGGCAGGCCATGAGGTGTCTATTAGAGACCACCATCAGGATCTCAGCTTTTACTCTGGGAGAAGGAGGCCTCCAGAAGTTTTGAGGTAAGACAGGCTCCACCAGAAGAAATCATTTCAGTGCTGGTGGCGCCAGGCAACAGCTTTGGGCAGATCAGCTCACCCTCCAGGGTGCACTTGCCTCTGGTAAGTACAGTAAGATGCCATCGATGAGATAGTTGTGTGTGTGTGTGTGTGTGTGTGTGTGTGTCTGTTAGTCACTCAGTCATATCCAACTCTGTGACCTCATGGACTGTAGCCCTCCAGGCTCCTTTGTCCATGGAATTCTCCAGGGAAGAATACTGGAGCGAGTTTTCATTTCCTTCTCAATGGGATCTTCTCGATCCAGAGACCAAACCCACGGCTCCTGCATTGCAGACAGATTCTTTATTGTTTTAGCCACCAGCGAAGCCCATAGGGTCATTTCTAAGGTCTCTTCTATACCCAGGGGTGTTAGATGCAGACCAAGTCAAGGAAATTCTTCATCAGTCTCTCTGCTCACCACAGTAAGCGCCAGGCTCCCTGGCTCCAGCTCACTGCCCTCCCTTGCCTCCTCCAGTTGGCCCTCAGGCACCCCAGGTCTCCAGGTGCATCTGGAAGCAGAGCCAGTGGGGCTGGGAGAGGCGGCTGGGTTTCCTGCCACACCCGAGGGAGCTGAGTACCACTCCTTCAAGGCCCCTGACTTTCCTGTCTGGGACCAGCAGGAGAGCAGCTTCCCATGGTGAGGCAAGCCCCTGGCCTGGCCCCAACAACCTCTACTGGGCTGATAGGATTAGGAGAGGAGAGGAAGCAGGTGACAGGCCTGTACGTGCCCCTCTGGCAGGAGAGCAGGCAGTGACCGTTCCTGGCCAGTGTGGCAAGATGGGATGCAGCATCAGTGCCAGCCACCAGAAGCACATCTATTAAACTTCAAGGGTGTCAGAGACAAGCATCTCAGCGAAGAGAGACTGATTTCAGGGAGCAACTGCCAATTTTGAGGCAGGATGATCAGAAAGGAGGAATTTCTCCTTTTTTAGCAGGACAAGAAAGAATTGGGAACTCGGGGCCCCTTCTCCTTTTCTGTCTCCTGCCCTGCTCTGCCTTTGGTTCCATGGCCTCCACCCTCCAACCAACCATCATGTCCTTGTCTCTTCCATTCCTAGCTAGTGGTCCCCATTCACCAAATTTCCAGAACTGGAAATGTCCGCAACCTAGAGACTTCTGGGAATTAAAAAATGTCATCTTGTCAAAAGCTTTCAAATGCACAGCCATCAGTGGGTGTGCCTAAGGGGCTGTATGAGAAGAGATTCAAGTAACAAGAAGAGGTTAACTGCTGAGACTGGACCAGTGCACTTGTGATTTTCCATCAGCATAGGCCAGTCTCTGTGAGGAGTATTTTAAAAATCGGGTTATTGAAGTGTAATTGACATGCTGCCGCTAAGTCGCTTCAGTCGTGTCCAACTCTGTGCGACCCCATAGACGGCAGCCCATCAGGCTCCACTGTCCCTGGGATGCTCCAGGCAAGAACACTGGAGCGGGTTGCCATTTCCTTCTCCAAGGCATGAAAGTGAAAAGTGAAAGTGAAGTCGCTCAGTCGTATCCAACTCTTAGCGACCCCATGGACTGCAGCCCACCAGGCACTTTCATCCATGGGATTTTCCAGTCAAGAGTACTGGAGTGGCGTGCCATTGCAAAATGAATTTTTTTTTAGGTGTGTGGTTCAATGGAGTTTTGACCAATGTAAAAAATCACGCAACCCCTACCCTAAACAAAATATAGAACACTTTCCTCACCCTCAAAGCTCCGTTACGCCCCTTTGTCTTCAGTCCCTGCCTACCCACAACCTCTGCCAGGAGTATTTTTCCTGAATTACATTGAGTCGTATTCTCTCTTTTTTCCAGATGTCCTTCTATCTGTCTCCTTTCAGTTCGCATTGTTTTTGAAATTCATTCAGATTGTTTTGTGTGTCAGTAATCCCTTCTTATCATTGCTGTGCAGGACAATCACACTGTAAAATTTTTTACTGTGGTAATATAACATACAATTTACCTTTGAAACCATTATAAGGGCAATTCAATGGCATTGATTATAATCACATGATGTGCAACCATCACCACTATTTCTAAATTTTTTTTTTTTTTTAAACAGGTCTCTTTATTTCAGCCTTTTTGTTTGTTTGTTTTTGGCTGCACTGGGTCTTCATTGCTGTCCAGGGGCTTTCTCTAGTTGCTGTGCTTGGGGGAGGCTCTTCACTGTGTTGGGAGGGCTTCTCTTTGCAGTGGCTTCTCTTGTTGTGGAGAATGGGCTCTAAAGTGAGGGGTCAGTAGGATCTTCCCAGATCAGGGATCAAGCCCATGTACCCTGTATTGACGAACAGATTCTTATCCACTACACTGCCAAGGAAGACCATGAAGTGAAGTGAAGTCGCTCAGTCGTGTCCGACTCTTTGCGACCCCATGGACTCTAGCCTACCAGGCTCCTCTGTCCATGGGATTTTTCAGGCAATAGAACTGGAGTGGGTTGCCATTTCCTTGAGGGATCTTCCCAACCCAGGGATCGAACCCGGGTCTCCCGCATTGTAGACAGATGCTTTACCGTCTGAGCCACCAGGGAAATTAAAACTTGACATAAATGAACCTAATTTTTCCAAAACTATCCATAGCAATGTGTTCGCATGATAATACCTTGTATTTTCATTTCTGCATATGCAATATCAATTCACCAGCTGATTTAACTGTTCAATACATTCTTACAGCACAGCATTTATTGAACTTTACTTACCTTCCCCAAATTCATTTAAAATCACTGCTATTCTTTTACTATGTTGCTCTGTCAAAATATAGTTAAGAAGTGTTGTCTTCCATAAATGTTTCTAAAACTCTTTATCATCCCAAATGGAAACTCTGTACGCATTAAGTGATAACTCCCCATTCCCCCTTCCCATAGCTCCTAGCCACCTCTGTCTGCTTTCTATCTCTATCAATTCCCATATTCTATATATTTATGTAAGTGAAACCATGTAAAATTTAGCCCTTTGTGTCTTGCTTATTTTGCTTAGCATGTCTTCAGGGTTCATCCAAGTGCCAACATGTATTGGAATTTCATGCCTTTTTATGGTTGAGTAGTACTCTATAGTATGAATATACCACATTTTGCTCATCAGTTTATAAGTTGATGGACATTTGGATCATTTCTATCTTCTAGCTATTGTGAAAAATCCTGCTATGAACATTAGCAAACAAGTATTTGGATTTCTCTTTTCCTTCTTTATTTTTTCAGTATATACCTAGGAATGAAATTGCCAGGTCAAATGGTAATTCTGTGTTTAGCTTTATGAGTAATTGCCAGATTTTTTCCACAGTGACTGCACCATTTAACATTCCCACCAATAATGCACAACAGTTTTAATTTTTCTGCATCCTTGTCAGCACTTGTTATTTTCTGTCTTTTTTCTCTTTATGGCCATCCTAGTAGATGCAAAGTGACAACCGAAGATTTTGATTACACTCTAATGACTTTAATGTTGAGCATCTTTTCATGTGTTTATTTGAAATTTGTATGTCTTCTTTGGAGAAATATTTAATTTTGTTGTTCATGTTTGAATTGCATTTTCATTTTGTTGTTCGGCGGTAGGAATTCTTTATATGTTCTGGATAGGAAACTTATCAGACATGTGATATGCAAATATTCTCTTCCTTTCTGTGGGTTGTCTTTTAATGTTCTTGATAGTATCTTTTGATACACAAATTAAAAAAAAATTCAGTGAAGTCCAAATTATCTATGTTGTTTATGGTGAATCATCTTTTTTAATATGCTGCTGAATTTGGTTTGGTATTGTTTTGTAAAAGTTTTTTGCATCTATATGTTAAGGAATATTGGTCTGCAGCTTTCTTTTCTTGTTTCACCTTTATCTACCTTGGTAACGCTGACTTCATAGAATAAGTTAGCAAGTATCTCTTCTTTTCAATTTTTGGGGACAAGTTGGAGAAGGACTGGTGTTAGTTCTTAAAATGCTTGGTAGATTTCACCAATTAAGTCCTCTAGTCTAGGGCTTTTCTTTGTTGGGAGGTTTTTGATTATTGACTCAATCTCCTTACTAGTTATAGTTCTATTTAGATTTTTTTTTTTCTCTTCGTGATTCAGTCCTGTTAGTGTTTTTAGAACTTTGTCCATTTAATCTAGGTTTTCCAATTTGTTGGTAAACAACTGTTCATAGTACTCTTTTATAATCCTTTTTGGATAAAAATATACATACCTACATGCAGTAGAGTTTAGAAACGTGTGTGTGAGGGAGTATGTGTGTATGGATGTGTGTTTGTAACAGCCTAACCAAAAATTTAAGGAAAGAGAGAGAAAGGTTTCACGTTATAGAAATTTAGTGCTCTAGTGCTTGGTTGCTCAGTTGTGTCCAATTCTTTGTGGCTCCATGGACTATAACCCACCAGGCTCCTCTGCACATGGAATTTTCCAGGCAATAATACTGGTGTGGGGTGCCATTTCTTACTCCAGGGAGCAAGGGATCCCTTACTTCCTGACCAAGGGATCACACCCACATTTATTGCATCTCCTACACTGGCAGGCAGATTCTTTACTTCTAGCATCACCTGGGAAGCCCCTAATACCTATTTAAATAATTTCTAATGGAACATTTGCTATCCCCATGTTCAAATTATTATTTTGCTGACTAACCACCAGGGATTTCATCCAAATAAATTTCAACTTAAAAGCTAAGCACTGAGGTTTTATCTTCCTGTAGTGGGATGAATCGGAGAAGGCAATGGCAACCCACTCTAGTACTCTTGCCTGGAAAATCCCATGGACGGTGGAGCCTGGTAGGCTGCCGTCTATGGGGTCGCACAGAATCGGACACAACTGAAGTGACTTAGCAGCAGCAGCAGCAGCAGTGGGATGAATGATGACACCCAAAAGATATGTTCCAACCTCTCTGGAACCTGTGAAATTGATCTTACTTCAAAAAAAAAAAAAAACATGTTTAAGATGTGATTGTGTTGCAGATGTAATTAAGTTAAGGATCTTGAGATGAGGTCCTCCTGGACGTAGGGTGGCTGTGATCTAACGACAAGGGTCCCAATAAGAGACATACAGAAGAGAGACACATAGGAAGAGGGGAAAGATGGTTACATGAAAACAGTTGTGTGGTCAAAAGCCAAGGAAAGCTTGGAGGCACCAGAAGTCGAAAGAGGCCAGAAAAGAATCTTCCTTAGAGACTTTGGAGGGGACAAGTCTCTGCCAACCGTTTGATTTTGAACTTCTAGCCTTCTGAATTGTGAAAAAACAACTTTCTGTTGTTTTAACCTAGAAGTTTGTAGTAATTTGTTATGACTATCCTAGGAAACTAATACAACCTTTATTCTTTTCCTTTATGTCTTCTCATCTGTTTCTTGAGAGGAACGAGAACAGTTTCCTCTCATTGTCCCAGGCAGGATGGTTTCCCGTTTGCTGTGATCACAGGATCTCATCCTCCTCTACCTGTGTTTCCCAAAGTGAGAGACTAAATAGAAGGACGTGGCATTAAATTAAATGGACTCACATGATGAGACACTACACTGTTCATTAGTAAGGCTCAATGGTCAGAGAGAAAGTGTGAGCATGGTGGGAATAGGTATGTAACGTTTAATACCAATCTCCCTTTTTATCAAAGCAAAAGCCGGCTTCAGGCTCAGCTCTTTGAAAGCTGGCAAGAGTATCTGGCTCGATATTAATAACACTGTTTTGGTTTCACTGAATTTATTTTTATGCCTGGCTATCTTCTATTTCTTATCAGCAATGCCAATTTCTCTTTTAGGCTTATAATAGCAGGTTTCTTTTTTAAACAAATAAATCTACATTAAAAACTGACTTATTTTAAAGAAACTTATTAAGTAAAAAACCATGGAGATGTTATACAGATAAGGAAAAGTCTATGAAGGTGGGAAATACTATACTACCCCCATAACCTTATCAAAGTATCTTTTCCTAAGGAAAATTCCCTCTATTAGAAGAATTCTGATGCCAGAACTAGTCCATTTCTGAACTCTTTCAATTCATCTTTTGGTTGAGTGTGTTTCATATTTGTTTATAAGAAGGATTTACGGATATTATGTTCCCTGAGTTTTTATACGTTCAACATTGTCAATTGTTTCTGTATTAGCAATAACTTATTTGGTGGAAAATTCTTGGGTCCTATTTTCTTTTCTTCAGAGCTTTATGGACACTGTTTTACCATCTTCTTGCATTAAATGCTGCCTGATTCACCTGCATTATATGAATCATTTTTGTAAGACCCTTTTTTTCTTAGTTTGAACTGTGGCAAATTCATCAAAATTTGTCTCAGGGTTAAACACTTGGTATCACTTTTTTCAAACTGAAGGTGCCTTTTCAGTTTCTTAGTACAGTCTTTTCTTCCTTTCCTTTTGTATTAGTAAATGTTTTTTTCCGTTTCGTGTGCTGTAGTATTTCCTTTGGGGACAAAAAGACCCGTATGTCGAGTCATTTTCTATCCTCCATACCTTTATCTTCCTCCTAATCACTTCCACTTTTTCTTTTCCCTGTGCATGTACTATAAATAACCTCACGTTTTCCTGAATGTGATAAATTTAATATTTAGTTATATTCACTTCATTTTTTGCTGTTTCAAATTAACTTTGTAATTATTCTTTTGTTCCTCAGTTTTTTCTTAGCTCTATAATGATATTTTTTAATCTCATTTTATTGTCTGTCTGATTACTTACGTTTGTTTCATTGAATTTGTGTTTTTCTAATTTTTTCTCTAATTTTTTTCCTGTTTCTTGAGGTTGCATTATCTGCCAGAATGGATCTTTCACTGGTCCACTTACACTATGTTTCTTCCTTTCTATTTTTGCTTTGATGCTTTGGCATCTTTGCATAGTCTCCATGAATTTCATTCTTGAAAAAATTTAACATAAGCAGCTCTTTTAACACATCCCATTTGCCTGTATATAGTATGAGTCCTTTTTACTCATTTTCATCTCAGTACCTCTGAGTCCTGCTGTTTTCTCTTCAGTATTGTTTGTTTCTATTCTTAGAATATTTCTTACCCTCAGCAAGTTACTTACACTTTCCGTCTCACAGTTTCATCAATCTACAATATAAATAATAATGGTACTTAATTGACAGATTGAGCATTAAAGGAGCCGTAAAGTGCTGATTGTTGCTAACAGTGCCTGGCATACACCAAGGGCTAACATCCCAAGGGGGGGGGGTCTTTCATCTCTCCAACTTTTAAGCGTTGGGCCCCCAGGTACTCAGTCTTCTCTATCACCACTCACCTCCTTGGTGATCTCACCCTCTACTGGGTGTTAATATCACTCATAAGCTGATGACTTTCAAATTTCCATTTTCACCTTGGACTTCTTTCTCTGGGCTTCTCTGCATAATATTTTCACTTAAGTTTCTAATTGTGTCTGCCTGCAATGTGGGAGACCTGGGTTTGATCCCTGGATCCGGAAGATCCCCTGGAGAAGGAAATGGCAACCTACTCCAGTATCCTTGCCTGGAGAATCCCACGGATGGAGGAGCCTGGTAGGCTGCAATCCATGGGCTCTCAAAGGGTTGGACACGACTGAGCGACTTCACTTTCACTTTCAAGCTTCTAATAGCCATTTCACACTTCATATGCGCAGAATCAAACTCCTTGTCCCCAGTGCCCCTCCTCCCTTGAGCCCACTCCTCTGGTGGTCTTCCTTATCACAGTGCCTTTGAACTGTGGTGCTGGAGAAGACTCTTGAGAGTCCCTTGGACAGCAAGGAGAACAAACCAGTCCATCCTAAAGGAAAACAGTCCTGAATGTTCATTGGAAAGACTGATGCTGAGGCTGAAGCTCTAATACTTTGGCTAACTGATGCGAAGAGCCGACTCACTGGAAAAGACCCTGACATTAGGAAAGATTGAAGGCAGGAGGAGAAGGGGACAACAGAGGATGAGATGGTTGGGTGGCATCACCAAAACAATGGACATGAGTTTGAGCAAGCTCCAGGCGATGGTGAAGGACAGGGAATCCTGGCGTGCTGCAGTCCATAGAGTGGCAAAGAACAACAACTGAACAGCAACAACAAATGATCATAGTGAATGCAAACACAACACCTTCATTTGCTCAGGGCAAAAATGTGGGGATTATCTTTGACTCATGCCTTTTATACCTTAGCCCCCCTGGTGGCTCAGAGGTTAAAGTGTCTGCCTCCAATGCGGGAGACCCGGGTTCGATCCCTGGGTCGGGAATATACCCTGGAGAAAGAAATGGCAACCCACTCCAGTATTCTTGCCTGGAAAATCCCATGGACGGAGGAGCCTGGTAGGCTACAGTCTACGGGGTCACAAAGAGTCGGACACGACTGAGCGACTTCACTTCACTTCACTTCACTTTTATACCTTATGTGCATCTCAGTCCTTCAAAATAGAACCCAGAAGCCTAACATCTCCATCACCATCTCTACCATTCTCCTTGTCCAGACCACTGCTGTCTATTAATGCCTCCCCAGTGGAGCCTGTTTCTGTCCTCAACCCTTCTAATCTTAATACAGCCGTGTAAGTATGATCTGATTAACACTAAAATCAAAACAATGTCATGCTCCTCCTTAAACCACCCCTGTGGCATTTCATGTCACCAAGAGAAAGAAAATGCCTGAGTCTTCACAACATTCTGTATGACCTTCCTCTGCCCCCTCTCTGATCTTATCTCTGCCTACTCTCTCCCCCCACAGTCCTTTCATACCAGCCCCACTGACCTCGCTGTTCCTTCAGCACATCAGATAGATTGTCACCCATCAGGAATTCTTTTTCTGCCTATATTGAGATGATCATATGGTGAGGTGTTTTTTTTTTTGTTTTTTGTTTTCTTTTGCTGGATTGTGAAGTAGTTCTTTAAAAAAAAATTGTATTGGAGTATAGTTGCTAAAAAGCCTCTTGATGAAAGTGAAAGTGGAGAGTGAAAAGGTTGGCTTAAAGCTCAACATTCAGAAAACCAAGATCATGGCATCTGGTCCCATCACTGCATGGGAAATAGATGGGGAAACAGTGGAAACAGTGTCAGACTTTGTTTTTCTGGGCTCCAAAATCACTGCAGATGGTGACTGCAGCCATGAAATTAAAAGACGCTTGCTCCTTGGAAGGAAAGTTATGACCAACCTAGATAGCATATTCAAAAGCAGAGACATTACTTTACCAACAAAGGTTCGCCTAGTCAAGGCTATGGTCTTTCCTGTGGTCATGTATGGATGTGAGAGCTGGACTGTGAAGAAGGCTGAGCGCCGAAGAATTGATGCTTTTGAACTGTGGTGTTGGAGAAGACTCTTGAGAGTCCCTTGGACTGCAAGGAGATCCAACCAGTCCATTCTGAAGGAGATCAATCCTGGAATTTCTTTAGAAGGAATGATGCTAAAGCTGAAACTCCAGTATTTTGGCCACCTCATGCGAAGAGTTGACTCATTGGAGAAGACTCTGATGCTGGGAGGGATTGAGGGCAGGAGGAGAAGGGGACGACAGAGGATGAGATGGCTGGATGGCATCACTGACTCGATGGATGCGAGTCTGGGTGACCTCCGGGAGCTGGTGATGGACAGGGAGGCCTGGCGTGCTGCGGTTCATGGGGTCGCAAAGAGTCGGACACGACTGAGCGACTGATCTGATCTGATCTGATCTGATAGTTGCTTTACACTTTTGTGTTAGTTTCTGCTGTACAGCAAAGTGAATCAGATCATATGGTTTTGAAAAATATCCATCAATATAGTAAATTACATTGATTGATTTTTTTAATTTTTATTTTATATTGGAGCACAGTTGATTAACCATCCTGTGTTAGTTTCAGGTTTACAGCAAAGCGATTCAGTTATACATATAGATGAATCTATTCTTTTTCAATTTTTTCCCCATTTCAGTTATTACAGACTATTGAGCAGCAGTCCTTGTGCTATACATTAGGTCCTTGTTGGTTATCTATTTTAAATATAGTAGTTTGTACATTTGTGTGATTTCTTTTTTAAATGTTAGATAAAAATCAACCAGTGAAACCAGCTGAGCTTGTAGTTTTCTTTGAGGTAAAGTTTTAAATTAAAAACTCAGTTTTTTCCAATAGATATATATGGTGACTTAGGTTATCTATTTCTTCTTGAGTGAGTTTTTGCTAATTTGTTTCTTTCAAGGAATTTGCCCATCCCGTTTAAATTGCAAATGTGTTAGCAAAAACTATCATAATATTCCCTTATTAGCGGTTTGAAATCTAAACAATCTGTAGTGAAATTATCACTTTAATTCTGGATATTGATAATTTGCTATGTATTTTTTTTCCTGACCAGCCTAGCTAGTGGTTTACTAACTTTATTGATCTCAAAGAACTGACTTTGGTTTCCTTGGCTTTTTTCTATTATCTTCTATGTTTATTAATTTCTGCTCTGATATGCTTACTTCGGGTTTCATTTGCTTTACTTTTCTATTTTCCTAGGCTAGAAGCTGAAGTCATTGATTAGAAATCTTTCTCTTTCCTAATATAGCCATTTATTACTATATATTTGAGAGCTGGACTGTGAAGAAGGCTGAGCGCCGAAGAATTGATGCTTTTGAACTGTGGTGTTGGAGAAGACTCTTGAGAGTCCCTTGGACTGCAAGAAGATCCAACCAGTCCCTTCTGAAGGAGATCAATCCTGGAATTTCTTTGGAAGGAATGATGCTAAAGCTGAAACTCCAGTATTTTGGCCACCTCATGCGAAGAGTTGACTCATTGGAGAAGACTCTGATGCTGGGAGGGATTGAGGGCAGGAGGAGAAGGAGACGACAGAGGATGAGATGGCTGGATGGCATCACTGACTTGATAGGTGTGAGTCTGAGTGACCTCCAGGAGCTGGTGGTGGACAGGGAGGCCTGGCGTGCTGCGGTTCATGGGGTCACAAAGGGTCGGACACGACTGAGCGACTGATCTGATCTGATGCTTTAGCTGTATCCACTTTTTAGACATATATTTTTAACTTTCATTCCTTTTTGTTTTATTTTACCTTACAGATTATATGTTGTTGTTTAGTTGCTAAGTCATGTCCAACACTTTGTGACCCCTTGGACTGTAGCCCACCAGATTCCTCTGTTTCTGGGATGTCCCAGGCAAGAATACTGGAGTATTCTTGCTGTTTCCTTCTCCAGTGGATCTTCCCAACCCAGAGATAGAACCCACCGTCTTCTGCTTGGCAGGTGGATTCTTCCCCACTGAGCCACCAGGGAAGCCCATAGGTTATATAGGAGTCCATTAGATCGTTTACAAATACTGGGAGACTTTCCAGAGAACTTGGCGTTATGAATTTCCAATTTAATTTCACTGTGGTCAAACAACATACTTTTCACGATGTGAATAACTTTGAATTTTTTGATGGTTCAGCATATGATACCACATGGTCTATGTTGTTGAGAAGCATGTGTGTTGGATGGTGTGCTTTACAAACGTCACTTAATCCCAATAGCTGAGAGTGTCGTTCAAATCTTCTACCTTCTTTCTGATCTTCTACTTGTTCTATCAGTTATTGAGAGGGGGACATTGAAATCTCCAAGTGTAATCATAGATGTGTTTGTTTCTCTTGCAATTCAATCAGTTTTTTCTCTGTGTTTGAAGCTTCATTATTGGGGGAATAAGCATTTAGGATTTAATGAATTAACTCCTTTACCATTGTGAAATGGCCTTTATTATCTCTGGTAATATTCTTTCCCCTGAAACCTATTTTGTCTGATATAAATATAACTACTTCACCTTTATTTTTATTAGCATTTGTATCTTTTGTTACTTATTTCCTTTTGACTTACTTGTATGTTTATGTTTAAAGTAGATTTATTGTGGGTAGCATATAGTTCCTTTTTTTGTTCAATGTGACAATCTCTAATTGTTATAATTAACAATCTTTCAGCTGGGTTGTTTAGACTACTTAATATATTTATTGATCTGGTTGGTTTAAATCTGTCACATTGTTGTCTGTCTTTTACCTATCCATCTGTTTCTTATTTTCGTTTCCCTTTGTTTTCCATCTTCTTGTGGATCTTTTTTTTATGATTCCACAGTATATTCTTTGTTGGTTTACCAGCTAAAACTATTGTATAATTTAATTTCCAAATTCTCGGCAAGTATTTATTAAAAATTCCAGCTCTTTTTCATTGTTTACTGTCTCCTTTGGAGGTTCAACCATCAAGTGTCAGATGGCAAGAGCCCATGCCTGCTTTGTCCTGGAAGTTTGTGATGGAATAGTGAACAGTGTCCCAGAAACAGCAGCAGTGAACAGTGTCCCACGGGAGCATAGAGGAGGAGGTGGAGCCAGCTAACTGGATGCTATTGCCTTTCCCTGCTCCTGGAATTCAGACATCTCCCCAGAGGGTTTATGTTCACCCAGGACGGTGCTCCCGGGCAAAATGGAAGACAGCTAACACTTCTCATTCTAAGAATTCTTTCTGGAAAGAGAAGCCCTCCTAGCCCCAAACACTTCATTATCAGAGAATTAGAAACTGTTCTTCCTACTGGCATTCCCTAGAGCCCTTCCTTTCACCTTTTAACTTCCCACACATTCAATATTCAAACCACTTCAACATGAAAATCTAGATTATAAACTCTTTTTCTGCTTTTTCTGAAGGAGCTGCTTCAAGAGAAACAAGCGTCTGGTTTACAGATTTGCAAGACACAGAAAATGAAAGAGAAACAATACCAGTGATAATGATAAGAAAGGAAAAACAGCCAGGAGGAAAATTGCCTAACACTGATATATAACCCAGTCAATTAAATGTGTGTGTGGGTGTGTTTAATTTCAGAAAAGTGCAGGTGGGGAAGCTATTGGTGTGGACAAAGGCTTTGGCAATTCATTTTCTAAATGAACCACTGTCCCAGTCCTGGATAATGAACAGATCCAGACCTACCCAGAGTCTCCTGCTTTGCTCACATACCCAGTGTGGTGCTATCACTAGCCTCCCCAAAGATCTCCAAGGATTTGCTAGAAAAAAGAGAAAAGTATAAAAAGATTCATTCATTTAGTCTTGATACACTGATTTTTGAAAAATTCCATGAGAGAGAAGAGTGAAAAAAAAACTCACTATAGTCACTGAAGTTACATAATAAGTAATGAGTGTCCAATTACACATGTTCCCCTTTATAAATAGATTTATTATTATCACTAAAAAGTATTAAATTTGATACTCTAGAGAACAATACTGTCTAACAGAAATATAAAGTGAGCCATATTAATAATTTAAAATTTTCGAGTAGCCTTATTAAAAAACCAAAGTGAAACAGGAGAAAAATTAGTTAAGAAAATTTTTTTAAAATTAAAGTACAGCTGATTTATAATGGTGTGTTAGTTTCATGTGTACAGTAAAGTGACTTATATGTTCTTTTTCTGATTCTTTTCCATTATAAGTTGTTACAAGATATTGTATATAGTTTCTTGTGCTAAACAAGAGGTCCTTGTTGTTTCTCTATTTTATATACAGTTAAACAGAACAATCAGTTCAGTTCAGTTCAGTCACTCAGTCGTGTCCAACTCTTTGCGACCCCATGTATCATAGCATGCCAGGCCTCCCTGTCCATCACCAACTCCGGGAGTTCACCCAAACTCAAGTGCATTGAGTCGGTGATGCCATCCAGCCATCTCATCCTCTGTCGTCCCCTTCTCCTCCTGCCCCCAATCCCTCCCAGCATCAGAGTCTTCTCCAATGAGTCAACTCTTTGCATGAGGTGGCCAAAGTATTGGAGTTTCAGCTTTAGCATCAGTCCTTCCAATGAACACCCAGGACTGATCTCCTTTAGTATGGACTGGTTGGATCTCCTTGCAGTCCAAGGGACTCTCAAGAGTCTTCTCCAACACCACAGTTCAAAAGCATCAATTCTTCGGCGCTCAGCCTTCTTCACAGTCCAACTCTCACATCCATACATGACCACTGGAAAAACCATAGCCTTGACTAGATGGTCCTTTGTTGGCAAAGTAATATCTCTGCTTTTCAATATGCTGTCTAGATTGGTCATAACTTTCCTTCCAAGGAATAAGCGTCTTTTAATTTCATGGCAGCAATAACCATCTGCAGTGATTTTGGAGCCCAGAAAAATAAATTCTGACACTGTTTCCACTGTTTCCCTATCTATTTCCCATGAAGTGATGGGACCAGATGCCATGATCTTAGTTTTCTGAATGTTGAACTTTAAGCCAACTTTTTCACTCTCCACTTTCACTTTCATCAAGAGGCTTTTTCGTTCTTCTTCACTTTCTGCCATAAGGGTGGTGTCATCTGCATATCTGAGGTTATTGATATTTCTCCCGGCAATCTTGATCCTAGCTTGTGCTTCCTCCAGCCCAGGGTTGCTCATGATGTACTCTGCATAGAAATTAAATAAGCAGGGTGACAATATACACCCTTGACATACTCCTTTTCCTATTTGGAACCAGTCTGTTCCATGTCCAGTTCTAACTGTTGCTTCCTGACCTGCATACAGGTTTCTCAAGAGGCAGATCAGGTGGTCTGGTATTCCCATCTCTTTCAGAATTTTCCACAATTTATTGTGATCCACACAGTCAAAGGCTTTGGCATACTCAATAAAGCAGAAATACAAACAATAGTAGTATGTATTTGTTAATCCCAAATTTCTAATTTATCCATTCCCATTCCCCTTGGTAACCATAAGGTTGTTTTTTTATGCCTGTCAGTCTGTTTCTGTTTTGTAAATAGGTTCATTCATATCATTTTTTTAGATTTTGTAAATAAGTAATGTGCTTAGTCACTCAGTCCTGTCCAACTCTTTGTGACCCCAGCCTGTAATATACCAAGCTCCTCTGTCCATGGGGATTCTCCAGGCAAGAATACTGGTGTGGGCTGCCCTGCCCTCCTCCAGGAAATCTACCCAACCTAGGAACTGAACCCACGTTCAATTCTGATTGCAGGCAGATTCTTTACCATCTGAACCACCAGGGAAGCCCAAATAAGTGACATCATATGGTATTTGCGAAGAGGATTCAATTACAGTTTCCAAATGTATGCATGTCTAAGACCAGTTACACCATGCCAGTAAAATATGAAAATCAGTCCACAGACATATGCAACCTTAATAAACCTGTTGGGCCATTATGGTATTAGCTCCCAGGGATTTGAGTTCTTTTTGTTTTATTTGTTTAGCTAGCATCTCTACAGTTAGGCATAGATGAAATAAGGAAGAAAGCCCAAGTGAACACAGGCAGGTTTACTGTTAAAAATTGTACTGATATATATATATATATACACATATACATATATCAGTGTGTGTATATATACATATAGTGCTAGCAGAGTAAATCAGATTATGAAATGGGAAGCCTGGGACAGGAGGTGCTCAGACAGCCCCAGCAGCTTTACCGGGTCAGGGTCTGCGTCTTCCAGGTTAGCCTACATCCCTGAAGACCAGTGTCCCCCTTAAACCTGATTCAACAGGAAGGGCAGAGGCCAGACCCACTGCCTCCCTACTGCTTATCTTAACTCTCTATCAGTTGGTAGGGATCTTAAGCAGGCTGACTCCTACCTGCTTATTTGAGAGCTAGAACCAGTTTGAGGCTTCTTCATGAGTTGTGTGGCAATGGTGTCCCCAACTAGCTTGGGGTGCTGACAGAAATTGCCTTGGGAGAGACGCCTCCCTCCTAGTTTGCCCTCTCCACTTTGGGAGTAGAGTGGGCCCTGGTGCTGCTCTGAGTGGGCCCCAGTACATCTCTGCCCCCACCCCACAGGCCCCATCGGTGCCCAGGGCTATGAGGTGCTCAGAGCTTTTGCTTCAGAGGATTGTGTGAAAAAAACCAAAGGGAATATGAGTCAGAGAAGTAACCTCACCCTTAAATTGTTTCATTAAAATGGAGAGCTGGAGAAAGGGGACCTTCTTTTGCCAAAGTCTCCACACTGTTCCAACTTGCCTTTGACGTGAGGACTCTGCAGACCCAGGGCTGATGAATTGAGAAGGGCTTGGTTTACAGAGTTCTCCTCTGTCCCGAGAGGATATCAGACGTTGTAAACTTGAGCTCCAAAGTGCTTGTAAACCATGTGAGCTGGTCCTGTGCCCCACCTCTGCCTAGCACCCTAGAGTAAATTTCCAAAAGGAGGCAGCACAGAAAAAAAATTTCTTCTCTTGAGATGCCATTAGGTGGGTTGGGTGAATAGCCCAGCCAGTTGCCGAGTTCTTCAAGGCAGGAATCTCAAGTTCACCGGGGGAATTTCCTGCAAGCTCCCAGTTCTCTGCCACTCAGCTTCAGGGGTCTTCCACTGGAACTGGGGCATGTTGTTTAATGATAGGGGCATGCTGTTTAATGGTAGGAGCTTGGAGAGACAGCTCCAGTTGTCACAGTGTGACCCTAACGACACAGACAACCGAGTTCCTACAGACTGTTTTTAGACCTTCTTCCTAGGGAGCACAGTCCTACCTCGCTTCCCTGGAGTACTGCAGTGTATGACTGGCTTCCCTTACAGTCTTTCCTCCAGAATTTCTATAGAAGAGGGCCTTAGAGGCCTCGATAATGGAAGCTGAGGAATTTGTCTTAAACCTGGGTTTTCATGGACAATCAGAAAAGAAATAAACAAAAAAGCATGACTCATGAAAAAATATATATATATTTATTTATATCAATGAGATACTCCCTTGGATTTTGTTGACTTGAAATCTGGGATTTATTTTTCTTTCTTACCATCCATCAGTTTTCCTAGTTGTATTTTGTATCATTTGCTTTTGCTTAGTTTCTTCCTTCTAGAATATCCTGTGACGTCATTGGCTGAGAGTTTAAATAAAGCATACCTTGTGATTAGCTGAAATTTCTGTATGTATTTGCTGACTTAATTTGTTGGGTGTTTGGGCAAAGGTGTGGAATAGGTAGGTTTGGCCCTGCCACTGTTCCTTGGCTCCTTGTGGTCCTGAAATGAATGCTGTTGTTTAGAATTAGCCTGACTACATCTCTAGTAGAAGCTCAAAGAATCAGATTGAATCCAATAAAAAAGAGAGATGTTCCAATCTCATAAGAAAGCAAGACACTGTTCCTCTCTGGATTTCCATTTCCTATAAAATGAAGATGTTGGCTTAGCTGACTAAGGTCCTTTTCAGCTAGCTCTATCTAACCACCCTTTTGTTCAGCAGACCAAGTGATGGGGCCTATTACTCAGGTTATTTTCATCTTTCCCATCTATTGATTATAATCCCAGATTGAGTTCTTTTGAGTCTCTCCAATCTCTTCTCCTCTAACCACGAAGTAGAGACACTTAGATTGGCCACAAGTATTGGCAAGGAGTCTCAGCATCTCAGGTAGGAAAGGTGATTGACCCGTCTTTCCTGAAGAATTTCCAGAGCACAGCCAAATAGGGAGGAAGTCATACACAAGCCCAGATGGACATTTCCTTTCTTGGGAGAAGGAAAATGAAAGAGAAGCTCAAACATGGGCCCACTCCAGACCAGCTGGCCCACAGCAGTGGCAGCAGGCTCCACCCACCCTCCCCATGGGATCTTGGTCACTCTCACATTTACACTATTGGAGCAGGAAGGTCTGCCAAGATCGGCTCAACAATTATAATTTTGGAGGATGATATAAGCTGTGATACATCTTCATTAAGCTGGAAGCCACCTTTTCCTGCAATAGTTAATCCAAAGAGAATCTGGTAAACACACAAATTCAGAGCCAATCCAGATGAAATAAACAGAGGCGGCACCTTCCCACTAAGAGTTTATGATCTAAATTAAAGAGCATAAACTCCCAACAGGGAGTTTAAATGTCCTGTTTAAATCCTGGACAGCCTTAAAGAGCATTGAGTCCACAGTCGATATTGATTATCTGGCTTTTGATGTGCTTGGAGTGGGGTGAGTACTGTGGGTTTGACATGGGGCTTTGCTCTCTCTAGGAAAATCATAATGTCCTGTAAGTCAGTCAGGGACATTTCCTGGCTAGTGGAAATAGCTTACAGTGAACGATGTCGGATTTGTGATCTCTGAAGAAGATTTAGCTTTGGGACCAGGGACCAGGCTTGATCACTCAAGAGCTTTTGTATAGCAGAATTTTATTAAAGTATAAAAAGGGACAGAGAAAGCTTCTGACATAGACATCAGAAGGGGGATGGAGAGTGCCCCCCTTGTAAGTCTTTAGCAAGGGAATTATATATTTTTTAAAATTAGTTATTACAATAAATCAAAAGAATGTCTCAAGGTTGTAAAGATCTTACTAGACCCACTCCCATAACTTATATTTTAGGATAATAGGATTAGAATTTAACAATAGAAAGATCCTACCAGACCCACTCCCATAATATACATTCTAAGATATCAGAATTAGTCAAGGTTTTCAGGAAGGAGAAACTGTCCTCAAGCAGGATACATTATTGCTATATAATCCTTAGTACAGAGTTTAAACTGAGTTGTTTGTTGTATAATCATCAGTTCCAGGCTTAAAGGAAAAAAATGTTTTATGTGACAGATTAAGGAATGTAGAGGAGAAAAAAAAAAGACTTTTGTCCTTTCCTGCTCCTTGAGAATTCCAGACCCCTATCTCCATTTCAAGAGCCCCAGACCCTTCTCTCCTCAGGGACCCAGGACTTCTTATCAACCTGCCTAGGAACTGACTCTCTCAGTAGGAATGCTAGAAATTCAACAGGTTGACCTGGAAACTCAGGAGCCAAGGTGGTGCCCAGAGGAAGTTGAAAGGAGAGTGAATGAGCTCATTTAACAAGGACCAGTATTTTCTAGAGCCTTAAAGCATGTGGCTGCTTGAATTGAGAAGTTGCTAAATTGACTCGCTGTATCTCATTATGCAAAAGTCTCTGGAAATCCCATTTCCTCCACAGTGCCTTTCTGGGATGCATTCCACTGGATTCCGGATCTCCACCATCAACTTACGGTGTTAGAATTCAGATGGACATGTGAGTGCTCTCTACCTAAATTTGCACTGGCCTCTGGCACATATTTATACTTCAGTGGCTTAGTGAATTGCACCCATTGTGTACTTTCAAGAGGCAGACAACATGCATTGTCTGTCCATAGAATGTTAGAGCAGGAAGAAGGGTTAGCTACTGCAGCCCACTCATTTCACAGATGCAAATACTCAAGTTACCAGAGACTTTGGAAAACTTGCCTTGTCAGTGACCTTGGGAACACAAATGTCATATGTATCCATGCGGTGCTGGTGGTGCATGACCTTGGACCTGTCTTCCCAATGTACCCCATCCCAGCTTCCCTTCCTGTCTGGGGAAACCTCCTCCACCATCTCCATCCTCTGGCACTCACCCCCGCACTCAAAGACTCCTCCTGTTAAGCTCTAGCATGAAAGTCACAGAGTAGAAGGAAAAACTGGACTTCAGTATAAAATGGAAGGGAGGAGAGAGACAGGTGGAGAAAGAGAAGGCTGCAGACAAAGTATAACTGTCTTGTGAACATAAAACGGATAAGACTGACCACGTTGATTATACCAGTTCACAAAGAACTCCAGAGATGTTTAGCCCAAGGCAGCCACTTCTGAAGAATACTGTATGTTTCAAGGTGGTTATGGAGAAAAGAAGTGACTATTTTAGTATGTAAAAGTATTCTAACTATTCACTCCCTTATAAAAACTATTATTTTTTATTTATTTTTGGCTCTGCTGGATGGATCTTAGTTGCTGTGCACCCTCACAGTTGCAATGAGCAGGGACTACTCTCTAGCTGTGCTGTGCAGGCTTTTCAATGTGGTGGCTTCTCCTGTTGCAAAGCTTGTGCTCTAGGGTGCATGGGCTTTACTAGTTGCAGTTCCCGGGCTCTGGACCACAGACTCAGTGCCTGTGGCTTAGTTGCTCTGTGGCACATGGGATCTTCCCAGACCAGGGATCGAACCTATATCTTCTCATTGGCACTTACCACTGAGCCACCAGAGAAGCCCTCACTTTTTTTTTTTTTTGAGTCTTTTTTCTTTTTTAGTGGAAAGTACATTTCTCCACTAGAGGATTCAATTCAACTATAGCTGCACAACAATCATTTCTGGACTCGAGACCAAACTAACAATGTATATTTGTCAGCCTGGCTATAATTCCAGGCGAGGAAGGGAGCATTCTTGACACTCAAAAACAACATAATAGGAGATGAAGTGATGGAAATTTCAGTGCAAAGGTTAGGTTGTGCATCCTAAAAGCAAAAATTCTTTAAGTATGCCTACCATAAGATAGGATAAAGGTAGTAGTCAGTGCTTGTGGAGTAGCAGTTCAGAAAGCAAAACAGAATTCAAATGCTAATGACCAATTACATGTTGCTTTGTATATTTGCCAGCTTCAAGAAAATTTGCGCTAACAACTTGGCAGCAGGTGCATGCCTCCCGGGATTTATTTCCTCCAAGTCATCACAAATCTCTGTTCCTTCAAAGTTCTATTTAAAGAATCTTATCAGAACATATCCAAAAATTGCTTTGAAAAATGCAGTTTCACTTTCTACTCACTGTGGTAAATATAACAAAAATCATGCTAAGATATTAAAGGTTTAATTGATTATTGTATAACAGTGGTTGGCTTTTCTATCTCCCTGTTTGGTATTTACACATTTCATAAAGTTTTATACTGACTTGTGTACAGATATATAATTTGCATTCAGTTGATTGTGGCATTTGTGTCATTTTTCTGGAAAAAAATTTGTCATTCTGCTGTTCATAATGCAAGTGGCTTAATTTTTGCTAGGAAATCTGATTCACCATCCAACACTTTGACTTATGGCAACCTTGCCAGGAATGGAATCAGTGAGTGCAAGACTGCTCTGTTTCTACCCAGGTCAGTAGAGACTTGTTGTTTTTAATGGGTTGTGTGTAGGACCCAAGGATGTGACTCATCTATCCACTTAGGAGTCATAAAAGTACATGAGCAACTCAGCTTCAGTCATAACATTCATTGTCTGGACCAGATTGAAGGTGCATTGCCAGGCAGTTATTGTGATTTAAGAGGAACCTGGGCCTTGGTGCCCAATGAATAAGCAGAATGTCTATAAAGTTCAATATACCATTAATGTCATTAACATAAATGTTTCCAGTTGTCATAGGGTAGATGTGCTGAATAGTGGGTTATAAACTGGACATCATTGAAATCCCCTTCTGAGGTCTTCCTGCCTTGAAGAAAAGAAGCCGGTAGCTACATTTCCAGGCACCTCTTTTCTGCCTGGTTCCAGGAAGCATCATCCTATGAAAGGCACTTAGGAGGAAAGGGGAGCAGAAGAAGGGATCATTATTCTCCAGAGGCAGATGGAGGCAGATACACAGAGAAATGCAGGTTCAAACTGCTTTAGATAAATTTTTTGAAAATTGTATATGTTGTGCTACAGGCTGAGATGGTTGGTGGAAACATCTCAGAGATTCATAAGTTTTGTAGTTTCCCAGGTCAGCTCTTGGGGATCACATGCTTCAGTGTCATAGGTTGAGAGTATTTATAATGACTTTCTTGATCTTTGCTATCCCAATGATTGTGTAAGTCTTACTTTCTTAAAGCTCTCAATACTTGTAGGGCATAGAGAGTGGTTTCTCTTTTCCTAATAAAACCATCACTAATACAATAAGTTGGAGAAGAAAATGGCAACCCACTCCAGTATTCTTGCCTGGAAAATCCTATCGACAGAGGAGCCTGGTAGGCTACAGTCCATAGAGTTGCAAAGAGTCAAACATGACTGAGTAACTTCACTTCACTAATACAGTATGTAGTTATTAAAAACATTTACTACAAAGTTAGGGAAAACAGAATGCAGAATGGATGAGAGAAGTATATTGTGTTATAGGAACACCTCTAAAGGGAACCTAATAAAGAACTGGGGATGGGGGTGAGAGACTTCCTGAGAAAATGGCCTCCAAGCTGAGATTTGCAGGATAAAAATGGGTTAGGTAGTCAAAGCGCACAGGGTCGGGGAGACGGAGGTTGTCTTATCTTTGTGCAAAGACCCTAAGGCCAGAAGGAGCTCAGAGAGTGTTGGGGTTGGCTATAGGTGGTGAAATCTAAGAGCAGTAGAGAGATACTACAGCATTTTAAATTGTAGAGTTTATGATTTCAGATGATCACTCTGGCTGTGGGGTCAAGAATGGAAATTCAAGAGAGCAAGATTAAATGTGGGAAAAGTGATAGGTGGCTGTTGTAAGTGTTTGTACATGCGACATCTGTAGCCTGGAGTTGGGAACTGGCAGAGGGGACAGAGAAGTGGTGGCAGAGACAAGAAATGTTTAGTAGATGCCTGGACGGGTTAAAGAATGGGAGAAGTCAAGGATGACTCATTTTGCATCTACGGAAACTGAAGCTTAGAAGGATTATACAGTTTACCTCAGGTCACATAGCTGGAAGCAGTGGAGTCAGGATTCAAACCTTAATTTGTCTAACTCTGGAGCTCTTGCTTAACTAAGAGCTCTATAGCATACAAACAAGAACACAGTCACAGATCAATTTTTAAAAAATAATTAGAATGAAGACCTTATGGCCCACAAGGTTAAAGGTAGCACATGGGCTAACGCCAGGTTACACATGAGATAATGCCGGGTTCTCTTCATCTCCTCTATGACTTCCTAGTTGATTTACCTTATTTTCATAAGTTTTTCCTCTATGTTTTACAATGTTGTAATTAAAAGAAAAAGAATGGGGAAATATTTCTCCTTCTCACTTACATTGTGGTTTCAACTAAAGGAAAACCAAAAGGCATTTCTATTTCATTGTTTTGAAATACATAAATCTGTAACTTCGGAAGTTCGAGAAGCTAAAAACCATAACCGGTTGTCGTTATGGTTTGTTTGCTTGCCAAAATGACTAAGATAATGTGTAAGGTTGGGAAAGCACTAAAATAATTACCCATCCTGCTCCCAGACGCCCACCTCTGCTGTCACACTGTCAATGTCTTAAACAAGTCCCAAATAGTTGGAAGCAAATACCAACTTGCCCAGAATTCTGACTCCTATTTGTTACTGAGTCTTGAGCCTCTGTTTCTAGAACAGACCTCTTTGCTGAGCCCCAAACAGAGGGAACAGGGAAGGCAATGGCACCCCACCCCAGTACTTTTGCCTGGAAAATCCCATGGACGGAGGATCCTGGTAGGCTCCAGTCCATGGGGTCGCTAAGAGTCGGACACGACTGAGCGACTTCACTTTCACTTTTCACTTTCATGCATTGGGGAAGGAAATGGCAACCCACTCCAGTGTTCTTGCCTGGAGAGTCCCAGGGACGGGGGAGCCTGGTGGGCTTCCGTCTATGGGGTCGCACAGAGTCGGACAGGACTGAAGCGACTTAGCAGCAGCAGCAGCAGCAAACAGAGGGAACACTCTCAGTCGAATGACTCAGGCTCCTCAAACTTTCTGTGTTCCAACAATCTAGCTGTTCCACGCAGCTTCTCTTCCCAAAATCTTCACCACCCATGTCCACAAAACCAGACACTTCAGAAGTTATTCTGGACTCACTTCTTCCCTATTTCTCACGTTAACTCAGCCACTAAATCTGATGATTTACCTCTTAAATATCCTTTTATTTTTTTCTTTTCCTCTCTACTTTCACTGTGGCTGCCTTAATACAGGACAGCATTTCCAAATTCCTGACAGATAATAATTCTTGTGAGGCAGAAACAAGAAATTGGAATTCCTAGGTAGACCCCAAATCATAATTTATTCTGTATTTTTCCATAACACTTTACTTGCTGCTGCTGCTGCTGCTAAGTCGCTTCAGTCGTGTCCGATTCTATGCGACCCCATAGACGGCACCCCACCAGGCTCCCCGTCCCTGGGATTCTCCAGGCAAGAACACTGGAGTGGGTTGCCATTTCCTTCTCCAATGCATGAAAGTGAAAAGTGAAAGTGAAGTTGCTCAGTCGTGTCTGACTCTTAGCGACCCTATGGACTGCGGCCCACCAGGGTCCTCCGTCCATGGGATTTTCCAGGCAAGAATACTGGGGTAGGGTGCCATTGCCTTCCCCATATGGTTTTAAATAATAAAAATTGGTCACAATAATGAACAATGAACAGCTTTTCTGTGATAGGGTTATACTAGATATTTGAAAAGTTTTCTGTAAAGAAGAAAATATATAATAATAAGTTGTTGACTATTACTATTTGTTGTTATTGTTCATTCACCCAGTCATGTTCGACTCTTTCTGACCCCATGGACTAAATTACGCCAAGCCTCCCTGTCCCTCACCATCTCCTGAAGCTTGCCCCCAAGTTCATGTCCATTGCATTGGTGATGCCATCCAGCCACCTCATTCTCTGATACCCTCTTCTACCGTCCTCAGTCTTTCGCAGCATCAGGCTATTACTATGTGAACCAAAATACTGGAACAAAATTATTTGTTTCAATAACATGTAAAAATGACATCTATCTATTATGGACATTTGATAAGAAGATAAAATTAAGGGCTTCCCCAATGGCTCAGTGGGTAAAGAATCTGCCTGCAATACAGGAGAGATCCCTGGACTGGAAAGATCCTCTGAAGGAAGGAAAGGCAAGTATTCTTGCCTGGAAAATCCCATGGACAGAGGAGCCTGGCAGGCTAAAGGCCAAACGGTTGCAAAAAGTTGAACATGACTGAGTGACTAAGCACAGACATACAGAATATAAAATTAAAAGGAAACATTAACACAAAATAAATGTCAAGTAAAAAACCATTTTAAAAATCTAAAGATAACATCACAAATATTTAAGATTTAAAAATTACTCTTAAAATTACAAATCACACAAGCATGAATCTTTCTGTCCAACAGTGAAATCTTAGTTTCAAGATAAGCGTTCCAGATACAGAAAAATGTCTTTCATCTTTTGTGAGGTTCATGGAATTGGTTGGTTGAGGGTGTGTTCAAAAGCATCTTCAAATTGAGTGATTAGTGAGCATGTTGTTTCAAATTAGATAATTTCCTTTTTCAGTAACAAGAATATTTTGTCTGTTTGCCCTGGTTTTTGTTTTGCCTTTGAAATAGGCATTGCTTTTTTAAATTCGAATTTTAGATCAGATTCTGATCTCTTAGATCATTAAATAACATTAATCTGCTTTTCTCACTGTATGTATTTTGTCAAAATATTTACAAAGAACTGTGGCTTTGGGTGTTTAAACACTAGAAACACCAATGAATATTTAGTAAGATTCATATCCTCTAATAAGGTTAACAGATCTTCACAGAATTATTTGCCAAAATTGCCCATGTAGAGATTTACTTTGGCTTCCAAAACTTATTTCTTAGTACACACGTACAGAATTTGTATAAAGTAAACAATATGTATAAGCATATTAATATTCATTTTATTGGCAAGAATGACATTATGATTAGCAGACAGGACAATGAAAACATACTTACACCAGCACCACTAGCCAGATCAAGGCTGAGTGCTTGTTTCTTTCCTGATGTTCCTCCCCTGGTTCCAGGGACACCAAATTTAATGTTCAGCTCTGAAGCTCACTGTCCCTGGCTCTAGCCCTTGCTTTGATGTTGAGTGGACTCCTTTGAGCCAGTAATGTCCCTATGTTAATAGTTAAGCTCTAATTCTTACTGGGAAATTATAATATTTTCTTTCATTTTTCTGATTTCTCAAATGATTATGATTCATGTTTTGTTAGGCTCAGGATTTAGCTCCAAACTGGAAACAATCCAAATGCTCATTTGGATACATAAATTTGTGGTATATTCATGCAATAGAATAGTCACAAAAAGGGACATGAGTGAATCTCAAAAATCATTGTGCTAAATGAAATAATACAGGCAAAAAAAAGTGTCTAGTGTATGATTCCATTCTATTTCATTCCATTCTATAGCCAAGTAATATTCAATTGTATATATGGGAGAACAACATGGCTGAGGAGTAGGTAGATGTGGAGTACATTTCTCTTCATGAATACAGCAGGAATACACCTTCAGACACAGAAGTGCATGCAGGACACCAGCTGGGAGCTGAGAGGAATATCTGACCAGCGGAAATGAATATATAGAACCACACAAAACTCGGTGGGACTAAGGAAGTAGAGAGAAAAACAGGAGTGTTAGTAGGACTGGACCTGCCCTCAGTGGGTGGGAGAACTGAATCAGGGGTCCGATCCCCACATCAGGGCCATTGTCTGAGTCAGAGGAGAAACATCAAGGCTGAGAGTGAAACAGCTAATCTATGGCAGCCTAAATGGAATGAGAATCAGACAGTCCTTGCCGCAGCCATACATACCCTGGACAGGGACCCAAGTCTCATGGAAGGTGCAGTGGCTGGGAGCTGGAGTTTAGGGATTGTGGAGCAATCCCAGGACAAGGGCTGCTGTGGACTGTGGAGAGATGGATCGAGGGCATGGGAGGGAGGAGATTGGTGTGGAAAATGCTTATGGAGGAAAGCCGGGCAGCCATGGAAGCAAAGTGATACTGCTGAGTCACATCTAGAGGGTGGAGCCGTCACCATAGCCTCTCTCTCCCCACACGCCAGCATCAGCAGCTGAACAGTAGAGAGGCTGGCCCATCAAAAGCCTGGCACACTGAACCACAGAGCAGGAGCCCACCCAGGGTGCCCCTTTAAGTGCCTGATGCACCAATCTACAAAGTAGAACTCCAGCCAGGAGGGCCCCTCTATGTGCCTGACTCACTGAACAACAGAGAAGTACCCCAAGTAAGGGAGCCCTCTAAGTGCCTGAAGGGGCAGAGCTATGGAGAAAGACTGACCAAAGAGGCCTTCTGATCGCCAGCTACAAGAGGCTTGAGAAGACTCTGATATGGCCATAACTCCTGGGGTGGAGGCAGTCTGTGCCCCTGCAGACTTTGTACCACCAGAGTCCCCAGGAGCCAAGCAAATGCACCACCTTCGTGGTCAACTCTCACTGGGGCAGAGCTGCCCCAGGGAAAGAAAATCTTGCATCTATGCACACAGGGTTGCTTTGGTAGTGTCCGACTCTTTGCGACCCTGTAGACTGTGGCCTGCCAGGCTTCTCTGTCACGGGGGTTCTCCAGGCAAGAATACTGGAGCATATTGGCCAATACTGGTTGCCATACCCTTCCAGAGCACTACATTTCCTGCTTCCCTAGCCACCAACTCCCCTGAGTACATGGTGCTGCCAGAACCCCTGCGACTCCAGCAGCTGCACCACCTCCACACTTGGCCTTCACAGGGGTAAACCCAAGTCCTCCAGGGAAGCCTCAGGAGCAAACCCCAGTGTATGACCCACATGCAAAGGTGGAAATAAAACCACAGTTGAAACCCAGGGGCAGTATGTCTAAGGAAGACGACCCAAAACTTTCCCACCAGCTGTATAAGCTGCAGATTAAATCCACACGATCAACTAGGCAGACTTATCTACCTCTATTTAACTTTGCATATCTATTCTTTCTTTCTTTTCTTTTTTCCTTTCCTCTCAACTTATTTGTTAGTTTTATTTTCATTGCTTTATTGCCCACTTGGCACTTTGCTTTACTTTTGTTTTCTGGTTTGTGCTTTAGTTAGTTTTGTTCCTAACTGGTAAATATAATTTTTTATTTCCTTTATTTGCTAGGTCAATCTGCTGTACTTTATTTTTCTTGGACTGTTTTGACTTTGCTTATTGGATATATATGTATATTCCTGCTTTGGTTCCATCCCTTCATTCTTTCTGGAGTTATTTCTCCACTGATCTCCAGTAGCATATTGTGCCCTTACTGACCTTGGGAGTTTCTCTTTCATTATCCTATCATTTTGCCTTTTCATACTGTTCATGGGGTTCTCAAGGCAAGAATACTGAAGTGGTTTGCCATTCCCTTCTCCAGCGGACCACACCCTGTCAGATCTCTCCACCATGACCCGCCCATCCTGGGTTGCCCCACGGGCATGGCTTAATTTCATTGAGTTAGACAAGGCTGTGGTCCTGGTGTGATTAGATTGACTAGTTTTCTGTGAGTATGGTTTCAGTGTATTTGCCCTCTGATGCCCTCTTGCAAGACCTACCGTCTTACTTGGGTTTCTCTTACCTTGGGCGTGGGGTATCTCTTCCCGGCTGCTCCAGCAAAGCACAGCCATAGCACCTTACCTTGGATGAGGGGTCTCTCCTCACCGCCGCCCTTCCTGACCTCGGTCGTGGGGTAGCTCCTCTCCGCCGTGCTTAGTGCGCCAGTCCTCACCGCCGTCCTTCCTCGGTCGATGGGTAGCTCCTCTCAGGCGTGCTCTCAGTGCGCCGCGCGTCCGGCGAGGGGCTCTCAGTGCGCCGCGCGTCCGGCGAGGGGCTCTCAGTGCGCCGCGCGTCCGGCGAGGGGCTCTCAGTGCGCCGCGCGTCCGGCGAGGGGCTCTCAGTGCGCCGCGCGGCCGGCGAGGGGCTCTCAGTGCGCCGCGCGGCCGGCGAGGGGCTCTCAGTGCGCCGCGCGGCCGGCGAGGGGCTCTCAGTGCGCCGCGCGGCCGGCGAGGGGCTCTCAGTGCGCCGCGCGGCCGGCGAGGGGCTCTCAGTGCGGCGATCGCGGGGGGCGGGGAGGGCGGCGCTCGCGGGTAGGCCGGGAGCTCTCAGGCGGCGCTCGCGGGTAGGCCGGGAGCTCTCAGTGCGGCGCTCGCGGGTAGGCCGGGAGCTCTCAGTGCGGCGCTCGCGGGTAGGCCGGGAGCTCTCAGTGCGGCGCTCGCGGGTAGGCCGGGAGCTCTCAGTGCGGCGCTCGCGGGTAGGCCGGGAGCTCTCAGTGCGGGCTCGCGGGTAGGCGGGGCTCTCAGTGGGCGCGGGTAGGAACCTGGAATGTCAGGTCCATGAATCAAGGCAAATTGGAAGTGGTCAAACAAGAGATGGCAAGAGTAAATGTTGACATTCTAGGAATTAGCGAACTAAAATGGACTGGAATGGGTGAATTTAACTCAGAGGACCTTTATATCTAGTACTGTGGGCAGGAATCCCTCAGAAGAAACGGTGTGGCCATCATGGTCAACAAAAGAGTCCGAAATGCAGTACTTGGATGCAATCTCAAAAACGACAGAATGATCTCTGTTCGTTTCCAAGGCAAACCATTCAATGTCACAGTAATCCAAGTCTATGCCCCAACCAGTAATGCTGAAGAAACTGAAGTTGAACGGTTCTATGAAGACCTACAAGACCTTTTAGAACTAACACCCAAAAAAGATGTCCTTTTCATTATAGGGGACTGGAATGCAAAAGTAGGAAGTCAAGAAACACCTGGAGTAGTAGGCAAATTTGGCCTTGGAATACGGAATGAAGCAGGGCAAAGACTAATAGAGTTTTGCCAAGAAAATGCACTAGTCATAACAAACACCCTCTTCCAACAACACAAGAGAAGACTATACATGGACATCACCAGATGGTCAACACCGAAATCAGATTGATTATATTGTTTGCAGCCAAAGATGGAGAAGCTCTATCCAATCAGCAAAAACAAGACCAGGAGCTGACTGTGGCTCAGACCATGAACTCCTTATTGCCAAATTCAGACTGAAATTGAAGAAAGTAGGGAAAACTACTAGACCATTCAGGTATGACCTAAATCAAATCCCTTATGATTATACAGTGGAAGTGAGAAATAGATTTAAGGGCCTAGATCTGATAGATAGAGTGCCTGATGAACTATGGAATGAGGTTCGTGACATTGTACAGGAGACAGGGATCAAGACCATCCCCATGGAAAAGAAATGCAAAAAAGCAAAATGGCTGTCTGGGGAGGCCTTGCAAATAGCTGTGAAAAGAAGAGAAGCGAAAAGCAAAGGAGAAAAGGAAAGATATAAACATCTGAATGCAGAGTTCCAAAGAATAGCAAGAAGAGATAAGAAAGCCTTCTTCAGCGATCAATGCAAAGAAATAGAGGAAAACAACAGAATGGGAAAGACTAGGGATCTATTCAAGAAAATCAGAGATACCAAAGGAACATTTCATGCAAAGATGGGCTCGATAAAGGACAGAAATGGTGTGGACCTAACGGAAGCATAAGATATTAAGAAGAGGTGGCAAGAATACACAGAAGAACTGTACAAAAAAGAGCTTCACGACCCAGATAATCATGATGGTGTGATCACTGACCTAGAGCCAGACATCCTGGAATGTGAAGTCAAGTGGGCCTTAGAAAGCATCACTACAAACAAAGCTAGTGGAGGTGACGGAATTCCAGTGGAGCTGTTCCAAATCCTGAAAGATGATGCTGTGAAAGTGCTGCACTCAATATGCCAGCAAATTTGGAAAACTCAGCAGTGGCCACAAGATTGGAAAAGGTCAGTTTTCATCCCAATCCCAAAGAAAGGCAATGCCAAAGAGTGCTCAAACTACTGCACAATTGCACTCATCTCACACGCTAGTAAAGTAATGCTCAAAATTCTCCAAGCCAGGCTTCAGCAATATGTGAACCGTGAACTTCCTGATGTTCAAGCTGGATTTAGAAAAGGCAGAGGAACCAGAGATCAAATTGCCAACATCCGCTGGATCATCGAAAAAGCAAGAGAGTTCCAGAAAAACATCTATTTCTGCTTTATTGACTATGCCAAAGCCTTTGACTGTGTAGATCACAATAAACTGTGGAAAATTCTGAGAGAGATGGGAATACCAGACCACCTGATCTGCCTCTTGAGAAATCTGTATGCAGGTCAGGAAGCAACAGTTAGAACTGGTCATGGAACAACAGACTGGTTCCAAATAGGAAAAGGAGTACGTCAAGGCTGTATATTGTCACCCTGTTTATTTAACTTATATGCAGAGTACATCATGAGAAATGCTGGACTGGAGGAAACACAAGCTGGAATCAAGATTGCTGGGAGAAATATCAATCACCTCAGATATGCAGATGATACCACCATTATGGCAGAAAGTGAAGAGGAACTAAAAAGCCTCTTGATGAAAGTGAAAGTGGAGAGTGAAAAGGTTGGCTTAAAGCTCAACATTCAGAAAACGAACATCATGGCATCTGGTCCCATCATTACATGGGAAATAGATGGAGAAACAGTGGAAACAGTGTCAGACTTTATTTTTCTGGGCTCCAAAATCACTGCAGATGGTGACTGCAGCCATGAAATCAAAAGACGCTTACTCCTTGGAAGGAAGGTTATGGCCAACCTAGATAGCATATTCAAAAGCAGAGACATCACTTTGCCAACAAAGGTTCGCCTAGTCAAGGCTATGGTCTTTCCTGTGGTCATGTATGGATGTGAGAGCTGGACTGTGAAGAAGGCTGAGCGCCGAAGAATTGATGCTTTTGAACTGTGGTGTTGGAGAAGACTCTTGAGAGTCCCTTGGACTGCAAGGAGATCCAACCAGTCCATTCTGAAGGAGATCAGCCCTGGGATTTCTTTGGAAGGAATGATGCTAAAGCTGAAACTCCAGTATTTTGGCCACCTCATGCGAAGAGTTGACTCATTGGAGAAGACTCTGATGCTGGGAGGGATTGAGGGCAGGAGGAGAAGGGGACGACAGAGGATGAGATGGCTGGATTGCATCACTGACTCGATGAATGTGAGTCTGGGTGACCTCCGAGAGCTGGTGATGGATAGGGAGGCCTGGCGTGCTGCAGTTCATGGGGTCGCAAAGAGTCGGACACGACTGAGTGACTGATCTGATCTGATCTGATGTATATTCCATTATTTTAATTATTATTTGCCTGACTTTGTAACTGCCATTTGTCTGGGGTTCCTCTTTGGTTTCTCATTTTGAGGTATTTGTTTTAATCTCCCTTAACGTCATAACAAACCACTTGTGGAATCTTCATTCCTGACCAGAGATCAAGCCCTGAGTCTTTGGAGTGGGTCACTGACTCCAAGACCCTAGACTACCAGAGAACTAACCCTAGGGAGTATCAGATAGTGAGAACTCAGCCAAAGGAAACCACTTGAATACAAGACCCTGCATCACTCAACCACCAGTAGCACCCTGTGTGAGATCCAATCATCAGCAGACAGGATTACCACCTCACTCAGCCTTGTCCATCAGAGGAAAAACAAACAAACAAACAAACAAAAACTCAGCACAAATCTAACCCTATAAGAAGCTTACACAAACCACTGGACCAATCTTAGAGGGCAGAAACCAAAAGGAAGAAAAAATTCAACCTTGAAGGCTGGGAAAAGGAGACCTCAAATACAGTAATTAAAAAAAATAATAATGAAAAGGCAGAGAAATACTACACAAACAAAGAAACAAACTAGAAACACAGAAGTTCAAATAAATGAAGAGGAAATAGGCAAACTACTTGAAAAAGAACTCAGAATAATGATAGTAAGGATGATCAAAAACCTTGAAAACAAAATGGAGAAAATGCAAGAATCAATTAACAAGGACTTAGAAGAAATAAGAATAAGCATACAGAGACAAACAACACAATTACTGAAATTAAAAATACTCTAGAAGGAATCAATAGCAATATCTGAAGCAGAAGGATGAATCAGTGAGCTGGAAGATAGAATTGTGAAAATAACTTCTGAAGAGCAGAATAAAGTAAAAAGAATGAAAAGAACTTAGGATAGTCTCAGAAACCTCTGGGACAATATCAAATGCACCAACATTCAAATTATAGGGGTCCCAGAAGAAGAAGAGAAAAAGAAAAGGTATGAGCAAATTTTTGAAGAAACGATAGTTGAAAATTTCCCCAACATGGAAAAGGAAATAGTCAATCAAGTCCAAGAAGCACAAAGAGTCCCATACAGATAAAGCTAAGGGGACACATGCCGAGACACATACTAATCAAACTAACAAAGACTAAATGCAAAGAAAGACTATTAAAAGCAGCAAGGGAAAAGCAACAGGTAACATACAAGGGACACCCCATAGGTTTAACAGCTGATCATTGAGCAGAAACTCTGCAGGCCAGAAGGGAATGGCAGGATATGTTTAAAGTACTGATAGGGAAAATTCTACAACCAAGATTATTGTACCTGGCAAGGATCTCATTCAAAATTGATGAAAAAATAAAAAGTTTTTCAAACAAGCAAAAGTTAAGAGAATTCAAGACCACCAAACCAGCTTTACAACAAATGTTAAAGGGATTTATGTAGTCAAGAAAAACAAGAGAAGGAAAAGATCTACAAAATCAACCCCAAACAATTAAGCAAATGGCAATAGGAACACACATATCAATAATTACTTTAAATGTAAATGGATTAAATGCTCCAACCAAAAGACATAGACTGGCTGAATGGATTAAAAAAACAAGACCCATTTATATGCTGTCTACAAAATATCCACTTCAGACCTAAAGACACATATACACTAAAAGTGAGAGGATGGAAAAATATATTCCATACAAATTAGAGGCAAAAGAAAGCTGGAGTAGCAATTCTCATATCAGACAAAATAGACTCTAAAATAAGATAAGGAATGACACCACATAATGATCAAAGGATCAATCCAAGAGGAAGACATAACAATTGTAAATATCTATGCACCCAACATAGGAGCACCTCAACACATAAGACAAACACTAACAGACTTAAAAGGAGAAATTGCCAGTAGCACAATAATAGTAGGAGACTTTAACATCCCACTCACACCAATGGACAGATCATAAAAACAGAAAATTAATAAGGAAACACAAGTCTTAAATGATACATTAGATGAGGTGGATCTCATTGATATCTTCAGGACATTCCATCCAAATGCAGAAGAATACACCTTCTCAAGTGCACATGGAACATTCTCCAGGATAGACCACATCTAGGGTCACAAATCAAACCTCAGTAAATTTAAGAAAACTGAAATTGTTTCAAACATCTCTGACCACAATGCTATGAGACTAGACACCAGTTACAAGAAAAAACTCTAAGATACATAAACACATGGAGATTAAACAATACAATTCTAAATAACCAACAGGTTACTGAAGAAATCAAAAGGGAAATCAAAAAATTTCTAGAAACAAATGACAATGAAAACACAATTCAAAACCTATGGGATGCAGCAAAAGCAGTCCTAACAGGGAAGTTTATAGCAATACAATACAATCCTACCTCAAGAAACAAGAAAAACATTGAATAGACAACCTAACTTTACACCTAAAACAACTGGAAAAAGAAGAACAAAAAAACCCCAAAATTGGTAGAAGGAAAGAAATCATAAAGACCTGAGCAGAAATAAATGAAAAATAAAGGAAAGAAACAATAGTAAAGATCAATAAAACTAAAAGCTGGTTCTTTGAGAAGATAAACAAAATTGACAAACCTTTGGCCAGACTCATCAAGGAAAAAAAGAGATAAGAATCAAATCAACCAAATTAGAAATGAAAAGGGAGAGGTTACAACAGACAATGCAGTCCTCTTACAAAGGATTATAAGAGACTATAATGAACAACTATATGGCAATAAAATGGATAACCTGGAAGAAATGGACAGATTCTTAGAAAAGCTCAATCTTCCAAGACTAAACAAGGAAGAAACAGAAATTATGAACAACCCAATTACAAGCACTGAAATTGAAACTGTGATCAAAACTCTCCCAAAAAACAGAAGCCCAGGACCAGACGGCTTCACAGAATTCTATCAAACATTTAGAGAAAAGCTAATGTCCACCCTTCTAAAACTCTTTCCAAACATTACAGAGGAAGGAACACTTCCAAACTCACTCTATGAGGCCACCATCACTCTGATGCCAAAACCAGACAAAGACAACACAAAAAAAGAAAACTACAGGCCAATATCACTGATGAACGTAGATGCAAAAATCCTCAACAAAATTCTAGCAAACAGAATTCAGCAACACACCAAAAAGCTCATACACCATGATCCCGTTGGGTTTATTCCAGGGATGCAACGATTCATCAGTATATGCAAATTAATCAATGTGATACACCATATTAACAAATTGAAAGATAAAACCATATGATAATCTCAATAGATGCAGAAAAAACCTTTGACAAAATTAAGCATCCACTTACGATTAAAACTCTTCAAAAAATGGGCAGAAGGAACCTACCTCAACATAGTCAAGGCCATATACGATAAGCCTACAGCAAACATTATTCTCAATGGTGAAAAACTGAAAGCATTCCCCCTAAGATCAGGAACAAGGCAAGGGTGTTCACTTTCACCACTATTATTCAACATAGTTCTGGAAGTCCTAGCTACAGCAATCAGAGAAGAAAAAGAAAAGGAATCTAGATCAGAAAAGAAGTAAAGCTCTCACTGTTTGCAGATGACATGATACTGTACAGAGAAAACTCTAAAGATAGTATCAGAAAATTACTAGAGCTAATCAGTGAATTTAGCAAAGTTGCAGGATACAAAATCAACACACAGAAATCACTTGCATGTCTATATACTAACAATGAAAAATCAGAAAGAGAAATTAAGGAATCAATCCCATCCACATTGCAACAAAAAGAATTAAGTATCTAGAAATAAATTTACCTAAGGAGACAAAATAACTGTACACAGAAAATTATAAGACCTTGATGAAAGAAATCAAAGATGACATAAACAGATGGAGAGACATTCCATGTTACTGGGTAGAAAGAATCAATTTTGTGAAAATGATTATTCTACCAAATGCAATCTACAGATTCAATGAGATCCCTATCAAATTACCAATGACATTTTTCAAAGAACTAGAACAAAAAATTTCACAATTCATATGGAAACACAAAAGACCCCAAATAGCCAAAGCCGTCTTGGGAAAGTAGAATGGAGCTGGAGGAATCAACCTTCATGACTTCAGATTATATTACAAAGCTAGTCATCAAGACAGTAAGGTAGTGGCACAAAAACAGAAATATAGACCAATGGAACAAGATAGAAAGCCCAGAAATAAACCCATACACCTATGGGTACCTTATTTTTGACAAAGGAGGCAAGAATATATATACAATGAGACAAAGACAGCCTCTTCAATAAATGGTGCTGGGAAAACTGGACAGCTGTATGTAAAAGAATGAAATTAGAACACTTCCTAATACCCTACACAAAGGTAAACTCAAAATGGATCAAAGACCTAAATGTAAGACCAGAAAATATACAACTTTTAGAGGAAAACATAGGCAGAACACTCAATGACATAAATCAAAGCAAGATCCTCTATGACCCACCTCCTAGAGTAATGGAAATAAAACAGATGTAAACATGTGGGATCTGATTAAACTTAAAAGCTTTTGCACAGCAAAGGAAACTCTAAGCAAAGTGAAAAGACAACTCTCAGAATGGGAGAAAATAATAGCAAATGAAACAACTGACAAAGGATTAATTTCCAAAATATACAAGCAGTTCACACAACTCAATACTAGGAAAGCAAACAACCCAATCAATAAGTGGGAAAAAGACCCAAACAGATAGTTCTCCAAAGAAGACATACAGATAGCTAACAAACACACAAAAAGATGCTCAACATCACTCATTATTAAAGAAATGCAAATCAAAACTATAATGAGATATCATATCACCTCACACCAGGCAGAATGGCCATCATCAAAAAGTCTACAAAAAATAAATGTTGGAGAGTGTGTGGAGAAAAGGGAAAGCTCTTGCAACTGTTGGTAGGAATGTAAATTGATATAGTCACTATGGAAGACAGTATAGAGATTCATTAAAAAACTAGGAATAAAACCACCATATGACCCAGCAATCCCACTCATAGGCATGTACCCTGACCAAAACCAAAACTGAAAAAGACACATGTACCCCATTGTTCATTGCAGCACTATTTACAATAGCTAGAACATGGAAGCAACCTAGATGTCATTCAACAGATGAATGGATAAAGAAATTGTACATATACACAATGGAATATTACTCAGCCATAAAAGGAATGCCTTTGAATCAGTTCTAATGAGGTGGATGAAACTAGACCTATTATATAGAGTGAAGTCAAGTCAGAAAGAGAAAGATAAATACTGTATTCTAACACATATATTAGAAATCTAGAAAAATGGTACTGAAGAATTTACTTACAGGGCTGCAATGGAGAAACAGACATAGAGAATAGACTTGTGAACATGGAGAGAGGGGAGGGGAGGGTGCAATGTATGGAGAGAGTAACATGGAAACTTACACTTGCTGTATGACTCAGGAAACCAAAACAGGGGCTCTGTACCAACCTAGAGGGATGGGATGGGGTGGGAGATGGGAGGGAAGTTCAAAAGGGAGGGGCTATATGTATACCTATGGCTGATTCATGTTGAGGTTTGACAGAAAACAACAAAATTCTATAAAGCAATTATCCTTTAATAAAAATATAAATTAATTTTTTAAATTATATAAATGTACCACATATTCTTTTCTTTTATTTAAATTTTATTTTGTTTAACTTTACAATATTGTATTGGTTTTGCCATATATCGAAATGAATCCACCACAGGTATACATGTGTTCCCCATCCTGAACCCTCCTCCCTCCTCCCTCCCCATACCATCCCTCTGGGTCGTCCCAGTGCACCAGCCCCAAGCATTCAGTATTGTGCATCGAACCTGGACTGGTGACTCGTTTCATATATGATATTATACATATTTCAATGCCATTCTCCCAAATCATCCCACCCTCTCCCTCTCCCACAGAGTCCAAAAGACTGTTCTATACATCAGTGTCTCTTTTTCTGTCTCATATACAGGGTTATCGTTACCATCTTTCTAAATTCCATATATATGCGTTAGCATACTGTATTGATGTTTTTATTTCTGGCTTACTTCACTCTGTATAATAGGCTCCAGTTTCATCCACCTCATTAGAACTGATTCAAATGTATTCTTTTTAATGGCTGAGTAATAGGCATCTGGTCCCATCACTACATGGGAAATAGTTGGAGAAACAGTGGAAACAGTGTCAGACTTTATTGTTCTGGGGTCCAAAATCACTGCAGATGGTGACTGCAGCCATGAAATTAAAAGACGCTTACTCCTTGGAAGGAAAGTTATGACCAACCTAGATAGCATATTCAGAAGCAGAGACATTACTTTGCCAACAAAGGTTCACCTAGTCAAGGCTATAGTCTTTCCTGTGGTCATGTATGGATGTGAGAGCTGGACTGTGAAGAAGGCTGAGCGCTGAAGAATTGATGCTTTTGAACTGTGGTGTTGGAGAAGACTCTTGAGAGTCCCTTGGACTGCAAGGAGAACCAACCAGTCCATCCTGAAGGAGATCAGCCCTGGGATTTCTTTGGAAGGAATGATGTTAAAGCTGAAACTCCAGTATTTTGACCACCTCATGCGAAGAGTTGACTCATTGGAGAAGACTCTGATGCTGGGAGGGATTGGGGGCAGGAGGAGAAGGGGACGACAGAGGATGAGATGGCTGGATGGCATCACTGACTCGATGGATGTGAGTCTGAGTGACCTCCGGAGTTGGTGATGGACAGGGAGGCCTGGTGTGCTGCAGTTCATGGGGTCGCAAAGGGTCGGACACGACTGAGCGACTGATCTGATCTGATATATATATATATATATATATATATATATATATATATATATATAAAACTATATGTGGGAGGGGGAGAAAAGTGGGAGGAACAAACTTGGTAAGAATTTAACAGTTGGTGAATCTTAGTATAGGCTTGCGTGAATGCTCATTCAGTCATTTCTGACTCTGTGACCCCGTGGAAAGTAGCCCACTAGGCTCCTCTATCCATGAGATTTCCCAGGCAAGAATACTGGAATGGGTTGCCATTTCCTTCTCCAGGGGTTCTTCCCCACCCAGAGCTTGAACTTGTGTCTCCTGCATCTCCTATATTGGCAGGTGGATTCTTTACCACTGCCCCCACCTGAGAGAAACAGGACTCCCCTGGTGGCCCAGTGGTTAAGACTTTGCACTTCCAATGGCAGGGGTGAGGGTTTGATCTCTGTTTGGGGAACTAATACCCTACACGCTGTGTGGTGCAGCCAAAAAAAAAAAAAACCTGCTACTTATCAGCCATCCGTATTTCAACCTTGAACATTGAGTCAAATTATTCTGTAAAAATAAACTACCTAGAAAAAAATTGGGACCTTAATCCTCTAGGTCAGCTATTCTCAAATATTTTGGCTTTAACACTCCTTTACACTTTTAAAAATTGTTTAGGATTCAACTTATTTTATGTTTATGTGAATTACACATATTGATACTATCACATATTATTATTCAAAATTGAAATTAAGAATGTTTAATAGAGCTTCCCAGGTGGTATAGTGGTAAAGAATCTGCCTGCTGATGTAAGAGACACAGAGTCATGGGTTTGATCCATAGGTCGGGAAGATCCCCTGGAGGAAATGGCACCCCACTCCAGTATTCTTGTGGAAAATCCCATGGACAGAGGAGCCTGGAGGGCTACAGTCCATGGGGTCGTGAAGAGTCGGACATGACTGAACGCACACACACATACACACACTATTTTGTAAATAATTTTAAAAATAACAAATAATATATTTGTATCGTCTGAGACAAAAATTCGCAGGAAGTGTCTGCTTTATTGCAAGATAGCTGGATTGTCATATCTACACCCAATTTTTTACAATATGATGTTTTGGTCAAAGTATATGAAGAAAATCTTGCTTTTCCCATATGTAGTTGGAAAAGAAAGGAGTATTTTAATAGTCTTTTTAGATAGCTTTGAATATTCTTTGATACTACACTAAAATTTGATAACAGGCAGTTTCTTAAAGGTGAGTTGCAATGTGGAATTTGAAGCTGTATTAATGAACATTTCAAAATGTTACATTAAAATACACTGGTCTGTCTCACACTTGAACAGATCTTTTTTTACTTATGCATGATTTTGTAACATCAGCCATTGGCCATTTGGAAAGTACTGACTCACAGAGTCACGTAACTCACCTGAATGTTAACACATCTCATGATACAAGATCCAAGGGAAACCTCACATATTTGTTAACATCACTATCAATCTCATCAGAAAAGTCGTTAAGTATCGGAAAGCTGCCATGCTCGTAGTGGCAGATGCATTTTCCAAAATTCTAATATTTGCTTGTAAGATCCAATTTTTCCCACTGGCCGCAAACATTGTCAAGTGTTTTCCTTAAAGTGACAAGTCTCTTCATTAATCTTTAAGAGTGTGCCTGCCAAATACCCAAGTCTGAATAAGCACAGTTTGTCAGTCACACTTTCAAATAAAAATGGTGTTAGGTGAGGGGAAACAAGACTAGTTTAGCTTGCAACTCAAATGATCACACTAGTGCTTTTCTCTGAGACAACCATCACACTTTGGTACATAAATGCCATATGGGTTCTTTGCATGTTGTCACAGAATATTAAAAAGATGCTCATTCCAGGGTTGAAGTGAATAAAATTAATATTTTTTCTACTTCATCAGGGACATTCATTTCATTAAATGAAACCAGCTCTTCTGAGAGTTCACAGTGTTAAGACTAGAACTACTGGTTCGTAGCACCATTTGGTTCTGTGGCCACAATCTGTGCTAAGTCACCCTCTGTTTTACCCACCAAAGCTTTTGCCCCATCAGTGCAAATGTCAGCACGGTGAAAAGGGTAAGTAATGCTTTACTATTATTATGTAATAAATCTGACTTGTGGACTTCCTGAAAGTGTCTTGGGGTTTCATATTGAGAACTGCTGCTGGAGGAGATGAGAATATTGGGGAGGAACATGATCAATTTTGCAATTTGGGGAAATCACCGCTAGCAGAATGAAGAGTTGGATGGAATCAGTCTGGAGGCAAGGAGACTGTGGCAGTGTTCCAGAAGTGATGATGAGGGTCCTACCTAGGACAGGGGCTGTAGGCGTTGGGAGCACAGGGATAAGAAAAGTCCAGGTCCAAGTGTGAGAGTGATGAGCAGGGTAGTTGGGGTGCTTTGCCGTCTCTATACAGTTGGTCAAATCACAAGGCCACTGCTGGAGCTGTGCTTTTTTTCTTGTCCAGGCACCTTATTCAGTACATTGGACAACATAGATCTTTATCTGAGAGCACATTAAAAAATATCTTACAGGGATTTCCTTGCTGGTCCAGTGGTTAAGACTCCACACTTCCACTGCAGGGGGCATGATCTGATCCCTGATTGGAGAAATAGGATCCTGCATGCTACATGGTGTGTCCCCCCAAAATTTATATATATATAAAATCTTATGAGCAAACATGTTCTAAAGATATATAAATTTTCTAAAAGGTAAAAAAGAAAAATCACAGGTCCAGGGTGACTCTCAGTGCCCCCAATCACATAGCAGGATTCACTGAACTGGGAAACACAGAAGGAGGAGCAGGGTGGGCACAGAGTTCCTAGAGTCCACCTGTGGTTAGGTGGACACCAAGGCGGTGCCTATGTGGAGATGTATGGAGCGAGCTGGTTATACAGGTATTGAGATATATATCTAACAAATAAAATCAAAGAGAAGGATAAAACCTTGGAGGGTAAGTGTAGAGCCTAGAACACAACCTACTTAAAGTAAGGCTTTAATGAATAGATGGTGGGGGTGGTGGTTTAGTCATTAAGTTGTGTCTGAGTCCTTGTGACCCCATGGACTGTAGCCCTCCAGGCTCCTCTGTCCTTGAGATTTCCCAGGCAAGAATAGTGGAGTGGGTTGCCACTTCCTTCTCCATGGGATCTTCCCAACTCAAGGATCGAACCTGAGTATCTAGCATTGCAGGTGGATTTTTTACTGACTGAGCCACCAGGGAAGCCCTAATGAATCAATAGAGACAGAATGATAAAGAAGATAGAAGAATCATAGTAGATTGGTGAATGAAAAGCAACAGAGTGTTCCCAGAAAGCAGAGTTCAATGACGACAAATACTGCAGAGACGTAAGAACTAAAAGGAGCCCACCGAAAAGTAAATTCTGAGAAAGCCTTTACATTGCTGAATCTGCAGGCCAGGAATAGCACCTGATGCAGAGAAGACACGAAACAAAACTTTGTTGACTGGATCAATGAATGAGTCCATCGCACATGGCCAGTGAAGGCCATTGACCACCTTTATCCTAGTGTTTCTGTGGATAGAGACACAAGCCTGGCAGCTGTGGATGGAAAGTGAATGAAAGGAGAAGATGAGTGCATTTTGTGGCGGAATTTGGTTAACAAAGGAAGGAAGGAGTTAAAGGGAGAGCTTGCCATTATCACAGTGTGAAGGAAGGCTTGTATTAGATCATTTTGTTAAGAATAAAAGAGACTTCTTTAAAAAAATACTTATTTGGCTGTGCTGGGTCTTAGTTGTAGCACATGGGATCTTCTGTCTTCATTGTGGCATGTGAAATCTTTAGTTCTGGCATGTGAATTCTTAGTTGCAGCATGTGGGATCTAGTTCTCTGATCAGGAATTGAACACACGCCCCTGCACTGAGAGAAGTGATTCATAGCCGCTGGACCACCAGGGAAGCCCCTGAAGGAGACTTTTAAGTATGTTTTATAAATCTTAGGCAAAGAGCCTTTAGGAAGGGAAAGTTGACAATCATGATGAATTCTGATTCTTTACTCACAACTCCCTGTCTTCTGCAATGTCCTTACTTCCCAAAGTCACAATGACTTGAAGAAAGAGAAGTTCCCTTTGATTCAAAACAAACTGGGGTCAAACTTTTGGCTGTGCCTGACACCCACAAGGAAGCACTGCTGAGAAATTATGCCCACTCTTACTGCCTCCTCCTGTCCTCTTGCCAGACTGTCACTGACCTCCATCCTTCACAGCCTGGGCCTCTCGTGAGTTCCCACCTGGATTTCAAGCATCCCACTGAAGGTGCAGACCAATGTCTAGCCTGAATCCAGCCCTGGGAACTACTTTCACCCCTTCTGGAATGCCTTCCTCTTTCTTACCTCCAGGTTTCCCCTCCCTGTCACCTGGCTAGGTGCTCTGTATGCTCAAGCTCTCCACAGAGGCATCCGTCCCTCCTTGTGCCTCTACGTAACATCCATCAAAGTGGATGGTGAATTCCCACTCATAACCCTTCCTTCTCCCACCAGGCTAGGAGCTCTGTGAAGGTAGGTTCCACATCTTGCTCCCTGGGGATCCCCAGCACCCTGACACGTAGTCGAGCTCACTAAATGTGTGTTTTTATGAATGAATAAACACTTAGGCAAGTTCCTTACCCCTTTTCATCCCGACTCTCCTCACAGAGGAAGAAGACCCAGGCAAAGCAGCAGACTTAGGAGCAGAAATCGAAGAGTCACTTTAGGTTATGTGCATGCTCCCTCTCAAGTCTAACCTCCTCTCACTGCAGATTAGGCTTTGAGCAGCCTGCAAACTTGGAGGCAGGACTACATCATAATAACTATCTATTAAACTTCAAAAGGAGGAAAAACTTAAAACATGAATGGAGCTAATTGCTGGCTGCCACAAATTGGTTCCTGGGCATTCTAAATGGTTTAATAGTTGGTCTAGATACCACTGCAATAGGTGCCATATATAAATACAAACAGAGAGAGATGCAGAGATAACTGACAGGCTGTGACCTCGTCAACTCACAGCTATAGCCTAAAGGGGAGAATTTTACCTGTTCAGTGTGCTTGTCATAATTATCTGTCACAAAGTACCCAAAAATGACTCTCTTGTTTAACAATTACATTACCTAAAGACTGGAGTCAAGGTGAAAGAAATTAGACAATTACTATTTTGGGCTGGGTGTGAGGATGCCTGGGGGTCACGCCAGACTCTGGAGCAGCGAGATGTGTGTCCAGGCCAGTTGCCTGTCTCCATTACTCAACACACTTGTAATGATGCTTCAGCTCATGCATTCACTTATTCATTAATTCAATACATATTTATTAAGCACCTACTGTATTCCTGGCACAGGGCTAACTACTGAGAGTACCAAGAGGCAATAAGATTTAAGCCATCCACTAGGAAGGTGATGCTGAGAAACTGAAGCCCAGGGCATGATGATGCTGTGGAGGTATGTCCCGGGGCTGTTGGGGGACAATGGAGGAGCTAAATGGACTGTTGGAGAAGATGGGTAAAATCTTAAGACGGGGAGGTCTTTGAACTGGGTTTTAAATGATTAGCAGGAGTTTGCCAGGTAGAGATCAGAATTATCAAAGTAACAGGAGCATGGTATCAAAAACATGAAAAAGAAATGTTTAGGGAACAGTGAGTGTCAGGTGGATGCAGTTAAGACTATAAGGAACTGATGAGGAGGGTCAGTTAATCTTGAAGGGCTGTCTGGGTATTCTCTTGTAGGCTCTAATGCAGTGGTTCTCAAACTTGAGTGCATACCAGCATTACCTGGAAGGCTAGTTAGCACAGATTGCTGGGCCCTTCCCTGTTCTGGGGTGGGGCCTGAGAACTGGCATCTCTAATAAGCTCTCAGGTATGGCAGATGACCTGGGAGGGAAGATGGGATCAGCTGCGTCTTATCCTGATAGCATGACACTACCCAAGTCACCTCACCTCCCTGTGTCCTAGTCTGAGTTTCCTCCTTGGTGGGACTGGGGGTGTGGACACTGCCTGGCAGCCTTTTGTCTGCCAGCTGCATTAATTAAAGAATGTGTGTGAGCTCTTGGAATACATGAAGTGCTAGGCAGTTCCAACCAGTCCATTCTAAAGGAGATCAGCCCTGGGTGTTCTTTGGAAGGAATGATGCTAAAGCTCAAACTCCAGTACTTTGCCCACCTCGCAAAGAGTTGACTCATTGGAAAAGACTCTGATGCTGAGAGGGATTGGAGGCAGGAGGAGAGGAGACGACAGAGGATGAGATGGCTGGATGGCATCATCGACTCTATGGACATGAGTCTGAGTGAACTCTGGTAGTTGGTGATGGACAGGGAGGCCTGGTGTGCTGCAATTCATGGGGTCACAAAGAGTTGGACACAACTGAGCGACTGAACTGAACTGAATTGAAGGCAGTTGCTGATACTTAGGCCACATGACGTGAAGAGCCAACTCATTGGAAAAGACCCTAATGCTGGGAAAGACAGAAGGCAGGAGAAGAAGGGAATGACAGAGAACAAGATGGTTGAATGGCATCACTGACTCAGTGGACATGAGTTTGAGCAAGCTCCTGGAGATAGTGGAAGACAGGGAAGCTTGGAGTGCTTCAGTCCATGGGACCACAGAGTCAGACTCGACTGAGTGACTGAACAACAAGACAGTTGGTGAAAAATATGTTTATGTACATACACAAAGACACATGTGTATCTTTCAGTACTTCTTTTAGCTATCAAAAACTCCCTAAGTCCCTTAATGAATCCAAGAGATCTGTCAAACCTGTTGTATGGTTGCTCTGCGTGTGTGGGTGTGTGCATGTATGTGTGTACATGTGTGTGCATGTGAAGGAGAGAGAGGTCTCAAGACAAAGGAGTGAGATAATTAGAGTAGAATAGAGTGGGAAAAGGAGGCCAATGTTAATTCCATTTTTATCTTTGAGTTCTGGTCTTGTTTCTGATAACATCTTAGAAGATCTATAAATTAAAACAGATCTAGATTTAGGAATCTTCAGCTAGGAATTTCTCCCTCCTGTCAAATAAAAATCTTTGCTGGGACCCTTAGGGACTTCCTGGGTTCTCTGAAATATTAGCACTGTTCTCCACAAGCCTAGAAACAGGCAGAATTGATAAGGCTCACGCTGCAGGCACCCACACTCTTTTAACAAATGAGTGTCTAGCTAGTTGGAGGGAACCTTTGCTTACCCTTGGTGTTATTCTCCACCTCTAAGGTACTGGGGCTTCCCAGGTGACATTTGTGGTAAAGAACCCACCTCCCAATGCAGGAGACACAGGAGATGTCAGTTCAATCCCTGGGTCAGGAAGATGTCTTAAAGGAGGGCATGGCAACCCACTCCAGTATTCTTGCCTGGAGAATCCCATGGAGAGAAGAACCTGGTAGCTACAGTCCATAGGGTATCAAAGAGTCAGACACGACTGAAGCAACTTGGGATAGCATACTAGGGCATTGACTGGCCAGGTTGAAAGAGCTCCTTTAACTAAACATGACTGAAGTTTTCCTTTCATCAGGAAGGGCATGGAGGCTGTAATATGTTATTCTGGAGTGCGTTGGCAGGTACACCCCGGAACAGCAGGCTATCAGCTTACACACAAGGGAACAATTACCCGGGTGGCATGGTTAATCGCAGGCACTTCACCATGGAAAAAGAAAAATAATACCCTTCCCATCTCATCCCACGGAAAAGAAAGGAGACATCTACCAATTTGTAAGAGGATAATTTCCTAATTACCCCATGAAGGTTGTTATTTCTGCTAGGTCCTTAAATCAGGTTGAGGAGGGTGAAACCTGATCCTTCCTTTAGTGATGAAAAATGTTATTATAGGATTTGGTTTTCACACAGTGTCTCCCACAGCTGAAGGAAGAATTTACTAATCTCAACCAGGGTAGCTGTGGAGGCAGCTGGTGTGGGCAGAGGAAGGTCCACAAGTGGAGAAGCAGGAGCTGGGGCACTTCAGGTTGGTCCAATATGATTGTTTAATTACTTGGAAAACCTTTCCCCTGAGTGTGAGGAGGCCTCTGCAGAATACACATGACTCATAGCATATTAACTTCTGAATGTTTTAGGAATGAAGCTTGCCTCAGTTTTCAGCTACCATTAAATCCCCCTCAAGGCATTTTACAAAAAAAAAAAGAGGGTGCTCTGGCGGTGATTATCAAACCAGAACCAATCCCCAGCCACACACAGGGCATGCCCAGAATGTTGTCTACTCTTCAGGGAAAGGAACTAACATTTCTGGAGCACCCATTGCATGTTCCAGCATTTTTTTCTCCCACTCCCTGCTTCCAGAATGAGGAGGCCACCGGGCCACTGCTCCACTGGCAGAGCTCGGCTCCTCTGCGTTCCCCTCTGTCCCTCTCTGGCAGCGGAGGGCAACAGGCAGGAGACACGTAAAACAGAGAGGTCAAGGGGAGAACATGGAAGAATGGGAGTGGGAAAGAAAACTTGGCATCACTTGGATGTGGAGAAGGGCTGGCCTTGAGGGAGCGCCAGGGCTGGTGCCAGGAAGAATCGCCAAGCCGGTGAAATGTGGCTTTGTTCTCACTCTCTCTGGTTCTAGAATGCCCTCCCTCCACCCCTGACATCCACGCATTAGCTCAGCAACTATTTAAAAGCCTCCTAAGTTTTAGGTATCGTAACGGGCACTGGGAATATGGCAGTGAATAATCAAACACCAAGCCCCCCTCAAACAGCCTACATTCTAGAGGTTTCTATCAGTGGCTTCAGGTAGTCTTGGGCTGCTGAGAAGTCCCTATTAGGGCACCTCCTTTCTGTCCCTGTTTACAACGCACACGCCCTGCTCCATGCCTCGCAGCCCGCTCTTGTGATCACGTGCGCACAGGTCTACACACACGCACGGACATACGCACACACACACCCGCTTACGCACCCACCCTGCGGCGCAGTCCTTTCCCAAGTCAAGGGCACAGCGCGGAGGTGCGGGCAGTAGACGCGCGCGTGCGCCCAGGGGCCGCTCATCCCGAGGCCGCCTCTGCGGGTCCCCTGCACCGTGCGGGCGCGGCCAGAAGGAGGCCGGCGCGGAGCGGAGCCCGGGGAACGTGAGTCCTGACCGGCCGTTCCCCTACGCTCTCACAGCCGGGCTCCGGGCTGTGGGCAGCGCCCCCAGGGTCCCAAGGTCCCGCTCCCGCTCCCTTTTCAGCGATTCCTTCTGGGCGCCCAGGTGGGAGGAGAGGACAGGCGCGCCGGAGGCGCGGGTTTGCTGGAGACGCGCTGCGAAAACAGTTATCAAGCGCTTTGGGAACAGCCTCGGCCCTGGGTCCGTGGCAGAAACTTGGACTCCGGGCCCTGAAACCAGGCCGAGGACACTGTCAGGAGGTGTGGGCCTGGCCCTCGGGGCTGGTCCATTAGCTGCTGCTTCCTTCCAGGGCGTCTGAATCGGTGGTTAATTTCCCAACGGATCAGTCCCCGCGGCGTCTGCTCGCGAATACGCTGGTTTCTTCCTGGGGCTCCTCTCTGATCTGACTCTGTACCTGGCCACCTTCATTCCCTCAGGCCATTTGGCACTTGTGAGAAGTTCTCAGGCCACTCCTACCCACCCCCCCACCCCGCCCCCCGCCCATCCTCTTGAGGAGAGGGGCAGGAGGAGGGACCTCCCTCCCGGCCTGGGACCCCTGGCTTGGTTCAGAAGCCATCAGGTTGGAGGGTATCCCATCCTGTCACTATGTGGTCAGGGGCAGTCCTGCTTTCTGGGGGGATGGGCCACCGACAGGCTCCTCCTGCAGCCCTTGTGAATCAGGGTCAACAGCAGGTGACTCACACAGAGCCTGGTTCTCCCTCCTTGCAGGGAGAAGAGAACTTGGTGACCCTGAGCTGGAGTCACCTACCAGGGAGTTTGGGGGAGAAATGCCCTCATTGCCTGCCTATTAGCACTTGCCCCTGAAATCAGCACCTTTTATGGGGACTGTTAAACATGTATCATCATCCCCATTTCACAGGGCAAGAGAGTGACACTTGGGTGGTTAAGTGACTTGCTGAAGTTCACTAATACGGGAGACAAACTAGAACAAACTAGACCGCCTTCAACTAGTTTTATTACTGATAAGAATTCATCTTCCTGGTTCTTTAAAGCAATGCTAATTTTGGCAGTTAGGATGCACTCTTGCTCCAGACATGCCCGGTTCACCTCTGCCCTGTAGACAGTCCTTCTTCCTCCTAGACTTCTCTCACAGTTTCCCCAACTTGTACTCCCACTCTGCCTTTCACCAGTGCAACTCCTACACACGCGTCGGTTCAGTTCAGTTCAGTTCAGTCGCTCAGTCGTGTCCGACTTTTTGCGACCCCATGAATCGCAGCACGCCAAGTCTCCCTGTCCATCACCAACTCCCGGAGTTCACCCAGACTCACACCCAGCCAAGAAACCCTTTCCTGTGCGAGCCTTTCCACTCCCTCTAGCTCTCACCCATCTCCCTTTACTCCATGGGCCAGTGTTTATAGTCTGGGCCATAAAATCTAACCTTTATTATATAATTGCCTTTTCTGACTCTCTCATTCTTTCTTTTTCATCTGTCTTATTCCATCCATTGGGTGGTCTCCCTAAGGACAGGGACTGTGGCCTAGGCACTTGCTTTACATTCCCCGTGGTTTCCATCAGGGTTCGGGGCAAAAAGTTTCACCCAGTGTCTCCTGCGTGCATGCTAAGTCACTTAAGTTGTGTCCTACTCTTTGTGCCCATTGGACTGTAGCCCGGCAGTCTCCTCTGTCCATGTGATTCTCCAGGCAAGAATACTGGAGTGGGTTGCCATGTCCTCCTCCAGGGGATCTTTCCAACCCAGGGATCAAACCCCTGACTCCTGCATTGCAGGCAGATTCTTTGCCACTGTGGCATCAGGGAAGCCCACACCAGGGAAGCCCACTCCCTGTGTCTCTTGTTGGGCTGATTGACCAAATACACTGTAAACCTGGTCAAAGATGGGCCCAGGAGCTTCTGTTGCAAGCCTTTGAGGGGTGGAGTTACTGGGCTTCCAGCCATTAATCAGCTGTCTGCAACTCCCCCTCATCTAGTGGCTTGCCCGCCTGGTTCCTCCAACCCATCAGGAAAGATTGCACCTGGATTACCTGAGAGGGAGAGACAGAGCTTAATTGTATTCTCTGTTCACATCAGGATATCCAAGGACTGCTTAGACCAGATGCTTCTTTAACAATGCCCTTGTTATGCAGTGATCGAGGATACGTCAATGAAATACAAACAGCCTAGATACACGACATGAAAGATCTGGTCTAAATTCAAACAGGGGGCTTCCCTGATAACTCAGTTAATAAAGAATCCACCTGCAATCCAGAAGACCCCAGTTTGATTCCTGGGTTGGGAAGATCCCCTTCAGAAGAGAAAGGCTACCTACTCCAGTATTCTGGCCTGGAGAATTCCATGAACTGTATAGTCCATGGGGTCGAAAAGAGTCAGATACGACTGAGCGACTTTCACTTTCAAATTAAAACAGAACAAACAAAAACCAGAAGGTGAATGATTGTTTCTTTGAAGGAGGAACTCTGTGTTTTGTTTAGGGGTAGCGGGGGTGGTTTGAGATTGTTCAAGTGCATGTCTGAGGCCAAGTCTTCTCCCCTGTTACCCTCTTTGCGTGTACCAGTGAATGAGTGAAGTGAGTGAAGTCGCTCAGTCGTGTCCAACTCTTTGTGATCCCATGGACTATAGCCTACTACGCTCCTCCATCCATGGGATTTTCCAGGCAAGAGTACTGGAATGGGTTGCCATTTCCTTCTCCAGAGGATCTTCCCGACCCAGGGATCAAACCTGGGTCTCCCGAGTTGTAGGCAGATGCTTTACTGTCTGAGCCACCGAGTGCTTACTCTTACTCTTGTAGTTGATAACATGTTTTCACATCCATCATCTTGTTTATTCCTCGCAAAACTCTGAGAAAGAATAATCAGATCAGATCAGATTAGTCGTTCAGTAGTGTCCGACTCTTTGCGACCCCATGAATCACAGCTCTCCAGGCCTCCCTGTTCATCACCAGCTCCTGGAGTTCACTCAGACTCATGTCCGTCGAGTCAGTGATGACATCCAGCCATCTCATCCTCTGTCTGTCCCCTTCTCCTCTTGCCCCCAATCCCTCCCAGCATCAGAGTCTTCTCCAGTGAGTCAACTCTTCGCATGAGGTGGCCAAAGTACTGGAGTTTCAGCTTTAGCATCATTCCTGCCAAAGAAATCCCAGGGCTGATCTCGTTCAGAATGGACTGGTTGGATCTCCTTGCAGTCCAAGGGACTCTCAAGAGTCTTCTCCAACACCACACTTCAAAAGCATCAATTCTTCGGCGCTCAGCCTTCTTCACAGTCCAACTCTCACATCCATACATGACCACAGGAAAAACCATAGCCTTGACTAGGTGAACCTTTGTTGGCAAAGTAATGTCTCTACTTTTGAATATGCTATCTAGGTTGGCCATAACTTTCCTTCCAAGGAGTAAATGTCTTTTAATTTCATGGCTGCAGTCACCATCTGTAGTGATTTTGGACCCCAGAAAAATAAAGTCTGACACTGTTTCCCCATCTATTTGCCATGAAGTGATGGGACCAGATGCCATGATCTTCGTTTTCTGAATGTTGAGCTTTAAGCCAACTTTTTCACTCTCCACTTTCACTTTCATCAAGAGGCTTTTGAGTTCCTCTTCACTTTCTGCCATAAGGGTGGTGTCATCTGCATATCTGAGGTGATTGATATTTCTCCCAGCAATCTTGATTCCAACTTGTGTTTCTTCCAGTCCAGTGTTTCTCATGATGTACTCTGCATAGAAATTAAATAAACAGGGTGACAATATACAGCCTTGACGTACTCCTTTTCCTATTTGGAACCAGTCTGTTGTTCCATGTCCAGTTCTAACTGTTGCTTCCTGACCTGCATACAGATTTCTCAAGAGGCAGATCAGGTGGTCTGGTATTCCCATCTCTTTCAGAATTTTCCACAGTTTATTGTGATCCACACAGTCAAAGGCTTTGGCATAGTCAATAAAGCAGAAATAGATGTTTTTCTGGAACTCTCTTGCTTTTTCCAGATCCAGCGGATGTTGGCAATTTGATCTCTGGTTCCTCTGCCTTTTCTAAAACCAGCTTGAACATCAGGAAGTTCACGGTTCACGTATTGCTGAAGCCTGGCTTGGAGAATTTTGAGCATTACTTTACTAGCGTGTGAGATGAGTGCAATTGTGCGGTAGTTTGAGCATTCTTTGGCATTGCCTTTCTTTGGGATTGAAATGAAAACTGACCTTTTGCAGTCCTGTGGCCACTGCTGAGTTTTCCAGATTTGCTGGCATATTGAGTGCAGCATTTTCACAGCATAGTCACTAATCACAACAATGTTTATAAAATGTCTATAATTATTTAACAACTGCTATGTGCTGGGTACCATTCTAAGGACTTTATGTGTGTTAAGTCATTTGTTCCTTCCCATTTTACAGATGCAGAAACCGAGGCACTGAGACTGCCAGCATTGTGTAGTGGTGGGAATGTCCCCAAGGCAGAAGTGAATCAAGATTCTTAGATGATGAGCTCCATTGGAATAAAAAAGATGCACTAAGTGAGGAAACCGACATTGAACACCTACTCTGCCAGGTAAGGCTGTTCAGAGCTTTGTGGGCGCTTTCTCACCAGATCTTCACAGTTACACATCAGGTTATTGTGTCTGCGCTGTGACCTGCCCCCACATTTGAAGAAACACGGCCTCATGAGGTCAGCTGGCTTGCTGCAGGTACCTGGGTAGTGTGTGGCTGATCCAGGACCTGACCCCAGGTCTGCGGACTCACGCCCATGTTCTCCATGCCCCATGTCAAGTGCTTGGATGGCTTGGCCTTCTCTAGCTCTTTGTTTCTCCAGAAGAGGGGTGGGAGGCAACATTTATTTCACTGGCTGGGTGGTGAGATCATTATCACTCTTACAAAGCAGGTATTAACTCTCTAATTGTACATGGCACTGAGCAGAGCAATGAACTATTTTGTACACAAAAATAATTAAGTAAAGTCCACAGGGAGGAACTCTGCCCTCTGAGAACAAAGGATCCCCAGTGAGTGAAGGTATCAGGGTAGCCCGAAGAGCCAGCATCCTAGCACACATTCTCCTTGGCAAAAGTGTGTCCTTGCTGACAAGAAGAAGTGGCACAGGGGTGTGTGGGGTGGCTTCCAAACCCATCACTGCTTCTGGGAAGTACCTCTGAGTGGCCAAGACTTTGGAAGCAGATAAAGGTGGGTTTGAAACCTTCTTAGTAGCTGTGTAAGCTTGGACCAGTTTCGTACCCTCTCCAAGCTTCATTTCCCATCTATGGAAGTGGACTGAACAGGTATGCTTCTGTTAAATGAGATGATATACGTAATGCAATTAGCACTGCTACTGCTAAGTCGCTTCAGTCGTGTCTGACTCTGAGACCCCGTAGACGGCAGCCCACCAGGCTGCCCTGTCCCTGGGATTCTCCAGGCAAGAACACTGGAGTGAATGGGTTGCCATTTCCTTCTCCAATGCATGAAGGTGAAAAGTGAAAGTGAAGTCGCTCAGTCGTGTCCGGGACTCTTAGAGACCCCATGGACTGCAGCCCACCAGGCTCCTCCATCCATGGACTTTCCAGGCAAGAGTACTGGAGTGGGTTGCCATTGCCTTCTCCACAGTGCCTGACATAGAGTAAGCATGTAATCATCGAGATCTTGTTTTGGCTGTTAGGTAGGTGTCTTGTTCCCAGCATGGATTTTAAGGATAAAGGGAAGATTCATTTTCCTAGTGGAAAGGGGGACTTGGGACAGCACAGCAGAGGCACCCCTTTGATGCCCCAGGGCCCGTGGCTGTCACAGGAGGCTTGGCCCTTTGTTTCCCACTCACTCCTTCTCCTGAGACGGCTGGGAGAAGGAGGGGTGGGGGGTGCCTGGCCTTTCCAAGGCAGCCCTTCAAGTCTCCTATTCAATAGTTGGTCTTTAGCTCTTTATTTGGGAGAGTCATGAAGCTTTCTAGGTGACAGGAAGTACATCTGGTGAACGGTACCCAGTAGGAATTCAGTAAGTGACTGCCTGGGGTATCTGGGGTCCAGTTTCCCCAGACTAACAGAGTGGGCTGCAGCCCAGACAGTACTTGCTGAGGAATAAAGGACAGAAGGGTAAAGCGCATCTGCGTGCGAGGGGCTGCCATGCCATGCCAGGTGGGCCACTGTGCCTGCAGCCTGCGCGAGTCCCCGGAATACACGCCCTTTTCTCACCTGGAGCTGGGCTGAGAGCGACCCAGGGTACACGTTGCAGAACATCCCTGGCAGAGCCCTCCCCCCGCCACTGCCCAGCACTGCCTTCCTGCTTAATGGCCCGTTCGGGATGGGGAGGCGGGGGAAATGTGCAGAACTCAGGGAGAAAGAGATTAAACTCACAATAAAAACCAAACCCAAACATCACTGCCTTCCCTCTCGTCCTCCGCAGCCCTGACCCTGAGCTGTCTCTCAGCCAGTTTCCCTCCCAGGCAAATAATATTTATTCCAGGAGGCCCTGACACACCCGGCCAGAACAAGACAATGCTTGATTGTTCTTCCTCTCCCCTGCGGCAGGCGATGCGCTGGAGGAGAGAGCGTGAGGGAAAGGAGCTGCCCCCGCCACTCCCAGTGGGACCGGCTCTGGGAGCTGTCAAAACAGGCCACGATCAGGGCTGGGGAGGGGTGCTGGGCGGATTAGTGCGGCTGCTCTCGAAGTTTCACTCTTTTACCCCAGTTCTGGCAGCTGTGGCCACTTAAACAGCTTTGGCTTCCATTAAACAACAGAGTCATTAAGTCATGGAGCTTAATGAAGCTCTAAAGGGCCCAGTAGTCATCCCTCAGTGAAAAGTGCCAATTCATTGCTTGGGAGATAACAAACCTGGAGACTGTGACTAAGTCAGAGGTGAGCAGCTCCAGGCCCAGATTGACGGCTCACCTCAGCGTGACCCTGCGCTGAGAACCAGCCTCGTGCACAGGTGGGAAGAGGTGCGTGACCACTTGGAGAGAGTTGGACTGCTGGTTTCCCCAGCTGCTCAGCTGGTGTTTGGGCTAGAAAGAGCCAGAAAGTTCTCCTGTGGTTACTGGTTTTTATTAATCGGGACTGACACAGAGTATGTTATCCTGAAGTGTATCCCCCACCTGAATCAGGCCACCACCATCAGGGGCTGGACCAGGGAGTTAGTCTGCTTCCCCCCAGCCCCCAACCCTTGACGTTAGGGATTTTGCCTCATCTGTTGTGCCTCTGAACAGTCCTTGGCATGGTGTTGGTAGCACGTGTACAGGAAGTAGAGAGGACAAGTGAAAACCCCAGAGCCACCTCTTTTACCTCCTTTGGGCTGGAATCCACTTGCCACTGAAGGTAACAAGTGACTTGTCATTGGCTGGAAGTGACCACGCACAGGAGCTGCAGTGGAGTCCTACCCAGCATGTTCAACCTTTCCTTTATTCTGATTCACTGAATTCTCATCCTTAGGCAAGGAGGGCAGGGAGAGGTATTACTGTCCCCATTTTGCAGATGGAGAAACTGAGGTTCAGGAAAGTAAGTGACATCAGGACATCGGATTCCTGGTCTAGCACTCCGTGGTCTCTCATGCTTATATGCAGCGCCAGTGACCATTGGGCTACAGGACTTGGCTCCTTACTCTTCGTCCTGCTCTTGGGACCCCTCCAGACCAGGCCAGACTGCCTCTCTTACTCAGAGGCCAGATATTGGACAGGAATCAAAAGAGGAAAATGGCCCAAGAGCCTGTCTCCTGGCCCATTTCCCCAAGGTTTGAAAGCTGTCAGGAGAAAGAAGGAGAGATTTGGTTCCGAGGCCACTCTCAACAAGGGAGAGTTTTCCTTCCTTTAGCCATCTCATCTGCGTTTTCACTGTCTGCTCTCTCGGGGCTGGATGGGAGGAAGGGTCGCCCCTGCACAGAACCACGAGCATGCAGACTGTGGGAACTGGCAGGGACCCTTGCCCAGGGGCACATTTAAAGGACGCATGGCGGCTCCCAGGACTGCCTGGCTCCCTGTGACTCCCTGTGACTCCATGGGTGGGAAGGACAGTCAGCCTTGCTACTGCCCTGGGATGGCCAGCCTTCTGGAAACACCTCTCCTAATAGGAACAGGGCCTAGGGAGGCTAGTCCCTGGCTGGGAAAGCTGGATGAGTGACAGTCTGGCTTACTCAATGTGGGATTACTCAGCCTGTAAAAGTCCTGTTTATTTGTTAAGGAAGAAGCAGATCCATAACCCATCTGTTGACACCTGGACGGCACAGCGGAGGGAGCTGCACCTCTCTGCCCAGCCCCGCAGCCCCACTGTGGTTTTCCTGCCAAGTTGCAGTGCTTGCTGGGAAGAACACCTGGTGGGTGAGGGATGGGAGAGCTTCCTGCTGGCAGCAGCCACCTCTGCCCAGAGCCATGCTCATCACTGGGTGCCATGGAGGGCCCAGGCAGGAAGCCTGAGAACACTGTTCCAGACATATCTGCCGCAGAGCCCTGCCCCGGAGTGAGCCTGACCACGTTGGTGAGACCTAGTTCACCATCTCCCAGGGGCGGGCTCTCCAAGAACCTCTTTGTAATCTCCCAGCCTTTCTTTCCATGGCTATGTTAATCTTGGCTCCAGGACCAAATGAGTGGAAGATTCAGGGGGTTTTGAGTGTTAGATTGTAGGTCTGAGCTGAGCACACCACCCCTTCACTCCAGGCTCCTCCACGCCACTTTCATTCTAATGTTAGGAAAGCAGAGGAGAGAAGCTGGCTGTTGTTGACCTTGTTTCATGGTGTCATCAGAGGACAGGTCATTATTGTAAGAGTGGTGCTTGGAAAAAGAATGGGGTCAACGCTTAAGATACATGGGCTCCTGTCCTCACTCTGGCCTGAGCCAGCTGTGTGACCTTGAGCAGCGAGTTAGTCTTTCCGCATCTCCATTTCCTCAACCAGAAAACAAAAGAAATTGGATTGATGTCTCCCAGGGCCCCCTTCAACTCCAACATAATGTCACCTACATCCCCTCCCCGCCCCCAGGAGGATGTGGTCTGAGTTGTTCTCCCTGTTGTGATGATGGGTCTGCAGTGCTCCACACCTGCTTGCCCATCCCCATTGTCCACCTTGGTTCCCATGCAGGAGGGCTAACCCCCTTGCCTCTGCTGTCCTCTGAGTCTCTGGGAGGATGCCGTCAAGAAACCACTCAAGGCTGGTAGATCTGAGTCTCGGTTCCCACCTCAGGAAACTGACTTGCTGGTTGACTGCAGGCAAGACTTGGCTTTTCTGAGCCACATCCGCCAAATGGGACAAAAAATTCTCCCTGGGAAAGCGCTTCGGGATGAGCACGGAGGCTGAGGATCCAAATCCCAGGCCCTTTGGGAGACAGTGGACCTCTACTAATGGACCACACACTCAGCGGGTCTTAGTGTCCCAGTGTGCCTGGAACCTTGGCCTCCTGGCATGTGCTGGGTGTCTTGCCCACATGCATTGTGAATGGGGATCAAGATGCCCTCTTTTTGGATTAGTTCTGCATTTGGTTCTAGGACTGTGAATGGCTTTGCAGTGCCTTTTAGTGAGCTCTTCTCAGCTTCACTCATCAGGCCTTGGTTGGGGAGCTCTGTTTCCTTCCAACTGACTCAGTGTGGTTGCCAAGCTGATGCTGTTGAGTCACTCGGGCAAGGCCTGTTACTTGCCAGACATGGCTCACTTGGACCCATCTTTCCAGGGTAATGAACTCACAGGATTAAACTGAGAGCTCCTTCCTTCTTCTCTACCTTCACCTCCTAGCTGTCCATCAGCCCCCACCCACCCCCACCCCACCACCACCCCCAGCTTCTGGTCCTCAGGTGGGACCTCTTGAGCCAGGGAGCAATTAGCCAACTCTTCCCTAGAAGAAGTTGCTGTTGTTGTTGTACAGTCTCTCAGTCGTGTCTGACTCTTTGCAACCCCATGGACTGCAGCACACCAGGCTTCCCTGTTCTTCACCATCTCCCAGAGCTTGCTCAAACTCATGTCCATTGAGTCAGTGATGCCATCCAACCATCTTGTCCTCTGTCATCCCTTTCTCCTAATTTCAGCATCAGGGTTTTTCTAATGAGTCTACTCTTTGCATCAGGTGGCCAAAGTATTGGAGCTTCATTTTCAGCATCAGTCTTTCCAATGAATATTCAGGATTGATTTCCCTTAGGATTGACTGATTTGATTTCCTTGCAGTCCAAGGAACTCTTAAGAAGTTGAGCACTGGCCTGATAACCCTGGGATGAAGCAGGCCTGCTTTACAGGAACCCTTGGAAGGATATGAGTATTTTTTTCTTTTTCCCAGTGAGACAGAAATCTCTTTACTGAGTTTAAAAGCCAAGTTATGTTTTATTTTAAAAGCTTCAAAGTACATCAAATGTAAGAGATGACTTTCACTGTCATAAGCAATACTTTTATAATGTCCAGTTCGCTCTACATAGAATATCCCATTTGGTTTATTACAGTATAGTTAGGTCCTCAGTATCTATTTTTATGACCAGGTTAAAGCCAAACCCGTGTTCCCTGACTGTAAATATTAATATGATTTCTCAAATAGTACCTTCCTTATTAAACCTAAAATGCCATCATGAGGCATCTTATTTTTTGTAAAACTAAAGAAGAAAAATTGTTGCCAAATTAACTCTGATACAATATTTTTTTATTGTTTCATTATGTTTTCTTACTAAAATCTATACAGATTAAATAAGATCATTTAGAAGTTTTTAATCAATTTAAAAGTTAACTCCTATGTGTATGTGAAAAAGAAAACAATTTTGAAAACAGTTAAGATCAGATCAGATCAGATCAGTCGCTCAATCGTGTCCGACTCTTTTCGACCCCATGAATCGCAGCACGCCAGGCCTCCCTGTCCATCACCAACTCCCAGAGGTCACTCAGACTCACATCCATCGAGTCAGTGATGCCATCCAGCCATCTCATCCTCTGTCGTCCCCTTCTCCTCCTGCCCCCAATCCCTCCCAGCATCAGAGTCTTCTCCAATGAGTCAACTCTTCGCATGAGGTGGCCAAAATACTGGAGTTTCAGCTTTAGCATCATTCCTTCCAAAGAAAACAGTTAAGGTACTCCTTAAATGGAAAAGACATAAGTATTAATGGGGAGGCTCCTACAGACTTATTTAGAACTGCTTATAAATTACTCTGCCACATTCTGAATCCACTGTGGCCTCAAGTTGCCACCTTCTCTGCTTAGAATCCTCTTCCATACTCACCTGCCTGGTTAATTTTTACCTGGTCTTTAAGATTCACTCTCTCCAGGAAGTAAAGCATTCATTCAATAAATATGTATTAAGCACTTACTAGGCACCAGTGACTCTTCTAGCAATGTTCATAATTGCTAGAATACAATATTCAATATTCAAAATTCCAGCCTTCGTAGAGACCGAAGGGAAACCAGGGCAGACAGACCACACAGGTAACAGAAAATATCAGCTGGTGATACATGCAAGGAAGAAAAATAAAGCCAGTTAAGAGGACAAGGAACAAAGGAGTGGGGTCAGGAAGGCTCCCTGAGGCAGCAGCACGTAAGCAGGGACCTTAATAAAGTCAGGGAATGAGCCATGTGAATATTGAGCACTGCAGGTAGAAGAAACAGTAAGTGCAAAGTCTCTGAGACAGATGTGGGTATGACATGTTTATGAGAGGCAAGGAGGCTGGTGGAACTGGAGATGAGTGAGTGGATGGGCTTGTAGGAGGCAAGAAGCTGAGAAGGGTGATGGGGGACAGGTCACATAGGGTCTTCTTGACCCCTGTAAGGACTCGACTTTCAATGTGAAGTTATCAGATTTTTCAAATTTGATTATTTATTTGGGTGTTTTGGGTCTTGGTTGCTGCACATGGGCTTTTTCTAGAAGTTGTGGCGAGCAGGGGCTACTCTCCATTGTGGTGCATAGGCTTCTAATGCAGTGGCTTCTCTTGTTGGGGAGCACAGGCTCTAGAGTGCGGGCTCAGTAGTTGTGGTACATGAGCTTAACTGTCCCAGAATCTTCCCAGATGAGGGATTGAACCCATGTCGCCTACACTGGCACGTGCATTCTTAAACACTGGACCACCAGGGAAGTCCTGTTGGATGTTTTTAAATGGAGGGGTGACATAATTGGACTCAGGCTTTCATAGGATGGTTCTGGCTGCCATAATAGAGGACAGGCTATAGGGAACAAGGGAGGAATCAGGCAGATCAGCAAGAAGGCAACATCAGTAATCCAAGCTAAAGACAGTCATGGCTTCAGTGGGGCAGCAGCCTTGAGATGCTGAGGGGCCCTTAGTGTCTTGAAACATTTTTATGGTAAAGCCAACAGGATTTCCTAAGACATACAGGAGACATGGAAGAGTCAAGGATGGCACTAAGGTATTTGGTTCAAACAATCAGGAGAATGGAGTTACATCACCTGAGACAAAGATGATGAGTGAAGCAGATTTAGGGGGGTTGGGGAGATTAGACATTCAGTTTAGGACAAGTAAGGCTTGAACCGCCTATCGGATATTCAAGTGGAGATGTAGAGTGGGCAGAAGGTAAGCCGGTCTGGCACTCAGGGAGTGGTCAGACTTGGAAATATGAATGTGGGGTTGTTGATACATAGATTGTATTTAAACAGGAAGAACTGATAAAGTCATCTGCAGAACAAAAGCACTCCAAAGACTGAAACTCGGGGGTCTCTAGTTTCTAGAGGTCAAAGGAATTAGGAAGTTGCAGAGGCGATTGCAAAAGATCAGCAAGTGCAATGGCAACGCTTATGTTCTAGAAGTGAAGTGGAGAAAGTGTTTCTTGGAGGAGAGGATGGCTGACTGACTGTCAAGTATAACTCGGAGGTCAAGAACCTAGGATTGAACATTACATGTGGCAGCTCAGAGGTCATTGGTGATCATACTCAGAGCTGTTTCAGTGGTTTGAGAGAGAACTGGGGAAAAGAAGTTCATATGAACAACTCTCAAAGAATTTTGTTGGGAAGGTAATCAGAGAGATAGTGCACTAGGTGGAGGAAAGTACAGGTTAAGGTGGTTTTTTAAAAATGAAATGTACTTATTAGTTGGCTAAGGAACTATGAGGGGACATCGATGTGAATTTTTGAGAGCTTAACTTGGAGCCAGGAGAGGAGATTTAGAAAGGCAATTTTCATCTTTTCCCCATTAGCCCTGTCACCCCAGTTCTGCCTCTGTCTTTCACTAAATGGTGAGGGGTATGTTCATTTGGGGGCTTCCAAGGTGGTGCCTAGTGATAAAGAACCCAGCTGCAATGCAGAAGATGTAAGAGATGTGTACTCAATCCCTGGGTTGGGAAAATCCCCTGGAGAAGGGAATGGCTACCCACTCCAGTACTCTTGCCTGGAGAATCCCAAGGACAGAGGAGCCTGGCAGGCTATGGCCCAAAGTGTCGCAAAGAATCGGACTGACTGAAGCAACTTAGCACATACACATGTTCATTTTTGTATTAACATCTTGTGCAGATGTGTGGTCTCTCTGGTATTTAGCAGACCAGGGAGACCACCTGCCATTTTATATTGGATGCCTACCTGTCATGTCATGTCACCTCTTTTCTAGAAAACTGACATCTAGCCATAATGCCTGATTCATGTATTATAATATAACCTGGTGGTTGTATGGTGAAGTGATTTATCACTGCCAGAGGAGGCATAATAATGTTCATACTCTTATACAGTAATCAATGAATAAGCATGTTGCATCATGGAGTATTTAAATAGTCTTTAAGGGTCAGATTTCTGGCCTTTATACACAGAATATTCTTCTAAGTATGACAAAATAGACACCAAAAGACTTCTCTCCACCTAACACTGTATATAGTGAGAACCCATACAGATGTCTGATCATGTTTTACGAACTTGAGATGATTTCTAGAAGAATATAATAGTAACCCACATTATTATTACATAGATAATAACATTAACATGGAAATGGCTGACTCATGTTAAGAGTCAGGAATCATTGACTAGGAATAATTTGTTTTTTTTTTTTTTTTTTTCTCATGACAAGGCATACGGTTTTCCTTCTTAATAACAACACACAAATAGGCATTACTTTCCCCTTACCTTCTTGGTGCATGCATGCATTTGTGTTCAGTCATGTCTGACTCTTTGCTACCGCACGGACTGTAGCCCACCAGACTCCTCTGTCCATGGTATTTTCCAGGCAAGAATGCTGGAATGGGTTGCCATTTCCTTCTCCAGGGGATCTTCTTGACCCAGGGATTGGACCCTTATCTCTTGAGTCTCCTGCATTGGCAGGCATGTTCTTTACTGCCGAGGTCCAGCCCCAGTGGATCCAGGGAATTCAAAGCAGGGACAGCGTCGGCAAGGATCAGGAAACAATTGCTTAATTAAACGTTAATTAAGGATATAAAGAGTGGTTAAATAAGGATAGCTCAGTGAGGAAACTCAGTGGAGAAAAGAGGCTGAATAACTTGGTTTTCATGGAAAGCTAATAAAATTCCAAAATAAGGAATTTGCATCACCTACGTAGGCCACAGGCATCCTCCTGTTCTCCCGAAGGAGAGGAGACACTAAGGCCTCCCCAATCAGATCTTAGAAGCCCAGGCAAAATTAGTAGGCTTGACGAGCCTCCATGCCCCAGATGGAAATTCAGCCAGAAGGTGAGAGAAAGAACAACATGGGGAGACCAAGTTTTGGTGAACAAAACCTGCACTTTATTTTCCAAAGTAGTTTTATACCTTAAGTTGTGCATAGAGGATAATGGGGGAAGGGATAGAGTCATGCAAGGACAGCAGTCCTTGATCCTAATCGAAGCCAGGCTTTCAAACTTATCATATGCAAAAGTTTAGGTGATTTACATCATCTTCTGGCCAAGAGGCCTGTTAACATTTTAAGATCCTTTCTTCAGAAAACTTATTTTTCTCTAAAGGTGATTAATCTGAAGTCAGGCGCCACCCTCCAAAAGCATTAGATAAAGTTGCATTCCTATAGGGCAAAGGTGTGGTGGGCTTTAACAAGAAAAGAATTAACTCAAGGGTCCAAGGTTACAAACATTAAAGCTACTACTTACATTTCTATACACCAATTATATTAATCAATACACTGCCAAGGACACAGTAGGTAAGGGATATGGAAACTTAGCAGCAAACATTGGCCCAACAAGTGAAAAACCCTTCACCAATACAATTTCTAATCAATCTCTTAACTGCTCAAAGGAATCTGTATTTAGACAGTTTAGAACATCTCATGCCTCTCACAGTTGGGAGGCTCTGAACAATCACATGTGGCCGGAAGAACCTATTCAGGCAAGCTAGAGGACTTCCAAAGGAGTTTGTAGGTCAAAACACTCTTGTCACGCCCAGGAATTTTATTAACTGGAGCTCTAGATCAGATCAGATCAGATCAGTCGCTCAGTCGTGTCGGACTCTTCGCGACCCCATGAACCGCAGCACGCCAGGCCTCCCTGTCCATCACCAGCTTCCGGAGGTCACCCAGACTCACACCCATCAAGTCAGTGATGCCATCCAGCCATCTCATCCTCTGTCATCCCCTTCTCCTCCTGCCCTCAATCCCTCCCAGCATCAGAGTCTTCTCCAATGAGCCAACTCTTCGCATGAGGTGGCCAAAATACTGGAGTTTCAGCTTTAGCATCATTCCTTCTAAAGAAATTCCAGGATTGATCTCCTTCAGAATGGACTGGTTGGATCTTCTTGCAGTCCAAGGGACTCTCAAGAGTCTTCTCCAACACAACTGGAGCTCTAAGTTAAGTCTTTTTTAGAGAGAGAGATGGTGGTGGGGGACAGCCCCCAGTAAAGTCAGAGGTGTAGGTGAGAGCACAAAGCAGTAAAGTAGGCAGACTCTGGTTTTGGGGGTAGGTGCTCGAGAATTTCCAGGGGGACTCCTGGGGCTTGATCCTGCCTTTGTGTATGCCAAGCCCCCCTTCCTCATGACCTTTGCCACGGGTGGAGTTCCTCACGCTGGCTCCTGGCACTTTACCAGCTAAGGCACTGGGGAAGCCCCTCCTTATTGGTAGTGTAGTAAAAAGAAAAATAATAATGAGCTTTGGGGTCAGTCAGATCTACATGAAAATCCTCAGTTTATACCATTTTTCTAGATTCCACATCTATGTGTTAATATATGATTTTTGTTTTTCTCTTTCTGACTTACTTCACTCAGTATGACAGTCTCTAGGTTCATCCACGTCTCTGCAAATGGCACAGTTTCATTCCTTTTTCTGGCTGAGTAATATCCACTGAGTATACAGATGAACTTATTTTCAAAGCAGAAATGGGGACACAGATGTAGAGAACAAACATATGGATCCCAAAGAGAGAAGTGGGGGATTGGGTGGGATGAATTGGGAGATTGGGATTGACATATATATGTACTGTATGTGTGTCTGCTAGTCACTCAGTCATTATGTATAAAATAGATAACTAAGGAGAACTGACTATATAGCACAGGAAATTCTACTCAGTGCTCTATGGTGACCTCAATTGTGCCCCTCCTACCATCTTGTGGCTTCTCCTTTGTCCTTGGATGTGGGGTATCTTTTTTTGGGTAGATTTCAACATCCTCCTATTGATGGTTGTCCAACAGCTAGTTGTGATTTTGGTGTTCTCGAAGGAGCAAATGAGCTCATATCCTTCTACTCTGCCATCTTGATCTCCCTTTAAAAAAAAAAAAAAAAAAAGGATATATGTATACTGCTACTGCTAAGTCCTTTCAGTCGTGTCCAACTCTGCGTGACCCCATAGATGGCAGCCCACCAGGCTCCCCCGTCCCTGGGATTCTCCAGGCAAGAATACTGGAGTAGTTTACCATTTCCTTCTCCAATGCATGACAGTGAAAAGTGAAAGTGAAGTCGCTCAGTCATATACATGTAGCTGATTCACTTTGCTCTACAGCAGAAACTAATGCAATATTGTAAAGCAACTATACTCCATTAAAAATTAATTTTTTAAAAAGTTAACCATACAGTTGCAGGTAATTGCAGCCAGGTGTTTCTTTCCTCGGATCTCAGACCCTGGCTGTCAGTACGCACAGTGACGAGATGGCAGGAACTGGTTTGACACCAACATGAACCCTTCACCTAAAACTCAACTCAAGCCCAGGGATTTCTGAGCTTTGAAGCTTTGATGGCTTTCCTTGCTTAATCAGTCTCTGTTAAGCTCCCTTGAGGCTAAAGAGGGAAGAAGGGGCCATGAATTTTGTGTCTTTCTGTGGGAGAGTACACTTCCAAAAGCAGCATCCCCCCGCTCCAAATCAATGTATAATCAAAGTAAATACAGTGTCTCCTGCTTTGTAAAACTAGTGTAAACCAACACTGTTGTAAAGCAGTTATCCTCCAATTAAAAATAAATAAATTTTTAAAAAGAAATTGTGGAATCTCCAAGGCCTAATAGAGTAACAATATGCATAATAGTTTAAACATACATGTTAAATAAGGTTTCATCGGTCGCCCCCACTCAGTGATAGCTGCCAGACACTCTGAGAAAATCTGTCCCAATGCCCATAAAACACTAGCTCCTGTTTCTCTGACCCACAGGAACATCAAAACAGGAAGGTACATCCTTAATAGCAGTAATTCAGGACTTAGCAAGCTCTCTGTTTCACCAACGAACCGTTTAAGTCAACAACCTCCTACTCATCCATTGGCACATGTTTTCCTGAGTGATAATTGCCACTCTTCCCACAGGTAAGTTTTTTTAGAGAAAAATAGGATAGCTATTGGATGACTTTAAAAAAAACTTTTTCTTTAAATTGGAGTATTCTAAAGGAGATCAGTCCTGGGTGTTCTTTGGAAGGAATGATGCTAAAGCTGAAACTCCAGTACTTTGGGCACCTCATGCGAAGAGTTGACTCATTGGAAAAGACTCTGATGCTGGGAGGGATTGGGGCAGGAGGAGAAGGGGACAACAGAGGATGAGATGTCTGGATGACATCACCAACTTGATGGACACGACTTTGAGTGAACTCTGGGAGTTGGTGATGGACAGGGAGGCCTGGCGTGCTGCAATTCATGGGGTCACAAAGAATCGGACACAACTGAGCAACTGAACTGAACTGAACTGATAGCCAATTAACAATGTTGTGATAGTTTCATGTGGACAGCAAAGGCGCTCAGCCATACTTATACATGTATCCATTCTCCCTCAAACACCTTCCCATCAGGCTGCTGCATCATGTGAGCAGAGTTCCCTGTGCTGTACAGTAGGTCTTTGTGGTTAATACTGGATTGATTTTAGTCAGGCAAAGAATACCCAAACCCTTACCACTACTCCATCCCTGTGAAAACTGCAACTTAAGCTAAGTTGCTTAAGAAGCTCACCAGGGAAAAGAAAAGGCATTGTATTAAAATGAAACTGATTACACACCCTTCCTGACTATAAAAAAAAAAAAAGAATAGCATTTCATCATATACAGAGGCATTATCAGGTGGTCATAGCTATGTCAAAGTATATGTCATATGTCATAGCTATGTCAAAGCATGTGTCACAGCATAGTCAAAGTAGTGGTTTTTCCAGTCATCATGTGGATGTGAGAGTTGGACCATAAAGAAGGCTGAATGCTGAAGAATTGATGCTTTTGAATTGTGGTGCTGGAGAAGACTCTTGAGAGTCTCTTGGACTGCAAGGAGATCAAACCAGTCAGTCCTAAAGGAAATCAACCCTGAACACTCATTGGAAGGACTGATGCTGAAGCTGAAGCTCTAATACTTTGGCCACCTGATCTGGAGAGTAGACTTGTTGGCAAAGACTCTGACGCTGGGAAAGATTGAGGGCAGAGGATGAGATGGTTGGATAACATCATTGACTCAATAGACATGAATTTGAGCAAACTCTGGGAGACAGTGGAGATCAGAGAAACCTAGTGTGCTGCAGTCCATGGGATTGAAAAAGAGTTGAACACAGTTAGCAACTGAACAACACAACAAATCAGGTAGTGATTAAAATCCTAGATTCTAGAGGTAGAGCTGTGTATGGATTACTGCTTTAAACCAGTAACTGCTCATGTGACTGAGTAGCTTGGCTTCTGTACGCCTGCTTCACAGGGTGTTGTTAGACTTGTATGAATAAGACAATGTATTGCAGTGTTTTGATGGTAGATAGTAGTCAGTTGTTTAAAAGAAAACTATGTTAGATGGTCCTGATTACAGCTGATATGACTACAAACAGCCAACAAGCATTCACACAGCTCTGTTGTAATAATTTCTGCTCTAGGGAAAGAGAGAAAAAAATTGGTTCCCATCGCAAAAGACCACATATTACATGGTTGCATTTACCTGTATATGAAATGTCCTGACCAGACAAATCCACAGAGACAAAAAGTGGATTCATGGTTGCCCAGGGCTGGGTAGCAGGACATGAGAAGTCATGAGGGGAAGTGACTGCTAACAGGTACAGGGTTTCTTTTTGGAGTGATGAAAAGGTTCTTAAACTGATTGTGGTGATGGTTACACAACTCTGAATACACTAAAAACCACTAAATTGTCAACTTCAAATGGGTAAATTGTATGGGATGTGAGTTATGTCTCAGTAAAGCTGTCTTTAAAAATATATCAGTGCCCATTTATTGCTCAATTAATCTTTATAATAGCTCATGGTTTTATTCCACAGTCAAGAAGACTGAAATTAAGATGTATTAAAGCAACTTAATCTGGCCCATATAAGTAGCATGTAATGGACCCAGGATTTCCTATTGATTGATTGACTGGATCTTAGTTTCACAAAATTGGATTAATCATCATCTTTGGTTCATGGTACATAATCCCCTTTGATCCACTAAAGGCCATCTCTTATTCTACTTTATTTTATGCATGTATGCATGCTGAATAATACAATAAATACGTCTGATGTCCCCCACCCCAAAGCAAGTTTAAAATGTCACCAACAACATCCAGCTCCTTTTTTGTTCTCTTCTTTCACATCCCTGACTCCTCCCCAGAGATAAGCACTAACCCGAATACTGTGGCACTTCCCTGACGGCTCAGCAGTAAAGACATCTGCCTGCAATGCAGGAGACAAAGATTCAGTCCCTAGGTATTGAAGATTCCCTGGAGGAGGAACCCACTCCAGTATTCTTGCCTGGAGAATCCCATGGACAATACCTGGTGGACTACAGTCTATAGGGTCACACAGAGTTGGGCACAACTGAAGTGACTTAGCTCACCCTCTGAATACTGTGCTTACCATTTCCTTGCCTTTTTTTTTTAAAAAAAAAAATAGCAATATGCATTCCTCAGTGGCATATTTAGCTTGGCTTAGTTTTAGCTTTGCTTCTCCATAGTTTTTGAACTTTATAAAAAGTCTCTCAGGTTGTATGTGGTCTTCTGGGACTAGGATTTTTCACTCAACATGGATTCATCCATGCAGAAGAGTGCCTCTGTGACTCTTTTGTTTTCATGTCATAGAGCGTTGCATTTTCTAAATACACTATGATTTCATTATGCACTCTTTTTTCAGTGGGTTTTGAGACTGTTTCCAGTGTTTTGATAATTTAATACATTCAATTGTTATTATTATTTGTATATTGTCTCCTTTACATATGCTAAATTTTCTCTTGGGTATATCCTTACAGAAATCAGTGTGCGTGCGTGGGTGCTCAGCTGTTCAGGCACGTCCGACCCTTTACAACCTCTTGGACAGTGGCCCACCAGGCTCCTCTGTCCATGGAATTTTTCAGGCAAGAATACTGGCTGCTGCTGCTGCTAAGTCGCCTCAGTCGTGTCCGACTCTGTGCGACCCCATAGACGGCAGCCCGCCAGGGTCCCCCATCCCTGGGATTCTCCAGGCAAGAACACTGGAGTGGGTTGTCATTTCTTCTCCAATGCATGAAAGTGAAAAGTGAAAGTGAAGTTGCTCAGTCGTGTCCAACTCCTAGTGACCCCATGGACCTCAGCCCACCAGGCTCTTCTGTCCATGGGACTGTCCAGGCAAGAGTAGGGGAGTGTGTTGCCATTTCCTCCTCCAGGGGATCTTCTCCACCCGGGGATCGAACCTGTGTTTCCTGTGTCTCCTGCATTGGCAGGCAGATTCTTCACTATTGCATCACCTGAGAAGCCCCACAGAAATTGAATATATACCGATTAAATTTGCTGGGTATGCAGTCATTCAACATTCCAAGATAACATTACATGGTTTTTCAGTTTCCACCAGCTATGTGTGAGACCCTCTCCACATCCAACACTTTGGTATTGTCAGACTTCTTAGATTTGTCAATCAAATAAATGTAAACTGGTATTTCATGGGGACAAAATGTCATCCATCTCTTCCTGATTATTAGTGAGATGAGCGCCTCTTTGTTTATCATGTGTTTTTTTTTTTTAAATAAATATGAAACCACTTTTATTTAAAACTTGAAGCAAACCCCACATATTGCTTAATTATATTTCATTAGCTCCTCCCTGTCTACAGGCTGAAATGACTGGTTCCATACGTATTTATTGTTCTATTAGATGTTTCTTTATGGTTTCTACCCATTTTTATGCTGAGCTGAGGTTTTTCTTAATTGTAGGAGTGCTTTATATATTTTTGAAACTGCTTTTCTGTTGGCTGTATATGTTTCAGATATTTTCTTCAAGTTTGTAGCTTATATTTTTACCTTCATTGAAGACTCTTTTTAAATTTTTTTTAACTTTCCTTTCAAATTTTAAACTTTTTTTTTCTTGTTGTTTGGAGGTATAACCTATTAGAAAAACATCTACTTCTGCTATACTGACTATGCCAAAGCCTTTGATTGTGTGGATCACAAAAAACTATGGAAAATTCTTCAAGAGATGGGAATACCAGACCACCTGACCTGCCTCCTGAGAAATCTGTATGCAGGTCAAGAAGCAACAGTTGGAACTGGACATGGAACAATAGACTGGTTCCAAATCCAGAAAGGAGTATATCAAAGCTGTATATTGTCACCCTGCTTATTTAACTTATATGCAGAGTGCATCATGAGAAATGCTGGACTGGATGAAACATAAGCTGGAATCAAGGTTGCCAGGAGAAATACCAATAACCTCAAATATGAAGATGACACAACCCTTATGGTAGAAAGTGAAGAAGAACTAAAGAGACTCTTGATGAAAGTGAAAGAGGAGAATGAAAAAGTTAGCTTAAAGCTCAACATTCAGAAAACTAAGATCATGGCATCTTTTGCCATCACTTCATGGCAAATAGATGGGGAAACAGTGGAAACAGTGACAGACTTTATTTTGGGGAGCTCCAAAATCACTGCAGATGGTGATTTCAGCCATGAAATTAAAAGACTCTTGCTTGGAAAAAAACTTGGAAGAAAAGTTATGACCAACCTAGACAGCATATTAAAAAACAGAGACATTACTTTGCCAACAAAGGTCCATCTAATCAAAGCTATGGTTTTTCCAGTAGTCATGTATGGATGTGAGAGTTGAACTATAAAGAAAGCTGAGCGGTGAACAATTGATGCTTTTGAACCGTGGTGTTGAAGAAGACCCTTGAGAGTCCCTAGGACAGCAAGGAGATCCAACCACTCCATCCTAAAAGAAATCAGTCCTGAATATGCACTGGAAGGACTGATGCTGAAGCTGAAACTCCAATACATTTCCCTCCTGATGTGTATAACTGACCCATTTGAAAACACCCTCATGCTGGAAAGGATTGAAGGTGGGAGGAGAAGGGGATGACAGAGGATGAGATGGTTGGATGGCATCACCGACTCAATGGACATGAGTTTGGGTAAACTCTGGGAGTTGGTGATGGACAGGGAGGCCTGGCATGCTGCAGTCCATGGGGTCACAAAGAGTTGGACACGACTGAGTGACTGAGCTGAACTGATAGCCAATTAACAGTGTTGTGGTAGTTTCAGATGAACAGCAAAGGGATTCAGCCATACAAATACATGTATCCACTCTCCCCCAAACCTCTCCCATCCAAGCTGCCATATAATATTGAGTAAGAGTTCCATATGCTGTAAAATAGGTCCTTGTTGGTTATCCATTTTGAATATGTCAGTGTGTACATGATCTTCCCAAACTCCCAAACTATCCCTTCCCCCCAGCAACTTTAAGTTCGGTTTCTAAGTCTGTGAGTCTCTTTCTGTTTTGTAAGTTCATAATTTATTTTTAGATATAATTTCTTTTTAGATTACACATATTATAAGGGACATCGTAGAATGTATCTCCTTCTCTTTCTGACTTACTTCAATCAGTATGACACTCTCTCGGTCCATCTGTGTTGCTGCAAATCTCATTATTTCATTCTTTTTAATGGTTGAGTAATATTCCATTGTATATATGTTTCACATCTTAGCTTTGTTGATGGACATTTAGGTTGCTTCCATGTCTTGGCTATTGTAAATAGTGCTGCAGTGAACATTGGAGTGTATGTATCCTTTCAGATCATGTTTTTCTCCCAATACATGCCAAGGGTGGGATGGCAGGGTCATATGATGGCTCTATTTTTAGTTCTTTAAGGAACCTCCATGCTGTTCTCCATAGTGACTAAACCAGTTTACATTCCCACCAACAGTGTAGGTGGGTTCCCTCCCATTGGAGACTCTTTGGACAAACAGAAATTCTTAGTTATAATATAGTCAAACTTATATATCTTTTCTTGTATAACTAGAATGTTTGTGTCTTGACTAAGAAATCTTTTCCTATTCCAAGGTTATTAAGATACTCACTAGTTCTGAAAGTTTTCAAATGTTGCCTTGATATTTATATTCTTAATCTATTCAGTATTGATTTTTGATGGTGTGAGATAGGGGTCCTTTTCAATGATTTCCATGTAAAAAGCTCCCTATTTTCAGTGAAGGGGATATTTACACCTAGACCTTTGCACCTTGAAAGCCCATGCTTTTAATCACTGTGCTATTCCAAGGAAATAGTGGTATCGTATTAGACTGTTGGATAAGCAAGCGTTAGACACTGGGGAGAAAAGTGAACTAAGGCACAGCTTCTACCCTCAGTCTGTTGCTCAATATTAGGAGCTGAGTGTTGGATTAGATCCTTTTTTTCAAATCATTTCTGGCCCCTCTAAGTTTCATGACAGCATATTCCAGGTCATCTTTTGGCATTGACAGTTCCACTGAGCAGTTCATATGGGAAGCTCTGGGTTCCATTCCTTTTTTAAAATTAGATTTAAATATTTTAATTTAAGTATAGTTGGTATGCATATAGGCTACAGGTGTACAACATAATGATTCACAGTTTTTAAAGTTTTTATTCCATTTATTGTTATTATAAAACATTAACTATATTCCACATATTGTACAATATAACCTTTTAGCTTATTTTATATCTAATAGTTTGTATCTCTTAATTCCTTACCCCAGGTTACCTCTCCTTCCCTCTTGCCATTGTAACCACTAGTTTGTACTCAAATCTGTGAGTCTGCCTCTTTTTTGTTATATTCACTAGCTTGTATCATTTAGATTCTGCATATAAGTGAGATCATAGAATATTTGTCTTTCTTTGGCTGACTTACTGCACTTAGCATAATGCCCTCAAGTCTATCCATGTTTCTGCAAATGTGAAAATGTCATTGTTTTTATGGCTGAGTAGTATTCCGGTGTGTGTTTGTGTGTGTGTATGGACTCAGTACAATACTTATGAAAATACCAAGGAAATAAAAGCAAAAATAAACAAGTAGGACCTAATTAAACTTAAAAGCTTTTGATAGCCAAGGAAACCACTGATAAAATGAAAGGACAACCTATTGAATGTGAGAAAATATTTGCAAATTGACTTGACCGATAAGGGATTAATATCCAACATGTGTAAACATCTCAATGTCAAGAAGACAACTTGATTAAAAATGGGTTTAAGAACCAAATAGACATTTTTCCAAAGAGAAAATGCAGATAGCCAGCAGGCACATGAGAAGATGTTCAGCATGAGTAATCATCAGGGAAAAGCAAATCAAAGCCACAGTGAGATATCACCACACACCTGTCAGAATGGCTGTCATCAAAAACATCACAAATAATAAATGTTGATAAGGATGTGGATAAAAGGAAACCCTCATACACTGCTGGTGGAAGTGAACACTGGTGCAGCACCTATGGAGAACAGTATGGAGGTTTCTCAAAAAACTAAAAATAGAACTCCCATGCATGTGTACATGCTAAGTTGCTTCAGTCGTGTCCAACTCTTTGTGGATCCTATACTGTAGCCGGCCAGGCTCCTCTGTCCATAGGATTCTCCCGACAAGAATTCTGGAATGGGTTGCCATGCCCTCCTCCAGGAGATCTTCCCGACCTAGGGATCGAACCCAAGTCTCTTACATCCCCTGCATTGGCGGGCACTTTCTCTATCACTAGTGCCGCCTGAGAAGTCCGGAACCACCATACGACCCAGCAGTTTCACATCTGGGTACACATCTGAGGAACAAAAACCCTATTTCAAAAAGATAACATCACCCTGATGTTCATAGTAGTAGTATTCACAATTGCTAAGATATGGGAGAAACTTAAGTGTCCATCAGCAGCTGAGTGGATAGAGAAGATGGATTCTGCTTCTTTAGTCCTCATTTCTTTCATTTTCTGGAGGTTAAAGTGCCACCATGGGGAAGAGCACAAGCTTAGAGTCAGACAAACCTAGTTTCAAGGCTCAGTCCCATGCAGTAACCTGGAGGAAGTTAAACCCTTATGAACCTCAGTTTATTTGCCCTGTGTTCCTACTCTGCAGATCCTCTGCAGAAAAGCTTAGCTTCCTCATTTACTCCTCTGCTAGGGGGTAGGACATAGGAGATGGTGGTAGCCAGCCCCTCTGGGACCATCTGCCGCATGGAAGGGTGATGCCCCCACAGAGCTGACGCAAATGACAGATGTCCACTATCGCTCCCTGGGATGTTACCCTGTCTTATCTTTCCCCCTCTGCTTGGCTGGAGGATCTCATCACTCAGCTGGCCTATGAGCTCCTGGTGAGAAGCCCTCAGACCTCACTCCACGGTCTCACCCCAATGCTGTGTACAAAACAAAGCGTTCACCAGTAGTCTTTGAGGGACTGAGTTAAGAGGGAAAGAGACCCCACTCTCGCAGTCTGGGGCTGAAGGCTATGCCTTTTGGTTTCCCAGGGAAAACAAAAACAAAACCCAAAAGCCAGCCATCAAAACAGAGAAAAGAGAAAGGCCTTCCTCCACATACCACCCCAGGTGCTGAGAGCCGGCTTTGAGAAGGTCGGGTGTGACAGGCGGCCTCCCACTCGGTCCCTTATTGGTCCCCACCACCTGGCTGGAGTGTTTATCGCTGGCACCTCTCACGCTTGGCAGGCAGGGATTCCTGGCTCTGCACACACAGCAGCAGAGAGAAGAACGATCCCACAACACACACGGCACCACTCCTGACTCCACAACCCATGTATGTAGCCTGGTAATTAATCAACCAGTGATGAGATACAGGAACATCGCTGGGTCCTGTCGCTGCCCAGGGCGCTTTGCATTGTCACCGCGTACATTTTTCATCCAAGCTAAACAGAGTGCTGGGTGGGGTGCTGTTTCTTGCAGTATTTATAGGCCCCTGGGATTTTTCCCTTCTCTCTAAGGACTGTGAAGGGAACAGGCTGACTTCAGCAATTTCTGCAGTGAGGTCATAGGGCCCTGGGAGGGTAACCTGAATCCAGGAGATGGTACCCAAGGCCACTTGGGTGTTAGAGAGAGAGAGAGTCAGGAAAGGGGGGACTTGATTCAACTAAATCTAAGACTCATTTGCAGTGTTTTTGGTAAGGTTCCAATTATGCCTCTCAACAGAGCAAAGTTTTACAACATTCCAAATGTAAACATTGGAAAGAGGCTACAAAGTGAAAACAATCAGGTGACATCTCAAGCCAAAAAGAAGCCCAAAGTGATCTTAACCATCGAACCACCCCAGGCTAAGTGGAGTTTGAATGATCGGCCTGCTAGAATCTACATCAGTCTTCCTCTCACTCACATAGGAAACTCTAGAACTTGACTTTAAGACACTGGGCTTGCATCCCAGGTACACTGCCTGCTAGTCCCATGGTCCTGGGCTTGCAGCTGAACCTGTCAGTGCCTGACTGTGGGCATCTGTGAAGTGGGGACAGTCCAGCCCAGCTTCCCAAAAGGTTTGTATGGCAATTCAAAATGAGGTACTGTGAACAGCAGCTCCCCGGGTGTTCATGTCTCATGGGGGTCCGGATGGCTCCAGCGTACACGGGTGTCCTTGTCTTTTCTCTCTGAATCCTGTATCTTTGCTTCTTCTTCAGATGCCCTGCTCTTCACTTCTCTCTCCTTTTTAAATATTAAAATAAATAAATATTTTTTTTTGTCTGTCGAGGTCCTAGTTGCAGCATGCGGGATCTTTAATTGCAGCATGCAAGATCTAGTTCCCTGACCAGGGATAGAACCCAGGTCCCCTGCATTGGAAGCGTGTGAAGTCTTAGCCACTGGACCACCAGGGGAGTCTGCAGGTGCTCCTTTTTGGGATTCCTCTTCTCCCATTCAGGCCATGATTAGGATTTCCCAGGGGTGATTCATGGGTTGCTGGTCCCCACATGGCACACAATGAGAGGGCCTTCTGAAGACAAATCAATTTGGAAACAGAGCCCTGTAACCCCCTCTGAAAGTTCCGGAGACCTCATCCATGTCTGCTCCTCTATTGCTTGGCACCTCACTCCTGAATCTGATCCCAGAACCCATTTTCTATATATTGCCTATTAATCCCTCTCCCCAAATACAACTTGGGACTCATCCTCGATGATGTTGGTATGGTGACAGGATACACTGAAGCTTATGACTTGTCAAGCACAGTCGTGGTTCTTTGCGTGCTTTAGTACTAAGTTGCTTCAGTCATGCCTAATTCTTTGAAACCCTATGGACTGTAGCCCACCAGGCTCCTATGTCCATGGGATTCTTCAGGCAAGAATACTGGAGTGGGTGGCTGTGCCCTCCTCCAGAGGATCTTCCCGATCCAGAGACTGAACCCACATCTCTTATGTCTCCTCTATCAGCAGACAGGTTCTTTAACACTAGCACCACCTTATCAACATTTAACTCCCAGGCAGCCCAGCAAGATGGGCACACACCACATAGGCATGACCAAACCACAGGTCTACTGTCTTTTTAATAAATGAGGAAAGTAAGACTCAAAGAAGGCTGGTATCTTGCTCAGAGTCACAGAACAAGTTAAGTGATAGAGTGGGGCATGGCCCAGGCCTCCCTCCAGGTCTGTCCAGCAGGAAAGTGCAGTGTCCTGCCTGTCCCTAGCTGGAAGGACAGTGTCCTGCGAGGCACTGTGCGTGTGGGTGTGTGGCCAGTGGGCCTTTGGACTGGAGTGCTTACAGGCCTCTGAGTCCATGTGATGGAAGTCAGAGTCGCATTGGTGGACAGTCAACCCCGTGTGTGTGGCCAGCATGCCTGGGGTCTGTCGGGATGCCTGGAGTCTGTCGGGCACTCCACGTGGAATGACAACATCATCTCCATACACAGACAGACAGGCTCAGGAGATGGAGTGGTGTGGCCGGGCAGCTGCCAAGCTAGAGTCCCAAGTGTTCTAGATCCAACCTCACAATCCATGCTCTGGAGCCGCTTAGATTGCTCCGCTTTTCTCACTAATTGAAACCTCAGGGCGCTGTTGTGGTGCCTGTTGCTATAAACACTTTGCCAATTTGCATAAGTATGTGACATTATAAAAGTTCCTGAAAGATCTTATCCACCTTGCTGGCACCCAGCCCAAGGGAAAGCCAGGTAGAAAGACAATGTGTGTGTTATTTAAGAGAAGAAAAAAAAAAAAAACTTTTCTTGTTTTTGTTCCCCATGCAGGTGAACAGGGTAAGAAGTGGAAAACACCCCGGGCCGAGGCAGCGCCTGCAGCTTGCTTTGTTTTGTTTTGAAATTGTTTGAGAGAAATCTTCCTTGTACCTCCTAAGCTGCCTGTCATATGTGAAAAGCCGGAACGGGGCTCTTAAGATTCTATAAATGAATTCGTTTTGGAACACAGGGTTCTCTGCTGGGCGGGAAGGAACTGTAGCAATCACTGGGTCCAGCATGTCACTTGCAGAGAGGCCCGTGACCTGGACCTGGCAGCCATATGCCACTCTAACCTCTGTCCCATGGCTCTCCCACACTCTCCCAAGCTCTCCAGGCTCAGCTGAACAGTTCACACTTGTTTTCAGCAGCGTGAAACTCAACTCGATGCATCAAGACACAGTCGATAACTTCAGAGCTGGGCCCAGGTGAGCCCTCCCCAGACTTCTCTGGCCTCTCTGCTGAGCCCCAGCCAGTCCCAAGCATCAGCCCCAGGTCAGGATGGTACCTGCCCTCCAGTCTTTATCCCCGGAGCTCCTTCAGAAGATGGGTGATGTCATCCCTGCTTTTCAATATGGACATCAAGGCTGGGAGAGGTTAGTGTGTCTTGGGTCCACAGCTGGGAAATGAGGCTGACCACAGCCCAGGACTGACTGGCTGGGTGCTTCAGTGTCATCAGCTTCCTAGGTTGTGGGAAAGAGTAAGAAAAAGCAAGCACAAAGTCTAGCCCGGTGTCTTGTACACAGTGGGCGCTTTCAGAAAGCTTGGTCCCATCCCTGTGATGTCTTCTCTGAGTCCTCCTTCATCATCAGTTAAACCTGATGGAAACAGGGTCTATAACATGCAGATTTATTACCATTTGGTTTACCTAAGTAACCTTTCCTTCAGAGGGACTTGGTAACCCAGCAAATGAATTTCAAACTATCTGGCACTTGAGTGGGTGGAGGATAGTACTTTGCAACTGAGAGCCCAAGAAGCTGTTAAACACTTAAAATGTACAGGGAGGAATTGTTCATCCTATCCCATCTCCTAGCCAGGAAAGAATATATGTATCTTCTCTCTCCATCTCAAGCAGCCTTGTTTGAGCAAAGTTCTTGATATAATTTCTTGACCCCTCCCAACCAGTCTCCCTAGTCATATTTTTGGAGGCTTCCTATTGAATAATTAAGCAGCACAACTTGGCATATAAGACAGTTTGAGTGAAGGCAGTGTGTGGGACAGGACGGTGGGGCAGGAGGGTGGGGTGGGGGGTGGAGGTGTGTTCAAAGGATAAGGACCTCAAGAAACCCAGAAACCCAAGAAGTCAAGGGCTTGGGCTGGGGAGGGGTGAGTCCATGGAGCATTAGGGAGGTTCACCTTGTGTCTTTCTGCTGGTCCACTTGAGGATCTTTCTGCACTTCCCCCTAAGCGTGCATGTTCAATCAGTCACTTGTGTCCAGCAATTTGTGAGCCCATGGACTGTAGCCCACCGTCTCCTCTGTCCATGCCAGAATGCTGGAGTGGGTTGCCATTTCCTTCTTGAGGAGATCTTCCTGACCTCGAGGGATTGAACCCAGGTCTCCTGCATTGGCAGGCAGATTCTTTACCACTGAACCACCTGGGAAGCCGAAGCAGGTGAGCAGCTTTGTCCTGCCACCCAGAAAGCCCAATTCCCCTTGAACTCCCCCTCCACCCCACCTTCCCTACAGTTACTTCCAGGGCTGAACAGCAGAGCCTGGAGGAACAGTGTCCAAGGGAGGAGACATGGCTGAGGGGAGGAGTTGCAGCCACAGGACCATAGAAGGTGGGATCAAGGCTTCTGGAAGGAAGGAGATGGGGAGGGGACCAGTGTTGACTGAGCATGTACTAGGTGCCAGGAATTTGACACATGTAATCTTATTTAATCCCTACAGAAGTCCTGTAAGATAGGAATTATTATCCTCTTTGTACTGGTGAGGATACAGAGGATCAGCAAGGTTAGGCAACTCACCGGAGGTCACATGATGACTGAGGTGGAGCCAGAATTCAAATGAGTGTCCTTTGATTGGAAATCCTGTATTCTTTCCATTAGCACTAGTACCTGGTGAGATCAGTTCCAAAGTGCTGACTGCGTTAGTTGTCCCTTTTCCCTTGTGAACTTGAGCAAGGTGCTGAACTTTCTGGCTTCCTGGCCTGCAAAATGGGCATCAGTAGACTACTTACCTTGGAGGTATGCTGTGGATTAAGAGAGGTGTGCAGCTAAGCTGCTTAGAGCAAGGTCCCGCAGGTCCGAGTTCTCTAAACATCAGCCACTGCGTTGACTTTTACTACTGATACCACTGTTCCTGCATCTTGGGGAAGACATGCACACCATCTCTGTGCCTTGGTTTTCTCATCTGTGAAGTGGGTGGGTTGGACAAGAGGATGCCTAATCTATCCAATAAAAATGAAATTTTATTTCCAGCTGTAAAATCCAATTACTCTGCTTGGCGTTCAGGTTCCTCTATTGGCTGCTCCAAGGTTTCCCACCAGACCTGGACTCCCCTGTGGGGTCCCTTCATTCTTAATCATGTGCCCAAAGCCTGGCACCCAGCTGATTTCAGCGACTGTCTGATTCCTTCCAGCCTCCAGTCGTACTCTTTACCTTCCTTGATGCTCCTTGCTGTCCTCTGCCAACTTGACTTCTGCACTTCTTTCAAGGCCCAGATTAAAACTCAACTCTTCCATGAAACTGTCTCTGGCAAACCCCACCCTGCGATAACTTCTCCTTCACTTAAAACTCCCTCAGCTCTTCTGCCCACAGTCTGAGTCACACGGATTTTGAATGGTTTATATTGTCTCATTTAAGTCTGTTTAATTTGCTCAATTCCCTAAAAGTAAACTCCCCAAGGGCACGGCCCTCGTTTGCTACTTCGGTGTAGCCTCAGTAATACCTGCACTGTTCTGGGTGCCTGTTTGGTGAACTAGTGGCCCTTATGCTGGCCATTCCCTGCTCAACCAATGACTGAGCATCCCTGCTGGTGGGAGGTGGGGGGACTTAGTTCAGGGTGCTTATGACTCTGAGGATGGCATAGGGATTACCTCTGCCCTCAGGGAGCTGCAGAAAAAGAGGCAGATGTCTTGGTGTAAACAGCAGGCTGCAGTATGATTAATTGCATTGCAGAGGTGCGGGAAAGGTGCCCCTCTGCCTGCAGAAGGAGGTGAGCTCAAGGATGAGCAGGAGCCACCAGCAAGGACGGGGAGGGCATTTCCAAGGGCACAGAGAGTGGGAAGACACGTGCGTCTGGTTTCTTGAGACCGATTAAAGGGTATATTTTAGGGGAGGGAAGCAGGTCGGGGACAGCAGGAGGGACTGAAGTTGGAAATACAGTTTTCAGTTATCCAAAGGCATATCCAGAGACCCCCAGTGGGGTCTTTATCCCCTCAATCCAAATGAAGACCATGTCCAAGTGAGAAAATTAACAGCTACATAAAGAGGTTTATTTATTATTTGGCATGAAAGTGCCCCCTTTTTAATTTTTAATTAGAGGATCATTGCTTTACAATGTGGTGCTGGTTTCTGCTGTGTAACAGTGTGAATCAGCTGTAAGTATACCCACATCCCGTCCCTCTTGAGCCTCCCTCCCGCCTTCCTCTAGGTCATCACAGAGGCTGAGCTGAACTCCCTGTGCTATAAGGCAGCTTCCCACTAGCTGTTTTATACATCACGGTGTATACACATCCATGCTACTTCCCAGGTTGTCCCACCCTCTTCCCCTGCTGTTTCCGCAAGTCCATTCTCCACAGCTGCCTCTCTATTCAAAAGTGCCCTTAAAAAAAGAAAAAAGAAAGAAATCATGCTGATGAGAGATATTTGTTTTTCATTTCATTTTGTTTTAGCAAAATGTTTTGTTTATCTTGGCTCAACAAAATAAAGATCTGGCAATTCTATGCCAGAAGGGAACTTTCCAGGTCTAAATTCTTGAAGCTTACTGCTAGAGAGTCATTGAGATATATGGAAATAAGGAGCAGGTACAATGTCGATTAATCTCTTAGGAGGACAGAGAAAGGTTTAGAACTTCTCAGCAATTTCCACTGATGAGGTTGGCAGATGGAACGACGCTCACGGTGGAGGCTGTAGGGGAGCCAAGGGCAGAGACAGTTTGATCTGTTTTTATGGCTTTAAGCCCTGCTCTCCCTCATGAGAGGTGTGAGCTATTCGAGCTGCCTCTTGGTCCTCCTCTGCTCTGTGCTCTTGCCCCCTCCCTGGGAGGGAATAAAAGGTGTCCAAGCTCTGCGTGCAGCTCAGACCCGATCGCCCATCTTTCTGCCTTTCAAAGCGACAGCTGACAACTGTGCTTTCTCATCTCCAGGTGCAAAGGAAATTGCCCCTTGTAAGTGTCTGCATGTCTCAGGCCCCCGCTCCCCCACCCACCACCAGGGTTGTTTCGGTGCCTGTCAGTTGAATTTGCACTAATGAGATTAAAGTCGGTGTGTTGGAACGTTCACACATTTTTGCCCAGATCCGTTCAAAATTCCTAAGGTAAGAACTTGCCTGAATCAATATAGTAGTCATTTCAAATCTTGAGCTGTCCCTTGTAGGGCATTTCAGTCATTTCGTTGAAACAAGAGAACAGCCAGGGGCCCTGGAAACAAAGATGTGAAGAGGGATGAGGGGCAGGGGCTGGGTAGGCTGCTCTGGGGGAAAGAGGGGGTTTCAAGTCTATATAGCAACATTTGGTTAGTTCAATAATTTCTTACTCTAGCTGGGATTTTACTCTACAGATGATTTACTTAAGGCCTTGCAGCAGTTTTGGTCAAAAAGGCAAGCAGTCATGACAATAGGAGGCAGGGGATCCCAAGGAGCAAGAGAGAAGATGCAGCCTGGGGAGGGTGGGACAATAGGGGATGATGACAGGGGGTTTTCAAGTCTTTGGCCCCTGGAGTCATGGACAGAGGTACTGAATCAACGAGAAGACTTGGAGGCTGGCAAGGAGGGGGCTCATGCAAATTTCTTGTTATTGAAGCAACCACAGCTTGGACAAAGCAGCCAAGGCTTAAGGGAGTAGCAAAGACCTGAATTCTTGTCTTAGGTCCACTGTGTGAATTTGGGTCAGTGGCACCACCCTCCTGTTCCTCAGTTTCCCCGGAATAAAATGAGGGCAGGGCACCACTGAGATTCCTTCCAGTTCTGTCCTGAGCTGAGACTCTAAGCAAAAGAGTCCTGCTCCCCGCTCTTGTTTCCTCATAAGATGCGAGCTCCCCGGAGCTGGGGCTATAACCCTGTCTCAGGCTAAGTTTGGGGTGTGTGGAGGGAGGGAAAAAGGAAGGCACTGAGCCAAGTGAAAGTAACAGGGGATGCCACTGCACATGCACTGATGACCGCCCACCGGAAGACCAAGGACAACTGGGTGATGGACGGCATTCTACACGCCAGTGCCCTGGAACAGGTGGTGCCCAGAGGCCAACCTGTGTGCTCCACGTATGAGCAGGCGAAATTTGGGAAGCTGAGTCAGCTGTGGAAGAATCTTCCCCCTCATTCCTACACACACACACACACACACACACATACACACATTATGGGGCCTCTTCAGTTCTGGAAGTCTGCTGATCTTTTGTCAGTTACTATCAGGTCCTCCTGTTTGCTGCTGCTGCTAAGTTGCATCAGTCGTGTCCAACTCTGTGTCCCTGGGATTCTCCAGGCAAGAATACTGTTTGCTTAGTCAATAGAATATGCTGACACTTGACTTGGTTGTACATTTTTGATGCCGTGTACATATGGTGGCCACTCCTGGGTCCCTCATGTCTATCACTACACACAATGGTGTCTTGCTCGCCAGTGTGTGAAAGGGGATGTGGCTCAGGAATACAGGAAGCTCAAGTTAGGACTTAGAGGGTGAAGAGGCCAAAGTAACAGGTTGATAGGAGTACGCAGCTGTGCTCTAATGGTTGAGGAAGTAACAGGGAACTTCAGGAAAAAAGAGATGGGAGTTTGGGAGGCCTGTGTCAGAACTGAGCACACCTCAGTTGGAGGTGGCTGGTTCTGAATGTGAACAGCTCATGTTTGTCATCCATGGCATCGGAAAGGTTTGTCGAGACCTTGGGAAATATGAAGCTGTCTTACTTCTACTCTGTCTCTGATTCCTGTTGACTTATGTCACTTCCCATCATCCATTTCCATTGGCCCCAAAAGCTTGCCAAGGGCACCCTGCTAATTAATTCCCCATTTCCTGTGAGCTCAGGTATGCTTTGGTGATGATTTCTAGGTTTGGGGAAAAACCAGTTTTGGGCTCTTATGGTATCCCTGAAAGTGAAAGTGAAGTCGCTCAGTCATGTCCGACTCTGTGACCCCCTGAACTGTAGCCTACCAGGCTCCTCCATCCATGAGATTCTCCAGGCAAGAATACCAGAGTGGGTTGCCTTTTCCTTCTACAGGGCATCTTCCCAACCCAGGGATCAAACCTGGGTCTCCTACATTGGAGGCAAATGCTTTAACCTCTGAGCTACCTGTGATTTCTGCCTCGGACTTCTCTGTGGCATCAGATGACTGTGCCATTATTTCATTTAGCACTTACTGGAGACCTACATGAGAGCAGGAAATGACCTTGTTGTTGGTTAGTCACTAAGTCGTGTCTGACTCTTTGCAACCCCATGAACTGTAGCCCTCCAGGCTCCTCTGTTCATGGGATTCTCCAGGCAAGAACACTGGAGTGAGTTGCTATTTCTTTCTCCAGGAGATCTTCTGGACCCAGGGATGGAACCAGTGTCTCCTGCACTGGCAGGCAGATTCTTTACCATTGAGCCACTCAGCCACCCCCACTTCCTAATAATAATACATATCAAGGAGCTTGCCAACCAAGCACACAGGGCTTGTGATTGACCGTGGCAACCCAAGTCTAGCTTCCCTCTGAGCCTCACAGTGTTCTAAGGCAGAGAAGGTCACAGCTAGATTTTCATTCTGAACCTCCTCCCACAGCTGGTTTTGACTGGGATGCAGTGCTGATCAATGATAACTGAGAGGCTTCAAGACTGGAACTTTCTTAGAGTTGCCACATCATGGGGCCTTGAGAAAGGAGCTGGACCTCTTCATTAGTAGACCTCTTCATTAGGCCCCAGAGGGCCCAGAAAGCACCCACATATTCAGATGCCTCCCTGCTGTGCTCCCCTAATGCTCAGGAGGCAGTGTCATTTCTCTGGGACCGCCCCCTCTTTTCCTGACAAAGCCTGTATCAGGTGGGCTGCTGCTGCTGTCAGGATCTCCCAGGATGCCGCATTTTGTCACTTGTTTGTCTCTGTCAGGTTTCCAGGATCTGTCTGGTTCTATGTGTTATCTGTCTTAGAATGAAGGAAATAGGCGGATTCCTTTGGGGGCAGTTCAGTGATTAGCTGGTCTCAGAATGAACTACTTCTTAATTAGAACATTTCTGCCTACTGTGCTAGGATGACCAGCTGCCCTGGGGCTGCAGGGACCTGTGTTGGACATACCATACCACACAACACACACTATCCACATCATACCACACTACACCCCATCATACCACACCATAGCACCATATCATACCACACCACACCACACTATCCATATCATACCACACCATAGCATACCACACCACACCACACCACACTATCTATATCACACCACACCCCATCATACCACACCATACCACACCATATCATACCACACCACACCACACACCATCCATATCACACCACACCATAGCATACCACACCACACCACACTACACCCCACCATACCACACCATAGCACCATATCATACCACACCACACTACACCATATCATACCACACCACACTACACCCCATTATACCACACCATACCACACCATATTATACCATACCACACCACACTATCCATATCATACTACACCGTATCATACCACACCACACCACACTATCCATATCATGCTACACCATAGCACACCATTTCATACCACACCACACCACACTATCCATATCATACCACACCATAGCACACCACACCACACCCCATTATACCACACCATACCACACCACACTACACCCATTATACCACACCATACCATACCATATCATACTACACCACACCACACTATCCATATCATACCATACCATAGCACACCACACTATCCATATCATATTATACCATAGCACACCACACCACACCCCATTATACCACACCATACCACACCATAGCACACCACACTACACCCCATTATACCACACCATACCACACCATAGCTCACCACACCACACCACACTATCCATATCATACCACACCATAGCACACCACACCACACCACACTATCCATATCATACCATACCATAGCATACCATACCATATCACACCACATCATATCATATCACACACACCACACCATACCTCACCACACCATACCACACCACATCATCCACACTACACACCATACCACACCATATCATACCACACCTTCCATAACTGACCAGAGGGGTGGTGGCCCTGCTTATTGTGTTTGAATGCCCATAGCTCAAGTCAGTCATGACCAGTCAACCACCTGAGTTGCCTGCAGCTCTTCATTAATTTTAAAACCCTTGAAGCAAGGAAAGAGAATAGCCCATAAATACATGAAAAGATGTTCAATGTCGTTAGCCAACAAGAAAATGTAGATCAAAACCACAATGAGATACCACTTCACACCCACCAGTATACTTAAATTAGATGATAACAAATGCTAGTTCAGATGTGGAAAAATTGGAATTTATACATTGTTGAGAATGTAAATGGTGAGTGTAAAATAATGCAGCCACTTTGGAAAACAATCTGGTGGTTCCTCAATATGTTACATATAGGATTACTATATGACCCTGCATTTTCACCCTGTGTATATAATGCAAGAAATGAAAACATAATCCCCACAAAAACATGTACACGAATACCCACAGCCATGTTACTCATAATAGCAAAAAGGTGGAAAAAAAAAAACCCTGATATCCAAATGGATAAATAACATGTTCTATATCCATGCAATAGAATATTATTCATCAATAAAAAGAAATGAAGCATGGAAAGAATACTGTTAAGATGGCAGTAATTCCCTAAGTAATCTGTAAATCCAACATATGAAAGTGTTAGTCACTTCGTTATTCATTTCTGACTCTTTAAGACCCCATGGACTCTAGCCTACCAGGCTCTTCTGTCCATAGCATTCTCCAGGCAAGAGTACTGGAGTAGGTTGCCATTTACTCCTCCAGGAGATTTTCCCAACCCAGGGATATTAACCATGTTAATATCTTAATATGCTTATTAATAAGCATGTTAACCATGTTGCAACCCACCAGTGTTTTCGGATGATTTTTCATAGACTAACAATCACAAAGGACATTTGGGCTAAATCATGTGTGACTCTTGGTCTTGAAGCACATACAGTTTACAGGGAAGACACGTTTCCAGGAACAAATGACTAAAGAGTCAGAATATAGAAAAATGGTACAGGTGAACGTATTTGCAAAGCAGAAATAGAGAAACAGACACAGAGAACAAACAGGAATACCAAGGAGGAGGGTGGGATGAATTGGGAGATTGGGACTGACATATATAGATTGATTGACACTGTACTGTGTATAAAATAGATAACTAATGAGAACCTACCATGTAGCACAGGGAACTCTACTCAGTGCTCTGGGGTGACCTAGATGGGAAAGGAAATCCAAAAAAAGAGGGGATATATGTATACATATAGCTAATTCACTTTGCTGTCTAGCAGAAAATAACACTATAAAGCAACTATACTCCAATTTTTTTTTTTTGAAAAAAGAAAATTCAGAAATGGCTAGCTTCCCTTGAATCCTTTGGTTCAAATAAGTTCCTTTGTTCTTTGCACCCCAGAAGTCCTTACCTGCCCTGTCTTAACATTCCACTTGCTATTTGTTAATCTGTCTTCCTGCTAGGGCAGGAGCTGGGTCTTCCCTCCTGCCCTGTCTCCAACACCCACTGCAGTTCTGATCAGGTGCTCACTCAATCCTGCACACATTGAACAGATGGATTGAATCTCAAGTATGAAGTGCAACCTCTGCTAGACCCTGTGCCAGAGGTGTATTGTTAGAGAATTCAGAGAAGGAAGGGCTGCCCAGAGATACTGAGATGTCAGAGAGTCCGGTATGATTGGCGATGGAGTTGAGAAAGGTGAGGGGTCTTCCCTGGTGGCTCAGAAGGTAAAGAATCTGCCTGCAATGCAGGAGATGCACATTCGATCCCTGGGTCAGGAAGTCCCCCTGGAGGAAGGCATGGTAACCCACTCCAGTATTCTTGCCTGGAGAATTCCGTGTTCAGTGGAAAATGGTGGGCCACAGTCCATAGGATCACAAAGAGTCAGACATGTCTTAGCAACTGAAGTTCCACCTCCTCCTGGGGAATGAGGGAGGCAGACATACAGAAGCCAGTGTGATTCTCTCTGTGCTGGAACAGCCACTGCCCAGTACAGGGCTTTGGGCTTAACCCATGCTTTCTGAGCTCAGCTTGGAAGCGTTTCCTCAATGTCATTAAGAGGAGTTGGAAGGAGAAGCATAGAAACAGCAGATGGGGGAAGGTGCTCCGTTCAGTCTCCACTCTTTCTATCACACCTGACTCATCCACCCCGCGGCCCCATACTGGGAGTCCAGCTCCATAGGTAGCTCTTGCCAACAGGGTTTTAACCTGCGACTGGCCTGGAGCAGCAGGGGAAGCTGCAGGAGCCCGTCTGGCAGGCTTGGCATCTTCATCTGCTGGCAAAGGGAGGATTGATACAGTAATTAGTCTCATTACAGGAAAACCCATGGCAAGAAAGTGGGAAAGCCATCAGCTCAGCTAGTGGGGAGTCAGGTCCCACAGAGGAAGCTCCCATTTCTTCAGACTTCCTCCATCTGTGACTTGGCACCTCTGCCTTTCACTGAGAAGCCTGCTCACCTGTGCTTTGTCCATGATAGCCTTGGCTGCCTTGCTCCATGTGAAGCAGCCAACTGAACGCAGCATCACCCTTCCAAAGGCACCCATTCTCCTGGGCTCCACTGCTGGCCAGGTATGTGAACTTGGGCAGATTACAGCCTTTAGTCCTGTGCCTGGAAGAGAGTAAGTATTCAGTAAATGTGGCTGTGAAAGTTATCAATACTATCTTTTTATTTTGGCCACACCAAGAGGCATGTGGGATCTTAAGTTCCCTGAAGACTCTTGAGAGTCCCTTGGACTGCAAGGAGATCCAACCACTCCATTCTGAAGGAGATCAGCCCTGGGATTTCTTTGGAAGGAATGATGCTAAAGCTGAAACTCCAGTACTTTGGCCACCTCATGCGAAGAGTTGACTCATTGGAAAAGACTCTGATGCTGGGAGGGATTGGGGGCAGAAGGAGAAGGGGACAACAGAGGATGAGATGGCTCAATGGACGTGAGTCTGAGTGAACTCTGGGAGTTGGTGATGGACAGGGAGGCCTGGCGTGCTGCAGTTCATGGGGTTGCAAAGTCGGACACAACTGAGCGACTGAACTGAACTGAACTGACCGGGGATCAAACCCATGCCCCCTGCAGTGGAAGTGCAGAGTCTTAACCACTGGGCCACCAGGGAAGTCCCAACAATACAAAAACATTGTTATTGTTGCACAATAGGGGTTTAGGGCAGGTAACTTTTGTGAAATTTTTGTATCTGTGTTTATTTATCTACCCTGACACAAGCTCTCTGGGTGAGAGAAAGGACTTTTTATTTACTTTGAGCATCTTTAGAGACAAAATTATGGCCAATTAGAGCACTTTTCCTTCTAGAGTGAAAATGGTGCTAACAGAATAGCAGAACAGTGTAGGTTGTTTGAGCTGAAAGGCACCCAAGGGTTTGTGTCTTGGGTGTCTACTCCACTAGGACTGGGAAACAGATACTCTCTTCCAGAGGTTCCATCTACTGAGGAAGATGGACATTAAAACAAGGGCCTCCAGTGAAGGTTGACAGGATAGCTTCTAATTTCCCCTGGGCCTCCCTTACTCCTAAGAAAGCTCCTATTTCTGACCCTCTCCATTTCCTGTCTATTGTTTTCCAAAGGTCTGAGAAACTTGTTTCTTGCCATTTGCAGAATCATGCCCTCAGTACTAATGGGCAGTAGCATCTCCCCCATGGGGATGATCACTGCCCCTCTGCCCACCCAGTGTTCCACCTTCAACACCAACTTTTAGCTCCAACTCCAGACACAGACACTGCCGCCATATCTCCTCTCTCCTTAGACATTTGCAGATAGGAAAAGTGCCCTTTTCCTATCACTCTGAGCTTTAAGACTCTTTTCTGGGGGTTCCTGAGTTCCTCAATCCCCACTCCTGTTCTCCTTCCGTGGCTTCCCCCAGGTAACCCATCTATCGCAGCCAATCCTTCATTTCCAACTTTATTCTCACCTTCTCCTTATAACATGCTGTTCTAGGAAAGCACAGTTTTGGGGATCAGACTAGACTTTGAATCCTAACTTTACACTTTACTTGGGAAGCTCACCCAATGTTTCTGAGTTCACTTCCTGGATGATGAAATGAAGAGAGCACATCCTTGTTACAGGGAATGAATGCTATATAGTCTGTCTGAAGCCCCAAGCCAGAATTGGGTGATTTCCTTCCCTTGCATGTGTGCTAAGTCATTTCAGTCATGTCTGACTCTTTGGACCCTATGGACTGTAGCCTACCAGGCTCCTCTGTCCATGGAGTTCTCCAGGCAAGAATACTGGAGTGGGTTGCCATTTCCTTCTCCAGGGGATTTTCCTGACCTAGACATCGAACCCAGGTCTCCTATGTCTCCTGCATTGGTAGGTGGATTTTTTTACCACAGAGCTACATGGAAAGCCCTACATGTGCTAAAACCCTGTTCATTTTGCCAGTACCCCTTCTCTCCTCCACTTCCTCCTGCTCTTCTTTCTTCCTTCCTTCTGCCCCAGAGTTGGCAGGAAGCACTCTGAGGTTCTAGCCTTGTTTCTCTGGGCACCTGGTAGCAGACCCCCTGCTGTCTCTAGGCTGTAGTGTCTTCATCTCTAAAAGAAGGTGCCGCGGTCCATGACCTCTGAGGTCCTGATCCTCTGAGATCTGCTGAGACAGAAAGTCATTCTGAAATCCCATTTCCTCCACAGAGACTTTCCGACTGTTGAAAATAGTGGCAGTTCTTTCTCCCTTACCTGCATTCCACCACCTTGTTGGAACATGTCCCTTCTGTTTCATTTTTGCTCTTTACACTAAAAATGTTTATCCATAAGGATTTATGTCAGAGTGGCTAGGGGCATAGCAGTGAAATGATTTCTGCATGTTGATAGGGAGAGTCTTGGCGCTACAGGAACAAAAATGTTGCCCTCAAGGGGGAAAGCTGTCCTTCACAGAGGTTGTGTCCTCTGTTCTCACCCTCACAGGAGCCTGAAGACAATACTTGGCTGAGTTCAGGGCACAGGGAGCCATGATCACCCTCCTTCCCTCTTCTTTCTCTCCCTCCTCCCTCCTTTCTCTCCTTCCTTCCTTCTTCAGTGTAGACTCACATGAAATATACAAAAGTATTTTTACCAAAATTCATTTGAATCTATCAATTCAATTCAAACTATCTATATGTTCATGCATTCTTTCTTTAAGACATTGTAATTGAACACATATTCTGTGTTAAACTGTCCTAAACTTTAAGGTTGTCAGCATGAATAAGACATAGTTCTCACCTCCCAGATAAGGTGACTCAGTTGGTAAAGAATCTGCCTGCAATTCAGGAGACCTGGGTTTGATTCCCTGGGTCAGGAAAATCCCCTAGAGGAGGAAATGGCAATCCATTCCAGTAGTCTTGCCTGGAGAATTCCATGGACAGAGGAGCCTGGTGGGCTACAATGCATGGTGTCTCAAAGAGTCGGGCTTGACTGACCATAACATTGCATTCTGCTTGCTTCGCAGGAACTCACTGTCTACTTAATTTACTCATTTAACAAATATCTTAGTATAGCGTGCCATGCTGAGTTCTCCAGAAACAGTCAGTGAGACCAACTTTGGAGTGTGAGTTGTTTCAGATCAGATCAGATCAAATCAGTCGCTCAGTCGTGTCTGACTCTTTGCGACCCCATGAATCGCAGCACGCCAGGCCTCCCTGTCCATTACCGACTCCTGGAGCTCACTGAGACTCACATCCATCGAGTCAGTGATGCCATCCAGCCATCTCATCCTCTGTCGTCCCCTTCTCCTCCTGCCCCCAATCCCTCCCAGCATCAGAGTCTTCTCCAATGAGTCAACTCTTCGCATGAGGTGGCCAAAGTACTAGAGTTTCAGCTTTAGCATCATTTCTTCCAAAGAAATCCCGGGGCTGATCTCCTTCGGAATGGAGTGGTTGGATCTCCTTGCAGTCCAAGGGACTCTCAAGAGTCTTCTCCAACACCACAGTTCAAAAGCATCTATTCTTCGGCGCTCAGCCTTCTTCACAGTCCAGCTCTCACATCCATATGTGAGTTGTTTATTAGGGATCAAAATCTGTGAAAGGAGGAAGGAAGAAAGCAGATTGGGCAAAAGAAGAAGCTGCACATGATTCTGGGGAAGGCAATGGCACCCCACCCCAGTACTTTTGCCTGGAAAATACCATGGATGGAGGATCCTGGTAGGCTCCAGTCCATGGGGTCGCTAAGAGTCGGACACGACTGAGCGACTTCACTTTCACTTTTCACTTCTATGCATTGGAGAAGGAAATGGCAACCCACTCCAGTGTTCTTGCCTGGAGAATCCCAGGGACGGGGGAGCCTGGTGAGCTTCCGTCTCTGGGGTCGCACAGAGTCAGACACGACTGAAGTGACTTAGCAGCAGCAGCAGCAGCACATGATTCAGGCCTGACAGAACCTCAGGGACCCAGCAGTGAGCTCTGGAGCATGAACCAGTCATCAGCAGCCCAAATGCAGTCCTTTATGCCCATGTGCTGGTTTCTTAGGGATGCATAACCAATGGCAACATCAGAAATATCTTTCCTTCCAGTTCTGCAGGCTGAAAGTCCAGGATGAGATGTCAGCAAGGCCGGCGTGCTCCCTCTAAAGGCTCATGGGGAGTAACCTTCTTTGCCTCTTCCAACTTTTAGTGACTCCAGGTGTCCCTGAACAGCGTCCCTCCAGTTTCTGCCTCTTTTTTTTTTTTTTTTTTTCTGGCTGTGCTGGGTCTTCTTGCTGCAAGGGCTTTTCTCTAATTGCAGCAAGCACAGGCTACTCTCTAGTTGAGGTGTATGGCCTTCTCATTGCTGTGACTTCTCTTGTTGCAGAGCACGGGCTCTAGAGCACAGGCTCAGCAGTTGTGGCACATGGACTTAGCTGCTCCTCAGCATGTGGGATCTTCCTGGCTCAGGGATTGAACCCATGTCTCCTGCGCTGGCAGGCGGATTCTTTTTCACTGAGCCACCAGGGAAGCCCTGCCTTTTTCTTATAAGGACATCTGTCACTGGATTTAGGTTCCACTCTAAACCCCAAATGACCTCATTTTGAGAACCTTAACTTAAATCCATCTGCAAAGACCCTTTCTCCAAATAAGGTGTCATTTACAAGGTGTCTGGGAGTTAGGACACAGACATATCTTTTGGGGGTCACCATTCAATTCACTACCCCCTGCTCCACTCAGTCACCACTGTAGAGTGCCCCCCACCTGGGAGGTATGACCTTCAGAGATACTGTTGTGCAGCGGAACCAGATCCTAAAGATGCTGACAGCAGAAGTCTCTGTGCTGACTAAGTTCCCCACAGGTGGGCAGCAAGTTCTTCCCTGAAGTGGATCTGGGTGGCACCCTGGGTGGCACATCTTAACTACAGCAGAGTGCCAAACTCCATACCAGGCAGCAAAGAAAAGGCCAAGGGCGTTTCTGCCCTGACCACACTTACAGTCCAGCGAGGGAGGCAGGTGTTACTCAAGTAGCCCCAGGACTCCAGGTAAAGTCACCGCAGTGGTAGGTGCTACCAAGAAGAGGTGCACACTACCGAGAGAATATGTAGACCTGAGGATGCTTGATTCGAGAAAAGAGGACAATTGCTAGAAGGCAGTTTTTCACGACGTCTTTTATTTTCTTCCTCCTTTATATGGGTTCTCGCTCCTGGAAAAATTGAAAAGCTCCAGAGGAAGCAACACACTCTCTTACTGAGAGCCAACAATTTATCTCCTGCTTTTGGATGCCAGTTTGATTTGGACAGCCCCAGAAGTGAGCATTTTGGGTATTCCTCACACTTGTGAAAATGAAGGTCCCTCAGTCATATCCAAATCTTTTTGACCCCATGGACTACACAGTCCATGGAATTCTCCAGGCCAGAATACTGGAGTGGGTAGCCTTTCTCTTCTCCAGGGGATCTTCCCGGGCCAGGAACTGAACCCAGGTCTCCCCCATTACAGGCAGATTCTTTACCAGCTGAACCACCAGGGAAGCCCAGGAATACTGGAGTGGGTAGCCTCTCCCTTCTCCAGCGGATCTTCCCCACCCAGGAATCAAAGCAGGGTCTCCTGCATTGCAGCTGGATTCTTTACCAACTGAGCTATTAGGGAAGCCCATTCCTCACACTTGGGCCCTTTTATATTTTTTGAAATGCACTGGGAGAGAGGGGGAAGGTGTTAGTGGAAATCAGAGATGGGCATTTGATGGTAGTGAACTAGACCTACATCCTGACACCTTATCTTCCGGCCCTTCTCTTCCCCAAAGTGCTACATTGTCCAGCACCCATGTAGGCTCTTCTTGGACCAGCACACAACTAACTATAAAAAGACTCAAGTTCTAGTTCAAGTTCTGTCATTGACAAGTTGTGGGGTCTTAGGCAGTTCACTTAACATTCTTGTTTTTTGTTCTTAATAAGAAAAAACAAAGGGCTTCCCAGGTGGCTCTGCAGTGAAGAATCCGCCTGCCAATGTTGGAGATGTAGGTTCGATCCCAGGGTTGGGAAGATCCCCTGGAGAAGGAAATGGCAACTCAGTCTACTATTCTTGCCTGGCAGATCCCATGGACTGAGGAACCTGGTGGGCTACAGTCCATGGGGTCACAAAGAGTCAGACAGGACTTAGCTACTAAACAACAACATGAGAAATGAGAGGGACTTCCCTGGTAATCCAGTAGTTAAGAATCTGCCTTGTAAGGCAGGGGACGCTGGTTCAATCCTTGGTCAGGAAACTACAATCCCACACGGCACAGGGCAACAAAGCCTGTGAGCCCCAGGTACTGAGTCTGTGAGCCCCCTACATGCCACAACTAGACTCCATGCGCCACAACGAAGGATCCTGCAAGTCATAACTAAGACCCGACGTGCTTTTTTATAGTTTTTTAAAAAAAATGAGAAATGTGAGTTCCACTATAAAGTATTCCCTAAGAGAAATAGCTTATGACTGTCATGACTGTAAAATGTCTTGCCTGCCGGACCATCCTCACTCTCCCTCCATCATCAGCACCCTTTCTTTCTCCAGTTTGTTTTCCTACCTTCTGACCCTCATGGTGTCGATCACCTGGCTCCTTCTCTTCTCTACCTTCACCACTGGCTTAGCCCCAATTGTAACAGGTAAACTACTCGAGGGTGGAGTAATACCTGTATAGAGTCTGCAGATTAGTAAATGATTATCATTATTAAAGCAATAATGACACCTTTGTTTTTACCCTGATTCTTTGAGCTCAGATTAATCCTGCCTTACCCTCCCAAGATGACAAGTAAATAATTGCTTAGACTCTCCTAACTGAGGGATTTGTATTTTCCAAACGCTTCACATGCCCTGTGACAGCTCACTGGTGTCCTTCCTAGTTTGCCAAGGAGATGACAGACACAGAAGAGAGAAAGGGCTTTTTCAGAGCCTTGTAGAGTTTCAGTCCCCTCCCCCACTTCCTCTCTGATAGTGACAGGAAGCCATGAATGGCGTGGAAGGAGTATTTGGAAGCCATGAATGGCGTGGAAGGAGTATTTGGGTTTTTGTGCTTCTGGGATTAGTTTTGTTGGAATATCTTGGTATCCTTGGGCAACGGCAAGTCATTACATTTTCCAAAGCTTCATTGTCTTTATCTATTATAATAAGGGATTAGACCAGATGATTGGTGAGCTTGGACCTTGGAGTCACAGACATTGCCATACTTCGTTGTTGTTCAGTCACTAGGTCATGTCCAACTCTTTGTGACCCCATGGAATGCAGCAAGCCAGGCTTCCCTGTTCTTTACCATCTCCCAGAGTTTGCTCAAACTCATGTCCTCGGTGTCGCCATCCAACCATCTTGTACTCTGTCGTCCCCTTCTCCTCCTGCCTTTACTCTTTCCCAGAATCAAGGTCTTTTCCAATGAGTTGGCTCTTCATATCAGGTAACCAAAGTATTACCGTACTTAGGAGTTTGGAAATTATTCTGAAAGCAGTAGGGAGCCATTAGACCAGGGAAGAAATATGATCGAGTTGTGTAGTCGAACGAAATTCTGGTCGTGATTTGCAAGTTAGATTGAGGGACAATGATATGTTAGATGAGGAGATCATTTAAGACCATTCCAATAACCCAGACAAGAGGTCACAATGGCTTGAATCCCTCACTATGGATGCAGAGGGAGTGGGGGAAGGGACCAGTGATGCTTACACAAGTGTCTGACTTGAACAACCAAGGGAATGGTGGTCCATTTACTTAGGTTAAGCATGAGAGTAGCTTCCCGGTTTTTCCAATTGGTTCCAAATTATTTTCGTATTTCCTTTCCAGTCATCCCTTTTCTTCCTCCTTCTGCCCACTTCCAAATGGTGGAGGCCAGGATGGTAAACGCTTTCCTATATTCTTTGGAAGGAATGATGCTAAAGCTGAAACTCCAGTATTTTGGCCACCTCATGCGAAGAGTTGACTCATTGGAGAAGACTCTGATGCTGGGAGGGATTGAGGGCAGGAGGAGAAGGGGACGACAGAGGATGAGATGGCTGGATGGCATCACTGACTCGATGGATGTGAGTCTGAGTGACCTCCGAGAGCTGGTGATGGATAGGGAGGCCTGGCGTGCTGCAGTTCATGGGGTCGCGAAGAGTCGGACACGACTGAGCGACTGATCTGATCTGATATTGATTATGTTGGAGCCTAGAGATAAAGACCTCAAAAAGAACCTTTTTAATCCCTAACAAGGTCCCTGGATGGAAGCAGAGAAAAAGTGGAGTGTAATGGGCTATAGAGAAAAACCTGTTGATGGAATAAAGATTTATTTGGAAAGCACTTGAGAAACAATCAAAGTCCCTCTTTTTCCCTCAGTAACTCAAGTCCTGACATGCAGTTTCCCTGCAGCTGCCAATCTGTCCAAGTCAAAACTTTGCTGGTGATGGCCATCCTTGGCCATGACTGTCCCATCTTAGTCCAAGAGGAGAAAGCCCATTTCACTCCATAGGAGCTTGCCACACAAAGAGCCATTGACAAAAGTAAATCTAACAGGTGAGAACCTTGAACGTGATGGATTCTTCCTGACCTTCCCTTTTTGTTATGGACCAAGGGGCAGGCATGCATCCCATTTCTTAGGATTAAGGGATTACCTTCAGAAAGGGAAAGAAAAATAGTGTTAATTAATTTTTATTTGCAGCCTCCGCCCTTTTCCTGTTCTCTATTCCTCCTTTGTCTAGTCCCAGGGAAGGCCTGTGAGAGAGGCCTGGCCTGTCAGCCAGCGGAGTTGGCTTCTCTGCAGCGGGGGACTAACTGCAGCCACTGTGAGCCACCCTGCGCTGACCACTCCTCTTCACCTTGCAGCTCTTACACAACAGCAAGGCAGGCAGATGGAGAGTCCAGATCGTGCTTTTCTTTCTGGGCTCCCAGGATTCTCAAAGGATCCCTTTGTTAGTGAATGTCAACCTCTCCCCAAAGGCCTGAAGTGGGAGCCAAGGAGGCCAAGCCCAGATGAAGTGGAGGATGGGGACTTGCCAGTGGCCTCTGGGGTAACCTTGGCATCTATGTGTTTTCCAGGGTGACCATGGTATAGCACATTCGAAGTCCTTGGTAAGACTCACCTCCTAAAGGAAGCCCTCCCAGATTACTCCTGTGCTTGCCTTTTAAGTTGCTTCAGTCACATCTGACTCTTTGCAACCCTCTGGACTATAGCTCCCCCACCCATGGATTTCCCATGGCAAGAATACTGGAGTAGGTTGGCGTTTCTATCTCTAAGATTACTCTTACTTCTGCTCTGATTGTGTCTGCACTGGGCCTCCTCTTGGGCTGCTGTGCATGTAATGCCTCTCGACACACTTGGAACCATTGAAAGGGAAACTTGAGACCATTGAAAGGGAGGGGAAAAGACACATGCTTGGGGCAGAAACAAATTCAAAGCCAAGATTCAACTAAATCCTGTACTCTTTCTGCCACACCCAGCTCTCTGGTCCACACAATACTCTGGGATCAATTACCTCAGTTTCAGATGCCCCAGGGAGAGGTCAAGCCCAAGTGCAGTGTTCACTCAGAATTCTGTCTTTCTGGAAGCCTGGGGTATTTTGGAATATTTGAATGGAGGCCTTCATTGTTCTAGGGCTTCCCTGGTAGCTCAGATGGTCAAGAATCTACCTGCAATGCAGGAATCCTCGGTTTGATCCCTGGGTCAGGAAGATCCCCTGGAAAAGGAAACAGCAACCCACTCCAGTATTCTTGCCTGGAGAATTCCATGGACAGAGGAGCCCATGGGGTCACAAAGGGTTGGACATGACTGAGCGACTAACACTGCTTTCCTCATTGCTCTAGGCCATGGCACACTCTGCTTTTCCCAGCAGGCACTGTCGAGGACCTCTGACAGAGTAACATTCCGGTTAGGGTACAAAATAGCCAGCCCCGGGAAAGGCATTAAGACAGAACGCTTACATCACCGCATGTGTTCCCCATCACTCAAAGCTCTCACTGTCAGAAGTGACAGAGGGGCAGCTGGGGGAGAGGAGCTGCTCAGAGGGGCGTGTTAGAGCATGAACTGAAATCAGGGGGCATACACAGGGCTACCTTTTATCCAAATCCTCACCAACACTTTTCTCTTGTCTTTGTGATAACAGCCATTCTACTTTTTCCCCTTCTATTTGCTGTGAAGTGGTAGGACTGGATGCCATGAACTTAGTTTTATGAACGTTGAGTTTTAAGCCAACTTTCACTCTCTTCTTTCACCCTCATCAAGAGACTCTTTAGTTCCTCTTCACTTTCTGCCATTACAGTGTATCATCTGTATATCTCAGGTTGTTGGTGTTTCTCCCAGCAAAGAATGTTAGGGAGCTCAGCAAATTTCCAGGAAAGCTGGAAAAACAGAATCTGAGTGGGGCAGCAGCCACACTCAACAGCTTCTCTAGCAAAACCATCATGACCAGATGCTGCTTGGCCCCTGTAATCCCTGGAACCAAATGCTGGAAAGGTTACAACTGCCCATGTAAAGAATCCCCTGCCTTCACCAAGCTTGCAGTTCAGATAAGCATCCCCTTACATGTAGCTGCCTCCTCATGGGATTCACTTCTGAATTTAAGTCCCAGCAGTGTGCAGCTGGTTGGTAGAATCTGGATCACATTCCTCCTGGCACCTTAATTGGCTTCTTCCTTAGAATTAGTTCAGTTCAGTCGCTCAATCATGTCCGACTCTTTGCGACCCCATGAATCACAGCATGCTAGGCCTCCCTGTCCATCACCAACTCCCGGAGGTCACTCAGACTCATGTCTATCAAGTCAGTGATGCCATCAAGCCATCTCATCCTCTGTCGTCCCCTTCTCCTCCTGCCCCCAATCCCTCCCAACATCAGAGTCTTTTCCAATGAGTCAACTCTTCGCATGAGGTGGCCAAAGTACTGGAGTTTCAGCTTGAGCATCATTCCCTCCAAAGAAATCCCAGGGCTGATCTCCTTCAGAATGGACTGGTTGGATCTCCTTGCAGTCCAAGGCATTCTCAAGAGTCTTCTCCAACACCACAGTTCAAAAGTATCAATTCTTCAGCGCTCAGCCTTCTTCACAGTCCAACTCTCACATCCATACATGACCACAGGAAAAACCATAGCCTTGAATAGATGGACCTTTGTTGGCAAAGTAATGTCTCTGCTTTTGAAGATGCTATCTAAGTTGGTCATCACTTTCCTTCCAAGGAGTAAGCGTCTTTTAATTTCATGGCTGCAATCACCATCTGCAGTGATTTTGGAGCCCAAAAAGATAAAGTCTGACACTGTTTCCCCATCTATTTCCCATGAAGTGATGAGACTGGAGGCCATGATCTTTGTTTTCTGAATGTTGAGCTTTAAGCCAACCTTTTCACTCTCCACTTTCACTTTCATCAAGAGGCTCTTTAGCTCCTCTTCACTTTTTGCCATAAGGGTGGTGTCATCTGCATATCTGAGGTGACTGATATTTCTCCCGGCAATCTTGATTCCAGCTTGGGCTTCCTCCAGCCCAGCATTGCTCATGATGTACTCTGCATAGATGTTAAATAAGCAGGGTGACAATATACAGCCTTGACGTACTCCTTTTCCTATTTGGAACCAGTCTGTTGTTCCGTGTCCAGTTCTAACTGTTGCTTCCTGACCTGCATATAGGTTTCTCAAGGGGCAGGTCAGGTGGTCAGGTATGCCCATCTCTTTCAGAATTTTCCACAGTTTCTTGTGATCCACACAGTCAAAGGCTTTGGCATAGTCAATAAAGCAGACATAGATATTTTTCTGGAACTCTTTTGCTTTTTCCATGATCTAGCAGATGTTGGCAATTTGATCTCTGGTTCTTCTGCCTTTTCTAAAACCAGCTTGAACATCAGAAAGTTCACAGTTCATGTATTGCTGCAGCCTGGCTTGGAGAATTTTGAGCATTACTTTACTAGTGTGTGAGATGAGTACAATTCTGTGGTAGTTTGCATGTTCTTTGGCATTGCCTTTCTTTGGGATTGGAATGAAAACTGACCTTTTCCAGTCCTGTGGCCACTGCTGAGTTTTCCAAATTTGCTGGCATATTGAGTGCAGCACTTTCACAGCATCATCTTTCAGGATTTCAAAGAGCTCCACTGGAATTCCATCACCTCCACTTGCTTTGTTTGTAGTGATGCTTTCTAAGGCCTACTTAACTTCACATTCCAGAATGTCTGGCTCTAGATGAGTGATCACACCATCGTGATTATCTGGGACATAAATATCTTTTTTGTACAGTTCTTCTGTATATTCTTGCCACCTCTTCTTAATACCTTCTGCTTCTGTTAGGGCAGAAATATGTTACGTACATATTTATACGTAAAACATATTTCAATAGAAAAATTAATAAGAGAATGATACCACCCAAACAATGGAGAAGGAAATGGCGACCCACTCCAGTATTCTTTCCTGGGAAATCCCATGGACAGAGGAGCCTGGTGGGCTACAGTCCATGGGGTCACCAAAGAGTCAAACACAACTTACTGACTGAACAATAACCACTACCCAAATAAACAGGGCATCTCCCTGAGTCCACAAGCCCATCTCAATCTTTTGGTTAAAATAACTCACAGCATCTCACATCATGAAAATTGTACTCCAAGATCTGCTAAAAATAACCAAACACAACCTAGAATTCAGGAAAGCTTTTCTATATATTAATGTTATATTGTGGTAATCCAAACAATATCCATTTAAAATGGATAAATCCATAAAAAAATAAAATAAAATAATACATGGACATTATCTGTTCTGCCCAAAGACAATGATTGTTGCACATAAGGAATTCGGTAATTTTTCTTTCTTCTCCCTTGGAAGAGGCTCTAGTATACTTGGTAAAGGTTCAGTTTGTCACAATTGAACCACCACCTACCTTTTAGCCAGCACCTCATCTGCTTCCTTGTACAGGCCATCTATCTGGCCCATGTGGTCCACTAGCAACTCCAAAACTTGCTTCTCCTCTTTTCAACTTTTGCTAACACATTCACTCTGGAGGCCTCTTCCTGCCATACCCACCTCCAACACCCCATGTCCAAACTCTCCCCAGTGATGAGGCCTAATTTAAATACCACCCACATCAGAATAATCTGCATGTCTTTTTTAAAAACAGCTTTCTTGGGCTCTCATTTTTCAGTTCCGTGGGCCTGGGACAAGGTCCAGGAATCTATTTTTTATTGTCCTAAATGATTCTTAAGTCCTGCAGACTTAGGGTCCATCCACTAGAGCTATGGATCCAAGACTTTTGGATTTCACAGACCAACAAGGTTTACATAGGTATACACACAGTCAAGGGACTCAGTGTTGGTGCCATATATATTTTGCTCAATAAGGATATTATAAAACATCAGGAGAAAAGCACATTGTCATTTCTTTCTCTTGGATGAAGCTATCACTCCATCCATCAGTGTTATTTAGTGGAGCCCTGACTGTGGGCTCAGCCTTAGCCCAGGTCCTGGGGGTGATGGGCACTGCAGGACGATCCCTGTTGAAGAGGCTAACAGCCTGGGAAAGGAGACGGGCACAGGGTAAGAGTCATTGACTAAAGAACAGTTCACGTCTGCTTCAGTAACAGAGAAGGTCAGAGCAGGAAGAGGCTCTGCCAGGCCAGTACGACAGAGCAGGACTTCACAGCTGAGGCTCCTGAATGGGAACCCCTGAGCTGGGAGGAGAGGGTGATATATGGTTAAGGAAGCAGCCTGGACAAGCATCACTAGCCTCAAGAGCCTGTCTCCTCAAGAGTGAACTTCACTAGCTATCTCCCCAAAGAATCAACTCAGTAAGGAGGGAACTAAAGACAGGTATAAGCTGAATTCCAAAGCTGAGCTCTAACTCTGCTTGTATCTATTATTTCAGTTCAGTTCAGTTACTCGGTCGTGTCCAACTCTTTGCGACTCCATGGACTGCAGCATGCCAGGCCTCCCTGCCCATCACCAACTCCCAGACTTTACTCAAACTCATGTCCACTGAGTCAGTGATGCCATCCAACCATCTCATCTTCTGTCATCCCCTTCTCCTCCTGCCTTCAGTCTTTCCCAGCATCAGGGTCTTTTCCAATGAGTCAGTTCTTCATATCAGGTGGCCAAAGTATTGGAGTTTCAGCTTCAGCATCAGTCCTTCCAATGAATATTCAGGACTGATTTCCTTTAGGATGGACTGGTTGGATCTCCTTGCTGTGCAAGGGATTCTCAAGAGTCTTCTCTAACACCACAGTTCAAAAGCATCGTTTCTTCAGTACTCAACTTTATAGTCCAACTCTCACACCTATACATGACTACTGGAAAGACCATAGCCTCAACTAGAACAGACCTTTGTTGGCAAAGTAATATCTCTGCTTTTTAATATGGGCCTAGGCTGGTCATAACTTTTCTTCCAAGGAGCAAGCATCTTTTAATTTCATGGCTGCAGTCACCATCTGCAGTGATTTTGGAGCCCCCAAAAATAAAGTCTCTCACTGTTTCTGTTGTTTCCCCATCTATTTGCCATGAAGTGATGGGACAAGATGCCATGATCTTAGTTTTCTGAATGTTGAGCTTTAAGCCAACTTTTTCACTCCCTTCTTTCACTTTCATTAAGAGCCTCTTTAGTTCTTCACTTTCTGCCATAAGGGTGGTGTCATCTGCATATCTGAGGTTATTGATATTTCTCCTGGCAATTGTGATTCCAGCTTGTGCTTCATCCAGCCCATCAGTTTCTCATGATGTACTCTGCATAGAAGTTAAATAAGCAGGGTGACAATATACAGCCTTAACATACTCCTTTCCCTGTTTGGAACCAGTCTGTTGTTCCATGTCCAGTTCTAACTGTTGCTTCCTGACCTGCATACAGATTTCTCAAGAGGCAGGTCAGGTGGTTTGGTATTCCCATCTTTTTAAGAATTTTCCACAGTTTGTGCCGATCCACAAAGTGCTGCACTCAATATGCCAGCAAATTTGGAAAACTCAGCAGTGGCCACAGGACTGGAAAAGGTCAATTTTCATTCCAATCCCAAAGAAAGGCAATGCTAAAGAATGCTCAAACTACCGCACAATTGCACTCATCTCACATGCTAGTAAAGAAATGCTCAAAATTCTACAAGGCAAGCTTCAGTAATACATGAACCATGAACTTCCAGATGTTCAAGCTGGTTTTAGAAAAGGCAGAGGAACCAGAGATCAAATTGCCAACATCTGCTGGATCATGGAAAAAGCAAGAGAGTTCCAGAAAAACACCTATTTCTGCTTTATTGACTATGCCAAAGCCTTTGACTGTGTGGATCACAATAAACTGTAGAAAATTCTTCCAGAGATGGGAATACCAGACTACCTGACTGGCCTCTTAAGAAACCTATATGCAGGTCAGGAAGTAACAGTTAGAACTGGACATGGAACAACAGACTGGTTCCAAAGAGGAAAAGGAGTACATCAAGGCTGAATATTGTCACCCTGCTTATTTAACTTCTATGCAGAGTACATCATGAGCAATGCTGGGCTAGAGGAAGCACAAGCTGGAATCAAGATTACCGGGAGAAATATCAATAACTTCAGATATGCAGATGATACCACCCTTATGGCAGAACGTGAAGAGGAGCTAAAGAGCCTCTTGATGAAAGTAAAAGAGGAGGGCGAAAAGGTTGGCTTAAAGGTCGACATTCAGAAAACTAAGATCATGGCATCTGGTCCCATCACTTCATGGGAAGTAGATGGGGAACCAGAGGAAGCAGTGTCAGACTTTATTTTTTTGGGCTCCAAAATCACTGCAGATGGTGATTACAGCCATGTAATTAGAAGACTCTTACTCATTGGAAGAAAAGTTATGACCAACCTAGATAACATATTAAAAAGCAGAGACATTACTTTGCCAACAAAGGTCTGTCTAGTCAAGGCTATGCTTTTTCCTGTGGTCATATATGGATGTGAGAGTTGGACTGTGAAGAAAGCTGAGCGCCGAAGAATTGATGCTTTTGAGCTGTGGTGTTGGGGAAGACTCTTGAGAGTCCCTTGAACTGCAAGGAGATCCAACCAGTCCATTCTAAAGGAGATCCGTCCTGGGTGTTCATTGGAAGGACTGATGCTGAAGCTGAAACTCAAATACTTTGGCCACCTCATGCGGAGTGTTGACTCATTGGAAAAGACCCTGATGTTGGGAGGGATTGGGGGCGGGAAGAGAAGTGGACGACAGAAGATGAGATGGCTGGATGACATCACTGACTCGATGGACATGAGTCTGGGTGAACTCCGGGAGTTGGTGATGGACAGCAAGGCCTGGCATGCTGCGGTTGGGGTCACAAAGAGTTAGACACGACTGAGCAACTGAACTGAACTGAACACAGTCAAAGGCTTTGGCATAGTCAATATAGCAGAAATAGATGTTTTTATGGAACTCTCTTGCTTTTTCAATAAGCCAACGGATGTTGGCAATTTGGTCACTGGTTCCTCTGCCTTTTCTAAAACCAGCTAGAACATCTAGAAGTTCACAGTCTGTACTTCTACTACCTAGAAAACTGTTTTTGAACATCAATAGTCCAACTTATTGAGGTAGATGATATTAATGACCAAAACACCACATCTACTTGCTAACTACCCTCCAAAAATATTTCTGCAGTACAGAGAGCAAGTATTCCTACTTTAGATGCAATAACGTAAAGCCTATCATAAAAATAAATATCATAATAAATGAATAATATCTAACATACAATTATAGAAGCTCTCATATTTATTTATGCTCAAAATTTAAAACTGACTTTATAGCGCAGTCATAAACATCTTTAGAATTCCAAGCCCACAGAAATAACCAGCTTTGTTTTATCAAATGAAAAATTCAACATTTTCTCACACTGCTCTAATTGTGTTCTGTTGAATAATATCAACCTGAAGTTCTAGCATCAGATAAAAAATAAAGCATATTCTTCCCAGGGGAACTTCTTAAATTAGTTTGAGAATCAGAGATATATTGATGTTAAAGAAGAACCACTAAATAATGCTTTTTAAATTACTTATATATATATAAAATCATTTAAATTATTGTATAGTCTTCATAAAACACACTAGAATCATAAGGACACAAAAAAGTGAAATTAACATTTGACCAGAAAATCTATATTAGACAATACTTTCTTATTAATTACACATATAATATTTTTAAAAATTGACTACTTCTGTATTCCTGAACAAATCTTAACCAATATCAAAAGAATTGCTATCACAAACCATGTTCTCTGACAGTAGTAAAAGTATTTCTTAATATTTAAAATATGTTCTTGTTTCACATGTCGAAGAAAAAGGACAGATTGAAATTATAAAATAATTAAAACTAAATCATAAGAAAAACAGGATAAGAACGGTAAATTCCATTACCTAACGTATGTGTGTGTATACATGTATGTATAAAGTAGTGAAAGATAGTCTAAACATTAATAAGATAAATAGACAAATAAGTTAGAACTAATGCAGAGGACTAAACATACACACATAGGCATATAGAGGGGAAAAAATAAGAAAGTATAATAAAAGAAAGAGCAAAACTTGATGAAAAAAGTTTAAATATAGTAAGTAACTCCAGGAATTTAAAAAGTGAAATAAATACAAATAAAATAAGATTTCTTTTTAAATTTAGGAAAATTCTATGGAAACAATAGGCCAGCCAGTTTTTTAAAAGGCATAGTCATTCTTGACATTGGTGAAGGCTTTTGGTATCTGACATCAAAACTAAAGGCAACAAAAGGAAGCCTAAACAAATGAAACTACATCCAGCTAAAAGGCAAAGGAAATCAGCGATGAAATGAAAAGGTAACCTACTGAATGGGAGGCTATGTTTGCAAATCATCTATCTGACAAGGAATTAGTATACAAAATATATAAAGAACAATACAACTCAATAGCAAAAAAAGCAATCCAAATAAAATATGGACAGAGTATCTAAACAGACATTTTTTTCCAGAGAAGATATACAGGTGACCTGCAGGTACTCAGAAAGATGCTCAGCATCACTAATGATCAGGGAAATGCAAGTCAAAGTCTCAGTGAAATATCACCTCATACCTGTTACTATCAAAAAGACAAGAAATAACAAGAACTGTTGAGGATGTGAAGAAAAGAGAACCCTTGTGCTGTATTGATGGGAATGTCAATTGGCTTAAGCTACTACGGAAAACAGTATAGAGGGTCCTCAAAAAATTAAAAATAGAGCTAACATGCGAACCAGAAATTCCATTTTTGGATATTTATCCAAAGAAAATGAAAACACTAACTCCAAAAGATATATGCTTTTTAAAGTTAAAAAAAAAAAATGGTAGATTACAGTAGATTACTATGGTAAGGGGAAAAAAAGATATATGTGTCACTCTGTTCATTGCAGCATTCTTTACAATAATCAAGATATGAAAACAACTTAGGTGACTGTTGATGGATGAATGGATAAATAAGATGTGGTTTATATATATGCAATGAAATATTATCCAGCCATAAAACAGAATGAAGTCTTGTCATATAACTTGAGGGCATTGGACTAAAGTGGAATTAGTCAAACAAAGACAAATGCCATATGATCTCGTAAGTAATAGCCAACAAAACAAAACCATACAACAAACAACCTTATAAATATTGAGAGATACAGGAGACAGATTGCTGATTCCCAGAGTGGGTAGGTGGCGGAAGGGGCAAAATGGGTGAAAATGGTCAAAATGTACAAACTCCCAGGTATAAAATAAATAAGTCCTGGGAACATAATGTATAACATGGTGACTATAGTTAACAATACTATATTGCACATTTGAAAGCTGTTAAGAAAGTTGATCTTAAAAGTTCTCATCTTAAGAAAAAAATCTGTTAACTATGTATGGTGATGAATGTCGTTAACAAGACTTACGGGGTGATCATTTGGAAGTGTATACACATATCTAATGGAGAAGGCAATGGCACCCCACTTTTGGCACCCATGGGATTTTCTTGCCTGGAAAATCCCATAGACGGGGGAGCCTGGTGGGCTGCAGTCCATTGGGTCAATGAGGGTCGGACACGACTGAGCGACTTCACTTTCACTTTTCACCTTCATGCACTGGAGAAGGAAATGGCAACCCACTCCAGTGTTCTTGCCTGGAGAATCCCAGAGACGGGGGAGCCTGGTGGGCTGCCGTCTATGGGCTCACACAGAGTCGGACACGACTGAAGTGCGCAGAGCAGCAGCAGCAGCAGCAGCAACACATATCTAATCATTATGTTGTACACTTGAAACCAGTATAATGTATATCAACTATACCCAAATAAATAAACAAATGAAATAATTTTAAAAGGTTGGTCAAGTGGGCAATTTTCCAGGAAAATAATTTTTAAACTAATTCAAGAAAAAAAGAGAACATGAATCAACCTAGAGTCATTAAAATTGATTGAGTAGGAAGAAAGGAGGTTGAAAAGTATAAAATAAAACTGCTATTGTTCTCAGAGGATATAATTATTTAGAATACTTGAGAATGTCTGTAATCCTAATATTAGAATTTTAGCAAAATTCTACATAAAATCAGTATATAAAATCATCAGTGTTCTTACAGACCAACAGTTATCAAATGGAAAATATAAATTTCGAAAAATGATATCATTTGCAACAGGGCTTCTCTAGTGGCTCAGACAGTAAAGAATCTGTCTGCAATTTGGGAGACCTGGGTTTGAACCCTGGGTCGGGAAGATCCCCTGGAAAAGGGAATGGCTACCCACTCCAGTATTCTTGCCTGGAGAATTCCATGGACAGAGGAGCCTGACAGGCTACAGTCCATGGAATCACAAAGAGTAGAACACGACTGAGTGACTAACACAGACACACCATTTGCAATACCAACAAAAACTATAAAGTACCTAGGAATAATTCTAACAATGATGCATAAGACTTGTGGAGAAAATTATTTTTTAATTATGAAAAGGAACTTAAAGAACTTAAAAACAACTTTAAATAGACAGTATATCTTCCAAATTAAAGTACAAATTCAGTGCAAAATATAAAATTACTGGTAGAGTTTTTCCCACATAATTGATCATCTAATTCTAGATTTAAAACTTAAAAATAGGCAAAAGAATTGTGTACATGAAGAGTCTATGGAGATGAATTAAACTTACAGTAAGACTCACTAGAAATTAAAGTAACTCTCTAGAAAATAAAATAAAGTGAGCATGGTATTACAACATGGATAGACAAAAGGCAAATTGAAAGAGCAGAGAACCCCTAGACACAGATCTAAGAATATATCAATATATCCATAAGTTTGGTGTCATTACAAGTCAATGGAAGATGGCTATTTAAGGCATGATACCTGTCCATATGGGAGGAAAAATGTGTCTCTACCCAACAGTGACTCAGCGGTAAAAGAATCTGCCTGCAATGCAGAAGACTCAAGTTTAATCCCTGGTCAGGAAGATCTCTTGGAGAAGGAAATGGCAACCCACTCCAGTATTCTTGCCTGGAGAATCCCATGGACAGAGGAGCCAGGCAGACTACAGTCCATGGCATTGCAAAGAGTCGGATACGACTTAACGACTAAACAAAAATAACAACACCCTACATGATATATAAAAATGATATAGTGCAAAGATGTTAATTTTTTGAAAAGAAACATTCCAAATTTATAGAAAAAAACATTAAAAACACAAAGTGAAAAGTACAAAATAGGAAAAGATTTTTGTAACACTTTATAACTGAAAAAGAATTAATATCTATAATACATAAACAACTACTCAAATTAGTAAGAAAAATGAACAAAGGGTATTTATACACAATAAATAGAGGAATACATCTGAACAATAAATATGTGAAAATATGCCACACCTCTCTAATAAACAGAAAATGCAAATTAAAATAATTAAATACCATTTCACCCCAATTAGATTGCAAAACATTAAGTCTGATCACACTGTCATTCACTGCTTTCAGTTGGGACATGTAGGAGAGTGATTTGGCAACATCTATTATGCTGGCCATGTGCACCCTAGCAGACGCTAGAAGAGTTAGGTGTCTATTCTAGAGATGCTTGCAAACATGCCCCAGGAAATGTATATAAGCATCTTTCTCATATTCCTCGTGTTCCAAATTTTCATGACAGTTGCCTTGATGTGGGCAACTTTTTCTTTTCTCATTCACACTAAGCATAAAGTAGACTTTCTTCATCTAGAAATGAACACACTTAAATTCTTGGAACTGTTACCACATTTTTTTCCTTGATAAATGCCTTCACTGCAAACAACTTACAAATATAGTTACCCCCTGCCCCTAAAAGAGGCCAGGTCCAAACCTGAAAACCCTATGGTAAATAAAGCCCACCAATTGATAAGTCTACCTGCAGTCTCCATCAACTATCTCATGCATCATTTATATAATTGGGTAAGGATCATGGATGAGAAAAGCTGCCAATATGAAAGGCAGACAAATCAAAGAAAAGAAGGCAGAGGGAAGAGACAGTGCAGGGCAGGAAAGAAAGTTCTTCCTCTGTAGCCTCTGAATTAGGAGCTGTACTTGGGACTTGGGGTGGGAGTTACTCAAGGATCTCCAAGGAAACAGAACCAGTGGAAGATATAGATCATCTATGGATAGACATGATAAAGAAAAAGATAGATATGTATTGGCTTATGTAATTGTGGGACTCAGATCAGATCAGATCAGATCAGTCGCTCAGTCGTGTCCGACTCTTTGCGACCCCATGAACTGCAGCACACCAGGCCTCCCTATCCATCACCAGCTCTCGGAGGTCACTCAGACTCATATTCATCGAGTCAGTGATGCCATCCAGCCATTTCATCCTCTGTCGTCCCCTTCTCCTCCTGCCCCCAATCCCTCCCAGCATCAGAGTCTTCTCCAATGAGTCAACTCTTCGCATGAGGTGGCCAAAATACTGGAGTTTCAGCTTTAGCATCATTCCTTCCAAAGAAATCCCAGGGCTGATCTCCTTCAGAATGGACTGGGTGGATCTCCTTGCAGTCCAAGGGACTCTCAAGAGTCTTCTCCAACACCACAGTTCAAAAGCATCAATTCTTCGGCGCTCAGCCTTCTTCACAGTCCAACTCTCACATCCATACATGACCACAGGAAAGACCATAGCCTTGATTAGGCGAACCTTTGTTGGCAAAGTGATGTCTCTGCTTTTGAATATGCTATCTAGGTTGGTCATAACTTTCCTTCCAAGGAGCAAGCGTCTTTTAATTTCATGGCTGCAGTCACCATCTGCAGTGATTTTGGAGCCCAGAAAAATAAATTCTGACACTGTTTCCACTGTTTCTCCATCTATTTCCCATGTAGTGATGGGACCAGATGCCATGATCTTCGTTTTCTGAATATTGAGCTTTAAGCCAACCTTTTCACTCTCCACTTTCACTTTCATCAAGAGGCTTTTTAGTTCCTCTTCACTTTCTGCCATAAGGGTGATGTCATCTGCATATCTGAGATGATTGATATTTCTCCTGGCAATCTTGATTCCAGCTTGTGCTTCCTCCAGCCCAGCATTTCTCATGATGTACTCTACATATAGCAACTTTGAAATATGCAACACAGGATTGTTTACTGTGGTCACCACACTGCATACTACACCCCAGGACTTATTTATCTTATAATTGGATGTTTGTACCTTTTGGTCACCTTTACCCATTTTGCTCACTCCTACCTCTGGAAACCACCAATTTGTTCTTTGTATCTATGAGCTCAGTTTGTTCTTTTTTTTTTTTTTTTTTTTTGAGGGGGTGTATGTGTGTGTGTGTGTGTGTGTTTTTTTTTTTTTGTAGATTTCACACATACGTGAGGTTATATGATACTTGATTTTTGTCTGATTTATTTCACTTAATGCAATGATCTCAAGATTCATCCATGTTGTCACAAATGGCAATATCTCATTCTCTTTTATGGTTGAATAATATTTCATTATATATATTATACATATATATATATATATATATATGTACTGCATTTTCTTTATTCATTCATCTGTCAGTATTCACTTAGGTTGCTTCCATATCTTGGTTAGCATGTATAATGCTGCAATGAATATGGGGGTGTAGCTATCATTTTTGTTGTTTTGGTTTCTTCAGATAAATACCAGAAGTGGAGTTTCTGGATCCTATGGTAGTTCTAATTTTTTTTTTTTTTTTTTTTAGGAAACTTCATATAGTTTTCCAGTGATTATAAATGGCAATCATATCTATCTGCATAGCAGCATTTAAACTGATGTTTGAGCAAACAACATAGCCATAGCTTAGCTAATTTTGACACATAAAGTTAATCACTACAGGGTCTAACTGTTGTCCATGTCCCACATATCAAACATTATTAAGCACTTACTTTCTTTTTTGGAAGGTGGGTTGGGGGTGTTTTGGGGCTTTTAAAAAAATGTATTGAGAATACTTGATTTATAATGTTGTAATAATTTCTGCTGTACAGCAGTGACTTAGTTATTGAGACTCCTAAATGTGATTGGTTTTAAGAACATCTGAGAGATTTAATTTTATGATAGATGCCAATGCTAAAAACCTGGAAAATGAGGTTTCTGATACAAAATCAAAGAGAGATGTAAGTACAATAATATGGCTTAGGAAATGTGGGTACCTAAAACCCCACTTTGGAAATTAAAAGCCTTTACCTTGATCTAGAATAAAAGAACAGATTGTAGAATGGAGACTCAGTTTTCACTTTGGTTAAATCTATACAGATATAAAGTAACTAGATAGTATGAAAATTTCCAGGTTCCTATCTCTGTGTACAGTGGAGGGAACCTCCAGGTTCTACCTTGAAGCTTCTTTGTATTATTTCAGCAGCACTGATTTAATGCTGACTTACTCTGGATAAAGGTTTCCATTGATAAAGCTTCACTGTTCTCTTGGGAACTAAATTGTTTCCTCCAGGGTTTTGCACTTGACTCGCTGAAAGTAACTGGCGTGTGCCAGAGTAGTTATAGATTGGAAACTACCCCAAATGGAAGATAATTCCTAAATGTTGCTTACAAGCCAAAAAGGTTGAAAACTGGGCACTTTCCTTCATATATTTCCATTCACCAAAAGAGTCAGATTCTTTTGGCTGAGAGAATATGATCCCAAATAAATTTATTTATTTCTGAGAATTTTTTGACTATTTTTAAAGACTTTATTGAATTTGTTACAATATTGCTTCTGTTTTATGTCTTTTGGACCTGAGGCTTGTGAGAGCTTAGCTCCCTGACCAGGAATCAAACCCACACCCCTCGCACCAAAAGTGAAGTCTTTGCCACTGGACCACCAGGGAAGTCCCAAAGAACTTTAAATTAGTGCTTTTTCAGTATATGTAAAACTTTAAAACATCCAGTGAGCATTTTTTGTAAATCTTGAAAGACAATTAAAAAAAAAAAACACACAGATAAATGGAACATTGGAAACTTACCTGAATTGAGCTCATAAAAATTCTTTTATGCTATTTTTATAAATACTTTTTCCACCTTTATAAATAAGGCTAGCATTGAAGCACACTCTGTCAGCCAGTGTTTTAAATGGTTAGAACCTGACACCTGGTCTAAAAACAGCTTGATTCTGGTAAGTACGTCTTATACAACGGTCTGTGTGTGCAGAAGCCTGTGTTTAGAAATATGCACTCATTGTATTTTTTGATTACCATGACCATACTCTGGTGTTTCAGGGTCCAAACAGGCGTATAGTCTTGATAACAAAAGCAAATATTTGCCATTCTTAGAAAACAGTATGAAACAAGCATCTCCAACACATCTCAAGCTTTTGTATGCCTCACAAATACTCCTTGTTGCTTTCTATTCGTGTGTGGAACATCTGCTTGGATCATCCTTGTATCTGTGTTAACGATGCTCGGAGTCACAGTGACTTTCTCGTATTAGGGAATTTGTTTGCATTGAACACATACTACAAATAGAGAGAAATAAATGGCTGAGGGAGAAATCAAGAAGAGGAGGACAGGGAGGAGCAGGAAAAGGAACACTAGCTTTGGGACCTCTGGGTCCAGAAGGCAAGCTCCAAGGCTGGCCTAGACCTCAGAGGGCACCCAAGAGTGCCAAGAAGGCACAGCATCCACGTCCAGAGCCAGAATAGAAGTCTCATGACTCCACACAGATCCTACTGGGGGTCTCCCAGCTTCTCTGTGCCCCTCCCACTTCGGGGTGGAAGCTGGTGTCCCCTGACACTGCCTGCCACTTGGTAGCGAGGATCTATGCTGTCTCTGTGCTTCAGACATGACCCCTCCCATCGAGCTTCCTCCAGATGCCAGCACCCCTTTCCAAGGTCACTGCCAAGGACAACACACCCCCAAACTCCGACTCTTTCCAAGCCTCTGAAAACACAATAGAAGAAGTGGGAGGGGGAACCAAGTGTTCTCCACCACAGGTGGGTAGTTGGAGGACTTGATCATTCACACCGGAGGGGAAGACTGCGCTCTGTTCTCTGTACCCCGCACTGTAAGAGCATGCCATGACGGGGACCCCAGTGACAGCTGTGTGGGAGGCGGGTGAGGGCACCTGCAGGATGCTACTGACCTCAGATCAGACTTGGTCACCTCAGCCTTCTTAGAAGTAAGCCCAGGCATGGTTTGTGGGGGAGACAGACCCATAGCTGTGTCAGGGAGACCTCAGCATGTTGGCCTCGCTTCCCTGTCTCTGAGCCGCGATGCTAATTGTGCTGCCGTCACAGGGCTGCTGAGGTAGTAGGTGTGATGATGGAAGTGGTGCTCATTGCAGGGCCTGGCATCTGGTCAGAGGGTACAGAGAGACACAGACCAGGGTCAGCTACCCTCTGTGTGTTTAAGCAGTGGGTGCTTGGGAAGAGATGCCACCTGGATGGAGGAGGGGAACCCTGGCAGAACCGGCCCATCAACCGAGGAAGCCCAAGGGGCACCGACTCACCCAGCAGGCCTTGAGGTTCTCAGAACCACTCAGAGCAGGTGCACGCAGCCGAGACAAAGGAGTGAACTCTAGACCCCACAGTCCCACGGGCGCAATGACACCTGTCTTGATGGACAGGGTGAGTGTGAGGCGGCTCCAGGCGCTGGCCGCATTCTTGAGCTGAGAGGCCGCGCTCCGGTTTCGGTCCCTCCTGGCCTCCTCACTGACCCGGGGCGCTACTTCCTGGTCCTCTCCTCTCCCCTATTCCTCCCCACCCTCTTGTTAAAAAAATGTTTCAAAGGTTTTGTCAGTGAATAATCTTATTCATAAAGCAGGGGTGCTGACAGTTTGCAGAGCTAAATGGGCACTTAACTGCGTATCTAATAAATCGGCACCCAAAGTAAACAGAGGGAAGAGGGTTTGGGAAGGAAAGGAGGTCAGTGTGAAAGAGGCCTGTCACGGTGACTTACCAGCCCTCAGCAACCACAGCGTCTGCCTGCACCCTCCCGGCCACCGCTGACCTGGAGCAGCCAGGGGCCAACAGTGTGCATGGCTGGATGAGCACACGCACCTGGATGGGCACACACACCTGGACGAGCACACACAGCTGGATGGGGGAGGAGGCGGGGAGGACCCACACATCCCCTGTCCACAGGAGGGGCAAGAGCAAAAGGAGGCAGGGAGGCCGAAGCAGGCTGGTGCAGAGCTCCGTTCTTTTCAGCATCTGCACCAGGATTAGAGGCGGTGTTACCAGGACCTTTCTGCCTCCCAAATCACCCCTCCGCCCAGGATTGGGGCAACAATCTGGGATTAGAGGCAGGTTCAGGTGACTTATCGCACACCTGTTGTTCCAGTGTTAATCACCCTCCCAGGTGCACAAGGGTCCAACCTAAGGACTCAGTGCTACCTTAGCGGCCTAGCCTGGTAAGGACACGGTGGGGATGCGCCCTCCATGAATCACCTTCCTTGTCCACAAAGAACACCAGCTCCTGGGTAGGGGCAGGGTAGAAACACAGAGATCTAGCTGGAATCCCCGCCTTTGCTCCACACTCACTCAGGTGTGTCTCCGGCAAGCTTACTGAGGACAGAAACATGTTCCTTGGCCCCCTCGCAGCTCCCCTGCCCTTGGCACCAGCCCTGGGCAGGCATGGGAAGCGCCTGCTGACTCCAACGGGGCTGACACTGCTGCTGGCCCAGCCCTCCCTCCCCACAACCCGCAAGTGAGCTCTAGGCGCAGCTGCCACCTCCCCCTTCCCTGTCCCCTCAGTCCTCCAGGACCGATGCCTTCCCTTCAGCCACCTCCCACATCACCTCAGGAGCCAGATCAGACCGCTTCACCCACCCCCCACCAGCTACAAATAGGATTTGCATCTAAATAGGAGATTTTTTTAATTATTTATTTATTTATTTATTTTTGGCTGTGCTTGGTCTTCTACGCTGCATGGGCTTTTCTCGAGTTGCGGTGAATGGGGGCTACTCTCCATTTGCAGTGCTTCGGCTTCTCATTGCAGTGGCTTCTCTTGTGGAGCACAGGCTCCAGGGCGTGCGGGCTTCAGTAGTTGGCAGCACGTGGGCTCCGTATTTGTGGCGCACGAACTTGTTGCTTCTCAGCCTGTGTGATCTTCTCCAGCTAGGGATCGAACCTGTGTCTCCAGGACTGGCAGACAGATTCTCTACCACTGAGCCACCTGGGAAGCCCTAAATAGGATTTTAATTCTGTTTTAGACAAACACCTCTGTATGCATCTTTTTCCCAGGCTGCCGCCTGTGATCTAGAGAATATTCCAAGGGTTTCTTGTTCAAAGCCGCCTCAATGCCTTTCCCCTCAAAGGGTTAGCCAGATGGAGGTGCGCTGACCCTTGGCCCTGCAGGCCAGCAAGTGGGGGCTCCCCATCACCCCCCACCCCAGTGCCTCTGTCCCTGGGGAAGCAGCCTGGCACAGCGTCCCTTGGCTGGTGGGACTCTTTCTGCGGACAACAGATGTTTTGCTCAGCCTTCTCTCTTGTCTCTGAAAAGTGCTGGCAGCCCCCTGCCCTGCCGCCAGCAAGCAAGGTGTGAGAGGTGGTGCATGGCTCAAAGCCAGACCGCCCCTCCTGCTGAGAACACAGAACCCCTGGGCCAGGAGCGGTGTCAGCAGGTCCTGATCTTCCAGTGCCTGTGTGGTTCTTGGGAGCCTCTGTGCAGAAACTCGGAACGTATCAACTGGAAAACAGCCTGAAGGAATTCATGCTCTAACAGGGAAACCAAACAAATCCGTGTGCTCTTTGGAAGAATGGCAGGATCACAACGATGATGACAAAAGATACATTAAGAGGAAGCAGGGAGAAAGGAACAGGTTAGACTGGCATAGAGGTGAGCTTAATGAAAGAAGGGGAAGACGTGGCTTCAAACTCATGCTGGAGAAGGGGAAGGGAGAGGGAGCCAGTGGGGAGGAGGACATTGTCTCCTGGGTAGGGAGGGGCGCAGCCTCGCGGAGCGGGACTGGAAGGGTCCAAAGAGGAGGGAGAAGCCTGGAAGATTCAGTTCCTCCCTCCACGAGGATAGCAGAGAGGGGACCACCAGGGAGTCTATGTGGACACAGAGCAGCAGCCCCCCACAAACTTTAGACAAACAGGCATTCAGTGTATAGAAATCCTGAGAAACAGGTGTAGGGTGTGTGCGCGTGTGTGCGCACGTGTGTGTGTGTGTGTGTGTGTGTATGGGTATAAAGCACATTTCAGCTGTCTAACCCCAGTACCTCCTGGTCTTCAAATAATGGATGGGGTAAGATTTCTGTCGCACCTACAGAAAATCACCAGGGGCTCAGGCAATCATCCAGCGGGTGACCCAGGCAGGAGCTCTGTGGGGTGAGTCCCCAGGAGAGCCTTTAACCCGGTCCTGTGAAGTCCCTGGTCATTTTCTGCTGAGTGGACAACATGAAAGCAGGCTGACAGAACACAGCTTCTTGAGGAAAGAGCTTCCTGCCCCGCAGTCCAGTTCCAGCCCCGGACATTCTCAGGCCATGGGGAAAGGCCGGGTGATGAAGTTGAAAGGTCGTGAGAGATGCAGGGGAATCTATACACAGCTCAAAGGGCAGATCACTGAGGTCCGCAGGCCCCCTTCTCTAAGATGGCTCTAGGACTGATCAATCTCTGAGACTGACTGGAAACCAGCCCAGTTAAGGTTGGTTTCTGATAGATCTGCCTGGGCTAGTGTGAGGGCTCGAATCTCACAGCGTGACCCATTGGGAGACTGTATGAGTCAAGCTGGGTGAGACCTTTGTAGACCGTGGAGAAGTCATTCAGGGGGTGCCATGCCCCAGAACGTGAATGTAGAGCTCGGCAAGCAGGCCTGGGCACCCTGGGAGGCTGGGACCTGCCCTGGGAGTCCAGGTGGTAGGAGTGGAGGCAGGGAGGCCACCTCGCAATCTGGTTGAAGCTGTGTGCAGGAAGCAGACAGCTGCTGGAAGCAACTTCCCCACCACCACCCCAAGAAGACCCAGGCAGTTTGCAAGTGGGGAGAGAGGGCAGGACAGTCATGCCTGCCTGTCCAAGGACAAAGGCCACCAGGCTTAGTTCTCGGCATGGCTCCCCGCCAGCTGCACAACCAGGGTTAGATGATCAACCTCACTCCAATGAATAAGCTTCCTGTAAAACTGGGAAAAACAGTCCACATTGCAGCCCAAAGGGCAGCATCAGCTATAGTGCTTGTAAGAGACTCCTCCATCCTCACAGGGATGCAGGAATCTCACGTGGTCACCTTCCCTCCATGGTCAGTTTGCCTCAGCCCTCTTCCATCCTTTGAAAAACAAAAGGCAGCAGGTGAGCAGATCCCGAAATAAGACCCTGAACCCACAGGGGTCACCACCCTGGATGCTGGAGGAGAGAATGCTTTGGTTCAGCAGAGTCCTCAAAGGTAGACATCCAGTGGCTGCTGATAAATGAGGCGGTCCCCCATAGCGACTTGTGGAGCTGGTTTCTGGGTGCCAGTCACTAGGCCTGAGAACTGGAAGGAAAAGGGAAGGATGGAGGTGGAGAAGGAGCTTGACTTGGCCCCTGAATCTGCACCCACCGGCTTTGGAAAGGCCCAGCCCAGACCCACCTCTGAGCCATGGGGCTGAACTCCACAGAGCTGAGGTTGGAGGACAAGCAAAAGGCTGGTCAGTGGAGGTAACACTGAGCTTGGGGCTTCAAAAACAGGAAGCAAGATACCCCAAGCTCTTAAGACTCTCCACTCACCCCACCAACCAAGTGCTGTGCTGTGCTTAGTGGCTTCAGTCGTGTCCGACTCTTTGTGATCCCATGGACTGTAGCCCACCAGGCTCCTCTGTCCATGGGATTCTCCAGGCAAGAATACTGGAGTGGATTGCCATTTCCTCCTCCAGGGGAACTTCCGAATACAGGGATCAAACCCCTGTCTCTTACATAGGGCCAAGAAACAATACCAAAGATGACAGGCCAAGAACCCAGGGCAGGAAGTCAGAAACAGTGCCCAGAGCCCGGCTGGGGGGAACCCAGATGTGTGCACACACCTCTCCCTGAGCAGTGGTGACCACTGTCGGACACCTAGGAGAAGGACAGCATGAGAGCCCAGACCAGAGACCAAAACCAGCCTAAGAAAGCTGCGTCCTAATGGGGGCCTTCCTGGGGCAGGAGAACAGGACAGAAGGGAGACCCAGCTGGCAGGACTCACCTGCTTTCTTTGGCCATGGTGACACCGCCTGGTGGGCAGATCCTAAAGCCCTGGGTTGGGTGGGCTCAGCTGAAAGAGGCAGTGGCCGACAGCTGGGTGTGGGCTGCACGAACTGGTTCGCAGAAGCCAAGTCCTTACCTCCGCGTTAAGAGAGAGACTGCTTTGTCTTTGTTGATCCCAATGCCCAAGGGAAGGCACGGCCTTAGCAAAGTTGAAGTGGTAGTCATGATACTTGAATCCAGTCCTGTCGAAGGAGTTGTATACCACAAGCTCACAGGCTTACGAGTTTTTTTTTTTTTCCTTAATTTTATCTTTGGCTGTGCTGAGTCTCTGTTGCTGTGTGTGGGCTTTCTCTAGTTGTAGTGCACGGGCTTCTCACTCCAGTGGCTTCTCTTGTTATGAAGCACGGGCTCTAGGGAGCTCAGACTCAGCACACGGGCACACTTTGTCCCATGGCATGTGGGATCTTCCCAGACCTGGGGTAGAACCCGAGTCTCTTGTGTCTCCTGCATTGGCAGGCAGGTTCTTTACCACTAGCACCATCCTCTTTCCATAGGATGTATTCAAGAAGATCTAAATACATTCCCTGGAAGAAACAACACATCCCATCCTTTTTGAAAAATTTATTTTTAATTAAAAAATAAAAGTTATCTTAACATATCTGCATTGCAGCTTCAGGGATGGCAACTGAATCAAGCGAGAAAAACAAGGTTTATCAGTTCCTGGGTCACCTGACTACCTTATAATGGGTACAAAGGCACACGTGTCTTCAAACAAACTTTATTCTATTAACTCAAAACTCCCTTCCCCCAACTCTTATCTGCCCACCCTCACCAACCACCCCCTCCCCCCAAAAAAAACAACAATCAAAAACATTAAATTCTCTTTTAAAACTACAGAAATAAGTGCTGAGTCAGCAAGGAACCTGGGCATGCTGCCCACTCCTCCATCTCTCTCTGCTTTGATGGCTAGCTGCTCCGAGGCTGGTCGGAGTGTCCCCCATCATGCCAGGGGGAGCTTGGACCTGGACAGCTCCACGGCATCACCCCAACTGGGGCCGGCAGTTCCAAGGCACTGTGTCCCTTAGTCAAGGGCTTGTGTGGCTTAGGCAGCCTTTCAGGAAGAGCAGGCCAAGGCTAACAAGTCTTCCTCAAAAGCTGGAGCTGAGAGCCATGGGCAGGAGGGAGGGAGCCGGCCATGGTCTTCTCCCCCAGGTCTCGGGCTCTCCGCAGCTTTCTTCTCCCTGGTCTCCCTGCCCTCTCTCTTTCCCTTCTTCCCAGTCTCCCCCTTCCCCCCCACCAAGAGTTTTATTTTAGCTTGATGGTGGGGGTTCCGGAGAGGCTACTGGCAACTCCTGGGCCTGGCCTGGGGACTCAGCCACCTCCACAGGGACAACGCGTGCCTTTGGTTCCTGCGTATCACAGAGCCCCTCCAGGCTCTGGGAGGGCTCCTGGAGCTCCTGGCTGTGAACCTGACTGTTCAGCTTCTCTTCAGCTTCGATCTCTTCTGATGTGGGGATGGAGTTCTTCTTGGGACGACCTTTGGGTTTTGTGGGTGCTTCCTGTCCACCTTTAAGAACCTACGTGGGAGACAAATGAGATCAAATCTAAGAAATAACTTCTTCCCTCCACTTTCCCCACCTCTGAACCAGCGGTCCCCAAAATTTTGGCACCAGGGATTGGTTTCATGGAAGACGGTTTTTCCACAGACTGGGGAGGGGATGGTTTCAGGATAATAAAGGCACATTACATTTTATTGTGCACTTTATTTCTATTTTTATTGCATCAGCTCCACTTCAGATCATTAGGCATTAGATCCCAGAGGTTGGGAACCTCTGCTCTAAACCATTCCTTTCCGGCAGTGAAGTTGCAAAGTTTGGCAAAAAATATTCTCCGTGAATCACCTGCAGTCTACAAAGACAGCTTCATTCATGAAAGGTTTGATGCACTTTTAGTCAATATTATTTCTATTAAATACAATGATCATAAACACATTAAAAATCCAACTTCAAAAATAGGAAAATAAATGAAAATTAAAATATGAGTGTGACAGCAAATTGATAAGTTAAAAGAAAAAAACCGTGTTTGTCTCAAACAGGAAAATAAACTCTCATATGTCTGTGTAAAAGTGTAATTGGTACAGCTTTTTCAAAAGACAATCTGAGGATGCAAATCAAAAGTCTTAAAAAAAATGTGCATAATGTTTGACACAGAAATTCTACTTCTAATAATTTAGCCTAAGGAAGTCATCAAAGATTGGGACAATGATTGATGTGCAAAAATGTTCATCACAAAATTGGCAACAACAGCAAAAAAAATACTCTAAAGTTTCCACCATATAATTGAGTACATAATTATAGTAATGGCAAACAGAGAAAACTTAACAACCATTACCATCATTATATAGGAAAACATATAATAACATGGGAAATATTAATATATTTTTGTGAAAATGGGTTCTAAACCAGCATAATTTAATTTGGTGGCTAGACAACTACACATTACCCTGCTTGTAGTCGCAAGATCAAGGATAATTTCAATTCTTTTTTAATGTCTTTTTAAATTTTTCAACAATGATCATGTATTTCTGTAATCAGAAAAGGAAATATGAAACATATGGTTTTATGTTGTTTGAAGAAGCAGTAACGAATAGGAGAGAGTGTGTTCTTGTTTTGAAAGTAGAATAACTTGATTAAACACCAACTGTGCCGCTTGTCTACTTTGTTTTGGGGAGAGTCCTTTAAAGACTCTGGGCCTCAGTTTCCTATTCTGTAAAACAGCGATGCATGTGTGCGTGGTAAGTCACTTTAGTTGTGTCCAACTCTCTGCAACCCTATGGACTGTAGCCCAGCAGCTCCTCTGTCCTTGGGATTTTCCAGGCAAGAATACTGGAGTGGGTTGCTGTGTTCTCCTCCAGGGGATCTTCCCGACCCAGGGATAGAACCTGGGTCTCCCGCATTGCTGGCAGATTCTTTAGCATCTGAGCCACAGGGGAAGGCCAAGACTGAGGAATTTCCAGACTGTTCTCTTAAGGCAGGAGCACCATGTTATATTCCAATCAGTAGTATGTGAGGGCTCTAGTGCTCCACATCCTCTGCAAAACTCATTTTTTTAAGGGCTGTTTTGATGTGAACCATTTTTAGAGCCTGTATTGAATTTGTTACAATATTGCTTCTGTTTTGTTTTGTTTTGTTTTGGCCTCAAAGTATGTAGGATCTTAGTTCCCCAGCCAGGGATCAAACCTGTACTCCTTGCATTGGAAGGTTAAATCTTAACCACTGGACCAGAGGGAAGTCCCAATACTTGTTATTACCTGTCTTTTTCATTCCAGCCATCCTAGCTGTTGTGAAGTTGTTTTTCATTGTGGTTTTGATTTGTACATCCCTGATAATTATTGTTCAGCATCCTCTCATGTGCTTATGGGCCAGTTGTATATCTTCCTTGCAGAAATGTCTATTCAAATCCTTTGCCCATTTAAAAATGCAGTTGTTCTTTTTAATTACTGAGTTATGAGTTCTCTATTAATACTAATACATTGGATGAAAGCCCCTTATCAGATAGAAGATTTACAAATATATTCTCCTGTTCTGTGTTGCCTTTTCAAGTCCTTTCTAAAAATGTTTATTTATTGGCTTCATTGCTCCTTGGCATGTGGGATATTAGTTCCCTGATCAAGGATTGAACCCATATCCCCTACATTGCATGGCAGATTCTTAACCCGTGGCAAATTAAGAAGGGAAGTCCCACCTTTTCACTTTGTTGATGATGTCCTTCAACAGAACAAAAGTTTTTAATTTTCTTGAAGTCCAATTTTGTTGCTATTGCTTGTGATTTTGGTGTCTTATTCAAAAAGGTTTTGCCTAACCTAGGGTCATAAGCATTTACTCCAAAAGAAAATGTTTTCTTCTAAGGATTTCATAGTTCTTTTTTCGTTTTTTAATATTTAAATTTAATTGGAGGAAAATTGCTTTAAAATATTGTGTTGTTTCTGCCATATATCAGCATAAATAGCAACAGGTATATGTATGTCCCCTCCCTCTGAGTTTCATAACTTTTTTTTAAATTTATTTTTTTATTGAAGGATAATTACTTTACAGAATTTTGTTGTTTTCCGTCAAACCTCATCATGAATCAGCCATAGGAGTTTCATAGTTTTAATGTTTACAGTTAGGTTTATGATTCCTTTTGAGTTAACTTTTGCTTATGGTATAAGGAAAACCATAAATTTGCACTAAACACCTCCATTTAGCTGGGCATCTACTCAGCCACTGTACTTTCAACCCAAACAGCTAACACAGAGATATGATGGGGACTTTTAACAAGATAGAGATGCTGACAGAATCAACCTCTGGGGAAAAGAGGTCTCTATATTCCTTTTCATATGTCAGTATCTGATCTTGGTTTCAATATGAGCACAGGCTGTTGAAAGCACCCAAATGTGCCAAGATGAAATTGACATGTTGAAAGCAGCTCCACTCAGTATGAAAGAGGTTATACAAAGTCGAGTTGCCCCATGTAGTAATCAAGTTATAAAAGAGCAGGTCTAAGGAAGCCACCTAATTGGCAAAGAAAGTCCAGCCCAGCAATTAGGGAACACCACCCACACAGCTTGGCTAGACCCCACCTGGCTGTTTTCCTACAGCATGAAAAAAAAAAAAATCAAAACAATCAGACCATTTTCTAAATGGAATAAAACATTCCAGCACAAGCAATAATTAGGACATAACTATACTCTTGGCTGCTTTCTGCACCTGACCTCTGGCCCCTGCCTCCCAGCACACCTGAGACATGCAATTATCTCGCAACACTCCACGCTAGGACTACACACTCGCATGCACTCTGCGGCCCTTCTCTCAGGACCCCTCCTCCCTAGGCATCTCTGGAGCCAATTTACTTTCCTTCACCCAGCACACTACCTACTTTTATTAACCTGGCCCGCTGGCAGCCTTCCTCCAAACTCTAAAACTAGACTCTCCTGTGCCCTCCTGCTGGGGATGTCAGGACCTTCCTTCTCAACCTGCACAGGTGGGCAGGGGACGGGCACATTGATGGGAGGGCCCGGCTGTCAGCGCAGAGAGAAACCTTCTACCTCCGTCACTTTTCAGGCAGAAGTGGTTTGTCATGGTGGAAAAGCAACCCAAGGCAGAGCTGGGATTTGAATACGAAACCTCGATTGCCTGAATCTAATACTCTTATTGGTATTTCATTGCACATAATGTGCAAGGGAAGGATTCAACTGATATTTCTACCACATTTATCTTACCAACCTCCTAACCTCCCAGCAGATCCTAGGCCATGGACTCATTATCCCACTGCCTTTTTGTTCCCTTTCTCTACCTGCTGCTCTATGGGAATGAGAGCCATGCTGTTGTCTAGTTGCTTCAGTCATGTCTGACTCTTTGCGACCCCATGGATTGTAGCCCACCAGGCTCCTCTGTCCATGGATTTCCCAGGCAAGAATACTGGTGTGGGTTGCTATTTCCTTCTCCAGGGGATCTTCCTGAACCAGGGATTGAACCCGCATCTCCTGCACTGGCAGGTAAATTCTTTACCATGGAGCCACCAGGGAAGTCCAGAGAGCCATGTAACTGATGCTATTTCTCTGAAGCTGAGATGTTCACCATCTCTAGCACAGATGTTTCCCCAGCTCACTGTTTAGTAGATTTTCTGCCAGAAGATGGGATGTTCCACTCAACTCAAGCCTGAATGCTAAAGCATCAACTGACCGGGGAAAGCTTGCAGGTGAGGAGGATGCAGAAAAACACCTATCTTAACCAGTATCCCAGAAACTTGCAGAATTCATTTTCAGGTTCTCTCTCCTGGCCTCCAAAAGTTGAGATTTTCTGGAGACATGAATTTTGTGGATGTGTAAAGAATTTAAAAAAAAAAAAAAAACACTGAGATGAACAGCAGCTAACACTTCTTGACTGTATCCTATGGGGTAGACACTGTTCTACGTCCCACAGGGATTGGCTCAGATTAGCTCACTGACCTCATCTGCATCCCTGTAAGGTGGACATCAGGCATTTACTGATGAGGAAACAGGCACTTGCCCATGATTACATAGGGAGAAACCGGTAGCAGTTACACAGAACTGTTGACCAGCTGAAGACTTTCGGTGCACAAGATGACCGCTGTGCACGGTATGTGGCCCACCCAGTTCTAGGAGAGGAAGGTATCACCCATCTGGACCCTCTCACAGAACAGAACCCTACTTTGGAGATGAAAAGTACCCCTGAATGATGAGGTACTTCTGGCCCGCTACGAAGCCTGCTGGGCCCTACTGGAACCCAAGCCAAGCAGAAATGGAAGGGAGGGTGCAGATCCCACTGAATGTGGGAGACCGCATTTACCCAACCCGCCACAGGTTCTACACGCTGACCGGTAAAAACTAGTCAGAGATGCTATCTCGGTTCTGGCAGCATGCGAGTAACTCTGAGAAGCGAATGCTAATCTTTTTCCAGTTCCAATGAGATTACTTGCCTTGAGACATCTTTATTACTCAATTATTCTTTTCTTCCCCAGTCCTTGAAGAGACAGCCTTGAAAGTTTTACCAGGGGAAACTATGAAGCAATCAGGATCCCAACAATGCCTTGCTGTTTTGAGAAAGTCAGAACGTGACCCACATCTGAGCCACCCTGTTCTCTTCACTCCAGCTGTTCTGAGGTCCTTGCAGTGCCCCCGTGTACTTCTGTTCCTTCCTTCAGCCTTTGACACCCTTCCAAACTTCATCTGGCAGGTGTCTATTCATCCATTAAACCCAGCTTAGATGGCACCCCTTCCAGGAAGCCCTCCCTTCTCCTACTGATGCTGAACCTTTTATTTCCTTCCAGTGTTGCCCTGATCACTCTGAATAATGAGCGACTTACAGGTCAGCTACCTCCACTGACTACCTTTTTTGAATTTTTTTTAATGGATGGCTTGGTATCTTACTCATTGGAAAAGACCTTGATGCTGGGAAAGATTGAGGGAAGGAGGAGAAGGGGACAACAGAGGATGATATGGTTGAATGGCGTCACCAACATAATGGGCATGAATTTGAGCAAACTATGGGAGATAGTGAAGGACAGGGAAGCCTTGTGTGCTGCAGTCCACAGGGTCGCAAAGAGTAGGACACAACTTAGCAACTGAACAATAACAACAACTGGTGTTACAGCCACATCTCTACTGCCTGGTGAAAAGTAACTGCGGGAGCCTGGTGGGCTGCCGTCTATGGGGTCGCACAGAGTCAGACACGACTGAAGTGACTTAGCATAGCATAAGGTGAAATGAAGTGGACTCTAATTTCCGGAAGGGGCCTGCATTTGGTTGGCTTGTGGACTGCTCGGAGATTTAAATCTGTGCAGTTACTTCCATTTTGTTTTCTACGACACTGATAACCATCAACACGGGGCCTGCGGCTGTGCCAGCAGTGCAGAGGCTGGTGGAAAACAGCTGACGTCAGTGGCAGGGGCACACGTGTTCCCCACGGGCACTGGGCGGTGCTGGCAGAGCTGGCGGGCTGTCAGTGCCTCCATCGTCTGAATCACAAAAAGATCACTGATAACCAACTCAAACAATGCCTCTGCCACTCAGGAGACATCAATTTTGATGACGATGATGGGATGGGGAAGGAGGTGGGTGGTGGAACTTGCACAGAAAGCAGTGAAGAGACTTGCCCAAAGCCAACCAGGGAGGGGCACGCTGGGAAACACAGCCCGGTGTTTCCAGGTCCCAGATCTGGTTCCCTTAGAGATCAGTCCCCTAAAAGGCTCCATGGGTGTCTGAGCATTCTAGAAATTGGGGAGCCAACAACATGTTTAATCGAATCTTATTTATCTTTCCATTTCAACTTCTCCCTGCAAGCTGTCCCAATTCACTCCTCCTCTGGACTCTTGGTTGTGTGTGCTCAGTCATGTCTGACTCTTTGCAACCCCATGGACCGTAGCCCACCAGGCTCCTCTGTCCATGGAATTTTCCAGGCAAGAATACTGGACTTGGTTGCCATTTCTTCCTCCAGGATATCTTCCTGACCCTGGGATCAAACCTGCATCTCTTATGTCTCCTGCACTGGCAGGCTGGTTCTTTACCACTAGTGCCATCTGGAAGCCTATTAGCAGGCAATAGCAAGAACCAGTTTTCAGAGAAAAAATTACATATATTGGATAAGAACACAAAATGGAGAAAACTCAAAATCTATTACCCATTATCAAAAAGGGCCTATTAACTTTTTTTGTTTCTGAAAACTAGGTGGCTGGTGCAGGGGAAGGAGGTCTTAGTTATTTGGTCATTGTAGAAAATTCATACTCCAGCCCTTGAGACACCAAGGCTTGTGACCAGATGGCTTAGCAATTAGGACATCATGCAGGCAGGCCTGAGATGCTCGGTCCACAGGACAGGAGAGAGGCCCAGAGACCCAGCAAGAACATGGAAAGGCCTGAGTCAGAGGTTTCTTCCCACTCTCTTCCCAACTCTACTGTTTTGTCTGGGCTTTGACCCTTGGAATTTTCAAAACTGAAAGTGAGACAACTGCTTTGGAAAATCTGAATTTAACTGTTGCTTTTTTTTTTGAATAAGAAAAAGAGAGAGGGCTAAGCCATTATGAAATGAGTTCCTTAAAATGTAGAGATGTTTCTTTTTTAAAGAGCTGTTTACACTAATTTGTTGTTGTTCAATCACTAAGTCATGTCCAACTTTGTGCAACCCCATGGATTGCAGCATGCCAGGCTTCCCTTTCCTTCAGCATCTCCCGGAGTTTGATCAAATTCATATCCATTGAGTCAGTGATGCTATGTAACTATCTCATCTTCAGCTGCCCTTTCTCCGTTTGCCTTCAGTCTTTCCCAGCATCAGGGTCTTTTCCAAAGAGCCGGCTCTTCATATCAGGTGGCCAAAGTATTGGAGTTTCAGCTTCAGCATCAGTCATTCCAGTGAATATTCAAGACTGATTTCCTTTAGGACTGACAGGTTTGATCCCCTTGCAGTACAGATCAGATCAGATCAGATCAGTCGCTCAGTCGTGTCCGACTCTTTGCGACCCCATGAACCGCAGCACGCCAGGCCTCCCTGTCCATCACCAGCTCCCGGAGGTCACTCAGACTCGCATCCATCGAGTCAGTGATGCCATCCAGCCATCTCATCCTCTGTCGTCCCCTTCTCCTCCTGCCCTCAATCCCTCCCAGCATCAGAGTCTTCTCCAATGAGTCAACTCTTCGCATGAGGTGGCCAAAATACTGGAGTTTCAGGTTTAGCATCATTCCTTCTAAAGAAATTCCAGGATTGATCTCCTTCAGAATGGACTGGTTGGATCTTCTTGCAGTCCAAGGGACTCTCAAGAGTCTTCTCCAACACCACAGTTCAAAAGCATCAATTCTTCGGCGCTCAGCCTTCTTCACAGTCCAGCTCTCACATCCATACATGACCACAGGAAAGACCATAGCCTTGACTAGGCGAACCTTTGTTGGTAAAGTAATGTCTCTGCTTTTGAATATGCTATCTAGGTTGGTCATAACTTTCCTTCCAAGGAGCAAGCGTCTTTTAATTTCATGGCTTCAGTCACCATCTGCAGTGATTTTGGAGCCCAGAAAAACAAAGTCTGACACTGTTTCTACTGTTTCCCCATCTATTTCCCATGTAGTGATGGGACCAGATGCCATGATCTTCGTTTTCTGAATATTGAGCTTTAAGCCAACCTTTTCACTCTCCACTTTCACTTTCATCAAGAGGCTTTTTAGCCCCTCTTCACTTTCTGCCATAAGAGTCGTGTCATCTGCATATCTGAGGTTATTGATATTTCTCCCGGCAATCTTGATTCCAACTTGTGTTTCTTCCAGTCCAGCATTTCTCATGATGTACTCTGCATATAAGTTAAATAAACATGGTGACAATATGCAGCCTTGACGTACTCCTTTTCCTATTTGGAACCAGTTTTGTTCCATGACCAGTTCTAACTGTTGCTTCCTGACCTGCATACAGATTTCTTAAGAGGCAGATCAGGTGGTCTGGTATTCCCATCTCTTTCAGAATTTTCCATAGTTTATTGTGATCCACACAGTCAAAGGCTTTGGCATAGTCAATAAAGCAGAAATAGATGTTTTTCTGGAACTCTCTTGCTTTTTCCATGATCCAGCGGATGTTGGCAATTTGATCTCTGGTTCCTCTGCCTTTTCTAAAACCAGCTTGAACATCTGGAAGTTCACGGTTCACATATTGCTGAAGCCTGGCTTGGAGAATTTTGAGCATTACTTTACTAGCGTGTGAGATGAGTGCAATTGTTCGGTAGTTTGAGCACTCTTTGGCATTGCCTTTCTTTGGGATTGGGATGAAAACTGACCTTTTCCAATCTTGTGGCCACTGCTGAGTTTTCCAAATTTGCTGGCATATTGAGTGTAGCACTTTCACAGCATCATCATTCAGGACTTGGAATAGCTCCACTGGAATTCCATCACCTCCACTAGCTTTGTTCGTAGTGATGCTTTCTAAGGCCCATTTGACTTCACATTCCAAGATGTCTGGCTCTAGGTCAGTGATCACATCATCATGATTATCTAGGTCTTGAAGCTCTTTTTTGTACAGTTCTTCTGTGTATTCTTGCCACCTCGTCTTAATATCTTCTGCAGTACAAGGGACTCTCAAAAGTCTTCTCCAGCACCACAATTCTAAAGCATCAGATCTTTGGCGGTTTGCCTTCTTTATAGTCCAGCTTTTATATCTGTACATGACTACTGAAAAAACCATAGCTTTGACTATATGGACCTTTGTCAGCAAAGTGTTACCTCTGCTTTTTAATATGCTATCTAAGTTTTTCATAGCTTTCCTTCCAAGGAGCAAGCGTCTTTTAATTTCATGGCTACAGCCACTGTCCACAGTGATTTTGGAGCCCAAGAAAATAAAATCTGTCACTTCTTCCACGTTTTCCCCTTCTATTGCTATATAAGTTCTTTTAAAAACCAAATAGGGAACGACTCATCTGTAAGGCACTAGAGTGGTATTTGGGAAATCAGAGTCACTATACCATATGCATCAGAGGAACCTGGGTGCTAGTTAACACTCCCTGCCTTGGGCCAGCAAAGCAGAATCTTAGGAAGGGCCTTGAGTTCTGCATTCATACCTGCCACCCAGGTTCCTCTGATGCCCACTGGAGTCGAAAATCCTACAAGAGCAGGTGCACCCTGCGTGTCCTCTAAAAACACAGAGGACTGACTTCTATTCTTAGCTATTGGTGGGAGTGGGAAGGAAGTTCTTTGAAAAGGCTAACAGGTGGGGTTAAAAGCAGCAACTGACAAGTCTCAGGCTTTCTTTTTCTTTTATTTCCAATGAAACTGTGAAAAAGAATATCCTCCTTGTCAGGAAATCCAGGTCAGAAAGAGTTGCTTATCCTTTTGTTCAAATGGCCTCCCTCCCAGCCAGCATCGTAAAAGGCCTTCCAATCTCTGGAGCTCAATCCACCAAAGGGTCCTTCCTGCCTTCTCGCCAGCCCTGTAGTTAGAATTCTTCCCATCATGATAGGCCCATGGTTAGGACTTACTCTCTTTCTTACCATTTTTTTCCATTTCATCCTGCGGTTCTGGTACCAGGTCTTCACCTGCAGTTGAGTGAGTCCCAGAGACTGGGCCAAGTCCAACCTAGAAGGCACGAGAGACAGGGGCAGGATGAGGAAGAGGGGAAGGCCTGTTATCAACAAGTGGGCCTCCTCATTAAACCAGTTCCTCCCAAAGAGCTCTGCTTTCCTTCCCAGAATCCTATGGAGGAAACTGTGAAGCTAAAAAATTAGATGTCCAAGTCTAAGAACTGTCTACATGGAACCTAAAAGGAATTTCTGAACCTTCACTGCAAAGTCCTCTCCCTGACCCAACAGACTCTTTACTCTGATCCTATATAAAATGAAGGTTCTGACCCCAAATCCAAACTGGGGAGGAAAGGTAAAGTCCCATTTTTCCGAGCAGTAAGCCTCCCACCACCCCCACCCCTGACCCCTGCTATCTCTACAAACTCCCTTGAAGGTTGCTTCCTCTGCACAGGTCACCACTCACGCAGGGGGCTCTGAGTTCTCGCTGGTCTTTGCTTCTCATGAGTTATTTCTGCCTCCCTAACTCCACTGCTTCCTTCACAATCACAAATGTGCTTACTGTATTCTAAATCAAGAAGAAGGGCTCAAAAATATGTTTTGACAGGTTGACTCATCCTCCATCCCTGCCCTCAACTGTTTCAGATTCCAAAAGGAATATTATATCCGTACTCTTCCTGCTTCCCATTCCGCGGCCAAGCGTGGTCCTACATTTCTCTGTAGCCTGCAGAGCCACCAGCCTGGGCCATGGGGACTTGGGTATACATTCTTAGCGGCATCCAAGATTCCCTGGGGCTTCCCTGGTAGCTCATCTGGTAAAGAATCCGCCTGCAATGCGGGAGACCTGGGTTTGATCCCTGGGTTGGTAGATCCCATGGAGGAGGGCATGGCAACCCACTCCAGTATTCTTGCCTGAAGAATCCCCATGGACAGAGGAGCCTGGCCAGCTACAGTCCATGAGGTCACAAAGAATGGGCCACAACTGAGCAACTAAGCACAGCACCTCAGCTTCAACTTTCTCTACCTGAGGAGTAACAAGTGACACCTCACCATCAGGAAGACCAGTGGTACAGGAGTGAAGGTTCCAGCTGTGGCTCCTGGCATGCCAGGTACCCTTCTCAGACCCCCTGCTTGGACCAGAGTGCCCAATTCAATCTCCAATAAGAAAAACCCTTTTCCTTCAAGGACTTCAGTTCCTGGTTTCAATCCCCATTCACACCTATCTGCTTGCCCAGTAAAAGGGCTACTGTAAGCTGACAGTTTTATTGAAAGTCATTAACAGACTGAAGCCAATAAATTCCTTGTGCTAGCAGTCCTTAGCCTCCCCGCTAACAAAGCCCTGCATCCCAGGTGTGTGCGTTCAGTTGTGTCTGACTCAGTGACCCCATGGACTGTAGCCCACCAAGCTCCTCTGTCCATAGAATTTTCCAGGCAAGAAGTACTGGAATGGGTTGCCATTTCCTTCTCCAGGGGATCTTCCCGATCCAGGGATTGAATCTGCGCCCTTTGCATCTCCTGCATTAGCAGGTGGATTCTTTACCACTGGCTCCACTTGGAAAGCCCAAGAAGCACATATGAGAATCTAAACTTTTTTTTTTATTATTAAGGTAGACATAAATTTGCATAAGTGAAAACAAGATCAGTTTTTCTCACTTTTTTGGAAAATTTTTAAATTTAAAAACTGTTATTTATGTTAATGTGATAGGTCTAATATTGTTATCCTGTAATGAGTAACTAAATATTTTTAAACTTTCTCAACTTTAATACTTAATTTGGTAAATATCAATAGTTCAACCAACAAAAGTTTTCTGGGGGGTGGTGCTCAAAAATTTTTAGGAATGTAAAAGGGTCCCAAGACCAAACCCTTTGAGAACTGCTAATGTAAAGCACCTAACAATGCCTGTCACCCAGAGGGTACACTATAAGCAATAGTGTTATTGACAACCATATAGCAGTTTACGGTATCTCTGGATAGCTTTTCGGGGGACATAGGTAAATTTTGCATCATAGCCTTTCTGGCCACAATTTGGCATCCCAGGTAGCTATTCATTTAAACACCAAGAGCCCAGCGGGGCCATCCCACGGGTCTCCCAGACCTCCCTGGAGGCAGAGGGCTTCCCCCTCCCCACAGCCTTCCTGACCAGCCTTCCTAAGGCCATCAGGTGCATAAGTGAATGGAAGGATCAGTTCACAGCTCTGCCACAGCATTGGCAAACCAGGATGAGCTCACTTGGGAAAAATGCACTCCTGACTCATGCTGGCCCCAGAAACACACTTCGCTGTCATCAGCTCTCTCTCATTACCTGCCGCCGTTACAGATTCTCACTTCCCTGTGCAAATTTGCTTCAATGGGGTCACCTAGGAGACTGGAGAAACAAACACAGGGGAAGAGGGTGTGCGCCGTGGGAGGAGGCGTGCTCATGGCCCCGGTCACGTACGAGGTGAGGAACAGCTGGCGGGGCAGCTCGGGCGGCAGCCTCCACGCCAGCCAGATGGTCCACCTCTGCAGACAAGTGAATTAAGCTCACCTGAGAGGTGCCTGGGCAGGTAGCAGGAAGCCCCAGGAGGTTGATTTGGAACTAACATTTCTGCTAAAAAAAAAAAATCTGACTTCTAAAATAAGCCTAGAATGTCATCTTGAGTGTGCTGACTCATAAATCCAGATGCCCACTCCACCTCCTGTACTCCACGTGTGCTGAGTACAGGAGGTGCTTTGTTACACCAGGGAGCATCAGAATAGCAGAACACCATGTGTGTGTGTATGTGTGCGCACGTGAGTGTGCTTAGTCACTTAACTGTATTCAACACTTTGCGACCTTATGGACTGTAGCCCACCAGGCTCCCCCGTCCATAGGATTTTCCAGGCAAGAATACTGGAGTGGGTACCCATTCCCTTCTCCAGGGCATCTTCTCGACCCAGGGATCGAATTGAGGTCTCCTTCATTGCAGGCGGATTCTTTACCATCTGAGCCACCAGGGAAGCCCAGAGATCTCATCTATTAATCCCCAAATCACAGACCTGCCTCCATCCTCTGCCTGAAGGTGTCCCAAATTGCACGTCCAAAACAGAATGGACTCTTTCCTTACCAAACTCACTCTGCCCTCTGCCTTCCAGCTTCAGTTAATGCTTGTCCCTCTTTCCCTGGTCCATGCAGGAGCCACAGAATTCTCAGCTCTCTGCCTCACGCCAATGGAAATTCTGTTGTTCTGGCTTCAGAACAGGTCTCAGATCTATTCTCTTGTCTCTGTTCCCACTATCTCCACCTTAATTCTTTTCAATGACCCTCCCTGGACTCTGTCCACCTGCTTTCCCAACTCGATCTCTTCTCACTCTTCCCTCTCTGTTACTTATGGTGCTACCAATACGAGGATTCCGAGATGTAAACCTCAGGACTTCCCTGCTAGTCCAGTGGTTAAGACTCCACGGTCCCAATGCAGGGGGCCCAAGTTTGATTCCTGATCAAGAAACTAAAATCACACATGCTATAGGGCATGGCCTAAATTTTTTTTAATAAATAAAAATTTGTAAAAATAAAACATAAATCTGGCCACAACACTGGCAGCTCTTCACAGCTACCTACACACAGCCGGCACAACAAAGTCCACATCTTTTGGTCAGACATACAGGGTCCTTCTCATCTCTGCAGCCTCATCTCCCCGCACACTACCCCCCACCAACTACTGAAGCTGGAGACATCCGACCACCTGCAGGGCCCTCAGCATGCCCAGCAGCATATCTGTGCCTTTTGCACGTTGCTCCCTCTGTGGGATGCCCTCTCCCTCCTGGGATCAAAGTGCTTCTGAAGTGCTGCCTCCTCTGAGAAGGCTTCCCGGCTGCCACCAGACACACTCAGCAATACCTTTGTGCTCCTGGAGCCCTTGGGAGCATGTTGGCATCTACACTCCAAGTCATGATGCAGTTACTGCAGCCACATCCTTCCCCGTGACCTCCTCTAGAGCAGGTCTCTTGTCTGCTATCTTCTGGACCCATAATCCCTGCCACAATGCCTTGCACACAGCTGCTGGGAGCTCAACTAACTGAATCAGTAAACAAATTCCCTTTTAATGAATGACTTGCAGGCTCCTCTCTCAAATTTTTATCGAGCAGCTAGTAAACAGCTTGAAATGCATTTGAGTTTCCTTTCCTTCTCTTTAATAGGGTCAGACCTGAAATAGACAAGGCAGTAAGCAAAGAAAGAGCAAAAGTACCTGGAAAATCCTTCCAATAAACAGGGTCACACATTAGGCCAGTCATTCCAGAGTGAGTGTGAAAGAACAAGGTAGAACACACACTCTTGCAGCATATTTCTTTGCTAAGATGCTAAATTAAAGAAAGTGGGGAGGTACTGAAGCCTCTGAGTAAAGCAAGGGTCATAGCCACCCTCACTGAGATCTCAAAAGGGTTTAAAGAAGAGACCTTCATCCAGGTCCTCCTTGGTCTCAGCCAAATGGTTCTGACTTGCTACCTGTCAAGTCCATCAGGACATCTGACAGCTCCGCAGCCCCATTAATCCAGGCTGCCATGCAGAAGCCAGGTGTGCCTGCTAAGCCAGTTGGGGGTTGGAGGGTGGGCAGAAGCCTGGGAAGATCATGGACCTCAACTCCAGGTCTAGTCCCAGTGCATCTGATCCTAAGGGTCAGTGGTTTTAAACACCAAACCTGTTTCCCAGCTGAGCGCCTGGGCAACCATTTGCTAAGCTTTACCATGCTTGTTGCATGGTTAACAAGCTTGCTGGGCTTCCCTTGTGGCTCAGCTGGTAAAGAATCTGCCTGCAATGCAGGAGAGCTGGGTTTGATCCCTGGGTTGGGAAGATCCCCCGGAGAAGGGAAGGACTACCCACTCCAAGAGTCAGACACAACTTTCACTTTCACCATGCTTGTTGTACTGCAGTAGTTAACATACAGAGATGCAGTGAGGAGTAAAAATTCAGCATCAGGCAGGCTTCTGGGACTAAGTATGATGAATTCAGGTGAGCTATGTGTGTGCTTAATGGCTCAGTAGTATCTGACTCTTCTGCAACCCCATGGACTATAATTAGCCCACCAGGCTCCTCTGTCTGTGGAATTTTCCAGGCAATGATACTGGAGTGAGTTGACCATTTCCTACTCCAGGGGATTTTCCCCACCCAGGGATCAAACCTGGGTCTCTTGCATCTCCTGCACTGGCAGACAGATTCTTTACCACTGCACCACCTAGGAAGCACTCAGGTGGGCTGGCTTTTGTTTAACCAAGGCTGAGATTACTTGAGCCGAGGCATGGACAGACTCCTGTCCTATTTGTCCTACACAAACCCTAGAACAGTCCTTGTGGCTCTCTGTGCCACATTGAGAGCAAAAGGAGTCCCCCTTCTCAAGGGCCTTACCTGGAACAGTCCCTTTCCCATGTCCTCACCTGTCTGGGGTGGACAAGTACTTCTGCTTCTGGAACTTCTTCTCCAGGCCCATGAGCTGCAGCTCAGTGAAGATGGTGCGGCTCCGGCGGGGCTTTTTCTGCCGGGGCGTGGGCTGCTCCGTCTCAGACTCGCTGCTGCCGTGGTTCTCACCTGGGGCCTCCACAGAGGCAGCTTCCGTGGCCGGGTGGCGGGACAGAGCCTGGGCGATTCCCGGAGTGGTGGGGACCAGATGGGAGATGACTGTGGGCTGTCGGGTGATCACCGAGAGGAGAGGATATGCCCGGAGGGAAGTGGGGCCTGGAAGACAAACAGGGAGGCGAGTCACATAGGGGCGGGGCAGGGGTGGGGAGAAGAAGGGGGCCAGAGATCCCAGAGGACCCCACAGTGAGACCCGTCTGCCTGGCAGGGCCTCCTGTTCACAACCGGGTATAAATGGGGAAGGCTGAGTGGGCAGGGCACATGCAGGTTAGATCAGCCTAATGGGTGAGAACATTCAAGTCTTACACGACAAAGAAGAGGGTCCCGAAATCCCTCTGGTTTTAAATGACTCTTTCCTCATCTCTTCCTTTAGAATCTCTAAATTCTGGTTTCACAGATATGGGTCAATGACACAGCAGATGGAAGGAAGTAGTCAGATAAAGCAAGGAACTGAAGACTTAAGGAATCCAAAAGAGATTCGTAATATACAAAGTACCTGAGAACCACCTCCGGTCTTTATAAAAAATATATGGTTGTAAGTATAAATTCTTCCTGGGAAGTCTACAAACCTTGAATCAAAACATTTTTCAGAAGCAGAAAGATGCTTAAAAGTTACTTCAACTCCCTCATTTCAGAGACAAGAAAACAGTTCTGGCCAGAAAGGCTAAAGAACTTAGATGGTGTCACAGAGCTAGAAACAGGCATTTTCAGGAGTCAAACTAGGTTCTTCTGGCCTGAACTACGGGGCAGTTACCACACCATGAATCACACAGATGCATCATTCAGAAGAGGGGCCCAAAAGATTTTAATTCACATGAAAATTCAGATCTGTTATAGTGGCTGCCTCCAGCTCTATGTTAAGGAGGATTCTCAGGCTGGGTCAGAGTCCAGCTGATGGAAGCGAACTGGGGTTGATTAGCAATGTCTGCCCAGGGTGTGCTGGGGTAGTGGGGCGTGGTAGTTCCCAGACAGTTCTGTGCCTCTTCTGAATTTTAAGAGAGGAGACCTTTCCTGTCCAAAAATATGTTTTCTCTTTTGTTGATTGAAAAGAATTGTACAACCTAAAAGTTGAGAGTTATGTTTTATATTTTAGGGACTTTCTTAAGACATGAAGCCCATGAGCATCTTTGCAGATAGTTCCAAGGGCCTGCTCTGAAGAGGTAAGGGAGGAGCCAGGATATATAGGAATATTTGCAATATTTGCAACTTTGTGACCACCAAAGACTAGGTGGTCACAACATCAAAGGATTACTATTAACTAAAGAAAACCATGGACAGACCTAGAGACTGTTGTACAGTGTGGAGTAAGTCAGAAAGAGAGAAACAAATATCCTATAAGATCACTTATATGTGGAATCTTGAAAAATGGTACAGATGAACTTAAATTTCCAGAGTATGAATAGAGACACAGATATAGAGAATAAATGTATGGACAACAAAGGGGAAGGGTTGGTGGGATGAACTGGGATATTGGAATTGATATACATACACTGCTGCTGCTGCTAAGTCGCTTCAGTCGTGTCCGACTCCTAGCAACCCCAGAGACAGCAGCCCACCAGGCTCCCCTGTCCCTGGGATTCTCCAGGCAAGAACACTGGAGTGGGTTGCCATTTCCTTCTCCAATGCATGCAAGTGAAAAGTGAAAGGGAAGTCGCTCAGTTGTGTCCGACTCCTAGCGACCCCATGGACTGCAGCCTACCAGGCTCTGCCGTCCATGGGATTTTCCCGGCAAGAGTACTGGAGTGAGGTGCCATTGCCTTCTCCATACATACGCTACTATGTATAAAATACATAACTAATGAGAACCGGCTGTATAGTACAGGGAACTCCACTCAGTCCTTTATGATGACCTAAATGGGAAGGAAATCCAAAAAAAGAGTGGATATATGTATACATATGGGTGATTCTTTTCACTGTACAGCCAAAACTAACACAACACTGTAAAGCAACTATACTCCAATAAAAGTTTTAAAAAGAGGAGAGAGAGAAAACACAGACATCCCAAGTTAATGGATTTAGCACTTTTCTTCACAAGAGATGAACAAATCTGGACTCACTAAAGTCATTCCTTTGATATGCACCTCAGCTATCTGGGGCCAGTATCCGTTCCTTCTTCTTCTGAGTCCCCTCAGGGTGCACCACTGGGGGCAGCTGCAGTGGTCAAGGATAGTGGGCAGACTGCAGCCTGTTGGTCTCCCTCCTGAGTTCCCTCAGGCTCACCAAGGGGTGGGGGTAGTGGCTGAGGGCTGAGTGGCTTGAGGGCTGCACCTTTTTTTTGTTTGCTGATACTTTAAAGGCTCGGGGAAGGCGATGGCACCCCACCCCAGTACTTTTGCCTGGAAAATCCCATGGACGGAGGATCCTGGTAGGCTCCAGTCCATGGGGTCGCTAAGAGTCGGACACGACTGAGCGACTTCACTTTCACTTTAAAGACTCAAGTGAAAAAGTCCTTCCTTTCCATTATTCCATAGAATTGTGTTTAAAATGTCACTATCATTACCTATGGAAATCATTTTATCCCTCTGGGCCTCCGTTTTATCAGCTGTACAAGTGAGTAAAAGGAGATAATTTCAAAGAATTCTTCAAGCTCTTATATGGGGCTTCCTCGATGGCTCAGATGGTAAAAAAAAAAAAAAAATCTGCCTGCAATGCTGGAGACCCAGGTTCAATCTCTGGGTTGGGAAGATCCGCTGGAGAAGGGAATGGTTACCCACTCCAGTATTCTTGCCTGGAGAATCCCATGGACAGAGGATACAAGACTGAGTCACTAACATTTTCACTTGTTCACTTTCATACTAATGTCATGAAAGCACCTTTCATCCCGAGCCCATCTTGATATATGATGAAAACAGGAAGTTCTGGGGTGCCCTTTGGGACTCAGCCCAGCCCCAACAACTCACCACAAGAGCAAGGCAAATAACTGAACCAGATAATACTCACACTCGTTTAGTGTTCACAAAAGCTCCTGCATGCTACGTGTATGCTCTCTCCTCTAGGCTGGCATTTCTCTTCTTACTCATTTCCATGCTTCTGTTTTTGGACCCCACTCACAACTATGAAAACAGGTAACTTCTCCTGTTCTTTGACCACATGTCTGATAAGACCCAGTAGAAACCACAAAGTTGTTAAACAATAAATCATCAAGGGCTACTACTTCGAATAACTATCCAGACAAGGCTAACACTTAAAAAGAACACTTAAAAAGAAAGGTTTTCTTCTTTTTTTTAATGAAAAAAAAAAAAAAGAATCTGGGAATGATATTTTATAAGAAAAGTAGGATATCTAGAACAGTGGTTTTGCATCTGTATACATTATGAAATACTGCTTCTTCAAAAAGAAATGATCTAAAAGCTTCTTATACTACTATTTTTTAAAAATTGCTTATTTATTTATGGCTGCACCGAGTCTTTGTTACTATGAAGACTTTCTCTGGTTGCAGTGAGTAGGGGCTGCTTTTCCTGGTAGCAGGCAGGCTTCTCATTGCAGTGGCTCCTCCTATTGCTAAGCAAAAGATGCATGGGCTTCAATGGCTGTGGCACACGGGCTTAGTTGCTCGAGGCATGTGGAATCTTCCTGGACCAGGGATCACACCTGTGTCCCCTGCACTGGCAAGAGGATTCTTAACCACTAGACCACCAGCAAAATCCACTACTTTGTTTCTCATTACCAATGTAACACAATTTGTTGTAAAAGAACTTTAAAATAATCGGAAATATATAAAATAGAAGTCTCCCCTCTCCGTTTTCAACCCCAAATCTTAGAGGTAAACTTCCATAACCACCCCTATGTATATACAAATATGGACTTCCCAGGTGGCGCTGGTGGTAAAGACCCTCCTGCCAATGTAGGAGACTTAAGAGACACAGGTTCCATACCTGAGTCAGGAAGATCCCCTGAAGGAAGGCCTGACACTCCATTATTCTTGCCCATTCCATTATTCTCGTCTGGAGAATTCCATGGACAGAGAAGCCTGGCAGGCTACAGTCCACAGACAGGGCTGCACAGAGTCAGTCATGACTGAAGCGACTTAGCACGCACATATTCACAAATATACATAAGTTCTAAATCTAATAATGTATATTCTAATCTACTGAAACCCATAGGTACAAAGTGTTTATTTGGTAAAATATAGACATGTCACTTTATTTTTTCTAAACAGATAGCCAACAATTCCCCAAATCTGACTAGTTCATTACTTAAAGTATCAGCTTTGAGACAGTAAGTTCCTAAAGAAATGAAGTTGGGAATTTCTGTTTATCAGAATTCTGAGAGTCTACTGGGGAATTTTAGTCACCATAAGTATGAGAACTTCCTGCTTTGTAGAAAAGCAGCCAAACTAGGACAAGAACCACCCTTCTCAAGGGCTGCCCTCTATTAGTATGGTTATAAACAGGTGTAGAGCTGCTACATGAGGGTGGTGGGTGTGCAGGAGGAGGTCGGGTTGGGGAGGCTAGAGTTAGGAAACCGGGTGGAACAGAAAGGGCAGATTTTGAGGGGGCTGCCAAGAGTCTGCACTTTGGGGAGAGTGAAGACTACTTTGAGAGGATTTCTGAAAAACATTTTAGGGGTGTACTGGGTAAAATCCTTGAATATATTCCTTTAGAAAAAACTAAAGATCTTCATGCTCAAGGCTTCTGTAATAAGATTTCAGTTGTCATTGAATAGAATTCTATAGATACACTGGGTCCTATGGGGCCTTAGAAATAGATGGATTACTTTATATATACATGTATCTGTTTCTGGACTCTATTGAACTAATATATGATCCTGTTATAAGACCATTCCACTTTTATTATTGTGGGGTGTTGGGAACTTTTATTATAGAACAAATTTTCCCTTTTTATTGTTTCTACAAAACTTTTTTGGCTGTTGTCATTAATTAATTTTTTCAGTTGAATTTTAGAATCAACTTGTTAGTCTCTGAAAAAGCAAATCCTACTAAAAATGTATTAGACTTCCACTGACCTTATAGATTACTATAGGGAAAAATGATTCTTTTGACAATCCTGGTCTCTATAGGCTGAAAGCAATTATGGGTATTTAAAAATAGCTTTTGGAGATTTATAATATTTGGCTCCACAAAGTTTAAACCCAATGAAAACCTCACATTAAAAAACACAAACAAAATAAAAAACTTCAGAAGAATGGTAGTGATTTAAGGCAACATTCTAATCACCGAAGTTTATAATTTCAGGAATCTTTACCCAATACTCTGATGCAGGTTCAGTGACAAAATTGTACTTCTCCCGTAGGTTTCCCTGGTGGCTTAGACAGTACAGAACGCTCCTGCCAATGCAGGAGACACAGGGGATGCAGGTTCAATCCCTGGGTTGTGAAGATCCCCTGGAGAAGGGAATGGCTACCCACTCCAGGATTCTTGCCTGGAGAATCCCATGGACAAAGGAGCCTGGAGGGGCTACCGTCCATGAGGTTGCAAAGAGTCAGACAAGACTGAGCGACTAACAGTTTCACTCAGTGAAAAGAGCACCTTCTGATGTTGGAGATGCCCATGAGGCCTCTGGGATGCTGATAAATGTTTGGAGGGTTCAGAGAGGCCATCAATGTAAATAAACACAATTGCAGTGAACACCATATTGTGTTTTTAGTATTTGATGTGTGTCCCTAAGGAAAGAACAGCATGGCTGCACCAGGACACAGGGTGGGTTCTGTGTGTGCAGCAAAGCGGGACATCTCCTGAGAGGCAAACCAATGGGAGCAGAAAAGTGAGACCAAATATACTCCAGCCAGCTGCTCCCTGTCTTTCCTTGTTTTAATATATGACCTGATTTCCAACAAAACAGTACCCAGAGCTTTCATCCGACCAAGCACTTACACACTCCCATTTCACTTTCTCACAGAAGTTCTGTGAAATCATCTAGCCCCCCATTTACATTTTGGCTAAAAAATCGAATTTAGGTTTTAAAAATAGAGGGGAAATGATAAATGAGCACATACAATGGAGGGCGGCCACTTGGGTTACTGAGAAGGCAGATAATGTATAACACTATGTATTAAGTATGCCTTTTTCTTTTCCTGAGAATTATCACTATGTGAAAATGTTGACTGAAGACAGCTGCCCAGCCTCCCTGGATCATTTACATACACTTGTGAAATTTGAGCACATTATCTGCTACTGAGAGGGAGTAATGACTGTCATACACCAAAGACTTTGTTTAAACAAACACATTTTAGTTGACAAAAGGAATACGAACATGACCACAGTGAATGCATCTTCTAATAGCTGTTTTTTTTAACCCAGCCCCCAGACCAATAAGGCTGTAAGATGGGTATCACGTAACTGTGTGTACTGTCGACCTAGAAATAGCTGCCTGCCACATGTGGGATTGTTTTGAGAAACTGCTTTGGGATTAGAAAACCTGAGCACATTTGTGATAGGCTGATGCTCAGGGACATCCCCGGCAGCCTGGGAAGAAGTGGAACATTCAGGAGGCTAAACACAATGTTCCATCACATGGATTCCGCAAGTTGTTGCTTAGCTGCTCAGTCTTGTCCAACTCTTTTGTGACCCCATAGACTGTGGCTGGCCAGGCTTCTCTGTCTGTGGGATTGCCCAGGCAAGAATACTGCAGTGGGTTGCCATTTCCTCCTCCAGGGGATCTTCTCCACCCGGGGATCAAACCCTTGTCTCCTGCACTGGCAGTTGGATTCTTTATTGCTGAGCCACCTGGGAAGCCCAAGTGGATTCTGCAAACTGAGTGGAAGTGACGCATGTGAATGCAACTGGGCCAAGTATGGGCACAGTCCAGAATGGCCAATTTCAGGCACAGCTCCCCGACATAATTCCTCCTTCCCCACAAACACCAGTCTACCCCTAGCTACAGCAGGATTTGAACCCCAGAGCACCGTGTTGGCACCCATACACCTCCTGGGGGTTCTTCTTCCATTCCTCCAAGACACCAAGTTCCTACATTGGCTCTCTACACCCACATTCTGGTTGACACAAGCGAAGGTCAAAGGTCTGAGTGGATAAGGATCTCTAAGCTGCCTGCTTGACTGATTTATGTGCTGGGAATGTGTGACCTATATCCCCACAGAAAGCTTCTGAGGAACAGAGGCAGCATACACAGAGGCATGGGTAGAGATGTATTCAGTTAACCTAAAAGACAGACTTGGTGGAACCCCTGGAGAGCTCTGGCTGAGTTTCCTGGGAAAAATCATAAAACCACCCACACCAAATGGCTCCTATGGACTCACATCCCTACACATTGGCTGGTAAGCTAGGAAATGGAAAGAACGGGACCTCAATGACTCCTGGAGGGACCTTGAGCAGGTTAGGAAAACTTTCTTAGTTTCAATTTCCTCTTCTGTCAAGCAAGAGTAATAATAATTTCCCCGTGTAGATTACTATAAAGATGAAATGCATTTAATTGCCGTTAGCTCTCTTTCTTTCCTCTTTTCACTTCAATGGTTTGATGCTCCGTGAATGAGCTCAGTGGAAGTTAGACTTAGCAAGAAAGCAGACTTAATTGTGAGCTACTCATGCGTTCTCTTCTTATCCTATGCACATATGCATGAAAAGCAAGATTCAGCAACACTAGAATATGCCAGCTTCTCTTTGCCAAATGGCAGTCTTTACATGCTGCTGCTCTGGAGTGGGTTGCCATTTCCTTCTCCAATGCATGAAAGTGAAAAGTGAAAGTGAAGTCGTTCAGTCATGTCAGACTCTTAGCGACCCCATGGACTGCAGCCTACCAGGATCCTCCATCCATGAGGTTTTCCAGGCATTTCCAGGAGTGGGGTGCCATTGCCTTCTCCGGTCTTTACATGCCCTAACAGCAAAACAAGACAGCTAGAGTAAATCAGTGAGAGGGATAACCTAGCCAGTGCATGTGTGGTAAGTTGCTTCAGTCATGTCCGACTCTTTGCGACCCCATGGATCACAGCCCACCAGGCTCCTCTGCCCATGAGATCTCCAAGCAAGGATCCTGGAGCAGGTTGCCATGCCCTCCTCCAAAGGATCTTCCCAACCCAGGGGCTGAACCCACGTCTCTCATGTCTCCTCCACTGGCAGGTGGGTTCTTTACCACTAGTGCCACTGATGTCCCCCTAAAACCATCAAGAAATAACTACTGTGGTTTTGCATATCTGGATAAGCAATTCACAGCCCTTCCCAAGGTTAATTGCAGGCGAAGAAGGATGAAGGTGGTGGCACACAGGACCGTACCAAAGTCAATTTCTAAAAATTGCAGGGCAAACAGAGATGCATGGTTAAAATTAACGAGCCTTGTCTTATGTTGAAGGTGGACTAAGAAAAGGCTAAGCTGAGGGTAAATGGCAACCAGACATGAAAATTCAGTGCTTGTTTGTCTACAAGAAGAATCTTTTTTTAAGATTCTTTTTAATATGGACCATTATTTAAAGTCTTTATTGAATTTGTTATAATATTGCTTCTGTTTCATGCTCTAGCTTTTTGGCCCTGAGGCATATGGAATCTTAGCTCCCTGACCAGGGATCAAACCCAAATCCCCTATTTTGGAAGGTAAAGTCTTAACCACTGGACCACCAGGGAAGCCTCCTCCCTTACCATTCTTGAAGATTATTATAGGGACTTCCTTGGTGTTCCAGTGGTTATGAGTCTGCCTGACAACACAGGGCACACGGGTCAGATCCCTGGTCTGAAAGGATCCCACATGCTGTGGGGCAACTGAGCCCATGCACCACAACTACTGAGGCCCGTACAGCCTGTGCTCCACAAGAGAAGCCACCGCAATAAGAATCCCATGCACCTCAACTACAGAGTAGCCCCCCTGCTCACTGCAACTAGAGAAAAGCCCATGCAGCCAATAAATAAGTACTTTTTAAATTAATTTTTTATAAAAACACACATAAAGAAAGAAGACTTTCAAATTGTTTATAGCAGGTGAAAGTGAGTTTATATTTATTAAAATTGTATCATATGTTAAAAATTGTTCTCTGTTTCTGTTGATAATTGATGTAATTCGTCCCAATACCTAAAGATACACTGACATAAACATTTTGAATACGGCAGTCTACACTGTGATTGCACCTGATGCTTATTCAATCATTCCTCCCTTTGTGGACATTTAGGAGAGTTATGTTTTTGCTACTATACGTAATGCTGCAATGAACATCTATCCCTGCCGGGTACACTTTTAAATGTAAGTTTCTGGACCAAACGGCATGTGAATTTTATTCAAATATTTGCTTATCTATTTCTTTGGCTGTAGAGAAAGAAAGGCAAGGAAGGGAGGAAAGGGGATATAATGAGGCTGAATGGCCATTTAACTCTGTGACATACTGTTTCTAGCCAAGTAAGAGCTAATGGAATACATGCTCCCTTTACAGGTTATGGCTTTGTATTACTAAAGAAAAAAGAAAATGTTTTAAGAGGCCAACTCAAAGGCTAACAAAACATCTTAGCCATTAACTACCTCATAAAAAAAAAAAAGCGGGTGGGCATTTTGATGAGTTAAGTGTAAATGAATTAGAAACATGTGGAATAAATTTATTCCAGCATCCATATGCGACTGCCATACTGTCGATTCTGGAATAAGCATCTAGTGAAATTAAAAACTGAAGAAGGTTCACAAAGGGATGGAGTAGGGAGAAGACATTTTGGGTATTTAGAGCCTTGAAGATTTGGGAAACAAAGAGGAAACATGAGAGCAATCCCAGCAGGCTGGACTGCATCATGCCATCTTTTCAGATTCTTGATTTCGCAAAGAGACAAGCTCGGTCTTACCACATTCAACCTGCAGCATCATCAAAATGACAGACGCCCACAAAAACAAAGGGCTTCACTGGGAGCTCCGTGAAATCAATTAAGCTGGAAGACAGAGGTGTGAACCTTCCCATCCTGCCTAAAGTGACCCACCCAGATGTGGTCATCAACCACCCTCTAGCTGTCACTGCTCCACGTCCTCTGGCACCAAAGCACACATAAGAAATGACATTGTCTTTCTCCTCCTGGCCATTCTGTTGTCTCCATACACCCACACCTGCTTTCAGCCATTCCTTGTAACCACTCATGGATGGAAAGCTTCCCAGAGCAGCTGTTGTTTGGTACAGAGATTGAATTCATCACTCCTACCTCTAGGCACCCCCACCCCAGCTTTTTGCATGTGTCCTTATTCACCCTTACTTAATTCAAACCTTGGAGCAAGAGTTATTGTGTTTACCCAGCTATTGCTCACTAGATTGCAAACCTCTTCAGGACAGAATTAAAACGTGCATCATTTTACGGACACGGGTTGGGGCAGGGGAAGGAAGCAGAGGGTGAGACAAATGGAGACAGTAGCGTGGAAGCATATACACTACCATATGCAAAGTAGACGGCCAATGGGAATGCACTCAGGGAACTCAAACCAAGGTTCTGTAACAACCAAGAGGAGTGGGAAAGGGTGAGAGGGAGGAGGGAGGATCAAGAGGGTGGGGACATAGGTATGCCTATGGATAATTCAGGTTGATCTATGGCAAAAACCAAAGCAATATTGTACAGAAATTATCCTTCAAATAAAAATTAAAAAAAAAAAAAATTTAAGTGCATCTTCTCAGTGAAAATGCCACGCCTGACTTGAACTGATTTTACCTGGTATCAGAAGACTGAGGCTGGAGACATTGTTCTGACACGTTTGGAGTCTGTGGTCTTGGTCAAACCATCCTTCCAACCTTCGGCTTTCTTTTCTAAAAATGACACTAATAATACTTCTCCCAAGCTTGTTGAAAGATAGCAATGGATAATGAGTATAAAACAATTTTATAAACAATGAAGAACTATATCAAAAAAAGGTAGTCTTTTTTTTTTTTCCCAACAGTCAAAAAAGTACTAGCTTTCCAAATTTCAGAGATGCTTCTGTTTCCAAAGAAATCATAATCCTGGGACGTCACAGGCAGTCCAGTGGTTAAGACTCCAGGCTTCCACTGCAGGGAACGTGGGTTCAATCCCTGGTAAAGGAACTAGACTAGAATCCCACAGGCCTTGTGATGCGGCCAAGAAAACAATCGAAAAACCAAACATTAATCCTGCTTTCTGTGCTAACCGAATCCCCCTTTGTCTTGTCTTTTGTACGCTGTCATTTCCAGTTAAGGTTCTATTGTCACAGGGATAGAGGCTACACAAAACTGACCAGGAGGGGCCCTCTGGTTCACTGTCACCATCATCTGTGAAGCCTACTGAATAGCTCTGCCTCCAGAAGCTAATTATCTCACTGGAGCATGAGGCATTACAATAAAAGTTAATAAGTAGACAAAGAAGCGTATGGCAAATGCTGGATGGCAGAAGACTCATGGGAATTCAGGATGGATTTCTGTACTCTAGAGTATACAGTGGCTGGTCATAAAAAAAGGAGGAGCTAGGGTTCTGAGAGGGAAGGAAGGAACAGATTCCAGAATCACTGTCTAGGAAGAACCCACAGGACCTAGAGAAGCACTAGATTGGGAAGAGAGAGGAGGGCAAACAGAGAAGATGCTGGAAGATTCAATACTGCAGCAGAACTGCTGGGAGCAGAGAGCCTCTGCCTCTGTCCCGGGACAGTGTTTCATTAGAAGAGATACAGCTTGCAGAGGCTTATTTAGTTTGAGGTAAAATCATACGCTTGATTTTGACATATAATTCCTGGCAGGCATGGATGGTCGTAAACTCAGTTTTGCTGAAGGACTCGGAGATGAGTCTGTGGATTTTACATAGAATAAGAGTTGAAGAGCTGACTCACTGGAAAAGACCCTGATGCTGGGAAACAATGAAGGCAAAAGGAGAACGGAGTGGCAGAGGATGGAATGGTTTAGATAGCATCACCAATACAACGGACATGAATCTGAGCAAACTCCAGGAGATAGTGAAGGACAAGGAAGCCTGGCAGGTTGCAGTCCATGGGGTCGCAAAGAGTCAGACATGACTTAGCAAGTAAATGACAGCAACTCTTTCCACCCCTGTTATTACCAAGCTATAATCCAAGCTGCTGTACCTGGGTCATTGTGATAGCAACTGCCAGAATGAAGTAAAATGCAAATTTAAACATGTTACTTTCATAGTTAAAACTGTTTTCGCAGATTTCCACTGAATTTAAAACTAAACCCAAACTATTCACCAAGGCCCGTGAGGGCCCTGCAGGATCTGGACCTTGCCTGCTTTCTGAATCGTGGGACAGTCTTCTCACTCCTGTGCTTTGGTCTCACTAGCTTTCAGTCAGTTCCTCAGAGTTTTTTCCTCAACAAAGCATTGACCTTTGGTCAGCACATAACTGAAGGGTTGAAAGTAGAATTCCATCTCCCAAGAAGAAAGATTTAAGACCATCAGGGGATGAAGGACTGGGCCTTGGGGTACATCTTCATCAGTGGAGCTGGGAAAGGAAATAGGACCAATAAACCAGACAGACACTGCTACACAAGAAGCAAGCAGCACAAGTAGGAATACAGGGTCCGTGGAAATGACCAGAGAACTTCAAGAAGGATCTACTTTCAATAAGCTTACTCACTAGGAAATCTCTTGACGTAAGTTTTGAAAATGTCTCCCCTTCTCTGATATTCCAGACCTATCTTCATGGTATAGGAATCTCCACCAGGCAGACTGGGGAAATATATATTGTGCTAGGACCCTGGGCAGTGTCAAGGAGAAGCCACTGAAGATTACTTTCTATCAGTGGTCCCGGGGGGCCCAGGCAAGCTCTTGATTACCCAGGAGGAGAAGCAGCCACCAAACACTGAGCATCTCATGCCAAAATGTAATTTTCTAGGTCCAATTTAGTTTTCCTCCTCTCCCTATACATTCTCTGTGTGTGTACTCAGTCATGTCTGACTCTTTTCCACCCCCTTAACTGTAGCCTACCAGGCTCCTCTATCCGTGGGATTCTCCAAGCAAGAATATTGGAGCGGGTTGCCATTTCCTACTCCAGGGGATCTTCCCAACCCAAGGATCGAACCCATGTCTCCTGCATTGGCAGGTGAATGCTTTACCACTGTGTCACTTGGGAAACTCTGGAACATGAAGGCAAAACATTAAACTGGAGGCCTCTCAAACCCGTGCCCGGTAAGCCCCCAGTACAAGTCAATGACTAGCACATCTCTCTCTGCTGTGATAACCAGCAAAATGCAGGCATTTCCATCAAGATTCCTTGATGTCATGCAGATAGTCATGTGATTTCAATGGTTAAATCTCCTCTTCCTGGTGCCCCATTATTTTCTGATAAAAGTGTACTTTTGAAGCTTATACAGATACAGAACTGTGTTGCAAAATGCACTCAAACTTTGGAGGAATCTACTAATTGAAAAGAGAGAGACAGAACTCTGTTTTTTGGTGGAAGGCTCTTGTTAGAATGAAACAACTCCTCTCCTTTCCTCTTTTGTTCAAGGAGTTAAGATCAAATGGCAGCCAGCGTACCCCCAAACAGTAGTGAGAAAATTATACAACAGATATCAATATTTACTCATGCTTGAGTCTTGCTCTTGTAGGTAATAAGAGAAAACAGCAATAAAATTCTGCAACACAATGAATGTGAATCATGTGGACCATGGTAACTAAGTGGTCAACTAGGACCAAAGAGAGTTGTTTCCTACAGCAAGATTCTCCCTGCACTGAGCCCCATCCTGTCTAAGATCCAACTCTACTCAACAACACCATTCCCCTTGCCTTGGCCTCAGTCCACGATGAGGTCTCTCTTTCTCTGAGTTTTCCTCATCAGAAGTTGGGGGAGTTGGTTGGTTTCTAGGGTCCTTTTCAGTACCAAGATACAATGACTTTACGAGCAATAACCACACTCAGACATACGGAGTCTCTTACATTTGTCAACTTGATTGTAAAGTCTTTGTTTTATACTTCCTTTCCCACGATGTACTTCCCATGCTTTCTAAATGGCATCAACTAAATAAATATTAGCTGCAATTAATGAGTGAGCTAAGAGCAAGAGTATTAATGCCTGCACGTAAACTTCCCCAGAACCACTAAATCTTGTCAGTTCACAAGGGAGTGGACTGATGAATTATTTACTCATCTGATATCCTCATAGGTGATCCAGATTTTAACTATAAAGGCAAAAGACTATCTTTGAATTAATCTCACCACGCACAATTAAGACTTCGACGCTATTTGATTTATAGGAAATGACACTTTGAATAACAAAACACAGAGAGTAGTTTTTCCTAACCCGGCCTTTGATGGAATAAAGTCACACAAAGTCGATGTCTGAACTAGGACCAGAGCCCAGACCTCCAGTTTGTTATTGTTGTCTAGTCGCTAAGTTGTGTCTGACTCTATGTGAGTCCATGGACTGTAGCATGCCAGGCTTCCCTGTCCTTCACTATCTCCTGGAGTTTGCTCAGACTTGTGTCCATTGAAGAGACAAATGTTCTTTTAACGTCATTTTTTTCACGTCACGTATTGCCTTTCTAGGCAAGAGCCTGCCAAAGTGCTGAGTACTGTTTGGCTTCAGATACTAATTCTTCCTCATTCATGTAGTCTATTTATTTTAATGGTTAATGCTTTTATTCTGCAATCTAGTGTTAAAAGCACTATGGTTTTAATAATCTGAGAAGACATGGTAAATATTACCTTGGAAGTTACTAAGGTCTTGCAATTTCACTTCTTTTTTTCAAGCTTTACTGAATCATGATTGACAGATAAAAACCATATCTACTGAAAGCATATGACATGATGATTTTATATACTTCTGTATATATACATTAGGAAATGATCACTGCAATCGAGCTAATTAACACACCCATCACCTCATACTGTTTTCTTTCGGCTGCGTGCTAAGAACCCTTAAGAGCTACTGTCTTAACAAATGTCAAATATATAATACATTATTATTACCTTAGTCACCTTGCTGCACATTAGATCTTCAGAAGGTATTCGTCTCATAACTGAAGTTTATACCCTTGGACCCACATCTCCCCATTTCCCCCACCCATTAGCTCCCTACAACCACTCTTTTCTCTGTTTCTGAGTTTAAAAAAAAAAAAAATTTTTTTTTGCCACACAGTGCAGCATGTGGGTGGGATCTTAGCTCCCAGACCAGGGATGGAAATTGTACCCCTGCACTGGAAACTAACCACTGGGCCACCAGTGAATTCTCAGTCCTACTATTTTAGACTTTCCCTATAAAGGAGTTCATGCTGTATTTGTCTTTGTCTGACATTTCACTTAGCATGATGTCCTCCAGGTTCATCTATGTTGTCACAGTGGCAGGCTTTCCTTCTTTTTCAAGAATGAGTAATATTTCACTGCATAGAGAATGTTTGTCTCATTATTTTCTTTATTTATATGTCAACGAATACTTAAGCTGTCTCCATGTCTTGGCTGTCCTGAAAAACGTGGCACCGAACATGAGGCACAGGTGTCTCTTTAAGACAATGATTTTACTTTCTTTGGATACATATCCAGAAGTGAAATTATCACATCATATTATCTATCTTTCATTTTTTAGGAACTTCCATACTGTTTTCTGGAATGGCTGTAATCATGTGGTCCAGTTTTTAGGAAGTTTGAACATATTAGAGATTAACAGCTAATAATCTGATATTTTTATCAACCAGTCTGAAAGACTTCTGCTTGGAAATTTTTCCTAAATTGGGCTAGTAGATGTTTAGGAGAAAGGTGGAAATAAGTGTAGATCTCTGACTATATTATAGCTCAATGGCCTGAAACACTGACATCGATTTGTTCATAAGAAAAAAATAATAACCCAATCTCTCCAAAAGAAGAGAGGCTTAACAGATGCTAAGTCAACCTCACATCCCTTAAATTTCTCCCATAACCTCAAGGTGATGGGCAGATGGAGGGGATAAAGGAAGGACAGTTTATTGGTACCACTACCATGGGCTAAATTTGCACATACACATCTCTTTTACTCCTCACAAAGATTATCTGATGATGAGGGTAAATATCTGGAATCTGTACAGAAATTTGATTCATGGCCATGCTCATTATTATATCATGCTACCTTTCAAAATCCTAAAATACACCTTACCAGGGACTTTCCCTTACAGCATTCTATTGTTCCAGACAGTTGATGCACATTCAAGCAGTTAAACCTCTGCCTCTTCCAGAGTGTGCTTGTGAATTAGGCACTAATATTGACTCACATGGGCTTCCCAGGTAACACTATGGTAAAGAACACACCTGCCAATGCAGAAGACGTAAGAGACGTGGGTTCGATCCCTGGATGGGGAAAATCCCCTGGAGAAGGGCATGGCCACCCACTCCAGTACTCTTGCCTGGAGAATTGCATGGTCAGCGGAGCCTAGAAGGCTACAGTCCATTAGGTCTCAAAGGGTCAGAAACAACCGAAGCGACTTAGCATGGGGCATACATGTTGGCTCACACGACATCTGAATAGTTAATTCTTATCTCAAGGCTACATAATTTTCATGACTCAGTGCCCTATTCCCCCTCTCCAAAAGAAACAGACAAAGGATATCATCTTCTGTTTCTTCTTAAATCACATTAATTTTTTTTCCCAGTAGGAAGCAACATGTTTCAGTGTAGAAAATTTAAATCTACAGAAACACAGACACCAAAAAAAAAAAGCTGTGTACATTCCCACATACAGAAAAACCAGCAAAGTTCACAGATTTCTGAAAGACATAGGCGGTCCTATTTGGATAGACTCTGGTCTGCCTGGAAGAAAGATGGTGCCATGGTTTTAGGCCAACAAGAAAAAGAGGACAAACAGTTGTGTTTCCTGGGGAACAGCTTGGATGGAAACAAAGTATGACATACTGAAATCCATCTAACATAGCAATAATGAGCCTACTACTAAGACCAAAGAACTGAGCCAAGCCACACACATGGCAAGAAACTCAGATTTGGAGCCAGATGCCCAGGTATTCTCTCATTTTCCATGAGCCATTTCCCCACTGACCATGTGAGAAGCAGAGAGGCATTTTTATAGAACTTGCAACTCTTATTCCTAGAGATATACATCAACACTGTTTCTCCCAATTAGTCAAATTTATTTCCAGAGCTGGGAATGTGTTAACAATTGCTGTAGAAAAGCTGTACACGCACAGATAAACCCTACTTCTCACTAGATTCTAAGCTCAGGACTACTAGTTCAAAAATTGTCAATTATTAACAGAAAAAAAATAAGGTCAATAAGCTGCAGTGTAGAATTCTACCAAGATATCTCAAAGCACAGAATTTTTTTCAACTGAAGTAGAGTTGATTTACAAACGGACAAATTTTTAAAATAAAGACATATAATTCAATACCCTGAGATAAACCATAATGGAAAAGAATATTTTTAAAAAAGAATTGATATATATATATGCATAACTGAATCACTTTGTTGTATCAGATCAGATCAGTCGCTAGTCGTGTCCGACTCTTTGTGACCCCATGAATCGCAGCACGCCAGGACTCCCTGTCCATCACCAACTCCCAGAGTTCACTCAGACTCACGTCCATCGAGTCAGTGATGCCATCCAGCCATCTCATCCTCTGTCGTCCCCTTCTCCTCCTGCCCCCAATCCCTCCCAGCATCAGAGTCCTTTCCAATGAGTTAACTCTTCACATGAGGTGGCCAAAGTACTGGAGCTTCAGCTTTAGCATCATTCTCTCCAAAGAAATCCCAGGGATGATCTCCTTCAGAATGCACTGGTTGGATCTCCTTGTAGTCCAAGGGACTCTCAAGAGTCTTCTCCAACACCACAGTTCAAAAGCATCAATTCTTCAGTGCTCAGCTTTCTTCAAGTCCAACTCTCACATCCATACATGACCACAGGAAAAACCATAGCCTTGACTAGATGAACCTTTGTTGGCAAAGTAATGTCTCTGCTTTTGAATATGCTGTCTAGGTTGGTCATAACTTTCCTTTCAAGGAGTAAGCGTCTTTTAATTTCATGGCTGCAGCGAAAAGCAAAAGAGAAAAAGCAAAAAGCGAAAGGCAAAGGAGAAAAGGAAAGATATAAACATCTGAATGCAGAGTTCCAAAGAATAGCAAGAAGAGATAAGAAAGCCTTCCTCAGCGATCAATGCAAAGAAATAGAGGAAAACAGCAGAATGGGAAAGACTAGAGATCTCTTCAAGAAAATCAGAGATACCAAAGGAACATTTCATGCAAAGATGGGCTCGATAAAGGACAGAAATGGTATGGACCTAACAGAAGCAGAAGATATTAAGAAGAGATGGCAAGAATACACAGAAGAACTGTACGAAAAAGATCTTCATGACCCAGATAATCACAATGGTGTGATCACTGACCTAGAGCCAGACATCCTGGAATGTGAAGTCAAGTGGGCCTTAGAAAGCATCACTACAAACAAAGCTGGTGGAGGTGATGGAATTCCAGTGGAGCTATTCCAAATCCTGAAAGATGATGCTGTGAAAGTGCTGTACTCAATATGCCAGCAAATTTGGAAAACTCAGCAGTGGTCACAGGACTGGAAAAGGTTAGTTTTCATTCCAATCCCAAAGAAAGGCAATGCCAAAGAGTGCTCAACGTACTGCACAATTGCACTCATCTCACATGCTAGTAAAGTAATGCTCAAAATTCTCCAAGCCAGGCTTCAGCAATATGTGAACCATGAACTTCCAGATGTTCAAGCTGGTTTTAGAAAAGGCAGAGGAACCAGAGATCAAATTGCCAACATCCGCTGGATCATGGAAAAAGCAAGAGAGTCCCAGAAAAACATCTATTTCTGCTTTATTGACTATGCCAAAGCCTTTACTGTGTGGATCACAATAAACTGTGGAAAATTCTGAGAGAGATGGGAATACCAGACCACCTGATCTGCCTCTTGAGAAATCTGTATGCAGGTCAGGAAGCAACAGTTAAAACTGGACATGGAACAACAGACTGGTTCCAAATAGGAAAAGGAGTATGTCAGGGCTGTATATTGTCACCCTGTTTATTTAACTTATACGCAGAGTACATCATGAGAAATGCTGGACTGGAAGAAACACAAGCTGGAATCAAGATTGCTGGGAGAAATATTAATAACCTCAGATATGCAGATGATACCACCCTTATGGCAGAAAGTGAAGAGGAACTCAAATGCCTCTTGATGAAAGTGAAAGTGGAGAGTGAAAATGTTGGCTTAAAGCTCAACATTCAGAAAATGAAGATCATGGCATCTGGTCCCATCCCTTCATGGGAAATAGCTGGGGAAACAGTGGAAACAGTGTCAGACTTTATTGTATAGTAGAAATTAATACAACATGGCAAATCCACTATATTTCAACAAAATAAATTAATAAATAAAATAAGGCTATATATACACTAATTTAGGGTCTCTTCTGCCTATGAGATGAATATTAGAATAAGAATTTGAAATTTAATCAGAAAATGGAAAATTATACAAATGTCAATGTAATAATTGATGTACTTCACTTATTTATACTATTTTATACTACTATACCACTATATATATACTATGCTAAACTGAAAGGGGCAATACACCTATAGACTAAGAGTTATCATCTGACAGGGATCCCCAGACAGGCACAGTCCTTCCCAGAACTTCTCCCTTCCTGCCTTCAACATGACAGAAACCAGTTCCCACATGAAGCATAACTAACTACTAGCTCAGACTCAACAGCACTCTGCAGTAGCTTCAACAGTCAAAAAAGATTCATCTTCACTCTTTAGATTCAGCACAGAAAAGAGAGTTTTTGACCAAAGCAACTCGGGCCCCAGTGAGAAGAGCTGAACACAACAGTGTGTCCTGTAGGCACGAGCTCTCTTCCAATGGTCCAACCCCGCAGGCCCTGCGCCCAGCATCCCTGGGTCCTTATTTCAGGCCAGAACCCGCATTCCCTCTCTCATCACACATCTGAGAGCTAAACTGAGAGCTGCCCCAGGAAGCATCTTCTCAGTCCTGTGAGTGGAGCCGAGAGAGTCAGAGCACAGCAGGGTCCCTCACTGGTCTGTTGCATCCACATCATTACCCCACAGCTCATTAGAGGGCTGGCAGAGGCAGGAATGTGGTCGTGTCGTTTAAAGTACAGATAAAGACTCTGGTTGGATGAACTCCATGGACACTGCAAAAGCCTCCCAAAATAGCCTCATGCCAATCTACACCCCACCAGGATCTCAGTAGCAAACAGCCATTCACAGAGAAGATGAAGAACCGCAGTTAGTCTTATATTTTTAGGCCTATAGTGAAGTTATTAGAGTCATGCTCAGGCTGTCACTTTTCCAAGGTAGCAATTAAACACAGACTTGTGGTGACACCTGTTATCCTGCTCACTTAACTGATGAGGGCATCTGGCTTGTTAGAGTTCAAAGGGGAAATAATCAGCACGAACACACCAACTCCAAGTACAGGTCATGGGCACCACAACTTCTACTTATTCTTAACCAGCAAGGATCTCTATAATCCTGAGTTTCAAAACTCTTTGGGCATTACAGCCAAAGATATACAGCCATTATAGCTTCCTTCAGCAGCACCAAGCCAGCTCGTTTCTGCTAAGGAATTTCTGAGAAAGTTCATGTAGGAAGAGCCTGTCCTGCCAAACTTTTCCATCCCCCACGTGGCTCCTCCCACTGTCCACACACTAATGTTTGCTAGTCTTTCATAACCAGGATTCCCACCTCCACCCCAGCCACACCCTACTCTCCCCACAGCCACCAGCAGTGTCACCTCTTTGCCAAGGCTGGTAAGCAATCTCAGAATCCACGCACAGCATGGATCCCAAGCATAAGGCACAAGAGACCCAACTTAGAGTCATGCATAAGGATCAAAAATGCACCTCCAGGACTTTCCTGGTGGTCCAGCGGTTAAGGCTCTGCACTCCCAACATAGGGGACGAGGGTTTGATCCCTGGTAAGGGAACTAAGATTCCCACACGATGAGAGGAACGGCCAAAAAATAAAAAACAAATGAAATTTCAAAAAAGCACGCCCCAGCCTTACCCTTCATGCCAGCCTCAGCCCTGAACCCACCTGCAGACCAAACAGAGTGTCCACATGGAGGTCAGCCAGCCCATCTAATCCAATCTTTCCCACACAAGACAAAGATGAAACAAAGGACAGGAGATTTCTGGGCTTCCCTGGTGACTCAGTGGTAAAGAAGGTGCCTGCCAATGCAGGGGACACGCATTCAATCCCTGGGTCCAGGAAGATCCCACATGCCTCAGGAACTAAGCCCACGTGCCACAGATATTGAGCCTGTGCTCTAGAGCCTGGGAGCCTCAACTACTGAAGCCCCCATGCCCTTAAAGCCCATCTGCAACAAAAGAAACCACGACAGTGAGAAGCCTGCGAACCACAACCAGAGAGTAGCCCCTACTATCCGCAACTAGAGAAAAGGCCGCACAGCAACGAAGACCCAGCACAGCCAATACATAAATGGATGTGTGTGTGCTTAGTCACTCGATGGTGTCCAATTCTTTGCAACCCCATGAACTACAGCCCGCCAGACTCTTCTTTCCACTGGATTCTCTGGGCAAGAATACTGGAGTGGATTGTCATGCCCTCCTCCAGGGGATCTAGCTAAATAAATAAATCTTTTTTTAAAGGGGGAGGGACAGAAGATTTCTAAAAAATTCACATCTCTGAAACCGATGGGTCTCTCTGGGTGTGAACTCTGAGAAGCCAAAAAAGGGAGAGAAGAGCCAGGGGAGGTTGGACCTTGGAAGAAGGGGCCTCCAGAAACAGACTCTTTGAAAGATTCAGGGAAATTAGTAGCTCTTAAACCACACTTTTACTTCAGAACCAGCAAGGGTCAGCTAAGGCTTCAGAGAAGATCTAAACTGGCCTATTGACCTCTTTTCTTCGGAAGAAGGATAACAAAGAAAAGTTAGAGTTGGGGGAGAGGAATTTGTTCAAACAAATCTTGATAAATGTCTTGTGCAAACATAACTTGTGCAATAACGGACAGGATCAGTCCTCTGCTTACAACTCTTTGAACACTTTAGTTATGGAAAGGAGCCCAAAGTTTCCAGGACTCAGTGTTCTGTGGTCTGAGAAACGGTTTGCAAGCAATCTGGTCTTTCTTGAGGAGAAGGGAGAAACGCCAAAGGTGATGGGAGAGGCACTTAATATACACATTAGGAGAAATGGGCTCCGGGGAGCATCCAGCATTGCTTGTCTGGAATCTCTAGGCAGGCAGTTGTAGGAGGGGAAGCTTGCTGCCTGGGTCAGTTGTGTGCCAGCAGTTCCCATGACATCCTGGAGGCCTGGCTATGAAAGTAAGGTAAAAGGCTTTTCCCGATACTTCTGGATCTAAAGGGAGGAGGAAATGGATACGTAAAGGGAGGTCCAGTGTACAGCATGCTCAGTTGCTCAATTGTGCCTGACTGGTTTGCGACTCCATGGACTGTAGCCCGCCAGGCTTCTCTGCCCATGGGATCTCTTTCCCAGGCAAGAATACTGGAGTGGATCATCATCGACACACCAAAACACTTACTGGGACCTTTATTATGGGGCCTATCACAGGGAAGGAAATCAGAAAGTTACAAAGCACCAAAAGCATTCTTGCTCATAAGGTTTATGATGGGGTGGGTATGAGGGATGGAATCTAATTTTTTAATTAAAATAAAAGACTTGGGACTCCCCTGGTAGTCCAGTGGTTAAGACTCCACGCTCCCAATGCAGGGGGCCTGGGTTCGATCCCTGGTCAGGGAACTCAATCCCACATGGTCCACGTAAGAGTCCAAATACTGCGACTAAGACCCGGTGCAGCCAAATAAATTAATAAAAGATTTGATATTAAATTAAGATTAAAACTAAAAGAAATGAAAAGTAAAATAACTATCAAATAAAGGTATACAATAACTATTAAATAAAGGTATAAATGAATAATATTACTACTAGTCATCATGACAAAATGAAAGGCTTAATGTCCTGGAGCCAAAAAGAACAATGAGCCGGTTCATTAATTGCCATCTCATTATTTGGTTGCTCTTCTGGTAGCTCTATTGTTCACTTTAATTATTTTTGGCCCAAACACTTCGGCCCTTGTGAAAATCATTAGTAATAACGCTCCTGGCTCACCTAGTATTTTCTCACAACCAGGATCCCAGTAATCAAGGCATAGAGTCTTTCTTACGCTAGCACTGGACATCAGTAGCAGAGAGTTCCAGGCAGACTCGGAACTTTCTCCTGCTTCTCCCTGCTGTCACCCCAGGCAGTGCGAGCACAGCACTTGAAGACACGGGTATCAGTACAGCATTAAGGAAGCCCAAGATAAGATCTGGAAAGGCTTCCCATCCAAGACTTGGAGAAGATCTCATTTGGTAAAGTCTTGGGTTATTAAGGAAAGATCTATACACAACCCAGGACCTGTAATTAATACTAAAGAAAACAGGGGAAATGAGAACTAAGGCTTATTGGCTCCCTGAGAAAATATTACCAGTTCTACATCAGAAGGAAAGGTTGAACTTACGTAATTCTTTTATCTCAGAAGCTCTAAGATAAGCCATGTGAAGTGGCTTAGTCCTTAGTCTCAGGGCCTGAATTGAATAATATCCAGGGCTGAACTGAATCAAAGGTCATTCAATCCTTACAAGCCTAGAGCTAATTTAGATAAAAGTTAAACAATTTCAGAAAAAACTGCCATTGGCTTTTTTTTTAAAAGGAGGGCACTCCCCCACCCCAAATCTCCCCCTTTTTTTTTTTTCCTTCCCCCCCCTCCCCCCCCCCCCTTTTTTTCCCCCCCTCATATACCCCCTCCCCCCCCCCCCCCCCCCCCCCCCCCCCCCCCCTCTCCCCCCCCTCTCCCCCCTTCGTCGTTGTTCCCACCCCCTCTCCTTTTCTTTTTTCTTTTCCTCCTCTCCCCCCCCCCCCCCCCCCCCTCCCAGCATCAGAGTCTTCCAATGAGTCAACGCTTCACATGAGGTGGCCAAAGTACTGGAGTTTCAACTTTAGCATCATTCCTTCCAAAGAAATCCCAGGGCTGATCTCCTTCAGAATGGACTGGTTGGATCTCCTTGTAGTCCAAGGGACTCTCAAGAGTCTTCTCCAACACCACAGTTCAAAAGCATCAATTCTTCGGCACTTAGCTTTCTTCACAGTCTAACTCTCGCATCCATACATGACCACTGGAAAAACCATAGCCTTGACTAGACGGACCTTTGTTGGAGAAGTAATGTCTCTGCTTTTGAAAATGCTATCTAGGTTGGTCATAACTTTCCTTTCAAGAAGTAAGCGTCTTTTAATCTCATGGCTGCAATCACCATCTGCAGTGATTTTGGAGCCCCCAAAAAATAGTCTGACACTGTTTCCCCATCTATTTCCCATGAAGTGATGGGACCAGATGCCATGATCTTCATTTTCTGAATGTTGAGCTTTAAGCCAACCTTTTCCCCCTCCTTTTTCTTTTTTTTAATGGGTTTTTTTTTTTTTTTTTTTCTTTTCTCAGGTGGGGTGTGTTTTTTTGTGGGGTGTTTTTTTTTTCCCCCCTTTTTTTTTTTTTTTTTTTCCCCCCCCCCCTTTCTTTTTTTTTCTCTGCAATAAATATAAAAAAAGATGAAGAAAGAATTTTTTTTTTTTTTTTTTTTTTTTTTTCTTTTTTTTTTTCTTCCTTTCTTTTCTTTTCTTCCTTTCTTCTTCCTCTTTTTTTCTTCTTTTTTTTTTTTTTTTTTTTTTTTTTATTTATAAGCAGAAATAGATGTTTTTCTGGAACTCTCTTGCTTTTTCCATGATCCAGCGGATGTTGGCAATTTGATCTCTGGTTCCTCTGCCTTTTCTAAAACCAGCTTGAACATCTGTAAGTTCACGGTTCACATACTACTGAAGCTTGGCTTGCAGAATTTTGAGCATCACTTTACTAGTGTGTGAGATGAGTGCAAAAATGCAGTAGTTTGAGCATTCTTTGGCATTGCCTTTCCTTGGAATTGGAATGAAAACTGACCTTTTCCAACCCTGTGGCCACTGCTGAGTTTTCCAAATTTGCTGGCATATTGAGTGCAGCACTTTCACAGCATCATCTTTCAGGATTTGAAAGAGCTCCACTGGAATTCCAACACCTCCACTAGCTTTGTTCCTAGTGATGCTTTCTAAGGCCCATTTGACTTCACATTCCAGAATGTCTGGCTCTAGGTCAGTGATCACACTATCGTGATTATCTGAGTCGTGAAGATCTTTTTTGTACAGTTTTTCTGTATATTCTCGCCACCTTTTCTTAATAGCTTCTGTTAGGTCCATACCATTTCTGTCCTTTATTGAGCCCATCTTTGCATGAAATGTTCCCTTGGTATCCCTAATTTTCTTGAAGAGATCTCTAGTCTTTACCATTCTGCTGTTTTCCTCTATTTCTTTCCATTGATCACTAAGGAAGGCTTTCTTATCTCGCCTTCCTATTCTTTGTGACTCTGCATTCAGATGCTTATATCTTTCCTTTTCTCCTTTGCTTTTCACTTCTCTTCTTTTCACAGCTATTTGTAAGGCCTCCCCAGACAGCCATTTTGCTTTTTTGCATTTCTTTTCCATGGGGGTCTTGATCCCTGTCTCCTGTACAATGTCACAAACCTCATTCCATAGTTCATCAGGCACTCTATCTATCAGATCTAGTCCCTTAAATCTATTTCTTACTTCCACTGTATAATCATAAGGGATTTGATTTAGGTCATACCTGAATGGTCTAGTGGTTTTGCCTACTTTCTTCAATTTCAGTCTGAATTTGGCAATAATGAGTTCATGATCTCACCCACAGTCAGCTCCTAGTCTTGTTTTTGCTGACTGTATAGAGCCTCTCCATCTTTGGCTGCAAAGAATATAATCAATCTGATTTCAGAGTTGACCATCTGGTGATGTCCATGTGTAGAGTCTTCTCTTATGCTGTTGGAAGAGGGTGTTTGCTATAACCAGTGTGTTCTCTTGGCAAAACTCTATTAGCCTTTGCCCTGCTTCATTCCATATTCCAAGGCCAAATTTTCCTGTTACTCCAGGTGTTTCTTGACTTCCTACTTTTGCATTCCAGTCCCCTATAATGAAAAGGACATCTTTTTTGGGTGTTAATTCTAAAAGGTCTTGTGGGTCTTCACAGAACCGTTCAGCTTCTTCAGTGTTACTGGTTGGGGCATAGACTTGGATTACTGTAGTATTGAATGGTTTGCCTTGGAAACGAACAGAGATCATTCTGTCATTTTTGAGATTGCATCCAAGTACTGCATTTTGGACTCTTTTGTTGACCATGATGGCTACTCCATTTCTTCTAAGGGATTCCTGCCCACAGTAGTAGATATAATAGTCATCTGAGTTAAATTCATCCATTCCAGTCCATCTTAGTTTGCTGATTCCTACAATGTCGACATTCACTCTTGCCATCTCCTGTTTGACCACTTCCAATTTGCCTCGATTCATGGACCTAACATTCCAGGTTCCTATGCAATATTGCTCTTTACAGCATCAGACCTTGCTTCTATCACCAGTCACATCCACAACTGGGTATTGTTTTTGCTTTGGCTCCATCCCTTCATTCTTTCTGGAGTTATTTCTTCACTGATCTCCAGTAGCATATTGGGAACGTACCAACCTGGGGAGTTCCTCTTTCAGTATCCTATCATTTTGTCTTTTCATACTGTTCATGGGGTTCTCAAGGCAAGAATACTGAAGTGGTTTACCATTCCCTTCTCCAGTGGACCACATTCTGTCAGACCTCTCCACCATGACCCGCCCATCTTGGGTGGCCCCACAGGGCATGGCTTAGTTTCATTGAGTTAGACAAAGCTGTGGTCTGTGTGATTAGATTGACTAGTTTTCTGTGAGTATGGTTTCAGTGTGTCTGCCCTCTCATGCCCTCTCACAACACCTACCGTCTTACTTGGGTTTCTCTTACCTTGGACGTGAGGTGTCTCCTCACGGCTGCTCCAGCAAAGCACAGCCGCTGCTCCTTACCTTGGAGGAGGGGTATCTCCTCACCACTGCTCCTCCTGACCTTGAACATCTCCCTACCTTTCCTTAATGTACTGTAAGGAAATTCAAACTCAAACCAAACCAAAATAAGCCCCAAGGTACTTACTGTCTAATTCCACATGTCCTGCCATCTTTGGACATGAAGAACAGATATTCCTCTCCAAGATGCCCAAAATCAAATGCTTCCTTGTCCCTCTGTCACTGACCTTGTTCAGGCCCTTTGGCCTTCATGCCTTGACTTCTGAGACATTTTTTAAAATTTATTTTATTGAAATATGTATGTGTGTGTGTGCTCAATAGCTCAGTCATGTCCAACTCTTTTGCAACCCCATGGACTGTAGATTACCAGGCTCCTCTGTCCACGGGATTTCCCAGATAAGAATATTGGAGTGGGTTGCCATTTCCTACTCTAGGGATTATTCCCAATCCAGGAATCGAACCAGCATCTCTTGTGTCTCCTGCATTGGCAGGTGGATTCTTTACCACTGTGCCACCTGGGAAGCCCTTATTGAAGTATAGTTTATTTAAAATGTTGTGTTAATTTCTGTTGTATAGCAAGTGATTCAGATATATATATATAATATATGAAAATAGTTATATATATGTATATAATATATAAAATACTGAAAATAGTTCCCTGTGTTGTATAGCAGGACCTTGTTTTTTATCCATCCTGTATATAATAGTTGCATGTGCTGATCTCAAATCCCCAATCCAACCCTCTCCTGCCCCTTCTCCCAGGCAACCACAAGTCAGTTTTCTACATCTGTGAGTCAGTTTCTGTTTTGTAAAACAATTCATCTGTATTGTATTTTAGATTCTACATATAAGTTTTATCATATGGTATTTGCCTTTCTCCTTCTGACTTACTTCACTTGGTATGATAATCTCTAGGTTCAACCATGTTGTTGCAAATGGAATTATTTCATTCTTTTTTTTTTCAAGATACTTTTTGACGTGGACCATTTTTTAAATCTTTATTGAATTTGTTACAGTACTGCTTCTGATTTATAGTTTTGGTTTTTGGGCCATGAGGCATGTGGCTCCCTGACCCGGGCTTGAACACACACACCCTATATTGGGAGGCAGAGTCTTAACTACTGGCTTGCCAGGGAAATTCTTATTTCATTCTTTTTTATGACTGACTAGTACTCCATTGTGTAAATGTACATCATCTTCTTTATCCATTCACCCGCTGAGAGATCTATATAAAGTTACATTCCATGAAATGGACATCAAAATCCCTGATAAACTGAACTGGGCCCCAACCCACTTTTTCAATCAAAGGTCTACTCAACCTCACCTGCTACTTACTCAACATGCAAGAAATGTGCTTTGCCTACCCTGGCCTCCCCTCTCTGCTCATGCTGGTCCTATAGACATGAGTTCAAGCCCAGTCCAAGGGCCACACAGCCCTGGTTTTGAATTTAACTCTACCACTGGTTTTGAATTTAACTCTACCTGGTTTTGAATTTAACTCTACCACTTTATACCTTGTGTGGCCTTTGACAAATGTCTTCCTCAATAAGCCTTAGTTTTGCCACCTGCAAAAGAAAGATAGTAATAACATAGTTCATAAATATACTGTGATCACTGAATGAGATAATTCCTGCAAAGTGCTTAGCATGCTGCCTGGGAAGAAGTATGTCCTCCTTGTTTGCTCTTTAAATTGTAGAATTAAATTATTTGCAGTTCTCTAAGGCAAAACTCAAATTCTACCTCCAACTAGAAACTTTCTCCAAATATATTTAATTGTATCTCTTCAATACTTTTCTTGGTGGTGGGGGGAGGTGCAGCGGGGTACAATGCACAGTTTGCAGGATCTTAGTTCCCTGACCAGGGATTGAATCTGCATCACACAGTGAAGGCACCAAGTCCTAACCACTGAACAGCCAGGGAATTCCTTTTCAATATCTTAATGCACTTAAATGCCCAATCATAATTTAGCATAGCAAATAACATTCTGGTTTCTTCAAAGTTGTTAATTCTGTTTTCCTTTATATGAAACAGATGTTTCTTGTGTGTTATTCTCCTCTGTATCTCCTTCAGAATTTATTCCAAGGCTGGGTACATAACTGACATTTAATTAATTGTCCCTAAGTATCCCAAGTACAAAAATATGTCCCTACTCTAACCTCATCGACACATGTTACAAACTAGTCACTTGGCACAGGCTTTGTGTTATCACTTGAGTTGTCATTGTTAAATTTCAAGCTCCAATCAAGCCTCTTAAGGACAGGAGTCCTATTACACATTTGATTATCTTCCAAAGAGGCTCCATGCCTATAAGTCTCAATCCCAGTTGCAAAGCAAAATGATCTTGGGAGCTTTTAAAAATATTCATTCCCAGGCCCCACCCCTAGAGGTTCTGATTTAAATGGCCTGAGGTGGGCCGTGAGGAGTCTGTTGTACAGCCAGGGTTGAAAAGCAACTTATCACCAAGTTCAAACTGTAAATCAACAAATGCTTGTTGATTTACCAATTGACATGCTTACAAACTATCATGAAGCCTCCCAGTCTTCCTGTCTCTAAGTGAATAAGCCTCTTTTCTCTGAACTCTGCCTTATAGGAACCCTCATGGCAATTCTACTCCTGATTTCATGTAGCTCATCATCCCACGATTCCATTACTGAATCTCCATGTAAACATGGCTCTCCCATATTTAAAAGGCAAGTGATTGAGCATAACTCCATCATGTCCATATTATTCTCATTTATATCTACTCACTGCCTTTTTTAAAATCATATTTATTTATTTTGGCTGCACTGGCTTTGCACTGGCTTTTTGCTTTGCACTGGCTGTCTCTAGTTGCAGTGAGCAGTAGCTATTCTCTACTTGCGGCATGTGGGCTTACTGCAGTGGCTTCTCTTTGTTATGAAGCATGGGCTTTAGGGTGCACAGGCTTCCGTAGTTGCAACTCACGTACTCCAGAGCACAGGCTCAACAGTTGTAGCACACGGGTTTAGTTGCTCCAGCAGCACGTGGGATCTTCCCAGACCAGGGACTGAACCCTTGTCTCCTGCATTGGCAGAAGGATTCTTTACCACTGAACCACAAGGGAAGTCCCCCTGCCTTTCTTTACAGACTCACCTTTACAGGGAGAGTCACCATAGCATAAGCAGAAAGGTTGTGACATCCCGTGAATCACAGACCTACTTTGAGACTGTCCAAGAATATACTTGGAAAGAATCTTGCTATAATTTAGCCTCATCTAAAAGCAGAGACATTACTTTGCCAACAAAGGTTCATCTAGTCAAGGCTATGGTTTTTCCTGTGGTCATGTATGGATGTGAGAGTTGGACTGTGAGGAAGGCTGAGCGCCGAAGAATTGACGCTTTTGAGCTGTGGTGTTGGAGAAGACTCTTGAGAGTCCCTTGGACTGCAAGGAGATCCAACCAGTCCATTCTGAAGGAGATCAGCCCTGGGATTTCTTTGGAAGGAATGATGCTAAAGCTGAAACTCCAGTACTTTGGCCACCTCATGCGAAGAGCTGACTCATTGGAAAACACTTTGATGCTGGGAGGGATTGGGGGCAGGAGGAGAAGGGGACGACAGAGAATGAGATGTCTGGATGGCATCACTGAGTCGATGGACATGAGTCTGAGTGAACTCCAGGAGTTGGTGATAGACAGGGAGGCCTGGCGTGCTGCGATTCATGGGGTCGCAAAGAGTCAGACACGACTGAGCGACTGATCTGATCTGATCTGATAATATGGCCATCACTGTGGATTTTGTATAGTGATAGACTCCCCTTTGGTCAGCCTGAGGTCAGCAAAGGTCATTGTCCATATCCTAGGGTTCACGTTCCACCATATTTGATGGGTGTTCACGTAGAAACCTTCACATTTAATAGCACCTAAATATTTCCTGAGCACCTGTGGTAGACAGAGAGACCTGGTCTCTCCTCTCAGAAAGATTACAGCCTATCTGCTGTATGACTCAGGGAACTCAAACTGGGGCTCTGTAACAACTCAGAGGAGTGGGAAGGCATGAGAGGCGGGAAGGAGGCTCAAGAGGAAGGGGACACATGTACACCTATGTCCGATTCATGTTGATGAATGGCAGAAACCAACACAATATTGTAAAGCAATTATCCTTCCATCAAAAATTAATAAATTAAAAAAGAAAGCTTACAGTCTAAAGAAAGAGACAGAAGATGAATAAATAATACGGTAGAAAGTTAACAAATATATAAGCATACTCGTAATAAGTATATGCAAGAAGTGTTCAGGTGGAATGATGGAAAATATCTAGGTGGGGTTTGGGATTAAGAAGTCTGAGATACAGTCTCTGAAAAGACCTTTTAGAAGAAATCTCAAGGTTGAGGAGAACCAGCCATAGAAAGAATGAGTGAATCAGGTTGCAGAATGACTGAGGCAAAGGACCAAAAACAGGGAAAAGCTCAGCACATCCCAGGGACAGCTGAGAGGATGTGCATGAAGCAGAGCAGGAGTCTGGGGAGACAGGAAGGGCCAGGTCAGGAGACTGAGCAGGTTTTGTAAGACCTGCAGCTGCTTACTGACCACCCACATTCAATGCTGTTGAATGGCTACCTTCATGTCAGGGGCCTCTGTCCATGTTTTATTATTCCTTTTCCAATATTTTTATCCAAAATTTATCTGGAAACAGAAAAAGTATTCTTACCAAACCGTCCTCTCATGCCACAAAAAAGTAACGCACTGCATGATGTTATCAGAATTTGTAAAGCTTGGCATGGGCTAAATTCTGCAGACATAAATAAATCCTTCAGTAGCTTTTCAGACAAAATCCAATCTCTCTAGCAAGGCATGCAAAACCTGTCCACCTCTGCAGCTTCATCACTCATCACAGACCCTGTTCTGGTCAGTCCTCCAAACACCCTCAGGCATTCTCAGCCACCCCCAGCCCCATACACACAAATACATACACACACACTCTCACAAAGGTTGTCCTATTTGCCCTGTTCTCCTCCTTCCCCTGGTTTAGTTACTTTTTTTTTCCTTTTTTACTGCTCCAAGCTTTCACAGAATTACCAAATCCCCAGGAATCCTTCTCTGCCTTCTCCCCACCTTCTTCCCTTACAGGGAATATCCCTCCTCTGTGACTGTATGTGTGTGTGTTAGTCACTCAGTCGTGTCTGATTCTTTTCGACCCCATGGACTGTAGCCCGCCAGGCTGCCCTGTCCATGGAATTCTCCAGGCAAAAATACTGGAGTGGGTTGCCATGCCCTCCTCCAGGGGATCTGCCCAACTCAGGGATCAAACCCAAGATTCCTGCACTGCAGGCAGAGTCTTTACCACTGAGCCACCAGGGGAGAGGCTTGTGATTATATAACACCTTGCAAACACATTTCTGTCACAGCACTGTCACACTCTGTGGGTAATTTCTATTCATGTATGTCTTTCCTACCAGACTGAGTTCAATTTCTTTTCAAAAAAATTTTATTTATTTATTAATGTTTTTATTTTGTATTTTTGGCTGCTCCAGGTCTTCATTGCTGCACGCAGGCTTTCTTTCCCTAGTTGTGGTGAAGGGGGGCTACTCTCTAGTTGCAATGCACAGGCTTCTTGTTGCAGTGGTTTCTCCTATTGCAGAGCACAGGATCTAGAGCGAGGGCTTCAGTAATTGTGGCACATGGGCTTAATATTTTGCAGCACGTGAGCTCTTCTCAGACCAGGGATTGAACCTGTGTCCCCTGCATTGGGAGGTGGATTCTTCACCTCTGGACCACACAGGGAAGTCCCTGAGCTCAATTTCAAAACTGCATCTAAGTCCAGAATTAAATCTTAGAGACAGCATCTGGTAGAGTACTGAGCATTAGTAGATACTCAAAGTTTACTGGGCTTCCCAGTGGCTCAGCGGGTAAAGAATCCACCTGCCAGTGTAGGAGGCACAGAGTTGAGGGTTAGATCCCTGGGTCAGGAAGATATCCTGGAGGAGGGCATGGCAACCCACTCCAGTATTCTTGCCTGGAGAATCCCATGGACCGAGGAACCTGGTAGGCTACAGTCCACGAGGTCACAAAGAGTTGGACACAACTGAAGCAACTGAGCAGGAGCAAAGTTTACCAAATGAATAAATGAATTAAACAGATATAACATGGAAAACATGATTTAACAGCTGTCTGTGGAGCAGGTATGGGTGAAAGGGGGGATAGGAGTTGACTACAGTTTGAATCGCTAAAGACCAATCTCACAGAGCACTGGGCCCAATTGTTGAAGGCATCCTTTAAATGAGATTTGATTCTCTAGGAGAGGGTGATGGGATCAGGGTAATTAGAAATAACATTCTGTCAAGAATTGCTAATTGAATCAGGTTATGAGTTCCTGGAGAAAAAGCCTGGTCTCAATAAGGTTAGGGAAAGGAATCGTGGGCACAAAGGCACAAAATGATGGGCATAAAAATATTATTTTTATTTTAATTTTAAATTAATTCTTATTGGATTATAATTGGTTTAAAACTTTGTGTTAGTTTCTGCTATACATAAAAGTGAATCCATTGTACATATTCATGTAACCATTCTTTTCTAGATTCTTTTCCCACATAGGTCATTAAAGAATACTGAGCAGAGTTTTCTGTGAATACAGTATTCAGGTCTTATTAATAACAGTTATCTATTTTATATATAGTATTGTGTATATGTCAACCCCAGTCTCCTAATTTATCCCTTCCTCCCTCCCAAGAAATATTAGATAAATGTGTGGCTATCATGGTTGGTACCATCCATCTGCTTTTTAAAGTATTTGTTTACGGGTTACCTTATGCAGGGCACCATGCTATGCTCTGCAGGTAACAAATATGTTTACGGGGAAAAAAATCCAACAACAGATGACTAGTTTACGGTGTGGTATATATATACAATGGGATATTACTGAGCCATAGAAAGAATGAAGTAATGCCATCTGCAGCAACATGGATGGACCTAGAGATTATCATACTAAACGAAGTAAGTCAGAAAGAGGAAGATAAATATACAATATCACTTACATGTGGAATCTAAAAAAATAACATAAATTACCCTATAAATTATATATTATATGGACTTCCCTGGTGGCTCAGACGGTAAAAGCATCTGCCTACAATGTGGGAGACCCAGGTTCGATCCCTGGGTCGGGAAGATCCCCCTGGAGAAGGAAATGGCAACCCATTCCAGTACTCTTGCCTGGTAAATCCCATGGATGGATGGAGGACTATAGCCTACAGGCTACAGTCCATGGGGTCCCAAAGAGTCGGACACGACTGAGAGACTTCACTCACTTTCATACATTATATGAAACAGAAAGGGACTCACAGACATACAAAATAAACATAGTTACCAAAGGGAAAAGGGAGGGAGAGGAGGTGTGTATTAGGAATATGGAATACCACTCATACACACTGCTATACATAAACCAGATAAGCAACAAGGATATACTATATAGCATAGGGAACTATATTCAGTATAATAGCTTATAATGGAAAATAATTTGAAAAAATATCATATTACTTTGTACTACACCTGAAACTAACACAATATTGCAAATCAACTAGATTTCAATTAAGAAAAAACACAGTAAATAAAATAAACCCCCCTTTGGTCCAGGAATCCATAATCTAGTAAGGAGACAGGTAAGAAATATACACAGGAAACTAGAAAGCAAGGTATTCAATTAAATGTGGAATAAAGCATATAAAAATTCTGGAAAGTCAGTCAAGGGAGTGAAGATTTCTGCCTGGAATGTTTAGGAAGGACATAGCTATGAGCCACTCTGATTAACAGAGAGGATTTTGATCAGCAGAAGGAAAAAATGAATGCCAGCATTCTAGGCAGAGGGAGCATTGTGACACAGGTACAAAGACAAAAACTTGCAGGACTGGTCAGGGAGGAAAAGCCATGGAAAATAACTAGAGACCAGCACTAAATAGTGAAACGTTTCTAAACATTTAACCACTACCGTCTCTTGAATGTCAATGTCTCTTCTCTGTTCTCCCAACCGTCTAAAGTGTATGAGCTTTCCACATCTTATCATATTATTATCCAAAATATTTTATGTATGTTGTTAAAAGTAAAGCTATACTATCCGTTAGGAAACTGTTGCATTAGTTCTGATCAGGTCAATGACCTGAACTCTGTCAATGAAGAGACAGACTAATAGAGAACGTTTATGGGGACTGATTGAAGGTTGAGAGCAAAGGAGACTAGGTCACTCCAGGGTTTTGTGCCTGTGAGCAGGCAAATGGTGGTCCCATTAAATAAGTGATAAGTGTCAAAAGAAAGACCTCCTTGGGAGGGAGGGGCACAGAAAAGAAGATGAATTTGGCCTCAGACTTGCAGACTCTGTTGTTTAAGTGTAAACTCATCGCCTCTACTACACAATCAAGTTACCTGCCGTCGACAGTGTGAGTAGTCTGCTTTTGGCATGTTAAGGAGGGCTGTCTTATTACACTTGAAATGATTACAGTTGGGATGTCTCAGAACTGCTGCATGTCCAAGGGAGAGAAATGCTTCTTCCCAAGTGCTCTGAGTCCTTAAACTCCTCAAAGCATTAAGGGACTGGATTTTACTGCATCCGATGGAAATCTCAGATCCAGCAATGATCACAAGGATGCAAGACCAGATCAAGAGGATATGTATACGAATGTATATATAACCCACATATTTTTTGCATACTTCCAAATTGCATGTTTATGCAGCTGTCCACAAACTCAGCCTCTCTGTTTATTTTTGTCCTTAGAGGAAACAGAGAAGAGGGTTCTGCCTATTAGGCGAAGCGAGATCAAAGAGTCCCCTTTCTAGTCCAAGAGGGGATCCCGCTAAAGCCTCTCATCTGAGTGAAGATCAAAACAAGCCTGGTGCCCCCCCGAATGGACCAGAATGCTCCCCCAATGGCACCTGTTGGCCTCCTCCCTCTACTGTTCGCACCAAATGGACAGGCTCTGTGTGCTTTGGGAAGGAAGCATGCAATAACAGTAGACTCTCCAAAGAGAAAAGCATTTCCCACCAGATTCTTTAAGACTAAATGACTCTCACTGAGCAGGTAGCAACTTGCTGTTTCAGGAACCAAGGGAGAGAAGAGCCTGGAAAGGTCAGCGGACAAGCTAAAGGTGTCCAACAGTTTACAAGGGCACTTGTGAAGCAGGCAGATGCAAATGCTTGTTCTCTCTCCTGGGCCAAGAGAAACCAACTGACACCCTCTGTGTTTTCCTTCTCCATCTCTGCTATGTGTCACCCTCTTAATTGGTTCTAATCACCTGAAGCAAGATTAGAAGAGTGACATCTATCCTGGGCACCTTTTTGCTTGGCGCAGGAGATAGGCCCGCCCTTGTACCCTGTGAATGGGGGCATTGTTCCCCCATGTCAGCCTGCAGCCTCCTACGATGACCTCTCCGATCTGGGTTTACTTGAGGATGTGGCAATAGCAGTCAGAACTGGAACAAAAATGGCTGTGTCGGCAGGTGTGCCTGTGGGTCTCAATAATGCTCCTTCTGGAAAATCTCAGGGTGAAATGAACACTGGATTCTCTCTCACAGAAGTTTTGATCAAATCCTTATTTAGAATAGGTTCTTGCAAATATGTAGCTGCCAAGGATGGAGTGGGAGTTTGGGATTAGTAGGTGCAAACTAGTATACATAGGATGGATAATCAACAAAGTCCTACTATATAGTACAGGGAACTATATTCAATATCTTGGGATAAATCATAATGGAAAAGAATTTGAAAAATAATGTATATATGTGCATAACTGAGACACTTTGCTGTACAGCAGAAATTAACACATTGTAAATCAGTGTTTGTCACTTAGTCGAGTCCGACTCTTGGCAACCCCATGGACTGCAGCCCACCAGGCTCTTCTGTCCATGGGATTTTGGGACCCAGGGGTCGAACCCGGGTCTCCTGCATTGCAGGTGGATTCTTTATCACTCAGCCACCAAGGAAACCTCCAAAAAAGAACTGATCCTTGGTTCAGCATCCCATCGCTTGTTCTGATGCAGTCCTTACTCTTACTGACCTTTCTTTGCCTACAGAAAAGTACAAATTTCCATTGCATCCAAATCCACTTGCAATGGAAGCAATCAAGATAGATCTCAGCAAGAAACAGGTGGAAGCTCTATTACTGCTTTCACATCCCGGCACCCACCACTCCACATCAGCTCTACAACACAACATGCCAACTGGTCATACAGGAAACATAAGATGGAACTTCATGTGGTAGTAGTACTGTGCCCTCCACAGTTACCAGCAACTTGGGAAATACTCATGCTGAGTGAGCACTGTGACCAAAGGTACAGGGTGGGGAGTATACTGAGAAATGGTGGTCCAAGAGTGGAGGCTGCCACTGGGAAGCCAAAGCTTGAGAAACCAGGAGCAGCCTCACAGATGAACTGGGCATAATATCTGCTGCTGCTGCTGCTAAGTCGCTTCAGTCGTGTCCGACTCTGTGCGACCCCATAGACGGCAGCCCACCAGGCTCCTCTGTCCCTGGGATTCTCCAGGCAAGAACACTGGAGTGGGTTGCCATTTCCCTCTCCAATGCATGAAAGTGAAAAGTGAAAGTGAAGTCACTCAGTCGTGTCCGACTCCTAGTGACCCATGGACAAGCCTACCAGGCTCCTCCGTCCATGGGATTCTCCAGGCAAGAGTACTGGGGTGGGGTGCCATGGCAGATGCAAATTTCACACAGCCTTCAAGGATGTTCAAGAAGACAAAGCAGCAGTCACCCAATTTCCATGATGAAAATGAAGTTCACAACCCTGCCCTGTTACATCCTCTTCTATTTCTTCCACCACCTAGTCTGTATATAAAAAGGAGTGGAAAAGAAGAAATTTCAGAGTAGTCAGTGACCACCATTCCAAACGAGCTCGTTCCTGAGTAAGAAACATAAAGAGGCCGAGGAAGACACTGGGGTCAGACCTCCTTGAAATCGCAAAGCTGCCAGGGAGACTACTGCAGCTCAAGGAATGGGATTATTCCAAGGGCACCACTGGTCTTAGCAGCTGCCATTTCTCCAAACATAGTGCATCCGCAAAAAGAAGTGACTTGCAAATGCTCTCCTCCTCTTCTGAACAAGTTCCTGACGGCGAACTGTTTGAGCTCCTGACATGGCTAGAATCACTTCTACCCTGGAACATCATGTCTTTTGTTAGACTTGAAGCTCCTCATGGACTTTTGTTGTTGTTTGTTTATTGTGGCTCTCCTTCAGTGTCTAGAATGTTCTCTTACATACATTAGACATTCAATGAGTCACTGCTGCCTGGAGAAGGAAATGCCAGTATTTCTGCTGGAAGACAGAGGAGCCTGGCGGGCTACAGTCCATGGGGCTGCAAAGAGTCAGACACGACCTAGCAACTATGCACATACGCATGAACGACCGCTGATTGACTGACTACTCGACTCATTTCTCCTTTAGAGGATTTACAAGGAAACTGACAGAAAAAGATAGCCAACCAGTTAATCGTCAGTACTGTGAAACGTTTGCTTTAACTTCTGAAGCATTAACTTTCATACAACTGTTTCATAAATGGCTCCTTCTTCTCTTAATAAAATTCTATAAATGAAAGGGTGCTATTATTAGCCCTTTTTCACAGATGGGGAAATTGCAACATTCCAATATTAAACAGCCTGCCTAGTCACGTGCTGATTTTTTCATCAATTCTCTTAGTCATTCCTTCAAACAGTTGTTGAGTGCTTATCATGTCTATGCTAATAGGGGACACCCTAGAGTTTACATACACACTTTCTCATTTAATCACCAAATTAACTCACTATAGTGGGTATTATTATGCCTTATCTAGAAATGAGGAAACAAACACTAAGAGTGTCTAGATGATTTGCTCATTTTTACACACTTAATGGTAAGGGACCTGGAATTCAAACCAGGTCTGTGCCATAAGTAGCTGTGGGCTATTATTAACACACAATGTACTATTTTTTAAACATACGGGATTTTTTAATATTTATTTTTATCTATTTATTCCTTTGACTGCACCAGGTCTTAGCTGCAGCATTTGAACTCTTAGCTGCAGCATGTGGGATCTAGTTCCCTGACTAGGGATTGAACCCAGGCCCCACAAATTGGGAGCTCACAGTCTTAGCCACTAGACTGCCAGGGAGGCTCCTACAATGTATTATTATTCATACACAAGATTTCTCAAAGAAACCTTGAAAAACAGAGCCAGAATTAAACCCCATGCCTCACAACCCCAAGGCAATAGCCATTTCTCTCAATCCCACTATACAGTAATTTACATTTGTTCTTACACGGCTATAAAAGGCTATGTAAGTCTTCTACATATTTTTTTTTCTTTAGCCACCTCCTTATCATAAACCTCAATCTTCCTACTTTCCTTTAGACTGAAAAAAAAAGACAAAACAAAACAGGTGCTCAAGTCTTAGCCATGCTAAGAAATGTGTCTTCTTTTTTTTAACATATAATGTTTATTTTATTTTATTTTGGCCATGCTGTGTGGCATGCGGGATCTTAGTTCCCTGACCAGATATCAAACCCATTCCCCCTGCACTGAAAGCAGAGTCTTGACCACTGGACCACCAGGGAAGCTCCAGCAATGTGCCTGTTGACTTACACCTGTCTCTAACAAATTCACTTTTCTGTCTAGGTCAAGTTTCTTTCAAGACAATATTAGCTCCACTTTCTCATTTTATATTAACTCCCAAATTTTCTGCAGTGTTGATCTTGTCCCAGCCACTCCAATAAAGATGATCTGTCCAGATCGTCAACAGCCATCTCTACATCCATGTCTCTCAAGTGTGGGTCATGAGTTTACTCTTGTAGCCAGCCCCCAGATACCACTGGCACTGCTGGGCCACAGACCACCACTGTGGACACTTCTCAGTCCACTGGATCCCTCAGCTACATTTAATACCTCTGATCACCCACTGCTTCTGAAATCCTCTTCTTGACACTCTTTGCTGATTTTTTCTTTTCTCTCTTTGGGGTTTTGCTTAGGTTCCTAATTTTCTCCTGCCTGTTAAGGCTCCATCCTTGGCCCAATCCTACCACTGTCCCGTGTGCATTCACGTGTGCTCAGTTGTGTCCAACTCTTGCAACTCCATGGACTGCAGCCCATCAGGCTCCTCTGTCCATGGAATTTTCCAGACAAGAATACTAGTGGGTTGCCATTTCCTCCTCCAGGGGATCTTTCCAGTCAAGGAATGGAACCTGCGTCTCCAGCATTGGCAGGCAGATTTCTTACCACTTGAGCCACCTGACAATGGGAACTGTCCTAGTCCATCATCTTTTCCCTGGATGATGGCAAGAGCCTCCTAACTGGTCCTCCTGTGTTCAATCTTGTTCCTGCAAAGCCATCCCCCATAGTGATTCTCCCCAACCCCAAACTCAATTGCTCTTCTCCTGCTTAGAGCCAGGTAGGGACTCTCCAGTCTACAGAACAAAACCTCTATGGTGTGGTCTCAGCACTTGCTCCCTGTACTTTACCTCCTATTACTATTGAGCTGCCGCAGCTCCCAGACACATGCTATCTCAAGCCGCCTTGTCTTTGGTTCTATTTCCCCTCTTCCCAGGATGCTGTTAGCCTCACCCCAGGACTCCCATTCCCCTGGCTAATTCTTTTCATCCTTTAAGATTCAGCTTAGGTTTTCTCATCCATAAAGCCTCCCCCAGCCCTTCCCGCTGCCTCCTACACAGACAGGGCTGAATCTTTTCCTTTGTGCTCCCACGGTGCCTCCATGAAGCATTTAAATTGACTTATGTTTGCAGCCCTTTACTGCTCAGTAAGCTCTTTGAGGGGATAATTCATCATTGTAGCTGCTCCCTCAACCTGGCAAAGAGTGGATGCCCCAAGAATGTTTTCTGAGCTGACACACACCTGTTTCTCCTACGCCAAACAAAGGTCCTTCAGATGAGCACCTGAAAGTACCTTTCAGGTCTATAGGTCTACAGTTCTAATCAAAGACTCTCCAGGCTTGGGACAAGCAGCAGCTGGCTTACAGTCTAATCTGTTCTCCTGGCTTTCTAGAACCACTGGTCCTCCCACTCTGCCCCTCCAGTCGATATGCAAGTCTTCCCACAAGAACGGTAATCTCAAAAATAAGCTGCCTAATTAACTCTACTTCAGGAGAGCTGAAACCCTTATGTGTTATGAATGTAATCAAGGAAAAGGAGAAAGTGTCAGTCACTCAGTCGTGTCCGACTCTTTTGTGACCCCATGGATGGTAGCCCACCAGGCTCCTCTGTCCCTGGAATTCTCCAGGCAAGAATATTAGAGTGGGTAGTTATTCCCTTCTCCAGGGGATCTTTGACCCTGGGATCGAACCTAAGTCTCCCAAATTGCAGGCAGATTCTTTATCATCTGAGCTGCCAGGGAAGCCCCTATAAATGCAATCAGATCAGATCAGATCAGTCGCTCAGTCACGTCCGACTCTTTGCAACCCCATGAATCACAATACTGATGGACTACTCAATAGAGTAGGTGGACATGAGCTGATCCTTGGACTGCCAAGCGGTCTGTATGATGTTCCTTGAAGAGCTACTGAACAATGTAAAGCAACTATACTTCAATTAAAGATAAATCTTTTAAAGAGGACAGACTAGAAAGAGAAAGAAGTTGAAATGAGTATGAGGAAAGGTATACTATACTTAACTTAGTACTTATACTTAACTTATACTATACTAAGTACTTATACTTAACTTATACTATACTATACTTAACTATACTTTCAAAATGATTTTAAAAAAAAAAAGCTACAGAAAAAAGTGGTTATATTTTTTTCTCTTTCTGAAAATATCCCTAGAGTTGAACTGTAATCCCAAAATAAGTTATGGAGGTAACATAGTCAGAAATGGTTTTCTCTGAGCCACTATACTACCAAGGAACAAAACACAGTTATTCTAAGCCTCTGAGGATAAGGTAACTCATAGCTACACAGCCCCTTCTGGGCTCTCTTGAGATTCCATAAAGCAAGTATTAGAACTCAAACTCAGCTTTTGCAAATGGTGCTGAGCTGTATCCTGCACAAACCAAGCTAACATATTTCCTGACCATCCCATGCAGATGAACTGAACTAACCAAATGATGAACGGAGCAGAATCAAAAATATTCACACACCTATGCTTTTACTGCCAAGGGCCAGGGTTCAATCCCTGGTCAGGGAACTAAGATCCCACAAGCTGTGTGGTATGCCCAAGAAATACTCTCACATGATGCTCTCAAAGTCCAATAGAATTATCAGTGAGGTTTTTTTTTTTTCACCTGCTGCAACTAGGATTCCAATGCTTTACAATGAACTATGAATGGTTAAATTCTCAATCAGACTTACTTCAGGACACATTTATCATACATCTGCTTGAAATAGGCAAACCCCTTTGTATGTAGAGAATCATACTTTACATTTTCCTAAGTTTCTTATTTGATATTTAAAAACCTCCAAGCACTTGACTAATGAGCATACTGTGTCTGTTCTAAAGGAAAAAGAGTTCAAAAGAAGTGAAACAGCTTATCCCTGTCACTCCAGGGGCTCATTATAAAATTAAAAGTAAACCCAGTACATCAGTGAATCTCCATTCCTGGTAAAACACAAAGTCCTAAATTCATCAAGAAACATGAAAAATATTCTGACCTTCCAAGGGAAAAATGATGAAAAGGGGAAAAAAATAGATTTATGAAGCAACAATAAGTCATGATTCAGAAACACACAATTCACCCTAATTGTTTTCATAGTCTTAACACAGTAGTATTGAGTTTTATTTTTAAAATACAGCTTCTAAAGATGCATTTCAGACCATGTTGTCATTAATATTACTACATTTGATACAATTTCATCTGCAATATTATATAAATACTGATGATAAAAATATTATTCTTGGGTTTAGCAGATGCAAATAAGTATATTTAGACAGATAAACAACAAGGTCCTACTGTACAACACAGGAAATTATATTCAATATCATGTGATAAACTGTAAAAAAAATAATATAAAAAAGAATGTATAAACATGTGTAACTGAATCACTTTACTATACAGCAGAAATTAACACAGCATTGTAAATCAACTATACTTAAATTTTAAAAATACTAAAAAAAAATAATAATTACCCTGAAGGTCATAAGATCTTCAACCATCAAAAAAAAAAAAAAGCTCAACTACATTCATTATAGCATTCAGGAACATGAACTCAGTTTAGCAATGTTCTGCCTCTGTTGGGGCACTGCTTTCAGCCTGCTTCTTCATCCTGCAGTTTCATCTTAATGCTGCCTTCCGTAAGTGCTAAGCCATCCCAGCCTGGGTTAGACGGCCCTCCGCACACCGACCTTCCCCATCATGGAACGTGTCATGTCTTGTTGCGCTGGTGACTCCACATTTATTCCTCCGCATATTTCTCCCACAACCACAAGGGAAGAGCTCTGAGGCTCTGTCTCCATCATAACCACAGTCTTAGCACAACACCTGTTTTGTTTTTAATGAACTCTAGTTGAAACAACAAGTGCTATTAGATTTTCTTTGTTTTAGCCAGAAAGTTAAGTATGGATCACTCCATCAATTAAGGGTTAGATTGAATTCACTAAGGTTTTCAATGTAGACACTAAGTTTTTGATAAACTTGTTTAAAATCTAAGTTTGTATAAAATCAAAAAAATAACAGCCATCGACAAAATTTCCTGTGCACAAAAAAATAGGCAAGAGAGCTTATTAATAATTTTTATTTCCAAACGGATCCACACTCTTTATTTTTAAATTGGAGTATAAGTGCTTTATGATGCTGTTAGTTTCTGCTGTACAACAATGTGAATCAGCTATAAGTATACATATATCTCCTCCCTCTTGGGTCTCCCTCCCACCCACCTAGGGTGTCCACACTCTTAAAATGATACTTTCAACTAGGGCATTTTTCAGTAGCCACTAACTTAGACTAGATTCTTTCATGAAAAAAATGTTGAATGCCAGTTACGTGCACTGGGTGACTTCTTTCCATTTCTTACCACTTTTCATCTCTGAAAGTTTTAAAAGATTTTGCAATTGGTTTTATCATCAGCCTTACGGTTTCATGAAGGGGGCAAGTCTGTCTGTCTCTATCATAGGGAACTTGAAGGAAGAAAGGAACGGGTGGTGTGTGACGACAGACGGTAAAGGTCCAGGGCGCTATACCGGAAACTTGCTGGTAACCCCAGCAGCCCTTCTTGGGGGCACCATGGGGCTGAAGGGCTCAGGAGCTCTCGCTTTGGAAGCATGGTCATTGTCTGCAACTGCAAGTTCACATCCCCTGTCTTGTAGCATTCAGTGTCCTCATCAAATTCCAGCATATTCTATTACTCCGATTCCTTTTTCATGTTTAAGCCCTTGTGAGGAGTTGCTATGCACTGCTTAACAGCTGCCATTTAACTCCGGTCTGCCATCAAATAGGCTATACTTTAGTCTCGTAGATTAACTTGAAATGAACCGTTATCCCTCATGGTGAAGTACAATTAGGGTGAACTAAGAGAATTAAAAAAACAGCAGACACAGTAAAATAGACAAATAAAGCCTTCAACTTAAGGATTCTCATGCTGAAGCAGACCATTCCAGATAATAAAGCCTATTAGCTAAGTGTGGCAAGCTACATATTATAAATTTTTAGACCCCACCCCCCAAAAAAGGGGGTGTATGGAGGAGCAGCAATGTGTGAAAACTGCATGTGTAGGATCTGGGTGGTCCCCAAACCGGGTAAAAAGTCAATTGTGTGGAGGAAGCAGGGAAGACTGAGTGAGAGAGAAATCCATTAAATACAGTAATAAAGATTTCTGTAGGGGCTTCCCTGGCAGCTCAGTGGTTAAGATTTCTGCACTTCCAACGTAAGGGGTATGGGTTTGATCCCTGGCCAGGGAACTAAGATCTCACATGCCCGAAAGTGTGGACAAGAAAATGATAAGGAAAAAAACAAGTTCCTGTAAAGAAACACCAGGGACAGACAATTCTCAAGATTGTTGCTGTTCTTCAGTTGCCCAGTCGTGTCCGACTCTTTGCGCCCCCATGGTCCAGCTCCTCTGTCCATGGGATTTCCCAAGCAAGAATACTGGAATGTGTTGTTATTTCCTTCTCCAGGGGATCTTCCTAACCCAGGGACTTAACCCTTGACTCTTGCATCTCCTGCACTGGCAGGCTAATTCTTTTTCACTAGCTGGGAAGCTTAGTACCTACCATGTGCCACTAATATGTTAGATGCCAGAAGCACAAAGAAGAATGAAGCACAAACCTTGCCTAATGGAAGCGCAGAGCCCCCCAGGAGGGACAGTCTGACAGTTTCAGTATAATATCCCCACTGAGTCAGTGCTGCTGGAGTGCAAGAGAAGGGCACTGGCGTGTGACTGGGCTGGACAGGTCGTGAGCCCAGCAACCAACCACTAGCCCTCTGGCCTCTTGCAAATGTGCTCCTGGTTTTGATGTAAAAACATAAGGAAATATGTGGGATTGTTTTTTTTTTCTCAAATGTATTTCAGAGGTGAAATTATTTGTATAAAATGATGGAGATTGAGTTCAAAAAAGCAGTTTTGGTGCTATTATACCTGCTTCACAATCGAAAAAGAGAGACCCAGAAAAGGTCGGTGGCTGGTCCAGAGTCACCAAGAGAGGAGCCGGGCTGGACCCTTAGTCTCCACGGTGGCCGCCAGGCTCTGTTACATTCCTATCAGGTCTTTAAACAGATTTTAAGCTTTCAGATTCTCCTGAAAGGAAAACAAAGTCAAAAGCCACCCCGGGGCAAGCAATTCCCGCCCGCTTCCGCTGAATTACGGCTATTTCAGGATGGCGCAGAGGGTGAAGCTCCATGGGGTGCTGGAGGGAGTGACAGGAGGGCAGGGGTGAGTCCAGAAACACAAAAGCCTCACATCCAGCCCCAAACACCAGGTATCCACTGCCTGCGATCGCAGCCTGATTCAGATGATCTTGCTGCCAATCCACACTTTCCCTGGTGGCTCAGACGGTAAAGCTGCTGTCTACAATGCGGGAGATCCGGGTTCAATCCCTGGGTTTGGGTTGGGAAGATTCCCCTGGAGAAGGGCAATCCACCCCAGTCCTATTGCCTGGAAAATCCCGTGGGCAGAGGAGCCTGGTAGGCTACAGGCCGTGGGGTCACAAAGAGTCGGACACGACTGAGCGACTTCACTTTCACTTTCAGGCGGCGCGGGTTCAATCCCTGGTGAGGGAAGTAAGATCCCGCGTGCCATGCTGCACAGCCGAAAGTTAAAAACAAACAAACAAACAAAAACAACCACAGAAGATGGTCAATAAATTTAAAAAGAAAAGAAGCTGTGACTTCTAATTTCGAAATGAAATTATAGCTCACAACGCTATTTTAGAGAAATCGTATCTAAAAGGCGAGAGCCTTGCTGTGATGGTGGTGAAGTCATCTAATTATTCGGAGCTTTGGTTTTGCTTTTAGTCAAAAAAAAAAAAAAAGCAGCAGCAGCTGCTGCTGCTGCTGCTGCTAAGTCGCTTCAGTCGTGTCCGACTCTGTGCGACCCCATCGACGGCAGCCCACCAGGCTCCCCAGTCCCTGGGATTCTCCAGGCAAGAACATTGGAGTGGGTTATGAACTCTAAATCCTTCTCCAATTAAATCTCTGTGCCTGTGCACAATTCTACCAGTGATTTCACAAGTTTTTTCAGTCCTATCTTTTTAAGTTGGAAAATGTTAAAAATTTCTTTTCTAGTCTCCAAATAAAAGAAGGGGGCAATGACCCTCTGGGCTACATAATGAAACATTGTTTGTTTGTTGCTCTGGATGACAAAAGTTTATTTCATGTTTAATTTAGAGAAGAAAGTCCTTCACATTCTAATTTAACTACTATTTTCAAACTTATCAAAATATTTACAAAGCCTTTCCTGTAAAATTGGGCAGTTTTTTTACAGTCAATGCTTCGATTTGTTTATCAAATAAAATACACAGATCATTGTCAATTCGCGAAAAAAATTAACCCCAAAAGCAACTAAAAATAAACCCATGTAATATGTAATATGTGCCCCCAAATGAAAACTACCTTTATCTGTGCAAAGAACACACATTATAATTTTCATTAAGCTCTAAGACTATTTTTTTAATAAAAAAAAATTAAATGAGTCTTCCTGGTCATAGTTTTTTAAAAAAAAGACTTTAGCAATAATATTCAAGCAGAAATATTGGTAATAAGTACTGGAAACAATGCAAAAGTCATATTATATAATATTTACATACTGGATTCTATACAGTAATGAACATGAGTGAACTGCAATTATATACAGCATAGGTGATTCTTGGAATCTACATGATTCCAAATCTTGGATGTTATGTGAGAAAACAAGTCACAAAAATGCATTTATAACAAGTTCAAAAACCAGCAGAGCTAAACAATATGTGATTAAGAGATGATGGACTCTTTGTGCAATCAGTTCATTCACATTTTAATTGCACTGTGGTTTAACTGTAAAACTTGTAATTTGAAAGGGAATGGTGGGTATGAAACCCAGCAGTACTTCTCTTAACAATTTTATTTTATTCTTTCCATGAACCATTCTCTCACAATTAAAATGATAAGTAATAGATTTCTTGACCTGTCACAAGTCTCTGATGAATAATCAATCAACTGACTCGGTGATTTTATTTTGCAGTTTACATTTAAATAAAAATGGAAGAGGAAATTCTTCCAAGAAAAAAAAAAGATAAATATACAGTAAAACTAAAGGGATTAAGAGATATAAATATATGATGTGCTTGTGTGCAGACTCAGTTGTGTCCAACTCTTGAGATCCCATGGTCTGTAGCCCATCAGGCTCCTCTGTCTATGGGATTTCCCAGGCAAGAATACTGGATCGAGTTGCCATTTCCATGTCCAGATAGATGGTAAAGTGTCTGCCTACAAAGTGGGAGACCGGGATTCAATCCCTGGGTTGGGAAGATATCCAGGAGAAGGAAATGGCAACCCACTTCAGTACTCTTGCCTGGAAAATCCCATGGACTGAGGAGCCTAGTAGGCTACAGTCCATGGGGTCACAAAGAGTCTGACATGACTGAGTGACTTCACTTTCACTTTGTCCAGATCCAGAAATCGAACTTGCATCTCTTGCATCTCCTGAATTGGCAGGCTGGCTCTTTACTAGCTGAGCCATCAAATATATGGTAAAACTACAGAAAACCACAAGGTGTGCATGGCGAGCTGAGATACGGATTCCTTAATGGGCAAAGGGCTGAGGACAGTGTCAGGCCAGAGCATAGGCAGCCTGAGACAAAATGCCCTTTTTCTTAAACCGAGTGGCAGGTACACAGCTATTCACCATTACTCTTTTTTATAGAAGTGTAGTTGATTTAAATGTTGTATTAATTTATGCTGTGCAGCAGTGATTCAGTTATGTGTGTGTATATATATATATATTCTGTTTCATATTCTTTTCCATGATGGTTTACCACAATATACTAAATAGAGTTCCCTACGCTATACAGTAGGACCTTGTTTATCCATTCTCTATATAATAATTTGCATCTGTTAATCTCAAATTTGCAGTCCCTCCCTCTTCTACCCCTCTGTATTGTTATTTTTTCTATCCTACATATCTTATATAAATATTTTTATCTACCTGATATTTATATTAACAATATTTATAATCAGGTGACATTTATTTATTTAAAATTTTTATTGGAGTATAGTCACTTTACAATGTTGTGTTATTTTCTGCTGTACAGTAAAGTGAATCAGTTATACATACACATATATCCCCCTTTTGGGGAATTTCCTTCCCATTTAGGGTGCCACAGAGCACTGAGTAGAGCTCCTTGTGTTATAGTGTAGGTTCTCATTACTTACCTATTTTATACATGCTATGCTATGCTAAGTCACTTCAGTCATGTCCAATTCTGTGTGACCCCACAGACGGCAGCCCACCAGGCTTCCCCATCCCTGGGATTCTCCAGGCAAGAACACTGGAGTGGGTTGCCATTTCCTTCTCCAATGCATGAAAGTGAAAAGAGAAAGTGAAGTCACTCAGTCATGTCCGACTCAGCGACCCCATGGACTGCAGCCTACCGGGTCCTCCGTCCATGGGATTTTCCAGGCAAGAGTACTGGTGTGGGGTGCCAATATATCTCCCAATCCATCCCACCCCTCCTTTCCCACCTTGGTGTCCAACAATCAGGTGAAATTTACTTAAATCGTTCTCACCCTGGAACAATACCTAAGGAAGTAAGGCATAATGGATAAAATAGTGAATTTCGTCCATCACTAGCACATCTGGCATATTTGGGCATCCAGACATTCCCTGGGGCTCCAGCTGTGTAAGAACTTAACTGCTCCTTGAGGCAAAAAAACATGTCCTCATCACTCTAGGGGTGTTTTTTATTGCCTATAAATAAAGAACTAGGTAAGGGAAAGTCTAATTGGTTGTAATAAAAGAAAAATAAATTTAAATATTGCTGAAGACCTACTTTGTACCCAGCACCGTGCTTTTGAAAATAAGTTCTTCAGGTGTTTAAGCTGCAAATGAGGCAACACAGTTCTCTATGCGTGAACAGGTTTTGATTTCTCCTCTGCCTTCCCTCACATATTTTTTGAGTAGAGTTTTTGTCTTTCTATACTAGCATCATAGAGCTCAGAGATTATCCCTTAATGTAGTCAATCTCTATCAACCTAGAATCCTGCTGTCTCTCCTCTTCTCTCCCATTATCTCCCACCCCAAAAGAGATCTATCTCCCTACTTCTTTCTATCTGTTTCCTCCTCTATTAGGTGCTTTCTCAGTGGCTCAGTTGGGAAAGAATCTGCCTGTGATGCAGTAGACAAGGGATCTATCCTCAGGTTGGGAAGATCCCCTGGAGAAGGAAATGGCAGCCCACTTCAGTACTCTTGCCTAGAAAATCCCATGCATAGAGAAGCCTGGTGGGCTACAGTCCACGGGGTCCCAAGAGTCGGACACGACTATTAAATAGGAAGAATAATAGTGTCTCAAATGCAATGAGGCTGGAAAACTGCAATTAGGAGGGAGAGTCATTGATTCTACCTTCTCCCACATTCTAGGCTTCATTTCTCAGCTGCAAGTGAAACGGATTATAAGAGAACTAGTCTGCACAGGAAATTACATTCAATATCCTCTGATAAACCATAATGTAAAAGACTATGAAAAACAGCATATGTATAACTGATCACTTTGCTGTAGAGCAGTAATTAAAACAACGCTGTAATTCAACTTTACTTTAAAAAAAGAAAAAAAATAGTCTCATATGATTGTATTAGGAATTAATACAATCATATGAGTTAATTCATGTAAGTCAACAGAGCAGTGCCTGGTATATAGGAACAATTACATAAGTGTCTGCTATCATGTGTATTTGTTTTTACAGTTCTTTTGTTTATTATTGTTGCTTTGTGACTTCATCTCTGATTTGGTGTAAGGAGTCTGATGAAGTGCATCCCACACATACTTCTCTTCCAGGTAGAATTTTACCTGCAACATCAACCACTTTCTCCTCTGAAGTTACTCTGCCTTCCACTTGCCCTCACACCCTCCACTCCATCCCAGTGGCAAGGGTTAAACCTAAAGGATTCTCAGGCTGGTGGCTGGAGCGACCCAACACAAATAGGAAATTAGTACCTCATCAGGTTAATTTCAGTCTCCTACTTCCCCTAAGACTTCATGGCTGCTTTGGAACCCAGAAGCCTCACTGGAACTCAAGTGCCCAGACAAAAGGAAGGATGGGACAAGGCACCGAGAGAATCACGCTTGGTCCCTCCAGAGAGGCCTGGCAGCCTTGACCCTGGTGAGCTGATGGTTCCGATGGACACACACAGATGTGTGTGGAAACCACAGCAGAAAGGACCACAGCAATTAAGCACTTCATCCAGCGATACACACCCTTCCAGGTGGGGTTGTGCTACCGTGATTGCACAATGTTTATCATTATTACTATTACTTCAAGGGCCAGGCAACAAATTAAAGTCAGAGAAGAAGCATATAAAAGTCACCCAAACCTCAAACGGAAAAAGGCCAGTAATTTTGCTGCTCCCAGCCTCTCATCAGTCGTCATTCTCATATTTTCTCTGGGAAATCTAAAGATTTCCTCTTTAGAACTATAAAGAAAAGTCCCTCCAGTTCAGTGGAATCCCAACAACTTTTCTGTAAGTATTTTTGACCCTTGTCTCTGTGCAAAAAATAATCTAGTGTTATTTCTTGAAAGGCATGGAAATGTCTCCGTAGAGCTAAGAGCCTGATCCCAAATTCAGAGAGTGTGTAAAATTCCCCACTAAGCTCCCAGTTTCTGACCTCCACACATTTCAAGATGACTACACAAGCCTGGGGTGTGAGGCATCAAGCTGTAGCCTAGAAGGACATCCAACATGTGGATCGGTAACAACTTCATTTCACAGCCGAGGGACCCTGTTTCCAACAGTCTCATTCAAGGGTCTGCAAACTCTTCCCACGAAGGGCCAGGATAGTAAATATCTTAGATCCTGTGGACCACACTTTCTCCATCAAAAGGACTCCATATGTACACAAAGGGGAATGGCTGTCCCCAGTAAAACTTCATAGACACTGATACCTAGACCTGATATAACTTTCACACGTCATGGAATATTGTTCTTCTGACTTCTGTGCACAGATGTAAAAGTCATGGTGAGCTCATGACAACAGGAAGACAGGTGTTGGTCCAGGTTTGGCCTCTCTGAGGTCCAGCCATTTAGGAAAAGCAGAATGATTCTGATACTGAATAGCTGCCCTCACGTGGAGACTGTGCTTGTTCACTGCACCTTGATCTTCTCAGGGCATTAAGTCAATAATCCTTAATCAACCACTCTTGCCCACACACCAGGGAGGCAAGTCTGTCTTATCAATGCAGTAACTGAGGCACTGAGCCGACCCAGAATGAGCCCGGAGAAAGGGGGCCCCAGAGGAGGGTCTCTTTTTTAAAAAATTTTATGCTTATTGGGTCTTAGTTATGGCACCCAGGCTCTTTGGTCTTTGTTGCAGCATGTGAACCTTGTAGTTGCAGCACGTGAACTCTCAGTTTCTGCATTTGGGATCTAGTTTCCTGACCAGGGATCAAACCCCCACCTCCTGATTGGGACCGCAGAGGCTTAACCACTCAACCACCAGGGAAAGCCTAGGGGAGGCTTTCTGAGAGCAATTCCACCTTGAACTCCATGCCCCCGTTGCCTGCTCATCTCGAGTACACACATCTGCAGAGCACTGCAAGAGCACTATTACTGCATCCTAATGGGATAATAGTATCTTCCATGACCCAGGATGGTGAAACTCTTTAATGCATCATTAATATATATTATCATAATATATATGATAATGAGGCAACCTATGTGGCTGAGCAAGTCCTGGCCCAACCCCAAGTCATCGCTGCTGTCAGTTCTGAGTTACGCCTCTGAGAAGCAGCACGTACTCACAGGGCAATTTCCCAAATGAAATGTTCCATTCTCATTTTCAAATCTGGACAAATGCTGAACAAGCACATAAGGATCCACGCGTCAGGAGAATAGCCTGTTTAAGCCTTCCACTGACTCCTCTCTCCCCACTCCCCTCATTCTTTCTCACTCCCCACCCATCCCCACCTGCTCCCCTCCCACCAGAGTAGATACACTTTGCTTCTCCGAATTCACCAGGAACAGATTATTCTCAACAGGCTGGCACAGATCCATATCTCTTTGTTATCCACCTGAAACTATCACAATATTGTTGATCGGCTATCCTCCAATATAAAATAAAAGGTTTAAAAAAATCATGAAAATAGGGACTTCCCTGGTCGTCCAATGATTAAGACTCCTTGTTCCCAAAGCAGGGGGCATAGGTTCAATCCCTGATTGGGGAACTACATCCCACATGCCACAACTAAGGCAGAGCACAGCCAAATAAATAAATAAATAATGGTCTTCAAAAGTAAACATAAAGAGAGGGGAGAAAGATCCTTATCTCCAACTGAGTCCTATTTCTACAATGGTTCTGAGGAGCTTAAGGGACCACTTTGGCATTCTCTCCACAAATTAATACCACCAGAAGGCACCTCCTCCTTCCTATCCCACCTGCTTCCAGCCAGCCCCCACCCCCTCTGAACCTGGATGACGTCACTAGAAACTGTCTGCAGGAACCGCCACTATAAATAGTTGGAGAGAGCTGCTGCCCTGGTCACTGTGACTTCCTTCAGTCCATGGGAGAATTTCATTCACCCTTCTTAATCTAAAGGATTTTTCTCACCCTATAAAGAGGATCCACCAGTTAGTTTCATTGGCAGAAACTTGGCTTCCTAAGATACCAGTGAGTAGTTAAGAAACATAATTCCAGGAAAAATCCATGCAGAACCCTGTGCATTGAGCCCCTTCTATACAATGGTCATCATTACTGATCAGAAGGCAATCGTAAAAGATCCCCATGAACAACTGAAAGCTGTAATACAGGGGTTTCCTTTAGAACTCCCTCTGAATCACAGACTTAATAATATAGGAAGACAAGGATTACCTCCCAACCTGCCATCTCTTTCCACACCACCAATTAGAAAGAAAGATATCAATTGCATTTCTTTCCTTCTCTTAATACTTTGAGGTAAGAAAATAAAAATACTTATATTCTCTTTCAAAAGAAAAGACTTTTCCTAACTCTATTCTTCAAAGGGAAAAAAAAAATGCTGAGAAATTCTGCCACTTTTCTAAAACAGTTCTTGAGATGCATAGATGTATGATGAAACATTTCCTAGGGGTAAATGAATCCCAAGCAATTCTTGTAAAAAGTAAAGTAACAAAGCACATTTTGTGATGCCGTAGTGTTTGACTTGTTTGTGCCACTCATGTATGAATTCACAAAATTCTGAATTCACACTATAAACCAGAATGGTGGAGAGAATGAAATCATGAAGACTTCAACAGCTCACAGACCACCCAGGTTGCAGAGGACTTAAGAGGCAGCCAGTGCAATGACATAACCCACAAGAATGCCCTAGAGTGAAGTGGTTTTTAAAGGATATTTAATTTTTCTTGAGTTTCATTCACCAGGAATAGTAATCATTCTCTAAAGGGCTGTGCTTCAGCCAACCAAGATGAGGTTATTATTATAAGATAATTAGTTGTAACAGAAGCTATCAATTACCAAGTACTTACATGCCAGGAACTAATGCTAAGTGCTTTATACACATTATCTCATTTAACCTATATGACTAACCCTATTAGGTAGCTATTACTATCTTCCTTTTACAGATGAGGAAATTGAGTGTCAGAAAAACTAAATGACTTGCCTAAGGCCACACCAATAATAAAACACAAACAAATCCAGGACCATCTGACTCAAAATCCATCCAGTAGGATCATTCTGCTCAACAGCTTCATATATTTGAGTCATGGATATAAATTACCTCAATCTCATCCTTAAGCTACCATCTACTACAGTGATTCCCAAACTTGACTTTTCATTACAATCTCTTTTTCAAAATAGAGATTCCCAGAACTCACCCCAACCCGAATGGATAGAATATGAAAGAAATTAATCCTTTATTCTTTTGTTTTAAGCGATGCCAAAAAAATGGCCAGATTTTTTTCTCTCACTTTGAATTTCTCTTGGCTCAGTAATACTGCCCAGGGTTAGTTGCCCCTTACCATTGTGGGATGTTAGTTCCCCAACCAGGGATCAAACCCAGGTCTGCATTTCAAGGCAGATACCACTGGACCAGCAGGGAAGTCCTAGATTTTTTTTTTCCCCCATTGAACTTAATAATGAGTATTTCACAAAAAATATTCAAAATCTTAACTCTCAAGGCAATTGGTGAGCATTCCATTGTTCAGTACTTTCTCTCTGGTTCACAAGAATGAATAAATGAACGAACACAGGCATGCCTGGGAATTCCACTCTGGACTCCCACAGAAAAGATTTATCCAGAAGAAGAAGCTTCCAGGGGCTTCCCTGGTGTCCAGTGGTTAAGACTCTGTACTTCTGATGCAGGGGGTGTCAGTTTGATCCCTGGTCAGGGAACACTAATGTCCAGAAACAGTGACATGAGTTCAGGGTGACCCAGGCAGACGGCAGCAGGCCCAAAATCTGCCCAGCACTCACTTCCTCGAAAGAAGGCACTGCTGCTTAAGATTCATCTGGAATTGTTCAGAAACATGCGAAATGTTCATAAATACATTTGTATAATACATGTGTAAAGGAGTTAATACATTCAAAATAAATCCTTAGGGAGCTGGCATTCACTGGACCTTTCCTTACACAGAGCATGGTGGCTCCATGCAAGAAGACATGCTGCTGCTAAGTCACTTCAGTCGTGTCCGACTCTGCGTGACCCCATAGACGTCAGCCCACCAGGCTCTCCTGCCCCTGGGATTCTCCAGGCAATAAAACTGGAGTGGGTTGCCATTTCCTTCTCCAAAGCATGAAAGCAAAAAAGTGAAAGTGAAGTCGCTCAGTCGTGTCCGACTCTTAGCGACCCCATGGACTGCAGCCCACCAGGCTCCTCCATCCATGGGATTTTCCAGGCAAGAGTACTGGAGTGGGGTGCCATTGCCTTCTCCAACATACTTGACTCCTAATTAACACACCTTCATACAATCTCAAAAAAGGTGATGGGTTTTATTTTCTTGGGCTCCAAAATCACTGCAGACGGTGACTGCAGCCAAGAAATTAAAAGACACTTCCTCCTTGGAAGGAAAGCTATGACACACCTAAACAGCATATTAAAAAGCAGAGACATCATTATGCTGACAAATGTCTGCATAATCAAAGCTACGATTTTTCCAGTAGTCATGTATGGATGTGAGAACTGGACCATAAAGAAGACAGAGTGCCAAAGAACTGATGCTTTCGAATTGTGGCGCTGGAGAAGACTCTTGAGAATCCCTTGGACTGCAAGGAGATCAAACTGGTCAGTCCTAAAGGAAATCAACCCTGAATATTCATTGGAAGGACTGATGCTGAAGCTGGCCACCTGATACAAAGAGCAGACTCATTGGAAAAGGCCCTGATGCTGAGAGAGATTGAAGGCAAAAGGGGAAGGGGGCGACAGACAATGAGATGGATTAGATAGCATCACCGATTCAGTGGACACGAGTCTGAGCAAACTCCAGGAAATAGTGAAGGACAGGCAAGCCTGGCATGCTGCAGTCCATGGGGTCTCAAAGAGGCAGACACGACTTAGTGACTCAACAATAACAACATATGATCACAGGATGGAACTTGATATTGAAAGAGACAGACCTGAGTTCCAGTCTCAACTCTGCCACTTCCTCATGGGATCCTGTTACGATTTTCTTCACCTCTCTGAGTTTTACTAACACTGTCCTCCTCTGAAAAACAGTGATAACCATAACTACTTCCTATAGAGTCTCCACTTAAGTTTAAATTCCTCAGTATAGAGGAGCACCGTTGGCTCCTCTACAAATGGCTCACGGTTACCATTTATAATTGTTATTAGTTTCACTTTCCCGTTCTCTGAAAAGTGAAATACATTTTGTTTATGCAGCTAACTGCCCAGGCTCAATGTTCCAGTTTAAAAAATAAAAAAGTAAAAATCCAGCCCTCCAGTAGGACATTCCTTTCTGCCGTCCTCCCAACTGAGGATTGAGAGCATGCTTCCAAGACACACAGCTGTCTAACATGCTAAGAGCAATAATGAGTTGCCATGATATCCAGGGATAACAAAATTAACAACATTCTCTCCCCCAAAAAATCTCCTCTGGGGAGAGTTACCAATTATTTCAATCAAATGTTCAGTGGTGACAAAGAAAGGACTTGGGTTGGAACCTTAGTAAGATATATCCCCTTCTGTCAGTGAAATTTGTTCAAAGTTACCATAAACACACCAAATCCTTGCTCGTCCTTTCCCAAGCCGTTCCAAAGAGAAGATCAAAGGTGGAGCCGTCAGATTTGCTGCCAGTAAATGGGCAGTCAGGGCAGCAGGAGCAAGACTTGCATTTTATCTTCCTTGGACAGCCGCACACAGCCCGTGGAGTGTGTTTCTCGATAGTATTCACTGTGTTCAGAGCCTCAAGCCTGGTAAGTCCATCTTGAAGGAATAAGATTTCACTGGAGAGACCCAGGAAGGGGACAGAGTGTGGCACAAATGAAGTTTCAATCTATTCTTCTCACCATGGCCATTCTGTGCTTCCATACAGTTAAGATCAAATGCAGAAGGCCTCGCTCCTGTAGCCCTCAAAGTCTGTCCACTGGCAGCAGGTCTGCTAGATCCACCGGCCTTTCAGTCATGTCCAATTTGGCCACCACCCTCCAGATGCGGTCATTAATTCCTGCAGACCTCGCCACCCTGCCAAGTACCGAAAACAGCACAGCGACCCTGGCTATGGACGGTAAGGATGGGATGTGGGCTCTGGATGCTTTGATCTATTTGCTTCTCCATTTATATATGGATTTTGGAGAGAGGCTTCCCAGCTGGTGCAGCTGGTAAAGAATCTGCCTGACAATGGAGGATATGTAAGGAAACCCAGGTACGATCCCTGGGGCTGGAAGATCTCCTGGAGGAGGAAATGGCAACCCACTCCAGTATTATTGCCTGGAGAATCCCATGGACAGAGGAGCCTGGCCAACTACAGTCCATGGGGTTGCAAAGAGTCAAACATGACTGAGCACTCATGCACTCTGTACCTTACTTTGGACAGAGGGGTGTTTTGGGAAGGAGAAGTGCTTTGGCAAACTCTTGACTGTACAGACTGTTTCATTCACACCAAAGAGAACATTCCCTCTGAAGGGACATAGAAAAATAGAGCTCCCAAAGTGTCAGGTTTTTGTCACAGTACCTTAAAGCAACATTTATACATTGCAACTATTCTGCAGAGAAGAGAAGAATTAAGAGAAGCTGAACAAAGCACCTGCCACCACAGTTGTCACTGGAGGGTAATGCGGTCCAGGCTAACCTCTCCAAACCACAGGACGACCATCCATCACCCCTAACAGACAGCTCTCTGTGTGATTACCACGGTAACAGCTCTCATTCCTTCCTAACAATCCCTGACACCACATATCAAAGTTTTAAAATCAAATCATGGTTACAGACTATAAAGAGAACTCACCAGCTTATGTACCAACATCCACATGATTCTTCTCAGCTAAGAAGCTATGTTTTTTAAAACAGTTTTTGATTCTTTGGTATTCACCAATGTCCCTAGACAAATTTTAAGTTAAACTGTTAATAGCAGTGACCACTGGTCAAAAGCCAAGGGTGGCATATCATTTGAGCAGATAAATAGCAAAGCAGAATGCAATCAAAGGCAATATACTGGGATTTTGAAACATCATTAAGAGGAGGAAAGAACCTCACGACTCTTGCTTGCATGATCACTGATGGGTATTTAGAGAAAATAAACAGTTTATCAGCAATTCCCTCTTGCCTCCAAGTCCAACTCAGAGCCCATTTATTCAGATGCCAAAGCATTACTTGGGGAAATAGCAGTTATCTTAGTGATAAACGACATCCCCATTCAGCCAGGGTAGGTAAGTGAGATCCACAACCCAATTTCAGAAGCCGCTTTGGTTGTTTCAGGGTGAGCGTACACACATGTCTAATTATAAAGTTCTTCTTTCCCTATGTGAGTATGAATACAGGAAGCTTGTATTTAAAAGTTTCTGTTTCAGGATAGAAAGCTATGAAGAAAACCATCAAAAGTCCCCAAGACCAAGAAGTGTATGAATATGTGGAGTCTCCTGTACTATCATTTTCAAAGTTTATACTATAGAAAATTTCAAACATGCAGAAAAGTCCACAAAATAATGTAAGGAACTTTTCTTTTCCCGTGACCAAGCTTTGTCCAATATTTATGCCTGGCTATACTGACATTAGGCCTTTTCTTTTCCTTAATAAATAAATTACTACACAGGAAAATAAAAAAATCTGTGTGTAGCCCTCCCAATTCCATGCACCTGCTTTCCTAAACAATATAACAGTATCACTCTGCACATTTTCCAGCATTATATACATGGTGTCAACCTACAGCTTGTTTTTCCTCAGCCTTGTATTTCCAAATCTTATCTATCTTCATACAGTTAGGTCTGGGTCATCCATTTTCGGGTTTCCTTAGTGGTGCAATAGGAAAGAATCCGCCCAGCAATGCAGGAGGAGACAGGAGACAAGGTGTCGATTCCTAGGTCGGGAAGATATCCTGGCAACCCACTCCAGTATTCTTGCCTGGAAAATTCCATGGACAGAGGATCCTGACAGGCCACAGTGCATGGGGTTGCAGAGTTGGACACAACTGAGCATGCGCGAACACACACACACACACACACACACACACACACATTCATTTTCATTATTGCATGAATTTAACTGCATGAATATAATACATATGATTTTTTTCCTCTGAAGGCAGTTAGACTGCTTGAGATTTTTCATTAGCATAAACAACAAAGACATGAACATTCTTCTCCCAGCGTCCCATTGCCCACATGCAGTGATTTAGGGCGTAAACAGAGGTGGAAGTGCTGGATCGAGGGCTTCTGTGCGTATGTGCAGTTGCAAGTGCTGCCACATGGCTTCCAAAGTAACTGTAACAAACAACACTCCCACCATCAGGGGATGAGAGTGCCTATTGTTCTGCACCCTTCTCATCTAGCGATAGCATCAGACTCTTTCATGCTTGCCTGTCTGATGGGGATGAAACGGTACCTCGTTTTCATTTGTGTTTTCTTGATTACCAGGAAAGTCCTTTTCGTGTTCACTGGACATAGATTGTCATTTCTATGAATTGCCAATTTTTCTACTTGCATTTTTTCCTTTTTTTAAGCTGTCTTTTAAAATTTATTTTGGGCTGAGCTGGGTCTTTGTTACTTTTTGTAGGCTTTTCTCTGGTAGCAGCGAGCAGAGGCTACTCTCTAGCTGTGCAAGGGCTTCCCATTGCAGTGGCTTCTCTTGTTGTGGAGCATGGGTTCTAGAGCTTGGGCTTCAGCAGTCGTGGCACATGGGCTTAGTTGTGCCCTGGCATGGTGGGATCTTCCCAGACCAGCGATCGAACCCAGTCCCCGGCATTGGTAGGTAGATTCTTATCCACTGTGCCACCAGGGAAGTCCTACTTGCATTTTTTTTTCTTAATTGGTCTGGAAGAGATGTTTATATATTCTGTGACTTTGGGAAAGTGACTTAATTTCTCAGCTTCCTATTAGAAAAGTAGAAATAACATCTCTTAGGAACAATCGGAAGCAGATCAAAAAGCACTGAGTCCAGTGCCTGTTATACATAGAGCCTCGAAACAAGTCACTTTTCCATTATTGTGATGAAGATGGAGAATGCGGTTTAGAGTATTTGTAGCTTTCCTCCCCAGTTCACAGCTCCTTTGGGATAAATGCTGCAGGACTCAGGAAGAGGACTCTGAGCCTCTCTTACTTCAACTTCCCTTAGATACAAGAACATAATAGGGTTCTGTTGTTTACAAGTTTCTATGAGGAACATGTTCAGTGCTGATTCTCCCAGACAGCTTAAATGAAACATCGAAGTGACACATCCTCCAATCCACAAGCGACTGTGATCTTGTCTGCAAAAGGACCATGATCCTGAATTTCAAGTACCTGCATGAAAAGGGAGGTGGGCAGTAGGTGGTAGAAGCTGGCAGGTAAGTCAGTGCTGGAGACCTGTTGGTGTTCCTGGGATGGAAGCCTTGACTTCATGAGATGCCACCAAGCCCAAGACCTCTGCATGTCCCTCACACTAGAACAGCAAAAAGACAATCATCCTACCACGTATCAAACACAGAAGTGTTTTTTATAATAGTGAACAAAAGTACACTGACATCACCTCGGTGGCAAGCACTCTGTGAAAATACTTATCTATCCCTGCTATCCAGAAGCACATGTTTCTAAGGGCATAGTGGTGAGCTAGAGAGATGCAATAAAAAGGAATCACGTAAGCCTCTCTGCTCAGACTCTTAACATATTTAATTTTGTGCCAAGAGCCTCCCAGGTTGGCTTCTGCTCAGTTGCATCTTGGCTTCTTCTTGGAGAAGGGCCACGTTCATCCTCATGAACTCTGCCAGGGGAGTCAGGGAGCGTTTACAGCTGACCTCCAGGCCGATCAAGAAGTCCTGACATCAGCTTCAACAGGTGACTGGCACCTCATCTCTCCCTCCAGATTCAGTTTCCACCAGCACTCAAGAAACCAGAGACCTTCCTCAGTGACCCTCCTCTTGCCTTCTGCAGAGCAATCATGTGTAAGTGTCAACTCCAGCCCAAATATAATTAGACTCTCTTCTGATATCTATCTGGGTGTACTGCTTTCTTCCCTAAGAAGAAACATTTGTGTGCCAAGTTTCTGCTTCCAAGAAGTTAAATCGCCATATAAAAATGCCCTGGTGATGATAAGTAATTAGACATTGTAATGGAAAATTAACTTTGTTTTTATTTAGAGCATTCATTTTGACAAGACATTTTTTTCTAATTGTTATTAAACTGCAATAAAAATAAATTAAATTCTGAGGGTTTACAAGGCATTTCTGGTGAAAAACAAACAAACAGCTCTCCTCCTGGACCAAGAGTATTTCTGATTTTATTAATATCACTAAGTTGGTGCACGGTCCTGGTCTGAACCCCATTCTCGATCAATCCTAAGGCCAGTTCTAATCCTGTCATCTGTGTTATGGAAGGAGAAACAACCATTCCAACATCAGAGCAGCTGAGACGGAGGCAGGCATGCTGGGTGGGACAGAGGGCCTTTGCCTCGCATGGGAAGTCTATACCCGAAGGTTCTCTATTTTTCTTTCTCTCCTTCCTCCTCTTTGTCATACTGTTCCCAAAAGACCTGCAGCCCAATGATTCGCAACAGGCCAGAGAGCACTTGTTGGTTTTGGCAAGTTCTGGGTTAGAAGGGGGTGAATCTAGCAGAGGCGGGGGTCCATGAGAAAAACTCCAGCATCTCAAGATCAGAATGGACACTGACACTCCCCAAGAGAATGCAGAATGAGGCCTCTATCCATCTAACCAAAGCCCCACGACCTCTAATCATATTCCAGCTAAGAGGTCAGCAATGGTGTCGCCAGGGGACCCAAAGTGTCTTCACCCTGGATGGATGAGTGGAGAGTTCGGCCTGTAGGCTCCAACACCAAAATCCCCAGGCTCCTACAAAGGAGGGCGCTTCTGGTCCGTGCCCTGCCTAACTTCCACCCCTGCTCCTCTTCCTTCTGACCTCAAAACAAAGTGCAAACAGCACCTAAAAATGCTCTGGGTTCACACAGGCTCAGTCCTACACCGTGAGGCCTAAATTCCAGGCAAGGCACTGGCACCAGGCTCTTCCCTGAAGGGTCCCCAGGGAGGTGTCTAAGTAAAATCAGCGCTGGTCATTTTCTCTCCACACAGGGACAGAAGAATCTTAGAAGCCACCTTTGTGTCACCCCTACTGTCCTCCTGAAGGACGCTGTGCTATATACAAGGTGGAATCAAGTGGCTTCAAGAGTTTCAAAGAAACCTACTTTTTTTCTTTTTCTCTATTCCGTCTCTTTTTTCATTTTCATCTCTCTTTACAATCTCAACAACATCTTGCCATCCTTACTGCTTTTCACATAGATTTCTTGGATGTAAAAATGTAACAATCTTTTCATTTAGATTTCGGAGGTATGTTAAAACTAGCAACTGTATACGGGCTACGCTGGGATCACAAATTCTATTTTCAACCCAGAGGTACAACTGACACTGTGGAAACTGGTTTCATAAAAGATTTATTATATATACAGTGTCAGTTGAGTTGCATTTAAGGAGGTTAATATGACAATTTTGGTGCTGATAACACCCTTCAGGTGGAGTTCAAAGAGAAAATTCCAGATGGTGAGCAAAAGAATTTAATTGTCATGCATGCGTGCTCAGTCGCTTCAGTCATGAAGTTCAGTCATCTCTGACTCTCTGCAACCCTGCCAGGCTCCCCTGTCCATGTGATTCTCCAGGCAAGAATACTGGAGTGGGTTACCATGCCCTTAATATCCACAACTCTAAATTGCCCGAACAGACTTCAGAGGACCACAAAGTAGGCAGTGGCTCTACCGGTGCTTCAGAGAAAGGTTTAAAATATCCCCACTGTTAGTCAAGAGTTAAAATAAACTTAAAAATAATGGGACTGCTGTCACCAACCAAGTGTAAATATTTGTTGAATTAAATTACTGAGTTAAATGATACTGAAGATTATAGACTTTTGGAAAGGCATTTTTAACTTGCTAAATTTGGAATCACTTTCCCACAAAAAGCAGAACCAGAGAAGAAACTGCTAGTAAACACCTTAAAACTGACTCCTAAAGAATCCCCTTAGCCTCTCTATTTTGCAGAGGCATTATAGAATTTAAGGAGGAAAGAGATGACAGCTGAGGAACCCAAACTCAGTATCCAAAAAGAGCTCCGCTCCAAATACATTCTCACTCTGAGTCCTGTACCCAATGCGTTCCTCAGTTTATTTACCCTGAGAATGGGAACAGGAAAGACAGAGATGAGTAATTGCTAATAAAAGCCCATTTGCCTCTGGCAGAAACACAAATGCCTGTTGATAAAGACCGTTTTCCAAACCCACAGTTTGCATTTCTCCATCAACATTTCAGGCCCCAGGAGCCAGGCTCCCAAGATCCAATGGGTTTTGGGCTCTAATTTTAAAAAACTGAGCTACAATCTGGGGACTCACTGGAGCCAACTCAATGAAGCAGCAGCCAGCTCCCTAACTCCCAAAGAAGTCATCACACATGTCCACACCTCATTTCATTCTTAACCAGGATGACACTCAATCTTTATGATAAAAAAATGATCCCAAGGACACCACCCAAAAGAACTTGTTTCTCTTAGACCCACCAAAGAATAAAATGTTCTCAAAGCCACCTCCTAAGATAAACACCCTTCCCCACATGCCCCTTTTAATTGACTGGTTGACTGTCTCTTGGGTGTGACTGTGCAGATTTATCCGGGGTGTGTAACTGAGTTGGAAAAAAATCTTCCTGAGTTCTGAATACCCTCATATGAAAGGCAGCAGTGTACAGTGCGGGCTGAAAGTATGTCTAAGCTGTCATATGTCACTGATGTGACCACAGCACTATTTTTTAAACTTTTAATTTTGTATTGGGTATAGTCAATTAACAGACAGTGTTGTGATAGCTTCAGGTGAAGTGAAGGGTCTCAGCCATACATTACATGAAACTCTTCTCCATACTGTGGCAGCCTGGATGGGAGGGGAGTTTGGGGACTTTGCAAAAACTAAAACTATGTCTACTTGGGAAGCTTGGTCTGTGATTGGTATGTTTCCTTCCAACTCTAAAACTCACCAGTTGGCTCAATAAGACTGGCCACTGGAGGTCCCGGAGACAGTCAACAGAACCCAGAGAAGAGAAAAGCAATTAAACTATAGGTTTCAGTAAGATCACTAAAAATCATGTAGTGGTCACAGGTTGTAAAATGTTCAAATATCATAGTCAGCTCCCCCTAAATGTGCATGTCCAAGACATAGGGTAATTCTAGGTTATAAATATCAATAATTATAATGCTATATGTAATTATGCACAGTGCACTGGTTTCTCAGTATCCTCATATAAAAACTCTTAGGGTAAATTGTAACAACTCGTTTTTGTGATTCAAGTTACTCATTTTTTCCAAACACTCCTCAAATTTAGAAACCCTGCCCATTTCTAAAGATCAAACTGAAAGAGAGATTCTTCCAAAGGAACCGTGACGATACCTCTGCAATGTTCTGTCCTGAGAAGCCAGTTCAAGCGACTCTCCCACCAAGAAACAGTCATCACAACCAGAAAAATAAAACAATGCACCAGAAAGTTAAATATGATATCATGCACTGCAAGTCATATTGCGCTTCAATCACTGTCAACATTCTAATATTTATGAGAGATCATCACTGGCTTCTAAACGACAGTATCGTTCCCCTCTGAATAAAGATTACTGTTATCAGATTTTAAAATATGAACAACATGTTATAAACTCAATTCTAAACATGTTCCACATTCATCAATGGTCTGAATAACAATTTTTTTTTTCAAATGGAGACTCTCTTTAAGTTATTTCATTTTAAATTTAATGACAAATGTTCCTTTAGTTTGGCTTTAAGGATTGCTTCACTCAGTATCTATTATATGATGTAAGAGATCCATTAGGAAACTTAAATCCATTTAGAGATTGTGTCCTAAAACTCAAATTACTATATTTTAATAAGAAAATACCTGTTCAAACAAATAGTTTTTTTGAAGATGAGTATTCCGTCAAGGTTAAAGTATCTAATAATAAATTACTGTCAAGCGATTATCTGCCTGATGAAAAATGTGTCCATTTCTCAGTTTGCTTGAATACATGCTCTTCTGCCTAAGGAGATCAGTATCATAAATTGACATTTGGATTGCTAAATCTAAACAACACAGATTGCTTAATTATGTAGAGGCTTTTAAAACACTGTAGTTTTTTCTCTACAATTTTATGTACTTATTGTGGAGGGTGGTCACTTTACTATCTTAGTTTTCATTATTTTATCTGACAAAGTTCACTTCTCTTAGTTACTTAAACCTTAAAACAGCAAAACCAAAGGATGAGACAGTTCAGTAACTTTAATTCCAAATTATGCCTTCCACTTGATTTGAATATTTTATTCATTGGTTCCACGAAAAGTGCTAAGGTACTTATTTCTATCCTATATACACACACACACACATATATATATAGTTTCATTATGGATGCCAGCAACTTATTGCTGTTTTTTTCAATTAATAAAAATTAAGTTCAAAAAAAAATTAAGTTCATCCAATCTAAGATTTGTGAACCTGAATATTACTGTTAAAAGCAAAACTTTCAAAGCGTGGTATTTGCAAAGCCTTTGAGAAGTCGTTAATGGTATTCCCATGATCTAATACATGTAAGGCTTTAACTGAAATTGTAAACCCACTGAAAGCTTATGATCTGAAAGGATGGACTATTGTAGTCAGTTTTCTTGGGTTTAATTCCACTGGCCAATCCCAGTTTCTATATTTTAAATCTCAACTACAGCAAAATCATAACAGATTTTTCAAAAGAACAACCTAAAGAAATCAAGCGCGGGAATGATAGGGAAAGAATGTCAGTGCCAACAACCGTGCTTCCCAACAAACCATCAAAGAACTTCAAGAGCACAAGACTGAGCAAAATGTTTAGTTTGTGAAATATGTGCAATTCACTCTTAACACTCACAGAAGTACATATGAATCATTGTATTTCCTCTGATTTATGTCCCGCACAAGGTTCAATAAAACATAGAACTTACTCAGCCTTGACTGGATCATTGTTTTTGGAGGCTATTTATTACTCTTTTTATGGCATGATTTCTTCTATGATCCAACTCTGTGACTGCTAAAAGCCAGGAAAAGCTGCCTTCCAGTCAACGCATGGTACAAAGTCACTAAAAAGTCTGCAGGCGTCAGCCTATGCCAAGGTGCTTAGGAGAAGCTGTTCTGCTTTGTCCTATGGACCCCCAGGTATGCAGTATCTTTGCAGGGTTCATGGAGATTTATGATTAAAACAGATCCTCTCTTTTTCCTTTAAGGGATTTGAGTTTTTTCAGGAAATGATTCTTCATACTCAAAACAAGGTTCAGCCTACCTCCTCTCTTCATTCAAGATCTATGTGGACAAGTCATCCCAGGGCTAATGCACAGCAGACACACAAAAGTAAAAACATCAACATCAACCATATCTGTCTTGTTTCTAAAATTTCTTCTTCATTTCTTGTTTCGTAAATTTCTTGGCTTTTGAAATTCAGTATTTCAAGTCTTGCTCTGGGCTATCAGATCTAACTTCACCTTACAGACAAATTGTATTTTACAAAGAAGTAACTGAATAGAATATTCATTTATTACCAAATACATGTAGCAACAACTTGGTTGTGAAAGAACTTTACTATATCTATTCACACACTTATTTACTGATTTCCCTAAAGAGCCTGTCAATGGAGCCAACAGAAAATGTAGTATTCCAAGCATTGTGTACCAGCAGTTGGCCCAAACATTACAAAATTGTCTTTGAAAACCACTGCTAACACTTCCCTTTACTTTTTCAATGTTAGTACAATTAAATTCATTTATTTCATATCACCCATACCACAAACATAACTTCAAAGGGTCTTTCAGTTTGGAAATACTAAACTTTTTATCTTCAGTTGAAGCACAGTCAACAGGTTTTTTTGATTAAAAAAAAAAATTTTTTTTTTTGCTACACCCACGTTTGGATAGTCCAAATCCAAATTATAATGATTTTATAATTATAATACCAGGGCACTATGAAACTTGGAGCTTCTCTTAATGTAAAGTTTTATTTTCTGTATAAACCTACGACTTTTAAAATGTATTTATTAAGTGCTCTTTATCTTTCCCAAGGGTCTTAGCTCTTATGGAGAAAGGAAACCAGACCTGAGGACCGTTTTTATTGTGAGCATTGTTTCTCACTGGCTTAGACTCAGGGGGTTGTGTTTGCCGCACAACGCCACACTTCTTCCCCAGAAGTACTACTTTCCCAGAAGGCGATCCTTTAAAGCAAACTTCAGAGGATTCACGATTTTTCTGGGAACCTCAGGATACTACTGATTTACATGTAAAATTATCACTGGAGACAGGAGGGGGTTGGACGAGTTAAATCAGGTGAGAAACTGTGATTTAGGAGCTGAACCAGGTCAGGGGGTTGCCTTTTGTGCCCGAAAACAAGCCTTTTCTGCCGGAAAACCACAGCGGCGCTGGGAAGAAGAAAGGTTCTCCTGCCGGCGGATCCCAGGGCGCTGCGGAGCCGCAGTTTCTTGGGGGCGCGGTGCCGTGACTGCGTTTCCAACCTGGCCATCGACACCTTGTGGGGCCTTTCCCCATGTTGCAGAGGCCTCTGCCATGCTAGCCGCGGAGAAGCCTAGTTCTTTTGCAGGGGCCCAGAATTCCCGGGTTCCTTCCTCTCGCCCTCGGGTTCGAGAACAGAGGTGGTCAAGCGCCCGACTCTGGTGCCAAAGCTGCCGCACCCCACCGCGCCCCCGCGGGCCGTCTTACCGGTACAGGAATGCAGAGGCTTGGGTCGCACGATCAGCGACGGGCACACAGAGTACAGGGAAAGTTTCTCAAAGTAATCGCAGGTCTCCTTGGAGAGGATCTCGTCGATCATGAAAGTCTTGTAGCGCCGCCTGGCTGCTTTGAGTTGGCCGGGCGAGCTCAGCCTCAGCTCCGCGTGGCAGTGCATGGTGAGCCCCGGCGAGCGCCCGCCAGCCGGGGCCGTGGGGCTGGCGCGCCGGCGGGGGCCTCGGCCCGGCTCCTCCGCGGCCGGGAGGCGGCTGGGCTCAGGAGGCGTGCGGAGAGGAGGCGGCACCCGGCGCGCCGGCCGCGCGTCTAGACCCACCCGCGGATCAGCATCTTCGTGGAGCCTTTTGGGGACATCGCAGCTGTCAATCAGCGCGCGCTTCCTGCGGGGCAGGGTGCGGAGCTGCGCCGAGGGCTGGCGGCCGAGGGGCGTCGGCCCCCACCCCGCCCAGCCCGCCTGTGAAACCCGGCGCAGACCTGCGCGCCTAGTGCCTGCCGCTCACGATCGCCTCCTCCTGCCTCTCAGCGTCTAGCGCTCTTCTGCCTGCCTATTTTAAGACACTTGCTTTGGCTCTCCTCCCCACCCCCCTCCCGGGACGAGCTCCAGGTGTGTGTGCAGTGTGCGCGCCCGTGTGTGCGCGCGGTGAGGGGAGCGCGCGCCGCCCCCGCCTGCCGGCCAGGGCTCAGCTGGCCGCTGCCCCCGCCGAGCCCGACGCTCCGGGCATGCTGCGCTCCCGGTCCCGCTCCCATCGCCAGCACCCAGCCAGCCGGCACCTCCTGGTCTGTTACTAGAAAGAAGTGGAGACCTCGCCGTGGCTCCCGAGACTGCGGACCCCAGAATCGGCGACCCCCAGCATCTGGTTGCCTTCTTCCCTCTCCACCTGGACTTCCGGAGGCCGTTTCCCTAGGACCACGGCATCCCCTTGCGTTCCTTAGGCTCGCAGCCCGCGCCCAGCCCGCGCGCTCCAGCACGGGGAGTGTGCGCTGGGATCGCGAACTTAATGGTTCCACGGAGATCCCAAGCCATCAATGACCCTAGCGCTGTCCGTTATCCCACCAGTAAACTTAAAAAAAAAAAAAAAAGGAATCAGTAAAAACATGTGCATGTGTTTGTTTGTTTGTTTTTTATTCTTTAACTCTGTTTATAAACCTTTTTTCGTCTCCAGGAGGGCCAGCGGAGCGTGACTGCCGGTGCGGCCGGTCCTCGGGCAGCCGGCCCGGCGGTGGCTTCTGGCGCCGAATACTCGGGCACCGCAGCGTTCCTCCCCCAGGTCCCTGGCGACGCGCAGGGTTCGGGGACTCTCGAGGACACGCGTTCATGAAATGTTTTGGTCTTTTGCCTCCTGGGTGCCTAAATTCCGAGTCTGCTCCAATTAGTAGTTGAACGAAGTTTTGTTTTCAGTTGAAATTGTTGGGCGAGGGGACCCCACCCAGCCTAGGCACCCGGACTGACAGTGCTGCCGGCATCGTCCCCGCGCGCCCGCGCTCGGCAGAAACTGTTGGTGCTGCCAGTTCCTCGCGATTTTGTCTAGAAATGGGTTTGCGGGAGGCCGTAAGGAGTATTAAGAATTACAGATGCGGATGGCCTTCCCCGATACCGAGTTTGTGGCTGGTGACGTCTCGCTGTCTCAATCGCGGCGGGCTCCCCGCGGAGCTGCTTGTCCCGGAGCCGGAGTCGCCGCGAAGCAAGTGAAACGCGCGCGCCTGGGCGAGTGGTTGGACTCCGAGGGAAGGGCCACGCCTGAAGAACTAATAACGAGGCATTTAGAAAAAAAAAGTAGTAATAAACCGAATTATAGCCTTACATTAGACGTGGCCCGCTACGCACCTTTGAGGAACTTCATTCCCAAAGTGTTTGCGTGCACCCTGGCTCCCCCTCCGCCCCTTCCCTGCCTTTAGTACGAGTTTCGTTTATTCTCATATCTCCTTATACTCATTCTTCTCCCCACCGGACAGACAGCTCGAGGGCCCGCGGGAGCTGCGGCCTTTTGCGGCCATGTGTTCGGGTGCGGCGCGCGTCCCGCCACAAGGCCTGGAGGTCGCCCTGCTGGGCCCCGGTGCGCCCCCGGCCGTGGTGGCGGGTTCCGCGGCCTGTCCTCTGCCCCAAGCCTGGCCGAGGATGCTCTGGGCTCAGTCCGGGCAGCGCCACACGGCGCCTTCAGAACACGCTGCGCCACGAGCTGGGCACAGTCCCAGGGGTACAGCGTTGAAGCAGAAGACATTGTTGGGTGCGGAGCTAAATTTCCTGCTGGAAAGTGCAGCGCTGTCTGCAGCGACGAGAATCTGAGTGTTTGGTGGGAGAGGAGGGCGCGGCGTGCTGGAGGAGTGGGCCTCTGCATCGCACCCAGCGACCCTGGCGAGGGATCGAGCGTTAACTACTTGAACCCTCTTTTGGGCCTTCACGGAACGCGCGCGCCCTTTGGCCTCTGTCTTTTCCTTCACATCTTGCCCGGTCCTCCCCTCGCCGGCTCTTCCTGGCCCTTCCACCGCCACCGTCCCTTTCCTCCGCTTGCGCCCATTTCTCCTTCCCCGACTGTTTCCAGCCCTTCGGGCCTCCTCTGCTCGATCGAACTTCCGCTTTTCCCCTTCTCCCCATCTGCCAGCCTAATTTCTTTTTCTTTCTTTCCTCTCTTCCTTTCCTTGCTCCTTCTTGTCCTCTCCCTTCCCCTCTCTTCAGACACGCATCTGAAGCCGCGCTCCTGTGCTCCTGCATCGCCGCTCTGCCACCCGGCCGGCTGCGGGTGGCTCGCGGGAACGGACTACGCCAAAGCCCCAGCAGCCTGTTCTGGGGGGAACAGGCCTCTCGCCTCTGCCCTCTGCGCCCTCCAGCCCGCGTTCCTCCCAGCGTGCACAAGAGCACTGCACAACGTTCGCTCAGACTCTCCCTCAACTGGTCCTGCGATTGGAAATCTGCAGCGTATTCAAATAGCTACATAATAAATTAAGTAATAATTCTTGGACTTTCTGTCTTTTCTATTTTCTACCACAGACGCAAGAAATCTCAGAAGGGATCTGAGGGCACAAGTCTCCAGGTAGAGTGGAGAGGGATGCCGGATCATGGAGTCTGGAGCCTCCAGCTCTGTGTTGCTTATAATCAAAGACAAGCCTGTTTTCTCATTTGTACGTGACCATCATAATATCTATTTCACAAGGTTGGCATTTCATGATCCGTGCCTTTTTACGGCTCTTGCCTTCAATGAGAATGCCCAAGGCACCCCATCCCCTCCCTCATTCTCTGCCTGAAAAAGTAATTCAGGGCCCATCTCATATGTCACCTCCTCTGGAAAAATATCCCCCACTTCTCAAGATTGGGGTTGCTGTTCCTATCTTAGGGGTTTCTTTACTGAATTACTGTCTTCTCTGTATTAGTGTCACCCACTGAACAATTCATCTTGTATCACCAAGACCAGCGTAGCACCTGGCACATAGTAGATTCTCAGTACATGTCATGAATAAGTTAATGCATGAAAGTTTGGATCATTATATAATGTATGTAAGACTCGAGAACTTGGTGGGACTTCAGAATCTTCACTGGTTGTACTGAATTTGTCTTTCTCCTTAAATCCATCTCTCTTTCCTTGGTAGTTTTGATTTTTCAGCAATGGCATCTAGCCCAGCTCCTATTTTGCTCTCATCTCTCTCTTTTGACTCCCCTTCTCCTGATCTCAGACTATAAAGAGCTAGAAGGAAGCACACCCCAGCTGTCAATCACAAAGTGGGGCTTTGGTCAGGAATAGTCAGGGGTTTAGTTTCCAACATTAATGAAGTGCCTGGAACAGCAAACATCTGCCAAAGAGCCTCAAACCTCTTCCAGCTGCTGGAGACCCACAGACACTCCCCAGCCTCCTGTGACGACGGTGCCCCGGCCGTGTCTGCCCCTCTACCGGGAGGAACACACACGGAGAGAAACAGACCCGTCTGTACCCAGCCATTCTTGCTCAGGCAGGCAGGGAAGGGGATAAAAATGCACACCCCCAGGAGGCTTCAGGAGCTCAGCTCCCCTCCCCCATCTGGCGCCTGATTCCTGGGGATAGGGCCAGCCAGAAAGAAGGGGCAAAGACACCTGTGTAAAGTTTAAGGTTTTGACAACTAGAAACCAAAGACCTTCTCTTTCCCATTTCAGCCGACACCCAGTGTCTCTACTCAACCAGAATACATGAAAATTTAATAAAACAAAATGGTATTTAAAAATCCTAGGGTGGCATTTAAATTGCCTCTAGGAGCTAACCCTAGGTAAATGAACTCAGCTTCATTTTTTGTGTAACTATCATTTTATAACCTTGGGCAATGTGTCAAGGTAGATACAGAAGTGGCCAGTGCATAAATAAGCCTTCTGGGTAAACGAATTCATTCCCCATCGACTTTTCTCCAAGTAGGGGGAGGGGAGCGAAAGCACTCCTTACACTCCAGTAAAGTGTGTTTAATAACTTGTATTTCAGTCGCTAAGTTTTGAAATAGTTTCAGACATGTAAAAGCAAAATAGGGAAAGCCTTGTAAGTTAATATTCCCCTGGGCTCCAGGGCCATGCCAAAACTGCTGCCTGCAGAGCCCGGCCCTGCAGTCTTGCACAAGAAGTCAAAGGAGGCAGACAAGAAAGCCAGCTTATTTTTAATGATGATATTAATTTACAAAAACTGCTCTCATACTCTGTAAAGCATCTTTTTAAGAGAGGATACAAATGCAATGCACTTGACAAATGGGCTTGGAAACGTCTGAATAGGTCCTTCTTTCGTGAAACATCTTTCTGGTGGAAAAGTTTTTAAACTAAAAAAAAAAAAGGACGATTGCTGTATCTACAGGGCACCTAACATTTATGTGAAAAGTGAAAATGCAGTGAATCATCCAAATGTTTCCGAATTTTTAGAAGCTTGGTATACAGGTTTAAAAATTAAAACACATACACACACATTTGTTTTGAGGACCTACTGTATAGCACAGGGAACTCTGCTCAATGTTATGTGGGAGCCTGGATGGGAGGGAATTTGGGGGAGAATGGATACATGTATATGTATGGCTGGGTCCCTTTGCTCTCCACTTGAAACAATCACAATGTTGTGAATCAGCTGTACTCCAATATAAAATAAAAAGTTCAAAAAACATTTGTTTTGTTGATTATTTCCTTTTTAAAATTGCTCTGTCCTAACATTAAACAGTCTTATTTCTTTTTCTTTTTTTTAACTTTTTATTTTATATTGGAATATATCCACCTAGTAATGTTATTATAATTTTAGGTGGACGGCAAAGGGACCCAGTCATACACATACGTGTATCCATTCTCCCCCAACCTTCCCTTCCATCCAGGCTAAACAGTCTTGTTTCTGCCTATTTTTCTCAATTATCCCATTGGATATAGCCAGGAAAATAAAATTTAAGCACTCCTATGTTTTTCATAATGTTATAGAAATGGATATTGATGTTTGGGACACCACTGGTTTTGATTTGTTCTTTTTTTGTAAATGATATTCCTCACTCATGAGGAAGCTGCCACAAGAGAGGAGAATCATTTTTCAATATGTCAGGAAGCAGTGCTCTGAGCCTGGGGTAAGTGGAAAAAACTTTTGAGTCAGGCAAATGTGTGTTCCATTCACAGCCCAGTCAGTAATTTCCCTGACTCTGGTCTTCACCCTCAACGTGGGATGATGCTAGCCAACTCAGGTTTGCTGGAGGGTTCCATGGAGGACTGTATGCACTGTACTAATTTATGAGAAGCCGATGCTCCCACTGCCTTTACTCTGAGTTCTATAAGATAAGCTATGCGATGCTACGCTAAGTCACTTCAGTTGTGTTCAACTCTGTGTGACCCCATAGACGGTAGCCTAACAGGCTCCCCCGTCCCTGGGATTCTCCAGGCAAGAACACTGGAGTGGGTTGCCATTTCCTTCTCCAATGCATGAAAGTGAAAAGTGAAAGTGAAGTCTCTCAGTCGTGTCCAGCTCTTAGCAACCCCATGGACTGCAGCCTACCAGGCTCCTCCGTCCGTGGGATTTTCCAGGCAAGAGTACTGGAGTGGGATGCCATTCACTTTCAAAAACCATCACACATACAAATGCATTTTTCAAGAAGCATCCGAGCCTTTGGTTGGTGTTTTGTTCAATGTTCAGAACCTAGGAAGCAATTTGCTTTCAAAAACCATCACAGGGCTTCCCTAGAAGCTCAGTGAGTGGTAACGAACCCTCCTGCCAATATAGGAGATGTGGGTTTGATCCCTGATCTGGGAAGATCCCACAGGCCTCGGGGCAACTAAGTCCATGTGCCGTAAATGTTGAACCTGTGCTCTAGAGCCTGGGAGCTGCAACTACTGAAGCCCATGCACCCTACAGCTTGTGGCTGGCAACAAGAGAAGCCACTGCAATGGGCAGCCTGCTCACCCCAGTAAAGAGAAGCCCCCACGCACTGCAACTAGATTAAAGCTTTTGTGCATCAGTGAAGACCCAGTGCAACCAAAAATAAATAAATGAACTAATATATATATATATTTATATATTTTTAAAAATCACAAAGGGATTTACCTGGCAGTCCAGTGGTTAAGACTCCAAGCTTTCAATGCAGGGGGGAGTGCAAGTTAGATCCCTGATCAGGGAACTAAGATTCCACACGCCTTGTGAAGTAGCCAAAAAAAAATTTTTTTTAATAGATAAACAACAAGGATTAGGCTAAAAAACCATCACAAAATACAACTGCATATTGTAAAAAGAGTCAGAGCCACTGCAGTTTCATATGTCTGGTTTGGGCTTTTGTTCAATGTTCAGAACCTAGGATCAACCAAGAAATGAAGAGTGGGAGGAACTGGTATAAGAGTAAGGGACTGTCGTTGACTGAGGGGAATGGCGCTGGCCACCAAGCGTCCCTGAGTGCTACTCAACATCTGGCACCTGCAGCCCAGACCCAGCACATCTGTAGGTGTCAATCATCCTAACCAGCACTTCACAAGAGACTGGCTCATTGATCGTTGTTGTTTTCTGTCTGCAGAAAACAATGCTAAGATCCTGCACCCATGGATGACAGCTCACCCAAATCATCTCATAAAGTATTTTTATTCTCTCCTCTGCCTCAAGCAGGCCTCAGTTAGGTTTCATGTGAATTCTCTGTAATTTGCCCTAATACAGGGCCGGCCAGCAACCAACCCAGAGAGGCCAGATTTCAAAGAGAGCAATCAGTTGTTTGGTTGCTGGCATGGGCTGTTACCAAGGACAGGAAGGTTCCTGTGTCAGCCAGCGCAGGGAGAGACTTGTGGAGCCAGTCTGCCTCTGACCACATGAAGGTAAAACAACACTCGAATGATTAACTTGCTGGCGAGTTTGTTATTATGCTCTTACAGAACAATATTTACCAAGAACACTGGGTGCAGAGTGCCAATCAGAAAGTAATGGCCTCTGCTCTCCAAGCTGGTAAGGAAGAGGAAGTTTGCTTGGACTCCTGGACACAGGTGCTAATCACCCACTTAGTTCTAAGTGTAGACGAGGTGAGTGTGCACACTTGTCAGAGCCCAGGTTCTATACATTTTTTAAAATATAGGAATGAATGAGTAGAAAAAAACAGGAAAAGGGGGAAATAAGAGATATTCAAAAACTTTGTTTTCCTAAACAAATTCAAGAGGAATCCTTAATCTTAGAGGAGAGGGAAAAAACAGGCTTAAAAAAAAAAAAAAACCTGAGGCCAAGTGAATTGCCCAGCCCAAAGTTGACGTTTGTTTTCTGTCTGCCCTGTGGTCTTCCTAGGTTGGCAGACTTTGGACACAGAAAGACGTGTAGACTGTTTCCTTTTTTTTTTTCATTAGGCTGTTTCCTTTTCTAAGGAATAAACCACAATTTAAAATCTTTCTTTTGGTTATAGGCTTTTAAGAGAAAGTTGACTTTAGTGAGTTATTTATGATGAATATTTTTATTATCAGTAGAGATTATAACACAGAAGTGTGCTCAAAGCAAAATGGAGAATCAAAAAATAACATGGAAAAATTTAGTATTAAATATTTTCTCAAAAAAACACTCAAAAACTTAAGGCAAGCAATTGTATCATTTTCTAGATAATCTGAGTCAAATGAAATTCTGCTTCAATCTTTTCATCTGGGGATTCTTATGCAGAGAAGTATTTCATTTCACTTGAGCAGACAGCCTCACAGACAATTTTTATAGCTCTCTAATGCTGAAGCTTTTCCTTGCTTTTTTTTCTGAAAGTTACAGAGATGCTCAGATCTATATAGGCTATAAATTACTAAAGTAAATGAATGAGATGGTGCCAATCTCTGTTGTGCATTTCAATTACACAAGCAGCCTTCCTTTTAAAAAGGGATTTGAAGTCATCACAGAACAGAGAATCCCCAATTCTATTGCCAGTCCACATCCTGATACGTTTACTTAAGTCAATTACTGAGTTTCTTAGATTATGTCTACATAAGCTGCCAAAACATCTGGTCATTTCAATCAGTTCAATAAAAGATTCTGCCAAGTCAGGGGAAAAAATTAGTCAAATTAGTCATTTGTACAGCAGAACAATGGATTGTTTTCTCAGAGTAGACAGTAAGTGGATACAGCTCAAAAGGTTTTAATTTTCTCTTCTGAAACCGGTTCCTGAAGGAGGTTGCGATTTTTATCGGTTAATGTTTGGGAGGTGTTCTGACAGATCTTCAGTCCAAAATGTCATGGGTATGAAGATGGCTTAGCCATGTCTCTGAGACGATTCTGTGTTCATTTGAATTCGACGTTCTCAAGGTTGGGATCACGCCAGAATTAAGCCAGACTGCTGTTTGTTAAATGTTGAAAAATAAAAGCTGCAGTATTAGAAATCACCGAATAGTGTTTATTCCCCTGGAATTTACTAGCATTCCTGTCCGCCTATGTCCTCACTTAAAGGAAATCTGATACGTTATTTGAACGAACACATATATGAGAATACAGCCTTTTCTTTGAATCACTGTTTCATAGAATGCTTCTCTGTAAAATCATCAAAACAATGAAATTCTTTTATTTTTTTCAGCCTCCTATATGGAATTGTCAACGAATATTTGTGATTTCAAATCACTACCTTTCTAGATCACACAGAGACAGTCCCAAGGAGAAACAAATGCTCAGAGAAGGGAAGAGAAAGTGTCAGGACCTCAGCCCAACATTCTGCTTGTACTAACCCGTCTTCCTTTCACATTCATGTTCTCATTCACAGACTAAAAATCTTCTGATCTGAAACAGTTTATAAAATAATTTGGTTCAGAAAATTATATCAGAACGAAAGCTCTCACTTGCACAAATGCATTAGAAAAAGAAGACATTTTTATATTCTTTTGGGCAAAATGAAATCCAGATAACTTACCTATGTCAAATTTTACAGGACTTTATTCTGTGTATAGATTGAAATGTTTTTTTAATAAGATACAGACAATTAGAAACAATTACTATCATAAATGAATAATGTAAACTTTAAGTCTGAGATGACTCACCCGCCTACTGAATATTCCAGAGTACACGGTCACTTAGGGGCTGTCTGTGTATAACTTGTGAAGTGTCTCCATCTTAATTGTTAAAGGTTAATAGTTAATGAATGGGTAAAAAAAAAGTCTGTCTTCTTTAGGAGAGAAAATAACTCTTTACTTTGAGGACAAAGAAAAGAAATCCAGTTTCCTAGGTAGGAAGAAGACAATTTTTGAAAAGGAGAAAAGGAGTTTTATTTAGAACTTTAGTACAAGGAGAATCTTGCTTCATAAACTCTGGGATCCAGTAAAGGAATGATGTTCACGTAGACAAGGGGGAGGATGTTAGTTCTGACGTGGGGAGACTGGAGGTTGGTAAGATCAAGACATTTTGGAGAATTTGGCAGAAGGATTCTGGGTTAAGAATAGGATAAACTGGGGAGATCAAACCGGGGCAGAAGGTAGATCATAGCTGACTTCTTGTGGAAATAACAAGAATCTGTTTTCCACCTGGAGGTACTAATTATGCAGTTTATACTTTCATTTATCCAGTAGGATTTTAGAAAAATACATTTTATAGCCCTGAAGACAATGGCTTGGAGACCAGAAAGAGAACAGCATGAGGCAAGGTGTTGGAGAGATGAGATAGGAAGAGAAGGTAGTGTTGAACAGAATACTCACAAAGGTTCCTGAACTTCAAAATAATTAACATATTTCAAAACAAGTGCTCAACCTCAAATTGAAACTTTAGCACACACACACACGCTAAATCGCCAACAAGTAGCTTACTGTCCTGATGACAAACTAGGAAACAATTTATAAGATAATATTGTGGAATAGAAAAAGAGATCCAAGCAAAAGAGCCTAAATTAGTCACACGGTTTGTGGGAATGTAAACTGGTTGACATTTCTGGAGGGCCATTTGGCATTATGTCTCAGATTTAAAACTGATCCAGCAAACCCAACCTAGGGATTTAAACCAAGGTTGTGGTTCTCAAACATGACTGTACACATAACAACTTCCAAGGAGAGCTTGTTTAAAAAATTCTCAACCCCTAAGTCTCTTTCCCCAGAGATTCGCAGGTATGAGAATTGACATATTAAATAAGTAGCTCTCTTGATTTGATTACCAATACACAGGGTGCTGAAGACATAGTAATAAAAGTAGAAAAAGCCATAAGCAGAAGCAAATATGTTAGTTCTAAGACTCCTTAAAGTCGCAGGAAATTGGAAAATATGTTATTTCACTTCTCTGAACCTCAGTTCCCTGTCTTTACAATAAAAGTAGATACTCAATGCCACTGCTCTGAGATTAAATAAGGGTCCACTTAAAAGGCTTAGATAAAGCTTGACACATTATTAAATATCAATAAATATTAGATATTACGCAATGTTGAGTGGAGGAAAAGGCATTTAAATAAGAAAATGTGGAATACAATTTAATTTTTGAAACACTGTTTACATACACACGTAAATATGGACATAGAGTTGTCTGAAAACATGTTCAAATACTAACAGTGATAATTTCTTGAGAGTGAAATTTTGAGGGACTTACTTTCCTTTCTGTAGTTTTGCATATTGTTTGAATTATTTTTCAATTAACATTTCTCATTTTTCCTCAAAAGCGTTTCATTTAAGTTCAAAAATATTGTGTACTTTTAAAACATCTTACATGTGCAGAACACTTACATTTACAGCAAACTTCCAAATATCTTATTTCATTAGAGGCTTACAAAGTCCTATGAATGAAAAGGGACGTATCTCATCATTTGTGTTTCACATATGAGCAATCAGTGTTTTACCTGAGGACCCCACCCACAGCTAAGAATGTTGTAGACCCTAACCTCAGAGCCTCAGACTCCCCAGGGGGTTCAGTGGTAAAGAATCCACCTGCCAGTGCAGGAGACAAGGGTTCAATCCCTTGGCTGGGCAGATCCCTGGAGAAGGAAATGGCAACCCACTCCAGTATTCTTAGGACCTCCCTGGTGGCTCAGATGGTAAAGTGTCTGTCTACAATGTGGGAGACCTGGGTTCAATCCCTGGGTTGGGAAGATCCCCTGGAGAAGGAAATGGCAATCCACTCCAGGACTATTGCCTGGAAAATCCCATGGACAGAGGAGCCTGGTAGGCTACAGTCTATGGGGTCGCAAAGAGTCGGACACGACTGAGTGACTTCACTTTCACTTTCCAGTATTCTTGCCTGGGAAATCTCATGGACAGAGAAGCCTGGCAGGCTACAATCCATGGGGTCACAAAAGAGTCTGACAGGACTTAGCCACGAAACAACCCAGACCCAGGTCTTTTGAGTTCAAGTTCACTATACCTCCCAGTGGACAATGATTCTTCAAGAATCCCAGTTTATTTTTCCAAACAGGGGGAAGGGGGTGGGAAGAGATAATTACAGTTATACAAATATCTGTTTTTCATCTTCCACATTAAGAATAATGCTCAGCACTTTATAAAACTGAGATGCACTGAATACTAAGGAAGCTGATATGAAAACATATTAAAGTCAGGAAATAGCAAAGTTGGTCTCGGATGGTAAGCCGAAGCATCTCATGTGTCCTGCAGCTTCGGTTACTCTAAATATAGACAGTCCCAATCACCTGTTGAAAGTTAACAGAAATTTCATGAGCAAGGAAAATGAGTTGATAATCATGTAGAAGGTAGACTGTCAACGGGCTTTCTCGGAGTTCTCACAAGTTTCTCACCTCCTAGCAGTCCTTCCCGGCGCCCCTGGAGGGGCTTTAGGGCCCAATCGCCTTGGCTTTCGGAGGGACCCTGCCGGGAGTCAGCTGCGGATTGTCCGGGAGCCCGCGGTGTCTCGGGCGGCGGCCGGCACTGCCCCCTCCCGGATGAAAGGCAGAACTGCGTCTGTGCTGTGGTGCCACGTCTCCCTCTATTGGCAGAAAAATCTCCATCGCCCAAGACTGGCTTCAGAGAGGCGCCGGTGGGCTCAGAGCATCACCTGGGCCCAGACCAGCACCTGAGGTCCTCCGGAGGTACCATTCTATTGTATTTCAATGCAGACGCTTAAGGTATGCCCTCCCTGGACAACTAGTTCCCCTGTCCTCCACTCCAGGGGCTCCCAAACCTCAGTGCTGTCTCAGAAGTACCACAAATCCCTATCATGTCCTGAAATAGGGAAGATCAGGCATCCTTTCTGGAAGACGGAAATGGCATCCCGCTCCAGTATTCTTGCCCGAAGAATTCCATGGACAGAGGGCAGCCCACCAGGCTCCCCCGTCCCTGGGATTCTCCAGGCAAGAACACTGTAGTGGGTTGCCATTTCCTTCTCCAATGCGTGAAAGTGAAAAGAGAAAGTGAAGTCGCTCAGTCATGTCCGACTCTTAGCGACCCCACGGACTGCAGCCTACCAGGCTCCTCCATCTATGGGACTTTCCAGGCAAGAGTACTGGAGTGGGGTGCCATTTCCTTCTCCATGGAAAGCACATACTATGCAAGAAATCCAGCTCCCCTGACAGACCACAGACCTGTGAGGAATCCCAAATTCTTGGGAGGAGAGTGGCCATGAAGAGGGGTCTCAAGGAGCCAGGCATGTGAATGAAATGCTTTTGGATGATCTGGCGCCACCATGGTCATGACCTCACAGCATGGAGACACGGCAGGGAGCTCCTGCACTCCCCTGCCAATTCCTGCCTGAATTCCCAGCCCACGGAATCAGGGGAAAAAATAAGTCATTGTTTCGAACCACTTACGTTTCTTGCGCGGCAACAGAAAACGTGCCTCCTGGACATGTTCAGGCCTGATCTCATAGATATTGGTTCCATCCTATGCTGACATGCTGCTCTGTGGTTGCATTTAGTTGTATGACAAATGTAGTTTAGTTAAACAGTTCAGGTTACAAACTCATCTCGTGTCCCATCGTCAGACATCTCGTCTCTGCCAGGACCCAGCTGTGAGGTGGCTGTATTTGCAAACACAGTATAGTTGTTCACAGAACAAGCGTGGCTTTGCCCCTGCGGTCTCCTGTGGGAGCTGGGTGGAGGTTGCATCTCTGTCTGCCAGGGATGCCATAATTTTAGGTCTGCTGGATTTTACAGTGAAACTGGTGGGACAGTTTGAAATGAAGCCTGCAGCTCTGCCAAGGGCTCTTGTATCAGGCTCCACTCAAAATCAGCGGCCTAATGGGGGACCCCGTGCGTGAGTCAAAGTAGCACAGCCAAATGTCAGATACGAAGCCCCACAACCCAAACAGTCTCGAAAACGAGGTGCTTTTCCTTTGCGGTGAGCATGCAAGGTGCAGGAGTCTGTGCCTCACTTAGCAGTGGCTGTTAATCCCCAGACCATAGCAGCCCTGGAACTGTCACTCATGGAGCAAGCACTTCTGAGCTCCCTTCTAGCATGCATGCATCTTGTCAGCTGCTGCTGCTGCTAAGTTGCTTCAGTCGTGTCCGACTCTGTGCGACCCCATAGACGGCAGCCCACCAGGCTCCCCCGTCCCTGGGATTCTCCAGGCAAGAACACTGGAGTGGGTTGCCATGTCCTTCTCCAATGCATGAAAGTGAAAACTGAAAGTGAAGTCAATCAGTCGTGATCGACTCCTAGCGACCCCGTGGACTGCAGCCCACCCGGCTCCTCCGTCCATGGAATTTTCCAGGCAAGAGTACTGGAGTGGGGTGCCATTGCCTTCTCCAATCTTGTCAGAGTGTTCCCTAATTCTTTCTTCCAGATTCAACTAGAAAAAAATGTCATCAAGGTCAGGGGCCAGCATGATATTCCATGGGAGAGCAGGACGATCAAATCCTTCTGGATTTTACGTGTCAGAGAGCTGGAGATGTGGCGAGTCTCTGAGACAGGACTGTAAAGGTCTTCCTTCATTCCATCCAGGTATGGGCAGACTGCTTCTGCTTATTTTTTCTGATAGAAGTGGAGGTGGAGGGGGGCCTGGAGGTATAATCAGTACTTGTCAACCAGGAGCCAAAATCCCTGGAGAAGGAAATAACAAACCACTCCAGTATCCTTGCCTAGAAAATCCCATGTTCAGAGGAGTCTGGCTGGCTATGGTCCATGGGATTGTGTGAGTTGGACACGACTTTACAGGGAAACTAAGTGATAAAGTGTCCCCATGAACTACAAAATGCAAGCAGTGAGGGCAACCCACCCATGGCACAGGCTGGTAGGGCATTGGCACGTGTGCAGATGGAAGCAATGGGGTATCCGAGAAGTTGACAAGAGGTGAACCCCAAAAGAGCAACTAGTACTCCCTAAAATCTGTGATGGTCTAACTTGAGAGCAACACCTGACACTGAACAGTTTTAACAGCATGGTAGAGTGCAAGGAGTCCAAGGTGAACGTGAAAACATATAGAGAGCCTACCCTCTGTAAGTCTCAAAACTGACTTCCAAGACTCCCTCCCAGGGACTTCCCTGGTGGTCCAGTGGTTAGGACGCTGAGTTCCCAATGCAGGAGCATGGGTTCAATCCCTGATCTGGGAACCAGTGAAGCCAAATAAATAAATCAGATCAGATCAGTCGCTCAGTCGTGTCCGACTCTTCGCGACCCCATGAATCGCAGCACGCCAGGCCTCCCTGTCCATCACCAACTCCCAGAGGTCACTCAGACTCACATCCATCGAGTCAGTGATGCCGTCCAGCCATCTCATCCTCTGTCATCCCCTTCTCCTCCTGCCCCCAATCCCTCCCAGCATCAGAGTCTTCTCCAATGAGTCAACTCTTCGCATGAGGTGGCCGAAGTACTGGAGTTTCAGCTTTAGCATCATTCCTTCCAAAGAAATCCCAGGGCTGATCTCCTTTAGGATGGACTGGTTGGATCTCCTTGCAGTCCAAGGGACTCTCAAGAGTCTTCTCCAACACCACAGTTCAAAAGCATCAATTCTTTGGCGCTCAGCCTTCTTCACAGTCCAGCTCTCATATCCATACATGACCACAGGAAAGACCATAGCCTTGACTAGGTGAACCTTTGTTGGCAAAGTAATGTCTCTGCTTTTGAATATGCTATCTAGGTTGGTCATAACTTTCCTTCCAAGGAGTAAGCGTCTTTTAATTTCATGGCTGCAGTCACCATCTGCAGTGATTTTGGAGCCCAGAAAAATAAAGTCTGACACTGTTTCCACTGTTTCCCCATCTATTTCCCATGTAGTGATGGGACCAGATGCCATGATCTTCGTTTTCTGAATGTTGAGCTTTAAGCCAACCTTTTCACTCTCCACTTTCACTTTCATCAAGAGGCTTTTTAGTTCCTCTTCACTTTCTGCCATAAGGGTGGTGTCATCTGCATATCTGAGGTGATTGATATTTCTCCCAACAATCTTGATTCCAACTTGTGTTTCTTCCGGTCCAGCGTTTCTCATGATGTACTCTGCATATAAGTTAAATAAACAGGGTGACAATATACAGCCTTGACACACTCCTTTTCCTATTTGGAACCAGTCTGTTGTTCCATGACCAGTTCTAACTGTTGCTTCCTGACCTGCATATAGGTTTCTCAAGAGGCAGATCAGGTGGTCTGGTATTCCCATCTCTTTCAGAATTTTCCACAGTTTCTTGTGATCCACACAGTCAAAGGCTTTGGCATAGTCAATAAAGCAGAAATAGATGTTTTTCTGGAACTCTCTTGCTTTTTCCATGATTCAGCGGATGTTGGCACTTTGATCTCTGGTTCCTCTGCCTTTTCTAAAACCAGCTTGAACATCAGGAAGTTCATGGTTCACATATTGCTGAAGCCTGGCTTGGAGAATTTTGAGCATTACTTTACTAGCGTGTGAGATGAGTGCAATTGTGCGATAGTTTGAGCATTCTTTGGCATTGCCTTTCTTTGGGATTGGGATGAAAATTGACCTTTTCCAATCCTGTGGCCATTGCTGAGTTTTCCACATTTGCTGGCATATTGAGTGCAGCACTTTCACAGCATCATCTTTCAGAATTTGGAATAGCTCAACTGGAATTTCATCACATCCACTAGCTTTGTTTGTAGTGATGCTTTCTAAGGCCCACTTGACTTCACATTCCAGGATGTCTGGCTCTAGGTCAGTGATCACACCATTGTGATTATCTGGGTCATGAAGCTCTTTTTGTACAGTTCTTCTGTGTATTCTTGCCACCTCTTCTTAATTTCTTCTTCTGTTAGGTCCATACCATTTCTGTCCTTTGTCAAGCCCATCTTTGCATGACATGTTCCTTTGGTATCTCTGATTTTCTTGAAGAGATCCCTAGTCTTTCCCATTCTGTTTTTTTCCTCTATTTCTTTGCATTGATCGCTGAAGAAGGCTTTCTTATCTCTAGAGTGCTTTAAAAAAAATTTTAAAGTGGATATACCATTAAAAAAAAAAAGACTGACTTCCATAACAGAACCTCTACTAAGGAAAAAGTCCCAAGAGTGAAATCAGATTTCACAGGACAGGGATGAAAAAGACAATGGAAGAAAAGGCACAGACAAAGTTGGGGTGGAGGAAAAGAGACCGGAAATCTCAGAAAGCAAGCTATCATGCTTGTTAATGCTTTTGGAAGTTAGATGGGCCTCTCTCAACTCTGCCTCTTTCTAAAAACTCAGAGAAACTAACCTCACATAAAAAATAGCAAGAGAAAAGTATCAAAATCAAATTTTATGGAAATTCTTACAAGAAAAAAAAAAGAATAAGGAGTAAAATAACATCCTTACAGATAAGATCATGCCATAAGCTTACAACAGAGAACAGTGCATCTCTATTTTAAGATAAATTTAAATTCATTTTTTAAAATAATACAAGTTATTTCCTTCTTAAAGAATTGAATAGAAGAGCCACTGATGCTCAGTCATGACTGACTCTGCGACCCCATAGACTGTAGCCTGCCAGGGCCACTGCGTATGGGATTTCCCAGGCAAAAATATTGGAGTGGGTTGCCATTGCATACTCCAGGGAATCTTCCCGACCCAGGGATTGAGCCCATGTCTCCTGCGTTATACGCATATTCTTTACCACTAGCTCCACCTGGGAAGAACCATTAGGGGACCCAAGCAAAGAAGGAGATTGGGCAGAGAGGTGGCTTAGCAGGTGGTTAGGACAGGGTGAGGAAGACGGCCAAGTGAGACCCAGGGATTGGGGGCGAAAAGATTGATTGCCTAGGGTGACTGAGCAAATAAAGTCATATTGAGGACAAAAATAATGAGGACAGCAAGAGTCATAGTTTTCATTGAGATTTGAAATGAGGGCGAAGCGAAAGGAATACTCTGCTGTTGGATTGGAATGGAGGGTGTTGATGTGCACTCACAGGTTTCTATAGAAACAGAATATGTAAATATAGGTGTGTGTGTGTGTGTGTACATGACCCTGTGCACCCGTGTACACACACAGTCACACAGTACATGTTAGTCTGCTTGTGCTGCTATAACAAAATGCCATAGATTAACCATAGGCTTAAACAACAGACATTTATTTCTCACCGCTCTGGAGCTTGGAAGTTCAAGACCAAGGTGCTGCTGATTCACTTCCTGGTGAGACCCCTCTTCCTGGCTTTCAGACAACCACCTTTGAGAGGAAATCTTAAGTGTTCCCACAACATACATATGCAAAAGATGACTACGTGAGGTGATGGATGTGTGAATTAGCTTGTCTGTGGTCATCATCATTTCACAGTATATATATAGATATTATATATAAATATGTGTCAAATCATCCTATAATACACTTTAAATAAATATACGTATTGGGGAAATTGGGGATGTCTCTAGAAGGCAATGGCACCCCACCCTGGTACTCTTGCCTGGAGAATCCCATGGACGGAGGAGCCTGGTAGGCTCCAGTCCATGGGGTCGCTAAGAGTCAGACACGACTGAGCGACTTCACTTTCACTTTTCACTTTCATGCATTGGGGAAGGAAATGGCAACCTACTCCAGTGTTCTTGCCTGGAGAATCCCAGGGACAGAGGAGCCTAGTGGGCTGCCATCCATGGGATCGCACAGAGTCGGACACAACTGAAGCGACTTAGCAGCAGCTAGAGGTTCAGTGGTTAAGACTCCACACTTTCACTGCAGGGGTCACCCGTTCTATCCTCGGTCACTGAACTCAGATCTCACATGCTTCATGGAGCAGCCAAAAAATAAATTAATTAAAAAGAAATAGTTCAGGGGGAGGGGACATGTGTACACCTGTGGCTGGTTCTTGTTCTTGTATGGCAGAAACCAACACAGCATTGTAAATCAATTATCCTCCAATTAAAAATAAATAAATATGTTTCATTTGTCAATTATACCTCAATAAAGCTGGGGGAAAATAAAGGTCCTCAGCACTAGGAACACAGAAAAGTAACCCCAAAACTGATGAACATTAAGCCTATGCTTACTTGTAAATTTAAGGCTAAATGAAAATTAAAAGGGAGAGCACATTGTGTAATGGTAATATGCTCTATACAAATATAGTAGAGCTATATGAGGAAAGTATAAGGAAGAGCTTTCAGCCTTTTTAGTGATTATATGATGAAAATATTCCATTATATAACATAATTGGTAGTTTCAGTGTTGTTATCCTGGGACTGTAAACTATATAATTAGGGATAAACTTTACTTTGTCTTGTCCATTAAAGAAGCTAAAAGTAATCACCAATCCAGTAACAATGAGCATCTCAAGCATATTAGTCTGTTCAGGTTGCCATAAAAAAAAAAAAAAGCACTGATTGGATGGCTTCCACAACAGATGTTTATTTCTCCCAGTTCTGGAAGCTTAAAGTCCCAGATCCAGGTGCTGGCTGGTTCACTGCCCTTCCCAGCTTGTACATGGCCACCTTCCTGCTGTGTCCTCACAAGAGAGCAAGAACTGTCTGGTCATCAGAGTAGGGCCCACTCCTTTAACCTCATTTAACATTGGTTACCTTTGAAAGGTCGTATCTCCAAATGCCGTCACATTAGGGGGCTAGGGCTTTGACACATGAACTTGGGGAAGTAAGTGGACACAATTCAGACCACAGTACCTAGTGTTCCAGCTCAGTAGCTTCAGTGGTGGTGTCCGACTCTTTATGACCCTATGGATTGTAGCCCACCAGGCTCCTCTGTCTATGGGATTTTTCAGGCAAGAACACTAGTTCAGTTCAGTCACTCAGTCATGTTCAACTCTTTGCAACCCCATGGCCTGCAACACGCCAGCTCCCAGAGCTTGCTCAAACCCATGTCGGTCGAGTCAGTGAGGCCATCCAACCGTCTCATCTCCTGTTGTCCCCTTCTCCTACTAGAGTAGATTGCCATTTCCTCCACCAGAGGATCTTCTCAACCCAGGGAATCGAACTCATGCCTCCAAGGAAGCCCATGATACCTTTCAATTGAAACCTGATACCATTTGCACTATTAATTGAAGAAATCAGTCCTTCTTGGACTTCCCTGGTGGTCTCTTGCTTAGGGTTCTGTGCTTCCCCTGCAGGGGGCACAGGTTCAATCCCTGGTTGGGAAACAGATCTCACATGCCATGTGGCCAGAAAATAAAATAAGTTTAAAAAAAATAAAAGAAACTAGTACTTCTTGGGAAAATGGCTGACTTTCAGGTCTAGGGAAGGAAATGTTGTAAGACTCGAACATCTGGTCTTTCTAGATAACAAGGAAGCTATCAAATATTCCTAGGATCTTGCCAGAAAGAACCAAGATAAAGAGACTCTCACTGGTCAGAGAAAATCCAACTGGAGCTTCAAAATGAAAATAATTGCAAGTCTTTGGAACTCCTCAAACAGGTTTAAATCTATGAGTTCAAAATTATATTTTAAAAAATCAGTGAGTTATCGATGAGAACAACTAGCTCTCTGGATCTCCAAATTTGTGGGTCTCCAGAGGGGTGACTGTCCAAGGCCATTTTAGAAATGAAAGAAGAGTCATTAGGACTGATACCACACAAATAGAAATGATCGTAAGAGACTGCTATGAACAAATTGAACAAGGCAGAAGTGCATAAAATCCTAGAAATACACAATCCATCAAGACTGAGTCTTGAAAAAGTAGGAAATCTAGACAGACTAATTGGTTAAAAAACTTCCCAACAAGGACCATGACCAGATGGCCTCACTGTTGAATTTTAACAAACGTTTAAAGAAGAATTAATAGCAATCTTCTCAAACTCTTCCATAAAATACAAGAGGAGAGAATACTTCCAACTCATTTTTTTAAGGCCAGTATTTCCCCAGTACCAAAATTAGACAAGGACAGTACAAGAAAATCATAGGCCCATATACTGATGAAGTGAAAAAGCATTAGTCACTCAGTTATATACAACTTTGTGACTCCATGGACTGTAGCCCACCAGGTTCCTCTGTCCATGGAATTCTCCAGACAAGAATACTGGAGTGGATAGCCATTCCCTTCTCCGGGGGCACTTTCTTGAGCCAGGGATCGAATCCAGGTCTTCCACATTGTAGGCAGATTCTTAACAATCTGAGACACCAGGGAAGCCCCATACTGATGAATATGAATGCAAAAATTCTCAACAAAATACTAGCAAACAGAATACATTATGTTTAATGTATTCAACAATACATTAAAAGGATCATATATAATAATCAAATTATATTTATTCCACTTAAAAGTTTACTTTTTGTTCTGATTTTAAAAGAAATCGAAACATTTTTATAGGTCCCTAAAAATATGAAAGACTCCAGGCACTGGGCCTTCTGCATCCAGTGAATTAAGACAGCCCTGGTCTTTCCACCATCTCCGTACCCCTAGTTCTAATATTGAGCAAGTCAATACTCAGGAAATTTTTGTTGAGCGAAGGCAATATTCTAGACATGCCTACTTCAAAAAAAAAATTGAAGCCAATGAGAGAGTAGTTTCAGAAGAAATTTCTAAACTGTGAACTTTGTGCAAATAAAGGGGATTTGAGGAAGGGAGAGAGATGTTAATTTGGTGAATGGAATTCAAGTTTTCATCCCCAAACTGGGGAACACCAGGCTGTTAGCATCATTGAAAGGCAAAACAAGAGAAAATCGAAGACAATTTTTGCCTCCTGCGGTATTTTGCAAAGGCCTGGACCTGCATGGGTCTCGCCCCTGGATTTGGACAGCTGTCAGGAAAATCAGCAGGAAAAGGGAACAAACATATGTCAAGACACAGGCAACAAGACCGTGAACGGCGGGCTGCAGGCCCCGCTCCACCAGATGGCGGTGTGTCAACAGGAGTCGGACAGCGTGTCCAAGGTACCAATTGCAGGAATTTGTGCTGATGCCAAAACAGAGGCACTGTTTGTTTGAATTACTGCTGATAAATCTTCTTTTTATTATCTAATGAGGATTTTTTTATTGACACGAAGAACACATAAAGGTGTACATTATTATAGTCCTTGCCAAGGATGAGACATACAATCAAATTAAAGACATGCAAATACATCAGTAATATTTTTGGATAGTCACTGTACAAAAGTTAAATCACTGGGAACTTCCCTGATGGTCCAGTGGCTAAGACTCCATGCTCCCAATGCAGGAGACCTGCGCCAACTAAGACCCAGAGCAGCCAAATAAATAAACAAATAAAAATAACTTTTAAAAAAAGATGAAGACATGCAAATACACCAGCAATATTTATGAATAGTCACTGTACAAAAATTAAATCAACATTATTTTTATTTTCTTTAATGTGGCTGCACCAGGTCTTAGTACAGACTCTTAATTGTCGCATGTGGGATCTTGTTCTTATATATGCTATGCTAAGTCACTTCAGTCGTGTCCGACTCTGTGTGACCCCATAGATGGCAGCCCACCAGGCTCCCCAACCCTGGGATTCTCCAGGCAAGAACACTGGAGTGGGTTTCCATTTCCTTCTCCAATGCATGAAAGTGAAAAGAGAAAGTGAAGTCAGTCATGTCTGACTCTTAGCGACCCCATGGACTGCAGCCTATCAGGCTCCTCCGACCGTGGGATTTTCCAGGCAAGAGTACTGGAGTGGGGTGCCATTGCCTTCTCCGTTCTTATATATAGAATGGATAAATAACCAGTTTTGACAGTATAGCACAGGGCTTCCCAGGTAAAGAATTCTTCCCTGTAAAGAATCCACCTGCCAGTACAGGAGACACGGGATCGATCCCTGGGTCAAGAAGATCCCCTGCAAACCAATCCAGTATTCTTGGCTGGAAAATTCCATGGACAGAGGAGCCTGGTGGACTACAGTCCATGGCATCACAAAGAGCTGGACACGACTGAAAAGAGTGACCACATACATACTGTATAGCACAGGGAACTATATTAGATATCCTGTGATAAACTATAATGGAAAAGAATATTTAAAAAAAGAATGTCTGTGCATGGCTAAGTCACTTTGCTGTATAGCAGAGATCAACACAACACTGTAAATCAACTCTATTTCAAAAAATTAATAAAATTTAAAATGTATATATATCCTCTTTGTAAAGAGACTCCACTCATTTTGGATTAGGGCCCATCCTAATGACTTTATTTTAACTTGATCATCTCTTTAGAGACCATATCTCCAAATACAGACACATTCTAAGGTCCTGGGAGTCAGGACTTCAGCATATGGACTTGTTTGACACAGCTCCTCCAATAAAAACACCCCAGTTCTCATCTTGGTTCTCCTACTAAGTAACTGGGCAATGTAGTCATGCGGAGCAAGTCACTCTCTGGGCCTCAGGCTTTGGCTATAAAATGAGGTCATTGGATGATGTCATCTCTGTGGTCTAGAAGTCTGTGATCATGACAATCAATACAAGTCTGAACTTTGCAAGACCGGGAACACAATGATTTCAAAACCAGCCACAAAGGACAATTGTCTCTGTGCTTAGACATTGGTGTGTGTGTGCATACAGATGTCCTCTCTACTCTTGTAGGTATAAAGACAACTTTCATCCACTTATGGGAGTTGTCTTCCCCATGCACACAGGCATTCAGTGTTTTCAAGACAACGGCAGCATAAAACACAGTAAGATGTATTTTCTCCAAGTAAGTTGGTCATTTTCCCTTTACTGCATCTTTGAAAGAAAGGAAATGTATTTAAGGACCTACAAGTAATCCGTGGACTGTGTTTTCCAGTCACCCCATCCTCTTTCATGAGTCTTTGTTCATGCAAGTGATCTCCCAGCATGGATCACTCTCTTCCATACCTCCTCCCGCCCTATTTCTGTCAGCAAACAGCTATATGAAGTGAAAGTGTTAGTTGCTCAGTCATGTCCGACTCTTTGCGATCCCGTGGACTGTAGCCCACCAGGCTCCTCCATCCATGGGATTTTCCAGGCAAGAATACTGGAGTGGATTGCAGTTTCCCTCTCCAGGGGATCTTCTTGACTCAGGGATCAAAACCGGGTCTTCCACACTGCGGGCAGACTCCACGGTCTGAGCCACCAGGGAAGACCAAACTATATCAAGACTTAAGTCAAATGTTACCTTCTCCATAAAACCTTCCAGAACCATCTGCTCTTTCCACCTTGCTCATCTAGCAAATGGTATGCATGCCTGCTAAGTCGCTTCAGCTGCGTCTGACCCTTTACGACTCTATGGACTGTAACCCGCCAGGCTCCTCTATCCTTGGGATTCTCCAGCCAAGAATACTGGAGTGGGTTGCCATGCCCTCCTCGAGGGCATCTTCCCAGCCCAGGGGATCGAACCTGAGTCTCTTATGTCTCCTGCATTGGCAGATAGATTCTTTACCACTAGTGCCACCTGGGAAGCCCCAGCACATAGTGTGCTCATCTGTAAAAATAATGATAGTTGCCTACACATACATAGCACTTACTTTGTGCCAAGCAGAAGTCTATATGCTTTATGTATAACTCATTCAATTCTCACACTTACCCTATGAGGAAGACAGACACTGTTATTATCCCCATTTAATAGATGAGAAAACTGAGACACAATGAGGTTAATTAACACATCCAAATATACTCACAAAGTGATAGTAGTGTGATTCAAAGCCACACACTCCAACTGCAAAGGCGGAGCAAGCCATTCAGTACTAGATTCTATACCACATTGTTTTGTGCTGCTGCTAAGTCACTTCAGTCGTGTCCGACTCTGTGCGACCCCATAGACGGAAGCTCACCAGGCTCCTCTGTCCCTGGGATTCTCCAGGCAAGAACACTGGAGTGGGTTGCCATTTCCTTCTCCAATGCATGAAAGTGAAAAGTGAAAGTGAAGTCGCTCAGTCGTGTCCGACTCTTAGCGACCCCACAGACTGGAGCCTACCAGGCTCCTCCGTCCATGGGATTTTCCAGGCAAAAGTACTGGGGTGGGGTGCCAGTATTTATTTAGATATCTGTCTCTCAGTAGATAATATGCTTCTTGGTAACAAGGACCGACTCTTTTTTCCAAAACAAATAACTTTTTATTGAAGGGTCATTGATTTGTAGTGTGTTAGTTTCAAGTAGACAGCAGAGTGATCCAGTTATAGATATATGAAACTTTTTCAGAATCTTTTCCATTACAGGTTATTACAATACTTTACTGCATATAGTTCCATGTGCCATAAAATAGGTCCTTGTTCTTTACCTATTTTGTGTGTAGTGGTGTGTACCTGTTCATCCCAAACTCCTAATTTATCCCTTTTCCCGCCTTTGCCCTTTGATAACCGTAAGTTTGTTCTCTATGTCTGTGAGTTTATTTCTGTTTTGTAAAAATGCTCATTTGTATCAGGTTTTTAGATTTCATATATAAGTGATATCACATGATACTTGTCTTTCTCTGGCTGACTTACTTCGCTTAGTATGATCATCTCTAGGTCCATCCATGTGATTGCAGACAAGGACCGTTTCTCAGTGATCTTTTTTCTTACAGCCTAGTACAGACCTGGCCCGTGGTAGATAGTTTAATAGTGAATAAATGTATGTGTTACTTGATCTCTCTGCTGTTTACTGAACACATGGTGCCTGGCACCTCCCTTCTCCCTGGATCTCCCCAGCTCCCATTCTTCCCTTAACACCCACTCACATAAGATCAGTCACTCAGTCGTGTCCAACTCTTTGCGACCCCATGAATCGCAGCACGCCAGGCCTCCCTGTCCATCACCAACTCCTGGAGTTCACTCAGACTCACATCCATCAAGTCAGTGATGCCATCCAGCCATCTCATCCTCTGTCATCCCCTTTTCCTCTTGCCCCCAATCCCTCCCAGCTTCAGAGTCTTCTCCAATGAGTCAACTCTTCGCATGAGGTGGCCGAAGTATTGGAGTTTCAGCTTTAGCATCATTCCTTCCAAAGAAATCCCAGGGCTGATCTCCTTCAGAATGGACTGGTTGGATCTCCTTGCAGTCCAAGGGACTCTCAAGAGTCTTCTCCGACACCACTGTTCAAAAGCATCAATTCTTCGGCACTCAGCCTTCTTCACAGTCCAACTCTCACATCCATACATGACCACGAGAAAAACCATAGCCTTGACTAGACGAACCTTTGTTGGCAAAGTAAGGTCTCTGCTTTTGAAGATGCTATCTAGGTTGGTCATAACTTGCCTTCCAGGGAGTAAGCATCTTTTAATTTCATGGCTGCAGTCACCATCTGTAGTGATTTTGGAGCCCAGAAAAATAAAGTCTGACACTGTTTCCACTGTTTCCCCATCTATTTCCCATGAAGTGATGGGACCGGATGCCATGATCTTTGTTTTCTGAATGTTGAGCTTTAAGCCAACTTTTTCACTCTCCACTTTCACTTTCATCAAGAGGCTTTTTAGTTTCTCTTCACTTTCTTCCATAAGGGTGGTGTCATCTGCATATCTGAGGTTATTGATATTTCTCCCAGCAATCTTGATTCCAACTTGTGTTTCTTCCAGTCCAGCGTTTCTCATGATGTACTCTGCATAAAAGTTAAATAAACATGGTGACAATATACAGCCTTGATGAACTCCTTTTCCTATTTGGAACCAGTCTGTTGTTCCATGTCCACTTCTAACTGTTGCTTCCTGACCTGCATACAAATTTCTCAAGAGGCAGATCAGGTGGTCTGGTATTCCCATCTCTTTCAGAATTTTCCACAGTTTATTGTGATCCACACAGTCAAAGGCTTTGGCATAGCCAATAAAGCAGAAATAGATGTTTTTCTGGAACTCTCTTGCTTTTTCCATGATCCAGTGGATGTTAGCAATTTGATCTCTGGTTCCTCTGCCTTTTCTAAAACCAGCTTGAACATCAGGAAGTTCACGGTTCACGTATTGCTGAAGCCTGGCTTGAGCATTTTGAGCATTACTTTACTAGCGTGTGAGATGAGTGCAATTGTGCGGTAGTTTGAACACTCTTTTAGAGCATCTCTTTTCCAGCCTGTGTTCCTCAAGTCCAGATAAACTCTGAGGTGTATCTGTCTACCACTGGGGCTGTCAGTGGGATAGAGATAGGCCCAAATCACTTCTAATAAATACAGTACCTAACGTGCATATCTCAGCTTCAGGTTCAGATGTGACTCCTTCTTCTCCCATTTTCTTTGGTCCCCCATCTGCTCATTTCCACCATTACCACAGGCTGTCTGCTCAGAATTAATTACTGAAATAGAGGAGGAGAACAGACAGGTAAGTGGGATGCTTATCCATGGGGCTATTCATTTAAAAAGAATGTGACACACATGGCAAGTCTTGTCCCATAGCCCTCAAGTACATATTTGAAACATGCAGTTTTGTTAAAGACTCCTATCCCTAAGATAACACAGAAAATATAGGCATGGCTTCCACAATATACATTCTCTTTCTCTTAATACAATAAGTGGCTACCATTAACATCCAACCACTGTATTAAGCCCTTTACATGCATTATCTTTTCTAATTTTCACAAAAACCAATGAAGGAAGCTGTCCTTTTCATCTTCATTTCACCAATGAGTAACCACAAGTTCAGAGAGTTTAAATAATTTGCTGGGACTTCCACAGTTAGCAAAGGTCAAAACCAGGATTCCAGCCTCAAGTCCAGAGCTGAAGTGCTCCACACTTCTCCCTGTGGCCTCTTGGGTCACTCTCAGTTGACTCCTAATTTCTCTATCTCTTACCTGCACAAGAGAAAAACATGGGGGAAGAGAAAAGAGGAAAAACCAAGAAGGATAGGAATCGAAGAAAAAGAAGCAGATTAAGATGGAAAGGAGAGAACAGGTTGTAGAGGAGAAGACATGGGAAGAAAAAGAGGAAACAGCATGGCTACTGCGTACCCCTGACTTGTCGTTAAGTTCAATATCAGGTATGAAACTGCTGAGTAAGTCTTTTTCCATTGGTTTTATTTTTTAATTTATTTTTTTTAATGTTATTAATTTCCTTTATTTTTGGCTGCGCTGAGTCTTCGTTGCGGTGTGTGTGCTTTCCCTCGCCGCAGTGAGTCGGGGCTACTCTAGTTGTGATGCATGGGCTTCTCATCGCAATGGCTTCTCTTGTTGCCGAGCACAGGCTCTATAGTGCACAGACTTCAGCAGTTGCGGCACACCAGCTTAGTTGCCCCACGGCATGTGGGATCTTAGTTCCCAGACCAAGAATTGAACTTGTGCCCCATGCAGAGGAAGTGCGGGGTCCTTACCACTGGACCACCAGGGAAGTCCCCCCATTTGTTTTAAATTAAAAAATTCAGTAAATTCACCTCAGTGGGACATGGTAAGGCTGAGTCCCATATGAGCCAAGGCTGTCCATGCAGAAATGCCCTGTGGGCAGGAGGAGGACCCAGATGCAGAGAACCAGAGGTGCTGACCAGCAAAGTTGATGTAGTTGTTTTTCCTAAATCTCCTTTCCATTTTTTTCTCTCTGTCTCTTTTTCTTAATATGAATGCATGGAAGTGTAAAATTGAGTCATTTAGTTAGCAAAATTCAGGTTAATTTATGTAATCTTCTGTTTAGCCCTGCAGGGTTAAATCAGTAAATGTAGTAAATGTGTGTGTGTGTGTGTGTGTGTGTGTGTGTGTGTGTGTGCGCGCATGCGCGTGCATGCTCAGTCTCATCAGACTCTTTGCAATCCCATGGACTGTAACCCACCAGGCTCCTCTGTCCTTGAGATATCCTAGGCAAGAATATTGGAGTGGGTTGCCATTTCCTCCTCCTCCTGACCCAGCAATCAAACCCGTGTCTCTTGAATCTCCCGCAGGCAGATTATTTGCTATCTCGCCACAGAGAACGGTCAGACATTAAGCATAATCAGACGCAAACCAGCCTATTCTATGCCCATCTTATATTTTTCTCTCAGGCGTCCTCCACACCAATATTCCCCACCTGATTTGGACAATGTGTTAGAAATAGTCCCTACATTTCTCTGTGTGTGTAACTGAACAGGACCCTATGGGGCCTTCCCTCCACCCCAGCATCATCTACTTTAGGTCCTCTCTGAAGTACCTATTGAATAGATAATAGTATTTGATGCACATTTCCTGAATTGTTTTGCAGATGTGAAAAACAAAACCCACTAAATGAAAGAACTACTTGATGAGCCTGAGCACACAGCCTCAGGCCTCCTGAAGCCTGAGGACTGACCATGCTCACCCCTGTAAAACCACCCTGCTCCCTCACCATCAGCAGATCAGAGAATTGGGTTCGATAAGATCCATCTAGCACGCTTTGACCCCCATCTCCCTCACCTGGCTTTTAAAAGTTCTTTGCTGAAACCCTCCAGGGAAACCCTTTATAGAGCATGAGACACCCATCTCCTTGCATGGCCTTGCACTAAACCTTTCTCTGCTTCAAAGTCCCAACATTTCTGTTTGTTTGGCCTCACTGTGCGCTGTGAACACAAACTTGCATTAACATATGTCTTCATATTTCTCATGGAGGAGGGAAAGCTTGTGCTCATTCTAAGTGTGTACAGTTGGAATTAAGAGAGGCAACGCTGGAGCTCAAGAGGAGAGAGGAGGACTGGGAGTCCTGGCCAGAAGACAAACTGCCCAAATAAATGCCGGAAGTCCAAGAAAAGGCAGAATATAACACTCTTTAAGGGACTAACAGTCTGTCAGCAACTAGCTGTGTGACTGTAGGCTAATCAGCAACCTCTCTGATGCTTTTATCTGCAACAAAATAAGATGTTGAAATCTAAGATCACCAAGACACTCATCTGGCTATGGAAGCCAAGTTCTGCTAATCCATCTCAAGGAGATTTTTCTGAAGAAAAATAACATCTTCAAGACAAAGGAGAAGAAAGAGTGATAGATAGGAAATTACAGCCTCACTGCTTTCTCTTGATGAAAAGAGACCAATTCACAACAAATTATCCTACCTATTGACCAGGAAAAGAGCTCTAGATATAAGCTAGTCATTTATATTTCAGCTTTTCACTAGTGAAAATACTTGTCTATTTTAATTGAAGATTGAATTTGCTTAACTACTGAGTTGGTTTAATAGGCTGGCATTAGAATAGAAGCTCTAACATGTATCTCTGTAATTTATCGTTTTTCATTTTGAATTCGATCATACATTTTGTATAAGTGCAAATGTAAAACATTTTGATGCAAAATTCATAGAGCAGAAGTCTATTAAAATGAAATTAAAATGGAATCCTTTCTCTTTGACAGCTAAGCTCAATAACTTTAGTCTCAGATTTATTGGGTTGGCCTAAAAGTTCATTTGGGTTAACATAAAATAACAAAGATGTTATTTTTAAGCACTGGACTATAGGTGGGGTTTAGATTAGGGGTCTGGATAAGGAGAGTTTGTCTCAGCACCCTCTCCCTTCCTTGCCACACTCCAGGCCTCTCCTCTTAGCCTCCAGGTTGGAATGACCTCCCCAGTCACCCCCAATCCTATTTTATATTTGATTTTTGAGGGAAGGGAAGGGGAAGGGAACCTTCCCTCCATGCATTTTTCCACCTGTGATAACTCCCAGCTTGATTTTGTCTTTCTCTCCAAACCAGCTCTCCAGATAGCTCTCCACCCTATTTGCATCAAAACTCAGTTGCCCTGTCCTCCATTTCCTTAGGGCTGCATTCCTGAGAATTTGCAGTCGATTGTAGTGGCCTCTGTAGGTGCGTTGGTAGAAAAGGAGAGCAGGGGGCAAAGGAGGAGGTGACTCTGTCCAGGATGACTTTGCCCTCTGCCCCAAAGCCTGGAGGGCAATTCCTGGTGCTCACCTTAAAAGGGTTCTTAATAAACAGGAGTGATTTCAGGGGCAAATACTCTAACGTATGCTCATAAATATGATCAATTATTTGCCAACAAAGGTTCGTCTAGTCAAGGCTATGGCTTTTCCTGTGGTCATGTATGGATATGAGAGTTGAACTGTGAAGGCTGAGCACCGAAGAATTGATGCTTTTGAAGTGTGGTGTTGGAGAAGACTCTTGAGAGTCCCTTGGACTGCAAGGAGATCCAACCAGTCCATTCTGAAGGAGATCAGCCCTGGGATTTCTTTAGAAGGAATGATGCTAAAGCTGAAACTCCAGTACTTTGGCCACCTCATGTGAAGAGTTGACTCATTGGAAAAGACTCTGATGCTGGGAGGGATTGGGGGCAAGAGGAAAAGGGGACAACAGAGGATGAGATGGCTGGATGGCATCACTGACTTGATGGATGTGAGTCTGAGTGAACTCCAGGAGTTGGTGATGGACAGGGAGGCCTGGCGTGCTGCGATTCATGGGGTCGCAAAGAGTCAGACACGACTGAGCGACTGATCTGATTTGAAGAGAGTCACCCAGGCAATGAGCACTAAGAAAGCTTGTCATATAAGAGAAAATTCAAGTATTTAGAAATGTTTAACATGGAAAGATATAAGCATCTGAATGCAGAGTTCCAAAGAATAGCAAGGAGAGATAAGAAAGCCTTCTTCAGCGATCAGTGCACAGAAGTAGAGGAAAACAACAGAATGGGAAAGACTAGAGATCTGTTCAAGAAAATTAGAGATACCAAGGGAACTTTTCATGCAAAGATGGGCTCAATAAAGGACAGAAATGGTATGGACCTAATAGAAGAAGAAGATATTAAGAAGAAGTGGCAAGAATACCCAGAAGAACTGTACAAAAAAGAGCTTCACGACCCAGATAATCATGATGGTGTGATCACTGACCTAGAGTCAGACATCCTGGAATGTGATGTTAAGTGGGCTTTAGAAAGCATCACTACAAACAAAGCTAGTGGAGGTGATGGAATTCCAGTGGAGCTATTCCAAATCCTGAAAGATGATGCTGTGAAAGTGCTACACTCAATATGCCAGCAAATTTGGAAAACTCAGCAGTGGCCACAAGATTGGAAAAGGTCAATTTTCATCCCAATCCCAAAGAAAGGCAATGCCAAAGAATGCTCAAACTACTGCACAATTGCACTCATCTCGCACACTAGTAAAGTAATGCTCAAAATTCTCCAAGCCAGGCTTCAGCAATATGTGAACCGTGAACTTCCTGATGTTCAAGCTGGTTTTAGAAAAGGCAGAAGAACCAGAGATCAAATTGCCAACATCCGCTGGATCATGGAAAAAGCAAGAGAGTTCCAGAAAAACATCTATTTCTGCTTTTTTGACTATGCCAAAGCCTTTGACTGTGTGGATCACAATAAACTGTGGAAAATTCTGAAAGAGATGGGAATACCAGACCACCTGACCTGCCTCTTGAGAAATTTGTATGCAGGTCAGGAAGCAACAGTTAGAACTGGACATGGAACAACAGACTGGTTCCAAATAGGAAAAGGAGTACGTCAAGGCTGTATATTGTCACCATGTTTATTTAACTTATATGCAGAGTACATCATGAGAAATGCTGGGCTGGAAGAAGCACAAAGTGGAATCAAGATTGCCAGGAGAAATATCAATCACCTCAGATATGCAGATGATACCACCCTTATGGCAGAAAGTGAAGAGGAACTAAAAAGCCTCTTGATGAATGTGAAAGTGGAGAGTGAAAAAGCTGGCTTAAAGCTCAACATTCAGAAAACGAAGATCATGGCATCTGGTCCCATCACTTCATGGCAAATAGATGGGGAAACAGTAAAAACAGTGTCAGACTTTATTTTTCTGGGCTCCAAAATCACTACAGATGGTAGTGATTTTGCAGCCATGAAATTAAAAGACGCTTATTCCTTGGAAGGAAAGTTATGACCAATCTAGATAGCATCTTCAAAAGCAGAGACATTACTTTGCCAACAAAGGTTCGTCTAGTCAGGGCTATGGTTTTTTCTTTGGTCATGTATGGATGTGACAGTTGGACTGTGAAGAAGGCTGAGTGCCAAAGAATTGATGCTTTTGAAGTGTGGTGTTGGAGAAGACTCTTGAGAGTCCCTTGGACTGCAAGGAGATCCAATCAGTCCATTCTGAAGGAGATAAGTCCTGGGTGTTATTGGAAGGAATGATGCCAAAAGTACTCCAGTACTTTGGCCACCTCATGCGAAAAATTGACTCATTGGAAAAGACTCTGATGTTGGGAGGGATTGGGGGCAGGAGGAAAAGGGGATGACAGAGGATGAGATGGCTGGATGGCATCACTGACTCGATGGATGTGAGTTTGAGTGAACTCTGGGAGTTGGTGATGGACAGGGAAGCCTGGCGTGCTGCGATTCATGAGGTCTCAAAGAGTTGGACACAACTAAGCGACTGAACTGAACTGAACTGAACATGGAAAAGAGGTTTCTTAGAAAACCAAATATCACTCAGGAAGAGGTATCTGATTTGTAATTTTGACTCCAGATGGCAAAGTAGAAAGAATAAAGGCAGATTTCAATTCCATTTAAGAAAAATCTGTGAAAACGTTAAGAAGTACCTGTTAGTGGAATTGAAACAGGAGGGAAGAGAGATAGGGCACAACCTTTGAAAGAATGACATGACCACCGGACCTGACAAAAACTGGTTAGATCCAACCAGGTCCAAGATGGTGGGAGATTCAACTTCCTGTGGACCTTGAGACTCATTACACATGCACTGTAATGCATTAGTTAAATGACACACCCACCGGTTTCACAACAGTTCTTAGGCCAACCCTAAAAGGCCAAAAAATTGGGCAACCCTAAAAGCCCAATTCCTGGAAATCTCTGCCCCTTCCCCAAAATAGATGGACTAATCCTTCCACTTACTAGACTGTGAAATTACACAGCCCATAAAACCTAAGCTAAGTCGTTTCAGTCGCGTCCGACTCTGTGCGACCCCAGAGTCGGCTTCCCCGTCCCTGGGATTCTCCAGGCAAGAACACTGGAGTGGGTTGCCATTTCCTTCTCCAATGCATGAAAATGAAAAGTGAAAGTGAAGTCGCTCAGTCGTGTCCGACTCTAGCGACCCCATGGACTGCAGCCTACCAGGCTTCTCCGTCCATGGGATTTTCCAGGCAAAAGTACTGGAGTGGCGTGCCATTGCTAACCACCTCACATTTAAGGCCCCCTGGCCTTCCGACATAGACCACACTGTCTGTGGAGTGCATTTCTTCCAAGGCTGTTCTCCCCTTTTGAGATAGACCACATTCTGTTTCTTATTGTTCAGTAGCTAAGTCATTTCCAACCCTTGGCAACCCCATGGACTGCAGCATGCCAGGCTTCCCTGTCCTTCACCATCTTCCAGAGTTTGCTCAAACTCATATCCATTGAATCAATGATGCCATCCCACCATCTCATCCTCTGTCACCTCATTCTCCTACCCTTACTCTTTCCCAGCATCAAGGTCTTTTCCAAAGAGTTAGCTCTTTGCATCATGTAGCCAAAGAATGGCACCCCACCCTAGTACTTTTGCCTGGAAAATCCCATGGACAGAGGATCCTGGTAGGCTCCAGTCCATGGGGTCGCTAAGAGTCGGACACGACTGAGCGGCTTCACTTTCACTTTTCACTTTCATGCATTGGAGAAGGAAATGGCAACCCACTCCAGTATTCTTGCCTGGAGAATCCCAGGGACAGGGGAGCCTGGTGAGCTTCTGTCTATGGGGTCGCACAGAGTCGGACACGACTGAAGCGACTTAGCAGCAGCAGCAGCAGCAGCCAAAGAATTGGAGCTTCATATTCAGCATCAGTCCTTCCAATGAATATTCAGGGTTGATTTCCTTTAGGACTGACTGGTTTGATCTCCTTGCTGACTAAGGGACTCTTAAGAGTCTTCTCTAGCACCACAGTTTGAAAGCATCAGTTCTTTGGTGCTCAGCCTTCTTTATGGTCCAAGTCTCATATCTGTACATGACTACTGGAAAATCCATAGCTTTTACTAGATAGATATTTCCATGCATTCTGTTTGTGGAATGTGCATCTCTCAATAAACACTCTTCTTACCTATTATTTTGTCTTTTATAGAATTCTTTCTACATGAGACTTAAAGAATTTTTTTTTAATTTTTAATTTTATTCATTTATTTTTTGACTATGCAAAACATTATGTGGGCTCTTAGTTCACCGAACAGGGATAGAACCTGTGACTCCTGCTTGGAAAGCACGGAGTCTTAACCACTAACTGCCAGGGAAGTTCGACATAAAGAATCTGAGTTTCGTTAATTCCTGACCCCAGGTGTGTGATTTCAGTTAAAAGACTGTGGGTTCAAGTCCTGATCTGGGTTCAGGCTGGGTTCGAGTCTGGCCTGTTGGTTCAAGTCCCATCTGGGTAGTGTGGTTTCAGCACGGTCTACTCAGTGAGATCAGAAACTTGTCTGTGCTCCAGATAATCACATAGAATTAACCAGTCACACTGAAGAGTTATTTTTGAAGAGGGAAATGTGTTCCATAACCACTCATTGAATACTCTATATGGGCAAGCACTGGGCTAGCTTCTGAATATGTAAAACTGAGTAATGTATGGTTTCAACCAGGTAAGAAAGAGACATCAACAAGTAACAATGCCCCCAAGTAACTCACATCACTGGCCTCCCCAGCCTATAACAGAATGAGATCCCACTTACTTTTTATATACTACACTTATTTCAGCACCATGCCCCACCTGCCTAAATTCCAGAAATAAACCTCCTTGAAGTGTCTCTCCAATTATTCTCAGTCTCCTAGGATAAAGCTTTCTTATCTGGCCAATGAGGAAAAGGAACCTTAACAATGGAAAACCATGGCAATCCTCTCAGAGCAAGCCCCAGAGTGACAGTCACAGCTGCAGGGGGAAGCTTGCTTGGGAACTCGAGTGGGAGTGGAGGCTCCTGCTTGAGGCCGATCTGGAGACTTGCAGGGTGGAAAAAGAGCTTCAGAATTTAGTGGCTGAGTAGATGTAGTTTGACCTGGAATTGATCTGGTATCTGAATCCCAACTCCCAAAGGACCTGGTTTGCCCAGAAAACGTGCCCAAGAAAAGTTGGATTCACAGGGGAGAAGTGTGTACCCAAGAAGGGCACCCGAAGTGTTGAGTTTTGTTTAGAAGATGGTTTCCAAGCCAAGGATAGCCGTGGATCTGCCTGTTGAACTCTCCCATTTTTGTGCAGTTCTTATAGCCAACCAAGCAGAAATATGTTGATGACATTGTCCTGCTAAGGAGGGAGATGAGAACAGAGGGCTTCCCAGGTGGCTCAGTGGTAAAGAATGGGCCTGCCAAGCAGGAAACACAGGTTTGATTCCAGGATCAGGAAGATGCCCTGGAAAAGGAAATGGCAACCCTTTCCAGTATTCTTGCCTGGAAAATTCCATGAACAGAGGAACCTGGAAGGCTACAGTCCATAGGGTCACAAAGGAGACGGACACAACTGCGTGATTCAACACACAGAAATATGTGGATGACACCATGCTGCTAAGGAGGGAGAAGAGGACAGACAGGTCTGAAGGATGAGGAAGATTTTCAGGAGGAGTCTCTTTATGCATGAGAGTTTCTTGCCCAGATTTAGGAAGTGGGACCAGCCTCAGCTGTTCATTCTCAGTTTCTGAATGTCGGTGGTTCACACAATCCTGTCGCCTCTGGCCCTCCTTACCTGCATTTACTCACATCACAGTGCAAACCTGAGCCTGCAAAGTCAACATCACCTCTGCCAGTCCCATTTCCCTTTCCAGTCCAGACATGTCTCCTGGGTCAAGATGCCAACCAAGGACAGATGGAATTCCTTCTGCAGAAGTGACCCTAAGGCTCCTTAGTGATCCTGAGCGGGGATTTTATTTTACTATTTGCCATGCAAACAGGATGCCACCTATTTCAAGCACAACAGAATAATACACCTCACGGAAATGCCAAGAAGTCCTGGAGGGGGAGGAAATAGCCTTGATTCTGGAGAAAAAGAAAAATTGTACTAATAATACTACCCCCAAAGAAACCACTTAGAGAAGTCAGATGATTTTCTAACACAGCGAGGCTGAAGTAAAACACCACGAACTAGAATGGATGCCAAAAGGAGGTGTCTTGAAACAGTCAATATTGCAGCATTAATATCCAGATGGCTCTCTCTAGGGCACGCAAACTCTGCTGGAGAAGGAAGTGGGTAGGAGGCAGGGGAGAAAGGCAGCTTCACACCAAGCACAGAAAGGGAAATATGCATTTAATTTTAAGCTGTCCTCCTGGGCTCCCCACTGTGTGAGCCCACCAGCGAACAGCGGAAGGGAAAACAGTAACATTCTGGGCTGTGTGTGTGTGTGTGTGTTCTCCCTTCTGTGAACTGTTCTACGGTTCACACGTATTACCAGGGCAGTGGATTCCAGAGGGGTCCTGCTGAACAGAGGCTCTTCTTCTTTAAATTACTCATTTGGGGGAAGAAGGGGAGGGATGTCCTGTGATCAAACTATTTCAGAAGTATTGGATTCATCAAAATTTTAACTGTTTGTTTACTGCACAGGTCTTAGACTGATTTACTCTGTTAATGTACATTATGACTTTCCAAACAGAGAAATATGTGGTGTTTCTCCAATTTAGATGAATGAGTCCTTTCTTGGGGTGCTTTCTGGATCTAGAGTTCTAGAAACTTGGCCTTGAACCATCACAGAAGCAATCCTTTATCCCCGTATCTGATCTGTCATTCAGTCTTGAGACCTGACTCGTGGTCGCCACATCCTTACACCCTGATCCCAGCAGCCGCCGCCTGGCTGGACTGCCTGGGTCTGATTCTTCATCCCAAATTCTATTCAACATGTTCCCCATGCCTTATCTGACCAAGCCCAGTCTGACTCCTCCATCTGCCTTTGAGATCCTGCAAAACCATCAGCTTTTCTTTAGTCTTATTCCAAAATGAGAATGAACATTTCTGGAAGGCTTTGTACACAGAACTGTTTTCACTTTACTTCTTTTCTTTAAAATGTATTTGTTTTTAATTGCTTTACAATATTGTGTTGGTTTCTGCCACACATCAACACAAATCAAAGCCATAGGTATACATATGACCCCTCCCTCCTGAACCTCCCTCCCACCTCCCACCTGTTCCCACCCCTCTAGGTTGTGACAGAGCATTGGATTTGACCTCCCTGAGTCATAGAGCAAATTCACTGGCTATCTATTTTGCACAGGGTACTGTATATGTTTCAATGTTACTCTCTCAATTCGTCCCACCCTCTGCTTGCCCCTCTGTGCCCACAGGTCTGTTCTCTATGTCTGTGTCTCTGTTATTGCCCTGCAGATAGATAGGTTCATCAGTACCTCACTTTACTTCTATTAGCTCATTCAATCTCACCCCCTCCTACAGCCTCTTTTAAAACTTGACAAATGGGAAACCCAGATAGAGAGAAGTTCAGTTCTGCGCCCCAGGCCACCGGGTTACCAGTGGCTGAGCCACACTATGAACGTCTCAAGCCCAGCTGCCAAACCAAAGCTCTCTTGCAGCCACAGCTGCCTGCCTCTGCACCCATCTGCTTGTCTCTGTTTCTCAGGGAGCCTTCCCAGCTGCGGGGCCCTCTCTCCCTGATCTTGTTCCACCGCAGAAAATGGATGAGACTAGGCCCAACCCTGAAGGCTCAGTGGTGTCCGACTCTTTTCAACCCTATGAATAGCAGCACGCCAGGCCTCTCTGTCCATCACCAACTTCCGGAGTTCACTCAAACTCACGTCCATCGAGTCAGTGATGCCATCCAGACATCTCATCCTCTGTCGTCCCCTTCTCCTCCTGCCCCCAGTCCCTCCCAGCATCAGAGTCTTTTCCAATGAGTCAACTCTTCGCATGAGGTGGCCAAAGTACTGGAGTTTCAGCTTTAGCATCATTCCTTCCAAAGAAATCCCAGGGCTGATCTCCTTCAGAATGGACTAGTTGGATCTCCTTGCAGTCCAAGGGACTCTCAAGAGTCTTCTCCAACACCACAGTTCAGAAGCATCAATTCTTTGGCACTCAGCCTTTTTCACAGTCCAACTCTCACATCCATACATGACCACTGGAAAAACCATAGCCTTGACTAGACGAACCTTTGTTGGCAAAGTGACGTCTCTGCTTTTGAATATGCTATCTAGGTTGGTCATAACTTTCCTTCCAAGGAGTAAGTGTCTTTTAATTTCATGGCTGCAGTCACCATCTGCAGTGATTTTGGAGCCTAGAAAAATAAAGTCTGCCACTGTTTCTCCATCTATTTCCCATGAAGTGATGGGACCGGATGCCATATAAGTCCTTAGACCCTTCAAATAGGAGATCTTGGAACACATGGAATCTGATATTCTAATTATTCATATGAGGACACTGGCCCAGAGAGAGGATGTGATTGGCTCAGCTCACCCAAACTCATACTGAACCAGGATTTAGAGTACTTGAATTCCCTCAACTTTCTCTCTCTAAATTTATTTATTTGGCTATGCTGGGTCTTAGTTGTGACATGTTGGATCTAGTTCCCTGACCAGGGATAGAACCCAGGCCCCCTGCATTAGAGGCATGGAGTTTTAACCACTGGACCACCAGGGAAGTCCCAACATTCTCTCGCTAGAATCTTCTTGAATAAGGGAAGGCAAGGCAATACGTTGACATTCCCAGGACTTTGGCCTGAGTTCCTGAGTTGCTTTCCTCTGTTTCCAAAAAAAAGGTTGCACAGGAAACTGCTTAAGACAGAGGTCCTCAACCTCTGGGCCATGAACTGGTACCTCCTGTCAGATCAGCAGTAGTGTTAGATTAGAAATAAAACACAAATAAAATAAGTGTAATGCTTTTGAGCGGGAGAAATATCAATAACCTCAAATATGCAGATGACACCACCCTTATGGCAGAAAGTGAAGAAGAACTAAAACTCCTCTTGATGAAAGTGAAAGTGGAGAGTGAAAAAGTTGGCTTAAAGCTCAACATTCAGAAACCGAAGATCATGGCATCTGGTCCCATCACTTCATGGCAAATAGATGGGGAAACAGTGGAAACAGTGTCAGACTTTATTTTGGGGGGCTCCAAAATCACTGCAGATGGTGACTGCAGCCATGAAATTAAAAGACACTTACTCCTTGAAAGGAAAGTGATGACCAACCAAGATAGCATCTTCAAAAGCAGAGACATTACTTTGCCAACAAAGGTCCATCTAGTCAAGGCTATGGTTTTTCCAGTGGTCATGTATGGATGTGAGGGTTGGACTGTGAAGAAAGCTGAGTGCCGAAGAATTGATGCTTTTGAACTGTGGTGTTGGAGAAGACTCTTGAGAATCCCTTGGACTGCAAGGAGATCCAACCAGTCCATTCTGAAGGAGATCAGTCCTGGGTGTTCATTGGAAGGACTGATGCTAAAGCTGAAACTCCAATACTTTGGCCACCTCATGCAAAGAATTGACTCATTGGAGAAGACTCTGATGCTGGGAGGGATTGGGGGCAAGAGGAGAAGGGGACGACAGAGGATGAGATGGCTGGATGGCATCACTGACTCAATGGACGTGAGTTTGAGTGAACTCCGGAAGTTGGTGATGGACAGAGAGGCCTGGCGTGCTGCAGTTCATGGGGTCGAAAAGTGTCGGACACGACTGAGCAACTGAACTGAATGAATGATTTTGAACTGAATGCTTTTGAATCATCCTGAAACCATCCACCAGCACAACTCCCATCCATGGAAAAATTGTCTTCCACAAAACAAGTCCCTGGTGCCAAAAAGTTTGGGGACTGCTGGAAGAGGCCACCAGTATTTCATCAAAAGAATTCCTTTTTCTGCATCGAGCAGCAAGGATGGTGCTCCCGGTCCTTCTCCAGCTTGCAAAGGGACATTGTCCTCAGGGTCACCATTACTCCCTCTACTCAATCCTTTAAGGAGCAGTCTACACAGGGTGAGATGGTTAGATAGCATCAAGGACTCAATGGACATGAATTTGAGCAAATTCTGGAAGATAGTGAAGGACAAAGAAGCCTGGATTGTTGCAGTCCATGGGGTCACAAAGAGTCAGACACAACTTAGCAACTGAACAACAACAACAGACCTCATTTAAACATCCAGGAGTCCAACAATGCCTTGGCTGAAGCAGATGGGCCCCAGTCCTCAAATCATAAGTCCTTAGCAGGGAGGAATTCTGTCTAGCCCAGTTCCCTGCCCAGAGATAAGATTTTTATTGTCCCTAATTTTTCAGACAAGGGCCTGAATCCCAGAGAGGTTAACCGACTTGCCCATGGTCACACCTCCAGTAATTAGAACAGTCACTTAAGGTTATTACCTATTTAGACTCCTAGTGGCATAGAATGTCAGTGCTCAAAGTGATCTTACGAGAACAGGGACCATATTTTCAGAACCCAAAACTAGGACATTTAGTTTGGCAAACCCAAGTGCCCTTATGGGGGCAGAGAACACATTATTAGGATTGGTGATGGCCCAGAAAAAGGGGGGATGTATGGCTGTGGTTCTTAAACACCATCCAATCCAGTGCCCCTGATTTCACAGTGGAGGCGACTGGAACCCAAAGAGGCTCAGTGACTTGCCGGAGGTCGTAGGCAGAAACGTTTTCTGTTTTCTCAACTCTGAAGGTTGAGTCAACAGGGCGTGGGTGGGGGAGTAAAGAAGGGTCCATTGTTCCAGGCAGTTTGCCCTCCAGTGGACTGACTTGACCCCACTGTGCCTGCCTTAATCCAGAGTGGGTGCGGCTGTCCCCTACACACCAGAGAAATAACATTTAAAGCCAGATAAAACTTGGGGTCCTGAGTTCTTCCAGACCTGGGCAGCAAGGCTGAAAGGAATCTAGAGAACTAAAAGTCCTTTTCCTTCAGGGGGTAGCATTCGACAGAAAGTTGATGCTACTTTCTGGGGTTTTCTTTTTTCTAATTTCCTCCCAGAAACAAAATGTTAAAATGACAAGATATAGATAATCACTCCTCCAGCTTTCTAAATTCTAGTGTAAATCAAAGAAGTCAAGTTGACACATATTTAATAAGGATCTGCATAAGCCCTGTCATGAGCAAGGCACTATAAATATATATTATTAAATCTTCAATTTGCCCCTAACCCTTGCCTCGTGCACTACGTGACCTCATTTTATATTTAGTAGCAGAAAAGGAGACCAAAGAACCAGCTCAAGAGCTCAGGGTGAGTCCATTCCCACCTAGTTCCTTTGGCCTGGAGGCCCTCAATCTCTAGATCAACATTCCTTCCCACATTAAAAAGTGCATTTTGTCATGTCCTTTTAACACCGTGGCCATCCAAATGAGGACTCTGAGCAGCAGATGGAAGCCTTCCAAGAGTCTGCCTAACCTCTCCTCTATGCAAATGCTGATACTCTGCTGATGGAGAAAATGCTCCCAGAAAACCAATTTCCTCCTTATCATCCTACAGGCTTCTGGGATACACCCTGCTGTGTAGGGTGGGCTCCTGGGCTGTTACCACACCACCGCCCATCCCTGCAGAAAGAGGAATTGCTGAGAACCGCCTGCCCAGACAGAGATTTCAGAGACATGTTTGAATGGGAGCTGTGTTTCCACTCCCCAGTTGAGAAACTGTTTTCCTGAGGCTTATTTTCCAGTGTTCTAGTTGCTTTGCACCCTCTGGGCCCTGGAGCTAGCATTCCCAAAGCCTTGCCACCCACAATCTACCCGCTATTGTCAGGGTTCAACAAGCGTTTCATTCATTCCTTCGTTCATTCATTTCCTCTGAATTTGTTTCCAAAGGACCGTAACCTGCCATTCAAGCCCACCCTCTATTCCACTGGCAAAGAATCAAGACGGGAGGTGAATGGCCTGCCTGCACAATGGGCTCCCCAGCTCTGTCCAAATGAGAGCACGTTTCCATGTCCGCCGTTCAGCCCAGCCTTCAATCCTGCCTCGGGTGAAAGCAAGTGACAGCGAACTCGAGAAGAGCTAATAACAACCTGATCTCCCAGATAGCATCTTCTTTAATTATTTAGAGAAAGGGACAGTCGGTTTAAAAACCCGTCCTGTTCCAGTTCTTTTGTTAAAACCCTCTTAGAGTCAGTGACAGGTTGTGCAGCTGAGACCAGGAAGGGGCTGGTCCTTGGGAGGGAGTCCTGCAGGAAAGATGCTTTCCGAATGGAAAGGAAGGATGAGGCAAAAGACCCTTTGTTTACAGGACAGTTATGCACATGGTTTCTCTGCCAAAAATTCCAGCAAACACAACTGATGGATTGTATTTTGCTTTTTAAAAATATGTATTTATTTATTTGGCAGCACTGGGTCTTAGTTGTGGCACGCTGGATCTTTAGTTGCAACATGCAGACTCTTAGTTGTGGTGTGTGGGATCTAGTTCCCTGACCAGGGTGCCCTGCATTGGGAGTGCAGAGTCTTAGCCACTGGATTTCCAGGGAAGTCCCACCTTGTATATTTTAAAGAGTAGATTAGACAAAGCCAAGAGAACAGCCAAGTCTAACTTCCATGGAACCTTGTTGGTGCCTATGGATGTAATAGAGGAAGCAAGATCTCTGGAAGCAGCTTTAAGGACCAGCTTTGCCACTGACTAGTTGTGTGATGTGTGTGTATGTGTGTGTAACGTGTGTGTGTTAGTCACTCAGTCATGTCTGACTCTGCGAACACATGGATTGTAGCCCACCGGGCTCTTCTGCCTGTGGGATTCTTGGCCAGGCAAGAATACTGGAGTGGGTTGCCATTTCCTTCTCCAGGTGTGATGTGGGATGGGTTATTTAACTTCTGTAAACCTTCTGTTTCCTCACCTGTGAAATAAACATCATAATAGCTATTCTAGAGGTGATCTGAGGATGAGATGAGAACAGCTTATGTAGAAAAGGCACCATAAATGTTATCTTAAAGATGAATTTTGTGGCTGCTGTTTTGTTGCTAAGTTGTGTCTGATGCTTTTACTATCCCATGGACTGTAGCCTGCCAGGCTCCTCTGTCCATGGGATTTCCCAGGCAAGAATACTGGAGTGGGTTGCCATTTCCTCCTCCAGGGGATCTTTCCAACCCAGGGATCAAACCCCTATCTCCTGCATTGGTAGGCGGACGCTTTACCACTGAGCCATCAGGGAAATTAAACATGAACAGGGCAATCCATGAATCGGGGAGAAAGAAAGTCAACTAAGTGACTATGTGGACTGTTTTAACATTGTTTCTGGTGGATTTGTTTCCTTGCTGGACTTCGTGTGCACTTGAATTCCTCACACGAATTTAATAAACACGTGCTTAATGAGAATTAGATGCAGCATTATAGTGGTGCTCTGGGTCTTTCGATTTGAGGTCACAAAAGGAAATTCAGATACAGATCTGGACGCTCACATGCTTTCCCAGTTGATAGGGGAAGCCTGGAGTCAGCTGCTGTTCCTTTGATGAGAGATGAAGTATCAGGCACGGGGGACAAGGGAGAAAGCTGATAGGAGGATGCAGACTAAGGAATCAGCAACATTAGAATAAACACAACAAAAAAAAATAGAAGCGTGTTCCCCAGTGAAATCAACGCCTCCTCCCTCGTCTCTCCTGAGCCCTGTGGCTGCAGTGGACTTGTGTCTGCAACACTTAGCACAATCCTCACCTGGACAAGGTGATGTCCAGGTGTTGAAGAAAGTGACAAGAGGATAAAGTTTACTTACCAACACCCGGACAGAGTTTAATCTTGTGTGTGGCACCTAAGAACTTTACAAATATGAAGTGGGTTAATCTTCAAAACAACTCACTAACATAGGTATTTTATGGTCCCTATTTTACAGTTGAGGAAACAGAAGCCTGCCTGTAATAGCTAAGCTTATTAAGTATCTCATATAATAATAATAAACATAGCTATCATCACCTTGCTTATTCAACTTATATGCAGAGTACGTCATGCGAAATGTTGGCCTGGATGAAGCACAAGTTGGAATCAAGATTGCTGGGAGAAATATCAATAACCTCAGATACACAGATGACACCACCCTAATGGCAGAAAGCAAAGAAGAACTAAAGAACCTCTTGTCAAAAGTGAAAGAGGAAAGTGAAAAAGTTGGCTTAAAACTCAACATTCAGAAAACAAAGATCATGGCATCTGGTCCCATCACTTCATGGCAAATAGATGGGGAAACAGTGGAAACAGTGTCAGACTTTATTTTAGGGGGCTCCAAAATCACTGCAGATGGTGACTGCAGCCATGAAATCAAAAGATGCTTGCTCCTTGGAAGAAAAGCTATGACCAACCTAGATAGCATATTAAAAAGCAGAGACATTACTTTCCCAACAAAGATCCATCTAGTCAAAGCTACAGTTTTTCCGGTAGTCATATATGGATGTGAGAGTTGGACTTTAAAGAAAGCTGAGTGCCAAAGAAATTGTGCTTTTGAACTGTGGTGTTGGAGAAGACTCTTAAGAGTCCCTTGGACTGCAAGGAGATCCAACCTGTCAATCCTAAAGGAAATCAGTCCTGAATATTCATTGGAAGGACTGATGCTGAAGCTGAAACTCCAATACTTTGGCCACCCAATGCGAAGAACCCACTCATTGGAAAAGACCCTGATGCTGGGAAAGATTTAAGGTGGGAGAAGGGCACAACAGAGGATGAGATGGTTGGATAGCATCACTGACAAGATGGACATGAGTTTAAGTAGCCTCCGGGAGTTGGTGATGGACAGGGAAGCCTGGCATGCTGAAGTCCATGGGGTCGCAAAGAGTCGGACATGACTGAGTGACTGAACTAAGTATCTATGATGTGGCAGGGTTTTAATGTGTCTTCAGTGTAGTCCTCAGAACCCTATAAAATGAAGGTATTATTACTCCATTTATTTTTTTTAATTTATTTAAAATTTATTTTGGGGGGTTCGCCATGCGGCATGTGGGATCTTCCCTTACCAGGCATGAAACTCATTCCCCCTGCATTGAGAACTCCCTATTACTCTATTTATTAATACTAGTCTTTTACAGACGAAGAGTGAAGTTCATGGAGGCTCAATGACCTGCCTGTAATGCAGGAGACTTAGGTTTGATCCCTGGGTTGGGAAGATCCCCTGGAGAAGGGAATGACTACTCACTCCAGAATTCTTGCCTGGAGAATTCCATAGACAAAGGAGCCTGGCAGGTCCCAGTCCATGGGGTCTCAAGGAGTCAGACAAGACTGAGAGACCAACACTTTCAGTGACTTGCTTGTGGTCACACAGACACTAAATGGTCTGATTCCACTGCTCCGGACAGCCCCTGGACCTCCAGGACACACTCACTACCCTCAGGAGGTGAGGTGAGATCAGAGATAAAGGCTGCGTCTAACATAGACACAAGTGACGTCAAAGTAAAGCAAAAATATCCTACGTTCTAGCCTTCCCTCTCTTACCCATCATCACTCCATTGTGGGACTGAAGCCCCGCTTGGCTGGGTGGTTTGGAGATAACCAGACTTACAGAAAAACCTGAAGTGAGATTCTCCTCCTCCTGAAACTACACCCTGTTCTAGACATTTAATGACAGACATTCCACTCTGTTGTGGTCACCCTTGTGACCCCAGCCTGTCTCTGCCCTTACTCTGCCTTTATCTCAAAGATGAAAAAACAACCGCCTCTGGGAAGGAAAGGGCTCTGAATGAGGTGAGAGAGACAGGAGGAGAGCCATGGCTGGGGAGTATGAGAAGGATGGGGACCAGGGACCCAGAGGTGGGACTCAGAGGCATGTTCCCAGAGGGACAGCTGACCCATGCAGGGTGAGACCACAGCCCACGCTCTATCGGCAGGCCGCAGCCCAGCTCCCAGAGCTGAAGTTGGCAACCCGCATTGACAGGTGCCTTCTCCAGGGCAAGACGCTCCGCAGTCTCAGGGCAGGAAGGATGAGCAGACAGCCAGGGTCTCTGGTTAGATGGTGGTACATCTCCATCCTTCTCCCCTCTGGGCCATCACTAGAGGTCCAGTGTTTGGCCGGTGCTGCTTGGAAGTCTCACCTTTTGTCCATTCCCGAGGGCTGAGGCACACCTGGCCCAGCAGGTTGGAGCTGGGTGGAGCCCTGAGACTGCCCTGACCCAGGGCAATTGTTACCTGGAACGGCCAGAGTGCAACCAACAATCACGTCTCACCTGCGGTTGACATTCCCTTCCCCCAGCTCAGGGGCTTGGGTTCTTCTGGGCGGGACTGGAACCAGGATAGCCTCTTAGCCAAGGCTTGGGGAGGATGAATTGAGACATGGGAAAAGAGGCGGCCTGCAGCAGCAGGTGGGGAGTTAGCAGGGAGTAACCAGTCTGGGACAATTGCCTAGAATAAACACTGTTGTCTGCCACAAGCTTTTCTGTGCCAGCCGGGGCCTGCTGAGCTGACCGTGCTTAAAGGGCCAGTTGCCGAGCTAACAGAAGCAAGCTGAGATCTGTCCTTGGGGAGCTGATGGTGGCACTGAACCTGAGGGCAGGAGCTTGTGGGAGTGGGAGTCAGGGGATGGGAAGTAAGTCCGAAAGCAGAGCATCCTAGCCCCGAAGGAAGGCTGGGAGTCAGGCTTGGTGACAGACCGTTCTGACCCAAGGCTGGCTGCCCGCTGTCATCTGGGATTGTTCAGTTGAAAAAAATGAGACCGAACCAGAAACAGAGCAGCCTCTCTCGATGTTTCGGGCTGAGTCTGCCTTTCACCCACTGCTCTCTCATGCCCAGGAATTCATGTGCTGCTCCATTTCCCCCTGTGGTCCCTCCCAGTTTCCATCCACCTAAGTGCTATCCTTTTCTGTCACAGGAAACTCACATCCTTCTATTCTCATCTTCACTCCTCTGAAACCCAAACTGTGAAGACGAAAGATTTAACCCTATTAAAATCCACATTTTATCCTCATTTTACCAGCAGTGATGTAATCCATCTCCTACTTCCTGGGGGAGGATGCATGGTCCCCTTTTCCATCTCCATGTATATCAGGAAACTACTACCTGGATTCAAGGCCCCCTGGACAAGGGAGCTGTGGTTGGTTACCTGGAAACTGATCTGCAGTAAACACGCCTCCAGATCTGAGTAGGGATTGTTTGGTCTTCTGGGAAACTGGTTTTACCTCTCTGCCCCAACCTCCGCCTCTGCTCCACCCTGAGGATATTTGAATTCAGGACTGGTCACAAGGATGTCCTGGAGCAAAAGCTTTCAGGACCCCAGTCAGTGAGGTGGAAGTTCATCTGGAGGAAAGAGAGGTATTCTCTAAGGGAGAACCAAGGAGATCTATTTGTTTTGTAAGAAGAGTGAGGCAGAGAGGAAGGAAGGGACGGAGGGAGAGAGAGAGAAAGAAAACAAGCAAACAAGCAGGGGCAGCTGGGGTGCTGCAGGACTCTAAGTTGTCTGCCTTTTCTTAAGGTGCAACTTTCACCTGAGAGGGAACTAAACAGGGCAGAATAAAACTGGGGGAGGGGGCAAGACTAGCTGGGGTGTGTGTGTGTGATCAAAACAGTGGTGTTATACCGCCTTTGGGGGCTTCCCTGGTGGCTCAGATGGTAAAGAGCAGATGATAAAGATGGCCTGTAAAGCAGAAGACCTGGGTTCGATCCCTGGGTCGGGAAGATCCCCTAGAGGAGGGCATGGCAACCCACTCCAGTGTTCTTGCCTGGAGAATCCCACGGACAGAGGAGCTTGGTGGGCTACCATCCATGGGGTCGTAAAGAATCGGACTCCATTGAGTGACTAACACTTTCACTTTGTACCTCCTTTGACTTATTTCCCAGCCAAAGACCACTCAGAAAAACCCTTAATGATTTCTTTCAGGAAATGTGTAGCACTTGTTCTGTGTCAGCTTTGTTTTTATATTGCTTCATTAGAAAGGCAGCCTGAATACAAGTTCCTGGCTTCCTTGAAGGCAAAGGCCCGCCTGCCTAACCTAGTGCATTGCATACCAGGCATTAATGAACATTTCTGACTTGACTTTTCCAGGCTCCCTGGGCTCCTCTTATTTCGTTTCATACTAGCCTCTGTTATGACATTCCTTGGCAGAGGCTCTTAGCCTCCTTGCCATGTCTAATCAGGAAGCTCGTGACAGAAGGGGTAGCGAGGGTCCTCATTAAACCTTTTTGCAGTTTCCCACCTACTAAGGGAGGTACCACCAGCCCAGAGGCCAGCACCAAGACACTCAGGCAGAAGCACCTTCAGGGTTTTTACCATAAGTTCTGGCAGAAGCAGCTTCCCAAAGGAAACGTGCTGGTTATTGTACTAAAGTTTTGCACTAAAAGGAGGAAACTGAATATCGTATCTGATGCCCCCAAAGGCTTTTGGAAAAGTTTTCGCTGCCTGAAATGGGTCTTACCTTAAGGATAGTACTCAGCCAATCAGAGCTTTCTCTGATGATGTCATGCTCAGCCAACAAATATTATTGGTGGGAAGGCTCTGAGGTGTTGTGAGGGTGTAGAATTTCCACTGCAAGCTCAGGGGAAATTTGTGGCTTCGTTTAAGGCTCTACAGAATTCCATGATGCTTATATTTCCAACCAAGCTGAGTTTATACTTGGCACTTGTTAAAAATTTGGGAAATTGAGAAACGTTCCTTTTTCCATGTTGTCAAAAGTTGCTGATTCCTCAGTGGTTGGCTATTTTCCTGTACATATCTTCAGCAGAGGCCTTGGGACGATGCTCAGCACAGAGTCAGTCCATGACAGTGGGTAGGGAATGACGTCACCGCAGGTTAACTTGTAGAAAGGCATCTTCCAGTGAGGACGTTAGCGAGCAGGCTGTATGCATGCATGTATTTCCATCTGATGGATTCCCAGGCATGCACGTGCCTTAAGTTCGCTCTGCACAGAGATGCAGAACTGAAAATAGCTCAGAGCTTTTTTTCCCCTTCCTTTCCATGTGTCCCCAGCTCCCCCAAATGAAGCCCCTGCTGTCTGCCTATCTAGGCTGGAGTTAGCACACCAGCGTCTGTACTGAAGGCTGGTGCTGGTACAGTTTACCTTGAGCTGCGGGGGAGTTCCTTGGTTACCTGCATCCATGGGCTGGGAGCAACCGCCTATAACCACACATTAAAAGGATGTCGCGGACTGACTCACAGTCTCTGTTATTTCAAACAGCAGGCCGTTCCGCCCCCGCCACCTCTCCCTCAAGATAGTCGACTCCACCCTCACCTCATCCGGGAAACCTCAGAGGAGCCCCACCTTGCCTCAGCCCTCCCCATCTTCAGTCCAGTCCTCTCTTCCAGCTTTTATCCTTGTCACCATCTTCCCAAATGTGTGACACTTAATTACACTGTCTCAAACTGTGTTAGTGACTCATGAGTATGCTTACATATTTCAGCTCTTCGAGCTTCTATGTACTAATTATATTTACTTTCCCCCTGTCACATATTAAAGACAGTGCTGGGCATGGACCTGAATGCCCTGGGAATAAATACTAGGATAGGGACTTCCCTGTGGTCCAGTGGCTAGGACTAAGTTCTCCCAATGCAGGGGGCCTAGGTTTGATCCCTGGTAAGGGAATTAGATGCTTCAACTAAGAATTCGAATACCACAATGAATATTGACGATGCCTCTTGCTGCAACTAAAACCTGGTGCAGCCAAATAAACTGGGACAATAAAATTTGTGTTATTATTATATAGGTATTTTGTAAGGTTAAATGAGATGATGTATGCTTGACATACCATTCAGTTCAGTTCAGTTCAGTTCAGTCGCTGAGTCATGTCCGACTCTTTGCAACCCCATGAATCGCAGCATTCCAGATTTCCCTGTCCATCACCAACTCCCGGAGGTCACTCAGACTCACATCCATAGAGTCAGTGATGCCATCCAGCCATCTCATCCTCTGTCATCCCCTTTTCCTCCTGACCAATCCCTCCCAGCATCAGAGTCTTCTCCAATGAGTCAACTCTTCACATGAGGTGCCCAAAGTACTGGAGTTTCAGCTTTAGTATCAGTCTTTCCAAAGAACACTCAGGACTGATCTCCTTTAGAATGGACTGGTTGGATCTCCTTGCAGTCCAAGGGACTCTCAAGAGTCTTCTCCAACACCACACTTCAAAAGCATCAATTCTTCGGCACTCAGCTTTCTTCACAGTCCAACTCTCACATCCATACATGACCACAGGAAAAACCATAGCTTTGACTAGACGGACCTTTGTTGGCAAAGTAATGTCTCTGCTTTTGAATATACTATCTAGGTTGGTCATAACTTTCCTTCCAAGGAGTAAGCGTCTTTTAATTTCATGGCTTCAATCACCATCTGCAGTGGTTTTGGAGCTCAAAAAAATAAAGTCTGACACTGTTTCCACTATTTTCCCATCTATTTGCTATGAAGTGATGGGACCAGATGCCATGATCTTCGTTTTCTGAATGTTGAGCTTCAAGCCAACTTTTGCACTCTCCACTTGCACTTTCATCAAGAGGCTTTTTAGTTCCTCTTCACTTTCTGCCATAAGGGTGGTGTCATCTGCATATCTGAGGTGATTGATATTTCTCCCAACAATCTTGATTCCAGCTTGTGCTTCTTCCAGCCCAGCGTTTCTCATGATGTACTCTGCATAGAAGTTAAATAAGCAGGGTGACAATATACAGCCTTGATGAACTCCTTTTCCTATTTGGAACCAGTCTGTTGTTCCATGTCCAGTTCTAACTGTTGCTTCCTGACCTGCATATAGGTTTCTCAAGAGACAGGTCAGGTGGTCTAGTATTCCCACCTCTTTCAGAATTTTCCACAGTTTCTTGTGATCCACACAGTCAAAGGCTTTGGCATAGTCAATAAAGCAGAAATAGATGTTTTTCTGGAACTCTCTTGCTTTTCCATGATCCAGCAGATGTTGGCAATTTGACCTCTGGTTCTTCTGCCTTTTCTAAAACCAGCTTGAACATCAGGAAGTTCACGGTTCACATATTGCTGAAGCCTGGCTTGGAGAATTTTGAGCATTACATTACTAGCGTGTGAGATGAGTGCAATTGTGGGGTAGTTTGAGCATTCTTTGGCATTGCCTTTCTTTGGGATTGGAATGAAAACTGACCTTTTCCAGTCCTGTGGCCACTGCTGAGTTTTCCAAATTTGCTGGCATATTGAGTGTAGCACTTTCACAGCATCATCTTTCAGGATTTGGAATAGGTCAACTGGAATTCCATCACCTCCACTAGCTTTGTTTGTAGCATTGGAGCTCGGTAAATAACAGCTGAATCTGAATCCTAGCATGTAAACTGTTTAGGAATTATATATGTTGATTATTTAGTCACTAAGTCATGTCCGACTCTTGTGACCCCACGGACTGCAGCCCACCAGGCTCCTCTGTCCATGGGATTTCCCAGACAAGAATACTGGAGTGGGTTGCCATGCCCTTCTCTAGGGGATCTTCCTGACCCAGGGATTGAACCTGGGTCTTTTGCATTACAGGCAGATTCTTTACTGACTGAGCCACCAGTCATCCCCCAATGCCTATTCTCTGAGGATAGAGACATTCAATAAAAGTCAACTGGCATACCTTGATTTTTATTTATTTATAGTCATGCCTCATGGCCTCTGGGATCCCCATTCCCCAACCAGGGGTCAAATCCTGGCTCTTGGCAGTGAGTTCTAAGCACTGGACCACCAAGGAATTCTCATACTTTGATATTTAGGATACCTTTCTAGATCAGACATATTCTGCAAATGGGTAATTTGGGGCATCAAGGAATTACAATGAGAATGAGTTAATATCATTTGATATTTAAGCATCTTCATCTGATGGTCACCCTGGTTTGGAAGGGGGAGTCAACTACGTTCAGTGGCATATTCAGGACCAAGGCAAGGAAGATCGTAATAAGTATATGGTGACACACTTGTCACTACAAAAGACCTTTGTCCAACTGCTTCCTCCTATACTTCTGACAGTTTTTACTTTCAGCTGACACTCAGCTAATTAATTCCTACAGAGGTGTTAACAGATAAGGCATGACTGATAACACATTTGCAGATAAAGGCTTGAGGACCCAGCCTAACTTGCTTTGGTAGACATCCTATCATATCTGCAAAGTGGCTTCTAAAATGTGAATGTGTTTCTTTATAGTCTCAAAAGAAACATTTTACTTGAGTCATAGACCACGGCTTCCCAGGTGGCACTAGTGGTAAAGAACCCACGTACCAACACAGGAGACAAAAGAGACATGGGGTCAATCCTTGGGTCAGGAAGATGCCCTGAAGAAGGAACCGGCAACCACTCCAATATTCCTGCCTGGGAAATCCCATGGACAGAGGAGCCTGGTGAGCTACAGTCCATGGTTGCAAACTCTAACCATCCCCAGCCACTTGCCAGGGTCCTGATCTAGCCATTGAGGTCACCGGCAGTCACTGCTGCCTTCTTGAGGTCAGCCATGTATCCCCATTCCCTCCACAGTGTATGTCTGGAATGGTGCCTGATCCAGCCTTCCATTTTCCATGAAGCCCTGGCCCCTTGTTTAGACTGTGGGCTCTTTTTGTGGGCCATGGTGCTGCTGAGTTGGTTTCTGTTGTCTGTCTTACCTGTGCTAAGTTGCTTCAGTCGTGTGTAACTCTGTGCAATCCCATGGACTGTAGCCCGCCAGGCTCCTCCGTCCATGGGATTCTCCAGGCAAGAATACTGGAGTGGGTTGCCATGCCCTCCTCCAGGGGACCTTCCATGCCTTACCCTTTAAATAATACTGATGACAAGTCACAGTCTGCTTTTTCTTGAGAGCAAGACCCCAACAGTGGTGCACATTTGAAGCGAGTTGTTCCAGTCTCACTTCCATCCGCACTCCACATTATTGGCTTTTTATTCTGACACGAATTCCCACCTTTGGCACTGTCTAGCCCTGGCGGTCTTCCTAACATTTTCCATCCTATTTGGACCAGCTCTCCTTCCCGATTTCTAGCCAGCTCATGCGTCCGCCTGGTATTTCCCTGATCTTGGGGGACAGGTCCACGTTCTACCTCCCACTCCCTCAGAAATCCTCATTCTTTTTCCTGGCAGCCATGCCCTGTCTCAGTCCTGTCTTTTCTCCATCCACTCTGGCTCCAGCTGAGACTTAACTTGGTGCACTAAAGAGCACAGAAGCGGGAGGAGGACACCTGTAATCTTGGCCTAATCTTTTCCCAGTTTCTTCCTCTTCCTCACAGCCAAGGCCATTATTGATCATTTAAAACTCTGCAGCAAGCCTGCAACCATATATTCTGTTGTGTGTCTGTTTTAAATTATTTATTTATTTAGGCCACACAGTGCAGCAAGTGGAGTCAAAACCACCCCGCCTCCCCCGCTCCCCCCGGCCCTGCCTCCCCACTCACTCCCACCCACCCACCCCTTCTCCCCATACTGGAAGTGTGGGTTCTTAACCATTGGACTGCCAGGGATGTCCCTGTGTGTGTCGTTTTAAAAAATCAGGTTTAAAGTCGATTGTTTACTTGTCATGCTGTAAACTGGGGGTTTTGGATGAGGAAATGTAATCACCATATGTGTATGTGGCAGAGACAGTGCTCATGAGAAGCCCCATATGCTCCCCCTGTTTCCCAGCCTCCCTTGCAGGTAGCTGAGGGCTATGTGCACACTCTGGCCAGTAAACTAGAAACTAGACAAGGAATGTCATTTCGACCTCTCTGTTCCCCTGCATTGACCTTGAGAGCTGCGTGCTGAGATGGCTCTCTGAGCCACAGCTGATGACAGTGGGTCCCCACTGACCCACACTGGCTTTTACATGAATAAGAAATACACCATTGGTGTGTTAAGGCACTGAAATTTTAGGGGCTTTTCTGTCTTCACAGCATAGCTTGACATCACTCTGACTTACGCAAGTGTGGAGGTTTATTCCTGCCAACACCCAAGAACTGCTTTTTAGATAACTTAAAATGTATATAAATTATCAGTGCTGATCATAGAAAATTATAAAATACAAATAAACAAAATGAAAGAAAATTAAAATCATCTTATTAGCCAGAGATAAATACTGTTAACATTTTGGTGTCTGTACTACATGTCTTTTTTTCCTAAGTCTATATAAATATATATTTATTTATTATTCTGGAATCTATTTCCTTACTTGACAAAATATCCTATACATTTCCCCAAAGCAATAAATATTACTCTATGACACAATCTTTAATCACTGCATAGCATTGCATTATGGCTGTACCATAATTTATATACTGTTGGTGTCTATTCTGTGCAAGTGCTGCACTCAATATGCCAGGAAATTTGGAAAACTCAGCAGTGGCCACAGGACTGGAAAAGGTCAGTTTTCATTCCAATCTCAAAGAAAGCCAATGCCAAAGAATGCTCAAACTACCACACAAATGCACTCATCTCACACGCTAGTAAAGTAATGCTCAAAATTCTCCAAGCCAGGCTTCAGCAATATGTGAACCATGAACTTCCTGATGTTCAAGCTGGTTTTAGAAAAGGCAGAGGAACCAGAGATCAAATTGCCAACATCCGCTGGATCACGGAAAAAAGCAAGAGAGTTCCAGAAAAACATCTATTTCTGCTTTATTGACTATGCCAAAGCCTTTGACTGTGTGGATCACAAGAAACTGTGGAAAATTCTGAAAGAGATGGGAATACCAGACCACCTGACCTGTCTCTTGAGAAACCTATATGCAGGTCAGGAAGCAACAGTTAGAACTGGACATGGAACAACAGACTGGTTCCAAATAGGAAAAGGAGTTCATCAAGGCTGTATATTGTCACCCTGCTTATTTAACTTCTATGCAGAGTACATCATGAGAAACGCTGGGCTGGAAGAAGTACAAACTGGAATCAAGATTGCCGGGAGAAATATCAATCACCTCAGATATGCAGATGACAGCACTCTTATGGCAGAAAGTGAAGAAGAACTAAAAAGCCTCTTGATGAAAGTGAAAGTGAAGAGTGAAAAGGTTGGCTTAAAGCTCAACATTCAGAAAACGAAGATCATGGCATCTGGTCCCATCACTTCATGGGAAATAAATGGCGAAACAGTGGAAACAGGGTCAGACTTTATTTTTCTGGGCTCCAAAATCACTACAGATGGTGACTGCAGCCATGAAATTAAAAAACTCTTACTCCTTGGAAGGAAAGTTATGACCATCCTAGATAGCATATTCGAAAGCAGAGACATTACTTTGCCAACAAAGGTCCAGCTAGTCAAGGTTATGGTTTTTCCTGCGGTCATGTATGGATGTGAGAGTTGGACTGTGAAGAAGGCTGAGTGCCAAAGAATTGATGCTTTTGAAGTGTGGTGTTGGAGAAGACTCTTGAGAGTCCCTTGGACTGCAAGGAGATCCTACTAGTCCATTCTGAAGGAGATCAGCCCTAAGATTTCTTTGGAAGGACTGATGCTAAAGCTGAAACTCCAGTACTTTGGCCACCTCATGCGAAGAGTTGACTCATTGGAGAAGACTCTGATGCTGGGAGGGATTGGGGGCAAGAGGAGAAGAGGACGACAGAGGATGAGATGGCTGGATGGCATCACTGACTTGATGGACGTGAGTCTGGGTGAACTCCGGGAGATGGTGATGGACAGGGAGGCTTGGCGTGCTGCGATTCATGGGGTCAGAAAGAGTCAGACACCCTGAGCGACTGATCTGATCTGGTGTCTATATTCCTCTGCCTAATTTTTTCAGTAATGTTTCTGCTCCTTTTCCACATATTTTATCCTTTACTTCCCCTCCCACTCACAGACTGACTCTTAATCATGTACATTCGTAGAATGCAAATGAGACATTCCAAAAATAAAGTGGCCATGAAATTCACAAGGTGATATTTTTGGATGGGGAAGGAAGAAGTAAAGTTTTTGCAATGTACTTATCCTTCAACTATTATTGTTATTATTAATCTTATTTGCCTGGGAAATCCTAGTTTTTATTCTCTGAGTAGTAATAAATGACGTGGAGGGGGCAAAGGATATGTCAGGATGGGTAGCATGAGGAAGCTATTTAAGTTAGGATTAGGTGTGGCTGCAAGAAACAAAACCACATCAAACTCAAACAAACAGTAGCTTAAACAAGCAGAACTCTATTTCACTGTCATAGAAGAATTTAGAGGTAGGCACTTCAATACCGTACTCTATGGAGTATCAAAGCCGGACTTCTACTTGATTTCCTAAACATTTTCTTCCACTCCCAGTCACCTTACAAAGTTCATATGACTGCTTTAACTCCAGCCATTACATCTACATTTCCATCATGAGGAGAGGATATTTTTAAAAAGGAGAAGAAAAATGTCACTTTTTTGGGAAATTGAACATATTATGTCTCTTTAGTCATTTGGTCACCTGTGGATGCATGAGAAGCTGGGAAATATAGTCTTCATCCTCAGTAGTCATGTGCCTTGCTAAAATTCAAAAATGTTAGGGCCAAAAAATAAAAAAGGATGCTATGGACTTCCCTGGTGGTCCAGTGGTTAAGACAATGCTTCCATTGCAGCGGACACAGTGGGGAACTAAGATCCCACAAGCCCCATGGTGCTGGCCAAAAAAAAAAAAAAAGTTATTGCCATAGAAGAAGGAGAGAGTAGATATTGGATATTGGTAGACAATCAGATACCTCTGCCATTTGAACCACCAGATGATTAATAAATATCCACATTTTTCTAAAGTAAATAATTTAATTTAACTGAATGTAACTATGAAATTATTTTAGTCCCTCATGGAGGAAGATCAAACTCAAGGAAAATGTAGATTACGCTAACAGTCAAATGTAATCAAACTCTCCCTTTGAATGGATGGGCTAAGTAAATACACATTCAGCACTTTACTCCCTGCAGGATTTCTGAAATCAGCCAGCTTCCTCTGAATGAACAAGTGTTAACAGAAAGAACAACTGATAGCTCTGGGCATCTTTGTTGGCACCTGGTTCCATCCAGACGAGCTATACAATCCATAATGAGCTGCAGATTCTGAGGCATGCCCAGGTCCAATTCTCAAATCCCTCAGATAGAGAAAGGAAGAAGAGTAGGTGATACGGAGAGATGAAGAAAGCCAGAGCCTTTGCTCCTGTTACTTTGACCGTCTAGACTCTCTTGTCCCTTCTCTACATGGAAAATGCTGAGGGACTTCTCTGGTGGTCCAGTGGCCAAGACTCTGCACTCCCAATGCAGGGGGCCCGGGTTCGATCTCTGGTCTGGGAACTAGATTCCACATGCAACAACTAAGACCAGACACAGCCAAATAAAGAAATATTTAAAAAAAGAAAAAAATGCTGCTCTGCTTTCTCATCATTTAAGGTACCATTCAAATATTTGCTTCTCATGATGCTTTTTCTCTGACTTTAATTTTGGGGTCCATTCACTCATCCATTCAGTAAATACTGAACTCTATCACAAACCAGGATTGGTACTTGGCATAGGGTGGGGGGATGTGCCGGTGAACTAGACAAGTCTGTGCCCTCAAATCAACAGTAATTAGGGTGGCTAGCGACCCCCACTGTGCTGGGTTGTCTGTCTAAACAAAGGATAGAGAGCTTCTGGAGAGAGGAAACCTGGAGTTTTAATGAACAAATACTTACAGAGTGCTCACTATGTGCCAGTTACTGTTCTGTTTTATACACATTAAGTATGTTGATTCTTTTAAGTCTTGTAACAACCCCATGAGTTATCGTCTCATTGTTGCTTTGAGTGTGTGTGTGCTTAGTTGCTCAGTTGTGTCCAACTCTTCTGCGACCCCATAGACTATAGCCCGTCAGGCTCCTCTGTGCATAGGATTTCCCGGGCAAGGATACTGGAGTGGGTTCCGTTTCTTACTCCAGGGGATCTTCCTAACCCAGGGGTCAAAACATCTCCTGCTTTTTCTGCGTTGGCAGGTGGATTCCTTACCACTGAGCCGCTTGGGAAGCCACTGTTACCTTATTTAATAGATAATGAAACCGTTAGCACAGAGAGGTTAAGTAACTTTTTACAAGGTCACAGAACCAGCAAGCAGTGAAGCTAAAATAAACACACATTCAGTGCTTTACTGTGAGTTTGGCTCCAGTGAGCATGCTTCACTAATATGCCATGTTTTATTATGATTCACACTACCTGAATTCCTAGTATTTAATAAAATGCCTGGAACATAGTAGATATTCAATAAACATGTGCTGAATAGAAATGAGCCAGCTGTTTGACATTAGGAAAGTTATCCTTTCTGAAGTAGAGTTTCTACAGAGAAGAAACTGGACTTGGAGATATCTGGAATCCTTTGAAACTCTATATTTGTTCCCCATTCATGTAGTAGATAACAGATCTGAAAGAACTCTTAAGGGATCATGGAATGGAGTCCTAGAGTTCAGCCTAATTTCATCTGTAGCAGGTTAGGTGGGAACTCCTATACTGATCAAGTTTATGGATGTCTTACATCTAAGGAGTAGATGATTCATAAACTCTGTACATAATGTACTGTACCAGGATGAGTGGGGTTTCCCAGATGGTGCTAGTGGTAAAGAATTTGCCTTCCAATGCAGGAGATGCAGCATATGCAGGTTCGATCCCTGGGTTGGGAAGATGCCCTGGAGTAGGAAATGGCAACCCACTCCAGTATCCTTGCCTGGAAAATCCCATGGACAGAGGAGCCTGGTGGGCTACAGTCCATGGGGTCGCAAAGAGTCAGATATGACCGAACAGGCACACACGTTCCAGGATAAATAGGATATCTAAAAGTTCCTTCATTGGGTGCAAAGGTAAAGTGCTTTTCCCTCGCATGGACAGTTTTGTAACAGAGTATTTTGGTCACATTTCACTTCAGTTTTAAGCAGCATTGGATTATGTTCTGAACTGCTGTGGACTCATTACAGATGGAACAATGCTTCTAAGACCTCTAGTCTTTGTAAATGTGGCTACAAGCAATGCATTATCCCCAGTAGACTGCTCTAAATTACCTTTTTTCAGATTTCACATGGGGCCCCAAAGACCTCAGGATACACTGCCAGAACTTTGACCAAAGCCAGCAAAATCCCCTTCCTCTGACCAAATGCCAGCTTTGGTCACTACAATTTGGCCGTTCTTCTTTCCCCTGCAGTCAGCTGGCCTTCACATTAGCCTTACCCACCCAGCTCCTGCTGCCTGGTAATCCCTGAATTGGCAGGACTGCCATCTCTGGTGAGTAATTGTCAGACAGGGGCAGTGCACTGGGCTAAAAGTGACTGTAAGGGAGAGCAGTAGTGGTCATGAACTTCCCTAAAACTCCATCAACAGTTGTATTATTTCTTTGTTGAACAGGGCTGTGTGCCCTTGCACTTAAAGATCTAATGTATTTTCATTATTTGCTTCATTCTGAAAGCTTCTGATGTAATGACTTATCATTTTGCTGAGGCAAGAATTGAACACATGCCCTGTGAGTTAAAAAAAGTTCACAGTGGATATGAAGTATAAAGTTCACAATTAAGTCCTTTTGCCAGTTAATAATCACAATAAACTGTGGAAAATTCTGAAAGAGATGGGAATACCAGACCACCTGATCTGCCTCTTGAGAAACCTATATGCAGGTCAGGAAGAAACAGTTAGAACTGGACATGGAACAACAGACTGGTTCCAAATAGGAAAAGGAGTATGTCAAGGCTGCATATTGTCACCCTGCTTATTTAACTTCTATGCAGAGTGCATCACGAGAAACGCTGGGCTGGAAGAAGCACAAGCTGGAATCAAGATTGTTGGGAGAAATATCAATCACCTCAGATATGCAGATGACACCACCCTTATGACAGGAAGTGAAGAGGAACTAAGAAGCCTCTTGATGAAAGTGAAAGAGGAGAGTGCAAAAGTTGGCTTAAAGCTCAACATTCAGAAAACGAAGATCATGGCATCTGGTCCCATCACTTCATGGCAAATAGATGGGGAAACAGTGGAAACAGGGTCAGACTTTATTTTTCTGGGCTCCAAAATCACTACAGATGGTGACTGCAGCCATGAAATTAAAAGACGCTGACTCCTTGGAAGGTAAGTTATGACCAACCTAGATAGCATATTCAAAAACAGAGACATTACTTTGCCAACAAAGGTCCAGCTAGTCAAGGCTATGGTTTTTCCTGTGGTCGTGTATGGTTATGAGAGCTGGACTGTGAAGAAGGCTGAGTGCCAAAGAATTGATGGTTTTGAGCTGTGGTGTTGGAGAAGACTCTTGAGAGTCCCTTGGACTGCAAGGAGATCCAACCAGTCCATTCTGAAGGAGATCAATCCTGAAATTTCTTTAGAAGGAATGATGCTAAAGCTGAAACTCCAGTACTTTGGCCACCTCCTGCGAAGAGTTGACTCATTGGAGAAGACTCTGATGCTGGGAGGGATTGGGGGCAGGAGGAGAAGGGGACGACCGAGGATGAGATGGCTGGATGGCATCATTGACTCAATGGACGTGAATCTGGGTGAACTCCAAGAGTCAGTGATGGACAGGGAGGCCTTGAGGGCTGCGATTCATGGGGTCGCAAAGAGTCGGACACGACTGAGCGACTGAACTGAACTGATACCTGTTTTTCCTCCCATCACCAAGGCAGACTGTGGCATTATCCATCAAAGTATTATTTGAATTGGTTAATTTCTTAAGTTTTTGTATGGTTGGACAATTACTTGGAAGTATTAGCAAAATAAAAGTAGAGGGAGCTGGATGAGTTAGGGCCCCCCTTGGGCCTCTCCCCCAGTGCTTTACCTCTCCCATCCTTCTGTCTTCCTCGAATACCTAGAACCTGCTGGAAGAAATTTCCTCTCTGAAAGTGAATGTCACTCAGTCATGTCTGATTCTTTGCAACTTCATGGACTGTACAGTTCATACAATTCTCCAGGCCAGAAGACTGGAGTGGGTAGCCTTTGCCTTCTTCAGGGGATCTTCCCAACCCAGGTATCGAATCCAAGTCTCCCACACTGCAGGCGGATTCTTTACCAGCTGAGCCACAAGGGAAGCCCTTCCTCTGAATCATCCCCCTAAACAGCTTTTCCCCTTTTTCTCAGAGTTTTTAACCATGCCTCGACAGAGTGTCTTTCCTGTTTTCTGCTCTCAGAATCCAAATTCTTCCCACTTTGGCAAGGTCCAATTTAAGACCTAATTCTAACATGAAGTCTGTCTAATGATTATCATCTACATGTGTCTCTCGTTTTGATTGTCTCTCTCTCTCATTTGAGGAGTTTTAAAATATTTAATGTAACAGTTTTATGTTCCAAAAAGAAATATCAGGCAAATGAAATGTGTCATATCTGGTCAGACTCATCGCTGGTTTCTTTCTTTCTTTTTTAAATTTTTATTTATTTATTTGGCCACCCCGCACAGCACGTGAAACTTCCCCAACCCAGGATCAAACCCGTGCCCCTTGCAGTAACAATGCAGTCTTAACCACTAGGACACCAGGCAAGCCCATCACTGGTTTCTTTACTTCATTTGACTTGCACTCTTCCAGCACCTGTGGGAGAATCAGATATTCTGGGGCGGTCTCACCCACCCCCTCAAGTCAGTCCTCAATAGGATTTATAGAAAGATTTCACTAGAAGAAAACATCTAGAACAAGCATTACACCTGCAAAGCATGCATGCAGGGGTCTTGCAAAATTCCTCTCACTGGTTACATATGTCTTTATTGACTCAGAGTTTGTGGAGTTAAAAATGTGAGGTAAGCTCCAGATGCATCTGTGGAACTCTGCTGAGCTTTGGCCTGGCCCCCATGGTGCCCTCATCACTGATCTTTCAACAACCACCTGCTCATTTCCTGAGCAAACACGGTTCCTGCAGAAAATGATCTCTTTCTATCTCTTTCCCATCATCCACCCACCGAAATTAAATGAACTGGGAAACACACCCTTTCCCACCACTGATGCATGATACTGTTTTCCACTCTTAGTTTTCCCATAAAACAGTTTGTAACAAAAATTATTAGTTCCTAAAGCAAAACTGACTTTCTTCTTTCTTACAGTCAAAATTTTGACATTATTCAGGATGGCGTGAATCTAGCTTATAAAAGTACATTTTCCAAACTCTTTGGCAGCTGGAGTTTTACATGACAGTTGTTGTTGTTCAGTGGCTAAGTCCTGTCCAGCTCTTTGTGACCCTGTGGACTACAGCACACCAGACTTCCCTGTCCTTCACCATCTCCCTGAGTTTGCTCAAACTCATGTCCATTGAGTCGGTGATGCCATCCAACCATCTCATTCTCTGTTGCCCCCTTCTCCTCCTGCCTTCAATCTTTCTCAGCATCAGGGTCTTTTCCAGTGAGTTGGCTTTTTCATCCGGTGTTCAAAGTATCGAACCAGGGTCTCCTGTGTTGCAGGAGATTCTTTACCATTTGAGCTACCAGGGAAGCCCCAGTGACAGTTATTTCCATTCAAATAAAAGCCCAAGTTACTGCCTAAGATTTCCAATGATGTTCTTTAAACAGAAATAACTCAGCAGGTACTCACCAAGGCCCTTTGTCCTTTCTCTGTATTCCTCTTAGACTATGGTCATAATGCCTGGCAAACAGGGTGCCACTTGGGTATCATGAAGATGACTGAACAGAAAGATAAAAGGAATCTGGGTCTCTGATGATGTGATGCAGTTACCATACCCACCTTGGACTCAGTTCCTCTAGGTGCTTTGTAATGTAAGAAATTAAAACAAAACATTATCTAATTTGCTCAACCACTGGTTTGCGGGAGTTATTACACGCTGTCAAACTCAAATCCTGATAGTCATTTGTCTCTGACAAACCTCTTCTCACGAACAATCTTGCATTGGATCCAAGGCAGCTTGGTAGGAAAACAAATCTGATTTTCCTTACAGAGAGCCCAAAGGTTCTCCAGGTCAGACCTCCTAGTGCCCAAGTATCACGATGTGCGCTCTGCCTCTCTCTCACCTTATGAACCTTCTGTAGCTGATATGGGACATCACACAGTGGCTCCGACATATTGGTAATTCTTCCTTGCTGGTGGAGAACTCCCCCAAAGATAAAGGCTGAAAATGCACATTCTCGCTTTGCTAAGTTTCTTGCTGTGAGAGTGTGAACATGTGGCCTGCTTCTGTCCAGGGACGTTCAGAAGGGAAAGTCACTGGGATGCTTGCTTCTCTAATAAAAAGGGACCCTTGAAGAACAAACATCCCTTCCTTTTCACTGGAAGCATTGCTGAGAAATGCTGAGTCATCTTGTGTTCAGCAACAAGGTGAGAAGAACAAAAGTCCTGGATGGGAAGGCTTGGGTCCCAAGACATGCCTCCAATGTCTGAGACACTGATTCTGGGCATCAGCTGCCTTTGAACATCTGGGTTTTGTTTATTCCACTTTTGAGTATACTCTGATACTGGTACTTGAAAGAACTCTAAATGATACAACAGTGTCAGAATAGGACTGGCTGCCACCTTCAGAATATCTAGGTCTGTTTATTTTTTTAAAAAACTTTTTATTTTATATGGGAGTATAGCCAATTAAAACGTGATAGTTTCAGGTAGACAGCAAAGAGATTCAGCCATACATATACACGTATCCATTCTCCCCTGAGCTCTAGATCTGTTTCTTTAAATTACTCATTTCCTTTGCCATGTAGATACCTGAACAGCCTGTGTTGCTGGTCATCAAACAAGTCCAAACAAGTCTGAATCTGCAAGGAGTGTAGTTCAGGCATTATGCTGGGACTCTACAATGTAATTCCTATTCTAATTCTTGACTTTTTTCGTATTATGCTGCTACTGCTAAGTCGCCTCAGTTGTGTCCGACTCTGTGCGACCCCATAGACGGCAGCCCACCAGGCTCCCCCGTCCCTGGGATTCTCCAGGCAAGAACACTGGAGTGGGTTGCCATTTCCTTCTCTATTCTAATTCTTAACTTTTTTCGTATTATAGATTTTAATATAATCACCACCTTGTGGTATGTTACTTTAAAAACAGTAAAAGAATTTGGATGCTTGATTAAAAGTCTTTATAAGGGAAACAGGATTGCTTAAATATCAGAATTATATATAAAAAATCCACAAATACCAATTAAAATATGTGGAGTCAAACTTTTATTATCTAATTGAAATGTTTGAAAATATTTTGCAGGTTTTTTTTTTTTTTAATCAACAATGAATAGACTTGAAGCAAGATACCAAAGAGTAAATATTTTATTTGCTACAAATAAGTATTGTCTTATTTCTATGGGTACATCCTAATATATTAATACTTGCAGATGAGATATTTGCTCCTAGTTAATCTGGTGGTATTAATTTATGTTTTAAATCAGATAGGGACTGGGGCTTAGGGACTGGGGCATCCCTGGTGGTCCCGTGGTGAAGACTCCATGCTCCCAATGCAGGGGGCCTTGGGTTCAATACCTGGTCAGGGAACTAGATTCCACATGCCACAACTAAGGATTCACATGCCACAGCCAAAGATCCCATGCACTACAACTAAGACTAGGTGTAGCTAAATAAATAAATATATATTTTTTAAAAATTAGGTAGGGTCTGCAGGAAAGATACATACGTACGTGAAGTCGCTCAGTCGTGTCCGACTCTTTGCGACCCCATGGACTGTAACCTACCAGGCTCCTCTGTCCATGGGATTTTTCAGGCAATAGTACTGGAGTGGATTGCCATTTCCTTCTCCAAGGGATCTTCCCAACCCATGGATCAAACCCGGGTCTCCCGCATCGTAGACAGACGCTTTTACCGTCTGAGCCACCAGGGAAGTCGGCTGAATATTTAATATTTCCATCCAAATCCTCAAGATATGCATAAATCTTAAATGGTTCTTCAGTCTGCTTTCCCACAGTGGCAGAAGGGCTGTCTAGATGGTCAGTGCTAAACCAAGTTAGTGCAGCTCTATTCACCTGCACAGAACACTTGAGTGAAAAGTAAGCATTTCAGTCAATCATCTGAATAGTTTAAGACTCACAGATAAAGCACTGGAATGATAAAACTTCTCACAGAGATTTGGGCAAGTCAGTGTTGCAGTCTTTGTTTTCTTCCTGAAGAAGATACCATATGACCAAGAAGAGTGCTCTGACCTATTATAATTAGGAAAAATAATCCAGTATCTCTGTGCGTTATAACCATACACTGTTACAAAGAATGTTCAGTTTCTTGAATGTCAAAGCGGTATTCCAAGAGGAAAGACTGATGAATAGAGATTGGGAGTTCTCTTTTAGATGGGAGTAACAAAATTAGTTGGGCAAACTCCGGGAGATAGTGAGGAATGGGGAAGTCTGGCATGCTGCAGTCCGTGGGATCGCAAAGAGTTAGACACAGCTTAGAGATCAAACAATAACAGCTAATTTAGTAAGGAAATAGTTGGTTAGCCTAGGATTCTGGGTCAGTCAGAAACCAACCCTGATCTAAATAATATTTAGAATTCTATGTGTAGTTATTACTAGAGGACTTTGACCACTCTTTGATTTTTATTCTACTGGCAAGAACCCCAGGGAGGTGGAGGATGACAGGTGTCTCTAACCCAACCCCCAACAGCGACACTACCAATATTAATCTCCATTCAAGAGGCACTGGAGAAAGGAGAGTTTTTGTGACTTGAGTGTACTGTGCTTTCCTTGGCAATACTCAGGCCATGGGAGAGCACTACAGCCATAGAATCAGAGCAGAAAGGATTCAGAAGAGTCCAATCATCTACATTTCCACAAATGAGAAAACACATCCAGGAGTGTTATCCAGGCAGCTTCCACATGAAACCTCAGATTGCTTGGTTCATGTACTTCCACATTCTTCCAGTACATTATTGAACCAAAAGGCTATTAAGAGAGTAATGCAGAAAAAATGAGATGCTCCAGGTTTGGGTATCATGATGTATGTGAATTCACTCTGAAGAACACTGAAAAATAGAAAGGAATTTGTTACAGGTCTCAAAATCGAGGAAGACTTCACCAAAAATGCCAAAGGATTCTCCAAATAGTCTCAACTTGGGTGTGATGGACTGCAAACATCATGCTCACTGTAAGGAAGTTGTTCATATCTCCCCATTTTCAGGATTCTGGCCAATAGTGTATAAAAACCAAGGACTGGGCAGCATGGGATTCAAAGCCCATCATTATTAGGACTTTGGGGATGGCAAGATTGGAGATGGTGGGACTGGATATAGCGGGAGGGGTTTGCTTGACGGCAGCAGGTCTAAAAGAGACAGAGAGACAGCTAAGAGCAAACACGTATTGGGTTGGTGTGTGTGTGTGTTAGTCACTCAGTTGCGTCCAACTCTTTGTGACCCCATCAACTATAGCCCACTGGGCTCCTCTGTCTTTGGGATTCCCCAGGCAAGAATACTGGAGTGGGTTGCCATTTCCTTCTCCGTTGGGTTGATAATGAAGTTCATTTGGGTTTTTCCATAACATCTTATGGAAAAACCTGAATGAACTTGTTGGCCAATCCAATATTTATTGCCCAAGTTTCAAAGCTGGAACAGTTGGTGAAGACGGAAGTCAGGGTCTCTCTATTCGCACCAGGTAAGGCACTCCTCCTGTTCATTATAGGTATTAATATTATTACTTTCTCTTTTAATAGGTACAGTAATTTGCCTTTCCTTTGTTTTTGCTCTGTTTTTTAAAAATTACTTAAACTCTTATAGACAACCAACAAGGATCTATTGTACAGCACAAGGAACTTAACTCAATATTCTGTAATAACTTACATGGGTAAAGAATCTGAAAAAGAATGAAGATATGTGTGTGTGTGTTTAGTTGCTCAGTTGTGTCCAACTCTTTGTGATCCCATGGACTGCAGCCAGCCAGGCTGCTCTGTCCATGGGAGGCTGGCTGCAGTCCATGGGATCCTCCATCCAAGCATACTGGAGTGGGTTGCCATTCCCTTCTCCAGGGGATATTCCCTACCCAGGGATGGAACCTGTATCTCCTGCATTGCAGACAGATTCTTTACCATCTGAGCCACCAGGGAAGCCCATGCACACGCACACACACACACACACACACACACACACACACTCTTTACCATCTGAGCCACCAGGGAAGCCCATGCACATGCACAAGCACACACACACACACACACACACACACACACACACACACGTATAACTGAATCATTTTGCTGTACACCTGAAAGTAACACATAGTAAATCAACTATACTTCAATAAAATTTAAAATATAAATATGTGAAATCTTTTTTAAAAAGTTACCCAGTAACTCTTAAAGTTACTCTTCAATGACCTTTAGAATTTTCAGAAAAATCATTCAAATCCTGGAAGTAAGACAAAGATGAGCAGCATGTCTTTTTAAGGTCATATCACTTTAGGACTATAGGGAACTGTACCTAGTTCATTGTTTACTGTTGATGAAAGGCCCTGGACTTAGTGAATTACTTGCTAAATTCTAGATTTTTATCCGGTAGAGATGCAAATAATATTTGTCCTATGAAACAGATCATCGCTAAGATTTACAGCCTGTTGAGAATTAATCAGTTTTTTTTTATTGAACTTAGCAACCTTATCCTAACATTTTTGTTAAACTGATTATATATACTACATTTTCAGATACTCTCTGAATCAATCATAACTACTTACTGGTTGCCACATTAATGATCTTTAACATGTATTCATTTTGTATTTGCTGGATAGTTCATATTAGCTTTTTGAAAATTATCCTTTAATAGAATTTTTCCCCTAGTATTCTTTCTAAAATGTCTTGAGAGTTTGATTGGAACTCATGTCATTTATAGATTCTTTGGGGGAGAATTTTATACCCTTACAATCCTGAGATTTACTACCCAACAGCTGGTATTTTTTACTTTCCTTAGTTTTTTTCATTTAGATACTACACTTTATTTTTTTCCAGTTTATTCTAGGGTAATTCATTTTCTGTTGTTAATGGGAGTTTTTTTCCATTTTTATTTCCTAGCTTAATTTATGGCACTCCACTCCAGTACTCTTGCCTGGAAAATCCATGGACGGAGGAGCCTGGTAGGCTGCAGTCCATGGGGTCACTAGCGTCAGACACGACTGAGCGACTTCACTTTCACTTTTTCACTTTCATACATTGGAGAAGGAAATGGCAACCCACTCCAGTGCTCTTGCCTGGAGAATCCTGGGGATGGGGAAGCCTGGTGGGCTGCCGTCTATGGGGTCACAGAGTCGGACCTAACTGAAGCGACTTAGCAGCAGTAGTAGCAGCAGCAGCAGCAGCTTAATTTTTAAAATAGAAAAATAGAAAGTATGTGTGTGTTTATCCATAACCTTCCATCTTACTGAACTCTTATAGTATTTTTTTTTTTTTTTTAATTTTAGTCACACAGCTCGGCATGCAGGAGTTGGGGTGGGTCTTAAGTTCCCTGACCAGGTATAGAACCCATAACTCCTGCAGTGGAGGCTTGGAGTCTTAACCACTGGATTGCCAGGGAAATCCCTGAATTCTTATATTATTACAAATAGGTTTGGTGTTGTTTTTTTTTGGAGTTTTTCCAGATATACAATGATATATAATCAAATCCGGATAATTCTGCTGCCCCCTTGCTGGTATTTGTAATTCCTCTTTCCATAAAACATATTTATAGAACACTATTCAATAGTAAATGAAAGAGTGGGCACTCCTGTTTTGCATAACATTATCATAGTTGGACATCACCAGATGGTCAACACCGAAATCAGATTGATTATATTCTTTGCAGCAAAAGATGGAGAAGCTCTATACAGTCAGCAAAAACAAGACCAGGAGCTGACTGTGTCTCAGACCATGAACTCCTTATTGCCAAATTCAGACTTAAATTGAAGAAAGTAGGGGAAACCACTAGACCATTCAGGTATGACCTAAATCAAATCCCTTATGACTATACAGTGGAAGTGAGAAATAGATTTAAGGGCCTAGATCTGATAGATAGAGTGCCTGATGAACTATGGAATGAGGTTCCTGACATTGCACAGGAGACAGGGATCAAGACCATCCCCATGGAAAAGAAATGCAAAAAAGCAAAATGGCTGTCTGGGGAGGCCTTACAAATAGCTGTGAAAAGAAGAGAAGTGAAAAGCAAAAGAGAAAAGGAAAGATATAAACATCTGGAGGCAGAGTTCCAAAGAATAGTAAGGAGAGATAAGAAAGCCTTCCTCAGTGATCAATGCAAAGAAATAGAGGAAAACAACAGAATGGGAAAGATTAGAGATCACTTCAAGAAAATCAGAGATACCAAGGGAACATTTCATGCAAAGATGGGCTCGATAAAGGACAGAAATGGTATGGACCTAACAGAAGCAGAAGATATTAAGAAGAGGTGGCAAAAATACACAGAAGAACTGTACAAAAAAGAGCTTCATGACCCAGATAATCACGATGGTGTGATCACTCACCTAGAGCCAGACATCCTGGAATGTGAAGTCAAGTGGGCCTTAGAAAGCATCACTACGAACAAAGCTAGTGGAGGTGATAGAATTCCAGTGGAGCTATTCCAAATCCTGAAAGATGATGCTGTGAAAGTGCTACACTCAATATGCCAGCAAATTTGGAAAACTCAGCAGTGGCCACAGGGCTGGAAAATGTCAGTTTTCATCCCAATCCCAAAGAAAGGCAATGCCAAAGAATGCTCAAACTACCCCACAATCGCACTCATCTCACACACTAGTAAAGTAATGCTCAAAATTCTCCAAGCCAGGCTTCAGCAATATGTGAACCATGAACTTCCTGATGTTCAAGCTGGTTTTAGAAAAGGCAGAGGAACCAGAGATCAAATTGCCAACATCCACTGGATCATGGAAAAAGCAAGAGAGTTCCAGAAAAACATCTATTTCTGCTTTATTGACTATGCCAAAGCCTTTGACTGTGGATCACAATAAACTGTGGAAAATTCTGAAAGAGATGGGAATACCAGACCACCTGACCTGCCTCTTGAGAAATCTGTATGCAGGCCAGGAAGCAACAGTTAGAACTGGATATGGAGCAACAGACTGGTTCCAAATAGGAAACAGAGTACGTCAAGGCTGTATACTGTCACTCTGTTTATTTAACTTCTATGCAGAGTACATCATGAGAAATGCTGGGCTGGAAGAAACACAAGCTGGAATCAAGATTCCTGGGAGAAATATCAGTCACCTCAGATATGCAAATGACACCACCTTTATGGCAGAAAGTGAAGAGGAACTAAAAAGCCTCTTGATGAAAGGGAAAGAGGAGAGTGAAAGAGTTGGCTTAAAGCTCAACATTCAGAAAACGAAGATCATGGCATCCGGTGCCATCACTTCATGAGAAATAGATGGGGAAACAGTGTCAGACTTTATTTTTCTGGGCTCCAAAATCACTGCAGATGGTGACTGCAGCCATGAAATTAAAAGACGCTTACTCCTTGGAAGGAAAGTTATGACCAACCTAGATAGCATATTCAAAAGCAGAGACATTACTTTGCCAACAAAGGTCCAGCTAGTCAAGGCTATGGTTTTTCCTGTGGTCATGTATGGATGTGAGAGTTTGACTGTGAAGAAGGCTGAGTGCCAAAGAATTGATGCTTCTGAACTGTGGTGTTGGAGAAGACTCTTGAGAGTCCCTTGGACTGCAAGGAGATCCAACAGGTCCATTCTGAAGGAGATCAGCCCTGGGATTTCTTTGGAGGGAATGATGCTGAGGCTGAAACTCCAGTACTTTGGGCACCTCCTGCGAAGAGTTGACTCATTGGAAAAGACTCTGATGCTGGGAGGGATTGGGGGTTGGAGGAGAAGGGGACGACAGAAGATGAGATGGCTGGATGGCATCACTGACTCAATGGATGTGAGTCTCAGTGAACTCCCGGAGTTGGTGATGGACAGGGAGGCCTGGAGGGCTGCAGTTCATGGGGTCGCAAAGAGTTGGACACGACTGAGCGACTGATCTGATCTGATCATAGATGGAGGTGCGGTTTTCAAGGCACTGGATAAAGAGCCTATTTTTAGTAAATTGATACAAAGAAAAGATCTCCTTTAATAGTGCAATCTTTATTTTCTCTTAGTCCTCATTTCCTGTTTAATCATACCTCAAATCTTGACTCCTCCTGTGTATTGGAGATAGGTCTGGCTTCTTTGGTGGCTCAGATGGTAAAGAATCTGCCTGCAATGCAGGACACCTGGGTTCGATCCCTGGGTCGGGAAGATCCCCTGGAGGAAGAAATGACAACCCCCTCCAGTATTCTTGTCTGGAGAATCCCATGGACAGAAGAGCCTGGCAGGCTACATTCCATGGGTTCACAAAGAGTCAGATGCGACTGAGCAACTAATACACTTTAGGAGCTCTGCTAATGGAAGCTAACATACTAGCTTTAATACTATTAGATTAATCAACTCCATATGAGCAACTGTGAGTGAGTGAGTGAGTGAGTGAAGTCGCTTCAGTTGTATCTGACTCTTTGCAACCCTATGGACTATAGCCACCAGGCTCCTCTGTCCCTGGGATTCTCCAGGCAAGAATACTGGAGTGGGCTGCCATTTTCTTCTGCAGGGGACCTCCCTTTCCCAGGGATCGAACTCAGGTTTCCCACACTGCAGGCAGACTCTTTACCCTCTGAGCCACCAAAAAATCCCATGAGCAACTGTGATGCTCTCTCAATTTACCTGGTGTCTAAAAAAAAAAAAAATTCTGCTTTAGGAGGTAAAAGGTTTTTTCAAGAAAAAGGTGGACCGGTGCTTAGAGGAAATGGGAGGAGCAGGACACACCATGCCTGCCACTGTTTCTACCAGGGTGCCTCATCCAGGTGAAGGGACAGGGCCAAACAAACAGCTTTCCCGTGTCTGCCAAATGGCCCTGGTCACCGCTGCGGCCTTGCCAAGGGTAGGGTTCTGCTATAGACTGTGCGGAGCTAAGAGCTGAATACAGATTCCTTTTCTGTGCCTCTGGCCCGTGGAGCAGGCTTGTCTGGCCCAGATTGCACTTGAATAGATGAAAAGAATCTGTTTTCGCCTTGGCCTGGGGCCTGCAGTCAAGACCACAAAGGCTAGCACACACACACAGGAGTGGAAGGGCAGCTAAGAAATCGGAGAGAGGAAACTTAGGGGATTTTGAGAAGAAATAAACAATCCCTCAAGAACCTTTCCAGCTAATGTAGATTATGAGCTATTCAAATGGCCCCGTTGCTCTCATTTGGAGAAATGAAAACTGCAAAGATACTAGTTACAGCCTCCTGTGGGTTCACCAGAATCCAGTCTCCCAATCTTTTAAAGAAAATCTAGGTAAGAAGAAAGCTACTGGGGACTTCCCTGGTGGTCCAGTGGTTAACACTCTGCACTCCCAGGACAGGGGACCCCAGTTCGATCTCTGGCCAGGGAGCTAGATCCCACATGCCGCAACCAATACCTGGCAGAACCAATAGATAAATAAATATTTAATTTAAATATTTATATATAAACAAATATTTTTTATTTATTAAATAAAAGCCAAATAAATAAATTTTTTTTAAAAAAGAGAAAGGTTATACAGGCCTAACGGTGGGACCGTGGGAGATGAGAAACATTGTGAACAAGAAGGATTTCTCCCCCCAAGCTTGATCCAGGAATGCAAAAATTTAACCAAAATTAGAGAAATGCTGGTCCATGCATGATAAAGAGCTTGGGAAAACTGGCAGTGATTTTTATCAATGTGCTTTGTTTGTTGGGTAATTATGAGAACCAGTCCCTTTGTTTAAAAAGAACTGTCTTTAGAGTAGCTGGGAAAGCAAGTCCTTACTCTCTTCCTGTTTGGGTTAGAACCAATAAGATGGGTTTTTTTTTTTTACATGGGAGCAATGACTGTGCCTGACGTTTCTGCCTGGAGGACTTGGTAGAATACAGTCCCAGGTGTAATCTGGAGTCTCTGTCCGTAGCCCAGACCCAGGATGCAAAAGGAAGTGCGGTCTGCAAGGCCTAAGCTCATGAGGAAGCTCCATCCTTCCGTTTATGAGAATGGTTGCTGCTGCTGCTAAGTCGCTTCAGTCGTGTCCGACTCTGTGCGACCCCATAGACGGCAGCCCACCAGGCTCCCCCGTCCCTGGGATTCTCTAGGCAAGAACACTGGAGTGGGTTGCCATTGCCTTCTCCAATGCATGAAAGTGAGAAGTGAAAGTGAAGTTGCTCAGTCGTGTCTGACTCTTAGCGACCCCATGGACTGCAGCCCACCAGGCTCTCCCGTCCATGGGATTTTCCAGGCAAGAGTACTGGAGTGGGATGCCTGAGAATGGTTACTCTTAGCTATTTCCACATGATGGGAAACACTATGTGTTTGGGGAAAAAACTATGTAGATGATTAGGACTATCAGAGACCATCAGGTGAGACCTCTTCCATGTTTTTTCCTCCAATTTATTTCTGCCTTTGTTGCCTATTGGAGAAGGCAATGGCACCCCACTCTAGTACTCTTGCCTGGAAAATCCCACGGATGGAGGAGCCTGGTAGGCTGCAGTCCATGGGGTCACTAAGAGTCAGACATGACTGAGTGACTTCACTTTCTCTTTTCACTTTCATGCATTGGAGAAGGAAATGGCAACCCACTCCAGTGTTCTTGCCTGGAGAATCCCAGGGACGGGGGAGCCTGGTGGGCTGCCGTCTATGGGGTCACACAGAGTCGGACACGACTGAAGCGACTTAGCATAGCATAGCATTGTTGCCTATATGTTTGTTCCTGGCCTTTGCTACTGCGTTGTTGTGGTTGTTTAGTCACTCAGTTGTGCCTGACTCTTTGCCATCCCATGGACTGTAGCCCACCAGGGTCCTCTGTCCATGGGATTCCTCAGGCAAGAATATTGGAGTGGGTTGCCATTGCCTCCTCCAGAGGATCTTCCCAACCCAGGGATTGAACCCAAGTCTCCTGCTTGGCAGGCAGTTTCTTTACCACTGAACCACCTGGGAAGTCCTTGCTATCGCATGAGATAGTATTTTTGTATGTCAAGTGTGGGAATTACTGTTACCACTGCCCAGGAAGCATGTCAAAATGCAGACTCCCAGGCCCTGCCCCAGAACTACTGAATCAGAATATATGGGAAAGAGGAGGAAGATGCATCTTTTATGATCTTAAGTTTGAGAACTGGACCTCTGAGGGCTCACAGACATGACTCTAAACCACAGTGGTACTGGGTATTACATGGTCTTAGGCAAATTATTTAACCTGTCTCGGTTTTCTGGGCTGCAAAACAGGACTCACTCTACCTACTTGATATTGTTGTTGTAAGTATCAATGACTATATTTTAAGTCAATGTACATAGGATAGCATGCGGCAGAGTTAGTGTTCATTCTACATCAGAGATTATATTTGCTCTCATCTGGATAAACCTTGAAGGTCAGAGCCTCCTGAAGTGGCTGCAGGTCAACTGGTTTAAACCTACCATGTATGTCCCCCTTCACCCTTCATTACCCAGTTCCCCCACACACTCTGCCTTCACGAGCCAAGAAGAACCAGCAGATAGAAGCCCTGGTCCCAAGGTCAGGACAGATTCTCCTTTGCTCTTGAAACTGCTCCCCTGCCTTGGTCTTCTTGTTGCTCTGTGCCGGCTCTGGTCTCTGGCTTCTGCATCTGCTGCATTGCTCAATGTGGTGGCCTCCTCAGGCTGCCTTGGATGGCTCGGGATTCTTGTCTCTCTGTATCTGCAGGTTGTCTCTGTTTGGCATTACTCACAATTCTCTGAGGAAAACTCTCTCATCCATTCTCTTTCCTGTGGATCTCCCAGTGGTATGACTATGTTCTCTATCAGAGGAAGAGAATCTGGACAAACCACACCTTAAGTTCCAATTCTCTGTGAGTAGACACAGACCAAACAATAGAAAACAACTGGAGTATTTGTTTAAAAATAGTGGCCTCCGGGAATTGCAGCCTTTGGTCCTTATTCCATTTTATGAAAGCCTTTATGTTTTCTTTTAAACTACACCCCACTCTTTTGGGCTTTCCTGGTGGCTCAGTTGGTAAAGAAACTGCCTGCAATGCAGGAGACCTGGAGTTCGATCCGTGCGTCGGGAAGATCCCCTGGAGGAGGTCATGACAACCCATTCCAGTATTCTTGCCTAAAGAATCCCATGGATAGAGGAGCCTGGTGCGCTGCAGTCCATGGGGTTGCAAGAGTCAGACACGACTGAGTGGCTAAACCATCACCACTCTTTTGCCTTTCAAAGCTGAAATGTAGGTTTGTGCTGTGCCTTTTCAGGAAGGAAGGTGTGCTCGGTAGGGTGTGTGAGAACAATTAAAACAGCACTGTGAGCAAGACAGCTTCCAACCGAAGGAGACGGCTTTTAACTGCTCAAAACTTGAAATGCCAACTACTTGTGAGTGGGTGGTTATGATTTCTTTCTCTTTTTTCTTATAATTGTAAAGCTTCACTGACTGGGTACTCTTCCCAAAAGAGCAGTCTAGAAAAGAAACATCTCCAGCAAAGTCGTTCTTCCTTAATGGTTGAGTGAAAATGCAAGCTATATAAAAGGAACCTGAAGTAAGAATGTCTTCATTGAAGCTCAAAACACCAAGTGTAAACGGATTCATTCTTTGTGATGGAAGGAGTTGTAAAATATTAGCATCCTTGGTGTCCAGGTGTGAGATGGAAGGAGTGGAGGCATTCAGTCATTTCCCCAAGGTTGCTCTGTATGAATCTCTGGTGGGAGCAGAACTTAAGTAACAGCAGCAATTAGCACTTAAGTACCAGTCAGCCCTTGACATCGCTGACCCTCAGTCTCTGGAGAAAGATGCCACTTCTCTTGAGAAATAAATTTTTCTCTCTCTCTCTCTCTCTCTCTCTCACACACACACAGTTGCACAGAAACAAGAAACTTCATTTCTCCTTGCTGCTGCTAAGTCACTTCAGTCGTGTCCGACTCTGTGCGACCCCATGGACTGCAGCCTACCAGGCTTCTCCGTCCATGGGATTCTCCAGGCAAGAACACTGGAGTGGGTTGCCATTTTCTTCTCCAATGCATGAAAGTGGAAAGAGAAAGTGAAGTTGCTCAGTCGTGTCTGACTCTTAGCGACCCAATGGACTGCAGCCTACCAGGCTCCTCCCTCCATGGGATTTTCCAGGCAAGAGTACTGGAGTGGGGTGCCATTGCCTTCTCCCTCACTTCTCCTTAGGTTCTGCCTTTTACAGACTAACCAGTATATGCTGATCATATACCTCAGAGACACACTGATTAAGACATGTGAGTAAGTAGAACTATACCATCTCTCAGGCTTCCCTGATGGCTCAGTGGTCAAGATTCTGTCTGCAGTGCAGGAGACCCATGAGACAAGGTTCAATACCTGGGTGGAGGAAATGGCAACCCACTCCAGTATTCCTGCCTGGGAAATCCCATGGACAGAGGAGCCTGGCAGGCCTCAGTCCATGGGGGTCCCAAAAAGCCAGACAGGACTGAGCATGCATGCATACACATACCATCTGCATGGGGATCAGAGTGTACCGGACCAGAATTCTGGAGGCCACCAAGTACAGTTATGCTGCTTAGAAGTGAAATAAAAAGTGAGGTCTCAGGTTAACTCAGTCACAATGCAATAATGAAGACAGACTGTAAGGTAAATAGATTTATATTTACAGAAACCCGCCCCCCCCCCCCCGACATGTACAATATAAGAAACATGAGAATAAAATTAATGAGTATCTGGATCAAGTATTGAGGGAATAAGCCATGACTGAGTATGTTTCCTATAATAAACTAAATTTAGGTAATAATTAGTACCAGATAGCACTAAATGTGTTTCCAACTGCTCAAGGATCTTAGTCAATTAAAAAGTGTTTCAGTTCTACAACCTGAGTGGACTCTGAAACTTTTCTGGTTTGATCAGCCAAAACTTGGGGCTACGGCCTGAGCCTGGAACCCAGCTTTGAGGCCCTTCTTAGGACTTCCTGGGCTTCCCAGATGGCGCTAGTAGTAAAGAATCTGCCTGCCAGTGCAGGAGATGCAAGTGATGAAGGTTGAATCCTTGGGTTGGGAAGATCCCCTGGAGGACAAAATGCCAACCCCTCCAGGGTTCTTGCTTGAGAAGTTCCATGGGCAGAGGAAACTGGTGGGCTATAGTCCATGGGGTCGCATAGAATTGTACACGACTGAGTGACTGAGCACAAGCACAATCTCAGGATTTCCCAAACAAAGGTTTAAGTTGGACAGCATTTAGGGAGCATCTCTCCTGGTGGTCTCACTTTTTAACTAGACAAAATTCTTAAGCCACCGGCAGGGGCACTAAGCATGGAATTCTAGGCACCAGCTAGCAGGTGAGGGAAGAACTCTCAGGTCCAATAGTAAGAGAATATGAGAGGAAGTATGATTAGGACAGATGATCATACAAAAACATTTTCGATAAATATTTATCGACATGGAAAGTGAAAAAAACTTGTTAAAGAGAAAAGCAGATTGCATACATTATTTTCAATATGATCTGTTAAAATTTTTATAGAGAGACATGTTTATGAAGATATGTTTATAAAGATATATAGGAGAAATATACCAAAATCTTAGTAGGGAATATCTCTGAAGTGTAGAATTACAGATTTTTGTATGTTTCTGCCATTTCTAATTTTTAAACAATGAGCTTGTATTGTTTTATCTTTTAAAAAATCTTTTATTTTTATTTTCAAATATAAGACACTATTCAAAATGTTCCTGAATAAAAAGGCCATTTTTATTTAAAATAAGCACCAAGGCCCATACTTCATCTCCTCAAGTAAGGAGAGATTCAGGGGCAGCTTCATAATTCATCAATCATTCATGTCTTCATTCACCATCCAGGTGTCGGGTATAGGAATTCAGGCTAAATAAAGCTGCATCCCAGGTCCCTGGGATGAAGAAGAGAAGGCAGGAAATTTCCATGGTGCAGGGCTAGCAGACAGAGTCTCCGATGGCAGTCAGCTACTGTAGTTCCTTTCATTTCATCCCAGACATATCCAGAAGATATTTTTTGAGGTGGGACATTTCAGGTCATCTCCTTGGGTTCTCCCTTGGCCCCTACTAGGGTGGCCTCTGACCTTTTCAATTGATTTCCCTGACACAGATTCCTAGGAGCATGGTCTGCTCTATAAAAGTATAAATTTCCGAGAAACAAAGTCACTTTAGCCTGAAGACCAGGTTTCGAGGCTGTGCATCAGTCGACAGCGGTTACGTAACGGTTTGTCTTTGTTCCTCTGGCCATCTGTGACCTCTCCTCTCCTTCCTGCTGACACCATCCCCAACAGAAAAATAAAATCTGTTTAGCCTAATGTACCGCCTTCTCTCCTGAGCCTTTGCGGAGAATAATAACAGCAGCTGCATGACTTTTGCTTAATGTAAATACTTTATTTACTTTTGTATTTAATTTATGCATCTGTCCAGTGTTTGCACAGCTGTTTGATGTCTGTGTGCCCATAGATTAGCCTTTGCTGATTTGATCCAGCTTAAACTCTAAGTGCTGAGAAACAGAGGGGGCTCTCAGTGCATTTTACCCAGCCTCCAGCATGATACCATACAGATGAAAACTTAATTAAGAATGCCGGAGGTTGAGACATCTCCTTGAAAGTATCTTTGTCCCTTGATAAGAGAACAATTTTACCTGATCTGCTCACACAAAACGTGACTTTGTATCAAGGCGAAGTTGTGGAGGTTTTTTCTCTTCCCAAAACTGTACCAAATTATTTGGGGAAGTGTAGGATATGAGATTCAGCCTGGATGCAGGGCTAGTAATTATGGGATGGGTTGGGATGGAAAATTGCTCTTCCTGAGGTTTACTTGTCCATCAAAAAACCAAGAAAGGACTGGGTAGTGTAATGGCAATGGTTTGGTTAACCCATATACTTGGAACTTAGTTTGCATCAGATCAGATTAAATCAGATCAGTCGCTCAGTCGTGTCCGACTCTTTGCGACCCCATGAATCGCAGCACGCCAGGCCTCCCTGTCCATCACCAGCTCCCGGAGTTCACCCAGACTCACATTCATCGAGTCAGTGATGCCATCCAGCCATCTCATCCTCTGTCATCCCCTTCTCCTCTTGTCCCCAGTCCCTCCCAGCATCAGAGTCTTCTCCAATGAGTCAACACTTCGCATGAGGTGGCCAAAATACTGGAGTTTCAGCTTTAGCATCATTCCTTCCAAAGAAATCCCAGGGCTGATCTCCTTCAGAATGGACTGGTTGGATCTCCTTGCAGTCCAAGGGACTCTCAAGAGTCTTCTCCAACACCACAGTTCAAAAGCATCAATTCTTCGGCGCTCAGCCTTCTTCACAGTCCAACTCTCACATCCATACATGACCACAGGAAAGACCATAGCCTTGACTAGGCGAACCTTTGTTGGCAAAGTGATGTCTCTGCTTTTGAATATGCTATCTAGGTTGGTCATAACTTTCCTTCCAAGGAGTAAGCGTCTTTTAATTTCATGGCTGCAGTCACCATCTGCAGTGATTTTGGAGCCCAGACCTGTACCTAAATGTGGACTAGTTTGTGATGTCTTGTGGAAAGAGCTGAGGTCAGCTGTACCAGGTACAGTACTGGAGGTAGGGGTGGGAATGCAAGGGCAAGGACCCCCTACCCCACTCCGCCCAGTCTTTTCCCCCTCCAGTAGGAGAAGGAGAGTGGGGAGAAAAAACAGTGGACAGGGATTTCTGTTTGGATGGGCTCTTTCCTATAATGTACAGGTATCATTATCCTTCAGTAACGTTTTTGTCCAGTTTTATGTGACCTGACCATCAACACCCATTTTCTTTACTTTTTCTTTTTTTAAGATAAGGGACTTCCTTGGTGGTCCAGTGACTAAGACTCAGCGCTTCCAGTGCCAGGGACCCTGGTCAGGGAAACAGATCCCGCATGTCGAAACTAAGGCCCAGTGCAGCCCAATAAAATAAAAAAAAATATTTGAAAAAATAAAAAAAGAGATAATAAAGATCAAGTACAGGTTGAATTTTAGGCAGAATTTTAATCTCTCTGTGCCTCAGTCTCTCTCAATGTGATTAGTGCCTCACACCTGTTGATAAAGTCTTAGACTTTGAAAGGTGAACCACAAAGAACAGAAAACTGAATTATCTAAGAATAACTTTCTCAGAGGCTTGACCCTCTCTATCACTGTTGTAGAACTCTGCAACAAAGTATTTTGTTGCCATGAGTAAGATGGTTGCCATTGCTGTTTTGTTAAAATTCATCAAGAACTAAAGAGAAATACTTTTAAAATTAGATAATGACTCAGGAAAGAAGGAGTGAACTGGTAAGTTTGAGACTGTTATCAACTTTGTTTGAGACTGGCCTTTTATATCACTGAGGAGTAATGCTGTTTTTTTTTTCAGTAAGGGAAAAAATTGAGTGGGGAACAGGGGAATAATATTTTGATAGGGTCGTTTTATTGTTTTGTCTGATGCATTATGACCTCTAACCTCCAACATATTTAGGGATCATTCATACTTAAACACAAAATAACTTCCAAAGCCAAGTGCAAATGTTTTTTTTTTTTTTTAATAATAAAATGGCATATTGGATTATTCTTCTCAAGTTGCCCAGGAAACTTACGGTTGACTGCAGTAAGTTTCAGAAACATAGGTGCATTCTCAGCCAACATGTATTTTGAATATAGCAGAGAAACAGATGGTTTAGACCTTCTGAAATGCATTGAATTCTGGAAACTGGAAGCCAGAAAGGACAAAATCGTGGGAGGGGAATGGCAGGGAGCACCCTGGGAAAGCAGCAGCCCTGGAGTTGAATGACCTTCCTTTGAACCCGAGCTTTCCCAAGTCACTTTCCCATGCGCTTCCTCAACACTGGTTTCAGTTCTTTAGATCTCATAAAAGGCTTGGGGCTGGGGAGCATCACCACACAGCTGACTGGAGTGCTGATTCAGGCAGGGCTCAGAGGGAGGGCTGGAGACGCAGTGTTTACAGTGAAATACTGTGTGAGCATGAGTGAGTGTGCATGTGTGTGTGTGTGTGTGTGCATGTGTGTGTGTGTTTTCTCATAAGGAGTAGTGACATCTCACCACTGCCACAGCTGCCAATGGGAGATTTCGCTTTCTCCAAGTTACCTCAATTAAACATACATTTTAAATAAAGCAGCATGCTTGAGAGATACAGCTTCAAAAGCTCCTTGAGACCTGATTCCTCGTCTAAACATTTCACTGTCCTTTAAGGATCTCATACAGAGAAATGTTAGAGTTGTTTCTCTGTTCATTCTTTCATGAGCTGCTACGAAATTTTGCTTGCAAAGAAGTGGAATTAATACTTCTACAATGGTTACATTTCAATGTGATTCCTTTCACTTCCTGGTCTAAGTTCACATCTTAGAAATGGACTCTGTAGAGCTCAGACAGTGGGTGATACATTCGTATGACTATCTTGCTTTGCTATCTTAGGACATTTTTTCTGGTCATTTTAGAAATGCCGAGTAATTTTCATGGGTCTTATGGGTTCCATCCCTGGTCAGGGAACTAAGATCTCACATGCCACTCATTTCATCTTCATTTCAAAACATTAGACAAAAGGAGTTTGGAAAACATAATAATCATGGGTAATTTCCAGATTTCCTTTCTTCCAAAGCTTTTTCATAATAATTTAATTTTCCTACTTTTATGATACCAAAGTAGAGAAGAAATCAAACAGGGCCATGTTGCAGATGGAAAAAACAGATGTTAATTGACTTATTTAAGGTTGCATAGTGGGACAAGATGAAAAAGGAAAGGGACAACTAGTTCCTTAAGTTTACCACATTTCTTTTCAACGTGTTATTTCGGTTGGAAATGAAAAGTCACTTCATATAATTTGCCTTTGATTTTCTGCGTCTTTAACATTTATAAATTAAAAATCTAATTGCAAGGTTAGACTTCGATTTTTTCCTTAAAGTCATTAAATTATTCATTAATACATACCCTTCTCTGCTGATTCTTGATATAAACTTAGATTTTTGGCATAATTTGTTTTGATTTGATTTGCAGTAAATTGCAAATAATATAATTTTTTAATTTGCACTTTTCCCACTTGTAATAAAGACACATCTATAGCAATAAAGAACAGCAGAAAATAAGTGAGGATATAGATTCTGTACTCTGACAATACCATTTATGGATTTATTTGGCAACATGGATACAAAGGTGAATTAACAAATTCCTGCCCTAATGGAATGTTCATTTTGGTGAAAGAGATAAAAAAATAATCAATTACAAAACACAATCATGGAGTGAAGGGGACAGAGAGGGCAGAACTATTTCTTTTATTTATTAATTAAAAAAAATTTATTCATTTGTCTGTGCCAGATTTAGTTGCAGCATTCAGGATCTTTAGTTGCGGCATGCAAACCCTTAGTTGCAGCATGTGGGATCTAGTTCCCTGACCAGGGATCGAACCCAGACCCCTGCATTGGGCGCATGGAGTCTTAGCCACTGGACTGCCAGGGAAGTTCCCAGAACTATTTTAGACAGCAACTGAAAAGGTTAATTTAAAAGCCAGGAGAGGGTGCCCCTCCCTGGTTTAGGGACTAGCTGGAAGCTGATCACATAGCTGGATCAGAGTGAGTGGAGAGGTGAGTAGTGGCTGAAGTGTGTGTATGATTTGAAGCACAGAGCACTGAAGAGTTTAAGCAAGAATAATCACATCTTAAGAATAGAAGTAGCCAATGCAGGAGACTTGACACTGCTACTGCTGCTGCTGCTAAGTCTCTTCAGTCCTATCAGACTCTGTGCGACCCCATAGACGGCAGCCCACCAGGCTCCCCTGTTCCTGGGATTCTCCAGGCAAGAACACTGGGTTGCCATTTCCTTCTCCAATGCATGAAAGAGAAAAGTGAAAGTGAAGTCGCTCAGTCGTAGCCGACTCTTAGCGACCCCATGGACTGCAGCCTATTAGGCTCCTCCATCCATGACTCGACACATGTGCCTTCAATCCCTGGATCGGGAAGATCCCCTGGAGGAGGAAATGACAACCTACTCCAATACTCTTGCCTGGAGAAACCCACGGACAGAGAAGCCTTCGGGGCTTCAGTCCATGGGGTCGCAGAGTCGGCCATGACTAAGCACGCATGCTCACACTCATGGCTACCTAAAATAAGGAGACCAGTCAGCCAGGAGAGGGATTGGAGGAGGCAGATGCAGGTGTCGGCAGTTAGGAAGAAGGGAAGAAACTGGATTCAGTGTATGTTTTGAAGGTAAAAGTGGAAGGTCCTGCTAAAATGAATGTGGTGTTTGAGAGAATTGTTTTTGTCCTGGGAAAAGGAAAACTTGAAGGAAGCAGTTTTTGGGCTTCGGTTTTAATGCTGAAAGTTAATGAGTTCTGCTTTGGACACATGAAATTTGAGATATTCAAAGAGCGGTGTCACCGAGGCAGCTGGACATAGGAGCCTGGAGTGCTGGTGAGAGGTCAGGGTTAAAGATAGACAACCGTGAATGGAGGTTATTTAAAGGAGAGGGCTGTAGGAGACTGCCCAGGGAGGGGGCAGAAAAGAAGAGGAAAGGCACAAGGTCAGAGCCCTGGGGCAAGTCGACATTTAGAATTCTGTGAAGGGAGAAGGAACCTTTGGAGAAGACAGAAAAAGGGCTACTATCAGGCTAAACATTAAAAATTAGATATGTACATAGGTACAGCTGGTGTTAAAGTTCAGAGTCCAAAAAAATCTTTGTGGGAGTGCAGCCTTAAGTTCTAAATTATTGTAATAAAGGCTAATGAAACAAAATGTGACCAGAAGACAGAAGATGGTAAGTGTATCATTTTTAACGATTGCCCTGAAGATTTAGCACTACTGGCCACTTCCTAAAATGTTGCCTAATAGTAGTTTATTCTTGTAAAGGGTTCAGTGTTGAGAGAGTTTACTTCATGGGCATGCAGATTAGCTGGGAGAATGCTACATGCAGACAACATACCTTTTTTCAAATATCTATTTTGTTGTCCCAGAGAACGAAATGGCAACCCACTCCAGTATTGTTGTCTAGAGAATCCCATGGACAGAGGAGCCTGCTGGGCTGCTGTCCATGGGGTTGCACAGAGTCGGACATGGCTGAAGCACCTTAGAATGTATGCGTGCATTGGAGAAGGAAATGGGAACCCACTCCAGTATTCTTGCCTGGAGAATCCCACGGACAGAGGAGCCTGGTGGGCTGCCGTCTGTGAGGTCGCACAGAGGCGGACACGACTGAAGCAACTTAGCAGCAGCAGTATTTTGTTGTCCTGTTTAACAGGGACACAATATGGAGCTGGCCCCTTTGGCCAGGAAGAAAATACATTAAAAAGGCAATGTCAAGGGTCACTTTGGGAAAATTCTCTCCTAAGTGTGGTTGGCTTATTTTTCTCAACTTATTTTTTTTTCAAGCCAGCTGCTGAGCCTTCAATTTGGGGATGGGAATAAGCTCCCTCTCCCCGCCTTGTTCAAATTCCCAGGCTCTTTCTAAAACTCAAGGTTAGGCAAGCAATGCAGTCGTCTCTGTGGCCGCCCTCTGCGCTGGCTCAACTTGTCTGCACTGTGATGCTGCTTCAGTGCCTGGAGGGGACCGCAGTGCAACAGATCCTAGATGCCAGGAGTGAGCCCAGATGCTTCTGTCCGGAAGACGACAGTGCCAAGGCCAAGAAAGGAGGCCAGGCGGAGGCCTCCCACAGCTCCAGAGACAGAAGGAATTTGCCATTTCCCTCCCCAACCCCCGCCTCTCACCTTGAGAATACTGAACCAAACCAAAACAGATGCAGTTACGGAGCATTTTATATTCAGATAGGCTTATTCTTCTTTAGGGAATGTCGCAATTATTGGAATATATGTCTTGAATCACTAAAGATGTTCTTAGGACAAAGGTAATCAGTTACAAACTGTGAAACAAGAAGTTCAGATGGCTGCAGAGTTGCCCAGAAATCACAGCAGGCATAGCAAGAGCAACTACTTATTCATAGGCTCTCTGGATGCTTCTTTCCAAGGAAGGGGAGTGCTGGCTTAGAACTAGAGTAAGAAGCATCAGCACCCTTGAGCTTGCTCAAACACCCCTGACATCTGGAATACACAGGAGGAATCCATTTGTTCTTTCTCTGAACTTGATAGAATACCAATGTGGAGAAAGCTACCAAGATGTTCTGAGACTCTAAAATGGAATATGTGTCACCCAACATACGCATAGATCCCAGTTCCTGTAGGTATTACTCACCCTCTCTACCAACTGAACATATACTATTTAATATTTGGCCAGTAGAGCTGAATCCTGGGGTATGATGGCCAAACTCTGGGATGTGAGGGCCTTCCAAAAGAATGTGGAATGCCATGATCTTAGTTGAGAGTAGTCAGGGATATCCTTTGGACATAAGACCAAATCATTCAATCCTAAAGGAAATCAACCCTGAATATTCACTGGAAGCACTAATGCTGAAGCTCCAATACTTTGGCCACCTGATGCAAAGAGTTCACTCACTGGAAAGATTGAGAGCAGGAGAAGGGGGTGACAGTGGATGAAATGGTTGGATGGCATCACCAACTCAATGGATTTGAGTTTGAGCTAACTCTGGGAGACAGCGAAGGACAGGGAAGCCTGGCATGCTGCAGTTCATGAGATCAAAGAGTCAGACATTATTTAGCAACTGAACAACAACAACAACAAAGGGATGAGAGCCTTGGGCAAAACTCATCTCTCATGGTGGCTTGGTTTAATGTCCCATCCTGACCTCTTGACATCAAAGGAGATTTCTGTTTCATGCTCACTAATACCCTAGGACCAACACACGCTATTAAACCCTCTCTGCACACTCATCCCTCTCTAGCAGAGATAGCTCTCTGTGGTCAAAAGGTAAACCAATGGAACTCATGCAGTTTGGAGAAAGAGTAATTTTTAAACTATGAGTGGGTGAAGCTGCAGGTCTCTAGTTTTCTTCACTCACCTGGCTGTTTCTCCAGCACTTAGGAAGTACCCGTTAAGACCATTACAGATCCTAAGTCTACATGTTTTAAGTAGATGGCTACCAAACCAGGATGCTGAGTTGTTGTTTAGTTGCTAAGATGTGTCTGACTCTATAGACTGCACCCTGCCAGGTTCTTCTGTCTGTTGGATATCCTAGACAAGAATACTGGAGTGAGTTGCCAAGCCCTCCTCCAGGGGATCTTCCCCACTCAGGGATAGAAACTGAGTCTCCTGCATTGGCAGGCAGATTCTTTAACACTGTGCCTACCAGGATACATTTCTTTAATGTACGTGTCTTTAAATTTTCCCATCCAAGTCTGTGCCTCTATGCGAATCTCATTCCATCCCTTCCCTCCTTCTCTGCTAGAAAACATTCTGAATCTCCATCATTAAAGAACCCTTGATTATACTGAAGCTGGCAGGAGTGAGATTATTGTACATGTTCACTCCCTAATTTCTTCTCCAGGATGTGCTGAAATCCTGCTTCACATCCGTGCCCTTGAAATCCTGCTAATTGTAGTCAAGACCACGTTTTATATTCAGTGACTCCCACTGACATGACTATATGCTGAGTGGACCCGAATCACTGCAGTGACATTAGACGATGCAGTATTTGGCATGGGTGGATTTGAGTACTGAGTTAAATTATGTAGCTAACCTCCTCCCCAACATTCAGAGCCCAAAGGAGTCAGAAGGAGTGAATGGTACCTATACAAAAGAAAAAGATCAAAACAGAAAAGGGTAGCATGTCCAGATCTGTTCTGTTACACAGACCGCTTGTTGCAGGTCGAAGTAATGCACAGCCTTTAGAGGTTGAACAAAAGGAGTAGGAGGGAGAATCAAGGGCAGTGCCATACACACGCAGGGCTTCACGTGTCTCCTGGCCACGGACCTTCTGGGGTTGCTGCTCTTTTACCCTTTCTTGTCCTTCCTCTCCCTTGCCAGGTCACTTCCAATTTTCCAGTCCATAAATCTGAATGAAGACAACCAATAGAACTTTTAGGCCCAGATTCCAAATAATAACCGATGCGAGTTGATTTTAGACCAAAATGCGCAAAGGATGGAGAGGCAGGGAGCTTCCCGACTTGCGGCAACGCCCCCCTCTGCTCCGCGGCGCGGTGACAGCACCCCGGGGTCAGCTGTGAGTGGAGAGGAGCCACTGCCGTAGTCTCGGAGGATGGCTCTTCCCGGCGTCGCTGCTGCTGCAGCAGGGTTCGTGTTTTTGCACCGCAGCACGGTGCAGAAGCCGAGGCGGCAGACCTCGCTCGAACCCCCGAGGGTGCATCCCGGCACCCTTCCGGCGCCCTGCCGACCCCCGGAGCCCCCGGGGGAGCGCGAACAGCCCACCCCCTCGCCGCCCCCCCACCGCGCACGTGCGCTCCCGGGACAACAGCAGGCGAGGCCCGGGCGCGCCCCCGCCGCCCTCGGCCACGCGCGCGCTCCGCCCGCCCTCCTCGCGCGTGCTCGTGCCCGGGGGCCGCGGCCGCGCGCCTCTTCTCCCCGCTGCGGGCGTCGCGGGCGCAGGAGGAGGCGGAGCGCGGGAGGCGGAGGCCCGGCCCGGCGGCGGGCTCCAGCGGGCGCGCGCCGCGAGCGGGGCGGGGGCGCTGCGGGGGCGGCCCGAAGGCGGCGGGCTAGGGGCTCGGAGCCCAGGACCGCATCCCCGGGGCCGGCTCGGCCGGGGGAGGGCGATCGCGGTGAGGGTCGAAGGGGAGGAGGACTCCGAGGCCGCGGCCGGGAGCCCGGCGTCCCCGCCCCCGAGCCTGACGGGGCGGCGCGGCGGGATGAGGCGCTGGCGCAGGGGGCGCCCGGCCGAGCCCCCGCGGCTGCCCGGGGCGGCCAGGCGCTAAGCTCGGCGCGCGGGCGGCGCTCGGCGGCGGCGAGGATCGGGACCAGGACGACGACGAGGAGGAGGAGGAAGGGGAGGGCGTCGGGCCCGGCGCCCCGCAGGGCAGACACGGAGCGGCGAGCGGGGCGCAGCGACGCCGCGGCGGCGCGGCGGGGCCGCGGGGCTCGGTAAGGCGGGGGCCGCGGGAGGGCCGGGGGCGCCGGTGACGTGGGCAGGCGCCGCAGGGAAGGGGCTGGGGGGCCTGGCTTTCCTTTTCGGGAGAAATTCTTTTTAAAGTAAAGGTTCGGGATCGAATGTTCTTGGAAGGCCATCTCGGGTTTCCCCCTTCCTCCCCCTTCCACCCCCCAACCCGGCTCCCTCCTCGGCCTCCCGGGGCGGACCGCGATCGGGCCGCAGCCGCCCGCGCCCACCACTTCCCCGCGGCCTCGGCGGACCGGGCCGGGCGGTTCCCGGCCTGCTGCGGCGCTCCGGGCCCGAGGCACCGGGGCTCCGGGGCGCCCTGGCCGTGCCCGCTCTCCGCCGTGCTCGCTGTCGCGCCCGTGGAGTTTTCCCTCTCATCTTTCTAATTGGCTGAAGTTGCCTCTGCATATTGGACGGTGCTGGTGACTTTAGTGCCTTTTTCCTCCCTTGGTCTCCCCCGCCACCCCGTCCCCGACTTGCCTTTCTCATTTTGGTGACTTGATTAAATATTCATGTTTAAAAATTTCGCAAACAGATGAATAGAAACGGTAGAGCGAGAAAGTCAAACCAGATTGCTTAGCTATAGTCTACTTCTGGACCCTTTATAACTCCACATTCTCTGGCTGAAGCTTAAAGAAGGTGGACGGGAGGAGGCGACCCCAGGAGGATGCTTGGGTTGCAGTTTGATAGTTATCTTTTAGGAAATAGAATTTGGATAATTATACTTTTGATCTGCATGCAGAATTGCAATCTGCTTTTAAACTGCTTGGGGCACTGCATGATGTTACATGGATAGCTGGCAGCTGGGCCACATTGCATTGTTGTCAGCATCTCTTTTATTTTCCATTCTTTCAGAGTTTTACTTGGCACAGATTTAGACCTTTTAAGTCAATATGAATGGGAGTAACTTCTGATACATTGGTTGCTTTTGTAAACGTTGTCTATATTTGTATTTCTATTGGAAGAAGAAAAAGCATATGGTGCTAGAGTATTGTGGGTCTTAGCATCCAGAAAATATGCTAGTTTGAATCAGTAATTAAATTTGTTGTAATATTTTTGGGTAGTGATGATTGTGATTCATTAATATATTTTTCTTTATTGGGTAAATTGGACTCTTAGCTCAGAATATTGACATTTGATCCTTGTTCTTGAGAAATAGAAGCTTTAATTGCTGCTACAACATGACCTCAAAGTTTTCCAAGCACTCATTGGTGTGAATTCCTTTTTAACACTGCTGTTTGTGAAGATGGGATATTATGATGCTGTGATGTCTGTTTTCAGGATTATCTGGAGTTGGCTTCATTCCTAAAATTTAGTGTGTGGTGATTCTTCATAGAATAAGTCTCTAGAATGGCGTGAGGTTGGAACTGTGCTCTAGCAGGTTGTCTTCATACCATCGTCCCTATAGCAGTCGGTAGAATAAAGCAGCACTTTGGACAGAGACCTGTCCAGACCCAGCTGGGGTGGAAGCCCAGTTTACTGTATGGAGATGCACACTGAGGTGGCTGATAGGGTGTAAGTGGGCCACAGAGGAAGTGTTAGTTGGAAGAATCTTCTTTGGTTATGTAACTTTTTGTTTTCTAGGGAGAGACCAAGAAGCAGCCAGGCAGGCTCAACTGTCATTAGAGTCTTTGATGTTGGCTTGAGTTCCAGTAGTTAGGTTCCTTTTATTTTCTTTTCCTAACCCCCACATCATTTTCCAATCACCAGAAGCTATGCTACAGTTCGGCTCAGACTTTAATGGGAATTCATTCATCTCTATTTCTCTTTCTCTTAGTCTCTCTTTATTTTATTTTTTTAAAGATATTTTTGTGGATGTGGACCATTTTTAAAGTCTTTATTGAATCTGTGACAGCATTGCTTCTGTTCTGCATTATGTTTTTTTGGCTACAAGGCATGTTGGATCTTAGCTCCTTGACCAGGAGTTGAACCAACACCCCCTGCATCGAAAGGCAAAGTCTTAACCACTGGACCACCAGGGAAGTCTCATCTTAGTCATCTTTAGATTGACTTGTTCAGCAGTGTTTTCCCTTTCTGTACTGGCCTTAGTGTGTTGTCTGCAGAGTATACATAGATTCACTATTGACTGTAAATGCATCTGACGAATGTCAAGGATTAGCAGCTGTTTTCTTCAGAAGACTTTGATAGCATAAGGAAAATCGAATGAAATGAACTAAACGTTTTCATTGCTTTTAAAGATTATGACTAATAATTCTTGACAGTCTTTAGGGGTTAACCCATTAACGTGAAATTTGATGTCTATGGAAGTAGTTAAGAGGCAGCAGGGACCTAAAATCAGGTTGTGGTTGCAGTTCTGCCACTTAGTAGCTGTGTGGCTGGGTCCCTGCTTTGGGCAAGTTACGTACATTTCTGAGCCTGTGTTTCTTAGGTGTAAAATTGGAATGGAGTTTCCCAGGTGGCTCATTGGTAAAGAATCTGCCTGCAATGCAGGAGACATAGGTTCGATCCCTGGATCGGGAATATCCCCTGGAGAAGGAAATGGCAACCCACTCCAGTATTCTTGCCTGGAAATCCCATGGACAGAGGAGCCTGGCGGGCTACAGTCCATGGGGTTGCAAAAGAATTGGATACGACTTAGCGAGTAAGCAACAACAAAAGCAAAATGGGACATTGCAAGGAGGCTTGCATTGTCTTCCTTACAGAGAAGTCAGATGAAAGAAAGGATTTGAAAATATTTTGTATTGCTTCTTATATTCATAACCTGTTACTGTCATTACCTATAAACTTAGTGTTTAGCTGTTTTAAATGTCTTAATACCAGTTTTAAAAAATGCCCATAAGGAATGAGAATGTGTTAGATCTTTTTGAGTTCCAGAATTTTGTGATTCTGTCTCATTCTTAGGAAATCCATATGTAGTGTCTACAGTTTTGGACTCAGAGTTTTTGATTATTTGGGGACAGATGTTTAGTTTAATGAGACTTTGAGCTTTTGTAAAGTATCAGTTCAGAATATTAAAGGAGATTCCAAGTTAGTGTGAAAAGAGCTGTTTACTAAAATATGTTTTGTATTTGTCTGCATTATTTAGGATAGACATTGACAAAATTCACTATGTAGGCCAAGTCTGGCCTGCAGCTTATATTTTGTATGGCTTATGAACTAGGAATGATTCATTTTCAAATGGTAGAAAAAAATAAAAAGTATTTCATAATGTGCAAGTTACATGAAATTCAGATACTAGCGCTCATAAATAAAGTTTTATTGGGATTATAGCCACACTTGTTTATGTAGTGTCTATGGCTGTATTGGCTGTACAACAGCAGGGTTGATTCCTTGCATCCGAGACAGTATGGCCTGCAGAGCTTAGCAGTTTTATTACCTGACCCTTTATAGAAAAAGTTTGTCAGTCTTTGTTGCTGTTGTTCATTCGCTAAGTTATGTCCTACTCATTGTTGACCCATGGACTGTAGCCCCCCAGACTCCTCTGTCCCTGGGATTTCCCAGGCAAGAGTACCAATGTGGGTTGTCATTTCCTTCGTCGGGGATCTTCCCGACCCAGGGATCAAACCTGTGTCTCCTGCATCGGCAAGCGGATTCTTTACCACAGAGCCACCAGAAAGCCCTGTTTTTGCTTTAGGACATAACATTTTTGCTCTGCTTAGCACAGGCATGGTTTTCTATCATAGCATTATAGGGATTAGGACCCCTGGAAAGGTACTGATTTTTGCTTTGGAGTCAGACAGACTTGTGTTTGAATGTCAGCTGTGATATAAACTTTGATCCTGGACAAACAAATTAACATTTTGGTGTTTCAGGTACCTCCTTTGTAATCAGAGAATATAGAATCTGTCTTAGAAGATTATAGTGATGGTTAAATGAAATGTTACATGTGAAGGCTTAATACGATATTGTTGTTCAGTTGATCAGTCGTGTCCGACTCTTTGCCACCCCACGGACTGCAGCATGCCAGGCTTCCCTGTCCTTCACCATCCCGCAGAGCTTGCTCAAACTCATGTCCATTGAATCGTGATGCTATATACCTTATAGGCATATAATAAGTACATAGTAAGTTATAGATGATGGTGATCATGAATTCTAGTGTAAACAATATGCCTAAAATGTTGTACATCACCTTGCTCCAATATTATAGAGTTGTTCTCCTAAGTGGTATGTTACTTGTTACCAAATTTTTTCCTTTATTGAAACCATTAGTTTAGTTAACAGCTGATAAATGGAATAACTTGAGAAATCTCTCATATGTTATACTGTATTTTTATTAATCCCTTGCTTATTTAGATGATTAAGAATGGGTGAAAAGATAATTCTGCTCTGTTTTTCAAAGATCTTGGTTCTTGATAATTTCTTGGTACTAATGTATGTTTGCAAGCTGAATTTAAATACTGGTTCAGTTTTGGTATTTCCTGTTTTGTTTTTTTGAAAAAGATATTTAGGAAAAGAACATTACATTAGGCCAGGGTTAGGTGACTTCTTTTAATGTGTGTGACACCCTTTAAGTCTAATTTAGGATTTGCGTTAGCATCTCTATCATAGCCTCTTCAGAGGTGGAATAATAAAACTTAATATTTTTTCCATAAAGATAGGCCTAGTGTACTTTCTAGAAGCTTCGTTGTTAAGCTGCTTTCTGAAATATCTTACTATGGATAAATTGGATGTACTTCCCAGCTTCAAATGCTGGTTTATTTAACATTAATCCCAAACTTGGAGTGAGCAAATAAACAAAGGTTATTGTTCTAACTGAGTCAAACAGAACAGGGCTGGGGCCACTGTGGCTCTTGCCATCCTACAAATAGTGCAATTTCACGCCTTGGGTGTTCTTTACAGGCGGAGGGATAATCCCAGGGAGACCTCTGGAGGGTGCTGATGTCCCCATGCTGTCTTTGGGCGGGGTGGGCAGAGGGCCTTTGATCAAACTGCAGAGCTGCAGCCTCTGGAAAACAACACTTCTGGCCCCATAGAAACAGTAGAGGCCTAAACAAGACCCTCCATCTTGAGGAGACAGGATTTTCTTTTGATGTTAAAGCATATAAACAACAAAACCAACCAGAGAATTCCTGTTTAAAGAGGTGAAGACTGAGCGGGAATATTCCCCATGGTAGCAAAATGTAAAGATTTGGTAAAATAGATGTTTGCAGGTTCATAGTATGCCTGAACAAGGGGGCTTCCCTGGTATTTACAGGAAGCGTTTTAGGTAGGTAAAAGGAAGTGAGAAATGAGGTGTTTGGTTTAATTTCTCATATGCAATTTATGAACCAGAATGTTCAGAGTGGAAGTAGAATTGTGATTTTCAGGGAGATTGCATTCATTTACTACTTTATTTTATGCCCTGGATCATAGTAGACATTAGTTTCGGAGCCTGTGGAGATGGAAAGCCCTGAGAGAAAAGGCATGCATGGCCCATGCACCCTGGACACGGTGTGATAGGTGTACGTTGTCTCTGTTACCAAAGATAGGCACTGCACTCTGGGGAGGAGCTCTGAAATAGACATTCCATTCCTTTATCCTTGAAATAGTATTAATAAAATCTTTATGTTGTGGAGTTCAGCCTTGTGGTCCTGAGCAGGCCATGTGATTGCCCTGTTTATATCCTATTGTGTGTAGGATGGAAGTAGTAATTCCTGTTCTCTTTTTATTGGAGAGTTATATGGTGGAAGGACTCAAGATGAGTAGGATTTTCAGTGACTGAAGAACACATTATGTGAACTTTAGTAATTACCCAGTTTATTAAGGGCAGGCAAAAAAGATAAGGAAGCTTTAGCAGAGAAAGGAGATTTGAACTTGAAGTCAGAGGACCTGGGTTCTCGTCTTGGCTCTCCTGTAAATAAATCTGTGCCTTTGGACCAGTAATTCATCTTGCTAAAAACCTCATTTTCCTTATATTTATTGATGAAATGAGGGGTCAAACTAGAGGTCTCTAAGATTCTTGCTCCCAAATTCCATGATTCTCCAAGTTTTTTTTTTTTTTAAAGTAGGGACTATCCTCTTGCACTTCCCCAGGTTCCATTGATCTTCTACCTGAGGAGAGCCTGGCAAACAGTGGTCTTCAGGACTTCGTGACAGTCCTGCTCTGGTAGGGTACAGGAAACCAAATGTCTTTCTCAGTGCACTGAAAAGTATCCATTGAGTACAAGTGAGGTTTTTTTGGTACCGTGCTAAATGCAGTGGAGCCTAGGTATGAAAGAAGTTGGCATCGAGTCTCTTCCCTTAGGAAGTGTTCCATTCCATTGGGAAGATAAACTATATTATGAAGAAGAATATTATGAAAGAGTGGACAAGGAACAGTGGGATAATCATCCCTGATCTAGCAGTGGCCATTCAAGGATTTGGGTGTACTGTTGGAGAGGATGATTTATGGCCTTGAACATTTGTAAAATAAAACTTTTTAGACTGCCTTAAGCTCTGAAATTTGGTCATATTCTCCTTGAAAGAGCAGCAGCATCTTTGAATCAGCCTGTTAGGAGAAAGAATCAGCCTGTTAGGGGAAAGAATCAGCCTGTTAGGTAGGAGACAACTCAGAGAACTGTTCAGTCCAGGCCAGATTTTTATACTCATTCTATGTGATTATTTGATTTACTAGATAGAAAGAAGGGATTACTTTAATTTTCTGGAAATGCATTCAAGGGGCAACAGTTCTGAAAAGTCAAGCATGTGAGAAGTGACAGGAGACTCAACGTATCTCTGCTTCTGGGCAATAAGTCTGAGCCCTGGATCTCATTTCCCGCTTCTTAAGGCTTTTACTCCTGCCATTATTTTTTCCCTTAAATTATCATTCTCTGCTTACCGGATCATCTCTTTTAGTATGCAGACGTGCCCTATATTACTTGCAGCAGTGATGATTAATTGTTCACCAGATGCCACTCTCTTCAGCTTCATTTCAGTAATAGGGCCCTCAGGTTTTATCTGGCACATGGCTGCCCAGCTGGACTGCATTTCCTAGCCTCCCTCTTACACGTGGATGTGACCACATGATGAAGTTTGGGTAACTGGATAATGACCAGAAGTACTGTGAGCGATTTTTGTGTCAGGGCCTTAGAAAGGAACAGTGAGTTGCTTTCTGCTTGCTCTTGCTTTCTGCTTTCTTCTTGCTCCCTTTCTGCCAGGAGAATATAGTACTGGTATGTGTTAATTCAACCGTGCAGTTGAGAGCAATACTTTAGGAGGAGGTGGATCAGTAAGATGGGTCCTTGGATGATCTTATAGAGCAGAACCACCTACTACTGTTCACTTTTCTCTGGATGGTTAAGTGAGAAAGGAATACAGTTTTGTCTTGTTGGAGCCACTAATACCTTAACAGGTATTAGAATAAATTGTCCCTGTTAAACCATCCTCTCTCCTCCACCTTATGATTCCCTTCAGCTATTGCCCAATTTCTTTGTTCCATTTTGCAACAGGAGATGTTTATGTTTGCTGTGTCCACTTCCTTACCACTGATTCTCTCTTTAGCCTGATCTATTTGAGCTCTTGTTCTCTGGAGGCTGTCATGCCTTGACCTGCCCGGGGATTTGATCTCTAGGAGGCTGTCATGCCTCAGTCTGCCTGGGGATCTGCACCCTGACCTGAGGACGCCTGGCTCTCAGGTTGCAACAGTACTGGGTAGGATAAGCTTCAGAAAGACTTACCCCTAAGGAGGTCCACTCATGGAAATTGAAGGAGGCCAAGGCCCAGGAGCAGAGAAGGCAATGGCAACCTACTCCAGTATTCTTGCTTGGAAAATCCCATGGACGGAGGAGCCTGGTAGGATGCAGTGCATGGGGTCACTAAGAGTGACACTGCTGAGTGACTTCACTTTTACTTTCTCCACTCACTGGCGTTGCTTTTAATCAAGGCTGCAGTGACTTGTATCTTGTCAAAGCCAGAGGTCATGCAACATCTGTTTCTTACTGACCTCTCATCAGCAGTTCCCATTGGCCAACTACTTTCTCTGACCTCATAGGTACTCATTCTGTCTTTTTTGCAGCTTATCTCTGCCTTCCTCCCCCTCTAAAATTTGGAGTGTCCCTGGCTCTCCTGATTTCATCCATTTTCATGGTTTCAGATACTGTTTATATGCCGAGGGGGCTCAGATTCCTGTCTCTGGTACTGATTTCTGGAGCTCTAGACTCATCATCTAATGCCATTCCTCTACCTTGATGTCTCATGAACAAAGCAGAACTGTGAATTATGCTTTCTTTCGTTTATTCCTCCCTCCACTTCTCCCAAGTTTTCACTGTTTGAACTGAAGTGGCCACACTGTCTACCCAGTTGTGCTCTGAGGTCATCTTCCATTTTTTCCTTCTCATGTTAATAAGTCCCATCAACTCCACCTTCAGAATACAAATTGGACCTGACTGTGTCTCAGTTTTTTCATGGTTAACACCTAGGCTAGCTGCCTTTGTCCTCTGGAAAATTATCTGTAGACTTCCCTGCCTCTATCCTTGCCTTCGTCCCCTGTGCTCCGCCTATGTGTCCCCCACCTTCCTTCCACTCCTATCCCCTGGTTACTCAGGATCTTTTCAGTGATTCCATAGTTTTACCATTTCCATAGTGTGTTATAGTTGGAACCTTACAGTATGTAACCTTACAGTATGTAGCTTTTCAATTAGCTTCTTTCACTTTGTAATAAATACTTAAGTGTCTTCCATGTCTTTTCATGGATTGATATCTTATTTCTTTATCAGCTCAGTTCAGTCACTCAGTCATGTCCAACTCTTTGTGACCCCATGGACTGCAGCATGCCAGGCCTCTCTGTCCATCACCAACTCCTGGAATTTACTCAGACTCATGCCCATTGGGTCGGTGATGCCATCCAGCCATCTTATCCTCTGTCGTCCCCTCCTCTTCCCACCCTCAATCCTTCTGAGTATCAGGGTCTTTTCCAATGAGTCAGTTCTTCACATAAGGTAGCCAAAGTATTGGAGTTTCAGTTTCAGCATCAGTCATTCCAATGAATATTCAAGACTGATTTCCTTTAGGATGGACTGGTTGGATCTCCTTGCAGTCCAAGGGACTCTCAAGAGTCTTCTCCAACACCACAGTTCAAAAGCATTAATTCTTCAGCGCTCAGCTTTCTTTGTAGTCCAACTCTCACATCCATACATGACCACAGGAAAAACCATAGCCTTGACTAGACAGACCTTTGTTGGCAAAGTAATGTCTCTGTTTTTGAATATGCTGTCTAGGTTGGTCATAATTTTTCTTCTAAGGAGCAAGCGTCTTTTAATTTCATGGCTGCAGTCACCATCTGTAGTGATTTTGGAGCCCAGAAAAATAAAGTCTGTTGCTGTTTCCACTGTTTCCCCATCTATTTCTCATGAAGTGATGGGACCAGATGCCATGATCTTCGTTTTCTGAATGTTGAGCTTTAAGCCAACTCTTTCACTCTCAACTTTCACTTTCATCAAGAGGCTTTTGAGTTCCTCTTCACTTTCTGCCATAAGGGTGGTGTCATCTGCATATCTGAGGTGATTGATATTTCTCCCGGCAATCTTGATTCCAGCTTGTGCTTCTTCCAGTCCAGTGTTTCTCATGATATACTCTGCATAAAAGTTAAATAAGCAGGGTGACAATATACAGCCTTGACATGCTCCTTTAACTCTTTGGAACCAGTCTGTTGTTCCATGTCCAGTTCTAATTGTTGCCTCCTGACCTGCATACAGATTTCTCAAGAGGCAGGTCAGATGGTCTGGTATTCCCATCTCTTTAAGAATTTTCTACAGTGCTCTTTTTTTTTAGCCCGGAGTAATATTCCTTTGTTTGGATGTACTACAGTTTATCCACTCATCTGCTGAAGGACATCTTGATTGCTTCCAGGTTTTGGCAGTAATGAATGAAACTGCTATAAACATCCATGTTTTTTGTAGATAGGAGTTTTCAACTCTTTGGGGTAAGTACCACGGAGGGTGATTCTAGGATGGTATGATAAACATGATTTTGAATGAGAGTTCCTATTGCCCCACATCCTTGCTGGCACTTGGTGGTATGAGCGTTCTGGATTTTGGCCATTCTAACAGATGTATAGTGGATGATGCTCCTTTTCATCCCTTGACTGAGCTCAGCATGTACCTCTTCAGCAATCTACAAGGAAGGATGGAATGTGCTTCCTTCAGATCTTCTCATAGCTCTCTTCTGCTGCCCCAGAGAGGCCTTTATGCTTACCAGTGTACAGGCAGTTTCACAAGCTCTGTCTTCTTTATTACCTCATTCTCTTTTCTTCATTTCAGTTTGCATTTATTTGCTTTTATCTTACATTTATAACCCCATTTTCTGCAAGCTGTTTGAGAGGCCTGGGCTCTGTCTAGATATGTGTTGTATCCTTAGTATTTCTGTAGAATATGTATTTGTTGGTGCCAGAGAGGTGTCATCCATCGTGCGGACAGATGACAAGGTTTTCAGTGATAATGATAAATCACGGGACCCCAGGAGCAGCAGGGAAGAAGGTTCTGACTTCTTGGAGGATGGAAAAGTCCCTCGAGACAAGGCTGCTCTAGTCTTTAAGTAATTAATATGGTAGAATGGAGGAATTTACTTCAATTTTTGTGAGGAGGCAAATGACAAGAGTGAGCTGATAGCAGGGACTTTTTAATAGAGAAAGGATGCTTCAGAGTTTAGCTTCCATTTGCCTGTGTCTCAAAGCACCTGTCTCTGTATATAGAGCGACCCATCACACTGCAGTTACATAGGCCTCTTGGTCAAATGTGGTCTTTGCCTTTTCTCAGGATCAGAGTTCCTTCCACATTATTGTTGGAAGACCAGCACGTACCCTTTGCTTCTGTATTTTCAGTGTCTGACTTGTTACTCACCTGACAGCCCAGTTCTTTTTAAAAAAAAATTTATATATTTTTACTGATGTATAGTGTTGTATTAATGACTGCTGTACAGCGGAGTGACTCAGTTATACATATATGTGTGCATTCTTTTTCCTATTCTTTTCCATTATGGTTTATCACACGATACTGAATATAGTTCCCTGTACTATACAGTATGACCTTGTTGTTGCCCAAATCTTTTTATTTTTTTAATTCAAAAATATTTTTTGGGGGGGCTGTGCCAGGTCTTTGTTGCAGCATGTGGGATCTAGTTCCATGATCAGGGATTGAACCCTGGGGCCTCTGCACTGGGAATACAGTCTTAGCCACTTGACCACTAGGGAAGTCCCCCAGTCCTTTTTAAAAGGAATTCTTGCCGTTTAACATTCCTTGTTGTATTACAGTGGAATGCACCAGGCTTCGTTTCCAGCACCACACAGATCTGTTCTGTTTTTCACATGATGGCTTTCAGTTGTCATGTGAAAAATGGCTGGTTCTTTGATCTTCCCACTAACTTTTTTCTTCCCAGGCTAAATGTACTTATTTTCTTCAACTGTTCCTCATGTGACTGAGCTCCTTTTGCAGGCCCATCCCCAGCATTTCTGGAACTCGGGCAAGAATACAAATGGAAGTCTATATGCTGTATGTCTAAACATTTGCACATTATTAATCAGGTGAACTGATACAGATGTTCCATCGCGTACCTTAACAAAGACAACTTTGTAATGACCTAAATCTGGGTCACAGAGGGAATTCTCTGACTCCTGGGAGTTCTGTTCCACACCATGGTGAAGGGCAGGGACTAGTCTCCCTCCAGGGTCCTGGCATGAGGAACTTTGCATGTGCATATGTGTGGGCACTTGAAACCATGCATGCCTATACCCCTTTCAGATAGCATCTCTTTGATCATCCCTGGGCCCAGGGGATGTAAATACTGATGGTGTGGTCATCTGCTATTGGGAGGGTCCACTCAGGGAAGAAGCCTGAGCAAACCCTACAAGTAGTCAGGAAATTCTGGGGTCCTGGTAAGAAGAGGGCTGGGGTGTGTGAACTGTAGTTGGGCATACCTTTTAGTTTAGGTCCTGAGAACAGTTGGCCCCACGGTAAAGGGAGTTGGTCAGCGGGTACCCCACGTCCAATGTAGTACTGTTCTGTCGTTATCAGATTCTGGTCTTGATTCTGTTTCCTAGAGCTGTTTATTGTGGAAAAAGTTAAATTCCTTCTTAACAATGTTCCAAACTAGACATTGCATTTTAATTAGAGCTCCCTAACTGGTGTGCCAGACAAGACTAAATATGTTACAGATAGGGCAGAAACATTTCCTCATTCCTTGGAGAGGATTGTCAGTGACAGAGAGGCAGCACTTCTCCTGACCTCTGGTGACCCCTGCAGCCAGGCTTGCTTGCTGCATTGTGCCCGTATCAGCGCTGTCTTCTTCTTGTGTCCTGAGTGCAGAAGACAGAGAAACCCTGCTCTGGACTGCTGTCGGGTGACTGCAGGGTTCACGGCATAAAGTGTTTACCTATGGCTTCGAGAGCATTTCTATCAGCATCAGTATCTGGTCCACCTGACAGTGTTGGAAGTGTCACAGTAGGTTTGTGCCCTTCTTATTAATGAGGATATAGATCCAGGTTAAGTGGCTTAGTGTAGCGACACATTCTCACTCAAGTAGGACAGTTGAAACTAGAACTCCATTCTTCTGACTCTTATTCTGGTATATTCTCTCTACTAACCCAAATTCCTTTTCTTGTACTTTTTTTTTTTTGGACAGCCTATCACTTGTGATTCATGTAGGGCATGCAGGCAGTTACATTTTTTAGAGTTTTTCTGTCCCGACTTCTGTTATGTTGTTTCCCTTTATTGTTACTTCTTAACCTAAAGATTCAACTTGACAATCCCTATTAAGTGGTATCATTTTTATCAGATTCAAACAGTTCATCCAGTGTCTTGCAACTTAATTGTGTATTATCCATTTTGATGGCTCTCTGCTCGATTCATGTCATATTTAGTTGTTACAGTGATGCTTGTCTGAAATGGTCACCCTGAGTTGTTTATAAAAAGTTAGATTACATTAAAGCGGGAAAATGTACAGTACATTATAGAAATATTTCTTTTCTAAACTAGTTATGATTTTTAAAAAAAGATTCTGGGTTATAAGTGTAAATTCACTTCTCTTTTTATTTAGTGCCCATTTTTCATTGATCTTTACAAATGTTATTTTATTTAAACCTCAGGAATTTGTGGTCACTTACTCAAATGCTGGATTGATTTAGAATTCAAATCTAGGTCTGTTTAACCTCAAAGTACCTGTGTGTTTTCTTAGCACTAGTCTTTGAATAATGAGAAATAATTTCTAAACATTTAACTTGAGCCTGAGAAAGGGATGTTTCCCAGATTCATATTCTTACATTTGGAGTAAGTTAATTCTCTGTTAAGTTCAGTTCCGGGAAGGCAGTGGCACCCCACCCCAGTACTTTTGCCTGGAAAATCCCATGGACGGAGGAGCCTGATAGGCTCCAGTCCATGGGGTCGCTAAGAGTTGGATACAACTGAGCGACTTCACTTTCACTTTTCACTTTCATGCATTGGAGAAGGAAATGGCAACCCACTCCAGTATTCTTGCCTGGAGAATCCCAGGGACAGGGGAGCCTGGTGAGCTTCGGTCTATGGGGTCGCACAGAGTCGGACACGACTGAAGCGACTTAGCAGCAGCAGCAGCAAGTTCAGTTCAGTTGCTCAGTCGTGTCCGACTCTTTGCCACCCCATGGACCACAGCACGCCAAGGCCTCCCTGTCCATTACCAACTCCCTGAGTTCACTCAAACTCATATCCATTGAGTTGGTGATGCCATCCAATCATCTCATCCTCTGTTGTCCCCTTCTCTTCCTGCCCTCAATCTTTCCCAGCATCAGGATCTTTTCAAATGAGTCAGCTCTTTGCATCAGGCGGCCAAAGTTTTGGAGTTTCAGCTTTAATATCAGTCCTTCCAATGAACACTCAGGACTGATCTCCTCTAGGATGGACTGGTTGGATCCTCTTGCAGTCCAAGGGACTCTCAAGGGTCTTCTCCAACACTGCAGTTCAAAAGCATCAATTCTTTGTTACTCATGCACAGAACAAGCTTCCTCATCAACCCCTCTCCCCACCAAATGTGAATAGTGCTGAGTTGAGAAACCCTGCTCTAAAGGTTCTAAGTAGTCAGGGTTTTACTTTGAATATGTGTGCTTGTGTATTTAACCAACCCCATCATGGTGATAGGTCCTCAAATGTATGAGAGAGAATTTATCAAACTCCCTACTTGGGGACAGGTTTTCAATGACATTAGAGCATGATGTTTATTCAATTGTGCTGCTTCTAGAGAATCTGGGATTTAATGCCAAAGGCTTCCTGAATGATGAAAGGTTAGGCTTTTTATATTTAATGCTTATTTTTATTAGAACTGTTGATGGGTGAAAGAAAGTGAAAGTTGCTCAGTCATGTCCGACTCTTTGCGACCCCATGGACTATACAGTCCATGGAATTTTCCAGGCCAGAATACTGGAGTGGGTAGCTATTCCCTTCTCCAAGGAATCTTCCCAACCCAGGCATCGAACCCAGGTCTCCCACATTGCAGGCTCAGCTGAGCCACCAAACGTGAAATATATGATACCAACGTGGCAGTTAGGTATTGACCTACTAACCAACATAACTTCTATGAGGAGTTGTGTTTATTGGTTAAAGCACAGATTTGAAGGGATGGTTGTTTAGCATTCTAAAACCAGGTTTCTTTTCCCTTGTTATTGAGTTCCAAGGCATGACTGGAATATCATTGCAGCACCTTTTCCAATTTCTTTACATTAATTTTACCTTGATTTTGTGTTGCTTTGTTCTAGATTGCCGAAACTATGTCCTTAAACTAAGGTTTCATTGTATTCACTCTAACTGATCAAGAGCCATCAGAGGTTCTGTCTTCCTACTTATACTTAATAAGTGCTCTTGTTCCTATATTTACTGATCTCTCTTGCTTCATTTTGAAGGAAAGTATTTTTTTCTTTTTACATCATCCTCAATTCACAATTCAGTGTCACTAAATTATACATGTCTGTCTTATTAATAATATCAGTAGCTACTGTTACTAACATTTATTTATTATTGATATGCCAGACCGTTATAAGCTCCTTACATACATTATCTGCTTTATCATCATAGTTGCCTCATGAAGTAGTTACTCATACTTTTTTTTTAATTATGGTAAAATATATGTAATGATTTACCATTTTAACTGTTTTTAGCTGTCCAGTATATTCACTGGATATACAGTTTACATATATTCACATTGTTGTGAAACATTTCCAGAACATTTTCATCCTGTAAAACTAACAGTCCCTGCCTATTAAAGGATGCCCCATTTCTGCCTCCTGCAGCCCCTGGTACCCACTATTCTAAGCGTCCTTTCTGTTTTTATGAACTTGACTGCTTTGGATCCCTCATATCAGTGGAATCACACACTGTTTGTCTTTTAGTGACTGACCTCTTTCACTTAGCATAATGTCCTCAAGGTTCAACCATACTGTAGCATGTGACAAGATCTCCTTTCTTTTTAAGGCTGAATAATATTCCATTATATGTATATGCCACATTTTGTTGATCCCTTCATCCTTTGAGGGGCGCTTGGGTTGCTTCTGTCTCTTGGTTGTTGTGAATGCTGCTGCTGTGAACGTGGATGTGCAAATACTTCTTTGAGATCTTGTTTTCACTTGTTTTGTATGTATTCTGGATCATGTTGTTATTTAGTCGCTAAGTCACGTCTGACTCTTTGTGATTTCATGGCCCTGACTCTTTGTGATTTCATGGGCCGTAGCCCACCAGGCTCCTCTGTCCATGGAATTTTCCAGACAAGAATACTGGAGTGAGTTGCCATTTCCTTCTCCAGGAGATCTGTATGTGAAGTGGTATCTTATTGTGGTTTTGATTTGCATTTGCTTAGTGGTAGTGATGCTGAGGATTATTTTCAGAAACCTGTTGTCAGTTCTTGTATCATCTTGGAGAAATATATTCAAGTCCTTTGTCCATTTTTTATTTTTAGTTTTTTTGGCCATGTTACATGGCATGTGGGATCTTAGTTCCTCAGATCAGATCAGATCAGATCAGTCACTCAGTTGTGTCCGACTCTTTGCAACCCCGTGAATTGCAACCCTCCAGGCCTCCCTGTCCATCACCAACTCCCGGAGTTCACTCAGACTCACATCCATCGAGTCAGTGATGCCATCCAGCCATCTCATCCTCTGTCGTCCCCTTCTCCTCCTGCCTCCAATCCCTCCCAGCATCAGAGTCTTCTCCAATGAGTCAACTCTTCGCATGAGGGGTCCAAAATACTGGAGTTTCAGCTTTAGCATCATTCCTTCCAAAGAAATCCCAGGGCTGATCTCCTTCAGAATGGACTGGTTGGATCTCCTTGCAGTCCAAGGGACTCTCAAGAGTCTTCTCCAACACCACAGTTCAGAAGCATCAATTCTTCGGCGCTCAGCCTTCTTCACAGTCCAGCTCTCACATCCGTACATGACCACAGGAAAAACCGTAGCCTTGACTAGAACCTTTGTTGGCAAAGTAATGTCTCTGCTTTTGAAGATGCTATCTAGGTTGGTCATAACTTTCCTTCCAAGGAGTAAGCATCTTTTAATTTCACGGCTGCAGTCACCATCTGCAGTGATTTTGGAGCCCAGAAAAATAAAGTCTGACACTGTTTCCACTATTTCCCCATCTATTTCCCATGAAGTGATGGGATCGGATGCCATGATCTTCGTTTTCTGAATGTTGAGCTTTAAGCCAGTTTTTGCACTCTCCACTTTCACTTTCATCAGGAGGCTTTTTAGTTCCTCTTCACTTTCTGCCATAAAGGTCGTGTCATCTGCATATCTGAGGTGATTGATATTTCTCCCGGCAACCTTGATTCCAGCTTGTGTTTCTTCCAGTCCAGCGTTTCTCATGATGTACTCTGCGTATATAAATAAACAGAGTGACAATATACAGCCTTGACGTACTCCTTTTCCTATTTGGAACCAGTCTGTTGTTCCATGTCCAGTTCTAACTGTTGCTTCCTGACCTACATATAAGTTTCTCAAGAGGCAGATCAGGTGGTCTGGTATTCCCATCTCTTTCAGAACTTTCCACAGTTTCTTGCGATCCACACAGTCAAAGGCTTTGGCATAGTCAATAAAGCAGAAATAGATGTTTTTCTGGAACTCTCTTGCTTTTTCTATGATCCAGCGGTTGTTGGCACTTTGATCTCTGGTTCCTCTGCCTTTTCTAAAACCAGCTTGAACATCAGGAAGTTCAAGGTTCACATATTGCTGAAGCCTGGCTTGGAGAATTTTGAGCATTACTTTACTAGTGTGTGAGATGAGTGCAGTTGTGGGGTAGTTTGAGCATTCTTTGGCATTGGCTTTCTTTGAGATTGGAATGAAAACTGACCTTTTCCAGTCCTGTGGCCACTGCTGAGTTTTCCAAATTTGCTGGCATATTGAGTGCAGCACTTTCACAGCATTAGTTCCTCAACCAGGGATCAAACCCATGCCCCCTGCAGTGGAAGTGCAGAGTCTTAACCATGGGACTGCTGGGGAGGTTACTGCCCATTTTTTAAAATAAAGTTTTTTGTAGTTGATTTGGTATTATATATTCTGAATATCAATCTCTTCCCAGATACATGGTTTCAGATGTTTTCTTCCATTCTGTGGATGGCCTTTTCAGCCTGTCCATAGTATCCTTTGATGTGCAACAGTGTTTAATTTTGATGAAGAGATGGAAACAAAAAAAATGCTTGGTTTTTACTGACGTTCTATCTTTTAGCATTACTGTCTAACCAAAATAGAGGCCTAAGCTTCAGCATTTGGAGAACTGAGTTCATTTAACTGTAGCTGATCTGTTTATAGGCTAACCTCTTGGAAGTTAGAAAGGAAAGGCCTGAAACAGGAGAAGGGGTTTAGAAAATCCTTTAGCTTAGTCTTAGCTAGATTAGTGATATGAAAAATATTATGGTATTCTTAGTGTTTAGGATTAGGAACTTGAGCAGAAGTGGAAAAAAAGAAACGTTTGGTTAAATGAGCTGATAAAGGCCCTGGTGGTTTAGAAATATTTCTGAGTTACTGAAGTTCATGCAACAGGATCTGGAATAACTTTCCTGTTACATTAGACCCTCTTCCTTTGTGTAGCCCTGTTCAGAGCCACCCCATCCTCCATGTCAACAGTATTTCTGTATTCCTGTGATCTCTGTTATATGCATTTGTTCTTTTTGTTTCTTTCAGCTGTATTCCTTTCCAGTGTATGCTCATTAAACTTTTTTTTAAAAAGTGAGATTGGACCCATTTGCTCTGAGGACTGTGGTGTTTAGCATACTCTCGGGGGCTCAGTAAATTTTCAGAAGTATGTTCAGCCTTCTAGAGTATTTGCCTTCATTAGAAACAGTTACAGTAAGTTTCTTGGTGGAGGAAACTGTCTCTTATCTTGGTACTGGCAAAGTCCTTCCTGCATCATGCTTCAGTTGATGTGTTCATTTAGTTCTCAGCTCTGCTGCTAAAAAATTTTTATTAAAAAGAAATTTTTTTTTCTTTAAAGTTGTTCATATAATTCCCTTTTTGATTACTTACTGGTTGATTTTTTGGTAATTATTTTTTTGATTATTCAGCTATAATAGTATAAGAATAGATTATAAATAGATTTTGGAGGTTGCTGTTAGCACATAAAAGTAATAGGAATTTATTTAAACATTGTTTTTAAAAGGACAGTTTTAACAATTAAGTGTTTAACTTTAATGCTTAAAAAGTTGTCTAGGTATATGCATAAAGGTAAAATTACTTGTAGTCTAAATTATAATACCATATTTATATTATTTTTCCTAACATAGTTTAGACTCTTCTGTTGTAAAATAAATTTTGTAACTTTGAGATTTCTTACTTAGATATATTTATTATCACATTTTAAGAAAGAACTTTAGACTTGTAACTGTATAAAAGTCCATAGTAAATTTCTTTACTTTTTACCATGCGAGTATGATTTAAAATAGAGAAAGGCAACAGGGATGAGAAAAATCCTGAAAAATGAAGGTCTTTAACAAAAGCTTTACTAAATCCTGTTACAGGAAGTATGATAATTATGACAAGAAATCATAAGACCATTACTGTAAGTCAGTGAGGTTCTTTGTGTTTGGCTAGAATCAACATTCATTTGCGCCCAGGTAAATAAATTATTTTATTTCACAAAAGAGATTTAATAATGTATGGCTGCAGTGTAAATGAAATACTATGGCCCTCAGTTGAGTAACGCGCACACGCAGCCGCAGATGTAAACGTTCAGTCAGCTTCGTTGTCCCAGCCCGTGTCATTGAAGGAAGGGGGACAAAAGTTTGTTTGTAACTACCATGGAACTGAGTACAAAGACGCCAGTGACCTCTGACCCTCTGAGGCTGTGCATCTGAACAAGGAATTGTTTGAGGATGGGAAAAGCTGCCTGTAGGCTTGGGGTGTGCTTTTCCCTTGTTTTCTGTGGAATTGCTGAATGACCCGACTCCAGAAAAACAAAAAAAGCAAAACTCCCAAAACAAAAAGCTTAATTGGAAGAACTTCTTATTAGTCTCAGAGGAATCTCACGTCCACACAGCCAAATCTAACTAGATATTCCTTTCCCGAAGCGTTAGTCTCTATAAGGATGTTGTCCTCACTTATTACAAAAACTGCCATGTTAATGACTGCTGTTCTGTGTGATGACCGGGCTGGTTTCCTCCTCTGCGACTCTTGTTATCTTCTTTGTAAAAGTGATCCTCCAGCTCTCCTGGTTGAGAAGTCCTTCTGGATCTGGATCACACTAATACCTTAGCTTTCTTTGCACATTGTTTAAAGGTTGGGCATTATTCAGACACTGAAACTCATAAATATTTGTCAAATACATGAGTGGGTTAATACATCCACAGGAAAAATTTTATTTTTTTGTGTGAGAATGTAGGAATAATGGCATTTGCAATAGTCACTTTTTTTTTTTTCCCTTCCTCCCATGGTGATCAGTAAAAATCTCATAATATCTCTGAATATGAGAATACGATAAATGCAGCATCTCTTTTGCAGATACAGAGTAGCTCAGCCTTTGAGTTACTTATCTTGGTTGCACTAGCCAGTGTTCAGACTGGGCTCTGATGCTGCTGCTGCTGCTGCTGCTAAGTCACTTCAGTCGTGTCTGACTCTGTGCGACCCCATAGACGGCAGCCCACCAGGTTCCTCCGTCCCTGGGATTCTCCAGGCAAGAACACTGGAGTGGGTTGCCATTTCCTTCTCCAGTGCATGAAAGTGAAAAGTGAAAGGGAAGCCTGCTCAGTCATGTCCGACTCTTCGCAATCCCATGGACTGCAGCCCACCAGGCTCCCCCGTCCATGGGACCCTCCAGGCAAGAGTGTTGGAGTGGGGTGACATTGCCTTCTCCGTGGGCTCTGATAACAAGGTTTTATTTCAGATCTGTTATCCTTGGAAAGACTGAGGGATCAAGACTAGTGTTACCATTTTGGTGAAAAGCTGGCTCTGGCTTATGTTACATAGTTCTTGTGGTTGTTCATTCGTTAATTTGTGTCCAACTCTTTGTGACCCCATGGACTGCAGCTCTCGGAATTCTGGAATTCCCCCGTCCTTCACCATCTCTTGGAGTTTGCTCAGATTCATGTTCATTGAGTCGGTGATGCTATCTAACCATCTCATCCTCTTTTGCCCCTTTCTCCCTTTGCCTTCAGTCTTTCCCAGCGTCAGGATTTTTTCCACTGAGTCGGCTGTTTGCATCAGGTGGCGAACATATTGGAGCTTAAGCTTCAGCATCAGTTCTTCCAGTGAATATTCAGGGTTGATTTCCTTTTGGATTGACTGGTTTGATCTCCTTGCAGTCCAAGACACTGTATTGAGAGGAAAAGTTTGTATTCTGATAACTATATTTCAGCAGAAAAGTGCCATATTACTTGACTTTCTGAGATGGCAGATGTTAAGTTAATTTGGAAGAATGATAAATAATGCTTTAGCTCAGACTGAGAATTCATTGTTCATTCTGAAAAAGTTTGTTGGGAAATACTGTCTTTAGAATTTAAGAAGTTCTATATTTTTTTTTGAAGGGGCATTCATTATTAACTTACTACATCTAAGAACTGAGTATTTTAGAAAACTTTATTCAGCTTTTTGGTAATTTTCTGTTTAACAGATTAAAGTTGAAGTATGAAAGGAAAGCGGTTTAGGCATTGATATGTAGCTGGTAGCTGAAGAAATGGTGGCTGTTCCTGACCTTTTAATGTTTTAGAGCTGGAGCTTGTACATTTCTTTCCAAGAGGAGTAGTATGAAAAATGCTTTGGAAAAATAGCTGCCAGAATTCTACCACAGAAAATTGTCTCTAGTGCCATGAGCCACAAACTTGTAAATTGCTAGATTAAAAAAATATATTCAGCATTAGTAAAAGCATCAAGTACTCAACATAGCTATGGCAGAAGTTCCTAATTTGTCAGGTACCCATTTCCCCCATATCTTCTTTCTAACAGAACTTAAAAGTTTTCTTAGAAGCAGAAGTGTGCCTAGCTAAAAAAAAAAAAACCCATACATTTCTTAGCCTCCTTTCCAGCCAGAGCAGCCATGTAACATGGTCCTGGTCAGTGAGATGCAGGCAGACATTTCTGGATGAAGATCTTTTGAAAGGCCTTTCACCTGTTTTTTTTTCTTCTGTATAGAAATTAGACATGATGCCTAGGGCTAGACCAGTATTCTGGAGGCCTTCAGAGGAAAGCCAGAAAAACATCTATTTCTGTTTCCAGAAAAACATCTATTTCTGCTTTATTGACTATACCAAAGCCTTTGACTGTGTGGATCACAAGAAACTGTGGGAAATTCTGAAAGAGATGGGAATACCAGACTACCTGACCTGCCTCTTGAGAAATATGTATGCAGGTCAGGAGGCAACAATTAGAACTGGACATGGAACAACAGACTGGTTCCAAATAGGAAAAGGAGTAAGTCAAGGCTGTATATTGTCACCCTGTTTATTTAACTTCTATGCAGAGTACATCATGAGAAACGCTGGACTGGAAGAAACACAAGCTGGAATCAAGATTGCCGGGAGAAATATCAATCACCTCAGATATGCAGATGACACCACCCTTATGGCAGAAAGTGAAGAGGAACTCAAAAGCCTCTTGGTGAAAGTGAAAGAGGAGAGTGAAAAGGTTGGCTTAAAGCTCAACATTCAGAAAACGAAGATTATGGCACCTGGTCCCATCACTTCATGGGAAATAGATGGGGAAACAGTGGAAACAATGTCAGACTTTATTTTTCTGGGCTCCAAAATCACTGCAGATTGTGACTGTAGCCATGAAATTAAAAGACGCTTGCTCCTTGGAAGGAAAGTTATGACCAACCTAGATAGCATATTCAAAAGCAGAGACATTACTTTGCCAACAAAGGTCCGTCTAGTCAAGGCTATGGTTTTTCCAGTAGTCATGTATGGATGTGAGAGTTGGACTGTGAAGAAGGCTGAGCGCCAAAGAATTGATGCTTTTGAACTGTGGTGTTGGAGAAGACTCTTGAGAGTCTCTTGGACTGCAAGGAGATCCAACCAGTCCACTCTGAAGGAGATCAGCCCTGGGATTTCTTTGGAAGGACTGATGCTAAAGCTGAAACTCTAGTACTTTGGGCACCTCATGTGAAGAGTTGACTCATTGGAAAAGACTCTGATGCTGGGAGGGATTGGGGGCAAGAGGAGAAGGGGACGACAGAGGATGAGATGGCTGGATGGCATTACTGACTCGGACGTCTGATGATGAGTCTGAGTGAACTCCGGGAGTTGGTGATGGACAGGGAGGCCTGGCGTGCTGTGATTCATGGGGTTGCAGAGTCGGACACTACTGAGCAACTGAACTGAACTGAACTCAGAGGAAAGCCAGGAGATTTACAGAGATCTTCCTCTATATATCCCTGAACTGCCAAACCAATGTCAGCACATGCCTCTCTCAACTTCCATTTGATGAGAAGAGTAAACCCCTGTCTTCCTTAAACCACTGTAATTTGGGCTTCCTGTTACATGCATCAGAACATTATTCCTGACTGATACAATTATTTGTATACCCATTATGATCTACTTTCTGGAGATTTGGAATCTTCTGATTATAATTCAACAAGGGATTTTATCTAACTTAAAATCCAGAAGACCCTGAGGGTTTTGGAATTTTTTCCGTCATTAGACTTGATTGGATGAGCTGGATATCCAGCTGGATAGATATTGGTTACCAAGGAGGTTTGAGGAAATGCATGGAAATATTCATAAATAGTCTAGCATCTCCCACCATCACTTCATCCTCTCTTGCATTTAAGTGGCTTCATCTGACCACATAATCTGTGTTGAAACTACTGGTGCTCCCTCTGAATGGAGAGGGTTTCAGATAGTTACAGCACGGTTAGGGATTTGGCTGATGAACTATCTCCCTCCATGCCAGGATTAACCATGGAGGCTCTTTTCCATTAAAAAAAAAAAAAACACTTATTCAGGTGTAATGTACTTATGGAAGACGTGCACAGATCATACCTGTACAGCTTTATGACTTTTAACAAACCAAACTTGTCTGTGTAACTGGCATCTTGATCAGTAAATACAGAAGTCCTGCTTATCGCCCTTGTGGATTATCAGTATCCTTCTAATAGCATCGAGTAGTTTTTGCCTGTATTTGTGTTGTTTATACATGGACTCATACAGAGTGTACTCTTTTGTGTTTGGCTTCTTTTGCGCAGCATTTCTGTGAGATTAGTCCATCTTGTATATAATTATAGATCACTCTCATTGCAGTGTAGCATTCCATTGTGTGACTATATCCCAACTTACTTATCTCATCAACTGTTGGTGGGCATTTGGAGTGCTTCCAGTTTTGACTCCATTTATGAATACTGCTGCTAAGAACGTTCTTTTGTTAAACATATGGAAGTGTTCTGTTGCGTATGTTCTTTGAGAGAAATTGCTGGATCACAGAGTGTCAGTGCTTGAGAGCGTCAGCTCCTCTGTATTCTCACCAGTACTTGATCTGTCTTTGTTTTTAACCTAGTCATTCTGGTGGGTGTGTGTATTTTGTGAAGTGCATGTTTGTCTTTTGCCCATTTTTCTACTGAATTTTGTGTGTCTTTTCTTATTGTTTGTGGGAGTCCCTTTTATATTCTGGATACTAGTCATTGTCAGATATTTGTATTGTGAATATCTTTTTCTATTCTGTGATTTGCTCTTTCACTTTACTTGTCTTTTGAGAAATAGGTCTTTATATAATCCAATTTATCAGATTTTCTTTGTGTTTAGTGCTTTTTGGGTAATGTTAAAAAATATCTGCGTGCTCCAATGTCACAAAGATGATGATCTGTATTTTGTTCTATTAAAGCTTTATTGTGTTACCTCTCATATGTAGATCTTCCTTCCACCTATTAATAGGATTACTTTTTGTCTAGATGTGAGGGAGAGGGTGACAAAACATTTTTTCTGTATGGTTATGTAGTGGAGTCAGCACCATTTATTAAAAATGTTATCCATTCCCCACTATACTGAGTGTTAGGTTTCTCATAAATCAGGTAACCGGATATCTGTGGCTTGTTTCTGGACATGATTCTGTTCTGCTCCATTAGGCAGTTTTTCGCCTCTTGTACAAATAGCATGCTGTTTTAATTATTATAGCTTTATAATAGGTTTTGTTAACTGTTGTGTTAAGTTCTTTACCATCTTGGTTCTTCCTTGAGATGGCGTTAGCTAACTGGTGATCGTCAACTGAGAATGTGGAGTTCATATTCATTCTGCATGCCTTCTGACCTGTATTGTACACATGCCTCAACCTGCTGAGTGAAATACTGGCTTAATCCACTTAGCTGTCAAGTGAATCCAGTTAAGACCTCTAACCTCTTCATGGATTTTCAGATCTATTGAGTAAACAGAAAAGAATTTCTTGGTACACATATAAATTTAAACTCAGTGCTCACTTTTAGCAGAAATCACTGCTGTGTGCAGTGATCAAATATTTAGTTCAAATGTGTATATTTAATTGCACTGGTGCTTAATTTTCTCATTTGTAAGTAATCAGCTGTTTTGTTTATTATGACCAGCACTGTAAATGCTGTGTTTGGGATTTTTGAAGCAAAAAGATGAAGTAGGAATAGTAAAATAAAAATAAGACAATTCCATCTGGAAGACTCAATCATCTGTGCATGACATTTAAAGGCAGTGATCTTTGTAAGTCACAGTGTTATATTGTCAGTTGGGAAAAATTTCTCCTTAGTATCCTGCCTTCTTTCCCTTTCCATTTCATGTTGAATCAGTTGGGGGAAATCCCAAGTTTTTAAAGTAAAGTAATAGTTATTTTTCTTCAAAATCGATCATTCCTGACTTATTTTCTTTGGGGGCTGGGGAATAGGGAGGAGTCAGGGAAGTAGGAGGCCTTCTGGTGACAGTGACTGTGCATTCCAAATTCCAACAGGACATGTCATCATATGTGATACGTTACAGTTGACCCTTGAACAGTGCAGGTGTAAGCTGTGGATTCACTTACGTGAGGATATTTTTCATTAGTAAATACTGCAGTACTGCATTTTCTGTATATTGGTTCAATGTATGGATGTAGGGGGTACGTATAAATTATATGCTGATTAACCCTTGCATTGTTCAAGCATCAACTATATTTAAAATTAAGACTATCTTAGGAAATTGAAAATTTATGAATTATTATAATACCTTGGGGGAACTTTTTTCTCATTATTAAAATAGGACCAAATGATCAGAGACCTGTATACATGTGTGCTGCATGAACTTTTAATTTTTATCTCAGTTAATAGTTGCAAGGGTTCATGTTTGATTCAGAAACTGGAACTGACTGTGAATTAGGTACATAAGGGTCTAACCCCGCCTGTTGGCTTTTAATTACAAATAAGGAACATACCGTTTCATTGATAATATAATTAAGCTTAAGAGTAAAAAGTCGCATAATTATATGCCCTGTGAGTTAACCAACCCAGATTTGCTCTGATCCCTGGCAGCAGTCCATGTGTACAACCATGTAGTAGGCAGTTCCCCTGTGTTAGCGGGTCTGGTACGGATTTCTGCCTAAAGATCTCAGTGATCTCAGCATTTTTTGAGCAGATATTTACTGGGTGCATATTGATTTTCAAATACTTTGTAAGTTCTGGCAGTACAAAGATGAGCAAAATGGGTGCCTTTCCTACCATCACAGAACTTTCCAGCTAGAGTTGTATGCCCTAGGGTTGTAACTTGGTGTGTTACAACTTGGTGTGTTTCTTGCCTACTGGTAATAAGAAATTATTTTTCTCCAACTTTATTGAGATATAATTGACAAATAGTATTGTATAAATTTTATATGATGATTTTATGCACATATATATTGCAAGATATCTTTACCACATAAGGGTAGTTAACATCCTTCACCTCTTAAAATTACTGTTTTGTTGTTGCTATTGACTTTTCACTTTAATGCATTGGAGAAGGAAATGGCAACCCACTCCAGTGTTCTTGCCTGGAGAATCCCAGGGACAGGGGAGCCTGGTGAGCTTCCGTCTATGGGGTCGCACGGGGTCGCACAGAGTTGGACACGACTGAAGCGACTTAGCAGCAGCAGCAGCAGCATGGTGACAGTATCTAAGATCTACTGTCTTAACAGTGTTCAGCTATTTTGTTGTTGTTGTTCAGTTGCTAAGTTGTGTCCGACTCTTTCTGACCCCATTGACTGCAGCACGCCAGGCTTCCTTGTCCATCACCAACTCCTGGAGCTTGCTCAAACTCACGTCCATTGAGGCGGTGATGCCATCCAAGCATCTCATCCTCTGTCGCCCACTTTTCCTCCTGCCCTCACTCTTTCCCAGTGTCAGGTCTTTTCCACTGAGTTGGTTTGTTGCATCCGGTAGCCAAAGTATTGGAGCCTCAGCTTTAGCATCTGTCCTTCCAGTGACCAGGGTTGGTTTCTTTAGGATTGACTGGTTTGATCTCCTTGCTATCCAAGGGACTCTCAAGAGTCTTCTCTAGCACCAGCGTTCTAAAGCATCAATTCTTTAGTGCTCAACTCTCACATCCATGCATGACTGCTGGCAAAATCATAGTTTTGACTATATGGAGCTTTGTCGGCAGAGTGATGTCTCTGCTTTTTCATATGCAGTCTAGGTTTGTCATAGCTTTTCTTCTAAGGAGCAACTATACAGTACAGTACTGTTGACTCGAGTCACCATACTGGATAGTAGGTCTCCAGAACTTACCTTAAAACTGAAGTTTGACAGCATCCTGACAATGCATGGGTACCATCTACTAAATAGCTGACCACCATTGCCTCTTGACCAGTTTGGTGATGAGATAGGCTGGTGGAGTTTGTTGTTTTTGTCCTTGATAATCAGACATTAGTTTCCTAAATGGCTCTGTGGTAAGACTCCGCTTGCTAATGCAGGAGACACAGGTTCGATCCCAGGTTTGGCAAGATCCCCTGGAGGAGGAAATGGCAACTCCAGTATTCTTGCCTGGAAAATCCCATGGACAGAGGAGCCTGGCAGTCTTCAGTCTGTGGGTTCACAAAGAGTTGGACACGACTGAGCAGTTGAACAGGGGCATGAGCACGAGACATGACTTCAGTTGAAAGCAAAGCTGTTAAACTGGAAGTAGACCAATTAGTGTAAGTGATGGTAAAGGAGTTAGAGAAGATAAAAGTAGACTGTAGTTGTAAAGTTAATGTTGGTTCGGAATTGATTCTAAACTATAAATTATCTCCCTTTTCTGTGGTGGTGATAATACAGGGGTAAGGCATGTAAATACACTGGTATGTCTGAGATAAACGTCCTTCTGTAATTTTTGCTCTATTTCTTTGATCATATTTTAGTTACATGTGAAATTCATATATTGTTAATGTATTTCATTTAGTAAGTTTCTGTCAAATATAATTTTAAAGTATAGTTGTATTTAAACATTGAGCTTAAGCAAATTAGATGTTAGATGTTTCATGTGTTTTCATGAATGCATTTACAGGTATTCACAGATCTACTTATTTTTAAAAGTTTATTCTTTTCTGCCACTTTTTTTTTTTTTTTAACTTCCAGAGGCACATATTATTCTTATTGAAACTGTTTGAATATTTTGTGATGTAGACTGGTGGAAAAATGATTCATTCAGCAGCATTGTATTCTACAGTCAGGGTTATTGGAGCATATCATAGTTCATTACAGGAGAGATGCCTGAGAAGAGGAGAGTCTATAAACCAGATATAAGGAACAGTGTCTGTTAACTTCATTATCTTATCACCATCACCTGTTACTTAGTGGTGCCTCATCAAGATAGGATCCATTTACTTTCTTATCTACTGTTTTAGAATCCACTTAACCAATATCTAAGAAATCACAGCTTGCTGGTATAAATTATAAGGTATTTTCTGCATCTAAGGCAAATTTGAAGATGAATTTTAGCATTCAGTATAATTTTTAAACATCCATTCCTTGAATAAACAGTTCTTTAAAAGGCAAAAGTAATGTAATAGAATTCATATACTGCTATGGGTGTGTTAAATGGTGTGATTTTTCTGTGGGGCAATTTAGGAATATATATTAAAGAACCTTGAAATGTTACCTTTGACCTAGTAATTCCACTTTGAGGATCTTAAAGATTTAACCAAAGAAACTCACTGGAGTATTCTCTAATGGTGAAAATTTGTTAAATCATTATGTCTAACAAAAAATAGTTATGATATATTTGTTTAAAAGAATCTTGCTTAACCATTATAAAGATTATTACTTAAGACTAATGGAAAGTTATGATATAAAAGTGAAAAAGGTATGAAGAACTCTGTAAGAAATTGAGCTCAATCTAACAAAAGCTAGCAGTTAAAAGCATGAGTCAGACCTGGAAAGATCATCAACGCACATAAAATGCAGAAAAGCATGGTGTAGAATAATACACATGCACAGAAAAGTGAGGTGTATATGAAAATACAGCAAATGGATCATGTTTATATTTGTATATAAGCATATACAGACATAGAAAAAAGTCTCTTTAGTAAAACTTTAATGACTGGAACTAGACACAAGAGAGGGCTTCCCTGGTGGCTCAGAGGTTAAAGAGTCTGCCCGCAATGCGGGACACCTGGGTTTGATCCCTGAGTCGGGAAGATCCTCTGGAGAAGGAAATGGCAACCCACTCCAGTATTCTTGCCTGGGAAATCCCATGGACACAGGAGCCTGGTGGCCTGCAGTCCATGGGGTCGCAAAGAGTTGAACACAACTGAGTGACTTCACTTCACTAGAGATAAGAAAAGGCTTTTACTTTGACGCCTACTTGAATTTTAATAATAAGAGTGTATCCATATGTTAATGTGTAATTAATGTTAAAAAAACTCCAAATTTTCTGTTTTATGAAGAAAAAAGTTCACTGAGATCTGAGCAGTGGTTCTCTCTGGAATGTAGGAGCTCAGATAGTTCTTAATTATCTTTGTATTTTTCTCTGTTTCCCAGAATTTTGGCAATGAACAGGTATTACTTTTATAATCTGAAAAAGCAGTAAAGTATAAAAAAGTAAAAAGCTGAGATTACAGGTAGTAGCGTGGTCTGGACTAAGGACTGCTGTGATTCAGATCCCAGGTGTACCATTCCAGAGCCTCGTGACCTTGGGGCTGGGGCTGGGACTGAGGGAGCCACTTTTCCCACAGAATTTTTTTTGAAGATTAAATTAGGTGTGACATATGTAGGTTAGTTTTTATGTGTCTGGCACACATTTGGTGCTTGATTAATGTTAACTTCCTTCTTGTTTTTCTCATTCATGACTTAATAAACTCTTCAAAACAGATGGAAACTACTGTAAAATTATTAAAAAAACACATATGTATTCAATAATTAGACAGTTGAAGAGCTTATGGTGTGATAGTTTCAGAAATAATCCTGCTACAGGATAGAAAGTGAGAATATTCATTAGAGAAAAACAAAGAGCTGTGGTATTTCACTTCTGATGACAGGGAGAGGCGGGTATGAGTCCTCATTTTTCTGTATGAATCAACTGTTCAGTCATTCAGTCGTGTCCAACTCTTTGCGACCCCATGAATTGCAGCACGCCAGGTCTCCCTGTCCATCACCAACTCCCAGAGTTCACTCAAACTCATGTCCATTGAGTCGGTGATGCCATCCAGCCATCTCATCCTCTGTCGTCCCCTTCTCCTCCTGCCCCCAATCCCTCCTAGCATCAGAGTCTTTTCCAGTGAGTCAACTCTTCGCATGAGGTGGCCAAAGCACTGGAGTTTCACCTTTAGCATTAGTCGTTCAAAAGAACACCCAGGACTGATTTCCTTTAGAATGGACTGGTTGGATCTCCTTGCAGTCCAAGGGACTCTCAAGAGTCTTCTCCAACACCACCGTTCAAAAGCATCAGTTCTTTGGTGCTCAGCTTTCTTCACAGTCCAACTGTCACATCCATACATGACTACTGGAAAAACCATAGCCTTGACTAGACAGACCTTTGTTGGCAAAGTAATGTCTCTGCTTTTGAATATGCTATCTAGGTTGGTCATAACTTTCCTTCCAAGGAGTCAGCGTCTTTTAATTTCATGGCTGCAGTCACCATCTGCAGTGATTTTGGAGCCCTCAAAAATAAAGTCTGACACTTTTTCCACTGTTTCCCCATCTATTTGCCATAAAGTGATGGGACCAGATGCCATGATCTTCGTTTTCTGAATGTTGAGCTTTAAGCCAACTTTTTCACTCTCCTCTTTCACTTTCATCAAGAGGCTTTTTAGTTCCTCTTCACTTTCTGCCATAAGGGTGGTGTCGTCTGTTAGTCAGCACTAATTTGTTTTCTAAGTATAGTTTAAAAGATTCAGCACAGGTTCAATCTGAAGAGTGTTTAATAGCTGTATTATAGAGACATTGCTGTTTTTATTCAGCATAGCTATCAATATTAAGAAATGAGGACTTCAGGACAATCAGTCTTATATTAGTAAATCAATATGTAAAATGAGATACCTTAATTTCAGGGACATAAGATAATTAGGGGAAATAGACATCAACATGAAATTCTCAAAGCAGTTAGCAACTGTATTCTTTTGCATGTTCAAGTTCAGTTCAGTCGCTCAGTCGTCTCGGACTCTTTGCAACCTCATGAATCATAGCATGCCAGGCCTCCCTGTCCATCACCAACTCCCGCATGTTTGTTAGACGAACAATAGAAAATTTGCTTTTCTTGGTTTTGCAGAGGAAGTATCACAAGCTTAGGGCTTCCCCAGTAGCTCAGCAGTAAAGAATCTGTCTGCACTGCAGGAGACGCAGGTTCAGTCCCTGGGTGGGGAAGATCCCCTGGAGGAGTGCATGGTGGCCCACTCTAGTATTCTTGCCTGGAGAGTCCCATAGACAGAGGAGCCTGGCGGGCTACAGTCCATAGGGATGCAAAGAGTTGGACACGACTGAAGTGACTGAACACACACATCACAAGTTTAAGGAAAAAGATTGATGTTAGCAAGTGAGGGCAAAGTAGGATGTCATACTAGACACATAGAACTTAAGAAGCACCAGCATTGCTGTCTCTGGTATTGCTGTGTGTGATGTTTTCATACAAGGAAACAATTTAAAAAAATACTAATTCAAAAAGATACACACCCTAATGTTTTTAGCAGCATTATGTATAATAGCCAAGATAATGGAAACAACCCAAGTGTCCATCAGCAGATGAACAGAGAAAGAAGCCTGGTATGTACATACTCAGCCGTAAAGAAGAATGAAACTATTGCCATTTGCAGCAACTGGGATGGACCTAGAGAGTATTATACGTAGTGAAATATTTATAAATCAGGCAGAGAAAGACAAATACTGTATGCACTCACTCATGTTTGGAATCTAAAACATTAGATAGTCAAATGTATATAATAAAACAGACTCCCAGGTTTAGGAATCAAACTATAGTGATTACCAGTGGGGAGAGGGAAAAGAAGAGAAGCAAGATAGGGATATGGGATTAAGAGGTCCAGACTACTGTGTATAAAATAGATGAGTAACAACGCTGTGTTGTACAGCACAGGGTTATATAGCCATTATTTTATAATAATTTTAGATGGAGTATAATCTATAAAAATATTGAATCAAGATGCTGTACACCTGAAACTAATATAATATTATAAATCAACTATACTTCAGAATGGGCTTCTGCCTACTGATGCAGGAGACACGTTGGCAAAGGAAGATCCCCTGGAGAAGGAAATGGCAACCCACTTCAGTACTCTTGCCTGGAAAATCCCATGGACAGAGGAGCCTGGCAGGCTACAGTCCATGGGGTTGCAAAGAGTCAAACACGACTGAGAGACTGAACACACACTCACACACACACACACACACACACACACACACACATATATACTTCAATACAAAAGAACTTTTTTTTTAAGGTCTAAGAGGTTTGGATAGATATCAGGTGTTTCTTTTATTTCATTTGTTTCCTTATTTAATCATTTTTCTCTAAAAGATGAAATTTGATATCCTATGTAGCTGGCTGTGTTTTTTCTTACAGTTTTTCTCTTGCACTGCAACCCTTCAGGAATGCCACATACTGAAAACCAGTTTGGGATAGATTTTCATGTGGTGCAGAGTGAGTATGCTTTGGGAAACCACTCTGCTGTGTGACTCTGAGTCAGCACAGGGTCTCGGCTGAGGGCCTGCACTCATGGCTTGGCGTGAGCACCTCTTTTCTTGAGTGTCTACTAGTAATAAAAATGTCAGTATCAACGCCAATTCAGTGTGTGAAATCCTTTAAAATCAAGTCCTCTGAGTTCGTTTCCACTCTGATACACATATTTTCCTTTATTTTGTACAAATTTTTTCCAAAAAAAAAAAAAAAAAAAAAAAAAAAATCTTGAAATTTACTGTCCTTTCATACCTATATCCGCTGTACTTGGTAGATTTCATCAGTGCTGAGTGTTCTTTTGTGTCTCAATAGTGTCTTTATGTTTTTAACCTTGTAGTTGTTTTAACTCATAGGTTTTCTAGGACATTTTGTGTTGTTTTAAATTAATTTTAGAATGGTTCTCTTTTGACTCTGTCCCTTAGCTTAATGGAATCCTGTTACTTTCCTTACCTAATTTAGTGTGTTGTTGTCGTCCTGGCCCTACAGCATTTTCTGGAAGAGCTAATCTGAGAGGCACTGTGTTACCCTCTTCTCTTGGTTTGCTGAATGCCTGTGAGAGGCAGTGTCCCCAGGCTCCAGGAGGGCAGTGGCTCCTCTCCCCACTGTGTACTGTGTCTTGCACAGCAGTGGGTAAATTAGACACACCAGAGATCATGAGGGTGTGTCTAAGCTCAGATGGAGCAGAAGAAACCTTGGGGTCAAAGGTAACTACAGGCTGAGTCATCAGCATATTGTTAAGGGTGTGGAGCACAAGAAAAGGTGGAAAGGGAAGAATCAGCCAGGTTTTTATAAGTGTAGGAAATGAGTATTAGTGATAACAGTATTTTTGAAGACTTACATTCCAAGCACTCTGCTGTCATTTATATAGGTAGTCATTTAATCTGTAGAGAGTACTGTGGATAAGAAAAGTTGCCATCTTTTGAAAATGATCTTCAAAAGATGGATAGAAAATTGCTGAATCATGCTGTTTATATATTGTGAAACAAAGTATTTTTCTTTCTTTAGTGTAGAATTAGAAGATGAAATTGATTTTTTTAAGGTACACTTCTTTAAAAGGCATATTCATAAAATTTGGTACACTTGTGGAGGAAATGTTGTCCAAATAGTTGTATTTTTCTCCTCTTTTGACATATGCTGTTTCTGAGGACTCTTTAAAATCCTGGAAAAAAAGTCTTATAGGTTACTTTGAAGTCATCAAACAGGAACGGTTGAATGCATGAGAAGATAAACCTATGAATGAATTTAATTAATCAGTTTAAAATGACTGCTGGCAACTTGACACATATCCAGCTTTGAATGATGAGTAGAACTAGGTCTGCACATCATTTACACTGTCAGTGAACAGACACCCTTGGTCTTTAACCATGGATTGTTTACACGGGAGTGTGATAATTTTCTATTCTGAGAATTGTGGGGAAAGCACTTTATTACTCTTTTTAATCTATAATGTATATTAACCATTTGTTATATTCAAAATGCTTCTGGGCCTGTAGGGAATGATTGATAAGATTTTAACCCCAGGCTTCCCTGGTGGTTAGTGGTTAAGAATCCACTTGGTAATGCAGGAAACATGGGTTTGATCGCTGTACCAGGAAGATACTACACGCTACAGGGCAACGAAGCCCGTGCGCCACAGCTATTGAAACTCCGCTCTAGAGTCCAGAAGCTGCAACTTCTGAGCCCATGTGCCACAGCTGCTGAAGCCCAAGCACCCTAGAGCCCTTGCTCAACAACAAGAGAAGCCACCCCAATGAGAAGCCCATGCACCACAACTAGAGGAAGCCCCTGCAGCAACGAAAACCCAGCACAGCCAAAGACAAATAATACAATTTAAAAAGGAAAGAAAATGGGCGAGGACTTAACATACACACACAAAGAATTAATCCTCAAATATTTGCAGTAGAGCATTTGCAGTAGAGTGTGCTAGACCTGAGTGAGGGGAGAAAAGGGGCCATGAGAGAGGAAGATGCTCCCTTTGAGCTGAAAACAAAGTCAGCCACCAGCAGGTTTCAAATGGAACACTGATGTTGTGACACATGTCTTCTCTTAAAAGATCTGCTTTAATAGCACGGTAGATAGTAGAGATGCGTTTGAGGGGAGAGCAAGCTGAAGATCCTTTAAGTCTCATTGCAGTGTTATGACTGATCACCCTGGGAATTAGTTTGGAATGCCTTCAGAGCCAGGGGTTTGCATTAGAAATTGCTAGCACGGATCAGGCCAAGGGTTTAATATCAGTATTTAATTGGCCACTAGTGACCTCCAGTTAAAAATAATTCTGCTGCTGGGGGACAACGTGATTTCCATCTCTGATAGGACCTGAAAGGTTAAGTATTGCCTGTTTCTTTGTGCAGTGACTTTTAGCTTTGTCTTAGTTTTTCCCAGAACCTTTTGGGTTTGTTTTATACCTCTGTTAATTGCCCTTTGAGGCATTGGTTTTCATAATTTTATTTCATACTATAGGAAATAAAACTTCTGCCTTTTTCTTATTTATCCTAGTCATCATCAAAGTATCCTACCAGTTTAATGGTTTTGAATTTGATGATCTCACATTTGTACTAGTCATGCCTTCATAGATTGCTTTATTGTAACTATTCCTTTTTCTAACTGAAGAATTATTTTTGGATTTCGTTTCTTTGATTGTACCTTAGTTGAGCTTCTTTGACCTTTCATTAGTTCTGTCACATTTGAGTGTTTTTCTGTGTGAAATTTAAACACTTCCAGTTGGAAACAGTACTCAAACTGACTTGAGAGCGACCCCTCTTTAAATCAGTTTCTGATTCCTGAACCAACTCACCCAAGCTCAAGTTGACTTTGACATTTAAAGAACTGTGATCCTTTCAAAGGCAGAGATTGTATTTTATTGACTTATGACCAGGGACTAGTATCATACCTGGTCCTTGTGGGCTATCATTAAAGGTTTGTTGAATAAATGAATAAATGTTGCTGTTGCTGCTGCTGCTAAGTCACTTCAGTCGTGTCCGACTCCGTGCGACCCCATAGACAGCAGCCCACCAGGCTCCCCCGTCCCTGGGATTCTTCAGGCAAGAACACTGGAGTTGGTTGCCGTTTCCTTCTCCAATGCATGAAAGTCAAAAGTGAAAGTGAAGTCGCTCAGTCGTGTCCGACTCAGCGACCCCATGGACTGCAGCCCACCAGGCTCCTCCATCCATGGGATTTTCCAGGCAAGAGTACTGGAGTGGGGTGCCATTGCCTTCTCCAAAATGAATGAATGGGATACTGTCAAAGGTTTAACGACTATTTAAGTGGGTTAAATCATTTATGACAACGATTATAATAGCAATAGTTAGAACCAGACATGGAACAACAGTTAAAACCAGACTTGGAACAACAGACTGATTCAAAATTGGGAAAGGAATACATCAAGGCTGTATATTGTCACCCTGCTTATTTAACTTATATGCAGAGTGCATCATGTGAAATGTTGAACTGGATGAAGCACAATCTGGAATCAAGATTCCCAGGAGAAATATCAACAACCTCAAGTATGCAAATGACACCACCCTTATGGCAAAAAGCAGAGGAACTAAAGAGTTCTTGATGAAGGTGAAAGAAGAGTGTGAAAAAGCTGGCTTAAAACTCAACACTCAAAAAAGTAAGATTATGGCATCCAGTCCCATCACTTCATGGCAAATAGATGGGGAAACAATGGAAACGGTGACAGACTTTTATTTTCTTAGGCTCCAAAATCACTGCAGATGGTGACTGCTGCTACTGCTGCTGCTAAGTCGCTTCAGTCGTGTCCGACTCTGTGCGACCCCACAGACAGAAGCCCACCAGGCTCCCCTGTCCCTGGGATTCTCCAGGCAAGAATACTGGAGTGGGTTGCCATTTCCTTCTCCAACGTATGAAAGTGGAAAGCGAAAGTGAAGTCGCTCAGTCGTGTCCGATTCTTAGCGACCCCATGGACTGGAGCCTACCAGGCTCCTCCGTCCATGGGATTTTCCAGGCAAAAGTACTGGGGTGGGGTGCCATTGCCTTCCCCGGCAGATGGTGACTACAGCCATGCAATTAAAGACGCCTGCTCTTTTGAAGAAAAACTATGACCAACTTAGACAGAATATTAAAAAGCAGAGACATTACGTTGCCAGCAAAGGTCTGTCAAGTCAAAGCTGTGGTTTTTCTAGTAGTCATGTATGGATGTGAGGGATGAATCACAAAGAAGTGTGAGCACTGAAGAATTGATGCTTTTGAACCATGGTGTTGGAGAAGACTCTTGAGAGTCCCTTGGACTGCAAGAAGATCAAACCAGCCAATCTTAAAGGAAATCAACCCTGAATATTCATTGGAAGGACTGATGCTGAAGCTCCAATACTTTGGCCACCTGATGCAAAGAACCGACTCATGAGGAAAGACTCTTATGCTGGGAAAGATTGAAGGCAGGAGGAGAAGGGGATGACAGAAGATGAGATGGTTGGATGGCATCACTGACTCAATGGGCATGAATTTGAGCATGCCCTGGGAGATGGTGAAAGACAGGGAAGCTTGGTGTGCTAATGTGGTCTTTGTGTCCATGAGGTCACAAAGACTAGGACGTGACTGAGCGACTGAACCACAATAATAGCAACAACTACCCCCAAACACAGGTCCTAACCCTAAAGAGTACTGAAAGATGAGAGAAGAAATTTGTATGAATAGTGTAGAATTAAAGTGGCCTGAAAAACTACAAAATGCTGTGGGATCTATAAGAAGGGGGAAAATCTATTAAAAAAATAATTGTATGTGTGTGTCTTGCAAGTTTTGGGGGAAAAATTTCCTGAAGAGGGAGTGGCATTTGAGTTGGATTTTAGAGTGATAGCTTGGTTTGAACAGATTGAGGCTGGTGTGATGGATTAATGTGAGAACAGACACAGGTGGAATAGTAGAGAACATATTTGGCAAATGGCCAGTAGTCAGTGTTGGCAGTAATGTAGGGAATGAAGAGGATTAATTGGAGATGATGTTAAGGCTAATATGCTAAGGAGTTTGGACTCTTATCTCGTAGGTCTTTAAAAACATTTAAAGGTATTTTATTTGAGCAGGAACTGATATCCAGTTTGTGTTTAGGAAGGTCTCTTAGCTGGACTAAGTGATAGTTACTACTAGTTTTGAGAGTGAACTCTGGTGCCCTTAGTATGGGACACCTCATAGCTCTGTCAGTTGTGGTAATCTGACCAATCCCAAGTTTATTCATCCTCAGAGTGGTGGTAATGATAGTACTTAGAGAGCTGTTGTGATGAATAAATGACATTATACAGTGGAGCATTTGTTATAGGTCTTAACATAGAGTAAATGCTCCCCTGCAAATATTTGCTACAGAAGAAAATGACGATTTTGGAAAAGGGCAAAAACTAGAGGTAGAAAGAACACACCAGAAATAGGAAAACCAGTCTGTACTAACAAGGTATACTATATGCTGGGGCTTTTTAAAATTGTGGAGATAACATTTTATTGCACTACTGAAAAGCCTTAATTGTATTTTGTTAGGTGTGTGTGTGCTCAGTTGCTTAGTCGTGTCCTACTCTTTTGAGATCCCATGAACTGCAGCCTGCCAGACTCCTCTGTCCACAGAATTTTAGAGGCAAGAATATTAGAGTGGGGTCCTGTTTCCTACTCCAGCGGATCTTCTCCAACCCAGGTGGCACAGTGGTAAAGATACTTCTGTGCACGTGTTTAACATAAGTTCTCTGAAAGGGAAGTTGGTTATATTAAATCTTATCTGTCTTTTGTATCGTGTTGACCTTAAGCCTGCATGTACACACCTGTTAGTGACTTGTAGATATGCGGCAGTGGTGGAACAGGAGATGGTTAGCAAGCCTGGCTGCCTGACAAGTCATTGATTGAAGAATGACCATCGCTGGACTTTTCACGTAGTGCTTTTTCACTGTGCAGCTTTTTTTCCTACTGGGTCATGAGAAAGAAGAGGGTAGAAAAGAAAGGACATGAAAGGAGAAAGGCACCATTTACTTTGGTTAGTTGTTAGGAGTTATTCCTGAGACAGTATGAAAGTTAGAAGGAAGACACCTTTAACTTAGGTGCGCTGTGTCCTCTAAGGGACTATGAATAAATTCCATGATTGTTTGGCTTTAAGATAGAGATTCAGGGTGAATTGACTTTACCCAAGCTGATGGGAAAAGTTAGGAGTAGTCAGAACGGTGATTGAAAAAAATTGAAAATTACCCTGTGAATCATTAAAATCCTTGGGGTCAGATGTTACTCTGCCTTTTCTCCAGCTCATGCCCACTGTATCAGCAAACTCTACAGAATTGAGTTGTCCCTACCCACAAGATAGATCTATCTTGACTTGGGGCATTTCTCACTTCCTCTGTTGCTCCGACTGTAGCACAAAATCACCCTTACCTCCTTAACTAGACCAAGGCAACAGCCACAAACTGGTCTCCTTGTTTGATTTCTGTCTTGCTCGGGACTAGTCTTTGTATAGCACCTGGATTAGTCGTCTTCAATATAAGCAAGGCCATATCTCTTTCACAAAATCTAGTAGATTTCTATTTCAAGGGTTCTCAGTATCTCTACAGCTTGGAAGCCCTGTAAGGTCTAGCCCTATTTCTGGAGGTTTTTCTCCTGTCATTCTGCTTGCATAGCCGCCAAGCTGCTCTTGCCCCAGGGTCTTTGCACTTATTGGTCCCCCTGCCCAGATGGACTTTCCACAGGTTCCCACGTAATTCACTCCATTTACTCTGGTGTCTGTTCACAGGCCACCTCCTCACAGAGCCTTTTCTGGTTACCGTCTGTAAAGCAGACCTTCTCTGTACCCTTTAACAGGCTTAAGTCTTCCCCACTAGGATGTAGACTCCAAGAGAGCAGGGGTTTTGTTTTCTGGAGTATTCCTGCCAGCTAAGACTTAATAAATGGCCAGTAAATATATGTTTAATGGATGAGTGATTTATAAGCAAAGGGGATTTATATTTCTTTAAATCTGAAATTTACTGTTTTCATCAGTATTTATTAACAGCTGTGTACTGGAGCAGGCAAAATGAAAATATGAAATATTTAAGAAGAGGAACAACTAGGGAACCACAGGATTATATTATGATATCCAAGAAGCTTTTGCCTAAGGTTGCACTTGGTGGTATAGAGGGTATATTCTTTAGAATTTTCTTTCCCTCTATCTGTAAATTATCTTTCTTATAATATCATCTATGTTAAACTTGAGAGCTGACAAAAATTGATTCTTACAAGTTATTTAGGAGTTGACTGATTTTGTAACTCTGGTTAACAGTATGCTCTCAGTCTTGTATGGTTCTTTTTAGAAATGTAATTTTTTAGGGCTTAGGCACCCTACTCCAGTACTCTTGCCTGGAAAATCCCATGGACGGAGGAGCCTGGTAGGCTGCAGTCCATGGGGTCTCTAAGAGTCGGACACGACTGAACGACTTCACTTTCACTTTTCATTTTCATGCATTGGAGAAGGAAATGGCAACCCACTCCAGTGTTCTTGCCTGGAGAATCCCAGGGACGGCGGGGCCACCAGGCTGCCGTCTGTGGGGTCGCACAGAGTCAGACACGACTGAAGTGACTTAGCAGCAGCAGCAGCAGTATCTAAAAGTTTTCAATCTTAAAGTGAATTTCAGTGCTAGACCAAGTTTTGACAAAGGTTCAAACTCTCAGTTCCAAATGTCAGAGAATGATACTGAATTTAAATGGCTAAGTGAAAAACAAATGTTGCAAACACCAGAATGCTCTTTGCAATTATTGGGAAAACCAGCATGCTGTAGTGCATAAAACTAATGTAAGTCTTACTTAAATCTGAATTCTTTCTTACCAGTATTATGATTTCGCACCATTTTTTTTTTAACCTTTCTTGAGTCTGTTTATCTAATGAGTAAAATGAGTATAAAATAACCTAGCTACTGTACAGGGTTAATGTATTAATTGAGTAAGAAGATATTTGTGTCATATAGTTAGTATATAACAAATGGTAGATAATATTGTATATCAAATTAATAGTATACACCTGGTCGGCTGTGAGTGCATCTATTTTTGTATTATGATAGTTGTGATATATTGTTTCTAATTTGCAAAGGTATTTGACAGTATTAACCAGCATATTTTAAATCCATTCATTTATCTTGAAATCCAGTCAATTTCTTTTATGTTTTTTGTTTTAAAAGGAAGACATATTTTGGATTAATGGGTTATTTAAAATAGTATTAGAAATTATTAATATGAGAAAGCGACATAATTTCTGCTTTTAGAGGTTAAAGCAGTTTTAGGATCTATATTTTTGAAGCTCTGTTACTGCATTTTAAAATTATACCATGATTAATTTGAACAATTAATACAAATTTGTTCATATTAGATGTTTGTAATGTTTCTGATAATCAATAAAAGAGATTCTTGATACCTATAAAAAAAAAAGAAAAAAGAAAAAAAAAAATAAAATTACACCGTGGATGTGCCTGGTCACCTCACTGATGTTTGTGTAGGACCACCTCACGGTGTGGTTCAGTAAAATAAAATTGCACATGGAGGCAGCAGATTAAAAATTACATATTTCAAGTAGCAGATTCTAACTTCATTAATCTATTTATGCTTCTGTAGGCTTTTTATGGTGTAGTTTTATTCCTTAGATGTTTCTAACTCTCAGGTGAGATAACTGGCTTCATTCTATGAAATACAGATTTTAATGAACCAATAGGCAACAATAAGAAAAACATTATTTCTCCCGAGTCCTCTGAATATGAATTAAGAAGGCAATAAGATGTACCTAATGGGCCCATAAAAACAGTGCTGCAGTAATGACTGATTAAAAAATCCAGTTGTATACAATTTATTTGAGATATTACTTATGGCACTCTTCTGGTCATTGCCTATAGAATACATTTTACTTAGAAACATCCTCCTACTCTTCATACCGTACTCCTGTCTCCTTTCTAGCTGTGTAGAGAGGTGTAAAAATACATGGTTAAGTAGAGTCAGTGGTTGAGAAAATGCAGTAGACATTCAGGAAGTAGGGCAGTTAACTTGAAAGTTGCCTTAGAATAAGCTAAATGTGCTGTGCAGAAATTTTGCAAATTGTCATTAAGATTTGTGCAGATGTAAATGTAAATACTGGGTCCCTCTGATAGTTGGCTCTTTCAGATACTGCACACCAGGGTACACTGCTGGAGGCTGCTGCAACAGAAGTACTGTTTGAAATGTAGTCTTGTGCAGAAATACAGAGAACTGGAGAGCAGGGCAGGGCAGACAGTCCAGCAGGGAGTAGCCAGTGTTTGCTTAGAGGAAGTCATTTGACAAAATGGGGCTAAAAGAAACCTCGATTGCAAGCTGCTTGCTTTCTCTCTGTGAAGTGATTTATCATTCCTGCATTTGATGTCTTCATAGACAAATATAAAGGAGGTCAGTCACCAGTGGTCATCTATGCTACGAAGCAACTTACACGTTGTATGTGAATGTCAGAGGCGATTCACCAGACAGTGGCATGAAAAGGTCAAACCCAAATGTGTCATCTTTAAAGGAACTTCAGGTAGTAAACATGGAACCCTTGTCCAGTATAGCAAGTCAGCAAAAGGTTACTTTATTTTTTCAGTATTTGCCTTAATACCTGCTGAATATTACAGATACTTGTGTTAGTCGCTCAGCCATGTCTGACTCTTTGTGACCCCCTGGACTGTAGTCCACGAGGTTCCTCTGTCAGTGGAATTCTCCAGGCAGGAATACTGGAGTGGGTTGCCATTCCCTTTTCCAGGGAATCTTCCTGACCCAGGGATCGAACCTGGGTCTCCTGCATTGCAACCATATTCTTTACCATCTGATTCAACAGGCAAAACTGTTGAGTAAATATATATGTCATCATCATTTAGTGGTAATTCCAACCTAGTGAGAACTGATGTCCAAAATCAGGAATATTCTGGAATACACTAGACATTTTAGTTCATCTGTTATCTTAATTGCTTTCAAATTAAATGCAAATTTCCAGGGAAAAAGTAGGGATCTTGTAAGTAGTACCCTATTTTATTATTTGTATACAGTTTTACTAAACTGGAAAAAAACCAGCTGATGGTAGGTTAGTAAACCACACTCTGTCAAGGTAAAGCTGATGTCACATATGAGTTAAGTAGCTCTAAATGTCTTTGGAATTTCACGTTTCTCTTAAAAATCCACATGACTTTTACAATGCCCACATCATAGTACATTTAAATTTATATAAATATAATAATGTTTGAAATTAACCTCCCCCAGGAAGATGTGCCATTTTATCTTTTTGTATTCCTTGATACTTTGTTATAGTACTTCCATTTTGAAAAGTAATATGAAAATGATTGGTTTTTGATGTAATTATTTGGTTTGAAATTTACTAGTTTGAAATGTCCCACACAAGGAAGTACAATCAACATTTCACTTCTGGAGTCTGTGGTTGGGTGTACAAAGGAAGTTATAGGTCATTTTAGATAAAAATGCTATCTAACACTGAAACCCCACAATTCTTCTATCCCCCGCCACAATTCTTATCAAAAAAGCAAATAGGGCCAATTTTTTAAGTTTCTAGTTAAAAAGGTAAACTGTCTTACTAGTAATTCGAAAGATGGACATGGATTGATGCTGGTTGTTGGTACAATTTTGGTAGTATCAATAATATAAATCTTTTTCAAGCAGAAGAAAACATAAATAAAAGGAAGAAATAAGCCAAACTTATTTTTATGTAGGTAACATTTCGCATTCAAAACATGAAAAGAGTTGTTAAAAAAGCTTCAAATAAGATCTGTCAGAACCAGTGAACAGTGCACTCTTTGTGAGCGATAGCCCTGTCTTCCAGACTGTGAGTGTGCACAATTGCGATGAGAAGAATAGCTCCCTGGAGTACTTTCTCTTAGAAAAAGTTTCAGTGCTCTTTGTAATGTATTTGTTTTTTATTGTAGTCTTCTTTTATTATTTTAAAATTTGGAATCTACTTTTTGAATAATAAATACATTCAGATGTTCAGTATTCAAAATAGAAGAGTTTATAATATTCACGCCTTGTGTCTCCTAGAGATATTTTAAGCATTTGCAAGTATGAGTATAATTATTTTATATGTAAATATTTTTCTTCTTCATTTAAGCTGAGATTGTATGCCCACTATATATATTGCTCTGTACCATTTTTTTAAACAATTCTGTGTCGTCATGTGGTGTCTCCCTCATGGTTCTTTTTTCAGGACTGTCTGGTAATTTCTTGAATGGCTGTATCCCAATTCTTGTAACTAGTGCCTTTTTGTTTTTCTTTCAAATTGTTGCTTTACTATCTTGATTCCAGAAATATTTTAGTGTTGGAAATTATTTGTTTCACACTTTCAGGCAGAAATATTGCAGAGTTATGAAAAGAATAAAGAATGTTGGGAGCTGGGTGAGGAAGGATAGTCTTTAGCCAGTTTTTGGTTGTTAGAGGTGAAGAGTTCATGTTAGGACTTCTGATTTTTCTATTTAAAATCAATTTCTTAATCTGCTTTCATATATGTCTGCACATAAGTGATAGCATTTTATGGAAAGGGCTTTTAAAAAAAAACAAAACTTGAACAGTCCTGGGCAATATTTAGGCCTGCACTGGGAGAACCCTGTGTCATAGAGCCAGAGATTTGGTTTGTTTTTTAAGGATTTGGCTGTACCAGGTCTTAGTTGCAGCAGGGGAGATCTTCCGTCATCCTTGTGGCGTGTGGCAGCATGTGGGATCTAATTCTCCGACCAGGGATTGAACCCAGGCCTCCTGCATTGGGAGTGTGAGTCTTAGTCACTGGACCACTGGGGAGGTCCCGAGATCTGGGTTTTGATTCCCATTGAATTGGGAATGTTGGCAAGTCCAGAATTCTAAACTGACTATACCTTTTAAACTTTACTTCCTTTATATTGTTTGTAATAATAATAATAAAAATAAACCCCTAGTTGTCAACAGCTCAAGAGATGACTGTAGACATGGACATCACCAAATAATACCAAAATCAGGTTGATTGTATTTGTTGCTGCCAAAGATGGAGAAGCTCTATACAGTCAGCAAAAACAAGACCTGGAGCTGACTGTGGCTCCGATCACCAGCTCCTTATTGCAAAGTTCAGACTTAAATTGAAGAAAGTAGGGAAAACCACTAGGCCATTCAGATGAGACCTAAATCAAATCCCTTATGATTATACATTGGAGGTGATGAATGGATTCAAGGCATTAGATCTGGTAGACAGAATGCCTGAAGAACTCTGAACAGAAGTTTGTAACACTGTATGGAAACAGTGACCAAAACCATCCCAAATAAAAAGAAATGTAAGAAGGGAAGCTAGTTTTCTGAGATTTTACAAATAGCTGAGGAAAAAAGAGAAGCAAAAAGCAAAGGAGAAAGGGAAAGGCATACTCAACTGAATGCATAGTTTCAGGGAACAGCAAGGAGAGACAGGAGGCCTTCTTAAATGAACAATGCAAAGAAGTAGAGGGAAACAATAGAATGGGAAAAACTAGAGATCTCTTCGAGAAAATTGGAGATATCAAGGGAACATTTCATGCAAGGATGGGTATGATAAAGGACACAAATGGTAAGGACCTAACAGAAGTAGAAGAGATTAAGAAGAGGTGGCAAGAATACTTGGAAGAACTGTACAAAAAAAGTCTTAATGACCTGGATAAACACGATGGTGTGGTCACTCACCTAGAGCCATACATCCTGGATTGTGAAGTCCAGTGGGCCTTAGGAAGCATTACTGTGAATAAAGCTAGTGAAGGTGATGGAATTCCAGTTCAGCTATTTCAAATCCTTAAAAGATGATGCTGTGAAAGTGCTGCACTCAATATGCCAGCAAATTTGGAAAACTCAGCAGTGGCCACAGGACTGGAAAAGGTCAGTTTTCATTCCAATTCCAAAGAAGAGGAGAGCCAAAGAATGTTCAAATTACCATACAGTTGCACTTATTTCTCACTTCCACTGTATAATCATAAGGGATTTGAATTAGGTCATACCTGAATGGTCTAGTGGTTTTCCCTACTTTCTTCAGTTTAAATCTGAATTTGGCAATAAGGAGTTCATGGTCTGAGCCACAGTCAGCTCCTGGTCTTGTTTTTGCTGATTGTATAGAGCTTCTCCATCTTTGGCTGCAAAGAATATAATCGATCTGATTTTGGTATTGACCATCTGGTGATGTCCATGTATAGAGTCTTCTCTTGTGTTGTTGGAAGAGGGTATTTGCTATGACCAGTGCATTTTCTTGGCAAAACTCTGTTAGTCTTTGCCCTGCTTCATTCCGTATTCCAAGGCCAAATTCGGCTGTTACTCCAGGTGTTTCTGGACTTCCTACTTTTGCATTCCAGTCCCCTATAATGAAAAGGACATCTTTTTTGGGTGTTAGTTCTAAAAGGTCTCAACTTCAGCTTCTTCAGCGTTCCTGGTTGGGGCATAGACTTGGATTACTGTGACATTGAATGGTTTGCCTTGCAAACGAACAGAGATCATTCTGTCATTTTTGAGATTGCATCCAAGTACTGCATTTCGGACTCTTTTGTTGACCATGATGGCCACTCCATTTCTTCTGAGGGATTCCTGCCCGCAGTAGTAGATATAATGGTCCTCTGAGTTAAATTCACCCGTTCCAGTCCATTTTAGTTCACTAATTCCTAGAATGTCAACATTCACTCTTGCCATCTCTTGTTTGACCACTTCCAATTTGCCTTGATTCATGGACCTGACATTCCAGGTTCCTATGCAATATTGCTCTTTACAGCATCAGATTTTGCTTTTATCACCAGACACATCCACAGCTGGATATTCTTTATGCTTTGGCTCCATCCCTTCATTCTTTCTGGAGTTATTTCTCCACTGATCTCCAGTAGCATATTGGGCCTCTACTGACCTGGGGAGTTTCTCTTTCAGTATCCTATCATTTTGGCTTTTCATACTGTTCATGGGGTTCTCAAGGCAAGAATACTGAAGTGGTTTGCCATTCCCTTCTCCAGCGGACCACACCCTGTCCGATCTCTCCACCATGACCTGCCCATCCTGGGTTGCCCCACGGGCATGGCTTAGTTTCATTGAGTTAGACAAGGCTGTGGTCCTAGTGTGATTAGATTGACTAGTTTTCTGTGAGTATGGTTTCAGTGTGTTTGCCGTCTGATGCCCTCTTGCAATACCTACCGTCTTACTTGGGTTTCTCTTACCACTGGCGTGGGGTATCTCTTCCCGGCTGCTCCAGCAAAGCACAGCCATCGCACCTTACCTTGGATGAGGGGTCTCTCCTCACCGCCGCCCTTCCTGACCTTGGAGGAGGGGTGTCTCCTCACCGCCGCCCTTCCTGACCTTGGTCGTGGGATAGCTCCTCTCGGCTGCGCTTAGTGCGCCGGTGCCTGATGAACTATGGAATGAGGTTCGTGACATTGTACAGGAGACAGGGATCAAGACCATCCCCTTGGAAAAGAAATGCAAAAAAGCAAAATGGCTGTCGGGGAGGCCTTAACAAATAGCTGTGAAAAGAAGAGAAGCAAAAAGCAAAGGAGAAAAGGAAAGATATAAACATCTGAATGCAGAGTTCCAAAGAATAGCAAGAAGAGATAAGAAAGCCTTCCTCAGTGATCAATGCAAAGAAATAGAGGAAAACAACAGAATGGGAAAGACTAGGGATCTCTTCAAGAAAATCAGAGATACCAAAGGAACATTTCATGCAAAGATGGGCTCGATAAAGGACAGAAATGGTATGGACCTAACAGAAGCATAAGATATTAAGAAGAGGTGGCAAGAATACACAGAAGAACTGTACAAAAAATATCTTCACGACTCAGATAATCATGATGGTGTGATCACTGACCTAAAGCCAGACATCCTGGAATGTGAAGTCAAGTGGGCCTTAGAAAGCATCACTACGAACAAAGCTACTGGAGGTGATGGAATTCCAGTAGAGCTATTCCAAATCCTGAAAGATGATACTGTGAAAGTGCTGCACTCAATATGCCAGCAAATTTGGAAAACTCAGCAGTGGCCACAAGATTGGAAAAGGTCAATTTTCATCCCAATCCCAAAGAAAGGCAATGCCAAAGAATGCTCAAACTACCCCACAATTGCACTCATCTCACACGCTAGTAAAGTAATGCTCAAAATTCTCCAAGCCAGGCTTCAGCAATATGTGAACCGTGAACTTCCTGATGTTCAAGCTGGTTTTAGAAAAGGCAGAGGAACCAGAGATCAAATTGCCAACATCCGCTGGATCATGGAAAAAGCAAGAGAGTTCCAGAAAAACATCTATTTCTGCTTTATTGGCTATGCCAAAGCCTTTGACTGTGTGGATCACAATAAACTGTGGAAAATTCTGAAAGAGATGGGAATACAAGACCACCTGATCTGCCTCTTGAGAAATCTGTATGCAGGTCAGGAAGCAACAGTTAGAACTGGTCATGGAACAACAGACTGGTTCCAAATAGGAAAAGGAGTACGTCAAGGCTGTATATTGTCACCCTGTTTATTTAACTTATATGCAGAGTCGGAGAAGGCGATGGCACCCCACTCCAGTACTCTTGCCTGGAAAATCCCATGGACGGAGGAGCCTGGTAGGCTGCAGTCCATGGGGTCGCTGAGGGTCAGACACGACTGAGCGACTTCACTTTCACTTTTCACTTTCATGCATTGGAGAAGGAAATGGCAACCCACTCCAGTGTTCTTGCCTGGAGAATCCCAGGGACCCGGGAGCCTGGTGAGCTACCGTCTATGGGGTTGCACAGAGTCGGACACCATTGAAGCGACTTAGCAGCAGCAGCAGCAGCAGCATATGCAGAGTACATCATGAGAAACGCTGGACTGGAAGAAACACAAGTTGGAATCAAGATTGCTGGGAGAAATATCAATAACCTCAGATATGCAGATGACACCACCCTTATGGCAGAAAGTGAAGAGGAACTAAAATCCTCTTGATGAAGGTGAAATCGGAGAGTGAAAAGGTTGGCTTAAAGCTCAACATTCAGAAAACGAAGATCATGGCATCCGATCCCATCACTACATGGGAAATAGATGGGGAAACAGTAGAAACAGTGGCAGACTTTATTTTTCTGGGCTCCAAAATCACTGCAGATGGTGACTGCAGCCATGAAATTAAAAGACGCTTACTCCTTGGAAGGAAAGTTATGACCAACCTAGATAGCATATTCAAAAGCAGAGACATCACTTTGCCAACAAAGGTTCGCCTAGTCAAGGCTATGGTTTTTCTTGTGGTCATGTATGGATGTGAGAGCTGGACTGTGAAGAAGGCTGAGTGCTGAAGAATTGATGCTTTTGAACTGTGGTGTTGGAGAAGACTCTTGAGAGTCCCTTGGACTGCAAGGAGATCTACCAGGCTCGCCTTTCTCTTGCCTGGGATTCTCCAGGCAAGAATACTAGAGTGGGTTGCCATTTCCTTCTTCAGGGGATCTCTTGACTCAGGAACTGAACCCGGGTCTCCTGCATTGCAGGCAGATTCTTTACCAACTGAGCTACAAGGGAAGCTCCTTTGACTATGTGGATCACAACAAACTGTGGAAAGTTCTTAAAGAGATAAGAATATCAGACCACCTTACCTGTCTCTTGAGAAACCTGTCTGCAGGTCAAGAAGTAACAGTTAGAACCTTACATGGAACAACAGACTGGTTCCAAATTGGGAAAGGGGTCCAATAAGGCTGTATTTTGCCACCCTGTTGATTTAACTTATAAGCAGAGTACATCATGCACAATGCCAGGCTGGATGAATTACAAGCTGGAATCGAGATTGCTGGATGAAATATCAAAACCCTCAGATATGCGGATGATATTACTCTAATGGCAGAAAGTGAAGAGGAACTAAAGAGCCTCTTGATGAAGGAGAAAGAGGAGAGTGAAAAAGCTGGCTTGAAAGTCAACATTTAAAAAACTGAAATCCTGGCATCTAGTCCCATCACTTCATGGCAAATAGAAGGGGAAAAATTGGAAACAGTGACAGATTTTATTTTCTTGGGCTCCAAAATCACTGACGATAGTTAACGCAGCCATGAAATTAAAAGATGCTTGCCTCTTGGAAGAAAAGCTGTGATAGACTTAGACAGTGGATTAAAAAGCAGAGACATCACTTTGCGACCAGGGCCCTTATAGTCAAAGTTATGGTTTTTCTAGTAGTTATTTACGGATGTGAGAGGTGGACCATAAAGAAGGCTGAGTGCCAAAGAATTGATGCTTTTAAATTGTAGTTCTGGTGAAGGCTCTTGAGAGTCTCTTGAACTGTAAGGAGATCAAACCAATCAATCCTAAAGGAAATCATCCGTGAATATTCATTGCAAGGACTGATACTGAAGCTGAAGTTCCAATACTCTGACCACCTGATGTGAAGAGCTGACTCATTGGAAAAGACTCTGATGCAGGGAAAGATTGGAGGCAGGGGAAAGTGGGACAGAGGATGATATGGTTAGATTGAATCACCAACTCAATGATTATGAATTTGAGGAAGCTCTGGGAAATACTGAAGGACAGGGAAGTCTTTCGTTCTGCAGCCCTTGGGGTTGAAAAGTGTCAGACGTGACTTAGGGACTGAACAACGACAACAAAGTTGTTACCAGTTTAGGCAGTGGTTCCTATATTCATTCTCTTGCTTCTTTTTAATATAGTCTTACTGCATCTACATATTCCTAAAAATATATATTTTTAAAAGCTAGTTTTAAATTTTATAAAAAATTATGCTTTGTCTAATCTCCTTAATTTCTTCCACTTAATATTGCCTTGCTAAAATTCATCTATATTATTATTTTCACTAAGATTTATTTACTTTATAATATGTATATATTTCATTTTATGATTATGACTACAATTTGTTGATCCAGTTTTCTGTTTGTGGACTTTGAGTTGTTTTCCAGATTTTGTTATTATGAATAGAGCTTCTAAGAGTATTTTTGTACTTGTTTTTTATTTGTACTTGTACAGGAGTTTCTCTTAGAAAGTAGGTAGGTATATACTTAGGAAATTAGGAAATTCTTAGGTGTATATCTAGGAAATTACTTGCTAGGCATATGTGAATATTCTACTTCAGGAAATAATGCCAGACTGTTTACCAAAGCGCTTGTACTTCTTTCAGCAACTAAATTCTTTCTTCTCTGTTGTGCATACCAGTTGGGTTCTAGTTTAAAAAATACAAGATAATTTCAGAATTAGTGCAGTGTTGTGTGAAGGATAGATAGTGTTGGGAGCTGGGTGCTGGGTGGTCTTTAGCCAGTTTCTAATTATTAGGAGCAAAGAGTGATGGCTGGTGATAAGGAGGGTTTGTTTTAGTTGTGGAAGGCCTGGGGAGGCAGTCATTGGAGGTGAGACTTGGATGAAGGGACAGCTCAGTCAAAAATCAGGAACCTCATGAGTAGACAGTGCAGAGGTACTTGGGAAGAAATGAACAGGATCTGTAGCAGGTGCAAAAAAACCACTCTCTTTGGACAGCAGAGGACCAGGAGGGAAGTGAGAGGTAGGAGTGCCTGAGCAGGACAGGGCAGTGATGAGCCATTAGAAATTTAAATAGGTGAGTGATACGAGCTTATTTAGATTTTGAAAATATACTCTCACTACCAGTTTGGTCATGAATACCAGACCATGGTGCTTCCCCAGTGGCTCAGTGGTCAAGAAGCTGCCTGCAGTGCAGGAGCCACAGGAGATGTGGGTGTGATTTCTGGGTTGGGAAGATCCCTTGAAGGAGGGCATGGCAAGCCACTCACTCCAGTCCTCTTGCCTGGAGAATTCCATGGACAGAAGAGCCTGGTACTACAGTCTGTCGGGTGGCAGAGAGTCGAATATGACTGAAGCGACTTAGCCTGCATGCACCAGACCATGATGTATAGAAATGGAAAAAGGGAGAGATGGATTAGAAGCAATGGCTAGTCCAATTGAAAGATGATGATGGCTTAGACTAAGGTAACAGTGCACAGCAGAGAGATAATGAGATTCAGAATATGTCTTGTAGATAAAATAACAGTGAAAGTTGCTTGGTCGTGTCTGACTCTCTGAGACCCCATGGACTATGCAGTCCGTGGGATTCTCCAGGCCAGAATACTGGAGTTGGTAGCCTTTGCCTTTTCCAGGGGATCTTCCCAACCCAGGAATTGAACTCAAGTCTCCTGCATTGCAGTGGATTCTTTACCAAGGTAAAAAGGGAAGTATTTGCTACAAGGGAAGTATTTGCTGATAAATTCGTTTTGGATTTTTAGGAAGATACAAGCTTTTAATTTCTAAAGTATGCTCTTTAATGGTAAAAAAAAAAAAAAAAAAAAAAAAAAAAAAAAAAAAACAATGTGTTGTTAATGTGGGTCTTTCCTGGTGGTTCAGCAGTAAAGAATCTGTCTTCAAGGCAGGAGACGTGGATTCAGTCCCTGGGTTGGGAAGATCCCCTGGAGAAGGAAATGGCAACCCACTCCAGTATTCTTGCTTGGGAAATCCCACAGACAGAGGAGCCTGGCGGGTTGCAGTCCATGTGGTCACAAAGAGTCAGACATTACTTAATGACTAAAGAACAAATGTTATTAATGTAAAAGCTTTGTCTCTGCTCTCAGTAACGTGCTCAGTGATTTTTAGTAGAGTTAACTGATTTTCACTCATCACTTGAGTTTGTTTTCTGGGATGTTGCACATGTTTGCGGCACGGTGTTAAAGCTGGTTCCTGGGTCTAGCTCCAGGTCTTTCCTGTATACTTTCTGCCTCTGCAGCCCCTTTTCTGGCCTCCACCTGGGGACATCTGCCCTTGTTCCACCAGCCGTTTCTTGTGCTTTGTTCTGCATTCCTGCTGTTGCTCTTCCTTTGCAGGGATGTGCAGAGATTGCATCAGTTGGTTTTGGGCCATGCCATTCAGACTTGACACTGTGGATGGTAGGTTGGGTCAGAACAGCCCAAGGCCTTGGAGATTGGGACTGAGAATAGTAATTGAGTCTTAACTGTCAGAATTTCTGCAGAATCCAGTTACTTTTGCTTCTGTGAAATTAGAATCAATAAGATGCAGCAGATTGATAAAACTGATGTTAGGTTTAAACAGATCTTTTAATGTAACCTTCACATTTTAACCAGGTTAGTTTTTGTAAATCACATCATGTTTTACTTATGTTCAGAAGGTCTAAAGTTGCTTGGGACTGGAGACTCTGTACTCCAATAATATCACTTATTCCTGGTTCTCTTCTTTGTATTACCACCGCCCAGGGGTGGTTTTCTCCCATCCGAAGACCATGTTCAGTGGTACTTTTTACTCACATACGTGCATTTGTGTGTGTGGTGCCCTACCAGTCCTTGAGTTCTAGCAGATAACAGCCAAAATGATTCAGACAGACCTAGTTTCACCACAGATGATGGAAGTTTCATATCTACACATAAAGCATCTAAGGATGGGGGCTCAGGCAGGAGCTTGGGGAGGAGCACAGGAAATGTGGCCTGAAAGTCTAGAGAAAGTAAAGCTCTGGCAGGAACTATATTAGATAGCTGGTTGAATTGGTGGGGGGATGTTTGGGAAAGTGAGTTGTAATAGTGTCTGGTGGCTGCTGTCACAAATGACAACAAACCCAGTGTCTTAAAGCTGCAGAAATCTATTCTTTCAGGGTTCTAGAGGGCAGTGGTCTGATGAAGGTGGCAGCAGGGCCCCACTCCCTCCAGAGGTTGTAGGATCCTTTAGCTTTTCTGCTGTCTTTCTTTGGGTATTGATTTGGTTCTAGTAGGCAGTAGAAATTACCGGGATGATCACACAGAACATTCGGTATCTTGGTTCTCTGCCGTGCCAGGGTGGGTTGGTTTTGCCTTAGTCCAGGAGGACCCCCTTTAATCCTGGGGCATAGCCTTTGTTCTTAAGGAAAGAGCCTCAGTGTGAAACATGAGGTTTTTGCCCGGCAGCTTTTAGGCTTGGTTCAAATTCTGTTTCCCCTGGCGTGGCAGCAGCTGAGATGTCTTCTCAGCCTCTTTCAGCCTGCCAACTATTGCTCTTCTGTGGGCTCCATAGAGTTTGTCTTGCACATGTGAATTAACGACTCAGCCACAAATTTGAGGTGACTTTGTTTTTAGAGTTTAGGTCTCCTGTAGCCCTCTCTTTTCTGGAATTTCCACCTTCAAAGGTACTATCCCTTTGGTGACCCCACACTCTGTCATTTGACACCTCCAGCAAATAGACTGCGGCTTTCTATGAGAATTCTGGTCACTCCCACACCATGAGAACTGGGATGTACTACCCCAGAGGAAAAGCTTAGCGATGTGGAGCTCACCTACAAGTGTGGTTGTTTAATTGATTGAGTCTCTGATAGTTTTGCTGGTGTTCCGTTGCTTTAGCAGGTTGGGTTAACATGGGAAGCAAGCAGGGAGTGATGTGAAGGAAGTTGATTAGTGTATGACTGCTATTGACATTTGAGGAAGAAGGGAAGAGATAGGTGGGTGGAGAGAAAAGGTGAGCTATGATCCATTCCCAGAAGGGCCACAGCTGACTACGAAGGGGCTTCTGAAATGAGTTGGTCCTTCAGGGCTTATATCTGTTCATTAGATGTTCTTCTGTCTTTTCAGGTACTTGTCTTACATTGTTCACAGTTGATAGTTTTTAACTATTGGAGATAGACAACTTGGTGGAAAAATGTAAGCAAAACCAGGGTTTCCCTAGGTTTTAAAATTGAAAGTTTTGTATCTTTGGTTTTCTGGTAGTGAATCATGCTTGTGTTCGGCAGTGAAGACACTCCAGGTGATTTGCATTTAATTTGAAATACTTGCTTGTTAGTGTATTTGACAACATAAAGAATGCTTCTCGACTGAGCTTTCATCTGTAATCAGAGAATACAGTTGTTTGCTACATGTGTAATAGCTCTCTAAAATAAGGCAGGATTTCTTAACACAAAACATGTCCATCAACACAACAGTAAATATTTGTACAGGAGCCATAAAATATGTGCTGTATAACCATGAAAAATTACTTTATATATTGAATACCATATGAAGTTTTAGGCTCTTGTTTGATAGATTTTTATATTTTAAATGTTAGCCAATCATTGAATTGAGTTGATACACAGTTTATGATACTGTTTCTGTTGAAATCAATTAGTCCAAAGATATTTCTTATTTAAAAAAAAGTTTTACTGCCAGTTCTCTAATTTGAGAAATATTACTAATGCAAATTTCATTTAAAAAACATATTCTACTTTAATTTTTATTTAGCCTGGAGAAAACAAAAATGCCTAAACAGTTTTTTGCTTTTCTGTCATTTCCCAGCAAAAATGCTTTACGTTAAGATGTTTTGTACCAAATTAAAAAATGAAGCAAATCAAACAGACTAGTAAATATATTGTGGAATAAATAGATTTGCACCATTCATCATTTGTTTTACTTGTGTCCTTACTGTAAACTTAAATGATAGAGATCAGGGAGAGCAAAGATGAAAGCTACTTGACTGTTGTCCAGGCCCTAACAGAATTACTTTTTTCAGTAGCATCTGCAGCATTTCCTCAAAGATATTGTATATTTGGGGGGGAAAATTAAGTAGTTTCTTTTTGAGTATGTTTTGAAAAATAATCTAGGTTGGCCAGGCAGTGTAACATTTGTTAAACTTGAGGTTCATGTTCTCAGCCTGTGTTACCATAATTATTTCTTTCACAAGAGTGCCACCTGATGTTCCAGTTCTTCAGTAGCAGCTAACTGTGTATGTTCATTTAGCAGCTTAGACATTAGTTTATTGCTTACTGTCTATCTGGCCACATTAGTGTTACATATATGCATCTCATTATGCATTTAAGGTGATAATTTTGGGAACTATGTAAGGTGATAAGTAAATCCTTAAGTAACTCAATTTTAAAAATTGACTCATTTTAAGGGATTCAGTTATTTTATACGATTCTTTTCCTGTATGCCCAGACCTCTCTGGATCTTACCCTTTGTGCTCTAGCAGTCTCTACAGACTTCTGGTCCTCACTTTGGTCTCTGAGTCAGATCAAATAAAGACAGTTGTGCAAGAGGGGTGTTCCATGGGGTCACCAGATAGGTCCCTATATTGAGAATTCCTTGGGAATGAAGCTTTGAAAATAGCTCCAAACTTCTGGTGTCTGCCTAGCAGCTGGTTTTCATGAGTTGCAGGTTGCTGGTTTTCAAGGATATCATGGAAACTGCGGGGCAGGGGTGGAATAAGGTCAGGTTGCTGCTAAGCTGCTAAGTCACTTCAGTCGTGTCCGACTCAGTGCGACCCTATAGACGGCAGCCCAACAGGCTCCCCCGTCCCTGAGATTAGCCAGGCAAGAACACTGGAGTGGGTTGCAATTTCCTTCTCCAATGCGTGAAAGTGAAGCCGCTCAGCCGTGTCCAACCCTTAGCGACCCCATGGACTGCAGCCCACCAGGCTCCTCAGTCCATGGGATTTTCCAGGCAAGAGTACTGCAGTGGGTTGCCATTGCCTTTTCCAGGTTAAAGATCAGGTTCAGATCAGATCAGATCAGTCGCTCAGTCGTGTCCGACTCTTTGCGACCCCATGAATCGCAGTACGCCAGGCCTCCCTGTCCATCACCAACTCCCGGAGGTCACTCAGACTCGCATCCATCAAGTCAGTGATGCCATCCAGCCATCTCATCCTCTGTCGTCCCCTTCTCCTCCTGCCCCCAATCCCTCCCAGCATCAGAGTCTTCTCCATTGAATCAACTCTTCGCATGAGGTGGCCAAAATACTGGAGTTTCAGCTTTAGCATCATTCCTTCCAAAGAAATCCCAGGGCTGATCTCCTTCAGAATGGACTGGTTGGATCTCTTTGCAGTCCAAGGGCCTCTCAAGAGTCTTCTCCAACACCACAGCTCAAAAGCATCAATTCTTTGGCACTCAGCCTTCTTCACAGTCCAACTCTCACATCCATACATGACCACAGGAAAAACCATAGCCTTGACTAGACGAACCTTTGTTGGCAAAGTAATGTCTCTGCTTTTCAATATGCTATCTAGGTTGGTTATAACTTTCCTTCCAAGGAGTAAACATCTTTTAATTTCATGGCTGCAGTCACCATCTGTAGTGATTTTGGAGCCCAGAAAAATAAAGTCTGACACTGTTATCCATTGTTTCCCTATCTATTTCCCATGAAGTGATGGGACCAGATGCCATGGATATTCGTTTTCTGAATGTTGAGCTTTAAACTCTCCACTTTCACTTTCATCAGGAGGCTTTTTAGTTCCTCTTCACTTTCTGCCATAAGGGTGGTGTCATCTGCATATCTGAGGTGATTGATATTTCTCCCAGCAATCTTGATTCCAACTTGTGTTTCTTCCAGCCCAGCGTTTCTCATGATGTACTCTGCATAGAAGTTAAATAAACAGTGTGACAATATACAGCCTTGACGTACTCCTTTTCCTCTTTGGAACCAGTCTGTTGTTTCATGACCAGTTCTAACTGTTGCTTCCTGACCTGCATACAGATTTCTCAAGAGGCAGATCAGGTGGTCTCGTATTCCCATCTCTTTCAGAATTTTCCACAGTTTCTTGTGATCCACACAGTCAAAGGCTTTGGCATAGCCAATAAAGCAGAAATAGATGTTTTTCTGGAACTCTCTTGCTTTTTCCATGATCCAGCGGATGTTGGCAATTTGATCTCTGGTTCTTCTGCCTTTTCTAAAACCAGCTTGAACATCAGGAAGTTCAGGGTTCATATATTGCTGAAGCCTGGCTTGGAGAATTTTGAGCATTACTTTACTAGCATGTGAGATGAGTGCAATTGTGGGGTAGTTTGAGCATTCTTTGGCATTGCCTTTCTTTGGGATTGGAATGAAAACTGACCTTTTCCAGTCCTGTGGCCACTGCTGAGTTTTCCAAATTTGCTGGCATATTGAGTGTAGCACTTTCACAGCATCATCTTTCAGGATTTGGAATAGCTCAACTTGAATTCCATCACCTCCACTAGCTTTGTTCGTTGTGATGCTTTCTAAGGCCCACTTGACTTCACATTCCAGGATGTCTGGCTCTAGGTCAGTGATCACACCTTCATGATTATCTGGGTCGTGAAGATCTTTTTTGTACAGTTCTTCTGTGTATTCTTGCCACCTCTTCTTAATATCTTCTGCTTCTGTTAGGTCCATACCATTTCTGTCCTTCATCGAGCCCATCTTTGCATGAAATGTTCCTTTGGTATCTCTGATTTTCTTGAAGAGATCCCTAGTCTTTCCCATTTTGTTGTTTTCCTCTATTTCTTTGCATTGATCACTGAGGAAGGCTTTCTTATCTCTTCTTGCTATTCTTTGGAACTCTGCATTCAGATGTTTATATCTTTCCTTTTCGCTTCTCTTCTTTTCACAGCTATTTGTAAGGCCTCCCCAGACAGCCATTTTGCTTTTTTGTATTTCTTTTCCATGGGGATGGTCTTGGTCCCTGTCTCCTGTACAATGTCACAAACCTCATTCCATAGTTCATCAGGCACTCTATCTATGAGATCTAGGCCCTTAAATACCACAAAACTCACTTTTCCTACTGAGATTCAGTCTTCATTGAAAAAAGAAATAATGCGCTCTGGATTGCTGCAAGCCTTTGGTTAATATTCAGAATTTTTTAAAAATTGAGAAGAGGATTTTCAGAGGTTCTTTCTTCACCATTTTTCACTGATATAACTCTCTTGGCTGGTACTTTAAACCTCAGTAAATGTGGCTTCCTTTCTTTGACTCACATTGGTTTGAATTACTGACGTTTTAATATGTAACCATTCTTTTTAGAGCTTTTGCAATCTGAATGCAAGGACTAGAACTTACTACAATTTGAATCTCTTGGCACATCTTCTAGTATAATTCTGAGGATCCTACAGTTATCATAGAGTAGGAGTGGTGTGGTCCCTGGTAAACTGGCATTGACATCTGTTGTCTTTACTTCTTTTTTTTTCCCAGATGTAAAATATCAGTGAGTATATAATAGTGCAGTCAGTTCATCTGTTTCCTTAGTTTGCATTTTATTGCTTCACTGTCACCATGCCTGTGGGCTCTTCATATTCAAAATGAAGGCCAGTAAATGGAGTTGGGGCTTCCCAGGTGGTGCAGTGGTGAAGAATCTGCCTGCAAATGCAAGAGATTGGGGTTCGATCCTTGGGTTAGGAAGATGCCCTGGAGAAGGAAATGGCAACCCACTCCAGTGTTCTTGCCTGGAGAATCCCACAGACAGAGGAGCCGGATGGGCTATAGTCTGTGGTATCGCAAAAGAGTCAGACATGACTTTTTGAACAACAACAAATGGAGTTGGCGTCTTTTTATTTCTACACAGAAATTTCTGGTGTTGGCCCTTTTTATACTTTGAGACAGTACGAAAATGTGATTTGGTTTAAGTGGCATATGTGGGCACATGTCCAACTGATTCTTTCTTTGCCTGAAACTTTGTTTCTGGTGATCATAGTAGACATTATTAGACTTAATTGTTTAATTTTTTTTTGTGGAATCCTAGCATATCGAAACCTGCTTTTAGAGAGTTAAATTTACTTTTCATTTTGTCAACTTTTACTCCTTTAACTGTTTTTTAAATAAATGTTTGATATTTAAGTTTATATTTAAAGGAAATCTTTACTTCAGATTTTTAAAAAGTCAGTAAAAAGCCTGAATTCATGAAAGTAAGCAGGTATCTTTTTCATTTTTGTTTCCTAAACTTTGCCAAGATTACATTTAGAAATACCATCATTTCTGATTTTGGTGTTACCTGTTCCTGGTGTTACTCAGCCTTCCACCTTTTCTCTCCCTGTAATGTGCTGCTGCTGCTGCTGCTAAGTTGATTCAGTTGTGTCCAACTCTGTGCAACCCTATAGACGGCAGCCCACCAGGCTCCTCCGTCCATGGGATTCTCCAGGCAAGAACACTGGAGTGGGTTGCCATTGCCTTCTCCACCTGTAATGTGAATATCTACTAATTATTATGTCCTTCCTGTGTGTGGCATTTAGTCATGGATCATCTGTCAGCTTGGGCCGAAGAAAGATGGACAAAAAATCTGAAAATAAACACTCTTCTGTTCTACTGATACCATAGACTAATAGCTAAAGAGTTGGCTAATGAGAAATTTTCTAGCATTTTAAACATTCTAAGTGAGTTAGAAGTGAAAAGCGAAAGTAGCTCAGTCATGTCTGATTCTTTGCGACCCCATGGACTATTGGAATTCTCCAGGCCAGAATATTGGAGTGGGTAGGTAGCCTTTCCCTTCTCCAGGGGATCTTCCCAATCCAGGGATCGAACCCAGGTCTCTCCCGCATTACAGGCAGATTATTTACCAGCTGAGCCACAAGGGAAGCCCAAGAATACTGGAGTGGGTAGCCTATCCTTTCTCCAGCGGATCTTCCCGACTCAGGAAATGAACCAGGGTCTCCTGCATTGAGGGTGGATTCTTTACCAACTGATCTATCAGGGAAGCCCTGATAGAGGTACAGAGTAGCTAAAATTCAGTAATATGGTTAGGTCTGTTCTGTTCAAAAAGTAGCCATTAGCCATTTGTGATTATTGAGCCCTTGGGCTATGACTGTTCTGAATTGATACATGTGCTTAAGTGGAAGATTTATATGGGATTTCAAGGACTTAGTATGAAAAAGAAACATAAAATAGATCATTAATTTTTAAATATTGAATACATGTTGAACTGATAATGACTTGGATGTATTAGAGTAAATAAAATATATTATGAAAAATTGATTTCACCTGTTTTAAAAAGTTTTATTACCAAGCTATTAAGAGATTTAGTATATATACATCACTTGTATTGTTTCCATAGGGGAAGTCATCATTGCACTAGACTCTTGCCAATGGATGTGTCTGAAACAGCAGTGTTGTCAGTTTCTAGAAGTTAGTTTTTCATTTTTATTTTCTGTATTACACTTTCCGCCTGAATAGAATGTACAGCGTCATCTGTGTCAGTGAATTTTAAACATGACCTTACATAGGAATCACCTAGGAGACTTTTAATAAATATGGATGCCTCACCTTATCCTTAGAGAGTTTGATTTAGTTGATAGGTCTCAGGCTTTGGTATGTATGAAAAAGCTCCTCAGATAATTCTAATATATTGTCAGGTTTGAGAACTGTCAGAGTTGGTCACAACTGAGTGACTGAACAACAACAACATCAGATTACCATAAATTGGTGAAGGGACTTTGAGATATGATTAAATTAAGAAGACATTATCTTGGCTATCTGGATGGGCCCATGGTAATCACAGGGGTCCTTAAAAGAGAGAAGCAGAGAATTATTGTGAGTAGCAGAAGTGAAGATGGGAGCAAAAGGTTGGAGTGATGTGTAAAAGGGGCCGTGTGCATACAAGTGGCCTGTCAGTTCAGTTCAGTTCAGTTCAGTTACTCAGTCGTATCCGACTCTTTGTGACCCCATGAATCGCAGCACGGCAGGCCTCCCTGTCTATCACCAACTCCCAGAGATCACTCAGACTCACGTCCATCGAGTCAGTGACGCCATCCAGCCATTTCATCCTCTGTCGTCCCCTTCTCCTCCTGCCCCCAATCCCTCCCAGCATCAGAGTCTTTTCCAATGAGTCAACTCTTCGCTTGAGGTGGCCAAAGGACTGGAGTTTCAGCCTCTAGAAGCTTTAAAAGGCGAGAAACAGATTCTCTTCTCTCCCCAGGGGACCAGTCTTGCTGACACTTTGACTTTAGCCCAGCGAGACTGATTTTCTCCTGAAATTTAATATAATACATTTGTGTTGTGTTATGCTGCTTAGTTTGGGGTGATTTATTTCAACAGCATTTGGAAATGAATTCAAAGATCAAAGTGAAAAGGAATACCTACAGAAAGCATTGCGTGCTGGGTGTGTTCTAAGCAGTTTGCATATATAAGCTCATTTAGTTTACACCATAACCTTATGAAACAGGAACCCACTGTTGCTAAACTAAGGCACTGAAAAGTTATGTAACATTTTCAGGACATGATAGATCTAATTAGAGAGATCAAAGAAATGTTTTGTTTTAGAAAACAATGGAATAACCCATCTGTTACGTTTCATTTGGAAATGAACATAGATACAGAAAAATTTAAAGAAGCATTGGGTTTGCTCAGGTCTGATGAAACAAATATGAGAAACTGAATGAATTGATTTTTCTGGGAAAGTTGTAACAACCAAGCTTAACTTAGAAGAGAGAGAAGATGGACGCAGAGTAATTACCATAGAAGAAATAGAAAAACTTGTTAAAGAAAAACCCTTACTTTGCATATACTAATCTAACAGACTTGGGTGATACTGGAGGGGAAATCTACCATACTTTTATGAAATGGATAATACCAATGCAGTGTAAACCGGTAGAATAGAAAGCAGGGTTGCAAAAGTTTTCCATAATGCTGGCAAAATTTGGCAGAGATTGTACATTGGAAGCTTGCTCAGTCTCTCACAAATGAATATCAGTATAAAATTGCCATAAATAAATAATTAGCAGAATCAAAGCTCATTAAAGAATAATACACCATAGTCAGATGTGATTATTTACTAACCTCATGAATGCAAAGACAGTTCCGTTTGTAAATCACCACATAAGTAAATGAAAAGTCTGATTTCATCACTTCTGTAGATTTTGAAAAGCTATCTCACAAAGAGTGGAATAGGACTTCGTGACTGAAAAACAAAAGGCATTGATGGCTATTTGCTTTAAAATGATAACATCTATGTGTGTGTCTGTGTGTGTGTAATGTGTGTATGTCTGTTTCCAAAGCTGCATCATGATTATTGGCCCAACACTGGAAACGTTATCATTAACAAGAATAAAACAGTGATAATCGGAGGACTTGGAGAGGACAAGTTGCTCAAGTCGAGTCTTGAAGAATGAGTCATTGTTTACCCAGCAGATGAGTGAAAGTCTGTTCAAAGGAGAGGGACTAAATAGTACATAGTCATAGCAATGTGGAAAAAAAAAATTGGTGAGTTCAGGGGAGGAATTTTCAGAAAAAAGAAGAGATGACTTGATTGGAGCTGGTGAAGGGAGGTAGTTATCCTTCTGTGTCCTCAGGCTCAGCACCTATGGATACAACCAAATGCAGATGGAAAATATTCAAGAAAAAAAATTCCACGAGTTCCAAAAAGCCAAAGTTGGATTTGCTGCAACAATTTACACAGCACATACATTATATTTACAACTATTTACATAGCATTTTGTTGCATTAGGTATTATAAGTAATCTAGAAATGATTTAAAGTAAATGAGTTATACTTGTTATTTGCAGATGCTACTCCATTTTATCAAGGGACTTGAGCATGCTCAGAATTTGGTATCTGAGGGGAGGTCCTGGAACCAGTCCCTCAAGGATACAGAGGGATTACCTAATTTTTAAAAATCCGTTCATAGTGGCTTTTAAAATCAGTATATAGTGTTGATGTGCTCAGTTGCTCAGTCGCGTCTGACTCTCTGCAACCCCATGAACTGTAGCCTGCCAGGCTCCTCTGTTCATGGCATTCCCCAGGCAGGAACACTGGAGTGGGATGCTATTTCCTTCTCCATATAGTGTTTATAAGAGGAATTAATTGGACTTAATGCAAGTTTCCATTGTTCTTAGGAGCTTTAAGAATAGAAGCTTTGGAAACTTTGATTGCTTACTTCAGTATCTGTGACCTTCACTTAATTCATGGGTTAGTTCTGAAGTCAGTGGACAAGGTGAAATGAAGGCCTAGTTGAAAGTATCCTTGAAAACCCTTTAAATTTACTCTAAAGAATGGAATGACAGCATATTGTTTTCACTAAATTCATTATTGTTTTTTCCCAGCAATGAAGCGGGTTTGCTTTTATATACAGTGAAATATATTGAAGTCAGATTTTTTAGAAACTCTGTTACAATAAAAATGCATGTGTTTACTTGGAATCAAACCCAGTTCTGAATAGATATTGTTGAGTTAGCATCAGTTAATCCCACGTGAAACTGTGCCACTCTCTAGCTGTTGTACTTGGAGGTTGTAGTAGATGCTTGTTTTCTTTTCCCTGTCTCCCTCTTCCTCCTCCTCCTCTTCCTCTCTCTCATTCTCTTTCTGCAGTAGCCCTTGATTTTGGTTTGGGAATCCTTTCTTCCCCTAATCTTGGTTCCTTAGGGACCAGGCAGGATTCCGTCTTCCTGTTGCAACAATGAACATGAAGTCCATGACTCAGGCCCAGGCCAGTCAGCCTAGTGTACCCTCTTTCCGACAAAGTGATTTGTTTAGAAGTGGGTAAGGGGATCTAAGATGACCCAATTAAATGGACTCTGTGGTGGCTACCAGAGGAGAAGGTGGTGTGGGACTGTGGCCCCCCTGTGGGTTAGGCCTGTAGCTTGTGCGTTATGTGATGTGGTGGGAAGAGGCTGGTCAGAAGTCAGATGGAAGTGGTAACAGCACTCATGACCTAGGCAGTGGTGTGTGGTCCCTGTGTTCCCAGGGGCTTGGTTCAGCTGGGTGCAGCCTTCTGCATTCATGTACCGCCTGGTTGACAGTCTAAGGCCTTGCTTGTTTCAGTGAAGTTTTGTTGGAAAATGGCCGTGCCCATTCATTTATTTTTGTCTGTGGCCCCTTTCCTTTGATAGAGGCAGAGTTGTGTAGTTGTGACAGAGACCATATGGTCTCTCATATTTTCACAAAGCTAAAATATTTATTATCTGGCCCTTTACAGAAAGAATTTGGTGACTCCTAACCTAGTGCTTCTGACAGATGAAATTTTGTATAAGCAGATGCAAAATTCATGCTAGGTGTAAATTGTTCCCTAATATATCAGTCACTTTGGAACACATTTGCCTTTTCGAAGCAAGTGTTAATGGTCAAAATGTACGTGAAACCTAAGAGTGTAGCCAACATCTGGGGAGACATCTTCCTGAAGCAGTTAGAACCCTTGAATCAAGCCTCCATACCTTAAGTGAGAGCACTCTTTGGGTATTTTCAGTCATTATGATCCATATGATCTTTTATGCTTAATCTGGTTTGAGTTGCATTTTCTATTCCTTTTATTAGAATTCTTTAGAAAAGAAAGTTTTTAGACTAGTTCTAGATTTACCAAAATGTTGCAGATAGTATAGAGTTCCTATTTATCTCATATCCAATTTCCCCTTTGGTTAACATCTTACATTAAAATGGCACTTTTGTCACATGTAATGAACCAAAATTTACACACAGTTATTATCTAAGGTTCATATTTTATTTGAATTTTGGTTTTTACTTAATGTCCTTTTTCTATTCCAGGATACCAAAAACCTTGAGTCATCATTTCTCCTTGGGCACTTCCTGCTTGGGACAGTTCTTAAACATTTTGTATTTTCAGTGCCTGGAGGTTATTTTGTAGACTGTCCTCATTTTGAGTTTGTCTGACTTTTTCCTCATGCTTATACCAGGGTTATAGGTTCTTTGGGGGGAGTACTGCTACAGTTCTCTTTTAAAAATGGCTTTTCAGGCAACAGTCATGGACACAAGAAGACAAATATGAATTATTGTTCTTCTCTGCAATATTTTTACACTTTTTACTTTTTTAAAAATTAAAACTTACCTACCTTCTTCCTGCAAAACTAAAATGTTCTCTTTCCTTGTCTTGTCCTGCCCTCATTTAATGCCTCATTTATCATTCCTATAGCATCTTCAGGTAAGATTTGTCATGTTGAGTTATTACAATATTTAAAATAAATCTGTTTTTAAATGGCTTATGTAGGCTTATAAAAATGTTGCACTATTAAAATGCAAGTTTAATTCAAGATAAAGAAACCTGTCCCATTTTCAGGAGTTTTGCTCTAATATCTGTATTTCCATAATGCAGAATTCTTCATGCAGCTGAGCTAGGCACACTGTTTTTGGCATGTCCTGCAGTACGTTACTTAATGTGGGTTACTGGGTGCTGTGATGTCTCAGACTGTCACATCCATCACTTTTCTCCATTACTGTTCCCTACTGCCAATTGCAGGAAATTTCAGTACATTATTACATTCTGTCATTTGCCTTTGGCAAGTAGTTCTGACAAATGGAAGATTAAAATTTAGCTGCTATAGGTTTAAACCACATCCTTTGTGTCAGATAAAAATACCTCCTGGGGTATTTTCCTGGTTGAACTGAAGCAGTCATTTTGTCCATTTTCAATGAAATGGGAGTTTCATTGAGCTTCACAGCATGGTGTGCCTCGGGGACATCTCTTGATTACCCTGTATCTCAATTTACATCATTTAAATTTCAAATAGCAGCACTTCCAAAATGAGTCAGAACATTTGAGGCTTAGACAAATGAAAACTCATTGATTCCTTATACTATATTTTATTTGAAATGTACTGTTATGAAATATAAGCCTTTGGTGTGGTTTGGAGAATAAATAAGATACACATACACACACGTATTTTGGGGACAACTCAGTAAAGGCCAGATTAAAGTCTAATTTGAGATTCAAATCAATCATGTTTGGTAGCCCAAATAAGGTTTCTTTCTATGTAAAGTGACCAGTATTTTAGCCCCCAAACTAAAACTTTGTTGCTTTCCTGTAAGTATCCTTGATCACAAATGTTGTTCAATTGCTAAGTCATGACCAATTCTTTGGTGACTCCATGGACTATAGCCCGCCAGTCTCCTCTGTCCATGGGATTTCCCAAGCAAGAATACTGGAGTGGGTTGCCATTTCCTTCTTCTCCAGGAGATCTTCCCTATCCAGGGATCGGACCTCCATCTCCTGCACTGGTGGGCAGATCCTTTACTGCTGAGCCGCATAGGAAGCCCTGGGTCACAAATATTCAAGTACAATTGCTTAAGTATATAACCTGCCTTCTCTTGTGTTGTTGGAAGAGGGTATTTGCTATGACCAGTGCATTTTCTTGGCAAAACTCTATTAGTCTTTGCCCTGCTTCATTCCGTATTCCAAGGCCAAATTTGCCTGTTACTCCAGGTGTTTCTTGACTTCCTACTTTTGCATTCCAGTCCCCTGTAATGAAAAGGACATCTTTTTTGGGTGTTAATTCTAAAAGGTCTTGTAGGTCTTCATAGAACCTTTCAACTTCAGCTTCTTCGGCGTTACTGGAAAATTCTGAAAGAGATGGGAATACCAGACCACCTGATCTGCCTCTTAAGAAATCTGTATGCAGGTCAGGAAGCAACAGTTAGAACTGGTCATGGAACAACAGACTGGTTCCAAATAGGAAAAGGAGTACGTCAAGGCTGCATATTGTCACCATGTTTATTTAACTTATATGCAGAGTACATCATGAGAAATGCTGGACTGGAAGAAACACAAGTTGGAATCAAGATTGCTGGGAGAAATATCAATAACCTCAGATATGCAGATGACACCACTCTTATGGCAGAAAGTGAAGAGGGGCTAAAAAGCCTCTTGATGAAAGTGAAAGTGGAGAGTGAAAAGGTTGGCTTAAAGCTCAACATTCAGAAAACGAAGATCATGGCATCTGGTCCCATTACTGCATGGGAAATAGATGGGGAAACAGTGGAAACAGTGTCAGACTTTGTTTTTCTGGGCTCCAAAATCACTGCAGATGGTGACTGCAGCCAAGAAATTAAAAGACGCTTGCTCCTTGGAAGGAAAGTTATGACCAACCTAGATAGCATATTCAAAAGCAGAGACATTACTTTGCCAACAAAGGTTCGCCTAGTCAAGGCTATGGTCTTTCCTGTGGTCATGTATGGATGTGAGAGCTGGACTGTGAAGAAGGCTGAGCGCCGAAGAATTGATGCTTTTGAACTGTGGTGTTGGAGAAGACTCTTGAGAGTCCCTTGGACTGCAAGAAGATCCAACCAGTCCATTCTGAAGGAGATCAATCCTGGAATTTCTTTAGAAGGAATGATGCTAAAGCTGAAACTCCAGTATTTTGGCCACCTCATGCGAAGAGTTGACTCACTGGAGAAGACTCTGATGCTGGGAGGGATTGAGGGCAGGAGGAGAAGGGGACGACAGAGGATGAGATGGCTGGATGGCATCACTGACTCGATGGATGCGAGTCTGAGTGACCTCCGGGAGCTGGTGATGAACAGGGAGGCCTGGCGTGCTGCGGTTCATGGGGTCGCAAAGAGTCGGACACGACTGAGCGACTGATCTGATCTGATAACCTGCCTTTAAGTTGCCTAGAACATTGGGTGTAAGATACTTTGCTCTAATTGCCATCTGAAATGTTTCTGGTTGAACTGCCTTATGCCTAGTAGTAGCTGTTAGGTGCCACCCACTGTGGTAGATTCATAAAGCATTTAAATAAGAAATATTATTTAACACACCAGAAATGATGTGTATTCTGTTGAGGCTTATTAAACAGCATGGTTAATAATGATTAGTATTGGTATAGCCTTAATGAGAATCAGTTGAGTTCAGTTCAGTCGTGTCTTAATTCTTTGCGACCCCATGGACTGCAGCACGCCAGGCTTCCCTGTCCATCACAACTCCTGGAGCTTGCTTAAACTCATGTCCTTTGAGTTGGTGATGCTATCCAACCATCTCATCCTCTGTCGTCCCCTTCTTCTCCTGCCTTCAGTCTTTCCCAGCATCAGGGTCTTTTCCAGTGAGTGAACTCTTCGCATCAGGTGGCCAAAGTATTGGAGCTTCAGCTTCAGCATCAGTCTTTCCAATGAATATTCAGGACTGATTTCCTTTAGGATTGACTGGTTTGATCTCCTTACAGTACAAGAGACTCTCCAGAGTCTTCTCTAACATCACAGTTCAAAGCATAAGTTCTTTGACACTCAGCTTTCTTTACAGTCCAACCCTCAATCCATACATGACTACTGGGAAAACCATAGCTTTGACTAGACGGACCTTTGTTGGCAAAGTAATGTCTCTGCTTTTTAATGTGCTGTCAAGGTTGGTCATAGCTTTTCTTCCCAGGAGCAGGCGTCTTTTAGTTTCATGACTGCAGTCACCATCTGCAGTGACATTGGAGCCCAAGAAAATAAAGTCTGTCAGTGTTTCCACTGTTTCTCCACCTATTTGCCGTGGATTGCCTCAAATAGATCGAAAAACTCCAAAATAAAAAAAGCCGAAGAAGATAATGCGTGTTCTTCTTTCAAGTTGTCAGAACTCTGAGCCAAGAAGTGACAACTTCCTCCTTGTCATATGTTACAAACACCACGTTTTTCCTTCCATTTCTCCACATTGAGAGGTGGTAACTAGTTAGAGGGTATAGTTGATAGTTATGTTACTGTCTCACTCATTCAAGCCTCTTATTAACCACTTATATCTTGTGAACAGCCCTTCCATATTTAAATTGATAAATTCTGAGTTACAGGAGTAAAATGGTTTTTATACTTTTCATTTAGGAATGCTGATTCATTCAGTTGGATTATTGATCATTTCAGACAGTAAAAGCAAATCATTTTGGGGCCTTAATTTTTGTTCTTGTTGCTTTCCTATGTGACCACCTGATCATTATATAGCTGGGCGTCAGATAAATAGAATCAGCTGAAGAACTTCAAGTGCAGATTCTAGAATCAGGTCTCTAGAAATCCAGTAGGTTGTATGGGGGGTGGGGAAAAAACCTGTCTTTTTTAAGCTACTCATCTTGTTCTGATGCCGAGGGGTGCATGTTCTTGTGGGTCTCTTACATACTCTCTGAGGAGCAGCTGCTTTTGGCTTCTGAGAAGGGCCCTGAGATATGTAGGGAATGAAGAGCTGTTCTGTTGTGTTGGGTGTCCAGTAGTTCTGATGGTAGCATCTTTTCTTCATAGTAAAACTCAGAAGGGATGAAATGGCTGCTACTGCTGCTGCTAAGTCACTTCAGTCGTGTCCGACTCTGTGCGACCCCAGAGACGGGCAGCCCACCAGGCTCCCCCTTCCCTGGGATTCTCCAGGCAAGAACACAGGAGTGGGTTGCCATTTCCTTCTCCAATGCATAAAAGTGAAAAGTGAAAGTGAAGTCGCTCAGTCGTGTAGTAAATATTGATACTGGTTTTAAAACATTACTTTTTATTGAGTTGTTTTACACAGTAATGTGATATATGCATTTTTGAAAAAACCTTGTGATTTTACAAACCTTGTACTGAAAATAAAAGATAAAAAATAGGGTTGCACAAATCATTCAAAATCTTCTACAGCTTTCTACCCAGAGCGCTAATAAAAGCAATAACGATTCTAATAACAGAGGACAGTTTAAAAGATATGTCAAATCATGAGTTAGTGAAGAAGTAATACAGTAAATGTAGGATTTTACCTTTAAAGAAGGGTGATGGATGCTTGATAGAGCGAGTGGCAGAATGAGGGGCTGAGAGTGCTGAATCACAGACACAGAGGAGACGTGCCTCAAACGGAGGAGGCACTCTGCAAAAAGCCGGGGACACCGGCTGCGGCCAAACTGAACCAGCAGCACAGTGGCCAGAGTGGGCATCGCGTGCAGTTTGCCGACCCCTGAATTTTGCCACCACACTCCCCCGGGGAGTGAACTTGGTGTTAAACTGGACATACCTGGCTGAAGACATACGTGGGAAAAATTGTTACGTACAGTCTGAGTCATAGTGACACATTGCCCTACTTACCAGCCTCATGTGAACCAATTCACGTTACAGAAACCTGTTGGAGCAGGAAGATCATACTTGGTGCCCGTTTTCGGGCAGGCCTCGTGGTTAAGTGTGTGAGTTCAGGCTCCTTCCACCCTCGTGTGCCTTGTAGATCACTCTCCCTCTTTATGCCTGATTCTTTTGTATTTTTAAAAGTATTTTGAAAGTGTTTCTGTAAGTGCTATGGGAAAGCAGAAAGAAGAATGCTTGGACTGGGAAGTAATTTGAAAATTTCCTTCACAATGAACCTAAGAGGTTAGTACCACTTACAAATTGTGTGACTTTGGGGAAAGCCTCAGTTTCCTCGTGTGTAATTCAGGGACAGTGTTTTGATCGCAGCATGTGACTAGAATTAGTATGAGATGCTATGTGAAAATTTACCATCTAGTTGTAAGGTAGAAGAAGGAAACATGCATTTCTGAAGTTAAGTTTCCTAGGTAACTTCAGAGTAGACCTTCAGATTACTTCTAACTTCAAAAGTACTGGAATCTCTGAAGTTTGTATAAATTGCTAGTATTTATTGTCAGTTCCTGTCACAAATGTTTCTCTGGCCCTTCACTCTGATCAGCTGTAAGTAGCCATTGGCCAGATTTTTCTTTACTATCATGTTATAGACATTTGCAGCAGATACTCATTCAGGTGAATGAGTGTTATTAATTTTAAGAAGATAGCCTCAGAAAAAAGGTCAACAGCAGCATAAGAATTACCCCCGTATCAGTTTACAGCCTGTGTCTACACACTTGAGCCTTCTGTCACTTCGGCGTCATTTGCTGAATGTTTCGAGGAAGGGTCTCAGTACCCTGACTGATACCCCAGTTTTTCTGGTTGATTATTTTCATCTATTTCAGGTTAATCTTTTAAGAAGTTAAGACATTTACTTTTTGTCCTCCTCCTTTTTGCCCTCATATTGCCCTAGCTGATCAGAGACTTCATTTCATCCAGCTCTTCCTCCCTCGCCATCCCTCTTATAAATTTTTTTTTTTTTTTGGCACTGCTGATTTCAAGTAAATTAAGTTCTAATTAAAATAATTTTCACCTTAAGGTTTGAATGCTCAACAAGCTTGACACTCTCAAAGATAATTTGCTCTTTAGATGATTGTTCATCAAAACAGATCTCTAAGTAGGTTATGAGTCATTGTTCCTAATGAGTGTGTGCAGATCCTTGAACTGTTTTGGGGCAGAGAAAAGGACTGAAGATCTCTGTTTTAAAGCTGAACTTGCAGAAATAGCCTGTTTTTTCCTTGGAAAACAATGCTGTAAATGACCATAGTGTCTTGTTTGTTTATTCCAAGTGTTGCACCTGTGTTTATTATTAAGCTATTTAATGTTAGACTGTGCAGTTATTGAGATGATAATGAATTCCATTCTCAGTGCTTTTTCTTAGAAGTTTATAGTTTTCTAAAATCTTGTTACTTCAAATGTAAAATTCCTACCCTTCATTTACTTTAGTTTCTTTTACTAAAGTGTTATTCACTTTGAAATATGTCAGAGTGCTTTGAAAATAGTAAATCACTTTAGTGATCTAAGGTGATATTTTTGTTTTGCTGGTATGGTATCTTCTTTGTATTTTATATTTGAACATGACAGAATGGGTAATAATCACTGGCATGTTATTGGATGTTGGCAGAAAAATCAGTGCATCCTGAATTGTCTTTTCCATTTGTTCACTTAAGGATGCCTTGTCAGTTTGTGGATATGCTTGCTATTTGTAAAATCTTTCACTGTTGTAATAGTTCTTTGACTTGGAGATTCTGAAACACTGGCCAAAATAGTTAACAGTGTTTTCTTGTAGGGGAAGAGGGTAGAGAGGAGATTGTCTAGTTCTCCTTGGCAAATCTATGTTACTTGATACTAACATGTTGGATTTCCAAGCTCATGAAGGTTTATTAATGTTTGCTACTAAGCTAAGTCGCTTCAGTCGTGTCCGACTCTGTGCCACCCCACAGACAGAAGCCCACCAGGCTCCCCTGTCCCTGGGATTCTCCAGGCAAGAATACTGGAGTGGGTTGCCATTTCCTTCTCCAACGTATGAAAGTGGAAAGCGAAAGTGAAGTCGCTCAGTCGTGTCCGACTCTTAGCGACCCCATGGACTGGAGCCTACCAGGCTCCTCCGTCCATGGGATTTTCCAGGCAAAAGTACTGGGGTGGGGTGTTTATTCCTCCGTATTATCATGAGTCCATATTTTTTCAGCTTTGCAGCCTTATACGTATTTCTTTGATCTCTTGATTCCTGCTAACCAATTAATATCAATTGTTTAAGAGCTGGTGAACTAGGCTTAATATACTAGAATGTGATAGTCCTGCATTTCATCTATTTTCACGTAATTGATAATTTATTCCAGAATATCAGTTGTTCCTTTTGCATGCTCAGATAGGAGTGATTTTAATGTTTCTGTCCTTTTAAGAATATTTTATAGTTCACACAGCTTTTATGCTGCCTTCGAAAATAGTAGGAACTAATTGGTGGCAGACATCTTGGTATTACTCATAGACTGTTCAGATGTGTGCAGGTATTGCCATTGTCCTAGGCAGGTTGTGTAGGAGGGACGTGGAATGTCATAGTTGATAGCAGAGATTGCAAGAGCCCTTCTAGGTTAGAAGTTAAACAACACTTGAAGCTTTTTGATGTGCTTTACCTTGGAGAGCTACTCTACTATGCCTGGTGAAGTCATGCAAGAATATATTATCTGTGGCACTTAGCTTACTCTTGTCTTAGCATTTTCTATCATTTTACAACTTTGCTGTTTATTTGATTACTGTTTGTTTTAGAAGGCTGGTAGATAAGGCAGAAAACATGAGACTAAAGCAGTCAATATAACCTTTAGGAATTAATGTCTGTAAAGGAAATAAGAGCTCAAGAAACCGGTAGAACAACACTACTGGAAGAGAGAGAATCAGCAAGGCCTGGAATGCTAGAGATCATACAGGACCTGATTTCTTCAACAGATATGTAACACAAAGGAGGAGAGGAAATCCTTGAGAGATTTCTCAAGATTATTAACTAAAGTATTAGCTAAAATATCATGTGTGAACTTCCTGATTCAAACAAACCGTGTTTAAAAAAAAAAAAGATTTGTGCACTGACTGGGTATTTGTGATATTTCTTCAAGTGAGATAATGATATTTTAGTAATTTTAAACAAGCCCTTATGAAAATTTTGTTTCCTCTTCTAAGGAGTTTAGCATTTTCTTCTAGATCCTAAACCTCGATTCATGAAACATTTTAAAAGCATCTTTTATTTACAAATGTTGTGTTCATGGGTACTTTTATATACTGTTTCATCTAATCACTTTGATTGGGCATGTTTATTCTGTTCAGATGAGGAAATTGAGCTTCAGAGATCTGAAGTAAATTGCCCATATTCATACAGGTAATAAGTGGCACCGAAGGAATTTGAGTTATCTGGTCTTCATGAAATTAAAAAAAAATCCAACATTATTTCTAAAATGGAAACCATAGACTCAAAATCAGTACTGTTTACAGTTGCTTTGTGTGTTTCACCTCAGTGCTACTTGTAATAGTGAAATGGTAGCTTAATGAATTGTGTATCAATTCACCAAGTAAACATCAGTTCAGTTCAGTTCAGTTGCTCAGACGTGTCCGACTCTTTGTGAGCCCATGAACAGCAGCACGCCAGGCCTCCCTGTCCATCACCAACTCCCGGAGTTCTCTCAAACGCATGTCCATCGAGTCGATGATGTCATCCAGCCATCTCATCCTCTGTCGTCCCCTTTTCCTCCTGCCCCCAATCCCTCCCAGCATCAGAGTCTTTTCCAGTGAGTCAACCCTTCACATGAGGTGGCCAAAGTACTGGAGTTTCAGCTTTAGCATCATCAGGGTCTTTTCAAATGAGTCAGCTCTTCACATCAGGTGGCCAAAGTATTGAAGTTTCAGCTAACATCAAGTTAGTTCAGTTTCTGCTTATCACAGCAAAGGCATAGTGATATTAACTTGAAGACTGTGAATTGACACTTAAAGACAGCTTTATTATTTTGCAAATACTGCTTGAGATGGCATAAAATGTTGTTTTTATCATTATATCTTTTCATTATATTCATTGATATGTATGGTATGTTGAGATGTAAACTTAGCCTTCAACTATTCAAGAGAAGAAACTAGAGTAGATCTTTTAATTCATGAAGTTAACTTATTTAAAACTAAAAACTGAAAATTGTGGATAAATTTAAAGATGAAAGTAAGAATTGCTCACAGTCTTTTGTTGTGTAGATTGCCAAGCTTTTTTTCTATATGTGTGTGTATTGAAAATATGATTTTCCTTATAATGGAATCATATTAAAAAAATTTTTTTGTAGTTACTGATTCCAAACAAATACAGTGGTTAAAAATTGCATTGGAGGAGTCCAGTTAGGTAGCCTGTCACGTTGAAGTATTTTTCTTCAACCAATATTATTTATATGAGATGATTCTAGAATGTGTAATAATTGATGATAGGTAGTGATTCAGTGAAAGCGTAGCCTGAGATTATATTTATTGAAAGTAATTTTCTACATTTATAATAAACATTTTATATATGTATATATTTAAAACTTGAATACCGGAAAGTATGCCTTTAGTCTTTGCTTATTTGGATAAAGATGTAGAACTTAATTTAAAACGATAGACCATTTCACTTGAGTTTTGAGAGAACTTATTCATATACTTGTGAAATTTCCACCTAATATCACTTATTAAGAAGATTGAAAGTATCATGCTGAATTGACTTAAGATCTAATTTTATATGCACTTACTTTGTAATGCATAAGGGGATAATATGAGCTTTTAGTGCTGATTTTTTATTTTGCATTCTTCACATTCCGAAAAGGGATTCAGGTAATTAGAAAAAACCTCTTAATTTAGTTGAGTTTGGTTTCCTTTTACTTATTAAATCACTACTCTCTTTTAAATAATGGTAAAAATTACAGAGTTAAGCCAAACGTTTGCAGATTGAGCTTTCTTACTCTTCAGTGTTTGTATAATCACAGTGACAAAAACATTTATGGCTTCAGTGATGATGATGAAAATGACGGCTGTCATTTCTGGGCCAGGTCTTATCTATACTGAGCAATACAATAATTGTATTACATGTATTATTTCTAATACATACATTAACCTTACAGGGTTGTTATGACTCTTTTAGGGATCACCAAACTGAGCCTCAATTTAAGTTACTTGCCCCAAACCACACAATTTGTAAACAGCATGGTTGAGTTTGAGTCTGTCTGACTTCAAAATATTGATACTTCCAGTTCTATTGAAAACTGTTTTTCCCCTCTAGGTTTTATAATCAGCTTTTTGAAATGAAACTCTTTTTTTCATGAATATATTTTTGTGATGACATATTCAGGTAGCCATTTTTTTTTGAAATTTCATTTAGTTCTTTTGAACAGTTCAGAGTTAGTGCTTTATCTAAATACATGTTTCTACTAAGCAAAATCTTCTCTAACATGAAATGTTCCATTTTCTAGCCAATTAGACAAAGCTTATCCACAGAATGCTTCACAGCTATGACTCTACAACAGATACACCACATGGCTTTTCAAAAAATTATGTATTCTAAATGTGAAATGTGTGTCTGACTGTAGTGTATACATGTGTATCAAAGAATTGTATTAGAAAAATTGAACAAGAATCCTTTTAAGATATTTTCAGTGACTGAAGATTTTCCTTTAATGGAAAAAGTACCATATAAAATGTTCAAATGTCATCCGTTATCAGTCATTCTTCTACTATGTATTCATTCTACATTTTAATGGATTTATATCTTTAAGTTGTTTTTCTCTTGAAAAAAAAATGCATTCTACTTTGGGATTCTTAAACTGTTGCTAAGAATGCTTTTCCCCTTCCTGTAGGAATTGGGAGCTGCTTCTTTGCCTGTTGGTCAGTAGAAGATGAAGCATCAGCTGGTTCTTAAAGTACTGATAGCGACTTTTGGGATTTAGGTCAGGGACTTGTGCTCTGAAAAGCTTGCGGTGGGAGTGGAGTCTGGTCAGATTTTAAACCCATCAGGAAAAAGGGTTAAATCCCCGCTATGGTCTGTAAGAATGGCCCTCTCAACCTCTGGTGGCCACGGGTCCCACTCTGCTTGGTTTCTTTCCTGCCTCTATCTTTGATTTTTCCTAGATATTTCTAAGCTACCAAAGAAGAACAACCACAAGTTGATTCTGAATTTAAGCACATTTTTTTTTTTAAAGCTTCTGATAGCACAGTTAGAACTGTGAGAACAAGTCTTGAACGACTGCTTGGTGCATAAGTTAGCTTGGGAGGAGAGGAGGCTCTCCTGCAGTGGGGATGCGGGGTAGAGAGGTGGGAATCTGATGTAACAGCAGGACTGGAAGAGGAGACTTCCTGATGCTGTCACATGAGCCAGACTGCCCGTGATGTTCTGTGTGCAAATGCCACTTACAGTGTACTTTTTCATGTTTGAAAGCGCTTGAGGAAGAGAGGTAAATGAACCATGAGAGTGAAAGAGTAAAATAAATGATTAGAAGGAAAGATATATAGGATCTATGCAACCACATGATTTTTTGCCAAATTGCCCTGCACAGAGGTTATACCAGTATATATTCCCACCAACAGTGTATATTCATTTTCCCACATCTTCTTCCAAACAGCTTATTCAAACTTTAAAAAATCTTTGCCTGATAGATTAAAAAAGCATCTTATTGTTTTTTTTTTCATTTTTATTGAGTGAAGTAAATACGTTTTATTATGTTTTTGTGATTCTTTCATGTCTTTCTGTTATTATTCTGTTTATGCTTTTTGCCTGTTTATTTTTTGGGTTGTTGGATTTTAAAGAGTTATAGCCACCTTTTATATATATGTGTATATATATGTGTATATATATATCGGGGAAGGCAATGGCACCCCACCCCAGCACTTTTGCCTGGAAAATCCCATGGACGGAGGATCCTGGTAGGCTCCAGTCCATGGGGTCGCTGAGAGTCGGACACGACTGAGCGACTTCACTTTCACTTTTCACTTTCATGCATTGGGGAAGGAAATGGCAACCCGCTCTAGTATTCTTGCCTGGAGAATCCCAGGGACGGAGGAGCCTGGTGGGCTTCCGTCTATGGGGTCGCACAGAGTCGGACACAACTGAAGCGACTTAGCAGCAGTAGCAGCATATATATATATATATATATATATATATATATATATAAAAGAAATTAACCCATTGTGATATGTTCCACATATTTTTACCTAATTACATTTGACTTTATTCATAATTAAAGACTTTTTTTTTTTTGGTTAGGGAAGATTTTTAAATTTGTATATAGTAAAAATGTATCAGTCTTCTGTGGTTTCAAGGCTTCTTAAAGTTATATTTAGAAAGGACTTCCTCACAGTGAAGTGATCAAAGGATTTCCCATGATTTTCTTTTATGGTTTTATCTTTACATTTAAATCTTTGATCCATTGGGAATTTATTTCAGTGGATGAAATGAGGAGGGGGTTAAATTTAATTCCATCTCCTCACTATCTCTTTTGAATGACCAACATGGTCAATAGATTAAAACTATATAGTTTTTGGAGCAACAAAATTAAAATAGTAACATATATAAATTGTAGTTTTGTGGAAAGGAAAGGTACCTTATAAACAAAGTCAGCTGGATGTTTCATTTTCTGTATTTTCAAATATGAAAATTCAAGGGTATCCCAGTAGATGCCTTTTAAAGTTTTATCTGGTCAGATTTAGTGCAAAACCAGGCTTTGTAAGTAAAAGGCAGACACCCGTACCTGGGTGTTTGGTACCAGCATGGCTGTTTTTTAAGTAACAGTTGTGCTGTTGCTGGTTTTGGAGATGCTGTACTTTTCACTCATGTTCCAGCGAGTCATTTTACTGCTCTTCTATGCATCTGCATTTTAAGTTATGTGTAAGAATGTTGCATGCTTCTCTTTCTGTAATTGTCAGCATCTTTTAATTTATGATACTTAATTTTTTTTTTTTCCCTTTAAAAAGCCATGGACAGGCCTGGCTGTTGTGTCCCACTTTGGATACCTGAGCAAAGGTGTATATGGCAGTTATTACTGAGGGGAAGGAAAGATGGGTGTAATATTAGAAGGCATGAAGATGGGCAGTCCCTAGACCTTGCTTATCTTCTCTGTATATTGTGATCCTCCTTAATTCTGAGATCTATAACTGTGCCTCTCATTGTGCTGGGTCCAGAGCCCTTTCTAATTTTATGTTTACCTTTCTTAAGTCAGAGATAGAACTTTAATTTAGAATCTAAATTAAATTTAGAAGTTTAATTAGGTCACATTTGTTTTTTTGTTTGTTTTGTTTCCATTACTCTAGGAGGTGAATTGTAAAAGATAGCAGAAAGTGTTCTATGTTTTCCTCTAAAGGTTTTATATTGTCCAGTCTTACATTTAGGTTCTTAATCTATTTTGAGCTTATTTTTGTATACGGTTTTAGATAATGTTTTACCAGCACTACCTACTGAAGAGACTGTCTTTTCTCCATTGTATGTTCTTATCTCCTTTATGGAGGAAACCTATACGTGTCTGATATTCTTGTTTCCTCCTCTTATGGAGGAAATCGTAAGCAAAATGAAAAGACAGCCTACAGAATGGGAGAAAATATTTGCAAATGATGCAACTGACAAAGGATTAATTTATAAAATACACAAGTAGCTCATACAGCTCAATATAAAAAAAAAAAACCAAACAGAACCCAATCAAAAAATGGGCAGAAGACCTAACTAGACATTTCTGCAAAGAAGACATGTAGAGGGCCAACAGGCATGTGAAACAATGCCTGACATCACTAGTTAATTATTAGAGAAATGCAAATCAACAGTGTAATGAGGTAGGTATCACTTTACTCTGGTCAGAATGGCCATCGTCAAAAAGTCTACAAATTATAAATGCTGGAGAGGGTGTGGAGAAAAAGAGTCCTCCTCCTGGTTGGTGGGATTGTAAATTGGTGCAGCTATTATGGAGAACAGTATGGAAGTTCCTTAAAAGACTACAAGTAGAGTTTCCATATGGTCCTGTCGTGCCACTCCTGGGCATATATCTGGAGAAAACTAATTAAAAAAGATACATGCACCCCAATGTTCATAGCACTATTTACAGTAGCCAAGACATGGAAGCAATCTGAATGTCCATTGACTGATGAACGGATAAAGAAGAAGTGGTACCCATATATAAGGGAATATTACTCAGCTTAGTAGCCAAGACATGGAAGCAATCTGAATGTCCATTGACTGATGAACGGATAAAGAAGATGTGGTACCCATGTATAAGGGAATGTTACTCAGCTTAGTAGCCAAGACATGGAAGCCATCTGAATGTCCATTGACTAATGAATGGATAAAGAAGATGTGGTACCCATGTATAAGGGAATATTACTCAGCTTAGTAGCCAAGACATGGAAGCAATCTGAATGTCCATTGACTAATGAACGGATAAAGAAGAAGTGGTACCCATGTATAAGGGAATGTTACTCAGCTTAGTAGCCAAGACATGGAAGCAATCTGAATGTCCATTGACTAATGAACGGATAAAGAAGATGTGGTACCCATGTATAAGGGAATATTACTCAGCTTAGTAGCCAAGACATGGAAGCAATCTGAATGTCCATTGACTAATGAACGGATAAAGAAGAAGTGGTACCCATGTATAAGGGAATATTACTCAGCTTAGTAGCCAAGACATGGAAGCAATCTGAATGTCCATTGACTAATGAACGGATAAAGAAGATGTGGTACCCATGTATAAGGGAATATTACTCAGCTTAGTAGCCAAGACATGGAAGCAATCTGAATGTCCATTGACTAATGAACGGATAAAGAAAAAGTGGTACCCATGTATAAGGGAATATTACTCAGCTTAAGTTAAAAGGAGTAGTGCCATTTGCAGCAACATGGATGGACCTAGAGATGATCATACTGAGTGAAGGAAGTTAGAGACAAACGTCAGATGATATTGCTTATATCTAAAAATAGAAATACAAATGGACTTATTTACAAAATTGAAGTAGATCCACAGACTTAGAAAACAAATTTATAGTTACCAAAGAAGAAAAACAGCGGGAGGGATAAATTAGGAGGTTGAGATGAACATATACACCCTACTATATAAAATAGATAACCAACAAACACCTAGTGTATAGCACAGGGAACTATTCTCAATAATTTTGTAATAGCCTGTAAGGGAAAGGAGTTTGAAAAAGAATACACAGACACACACACACTCACACACATAATGTATAACTGAATCACTGTGCTATACACCTGAAACTAACATGACATTGTAAATCAGCTGTACTTCAATTTAAGGGGAACGTGAATAGAATTTGTATCCTACTGTTGTGTGAAAATTGTATAAATTTTAATTATGTTGGATTGGTTCACAGTGCTTTTCAGGTCTACTATATCTAATAAAAATTATTTTTAAAGTCTGAGCTAGAAAAAGGATATAGGTAAGAAAAGTCAACTTAATAGCTAGAAAGCTTGAGAAGAGAGAAATAATTATTAAATGAATAGGAATTGGTGAAAACTCACCTTCATTTGGGTTGTGTGTTTGGTTATGTAGGTCACGCAGCCTAAAGCAGTGGGAGGGGTCTGGAGTCCCAGGTGTAGCAGTCTGACACATTGAGGGTGCTTCGTGGGACTTCCTGTCTTTGCCTCAGCTGTAATTAAGCTTGCACGTAACAGCCTGTGGCCCCGCATGATCACGTTATTACTGGCGCCGCAGCTGCATACCTGTGTGTACATCAGTAGAGCTGAACAGCCTGGACACTGCTGTGCGTTTGCCCATGCCTTGAGGTTTAAACTTCTAAAATACACGATGGAGACCGAAAGTGAGAGTAGCACATCGGGAGATGACAGCGTGTTCTGGTTGGATTCGGAAGGTATAACCCAGGTGACTGGCAGTGAAGAGAGAGAAGGGGAAGAGCATTTCAGGTAAATACGGAATTCACAGTCCGTTCTTTCTCTCTGTCTCACCTTTGTCCCTCTCTCCACCTCCCTCATCTGTGCTCCCCAACCCTCCCATCCTCTTTGTTTTAACCTCTTTTCAGTAAGATTTCTTTTCTCTGGGGGAAGATTTAGAGCTGAAGAGGATGGGTTTCTAGTTGTGTATATAGCATTCTTCATTCCACAACTTGCCCAGAGCTTGTAAAAGGCATTTTAAATGACTTGTTAGAACACCAGGAAGAGAAGGTGTTAGACAGGTTTTGTAGTAGCATTTCAGGAATTTCAGGTGGAGACTCATAATGAACTATTACCCCTTCCTGTATCTGATTTGTACCTAACAGAAGTGACTTAGATCTGAATCTAAGAGATTTTTCTTTCTCTTTTTTCTTGGAATATGTTCCTGTGTGTGTGTGTGTGTGTGTGTGTGTGTGTGTGTCTGTGGCTGCTTTTGTTCCCTTATTCATGTATATGAAACATTTTAATTATGTCCAGATTAATTATTTCATGGATCAAAGCCTCTGAGCTTATATTTCACTCACCTTATAGCTCTCCTCCTCCTACCTGCCCCAGCAAATCTCTCTTGGTTTGATCTCTAATTGTATCTTCATAAATGAAGTGTTTGGGAAGGCCACCTGATGATGCGGCTCTCCAAGTTCAGTGCATTAGTGAAGAAAGAGGTCTCACCCCCCTTGTACACACAGTATCATTTGTGTATTAATTTTGTTGTGCTGTTACAAATTTTAGGAGGCCTTATTCTGGCTTTTCTTTTCAACAGATGTAACAGATTAATTCTTTTGGAGATACTAAAAAAAATACCTTGAAGAAGTTTCAGTTTAGTTCAGTATCATTTGTGTATTAATTTTGTTGTGCTTTTACAAATTTTAGGAGGCCTTATTCTGGCTTTTCTTTTTCAACAGGTGTAACAAATTAATTCTTTTGGAGATACTAAAAAAAAACCTGGAAGAAGTTTATACTACATATTATCACTGCCACCCACATGGGCAATTAAAACACCTTTTACAATTTTATCTATGGGTAGTTGAGTAGGAGACTGGATCATTATTTTCATCAGATCTTGTCTTTAGTGTTCGAAAAAGAGTTTTTCCTTTCTCAAAGGATTTCTTTATTCACAGATTTTACTTTTAAAGTCTAGGTTAAATGACAGATGAGATTGAATATTGGCTCATTCTGTAAAGAATTTGCCTGTAATGTAGGAGACCTGGGTTTTGACCTTGGGTAGATCTCTGGAGAAGGGAATGACTACCCACTTCAGCATTATAGGCTGGAGAATTCCATGGACAGAGGAGCCTGGTGGGCTACAGTCCATGAGGTTGCCGAAGTCGGACATGACTGCACAATGACTGACACTTCGCATACATCACAATGAATGTTAGGAACTCTTGATAACCACTGATTAACAAGTTTAGTGTGGGTTAAAATGAATAGGAAGTGTGTTTTAAATTTTAAAGAATAATTCACAGTGTTCAAAGTATGCAAGTGTGAAAATGAACATTTTATTAGCATGTGAAAGTCTTTTTTGCGTCAACTTTCTCATTCTCTCTATAGTTTTTATTTTAGCCTCTCTTACTGGGCCTAAGCTACTTCTCTCCCAAGGTGTGCTGATGTTTCATATCACATATTCCATAGTTTTAAATATGCTCCATGTGTCATGAACAGTCAGTGGGAATAAGGTATTTATTGTGTGAGAACTGTTTGGCCTAGTGTTAAAGTTGTGGAAGTTATTTCAGCCTGTTTGTCAAAGGAGGAGACAGCCTGGTCCTTGTTGTGATGGACTTGGTTGCAAGATCCTCCATTTACTTGCGAGGCAACAGGAGACTGTCTGGGGTTTTCTTTTGACGGTTCATCTGTATAGGCCAGAGTTTTTCTTCTCCTTAGGACCATGGGACCACATTTTCATCCCCAAGAAACTGAGCTAGGTGGTTTTAGGAAACCATGAGCACTGTTCTAGGAAACCATGACACCATAGGGCATTTGTCCTGTTGACAATATTATTTCATATCTCACTGTCATCATGACTCTCCCAAACCAAGCATGTCTTTGAGATTTGATCTTATTTTATTTATAAGGGTGACAGAGATCAGGGCAAGGCCACGTTGCCTATAGTGTTTCTCACCTATTCAGCAGTCAGACATGAGGAAATGCGCAGCAGAGCATTTGCATAGTGTTCACCCTGATGCTCCAGCTGCAATGCCTTGCAGAAAAAATGTGTGTGGGTGTTAAAGGGGAGGGTTGGATAGTGGAAGTTGTAGCTGTAACCTTGAGAGAAGCTAAGGTCAACTCAGTGTTGTCTGTGACAGTTGTTTTTGTAAAATCAGTTTAATAGTTAAAAAATATAGAAAAGTTTTACCTGTTTCTTTAAAATCTGTGCTGATATGCATTAACTAAACTGGTGTTATGATTACAGTCTAATTAATTTCCTTGGATGCACACACTCAGAAAAAGGGCAGAAGATTGTGTGCTCTTCTTTTTCTCTGAATAACTTATGAATTAGATTTAAGTTCATTCTTTTTTTTCTTGTATTTTTTAAAAGGCTTTAAACTTTTGTTTTGGGGTATAGCCAATTAACAAGTAGCTATTGTTATTTCCCATTTTCAGATGAGGAAATTGTAGCTCAGACAGCCACATAAACCATATTGTCACTATGTGTAGACAAGTGTAACTAATGTTGAAAGTAAAAGACTTCAGTTTTATAAAAAAAATTTTTTATATCTGCTGCTAAATGTTACTTTCTAGTAAATAACAACCTTTAAGAAGCTACAGCTTATTTCTCAGCTCTGAAATTCCTTCTTTGAGGAATTTTTGAGCACTGGTGATATATCAGTTATGCAGCCAACATTAAAGTGAAATAGTGCATACAATAATGTGACCTTTTAAAGATACGACCTGGAGGACACCTGGGAATCATTACTGACTCATGATCATGAGAGGGTCTAGTTTTTTGGCATCTGAGGGCAGAAAGGTTTATCATATGACCTTGATTAGTGTTCTCTAGTATCACGTTATTGTAGGTACATAGCCTAGTATATATGATAAACAATGACATAGAGTTTGAAACGTTTACAGAGATGATAGGTATGTATAATTAAACCACATTTTTAGAACTTGTATACCTTTAAAAATCAGAGACTACAGATGTACAGATCTCAGTCAGATCTTTGCTTTTATCTCCATTATAAGACAGTTTTTAAGAAGAGAAGCTTCTGACTCTAGTTAAGCTAGAAATTTGGCGTACGTATTTTAATTTTTTTTGAAATGTGTTTGTTGGTTTATAGCATCATAAAGCTAATTATAAATGGTTCATGCATCTGATTGGTTGGTTACTTGCTTGCTTTATTCATTCTCTGTCTTATTTGAAAGGAGGTAAAAGAAGATTTTGAATTAAAAGATTTTGCAGCAGTCCAAATAGGTAACAGGGGCTTGGAATATGTTAGTTCTTCTAGATCTTTCAGATCTAGATCTTCTTTCAGATATAGGATGGCTATTTTAATGGCTAAATTCCTCTGGAAACCCACAATTCTTTGCTTTTAATATGCTTACTGTTCTTTTGTCTTCTGTAGGAATTTCTCATTTTAGGAATCCGAGGATAGAGAGGTAGCAATAACAGCTTATCATTGACATATATATCAGTATCACACCCAGACCTATTTTAAACTCTGTGACTTTTCAGTCATCACACCCTTAATAATCTGTTATGTATAATACCAAAAAAAAAGTGTATTTTGCAAAAAACCAGAAAAGATATTTCTATTACTCTGTAACTTTGGGTGTGTGATCTGGAGTATAGTTTACTCCCTGAAATATCCTTTGAATATGAAATGTAACTTTCACTCAAAGTCATCTCATCAGTGTCACATAAATAGTAAATTTAATGGTAATCGGAGTCAGATATGAACATAGCTTAATCTCAGAAAATTTTGTTCAGTGTTGGGGTCTAGCCATTAGGCTGTCTTTGTTAATGTGTGAAATGAGTCTGTCTTAACCATGAAGCATGCCAATACAAGACTTTCTTGGTATTTCACTAATTAAACTCTTTGGGATGGAATCCAGGATGAGCCTTTCTTACGTCTGTCTGTATGAGGTTTTTTTTGTGTGTGTGTGTGCGTACAAGAAGGGCCTGAGAGGACAGAAAATTATAAAACTATATCAGAGTTCCTGGTTATTGTGTATTTAAAGTTAAAAATTTTTAATCTTATTTCTCCTTAGGTTTTGGATTCAGCTTAAGCGTTAAGCCCCCCTAAACAGTCAATTCGGAGAAGGCAATGGCAACCCACTCCAGTACTCTTGCCTGGAAAATCCCGTGGACGGAGTGGCCTGGTGGGCTACAGTCCATGGGGTCACTAGGAGTCGGACACGACTGAGTGACTTCACTGTATTTTTTCACTTTCACGCATTGGAGAAGGAAATGGCAACCCACTCCAGTGTTCTTGCCTGGAGAATCCCAGGGACTGGGGAGCCTGGTGGGCTGCCGTCTATGGGGTCACACAGCGTCAGACACGACTGAAGCCACTTAGCAGGAACAGCAGCAGCAGCAAACAGTCAATTGCATGTTCAAACAGTAATTAAAATTCCTTGAAACACTTAAAGCTCTGTTTATAAATGTAATACAGTCAATATCTTTTAACATATATATATATATAAAGTGACAAACCTGGGAAGACTGCAATCAGAACCAGCAAAGCCTTTCTAGATAGTTAATTTTAGAAGTCGCCTGTTATACTTTTACTTTCCATTAGGGATTAGCTTCCTTTCCACGCTCTCATGTTTTCAGATCAGTTTCTTTCACTCACATGGGCTGTTTTCCCTCATCTTGGCTCTCTCTTTTCTTCCGTTTCCCTTCCTTTTAAGATAAGGTCTTTAGAGTGCTTCTCTCAGCCGCCTCATCCCGCATGAGTCTTTTGTTTATCACCATTTTGCCCCTGCTTGCCTGGTGGCTCAGTAGTAAAGAATCCTTCCTCCCACAATGCAGGCAACGCAGGTTCAATCCCTGGGTTGGGAAGATCCCCTGAAGAAGGGAATGGCAACCCACTCCAGTATTCTTGCCTGGGAAATCCCATGGACAGAGCAACCTGTTGGGCTGTAGTCCACGGGGTCGCGAAGAGTCAGACATGACATGACATGAATTTAGCGACAGTACAACAAATTCTGTCCCCACCCCCAAGCCCAGTGTTTTACTGAAATGATTTTACTGTTTTTTGCCATTCAGTCAGATTTAGTTATATGTGTCATTGTTTCCTCTCCTTGTTAATCATATTCCATCTCAAAGTGTCTGTTCTGGTCCATTTGTTATTTAGTTGATATTTTCTTGAATATTTTGTTCAGATAAGTTCTATGAGTAATGTACTCTGATTTCTTGCCTATAGTCACTGCTATTTTTATTTATTTTTTATTTTCCTTTGTAGGTAACTTATTCTTTCTGAATGCTTGTAAAATTTTATTCTTAGTTATGTGTATTTTGTCATCAAATCTTCAATTGGACCTCAGTGACTTTCAGTCTATAGATTTAAGTCTTCTTATTAGGAAAGATTTTAAGAATTTTATTATTAATTTAATTATTACCTCTTTTATCAGTAATAATTTTCTCCTCATGGAATCTATTTATTGCATATTTGATCTCCTTAGTGTTTCTTTCATGATGTATCTGTCATTGTTGTTTTTCAGTTGCTAAGTCATGTCTGTTTGTGACCCCGTGGACTGAAGCACGCCAGGCTTCCCTGTACTTCACCATCTCCCTGAGTTTGCTCAAACTCATGTCCATTGAGTCGGTGATGCCATCCAACCATCTCATCCTCTGTTGCCCCCTTCTCCTCCTGCCTTCCATCTTTCCCAGCATCAGGGTCTTTTCCAATGAGTTAGCTGTTTGCATCAGGTGACCTATTTATCTTCACATTTTGATTTTGTGATTTGAAGTATTTCTTATCCTTGTTCTTTAGGCCATTAATTTCATCTTTTTCTTTAATCTTTCAGATTCAGTTTGAGTGAAGTAATTTTTACGTGTTCTTGTTCTTATGTATTATGGACTTAATATTTATATAATTATTTAGGTTATTGTCTTTTCTGCTTTAGCTTTGCAGTTTTGTTCGCTAAGTATGCATGTTCTGTTTGTTCTGACTGAAAGAATCGCAGCTTTTTACTGCTTGGGTCAACATTGCCCTTCTCTCTCTCTTCCGCCTTCAGATTTTCTCCAGTGGTCCCATGATGCTATAGCTTCTGCTTTTCTTTTCTTAAGTGAACACACCCTTGTTAATAGCCCTAGTCCCTCTAATTAATTGTTAAATTTATTTACAGAGTAATTTTCCAGTTTTTATTAATTCCTTGGGGGCAAGTACCTCTTTTGTTGTGGGGAGAAGTGGGAGTATAGCCTCGTTGAACTTCTCCACTGGTTTACCAGTCAGTGTGATCCCATTTGCTTCTTTGCCTTCCAGAAGTTGAAGATTTCTGGCCTGCTGATCCCACCCGATGTTAATCTTTTAAGGATTTATTTTCCTTTTATTTGGCTTACTGCCTTTTCAGAGACTTGGAGAAGGAAAGCTCTATTTCTCAACGTATGTGCAGTCTTGAATGGGAAGTTCACTGGTAGTTTTTTTCATGGCTTTTGAGGGAAAGCTTCTGAGGGGAGCATTCAGTGAGGCCGAATCTTGGTGTCTATCACCCAGTCCAGCGGGTCTCCAGAGGTGAGAATTGCTTGTTTCAGTGTCCTCTTCAGGCTGGGAGGTGGGATCTTCTAGTAGAAAGCGGTCCATCACATCTGGAATGCCTGAGATGTGTTAATACATTTCAGTTTTCCCACTTGCAAAATAGGGCTACTAACAGTATGTCCAACAGTAACCAGTTAGAAGACGTAATGGAAGAAAAGGTGCCATTTTTAAGAACAACAACAAAGATGAAATGCTCAGAAATAAACTTACTAAGGAACTCCAAGACCTATGTGAAGAAAATTTAAAATATTGCTGAAGAACATAGAAGTTTGGAACAAAAGAAAAGATATATACCTTGTTCATAACCAAATAGTCAACATCATAAAGATGTTAGTTTATTATAAAATTAATGTGATAATAAGAATGCTTTTTGAAAAACCTGGGTAAATTGGTTTTGAAATAAATTGACCTTGAGTAAGTAATTGAGTCAAGAAACTTTGGGGAGAAGGAAAAAGCAAGGCTAGGAAGAGGATTAATGCAACCAGATATTATGGTATGAAGTCTCAGTGATTAAAACCTTGTGGTACTGGTATGAGTAGAGGGCATAAGGGGGTGAAATGGGAAGCCTGGAAATTTACCCTAATACATAGGAAGATATGGTAAAGATGGCTTCTCCAAAGCCAACGGGAACATTATGTACTATTCAATGAATTCTTTGGGGGAAAATGAATATGCAGCTGTGAAAAATAAGGAAAATTGGAGACCTGCCTCATACCAAGGATAATTTCCAAATGATTGAAGAAGGTATAGTGTATTAAATGAAACCACGAAAAATTCAAAAGAAAACATGGAAAAATTTAAAAAAAAATAGGTTTTGGATCAGGGATGGCATTTTGAAGTGACTTAAAATGCAAAACTCAGAAAGGGTTGTGAAATTCAGCTACATAAAATATAAAACATCTGCATTATAGAAAACAAAATAAGCAAGGACAAATGATAGCCTGTTAAAAATACTTGGAATTCGTATTACAAATGAAGAACTAATCTCTTTAAAGAATTTAAAAAGAGATACGAAAAAGACCAAAAATCCAACAGAAAAATGGGCTACTTTATAAAAGGAATTTTTTTCATCATTGAGTATTTGCCTTTCACATATACTGAACATATCTTGAAATGATATCTTATAAACTTGTAGTATAGTTTGTAATAGTGAAAGATTGGAAATAATTGAAGAATTCACTAGTAATGGATGAGTTAAATTATGGAATATCTATGATATTCCACAGTGAAATATTGATTGCACCGTTATAAAAATAGCAGAGAAGCTCTTTATATACTGATATGGAAAGTCCTTCAGAAAATATTAGAGAACTACACAACAGTGTGAAACATGATACTTTTTATGTAAAAAGTATTGCAGTCCATGGGGTTGTGAAGAGTTGGGCACAATTTGGCTACTGAACAACATGGGCTTCCCTGGTGACTCAGACATTAAATAATCTCCCTGCAATGGGGAGACCATGGTTTGATCCCTGGGTCAGGAAGATTCCCTGGGGAAGGGAATGGCAACCCATTCCAGTATTCTGGGGACTTCCCTGCTGGCTCACATGGTAAAGAATCTGCCTGCAATGTAGGAGAATCCTGCAGTGCGCGAGACCCAGGTGTAAAGAGTAGGGTGGAGATGAAGGAATAAAGTTATTCTCCTGTTTTTACACAAAGAGTAGCATATTTATACATTGCTTTTATACTTTGCTTTTTGTGCATATATTCTTCAATATGAAAAATTATGTATATGAATAATTATATATATAAAGTCTAAGAGAACATATAAAGTGGGGAATTTAATGGGCAGACTGGAGACAGGGAAGGAAGATTTTTGGCTATATACCTATTGATACTTTTTTTTTTTTTTTGCATGATAAAATTGTATGTACTAAGAATTTTATCAGGCATTTTCATTTGGAAATCACCAAAACTCTGCCTTTAATAAATCTCTGTTCTGTTTTCAGTGTTAGAAATTCGGTTTGGTGTTAGAAGTTTAGTGTTCAGTTTAGTTCAGTGTTAGTGTTAGAAGTTCAGTTTTATTTTCTTGGAATTCTGGGAATATTAGATTTATGTAAGCACTTAATAGACCATATAAACTAGCCAGAACAGAGCTTTAATATTTTAAGGGGCTTTACAATCTAATTTATTAATATGCTCTCTGAAGGTAGGAAAGTATATTACTCCCTATGATGACAGATACTAACTTCTATCACTTACAGACACGTAGCCACCTTGTAGCTTCTGTTTTACAACTTAGAACACCAAACTGACTATTTCAGGTATGTCTCAGAGACGTTCTTCTTCTCTTCAGTAGAATTTAAATACATTCTTTCACAAGCAGATGTAAATAGACTAAAACCAGAAATAAACAGAAACAAAGACTGTGGGGAAAGAAAGAGAAAAGCATAGTTGTATTGCTACTTGGGGTTTGCTACAGAGATCAAGAAAAGATATGCTTGTGAGTAAGCAGTCCCTAAGGTCACTTCTCAAGAAATGTGTCTCTTAGACTTCTCTGTGGAACTTTTATACTATCAAGTATAGTTTTTTTTGTTATGAACAAGAATCTCAAAAAATATAAAATGAGTGTGTGTCAGAATCAAATAGTTTTTTAATGAGGGAAAAAGCAAGTTGGTAAAGCTTGTTCCCACAATTTAAAGAAAGTGTTGTTCTCTCTTCTTTTTCCTTTGGATTGGAAATGTCCAGGTCTAGACATTGGATTGTAGTCACTGGAAGGCTTTGTTAGAAATGGGAATTCTTATCAGAGTCTTTCATGTTTTGGTCTCTAGGAAGATGAAGTCCTCAGTACATTCTGAAGAGGATGATTTTGTTCCAGAACTACACAGAAACGTTCACCCTCGAGAGCGGCCTGACTGGGAGGAAACACTTAGTGCAATGGTAAATTATTTTACTTACATAAAGAAAAGGAACAGGTGAAGCATTACTCACAGAAACAAAATTTTTTGCTGTTGCTTTACTCATTTATTCAGGAAATACCTGTTGAGCAAATAATCTATTCAAGGCACTATTCTAGACTCTTGGGCAGAGCTGTGAATAAAACACACACATTTCCTGCCTTTGTGGAGCTTATATTTTAACGAGGTAGGAGAGGTAGCAAATAATTAAATGTATAGTATGCCATGTGGTGGTGCATGCCATTGTAGAAATAGTGCAGAGTGGCGAAACGCAGTGTGAAGAAGGGTTGCTGGCTATATAGGATGGCAAGATGGCCTCTTAGGGAATTAAGGTTGGAGCAGACACCTGAGGGGTGTGAGGGAGTGTGTTTACCTGGGAATAGATCATTTTAGGCAGTGGAAGAACAAGTTAAAGGCTGTGGCATAGAATTAAAAAGCAAGTTGGAAGAAACTCGAGTAGGATGTGGCCAAAACTGAACTGGGAAAAGATGAGATCAGAGAAGTGGTTTCTTGCAGTCCATTATGTGAGGACTTTGGTTTTTTATGCTGAGTAAGCTGGGAAACCGTTGGAGGATTTTTAGCCAAGAAGTGACATGATCTGGCTTAAAATTTTATAGGAAATCTCTCATCGCTGTGAGTAGGCTAAAGAAGGAGGCACAGGAGGAGATAGGAGACCAGTTGGAAGATTGTTATAGTAGATGGACAATGATGGTAGCTTGAACCAGGATGGTAGATGTAAAAAAATGGCTAGACTCTGGATGTACCAATAGTTTCACAGATAAAGCCAACTGTTTTTTTTTTTTTTAACAAACGAATGAACATAGAGAGTGCGATAAAGAGATGTCAAGGATGACTTCAAGTTTTTTGACTGATCAACCTGAAGAATGGAGTTTACATTCACTGAGATACTGGAAAAGCAGTTTTTGTTTGTTAATAGGTGGAAAATTCCTTTGCAGTGTAGTTTTTCCACAGAAGTTTGAGTTATCCATTTAATCTTTTATAACTTTTTGTAATTCATATCCATGAATAAGAACAATGAAATTTGTTTTGTGGAGAATAACATTTTATTTAATTAAAGTTAAAAGTTAGTGATTCTTATCCAAATTGAATGCAAATGTTCATTTTTCATTGCAGGTTTGTAATATGTTACATTGCACATTTCTACTCTAAGAGATGTGAAATAGTCTAGTCAAAACAAACAGACCCCACACACCTCCCTATTGAATGAAGTAATCCCTGGAGGTGCCAGCATGCCATTGAAAGGCTCTTCAATAAATTCTTTTGTCTGTGTAAAAATCTTTCACAGTTTTCTCCTCTGTTTTGATAACCTGCAGTAAATCTACATTGGGTTTACTGAATGGGAAGAAAGGTGATATTTGTTATATGGTGGTTCATTTACTCTGTTTAAAATGTCATATGCTGTATACATGGAAAGTGATTGAATTCTGTTTCCTGGAGTTTCCATTGGTTTGTCAATGGAAATTACTGTTTGTATCATGTGTTTTTAGCATCTTTTATTTTTACATTGGTACTCTGATTTTTTTATGTGTAAACTTCTTGAAGGCAGGTGCTTTAATTCTATGTTTTCTTTAAAAATGATTATATTCAATAAATAGTACATTGCAAGGTTGCAAAAAGTGTACAGTGAATGATGAAAAGGATATAAATGAGATTTGAACTGCTATTTTACTACACTTTATCTAGAAAGTTATACTAATTTTAATGAGGACGTAAGAGTAAAGAAAGTTGGGAACCTTTTTCTCTTTCAATAATAGTCTGTATTAAATATTATGTTGAGAATAAAGTTTATTATTAAGAGAAACCCTTATAAATGTTTCTCCAAAACAATTTCATGTATTTAATGTTTTAGTAGCTTTAGAAATAAAAGGGTGTAAGTGTTGAACTTTTATTGATTTGTGTTGTATGGCCAGAATATTAGTTTTTTAATACATATCTAAAAGAAAATCAGAGATTTCTGAATTGTTAAAAATTTTATAAATAAACATTTTTAAATTGAGATATAATTGCTATATTATGAATTAGTTTCAGGTATCAGATCAGATCAGATCAGATCAGTCGCTCAGTCATGTCCGACTCTTTGCGACCCCATGAATCGCAGCACGCCAGGCCTCCCTGTCCATCACCAACTCCCGGAGGTCACTCAGACTCACATCCATCGAGTCAGTGATGCCATCCAGCCATCTCATCCTCTGTCGTCCCCTTCTCCTCTTGCCCTCAATCCCTCCCAGCATCAGAGTCTTCTCCAATGAGTCAACTCTTCGCATGAGGTGGCCAAAGTACTGGAATTTCAGCTTTAGCATCATTCCTTCCAAAGAAATCCCAGGGCTGATCTCCTTCAGAATGGACTGATTGGATCTCCTTGCAGTCCAAGGGACTCTCAAGAGTCTTCTCCAACACCACAGTTCAAAAGCATCAATTCTTCGGCGCTCAGCCTTCTTCACAGTCCAGCTCTCACATCCGTACATGACCACAGGAAAGACCATAGCCTTGACTAGGCGAACCTTTGTTAGCAAAGTAATGTCTCTGCTTTTGAATATGCTATCTAGGTTGGTCATAACTTTCCTTCCAAGGAGTAAGCGTCTTTTAATTTCATGGCTGCAATCACCATCTGCAATGATTTTGGAGCCCAGAAAAATAAAATCTGACACTGTTTCCACTGTTTCCCCACCTATGTCCCATGTAGTGATGGGACCAGATGCCATGATCTTCGTTTTCTGAATGTTGAGCTTTAAGCCAACCTTTTCACTCTCCACTTTCACTTTCATCAAGAGGCTTTTGAGTTCCTCTTCACTTTCTGCCATAAGGGTGGTGTCGTCTGCATATCTGAGGTTATTGATATTTCTCCCAGCAATCTTGATTCCAACTTGTGTTTCTTCCAGTCCAGCGTTTCTCATGATATACTCTGCATATAAGTTAAATAAACAGGGTGACAATACTATACAATATAATGTTTCTGTATATGGGTATATTGTGAAATGTTCACCATGAATCTAGTTAACATCCATTACCAATACATAGCTGCAGATTTTTTTTCTTGTGATGAGAACTTTTAAGATTTACTCATTTAGCACTTTCAAATACACGATACTGTAAATTTTGTGTTTTACTACAGTAACCACACTGTACTTTATGTCCCAGGACTTATTTAAATAGCTGGAAGTTTGAACTCTTTGACTACCTGAATCCATTTTGCTTACCTACCTTTACAGCCACTGATCTGTTCTCTGTATCTTTGGTTCAATTAAATTAATTATATATTTTTAAAGCTTCCACATATAAGTGAGATCATATGGTATTAGTCTTTCTCTTTTTCACTTATTTCACTTAGCGCAATGCCCTCAAAGTCCATTTATATTGTTGTAAATGGTAAGATTTCTTTCTTTTTATGGCTGAATAATACTCCTTTGTTTTATATATACCACATTTTCTTTATCCATTCGTCAATCAGTGAATACTTAGGTTGCTTCCAGTTTTTGGCTAATGTGAAGAATTCTGCAATGAACAAAGATATGGAGATACTTTTTCAAATTAGGCTGTTCATTCTCTTAAGATAAATACCCAGAAGTGGAATTGCCAAATTATATGGTAGTTCCAGTTTTCATTTTTTGTGGAACCTCCATAATGTTTTCTGAAGTGGCAGCACCAGTTTGTGTTTATACTACAAGTGCACAAAGGTACTGTTTTCTCTTTTCTCCACATTCTTGCTGATGCCTGTTTCTTTATCTTTTTGATAGTAACTGTTGTAACGGGTATGAAGTGATAACCTGTTGTGGTTTTGATTTGCATTTCCCTGATGGTTGGTGATGTTAAGGGCCCTTCCATTTACAGGTTAGCTGTTTGTAAGTCTTCTCTGGAAAAATGTCTATTCAGAGACTCTGCCCATTTTTCTAATTGGATTTCTTTTTATTGTTTGTTTGTTATTGAGTTCTTTTATATTTTGAATATTAATCTCTTAACAGATAAATGATTTGTAAAAATTTTCTCCCATTTTATAGGTTACCTTTTCATTTGGTTGATGGTTTCCTTTACTGTGCAGAAGCTTTTTAGTCTGATGTAGTCTCCCTTGTTTATTTTTGTTTCTCTTGCTTTTGCTTTTGTTGTCAAATGCAAAAAATCGTCGATGTCAAGGAGCCTGCTACTATGTCTTTTATTAGGAGTTTAATGGCTTCACATATTACGTTCAAGTCTTTAATCCTTTTGAGTTAGTTTTTGTGTGTGTTATAAGATAATGGGTCCATTTTGTTCTTTTGCATGTGACTGTCCAGTTTCCTGACACCATTTGTGAAGACACTGTCCTTTTTCCATTCTGTTCTCTTGGCTCCTTTGTTGTATTTTATTGGCAGTATACAAATGGATTGTTTTCTGGGCTTTTTATATTTTTCCATTCATCTTTGTGTCTCTTTTTACGTCAATATCATACTGTTTTGACTATTGTAGCTTTATAATATAGTTTGAAATCAGGAAGCATGATGCTTCCAGCTTTGTCCTTCTTTCTCAAGGTTGCTTTGACTCTTCCATGTCTTTTGTGGTTCCATACAAATTTTAAAACTTTTATTTTTGTGAAAAATGCCTTTGGAATGTTGGTAAGGATTGCAGTAGATCTAAATATTGCTTTGAATAGAGTAAGCATTTTAGCATAATTCTCCCAATCCATGGGCATCTTTCTTTTGCTTGTGTCTTTTTTACTTTTTTTTTCACCCATGTCTTACAATTTTCAGTGTTCACGTCTTTTGCCTCCTTTGTTAAGTAAATTCCTGGGTATTCTTTTTATTCGATTTATTGAATCTCAGTTGTAAATGAAATTGTTTTAATTTCTCTGTTAGTTCACTGTTAGCTTATAGAAGTGGAACTGATTTTTGTATAGTGATTTTTGCATCATGAAGCTTTGCCAACTTTATTCTAACAGTGTGTGTGTGTGTGTGTGTGTGTGTGTGTGTCTTTAGTATTTTTTCGTATAATAATATCATGTCATCTGTAAATAGTGATTGTGAATCTATCACTTTCCAATTTGAGTGCCTTTTGTTTCTTTTCCTTGCCTAATTGCTCTGGCTAGGACTTTCAACTGTGTTGAATAGATGGGGCAGGATGAGCATTGTTGTCTTTTTCCTGATCCTAGGGGAAAAGTTTTTATCTTTTCATTGTTGAGCATGATGTTATCTGTGGCTGTGTCAGATACAGCTTTTAATATGTTGAGATATATTTGCTCTGTACTTGGCTTTGTTGAGAGTATTTTTTTTAATATCATAAATGGATATTGAATTTTGTCACATGCTTTTTCTCCATCTATTGAAATGTTGTATGATTATTTTTTATTCTTCATTTTGTTAATGTCATGTATCATGTTGATTGATTTGCAGATGTTGGACCAGGTTTGTATCCCTGGATTAAATCCCACTTGATCAAGGGTGTGTGATCCTTTTGATGTATTGTTAAATTTGCTTTGCTAATATTTTGTTGAGGCTTTTTGTATCAATGTTCACCAGAGGTACTGGCCTGTAATTTTCTTTCCTTGTTGCATCCTTGTTTTGCTTTGGTATCAGTAACTCTGGACTTTTAACATGAGTTTGGAAGAGTTTCCTCCTCTTTTATATTTTGGAAGAGTTTGGCAAGAATTGGTATTGATTCTTCTTTCAATCTTTGGTAGAAGTCACTGGTTAAACCACCTGGTCCTGGACTTTTGTTGATTGGGAGCCTTTTAATTACTGATTTAATCACCTTAGTGGTGATTGATCTGTAGTACATAGTCATTTTTAAGTCAAAAGTAGTAAACCTTAAAAGAGGCCTCTGTCCTTTTGTGATTTATGGCTTATGATTTATTTATTACTCTTCATAAATTTGTAGCTAAAACTTAAAGTTTTTAAAGACACCTCTTAAAAAGCTATAGAATTTTTCTAAATTACTGATTGAAATACTTATTTGCAGTTATTCAACAGTGAAATCATTTAGTAAATAAATATTAGGATCTTAAAAAAATAAGACCAAAAACTTGAAAAGAGAGAATCTTTCACCAGTTTTAAATATTTTAACTTAAATTGTCATTTAAGTTAAATTCATTTAATTTAATTTTTTTTTTTTGATCAAGAATCTCTTTTATTGATTATCAGAAACATTACAAACATCTAGTATGAACAAATTGTAACATGATAGTGTTTAGTTTGAACAATTAATACATTCTCAGTGTTTTTCCATTCACTTTATTTTTAGTATTGATCATTGCAAAATTCTCAAAATGGAGCCTGTTAATTCTTGAAATTTTTTGTTAGGAACAATTTCTCACTTCAGTTTCCTTTTCTACTTTAAAGTAAATGTGTTCAAAGCTCAGGGCTAAATGCAGGTCATGTTGTAGCAAATGAACTTATTCCTGATAAATTAAAGTCAATGGTCTTGGCTGAAAATGCTCACGCACATGCTAACAACCAGAGTCAGGAAAATTAAAACCAGTCATAAATTCTGAACTTCCAAAATACAAAAAATCAAAAAGGAAGACAAAAGGCTAATGCTCAGTGTTGTCAGCATTGCTCGTGCTTCCTCGGCCTTTTCTCCCTCTCTCAGCCCTCTTCCGGCTTCTCCCCCCTCCATTTCTCTCTCTTTCTCTCTCTCTCTCTCTCTCTCTCACACACACACACACACACACACACACACACACACACACACTCCGGCTTCTCCCCCCTCCTTCTCTCTCTCTCTCTCTCTCTCTCTCTCTCTCTCTCACACACACACACACACACACACACACTCCGGCTTCTCCCCCCTCCATTTCTCTCTCTTTCTCTCTCTCTCTCTCTCTCTCACACACACACACACACACACACACACGCACGCACGCACGCACACAGAAATTCACACTTGCAAACTGCAGTCACACTCACTCCCTCCTGAAGGGTTGACCCTTTGCCGGTCTCTCTCCTCCTGAACGTTGGTGTTCACAGTGCCTGTGCATCTGTGTTAATTTCTTGCCAGACTTCACTGTTGTTCACTGTCCTCTTTGTACAGATGACTGCCACGTCCATAACTCTAGCCTGGTAAGAATTCATTTCCCACTAGAAGGTCCTGTAGGAACCACGAACTACAGATTTTCACGAAATCCCATCTTTCCTCTCCCTGAAGTGAGTTGCTTCTTTTTAGCTTTACAGGTTACGTTAATAACGCTGACTTTATTCCAGTCCCCCCAAGTTCAGAACCTTGCATTTGTCATACATGGTTTCATTTCATTTCTCTTAAAAGCAGGACCTTGATCATTTTGCTCCAGTTGCACTGTCCTCCTTGCTTTTTCTCAAATGTGCCGAGCATGGCCCTACTTCCGGGCCTTGCATTTGTATTTGCTGCAGCTGGGCAGGGTCTGCACAGCTTGCCCGTGCTCTACCTTCAGATCCCTTTCACGTGTCACACTTCAGGCTGCCTTTACGTGCACCTCCAGTGAAGTCCCAGCCCTGTCCTCCTCTCTTACACTGTTTGAATTTTCTCTTTGGTACTTGTAATACTGAGTATTTATGATTATTACCCTTCTTTTTCATTAGGGTGTAAGCCCCTTGAGTATGAGGACTTTATCACTGTTGTTTACTGTTTTAGCATCTGTGACTGGCATAGTAAATTATAAGTAAATAATTTTCGAATGAATGGAATTGTCATTCTCTGGACAGATTGAGCTATTTGTTTCTCCTTGTAAAATATCCTGAATTTTCCTACTTCTTTATATCCTTTCTCAGATGTTAAAATGAATTCTTGGCACTTTTCTTTTCTCTTTTTTTTCCCGTTTCTCTCTTTTCTTTCTTTTTTTTGAACAAAAGTGAGACCATTGGTACATTTTTCTTAGACTTTTCAATAATACCCTTGGGCTTTCCCCCTTTCTATTGCCTACTTTGTCTTAATTGGTATATAATTGACTTACAGTATTCTGTTGGTTTCACGTGTTCAACACAGTGATTTGATATCTTTATACATTATAAAATGAACACCAGGATAAATCTAGTTAACACCTGTCACCATACAGAGTCCCTAACTTTAGTCAGCCATGCTGTCTATTACATCTCATGACTAACTTAATTTTATAGCTGGAAGTTTGTACCTCTTTATCCACTTCACTTGTTTCATGCACGCTGCCGCCCTCCTCTTCTCTGCTGACTACCAATATGTGCTATCTATGAATCTACCTCTGCTTCGTTGTGTTTCTTTGTTTTGTTATTTTGATTCCACATATAAGAGAGTATTTGTTTTTGACTTACTTCACTTAGCAGTTTGAGGACAAAATTCCTTCATGTTGTTGAAATGGCAGGATTTCATTCTTAAATTTATGGATGAGTAATACTCCTCTGTGTATGTGTGTGATTGTGTGTGGGTGGGTGTTTGTTCGTGTGTGTTCTGGGTTAGGGAGCATAGAAATAGACAGGATAAAACATTGCCAGTTCTTATTTTTTCAAGTTTTCAGTATCAAATTTTGTTTTCCTGAAATGGATGCCCTTTAATCTGTGTGGTTTAACTGGTTCAGACTGTGGAGAAACAAATACTTTCCTTATTACAGATGACACTTTTTCTTTATTTTCCCAGATTGTATTTTTTTTAACCAGTGAGGATTTGTTTTATGGCTTATGTTTAACCTGTGGTATACTCTCCAGCCTTACAGGAAGTCAGTTTATTGCTAGAGATAGATGCATAGGGAATTTAATTGTAAATGGTGTGTGCTTTTATGAACATGGTATGTTCATTAAGTGGTATGTTCCATAGCCTCTGTTGTCTCTTTAATTTTCTGTTGATGAGTGGCAGTATTTCTGTGACATTGATATAAATTATGTTTTGGAAGCATAGATAAATGATGATTATAACATGGATAAACTGGGAAAATTGTGTTTTCCAAGAATGAATGTACTTAATGAGTATTTTCTTTTTTTTTTTAATTTATTTATTTTAATTGGAGGCTAATTACTTTACAATATTGTATTGGTTTTGCCATACATCAACATGAGTCCACTACGGGTATACACGTGTTCCCCATCCTGACCCCCGCCTCCCATCTCCCTCCCCATACCATCCCTCTGGGTCATCCCAGTGCACCAGCCCTGAGCATCCTGTATCATGCATCGAACCTGGACTGCCGATTCATTTCATATGTGATACTATACATGTTTCAATGCTGTTCTCCCATATCATCCCACCCTCGCCCTCTCTCACAGAGTCCAAAGGACTGTTTGATACATCTGTGTCTCTTCTGCTGTCTCGGATACAGGGTTATCATTACCATCTTTCTAAATTCCATATATATGCATTAGTATACTGTATTGGTGTTTTTCTTTCTGGCTTACTTCACTTTATATAGTAGGCTCCAGTTTCATCCACCTCTTAATGAGTATTTTCTAAAGGAGAAATTTCTTAACTTTTGATTTAGAGCAACAGAATAAAATGGTTCAAGCTGCTGCTGCTGCTAAGTCACTTCAGTCGTGTCCAACTCTGTGGGACCCCATAGACGGCAGTCCACCAGGCTCCCCTGTCCCTGGGATTCTCCAGGCAAGAACACTGGAGTGGGTTGCCATTTCCTTCTCCAGTGCATGAAAGTGAAAAGTGAAAGGGAAGTTGCTCAGTCGTGTCCAACTCTGAGCGACCCCATGGACTGCAGCCCACCAGGCTCCTCCATCCATGGGATTTGCCAGGCAAAAGTACTGGAGTGGGGTGCCATCGCCTTCTCCGATGGTTCAAGCTAGGTACTTTCAATAGAAATATAAGAAAATTTATTTTATCAAAGAATAATATGTAGGTGAAAATGTTAGTTTATCAGACAATTGAGGAATAGTGCTATACTTTCCTTTTAATATTGTTTACTGATTCTTAAAAGAGTTAATGATACCACTTTTTATGCCTGGGACATTTCTGAACTATGGGAAAATATTGCTGGACAAAATATACGTGATTATAGGTATGTTTGAACTGTTGATTCAACAATTGATTGGTTCAAAAATATTTTCTCAGATCCTCTCATGCTTCTTGGACCATTGGTTCTTTTGCCTAATTATTACCATTTTGTGTTTTTAGGCAGTCTTCCTGTCAGGCCCATTTAGATAGCCTGTGACTTTACCTCTGTGTCACGTTTCTACCTCCTGTCTGGTAGTTGTGGTTACAGAGGTGTGTGGTCCCTGGTATGTCTGCCTGTGTGGATCATAGACCTGGCAGGCTTCCTTATTTTATCCTTGGATGTGTGTTAGGGACAGTGGCCTATCTAGCACAGAAAGCCTGTTTGCAAAAGACAGTTAATATTTTAGTTTTCATTCTGCCAAATAAAGTCATCATCATTTACCAACCCAGGCCAGTGCATTCTTTTTTTATTTTGAAAACCCCTTTATATTTAAATTTTGAGTCAATTTATGAATAATTTACAGAACAAATGTTGTAAATCCATTATGTTAGAAATTTTAATGTGAATTTAAACATAGCAGACCTCTTTATGTCAAGTGAATTTTGATGCACAGATATCATAGAAGTCAAAAGAACTTTGTTCAGGTTGTTGCAAAATTTTATATAATGAAGTCCTTTCAGTTGAATGACTGACTAGAGGTCTCATTTTTTTTTTTAACAGATGGATATAATCATCAGTGTGAGATGTCATATTAATATATGTGGTCAATTTCACCCACGTTACTAGAATCTCATGTGCCACTTGCTCTTTATTCACATCCAACACTTAATGTGTCTAATCATTGTAAAAAATCTTTGTCAGTTTTCTCTTTTCTGGTATGGATGAAAAGTAAAAAATATGGAATTCTTACATATATGCCAAAATCAGCAAGCTTTTAAAGTATTTTTTTTCTACTGAGGTATAATTGATTTATAATGTTATGTGAATTTCAGGTATACCACATAAAGTACCTTCTCTTAAAGATGATGCAGCAATTTGGGCAACATAACATAAAAACTAGGTAATGATTTATTTCACTCCTGCGTCAGTGTCGTAGGTCAGTGGTTGACAAATTCAACTTACTGGCTGCCTGTTTTTGCAAGTACATTTTTTTTTTTTTAGCATGAATCTACATTAAGTCATTTACACATGGCTGCTTCTGTGTTGTAAAATAGTTGAGTTGTGGGAGAGACAGTGTGGTCCATAAACTTAAAATATTTGCCATCTGACCCTTTAAGAGAAAGTTTGCCAACTCCTTTTCTCTGTGTTTCCTTTATTTTCATTTTTTTTTAAAAAGGTGTATTTTTAAAATTTTAGACGTATCTAGTGTGGTAGGATTAAGAATGGTGAGAGGCACTGATGAAATAATACCTAGGAGTTTGAAGGAATTCTGTCTCAAGATAGAGGAAAAATAATACTGAGATCCTGTATTAGATTTATGAAAAGGTTCAGTGAATCCATAATGTAATTGCAAGATGGAATGAGTTCTATTTCATTACTAAAAAATATAATTACATTTTTTCCCTTTGGAAGACCTGTAGGACAGAATAAGAAGACTCTGAACAATTGATGATGAAACATCAACCCTTATAAATAAACTAAGGAAGTTTAACTGTTGCTAACTCTAGCAAGTTTAACCATAGTAAGGACAAAAACCTCGGACAAAATGGGTCCCGTTGTTCCTGATGGTGTTTATATATCCACTGTTAATTTTTGTAAGTTCATACATTGTTACCTCATATTTTTCAAAAGTCATGGATTTTAACATTTAATCTGTCTTGGCTAGTTTTTTCTTTTTTTAAAATAAGAAACATTTTTTAAAGTTGAGATGATGTTATGAATCTCCTCCTTTTTTATTTTATTGAGATATAAAATTGAAGTGTAACACTATATTAGTTTCAGGTGGACACTAGTATGATTTGATATTTGTATACACTGAAAGATCACAACAATAACTCTGATTCACATCTGTAACCATACATAGTTAACAAATCTTTTTTCTTTTTATTTTTCCTTGTGATGAATACTGTTAAGATCTACTCTCTTAGCAATTTTCAGATGTCCAAGACAGTGTTATGAATTATAGTTACTGTGCTGTACATTAAGTTCCCCATGACTTTTTTGTTTCATTGCCGGAAGTTTGTATCTTTTGACCTCTTCACCTTTTTCATCTCTCTCCCCATTCCCACCTCTGGCAACCACCAGTCTGTTCTCTGTATCTATGAGCTTGGTTTGGTTTTGTATTGATTTGATTTTAGATTCCACATGTAGATGAGACCACACAGTATTTATCTTTTTCTGACTTAACTTGATTTAGCATAATGCCCTCAAGGTCCATCTAAATTGTTGCAAATGGCAAGGTTTTGTTCTTTGTAAAGGTTAAGTAGTAGTCTATTGTTTGTATTTATATTCTTTGGGAATCCCCTCTTAACTCATTTTAAATACTCAATCCACATTATTCTCCCCTACTGCATTATTTGACTTTGGCTATAGCAGATATGCATGACCACAGGAAAGACCATAGCCTTGACTAGGCGAACCTTTGTTGGTAAAGTAATGTCTCTGCTTTTGAATATGCTATCTAGGTTGGTCATAACTTTCCTTCCAAGGAGCAAGCGTCTTTTAATTTCATGGCTGCAGTCACCATCTGCAGTGATTTTGGAGCCCAGAAAAACAAAGTCTGACACTGTTTCCACTGTTTCCCCATCTATTTCCCATGCAGTGATGGGACCAGATGCCATGATCTTCGTTTTCTGAATGTTGAGCTTTAAGCCAACCTTTTCACTCTCCACTTTCACTTTCATCAAGAGGCTTTTTAGCCCCTCTTCACTTTCTGCCATAAGAGTGGTGTCATCTGCATATCTGAGGTTATTGATATTTCTCCCGGCAATCTTGATTCCAACTTGTGTTTCTTCCAGTCCAGCATTTCTCATGATGTACTCTGCATATAAGTTGAATAAACATGGTGACAATATGCAGCCTTGACGTACTCCTTTTCCTATTTGGAACCAATCTGTTGTTCCATGACCAGTTCTAACTGTTGCTTCCTGACCTGCATACAGATTTCTTAAGAGGCAGATCAGGTGATCTGGTATTCCCATCTCTTTCAGAATTTTCCATAGTTTATTGTGATCCACAGAGTCAAAGGCTTTGGCATAGTCAATAAAGCAGAAATAGATGTTTTTCTGGAACTCTCTTGCTTTTTCCATGATCCACCGGATGTTGGCAATTTGATCTCTGGTTCCTCTGCCTTTTCTAAAACCAGCTTGAACATCAGGAAGTTCAAGGTTCACATATTGCTGAAGCCTGGCTTGGAGAAGGCTGAGCGCCGAAGAGTTGATGCTTTTGAACTGTGGTGTTGGAGAAGACTCTTGAGAGTCCCTTGGACTGCAAGAAGATCCAACCAGTCCATTCTGAAGGAGATCAATCCTGGAATTTCTTTAGAAGGAATGATGCTAAAGCTGAAACTCCAGTATTTTGGCTACCTCATGCGAAGAGTTGACTCATTGGAGAAGACTCTGATGCTGGGAGGGATTGAGGGCAGGAGGAGAAGGGGACGACAGAGGATGAGATGGCTGGATGGCATCACTGACTCGATGGACTCGAGTCTGAGTGACCTCCGGGAGTTGGTGATGGACAGGGAGGCCTGGCGTGCTGCGGTTCATGGGGTCGCAAAGAGTCGGACACGACTGAGCGACTGATCTGATCTGATCTGATAGCAGATATGCAGATGACACCACTCTTATGGCAGAAAGTGAAGAAGAACTAAAAAACATCTTGATGAAAGTGAAAGTGGGGAGTGAAAAAGTTGGCTTAAAGCTCAACATTCAGAAAACGAAGATCATGGCATCTGGTCCCATCACTTCATGGGAAGTAGATGGGGAAACAGTGTCAGACTTTGTTTTTTGGGGCTCCAAAATCACTGCAGATGGTGACTGCAGCCATGAAATTAAAAGACGCTCACTTCTTGGAAGGAAAGTTATGACCAACCTAGATAGCATCTTCAAAAGCAGAGACATTACTTTGCCAACCAAGGTCCGTCTAGTCAAGGCTATGGTTTTTCCAATGGTCATGTATGGATGTGAGAGTTGGACTGTGAAGAAGGCTGAGCGCCGAAGAATTGATGCTTTTGAAGTGTGGTGTTGGAGAAGACTCTTGAGAGTCCCTTGGACTGCAAGGAGATCTAACCAGTCCATTCTGAAGGCGATCAGCCCTGGGATTTCTTTGGAAGGAATGATGCTAAAGCTGAAACTCCAGTACTTTGGCCACCTCATGTGAAGAGTTGACTCATTGGAAAAGACCCTGATGCTGGGAGGGATTGGGGGCAGGAGGAAAAGGGGACGACAGAGGATGAGATGGCTGGATGGCATCCCTGACTCAATGGACGTGAATCTGAGTGAACTCTGGGAGTTGGTGATAGACAGGGAGGCCTGGCGTGCTGTGATTCCTGGGGTCGCAAAGAGTCGGACACTACTGAGTGACTGAACTGAACTGATAGCAGTTTTTTTTCTGTGACAAGTCATAGATTATGTAGCATAAGTTTGTTTTTTTTTAAGATAGATATTTGGATTTGCTGTTTGCTTTCTCTGGAGTGTGAAGAATCTTTTGATTTTCCAGTTTCTGTTGTTAAAATGATGCAGCTGAATGTATCACTAAAATTAAAAAATCACTAAGAAAACTGGCAGACTAAGGGTAGTTTGGAGGTATTACATAGAGGGAACTTTCAAATATTAGTGTGAAAAATGTATATTGTGATCTCCTAATTATGTTCACATTATCACGTAAATTTTTATTAATCATCATGACCAGGGTTATTTTGTTCCAACAACTTTGGGGGGAGAATTTAGTTTGTGCTGAAGCACATAATACAATGATTGATTTCAAAATGTGATTCTAAGAGAATGAAAATTCTTAGTTTGACAGAAATTTTTTCCTTTTATAGTAAGGTTAAATATTTTTAGGTGACTATTTTTCCTTGTTCTTAGCAATTAAAAGTCAAGTAAGTTATAATTTTAAGAGATTATTAAATCAGTAGGTCTTTCTTTTGATATGGAGTTAGCAGGACCATTAAAATGAGCTATAATCTGCTTTTTAAAATGTATTCATAATAAAGGAATGGTCATAAATCTTTTGTCTTTGTTTTTTTAAGGCCAGAGGAGCAGATGTTCCAGAAATTCCTGGAGACCTTAGTCTTAAGACATGTGGCAGTACAGCCAGTATGAAGGTTAAACATGTGAAAAAGTAAGTATAATAGTACAGTGAGTTTTAAGTGAGTTCCAATAAATGAAAACCAGTTCTTTAGTTCTCCTAAAACTTTTATCCAGATTTCTTACTAAATGAGCTCTTGCTATCTATACATTGAACAATACTGTTATGACTCAGATGTTAGTAGAACAGGTCTGAAGAGTACATGTCTAAAAATATACTTTAATTTTGTTCTTGGAATAACTTTCATGTCATTTTCTGTTAGGTTGCATTTGTTCAGTAGTAACAATCCAAGTATATTTTTTTGGTACCTTTAATACAAGCTCTCAGTCATTTAGAAAAGTCAGTTTTGGTATTTTGAGTTAGGATATTGCTGTTTCTCAGCTCTGCATTTGAGAAAGCCTGACGTGGATGCCAGTGTTTGAAGTGAAATATCTGAGGGTATCCGTTTCAGTTTTAGAGAGAAAAAGCATCTTTTCACCTGGTAAAGGGTTAGATAGCTATGTTTTTATCCTAAGTGGAGGAAAGACAAGGATAAAATTTTCATTCTGCATCCAGACCCACCAATCCAGGACTGATGGGCTGTGACAACATTCACAGGTAAACGCTGGTTTTGTGTTTTGTGGTGGGAATGCTGCTTCTGCTTAGAGCAGGCTGTTCACAGTCTCCATGACATTTACTGAAAGCAGAGTTTTTCTAGGGCCATTGACATGGGTCAAGATCAGGAGAGTACTGTAGCGATGCTTTTTATTTATTTATTTGTTTGTTTTGGTTTTGACCTGTGCACTGAATGTAATTTCCATTTGACTCTGTGTTTCTGAAAAGGTTTGAGTGGATATATGTGCTCATGCGCATGTGCTTATTAAAGGTTTTGCTTGTTGCATGAGCTCTTAAAGCTGTTTTATTTCCTCCTCAGGCTTAGTAATTTTGACTCTTCCAGGATCTTGTCTCTCATGTATTTCATGTACTGCAGGTTGCCCTTCACTAAAGGTCACTTTCCGAAGATGGCTGAATGCGCACATTTCCATTATGAGAACGTTGAGTTTGGCAGCATACAGGTATATTTGAGATATTTCCTACATACTGAAGCGAGGCGTTTTTATGTCCATATCTGCATATCTGATAGGTGACACCTAGAAGTAGTTTTTCCTATTGATGTCTTGTTGGTTGATGTGAAAATTTCTATTCTTTTGTATTGACCAATATTTGACATGTGATGACTCCTATTTCAAGAAACAGTATAATCCAATCAGTATAAATTTCAGAATTTCTATCAGATTCTTAGACTGTTCTGCAGCATGAACTGTTTTAGTTCTTACCTGATTCCTGTATTGGATCGTAGTGGTGATGGATAAATCAGAGTCAGGGTGAAGGTAGAGTAGGATTAGAGAGAGAAGTGCTAATGAAATTTTTTTTTAATGTTTTTCTTATTGTGAAGTATATTATGTATAGCCATGTATATAAAACACATACGTTTATACATATATATTATATACATATTTATGTACATTATATACATATTTATGTACATTTTAAAGTCTAGGTTAAGAGAGAAATTTTTTGTGTCCCTCTTGTTGTTGCATTTGTCTTCCCTACCCCAGTGGTTACTTATATCATTAGTTTTATAGTATTTATTACCTTACATCTTTTAAATAGTTTTACTGTCTCTATGCATTCCTAATCAATATGGTATTTAGCTTTACTTGCTTTTGAGCTTTATATAATTGGAATTATTCTAATTTGTTCAGCAAATATTTATTGAGCAAGTGCTATGTATGAGGCACTGTTTTAGGTGCTTCAGCTGTGCTAGTGAACAACAGGAACCAAAATCAAAGACCCATTCTTAAAGAGCATAGAAGATTTCCAAGAACATAAGAGCTTATTGTAAAAAGAGTAGAGCAGGGTAAGAAGGGTCAGGGGTCACTGGGGTTGGGTGGGTAGCCCACCCATCAAACCAGGGTGCACTTCATTATTGAATATATTCTTTCTTGCTTCTTTCATTTAACATTATGAAATTTATTCCTGTGGATGTATATAGATATAGTTTGTTCAGTTTGTTCAGAGCTGTGTATTAATTCATAGTGTGCATATGTCACAAGTAATTTACCAATTCTTTCATTTGTCTGAAATTTGGGTCATTGTCAGTTTTTGGCTTTAAGCTTAAACAGCATCGCAGTGAACTTTGTTTTGCATGAAACCTGATGTACCAATGCCAAACTGCTTTTTAAAGTGGTTCACAAATGTATACTTCCATAAGCAGTAGACTGTAGTTGTCCCACATTCTTCCCACACTCTTGGTTGTTTGATACTTGTTAATTTTTACCAATCTGATGGGGCCGTAGTTCTCTCACTGCATTTTAATTAGCAGTCTCCTGGTTTCTGATACAGTTGCTCATCTTTTCAAATATTTACTGGGCATTTGAGAGTCCTTGTTTTTTAAACTCTCGATCAGCCTTTTGCTTGTTCTGTTTTATAGATTTGCCTATATTTTTCTTATTCATTCAGGGAAATGCTTTACATATTTTGGATGTTAGTCTTTTCATGTTATATCTAGTCCTTTGTTGTTTTTGTATGTGAACTGAAAATACTTTCTCTCACACTGTGGCCTGTTTTTTTTTTAATTTTATTCTGCTTTTAGTATGTAGATTATTTTATTCTTTATTTTATGTAATTATATATTTGTATAAGTCTTCCAACTTGTGGTTTCCCTGTCATATTTCAGATGATCTTCTCTACTCTGAAGTTATGAAGATATTGTCCTAATTATTTTTCTTAAAGGTTTCATAGTTTTGACTTTAACATTCAAGTTACTCTAATTGTTATATATGTATAGTGTAAAAGGAGCAGTGTTAATAATTTAGAACCCCTAGTGTGGCAACCAGTCAGTGGACATAAACTATAGCACTAGGGCTGAGCCTTGATGCCCTTCTCCTGTGCAGAGAACTGTCCTTATAGTAGTATGGGTCATTGGTGAAACAGCATTTCAATATTTTAACACTATTGTACCCACTAGCCTTTTTAAAAAAGTACAACCTTATTTTAAAGTATGACCAGCTATATTAGAGTTCTGTAGTGAAACAGATCAAAATTGTGTGTGTGAGTATGAATATGTATAAGGATTGTGTGTGTGTGTGTGAATATGTGTAAGGGTTGTGTGTGTGTGAATATGTGTAAGGATTGTGAGTGTGAATATGTGTAAGGATTGTGTGTGTGAATATGTGTAAGGGCTGTGTGTGTGTGAATATGTGTAAGGATTGTGTGTGAGTGTGAATATGTGTAAGGATTGTGTGTGTGTGAATATGTGTAAGGGTTGTGTGTGTGTGTGAATATGTGTAAGGGTTGTGTATATGTGTGAATATGTATAAGGGTTGTGTGTGAGTGTGAATATGTGTAAGGATTGTGTATGTGTGTGAATATGTGTAAGGAGAGAGAGAGAGGTTTTAAGGAGTTGGCTCATGTGGTTGTAGAGATTTCATGAGTCCAGACTCTGTAGAGTGGGCTAAAGACCAAAGGAAGAGCTGCTGTTGCAGTTGGCACTCGGGTACTCTGCTGTCAGAGTTCCCTCTTCTTCATGGGAGGTCAGTCTTCTTTTCTGTTAAGACTTGCAATTGACTGAAGGGTAATCTTTTCTCCTTCCTCTCTCCCTTTCCATTATGAAGGGTAATCTGCTTTACTCAAAGTCTACTGAATTAAATGTTGTTGCTAAGTCGCTTCAGTCGTGTCCGACTCTGTGCGACCCCATAGACGGCAGCCCACCAGGCTCTCCCGCCCCTGGGATTCTCCAGGCAAGAACACTGGAGTGGGTTGCCATTTCCTTCTCCAATGCATGGAAGTGAAAAGTGAAAGCAAAGTCGCTCAGTCGTGTCAGACTCTTCGCAACCCCATGGACTGGAGCCTACCAGGCTCCTCCATCCATGAGATTCTCCAGGCAAGAGTACTGGAGTGGGGTGCCATTGCCTTCTCCTGAATTAAATGTTAATGTCATCTAAAAAATAGCAGTAACATTTGGAATAATGTTTGGCGAAAAGTTGACACATAAAATTAACTATCACAGTCTACCCCTTTTCAGCTTGGCACTCCTTAAACCACACTTATCACCAAAAATAAACAATAATAAGGTCATATTTCTGTCTAGCATGATTAGCTATTTTTTATACAACTGAAACCACTAACCCTTTTCCTAGAGAAGGATGCAAAGTCCTTGGGTAGTGTTTGTTCTTCTTGATAACCCATAACTAAATAACTACATAATAACCCATAACTAAATAACTATGATGTAAAGTTAAAAATACTTAAATACCATGATATACATCTTACATCATATAAGGCAATAAGAGGGGGAAGAAAACGAAAATATTTGCTTCTTGTGCATGCATGCCTGTGTGCGTGCAAACACACACACACACACACACACACATTCATAGTAAAATAAGGGGTAAGTACTCTTGACAAGTATAGTTCTTGGTTCTGTGAATGGTCAGGTTGTAGGTGGTGATACAGTTGCCTTCATCCACTACTCATTCTGTATTTTCCTCAGCAAGAACTTTAGCTGATTGTGGTTCTTTACCTGTCAAGATGACCCAAATCTTCATTCTGGGTCTGGCCATTAATAGTCCTGCCTGAATTGGGTCCTTGTTATTTTCCATCGAGTTTATGATGGGGTATGGTGATACTAAGAGACACCCTGGGGGGTCCCCTACAGTCATACCACTCTGCGTTACTTCCATCACAGTACAGTTGACCAGTTTCCCCCATAGTGAAGATCAGTCATACCAGCCAACAGCATAATTCCCTTCTTTGCTTGTTGATTTAAAGGTGTAAGGAACCCAGAGGAGCTCAACAACAGCCTTAACTTCCAGTTCTGTGTCTTCTAGCGGAAACATTCCTCCCTTTGAAACTAAGACCTCTAGGCCAGCAGAGCATGTAGTTGTGATGACAGGAAGCACCAGTTTTGCTAGTGAGTCACTAAGAGTAACACTTGAGTGGGGCTACTCCCATTTTCCACCGCCTTGATTCCTAGTTCTTCAGTCTGACTCAAGACACGAATGACTTTGTATCTAATAGTAAAGAGAGCATGGGTCTTGGATACTTGGAATTAAACACTGGTAAGAGACAAGGTTTCTGGACTAACGCACATATGATATCTTTGAACATTTTTGTCAAACCAGTGTATATAGTAAAACTTTCATTTGCCTGATGATTAGTAATGTTCATCATCTTTTCATATACTTACTGTCATTTGATAATTTGAAGTCGTCTTTGGAGAAATATTTAGAAATCCTTTCTGCATTTTTGAATAGTCAAGGGCTTCCCTGGTGGCTCAGACGGTAAAGCGTCTGCCTGCAGTGCGGGAGTCCTGGGTTCGGTTCCTGGGTTGGGAAGATCCCCTGGAGAAGGAAATGGCAATCCACTCCAGCACTCTTGCCTGGAAAATGCCATGGACGGAAGAGCCTGATAGGCTATACAGTCCATGGGGTCACAAAGAGTCGGACACGACTGAGCGACTTCACTTCTTCTGCATTTTTGAATTGAGTTGTTTAGTTTTTTTGGTTGTTGAGTTTTAGAAATTCTTTACATAATAGCCTATTGTGCTTTTAATTTAAAGTGAGTCTTCTTATAGACAGCATTATAGTTGGATCATGTATTTTTTAAATCATTGTGTCCATCTTTGTCTTTAGATAGTCAAGTTTAATCCATTTCATCCATAGTAATTACTGATTAGAAAGAATTATTTGTCATTTTGCTATTTTTTTCTCTCTATATTATAGATTTCTTGACCCTTATTTTCTGTATTAGTCCTATTTTGCTTTTAGTTAATATTTTGGTAGTGAAATGTTTAAATTCCTTTCTCATTTCCTTTTGTATCTATCTATAGATATTTTCTTCATGGTTACCACGGGGATTACATTTAACATGCAAAAGCTATGACACTAATTTTACCAGCTTAACTTCACTGACATATACAAGTTCTGCTCCTTTACAGCTTGATCCTCACACCTTTCAGTTGTTGATATCATATAATTACATCTTTTTACATTGTGTGCTGTAAAACATAAACTAACAATTCTTTTGAATACATTAGTCTCTTAAATTATGTAGAAAACAAAATGTAGGGTTGCAGACTAAATCTCCAGTACTCACTTTTAGACTTATAATTTTGAAAAAGTATCAGTTTCTTAAGTCATGTAGAAAGCAAAAACTGATTATAAAGTGTTGTTACACAATCCCAGCTTTTATGGGTGCCCATGTGTTTACCTTTCCTGGGGTCTTTATTTGTTTGTATGTTTTCTAATTCTTAACAAGTGTCCTTTTGTTGCAACCTGCAGGGCTCCCTTGAGAGCTTACTCCCTTGAGAATTTCTTGCAAAATATGCCTGATGTTAGTGAACTTCTTCAGGTTTTGTTTATTTAGGAATGTCTTATTTTATGTCTCACTTTTGATGAGTGGTTTGCTGGTTATAGTATTCTTGGTTGACAATTTTATTTTTTTAGAAATTTGAATTTGTTGGCCCACTGACTTCTGGTCTCCAAAGTTTCTGATAAGAAATCTAATAACCTCATTGAAGATTCCTCATATGTGACTAGTTGCGTCTCACTTGTGACTTTTAAGATTCTCTCATTATATTTGGTTTTTGGAAGTTTGGTTATAATATGTCTTTTGTGGTTTTCTTGAAGTTCATCTTACTTGGAGTTTGTTGGGATTCTTGGCTATTTATATTTACATCATCAGTAAAGTTTTGTAAGTTTTCAGCGAGTATTCAAATATTCTCTCTACCCTTTGTCTGTCTCATTCGGAGACTCTCACAAGTCCCTTAGGCTCTGTTCACTTTTCTTCACCCTTCCCCCCACCCCCCACCACCCCCATGCCTCAGAATCAGTAATTTCCATTGAGCAAACCTTATCTTCAGGTTTACTGATTCTTTTTCTAGTTACTCACATTTGCACTTAAGTCTCTTTTGTGAAATATTCACTGTAGTTAACTGTGCTTTCAGGTGAAGAATTTCTTTTTAGAAACTTCTTTTTGTTGGTATTTCCATTTTGTTCTTATGTCATTTTCTTACTTTCTCCACATTGTCCTTTGGTTTTGGAGAGCATCTTTAAGGCAACTGGCATAAAGTTCCTAATAGATCCGCTAACTTTTTTTTTGCAGATTGTTTCTGTTGATTAATTTTTTTGCTTCTTTGTGTACCTTGTGGTTTTTTGTTGATTTGGACATTTGAATCTTAAAAGTAGCAAGAAAGAAGCAGCTAGTCACATACCAACCAGCCTATCCTAAAGGAAGTCAGTCCTGAATATTCACTGGAAGGACTGATGCTGACGCTGAAACTCTAGTACTTGGGCCACCTGATGTGAAGAACTGACTCATTTGAAAAGATCCTGATGCTGAGAAAGATTGAAGGCAAGAGAAGGGGATGACAGATGATGAGATGGTTGGATGGCAACACCAACTCAGTGGACATGAGTTTGAGTAATCTCCAGGAGTTGGTGATGGACAGGGAGGCCTGGCGTGCTGCAGCCCATGGGGTCGCAAAGTGACTGAGTGACTGAACTGAAATGAGTAACATGCAAGTAGTAACGTGGCAACTCTGGAAATCTGATTTTCCCTTTTCCCTAAGGTTGTCTGTTTTTGTTTATTATTATTTTTTAAAACTTGTTGGCTCACTGCGCCAAGGGCTAGCCTGATGTTTAAACTTAAGGTCTCCTTAGGTATTTCCTGAGTCTTCATTTCCCCATGGACCTGTGTGTGATCACTTCCTAATTTCCCTCATATATGCAATTGCTTGAGAATGTCCTAGTCTATGTCTGCTCCCCAAAAGGGAAAAAGAAAAATTAAGAAGGGAAAGGAGCACTGGCCTTTAACATTCTGAGGAAGCGGCTTCAGGCAGTGGGGGAGGGTTTTCCAACAATATGGGGGTGTAACAACAATGACTGTCTGGCTGTTAGCACCTCTGCTCTCTGGAGCAGCAGTGTTCAGAGTATGGATCCTTCTCATTTGTGGGATGAGGTCCTTCTGCCCACCCTGGTTCTCACAAGTTGAGTGCAGGCTGCTCCTTGCGTGCACGTGGCATGTACTGGGCAGCTGTTGCTGTGTTGGGAGCTAGATGGACCACGATTCACCACAGTTTATCCTTCAAGCCTTCCTCTGAAAGTCCCAAGCCTCCAGTGGACTCCAGAGTTGCAGAATAATTGTATCAGATTCTGCCAGAATCTGGGAAATTCCTGGTGCTTCCTACTCCACCATCTTCCCAGAATCCTCCTTCTCAGAGTCCTTACTTACTTTTTTTTTTTTAATTAAATTTTATTTTGCTTAACTTTACAATATTGTATTGCTTTTGCCATACATCAAGATGGATCCGCCACAAGTATACATGTATTCCCCATCCTGAACCCTCCTCCCTCCTCCCTCCCCATACCATCCCTCTGGGTCGTCCCAGTGCACCAGCCCCAGGCATCCGTTATCAGGCATCGTACCTGGACTGGCGACTCGTTTCAGATATGATATTATACATATTTCAGTGCTATTCTCCCAAATCATCCCACCTTCTCCCGTTCCCAGAGTCCAAAAGTCTGTTCTATACATCAGTGTCTCTTTTGCTGTCTCGTAAACAGGGTTATTGTTACCATCTTTCTAAATTCCATATATATGTGTTAGTATACTGTATTTGTGTTTTTCTTTCTGGCTTACTTCACTCTGTATAATAGGCTCCAGTTCTATCCACCTCATTAGAACTGATTCAAATGTATTCTTTTTAATGGCTGAGTAACACTCCATTGTGTATATGTACCACAGCTTTCTAATCCATTCATCTGTGGATGGACATCTAGGTTGCTTCCAAGTCCTGGCTATTGTAAACAGTGCTGCTCTGAACATTGGGGTACATGTGTCTCTTTCATTTCTGGTTTTCTCATTGTGTATGCCCAGCAGTGGGATTGCTGGATCATAAGGCAGTTCTATTCCCAGTTTTTTGAGGAATCTCCATACTGTTCTCCAAAGTGGCTGTACTACCACCAACAGTGTAAGAGGGTTCCCTTTTCTCCACACTCTCTCCAGCATTTATTGCTTGTGGACTTTTGGATCGCAGCCATTCTGACTGGCGTGAAATGGTACCTCATAGTGGTTTTGATTTGCACTTACTTACTTTTAACATGGAATTGGCAGTATGTTCTGAGGAGAAAGTAAGTGGGAAAACTTAGTGTAAAATTAGTCTGGAAGAGGTGATGAACCTTGGACTTTGCACCTCTGGTTTATCCTAACAAGTATTCATCCTGTCAAATGACTGACTCAGTTGTTGTCTATCCCAGTGGTAGGACATTCTGCAGTTGCATAACTTTTTTTTAAAATTCTGATTTGTTGAATTTCTTTTAGACTTAAAGATTTCTTGTTTTCATATTAATATCTCTTTTTCTTCCTCAGATAGTGAGAATTTGTAGTTGCAGTAGGCCACTGTATCCTAGAAAATGTCACTCTCCCCTAAATATTTAAAACCTGATAGTATTATATTTAACTTTAAGGCTTTGATTTATAAAATGAAAATAATTATTCTTAATCCCATGTTATAAATTCTGATTCTCAATTTTATTTAGATGGAAAGACACAATTGCTTATAAGATAATTTAGATGTAAAGATTAATTTGGACCAGTAATATCATTGGGTCATAAACAAGGCTGAGCGCTGAAGAATTGATGCTTTTGAACTATGGTGTTGGAGAAGACTCTTGAGAGTCCCTTGGACAGCAGGGAGATCAAACCAGTCAGTCCTAAAGGAAATCAGCCCTGAATATTCAATGGAAGAACTGATGCTAAAGCTGAAGCTCCAATACTTTGGCCACCAGATGCAAGGAGCCGACTCATTGGAAAAGGCCCTGCTGCTGGGAAAGATTAAGGGCAGGAGGAGAAAGGGACGACAGAGGATGAGATGCTTAGATGACATCATTGACTCAATGGACATGAGTTTGAACAAACTCCGGGAGATGGTGAAGGACAGGGAGGCCTGGCGTGCTGCAGTCTGTGGGGTTGCAGAGAGTTGGACACGACTAAGCGACTGAACAACAACAACAAATGCTTTAGATTGCACGGCTATGCTCAAATCCTATTTCAGCTCAATTCTAGCAGACCTTAGGGCTTACCTCATAGCTCAGTTGGTAAAGAATCTGCCTGCAATGCAGGAGACCCCAGTTTGATTCCTGGGTCGGATGATCCACTGGAGAAGGGATAGGCTACCCACTCCAATATTCTCGGGCTTTCCTTGTGGCTCAGCTGGTAAAAGAATCCGCCTGCAATATGGGAGACTTGGGTTCTATCCTTGGGTTGGGAATATCCCCTGGAGAAGGAAAAGGGCTACCCACTCCAATTCTCTGGCCTGGAGAGTTCCATGGACTGTGTAGTCCTTGGGATCGCAAGGAATCAGACACAACTGAGTGACTTTCACTTGAGCTTATCTCTGACTTTCCAGTTCAAGAATCAGTTCACTGTCTTCAGTTGTAATATGTGGTGTAAGATGGCATTGTCCTGTTGAGGAGTAAAAGGATACTGGTGTGGGGTGGAATGGGTGTGACACTCATTGCGCCATACAGTCTTGACCTCAGTGAAGATTATTAGTTATGCTTGGTCTTGTTTACCTTAATTCTGAAGAGGAAGTACGGGTCCTGGATACTCTAGAATAACTAGATGACAGCTAATGTTCCCTCTAGCTGAGATGCACTGTGATATCTGTCTTAAATGAGCTGGGGATGTGACAGAATGAAGAAGTAGAAGGATGTAGTCACACAGGCAGAAGAGGCTGTACCACGTCATGTTCTTAGTTTAGTCCACTTTCATATGGAGCAGGAAGGAGCTGTCTTTAAAAATTAGAATCATTACTCTAGTCACAGAAATAGGTTGCTGAAACATCTGTATTCCTGGAACACTCCCTACTTCCAGGCTGTATATTTTAAAAATAAATTCCCTTTTTTACTCAGTCAGGATTTTATGATTTTTATATCTGTGTTCATTAATGATGTTGGTCTGTATATTGTACTTGTTCACTAACCTGAGTTAGAGAACTTCACTGCCCCATGACCTTTTAGAAATAAATGTCTTGAGATAATTTGAAGACATGGGAATTACCTGTTCTTTGAAAATTTAGAATTTTCCTGTTTGGTTTCCAGGAGGCTTAATCTGTACCATTTCAGTTTATCGATATAATTTGACTATTGGTCTAGTCTAGATTATTGGTCTGGTTTTGTTGATTGGTTTCTTTTTAGGTCTAGTCAGTGTCTCCTTAGGTCGGTTTTTATCTTCTATATTTTCTTAGAAAAGGGTCCATTTAATGTAGGTCTTCATATTTGCGGGTGTAAGTTGTGTACAGATATTCTTAACGTTTGGTCTTACCAAGAAACCAACTTGGAATTTTATTCGTCAACTTGAGACTTTTTGTCTTCTCCTTCCATTTCTCTCTCCCTATTATTGATTAACTTAAATCCTAAGCAAACTTTTTTCCTTACATAAATAAAATTATAATACTCTTGATACTTCATTTGTTTTTGGCCATTGTTTTTTAATAAGTGCATTTGAGTTTGGACATTTTTCTCCCTGAGTAAACTACAGAATTCGACATTTAAGTTTTAAATTTCGTTTAAGAAATTGAAACCAGAAAAAACAAGATAAACAATACTTACTTGAAAGAGCTTATTATTTATTAATTAAAACTGCATGTCATTTTAAATTCTCTAAATTTATTATCTTTATTGCACTTCTCTTTGTAGATCAAGTCCTTTGTCCAAGAAAGAAAGATTTATTCACATTCACAAGCTGTTTTTCAGTAAGAAGGAAAAGCATCTCTTGCTATGTGTCCGTAGTTTATTCAGCTTTAGGCTGTTGAGACGTTAGGCTCTGCTGTGCTTGGTGTGACAGCGCCATCTAGTGTGATTTACAGAGTTGGACACTACTGAAGCGACTTAGCAGCAGCAGCAGCAGCATTCAGTTATCTGAAAGTGTTCGTCACTCTGTCCTGTCTTGTGTCTTTGTGACCCCAGAGACTGCAACCTACCAGGCACCTCTGTGCATGAAATTCTGAACCTGTGAATTAATGTTTCTTTTTACTGAATTTCATATAAAAGATTAAGTTAAATTAACCCAAATGCAAGAGCTCAGATTTTGACTGAAATACAGCACAGAAAAAGTATGAATTTAACACTTGTCTCCTGAGGGTTCTTTGCTAAAGCTGCTATGCATGGGACTCAGAAATGCTACTGTGGTGTCATTCTTAAAATTAGGTTGTGCATTTTTTTTTTCGGTTAACACTTTCTGTCAGCAGACTCATTTATATCAGCAGACACATTCTTGCCTTGATACTGAGAATGTGGGGAAAGGTGGTAGAGTTTGATCCAACTGTAGAAATGTTGAGAAGTAAAAATATAAAATATAAACAAAAAGGCCCTGAATTTTTATTTTAAATGAAATAATTTAATTGGAATTATAATAAAAATACTAGCCAGTATTTATTGAATGCTTTCTGTGACCCAGATGTTATACTACGACTACTAAGTTACACTGAGTACTGTTTGTTTGTGGTTTCCGTAGCACGGTACTGTGACAGTACTGCAGTACTCTTATGTTACTGACTCTTCATAACAGTTTCAGTTGAGGAACCAGGGGTAGAAGGAATTTAGGAACTTACCTAAGGTCACAGCTGCTAATGGTGGGGGTCTGTGTTTGAATCAAGGCTGTAGAGCTGTTCTGAACATTGTTTTGTGAAAGTACTAGAAAAGGATACACGGACAAAACTACTGTCTTAAGCAGGAATAAACCAGAATTTTGAAATAGCCCACATCTTCAGTGTATTTGAAGGTAAAAAAGTGTGATTATTAATAGTGCGGCGTACCCTGTGTGCTGTTAAGGAAGTTCTTTAATTTCTCTGGGCTGGTTTCCTTTTTGTGAAATAGTGATAAACATATTTTCAAAAATATCAGAGTACTCTGATAGTTAAGTGAGGTGAAATTAATAAAGGTTAAACAACTTTGGAGAATGGCAAATGTTGTAAGGAATGAACTTTGGGGAATCAGGCCATAATCTATGAAATGTAGAAAGTAATACTTTCCTGATGACCTGAGGGTAGTGGTATCAGGGTTGAGGCGGTGGATAAAGAAAATCTTTGCAAATAGGAAGCATTACAACTATAAGGAATTTTGTGATAAACTACCCCTCACAAGAAAGACTGTACTGATTATATTCTTGATGATCTGGTAATCAGTTTATTTAGATGTGGTATTTCTTTTAATATAAAAACTAGCCTTATATAATAACAGATGCATTTTCTATAACTTTAATTGATTTAAAAATTTAGCTCCATTTTCAGTTAGAATTAAACCTATAGGTTAGAATATTGAAATTGTAATGTATTTATAAGGTTTATGGTTTAAAAATAAAGGAAACCAGAGAAAACCCATCATTGTATTTTACCCTTTAGAATAGTAACATTGAGGATCATATATATGGATTCCACATTTTCAGTTTCAGTATTTCAGTATCAGCTCAGTCGCTCAGTTGTGTCTGCCTCTTTGTGACCTCATGGAGTGCAGCATGCCAGGCTTCCCTGTCCGTCACCATCTCCTGGAACTTGGTCAAACTCATGTCCATTGAATTGGTGATGCCATCCAACCATCTCATCCTCTGTCAGCCCTTTCTCCTTCTGCCTTTGGTCTTTCCCAGCATCAGGGTCTTTTCCAAAGAGTCAGTTCTTCGCATTAGGTGGCCAAAAGATTGGAGCTTCAGCTTCAGCATCAGTCCTTCCAATGAATATTCAAGGCTGATTTCCTTTAGGATGGACTGGTTTGATCTCCTTGCAGTCCCAAGGGACTCTGAAGAGTCTTCTCCAACACCACAATTCAAAAGCGTCAGTTCTTCAGTGCTCAGCTTTCTTTATGGTATACTCATCTAATATTTAACAGTTTCAGTAGACTATTTTGGAAACAGATTGAGTTTTCTTCCTGGTTAAGAATTCCTCTAAATTTAGCCATTGACGTTTATAGAAACATGTACCACCAAGAAATTTTGGTACCTATCTGTGAGACTTTCAGACATTGATAAAAATGAAGTAAATCAGTGAAATGCTTATTTCCCTATCTTCTTAATACTACTTTCAATTTCAAGATTAGCTTGTAGATGATTCCAGTTAAAATTTATCTCATTTCGAAGTTTGTATTGTTTGTATGTAACCACTTGAAACAAAGGCCGTGATAACTTTACTATTTCTATCCCTACCAGAAAGTCTTCTCCCTCAAACCAAAACATATAAATTTCAACCCTACTTTTCTGCATATTCTATAGTAATACCTCCTGTTATGCCTGGAAATCTTTGTCATGTGAGGGGAAAGATTTGAAATGAAGAGTTGACATAGTGAGTTACCACTGTTGCCATCAACCAAGTCCTGGATTTTAACTGTATCTCACTTGAGACTGTCCAATTTAGAAGTTAGGTGTGTAAAACTGGTTGATGTATAAATATGTTGGAGTCACATTACACATGCAGTTCACTTCCAGGAGTTGGACTGAATATGCTTACAAAAGTCATATTGTTGAGTCTGAAACTGTGAAGAGTCTGAGATGTTTCTCTACGTAGAGGCTAACATGCCAGCTTGTCAGGGTCAATCTCTCTCTCTGTAACAGAAACGTGAGGTCTCTGCATCAGAAATCAGACCTTTTATAACCTCACAGTGTAACTCGTGTTGGTTCTTTTTGCCTCAGTTCTCCATGAGGTGATGCAACGGGAACCAGATGTAAACCACATGTGGACAGTGGGTTTTTGTATTACGAGAGACAGACTCTGAAATTTTGAAACTTGGAGTTTCCATAGGATAGCTGGTACTTCTGTTCATTTGCCTTTTTGGAGGTGGAGGGAGGGACTCTGCACTGGAAAGTTAATGCACCCTCTCTGGGAGGAGCAGCAAAGATGTCTGTTTTACAAACATCTGGACTTGGGAAGAGAAAAGACTTTCTCCAGAGGCTCTGGCATTCGGGATTCCCATTCAGTCTTTCTTTAACCTCAGTGTAGAAGTCTCTTTGTTCAAAATGTTCTGACCATATAGAAATGTGAAAATACTCATGAAGCTTTGTTTCCCAACAAGTGTATATTCTGGAGTGAGCACCTATAAGATGAGACTGTGATTCTGCTGTTCTGTCATTTAATCTTATTTCCATTTATTCTTCATGCTGGGAAACTTGTGTTGAGCTGAGGGTGGTTCTGATGTTTAAGGATTAGCAAACCAGTTCCTTCTTCTGATATTCCCCTGAGGAAACAGTGTTCTTTTCCTGTTCTGGAAGGAAAAATTGCCTATTAAGTTTATTAAGATGCATGTCGTTCTCTAGCTTTCTCCTAAGAAATTTGAATTGAAATTTTGTCTTGTTGATTTTAGCCTTATGTTCTGAAATTAGAACTTGCTTCACTTATTACCCACCTAACAAGTAATATAGTTACATCTCAAATATAGAGTTATTCTTCCTCTTGGTGTTCTCAACTCAGTAGTTTTGAAGACATATTTTCAGTGTTGAATATTAGGATGTTGATCGTAGGTATGAGCAGACCACATGCAACAGAAATGATTTTTCATGTTTGCATGTCTACTACAGTCTATGAAGGTGAGGAAACCTGTTTACAAACTGCACAGGTATGTCGTAGTGAAACTGCAGCCATAATAGCATCATAAAAGATGAATAAAAAGAAAAGAACTCTTTCTTTGCTCAATATGCAATCTGTTGATTAAACTTTGATGAATGGTTTTTATGTGGGTGGGGTGATATATTTTTATACAACTTTACGCTGATTTCCGTTCTCCATGCAGAGAAAGGACTTTTTGAACATTTGAAGGCTTGCTGAATAGAGTTGTATTTTTAAAGATCCTAACAACACTAATTTCAGCTTGGTTTCCATGGTGATAGAAAAGTGAATATAGGAAAAATAACTCCAAAAATAGATTTGTAAGAAATCCAGAAGATGGGACTTGAAAATTCTGTGTTCTTTTTCTTATAGGCAAAGGATTGAGATTAAGTCAAAAGAAGTAAAAATAAAGCATTATGTTCCTGTCTTAAGTTTCTATAGGTAAATGTAGCCTCATCTTTCATGGTGTGTATACTCTAGGTATATGTACTTCATGTACTGTGTAAAACATCCTGGTGTTCAGACTTGTGTAGCGGAAGTCTTAATGACTACAAACAATTCATTCAGGATGATTTTACTGAATGCCTTGTCTGTGGCAGGTGCTCTGAATGTCATTGACGAAGTAGATAAGAGAGTCTTTCCTCAGGGGAAGTAAGCAATATACCAATAAAAGTAGTAAGATTGTTGTAGTTCTTATAGGGATTCAAAGGCAGGAGAGGTTATTTCCTGTGGCATTCAAGGAAGGCTTTGTTGAAGACTGAACAGGTTTTGGATACGCACAGATAGAAGTGAAGAGCATTTAGGCCAGGAGAAATACCACAGACCAAGGTCCCTGGAAGGAAAGGAGATGGACGGGTTAGAATGATGGTGGAAAAACAAGGTTTAGAAAATAATCTGGAGAAATGCCATCTTTCAGGGCTCATCTAAGGTGTTTGGACTTTGGCTTTAAATTAGTTTCTTAGTAGGGACTGACAAAGTATTGAGGAATTTTGAGAAGAAGTTACCGTGAGCAGTGTGTAGTAAGAAGTGGAAAGAAATCAGATAGAAGACTGCTCTACTTATTCATCTAGTCTGTTTGTCTGGATCAGATGCAGGGAGGCCCAGAACTAGGGAAGCAGCAGTGAAGAGTGGGAGCGGGAGCAGGGTTGAGAGGCAAGTTTTGGGAGATAGGAGAGAATAATGAATTAAAGGTGTAGGTTAGATCTTGACCCTGGGAATATGAAAAGAAAGGACATGTGCAGAGGAGGTGAGAGGGCTGTAGGGGGAGTAGTTATGTTACTCACTTTGGGAATTCAAGAGGAAGAAGAGACTATACAGGCAAAGAGAATGAATTCAGTTTTGAAAATAAGTGTTGTATTCCAGTGAGACTATGTCTGCTTATTCAACCATTCATCAGATAGTTATTGATCCCCACTTAAATTCCAGATACTTTTCAAGATACTAGGGTAGGTAAACACCCATTTTATTTTTTTTCATTATATATTCTATTTTAAAAAATCTGTCCATGTGTATTGTAAATATTTTACCCCTGTTTTGACTCATCTTTCATTTGGTTTGTTGTACCCCATTGTGATAACTATAAAAACTTGGATGTATAGTTGCTAATACCTATTTTTGTGAAGGGCTCTAAAGTCGGTGTTCTCCTATTCATCTGTCTTCCTAATATCACTCCTCAGATAATCTCCTTATGGCTTTTTCCTTCTGGAATTCCGATAATGTATTGTTTTGGTCCTCTTTATGATGTCCTACAGGTCCCTTAGGCACTTTTTGTTTTCCTTCACCCTTTTTTTCTTTCTCATCTTTGAACTGTATATCTCTGTGTGTGTGTGTGTGTGTGTGTGTGACCACACTGAGTGACTTGCAGAATCTCATTCCCTAACCAGGGATTGGACTGTATATTTGTGTGTGTGTGTGTGTGTGTGACCACGCTGAGTGACTTGCAGAATCTCATTCCCTAACCAGGGATTGGACTGTATATTTGTGTGTGTGTGTGTGTGTGTGTGTGTGTGTGTGTGTGTGTGTGTGTGACCACGCTGAGTGACTTGCAGAATCTCATTCCCTAACCAGGGATTGGACTGTATATTTTGTGTGTGTGTGTGTGTGTGTGTGTGTGTGTGTGTGACCACGCTGAGTGACTTGCAGAATCTCATTCCCTAACCAGGGATTGCAGCTGGGCCCTCGACAATGAAAGTATGGAGTCCTAATCCCTGGAGCCACAAGGGAGTTCCCTGGACTGTATATTTTTATTTACCCGTTCTTTAAGTAACCTGATTCTTCTTCCTGCCCAAATCTGCTGTTGCTCTCTTTTAGTGAAGTTTTCATTTTAGGTAGTGATTTTGTCACCCCCAAATCTGTGTTTGGCTCCCTTTTTGTTTCTTTCTCTTCATTGATATGCTCATTTTTTTCATACATTATTTCCCTGCTTTCCTTTAGTTCTTTGTAGTTTCTTTAAGCTCTTTGGGTATGTCTTATATCGTTTATTTAAAATCTACAAAATTGGGGCTTCCTTGGAAGTCCAGTGGTTAGGACTTTGCACTTCCACTGCAGGGAGCACCGGCTCCAGAAGGGTTTTGTCAGGGAATTCCTTGAATGCCCGGAGCTAAAAATAAAAAGTAAAACAAACAGAAATCTACTTCTCCAGTCTTTGCACATTTCCTTTGTGTTGAGTGTCCATTCAGCATTTAACCAAGCTGCTCATATCTCTGCCTTAGCTAAAGATGAAGTAGAGGTTAAAGCTCAGGATCTTTGTGTGTCTTTGGTGTGAATGTGTCTCACCCTGAACAGATTCACGAGTTTCTGCTGTTTCTAGAGTAGTGAGAAAGCTGGTTCTCACTCTCACAAGAGAGTTTTTCCTTGATTTTTCATGTTTCTGTGAAGATACTGGAGTTTGTAGCTGCCCACTGCACCGTTTTGTTGCTGCCATTTGACTATCCTGTTTTGCTTTTTCCCCATCTCCTTGCCTTAATTTGAAAATCTGCTCTCTCCTTCTGTCTTCTTTCTTAACCTCCTGCTTCTGTTTTGCTTAGGAAGGTTGGTTTTGCTTCTATTCATAATTCTGTAACAGGTATTGACATTTAAAATTTTTTACCTCTCTCTTTATTGTTTGAAAGCTGAAGAGGGTTTTTTTGTGCTTTTAGTGGTTATCATTCAAAATTTAACTTGAACACCTAATTTTTGGTCTAAAGTTTATCAATCTCTTTTCTCTCAAGCAGTACCAGATAGAATGATTTAAGCAGAATTACTCTTTCTTGTCTTCCATGGTTGTGTTGTTTAGGGTTTATAGTTTCATCTCTTTATCTCTTATAATTAATCACCATTTTTGTTACATGTTAAGATTTGTTTTGATGCAATACTTATTTGCTGAATTCTTTGCTCAGTATTTCTGTTTTTTACCTTATTCTTTATCCTGGAATTCTTTTTCATCTTTAAGGATACATTTTAGAAGTCTGTTGAAAGATGTATTGATGGGAATTAATTGCTTTTATTCATCAGAAAATGCTTTTTTCCCCCTCTTTTTCTTGTATATTTAGGTTTGAATAAAACTTAGGTTCATTTATTTTCTTTTCTCAAAACTGTTAAGTTAGTATCAAACTCCTGCTGTCTGTTACTGTCGAGAATTTAGGTGTTGTATGTTACTTACATATTTACCCTTTCTGGTGTTGCTTATCCCCTCCTGAAGTTCTGGGTTTTTATGTGGTACTATTTCCCGTCAAACTGAGGAAGTTCTATTAGCTTTTATTGCACTAATCTGTTAGAAACAGAGTCTCTCAGCTGTTGTCATTTGTAAATGTGTTTATATTCCTAAAATCGCTAAAGCTTGTTTTTATGGGATAGATTTGGCAGTCTTTTTCTTCCAGCACTTTAAAGTTGTTTCTGTTTGTTTTTTGGGCTCTCTTACTTCTGGTGAGAATTCATCTGTCATTTATCTATTTTCCCCTTAAAGTTACATGTTTTCTTGTTGTTTTGTTTTGTTTTTGTCTACTTTCAAGATTCTTGTCTTTATTTCATTGTTCAAAAGTGTGATTATGATATGCCTTGTTGTGACTTTTGAAATTGATTCTACTTGAGGTTCACTGTTTCTTGAATTTGTTAGTTGATATCATTTACCAGTTTTAGAAAGTTCTCGTCTTTTGCCTCAGCAGATACTTCTCTCCCCCATTCAAATCCCATTTCCTTCTGGCACACAGGTTGTACATGTTGCTTATCTCAGAGATCTCAAGTGTACTGTTATTGATTGAGTGATCATTCTTTTTTTCCTCTCTGTGTCAGCTTGGATACATTCTGTTGATCTGTTTCCAAGTTCAATAATTCTTGCATCTACTGTATTCAATATGCTATTAATATCTGATATCATAGTTTTTATTTGTAGCATTTTCTTTTGAATATATTTGCAGATCAGTCTCTGCTAGAATTCTGTGTATTCTTACTTTCTTACATAGTATCTTTTCAAACTAAATTTTAGAATTTCTACCATAATTAAATTCTTTTTATTATTTCAATATCTGGGGCATTTCTGTGTCTGTCCCTTAGCTTATTTCCTCTCTTGACCATGGATCACAATTTCCTGCTTCCATGTATATTTTGTTATTTTTTAATGCCAAATATGTTATAAAAGAGACAGTAGAGACTAAAATCAGTAATTCTTACCTCCAGGGATGCGCTTATCCCTTCTTCCATTCTGTTAGATTGTTGTATTAGATTGTGTTAGTCATGTTTGAAGTGAGCAGAGTCAAGCTGATCTGTGGTTGATATAGACCTCGTGGTGATGTTGTGTTCAGTCGTTCAGTTGTGTCCCAACTCTTTGTGACCCCACGGATTGTAGCCCGCCATGCTTCTATGTCCATGGGATTTCCCGGGCAATATTACTGGAATGGGTTGGCATTTTCTCCTCCAGGGGATCTTCCCAATGCGGGGATCGAACCTGAATCTCCTGCATCTCCTGCATTGGCAGGTCGGTTCTTTACCACTGAGCCACCTGGGAAGCCTGATATAGACCTGGCCTTTGGCAACTTTACTTTGCTTTTGTTTATCATTACTTCTAAGTATTCTGAGTTCAGGAGGGTTTTTTTTTTTGGTTATTGCTTTTAGCAGGGAAAATTGAAAATTGTTGAGGTCTCCTTGTGCTCTACTGTTAAGCCAGCAGTTTTCTGAACTGAGGGAGAGCAGCCCCTCTGGTTGCTAGTTCTCTTTCCTCTCCAGCTTTCTCTGCTCCCCTTGCCCTCATTCTAGTGTGTAGCTCCCTTCTACTCTTACATGCACCATTGCCCCAATGGGGTTTCTCTCAGCTTTTCTATGTCCCTCCCATCTCTACTTGTTAAATGTTCCCCATGGGGGCCTCAGCTTTCTTGCCCTCTCTCCGTCTCCAGTGCTCAGCTGTCTTGTGCTTGGGGAGGCTCTACACACGTCACACACGGGTTCATCTCTCAGTTCTCCTGCTCTCTCCCCCTGGCCCCACCTTTGGTGTGTTGATCTACTTGTTGATACCTGAACACCTGTGGGAGTCAGTTGCTGAGTGCATAGGTCTGACTGTGTGCTGCACAGTGCTCTTTGGAATTTTAGTTCCTCACTCCAGTCCACAGGCAGTCATCTGAGGTTTGGCTGATTTCTCCCTACCCTGTCTAAGGCAGGTTCCTTATCCTCCAGCATCCTTGCCAGACATCCAAGCACATCCATAGGACTCTCTTCTATCTCAGGAAAGTTTTTTCATCACTGTTTGCACCTTAGCTTGGGTAGGTTTCTTTTCAATTTTTAAGGAACTCATTTTGTAGTTAGTCTGGCTAGTTTTGGCTACTGTGAGAATGATTGTTATCTTCCAGATTTCTCCTACTTAATGCCAGGAGGTTAGTTGTTTTGTTTTTTTTTAATACTTTCAATGATACTCCTTTTAAAAGTAGAGAATATATTCTCGTCAACTTTATTTTCTAATGATAGGTAATGATTGCTCAGTGCTTACTGAGTGCCATGCACCTTGGTGAACACTTTAAATGCATTATCTTATTTTATATGCACAGACTTGAGAATGGGTGTTATTATATCATTCCCATTTTCCAGACGCGAGATTAGGTAGATAGGTCAACATGATGTAACCAGTTAGTGGCACTTTTGAACTCAGGGTTGTCTGTATCTGGAGCTGAGTTTGCAAATTCACATCCCTAGATGGAACAGATGTGTGAGTGAATAAGTGAAGTGAGTACGGTGTAAAAAAATAACAAAGCAAGTAGCAAGGTGAATGATAATTCACATTGCACCTAGATATCGATGGGAAATAAGTCAGTAATTGCTTCTGCGACAAAGTCTCTGGGAGGATACAGGCCACATTCAAAGGGATGGTCACGTCTCAGCTCCAGCCAGTTGTTGCCCATGTGAGAATATGGGTCCAGTAGTTCAGAGGTTCAGATTTTTTAACAGGAGCCAGAAATTCGTATTTTTTCATATGAAATCATTCCGTTTCTAAATGCTAGCTGTGGTTCAAATAAAAATAAAATAAAATCCGGTGTGCAGACCTACATGGTGAGTCTAAAATAAAACGTGTCTGCAGGCCCAGCCTGTTCCCTGAGCAGCCAGCGTGCAGTCCCTGTAATGGACCCTTTGCTCTCTGAGACCACTGGGTCACACTGTCTTTTGGGGCCCACTTGAACTTCCTTTCATATTTGTGCTATACATCAAGGACATGAAAGCCTCCTATAGAATGAATGTACTGTTTGATTTTTTTACTGCTGTTCTGTAGTTGTGCTAGTGTAGATATATGCCACAAAGACAATTTTTAGGAACATTTTTATTTATTTATTTATTTATTTTAGGTTGTATTTTATATTGGAGTATAGTTGATTTACATCTTACATTAGCTTCAGGCATACAGCAAAATGATTCTGTTATGCATATTCATGTAGCTATTCTTTTTCAAGTAGAAACATTTTTTAAAAAATCCTGACTTCTTCATTTTATCTATCTGCTTTAAGCAGTAAAGTTCTAATATAAGGCATATCTTACATTAAATTGATGTGAGGGCCCAAATATTACTGAATGCTGATTATATTCTTGCTCATTAATCATGACTTTCTTTCCCTCTTTTTTTTACCCTTTCTGCTCAACATAGCTTTCACTTTCAGAAGAACAGAATGAAGTAACAAAAAATGGCTGTGAATCTAAAGAGCTGGTCTACCTCGTGCACATTGCTTGTCAGGTAATTTTGTGGGTGGTTCTCCATTTCACATAAAATTTAATAGGAATTAAATATAAATGAATAACACTGAATAAATAAATGAATAAATATGAACAAATAACATGGACTATGGTAACACAAGTATTTTATTTTATTCTTTCTTCCAGTCACATTGGCATTTCTGCATGTACTCAGAGTTGAAACAATCAAGAGAGTCCATTAAATAGATATTTATTTTACAAACTTGAAAATTCTTATAAATTTTCTTGTAAAGGAAACATATCCTTTATTGATGATGAGATTAAATGGTTCAGCTACTGCTTGCATATTACAGTTAAGAGAGCAGACCAGATAGTGTCTGCCTCAGATGCACATTTTTCTAACCAAGACTTTAAGTTCCACTGTGATATAACAGTAGGATGTGTGTATGTTTTAGAAGTGTGCTCTTTCTTAACTCTCAGTGTTAGAACTTTTTTGAGACTTATTAGTGTGACTTGCTCTTAATGAGATTTCAAATATATCACTTGTAGCATCGATTATTTCCTCCATCAAGTAAGCAGTTCCTTAATTTATTCTTTGTTCATTGAGCCTTCTTGCCTGTCTTTAATTAGTCATTGTAAAGTAAGTGTTTTCGAGGAAACCTTTCTTATGTACAAACTTTTCAGTTTCCTTTGACAGAGAGTAAGATAAGGAATTTACATGTTTTTTCCCAAAAAAGTATTATTCATGTACCTGAAGTTAAAAATTAAATAATCAGGAAAATGGCTATTTCATATGTGAAATACTAAGTTCCTAGTCTTGATGTGACTTTAAGGGCAAACCTTTCAGAGTTAAGTTTATTTGTAGGTGAGAGAATATGAGATTAGAAATTGAACTTAGCTTGTATATATATGTTCTAAGTTATATACTGTTTATACATGTTTTATTGTATGTCATCTTGATTCCTTTGAGGAAGTGGGAAGCTCTGAATCCATGTTTCATGCCATATTTCATAAAAATGCTTTTACTGAGTGAGTTAATTTTTACATGAAAATATCCAGCGCTTTTATGATGAACCATTAACAGGTGATTAGAAAGCATTTCTTCGTTACCTAGAGTACATGATTGGCATGTCAGTCATGAACTTCTTATCCCATCAAAAATCTACATCTTTTAGTGCCTTCTCTTCTTAGCAGTGATTTCCATTTGTTCTGACAGTGCAGATATTTTTATTCTTTCTCATAAGCAAAACATGTCAAAAATACCCATGCTGTCTGTAAAACATGACCTTCAAAAGGTAAGCGTGGCATTTTGGTACCATACATTAGAATGTGTAATCTTTACTTGATTATGCCTCTATGATGTAGTGACCTAGATAGTTAGGCTTTTTCCTGGTTGTAAGTATATTGTTAAGCTGCTTAAAAAATTTGAGACTACTTGTTGTGTTTTTATTACATCAAGGTAATAATTTACTGCATTGTAATAATGCTGTCGTGTTTCTCCGCTGCCTCCTCACTGGAAGTAATTGTTGATACGTTCTTGCCTTCTGTATTCTTGCCATATATGTCATCCATAAACCATAATAGACCAAAGTCATTTTTTATAGCCAATATAGACTCAAAATGAAACCTTCTAATTTTGCAAATGAGGAAATTGAGGCCCAAATTATGAAAGTTGCTTTCCTAAGCTATGTGAAATCTTAGCTGGAGCTCTTAAGGACTTCAGTTTCTTGATTGCTAGCTTTTCTTACATCTCCTATTTCGTATATTGGAAATATACAACAGATTTTAGAAATTGTATTATCTTCAAATGAGGTATGATCACCTCTACTCCTTGTAATCTATTCATTATAGAAGCTAATTGCATATTTCATATCTTTGCTAATTACTAATTTTTAATAATGTGCACTTGAAATTTCTTTTTATTTAACCAAAATTCTTGGTCCTTCCTTTTTAACACACTTTCTTCCTCAGTTCTTTTTTCTTAAAAAGTGTCCGGTTAAACAGCTGAGATCTTTTCCCTTTCTGTAGGCTGTGGTACTGATTCTTCAGGTATTAATGTTACATTTGAATCTTGTAAGGTTTTTTTGCCTCTGCCTCTTAAAACTTTAATTTCTTTTTAAATTGTGAATCCAAAAATGTAAACCATGTGTTCCATACTGCATAGATCCAAATTCAGTAGGCATTTTTTGATCACTTATATGTCTGGTACACAAATATTATGGCATACAGAGTATCATTTACTCTTAAAACAGCTCTGTGAGGCAAATAGTCTGGTTTCCATCTTACAGATGATGAATGTAAGACTAAAGAATGTCAATAACTTCCCCACGGTCATGAAATTAAAGACCAGGATTTTAACCTCACTCTTGTGGGTTTTTTCTGTTTTTCCATCATAATTCTAGTTTTATTTATACTTAGTTGGCCACTCTGAAATCTGCAGGCATATTCTAATGTTACTAAAGAATTATAGAAATATACTGAAGCTGATAATATATATTATTATATATTATTTGCAAATATATATTATTTGCATGACTTCAGTGGACAGGACCTGGATAGCATTCATATATGTAAAGATATTATCATTTCTATCTTTACATATTCATTCATATTTATTCATTTATATCTTTACAATATTCATTCATATTCATTCATTTATATCTTTCCTATAAAGATATATCTTCTGTCTACCTACCTCAGTGGACAGGACCTGGTAGCATTCTATATTCATATTTTTCATTATCTTATATTCATTCTATTATTCATTAATCTTACATATTCATTCATATTCATTCATTACTCTGAAAGTCCAGGTTAACTGGCTGCAACCCTAGGCCAATAGGCTGTATATGTTAGTCACTCAGTGGTGTCCAGCTATTTGTGATCCTATGGACTATAGCCCACCAGGCTCCTTTGTCCATGGGGATTCTCCAAGAAAGAATACTGGAGTGGGTTGCCATTTCCTCCTCCAAGGGATCTTCCCAACCTAGGGAAGGAACCTAGGGACCTAGGGAGTTCCTGCAGGAACTCTGGTCTCCTGCATTACAGGCAGATTCTTTACCATCTGAGCCACCAGGGAAGCCCAATAGACTGTATAATCTGGGCAATAAAAAGGGGACAACAGAAGATGAGATGGTTGGATGGCATCACTGACTCAATGGACATGAACTGGAGCAAGCTCTGGGAGTTGGTGATGGACGGGGAAGCCAGGCGTGCTATAATCCATGGGGTCACAAAGAATCAGACACAACTGAAAAACTGAACTAAACTGATAAAAATATTTCCTAGCTAGTATACTGGGCCAAGAGCAGTTGGAGCAGAGACCTGTAACTCAAATCTCATTCAGCCATATCCATGTGTCTCAGCTGAACGTTAACCATGGACAAAGCGACTTTCTCAAATGCCTTGGACACAGATCTACATAATGCCCTGCCTGAGCCCGCATTGCTGTCCCTCTCCTACTGATGGTTATTTAGAGTAAGTTGTCTTGACCAGTATAGCCATGTGTCTTACGTGTTCCTTCCTTCATCTTTTAATTCTTTTCTCCAAGGAAACAGACTTGGGGGGAAAGGTGTTATATAGAACAAACAGATGAGCTAGTGTGGATGAAGAAACACTCTTCCCAGTCTGTATCATGATATTGTTCTGAGTGGGAACACTTTCTTTTCTGCAAAGCATACTAATTTTTCCTCTATGTATTCCCTGCTTTTCAGGACATATCATGTATTTAGTTTGCAATCAATGAAAATTAATAAAAATCCTAAGATTTTTCAAGAACAGGTCAAGGGTCTTGAACCTGAAATACGGAAAAACCTTTAATGTCTCAACTGTTGAAACTTCAATAATTAGAAAACGAACAAAATTAGATAAACCTTGACACTAATTACAGTAAGCCCCATTACATAAAATAAGGCATTTATAAGTGTAATGTCAGTGGTAGGAAATCTTAAAAGTGTTCTGTATTCTATTATTTTATTCATTAGCAAATAAGCAGATATCAGTTTTTAAGTGTTAACTTTGAAATGACTCATTTAAACCCAGCGATTGTAAAAATTTATTCTGATATTTGCCCTAATGAAAATTCTATCTGATCTTTCCCCCTCTAAGTATAGTTTTATTAGTTTAAGAAAAAATGTTTCTTAATATTTTATTGTCCCATAGTAAGCTTTAGAGTAGTTGAAATGAATGGTTCTTATTGAAGTTGGATTTTATGAACTACCTTTGTATTTTAACCAGAATTCATCAATGTATAATAAGTCATTTTTCCTGAAGTGTTTTGTAAATATATACAGTACCATGAAGCCTTTTTTAATGTCCCAGTTGATGGAACAAACAGTTGCTTGTAGGGGAATGCTTTTCTGCCTCAAAATATCTCCTGTACTCTGATGCTTGAAATTCCACCATCAGCAATGCATTCCTCAGTATTAAGTATCTCCTCCACTTGGTCCATTTAGCATATGCTGTTACTAAGGGGATGGAGTTGATTATTAATGTTTGAAGAGCACCTGTATCTGGACACAGTGTATAAGCAGATGGCAAACTTCTTATTTAAGTGTGAAAACTTTTCTATGAAATTTAGGTGTTACTATTCCCATTAAATAGATAGGGAAACAGTGGAAACAGTGTCAGACTTTGTTTTTCTGGGCTCCAAAATCACTGCAGATGATGACTGCAGCCATGAAATTAAAAGACGCTTACTCCTTGGAAGGAAAGTTATGACCAACCTAGATAGCATATTCAAAAGCAGAGACATTACTTTACCAACAAAGGTTCGCCTAGTCAAGGCTATGGTCTTTCCTGTGGTCATGTATGGATGTGAGAGCTGGACTGTGAAGAAGGCTGAGCGCCGAAGAATTGATGCTTTTGAACTGTGGTGTTGGAGAAGACTCTTGAGAGTCCCTTGGACTGCAAGAAGATCCAACCAGTCCATTCTGAAGGAGATCAATCCTGGAATTTCTTTAGAAGGAATGATGCTAAAGCTGAAACTCCAGTATTTTGGCCACCTCATGCGAAGAGTTGACTCATTGGAGAAGACTCTGATGCTGGGAGGGATTGAGGGCAGGAGGAGAAGGGGACGACAGAGGATGAGATGGCTGGATGGCATCACTGACTTGATGGGTGTGAGTCTGGGTGACCTCCGGGAGCTGGTGATGGACAGAGAGGCCTGGCGTGCTGCGATTCATGGGGTCGCAAAGAGTCGGACACGACTGAGCGACTGATCTGATCTGATCTGATCTGATTCCCATTATGTGCTTGGTCGCTCAGTCGTTTCCAACTCTTTGCAACCCCATGGACTGTAGCCCCCAGGCTCCTCTGTCCACAGGGATTCTCTAGGCGAGAATACTGCAGTGGGTTGTCATGTCCTCCCCCAGGGGATCTTCCCAACTCAGGGATCAAACCCACGTTTCCCGCATTACAGGTGGATTCTTTACCATCTGAGCCACCAGGGAAGCCCATTCCCATTGTATAGAAGAATAAACAGTCACTCATAGGTGTCAAGTAACTTTTGTAAAGTCCCCTGTTCAGGATAAGGTCAAGCTGAGATTTAAATCAGGCCTTTCTTTTCACTGACCTTCATCATGCATACAATTAATTCATAGTATTAATTCTGTTGCATGATAAACTTAACCATGATTAAGGATCTTCAAAGGACATGGGTGAAGACTTCAAGACTTCCTCAAAGGACATGTTCTTCTCAGAAAGAATTGCAAATATATATTATAGATTTTGTTTAAAGGTCTGTATAGTTAAAGCTGTGACTTTTCCATTAGTCATATACGGATGTGAGAGTTGGACCTTAAAGAAGGCTGAGCCTGAAGAATTGAACTGTAGTGCTGGAGAAGACTGTTGAGAGTCTCTTGGATAGCAAGGAGATCAAACCAATCAATCCTAAAGGAAATTAACCCTGAGTATTCATTGGAAGGACTGATGCTGAAGCTGAAGCTCTAATACTTTGGCCACATGACGCGAAGAGCCAACTCTTTGGGAAAAATCCTGATGCTGGGAAAGACTGAGAGCAAGAGAAAAGGACGACAGAGGATGAGATGGTTGGATGACATCACTGACTCAATGGACATGAGTTTAGCAAACTCCAGGAGATAATGAAGGACAGGGAAGCCTGGCGAGCTACAGTTCACAGGGTCACAAAGGGTCAGACATGACTTAGTGACCGTACAGCAACAACTCATTGCGCCTCTGTTATTACCAAACTGTAGTCAAGCTGCTGTACCTTGTTGGGACATTGTGATAGCAACTGCCAGAATGAGGTAAAATGCAAATTTAAACATGTTACTCTCTTGGTTAAAACTCTGCCATAGATTTCCACTGAATTTAAAACTAAACCCAAACCACTCACCAAGGCCTGTGAGGGCCCTGCAGGATCTAGAGCTTGCCTGCTTTCTACATCGTGGGACAGTCTTCTCACTCCTTGCTTTGGTCTCACTAGTTTTCAGTCAGTTAAGACCCTGAGTTTTTTCCTCAACAAGGCATTACCTTTGGTCAGCCTGTAAGTCCATTCACAATGCATGTGCTGTGTCTGGTGCCTGCGCAGTTCTCAGGAGGCTGTTTAGATGCCACCTCCACAGAGGGGCTTTCCGTCCCCACCTTGGCCGGAGTAGATTCTTGCTTATTTATTCATAGCACAGAATTATCATTATTTTATTTTTGTATTTATTAACTTAAGGGCATCCCAGGTGGCTCAATGGTAAGGAATCTGTCTGCCAAGCAGGAGATGCAGGTTGGATTGCTGGGTTGGGAAGATCCCCTGGTAAAGGAAATGGCTACTCGCTCCAGTATTCTTGCTTAGAGGATCCAGAGGACAGAGGAGCCTGGGAGGCTATAGTTCATGAGATAGCAAAGAGTTGGACATGACTTAGCAACTAAACGACATAACAATTTATTAACTTTAAAGTAAGATTTTTTTCTTCTCATTTGATATACATTCTAAGAAGTCAGAGGTTTGTTGGTCCTTTCTCTGTTGCATTTAATACTTACTCCAGGGCTAGGTACTATGTAAATGTTCAGTAAATATCTGGAGATTGAATGAGAGAAAGAAAAATTTTGTCTTAGGAATTTGATATTATATACACTGGGATTTTTCTTTTTTTCTCGTTCTTTATCATCTTTGTTAAAAATTGTTGATTTTTGTTATCCTTGGAGAGCAATACTTACTGATATATTATTCAGGTTAGAAATTACCTGCAAATTAAAATTTAGACATGAATAATGAATTTTTTTGTTTTGTTCTTTATAATAAATAATTGAATTTCTAAAATATTCTGATCATTTATTTTATTCAGCCTATATGGAAATTGCATGATTAAGGTTGTTTTCTTACATGTAAAATTTAAAGTTCTTCTTCCATATCCACTAAAAAGATAGGTATTTTACTGATTTTAGAATTTTACTCAGTGACTTTAAAGCAACTTGAGAGGATTTGAAAATTATGTTTTAAGCTTTTAATTTCCTGCATGTAAATCTGTATTAAAGAGCAGACATTTTACTTGCACAGGAACAGTTTTTAAAAGTTGAAAGAAATCAGTTTATTGATGTATGAGGAAAGCAGTTTTGAAATCCAGTCCCCAGTCTTTACCTTTTGAGTCTCTGAAGGCTCTTGCCTTTATGTGGTTGCTTGTTGATATTTATTCCTTTGAGCAAGACTCTCTAGAGAGAAGAGAACATGATTACTTTTTATAAATTTAATAAACTTGATTTTTTTTAGACTAATTTTAGGTTCATAGCAAAATTGAGTGGAAAATACAAGGTACCCATGTATCCCTTGTCCTCATACATGCACCTCCTTCTCCCCTGTAGACATCCTCCCACTAATGTGGCACATTGTTACGACAGATGAGCCTCCACTGACACACCATTGTCATAGGGGTTCACTCATGGTGGTGTTCATTCTCTGGGTTTCGATAAATTTAAAACATGTGTCCACCATTATAGTGTGCAGAACAGTTTTACTAGCCGTGGAATTCTCTGTGTTCATCTCTCACTGCTCCCTAGCCCTTGGCAGCCACCAATTTTTTTTTTTTTTAATTGTCTCCATAGATTTGTATTTTTTATGGTATCCTATGGTTGGAATCATATAATATATTGCCTTTTCAGGATGGTAGATTCTTGCTTATTTCTTCATAGCACAGAATTATCATTATTTTATTTTTGTATTTAAGAGCTTAATTTTGTAACTTTTTTGGGGCTTCCCAGGTGGCTCAATGGTAAACAGTCTGTCTGCCATGCAGGAGACTTTGACAAAGTTCCATGTCTCACCTCATTTTAGTGCTGAGTCATAGTCCATTGTCTGGATGTACCAAAATTTATTTATCAGTTCACCAGCTAATGGACGTGTCGGTTGATTCCAGGCTTTGGCAATTTTTAATAAAGCTGCTGTAAACCTTTGTGTGTAGGTTTGTGTGTGGACATCACTTTTCAACTCATTTGGGTAAACACCACAGAGTGCAATTGCTGGATCCTGTGGTAAAACAGAGTATGGGTAATTTTGTAAGAAAGTGATAAGTCTATGAAAGAAGCCGTACCATTTTGAATTCCTACCAGCAAGAAAGGAAATTCCTATTATGTAATAGGAATTTATATAACATCATTTGGTGTTATCAGTATTCTGGATTTTTGCTGCTCTATTAGGTATGTAGTGATATCTTCTTGTTTATATTTGCCTTGCCCTGATGACATATGATGTGGAGTGTCTTTTCATATGCTTATTTGCCATCTATATATCTTTCTGGTAAGATGTCCATTTTTAAATCAGTTTTTTGTTTTCTTATTGTTGATTTTTAAGAGTTCTTTGCATATTTTGCTTAATAATCCCTTATCAATAGTATGTTTTTTGCCAGTAATTCTCCCACGTCTGTGGCTTTTCTTTTCATTCTCTTGACAGAGCAGAAAACTTTAATTTCAGTGAAGTCAAGCTTATCAATTCTTTTTTTTCATGGATTTTACATTTGCTCTCATATCTAAAGAAAGGCATCACCAAACCCAAGGTTGTCTGTATTTGCTCCTATGCTCTATTCTAAGAGTTTCATGATTTTGTGTCTTATTAAGGTCTTTTTGAATTAGTTTTTGTCTATGTCTAGATTTATTTTTGTGTGTGTGGATGTTCAGTTGTTCCAGCATCACTTGTTGAAAATTTAAAACAAAACAAAACTGTCTTTTCTCCATTGTATTGCCTTTGCTTTTTTATAAACATCACTTGACTGTATTGAAGTGAGTCTGTGTCTGGGCTTTCCATTGTGTTTCATTTATGTATATGTCTATTCCTTTGCCAGTACCATATTGTTTTGATTATTGTAACTTTATGGTAAGTCTTGAAGTCCTCCATACATCAGTCCTCCAACTTTATTCTTCTTCAATATTGTGTTAGCTATTCTGAGTTTTTTGCCACTCTATATACACTTTAGAATCAGTTGGTCAATACATGGAAAAATAACTTGTGGGGATTTTGTCTGGGGAAGCATTATGAATCTATAGATCAAGTTGGGAAGAATTAACATCTTGGCAATACTGAGTCTTCCTGTTCACGAACATGGCACATCTCTCCACATTTAGTCCTTTGACTTCTTTCACCAGAGTTTTGTAGTTTTCCTCATGTAGATCTTCTATATATTTTGTTAGATTTATACCTAAGTATTTCATTTCGGGGTGGTTATATAAATGGTACTGTGTTTTTAATTTCAGACTCCACCTGTTTATTGCCTGGTATATAGGAAAGCAGATGATTTTTGCTTATTAACCTTGTATCGTGCTATTTTGCTATAATCAGCTACTAGTTCTAGAAGTTTCTTGTTGTTGCTTTGTGTTTTCTACCTAGACGATCATGTCATGTGTCTATAAAGGCAGTTTTATTTCTTCCTTCCCAATCTGTGTATCTTTTACTTCCTTTCCTTGTCTTATTGCATTAGCTAGGAATTTCATACAGTTTTTAAAAGCAGTGATGAGAGAGGATATCCTTGCCTTGTTCTTAATCTTAGTTGGAAAGCTTCAAACTTCTCACCAAAAACCAGTTCCATTTTTATGAACTATAATAACAGACTACTAGAAAGAGAAATTAAGAAAGCAATTCCACAATTGCATCAAAAATAATAAAGTACTTAGGAATAAATTTAACCTAGGAGGTAAAAGATCTATTATTTTATAATAACCTATAATAGAATATAGTCTAAAAGAATGATATATATAGTATAACTGAATCACTTTGCTGTACAACTCAAACTAACACAATACTATAAATCCAACTATATTTCAATTTAAAAAAATCCAGAGCTTTGAAATAAAAAGTCACCATCTGTTTAATCTCTTTGATAGAAATATACATATGTTAAAATAATTTTGATAATTTTCTGATACTTGAAGGGTTGCATAATTTTTAAAAATAAATGTGTGAAAGAAAAGATATTTGTAACTGTGCAATAGCTTGTTTTTCTTTTTCTCTGCCTTATTGTTCATTTTTATTTATTTTTTATTTTTGCCATCCCAAAGGAACAAGTATTTAACCCACTGTTGTGACTCAGAAATGCTTTGGGTAGATGGCAGCTGTAGAAGTGAGAAAACAAAGGAGCTTACTTGAACAAAGAATAAAAGAAAGACTTTGCATAGTAGAAGAACAGCACTTAAAAATCATGTAGGCAAGAAAATGGAGAAGGCAATGGCACCCCACTCCAGTACTCTTGCCTGGAAAATCCCATGGACGGAGGAGCCTGGTAGGCTGCAGTCCATGGGGTCGCTAAGAGTCGGACACGACTGAGCGACTTCACTTTCACTTTTCACTTTCATGCATTGGAGAAGGAAATGGCAACCCACTCCAGTGTTCTTGCCTGGAGAATCGCAGGGACGGGGGAGCCTGGTGGGCTGCTGTCTATGGGGTTGCACAGAGTCGGACATGACTGAAGCGACTTAGCAGCAGGCAAGAAAAGGAACATTTTACAAATGGAAGAAATGCAAGTAATTGAGCATAACTGGAAGCAAAGAAAGAGCATGAAGGAGTAGTGAGTGGGATCACACTGCAGATTTAGACAAGCCCAGATGATGCAAGTCCTCATATGTGCAAGTATGTTTGGATTTGATTGATTAGTGGTTCCCAAATCAGGCTGATCATCAGATTAACTGGATCCCATTCCAGAGTTACTGAACTAGCATTTCTTAGAATTGGGACCCAGGGACTGTTCTTTAAATTTTCTGCCACATCTGTTCTCTTATTTCATTCTAACAACCTCCTCTGAGAGACAGAGATGGTATTGCTCTCTGTGTAAAGGAGAATTGCAGTCCAAAGTAGGATTAGGCATATTTATCCTGTTAGTTTTGGGCAATACCTGTGTTTAGAATTCAGCCTCTCTCCTGTGAAGTGGTACTTTCTGCTTCTGCCTGATCTGGTGGAGGCAAATGGAAAAGAGCTACATTAGAGATTTTTCTTCATTTCTGAGATGTGCTTTTTCTTCCAGTTTCTCCAAATTCTTATGAGACTAAGGCTCCACATAAAAATTAAATTGTCAAACCAAATGGTGTGTTCAGTTCAGTTCAGTCGCTTAGTCGTGTCCTACTCTTTGCGACCCCATGGATCGCAGCATGCCAGGCCTTCCTGTCTATCACCAACTCCCGGAGTTCACCCAGACTCACATCCATTGAGTCAGTGATACCATCCAGCCATCTCATCCTCTGTCGTCCCCTTTTCCTCCTGCCCCCAATCCCTCCCAGCATCAGGGTCTTTTCCAATGAGTCAACTCTTCGCATGAGGTGGCCAAAGTACTGGAGTTTCAGCTTTAGCATCATTCCTTCCAAAGAAATCCCAGGGCTCATCTCCTTCAGAATGGACTGATTGGATCTCCTTGCAGTCCAAGGGACTCTCAAGAGTCTTCTCCAACACCGCAGTTCAAAAGCATCAATTCTTCAGCGCTTAGCCTTCTTCATAGTCCAACTCTCACATCCGTACATGACCACAGGAAAAACCATAGCCTTGACTAGACGGACCTTTGTTGGCAAAGTAATGTCTCTGCTTTTGAATATGCTATCTAGGTTGGTCATAACTTTCCTTCCAAGGAGTAAGCGTCTTTTAATCTCATGGCTGCAGTCACCATCTGCAGTGATTTTGGAGCCCAGAAAAATAAAGTCAGACACTATTGCCACTGCTTCCCCATCTATTTCCCATGAAGCGATGGGACCAAATGCCATGATCTTTGTTTTCTGAATGTTGAGCTTTAAGCCAACTTTTTCACTCTCCACTTTCACTTTCATCAAGAGGCTTTTTAGTTCCTCTTCACTTTCTGTCATAAGGGTGGTGTCGTCTACATATCTGAGGTGATTGATATTTCTCCCGGCAATCTTGATTCCAGCTTGTGCTTCTTCCAGCCCAGTGTTTGTCATGATGTACTCTGCATATAAGTTAAATAAGCAGGGTGACAATACACAGCCTTGACGTACTCTTTTTCCTATTTGGAACCAGTCTGTTGTTCCATGCCCAGTTCTAACTGTTGCTTCCTGACCTGCATACAAATTTCTCAAGAGGCAGATCAGGTGGTCTGGTATTCCCATCTTTTTCAGAAATTTCCACAGTTGATTGTGATCCACACAGTCAAAGGGTTTGGCATAGCCAATAAAGCAGAAATAGATGTTTTTCTGGAACTCTCTTGCTTTTTCCATGATCCAGCGGATGTTGGCCATTTGATCTCTGGTTCCTCTGCCTTTTCTAAAACTAGCTTGAACATCAGGAAGTTCAAGGTTCACATATTGCTGAAGCCTGCCTTGGAGGATTTTGAGCATTACTTTACTAGCGTGTGAGATGGATGCAATTGTACGATAGTTTGAGCTATCTTTGGCATTGCCTTTCTTTGGGATTGGAATGAAAATTGACCTTTTCCAGTCCTGTGGCCACTGCTGAGTTTTCCAAATTTGCTGGCATATTGAGTGCAGCACTTTCACAGCATCATCTTTCAGGATTTGGAATAGCTCAACTGGAATTCCATCACCTCCACTAGCTTTGTTCATAGTGATGCTTTCTAAGGCCCACTTGACTTCACATTCCAGGATGTCTGGCTCTAGGTCAGTGATCACACCATTGTGATTATCTGGGTAGTGAAGATATTTTTGTACAGTTCTTCTGGATATTCTTGCCACCTCTTCTTAATATCTTCTGCTTCTGTTAGGTCCATACCATTTCTGTCCTTTATCAAGCCCATCTTTGCATGAAATGTTCCCTTGGTATCTCTAATTTTCTTGAAGAGATCTCTAGTCTTTCCCATTCTGTTGTTTTTCTCTACTTCTTTGCATTGATCGCTGAAGAAGGCTTTCGTATTTCTTCTTGCTATTCTTTGGAACTCTGCATTCAGATGCTTATATCTTTCCTTTTCTCCTTTGCTTTTCGCTTCTCTTCCTTTCACAGCTATTTGTAAGGCCTCCCCAGACAAATGGTGTGTAGTGGAGACCAATTCATCACTACTGCCCACGCGAGCTTTTAAAGGCCTTCTGTCAGTGTGACCTGACAAGCTCTGTAGTTCATATTAGGGGAAGGGAATGGAGGAGGAGATCAGAGGCAGGGAGGTCAGAAGTGATGTGGGGCCTCACTAAAGCTCAGGCTATGAAGTGATGGATTCGAGAGAAAATTAGAATACAATATATGATAAATATGTTCTATGACTAAATTTTCATATCCAATGAGCTTCAGAGCTTAGGCAAGGAAAGGAAGAAAGACCGAAAAGTGGGGAGATACAGGGGGTTCTAGATATAATAAGCACACCGAGTGCCTCTAGAAGAGATTTTAATAGTGTTGATTGTCAGTGCATTTCTAGTGTCAGTCACAGAAAATGTTCATGGTAACTGATCAGTAACCCAGTTTTATTTTTCTTTAATTTTTGGTAGTATTCTTCCACACAGAATCATTTAATGGTTCTTTCTGTGGGTTTAAGATTACATGCTATCTTCCTTCCATCAGTTATTATTGCCATAGAGAACCAGTGGGATTGACCAGTCGTAAGAAGAGGTTTAGTGGACAGTTCTAGCTCATTTTCCATTATTAATGCTTTAATGTATAACTCACTAGAGGGTTTTGGAGTTTAACTGTTTACTGTCAAATTAATTAGCAAATATAAAATGTCCTGAATAACCTATCATTATGGAATAAAGCCTGATACATGACTACTCCCAATAGAGACAAATTATAGTAGTCTTTTTTTTCTTACTCGTAGGGCAAAAGTTGGATTGTTAAAAGAAGTTATGAAGATTTTCGGGTACTTGATAAACATCTTCATCTGTGTATTTATGACCGACGATTCTCCCAGCTCTCAGAGCTTCCCCGTTCTGATGCTCTGAAGGACAGTCCCGAGGTAAGCATTCAGTACTTTGAAGAAGTAATCAGTATTATGTAAATCAGCAGAAAATTTTTGCTAGTATACTAAGTAAAAGCTTATTTTGAGCACTCAGGAAGATTCATAGGATTATTTATTTCTTAAAATAGTAGAAAAATTAGTGATATTTTAGGATATTTAAAATAGGTTTGTTGTATAATTTTATAAAAAGAAACTCATATCTTAATATACAAGTAGGTGATATATATGAGCAGATCATTTTTCAAAGAGAATATAAACTATAGAAGCAAAAATATGGAAAAGTATTGGCCTCACTAGTAATCAAAGACATGCATATTCAAGCGATGCTGTTTTTTCAGTTTATGATGGTAGGCTGTGTCCATGGACTTATTTCCATGCCTGTCAAAATTTTCTAGTAAAAGTATAGAGCAGTTTTGTTTTTTTTTTTTAATTTAAGAGGAAGGAGATTCTTTTATAACATTAGAAAATGAAAATAACCATCAGGGAGTCCAGAATTGTGAGGAATCTTGAAGAGTGGACGGGATAAGATTTATGGGGGTAAGAAAATACAGTTTGGGCAACTTCTGCAGGAAGACTGCAGAGGGACAGGTAAACTAGAAATCTTCAGTGTAAAAACTGAACAAATGAAGTAACAGAAGAGCCAACAGAGGGCTTTCAGAGGCGGATTACCATCCTTAGAGAAAGCAAGGCAGTCACATTCATGGAATAAGAACAGAGTTTATAAAAAGAAAATAATCAGAGATCTCAGAAATGAACATATGGTCATTTAAGTTAATTTTCATAATAACAAACATTAATAGCCAGACGACATGCAAAATGGACTTAGATGAAGAGAGAATTAGTGAGCAGGAAGGGCAAATTCTATAAGAACACAGCCCCAAGGGGATAAAAAGTTGTGAGAGAACAGTTGAGAGTCCTAGAGAATAAATCCAGAAGTTCCCACAAGTTCCTGCTGCTTTATAGGAGTTATTATAGGAAGAGAGAGTGGATGGACGTAGCTGGTTTAGTCGCTAAGTCTTGTTCAACTCTTGCCACCTCGTGGACTGTAGCCTGCCAGGCTCCTCTGTCCATGGGATTCTCCAGGCAGTAATAGTGGAGTGGGTTGCCATTTCCTTTTCCAAAAATATAATGTTTCCCTAAATTAAAAAAGAGCCTGTTTTCAGATTAAATCAGTCCGTTAAGTGTTAAATATAATAACATCTAGAAACACTGTAAAATTTCAAAATGCCAAAAGCAGAGAGGAAACCCTAAAAGCCTCCAGAGAGCAAAAACAAGGTTTTTCTCAAAGGAACAAGGAATGTATTGGCACTAGACTGCTTAGCAGCCACAGTGGATGCTTGAGAACAGTGCAAGTCCCAAGGGGAAAACCCTTCCAAATCTGTCATTAATTCCTGGGCAATTACATAGTAGAGGCAAAGTAGAGGCTCCAGTCATGCAAGAACTGCCACTGTGGCAAAGCCTCAGGAATGTCCTGAAACCACAGATTCTGTCGTCTGATAGAAAATCTGGACGTCTCTCTGCCTCCATTTCTCTGTTCTGTCTGTCTGTTGGTTTTTCTTTCTCAAGACTGTCTCAGAACATGACCACTCCCAACAGGTACCAGGTTCTTGTCCTTTGTAAAATAGCAGCCAAACGGAGCTGAAATTAGGAGTTCCTGATTCCTGCAGCAACTCCTGTTAGGCTACTGTTGGGTCCCATGCCTGGACCATCAGCTGACTTGACGTGAAGGATCACGCATGAACTGTCCTGCCGTGGCTGGGTGGGCGAAGACTGCAGCAGGCCTTGGAGAAAGTTCAGAGTAGTGGGGAGAAGCTGGAAGGAAAGTAATTATGTCTGTGCTATCATTTTATATTTTCAGTACAAAAATAGAAAGAAAAGGCAACCAAATTAGAAGCTGTATGACCCCTGATGATAAGGGGCCGAAGTGAAAGTCCTGCAACAGATAGGGAATTACGTAAGTGCCCTTCGTGTCAGTTCATGGAGCTGTGAAGCCTCTGTGAAGAACCTCTGCGACTATGAAGATGCCTGAAAATCTGCAGATTTTTTCTCCCAGAAACAACCAGTTTACACCAGTTTCTTTAACAGTGAGAAACTGTTACCACTGAATCTTCTCTTTTTCTTTAGTCGGTCACTCAGATGCTTATGGCTTACCTGTCCCGCCTTTCAGCTATTGCTGGGAACAAGATCAACTGTGGACCTGCCCTTACTTGGATGGAGGTATTAATCTAGTTCACTCTTTATTAGAGTTAATTACCTACGAAAGAAATCCCATGTGAATTTTCATAGCTACTGAGTTTCAGGAATTGAATAAGTGGGGCTTATTCATGTCTTCTGGAAGATAGATATGGTACATTAAACATTTTTATCTCAAACCTTTTTTGATAATCCAGGAAGCTAGTTTTAATGTTATTTTATGAATCAGAATGACATCTGTTGTTTTGGTGTTCAGTATATTCATGTTTATACATTGAGCAAGGTGTGTGTGTGTATATATATATATATATATTTAATTGACTTAGTAATGAAAATAGTTTTTAGTCATTTAGAAACAAGAGACAATTAAATCCTTTTAAAGGATTGATTTAAGAATGTCTTGAGTGACAGAGTATCCAGTCAGTATGTTAGATTTGTTTCTTTAATTTGCATAGGTAGAGTACTTTATTCTCTAAGTGAAAATTGGGAAGATGATGAAAAGTAGAAAGAATAGAACTTAGTTAGAGCCAGTACAACTTGCATTGAGATCTTGTTTTTTCATTATTGGCTGTGTAATCTGGGACAAATTATTTAATCTTCTGTAATTTATGTAACCTCTTTTAGCTTTAGCATCTTCATTGTTAGGTATTGATAAGGATGATAAGTATCTTTTAAAGTTGTGAGGATTCAATTATATACATATGTCAATACAATGATATGATATGTATAATACATGTACAATAATATGTACAATGGTATATAGTAAGTAGTGTTTTTTTTTAATATTCTTTGGGTTATAGTTTTGCTAAATCGAGTTAAGTTATATAGATACACCAAGAAACTTGCAAGTCCCATGTCTTTAACCATCTCATAGTACATTTTCTTTGTTCTAGATTGATAACAAGGGAAATCACCTTCTAGTTCATGAAGAATCCTCTATTAACACTCCTGCTGTTGGTGCTGCCCATGTTATCAAGAGGTACACTGCTCGGGCCCCAGATGAATTGACCTTAGAGGTAAGTGACCAAAGATGCTCTGTGTTAGCTCAGTCTGTGCTGCCTTTCTAGCCTTGTCTTTGTGTCAGTCATTTACTTAACAAAAAGCACCAGGTGTTTCTGCCCATTATTGTCTTTCAGCCTGGCATGCCATCTATTTTTATTTTAATGACTATACTCATTCTTAAAAATTCAGCTAAAATGTCCCCCATTTTTTTCTAGGAAGTCTCCTTGATTTTCTTCCTTCTACTCCAAGAAATACATACCCCACTTCTTCCCTACCCCTCGCTCTGCCCCCCTAAGCCCTGCGCAGAGCCTGCACTGAATGTCATTCTGAGCTATTCTCAAGGCTTATCTCTGAGAGGTCACTTATTTCATTCAATCAAAGTTGTTCTCCTGTGTTTGTCTCTGTGAGCTTCTTGAAAGCCAGATCCTCTTGTCTTTTGTCCTTTTTTTTTGCACCTAAAAACAATACCTAGTGATACTTTTTTCTCATTGTTCATAGACTGAGGTAAAGATCAGATGAAAAGTGAAATAAACATTTCTTGCTATCAGATGCAAAAAGAGGGGATTTAAGTTTCTTCTGTTAATACTGACTGATGAGAGATCAAAAGAAAATGCTGGCAAGTTATTCAATTTAAGAGGAAAAAAGTGTACATTTTTACTGTACAGAATTCAGACAGTTCTCAACTAAATTTTTAGCTCTATACACTAAGAATCCTTGATCTTGAAAGATAACGTGTCTGTTAGCAAATATGGTTTTGTGAAGAGGACATTCATGACTGGAAAAATTAGTCATGAATATAACACAGAAATTCATGAAGCAATATTGTGTACATTGGCAACATTGTTCTAAAGTGCCTAACTGGTTTATCACAGAGATCATCACTTATTTTGAATGAAGAATACAACTTCCTTTAAATATATTATTAAAAACTATTCTTGCTGTTTTTATACTTAGGATGTTGTAAAAGTTTGTGTAAACTCATTAGTTTGTCTTTTAGGGTGAACAAAGTCAGCTGCTCATTGGGAATGTTACATATTGAACCGCCTTTTGAAAGAAATGTAGCTGTCATTCAATTTTACATGTACTAAGAATAACTCAGTAATTGTAGACATCTTAGAGCGTTCCTATATAATGAAATCAGATACGTCAATTGCTCAGCCCAGTGCCTGGCACATGGCGAGCAGCTCACTGAGTGTATTAATAGAAACTGTTGTTGTTCTAAAAATGGTAATTTAAAATTTCCTTTTATAAGTGGATCTGATCACCTTTAGTAGCAGCAGTAACAGTATTTTAACTCTGTGATGATGCCTAGTGTTAAAAAATCTCACACTGTCAATCAGGCTTTCTGAAGTTACAACACATGTTATTTGGACCAGTCTTTGTGCTGCTTAACTTCTTGTAAACCTCTCCTTTACAAATGGTTAAGATTATTAAATTCTTTACAGAAAGAAATATTAATGTTTTTCTAGAAATAATGATTCAGAGAATAAGATACAGTTCAGATTTAAAGTTTCACAGTTTAGATTTAAATTTTAGGCAGAGGATTGCTTTACAATTTGATTAAAAACATTTCACTTAAAATGTTTTCTCCTAGGTGGGAGACATTGTTTCTGTTATTGACATGCCCCCAAAAGTGTTAAGCACATGGTGGAGAGGCAAGCATGGATTTCAGGTACGCAACAAAGAATTTGGTGTAAAAAATTCAAAGAATGTGTTCTCTTTGGATAATGTTTCTGTTTACAGTGGTGTGCTGGCAATGGACTTTGTTATCAGAAATTTTGTGTGCAGTGATAAAAAAAAAGTAGATGACGTTAGACTTGGGTTTCATTTTCTAGTTCCTGCTGTGGAAGATCTCCTCTCCTGTCCCACACAGTGGACTAGCTGAAGTGTGAGCAGAACCACCTGCCTGCTGATCCCTTTTAGATTATCAGGCCTGTAACTCCGGCTCACTTTTCATAGTGGTTTAAAATCATGAATCACATATGTTTTCCCTCTAGACTCAAGTCAGTTTGATCAATGTTTTTTAATTATAACTGTTAATGTAAACAGTGTGTTAATAGCAGATATAACAGCAGAATCTAAGGCTGTCTCTTTCTTTTTCCTCATTTGCCTAAGTAACGTGAGACCCGACAACAGCATCTCTTAGATTGACTGTCACTAATTTCCACAGGGTAGAAAAGTTTCCTTTTAGCTTTTAAAACTATCACTAGAAGAACATCTAAAAATGCCTTAAAATTGTATCCTTAGTATATAACTCGTGGGTTTTAGTTGTCTATTTATAAAAATGTTCCTAAAATGCTGTGTAGATTAAATGCTCATGCTGTACATTTGGAAATGTTAATGACTATTATATAAATATAGCTTTATATGCATATAAAAACTATTAGGTTTCTATAAAATGTATTTTATGAAAAAAAATCATACAGTTTAAAACAGGACCTCATGGTGGCTAAGAACATGGGTTCTGGTGCTATATGTCTTGTGTCTTAATCTTGTGTTATTTTCAGCAAGTTGCTTTACTTCTCTGTACTTCAGTTTCCCCATTTGTAAAATGGGGATTATAAGATTCTTGTTAATCTCTTAAGATTATCGAGAAGATAAAATGTGTGAGGATAAAATATGTAAAGTAGCTAGAGCAGAGTTGATGCATATTTCTCACTCAATAAATGTTGATTTTTAAATGTAAATAATTCAAGTAAAATTTGATTTGATTTATACCTCAATTTGTTATAAAAGCATACATAACAATCTAATTTGATTAACACCAAATTGATTAACCTTGTATGTTTGTTACCCCACAAATTTTCTCACGTGTATAATTGCAGTCCTACTTTAGCTGTGCTGATTTCTTAATTGCTATTAACAATTGGTGCTTCTGATTAAATATAAAACTAAATGGAAAGCTGGTCTTAACCAGCTTTTTATTAAGGGATCTTATTAAAGGATAAGGGATCCCTTATCTTAATAAGGGATCAATTCTTCATGTTCATGGAAGTGAGCTATAAATGGCAGGGGCCCAAACAGGATCAAAAAGTAAATTTGGCTTTTAAATAACAGTTGTGTTTCAGTCTTGCTGTTGCTTCCTCTCTTAGAGTCTTAGACCGGTCACCTGCTTTCTTTGGATTACAGTAGCAGGAGACGAGGGTCTGGGCTTGGCCCTGGGGTAGCTTGGACAGTGGTCTTCCTGGGAATCAAGGCTATTTTGAGCTGCCCACTCTCAGGAGAGAGGGTGGAGGGGAGCAGAGATGTGGGCTGCTGCTCCCCAGGCTGTGGGCCAGCCTTGAGGCGTGCTGCTCTGACCCTGAAGGAGAGTGTTCTGGAGACGTGTTGTCAGCATGTAGGCCCCGAGTCTGCACTGCAGGTCTGCTCTACTCGATGTGTTTCTCACGTGTTATGTGGGCTGCCCTGTTTTTTCCTTCGTCACAGGTATTGTTGTCTCTGGCCAGCTGTCAGGACATGACAGGGTGCAGGTGGCATGCGGAACCCTTTCCCTTAAGTCCTAGTGAGCCGATGCTGTACAATTGCTGGCTTGTGACTTTGTTTTATTTTTTATTATTATTTTCAAAATAATTAATAGATTCTTATCATTCAGTACAAACTTACAGAATAATTGACCAGATTATACACAAAGTTTCATATACTGTCTATCCCACACACATAGTTTCTCCTGTTAACATGTTGCTTTATGTTTTATAATTCACTGAATGGAATTGGCAAAATGCTAATCTTTATTAAACACAAGTTGATGAGCAGAGTTTACCTACAGTGCAGAGTAACCACTGTTTCTAAGAGTGATCCGAGGAACACCAGGGCCAGGATCCCATGGATAACAGTACAAAGTGTTCGTGTCACGTCCTCTGCCACAGTGATGGAAACAGTGTTGGGGTTTGCTTTTTGTTACATTTAATGAACCAGTTTTTACACATGATCATTAACTATCATCCATATTTTCATTAAGACTCACTCTTTGTGATGTCTGTAGTTCTGTGGGTTTTCACAAATGCATAATGACATGGATCATTCATACAAAGTGATTTTCCTGTGCTTGAAATCTCCTGTGCTCTCACCCATCCATCTTCTCTCCTCGTGCTCTCTTGACAGGCGCTGATTATTTATTATCTCTATAGTTTTGCCTGTTCCAAAGCATTATATAATTGGAATCATATGGTATAATATGGAGCCTTTTCAAACTGGCTTTCAGACTGCACTTAAGGTTCCTCCAGATCTTTCCATGATTTGATGTTTCTTTTTTATCATTCATTTATCATTCATTGTTATGAATGTGCCATAATTTTGTTTTTCCATCCACTTCTTAAAATGCATGTTGGTTGCTTCTAGTTTGGGGCATTTATGAATAATATTGCTGTATATATCCACATGCATATTTTTGTGTGGATGTGTTTTCAGCTCCTTCAGGTAAATACCGTGGAGTGCACTTGCTGTGTTGTGTGGTAAGATCATGCTTAGGTTTGTAAGAAACCACCAAACTGTCTTTTAAAGTGCTTGTTCCTTTTTGCCTTCCCACCAGCAACAGTGGTGATGCTGCTCTGCATTCTCATCTATGTTTGATGGTTCTCAGTGTTTTTTTTTTTCAGTCATTCTAATAGATGTGTGATGGTATTTATTGCATTGTTGTCTGAATTTGCAAATAAAGTCAGTCCAAGGAATGGCATTTACTGATACAGATAAGGGTGTTGTATTGCTGTCTTCATTTCTCTGTTACTAATAACTCCTTCTGCTCTCTCTTCACCTCTGATTCTCAAACTTTACTTGGTGAGCTTATGATGTGTTGCATAGGGAACATGTTAAAACATAAAATCCTGTGACATAAACCCCCAGGTTCTGTCTCAGTGGTTGTGGAATAGGATTAAGAGACATTCTTATCCATGTGATTCTGGCCCGGGTGTTCCTTAAACCACTCTGCTGGAAGCAGTGCTTACTCTGAGCTGTAGGTAAAGTTTGCCAATCAGCTGGTGGTTGATAAAGGTCAACGTTTTGCCAAGTTCTAGTCTTTATATTGTTTTAGCCTAGACCATAATTTAGCTGTGGGAACAGAAGGATTAGTTCATCCATGTTTCTAAATTATACTGTGACTGTGTTTCTTTTCTTAAACTTCTAGGAGTAGGAAGTGTGAAATTATATTAACTATAGTAATTTGAAATTCTGAAATCTTTTACTTGTCTTCTAAAGAGTATATTGAGCCTTTTACCTTTGTTTTCTGAGGAGTTTCATCATATAATGTGTATTTCAGAAAGGGGGAAAATAAAACCTCTTTGCTTTTTCTTTCTTGTTAAAAATATATGGCCTTTTTGTGTCTGTTTGTGGACTGTGGTTGGAAATGAGCGGTGAGGTGTCTGGAAGGTCTTTTTTCCCTTAAATAACAGGCATATTACAAATGTAAAGTGTTAATGTCTGTGGATTATTTGTTTAGTGCCATGTTTCTCAGAATTTTATCTGAGAGCCATAAGTATCAGAATGACCCGAGAAACATGTTAAAACTGTATACAACTGATCTCTGGAGATGGGGGACAGAAATCTGAATTTCATCAGGTTCCTCAGATGATTATTAAGTATAAAATGTGAGAACCACTGACTCAGCCTCGCTGTGTTTATCCTATGCAGATAGAGAAAGAATTAAAACACTGCTTACTGAGTGTTCTCCTTTCCCCCAGAAAACCTCCTAAGACATATTTGGGATGCAGTCAGTCTAATGGATAAAATACCACTTTGGGGGTAACAGAATCCGATTCAGTCACCTTCTCTTGGTTCTCCGCAAGATGGTCAAGGGTCACTGGATTTATTTTCCTAGTTACCCCAGCCGGTCGTGTGAGGTTTTCATGCCCGAACGGCAGACAAGCAGCTCTTCAGCAATAAGCATCCTCTTACCTCAGGAGTTTAATGTGGTTCCAGAAAGCTTACTTTCAGAAAAACCTTCTTATCCCACAGGGAAGATGTTTGGAAACCTTGGCTCTTGCAGTAAGTAGTTTAATAGAGGAAGACAGTTCACCCACTTATTTATATGAAGACCATCATTTTATGTGCGCAATTTAAAGCTACACCTTTTCATTACTCAAAATTAAGTAGAGCAAAATATTTCCTTTCCAGTTAAGTAATAGGAAAATTACATAATTTCTCATCCGTAGTGTTCATAGGATGTCAAGGGAAGGGGGAGTCAGAGTGTGGTGCTGGCGTTGTCCAAGCCAAATCCAAGGCGTTGTCACACTTCTTGGTCCTCTTCCTGTGCTTCCTGTTAACCTTTAATTCTCACACTTCAAAGAAGGTGCTTTTATTACCTCTCTTACTGACAAAGAAACTAAAGCGAAAGAGGACTAAACTACTGCTCTGTTACTGTTTGGCTGTTTAGTGTCAGAGTTGAGGTAGAAACTTAGGTATTCTGGGCAAAGAACAGATCATAGTAGTGTTGTGGTGAACCAGTAGTGGCTTCTACTTGTCTACACGTATGAATCATAGATTTCTAAAGTAGGAAAAACGGCAGAGGATTACCTGGTCCTAAACTGTCACCTTGTAATTAAAGAAATCAAAGGAATTTGGAAAGATGGTTTTGATTCACAAAGACAGTAAGTCAGTGATATAGCCAGAACATGAACTTGGTGAGTACCAATTTTGCATTTCTCCCCCTTGGATCACAAAACATATGTAAATTTTCTGAAATTATTTTATTTCTTATTGCTGTCTTTATTTTTCTTACTAGAACCATTAGCAGCTGCCATTAACGTTTAAAGAGAAACTAGTTTCTAGATAGCCTTTTGTTAATTTATAACATCAGAAATATGTCCTACCAAGTGATTCTTAAACATTCAGTTTCATGGAAATTTCTGGAAAAAATGGCTTATAGAAGTAGTTCTTAGCATCATCAAACCCTAAACCCATTTGTTATTATACATAATTTCTAAAATCCTTCCTTAGAATTCAGAAATGAAATTTACAAATGACATAACAAAATACAAACACAGTTTCAAAAAAGTGAATATAATTTTTCATATATAATATAAAAGAAATAAAAGTGAGTTGCATACTTGAAATACACAGTTGTGTATACTAGGGACAACTTCATGGAAGTCTTGTTACTTCAAATGTAGTGTGCAGACCAGTAGCATTAACCTCAATCACAAAATAGAATAAAACTTACTTGTAATAGCATCACAACTATGAATTACTTAGGGATATATTGGAAGAAAGATACAAACGATCTGTGTACTGAAAACTACAAAGCATTTCTGAGATAAAGAATATTTTAAAAACAAGAGATATACACCCTGTGTATAGGTTGGAAGTCTTTGTACTGTTAAAATGTCATCTCTTTTCAAATTGATCCCAGTCAAAATCCCAGCAGATTTTTTGTAGAGATCAATACACAGATTTAACAATTCCTATGGAAATACAAAGGACCTAGAAAAGAACAGCCAAAACAAATTTGAAAAAGAAGAGCAAAGTTGGAGAACTAACACTAATTGATTTGAAGACTTAACTGTAAAACTGCAGTAACAAGAGAGTATAGCATTAGGGGAGAGATGGACAAGTAAATCAACAGGACAGACAGAGTCAGAAGTAGACCCACACATTCATGGGTGCTTGTTTTCAACAGAGGTTCAATGTCCGATCAGTGAAGAAAACATGATCTGTTTTACAAATGATGTTGGGACAGTTGGATATTCATCAGTTCAGTTCAGTTCAGTCACTCAGTCATGTCCGACTCTTTGTGACCCCATGAATCACAGCACGCCAGGCCTCCCTGTCCATCACCAACTCTCGGAGTTCACTCAAACTCATGTCCATCAAGTTGGTGATGCCATCCAGCCATCTCATCCTCTGTCGTCCCCTTCTCCTCCTGCCCTCAATCCCTCCCAGCATCAGAGTCTTTTCCAGTGAGTCAACTCTTCGCATGAGGTGGCCAAAGTACTGGAGTTTCAGCTTCAGCATCAGTCCTTCCATTGAACACCCAGGACTGGACTCCTTTAGGAAGGACTGGTTGGATCTCCTTGCAGTCCAAGGGACTCTAAGGAGTCTTTTCCAACACCACAGTTCAAAAGCATCAATTCTTCGGCGCTCAGCTTTATCCATATGCCTTCATAAATCCTTTTATTTATTTCTTGTGCCATCTGTACATATTAACACAAAATAGGTCATGTACCCAAAATGTAAATCTTAAACTAAAAAGCTTCTAAAAGAAAACATAGGAGAAACTTTTGTGACTTTGGATTCAGCAAAGATTTCTTAGATGTGTTATCAGAACAATTCATAAAATAATAAATTTCATCAAAATTTAACACTGCTGCTCTTTGAAAGGCTTTATTTTTAAGACAATAAAAAGATGCATTACAAACTGGGAAAAAATATTTGCAGTGATTATATCTGATCAAGTACTTGTATCCACAACATATGAAGAAGTCTCAAAATTCAACATGAAAACAGAACTCAAAAGCAAATATGGGAGCAATTAACAAAGATAATGACAAATAAACCTGTCAAGAGATGTTTAACTGCAGTGATCTTTGCTATGCTATGCTAAGTCACTTCAGTCGTGTCCGACTCTCTGCTACCCCATAGACGGCAGCCCACCAGGCTCCCCGTCCCTGGGATTCTCTAGGCAAGAACACTGGAGTGGGTGGGTGCAGTGATCATTAGAGAAATGCAATTAAAATAACAATGAGGCCTTGCTGTATACTTATTAGAGCGGCAAGGATGTGGAGGAATTGGAACACTGACACAGTTGGGGGCAAAGTAAGATATTCCAACCAATTGGAAAACATTTTGTCAGTGTTTTAAACATATATCAATGGCAAGATCCAGCCATTCCACTCCTAGGTGTTTATTCAAGAGAACAGAACGTCTGCCTTCATACAGAAATTCACATAAGACAGTTCATAACAACTTTATACGTAATGGCCCCAAGCTGGAAGCAACCCAGTTATCTCATCAGCAAGAGATCGATGTAAACAAACGGTGGCATTTACACAATAGAATATTACTAAGGAATAGAAAGGAAGAATTTGTGATAAATACAGCAACATGACGATCCTCAAAATAATTACGCTAAATGAAAGAAAACCAACAACAAAGAGTACAGCATGACTCTATTCATATAAAAGTGTAGGAACTGCAAAGTGATGTGTCGTGGTAGAAACTTTGTTGCCTGTTGAGCAGGGTAAGGGCTGCTAGGGAAGAGGGAGAAATTACAGAGAGTTACAAGGAAACTGGGGGTTGATAAATATATTCATAATGTTGAGTGTGGATACAGTTTTATGGGTGTCAACTCATCAAAATGTACATTTTAAATGTGCACAGCTTGTTTGTCGGTTATACCTCAGTAAAAGTGGGAAAGAACTGCAGAAGCATCTGTCTTAACTTTTCTTGTATCTAATCCTCTGACAGTTTCCATCTCTTCTGCCTCTGTGCCTCTTACATCCATATACTCTTCTTTCTACTTCATGCCAAACTGACTCAGGGGAAAACTACCAGACTGAAGGTTCTCTCTCCCTCCTTTAAGCCCATCCCTCAGCTTTTTCTTTTTCTTTTTCTGTTATTATATTTTTATTAGCTACTCCTCTACCCTTGTCAGGATGCTGGATGCTCATCTTTTCTTTTCCTTCCCTCCTCTTCCTAGAGTGGAAATTCATCTTGACTCCTGCCAAATATACTGAATTCCTCTCACCTTTCTCAGCCATTTAAATTAGAGCTTTAGAAAATGCTACTTTTACAGAAAGAATAATACAGGAAACAGAACAATAAATTCATAGATCATATTGTTGGAATTCCAGTCATTTTTAACATTGGGCATTTTGAGTTTATTAGAATTAATTTATATTTGGTAAAATATTGGCTTAAGTATGCACTACGTTTTGTCAGACCTCCTCACTGTGACCCATCCTTCTTGGATGGCCCGGCATGGCATGGTTAATAGCTTCATTGAGTTAACACAAGCCCCTTTGCCATAACAAGACTGTGATCCGTGAAGTGGCAGAAAATTTAAAATGTTCATTAACTGTAATTTTAGGGTTAGTTATGTGTATATATTCAAAGGAACACAGTTTCTTTTTTTTATGGTTGAAATTTTATAATAAGAAAATAGAATCTATTGCTTTTCACAAGTACACAGAATTAGACAGTTAAGATAACTGTCTTACTTAAAAGAGCTACAGTTAGAAGTGCTTTTGGCTTCAAGAAACAAAAGCAAATAGAAAAAGTATCATTGCTGCAGTTGAGTCAGCAGCTTAATGAAGCTAGGCAGAATTATCTAAGCTTCTCTTAGCCTTTTTTTAGGGGTCAGATGATTGCTGCTGCTGCTGCCAAGTCGCTTCAGTCGTGTCCGATTCTGAGCGACCCCATAGACGGCAGCCCACCAGGCTCCCTCGTCCCTGGGATTCTCCTGGCAAGAACAATGGAGTGGGTTGCCATTTCCTTCTCCAATGCATGAAAGTGAAAAGTGAAAGTGAAGTCACTCAGTCGTATCTCTGACTCTGTGTGACCCCATGGACTACAGCCCACCAGGCTCCTCCATCCATGGGATTTTCCAGGCAAGAGTTCTGGAGTGGGGTGCCATTGCCTTCCCAACACCTGGGTACACAGCAGAAGGAAGAGACAGAATAGTGACACATTTTCATGTGACACATTTTCCCTTGTGCCATGGGTACACCCTGAATGCAGGAATCTGGAAAACTGAGTATTTAGTTCAGCTATCATTTAGTAATATTGCACTTTATACTAAAGGGAGATAGGCGAGCAGGGATGGGAATTAGATGTTGGATGAACCTCCCATGGACCTACCTCTGCATAATACACAGCAGCTTTTCCCCCATATACCTGGACCTAATGGACAGAGAAGCCTGGCGTGTTGCAATTCATGGGGTTGCAAAGAATCGGACGTGACTGAGCAACTGAACTGAAATGAACTGAATGCCTTGAGACATTTAAAAGGTGAAAGTGTAACTGCTGCTATTGCTAAGTCACTTCAGTCATGTCCAACTCTGTGCGACCCCATAGACGGCAGCCCACCAGGCTTCCCCGTCCCTGGGATTCTCCAGGCAAGAACACTGGAGTGGGTTGCCATTTCCCTCTCCAATGTGCGAAAGTGAAGTCGCTCAGTCATGTCTGACTCTTAGCGACCCCATGGACTGCAGCCTACCAGGCTCCCCTGCCCATGGGATTCTCCAGGCAAGAGTACTGGAGTGAGGTGCCATTGCCTTCTCCGGAAAGTGTAACTAGTATGTACCAATTTCATATAGTTCTTTAAAGAAGGTCATTAAGCTTTGTTGAGTCTTTTGAAGAAATAATGGCAAGCTATTTTTATTTGCTGACAGATATTTGAGTTTAGAAACTAGGCTAGGTGGTTTTACACAGGTAGCTAATGATGTCCCATTTTTATGAATTAAGAAACAGATGTTAAGCAATTTGCTGTAGATCACAGAGCCTAGGAAATGAGTGATCTTTTCTCTATAGCGAATTGCAGAAAATATTTATAAATGGAAATGAATTAGAATTTTATGGAAACAATGATATTTGATAGTGAGGAAACTTAGGTACATACAGGCAAAAGATCATCCAGCCAGTCAGTCAGTTCAGTCACTCAGTCATGTCAGACTCTTTGTGATCCCATGAATTGCAACACGCCAGGCCTCCCTGTCCATCACCAACTCCCGGAGTTCACTCAAACTCATGTCCATCAAGTCGGTGATGCCATCCAGCCATCTCATCCTCTGTCATCCCCTTCTCCTCCTGCCCTCAATCCCTCCCAGCATCAGAGTCTTTTCCAATAAGTCAACTCTTTGCATGAGGTGCCCAAAGTACTGGAATTTCAGCTTTAGCATCATTCCTTCAAAAGAACACCCAGGACTGATCTCCTTTAGGATGGACTGGTTGGATCTCCTTACAGTCCAAGGGACTCTCAAGAGTCTTCTCCAACACCACAGTTCAAAAGCATCAATTCTTCAGCGCTCAGCTTTCTTCACAATCCAACTCTCACATCCATACATGACTACTGGAAAAACCATAGCCTTGACTAGACGGACCTTTGTTGGCAAAGTAATGTCTCTGCTTTTCAATATGCTATCTAGGTTGGTAATAACTTTCCTTCCAAGGAGTAAGCGTCTTTTAATTTCAGGCAAAAGCTAGTAGGTATTATATGTCACATCCATACATTGGAGGAGCCGCAACCCTCTAGGTTTTCTAGTGGCCAGCATACTGGGATGGGGAAGGCAGTGGCACCCCACCCCAGTACTCTTGCCTGGAAAATCCCATGGACCGGGGAGCCTGGTGGGCTCCAGTCCATGGGGTCGCTAGGAGTCAGACACTACTGAGCGATTTCACTTTCACTTTTCACTTTCATGCATTGGAGAAGGAAATGGCAACCCACTCCAGTATTCTTGCCTGGAGAATCCCAGGGACAGAGGAGCCTAGTGGGCTGCCGTCTATGGGATCGCACAGAGTCGGACACGACTGAAGCGACACAGCAGCAGCAGCAGCATACTGGGATGATAAAGAATAGATAATGTTGCACAAGTGCTTACTACATTCATTTTGCTTATACTCATCTGTTTAATCCTCATAACAAACCTTATGAGTTAGGCATGATACCATTATGTTTAGTGGAAGAAACTGAAACATGGAGCCTAAGTCATAAACCCAGCCTGGTAAGGGGCAGGCCTAGGATAGAACCGGGGCCCCCTTAATCCTGGGTCTAGGTGTATGCTCGGTTGCATAAGTCCTGTCCAACTCCTTGTGACCCCGTGGACCGTAGCCCACCAGGCTTCTCTGTCCATGGAATTCTCCAGGCAGGAATACTGCAGTGGGTTGCTATGCCCTCCTCCAGGGGATCTTCCTGACCCAGGGATTTGAATCCATATCTCCTGCATTGCAGGTGAATTCTTTACCCACTGAGCCACCTGGGAAGCCCCAATCCTGGGGCTACACTTAACCATAAGTGATTCTCTTAGAAGTGATTTATGTAAGAGAGCATGAGAAGGATTTTTCAAGTTGATTCTCATCTGGTTCTAACCAATCTTGGAAGAATTTCCACTTGTTGATTAGTTAAATAGGAAGTTGAGTAAAATATGGTATAGAATTTCACCAATAAAACAAATACTTACAACATCATTTTAGAAGGCGTGCATATGGGAACTTTATATGCAAATTCAAATCTTTCAAACAAGCTGATAGTTAATTAATAAGCCCTTTTCAACTCATGATAACTGGTTACATCTTCATAATTTTAAGAGCTAACGTAGAATATCGATCAAGAAATTGAAGTAAGAATGCAGCAAATTAGTATGTGAAATACTCCCACGCAGATGAAAATTATACAGCTCAGACCTTCACGATGAGTCAGACTCTTGGAAGGCTGTTCCTTTCTTCCCCAGAGTCTGTCAACAGAGGGATGTACAAAGTGATGTAGTTTTCTTGTTTCAGCTTTAACATCTGCTGCTTGGCAGCCCAATCATATTCCTATCTAAGAAAACATCTATAAATATTGGTAAAAATTTCCTTTTTACTTTTGTTTCCCGGATCTTCATATCTGTATTCATTCTGCTGGCTCTGCAGTATCTCTGGGTGATCTGGAGCTCAGTGTTTTCCTAGCACAGCTCCTTGGGGGTCTTCCTCACACCACAAGCAATTTGCTACCAGGTCAGCTTGGTGTGCTTTTTCAAAGCCAAGATTGGTTGTTTTCCTCTCTTGCTCCCCCACTTATACACACACTTCCGACTCTTTACCAAGAATGAATACCAGGATTTTAAGTGAGTAATCGTTTCATCAGGTTACTTTAGTCTTGTCATTTTTCACGGAACCTATGAGACAATGAAGAAAAAATACACAAAAAGTTGAATGTGTTTTAGTATTGCTTTAAAAAAAATCACAGAGAAGTCAGTAAATATGAGAGTGGGCAGTAGAAGTGTTCACACAACTGGATTGAAATTTCAGCAAAGTAAATTATTAACAGGTATAAATTATACCTCTTGCCATGCTTACGTTGGTATCAGACTAAATATTTTAATTGGAGTAAAAGAAGTTTGGGAAATTAAAAGCTAAAACTGGAAAAGAAGACTTAGAGTTTTAGGCAAATAAAACACATGACTCTATATACTCATAGCAACAGATTGTTTTATTATTTGTTTGTATAATTGGCATCATCAGTGATTTAGAGTCTTGGGATAGCAGAATCTCTGGGAGGGGCTGTGGAGCACATTACTGGAATTGAATTGGCAATGCTCACACACTGGTCTGTTCCCTGGTTTAGAATCCTCTCTTTGCTGCCTTTCTTCTTTAGGTGGGACTCTTCCCTGGACACTGTGTTGAGTTAATTAATCAGAAAGTTCCCCAGTCAGTGACCAACTCAGTGCCAAAACCAGGTGAGTACTCTTTCTCATTAGTGTGGTTATTTATCCACTGCGTAAAGATCCAGATTTTCTCTTCCAGTCAGGCACACAGCTTGTTTAGCTGTTGTGTTCGTTGTCATAATGTGCATTCTTAATTTTAATGTGGTTTTTTATTTTTAGTGTATTCTTTTTTCTCTGGTGATCATTTCACAAAGGTTTACATGCATTCAAAATTTTAGGCAATTTTAAGAACTGTTTGCTCCATTAAGCTTTGTCATTACTTGCTTTTGCAATTATATAGTAGGAATGTAGCTAATTAATGAGCAAAATGATAAAAGAAAATGTCAAGTTTAAGGACCTGACATGGAGATAATATGATTAGCTGAAAATTAATAAATGAAGGGAATGTACATCTTATCAGTGCCTGTGAACATCCAAACTATTTAAACAGCATTTCTTATTACTTATATAATATATTTACAGTGCTGCATAAGTGTGTGGAATATTGTACAGATATGTAAAGCAATGTGTTACAGGGAGTAAAAATCAAAACAGTGGAAACTTCTGTTTTTATTGGGGTGACTTAATCTGGACGAATTTTACAGAATACTTCATCAGGAACTTTTTAATGTGATGTAAATTTTTGGAAAGAAAATAAAAACAAAGAATAAAGATTTTAGAAGGAGGAGGAAGTGATCAAACGGATTTCTCCTTCTGCCCTACTCTCCCCTCATCCTGGGATTCTCAGTCTCTTTTCAAGGCATTTTTATCCTCTATTAAATTCCCCTTCTTTGGGCAAGCTTGTTAAGCATAAAACAACTTTGTCAGAGAGAACTTACTTATTTGTTAGTGGTTGTGATGGCTGTAGTTTTCTTTTCTTTTTCAAATGTCGCATCAATAACTTGAAAAAATAATCCTGTGCCCACTAGTAGACACTACTCCCCCTCTCCCCTGCCCCAGGTCTAAGCAACTGCTAATCTACTTTCTGTCTCTAGAGTTCTCTGAGCTAGACCTTTCACACAAATGAAATGAATCATGCAATATGTAGTCTTGTTGTAACTGGCTTTCTTCACTTAGCATAATGTTTTCAAGGTTCATCCGTATATCAGTGCTTTATTCTGTCTTATGGCTAAATAGTAGTGCATTGTATGGATATACAGTATTTATTTTATCCATTCACTTTGGGTTTCCATTTTGGGTTATTATGAATAATACAATAATTAGTGTTCAAGTTTTGGTATAGATATATGTTTTCATTTCTTGAGTATGTATGTAGCAGTAGAATTGCTGGGTTATAGAATAACTCTATGTTCAACCTTTGGAGGAACTGCTAAACTGGTTTACCTTTGTAAACCAGCTGCACTGTTTTACACTTCCACCAGCAGTATATATGAGAATTCAATTTGTTCTATTTCCTTGTTACTGTACTTTTGATTATTGTTGTCTTAGTGGGTATTAAGTGATACATCTTTATGGTTTTGATATGCATTTCCCTGATGGCTAATAATGTTGAACATGTGTTTACTTATTACCCATTTTTGTATCTTTGGAGAAATGTTCAGACCTTTGTCTATTTTTTAATTTGGTTGTCTCTTTACCATTGGGTCATGTTATACCTTCCACATACAAGTCCTTTATCAGATAATGTGATTTGCAGACATGCTGCTTCTACTGCTGCTAAGTCGCTTCAGTCGTGTCCAACTCTTTGCGACCCCATAGACAGCAGCCCACCAGGCTCTGCTGTCCCTGGGATTCTCCAGGCAAGAACACTGGGGTGGGTTGCCATTTCCTTCTCCAGTGCATGAAAGTGAAAAGTGAAAGTGAAGTTGCTCAGTCGTGTCTGACTCTTCGCGACCCCATGGACTGCAGCCCACCAGGCTCCTCCGTCCATGGGATTCTCCAGGCAAGAGTACTGGAGGAGGTGCCATTGCCTTCTCCGGATTTGCAGACATACATTTCCTCAAATTCTGTGTTTTGTCTTTCACTTTCTTGATGACATCTGTTGAAGCATAAATATTTTTAATTTTTATGAAGTTCAATTTATTTTTTTCTTTTCTCACTTATGCTTTTGATGTCTTATCTAAGAAGGCATTGTTTAGCCCAAGGTCAATATTTACTTCTGTATTTTCTAAGAAGTTTATAGTTTTAGATCTTCCTTTTTAGGCTACTACCCATTTTGAGTTCATTTTTGTGTATGTTTTTGAGGTCCAGGTCCACTGGATATGGACTTATCTGAGCATGATTTGTTGAAAAGGTTGTTTCTTCCCTATTTAATTGACTTGACTCCCCTGTAGAAAGTCAGTTGACCTTAGATGCATGAATTTATTTCTAGATTTTCAGTTCTGTTCCATTGATATATATGTCTGTTCTTATTCCAATACCACCCTGTCTTGATTACCATTGCTTAGTAGTAACTTTTGCAATTGGGAGGTCCTCCAACTTTATTCCTTTTCAGGATTGATTTGGTTTTTCCAGGTGCCATGTGATTCCACATGAATTTTAGAATCATCTTGTTAGTTCTAAAAGAAGATGGTTGGGATTCCAATAGGGATTTATTGAATCTGCATATCAATTTGGAAAGTATTACCTTCTGGCCAGTATTTAAGTCTTTTGGTCCTTGAACATGGGATTTTTTTCCCATTTGATTAGATCCTTCACATCATTCAACTTTTTGTAGTTTTTTTTTTAAGTTCTGCATATCTGTTGTTAAATTTATTTTTATTCTTTTAATGCTTTTGTAAATGGAATTGTTTTCTTAGTTTCATTTTCTTATCGTTCATCGCAAGTGCATAGAAATACAATTAATTTTGTATCTTAATCTTGTATCCTGAGTCTTGAAATGTTTATGAGTTCTGATAGGTTGTTAGTAGATTTCTGATAGGTTGTTGGTATATTCTATATATAAGATCATGTCATTTGTGAATAGACATGTTTACTTCTTCTTTCCAGTATGGATGTTTTTTATGTCTTACTCTTGCCCCAGTTGCCCTGGATGTGTTACAGTGTTGAAGTTTTGAGAATAGGCATTCTTCGTCTTACTTTTGATCTTTTAAGAGAAGTCATCTAATTGTATGTTGTTATGTAAAAACTTTTAACTGTGCGGTTTTCATAGATGCCCTTTGTCAGGTTGACAAAGTACCCTTCAATTCCTAGTTTGTTGAATGATTTTATCACAAAAGGGTATTGGATTTTGTCAGATGTCTTTTTTAATGTAATTCTTATTTTTGGCTGTGCTGCGTCTTCGTAGCAGCGTGCGCTCTTCTCCCGTTGTGATGTGTGGGCTTCTTGTCGCAGTGGCTTCTCTAGTTTTTGCAGCATGGGCTCTGGGGCGTGCGGGCTTCAGTAGCTGTGGCTCCCAGGCTCTAGAGCACAGGCTCAGCAGCTGTGGCGCGTGGGCTTAGTTGCTCCATGGCCTGTGGGATCTTCCCAGACTAGGGATTGAACCCATGTCTCTGGCATTGGCAGATGGACTCTTCACCACTGACCCACCAGGGAAGCCCTGTTTGATACTTTTTATCCATCTGAGATGATCATGAGTTTTTGTGGTCACTGCTTTAAAGTTACCAGAATTCTATATCAAAAATTTACTGTTATTTCTTGTATATTATTTTCATGTATTTCTGCTATATAAACTATATAACTTTTATTAATTATAAAGTCTTATCTTTGATCATGTTACCTCAGATATACTGTAAACTGTTTTTAAAAATTAGCTTAATATTGGTATTATATCAAATACTTTCTCATGTTCTGAATATGAAAGTGAATTTCTAATAGTGATAACCTCTAGCACTTTTAAAACTTGAGAAAGTTAATCAGTTATTGACAGTTCTGGAAAATGGGTTTCTATGAATAGACCTGTATGGTGGTGTTAATTCTAGATTAGTAGTGATGTATAATGACAGCACACCTTCAAAAGCTAATATTTAACTTTGATGGGCAACATTGCAGGGTTGGCATAGGGAAATGTGCATTCTTAATACATTTTGGAAAGGATAATGTGAGTTCTATCAGCCTCAGGCTTGTTTCACACTTTAAAACTGTCTTTGCCTTCAGTACAAATAGCTTGAATGTTCTATTTATTTTTAACATTGCCATCTGTCACTGTGAGATACCAGGTCTGAAAGATGGAGCTATAGTTTGAGACTGCAACTTAAAGCTCCCTGTATTATTGCACAACAAGGGCAGTAAGGAAAATCTTCCCTTTGGAACTCTTGTTAATGTTCTCAGTATGACCAATTATTTGTGTCTGTAAAAATAAAGTTAATGAATCACCATGTCCTGACCAAGTTAGCACGTATCCATGGTACCTTAAGAAAAAGGGCGTGTGTGGGGTGGGGAGGTGGGGAGGAGAGTTAAGAGGAAGAAAGGTAAACGCTTGTTCCAAAGAAACTGGCGTTTGTTCCGTCCCCACAGCTTCTGCTTTGACAGCTGATGAGGCTGAGGTGAGTGGGAGGAAGAGGAAGGAAGCGCATGGGGACGTCTGTGTGTATCTCCTGCTTGGCATTTACTGAGCAGTTATTTACTGATGTCTTTCTTCAAGTTTTCAGTCTTCTCAGCTGTTGCCTCCGCAAATGTTTTTTCTGCGCACTTCTCTCCTCCTCCACCCCTTCCACATGTCACTCACCTCTCTGATGTTGGCTCACTGTCCTCTCTCCAGCTCACGTGCTTTCTGCTGACCTCTTCTCTCTGTGCAGCCTCTCTTAAGCCCATCTAATGAATTCTCCAGTTCTTGTAGCACATGTTTTCTTTCTAGGGTCAATATTTGGTCTTTATTAATTTCCATGGTTAAATCTCCCATCTTCTCACCTTATCCACCTTTTCTTCCAGAAAGAAAGAGCGAGTTTGGGGAGGGAAGGAGTAGGCAGAAGGTGGAGAAAGAGTGAAGAGAAAAGAAAAGAAAAGCTTACTTGATGGGCATGAGCTTCTAAAAATGAAGGACTAGAGAATTTAGACAAACCTCTCCTTTTCACTTTCATGCATTGGAGGAGGAAATGACAACCCACTCCAGTGTTCTTGCCTGGAGAACCCCAGGGACGGCGGGGCCTGGTGGGCTGCCATCTATGGGGTCACACAGAGTCGGACACGACTGAAGCAACTTAGCAGCAGCAGCAGCAGCCCCTCTGAAAACAGAAAATCTGGGCAGAAATGTAAAAATATAATATAGTCTCTTTGAAACACTGGAGAGTTAATAAGGTACTGAACAGTTACTGAGCTAGGATGAAGCAGAAGAAGGAAATCCAGAGAAGTGACCCAGTGTGTGGGGACCTGAGCCCTCAGGGTATCAGCTGATGGAGCAGAGAAAGTCCTGGTGCTCTCAGAACAACCCATGAAGCCCAATAGGGCCGAGTTGTTGATAATGCCCCAAGCTTTAAGTTAGGAGTTGTGTTGAAATTGACAACTGATTCTAAATCGATTCTAAAATTTGTATGGAAATGCAGAGCCCAAAATACCTAAGACAATGTGGAAGAACAAAATAGTGGAAACTTAATATTATAGATATCAAGACTTACTATTAAAGCTTCACTGATTAAGATACTGAGGTTAATACAAGGGTAGACAAATAGAATGGCAGTAAAGAACAGAGTCCAGGAACAAACCTTTGTACATATATTAATAGGTCCTTGATTTATGCCCTGAGGAGCATTGTGAAAAGGACAGTCATTTCAGTAAATGGTGCTAGCTCTTGAAAATTGTAGATCTGTATGTGACAGGTGCAACAGCAAAACTTCTAGAAGAGAATACAGTGGAATATCTTCATGGGCTATTTTCATGATCTTGAAGTCAAGTCGCTCAGTCGTGTCCAACTCTTTTGCAACCCCATGGACTGTAACCTGCCAGGCTCCTCCATCCATGGGATTTTCCAGGCAAGAACACTGGAGTGAGTTGCCATTTCCTTCTCCATCATGATCTTGGGTTATACATAAAGCAGTAATCCTAACTGAAAAGCTTAATTATTAAACTTAAAGTTTAGAAAGTAAATTGTAATATACTATTAAGATAGTGAAAAGGGCAAATCACAAAGTGATAAAGATATTTGCAGCACACTTATCTGACCAAGGTCATATAACCAAAGTATGTAAAGAATCAGAAAAGGAGAGATGAACTGATTTTTTTTTAATCGCCTGAAAACTTGAACAGCAGATATCAAAATGCTGAATAAGCACACCACAAGTTGTTCCACATCATGAGTCTTTAGGGAAATACAAATCAAAACTTTATCAACTCATGAAAACACACTCACCAGAATGCTTAAAATTTAAGAGTAGCAATACCCAAAGTTGCTGCTGCTGCTACTGCTAAGTCGCTTCAGTCGTGTCCGACTCTGTGCGACCCCATAGACGGCAGCCCAGTAGGCTCCCCCATCCTTGGGATTCTCCATGGAGTGGGTTGCCATTTCCTTCTCCAATGCATGAAAGTGAAAAGTGAAAGTGAAGTCGCTCGGTCGTGTCCAACTCCTTTAGCAACCCCATGGACTGCAGCCCACCAGGCTTCTCTGTCCATGGGATTTTCCAGGCAAGAATAGTGGAGTGGGTTGCCATTGCAAGGGTGTAAAACAATGGCAATTCCCATGTACTGCAGGGTAGCGTGATGTGGGACAAGCAGTGTTTGGCACTGCCTACTGAGTTGTACACGTATATCCCTTGTGACCCAGTAGCTGCACTCAGGTGTATATGTAGTATGTTCATAGCAACCTTATTCCTAATGTCAAACAACTAAAGAATTTTAAAGGTATATCCACAGTGGGATAGATAAAGGCGTGTTCATTCAGTGGATTCCTCCAGTGAAAATGAAATGAGTCATGGCTATATGCAACTACATGGATGAGTCCCACACAAATATTGAGGGAAAGAAGCCTGATTTACCTACGTACTTACACTGTATAATCCCATATATGTAAGGAGAGAATTCAAAGTCATAGAGTTCAGGGCTGTTGTGTGGTGATAAACTTTAAGCAGTGGTACTTCTGGAGAGGAGAATGAGTAGGTGGGTAGGAGGGAGGATCTGGAAGTGCTGGTAATGCTCTGCCCAGGTGGTGATTATACAGAAGTGTGATGACATAGAGCATCTTCTCATGTTCTTATTGGAGAAATGTCTATTCAAGTCCTTTGTCGATTTTTAATTGGTTACTTCATGTTTTTTAAATATACCTCCCATCCAGGTAAATCCTCCTTACGGTATTGCTTTAATACACAAAGGTTGAAAATCACATTCTCAAAATAGATGTTATACTTCCGTACTGTGAGGTACTCTGCAGCCCTCAAAAGAATTAAGTAGAAGCATATGTGCTCACTCAGGGTTTTTTTTTCTTTGATGTGTTGTTAAATGAAAGAGCAAATCACAGAGCAGTACAGTCCTGTTGTAAACTCGTAGAGGACCAGGAGGATGCATCCCTCACTGGAGAAGCACGTGAGATTGCAAATATAGCAACAGACACTTCTTTTTTTTCCATTTGCTTCTGTACTATTTAACTCCTTTACACTGATCATATATTACTCTTTATATACTATAATCTCCCCTTCACTCCACCCTGTCCAAATAGGTAATTTCTAAGGTCTTAATGCAGCCACTCCATAAATAGGTATTTTGTGAAAGCAGATTTAATGCAGATGTTTTATTTAGTTTATATACCTATGTGAAAAGCAGGACAGAGAGGTGAGAGCATGGGCTTCAGGCTTGGGTTTTAATCCCTGTGCCATGTTTTACTGTTCCTGTGCATGCCATTTGGCTTCTTGGATTTTTAATTTCCTCATCTAGGAAGTGAGCCAAGATTCATTTGAAGATTAGATGTAAAGCATTTAAAGCCCCCTGGATACTTAATCACTATCAGCCGGTATTATTTTATCAATTTATGGTTATCTACTATGCTATATCATTTAAATTCAGGAGTGTCTAAAATTAGGTCTATTTAGTTTATGTAGATAACTTATTTAATGTGTTATTTGTTGGTATAAGTTTATATGTAAATATTTCACAGTATACCAGTAACAAATAAATTACAGTCGCTTTCACGGGCCCATGGTGTGGAAGGCAGCTTCTTTGGATGGTCACTTGAATAGTTTGCATCATAAATTTTTTTGTTAGCAGACATAGAAGGAGCTGAGGTTTTCATTTTGAGGAAAGACAGTGATCAAATGTAATGCTAATGAAATCCTTACATTCATTTAAGAAGTAGTTTATAAAGCAACAGCCTGAATTTATAGAGTAATTTTTGAAATTAAAAAGTCCTGTATTCTTTTAGAAAACTGGCCCTTTGGAATCTTGTTTTTGTTGTTGCTGTTATTTTATTTGCAATTCTGCCTAATTATAGTTTTTTTCCTTTATGTTCATTTGTTGGCTTCTGGACTGTTTGTTTTCTTTCTCTGAGTGTGCAGCACTTTGCTCTTCTGTAACCATGCTTCCTCACTTGTCATTTTAGCATGAGGCAACCACTCTATAGCAAGTGAAAAGGTTCCAGTTTTTACTTCACCCCACGTGGAACATTGTATTGAATATTCTTCCCATTGAACACATGCTTCCTTTATTGCTCTGGAGGCAGATGTCTTAAGAATCAGATGTTAAAATCAGTGCCTTAGGAGGCATTGCTGTAAGATTTAAAAGAGTTCCAAAATGCTAGAATGCCCAGGTATTTTTCTCTCCAAATACATAGATACATCAAGATAATACTTTTCTCACTCTCAGGGAAAAACAGAGAATTCAAAACACCACATGTTTGTAGTTGCCTTAGACTTTTCGAATATCATATTTTTATTAAACTGGACCTTGAACCGATACAGCCTTGCAGGATACTAAGTATGCGGAATGTATTTTTGCTCCCCACATACCCCTTTTTAACTAACAGAGCAACTCAGAAAGACTTCCATGATGTGCCCGAGGTTTCACAGCTGGCCTGGAGAAGTCTTCTGACCTCTCCTGGTAATCACTGCCCGCCCCTAGTAGCCCTGGCCTTGCACCAGGTAGATTAAACTCATTTGTGATTATTAAACTAAAAAACCAGAATTTTCCCACCACAGAACACTGAATAGAGATAAAGTTTATTCTTTCATCTCCCAGAACAAGCTATTTATTTAATAACTTTTGGTTTTATTACAACAAGAGAAAATAAAAATGTATTTTTGGAAATGAACAGAACAGTAATTAGGGCAAAAGATGTGTTAAAGGGGAGATGAAGAAGAGTGCTTATCAGAACCTACTTCATTCGCTAGTTTTGTTTCAGCCATCATTCTTTCTAAGCCTCTCTAATTAATTAAAAAATATCTTTCAATTGCTCCTCACTGCACATAAGATGTACCTCCAGATTCTACTTTGCTGTGTCATTTTCAGCCATCCTCCTCCTCTGTTCTCTGGTTCTGCTCTTTCTCCCTGTGCTCGCTGGGCTCTGCTTTGGTGTCCTCAGAACACACCATGTGATCATGTAGCTTTCCCTCTGCTCCTGCTGCCCCTACAGTCAAAATGCCCTCCTTCCCACTCCCCCCGAGTTGACATTTTCCTTGTATTTAGACTCAGGCCATAATCTTCTTGTGCATGAAAGCTGCACTGACTGGCTCTCCCTGGCCCATCTCTCCCTGACCAGCATCCCCAGGCCTGCCTCCTGTTTGCCCCCGTGTCAGATCTAATAGCAGCTGTTTCCCTTGCTCACTAAGTTGCCATCTCCTCACTGGTGACAAATGTGTCTCATTCATCCTTGTCTCCCCCATAGGGTATGTGCACACTGGATGCACAATTAATGCCTGTGGAATTAGTCTATCTTAATGTTTACTACTAAAATAAAACTTCAGAATACAACCTTTATAACGTGTAATCCCTGACTTCAGAAAACCCCAGTGATTTCCCTTTGTGCCAGAATTATATACTGAACCTTTAGCCTGGAATTTAAGATGCTCCATAAAATACCAGAACCTTTATGTTTGTAACCTGTTTTTCCCGTTTCTCATCTCTACTCAGCATCAGTAATATGTTTCCCTATTCTCTGCTAGATTGTCCTTTGGGTTCCCCTGCTTCTATGCCTGTGGTCTTTCTTCTGCGTAAGATGACTTACTCTGTTCTTCACGGAGGCTCCTTGGGCCGCTGCTTCACAAACTTGAATGTACATTCAGTCTGCCTGAGAGAGAGAGTTAAAAACTGTAGATCATGATTCACTTGGGTGGGGCCTGATGTTCTGTATGTTTAAGAAGCTCCCAGGTAATTCCATAATACTGGTCCTAAGACTATGTTTTGAATAACAAAGGCCTGCAGCCTACAGTAGCTGTTCCTTGTGTCACTCAAGTTAGCTTATTTTGAATTTTATACTTCACTTTTTGTGTCTTTTTTCATAACCTAGAATTGCTTCTGGATAGATATTCTATTGTATATTAATTTTCATCCTTTATACATAGCATTTGTTTTAAAACAATTGATCAATAATTATGAGTAAGAATAATTTCTACTACTAGTATCAGAGATGTTTCCTAAACTCCCATTTAGGCCTTAGCCAGTGCTTAGGGTAGGTTCAATCTAATCCTTGCCATATAAAGCAACTTTTCCATTTCTGATCATTTCCAGTATTCATTCATTCAGTGATCAAACGTTTACTGAGTGCATACCGAGTACTAGGGCTAAAATAGTGGACACAACAAACAAAAATATTGTCATTTTGCTGTTTGTATTCAAGTTGATGAGAGGGAAAGAAAAAGGCAAATATATTAAACATACACTAAGGTAGGTAAGTGCTGTGGAGAAAAATGAAGCCTAGAAGTGAGGTTAGAAAGTACTGGGATGTGGTTCCTGTGGGGCTGTAATTTCAGAGGAGGAGAGTGGAGTGATCAGGGAGGGGTTTATTAGAAAGTAATGTGAAAGTGAAAGTCTCTCAGTTGTTCTTTGTGACTCCATGGATAGTCCCTGGAATTCTCCAGGCCAGAATACTGGAGCCTTTCCCTTCTCCAGGGGATCTTCCCAACTCAGGGATCACAAACAAGGTCTCTCATGTCGCAGGCAGATTCTTTACCAGCTGAGCCACAAGGGGAAACCCAAGAATACTGGAGTGGTTAGCCTGTCCCTTCTCCAGGGGATCTTCTTGACCAAGGAATTGAACTGGGGTCTCCAGCATTGCAGGTGGATTCTTTACCAACTGAGCTATCAGGGAAGCCCCATTAGAAGGTAACTTTGGGAGCCAAGACCTGAAGGAGATGAGGAGTACGGATAAGCACTTACTTGTGGGAAGAGCTTTCCAGAGAGGAAACTGCAAGTGTAAGGACACTGAGCAGCATGTGTCCAGGCTTGTTAAAGACTCAGCAGAAGGGCCGGTTTGACTAGAGCAGTGAGTGAAGACGTGGGTGAGGTCTGGAGGGTGGAAGGGCATCAGATTCTCCTTGGGGCTTGGGTGCCACTGTGTGGATTTGGACTTTCGTTTAAAGCTAGATGGGAAGACGTGAGAAAGTTTTGAGCAGAGAAAATTCTATCATAAAAATTACCCAAATTATTCAAACCCTTGATAGTCTGTCTGTAAATTCTACCAGTCTCATGGCCATAAACATAGAATCAGATCACATCTCACTCCATTGACAGCAACCCTCCTGATTGACTAGAAAGTAGCCTTTGCCTTCTCAGGGAATTCTCTTGTTGCCCCCACTAGCCACATAGACCCATCTTAGTTCTTCACAGGATAACCTCCATTTTGTAAAATGCAAGAAGAAAATAACAGGTGACCTCTCCTTTGCCGTCAGCAGTCATTGAAAGGCAGAGCATGATGCTTTTTAGTGAGCCACATTTTAAACTTTGTGTTTTAGAGTAATTATAGTCTCAGACAAAGTTACCAAAATAGTACAGAGAGGTCCCATATATTCAAAGCTCAACTTCTCCCAGTTGTCACACCTCACATAACTATACTGTACATCATCAAAACCAGGAAATGACATTGTCACCATGCAGTGAAACAGATTACAGACATCAGTGCACTTTCACCGAGGTTTGCACACACTCGTATTCTTACCTGTATTTTTACATGGCAGAAAGTGCAGCCTCTGAGTTCCAGGTGAGGGTTATTTTGTCATTCTCCTGCACTCAGGAGAGCTACCCTCTAATTTATTTATCCCATCTGTGCTCGTATGTTGGGGAGCATGAGGGGCTCTTGAGTTGCACTGAATGTCCCCCCACATGGCTTCTCTACAGCATGGACTCCCCTTCACCCTGCCCCCTTTTTCCCTCTCCCCTTTCTCTTTCTGTTGGGCCCCTACCCTTGTGTCTTCAGTGCTGAGGAAGTGAGCGGGGAGGAGGGATAGCTGTGCCTTTTCCACCATAAAATAAACTCTTGGGAGCCTCATTTCCTATTCATCAAAATCCATACGTCCATAGCTGTTCCAATGGTAAAAAAAAAAAAAAAACCCACATGTTTTGTTTCTTGTGCTCTGGATTTCTCTGTGGTCTCATATTGCGAAATCACATCAATTCATTGTTTTTCTTATTGTGGCCTACCATTTATCAACACTCCTTTATTCAGAACTGCAACCAGAGAGGAAAGAATAATAAATACTCCCCAGGCATCTTTGAATTCAACAATTCCTACTTGTGTGACCTTGGCTTCCTCATCTCTAAGACAGGAATAGTGTTCTAATCAACTTTATAGTGTTATAATGAAGACTGTCTATAAATTATTTAGAATCTTTCTGGCAAATGAAACATCATTTTATTTACTAGAAACAAGTGTCTGAACATGGATTTATATTGGTATTGGTGAAAACTCATTTAGAACAGAAAATATTAATTTAATGTTAATATTTTAATATCTTCCAATACATTTATTTTTTTCATATCTAGTCGGGTTAACAATGCAGTACTGCTATTTAGTATAAATATTGAATATCTTCAATATTTATATAAGTACAGCTAACAATTTTAACACTTGGCAGTGCATAAAGGGGGGAAGGCAATGGCACCCCACCCCAGTACTCTTGCCTGGAAAAACCCATGGACGGAGGAGCCTGGTGGGCTCCAGTCTATGGGGTCGCTAAGAGTCGGACACAACTGGGCGACTTCGCTTTCAGTTTTCACTTTCATGCATTGGAGAAGGAAATGGCAACCCACTCCAGTATTCTTGCCTGGAGAATCCCAAGGACAGAGGAGTCTGGTGGGCTGCCGTCTATGGGATCGCACAGAGTCGGACACAACTGAAGCAACTCAGCAGCAGCAGCAGCAGCAGTGCATAAAGGAGGAGGTCATAATCAGAAACATTTAATTCTGGGTTTTTTTTTTTTTTTTTTGTATTGAAGTATAGTTGATCATGTGGGAGAAGGCAGTGGCACCCCACTCCAGTACTCTTGCCTGGAAAATCCCATGGACGGAGGAGCCTGGTAGGCTGCTGTCCATGGGGTCTCTAGAGCGACTGAGCGCCTTCACTTTCACTTTTCACTTTCATGTATTGGAGGAGGAAATGGCAACCTACTCCAGTGTTCTTGCCTGGAGAATCCCAGGGACGACAGGGCCCCGTGGGCTGCCGTCTGTGGGGTCACACAGAGTCAGACACGACTGAAGCGACTTAGCAGTATAGTTGATCATGTACAATTCTTATTTTTTAATTCTGAAAAAAACTTTTCAGGTTTTTAAACTTTTCATTTGCATACTAAAAAATTGTGCATTCCAGTCTCATAATTTTTCATGCAAAGGCAGTATACATTGATAATTTTTTTGTCTGACTAGAAAACAATCACGACTCATTATCAGCAAAGATATTCAGAGTTATGTTCTCCCAGCCTGTCGCTGCCAGTTTAATGATTCAGCCTTTTGTAGACAGTACTTCCTGCTAGATCAGTTTTTTTTTTTTTTTTTTTAATTTTTAATTGGGTGTAAATACCATCATTTTTATAGAATACACTGTCTCCCATATGGATAGCAAATATAAACAACCGAGTAGTCAGTGACTTTTTAAAAAGTTAAAGTATTAATTAAATATCAGTTTAGTCCTAGTGTTTTCTGTGTGTGAAGTGGGTGGGTGGAGTTATCCTGGCAAAGCCTGTTCTGCAAGTATAGTTGGGCTGGGGCGTCTCTGCTGTGTTGGAAAGCAGGACATGCCAAGAGAGGATTAAGCTCGTGCAGGCAGAGCTCTCCCGTGCACACAAACCACTCTGCTTGACTAAAGACCAGAAACCGGGGCTAAGGAAGCTGCTGGGAGCAGAGCCGGAACCTCTGCGTGCTGGGAAGGTCTGACTGGGAGTCACCCCGCGGTGGTGGATAAGTCTGAGCCGGTATGATTGTCATTCATTCTGCACGGAATGCAGAGCCACGGTGTCCTGTCGAGCCTACTGCCAAGTGCAGCCGTTCGGAATAATTTTAATTATTGATCCTAAAACCTGTGCCACAGCGAGAGGTAAGGACATCTCAGTCAGTTATTCAAGTGTTTGACAAATATTTCACTGAGACTATTTTATATTGCATTTGGGCACGTATTTCCTTGGCTGCTTTTAGGTGACTGGCTAATTATTTAACTGTCCACAAATGGAATAACTGAGCTTTGACTTTCAGCATGGTTGTAGAGAGGTGATCGTTTTTTGAAGTAGATTGAACTATGTAGGTATTATCTCTTACTTTCCTAGGTTCAGGAAATGCTTACTTTAAAATTTCAGATCAGCTTATTTCTTAATGCTTTCCAGACCTCAGGTTAATGTACAAAAATTTGCATGTTAAAAGAACATATCTGTTTCATAAGCAGCAAATATATATCATACTTAAATTTTTTTTCCTGCTGAGTAAATAACATCTTAGTTATTGACAAATAGAAAATAGGCAGCACTGATTTACTGTAAAGAATTTGGTAGTCTGTACAGACTGTTCAGATTAGCACAAGGAAGTAATCCTTCTGCCCTTTTATCTTCAGATATTTCTTTCCTCATTTGCATTAGTAAGGATAGCCATCTCTATCCATGATATATTAGCATTAATTCTTTTTTCCCTCTTGCACAGACTTTCTTACCATCAGGGTAGTACTCCATATTTATATGGTGCTTCTTCAGATCTTGGTTATAAATACTTTTCATTAAGATAACATGGAGACCACAGTTTTCTCTAAGTCACAGACTATCCCTGTTAAGAAGTTGAACATTTTTCTTTTCTACTACTGTTTAAATAATATTGATATTTTTATTTTCAAAACCACAAATGGAGAAAGCTCAGAATTTAGAGCTTTTTCACTGTGAACTTTTAAAGAAGCACCAGTTGTTCATATGATAATGGTTTGCAACTGTAACTTCTTTTTTAGCATATTATGTAGTACTATATGATATTCAAGATGAGAGAGCAGAAATCTAAAGTTTCTTAGGTTAAGTTTGCACGTAAGACAGTTACACAGGCAGAAACTAGAAAGTGACCCTGTATTTATGTGCACCTTTCCTTAGTGACCTCAGCCCTGAATTCAGGAGGTTTAAGACGAGATATGATCAAACCTGGTTTGTAAAGCCGACTCAGGTTCTGGTTAGCCCTGTACCTCGGAGGATTCTACAAGTGTTCAGAGAAATTGCAGTCGTGAAACAATTCCTGTTTATTGACACATGCAGAGTTAAATGGTTGGCATTTGTAATTTCATATCAGCATTGTAGTAATGCTGCTGCATTAGTGATGCATTGAGTGATGCTGCTGCTGCTAAGTCGTTTCAGTTGTGTCTGACTCTGTGCAACCCCATAGACGGCAGCCCACCAGGCTTCCCCTTCCCTGGGATTCTCCAAGCAAGAACACTGGAGTGAGTTGCCATTTCCTTCTCCAATGCATGAAAGTGAAAAGGGAAAGCGAAGCTGCTCAGTCGTATCTGACTCTTAGCAACTCCATGGACTACAGCCTACCAGGCTCCTCCGTCCATGGATTTTCCAGGCAAGAGTACTGGAGTGGGGTGCCATTGCCTTCTCTGACTCTGAATGGTAGATATTGTTATTGTCATTCTCACTGTGTGTTTGAGGGAACTGGACTTAAATATTAAATAGGTCATTTGCTCAAGACCTTGCATGTGGTAAGTGATTAGAGAGTAGATTCCAGCCCTCAGGTCTATCTCACTCCAAGGTCCAAGTTCTTATTTCCCAGAAGGTCAGATCTTCCATAGAGCAAGCTTCTGAGGCATCTGCCTTTAAATAGAGTTCTCCTTATCTGTTCTTTCTTCTTCAGTTATGGGATGTTTCTGCTCCAGCTCCTGCAGAAGGAAAGGATGGGAGGGGAAGGGGGAAATATCCTACACAAACAAAACCCACCTGGATCATATCAGTGTTCCACACCAAACTTCATAGCTTAATAAAGTGCACAGGGTTTTTTGACATCAAAGTGAATATGATTACATTTTAATCTAGTAAAAAAAAATAATTTCAAGAAAACAGTTTTCACAGTGTTAAGATTAACGTTCAACATGTTCATATTTCTAGAACTTCAGCAATAAAATTTAAATTAGTTTTTATTGGAGTATCATAGCTTTATGGTGTTGTGTTAGTTTCTGCTGTACAGCAAAGTAAATCAGCTATACTTATGTCCCCCTTTTCTTGGATTTCCTTCCCATTTAGTATTTTTTATAGTTCTCTTACTTTTGATGTTACTGAATTCCTAAGAATCTGTGCTTATTCCAATCTAATTTATAAGACAGATGTATAAATCAGTGTTCTCTTAAAATAGTACTAGTTTTTAAGCTTCATATCAAATAGTACTAGTTCACCTTGGAAAAATGAGAGCCCAGATTATTTAAAAATCCTCAGCAGAGATGCTTCTACAGTCTTTTTATTATAACTCATTCTAGTATTAGAATCCTAAAGTGTCAGGAATTTATATCCACCTCATGTTTCCTCCCACTCTCCTCTGCTAAAATGCAAATCTTTTTGTTCTGTATTTAGAAATGAAATTAGTCAAGAGTCTTTTATATAATAACTGAGGTGGTAAAGCTACCGAGATAAAAAAAAATTTTTACTTTGTTTTTGTACAGAGTTGAGGAACAAAACCAATCACATTTATTGTTTTAATTTGTAATTTAAAATTTAAAAATAAAAGTCAGTACCAGTTTAACAAGAACAATGTAAAATTTGCTTATATTACTCTAAAATCACATAAGCTAAATTTGAGCCTTCTTTCATGTTCGTTACTAAAATTTGTAAGTCCCAGAAAAGTAAACGTATGAGGTGAATAATAAGACTGTCCTAATCATACCCTAATGTCCATTTTCCCAAGGAAACGGTGATTTCTGAAGCTCTTATCATAGCATGCCCTTCGTGGTTTATCTATCACTGTTTATGTCCTGCCCTGGGAAGAGCAGCAGTATGAAGTTGCTTTGGTTCCATTCTTAACTCTGAGAAAGAGATATTTTTATTCAAACACCCAAGTATTTTAGTGGAATACAGGCATGCTGTTCCATGTAAGAGTTGTATTGGATATTCTGAAGAAGCAGTCTGTTGCCAGTTTTCTGCTTCTTTTTTTCCTAATGAACTGTTCTTATCTCCTCTATGTCTGAACAGCTCTTCTTTAAAATTTACTACAGATTTATTTTCTAGATCTGTTAGTTTCATCCATTTGCACGCCTGTCTGTTATGCCTTTTGAAATGCCTCCTCTTCTCTGCTATGAGTAAATACAAACCTGCTTGACTTACATAACTGTTAGTAGCTTCCACTCGCTGTGCATGCACGCACGCTCAGTTGCTCAGTTGTGTCCGACTCTTCGCGACCTTAGGGACTGTAGCCCGCCAGGCTCCTCTGTCCATGGAATTCTCCAGGCAAGAATACTGGAGTGGGCTGCCATTTCCTCCTCCAGGGGATCTTCCTGACCCAGGGATCTCTTGTGTCTCCTGCATGGACAGACAGGTTCTTTACCATGGCACCACCTGGGAAGCCCCATTAGTAGCTTTCCAGGTTTTCAAACAAGAGCCGTTACTGTCAGAGCTATTTTATATTCAGTATTGCGTGCACAGGACATTTCTCAAATACCTGGTTTCCTCCTTTGAGGTTGAAATGTACAAATGCCAGAACCCTTCCAGCGGCCACATTCCAGAACCTCATCCCTGGCCTGGGCTGGTCCCCAATGATACCCCAGCAGCTGTCACACACATCAGTCTGAGAACTGTGTTTTTTCTCTTATTTCCAAAATTGTTTATGAGTCTGTACTTTCTTATTCCATAATAACTTCAACAGTATGTTAAGATTTAATACTCAAGTTTATCTACATATTTTCTTGGACATCTGCTTTGGGATAGATGGAGGCCAGTGAATCCCAAGGCTGAAATTGCTTTATTCTTGCTTTAAAAACTAGCAGGAAACTCAGTAGTTCCTAGAGAGACAGCACATATTTTACATTTTGAATATCAACCTGATAGAATATGTTTTCAGAAATTCAGGATATATAGAAAATATTCACCTCTTTTTCTCTTACTATAGTGAATTCCTGAAACTTAGTTCAAAAGTTAATCTTTATAAACTATATGGCACTTTTTCTAGTACAAAGAGTAGTATAAATGGCCATTGTAGTGTTCACCAGGGACTTGCTAACAGATTAGAGAAACAGTATATCATATGGCATGATCAACAACTATAAATGTTTTTAACAATTAAAAACTGTATGCTTGTGCTTCAAGTTCTGGAAATAGTTATAAGCATGATGGCACCCCACTCCAGTACTCTTGCCTGGCAAATCCCATGGACAGAGGAGCCTGGTAGGCTGCAGTCCATGGGGTCGCTAAGAGTCGGACACAACTGAGCGACTTCGCTTTCACTTTTCACTTTCATGCATTGGAGAAGGAGATGGCAGCCCACTCCAGTGTTCTTGCCTGGAGAATCCCAGGGATGGGGGAGCCTGGTGGGCTGCCGTCTATGGGGTCACACAGAGTCGGACACGACTGAAGTGACTTAGCAGCAGCATAAATGATGTATGTAAGGACTCCTTATTTCTAAATTTTGGAGAAAAATAAAGCAATTTAACTTTAAAAAACTAAACTTAATATACTATGCTTAAAATAATAACATTTAACAATGGTCTTCCTATTTTAAATTTTTATAGAAGCCTTTTCCAAGATAATTTAGAAAGCTGAAGGTATTTTGTTATGTAGCTGTCCAGTGGAATTTTAAATTATGTCCTTTTTTCCTCCTGATAAATTTTCTTAAAGCAAAGACATTTCCCACAGACTCTAGAGCTTTCTCTGCTTTTCTAACTTTATACTTTCTCAGAGTGTTTCTTGATTCCTCAAGTATTTCCATTGAAATCTAGAATTCATAAATTGCCTAGTTAAACTTCTCATGCCCCAAACTGAGATCTAAACTAGCTACTTACCTTGTCTGAAAGTTTGCAACAACTTATCGGCCAAATCAGGACTTAAACTACATCTCTGCATTCCTGGCCCCAGTGTGCTTCCACTTGCTCTTGCCTGCTCAATAATAGGCATGTTTGGATGGGCGGCCTTCATTGGACCATTTTATTATTGAAAGTTGAAAGTTTAGTCACTTAGTCATGTCTGACTCATTGCAACCCCACGGACTGTAGCCCACCAGGCTCCTCTGTCCACTGGATTTTCCAGGCAAGAGTACTGGAGTGGGTTGCCATTTCCTTCTCCAGAGGATCTCCCCAACTCAGGGATCGAACCCGGGTCTCCCACATTGTAGGCAGACGCTTTACCTTCTGAGCCAGCAGGGAAGTCCTTGTTTTATTATTAGAAAGACCTAAAAGCTTTCAGTTTCTGAGCTATTGGTTTAGTATGGTTTCTAAATCTTCATATAGGATTGCTAACATTTTATCCTTGCTGAATATTTTTACCACATACAAAAGCTATATATTTAGATATTATAGAATAGCACCAAATAAACTGAAGAAAAAGAATTTGAAATTAGGTCATCTTAATAATTAGAGCTGGATACAGGAAAGGTATAAAGGTATAGAAAGAAAAGGTATGAAGTATCATTATTCTGATAACCTTATTATATTTAACTTACTATTTTGAATGTAATGGGAGGTTAATTAGATTTTATTTAGCATACCTCATCTGACAGATAGAAAATTTGAATGATCAGATACTGGTTTGTATTTGAATTTAAATCATTTAGAGTGTGAGGCTAACTGAAACTGAATTTAAATTAGCTCATGTAAAGCACTGAAGCATAGTAGAGCCTCAGTACATGTTAACTATTCTGTAATGTTATGATATTACTCTAATTTCTGAGTTTTCCTTCAGGTTTCATTGGAGATTAGGCTTAGGATTCAGTTTATCTTTTTCTTTCTCTTGCCTTTGTAGGACTGGGAACAGGCTAGTGAGATGGAAGGTCTAACAAGACCAGAAAATGTACAGAGATAAAAATAGAGTCAGTGACAGAATTTCTTAGATGTGTCATTATTCCATCAAATGAAAACCTACCTTGAGTTTGGTTTGCAAGAAACTCTCAGAGGGTGTTTTTTTGTAAGATAAAAAGATACATTTTCAGTCATTGGATTAAAGAAGTTCTTTTATATCATTATTCATCTCTTTATTTATATTAAAACTTTTCTATATTATGAAAAAAGAAAAGTTAGAAGAGGTTCTATACATCAGTTACTGGAAAAAGTGTTTTGTTTTGTTTTGTTTTTTTTTTTAGTTCAGTTTATTTAATATTTGAGTCACATATAATCTAGCTTATCCAGAATTTTTTTCTTTAAAAGTTTGTCAAATTATTGCTCTAGTGAATCAGTTTAATTTCCAAGTCCATTTATTTTCAAATAAAAAAAACTTTTTTGGTTTAGTGTAAAATTAATTGATATACCCAAAGCTATAAACTAAGTAAGAATTATGTCATATTTTTTCCAGCATGAGTGCTGACTTAACTGGTTCAAAAGTTATCTTTCTGAGTTGCCCACAGATCCTTTCAGGACATATGACAGTGCATGCTAAAAATAAGTTGATTTTGATAACTCTTCCCAATATCCCTTTTAATAAATTTGAAAATACTAAGTAGCATAGTTCACCTCAGCTATTTAAGACTGTCACTGGAAAGATATGGCATGTTTCTTTGCTTCTATTTAAGACATTAGCAACCTAATACAATTTTTCTATTTTTAGAATTCTTTATGCTGGGAGGGATTGGGGGCAGGAGGAGAAGGGAGCGACAGAGGATGAGATGGTGGATGAAATCACTGACTCGATGGACGTGAGTCTGAGTGAACTCCGGGAGTTGGTGATGGACAGGGAAGCCTGGCGTGCTGCGATTCATGGGGTCGCAAAGAGTCGGACACTACTGAGTGACTGAACTGAACTGAACTGATGTACACTTGTACCCTGTAGAATTCTTTTATGTTTGAGTTTTTTATTGAAAGGCACTGCTGATATGTTTACAGAATTCCTATGTTTATTACAATTTCTAAGGGATAATTTTGCCTTGGCTTAAGGCTTTAGTTGTTTATATTGCTACTTGCCTCTCCAGTCTGATGTACTCATTTACATCCCTGCAACAGATGCAAGGCAAGCAGGAGCACAGGAGGTTTATCACATGAGTATAAAAGCAAAACTTTAAACGTACCTGGCAGAAAGTGAAGAGGAACTAAAAAGCCTCTTGATGAAAGTGAAAGTGGAGAGTGAAAAGGTTGGCTTAAAGCTCAACATTCAGAAAACGAAGATCATGGCATCTGGTCCCATCACTACATGGGAAATAGATGGAGAAACAGTGGAAACAGTGTCAGACTTTATTTTTCTGGGCTCCAAAATCACTGCAGATGGTGACTGCAGCCATGAAATTAAAAGACGCTTACTCCTTGGAAGGAAAGTTATGACCAACCTAGATAGTATATTCAAAAGCAGAGACATCACTTTGCCAACAAAGGTTCGCCTAGTCAAGGCTATGGTCTTTCCTGTGGTCATGTATGGATGTGAAAGCTGGACTGTGAAGAAGGCTGAGTGCCGAAGAATTGATGCTTTTAAACTGTGGTGTTGGAGAAGACTCTTGAGAGTCCCTTGGACTGCAAGGAGATCCAACCAGTCCATTCTGAAGGAGATCAGCCCTGGGATTTCTTTGGAAGGAATGATGCTAAAGCTGAAACTCCAGTATTTTGGCCACCTCATGTGAAGAGTTGACTCATTGGAGAAGACTCTGATGCTGGGAGGGATTGAGGGCAGGAGGAGAAGGGGACGACAGAGGATGAGATGGCTGGATGGCATCACTGACTCGATGAATGTGAGTCTGAGTGACCTCCGAGAGCTGGTGATGGATAGGGAGGCCTGGCGTGCTGCAGTTCATGGGGTCGCAAAGAGTCGGACACGACTGAACGACTGATCTGATCTGATCTGATCTGATGGTTGTCCCCAGTGGCTCGGTGATAAAGAGTCTGCCTTCAATGGAGGAGATGTGGCAGGAACCTCGGGTTCAATCCCTGGGTTGGAAAGATCCCCTGGAGAAGGGCATGGCAACCCACTCCAGTATTCTTGCCTGGAGAATCTCCTATGGACAGAGGAACCTGGTGGGCTATAGTCCATAGGGGTCACAAAGAGTCTGACATGACTGAAACGACTTAACACAAGCAGGATGGTTGTCACATTCAAAACTTAAAAATTAAACAAGGCAAACTAAATGATTATCTTCATAGATACAGAGAAATAATTTGATAAAAGTCAATACTTGTTCATTTTATATATTTTGACAATTAAAAATAGGGAGTTTTTTAAAAATCTGTTTAATATTTCTATCCAAAAACCCAAGAAAATTTTATTCTTAATGGTGAGATATAAGCAATCTATTTAGATCAAGAACAAGATCATCATTTATTCAAGGTTCAGTAAAATTAAACAAAAAGAAATAAATGGAAAGGAAGAAATAAGTCGTGTTACTTACAGATGATTGTCTACAAATCCAGAAGAATCTCCTGTCAAATTATTAGAAGTAATAACAGATTTGAGCACGGTTGCTGAATGAAAGATAAATTAATACAATGACAACAGCTGCACCTAAATTAAAAAAATTTTTTTTGTTCAGCAGAAAAAAAAAAAAAACTTTATATTTAATTCTCACAACAATCCTGTTGCTGCTGCTGCTGCTAAGTCACTTCAGTCGTGTCCGACTCTGTGCGATCCCATAGGTGGCAGCCCACTAGGCTCCTCTGTGCCTGGGATTCTCCAGGCAAGAATACTGGAGTGGGTTGCCATTTCCTTCTCCAATGCATGAAAGTGAAAAGTGAAAGCGAAGTCGCTCAGTCGTGTCCGACTCTTAGCGACCCCATGGACTGCAGCCCACCAGGGTCCTCCGTCCATGGGATTTTCCCGGCAAGAGTACTGGGGTGGGGTGCCATTGCCTTCCCCACAACAATCCTGTTAGGTAGTTACTATTTTTAATGTTTTCATAGAAAAGGAAAATGAAGGTCTGAGAATTGAGTACCTTGTCCACAGTCATACAGCTGAAAGCTGCAGAGACGTGGTTGGAGCCCTAGTCATCTGACACACCCTGATACATGTGTTTCTGTTTTGTCATTGTTGTTCAGTCACTCAATTGTGTCTGACTCTTTGGGACTCCATGGACTGCAGTATGCCAGGCTTCCCTGTCCTTCATCATCTCTCGGAGTGTGCTCAAACTCATGTCTACTGAGTCGGTGATGCCATCCAACTGTCTCGTCCAGTAATCAGCTATTAGATTTTTTTCTTTTTTGCATTTCCCAGATGGTGCTAGTGGTAAAAAACCCACCTACCAATGCAGGAGACTTAAGAGATGCGGGTTTGATCCCCTGGAAAGGGCATGGCAACCCACTCCAGTGTTCTTGCCTGGAGAATTCCAGGGACGGGGGAGCCTGGTGGGCTGCTGTCTATGGGGTCGCACAGAGTTGGACACAACTGAAGCGACTTAGCAGCAGCAGCAGCAGCAAACATACAAAAAAGTTTAAAATCAGTTTTAAAACCTTTAAAAAGTGAAAAAGTTTAGGAAATAAAAGATTTAAAAGAAATAGGACCGTATGTTTATGACCTCAGATAAGGAAAGATATCTTAAAGAAACCATACACAAAGACATGATTAGGAATATATACAGTACAAGCCAAAGACAGGGAAACATGTTCTTGACAAAAAGTAACCGACAGGGGACTCATTTCCAGATTGTATAAAGATCTCTTGCCCATCAGTAAGAAAAAGACAGCCAGATAGTAAAATGGGCCAAGAGTGTAAACAGTTGTTTCACTGATGAGGAAGACTGAATGACCAGTGGACATGGAACAGTGCCTAACCTTATTAGTAAGCACAGAAATGCACTTTCAAGTGGAATATAACATGTCATATTGATGAGATTAACAAAAATGGAAATGTCTGATAGAACTAAATAGAACAAAGAAATGAAGAGTGAAAAATGTAAGTATGTCCTATGGGAATATTATGTTGGTAAACTGTTCTAGAGAATATTTTAGCAAAGCTGAAACATGGTTGAAAAGTAACATGCTGTACAGTCCAGTCATCCTCTTCAGCATGAGTGCCAGAGATGTTCTCTCAGAATTGTGCATCCCACCTCTAACTTTGTCTGCTTGGCCATCTGAACTCATTACAGATCTTAGAACTCGAGGCATATGAGCAAGTAAACCTAATGCAGAGCCCCTTATCTGGCACAAGTCCTCTTCCTTTAATTTCCTGAGAAATTCCTTCAAGCTCAGACTTCTCTCCCATCGGTCTAGAAGATTCCTGAGACCCAATTCAGAGAACTCTGATTTAAGTGAAATATTATGAGAAAAGAAGATTTTTTAGGATTTGCTGGAGAAATACTGTACTTGTGCAGTTAAAAACATCTGGTGCCCCGCCTCTCTGTGTCAAGGTTTCCTGAGCCCCTATGAGCTGATTGTCGGTATCTTAAAGCTTTACCTTGGAGATACTAAAATAAATACTGCAAAATTTTTAACTACTGGAAGGACTGGTTGAGTTGGGTTTGTGTCAAGTCTTGAAAGAAGACTGCAGTGTGAAATCATGTCTAAATGATATGGAAGAAGATAGCCTGTGGCACATGCTGCGTTTTAACTCTTGACTAGGGCATGGTGGCTCAGATGGTAAAGAATCTGCCTACAGTGCAGGAGACCCAGGTTCCATCCCTGGGGAAGGGAATGGCAACTCACTCCAGTATTCTTGCCTGGAGAATACCGTGGACAGGAGCCTGGCAGGCTACAGTCTGTGGGGTCACAACGAGTCAGAACACGACTGAGCAACTCACACTTTGACATTTACAGGGAATTTGAACAGATGGTGCTGTGATTTGATTTTGTTTTTTATTTTTTATGCATTTTTTTCTGTGGAAATGTCACTGTTTATGCAATGTGGGAGACCTGGGTTCGATCCCTGGGTCAGGAAGATGCCCTGGAGAAAGGAGCAGCTACCCACTGCGGTATTCTTGCCTGGTGGGCTACAGTCCATGGGGTTGCAAAAATCAGACCCAACTGAGCAGCCAACACTTTCACTTTCAGTTACTAGTTTGTTATAAGAAAATGGGTGGGGGCAGTGCAGTGTCCAAAAGAAACTTCTTTTAGCCATTTTATTATCTAAGAAATGGGAAGGAAATATAAAGTGAAGAAAAAATTAATATGAAGAGACATTTATATTTGGAAGTGTTTATTAGACCTTACACAGATCACCTGATTTTTAATCCTGATTCCATGACCTTAGACATGTTACTAAACACTCTGTGCCTGAGTTTCTTCCTCTGAAAGGGGGCTAATAGTAGTGTTTTCCTTATAAGGTCTTATGAGAAACGAATGGTTAATAAATATAAATTCTTACGCAGTTGCTGACATGTAACTAAACATAAAATAAATGCCGGCTGTATCTGTGTATTATTTGTTCAGTATATTAATAATAATATAACCAAATAATAATATAAGTATTATTATTTATTTGTATTCCTCTCCTCAGTGAGCTCCAACAGCAAGGAGCTGGCCTCACCTGTTCCCCGCCGTACTCTCAGGGCTGAGAACAGTTTCTGAGATGTGGTAGGCATTCACGTGCTTGTTGCTGAATGAATACAAGTTAAAATTCAGTTCCCATCCCTTTGAAACATTCCTGGAAATCTGAGACTAAAAGAATTCTTTCTCATATACATCGTATGCAGTTGTCAGAGTCAACAGATATTTTCACCAAATTCACCATCAAAATACAAAGGCCTACTTTTTAACATGTATCTTGGATATTCTGGCCAATTATTAAAATCTGGAAAAGAAATCAGAAATTATTCCTTTCAGAAACAGAATGGAATTACTGTATTTGCTCCAACAGAATTACATATCCATGAAATTCGAAAAGATCAACTAAAATCCTTCTTAAATTGTAGAGATTTTAGAGAATGATCAGATTTGAGCCATACATAAAGAAATCATTTTCTAATATACCTACTATTTTAGTAACTACGATAAATGAAGAAAACTGTTATTCTACAGAAGCAGCAAACAATATCCCTAACAAGAAGTATGTAGAATGTATCTTTTCATAAAGAGAATTTAGAAAACTTTGCTGCAAGATTTAAAACTTTAGAAACATTATGACAGGCCCCATTTCCAGGTAGAAATACTGAATATAACAGAAATTAAAATTCTTCCAAATATATAATGTTATGGTACTGTAATGCAAATTTGCTTGTTTTTATGTGTTAATCTTAATACAGAAATGGTTTGATGGCCACATTTTAAGAACAAAGAGTCAACAGTCTACTAGAAACTGGGGAGAATAAAACTCATACAAGTTCAGTAACTTTTAATATACTAATATGATATGTGTGACATCTTCTAAGTTACCCCAGTGTGCTACAAATGTCTCATTAGCAGATAAGAGAGCATATCAGTTAATTTTATAGCAAGAATCTCAGATACAAGTGAGGCTGTAATTTCCCCAGAGTGTCACACAGCATGTTAATGATGGCATCAAAATTATACTGATGATTCTGGGTAAACTTTAAGGGGTTGGTATAGAAAAAATAAATTTCCTCTTTAATCTAGGTACAAGGATGACAGCCTTGTCCCAGTTCGCTCAGGACTTTACTGATTTTAGCACTGAAAATCTCATGTCCCAGGGAACCTCTCAGTTATGGGCAAGCCAGTTACAATTGATCACCTTTGTACAGTTCATAGAAAAGATGCTTAAGTCTGGAAGTAGTGTTTCCCATAAAATGTAAAGAAAATTTTTAATCTGGTCCAAGTAACCCATCTAGTGGTCCATTTGGGTAACAAGTTAATCTCAGTGCACAGAATTCCCACAGGAGGATTCATCAGTTCATGGGCTTTAGGATTTGGGTTCGCGCAAGCAACTAGAGTGGGGTTCAGTAAGACCTGTAATCATCTGCGGACCGAGCAGGAGGATTGGGGCCATGTGGCTTAGTCTTCTATCCTGCAGCTAATCTCTGAGCTTACAGTAATTTGTTGTATGTTGACTTCCAGAATAATTTCCCCTGCAGGATGCACTTCTCAGCAGAAATCATCTTTCTAAGGATTTGTTTGTTTTCAGATCTTTGACTGTTGTCTTTCTAACTACATAAGTCAGTGGAACTATCTTACTGTATATAATTTGCTTATCTCTTACTTTGATCTACAAAGGCCGTTGAGGTGATGTAGTATGTGATAGATGAATGTTAATGAAGATCTAATGCTTTTTTATGAGTGTGTGTGTCTTGTACTTAACATAGCCGTTAGTTTGATAATTTTGTGCTATTTCATAATGGGATTGTCCTCTTTATAAAATGAGAAAGAGAGAGTTGTTTCTTTTTTAAGTTTTATTTTCCAGATTATAAATGCCATGAAAATTTCTAACACTAAATAAAATACTTTAGAAATTAACTAGAAATACAGTTTCTTAAATTTCTACCATGTTAAGTCTTACTTATCATAAAGATCTCTAAAAGCAATATATTAGAGTAAAACTCAAGTCCGAGTTATAATCCTGTAGCATGCTTAGGTCGGGGAAGGCAATGGCACCCCACCCCAGTACTTTTGCCTGGAAAATCCCATGGATGGAGGAGCCTGGTAGGCTCCAGTCCATGGGGTCGCTAGAAGTCGGACATGACTGAGCGACTTCACTTTCACTTTTCACTTTCATGCATTGGAGAAGGCAATGGCAACCCACTCCAGTGTTTTTGCCTGGAGAATCCCAGGGACAGGGGAGCCTGGTGAGCTTCCGTCTATGGGGTCGCACAGAGTCGGACACGACTGAAGCGACTTAGCAGCAGTAGCAGCAGCAGCATGCTTAGGTAGCATTAGGAAGTTGGCTGGTTTACCATGCTTAACTTAAAAGTCAGGAATTATATACTTCAGTTTGCACACAGTTCCATCAAATAAGACCACAAGCTGGTGAGAAGAATATGCAAAACCATGCATTTATTTATAAAACAACTCTTTCTTCAATATCTGCTGATAATTTCCTACAGAATATATGGTATACTTGTAATAGATTATTTTGTAGTTATTCTGTTGAGATCTGCACTTCATTTCCTCTAGCTACAACTAAAGTATTTTCTCTTCATTATCGGTTTTTAGTATCTAAGAAGCACGGCAAGCTCATTACTTTTTTACGCACATTCATGAAGTCTCGTCCAACAAAACAGAAATTGAAGCAGCGTGGAATCTTGAAAGAAAGAGTGTTTGGCTGTGACCTGGGGGAGCACCTTCTGAATTCTGGTTTTGAAGGTAAACATGAAATTTAGAATCTCATAATTTCAGTTTCTAACCTCTCCCTGTTGATCTCCTGTAATCAGTTAGATACGGCAAGCAGCACCTGTTCCATTTGAGTTCAGCAGCACATATTGAATGCTCTCAGGTACTTGCCTGACCTCGGGGAAACTGAGAATCATGAGGGGTCTAGGAATGCACCTTGGCATTAGAGATGCTTGTGATCTGTTCAGAAAGATGAAGACATTCTCACCAAGGGTACAATAGCTCTGCTAGTTTGCATTATTTTCATGTCTCTCCAGATAACTTCCTCACTTTTCCTTCTCACAGTTTATTCTGAAATGTTAATTTCTCTTTTGGAAAAAAGTCATAGTTTTGAGATTGTGTATTACCAAGACCAGCCTCCCAACTTTTATAGCTAAAAATTTAAATTCCTTTCTCTATAAATTAAATTCTTATTCAAGAATTCAGTGCTTAGAAGAATGAATGGAGGGGCTGAATGGATAGAAAGAAAGGAAAAATGGAGTTTTTCTTTGATTTTTTTTTAAAAAATAGCTCTTTTCTTTACCATCTCTTTTAGCTGCTAGAATATTAAGGAAGTACTTAACTATAATTTTGATAAGTACCAGAAATAAGTGATTTGTGAAATTCTGAATCTTGATGGGAAACACCCATTATATACTTTTTAAGAAGACCACTAGTGAAAGTTAGTGTAAATATCAATAAATATCAAGTTCAAATTAAGGCCTTAACGCATTGCCTAAAGAATACCAATATATTTATAATATGGATTTACTACAAACTATACCATGTTTCTTGTGGGAGAAGACACAGTGTTACTTTAAATAGGTGTTAGTCCCAAACTAGTATCAACTTACGGTAGTTACTGAAAATTAAACAAAAAACAGACAAACCAAAACCCTGAGGATTATTTTTGCAACTAGTCAAAATGCACATGGAATAATAAGCCAATGAGAAGATCACAGAACATTATGAGGAGGGAAATCAGGGATAGGAGACATCTAACTTTACCAATATTAAAACAGTATTCAAAACTAGAATGTTACTGGTGTAGAGGATGAGATACAACTGATGAATGAAATAGCCTCAAATGTTCAGAAGTAGTCGTTGTTCTAGATGTGAATCCATGCTGATAAAGTGTTTTTTAAAAACCAGCTCATGGGGAGGAGTTCATTATAAATACATACAGAAACATGAAATAGCAATTTTGAAAAACTTAATTCTCACTTTACGACCCTAAAAGTTTCAAATGTATGAAAGGGTTAACTATTTTTAACTCATAAAAGTGTTAATACAAAATGATTTTGTTTTGAGATCAATGAGGAAAAAACCCATAAATGAAGAGATGATTCCAAACAAGTAGCTTCCATATAGAGTAAGTTCCCTAACATACGAAGAAGTCCTATTCTGAGAGCACATTCCTGAGTTTGTCTGTTAATCTAACAAAGTTAGGTAGGTATCCAGCTAACATAGTTGGCTATGTAGTACTGTACTGTAATAGGTTTATAGGACTTTTCACACAAGTAATTCAGAAAAAAACAAAAAAGAAACATTTTTAATCTTACAGTACAGTACCTTGAACAGTACAATACTGCAGTACAATAGCTGGAGCTTCCTAGTGGTACCAGCTACATCATCACTGCTTTGGCGCTTGCTTCCAGACAGCCTGGGCTTGAAGTAAAGATGCTGCTGTTCTCCTGTACTCTGTGTAGTACTGTGCAGTAAAGTACGGGAAAGCATAGCTGCTTGTAGAGGATGCAGACACCTGACGATATGCCAGACACGTGAACTAACGTGTGTTTGGACATGTGAATGCATGTTCACATCTTTGGAAGTTCACAACTTGAAGGTTCAAATGTAGGGAACTTACTACAAATGTAAAGGGAAGGTGCCACAGACTGGGAAAGTCCTTTTTTCTTGGGTATGGTGAAATTTTGCTCCTAATACAGTAAATGAAATGTCATTCAAGTTTGTGAGAAAATTAAGCCCCTGGGTAGAAGAATAGAAAAAAGCTATAAACATATAATTTTGACAAGGAACTAAATAGTAAACAAAAAATGCAAAAAAAAATAAATAAAGTGTCTATGCTTATTTGCAATCATGGAAATGTATCTAAGCAATTTTGAGACACCATTTTATATAAGTAAACACTACTGATATAACAAAGCTGCTTTTCTAAATTATGATATCCAGTACCATTAAAAACAGCAGAGATTTTTACCAGCAGGTGAAAAATGATGGTTTCGGGTAGCTCTGGAAATTACTGCCTTTTTGAAAAACATTTTGGCACTCCAGAGCAAGAGACGTTACAGTATTCCTTTCTTGTAGCAATTCTCTCTCAGGGTTGTCCTAAGGCTATAATCCAACAAAAATTAAAATGTTCAATATAGTATTATGTATGAAAGCCAAAAAATTGAATACTCAACTTTTAGGGAAATTGCTGTATAAATTAAGAAGCTATTCAAACTGCAAATTTGAATGCAGTATAGAAATTTCAAAGGTGTTATATTTTTCTTGCTTGGCTCTTTGCAGACACTATGCTTTTCTAATGAACTGAAGGTATGTGGCCACCCTGTATTGAGCAAGTCTGTTGGTACCATTTTTCCAAGTGTTTGCTCACGTCGTGTCTCTGACACACAGTAGTTAAACCCTCCACCAGCAAAAAGATTACAACTCACTGCAGGCTCAAGTCATAGTTAGCAATTTTTTAGCAATAAAGTATTTTTCTAATTAAATGTATGTACATTGTTTTTCAGACAGGATGCTATGGCACACTTAATAGACTATACTATAGTATGAACATAATTTATATGCATTGGGAAACCAAAAATTTGTGTGACTTCCTTTATTGTGATGTTTGTGTTATTCTGGCGGTCTGAAACGGAAACTGTAGTATTTCTGAGGTCTGCCTATATATAAAGAGCAGGTATGCTTTCTTGTGGGTTGCTGTTGCTATTGAGTCACTAAGTCGTGGCTGACACTTGGTGACCCTTGGACTGTAGCCTGCCAGGCTCCTCTGTCCGTGGGATTTTCCAGGCATCGAACCCATGTCTCCTTGGGTCATGAAGATCCCCTGGAGAGGGAAATGGCAGCCCACTCCAGTATTCTTGCCTGGGAAATCCTATTGGAGAGGAGCCTGGTGGGCTACAGTCCATGGGGTCACAAAGAGTCAGAGGTGACCGAGCAGGCATGCACTCAAGAAGGAGTAATCATGGTATAAACAAATAACTATTAATTCAAAATGACATAGTTCTGTTGGCATCTAGAACCTAGTATAGCTACCTCTGCTTAGGGGTATATTCAAAGAAAGCTTACCTAGGAGTAAGAGTTCAGTTGGGTTTTGAACAACAACCAAGAGTTTTCTATAAGAAGATGGTAGCAGAAGGAGAATCCAGGCAGAGGAAATAGGCTTCCTTTACCTAGAAATTGATGGACTTAGAGCATGGCTAGTTTATTTGGTAAAAGATGAGACTTAACTTGGCCTAGAGCTATGAAATACGGAAATATGGTAATACTAAAATAAGTGCAAATGGTGAAGGACCTTAAAATCCAGGCAGTTAAAGTGTGACTGTGCTTAGACAGCTTGAGTTTGATCCTTATTTGTGCCATTTGTTTACTGCTTGTCTTTAGGTGTAAAATTTCATCAATCTTAAGATTCAGTTTCCTCTCTAAAAAGGGAGATAATGATAGAACCTCTCTGTAAAGTAAATAAGAGTGTCCGTTGTAAAGCACTTAGTCTGGCATCTTTTGCTTGCTCAGTAATATACCTGCTTTCTAATAAAATTATTCAAAGCTAAGGAGTTTATGTTTTAAATGTAAGTTACAGGATCTGACAGAATTTAAAAGACAGGATGCAGGAAGTACAGCACAAGGCAGGAAGACCAAGGAAAAACCTTTTGTAATAATAAAGGAATGATATATACATTTAAGTGAAATGCAGTAGATAAAATTATCTTATTAAAGTATCTTAGTTGTTTCATTCACCGCTCTTTCATCCCTAATAGAGTAGTTTTTTGCAGAGCAAATAATGTTGTTTCAAGCTATTCTTTTCATGGATTGTAACTGAAAATAATGAAATAAACGTAGTTACTGAAGCCTGTGAATTCATCAGTCTGCAATGCAATATAAAGGAAGTTCAGATTTCAGTTACTGTAGATTTTTGGTTAGAAGAACGTTTTCTCATAAACTTCAAATGTTCCGTTCTAGACCGTAGGCCCAGAGTAGCTGGTTGTTTGTCTTAGTTGTTCAGAGAAGTAACCAGAGAGCCTTTCTTTTCTTCCTGCTTTTTGTTGAAGTGCGTTTCATGACCAGCTGATAATATCGAGTCAAAAGTCAGTAATTTTAATATAAAGATAGGTAGGAAATTATAAGATTTTACTTACTTGAAATTACTTTGACCTTTGCATTATGTTGATGTTTGTTGAATATAATTAGAATTAGCATTAACTATGAAAAGATAAAAGAAACTTTTAAAAGTGAAAAATTGAAGTATTTAGAGTAGGTAATTATCATGTTGGAATAAACATTAAAGTTTGCATATCTGTTTGCTGAGTATGAAGTTCAGGTGAGTAACTGTGTTTTTTCTTTAAATCTAGAATGATGTTAGAACTAAACAGTTCACGTTGCTGTTGTAACAATCTAAACAAGTCTGTTGCAGAAGATCTTAGGGAAAGTATCCCAATAATTAATGAACTCTTCCACTTACCTCAGTGTAACAGCATAGAGCCAGTCTTGATTATTCAGGAACCAGTTATCTAGTTTAGATGGGAAATTAGGTAAATATGCTGTTATCATTTTTGGTGGTAGATTAATCTCTACCCCTTACAGCTTTAATTTGCAACTTTCATTTTGCTAAAACATTCTTATTTTTTGTGACTTTGTTTCCATTGAATACTCTCAATTTAATCCATGTCTTCAAAAATTCTCTCTAGTGCCCCAGGTTCTTCAAAGCTGCACAGCATTCATAGAGAGATATGGCATCGTGGATGGAATATATCGTCTCTCTGGCGTTGCCTCCAATATCCAGAGACTACGGTAAAACCCAACGTGGCTTTTTCTTTTTTCTTCCTACTGTAATTCATTAAAATGAGACTGTTTCAGAATTAAGTCACTTATATTGATAATCATTATTTTCTGTAAGATAGTTTAGATAAAGTAGAAAACTAGCTATATTGTTCTCTGTGTATATTTTTGACATTTCTTCATTTGTAGTGTCAGAAAACCTTGGCCTCTGATCTCAATACTTTTATTTTCTCTGCAATATTTGAAGATTTTTAAAAATTGAATTTGAACCTATGAAAACTATGATAAATGGAAATTTATATTATAATAGAATTATTCTTTAATTAAAATTGACAAGAGTGAGCCTGTTTATTATTATTTTTAATAAGAGTGGAGCTTTTTCTAATCTTCTTTCACCCAAGTTCTGTAGCATGTGCTCAAGTGTGAGTGTGTGTCACATATTCCACATCCTTTCCCATTAGACCCACAGAGACAAAAATAGTGGTATCCTTTATACCACCAATAGAAATTTAACTTTTTCTTATTCTCTTAGATTCCTGTCTATTCTTAACATGTTATTATCTTTTATTTTTCACTGTGGTACATGGTAATTGCCATTATTATATAAGGATTTTAATATTCTAAATTGACCACAAAGTTGGTTTCTATTTTCAGAATACATGTTTGGAAAATACTTAAATTGAATTCTGGTACTGAAAACAGTACAGTCTTTAACTTCAGATGCAGCAGATCTCGTATTCAGCTTAATCCTCTAGGTTGACTAGTGGCCTCCTGTCTGTAGATTAATATTAGTCAACCTCCTGGAGAATAAGCTTAATCTGCCTTTGTGTTCTGAGCACAATTTTTATTTCACTCACTAAATGCTGCAGATTTTACTTTCTGTGTTGGTGGAGAATTGTTTTATAATTATTTCTGGCTTCCTTATCCCTCTATCATAACACATTCTTGAACTGTACTTCTTGCATCTGAGGAATTTCTGCACATAGTTTTTCATGGACCAGCTACCATTCAACTCTAGTTTTCAGAACTGCCAAAATATTGGGCATTTAAACAGTTAGGAAGTAGAAGTCCTTTGTTTTGATCTGTGTCATAAGAGCTCCTTTAAAGAGAAAATGTTCAGAGATTTCTGTCCATTTTAATATTAAAGCTATCCCCTGAATTTCTATTTAGAAAAACACTTGTCTCATAGTCAGACATTCAATTACTGCTGAATAACTTCTGTGAAATATAGTCATTTGAAGTACGTATTTGCTCACTGAGCTGGAAGTTAATACTTCGGAACTTTTCTTTCTGTTTTAAAGTCATATTTGCTTTTCTTCGAAAAAAATTAGTTTTGTTGTCTCTCTTCTATCTTTTTAGCCACGAATTTGACTCTGAACATGTTCCCGACCTGACAAAAGAGCCCTACGTTCAAGACATCCATTCCGTGGGCTCCCTGTGTAAGCTGTACTTCCGAGAGCTCCCAAACCCTCTGCTCACCTACCAGCTGTATGAGAAATTTTCTGTGAGTACCAGTCACATTTAAATCAAGTTCTGTTTGCAGTTTTGCTATGCTTTTGTTCAAAACCTGAAAAAGTTGATTTCCCCATGAAAGAAATAGTTATATGAGGAAAAGAGCTCCTTTAAAGAGAAAATGTTGATAAAGAACACTTAGTGCTAGTTGGTCCACAGTCTTCACTGTTTGCACCTTTTCAGGGTCTCTCACTTTGAGCCATTAATCTTACTATAACCCTTGGTTATATGCTGGTTATCATAAAGTTTTAAAAACATTACCTTGCATTAGATTTCCGCATCCACATAGTGTGTGCACAAAGTTTGCTTCCTTGGTTCTACATTGTTTTTCCTCATCGTTCAGCACCGAAGAATAAGGTCAATGAATCTCAAAGTGAAACTGAATTGTGAGTGAAGAACTTTCATTTTTACCAACAAAGCCTGCTAGTTTATTTTGCATTATGGTTGTTCCAGGATGCTGTTTCAGCAGCAACAGATGAAGAAAGGCTGATAAAAATTCATGATGTCATCCAGCAACTCCCTCCTCCACACTACAGGTAAACCACACGCTGTAAAATGCCAGCCAAAAGTAGAAGTCAGTTGTGTGAACGTAGGCTCCTGGGGTTTCTGTTTAAATTTCCTTGGAGTTCTGACTTTAAACTTCCATTTTTCCATACATATGTATTTATATTTGTCTTTGTATTCCCAGGGTCTGGGCACAGTGCTTGGCATTCAGCAGGCACCGTGGAGCCCTCTCTTCTGTTGCTTACTTTTACAGCCCAGATTAATTTGTGTGTTAGCTTGGACTCTTGGAAGTAGTTTGGAGGATTTAGTTGTAACTTCACTCTCCCCCACTAGCACACAACCACACACAGCCCCTTCTCTCATCTCCCTAGAATGGTTGTATGAGTGCTTGGTGTTGGTTTTCTACGTTGCTGTATCTATGTAACTGTTATTTACAAACTGCATCTAATAGTAATGCATGTGTGCGTGCATGCTCAATCACGTCCAACTCTTTTGTGACCCCATGGGCTGTAGCCTGCCAGGCTCCTTTATCCTCCTCTGTGCTTGGGGTTTCCCAGGCAAGAATACTGGAGTGGGTTGTCATTTTCTCCTCCAGAGGATCTTCCCAACCAAGGGACTGAACCCATGTCTCCTGCATTGGCATGCAGATTCTTTACTGCTGCGCCACCAGGGAAGCCCAATCTAATAGTATACCAGAATTTTTGTCCCCCTTTCTGGGGTAACCGTGTTTGTTTCATGGAGTGATGGCCTTTTTGGGGTTTGCTGAGTTTCTTTTTATCACTAGCTTGTCTCCTGACTCTGTCACAGAATGATGGGTATTCTCTCAGTTCAGGTCAGTCACTCAGTCATGTCCGACTCTTTGCGACCCCATGAACCACAGCACGCCAGGCCTCCCTGTCCATTACCAACTCCCGGAGTCCACCCAAACCCACGTCCATCGAGTTGGTGATGCCATCCGACCATCTCATCCTCTGTCGTCCCCTTCTCCTCCTGCCCTCAATCTTTCCCAGCATCAGGGTCTTTTCAAGTGAGTCAGCTCTTCGCATCAGGTAGCCAAAGTATTGGAGTTTTAGCTTCAGCATCAGTGCTTCCAATAAACTCCCAGGACTCATCTCCCTTAGGATAGACTAGTTGGATCTCCTTGCAGTCCAAGGGACTCACAAGAATCTTCTCTAACACCACAGTTCAAAAGCATCAATTCTTCAGTGCTCAGCTTTCTTCACAGTCCAACTCTCACATCCATACATGACCACTGGAAAAACCATAGCCTTGACTAGACAGAACTTTGTTGGCAAAGTAATGTCTCTGCTTTTGAATATGCTATCTAGGTTGGTCTTAACTTTCCTTCCAAGGAGTAAGCGTCTTTTAATTTCATGGCTGCAGTCACCATGTGCAGTGATTTTGGAGCCCAGAAAAATAAAGTCTGACACTGTTTCCACTGTTTCCCCATCTATTTCCCATGTAGTGATGGGACGGGATTCCATGATCTTAGTTTTCTGAATGTTGGGCTTTAAACCAGCTTTTTCACTCTCCTCTTTCACTTTCATCAAGAGGTTCTTTCTTTAGTTCTTCTTCGCTTTCTGCCATAAGGGTAGTGTCATCTGCATATCTGAGGTTATTGATATTTCTCCTGGCAATCTTGATTCCAGCTTTTGCTTCCTCCAGCCCAGTGTTTCTCATGATGTACTCTGCATATAAGTTAAATAAGGAGGATGACAATATACAGCCTTGACATACTCCTTTTCCTATTTGGAACCAGTCTGTTGTTCCATGTCCAGTTCCAACTGTTGCATCCTGACCTCAGTTGTGTTTAAACATACCAAGCTACCATTTAAAAGAAACATTTCCCTGTGAAAACACCCCTTGTGGTGCCTGAAATCCCACTGTTCATCCAGGTCTCCTCCATGCAGCACCAGCTCTTACCCTCCTCCGGGAACCTCCCTCCATCACTTTCTTCCTGACTTAGGCCCCTTCTCCTCTGGGCCCCTGCCTGTCACCTTCCCTGTGTCCACTCCCTGCTTTCCTAGTGTCCGTCTCTGGTAACTTCCTGAGAAAAGGTGTGTGCGAAGGGAAGGGAATGTTTGGAGGCTTTGATATGAAAATGCTCTTATTCTCTTCATACTTCTGACTGACAGTTGGCTATAGAATTTTAATCTGTAAATAGTATTTTCCCATAATTTTGATGTTATTACACCACTGGCATCTAAGTAAAAATGCTGCAGCAAAATCTGATACCAGTTAGAGTGCCACTTTTTTAGTATGACCTATTTTGTGTTGTTTAAATCCTTTTGGATGCTTTTAAATTTAAAACCTACCTAGTGATTCATCTCCATGGTGACTCATCTTGGAGCAGGCTCTTTTTCATTCTTTGCTCTGGGCACTCATTGGGCTTTCTCCCTCTGAAAATGTCCGAGAAATTTTCTTGTGTAATTTCCTTGATGGTTCTCAGAGCAGCTTACACCTCATCCCTTTTCTTTATTCTCTTTCTAGAAGTGTTTTTATCTACTGAACTAAACTCTTTTGAGTTTCTTACCTTTTCTTTGTCAGTTTCCACATATGGATTTTCTCCAAACCATCTCATGATTAGGAACACTTAATTCTAAAAACTGCTTTCCCTCCCTTGCTTTCTCGTTTCTCTGAGTGTTTCTACTTTAGAGCATGCTTTTCTATTTTTGTTTCATGTGTATAATCTCTTCTCTCTGAAAATATTACCGGTAATCATAGATTTGGGTTTGTTTTAAATTGTTCTCTCCTTACCATGGTATTTGTTTCTTCCTCATGTGGCGGCCTATCTTCCTTTTCTTCTCGAGTCGCTGTCAGGCTTACCTGAATCCTGAAGACTCATTCGTTGACCACAATTTAACTTTCACTGCTGTTTCAAATAATACTCTTAAACTTCTATCTTCTATTTATTGTCTTTAATAGTTTTAATCCCTATAAGGTAAGGACTCTTCGAGAGATGTATAGGTAGTACCTTGTGTTTATCTAACTTAACTTACATTTAAGCTCATCATTCTTTATTTTCCAAGATACTCTGCCCTATTGTTAAATCTCTCTATATATAAAAAGTTGTTTACATGAATCACACTTGAGAATATATAAGATAAACCAGGAATTAGGATTTAGAGTAAGCTTTCTGTTCCAAGAGCATGTTATTTGCTCAAATAGTCTCCCCATTGGTGCCTGCTGGAATTTTTCTTTTAACTCTTTTTAGGCTTGTGAAATATTGTCATTTTCTTTTACAGAAGAAAAATTTAAATTCTCTCTTGTTAGCATATCTGCTGCAAATAGAATACCATGACTTCATGATAGCATTTGTCTGGAAACTGACTTTTGGAGGATTTACTTCACTGATATCTCTGAAACTAGATGTATAACAGGCAAATATTCCTAAAGACTTCTTTAAAACTAGGCTGTTTCATTTTCTGAGCCAATCCTATTAAAAACTTTCATTTCTTACTGCCTTAGACAATTTTTTCTCGATATTCTATGGGTGTAATTACTATATATAAAATCCATACTACTCTCACAGTTCTGTAGAAATAATAATATTTAAATCTTATAGGCAACAGAAAACCTCGATGGGATCTATAGGGTTTCTTTTTCCGTTTTTCCATTGAAAACTTAGAGATTAATTAGTGGAGCTTTTCTGCTCTATACTACTCCCTGATGTTACTTTGTCTTAATATGTTGCATTTCATTTTCCAGAACACTGGAGTTCCTAATGAGACACTTGTCTCTCTTAGCTGACTATTGCTCCATCACAAATATGCATGCAAAAAACCTAGCCATCGTTTGGGCTCCAAACCTGCTAAGGTAAGTTGCATTTGACTCATGACCTGAAGTAGAAACAGTCAACTAACAGTCTAATTCTTCAGTGTTCTCTTAAGGAGAATTTTTATTTATTTATTTTTTAAATATTTATTTATTTGATTGTGCTGGGTCTTATCTACAGCCTGCAGGATCTTTAGTTGTGGCATGCAGACTCTTAGTTGCAGCATGTGGCATCCAGTTTCCTGACCAGGGATTGAACCCAGGCCCTCTGCCTTGGAAGCGCAGAGTCTCGGCCACTGGACCACCAGGGAAGTCCCGAGGATAATTTTTAAAAGTAAAGCTGATCTGTTGTTTTTATGAGCATCTTCCTTAAAACAGGCGGTCGAGGTTTAGCCAAGGCACTGTCAAAGTGTGCTTTCTTCCTCTGGTTCACTTGTGATCTACACACAAACCGAAAAATTAATGCTCGTCAAGACTGCTGTTCTGGGGACCCTCTGATGGTGGTGTCATTTACCCCACAGATCAAAGCAGATAGAATCTGCCTGCTTCAGTGGGACGGCAGCTTTCATGGAAGTGAGGATTCAGTCCGTGGTTGTGGAGTTCATCCTCAACCACGTCGACGTGCTCTTCAGTGGGAAGATCAACGCAGTCATTCAGGAAGGGGCAGGTAGGCCCACGTGAACACTCTTCCCCACTGGGAATATGTCTTTAAACCCCCACCACTTCAGTGAATAGCATCTCTTATCTCACTTTAATAAATCTGTCTCTGAAGAAAGCAGCTAATTTATATCTGCTTCCCCAAACTCACAATTTAACAGTTCTGTTATGTGTTTTTAGTGAATACTAAATATTAGACCTACCATGATCTAAGTTCAGGGAACATAAAAAGTGTATCGTGTCACCTATTATTGATGTGTGTGAAAGTGTAATATAGAGCAGCAGAAGAAAAACTCCTCCCAAAACTAAAAATGCAGGACCGATTCTAGGCCTTGTCAGCAATCCTTTAAAAAAGGAAAATAGTTAAATTATTGGTTAAATTACTTCAAGTATTAGTTAAATTAATTATTAAACTATTTAATAATGGTTAAATTATTAATTAAATACTTAAGGAATTTTATACTTGTATCTATTACTGTTAATAACCTAGTATGTGATTTTCTATTCCTCAGTATAAGGCTCTGTTGCTTTTGCCATTTAAAACATTTAATAATATTTAAAACAACACAGAAAGATAGATAGACAGACAGGTAACCAGATTGTTATACACACACAGTCACGCATGTTTATATTTTTCCCCCATGTCAGAAAATTTGAGTCTTCTCGCTGCTTTTTTTTTTTTTCTTGTCAAAGCTTCTCTATCAAGACCCAAGTCCCTGCTGGTCTCGTCTCCATCTACCAAGCTGCTGACACTGGAGGAAGCCCAGGCACGAACACAGGCTCAGGTCAATTCTCCAATTGTGACCGAAAATAAATACATTGAAGTAGGAGAAGGACCTGCTGCACTCCAGGGGAAATTTCACACCATAATCGAGTTCCCACTCGAAAGGTAAAGTTCATTTAGTCCTCCTTAAACATGTGCATTTCCTGACTATTTGTTATTTTCTTTTCTTTTACTCTGGTATTTTAGTATTATTATATTGATTCTGTCAGTCCCAGAAAAACCTGTTCATTCGACTGTGGATGTTACTTCATGGGAACTGAAGCGAATGGTTAGCAAAAAGCATTGCATCATATTTTAGGAGAAACAGGATCAGAGCTGGGGGGACGCTGACAAAATCTGAAAACCACTGCTGTTCACGTTCGCAGTGTCATCTCCAGCTCTGATTCTGTTTTTCTCTAAAGAAATGATAATAACATGGTTTCTGTAACCTCTTTACTAACTGATTGTGAGAAGACTAATGTCTATAAGTTAATTTTGATCTCAGGTCACTCCTCTGGCTGCTCCATAAGAATGTCAGGATTTCAATTCCTTGGATTGGGTAGTACTAATAGAAGTTCGTTTCCATATGTTAGTATACCTTTCTAAATTGTTTGCATTTCCGTCGATTGAAATACTCTTTTACTTCGTCATTCTGAGTTTGTCTTCAGCTTCTTGAATTTTTTACTCTTTAATTTCCTCAAAAACCTCTTTATAGAATAGTAATCAAGAGTGTCGATGCTGAGTGGACCTGGGTTCCAACCTTGACTCCATCATTTACTAGTTTTACAACATTAAACTTCTTCTTACTTCCTCAGGTGTACAATGAGAATAGTACTTAAAATGACAATAATAGCACCTACTTCAAATGGTTTTGTATAACTTAAATGAGATACCGTGTATACCAGTTAGCATAGTGCCTGGCATTCCGTATATATTAGTTACTTTTCCTAGTGCTTTGCTTCTTTTTTGGCTTAATTCTCTTTACACACACCTGGAATCATTTTCTTCAACTCTATTTTATTTTTTGGAGATTTAGTATTTCCTCTTCCTAAATATGTCTTATTCTCACTTTTTTCACAGATTGTGAAATTAGCTCTCAATATGAAAATCTGGTTAAATTATCTTTGTGAAACTAATTACAACTATTAACATCCGTGCATTTAATTTCCATTTCCTGCTTTAGCGGAGCAGCTCGGCCGTACTGTGTGGCACGAGCTCTGTGGAAGGCGGGTGTTGACTGTGTCCGCCGCGCCTCTGCAGGCTGCTTGCCTCTTTCCATCATTTGTTCATCTTCCGTGAGTAAAGGTAGCCTCTTGGATGCTTAATGCAGACCGTTTTCTCTCTCCTAGGAGGAGGCCTCAAAATAAAATGAAAAAATCTCCTGTGGGGAGCTGGCGTTCCTTTTTCAACTTGGGAAAATCGTCGTCTGTTTCTAAACGGAAGTTGCAGCGTAATGAGAGTGAGCCCTCCGAGATGAAAGCAATGGCTCTGAAAGGTGAGTGTCCACGCCGTCCCTTCCCTCTGCGCCCAGGAGCGGCCTGCGTGGGGGCTGCGCCTCCCGTCCTGTCACACGGCTCTTCTCTCACCAGGACACACACTCAGCACGTTGTTGTCACAGGCGCCAACAGGGTGTGTCCTCCTTGTGCTGTTTCGTGTGAACTGTCTTCTACCAATGCTTTATCCCCAATACATAGTATATATAAGTGTGTAGAAGTTCCCAGTTTCTTTGGAAACTATACAGATTATATATCGTGTCACTGTGTTTAAAACTTCATAACATATTTGTAATATAGTTTGTATATGGTTGGTAATAAAAAGTAACTGCTGTGGTATTTAAACTTACTCATCTTATATATTTATAGATTTTTTTTAAATGACAAAATCAGGTTTTGACATGTCTGTCAGAGTTTTAAATCTTACAACCAAAGAAGGTGTCTTTTTCCTAGATGATATGTTGAAGTGAGAGTATCTTATTGGATAGATAAATCTATTTCTGTGTTGTTGAAAGTACTGCTCTTTTAAAAACCATTTAAATCTACGGCTATTAACAGATTCTGAATCTGTTAGTGCTTACTTCTCAGGCAATGCTAGAAATACAGCGTTCAATTCATTTAATTCATCATTCTTTCAGTTTGCAATCATGTACTAAGTATGTGCTAGATATTTTGATAGCAGCCTCTGCAGAAAGAAAAAAATTAAGACACTGCTCCCGACCTTCATGTTTTACTCGGGACATACACGTGTAAGAAAATAAATTTCATGCAGAATCATAGCTATTGAAACTGAGGCTTTTGTGAGGCATTTATGGTAGGAGTGATCATTTCCTATGGGGAGAGAGGTGGGTGGTCAGGAAATAGAACCTGTGACTTGTGGAAGGATAAGTAGGGATTTACCTGACCAACAAGGAACTGAGAAAGGTGTTTCGGGAAGTGGTAACAGAGTGTGTGTTGGCGTGTGGAGCAGGAAGCATGTAGAACGTATGGGTGGGATGGTACACTCGAGTTCAGTTCTCAGGGGCCCAGGGTGCTTGCCGGGGGTGTGGTTTTGTCCTGCCTTCCTTGGGTGTCACCGAATAGCTGCAGTATGTAACATGATCAGGTTTGGGTTTAAGAAGGATGACTTTGGCAGCAACGTGGGGAATGTCCGGGAAGAGGGTAAGCCTGGAGTCTGGACAGTAAGTCGGGAGACAGTTATAGCTGTGCCAGCAGGAAACGAAGAGCATCTGCGATAAGCAGTGGCTGTGGGAGTGGGACATAGATTTGAGAGGTATTTATGAGGCAGAATCTACAGGGTGGGCGGAAGAGTGGTTGAGAAAGATGCGAAAGGTAATTGTTAGGTGTTGATTAAGTGGTCAGGGAGTTGCTATTATCACTGAAGGGAGTAGTGGGTTTGGGAAGAAAAATGACGTGTTAATTTTGGACGTAGTGAGTTGGACCTGCCCAAAAGGTGATGAGTACTAGGGACCGGGAATTCAATAAAGGACTTTAATCTGACTAGAAATACAGATTTGAAACTCGTCAGCAAACCAAGGGTGAGAACCCTAGGGATATTTTTTTATGGCTAACGGAGAGCCTGCTGAGTGAGAGAAGCAGGTTGGAGGCTGAATCCTGGAGAAAAGCACTGTTTAGAGGGTGGAGGAAGCAGAGCTGTCTCGAAGGAGAGTGAGAAGAAATGGTCCCTCAGCAGGGACAGAAGACACGACTCTTTGCAACCCCATGGACTGCAGCAAGCCAGGCTTCCCTGTCCTTCACCATCTCCCAGAGTTTGCTCAAACTCATGTGCATTGAGTCGGTGATACCATCCGACCATCTCATCCTCTGTGATCCCTTTTTCCTCGTGCCCTCAGTCTTTCGCAGCATCAGGGTCTTTTCCAGTGAGTCAGCTCTTCACGTCAGGTGGCCAGAGTACTGGAGCTTCAGCTTTAGCATCAGTCTTTCCAATGAGTATTCACAAAGGAAGGGCTTTATAGGGAAATGTCAGCAGCATTGAGCTCTGCTAAGAGATTGAAAGAGAATGAGGATATTTCACAAATAAATTCAACACTTGTAATTAATTAAATGACCTCTGTTAGTTTCCTAAGGCTACCTTAGCAAGTTGTCACCACCTGAGACAGATTGGCTGAAAACAGGAATTTATTTCCTCACAGTTCTGGAGGCTAAAAACTGAAATCCAGGTGTCAGAGGTCCATGTTCCCTCTGAAGGGTCCAGAGAATCCTTCCTGGCCTCTCCCAGCTTTGGGGACACCTGTGTTCCTGGCTGGTGATGGTACCACCCCAGTCTCTGCCTCTGTCTTCACATGGCTTCTCCTCTGTCTCTCTGCAGCTTCTCTTGTTAAAAGGATACCAGTCATTGGATTTAGGGCTCACTCTAAATTCAGTACGAGATCATCTCAAGATATACCAGTCTTTAGGAAATATAAAAGCAAGTTTTAAAATTTATCTCTATTCTGAAGTTTATTATTTTTTTAGAAAAGAGATTTTTCACATAGGAAACCACTTGAGAAGAGTACAACACATTATATAAAATGCAAAATTGAATACAGTTGTAAAATTCTAATCATTCTTGAAAGTTTAAATACGTGTACAGAAAAACACTGTCCCCTTTCACTGCATATGTAAGAGTGAATAAAACACCACACTCTTTGGTTTTGATTCTTCAGGTGGCAGAGCAGAAGGGACCCTCCGCTCAGCTAAAAGTGAAGAGTCTCTTACTTCTCTCCATGCAGCCGATGGTAAGACTAAAGCATCAGTTGTTTTATTCTAGAATATATTTCATAAGAAGATACACTGCTTAATAAATCAGATCAGATCAGATCAGTCGCTCAGTCGTGTCCGACTCTTTGTGACCCCATGAACCGCAGCACGCCAGGCCTCCCTGTCCATCACCAACTCCCGGAGGTCACCCAGACTCATATCCATCAAGTCAGTGATGCCATCCAGCCATCTCATCCTCTGTCGTCCCCTTCTCCTCCTGCCCCCAATCCCTCCCAGCATCAGAGTCTTCTCCAATGAGTCAACTCTTCGCATGAGGTGGCCAAAATACTGGAGTTTCAGCTTTAGCATCATTCCTTCCAAAGAAATCCCAGGGCTGATCTCCTTCAGAATGGACTGGTTGGATCTCCTTGCAGTCCAAGGGACTCTCAAGAGTCTTCTCCAACACCACGGCTGTAGATTATAATTTCCTAAAAATACTAGTTGTTGTTGTTCAGTCACTAAGTCACGTCCAACTCTTTGCAACCCCATGGACTGTAGTCGATCAGGCTCCTCTGGCCATGGGCGTTCCCAGGCAAGAATACTGGAGTGGGTTTTCATTTCCTTCTCCAGGGGATCCTCCTGACCCAAGTATCGAACTCATGTGTCCTATACTGGAGTGGGTTTTCATTTCCTTCTCCAGGGGATCTTCCTGACCCAAAGATTGAACTCATGTGTCCTGTATTAGCAGACAGGTTCTTAACCACTGAGCACCAGGGAAGCCTCAAAATACTAGTATCTACTTAGTATTGTCCATTGATGCTTTAATATGGTACTAGTCTTTAATTTCTTCACTTTTGACATGATTGTGATTCAATTTACATAAAAGTAGGTGAAGTGTTTTAAGTTAACCATTTATATTTATTAATGCCAAAAAAAGATGGTGTTAATAGTATTTCTTTAAATTTCAAAATGAGAGCACAGTGCTTGTCACAGAGTATAAAATTAAGCAGTATTGATGTTCAGACCAGTGACCTTTTGTCTTGCAAATTTAACGTGACCTTAAATCTCATATATCACTGGTTAGAGATAGCCCTCATTATCTGAGAATGATTTTCTACCAGGAGAAGGCAACTGAAAGTGAATCTGCTTAAAATGGGGACCAACATGTTATGGTTAATAGTACAAAAAGATTTGATTGAAACTTGGACAAAACTAAAAATGCTGAAAATAACTTTTTAAGCTTCTACTTAGCTTAAGTCGGGTTACAGTTGTAGTTCTGTACTAACTTCCAGAATGAACAAAGGTTACATCAGTGCTGACCTGGAAGGAGGCAGAACTTCTTTGACAAAACCAGGTAGCAGCAAATAGGACTTCCCCCACATTAAGACTGGATTGTGCAGGAGGATAGGGAAGAAGGCTTTGTTGCAGAAATGATCAAGAGCTGCATTGATTTCCTGTAGACTTTTCTTAATTCGTTGGTTTTCAAATTGTGCTCTTCTGAAGTTTCCCGGAGGTATCCTCCTCCTGGTCACCTTTCTCATCCTCATTTATAACTTCTAACCGCCAGGTCCTCACTGACCCATGGCTCTACTTGGGATTCAACAAATCCCTGCCTTTCATGTCAGTGGGGTGTCTGCCATCTTCCTGATTTTCTGGGATTTTCCATTTCACTGCAGTTGAGAGTGGTTCTCAAAAATAGTGCAGTGGATTGGCTAAGTGCTTATAGTAAGGTGAAAATAAAATTTGAGTAGGGATTGATTTTGTAAGTGGTCAACACATTAGTGGACATATTTGTGTTAAGACAATGTCTCTTTATGGTACTTCGTCACTATAGCTCATCACTGTAACAGAATAATGAGATTGAGATAGAGGACTTCTCTTACCAGTTGGATGTTTGGCAATATCATAAAATAAGGATGCTGGGAGGGATTGGGGGCAGGAGGAGAAGGGAACGACAGAGGATGAGATGACTGGATGGCATCACTGACTCGATGGATGTGAGTCTGGGTGACCTCCGGGAGTTGGTGATGGACAGGGAGGCCTGGCGTGCTGTGGTTCATGGGGTCTCAAAGAGTCGGACACGACTGAGCGACTGATCTGATCTGATCTAATTACCTCTCTTAAGGCTTCTGCCTGACAAGCTTAAAGCCTGTTCTTGTTGAAGAAAAAAAATAAAATTATTTTTAAATATCTGAAAGGGATACATTACTAAATATAAAATTATACTTTACTAAATATAAATACTTTTTTTGAGAAGTTCAATTTTGGGTATGAGGATATTTCCCCACAAAAACAAAAGAATAAAGCAAAAAAAAAGCCCTCTTTCTATTGCCTATCTGTAGTACCATTTAAAGTGAGTAGTTGTACCTCACAAGTCATGTGTGAAGTCAGTGATAAAACAAGACAAAAAGAAATGAAAAACTTGCCCAAAGTCACAAGAGTCCGTGTTGCAATAGTAATAGAATCTAAGAGTTCTGAGTCCTTTTTCCTATGGAAACCATCCAGTGCATCCTGCCTCCAAGGGTATCAAGTGAATCTGTTATTGAGTGTTTGCTTTGGGGGTTCCATCTGTGCTCCCCAAGAGATGGTTGTGTTTCCTTACTGTATGTAGTGTATCTCTGCTGTACTAAGTAGCTGACCCATAGGGCACTGTGTGTCCTGGGACTTTCATATCCTGACACTGCTACCCATTTTTGCCAGGTGACTCCAAGCTGTTCCGACCCAGAAGACCCAGATCTAGCAGTGATGCCCTGAGCGCCTCTTTTAACGGCGAGATGCTAGGGAACCGCTGCAACTCCTATGACAACCTGCCCCATGACAACGGAAGCGAGGAGGAAGTCGGGCTCTTGCACATTCCGGCTCTCGTGTCTCCGCACTCGGCTGAGGATGTTGACTTGAGCCCACCAGACATCGGAGTAGCCAGCCTGGATTTTGATCCGATGTCATTTCAGTGCAGTCCTCCTAAGGCCGAATCAGAATGTCTGGAGAGCGGGGCTTCCTTCTTAGACTCCCTGGGCTACTCCAAGGATAAACAGAGTACTGATAAGAAGGATACGGAAACAGGCGGTAGCCAGTCACAGACTCCAGGAAGCACTGCAAGTTCTGAACCTGTGTCTCCTCTTCAGGAGAAGCTGAGTCCGTTCTTCACCCTGGACTTGAGCCCCACTGAAGAGAAAGCATCGAAGCCATCCTCGTTCACCGAAAAGGTTGTCTATGCTTTCTCTCCAAAGATCGGACGGAAGATAAGCAAATCACCCTCTCTGAACATATCCGAGCCCATTTCAGTGACCCTTCCCGCCCGGGTGTCAGAAGTCATCGGCCCCGTCGCAAACACGGCAGCTCAGAACGCACCTTCTGCAGCCTGGAACAAAAGTAGCGAAGAAAGTGATGTCATAAATAGATCCCCCACCCAGGTAGTAAAGAGAAAAGCAAACGAGAGAGAGGCCCAGGAAGGGTATGAGTGTGAAGCCCAGCCCCCGGACCAGGGGGCTCCCGCAGACGTAGACTCACCAGGGAAGGAGGAACCTGCCTCAAGCAGTCAGAGTAAGGCTGTACCTTCTGGACAGACTCAGACAGGTACCATTTGTTTTCCTCCATTCTTGCTTTAAGCTAAGAGCGATCTTCCACCAACTGTGCCTTTTAGGAGAGAAATTTACTCCACAGCTAGCCTTTTATCAAAGAGAATGTTTTTTCTAGGTGGTGCTGATGGCTCAAAGCCCTAAATTAAAGTCAACCAAAACATCCCCCAAAGGGCCAGCGGTCCTACTTCAGATCTTGATAAAGTCCCCTTGTCCAATCAGAATTCCTAGATAATTTTTGCATAGCTTGATAGCTCTTGATTCTGTTTTCTCTTCTGATAAAATTATCTATATTATAGCCTTACACATTAACTAGCCAGCCTATACCATCAAATGTAAAAAGTATTCTTAATAACATTCTGCAAGGACTTGAAGCTTGTTTTCTAAGCAGTCTTTTCTGAGCTGGATGAGGGACTGGCTCCCTGCCTCGCCCATCTCTGTAGCAACCCAGGAGGAGATTGCAGTCTTAAACACTCTCTGGTTTAGTTTTCTTTCTGAACCAGATGTGTTTTCTGCAGTGTTTGCATGTGGGATAGAAGATTGCAGATGGCCATTTTGAAATATGGAAGGCGCTTTTTTTTTTTTTTTTTCAGTGATCAAATGGGGGAATGTTTGGCTTTCCATGTAAGATAACACAAGCTACCTTTTCACTTTCTTTTTTCCTAATTTCCCCCCAGGAGCAGACACACATGACCCCCCTCAGGATTCCGTTCCTGTAAGCTCAGTCTCTCTTATCCCACCGCCACCGCCTCCGAAAAACGTGGCACGCCTGCTGGCGCTGGCGTTAGCAGAGTCTGCACAGCAGGCCTCCACCCAGTCACTGAAGAGGCCAGGCACGTCCCCGGCTGCCTGTGCACACTGTGGGGACGTAGCGGTGGCTGCAGCCGAGGACAGACCGCCTGCTCCCTACTCTAGTGTTACTCTCGAGAAAGCCTATTTCCAAACTGACAGGCCAGCAGAGCAGCCCCACCTCCAGAGCAAGGGCCCTGGGCATGGTGACCAGCCAGAGCCAGACACAGCAGCTGCCGCGGACTATACCCATTCCGGCACCACTGACTCCACGCGGCAGTCCCCCCGGCAGACGCACCAGGTGATCAGCCACATCGAATCTATCTATCTGGGGACCCCGAGAAGGCCAGAGTCACTTCCATTCCCTTGACAGACTCAAAGTCTGATGATCTCATCACTTTCCCTGAAGACCAGTCTGTGAAGACCAGTGTGCCGACTGTCTCCTTTGTGGACCACGATCAGCTCCATTTCTACAGTGGAGATGAGCCTCCTTCTTACCTTGGTGCAAGCATGGATAAGCCCCATCACCCTTCAGAACTTGCAGACAGAAGTCCTGCCCCTTCTCATTTGCCTAGGGACAAAATCTGCCCTCCTTCCGGGTCCCCTGAAGAGAACACCAGCACAGCCCCCCTGGCGTACATGACTCATGCTCCGGCAGCGGCCATAGCAAGCGCCAGCGAAGCCAGCTGGGACGTGGCGGAACAGCCCAGCGCAGTGGAGTATGTAACCGCCACCCTTCAGCGTGCTCAACGAGCCAGCCGTCCCCTACCCCTACCTCCTTCCCAGAGACCTGCAGAGCAGCCCCCAGTCCTGGGGCAGGTACAGACCACAGCCAGTATAGGACTAACCAATCCCCACAAGGTAAGAAGTGGGGCGGGTCATTGGCACGCAGTGTTTTTCCAAAGGTGTGCCACTCTCCATCAGCGAGTGCCGTTACCGCGAGTGAGATCTGACGTCTCTTTTTAAGTCCTAAGGCCGATTTCCATGAAACACTTCCTGGTTGAGATTGGGATCTGCCTTTATCTTGATGCTGGCTTTTCTCTGAAAAAGGAGCAGCTTCTCCATGGCTGTGGTTTAACTATACCCTCTCCCTTTACAAAGAGATTGTGAGCGCAGGAGTCCGCCTGGCCATTGGCTCTCAGAGTTGTGAGGTTTTCCCAGCTGCTTCACTGAGTCAGTGTGACTCTGGGCAAGTTGTCCAACCATCTCTGCCAGTTTTTCACGTCTGCACGACCGAAGTGCTATAGTCTCAGGACATTTGGAAGACTTTATGTCTTACCAACTTTCTAGAAATACCAGAGATGACAGTGTCTTAGGACTTTTTTTTTTTCAGCATTAGCCAGCAGATTGTTGAATAGTCAAGCACCTGTTTTGATGAGAGAATGTTATATGCAGACTGTGAAGGTTTTTTGTCTTTGCCTTGGACTAAAAGGACTTCACTATCTAGTCCTCTATGGAAGATGCTATGTCCAGCCACTTGTTTCTCAAGGGCAGCATGTGTGCAGCCTTGCAATGAGAACCATGTTTGTCCTCTGCTGCCACAGACACACTGGAGCGGGAGGGAGAGGTGGAGGCTGTGTTGAATGCCACCTGGACATGTCCCTTCCTGTCCCTCCCTGGCCTGGGGGCTGAAAACTGCCCACTGGGTAGTGGGTGTCACTTCAAAACACTCTTCAGGTAGAATCAGCACTGCTTGTTTAACAGAATATTCTTGGTGTTGAGACTGAGCTGCATGGATAGACTGGGTATGTGGTTTCAAGCCTAGTGGTCTTTTAAGCAAATCAGATCTGTCATGGTCCACTCCATCTCTTGAAAACCCATCCTAAATGAGAACAGCTCTCCAAAGATGGGCTGGCTGCCACACCAGGTGGCCACACAGGCCTGCCTTCTTTTCCTGACTGTAGGGACAGGTAGGCCTCTGCCCTGTCACCTCTGCACAGCTTGGGAAATTTCCAGCTGCTGCCCACATGGCCTCAGCTTGTGAGTTATGAATTCATTAATGTTTGATTCGGTAGAGGGAAGCATAAAAAAACACTCACAGTACTATCATCTTTCAACAGGTTCAAGGAGCAGTTCTGGCTCCGGAGAGGCCGCCTGAACCCAGGGGCCTGGGTGACCCTGCTCCTGTCCTGGTTGGGGATGGCGGGGCCGCTGCACAATGCCCAGCCTCTGCTCCAGCTCCCCAGCCCGTCCTTCCTGAAAAGGTGCGGGAAGGCGCCAGGGCGCCCGCGCTGCACCTGCGCGCCGAGTCTGTCCCGGCGCACGCTCCCTGTGGCTTCCCCACCCCGGCGCCCCCTGCCAGGACCATGGAGAGCAGACTGGCCGCAGCCCTCCACTCGGGCAGCGCCGACGGGGCGGGCAGCGCCGGGTACCACTCCTTCGTTGCCGCTGCCTCCACGGAAGAGACCTTGCCTTTGCCCCTCCCTGTCCCACAAGCCAAGCACGGCCCTCTTAAGACTGCATATCCCACGTTCGCCAGGCCCGACCTCACCACGGAGCCCTTCGGTCCAGAAAACTGTCTGCATTTCAGTATGACCCCAAACTGCCAGTTCCGCCCCCAGAGCGTGCCACCCCATCACGGGAAAGCGGAGCCGCACCCGGTGTATGCATCCAGGTCGGAGCCACCAGCCTCCACGGGCCCCCGGTACAACACGTATGTGGCCCCCGGGAGAAGCGTGTCTGGACACCATCCAAAGCTGTGTAGCCGGGCAGAGTATGTGTCCTCACTGAGCTCATCCGTCAGGGGTGGCTGCTACCCCGAGGACATGCCGCCGTACCCCACCATCCGCCGGGTGCAGTCTCTGCACGCGCCTCCGTCCTCCATGATCCGCTCTGTCCCCATCTCTAGGACAGAGGTGCCCCCAGATGAGGAGCCCGCCTACTGCCCACGACCCCTGTACCAGTATAAGCCATATCAGTCTTCCCAGGCCCGCTCGGACTACCACGTCACTCAGCTGCAGCCTTACTTCGAGAACGGCCGGGTGCACTACCGGTACAGCCCCTACGCCAGCTCGGCCGGTTCCTACTACAGCCCCGACGGCGCTCTGTGCGACGTGGACGCCTACGGCACGGTGCAGCTGCGGCCCCTGCACCGCCTGCCCGGCCGCGACCTGGCCTTCCTCGCCCCGCGGCTGCAGGGCAAGAATGTGTACGCATTCGCCGGGGGTGCAGCCCCGCGCCCCCGGCCCAGCGTGGCCAGCTACTTCCCGGCCAATGACCACAACGTGGTCCACATGCCCCCAGTGGCCGACGCGAAGCACGCATACGCCTCGTGGGACCTGGAGGACCTGGAGAAATACCGCCTGCAGTCCATCCGCAGGGAGAGCCGTGCGCGGCAGAAGGCCAAGGGGCCCGTAGTATCCCAGTACGACAACATGAGCCCGGCCGGCGCACCGGACGATCTGGGCGGCATCTATGTCATCCACCTGCGCAGCAAGTCGGATCCTGGGAAAACTGGACTCCTCTCGGTGGCCGAGGGCAAGGAGGGGCGGCACCCGGCCAAGGCCCTGAGCCCCGAGGGGGAGGACCGCTTCTACCGGAAGCACGCCGAGCCGGAGCTGGAGCGTGCACCCCACCACCAGGGCGGGTACGGCAACGGGCAGCCGGAGAAGCCGTGCCTACCCCAGAAACAGAGCAGCGTCAGGAACCGAAAGCTGCACGACGCGGGCTGCAGCCTCCCCGAGCACAGGCCGCATCAGGAAGCAAGCCATAGGCAGCTGTGCGACCCGAAGAACGGGCCCCCTTTCCCCCAGGGAGCCGGCCCTCTAGACTACGGGCCCAAAGGGCTTCCAGATCCTGCCGAGCCTGTCAGCTACCTTAACTCTGGAGGGAAATACGTGCCATCAGGGCCGGAGTCTTTAAGACCAAGCCACAAAGAGGTGCGGCTCCCCAAGGAGCTGGAGCGGCCCCGGGCCCGGCAGCCTCCGGCCGCAGAGAAGCACCCCAGAGACTGCTACAAGGAGGAGGAGCACCTGTCGCAGTCCGCACTCCCGCCCCCTAAGCCAGAGAGGAGTCACAGCCTCAAACTGCACCACCCTCAGAGCGCGGACAGGGACCCCGGCGTGCTGTACCACTACCACACCCACGGCAAGCGCCCGGGCCGGGGGTCTGCCGGGCCACAGTACGATAATCTGGAGGGCTACCACTCCCCGCCCCAGCACCAGCGAGGGGGCTTCGGAGCAGCAGCAATGGGCCCGTACATGCCCCCTGGCTTCCCCCATCCCCAGAGCAGGACATATGCCACAGCTCTGGGGCAGGGCGCCTTCCTGCCCACAGAGCTGGCCTTGCAGCCTCCTGAAACGCAGGTCCATGCAGAATGAGCCCCGGGAGCAATAGAGTTGACGCAGCCTCTGCTGGACAGTGGACTGTTCTATTTTTTTCAGTAACCAAAAAAAAAAAAAGCTACAAACCGCCCCCCCACCACCACATTAAAAAAATAAGAAGAAAACAAATCACCATCTTTTCCCCTCTTCCCAGCTTCATCACCACCTCTGCCACCTGCAGACTGTTGTCATTTTTGTCATTTAAAGATCTGAACGATTGTGAAGCACTGTGTTGAAAACCTAGTAAAGAAATTTGTTACAGACTGTACTTGCCACATAGGGCTGATTGTAAGAGCCTGAGGACTGCCTTTAATGGAATTTGAGTTTGACCTCGTCCTTCCTAGCATTTGCTGCGTCCTTCAGCGCAGCTGACACCCACTTCTTGAAGGTCTTGTGTGCCCTGTCCTGTCCTGTCCCCACTTGCTTTCCCAGTAGCCACAGCCTTGCCCAGAGGGTCACCTGTTTTCCTTGTCAGGTCATACCCCCTGTCTTAGAAGGGGCTGTGTATTAAATTAGAGTGGGGAGAAACTTCTCTCTGAGCCTTCACATAAGACTGTTATTGGATATTTAACAAATTATAGCCAAAAAAAGGGAATTAGGACTTTAAGCATTTAATGGTCATTACAAAATGCCAGACCCATTAGATCCAGGCTGAACCATGCTCTTCTTTTCTCCTGGTTGCTCCACACACTTCAGTGAACAGGCTTATCCCACTACAGAGGGGTTTCTAAGTTACAGTTAAAGAAACTTCTTAGGTGGAAGTCTGTGGCCTTCGTGAGCACCAGAAAAGTACATCAGTGGTTCTAAGCTGCTGCCTGTCTTCAGTTCTTTTTTTTTTTTTTTAATAGTATTTGATAAATTGTGATCCTAGTGACACATTTCACACCATTTGTTTTCCTAAAACAGTTTTTTTTTCCCCCCTCATTTAAAAAACAATGAAAAACCGGCATGGTTTGCCTGGATAAACACACATAATGTCACGTGATTGTAAATTTACATATTAATTTGTTTCTAAACCAGATGTCCTGGGAATTCTTACAGTAGCTACAGGTTGTTATTATCCATTAGTAAACTGAGTGTTCCTGCGGTAACACTTAGCACAGCCCACTTGACCTGCTGGAATTCTGGGCAGCAACCCTTTAGGTCCCGAGGAATTACCGTGTTGTGTCTTCCCTCTGTCCCTGAGCGATTGCAGTCTTAACTGTAATTGCCATTCACACCAGCATTTCAGGTTTAGTCCTCACAACACTGCAGACACGTTAAACATGTTCCATACCCAGGACTTTGTTTTGAAAGTTTGCATTCCATTCTCTCACCCCACCACGAACACCAGACCAGAAGGCAGTCCTGTATTTATAAAACGAGTTGAGATAATCATGTCATTCCATAACTCTTAATAATACTTGATTTTTATACATTCACATGTTTTAAATGCTCAAGTTTGTAGAAGACACTAGGAGAATTCCATTCCATTTACTGGATGGTTGCTGCTCTGGCTTTTTAAAACTTGGAACTAACGTTTATTTAGAGCAAAGAAAAATCTTTTAAGAGGCTAAATTGATGCTGCTATTATTGCTGTGAAATTGTATAAAGATTAGGATTCATGCCAGTTTTTTTAAATCTAAAAAATCATGTGATTGCATTTTAAGGGTTTATATTTAGAAAAAGAAAATAAAGTTTTAAGAGCAACACATTTACTTATTAATATATGTGGAAATACTCTGTTAGGTGTTCTTTTGTTCCCCCAGAATTGATCGAAGAGATTCAATAACGATCATGGAGGAAATCCTGAAATTATAGAAAAGGTCTGTGAAATTCAGGCCTCAGTACAGACCCACCCGGTCTGTAGTCACAGTGCTAGGGAACCTGATCTGATACTTCCTTTTAGCACACACATCAGGAGCTCCATGCAGGAATTTGCTCTTTGGTGAATATGCAGCACTAATTTTTTTTTCCCCAACCATTACCATCTTTTTGTCAGTAGGCGACGGATGGCCGCTTTGAGGGAAGACAAACCGTCTGAGCTCTCACAGGCAGCCCGGAGATTAGAGAGAGGAGCTGGTGTGGCCCTGAGACGCAGATGGCTTTAGGAGCTGAGAGCCTAGAAAGATGTGGCTGAAGTCTGTCCAGTGTTCATACCTGTGGATTGGTCACACACACTGTTTACTCCTGAAACTAAAGTCTATTTTATAAACACTAAGGTTAATTCTTTAAAGCGGTTACTTTATTAATGTCCTATGAGTTTGAAAATATCAGGTACATATTTTGAATACAGAAAAATGACTCAAATTCCTGGTAAAAGTGTGAAACATAAACTCTGCAATCTAGCGTTGTCTCTCCGAGTGTAGATCCAGCCTTAACTTTGGGTACAGTTACTGAGGGGCTTCGCCTGCATCCTTCCCTTTCTGGTTATCGCGGGTAGACGGCAGGTCACTGCGAGCCAGCTTACCTCAGCACAGCCACCTTGTTGGTATATGACGTCGCAGATTGAGCAGCCAAGTGTCAGCACTTTTACACTTTGACGTGGAGCCTACGATCAAGGAAACGGAGCTGCCTTACTCGTGAAACCCAGAATTTTAATTCTGTTGGTATTTTCACAGCCATGTCTCCAGATTTTATCCTTTTTTGGCAAAATTCTGATGCCACAGCTTGGTTTGATTGAAATAAATATTCCCTGGATGTCTCATCAGGGACTCTGCTGACAGCCCCAGAGATGCCACCTCCTTTCAGTAGATTTCATCTGAGCCTTATCGACAGCTCACCGTCTTCAGTTCTCTTCTAAAAACATGAAAGTCCCTGGGACAGCCCCAAAGACAGGGCCTGCACATTTTTATAATGGCAAAGCATTTTTAAAAGGGTTGGGTTGAAATATCTAGGAATAATCCTGTAAAGAAAAGGGACCATTAATGTGAGCGGAGATAGACTAGGTCATTACCACACCTGAAGCAGCAATAGATGTATACAGTGTAAATTTAAAATCCGCCCTTTTGTTTAAAAAAAGGAGCCTGCGAAGTCCATTTATCTGTTTCCAGCCCCGTCAGTCACCCATCCAATATGTTGGCAGAGTATCGTCTGAGCAGTGTGTGTAAGGAGTAATCATGAAAGCAAAAGTATGTCAGAAAGTTACTTCCAAATGGTTAGAGGCATGTGACTTTTAGTACTGTGTGTTAACGGAATGTCAGGAATGGTATATTTTAACTGTGTGCAAGGTAATGTCAGTGTGCACAGAGGGTCTTTTTTTCCTTTTTTGATTAGTGCTGTTAGTGTTCAAAGAATAAAAATGGTTGTTTTACAGTTTAGATTCCAAGATAGCAAAATCTGATTTTTCAACCATGACCTGCATGAGAGAAGCATCCTAGGAAGTCTTAGCTCATACTTCTGAGTTCTTAACTTTAATTTATATAGTGTTTTTTTTTATGTTTTAATATTTTTGTGAACTGGTGTAAATTGTTAATGCATATAAGCTTGTGTATTTTTGTAAATAGTTTGTGATTTATTTCTTGACCCATATGTAAATATTTAGAGTCTCATTTCTTCAAAGCTTATTTGAAGCTGAGTTGTGGGTTTGGGGTTTTGTTCGTTTGTTCCTTTGTTTGTTTTGGTTGGGGTGGGGGGCGGGGAGAGAAGGGATTTTGTATTCTGATAATCCAGACGGAGATATCTTGTGGTTTAAAGCAAATGTCCCACTGAAAGCAATTCAAATATCAAGAAAATTATTTCAGGTTAAAACACACTTCCTGTGTACGTGTTTGCTTTCTAAACCTAATGTGAGTTATAACAAAGTAGATGGGTAATCGGGTAATCGGGGCTATTCTGGCCAAAAGATGAGTGTTTGTATGACACAAATTCTTATACCAAAAAGATACTTTATTTGAGGGAAGGGGTTTAATATCTCCTGTCTTCATCTTTCACATTGGCTGGCTGCCTGGCTGGATTTTTCCCCAGGGCAGACAGTCTCTTTGGAACTGCAGACCTTGGCCTGCCCTGCAGGGTCTGAGCAGACCTGCTGCTGGTCGGGCTGCCTGCAGGCATCTGTGCACTGGGCTGCCTCCTGGCTCCTAAGCTTAGGGTGCGCAGGAGGGTGAACTAGCTTCTTAGGGTTCTCCAGAAGTTGGTTCTGTATACAGCCATACTTCTCAAGATTCCCACAAAGCAACCTGTGTACTTTGTGGAGTGAAATGGCCAGACAAGAATCTCCTACACTTGGTCACCTGTTTCCAGCTGGTGTGTGGGTAAAGAGGAAGCATTCCAATGTGTCAAATGCTCTCAGTCACCCAGCTGCCAGATGGGGGTCCAGACGCATTCCTGTGCCAAAGTTCTCAAACGCTTCTGTATCAACCAGAAAGTTTTGAAGGAAAAAACAAACCCAGTATCAAGCTATTGAAATTCTAGTTTTCCTACTAGGAATGATAAATTACAAATCATTCTTCATCCTAAAATATTAGGGCCTGTCACTCTTTTTGCCAGTCATACAGAAGGAAAGTCACCTGTTGAGTACAGGTGACCCTGGCGTGCCCACCATGTTCTGTCCACCTGCTACCACACGGCAGACCGGAAGCAAGGTGCGACATCTGCTTCCAGTAAACACGCCCAGCCTGAACACACGCTCCCATGGAGACTGCTGCTCAGAGGGGATAAAAGACATAGATGACATCTCCACTGGGTCTTCCACTGTCCTTAATTTTCTAAAGTTCTCATTTCCATACCAACTATTACCAAATGCCCTTCATGCTGATGAAAATAGAGTACCTTCCTCTTAAAATGTATATTTACTTATCACTGAGAAATCAGTGGTAAATACATAGGTGGTGTTTGAAATTTTCCTTTGTGGTTCTACGGGAAAAGGGCACACTATTAGTAATATTGACTCCTTGTTACATTAAAACTTCAAGTACCTGCAACCACCTGAAATAAGACATTTTAGTTGCCATGTTTCTCACATAATTGCATAATTAAGAATGTATATCTTAAAAAGAAAATTGAGATTTAATTGTTAGTTTAAGTATTTTAGTAAATTATAGTATTTCCAGAATATATTTCAAGCCACAAACTTCTTTTGCTGTTAGTATATCTAAGCTCATCATTTACACCTGTGGATCACTGTCCCATAAGATCGCGATATGGTCAGGACACATTGAGATAAAAAGTGTTTGCTTCTACGCATACCAAATGCTCTGTCATGCTAGTTTATACATAAAAGAGTCCTATCACAGTCTTGTGGGTTTTTTTTTTTTTAATTTCCTAAATCCTCCTTTCTGATGTTACTTCTGCCACTGTCTACATGCTACCTGTCAGACTTCCTCTAAATAACCATTCAAAATAAATAAGCTTGTCAAAATGGTGAGCAAAATTCTGAAAGATTGGAGCTTTGCATCATCTGTATTTCATTACTTAGAGCCTCTGATTCTCTTCTCCTAATAAGGTACTTGGGTAGCCAGGTTTCAGAAGATGAGATTTTTGTGTAAGATGCTTAGAAGGGAGAATAAAACAGACTCAGGAGTTCTCCCTACATTTGACCTTTTGTGAGAAAGCAATATGATTAGAGACAAGGGCATTTTCCATGCTAACAGCTCCGCAGAGAGGAATGCTGACCCGCAGAAGACATCCAGCTCCTCCATGAACTCCAGGAGGAAGAGAGAAAGGAGTGCCAGACACATAACTTAAGTTGTCACACAGCCATTCAGCCATTCAGTTAGTACCCTTTTTTCCATTTCCTAAAAACATCTTGCAAAACATCCTGAGATTTCTCAGTCACATGTTCATGCTTTAAACTGGGCAGATACTTCTCAAACTTTAGACTCCATATAAAGCAGCTGGAGGGCAGTTAAACATAAGACTCCTTGGGAAACCACCAGACAGTCTGGTGGGTCTGGGGTTGGACCCAGGAATCTACAGTTTTGGCCACGATTGGCTGATCCTAGCACAGGTGGTTGAGACGTGCTTGACAGCAGATGGAATGGGCCCCTGTCAGAGGGAAACCGGTTCTAGTTTCTAGAGCTTTGCCACTTTTTCTCATTCACACCATGGTTCCGCATCTCTTTAGTGATTCCAGAAGTTTATCATTAATTCCTCTATCCCTGTGAATAAATATTAAGCCCAGGTCCAATTATTTGTAGCAATGAAAGATAGAAAAATGGTCTAATTGACCTGATAAGCAATACAGAAAAAAAAAAAAAAAATTCTCTAAAACTGGTAAGATGCTCATGACTGTTTATAACATTGTCTCCTATTATACACCTACATGGTCAAGGTCTGTACCATTGCCTCCCATTATACACTTACACAGGCAAGGTCTATACCACTGTCTCCTATCATACAGTTACATAGTCAAGCCTCATTTGTGAAACATTCAAGCTGTTAGGAAGTGTAGTTCATGCGTATTGCTATTCACACAGTCAACTCAAATACTGTATTAAGGGATAACAGAAATAACACTTGGAATCAAGTGATCTGCCTGCCTTTCTCATCAAAACATTTACAAGAACTATCAGCACGTAAGTCACATACTTGACTCTTCAGTTTTGTGTATTTTATCAACTGTGGGCAATAGTATAGAATTGTGTTGAACATCCCACGGTGAGACTGTGCTTACCACATAGTACAGTACCGGTCGCTGCTGTAAGCCTTGTGCGGCTATGAATTCATCTGTTCCCCATTAGTTTACAGATGAAGCCAAGGCGCAGAGAGGTTAAACCCATCACCACTAGCGCATGCAGCTAGTGAAGAGTGAGGGAGGTGAGTCAGACCCAGGCACTCCTGACAAGCTTATCCTCTAAAAGACTTTAGAGTTGAGTAATTGAATCCTAAAGGCTACAAATTCTAAAACCCTTAACTGCTAAGCCTTTCTAAAATGCATACTAAGCCATGGCTTTCTCATCTCTAAAATGGGAATAATAATAGTACCTACCACTTGGGGTTGCTATGAGAACCAAAGTAGATAATGTCCCTAAAGGGCAGAAAAGGAGAGCAAGTACCCAGTAAAAGTTGTCCAGGCTTTGTATTATGGGATAGTGCAAGACTGTGCAGAATTAAGGAAGAGAGGGTTCTGTTATATATCATTAAGAATTTAATCAGTTGGGTCAACCTTTCTTTAAAACGAGGGTTTCACATAGTTGACATGTATCTTGCAGGAAGAGAATCTTGACCAGTAGAGATAGGTGCAAGATGTAATTTGGTGGTTAAAAGGAAACTTCAGAGGGAGACGGGTAGTGCAGAAAGCCTTGCTTTCTGTCCTGAGCCCAGGTTCCCTGCCCAAGCCATACACTCAGCCAAGGATGCCCTTCTCACGGGAGGCCATTTCTCTTCACCAGGTTCTCACTCCATCAGAGAGCCTTCCTTGATGACCCAGTTCAAGACCACTTGATCCCCTCACCCTTCATTGATTTCTAAGCCCTTGACACACAGTATGTATGCAAGTAGGCTTGTTGAATGAATGAATGGAAAATGTTAAAGAAAGAGACTACCATATGAACCATCAACCCCACTACTGGGCATATACCCTAAGAAAACCACAATTCAAAAAGACACTTGTACCCCCAGTGTTCATTGCAGCACTATGTACAATAGCCAGGACATGGCAGCAACCTACATGTCCATCCACAGATGAAGGATTAAAGAAGTTGTGGTACATATATATGGTGGAAAAGTGAAAGTCGCTCAGTCGTGTCCAATTCTTGGAGACCCCATGGACTATACAGTCCATGGAATTCTCCAGACCAGAATACTGGAGTGAGTAGCCATTCCCTTCTCCAGGGGATCATCCCAACCCAGGGATTGAACCCAGGTCTCCCGCATTGCAGGTGGATTCTTTACCAGCTGAGCCATAAGGGATGCCCAAGAATACTGGAGTGGATAGCCTATCCCTGCTCCAGCAGATCTTCCCAACCCAGGAATCAGACCAGGGTCTCTTGCATTGCAGGCAGATTTTTTACCAACTGAGCTATCAGGGAAGCCATGGTGGAATATTGGTCAGCCTTTAAAAGGAATGAATTTGAGTCAGTTGAACTGAGGTGGATGAAACTAGAGTCTGCTATACAGAGTGAAGTAAGTCAGAGAAAAATAAATATTGTATATGAATGCACATATCTATATAGGATCTAGAAAAATAATACTGATAAACTTATTTACAGGGCAGGAATAGAGATGCAGACATAGAGAACAGACATGGTCACAGCAGGGGAAGGAGAGGGGGGAACGAATCGAGAGAGTAGCCTTGAGACATACACACCACCGTGTGTAAAACAGCTAATAAGAAGCTGCTGTATAACCCAGGGAGCTAAGCTCAATGCTCTGTGATGACTTGGGGGGGGGGGGGGTGGGATGGAGGGAGGGAGGGAGATTCAAGAGGGAGGGGACATACATATACTTCCAACTGATTCATGTTATTGTACAGCAGAGACCTACACAGCCTTCTAAAGAAATTATCCTCCGATTAAAATCAAATTTAAAAAAAAAAAAGAAAGGGATCATAGAAACAATAACTCTACAAAACTCCTGTTTTGGCCACGCACAGTCCTGCGGGGAAGAGCTGCCTTTGTAACCAGTAGGCATCTCTAGACGCTGAGACCTGATCTTCCTACGGCCTGGAGAGCAGGATTTCAAAGAAGCCACCAGATGGCACTGGTGACGCGCTGATTCCTCGAAAGTGTCCTGTGTGTGGGCCAGGGCGGCTGGGACCTCTGGATGCTCCCTGGGCTTCTTTCTCGCTCTTCTCTTTTCACCCACTTCCACAAGGGCACTTCAAGGGCACGGACCTGGCCTCAGAGACTGGGGAGCTGATATGAAGAGCCAGCCATGAGAACAGGAGGGTGAGACTGGAGCTGTGACACCTGGATGAAACCTCTGTCCCAAGAACTCTAGGGAGAGGTTGCTTTCATTAGGAGACTTGATAATTTCTAAGGATGATTTTGTGGTTTTCAATCCTCAGATATTGTTTATTGCTATTTTTAGGAAATGGCATAAATGTTTGGAGACACACGTCTCCATTTTCATAGGCTGAGTCCTGGAAGGGTTTCTGAGGTTCAGCAGAGTTTCCAAACCTGGGCACAACATCAGAATTCCCTGCCGAGTTTTTTTTTTTTTTTTTTTTTAATATAGATTTCTATGCACCACTAAATGAATTGTCTCTTTGATGGCCAGGGAACTTTTTTTTAAAAAAAACTTTTTATATTTTATTGGGGTATAGTGGGAAAGCCCCTGAGGCTGGGAAAGATTGAGGGCAGGAGGAGAAGGGTGACAGAGGATGAGATGGTTGGATGGCATCACCGACCTAATGGACATGAGTTTTAGTAAATTCCAGGAGATAGTGGAGGACAGAGGGGCCTGGCGTGTTGCTATCCATGGGGCCACAGAGTTGGACGTGACTTAGTGACTGAACAACAACAATAGCTGATTAACAATGTTGTTATGGTTTCAGGTGAACAGTGAAGGGACTCAGCCATATATATGCATGGATCCATTCTTTCCAAACCCCTCTTCCATCCGGGTTACCACAAAGCATTGAGCAGAGTTCCCAGTGCTATACAGTAGGGCCTTGTTTGTTATCCATTTTAAATATAGCAGTGTATACATGTCCATTCCAAACTCCCTACCTATCCCTTCCCTCACTCTTCCCACCACCTCGGCTGGCAACCGTAAGAACCTGTATTTTTAAAAGGAACTCCCCAGAAGAATCAGTTTCATCCGTGATTTAAACACCATCGTTCTTAGAGAGTTGTCATCCCCCAGGCTCATTCTAGAACCAACCCTCTCTGCCCACCACTCCCTGGCCTGTCGGAGGCTCACCTAGCCTCACACGGAAGGAAAAAAGCAAGGGCACTTTACAATCCACGTGTGTGCAGACTCCTCCACTGTTTCTCTTAGCCTGAGTGAAAAGACAGCCTCCAAACTGAGATACTGAGCAGCCCCCAACTTAACCCACCATATATTCCCAGACTTCTTAGGGTTTGGATTAGGGGAACAAAGTTTGCAGACTTTCCCATCCTGAATTGAGCTTTTAGGTTTACAAAGGGCTGGAAACGTAAGTGTGATCTGGAACAGGTGGTTCTAGCTTTCCCAAGCCCAGCAGTTCCATGGGGCCAAGAGCCATGCCTATGGCTTGTTTCACTCTCTTAATAATACATTTTGAGGAATAAAGTCTTAGTTTTATGTAGTCAGGTTTATCAATTTTTCATTTATGGTTGATGAATTTTATGTCCTATTTAAAAAGTCATTCCATGCCATGAGGTCACAAATTTAGAAATTTTATTGTTTTGCCTTTTATACTGTAACTCACACTATAGCTTAATTGATTTTTCCATATAATATGATATGGGGTCAGTTTAGCATTTTTTTTCTATTTGAGTATAATTGTCTAACACCAATTATTAAGAAAATTTTCCTGTTCCCAAAGTTAATCAATTCTATATTTATTATAAATCAAATGTTTGGATAGTCATTTGCTACTGCTGCTACTGCTAAGTCGCTTCAGTCGTGTCCGACTCTGGGCGACCCCTGAGATGGCAGCCTACCAGGCTCCCCTGTCCCTGGGATTTTCTTGCCTGGAAAATCCCATGGATGGAGGAGCCTGGTGGGCTGCAGTCCATGGGGTCACTGAGGGTCAGACATGACTGAGCGACTTCACTTCCACTTTTCACTTTCATGCATTGGAGAAGGAAATGACAAGCCACTCCAGTGTTGTTGCCTAGAGAACCCCAGGGATGGGGGAGCCTGGTGGGCTGCCGTCTGTGGGGTTGCACAGAGTCGGACACAACTGAAGTGACTTAGTACTAGTAGTAAAGAATTTGCCTGCAATGCAGGAGACCCCAGTTCGATTCCTGGGTCAGGAAGATCAGCTAGAGAAGGGATAGGCTACCCACTCTGGTATTCTTGGTCGTCTCTAGAGGCTTAGCTGGTAAAGAACCCACCTGCAAATTGGGAGACCTGGGTTCGATCCCTGGGTTGGGAAGATCCTTTGGAGAAGGGAACGGCTACCCACTCCAGTATCCTGGCCTGGAGAATTCCATGGACTGTATAGTCCATGGGGTTGCAAAGAGTCGGACACAACTGAACGACTTTCACTTTCACAGTTGCTTTACAATACTGAGTTAATTTCTACTGTAAGCAATCCGCTGTGTACCATGTGTACATGCTTAGTTGTGTCTGACTCTGTGACCCCATGGACTGTAGCTTGCCAGGCTCCTCTGTCCATGGCATTTTTCCAGGCAAGAATACTGGAGTGGGTTGCCATTTCCTCCTCCAGGCGATCTTCATGGCCCAGGTATGGAAAGCACATCTGCATTGGCAGGCAGAGTCTAAGCCACTGAGCCACCGGAGAAAAATCAGCTATACATGTACATATACGCCCTCTTTTTTGAATTTCCTTCCTATTTGTGTCACCACAGAGCATTGAGTAGAATTCCCTGAGTTATACTGTAGCTTCTCATTAGTTACCTATTTTTTGTGTGTGTTAGTTGTTCGGTCGGTCGTGTCCGACTCTGTGACCCCAAGGACTGTAGTTCACTGGCTCCTTCATCTGTGGAATTCTCCAGGCAAGAATGCTGGAGTAGACAGCCCTCTGTTCTCTTCTCCAGGGGATATTCCTGACGCAGGGATCCTGACCTGGGACTCCTGCATTGCAGGCATATTCTTTACTATCTGATCCACCAGAGAAGCCCCTATATATTTTACACATGGTATCAATAGTGAATATGTATCAGTTCCAGCCTCTCTATTCCTTCCACCACTACCTACCCCTTAGCCCCCGAGTATCCACACATTTGTTCTCTGTGTCTGCGTCTCTACTTTGTCTTTGCAAATAAGATGATCTGTGCCATTTTTCTAGATTTCACATATATGTGTTAATATATGAAATTTGTTTTTCTCTTTCTGACTTACTTCACTCTGTATGATGGTCTCTAGGTCTATCCCTGTCTCTACAAATGACCCAGTTTTGTTCATTTTTATGGCTGTGTAATATTCCATTGTATATATGTGCGGAGAAGACACTGGTACCCCACTCCAGTACTCTTGCCTCGAAAATCCCAGGGACGGAGGAGCCTAGAAGGCTGCAGTCCATGGGATCGCTGAGGATCGGACACGACTGAGCAACTTCACTTTCCCTTTTCACTTTCATGCATTGGAGAAGGAAATGGCAACCCACTCCAGTGTTCTTGCCTGGGGAATCCCAGGGACGGGGGAGCCTGGTGGGCTGCCGTCTATGGGGTTGCACAGAGTCGGACACGACTGAAGTGACTTAGCAGTAGCAGCACACATCTTCTTTATCCATTCATCTATCAATGGACATTTAGGTTGCTTCATATCCTCACTATTGTAAATAGTGCTGCAGTGAACATTGCCGTGCCTGTGTCTTTTTGAATCATGGTTTTCTTCGTGCATGTGCCCCATCATGGGATTGCTGGGTCACAGGCATAGATATTTTAAAGTCTGTGTCCAATAACTCCTATTTCTGTATTCCCTCTAGGTCTGTTTCTACAGCCTATTTTTTTTTTCTCTTAGCTTGTTTTCTTCTTGTGTGCTAGTTATTTCTTGTTACCACAGACTTGATGGATACAAGTTTAAGCAAGCTCCAGGAGTTGGTGATGGACAGGGAAGCCTGGTATGCTACAGTCCATGGGGTTGCAAACAGTCAGACACAACTGAGCAATTGAACTGAAGTGATTCTTTTTGAAAAATTGTTTGCTAAAATAACTTGAGGACTGGAATGATATTACCATCCTCCAGAAGGGATTTATGTTCATTTCTGGTATGTGTCTAAGGATGCCAACAATTGAAGTTTCCGAATCCAGCTCCAGACATGGAGAGAGCTTGAAGCTGAACTGAAGTTGCCCTGAGAACAGCCTGATATGTTCAGTTTGCTCCTAGGGCAGGCTTTCCCAGCCCAAGGAGATCTGGCTTCATCAGGTCCCTCTCCTATTCTTTCCGATGAGCTCACACTCCCATTCAGGGGCAATAAGCCCAGCAATGTGCCACCTGCAATATGCAATGTGCCCTTCAGCCAATTCCTGTAGAACCAACACATACTCCGAAGGGGGAGTGGCCCCAAATGCCACGCTTGCCCTGGGCTTTCATTCTCTGTCCTAGGTCTTCCTTCTCCCAGTAACTCATCGTGATCTTGTTAACTTACTACCAACAGTGAACAGTGCCTGTGAGAGCAATTTTTTTTTTTTTTTTTTTTTTTCTGTTAATACCTTTATTTAGATACAATTCACATGTAATACAATTCACCCATTTAAAGTGTACGATTCAGTGGTTTTTACTATATTCATAGAATTATGCAACTATTACCACAATCAAATTTAGAACATTTTCGCCACCTCAGAAAGAAGCCCTGTATCCTTTCTCACCTACCAATTCCCTTGATCCTAAGCATCCATTAATCTACTTTCTGTCTCTATGAAATGCTTATTATGACATTTCGTGTAAGTGGAATCACATAATACAAGATCTTTTGTCTCTAGCTTCATAGCATGCTTATAAAGTTCATCCATGTGGGAGCATCTATCAGTCTTTGATCCCTTGCTGTGGCCAAATGAGATTACATAGTGTGGAAATACTACATTTTGTTTATACATTCTTTTGGGTCATGTTCACCTTTTGGCTGTTATGAATAATGTTACTAAGGACTTTCGTGTTGGCGACTTTGTGTGGCCATACCTTCTCACTTCTCTGGGGAGTGGAAATCACTGGGTCATGTGGTGACCTGGTGCTTAACTTTCTGAGGAACTGTTCATGCTTTCCCAAAGTAGCTGTACCACATTACATTCTTGCCAGCAGTGCATCGGGTTTCTGATATGAGAGAAGCTTGCTTTTTTAAGATTTTTGTCTATCTTTCATATTTGTTCTCAGCTGGATTGTTCTTCTAAGTTACTGACTCTCCTTTACCAAGAGCAGAAGTGCTCTTAGGACTTTCAGCAGAGTGGCTCCAGTCACCAGTGTTTATTCTTTAACATTTTACATCAGATATTTCCAGTAGGCAGGGGTTATACTTGAGTGTATCCTTGATGGAAAGAGAGAGGAACATTCAGTATGCTTGTTCAAGAGCTTGGGGTAACAACCACAGGCAGCCTTCACTTGTAGCCCTTTGGTTTAGAAACTAGCTCAAGTAAGAAATTTTATTCTTTTCTTTTTTTAAAAAAAGTTCTTAATACTCTAGATTCCATGGGGTCCTTTCAAAATGAATTATGTCTTTATGGATACATTTGTCTTAAAGTCATAAATAATGTATTTAAAATATCTTCTAAAAAATACCAAGCCCTAAAACATATTTTAGATTTTGACCTCGCAACTAGGGCTATTTGGAAAATAACTGAAAAATATTTATGTGACTGAAAGAAGCTCTTTCAAGCTCCCCTTCATTACCTGAATCATTCATTAAAAATGCATCAATAGATTTTTACTGCTTTCCTGGGCTAGGCTCTGAATATTAGGAGTTTGTACTTTTAGCCTCAGAGAATTTATAATCTAGCTAAAACCAGAGAGGTGAAAACCATCTAAAGTGATAAATATGCATAGGGTCACGTAATGAAATGTACATATATTATAGAGCCTAACAGCAAGAGAGAACATTCATGAGTTATTCTGTTTCACTGATTATTTATCAGAAACACTCATGGCCATTCCTAGTTGTTGATTACCTTGGATTCCCTCTGAGAAAATCAAAAGTAACTGTGTAATCTAAGCGGCTTCTATTTATTAACAGTCACGGGGACCTATGAACTAAAAGTGTATAAAATGCTAGACAAGGGGACAGACACGTGACATAGACTGCCTGGGCATGAATTCTTATGTGGGTGTCTTCACTGGATGACTCTCGTTAAGTCAGTGGACCTCCCTGTCCTTCTGTTCACTCTTCTATAAAGTAAGGATGAGTGTTCCTAGTTTATAACATGCTTGTGCAGAACAGATGAGCTGAAATCAATCAAGCACTGAGGGGACTTCCCTGGTAGTCCAGTGGGTAAGAATCCACCTTGCAATGCAGGAATTGTGGGTTTGATCCCTGGTCAGAAAACTAAGATCCCACACGCCTCGGAGCAACTAAAGCTTCATACCACAACTGGGAGTCCGTGCGCCACAACAAAGATCCAGCATGCTGCAACTAAGACCCAAGGCAGCCAAATTGATAAACACAAAAACATTTTTTTTTTTTTTAATAATGCACTAAGAACCAATTCTGGGACACGGTAAAGCTCTCAAGCTTAAGTTCTTATTTTTCTTAATGTGTAATCATGGTTAATCATTTACTTGGGGGAACTGAGGTATGAACAGGAAAATACTTTGTGAATTATTAGCAGCAACATACACATAAATGGAAAAGGAAATGGCAACCCCCTCCACTATGCTTGCCTGGAGAATTTCATGGACAGAGGAGCCTGGTGGTCTATAGTCCGTGGGGGTCACAGAGTCGGACACGACTGAGTGACTAACACATGCACATAAAAAACGAAAGGGGAAAATCCATTTTGCTCCCAGCCAAGAGACACTTAAACCAATATCCTTCCGGCCCCTACTCACATGTGAGGTATAGAAAAGCAGTTTCTATTTTCTCCTTACAAAATATCTGTTTGATTTTTCTTACACTCAAGGCTGAAAGAATTGGCTGGTGGCATTTCTTACTGAAGGCGGTTTTACCGAAAGCCTTTTTACTTTGTGTCCAGCCTTAGTGAAGAGGGTTCAGCTGTGTTCGCATCACCTGAGCTCTTCTTGGCCATACGCAGCTGTGTCCCACCAACTCAGTCCTCAGGCCTCCCCCCTACACCTAACTGCAACATTTAACTCTGCTTAGTGCATTCATCCGGGGAAGGCAATGGCACCCCCACCCCAGTACTTTTGCCTGGAAAATCCCATGGACGGAGGAGCCTGGTAGGCTCCAGTCCATGGGGTCGCTAAGAGTCCGACACGACTGAGCAACTTCACTTTCACTTCGTTCACTTTCATGCATTGGAGAAGGAAATGGCAACCCACTCCAGTATTCTTGCCTGGAGAATCCCAGGGATGGGGGAGCCTGGTGAGCTTCCGTCTGTGGGGTCGCACAGAGTCGGACACGACTGAAGCGACGCAGCAGCAGCAGCAGCAGCAGCAGTGCATTCATCTGACTCCATTTATTAAATAGCTGGGATAGTACGTGAATAGAACTGTACTGATATTTATCAATTACTGGAGAAGGAAATAGCAACCCACTCTGGTTTTATCTCCCAGAAAATCCCATGAATGGAGGAGCCTGGTGGGCTGCAATCTGTGGGGTCACAAAGAATCTGATACAGCTGAGTGACTGAGCACTAACTACCCCAACATTCCTTCTTGTTAAAATGTGTGTGTTGGGCTTAGTCCCTCAGTCGTGTCCGACTCTATGATCCTATGGACTGTTAGACTGCCAGGCTCCTCTCTCCATGGGATTCTCCAGGCCAGAATACTGGAGTGAGTTGCCATGCCCTCCTCTAGGGAATCTCCCCAACCCAGGGATCAAACCCAGGTCTCGCACATTATGTAGGCAGATTCTTTACTGTCTGAGCCACCAGGGGAGCCCAAGAATACTGGAGTGGGTAGCCTATCCCTTCTCTAGGGGAACTTTCCAACCCAGGAATCAAACCAGGGTCTTCTTAAATTGGTCTAAAATGGACGTTAAAAAATTACTTTTTCTAATTTTATTTTTTCATTAAAAAAAATTTTTTTTTACTTTCCCTAATTTAAAGTCCCATTCATCAGGCAACTTTTCTTCTGCCTTGACTTTGATGTTGATATTTCTAAACATTTTGTCCTCGGGTTTTTTATTTGCCCTCATTTTCTTCCTAAGAAATCACATCCATGCCAAGGATTTCCTTCCCCACTTCTCTGTATCTTTTGTTCAGAATTTCCTCCAGAGTCCAAACTTCCATCCAGCTTCCCGCTAGACTGTTCCCCGTGGGGTATCATACAAGCTCCTCAAATTCAGCATGTCTAAAGTGACTAAGACTCTTCCTCTCCAAATTGTATTTCCCTTGAAATATCCTTATTATCCTTTATGAACTGAATCACTCAAGTGGGAAACTCCAAAGTTCACCTGCTTATACAGCTGTAGCCCGACTGCTTGTAGCTCAGTTCAGAGTCTCATCATTCCTCACCTGGAGTATTACAGCAATCACTTGTCTTGCCTCCAGTTTTTATTTTTGTTTATTTTTCATTCTTAAAAACATTTTTATTTCTTTCTTTATTTGGGTGCCTGGTGGCGGGATGAGGGCACCCTCCTTGCACACAGGTCGGGGGGCTGCATTGGGTAACTTTGCCCTCACCCTGATCCCCCAACTCCCACCCAGCTCCAGAGACTGTGCCATCCTGCAGGCTTCCCTGTCACTCAAATCCCCTAATCACCCTGTTGGAAGGTGTGGTCTGTTTCCCGTTAGGACTCCACAGGGCCAGGCAGGCCCTCTTAGGGTGGACTCAGAAGCCAAACTGTTGACATCAAAATCATGTCTCCATCCTCCTAGCCATGATTCTAGGTCCCCCATCACTTCTCTAGGCCTCACTTTCCTCATCTGTGAAATGGGCACAAAATTGTTACCACCTCCCATCTCTTCTCCCCTCCCCCTGCTCTCCCTCCTTCTCCCTTACATCCTCCCCCTGCTCTTCCTCCCTCTCCCCCTCCTTCCACATCTCATTCCCCACTTCTCCTCCTCCTCCTGAATTTCCCCTGCTATAGCCCCCAGGAGGCTCCCTCCACAGCTCTCCATCTGGGCAGCTGATGTGTGGTCTCTGGGTAGATGTGCAGGGAGTCTGGGTTCAGGCTGGCAGCTTTCAGCTCTAGGCCTAGGCCCTGATGAAAAAGTGAATGTTAACCATTAATATAATTTCTTTCCAGAGAAGCATAAGATTTTACAGCTGGAAGCAGCCTTAGAGAATCGTGATAACCCACAAGTTACAATTGTGGAAACAGTGGGCTCTTGCTATCCCTAAAGTCACAGGGCTGGTCGGCTCGTTGCTGACTGCTAGTCCCACCACCCCAAGCCCTTCTCCTAAACCCTTTTTAAGCTTTTGAGTTTGTAAATGCATCTCCTAGATGAATAACCTAGCCCTGCAATTTCACTCTGGGTGGATAGAGCTCTTCCCCAAGTGAGCTACAGAAAAATGTAGAGGGGATAAACCAACTCTAACAATAATAACCATTATTGCCCTAGTGCTTCCACCACCGCTTGTGCTTGTATCCTGCACTTTTTCTAACCTCTTAAGAACTGGCAAATGAGGAGAAGCCAATTTCAGCAGAAAGGATCTCCCAGGGAAGCTCAGAGATGCTCAGGCTTCAGACAATGGGGTCTGGAGGTAGTGCCTGGGCTGATGGGAGATCCAGAGCCCCACGGTGACGCCGCAGGTGCCTGACACAATTTGGAGCCTGATGAAAATGAGCAGTGACTGTATGGACTTGTCTTTGCCAGTCACTGCCAGAAAACTCCGTCCCCCATTAAGTCATTGGGTCTCTGAGTTCTGTACCTGGACACCCAGCCTCACGTGACTCGAAGACAGGGTACTCACATTTGGTGACCTGTTCCCCCACTCCCCAACTCTGAGCCTGGACAGATCTGGGGGTGTCCAGACCTGATAAACAGCTCCAGGGGAATGGCCAGCCTTGCTCTGAAGCCTGGGCGACTGGGAGACAGAAAGGTCTTTTGTTAAGGCTTTAAGAAGGAAGGAGAAGTTTGGGGCTGGGATGTTAAGCAAGGAAGGGCTGAGGGAGTTCTGCAGCAGACAGACACGTGGGGAAGCTTAGGGAGGAGAAGGCGGGTGGGGAGGAAGACGGTTCAGCATCCTTGTGGTCCCTGAGTTTTCTGACCAGGGGATCCTTAGAGTGGCAGTCCTGGACTCCAGGACCTCTTCCTGAAGCTGATAATGAATATGGTGCTGGAAACTTAGTGGCTCTGAGTCAGGGTGTAGGGGGGCACACAAGGATGATCATTCATCCCCCAAACTTGCAGCACACATCTCCTGTCTCCTGGAAACCAGATGCAGGGCTGGACCAGAGGTAGGAGGAGCAGCCCCCACCCCCAACCCTGTCCTGGGCCACTGCAGACTGCTGCCTGGGGCCCCAAGGTCGTGTTGCTGACAGAGCCACCTGTTTCAGGGATGAGAGGGGGGAAGAACCCCCATTCCTTGCTGTCCTTGTCTCCACTCTCCTGCTCTGATGACCTTGAAGAGCCTTCTGTTCCTTCTGTCCCAGTTCGGTTTCCATGGAAACCGGAGTGGCAGCATCATCATTCTGCTGAGGTGAGATGCCCCCAGGATGCCGTGAATACCCAGGAGAAAACGATCAGAGAAGAATATACCATCTCAGAAATTACCCTGCAGGGCGTTTCCTAATATTCTGCTTCTGACATCTCCTGGTTTAGGTCTTTCGTTTTGTGTCCTCAAGATCAGGGAGCCTGCCGGGAATGGGCATTTTGTCCAGGTCTTTGGTCCTTAGCATCTGTTCTGCTCCTGGTTGATGTGATAATCACTTACTCCGTGAATTCCTGGGTGACGATCATGAGAAGATGAAGTTGTTTGATATCCTCTCAATAAATCCAAGGGCTTCCCAGGTGGCACAGTGTTAAAGAATCTGCCTGCCAATGCAGGAGGCGTGGGTTTGATCCCTGAGTCAGGAAGATCCACTGGAGAAGGAAATGGCAACCCACTCCAGTATTCTTGCCTGCAAAACCCCCATGGACAGAGGAGCCTAGTGGGCTACAGTCCATGGGGTCACAAAGTGGGGCACAACTGAGTGACAGCACCACAAATAAATTCAGACAACCATATGTGGCTCCTTAAGGCCTGTCCGCTCCCCAAATTGCCCTCTGGCCAAGTGATTCGTGACAGAGTCATGAGTGGCTGTAGATATATTTTACTTGAACTTCTCATAAAAAGCTAGTGGTATGTTTTAAGAGTGGTCACTTACAGTCAAATTGATTGACAGGCACTGGACTTTCTGGAATGAGCCATGGGCTGCTCAGCAGGTCCCTAGACAATGGGACAGATTCAGAATGAGCCATCTCCTGACCATGGTTCTTGCAGAGTAGTTGAGAGCACAGACTCTGGAGCCTGTCTGCCTGAGTTCAAATCCTGGCTCTGCCACTTAGGAGCTGGTGAACCTGGGCAGGGCACCTAGCCTGTCTGATTCGCAGTGTCCTCATCCATAAAATGGGATGATGATGGTTTCTATCTTATAAGTGACTGTATTAAAAGAATTAATACACACAAAATGCTCAGAACAGTACCTGTACTTGGCAAGTCTTAGCCATCTTATTATTATCATAATTATCCTACTTTATCCATTCTAAGATGCATTTTTTCCCATTTTTATATCTCTTAAGTCTGAAGGTTTTTTTTTTTCTGTTTTCTGGGAACATAAAATATTGCATACCTATAATGGATTGTGTTTCAGATTCCATTAAATTTATTATAATCATTTTTAAGATCTCATCTCTAGCACAGTGTCTGGTCAATAATGAGGACACCATATACTTTTGCAAAGACTAAATAAATTCTCTCGAGGTCTTTTCTTCCTGGAGCCCTAGTAATGAAAAGTTTGCCATTGTGACTGTCAGTGTGGGCCCAACGCAGGCAGACAGATAGCACTGATACTAGAGGTGCAATCATCCCCTTTCCAACTCCTTAGCCCTCAGGACAGACGTTCCAGCTGGTTCTGCAATGCTGGGGAGATAAGGAATCTCAGTCTGCACCATCTGACAACCAGAGGGAGTTCTGTGTCTGTATTAGAATTCTTCAGGTAAACAGAACCAATAGGAGGTGTGTGTAGGTTTATTTTAGAGAATTGCTCATGGGATTACCTGATTGGCAAATCCAAAATCTGCAGAGTAGGTTAGCAGGCTGGAGCCCCAGGAAGAAGACAATACTCCAGTTCAAGTTTGCTGCAGAATTCCTCGCTTGGGAAAAGTCAGTCTTGCTCTGTTCAGTGCTTCAGCTAACTGGAGAGGCCCACCCATGTTATAAAGGGCAATCTGCTTTGCTCAAAAGCCATGATTTATGGGACTTCCCTGGTGGTCCAGTGGTTAAGACTCTGCTCTGCCACTGCAAGGGGCACGAGTCTGATCCCTGGTTAGGAAATTAAGATCCCACATGCAGCACAGCTCAGCTGAAAAAAAAAACACAGCAACAGCCAAACACCAAAGTCTGCTGATTTAAATGTTAATTTCATCAAAAACAGCCTCACAGAAACATCCAGAATAATGTTTGACCCAATATCTGGGTGCCTTGACCCAATATCTGGCTGCCGTAGCCCAACCAAATTGATATATAAATTAATCATTGCAGAGACTTATGGGGGAGATTTCTAGAGTGAAGGGCCTGCGTTTGTTAAAGACCATCCCTTCCATGGAGAGATCACGCCTCCTCCCTTGCGAATTCCTGATGGGCTCAGGAGATTTCACAATAGTCTCTTCTGTAATCTTCACAACAGTCCTGCACAGTAGGCAGGAATAACTTCATTTTTCAAATGAAAAAGAATCTGAGGCTAAGTGTCTTACTAGTGGATACCTCTGGGATATTAGAAGTTGCCTCATTCAAGCCAGGTTTCTCTGACTCTAGCTCTTGCTTGTCAAGGGTACTAGTAGTGTTTACTGCTTGCTATTGGATTATTATATGAAACACCAATGCTTACTTTGTTTCAGACACTGTTCTAAGCACTTTACACATATTAACTTTCTAAATTAACTCAATTTCCTAATCTGCTCCTAGAATTCCGAAGATGGATGTGACAAACAAGTCATCTGGAGGTGAGAAACGCCTGCTGTCAGCATTGCCTGGGCATGGCCCGGGGAGGGCTCTTTGCTTCCTGGGGCTAGTTATCTCTCTCCCTCCTGCCAAGCTTCTTTCCTGCTATTTTCACTGAGCAACTGATTAATGCCTGTGCAGGGCAGGCATGCCCACTCCATGGTGTTCTCACCTCGTCACTTCTTTGCACCTTCTAATGGCTCCTGAGATTAGCTCCTATCTTAGTTTGCCACATTTAATGAGGAGTGGGGATGTTGACAGGAACCAGGGATGCTGTCAACATCCCTGGCTCTCCAAGGCCCACCATCCTGCTCTCTAGTTTTGCACTGGTTTTTTTTTTTTTTTTTTTGGCTGTGTTGTGTGGCTTGTGGGATCTTAGTTTCCTGACCAGGGATTGAACCCGTGCCCTTGGCAGTGAAAGCGTGGAGTCCTAACCACTGGACCACTAAGGAATTTCTGCACTTCTTAATTGCCAGTAGCTCAGCCCTACCATCCTTCTGAGAAATGAGGATCTTGTTCGCAGGACCTCCATCTCTGAGCATCACTCAAGGGCTGGAGTCCTGTTGTGCACAGGGGAGCTGTGAGGTGTTCTCCTTACCTTGACTTCTGTATGGGTTCATTTCTGCCATAAAACCCTTTTATCTTTGTGTTGAGGGAATCACAATAAAAGAGAGGAAATGCTACCTTGATGGACAGGCCAGCTGGTAGATATTCAGCACATCCAGAGAACAAAGTCATCATTTGGTGTGAGTGATGAGGGCCACAAAGTCCCTGACCATTAAGTGGGATGAGGAGGATGGAGGTCTGGTTTGGGGAAAAAGAAAAAGGCAATTGCCTTTCATCTGGGCAATGAAGGATGAACAAGATTTTACAGGGGGGAAGGGAAGGGAGAAGAAGGCAATGGGAAAAATCTGGGAAGAGTCAAATGTCCCGTGAAGAGGGCTTCTCCACTGTACTAAGCATCCTACCCTCCCCTTTTTTCCTGGGGTCCTCTGACAATCCCTTCAGTGGTGGGTGTCCTCTGCTTTCTCTTCTTTGGTTGATGTTTCTCATCAGCATTTAAGCAAGCTGAGTCTCTATTATCTTTAAAACAGCAGCACACAAATCAAAACTCCTAAACTGTCTCCCTCCACTCCTTTTCTCTCCAGACACCCACTGCTCTAGTTACCACTTTCATCCCGTAGCTCAGGCCCCAAAAGAGGGAGTCAGCCTTTACATCCCTCACTAGTCTGTCCACTTCTCTCATTCCTTACCAGGTCCTGCCAGTTTAACTCTTAAATATCACTGGAAGCTGTCCACTTTTTATAGTGATGGTTAATTTTGTGTATCCACTTGACTAGCTACAGAAAGTCCAGATTAAGCACTGTTTCTGGGTATGAAATTGGCATGTGAACTACCAGACTCCATAAAGTAGACTGCCGTCCCCAATGTGAATGGACATCCTCCAGTCCAGTGAGGGCTTGAATAGAGCAAAAGGCAGAGACAGGAGGAATCTACCCATTTTTCCTGCCCCATTGATGACCTGGGATCTCCCACATCACCCTCTCCTGCTCTGGGACTGGGGTTGATGCCACTGGCTCCCTTGGCCTCCCAGTGGACTCAGACTGAATCATATTAATATCACCAGCAGATGGCAGCTCCTGGGGCTACATAGCCTTCATAATCACATGAGCCAATTACACACGTGCACACACACACACACACACACACACACACACACATCCCCTGCTGGGTCTATTCCTCTGGAGAACCCTGACAAATACAGATGTGGATACTGACAGTGGTGGTAAAGAAACAGTTTGAAGGATGAGTTTTCTGAATTTGTTGTGGGTTTCTGGAATTGGTTCTCTAATTAGATTAGAATTTAAAATGCTAATCACTCTATTTCCAGAAGTAGAGAGACAGTATCATGAGAGTTCATGATATCTATTGTTTACAAAGATGTGCAAAGCATCTGCATTGGATGCTCCTAGTCACTGGCTCAGACCATAAAGAATCTACCTGCAATGAGGGAGACCTGGGTTGGGAAGATCCCCTGGAGAAGGGGATGACAACCCACTCCAGTATTCTTGCCTGGAGAATCCCCATGGAGAGGACTATAGTCCATGAGGTCGCAAAGGGTCAGATACAACTGAGCGAATAAGCACAGCACAGTCGAGTAAGATACAGGATACTGTGTCTGTGACACTTTTGAACTTTTTGGAAAACATTTCTGGAAATGAATATAATAACCTCATCTGGCTGCTCTTAACATCACTGGACAAAGAGGAAAAAGATAAGGATGAGCTCAGGGCTTTGAATTCCCAGCTTCAGTGCCGCAGGTAAACCTGAGAGTGTGTGGGTGTGCCCTGATAAGAACCTCAGCTCCTGGAGCTGCAGGGCAGAGAAAGCTGGGAGTCCAATTCAGATCTCATTCTGCTGACTTACTCCCTAAGCTGAACTCCCAGCCTCCTGGGAGTGTCTGCTGTCAAGGTAAGGGCGTTGGTCGGGGAAGAATAGGATCGGGAGTTGGAGTGGAGGAGGTTTTCGTGAAGCCGGGACTTCAGATCATCTTTACCAGTGAAAGAGAACTCCCCAACCCCAGCAGCAGTAGTATCCTCATCCCCCGGGTGTCAGTCTTTCTACCTCCATCTGAGGGGAGTAACCCTGCATTGCTTGGAGGAAGTGTGATGGCCTCCCCTGAGGCATTTGTCTTGCAAGACAATATGATCCTCTTCCTTCAACCCAGCCCTGCCGCATATACACACAACACACAAAGTATGTTGCATTAGTATATTTACAATATATTGTATATAGGTGTATATATGTGCATGTGCTCAGTAGCTGAGTCCTGTCCAACTCTGCAGCTCTATGGACTGTAACACACCAGGCTCCTCTACCCATGAGATTTTCCAGGCAAGAGTGCTGGAATGGGATGCCACTTCTGACTCCAGGAGATCTTCCCGACCCAGGGATCGAAACTGTGTCTCTTGCATCTCCTGTATTAACAGGCGGATTCTTTACCACTCGCACCACCTGGGAAGCCCGTGTGTGTGTGTGTGTGTGTGTGTGTGTGTGTGTGTATACACACACCTTGTGCATTCGCCCTCTGGCTGCCCTGTCCAAGTGGTAGGGTAGGGGACCCCTCCCCTTCAAGATCAACTGATGGTGGTGGCTGAACAAGCAAGGAGGTCGGACGGACTCAATGGGGCTCTGAGCATGGCTGGCCTCTGAATTAATCTGAACTGTGGAAACTGAGCCCTCCCTTGGACCTGTTGCCCTGTGCTCAGGAGCAAAGGGGACCTGAACCCTGTTGCCAGGAGGGGCCCCTGCCTGGCTGCCCTATGCCAGAGCGTGGGTATGAAGCATGGCTGGGTTGTGTCTCATAAACCCACTCCAAACCCTGAGCAAAGACCTTGCACAGTGCCGGGCATGTGCCCTGTACATCCGAGGAGAATTAAGGAGTGAAGAAAAGGCTGAGATCAGTTGCCAAGAAGGAGGAAGCAGACAGGGGAGGTGGAAGGCCCTCACAGTCAGGGACAGCCCTGCTCAGAGAGACAGCCATGAAACAGGCCCCCAGGTGCAGAAGCCAAAGGTGCTTTGGCCCAAGAGATTCTTGGAAGGCCAGTTATTGGGTGGAGAACACTGGGATGGGGAAGTAAAGGAAGAGGAAAGAGAAGGGAGTGAGTGAAAGAGGGGGAGGCTAGGATGGGAGGCTAGCTCAAGGGAAGGCAAACCGGAAGGGACAGGAGGGTGGACAAAGAAGGTTCCCTTCTCTGAAGCTGGCCTGTGATTTCCAGGGAGAGGAGCCAGTCTTTACAGAGATGCCACTTTGAATGAGGCCCTTCCCAGGAAATCTCATAGAATTCTGACATTCCAGGAGGTGGTTATCGCTCTTCTCCAGCAGGGAAAGAGATGTGGCGGCTTAATCTGGATGAAAAGGCTTTTCTCTTCCCAGGATGGTGTGCACACTCCAAGTTCAGACAGAGATGCTTCCTGATTCGCACCTCCTGCTCCTCGGCCATGTGGCATTTAAAGATAATGGTGAGGTATTAATGCAACCACAGGATATTAACGTTCGTGCATGGCTTTTTTCTATTTATAGCTCTCGCTGGAATCAGTGAGTAAGGCGATGCTTATTATAATTGACTCAGAGGTCAGGAAGAAAAAGTGAGCCCAAGAATTATGGCTGCAGGTCTTGGAGGGGTGTATGTTTTGCGGATATGTGTTATAAATGGTGAGTGCAAAAGTCACCATTGTGGACTTGAAAAAATATCCACAACCTAAGAGTTGAGAGTTATGTTTTACTAGATGGGGAATTTTTAGGACCTTAAGCCTGGGAGAGAGCATCTTAAGTGACCCACTCCGAGAAGAGGAGGAGAGGAGCCAGTTGATGTAAAAGTTTTGCAACAAAAGGCAGGTAATCTGAACAACAAAAGATTATTGTTAATTAAAGAAAATCAGATAACCCAAGGAAAGGAATTTAGCGTTTTCCTATGTATGGGAAGATGCAAGAGTCTGGGCTCACTGAAATTGTTCCTTTGATACCTCATCTATCTGGGGCCAGTATCCTGTGTTTTCACACCCTGAGTTTCTCAGCGCTTGCAGTAGCGAGTGGCTGAAGTCTGCTGGCCACTAAATGGCAGGTATTCTTCTTCCTCCCAAGTTCCCTCTGGGCTCACCAGCTCACCTTCTGTGGTGGCTGCAAAAACTGTGACTGTGACATCCTTGTTCAGGATATGGCGGGAAATATTCCATTTCTCACTACCTATTGGGATTTTTTCTAAGATATGCCTGAAGGATTTTGCTACAGAAATTTGAAGCACAAATATCATGGAAATGGAAGTGTAATGATGGGTGGTCACCTTGGAAACGAAAAGCGTGACTCATGACACAAGAAGACCATCTTTAACTGAATAAAACAAATAAAATGGAACTCTTTGGGACAGTTCATTGAATTGCAACCAAGGGTGCTTCGAGTTTACCTTCCAGAGCAGGCTATTCTAGGTATAGTGATTATAAATTAAGAGATGGGGTAAAATGAAGGGCAGTAATGTAGGAATCGAATTTTAGGTGATGTATTGATCAAGTTCTCCGCCCCTAGTTAATTTCTTAGGTTTTCTTTCCTGAGGTCTCAGACTGCAAGAGAAGCCCATTGTTTCATTCAATGCACCTTTCTGCCCACCAGCTACTTCAAAGAATTCAACTATCTTTTCTCCAGTGACGTAAAAATGCAAATCTGTAAGGAGAATATGGAAATTCACTCTTTTCAGCTAGCTACATGTCAGACATCACAATAGAAAGCAGAGAGGTGACATGGAGCTTAAAAGGATGCTTCAAAAATGAAAATAGGGCATTAAAATGGGCAGTGGAAATCAAAAGAAATTGCAAAGCTATAGTGTGAAAGAGAAGTAATTAGGAGAGAAATTCAGAGCAATCTAGATCATGTGACACACAAGAAAGAAAGAATAACAGGCCAGATTCAGAGGGAAAAGAAGAGGTTATCAGCTTTGTTTGATATGATATCAAACATATCATTTGTACCATTTTCCTAGATTCCACATACATGTGTTAATATACAATATTTGTTTTTCTCTTTCTGACTTACTTCACCTGTGTGACAGTCTCTAGATCCATCCATGTCTCTGCAAATGGCATAATTCTTTTCCTTTTTAATAGCTGAGTAATATTCCACTGTATATATGTGTCACATCTATATCTACACCTCTGAAAAAAAAGAGGGAAAATATAGGAGTTTTGGAACAAAAGGTAGGTAGTCAAGAACATCAAAAGATTCATCAAAGAAACCAGATATGTCAAGTTAGGAAATTTAGCATTTTTCTATGTAGAGGAAGATGTAAGAGTCTCTGTGTATGTGTGCACGCAAGCTCAGTTGTGTCCAATTCTTTGTGACCCCATGAACTGTAGCCCTTCTGGCTTCCCTGTCCATGGGAGTTTCCACGCAAGAATACTGGAATGGGTTGCCATTTCCTATTCCAAGGGATCTTCCCAACCCAGAGATCGAACTCGCATCACTTGAGTTTCCTGCATTGGCAGACAGATTCTTTACCACTAGTGCCACCTGGGGTTGGACCATCTGAATCTGGGCTCATTGAAATCATTCGTTTGAAACGCACCTCATCTATCTGGGGCCAATATTCTGAGTTTCCTCAGGGTTCACCAGCTCACACAGATGACTGTGGTATCCTTATTTGGCATGGACCCTATGTGCTCATGAATGTTTAGATAAGACTGAACTTCAAGGACCTTCTAGTATGAACCAAATGGCTCATGGGGATTTTCGACAGGGTGCAAAGTCCTGCAAGGGGCCTCAAGGAGCAGGCTTCCACCTGCTTTTCTTTCTACCTCTTCGTGCTTCAAGGACAATCTCATCTGTGAACCCAGCTCCAACTCCCACATTTATGCTGACAGAATCTACTGTTCTGTCCTCTGGGCTCCAAACATATATGTTCAAATGGCTAATTTTGAGTGTCCTCAAACATGGCTCGAACTTCCCTGTTGGTCAAATGGTAAAGAATGTGCCTGCAATGCAGGAGACCAGGGTTCGATCCCTGGGTTGGGAAGATCCTCTGGAGAAGGGAATGGCCATCCACTCCAGTATTCTTTCCTGGAGAATTCCACGACAGAGAAGCCTGGCGGGCTACAGTTCATGGGGTTGCAAAGAGTTGGATGCAGCTGAGTGAATAACGCACACAAATATGCCTCAAAAAAGGCAAAGGCACAAAAATGTGGTTTGGTCTGAAACTAAACTCCTATTCATCTGTCCCTTTCCACCACTACCCAGGTTAGTTGACTCTGAAAGCCAGAGGCCTGGGGCTCCTTCCTAACCTCTGTCTCCCCAGGGTCCCAGCCTTCTGTTCACTATTCCTCTTGTATTTTCTCAAGTCCACTTGCATTGTTTCAGATCCTCTGCTGCCTTGTTAGTTCAAGTCGCCATCATTTCTCACCTCACTGGCTTCCTACTACATCCTCTTGCTACTCTCCATTCTTAATCAAGAGTAATTATTCTAAAACTGATCATCTTTTGATAGTGTTGTTAAGAAGTCCAAGTTCACTCTGCTCACTACACGACAATGAACTGGAGACGAGGTGTTGAGGTGAGGAATATGACTTTATTCTCAGAACCAGCTGACTGAGAAGACGGCAGACAAATGTCTCAAAGTAGCCATCTTTATGGGGTCTCGATGCCAGGTTCTTTTGTAGATCAGAGATGGGAGGAGATGAGGAAACAAAGCAAAAAGGCCATTATTCTTGCAAATATCTCCTAGAGATAGGTTGGTCCTGATGTGCTACAGTCCGTGGAGCTGCAAAGAGTCGCATACAACTTGGCAACTGAACAACAACATCTCCTAGAATGACAAGCCTCAGGTAGAAGACGTGTTCATTTCTTTCTTCCTGCCATCTACAGGTGGACAGGGTTCTGAACAAATGCGCTTTAGTTTAACAGTCAGGCAGAGGGACAGGGTCCTATCAGGCAGGCCATTATAAGAGTTCAGTTGCTTAGTCATCTCCAACTCTTTATGACCCCATGGACTACAGCACGCCAGGCCTCCTGAAAATCACCAACTCCCAGAGCTTACTCAAACTCATGTCCATTGAGTCGGTAATGCCATCCAACCATCTCATCCTCTGTCATCCCCTTCTCTTCCTTTCTTCAAGCTTTCCCAGCATCAGGGTCTTTTCTAATGAGTCAGTTCTTCATATTAGGTGGCCAAAGTATTGGAGCTTCAGCTTCAAATTCAGTCCTTCCAATGAATATTCAGGATTTATTTCCTTTAGGATTGACTGATTGGCTCTCCTTTCAGTCCAGCTTCTCCTTGAGAAAACTCTCAAGAGTCTTCTCCAACACAACTGTTCAAAAGCATCAATTCTTCAGTGCTCAGCTTTCTTTATAGTCCAACTCTCACATCCATACATGACTACTGGAAAAACCATAGCTTTGACTAGATGGATCTTTGTTGGCAAAGTAATGTCTTTGCTTTTTAATATGCTGTCTAGGTTGGTCATAACTTTTCTTCCAAAGAGCAAGTGTCTTTTAATTTCATGGCTGCACTCACCATCTGCAGTGATTTTGGAGCCCCCCCCAGAAATAGTCTCTCACTGTTTCCATTGTTTCCCCATCTATTTGCCATGAGTGATGGGACCAGATGCCATGACCTTTGCTTTCTGAATGTTGAGTTTTAAGCCAACTTTTTCACTCTCCTCTTTCACTTTCATCAAGAGGCTCTTTAGTTCTTCTTCACTTTCTGCCATAAGGGTGATGTCAACCACATATCTGAAGTTACTGATATTTCTCCTGGCAATCTTGATTCCAGCCTGTGCTTCATTCAGCCCGGCATTTCACAAGATGTACTCTGTATATAAGTTAAATAAGCAGGGTGACAATATATGGCCTTTAACTTACTCCTTTCCCAATTTGGAGACAGTCTGTTGTTCCACGTCCAGTTCTAACTGTTGCTTCTTGACCTGCATACAGATTTCTCAGGAGGCAGATCAGGTGGTCTGGTATTCCCATCTCTTTAAGAATTCTCCACAGTTTGTTGTGATCCACACAAAGACTTCGCATAGTCAATAAAGCAGAAGTACATATGTTTCTGGAACTCTCTTGCTTTTTCGATGATCCAACGGATGTTGGCAATTTGATTTCTGGTTCCTCTGCCTTTTCTAATCCAGCTTGAACATCTGGAAGTTCTCGGTTCACGTACTGTTGAAGCCTCACTTGGAGAATATTGAGCATTACTTTGCTAACATGTGAAATAAGCACAATTGTGTGGTAGTTTGAACATTCTTTGGCATTGACTTTCTTTGGGATTGGAATGAAAACTTACCTTTTCCAGTCCTCTGGCCACTGCTGAGTTTTTCCAAATTTGCTGGCATATTGACTGCAGCACTTTCACAGCATCATCTTTCAGGATTTGAAATAGATCAACTGGAATTCCAGCACCTCCACTAGCTTTGTTCATAGTGGTGTTTCCTAAGGCCCACTTAACTTCACATTCCAGGATGTCTGGCTCTAGGTAAGGAATCACACCATGGTGGTTATCCGGGTCATTAAGGTATTTTTTGTATAGTTCTTCTGTGTATTCTTGCCATCTCTTCTCAATATCTTCTGCTTCTGTTAGGTCCATGCTATTTCTGTCCTTTATTGTGCCTATCTTTGCATGAAATGCTCCCTTGGTATCTCTAGTTTTCTTTAAGAGATCTCTGGTCTTTGCCATTCTATTGTTTTCCTCTATTTCTTTGCATTGATTATGTATAGTTATACTAACAACAACAACAAAAAGCAAGTCAAAGAAACAGTTCCAACTGTTTGGAGTCAGAATTGGCTTTTCCCTGCAACCCTGTTATCTGCATCACCACGGAGCCTTGTTCAGCCCAGATCCTGCCACCCTCTAGCTGCCGATTCCCAGCACCTTTCCTTTGCCTCCAGACAGTGCCTCCTACTTCCCTTTAGGTCTTCCAGAACATTTTTCTCTCTTCACAGTGTGAGTCTTCCTCAAAGCAATCCTGGCCCCGAGCACTTTTCTTCACTGAGTCTTCCAATTAAGTCCTTCTCATGCTTCAGATCTCAGCTCAAATGACACTTCTGCCCACCAGAGAAGATCCCCTGGCATATGCTTTTTATGATTTGATTGCAGCATATACACAGGACAGACAAAAAATTAACACTTTGTGTGAACTCATTGGATGAGTGCCTGCCTTTCCGCTGGAATGGAAGCTCCTTGAAGACAAAAGTTGTGTCTCTTTTGCACAGTGTGGAGACTCCAGCCTTGAGTGCCGTGCTGGGTCCACGGTGTCCTCACTGCCTGGTTCGGGTGCTCAGTGGAGTTTGCTTGAGGCTGGGTATGTGAGTGAGAGGACTGGCTCCCTCTGAGGCCTTGAGGTTCCTGTTGGGAAACACTGCCTCCCTCTGGCCGTCCTCAGGGATGTGAAGGAGAGAGACTGCAAGGAAGGGAGCAGGGTGGCTAGAGCTTTTCCTGGTCTGCAGAGGAAAGGCTGTGATTCCTGTTTTCACTTGTAGAATCAAGAACAACCTAGAAAGTGTGCTCACAATCATAACATCAGAAAAAGAGGTGCATGGATCCAGTCCATGCCTATGTGTTAGCCTGGTGGAAGCCAAGAAAAATCCCAATACTCAGACTCGTTCTTTATAGAATAAACTGAAGACAGTGACCATGATCTGAAAGTGATCGGTGTGGAGGGTATGAAGATTTGGCCTGGAATGCCTTTTAATAGCATATTCTACATGTGCTAAGTCATTAATACTCATTTGATGGCAAATCACTAATTCTATAGGCAACACCTGCATTTGGAGTCTTTCAACAATTTTTTCATGAACGTGTTCATGTGTTTCACCTCGTCCTTTCCTCTAGTCACCAACATGGGCATTTCTGTGTCTATAAAACAGATTTGAGATGAATGGTCAGTAAGATGAATCTGAGAGCAACTTCCACTTAACTTGGCTGTGGGTTTCTAAAGGGCAGGAGCCATGGCTCACTCAGCTATTTCCCCAGTTCCTGGCAGGATGCTCAGAACATAGGAGGTTCTCATAGGAGGAAGTGATTATGAATTGTGTCTGGCCTGAAAGGATGCCTAGAAAGACTTCTGGGGACATCCGAATTCGAATTCCACTCCACTTGTATAGAAGCATCTCCTAAATCCTTTCATCTGTAAAGGTTTCAGTTTAGTTGCTGTTTAAAATGCAAAGTTATCAGGATCATCATATGCACAGAAGGAAGTAAGTTTAACCTAGGGGTTAATATCCCTGGAGGAGCCTTAGAGAAACAAATCTAGGGAGCAACTATGGAAGGGGGTGGGGAGGGTGGGCAGAGAGTGGGCGTCTCTGTATTCAGGTTTGAAACTGGAGAGGGAGAGCCTGCAGAGGGGAGGGATCTGGAGGGAGTGAGAGCCAGGTTTCTGTGGGCGTCACACACGCCAGTTTCTGAGGTGTTGCACGCATTTCATGCACACGAGCAGCCCTTTATGGAATGAAATTTCCTTCTTTAAAGTGGAAACTTTAAAGGCTTTGAAAAGAGGCACGTTTTCCCTTTCGGATGCTACCTGCAAATGTTGCAGAGAAGAGAGCCTGCTGTGTGCGTGAGATGAATGGCAAGAGCTCAAGGACAGGGCCATGCAGGAGGACGGCTTTCTTCATGTTCTCTTTGTTCAAAAATTATTATTATTATTATTATTTTTTATGTTTGGCTGTGCTGGGTCTTCGATGCTGCACGCAAGCTTTCTGTTGAGAGGAGCAAGGCTGACTCTCTAGCTGTGGGGCTCCTCTTGTTGCGGGGCAAGGGCTCTAGGGGTGGGCTCTGTGGTTGTAGTGCATGGGCTGGGCTTAGTTGTCCTGTTGTAGCCACGTATTTCGAGAAACAAACTCACTCAGGACAATGCAGATAGTGGAGTACAGTTTATTATACCTGTGGGCCCGAGGCAGAGTCTCCTCTTAGCCAAGGACCCCAACCAGTTTTTGTGAAAACCTTTTATATACCCTAAGTGTACGTGCTCAAACCCACCTCCCCAAATTCCTTGAAACTAGTCTGGACAAGGTGAAAGAGAAATACGATCAAAGTTAACCCATGATTCATGTGTCATAAGCCTAGATGGTTAAACAGTGGACATTTATCAATAGGCCTGTGGTCATATCCCGATAAAGATAATGGAATTTATGACTTGTTCTGTTACAGAGATAATTAGCATATTCTTTTAGGCGACAGAGAGTCCAAGTACAAGTCCTGAGGCTCTTTTATCTAGAGGGGTCTGGTTTTCCATTGGTTTGTCATTTCTGTAGACACCGGGCACAAAATTCAGAGTCCACTGGGAGGGTGACCATGCGTGTAGCCTCATGTTCGCAGCCTGGCCTAAAATGAGTCCAGCTCTGTCTGTTTCCTCCTTCAGTCCCTTGGCATGTGGGGTCTTCCCTGGACCAGGGATCAAACGTGTGTGTCTGGCGTTGGCAGGAGGATTCTTTACCACCAAGCCACCAGAGAAGCCCTGATGCATAGTTTTCAACCTCTAACTGATGAGATGGTGTTGGAATGCCTAGCACATCTCCACAGAGCCTGGAGGGAGTGGTCAGGATGGACCTGGGTCCAGATTTTCCTGCTCTTGTGGACCCACTGGTACTCTGGGAGGCTAGTGGAGAAGAACAGCTCCTCCACGGGATTCTCTTCTTTCCTAGTGGAAAGGCCACTGGGACCCCTGAAGGTAGGGCATGTCCACAAGGCAGAGTTCTCATCTGGCACTTACCCTGAAGAGAAGGAGGGTGAACCCGGGCTGTCCCTGAATGGGAGCCACAGGCAGGTAAGCAGCCAGGTTTCTGCCCATCAGGTACATCTGCCTTTGGCAAACATCCTTCCCCTGGTTCCCATCTGTCTCCATGGGCCAGACCCAGCTGGACTCTTCCTCTGTGAGCAGACAGATGGTGGGTGAATTCCTAAATGACCACGGCTGATTGCCTCCTCAGCTTAGGAGAAAAAGCGGTCACTGCTGAGAAGGGTCACATCACACAGGGCTGACTGCATCTGTGAGTGTCGTTAATTTTTTTTTTATTTTTAAATTTTTTTAAACTTAACTTTTTTAAAAAAAATGTATTGGCATATAGTTGATCTACAATATGGTGTTAGTTTCAAGTGTACAGCAAAGTGAATCAGTTATACATATCTCTATCTCCACTCTGCTTTAGATTCTTTTCCCATTTAGGTCATTACAGAGTATTGAGCAGAGTTCCCTGTGCTATACAGTAGATCCTTATTAGCTGTCTATTTTTATATATGTAGTGTTAATCACTCAGTCATGCCTGACTCTTTGCGACCCCATGGACTACAGCTCACCAGGGTCGTCTGTCCATGGGATTTTCCAGGCAAGGATACTGGAGTGGTTTGCCATTTCCTTCGCCAGGAGATATTCCCGACCCAGGGATCGAATCCAGGTCTTCTGCACTGCAGGGAGATTCTTTGCCAACTGAGCTACCAGGGAAGTCCTATTTTGCATATAGCAGTGTATAAATGCCAAAAGATGCTCAACATGGCTAATTATTAGAGAAATGCAAATCAAAACTACAATGAAGTATTACCTCACTAGTCAGAAGGACCAAAAAGTCTACCAACAAGTGATCTAGTGGTTAGGATTTGGCACTTTCACTGCTTTGGCCCTGGGTTCAACCCCTGGTCAGGGAGCTGAGATCCCATAAGCCATGGAGCATGGCAGCCAAAAAAAAAAGATGTGAAAAAATAATCTACAAACAAATGTTGGTGAGGGTATGGAGAAAAGGGGACCCTCCTACACTGTTGGTGTGAATGTAAATTGGTACAGCCACTATGGAGAATGGCTGTGGAAGTTCCTTTGAAAACTAAATATAGAACTGCCACATGATCCACGAGCATGGCTATTTAAGAGGAGATTTGGAATGTGAACATGACATTTGCAGTATACACGCAAAGGGATCCTTAATGCATGTACTTATCAACCACGTTCTTACGACCAGCATCCTCACCCGTCATCCCTGGATTTCTCCACTTACACTGTTGCACTGGATAGACCAATGATGCTCAAAGTACCATGTACCCAACCCTCATTAATTCCTCCCTTGAGATTTCCGACATTTGTCTCCTCTAAGGGAATCCAGGTTATTATACCAGCAGCTTCTCAGTAAAAGTAAAATAGTTCCTAAAAGAAAGTCTTTTCTCTCAGTTCCTTAGAGAAAAATGCTTCTGTTTCTGAAGCTCCTTCCTTGACACTGATCTGCCATCAGGAAGCCAGAACCCTTTATGGCTGCCCAAAGGGACTAAGGGGATGCACGGGCACACATCTCACACTGCTGCTCTGACTGGTGCAAGCAAAGTCTGGACCTTCTAGACAAAGGTGGGTTTTTGGAGCATAATGTTCAGATTTTTGCTTTTTACTAGAAACAGATGTGTAGTCCTCCTTCCCCAAATTGTAATCCAAGCTGTGAGTGGCAAACGTGTCTACTGAGGGTTCTTGCCCCCCTGACTTGGAGTTTTTACATTATTTATTTTGGGCTGTGCTGGGTCTTTGCTACTTTTGCTCAGGATTTTCTCTACTTGCGGTGAGTGGGGCTTGTTTTCTTGCTGCCATGCACGGGCTTCTCATCGTGGTGGCTTCTTTTCTTGTGGAGCACAGGTTCTAGGGATTTGGGGCATGTGGAATCATCCCGGGCCAGGGATCAAACCTGCATCCCCTGAATTGGCAGGCAGATTCTTATCCAGTGAGCCACCAAGGAAGTCCTGCGGTTTTCCTTCTGATGCTGAACAATATTTACAGTACGATCCCCAGTGAAGAGGCATCCCCACAGGCCAACAGCCAGCGGTTCCCAGGACTTCTTGACCTTTGTGTGTGTGTTTTATGTCACACCATCACCATGAGGCTGTCTCAGCCTCAGTCTCACCGGATGCTTTTACCCAGGGCTAATTTAGAGGCCCTGCACTTGTTTTTGCCTTGGTCACATGCGCTAATATGCTTGTGCTTTGTTACAGACTGAATATTTGTGTCCACTCCAGATTCATATGTTGCAACCCTAACCCTTAATGTGACAGTGCTAGGAAGTAGGGCCTTTAGAGCTGACTAGCTCATAAGGGTCCATAAAGAAGCAGAGCACCAAAGAATTGATGCCTTTGAACTGTGGTGCTGGAGAAGACTCCTGAGAGTCCCTTGGACAGCAAAGAGATAAAACCAGTCAATCCTAAGGGAAAACAACACTGAATACTCATTGGAAGGATGGATGCTGAAGCTGAAGCTCCAGTGTTTTGGTCATCTGACTTGTTGGAAAAGACCCTGATGCTGGGGAAGATTGAGAGCAGAAGGAGAAGAGGGCAACAGAGGATGAGATGGCTGGATAGCATCACAGATGCAATGGACATGAACTTGGACAAACTTCAGGAGACGGTGAGGGACAGGGAGGCCTGGCGTGCTGCAGTCCATGGGGTCACAGAGTTGGACACGAATGGGCGACTGAACAACAGGTCATGAGGGTGAAACCCTCAGTAATGACACAAATGCTCTTATCAAAGAGACCCTGAGGAGCACTCTCGTCCCTTCCATAAGAAGATACAGTGAGAACACAGCTGTCTGTGAACCAGGAAGCAGGCTTTCACCAGACACCAAATCTGCTGAAGCCTTGATCTTGGACTCCCCAGACTACAAAACTGTGAGAAATAAATGTTTGTTGTTTAAGCACCCAGTCCGTGGTATGTTTGTCAGAGCAGCTGGACCAGCCTAAGTCATGCCTGATCACCACAGGCGGGCCACAGAGTCAGACCAGTGAGATGCCTCTACACATCAGGGTTGCCCTGGCTCCCACAACTTAAAATACCGTTTCTTGTCTTAAATCAAAGCCCCAGAGAGCAGTTTTATCCTTTTGGAATGGTTTAAGTGAGGAATCTTTTTGTTAACCTCCTTTGTAGATCTGAGCTGTTCAGCTGCCATCCAGGGGACTGGAGCAGAAGAGAAGGCAATTCTAAATCCTCTAATGACATCCTCAGCAGAAACTGTTTCCTTCCCTTGAAAATCCTGAAGTCCTTTGCCCATAAGACACATCCCAGCTTCCCCTGTCCTTCCCCCATCATTCAGTGATATCAATCTGTGCTAATTAATGTCATGAATGCAGACAGTCAGTGCAGGGACTCTCTAAGGTGGATACCTCACATTGTTGCTTAGTTGCTAAATCGTGTATGACTTTCACGACCCCATGGACTGTAGGCTGCCAGGCTCCTCTGTATCCATGGGATTTCTTTTAGACACTCATTATTTAGGTAGTGTAGTCTGAATATTTAACGTAAAAACATGTGTGAGAATGATGTGGGGGATGGAATGAATGATCTAACAGGAGGAGGCACAAAGCTTGCATGCTCTGGGTGATGGCGACCTCTCTCTGCTCTGTGTCTGGAGGTTGAGCCCCCTGATTTCTGTCTCCTCCTCCCCACCTTGCCCAGACTATCACCTCCACTTCAGTTAAGATACTGATATCCCCTGGAGAAGGCCATGGCAACCCACTCCAGTATTCTTGCCTAGAGAATCCCATGGACAGAGAAACCTGGTGGGCTAGGGCCCATAGGGTTGAGAAGAGTAGGACACGATTGAAGCAACTTGACATGCACACACTCAGTGTTTCTAGGGGCTTCCCTGAAGGCTCAGCAGGTAAAGAATCCACCTGAAATGCAGGAGACACGGAAGATGTGGGTTTGATCCCTGGGTCAGGAAGATCCTTTGGAGGAGGAAAATGGCAACACATTCTAGTATTCTTGCCTGGAGAATCCCATAAACAGACAAGCCTGGAGGGCTACAGTCCAAAGAGTTGGCTCAAAGGGTCGGGCATGGCAGTGCATGCACTAGTGAAAACAAGAAGGACAAGTTTGCTTAAACTGGCAGAGAATTGAATGGCAACCAACGGCTATCTACTTAAAATGAGAAAGAGTTCTGTAAGATCAAATCCACTTTATTGGATGAATTTTCAGCAGTGCAATGCTGTTCTTTTTAATGAGAAGATTGACAAGTCTTACTCAGGGAGGAAGAGATTTGACATAGGAGTTTAAGGAGATGTGTTTAGCAAAAACCAAGTTGAGCAGAATAAGTGGCTTCTTCCCCAAAGCAATAATTCCCCATCTAATCGCTTTTCACAGCTCATTAATTCCCTTGGAATCAGAAAAAGGTGTTTCCCAATTATCCTGCCATGGGAGAACATTGCTGGTGGATGGAAGCTGACGTCCACAGCACAGCACACACAGGGGCGGCCAGGAGAGGTGGGGCTGTCTTCCTTCCTTCCTTCCAGGTAGCTCGGGAGCTGCCCTGGGGGCAGGGGTTTATGCAGGATGATGGCCAGTCTGTGTTTGGGAGGCTCTGCTCTGGGCCCCATGGTCCTCTATCTATGGCCTTGAGCAACAGAATGAACATCTCTGAACCTCAGTTATCTCTTTGGCAGCAATGGGTTCCTAAGCGTTTCTCAGCAGGCTTTTTTGAGAACTACGAGCCGTCTTCCAGGCAAGGACCTAACCCACGGCACATAGTCGGTGCACAGTAAAGGGTGTTTGCCCAAAGATGTGTTCAGGGCATATTTTTAGGTGACAGCAGGCAACTTAAGCGGGGGTGGGGAGTTGTTTTAGTTTGGGGCAACTTCAATACAGAAATTTCAAGTGTCTGTGGCTTGCAATTCTCGGGAGACCCAGGGTTGAGGCCTGTGTGGAAGGCAGGCATGGGGCCAGAGTGTGACAGAAGGTGCTGGCTATTACTGATCACGAGCAGAAGAGCTCTCCCCAGATGGATGAGGGCTCCTACTCCTCCATCAAGGCCAGCTGCTGCAGCCAGGACTCAACCAGCAGAAGGAAATGACAGGAAGTGGGCTGGCTGCAGAGGGAGGGCGGCATCTGGAAGGGAGAGTCATGGGCAAAGCTTGTTCAACCTGACCTGGGAACGGGGGTCTTTGGACAAGGCCATGGAGACCTAGCAGGTGTCAGATGGATGCTGCGAGGATGAGTGGAGGGGACTTACCTTCTTCTGAGCTCCTGGAGGCTTCACCCTTACAGGGGATGGTTCCAGAGCACATAGAAGTTGAAGCAGGAAGTTAGCTCCCAAGGCTTTAGGGTCTGACCGATGAGAATGTTCTTTGGGATTTTGTAAGTGCTGAGTCTTGTGAGCAGCCACCTTGCAGCCAGCCTGGCTCACCTCTCTGTGATCCATCAGAGGTGATGTGTGGGCTAAGAGCTGTGTGGCTAAGGGCTGGGACTCATAGGTGGCTTGTGGGTAGACGCAGTGATTTTAAAGTGATCCACTGAGGTTCCAACCTTCATCAGACTCTACATTGAGTGAGTCCATGTTGATAGAAGAGCTATCAGAAAATGACTTGTGGAGTGTTTCAGACTTTAGTTTGATCAGTTGGTCGACAGGAAGGATTGCCTAGGGATACAAAAGGCAGCCTTCTTGCCTTTGAATTTTCTTGAGAAACAGCAGCTAAGGTGTACAGTGGGATTGCTACCCAATTCATACCAGTGCAGGGGGCTCCGGCCCCTCTGGGGGCTTTCCAAGAGGATGGTGCCGATCTCTTCTTTTCTGAGGCTCCACCATGTCTGCAGTTGGCTGAAACATGATGTGGCCTGGATTTGTGGGAGCTACCACAGAGCTAGGACACAGGGGAGTGACTCAGTGGCCACTTGGGGTTGCTAGGTGCAGGCAGGTGTGAAATAGCCCAGGACCCAGCCCGGCTGCAAGGCCTGCTTCTCCTGTGGTTTTCCCGTCCTTGCTAACCCGCCTCACTGAGCGCTCTAAACCTGCAGGCACTGATGGGTTTTGACGAAGGCAGCATTTAGATCTGGTGGGGTGGAGGGGAGGGAAACAAAACAGTTCTGCAGTGCAAGCCTTAGATCTGGTGTGCTAAGGATGGGCACCCACTTCACAGTTCCAGCTATAGCTCAAGACCCCCAAGGCATCCAGTCTTAGTGCGCCAGGCTGCCCGCTCTCCTTTCCCTGGAGGATGGGATTCCAGCCCATTCCTGGTTCCCTCCACGACCTGCTTCATTACAGAGGGATGCCTGCCTGGAGTCAGGACTCAGCGCCAGCCTGTAGGGAAGACCCTGCTCCTTCCTGCTTCCCAGGCCCTCCTATCCAGATCCAGCCCCTTGCCTGAGAACTGGGTCCCCTCCCCTGAGTGTGGCCGCCTGCCTCCTCTTCTCTGCAGCCCCAGCACCTGGAAAACCCAGCCTGTGATCCAAACCCAGTCTCCCTGGCTCGGCCTTAACTTCCTCCTCTTACTCCCCGGGGAGGTGCTTTGCATCCGGGGCAGGAAGAGGCTTCCCTTTTCAAAGGTCAGCCGAGAGCTCTGCCATGGTGGTGGGGAGGCCTCTACAGTTCTGTGGCCAGAACTTCTGACATCTCTCCAGGTCTAGGTCAGCTGATCAGCCTCCACAGGCCAGATGTGCCCCATCACCATGACAGCTGCAGCATCTGTCCGTCCTCTTCCTGTGCCTTCCGGTTGAAAGGGAAAGCCTTCTGCCATTGTTGGTTTTTTTGGCAGCACCACTTGGCCTGTGGGATTCTAGTTCCCCAACAAAAGGGATCCAGCCCTCAGTAGTGAAAGCGCAGAGTCCTAACCACTGGACCGTTAGGGAAGTCCCACGCCTTGCTGTTTTTAAGGCTCTTCTCCATTCAGCGATCTCTTAATGTTCACCCCTTCTCTGATTCTCCACGTTTGCAAGGTGAGGATGGCACCCACCCCCCTTTCCTGGCCATCCTTCCTGGCCATCCTTCCTGCCCCCCCACCCCAGCCACCACATTAGACCCCCACCTGTTGGAGAGGAGACCCAGGGCAGCAGCACCCGCTCAGAGTCCCCCACCTTGGCTGGAAGGTGGCGCCAGCCCTGCAGGCACTTCTCCCTGGGCTTCACGTCCCTGCTTCACCTGGTAGCAAAGCTTGAAGTCAGCGATCTTGGTGACAGCTGGTGCCACTGCTCATTTTAAAATTCAGGTTTTGTTTGCCTTTCTCTGTGTGTCTTCCCTCCCCTTCCCTGCTTCAGCACCGACTGGCTCATCTTGCCCTCTGGCCACAGCGTTCTCCCTGGATGGATCACACCACGGGCTCTGAGACTGTGCGGGAAACCAGTGAAGGTGAGAAGCACTTTAAGATTCTTGGGGCCAGATGTCCTAGCACAGGTCCAGCTACTGGGGTTCTCTCTTTGGTGGGAGGTGGAGGCACAGTATGGCTGGGGCGGCCAGGAAGTGACCCCCGACTAAACATCACCCTAAGGAGAGCAGTGGTCTGCAGGCTAGATCGGACCCACAGAACACGGTGGGGAAAGCACACACTTCACAGATAATGCTGAGATCCAGCGGTGAGGGTCTTAGCACTCTGAGTGGTCACTGGTGGCAGATTTGCAAGGAATTCTATGTGACCCGAACCACCGAGGTCTGTGAGCTCCCCTGGGAACCACAGATTGGTTCCCAATTGACTCCCTCCAGATTGGAGGAGTCTCCCACCCAGAATTCACAACAGGTTCCACGATGGCCGGAATGAGGGGAAGGGAGCAGCAGCCTTCTCTAGGTGTCAGCCCCTCGGTGGGAGGGGGCTGCTGGTTGGTCTGTGAAACCCCACGAGGAAGGTGATCTGGGCCAGTTGGCAGAGAGAGGTGTGAGGACAGAGGCCGCCTGGGTGTTTCACTGTGAGACAAGCCGTCCTGTTCTGGCCCTTAGCCCATGTGACAGAGGCCGGGGAGGAGAGACAGCACTGCCATGGGGACCAGCTGGAAACCACCTGCTCCAGTAGATCCTGGGCTGGGAGGTCCCAGGACTTGGTTACTACTCCTCCCCACTGAGCCTTAAAGGCTCCTGGCCACCCCCACTCCCCAAACAGCCCACTCAGCACATTCACACAACCCAGCCCACTCAGCCCTTCAACCCCAGCCCTGCAGCCTCTGTGCTCGTGAGAAGGGAGCACAGAGGGGAATGGGGGAGGTCACAGGGAGAGTGCCGTCCTCACGCAGAGCCCTTGGTCTCCTGGGACCCACTCAGACCCTCAGGCTCTTCCTCTTCCTCCTGCTCCGCCTCTGCACCCAGCTGTGCTCCAATGCAGCCCCCTGGCAGTGGGGGGCTGGGGTGGTACTGCAGGAGCCGGCCTTCCCGCTTCATTTCTGCCAGCTCCTTGGCACAGCAGCTAGGCGTGTTGGTTTCATAGGTGTCGTGGAAGGTGTTGTAGTCCACCTCATAGAAGCCCTTTTCCAAGGTGAGGACTGGTGTGAACCGGTGGCCCCAGAGCACCTCAGTATCCATGTAGGAGCTCCGTGCTTGACAAGTCATGCCTGGGTGCACAGAGGGCACATGTATTAGGAGTGGCCACAGCCTTCCATCCTTTATCCATCCATGGGCCCATCATCCATCATCCTTCTATCCATCCATTCCACATCTTTCATCCATCTGTCCATCTGTGCATCTATCCATCATCTATCCATTCATCCATCCATCCATCATCTTTCATCATCCATCCATTCATTCACCCATCCATTCATTCATCACTGATCCATCAACCCACCCACCCAATTATCCACCCAATCATTCATCAAGCATATGGTGAGTATCAGCTTTGTGTTAAGCACGATGGGGACATAAAGCTGAATAAGATACAACTCTTGCTCTAAAGAGCTCAAGGTGTGATGGAGGCAGAAAATTAGAAATTAACAATGCAAGATTGCGGAGTAGGTTCCTAGAGACCGGAGTGAATAATTCAGGAATGGACATGGTTCCTGAACATGCATTAAGTTCTAGAAGACTGAGACAAGACAAGATGAGGAAAGTTTGAACAAAGATAAATTCAGAGTGACTCAGCCCAGAGAAGCTGACAGGCATTTAGAATACATGGGGTTGTTTGGGGTGGATGCATACAGGCAAAAGCCTACATGTGTGTAAACACACACCCCCATGGATGTGTGCACATACACACACACAGCATGGCTCCTCGGTTGGAGCATGCTCCAATGCCCCCATTCCCTGTTGGCTCAGCCCTGGCTTGCCTGTTATTTTTAGGTGCTGCTTTCTCTCCAGAGAGGACAGTTTTGTTTATGGATGAGGACGCCTCTGTCCTCAGGGTCACAGGGAAGCAGTTTTCTGATATTTAATCTTTTAGCTGAGGAAGGTCCTGGCTTGTGCTCTTTGAAAACTGAAGGAAATGTCTGCTTAGCACCCCCTCTCCCCAGTTTAAATATTCTCTGGCAGGGGTCTCATGCACCCCAGACTCACAGAGTGCCAGGTAACCCCAATGGACCCCACATGCTCTCAGTTCACGGGGTCCTGCCTGCTCCAGATGTCTCCCCTTGGTCCTTGGACAACCCCCAGCTCAGCAGAGGTGTAGAAACCCATGCTGGGCACTGACCAGTGCAGACACAAGCCAAAGATCTGCAGGCTTGGGGGCCTCAGGAAACACAGCGAGAAGGGACCTCCGTGGGCGCTTTGGACCAAGCCTCCTGGGTCTTCCTGCTCTTCTTCTGTCCCACCTCTTGGAAGGTGGCTGTTCTATGACTGGAAACCCACCAGTGTGCCTGGCAGTCAGCTTCCAATGCATTTGGAAAGGACAGAAGCCGCTCTGGGTGGCAAGCATTGTGCTTCACATATACCCCTCTGTTTCATCATTTAACCCCCTTCCTGTGAGCCTCTGAGGTTTGTTATCTTCATCCTGCTGGCGAGTTGAGCAACCTGCCCAAACTCACATGTGCAGGCTGCATAGAGCTGCGCTGGTCAAACTTCGGCCTGAACTCATAGCCTGTACTTGGTTCCATGAATGTGGCAACCAAGCTCCTAAAGTGGCTGAGATCAGAGCCCATGTGGGTGGCAGTCTCCCTCTCTTTTCTCCCTGCAGAACTGGAGTAACCCAGGTTATAGGAAGAGAGGAGGGCAACCAGATGGGGCTGGTCAACTGAGGGACCTGACTCTGAGGAGTCACACTGGAAGAGGTCAGCGAGTGGAAGTGAAGGGCCGGTGGAGAAGAGAAATATGGTAAGGCCCTGCTTTCCTACCTGTCCCCACATTCCTGAGCTGACCTTTGTGGCCTTGAAATGGACCTCTTTTCCCAGAATCTCAGCCCATGTTCTGGTCTGACTGTGGCTCCAAGGATGGCGTGACCTGCAAGCTCCCAGCAGTGGGAGGAGAATCCGCCCCCCCTGTCCTGTCCCAGGGGTTCCCCGGCTGCCACCATATGCCGCCTGGCCAGCCTGGGTCCCCAGCAGATGGCCGAGCAGCTCCCCCCGCCTGGGTCCCTGGAGCCTGTTCACACCCCAGAGGTTTTGCTCCACTCGGGAAGGTCTGTCTGTGGCTGCCCCATCCGAGCCGCCCACCCAGCTCCCCGGGAGGCCAGGAAGGTTTGTTTGGCCACCTTTGTGCTAGGCCCCCAACCTTATGGTGGGCAGTGTGGTGTGGCTGACAAACTCTAGATGCCTGAGTGACAGCCCCAAATACGACAGACCCTCCTGTCTGCATGAAGCAGCTTCCACATCTGTGAAACAGGGTCGAAACCAGCTCTCCAGTGCCATTGCCAGATTAGAAAAACATTTATATTCTCAGCTCCAGTGAGTTTTCTATGAGTCATCCTTAGGGCCAGGCCAGGTTCTTAGATGCCTCTGTGAGTGAGAATGGAGGGCAGGAAGAAGGGGGAAGCAGAGGAGGGCCCACAGTTAGCGGGGCTCCCTTGCCCAGGGAGTGTGGTGGGGATATGGGCTCCTCCAGGCCTTGGCCTCCCTGAGCCCCACACAGAGTGGGGAGGAGGGAAGCGCTCAGCTGCCATGAGTCAGTCGCTGGGCAGGGAGTTGCTGGCTGGACACGTGTGGGTGTGATGCACTGTCTTCTGCACACACCCGTGTTCACACAGCCCCTTCCACAGGGAAGCTGAGGGACAGCCTACCCCACAGAGGCCTAATGGTGTGGGACTTGGCACTCTCTCCCAGAAGAGGATTCTGTGACTTTGGGAATCACCCTGTCCTTGCCTCAGGTGGCGATTCACATGTAAAGACCTGCACATCCTCCTGTAAGAAGCCTGTTCACCTTTGTTCAACTCAGAGTGTCTCAAAGTTATGTGCTCACAGAACCCCCTTTGGGTGATACCTGCTCCAGGATGGGGCAGGGAGGGAAGGACAGGTGATGTAGCCTGTTGGAAACTAGGCTTTGGGTCACCTGGCTTTGACGTGCATCCTGGTTCAGTGACTTAGGAGCGCTTATCTCTCTGTCTCTACACCTGTACCTGAAGGAAAACCATCTCACTCAGTGAGCAACTGTGCGCTTAGAGTCTAGACCATGCCCAGATATTGCAGGGGACGGGGGGGGGGGGGGGGGGGGAGGGGGGTGCATTCAACACACACTGTGTGTGTGTGTGTGTGTGCACGCATGCGCGTGCTCTTGGTTGTGTCTGATTCTTTGCGACTCTATGGACTGTAACCCATGAGGCTCCTCTGCCCATGGGATTTTTCAGGCAAGAATACTGGAATGGGTTGCCATTTCCTTTTCCAGGGGATCTTCCCAACCCAAGGATTAAACCCATATCTCCTACATTGGCTTGGGTTCTTTGCCACGGAGCCTCCAGGAAGTCCCAACACACATTATCTGCTCTCATAATTCCATCCTGAAGATCACCATTTGGAGGATGGGTCTGAATGAGCTGCCACCTTCAGGCTGTACCTTCTGGAATCAGCAAGGGTCTGAGCACCAGGGCCGGGGAGGGACTGGGGAGGAGAAGAGGCTGGGGAGGCTCACCTGTGGCCTCCACCATCCCTTCCAGGATGACCACGACCTCGAACTCCTCCTGGGTCAGCTGGGCCCGTGACATCTCCCAGAAAGGGCTCTTCTCGTTGATCTCATGACAGATGATGAGTGGGGAAACCAGAAAGAGGCGGTCGTCCCCCGTGTCGAAGCCCACGTTGATGTCGGTCTGGTTCAGGGGGATGAACTCGCCCTCCTTGGTCTGCCGGGACTTGATGAGCTTGGCGCGGATGGAGGCCTCCACGATGTGCGAGTTGCGGAGGTCGCCCACCCGGAACATGAGACAGAGCTTCTCGTCTCGAAGTGAGATGACGGCGTTGTTGGAAAACATGAGGGTCTCGGCTCTCTTCTTGGGCTGGCTGATCTTAACGAACATGCACCCCACCATGAAGGCGTTGACGATGGAGCCGAGGATGGCCTGGACCAGCAGGAGGACGATGCCCTCCGGACACTTCTCCGTGATCACCCGAAAGCCGTAGCCGATGGTGGTCTCCGTCTCAATGGAGAACAGGAAGGCAGACACGAAGCCGCTGAGGTTCTCTACACAAGGGATCCACTCCCGGTCCCCGACGTGGTCCAGGTCACCCCGGATGTAAGCAATGAGCCACCAGATGAACCCGAAGAACAGCCAGGTGACGGTGTAGACCATGGTGAAGACAAGCAGGTTGAAGCGCCACTTGAGGTCCACCAGGGTGGTGAAGAGGTCGCTCAGGTAGCGGTAGGTCTCCTGGACGTTGCCGTGATGGACGTTGCACTTGCCGCTCTTCTCCATGTAGCGCTGCCTCGGCTTCTTGCCCTCTGACAGGAGGCGCGTGCGGTCGGTGGCAATGGGGATGTAATCTCGGGCCTGTTTGGGAATCTTCTTAGGGTCCCTGGGAGTGACCCCAATCTCCATATCCTGGTTCATGGCATTCCTAGAATCGCCAGCCATGACTGGGGTGCATTGAATTTAAAAAGACATTGTCAGGTGGCCAATAAGCAATGAAAAGATGCTCAACGTTTCTAATTGTTAAAGACATGCAAATCAAATCTACAATGAGGTACCACCTAACACCAGTCAGAATGGCCATTGCCAAAAAGTCCATAGATATTTATAATAAATGCTGGAAAGGATGTGGAGAAAAGGAAACCCTCCTACAAAGTTGTTGGTGAGAATGTAAATTGCAGCCACTATGAAAAACAGTATGGAGTTTCCTCAAAAAACTAAACAAGAAGCTGTCATACGATGCAGCAATCCCATGCCTGGGCATATACCTGGACAAAACTAGAATTCGAAAAATACATGCACCCCTATGCTCAAAGCAGCATTATTTACAATAGCCAAGATACAGAAACAACGGAAATGTCCATCAACAGATGAATAAAGAAGATATGATACACACACACACACACACTCAGGAATATTACTCAGCTATCAAGAGTGGAATACTCTTTTGCAGAGTCTAATACCATTTGCGGCAACATGGACGGACCTAGAGATTATCATACCAAGCAAAGTAAGTCATAAAGAGAAAGACAAATACCATACCATATCACTTATATGTGAAATTTAAAATATGATACAAATGAACATATCTATGGAACAAAACAGGGTGGTTGCCAAGGAGAGGCGGTGAGAGAGGGGTGGAGAGGGAGTTTGGGATTAGCAGATGCAAACTGTTATATATAGGATGGATAAACAACAAGGTCCTACTGTGTAGCACAGGGAAATATATTCAGTATCTGGTGACAAACCATAATGGAAAAGAATATATATGTATATAATGGAGTTACATAACTGAATATATATGTATATAACTGAGCTGTACAGAGGAAATTAGCACCCCATTGTAAATCAACTATACTTCAATAAAACTTTAAAAAGACACTCTCAGTGAAGTAGACTGTTTTCTGATTCACAGAAACCCTAAACTTCAAGGTCACTCTGCTTTTGTGCGCTCAAAGGGCTCCCCTCCACTGTACAGTGGACCAGTATATGTGGACCAGAGGCAGCCCGGGGAATGCTCAGGGCAGGGATCCTATTTTCTGGATCCTGTATTTGTTTTTATTCCAGGTGCCTAGTGCAGGTTCTACCATACAACGGAAGCTCGATAGTTATTTACTGAACAAATAAATGAACACATTCTAGATGCAAACTTCATGCTTACTGTTTAAAGGCTTTAAAGAAACCTGGGAGAAATTATTTTATTTTATTAATATCTATTTATTTGGCTATGCTGGGTCTTAGTTGCGGCATGCAGGATCTAGTTTCCTGACCAGGGATCGAACCTGGGTCCCTAGCTTTGGGAGCAAGGAATCTTAGCCCCTGGACCACCAGGGAAGTCCCTGGGAGCAATTTTTTTTAAGAGTAATTGCAACACTTTATTAAACGCCTGCTGTGCTCCATGCTGGATAGGTAGTCACTTGTTATCACCACAACAACCTGTTGAGAGCTTGTAATCTCCTTTATAGAAACACCACTTAGGCATCAAGCTTATTTCTAAGTCTCTCTCCCTCCTTTAGAATGTAAGCTCCCCTTGCCTCAGGCTCAGTTTGGGGCCTGTTTTGTTCCCTGATACATTCCAAGTACCCAGAGCATAGCCTGGCACATATTATGCACTTAAACAGTAGTTACTGAACAAATGGATGAACAACTAAGAACTATGAGTCCCAATAGTCCCATATAGTGAAGGACAGGGAAGCCTGGTGTGCTTTGTGTCCATGGGGTCACAAAGAGTTGGACATGACTCAACGACCGAACAGCAAGAACAACATGAGTCCCAAAGAGGATAAGTGACATCCAGGTGGAAAAGCTGATATTTAGGTTCCAGCGGGTCGGGCCCAAAGCCTGTGCTCTTTCTTTTATCCCTCCCTATCTCCTTTCTTCGGAGAAGGCGATGGCAACCCACTCCAGTACTCTTGCCTGGAAAATGCCATGGACGGAGGAGCCTGGTGGTAGGCTGCAGTCCATGGGGTCGCTGAGGGTTGAACACGACTGAGCGCTTCACTTTCACTTTTCACTTTCATACATTGGAGAAGGAAATGGCAACCCACTCCAGTGTTCTTGTCTGGAGAATCCCAGGGGCAGGAGAGCCTGGTGGGCTGCTGTCTATGGGGTCGCACAGTTGGACATGACTGAAGTGACTTAGCAGCAGCAGCATCTCCTTTCTTGTCATGAGATCTTAGCAGCAGACAGAAAGGAAAAGGCAGCATGTGTCTGATTCACCCTGTGGTCACTCGAACCGTCTGAGCGGGAAGTCAGGCTGTCTGAGCACTTACCAATATAACAAATTGCTGTTTAGACTTGCCATTATAAATTCTGATACAGTAATTCCCTGCTCTGTGAGAAATCGAGATAGGCACGATGTTAATGCCCGAAGGCTTTCAAAAGGGTTGTAAAATATTTTTGGACTATATCTAGTGCTAAGTTGCTTCTGTCATGTCTGACTCTGTAACCCTATGCACTGTAGCCCACCAGGCTCCTCGCTCCAGAGGATTTTCCAGGCAAGAATATTGGAGTGGGTTACCACTTCCTACTCCAGGGGATTTTCCAGACCCAGGAGTTGAACCCAGGTCTCCTGCATGGGCTAGCGGGTTCTTTACCAGTATGGTTCACTTTAAAGAAACACCTAGGATCCTGTAGAACTCCATCTACAGTTTTTCTGATATTTTGCTCTCAGACATTAAAATGCTCTAACCCAGATGGGAAGGAAATCTAAAAGAGAGGGAATATATACATATGTAAAACTGATTCACTTTGCTGTACCGCAGAAACTAACATAGCATTGTAGAGCAATCATACTCCAATAAAATCATACTCCATCTTATTTTAAAAGATGCTCAAAGACGCTGATGAACCTGGGCAGGTCCATAAGACTCTGTAGCCAAGAGCAACAGCTTCAGTTCCTGCCCAGTCCTGAGCCAGTTATGGAATCAATATTGTTTGATTTCATTTAATCCTCATAATAGAGTCTTACACTAGTACTGTTATCATCCTCTGTTTTCAGACAAGGAAAAGGAATCGCAGGTGGTAAGTGGCCAACTTGGGTTTTGGCTCTACGTCTGTCTGGCTCCAGCCCAGGGGCTCACAGTACCCACCAAGCAATGGCCTGCAGTCATTGAGATTCTAAGGCTCTGGCTTAGACCAACGGGCTGTTCTTTCTAGAAAGTTCTAAGAGCTTCTAATTCTGGGGATACCATCACTCAGCCCTTCTTCTTTCTAAGCACATTCTTGATTTTGTAGTAACTCTCCTTCCCAGAGAACCAGGTCCCCGATGGAACAACCTGGATGTATGTTCTTTAAGCCATGAGCTAACTGCCTCACTGACTGGTTGAGGAAGTTCTCACTGCTGCCTGGGTGGCTGCTGCAATTTCAAGATGACCTTTCAAATATCATATTGAAGGGTCCTAGGAAGTGCTGTTTGTCAGAGACATCCGCTGGCCATTTCCTATTCCGCACAGGCCACCTGCTCCCTGTCCTCTGTGTGGCAGTTACAGAGATAAATGAAACGAGAAAGAATGGTTGGTGCCGCTTTGCAAGAACCCAAGCACGATCTCACTCTGGCCCTTAGCTAGGAGACTGTTTACTAAATCCCGACCAGAGATGCCCAGAAACAAGGAGAAATGCTGCTGATGCTGAGGTTCCGGGTGCTCCTGGGGACCCCAGCTGCTGGAACCCAGATGGGGGGTCCACTGGGAGTGCTTCCTTTGGTTTCCCCAGCCTCTGACACTGGGCAGGGCGGGCTCAGTACCCACGAGAATGAGTCACGGGTAAGAAAGCACACTCTCTGCCCTCAGCTCTTTCAGGAGGGCAGCCTTCCACTGATTTTCTGCACTGTTTCCTTCTTTATTTTTAAACCTACTTTCATACATCCTCGCAGGAGAAAGCCTTGTCTGTACTGGAAACAGAAAAAAAAAAAAGGCTTTCTGGGACACCTCTACCCAGATCAGAAAACTTCTTGGGTCCAGCAGACAGGAAGAGTGGTCGATTTCTGATGTGATACTGGCACCCATTCTCCAAGTGAGCGAGAATCATCACAGGAGGGATCACCCGCTCAACCCAGGGTGAGACCTGGATTCCAGCCTAACAGCCAACACACCTGCTCTGGGATCCAAAGAGAAACAGCCTTAACTTTCTCTGCCTCAGTTTCTTTTTTTAAGTTGTTTATTTATTGTTGGCTGTGCTAGGTCTTCGTTGCTGTGCACGGGTTTTTCTCTATGCACGGCTTCTCACTGTGGTGGCTTCCCTTGTTGCACAGCATGGGCTCTTGGGCTCTTGGGCTCTTGGGCTTCAGCAGTTGCAGCTCTCAAGCTCTAGAGTGCAGGCTGAGTAGTTGTGGTGCACAGGCTTATTTGCTCCAGGGCATCTGGGATCTTCCCCGACCAGGGATCCTACAAGTGCCTCTTGCACTGGCAGGTGGATTCTTTACCACTGAGACAACAGAAAAGCCCTGTTTGCCTCAGTTTGGTCATGGACACTCAGGGAAAGAATATATGAAAAAAATAACATAAGTGTAAGCATAAACTTTCCTTGAATTGAAATTTAATGCAATTGCACAGTAACCTCATTTTATTTTATTCTATTTTTAAAGATTTTTTTAAACATGGACCATTTTAAATGTCTTTATTGAATTTGCTACAATATTGTGTCTGTTTTATGTTTTGTTTCTTTTGGCTGCAAGGCATATGAGCTCTTAGCTCCCAGACCAGGGACTGAATCCATATCCCCAGCATTGGAAGGTGAAGTCTTAACCACTGGACCACTGGGGAAGTCCCACACCCCATTTTAAAGAAGAGAGAGGCAGGGAGCATCTGAGTCTGATACTTTAAGGCCCCATGTGCGATCTGTAGGGCAGGTGTCAGGCGTGGAGCCTCAACTTCCTGATTCCTACTTAGTGTTAGTGGATCAGCCATGTCCGACTCTCTGCAACCCCACGGTCCGTAGCCTGCCAGGATCCCCCGTCATGGGATTCTCCAGCAAGAATACTGGAGTGGGTAGCCATTCCCCTCTCTAGGGGATCTTCTTCACCCAGGGATCAAACCTGGGTTTCCTGCATTGCAGGCAGATTCTTTATCGTCTAAGGCACCAGAGAAGCCTCAAATTACTTAGAGTAAGCAAATTGCCCACAGTAGAAATCTCAGTCTCCAGTGCTGTGGGCTCAAGTCAAAAAGGGTTTTCATGGACAATGAAGATTCTTTAATCAGATTTTCAAGATCCTCTGTATTAATTTATATATTCACTGAACAAGCACTAATTAAGAGCTATTTGAGTCCAACTCCTGTGCTCAGAGCTGGTAATAAAGCAGTGAGGTGAGTGCAGGCCTAGGTCTTGTATGCTTTGTATTCTAGCCTTGCCTCTTTGAATCCAGATGTCTGTGGAGAGAGAAGCAGGGAGAAAGCGTGGGCCTGGCCGAGGCGAGCCGAGTGTGGGCACTGCTTTCTGCAGGGCCAGGGAGAGGCCATGACGTGAGCAAATCCTACTCAATCTCATCAAGGCCAATATTGCTCTTCATCTTTCATCCTCTCCTACATCCTGAATGGAAAGTCGTGCCCAGACATGATTAAAGCTCCTGGGAGAGCCAGAGCTTCAAGTCCAGCAAAGTGGTTTAATCTCTTTGATATAAAAACACAAGTGGAGAAAGAATCAAAAGAAGAAAACTCAAAGGAAGTTGTATTTCAGAGGACGCATTCGTTAATCTGACATCCATTTAAATGCACCTCTGTATTAAGAATTTCAAAAAATATCTCCCACCCAACTCCCAGTGAAAAAAACTCTGTGTCATGGGGTGTTTTAGGAAGTCGTAGACACAGCAGCTTGATAGAAACTGCATGTGAGGACCAGCAGGGTATCCTGAAAACAGCACTGGCCTGGGAGCCTTGTCTCAGACTCGGTTTCCAATTGTGAAATGGGCATAGCAGGCACCCTTAGCGATATCCTGCTTTCTCTCTTAGATGTGCTGGGTCAAAGTCTGAGTTCCCTCGGATTTGGGATGAGATTGGAGGAAGAGTACTGGGGCTTTCCCAGGTGGTGCTAGTGGTAAAGAATCTGCCTGCCAATGCAGGAAATGCAAGAGACACAGGTTTGATCCCTGGATCGGAGAGATCTCCTGGAGAAGGGAATGGCTACCCTCTCCAGTATTCCTGTCTGGGAAATCCCAGAGGAGCCTAGAGGCTACAGTCCATGGGGGTCACAAAGAGGTGGACTTGACTGAGTGAGCATTGGAGGAACAGTATTGGAGGGGAATATGTTCACTTCTCAGACTGAGATAACTGCATACTATGCTATATGAATCTATACAGTTGTACTGCTTACTACTAAATATGAAAAGACTCCTAATTGGCTGATGAATAAGTTGCCCCAGTGTCCTCAAGGACCCTCAAGGTAAGTAAGGAGAATAAAAAGTCTTATCAGCAGAGTATGCACTGGAAACAGAGAGGGCACATGAAAGCAGGCAGAATTCTGAGAGGGCCCCACAATTCCTGCCCCCAGACACTCCCGATGCTTCCCCGGGTGTGGGGACAGGATTCTCACTCCAGTAATAGGGCTGTGTTCTGGTTCAGTTGACTCTAAGCAAGGAGGATCATCTGGAGTGGGCCAGACCTCATCAGATAAGCCCTTAAAAGGACTGGGCTCTTCCTGAAGCAGGAGCCTGAAAGCACAAGAAGAATTAGATGGACAGACATTCCCTGTGTGGCTTTAAAGATGGAGGAGGCCACATGGCAAGGGATGTAGGTGAACCCCAGAAGCTGAGTGCATCCCTTTGTTGGCAGCCAGCAAGGAAACAGGGACTTCAGTCCTACAACCACAAACAAGGAAATCTTGCCACGACCACATGAGCTAGAAGAGAACCTGAGCTCCAGAGGAGGTGCACCTGCAGTCTGCCTGCCTGGAGCCTGGTACAGAAACAGCAGTGAGAGAGGCTGGGGCCAGCAGAGAGCAAAGTCTGGGGGAGCCTCAAGGGGGTTGAGGGGTAGGGTGGTGGTGGCGCTGGCTCAGAATCTGATGGTGGAGCCCCTCTTGGCCCAGAAGGAATCGGCCAGTGATCCCAGCCAGTCAGAACCAAACTGCACAGATGGGCTGGCTCCTCCCAGGGGGTCAGCCCTGGTTTCCCAGCTTTCATAATTACTAACCTTAAAAGCAAAAACAAAACAAAACAAAACAAAGCTCTATTTAGTGCATTCTGAGACTTAATGGCAAAGAGCTCAGAAGTAACACATCTTAAAAAACCCATCGGGGAATTTGTTTAACAATCCTCTCATTTTGCAGCAATTTTTTTCTTATCAAGTTAGGTGATAGTCTATTTTTTATTTCCTGGATGTCTGGTGGTTTTACTCTTTGAGTTCATGTTCAGAAAGTATCTGGCTGACAACATATGTGATACCACACGTGTGAAAGCCCATTGGAAACCGTGAGGCACAGGGTTCGTTCATTCATTCAGTGATTCATTCAGTGAGTCAGTGACCCTCCACTGAGCATCACCTACAGATGTACATGATGGTTCAGGAGCGGGGGTTGTAGGGGATGGAGTAGCACATAACCCCTTTTCTTTGCTTTCCATGCACAAATGTGTTGTTAAAATGCAGATTCTGATACAGTAGGTCTGGGGTTCCTAGACTCTGCATTTTTTCCCAGCAGCTCCCAGTGATCTTGATGCTTCTGGTCCTCAGGCCAGTCTCCCCCTGGGTGCCCCCTGTGGGAGCTGGATACCATGCTGACTGATGCCTAGGTCCTACACCCTGGGAGCCCGACCCAGGCCATTCTAACGGGCAACAGAGACTGTGGACCCCTGCTTGACGTTCTGTCCTCGTGGAGCTTACTCACTGGTGGGGACACACAGGCAAAAGATGCTGCAGAGAGTGACAGAGGGGGGAAGGCGGGGCTCCTGACTCAGCTTGGCCTGAGCAGATGAGAAGGCTCAGGAAAGGCTTGGTGAAGAGGATGCCCAGTGAGTGGAGTGAGGTGAGCCTTCTTGACATGAGATACAGGAGCGGACAATCACAAAAGCTCACGTACTGGGACTTCGCTGGTGGTCCAGTGGTTAGAACTCATGCCTCCAGTGCAAAGGGTATGCATTTGATCCCTGTCAGGGAACTAAGATGCCACATGCCATGTGGCATGGCTAAAGAATGAAAACAAAAAATTAGACCTTTAAGTAAAAATTTTTTTAAAAATGAAGGAAAAGAAAAGCTCACGTACTAAACATCCGTCACCGGCCATCTCTGTGCTGGGTGCCTTTTATGCAGTCTCATTTAATGCTCAAACACATCTATTAAGTCAGTTTTAGCAGCTTCATGTTCAGATCATAAAAGCAGAGTGATTAAGTAACTTGCTTAAGGCCGCTCAGTTATTAAGTGGCAGAATTGGACACATTTGATTCCAAAGCCTCTAAACAGAGCTCTGAAACACCTGGCGGAGGAGGAAGCCAACAACACATCCTGATCCGTGCTTGGAAACCAGTTCATGATTTTGCCCAGGCTGCTGCGAAGAGCTGGGGCCAACACCCCTCTCCTCCACCCACCCCTCCGGCTTTTGTCCCCAGCTAAAAGCCCCCGGTTTGTGCCTACCATGGCTCCTGGACTTTTTCTCACTACAGCAGTATCCGCTCGCACAGGTCTGTAATCCCTCCAAGGAGACAGGGTGCCAGGCAACACATGGTGTCCTGACATAGTCCCTGAGAGCTCCTTTGACTCCCAGAAGCATCTCTGTCTGGACGCCCTGGTCCCTTCCAGACTAGAGACCATGAGCTGGCAGTCACTGATCTCACCTTGAACGACTCTGGCTGGATGTTCCTTCATTTCAGGTGTGTCTGCCTCTGCCAGGAGTGGGGTGAATACCTGTCCCTCCTGAGTAAGGAGGGCATGCTGTGGTGACCAGAATCCAGGAGGCTGGTACCCAACTTTGCTGCCTCCAAAGGCAGGTGAGTGAGGTCAGTGAGAGGAACTGCTGCTTCTCTGACCACAGACACAGCGCATGTGCATACTGACCAGACAATCCGCTGGCTTGTTGTTTTTGTTTCATCTTGTCTGACTCTTGTGACCCCATGGACTGTATGTAACCTGAGTGTAGGGTTGTCTCCTTAGAAACCAAGAACTCCAAAGTCAGGGAGGATTCTTATTGGCTTGCATGCATGCATGTGTGCTCAATCACTTCATTTATATCCAACTCTTTTGAGACCCCATGGACTGTAGCCTGACAGGCTCCTCTGCCCATGGGATTCTCCAGGCAAGAATACTGGAGTGGGTAGCCATTCCTTACTCCAGGGGATCTTCCCAACCCAGGGATTGAATCTGGGTTTCCTCCATTGCAGGCGGATTCTTCACCATCTTAGCCACCAAGGAAGCCCATGGTAAATGCGATCACCGGGGAAATACATGGTAAATGCAACCAAAACGTCCTCTGGGTTTTGGGGACATTATAGGGAGTGGTGGGGACTGCGGTGAGTACACATGCGCAGGGGGCAGCCTTACTCAGCTCCAGCTAATACTCTCACGCAAGACTGTGGAGCTGCAAGATCTTCTACTTTCTTTTTCCAGAAAAGCTAGAAATGAAGACTTTTAAACAAGAAATCTGTTTTTCAATGTTGACAACTAATTGAACAATTTTTGAAACAGCAAGCAAACCAAAGAAAATCCATCTGTGAGTCAGATTCAGTCTGTCAGCAGCCAATTCATACTCCTGGTTTCCCCATTCAGAGCGAGGCTCCTCCCCAGGTGGACACGTTGCCTTGGACTCTGAGTTAGGCTGATTGTGGTATTAAGGGTTGTTGTGGTAATAGCAATGAATTCTCCTCCGAGCTCTCCTGTTTGCACTAACGAGTCTGCTGTGAACACAGCCTGTCAATCCTCAGTACAAAGGAAGCCAGGAGGCCAATGCAGGTGTCCCACGGGAGAAATGGGGCACTGGCTCAGTTCCCACCATGCTCCTAACCAGCCCCATTTCCCCTCCCACAGCTTGTTCCTCCTCAGTCCCCTCTGTTACACAGAGGGCTGCCATGGCCCTGCTCCTCTCACCATACATCCTCTGTCTACCTGCCTTCTCCTCCCAATCACACATCTTGCAAATATGCTGCAGAGAGCAGGGACCCAGGGAGGCCTTACATCCTCTGCTTCACTGATGGCAGAAGTGGCTCCTAGTGGGAAGAGATTCTGACTATAGATGCTTCGAGAAGGTGGTGGGAGTGTCCTGGGAGGGTGCTATGGCGGTGGGGCATGAGGTAGTTTCTGGCCAGGCTGTAGTGGATGCTGATTACCAGCCACAAGGAGATCCTGGAATAGGAAGCCTGTAGGGCTCTTCGGGAGGAGTGGGGCAGACCCAGGTGCTGGTTTGTGCCCAGGACATTCTTTGCTTTCTAGGGCTCATGGAAAGTGTGCTCATTTTAGCCCTGCTCCAGGGCTTCCCTAGTGGCCCAGATGGTAAAGAATCTGCCTGCAATGCAGGAGACCTGGGTTCGATCCTTGGGTTGGGAAGATTCCCTGGAGAAGGAAATGGTAACCCACTTCAGTATTCTTGCCTGGAGAATTCCATGGACAGAGGAGCCTAGGGAGCTACAGCCCATGGGGTCCCAGAGACCTGAACCTGACTGAGTAACTAATGTTCTCACTTTTCATTTTCAGGCCCAATGCCCAGGAAAAAGGATGCCACGGCTCACTGGATGTTGGCACTGTTCTGTCTGGGATGCACAACTGTCCTGTGACTGCACGGGGGGCGGGACACGTGCCAGGAGAAAGGCGGGGGGCTTCCAGTGGGATATAGATGGAGGAAGAGGCCCTGCTGAGTGGGACCCTTGGTCACTGCAATGAGTTGCACACCGCAGTCCTGACTGCTGAGCTGCAGAGGCCACTGCAGAGGGGCTGCTGTGTAAGGTGGGGGCGCTCAGGTGGGGAGCACCCTACTGCATCCGACTTTCAGAATGACCTTCTTTGCGTAGCTGTCGCAGACTCCCAGGTCCCACCTGCTCAAGCATCCCCGCCTCCCTCCCAGGGGAGCCCTTGAATCTGGCCCCTTAGCATGAGATTAAGGGGAGTTAGCACGGGACCACTGTTCTGAGCAAAGTCAAGGTGTGTGTGGTTGCAGGGTGGGGCTGCTCCCAGGGTAAGTCAGCTGTACTTAGGTTTGACTTGGACACACCCTGACCAGAGGCAGCTCCTTGAAGAGCATGTATCCTGTGTGGGCTGCTTCACCTACGCCCTTCATACTCATTTTGTTTTGGTTTTAAATATGTGTTCAATTTATTTCCTGCAGTGGGTTATACTGACTTGTTTCTTTGGGGACTCTCCCTGGAAGTGATATGTTTATGTGTGTGTGCGTGTACTCTTCTCTGAACCAGGAACCTTATGTGTATGAACACACCTAATCATCTCCACAGCACTGTGGAGTAAGCGCAATGCACCTGTTCTACAGATAAGGGGACTGAGACTCAGAGAAAGTAGGGGACATGCCCAAGGTCATGTGGCTGAGAAGCTGTAGGACTCACACTCTCCCATTCTTCCACTTGATGTTCATCCAAGCCTGGAGCACCAGACAGAGTGCAATCTTGGTCCTGAATTATAATCCCAGCTCCCCTGGCCACACACCTTCCCTGAATTACACACTGTTTCATACATCCCAACCCTGGGTCTCTTTCCTGTATGAGAAATGGAAATATCCACAGGAATCATGATGTCAATGAAACACCTGCTATTTGACCAAGAAAACTGTACACCACCAAACACCAGTATAAGGCACTTGGTCCCCTAATCCAAATTGTAACTGGCTAAGGACAGGTACAGGCTTCCCAAGCGGCACTAATGATAAAGAATCCACCTGCCAATGCAGGAGACGCAAGAGATGTGGGTTCCATCCCTGGGTCGGGAAGATCCTCCAGTATTCTTGCTTGGGGATTGCAAAGAATCAGACAAGACTGAGTGACTGAGCAGGAGCAGGAAGGGCAGGTATGAAGTATGAAATAATACCAGTATTGTTATTACATGGCGTTATTATGGGATAATGATGGTAATAGGCATCTCCGTGGGGCCTTTTCAGAACTCTTGGACGGGCTCAAGAGAATCTAATGACTTTATTCCCACTTTGTGTTGGCTAATTGTCCAAGGACACACACATGCTGGTTAAGTCACTCCCACGATGATGACGCTGGAGACATGGAAATGGTGTGCAGTGTTTGGGGTAACACAAATGCTAGAAGGTTTAACAGTAGGTCTAGCAAGTGACCCTGGCTCTTGGCTGCACAGAGAAGAGGGTATTGGGTGCAAAATGGGTGAGCTGGACCCTCAGAACCTCTGGTAGCCCAGACTAGCATCTCATTCAGACTGTATCCTTGGTGGTGGGGTGGGGGAGGAGGGTGGGACTCCTCCACAATTCCAAGGAAGAAATAAGCTTATGCGTTAATTTTTGGTAATTGGAGAGGAACGTGTACCTTATTTGAAGCACAGTAGACTAATTCTAACTTAATTGATCATTAAAGACACAAAAACATGAGGAGTTCATGATACAGGTAATAAACAAAGAGAAAAAGATTAAATGGTGCTTCATCGAGGGGTTTTTAACGGAAGATGGAATTCTCATCTGAAATGAGAGTGGCATTTTGAGTAAGGAGTTCAATCCTTTGGCGGAAATAGAGACAAAAATACATTCATTAACTTTTAAAAGGGCAAAAATCAGGACTAATTCGACGTATGGATTATGGATTTGAAAGGCTTAATCACATGTACCTCTCAAGCAATTTAACATTTTGTAAGTGCCTAACTGTTGGGCTGTGCATCTATGGAACCGCAGTTGTAACTGAGGTTCTCATTTGCTTAAGATGGAACATTTGCGCCTCCTTGGCGTGCTGCTCTGGGCCCTTGTGGGTCCTTGCATCTGTGTGTGCTAAGTTGCTTCAGTCATGACCGACTGTTTGTGACCCTACAGACTGTAACCCGCAGGCTCCTCTGTCCATAGGGAATCTCCAGGTAAGAATACTGGAGTGGGTTGCCATGTTCCCTTCAGGGGATTTCCCCAACCCAGGGATTGAACCTGCGTCTTACAGTGCAGGAGATCCTGCACTGGCAGGCAGGTTCTTTACAACTAGTGCCACCTAGGAAGCCCATCCTAACATCTATTCATCTTAATACTCCACCATGGCTCACTGGTCACAATCCAAATTCACCCCCTCAGCCCCCTGGAGTAGATGTATGAAAAATCATAAATGAAAGCCATGAAAATCAAATTAATTGCCTTTACATTTTCCCCACATTTGTGTCTCTCCAGTACTTTCCCCTTTTAAGCTGGCTAGCTCTCTGAAAGTTAGCAGAATCGTGATAATACATCCTTTTCACCATAAACCTGCACTGTGAGGATATTGTCTGCATTAAATAATAAAGCAGATTAATAATTAAATCAAAATGAAAAGCCACTTGTTTCCTCTCAACAACCCCAGGGACAGATTTCCTGGGTTGGTGCCAATTTATCAATGACAATCAGACAATGTGAGATACAGTAGCACGGAGAAGACAGTATCAAGAAAGCAATATAATGTGAATACAAATAGACTTATGTACAAGTGAAAAAGATGGGACAATGACAGAAGGTGAGAGGACCACTGAGAAAGGACCAGAGACTCAGAGCGAGACAATAATAATCGTTGAATCCCACTGGGGGCGTATGGTGCACCAGATTGTATTCTAAATGCTGCGTGCTCTGTTGCTCAGGCTTGTCCAACTCTTTGTGACCCCATGGACTGTAGCCTGCCAGGCTCCTCTGTCCATGGGATTCTCCAGGCAAGAAAATCGGAGTGGGTTGCCATGCCCTCCTCCCAGGGATCTTCCTGTCCCAGTGATCGAACTCAAGTCTCTTACGTCTCCTGCATTGGCAGGCAGGTTCTTAACCAGCTGAGCCACCTGGAAAGCCCTCTAAATGCTTTATACTTATTTAACCACTTCCAAAAAGATGTGACATAAGTCCTGCTTCCCCTGTTTATAAATGAAGAAATACAGGCATAGGGGAGAATGAATAAACTGCCTCAAAGCTAGTGTCATACATCTGGACATGAATCCAGACTGACTGATCATAGGATCCCTTGTTATGTCTGAGGAAAGCCAGGAAAAGTGATGCAGTAAAGAGGAACAAGAGGAACATCACAGAAGGTTTAGTGACCCGGAGAAGCAGGGAGAATAAGAGAAACAGAAAGTGCTGCAGAGTAAGCAGCTGAGCGTGCAGGTGGCTAAGATCATAAAGGATAAAAGGAAAAGACGCAGTGGTGAGATGAGAATGGGGGTGGGGGTGCATCAGAACAAGAGCTGGGAAGAAGAAAAGAAAGAACAAAGAAGATAATCAGTCCATGGGACTTACTTGCTCTTTGCTATGTCATTATACCCATTTCACAGAAAGTAACATGAAGGTCTGAGTCACACAGTTAGTTGCTGGCAGATCAAAAGAACTGTGTTAACTATAAAATGGGCTTCCCAGGTGGCGCTAAAGTGATAAAGAAAACGCCTGCCAATGCAGATAGGTGTAGGACACACTAGTTTGATCCCTGGGTTGGGAAGATCCCCTGGAGGAGGGCATGGCAACCCACTCCAGTATTCTTGCCTGCAGAATCCCATGGACAGAGGAGCCTGGCAGACTATGGTCCATTAGGGTCTCAAAGAGTTGGACACGATGGAAGCGACTTAACACGCAGCATGCACAACTACAGAATACCAATGCAAGAAACCAAAGAACATCTGAAAAAAAAAACGGAGACACATACAGTATTCACGGATGAAAAGACAGCACAGTAAAGCTGTCAATCCTCCTCAAACTGACATATAGATTTCATGTCACTCTTAGTCAACATCCCACAGATTTTTTTGTACATAGAGAGAAAATTATTCTGAAATTTAGATGAAAGGGTGAAGGAACTAGAATACAAAAAACAATTTTGAAAAAGAATAAAATGAAAGTAGCTAGTTTACTGAATTTCTCAGCTTACTATAAAGGCACAGTGATCCAGACCATGTGGTTTATGGAGCCACTTAGAAAGCTATGCTTGGCCCTGTGGGCCCTCTTGGCCCCTCTATCTGTCTGGTGGTGCTTCCCCTTGTCCCCTCTGGTGCTGTGGCATGTCCACCTCCCCCAGTTAGTCCTGGGAGAGAAAGAGCTCTAGCCAGGGCAGGCAAATGAACCACTCTTCCGTCACCAGTTCCTGCACAAGGTCTGGCCTGTGACAGGAGCTCCATACACGGTTTTGCAGCAATCTATGACAGATTTTTTAAGACCATACTATAAAGGGCACTTTCCGAAGTGACTGAGGCAACCTGACTTGGGGCTGGGGCGGGTGGGGGTCTGTGTTCCCTGATGTCTGACAGGGTCATCTTTGATAGCCCAGGTGTGCCAGTTGTCATAGCCTTGCTTGTAAGATGTCTTGCACCTGGGCATCCGTGGACCTGATACCCCCACTGGAGGGCAGCTTCCTTGGGCAGGCAGCACCTCGTCCCTGCTGGCCTTATGACTCTCCTCCCAGCCAGGCTCTGGGCATCAAGCACTCAATAGCCCAACCTCGGGAGGGGAGCAGGGTCTAAGCACAGGACGAGGGGCACAGGTTCAGCCCCGGATGGCACCTCTCCACTCTTGACTTTCCTTCCCTTCATTGATGAGCAGCAAGAAATAACAGAGGATGGTAGCAGTAGGGTCTTCCTGAGTTTACAGCTGGTAACCTGAGATGTAAAAGAGGACGCAAGGGCAGGCAGAACACGCAGCCCCAAATAAGCAAGACTCAGAATGTGAGAACGGGAGCCTGAAAGCTTGTCCTTGCCGCCATCTCTCTCTGAACCCCTTCCACTTCCCTTTCACTCTCCCCACCAACCTCTCTGGCCACCATACGGGTTGCCCTTGTTGACCAGGAAGTGCTGCTGCCACCTGCCAGGCCGATCAGACATCCCCAACCTCTGCCCCTCAGCCTGCTCTGGCCTGGAGTGATGATGGGACCTAACATGGATGCACAAGCCAGGATCTCCAGGGTCATGTGTTAAAGGTTTGGCTCTGACATTTAGCTCAGCACAGCCCTTGGCAAGTTTAACTGCCGTCCTGGGCTCTGTGGACTAGAATAGCTCACTTATCAGAATGTCAAGGTAGGAGGCACCAGATAAGCTGGATGCCCTGGCAGAGGCCAGTACCCGGTCCCTCAGCAGCCAGGGCTCAGCAAGGGGAAGCTGTCCCCTTCATTTTAAAATTAGTCCAGAGAAAGCCACTCCACAGGTCTCTTAGAGAAATACATTCAGCTCTTTTTCTTTTCCAAATGTCTCCCTGCAATCCTTCACGTTTGAACTCCCGTTCTTCTAATCTTTAAGGAAAACAGAACAATTCCTTCATGGCTGACCAGTCTTCTAGACATCTGAGGATGGTCCCCTGGTTCTCAGCTACCCAACTGTAGCTCCGACACGGTGAAAATTTCATCTAAAAAAGGCTCCTTCCAACCATCTAATGGTTTCCTGTGCCCCACCCTTCTCTCCATCACCCTCCCATCTGCAGCCTAAATATTCAACCAGGGTTGCTCAGAAAATGCAAACTTCTGCTAACATTCTCCTAAGTGGAAAGCATAACACTTCCTGCCCGAACGATCATTTTCCAAGGTTTCCAAAAATTAATTATTCCTGGCACATGCTAGGAGATCAAATCAATGGTTGCTGAACTGATTTAAAAATAAACAAACAAATAAAAAAACAGACCTGGGTGCAGCTTTCAAGTATGTGAATGCATAAGATGTCGCTGATGGCTTTGACCACCTGACTCACGGAGAGTCTGGCCATTTAGGGAGCAGACAGGAGGGAGGAAGAAGGTGCCCCCACTGTGTGTGTTTCGCTCAGCATCCTCACGGGCCACCTTGGCCCGTGTCTCCTGGACAGGAAACCCAGGCAGACGCAGGGAGAAAGCCCCAGAGGGTTCCCACGGTACATCCTGCTGGTGACAGGGCCACACTGATTCTGCTGGACCCACGGAGGACAGAGCTCTGCCTGTCTCAGGATGTGCCCAAAGACTCGAGGGAGCCCAAGGCGGAGAGTCCCACTGGGATCTGGCTCTGTAATCAGAGAAGGCAGCAGGGGGCTCCTGGGACGCCCTGGGACAGTGCGGGGGCCCTTCTCTCCCTCCCATTTCATCCTCATCTCCTCCTGCTGCTGCCTGCTGGAGCTCACCCATCTCTGCTTAATGCCGGCGGGCTGCTGTGCAGACAGAAGAGCCTGTATCTGAGTGATGCCCTCTCTGTCCAAGAGCCAGACAGGGAATCTAGAACACAGTTTGGGGAGGTCGGGAGCCCTGTGCTTTTGTGGAAAGCACAGACCATTTCTCCTTGGGATGCTTTCTATTTTCATCAGTGGCCCTGGGGCTGTTCTAATTGATACTGTTGTAACAATTTATTATCAATCTAGTGATTAATGAAGGGAGCCTGAGAAGTAGTGGACACTTGATAAAGCCCCCAAACATCCCTTCCCAGGTAGGAGAATGCTTGTCTTTTTTTCTAGCCTTAGGTTCCAAATGAAGTTAGTTTTAGGTTGTGTGGGTTCAGAATGGTGGAGGAGGGTGGGATCCCATGAGGTCAGGGGAGGCTGGGAGGAATAGGGCAAAAAGCACTGAATGGAGAGAGAAAATCAGAAGCTCATCACACACCTAAAATGCTTCAGGTCACACAGGAAGTGTTCCAGACTCCCTGATATTATTGCCAAGAAGCATACTCCACCTGCACCCCAGGACTTCCTCTGAGGTCCCTGCCTTGCGCCTCCACATTGGAGTGAGGCCATTTCAGGCCAGATCAATACTTGAAAATGACAGTCAGGCCCACCAGGCTTCTCACATCAGAGTCCAGACAAGGGGCTTTCTCTCCAAGGCCCACTTCGTTCTTCCACCAGATTCTAGGAAGCCCCAGGGCCTCAGCCAGTCAGTTGATGGGACTGACTCCTGGGTTTTGAGAAAAGTGTGGATGTGGGAAGGCCAAACACCTTTCAGGCTTGGTGTTTGACAGTGGAAACCATCTGGATTTGAAGCCAGAGGACAAGCATCTAGAGGTTAACGCTCTGCTACTTACTAGCGCTCAGAGCACTTGATGCCTCGGCCTCTCCTCTAACACAGGTGAGATGAGCATGTCAGAGGACTGGAGTCCAGGAGAAGGCACAGGAGTCTGTCTAGCTCAGGACTTGGTTCCTAAATGTTAGCGTCTTTTCACTGACTCCCTCCCACATGGAAAAGTACTTTGTGAAGCAAAAAAGCCCTACAGTGCATAGCTTAGTGATGAAATGGGGATATACGCTGGAGTCTCTCCCCTGAAGGTGTGTACCTTCAGTAAGCTAGCGGCCTTGCTAAGCTGCCTTTTCTCACCTGTAGGATGAGGATGTTAGTACCTGCTCCGTTAAAAGGCTCAGAAGAGGGCAGACAGCTGGGCACAGAGTGACATAAAGCCAACACCCAAGGGCCTGCGGATCTTCTGGCATTTGAAAGGATTCCCAGAACAGGTGCTGGGCTGGCCTTGCCTGACCCGATGCCTGGCACAAGCCCTGGAACTTTGGGGGCCAGAGCTCGTCCAAGGGGCCAGCAGTGCATAGGCTGCCCACAGGCTGGAGAGGAGAGCCCTGGTTGGTGGGGGTAGGGGATGTGCCACAGGTCTTCAGGGAGACACTCAGGGTTGGGGAGCACGGGAATAATGATACCACTCTCTAGTCCCTAAACTTGACCTTGAAGCTTTGACCCCTGGCCTTCCTAAACAGTTTGAAAGATGTTTAAAAAGAGACAGGCAGGCACACAGGAAGTGACCAGGGCGGCAGGCAGGTAGAATCAGCAAGGCCCTGTTACCAATTTGGCCAAAATTGAAAGAAAGCAAGATTAAGCCAAGGATCTAAGGCTGGGGGGCTCGCTGCCCTGCCGCGGGGACTCTTCACACCCCCACTTGAAGGCAGAGCTGCTCCCTGGGATGTGGGAGGAGAGATGACCCCTTCCCACTGCCCTGGCTTCTCCCCTACTCAGCCGATGGGGGCTTTGGGAACCTGGGTATCGTGCTCTAGAACAGAACAGCCAAGTTCATAGCCCTCTGAGGGCTAAGTTCCCAACCTAGGCTGGCCTGCCTGTTCTGGGGAGCTCAGCTCTCCTGGCTGAACTTTGGAGCCACCCAAAGCCCTTCCCAATCCCTGGAGCTGGCTCCCAGGACCGCCAGGTGAGGGTGAAGCCAGCTCCTCCCAGACAGTGGGCACCCTGGGAGCGTGCACCCCGCCTTCCAGAACCAGTGAGCTGGGGAAAAATGGAGGAGGAAAGAAGACAACTTACTTGTTGAGATCGGAGCTTCCAAGTCCCACTGATGCTAACTTCTAGGGTGTCCCTCCGAGGCGGTGCAGGGGCGCTCAGGGCCCTGGAGGGGACTCTCCAGCACCAGCCATCACGGGCTGCCTCTGACTCTGCGGAGAGCCTCTCCCTGCGTGGGTCCTGTGGGTAGAGGCTTCTAAGCCATCCCGTCTCTCGCCAGCCCCCTCCAGTCTCAGCCACTAGTCACTCCCTTTCTCCAGCGACAGCGGCGGGAGGCGCTCAGTCTCTCTGTCTCCCTCCCTCCCTCCGTCCTTCCCCCCTCCCTCCCCTCCGCCCTCTTCTCTCCCCGGCTCCTCCTCCCCTTCTGCCCCCGGTACAATGAATCTGTGTAACAATGTGTAATAACCTTTGTAAAGGACCACAGGCGACGCGGTGGGGGGTAGGGGGGACGCGTCAGGGCGGGGGTTCCCTGCGACGTGTTGGGGACACCATCATTTCTGAATGAATCGGATGGGGAAGGCGGAGCGAGACCCGGGGCGGGGGGCGGCCGGCGGCTCTGCTCTCCGTTCCCCGCCGGCCCCTCTCCCTCCGTCTCCCAACCCCTGTCCCCCAGACTCCCGCCACCTCCCTGCCACCCCCACTGGTGGTACGGGGAAAGGGGGGCGGGATTGTGCTTCTGGTTGTGCAGGTGCCCAGGGCCGAGATCCGTGCGCGCGCGCAGGTGCGTGTGTGGGAGCGTGTGCACGCGTGAGAGCCTGCGTGTTTAGTGGGTGCGGTGCAGCAGACCGCAAGAAGGAAGAAACTAGGCAAGCAGAAATCTTGGTTCAGCTTTGGAGGGGCTGCTCTTTCACTCCGCGGTGCGTTGAGGGGGCAGCTGGCAAAATTTAGTCTCACGTCTTAGATGGGAACCTAGCAGGCGGGAGGCTTTCCTTAGGATGTTGGAGGGGCCAGAGTCCTTGGCGCAGCATCCACAGCCCGGAGACCTTGCTCCGGTGGGTGGAGTGAGGGTCCGGGGGTTCCCGTGACTCCACTGGAGATGGAGCGGGTCGACGAAACAGCAAACAGCCTGCTCATCCCTGTAGTTCTCTCGCTCTCGCTGGAGGCAGGTGGCCTGTGGCCAGGTAGGAGTAGCAGGAAGTACAAAGTAGCCTTCCTTTGGAGCAGATAAGAGGAAGAGCCATCACTTGACCACCTCCTCCCTGGGAAAAGATGGGTCCCTGCCTTCTGTCTGTAACTTCTGTGAGTTGTAGGGAAGTCCCCTGGGAACGTCAGATCCCCTGAAAAGGGAGGGCTGCTGTCTGGGCAGGGGTGGCAGGCTTCTCTCAGGGCTGGTCCATGGAGGTGGTGGTGGGGGACTGCCTGGCCCATCTCTGCCATTGCCCAGCCTTTGGGGACCCACACCCTTGCCCTAGACCCTGAGAGTGTCTCCCCACCTTGGGACATGTGCACCTGACCAGGTGCATGAGACCAGCGTCTACCAGGGCAGGGACTCTGTCCTGTACTCTGCTGTGACCCGCACCTCGGACAGCGTTTCCGTGAATATTTATCAAGTGAATACTGGCAAAAAGAAGAAACCTGGTTTATTAATTACAAGGAGGTGACAAATGCTTGGGGCTGAATGCACCAAACCTGTCCCCTCTTGTAAGCATAGCAACACGGCAGCGGCTGGGCAGTTTAGTCTCAGGATGGCAACCTGATGGGGGCTCCTCTTGCCCTGGATCAGTGTGCACACCGCCCAGGCACCTTCCCCAGGAACAGAGCTCAGAGCAGTCAGGTAGGTTTCCTGGACCTCCCTCTCCTCTCTCTGCACAGGGTGGTTATTGAGTGAGGCTGCAGTGATTCTGACCAACCAGGAAATCTCATCCCTTAGGGGATGTAGCCTGTCTTCCTGCTCATCCATCACAGGTTGATTTTATGGTTTATCGCTCTGAGAAGAAAATTCTTCAGTCCTTCATTTTCTAGTTCTCCAAGAGGTCTTGATGATGCACTTCTGTGGACCACATGACACACACTTTAAGCATGTCCTGAGTCCAGGAGATGCTCTGTCCTCGGTTCAGCATAAAGACCATGGAATTTCTTCTGCCCTGATGGGGGAAGCCTGGCTGATTGTGAAGCAGAATGTAGGGTAATAACATTTTATTTTGTAACTGTTCTCACAGTGATAGACCTTGGGCCAGGAGGCAGAGAACCTGGGTGCAGTTCTCAGCCTAGACCTGAAAAAAGAGAAGTAGGATTCTATTCCTGACTGCTTGTTACGGATTGAGATGAACCTTGACTTTTTCATGCTCAAATCCTTCAAAGAGCACAAGTGACATTTGAGCACAGGGGACACAATTGAAGAACTACTCAGGGGCTTGGAAGGTATAAGTGTATCCTTCATTGTCTGAAATTGATGAGGCCAGTGTTCAAAAGCAATGGAAAATTCTCGTGTGTCGTCATGGTAATTAGTGCACAGAACCACTGCCTCTGTGCACCCTTCCTTGCTTCTTACCTTCCTCCGTCAAGCAATAGATGAATTCACAATTAAAGTTTTCTCTTCAGAGTATGACACACAGGAAATTATTTTTTCTCCTATTTATAGAAATTCCATTTGCATTTATGAGGCTGGTAATGTCTCATAAATATTTCCAGCCAGATAAAATATTAATTAAAAGAGTTTGTTGAGTTATACTCTGAAGTCCTAACTAAGATTCTTCTAAGACAAATATTTTAAGTATTTTTCTCTCATGTCAGGAGAATTCTTTGTACATTAGTTGTGCATCCAGCCCATCCACAAATAGCAGATATGTATCAGTCAATGATATGTCTTTTTCTCATGGTTTCTTTATGCTAAAACCACCACTCCCCATATATACATTATATATGTGTGTGTGTGTGCGAGTAAGTACTTAGTCATTTCAGTCGTGTCCAACTCTTTGTGACCCTATGGAGCCCACCAGGCTCCTCTGTCCATTTTCTTTCTCCAGGCAAGAATAGTGGAGTGGGTTGCCATGCCCTCCTCCAGCAGATCTTCCCAACCCAGGGATCAAACCCAGGTCTCCCGCATTTCAGGCAAATTCTTTACTGACTGAGTCACCAGGGAAGCCAAGGAATACTGGAGTGGATAGCCTATCCCTTCTCCAGGGGATCTTCCCAACCTAGGAATTGAACTGGGGTCTCCTGCATTGCAGGTGGATTCTTTACCAGCTTAGCTTCCAGGGAAGCCATATATATAATGCTTTTTTTATATATATATATATATATATATATATATATATATATATATATATATATATTCAATGAATGAATATTGACTGTATGTAAGTTAAGGTCCACTTTGTTTGGGACACTTTGATAAGCACTAAAAATATAATGATGAGCTTTGATCTAAAATACCTAACAATCTAATTGGGAGAGTCAGCCTATGTGCATACAAATTAACAACTTGGGATTTTAATTCCCAGGTGCTAATTGATAGAATGGTGTATAGAATTGATCATAACACTAACAGAGCCTGGGGGTGGAAGGCTCTCTGACTGCAGCGAGAAGTGGAGCAGAAGACTAGAAGTGGAGAAGACTAGAAGTGGAGAAGAAGACTAGAACTGGAATATGAGGAGGGGGCTTGAATGAAAAAAAGCTTGGGGAGGTAAGTGCTCAGGGACCCACAGCGAGGGAGCGATTGCTACTGGGATGAAGGGCAGGTGAAGTGTGGGAAGTGATGACAGGGGGCTGTAATCGACTGAGTGACTACTTGTGCCAAGCTCTTCTGCTTCACAGAAGACAGTGCTTTTAAGGTTCTTATAACCTCCGGAGTGGGGTAGTGTTATCATCATTCTCAGATGAGAAAAGGAGGCTCAAACAAGAGAAGTATCCTCTCATTGGCACATATTTTTTTTTTAAAGCAACATATTTTTTAAAGACTTTATTGAGTTTGTTACAATATTGCTTTTGTTTTATGTTCTGGTTTTTTGGCCCTGAGGCATGTGGGATATTATCTACCCCACCAGGAACTGAACCTGTACCCCATGCATTGGAAGGCGAAGTCCTAACCATTGGACCACCAGGGAAGTCCCTCATTGGCACAGTTTTTAACAGTGAATTTCAGAACCCAGTTTTGTCAGATTATGCATATTCCTAACTGCTAGGTGCTGAATTGTGTGTCTCTGACCCAAATTCAGATGAAACCTTAAGCCCCAGTCCTGCAGACTGTGACTGTCTTTAGAGACAGGACGTTTGAAGAGGTGATTAAGTTAAAATGCATCTGTTGTAATAGGCCCCAATCCAGTGGGGCCTGGATCTTTATAAAGAGAAGAAATTGACACACAGGGAGACACACAAGCATAGTCAAGGCTGCATGAAGACTCAGGGAGAAGACAGCTGTCTGCAAGCCAGGGAGAGAGGCCTCAGGAGAAACTGAACCTGCCCACACCTTGATCTTAGATTTCCAGCCTTCAGAACTGTGGGGAATTTCTATTGTTGAAGCTCCCAGATCTGGGGCGTTTTGTTAGAGGGACCCTAGCAAACTAATGCAGTAACATGATGGATGGAACGCTGCTTCTCACAAGGATGTTGCATGCCAAGCTATGGAATTTGAACTTTACTCCACAAATGGGAAGTATCTGTTGAAGATTTCTGAGTCACAGAGAATTATGAAAGCCATTTCTGTGAAGATTTTCCTGGAGGTGGTTTGCATATTATTCACTCATTCACTCATTTCAGTGAGCACCTATTTGGTGACCCCCACCGTGGTAGAGACCACATTTGCTGGGGTCACCTCTGAGCACCACTGGTACCCAAGCTTGCACAGCTTCTGGCACATAGACAGTAAGAAACTAATAGTTGTCAAATGAAAGAAGGTGAGATTCTACGAATAGGAAAAAAAAAAAAAAAAAACCCACAGCAACATAAACGCAGAACTTGCCTTCAAAGGGCTTCCAGTCTGGTGAGGAGAGTGATACATAACTAGTTTCACAGTGTGATCAGTTAAGGTGGAGCAGAGATGAGACAGCATCATTCAATACAACTTCTGCAATGCAGCTGTTGTTGTACATGTGTTCTGTTGATTCTGGCCCATGTTGAATGTGTAAGATGTGGTTGCTGCAGAAAAAAAAACTGAATTTTTAATCTTATTCCATTTTCATTGAAATAAGCAGGATGGTTGGCGGCTACCATGTTGCACGGTTTAGGAGAAGGGGCTGGAAGCACATCTGTAGGCTCCCCCAGATGCTGCCCTGTGGTGGCAAGGGCAGTGTGTGATGGGACCTGAGGATGCACAGTGTGGTGCACAGTCCAGCCACATCAGCATCACTCCCAGGACCCATGTAAGAAACGCAGACTCCCAGGCTCCACCCTAGTCTTGCTCTAAGAGAAGCTTCACTTTAACAAGATCCCCCGAGTGACTCCAGTATTTTTGCCTAGAGAATCCCATGGACAGAGGAGCCTGGCAGACTACAGTTCATGGGGTCGCAAAGAGTTGGACACGACTGAAGTGATTTAGCGCATGCCCATACACACACACACAGACACATACACACCCTGAGTAACTCTTGTGCACACTAGGGTTTGAGAGAGAGAGAGAGAAAGCTCTAGGTAGAAGATGCAGCCGAGAAAGATTCAGCAGACCTCAGTGCTTATCAGGGGACCAGGGGGCAGAGCTGGGCTTGGAGCTGATCTGGGCTAAGCTTGCTAGACTCTTTGGGGACCCTGAGACCTGCCTCTTCCTGAGTACAGGGTACCCCCTCTACTCCCCTCCCTAAGGCTCTGATTACTGCTGGGGCTTCCGTTTCCTGGCTTTGCTCTCCACCTGCAACCTACAAGTTCCTTGTAGAGGTGGGGTGACCTTGCTTTTTCAAATCCTAGAAATTCCCAGTGCCCGGCATCCTCTCATTCAGCAAACGCTGAGTCTGCTGATGGGAATACTAAAGGCAGGAGGTGCAGGGTGCTTGGAAAGCATAGATGCAGAATGTGATTTCAGACCAAAGGCTGGGTGAGTTTCCCACTTGAAATTGTTGAGAAGAGGAGGGAGTGGGTGTCTGGAGTTGAGGAAGTTGGGGACAGAGGCCTGGATTTTGGTATGCTATCTATGGAGAGGAGCAGGGACTCTGAGGCCAGTTTAAACACCTGGAGGAGGGCAGAGAGAGGAAAGAAGAAGTCAGACCTGGGACCGTGCTCATGCCTGGGGGTGGGGTTGATTTTAAATTCCCACTGGATCCGCTTCTGTGACTTTAACCCTTTTTCGTTATTATAACATCCTGCCTCAGGGAGATAACTTGAGCCACCCACCTGTGAAGGACTGTACGGAAGGGACACTGACACACTCCCCTGCCATGCCAGGGGACAGCTGCAAGGATCAGACAGTCTTTTTGCTTTGTTTCTTCACCTCCCCCTACCTCTGACCCATAAAAGAACCTGGCAACCAGGCCTTGACACGATGGTTATTTTGAGGTGCTAGCCTGCCGTCTTCTTAGTCAGGTGACTCCTAAATAAAGTCCCTCCCTGATCCTAACACCTCATCTCAGATTCATTGACTTATCTTGTGGCGAGCTTGGACTCAGTAACAGGAGGAGGAGGCAGAGGTGGGTCCAGAACCGGATGGAGAGTTGTTATCAGAATGACTGTTGTGGCGGCCCCACCCCGAAAGGATGAGGGTGTCAAGAAATCAGAGTGGGCACTGTACCACATTCCATCTTTAATAAAGTATTTATTCAATGTACTCATCTCATGAAAAGTGCTTGTGCTCAACACTGCAGGGGGATAAGAAACATGTGCCCACAGCTCCCTGCTTATGCAGAGCCAGAGAAATCAAGGACAGTGGAGCCGAGGGGAAAAGCCACTGCTCTGCCTACCAGACACACTAGCAACTCTGCAGGTCCTGCTGTGTGCCTCCTGCTCCTGCCTGATCACCAGGCCTGTGGTCCTGCTTACCCAGGTAAGCACCCACCTGTTGGGTAAGAATCCCAGGGCACCTTTCATGGACTTTCATGGAATTCCAGTTGTAGCACAAGGGTAGCTTCAGCTTTTCCAACACCATCCAGGCCTAGGTGCCCCAGGTCAACATTTACCACAATTGGCTACACAGTCGATTTTATTGAACCAGCACCTGTGCACCTAGGAGCTAGGGCACTCAACCACCAGAGGAGTCTGGGTTTTGTCCCCAGCATTCAGCTTTCAATTATTGCAACACTAGGAGTGAATGATTTTTTTTCTCCTGCTCCACAAAGAAGGATACTATTTGAAGATAAAAGAGAACAAACAATTTTACTTCTTTCTTAAGTTTATTGATCAAATCTCACTTTATTCTGTTTGGGGGAAAACCCAGTAGAATTACTGACCAGCAAGCACTGGACCGGCACTGGCAAATTCCACAAGGGGCCAATAGCACCATCTAGTGGTTGAAAAGGATTTCTCCGTAGATAGAATACATTATCGGAGAAGGCAATGGCACCCCACTCCAGTACTTCTGCCTGGAAAATCCCACGGACGGAGGGGCCTGGTAGGCTGAAGTCCATGGGGTCGTTGAGCGTCGGACACGACTGAGCGACTTCACTTTCACTTGTCACTTTCATGCATTGGAGAAGGAAATGGCAACCCACTCCAGTGTTCTTGCCTGGAGGGGGAGCCTGGTGGGCTGCCGTCTATGGGGTCACACAGAGTCGGACACGACTGAAGTGACTTAGCAGCAGAATACATTATTGCCTCATTGATCTCAACCGTCGGTTTTGATTTTATTAAAGTTGCAGATGCCTTTATTCAAAGCATCACATTGTTCTAACTAGTTTGATATGAAAAAGTCAGACCTCCTCCTCCACCTTCTCCCAGAAGCTACCATCTTTCCTCTTGTTTGGCTATCTTTTCCCCGTGGTTTTACCCCTCGTATAAGTGCTCAGCTGCTAAGTCATGTCTGACTCTTTGGGACCCCACGGACTGTAGCCCACCAGGCTTTTCTGTCCATGGGGTTTTCCAGGCAAGAATACTGGAGTGGGCTGCCATTTCCTTTTCCAGGGGATCTTCCCAATCCAGGGATGGAACCCAAATCTCCTGTCTGGCAGACGGATTCTTTACCACTGAGCCACCTGGAAAACCTAAGTGCCACGTCTGTAGTGATACTTAGATGCTTCGCCTTTAGAGACTACCACTGGGGATGGAACTGTTTAATAGCTCTCTCCTCCCCACCCGTCCCTACCACCTGTGTGCACTCTTCCCATCTTCCATGCTACCAATAGGTATTTCTTCGATAAATACTCGGGTTCAATGTTATCATGACTATAAAATTCTATTCATAGCTGATCCATGCAGTAAATCAGATTACTTTTTATTTCCTGCACAACCTTTCTTGGGCGTCACTGATTTTCTTGGTTTTCTTTGCTCTCATCATCAATCTCAAGAAAACGTCTTCACCTACAGCTTCAGTCTCTTTGCAAAATGTCCAGTTATGTGAAGTGAAGTCAAAGCCAGTCATGTCTGACTCTTTGGGATCTGGGGGACTGTAGCCCGCCAGGCTCCTCTGTCCATGGAATTCTCCAGGCAAGAATACTGGAGTGGGTTGCCATTTCCTCTTCCAGGAGATCTTCTCAACCCAGAGATCGAACCCAAGTCTCCTGCATTGCAGGCAGATTTTTTACCTTCTGAGCCACTTTGTCTGTTGGAGAGATCTTGCTGGGAGCCGTCCACTCCCTTTGGTCCAGATGGGTTACTCTTTGCTGGTACACAGTTGGCCCCTGGCTTCTCTTTTCCCTCAACCCCTCCCCCTCCCACTGCCCCAACCCCCGATTGGATCCCCTGTTTCCTGTGTCTCCTGCATTTTTCTTCCTGGGTTCACGCTTCCACTTTGGAGGGACACATTCTGCAGCTGTTTCTTGGGAGAGAGAGCATTCAAAGTGAATTTTTTGAGACTTTGCTTATGTGAAAATAACTCTGTTCTACTTGATTGACAGCTTGGCTACATATAGGACTCTAGATTGGAGATCGTTTTCCTTCAGAACAGTACACGGATGTCTTGGTTTCCTTTCACCTTGCCATCGTCTTGTTGAGATGTCCACAGCAGGATTCACGCCTGGACCTTTCACCCGTCCTCTCTTTCCTTTCTGAAGACAAGCGAGACCCTCCCTTTGTCCGTGGCGTTCTGAAATTTCAGAGACATGGGGCCTGGTTGATGTAGAAATATTTGTACCTGTTGTGCTAGATACGAAGCAGCTCTTTTCTTTTTTAAGCTTTTGGCTGTTCTTCCTGGCATGTGGGATCTTAGTTCGCTCAGAACGGATCAAACCAGCGCCCCCTGCATTGAAAGCATAGGCTTAACCCCTGGGTCACCGGGGATGTCCCCGCGAGGCAGTTCTTTTCATCATCGCCTTGCATTCTGGGAAATGTTCTCGCCACCTTTCTTTGATGGTTTCCTTCTTCCTGGTCCATTCCCTCACTCTGGAATTGCTCTCACTTAGAATTTGAAACTCAGAAAGCCTTCATTTCCTTATCTTTTCTCTCCCAATTTCATCTTTCTGTGTTTTCGTCTATGCTCCTGTAGATTTCCTCAACCTTTTCTTTAACACTTTCTTCTGAGATTTTTGGTTTTGCTTTCCTATTTTTAATTTCTGAGAACCCCCGTCTCTGATTCTAAGTCTCACTATTTTGGCAGCATCCTTTCATTTGAGGTTTCTTCTCTCTGTGCAGTCTCCGTTTCCTCAAAGATGCTTCGTCATGGCTCTTTGTTTTATCTTCATGTCTATTTGTTTTCGCTCCTCAGACACCTGGTAACCTGGGCCCCGAGGATGGGGCCTGACAGCTCTCAGGCTCTCTGGAGGACACTCTGTCTGGATCATTTCAGTGCAGGACCCTCTGTTAGGGCTTTTTCCTTTTGGAGATATTCATATTCCTCAGGACCAACTCTCAGTCTCTGGCTTGGAAGGTCAAGTCCTGAGTGCTGGCCTCTGGAATCAAGTTGGGGACTAGATCTGTGGGCTTTGATATCTGGGTGTGTTTACTTAGCTTTGCTTTTCTCAGAGTATGAAAGCCCTTCCCGATTGGTTTCATGTCAAGCTCTCTCCACCCAGAGGGGCTTTGCTTTACCCTAGAGAATAAACCTCCAGTCTTGTGCCAGGGAAGCCGGGAGAGACTTCTTGCCTGGGGCCAAGTCAGGGAGAGGATCCTTCTTAAGCAGACTCAATCGATCTTCCTCCTTCTAGCTGCCTGTTCACCCTCCACCTCCAGTGGCGGACTGAGCTACACTTTTTTGAATTCTGATGTTATAATTGTGCTGGTCCTGGTTTCTTCCTGTCCAAGCATAGAATGAGTCAGTTTTCTGGTTTTCAAAAATATTGCTGCTATTGTCTCCTCTCTGGTTCTTTTTACTTTTGAGGGCTAACAACTGTTAAAGAACTGTTATTGTATTAGGATTTCAGATGAGAGTACAGGCAGAAGCATTTCTTTAAATCAGTCTCTTTATAGTCAAGTCACTCATTCATTTTTAATCATCCATACTGCAGACATTGGTTGACCCCTAGCTCTGCAGCAGATACTGTGCCAGGTTCTGAATATGCAGTGATGAATAAGATCCTAGCCCCTGCCCAGAGCGATGTCTCCCCTTGTGGTAGCACATAAATAAATAGTGATGCAAGTTTATGGAGAAAGGGTACATGGCTAAAGGTGATGCTGGGGTGTCTCCATGGGTATAAAGTCGGCTGTCTTCCAAGAGACCCCAGAAAGTGACATCACTTACTAAGTGGTCCCCAACCTTTTTGGCACCAGAGATTGGTTTTATGGAAGATAATTTTTCCACGGACTGGAGAGGGAGGATGGTTTGGGGATGATTTAAGTGGGTTACATTTATTATGCACTTCATTTCTGTTCATATTGCACCAGCTCCGCCTCAGACAATCAGGCATTCGATCCCGGAGGTTGGAGATCCTGACTTAGAGCATTTGCCAAGACCCCCACTGCAAGTTCAGTCACCTGATTTTTGAGCACAACCATCTCCCATGAACACTGGTTCAGGTCTGACTTCCTAATGTCTAGAACCAGAACACTAACTCATTAATTTGCTGTGAGTGCTCTGTGCTGAGAACTAGAATTCACATAAAGTCAATACATCTCTACCTACACACGGGGAGCCAGAAGGGAGGCCAGCTCATGATGGGAACCTTGCTAGGTGAGCTTGGAATCCAGCAATGGGCATGAATTGTAGATCAACTAGGTGATTATTGGTCTTGGCTGTTGAACAAGAAGCAGGTCATGGTCAATGGACTGGAATGTAGGAGTCTATTGAATGAGCTTGCCCTTCCCTACAAGATGCATGCTTGACAGTGCACCTGGGGATGTTCTTTCATTCACATCTATCGGCTCGTTCTTTGCATGAAGATTTTTCTCAAGGAGTTCAAATACTCCCTGTACTCCTCCTCTCTCTGGCCGCAGCTGCTCAAACCCTCCCCAGACACCCTGGCCACATGAGATTTTACTGAGCCAGGGAACCTCATCCTTTGCTAGATGACAGGCTCTGAATGAGATGTCCTAAACCTCTCTGATGATGGTCACACCTTCTGTGGGATTGAAGGATCATGTAAGGTGGCTTTTGAGCTGTCACAAAAAAGACTGCTCTGCCTCCTTTTCTAGTGACCTCAGAAAACACCCACTGGGCACTTGTTCCCAGCAAATTCACCTCCCCTCATCCACAGAGAACCTGCCGTCATTTTGCTCCAGTGTCTTTTTGTAAAAGAAGAAACCAAGCTCCGAAGCTGTTGGAGAGTGGTGGGTGAGACCTTTCTTCTCCACTGAGGATTTGCAAGTGAGGACTGGAGGGCACCTGGGGAGGGCACTCATGGCTTCTGGTGACAGAGCCAGGGAGGAGGGGCAAGGTCAGGATGGGGTTGAGGAGGGGAGGCTTGCATAGATAGGGGTCGTGATGAGAATAGACATCACCTCTATTCCAGGGCAGCTGCCGTATTGACAGAATTCTTAACTGAACACAGAGACACGAGGTCAAGAACATCACTCGCCTTCTTCTGTAGCTACTTGTCCTTATTTAAATGATCACACAAGGCCATGTTCACAAAAGTACTTTGCAAAGGATCAAATTGAAAACGGGAGGCTACTGTGATGGTTGTTTTACAGGTAATGTGGAGATGCTTTTAAAGAGCAGAATTCATTGGGATTCTCTCTCTCTCTCTCTCTTTTTTTTTTTTCATTTTATTAAGAAAGGGCAGAAATGGTATGGACCTAACAGAAACAGAAAATATTAAGAAGAGATGGCAAGAATACACAGAAAAACTATACAAAAAGATCTTCATGACCCAGATAACCATGATGGTGTGATCACTCACCTAGAACCAGACATTCTGGAATGTGAAGTCAACTGGGACTTAGGAAGCATCACCACGAACAAAGCTAGTGGAGGTGATGGAATTCCATATGAGCTATTTCAAATCCTAAAAGATGATGCTGTGAAAGTGCTGCAGTCAATATGCCAGCAAATTTGGTAAACTCCACAGTGGCCACAGGACTGGAAAAGGTCAGTTTTCATTCCAATCCCAAAGAAAGGCAATGCCAAAGAATGTTCAAACTACTGCATAATTGCACTCATCTCACACACTAGTAAAGTAATGCTCAAAATTCTCCAAACCAGGCCTCAATAGTACATGAATCGTGAACTTCCAGATGTTCAAGCTGGTTTTAGAAAAGACAAAGGAACCAGAGATCAAATTGCCAACATCCGTTGGATCATCAAAAAAGCAAGAGTTCCAGAAACACAACTACTTCTGCTTTATTGACTATGCCAAAGCCTTTGCCTGTGTGAATCACAACAAATTGTGGAAAATTCTGAAAGAGATGGGAACACCAGACCACCTGACCTGCCTCCTGAGAAATCTGTATGCAGATCAAGAAGCAACAGTTAGAACTGGATGTGGGAAAACAGACTGGTTTGAAATTGGGAAAGGAGTACGTTAAAGGCTGTATATTGTCACCCTGCTTATTTAACTTATATGCAGAGTACATCATGTGAAATGCTGGGCTGGATGAAGCACAAGCTGGAATCAAGATTCCCAGGAGAAATATCACAACATCAAATATGCAGACAACACCATCCTTATGGCAGAAAGTGAAGAGGAACTAAAGAACCTCTTAATGAAAGTGAAAGAGGGGAGTGAAAAAATTGGCTTAAAACTCAACATTCAGAAAATAAAGATCATGGCATCTGGTCCCATCACTTCCTGGCAAATAGATGGGGAAATGATGGAAACAGTGACAGACTTTATTTTGGGGGCTCCAAAATCACTACAGATGGTGACTGCAGCCATGAAATTAAAGACACTTGCTCCTTGAAAGAAAAGTTATGACCAACCTAGACAGCTTACTGAAAAGCAGAGACATTACTTTGCCAACAAAGGTTCATCTGGTCAAAGCTATGGTTTTTCCAGTAGTCATGTATGGATGTGAGAGTTGGACCATAAAGAAAGCTGAGTGCCAAAGAATTGATGCTTTTGAACTGTGGTGTTGGAGAAGACTCTTGAGAGTATCTTAGACTGCAAGGAGATCTAACCAGTCAATCCTAAAGGTAATGAGTCCTGAATATTCATTGGAAGAACTGATGCTGAAGCTGAAATTCCAATACTTTGGCCACCTGACGCAAAGAACTGACTCACTGGAAAAAACCCTGATGCTGGGAAAGCTTGAAGGCTGGAGGAGAAGAGGACGAAAGAGGATGAGATGGTTGGGTGGCATCACCAAGTCAATGAACATGAGTTTGAGTAAGCTCTGGGAGTTGGTGATGGACAGGGAAGCCTGGTATACTGCGGTCCATGGGGTCTCAGAGTCGGACACGACTGAGCAACTGAACTGAACTGATCATGCATCAGGATTCATGTTACACAATTGTTCCCAAGCCTAGGTCAAGCCCTGTCTGTGCTCTCTGTTCACTGATGAGTACCCCAGCCACCCAGCACCTCCATTCCCACAGCCCCCGAAGCCCCCCCAACCCCAGACCACCAGGGACAACTGTCTCTATTCACATCTCACAGTGTAGGGACCATGGCATGACCTCTGCTGTGCATTCATTGGTGCAGGACTTAGAACTAAACCAGGATTCCTAGTTTCTGCTTCTATTTGATTTTAGTATTACACATAATGATGAAATAGTAAACAGTGTTTGTACAGCACTTAGCAATAACAAGGCACTTCCACTTGTAAGGTGAGTACAGTTTGTCTCTTTTTCAGATGAGGAAGCTGAGACTTCACAAGGTTATGTAACCACCCCAGTGTGACAGCCAACCTCCAACTCAGATTTTCTGATTCCAAGTTCAGTGTTTTTCCTACTACCTGAGCTCTCTGAGGCTGCACCCTGAACTTGAGGCTCTGATTCTAAGGCCCGTTTTGTCCTCCTGAATACAGTCCTCATGACCTGGCACCCAAAGGTGCTGTGGGGCTGAGACACAGCAGGGACCCAGGCTGGAAGGCCACTGCCACCTGCTTTTTGGAATCCGTATTTTTGAAGACTTCTCTGGCTGTCCAGTGGTTAGGACTCTGCGCTTTCACTGCCGAGGGCCTGGGTTCAATCCCTGGTGTGTGCGTACTAAGTTGCTCAGTCATGTCCGACTCTTTGCGACCCCATGGACTGTAGCCTGCCAGGCTCTTCTGTCCATGGGATTCTCCAGGCAAGAATACAGGAGTGGGTTGCCATTTTCTACCCCAGAGTCAATCCCTGGTGGGGGAACTAAAATCCCACAGGCTGCGTGGCACAGCCAAAAAAATAGAAAAATTATGTTGGTGAGTGGTAATCCAGGTTCTTTACATGCTGGGAGAGTTTGGGCTTCATGGTTTGTCCTGTAGGCATGACAGGTTCTGACAACCATCCCAGGACATGCATCGTGGGTGGATCCTTGAGCAATGAGGTGCAGGGCTGGTCACCCCATGGTAGGAAATGATTGTCACATCTGCCACTTTGGCCACAAAGGCATCAACTTCAAGGTCGCTGTACTGGCCAGGGCACCCGTGCTGCACCACTGCAGAAGTCGGCAGTTTCCAGAGCCAGGGTTTGCGTGCCTGAGGCAAGAAGCTGACCCCCATAAATGTGAGAGCCTGGGAGAAAGTGCCTGCCAAGTCCTGGCTTGAGGGGCATCTGCTCCCTGGGCAGCCCTCCCCGCTTCCCCTGGGCATTCAACAAACACAGGGGTGACTGGCTGGGATCGTGTGAACTCATTTGTCTTGACTTCTGATTTTATGGCCACACGTGTGAGCAACTGAGAATCTGGAACAAAATGTCCAGGACACTGGACTGAAATCCTAGAAAACCTCAGGCCAGTGTTGCTGCCAGGTTGAATGAGAGGGTGCGGTGGGCCCTTCCCTCTGGGCTTCCAACAGATCTTGGAAGGACCCCTGGTCTTATGCCCACATGCCCCCAACTCACCTTTGTTCTCCAGCCTCCAAGCTACTTCTTCATCCACTCTCCACCTTCCAAGACCACCTGGTATAATCCTACCCCTCCCCCTCCAATAGCACCCTGCTAAGCACCACCAGCTCTTGGAGGCTCCCTCAGCTAAAAGTAAAACTCTTCTTCCATTTATTCATGATGCTTCCCACGCATTCATGCCTTATTGTGCCCATGATGTCTTTTCCTCTATAAACTCTTGAAGGCAGGCACCATGATTTATTCATGGTGTAACTCCCCAAGTGCCTGGTGCCGTGGCTTCTACAGAAAAGCCCTCAACAAGCCTTTAGTGAATGAAACAGAATCGCCAAAATTCTCCCTTTGTTCCACCCTATTTTTTTTTTAATGTCCCTTGACCTGGAATTTCTCACAGGGCAGTGGGTGTGCTACCCTCTTCAAAAGGCAGTCAGTGTTTCAGAAGAAGGCTTTTCATCTCTTGCACACGGGCTTCTCAAAACCTTTCCTTGGGAAGCCTGTGTGACGGGGCTCTTGCCTTTTTGTCACCTCAGTGGGATAACCTACTTCTCTTCTGGGGCAGACATGTTCACATTGTACCATCTCTTTCACCAGACACTGGTTCTCTTAAAAGAAAAAAAAAAAACAAACCCGAGGCATAAAGATGAAAGAACATCTTCCAGCAGAAGTCCCTCTGTCCTCCCCACTCAGGAGCTGAAGGCTGGTCTGAGGGGCAATGTGTTTGCTTGTGGTGGAATGGCCTTTCCTGCCCTTCCTGAATCAGAGGACGCCAGCCACATCTGTAGGAGGCAGTGGCCTGGGACACAGGGAATCCCCTCCCCATTATGTGCAGGGGAGACAGCTCGCAGGTTTCTTGTTGCTGTTGTTTAGTACTTCAGTCATGTCTGACTCTTTGAGACCCCGCGGACTGTAGCCTGCAAGTCTCCTCTGTCCATGGGATTCTCCAGGCAAGAATACTGGAGTGGGTTGCCATTTCCTCCTCCAGTAGATCTTCCCAACTCAGGAATCAAACCTGGGTCTTCTAGATTGAAGGCAGATTCTTTTACCCACTGAGCCACCTGGGAAGCCCCTCCAAAGACCTACTGTTTATGTAAGTTGCTCCTCTTGGAATATTAGTCATGAATGGAATAATATCTTTGTAATGCTCCAAATTTCTTTAAAGAAAAGGAAAAGAAAAGCCTTCCATGAGCGCTGGCCCTCCAGCTCAGGTGTGGAGTTGGGGCTCCAGGCTGTGTTTGAGGAGTTAATTCCTGTGAGCACCAGCAAAGTGGAACATGGTAAAGCCAGGGAGAAAGGCCCTCTGCTCACTGTCCCAGGCTGCCAGGCCAAGGAGGACTGTGTCTGTGACCACGGAGGTGGGAGAAGCAGCAGATGGTGGAGCAGGAGCAGGACTTCCCCATGATGGTGGAGCAGGAGAGACTGAGAAAACGATCCATGTTGGTTCTATGGAAGATGCAATATTCCATCTGATTCACCTTCCCTATTATGACCAAGATGCCTGGAACTGGAAGAGGCAGCAGCCCTGCCCTCCTCGTTGCCTAGCAACACCCTTTCTAATTCCCAGCTGGTCCCCAGGGGCTGGTCTGAATGGGGGGCAAGGGGAGAGGGGGAACGGAGGTAAAATAGCTACCTGTTCTCCATAATAATGAGACGCTCTGGCTCCATTCTGCAAGGGACCTGACTTGCAAATGAATGAGGCACTTAAGGAACCCTTTCTTTTCCTCTTTTTGAGTGGTTCTGCACCGACTGGAGAATTAGCGTTTAGCTCTGCAAGAGGTGTGTGTTTGTGTTTTCAGTTATCTGGAGGCTGATTGGGAGAATGAAAGGCATCTCTGTGACTCACGCTGACCCAGGGACTCAGTGTGGCTCCTTGGCCTCCTGCTCTGAAATTGAAGATGGGAGCCCTGGTGCTGAATTGTGGAGGACAGAGGAGTCGGACAGGACTGAGTGACTGAACAACAACAGTCTTGTGAGGTGTTGAGTGGAGACCAGAGGGTGAAGGGTGCCTGTATTGACCCCCCAATACTCCACGAGTGCAGAGTGACAGTTTACTAGGGGGACCGCTTTCTGATGCTCCAGTGGTGACCAGCAGTGGAGTGAGTAAAGGCCCACAAAGACCACCAGGGCAGGGGGAACGCTGACCCCAGTGTCACACCCATAAGAGAGTATAAGACAAGATGTGTGAGCCAGAGTGAGACGACCCTCCAAGGTGGGATGGGAAGAAGGAAATAAAGCAGACCCTGGGGTGTGCTGATTTCTGGAACATTTACTCAATGCCAAGTGTGTGCCAAGTCTGTCACCTCCATGACCTCACTCTCTATTCTAGACTCCAGGGAGAGAAGCTAGGACCTTGTCCCCAGGTGAAAAGTTGGTGCTCTAGGGCTTCCTTCCCAGTCGGCTCTACTGTAAATCTTTGGCTACAGAGTTCTACACTGAACTGGAACTATGGTGGGGGATGATGGCCAAGGGACGGTCAGATCAGCCTGAGCTGCGACCACAGAGGAGTCATGGAGCAGAAGCTTTGAAGGGCTCCTCCCCCACCTGGCAGCATCTAGTCTTCATGCATGTGTTTGTCTGGGACACTCAGCCGCAGCACACTGGTTCCAGTACAGTTCCATAAACAGATCCTTCATAATTAGCCCTGGCGGCTCAACACCTCTGCTGTATCCTGCCCGCTTACCCGCCACGCCTCCTCTTGTTGGATCCGGTTCTAAGTAAACTGTGTTCTTTGAGAGCCATTGCATACAGATGAATTGGCAGCCGGTCTGAGCTGACCCACAGACTCATAAAAACCAACAGGGCCCGGGGCCCCTTCACCTGTGCCATCCAAACTCTTGGGACCAAAGGTACAAGGACTCACTCACATCAAGGACCTGGCTGCTCTCTTGGGGACCAAGGAACTGAGCTTTGTCTCTGCATTCATGCTGGCGATCCATGAGGTAAGCGGAGAAATGCTATATTGTCCCTTTGGGGAAAGAAAAAGTTAATTCTGGTGGAAATTTAGTCTTCGTTTCCCCATTGCAAACCTAGACAGGACTGTTCTCTGTTCCCAGATTATAAAGGTGTGACTTTAACTCCCTCACTTGATGCTGTGGGTCTTCTGTTTGCAAATGAATGATGAGCCATGAGCTTTGTCCCGGCCCCCCTTCATGGTTCCACAGCCCTGAGTGTCATGCCTAGCTCCACTGCCGCCTCCTTGTGATGGTGGAGACCTGCATGGACTTGTGTCCCTGACAGCTTTAGCCCCTGCAAGGGCGGACCTCTCTGCCTTTCTTGTCATTTTGGCATAGGGTAAGGTACTAGTCCTGGAGGAGGGCGTGGCAACCCACTCCAGTATTCTTGCCTGGAGAAGCCCAAGGACAGCAGAGCCTGGCAGGTTATAGTCTATAGGACTGCAAAGAGTTGGACACGACTGAAGTGCCTTTGCATGCATGCACACAAAGGTGCTAGCGAGGTCCACTGTGGAAGAGGCTGAAGCCTTGTTTGAGTGGAACATGTTAGTATTAATAAGACGCTTGGCTTACCTGCACCCAAATGCCTTTCCTTCATTTGATGAAATGTTGCTTGATTCCAAGTAAGTCATCTGGGACCTTCCAGGTTTGTTCAGCGTCAGCCGTATGGGTGCTCTGGTGGTGCATGACACCTGTTCCCCGTGCTCTGCTTTCTACGAGCCTGAGAATAAGCAGATCTGCAGTCCCCTTCTCCAAACAACCATGTTGTACAGATGCTGTGCATAGCGGCTCCAAAAATATTTGTCTTTAATGTTTGCTTTTTACTTTAGCTGGGCATGCAAATGGAGCCAGGCATAGTGATGGGAAGCACGCTGTTTTTGACAAGGACTTAGCTTAGCCCACTGCCTGATGCCCTTCGGTCATGGGCTTAGCTTGTCTTGCCTTACTCTGGCCTGTTTTTTGAAAATGTATGCTCACTAAGTTAGCTTCAGTTTTTCCAAACACGGTGGGGGGCGGGGGAGGGGTGCTTTGTGAAGTAATGAAACATTAGGAAAAAAAATCTATTTTAGTACGTAAGGCACAAAGATGCTTCCTGCCCCCTTCCCTATCCCTCAGTAAGGAGGACCTCAAGTCAGCTCAGGTGCGGGCTGAATCTGCAGGTCAACACAGGGAGCAGATGACTTGTAAATGGTTCTCTGAGCTTTGATGCTGTTGGTGGCATTTTTTTCTACGTGGTTTTTTTTTTTTTTTTTTTGATACATAAGATGCTGTAATTGCCAAGAAATGCTCTGCAGAGCTGAGACTCAGGATTTCTCATGCATGTCTTCTTTCCTTTTCCCAGCAATTCATTTTTTTCTATGCCAGGTTACAAATCTACCCTGGACCTTTTCACAGCTCACTGATTTCCCAAGGAATCAGCTTTGATCACATGCTTTGCCTCTTACTTGTCCCGTGGTTTCCATGGCGTGAATGCTTCTTAATTCTTCTTCTTCGAGTTCTCCCTGGGATTGCTTATAGGGCCTGAGTTTGACCCAAATCCTACTCCTCTTGGTTCTAAAATTCAAAATGCTCATCCTATTTTCTTCTCTTCATTATTGCCCTCTTCATTACTATTAGTCTTAGACACACAGGTATTTTTTCCTCATTTGCCATTCAACAAGCTTAGAATGAGCACCCATTGTGTTCTGGGAGCTCTGCAAAGTCCTGGGAAATTATTGAATAGCCCTTGTTCTCACGGCAGTTACTGTTTAGGGCTTGTGTACATGGAGATAGACTATTACACTTGAGTGGGGCAAGTGCTCAATGTAGTCATGATATAATCACTGCCTGTGTGGAAGGGTGGTCTTCAACTCCCTGGGTGGGCAGTATGGGACTGGTGGGGGCAAGAGGAAGGACATTCCCGAATATGAGGTAGTATTTACAAAAACACAGAGGCATGAGAAAATGTGACATCTTCAGGGGATGTGGGGCTAGTGTGGCTGGAGTGGGTGGACGGGGAGGGGAGAAGAAAGACGAGGCGAGTGCCTGTGATGAGGGACCTTGTGTACGATACCCATGAGAGCAGCACTGTCTTGAAGGCAGTGGGAAGCCATGTGAGGTTGTATTTACAACTTAGAAAAGCTGCTTTGTGTGCAAAGTGCCAGGTGAGTTGGCCTGGGATAAGAAGATTGCCGGGAAACCAGTTGGGAAACTACTAAAAGGCAGAATGCACAAGATTTAGGGCACACTGGCTGCGAGGATGAAGTATAACCTTGGACATGGGAACCTGAGGGTTAGCTGGTCTCATTCTGGAAATTTCTCCGAAGTCCAAATGATGAGCAAACTTTGAGTAGAAAAAAGCATTTTCTCTGTACTTACCCTCAAGCACCCACCATGGCCTCTTGGGCCCAGAGAAATAAGTTAACAGGCTTGGGCTTATGGAAGGCGGACACCATGTAGGCTAGGGGGCTGGCCTTTCAGGGACCCTCACCTCAGAAGTGAAATCCCTGATCATTTGTTTTCCTCCATCACCAAAATGAGTCTGCCGAGAAAGCACGTCTTCAGCAAAGTGAGCCTGTGTCTCCTCCTCGCCCTGAGTGCCCAGCCCTAGATGGGGCATTGCTCTAGGTCTCTGCTGAGCCCTGCTGTCAACCCTTAGGAGGCAGGGCAGAAAATGTGTCCCTCCCAACTGTGGAGCAAACAGCTGAGACAATATTAGAAATAATAACAGAATCACTGAGCATTAGAGGCATCTGTAAAGGTTCTAAAACAGTTACTCTATGCACCATTAATTGCTGCAAAGCATTCCCCACTCACACTGAGCAGATGCTGAGATGTCTTCCATGTGGGTTTTTCCTATGCATGCATGCATGCTAAGCCGCTCCAGTCGTGTCCACCTCTGTGCGACCCTATGGACTGTGACCCGCCAGGTTCCTCTGTCCATGGGATTTCCCAGGCAAGAATACTGGACTGGGTTGCCATGCCCTCCTCCAAGGGATCTTGCTGACCCAGGGATCAAATCCATGTCTCTTATGTCTCCTGCTTCGGGAGTCAGGTTTTTTAACCATTAACGCCACCTGGGAAGCCCTATTCCTATGAGTCGGTCTATTCTCAGGCCCATTTTGCAAGGAAGTGTGGGCTTCCCTGGTACAGCTGGCAAAGAATCTGCCTGCAATGCAGGAGACCCCGGGTCAATTCCTGGGTCAGGAAGATCCCCTAGAGAAGGGATAGGCTACCTATTCCAGTATTCATGGGCTTCCCTGGTGGCTTAGATGGTAAAGAATCTTCCTGCAATGCGGGAGACCTGGATTCAATCCAGGGTTGGGAAAATCCTCTGGAGAAGGGCATGGCAACCCACTCCAGTATTCTTGCCTGGAGAATCCCTATGGGCAGAGGTGCCTGGTGGGCCACAGTCCATGGGGTCTCAAAGAGCTGGACATGACTAAGTGACTAAGCACACGGCACAGCAAAATGATGGAGAGAAAGAGGGGGTAAGTGAAGTCAGAATTCCTGAGTTTCTTTCCAACGGGCTACAGGGAACAGAATGACGCTGGTAAGATGATCATCCCTTGCTGGAGTCAGTGGAGGCACTGACATCTCAGGCATGGTCACTCACTCTGGGCCCTCCTGGCCGTGAGGGGAAGAGGACAGCATCTGAGTCCATATGACCGCCATCCTATCACAGCATCTGAGATGCTCAGGGCTGGTCCCACAGGCAGGGAGTCCGTCTGACCCCAGGATCCACCAAACGTCCTTCCCCCTTCCACTCAACAGGCGGGTGACAGGCCGTGGAACAGTGAGATCTCATGGCTCAAAATACCTGATAGAAACGGCACACTGGACTTTAAGTGTGGACGCACTCATGTCAGAGTAGCCACCTTCAGGGGCCCCTAGGACTTCTCTTCCTGGAGATGAAGTAACTCTTGGGGTCCCCACAAGGACTCAAAGTGTTTCAGCTTAGTTTCTGTGAGGCCTGAGAAGGAGACTATGCCAGAATATACTTTGTGTTGCAAGTTCAAGCCCAGTTGAGTGAATTTATTCGCATAGAAATTAAAGTTTGCCCAATAGTTAACTGAGGATAGTTGACTATGTTAATGAGTTGTAATGGCTCTATTTGCCACCATCACTTTCCTCCACATCAGCTCAGCCTTTTCACAGGTGGAAGTGACAGTCAGCCTGATAAAGGCGTTAAGGAATAGCTCCAAGGGACCATCCATCTACCTTCATCTCAAGGTCAATAAGATCATTAAAATTATATAGGTTGAGAAGACAAAGTACCAGGCAGTGGTGACTTAGTCTAAAGCCAAAAGTAAAGAGAAAGAACCAGGGACTTCCTGGATGATCCAGGAGTTAAGAATCTACCTTCCAGTGCAGGTGATGTGGGTTTGATCCCTGGTTGGGGAACATGCCAAGAGACAACTAAGCCTGCAAGCCACAAGAGAATCAGTACCAGGGGAAAAATAATCTAAAAAAAGAGAGAAAAGGATCAGATCTTCCCAGTCTGCTCTGTCTCCTGGATTATGTATGATTCATGAGTAATTCTAGCTCTGCTCCAGACAGCAAAAGTGATTTGGGCTGATCAGGTATTAATAGTTCATAATCTTCATGAACAAACAGGGAGCATATGTGGGAACTGGAAAAAAAAAATGGAATAAAAGCTGCTGCTGCTGCTGCTAAGTCGCTTCACTCGTGTCCGACTCTATGCGACCCCATAGACGGCAGCCCACAAGGCTCCCCCATCCCTGGGATTCTCCAGGCAAGAACACTGGAGTGGGTTGCCATTTCCTTCTCCAATGCATGAAAGTGAAAAGTGAGAGTGAAGTTGCTCAGTCATGTCCGACTCTTAGCGACTCCATGGACTGTAGCCCATCAGGCTCCTCCATCCATGGGATTTTCCAGGCAAGAGTACTGGAGTGGGGTGCCATTGCAAAAGCAAATACCTTCAAAAAAAAAAAAAAAAAAACAAAAAAAAAAAAAGATAAAGGAAAAATTCATGGGGAGACATGTAGGAGGTAGACCTAGAAAAGTTAACAAGAAACAAAACATAACCCAAAGTCGTGGGGCTCAGAGAAGTCTATTCCCAGCCATCCTTGCTGGCTTTGTGAAGAAAGATGTTCAGAGAATTCTCCCCATCGTTGCCAAAGCCTTGTCAGAATCCATGAACAGACAATGGGAGCGAGGTTCTCATCCCTAAAAGTCCCTGGTTCTGTCTGAAGAACGCAAAGAAGCCAAGAATAATGCAGACAATGGGCAAATTCAAGACCAACGAGCATCTAAAGATGATCCGAATCAAGGAATAGTTCCTTCTCAAAAACTCTAAAAGGATTTTGGTGTTATATAAAACCCAATCCAGTGCCATCCCATTAAAAAAAAAAATCATGGGAACTAATTTTTTTTTTTTGGCAGATTTTTATTTTGTAGTGGTGTGCAGTTGATTCACAATGTTGTTCATTTTAGGTGTACAGCAAAGTAATTTAGTTACACACATACAGACATCTAGTCTTTTCCTTATTCTTTTCCGATATAGGTTATTACAGAGTATTGAGTAGAGCTCCTTGTGCTATCCAGTAGAGTGCTTGTTGATTATCTGTTATATACAGTAATGTATATAACTAATTTTCAGGAGTCGTCCTAAAGGTTCAAATGCTCCAGCTCACTCATGGTAGGAAAGAAGAAACTAAGGCCTAAAAGAGTCCAAGACTTTCTAGAACCCAGAGGAAAAACAGAAATCTGAATTCACGGTACAGGGCTTTAGATTGATGACTTCCTCCCTCAAGGTAGCCTGTCATTTTTTCCCTAAATTGGTCCCCCTGTGTGTGGTCTGCCCTGGTGGCTGTGTGTCTGCCCAGGCTCTAAGTTGCAGTTACCCAGACTCCTAAACACTCACAGAGGCAGGTCACCCCTTAGGCTTTAATAGAACATTCTTTTTGAGTACTCTGAATTACAAACCAGAAATTTTCATATATTCAGAATTTTCCGATGTCCATCTGCGGCCCCTCTCTCTTTTCTAACTGGACAACCATCAATACTTCTTGGCTCAGGTTGGGAATTTCATCTATGGGGGGGGGGGTGGTATATCAATGTGCTACTGTATCCCTAGGGGCAGATTTAAATATGCAACACAACACCACTGAAAACAACAGGCTAAACCGTCTTTGCAGCTGGAACCAGCACCGCTCTCTCAGGTGACTACCCTCGGGGGAGACTCATGCTTTGCTGCCCTTGATTAAATTCTTGGGAGCTTTCTGGCTCTGTCCAGATCTGCCACGTGTCCTTGAGGGGCTTGACAGAGCTCGGAAAGTATGAAGAACTGTTGCTAGCTTCTCACAGGAAAAGAATTCTGTGCGATGTGGCCTTTTGGAGTCCAAGTCACTGGTGAGATGCTGGGAGAGATAAGAGTAATCCCAGTCTTGTGCTGGAAGGCATTCGACCAAGTCAGGGACCAGGGGATTCAGAGGCTGGCTGGGAAGGGTGGGACAGCTGATGAATCTTGCATGGCGTGGAGACAGTCTGAGATAAGTCACAAGAGTGGTCAGAGGATCACCTAGGAAGACCTCTGGGGAATTCCACCATGTGCTGGGCTTTTCCAAAGTGTGAGCACCCTGTCCCTTCCTTGCAGAAATTTCAGGCTCCTGGGAGTTCAGACAGGAAAGAACAAGGGAAGCATGAGTGGGGGCACATTCTGTCTGAAGGGGCTGGGCTTTCCCCTCCCACCCAGTCTATTTCCTGGGCTGCCCCAGTGAGGTGGGGGTGAGGGGGTCAAGGAGAGAAGGTTTATCCACTCTCCCAACTGCTCCATCCCTTTTGATGGAGTAGAGAGACATCTGATGTGAAGAGCCAATTCATTGGAAAAGACCCTGATGCTGCAGGAGGAGAAGGGGGAGACAGAGGATGAGATGGTTGAATGGCATCAGCAACTCAATGGACTGAGCAAAGTCTGGGAGATGGTGAAGGACAGGGAAGCCTGGTGTGGTGCAGTCCACAGGATTGCAAAGAGTCAGACACGACTGAGTGACTGAACAACCACAAGAGAGAGTACCTCTGAGAGATTCCAACTCAGAGTGCTTACCTGAACCATTCTGAGCAATCCTTTGAATCTAGGTTTTCACACTCCTTTGTCCTAAACCACTGGAAGTGAGAGCTGTGAGGACGCTCACCACTGTCAAGACAAGGACAAGATGAAGTCTCCTGGGGACAGGGGCTGGCTGAAAAGTAGAGAGAAGTGTGTCGTAGGTTTGGATTTTATTTACCTTTTTATTGCACATGCCTTCCTCTGGCCTCTGAAGCTGTTTGTAGTTTTGGATTTTTACAGACAAGATGCTTCTTTAAGGAACTTGTGAGTGGGAGTGTGGGGAGAGGAGGGAAAAGGGCCCAGGCCAGGCTTGTGCCCAGAGCGATGTGAGCAGAGAGATTCATCACCCAGGGCATGGAGTGGGCAAATTCCTTCCCAGGAGCTGACTCTAGTGATGGTGAAGGGAAGCTGAGAAACAGGCTGTCATTTGAGACGGTCGATGAGAGATGTGGGCTAAAATTGCTTTCTAACATGGAGAGGGCTGGTTTTCTCACACCTGCTGAAGGTTAGGTGACAGCAGATTCAAATCTCAGCCTGAGGATGTGGGTTAGGCATCAGGAAGAAGCTGAGTGTCCAGGTGCTGAGAGGTAGGGATGGGTTTCAGAAGGAAGTATTTCTTTACACAGACAGGAACTCACACCTGGCTCTCAGGGGAGGGGTTTGGGGGCAGACCCCCTCCAGGTCCTGGGAGGGGGCAGTCACGAGCCCCTCACTCTTGATCTCATGTTTTTGCACCAGGTAGGTGTGTTCTCCACAATCCCACTCTCTCTGGTGTTTTGAAGGTGCAGCTATCTGCTTCTAAGTTTAAGCCTGGACCAGGGAGGAACAGCCACTTCTGACCATCTCCCCTGGCTGTTTTTCTTCAAGCAGCCTGGGTCTACCCCATAAATGAGCCACCTCAAAGCTTCCTTCCTTCCTTCCTTCCTTCCTTCCTCTAGAGATCCCAGAGATGCTTTATCCCCTCACCAGCCCCTCACTGCCTTCTTATTGTTGCTGTTCAGTTGCTCAGTCCTGTCCTACTCTGCGACCTCATGCACTGCCCCACACCAGGCTCCCCATCCTTCACTATCTCCTGAAGTTAGTGTGCTCAAACTCATATCCATTGAGTCGGTGATGTCATCTAGCCATCTCATCCTCTGTTGGCCCCTTCTCCTCCTGCCCTCAATCTTTCTCAGCATCAGGGTCTTTTCCAGTGAGGCTGCTCTTCACATCATCTAGCTGTTACTCTTGTTTTATTCCAAAGGCTCTGGGGCACTTCTCCCCAGGGTGCCAGCCCTGCAGACTCCACCCTTGCCTGGGCCATCGTCCCCCTGCTCAGCTCTCTGGGGGTACTTTTCTGGGAAGCAGGCCTCTTTAATCCCCTTATCCGCCTGCTTCATTCTGGACAGAGCTTGGGCGGGAGCTGACGGTGAAGTGGGTGCTGTCTTTGCTGGCTTAGCCCTGCAGATGAGGGGACTGCAGGGACACCAACAGCCAGACCACAGACAGGCTAATTTCCAAATGCAGACACTGTAAAGGCCATGCATATTTTGCTGGTGACTAGCAACCAGATGCTGAACCATTTCCAGGCCCGGCTGTGATGGGGGACGGAGAGAAGGCAAGCACACACAGAAAGATGCTAGTCTTGCCTCTGTGCTGTGGACACTCCCCAGTCCCCCGCCCTGGAGTTCATGAGAGCAATCCTGGGCAGTGGGGCTGTGGCCGGCGGGGTGGGAAGGGGCCCAGGCTCATCTCCACCGGTCCTGTGTAACACCTGGTCCAATGGGCAATATCTTCACTGTTGTTCATATAAGATAAGATAAGATAAGATCAGTCGCTCAGTCGTGTCCGACCTTGCGACCCCATGAACCGCAGCACGCCAGGCCTCCCTGTCCATCACCAGCTCCCGGAGGTCACTCAGACTCACATCCATCGAGTCAGTGATGCCATCCAGCCATCTCATCCTCTGTCGTCCCCTCTCCTCCTGCCCTCAATCCCTCCCAGCATCAGAGTCTTCCACGAGTCAACTCTTCGCATGAGGTGGCCAAAATACTGGAGTTTCAGCTTAGCATCATACCCAAAGAAATCCAGGATGATCCCTCAGAATGGACTGGTTGGACCGCAGTCCAAGGGACTCTCAGAGTCCCCAACACCACAGTCAAGCACACCGGGGCTCAGCCTCCACAGTCCAGCCTCACATCCAACATGACCACAGGAAAGACCATAGCCTTGACTAGGCGAACCTGTTGTAAGTTTCCTGCTGAATATGCCATCTAGGTTGTCATACTTTCCCCAAGGAGCGCGCATCATGGCGCAGTCACACGCAGGAGGAGCCCAGAAAACAAGTCGACACTGTTCCACTGTTTCCCCATCATTTCCCAGCAGTGAGGGACCAGATGCCATGATCTCGTTCTGAATGTTGAGCTTTAAGCCAACCTTTTCACTCTTGTTCATATAGAACCTTCTAGAATCCCTGATGTACTACTAGCAAAGAGACTTTCTGATTTCTTTATGTTGCCTCTTCCTGCAAGTCACGTCTACATTGAAAAATTCTTCTGTTTCTTTGAAAAATTCTGCATTTTTATTAAAATTTTTTATTGAACTATATAGTTGATTTACAATGTTTTGTTAATTTCTGCAAAGTCTGTCAATTTCTGCAAAATGATACAGTTACACATATATATATATGTGTGCGTTCAGTTACTCAGCTATGTCTGACTGTTTGGCACCTCATGGACTGTATCCCGCCAGGCTCCTCTGTCCATGGGATTTCCCAGGCAATATTACTGAAGTGGGTTACCATTTCCTTCTTCAGACAATCTTCCTGACAGAGGAGCCTGGCAGGCTACAGTCCATGGGGTCCCAAAGAGTCAGACACGAGTTAGCAACTAAACAGTAACAACATACATAAGAGCATTTAAAAAGAAATATATATACATACATTTCTTTTTAAATATTATTTTCCATTTTAGTTTGTCACAGGATTTTGAATATAGTAAACTATAGTATATTATACTATATATAGTATAATACTATATATATATAGCATATAGTATAATACTATATATATATGTAGCATATAGTATATATACTATATGTAGTATGCTATACAGTAGGGCCTTGTTGTTTATCGGACTGCAAGGAGATCCAACCAGTCCATTCTGAAGGAGATCAGCCCTGGGATTTCTTTGGAAGGAATGATGCTAAAGCTGAAACTCCAGTACTTTGGCCACCTCATGCGAAGAGATGACTCACTGGAAAAGACTCTGATGCTGGGAGGGATTGGGGGCAAGAGGAGAAGGGGATGACAGAGGATGAGATGGCTGGATGGCATCACTGACTCGATGGACGTGAGTCTGAGTGAACTCCGGGAGTTGGTGATGGACAGGGAGGCCTGGCGTGCTGCGATTCATGGGGTCGCAAAGAATCGGACATGACTGAGCGACTGATCTGATCTCATCTGATCTGGTACAGTAGGGCCTTGTTGTTTATCCAATAGCTTGCATCTGCTAATTTGATTGCTTTTGTTCTAAATGGTCCATATGGAGAAGATTCTTCATTGGAAACCTGATGCACATCGTATCACCCTTTCCGTCACAGCTCTTCTTGTGTCTAACTGAACCCTCTCTTACTACAATTCTAACTCTTTTATAGCTCATCACTCATCCACGTGGACTCTCCCAAACACTACATCATGTCATTGCTATAATGGCCTGGGAGGTAGGTGTGCTATGATTGTCATTTGACAAACGGGAAGACTGAAGCTGGGTTTGTGCCCATCCTGGAGTGGAGGTAGGCGAGGTCTCCTAGTCCTGGCTGAAATGCTAAAAGTCTCCAAGCAAAACCCTGGGCTGGAACCAGCAGGTGAGGTCAGCAGCCCCCAGCCTGGGGAGGACCTGCGCACTCTCCTCTTGGCATTGCTACCCCCACCATCTTGGGCTTTCAGTGGCCTTCTACTCACTGCTAACGTCAAGGTCACCCCTTGTTGCTGCAGCTTTCTCAGCCCTTATCTCCATCTATAATGACCCTGTTTATTTAGTTCCTCTTGTTATCCGTCCTGTGCTCTCCACCTCCCTGAACACCAATCTTGTTGATGCTTTATCCCCACTCCCAGCCTGGAGCCGGGCATGTGATAGACTCTCAGTAGATATTTACTGACCGAAGGAAAACAAGGAAGGAATAAGCAAAGGAAGAGCAAGAGAGGAAGGAAAGAGAGAGGGAAATGAAAGGTCTGTCTCTACCCAAAGCTCTCCTGCCTCTCCTTCCTGACCTTAGATCAGAACTCACTCAATCTTCATGGAACTTCCAGTAGGAGGATCCAGGATGGCTTGGGTTCCCGTCTCAGCTCTGCCCACCTGAGCTGTTTAACCTCTCCACACCTCAGTGTCCCCACCCCATAAAGTAGGGACCGTTACATCTATTTCATGGGGTCACTGTGAAGATTGAATGGACTAGTTTCTGCCAAGCCGCCACCACAGCCTCTTACATGTGCAGACACGCAACAAGCATGTATACTTTTCCCTCTGGGTTGATTTCAACCTTCCCACCCCCATTTTGTAAAGCAAAGTCAAACCCTTCAGTGCACCTCCAATCACATTAGAGAGGAACGCTGCCTGGCTGGAATGGAGACCCTTTAGGGAATACACCACCACGGAAAGTCACATTGAAAGAGATGCATTTTAATAAGTTTCTTCCAATTATTAAGTAAATGGACACATATCACAACAGAGAAAGCTACAGTGAGCTGAATGCATACTTTCTAGGTCTGTGAACTCCGGTTTCCTCTGTGGCTCGTTGTTAAAGAATCCACCTGCAATGCAGAAGAGTCAGAAGACATGGGTTTGATCCCTGGGTTGGGAGGATCCCCTGGAGGAGGGCATGGCAACCCACTCCAGTATTCTTGCCAGGAAAACCCCATGGACAGAGGAACCCGACAGTCTATGGTCCATGGGATGGCAAAAAGTCAGATACGACTGAAACGACTGAGCTCAGCACAGCTGTGTGAACTTGGGTTGATAACTTGGCTCTCTGATCTTTTTCTCCTCTACCTGGGGAAAGTTGTCAGAGTGAGGAAAGAGAGAAACAGCAGGCTATTTCTATAGCCAAAGCAAGAGTGATGGTGGTTTGGAGTACAGTGGGATAGGAGAAGATGGAGCCCAGAGAGCAGAGAGGTTCTGAATGTATTTTGTAGGAAGATTAGAGAAGACTTGCCAATGGATTGACTGTGGGGATGAGAGACAGAGAAGAGTCGAGGTTGAATGAAGTTTTCTTTGATGGTTGTGCCATTGACAGAGCTGAGGAAGGCACAAGTTCAACAAGATAAATATATAATCAGCTGTAGCTGGTGCTAAGAAAGGAAAGGGGATTCTAGCGACATTCTTTGGGAGTAGAATTTAGCCCAAGATGCCCGGTGGAGATGCACTCACATGCCCACCCGGGGGTCACAGGACTGACCCCCTTCTAAGAGTGTTCGGAGGAAGGACATGCCAGGCTTCAGTCACGGCCCTGCACCCCAGCTGCCTCTGCTTCTGGAAAGCTGGTCACGCTAACCTCAGAGGAAATTCAATTGGCCTGGCATAATTAGATCTTCGTGGTCTAATCTAATCTGATCGTTTTATGGGCAATGTTTTTCTTTTTGATCTTCAGTCCTTTCCTCCCAGCTTTGTTATTTTTCCCAAGCAGCCAAATAAACAAAGTCTTCTCCCTTTGGGCTTCTCGTGTACAAAAATGCTCCTTACAGGCCCCCTTAAAGCAACCCAGAGCCCACTGCCTCCTCCTCCCAGAGATTCTGAGGGGAGAGACTTCTTGAAGAGCCAGGGAAGACAGGGCTAGCTGAGGCAGAAGAACACTTCCCACGGCTGGCATCTCCCCCAGGCGGCACACCCTCCCGCCCCTGCGTTTCCTCTGCAGCTCAAGGGGCCCTTCCGAGTCCGTCCTTGGGTCTGGCAGGAGAGCCGGCAGCCTGCTCAAATTCAGACCTGGGAGTTCCAATTATTCCCCAAATGCCAAGTCAACCTCTGGCCTTCTCTTGAAGGAGGCTCATCTCTGCCAGGCACGGAAGGAAGCTGACCTCATTGAGGTTCCCACGTTCTGGATCCACTATGGGGTGCTCTTACCCTGGGTCCCATCTCAGCCTGAGAAACAGGTGTTCTTAACTCCATGTTCACGGAGAACACTCTGGTTCAGAGAAGCAAAGCTGTTTATCCTGTTCTCAAGTGGAAGGAGTAGGCTTTAAATCAAGTCTACATCACCTTGTAGCCTGACCTTCAGTACCACAGGGACACCTGTTCATCCCCATCTTTGCTTTGCCAACCCCACCCGCTGGCCTTCTGCAGTGATGTTCTCAGTCTCAGCACTCACGGCTTGGGCCCCACAACCCCACAGACCCACAGCCCGCCAGGTGCCAGGGAGCTGGCATTCCGGTCAGTGCTAAGCCCCTGGTCCGTCTCTTGGCAATTCCTGGTGGCAGTCTTTCTGGCTGATCCCGGGGGCAGTGCAGGGGAACCCCAGTGAGGGGGACCAGATCAGAACTAAAATGATGTTGTGAAAACCCATCGATGAAAAAAGGGTAGAGCTCTTGGCAGTGTCATGGGCAGGAAAAGTAAACCAGAAAACAGAGGCTTTGGCTCTGCAATTCAGGGCTAGACAGAGCAGCAAGAGAGAAAAAAAAAAAAAAGAAAGAGAGAAAGCAAGAAAGAAGCAAACATAGGTCACAGTAAGCCCCAGGGTCTGTATGACTCCTAAACTTCTCTTAGTGACTTTCTGTTCTGTTTTTCTCCAGGTTTAATTGATTACCTTGGAAAATTGGCCCTGTAAACACACAGGCAGTCGGCTCAGACGGGCATCCGGGAGAGATCATCGCAGAGCTGGAACTCAAGTCTGACTCCAGATCCTGTGTTTCAAGCTCAGAGAGTTGGGGACACCTGCCTGTGCTCTCCAGGTAGACTGGCCCCCCTTTTGGTTAGGAATTAGCACTCATCACAGGACAGGGGCTGTGCTTTAGTTTCTTTGCCCTCAAAACATCGTTTATTTATCATGATCCAGGCTTGGTCCTGATGGTACATCATCAAAGAGGTCATTGTGATGTGTAGAGAGAGAAATGGCCAGTGTTCAGGAAGCATATAGGGAAATCCCACCTGGGGCCTGAGAAAGGGACCAACCTCCAGGCGTCCATAGTAGGCAGTTTTCTGTCTCTTCCTTAAGAGGCCCCCTGAATTTGGACTCCACGCGGCTCTCCCCATAGCTGTCACTAAGGAAGCAGCCAAGAATCCCACCCATGCTTCAGCCCCCTTCTCCACCCTCCTCCATGTGTGTGCGGGTGGAGGGAAGGAATACTATGGGAATGTGGGGCCAGAAGGGGTTTATATGGTCCCGTGGGCTTCTAGCTAATCTGTGAGGTTGCCGGATCTCCAGAGAGGTCAGTCGAAGTAAGAATTTTATAGCTCAGATTACTGACTCCAGGAACAGAGCAAGGACCATGGGTAAGGAAAAAAAGTTCCAGAAAACAATGAAGATTAAAAATGTACCAAATGAAGGAGAGGGCGGGAGGGAATGGAGCTGAGTTCCTGTGAGTGTGAGAGAGAGGGTCAGGGAGTGGGGGTGGGCATGGCCCGCAAGGTGGACCTCGGTGCAGCCTGACAAGTTCAAGACCCTGTGCATCCCATCAGACAGCATGAGTCCGTGCACCTTCCATGCTTTGAGGACGGCAGACCCGGCTCCCAAGCCAAGTCCTTGGCTGGACTTCCAGCCCTGAGAGCTGTGCAGAAGAGTGGACAGAGCTGACGGGCTTCAGACTGAACTGCCAGGTCAGGGGCATGGTGCAGGGAGGCCAGGGCAGGGTGGACGGCAGGGCGGTATCTCACTGTACCTCGTCTGCTCCAGCAGTCACCACCGGCCGGGGTGGCAGGGGCCGAGGATTTGTCCCACGCATGCTGGGAGAGGCGCGGTCCCTCCTTTTGCCGCCAGAGCCTGTGTTGAGGGGGAGGATCAGCAGAAGCAACTTTCTGTACCTCCAGGCTCTTGTGACCAAGGAAGTATTTTGGGTGTGACATCCCCAGAATCACCATGGCCACTTGCTGTAGGAGGAAGGGGCCAAGTTCAACCGAGGACCCATAAAGGCCCAGGGGGTGCTTTTGTCTGGTGCTGGAGGAGGGAGGAATGGGTTTAAGAAATGGAGAGACGGGACGTGGATGGTGGACAGTTTCCTGAGTCCCTGCCGAGCAAGAGGTCCCTGATGTGGATTTTTCCTGTACAAATTCTATTGAAATAATACAATAGGATGTGATAGCATACGTTACGATACAATATAATACTATACGAATGCGTGCGTGCTCAGTCGCTTCAGTTGTTGCAACCCTACGGACTGTAGCCCACCAGGCTCTTCTGTCCATGGGATTCTCCAGGCAAGAATACTGGAGTGGGTAGCCCTGCCCTCCTCCAGGAGATCTTCCTGACCAAGGGACCAACACATGTCTCTTACATCTCCTGTATTGGCAGGCAGGTTCTTTACCACCTTGGAAGCTGAACAATACAATCTAATTCCCATACCATGCAATCCATCCATCTAAAAGGTTTCTGGTATAGTCACAAAGTTGGGTAACCATCACCACCAACAATATTAGAACTTTTTCATCACCTCAAAAAGGAACAGAGTACCCATTAGCAGTCACTCTCCACTTTTCTTCCCTACCCCTACTGAAAGCTACCAATCTATCTCTGTGTCTAGATGTATCTATTCTAGACATTTGTACAAAGGGGATAATACTATATCTGACTTCTTTCACTTAGCACAATGCTTTCAAGGTTTTTCCACATTGTAATATGTATCAGTAATTCATTCTCTTTTTATGATTGGATAATATTTCATCGGGGTCTTCCCTGATGGCTCAGATGGTAAAAATCCTATCTGTAATGTGGGAGACCTGGGTTTGATCCCTGGGTTGGGAAGATCCCCTGGAGAAGGGAACGGCTACCCCTTCCAGTATTCTGGCCAGGAAAATGCCATGGACAGGGGAACCTGGCAGGCTACAGTCCATAGGGTCACAGAGATATAACTCAGTGACTTTCACTTTTACTTTTCAATATTTCATTGTATGGACAAACCTCATTTATTGATTGATTCACCAGTAAATGGACATTTGAGTTTAACTTTCTGGCTGAGACGAACAATGCCCTACCAACATTCGTGGAGTGGTTTTTGTGTGGGTGTGTGTATTTTCCAGTGAATCCCCTGGGCAACAAATAGGTGTTATAATCACCGATTTATTAGGAAAAGTTGCAGCCCAGAGTGGTTAAGTACCATTTCTGAGATGGAAAAGCTTCTTGTGATTGGGTTTGATTATGCTAGAAGGGCAAATAAGAGGAAGTAAGGTGGAATTTCACTTCACCTTTTGCAGGACATTATACACACCAGTGAGTGAAAAAACAAGAGAGGCCTGGGGGGACACGCGTCAGCAGGGCCGCGTGGGCTCCTGACCTTCTGGGGGGCAGGTCTGGCCCGGCTCTGAGTCTGGGAGATGCTCTCCTCCTTCTCTCACTCACCTTCTTGTTTCAGTGGCAGACTCTAATCAAGAGCAGCTCAAGACAGCTGCCAGAGACCCCCGCCAGTCTGTGAGGAGGCAGATGGGAGGTCTCTGTAGCTTTATCCCCACTCTGAGAGGGTCTCCTGGGGTGGGCCCTGCCCATGACAAGAAGAGCACCAAAGAGAGGAATTCAGCAGGGGCCCAAGGGCGGTTCTAGGGCAGAGAGCACCCGGCTGCTGGCTCTGCTTCCCTCTGCCTCCAGGGCTTTCCCAGAAAGTTCTTGGACGTGGGCGGCTGGCTGGCGTGCAGGCGTGCCGCCCCATTAATGCAACTCCTGTGCTTGGCGGAACCCAAGCCCATGCTGTTAATCATTGACCCTCCAAGCTCCCCCAGGCGGAGCCACAGCTTCCTATGGTAGAGCCTTGCCCTCCTCAGCACCTTTTTGGGAAGCGCAGCACTACTGCAGCATGGATGCTGGGGCAGAGAAGCCCAGGATTCAATGCATCACAGATAATGATGTGTTGGATCTTTCATTCAACATCTGGCTGTAACTTGAGAGAGAAATCAGAGCTGGAGATCGCCTTCTTGAAGGTATTAGTGGCTGGATCACTTTCCAAGTTCAAGGGCCGTCTAAGCTCTTTCTATTCATCTGTAATAGACATGGATGGGCCCCTTTTTCAAGATGAGGAAATTGACACACTGAGACGCTGGGTGGTACCCAGTGTTAGGACCACAGAATGACTGACCAACTCCAGATTCAAACCCCACACACCCACCTCTTATATCCTGCCCGAATGGCCCCTCCCCAGGGCTGTGACAGGAAACATCAGCTAGAATATGGGGCTGGAAGACATCCAGATGCCCCCTCCAAACTCAGTTCTGTGCCTTCTCTTTGCGTGTTTCTTGGTGCAGGGCTGGACCCACAGGAAACCCTGCACCTGTGACACTGCTTCATGACTACTAGTCCCCCAGGGCCAAGCTCAAAGCATCAGTTGAATTACTGCACTATTTTATAAGGCATTGAGGTTTGGGGTTCTATGTGTTTTTGCAAAAACAAAGTGTACTTTCTTGATGCAGACACTCAGTAAAGCATGTTCAAAGCCCCTAGTCCACACAGAATCCATTCGTTTCTGGGCTGGAAAGACTGAATTGATGTGATACCAACCCAAGTCATAGAGAACTAGAAGGATCAGACTAATAACAGGGTCTCTGAATGCATAATAAATAGAACTACTGGTAAACATTAAAATTCTTTTATTAAATGCCAGTGCCATTTGAGGTGGGTACTTGAGAGAGGTGACTTAAAAATCATTTTATCACAGATGTGTCTAGTTTTCAGACAAAACAAACTACACACCCCCACAACACACGGACTTGTACAAATCACATGAGTGAGAAGATGATGTTTTCATTTGCAAAAATGATTCTTTTCTTTATAAACTATTACGTAATATAACATATGCTGCTGCTAAGTCGCTTCAGTCGTGTCCAGCTCTGTGCAACCCCATAAACAGCAGCCCACCAGGCTCCTCCATCCCTGAGATTTTCCAGGCAAGAACACTGGAGTGGGTTGCCATTTCCTTCTCCAATGCATGAGAGTTAAAAGTGAAAGTGAAGTCACTCCATGTCCGACTAGTATATTATATATTAATACATAATATATTATATGATATATATAACATATATAATGATATACATCATTATGGACAGAGGAGTCTGGTTGGCTACAGTCCATGGGATCACAGAGTCAGACACAACTGAGCAATTAACACACACATGTATAATAAAATACATTATAAAAACAAAAATACATGTATAATCATATAAATATAATATATAATAATTCAGTAAAGGAGTCCTTTAAATGTCTAATAGTCTCTGTAATGGCCTACATGGGAAAAGAATCTTAAAAAAAGCGTGGATGTATGTATACTTACAGCTGATTCATTTTGCTGTAAACCCGAAATGAGAACAATGTTGTAAATCAACTATCAGATCAGATCAGTCGCTCAGTCGTGTCCGACTCTTTGCGACCCCATGAACCGCAGCACGCCAGGCCTCCCTGTCCATCACCAGCTCCTGGAGGTCACCCAGACTCGCATCCATCGAGTCAGTGATGCCATCCAGCCATCTCATCCTCTGTCGTCCCCTTCTCCTCCTGCCCTCAATCCCTCCCAGCATCCGAGTCTTCTCCAATGAGTCAACTCTTCGCATGAGGTGGCCAAAATACTGGAGTTTCAGCTTTAGCATCATTCCTTCTAAAGAAATTCCAGGATTGATCTCCTTCAGAATGGACTGGTTGGATCTTCTTGCAGTCCAAGGGACTCTCAAGAGTCTTCTCCAACACCACAACTATAGTCCAATAAAAATTTGTTTTAAATTCAAAGAAAAAAACAAACACATATCTATAGTATCCTAGTGCATATATCATATGTTACATGACTTACTATATGAAACAATTTCTGTTCACATACTATCTTTGGTTTTGACTGCTCAAAACATTTTGGGACATGTGGGATCTTACTTCCCTGACCAGGGACTGAATCTGTGCTTCCCCTTGCAGTGGAAGTGCAGAGTCTTAACCACTGGACCACCAGGGAAGTCCCTCACATACTATCTTTTGAGAACACCATCTATTGATTTTGGTTTCAGCATAAGATTATATTGGTTTCCCAGGTGGCTCAATGGTAAAGAATCCACCTGCAATGCGGGAGACTCCGGTTTGATCCCAGGGTCAGGAAAATCCCCTGGAGAAGGAAATGACAACTCACTCTAGTATTCTTGCCTGGAGAATCCCATGGACAGAGGAGCCTGGTGGACTACAGACCATAGAGTCGCAAAGAGCTGGATGTGACTGAGCAGGCACACACTCATGAGATTATATACCTAGACTGGTATAATGGTATTTTCATTGTAATGAGTTTCTTTTGAATAGTAATTAGAATAAAAGGCCATGAGACTAGAAATGCCTTTGGATCCTTGTGTTAACTTAATGTTCAGCTATAGGATCACCAGAAACTAGAATCTAACATTTGGGACAGTGACTCTCAGGAGGTGTAGCCCGAGTGCATGAAGGAGGTCTGAGAACTGACCTTTTCACCCCATTTGTCCCCTGTGGTTCTGGGACAGAATGAAGAGAATTTCACCTGGGATTCTCTAGGGACCCCTCCTCCCTCTAGACAACGACCATGCTTTTTATATGTTCAGTTCAGTTCAGTCTCTCAGTCGTGTCCGACTCTTTGTGACCCCATGAACTGCAGCACACCAGGCCTCCCTGTCCATCACCAACTCCCGGAGTTCACCCAAACTCATGTCCATCAAGTCGATGATGCCATCCAACCATCTCATCCTCTCTCATTCCCTTCTCCTCCTGTCCTCAATCTTTCCCAGCATCAGGGTTTTTTCAAATGAGTCAGCTCTTTGCATCAGGTGCCCAAAGTATTGGAGTTTCAGCTTCAGCATCAGTCCTTCCAATGAACACCCAGGACTGATCTTCTTTAGGATGGACTGGTTGGATCTCCTTGTGTGTTACTAGGTATCTTCCCTACTGTGCTTTCACCCCCAGTCTGGAACCTGGCAAAGGCAACTTGGTGGATTCCAACTCTTCAGTTCAGTTCAGTTCAGTCGCTCAGTTGTGTCCGACTCTTTGTGACCCCATGAATCGCAGCATGCCAGGCCTCTCTGTCCAACACCAACTCCCAGAGTTCACTCAGACTCACGTCCATTGTATCTCACCCTCTGTCATCCCCTTCTCCTCCTGCCCCCAATCCCTCCCAGCATCAGAGTCTTTTCCAATGAGTCAACTCTTCACACAAGGTGGCCAAAGTACTGGAGTTTCAGCTTTAGCATCATTCCTTCCAAAGAAATCCCAGGGCTGATCTCCTTCAGAATGGACTGGTTGGATCTTCTTGCAGTCCAAGGGACTCTCAAGAGTCTTCTCCAACACCACAGTTCAAAAGCATCAATTCTTCGGCGCTCAGCTTTCTTCACAGTCCAGCTCTCACATCCATACATGACCACAGGAAAGACCATAGCCTTGACTAGACGGACCTTTGTTGGCAAAGTAATGTCTCTGCTTTTGAATATGCTATCTAGGTTGGACATAACTTTCCTCCCAAGGAGTAAGAGTCTTTTAATTTCATGGCTGCAGTAACCATCTGCAGTGATTTTGGAGACTCTTGGGTCACTGCAAATTCCCATCACACACGAAGCTTTAAAATCACCTTCTGCACTTCTTCAGACAGAGTCAAGAGGCTTCACGTCCACGCAGGCTTCTCAGTAAACAAGCCAATGAACTTTTCAGGCTGCACTGTGGCCTTCCTGCCCCCAGAGGTCTTGCTTCAGGGCACCGTTTTCACTGTGCTCTAGAGGGCGCTGTTCGCACAGGATGCCGATAGGAGTTCCTCCACCCAGTTCTTAATGGCCACTGTGTAGCCTGCAGAGGCTGTTCTCAGCCCTCGGTTTCTTTTCATTCATGTTGACATGTGCGTCCTCACTTCCCCCTCAGTTTATCCTCTTAACTCTGACTCAATCCACGCACACCCAGCAAAGCAATGCCTTCTCTGGGTAAAATGCAGAACTCCCTGAAGTTGAGAAGATAGACTAAGATAGACTACTTAGAAAATCTTTAGCATGAACGGCAAGAAGACCCAACTCTGTGACTGTGAGTTCCATGAGTTCCTCTCGTCCTCTGGGGCTCTCTCGCTCTGCAGTCAAAACTCCCCACAGCCCCCAGGGTTGTGTGCTTTCCCTAAACTCTGAGCCAGGCAGAGATGAAGCGAGCCCCTTTAGGTCTTTTTTTGCAGAGCTGAGACATGCTAGCATTTCCAAAACACTTGAAAAAAATTTTTTGAAGGACAGTAAAAAAACAAAATTGAAACTGCGCATAAAATTAGTGTCAGCTCCCAAAGTGCAGGTTTCTGACTCCACAGCAAAAACAAGTTCCCACTGAAGATGGGAGAGACACCTGGCTTGGGGTGAGTCTAACAGACTCCCAGGATGTCTGGGAAATGTCACATCTCCTGACCCCTCCTGCTGGGTCCCCATGCAGGTGCCAGGAAGTGATGCAGGTCTTTGTGGGAAGAAACGGAATAATCTTAGGATGACTAGCAGCCCTTATAAACTAGTTAGCTAGATAGAATTCAAAGCCTGAACTTGAACATTTTAACTCCTTTTAATAACTCTTTTTTTCGCTGAGCCATGAGGCATAGGAGATCTTAGTTCCCTGACCGGAGATTGAACCTGTGCGCCTTGCTGTGGAAGTGCACAGTCGTCTTAACCACTGTCCCACCAGGGAAGTCCCTTAATGACTTTTCATATTTAAATTTGGTCCTTCATTTTCACATCCTGATACAAAAGCATGCACTGTGTACATATGTGAGTGTGACTTCTGGAAGCAGTATAATGGAATCACTAATTGTTGTAAAAGTGGCTTTGTGACCTTCTCTTCTTGTGCTCTTCAGCCTTTGGGGCCATCAATGTCGTCCAGCCAAAGATCACCAGGCACACAGCAGTAGCTGAAAAGGTTGGCTTGTTGTAGCTAGTGAGAACACGCACCTCGAGGAATGATGAGGAGCTCCACTTGAAAGAGTTTTAGAAAGCACATAAGTAGAATTTGGGCTTAATCTAGGTGATTTGGGAGAGTAAAAGGAGCAATACTCTGCTCAGGATTCGATGTTGAGAACTAGGGGTAATTCTGTGATTATGTTAATAAGTCTCATTATCAAGGAGAGAAGAGTGGTGTAAGGCTAACGCTGTTATTGGCAAAGAAGCAGTGATCACTCATAGTGCCAGGCTGGGGGAGGCATTGGGTCATTTTTGTGGTTTGGACCATGTTCACGTTTCTGTGTGTTCACACATGATTCTGATGTTGATGTCTTGGGAAACTGTGTTCAACAGGAGAACACAAGACCCAGCTGTGAGCCCCAGGACAGCCCTCAGCAACAACCAGGCCAAGACGTAGTGCCAGGCTGGCTCCCATCTGTCAGGGGCTGCTTTCTCCTCTTTGACTGCATCTGTAGATTGTCAGTGATACGATCGAATCCTAGTCAATGTCTGTGGTAAGAGAAGCAGAGCATCACCCCTGGTTGCATGCCTCTCTTCAACCCTGCCAAGGAAAATTCTCTCCCTCTCCTGTTCCCAAGGCTTCCCAGATGGCACAGTGGTAAAAAAAAAAAAAAAAAAAAAAAAACCTGTCAATGCCAAAGACTAGAGTTCGATCCCTTGGTCAGGAAGATCCCCTGGAGGAGGAAATGGAAACCCACTCCAGTGTTCCAGACTGGGAAATCCCATGGGCAGAGGAGCCTGGGGGGCTACAGTCCATGGGGCCACCAAGAGATACAACTTAAACAACTGAACAACAACAATGACAACAATTGTGTCCTCACCTCTTCAAGATAAGTCTTCTGCCCTGATGATGGACAGATCCTTTATAGAAATGCTAGGTTTTCTATAGGTCTTCCGTTCCACAGGGCAGGATAGATTCTGAAGTCAGGATGCTTCACAGACATTGACATGTGGTCAGAACCTTAGTCAGCCTCTCTCCCAGGAGCCTTGTCCCCCACCTGGTTGTCATGTCCCCCAACACCACCCATTTGGCTCTACAGAGCAGACCCTAAGTAGCCTGGGTTGGTGACGCCTGATTAGGCTGCTGTGCATGTTCCGAACCAGTAATAATGGTCGCTACTATTTATTACATAATTGCTGCGCTCTCATTGGAGAAGACTCTGATGCTGGGAGGGCTTGGGGGCAGGAGGAGAAGGGGACGACAGAGGATGAGATGGCTGGATGGCATCACTGACTCGATGGATGCGAGTCTGAGTGACCTCCGGGAGTTGGTGATGGACAGGGAGGCCTGGCGTGCTGCAGTTCATGGGGTCTCAAAGAGTCGGACACGACTGAGCAACTGATCTGATCTGATCTGATCTGCTGCGCTCTAGGAACTTTACATATGGGACTGCATTTAAAACATTTGACAGCCTTTGAGAATATTTTACAGCCATTTCACAGGTGAGGAAGTTGAAACTCAGTTAGCCTAAGTGGCTTGCTCAGGTTGCCTGGCCGTCAAGTGACAGAACTGGGGTTCAAGTCCGTGTTTGCACTTTCCCAAGATGGATTTCCTCCTCTCTCCTGATGCATTTGCTTCTTCCCTGTGCCGTGAACATCCTGCACCAGGGCTCCCACCCCGGCTCTTGATCCCCATGCGTGGCAGATCTCTGCAGTTATTCAGGGGATGATGCTGGACCGGTAGGCCCCAGAGATGCCCATGGAAGGCGATGGGCCTTGAGAGTACCAACACTCCCAGACCCTGTGATGCCCTGGCTTTTGTTCCCAATCTTTCTTCTCTGGAAGGAACCAGGCGCCCTGGATAGTCTGTGCCGCATTCCCACTCTGAACACAGAGGATGAGGTGGTTGGATGGCATCACCAACCCCATGGACATGAGTTTGAGCAAACAGAATTGTGGCTTCACAGGGAAGAGGGTGTGTATTCCTCACATGGGAAAGGTGAAGTGCAGCCCCAAATCAGGCCTGGAAGAGTTCTGAGGCGCATGACCTGTCACATGCCTATGAGGCCGGAAAAATCGTTTCCAATGGCCTCACTAAGTTCTATGTAAGCACTCAGGCTGAGCCCAAGTGAGCAACCTGGAAGAGCTAAAGATATCTGAAGTGACTTCTCTGGGAATACTGAACGGAAAGGCAACGATGCCCTCTGCCAACAATAGTTCTAGATGTCAGCATCCCAGGAGCTGGCTGGCTGGACTCTCCTTAGGCACTGAGGGTTTGCAAATTTAGCTGAGTGGCCATCCTCCAACAGCTTGAGGCCGCTTTCATAGAAAACAGGAAGTTCTCTGCGGTACCAGTCAGATGCATTTTGTGTGGAAGAGTATAAACTTGACCTTTAGCCTCTTTTATCTGCTCTCTGGTGTCCTCAACCCCTTCAGGGCAGCAAAGGTGCTGCCCTGCAATTACTGGATAATGACTAAGTTACTCTGTATCCCTGAGCAACTTCACAGTCAGAACTGTTAACCTCTTTTGCTTCCTTAGTGTAGCAACTGGCAAGTAGTGAGTTCAATCAGTGGAGAGTTTGCTTGATTTCATTAAGAAGGCAGAGACCTTGGCCCATAATCCCTTTCTGTGCCCTGCTACCCGCAGGTCCTCAGGAAATGTTGGTTCATGTGTTTGACCGGCAGGCTGAATCCAGGGAGAATGAAAGGTGCTCAGTTGTGTCCTACTCCTTGTGACCCCACGGACTGCGGCCCGCCAGGCTCCTCTGTCCATGGAATTTTCCTAGCAAGAATACTGGAGTGGGTAGCTGTTCCCTTCTTCAGGAGATCTTCTCAACTCAGGAATCGAACCCAGGTCTCCCACATTGCAGGCAGATTCTTTACTGTCTGAGCCACCAGGGAAGCCCGGCTGAATTCAAGCTGTCAATTTTCATGGAAGCTTGAATTTCTTCTCCAGCAACACTGCAAAGGGTCTACAGAAAGTCACTGGACTTCTGTTCTCAGGCTCCATAGTTTCTACCTCTAATAGATAATCCTGACTCTCAGGAATGTCCTGAGCGAACCCAGGCTGTGTGTGAGCTGTGAGTGGTTGGATCAAAAGGCAGGCAACAGTAGCTGTCTTTTCATCTACAGAGAGTAGCGATGGTCTTTGTAATTCTAAAGAATTACAAAGGAATTGAATACAATAGAATTGTAATTCTATTATCATAGAAGCGATGTCTATTTTGCCATCTTCTCTCGGGTACAGTGGCTGCTGAGCTTGCTGGGGTGAGACAGAAGCAGCATTATATCAACCATGGGGAAACCCCCAGCTCCCAATGGCTTCTCCTTAGGGGGTTGCCTGCAAAAGAACAGCCTGCGTCCTGGCTCTTTAATTGTCATCCAGGAGCCCAGAATGCAGACACCTCACTTAGAAGGCAGAGAGAGGGGTTTGGTGGCCAGGGGTGTTGTATGCCAATGAAGCCTGGATTTCTATGGAGAAAAGGAGATGCAGGAGGAAAATGTGTTTATCTTCAAAACTTTGCAGGGTTGTTCCCCAGAAGAGAATGACACTTATTTAGAAATATCATGACTGGTCCTTGAGGCAGAACTAGATCAGAGTTCTTGGTATCAGTTTCTCCTCTAGGTCTAGACAAGAATATCTCGCAAGGCACACGGGCGCTGAGTGCACTGGCCCTTGCTGTCGGCCAGCCAGGTGTCTCCCCCAGCTCTCTGTCACCTATGTACCCAGCAATTCTTTCAGTTCCTCTGTGCCCCTGCCCTGGTCACAAACACAACTGCAGTTACAGCACACAGAAATGTCTCTTCCAAATTATGGTTGGAAGGGGAACCATGTGAGTGATGGCACATTCATCACCTTTGCATGCATTGTCTAATTGACTGAGTACCATTCAATGAATATAGAGTTCCTACCATGTGTGACTGTAATGCCATGTCCAGGCTTTGGGTCTCCATGGCACTTCTCTGCCTTTCCAATAAGATGCTCCCAGAACATCTGCTACCCTAGCAGGTATCATACTGTTTTTGATGGTTTATCAACTCATTTGTATCTCCCACCTTGACTAGAAGCTTCTACCAGATAACAGGGACTGTACCTATTTGGTAAAGGATTGTCTGGCACACAAGTTAGAATCCACACATCCCTGCTGCTTTGTTGTTGTTCACTTGCCCAGTCGCATCTGACTGTTTGTGACCCCATGGACTGCATTATGCCAGGCTTCACTGTCTCCCGGAGTTAGCTCAAACTCGTGTCCATCGAGTCGGTGATACCATCCAACCAGCTTATCCTCTGTCACCTCCTTCTCCTCCTGCCTTCAGTCTTTCCCAGCATCAGGGTCTTTTCCAATGAGACAGCTCTTCCCATCAGGTGGCCAAAGTATTGGAGCTTCAGTTTCAGCATCACTCCTCCCAATTAACATTCAGGGTTGATTCTTTTAGTATTGACTGGTTTGGTCTCCTTGCAGTCCAAGGGACTCTCAAGAGTCTTCTCCAGCACCACAGTTCAAAAGCATCAGTTCTTCGGCGCTCAGCCTTCTTTATGGTCCAACTCACATCTGTACATGACTACTAGAAAAACCATAGCTTTGACTAGAGGGACTTTGGTCAGATAAATCAATTAATGGACACAAAAGTGAGTTTTCTGTCAGTTGAGATATTTTCACAGGGCGTGCATGCCCATCTAGTAGAGACCTTCAAGCAGAGATGAGCCCTCTGGTATTATAGAAACCACGTGACCTTGTAATTGCTCATTTACTGAGCTTACTTCCCCCTTCGATTGTGAGCTCCTTGAGAACAAGAACAGATTTCTATTTGTTTTTGAAATCCTATACAATGAGCATACACTCAATGTTTGGAAAGTTCATACAAAGTCCGTTTTTTAAGAATGCACTGTTGACCAAAAAAAGAATGCTGAGCCCTGAAGGGAAAAAAAAAAATGGCAATAGTATAATTCACTTGCTTTGCCAGGCCATTAAGAAGACCTTGGTAAACATTAGCTAATGGACAGCCCTATGCTTGCTATTAAGATTTACTGATTTATTAGAAAGTAACATAGAAACTGTGCATGTTACATAATCTGGGGCCAATCTCTAATAACTCAATAGTTAAAAAACACACATATTGGTTCTGTCTAGGGTGGGATTAAATGCCATTGTCTACTCAAAGGAGGATGTGGGCTGTGTATAATGAGTCTGCCATGAGAAAGATGGGGTTGGTCAGAGGAAGAATTTATCCTGTATTCTCACATTCTCTAGGTATAATTCCTCTTACTGTTTGAATACATAAATCAATAGCACTGACTAACTCAGTGCATATACAAACTACTTTGAGTAAATGCCAGATTTTACAAGATCAATCCAACAATAAAGGCTGCTTTTAAATCTCAGTTTCTTACATAACAGTGAATGTTGTGTAGAGAGATTAACGGGGTATCTTGTTGCTTCCTGGTGTGATCTTATTTTTGTCTTACAAATCTGTACTTATCTTTGTCTATATTATCCGCCTGTATGTTTGTGAACACTTGGAAATCTCAGTATCCCAGTGTGTTTCTGAGATAGGTTGAGAGATTGACAATAACTGATTGTTTCTGGTGAAAGGCATCAGGCACAAGCTAGGAGAAAGAGCGAGAGAGCTACAGAGGGTGGCAAAGGAGAAGAGGGAAATGCTGGAACAGAATCCATGCCTGCTGCTCAAGGACCTTAGCTGGCAGCTTGTCATGTCTTAGCATGACGGTATTCAAGCCATGTGATGTCTAGAAATAAAACACATACCCAGCTTGGGGCTTGGTTTGAGAACAACCAATTGCCTTAGTTTAAATCGCACAACTCCACTATCAAATTAACATTTTAAGGCTAAAACAAATTATCATCAGTTCACTGGCCAAAGCATACAATAAATTAATCTGGGTTTAGAAGAAATCAGCCTGCTTACGGAGACCAGCTCCCGAAACTTCTTCCTTGCTTTCCTCGGCAGTGGACACTTCGGGACGGAATATGTTTAAGATGATGTTGGTAAGTGCAGGCCAGGTGGGGAGAGCTTTTTAAGATGGTTGCTTTTTGTCTGACTCTTGGCATGGCCAGGCAGATAATATTTTCTTAGGAGGGCAAGCATGGAAACCCCAGCTTATCTGAGAGAGTAATCAAGGGGGATTCACTCACTCTACAGAAATACTCTCATCAAAATTAAAATGAATTTAGGTGGACTGGGAGGACAAGAATGATCAGGCAGAAAAACTCAGAGGCTGGTGTATTAGGAGCTACCACTGGAATTATAATGCATGACAAAGAGGCTGTGGATTCGACTGATGAATGTTGACTTTAAAAGAAGTTATTGTTTTAGGTGAGATCTCAGATGATAAAGTGTCTGTCTGCAGTGCAGGACACCCGGGTTCAATCCCTGGGTTGGGAAGGTCCCCTGGAGAAGGAAATGGCAGCCCACTCCAGTATTCTTGCCTGGAAAATCCCATGGACCCAGAGCCTGGTAGGCTACCATCCATAGGGTCACAAAGAGTTGGACATGACTGAGTAACTTCACTTCACTTCACTTCACCCTATGAAGAGCTTTTGGAAACAGTCTGAGCTTTCACAAACCTGGGAAAGGGAGAAAGTCCCCAGTGGATAGAAGTAAAATGAGATGAGATGTGTGCAGAGAAAGGGAAGGATTGAGGAAGAAAGAGACCATTTCCGTGTCTGAGTTACTCTTGGGACCATATACTTGGGACTCTTCGGGGGCTTGAGGTCAATGAATATTGGGTGGGATGAGAGCAGGGCCCTCAGAGAGAGTGAACTTCTGCCTGCTCTCCTGATAGTATTTTCTTTTACTTATATATATTTGTTTTTTTCTCTTTACCACTTTTACTTGGGGTCTTCTTGTGTTTTCACATGGTTGAAGGCCATGAGCAAGACGCAGTAGAATATCACTTTTGTTTAACTTTTATCACTAAGTTGGTTTCGCTTCCTAGTTTGTATGAATAAACACATTTTTGAAGGGGGATTTTGAAATCTATTTTAGAAACATGTTTGCATTTGATTAAAAATACCACGAAGACACTGCTAACCACAACAGGCACACCTTGGGAGTGGAGTGGGCACACCTAGGGGAGGGGGCCGTCTAGTGTTATGACCCTGGGATATTGAGCCGTGTTGGCTGTTTGGGGGAAATCCCTTCAGTTCTGTGCTGTAAAATGGAAGCTACAATTATGTTTTTAATGAGACCTTTGCCCACATAGTATTTTGAAGCTCTTAATTCATTCACGGAATGATTCCATTGATGCTTGTTGAATAAATAGTAAGCCCCCATGGTCTGTGCTAACAGCTAGGGTAGAGGAGTGAATAAAACATGGTTCTACCTTATGTAGGATTTGTTAAATCACAGTGCTCTGTCCGTCAGCTTGGGAGCAGGGAAGAAAGTGGGAGACACTGACAGTGACCATCTTACTATTCCCTTTGGGAATTTTGGCATCCCAGGCTTGCGATCCATGGAGAAAATGTCTCAGATCTTGATATGATAGGACTTGACTAAACAGTGCTGAGGAACTCTGTATCAAATAATGTCGAGCACAAAATAAGGAAGTTGATCAAAGCTTGTGCTAAAATGTTCCAGAGAAATCTCACTTTAGAATATAAACAAAATAATAGCTGAGACACAAGTGAAGTAGAGATTCCTCTGACCTGGAAGCAGAGAAACCCATGTTCTGGGTGTCACCCCACCACTGGTCAGGTTCCTGACTTTGTCGTTGTTTTTAATTTTGATTCAATTATAGTTGACTTACAATGTTGTGTTCATTTTTGCCAGGGTACCTGACTTTGGATATGTCACTGAAATTTTCTCAATTCCTTCATTAGATAAATGAGAGAATTGAATTGGATTATAATTTCTCTAGCTACAAGGTGATTTAGGTAATATGTTGTGAAACTTTTCCCCATGGTTATTTATTTCTATATATGAACCAAAAATGTAAATAGTGCATCAAGTTTCTGCTGTCACAGATACTTTTGCTTAGCTTAAGGCTAAATTTATTAAAGAAAAAAAGGAGAGTCAGTTTAAGGAATACTATCAAATAAATCAGAGTACAGGTCATAATTTGTTATCATAAACATTTTTAAAATTTCATTATATTGAAGTAGCTGACTTACAATGTTGTGTAAATTTATATTTCACAGAAAAGTAATTCAGTTATACATACATACAGATAGATAGATAGATGGATTCTTTTTTATTTTCTATGCCATTATGGTTTATCCCAAGATATTGAATAGTTCCCTGTGCTATACAGTAGGACCTTGCTGCTTATCCATCCTATATATACTAGTTTGTACCTACTAACCCCAAACTCCCTCTCCATCTTTCCCCCACCTTCCATCCCCTAGGCAACCACAAGTCTGTTCTCAATGTCTGTGTTATAGAAACATTTCTAAGGTTGGGCGTGACTAAGGTCAGAAAACACATGGATATATATTCTCTTAGGTTCCTCTACATGTCTACCTCCCTGTAATTAGTTTTCCTCTTTATCTTTAAGCCATATGGTCTTATAGTAGAGAGTTTCTACTGGAAATAGCATTGCAGGATCCAGAATAAAGTTGTCAGTTTGCCCAAGTGATCAGTCACACAGATTGTACTGAATGGCCTTTTCATAGACAGCTCTTCATGTGAGTCACTTAGAGCATTAGTGCAATACACATAATTTTCTTGTTTTGTCTTTCTTTGGTGTGTTTTCAGATCAGCGTGTTGACAGAAAGAATGTTCAAGCATCTTCGGAAATGGTTTGTTGCTCACTTTTTGGGCATTCTCGGCGGAGAGTGAGGCTGGTCTCCAAAGATGGAAGGTGCAACATTGAATTTGGCAACGTGGAGGCACAGTCGAGGCTGATATTCTTTGTGGACATATGGACGACCGTGCTGGACCTCAAGTGGAGATACAAAATGACCATCTTCATCACAGCCTTCTTGGGCAGCTGGTTCTTCTTTGGCCTCCTCTGGTACGTGGTCGCCTACATCCACAAAGACCTCCCTGAGTTCCATCCCCCTGCCAACCACACCCCTTGTGTGGAGAACATTAATGGCCTGACCTCAGCTTTTCTGTTTTCTCTGGAAACGCAAGTGACCATTGGCTATGGATTCCGGTGTGTGACGGAGCAGTGTGGCACTGCCATTTTCCTGCTCGTCATCCAGTCTATACTTGGCGTCATCATCAATTCTTTCATGTGTGGTGCTATTTTAGCCAAGATCTCCAGACCCAAAAAACGCGCCAAGACCATTACTTTCAGCAAGAATGCAGTGATCAGCAAGCGGGGTGGGAAGCTTTGTCTCCTGATCCGAGTGGCTAATCTTCGGAAGAGCCTCCTCATTGGCAGTCACATATACGGAAAGCTTCTGAGGACCACCATCACTCCTGAAGGAGAGACCATCATTTTGGACCAAATCAATATCAACTTTGTGGTTGACGCAGGTAATGAAAATTTATTCTTCATCTCCCCACTGACGATTTACCATGTCATTGATCACACCAGCCCCTTCTTCCACATGGCAGCAGAAACCCTTCCCCAGCAGGACTTTGAACTAGTGGTGTTTTTAGATGGCACGGTGGAGGCAACCAGTGCCACCTGCCAAGTCCGGACATCCTACATCCCAGAAGAGGTGCTCTGGGGTTACCGTTTTGCTCCTATAGTGTCCAAGACCAAGGAAGGGAAATACCGAGTGGACTTCCATAACTTTAGTAAGACTGTGGAAGTGGAGACGCCTCACTGTGCCATGTGCCTTTATAATGAGAAAGACGCTCGAGCCAAGATGAAAAGGGGCTACGACAACCCCAACTTCGTCCTGTCAGAAGTCAATGAAACAGATGACACCAAAATGTAACACTGAGTTTTCCACACGAGTAGAGTGAGATCTTGAAGATACCTAGTTGACTAGAAACATTATGAAACAATCAACAATTTGGGGTGTGACAGTAGGAGGAGAGCCTTTAAAGTCTCCCTGCACAAAGCCCCTGAACCCCAAAACCATGATCCTGCAAGACACACAGCTCTACAAGTTAATTGCATGAGAACGTGAGATGGATTTACAGGAAATTGAAATATGGGAGCCATGTGCTCAGTTGCTCAGTCATGTCCAACTCTGTGTGATCCCATGGACTATGGCCCTCCAGGCTCCTCTGTCTGTGGGATCTCTCAAGAAAGAGTACTGGCGTGGCTTGCCATTCCTTTTCCAGGATGGGAGGCATAGGAGCTCATATAAACTCTCCAATAAGATTATGGAGATTATGCCAATCATGCAGTGTTGATTGGCACAGACAAAAATCACTGAAAGCCTCATGGACAGGCCAAATGAGATCTTTTTAAGAGTCTCCCTAAAGCAGTTATGAGCTTTATTAAGGATCAGGGGAAAACTATATTCTTACTTTGATTCTACTGATAAGAAAGAAATCACTTTTATTTGAACATTGGCTCTTATCAAAGGAAAAGTTGCCTCCTGAGTTGGGTGAGATGAACCAATCAATGACAGTGAGAAAAGACGGATGCCCAGTGAACATTTGTGAAGCTCTGATCGTCTCCAGCTCCGCCTGGCTGTTGGAGCTTTTGTATTAGTCTGGGTCATGCTGCTTTCCCAGAGCAGGGAAAACCCAGTCCATGGACCCCACATCTCTAAGTACCCAATGAGGAGATATGGGACACAGCCTGCTCCATGGCATCCCGACATCCTACAGTGAAGCCAGGGCTTTGGCCCATGTACTTTTAGACAGAAGCTAAAGCACCACTCTGGGATCTCAATGGACACTCTCCTGTAAGAAACGATGCTTGGTTTGAAAATAGGTTTGATATTTCTTCCCATTTGTGTTTGATGGGAGGAGGCGCTGGCTTCAAATCTGTTAAAACAGTACTTGCTGATCTTCCAAGAAGGCAATGAGGAGTCTGACAGTGGAAAGGCAGTTTAGAACGGAAAACACTGCTAACGCTTCCCAGAAAAACATGTCTTATGTTTTTCGCCTGAGGGTTTGTAACTGAAATGCTGTTTCGAAAGGAGAAGCATGGAAGGGTGGGGAATGGGATGTGACTTCCCCATAAGAAAAGTGCTAGGTCTTCCTGCCTCTGAGAGCCAACACCACATCTTCCTCAAAGAGACCACTGTGATGTCCTTAAATTATGCGTGTGTTAGTCGCTCGGTCTGTGTCCAGCACTTTGCAACTCCATGGACTGGAGCCCGCCTGGCTCCTCTGTCCATAGAATTCTCCAGGCAAGAATACTGGAGAATTCCATGGACAGAGGAGTATTTTATTATGCTCTGAAGGAGGGGCACCCCCCACGTTATTTTGAATGTATTCTGAAGAGGACGGTACCCAAAACTGCATAGGAATCAAAATGTTTTCAGTGTGTTGATTAACATATTAAATCTCTGACGTTGTGATGTCCTTTCCCCAAGTGTCAGTCATTGTGCATTAGTGAGAAAGACCAACGAGTGACAGTCTTCTTGGGGAGGGTGGGCTTTCTCCTGGGAGGCATGAGGGGTGGCCTGTTGTCTTGACTCCAGCGTCCCCAGGACATGACCTCGGGTGCAGATGTGCCCCCTCCTCAAAACTCTCCGTGTGAGTCTTGGCACAAAGTTGCAGGTACTGATGGCATTGTTTTCCCAGGCCTGGGGTGGAGTTTGTTCAGAGGCACACACAGTCTCTGGTACTTCTGACGAAGATGAGTGAGGAGTCTGCTGGGTTCAGAGTTGTGCACTTTGTCTGTGGCCGTAATGGTGGACCCAACTGGTCCATCACTCTGTGACTGTAAGTGTGTGGTATTGCCATTTAATCTGCTGACAGAGCAAAAGGAAATCAGGTGTAACAAGCTTGAGGAAGCTAGAATTCTCTGCTGACCCATTGCTATGAAGGTTTACGACTCCAGTGTTTCTATAGAGTGGAGGGTCTGTTCTGCTCCTTAGCAGATGCTAGGGGATGCTGGCAGTGAATAGGCGATCAATAGGTCATCATAGGCGATCCATTCCTCTTGATTGTTAAAAGAGCAGAACAACCAGAACCTTTGCAAATAACCTTTCTTTCCAGGTTATTTGATGGAAGACTGTCTGCTTCCAAAAGGGCTCCTTCCTTAGGATTAAGGCATTCTACCACTTGAAGTCTACTTTTTAATGCAAATTCCCATGGAAACTTTTGTTGTGGTCCTTGTTGTTTAGTTATTAAGTTGTGGCTGACTCTTACAACCCCATGGACTATAGCCCACCAGGCTCCTCTGTCCTTGGGATTCTCTAGGCACAAATACTGGGGTGGGAAGCCATTTTCTACTCCAGGGGATCTTCCCGACCTAGGGATCAAACCCACAGCTCCTTCCACATTTCTTGCATTGCAGCTGGATTCTTTACTGCTAAGCCACCATTATAGTCACATTGAATCTTGAGCAACTACTTACACCCAGATGAAATAAGTCCCTGAAGGCACCTGAGGGGTGGCTGGAACCCCAAACCAGCCTAAGAATCATGGACATACGGAGAGAGAGAGTTATGACAGGCACAGGAACCCAGTGAGTAAATAAAATGAATAGGAGACAGAATGTTCCAGAGGGCCAACTTGTCCATAGTTTGATGCCAGTGTTAAAGGCATTAAACATTTATTCCAAGGTGGTAGCAGGGTTCCCAGTAAGGCCTGAACATACAGGGACTGCTAGTGCTACTGGTGTGCTCTATGAGTCTATTTACTGATTTATCCATTTAAAAAGGTATTCAACATTTCTTAGTCCTTTCAAGAAAAACTGAACCGCATGGTGCATCACCATATTCAAAGGGTTTTGTTGAGGGGGTGGGTGGGGACTGATTCCCCTTGAATGGCCTGCTTGACTCTGCTGCCCTGTGGTTTTGACTTGCAGGGTTTAACCTTCCTGGTCTTAGGGTGGTTCAATCTCCACCTGGTTTAACCTTCCAGGTCTTAGGGTGGTTCAATCTCCAATAGTTGGAGTTAAGACGTGGGGGACTGTCTAAAATTTTATGCTTCAGAAGAGAAAATGTGGAAGGAGAAGTTCCTCTCCAAGTTGCCAAATTTAAAGAGCAAGATGCTTGGCCTGTCTGTTTCCATGGACAGCAGAGAACTTCCCTGGTGGATCAGGGGGACAGTTGAGGAGGTGTCTTCCTTGGAGATTTTGCATGCAACGGGAGATGGGTCCTCAACAGGGTGACTGTGACTAGCAAGGGGTCGCATCCCCTGTGCTCAGATGATCAGAATGCAAATAAGGCCTTGGCCCCGCCCCCGGGCCGTTGTCCTCCCCATTCCAGGAAGTGCATGTCAATCAAAGCTTGACAGGGGAGATAGAGCTTTTTATTTTGGAAGCCAGAAGTTTGAGAACAATGACTGGAATTTCCTCTTTCTGTCCAGCAAGGGCTGTTTGTCACTGGGGAGATAAAAGTCCAGGGGTAGGGAATAAAGGTTATCGGAATTTGCGCTGCACAGAGCCGCGTGGGGGGCGCCACAGGAGGAGGGGTTACGGAGGAAATCTATTTCAATGCCTGTCATTAAGTTTCCATTAAAAGAACATTCAGTTAGGAATTCAAAAATAATTTAATCTCCCCAGCCAGATGCACCCAGCTGGACTCCTTGGAGCTGAGCCCTGCAGAGAGGGAGACTTGCAAGGGGGCTGAGGTTGGGGGGGGGGGGGGCGTGAGGGTGGTGAGGGCGGGTGTGGGTCCTTCCACAGCTCCATTCCAAGCAACTTCCACAGCCCTGGGTGTTGTTGAGGCCGGAGCGTCTTTCAGGCGAGAGAGGAACCCCAAATTTGTCTTGTGCTATAGTAGGAGAAGCTTAGTACAGGAGCTACTTCCTGAGTTCTTACTGTGTCTGGGGTTCCGTTTAAAGCACTTTGTACATACTATCTGGTCTTCCCTGGTGGCTCTGATGGAAAAGAGTCTGCCTGCAATGCAGGAGCCCCAGGTTCGATCCCTGAGTTGGGAAGATCCCCTGGAGAAGGAAATGGCTACCCACTCCAGTATTCTTGCCTGGGAAATCCCATGGACAGAAGAGCCTGGCAGGATAGAGTCCATGAGGTCACAAAGAGTCAAACATGACTGAGCGACTAACACTTACACACTATCCAACTTAATTTTCCCGATGATCCAATGAGGTGCTATTATTCCCCCTATTTTCCACAAGAGACAGCCCAAGTAAGGAACTTGCCCGGAGTCACTAGCTAGTCAATGGCAGAGCTGAGACCCAAACCCACATCTGTCTTGAAAGCCCATGGGTTTAAAATCGCTCAGGTCTACATCCTCTAACGTATGGGTCACCGCCTGGGAGGACTCGCCAGGGCTGCCAGACATCTACCTGGATCCAGTGGATAGTCAGCACCCATTTCCGATTCTGTCTCACGCTTTGGGAGAAATCCCACATTGCTTGGCACTGGATTGAGCCCTTGGCCAGTGCTTAACAACATCTCTGGACTTGGGTATTCTAGGAATAGCGGTATCTCTTAGGTCTACATATACCCTAAATATCTGTACTAATTAGATATATGGTGGTTTATTTCAGTCTGTCAGTAATCCATCATTTGAGGTAGAAACTGATATTTTCATTTTGATTGATGGGGAAATGGAGCTTTGGATACCCCTGGAAGGCAGTGTTTATATTATATTTATAGCTATAGGTACCTCTGTGTACCTATAGCACCAACACATTGCCTCATGTAGTCAGTAAGGAGGTTTTGATTCAGTAAATGAATGAATGATTTGCTCAAGACAATATGGGTAATGGTGGCTTTCATCCTGCATCTGTCTAAAGAATTTTTGACCAAACTACATTATTCATTTACTAAGGGTCCTTGATAAATGACTTAGCTTCATTGAATCTCAGTTTCCTTATTAGTAAAAGCAAGCTTTGAAATAGGGTTAGGGGGAGGATTAGATGAAATAATAGATGGAAAAATTTTCTTTGTAAGAAGTAAACGACTACTGATGTATAGTGGGGTAGGAGCATGGGTTTGAAGCTGGGAGCTCTGGTATCCGGGGTAGACCCCGTGGCCGCCTGATGCTTCATGGGCAAAGGACGCAGAGAACTGAGTGGGGCTGTGACAAAGACCAGAGGCCTCCTGAACATGGGACAGGCTATGAGTTTGGGGAATTTGAGTAGAACCTTGGTACCCTGGACTTCATTTCAACCCAACAGATGTTTGTTGAGGACCTTTTGTGAGTCAGGCACTGGGGATGCAAGAGTGAGGATGCAAGGATGGTTTCTGTCACTGGGATAAAGGATCCTGAGGGGCTTAAACCAGCCTGGGGACCAGAGGTAAATGGGAGAAGTGCTGAGTGTGGAGAAAGTTTATTTTTTTGCCTTATGAAACATGCTTATGTTTCCCAAAAATGGTGTTGACATTACTGCTAACAATAAGACTATTGATTATGGAACGTATAATTATTGGGAATTTAAGAAATTCTTTACAATATATCCTACTGGGGATGTACAGTCAGCAAAGTGCTTGTAAACTCACTTGTGGGAGTTCTTTTTTCTGCGTGACCATGCAACAATCCGACACAGAGTTAGGTCCTTTTGTTCAAGCTTATTTCTATTTATTATTGTTGTTATTTAACATTTTTTGGCTTCATGGTGTGTAGGATCTTAGCTCCCAAAGCAGGGGCGGAACTTGCATCCCCTGCATTGGAAGTGCAGAGTCTCACCCACTGGACTTCCAGGGAAGTCCCTGCCTGAGCTGATTTCTGGAGATGAGAGCTTGCACATTGTTTTCCTCGATGGATGGCTTTAACCCTTTTCTTTGATTAATCATGCAAAGACCGGTTCTATGGTTCCAAAATTATGGAACAGGATTTAGAACACTCATTTCTATTCCTGTGGCCTCTCCTTCCCTTGCCTCATATCCAGCTAACCATTCTTTTTTTTTTTTTTTTTAATTATTCTGCTGTTTCTTTTTGAAAAATATAAGCAGTACACGCATATCTATATCCCGCTCCCATTCTTAAACAGAAAGGTAGCATTCTAAAAACACTATTTACTTAATAATTCATCCTGCAGATTATTGTGTAAGGGCCACTGCTGATAGATAACACCTGCTCCTGTGAGCTCTCCCACCACCACCACTTGCCTTCACTGCTCCGCTGCACTTGCTGGGATCTTGCTCCAGAGGCCCCCTACTCTGCTGTTATGTGCCAGAGAGACTCTGGCTGTGCCTGTTTTGCATTCTTCTTCCATTGCAGAGTGCCTCCAGCTGCCTGCAAATGAGCTGGTCTCTTGGAACCAGGGTTCTCAGTGGAAGCCGATCTGCTTGGATGAGCAGCCCTTTAAGAATCAAAACTCCCACGATCTTTGGTTGGTGAAAAAGTCAGAACTGGTGTCCTCGAGAGAAAGAGCCTTGCTCCCACAGTACCTAATCTAGGGTCTCTGCTAGGACAAGGGGGGATTGTTCCCAGGGCTTCTGGGTCATCACCTTTTGATGAGGATCCAGGGACCCTGTAGGGGATAGAAGTTATGGAACCCATCACTGTATGTGAAATTCTGTTCATAGGTACTGAGTTCAATGAAGGAAATAAGTAAGATGCTACAATGGAAGTATAAAGAACATGCTGAGGGAGACAGAGAAAGGGGAAGGCTTCCCAGAGGAGATGGCAGCTGACCTGAGCTTACTGGATGGGTAAGACTTAAAATAGGGAAAGGACGGGACAGAGAGCTGGGCACCAGGTGGGCACATGTTCCAGACTAACAGAGCAGGATGCATGGTTGTCTGGGGCCCCTGAGAAGTGACGTACTACCTCCATGGCCACAGCACGGGCACACAAGGGCAGCACGACTCTATGGTCAAAGAAGGCTTGTCATGTGACCCCAGTGTGCACCCTGGCTCTGCCACTCCACCACTGGAGTCCTTGAAGGGCAGTGACCTGATTACATGGGTGTTTTAGGACTCTGTCTCTGGTGTTGATGTGCTGGGTAGAGTGGAGAAATTAGAGGCATAAATTAGCTTCCAGGGACTGAGAAGGGAAGTGTTAGCATTCATTTTCCAGGAGGGGAAAACCTGCTCAGAGACCACACGCCGAGGTCACTCGCGATGCAGGGGGAAGCAAGGGCGAGGGCCCTGGTCTTCTGCTTTTGAGTCGCTTCAGGGCTCTTTCCTGGAGTCACCCATATACCTCATGCCTGGGGGTCACCATTCTTGAAGGAAAACTCACCAGGAAGGTGGAAGCCAAGGTCAGGGGACTACTCAGAAGGAGTGAGTCTGGGGACTGGAGAAGCACGTCCTTCAACTACTTTCTTGGGGACAAGGAAGCCACATGCATCTACTTGGCACTGAGCAGCCAAGGAGCCTGATAAGGTGAGTGGCTTGTCCACTTCTCAGGGTGATGTGAAAAGTAAGTGGTCCACTGATGAGTGGGTTCTGCACCACCAGCCCATCTGGTTCTGGCTGCATTCTGAGTGGCAGTGAGAGGCCGCCATGATCCCAAGGGCTCTCTCACTTCCCCACATTGGTAGTGGTGACCACACCCCACCTGAGCCTGGGGCCACCTCTGAAGGACAGGCCCTGCTGATAGCATGGGAGAAAAGACAGAGGTGATGAAGAGGAGAGGTGAAGGTGGCAAGGCCAGTGTGAAGTGCAGAGGCTTGAAAGACAGACATGCTTGGTCAAATACAGCTTTCCCCATTGGCCGTGTTGTCGAAAACTAGTTCTTTGAGTTGCTGAATCACTCAGTCGTGTCCGACTCTCTGTGACCTCATGGACCATAGCCCCCACGCTCCTCTGTCATTGGGATTTCCCAGGCAAAAACCTGGAGTGGGTTGCCATTTTCTCCTCCAGGAGATCTTCTTGACCCAGGGATCAAATTCAGATCTCTTGCACTGCAGGCAGATTCTGTAACACTGAGTCACCATGGAAGCCCCAAACTAGTTCTTAACCTTTCTGAACCACTTAAAAAAATTTTTTTAATTAATTTTCACTAGAGTAGAGTTTATTTACATGACCCCCCAACTTAGAGGGTCCCTGTAAGGACAACTATATGAAATAATACATGATGAAATAGTATGTAAAGGATCCAGCAAAGAGCCTGATACAGGCTCCCAGGAGATGGTAGCTTGAGTGATGCTGCAGCCGAGGTGATGATTCTGATGATGAAGGTAAGGTGTGCCTGGCCCTGTGGTTGGTCCCGCACTGTGCCTTACTCCTTTAACACGAGCATCACCACTGCCCTGTGCTTTCTTGGTCTTAACTGGAGACAAAAGAGCTCCCCTCCCTCCCATCACTGCTTCTGCTTCTACTGCAGACACGCTAAATCCTAGAAGCTTAGTGGTGAAAAGACCTTATGAAAACCCTGCTCGACACAGTCATACGTGAAGAGACTGAGGGTCACGGGAGGAGATGGTATGTCCAGTGTGTCTTGATGGACTGCAGAAAGTGTAGGTTTCTGACTCCACCTGTGTTTCAGACACTGTACCAGGTGGCCAGGGGAGTAGAAACAGGTGTTATTACAGACCCACCTGGAGAGGAAGGTTATAGGGAGGGGAGCATACACAGGAGGTCAGTAGGTCAGTTATAAGCAAGCCTGTACCTTCCAGTTAGTGCAGCGTGCTTCTGGCCAGCAGGTGGCGCCATCCACTTCCAGATCACAAAAGTGAAAGTGAAGTCGGTCTCCAACAGTTAGCAGGTGGCGGGAGGGCTTTGGCCGACCCAGAAAGCTCTTTAATAACCACTTTGTTGTTTAAACATTGAACAGAGAGACATAAAATATCTGGGTCATCTAATCATTATTGGGCTGTTAAAACGACTGTGAAAGCCTTTGAAAAAATAAATGTGATAAAAGTAGAAGTTTATAACTCTAGGGAGGTTATGGTGGCAGAAGAGAAAGTCATCATTTATGAAGAGTCTATCCTAGAGTCCAGTTGCTTTCCATTTTCTCTACAAGAGAGCTGAAGTAATATTATCATCTCCATCTTAAAGATAAGAAGACTGATGCTCAAAGAGATGAAGATATTTGCCCAAGGTCTGTAGGTGGCTAGTGAGGGTAGAGCTTGGTATATATCTACATACTAAACACCTATGTCTATTTACTCATTTAATCCTCTTAGCAACACTAGGAGGTAGGAACAATCCAGCCATGCAAGCACAGGTCAAGTTGTGTCAAAATTCATGGCCTTCCTGTCTCCAGGGTCCAATCCTGACCCTTCTGGTTGCTTTCCTATGAGTTTGGTAAGTCACTCACCCTCTCCAACCACACAAGGCTGTGGAGATCAATGGGTATCTTCCGTGTTCATTAAAAAGCATGATTCTATTTTAGGGGATTATTTTTCCTGCAGCCGTCCAATGGTTCAACTGACATAAAAACACATACACAGACATTTGTTGCAGAATTATCTGTAGTGATGAAAGAGCTCAGTGTTCCACAACAGCGAGGTGCTATGTGGACCAGAATAAGGTGAGATGCTAGCTGCTTTCAACAAACATCTGGGCACACAGCAGAGCCCTGGGAACGGCTGGAGACAAAACGCACTTGGAGCACCGTGCAGCTCAGAGTCCAGAGGCAACAGACAGGAGACACAGTTGTCCAAGGGGAGACCAGACACAGGGGGTCCTAACCTTGCTGGAGGCACCAAAGAGAGCTGCCCGAGGAGCAGACACCAAGGTGGAGCCTGTGTGGTAAGGAAAAGGTAGTCAGGTGATGGGGGGTGGATGAGAAAAGGTCATGGTGAGGGAGGGGATGCTCCAAGGATGCATCCAGAGTCCCAGATGTGACACTATGCTCGTTACCAATCACATTTAACAAATGTAATCATTTTACACCATCTCTCAAAAATGTCTCATGAAAGAAGTATTCATCAAAAATGATAAAATTAAATTTTATAGAAGTTGATTCATGAAATTTAAAAAATTAGACTTGAAATACTTTTTAAAAAACGTACAATTTTGTTGCATATATCAGATCAGATCAGATCAGTCGCTCAGTCGTGTCCGACTCTTTGCAACCCCATGAACTGCAGCACGCCAGGCCTCCCTGTCCATCACCAACTCCCGGAGGTCACTCAGACTCACGTCCATCGAGTCAGTGATGCCATCCAGCCATCTCATCCTCTGTCATCCCCTTCTCCTCCTGCCCCCAATCCCTCCCAGCATCAGAGTCTTCTCCAATGAGTCAACTCTTCGCATGAGGTGGCCAAAATACTGGCGTTTCAGCTTTAGCATCATTCCTTCCAAAGAAATCCCAGCACTGATCTCCTTCAGAATGGACTGGTTGGATCTCCTTTCAGTATATAGAGAGACATATATATATATATATATATATATATATATACACACACACACACATATGGGGCTTATATATAAATACATGTTGCATATATATACATTGGAGCTTCCCAAGTGGTGCTAATAGTAAAGATTCCACCTACCAATGCACATACATAAGAAATGGGAATTCAGTCCCTGGGTTGGGAAGATCCCCTGAAGGAGGTAATGGCTACCCACTCCAGTATTCTTACCTGGCAGGCTACAGTCCCTGGGGTCACAAAGAGACAGACATGACTGAAGTGACTTAGCACCAAACACATACACATATGTGTATACACACATGAAGGAAGACTCAGAAATACCCACAGATCCTTCATTCACTCATTCATTCACCAAATGTGCTCAGAAGGCCTGAAGTTCTGAGACTTTGAGGGTCAGGGGTGGGGGTGGGGTGCACAGCCAGGAAGATGATCACTGTCCTCGCCTTTAGGGACTTACTTTCCAATGGAGGTAAGTGGAAAATGAACAGTACATGCTTTCCTTTAGGAAGATTCTGTATAATGATACAGGTCTCAGAGCACATTCAAGAGAGTCAGCATAGAGAATGACTGGATGGGAAGAAGGGGCTTTAACAGAGTGGGGACCAAGGCCTCTCCCAGAAGCCAACGCTGAGAAATGGCCAAAGGGAAGGAACCAGTTATGCAAAGAAATGGGAGGAGAATATTCAAGGCCAGGGGCCCTCAACCTGGGGCACTTGGCAGCATGTGGGGAGCTTCAAAAATACTAATACTTGCCACTCCCAACCCCCAGATTCTGACTTAATGCCTTAAGGGTACAGCTTGGACATTAGGATTTTTCACCTTCAAAGTGATTTTTCTAAGCTTTCCTGGTGACACTAATATATGGTGAGGCTGAGGACCACTATCTAGGTGACAGCAAGTGTATCTGACCATCTTTAGATGGTAGCATAATGGTCATTTTTACTGTCATTTTTTAATATCCTGTACTCTACACATTTTATATGATAGCCATGCACTTCTCTCATAATAATTTGAAGCAAAAGATAACTCAGAAAATAAACAAATGAATATAACAAAAAAAAAGAAGCAGACTCACAGATATAGAGAAGAAACTAGTGGTTACCAGTGGAGAGAGGGAGAGGGGAGGGGCAAGATAGGGGTGGGAGATTGAGACCCACAAGCTATTATGGATAAAATAAATACAGGGATATGTGGTGGAGCACAGGGAATATAGCCAATATTTTATAAACATTCCAGTACTCTTGCCCCCAAAATCCCATGGACACAGGAGCTGGGAGGGCTATAGTCCAGAGTGTCACAAAGAGTCGGAGGTGGCTGAGCAACTGAACATACACACACACACACACACACACACACAGATGGAGCATAACCTGTAAGAACTGTGAAGCACTCTATTGTACACTTGTAACTTATATAATATTGTGCATCAACTATACTTCAATTAAAAAAGGATAACTTAGAGGTAGTACATTATAATGTCTAGGGATCTAGGTGAAGATCTAGGTCTGGACTCAATCTAGAAAATTTGAATTCTAAAGCTGCTGCTGAATGAATAGATAGCAGTACAATCTTGGGCAAATTCTGTTACCTCTCTGGGCCTCAGGTTTTGCTCATCTCTAGAATGAACTCTACAGTTTCATGATTCTAGGAACTAGAGTTCTAAAGGAGGAAGAGCTAGCAGACACCTAAATAATTACAAACCCGACTTCATATAAGTGAATGTCTCCAAAAACAACCAACTCCGAACCTTCAGAGTTTGGGAGAATCTCATCAACTGCTTCTTTTGTTCTTTCATGGAGTTTCCATTTGAACTTCATTTCTGTTTTCTTTTTTTTAATTACTTATTTGGCCACATCAAGTCTCAGCTGCAGCACACGGGGTCTTTGCGGCGGCGCACAGACTCTTTTTTGGATCACGGCTTAGTTGCTCCTTGACATGTGGGGTCTCAGCTCCCTAACCAGGGGCTGAACCTGGAGGCCCTGCATAGCAAGGCGGATTCTTAGCACTGGACCACCAGGGAAGACCCTCTGCTGTTTTCTTATGTCAGCTTGAAGGAAGCTCAAAAGGATGAACTACCCTTCTCTTCATGCTGTCTCTCCCAGCATGACCTCACTCTGCTGCCCACCCCTCACAACACCACCGACAGTGCTTCTGAGGCCCTGGTTAGAATCATCTGAAGCCAGCTGGCAGACTGCCTTCTATTCGGCTCCCATCTTTAGCAAGACTCTACCCACACTTCCCAGAATCACTGTCTTGCTTCTTTTGCTTTCCCCCCCAAAGAACAGGATCCCCAGGAGTCGGGCACTCAGACTCTTCCCCGGCTACCCCACATTCTTAGGAACTTCATCATCACAAGGTGAAGAGGAAGGAAAGGCAGGAGGCGACACTGTTTGCTTCTTGTTCTGCTTCCTGGTTTCGTTCTGGCTGTGGTCAAAGGCACTAGGGTGTGAGGCTCACCCCAGGGCTATGTGGTCAAGATTTCTGCTGACTAAGGGGACAGCCAGGCTCTGCTGTGGGCAGAGCCCTGAATTCACATTCCTCTCCTGACTCCAGCCCCAAGGGGCCGTCACTTCATTGCTGTGGGTCTCAGGGGAGGTCCAAGTGACAAGAGCCGATGGGGAGCATCTCTTCCCAGCTCTGAGTTCAGAGTTTTTACGCTGGTCACCTGAAATCGGCCATGTGAAAGTCTTTATACTCTGGAGACCAGCAAATGCTACGCATCAGGGCCCCTGCTGTCACCCTGCCTTCCAATGCAGGGATCCCTGGTCGGAGAGCTAAGATACAGTGTGCCGCAGGACAACGAAGCCTGCAACTGGAGAAGCCTGCACACAGCAGTGAAGACCCAGCACAGTCAAAAAAAAAAACGCAAGTGCAGAATCATTGGACCTCACTGCCCACCTCTGGAATCAGAACTTTTAGATGCCCCAGGTGATTCAAAACACCTGTACGCTGGGGTTCTAGAATCCACAGATTACACGTCCTTCGAGGTTATTTTTTAGCTCTAAAACAATCTGCTTCTGGTTGTCCCCTGTTCGCAGACTGGAAACTGTGACTGCAAATATCAGACATGTTGACTATGCCATCTTTTTCTTGCAATTCTGGAGACTGCCTTGCCTCAGTGGCTGAGTCACGGTGAGGTCTCCACCTTGACCAGTAATTCCTGCTCGCTAGTCTTAAGTGGATCTGATCCTGGGATGGGAGGACTTGTAACTAGCCTGTCCTCCTGAGGCTTGGAGGGGGAGCAGGAAAGGTCACCAGGATTCCTTCGGAAGAGGCTTTCCAAGAAAAAGCTGAAGAAGCACAAGGCACCGTGAGGCCCCCAGCGTGTCCTCCAGGCCCTGGGAAGTGGTCCTAGATCTACAGGGGCTGGTCTGTGGACTGGTGCTGATGCCACATAGGGCTTCAACGGCAGCCCTTGCTGTGATCTGGGGAGCAGAGGGAATCAAAGACACATAGAGATGCCCTGGAGCAGACACCATTATATTGAAATTATGCATGAGCACTCTTGGTGGCTCAGACGATAAAGAATCTGCCTGCAAAGCAGGAGACCCAGGTTCGATCCCTGGGTCAGGAAGATCCCCTGGTGAAGGAAATGGCAACCCACTCTATCAGCATTCTTGCTCAGAGAATCTCATGGACAGAAGAGCCTTGTGGGCTACAGCCCATGGGGTCACAAAGAGTTGGACACAACTGAGTGACTAACAACACACTCAAGCAAACAGACCACTAGCTGAACAGCAGCCCCCGGGAATGTATCCTTCATTGACACGAGGGGCTGCTTGGGTTAGGGAGTGGTCTATGGCTGAGCAGGAGGGTAGCAATGGGTCCGTACCCACCTCCATGGCTGTGGAGTTCTTTCTGGACCCCTTCTGGTCCCGGTCAGAACAGCAACCTGTCCTCCTGTGATATGACCTTAACAGGAAAGCCTTACTGCATCTTATTTCTATGTCCTTAGGTTATCCCCTTGTCTCTCTTTTTCTGCCCCTAGCTGTTCTATCCGCCCTCCAGATTCCTCTGAGTTAGGCCTTTCTTGCTTCCTATGGCCCATATTTTTTCCAGCCTCCAGCCCTTCACCCTTGGCTTTGGACAATGCCCTCTGGATGGCCAGGGGCGCCTTCCTCAAAGCCTCTTCAAAATGCTGGTTATGGCCCCAGGCTCTGGTCTCCTTACACTAAGAAGTGGGACCCTCTCTGCTTGCTTTAACCTTCACCCACCCAACCACCCCTGACGTTGAGAAGCAGGGGAGGTTTGGGATCTGAAGATGCAGGTAAAGACTACTTAGAGCCAGGAGGAGCACTCCTGGTTGGGGTGGGGGGATGTCAATGCTGACCCTGGGCGGGATGCAGGGACCTCATTTGCCCAGAGAATGAGAGGGGACCCAGTAAAGGTCAGACGAGGTTTCAGCTTCCTTCTGATCTATCCCCCAGGTTTCACCGCCAGTCACCATCGTCTTTCCAAGAAAGACGCATTATCACTGCCAGGTCACGTGAGGCGGGACCGGTGGGGGACTCGGAGTCCAGCCCAATCCCACCGGCCCCACCGGGCATGGGTGCAGCCTGGCACCCGCGCCCTTGGCCGCGCCTCCCCTAGCGGCTCCGGCTGTCTGCGTGCTTCGCTCCAAGGCAGCGGGGTGGATGGCCAGCATGCAGCCCCGACCGGCAACTTGAAAATACAAATAAAACAGAGGGAAAAGAAATAAATAATAAGGAGCGCGCCAGAAAGCCAAAGAAAATACAGTTCCCAGGCTCAGGCAGGCTTGGGGCCTGCAGCCTGGCCCGGCCTCGAGCCTTTGGCACGGGAACCGGGGCCCTTTGTGCAGCCCTCGGCCACCCCCTGCGCGCCCCTTCCTAATTGCAGAAACACAATCCGGGTTTGCGCCCGACGCGCCCGGCGGCCGCAGGGCTGGAGGGGCCGGGAGCGCCCCGCCCGCAACAGGGCCCGGCTTGTTCTTTGTGCGGCAAATATTTATTTTGGTTCGAGTGGACCCCTTTCCACAAAGACCACCTGGTTGTGATCAATAACACCTATTTTCAGATAATCTGCCGCTCTCTAGGCAGAGCCCACGGAACTCACCCAAACAGAGACCTTTTCAAAGGGAATTGTAAATGGGCTGGATTCACAGCGGCCTGGAGAGGGGGCCGGGTGGGGGCCCCGGGTGAGGGGAGGGGGAGCCCGCGGACCTGGGTGGTCAGGCCAGAGCCGGGTGAGGCTGCCAGGTGGCGGGCTCCCTCTCAGGCCTGGCTCTCCACCCTGGGTAGGGGGATGGGGCTGCCCAGTGTGGGCGGGGACGGCTTCCTGGGACCTTTCTCAAAACAAATTGCAGACTTTTCTTTGGTGGTCAAATGTTACTAGGGAGGTAAACGTCTAGAAACTCTGAGAGCAGCTTCCTCTTCCACCCCCAAAGAGCATCTCATTTGTCAAATTAGGATTCAGGGTTGAGGTGGCTGTGGGACTTCCCACACTTAGGTGTTAAGTGAGCCTGGTCTCTCCAGACAGCCACTCATACAAAGATGTGTGCCCATCACCCAGGGGATCCCAGCGGTGCATCAGGGAACAAAACACAGAGACCCTGGCCTCGTGGAGCTGACATTCCAGCGTGGCAGGCAAGTGGGCTCAGTCATTAAGTCGTGCCTGACTTTTCTACCCCATAGGCTGTAGCCCATCCCCGCCTCAGGCTCCCCAGTCCCCAGGATTTCCCAGAGAAGAAAACTGGAGTGGGTTGCCATTTCTGACCCAGGGATGGAACCCGTGTCTCCTGCATTGGCAGGTGGATTCTTTACCACCCAGCCACCTGGGAAGCCCTTCCAGCGTGGAGAGACAGACAAACCAACAGGTTAAATATTTGGTGATGCACAGGGAGAAGGAAGCTGGTCAATAGGTGTTTTGAAAACTATAAAGTGCTCTGTGCGTCCCCCTCTAAGGTGGAGAAGGCGCTCCCTGAGGGCTAGCTGGTCCCCTCTGCAGGTGTCAGATGAGTTATGCAGATGAGTGGCAAGAAGACTCAGAAGGTGCTGCACACTCCTGATGTCTCAGGTAGTGGGCCCAGCAGGCCGGAGTCCAAGTCCAGCTACTAACAAATGAATTTCAGAACCTCTGAATCCTCAAGAGGGAATTGCGCTCAAGCCCATCTCATGGAATATTGTGAGGTGATATGAAAATTTAAATGAAAATCAATAGCACACCTCACTCATTGTTAGTTCCCCCCAGCCCCAAATGCCATGGTTCTGTTTGGGCCCAGTGGAGATACAGTCCCTTTCTGTAAAGTGACAGTATTAGAGTTTCTGGAACAGAATTGAAGATTTGGAGGGTACAGATTGGAGATCAAATAAGTCCTGGACATTGGGCCTTGGCATCCCTTCCACTGGAGATGCTATTTGAGGTGGTCCTGCACTCGGGTCATCATCACTCTGGCATTAGGGACGGCCCAGGCTGGCCAATCCAGTTGCCCGCTGTGCCCACAGCCCCGCTTGCTTTGGGGAAGTCTGGGCTGCTGAAACAGGTGCCCCTTCTTCTCCCCGTTGCCACCCTTGGGCCCTGAGCTGAGGACAGTCAATCCGTAGACTTCAAGTGAACCGCGAGGGGTCAGAGTCAGGTGACGGTAATTTGCTTGGTAAGCGTTCTTTCTCAAACATTTTTTTAAAAATGAAACTCTCTCTCCTTTTAAAACAACAACATTTGTTTGTTTTTTAATTTTTGGCCACAGCCTGTGGCATGTGGGAGCTTAGCTCCCTGACCGGGGATCAAACCCACACTCACTGCACTGGAAGGGGGAGTCTTAACCCCTGGACCACCAGAGAAGTCCTTCTTTAAACACTTCAACTTGGCTAAATGGAGAGGTTGAGGCCTGTGGTAGTGGGGTGACAGGTGGGAAGATGTGGGGGAGGGCGTCTTAGTCATGGGGATGTAGGATGCTCTCTCTCACACCTATGGGACCCCAGTGACTTTCTTGTTGGGACTCTACGAGGCTGTCTGTCCACTTTTAGGAGGTCCGCATCACTGCCATCACCGTGGGTATTCTACAGTCAATTCCCAGTTTTCCAGGAAGCCTGAGTGAGCGCCTGCCTCTTACAATGCACAGAGCTCACCTTCCCTGAAGTCTGTCTCAACAACACACAGATGCTCTTCAGCCCTTTGTGGCCAGGCTGGGAGAGGCAAGGGCAGACCGAGGGTACGATGATTGTGAACGACTGTTAAAACCGCAGCAGGTAAAACCGTTTCAAGAGTGTTCCTTCTTTGTCAGGGCCTCCATCTGTCAAGGGACCCATGTAAAATTCTGAAGAATCACTTCTTGTATCCTAATGCTTTCTCCACCATGGGAGATGGCTGGAAAGGGTAGACAGGACTGACATACATCATCTTTGTGCTGATTGGGTCAGGCTGGGGCTACACTCATGTCACTTGTTGATATCATGAATGTGGCCTTCTTGATATACAGATGGCCAAGAGGCACGTGAGAAGATGCTCACCATCACTAATTATTTGTTGCTGTTGTTTATGTTTAGTCACTAAGTCACGTCTGACTCTTTTGGGACCCCATGGACTGTAGCCCACCAGGTGCCTTTGTCCTTGGGATTTCCCAGGCAAGAAGGCTGGAGTGGGTTGCCAGTTCCTTCTCCAAGGGATCTTCTTGACCCAGGGATCAAATCCATGTCTTCTGCATTGGCAGGTGGATTCTTTGCCCCTGAGCCACCAGGAAAGCAATACAAATCCAAACTATAATGAAGTATCACCTCACACTGGTCAGAATGGCCATCATCAAAAAAAAATCTGCAAACAATAAATGCTGGAGAGGGTGTGGAGAAAAGGGAAACCTCTTACACTGTTGGTTGGAATGAAAATCGATACAGCCACTATGGAGAACCGTATGGAGGTTCCTTAAAGAACTAAAACTAGAGGTACCATATGACCCAGCCATCCTACTTCTGGGTAGCTACCTGAAAACTATAATTTCAAAAGATACATACACCCCAGTGTTCACTGAAGCACTATTTACATTAGCCAAGACATGGAAGCAAGCTAAATGTCCATCAACAGAGGAATGAATAAAGAAGATTGGTATGTATATACAATGAAATATTACTCAGCCATAAAAAGGAAGGAAATTTTGCCACTTGCAGAGACATGGATGGACCTAGAGACCGTCAAAAAAGCAAAATGGCTGTCTGGGGAGGCCTTACAAATAGCTATGAAAAGAAGAGAAGCGAAAAGCAAAGGAGAAAAGGAAAGATATAAGCATCTGAAGGCAGAGTTCCAAAGAATAGCAAAAAGAGATAAGAAAGCCTTCCTTAGCGATCAATGCAAAGAAATAGAGGAAAACAACAGAATGGGAAAGACTAGAGATCTCTTCAAGAAAATTAGAGATATCAAGGGAACATTTCATGCAAAAATGAGCTCGATAAAGTACAGAAAAGGTATGGACCTAACAGAAGCAGAAGATATCAAGAAGAGGTGGCAAGAATACACAGAAGAACTGTACAAAAAAGATCTTCATGTCCCAGATAATCATGATGGTGTGATCATTGACCTAGAGCCAGACATCCTGGAATGTGAAGTCCAGTGGGCCTTAGAAAGCAACACTATGAACAAAGCTAGTGGAGGTGATGGAATTCCAGTTGAGCTATTTCAAATCCTGAAAGATGATGCTGTGAAAGTGCTGCACTCAATATGCCAGCAAACTTGGAAAACTCAGCAGTGGCCACAGGACTGGAAAAGGTCAGTTTTCATTCCAATCCCAAAGAAAGCCACACAATTGCACTCATCTCACATGCTAGTAAAGTAATGCTCAAAATTCTCCAAGCCAAGCTTCAGCAATGTGTGAACCGTGAACTTCCTGATGTTCAAGCTGGTTTTAGAAAAGGCAGAGGAACCAGAGATCAAATTGCCAACATCTGCTGGATCATGGAAAAAGCAAGAGAGTTCCAGAAAAACATCTATTTCTGCTTTATTGACTATGCCAAAGCCTTTGACTGTGTGGATCACAATAAACTGTGGAAAATTCTGAAAGAGATGGGAATACCAGACCACCTGATCTGCCCCTTGAGAAATCTGTATGCAGATCAGGAAGCAACAATTAGAGCTGGACATGGAACAACAGACTGGTTCCAAATAGGAAAAGGAGTACGTCAAGGCTGTATATTGTCACCCTGCTTATTTAACTTATATGCAGAGTAGTTCATCATGAAAAACGCTGGACTGGAAGAAACACAAGCTGGAATCAAGATTGCCCGGAGAAATCTCAATAACCTCAGATATGCAGATGACACCACCCTTATGGCAGAAAGTGAAGAGGAACTAAAAAACCTCTTGATGAAAGTGAAAGAGGAGAGTGAAAAAAATTGGCTTGAAGCTCAACATTCAGAAAACGAAGATCATGGCATCTGGTCCCATCACTTCATGGGAAATAGATGGGGAAACAGTGGAAACAGTGTCAGACTTTATTTTTCTGGGCTCCAAAATCACTGCAGATGGTGACTGCAGCCATGAAATTAAAAGATGCTTACTCCTTGGAAGGAAAGTTATGACCAACCTAGATAGCATATTGAAAAGCAGAGACATCACTTTGCCAACAAAGGTTCACCTAGTCAAGGCTATGGTCTTTCCTGTGGTCATGTATGGATGTGAGAGCTGTACTGTGAAGAAGGCTGAGCCCCGAAGAATTGATGCTTTTGAACTGTGGTGTTGGAGAAGACTCTTGAGAGTCCCTTGGACTGCAAGGAGATCCAACCAGTCCATTCTGAAGGAGATCAGCCCTGGGATTTCTTTGGAAGGAATGATGCTAAAGCTGAAACTCCAGTATTTTGGCCACCTCATGCGAAGAGTTGACTCATTGGAGAAGACTCTGATGCTGGGAGGGATTGCGGGCAGGAGGAGAAGGGGACGACAGAGGATGAGATGGCTGGATGGCATCACTGACTCGATGGATGCGAGTCTGAGTGACCTCTGGGAGCTGGTGATGGACAGGGAGGCCTGGCGTGCTGCGGTTCATGGAGTCTCAAAGAGTCGGACACGACTAAGCGACTGAACTGAACTGAAGTCAGAAAGAGAAGAACAAATATTTATATTAACGCATATATATGGAATCTAGAAAAATGGTACAGATGAACCTAGTTGCAAAGCAGAAAGAGGAATAGACGTAGAAAACAAACATATGGACACCGAGGGAGGAAAGGGGGTGAACTGGGATGAATTGAATGGGGAGATTGGGATTGACATATATACACTAGTATGTATAAAATAGACAACTAATGAGAACCTACTGTATAGCACAGGGAATTCTACTCAATGCTCAGTGGTGACAAAGAGGCGATAAAGGGATGCGTATGGCTGATCCACTTTGCTGTACAGCAGAAACTAACACAGCATTGCAAAGCAACGAAACTCCAATTGAAAGAAAAAAATAAAAGAATGTGGCCTTCATCAGAGGGAGCTCTGATGAAATGTCCTCTCCTAGCTCTGAGTTTGCTGAGATTAAACTTGGGCTCAGACCAGCCAGTGGGGGTTGATGGCCCAGGAAAGATTATGATAAGCAAGGGGTAAGGGACAGGAAGGAGGGGGGTGTGTCGGAATTTGGGATAATTGAATTTGCTGTGCAGCCAGCACAGTTATGACCTGGGTCATCTGCTGCTGCATCATTGGTTGTAAATCCGCTAAGACCAGGAAATTCCACCATTAGGCCAATCTTTCCATTTTTTCTCAAGAGACCAAGAAGCTTGAAGATTTAACTAGGGATGGTTTTCATGTTCTAAAGATACAGACACTGTAAACTAAATGTTTTTACACTAAGATTATTAAACTTATGTCCTGGAAACCAAGTGTTTGTCCCTCCGTCTTTTTGTCTCAGTTTCTCCCAGGAAATCCAGCAGACACTCATAATTAAAGGACATCCATCCATCTGCCATGATTACCCAAAATGTTGGAGTGGGGAAAGTCTTCTTCCAGGGAACTCCTCCGTGTGCCATAGTTTTGACTCCAGGTTCCCTTCCATTGCCTTTTGGATATTTGTTAATGCAAAGCTGTGGTGTCATTTGTAATTAACTCAACAAACTGAATAACTGATCTCCTGAAAATGATTATTTCTTGCAAAGCAAGATATAACCTATATGCACATTGGATGCAAATATGATGTTTATGGCACCTTGAAAGTTTTCTGGAAACTCTGCAAATACTCAGGGTTTCCTTCTTGGACTTAGCCAGAGCCCACAGAGGTGAAGAGCTTGTATCTTTAGGAATACCATCTTCTGAGGTTGAAGTTCCTTAGAAGAAAAGCTATGACAAACCTAGACAGAATATTAAAAACAAAGACATCACTTTGCCAACAAAGGTCCAGATAGTCAAAGATATGGTTATTCCAGTAGTCATGTACAGATTTAAGAGCTGGACCATAAAGAAGGCGGAACACTGAAGAACTGATACTTTCAAGTTGTGCTGGAGAATACTCTCTAGAGTCTGTTGGATAGTGAGCAGACCAAATCAGTCAATCATAAAGGAAATCAACCCTGAATATTCACTGGAAGGACTGATGCTGAAGCTGAAGCTCCAGTACTTTGGGCACCTGATGGGAAGAACTGACTCATTAGAAAAGACCTTAATGCTGGGAAAGATTGAAGGCAGGAGGAGAAGGGGGCAACAGAGGATGAGATGGTTGGATGGCATCACCAACTCAATGGATATGAGTTTGGGCAAATTGTGGGAGACAGTGACGGATAGGTAAGACTGGCATGCTGCAGTCCATGGGGTCGCAAAGAGTCGGACATGAGTTAGTAACTGAACAATAGCAATATATATACATACCTGTGCATATATACATATATATATTCCTTTCCATATCCTTTTCCATTCTGGTTTATCACAGCATATTGAATGTAGTTCCTTGTGGTACAGAGTAGGACCTTGTCATTTATCCATCCTACATATACTAGCTTGCATCTGCTACTCCCAAGCTCCTAATCCTTCTCTCTGCCACCCGCCTTCCCCTTGGCAACCACAAATCTGTTCTCTATGTCTGTGGGTCTGTTCCTGTTTCATAGGTATGTTCGTTTGTGTCCTATTGTAAATTCCACATAGAAGTGATATCATATGATATTTGTCTTTCCCTTTCTGACTGTATTTTCTTGGTTCTGTTTCTCTGGAGAAACCTGACTCACACAGCCAAACATACATCTACAGAATTCTATGTGTGTAGACATGGTGTTTATGCGTGTATACACACAGGCTTCCAAGTTCTGTCTACTAGAGAGGACCTGAAAGCAAAAACACTGCAGTAGCATTGAGCAGATTCAGCACCCAGATATTGACTTCTGAATATCATTTTCCACTAAAAAGAGCCAGTGATCCTTGGAGAAGGTACTGACTCCAAAGCTGAAACTGGGAGCCCCAAATATGTGGTTGTTTGAGAAAGATTGAGGGGAACACATCAGGGCACACAGAGGCCAATGTGAATGGTGTCTTACTCAGACAATGTAATCATCAAAATAAATAAGAACTATCATACTCACTGAGTAAAATAGAAAACACCAGTCTTTAAGAGATACATGAGTGAATCCACTGACATCTGAGGATGAATGGCATATTTATGTAATTTCAAAATACCTCCCAACAAGATCAGATCAGATCAGATCAGATCAGTCGCTCAGTCGTGTCCGACTCTTTGCGACCCCATGAACCGCAGCACTCCAGGCCTCCCTGTCCATCGGGGGAAGTGTAACTTTACAATGGAGAAGATTGGCAGACACCATCCCTTAGTCACATCATCGAAATGAACATCATCAACCCTGGGGTAAATATCTGTGATGTCAGAGATGCCTAGGCTGCCTCTAATCATGAAGAAACACCAGACAGCCCCAGATTGAGGACCATTCTGCAAAACAGCTGGCCTGTAATAGTCAAAGTTGTCTGCAAGTTGTTTCCTGGAAGTTAAGGAGACTTATCTTGGAAATTAAGGAAAGTTGGGTTATCACATATCCAGACTAAAGGTATGTGATAGCTAAATACAATATGTGATTTTTAAAATTTTAAAAAAATTTTATTATTGGAGTATAATTGCTTTACAATGTTGTGTTAGTTTCTGCTGTAAAACAAAGTGAATCAGCTATACGTATATATATATATATATATATTCCCTGTCTCCCACTTCCCCATCCTCCCACCCCTCTAGGTCATCACAGAACAGTCGCTTTCCAGCAGTTTCGCCCTAGCTCTCTGCATTACACGTGGTGGCGTGTATACGTCAGTGCTACTCTCCCAATGCACTGTGTAATTCTGAGGGAGATCCTTTTGCAAAGGGCTAGACACTCTCAGATGGTTCCCTGAAAATGTTCTTTGTGCTGTCCCAGCTTAGTTGTAAGTTAGTGACTGTTACAAACGTTTACTCTTTAATGGTTAAAAAAAGATATGCTTATAACTGGTGGGAAAAAATAGAGAAGTGTGATTTACCCCTCTGTCTTAGGATGGCAGAGAAGAGACCAGGGTTTTGAGTGACACAGGGGGACTGCTCATCAACCAAGACAGTATCTGGCATTTTTGTAGTTCTTTTCAACATACAGAGTATTCTTTGTTACTCATACTTAACTCCTATGATAACCTTGCATGGTTGTGGCTGTAATCATTGTAGAGATGCAAGTCAGGCTCAAAGACAGTAGTTATAATTAGTGTGGTGGAAATGTTGGGTTTATGTCCAAATTCCCCTGACTCCATCCCTATTTTTTACATATTCACTCAGCATATAGTTAAAGACCAATTGCCATGTGGTCAGGAAGGCAGCAAACGAAACAGTCTCTTCTCCTCAGGAGCTGAGAGGCTCTTTGGGTCTGCAAAAAAATCTGGATCCAAGCTTACTAGGAATGAAATCCCAGCTCCCAGCCTCTGTTTCTTAGCTCATTTGAAAACCCAACCCAGCATTTCTGACAAAGTGCATTTTTAGCATTCCTTCACAACAGACTCAGCTTATTTGCAGCGTCCTGCCGCTTGGAAGCCTGGTGGGCTGCCTACAGGTGTACACGGAACCAGTGAAAGGGGGAAGCCCACGTGGGCCGCGACGACGACTGGGGATGAGAAAACCCAGCTTACCCCCACTTTTCACGCATTTGGACAATGCCTTTCTGACTATAAAATAAAATTCATACTGTATAGAACTCCCTCCTAAATAGAGTGCTTACTGATTACCAAGGACTGAATAAAAGTTCTCGGAAAAACGTAAGAAATACTAACAGATAACAGTGCCTATGTATTTGTATACACAAACATGTAATCATAAACAGTGTTTATGTATGTGTATATATACACGTGTGTATGTATATAACATATATATATATACACACACATATACAGTGAGTCCCCTAGATCCGAACCTTCAACTTGTGAACTTTCAAAGATGTGAAGGTGCATTTGCATGTCCAGTCTCGTAAGGTGATTCACACGCCTGCATCCTCTACAAGTGGTTGTGCTTTTGTATCCTTCACTATAGAGTACTGTATGGAGCACGGTAGTACAGAGTCTTTATTTCAAGTCCAGGATGTCCAGAAGCAAGTGGAAAAAATGGTGGTATATAGCTGATTGTGTTAGTTGGGTATCTAGGCTAACTCTCTTGTGCTTATGAAAAAAATTAGACTTAATGCGCTCTCAGCATGGAACTCATTTGGATGTAGGGTACTTACTTTTCTTTACTTTTTATATAAAATAATATTCAATAAAAATATTATATATATATATATGATTATGGGCTTCTCAGGTGGCACTGGTGGTAAAGAACTGTCTGTCAGTGGAAGAGATATAAGGGACATAGGTTTGATCACTGAGTCAGGACAATCCCTTGGAGGAAGGCATGGCAAACCCACTCCAGTATTCTTGTCTGGAGAATCCCATGGACAGAGGAGCCTGGTGGGCTACAGACCATGAGGTAGCAAAGAATTGGACACAACTGAGCAACTGAGCAAGTATATATATTATATATATATATGTATGTGCATATATATATATGGGAAAGGCAAGCCCCCCAGAGGAACCCAGGGAGGAGGAGGCCGCGGCCGCGTCACTTCACTAGAGGAGAAGGAGGCAACCCACAGTACGGGAGAACCCAGGGACAGAGGAGCCGGTGGCCCGAGGGACGCACAGAGGGACCGACGAGGGGCAGCAGCAGCAGCATATATATATACACACACACATTTTGTACAGTATTTTGTAAAGGGTTTTTCATGTGTATCATCTAACACCTCACAGGAATTCTGGTGGGAGGTATCACTTAGCTCCCTGATTCGTAGGTGGGGATAAGTTGCCTGGTAGGTAGAAGGGTCAGAATTTGAACCCAGGGCCTCTGGAGTTACATCCCTGGTCATTCATCTGCCTAAATTGCCTCTCTCCTCCCACTAACAAAACATACAAGGTAACGGTTAAAATCCAGAGTGCTAGTTGAGCAATGATAGGTGAGCGGTCTCTCTGGAAACTTTTTCAGCTTCCCCTAGAGCTTGTAAGCAAAGTGTAAATTGACTATGTGCTTAGGAATTTACCAGCTCAGACAGACTGAAACAATTAGACAGAAAGCCAAGTAAGAGTGAGAGAGGGAGGCAGACCCCAGGCATGTGAGCTGAGCTGACATTCCTTTTAAAAGCTTCCCTTGGCCTCTTTCTCGATTGGCTGAAACCCTAGAGGGTTGACTGGCTAAACCACTTCCTCTCAGAAGTGTCTGTCCTCCCCAGGGGAGCTTGGGATGTGTAGTCTTGAAATCAGCTGAACTTTCAGAATCCTTCAGCCAGACTCCCTGGGTGAAGAAGTGCAGACTGGATTTCAATAGCTTTTCTGTATGATGAAGTGACCAGCATGCTTTTTGCAAAACACAGAGTTCTTCCAGGCTAAGAGCTGAAGCCTCTGTTTAAGGAATGGGGTCCCTCCCCCTGTCCCCCACTTCAGTTCTTTATTATCTCCCCTCTCCTTCCAAAGAGACTAAGCACGGCTGACAGCCTCATCAGTGCTGCTGATGGAGGCAGATCCCCTGACAGGCGTGGAGCAGTTCTCAGCAGCAGAGGAGCCTTGCCCAAGGGTTGGTCCCCAAAGCGGTACCTTTTCAGTAGTTTCTAAGGTGACCTGTTTACATGATGGCTGTTAATAATAGATTTTAGAGGAAGTAAGAGTGCGAAACCAAGCCCACAGACCACTTACAGAAAGCACTGCATATGCTTTGGTTTGGTTTTGTTTCTAATTTCCTCCCTCACTGTTGCCTTGGCCTGGGCAGCTCCTTGGCTTAGGGCAGTCAGATTTTTTTTTTTTTTTTTTTTTTCCCTAGCATTCTGGAACCTCATGCCCTCATTTGGTCTAAGCCAGTAACAACCTGTGTGAGGGTCCAAACTTGATGCATTACTCATGGGCTAAATGAACACAGTACACATGGATGGCCCAGGAGCATATAGATGTCATTGGTTTAATAAAATAGCAATCATCTTAGGTGTCATTGGACTTCCCTGGTGGCTCAGACGGTAAAGCATCTGCCTACAATGCAGGAGACCCGGGTTCGATCCCTGGGTCAGAAAAATCGTCTGGAGAAAGAAATGGCAATCCACTCCAGTACTCTTGCCTGGAAAATCCCATGGACAGAGGAGCGTGGTAGGCTCTAGTCCGTGGGGTCACAAAGAGTTGGACACGACTGAGCGACTTCACTTGGACTAGGTGTCATCACATTTCTAGTGGTCACTGATCATTAAGACCTGTACAAAAAAGAGCTTCACGACCCAGATAATCATGGTGGTGTGATCACTGACCTAGAGCCAGACATCCTGGAATGTGAAGTCAAGTGGGCCTTAGAAAGCATCACTAGGAACAAAGCTAGTGGAGGTGATGGAATTGCAGGGAGCTATTCCAAATCCTGAAAGATGATGCTGTGAAAGTGCTGTACTCAATATGCCAGCAAATTTGGAAAACTCAGCAGTGGCCACAAGATTGGAAAAGGTCAGTTTTCATCCCAATCCCAAAGAAAGGCAATGCCAAAGAGTGCTCAAACTACCGCACAATTGCACTCATCTCACACGCTAGTAAAGTAATGCTCAAAATTCTCCAAGCCAGGCTTCAGCAATATGTGAACCATGAACTTCCTGATGTTCAAGCTGGATTTATAAAAGGCAGAGGAACCAGAGATCAAATTGCCAACATCCGCTAGATCATCGAAAAAGCAAGAAAGTTCCAGAAAAACATCTATTTCTGCTTTATTGACTATGCCAAAGCCTTTGACTATGTCAGATCAGATCAGATCAGTCGCTCAGTCGTGTCCGACTCTTTGCGACCCCATGAACTGCAGCACGCCAGGCCTCCCTATCCATCACCAGCTCTCGGAGGTCACTCAGACTCACATTCATCAAGTCACTGATGCCATCCAGCCATCTCATCCTCGGTCGTCCCCTTCTCCTCCTGCCCCCAATCCCTCCCAGCATCAGAGTCTTCTCCAATGAGTCAACTCTTCTCATGAGGTGGCCAAAAACTGGAGTTTCAGCTTTAGCATCATTCCTTCCAAAGAAATCCCAGGGCTGATCTCCTTCAGAATGGACTGGTTGGATCTCCTTGCAGTCCAAGGGACTCTCAAGAGTCTTCTCCAACACCACAGTTCAAAAGCATCAATTCTTCGGGGCTCAGCCTTCTTCACAGTACAGCTCTCACATCCATACATGACCACAGGAAAGACCATAGCCTTGACTAGGCAGATCACAATAAACTATGGAAAATTCTGAAAGAGATGGGAATACCAGACCACCTGATCTGCCTCTTGAGAAATCTGTATGCAGGTCAGGAAGCAACAGTTAGAACTGGTCATGGAACAACTGACTGGTTCCAAATAGGAAAAGGAGTACGTCAAGGCTGTATATTGTCACCATGTTTATTTAACTTATATGCAGAGTACATCATGAGAAATGCTGGACTGGAGGAAACACAAGCTGGAATCAAGATTGCCGGGAGAAATATCAATCACCTCAGATATGCAGATGAAGATGATACCACCTTTATGGCAGAAAGTGAAGAGGAACTAAAAAGTCTCTTGATGAAAGTGAAAGTGGAGAGTGAAAAGGTTGGCTTAAAGCTCAATATTCAGAAAACGAAGATCATGGCATCTGGTCCCATCACTACATGGGAAATGGATGGGGAAACAGTGGAAACAGTGTCAGACTTTCTTTTTCTGGGCTCCAAAATCACTGCAGATGGTGAGTGCAGCCATGAAATTAAAAGATGCTTACTCCTTGGAAGGAAAGTTATGACCAACCTAGACAGCATATTCAAAAGCAGGGACATCACTTTGCCAACAAAGGTTTGCCTAGTCAAGGCTATGGTCTTTCCCGTGGTCATGTATGGATGTGAGAGCTGGACTGTGAAGAAGGCTGAGCGCCGAAGAATTGATGCTTTTGAACTGTGGTGTTGGAGAAGACTCTTGAGAGTCCCTTGGACTGCAAGGAGATCCAACCAGTCCATTCTGAAGGAGATCAGCCCTGGGATTTCTTTGGAAGGAATGATGCTAAAGCTGAAACTCCAGTACTTTGGCCACCTCATGGGAAGAGTTGACTCATTGGAGAAGACTCTGATGCTGGGAGGGATTGGGGGCAGGAGGAGAAGGGGACGACAGAGGATGAGATGGCTGGATGGCATCACTGACTCGATGGAGTGAGTCTGAGTGACCTCCGAGAGCTGGTGATGGACAGGGAGGCCTGGCGTGCTGCAGTTCATGGGGTCGCAAAGAGTCGGACACGACTGAGCGACTGATCTGATCTGATCTGACCATTAAGAATGTTGCAAAACAACAGATATTGAACATATAGCTTCCCTTGCATGGGAGTCAACAACATTTTTTGACCCCCGCCCCACACAAAATGACTTCTTATTCGAAAGGGCTGTTGAGCAGCATCTCAAACTATGGGGAAGACAGTTTCTGTTGGAACTTCCTACAGGCTTGCCATGCTCCTCTCTGCTTGACATGTGTTTTTGCCCCCTTTTAATTGCTTTCTTTTCTTCTTCCTGCTTTCCAATGTTGTGTTCGTTTCTGCTGTACAGTGAAGAAAATCAGCTATATGTACCCATATATCCCCTCCTTCTTGAGCCTCGCCGTCCCTCCCACATCTTTTGGTCACCACAGAGCACCGTGCTGAGCTCTCTGTGATGTACATCTGCTTCCCACTAGCTATCTGTTTTACAGAGGGTGGTGTGTATGTGTCGAGGTTACTCTCCCAGTTCACCTCCCCCAACCCTGCCATGTCCACACATGCGTTCTCTAAGTCTGCCTCTATTCCTGTCCTGGAAATGGGTTCATCTGTACCATCTTTCTAGATTCCATACATCTGCACTGATAGACTCAAAGCACTTCATGACATCTGTACAGAACGGTTGAGTAGGGGAAAGGTTGGATTAGTAGCCAGGATGGTGAAGTTCCTGTTTGTCCTTCGTGTCGAATTATCCAGCTCCCTTGTAGTAAGTTAGTAAATCGTAAATCTGAGCACTGCAGGGAATAAGTGCCAGCCCTCACTCCATATGAATGCATCTAAGGAAATGGTGTCCTGGTCCTGTTATGAGTGGGCCAGGTTTCCAAGTGTGGAATAAATGATTGGGAAATGAATTCTAGGGGCAATATTAGATCAAATTCAAAGACTTTGTAGGTGATGGACCTTAGCCAGTGCTTGAATAGCCAGGGTATATTAAGAAAACCTCTTAAAAGGATGACCTCCAATGCCTCACCATCCCATCTTTCTCACAGAAGTCAGAAGTGTGTGCCTTGATTTTCCCTAATGAATACTTAGCAGATTTCAGAATTGGTGAGAAAACTGCTTGCCTGAGGTACAGATTTGCAAGAAAATCAGCTAGACTATTCTTAAACATCCCTGGCCTTTATCATTTCTTTTTCTATGCTTAGGCCACTTATACCAAAAGTTTTATTCTCTGCTTTCTTAGAAGTCCACTAGCAAATCCCTATAGAAGTATACATACAAACTTATTTCTCTAAAGACTAATATCCTTGTTGAGTATTAGCAGTGGGAGAAATGCAATACAATGAGAACAGGAAGAAACAATTAGAATTTCATCTGCAATTTATTTTTCTATCACTCCTAAAATTTTTCTATTTTGTGTTTGTTTTATAAGCTAAATAACAACATAACAGTTTTATATATGCTTTATAAATTAATGTGCATATAATGGGAGTGGTAACTCAGCTGGTTAAGAATCCACCTGTAATGCAGGCGACCCTGGTTCGATTCCTAGGTTGGGAAAATCCTTCTGGAGAAGGGATAGGCTACTCACTCCAGTATTCTTGGGCTTCTCTTGTGGCTCAGCTGGTAAAGAATCTGCCTGCAATGCAGGACACCTGCGTTTAAACCCTGGGCTGGGAAGATTCCCTGGAGAAGGGAATGGTTGCCCACTCCAGTATTCTGGCCTGGAGAATTCCATGGACTGCCTAGTCGATGGAGCTGCAAAGAGTCGGACATGACTGACTGACTTTCACTTTATATATACTTTATAAATTAATGTATATATAATGAGAATACTTACATTTTTTAATGGTAGGGTACACATTAAAAATTTTAGACACATCACTTCTTAGCCTTTTGGCTAAGATCAAGTGTCAAAAATTTAGACACTAAAATTTGGAACATGTCTCCTTTTGTTTTGTTGTTGCAGTCGCTTAGTTGTGTCCAATTCTTTGTGACCCCATGGACTGCAGCACGCTAGGCTTCCCTGTCCTTCTCTATCTTATGGAGTTTGCTCAAACTCATGTCCATTGAGTCGATGATGCCTTCCCACCATCTCATCCTGTCACCCCCTTCTTTTCCTACCCTCAATCCTTCTTTCCTTTCGTTTAAGTAGACAAATTGTCTAGAAGGTACTCAGTGTCACCCTAGGAAGTCTACTGGGTGACCAAGGCTGTGAGTCTAATTTTCTCTCACAACATCAAGGACTTTCCAGGGCTCATTCATTTTCATTATGAAATAGAGGAAATGAAAATGAGCCAACTCACAGTGAAACGATTTGAGGCAAATTTCTTCCCTGGGAAGAAAAAAGATCTTAAAAATCTGCATGAGCCATAAACTCCTGGTGCAGGACCAGAGGAGGGGGGACCATCTTATTCTCTGCTGAAGGATCGACTAGGGGAATGGCCACTTGGGATGGAGATGCTCGAAGGATGCAAGAGTGAAGTCCAAGGTATGAGGTCTACCCTGGATGGATCTGCTTGTATGGATATGTGTTCCTTGACACATATCCATGACCTTGGCTGTCTTCCTTTAAAACCCTTTTAGGCTGGAGGAAGATTTAAATAATATTTTAAAAAATCTCTGCAAGCATCATCAACAATGTAAAGGTTAATTTTAAGTATCAGTTTGACTGTGGCCAAGATTAAACAGTATTTCCGGTATGTAAGTGTGAGTGTTTCTGAATGAGATTAGCACTGAATGTGTGGACTCATTGAAGAGGATTCCTCTCCCCCGGGCAGACCAGAGGGCCCCCTCTAATCACGGAGGGTCTGAATAGAGCAAAAAGCAGAGGAAGGAGGAATTCACCCTCTGGGTTCCCTCCTTGCCTGCCCAAGCAGGACTTTTCTCCTGCCCTTGAACTGAGATCTACACCATCAGCCGGTTTCCCTGATTCCCCTGAATCACACACTACTGGTTTCCCTTGAGGGTTTCCCAGGTAGCGCAGTGGGTAAAGAATCCAGCTTCAATGCAGGTAACATGAGTTCAATTCCTGGATTGGAAAGATCCCCTGGAGGAGGGCATGGCAACCCACTCCAGTATTCTTGCCTGGAGAATCCTTTGATGAGAGGAGCCTGGTGGGCTATAGTCCACAGGGTCACAGAGAGTCAGACACGACTGAAGCACCTGAGCATGCTACACTTGGCTTCCCTAGTGACCAGCTTCAGACATGGGGACTTCTTCAGCCCTCACAACTGCATGAGTCAAGTCCTTGTAATAAAGTTCTGTATATATATCCCCATTGGTTCTGTTTCTCTGCTGCTGCTAAGTCACTTCAGTCGTGTCCGACTCTGTGCGACCCCACAGACGGCAGCCCACCAGGCTCCCCCGTCCCTGGGATTCTCTAGGCAAGAACACTGGAGTGGGTTGCCATTTCCTTCTCCAATGAATGAAAGTGAAGTCGCTCAAGTCGTGTCCAACCCTCAGCGACCCCATGGACTGCAGCCCACCAGGCTTCTCCATCTGTTTCTCTGGAGAGAGCTAATACAAACAACACTAAAACCCACATAATTCTATACTTTTTGCTGTATGTACATGTGAAAAAGTTCTCACGGTTCCAGAAGAGGTCAATAGGAAACTTTCCCTAGGAAAACCCTTGGACCTGGGGTGGGGGACAGGGGACAGAAGGTTGGTTGTAAATAAGAAAATGTTCTCTTGAGTTCTGGGAGAAGGCACAATTTATTTAGTCAAATTATTTTTACAACATAGGCTTCACGGACAGTTGTCAACTTAACACTTTATATAGTTTAAAAGAGTCAATGATTACCTGCAAAATTATATATATTTTAATATCTAAAAATATATTGTATATATAAGGCAGAAAATCCCTTGTATCCACAAGGGAAAGTTTAGTTGCTGTTTTCCAAGTTGTGATGATTGTAGTTCAGTTATTTACAAACATCTCCAAAGCAGTTAACGGTTTAAAGGGGTTGCTTTGACTCACTTCTGCTCATTTGTTAAATAATTACAGTGATTCTCTTTCGGGTAAGTCAGTGACTTCAAAGTCCTGTTCTCTTTTCTGCAACAAGTCACATTATGCTTTTTTAAAAACCAGCTATAAAAACGTATAAGCAGCCCAAATGTACAGATTGACAAAAAGATGTACAAATTACATTAAAAAAAATAACGACTGATTTGATAGGAACACTGTATCTGTGACCGAGGTCAACTCGTTTCTTTACTCTTTTTCACTTTTTAATTATTTACTTTTAATACTGTGAGATATAGGAAAATAACTCTGCATAATTTATACAGTAAGTTGCTTTGTGGTTGGTGGACCCGGACTGATCGTCTGACAAGCGCACAGCACTTGCGAATCTGTTTGTGTTTAGAAATCCCTAGGACTTTTCAAAGTACTGGGACCCATTGTCATTATTTTTTTTTTAGTTATTTACTTCTCTGGCTTTTCAGGAATGTGTATTTGCATTAACATCTCTTAGTTCATATTTTGACTACTTCTAGACAGAATGGTCAGCCCAGCGCATATTTACTGCCCACTGAGAGGGATTCTGCAATGCCCGTGGCTTCTTAAATACACACTTGTTTCTTTCTGTTAAATTCCAGTTGGGAGAAAACTTCACTGGCCTTACAACCAATGTTCCAGTTGCCCTCCACTGAGTTAGGTCTTCCTAAGATAAGATGACGGGGAAGGCAATGGCACCCCACCCCAGTACTCTTGCCTGGAAAATCCCACGGATGGAGGAGCCTGGTGGGCTCCAGTCCATGGGGTCGCTAAGAGTCGGAGACGACTGAGCGACTTCCCTTTCACTTTTCACTTTCATGCATTGGAGAAGGAAATGGCAACCCACTCCAGTATTCTTGCCTGGAGAATCCCAGGGACAGAGGAGCCTGGTGGGCTGCCGTCTATGGGATCGCACAGAGTTGGACACGACTAAGCTTCCTGCCTCTAGTTCACTAAGCCTCAAACCAGAGCATAACTGGTTAAGTCCATGATTCTTTATCCTACTGAACCCTTCAAGGTTCAAAATGAGACCCGTGTGTCTGTAAGAAACTGTTTTTGGTCCTAAAAATATAAATCTACATACAGTTTCTTTCCCAGAACCATGACACAACCATTCCAGTAATCTAAATATTTAACTCATAGGTTGACAGGGGATTGGGACTCCAAACTGGCATACTGGCCCATGGAATTATCCATCTCTTTGTTCAAGGTAGAGAAAAGCAGGAGTTACCAATGTTAAAAAAAAAAAAAAAGAGTTGTTTTTAAAGAACAGGTACAAAAGTTCTACCCAACAAGAAAGAGCATCCAGTTTTGTTTTCTCTCCAAGGCCACGTGGAGGTGTAAGGGAGGGGGCTTCAGCGAGAAGGCCGCCAATGAGGAAGCATCTAGTAGTAGCTGCCTAAGTGTGAGGGCACGTGGGTGTTGGGATGGCGGGGGACGTTGGGGTTGGGGTAGATGCCCCCCGTGGGGGGAGGTCCAGTATTGTGACGCCGCTCCGAAGAAGCTGGAGGACGTGACGGGCATGGAGGACGGGTGGGGAGGGACAAAGTTCACCTTCTGTTGGTGGGTGTGGTAGGAAGGCACGTAGGAGATGTCGGAAGGGTACTTGTACATGGACGACTCAGTGGGATGCGGTTGCAGAGCCTGGGCGATGCCGTGGAAGTCAAATTTGTAGGCATACCTCTTGCCATGCACTTTGGTCATAATGTTTTTGTCATAGTAGTATCGGAGGGCCCGGCTCAGCTTGTCGTAATTCATGTTGGGTTTGCTCTTGCGCTCCCCCCAGCGCCGGGCCACCTCATCGGGGTCCGTCATTTTGAACTCTCCGTTGGTCCCCTCCCAGGTGATGCAGCTGGCGTTGGCGCTGTCCGAGAGCAACTCCAGGAGGAACTGCCACAGCTGGATCTGCCCGCTCCCTGCAGCAGAGAGAAAACAGAGGCTCCGCCTGAGAAACCAGAACCTGATCCCTAAGTGCAAGGGTCCACTCACCCCAGACAGGAACCCCAGGATCTCCTTCTACAGTCAGAATCCACTTCTCACCCAGACTGGCATAATCAGCAAGGTTAGATCTTTAGATAAGCTGCCTCCAGCCTGGTGAAATTCACTCAGAGCCAGCTGTGTGGCTTGGGGCAAGGCACACCCCATCCCTTTGGGGTAAGATGCTTGCCTCTCTTCTTCTGTAAAGGCCTGAACCACTGTCTACTCCTTATTCAGTGCTGGCCTCCCTCAGAGTCCCAGGGGAACATGTGACAGCACTTTAGGCTGAAGCAACCTGAACTGCTCCTTAGCCTTTGTGCTTGGCTCTCTGCTCTAAGTTCCACAGAGAACATGGGCAGAGAGAAAAAAGAAAGAGGAGAGAGAGCTGGTGGCTTTCTCATCCTCTGAGCAGAAACGGCCTGGAGACAGGAGCAGTGGGACTTCCCTGGTGGGACGGTGCTGGCCTCGCATTTTCAAAGGGCCTATTAACTCACATAGGAGGTGCGCTTGGTTCAGAACTCGCTTGAGAGTTACCTGAATCACAAACCCTTAAAATACACTGTCGAGTTTATTTTATCTGCGACCTCTTACCTAGGAAGCCAAGTAATGCTGCAATACCATCTAAAGTGAATACTGAGGCAGCTTTAGAATATGTATTCACCGAGAGCTGGCTAGAACTTGTTCCTCGCCCTTCCCACACCCACCCCCTCCATCTTTCCCCGCTGAAACTTATCTCAACCTCAGCGCACATACATGGGGCTAAAATGTTTGTGGTCCAGAGGCATCTTCAGCTTATGGATATCATCACCACCTAATGACAAGCCCTGTTCTCTCCTTGTGCACTAGAGAAACAGGGGTCAAACAGTTCAAGGAAAGGCATACATGTCCCTCCTCCGTCAGGTGTCTGAACTGAGGACATCTTGAAGTGAAGTTGCTCAGTCGTGTCCAACTCTTTGCGACCCCATGGCCTGTAACCTACCAGGCTCCTCTGTCCATGGGATTTTCCAGGCAATAGTCCTGGAGTGGATTGCCATTTCCTTCTCCAGGGGATCTTCCCAACCCAGGGATCGAACCCGGGTCTCCCGCATGGTAGACAGACACTTTATCGTCTGAGCCGCCAGGGAAGCTTCCCTTGGTGATCTCATAGAACTATGGAACATTCTGGAACACAACCTCTCAGGCCAAAGTAAACTCACCAGGATTGGCTAGGCGACTGCTGGTTGGGCCCAGGATCTGATATGGATCTAAGAAGACAAGAAAGGAAATTTGCTTCACTGTTACGAAAAATATAAAAACAACAGCATTAACAATAAGAATACCCCTAAGGGTTTCTACTTTTATTTTGATATCATAGGAAAGCCTGATTTCAGAAAACTGCACTGCTTTTACTTGCAAACCTTAAAGATCATGATCAGAGTTATGATCTATATCCCGACTATTACAGAAACACCATGAAATAGTGATAGTATCATTTTTTCATATTTAGTGTCTAAAATTTATAGATAATGCTGTCATTACCTACAACAGAAAAATAAAAAAACATTTGGAAAGGAGCTACCTGATATCCAGTCACATGAATAAGGTGAAGTATGGCTTATTAAAAGAGCTTAAAGTCTAACAGTGTCTTTGTAAAGGTCTTACAACAGTCTTTGTACATACAAATTTATTTATTTATTTCTGACCATGCCATGCAGCCTGTGGGATCTTAGTTCCCTGATGAGGGATTGAACTCAGTCTGCAGTGGAAGTGCTGAGTCTTAACCACTGGTTGCTGCCGCTGCTAAGTCGCTTCAGTCGTGTCCGACTCTGTGCGACCCCATAGACGGAAGCTCACCAGGCTCCCCCGTCCCTGGGATTCTCCAGGCAAGAACACTGGAGTGGGTTGCCATTTCCTTCACCAATGCATGAAAGTGAAAAGTGAAAGTGAAGTTGCTCAGTCGTGTCCGACTCTTAGCGACCCCATGGACTGGAGCAGGGAATTTCTTTGTTGCTGTTCAGTCACCCAGTTGTGTCTGACTCTCTGACTGCATGGACTGTAACCTGCCAGGCTATTCTGTCCATGGGATTCTCCAGGCAAGAAAGCTGGACTGGATTGACATTTCCGTCTCCAGGGGATCTTCCTGACCCAGGGATCGAATCCATGTCTCCTGTGTCTCCTGCATTGGAAGGCGGACTCTTTATCTCTGAACCACCTGGGAATCCCTGACTGGTCTTTAATAGCTCTAACTATTACTAACTATTACATGTCTCTCTTTTTCTGATGCAGCATAAAAGACACATGCCTGGAAATCAAGTAGCCTGGGTTCTAGCCCAACTAAGTTATCAGCTAAATAACTCAGGGGACAGTCTCTGGGTAGTTTTTCTCCTCTGCAAAATGATAGGTTTGGCTCTTGGATTCTCCAGTTCCCTTCCAGTACAACCTTCTATGATTTTAAGCCTGGAAAAGTTGACACCAACCAACCACAATTTGTATTTTAGCCATAAAATGATTATATATTTATACACACACACACACACACACACACACACACACACACTCACACACACACATATATATATGAATTTCTTTTTTTAAGATAACATCTCTTTATTTTATTTATTTTGGCCTCACCACATGGCATGTGTGATCTCAGTTCCCTGACCAGGAATCAAACCCCTGCTCCCCAGAGTGGAAGCATGGAGTCTTAACTACTGGACATCCACGGCAGTCCTTAAAATGATTATTCTTAATATCTCTGTTTACATAAAACTTATATGATAGTTTAGCCATAAAAGAAACCTTTGCAATACTGACATAGTGAGGACTATCGTCTTCTTTTCAGCTGAGATCATGGTAGAGAGCTGGATCACAGCTTGGTGATGATGTCATACGTTTAATACAATTTTACAATTTCTATATAATTATAATTTTAAAAAATCAACATGATTTAGGGGTTTTGCTCACAACCACAAATTAACTTGAAGAGTCCTTAAGACCTCTCAATCTACCCCTTTCTATCTATACAGTGTGACAACTAAAATATTTGAGGGAAGGTAATTTGGTCACCTGATGTGAAGAGCTGACTCATTGGAAAAGACCTTGATGCTGGGAAAGACTGAGGACAGGAGGAGAAGAGGGTGACAGAGGATGAGATGGTTAGGTAACATCACTGACTCAATGGACATGAGTTTGAACAAACTCCCAGAGGCAGTGAAGGACAGGGAAGCCTGGCGAGCTGCAGTCCACGGAGTCACAAAGTCAGACAGGACTGAGCGACTGAACAACAATGTCTAATTTTGTTGTTGTTGGGGACTCTTTAAATCCTCCATGTCAAATCCTCTCTGTCTGACTTGTGTTTCAGTCAGCAAGTTCTCAGCCTTCCTGAAGAAATGCAGGTCAACTTTCTACTGCTTATCTTCAATGGAAATGGAAAGCCAAGTATGTTCATCCAAAGCAACAGCATGTTCAGAGCTTACTCTAAGCTGTGTCCCAAGAGAGACGGAGCTGAGCTTGGGAGGGTGCACATGGCGGTCTTCAGATTCATGAAGAACCTTCACAGAAAACAAGAGGAAGACCTTTCCACAGGGAAAACTGGGAAGCTTGAATGGAAGACCCAGCACTGGGGAGACTTTGGCTCAAATAGTGGAATTGAGCCTGGCTAGGTATTGAGCTCATAGCTATAAGTATTCAAGTGGAGATGATGCAGTCACAAGACTGAGATGTTACAGGAGGATGTAGTAAACCTAGATGTCTCTAGGTTCCCTTGCCATACGAAGAGTCTCCAATTCCATGGTTTTCAAAGTTGCTCTGCCTTAATTGTTAAGGAGATTCACTATAGGGATGGAAGAAGGTGAAGCAACTTGGGAGTTTGGGATGATAGCTCTCGTATTCCCTGAATCCAGCTGTGCTGCTTCTGGCAAATCATCTCTTGAGATCTCCGTTTCTTTATTTTACAACATGAAACATGTTCATCTTGAGGTTCCTTTCACCTCTAATATGTCATGAGTCTCTCCACATTCCAGGGCTAGGTACGCCATGCACAGATCTAGTACAGTGTCAAATATAGGATTCTATGAAGAAGAACAGTGATGACAAACACAAGATACTGTCTAAATCCTCCTCTGCTGACCACGTGGCACCAGTAGCTGCACAGGAAATAAAGGAGGGCTCGAACATCATAGACAGGTACCTGGCTGGGGCCGCTGTTCCGTATTCTTACTCATCGTTTGTGCTCCAGCAAGCGGGGGACCTGCGGCAAGAAGAGAAATATGGTAAGTGGAGCCATTCTCCATGAAAGGGAGGGAACGTCTCTTCAAGCACATCCCCACCGAGCAGGATAATTGTGCTTTCCCGTTCACTCCCTCACTCGGTCACTCTACTTATTCATTCATTTTATGTTATAAATATCTATCCAGAATCTATGTACTGGCACTGTTCTCAATGCTAGGGACCCAGCACTGAGCAAGGGGTTCCTGCCAGAGCTTATTTTAATGGAGGAGACAATGATAAATAGCAATAAATACGGAGAAGGAGCATGTCTGATGGTACTGGGGCTGTGGATTTCATTTTTAAATAGAAAACTGAGAAAGGTCTTTAATGAGAAGGTGGCATTTGAGCGCCAGTCTCCTGCTCTTGTGTTTCCACATCTTTTGAGCTCCCCTCTTTGTGGCATCTCTTAGTACACCCTTCCTGCTCCTGCCATCACATCACATCTCCACGTTAGAGCTGTGTTGCTTCTTGCACCGTCTTTGGTTTCATCTGACTGGCATCTTCATCACTCCTCTGTCTTCTCACTGACCCTTCAAATGCTATTTAGCCAGTTTAATCTCCATAAACCACTTCATTCCACCATCCACAAACCTCAGTGACTCACTGTTGACTAAAGCACTGAGGTCCGAGCATCTTTGAACCCCTTCCTTACCCGTCCAGACTTTTCTTTTCCTTTGTGCACCCTAAACTCCAGGAACCCAAGTCCTCCCTGACTCTCAGACATATTGGCCTTAATGTCTTTCCCTGACCCTGCCTCTCCTGGGAGGGCATCTTTCCCATCTCTCTGGGTCCAAATCCTGCCTCTCTTTCTAGAACCAACTCTTATGATTCCAGGTCCCCAAGGCGTTCCTGACGCCACCTGGAGAGAAAGGGTTGTGTGTGTGTGTGTGTGTGTTTGACTCCTCTCCCCTCCTGGAGAGACTGGTCCATTCCTGGTTCACCATGTGAAACCCACACTGCCCAGGGCTGGAGGCAGAGTAAACAGATAATCAGATCAGATCAGATCAGATCAGTCGCTCAGTCGTGTCCGACTCTGCGACCCCATGAACTGCAGCACGCCAGGCCTCCCTGTCCATCACCAGCTCTCGGAGGTCACTCAGACTCACATTCATCGAGTCAGTGATGCCATCCAGCCATCTCATCCTCTGTCGTCCCCTTCTCCTCCTGCCCTCAATCCCTCCCAGCATCAGAGTCTTCTCCAATGAGTCAACTCTTCGCATGAGGTGGCCAAAATACTGGAGTTTCAGCTTTAGCATCATTCCTTCCAAAGAAATCCCAGGGCTGATCTCCTTCAGAATGGACTGGTTGGATCTCCTTGCAGTCCAAGGGACTCTCAAGAGTCTTCTCCAACACCACAGTTCAAAAGCATCAATTCTTCGGCGCTCAGCCTTCCATATTATTAAAAGGGCTTGTGGCTATTTCTTGGGCATTAATTTTCAGTCCTAACCTCTTTCTTGAAAGAATTCCCTTCACCATCCATTTCTGTGCTTGATATTTTACCTCCTAGAGACAGCAAGATTGACATGTTCTGGGTCAGGACTTTATGAATCATTCTTTCCCCTGCACTCTTCACAGGAGATTCTGGGTCAGATTTCAACACAAACTGATGTCATACCACTAGCATCTCCTCATCCGGTTACCACCCCACCTCAACGTTCCATGAAATGAGGTAGAGATGTTGGTAGGATTCTAGCCTGACAATTAGGGAAGCAGGTGAATTCATGGAGGGTCATTATTGAAACTTAAATGGCAGAATCCAAACCCAGGGATTTTTCATTCATACAGAAACTTGTCCCAAGAAACTTGACAACTTCAAACATTCTAAAGCCAAATGCAGTGAAACAAAACTCAAATGTCTGAGTGAAAATTCCATTATCTTTCTGGGACTAGGTATCACTGACAGGTTCTACATTGGTAATTAATTTTGATGTCCATTCAAAAAGCAGAATTATGACCTTGTTCTCCACCCCACCCCAGAAAAAGGTTTTCCTCCCAAAGAACAGTGACATTTACTTACTTTTGTTGAGGCCAGAATTCATGTTACTGCCCCAACCTCCTCTCCTGACTGAGTCATAGGAAGGGTCTAGTGGAAAAAAAACAAATAGAGATATATCAGCCTCAATTGATGTGGATTTGAGCAAACGCCAGGAGATGGTGGACAGGAGAGCCTGGCATGCTATAGTCCGTGGGGTGGCAGAGTCAGACACAACCGAGTGACTGAACAACAATGAAAGCATCTTCTGCTCTTCAGAAAGGTTGCCTGAAGATTATCTTTTAGTGATCCAGAAAAATTGAATTTAACTTAGCAATAACTTCAAGCATCACTAAATTCCAGAAGTGCATTTCCCTGGGGCAAATAGGGATGAACAGAAGTAATACTGCCACACTGATTGGGAGTCAAAGGGGTGGAAAGAACCCTGAATTTGAAGTCACAGAGTTGGTTCAGGTTCTATCTTTCCACCATTTGTTGTGAGACCTTGGATGAGTCCAGACATCCCTGGGCCTCAGCTTTTCAAAATATGTAATTAAGAGTCTTCCCTGGTGGTCCAGTGGATAAGACTTCATGCTCTCAATGCAGAGGGCCTGGGTTCAGTCCCTGGTTAGGAAACTAGATCCCACATGCTACAGCTAAGAGTTCACATGCTGCAACTAAAAAAAAAAAAAAAAGATCATGTATGCTGAATCTAAAAGAAACCCTGCACACCACAGTGAAGACTGAAGATCTCGTGTACTCCAACAAAGACAAGGCACTACCAAACACTTTCTAAAAAAAATATGGAAATAAGATTTTCCATGATTTAATCTACCTTAAAGGGTATGAAAATGTTATCAACTGCATATCTGTGTCCTCCTCAAACTCATACGCAGATGTCTAATCCCCAATGTGATCGTAATAGGAGGTGGAGTCTTGGGAGGTAATTAAGTCTTAAGGGTGGGGCCCATATGAAGAGGGTTAGTGCCCTTATAAGAAGAGGTCACAGAGGTAGCTTGCCTGCGTGCCTCCTGCCATTTGAGGGCACAACAAGAAGGCAGCCATCTGCAATCCAGACAGGAGGGCCTCCAACACCTGACCGTGCTGGCACATGACCTCAGACTTTCAATCTCCAGAACCGTCAGAAGTTAGTGTTGTGTATAAGCCTCCCAGCTCATCATACTTTGTTACAGCAGCCCCAAGGGATGAAGACAGGTAATGATCAAATGAGATAACACGTGTGAAGCATCTTATAAGGCATTCTACAAACATAATCTAAGTTTAGAAAGAAAAAAAGTGTCCAGAGCCTGTGTTGCAAAACCCTTTAAGCAGCTCTGCGGAGATGGTCATGTCTAGATTAAAGGCTCATGGACAAACCGTCTCATAGCCGTGCCTCAAGGCCCCAGTGGTGGTTTCAGCCTCTCATTCCAGCACATGTTTGGGCACATTCTGGACTCTCATTGGCCCCTCAGCTTTTCTGTTGATAGTGGAGAGCTGGGTGATGACCACAGCAAAAGGAAAAGGGGCAGAGGTGTGGCTGGACCAAGAAACAAAGGGCTGGAGAGACGCTTCCCACCTGGACTGCAGAGAGGCTTCAAATCACCTTGGTGGACACTATTGAATCTGAACATTCATGATCCCAATGTTTTTCTTGAAAGAATCCACACACCTCCCTAACTCTGTGCAGAAACTGGCTTAACCGACTGGCTGGAAACGTCTTTTCCTTTCTCACACTGTGAGTCCCGTGGAGACATGGAGCAGGAATAGCAGAAGAGCTTAAGGATATAGAACTATGACTTTCAAAGTCTTTCCATGGACAACAAAGAAACCATAAAAACCATCCGGACAAATGGAGTGCAAACCTCATCAAACGACTGTCAGACGGGGTGAAACGCAAACCATCCCCCTCCACCCCTTCTGAGCCTCACAAACAAATTAGAATAAGAACTGTGAAGATGGGCTGGCTGGTCCCATGGCCTGTTCTGATTGTTTCTGGCTAAGAAGAACCAAACTATAGGAACGGATTTTTGGTGGAAAAATCCACGTGCAGATGCACATTCCTCCTAGTTTTGGAAAAGCCAGGGCAGTTTTGAAATTACAATCATTAGCAGTTAGCATGAAAAGCAAAAACAGAAAGTGAGGGGATGGAGATGGGAAGAAGGGGAGGGAAGGGGGCAAAAGAGACAGATCTGGCTCATTTGAATTGTCTGTTTTTATTTTTGACTCTTCTTTTCACAATTTCTTCTGCAAATAGATTCCTGTGCTTGCTTAAAAACAAAGCAGAACAGAAACAAACAAAGAACCTAACTTATTTACAAGCCGGGGTATGTGGTTGAAGGTTCTCATGGGTATTTTCTGGACTGTCTGGCAGGGGGCAACAGTGTGTACAAGGCTGGGGGACCTTTGAGGAAAGGCCGGGTTCTTCCAAAATTCTTCTTTGGGGTTGGGGTGTTGTTTAAGCCTCCAGGCATTTGTCTGGGACTGATTTCTGCAGTGGATTGTGTATTTGGATATAGAGTGCAAGTGAAAGAATATCAAACAAGTCCTCTATTCTTGCCTTTATTATTTTTATTAAATTAATTAGTTAACTAAAATTTTTATTGCAGTATGTTGTGTTAATTTCTGCTGTACAGAAAAATGAATCAGTCATGTGTATACATATATCCCCTCTTTTTTATATTTCCTTTCCAATTAGATCACCACAGAGCACTGAATAGAGTTCCCTGAGTTGTAGAATAGGTTCTCATTAGTTATCTATTTTATACATGTGTGTGCAATGGCACCCCACTCCAGTACTCTTGCCTGGAAATCTCATGGATGCAGAAGCCTGGTAGGCTGCAGTCCATGGGGTCGCTAAGAGTCAGGCACGACTGAACGACTTCACTTTCACTTTTCACTTTCATGCATTGGAGAAGGAAAGGGCAACCCACTCCAGTATTCTTGCCTGGAGAATCCCAGGGACAGAGGGGCCTAGTGGGCTGCTTTCTATGGGGTTGCACAGAGTCGGACTTAGCAGCAGCAGGAACAACAGCTGGGTGCTCGGTTGTGTCTGACTCTTCGCGACCATATGGACTATAGCCCACCATGGGATTTTCCAGGCAAGAATACTGGAGTGGGCTGTCATTTCCTCCTCCAGGGGATCTTCCCTACACAGGGATTGAACCCACATCTCCTGCACCCCATGCATTGGCAAGCAGGTTCTTATACCACTGAGTCATCTGGGAAGCATCATTTTATATGTACTAATGTATATATGTCAATTTCAATCCCTCAGTTCATCCCATCCCTCCTCCATCCCCCTTGGTATCCATACTTTTTTTGTTCTCTATATCTGTGTCTCTATTTCTGCTTTGTAAATAAATAAGATCATCTATACCAATCTTTTCAGATTCCACATATATGCGTTAATATACAATATTTGTTTTTCTCTTTCTGACTTCACTCTGTATGAAAAAAAACGATTCAAAAAGACACATACACTGCAGTGTTCACTGCAGAACTGTTCACAGTAGCCAGGACGTGGAAACAAAGCTGTCCATCAACAGAGGAAAGGATAAAGAAGACATAGGACATATACACAATGGAATACTATTCAGCCATAAAAAGGAACACAAGTGGGTCATTTGTAGAGATGCAGATAGACCCCTGTCCTTGCCTTTAAATAGGAGAAGATAACAAATAGAAGATTGTGAGGCTGTACAGGTCATGTGCCAAAGGAGTGCTGGAGACCCTGGGGGTGAAGGAGGGAGAAGCCAGTCTAAGTGGGGCTGGGTGGCTTGAGTGAGGCCTCTTTGGAGAGAAGAGAGCACGCATCAGAGGTGGGCATGTGGCAGACATGAGCAGTGAGATGTGAATGTGTCCGGTGGGAGACAACCACCTGTGAGTCTGTAGTTGTGGGGATGAGGTCAGGCTCAAGACTGTGTCCACGGCCGATCAACAAGCTTAGTAGCCCTGGGTCACAGGCAGCAGAAACCAGGAGAGGCCCCTGGCAGGTGGCAATACCGTGAACACACGATGTGGTGGAGCAGGCAGCCCATGGTGGATGGATGCAGTGGGTACCGGGGGGGACGAGAGGTGAACCTAGCAGGAACGGAATAGAAAGTGGAATAGAAAGTGACAAATTCATGCAAAGAGAAACAGCAAATCACCGAGTTCCAGGAATTGGTGTGTGTTATCTGAAGTTTTGACTTGACTTGTGACTTACTCTGCACTGATAAAGATCTCTGACTCAGAGTTTTCGAAGCAGTTTTTTTTCTCGATCCTTAATTTACTGGAGGAATCCATCCTCTCTGAAAGCTATGTTATATTCATTCAGAAGAAACTTTTTTTTTTTAAGGCCCACCTTAAGGCTTTGGCTATAGTTACCATCGACTTCTTACCAGCTATTCCTATTCCTTTTTTAATTGAAGGATGATGGCTTTACAGAATTTTGTTGTTTTTCTGTCAAACCTCAACACAAATCAGCCATAAGTATACATATATAGCCTCCTATTTTTTTATTCTAACAGTACAGGCATGCAAAAATTACAGGACACCTGGATGAATTCCCTGTAACCAACAGAGGGCAGGTCGTGGCTGGATTTTTCTCTAGTGGTGGATACTCTATCAGAAGAGTGTCTGGGAGCCCTGTCTTTTCCTGCGACACCCTGGGGGTCTGGGAGAAGCCTGGTTGAGAGAACTTTTGAGGTCCCCACCAACTCTAAAGTCCTATCAGATCAGATCAGATCAGTCGCTCAGTCGTGTCCGACTCTGCGGCCCCATGAACTGCAGCACGCCAGGCCTCCCTATCCATCACCAGCTCTCGGAGATCACTCAGACTCACATTCATCGAGTCAGTGATGCCATCCAGTCATCTCATCCTCTGTCGTCCCCTTCTCCTCCTGCCCTCAATCCCTCCCAGCATCAGAGTCTTCTCCAGTGAGTCAACTCTTCGCATGAGGTGGCCAAAATACTGGAGTTTCAGCTTCAGCATCATTCCTTCCAAAGAAATCCCAGGGCTGATCTCCTTCAGAATGGACTGGTTGGATCTCCTTGCAGTCCAAGGGACTCTCAAGAGTCTTCTCCAACACCACAGCTCAAAAGCATCAATTCTTCGGCGCTCAGCCTTCTTCACAGTCCAGCTCTCACATCCATACATGACCACAGGAAAGACCATAGCCTTGACTAGGCAAACCTTTGTTGGCAAAGTGATGTCCCTGCTTTTGAATATGCTATCTAGGTTGGTCATAACTTTCCTTCCAAGGAGTAAGCGTCTTTTAATTTCATGGCTGCAGTCACCATCTGCAGTGATTTTGGAGCCCCCAAAATAAAGTCTGACACTGTTTCCACTGTTTCTCCATCTATTTCCCATGTAGTGATGGGACCAGATGCCATGATCTTTGTTTTCTGAATGTTGAGCTTTAAGCCAACCTTTTCACTCTCCACTTTCACTTTCATCAAGAGGCTTTTGAGTTCCTCTTCACTTTCTGCCATAAGGGTGGTATCATCTGAATATCTGAGGTTATTGATATTTCTAAAGTCCTATAGTAGGTACCAAAAAAAAAAAAGTGACAGAAACAGAAAGGCCACGAGCAATCAGCCTGAAGTGCCTCCTCCAGTGAAGGTAACAGAGCAATAAACAGCATCGGTCATGCCTATAGCCAAGGGTCCCAGAGCAGAGTGTGAAATCAGAGCAGCAAAGGCCACAAGGCTCCCTTCCCATGTGCTCTTTCATTTCCACCCACTTGCATGGAAAATCTCGCCTTTGGAATCTGAGTTCACGAAAGACACCTGGGTCCATTTACTGAGGAGTTTAACAAATGCTGTCAGTGGGCACTGGGGTACGTGAGGGCACCTACTAAAAGGAAGGTTGAAATGAAAACCAGTGTTTTTGGATTAAATCCTACTGCAAGGACAGAGCTGAAGACGGGGAAGGCCAAGATCAAGAGCTAAGATCTGGCATTCTGCCTTAGAGGTTGGAAGCACCAGGGCAGCCCTGCAGGTTAAATGAGATACCCAGGCAAACAGCTGGCATGGTGCCTAGCACAGAGTGAAACTCAGTGAACGTTAGCAAGTAATATTATTGCAATTACTGCTATATTTGCATCATTAAATACCTTTGGAGTGGGTTGTGATTTCCTTCTCCAATGCATTAAAGTGGAAAGTGAAAGTGAAGTTGCTCAGTCGTGTCCGACTTTTAGCGACCCCATGGACTGCAGTCTACCAGGCTCTTCCATCCATGGGATTTTCCAGGCAACAGTACTAGAGTGGGGTGCCATTGCCTTCTCCAATTAAATACCTTATTAATGTTCAAACCCAGAATAAACAGGTTGGCCAGCCCTACCAAATATACATTAACCCCCCTCCCTTTGCTTCCATCTATCTTACTTTGCTCTACTTATTTTTTCATGTATCGCCTAATTTAATCAAGTAGGCTATGGTTTTTCCAGTGGTCATGTATGGATGTGAGAGTTGGACTACTGGTCATGCATGGATGTGAGAGTTGGACTACAAAGAAAGCTGAGCGCTGACCAATTGATGCTTTTGAACTGTGGTATTGGAGAAGACTCTTGAGAGTCCCTTGGACTGCAAGGAGATCCAACCAGTCCATTCCTAGAGGAGATCAGTCCTGGGTGTTCATTGGTAGAACTGATTTTGAAGCTGAAACCCCAATACTCTGGCCACCTGATGTGAAGAGCTGACTCATTTGAAAAGACCCTGATGCTGGGAAAGATTGAAGGAAGGAGGAGAAGGGGACAACAGAGGATGAGATAGCTGGATGGCATCACCGATTCAATGGACATGGGTTTGGGTGGACTCCTGGAGTTGCTGATGGACAGGGAGGCCTGGCGTGCTGAGGTTCATGGGGTCGCAAAGAGTCAGACGCGACTGAACGACTGAACTGAACTGAATTCATGATGGTTATTGTCTGCATCTCCCACCTGAATGTCAGGTTCATTAGGGTCAGGACCCCTCTTTAGTTCTCTGATAGAACCAAGCACCCAGCCCAGAGCAAGCACACAATAAATATTCGTTGAATGAATGAATGAATGCCCAGCCAACATTTTCTCCTTCTTGCTAAATAGACACACTTCCTCTTGTTGTTGACTATTTTCCTAGCTGATGGGCATTCCAAGCCTCTGCCCAGACTTCTCCCCACTAAATGAAGTCACCAGGTGATTCCAGTCTGGGTGTGTGCTAAGTCACTTCAGTCGTGTCTGACTCTTTGTGACCCCATGGACTACAGTCAGGCTCCTCTGTCCATAGGGCTCTTCAGGCAAGAATGCTGGAGTGGGTTGCCATGTCCTCCTCCAGGGATGCCATGCCCTTCCTGACCCGGGGATTGAACCTGAGTCCCTTATGTCTCCTGCACTGATAAGCAGATTCTTTACCAGTAGCACCACCTGGGAAACCCATTCCAGTCTGGGTGATGGGTGACATATGAGTGTGCACAGCTAACCTGGGCTTCCCGCTGAGCAGAATGGCCTACAGTCCTCCTACAACAAAGCACAGGCAGAAACCTGTCCCCACAGGAAGCCCAGGACTAGATGCCACTCATTCAGGTGACCTGCTGTGTATCTTATATAGATTTTAACAATGTCAATGTTCAAATGAAGACTTGTTTTTTTGTTCCTACAAGTCATACAAGTGAGAACTCAGCGTGATGGTCAGTTCTGGTACCAGACACTCAAACAGAAATATATCTACAACCAAAATGGAAAAGCCTGGACCCAGGAGCTACCCAACAACTCAGAGTCCTGCACACTCTGCCTCCCTGGTGCCCAGCTGCCCATCAGCATGTGGGCCGTTCTCCTGTGGGGTGTGCCCGGCTCTGGAGGTGGCCTTGAGTGTCCCCTTGTTGGGAGCCGGTTTGAATTAGCGCTCCACCCGTGGCAAAGGTCATGAGGAAGGAGGCTTGACATACACAAAGGTGGGGTCGAGCCTCAGGAGCCCCTTGGAGGTTCTCGAGCATCTACCCCCAAAACCAGAGCCTGCCTGCTTTACTACTTGTGCTCTCACCTACACCTCTGACTTTACGGGGGGCTGTCCCCCACTACCTCTCTCTGAAAGAAGAACGGAAAGACGCCTGCGGCCTACGTAAGTGGTGCAAACTTCTTGTCTTGAAGTTTTATTGGTCCCCCGCGTAAACCAAGCTACTCAGCCTCTTTTCTCCACTGAATTTTCCTACTGAGCTATCCTCGTTCTATTATTCTATTATTATTCTATATCTCTAATTATAACTATCGTGTCCTGACCCCCACCGATGCCGTCCTCGCTTCGAAGTCCCTGGATCAGCTGGGGCTGGTCCCCAGCATCCCCTGGACACTGCTGTCTGCTTTCTGAGAAGTGACTTCTGAAAACACACACTTAAGTGGGCGACCGAGGGTGCGTGTGTGTGCAAGTCGCTTCAGTCATGTCCGACCCTTTGTGACTCCATGGACTGTAGCCTGCCAGGCTCCTCTGTCCATGGGATTCTCCAGGCAGGAATACTGGAGTGGACTGCCATGCCCTCCAGGGGATCTTCCTGACCCAGGGATCGAACCCACAGCTCATGTCTCCTGCATTGGCAAGTGGGGTCTTTACCACTGGCGCCACCTGGGAAGCCCCTGACCAAGGGTACAACAGGTGAAAATGTGACTGTTAGGGGCCCTCAGAGTAGCTGGTCTCAGAACTTTCGGGTGGCAGCAGAGTTTGATCAGGAGAAAATCACTTTTTACTTCAGTGATGCCTTCTACCCCTGGCTTGATAATGAATCTTATTGTAATAAGCTTTTTCAGAGGATCTTCCCAGAAGGGCTCTGCCTGGAGCTTACGGTTTCAGGCAGTCCTGACATCCACTCTGGCCAAAGCTGAGAAAGACTGAGCCTCATTCTGGGCACTGCTAGGCATTGTGGATAATTCAGCTTCACGTATATAATGGTCTGAACAGTATCTTTATTATAGCATGTCTGGTGTGGCTGACTTGACCTTCAATGGCCTCTTAGATTCCAGGGGAGCCTCCTGGGGTGGAGAAATATGAGCATGGAGATTTTTTTTTTTTTTTTTTTTCTGAAATCTCCTTGTGGGAAGGGGAAGACTTTCTCTGGACGTGACCTTCTCACAGACATCCCAGTGTTAACTCAGCTTCTGTGTGAAGCTGTTAAACGGGTCCTAGAAACCTGGCCAAATATCTCAGGAAAGCTTTCTTTCTGTTCTGATGCCGATGGTTCGCTGTCTGAAGGCCCAGTGTCCCAGGCAACACGCAGCTCCACATTCTGTCATGACCTCACCCGGGGGCCAGAGATGCAGGAGACGCGGGCACAAAAGCCTCTCTCTTCCTCCCTTCCGGCATGAGCCCGTGCTCTCGATTACTTGATGGAAAAAGATGAATATTCCCTGAAACTTCTCTTCAAGTTTCTGGTTGGCAGCACCTCACCCTGTTTATCCTTGGAAAGCCCAGCTTCTGAATGCAGACCTTTCAGCAGGACAGGCAAGGAGGCTCCAGCTCAAGGTAGAGGCTTCTCTCAGTCTGATCCAGACCTCCTTTCTTGGGAAGAGTGAGGTTGCCCAAGGAGAAAAGCTCTAAGAAAGGGAACCCCAGAGTCCAAAGCCCCAAGCTTCCCAAGAAAGAGCCAATCCCACCAGGAGGAAGACCCTTTGCCCAAACTCCCCCATCTATAGGTAACATGTTTTTTTTGTTTGTTTGTTTTTTGGGGGGAGGCGGGGTTCACGAGACCTGTGGGATCTTAGTTCCCTGATCAGGGATCAAACCGGCACTCCCTGTGTTGGAAGGTGGATTCTTAATCACTGGACCACCAGGGAAGTCCCACATATAGGGAAGACTGTACATGAAGACAACATCCTTGCTGTTGGCAGAGGACTCAACAATATGGCCCTCCATAACCCCCATCCCTCCGAGGCCCTAGGGTATAAGAGGTCCAGTCTAAGAGGAGGAGCAGGTCTGGCTTGGCCACAAGTCCAGCTCTGCTTCTCTCTGGGCTCTTTCTTCTGCCCTGCCCACCATGCCGAACCTTCCAGACTCAGGACCAGCCCTGTGCCGGCCACAATCTCCAGACAGCCCCTGCCAGCCATCGTAGCAGGCATCTGACCTGCTGGCCTGGCCTCCCACTTTCAAAGCTGTGCTAAGGCAATGGGCACCTGGGCTGTGCAAGGTCATACAGGGCGTGGGCCCCCTTGGGCAGACACTCTTTCTCTTCAGAAGGTCAGTGGTTATGCTTCAAATCCCAGCCCTGGCGAACAATCATCGTCAAAAGGTTACCCTGCCTTTAGGAACCCCTTGTTCTGCTTCTCTAAAAATATTAGTAACAGATGCTGCCTAGGATTGCTAGAAAGATTAAATAAGGATTCGCTCAATGGCAATTTAAAAAATATACACAATATACACGTAGTCTATACAATCTTGCTTGCACCTCTAAGATGTTGGTCTTGGTGAAGTGAGGTTAGAAAGCTCACCAGGGAAAACCCTGAAAAAGAAGAGAAGCTGTAAAGGAGGAAGGAGAGTCCCATTCCTGTGCTCTGAGATCAGTGATTCCCAAACAGGAATGAAGTCTCACTCTGTTTTAGAAGAAGAATGGACGACAGCAAGTCTCCTACATATGAATGAGTTCCTTTCCGAGAGCGCGTTCGTAAGTCCAATCTGTTTGTAAGTCCAACACAGTTAGCCTGGGTACCCAACTAACACCATCGTTATCCCTCGGTGCGTCTTAGCAGTGCTGGCTACACCACTGCTGCTCCTACTCTTCTTTCTGGACATCCTGGGCTTGAAATAAAGATGTTGTACCACCATATTCTATACAGGACTGTAAAGAACACGAAAGCACAATGACCTGTAGAGGATGCCGGCACCTGAACTAACTTATGTGACTGGAAATGCAAACGCACATTCACATCTTTGAAAGCTCCAAACTTGAAGGTTCGTATGTAAGGGACTTGCTGTATCCTGGATCCCAGTTTAGAATCGCTGGCCTAGAAGCTGGTGAGGGCCCGTGGCTCTGGCTGCCTGCTGGTCTATTACTAGCCTAGGTTTTACCCAGCATTCTTCCCGCTGCCCCCGACTGTCAGCTCCCCCAGCTCCCTGCCCAGCCAGCCCTGGAGCCCTGAGCTGGGTCCTCACCTCTTTGTAACCTCATCTACAAGGGCAGCTCAGCCTTCGCCTTGGAGGAATCCAATGTCCTAAAGGGCATCAAGGGATCTTGGCTTCCACAGAGATCTCAAGAAGAGGGAAATATCTAGGCAAGGCTTTCCTCAAACTTGGAATGCATGGAGAAGAAAAAGAACAAACATCCTGGATCAGATTTCTTTTGCTCAAGGATTTGTCCTGGAATCCAAACAGCCTCGGAGCCTCGGAGCCAGCCCCGCTGCGTGGAGGAGAATGAAGCTACTGTTTCAGATATTTCACGTGAAGAAATATCTGAAAGGACACATGAGATAAATGCTTAAAGAATGGTCGGCTTTCACAGATGATGGCTGGAGAGGCCAGGGGTACCTTCTCTGCACAGCCTCACCCTGGTCCCACGAGGCTGGACCTGCTGAGGCCGGCCCCTCCCTGGCTCCGCTCCTCCCATGGGGCTCTGTGTCTGAATGACACACAAGCCTCAATGACCTCTTTATTTTGATAAGGCCTCCCAAGTGGGATTTGGAGGCCAGCCTTGTGTGGAAAAGCAATTCATACTGACTCCATTAGTTGGGTGTTTGCCAGAACTCCCCTCTATGTTAGGCAGTGTAGACACAACTAAATTGCAGACTTCTTGGGTCAAATCTGCCTCAGGTTTAAGACTATTCCAGGTCAGAACAAGAAAACCTAACCGGTTGCTCACTTAGGTAACAGGCTTGAGATGAATGAGTGGGCATCTGTGTTCAGCCCCCTTGGTCCCGAGAGCTGGGATCTGATGCGCTCCCGTCCGCTTCCATGGGGGCGGGTGGGGAGTCACCCTCACTCTCCCTGATTATTCGGGACATACTCCTATAGGTGATGCATGACTCAACTTTTGCATCTTTTCCTCCCAAAGTTCTGCAAAGGCTCACTGGTGAGGGTCTCATGGTTATCACCCTCATTTCGTTCAGCCTTCTGCTGTGATCCTTGGTGCACTTATGTCTCTCGCTTGGTGAGCATCTTTGGGAAGGGAGGGACTGTATCTTATCACCCGGTTTTCCTTTCCCACCCCCAGGCTCCTTTTCTCTTCCAGCATGAGCTATTGGGTCTTGCTGATATCTCATACTCCACCAACATTCACTCATTCAGCAACGTTTTAGTGAATGTGTATTATGGTGCCAGACCCTCTTCAGTGTGTGGAGAATGCATCGGTGGCCAAACACACAACCTTGCTCTGGGAGCTGACATTCAAAACACACAGTGCTGTGCTGTGCTTAGTCCCTCAGCCGTGTCTGACTCTTTGCGACCCCATGGGCTGTAGCCCGCCAGGCTCCTCTGTTCATGGGGTTTCCCAGACAAGAATACTGGAGTGGATTGCCATTTCTTCCTCCAGGGGATCATCCCAACCCAGGGATTGAACCCAAGTCTCCTGTGTCTTCTGCACTGCAAGCAAATTCTTTACCCACTGAGCCATTAGTGAAGTGAAAGTCGCTTGGTCGTGTCCAATTCTTTGTGACCCCATGGACTATACAGTCTGTGGAATTCTTTGGGCCAGAATACTACAGTGGGTAGCCTTTCCCTTCTCCAAGGGATCTTCCCAACCCAGGGATTGAACCCAGGTCTCCTGCATTGCAGGCAGATTCTTTACCAGCTGAGCCATAAGTTCAGTTCAGTTCAGTTGCTCAGTCGTGTCCAACTCTTTTCGACCCCATGAACCGCAGCATGCCAGGCCTCCCTGTCCATCAACAACTCCCGGAGTCCACTCAAATTCATGTCCATCGAGTCGATGATGCCATCCAACCAGCTCATTCTCTGTCATCCCCTTCTCTTCCTGCCCTCAATCTTTCCCAGCATCGGGATCTTTTCAAAAGAGTCAGCTCTTCACATTAGGTGGCCAAAGTATTGGAATTTCAGCTTCAACATCAGTCCTTTCAATGAACACCCAGGACTGATCTTCCTTAGGATGGACTGGATGGATCTCCTTGCAGTCCAAGGGACTCTCAAGAGTCTTCTCCAACACCACAGTTCAAAAGCATCAATTCTTTGGCACTCAGCTTTCTTCACAGTCCAACTCTCACATCCATACATGACCACTGGAGAAACCATAGCCTTGACTAGATGGACCTTTGTTGGCAAAGTAATGTCTCTGCTTTTCAACATGCTGTCTAGGTTGGTCATAACTTTCCTTCCAAGGAGTAAGCATCTTTTAATTTCATGGCTGCAGTCACCATCTGCAGTGATTTTGGAGCCCAGAAAAATAAAGTCAGCCACTGTTTCCACTGTTTCCCCATCTATCTGCCATGGAGTGATGGAACCAGATGCCATGATCTTAGTTTTCTGAATTGAACTTTAAGCCAAATTTTTCACTCTCCTCTTTCACTTTCATCAAGAGGCTCTTTAGTTCCTCTTCATTTTCTGCCATAAGGGTGGTGTCATCTGCATTGATATTTCTCCCGGCAATCTTGATTCCAGCTTGTGCTTCTTCCAGCCCAGCGTTTCTCATGATGTACTCTGCATAGAAGTTAAATAAGCAGGGTGACAATATACAGCCTTGACGTACTCCTTTTCCTATTTAGAACCAGTCTGTTGTTCCACGTCCAGTTCTAACTGTTGCTTCCTGACCTGCATACAGGTTTCTCAAGAGGCAGGTCAGGTGGTCTGGTGTGCCCATCTCTTTCAGAATTTTCCACAGTTTATTGTGATCCACACAGTCAATAAAGCAGAAATAGATGTTTTTCAGGGAAGCTCCAAAACACACAGTAAACTACATCATAAATTAGAAGTTGGTGATTGCTATGAGAAAAAGAAAACAGGCAAAGGAGAGGGCCTCACTAATGACACAATTCTGAACAAAGACTTGGCCTGTCTGGTGTTAGGAACATAAAGCTCTCCATAGTGCCATTATTTTCTTATGAAAAGTGACTGCTACTGCTGCTGCTAAGTTGCTTCAGTCATGTCCAACTCTGTGCGACCCCAGAGATGGAAGCCCACCAGGGTCCCCTGTCCCTGGGATTCTCCAGGCAAGAACACTGGAGTGGATTGCCATTTCGTTCTCCAATGCGTGAAAGTGAAAAGTGAAAGAGAAGTTGCTCAGTCGTGTTGGACTCTTAGCGACCCCATGGACTGCAGCCTATCAGGCTCCTCTGTCCTTGGGATTTTCTAGGCAAGAGTACTGGAGTGGGTCACCCTAATTGATCTCAAAGCCCTTCCAGAAAGTTAATCCCTCAGTGTCAGTTCTTTAGATGGTGAGAATTATTTTATGATAGAAGATGAAAAAAAATTAGCTAAAAAACTCAATAGTGTCTTTTGTATGTTTGGATGAGAGATAGTAAAAGGCAAAATAAGTCTACTCTATTAGAGTCTGGCCACCTAATGTGAAGGGTCATTGGAAAAGACCCTGATGCTGGGAAAGATTGAAGGCAAAAGAAGAAGGGGTTGGCAGAGAATGAGATGGTTATATAGCATCACTGAATCAACGGACATGAATTTGAACAAACTCAGGGAGCTAGTAAAGGACAGGAGAGACTGGTGTGCTTCAGTCCATGGGGTTGCAACTGAACAACAACAACAACAATTAAAGAGTTCACCAATTTTTGCATATTTAGAATCAAGGTATTGTCAAATCTATGGTCCCAGACTCATACTGACATAGGAGAGCCATTTAAACGAAGAAACTTAAAATCCCACACTTCCTATGCCTTGCTTTTGAGCCACCTCTAAAGTGGAATGCAGGAAAGGGCATTTCTCTGGGGTCACTGTGAATGAGAAATAGTCAAGTGAGTTCTCCCCAGAGGAACACTCAATCTTTGTGGCCAGCCCATGAGCCCCAGAACACCCCCACCTCTGTGTTCTGCGTTCACACATCAGAAGCACTGGGATTAGGGTTTGCCTGGAGATCCAGTGGCTGAGACTCCGAGCTTCCGATGCAGGCGTCATGGGTTCCATCCCTGGTCAGGGAACTAGATCCCACATGCCACAACTAAGTGTTCGAATGCTGTAACTAAAAAGATTCCGCACACTGCATATAAAAGTGGCAACTAAAGATCTGGCATGCCACAACTAAGACCTGATGCAGACAAACAAATATTAAAGAAAAAAAAAGCACAGGAGTTAAGGACAAAGAACCATGAGCACGTGGAGTGTGGTCTCACTTACATAATAGAATCTGAGGCTTCTTTTCAGGCTGGAAGGGACTTCAGACATTATCTAAACCAGACATGCAAATTAGCACAGGCCATGAGGCCCAAAGCCTGAGAGAAAGCATATGCGACCATATAAGAATTTTAATAGAAATTGAAAGTATGACTCACAGCAGAAAAAACTGCCTTTCTCTAAACTCCAGGATATTGGGCAGGACGGACCATTCTTTTTACAGGCAGGCCAAAGACTTTGGAAGCTCAAAGAGTTTTCAAAGTTAGAGAGAGAACAATTTTCATCTCTTTGGAAGAGGGATACCTAAATCTCATCGAGTCTAAGGTCACGTGTGATGTAATTAAGGACTCTTAGGGATTTTCATGGGAAGGAATTCCGTGATTCCTCTTTAATTCATTCCCATTAGGGAAACAGTTCATTGCCACGGAAGGAACGCTACATGAGGCTTCAGAACTTCTCGGGTTGCTTTCCATCTCTGCCAGTTACCAGCTGTGTGAGCTCGTGCAGGTGACAATCTCTCTGAACCTCTCAGGCCGCCTATCTGTAACAGGGGAGAAATGATTCTCCTAAAATTTAAGAATTTGGAGACGCAAATGGCTTATTTAATCCTCCCAGAGTTCTTTTGGGAATAAATGAGATCATGCATGTGAAAATGCTTTCTACACTCCAAAGTATCATTTAAGATTATAGCTGCTATTCTTTTCCAGAGCTTTATTCCATGGAAATAAGTTAATCTTTCCCATGTCAACCAAGGCTAATTTCTTCTGGTTCTTTGTTTAGGGAAGCAGAAGGATGGAGTATATATTTAATTGAATTGACAAACCAGATTTTCCCTCCCCAGTGAATCCATCAACTGTCAATAGTATTTACTGAATATCTACAGGGCTGGGAAAAGGGATACAGAACAAAACTCAGAATTAGAGATGACAAAGTAATCTGTAGTTACCTTAGCATGGTAGTTAGGTCCACGTACAGCTTGTGAGTAAGGTAGAATCCTGATAAGTGACTGCTTGTAGTCTTTGCGAGTAAAGAAAAAGTTATCTTGAAGAGGATGGAACTTGAATTAGGCCTTGAAGGATGTGTTGGATTTTGATAAAGTAGTAACTCCATTTAATTTACCACTCGCTCTTTAGAATATGCCTAACACAAGAATTTGAACTTCATCAATGGCATGTTAAACTTTTTATTGATCCTCACTTGTGATTGCTTACAGATCCCTGAGGCTGGAGGGGAGACGCTCACAGGGTCCTGGTTAGTGTTTCTAACTATAGCATTTCTTCCTCAAAGATGTTAACTTCTCCCAAAAGGATGTTTCACGAGAAATAATTATTTATTATCTTAGACATGGACTTCTCTGAAGAGGATTCACTGTTACATCTTTAAAAAGAATTTGGGAAAATTTTTAAAATAAAATAACAAATGATGCTATTTTCGCCTTGGCTTTTCACCAGAAGATTTCCCAAGTCCCTTCACCTCTGTCTGGCATAAGAGAAGCTTCTTTTTTTTCCTCTATTTTTTAAAATTTAAATACTAAAAAAAATTGTTACAATGCTGTGTTGGTTAAGAAGCTTCTTTCTTGAGAGAGAGAAATTTGATTTATGAGCATGAGAATAAACAAGTGCCTTTTAAATACTTTTCAGCAACTACTGTCCCTCCAAACAACCACTGCAATTTCTAAAATCAGTGTATTTTGCAAAACAAAGGCATTTGGAATGTTCTATGTGGAGGCGCCCACCAGTGATTTATCTGGAGCACTTGTGGACCTAGCCTTTTCTTTCCAAAGTGCCCCGGGACCCGACTCCTCAACAGAGCCAACAGTGGTCACTTGTAGTTTCTATTACAAACCAAGACCTCGTGGTCATGGAAATAGAGTGACATCAACTGAGGCCAATTTCACTTTGAGTCTTAGCTCTGCTATCTGGAATGGGATGACACGTCTGAGTCAAAGTGAAACCTGGTAGAGATGGGAGGTTTAAAATAGTAACAGTAAAGAGTCTGGAGATGAATTGGAAATGCAAAACCCAAACGGCCCACTCAGTAAGTGTGAACCGCCTGAGAAGTGGGCGGGGCTGGATGGTGCTGCGGCCCGCCCACTGGGCACCCAGCCCACAGGGGTGGGCGGAGCAGTTTTGTGAATGAGCCCAGTTGGAAGGGTGCTCTGGAGGTCAGTTCAGTTCAGTTCAGTTGCTCAGTTGTATCTGACTCTTTGTGACCCCATGAATCACCGCACACTAGGCCTTCCTGTCCATCACCAACTTCCAGAGTTCACTCAAACTCATATCCATCAAGTCGGTGATGCCATCCAGCCATCTCATCCTCTGTTGTCCCCTTCTCCTCCTGCCCCCAATCCCTCCCAGCATCAGAGTCTTTTCCAATGAGTCAACTCTTCCCATGAGGTGGCCAAAGTACTGGAGTTTCAGCTTCAGCATCAGTCCTTTCAATGAACACCCAGGACCGATCTCCCTTAGGACGGACTGGTTGGATCTCCTTGCAGTCCAAGGGACTCTCAACAGTCTTCTCCAACACCACAGTTCAAAAGCATCAATTCTTCAGTGCTCAGCTTTCTTCACAGTCCAGCTCTCACATCCATACATGACCACTGGAAAAACCATAGCCTTGACTAGACCAACCTTTGTTGGCAAAGTAATGTCTCTGCTTTTCAACATGCTGTCTAGGTTGGTCATAACTTTCCTTCCAAGGAGTAAGCATCTTTTAATTTCATGGCTGCAGTCACCATATGCAGTGATTTTGGAGCCCAGAAAAATAAAGTCTGACACTGTTTCCCCATCTATCTGCCATGAAGTGATGGGACCGGATGCCATGATCTTAGTTTTCTGAATGTTGAGCTTTAAGCCAACCTTTTCACTCTCCTCTTTCACTTTCATCAAGAGGCTCTTTAGTTTCTCTTCACTTTCTGCCATAAGGGTGGTGTCATCTGCGTATCTGAGGTGATTGATATTTCTCCTGGCAATCTTGATTCCAGCTTGTGCTTCTTCCAGTCCAGCGTTTCTCATGATGTACTCTGCATATAAGTTAAGTAAGCAGGGTGACAATATACAGCCTTGACGTACTCCTTTTCCTATTTGGAACCAGTCTGTTGTTCCATATCCAGTTCTAACTATTGCTTCCTGACCTGCATATAGGTTTCTCAAGAGGCAGGTCAGATGGTCTGGTAGTTCCATCTCTTTCAGAATTTTTCAGTTTATTGTGATCCACACAGTCAAAGGCTTTGGCATAGTCAATAAAGCAGAAATAGATGTTTTTCTGGAACTCTCTTGCTTTTTCCATGATCCAGAGGATGTTGGCAATTTGATCTCTGGTTGCTCTGCCTTTTCTAAAACCAGCTTGAACATCAGGAAGTTCATGGTTCACATATTGCTGAAGACTAGCTTAGAGAATTTTGAGCATTACTTTACTAGTGTGTGAGACAAGTGCAATTGTGCGGTAGTTTGAGCATTCTTTGGCATTGCCTTTCTTTGGGATTGGAATGAAAACTGACCTTTTCCAGTCCTGTGGCCACTGCTGAGTTTTCCAAGTTTGCTGGCATATTGAGTGCAGCACTTTCACAGCATCATCTTTCAGGATTTGAAATAGCTCAACTGGAATTCCATCACCTCCACTAGCTTTGTTCATAGTGTTGCTTTCTAAGGCCCACTGGACTTCACACTGCAGGATGTCTGGCTCTAGGTCAATGATCACACCATCGTGATTATCTGGGACATGAAGATCTTTTTTGTACAGTTCTTCTGTGTATTCTTGCCACCTCTTCTTGATATCTTCTGCTTCTGTTAGGTCCATACCTTTTCTGTCCTTTATCGAGCCCATCTTTGCATGAAATGTTCCCTTGGTATCTCTAATTTTCTTGAAGAGATCTCTATTCTTTTCCATTCTGTTGTTTCCTCTATTTCTTTGCATTGATCGCTGAAGAAGGCTTTCTTATTTCTTCTTGCTATTCTTTGGAACTCTGCATTCAGATGCTTATATCTTTCCTTTTCTCCTTTGCTTTTTGCTTCTCTTCTTTTCACAGCTATTTGTAAGGCCTCCTCAGACAACCATTTTGCTTTTTTGCATTTCTTTTCCATGGGGATGGTCTTGATCCCTGTCTTTAGTACCATGTCACGAACCTCTGTCCATAGTTCATCAGGTACTCTGTCTATCAGATCTAGTCCCTTAAATCTATTTCTCACTTCCACTGTATAATCACAAAGGATTTGATTTAGGTCATACCTGAATGGTCTAGTGGTTTTCCCTACTTTCCTCAATTTCAGTCTGAATTTGGCAATAAGGAGTTCATGATCTGAGCCACAGTCAGCTCCCAGTCTTGTTTTTGCTGACTGTACAGAGCTTCTCCATCTTTGGCTGCAAAGAATATAATCAATCTGATTTTGGTGTTGACCATCTGGTGATGTCCATATGTAGAGTCCTTTCTTGTGTTGTTGGAAGAGGGTGTTTGCTATGACCAGTGCATTTTCTTGGCAGAACTCTATTAGCCTTTGCCCTGCTTCATTCTGTATTCCAAGGCCAAATTTGCCTGTTACGCCAGGTGTTTCTTGACTTCCTACTTTTGCATTTCAGTCCCCTATAATGAAAAGGACATCTTTTTTGGGTGTTAGTTCTAAAAGGTCTTGTAGGTCTTCATAGAATCGTTCAACTTCAGCTTCTTCAGCGTTACTGGTTGGGGCATAGGCTTGGATTACCGTGATATTGAATGGTTTGCCTTGGAAACGAACAGAGATCATTCTGTCGTTTTTGAGATTGCATCCAAGTACTGCATTTTGGACTCTTTTGTTGACCATGATGGCCACTCCATTTCTTCTGAGGGATTCCTGCCCACAGTAGTAGATAATAATGGTCATCTGAGTTAAATTTACTCATTCTAGTCCATTTTAGTTCGCTGATTCCTAGAATGTCGATGTTCACTCTTGTCATCTCCTGTTTGACCACTTCCAATTTGCCTTGATTCATGGACCTGACATTCCAGGTTCCTATGCAATAATCCTCTGGAGGTCAAGGTGGCCCCAAATACCTTTCCCACAGCCTCACGCCTCGTTCCCCGTCCTGAGGTGTACTGAGACCATTTTTCTTTATTAAAACGCATCAGGGCTCATGCCTTCACTGTCACCTTCACTCATGTTGCAGAGCAAGGTGGTGCCTATCAGATTCTCGATTTCTCCAGGAAGCATGTAGGAGCAGCTTTGACAGACATGACTACAACAGATAAGCCCAAGCGGGGGTGGGGGCAGGAAGGCCAAAGTGTGCATTTCCAAGCAGCCTGCAGGCACAGGGATGAGGAGAAAACAATGCTGCGGAATGATGCTGATACATAGCAACGAAAACTCGTTGCATCTCCATTAAGTATTCAAGTAGGGGTGATGGAGGAGGAGAGGATTTGAGAAGCAGTGGGAACACTCAGCTCCAACCTCACCCACCAAAGATGCCTATAGACTGAGAAGGGGGTGCGGTCTAGGATGCTGGGGCAGGTGGCTTCTGTCTTTAAAATGGTCCAGGTGATGCCAACACCTTTCCTTCTCTTGGAGAGCCATGGGTCAAGGAAGCTGACCAAGGCAAGGCCTTGGTTAACTCCTGTAACTGAGGAAATCTCACAACTAGACTTATCAAACGAACATCCACTATACTTTTTTTTTTTTTTTTTTAAGTTTACTGCACTCTTTCTTGATCAACAGAGTATTACTCAAGATAGTGTGTCATTTTCGAAATCTCTTCTTTTCCTCTTTAATTAAAAAAATTATTTTATGTAGTTTTTTTGGCTGTACTGGGTTTTTGTTGCTGTGGGAGGGCTTTCTCTCTAGTTGTAGTGCGTGGGCTTCTCGTTGTGGCGGTTTCTAGTGCAGGCTATAGAGCTTGGGCTCGGTAGTTGAGGCACTCAGGCTTAGTTGATCTGAGGTTTGTGAAATCTTCCTGGACCAGGGGTCGAACCCGTGTCCCAGGCACTGGCAAGGGTATTCTCAACGACTGGACAACCAGGGAATCCTTCTCTCTGATTTTTAAAAATGTCATATTAAACACACATAAAATGTGTAATGGTGTGTAAATTATCAAGCACAGTAACGAAAAGAACATCTGTGAGGTCATCTAACACGCTTCTGGAAATGCAAGATCTGAGTACCCAAGTGAGGGTCCTAATTTGGTGGGGGGGGGGCATAGTGGATATCAGTGAATCTCATCATATCATCTTAACAACTAGATGATGTCAGCTTCCTGAAAAAATATAGGCCATTCTATGGGGTGAAGGCTGGAACAGGGAGATGCAGCCATAGAGCCTGTCACTGCTGGGTGGGGAGGGAACTGTGGAAATGGGCTCCAACCTGCTTTAATTCCTACTAGGCTTTGTGATTTGGGCTTAATCTATCTGTGCCCCAATTTTCTCATGTGCAAAATGGGAAGAATAATTGTGTGTGTGCTTGGTTGCTCAGTCATGTCTAACTCTTTGTGACCTTTTGGACCGTAGTCCCCCAGGCTCCTCTGTCCATGGGATTTCCCAGTCAAGAAAACCAGAATGGGTTGCTATTTCCTTCTCCAGGGGATCTTTCCAACCCAGGTGTTAAACCTATGTCCTCTACATTGCAGACGGATTCTTTACTTACTGGGTCATCGGAGAAGTCTTAATAATAATTGTACCAACTACATAAGGTGATTATGAAGTGTAAAGATGAAGTGAATAGAAGAGTTCTTAGCACAAGCCCTCAGTGAACGGCAGCTGTTATAGTTATGGGGCAAGGGGAGGGGTGATAATAAAGGTCAGGAAGGGAGGTCTGAATGAGCAAGAGTTAACCTTTCCTGCAACATGACTTTCCCTTGTTCTGGTTCTTCCCTTGGCCTCTTTCTCATCAGCACCCATACCAAGAGGACCCAGATCTGAAGGGCCTCCAAGGGGAGTCTAAGCCAATAAAAAATGGGGCAAAAGGGTGACATGGAACCATCATCTTGTGACTGAAATCGGTTCTCAGTAAGCTCTTCCCTCTACTTCTGCCTGGAAGGACTCATGTTGGAGTAAAAGGAAGGGGAAATTATGGCAAACAGAGAAGGAAAGGCAGTCCTAATTCGAGTTCTTCAGTGGCCGACGCCAAAACCTCACTCTTGTCTTTAGAAACATCACAAAGGGTGAGTTTTACAGTAAGTTCTTGGGGAGTAGTTTAAGGCACTTTGTCTACAATTTTCATCCATCCAATCATCCATCTACCCATCCATCTATTCATCATTGATCCATCCATCCATCCACTATCCATCCGTTCATCATTGAGCCACTGATCCATCCATCCATCTATCCAACGGCCTTTTCTAAGGCATAGTCCCTGCCTACAAGATGCTTCAAGACTTATAAGACCAAAAGCTGTTGGATAGACTATCAGGATGCTGTCCTGGGAGGACAGTGGACACAAGCAAGGTGCCATGGGGCAGGGTTGGCTGAGGAGACATCATCTGACCTGGACCGTCAAGTGTGAGTGTAGCCCGTAGAGTGTGGATTGGGTGGGGGTGAGACAACCAAGGAAAGTATACCAGGCAAAGCGAGAACAGGAAACATTCAAAGTTCAGTTTGAAAATAGTCTAGACAGGAATCCATTCACATTTGAAGGATACACCTCGGTGGGGGGGGGGCGGTGTCAGAACTTAAGTGTGCAAGACTTTTGCTGGCCAAGCTGTCATGCCCTGGACCCTGAATTGACTTTGGCCATACTAAATGATGCCTCTGGCCATCCTGCATGGCCGGACCTAGATGGCCTGCAAACATACACACCCTGGAGAAGGTGGGTTTTGCCTCACAATCCATCAGGTGCCTGTGGCAAAGTCAACTGATGTGAGTGGCTGGGGGACACAGGACAGCGGTGGCTGCTGGGCTCCCGGCAGTTATCCAGTTGTGCCTGCCTGACTCCCCACCCCTAGGGTTCAAGGCTGACAGGCTCCTACCTTGGAATTGTTCTCTGAGGTGAGAGAGACTTATGATGGTGGATTTCTTTAAAAGTCATCAATTAATCAATCAAACAGAAACGGAAGGGAATGTTCATCAGAAGGTATCTTTGTTTATATGTTCGTTTCAAAAAAAAATCTTCAAAGGAATAAAATGTGCACAATTAGAATTATTCCTGAGATGGAGAAGCTCCTTTAAGTAAGTGGGTTCCTGCCTTAGCTGGAACTAAAAATGCCCCAGCGAAATCCGTCTCTACCTGCCTCTAACACTGATGGTGCGACACGGAAAGTTGCTTGTTTCATTATCCTGGAACAAATTTACACTTGTCTGAGGAAACGGGCTAAGTGTTCCCAATCATTTTAGAGAAAGCGTGTCCTCGTCGCTGTGGAACCCACACGTGCGATAAGAGCGCGCACAGCACACCCACGGAACAAAAGAACACTTCTTTCACTCAGAGAAAGGACGGGTAATGGTTACTTAGAAAGTGTCCCAGACAAGCTGTCAAACTGAATTCAGAGAGCTGGAGTCTGACTCCAGGACAGAACTGGCTGGGCTCAGGTCTCTGGGGACTGGGGTTTCCTGCCTGCTCCAGCTTACAGACAAAGATTCTTTGTTTCCAACCTCTCTCTCTCTCTCCTTCTCCCTCTCTCAATCTCTCTCTGGTGAACACACACACACACACACACACACACACACATACAACATGCAGCTCTCCAAAGAGGGTCAGATCGAAAGTAGACAAAACATTAACTCTGGAATTTCAAAGGAAAACAATTAAAAAAAATAAAACAGAGAGAGCAAGCTACCGTCTGTTCTAGAATCATAAATCTTGCCTTTGGACACAGAAATAGCACACACTCACACACACTCACACACACACGCACTCAGCAATCATCCTTGCTAAAAATGGATTAGGGCTATTTCATCATAAAGGAAAAACATATAATGACAAAGTTCTTAACAGGCCCTCCCGGGAGGCCTCGATACCCTCACGTTTTAAGTGCACGTTAGCGGACACAGACGGAGCCTGTGGAGCCACATAACCTGCTCCATGAGAGATGTTATTTACTCCCTAAAAATAACAGGCCATTACCTCACAGCATTACTGGCCTTTTCCTTCAGGCACATGTGTTCCAGACCAACCCTGTGCAGGGCAATGCACACAGGCCCAACGCCCCGCCAAACACACTCTCACCCCGCCTAGACTCTCACTCAGGATGCTGCCTCGACTCCACCCCCTATGCTGAACCCCTAACCTGCTACCCTTGTTCACGGCCACACACACAGGGCACGGGAATCAATATTCTGCATGCATCCACATCTTCTCCATCAAAGCAAAACTTCTTGCGGCATCTTTTAAATCATGGAAAATGTCAAAGATGTAGGAAAGCAGAGAGAAAGATGTATTGCACCGGAGAGGACCCTTCAGCTTTAACAGGCATGAACTCACGGCCAGCCTGACTTCAGCTCTCCCCAGCATCTACCCGTGCCCCCTCTCCACCCCAACTACTTTGAAGCAAATCCCTGGTTCCTTTACTAAGCTTCCTTCTCACAGAGTGAGACTGTACTTGTCTATCGGTTTCATGAACACCACCCAGAGTCCCCTCCCGAACCTCCCCTACCATGCACACGTCACAAAACCGGACCTCGGTGCTCCCACGGGGCACACTGAGGCGCACCAGGGGAGAGCACTGGGTCCTGTCCCCAATACCCAGCCCGTGCCCATGCAGCCCCCACACAGGACAGACCCAGATGCGGTGACTGGTGTCTTTGATGCCCACCTCCTCTTCTTTAATACCCATTTCCAGTGCCACCATGCTGGGTCCTTCCAGATCTTCTCCCAGCTTTCAAATACGATCTCATCATTAAATCATCAAGGACACCCCATAGGGGCTGAAAATGCAGGGGGAAGTGGTGAGACATGGTTTTGTATCAGCCATAAACAACACACAGCATTGACTCAGTGGCCCATCTGTCTCTGACTACAACCCCCTGAGGGCAGCTGGCTGGGTACCACATTTCTGAGGCTCAGTCTGGCATTCCATACATAGTGGGTTCTTAATAAATGAAGAGATGTGTGAATGGGTACTGCTGCTACTGCTACTGCTAAGTCGCTGCAGTCGTGCCCGACTCTGTGCGACCCCATAGACGGAAGCCCACCAGGCTCCCCCGTCCCTGGGATTCTCCAGGCAAGAATACTGGAGCGGGTTGCCATTTCCTTCTCCAATGCATGAAAGTGAAAAGTGAAAGTGAAGTCGCTCAGTCGTGTCCGACTCTTAGCAACCCCATGGACTGGAGCCCACCAGGATCCTCCATCCATGGGATTCTCCAGGCAAAAGTACTGGGGTGGGGTGCCATTGTGAATGGGTGGAGGAGTCCTAACTAAGGTCTCAGGTGAAGCTCTCCACCCTCTGTGTGGTCGTGGGGGCACCCACGCCTTCTCTAGCCTCTCACTGCCTCTGTCCCATGGAAGGTTCAGAGTGAATGGTCCACTTTAACACTGAATGATTTTCCAACTCTTCATTACTCTTAGGCAGTTTCTTGTAGGTCGCATGCAATTTTCCATTTGATCAAAGCAGTTTCATATTATTCCTTAATCGTTCCACATGTGAATATCCCTGCTGAGATTTCAAACAACTCATCCATCTCATCTACAGTGTTATCATGCCATCTAATATGGTGTCCTTCACAACCCTGGGCATTATGTCAATATGTAGTAAACCGGGAGGAGTATTCTAATGATTTTGTGATAATACTACCAATTACTACTGTAATTCATGAAGCTAAGACACTGAACACTTACTGCTGTGTCAGACAGCTGGTAAGAGATTTATGCATATGATGTCACCCATGAAGGGGCCTTAAGCCTATCCTCATTCTACCCATGAAGAAACTGAGGTATAAAAAAGTAAATGACTTGACCAAGTTCACCTAGCTTGAGCCCAGAGCCTGAGTTTTAAACCAATACGCTATAAGGCTGAAATATGAGATGAACACCTGCTTTGGGGAAATTGAAAGCATCAATTAAAGAATGTTTAAAATGTCAGATGCTTGATGCAAACTACTACATAAAGAATGGATAACCAACAAGGTCCTTCCATATTGCATGGGGAACTATGTTAAACATCCCATGATGAATAGTAATGGGAAAAATGAAAAAGATTGTATAAATGTGTATAACTGAGTCACTATGCTATATAGCAGAATTAACACAACACTGTAAATCAATGATACTTCAATAAAATAAATTTTTTAAAAAGACGTCAGATGCTTAAATGCTGAGATGAGATGCAGACCAGAGAGAGGAAAGAACAGTAGGGACGTATGTTTGAGTCCTGCTCTGTCCCGAGACGTCGATGACTTGAAGTGAACCCTGTAACCTCTCTGTGCCTAGTTTCCATGATCTGTAGATCCAGGGTGATAATAATACCAGCCCTGCCAGCTCACAGGGATGGAGGGTGAGAGGTGCAAATAAGATAACAGACCTGCAAATGCTCAGCAAACAATGAGGGTCTGCAGAATGATGGTGCTGGCTGTAACACAGGCCCCACCATCTGGAAATCTCCTCGAGCCAGCAGGGCTCTCCTTAGCATGATCTTCAGCACTGGTTAGGCGTTTCACTCTGAAGGACACGGAAGGCTGGTTTCTCCCCCTCTCTCTCCCACACTCAGCGTGCGAGCAGACAGACTTTTTATCCATCAGCTCAGGTGATGGCAGGCCAGGGTTGTTCCGCAGGCCGCCAGCGACCCACATGGAGGAGGAGCAGTTTGCATTCCACAGCAGGTCCTGAAAGGCTTCCCGGGCTGAGGGGAGAGGCTCAGGCTCCACGGGCTGGGCTTACAGTTTATGAGTTCCAGGAGTTCATAAACAACGAGCTCAGTATCCTCCGACTTTTGGAGACTCAGAGGCATTTAAATGGATCTGGTATGAGGAGTTGAGGACATGAGGTTTAGGATGCAAAGCAGCATTTCAGGGGTGTGCTAGAAGGGCCCAGGGCAGGGCTGCAATGACCTGCATTCAGGACGGTCACACTCGCCCCTGGGCATGGAGGTCAGAGGATGAGGCTGAGCGAGCCCTTGGTCACCATGTGCTCGAAACAGCCATTTAACGTCCAGAACCCCAGTGCCCTCCTGATAAAATCAGGTTGCCAACTCCAATCCCAATTACTAATTTTTTTAAAAAAAATTTTTGGCTGCGCTGTGTGGCAGGTGAGATCCTAGTTCCCCAACCAGGGATCAAACCCTCGCCTCCTGCATTGGAAGCATGAAGTCTAAGGCAGTGGACCACCAGAGAAGTTTCCTCATTACTATGTGGATACACATGGTGAGAACATATAAGAAAGAGATTTCTGAGGGCTGAAGTGATGGACTCAGGTAAAGCTCAGGTCAAGATCAATAAAGATTAACCTCATCAATGGCAAGGATGAAACAGAACAAATATTCCTAGAGTCAAGTCAACCTGTTCTTCCATAAGTACACCAGGAGGTCCTGCCCTTCCTTTTTGAGGCTGGTTTGGGGCCAAGAAAGATCAAGATCAACCATCCAGTGTGTTTCCAAGAAAACCTGGGTGGCTAGGAGATGGGTCTCCCTTCCCTCTTTCTGGTTCATGTCTGCCCTGTAGGACCGCACTGCTCAATTGTGGCTGCAGGTTTAAGGGTAACCTGGAGATCCTGAAAAAATTCCCAATCCCACCTGTCACTCCTAGAGATTCTGAATCAGTAAGTTGTGTTTGGAACCTGGGCATCAGTATTTTAAAACATTTTTTATGTTGACTTCTCCAGTTTTTTTTTTTTCAGTTATATAATACATATTCAGATTATATACATACATATATATATACATATATGTATAATTCATAGGCAAAGAAAGCAAACTTATGGTTACCAAAGGGGAAGGGATAAATTCGGATTATTATACAGTAAATTCCTGTTGCTGTTTTATACACAGTGGTATGTATCTGTTAATCTCATACTCTTGATTTATCCCTTTCCCCTTTGGTAACCACAAGTTTGTTTTCTATGCCTATGAATCTGTTTCTTTTTTGTAAATAGATTCAATTACATTATTTTTAGATTCTACATGTAAGTGATATCATATAATATTTGTCTTTCTGTGACTAATTCACTTCACTTGGTTGGATAATCTCTAGGTCCATCCATGTTGCTGCAAATGATATTATTTCATTCTTTTTTAATGGCTAATATTCCATGGTATATATAACACATCCTTTTTATTCATTCATCTGTTGATGGGCACTTGGGTTGATTCCCTGTCTTGGCTATTGTAAATAGTGATGCTATGAACATTGGGATGTGCGTATGTTTTTGAATTAGTGTTCTTGTCTTTTCTGGATTTATGCCCAGGAGTGGGATTGCTGGATCATATGGTAGCTCTGGATTTAGTTTTTAAGGAACCTACATACTGTTTTCCATAGTGGCTGCACCAATTTGTGTTCCCACCAACAGTGTAGGAGGGTTTCCTTGTCTCCACATCCCCTCCAGCAGACGTAGACTTTTTGATGATGACCACTCTGACTGTTGTGTGGTGGTACCTCACTGTGGTTTTGATATGCCTTGCTCTAATAATTAGCAACGTTGAACATTTTTTCATGTGTTTTTGCAGTTTTCATTGCGGTAAAACATCCGTTACATAAAATTTACCATTTTGCTCATCTTTCAGTGTACATTCCCGTGGCATTAAGTACATTCACATTGTCCAACCATCATCACTATCAGAACTCTTTCATCTTTCCAAACTGAAACGCCATGTGCCCATTAAACAATAACTCCCCATTCTTCCCTCCTTCTAGCCCCTGGCAACCACCCTGCTACTTCTCTAGTCTCTATGAATTTGGTGACTTAAAGTTCCTCCTGTGAGTGGAGTCATACAATATTTGTCCTAGGGCATCAGTTATTTTACGAAGTTCTCCAGCTCATTCTCTGCTCAGTTAGGACGAGGGAGCAAGCCAAGCGGGGGCTTTGCATGAAGTCACTTTTGGGAAGAGAGGACAATGCATGGATGTGGTTGGAGATGATAGTGAGAAAATTGCAGGGACAGAGAAACATGATGGAAAAAATTCAAGTCTCCACCCACACTACAGTTAGACAAGGTGTTGCTTTCATGAAAAGCCAGCTAGAAGGGAAATGCTGTGTATGTCAGGAGGACGATCTGAAGCAAGGGATTCTGAATCCTACAACTTGGGTTTGAATCCTTGTTCTGCTGTTAAATAGCTGTGTGTCTTTCAAGTAACCACTAACAGTCCTGGACCTCAGTTTCTCTGTCTGAAAAACAAGACTGATTCTGTCTACCTTGCGGGACGTCGCCAGACTTAAAAGCAGAGGCAAAGTGTGTGAGAGTGCCTGGGGCATTGCAGAATCCTGCACGGGTGACAGTGGAGGCTGCTCTTGCCAATGGGTAAGGACTGTTGCAGCTGTTCAGGAGCTATGTCATGTGACCCCATGGACTGCAGCATGCCAGGCTTCCCTGCCCTTCACTGTCTCCCGGAGTTTGCTCAGGTTCATGTCCATTGAGTTAGTGATGCTATCTAACCATCTCATCATCTCAACAATTGCTTCCATTCTAATTTATTTTCTAAGAGCATTAGGCTTGGTAACAGGTAGAGAGAGGATAATTGTTCTAGCTGGGTCCAATCTGTGACCACAGAATATTTAATTTTAAAAAGCTTAGGGACTTCCCTGATGGTCCAGTGGTTATGACCTTGCCTTCCAATGCAGGGGATGTAGGTTTGATCCCTGGTTGGGGAGCTAAAATGCCGCATGCCTTGGGGCCAAAAAACCAGAACATGAACAACAGAAGCAAAATTGTAACAAATTCGATAAAGACTTTACAAATGGTCCATATCAAAAAAAAAAAAAAAAACAAAAACTTAAAATAAGCTTAAAGACTGTTACAAATTGATTTTTAAAAGCTAGTCCTACTTCCTGGGCACCAATAACTCTTAAAGAGTACAACGGTTTTCAAGAGACAAGCTGGAAGGGTGATTATGCCATTTTAAAGTAAAAAGGCATTCTCACTGGATAAGCACAGTGAAGATGCATTCACAGAAGCATTCACCTCCTCAGCTTCTTTCTTTTGTTCTTGATGCCAGCACCTGTCCTTTGTGAAACACACACACACACACACAACACACCACACAGCTCCAGATCTCTTGAGGGGCTCTGGGTTTCTTTGGGGCTGTGTGTGTGCCTTATTCAAAGAAGGCGGAGCTAAGGTTGCACCATGCCTTCTCTTTATTTTTCCATTTAAAATTTTAAGAACTCAAGATTGCTCTTAGAGAAAAGCAGAAGAGAGAGGGGGTGGGGTAGAGGGTGAAAGGGAGGGAGCGAGGAGTGTGGCTAGCTTTGTCTTGCTAATGTACTTTTGTTTTGTGGACCAAGGGCCGTTTAGACAGATTTGGACCACCTCTTGAGGGGGGAGCCGCTGGAGCAGCAAGACATCTCAAGTGGAAAGCTTTACGGGTGGACAAAAGATGCACCTGCAAAGCGCAGACGTCTCCGGAGACCAGGGCCAATGCTGGGAGATAAATGCCCAGCGCCACCTGACTGAGGGTCTGGCAGCACTCGCTTGCCTGGAGACTGCAGTTCATTCATTTCAGAAGAGGAGCAGCTCCTGCAGAAGCCCCAGAGAGCCCAGCACAGCACTGTACACACACAAAAGAACCCAGGAAAGGAAGGGATGTAGTGCAGGTAGAGGACAGGCTGAAAGCTAAGACCCCTGCAGGAGTCATGAGTCAATAACCAGAGCAATAATAATCAGCCAATAATCAGTTCAACCCAGACACACTTGCTTCCGAACAGAAATCTGTATTTAAAGTCCAATATCGGATACCCTCTCGCTGGGTCCACCCCACAGTCTCACTGGTTAGTCCTGCTGTCATCAGCCTGTAGCCCTGCATGAGCTTCAGGGATCTCCTGCCTGCCTTCTTTCACCCTTTCCTTCCTCCCTCTCTTCTTCCTTCCTTGCAAGAAGTGGATCTCTACCTGCAGGTGAAGTGAAAGCTCAGTACGCAAACCAGATCAGAGTGGAGGGGGGACTCCGGATAGAAGCAGAGCCTCACCTGAGGCTGCAGGGTCATCTCCTTAAAACCCAAGAACTCCAAAGTCAGGGAGGATTCTTACTGGCTTCTGTGTATGTGTACTCAGTTGCTTCAGTTTTGAGACCCTATGAACCGTAGCCTGCCAGGCTCCTCTGTCCATGGGATTTTCCAGGCAAGAATACTAGAGTGGGTTGCCATTCCCTTCTCCAAGGGATTTTCCCAACCCAGGGATCGAATCCCAGTCTCCTGCATTGCAGGCAGATTCTTTACCACTGAGCTACCAGGGAAACCCTCTTACTGGCTTAATTTGGCCCTTTTACTTGACAGGAAGTTGAGGTTCGGGGCATGAAGTGATTTCCCCAAAGTAAACCAGAAGTGTTCCGACCTCAGTCTAATGTGTTTGTCATTGTAGCACATTTTTTCTTTCATGGATGTCTGCAGCGTGATGGTTAAGTGGGTCACCTAATAAAATGTGGCTTGGACTGTACCATGAGTCAATGTGACTTCAGGTTTTTTATGGCAAAAGCCAGTAACTCTGATTTTGAAAGAAAATAGTAGCATAAATAGGACTGGCCCAGAGTGGGGTAGGAGGTGAAGAAAGTTGCAGAAAACCAGGAAAGTTCACAAAACAGATTCATTATGTTGACTACTTCCTCCACAGAACTGTCTGGTCATCATCTGATTACAAACTGTTAACAGGAAACAGGAAGTCTCATGTGATGGAAGGTGTGAACTTGGTCAAAACACCCAAGTTCACCGGGTCTCTGTTTCCTCCATGGCAATTTTGAACTAAATGGTCTCTAAGATTCTTCCCGTAGAAGAGCCTTATGTTTCTCTGCAATATTATGCTGTGCTAATTCCGTGTAACCAATATCGACAGCTTCTGCCTTCATTCATTCTATGTGGCAGGTGTGCATTAAAGAAAAAGTATTAAAGGAGAGAGAGCCAAGAAGAGAGTGCTCATTGTACTCCTACTCATCCTTCAAGGCCCTACTCAAAATGCCCCTCCTCCACGAAATTTTTCTTTTGCCTCAGGCAGAATATTTTTTCACTCACATTTTTTTCTCCCTTAAACCAGGTACTATGAATTATTTACTTGTTTAAATGCCCAGAATCTAACAGTATCTGAAGCAGGAAATCTCCACAACACTGTTTCACAAATAGAGATGATAAGAAATGTATTATAATGTTTGCTAAAACCCTCACCAGCGAAAACCATTTTCTGAGATGATTTTCTTTCTCTCTCTCAACCAAACCAAACCAAAAACTAGACCATATCCCCAAGTCAGCACTTTAAAAATGAATTGGTAGTGCTAAAATGTCTTACCAAAAAAACCCCTGAAAATGTGACATTGCAAGAATCCTCGAAATCTCCACTTCATTTTCTCCAACAGAGAAAGCCCCTGCCTTTTGGCTTTGAAAGTGAGTAGCATCCATTTCCTTCCAAGAGCAACACGCTTTCTTTTACGGAATAACAGCCTCAGGTCATATTTTTATGATATTATCACAAGGTATCTTACACCCCTGTCATGTTTTTGCAATGAGCAGCGCAAAGGGGATTAACTTAGGCTTCTAAAACAGCCGAGTGGGCAAGAGACTTGAGGCACACGCTTGAGGTTCTCCACCCCAGTCTTCCCATCACAGACAGTCCTGGACTGGTACAGGGGACCCTTCTACAACTCTACATGCCTGAGAGGACACACTCACCTTCCTTGACGTTCAGCCGTGAGGACGGGTCCGTGTGGGAGGTTGTGTTATAGGCCAACAGTGAACCTGAAAGATAAAGCAAAAACATCAGGTTGTGTCTCAGACAAACTTCCAAGATCAAGACCAGGAAATGGGATGGATGAGAATGAATAGGGGAGGAGAGGAGTCAGGGAGAATGGAGGGACCGATGACTCGAGAGAAGGGAAAAGTTAATGCCAGCCATTTGGGGGGCCAACATGCAAGACTGTCACGGGTTCCTGGGGTCCGAGGCAGCTAGGACAGAATGCTGGTGGGTGGGTCACACACAAGCCCTCGCGGTGGCCATGATTAAGGATCTGGACTTCTTGGGTCCACACTGCAACCCAGCAGGGACACACGGCTGCAGACAGTGTTCTGGTCCTGTGACCGACTACCTGTGTGACCATAAATGAGGGACTTTACTGGTCTGCACCTTGATTTCTTCATCTTGAACTGCAAGAAGGACTGGCAAATGTTTTATTAAGACCAGATAGTAAATACCACCTCTGTGGAACATCTCTCTGTTTTGTCCAGGAGAAGTGCTGGCCAGATCCGGCTGCCGCTGGCACTGACTGCCACGCCCTGGAGGAGAGGCCTGGCCAGGTCCTTCCTGCTCTGATGTCCTTTGGGTTGACAGGTGGGTGAGGTGCTTGGATGGTCACGTTGGTGGAGGGAGTGCTGGGAGCTGGGAATGGGGTTGGGGTGGCAGTGCTCCTCAGAGCAACTTCTGTCTCCCTTTACTCATGTCTAAGAGAACACAACTAGACATAAGCTGTAATACACTGAATTTCCTATCATCGAAGGTGGCTGATATACAATCTTTTAAAATTAAATGTTCATGCAGAACTACTCTTAGCAAACACTAGTCTGGACATTTTCTAGCTTTCTCTTATCTTGCATGTAAAAAAAATTCTCCCCTCTTTCTTAAAACCTAGGCCTCCCAGGTAGCACTAGTGGTAAAGAAACTGTCTGCCAATGCCAGAGAGGCAAGTTCGATGCCTGGGTCAGGAAGATCCCCTGGGGGAGGAAATGGCAACCCCCTCTAGTATCCTTCCCTGGGAAATCCCATGGACAGAGGAGCATGGAGGACTACAGTCCATGTGGTCACAAAGAGTTGGACACGACTGAGCAACTGAGCCCATTCCTAAAACTGGGCTTGTTCCTCTGTTTCCAGCAAGCTCAAGAGCTTTATTTTGGAAAATGTAGGCATTTTTGCCCTCCGCCTTGAGGCTCTGAAGTTTGATCCAGAGGGCTAGAATCTGTTTTTACAAAGGACACGAGAGGCTGGACATGAGTGTTGGAGGCTAAAAAGTCTTTCTAAACAATCCTTTCCCTGATCCCTGGGACCAAGTGGACAGACTTAGGTGCCAGGGCTCCGGAGCAGGGAATGGACTGCCAGACATTCCTATTTTTAGCCTCAAGTCACGGAAGGGACACGGAGTGGAGCGCCTGCCTCACCCAGCCGTGGGCGTTTGGTTATGTGCCTCAGAGAAGTTGTGGGCCCTTTCAGGCCGGGCGACCAAGAGAACTTTGTAAGAACCATCCAACTGGCTAGAATCACTGACTCTGGGCTTGGGCGACTATGCCTTTCAGCACTGAAACAGTTCCAGGCAAAAAAAAAAAAAAAAAAAAAAAAAGTGCAGGGATGCTGGTGGGATTGAAATAGTTTTGTGCCAAAGTGTGTCTAGGCAGAGATACTTTTAGAAAGAAGGCAGTCACATGCCTGGAATATCCGAGAACCGGATGCATTTGGTTATTCCATTCTCCAAGAAGTCGAGCACAAAGTGATTTTTACACTTCATTTAATATAGATCTTTATGCGAATGAGAGTTTAGAGTCAGACCTGCCTCTCACCACTTGCCAGCCTGGTGACCTCCATCAATCTGCCTCATGTCTTCAAGCCACAGGCTCCTCCTCCATGAAACAGGATAACACCACCTACCTGATACGGTTGTTGTGAAGACTGAATACACACAACTGACTGAAGTAATACACACAACTGTTCACAACAGATCTTGGCTCACAATGAGTGTTCAAAGCACGCTAGGCGCTACCAAGATTATTTTTACATCCCTACTCCCGCAGACACCACAATGACACACAATAAACTCTTTATAAAAGAGCTTGCTGGGCATTTGTCTTGTCCTCTGGAATTAGAGTTATGAATGAGTTCTGCTGCAGTAAGAAGTAACCCTCCATGACTGGGAGGAGGTTACAGAAAGGAAGCAAACGTTCCGAGGGACGCGAAAACAGTCTCCGGAGTAAGACCAAGAATGTCTGCCTCTCTGTCCCCGACATTCTCTGCCTCGGGCGGAAACCTCATGGCTGGAACAAATAAAGAAAAATGATGGTCTCAGAGGACCGAACCGCCTGAATCATTAGCGCAGATGCAGCAGACAGCACGAAGCTTAGATAAACCGCATTTATTAAATTCTCCCCTTGGTGAAAGTTCTTCTTTGGGCACACGTGAATTCCACAGGAAACTCCCAGAAAGCCTACAGAAAGGGTCATTTGACCTCGGCAAAGCCTGCGTGAAATACATATTTCATGGTAACCCCGGAGAAGGATTCTACCCTGAAGACTGTTCTTGGTTCAAATTTCCCCCCTAGAAGGAGAGGCTGCCTGCCTGCCCGTGGAGGGCTGACTCGGGGAGTCTGACCTCCTTCCCAAGGGACCAACTCTTCCTTCTCTCCTCCTGTTTTTATTTAACCAGTTTATTTAGCCAGTTCCTCAGGCTACAGAGAGTGGCAAGGCACACTCTTTCCTTAAAGAAATTCATTTAGAGGCAGAAAGGTCCCCCCTGGAGCCCGGCCTTTCACTCCGTGGCTTGGGACTGTCTCCCTCCTGCTTCTGGGCCCCTTCTGTGTGCGGTGAACACCACCTGGTCAGAGCAAACAGGCTGTGCAGTGAGAAGGGAAGCCTACGCTCTGTTGTCCTCTGCCGGATGCTTTATCTCTGTTTTCTCACTTAATCCTCATTCAGATGAGGGAATCAACATTCAGAGAAGTCAAGCAATCTGCCCAGGGTCACACAGCCAGCCAGCCCAGGAAACAGGATATCCTTTCTGGTCTATCTACAAAACCTGCTCTCAGTCCACCTTTAGGCTACAGCTAAGAGACAGGCAGCACTCACTTAAGGTGCTGGAATCAGGGCAGTGGTTGATTTGGGGAAAGAAGGGGGTGGGGTTGATAGAAAGGGGACACACGGGGGCTTCCAGCCTCCTCCCTGACCTGGGGGTGCTCATATGAGTGAGTGGCTTCACACTGTGATAATTCCTTGACTTGTGCATTTATGATTTTTGCACTTCTCTCTGTTCAATACTTTAATTAAAATGTTTGTTGCCTTCTCTGTTGATGTCTTTATGCATGCACGCGGGCATCCATGTTCATCTACGTACTGGGGGCCCTGGAAAGCGCGGAGGGGCTGCTAATGGAACAGGCTTCCCCACGTGGAAGCACAAGGACAAAATCACTTCCCATTGTCGAGTCCATCCATCACTGGTACAGTATTTGGGATCTGAAAGAGGATGGAAATGAACAGAGGGAAGCTCGCAGGTGTGGGGAGCCCAACAATCGGGCTTTCTTCAGCCCCGTGCCCCCCACCCCCCGCCGACAACGGACCTGGTCTTCATCTGGGGCACCTGCAGCCGAGACAATGACTGTCTGAGCGCTGAAGGCTTTGTCTCCCGCCTTGCAGAGACCCCGCCAGCCCTGCCAGCCTATTGAAGCTGGGCTCCCTTTTCTCTGCGTTGCCATCAATGGCTCTGGCTGGAGGGTGCAGGTGGGGAGGGAGGAGGAAGGAGGCTCTGTGCTCGAAACAGCCTGGCTGACGGCTGAGTCTGGGGAAACCCGGCCTTTTGTTCTTCACCGGTCAGACCCGGCCTGGAAGGGGTAATACTTCACCCGCTTAATTGCCAGGACCCATCACCTTTGCCCGAACATCTGAGGAGGCCGGTGGGAGTGCCACAAAACGCAAAATGTGTTTTCCATTAAGTTTAAATTAAAAATGGGAATCAAGATAGATACCTTTGCTGTGGTCTCCCTGTCACCCAATATATTTCATGTCTCTAGTGCTGCCACTATTTCAAAATGTGATTTCTTAGCCTGTTTCCCAGGTCAGACGCAGATAGACAGACAGAACACGACTTGCCTAGAATGGAAAAAGGCTCTTCTTCTGCCTCCAGCCACCCCGCTGGGGACCCTTCAGGCCCAAACTCCCCCCAGTGGCCCTGGGTCTGAATTGCCATTGGGGACAGCTCCCACTTCCTCTGAGGTCCGTCCCAATCTTGCCGTATGACACCCAATCTCATTTCCCACAGCCCGAGACTGTAAATATGGCCTCTGCCAAACGAGGTGTGCCTGTGAGAGATACTGACGGGGCCGCCTGGCGGGTCCAGGGTGTGGGGCACCCCGCGGAAGGCAGAAGGGCAGGGCTGGCACCCAGATAGGTTTGTCCTACGCAACCTCATTCCGGGAGGCCACAGGGAAGTTTTTCAGAAAGCATTTATCTCTAGGTACAAATGAAAACAGAAAATGCTGTGGGGAAAGTGGCCTGGCCCTCCACGGGTGTGTCTATGTGTGTGGCCAGGGCCTGAGGCTAACCCCACAGCAGGAGAAGGAAGACCAGGGGGCCCAGGTAAGCAGGCACTCTCTGTAAGGCCTGGCCTCTGACTTAAGAGTGTCAGGTCGTGAGCCTGGCTGCAGCCTGGGACTCAGGAAACCTGGGTCTTAGATACCAAGCTGCTCTCTACAGGCTGGGTGCCTTTGAACCAATTTCTGAAGCACTCCAGGCCTCAGTGGCTTTAGCTTTAAAATGGGAATTTGTAATTAGCTGTCCATGGTGTCCACAAGGGGGCATCTTGTCCCCGTAAAGTGGATGACATCTGGGCAGATGCGGTGTGAGCCCTGGTGTCCCCAGGGGACAGTAGAATGATCCCAAGCACTGTATGCATCTCTCCAGACCTGTTCTCCTCCCATTTCAAGAGCAGGTGACATTATGGAGGGGCGGTATCAGGTACAAGCCACGTCACCCGGGCTAGCTAAAAAGCCAGGGTAAGGAGAACAGGAGCCTCTGGGCAGGCCAGGTACATCCTAGCATGCTAGGCAGTGCTTAGGACACTGATATTTCTTCTCCATCATGGAAAATACATTTTAATCTGAAACTTGGTTTTTAAAATTTGAAAGTATAGCTCCTCTCCCTGACCACCAAACAAATACTCAAGCACCTTTTGTGAAAGTGTAAATATTATGTTGCTGTTGCTTAGTCACTAAGTCGTGTCCGACCCCCATGGACTATAGCCCACCAGGCTCCTCTGTCCATGGAATTTCCCAGGCAAAATACTAGAGTGGGTTGCCATTTCCTTCTTCAGGGGGTCTTCCCAACCCAGAGATCGAACCTACATCTCTTGAACTGGCAAGCGGATTTCTTGCCACTGACTCACTGGGGAGCTTCTTAATTCAACCTTGTCTTTTTTTCCACTGAAGTTCAGAAAGCTCAGAGACTTCTGAGAGGTTCGACTGTTTTATAGTCTTCTGACCGAGGCTAAATTAAAAGGACTCTGACTCTCTTCCATCCACTTTCCTTAGCCCTGCAGTACTTCCTCCCTCTGTGCTGAGAAGCTCAGCTGTTTTCCTTCCACCTCCTCGCCAAAGTGGAACTGTCTGAACCTGATCCCCTCCTCCATGAAAGGACAGATGACGAAACACGAAGAATTAGCACCCATCTCCAGGCCTCTCCCCTGAGGGCTGGCCTCCTTGCCTCCTCACAAAACATCCGCTGGAAACAAGTCTGGGAAAACAAAGCAGTGTTTGAAGGCAAGTTGCAGGGCCCTGGGGAGTTACCCACAATACTGAAAGGGGACAGTCACCACAAACATGACCTCCTACGGGGGTCTCAGTGGACCACTCACCACCAGAGGTCCCAGAGACTAGACACCAATGAAAAAGAGGCAAGAATCAAAAGTTATTTCCATGATAGGGGATCATTTTAAGCCTAAAGTCCTCAAAAGGCCTCCAGACTACGAGGCTATGCTGGGGCAAGTTTTTTTGAACCTTAATACAAGTATTTTAATGTTCACTTCTGCAGGCAGACATGGTTTTCTATCTCTGCACAGACCCCTGAATATTTTGCTGTTTCACCCAACATTATATCCTATCTGTGGTTTGTTCATCTCCACTCAGCTCTGGGAATTTGCTCTGCTCCTAAGTTCTTTCTGGAAATTTCATATTTTTATTGCTTTGGGGCTATCTTTTTTTAATGTCTACAAATATTCTGAGAAGGAAAGAAGAAATCCATCCTTTTTCATGCCCCGCTACCTACAACCCCCAAACCAAACTGTCTGGCCTCCACTTCTCCTCAGGCTGCTCGGCCCTCTGCCCTTTGTGATCTGCTCTCCTCCGATAGGAAGCCTCCTGAACGGTTTATCCACGACCTCCATGTTTAACTCCTGGGCCTTCTGAGCAGAGGCTGGTTTTTGCTTCAGCGTCTGTGGCTTGGGTTTTTTTTGTGAGAGAAAGTCCTAGCGAGGACCTGGGTATGTTTATGGACCCACCAGAAGGCAGGGGCTGGGATCACATGGCATGAATGGCATCTCCCCACATCAGTCAGGGCTTCCCAGGTGGTACTTGTGGTAAAGAATCTGCTTGCCAATGTAGGAGACAGGAGAGACCTAGGTTCGATCCCTGGGTTGGGAAGATCCCTTGGAGGAGGGCACGGCAACCCACTCCAGTATTCTTGCCTGGGAAAACCCAAGGATAGAGGAGCCTGGCAGGCCACAGTAGAGGATCCCAAAGGGTCAAACACGATTAAAGTTACTTAAAACGCACAGCACTTGCGTTAGTCGGAATGTGCTTGAACACTCCCCATCAAGGGCATCTAATAACTGGGCCCTTTAAGGGCCCCACAGTCACCGTCCTCACCTCTGTCCATCTCTTCCCCCAGAAACAAAGAAAAGGGGCCAGCGATTCCTAGACCATCCGCTGTATGAGGCCAGGAGGTGCAGAAAGGCAGAATGGGTCAGTGTTTCTGTTTGGCTGGTGGTCTCTCCTCATCACGCATCACACTCAGCTTCCGTGTGCCCACTTCCACCCCTGCCCTGCCCAGCTAGCATCGCTGAGGACTCTGTGCAAAGATCCTTTCTTAAAAAACCCTATAAACACTTACAGAAATACAGATTGTTAGAAAATGCTTATTCTCCAAAGCTCAGAAAGACTGGGTGGAAAATTGCCCCCTTTTTTGAAATGATCGTTTCTTGGGCTGACCTCATGTTGCAGCAAGACTCAGACATGAGGTAATTCCTCTGGTGTTAACATACACTGCATCACCCACACAATCCCACTGCCTACCAGACGCCTTGGAGGGGTGACCAGGGAGCCCGGAGGCACCAGTGGAAACTTCCGAAGGCATTTTAAAAGTTCTTCGTTTTTACAGCCAGTGTGTGTTGCCCCTCAGCCCACCCCGCAGAGTGCACTGGTGCAGAAGGAGATAGAAGATTCCAGGAATGGCGAGCTGAAGACACACTGAACACGGAAAACGAACGAAGAACTAACCCACCCAGAGCCCAGGAGACCAGGGAAAGCGGCCTTTAAACGCTGTCCAAGGATTTCAGTTTTATAGAGGCTTTCAAATCACCAACCTCCTTCACTGAGGCTGAACTCCTGCAGTCTTGGTCACAGACAGCAAACCCTGTATCCTGAGGCTGCTAGTGGATCTTTGGGCAGGGCTGACTGCTAGAAAACCCCTTGTAGAGTGAACCACATCTGTTCTCCTGTAGCTTCCACTTCCCCATCTTAGTACCATCTTTTCTGGTCACAGAACAATCCTTCGGTACTTGGGGTTATTGATGTTCCACCTGCTTGGGGCTTTCCTGGTGACGTAGACGGTAAAGAATCTGCCTGCAATGCGGAAGACCCAGGTTCAATCCCTGGGTTGGGAAGATCCCCTGGAGAAGGGAATGGCTACCCACTCCAGTATTCTTGCCTGGAGAATTCCATGGACAGAGGAGCCTGGTGGGCTATACAGTCCATTGGAGTCACAAAGAGTTGGACACGACTGAACGACTTACACTTTTCTGGTAAAGAGTTAAGGCTGAGGTTATTAGTGGGTTTCAAAAATTCTGTTCCTATCTCTGTGTATATTTCATATCAGATGAAATTCATATCAAATTGACAGGGCTTGGTTTTAGAAAATCCTTGTATTGGATAAATCCTTTGGACAACTATGCCTTTTCTTTTACAGATTCTCCCTTTCCAAAGCTCTTTTCCTTCTCGCTCTGCTAGGAGAGTCTTCAACAGATCCTAACCCATCCGTAGCATTTGCTACTCTTTCTGTTTAGCTGAGAAGGGTGTGCAGGTAACAGCAGGCAGTGCCAGAGAAAACCCAAGAATAAGAAGAACTTCATGTGTAAATACTCAAAAAAGTAAACCCGTGAATCTAGAATTTTGTAGAAACTTGAAATCATTGTTCAAGATAGAACCAGCCAGGGCATCCATCTATTTATAATGTGGGGCAAAGTAGTTTCCAGAAAGGGATTCTCGTGGCAAGGGTGTGACCAGCCTCCAGCAGACCTGCCCTCAGCACACACACACATGGCTGCAGTTCCCTAGTTTTTCTTCATGTTTTGTTTTCCTTCCTTTGACATGGCAGGACAGGGTCAGCCGCCTCGCAGGGTCCCTGGGAGCCAGTGTGACCTTGGCAACTTGACACCCAGAGGTGTCGCTCCTATAGCACCACTCAGCATAAACTGAGGCAGGGGCCCCATCTCCTTGTCCTGGGCTGTCACTATGGGAACCAGTCTGCATCCTGAGAGGCCAGGCAGAGTTCTCTCTAGCCCTGGGGACTTGGCGCTACAGCCTCTGGGGGTGTTTTGCTACCCAGAAATGGAAGGGACCGGGCACTTACTTTCCCTGAGGTAGGTGAGATGTGACAAGAGCACTTCCGTGTTGTAGAGGGAGGTGGCTCGGAGGAAGTCCTCCTTGTTCAGTTTACACAGTTCCTTGCCATCCATATTCTGAAAGAAAGACGTGTCGATCTCCATCAAGCCGTACTCCTTTATCGCCCACTCCAGCCACTGCCGCACGTGCTCCTGTGTCCACAGCGTGGGGTCTGCAGGAGAGACAGGCTGTTAGCAAGGCTGCCAGAGGCAGGGCTCCTCCCCTTCTCTGTCTCTTTTCTCTCTCCCCACATCCACCTTTCCCCCGTCTCCTCCCTCCTCAGTGGCCCTCCTACAGAGGGAAAGTGGTCCCCCCACCCTGCCCCAGATGGTCCTCCCAGAACACGCATCTGGCTCCATCGCATCTGGTGCAGCCTGAACCACTTAGTGCTCGGAAAAGATTCTTAGAAGCGTAACTATGCACCCAGATAGGACGTTCTCTTTCAAGTCTTTGGAGGGCAACTGAAACCTCTGAGAAATCATGGCATCAGAATGAAAATAAGCCCAATTGCCTAGAGCAGGGACCAATGGCTCTGGAAAGGGCCACCATCCATATCTTAAAAACATCAGTGAGTTCAAGAAGCAACGGCAATCTCTTCTATGGCTGCAGAAAAGACGTGCCTGCACACTTAGACCGCAATTCCATCTGTGCAGGTGGAAAACCCAGTGGTATTAAGTCTTCAGCTTAACTCCAATCAGGATTTTCTCCTTTTGGGGACAGTTGTTTTAAAAGCTCTTTAAAATTATCCCCCTAGAGTTTTTAGGATATTTGAATCCCCAAAGACGGGAAATGGTGTTGGAGGGAGAAAATGTTTTCACTCTTGAGGATAAATAATGTAAAGGCTGAGGTCCTAGAACCTCAAGGTATTAGATCTCCACTTGGGACCCTCAGACTCTTTCCTAAGCAGGTGTGTGTGTGGCGGGGGGAAACGTGTGTACTCTGAGTGCTGTGATGAGTTCTAGCAGGTTCCACAGTAGGTGGAGCCCTTATATCTTGTCACATACCACAATTTGATAACCAGCTCTCTCCTTGGCACCTAATTATTAGAGATAATTAGCTAAACCAACAAATAGTTAAACATGCTCATCACAGGAAGACCCATGCCCAGGAAAACTCAGGCAGGAAAGCACAGAATTAAGCAACAGATTTTTGTGGTGGCAGTTTGAGGACTGGTCGGCAGAAGGGGTGGCTGTGAATTTGCAATCATGGAAGGTTTCCTGGAGGAGGGGAGGAGACTTAATAGTAGCCCCTAGCTTCTACTGAACCTGTTTTATTAGCCTGCTATTTGGTAGGAATATCTGTGCTACCACCTCCCTTTCTCATTCTAAGGGTCTGTTAAGGCTCTTGGTAAAAACGGGAGCAGGTATGAATGATTAGGAAGGGCCATGAGGAGAGAAGCAAGGTTCATACTAACCACCCAATGCCCAGAAATTTGTAACAATCCAGACTTTGAACACTTCCCAGGTGCCCACTGCTTCAAGTGTGCTATTTTTTACTCATCAAGAATACCCTGAAAAATGGCTATTTTCATTTCGCAGGTGGGAAGTGGAGTCCTGAAACATTAAGTCCTCAACTTGATCTTCAATCCTAGTATGAGCTGGGGTTCGACTGAAAGCCTCCCAGGACTGCACTTAGCTGAGGATCCCTGCACCCTAAGTCTCCTCCCCTCTCACCATCTTGTCTTAGTTCATTCAGGAGGTGCTTTGTCATCACTTCCAAAAGCAGAGCTACTCAGGGCTACATTGTACAAGTCTGGATCTCTCTCCCTCTCTGAATCTTACATAAATTTCTTACTTTGTTTCACTCTTTTACTCTCCAGGAACAATTAGGCATGGACCATTGGTAAATGGAAATGATTTTGCACCATTTCAGCATTCTAAAGGAAAATGTCCTGGGGGAACTTGGATTATGTCACATATTATTTCATCAGCTCGCCTCTGCTTCTCCTAATTTCTCACTTTGAATATCCAAGGCCTCCAATTCAATTTTACACTGTAGGTTTTATTTATTTTATTATTTCCGCCCTTGCTTTGGGCTCTATCACAATATTATTTCTCTCCCTTTACAGCACAATGAATTATAAACCTTCCACTCCGGAGCGTGCTAAGCTCTTCCAAATGTATTTCCTGGATGATTTAGTCCTAGTTTCTTCCCATCTGAACTTGGAACTGGTGATGAACTAGGGCCCTCGTTTATGCTTGTCTTCAAATCCCACCATAAATCCAATGGGTTGTTGCACCGATGTTTTATGGCCTTGATTTGTGAGACTTTCTCTTGTGTCTAGGAGGCTGACCAGGAGGAAGCCAAAATGTGTGAGGATAATGCTGCAAGATCCCGCCAGGAGTAAAGTAATGAAGTGAAGCCCTGGCTAGCTGATCCATGACACAAAGTGCTTGGAACACTCTTTGATGGGAATTTATGCTATTTTCATTATTATTGCTCTGGTGACCTTGGCCCCCTAAGACTGCCACCTTGATTATCTTTTCAAAAGTACTTCAGCACTACTTCAGAGTTGAAGGGTCAACCAGTTTGGTCATTACCCTCCCTTCTTTCCTCTATCTTCTCCCCAAAGTGACTTCGGAAATGAAATGCTGTCAACATTTGGTTCAGAGACAACCTCTGGCCCCCTAACTCTTCTGTCCTCAAGATTTCCTCCCTATGTTGGCCACTGTTGAGAGAAGCGGGGGGTGGCGGGGGCGGGGGAGAGTTTGGTTCCAAGTGAGCAAAGGCTTGGAGAGGCTTCGCTCCAATGTGGGGAGTCCAGAAGTTTCTCTCCAGGCCAGTTTTAGTTCAGTTTCATTTCTGCCTTCTTTCTGTGAGAAGGGAAAAGGCACAGTTCTCTTGGCTTTCACACATGCACCTGAGCTAAACATTCCTAGCTGGTGTCCCGAGGGAGGGAGATCAGATGCAGATGCTTCTTTCTCGATGTTAGAGACAGAAGTAACATCACAAGGATGAAGCTGTTTGCACAGTGCCCAGCACCAGGAGGCACTCAGTATACGGAGCTATTCTTCCTCTTCCTCTGGGAGGCCACATGTTTATGGAAGAAGGAAATAAACATGCTTTATGAGCAGTTTTCAAGTCCTGCAGGGCACAGAGACGTTCCTGAGAGCCCAGCCCTCCCCTGTCTCCCCTGTCCCCACCTCTCCTGCCCCTGCCACCTGGAGTCTGGCCTGGAGCACAAGCATGTGTCTGCAGTCCTAGGAGATGGTGACACACAGCTTCCCGTGGAAAAGAAATACAGAGGGCCGAGGACGGAGCGGCCTGTTAACCATACCTTCTAGACCAACCCGCAAATTCCTCTGGATTACCTCAAAGGGACATCTAATCCCTGGCTCTCATTCACAACTGCATTTACACGTTCCCAAATGGAAGGGGTTTGCCTTTCGGGTAAACTTATTTTGGTAAGTCATTGACTGCCTCAAATTTGAACACTCTGGCTCCTTCTACCTGGCACGGACTCTACATGGGGTAGTTTCTCCTCCCTTTTCAATCAGGCAGCTGAGCTCGCCAGCTGAGGCCAGTGTCCAGCCAGCACACAGAAGGCCTGAACAATGATTTTATTTTCTGTGACCAACAGCACCGATACCTAGGAAAAATAGCCTATTTTTACAGAATGACAAAGCGTGCTGCACACATGTTCAGGCACTCCTTTTGTTAAATATAGTTGTTTCTATTTTGGACCTGGAAGAGATGGCTGTAATTCTGGAAAGGTGGGACCCTGCAGATGCCAGGAAGTGCATGCCTGATGGACAGGACAGACCTCCGGGCCACTCTTGTCCTTAAAGGCAAGGGTGGGCACGTCTGGGTGTTCCCAGGATTCCTTTGGGGTTCAGAAGATCTTGCCGCTCCTCTCTCGGCAGGCCTTGTCCGTGGAACCAGGCACTAAGGGTAGAAAGTGTGATGTGACCTGTTGAGGGCGGAGTTTCCCGAATCTGTGCATCAGGGTTCCGGTGACATTTGGGAAACTGTCATGGAGGGTGGCCAGGGAAGACGGTGCAGCTTTCCCAGGCAAGCATTTCCATAGAGAACAGGGTACCAGGTGAAGATGTAGATGCCCCTCCCCAGGATGACGAGCTCAGAAGACTGAGGACGTGGGTGGCACCCAGTGAAAGGGTTCCCAAAGTACCTGCGGGGACGATGACCCTCCTCTCGTTGGTGGTCATGTTGGGGGGAGGGGGGCCGTTCTTCTCGTCCATGTAGCTGTTGTAGCTCATGGTGTTGGACTCGCCTCCGCCCACGAGCTTACTGCATTTGCCGACGCTGCAGTCCACTGGAGACTCCCTGGAGCGAGAAGAGACAAAGCTCAGGGGAAGGCATCACTGTTGCCACTGCCACCAGAGCATCCGTGGAGCCTCTGCCCAGCCCTACTGGGTGGAACGAGGGCAACGGGGGTGCTGCTGACGCTGCCTTATTTCTATCCACACGGCCACTAGTTTTCTCCAAATCCCAGCCCAATCCTATAATTACGGTACTTAAACACTTTCTGGCAGCGTCACTGCCCTCAGACTGGAGTCTGGACCTCTGAGTTCGGCTCTGCCTGCAGCTGACACTTTTAGCCTTGTTGCCAGGCGACCTACCCTCCCTAGGCGCAAGCACTGGACCTGGCTCCCAGACAGGCCTCTCCCCCACTCCCACTGCACCCTGTTTCGGCCGTGGCTCTGTGGGATGGTTAGCTTGGCAGGTGCCCTTCCCCGGCTGGATTGATGCCATGGCTTTTTTTTTTTTAACCTCAAGTATCTTGAGGTATCCTGTAATAGTGGGCTTCCCTGGTGGCTCAGCAGTAAGAATCTTCCTGCTAGTTCAGGAGACTCAGGTTCGATATCTAGGTTGGGAAGATCCCCTGGAGAAGGAAATGGCAACCCTCTCCAGTATTCTTTCCTGGAGCATTCCATGGACAGAGCAGCCTGGCAGGCTACAGTCTACGGGGTTGCACAGTCAGACACATTTGAGTGACCAAACAACAGCAATCCTCTATAGTGCCTTCCAGAGGGGCTGAACAGTCACTGAGCCCTGAATCACTCATTACTATTGCATGTGTATCTTTCAACGTGCTTCTCATAGAGTGTTCTATTTGAATCTCCCCATCACCCTCCAGGTCAGACATGACAAAGGTTAACTATGGTTAAGAAAACCAGAGAAGTGCACGGTTAGCCCCTGCTATTTTGCAACATGGGAGCATAGAGCTTCAGTTCAGCGAGGAGCATCTATCTGTCTGGAGACGAGGCTGACATCTCCCTTGTGGCCACCTTGTGCCTCAGCAGGCTGGCAAAACACACCACCTACCCGGAGCCCTGGGTCACAGACTCTCCTGGTGTGCTTAGGGCAGTACTATCCTGCCCTGCCACTTCCGCTCAGCCACTCCCCCAGTGCCAGGGCTGAAGGAGATGACTAGAGACCAAGGAGAGGCTGCAGCTTTCCCACCCCACCCTCCCGGTTGTCCAGAGCAGGAAGCATCAGTTCTGGCAACCTGGGAGACAGCCAGTCTTCACAAGAGCTCCAAACCAGGCCCTCAGACCTAGGAGTTCAGATAAGGTTCAGATTACAGCAGGCCAACTCTGGGCTGCAGAACCTCGAACGGTTTTCCAGAGGTCTGGTCGCTGCCCTCCCTCTCTCTGCTGTGGGCAGGAACAGACCATGCTGAAGCCTAAAGGAGCAGGCGAGGAGCAGGGTTGTGCCAGATGGACCCGCCCATCCTGAAAAGGCAGCAACACGGAGGGCAGGCAAGCGATGGTCCCTGAGCCGGAGAGGAGAGGGGAAGGAGGGTGGGGACACGGCAGGGGAGGGGGAGGCCAGAGCACATTCAATAAAGAAAATTAAATGAATTTGTTTCTTAATCTGAAAGGAAAAAAATATTGAAGATCACTTATCATAGCTGGGAGATAAATGCTCCACTGAGATATTAGAAGTCAGACGGTAATTTTTTCCTGATGTCTTACAGAGGGGAACAAGGGCTGAAAATGAAAATAAGATGTATAACTTACACATGTTAGAATTTAAGGTTTTACTATTCGCCTACTGTTTTTCCAGGCAGAGAACCAAGAACCAGCCGTCGGAGCCCCAGATTGTTGAAGGTTTAATGTCCCCATGGCAGTCTGAGGGGCGGCAGTAGCACTTCGGGGCTTTGCACCAGGGTTTGGCCCTTTGGCTTCTGCTGGAGCAGGACTTGGCCTGAGATGAAGCAGTCCCGGAAAGACCCAGGTCCCGCGTCTGAGCTGAGCTCCGGTGGAGCTGGCCGCGTCCCCCCCACCCTAGTCCAAGCAAACCGCAAGTGGGCGCATGCGCACACAGGCGCCGACGCCACCGGTGCAGGCACACGCACACGGGCACACACCCTACCCGTGCAGGAGCGCACACACACATGCACAGGCCCGCACCCACACACACACACACCACCTCCACCACGGCCTGGCAGCCTTCCCCAGCATACTTGTCCACTGTGAAACAACCCAAGAGCAGCTGAAGTTTGGAGGATTAAGTTGGCCTTTAACCAAGACAGCGACGTTTTCACTGGCTGGGAGAGGCCGTGCCGAGGGTGGGGCTGCCAGAGCACACGCTTCCCCCAGCTGGGCAGACGGAGAGCACTTTTCTGTGAAGGGGCCGTGTCTGGGGTGGGGGGTGTTGGGGGGTGGGGGGTGGTGGGCGGTGGCCCGGCGTGGCGGAAGGGGACTTGCCCTCCGTGGGCTGCATCTCTCTTTGGGAACATCGGAGAAATAGATGAGTTGTGAACATTCTTTTCCACCATCAGCTGGGCCTCAGGGGATTTCTTAGCCCAGAAGAGAACTCTGGCCACTCAGAGGTGAGAAGTTGAACCTCAGAAAGCATCGCAGTGAAATGGCCCCTTATGCCATCGGCGCCGAAGGGCAGAGCCAGTCACTGGTATCAGGAGGAGAGAAAAATAAAAATGTGAATAAAGGAATCGTTTAGTAAAAGCTGCCTGGTACCTCTCCCAGTAAGGAGTCTGAGCAGCGTGGTGAGAAAAGCGCCTGCTGGGTTGGGGGGCCCTGGGGAGAACGTCTGAACAGCGTCAAGCCTGGCCATTCCAGCTAGGGGCACTGCTGGGGTCGTCCAGTGGTGGGACCTCTTCGTTTCCGGCCCACAGAAGCTCCCATGAACCTGTGCCCTCCTCTCTCTCCTGCTCCCAGGCAGGGCAAGGTGATCTGCTTGCCCGCCGCCCACCTGCTTGGGTGTCTGTCTTCTGCAACAAGGCTCTGTCTTTGATCCCAGACTCTGCAAAGGGGCACCCTAAGGGAGACGTCCTGGCCCTCACCCTGGACCTTGTGCAGGCCGGCCCTCCTCTGACTCCTAGGAGAGAAGGAAGGAAAGCCATGCCTTTCCCATCCACCTGCCCACCCCACCTCCACTCTGGGGTTGCGGGACTCTGCGCCTGGGCAGACAGCACAGGCCTCCCAAGAGCCGAGCCAGCTACTGGAAGGAGCCAGGAATACAGGTGAAGCACAGCATAAAGGCTGCTCTTAAAGGAGGCAGCTGGCGCCTGTGGAGAGGACCGATGAAAACAAGGGGGGCACGTATGGAGGGGGGAGGCTTTGCCATTCAGCCCACCCACTCTGCTGCTGACTTGTATTGAGACCTGCGCTTGCAGCTAGCATGGGGCTGGGGTCTGCAGGCAGCTGACAGCATTGGGACAGGTGACAGGAGGGCCAGGGGCTGCCACAATGGAGCAGGGAGGAGGTGGTGGCTCTGAAAGTGTAACTCAGAGCATGTCCTGCTCAACCATGGCTCAGAAAGCCACACGTGGGAGGCCACAGCAAAGGCCATGTGGGCCCTGCAGCCTTGTCCTTTATTTTCACCAAAGGACATAAGGTCTTTGCTCCTCTGGTTTTATTTCTCTGTTCAGAGATCATTGCTTTAAAAAGACGGCTGCTGGTTTCCAAAAGTGCCTCACAAACTGTCAAGCGATTTAAAACACAATGAGAAATCTTGAGCATTTGGATAACAGGAGATTTCAAAGACCTTGCCTAAAGATTGTTGTTGTTGCTCAGTCGCTAAGTCATGTCTGACTCTTTGTGACCCCGTAGACCGTAGTCTGCCAGGTTCTTCTGTCCATGGGATTCTCCAGGCAAGAATACTAGAGTGGGCTCCCATTTCCTCTCCCAGGGGATCTTCCTCACCCAGGGATCAAGCCTGCGTCTCCTGTGGCTTCTGCATTACCTGAAGATAATCCCATTCAAATATGTAAACATCTTTTCTACCTTCTGGTTCAAATGAGAGCAACTTTACGCAGAGTATGGGATCTAGACCCACAGGTCTGCAGCCCGGGCTTACAGTCGATGGATACCTAATGTCCACACAGCTAAAAGGGGGTCCCCAGGACTATTGGAGCATTAGCAATATCTGGTGTGCCTTCTACATCACGTGCATACTGCGGAAATTGCGCCAATCTGTGTTGTCTTTAGGATTTCTGTAGGAGCCATGCAGACATGTGTGTATGTGACCTTTTTGCTTTTGAAAAGGAGATGCAAAAGCAAACTTCAAGAAATCACCCATAGTAAACTTCTCACTCTAACCTGTATTTAGTAGATGCTCACAGCTTTTCTAGAACCCTGAGTACCCCTCCCACTCAGCTTTCTGCCTGACAGGCTTCTCACTGCAAGGCGCAGAGTGTTAGGAGGCACTTTAGCACGGGACTGTGTAGTCAGAGGCAGAAGTGACAGGGTGTGTGAGGCTCGTCCTCCTGTGTGTGCATATTAAGTCTGTAGGTGTCTAATAAAGGCATTGGATCCTGCTGGCCAGGCTAGGCAGCCTCAGGGCAGACTAACAGTGAACTCTGGTCCAGCAACTCTGGCAAGCAAGTCTTTGCCATTCCCCTCCGTAAGTTGATATATATATTTTTTTCCTTCATGGGATGTTTTCCCCCAAACCCGTGGTTGAGACAGGATGCAGCTGAGAGTTAGTTGCAGACCACAGCTTAGATCATCTTGCTGAAGTCTACATCCAGCACAGAGCCTATGGGTCACACCGTGTGAAGAACAATTCATGGTAACAGATTCAACCACAAGCGGAAAGTAGGGAGAAAGGGGGCAAACCTGCCCCAGCGTGGGCAAGATCGAATTTCTGTGAGCTCCTCGGATCTCCGTCTCTCCACCGGCCTGGATGACTTACTGGCAGCATCAGAAGCAAGAAGGACCTTGTAGCTTTAGGTCACAGAATACTTCCTCTAGAGACATAAATATCTGTAGGGTCTCTGATAAGCATCAAGTAACTCAGAATTCCAAGTTATCGAAGAACATCGAGAGAATTCACCGTGAATCATGAAGAGAAGAGAGAAATACATCTTTGGGTAGTTTGTTGAACTGCTTGGGCCACACACAAAGTGCCACAAATGTGTCAGTGGCTCAGTCATATTCAACTCTCTGCGACCCCATGGACTAGCCCACCAGGCTCCTCAGTCCATGGAATTCTCCAGGCAAGAATACTTGAGTGGGTTGCCATGCCCTCCTCCAGGGGATCTTCCTGATCCAAGGATCGAACCAGGGTCTCCTGCATTTCAGGTAGCTTCTTTACAGTTTGAGCCACCAGGGAAGCCCTGAGTTGGTCCAAAACATTCTAGCCCAGCCCTGTCCAGTCAAAGGGGCCACATATATAATGTAACATTTTCTAGTAGCCACATTTTTAAAATAAAAAAGTAAAATTAATTTTAGTAATATATTAAAATATATTAATTCAATACAGCCTGAAGATGATCATTTCAACATCATCAATATAAAAAAAATAATTAATGATGTATTTCACTTTTTTCCTACACTAAGTCTCCTAAAGCCAGTGTATTAACATACACGTCAAGCACATGCCCATTTTGGATAGGTCGTATTTCAAGTGTTCCAAAGCAGCAACTGTGACCAGTGGCTACTGCCTTGGACAGCGTAGATTCAGTGTATGAGCCAAGAAATCCCAAGTTTTATACTCTGTTTTTTTCCATCTGAAGTTAGGAATTATCTTCTGCATTAAAAGCACATCATCAGTGGTACTGAGAGGATAGAAGCGCAGCGTGGCAGGTGAGAGATTTAATTAGGGCGGCATCTGCTTCATCACCCTGGTTCTTTGTTGCGTGATCCAAGAATGTGATCCGACCGGGCTCCATCCTAAGCAAAGACGTTTTTTTCTGAAAACCCTGGCTCCCTGCTGCCCACTCCAGCTTCCATGAGAGCGCTTAGGAGATGTTTATGAGGTGCTGGTGATGTCTAGACCTAGCCTGCCTGATTCTCAAGAGTCCACTGCATCGTCTTGGTTTCCCAGGAGGGGCGAGGAGACATCAGTTTCTGAACCTATGTTGTCACCAGCTCCTGGCCCTGGTCAAGACCAGCAGATCAAAAGCAGGGGCTGCTTTGTGAAACCAGAGCCAGGTAAATACTACGTCTGGTCTCCGGGGTCTTCACGCAGCTCCCCTCCAGCTGGCGTCTGGTGTGATGGGAGGAGCCTCGGTGGAGCTGGTGAGGGGGTTCTGAAAACTGATTTCTCGGGGGGGGGACCTCCTCTGCCCATGATTCATATATGGCAGTGCTTGAGGTTTCCCTGCAGCATAAGCCATTAAAGGATTTTGAGCAAGAAAGGTAAATGTTTTGAAAAGAAGACTAGGCTGCTGTCTGATGGGGAGACGTCAGAAAGGCAAGAGGAGGAAGGGGAAGAAGGAGGAGGCTCCCAGATGGCCTAGAAGGAGAGGTGCTGCTGGCTTTGATGGATGGGCAGTGGAGGTGAGCGGTGGTTGGACTCAGGCTCCAGCTTGTCCAAGGGTGAGTCTGGACTGTCAGCAAGCATTGGGAGTGCCGTGGTCAGGCTCGTGTGGGAGGCCTTGCTGAATGCTGTCCACATGTGGGGTGGGTGCAGGTGGGTGGGGAGGGGATAGAAAGAGTGGCCACAGGGCCAGGATCAGAGAGCTGTGGTGCAGGGCCACCTCTGCAGCTTTGAAAAGGATTCACTGCACCTTTGAATCCTTAGGCAAGTCATTTACCCCCTCAAAGCCCAATATGCCCCTCTAGTTGTTCAGTCGCTAAGTTGTATCCGACTCTTTGGGAGCGCATGGACTGTAGCACGCCAGGCCTCTCTAGGTCAAGATGTAAATACAATATGGACTTCATGGGAGGCAGATAGAGAGCAATGGTGATGTGGAAAGATTGACAAACTCTGACTTCCCTCCACAGAGAGCGAGTCAGTACCCTCGTTATCTCTGTGGAGGGACTCACCAGATGGGCTCCTGGCTCAAAACCCCTAAGCCTCCCTGAAATCCTCTATGCCAGCAAGGTGGCTGGGATCCCAGGGGCTGGTGTTGGTTAGTGGGGTTGCAGGGTGGTGGGGCCAGGTGTATTCACAGGCAGGTCTGAGACCAGGACCTTCTGGGGGGTGCCCACAACACGAGCACCCCCTTCTCCTGCTTTCTCTAGTCTTGTCTGTTCCTTGACCTCATCTGCCAGCACAGGTAGAACTCTTTAGTGATGATGCCCAAGTCTAAATTCCAACTGCATCCCCTAGTAGTATCTGATATGTTTCCAGTAACTCATAGACGTGTTTATCTGATGTCCTACTTCCTGATGGCTCCTGATGTATCTCACAGGGGTGCTGACATCCTTTCTCAAAGCTTTTCCTCCTCCCACCCCTCTGGGTGCCACTGGCACCATCCTTCTTGGAAAACACCCAACCTTTGCTAATCTTCGATTCTTTCCTCACACAAACCCCCTTCCCCTTCCCTCTCCCCCGCCCCCAGTGCAATATTTATCAACCTGAGTCCTGTTAATTATCCCTCTGATATGTCCCTCATGTGTCTTCCCCTTTTTGTTTCCACAATCAGAGCCATGACTCTAGTTCAGAATTTTGTAATTTTCTACCTGGAATATTTCACTAACTTCTTATCTTTCTGACTCTCCCTCTCCCCACTCTCTGTATACAATGATGCCCAGCTTTCAAGTGTTCAGTCACAGGTCTGATGATGTTCAAATGTCATGTCAAATCGGCATCTGCACGTGGAATAAATTCTCTGTTTTCTTAGCCAGCCAATCAGGGCTCCCTTGGTCTCTGTTTTTATCTCCCTGTGCTTGCCTGATGTTTCGTTAACTAGATTAACATTTTCTCAGCTTTCAAACTTCACTCATGACAGTCACCCTCAGAATAGCCAGCACTTTCTGCCCTGGGACACTTCTACAGTATCAGGGTTGACCCTCGTAACAAGCCTATGGGAGACTGATGCTCCAGCTGTGCAGAAAGGAAGCAGCTGGTCTTCAGAGGGAGCAGTGACTGGTCCACAGGCAGAGCCAGGACTCCAGCCTGGGCCCCCGGGCCCCTGGTGTGCTCTGCCTCTCTGCGGTCCTCTCCTGTCCATCTCTATGATCAAAGTCTTACCGGCCCTGGGCAGCACCGAGTCCCAATCCACTTTCCAAGTGTGCCCTCCCTCGCACAGGGAGCCCTCAGATTTGTTCATCTTTGTCATCATCCTAGACTTTAAATCGAAGGATGGTTTGCTCATTTTTGCTCTGATGAGACCCACCCAGAGAGGTCAAGTATCTTCAACAAGAAACACAAGAGTATCTTATTACTGAATTATCCCCAAGAGGGGCGGTGCCTGAGCCTGACATAAAGCAGGTGTTAGAAAAGTATCTGTTAGTGTCCTGGGCCTGAGGGCTGCTTTGGGGCCCAGAGAACCAGAGGCCTTCCTGGCTCTGTGCCACCCCACCCCAAGGAGCCCTCTCACCCCAGCTCACTAAAGCCTGGCTCGGTCGCCCGGCCCAGCACCAGAGCTCCGTCTGCCACAGACACCCTTCCCGCCAGATCTCTGACTCAGCCCCAGGCCTCCAGCCTCCCCCGGCCCCATCCCAGCAGCACGGGTCCAGCGGGCTTACCTGGACCCGTTCATGTGGTCGTACTCGCGCTTGACGTTGACCCTCACCGGCTGGTTCATCCACTCCTGCTGCGGGGGGAGGGGGTTGATCTTGTGGGGCTGGCCGTAGTCGGGGCTCCCGGAGGCGGTCATGTCGGCCTTGGGGAGGTGGGCCGCCGCTCCGTACGCGGAGTCGAAGAGGGACTGGTCGTCGCTCACCACCGACAGAGCCTCCTGGAGGGCAGAGAAGGACACAGAGCCCCAGGTCACTCTTTAGTCAGTGTCACTCTTCACCACCCTCCCTGGGAACTGGCGGGCTGGCCCACAATTATGCAAGCTTGGTGTGTTCTTTGCAGATGACCCTGGGTGAGGAGGGAGTCTGGGCTGTTGAATGGGGACCCCTAAGCGTGTGTTCCTCTGTTGGTTCTGTAGGGTGGGACCCCCAGAAAGGAGGGTTGGGAGGCTGAGGCCAAGAAGAATGGTTACACAGTACACACATGTGATGTTGGGGTGGTGCTTGAAACAGATAGATGGAAATGCCCCTTACTGGCCAGAAAGCCGCCAAGCTACAGGGCATAGGAGAGGGAGCATTGCTTTTATAGGTGAGGCCAGTGAGACCCACCCGGAGAGGTTAAGTATGTGGCTCAAGGTCACACAGGGGAAGGGGTGGGGCCCCTCTCATTTCGGTTTCCTTCTCTGTAAACAGGCATAAGAATAGCTTTTTCAGAGGTGACGGGTGATTAAATGAGAAGATCTTGGTACAGGTGTCTAGCTTGTTTGTTTAGAGGTGCTCCAGGATGTGCTGAGCTTCTTATATATCAGAGATCCGGGTAGGGGACTGCCTGCTTCCCTGGCACAGAGTGCTCCATCATCCCTTCCTGCCTGACTCCTTGAGATGACAGTTTTCAGTCTTAAGTGGGATGATTCTGCCCACCCAAGAAAGAGGGTGGAGTCTCAGCTCTGTGGATGTGGGGGTGGGGGTGGGGGTCAAGACTACTTCCCACGTGTGCTGTCCCATCACCTGCTGGGACGGGGGAGATGACAGATGGAGAAAGGCAGCATCGCACTTTCCAGACATCTACCAAGCAGATCAGGGTAATGAAACTCTCCCCTCCATCCCGGTCACAGCAGATCACAGGCACCAGGTCATGGCCCGGGGTGTGGTGGTCACTATGTCACACAGTTCCACCAAATTAAGTTGATCGCACTTCAGAAAAGGAGGTCACAGTCTATATAATCTAGGATTAATTATAATCGATATCATCTGTAATTATGCAATCTGTAATCTTGGAGATGAGATGTAATATTATGGGAGAAATGCCCAGAACTGTCACTGGCACATAGTGACACCCAATAAAGTTACCTTTGATGGTTATCAGTTTCAAATAAAGGTTCCCTTAGGCCAGCAGGTCTCTCTCAGATCTGATAAGGTCTGAACTGTTCCCTTAAAATTTGCATGTTGACACCCTAACCCCAGTTCCTAAGAACCTGTGTTTGGAGATAAGCTGTTTAAAGAGATGATTGAGTTGAAACAAGGCCCTTTGGGTGGGTCCTAATTCAATATGGCTGGGAATGTAAATTGGTACAGTCACTATGGAGAACAGTATGGAGGTTCCTTAAAAAAACTGGAAATAGCACTATCATGAAAGTGAACATCATGCAGTCCTATTCCTGGGCACGTGTCTGGAGAAAAACATGATCCAAAAGGATACACGCACCTCAGTGTTCACTGCAGCACTGTTTACAACAGCAAGACATGGAAACAATCTAATGTCCATGGACAGAGGAATAGATAAGAAGATGTGCTCCATATAGACAATGGAATATTCCTCAGCCATTAAAAAGAAGGAAATAATGCCATTTGCAGCAACACGGAAGGACCTAGAGAGTGTAATACTGAGTGAAATATCAGACAGAGAAGGAAAAATATCATATGACATCCCGTATATGTTAAATCTAAAAAGAAATGATACAAATGGACTTGCTTACAAAACAGAAGAGAGACTCGCAGACTTAGAAAACCAATTTATCATTGCCAGGTGGAAGGGATAGTTAGGGAGTTTGGGAACGTCACATACACACTGCTAAATTCAAAATGGATAATAAACAAAGAACTACTGTAGAGCACAGGGAACTCTGCTCAGTGTTATATGGCAGCCTGGATGGGAGGGGAATCTGGGGGAGAATGGATACATGTATATGTATGGCTGAGTCCCTTCACTGTTCACCTGAAACTATAATAACATTGTTAATCGGCCATACCCCAAAACAGAAAGTTTAAAGTTTGAAAAAAAAATTGTTAATAAAAAATTTTTTCTATGCAAATGAAAAAAAAAAGGAAGAGAGTATCTGGACGCACAGGGGGACACCAGGAATGGTAGGCAGAGCAGGACCACCACGTGGAGAAACAGCAAGAAGGCAGCCAAGCCAAGGAGAGAGACCTCATAACCTGCCAGCACCCCAACTTGGGACTTTCAGCTTCCAGAACTGTGAGAAAAAAAAATACATTTCTATTGCATGAACCCTGTCAGTGGCATTTTGCTGTGGCAGCCCTATGACACCTTTGCCCCCAGGCCTATAAAATTACAATCCACTCTACCAGCTAACTTTCTCCCAGGGCCATTCTCTACCCCAGCAGGAGGATAGCCATACTTCAAAGGGAAAGGCTCTTCTGTGGCTGTTTCCGGCTGGGATCAGGGAAGAATTACTGGAACACAGTCCAGGAAGTCTGCTCCCGCACAGGAGGCTTTGCAGAGTATAGACATGGCCAGAAACGGCAGTTTCAAAGCTGAGCTGCTGGCAGAGTGTGGAAAGAACAAGGGGGTCCCTTGACTCAGACCTGAAATCAGCTGGGTTCCTTCAATTTCCACCAGCTGTTCTATGCCATGCTGTCTTCTCTTGCAACCTCTTTGCTGTGAACCCTGGTTTTGCCACCTGCTTGGTCTGCTGACTTGACAACCTGCTTCTCTCCTTCCTGACCTGCCCTCTGTAGGGATAATGATGCTTGTAGTCTTTTGGTCCTTATCAGAGCATCACGAGCCCTGGTCCTGCCTCCCAGACCTCCTGGCTTCCCTTATTTCTTCATCTTCTCCCCTAACCCAGAGGAAAGGAGATAGAACAGATGCTTTAATTGGAAACTCCTAGATTTGTGCATGATCAAGAATGCATGTGAGCCCCTCTCCACGCAGACAAAGATACCTGGTTCCGTGTTCAGAGAAAAGCTGTGCTTCTGTCTGTCAGCAACCATTTGTCTGTTGGTTATTTTATCCATTGTTCTTTTCAGTTAGGGATCCACCCTGACTGCACATCCCAAACCAGGGGTACGGATAGCCAAGCACATGGTGGTTCCAAGTTGAAAAGTGTGGCACTGTTATCTTGCAGAGGGCTGAGTGTGAGCCCATGAACTTCCTGGGGTTCTTTCTACACCAGGAGCCAAGATGCATTACCAGCTAGAAACTATAAATGCCCTTTTGGTGATAGAGGTGGTAAACATTCATTAGTTCTGCTACAGAAAGAGACTGTATACCTAAGGAATCAGGCACTGTCTTTGGCCGTGGAGAGTGGCTGACATGCATGCTTGATCATGCACAAATCTAGGAGTTTCCAGTTAAAGCATTTCTTCCATCTCCTTTCCTCTGGGTTAGGGGAGAAAATGAAGGGATGACAGAGGCCTGGGAGGCAGGACCAGGGATAGTGATGCTCTGGTAAAGGGCGAAAGACACCTAGCATCAGTATCCCTGCAGAGGGCAGGTCAGGAAGCAGAGAAGCAGGGCTGTCAAGTCAACAGACCAAGCAGATGGCAAAACCAGGATTCACAGCAAAGAGGTTGCAACGGAGGACAGATAAGACCAAGCCAGGGTTTCCAGAGGCTGACCATGGACAGACCTCTCAAGTAGATGAGAAAGAATACTCTATAGAGCAAAGTGCAGTGTGGTAAACGGTACAAAACTGGTTAGAACTCATTTGGGAATAGAAGTTTCCTTTAGTTCACAAAGAAAACTCCAGTCAAGGGGCCACGTCATGGGAGGAGAGGACCCTGGTTTACTCCAGGACACATCTCCTGTCTTCTGTCCAGACCTGCTGACAATTTCCTCTGCTTTTCTCTTTTGGCCTCTTTCCTCTGTCAGTATATGCCCCCTCACCCAGTTCACCCTGCTCATTCCCCTGCCAGATCCAGCTCCCTTACAAGCTGTAGACAACCAGAGCTCAGAACCCTCCCAGAGCATCAGTCATCACGAGTCCGTGATGACTCCGTGACATCAGTCATCACGAGTCTGTCCTTGTCTGCTGTGGTCCCAGCACTAGGGGTCATCGCAGCTGCCCACCATCTGTGGTCTCTTCCACACACGACTTCCACACACAGCTCCTGCCCCCAGGCTCGCTGTCCCCGTGGCTGCACTAAACAGGCCCTCAATGCCCTCCTGTGTCTGACTCTGTGAGTCCTTACTCTCCAAGCATCCTTTCTTTGCCCTCTTGGCTGGGCGCACATCCAATTCTACCCATTTTGTAGGTGAATGAAATCTCCCTTACTCCGTGAAATCTTCCCCGATAATAACGCCCTCTGACTCACTTGAACCTTTAAAAGCCTAGTGAGAATACAGCTTGGGTAGACGTACATGTGTGTGCGTGAGTGTGCATGTGCACATGCACACAAACACACACACACCTGTTTGCAACCATTCATAGAGAAATGGCTTTTTTAAACAAATTTCATCACAGTGTGTAGAAAAAAATTGGTGACTGGGAGAAGCTGGGGAGAGAGAGAAAATGCAGGTGAATGGTTCCTTGCCTGGCCTGGACTGAATCAGAAAACCGAACACAAGCAGGGAGGACATGAGGACCATCAGTGCGAATCATACATGTGGGGAGACCAGGGCCCAGGCAAGCTGATTTGGGATTCAGGTGGAGCACGAGCGCTGGGGAGAAAATTTGCGTCTGAAATAGCAGCGTTTTGCCACACAAGGCTGACTGCAGGGGCTTCCTGGTGGTCCAGCAGTTAAGACTTTGCCTTCCATTGCAGAGGGCCTGAGTTCAATCTGTGGTCAAGGAGCTAAGATCCCTCATACCTAGGGCCAGAAAACCAAAACATAAACAACAGAAGCAATATTGTAATAAATTCAATAGAGACTTTAAAATGGTCCACCTGGAGAAAAAAATCTTACAAGAAAATAAGGCTGAGCACTTTGAGAGTGTCCAGAGACCACACCGGCAGTACAGTATCTGTGGCCAATGGCAGGTCTCCTCTAAACTGCTTTGAGGGTGGTGGATGCATTTCAGGGAGACAGACATAGAACAGGAAGACACCGCAGGCGCACAGTGTAGACTGAGGGCTACCATTGGATTGTGCTAAGTTTCATGTCCCCACTGGAGGTCCCGGAAGTCCCTGGGGGTAATCTGATGGGTGCGGGCACCAAGGCGCTGCTTTTCTCAGCTGAGAAGGCAGATAGATCAATGACACGCTTTTAACTTATTACCTATGTGTGGCTGTTGCTATTTTCTCCATGTCTTAGAAGCTGTTTTGTTTGTTTTTGTTGTTGCTTGTTGTAGAGTCTCTCAGTCATATCTGACTCTTTGGCTATTGCCATGGGCTATAGCCTGCCAGGCTCCTCTGTCCATGGAATTCTCCAGGCAAGAATACTGGAGTGGGGTGCCATGCCCTCCTCCAGGGATCTTCCCAACCTAAAGACTGAACCTGCATCTCTTATGTCTCCTACACTGGCACATGAGTTCTTTACCACTGAGCCGCCAGGGAAGCTCAGAAGCCGTTTACTTTTACTTAAATGCTTAAAGCTTATAAAAGTTTCAATATGAAACTCTTTACTAGTACTTAAAACTCTTTACAGGAATGAATCCACAGTTGGTGTTCCATTCTTTTATACTGAGAGACGGTTTCTAAATGTTTACCTCTGGGAGGATGGGCTGAATATAGAAAGAGTATCAGCATGAAAGTTCACACACTACTCTCAGAGTGGCTGGGTTCCTTCACTTCTCCATTTGATCTTGGGAATGACACTGATCCCTTCATTCAGAGGGAGACAAATGATTCTTCAAAGACTTGTTGAGTCTAGGTCGCCACAGAGCACCCTGCAGGGGAAACTGCCTTTAGTGGGAAGGACAGAAGGCAGGCCCTGATGCCAGGTGTGGTCTCAGTCTGAGGTCTCTCATGGTCCCCATCGCTGTCCCTGCAAAGTCAGCTCTGAACTGCTTAGTAACTAGATTCTATGAAGCACATGCCTTCTCTCTGCTGTATGCTGGGAACAAAAAGCCTGTTCATCAGGATGCTCTGCCCCCTCACCACTGCATCCTAGAGCCAGAGGGAAGCACAGGGCTCCCGGACTCCAAATAGGGAAATAGTCAAGCACATCAATATCCTACTTGACCCATTTACTAGGGCACTCAGGCAAGGGCAATGTCTTGGAGCGGCAGCTTGAGATCCAAGCTAACAGGATGGTAATACTGGCTGTAAAAATGCTGACCAAACCATGTCAGCCTTCCTTCCCAGGATCCCCTGCTGGCTCTGGGAGCCTGCGGACATGCACAGCCAGGGGGCACTTGTCCTGGTGCAGATTCTCCTTTTTGCCCAATTTGGGTAAGGTTGCCTTAAATACACACCACTTCTAATACATCTCATTACAGAAGAGAGATCAAAGTAGCAGATGATTATCGCATTATTTATTAAGTGCATGTTTCCTTGAGAGATCTAATTTAATTCTCCCTGCCATTCTATAGGGGATGTGCTGTTATCACCTCTGTTTTTTTCTGATGAGGAAAAAGATACTCAGAGAAGTGAAGTAACTAGCTCAGGTGACACAGCAACTGAATGTGACCTGGGATTTTAATTCAGATCTGCTGTCTGGGGATTGAACCACGACCATCCACCTCTCGGTAAGACTGTCACCTCTTTGAGGGTAACTCTTAAGTTTGTTGAAACGTACCTAGAGCCTGATCTTTGGTGTCAAGAGAGATTTGAGTTCCAATCCAAGTTCCATCAATTACTCACCAATACACCACCCAGTGCAATTCATTTACAATTTACAAACATCATTTTCTCATCTGTAGAATGGGGATAATAATAGTCCCTAAGCTGGCAGATTGAGAATAAGTACAAAATGAGATAATATAAATGAACTCCCTAAATCAAGTGTCTAAAGTTCTCCCAGGTGGCTCAGTAGTAAAGAATCCACCTGCCAATACAGGAGATGCGAGTTCAAATCCTGAGTCAAGAATATCCCCTGGAAAAGGAAATAGCAACCCACTCTAGTATTCTTGACTGGGAAATCCCATGGACAGAGGAGACTGTCAGGCTACAGTCTAAGGGGTTGCAAAAGAGTCAGACACAACCAAGCACACACACATTACTAAAGCTCTTAGGACATAGCAAACAAACCAAAAAAAAAAATGTTTTTAGGGACTTTCCTGGTGGTGCAATGGCTAAGACTCCACACTCCCCGTACAGGTGATCCAGGTTCGATCACTGGTCAGGGAACTAGATCTTGCATGCCACGACTAAAAGATCCCGCATGCCATAACTAAGACCCCACACAGCCAAATAAATATACACAAAATTTTTTAAAAATTCAAAAAGAAGTACAATGCTGAGAGATTCTATGGAAATGCCAGGGGAACCTCTGGGTTGGAGATGTGGTTTGGAAAAGGGAGACAGATAAAACCAGAGAGGTACCTCTTTCTCAAATGTGCTGGCTACTTAAAAGCAACCAAGTTTGCCTAAGGTTCAAAACGAGGAGGTTTGGAGATAATAGATTTGAAATGTGGATTCCACGGACTTCTAGAGAAGAGAGCTTACTTTTTACTCTGTGCTTCTCCTTCATGCAAACCACAGATTGTTTTCTTGCAGCCTCAGTCTGCTCTCTCTTTCTAGTTTCTGAATTCAGGCCTCTAGGAGGCACAGACGAGGCTCAGAAATCATCCTGCAAAAGACAGGAGGCAGTAGGAGCACCCACTCATCCCGCTGTCCCTATATCAGTCCTGCAGTAAGTATCAGAAGAATGCCGGGTGCATGACTGTGAATTCATAAATAAATAAACTTCCTTTATTTCGGAATTTGTCATATATACATTTTGTTTCTTCTCTTTTCCTTTTTTTTTTAAATACCAGCAGATGTGTCTCCCACCATTTGTTTTCCTTAGATTAAGTCCAGGCTTATTTTCCACGCTCACATCAGTTGAGTGATGAGGGGGATGTGGTCAGAGCCTGGCCACATGACGGCCTGGTTGACATTAATGATGAACCGAGGACCGCATCCCCAGACAGCTTAGCAGAGATGGAGGCAGAGAGGGAAAAGCCTCTGGAGCAGCCAGCAAAGGCTGAAGAGGGTGATGTGAGATGTCCCCTATTCTCTGCAAGAGGGCAGGAAAGAAGTGTCCACCATAGTCCACGTGTAGGAAGGACATACAGGAGCCACAGCGATAGGCCAGATGGAGTCAGAGAAGGAAGAGACTCCGATTCTTACAATGAGGCTGAGTGTTTATTTCTAGCACAGGGAATGACCCAAAAAACGGAGCCCCAGAACAACCAACCCTACACTGGTTCACTGCCTACCTCTCCACGATGCTACCCCAAGTCTTATAAGGACAACTTTCAGTGGCCGATGAGCTGTGCTAGAGGCAATTTGAAAAGATGTCAAAATCATCCAGACTGACCTCCCTGCCGCTCGCTGCCTCTGCTCCAGGAGTCCAAGAATCCCAGACCAGGCCTCTGGAAATCTAATCCCTGGGTCACCACAGGAAGCCACGAGTTGTGGCTTTTTATTACATTCTTTGCATAATGACATAAAGTCCCTTCTCTTGGCAGCCAGAGAGCATATACAATGCAGACAGGATTCAGAGAGCAAAGTCCTCCGGCTTCTCTGTTTTTGGAAACCAGCAGGCTCTACAACAGTGTGTGTGGGGGCAAGGCGGGGTGGGGTGAGGGGTTGGGGGGTGTGTGGACGATGCTCAGCACAGTCACAGCTGAAGTGTCAGGAGAGGTGGCTCCTGTGAGATCTCTCAAACCTTCGGCTTCTCCCTCCTTTTTAACAGCCAGCCCTGTGCCTGATTCTGACTCATTTTTTTCCAATACAGGGAAGGCAGGTGCAAAAGGGAAGAGGAGGCACATGTTTGGCAATGATGGATCAGGAAAAAGGTGAAGACATCGATCAATCACCCAAATTGATCTGAAAGCTCTTTAGCACAGAGCAGTGCAGGTGCCCTCACTCAGGTCAGGAAGGTTGTCTTTGCCCCAAAACGGCCAGAGCAGAATTTCCAATCTTGGCCACTCCCCACCAAAGGCCATATCTATTCCCCTCCCCGTGAACTCAAAGGAGACTTTATGATACCTCCACAAGTGGAAGGTGGCAGGGAACTTCCCTGGTTGGTTAAGAACCCACCTTCCAATGCAGGGAATGTGGGTTCAATCCCTGGTTGGAGAATTAAGGTCCCACATGTCACGAGGCAACTAAGCCCACACGCCACAACTAGAGAAAAGTTTGCACACCACAGTGAAAAATGTTGCATGATGCATCTAAGACCCAAGGCAGCTGAGTGAATTAACTATGATATGTATGCAGGCGTGCTCGGTTGTGTCCGATTCTTTGCGACCCCATGGGCTGTAGCCAGTCAGGCTCCTCTGTCCATGGAATTTCCTGGGCAAGAATACTGGAGTGGGTTGCCATTTCCTTTTTCAGGGGAATCTTCCTGACCCAGGGATCAAACCCGAGTCTCTTGTGTCTCCTGCCTTGGCAGGCAGGTTCTTGACCGCTAGCGCTACCTGGGAAGCCCGAGGATGTTAGGATCCTCCCATTATTGAAAAGAAACCGAAGTTTCACCGAAGTGTCCAGAGGCTCAGCGCTTGCCTTTGATCCTTCAACTAGCGATTCTCCAATCTGTAGCCCAACTGCAAAGCTTAACCTCTTCCCCCAAACTGTTCCCAGTTTGGCAACTCGGTCTTGCCCCATCCTGGGTTGTGTCGCATAGCCAAAATGGCCCTGGAAACTCAGAGTGCCAGGCTGATTTCTAAAGTAGCTTACTGAAATTTCTAATCCCATCCCTACCCCCACCTCCAGTCCTCCACCAGCCACCTTGTCACTTAAATCTTCACTAACTGGGGAAGGGGGGCTTCTGCCATGACCGGCCCGGCGAAAGGCAGTCAGCCAAGTTCCTAGAAGATGGAATTGGAATCCTTTGCAGATGAAAGTACTTTATTTAATGGAGTTTAATAAATTAAGGGAATGAACCTAAGTGCATTCAGAGAAGAGGGGCTCGGCGTTCCATACAGGCAGGCCACATAACAGAATCCAGAGCCGGAGGCCCCTGTTAATCATAGTCTCCCATTAGAGGCTTCTCCACGTCTCCCGTGGGTCTCTACCTTTGCCTGTTGACATTGAGTTTTCACAGTCACTTTTTTGACCATAACCACATTTAAAGGGCATCTCTAAAGATCAAAGTGAAAATCTCCTCCCACGGAGAACGAGTCTACTGCTAAAAAGAAGAAAAGTGTTGAATGTGGAAACTAACAGGAAGGCGGATTGAAGGTTAGTCTGAGCTCCAAGAAGGGAACATTTTACAGTATGTTGACCTTTCTGTGTCTTTACAGTGGGTCTGGCCACACTTCAAGCTGCTTTTCCTCAATGACAATGGGGAGCGTGAAAAGGCCAGCCATGATCTGCTGTGTATAATTTGACAATCCAGGGACCACACCCCTCTCCAATAATAAAGAGTGACCCGATCACAGAGGTGGACCCCACCGTGCCCAAGGGACAGGGCAGCATGAGGGTGGGATATGAGGGCTCACCCTGGTTGGAAAGCTTAGATGGAGCCTGTGAAATCAAGCCTGTGCAATGGAGCCTGTGTTCTCCTGCCAGTTTTGATGGGCTGGAAGGGTTAAATAAAGCCCTGCCAGGTACAAAGGGATGATGATGAAGAAGGAACTGGCAACCATCAAAACACAACCACAGAAGCCACGGGAGATGCTGGTAAGCAAGGCATTTGTCCTGGATAATGGACCAGACATAGGGTCCCAGTAGATTTCACTGCTCATCACTTGCACTGGGACTGTATCCTGCCTGGTTGCACAGCAGTGGCTGCACTTGTCATTAACAAAACTGGAAGCTTCCACATCGGTGGCTGAAAGCCACTGCTCTGACCTCTTCCTGCTCTCTTCCGCCCTGGGGATGAACTAAAAGGTCAGGATTGGCACAGCAGGTCCTCGAAGACTCAGCTCCAAGACAGGAGGTTGGCACTCTGGTGCCCCTATGGCACCACATGGGTGGTTATATATCAGAATGCTTTTCCTGCCCTGGAGTGCGCTTTTCTGAGGTGGTGGCACAAGAGGACAGTTGAGGATCTGGATGGGCTGGGAGTAGCCTTGTCCCCCAGAGGATCCCTGAGCAGGTTTGCTGCAGGAGAGGTCAAAGGTGAATGGGTAAAGAAAGCAAACCACTTCACCACTCTCTTCACTCCATAGTGTGATGCTGTAAAGTCTGTTTCAATAAAAGGCACAGTGTGCCAGCTGCGACAATGCGGGGTTTTATTGGCTGTGCAACTTCGGGCAAATTACCTAACCTCTTGGTTCCTGGAAAATTTTAACTGTCTTCCACTGAACGTTTAATGCTCTTTGACGATGATGTATGGGTGCAGTGCCCTGACCACAGAAAGCTGAAAGCTTGGAAGCAGCAGCCTGGTGGGGGTGGCTGCAGTATTTCCTCGACACGTCTGAATTCCCCCACTGTGGGGGTGATGGAACGGCCTGGGAGAAGGGACATGGTCCCCTTGGGCTTGGTCTTCATGGCTCTGGCCTGGTAGCTGGAGCAAGAGGATCTTAGTCTGGTCTTCTGTCTGTGATGATAAGGGAAGAGGGGGCAGAGGCAGCTCAGATCTTAAATGATGGGCTCCCCCAGGGGGAAGCAGACTCTCAGTCTACCAGCGGTGATGACACTTTCTGCCATTGTTTGCAAACTCGGGGAGAGGAGGAAATGTAGGCAGTGTGTACCCTCAGGAGCTTTTCCACCTCTAGGGGTCCTGAGAACTTTCTCATCCTTTCTCTCAAAGACCAGAGAAGCAGCCCGAAGAGAGAGACCATGTCTATCGTAGTCACTGCTTGCATCTAGCAGCGTGCATAGTTCCTGGCACACCTAGTAGGTGTGCAAAAGATTTTTCGGATGGATAAGAACCCCAGAGCGTGATGGGAACCCCAGAGCACGATGAGAAACACCGAGAGCCTCGCTCCCCACCACCACTGCCTCTGCCACCAGCCAGACTTCCCACTCGCTCTTGGCCACGAGACATTAAGCCTCACACCCAGGCTTGTCCATTTTTTTTAGCCAGCCACACCCAGTGACCGTTTCTTGCTCATGTTTAAACATGAAGCCACTGACCGCTCCCCAAACCCACCACCCCTGACAAGGACTTGAGGTCCTTTTCCTAGAAGCTGTGATATTATCCGCTGATGTCCTCATGTGATGGTTTCCATGGCAACGGGTGCCCTCATAATCACAGGAAGCCCAGGAGGAAACAAGCACACGGGGGCCCTTTGCTCTATTCTTTCAGCTACACCCAGGGAGCGTCCTAGCAGGAGGACAAAAACAAAACCAGCCTCAAGGAGCAGGCTGTCAATGTCCATGAGCCCCACTGGCCCCGTCCAGGGAGAGAGAGGAGTCCACTTCACCTTGACGGAGACCCGGGTCCTAGCACAAGATCCCTTTTGACTTCACTTCCCTCAGGGCACTGGGCAAAGAAGAGCCCGGATCCATTTCTCAGTTCTTCATGGCTGTTTCCTCTCGGTGACTTGTGCCCAGGAGGCCACGTTGGGTGACCTTAGGCCTATCCCATCCTGACTGTGCAGGATTTCTAACTTTCACGTCTGCATGAGCCACTCTACGCAAGGTGTTTAGTCTTTTTGTGGTCCTAGGGCATATGGTTACCAGGTTGCTGCTGGCACAGGAGAACGGGAGTGACCGGAGGAGGTGCCCACGGAGCCTGTCTTCTGGGCTGGCTCAGATGCCCCCACCCTGTCTCTGCCCACCTCTTAGGTTGGCTATCCTCTGCTCCTCCACTCCATTTGTCCCCTCTATTCCTTCTTGCCTTTCTCATTTCTTTTGCTGCATTTTAATGTCCTTATTAAATGGTTTCTCTTCAAATAAGACCTCTTACCTGTTTCTTCCCAGCACTCTTGTCTTGTAGATGTCTCTATAATACACATTTCTGGATTGTTCTTTGGGTGTCTGCAAACATATGGGCTTTACAGGTGGCTCAATGGTAAAGAATCCGCCTGCCAATGCAGGAGACATGGGTTTGGTCACTGGGCCGGGAAGATCCCCTGGAGAAGGAAATGGCAACCCACTCCAGTATTCTTGCTATGGGAAATGCCATGGACAGAAGAGCCTGGTGGGCTACAGTCCATGAGGTCATCAAAGAGTAGGACACGACTGGGCAACTACACAACAACAACAAAACATCTTTGTGAATACCAGCTTTTCTGTCCCTTTGCTCAATCCAGACATCCCACAGAGCTGCCTTCCTCATCCCCTTTGTCTCACTGAATCTCAGCTCTTCACCAAACCTTTCTGGAGGACATACTCCATGTCAGCATTTGGTCCAGGGGATGCAAAGATAAATGAGCCCAAGGTGCTTAGTCTGGGGAGAAAGCTGATACGGGTACAGGGGCTCATGTCGGCGGGTAAGGGGCAGTGAGTAAAGGCTCAGGGGAGATCCTCCTGGGACAGGTAGAGCCCAAGGTGGGTGGAGGGGACCTTCCAGAACACCTGGAGTTCCATCACCTCCTCTAGGAAGTTTCACCCTCCTGCAGTCCCCTGCAGTAAGCTCTCACTCTGCTGAAATTTGTAGTACATTTTTTTTAAGATTTTTTTTTTAATGTGGATCATTTCTTAAAAGTCGCTCTTAAATTTGTTACAATATTGCTTCTGCTTTATGCTTTGGATTTTTGCCCGGAGGCATGTAGGATTTTAGCTCCCTGACCAGGGATCAAGCCCAAACCTCTTGCATTGGAAGGTGAAGTCTTAACCACTGGACCACCAGGGAAGCCCCTGTAGTACTTTCTAACTCATCACCAATTCAATACTTTATTCTAGACTGCCTTGTCACATCAATTTTATTTTTATTTAACTCTTTCTGGATATGGTAGTTTTTTGTACGGTGATATTCCATCTCTCCAGACAGCAAATCCCACGTGGATGGATTTTCTTCATGTTTTCTGTAGACATTATTCACGCTTTCAGACACCTTGGCTTCCTCACCCGTCAATAGAACACAATGACAGAAAAGACTGCAAAGGGTCCAGCTGAGCACGAGTTGAGGTGAGGGCTCCTCACTGCGTCCCTGCTCTGAGCAGAACCATGCTGTCCCCTTTGAGATTTGGCTTCTGACACCACTTGTCAGTCCTGAGACGCTGTTATTCAGTCACTAAGTCGTGTCTGACTCTTTGTGACCCCATGGACTGCAGCACGCCAGGCTCTGTCCTCCACAATTTCCCAGAAAGAAAGTGAAAGTCGCTCAGTCATGTCCAACTCTTTGCAACCCCATGGATTGTAGCCTGCCAGGCTCCTCTGTCCATGAAATTCTCCAGGCCAGAATACTGGAGTGGGTACCTATTCCCTTCTCCGGGGGATCTTCCCAACCCAGGAATCAAACCCAGGTTTCCCTCATTGCAGGCAGATTATGTACCAACTGAGCCACCAGGGAAGCTCACTATTTCCCAGAGTTTGCTCAAATTCATGTCCATTGAGTCAGTGATGCCATCCAACCATTTCATCCTCTGTTGCCCCCTCCTCCTGCTCTCAGTTTTCCCCAGCATCAGCATCTTTTCCATTGAGTCAGCTCTTCACCTCAGGTGGTCAAAGTATTGGAGCTTCAGCTTCAGTCCTTCCAATGAATATTCTGGGTTGATTTCCTTTAGGATTGTCAGTCCTGTGACTTTAGGCAAATTTTCCCATCTCTCTCTGCCACAGTTTCCTTTTTGGTGAGATAGAGACGATGACAATACATTCTAACTCATGCCTGGCACATTATAAGCACTCCCCAAGCTTAACCTTCTTATTCTAATTCACAGGTTCTAAGATAGGAAAAGCACTTCATTTCTCTAGGCCTGTTTCTTTTGTTTGCTCTTTAGTCGCTAAGTCATATCCGGCTCTTTTGTGACCCCATGGACTGCAGCCTGCCAGGCTCCTCTGTCCATGAGATTTCCCAGGCAAGAATACTGGAGTGGGTAGTCATTCCCCTCCCAAGGGGATGTTCCCAACCCAGTGATCGAACCCGGGTCTCCTGCATTGGCCGGCAAATTCTTTACTATGGAGCCACCAGCGAAGCCCTGTATCTTTATCAAAACACAGAAGACTGAACTAGTTAAGAGCAAGATGCCTATCATGGATTAGCAGATGGATCCGACTGCCCTATTTGTCTGGGAGTGTCCCAGCTGATGCCTTTTGTTCCAGAAAATGCTTAATAATGCCTCCTTTCACTCTCAAAATTATGGCGGTTTGGCTGATGCACCGTGGGGCCGCCCCACCTGCGGGTAACTCAGAGATGGCAGTGTGTGCCTCAGCTCCACGGACCCACTGCTCACCATCCCCGCCTTCCCCTCTGAGATGAGGTGAGGGGATCCGAGGACAGCCTGCTCCCCACACAAGAAGCCAAGCATAGCCCCTCTCGGAGCTCAGACTCTGTCTCCGGTACACAGCTGGCCTCTCGGCTGGCAGCCACCCTCAAAGCTGTCGCCCACTGGGTTGGCCTTCATCCTTGTGTGACTTGAGTGCCAAGCCCAGGCATTCTGGCACCGGACCTCTTGTCTCTCGGCGTCCATCTATAGGAAAAGCAGATATTTTGTGAACAAGTCCTGCCAAGGACTTCCAATGAAAACATCTTCATGGGGTTACATGGTGGTATTTCCTTTGTCACTCTCAGTAAAGCTGGTTGAGCAGAAACCCCAGCTGAAGCCCCCTGACAGTTCCTAGGGCCTTGGGACTGATTTGGTTACTCTCTCTATAAAAGGTACTTAGTGTTTGATTCTTGGAAGCTTCAGGAGGGACCAGCCTTACCCTGTAGGAGCCAGGCCTCTCTGTCTGTCCCAAGGACAGGAGTCATGAGGGCTGTGAAGCTTAATCCTTGACGTTCCAAAACCTTATGGGAAATAGAAAACCACCCTCCAAGGTGGTGAAGCCATGAGGACGTGTCCAAACCTCATCAAAAAGCCTCTCAGCTCCTCTCCCTGCTTGGATCCCTTCGCTCCAGGATCCACTGTTGACAGCTGTCAGTTCTGGTGCTGTGACTTCAGCTTGGGTTTCTGCACCAATGGGGTGTCCCATGTTCTGTGGGGCTGGGTGATTCTTATGAAAAGGCTAAAGCCAATGATGTCAACTTTGCCCTTCTTGGAACCTGTGGTCACCTTGCTCCTTCTAATCCTGAACCAACAAAGGTTTCAGGTCTTCTAACCTGAGTAAGTTTTTCCTTTTATATATATATATAAAACCACTTTTATGTCAACTGGTTTCCCCAAATTGTTTTTTCCCCCTTCTTTGGCCTGATTTTAAACAATGTTGTTACAAATATTTACAGCATCTTATTCTGGTAGACGAATATTCTTATAAACTGAAAAAGGGAATTTTATGAACAGACCACATAAAACACGAGACAATGTCCTGAAGGACTTTCTAAAAAGTGTTAAAGATTGTGGAAAGGAGCAATAGGTATACATATACTCTTCAACCTCAGTCTTGTGATAAACTCAGAATTAAGAAACAGGGACTTCCCTGGTGGTCCAGTGGTTAAGAACCCATCTTCCAAGGCAAAGAACACAAGTTCAATCCCTGGTCCGGGAAGTAAGATCCCACAGGCCATGGGGCTACTAAACCTGCACAGCACAACTGTTGAGACCACGTCCTCTAGGGCCAATACTCCTCAACAAGAGAAGCCCACACACTACAACGCAGACCCAGAACAGCCAAAATAAAGTGTCAATAAAATTCTAAAAAAAGAAGAATTAACAAACAAAGAACATTTATATAAAACCTATGATCCTTCAATGTAGAAAGAAACTAAACTCTTGCATTTGGTCCTTCAGACCAGCACTGTCTAGGAAAACTTTCCACTACAGGAAACCATTCTCCAATCTATACTGTGCGATGCAGAAGCCACTAGCCCTGGGTGGCTACAAACTTTGGAAACGTGGCCCGTGTGACTGAGGAACTGACTTTTTAAATTTTAGTTCATTTTATTTAATTTAAATTTACATAGCCACATTGGCTAGCGGTTACTATATTGACCAGCATAGTTTCTAGACATGCATGCTTGGTGGCTGGACTATACGCTACTCAAACCATGTGACGGTAACTTTGGATATTTCTTGAACATGTCCTGTCTCATTATGGGATCATGAAACATATTTGTCACAAAAAGCATTCTTTCATTGAGGCATTCATTCATCTGACAAATATTGACTGGAAACATGCCTTGCACTAGGCCCTGTGATCGAAGTCGAGAATGTGTCCATGGAAAATGGCAACAGAGAGTTTTAACAGCACTTGCTGATTACTGTGGAATTAGGAGACTGGTAGAAACTTTCCCCCACTGATCTGATGTGTCTCTGCAGTGAAGTAAATACTTCCAGGAGATTCTGTGAGCAGAGGGTCCCCTGACAAGCAAGCGGCCTCTCCAAGTCTGCTGTGGAAATCACTGCCCAGGGTGGAGGGAGTTGGTGGTAGGAGAGAGAGGAGGGAGGAAATCCTGAATTAAATAGGTAGGAATTACCGTATGTTGTGAGGATCGAATTAAAAAGGAACAAAGTCTGCAAAAGAAGTCTGGAAAGTGTAAAACACTGCCTTTCATACAACAATCCGAGCCAATGGCTTTCCCAGACACCCCTGTGTAGCATCCTCAAGAAAGTACTAGAACAGCAGAGGAGTGTCTCCTGAAAAGGTGGCAGCGCGTGAAGCAGAGAGATGGCCACTGCGGAGGCAGGGGGATTTCAGGGGAGGGGAGAGCAGTGAACTGAGCAGGAATGTGGTGAGGGGAGGGCGTTAACACTTCACTGCCTGTCAACAAATGTACAGCAGGGACTTTCCTGGTCACAAATAGCCAGCGAGGACCTCCCGAAAATAATTCATCTTGTGTGTAAAGAGCATGCTGCAGGGAGAAGGGGGTACAGACGCGGCACCCCCACCCCTGGGGGCTTCTTCCTAAGGATTTGGAAGGATACTGCCTCCCTTTAGTAGAAGGTGGTAGCTCTCACGGCAGGGTCCTCCAAACAACAATGAGATTTTGAGCACTCTGGAAGCGTGATGGAGAGATCAGCAAGGAGATGCCAGATATCCTGGCAGGTTGCTCAGCTCCGGAGCCCAAGTCCCAGTAGGCGGGTGACCGTGCTTTAAGCCAGAGCTTCACACTGTGCACTCTTGGCCCCAAGACATTTCACAGATGCTTCTCAAATGCTCAGCCCTTAGGAGAGCGGCAGCTCTGATGGGTGCAGCCTGGGACTCTGGGTGCCAGTTCTGCCTGGGAGTGCCTTTTCCCACAAAATCAACATTTGCATGAAAACAGGATCTCTGTAGCCACACCTTCTCTTCCTCCCTTCCTCCACTCCTCCTTTCTGGCCACCTTGTCCCCATCCCTCCCAGGCTGTGGCCCTACATCAGCTAAGCCACTATCCACCACCCCAACTTTAAGAGGTGGCCTGACCATTAGGACACCTACAGCGTGGATTCACCCCAGGTCCCCAACTGTTAACACAATTTTAAGCTCATTGAGCAAGATTTGATCTAAAATATTCACTTTTGTAATCCAAAGAGATCTCTGAACTACAATTTGAGAGGGGTTTCCTCTTCCCTCTGAGCAGTTTAACCCTCTTAAGTATTTTTAATTTAGACAAAAGTTTTTTTTTTTTTTTTAAATGCATTCCCTAAGCACATAGAGGACTTCCCTGGTGGTTCAGTGGTAAAGAATCTGCCTGCCATGTAGGCGATGTGGGTTCAATCCCTGGGTCAGAAGATCCCCTAGAAAAGCAAATGGCAACCCACCCCGGTATTTTTGCCTGGGAAATCCCACGGACAGAGGAGCCTGGTAGACTGCAATCCATGGGGTCACCAAAGAATCGGACAGACATGACTTAGCAACTAAACGATTGCAAAGCACGCAGAAAGCTGAGCTGAGAAGGGGAAGAGCGGGGAGTGAAAGCACGATGGGGCCACAGGCAGGCCAGCGGACAGGAAACCAGGTTGACCACATTCATGGGTCTTGGTCTTTGACAACCCAACAAAGTTCAAGGATTTCTGGACTTAACTTCAGGATGCCCAATGAGCCAGTGCTTCTGTAAGCATCAAGCGTAAGCTCCAAGTGAAAAAGATAGGGAAGATATTGTCTTTAGACACCAGTATTGGAAAAGACCCTGACTCTGGGAAAGATTGGGGGCAGAAGAAGAAAGGGGTGACAGAGGATGATATGGGTGGATGGCATCACTGACTCAATATGAATCTGAGCAAACTCCAGGGGACAGTGAAGGACAGGGAAACCTGGCATGCTGCAGTCCCTGAGGTCACAAAGAGTCAGACACAACTTAGCAACTGAACAACAACAACAATTTGATATGATCACAGATTTACTCTTTCAGGACCTCTGTGGGTCGGTCCCTTGAGAGCTTTCTGAGCATACCTTTCAGATAGAGACATCCGATCATGCCCTACCTGTATGTGCAGGCACACTCTTGAGTATTTATTTCACTATCCACTCCAGGTCAGAGGGTTTCTTGGGAGGTTACTCTCTGCACTGCTGGAGCACAGACACGCATAGAAGTCGATAGCAAGGACATCTCTACTTCCCTGTAACATCAGGGCAAGTGACTCAAAACCCACGTGTCCCTCACATGTGGGGACAAGAGGTGTAGCAGCCAGAGGGTCGGGCCAGACCTGATGCAGCTCAGACACGGCCCCTTGCTCCTGCAGCAGGAGGGAAATCCTGTCAAAATGGCTTAACGATCTTCTAATATTTCCATGCAATTAAGGCCACATCTGCCTCCCAGGCCCCCGCACTTCTCTGCCGGCTCACAGACATGAACCAAACAGTCTGTCTTGTCGATCTGGAAGGTAACAAAGAGCTCCATTCATAACTGGAGGCACTTTCACCATTTTTTTTTTCAAAGTAAAATAGAGTTTTCACTTTGAGAATAACCTGTGTGGCAAGCAAGCGAAGGATTTTTCCCCCCTAATAAATCAAATTCAACAGCCTAATAAAATGCTGCCTTCCCCTTCCCCCTCTCTCCCTCCTTCCCTTCCAGGGTCCCCCTCGGCTGACCACGGCTCTGCCTTGAGAGTAGTGGGCGCAGCCAAGGAGGTAGGGGATGGTGAGCTGGGAGCAGATGAAGGGAGTTAAAACACCTTTTGAAAGTGTGATGGGTTGTTTGGCAGATTAAGGGCTGGGGCAGGTGGGGGTGAGGTGGAGTTGCGGGGGTGGGGGGTGTCGGGAGGTGGAGGTAGCCTGCCTTCCCCTCTCCAGCTTTACCTACTTTTTAAGCCTTTGAGAGCTTGTTTAAAAATATTCCTTTTTTACACAGCTCCCTCTACCCCACTGCCCATCCTCAAACATTGGGTAAACCCCCTGCTTCCTTCTTCTGCACTAGGAGAAACAAGAGAGCCGTGTTCCAAGGATGGAGCTGGGGCTGTGGAGCCACACTTGCAGCCCCAGCCCTGCAGGAGCTCGCCTTCCCTCAGAACAAGGCTGAGAGATCTCCCCACTGCTTTGAAGCCTCCAGAGAGTGAGTTTGCAAGAGATAAGTGCTGATAAACATCGGGTTGGGTGCTTATCCACAGCGAACACAATCTTTTGAGGTTCTCTCTGTGCTCACAGGCCATAGAGACGCTAATCAGAAAACAGAAGGGAAAATGCAAAACCCAGCAGTATTTGCTGCTGCTTTTCTTCTTCTTTTTTGTTTTGCTTTGTTTGGTTTCAGTCTACTCACTGGAAAGCCCAACATAGATACTGTAACACAGGGGACTCCAGAGCAGAAACGCAGCCCTGGGGCTTGGCTTTGTTCAACGTGTTTTGTTCTGACATCAATGGAAGAAATATTTTCAGTCCTGGATATAAGAGGATGAGTCAAACGTTGATGATAATGGCAATCTATCTGCGGCATTTTCTTTTCCAAAGCGCTTTTACAGGCACTGTGTTATCTGGCCCTCATGACAACCCTCTAAGGCAGGGCAGAGAGTTTGTGTGTAAAGTGGGCCTGTGCTGGGTTGTGTGGTTTGTCCAATGCCACACAGCTTGAGGTGTAGTGGCAGGGGGGAACCAAGGTTTTCTTTGGCTATCAAGCTGGGTTCTGTTCATTGCATCCGATGGAGTGGCTCAGTGGCTAGAAGATGTTCAGAAATTAGAATGGCCTTGAGCCTGGGCATAGCATCTGGAAGGATTTGGAAAGCTTGGGTAGCAGTGGATGAACCAGGGTAGAGAGAACTCTGAGCTTTGCAGCACTTGAGTAACGCAAAAAAGGTAGGGCCATCCTAGATTTCCATGCATTGGTAGTGGCTGATTTTTTAGTATCGGATGTTAGCAAGAAGCCCACATGGAAGATGTGGTGAGAGTAGAAGGAACCCTGGAAAAGGGGATCCAGAACTCTGGCCTCTGCTCTATCAGTGATCAGCTATGGTGGTCTTAGGCAAAGACCGCTCCTCTGATTTTCCACAACTCCTTTCATAAGATGAAGCAGTGGGTCAAGATGGTACCTAATGCAGGAGGGTAGAGGCTAGTGAGGGTAGCATGGAGCATATTTGCTTCCTCATGAGCACATTCTCTTAAAAATTATACAACCACGTGATACAGTTGAACTTACTTACAAAACAGAAAGAGACTCACAGACTCAGAAAAACGGACTTGTGGTTTCTGGTGGGAGGGATGGGGGAAGGGATTGTTAGGGAGTTTGGGGTAGACATGGACACACTGCTGTGTTTGAAATGGATAACCAACAAGGACCTACTGTATTTCACAGGGAACTCTGCTCAATGTTATGTGGCAGCCTGGATGGGAGAGGGGTTTGGTGGAGAATGGATACATGCATATGTTTGGCTGAGTCCCTTTGCTGTTCACCTGAAACTATCACAACACTGTTAATTGGCTATACCGCAATACAAGATAAAAAGTTTTTTTTTTTTTTTTTTTTTACAAAATTATACAACCACAATGACGACACTAGGGTAAAATACTGACATGACTTACTAGGACTAAGATGGGACGCACAATGGTAGAAGTTTGCCACCCGTCCCAGCTCCCAAGTTCTAGGGTGCTGATGTCTTTTACTTAAGGAACTACGGATTGCTATTTACATCCAGAAAGATAATAAGTTATTTCCACACAAACTTCAATTAAGCAGTTCTGCACCTGACTGCCAAGGCTTCGGTATTAGACATAAAATGTAGACCATCTGCATTTGGATAGAAAGTAAACTCTCCACAAAAGCCTCACAAGTCACATCACAGCAAAAGTAACTGGAACTCAGCCAAAAAGAAAGTTTCCTGCGGGAAAAAGTGATGCATCATTCAAACGATCTATCTTACGCCCTCAATAAACCCTCCATGGCCACTTCTAGGATGGGAAGTGAGACTGGGTGTGGTCTCACCTCAGAGTCAGGGGGCTCTGACTTTACCTCTATTTGACTTTTTTTTCCCAAAAATGTATTTGTATTATTTATTTGACTAAAAATCAAATTGAAAAGAAGGGTAAAAAAGGAAGATCTTGTTCATGGTTGACTTCATGGTTTGGAGACGGAGTGCCGGATGAGATTCCCATTTAGGACTGAGTAAAGTTTAAGTTCACCGACCCTGGAAGAAGCCCATTGCAGAAGGCCAGTGAGCTGGCGTAGTCGGAGTCTGGAGAAATGCAAAATAGGTCCAGGTTATGTCTATCCTACCAATCTCACTCATGAATACTTGACTTTGTGCTTCATAGTCTGGTTTTTCAGCTCCAAGTTAAGACATGTGTGTGTGCTAACTTGCTTCAGTCTTGTCTGAGTCTTTGTGACCCCAGTGACTGTAGCCCACCAGGCTCCTCTGTCCATGGGATTCTCCAGGCAAGAATACTAGAGTGGGTTGTCATGCCCTCCTTCAAGGGGTCTTCCTGACCCAGGAATCAAACCTGTGTCTCCTATGGCTCCTACATTTCTGGCAGATTCTTTACCACTGAGCCACCGGGGAAGCCCCAGTTCAGACAGACCTGAGGATAATGCTGGGAGGTGATCAGAGGGTCCCCTCCCTCTACAGATGCGGGGACAGAGCTGTGCTGGCCCTGGGCTCTTTCCTTCCCTCTGTCTCTATATCCTGCTCCCACCGAGAGCCCATACCATCATCACTAAGAAACTGGCTAGATTCAACAAATTCAGTTAAGAGTTTTCAGAAGTCCTCATCTATTTAATGAATTAAGTGTGCATCTAAAGTGCAGATGCCCATGTTCTTTACACTGATGGGGCCTTTCGAATATGTTTGTTTGGGGCTTGGAGAGGGACTCATTTGGTTAGTATCATCCTTTGGAACTCAGACTGGGCTGGACTGGTCTGGGGTGCTGAGTCAGGTTCTACCCCCAATGACAAGAAGCCCTTGTCTTTTTCACTGTCCCCCCACACACACCTGCACACACTCAGATACCCACAAATTACAATGCATTTGGAAAACTACTAAAAATTGAGCCATAAATATTTAATGTATGCAAATAGTATTACAGAAGAAAGAATGCACATAAGCAATCATCTGTCTGTTCTAGAATTTTTTAAAAAAGCAAAACATCCTTTCTAGCTGTCTTTTGATCATACAATATTTGCTGAACATTTGCCCCAGAAAGTCAGTAAACAGTTTACTGGTGGACGATTAGCCATAGGCTTCTGGTTTTAGATGAGGTAGCTTCAGAGGAGATTTTTATCTGGACCTGGCATGTTTTGGGAGTGTCTGAAATGGATATATCTCAAGAAGTCTCTCCAGGTTCCTGCCTCTCCAAAGTCAATCAAGTGACAAACCAATTTAGGATATCAAGTCAACGATCAGAACTTTAAATGTGATGTGCCCGCTACAAGTACATGCCCCCAAGAATTTCTAAATATCAAGAGCTGCTAATATCACCATCAAAAGCTGTAGCTTATCAATTCACAGGACCTCTTTGGTTGGAAGTTTCCTGAAGGCAAGATATCTGAGGGTAAGAATTATGACCCGGTCTTCTTTTTTCTAACAACTTCTAACTGATTGCCCTGCATCTATGAAATGAATGTACATAGCTCATCAAAATGAATGGAAAGCAGAGAACAAAGTTCTTATGCTGGGTGGGGTGGGGGTGGGGCCCAGGGGGCGGTTGCTTGTTCAGCTCAAGTGGTTTGCATTTCCTGTTTAGTGGGGTTGGGTGAAGGATTGAAGGAGGAAAGTCTCAGTCTTAATGCAGTCTCAATGCATAAGCAGATAGATGGCTTCCTTGGAGATGTATGAGGAACTGACATTTGGCCTCTGATACCAAATGGAGATTTTAGTATCATGGAGATTTTAGGAATCTTCAGGATCAACCAGTCCCTAATTCTAGCTGCTTCTTTCTACTGGTCTTTGTCTTATTCCTCCCAAGGTCCTCCCTTTAAAGTGGGATTAAACAATTTCTCAGACCAGCACATGAGATCCTTAAAGGAAAATTAAAAAAAAAAATTATTCTCAATTTTATTTTCTGTTTGTGGGAATCATATGAATTTCCAACAGGACCTAGCATATAAGGGAGGAGAAGACTCAGAAAGGCCTATGAAATTCATTAGCATTTCACAATTAATTCTCCAACCATAGCCAAATACAGTCTCCTGGTTCATCTAGCTACCTCTGTGCTCTGTGCTAAGTCACTTCAGTTGCGTCAGACTCTTTGTGACCCCATTGAATGTAGCCCACCAGGCTCCTCTGTCCATGGGGATTCTCCAGGCAAGAATACTGGAGTGGGTTGTCATGCCCTCCTCCAGGGGATCTTGCCCACGCAGGGGTCAAGCCTATGTCTCCTGCATCGGCAGGTGGATTCTTTACCACTGAGATACCAGGGAAACCCATCTAGCTACCTAGGAAATGACAATCACATAGATGTCATAAGGACACCTTATATTTGCCTCCCTTATCTGGATATTTAATAATACTCATAATTACTATGATCATTTTTTAGTCATCAAATGGATCTCTATGGAATTTACACCAACTGCACAGTCACAAAATTCTCCTAAATTGAAGGTAGCTCTGTAAAATTAAAACCAAGTGATATCTTAGGAAGTACATGCTTTTCTTGGATTTCTTCAAATCTTAGACATGATAAGTTCATCTTAAATCTTTCAGTACAAATGATAACCATGATTACCTTTCAGTAGTGATACAGGAATTCCGAGTAAAGAGTGAGGGGGCCAGAACAGAGTCCTGAGCTGGTTTAATCCCTATACTCAGCTCAGTCTCTAATCCTCTCTCGCTTTTTAGGGGAAATGGCTGATGATGCATATTTTAGACTGATTCCCCTCCATGCTGTTATAGTAGCAATAATAATAACTGAACTTTTAGACAATTTTATAGTGTAAGGCATTTATCTTAATAGAAGCCTTCCCATACCTACTTATTGTTGTTTAGTCCCTAAGTTGTACCTCACTCTTTATGACCCCATGGAGTATAGCCCACCTGGCTCCTCTGTCCATTAGATTTCCCAGGAAATAATACTAGAGAGGGTTGCCATTTCCTTCTCCAGGGGAATCTTCCTGACCCAGGGATCCAACCTGTGTCTCCTACGTTGGCAGGTGGATTCTTTACCACTGAGCCACCTGGGAAGCTTCCCACACCTATAACCTTGTTTAATCACCAGAATAAATTGAACAGGTAGGTAGTATTATCACCCCCCTCCCCATTTTGTTGATGAAGAAAGGGAGATACAGGAAGGCTCAGACCTCATTTCTGGTCACACAGCCCATCAGTTAAAAATTGTGAACCCATGTTCTGAACCCCAGACACCCTGCCCTCCCAATGGGCAGCCCTTTCTCTGACTCATGCTTTACCCTAAAACACTGTAGCAGTGAATGCATTTAGTTTTTCTGTTGATCCCATCTTTCTCTGCCTTTTGATCATGCCCTCGGTTAGATGGTAGGCAGTCTTGAGGCAAGATCTTTGTGCGCTACCGTTTTAACGGGCAGCGGGCTCCTTGGGGGTCCAGAGACATTGCTGGTTGATGGCAGGCACTGGACAGGAGGCTGCTGGCTTTGACATTTTAAAACTGCACACTTCCTGCACTGATACAGTGTGCCCAAGCGACCGGCCACACTGCCATTTTCGCAAAACCAGGAAGCGAAACTGGCCTCCAAGAGCAAATGACCACCAGCCAAAGGATTAGTGCAAACCAAGCAAAACACACCAAGATGCAGAATGTGTGGGTCAGAAAGACAAGCAGTCAGTATGCAGTCATCTTGAAGGAAAGGTACTTGAATCACCGTGGTTTCAGTCACAACCATCCTCAACTTTTAACCTGGTTCTGTGTCTGTGTTCTCACACAAAACTCATCTTTAGACCTGCCTCGCACAAAAGTTTTATATGTGCTCAGTCGTGTCTGACTCTTTGTGACTCCATGGAATGCAGCCTGCCAGGCTCCTCTGTCCATGGGATTCTCCAAGCAAGAATACTGCAGTGGGTTGCCCGTCTCTCCTCCAGGGGATCTTTCCAACCCAGGGATGGAACCTGAGTCTCCTGCATGAGCAGAAGGATTCTTTACCACTGCACCAACCTGAGAAACCACACACAAGTACGGATCTCTCTAAATTTTTTTGGCTGCTTGCTCTGAGAAGGACAAGGCAGGGCTATTGAATGTGCAGGAAAACAGGATTTTTCTCACGTTTCTTTCTGCATCTCCTCTTCCCATCTCTAGGCTATCTTTTAACCAACTCAGATCACTGGCACATTGGTCTTTGGAATGCTTTCGGAGTGTAACACTGAACGAGTTTTCTATCTGCAGCCGTGGAGTACTTGGAGCTCTGGTGGGTGGGGGTGAGGAGTTACTGGGGCCCAGGTGAGTAATCTGAACCTTGCCTCTTAGCAACAAGCCTTGTCTGATCATTTGCTTGGTCCCCTCTCTCCTCCTCTGGATGCTGAATGCAACCCAGATAGAAGGGGCCAGGGGATTCCACATCCTCTGCAAAGAGCCCATTTCTCCAGCCTGTTTCCTTCTGGTGGCCAGGACAGAAGGGAGAGAATAAAAGACACAAACTTTTGTGCATATGAATGCATCCAGAAGGGTCTTTCTAAGTACCTGTGTTCCTTGGAAAGCAAGGGAGGTAGCTAAAGAGATGGAGCTAATCAGACAAAGGTAGGTGGGTATATGCTGCAGAAAAAAACTTCTGATGGACCCAGTATTTGCACAGCTTCAGGAATTTTTGACGCACAGCATCTCATACCACACATGACGCTCCTGCCAACCTGAGTCCAAATGACCAAGGCGGCCTTTGTAACCCCACACGGGACACCCAGCAGATTCTAGACCAAGGGTGAAATTTCTGTCTGTGACTCATTTTACTTATTATTACTTTCAAAAAAATCTATGCTGGGACTTCCCTGGTGGTCTAGTGGCTAAGACCCCGTACTCCCAATGCAGGAAGCCTACGTTTGATCCCTGGTTGGGGAACTAGATCCCACAGGCCTCAACTAAGATTCAGCACAGCCAAATAAATAAATAAACGATTTTGTAAAAAGTCCATCCTGGCCCAATAACTTAGCTGTGTCCACTCAGCATGAACCAGGTTTAAAAGAACACAGGAGAGCCAGGTAGGCCAGTCATGGAAATGAGCAAAGATATGGAGGTGCTCTGTGGAATTCTAGTCCCATTAGTTTTTCTTGAAGTATGGTTCCTGGATTTGCTGCCTCAAAATCTCTTGAGATGTTGGTTAAAAAAGAAGCTATCAAAGACCATTCTAGATGGAGAGAACCAGAGTCTTGGTTTCACCATCTGTTATTCTCCCCAAGAGGGTCTTAGGCATAATTATATTTCAGAACCTGGTTAGGTGCTCATGGAAAAACTGTGCCACCATGACATATTTTTGGAAAACATGGCAGACCGTATCAGCCCTCTCCTCCCCTCAGAGATTCACAATCTATGTCAGCATGTGTAAGGTTATCTGATTAAGTCCTGAGACATGGGCCTTTGGATGTGTGCATAAGCCAGTGCTTCCCACACTAATTTGATCAGATTCCTGTTTGCATAAAGCACCTGTGAACATGCCCAGACTCACTCCGGAAGCAATCAGTGCCCTAAGAGAACCTTCATCATGAGTTACCAGTGGACCCTATGTCCCTGCGTCTCATGAGGAGCCATGGTTCCCTCAATAAAGACAAATGCTCTTAAGCTGAAGACAGCAATCCATCCCCGCTTCTTTACTTCTTTTTGTGGTAACTAGTTGCTTCTTAGAATCATAACTGGATTTGGTTTTGTGTTGAAAGACTGGGGATGCATGGTCCTTCTTTCTATCTTTGTCATTTACGTGTAAATATCCTATCTTCAGAGGGTCTTGCTTTGAATCTTCAGACTAACTTACATCCAGCCTTGAGTTATTCTCTCCACCCTGTCGTCATCACACAAACCATATTTAGAAATACATGTGCAAAACTAAACTTTATCTGTTCAAAACTGATAGTGTCAGTTTTGAACAGATTAGTTCAATTAGGGATTAGTGTTCCCTCTACTAGAAAACTCTTTAAAGCAGAATCATTGGTCTAATCTCTTCACTTCTGTACCCAAGACTTAGCATCAAGCCCGCAAACAGTATGCACTCAATATTTGCTTACTGCCTTGATAAATTACAGTATTCTAGTTTAACAATTCATGTAGAACATGTCAGGCCAAGTGATTAAGACCCACAGTGATTCTGTCTGCACAACAGAATTTCCTGAAAATTTTTAAAATGCCAAACTTAAAAAATGACACTTTTGAAAAACGCGTTTCCATCCTGGACCTCCCACAAGAGGAGGAGGGCAGCACCTGGGAATGGGGTGGCAATCCCTGGCTTAGCAGTTGGAAAACAGTGAGTCCTGGTGAATTTTACTCCAGTCTCTTCTGACTTGCTCTAGGTGTGGGGCCAACTTCTGCATTTTTGGTGCTTACATTTCACTGCTTAGTAAAGTGGGACTCTAGTCTGCAAATCCAAGATTACACTGGGAGATGTCTACTCAAGCATTTTGAAATCCTAAGATGAGAGGCCACTCTGAGAGTCCAATCATGGTTGCTGTTTCTGGCATTGTGGGTTTCTAGCACATGGGCTGTGAGCCTTAGGTTTCACCAAAATGATTTTTAATACAACCTCACTAAGGATTTTTTTTTTTTAATTTTACTGAAGCTGCCCCTTTAACAGAACAAGGGCCGCTCATCTGTTACCACCCTTTCTTCCCAGACCTCTGGTTCCGTGGTGCAGAAGTTACACAAGCAGACCGTTAGACATGCATGCTGGCTGCTGGCTCTTTGGTGCTTTGTGCACTGACATCTCTCTGCACAGAGGCAGCCGGTACCCAGGGAGAATGCGAGTGCACCTCACAGACACAGACTCCCCAGGTCAGACCTCAGGGGCTCCCTGCCTGTGGGCAGCTCTGAGCAGTGCCAGGCTGGCCCCCCTAGGGCGATCAGCAGCACCGGAAGCAGAGGGCACAGCTAATGTACATGTCACCATGCGGCTTATGGCCGCAGCCTCACCCCACCTTCTCTGTACAAGCTGCAGAGCAACAGGAAACGACCACGGTATATATATATATAGCCACATTGTGTTTATCCAGAGGTGCTGTTTTGCACAGATTATTATGTGCTTTTTCACTGGGAGACGACTTGGTATTTGCGTTTTCCTCGGGGCCTCCCAGGTGCTTGTAAAACTAATCAGTCCACCTGAGAAGGAAGAGGGACCTTTTGCCTCTTTGGTTTCTTCATTTTCAAGGTGAACAGACCCGTGCATTTTCTTTCCCAAGGGATTTCCGGATCCATTCAGCCCAGGCTTGGAAAGGATGGGAACCAGCAGTAGAAAAATGCAGGATTTCCAGGAGCCTCTAAATACAGCCCATCTGGGAAAATCATTGATTCCTTAGATTGAAACTCACTAATTAGGCTTTACTTCCCCTCATTCCCCACTGCATCCTCCTGGCAAATAACTAAGCACACTCCCCACCCGCCCGGCTTCGTGGTGTATTCATAACACAGGCTTGGTTTAGTCCCCCTGAACTCTATCAGAGGCAGAGTCGACAGAGCAGCAGTGATGTCAAGACTCAGGGAGTCACCCCTGTCCTCACATGGGAGTGGCCAAAGGGAAGGAGAAAGGCCTCTCACCCTGAGTCTCTCCTCTGAGAAGAGCCCTTTTTCACCACTTTGGAAGTGGCTTCCTGGGAAGGCCAGCTTATTTATCAACCTTCTAGTACATTCTTGAATTGGGCCATGGCTTTAGTAGTGGTGGTCTGCCCTTTACCACACTCCTCTCTCTGCTGAATGAACACCGGATCAGTGTTAGGACACTGATATATGTGTGTATGTGTGTATGTATGTGTGTGATGTAATGTGTGTGTGTGTATGTGCATGCGCGTGCTTGTGCTCAGCCGCTAAGTGGTATCTGACTCTTTCGCCATCCCATGGGCTGTAGCCTGCCAGGCTCCTCTGTCCATGGGATTCTCCAGGCAAGAATACTGGAGTGGGTTGCCATTTCCTCCTCCAGGGATCTTCCAAACCCAGGGATCGAACCCATGTCTCCTGCATTGGCAGGCGAATTCTTGATTGCTGAGCCACCAGGAAAACCCCATTACAACAGTGGAGCGGCTGAAATACTGTTTCCACAAAGCAAGAACAGAAGTACTTTGGTCTAATGTGTACACTGGCAGACCTTGGGCAAGTCAGGAGACATTTCTGAGACCTGGGTTTTCATCTGTAAGATGGGGATCATGAAGTGGTGAGGATTAGATAAACAAGGATGGGTGAAGTTTTCAGCACGGTCCCCACACAACCAAAGACATAGACGGCAGGCAGAAGGGAGTTGGTGAGAGTAAGAATCAAAAGAGGGACTTCTGAGCAGGAAGAATCCTGCAGAGTGCAGGCCCTGATTCCAAGATTATCAAGGCTTCTATGACCCCTTATTTCTAAAACTGTCTTAGTTGGCTTGGCCAACACGAATGAACTCTGTGTTGGAAGATGAGAATAGCTTGGAGGTCAGTAGAGCAGAGAGCTTCCGAGCAGCGTGCCGCTCCATAAAGGGACCCCTGAACATCTTGATTTTGCCTGCTTGGAGAAGATGTTGAAGTTAACGATGCATTTTGGGGAGAAAAACAAAGGTGGAGGGGTCATCCTTTGAGTGCAAGCATTCTGGAGAATGCTTACAAGTTGTTTACAAGTTTCCAAGTTGTCCTCACATCCCAGCCCTCCCAGCTAATGCTGGGGCGCGCTCTCCAGCCAGTTCAGAAGAAACCAGCTTGAGAAGCAGAAGTGACTGCCTCTAGTTTCCATCCTTTAAAAACTGGCGGTAGGGATGTGATTCTCTTTTGTATACTTTCTGTTTGGCACAAGGAGGCCAAGGGTGTAAAAGAGACCTTGCTTGGACCGCAGTCAGTGTTCCTGCTTAGCGGGCCTGCATCTCCCACGGGAAGCCCCACATCCCTCCAACCTCACCCATTTCTCTTCCCACCTCTTTAATTGTCCCGTGGCCCAAACCATTGTTCAGTCTCATTACTGAAAGTCAAGCACACGGTGGCAGGGCCCAAGGCCTGCGGCTGTGTGTGCCTGAGATTAAGACTTTTATCTGATCTTCGACAACTTGCAGAGGAAATCCTGTTCCAAAACCCGGAGCCCTGAGCGAAAGGTTGCCAGCAGTTCCTCCCTCCCACCTGCGAGATGAATCAGGACACCTGAAATGTGAACATGGGCTCATTGTTTATAAATATAATAAGCTCACTTCCTGTCACTCTATTAATCCCTCCCCCTCCCTCTTTTCTTCTAAACTCAGAGCCTAATAAGGCCTCTGGGCAGAGCCCGGTCAGGCACCCTTTGTGTCCTCAACCACACCGGGTCACAGGGCAGGGGGCCCGGCTGAAGGCAGGTGCTCGCTGCAGGAAGCGCCAACGCGGCCCATCTCTAGTGCACTAGGATTCCCCCAGGAGTCCAGCCAGCTCCTTATAGACCTACACGGGCATCAGCAGTTCTGCGTCACCATGGAGCCCAGCGTGGGTCACCTCGAGGAATGAGAGAGGCAGAAGGCGTGGCTCTGGTGGTTGGACCAGAGGTTTGGGGAGTCATGGGTTTTCCCCTCAGCCCACTCCCCAGCTAGGGAGCTCACTGACTGTGGTTGGTTTTACATGGCATGCTGTATCCCTCAGCATGGTGTAGGTGGTGCAGACCCACCTGATATCCAGGTGAAGTTGGTGATGCCCACTGGGGTAAACAGGGAGTAGAAACAAGATATTAATATTTCTTGTAACTGAAGGAGGGAATCCAAAGATGGAATGTGCCAGGGGAGGGCCCCGATTTTTTTTCCTTTTCCTACCCCTCCTGTCAGTTCCTTCATTGCAAATAGGAGCAGATCTGCTCATCAGTTAGTCCAGCGGTTTGCCCAGCGCGGTGCTGGGTGCCTGTGGGGAACACACAAAGAAGAGAAGGCTTGCCCGAGGGAGTTCACACCCGCAGGGACCACAGGAATGAGGAAGAAATGGTTGAGGAAAACGTGTGCACATCAGCACAGGCCTGAAAGGGAGCGGGGGGTGCAGACCTGCCCCATCTGAGGGGCTCGCCCCCGTCTAACCCTCACGGCAGTCAGTGGGCACCCAGACCATCCCTAAGATCTCCTGCAGCTCCATAAGCCTGTGCCGGATGCTGCTGGATAATTCAGAGGAAGAAGGCAGATGGTGCAGCCACTTCCCAAAGGACGTGAAGCCTCATCTGCTCCAGGGGTGACCACACCACCTCGGAAGGACCGCAGCTCCCAGAACGAGGGTGGTAGAACTGGGGGCTGCACCTGCTGGTCTTTCTTAAAGCAGAGCTGGAGAGAGCCCTCAGTTAGTTTTGTCCTGTTTCGGCTTGTGAGCAAAGTGAACTTGCTAGTCAGGATGGAAGTGGCCCAAGGGGAAGTGGGTCCTGGGGGGGAATCTTTACTTCTACCCAGGGGAGGATGGAGGAGACGGCAGGGATGCTCTCTTCAACGCTCACCCTCAACAAACAAACAAGAAGCAAAACCAGGCTGGCCCAGAGGACGGGCGTCCTTCCCCGCGTCTGGATGGAGCCACAGGAGGTGGCAGACGCTGGTCCAGGGTTACACGGGGAGACCTCACCGCGCATGCCTTTTCCCAGCCCCAGACTCAGGTTCAGTATCACTGGCAGCTTCCAGTTGGCCACTGTGGCAGTGTTTATACAAGGGAAACAGGTTACGTACATCAGAAAGCTGGTTGTTAAACAGTTAAGAAGGCTTCCAAGGTGCCTCAGGGGTACAGAATCTGCCTGCCAATGCAGGAGACGCAGGAGATGAAGGTTTGACCCCTGGGTCGGGAACACCCTTGGAGAAGGAAATGATAACCCACTTCAGTATTCTTGCCTGGGAAATCCCATGGACAGGGGAGCCTGGTGGGCTACAATCCATGGAGTCGCAGAGTCAGACGCAATTGAGCATGCATGCAGGTGGGTGGGTGTGCCTACTTCTCAGTCAGACAGGACTTGAACCCATGCCTCGAGGCTTCTGGCTGCAGCAGGCCAATGTTCGAAGCTGATGGGTCAGCCCTGTCCACGACCACTGCCATGGACCCAGCACTCAAAGCTTGGCTGACTTCATCCCACTAAAAGGATGACACAGGCCTGACCTGCTGAGACGCGACATCAAGAATCTGAAAGCCTGACACTCTAGGGACCTTCAACAGTTTTCAGTGGCTGCCTTGCTAAACTGTAAGCTATAAAATATATACTACTGACCACTATCGATTTAGGAGCTGCTCTTGGCCAAGTACAGAACGAAGCACTTTGTGTAAGTTATTTCATCTCATTTCATTGTTGCCAATTTCCTCATTTTATAGTTCAGGAAGGTGAAGCTTGGGAGGTTCCCCAGCTTATCAGCAGCAGAGATATGGTGTGAACCCAGATCTGTCTGATGCTAAAATGTGCTTCTTCCCAAGTCTACGTCTTTGCCGCTACACAGCATGCCTGTTATAAATCTTATTCTTCCTCCTTAAGAAAACAACCAAATGCGACTTCCCTGGTGGTCCAGTGGTTAAGATTTCGCCTTCCAAATGCAGGGGGTGCAGGCTCATTCCCTGGTTGGGGAGCTAAGATTCCACATACGCATACGTACTTAGTCACTCAAGCTGTGTCTGACTTTTGCAACCCTATAGCCCGCTCAGGGATGGAACCCACATGGCCTGAGTCTTCTGCACTGGTAGGTGGATTCTTCACCACTGAGCCACCTGGGAAACCAAGATCCCACATGACTTGTGGCCAAAAAACCAAAACGTAAAACACAAGCAATACTGTAACAAACGCAACAGACTTCAAGAATGGTCCACATCAAAAAAAAAAAAAAAAAAAAAAATCTTAAAAAAAAAAAATATATATATATATATACCCAAATGATATCAACTCTAAGTGGGACCACCAAGTGGTCCACCTCTAAGTGGCCCAGCTCCCAGGGCCAGCAGGAGAGCACGTTCACCCTTCCCAAAGACCAGCCCCTCCCCCCACAGGACACACTTCCTCTTCCCCCTCCTCTGGCCCAGCCGTTGTCCCTCCCCTCCTTCAACCTCTACTCAGAACTTACTTCCTCCTTGAAGCTTTCTGTCATTAACCCCACCCAGTGCTGATCACTTCGCCAACTTTGCTTCTCAAATACTGACACTTACCCGAGATTCCTCTGCCTTGCTTTCAGAACCGGAGTCCACTGGGCTCTTGTGCATTGAGCTGTGTCTTGTCCCCCTCTTTTGTCTTTCTCCACAGGGTTTGGCAACAGGTGTGCTCCACGAGGGCCTCTTGGGGTGGCCTCCGTGGTCTCTGTCTGTATGTCTATGAGTGGCCTGCCTGGCCATCCACAGATCTCCCAACGATCTGGCCAAATGACCTGGGCATCCTCTGTGTTCTGGTCAAAGGGAATAGTCATGTAGAGTTTGGGCAGGAGGTCAGGAGAAGTAGCCCAGGCCTGTCAAGGTCACTCAAGGAGCTCTTCTGTCCAGCCTGAAACTTCTGAGGACTTCTTTTTCAAACCTGGGCCAGACCAGGACTCAGTTTCCTCCAAGAACGTCTGAGGATCTCCTGGCAGGTCCTTCCCTACTTCTTACCTTGAGTGGCAGGCTGAAACTAACAACGGAGTCAGAGTTTGAGGCTGGGTTAGGGGAGGTCCCAAAAGGTGTGAACACACTGGTGAGTGTGAGTGGGTGTTAGCTGGGGACAAGGGGACTCAGGATGCAGGTACAGGTGCTTCCCCAGCTCCCGAGTGGACCCAGGATAGAGGCCAGACCTTGGGTTTTCGGGAGGAAGACGCCAGTGATGTGGTGGTGATAGTGGGTGTGATTTGCATCTGGGAAGCCAGACTGTTTCAAACAGCTCCTCCAAGGCATACAGTCATTCCTGACAGGCTCCCAGCCTGCGTGGAGTCCACCCTCCTTCAGAGGCCTATCCTGCCTTGTCCCCCACTCCCCCAGGCCCGGGACATGCTGCAAGTTCTGCCTCAGTGCAGACCCAGTCGTGATCCCCACACCCTGGCGGCTAACACGTGAGCAGGCTCTCCTCCCGCACGGCCTGCCGCTTTTAGACTGGCACACACGGTTTTCACAAGACGGGTTTTTGTGGTTTTTTTTTTTTTTTTTTTTTTTTCCTTCATAAGTGTGCAGCTGCTAGTTTTGAAACCACCAGCGCTGAGGCAACTCAGTCAGAAAGAGAGCAAGAAAAGAAAAGGAGGGCAAACACATAAAGGGAGGACAAGCTACCTTTCTATAAACCGGGCACCGCAATAGCTAGGTCTGGGCTCAGGCTTGGCTTTGCTCCGCCAGCCCCGCAGGCTTCTCTTTGGACAGTCCCCTGGAGGCATGCGCAAGATAGATTTGAGGAAGTGAGTCTGAATCCCCTGCCCCTGACTGCCTGTGATCACAGGTGAGTGTGAGAGGCCGAGACGTAGGTTATGATCGGAAGGGGACTGGCCAGCCCCCTGGTACTGCTTGAAGACACGAGAGGGTGTGGATATGGCATGGTGTGCAAGCTGGGATTGGAAGGGGAAGGAGGAGGAGGAAGGCACAGGAAGACCCTGATTGAGTTTCCCAGGAGGGGATGCTATTCAGGCCTACCTAGGGGGTTACTTTGCATATGCAAACTGAAGGATTTAGCTGAACACAGACTCCAGACCAGAAGAGCCAGAAATAAAGGAACCCAGAAACAGCTACTCACATTTAAGTCTTCCCATCCCCCATCCCACATCCACTGGCATTTGTGGCAGCTAATTATAGTTTTTATCCAAAACAAACACCTCGAGTCACAGCCTGGAGTCATAGCCCTGGCCACTTGTACTGAGAGGCTTTGGGGAGTCCCCCATTTGCTGGCAGTCTGACCTGAACCCCAGAGTTCCTTCTGGGGTAAATAAATGCAGTTTTCCTGGAGGAAAGAGGGTGAGTTCTGGAGATAATTACCAAGGAAAGAAATGAGAAATGGTAGAATCTCCAAATCAGGCCTGAGTGGGGTTCTGGGAATCTCTTCCTCCATGAACCTCCATGCTTCTTCCTCAACAATCTTGCATTACTTGTTCATGGTCTTCTCCTCACTGTCTCCATTGCTCCTCCCCAGATTTAGGGGGTCCCTGAGGGCTAGGAATACCCAGCACAGTGTACGGTTTGCTTGTAGTAGGTGCCTTATAAATGCATAGTTAATTGAATTGAATGAATATTGCTGATCCGACTCCCTTACAAAAACAAGTATTGATTTTTTTGTTGGCCACAACATAAAATTCAAATTCTCTAGAATCTGATATGAAAGTGATAGCTTTTGGGGTCAAGCCCAAGCTCCTTTCCAGCTTCCCCACCTGCTGCCCTGTAAATCTGGCACACTTACTGACATCCTTCTCCCCTTCACGCTCCCTCGTCCTGGAATGTGTGTGTGTGTGTATGTGTGTGCGTGCTCAGTCATGCCAGACTCTTTGCTACCCCACAGACTGTAGCCCGCCACGTTCGTCTATCCATGGGATTTCCCAGAAAGAATACTAGAACGGGTTGCCATTTCTTTCTCCACAGGATTTTCCCAACCCAGGGATGGAACCAGTGTTCTGGAATATCCTGCCACGTAAATCCGAAGTCACTTGAAAATGCCAACTCCATCATGAGCTGCCCTCCACGAAGCCCTCCCCAACTCTCCCAGCTATTTCCAACAGAGTTGGTTGTTTCTTCAGTTGGTCTCTTGTGACATTTAGTACACAGTATTGTGAAATAAAGCACTTGCTTTCCTTCAGAGTCTGCCCGTGTCCATCAGGACACTGTGAATTTATCAAAGACAGGAACCACACCTTACACATCACTGCATTCACAATGCCGCACGGTGCTCAGTACACGTCTGATGATGAATCTAACAAAAGAAAGAATGGGCTCCATCCACCCCTTCCTTGGAAATGTCCAGCAGTCTACCTGTACCCATTCTCCTTCTTTCCTTCTCTTTCCCACACCATGCCCCCTCCTGGTGCTCAGCACATAGATGGCACCAGGAACACAATTCTTTTATTTCCACTTCTGAAATATCTCTACCCTCGTGCACAGGCTCCATAGAATCACCCACAGCCATTGCTACTCACCACTGCTCACAGGCCGCCAACGCTTGTAAAGACGTTGATTCCTACCTTTTATTTTCCAATGATGTAGACAGTCATGAAGATGAACCTTTCTGGATCACAACACAACTCCTCCAGGAAGCCGTCTTGCACTAGTCTGAACCCACAGGGACTTTCCTTTTCTTCTGTTTTCTTTTTGGCTTATCCACATATACTGCCTCATCCCCCACTCGCTCCTCTATTCCCTTTCATAGTTCCACTGTTACTTTGAACTTGTATGCAGTTGTCAGCAGATATGTTTTTATCCTGGTTCTTCAGAGACTTCCACCACCATGGTTCACAATACCTAATACACGATCAAAATACAAAATAATGCTCCTGCATTGACTTTGCACGTTGACATTCACAGTCCTTGGACTATGGGTTTTCCCAAGAGAACTTTACCTGGTCCAACTAACCGCTGGTCAGGAAACAGTAACCAGCAATATCTCAATGACTATAAGTTCTGCGGTGTAATAAAACTTCAATTGCTGACTATATTTTGCAAAGAGCCGACTCACTGGAAAAGATCCTGATGCTGGGAAAGATTGGGGGCAGGAGGAGAAGAGGAGACAGAGGATGAGATGGTTGGATGGCATCACTGACTTAATGGACATGAGTTTGAGCAGACTCTTGAGAGATGGTGAAGAACAGAGAAGCCTGTAGCACTGCCATCCATGGGGTCACAAAGAGTCAGACATGACTTAGTGACTGAAGAAGGAACAACAACTCACACAGTTGGACTTTCATACATAAACCCACACTACTTAGTCCCTTGGTTCAAATATTGATAAACTGTGAAATCTTTCCCAGCAGAGAAAGCGCTTCTCCCAGAAGCTTCATCAGGTACAGCTCTGCAAGGCGTGCTGGAGTCTAGGGGCCACAGAGAAGACATAGAATGTCCCAAATGAGAGCCACCTGTAGCCAGGTGGATCATGGGGCTTTCTGATCAAACTGGTGTCACTAGCCTGTTATGCTCCGTGTCTGAACATCCCCCTCCTGCGCTCCCTTCTCTGGGCTGGGCTTCTCTTGAGAAGCATCCTCGACATCATCTCCTGTCCTGCCCTCCCCCACGCCCTGTCAAAACTTGCCAGATTTGCCACATTCACAGGACCTTGCCAAGGTTGGCTCAGACAGTCATGTCAATGCGTAAGTTGCATTTTGACACGAGCTTCTCCGGGCTCAAAGGAACCAGCTCATGGTGATCATTTCAGGTAGATGGGACGCTGGGGCTGGATCTTTCAGAGCATCCCAGCTAAGCTACTTGGGATACCCGCTTCTGACGCCAGCTGTGGACAGGGGAAATGTCCCCCCACCCCATGCTCCCTCCAAGATGATCAGGGAGTCTCCGACCTGAAGACCACTTGGCAGGAGTTCAGTTTGGAAGGGTTGGAAAGGAGCCTCCCCTCACCCCCACCCCCAATAAATACCTAGTCTGAGTCATCTGATTTGGAACTCAGGGTTTGGAAAGTCACTAGAATGCCTCATTCCCAAATCTGACCTTCTAGAGAGTCTGGAGCTGGTAAGTTTCAGATTCATTTGCGTCAACATGTTGTTTGGTTAATGCAGCTGAGCATCTAAGCCCATTTTCTTAGAAACAGGAAATCCCAGTGTGCCAAGAGTAAACAGATCCCAGCCCCCAAAGTTCGAGTTCATTTAGGAACTCTCTGACCACAAGGGTCTGTGGGGCTGTGTGCTCGAGCCAGGCTCCTTTCCTGCCCATAACTGATCTTACCCAAAGCAATGGTCTCTCTACAGCTCAGCGGCTGGAAGAGCTGTGTGCCCAGGAGAGGCTGGGACTGGACTAAGGGCAGGATTCCACTGTCAAACCTAAGACAGGAGTATCAAGGGTCTCACTTGGGAGGTATCTCCCCGAGACTCCCACCATCGACTCTTCAACTCTAGTCGCTTCCCTTTATATTTTTTTTGTCTTCCATGAGAGCAGGGGTGTTAGCTGTTTTACCCTCCATCCCATCGTTAGCCCTGCAATGTGCTGCGTGCCAGCTAAGTCACCTCAGTCGTGTCCGACTCTTTGTGACCCCATGGATTGTAGCTCACCAGGCTCTTCTGTCCATGGGATTCTCCAGGCAAGAATACTAGAGTGGGCAGCCATGCCCTCCTCCAGGGAATCTTCCCGACCCAGGGATGGAACCTGTCCCTTATGTCTCCTGCATTGGCAGGCAGGTTCTTTACCACTAGCTCCACCTGGGAAGTCTAATCCTGCAACAGGAGGCACTAAAAATCTACTAATGGAATGAATGAATGATTGACAAAGCAGACCATGTGAGTTCAGGCTTTGATGAAGGGTTTGGGTGACTCAACTCTGCAAGGTATCATGCCGGAATAAACGGCACAGCTGCTGTTCCTCCCAGAAAATTCTCCCTCACAGACTTGCCAGCACTCACTTGGGAAGGACAGATTCTCTCGAAGCTACCAGGAGGTTCCAGCTTCTCAAGGCTGACCAAGTGAGCTCTGGTTCATGGGGGCTGGAGGAGAAGGTCATCAGCTGGGTGGAAGGGGACAGGCAGGGGGTGGCCAGAGGGGCTCCCGCTGCAGAGAGGTCTGGCTCCCTCGCCAGACAAAGAGCCCTCAGAAGTCTACCTCCCCCACCTCCAGCACACACTGGGTAGGCAGGGAGGCTTGGCCTCTTTCTGACAAGCAGACCGGCTGACCCTGCTGCTGGGAGGGCAGAGGTGTGGCAGACAGCCACCGCCCCAGACGCCAAGTCTCTGAGCAGCCACGGCCGGGCCTGACGACGGAAGAGGCAGCTCTTCTGTTATTAGTGGCTGCTTTCCACGTCTGTGCAAGTCAAACAGCCTATGCAAAAACGAAGCCTTGTGGTAGCAGCAGGCTCAGAGATGTAGGTGTCCTGGTGCTATCAGATTGGGCCCTGGACTAGCCTGCAAGTCCTCAATCCCACCTCCCTCTGGGTGACCCAAAGGGGTGAACCCAGGCCCCTGTGCCTCCCAATTTCCGACTGAAGGGGGGTCCTGTAGCTGCTTCAACATCCCTTTTTCAGCACTTCATGTGAGATCATTTCTAAAGCCCATAAAGGATATTTTATTAAAATAGAAAGAAAGAATTCTAGCCCTGTTGGGCTTCCCTAGTGGCTCAGATGGTAAAGAATCTGCCTGCAATGCCAGAGACCTAGGTTCGATCCCTGAGTCAGGAAGATACCCTGGGGGAGGAAATGGTTACCCACTCCAATATTCTTGCCTAGAGAATCCCATGGACAGAGAGGAGCCTGACAAGGTACAGTCCATGGGGTCACAAAGAGTTGGACATGACTGAGCCACTAACACTTTTCTGCTGCTGCTGCTGCCAAGTCGCTTCAGTCGTGTCCGACTCTGTGCGACCCCATAGACGGCAGCCCACCAGGCTCCCCCGTCCCTGGGATTCTCCAGGCAAGAACACTGGAGTGGGTTGCCATTTCCTTCTCCTTCTAGCCCTGTTATAAAACACCATCCCAGCTCCAGAAGTTGAAGAGTAGCAAGATGACACATACTGTCCAAAAACGCGGCACTTAACATTCATGGTTTATCTGTCAGTCCACAAGACACAGTGACCTACCACAACGCCTGATGATACAGGGAAACAGCCATAATTAAATACAAAGAAAATAAAAGGAGATTGCAAAACAATATGCTTCTGGTTATACAAAAACCAGACATGGATGTCTATATATCTGCATTAAAAAGATTGGAAGGAAATGCACCCGAATATTAATAGGTTGTTTTCTGGGTTGCTAGACTGCAGGCGCTTTGGCATTATCCCAAGATAATGTAGTACTTTGGAAATTGCTCTTAAAAAAAAAAATACTTAAAAATAAGCAATAGATTTAATGAGTAAAAGAAAAATGTAAGCCAAAAAACAGAGAAGCAAAGAAGTCACAGTCTATGCCGTGTAGGCTTGCCCAGGGAATGGATTAGCAGCATAGGGTGGGTTAATGCACCTCATTCTGGTCCCTGCCTCTTTGTGTCTCTCCTCTCATTTCACACCCCCACCCACCTCTGCTCCTTGCAGTCGATACCTGGGCAGGGCTCCGCTCACACTTTGCTTTCCTACTGCACCCGCCAGCCTGGCATTCCTGCTAGCTTATTGCAGGAGAGCGAGAGACCCTAGAAGCAAAAGAGGATGTGATGAACATAACTCAGCTCCCAAAGTGCAAGGTAAGTCTCGCTTCTTGTTCTACACCACCCGAGATTTCTCCAGCCTCACAGAGTCTCATCCTTTCTGCATGCAGAGCCCTTGGTGCCTGTGTGTGAGGTGCCACTGAACAGTGAATCAGGGAGATTTCACCGACTTCTACCTGCAGCTTCTGTCAGAAACTGGCTGTCCTAGATCCCCAGGGGAACATATTCAAGGTAAATATTAATAATACATAAACATACATGCACACACACCTCTATTTGGTATGTGTGGGTGCAGAGATAAGTATGCACCATACAGACATATATGCACACATCATACGCAAAGTACATGAGCAAAGAGGGGAGAGTTTGAGAGCGTGCGCGCGCGCGCGCACACACACACACACACACACACACACACACAGAATTCTGTCCTCACAACATTATGAAATGGTATATTTTCTTCATCCAACTGATGAAGAAACTAAGCATCCAAGAGGTTAAGTCACGGCCGGAAGTGGCAGGGCTACAATTTGAACACCGATCTCCCCAGCCTGGACCCTTCGGCAGAGGGCCCTTCCCCCTCCTCTATGGAAGTCCTGGCAGGCTCTTGTGGTCTTAGTGAGCCCAAAAGCTCCATAATTACCGGGTTGGACTTGGCCTCCAGAATAACCATGACAAAATTTGTGGAAATGTTCACAACAGCTCTTCACTTCCAGGTTCTGAGATCAGAAACGGAAGTTTCAAAATACCGAAAGTTCGTTTATGTTGAACATACTGCTTGGGCGAAAAGCAGGAAGTCCAAGAAAGCCTGATCTCATGAGATTTTTCAGCCCAATTTGGATCCACATCTGCACTTCTGGATTTTCCACTGAGTCCAACTTCAGCTGCTCTGCAGCTTCTCCCATTTCACTGACTCTCCACCTACGGGGGTACAGATAAATAACACAGTCTGTGGCCACTAAGATTTATCCAGCAATCGGCCAGTGGCGAGGTGGTCAGCTGGGCCGGGCAGCAGACAACAATTCAGATTTGAAAAATCTGCACAATTCTTCTGTAAAGGTTTCTTAAAAACCAAACCAAAACAAACAAAAGCTCTAAACAATAAGTCATCCAAATAATGGCCTCTGTGCTTGTTTCCAGGTGCAGGAAACAAGTGGAAAGGAATCTTGCCACCTACTCCTTCCCGCAGACCTGGCCTCCCCATGGGTCAGACCCTGGCGGGGCTGGGAGAAGATGGGAAGGAAGTGGACCAACAGCGGACCTGGGTCGCCAGCTTTGGGGGAGCCTCAGAAGATGGGGTGAAGTATCATTTCTGTATCCCATTTAGTTGATGGTGGGAATTGGGATTAGAATCCGGTGGATGGCTTCTGGCTGCCTCTCTTTCCAGCTGTACTAGCTGCCCTGGCCACCTCTCTGCATTTAAATGAGTTCAGAGCATCACAGAGTTCCTAAGTGACTGGGTATAAAGTGAACGTTAGCTGTTACAATGTTTACAGAAGGGTGGTTACTACAGCTGATGCTATTTTTAATTGGAGTCCCCTTCCATTCCTGAGTTCCCTGGGCAAGTCAGTATCTATGAGGCTTCCCTGCCAGAGGATTTAGAGGGTCCCAGGGACACCCCATTCCCACCATCCCCGCACCACCTTAGATGCCCCCACATCAACATCTGGAAGATTTCTGCAAAGCAAGAATCTGCAGCGCCCTGTGGTCTGGCTCCTCTACTCACAGACTGGAGCACGCTCTCTTGCAGGGCAGCTTTGAATCAGCCACACCCAACTGAAACAGTCCAGGAGAAGGGCAGACCGCACCTTGCAGACCCCTCCTTCACCCTCTTTTCACTCTGAGAAGCTCAGGCACACGTGGGTTCCTGCCTTGCCTTGTGAATCTGTTCACACTGTGCAAAGGAGGTGTAGCCTAACAAATGTAGCCGCTGTGTGGCCTTGAGTGAATCACTGAACACCTCTGGGCCTCAGTCTCCCCCTCATAAAAGCTAATGACAACATCTGACTCGTGGGCGGCTGTGGGCCCAATAGGGACGTTTCTACAAAGCACCAGGGCACACGTCGGTGCAGGCACTTCCCCCCTGCCCTGTGGTCCAACCCTGCCCTTTGTGGGGTAAACCCTGGGGGCCTAAATATCTTAGAAGAAGGCCCTCTGAGCTCCAGAACGGCCAGAATCTAGAAGCACAAGTTTTCAAATCTGCAGTGCAATTTTCAGGGGAGGGTAGCAGAATTTCTTATACAACAGTCATTAAATAAATGCCACCTTAGAGCAGAACCTTAAATGAGACGGCTGTTCCACTCGAGACGGCCTTCTGGGCATCGCTTCATCCTGACACAGGTCCTGCTCTGTTTCCTTGGCCACCCTGCAGGTGCACATGCTTGCTGGGTACCCTGGCTGGGATGCACTTGGAGCAAGCCCACCCCCCCATTGCTGGAAACTGCAGCGGGAGGACACGGGGCCTTTCATGTGGCAGGGGCGGGCGTTTGTGCCCCGGAAGCCAAGCTGGTGGGCAGAGGCCACGGCCGCCGCCGCTTCCTCCCCACCTTGGAAAATTACACGGAGTGCCGCTCTGCCCACTGGCTGCCAGGAGATGCCCTGCTGGGTTCTGAAACGATCCCACCTCCTTAGATTGAAAAACAATAATGTGCCCGCAGTGGCCAGCTTGCCCTTTCCTCCCCCTCCTCCTCCCTGCCCTGGAAAAAGTACAGGATCTGTAAACAAGTCATTAGATTCGAGATCCTGCCCAATTTAGACCTTTGTCTCAGTTTTCTCCAGAGTAAACTCGTGGTCACACCCACCCAAACCAAGCAAAGCCCAAAAGGAATGCAGAGTCCTGCGGCCAGGCTAACCACAGCTGACCCCACCATGCCCAGGGCTCGGCGCGCTCCCGGGGCTGGGAGGGGACCGAGGGGAAGGCCCAGCGCTGGCCTCCATCAGGGCCAGAGCCAGGCGCTCAGACAGCCAACGGCTAAAAGCTCCGTCTCTGGGTTCAATTCCCCAAAGCAGTTTTCATTTTGCAAATGCCTCCCCAAACTATCAGAAAACCAAAAGTCCACCTCCTTTGAAGTCTGGCAAGAACCCCCCCAACCCCACCCCCACCCCAGATCAGCTTCTCTTTATTCCTGTACTTCCCGTACAGGCAGGCTTCTAGAAAACAGAGGCTGGAGAAAATGAAAGTCAATGCCAAATACTAACCAGACAGAAGAATAACTGCTTTTCCCCACAGCCCCCCACCCCCAGCTCTGGCATTACGGGCTGGGGGACTGGGCCCCTCTCCTGCCGCCGTAGATCTGTTTATTCTGCACTCCATAAAGGGAAACCAGGCCCTTCGCTGACATTTTGGCTTGGAGGGGGTGGGGAGAGAAGGAGGTCCAGAATTTAAACTCAAAACCAGATCAGCTTCGCTAAATCTCCTAGTGCTTTTTTCTGTGATTCCTCAATGGGCCACATTGTACGATTTGGGCTTTTAACTCTCCCAGCCTGCGTGCCCCCATCACTAACAGTCTGGCTCGGAGCTGCAACGAATGCCATAAACTGCAATGACCCCTTTTTGACTTCCAACCCCGCTGGTGCTCCCCAGATGAAATTAGGGAGCAGCAGGGACTCGAGGGGCTGGGCTGCTCCCCGTTTCCACCGCACTTCTGGCTTTTCTCTGCCTCTTCTGTCCCTGCGGCAGAGAAATCTGTGTCTATGCCCCAAACCTGGCTCTCCCGAGTGGACCGGGGCTTCCTTTAAACAATGAAACAGGGAATTTCCTTTGTCCTGGAAATGTTCCGCTTGTCATCCATGTTATCCTTATCAGCAGACCACAGTGCACCGAGCAGAGGCCCCTCCATGCTTGGGACCCAGGGGGTATCATTGCAAAATGTTTTCTTCGCTTTTTCCTCTGCCTCGAATTCAAAGCCTGACCTTTATGGGCGGAATTCAATCAGGTCATCGCTCAGATTCCCCAGCGGGGAAATAGAAGTAGCACAGGCAAATCCTATTGTTTCCATTTCAAGAAGGTTAGAAATGCCTTCTCGCCCGTAGCATCCAATGAAACGGGATGGGGTGGGGGATAGAGGAGGTAATAAAAAGACCCTCAGAAACAGTTTAAGATCGTGGGAATAAAAGGTAGACTAGAATCCCCCACTCTCTATTTACACAGTCTGTTCTTCAGCACTGCTTTTGATAGTTTTCAGGCAGTTCATTTGTACTTGAACAAGTTTGGAAAATATTTTTCCCCTTAAACAACAGAAGAGCCTACAGGGCTTGCTCACTGGGCTTCGTAGAGGTCGCATTTTTGACACACTGAAGATTTGTGGCCACCCTATGTCAAGCACGTCTGTTGGTGCCATTTTTCCAATAGCGTTTTGTGTCTCTGTGTTGCAGGGGCAATTTTCACAATATTTCAAACTGTTTCATCATGATCATATTTGTCATTGGGATCTGTGATCAGTGATCTTTGATGTTGCTTCTACAACTTGCTGAAGGCTCAGATCCTGGATAGCATTTTTTAGCAATAAAATATTTTTTTAACGAAGGGTTTCAGACGCAATACAGTTGCACACTTAATAGACTAAAGTATAAATGCAACTTTTCCTAAGAAAAATGGAAAAATCTTATGACGTGCTTTACGCTGATGCTGGCTTTACTGCAGTGCCTGGAACTGAACCACTGTCACCTAGGAGGTCTGCTCGAATAGTTAGGAAGAGGGGTGGAGGCATGTGGGAACGCCAGAGGCCAAAGGAATTATAAAAATCAACTGCTAATGTTAACACTCTTGTATTCTGGGGCAGAAATAATTAATTGTATATGTTTAGTCACTTAGCAACCCTGAGCCCTTATTCTGAAAAGTTCAAAATATCTCACATATGTAGGGAGTAAAGTCTCTGAAATCAGACAGACCTTATGAGTTGCATACACTTTGACAAGAAACTTGGGTTTTCTGCACTTGATTCCTCTTAGGTAAAGTCTAATGACAGATGTAACCCACGGGCTATGGTAGAAATGAAGTGCTAACGTGCATTGAAGGGCTTAGGACAGTGCCTGGCTCATCTATAACTACTTGATTAATATTATTATTGTTGTCATCATCATCTTTTTTTAGTTGCAGCATGCGAACTCTCAGTTGCGAATGCAGGATCTAGTTTCCTGACCAGGGATCGAAGCTGGGTCCCCTGCACTGGGAGTGCTGAGTCTTGGCCCCTGGACCACCAGGGAAGATCCCACCATCATTACTGACATTATTGAAACCTCCTGGAAAGTTGTTTTAAAGTAAATAAATACGTAGAGGACACAGCCACTCCAGAAAAGACCTTAAAAGCCAATCCCAGTTCTTAACCTCTGTAAAGTTCTAGCCTAGAAGGCTTTCTCTGAAATTCTAGCAAACACTCGATATAGATAGCATGCGTCTTCAGCAGGGGTTTTTATTTTCTTCTTTTTGTTTTTGATCTTACAAAATGCACTTACGGCCATTTTTATTACAACATCACTTCGAGGTAAAATTATCATTGGCAGAATCTCTTTGCTCTGAAGCTGAGGAAACCAAAGCATGAGGAGGTCCATGACCTGCTGAAGGGCTGAGGGTAGCTCACACGGAGGCCAGTGAGCATGACCTCCAGAGCTCTGTGTGCCCAAGAGCAGCCTTACTCATCCAGTGAGGAGGTCTGCCAGGCTGAGAACAAGTCCAAACCATATGCTGTGGAAATCATCAAAGACAGAAAGAAGCCTTAGAGAATCTTCCTGCCCTTGACATTTCTGGATGCACTGCATATTCAAAACATATCAACCCTCCACTTATATACACTTTTTTAAAAAAAAGTCTATAAACCAATACAAAGGAACTCTATGTGCTCAGTCAAATACTACTCTGATCATGTCTTTGAAACCTTCAAAGTCATTGTCCTCTTGGGATATTCTTTATTCACTTTACTTGCCTTTACTGAAGAAAATGGCTTACAGACCCACAGACAATGCCCAGAGGCACTAAATGTAGCAGAGCGGTAGGAAGGCAGCATTTCATTCATTCACTCTGCGAACACTTCTTGAAGGCCTGTTCTCCTTCATGCCTACTCATGTTTATCATTCACGGTTCAGCCTAAATGTCACTTCCTTGGGGAAACCTTTGACCTCTGAGACTGGTTAGGTCCCTACAGTACACTCTCCTGAAGCATCTTCTACTTCCTTTTTCACAGAACTCTTTGCCCTTATAACAACACACTCAGTATCTCTTTTCCCATCTTGTCTGCAATTTCTGTACCAAAAACTGCCTCGCCTGTCTTTTTCCTAACCACTGTATCCCAGGACCTGGCACACAGAAAGTGCTCAATAAATACACGAATATCACTACCATATTTAAAACGGATAACCAACAAGGACCTACTATACGGCACAAGGAACTCTGTTCAATGTTATGTGGCAGACTGGATGGGAGGGGAGTTGGGGGGAGAATGGATACCTGTATACATATGACTGAGTTCTCTGTTGTCCACCCGATACTATCATTACATTGTTAATTGGCTATACTCCAATATAAAATAAAAAGTTATAAAAAAATAAATAAATATGCAACTATGTGCAGGGAGCTGAGGTCTCACAGACAAACTGGTGGGGTGTCTGCCCTCAAGAAGCTGACAGCAAACAGTGAAAACCCACACTTCAGTGCTTGCCATGATGTACCCGAAGTCCCTGAACTGTCACCATCACAGAATTACATTCTGCACACACATCCTTACTTTATTCCAGATGCAATCTGAAAAGAAGGATGGAAGATTTCAAACCGCAGAGATTTTTTCTGAAAATGCATGAGCCATAGAAACACCAGACTCTTGATGGATTCTACAGAAATACCAGACTCTTGATGGATTCTATACATAAATCAGCATGAGATGATGCAAGACTTGAATTGGGCATTCACAGGTGCCCAGGAGTTGATTTGTACTTTCTGCTTTCTAGAGGGCAAGTGTAAGAAAGAAGCAGGACCCAAGTGGTTCATCAGCCCTAAAACCATTGTGTAGTTAGTTAGCCTGCAGGGAGCTCTGCTCTATTTTCTCGGTAACATCTGTCCATCTTGATTTTAAACAATTCAGCTCAGAAATGCACGCCACTGATTCAGGGGTAGACAATCTTCTCAGTGATTCCAGTTGAAGACTTCCAAAGCAAAAGCTACCACATCTCTGCTCATGAAGAGGCCTTAAGGGGACTTCCCTGGCAGTCTAGTGGTTAAGAATTCTCCTTCCAATGCAGGAGGTGTGGGTTTGATCCCTGGTCCAGGGAACTAAAGATTCCACAAGCTGCAGGGCAACTAAGCCTGCCAGACACAACGAGAGAGCCCACGCAGCCAAAAAAAAAAAAATCAGGCCTTAGAAAGGTGGTCAGATCTCCCCAGAGAAGAACTAGGTGTTTATTCCTCACGGTCATTCCAAATCCACAGCAGGTAGGGCGTGTCATATGATCGATTTTCCACGGGTCAGGGTCATGAAGGAGGGAGAGAAATTGCTCCATGCCTTGGACAGATCAAGCACGTGGGTCCCGGTGACTGAGAATAACATAAAACAATGGAAGTCCAGGGAACACACACTGGAGGGACACTGGGGTTCAAAGTCACCATTCTACCTACCTATTTGCTAAATAAGTTGCTTTGCTCACATTTAAACTTAAGAAGAAATGTACTTACAATGAATTAAAGGGATCTTGGAACTCAGAAAGCTAAGTCTCTGTTAAAAGGATGGAATCTGCTGTCAGAGAAAATCACATATTCATGGCAGGACACAGCATTAGAACTGAAAATGACCTTAAAAACAATTGATCATCATGCCAGCATTTTACAAATGAGGAAAATGAAATCAGCTTGTTCTGGAGGATTCCCTGGGGCTGAGGTCATTTTCAGTGAAAAGGTCTACAGGAAAAGCCCACACCTTTCTTTGACAAGCCTGATATATATTTAATCATCTTTTGTGAATATCCCAGTGACAGATTCTGAGTGCATCCATTTTATAGATGGGAAAGGACAGCATTATACTCTTAAAGGCCAGTGCAGAATTGGCAATGAAGCCAAAAGACTAGATTGTAGCCTTAATTCTAGGCCCAGGCCAGCATTGGTAATATTTGCTTAAAGATGGATATCCACTTTTCCTTTGATTTTGCTTTAATGTCAGTCATAAGAATCAATGGAAATGTTAGTCTCTATGTGGACCACACATTGCTGACTCAAATAAAAATAATCCACATAAATACACTCTCCAACTGAATTCAGATTTTAAGACCGTTTTTGACCTGAAATATACAGACTTGCATGGTCTAATACGGGAGCCACAAGCCACATGTGAATTAAATGTAGAGTAACTAGAAGGAAATGGAATGAAATTAAAAACTTAGTTCTTCTTTGCACCAGCCACGGAGAAGGCAATGGCACCCCACTCCAGTACTGTTGCCTGGAAAATCCCACCGACGGAGGAGCCTAGAGGGCTGCAGTCCATGGGATCGCTGAGGGTTGGACACGACTGAGCGACTTCACTTTCACTTTTCACTTTCATGCATTAGACAAAGAAATGGCAACCCACTCCAGTGTTCTTGCCTGGAGAATCCCAGGGATGGGGGAGCCTGGTGGGCTGCCGTCTATGGGGTTGCACAGAGTCGGACACGACTGAAGCGACTTAGCAGCAGCAGCAGCACCAGCCACATTTCAAGGCCTTAGAAGCTACCTCAATAGCTAGGTTAGTGGCTACTATAGTGGATGGTGTGGAATAGGGCATGTCCCTCCTTTGTAGAAAGTTCTACTGGACATCCCAGATGAAGACATTTTGCTTAACCTTCCACTTTGCCTTTAAGATCAGGTTAAGAAAGCTGAGAAGTATTAATGAAGTTTCCCAAATCTCTTATCCTAAAAGTTATATAAGAAACACATCTCTCATGAGGTTTCCAATGAATTAGTCTTTTCCAAAACCAGATGTTTAAGCTTTTTACAGACCAGGAAAATATCACTCTCCCTTCCACTCAAATAAATTTGAAACCAGAATGTTAAGAGTTATTTGAAAAAGATGAGAATGTGTTCAGGCAAGACATTGGATGTAGCTAAGATGGTAGGATATTAAGTATGTCTAGAAAACCTTTATACAATCTAACCACCCAAAGATAGACACCACTGTCAAAACGAATTTTCTGCAAGGCTGAGTTAATTTCCATGTGTGAGATGTTCTCCATAGTTTGAAATATATATTTGAGATGCTCTCTAATCTCTTTACTTTTACTCTGTGGTTTCGATGTAGAAAAAACACAGAATACTCCTTCAATACAGCCTACAGATCTTGGTGGTCATTTCTTTCATGGAGAAAGAAACGGTGGGGTTGATCTTAGCTGGATTGTGGTTCCTGAAGAACTAATAGATCAATGTCTGAGGAGCTCAGTGTCCACCCTGTGGACTTTGAAATCCCAATTCTGTTGGCGAAGAAGAAAGCCCTAATATCTAATTCAACACGTTCAGAAAAAGATGTCAGGAGAAGCTTTTCATCAGAATCCTAAATGTCTGGATGAGCCTTTTAAAATGAAAAGAGCCAACTTCATTTTCCTTTTTTGTGTGTGTCTCATTATCACTTAGCTGCTTCAGTGTGGGTATAACGGGGGTAAGCATTCTTTCCCTTCGTTCCACCTCTGGTCACTCAGTCATACTGGCTGTGTAGTGTAACACGGAGAGAGACAAGCTTTCCTAAAATGTTACTGATGCAGGATGAGAACAAAGGACACAGCTTGCCTGTTGAGTCTCCATGCCTGGGGGAAGAGCCACCATCATCTCTGCCTTCTGCTCCAGCAGAGGACCATCTTCAAAGTAGATGACTTCTTCCACACGGTCACCCATTGACTCACACTCAAGTCAGTTTAAGCTTTCAGTTACTTTCACACTTAAACCATCACATCCCAAACCAATCCAGATTCCTTGATCAGGAGTGTTCAGTCCTACAGTTCCTTCTAGGCTGGAAGACTCTTCTTTTGGACATGGAAGGTAAAGCAGAGCCTATGGAAGGACTGAAATGTCAGCTCCCTCTGAGTCAACCCACTTCAGGCCTGGTCCTGCATTCTCACAAGGACAGGGAGGAGACAGAGGAGGTGGTACAAGTGGTGGGGGCAGTGGTTGCTCACTAGATGAGCATCGAAAAACCATTCACAAGGGGAAGTGGTACAAGATACATGGCTTATATTCTAGGAGGGTTTTTGACTCTTTAAAGGCAGAGACAAAAGTTAAAAAACAAAACCCGAGTAGCACAGTTTGGACAAGGGAATTTTGTTTCACTGGTGTTTTCAGTTGGACACAACTCTTTATCAGCAGCACAAGCCTGGAATTCCTGAAGCGGCACTCACATCCTGCCATCGGGTTTTATGTAAAACCCCCATTGATGGGGATGGGAGTTTCACGAGGAGAACAATGGCCGGATATGAGGGAGGGGAGAGGAGGAATATGGGATGTTTGGTCTGTTCTGGTGCATTCGTAGGGGAGAGTGTCTCTACTGGCAAAGAGATATGAATAAATAGCTGACGAATTTCACCAAATGCAAGTAAGTCTTGGGAACCATGGAAGTCAGAAAAAAGTAACCCATGGACTCCATTTAAGCAACACTTATTATCTGTTAGGGCTGACCTAGTGGCTCAGATAGTAAAGAATCTGCCTATAATGTAGGAGACATGGGTTCAATCCTTGAGTCGGGAAGATACCCTGGAGAAGGGAATGGCAACCCACTCCACTATTCTTGCCTGGAGAATTCCATGGATAGAGGAGCCTGTTATGTTCAAACATCCACCTGGATGAGAATAATAACTAAGATAATAATAACCAGTATTTACATTGCTGTTTACTCACTAAGTCATGTCTGACCCTTTGCAATCTCATGGACTGTAGCCCACCAGGCTTCTCTGTCCATGGGATTTCCCAGACAAGAATACTGAAATGGGTTGCCATTTCCTTCTCCAGAGGATCTTCCCAACCCAGGGAATGAACCCATGTCTCCTGCTTGGCAGGCAGATTCTTTACCACTGAGCCCCCTGGTAAAGAACCCACTGAGCTCTTTACAAAGTGTTTTTTCTTCCACTTGTTTTGATTTTTATTATTGGTCAGTATGGCAGTAGAAAATCTCATATTACTTATGACTGGTCTTATTTTACAGACAGGAAGGGAGGAGATGAGAGACTATCTAGCCCAAGATCACACAGCTAATCAGCTGCTTTCAAACCTAGATTTTCACACTTTGAATTGCACAGGAGCCATTCTACCAGCATCATGGTAATCTGCAAAACTCTATAGCATCTCACTGCCACCAGAAGAAAGGTTTTTGTCACCTTTCTCAGCCAAGAAGCCCCACAATGCATCCCCACATGACACCGTGCGAACACAAAGTTACACTGTGTAACTCCGGCTTAATAGGGCTAACCAGCCCATAACAATAAAGAGAGAAGAATAAGTTGTCCAAATAAGACTCAGAATTGGAAATGATGCTTGCTTTACAATTGACAACAAGAAGCACCATGTAAGGAGTCGCTGAGTTGCTTGCCAAATGGCAGTAATTAATTAATATTTTACTTCAAGAAATTCAAAGCAATCTAGCAGGCCAAATTTTCACCAAAGTTAAGAGAGAAGAGGACTGACGGCAAAGCCAGGAGCAGAAATCAGATTACCAGATGCCCCGTGCCCTTGTGAGCACTTCAGAGGGACCAGTACACAGGCAGAGCCTGGGACTGCTTCCACAGGTACCAGGGGACCTGCTGCATCAGTCTCTTTTTCATTTAGTGCAGAGGTGTGTACAGGTAGGTTCATCATCAAGGCTTTTTATCGAGTATAAAGAAGGAGGCAAGGGATGCACTTGCTGGCACTGCAGACAACCGACTGCCTCCAATCAGAGGGACCAGCATTAGCATTGGAACACCAGTCCACCTGTTCCGTCTCTGATGAGAGTCACCATCCCATGGATAGCCTGTTGATGCTGACTGGCTGCATTAAAAGGGACTCCTGTGTTTCCCGCAACATGCCCCTGACCATTCTGGAGGAACTGAGCTCAGAGCACCTGGCCCTCTCAGCGGTGGGGACACCAAGTTGACCACCTTCCGTCATATTCCTTATTTTCCCATAAGAGTCACCTTCACCAAGGCATCTGGCTCATAAATATCCTCATTTTTGTGCACATACAGTAAACGGTCTCTCCTGTTTCCAATTATTTTAAACAATTAAGCATGCAAATGCCTGAGCAACATTTATTAAACTTCTGTGGACTTTGAGGAGGAGAAAGAAAAAAAAAGATCAACCAACAAGAATCTGAATCATCAAAGCACTCTTACAAAACCAGCATTTTGAGCCTTTAATTGGAAGTGAATCAAAAACAGACGTGTGAAATTTTCCATGAAATACACACAGGGCCTAAATAGTTTTTAAAAAGGTGCTCTGGGCAGGACAGAATCTAGGTCCTGCCCAGTCCAAACTGAAGAGAAGAAATGATTAATTTCAAGGTGATCCAAACTCAGCCCCACTGACTGATCGTGGCTTGCCTGTAACACCTTGCAGGGCAAACTCTGAGAAGGCAGAGAAGGAGGACTGCGATTTCCCTTTACAACAGTACAGATCAGAAAGTAGATAGGGAACCACAGATCTGCAGAACCAAGGACTTTAGAGGCCCCAGTGCCCAGAGCGGCAAGTCTGCATGCCTCGATGCCTCTTCCATGAGGCACCCTGGGAAAATTCTCTGCACACCAAATTTCCTGAAGCACATTTCCAGACAAGCAGTCTGCCCCTTTTCTCTCCTCTTTCTTGAAAAGTGCAGAAAGTACAGGTGTCCCTCGAGTCCTTGACTTCAAAAGAAGTCCTGTGTTGCAGCAAAGACCTTATTTGATCAAGACTGGCTATAACTGTTGCCCCAAATGTGCTCTTACGGTAGAGAAAACTAAGGTCAGTACAGTTTGCCCCTTGTTTGCAAGGGTTCCTCATCCCTATATGCAACTGATCGCAGACATATTATAATAGTATTTCTGATCTGTGGTGGGTTGAATCTGCCAAATGGAGAAGCTGAGGATATGGACAGCAAAGTGTAAGGGACTTGAGCATCTGCTGATTTTGGAATCCTGGAGCCAGTGCACAGGGTGGTACCAGAGGTGGACTGTATGTATATGGTTTTCTACAGATAGCATTTTGGGGACTGAGAGAGATAATGCATGGGTCTTTGTTCTCTAAGATTCCTAACTGGTCACAGACTTAGGTACAGGGCTGGTGACAGAGCTGGGAAAAGAAAGATCTCATGTTTTTCTGTATCAGTGCAGAAATTTTAGCCCTTTTCTCCTGGCATCCTCAAAGCAGGTTATTTGAGGCTTAGTATCCTCATTGAGCCCTTACCTACCCTCACACACTCACCTCACAACATATAGTTTCTGAGTGTTTTTCCTCTCTGAGATCATCCCTTCAAAAGCATTTACATCTAGAAATGATTACACTGAGGGGGAAAAATCAATATGAATTATCCATGATAATTTCTGTTGCCTGAAAAATACATCTTTTGCCAGGGAGCTACATTGCAGTTTCAACTGTTTTCCATTTCAAATCAGTGATCTTTGTAAAGAGAAAGGCTGCATTTGAGTGGCTGCATGACTGCTTAGATGCCTCGGCGGTTCCTATGGAAAGTGCCCCATTTGACTCCACAGGAGAATTATACGATGGCCAGGAAGTAATGCTGAAAGGCAAAGAAAGCAGGTTCACCTGTGGATCCGATGAGGCCTGATATCTTTACTTGTGGAAACACTCTTATCGTGAAATGTAGGGAATGGATGGATACCTGCATTCCGCTGTCCACTTCTCATCTTTAGACACATCACACCTCGAAACCTAGATACTTCTTTGGTATGATGGCCTCTTGTCTTCTAACAATCCCAGGGGTGGGTACTCAGTTAGCAACGTGTGATGTCTGCCTTGGGCAATATGACAAATACAAGCAACTGTTTTGTGCAGCCTGTGGGATCTTAGTTCCCTGACCAAGGATAAAACTGGGGCCTGTGCCTTGGAAGAACAGAGTCTTAGCCACTGGATCACCAGGACATCCCCAGGCAGCTCTCTTAGTAGTGTTCTCAAAGTTATGACCAACCTAGGTAGCATATTCAAGAGCAGAGACATTACTTTGCCAACAAAGGTCTGTCTAGTCAAGGCTATGATTTTTCCAGTAGTCCTGTATGGATGTGAGAGTTGGACTGTGAAGAAAGCTGAGTGCCGAAAAATTGATGCTTTTGAAGTGTGGTGTTGGAAAAGACTCTTGAGAGTCCCTTGTACTACAAGGAGATCCAACCAGTCCATCCTAAAGGAGATCAGTCCTGAGTGTTCACTGGAGGGAATGATGTTGAAGCTTGAAACTCAATACTTTGGCCACCTCATGCAAAGAGTTGACTCATTGGAAAAGACTCTGATGCTGGGAGGGATTGGGGATAGGAAGAGAAGGAGACAACAGAGGATGAGATGGTTGGGTGCCATCACTGACTCGATGGGTGTGAGTCTGAGTGAACTCCGGGAGTTGGGGTTGGACGGGGAGGCCTGGCATGCTGCGATTCATGGGGTCTCAAAGAGTCAGACAGGACTGAGCGACTGAACCGAACTGAACTGAACTGCTTACTGGGAATTAAGCTAAAGCCCTTTCAGAAATGAGGTGTAGAGTAGGAGGTGAAACCAAGTGGTGATGGGTAATATGGAGTCCTCTAAGGGAAAGAGGAAAGAAACGCCTTTATCCCAATTTCTGGAATTTCCTCTTCAGTTAACACCAGTGATCCCTGGGATACAATTTGAAGTTTCTTTTCTTATATGCATGTTTCTAGAGTTAGAGCTTCAAACAAAGATAAGCTGACATCTCTAAGTAAGAGATTCTTTGCTGACAGATTATGTTGAATTAGGGTGACAAAAACGTAAACCGCATACACAGAGGTCTTCATGTGACTCTTGGAGGTATATGTGTGTATGGGGTGGAGAAGGTGCTCAGGAGGAGAATGGGTTAATTTTCCATCTTGGAGTAAAATTAAACTACAACTACGATTAGTTCGAGTGCCTCCTTGACCCCTGAGAGTTGCACCCGAGGTCCACTGTGGCAACATACATGAGGGGCAGGGGTACGCCGGAGGCGGTAAGAAACCCAAAGCCAAGCACACGGCTTCCACATTGAGAATAAAAAATTTTAAATAATAGGTTCTTCAGTGCTAAAAGATGTTTGGTTCCAAGGATCCTTGGAGCTATGGTTTTCTTTGTTCTGCCAGAGGAAAAAGGAAATACATCAGGAAGCTGGGCCAGTCCACAGGAAGTCTCACTTGAGCTGATAAAAGGAATTGATGTGAGGTGGCTGGGGATGCAGTTATAAGTCAATCAGCCTTGAAATAACAAGAAATGCTATTCGGGAGAAACTGGAGCCTGAAGTTAGCCTTTCTTGACAACTCCCTTTTAACCTTGCAAAATGTCCCCTTCTTTGTCTTTCGTAGAAACACATCACCCCATCAGATTTTTTTTAAAGTGTGTGTAATTTATGTGCGTGTGTGTAAGTGAAAGAGAATGAAAAAGACAGCCAGAGTTAGAGCCAGAGAGGAGAAGAGAAAGCATAAAATTGTATAAGAGGAAGCATCATTGAGTCAAAGAATATGCTATTCTCTACTGAGCTACAAGAGCTTTTTTTTTTTTTTACATCAAATCATCTTGATAGCTCATAGACGGTGGACGATCTGAGAGACTGGCACTGCCGTATAGACACCACCGTGTGTAAGATGGAGAGCTGGTGGGAGCCTGCCATACAGCACAGGGAGCTCAGCCTGTGCTCTCTGAGGACCTGAGGACCTAGAGGGGTGGGCTGGGAGCGGGTTGGAGGGAGGCTCAAGAGGGAGGAGATACATGTAGACATATAGCTGATTCAGTTGTTGTACAGCAGAAACGAACACACATTGTAAAGCAACTAAACTCCAAGAAAAACAAATTTAAAAAGTAAAATAGAACCTATAGGTTTCCCCTTCCCTTGCCCGACTGCTCCCCAGTCCGTCTGCCAGCAGAGTCAGGCAGGGACTCAACCTGGGGAACAGAGGGCTTGAAGCGTTCTTAAGGACAGGATGTGGAGGATAGAGCGAGGCCACAGGCCCGTCTAGAGCAGGGGGGTCACCTAGACAAACACTACTGCCTGCATGCTCTGTTGTGTCCAGTTCTTTGTGACCCCATGGACTGCAGCCCACCAGGCTCCTCTGTCCAAGGGATTTCTCAGGCAAAAACACTGTAGTGGGTTGCCATTTCCTACTCCAGGGGACCTTCCTGAGCCAGGAATCGAACCCACGTATCCTGCATTGGCAGGTGGACTCTTTACCAGTGAGCCACTTGAGAAGCCCACCACCACCTGCAAGGCCTCCATAGATGGACTGAGTCTGGAGCTTCAGTTTTATGGATGTGCATGTGTCAAACTGGCAACGGATCACAGAGGCTAAACTCTATGAACTTCGGCAAACAGGATAAGGTTCAAATCATCGCCTTTCCACTTTCTGTCCTCTTGGCCTCGGATGAGTTACTTCACCTCTCCAAAATGAAAACAGTACATACAGCATAGGGTCATTACAAGGATCAAAAGGGACTATGTCCTAGAGACCAGACTTGTGCTTGCCAAGCAGAGGGATGGATTGGGAGTTTGGGATTAGCAGACGCAAATTACTACATAGAGAATGGATAAACAAGGTCCTATTGTATAGCACAGGGAACTATATTCGATATCCTGTGATAGACCAAAATGGAGAATATGAAAAAGCATGTACATATAGGCATAACTGAATGACTTTGCTCTACAGCAGAAGTGAACTATCCTTGCATAAAATACAATTTTTTAAAAAGTGAGCATGCCCATGAAGGCCAAAACAGCTATTGGTACACAGTCAGAGCTCAATAAATTGCTCCTTCTCCTGATTCTGATCATCTGCCCTCCATAACTCTTCCCTTGGGTGGAAGGTAAGTGTGTCTGTTACTCTCAGGCGAGGAGTAGGAAAAGAAAGGCCTTAGTGAGGGCCATTGGGGCTCATGCAAAATGGTGGCTGATATGGTTTCAAACTGAATTGGGGCTTTTCAGGGTTGACTGTGTTTGCCCAAAGCCTAGCACCACTTCCTGTTTTAAGAAGAAGAAAAAAAAAAGCCTCCCAGAAAACTCATTAAGAGGCTCAAAATCCTTCCTGGACATCAAATATGTCCTCAAAAAAAAATTTTTTTTAAGAGTTAAGTGTAAATGAATCAAAACCAGACGAATTCAATTTCCCTTCAATTAAACAGAATTTTTTTTTTTTTAATCCAAGGAAAAGGCACTTGGGACCAAATGTGTTTTGGGTTTTAAATGAGACCAAATTTTGGGAAAGAGCATAAGACCCCAAAACAGAGTCAGGCCCTATTCTTCGTTTACATTAATGCAAAGGGATTAACACAGCTCCAGTGTCGCTTGGTAATAAAAACACCAGCTCCCAGAAATTCAGGAAGGCCCTCATGAGACCCAGCCCCTCCCAGCCCAGCCTCCAACCGGCTCCCAGATCATTCTATGAATTATCCTTGGATTATGAAGAAGAACCACATGAGCTAGACAGAACTTCTGTGAGAGCTTCAGTCCTCCAAGCCCTCAAATGAGAAATGCTTTTAAAGTCTGCCTGGGATTAGAGTCTTATAAACATGGGAGGTAAAAGGAACTTTTGAAATCATACCTTCATTTTATACATGAGAAAACCTTTAACATGAGGAAATTTACATGAATACGGATGCAGGGATATGCCTTGTCTAAGATCCCAGAACTCCTTTGGGGTAGAGCTGGGGCTAGAATTCAGGTCCCCAGTTCCTTGGCTGGACAGTTTTTCTCTGTATTTTACTGCGAAATGGAATCCCAGAGTCTCTGAGAGCAACACATTGGGGATAGAATGACAGTGTTCAGCTTATTCTTTTTTGCTACTTCTAGTAGCAAAATCTACTTCTAGTCCCTCTTTTACCTCAGTTTTTAAAAGGATAAGAGTAATATACACTAGTGATTTGAAAAGTCAAATACTGCATGTTTATAGTGTGAAAAGTAAAAGTCCTGCCCATAAGTAGCCACTGTTAAAATCAACACACACACACACACACACACACACACATCTATCTATTAAGATTATTTATGCATAGACAACTTCTGGAAAAGTATATCCATAAATAAATAAACATTTTCATCTTTTTTTATAGAAATGGAACCACACAGCTTGTAATGTGTTTTTTCCATGTATTAATATACTTTGGAGAATTTTCTAAGTCAGTGTGTATACACAATTGATTTTATTCCACTTAACGACTACATGATATTTTTTTACCTGAGTCTTCTAAAATCAATTTGTCTAGTACCCTATTGATGGATATTTAGAGTTTTCCCAATTCTTGCCCTTACCAACAATGCTACAAAAGACATCTTGTACATTTATCTTTGGTATTTGACTGAATATATCTGATAAATTTTTAAAATTGGAATTATCATCAAATTTGTATATAAACACTTAACATCTCAATAAATGTTTCCAAATTGCCTCCTAGAGTGAGTGTACCAAGTTAGAGTCCCACTAGCAGGAACAGTGAGAGACATTTCCCTTTACTCTTTCTGCCACGAGGCAATAGTAAGCTTTTTCATCTTTGCTATCCTCATAGGTGATGAATGTTGGAATTTCATTAATTTCATTTGAATATATAGATGCCTGAGATTCTTTTCATATGCTTTCTGACCATTTATATTTCTTTTTCTAGCATTTATTTATAGCTTTTTTGGTCTATTTTTCTGCTATGTGGTCTACCTTTTTCTTATTTATTTGTAAACAGTCTTTATTATTTTTTAAATTGACTTTTATTGGAGTATGATTGTTTTACAGTGTTGTCTTAATTTCTGTTGTTGTTTAGTTGGTAAGCCGTGTCCGACTCTTGGCGACCTCACAGACTGCAGCCTGCCAGGCTCCTCTGTCCATGGGATTTCCCAGGCAAGAATACTGGAGTGGGTTGCCATTTCCTTCTCCAGGGGATCCTCCCGACCCAAAGATCGACAAATTGCGTCTCCTGCACTGGCAGGCAGATTCTTTACCCTTGAGCCACCAGGGAAGCCCTGTATCAGTTCATCACACACACACACACACACACACACACACACACACACACACATATATCCCTTCTTTTTTGGATTTCCTTTCCATTCAGGTCAGCACAGGGCTTGAGTGGAGTTCCCTGTGCTATACAATCGGTTCTCATTAGTTAATGTATTTTATACACAGTGTCAATAATGTATATATGTCAATCCCAATCTCCCAGTTCATCCCATCCCACTTCCCCGTTAGTATGTTTGATCTTTTATGTCTGTGTCTCTACTTCTGCTTTGTAAATGAGATCATCTATACCATTTTTCTAGATTCCACATAATCTTTGTGTTTTAAGACATGTGCCCTCTCCTTGATGGATGGGAAATAGTCTTTCTCGGTTTCTCATTTGTCTTTTCACTTTGCTTACGGTATTTTTCTTGATGTGAATATACAAAAGGAGGAACTAGAGCTGAGAAAGGGAGAATAATAATAAGAGTTTCCTTGGCTGAAACCCTGGATTTCCAAAAATGTCCATTCCAGGACTAGTATCACTCAGAGTAAAAGGGCAATTAAAAGATTATAGGCTGGGTGTTACCCTTGGGAAAATGTGCCTACATTTCCTTGTAATACAAAGCCATGGATAAAGAGGCCCCTAGTGAGTACTGCTTCTTTTGGAAGCTTTAAAATCAGTGAGCAGAGAAACCTCTACCCTCTAGATGCCTAGAAGAAGCAGTAAAGACATCCGGCTCTTGTTCGTTTATGTAAAGCTTTGTGCCTGGCAATAGTTTTCAGTGTTTAGTTGAATGAGTAAATGCATGAGTAAGAATTAAGTGATAAATCCCTAAGGACAAAAGAACTCTTCAGGTATAAGAATTTCAACCTAGGGGACTTCTCTGGTGGTCCAGTGGCTAAGATTCCATGATCCCAGCGCACAGGGCCTTGGTTTGATCCCCAATCAGGGAACTAGATCCCACACGCTACAACTACGAGTTTACAAGCCACAACTAAAGATCCCGCATGCGGCAACTAAGACCCAGCACAGTCAAATAAACAAAAATTTAAAAAATAATTCCCTCTAAATACATGCATCGATATACATTGTAGCAGCGTTGACAACTCACAAACTGGGTAATTTTATAATATCAACCTGTCTGTTTTCACATTTCTTCTACAATACAGCAAAATTGTTTACTCTCGGACTCCTTCTCAGGGAAAATCAATGAATTCCCATATATGAGACCTAAAAAGTCTCTTCTTGGATCGTTAGGTTCCAGTAGACACCTGAAACCCACGGCTATCTAGAAATGCAGAGTGGAAGCTCCCATGGCACCTGTAACACTCATCACCTACACGTGCACACGGGGGTGTGACATGCGGTCTTTCATCCAGGGGACACATGGCGCCGTCTGAGAAAACGGGCCCTGCTGTGGGGAATGCATTTCACATTTCTAGTCTGCATTCTCTTGGAAGTGAAAACTTACATACTCTGGAATTTTGATCATGACCTAAACGGCAGGGACACTGTTCCCCAAAGAGGGAAAATATCTCAAATATTCAGTATTTTGGTTCATGGTTGTGGGTAGAATCCATTTTGAAGCTGTTGTGAAGTAGATCTGAAGGATCTGAAAAGGCCTCTGAGCACCTGATTTCTGGTTGTCCTTGGAAAGATAGTGATAAGTCACGTAGGTTTTGGTTTGTGCAGGTGAAACGTCAGTATTTCTAAGTGAGATGATGGGCCCGGCCAGTCTATCAAAGTATGTCAGATCTGTCTGAATTTCCATAGAAATTGGATTTGCGTTTCAGGAAACAGCTTTTCCTTTTGTCTCTTCTCATTTACTATCTGCTGACTCATTGTAAAAAGGAACTAAGTTGGTAGCCCAGAATGGATGGCCTGGTTGAAAAGATGGCTTGTGGTGCAGTCTCTAGAACACTGTGAAAGAAGACACAATCCGAGAAGGGAAGGAGAATCATATTTTTATCGGATCTGGTGAAATCAAGTTTCTCCTCTCTGCCTTGACTCCATATTTAATAAACAAACAGCTGACAACATAGCCTGGTGGCCTGAATCTATGACCGGTTGTCTAATCCTTTCTGCTACTTAATTCTTGCGGCCTCTGATAAGTGATAGAGCCACTTCCATCTCCATTTCTTTTTCTTTTTTGTTTTCCATCTCCTAAGGAGCAGGATGAGACAGGATGAGATTCCATTCCTGACAAATTTTTACAGTTATATAGATCAGCCCTCTATTAAAAATGTTGTGGTTCCTCCTTTCCATGTGTTTTGCAAGACCCAAATCTCTCTTACAGTATTTAAGATTGTCCATAATCTATTCCATCCAATATTTCCACTTTACCTTCTCCTTAATATGCCCCACCCCTACAATACTGTACTTTCCTAGAAAGCCCTTGACCCATATCTTCCTGTGCAAGTCCTGCCCATCTTTCAAAGTCAAGGTCTACTTGGGCCAAGAGGCATTGCGGCTGGTGTGAAGAAAAACAAACAAGCATTCTGGAAACAGAAGTACACTGGGCTTGAAAACCAAATATGTCACCTATTCGCTGTCATCTTAGGGTTACTTAACCTCTCTGAACTTTCATTTCTCCCTGATAAAACAGAGATGTGACGATACTACCTCCCAAAGGGTTGTTGTGAACATTAAATGCAAGGATGAATGTGAAAATGCTTTGTAAACAGAAAGGGGTAAACACATGACTACTTCTGTCTTTTCTGTGTCTCTCCAGTTGATATTGCTCTTTCCTTCTTCTACTGCACACACACTACTGCATTCTGCTGGGTGTGCATGCACACACACACACAGCTTCTCCTGCTGTGTCTCTAGGGCAGGAGCCCTTTTGCCACCAGCCTGGTGTCTTGATAGCATTTAGTACCTAGTTCAGCCCCTGCCTTCTCCAACACCACATTTCAAAAGCATCAATTCTTCGGCGCTCAGCCTTCTTCACAGTCCAGCTCTCTTGGACTGCAAGAAGATCCAACCAGTCCATTCTGAAGGAGATCAATCCTGGAATTTCTTTGGAAGGAATGATGCTAAAGCTGAAACTCCAGTATTTTGGCCACCTCATGCGAAGAGTTGACTCATTGGAGAAGACTCTGATGCTGGGAGGGATTGAGGGCAGGAGGAGAAGGGGACGACAGTGGATGAGATGGCTGGATGGCATCACTGACTTGATGGGTATGGGTCTGGGTGACCTCCGGGAGCTGGTGATGGACAGGGAGGCCTGGCGTGCTGCGGTTCATGGGGTCGCAAAGAGTCGGACACGACTGAGTGACTGATCTGATCTGATCTGATCTGATCAGCCCCTGCCTTACAGCCATGCAGCAGACCTCCTGACCTGCATTAATACAGGTGGCATCAGCTTATGATGCCCATGAGACCAAGGTGACAAGTTCCCATAAGACCAGCTGCTCTGCGCAGTCCATAGACTGTCTAATTCTGTCAAATGTCCAAGACATCTGTCAAGATGTCCCTAAGGGTGACAATGTGGGGATAGACAAACTCCATCCATTGCCTCTAGGGGAATATCTCAAAGTCTGGGCCACTGACATTGGGTCTATCAGGTCAATTGAAAAAGTAGAGTGACATCATTTAGCAAAACTGTCCCACTGTTTTGCTTTCCTGTGAATGGGAAATATAGATAAACATCAAATGTATCCCATGAATGGGATGAACACTATAGATAAATATCATTGAAGCAACAGAAAATGAAGCAGGGTATAGTTTTCTGCAGAGAGAAAGACACCTGCATAGTGCTGAGATTTCAAAAAAACCTATTATGGCTGGTTGAACATTTTGTAAGACTGTGTGTGTGTGTGTGTGTGTGTGTGTGTGTGTGTGTGTGTGTGTGTGTGTGTGTAGGTAGAGGCCAATGTCCTTTAGTCTTCTCCATTTGTCACAAAGCAACAAACAAAAGATAAGGCTTAGAAAAAACTGTTTCAAGATAGGCCAAAAAAGAAAGACTTGTTATTCAAAACAAAACAAAAACATTATTCTCTACCTACATAATGCAACTGCTTGTCTCAAATAAATGAAAATAGTAGATGTTTTTCATTCCAACCCTAAATAGTTAGGTCCTAATCTGAAAATCTTTTTATCAAGCTTCAGGCAGGATAAGACTTTTCCCAAGAAGACAAGGACCTTGCTGAGAGCCTGAGTGTTGACTTACAACGTAGGAATATTTTCTGATATTTGAGGGATGATAAAGGCCTCAGACCATTAGAAATCCAGCCTGGTGGTTCATCATCATAAAAAATTTTCCAAATTTTTTCTTTTGCTGGGGCAACTCAGTGCTAACATTTGTCTAACGTTGCATTTCTTTTAAAAAAAAAATAGATTTGGTTTAAATGAACCACTTTTTAAAGCCAGTGCCAAGTTAACTGTTTGACCCCAAATAGAAAGAGACATTGAAATTCTACATCTTATATAATGCAACTGTTATTAAAAGACATACTTACTCCACAAACTAGAAGGTAGACCCATAAAATACATTCTAATGCATCTGAATACATTCTATTACAATAGTCAAATATTCAGTTATTAAAAGAACTGAAATAGTAATTCAGCCCACCTGTCCCTGGTCTGTAAAGGGGCCTATTTGCTATTTAAGTAAACTACTCTATTTCTTTTTGTCTCCTGGTAGTGGAGACCTTTGGAGAAGGCAATGGCACCCCACTCTAGTACTCTTGCCTGGAAAATCCCATGGATGGAGGAGCCTGGTAGGCTGCAGTCCATGGGGTCGCTAAGAGTCGGACATGACTGAGCGACTTCAGTTTTACTTTTCACTTTCATGCACTGGAGAAGGAAATGGCAACCCACTCCAGTATTCTTGCCTGGAGAATCCCAGGGACGGGGGAGCCTGGTAGGCTGCCGTCTGTGGGGGTCATACAGAGTCGGACACGACTGAAGTGACTTAGCAGCAGTGGAGACCTTGTTTGTCTACAGAAAGAGGAGGATTTGTTTTGGAGAACAGTTATGTAAAAATCCTGTACAAACATTTAAGATTTTTTTCTGAAGTATGGAAATACATTTCTATTGCTACTGCTGCTGCTAAGTCGCTTCAGTCGTGTCCGACTCTGTGCGACCCCATAGATGGAAGCTCACCAGGCTCCCCCGTCCCTGGGATTCTCCAGGCAAGAACACTGGAGTGGGTTGCCATTGCCTACTCCAATACATTGCTATTAAATAAGAGAAATAGTCTTTAGTCCAAACTGTCAGATTCTCCATAATTTTTTTAATGGCTTATCTGCCTCTGTCTCTCTTTCTCACACATACACACCACTTCCAGGATCCTACAATTCATAAGAATGTAATGGAAGCAAATGAAATGTTCCTAGTAAGTGGAAAGAACACTGGTGTGAGGGTAAGGACCCTGCATTCTCACCCTGACTCTGTCGCTAGTCAGCTGTGTGGTCTTGGATAATTCAGCAAACATCTCTGGGCCTCAGTTTCCCTCCCATAAAACAAGGATTTGGAGCTAAATAACCACTAAAGCTCTAAAGTTGCACTCCTGAGAGCCTGAAGTGGAACAGCAGCAGACGTGGGAGGAAGCTTTTTTGGTAGAAATTATTCAGGAACAAAACAGGATTCACCGCTTGGTGACTCCCCAAGGGAGGCCATTCTCTGTAGTCACCAGACAGAGACACAGCTTGAGGTGCCCTGAGCTTGCGTGAGTCCAGGTGCTGTGAAGGTTAATTAAAGGCACAGGTAAGGGAACGGTTCACTCCCAGAGTGAAGGCAGCGTCCATCTTTAAGGACAGAAGTAAAGTCTTTGTTCCCGGGTACCCCTCACTCTGCTGCTTTCTTCCAGGGGGCCCATCCTGAAGTTTTCCAACTGGACACACCGTGTCCGTGGTGACTTGCCGCCTGAGCCAGTATGGCTTATGGACTCTGGTGGTTTTCAAAGCCAGCTGACACTTGAGCCCTCCTTTCCCATTTTGTTCTCCCCACATGTACTGCTGTGTGGTGCAGTGCTTTCCCGAGATAAATGGTGAAAACTGACTGCATTTCTGCTCACCTGGGACTCTGCTGGAAGCACCCTCCTGACCATCCTGACTATCTAACCACATCCCTGTCTATTCCCTAATCCGCTTTATTGTTCTTCAGAAGACGTATCAGGTTGGACACACAATTATTTATGTATGTGTCTGTCTCCTCCGCCAGAGCATAACTTCCAGCAAGGTTTTGATTCCTATCCTGGTGGCTCAGACGGTAAAGAATCTGCCCGCAATGCAAGAGATGCAGGCTCAATCCCTGGATCAGGAAGATCCCCTGAAGGAGGGCACGGCAACCCACTCCAGTATTCTTGTCTGGAGAATCCCATGCAGAGAGGAGCTGGGGCGCTTCAGTCCATAGGGTCGCAAAGAATCAGACATGACTGAGCAACTAACACTTTCAGTTTTCACTTTAGCCTCAACACATAAAGCAGAGCCTTGGAACATAAGAGACACCTAATTAATATTTGTAGAATTAATGAAAGATGTATATAATAAATCCAGACCTATGAACTAATTTTCTGGCCAATTGATCCCCACAAGCCCTGTCCCCAAGGAGAAAGTCAACTAACATACAGTCAATGAAGGTACCAAACTTTATTGAATCCTTACTGTGACTTATGGCAAGAAGGTACTTTGGCTCCACTTTACAGATGAGAAAACTGAGTCTCCCAGAATGGAGACTGAGCCTGGGTTCTCTGACTCCAAGTCCCCAGTTCATTTCCCTATTCTATTCACCACATCTAGATTTTCCCTGATTGTTTCCCCATCTTTAATGGTAGCATATGCACTGACTGAATCAAGCTTCCATAGATGAAATAAACAGATTCAATTGAAGACTTCCTAGATCTAAGGTGCAGTATTTGAAACCAGGTCATTCTTAAAGCTGCAACCAGTATCATGTGCTTTTCAACAACTGATAACATCACCGTGGGGGAGCAGGGCGGGGTAAGGTGTTGTTTAATATTTAGATGGACTTGCCTGTGGCAAATGAAGAGTGGAAGGGCTCCAGCAAATGTTGGTGCTCCCAACGTGATGTGCAGAGCCTTCCCAGGAGACATTCTTGGAGAGAAGACAGCATGATACAGAAGGACTTATAACAAGAGTGATGAGGTTGAGGTTTTGTAATCACAAAATACAAAACTTCTGCAAAAAACTTCCCTGGCAAACTGGACCAAATAGCTTCCCCAGTGATGAGACCCAGAGGTATTCTGAAATATCAACATGCTTTATAGATGAAGAAGAAATACGCAGGTGCACAAAAATCACACCCCCAAAGCAGTCAAAGATGATGTGTCAAGGCCATTCAAACTGCAAACACACATTCTGGATTTGTGTCTACAAATTCCACATGGTACGTGCTGTCTTCTGAGCTCTCTCAGCCTAGAACTGGATTTCCTGAACTTGGAGTTCCATGTTCTTGCAAGAGCATGTGAGCAAGATAGCCTAGGAACTGAAAGGATTGGAAAGATACTATTGCAGAGGTAATTCAGTCCCACTCTTTCACTTTTACAGAGTCTGAAGCTCAAACTGGCTTCGTGGACTGTGCATCCTCACACAGAGACCAGAAGTCCCAGGGCCTCTCCTTGTCCACGTCCTCTCCACACACAGTGTTGGAACCCCTGTGGGAGTGGGGTCTGGGAACCCCAAGATCTGAAGGTCACACATGATCAGGAAACTGTGGCTTTCACACTATTTAAATACCAAAATATACACTCAAGACTCAGTCCTTCAGAATGCTGGGCAGTTGTGAACGCTGGGCAGAAGATGACGACCTGAAAAGCCACTGCTCTGCTGGTCAGTGTCATTTTCCGGCAAGCTGGATGGGAGATGGAAGGTGCCCCAGGGGAGGGTCTGGACGGAATGACGGGCTTCCATCACCCCTGCAGCAAAGAAGCCTGTCACCCCCACCAGGGTCCTGGCCTAAGCTTGCTCTCACTGCTGGCCATGCCAATCCCTGCGTGTGCATCTAAAGAGGTTAGCACATTCTGGGTACACAGACCACAGCTTCCTCCCTACCCTCAGGGCCTGTGCTGAGAGGTCTGAGCACTGGGGAGACATTGCTTCACTTCTCCTTAGGGTGTCCACATCAAGACCCTGGAGCCATTTTACCACCCTTCCGGGTCAGAGGGGGGCCTTCTGGGCCAGTGGGAAGTGTCCTGGTGAGGGGAGTTTTCTAGACTGGAGCATCTTATTACTAAACCAGACATATGGAGATACTTGCACACACCCACCAAAAGAAGGGAGAGAGACATATTAAATGACCAGTGACAGGACCCCCATCTACTGGTTCCCCCATATAGGAACCTCATCTCCTCAACTGACACCTCACCCACACACTTTAAACTGGAGGAACCCAGACTCACAGAGGCTCCTTTTAACCCAATACAATCAGTAATCTCATCTCCAGATTTTCAAGTTCCTGCTGTTGGTGCCTTTTACTTAAGTCAGCATATTTCAAACTCTCAGAAGAAGAAAAAAAAAAAAAACAAAAAACTTAGAAAATAAAACCACTACCCCACCCAAATGATAAAAATCTCTTGAATTCTCCAAGCCCAACATCTGAGCCTCCTCTTACTCAACCCTGAGCAAAGATTTGATTCCTCTGAGTTGGGGGAATGGTGGGCTCTGCCAGTCCCCTCCTCACCAGCCTAATAGATTTTCCAGACCGGCTCGGGCTTGCAGTTGTGGGATAGCCTCGCAGCCAACTCCTGGTCCCATTCATTCCTCTCGGTCCTCTAAGGCCCGTCACATTAGGGGCTGTCCCTCCTCTCTGCTCCTGACCCCACTTCCCCCTTCCAGAGGGAGCAGGCAGTGAACCCTCCTAAAGTCTGCGGTGAAACCCAGACCCTGACCCATCCCTCTGGGCTGCACTTGGCAAGCTGGACCAGGGCGTGAGACGAGGGTAGGGGTGGGAGTAGGAAGGATCTGGCCACCTGGCAGCCCCTAGGGCGGCCGGCTCAGGGCTGCTCCCTTTAGGAGGAGCGGCTCCGCAGCCGAGGGACCCTCCTCGAGAGGCGGGAGGGAGTTCTGCTCCGGAGCTGGCGCAGCCCGGGCGCGGAGTGCGGGAGCCGGGCGTGCGGAGAGCTGCGCGAGCCGTCCGGGAAAGTGATGCCGGGAGGAGGAAAAGCAAGGAGAGTCCGGCCCGTTAGTCCCGGGGAGTCGGCAGCTCCCAAGCGCCAAGAACCCGGCAAGAGAAGTACCAAGAGGAAGGGAAACCGGCCCGCGCTGACATGTAAACAGGGCTTCCACCCGGAGGAGCCCGCGCACACAGATCCCCGGACACACTCACTCGCACCCCGATCCGCCTGCAACCAATCCACTTGCCCGCCCCTGGGCCCACCCGGCAGGAGACCCGGCTGCTGGCGGCTGCGCGCCCGCCCCCGCCGCCTTCGGCCTCGGGGGAGAGGAAGCCGCCGGCCGCCGGGCGGGTGCCCAGAACCGGGACCGGGGTGCCCGGCTCGCCGGGTGGGAGTGGGGGCCCGGGAGGTCTCTGGCCCCCGGCTGCGACGGGCGCCCGGCTCCCCGGGTTTCACGCCGCCGGCCCCGCCCGCACGCAGTCCGGCCGGCAGCGCCGTGGGAGGGGTCCGGGCTCCGCTCGGGGGTAAGGGGTGCGGGGGAGATCGCCCTCTCCGCGGAGCCCGGCGGGTCGCCCCCGCCTGCGAGACTCGCCACCGGAGCGCGGGAGGAGACGGCGCGAAGCCAGGGTGCGGAAGGAAGGGAGAGTGGCCACGTCTTCCGGGACCCCGGCGCCCCGCGCCCAGCCTGCCCGCCGCCTCGCCGCCCCAACCGGCTCCGCGCCCACCGACCGGTCGCTTACCTTAATAGTCCCGTCCATTTGGCCAAGTCTGCAGCCGAGCCCCCCAATATTCCACACATTGACCCGGTTACAGCCTGACCTCGCAGCCCCTTCGGATTAGCCCGGCGCGGCCTCTCTGGCGCCCTGGGCCCTCCCTGCGTGCCCCCTGCGAGCGCCCTGCCCTCGCTCCCCGGTGCACGTTTGTTGTTGTAGCGGAGCGAAAAAGAGACAGTTAACCGGATGAAACTTTTTTTTAGCTAATTTTGGGAAGTGACTTCACTTTGCGAATGGGGAGGAAGTCCTCTCTCTCTCTCTCTCTCTTTCTGTCTCGCGCTCTCCTCTCTTCTCTTCTCTCCCCTCTGCTCTCCCTCGTCTTCCCCTCCCCCCACACCCCCTCTTCGCCCCCCCCCCCGCCGCCGCTCCTGCTTTTCGCATCACACACACTATATAAATATACGCGGAGATGCCCAGATACATTCATGCGCTGCGCACACAGGATACTTGTTCCCGGGAGATAAGGGCGAGCTGGGAACAATGCCGGGGTCCACGCCCGGCGCTCGCGCCCTGATTCCCAAAGTCTGCACGAACCCACCCCGCCGCGCCCCCTCCCCAACCTTCCCCCAAAGTCCAAGACCGAACGCCTTTGGCCTCCTTCCTTTTCCCGGGGCCGTTGGCCGAAGGTGGCCCTCCTGACTCATTCACTTTCCGTTTCTTCCCACAGATAGGTTCATTAATGTCTTTTCCAGCCGGAGTCAAACTTTTTTGGGGGGCGGGGGGCGGAAGAGTTTACTGGGGCTAAGGATAACCTGGAGCCTACCGCCCGGGAAGATCCGGACGCAGACCGAAGCCGACAGACCATTCGAAAGTGCATCCAATGGGAAGTTTTCCACTCCGGGCCCTTGGCTGCGGAGTCGCACAGACTCGCGGAGCACCCGCTCACCCAGCGACGCGGACGCCGGGCGGTTTCGGACGGACCCCGGCCGTCGGGGGCGTGGACTCGGCTCCGAGCGCTGCGAGCTGAGGGACGTCCTCGGGGCGGCGCGCATCGGCCCTGAGCTACTGGAGAGCTCCCGGCGCCTGCCGAGGGCCGGTCCCTGCGGCACCCCAGGCCACCTCTCCGCGCCTTCTAGGTCAACCCTGTGGCGCATACCCCGACCCGATGGCCCAAGCCCTGGCGCCCGGGTCTGAGCCGTCCAGGCAATGCCACCTTGGGCCCCAAGAAACCTACGCTACGACGAGATGATCCGTCCAGGCTGGCCGGCGGGTCTGCAAAGCCCAGCAGGCAGCATCCATGAACCGCCCCAGACTTCTCGCGGGGAGACCCCTGGGGCCGATGCTCCAGACCGTCACCCCATCCAGTCCTGAGGCCAGCCTCCCCTCGGCCCGCCCTGCAGGGCCCTGCGACCCAGGACCCTCCCGGGTCCCCCAGCACTGACCCCTCCCGCTCTAGCTGGGGCACGGAGGGGACCCTCGGGTGCTCTCGGCCTGACTCCTCGCTTCTTTCTCCCCGACTTCCGAAACAGGTTACCTTGTCCACGCTCTCCAGACCACGCTTTGGACTTTCCCACTTTTATTTAAGAGTCCATCCGGAGAAGGAGGGGGAAAAAAATCCAGAGGAGATCCGAGTCAATTGGAAAGAAAAAATTTCAAAAGGGTGTCCACAGCGGCGAAAAAGGTGACTTATTAATTCTTTATTTCTTCAGGAGCACTTGAGCCCGAGAGCTCTTTGGCCTCCCTCCCTCCCTCCCCCCACCCCCTCTCGAAATTAGTCTCATCAATTCAGCTCCAATTTTGGGTTCGAATACAGACACGGGTCTGAACGTGACCAGACCTGGAGTGGCGGGTGCAGCTTGCCAGCAATTGAAACTTGGTGTGTGTAAGGGGGAGTGGGGTAGGGGGATGCGGTGGGGGTTGGATGGGGGCCGGGCCAGCCCCCCCCACCTCCTGTCTGCTTCTCAATCCAGGGGTCTGCTTGGGGGCTCCCCTGGGACCGCCACATCTGGTTACCGCTAGCGGGGTCAGTCCCCCCCTTGCCTGGGGCCACCAGTTCTGGAGTTCAATTAAAAGAAATCAGGCTTAACCCTTTCCTCCCCTCAGCCCTGCCGCCCGCCCTCTCACTCTTCTCTTCAGCGTTTCCACATGCTTTCCAGAGAGGAAAGAGGTTAAAGGGAAAGGAAGAATGAATTACATCCTTTCAAACCCCAAATTGTTTCCTTTTCAGCCCAGACTCTGCCGACCTTCAAACGACAACAAGGCTTTCAGGAGGGCGCGGGGAGACCGCTTCCCACCCAGATCCGACCAGAAACCCGGCACCCTCGGCCACATTCCCCCTCTTGCAGGCAAAGAGAACTCCACTCTACCACCGGAGGCCCCCTTCCTGGCGCTGGGCAAACACTCAGGCCCTTAATGGCCACCGCAGGCCAGCCAGCGGCTCCCCTTTCTACACCCAGTCCTCCCCCCAGTACTTGAGAAGCTACCCCTGTGGCAAAACATTGGCTAGGCAGCTCTTCCCAGCTCCTATCCCAACAGTTAATAACAGATTGCATTCACTGCTCTGGGCAATAAGTCACCCCAACATCCCTCATACCCCCTTAACTTCTTTTAGCAGAAGCTGCCTCTCCTCTTGGGAGAACTCAATGGAGGATGAAAATGAAGACTTGCCCTCCTGACTGAGCTGTGCAACTCAACAGCACTTTCTTTTTCTGCCTGTAAAACCAAAGCTTCTGGCAATTTTGTAATTTTGAAGGTGGCGGGGAGGGGGAAGAGGCTGGCATTGGCATAGCTGTCATCCTTTACTGAGTCACTGACTGGCACTGATGCCCTGGCTTTTGGTATTTACCAGCCTCTCCATGAGGAGCTCCTGTCGGTTCACAAGCTAGTCTTCCCAGAAAGAAGAGCCCCCACCCCAACTCTGAACAGCCGTCAGAGAGAATCTGAGCCTCCTTGCAACCCGTGTTGGCATGGTGGTGGGCAAAGCTGCCCACTTATGTAACTCTGGGTTTGAAGTCCCACTCCATGGCTGCTGCTGCTTTTTAAATCCCGAAGGGGGAAAGAAGCCCTAACCAAACACAACAGTAAACAAGTCTGCCCTGTTTAATGTGGTTACCACCAGACATCTGGAAAGATGGTTTGATCCTGGCAGCTCACATTGTTTTCACGAGCAGCCAAAGAGAATATTTCGAATGTTTGCATTGAGACAAATTGATAGAGAGCCTGTGGTGAGGCGACTGCAGATGAAAACTGTCTTGGAGCTAGGCAGGGGGGAACCTCTCCCCTTCTCTTGGCTCTCCCCACCCCTTCTCTATTTTTACCCCCTCTTTTGCCCTCTCCCCTTTCCCTCTCCTCTCCTCCTCCTCTCCTTCCTCCAGGCCCAACTAGGGGCTGGTTGGTTATCCCAGCCCACACACTTGCTCACACCCTTTTCCTGGCTCACCAGAGACTGCCCTGCCTCTCCTTTTTCCAGACTGGGCAGGGTTGGTCAGCAGCACCTGGTGCCCGCTACCATCCTGCCCACCCCCCGCCAGCCCCGCTGGCTTTCAAGTCCGAGGAAGCCCACAGCCGAGGGAGCCCTGGACCAGCGCTTAAAACAAAAACTATCCGCTGGGGGAGCGGGGGGAGTGGACTAACCAGCAAAACAGCCCATTACTTGGTTCTAAGGTCACTTGCAGAAAGCATGCCCAGGGGGGCGCATATTCTGGAAACCTTAGGACTTGGGACATTTTTCACTGCAACTGTGGTGGGGTGACTTGCCTCTAACCATCCGCACGCACTTGACAATATTTTCAAAGATGCGGAAGTCCTGCTTCCCCCGGGAGGGGAGCGGCGGGGGTGAAACGTGTCTTGGCTCGCTCAATGTCAGCCCTTTTGACCCGGTCAAGACTTTTCCAGACGAATCTTCCCCGGGTTTCTTCGGCTTCTGCCCGGGTTGGGGGTGGGAGGACGCGACAACCGGAGCCGGGTCCCTGGGGTGCCTCCAGACCTCTGGACGGCCGGTCACTTGAAACCCCTGAAAGATGCCAGGCTTGGCAGAGCGTGTGGGGCGGGTCCTTCGCCCTCCGGCCTCCCTCCTCGCGGCCCCTCCCGTCCGGCCGCCTCTGCGGGTATTCGAACCGGCAAAGCGGGTGGGGGAGGGGGACGCGGGGGAGGGATGGGCGAGCGAGCGCCAAAACTCCAGACTGCACAACTGCAGCTTCAAGTGTCTGGCCCCTCGCTCGAGGCCATAATTAATTTGAGATTTATTTTTATTGGAGAACTCGAGTCTCGTCTGACCTTAGCCAAACAAGGCAGCTCGAGCCGCCCCCTGGACGCGCTTGAATGCCGGGGAATATTTCTGCAGGAAGGCTCTGCAGGCGCGCCTGCTTTGAATTTGTTTCTCAGACTTCATCTACTCACAGATTGAAGGAAGATTTAGAGCCTCTGCCGGCCCGGCCCGCTCCCCACGCTCGTTCTTGCCTTAGCGCCAAGAGGGTTCAAAACGCTACGTGGGAGGCCGCGGCGGCGGGAGGGCCCGGAGGGGGAGGGTCTCTGCGCCCCGAGCCCGTGGCGCTCCCGGGCCGGGTCCCCAGACCACGCGGCGTCGAGGAGGAAATCCCAAGGGAGTCGGAGACTGACCAGAGAGCACAGGCTGACAAGAGGTGGAGCCCAGCCAGGTGCCGGGACCCTCACCCGGTGGCGGCGCCTGGATGGGGGGCTTGGGGGAGGGGAGAATTCGGCCTCTCCCAACCTCCAGCCGCCAGCCTCCTGGCCACTCCAAACAGCGTTCAAAGTACAGACCTGTGTCCTTGAAGCGCCGTTTCAGGACCTGCCAGCCAGATGCTGCCCCTGGGCCGTGCCGCGGCGAACATTCTGGGGCTACCAGCCTCCTCTCCTCTGATTGGGGGGTGTGTGTCTCCCCCAGAATGAGGGATGGGCTGAACCAGCAGGCGGGTTGGTGGGGGAGCGAAAACTAGGAGTCTGAGACGGAACGTGGAGGACCCTGCCAGTCTCGAGTGGGGCGGCTTGGGGCCTTCAGGGATGGGCTCGCTGCGCTCGGACTCACAAGTGCCTTGTCCCTGGAGGGCACCTCGGGAGGACCGGGTCCAGGTTACTCCATTGGGTCTCCTGCCCCTCCCCGCTATCAGCAAGTGGAACGTCCTGCTTGGACGTTCGCACTGGGAAACCCGGCTCTGTGGGGTTTGTATTCTGGCTGTGCACTTACCTGCTCTGTGGCCTTGAACAGGTTGCTTAACCTCTCTGTGCCTCAGCGTCTTCGTCTGTGCGTCGGCGTTTTAAGAGGATCTACCTCGAAGGGCTGTTGTAAAGCTGAAGTGAGTGTTTAGACCTCGCCTAGCAGTCAGCACAACTTTGCCCTCCTTGTTTGTACCATGCCTCCGTCCCTTGCCATCTGTGTCACAGTCACCTCCCAATGCCTCAGTTTCTCATTTGCAAAATGGACCACCTCCTAGGGTTGTTATTAGTATTCAACAAGTTAGTACAGATACAATGCTGTCCCTCTTTCCTTTGCCCTTTCCAGCCTCAAGCCCGCAGCACTCTCCTGCGCGGTCTTCCTTGAGCACTTGGAATCTAGATTGCTGCCCTGGTGCAGCGGGCACCCTTGGTTCCCCTGGGCCCGGCTCGTGTCCTGACTCCTGGGACCCGGGCGCCTGGACCCACGGGGTTTGTCAACAAGCTCGGAGCCGAGTGCCTGAAGCGGAATGGCAGGGGCTTGGGAGCCGAGGACTGTTTGTGCCCCTCTGGCGAATGGCTGGCATAGGGAGCCTGCGGAACAGACCCAAGATTGTCCGCGCCACGCGGATCTCTTGCACTCATCAATGCACCCCTTTGTGCAACAATACAAACTTTGTGGCTGCTGAAAAATCCATTTTTTCCCCTTGAAAAGAGCTCCTGCGGCGAGCGGCTCCCCTGGCGGCCAGAACTCATAGACTGCCGCCCCCAACCCCCTCCCCAGCGGCCCTCTCCCCCCGGCCGGGCCCGTTTGCTGTCTCTCTGACTCTTGGCCGGGGTCAGGCTCCCGGGCTTCCTGAGGTTTTGGGTCCCCGGGTGTTTGCACACTCGAGGGGTCCCAGAGGATGGGAGAGAGAAGACAGCTACCCGCCCTGGGGCCCTTTGCAGCCTTCGGGGCAGAGCCGGGAATGAGAGCTGGGTCAGCCGTGCCCCGCGTCCCGGGATCGGCGGGCTGGGAGGGGTGACCGCGTCCTTAACCTCTCAGGAAAGCTGGACACGGCGAACCCAGCACGCGGTAGTCTAAGTCTGCTCTGCCACCTCCTGGGAGACACCAGTCCACCCAGCCGTAGCATCCACTCATTCAGTCGTTTTTCATTCATTCATCACGGAGAGATTAAACACCCCTTCCCGCCAAGCCTCCACAACCTGGCTCCCCCAAAGTGCCTAGAGACACCTTCAGACCGCAGGCGGGGAAGACGCTACTTGGTGTGAACGGATTTCGCTTAAGAGAAAGAGGAACAGCGATGGACGCATAACTGGCGCCCCCGGATGAGACCCGAGTGTCCACGCCATGGACGTTCCGGATTCCTTCGGACTGTTACTCCACGGGCATTAGCGGACGCTGGACGCAGAACGGGGCGGGGTGGGGGGTTGGGGGGCGGCGAGGGTGGAAACTCTAGGGGCGGAGTTTCGAGAAGGAGGGGGCGGGGCCGAGACCCAAGAAGCTGGGAGTACTTTTGACGAACCGCAGTGGTCCTTCCTTTTCCGAGGGGGGAGGCCCTGGGCCGCTACCTGGAAGGCGGGAGATCGTGCCTGGGCGAAGAGAGGACCTCCCAGCGGTCCCCACCCCGGGCGGGTCCTCACCCTCGGCCCCGCCCCGCCGGCGAATTTTCACTAAACGTGTAACCCAGATGTCCTGGCCTCGGTTTGTTTACATTCTTGGGAACTGTTGTGGAAAAGGAAAAAAAAAAAAACCTAACTCCCTTCGACATACTGTCAAATATAGGAATCTGAGCTTTCGACCGGTGGGGCCAAGGAAGCTGGGCTTGAGGACTGGGGGCTATCGAGCTCGTAGGAAGAGCGCACCGCGGTCACTCGCCTGCATCCACACGCACACAAGGGCGCGCCCACACCCTTACACTCGCGTCCGCTCAAACCCTCGACTGGGGGAACCTGCAGTGCGCGGCGCGGCGTGGGGCGCACGACCTACAGGGGCCGGACGCTGGCCCGCGGGTCCCCGTGAGAGTCTGGGCTTCCCTGCAGGGCCCTCGCACACCATTCTCCCAACCGAAGCAGCAAAGAGTCTTAGACCTCAACCAGGGATCCCCCATCCGATTTAGTTAGGGCCCCTAGTCTAGACACACCTGCAGAGAGAGCGGTCCGTGGCCCCCACCTCTTTAACCGGAAAAGGAGAAAGGGACTCTAGGTCTGGGCAGAAGGTGGAGGGCGGGCTGGGGTGGGGATGGGGGGTCATTACCTGTTTAAAAACGCTGTCATGTCTTACCTTGACGTAAGACGACGTGTCAGGGACTGTCTGAAACATCCTGGGTTGGTGAGGAAGGGTCAGGAAGGCCCAAGAACCAACCTGTGTGGAAGGAACGTCAGTCACTGGCGAGTGGAGCAGGGTGAGTCCGTGGGGGGTATGAAGAGAGAAGAAAAAAGAGGACAGGAAAGCTGCAGGGTGGGGGGTGTGACTCCAATCCCCCTGGACGAGCGAGGGAGGGTGGGACGCAGGTACCCTTGCCCTTCCTATGCATCTATCCCCCAGGCTGCATGCTAAAGGGTGTCTCTTTCCTACAGTCCTGTAACCTTCTCCTGTGGGCAATTGTAGACACCCTTCTCCCCCAGGGCCTTCCTAGTTTGGTACCTGGAGGTGCAGAGGGGTGGGAGGGTGCCTTGGCCAGAGAAGAGGTGGCAGTTAGTACAGAGGGAGCCCTCCTCACCAGTGCCATTGAAGGCCCCAGGAAACAGATATTTATAGAGTTGCCAACCCTGGGGCCCTAGGAGCACAGATCGTCTGCTTGACCTACCACCCCTAGGGCTCAACCAGTGACCCTCTGTCTCCCTCTTCCCTGCTGGGGGGCCACTTAGAAAGGTACCCTGGCTAAGCTTCCAGAGGTCTACAGAGGCCCCTTTCCCAGAGTGACTCCCCCCACCACTTTCAGAAAGAGAGTTTCCTGCGGAGACAAAGACAATAAATAAGGTGGCCTCTTTCTAGTGGCAGGGGAGGTGCTCTCTGAGGCTTGAATATTTGGACTGAAGGGAGCGAAAACTGCTCTCGGGTGCCAGGTGCCTCTGCATGAGTGAGTCTCTCTCTTCTTGGCCAAGTCTGGCCGCTGTTTCTCTCTTTCTTCCCTTCCTCTCCTAAACCATCTCTAACGTGGCAGGGTGCAGCTTCTACGGCAGCCAATGTGTTTCTGATAAAACACTTTTCTCCCCACTAACAAATTCCAGCTTTTTGGCTCCTGAAGCCACAACAGACATAGGCATTCAGGGACCAGGTACGTCTCTCTATGCTCCTCCATTCCCATCCACGGTTCTCTCCCACTGCCCTTGCTCCAGATTTGCCCCATTTTCTTTGAAAGTTAGAGTGAAATCTGCAAGAAGAGAGAGCAGGAGAGGGGGAAAGGATAGAAAAGAAAACCCCGGGAGAGAATGAGAGAAAGAAAGAGCCCAGAAAGCCTCTTGGCTGCAACTCGAGCAGGCAGCTGGGACACTGCATGGCCCCCAGAGATCCCGAACCAACAGACACCTACCTTCGATACCTCTTCCTGCTCCCCTTCCTGCTCTGCCAGCAGGAGCCTGACTCCGGCAACTCCAGAGTGTTCAAGTTCTTGGTGCGAATCCTCTGCCCCTAGACTCCAGACCCTTGGCAGAGCAAAATTAAATCAGCTGGCTGTGACTTGTGCCTTTATTTCCAGAATACCCAGACAGGCGCCCTCAACCCCAGCACATCCTCGGGGTTCAGGAACCACTCAAGTCTATGCGTTTCCTCCCCTCCAGCCTCTCTCCAGCTCTCGTGGTCCCACTCCTGCTTCCTCTCTCTTTTCCGTCTTTTAATTTGATTTCCGTTTTCTTATCAATATTTCAACTGCTGTCTGATGAATTGTTCTAATGGACAGCCACCCATCTGCCCCCAGCTGCTTTTCCCGAGACCCCCTGCCCTGGTGTTACTTGGAAATGTCCAGGATCACCATAAACCATCATGTTTCAAAAATGTAGAGACACACAGCTGAGTCCGGAAACCAGGACCTTCTTTAAGCTGGCTATTTACTTTCAAGTGATTGCAATGCAAAGAATTAGTCAAACAAGACGAATGACCTCTATTTTGGTTTTTCAAGCCCTTAGTTACTTCTTTCTCTTGTTTGGTCCTCCCTAGGTATATCCTTCGGAGAAGGCAATGGCACCCCACTCCAGTACTCTTGCCTGGAAAATCCCATGGATGGAGGAGCCTGGTGGGCTGCAGTCCATCGGGTCGCTAAGAGTCGGACCCGACTGAGCGACTTCACTTTCACTTTTTCGCTTTCATGCATTGGAGAAGGAAATGGCAACCCACTCCAGTTTTCTTGCCTGGAGAATCCCAGGGGCAGGAGAGCCTGGTGGGCTGACATCTATGGGGTCACACAGAGTCGGACACGACTGAAGTGACTTAGCAGCAGCAGCAGGTATATCCTTCCTGATTCACATTTTCTAGGCAGCATCTCTAAGAGCAAAGTCGATTGTGTTAGGGAACCAAGGCTATTACGGGATTTTTATTTTAAAATACACATTTAAAAACACTTTTGCTCTAGCACAGCATTGTAAATCAACTATAATAAATAAAGAAGTAAAAGATACTCTGGTTAAGGAGTGGTTTCTGGGTCCTCTGATTTGTGTTTCCTTGAAATTTGAAGGTTGCTCATTCCTTGCCTTCCAGTGGTAGACCTGGGGGTCAGATTTGTGGGTTCATGCTCACAGAACATTTCAGTTGCCCCATTCCAGGGCCACTCTCCACAGACCTGGCCTGACTAATGGTCCCCTCCAACCTGGGCCATTTGCCACATCCTGGGCGCCTCTCTCCAGAGCCTCCTGTAAAAGGGAACACAGCTCAAGGGGCCCCAGACCAGAACCCTGGGGTAGAGGTGTAAGTTCCAGAGAAGGGAGTAGAGGTGACAGGTAAGAGTAGAGACTGTGTCAATTTGTAACAGCAAAACCTCCAGCTCTGTGCACCTCTGAGAATTAGTTTCTTCAGCCTTTCCCTCCTCTTCCTTCCTGGGGTATCCAGATCGGGGGCGGGGGGTACTTCAGTACACTGGACACTGAAATTTTGTTTAGTACCAGCTCCCTCGTCTCCGCCTCCCCTCTTCCCCCAACTGACTCTGGAAATTTCTGACAAAAGGTAATGGCTTGGATTCCGTTTCTGGAGAAAGCATGCTTATCACCCAGATCTCCCCATGTGGGGGGTATGGACACCGGCGGCAAGGTTATTCATTATTTCCTTCTCAACAATATCCCGATTTTTCTCTCCATCCCTCCCCCAAAGCTCAACATATTGAAACATTTTGCTGCTTAATAAGAGCGGCCGGGGAGAGCTGGGAGGTGAAAGGCCAACCCTGGACCGTGACTGGGGCTGCTGGGGCTGCGAGGCTCTGTGCTGACGGCTGGGCTGCCCCCGCCCAGCACATTCCTGGCCACAGCTTAGGAAAACAAGACAGCGCTGGGGAGGGGAAAGGGCTGAAGTACCAGGGCCATGGCCCCATGCTTTGGTTCTTGGGATTCTTGGAGAGCTCATCTTCCCTTCCAAAGGGAATAAACACTACTGCACACAGCCATGAATAAAACAGAAGGTGCTTCGTTAGGTAATAATTCTACACTGATGTCATGCATTTTAAGGTAAGTTCTTTTTAGGAAAGTTAGAGATTTGAAAATGAAGAATGAAGACTTCTGCTGTCATAGAGGAGATGAAAATCTAAACAGATTGTCTAACTAATGCCTCGCCACCCAGGTTAGGTTTTTCCGTCTTTGGTCCTTCCTTTACTTTCTTTTTCCCTCCCTCCCACTCTTTCTCCTTCTACTTTCCTTTTCTTGAAAGTGATTTCTAAGAGATCCCTTGAGTACCTGCCCCTAGATTTTTAGCCCTTTCTTCTTTATGTTTTCACCGTTGGTGTTACATCTTTATTTGTAAAGATCCTCTGGAGTAGGAAATGGCAACCTGCTCCAGTAGTCTTGCCTGGAAAATCCCATTGACAGTGGAGCCTGGTGGGCTACAATCTATCGGGCTGCAAAGAATCAGACACAGCTGAGAAACTGAGCACATACATACACACATACTATCTAAGATTTTCTCCCTTTATTAGACTATAAGTTCCCTGAAGGCAATTGAGGAATTGCGTCTGTTTGGATACTCAGTTTCCACACTGCAATTGACCAGCATAGAAGTAGAACAATTATTTAGCTCACGCAAGCTCAGTCGCTCAGTCGTGTCTGACTCTGCAACCCCATGGACTGTGGTCCGCCAGGGTCCTCTGTCCATGAGATTTTCCAGGCAAGAATACTGGAGTGAGTTGTCATTTCCTACTCCAGGGGATCTTCCCAAGCTAGGCATCAAACCCATATCTCCTGTGTCTCCTGCATCGGCAGGTGGATTCTTTACCACTGAGCCACCTGAGAAGCCCAATTTTTAAGCTACAATCCTCCTTTCTGACCAAAAACTAAAGAACAAATGCAAAACAAATGAAACCATCACATTGTTATTAAGGAAAAACTAACAGGAAAATTATACCTGAGTGCGCAATCCTGATTCATTTTCTGCTTTGCAGGGTTACATGAAATCAATGCTCATGTATTGGTTTCATTTTTATATAAATGGCTTAACCAAGGAACATGTGATCAACCCTTTCCCCAAGTGCTCTGGGTATGGTCAGCTGGTGGAAGTATCCCATCTCTGGGTTTGGTACCAAACTCATCAGGGTTATGTGTGTGCATGGAGGGTAGGGATAAGGAGGTGCATACTCATGGCTTGAGCATGTTGTCTCATTTTCTACTTTTCTGGTAATTTTAAGAGCCAACAATGGGCATTCATCCCAAGGGTCACGCAAATAATAAAATCTTTTTGGTCCTTGGGAAACAGATGGATTGAGAACGAAGTGAAGAATAATCTGGAATCCCTTTCAGGAAGGGTTTCAAGGCTGGACGTAGACCTGGAACCTGCCTTGTTTGTGCAGGTATAGGGGTGGGGTGGGGAGGGTTCGGGATGCTCAGAGGGGAAGTGCCTATGGCCCTAACCATGCAGACTGGGAGCAGAGGTGGAGTGGAAGTAGACCCAGGTTCCCTTATCCTCCTGGAGGACATGACCAACTCCCTTTGTCACTAGGAGCCTTCGACTGGCCAGAAGAAAATTGCTGAAACGGTTAACAGCTGCCTTAAAAAGCCATGAATGAGAGGAGGATGAGGGGGAAGAGGCAGGAAGACTCAAGAAAGCCCTTATCCTTTCAACTGTTTTCAAAGGAGAAGGGGTGGGAACTTTCTTGCTCGGGGTACCAGCCTGCGCCAAGCTGCTTCCTTGGGTTGTAGATTTGCAATCCAGAGCTTTGGTGGCAGGTGACTCTGGTGTGGAATTGAGAGATCAGGCCTACCACACTGGGCCATCCATGGGTTGTAAGCAAGACAATTCAGACCAGCTTTCTTATTTGGCAAATAAGAAGGATACGATTAGATCATCACCCTATGCCTTCCGATCAGAGCACGCTATAATTCTGTGAGATAATTTAACCCGAGAAAGGCTGCGAGTCAAAGGCAAATTCACACACTAGGGTTAAAAAGTCAGTTCCAGTCTTGGTTCTGCTCCTGACGACTGGTGTTAGGAGCTGAATAGTGTTCCCTTAAAATTAATATACTAACATTCTAATTACTTTTCAGAATGTGACTGTATTTGAAGATGGGGCCTTTAAGAGGTGAATAAGGGAAAATAGATGGGCTGTAATCCAAACGGGCTGGTGTCCTTATAGTGGGGCTTCCCAGGTGGCACTAGTGGTAAAGAACCCGCCTGCCAACGCAGGAGATGCAAGAGACAGGTTTGATTCCTGGGTTGGGAAGATCCGCTGGAGGAAGCATGGCCACCCTCTCCAGTTTTCTTGCCTGGAGAATCCTACTGACAGAGGAGCCTGGAAGGTTACAGTCCATGAGTCGCAAATAGTCAGACACGACTGAAGTGACTTAGCATGGACACAGGTCCTTACAGTAGAGGAGATTAGGACGCAGAAATGTGGGAGCGCAGAAGGAAGACCAATTGAAGACAGAGCGAGGTGTCCAACTACAGACCAAGGGTAGAGGCTTCAGGAGAAACCCAACTTGCCAAAACCTGAGTCTGGACCATCTAGTCTCCAGAACTATGAGAAAAGAAATTGTTTAAGCCACTAAGACTTTGGTATTTTCTTATGGCAATCCTCCCAGACTAGTACCACTGAGGAATGGTATTTTGCTATGATTTGGTTTCTCTAAGCAAGAAAAAAGGAATTGACTATGTTGATTCAATGTTTCTAGAAACTGCTGTGATGATCAATATCTGTTTATTGTATATCCCCTCTGTTTGGGGCCATGTATGGCCTTGCGTATAAAGCAGTGTTCTTGTCTTTGGGATTCATTCTGTCCTTGATAAGGTCCAAAACCACACTGAGTTTCAGTGTCCTGTATGGATTTTTTTTTTTAATTGCCTTTGCTCCTAATAATGAGGAAGAAAGGAAGGAGGTTGCTTCCTGCTCTTCCAAGACGCAACTTCAGATTTTAAAGTGTAGCCAGTGAGGGATTCTGCCCCAGATAAGATCCAAAACCACAGAGTTTCAGTGTCCTGTATGGATTTTTCTTTTATTGCCTTTGCCGATAATGATGAGGAAGAAAAGGAAGTTGCTTCCTGCTCTTCCAAGACACAACTTCAAATTTTAAAGTATAGCCGGTGAGGTGTCATGCACCTTATCTCTCAGTGTCTGTGTTCTCTGGTGGACAGACTTCTAGATTGAGCTCCCAAAAAGTACAAGGAGAAAGAAGGGGCGGGAAATCTGCCCAGGGAGATAAGTCCAGGAAATAGAGGCAGTGATTTAAACAGAATGCATGAGTAGAGCTGTCAGACTGACTGGGGCTCTTTAGGTTTGTGTGACCTGTTTGATTCTTTGGTTCCCATCACATAAAAACACATACATACACTCACACACAAAGGCACATTTGTACATATTCTCAGTGTAAAAGAGGATCTACCTTAGCATGAGCAGGGATGCACAGCAGGGAACATCCAGAGCCAGGGCGGAGGATGACTGGGACTCAGCCACCCAAACAGGTGTAAGAGAAAGAGCCTCCCCCAGCTGACAGACTCACCCCTCACCCCCACCTATACATCAAACACGTGTAAAGCTTCCCAGGACTGGGGATGAAGAGGTGAGGTTATTGGAGAATGAATGGGACCATGCTTTAAAGCAAAGTGGTGCTCTGAAGACCAAAGATTTTTTATATAGTTTAGATTAATTCTTCTACAGCCCTAAGCAAGTTTTCCCTCCCTTTAAAGTTATCTCCTCATGGATATCAGTTAACTAATTTTATTTTAGTAGATAATCCCTGAGGTCTTTTCCAGCTTAAATTTTCATAACTCTAAAAACCCTGGTGGCTCAAACAGTAAAGAGTGTGCCTGCAGTGTGGGAGACCCGGGTCTGATGCCTGGGTTGGGAAGATCCCCTGGAGAAGGAAATGCCACCCACTCCAGTATTCTTGCCTAGAGAATCCCATAGACAGAGGAGCCTGGGGGCTACCCTCCATGGGGTCACAAAGACTAGGACACGACTAAGAGACTAACTTGCACTTTCAAGGGGCATATTACTAATCCCATCTGTGGTTATATTTTTCCAGGTTATTGGGAAATGGTCTCCTTCCTTGCTTCTGTTTAAAAACTGTAGGATGTTTCCTTTTTTAAAAATAGTTCCAGTGTGATTCCAGGTAGGATGATGTTTATTCATCACAATGAATTAAATCATTCATTCATTTGTCAGGGGTGGGAGGATGAGTCATAAAAAGGACCTGAGTAGTATCACTTTGCTATTTCTGAGAAGGCAAAGGTTTGCAAAGACTATGTCATCTTTGCTCTATCAGTCTGGTCTCTGCTGCTGCTCAGTCGGGCCCGACTCTTTGTGACCCCATGGACTGTAGCACACCAGGCTCCTCTATCCATGGATTCTCCAGGCAAGAATATTGAAGTGAGTTGCAGTCTGGCCTTACTCAACCCTAAAAAAAAGGAAAGAGAACAGAATTAAAAGAAAGCATCAGGTTCAGAACCTCTTGTGGAAAGAGTTGCCTTCGCAATTTAGGGGGAATGAATTGGTAACTAAAGGGTTTGAAACATGATTGCACAGAGTGGAGCACCTGGTGCATCTCCTTGCAACTTTGAGGTAGAAGATAATTGTGTTGGTTGGAAAAAACTCAACAAACCTTTGGGGGACCCTCTGAGAAAAATGCCACAGAAATGAGAGTGGACTTACCCTGACTGCCTAGGATAGGATAGAGAAATAGGATTCCATATTATTTACCCTCTTCCTTCCTTAATGACCCTAATTTAATAAAGAGAAAAGATATGTGTATATGCATAACCAATTCACTTTGCTATACAGCAGAAACTAGCACACCATTGTAAATCAGCTGTACTGCAATAAAAATTAATTTTAAAAAAGAAAAGAAAAGAACACAGAAAAAGCCAAGCTGGGCCAAGGCCAATACTATTTGACATGAAGGTCTTTGGTGGTTTTTTTTAATGAAGATGATAGTAGTGGGGTGATGAATAGAAAATTGAGGAGAGATATTAACAGTATTGGGCTTTCCAGGTGGCACAAGTAGCAAAGAACTCACCCACCAATGCAGGAGGCATAAGAGATATGCGTTCGATCCCTAGTTCGGGAAGACCCCCTGCAGGAGGGCATGGCAACCCACTCCAATATTTTTGCCTGGAGAATCCCATGGACACAGAAGTCTGGTGGGCTACAGTCCATGGGATCCCAAAGAGTCAGGCACGACTAAAGCAATTTAGCACGCACGTATAAACAATATTCCTTATATTTTAATGCCTGAGGAGAGTCTTTTAAGAACCGAGAGACTTTTGGCCAAGCGCTTCCAACTTCCAGAGGAAAAAGATGCTATGTAAATACTTGCCTGATCAAATACTGGTCTGAAGTGTCATTATTATTATTTTGGTGACCTTCAGCTTTGACAGACAGTGGACATTGGGGTACTAAAGAGAGTATGGCCGCTCAGCGTCACTTCAATGCATGCAAAACAATGTACCCCACTAAACACAACAAACACTGGCGACCCACCGCCTGCCTTGTGAGTTCCTCTAGGGAACCTGGTTTCTTAGATAAGAGATCAAAAGTGGAGGGTGTGTTTTCATTTTCTTGGTGTGTGTTTTTAAATCAGACTTTGTGAAATAAGATGTCTCCTAGAATTCTGGCTGAGGGCAAGAGGAACATAGATGTATTCCAAATCCTATTTTATCTTTGTAAAAGATCAGACTGGTGGGTGGCACGTAGATGAACTGAGTATTTGATTCAGGAATTCTCATTGTTTCGAAGGGATCTGTAAGCTGGCCTTGGAAAAAGAAAGAAATTATATGTCACTCTCTGTGCAGCTTGCATGATGCTAGCTTGGTTCTCTTTTACAAGAATTGTCCAGAACACAACAGGGTGGGGTGGAGTGGACCTTGAAGACATAGGGCTCCCCTTCAAGTGGGTAGTGTTCCCTCCTGCCCCCTCTCGCCCTCTTCCCCAAGTTCTGATCAGAGAGTGAGATGGGCCTCGGCGCAGCAATCAGAACTTGCTTGGTTTCAGTCCAGCTAGTCCCAATGTCCTTTGTTAACTCAGCTGGCCGCCTCTGCTGGCTGGCTTGTCCTTTGAGGTCCCTACCTTTTTCAGTCCAGGAACATTTTTATCTAAGGGACACCAGCAGCAAAAAATCAGAACCAGGAAGCAGTATGCCCACCAAACATTGCTCCAGTTAGCTGGACAAGTGGCAAATGGGCAACATGTCTTCAGCTACTAGCTAGGGGGGCAAGTACCCCAATCTTTTTACACAGCCCCAGGTGATCTCAATGTGAACTACATGGAAGCCAGTCTCTTCATTGCTTTAGGAATTCCTCAGGTCAGAATACCAGCCAGGGCGACCATTCAGCAAGTTGTTTGGCTTGGTTTCCTTGCAAGAACTGACAGGGGTGGGTGATGATCACATTTTTTTCAGTTGGGCAGTCCTTTCGATCTGGAACCAAAATAAATTTTGGCCTGCATCTCAAGCAGAAAGACTAGTCATAGCTGTGGGGCCCAGGGCCCAGTGATGATAAGGACTAGCAATCTTGAGTGCTTATCTCCTCCTGTATCTGGCCTTCTTGCTTCTTAAAGTAAATCGGGAAATCTCACCGCAACAGGCTTTCCTGTGAGGAGGCTGGCATTTCCTGCCTGCCCCAAAGGGGACAAGGATGGAGGGAACATACTGCTGATGCTGAGGCCACGAAATAGGTGATTTTCAACTGCACCCACCGAGATCAACAATGGTGTACGTTTGAGCTACAGAGGTGGTTATTTTCCAGACACATTTTCCACGTAGTTTCCTATACATGGAATACGAAAAAAAGAATCCACAGTTACTTGCTTGAATACAAACACACACACACATAAGCTCACTCATACATATGTACTGCATGGATATTCATCTGACATAAACTGATAAAACTGACATGCTCCGACAAACTTCACACCATTAAATTGGTGATACTAAAATTAGGTCATATTTTAATGCACTGGGGAAGCTGTTCTATAAACTTCACAGTTTAGCATTTTTTCAAATTTTATAAACAAATATTGCTTCTGCATAGCGAATTGTCTCTCCTCACATCTATTTTTATTCCAATCTTAACAAGAGTGCTATTGAAAGGTCATTTACGCTAATAAAGATTTCCCATATTACTTCTATCAAAGAGACACGAGTGTACGTAGGCAACTTGATTTTGTTCTACTATCAGAACATTTGCATGATGTTTTATGCAGCCCTTAGAGTCATATGCCATTGGAAAGGACTCTAGAGAATTCAAATTCAGTTGCCAAATGAAGAAACAGAATCTGAAACAAAAATTACATTTTTATGCCAGTTTTTAAATATGCTCTTTCAGTACATGACACGATTATTGCTATCACCATCTTTTACTTGTACTTGATGAAAAGTGAATCACAAGTGAGAAACCCGAGTCTCTTAGAATCATCTTTTATACATTATCGAAGTAACTTGTTTTGGACATTATCTAAGTAATTACATAAGCAGTTTGTCAAACTTTGCAGGGGGAGCCGCAGGGCCTGGCTAGAACCCAGATCTTTTAACCTCTAATCTCATATTTCCTTGTTGAGTTTCTATCAACGTGACCCATGAAATAAAGTACTTTTCCATCTCCTTTAGGTGGTGTTGGGGGTTGGTTTTTCACTAACAATGCCAGTTCACTGACTTCATCACTTCCTTTTCTCTTTCCATGTTTAAGGCATCCAATGTGACCTTCCACTTCCCTTCTCTTCATCCGTAAAGGAAGAGTGCAAAGATAGCAGAGTTGAGCTTGCATACCCTTCCCCAAATGTCCCTGAATTACGTAAATAACCATGTTCAGTTCAGTTCAGTTCAGTCACTCAGTTGTGTCCAACTCTTTGCGACCCCATGAATCGCAGCGCGCCAGGCCTCCCTGTCCATCACCAACTCCCGGAGGTCACTCAGACTCACGTCCATCGAGTCAGTGATGCCATCCAGCCATCTCATCCTCTGTTATCCCCTTCTCCTCCTGCCCCCAATCCCTCCCAGCATCAGAATCTTTTCCAATGAGTCAACTCTTTGCACGAGGTGGCCAAAGTACTGGAGTTTCAGCTTTAGCGTCATTCCTTCCAAAGAAATCCCAGGGCTGATCTCTTTCAGAATGGACTGGCATGACTACAAAAATTTAGCATCAGCATAACACCATTCACAAACTACAGACGATTCCAATTTCATCGGTTTTCCTGCAGTATTCAGGATCTGCTCCAGGGTTCAGTCCAGGACCCACATGACACTGACCTATAGGGTCTCCTGAGCCTAGTCCCTCTGTCATAGTAACTCAGTCCTTCCTTCTAGTCCATGACCTTGACATTTTGGAAGAGTACTGATGAGGTTTTAAGTATGATGTCCCACTGTGGGTTTGTCTGAAATTTTCCTCAAGATTAGATTGAGGTTATGTGTTTTGGGGAAGAACACATAGAGATGAGGTGTCTCCCACAGGTCATCATTCTGGGGGATCCGTCCATGGGTGATGTTGATCTTGAGCACCTTGACCAGCTCCCCCCTCTAAAGTTACTATTTTTTTCCTCTGTAATTAATAAGTGTTTTTTTGGGGGAGAATACCTTGAGATCTTACTTTTTGCTCATTAATTTTAACATTTCACCTTAAGCAATAATAACTTTAGTGCCTCTATGAAGCCCCAAGTCCTCATCATGGAATACTTGATCAAAGGCAGTATTGGCCACAGAAAGGAACATTTGAGTGAACAATGTTGATAAAAATTCTCTATCACTGTCTCACCATCACGAGATTCTGTTCTTCTTCCCACAGAACCGTCCTCGGACCTGGTGAACCCTGGTGACAAAAATGAAGCAATTTGCATTCAGATTTTTTTGTTTGATTGGGAACCAAGCTGGAACCACATCACCGGATTCTCAGTCCAAAGCGAGGTGCATTCCTTGATCCTATGGAGTCAGTTTTTCAGGAAGCTGAGGACAGCCCCTCAAAGGGTGACTGGGCAGAGTCAGTGAGTGGGGACCCAGACACAGACTCACAGGAGTCCAGGAAATGCAGGAGCCCCTGAGCTCGGGAGATTTGTTCAGGTGCCAACCTGGTAGGGCTCAGGGATCTGGAAGAATTGAACCACCCGGGGCTCTCCATGGTGGGTAAGTCTTCGTCTTTCTTCTCTGATTCCATTTCCTGCCTCTAACGGCCACAGCTTGATCGTTGAGACTTAGCCACCCGTGACTGTTGAGGGAAATAGAGGGAAAATTGAGCCGCTGCATTCATCTCCTCCTGGCACAAGGGGCAGGGCCCAGTCAGAGACCATCACTCACTGTCACCTTCCGTTTTAAAACTGTTCTTTTAGGATCTGGGAAAGAGACTCTGAGAATCTCACAGAAGAGATCCTTTTGCATTTTTCTTTTTTTGTCTTTTTTGAGCTTTAAGGATGAGGAAGTCTGTCTCTGATGGAGAAAGACAGAAGTCATGCCCAACCAAGGGGCAGTGTTGAATTCTAGGGAGGGAGCCAGAATAGCAAGCAAATATTGAGAAATGGATTTGAAGAATGATGCAAGTTGGAGTCCTAGCCCTGAGAGTTATAGTTATCAAGGAACTATCCTGTCTAGACCATCATCTCTGCTATTCAACCACTGGAAGCTAATGCTGGTCACTTCCCCTTCATCTGGGCCTCTGTTTTCCCAGACTTTCAAGAGGGGATATCAGGCACTGTTGAAATGAGGTGAGACTAGCCAGGGGTAGCAGAGGTCCTAAAAAAAACCCTACCCTAGATCCATGTACAGAGCACCATGCCTTATGACTTGATTCTAAAAATTCACCGATAGCTAAAAATACCCTGTTGACACAGGCCTGTCTGCACCCTCTGATTTTTTACTTTTCATGCAAAAATTTATGTTTTTCCATTTTCCTTGGCCAAGGTTCTGTTATTTGAAGGTAAGGTGTGGGAAGTCCTTCAGAGGTTCAATAGGAGACAGAGAATCGGATATAGTTTTTCTCTGGAAGGAACTTTCATCGAGATTAAAAAAAATGTTTAGGCTCTGCTTGCTACTGTAACCTCTAGTCTTCTGCCAAATGGCAATACAACAAAGAAATCCTCCTTTTCAAGTTCTGGTTAATAAAACAACACAACGCAAGACAAATAAACAGAAACAGAAGGCTTGAGCTCGCAGAACTTAGTGAGTCCATGTGTGCAGCAAAAAGGAGCCACTGTGCCTGGTCGGGCAGGCAACGTCTGCAGGAGACCATGGTATCCCAGACATGGGCTCAAGGTCTGAGATCCACCGTGCATGCATGCGGGTCCCCAGGCCAACAATATGGCGGACTGGAAAAATCTCACCAACAGCATCCCCTTTTCTCTCTCTTGCCTCCTTGCTCTTTAGCTTTGGTTCTTCTGCTCACGGAGATTTGAGCTCATGGCTTAATTTCTGGATGTTGTGGCTCCAGACTTGTTGACTGAGTGGATAGTGCTCAAAAGAGGGATGTCTTGTAGGAGTGATGATGACTTATCATTTTGGGTGCTTTAGGTAGAACTGAATGGTTAACTGAGTTATTGAAGCTCTAAGCTCAGCCTTCTCAGGCTGCTGGTCTTTCCTCTTCATGATGTTATTTCGTAGGGCTCAGCTGGGAGTAGGTGAGAGCTTGTGTTAGGTGAGAGGTGAGGGGCAAGGTGCAGGGGAGCTGGTGGCCTGCAAGTACCTAGAGGATTCATGCAGCGCTTGCAGTGTGAGCTAGGGGCAGGAAGGTGGCCACTCAGGAAGCAGTGTAGTAACAAAACCCACCCGTCACTTCCATGCTTCTCTTTTCTCTTCGACCTATGAAAATGCTCTCTCCCTTCTGCCTGCACTGGACTCCCTCTCTCCGCCTCCCACCAGCAGCTTTCAGCACAGGATTGAATGTAAGCCCCAAACCCATGAGGAAAGCATTTCCTAGTAGCTGTCTTTCCTCGGCTCACAGGAAAGTGGTTTCTCAGCTCCTCATCCCTGTTCTCAGGGGACATCTTCGGGCCATTAGGAGGCCATATCTATGGATCAGCTGCTGCTAAAACCTGGAAGCAGAGTAAACCCAACACTTGAAGAACTGCTAAGGATTTATGATGTTTCAGAGGAGAAACTGTTCATGAAAGCCAGCCAGCCAATTTCTCTGCAATGTGTTAAATAACAAACCAAGGATGGAGAGCTGTTTTTTGTTATTTGGAGCAAATTAAATGACAGGAGAGACCATGAAGCAGTTGGTGGGATGTCCTTTGGAATTCAAGTACGTGGAATGTTCACGTTTGGGGGGGACTTCACGCATTTGGTTGCTCTTCTTTCAGACTCGATACTTCTCCTGTTTTTGATAAATGTCTCTAGGAGATCTTCTGGGATATATGATTCTTGCGGATCTTGCAGAACTCTCTCCCAATTTCACTTTCTTGCTGAATGTTTTATTGTGCTACATGCTAAGTTGCTTCAGTTGTGTCCAACTCTTCGCAGCCCCATGGATTGTAGCCCACCAGGCTCCTCTGTCCATAGGATTCTCCAGGCAGGAATACTGGAGTGGGTTACCATGCCCTCCTCCAGGGGATCTTCTTGACCCAGGGACTGAACCTGTGTCACTTGCGTCTCCTGCATTGGCAGGTAGGTTCTTTACTAGATTCAATTCATCTAAGACTCTGTTTTTGTGGAGGGTGATCACCACAAAGAAAGCAGATCTGGACTATGCCCTCAGTAGGAAGCACTAAGTTTTGGACACCATAAAGGGCTTGCTTGATGGCTGCTTACATGCCTTCCTGTCCCCCTCTTTCTTTGGTACTGGCCATATCCTGCAGTGTTGAACCACCCTCCACTCCAGGGATGGGCCATGACTTGACTCCAAGGTAATTCTCTCCTTGAACACGGTTGGCTCAGGAGTGGTCATGAGACCTTATCCTGTTTGAGGCCAAGATCACAGAGACTCCTAGGAACATTGTCTCTTACTTTTAAGACAAGCAACAAATACCCCTTTTCTCTCTCTGCTTCATTTTTTGTCGATGGCCTTTTTAATATCATGAAGGAAGCTGGTCTGAGAACAAGGCTGATGCCCCAAAGAAGGCAGCTAGAGAGCCTCTCAGGGAAACGTAGCCAGAGCCTTGACTACATGTTCTTAGAAGAAGCCACTCAACCCCTGGACATCCTGCTATAGGAACAAATAAAATTCTTTATTGTTCAAGCCATTTAGCTGAAATTATCTTAGCTGATCTAGGGGTATAGACTCTTAGCACAGAGGGCTTCTCCTATGGCTCAGACAGTAAAGAATCTTCCTGAAATGCAGGAGACCTGAGTTTGATCCCTAGGTCAGGAGGATGCCCTGGAGAAGGGAATGGCTACCCACTCCAGTATTCTTGCCTGAAGAATTTCATGTACAGAGGACCTTGGCGTGCTACAGGCCATGGGACAGCAAAGAGTTGAACATGGCTGAGTGACTAATACTTAGACTGCACCCAGGGGAAGAGAACACAGGAATCTGAGGCTCTAGCCTGGGGTCTGAGGCTACTACTACTACCACTAAGTCCCTTCAGTCGTGTCTGACTCGGTGCGACCCCATGGACTGCAGCCTACCAAGCTTCTCCATTCATGGGATTCTCCAGACAAGAACACTGGAGTGGGTTGCCATTTCCTTCTCCAATGCATGAAAGTGGAATGTGAAAGTGAAGTCGCTCAGTTGTGTCTGACTCTTAGCGACCCCATGGACTGCAGCCTACCAGGCTCCTCCGTCCATGGGATTTTCCAGGCAACAGTACTGGAGTGGGGTGCCATTGCCTTCTCCTCTTTATGGGCCTGAGAGCAAGATGGGTCAAACTTCCATGTTTGATTCCCATGTTAAAGGAGTGTGATCATTTTTGCAACAATGTCACAAGGCCATGTGTGGGTCAGATAAGTCAGAGCTTTAAACATATAGGGTCAAATGTTATTACCACCCTTTGTCAGTTCAACTCTATCATTCCATCATAATGAAAATCACAGTGGCTAATTTCACCAAGAGGTGATAATGTGTCAGGCCCTGTGCTAATTGCCTTAATGACTGAGCTCATTTAATCTTATTGCAGTCATATAAAGTATGTTATTATGTTCCCATTTAACAGATGAAGTAAAAGTATTAGAAAAATTAATACTTTTTTCAATATTATTCATCTGATATGTGGGGAACCTTCCTAGTATCTGAGGATAATGATACTTGCTAAGCATGTGTGAAAAACTATGATCAACCGAGACAGTGTATTAGAAAGCAAAGACATTACTTTGCCAACAAAGGTCTGTCTAGTCAAAGCTATGGTTTTCCCAGTAGTCAAGTATGGATGTGAGAGTTGGACTGTAAAGAAAGCTGAACACCGAAGAACTGATGCTTTTGAACTGTGGTATTGGAGAAGACTCTTGAGAGTCCCTGGGACTGCAAGGAGATCCAATCAGTCAATCCTAAAGGAAATCTGTCCTGAATATTCACTGGAAGGACTGATGCTGAAGCTGAAACCCTAATACTTTGGCCACCTAATGTGAAGAACTGACTCATTTGAAAAGACCTTGATGCTGGGAAGGATTGAAGGCAGGAGGAGAAGGGGATGACAAAGGATGAGATGGATGGATGGCATCACCGACTCAATGGACGTGAGTTTGAGCAAGCTCTGGGCGTTGGTGATGGACAGGGAAGCCTGGTGTGCTGGAGTTCATGGGGTCCCAGAGTCTGACACAACTGAGCAACTGAACTGAACAGAACCATGTGTTGAAGAAATTGTTAATTGCACAAAAGTTGCTACCAGTTCTCCATTCTGTATTAGTCTTGTTCCCATTTTCCATGCTTTGCCACTGATGCTGTCACATCTAGTTTCCTGCCCGGCTCCACAAGTTTTGTGCTCAGTCACTAAGTCGTGTCCGACTCTTCATGACCCTATGGACTATGGCCCACCAGGCTCCTCTGTGTATGGGATTTCCTAGGCAAGAATACTGGAGTGGGTTGCCATTTCCTACTCCCCAACACCTTAAGTTAGTACAAATTTCCTTTTCATGATAACTACTCTACTGACTTACCTCACTTGTAAAATGAATAGTTTGTGCTAGTGGTGTTTTCACCACCCCTCCTTGTGTGTGTGTGTTGGAGTATTAATGGAAATAATTGGTCCTTCCAATATTTTAAGACTGTTAAAATAAGTGCATCTATCAAGGTGTCTGAAATAGTGGCTTACTGATCACAAATTGTATCTGTAAGTGATCAAATATCTTGCTTGAAATCTTGGAGGTGGGTATAGATTCCGTGTAATAAGGGTGGGGACTTCCTTACTGTCAAGACCAGTGATTTGCAAGTGAGGACAGTTTTGCACCTGTCACTCTCTCAGGGCAATGTCAGCCACATATGGAGACATTTTGAGGATCAAAACCAGAAGGTGATGCTGTGCTATTGACATCTTGTGGGTAGAGACCAGGGATGCCTTCAAACTTCCTCCGATGACACGTGACAGCCCCCACAACAAAGAATCATCTAGCCCCACTTGGCAGTCGTGCTCAGGCGCACCGACTCTGGTCTGGCCTTCCCCAAGGTCCAATGCTAACCTCTTCTTTCCATGCCATTCCTGTTGGGTTAGGAGCCTGGCAGCTCATCCTGTTCTGAGGATCTGTATGAATGGAATGCTCACAATTTGATATCCACGTTCAGGCTCAACAAAATCCTGGAGCCTGGTCAAGGGTCCTTCAACTGGAGTATCCACAGCTTTTTGCATAAAACTGATGATGAAAGGATCTTGCCCCAAAGAGTTGAGATCAGGCTTTCAGTTCCTACAGCTCCCCTTCACCCTGCCCAGGGCACTGAGCTTCCTACAAGCTTGACTGTCTCTTCATAGGCTCCTCCCCTTCCTCCTTGTTCCCTCAGGCTTGCTTCTATTGTCCCAGTCCCTGACCCGTTCCAAGGTCCTGACCGCAGCACCTTTGCTCCTCTATTGCCAACCCAGGTTCCCATTATCAAATCTCTTTACAGCAAAGTGTATGATCACTTTCCTTTCCTTCTGATTTATACACATCATGATAATACACATGATTTCCCACTTCACTCAGGACCTTCCCTTTCCATTCATAGGAATTTAAGTTAGATTTTTAAAAAGAACAAGCTATTAGAATGTCTTCTTTTAACCTTACACTGAAGTCGAAATTTTTCTTACAGCCTGTAAATTCCTCTAAATAACGACGAGGGAGTCAGGACACACAACAAAGAAAGAAAAAAAAAATCAAAAAGATGAAAATGTCGAGATCTTATTTCACTGCATTCGAGATTTCATATGTTTTTGCTCCCTGCACTTTGGAGTTACGAAGGAACTAGTGGAGTAGAAGATATTTTTATGGGTTTAGCCAGATGTTATGGACATCTGGTGACTAGTTTGTTTTTGAAGCATTTCTGAATGTTATGCTCAGAGGATGGGAACTGGGAGTTGAACAGTGGCTGCTCTGATCAGTTTAATAAACAGTATTTGCTTTGAGAGCAGAGATTAAGGAGAACAGAGATTAAGGGCAGAAGTAAGGAGAAGTGGTTCAGGCTAGGCAGAAGCAAATTTTTGCTGCCTGTGCTTCCATTTATTAATTTGAAGATGAGACTACCTGACATAATAGCCATAGCTCTAATTCACAGATTGTTTAGTGTAAGACAGGCCCTGCGCTAGTCTCTTTGCTTATGTTTTCTTATTTACATGCAGCTCTCATAATGTTCATCTGTGATACTCCATAAGGATGTCTGTAACGCTTCTAGAATTCACATTATTCTTTTTCTCCATTATCTGGATACATGCCATTCTTTAGACTTAAACATGTGGTTCTCACATTTAGGAATTTTACTGCTACCAATCCTAATATTTTTTGTTTGCTTTTTTCCCATGTGGTGTTGATGGGTTGTCTTAAGTTGTCCATGTTCATTGGTCCAGTTTGCTTAGAGAAGTTTCCAGGTTCATGGTGTTAGTGTGAGTGTGAAAGTCTTTAAGGGAAATGAAATTCTCCACCCCAAAGTCAAACCTTGGACTTTTATTTCATAAATTCTAGGGTGCAACTAGTGAATCAATTAATATCTTTGAGGAAAGGGCTAGATTTTTCTGGAGGAATACCTCTTGAACTTGAGCTCTTTGGAGGAATATCTCTTGGACTTGAGTTTTTTGGAGGACTATCTCTGGGGCTTGAGTCTTCTTTCTACCAGAGACAGGCTGAGGAAATAGATTGCATTTGGTGCTCAAATTCATATTGCAGAAAAGGAAAGGCTGCTATAGGGATATACTTGGTGAGTGGATTTGAAGGCTAATACAGAAGACTGTGAACAGAATTCTACCTCTCCCCAAACACCATAACTGACAACTGTGACTGTCATCCCAATGAATTAAGTTGTCTCCTGATGGGAGATTTTCTAGAGTTGGACCAAGGTTGTCAGTGGTCTTAACAAGAAGGTTCTAAGGTAAGTATTTTTTTAAAAAAAGGAGGGGGGTAAAAACAGACAATATATGCTGAATGGAACAAAAGATCCAAAGAGTCTTTCAAGGAAAAGAGCAGGGTGTTGAGATCAAGAATTCAGGAGGTGGGCAGAAAAGATCTTTATGTGGGAGCCAGAGACTAGAGATCTAGTTAGAGTCCAGAAGAAGTTGGAAGATGCAGACCCAGCTAGCCCTTGGTGAGGGGGTGAGGGGGTGAGGGGTCCAGAGCTGGCCTTCCAGACCCCACACCCCAGTCCCAACTGTAGCAGTGGAGCAACCCTGGAAGGTCAATGGTAAAGGTCTGGGGAACTGGTGATACAAATGAGCAAGCCTGTACCCTGGCCTAGAAGCTTCAAGAACACCTATCCATTATTTGAAGACTAGAGACTTCTCATAGCTTAGAGGACTCACAAGAGATTTGCCTGTTGCCTTGGAGTGAGCAGGCTTGGTGTGCTCAGATGAGGCCATGGCATCTTGTTTCACCAAGTTGGTGGAAGGATTTCATTTATCAGGAAAGTCCTCAGCTTCAGAGAGTAAGGAGGGACAGTGGGGTGAGTAGGAAGAAGACATACACTGGAAGGCAGAATGTGTTATGGAAGTGTCTCCAAAAGGTGGTATCCTCATACCTCCTCTAATTTTAGGAGAGGAGACCGATTTTAAACAAGCAAAACTAGTGTAGAGAGTTTTCAAAAAGCTTATAAAGCAACTCTGAAGACCATAGAGCCCCCAAATAGTTCACATCTTAGTTCTCTTTTTCTACAACTTTTGCTTTCAGGATGGAGCAGTCAATGATATCAAGATGGCTCTGGGAACCAGGACTCCTCTCTGTCACATTCTGTTAGTTAAGGGCAAAAATAATTGCGGTTTTACATTGTTGAACTTTGCCGTTTGATATTTGAATACATTATTAAATAAAGGTGATTATGTTGCAGATCATTTTAATGAACATTTCTCACTTTATGTTTTTTTTGCTAATGACATTACTTTCATTAGCTTTAATACATTAAAATAAAAAGTATTTTTATTCTAGACTATAGAAATGATATTAGACAAAAAGCCAATTCAAGCGATTTTTAAAATCCAAACTCAAAATGGGGTGTAAAACCACAAGGACAACTAGCAACACCAGCAACGTATTTGGCCCAGGAGCTGCTAGTGAATATACAGTGCAGTAGTGGTTTAACAAGTTTTGCAAAGAAAACAAGAGCCTTGAAGATGAGGAACAAAGAGGCCGGCCATTGGAATTTGACAATGACCAATCGAGAGTCGTCATCAAAGCTGATCCTCTTACAACTATGTGAGAAGTTGCTGAAGAACTCAATGTCAATCATTCTATGGTCGTTCAGCATTTGAAGCAAATTGGAAAGGTGAAAAACCTCACTGAGTGGGTGCCTCATGAGCTGACCAGAAATAAAAAAAAATTGGAGTGTCGTCTTCTCTTATTCTACACAACAGTGAACCATTTCTCTATCACATTGTGATGTGCAATGAAAACTGGACTTCATATGACAACCAGCAATGATCAGCTCAGTGGTTGGACCAAGAAGAAGTTCCAAAGCACTTCCCAAAGCCAAACTTGCACCAAAAAGGGGGTCATGGTCACTGTTTGGTGGTCTGCTGCCCATCTGATCCACTACAGCTTTCTGAATCTTGGCAAAACCATTACATCTGAGAAGTATGTTCAGAAAATTAATGACATGCACCAAAAACTGCAACACCTGTAACCAGCATTGGTCAACAGAAAAGGCCCAATTCTTCCCCATGACAATGCTCGACTGCATGTCACAGAACCAATGCTTCAGAAGTTGAACAGACTGGGCTATGAGTTTTTGCCTCATCTGCCATATTCACCAATCCCTTGTCAACTGACTAACTCATCTTCCAGCATTTCAGCAACTTTTCGCAGGGGAAACACTTCCACAACCAGCAGGAGGCAGAAAATGCTTTCCAAGAGTTCACTGAATCCCAAAGCATGGATTTTTAATGTACAGGAATAAACCAACTTATTTCTTGTTGGCGAAAATGTGTTGATTGTCTGGGTTCCTATTTGATTAATAAAGATGTGTTTGAGCCTAGTTATAATGATTTAAAATTCATGGTCCAAAACTGCAATTACTTTTGTGCCAACCTAAATACAAAGAAGAAAGCTTTTTAAAATTTTGGAAATCTTCAAAATAGAAAGAATAGTTTGTGAATGGATCCTCTCAATAAATAAAAAGAAAGATTACCTTCTATGATATCAAATTTCACATACAGTTTAAGTATCTTTACCATACAGGACCAACCAAATTCTTTTAACTCTATAAAGTTTCCATTATTTCATTTTGCCAGAGAAATCTTCCAGCAAATAATTTGCTCAGCTTGGAAAAATTTTAACTAGCCCTTTCCATATCAATCAAGTTCAGGGAAAATATATTTCATGTATCAGTACTCTATAAAGTGTAGTCTTAGAAATGTGGATTATATTTTTAATATTTATTAAAATTTTTTCTTTGTTGGCTGACTTATTTTAGGTCCACAGGCATGTGCTTTTATTGCGTTTATTGTAGGCTTAATTCATGTGTTCAGGCGACTCTAACATCTTTCTGTTCATGAAGATCATTTAAGATGAAAGGCATTAAAATAAGGTATACTCTGGATAGCAAAGCATCTGTTTAATACAACCCTTCTTTATATTACTTATTTCTGGTGCTGGGCATCAAAGAAAAAAAATGAAAAGTCGGCAATGTTCTCTTAAAAATACGTCAAGGGCCCCAACTCTTTAACAACACAGGAAATGTCAAATATTATATGGATATAAATAACTCAGTAAAACAGGGTTACAAGAACATCTGGCTTTGCACAATTCCACGCACTCGGCTGGCGCAGAGATATTTCAGTAATACTATCCAGTCGCTGGGTTGTGTGAGACTGTGGGGCACAGAAGGGAATTTGAGTGTCGAGTGAAAAATGTGCTTGTAAAAGGGTCTGAACTGTTATCTGTCTAATCCGTCCTAATCTGTTCAGTCATTTGTTCTGGGGGCTCCAAAGAGGAAATACTGACCCCCTCTGGAAGCTACCTTCTTAGATGGACACTCCCAGAGCCCAGTGAGAGGGGTGGAGGGTGGAAGGTTAATGATCCTTAAGACACGCACTGCCCCACTGATAACTGGAGAGATCATTTTAAAAGGGACATCTCAATTTTCAGGGGAAATTGCAACTTTATTTCAGCTCTAACATTGGGAAACCGTCGGGAAGGATGTGACACGTGTCTCCTTTGTTCTGGTCAGTTTTGTCTCTGACCCCATAGGGCTCTGCTCTGTGTGTTCCCCCTCTCTCTCCACTGCTTCTTGGTATCCAGTGAAGGCTTCCCTGGGGTCGGATGGGCTGGGGGAAAGGCGGTTTGTCCAGTCTAAATCCTTGGGTGTTCACTTCTTTACTCGCACTTGAAAAAGAAAGCAAAATCCTCACCACAAATATACCCAAAGCCTTCACACAAGGGACTTAAGGTATACGGTTGTCCTCTCAGTTATGACGTTCAGCATTATTAAGAATAAGAAAGGGCAATACCATCCACCGCACTGGAGGGCAAAGACAAATATAAATGACCAGTACGTCTTAGATTTTTTCAGGCTCATTCCCAAATAGATTTCACTTGTTTATTCTGCAAATATTGAGTAACTACCATGCACCAAGCTCTGTGGTAGGTAAAAAACTCAAAGTCCTTCTTTTGCCTTCAAGGAGCTTGCAGTCTGAAGGGGAAGGCAACACTTGAACGCTAACAGTTTCAATCAGATCCAACCCAATCCAGTCCAATCCAGTCATCCTGGTCCAATACAGTGTTTTCTAAACTAAAGTAAACCATTGAAAGAAATTAATTGCCAGATGAAGTACTTGCTTAAATAATTCCTACCAAACTTTTGAAAATCTAGTTTCTACATCTCCAAGAGTCTTTTAGGAAACGAGTTGATCATCTGTTAAAGTCAAGTCTATACTGGAAAAGCACAGGTGATTTAACTGAGCGCAGTACTGACCAGTACTGGGACAGGAAGCATAGGTAAAGCTGATTTCCAGCTGAAGAAATTGTCTTGAGGTGAAAGAAATTCCTTTCTGGGGAGTATGATCGGTAAGTGTGCCAGACAATCTGGCTTGTTCAGTGGTTCCTGGAGACCCCAAATGTGTGTGTGTTCAGTCATGTCCAACTCTTGCAGCCCCATGGACTGTAGCCCACCAGGCTCTTCTGTCCATGAGATTCTCCAGTGCCATGGGCTTCCCAGGTGGTGACAGTGGCTTAAAAAAAAAATCTGCCTGCCAATGCAGGAGGCACAAGAGATGTGGAGACCCCAAAGTGCTAACCTTATGGTATATTTTTTGTTCTTTCTCAAATGTGTGTGTGTGTTAGTCACTTAGTCGTGTCCAACTCTTTGCGACCCCATAGACTGTAGCCCACCAGGCTCCTCTGTCCATGGGATTCTCCAGGCAAGAATCCTGGAGTGGGTTGCCATTTCCTTCTCCACCTTTTTCAAATAACCTTATTCTATTCACCAATTAATTGGTTAATTCAACCAATGTGTTTCTATGGAGCATCTTCTAGGAGTGAAGGTCTGTGAGAGATGCTAAGTCTTTGCTTTCACTAAGTTCAGTTGGGTGGAATAGCCATGTAAATAGCCATCCCCGCTGGGGAAAGAAACTTCTGGTTAGAAGGCAAAACCCCAAGTAGGATGGGTCAGAAATCATTGGATGGGTCAGAGTAATTCTCACACTAAATATTCAGAGGTTAAATTGAATTTTTCATTCCAAATTATCCTGATTAGCTGTATACCTTGTTTGCATTAACTGGATAATTTCCCAGAAACCTTTTATTGCTTTCTCTGTAGACTTGACTTGGAAGGGAATGGTCAGTCACCTGAACTAGAGGCTTTGCATAAACTGGGAGTTTGGTTCTTTAGAATGTCGAGAGGGTGCCCCCTAGGTTTATTTGTGGCGGGGTCCCAGCCCCCACATACCAGCCAGACCTAGATGAGCACTGCTGAGCATCACTTGCCAACTTGCCCTCCTGCTGGTTTCATGCAAGAAGAAACTGCCCCCTACACCACTGAGATCGTGACAAAGGCCAGTACATTTCAGGAAATTCAACTTGACAGAAACTCTTGCCTTCTGCTCTTGCCCAAGTGGTGTGGTGTAGCAAGACTCCAGGTCAGAGCCATGGGCTGCCACCGAAGGTTCTTGACCTTCTCTGCAGAGATGGAAATGCCTGGGGGGCTGAAAGCTTTGGCAGAGTTGAGATAAACACTCAGGTTACGGCATTTTTCATCTGTTTAACCAGATCTCATTATGTTGTCAAACAAGACTGTGGTGCTTGCAAGAAACAGCAACAGTATTCTTGTTGAGAGTTGGGACGAGATGTAAGAATTTATTTTTTCCATGAGGGTTAATTTCCCTAATGCTGGGATGCAGTCAAACTTTTCATTGGGATGGAAGTGGGGGTGGTGGTGGAGAGAATAAAGTTCTTAGAGTCTTTATAGAAAGTTTGATGGCACTTCATAGAGCCCGCACCTTGCCTGCTGGAGAAATGAAGATTTTAGTGATCATCTTGCTTGAATCCTCTGCAGAGGACTTTCTCAAGGCTCCCTACAGAACCTTTCCCTAATCATATATTCTCCTACTGTGGCTTCTCTCACACACCCCTTCTGTTGATTCCAGGAAAATGCCACTTTATTTGTATTTAAAGTAACTTCTCTGTCTTTTCTAGGTTGAGTTAACTTTAACAATTGCTTAGTCCTGATGATGCTCAAAAGCTAGGTAAAGTTAATTCTCCCTTTATTTAGAAAATATTTGAGTCACTGGTTTGTGAAGGTGATCTTATGATGTTCCTCCCCCACATTTGCATGACTATTTTAAAACGTCTTCAATGGAGAATGGATACATGTGTATGTAAGGGTGAGTCCCTTTGTTATCCACCTGAAACTATCTCAATGTTGCTGATAAGTTATATTCCAACATAAAATAAAAAGCTAAAAATAAAAATTAAAAATACATAAAAAATCGTTGTATACTTAAAATGTTTTAGTGGCGTGGTGGTATTTAGTCACTAAGTCGTGTCCGACCTTCTGCAACCCCATGGACTGTAGCCTGCCAGGCTCCTCTGTCCATGGGATTTCCCAGACAAGAATACTGGAGTGGGCTGCTGTTGCCTTCTCCAGGGGATCTTCCTGATGCACGGATTGAATCAGCATCTTCTGCATTAGCAGGCAGTTTCTTTACCACTGAGCCACCAGGGAAGCCTTGGGCAAATTTTAGAATATGGACATTATGACTCAATTAAGCTGTTTTCCAAAACCTGAAAAATCACAATTTCACTTATATATTTCTTACTAATAAATGAAAGCAATATGTGTTCAAGGAATTTAACCTTTCGGTTTTCAGATTCTTTCAACAGTTAATGAGGAAAGTGGGTCCAGAAACATTCAATAAGTGTACTTGTCCAAAGAATAAAACATTTCCCACTTTGTAGTTTCGGGGAAAAATGAAACTTCTCAGCTCTCCTAGACTTCTAGTGCTCTCCCTTCACCTCCTGCCCTATGGAGATGGTTCTGCTTCACTGGGAAAAAGGAAACCATCAAATAGGAATCCCTTTAACTTCCTGCCACCAGATCTGCATCTTATATCTGCCTCCGTATTTCCCTTCTTCCTTCCTATGGCCGTGGAGAAAGGTCTCTTAGGTAGTTGTTTTACAAAGCAGGAAGCATACAGCATGACCAGAAGAGCTGTCTAAAATCTTGTACCCAGCAAAGAGCAACAACAGAATTTGAACTCAGGTCTCCAGACGCTTTGGTTTTACTGCCCTTTGGTTTTTTTCTTTTTTCATTTTTAATAGACTTTATTCTTTTAGAGCAGTTTTAGGTTTCCAACAAAGTTGAGAGGTAGCTGTAATTTTCCATACAATACATTCCCTGCTCCCATAAATGCATAGCCTTTCTTAAGAGCAACATCACTCACCAGAATGGTACAATTTTTTTTTAAACCAAGGATGAATCTACATTGACCCATCGTAATTCCTGAAAGTCTATAGTTTACCTAGGTCTTCCCTGGTGGCTCAGTGGTAAAGAAGCTGCCTGCCCACGCAGGAGACGCAGGTTCGATTGCTGGGTTGGGAAGATCCTCTGGAGAAGAGAATGGCAACCCACTCCAATATTCTTGCCTGGAAAATACTATGGACAGAGGAGACTGGCGGGCTACCGTCCATGGGTTTCCAAAGAATCGGACACAACTTAGTGACTGAACAACAGCAACAAATAGTTTACCTAAGGGTTCATTCTGGATGTTGTGTGTTCAGTGCTTTTAGACAAATGTATAATGATATGTATTCATCATTATAGGACCTTACAGAGTATTTTCTCTGCCCTGACACTACTCTGGGCTCTGTCTGTTCATGTCACCACTGCCTTGCCCTGCTGTCTGCCTGCTGTCTGGCCACCGCTGATCCCCTCGGTTTTGCCTTTTCCAGATGTCATACCATTGGAATCATACGGTATGTAGCCTTCCCAGATTGGCTTCTTTCACTTAGAAATAGGTATTTAAGCTTCGTCTATGTCTTTTCATGGCTTGATAGCTCAATTTTTTTTAGCACTGAATGATATTCCATTCATATTCTGGATGGACCACCATGTATTTTTATTTCTTTATTTTTATATGTATACCTATGGCTGATTCATGTTGATATATGGCAGAAGCAATTGCAATATTGTAAAGTAAGTATGCTCCAATTAACAATAAAATAAAATTAAAAAATAAAAATCGTTTGTTTTTAAAAAGAACATACAAAAGACGATAACAAGTGAAAGCACATCAATGAGCATATAGTTCTTTTATTTCAAAACTCTCCATAAATACTTGGCCAATCTTAATTTCTCTTTCTCAGTAGGTTACATGGTATCTTACCTGTATATTTATAGGGTCTTTTCCTGTTATCCTTATGTTTACAATAAATTTCCATATCAAAGGGTCATAATATATACTTGCATTTTTGAAGTAGTAGAATAATTTTCCTCCTGTAATATGGAGATTAAATTGATACTATTTACTTTCTTCTTATATTACAAAAATGGAGATTTCAGCCCAAAGCTGGAATGAATAGAAACATTTAAACTGTGAGGAAGACCTGAATTAATGACAGGTTTCTGTAGCACTTTATGTCCACAGAGCCTTTTTGCTTGTATATTGCCATGGATACTATTTTGAGTATTCAAGATGATTGGGAGTGAAAAACTCAGTTTACAAGCTTTTTGAAGCAGATCAGACTGTTTAACATGAGGGGTCCCTGTCAAGTCCTTCAGGGCATTGTGGCTTGCTCATCTTCCTGCCTTTAGTTCTGAAATAGTTGATACAGAGCAAATTTTTGCTGAATTGGAAGATCCTAAAAGTTACAAGCGGCAGAGCTGTGGAACTCTGTGAGCATCGGTTCTGGAGCCAAACAGTCTTGGGTTCCGAGCCTGCCTGTGAGGCTAATTACCTGGGTGTTTCGGGGCAAGAACTCCATCACTTCCTGACTTATTGTTCCTGCATGGAGAATACTAGTGTATCTCAGAAGGTTACTGTAAAGATTAAATGAGCTAGTACAGTCAAGTGCACCAACCACACTACACAAGGGCCAATATTTGGCTCAGATATTAATTGAATATCTGTCCTGTGACAGGTTGACCGAGGGCAGATGCATCTCTGTCATGTGCCAGGCATTGTGCTCAGCTGTGGGCAAAAGTATAAACAGGATCCAGTTTCCACCTTATTTATACAGTAAGGGGTTCAAACAAGTAAGCAGGTGATTGTGTGTCCAAGTGTGCTCAGTCGCTCAGTCCTGTCTGACTCTCTGCAGCCCCACGGACTGTAGTCTGCCAGGCTCCTGTGTCCATGGAATTTCCCAAGGAGTGGGTTGCTGTTTCCTACTCCAGAGGATCTTCCTGACCAAGGGATTGAACCTGTGTATCCTGTGTCTCCTACACTGGCAGGCGAATTCTTTACCGCTGAGCCACCTGGGAAGCCCAATCAGGTGATTACAACAGTGATTTCATATATATATATATAGATATCATATATATGATACAGATACATATATATATATATAGATATATATATGTGATATCTATATATATATGTTATTTTCTATATAAAATAACAACTGTAGTTATTTTATAACTTGGTCCTGGGAGCTTTGGGAGCACATAGCAGGGGGTCCATTCCCCAGTCTTGCAAGGATTTCCTGCAAAAGTGGAGTGAAAACTGACCAAGACCCTTCACACCTATGGAAGGAAGTGAGGACTCAAGATCCATTCAGCTCATCACTGCCTTGGATTTCCTGGAATATTAGGGATTTAAGGACAAAGCTATTAGCAGATGTGCTTATTCACTTAAATAATCGTCTCAGCGCCCTTCCCTGGGGCAACAGCAGTAACTGCTACAAGACTGCAGCCTCTGGGGGCTATACACGGCGTTTCAGGGATTATTTGGTCTCCTGTTTATCTTAGCTTGTGCCCAACTGGGCACCATGTCTGGGTCCACAGCGTGTTGCTTTATCTTCTGAAACACTTCTTCCTCTTGTGGACACTTCCCCGTAAGTTTCCTGTTTCCATCAGAACTGACGTATCCTTAGAGACTCTGGGCTCGTGGATGAAGCACACTCGCCAGGAGAGTCAAACTGCCCTGAGCACTCCACAGAGCAGCTCTTTTTCCTTCCTTTTCTTTGCTTGGTTCCTTTCTTCTTTCCACTTATCTCTCCACTCCATTCCCCACTTGCCCCAAATCCTCCGACTTCCTCTGTCCATTCCAAAGGAGGATTTCAGACACCTTGTGATCCAGGGCCTCTATTAGGAACAGGGAGCCTCTTGAGTCCACTTCAGCTTTGGACAAAGCAATTATCTTGGTGCAAGCAGATGAACAGAATAAAATCTGTAGGTCATTCAAAACCTCCAAAATCTCCCTTCTGCCTTACAACCTTTTGCCTTAGCAGAGCATTAATTACCCTTATTCACTGAGGTTAAGGCAATAAAGCCCGTTAAGATTTCAGATGCTAACTAAGAGAAGATAAATACTGGTCACTGATCCCACAGTACGAATTAGTCCTCTGCTACCCCTGCCCCAGTCCTGAAGGCATAAAACCCAAAACATGGGATTTGGTTTGTTTTTGTTTTAATTTTCATTTTATATTGGAGCATGGTTGATTAACAAGGCTGTGTTAGTTTCAGGTGTACAGCAACGTGATTCAGTTATACGTATACATGTATCCATTCTTTTTCAAATTCTTTTCCCATTAACATTATTACAGAATATTGAGCAAAGTTCTCTGTGCTGTACACTAGGTCCTTGTTGGCTGTCTATTTCAAATATAGTAGTTATATGTATGTCTATCCCAACCTCCCAATTCATCCCTCACTCCCCAGCCTTCCCCACTGGTAACCGTAAATTCATTCTCTAAGCTTGTGAGTCTGCGTCTACCCAAACATGTGGTTTTTATAGGAACTAAAAAATATAGAGAATGGGGGCTGTTACCTGAAGGACAGAGGTTTTGCCACAGCAGAGGCCCTGCTGGCATGGGCTTTCAGAATCTGGAAATAAGGGTGCCCAGTTTTCCCCTTCCTGTCTTCCTCTCCCCCGCCCCCTTCCTTCCTTCCTTCTCTCTCTCCCCTCATCCACCTAATCAACGAACACCTATCTGTGAATGCCCCTTGCAGGCAGGTCATGCGTTGTCTGGCTTCAGGGAATTTGAAGATGAACAGCTGAGTGCAGCAGAATGACAGAGGAAACAAATGATGTGCCTGAACCGTAAAAAGTGTTATGAGAGCTGGAGGCACTCCATACCCATTCTGGTGGGATCAGAGACATTTTCTCAGGGCATTTGAGCAGGAACTTGAAGATGAAATAATTATTTTCCACCTGGACTTGGTGGGGCAGGACTGAAAGTACCTGGACAGCAAGGAGATCAACTCAGTCCATCTTAATGGAAATCAGTCCTGAATATTCACTGGAAGGACTGATGTTAAAGCTGAAGCTCTGATACTTTGGCCACCTGATGCTAAGAGCTGACTCACTGGAAAAGACCTTGTTGCTGGGAAAGATTCAAGGCGGGAGGAGAAGGGGTTGACAGAGGATGAGATGGTTGGATGGCATCACCGACTCAATGGACATGAGTTTGAGTGAACTCCAGGAGTTGGTGATGGACAGGGAAGCCTGGCATGCTGCAGTCCATGGGGTCACAGAAGAGTCAGACACGCCTGGGCAACTGAACTAAACGGAACTGATGCGAACAGACGACTCATTGGAAAAGTCTCTGATGCTGGGGAAGTCTGAGGGCAGAAGGAGAAGAGGAAATCAGAGGATGAGATGGCTGGACAGCATCACCGATGCAATGAACATGAACTTGGGCAAACTCCGGGAGATAATGAGGGACAGGGAGGCCTGGCATGCTGCAGTTCATGGGCTCACGGAAGAGTCGGACATTGACTGGGCAAGTGAACAACAACAGAAACTCTGGATGAAGCAGTTCTGGAGCCGGAGGTGGTCTGAAAGGAGAGCAGCCCCCTGTGTCTGGGAACAGGATGTGGGTGGGGTGGGGGAAAAGTGGGAGAGAGGGTGACTGTGGGAGGTTGGGGGGGGATGAGTCTTGAGAAGGGCTTTGTGGACTTTCTCTTCCCTCAGGCACTGAGGGAGTTAGTTAAAGCAAAAGCGCTGGGTGACCTCCTAGCAAGCATCTCCATTGTGTGGAAATGTGCTCAATGGTCCTCATAAATGGTCCTTTTCTTATAAATCCGTGTTTCACAGAGGAGGGCTGAGCACGCTGAGTGAGGCGAGCGCTGAAGAGGGAGGAGGCCAGTCTGCCGGGAGTTGTGGGTTTTCCTTGGAGCGGGTTTTTGAGGGAAAAGAAAGCATGGAGAACCTCTCCCTCCAACCCAAGGCTGTGTCAACACAGTCATCAAACACAGTGATGAAATATACCAATGGGGAACTCCTCGTCAACGCACTAATTAAAATCAAAATCCATTTGATTTTTCTTAGATTTTCCTGTTTGGCTTTGCACAAGTGAAGTATAATTTGCTGGAGTCTCCCTTCTCTCCAGGTGGCTGGTACCAGCCTTGGCCACCTTGAGATTCATCCATTTGTAGGAGAGAAGCAAGGGGAGAGGAGAGATTCAGGGCACAGAAGCTTCTCTGGTGGCTCAGTGGTAAAGAATCTGCCTGCCAATGCAGGAGACGCAGGTTCTATCCCTGGTCCGGAAAGATCCCACATGCTGTGAAGCAGCTAAGCCCGTCCGCCACAGCTACTGAGCCTGTGTTCTAGAGCCAGGAGCCACAGCTACCGAAGCCCACAGGCCCTGAGCCTCAACTAGAGATAAGGCCCTTGCAGCAATGAAGACCCAGCACAGTCAAAATAAGTAAATAAATAAAATTATTTTTCAAGGGTTCAAGGCACAGAGGACAGACAGTGGACAGAGGTGCTTGTGTGGGCGGCTGGCCTTATCTGTTCCACCTCGCTTCAAACACTGGAAACTTTTTTGGGGGGGACCCTGTGGACTTTGGGGGTCTTCTACAAGCAAAGCCCTGTGGAGACTGGAGGTAGGGGGGACTAATCCAGTGGGAGGGACGGGAGACGCAAATGTGTATCTGGTCAGCACCTCCTGTTTGTTGCTTTTGGTCCCCAGGAGTGAGACTCCTAGCCGCCTGTGGGTCTCTGGGGTCCGGAGGAACCGGGGGCCCCCTCCTTCTCCTCCAAGACAGAGTCTGTGGTAGGAGATAGAACAATAGCAGATGGGAGGGTATTGCCTGAGGGACAGAGGCAGCCTTGCAGACCTTGTGTTTGCCCGAGGCAGGACCTAACTGGCTCGAATCCTAGGTCAGTTTTGTCTGCAAAATCATTTTGGACCAAAGCTCAGGTATTTGAGGTCAGCTGTGTGCAGCCAGGCTGCTTATCCCTATGACACAGTCATGGCCGGCAGGGCCCCCTGGGCAATTTGCTTTCTCTCTTGGACACGTGGGGCCCTGCTGTGGCTCGTGCCCCCTCCTGTCTCCTCCCTGACCTTTGCCAGTGCGGCCTCAGGAACCCTCAGTCCAACTTTTCATCATCTTCTACCACTTTTAAAGGACATTTTAAAAATACAAGTAGAACTTTTCAACCCAAAGTCGTGGTCTCCCGACTCAGCTGGACCCAGAGGTTCCATCCACCCTGTCACTGGCTTGGGGTCATCTGTCTTCATGACCTTCCCCTCCTGCTTCTCCCCACTCTCTTCAGGCTCCCTTTAAATATGCCAATCCCTGATTCGCATGGCTGTCTTTCCCATTTTACAGAAAGGAAAAGAGAAAGAGAGCAGAACTTGTACTTCCTCCCACACCACTGGCTGCTTACACATGTCTCTGCAACTTTCCATATGGCGTCACCTCCTTCCGCTCAGCTCCAAGCAGAAGGGATTATGACCACTGCAGTGTGGGGCTTGTCCATCCAATGCTGCTTGGACCCCTGTCCATCTGACTCTGTTTTCCAGGAATTGTAGCTTTCTCTTCTTATGTCTTAGCTTCTCTCTCTCTGTTGCTTATCCCCTTCGGCTTATAGAGGTGCCGAACTCCTCCCCACCTTTCATTGCTTCTTTCAAGGGCACCCCTCTCCCCAATCAAAGTTCTCTTGCTCTTTGTGCCCACCATCCCTGGAGCAGTTTTTACCTGGGTCTCCATTCCCTCTCCTGACCTATACTTCAGACCCACTCCAAACCCTGTCTTTTCCAAGGGACGTCAGTTCATTCAGGAGCACCAAAGGGAGACTTATTTTATAGATGAGAACTGAGGCTCGAGACAGACATCAACTAATAAATGGCAAAGCTAGAATTCAGAGGTAGGTTTTCTTTATTCTAACATCTGTACTTTCTCCTGATGTGATGCTGATGGGAGGAGCCGACTGTCGGTACCTAGATGCCTCTCTGGATGTGTTCTAAAAAGCAGATGATGTTGCAGGTAGGTAGAAGGGAATTTTAGAAGTTAGAGGCAAGGAAACTCATCAAAACAGCTTTCTAGTTATGGCAACTCCTACTTACCCCCTCTCCAATGCTCAACCTCCTCTCTCAAGCACACAATCACACACCTACAAAGACCCACATATGGCATGTTTAGCAGAACACATCATAAACACCCAGTGATTATTTGCCAAGTGAATGAAAGCCCAGGCAGGAAAAGAGGCAAATGTCCACGATATTTGATCCTCGATTGTGAGTGGGGAGGAAGCCCCGTCCTGGCTCATTACTCCTTTGGCCTGGAAGGAGGCCATTGTCCAGGTCGCTTCAGCAACGCCTGAGACCCCTGGTGAACTGGGCAAGGAGGGCGTGTCTCTGAGAGGCAGCACACCTGTGTGCAGGTGGCAGGTGGGTCTGGCCTCCTCTGCGGTCATATAGCCACTTCCTACCGGGAAAGAGGGATATAGCTGTGTTTACTTCATGGAGTTGCTGGGAGATTTCAGCAAGCTTTCACAGCATGGCACCTAGGACATGGGGACTGTGAGAGCTTAGATACTGCTGGTGTTTAGTGGCGAAGATGTTGATGGTGGTGAAGAAGATGTCACAACCCTGCTGTCAACTTAGTGTACCCGTTGAGCAGTGCTTGAGCACCTCATGCATGCTGAGAACTGTGCTGGGTGGGGCGAGTGTGGGGATGAACTAGACCCTGGATGGGAGGAGACTCGGGGCTTACTGTGATGATCCCTGGACTCTGGGACTTGAGTGGGCAGCCTTCCTAAGAAGTGAACACCTCTGGTCTGGCAAGAGCCTTTGAGGAAGGACTGCTCCAGGATCTCAGGGGCCCCCATTTCCTGCTCCTTCTCTGAAAGAGGGCTGTCTTTTGAGTCTGAATGTCCTGGGGCAGCCAGGGTTATGAGAAAGCCATGGGGTAGGGACCCGAGCAGGATCATGTTAACTGCCTGAGAGCCCCTGCTTGGTAACAGGAGCTTGTGAGAGCCGGGGAGGCTCCAGGCTTTGGGGAACCCCCTGGGCTTGGCAAGGTGTAGCACTCTATGAGTTTTAGGTGAATGGTGCTCTTTGTAAATAAATGGTGCTGGGGCGGTCTCTCCATTTGGTCCTTTTTGCCAAAAGGACTTTGCCCTTCTTCTCCCTTTCCAGGATGGTGAGACAGAAGAGAGTGCCCAGAGCCCAGGGCATCAAGGACAGGCAGCCCCTCTAAACATCTGCTGAATGAGCCACCTGAGGCCAGGGTCCGCTTGAGCTGGGATCGAAGCTTCTTATCCCCTGTCAGCTATTCCGTTTGCGTCTCATAGGGACCACTCTTCATGGGCATTAAAAAAGAAAACACTACAGAGATGCAAAAGGTCTGGGCCTTTGGGGACACGAGTCATTTCTTTTCTGGCTCAGCTGTCACGTCTTCTTTGACAAAGGTCACCCGGTGTTGCTGTGTGGATGTGATTTATCTTTCTTAAAAACAGTGCATGTTTTACACGTGAATTTACTAATGCTTTTCTTTCTTAACATGTTTGGGTTTTTTGGTTTGTTTTTTTTTTTTTGTCCCTTTACCTCTATTTTGTTGCAAGTGCCTTCCTAGTTGGATTCTGGTTGTCCCAGAATCCCATGGTGGGAGGGGCTTCTCTCTGGTGATTATGTGCTTTAGATCAGGAGTTGACTGGGGCTCCTTAGCCAGCTCCTTCGTCATCAGTGCAGCGTGTCGTGCCCAGGAAAGAGGTGATAAATGACTTTCAAACAGAAACTCAGGCTAAGAGAAGATGTCACTGGCTCCTTGGGAGGTTACTGCCCTGTCACTATGTCCCCACATCATTCCAGCCCCAGGCCAGGCAGGCCTCCAAGTGGAAGCTCAGGTTTCTCTTATAAATCTCTAGCATCTTCTAAAAAACCAAAGAAGCTAGGACAAATTGTTAACCCTTGGTGTGAGTGCCCACCACACTCCCCTCATCCTGCCTTTTCCACCATGTGTTCCCTCCTCCCCCATGCCAAGTCCCTCTTCCCAGGTCTCTGAGGCTCTGCATACTCTCCTTTGACCAACCGTTCTTTCCCTGAAGTGGTTCCCAGTAGCTCAAGTGGTTCTTCTTCTGCTAAGGTTCTGTGTGTGCCTCCAACAGGGTGGTCACTGCCCTGCTGTGCCCCCTGGCCAGGACCCTCCACCCTCCACCACAGCATTGTCACGCATGCCAGCTCTTGCCTGCCCCGGGCTCTGAGTATCTCAGGGAAAGGGTCCTCTCATCTGCCCACCTGTGGGAGTAGGAGCATCCAGAGTGGGAGCCGGGCTGAGCTTGCTGGATGATGCGTGGTCCACGGTGGACACAGCAAAGCCATCGCTGTGCCTGATGCATCAGGGACCAGAGGGGCTGCAGGGCCGCTAGTTTGGGCCTTGCCTGTTTCTCAGCATCTCCTGTGAGATGTCAGCCTCTCCTGCATTGCACCACCGGCGTTTGAGCAGAAGGGGTCTCTCCAGGCGCAGAACACAGGTTCCCTGCGCTAGAGCCTGGGACGCTGCTGAGAGGAGCCTTGTCTAGTGAGGAGCAAGATTCCTGGACAATGCCGGCTTCACTGCTGTACAGAGAGGAACTCTGTGCCTCTCCTCTCTCCAAAGAAAGGCTCCTAAATTTGGCCTCCAAATGGAAGGCGTGCTTGCAAGACCTTTCCCCATGGAAGACAGCTTCTCATCTCCCTCCTAGCCCTAAACGCAAGTGTCCCTTTTGTGAAAATAAAGTACACAAGGAAGGAGTTTCTCTCTATTTTTCTTTTACATTTTAATTATTTTAATTTAAATATTTTATTTTAATGTTTATTTTGTTAAATAAATTAATTATTTAAATTATTTTAATTTATTTTATGATGGCAATTATCATGTACTGTAATCCCCAAATGGGGTAAGGTAAAACATAGACTACATGATTTATTTTAATTGAAGGAATACTTGACTTGTAATGTTAATTTCTGCAGCACAGCAAAGTGATTCAATTATATATACATATATATATGCACATTCTTTTTTAAAATATTCTTTTCCATTATGGTTTATCATCGGTCACTGAATATAGTTCCCTGTGCTATGCAGTAGGTCCTTGTTTATCCATCCTATAATAGCTTACATCTATTAAGAAGTTTCTCTTTATAACAACATTTGTATGTGTGTATAACATGTATCATTGGGAATTTCTTCCTGAACTGAATTTTTCTCTTATTGTCACATTAATATCAACAATCAGCATACTAAGAATTTATAGTAAGAGTTAATTATATTTTTTTGAATCATAGCATAATTTATCTGGATATGGTATGCCAATTGGCCAAACATCATTTACCTGTTCATTTTCCAGTTAATTTGACACATCATTCTCATATTCTATTTTCCCACAGTAAGATAGCATCTCACATCTGTCAGGATGGTTGTTATCGAAAAAAACAAAAAGACAAAAAGTGCTGGCGAGGATGTGGCGAAATCGGCAGCCTTGTGTACTGTTGGTGGGAATGCAAAATGGTACAGCTGCTACGGAAAACAGTATGGAAGTACCTCAAAAAATTAAAAATAGCACTAACATATGATCTAATACTACTACTTCTGGGCATTTGTCCAAAAGAATGGAAATCAGGATCTTGAAGAAATATCTGCAGTCCCACGTTCATCACAGCACTTGTCACAGTATCCAAGATACTCAAACAACCTAAAGGTCCACTGGGTTCCCGGTGGCTCAGGAGGTGAAGAATTCGCCTGCAGTGTGGGAGACCTGGGTTCAATCCCTGGGCTAGGAAGATCCCCCGAAGAAGGGAATGGCTAGTATTCTGGCCCACATCAGTATTCTGGCCTGGAGAATTCCACGGACTTTTAGGGGTTGATGGGGTTGCAAAGAGTCAGACACACGTTTGACTTTCACTTTGAAGGTCCATTGACAGCTAAGTGGATAAGGAAAATGTGGTACGTCTGTGTATACAATAGGATACTATTCAACCTGAAAAAGATGCCAGTTGACACCATGGATGAACCTGGAGACAGTGTGCTAAGTCAAATAAGCCAGTCATGCAGGAGTTGCAAAAAAAAGTGATAGTTGTTAAGTCATGTCTGACACTTTGTGACCCCATGGACTGTAGTCTGCCAGGTGCTTCTGTGCATGGGATTTCCCAGGCAAGAATATTGGTGTGGGTTGCCATTTCCTTCTCCAGGGAGTCTTTCCAACCCAGGGATCGAAATCCTATCTCCGGCTTTGGCAGGTGGATTATTTACCACAGAGCCCCCAGGGAAGCCCAAGCATCTTCCTATTTACCCTTTTTTTTTTTTTTTTACCAGTTCCCTACATGACTGGTAACTGTTACTGCTGAGTATTAACTCGTTTTAGGTTCTGTCTCCCTCCTAAGAGTGGGAGGAGGAGCTTGGTCCAGCTAATGAGACTGTAGCCCGCGTTCTTCCCCTGATGCCACGTCCTGTTGAGGTGAGACTGATAGAGAGCACTGACTCTGTCTTACAGGGTGGACCCATGTGCCCAGGGCGTCAGGACACCAGTGAGCCCCTGCACCACCCTCTCTCCAAGCCTGCATTCTCATCACGTTGTGAGGACTCCTAACCAGCCTTCCTGTTACAAAGGGTCCAAGAACCCTGAGCAAGGGCAGAGCTGAGGGGAGAACCCATAGCTCTTGGTTTCATGTCTGGAGACGTGATGCCTTGTGTCACTCTCTAGAGTCAATAGAAATGGCTTAGATGTCACTGAACCTGTGTCATTCTTTCTTTTTTTAAGAAGTCAGGATTTATTAACTATCTTACTGGGTTAATGAAACTATGAGACCTTATAATAACCTCTGCCAGTTATATTGACAGGTGTTTACAAGGTGAAATATTGTGGTACCTGTAATAGGAAAGATGAAAATTGTCACTTTATACATCTGGAAGAACAGTCACCTCTGATGTGCCTATTTGGGTTTCAGGATGCTGCTGGTCTCTGTTCTTCTAAGACTTTGGCTTGTAAGAACCCAGATATGAACCCTCCTAGGTGAGTAACCATCTCCTTAATGCCATCCATCTCTTTTTTTTTGAAATTTGGAAAATTTTATATAACATTTATTTTTTAATTAATTTTAATTAGAGGATAATTTCTTTACAATATTGTGGTGGTTTTTGCCTTACATCGACATGAATTACCTAGGGGTGAACCCGAGGTATTCTTAAGGACCACTTATCACTTCTTTTCATTGATCAGGAGATATTCTGAGAGGTGACATAATTTTGTCTTGTAGATTCTATGAGAATTCTCCAGATGAAGAAATTGAGTTGACTAAAAATGGGAATCTAATAATAGGAACCTATTATATATAACCTAATAATTATTAAACCTATCTCCTATTTATTGAGCATTTACCCTGTGCCAGGCTCAGAGTGAAGCAGTTCTCATTTCTCTTCCCAGTGTTCCAGGGGCCCTGCCTGGAAGTTTGCAGGGCAGTGGGATGAGTCTAGGCTTCCAACCACACCACCCAGCTCCCAACCTGGTTCTGCCAGTTACCAGCTGTGAACGTTTCTAACTCACTCTGGGCCTCAGTTTTCTCCTTGGTGTGAAGTGGATAATAATAACACAGAAATCATGGGGTTTGGGGGAGTATGAAATGAGCTAACACATGCCAAACACTTACAGCCTGCTGCACAGTAAGCCATCCAAAAATGTTATTTGCATCCATGTTATGCAGAAAAGAAAGTCGAGTCAGAGAGGTTAAGCAACTGATATTTGCTGGAATCTCATCCAAGACTGCTTTATGCAAAGCCCAGCCTCTTTCTGACCTGCATAGCCAGCTGGGTGACTGCAGAGCTGAGGAGGAAAGAAGTGACTTGGAAAGAAGCATTTTTACTGATTCTACCTTCCTACAGAGACCCTGTCTTTGCAGGCTGGTTCCTGCAAGTTCCTCACTCTTGCTGCACTCCTTCCTATTAGCCTTCAGAGGGCGCCATTGAGCTACATTCACCCAGTTTAGGCCAAGGGACCTCAGAAATTACACAGGAGGAAAGGAAAAGGAAACTCAGGCTGAAATCCCAACTGCTAAGGCTTTTGTCTTTAAGACAAGCAGCCTCTTACAAAAACAAAATTGCCTCCTTGCAGGAAGGAGGGGACTTTTCAGAAGTAAAGGTTATTACAACGTGTGTTGTTTTCTTTGCTCCAAGTACTTTAAAAAGGATAAAGATACCTTAAAACACACACACACACATACACCCCTCTGGAAACAGTGTCAGACTCTGCAGCCTTAAACTTGTCAAGGACGGAGTCTTAGCCTGGCTGACCAATGAGAGAAAAGACAAATGTTTGTCTCTGGTTAATGCTAACAGGAATCTAACCCGTCAGAGAGAATGGGAGTCCTGAAAAATAATTGAGAGCAATTTACCCTTTGCTTATTTGCCAAACCTGAAGTGCTGAACCAGGTGGCTTCTCTGGAAGCTTTCAACAAGAAAGGCCAAGTGTCCAGATGCTCCAAGAACCGACTGTGCTCACCTGGGGTATTAACACGCCCACCCTCCCACTCCCTGGACTGACCCCTGATGCCAGCCCCTGCCAGCAGCCTCCTGGAGACTTGTCACAGTCCCCACGATTATCCTTTTATCCCATAAATGGTGAATGCTCGTATGGTTGCTCTTTCTCTCTCCTCCCAGGCATAAGCTAAGTGTGGAAGAGCTCACGGGTCCAGAGAAAACAGTTCCAATCCCACTGCTCCTGGATGTGATTGACAAGCATTTTCTGCCCAGCTCTGAATGGAGGCACCTTCAAATGCATTAGACCAGGGGTCCCCAACCTCCAGGCCCCAGACCGATACCTCTTGTCAGATCAGCAGCGGCATGAGGTTAGAAATAAAGTGCACAGTGAATGTGGTACTCTTGAATCATCCCCAAACCATCACCGCTCCCCACCACTCCCCAGCCACCCTCCATGGAAAAACTGTTTTCCACGAAACCAGTCTCTGGTGCCAAAAAGATTGGGGACCTCTACATTAGGCCATTTTGTCTCTGCCAACAATCTCTGTGACCATCTCTGTACCCAGTAAATAATCTCTATACCCTGTAAAACGGTACAGAGGGATAAGGTGGCCTGAATGCCACTCAGCTATGAGGGTTTTGGGAGGTTCTAGGTCCTCTGATGTAAGTCCAGGAGTCTTTAATGGCCAGATCTTAGCTGAAGATGGATCACTCAGCTTCACTGGCTCTCTCTCCTCTTCTTGCAGGGCTTTCCAGGATCGTGCTATTAAGATCTCTTCCCTCTGTCTCCCAGTGCCCCACCCCCAACTCATGCCTCCTCTCACCCTCCAAAGTTCACCTTTATCCAAAGGTCCTCCCTTTGGGCAGAGCCATCAGGGCCCATCTGGTGGAGTCTAGGGTGCACACAGAGGCCTCTGCAGGTCACCCCTGGGCCCTGATCCTGGCCTCAGCCTTCCTGGCTTCATGTTCATGTCCATCTCATGCAGCCCTGGCATGACTTTTGCTCTGTAAAATGCAAATGCCTCCATAAGGGATGAGTGACTTCATCCCTAACATCTTTGTGTGATTCTAGCTTATAGCTCCTTTGCTGACAAAAATTAGGAGTAGCAAGTGGAAGGAGGAGGAGCAGGGACCAAGGCACAGAAGAGCCTTCAGTAGAGCCTGGTCCTGAGGATGGGTCCCCAGCCCACCTCGGTAGTTTGAGCTGTCCTTCAATCTAGGCCATCTACACCGTTTCAAAACAACCTCGCCCTCTGCACCTACCCAAGTCAGCAGAGAAAGGTAGAGACAGACCTGAATATTAGTGGTGCGCCCCCTAAGCCCTTTGAAGGCATCAGTGAGGTCTGACAGTACATTCTATTTTCCGCCGCGTGGTGTGGGTGACCATGAAACACTCCTCAGGGACACAGAAAATCAGATTCAACTCTAGAAACCACTTAATTCTGTTCCTGGAAGGGTCAGTTGTAAAAATGGAGCTTTCCTTTGAAAGGACTTTAGAGTAAAAATAGAAATCAGAGACACAGTTAATCTTTTACAGGCTTTGGTGGGTTTTTTTTTTTTTCCCCTCCTCTTTCATTTGTTTATGAAATGTTTCTGCTCCTCACCTTTGGGAAGAAATTTCACATCCCCTCTGAATTTGCCATTACTTGAAGCACTGGTCTAAACTTTGTCCTCAATTCAGCTCAAGAAAACTCTTGGAGAAGCTCTCTGAATCCATCTTTTGGACTTCAATCCTGGAGAATCTTCAAAGGTCTATACCTCACTGTTCCATCAGTAACCCCAACCCGGAAAGAGCACCCTCTGGAGACCACTGAGGTGTGATCCTCTGGGGATCATCTGAGCAACGGTCATGTCACTGGGCAACCCAAAACACACAGAGCCAGGCTCCACGTGGCTGGTGTCTTTTTGCCCCCAGGCAGAAGGCAGCTGGACTCTAACTTCCTACTAGCAGCTCATAGTCGGTGACCAGGGGCACAGACATGTCCTGTGCTCGCCCGACCCCTTTCTTCCCCTGGTGTTCGGCCAGGGTGGTCCTGAAAGTCTCCCTGCTGCCCCATGTGCAGTGAGGCATCTGAGCTCTTGGGGTGTGGGCCTGGGGGCGGGGGGGAGGAAGGAGGACAGCAGCCCCCAATGTTACCGGGCAGCCTCCCCATGGTCCTGCTCTCTCTCTGTCCCTCTTTCTTTCCCACTCTTCCCACCTGGTGACTTTTGCCATGAATCCCTTTCCTCATAGATGATAGAGTCCCTGATCCCCACTCTCCCAACATTTCTGAAAGGTTGGAAGAGGACAGGCAGACTACCCATGGGGGTCATTCTTTGCAGGACACCAGCGAAGACTGCTCCTCAAATGAACGAGAAGAGAGCCAGAGTCTTTTGATTTCTGCAATGAGCCTGGCTGCCTCGTAAGACCTGGCCAGGCTCAGAGCCTCTACGGGGCCCCGGGCACCTCCAGATCCCAGAAAGTCTATCTGTGAGGCACAGCAGTGCCTGTTTGGGTAGGGAGGGGGCTTGGCAAACCCAAGGGCCTCCTCCCTGCATTTCTTCTGTCACATCTGCTGAATTCAAGCCTTGGAACCCACCCCACCCACTTCCCAACAATCCGCGGCATCTAATTGCTCCTTCCTTTTCATTTTATTTAGTAACTGGGTTCAGCCCAGGAAACCCTGGCTTCCAATCTTTGAGTGTTTTGACTCAGGGACCGTAAACTGTCTGATTTCTTGGACAAACACAATCTTGAGGAATTTTTCTCTTTACACAATGGCCTGGCTGTGTGAATGTCATGGTTCCTCATTCAGGCCTTGGTAGGTTTTTATTTTTTTTCCCTTCCTATAGACGTCAATCTACTTAAAATAGATATTCCCTTTGGTTTTGGGGGCCCTTTCCTTTGGATTACTCACGTTTATCTCTGGGATTAGAAAGCAGCTGGGAAGCAGAGATAGGAGGGCAGGAGAAACCGGCCACACCAAGAAACCCAAGTCATATTGGAGATTTTTAGCCAGTCTGAAGCTCACCTTTGGCTTCGTGGATTATACTCATTGACTGTATGAGGCCATCAGCCTGTGTGGTTTCCTTTTAGGAAAGGCTGCTAACTCCCTCTGCCCCTACTTCCCCTCCCCTGGGACCCCTTCCTACCTGCCCCCCTCCACCCCAGTACATCACATCCCCATCCCCTCCACCGAGCCAAATCTGGTCCTGTTTCCCCCATTGCCCCATTGATATTGTTTCATTGCTAAGTCTTTCCAACTCTTTGACCTACGGGCTATAGCCTGCCAGGCTCCCTTTGTCAAAGGCATTTTCAGACAAGAATACTGGAGTGAATCGCCACTGTCTCCCCTATTCCCCCACCAGAAATCTCTGAGGACTTGAATTCAAGTCCCATTGCTCAGGCAAGGTGGGCCCATTACAGTATGGCCATGACTCTCTCCTATTTCTTGTGGCTTTCCCTCCGTAGACCACGATGCAGGCCACCTGAGACCAGGGATCCCACCTTGGCGTTTGGGATGTGTGATCCCTTCTGCCTGAAATACCTTTTCTTTTTCCTGTTGGAGTCTTCCTCGTCCATAAAGACCTACTTTAGTTTTCACTGTGTGATAGCCTTGCAGCCTTGCTCATGGCTACCAATTTTCACCTTGTACAAAGCTGCTGGCTGACTACTGTTCTTATCATTTCAACCCAGATACACTGGCCAGTGCTCTTTTCTTGTTCTCTTTCTCCCTGTTTGTCTTCCTCTTCATGTCTTCCCTTTCTTGGTAGCTTAGAAAATTATCTTTGAAATCTCCACTGGGACCTCTATGGTACCTGGCATTCTACCAAAAAAAGAAAGATTGCCATGCTGACTTTTGCATTATCAAATATCTTCCATGCCTTGATACCGACCCAGCACCTTCTGTTTGCTATCTCACTGAAATATTACACCCACCCAGGGAGTTAGATCTTATTTTCTTGTTTTCACACAAGATCGACTGAGGCTTAGTGAGTTTAATTCCTTTTCAAGGTCACACTGTTAGCAAACGTGGAGTTCAGACTCAGATCTCTCTGAGCTGAGTCTGGCTGGGTGTTTTTGTGGTGCCCCTAGGACATGGGACTCCAGGGCTGAGAGAGCCTGGGCCCCAGGTGGGGTCTCATGTGAGCCCTTGACCTTCCAATCCTGAGAATGAGATAGAAGTGTTAGCATGCAGTGCTCAGGATGGCTGCCAATTGCAAAACAGGTTCATCAGAAAATGATCGCCATTGTTTAGCATCAGAAGAGAATAAGCTCCAGAGGGCTTTTACCCCCTTCCCACTCTCATTTCCTATCCCATCCCAAATGTATCATGTTTTCTGCTCAAAGAAGCTCGTTCCTGGGAAAAGGGGTGCAGTGAGTTTGAATTGCTGGTAAAAACCAGGCTTTTGGGTCTTTACATGTTAATCAGGCAGGAGTGGGTTCATGGATTGTGATGGCCGATGTCCAGTTAGAACTGGACATGAAACAACAGACTGTTTCCAAATTGGGAAAGGAGTACGTCAAAGCTGTATATTGTCACCCTGTTTATTTAACTTATATGCAGAGTACATCACGTGAAATGCTGGGCTGGATGAAGCACAAGCTGGAATCAAGATTGCCAGGAGAAATATCAATAACCTCAGATACACAGATGACACCACCCTTACGGCAGAAAACAAAGAACTAAAGAGCCTCTTGATGAAAGTGAAGGAGGAGAGTGAAAAAGTTGGCTTAAAACTCAACATTCAGAAAACTTAAGATCATGGCATCTGGTTCCTTCATTTCTTTGCAAATAGATGGGGAAACAATGGAAACAGTGACAGACTTTATTTTGGGGGGCTCCAAAATCACTGCAGATGGTGACTGCAGCCATGAAATTGAAAGATGCTTGCTCCTTGGAAGAAAAGCTATGACCAACCTAGACAGCATATTAAAAAGCAGAGATACTATTTTGCCAACAATGGTCTGTCTAGTCAAAGCTATGGTTTTTCTAGTAGTCATGTATGGATGGGAGAGTTGGACCATAAAGAAAGCTGAGTGCCAAAGAATTGACACTTTTGAACTATGGTGTTGGAGAGGACTCTTGAGAGTCCCTTGGACTGCAAGGAGATCCAACCAGTCCATACTAAAGGAAATCAACCCTGAATATTCATTGGAAGGACTGATGCTGAAGCTGAAACTCCAATACTTTGGCCACCTGATGTGAAGAATGGACTCATTAGAAAAGACCCTGATGCTGGGAAAGATTGAAGGAAGAAGGAGAAGGGGATGACAGAGGATGAGATGATTTGATGGCATCCCCAACTCAATGGACATGAGTTTGAGCAATCTCTGGGAGCTGGTGATGGATAGGGAAGCCTGGCATGCTGCAGTCCATGGAGGCGCAAAGAGTCGGACACGACTGAGCAACTGAACTGAACTGAACTAGTGTTCAGGTCCTCTGTGGAGACCAGGTAATGTTGAGTGAAGGGTGAAAAGACTTATGTAAGTGGATTGTTGGGGGAAGGGGGTTGGAAGTTGGCGGGGGAGGGCAACACAGAGCCTGCAGTTGCTCTGAGCTGGGGTCAGACTGGACTCTGGTTGAGGGCTGCTGAGTGAGGGGTATGAAGGTGGGTGCAATCTTGGAAGGACTCAGCATGATTCTCGCCTGCTTGGCTCCTGTTCTTTATTCCTCACCCTTCTTCTAGGGCTAGAATCCACTAGAATCAACCCGTGTCTGCTCATTAGAGCACCTACTGTGTACAAGACACTGGGAGGTACACAACTGTAAGCTGCAGGCTCCATTCTTAAGCTTAGGCTGGGGAGGGATAAGGTAGCACTAGTGGTAAAGAAGCCGCCTACCATTGCAGGAGATGCAAGAGATTCAGGTTCGATCCCTGGGTCGGGAAGATTCCCTGGAGAAGGGAATGACTACCCACTCCAGTATTCTTGCCTGGAGAATCCCATGGACAGAGGAGCCTGGGGGGTACGGTCCATAGAGTCACAAAAAGTCATACACAACTGAAGTGACTTATCATGCATGCACACGGACTTACTCCTTTAAACGCTATTGAGTTAATGCCTTACTATCTTGGGGGTAGGGTGGGGGGAAGACCCACACGGCATCACATCAGGTGGTGACAGTGTCTGTTGTGCACGAGGAGTTGGAGAGCGGGGAGCGCCTGTGGAGCTCACACCGTTCTCCAAGAAGCCGTTGGGAAGCCTCACAGGGTGGGGCATCCCTGACCCACAGCCAGGTCTGAGCTGACCCCCAGTGCAGCTCCTGGGCATGGCGCTCCCCTCTGCTGTGGCAGGAGGACCTGTGGTCTGCCAGTTGGTTCTGCATATGGACCATTCAGACAGCAAATTGAAAGTGGCTCTTGCCCAGGAAATCCAGTAGATGTGTTGTCCTGCTGACCCGATGGTGCCCTTTAGTCCCAAGGCCCCTGCTCAGGTATCCCCATCCGCCCTTAGATCTTTTCCTGTGATTAGTGAGACAGCAGCTCCCAGCATGAGTGCATGTCTCTGACCAGTCACCCTCTTTCAGCTCTGCTTTCTTTGTTCCCCAGCCATCAGCCAGGAGCTCAAGGGAGGCCCAAGGCCTGACCCTGTCTTGGCCTCCTCCCGTCTCAAAGAAAGACCATGGCCACCTGGCTTTAGAAACCTCTTGTCTGGGGCTAACGGCATCTCACCAACAGTATCAGCTCCAGTGATGCTGACGTTGGCGGTTAACAGTGGTGTCAAAGTTGCCTGGTGCCCAGATCACGGCTCTTAAGTGTCTACCCACCTTGGTTCCTCAAAAACAGGAAGTCACCCCAGGCTGGTGTAAGTCAGCCCCAAACCCAGAAACTTAGATCTCATTAGCACTCAGAAAGTTGGTGTAAAACTTGGCAAGTTTGGTGTGTTTTTGCCTCTTCCAGACGCCTGGGTGTTTCTTCCTGTCCTCACTCTCAGCTTCTTGGTTGAGACCTGGAGGAAGAAACAGTGGCAGGGAGGCTGAGCCCTGCCCAGGGGTTTAAAGACTTCTCGCTCTGCCCACAGATGGAGGATAAGGTCTCAGATCCTAGAACCTAGGGGTGCTTGTGTGTTATTTGGTCCAAACAGCAGCCTTAGAACCAAAGTGATACATCCATGTATTACACCATCAGGAGTAAAGATGCTCTAAAAATACCAGTAGTGCTTTTTAGGAGGAATGCTTTTCCCTTTGTCCTAAGCTGCTATTTTGGGATAAGATGAAGATACAGACACGATGACTCAGGCTGCTGCTGATCAGGGCAGGAAGCAAAGAACAAGACCAGGGGGTCACTCCTGCAGCCTGTGTTCACGTCAGGACAAGAGCATCCTGCGTCAGACACGCAGGCTGAGCCTGGATCATCTCCCCCGGGTCAGGTGACGGTGCAGCCCACACATCTAACGGGTGTAAGCCTTCTCCCCCTGGTCTCCTGCAGGCATACATGCCTTCTGTCTTCCTCATCTTCTAACATCCATCCACTCTGATCTCTTCCGCCTCTTCTGAATCAGAATTCCTTTTAATGGAAATGAGTGGCCTAGAGGCCCGAGAGAGGGAACAAATAGCAAATAAATGTGTTATCTTGCTGGTTGTCGCTGAGATGTGACTGCCCCTTTCCTTGCATTTGATGATCAGCTTCAGAGGGCTTCCCAGGTGGCTCAGCAGTAAAGAATCCACCTGCCAAAGTAGGAGATGTGGGTTCGATCCCTGGGTTAGGAAAATCCCTTGGAGAAGGAATGGCAACCCACTCTGGTATTCTTGTCTGGAGAATCCCATGGGCAGCAGACTCTGCAGGCTACAGTCTGAAGGGTGGCAAAGAGCTGGACACAACTAAGCAACTAAGAAACAACAAAAATGTTATAACCTGGAAAAGGCTTCACAGGTGAAGCTGGCTTCTGGGGAGAGAAAGGGGGATTTGAAACCAAGATCCAAGAAACAAATCCAAGAAAGGGATGTTGTGGGAAGGATTCATGCTGGATAATCTCTGAGGACCTCTCCCTGCTGGGGGAGCAGACTTGCTTCCCCCAGCTCTCTCTGCTCCTCATCTGCCCCGCCGCCATCCCCAGGCTCCCCATGTGCCATCTTGGAAACAAGCATGCATCAAGGACTCCAGACTCCTTCAGGCTCTGTGGTGCTTTGTGGCCCAGAGGAGGGTGACTGGGTGGGAGAGAAGTTGAGAAACGTTACAGTTTTATCTGGGGACATTTTCGAAGTCATGTTTTAAGAGACAGATCACATCCGACGCAACACGAACCCATGGCCAAGCCGTGAGATGCATATGTTCTCAGGCTCTGGAACCCTATGGGAAATTTTCTATAGGCCCCCACAGCCTGGGAAACTGGCCTGGAGATTTTATAGAGTGACTAATATCCTACAGGGATCCTCTGGGTCCTAGGACTTGCACTGAGGTCAGTAAATCAGCCCCTCTTAGAGCAAAACCCCTGGGACCGTCCATGTCCATCTGGAAGAAACTAGTCACAGAAGAACAGATTCAGGACTTAAAATTCTCTTTCCCACCTCTCACCCGGCCGTGTGTTTACACATCATTTTATATCTTCTGTTGGGAAATCCCAAAGCATCTGAAAGGCAAACAGAGATTCTCAAGTTGCAGGCAAAGGTATAAAAATGTTAGATGAAGGGAAAGGAGTGGTGCTGAAGAAAAAAGGAGAGAGAGAAACAACACAGAAAAAGTGTAATGGCCAAGGAGAGGCTGAGTCTCCTTTCAGCATTATAATGCTGAGATTATATTATTATACAGTTATATTATATTATTATATAACGTTATATAATAATATAGATAATAATTATATTCTTATATAATGTTATATAATATTATAACAAATGGTCCAGTCGATCCTAAAGGAAATCAACTCTAAATAGTCATTGGAAGGACTGATGCTGAAGCAGAAACTTCAGTATTTTGGCCACCTGATGCGAACAGCCAGCTCATTGGAAAAGACCCTGATACTGGGAAAGATTGAAGGCAGGAGGAGAAGGGGAAGCAGAGGATGGGGTGTTAGATAGCATCACCATGAGTCTGAGCAAACTCCGGGAGATGGTGAAGGACAGAGGAGCCTGGCGTGCTGGAGTCCTTGGGGTCGCATAGAGGAGGACACGACTTAGCAACAGAACAACAATCCTGTCACATTTGACACTATGTGATACCATTGTAGATGTTTAAGTTGTAGGACTGGGTGAAACACTGTCACAGAAACACAATTTCTTTCTCCCCCTTTGGGGATATTGACCAGTAGGGGATGTGATGTGTATACTTGTTTAACTGGTTGTCGTTAACCTGGGGGCTTGTCCCCAACATGGCATCTGCTCCGTTATTGTCCGGAGGGAGAAGGGTCTCCCACTCCCTCATCCCCATGAGCTGCTGACACCCTGACTTCACACTGTCAGCCTGAGTCCCCCGCAAGTGGATACATTTGTGACTCGATGTGATTCTTCTGCATCAGCATAGGTAAAGCTTGAGGCTGGGAGAGGTCTGGGGAGGCAGAGTGGAGACAGAGACCTGAAAATGCCTGAGATTTGGATGACACGACAGGGCTTCCCAGGTGGCACTAGTGGTAAAGAACCCACCTGCCAATGCAGGAGACATAAGAGATACGGTTCCATCCCTGTGTTGGGAAGATCTGCTGGCAGAGGGCATGGTAACCCAGTCCCGTATTCTTGCCTGGAGAATCCAATGGACAGAGGAGCCTGGTGGGCAACAGTTCACAGAGTCATAAAGAGTCGGACAGGACTGAAGCGACTTAGCACAGACACACGGTGATTCTAAATCCTAATTTGTTGCGTTATGGTTCTGTTAACTCTTTGAGATGGAGTTTCTCCCTATGAATAATGTCAGAGCATCTCTGAGGATCTCGTATGTTGCATGCACATGCTTAGTTGCTCAATTGTGTCTGACTTCTTGTGACTCCATGGACTGTAGCCCACCAGGCTCCTCTGTCCATGAGATTCTCCAGGCAAGTATACTGGAGTGGGTAGCCATTTGCTTCTCCAGGGGATCTTCCTGACCCAGGGCTCGAACCTGGGTCTCCTACATTGTAAGCAGATTCTTTTACCGGTGAGCCACCTGGGAAGCCACAAGTTGTGTAGGGAAATCAATCAATAACAGCTCTTCTTAGAATCTAGTATAATTGTCTCCTTCACCCAGATGAAACTAGAATCCACACTGGCAATTAGCACAGGGGAGATTCTGTAAATACTTGTTCAGTAACATTGACAAACTATTCAGGACCCTAAAATCCACGTCTCCAGACTCCGATCCAAAGCTCTTTAGAGTCAATTTCGCCTTGCCCTTCTCTAAACAGGCTTTTTCTCTGCTTTGAATCCCACAGACAGCTGCAGCCCCTGAAAGGTCCTTTTCCATGGAACTGATTCTCTTGGAGGATGCGATGTGGACCTAGTGAGTTTAGCTCAAGTTGATCCCAGGGACCAGCAGAAGCAGCTGCTTCTCGGACTAAGAGGCTGAACTGGGGGCTCCAACCAGAAGAGGAACTGGCAGATTACGCTCTAGCCCCTGCTAGTCTGGCTAGAGGTTGATAAGCGATCTTCAGAGAAATGGGGGGAGCTGTCTGTCCCTGCTTCCTTGCAAAAACCATGACTCAGGAATACAGTTCACATCCTCAGGATGGCAGAGGAGCTAAAAATAAACCGTGACCAAAAAGACCCTGGCAAGGGGCGGGGGTAGGGATGGGGTGGTGGTGGCAGTGGAGCTGGGGGAAGGCGAGGAAGAGGAGAAGGGAGGAGGAGGAGGGGAGAGGAGACCACACAAGGAGAGGGAGGGGTGGAGTCAGAGCCTGGACTGAGTGGGGAGCGGGAGGGAGAGAGAGTCCTGGAGGGAAGACGTGTCTACTGCACGGACACGACATTTAGCTTTGAAATGGTGACACAGGCTGGATGCTTGGCTAAGGGTCATCTTTGCTCCCTTTGTCCCTAAATGGCAATGTCCCACGCTCAGCACTGGACTCCATCTCCCTCAGTGATGTCCTAAATGTCTTTAATCACCAATGCTGGGAACCCCAAATCTTCATCTCTGACTCTAATCTCAACAAGTCTGGTCAGTCTGTTCCACTGCCCCCAGCAGTGGGTACCAACATTCCTCTGAGGGCTCCTTGGGATTGAGGTGTGGGGAGTGGGGTGTGGAGGGGCTAACGTTTGGGTGCTCGCCTAGTTCCAGTCTAGCACATCTCCCTTTGATCTAGTGGGTTGGCCAAAAAATTCCTCTGGGTTTGTTCGGAAGATGTTACAGGGAAAACAGAGTGAACTTTTTGGCCAAACTCATATTTTATTTATTAAGTTTCCTCCTAAGATTTTTTTTGGCCTCTTAAAAAAAAAATTGCCAACCATTGACTTTGGGTTGAAACTGTCTTTGATGAAATTTAAACTATCCCTAATTAGAGTGCCCCACCCCTTTCTGCTCCCCACCGCCCCTCCTCCTTTCCTTCAGTGGTTCAGTCCTCCTCCCACTGTGCAGATCCAGATCTAAGAGCATGGGAGGAGAGTGGTTCCTGCCTACACCAGATCCCGCCTGCACACATGCAGCCTGCTCAGTTGCTTAGTCGTGTCCAACTCTTTGAGACCCCATTGACTATGACCCGCCAGGCTCTTCTGTCGTGGGATTTCCCAAGCAAAAATACTGGAGTGGGTTGTCATTTCCTGCTCCAGAGGATCTTCCCAACCCAGAGATCTAACCCATACCTCCTGCCTCTCCTGCATTGGTAGACAGGTTCTTTACCAGCGAGCCACCTGGAAGTCCAAATATCCTGCCTGTTGCCGCGGAAATGCTTCTGGGGTTTGGCACTTTCTTGCCCATCTGCTGTGTTCCAGGAGGACCCTTGGCCCTTGCTTCGCCCCCAACCCTGCTCCACCTGTTAGAACCTAGATGGCTGTGCCATCTAACTAGCCTCTCTCATCTCTCCTGCTTTGTTTATGTTCAGTTCAGTTCAGTCACTCAGTCGTGTCCAACTCTTTGAAACCCCATGAATTGCAGCATGCCAGGCCTCCCTGTCCATCACCAACTCCCGGAGTTCATCCAAATTCATTTCCATCAAGTTGGTGATGCCATCCAGCCATCTTATCCTCTGTCATCCCCTTCTCCTCCTGCCCCTAATCCCTCTCAGCATCAGAGTCTTTTCCAATGTGTCAATCTTTGCATGAGGTGGCCAAAGTATTGGAGTTTGAGCTTTAGCATTGGTCCTTCCAAAGAACACCCAGGACTGATCTCCTTTAGAATGGACTGGTTGGATCTCCTTGCAGTCCAAGGGACTCTCAAGAGTCTTCTCCAACACTGTCTGACAAAACCTCTTTCACCTACACTTTGCTGATGCCCACCTTTCGAAACCTCCAGTGCCTCTCTTGAAAATCTTCTGATCTGAAGTCAAAAGCCCCTGGGTAGGTGCCCCAGCGGTTTGATCCATCACTCTATCTGGTCCTCCCCTTTTGGGATATAGACATCCTTCAATCCTTCCCCACTTCAACTCAGGAATGTGCCCCACTCTTTAGAACTCCCCCAGATTTGACCATCTTTTGCTTTTAAAGTCTAACCTTCTCTATGTGCTTCTCCAAGACGCCCCAATTTATTTCAGCCTAAGGATTTTTGCAAATCCTTGCAGTCTCTCTGGTCTGCCTTGCATAGCTTAGTATTTGTTTACACACAGCTTATCCTCAAGCCTGGCCTGGGCCCTGATGCCACACATGCAGCTCCCAGCCCCTAGCTGGGAGGCCCTCCAGCCTCTGGCTCCGTGGAGCTGGCCCTCTCTCCTGCCCCCACCCCTCACCAAGGACAATGAGCCGCTGAGGCCCACTAGCCTTGTTTCTGAGCCACGGTCTCCCAGGGGCGGGGTGGGGGTGGGGGTGGCAGTCAGGCCTTGGCTGACATAACTGCAACATCTATTGCTGCTTTGGATTAGTTCCAGCATCCTCCACCTTGATGCCACCAGCAGGAGTGTCATCATGCCCCCAGCCTTTATTTATTTATTTTTTTTAAAATTTTTTTGGCTATGCTGGGTCTTGATTGCTGTGTCTGGACTTTCTCTAGTCGTGGTTCGCAGGCTTCTTGTTGTGATGGCTTCTCTTGCTGTGGCTCCCGGGCTATCAAGTGCGGGCTCGGTAGTTGTGGCATACGGGCTTAGTTGCTCTGCCGCATGTGGGATCTTCCTGGACCAGGGATTGAACCCCAGATCCCCTGTATTGGCAGGCAGATTCTTTAGCACTGGACCACCAGGGGAGTCCTCCAGCCTTTCTACTTTCCTTTCTCAGTGGAGCCCCCTGGGCATGTTCTTATTTGCTACACTGAAGCCACTCTGACCTCTTCATCTCTGGGAGGGCCAGGCTGCGGCCAGCCAGGGCCTTCCCACTCCACCTCCCTTACTGTTGTCTTGGGCTGGGTCACTCCTACTCACCCTCCATATCCCTGGGGGAGGCTAGAAGTCACTTCCTGGGGGGCACTTACCCTACTGGGTCAGATCCCACTGATACTTGCTCTCAGAGCATCCTGTGCTTTTCTTCCACAGCATTTTGCACACGTGCAACCATGTGCTTAGTTCCTTGTTTACACACTTTCCCCCAGTGGCCCTATGCACCATTTGGATGAGGTCCTAGCTGGTATTATTTTCTGCTTTGTCCCTAGCGCTGAGAACACACAGTGTCAGGCCCAGGGCAGAAGCTCTTGATTGAAATCTACACAAGATGTGCTGTGGACGTGACTTGGAAGTCAGAGGCCAGTTGGTCCAGGACCCAAGGGTATGGCCTTCCAAACACACTGTGAGCTTGTTTGCCTTTTGCCTTGTGCCTTGAGCCTTGTGTGTTGAGCCAAGAGTTAGCTTGGAGGGGATGTTCTCGCCCTCCTGTGTTTTCTCAGTCCTTGCAACAGAAAGTTCGGCTTTGGCTCAAATTTTCCACTCCTCTAAATATCCATGGCAAAGTTCCCCTCCCCATCTCCCAATCTCCCCCAGCCGTGGCGCAGACTGGAAGCTGGCAGATGAACGGACACAGAAGACAAAGCTTCTGCCAGTCCTCCCCTCGAATCTCTGGGCCAGTTCCCCTTCTGTCTTCTGGATCTGCAGGAGACTCCTCACACCAAGTACTGGGAGAGGCAGAACTGGAAATCAGGAAGGGGTGAGAAGCAGTCGCCTGAACAGGACCACAGTCCTGGGAAAGACAGCTCAGAGCTTGGGGGTCAAGGCTGGTGTCTGAGATATAACTGCAGAGTATCAGTCATGTTGGGTAAAAAAACTCCATTGTGTGTTCATTGACCCTTCCATCCATCTATGCATCCTTCCAACTACTGTTTACTGAGTGCCCACCACCCCTTGTGTTCTCATGGAGCTCACAGTCTATTGGGGATGTCAGAGCCCCGAACAAGTAACCAGATCATGAGTTACATGAGTTAGGGCCTGGAAGGAACAACAGGGTTCAGGGTGGAGAAGTGTGTGGCCTCTGCTTTGATCTTTGAAGGTTAGTATGAGATATGTCTAAGGTGACCAGGTTCATCTTGCTTCCCTTCTTCCACTCCACCCAAGGATTGTTCTGTCTTTCAATAACTTTTCTTTCTTTTCTCATCTCTGATCCACTGTCATATATTTACATCCCATTTTCTGCTAAGTTCTCTCTCTGCTAGTCTTTGGTCTTTTTATGTCTTTGTTTCCTATTTATCAAGAAGTTTGAAAACCTCGAAGCTTTCCTTTTCTTTATCTTTTGGCTTATTCCAATGAAAGCCCTGGAGCACGTTCAGGGTCATCCCCCCAAGTCACTAGGTCTCACACACTTGGAAGGTTGGAAGTGAGCTTAAAGATGAATGTCTCCAGTCCTTTGATCTTCATCTTTATCCCCCTCCCCCAGCTTTTCCCTCTCTCTGTCTCTCCTCATTCTCCACCACTCCATTCCTTTGCTCTTTCTCACCTCCTGGTGTTTCTGTCCTGTCTGTCTTGCAGGATGACAAGTGGCCACAAGATATGAAGGAGAGCCTTTCTGCTAGAGCAATTTGGGTTTTTTTCCAGGCACGTGGAGAGATCTTGTTTCAATTATCACCTTTTTGATATGGGTCAAGTTGATTTGCCACAGTTCTGTGCCTCTCACTTCATCATTGCCCGTTTTTGTCTTACTGTCTTTGTTCTGTGAAACTCGTGGGAGAAGGAACTGGGTAATTTATTTTTCTTTTGCTGGAGAAGAGAAGACATGGAGATGGGAGGATCCAGGAACATCTGGACTGTGCTTTTTGGTAAGTAGTACCTAGCTTTGTTAAATCCTCTCTCCCTTTCTTTCTTGATGCAAAATACTTGAGGAGTAGAAAAATGACATGTAATATCTGAGTGGTCCTTCTCCTCTGAATATCAAGGGATCTAGGCTCAGTGGCTGGCTAAGGTAGGAAGTATGGGGGTACCATGGAAATAGCAGGAACCACAGTGTGGCCATTAATTAGCTGGGCAACCTTGGGAAAGTTATTTCATCCTTCTGAGCCCCATTTTCTCCTTGGTCAAATGAAAACAGACTAGTAATGACTTCCTAGGTTGTGTGTGAGGATAGACTCGATGAAGGTACCTAGAACACCCATTCAGGTGCCAGACGCACTCCCCTCATTCCAATTATTAAGCATATACTTAACCCCTCACATTTGATTCTGCAAATTGTACAGAGCCTGGGCCATGCCTTTGGGGGTGTAGCGAAGAAGCAGCCACGATTGGGGGATCAGGTTGCAGACACGGTCCCCTCCTCTCCCTGGGGGGCTGGCTCTGAGCTGGGGGGTCAGAGCCCCTCTCCCCAGGAGCTGTCATAGCTCAGGAACTGGCCCCTGTGCCAGCATCTGGATCTTCTTAGATGTAGGTCTGGACTCCTTCTGCTTGTCTTACAGAATCACTTATCAGCAGTGAGCAGGCGGGGCTTTGACTTTCTTCTCTGTGGTCCAGCCTGGCGACTTCCTACCCATAAACAGCCTGGAGTGGGTCAGGAAAACTACTCCCGGGGCTATGTGCTCCCTCCGCACCTCCCTGACCTCAGGTGCTGTCTATCTGAAGCTAATGCAGGGCTTCCTCTAGTTTTCCCTCCTTTTTCCTCCCCTTAGCTGAGAGATGCTTAGGCACTGGATGGAAGTTGCAAAATGGTTTGAAAGAGCGAGTGTGGAGGGCTGTCTCCACTCTCCATCCCATCCCTATTGAGATGCTCCTGCCAGCCACCCCCTTCCCTCAGGCTTCTTTCCACTTCCTTGGGATCCTTCTCTGACATTTGTGAACTTGTGAGTCCACGGGCAAAGGCTGGTTGCAGTTTTGGAACTTGACCTTCCATTAGTGGTGCCCTGAAGATAACACTGATAATAGTGGAGTGGGTTGCCATTTCCTTCTCCAGGGGATCTTCCCAACCCAGGGATTGAACCCGGGTCTCCCGCCGGGCAGGCAGATGCTTTATCCTTTGAGCCACCAGGGAACACTGGAAATAACACCCGTCTGTGTTCTGTGCTGGGGGTCTTCTGTGCTGTAGTTGTCAGGTGGGGGTGGGGAGGGTACCACCAAGAACAGGCAGTTGTTCGGGGGAAGAGGTTTGGAGGTTCTCAGGTGACTCTGGGAAAAGAATGACCTTGTTTTTGTTTTCCACTTGAAAGGCAACTCACTCCAGTATTATTGCCTGGAAAATCCCACGGACAGAGGAAACTGGTGGGCTACCGTCCATGTGGTCACAGAGAGTTGGACATGACTGAGCATAGACGCATATACCCCAAGTGCCGTGGGACACTGTCCTTCCCTCCTTTCCTCCTTGCTGTGCTTTCCTCCCTGGACCGTGGGGACACCCTTCCTCTGGGCCTCCTCTTGTCTCCATTCAGCCCCTTCTGAGCTTCCTCTTGATGTCGGAGGTTCCCAGCTCTCCTTTTAACCCTCTTCTCCTTGGTTGAACCCAGCCAGGCTCACAGTTTTGGGAGCATCTAGAGCTGGCAACCTCAAGCTGATAATCCCTCTGACTTCAAACACAAGTGGACGTCACAACATGAACATCTCAGGATTCCTGTGGCCTCAGCTGGGTGCTAGGTCTCCAACACAGCTTCTCCTGGCTTCTAGGTCTGAGGCTGAGATCCTCGGAGTCTTGCTTGACACTTCTGTTTCTCCCGACCCACATTCAGCTGTTGGTCAGCAAGTCCTGCTGGCTCTGTTCTTAAGCTCTATCTGGCTCCACTGCTCTGAGTCCCCTGCATGGCCACCCCTGGGCTAAGCACCTCCTGCCTGGAGCCTCCGCCCACCTTTCTACTTGGGCCCCAATGTTGGCATTGCAGAAGCTGGATTGGACCGACCTGGGTGCCCTTCCTCCCTCACGTTCCTCCAGTCTTTGCTCAAATGTCGCCTCCATGATACAGCTGCCCTGACCTTTCTCTGGGAACTGGCAGCACTCCCCTTCCCCCAGCAGCCAGCCCACCCATCTCTATCCCCTGCTCTATTCGGTCCCCAGGGTGCTTAGGTCATTATAATTTTTTAAAGAAAATTTTATTTTATTTTTCTTTTCAATCAAATTGTCTTTTTTTTTAAATTGAAGTATAGTTGATTTAAAATGTTGTATTAACATTTGCTGTACAACAAAGGGATTTGGTTATACATCCATATATATTCTTTTTAAAATATTCTTTTCCATTAGAAGTTGTCCTAAGATAGTGACTGTAGTTCTCTGTGCTATACAATAGGACCTTGCTAGTCATCCATGCTATATGAAAAGCTTATGTCTGCTAGCCCCCCTCCCACGCCCCCGTCCCCCAGTCCCGCCCTGGCAGCCACGTCTGTCTGTGAGTCTGTTTCTGACTCAGGTTCATGGGTGTCATAGTTTAGATTTCACATATAAGTGATAGTCTATGGTATTTGTCTTTCTCTGGTTGACTTACTTCACTAGTGTGATCATCTCTAGTTGCATCCATGTTGCTGCCAAGGGCCTTCACCACCTCTCTCCTTCCCCAGGTCGGGGGGCACCTTTGTCCCCCAGCCTCTAGAACTTAGTGAGGCACCCCAGGGGCTCTGCAGTGGATGGAGCTTTGCTGTTCTGGAGGCTGGCCTCCTCTCACCTGCAAGTCTGACCTGAACCCCACTTCCTGAGGCAGTACCCCTGGCCGGGCAGCGTCTCCCCACCCCACCCTCCCGCGCTGTCTGCCAGGCCTCTCCTTCAGGCCCATTGTCACAACTTGTAAGTTCCCATTCGCCTGTCTGCTCGCTTGTTTGTTCTGTCTCCCCAGCTGTGACCCTGTTCCAGCGTGTCGGCTTTGTTCTCTGCGGTGTTCACAGCCCTGGCAGAGGCCTGCGGAGAGTGGACTCTTGATCCGTTTTGGTTGAATACTGTGAATACACATTCTGTGTGTTATCTTGGTTGATATGAGGCTCAGAGGGGCTGTGTATTTGGCCCACAGACAGAGATCCAGGTGGCGGAGCCAAGCTTGAACCTGGGTCTGCCTGACGTGCATGTGTGTCTGTGTGTCTGTGTATATGTCTGTATATCTGTGTGTGTGTCTGTGTATATTTGTGTCTGTGTGTCTGTGAGTGTCTGCATGCGTGTATGTCTATGAGTGTGTGTCTGTGTATCTGTGTGTATTTATATGTGTGTGTGTGTCTGTATGTCTCAGTGTATGTCTATGTGTGTCTGTGTGTGTCTGTATCTGTGTATACCTGTGTGTGTGTCTGTGTATATTTGTGTCTGTGTGTATATGTGTGTGTGTGTCTATGAGTGTATGTGTGTCTGTGAGTATGTGTGTCTGTCTCTGTGTGTGTGTCTGTGAGTGTGTGTGTCTGTGTGTGTGTGTGTCTATATGTCTGTGTGTGTGTTTCTCTGTGTGTATGTGTGTGTGTCTATATCTCTCTGTGTGTGTTTTTTGTGTGTGTGTATGTGTGTGTGTGTCTGTATGTCTCAGTGTGTGTCTATGTCTTTCTATGTGTGTCTGTGTCTGTCTCTGTGTGTGTGTGTCTGTGTATATTTGTCTCTGTGTGTCTGTGTGTATGTATGTCTATAAGTGTGTGTCTGTGTATCTCTGTGTGTGTATGTGTGTGTGTGTCTGTCTCTTGTGTGTTTTTTTGTGTGTGTGTATGTGTGTGTCTGTATGTCTCAGTGTGTGTCTATGTCTTTCTGTGTGTGTCTGTCTCTGTGTGTGTGTGTCTGTGTATATTTGTCTCTGTGTGTTTGTGTGTATGTATGTCTAATGAGTGTGTGTCTGTTTATCTCTGTGTGTTTCTGTGTGTGTATGTGTGTGTTTGTATGTGTGTGTGTTTCTCTCTGTGTGTTTGTATGTGCGTGTGTGTTGTCTATGTTTCTCTGTGTGTGTGTGTGTGTCTGTGTGTCTCTGTCTCTCTGTGTGTTTCTGTGTGTGTATGTGCATGTTTGTATGTGTGTGTGTATCTGTATGTCTGTGTGTGTCTATGTCTCTCTGTGTGTTTCTGTGTGTGTGTATGTCTATGAGTGTGTGTCTGTGTATCTCTGTGTGTATATGTGTGTGTGTGTGTCTGTATATCTCAATGTGTGTCTATGTCTCTGTGTGTGTGTCTGTGTGTGTGTATGTCTATGAGTGTGTGTCTGTGTATCTCTGTGTGTGTATGTGTGTGTTTGTATGCGTGTGTGTGTCTGTATGTCTGTGTGTGTCTATGTCTGTGTGTGTCTATGTTTGTGTGTGTGTGTGCATACATGAATGTTTGTGTTTTTGTCCCCGGTGCCACACTGTGCCAGCAGCTGTATCTCGTGTGGTGGTCCGTCTGCAGCTGGCTTCCCCACTGACCCCGGCACAGCAAATGCTGGCGGGAGAGACTCCTTCCCTCCTCTTTAGGGTTCTTTCTCAAGAAGCCTACTCTGGAGGCCCCGGTGCCCAGCCCCGTGAGGCCACATGACTACCTGCGGCCCTCTCAGCTCCACCAAGCTCAGGGCCTCCCAGGGGACGAAGGACCAGAAGTCCCGCATCCTTGAACACAGAGCACGGGGCCAGCCTAGAGGCTGGAGCATGAGGAGCACAGGAGGTCACCTGAGCCCCCTCCCACCACAGGGACTATCGTGTCCAGACCCCGCAGCCGAGCAGCAGCAGCTGCCCCTGCTCTGTGAGGCGAGCCCTCAGGGGCACAGCTGAGAGCGCCCAACGGTCCCCGCGCCTCCCGCCCGCAGCAGGTGTCAGGCCCACAGCTGCGTCCCACAAGGATCTGCTGCTCTTTTCTGCAGGAAGGGCAGGGTGAGGAGGACGATTGCAGGCGCTTCAGAGGCCGGGAGGACCGGGCTGCCCTCGCCGGCCAAGGGCAGGATGTCCTGACCCGTGACCCTGAGAGACTGGGGGGCACGCCCCTGCCCCGGTGCCCACAACTTGGCCCCGATAAAGATTTAGGGGATAAAGTCTTAATTGATGTCATTTTTATGAAATTCTTCTCAGAATGCTGATAGCAATGAGCATCTACTGAGAGGCAGAGAAGGAAGGAAGGCGGGTAGGAGAGAGCAAGTAGGAGAGAAGAGACAGAGAAAGAAAGAAAGAGATAAAAGAGGAAGAAAATGATCTCGGTGTCTCTTTGGCTCTGTTCTGTGCTCAGGGCAAGCCCACAAACCATGATGAGGGCACACAGCTCCAGCTCCTGGTTTTGCTTCCAAGACCCCAGACCTGGCACCCACCAGCTGTGCCCACAGATTGGCCAGCCTTCCCGGTCTTCTGAGCCAGTCTGAAGATGGTGAACATAGTCTACAGATGGTGAACGCAGAACGTGGAATCCAGGGTCCATACAAACTTGCTAGGGCCATTTCGGGAGAAAGGGAAGATCGCACACAGACCCACAGGGAGCTGGATCCCGAGGAGGGGGCGGCCACAGCTCAACACCTCCAACCCCACCCCCATAAGCCTGGCACACTGGGCCCTGCCCAGGCCCACCCATCCACACCTGTGCCTGCACCTGGGTCCCCGGGCCATCTCCGCCCCAAGCTGCCTGACAGTGACACAGTAATGCCTGTTTAAGGCAGCATCATGTTTTGAGGCCAGAAGCATGCACTAAGGGAGGTCAGCAGACACCTCACAGGTGAACCCTCTGTGCTCTGGAACCTCATGGTCACATGTCCTCTCATCTATTTTCCTGACTGCTCCTTGGCACCAGGAGGTTGACTTAAACTTTTTTGCCTGACCCTCGACTCAGCCACAGAGCCTGCAGGCCCATCCTAGAGAGAGGAGTTTTCCCCCTCCACCGCCCCCTCTCCCCGACCCCACTTCTGCCTCCTTTTCCCCAGGGAACCAGATCCAGCTCTCTGTGCCCCCAGCCCCAGCTGGATCTTATACAGGAGCTCCGACGTCTCAGCGCCCAGGACAAGCCAGTGAGGTCAGGTCTGCCCCGATCAGCCCTTCGGCAGCCCTCCAGAGCTGAGCTGCACTTGACCCTGACCTCCCAACTGCTGGACTGGGCCAGTCTGGTCCTAGGTGGCTTCCCAGACCACATCACCCCAGGCCTCCTCCTCTTCCTCCTCCTCCATCTGCCGTGGTTGCCAGTCCCAGAAGCTTTCACATCAGTGCTTGTTCATGTTAGGGTGGCCTACACCTCAGAAAGTAGAAATGTCTTGCTCAGGACCCTGGGCTAATTGGAGTGCCGTTTGGACAGTGGCTACTGTGTCTTTAGACCTTCTGTCTGTGAGGTTCCCCCAGTTTTCCCCTGGACCAGCAAACCCCCACATCTGTGCAACACGAACTGGTGGGCACCCTCCAACTACTGAGAACCCAGAGCCAAGCCTGACCACAGTCAGATGCCATCTCCCCCCACCCCTGGCTCCCCAAGTGGCTGTTCCTGCCAACCCAGCACCAAACGTTTGCCATCTCTGGTCCCGCAGGTGGCAATTTGCATGGCGGGGTGTACCCTCTCCCATGAGGTTTTGCCTATCTGAGTTTCTTTTCTGCTCTTGGGAGGTGAACAGCTTCTTTAAAAAGAAAGAAAAACAAGACCCCAGTAACTCTGCTCCGACTGGGGCCTTAAGGTGTTTCAAAGCCTCCGCGGCTATTTCTGGCTCCATTGTCGTCGGGTCTGAGAGGAAGGCCTCATGGCAGTTCTCTGCTTTCAAGGCAGAAACAGGACATTGTTTCTCCCGGCTTTGATTTAATGGCCAAAAACAGTTATAGGAAACTGTTCAGCAGATGTTTTATGAAACTCAGAAAAAATTGGGTCTTTGAGAGGGGTTATTTTTAGACTAATGCTTCCTACCATTGGGGGTTTGTTGCTCACAAAGGGAACAGAAAATGGGACAGAGAGAGAGAGGTGAAGAGAGCTTTGAACATTTAGACCATCACATTTTATTTTTTCTGCCATTTTCACTATGAATTAAAGGTACGTGGGAATCCATGGAGGACAGGATACAGAGGAGGTTCCAGGGAGGAGTTGTGCATTTTACAGTTTCCTTTCTAAAATGAAAGTTTACTGTGTGCAAGGAAAATCTTTATTTTCCATCTTTCCCCACCTGCTTGATGCTACATAGAAATGTTTTTTTCCTTGCCACTTTGTTTTCTTGTCTCGCTTTGCCTGAAGTAATCTTTCCTTCTCTCATCTCATCCCTGCTTCCTTTCTCTTCTGTTTCTTTTACCTATTTCAGTCTAAGGCATCATTTACACTCAGGCCAGGAGCTTCCTCCTCCAGGAAGTCTTCCCTGAACTCTCCAGGGTGGATTGCTGGACCTCCTCTGAGATACACAGACCATATTTCAAACACTGCATGTACTGCCTTGCTTTACAATTTATTTATGTATCTGGCTCCTTTCTCAGACTGTCAGCTGAATGAAGCTGGGGGCTCTGTTTTAATTATCATTGTGTCCTCAGCATTTAGCACTGTTTATCAATAACAGTCACAGAATAAATGTTTCTTGAGAGAAGGGACTGATGAAGAATAAAGGGGTTGAGCAAGTTAGGGAATTTCATCCAGTTGGAAAGGTTTTATTTAACCTATAGGAGCAGAAATGAAGTTTGCTTGGGTTTTTGTTTGTTTGTTTGTTTGTTTTTTTTTTTTTTGGTCTTTGCTGTTCAAATCAAACCAAAATCTGTTACTACTATAACGTAATCAAGTAATTATTATACTTTGAGGTGGTTATTACGATTTCCAGGAGACAGGCTTTGGGACAATAAACAAAAGAGCTGACGTGAGAGCACTCAGCTTTAGATATTTAATTAAAGCCTTTTGTTTTCTCCACTGTAAGGAGAGAGTCATATTTAAGACATTCTTGGATGCCTGGGTCCAGGTAGGATCCCTTGAAAGGGTAATGAAAAGGGAGGCTGGGAAACTAAAGCAGACTTTTCCTCCTGCTTTTCTGGGGTCATTTCCAGCTGGAACAGGAGGACAAGTATAACCCTAGATGAGGAACAAATGACCTTTCACGTTCTCACTTGTCCCGAGGCCTCTGGCCAGTGTTTCAAAGTCAGGTGAACAGAACAAAGGCTAATGGCTTCTAACTTTCTGGAATGTCCTGGAACTCAGCCCAGGGAAAATGAGGTTCTCCCTTTATTTAACCCCATCAGTCATCACAGTCTCCCTCATTTCTGAAGACCTTATCGAGCACTTCCCAGCTTTTAGCTGGTGGAGGTGGAGGTAAGATCTGCTATCTGGAAAAAGCATCATCATTGCCTGTTGAGTGGGCCAAAGGCCACATCAGTGAGCTCTGGGCAAGAGTGTTCGAGTTTCCTGGAAGCTGGGCCTGGGCAAAGCTCCCTGTTGTATTCCAGGGCCATGGGTGAATGTTTCCATATCCTTTTATTTCCTTAGACCTTTTTTTTTGAATGCTAACTATGCTGTAGTTAGTTACTATGCTAAATGCACTAGAAAATGATGTCATTTATCTTTATTTAAGACTTTTTAAAAAGCACATAACATATTTTTTCCTTATTATTAAGGAACATTACCTTCTTACATCTTCAATAACCTTACGAACTGAATTCTATTTTTACCTTCATTTTCCAGACAAGAAAACCTAAGTGGATAGAGAGCTTGAAGAAACTTGCCCAGAGTCACCCAGGGGATGAATGAAGTGCTGGAACTCAAGGTCAGGTTGGGCTGACACCGTCAAGTTCAGTGTCCCAGTGGGTTCTGACTGAGGCCCCAGCAAGCTCTCTAGTGGAACCTCCTTCCCTTTTCAGTCTTTGCATACTCCTTCAGACAATCTCTCTCTTTCTAACTCTTCCCAGAGTTCTCTGCCATGTTCTAGGACAACTTATGGAATTTCTTTACTCTAACTTTTAAATTCTGCAGGCAAAGACAGAGACCCTCCCTGCTAAAGAAAATAGCCTCAAAGCTAAAGACACGTGGAAAAATATGAAATGTTGGTGGCTTTGAAAGGCTCTTTTCTAGAAACAGAACAAGAATGTATTAGACAGACCTAGCAAAGTCTTTTCCAGTGGCGGTAGCTTTCCCCAAGACGTTGCCAACCTAATTTATTCACCTCCTACTTAAAACGGCTACAATCCAGCAGTTGGTATAGAGCTCAGGGAATACTTGTCCAACACTTCTGTACCAGCCGGGCCAGGCTAGGAGACGTGGTGGTAGCAGCGCCAAACCTCAGCACCTCAAGCTACTCTGTGCTACTCAGGCTATTCGAGCACGGCAGGTTGGCAGGGGCTTTGTGCCATGGCATTTGAGTCACCCAAGGCCGTGGGTTACTCAGCAGCTGTCACCTGACACATGCCCAAGAGAAAAAGAGAATGGTTGAGACGCTTCATGGGTTCTCCAAGTTTCTGCCAGAAGAGCTCCGATTTCATCACTGAAAACAAGTCCTAAGGCCACTCCCGCCGTCAAGGGCGCAGGGAAGTGAGATTCTACCACACGCTACACTGAGGAAGAAAAGCCAGCTTTATTTGGTGGATAAACTGGAAGTGCTGCTGACAACTGTAAAAAAGACAGCTAGCGAGAAGCTGCTGTACGGCTCAGGGTGCTCAATTCAGAGCTCCGTGATGACTCAGAAGGGCAGAATGGAGCAGTGGAGTGGACGGGAGGTCCAAGAGGGAGGGCATATATGCACACATATGGCGGATTCACTTCGTTTACAGCAGAAGCTAACACAACATTGTAAAGCAACTATATCCGCCCCCCCAAAATTGGACACGCTTAATTTCAGGTTAGGTATTGTTGAACAAATTCCCACTCCTGCCTTCAGAAGCTTTACATGGAGTTGAGGAACTAGGACTTACCATACATCGAATAGTTAAAGGACATTATGAGTTGGTATATTAATAAAATAATATATCCTGCCAAACTACAGGGTTAGAGGGAATAGTAGGGTTTTAGATACAGTGTTTCAGACCCCTAGGAAGAAAATGAGGAGAATAAAAATTCTCCTGATCTATTAAATTTATTATCACATTTTTATATTATAAAATATTTTATATTTTACTTTTATCCACTATGTCCATTATTTATTGAATTTATCGACTATAATTTATTAAAGTATATTACAATTCATCTATTTAATTGTATTCTGATCTATTAAAAATGCTCTAGATAATAAGATGTTCAAATAGAAAAAGCAATTATACAAAATTTGAAAATGAAAGCATCCTCCGAGAAGATCAGATTTAGCATCCCTAATTTTTCCCTCCTCTAACTCCATACAAGCCTCCAGTAACCATTTAGATCATCTTCTCACTCATCACCCTGGTAAATGTCAAGCTCTAGGAACAGATCTGACTTTATCTTTTATTTTCAGTTCTTATAAAATATCTGGAGCCCACTTGTTGTTTGGGTGAGTTAATCCTGCTGAGCACATGGTGTCACAGGTTTCTTATAAGGAAGAGTTGAGGACCACCCACAGAGAGTCATGGGCTGCAAGGAGTCTTTCTTAGGAGAAGGGTCTTTGCATTTCTGTCGCTTCTCCAGCAGATCAGCTCTCTCACATCAGCCCTGCAGCACACTTTCTGTTCCTTGGGCATCTTCTTACCTCCACCTCTCACCTAGCTACTCCAGGAAGAAAACACCTTCCTTTTCTATTGATTCTGCAATGGCAATTATTCAGAGCAAACCTTCTTCCTCTGCTCACATCAGAGTCAGCATGGCCAGAGCTCTTTAAAACACTGAGATTTTAAAGCTGAGAGGGCTCTGGAGGGACCCACCAGCCCACCACTGTTGTTTTCTTTGCAGAAACTGAGGTTTAGCCAGCTTAGAAGACCCTCCCAAGGCTTCCTGGCAATCACTGGGAAATCTAGGCTCGAATCCAGAGATTTTGAATCACATTTCACTGCTTTTCATACTCTATATTTATAAATGCATATTTCTGTTTGGACTTTTGATTAACTTTACATTGATATCTGAGACGTTGTATTTTCCCCTTTATATCAAGATAATGTTTAAAGCAATGCAGAAATGACTAAAGGAAATGAAAAAACGTTGTTTACATGCAAGGAAAAGAATAATCCTATGCCCAACATAAACACGAGAATCTCACAGAAGCCTCTTCACCAGCTCGAATGACACCAGTGCCCAGGGAGTGAATCTGGAAGTCCACCAGAGGAAGTGGACCATTGCATCAGGATGGCATCAGTGGGCAGGCACTGATTCTCCTTAAAGGTTCTTGTAGTTTTGTAGAGAACCAATGAGATCTGGAACCAGATTTGACTCAGATCCCAACTGTATGGACTTCCCTGCTGGTTAACATTTGATCTTCTAATGCAGAGGGTGCCGGTTTGTTCCTTGGTCGGGGAGTTAAAATCCCACGTGCCTCACAGTCAAGAAATCAAAACATAAAACAGAAGCAAGACTGTAACAAATTCAATTAAACCTTAAAAATGATCCACACCAAAAAAAAATCTTAAAAAAAAAATCCCAACTATATCTTATTTTTGAGCTTCAGTTTTGTTATCTGTAAAATAGGTTAATAATCCCACCTTGGAGTAGGAAATGGCAACCTGCTCCAGTATTCTTGCCTGGACAATCCCACAGACGGTGGAGCCTGGCGAGCTACAGCCCATAGGGTCACAAAGAGTTGGACACGATCCTGTCTAGCTTAATTTAAATGATTGTCCTTTCCATCCAACAAGACGGTAAGAATGAAGTGAACACAAAAACTGAATTAAATTCTGATTCACAAAAATTAGTGTCCAGAGGATTATTTCTTCTCCTGAGTTTGAGGCAGAGATGGAAAGAAAGTGACTTATCAAGGTCATTGACCATGTCCATGCTTCTAGCTCACCCATCATTTAGGGTTTTGATAGAAAAGAGGCTAAAAAAGAGAGAGTGGAGCAATGAAAATCACAGTGAGGGTCAGATGAGGACCAAGGTGGTGGGACAGGAAGGTACCTCTCAGAAGTGAGGGCTGAGTTAAAATTACCTGATGGACAACAATGATACTACCTCTCACTTCTCTTCTCTGAAAGCACTGCTTCTCCAAAAATAAACCAGAAGCAGAAAGGCAGTACCATACTGTGGTCAATAATACGGGCTGAAGAGTCAGACTAACTTGAATTTGAATTCACATTTGGTTGGATGTGAATTTAAGCAAATTATTGAACCTCTTGGAGCCTCATTTTTTTTCTTTCAGCAAAATGAGAATAATAAAAATACCCCCTCCCTGAAGGACTGTTAAATGAGATAATACAGGTCAAATGTTTAGCTCAGGGGCCTTCCCTGTTAGAGCAGTGGCTAAGACTCTGTCGTCCAGATGCAGGGAGCCTGGGTTCCAGCCCTGGTCAGGGAACAGGATCCCACAGGCTACAACTAAGAGTTTGTCTGCCGAAACTAAGACCTGATACAGCCAAACAAGTAAATAAATATTTTTTAAAGTGCTTAGCTTAGGACAGAACAAGTAGGAAGTATGCAGAGTGTTCAGTTCAGTTCAGTAGCTCAGTCTTGTCTAACTCAGTGACCCCATGAATTGCAGCACGCCAGGCCTCCCTGTCCATCACCAACTCTCAGAGTTCACTCAAACTCAAGTCCATCGAGTCGGTGATGCCATCCAGCCATCTCATCCTCTGTCGTCCCCTTCTCCTCCAGTCCCCAATCCCTCCCAGCATTAGAGTCTTTTCCAATAAGTCAACTCTTCGTATGAGGTGGCCAAAGTATTGGCGTTTTAGCTTTAGCATCATTCCTTCCAAAGAACACCCAGGGCTGATCTCCTTTAGAATGGACTGGTTGGATCTCCTTGCAGTCCAAGGGACTCTCAAGAGTCTTCTCCAACACCACAGTTCAAAAGCATCAATTCTTCGGCGCTCAGCTTTCTTCACAGTCCAATTCTCACATCCACACATGACTGCTGGAAAATCCATAGCCTTGACTAGACGGACCTTTGTTGGCAAAGTAATATCTCTGCTTTTCAATATGCTATCTAGGTTGGTCATAACTTTCCTTCCAAGGAGTAAGCATCTTTTAATTTCATGGCTGCAATCACCATCTGCAGTGATTTTGGAGCCCAGAAATATAAACTCTGACACTGCTTCCACTGTTTCCGCATCTACATCCCATGAAGTGATGAGACTAGATGCCATGATCTTAGTTTCCTGAATGTTGAGCTTTAAGCCAACATTTTCACTCTCCTCTTTCACTTTCATCAAGAGGCTCTTTAGCTCTTCTTTGCTTTCTCCCATAAGGGTGGTGTCATCTGCGTATCTGAGGCTATTGATATTTCTCCTGGCAATCTTGATTCCAGCTTGTGCTTCCTCCAGCCCAGCCTTTCTCATGATGTACTCTGCATATTAGTTAAATAAACAGGGTGACAATATACTACTTTTCCTATTTGGAACCAGTCTGTTGTTCCATGTCCAGTTCTAACTGTTGCTTTCTGACCTGCATACAGGTTTCTCAAGAGGCAGGTCAGGTGGTCTGGTATTCCCATCTCTTGCAGAATTTTCCACAGTTTATCGTGATCCACACAGTCAAAGGCTTTGGCATAGTCAAGAAAGCAGAAATAGATGTTTTTCTGGAACTCTCTTGTTTTTTCGATGATCCATCGGATGTTGGCAATTTGAGCTCTGGTTCCTCTGCCTTTTGTTAAACCAGCTTGAACATCTGGAAGTTCACGGTTCACGTATTGCTGAAGCCTGGCTTGGAGAATTTTGAGCATTACTTTTACTAGCGTGTGGGATGAGTGCAATTGTGCAGTAGTTTGAGCATTCTTTGACATTGCCTTTCTTTGGGATTGGAATGAAAACTGCCCTTTTCCAGTCCTGTGGCCACTGCTGAGTTTTCCAAATTTGCTGGCATATTGAGTGCAGCTCTTTCACAGCATCATCTTTCAGCATTTGAAATAGCTCAACTGGAACTCCATCACCTCCACTAGCTCTGTTCGTAATGATGCTTTCTAAGGTGCACTTGACTTCACATTCCAGGATGTCTGGCTCTAGATGAGTGATCACACCATCAGTTACTAATATCAACCAGGTAGTTATTAGGAGGAGAAATTCTTTTTCAATTTGAGCTCTTACTCACCTAGACACTCCCCAGATGAATGAACCCAGAATCTTTGCGTCCTTTCCCCTCTCCCTACTCTCTGACAAATGTGCACTCCTTTTCATCTAGTCTTAATTAAAATTCTGTTGAGTATTTTAAGTTTTGGTAACAATCAAAGACAAATGAGACAAGGGACTTGCCCATAAGGGGTTCTGTGAATTGGGACCAATTTAGGAACTTCACTAGCTGATACAATTTTCTTTATTTCTGATCAGGCACCCATCTGACGGGATGTGTAAGTAGCAATGCTCAATACTCCCAAGATCCTACGAGGATGGTCAGAGCTGCAACTTCAGGTCCCTGACAGCCAATGAGGTTCCAAGAGCCTTGCCTGAGAGTGCAGGCTTGGCTTCCATAGCGCCTCCACTGCATTGTTATAACTGGTATCATAATTAGCTGAGGTGAGGTCTTGTTTCCTGTTTTTTGAAGCCACGTTTGCTGTAACCTCGGATAAATACCCTTCTAAGCAGTCATTAGACCAGGAAGCATTTTTCAGGGCCTATATCCTGTTCTGGCAGAGAGATGGGATCAGATGAGCTAATGGGTCTTTCCATGACTAAATGCTGTGACAGCTGCCATGTTAGCAGTGGCAGGAGCCACAAAACAGCGAGCTGTCCAGCGTGAGAAAGGTTGAGTTTTAATTTCCATCAGCATAGGAAAATAAGGAATCAAGGCCACCATGTTTATTGTTAGTGTGGAGATTAAAGTTAGAATGGAAGGTGTTGGAACCCGCCTGTTCTAGGATGTGTCGTTGACTCACAACCAGAAGTAACAACAAACAATAGTAGTAATAGCAACAATAATAATAATATTAAAATAAACCCCTTGGGATTATATTTTAGATCTGCAAGGAAAACATGTAGTCCATACCTTCCCCGTTTTGGTGGCGGGGCTTCAGAGAACTAGAAGATCTGAATGGCGCTGAGGCCATTCACTCATTGAGTATTTGTAAAAAAAAAAAAAAAAAAAGGAGGTAGTCATAGTGATGGGAGTTGATATGAGGTCTAGTCCCCCAACTCTGTGTGGGGAAGATGAGGTTCAAGTATTTCCCTTCTAGCGAACATCCTCCCTAAACCTTAGCTTCCAGCCAAGTGGTTGGAATTTCTATTGTCAAGCACTTGTCTGCTGGTCGGATAATGACATCTACTGGTAACGTGGCCTGGGGAAAAGACTAGAAAACAAGCCGATCAAGAAACAGAGTGCAGTCCTGTCTGGGCAAATCGGCTATGATGTAAATTGAATCTGAGCTTTGATGTCATTAAAGCTCTCCATTTATTAAATGGAGAAAATACGGTCTTGCCTTTGAGATTTACATGGAGGACAAAATTAAAAGTGTAAGCATTTTGATAGTTTCAGGTGAACAGTGAAGGGACTCAGCTATGCATATACGTGTATCCATTCTCCCCCAAACCCCCTCTCCCATCCAGACTGCCACATAACGTTGACCAGAATTGCACGTGCTATAGAATAGATTTTTGCTGGAGTCCCTTCATTGTTCACCTGAAACTATCACAACATTTTTAATTGGCTATACCCTGGTACAAAATATTTTTGGTGTTAAAAATTAAAAAAAAAAAAAATCAAGCCATAAAGAAAGGTGTAAACACTTTGAACTTGGAAAAGAATCAACACCCAGCTGAAATGACTCTCCTCCCTCTCTTCCAACCCTGAGGTCTTGTTTCTTTTGTTTGTCTGAATTGTGGAATGTTCCAGGTGCCTGCTTCAGCTCCATTTGGCCACAGGGTGACTGGGGATGGCTGGTTTGACCTTAGAGACAGTATCTAGCCCGAGGATGTGGGTGACACATGATGGAACCAGAACAATTGCTCATGTTGGCTGCCTTCCTCTGTTCCCAGATCCTTCCAGGGACCATTTCCTCATCTCCTTCCCAATTTGAGAGGAATGCATAGACTACTGCATAGAGGTTGCTCCTTTCACAAGCCTGAGCACAGGGAATCCAGCCATGGGGTCACCTTCTTGTACACTTTCTGGCCTAGTGGGAGGAGAATGGGTGTCAGGCACATTTCAAAGCCATTTTCTATAAAAATCAATGCTAAAAGTCAATGAGAAGACTGCTCTCAGGATTCCAGGCAGGGTTTGTCAGGGAACAAAGATCTGACTCATACTAACTCATTGACTGCCTTATTTGTAATTTCCCCCTTAATATTATAAATACAGGTGACCGGGAATGCAGGCTTCTGCGATGAGGATTTGTAGAAATCATTTTTTTTTTCTATTTTCTGTATATTTCTTGTCCAGCCCAGCCTAGCATACCCCCGTGGAATGGCCATCACTCCAGGGAGGGGACAGTCTTTTGTTTAGAAGAGTAGGGGAGAGGTCCTAAAGGGCAACTTCACTGTCTTTTAGAGCCCATGGCACTAGAATGAGTCTTTAAGAAAGAACAGTCTTTAACAAGGTCTTTAAGAAAGACTACCCAGAGTCTTTAAGAAGAGAATGAGGCTGGCTGCAGGTTCCTGTGAACCTGTCTCCCGTCCACTCCCCTCCCCACTGCTTGCTTCCAGGTGTACTCTGAATTGTGTGGGTGGCTGTAGCATGTTCAGTACGTCAATACCTTCTTTAGAAGATCTTTATGCAGTAAGATCTTTGGGGCTGGTGACTCAGAAATCATACCGAGTCCTTTAAACAAAGCTATGTTTTGTTTTTCCAATAGCCATGTGTGGATGTGAGAGTTAGACCCAAAAGAAGGTTGACTGTCAAAGAACTGATGCTTTCCAACTGTGGTGCTGGAGAAGACACTTGAGAGTTCCTTGGATTGCAAGGAGATCAAACCAGTCAACCCTAAAGGAAATCAACCCTGAATATTCATTGGAAGGACTGTTGCTGAAGCTCCAATACTTTGGCCACTTGACATGAAGAGCCAAATCTTTGGAAAAGATCCTGATGCTGAGAAAGATTGAAGGCAAAAGAAGGAGGCTGCAGAAGATGAGATGGTTAGATAGCATCACCGACTCAATGGATGATGAGTTTGAGCAAACTCTGGGAGACATTGGAGGACTGGAGAGCCTGGCGTGCTGCAGTCCTTGGGGTTGCAAAAGACTGAACACAACTTAGTGACTGAACAACAACAACAACAACAACCTATAGACAAAGTTTGACACATTCATTTGCATGTCTGAAATTCAAGAGAACTAGCCTTTTCTTCTCCACAGTTTCTGGCTCTTAAGAGTCTGAGAAAAATGCTGTCAGAGTTTCCTATAGCTTAGAGTTTGCACATCTCATCTCCCTGAATAAAGGAGTAGAATGTTATGGGCAAAGTCATCATTGAAGAGTTAGAAGATGGAGGCATATAAATGTGTTAAAAGATTTTTCTAGGATTATTGTTTCTTTTCATTCCAAATTCTACAATCTTTCAAAGGTCCTCATAACTTCTTTAAACACCAAGTTAGAGAGAAATAAAGCAAATTTTTATTTTTAGAATTTTCTTGGTAAGAGATTTTTCTCATCCTGACACACCAAATGTCATAAGGGACATGGTTACAGGCCAGCATCTCCCAATACAAATGGTCTTCTCTTTTAAAAGTCAGAGGTTTTTTTTTGGTTGTTGTTGTTTCTGTTTTAAGTATAAAAATAATATATTCATGTGATACTGAAAAGTCTGACTTAACAAAATATTATGAAATACAATGTGAGAGTCCATAGTCTCATCCCACAGTCAGTTACACACCATAGAGGTAATAATCATTCATATTTTCAGCTCTTTGCTAGCTAATTCCATATTATATGGAATACTCTTCTACTGCTATTTCTTGGCTTAATCACTTTAAAAATACCAGTTGACCATCAATATAAAACCAAAAATGCTACTCACTTGCACTACACCCAACTGCATCAGTTTCCCAATGCTTAAATGTTTTACGTTTTTATTTTCTTTCAGTTATTGTTGTAACTTTGAATAATATACCTCAACTTCTAATTCCCTGATTCATCATCTTTAGACAGCATCTATGACCTTTTGTAAAGTAATGCTCATAATTCTCCAAGCCAGGCTTCAGCAATATGTGAACCGTGAACTTCCAGATGTTCAAGCTGGTTTAAGAAAAGGCAGAGGAACCAGAGCTCAAATTGCCAACATCCGCTGGATCATCGAAAAAGCAAGAGAGTTCCAGAAAAACATCTATTTCTGCTTTCTTGACTATGCCAAAGCCTTTGACTGTGTGGATCACGATAAACTGTGGAAAATTCTGAAAGAGATGGGAATACCAGACCACCTGACCTGCCTCTTGAGAAACCTGTAAGCAGGTCAGAAAGCAACAGTTAGAACTGGACATGGAACAACAGACTGGTTCCAAATAGGAAAAGGAGTATATTATCACCTTGTTTATTTAACTAATATGCAGAGTATATCATGAGAAAGGCTGGGCTGGAGGAAGCACAAGCTGGAATCAAGATTGCCAGGAGAAATATCAATAACTTCAGATATGCAGATGACACCACCCTTATGGCAGAAAGCAAAGAAGAGCTAAAGAGCCTCTTGATGAAAGTGAAAGAGGAGAGTGAAAATGTTGGCTTAAAGTTCAACATTCAGAAAACTAAGATAATGGCATCTGGTCCCATCACTTCACGGGAAGTAGATGGGGAAACAGTGGAAGCAATGTCAGACTTGATTTTCTGGGGCTCCAAAATCACTGCAGATGGTGACTGCAGCCATGAAATTTAAAGAGGCTTAGTCCTTGGAAGGAAAGTTTTGACCAACCTGCTGCTGCTGCTGCTAAGTCGCATCAGTCGTGTCTGACTCTGTGCAACCCCATAGATGGCAGCCCACCAGGCTCCCCCGTCCCTGGGATTCTCCAGGCAAGAACACTGGAGTGGGTTGCCATTTCCTTCTCCAATGCATGAAAGCGAAAAGTGAAAGTGGAGTTGCTCAGTCGTGTCCGACTCTTTGCAACCCCATAGACTGCAGCCTACCAGGCTCCTCTGCTCATGGGATTTTCCAGGCAAGAGTACAGGAGTGGGTTGCCATTGCCTTCTCCATGACCAATCTAGATAGCATATTAAAATGCAGAGACATTACTTTGCCAACAAAGGTCCGTCTAGTCAAGGCTATGGTTTTTCCAGTGGTCATGTATGGATGTGAGAGTTGGATTGTGAAGAAAGCTGAGTGCAGAAGAATTGATGCTTTTGAACTGTGGTGTTGGAGAAGACTCTTGAGAGTCCCTTGGACTGCAAGGAGATCCAATCAGTCCATCCTAAAGGAGACCAATCCTGGGTGTTCATTGGAAGGACTGATGCTGAAGCTGAAACTCCAATACTTTGGCCACCTGATGGGAAGAATTGACTCATTGGAAAAGACCCTGATGCTGGGAGGGATTGGGGACAGGAGGACAAGAGGACGACAGAGGATGAGATGGCTGGATGGCATCACCAACTCAATGGACGTGAGTTTGAGTGAACTCCAGGAGTTGGTGATGGACATGGAGGCCTGGCGTGCTGCGATTCATGGGGTTGCAAAGAGTCAGACAGGACTGAGAGACTGAACTGAACTGGCTAACCATCTCTCCACTAATTAAACCTTTGCAAAATGGCTTTTCCTCACTAGTGTCTCAAAATGCTTCTCCCGAGGATGCTGGTAATCTCTAAATCACTAAAGCCATTTAGTAGCTTTAGTGATTTAGAGATTGGCTGATGGTATCGCCAACTCGATGGAGATGAATTTGAGTAAACTCTAGGAGTTGGTGACGGACAGTGGGAGGCCTGGTGTGCTGCGATTCATGGGTTCACAAAGAGTTGGAAGCAACTGAGAGACTAAATTGAACTGAAATGATTACCTTATGCCATATGAAAGAAGGAAATTAGCACTCCTATGTTTCTCTCCACCTTTTCACATTTTAAACAATTCATTTATTCATTCACTGATCATTTACTTGTCTAGTAAATGTTCTTGAACCTTTGGTACGTGCCAGGCATTCTTCTAGGGAGTAAAACAATGAACAAAACTTGCTTTTTTTTGTATCTTCCCTTTTGATGAGAAAGGCAGCAAAGAAGAAACAAACAAGTAGATACATAGTACGTTAGGTAGAAATTACTATGGAAAAAAAAATGAAAGCAGATGAAGATAGATAGGAAGTACTGAGAGTTAGAATGGATGGTTTTGTTTTATAGAAGAGTCAAGAACTCCACTGAAGAGCCATCTTCTTGTGATATGTATGAAGCAAGGAAGGGAACTGCATGCAACTGCAGCTGAAAGAGCAAGTGCAAATGCCTTGCAGTAGACATTCCTTGCTCTCTAATCCCTTTCTATCTTAGCCCAGAAAGGCATTTGGAGGATTCATAAACATCTAAAAGTTTGTACTCATGTTTTGTTGCGTTGAAGGCTGTCAGGGGATTTGCAACTAAATTCCTAGACTCCAAAATAAATGAAAAACCTATGCATGTTTTCAATGAAATAAATGTATACTGAGAAGCTCCTAAGGGCCAGACACTAAGTGAGATGCTGGAGATACAAAGATAAATGAGTCCTAAGTGTAAATAAGCAACCAATATGTAAGGGGCTTCTCTGGTGGCTCAGATGGTAAAGAATCTGCCTGCAATGTGAGAGACCAGGGTTCAGTCCCTGTGAAGATCCTCTGGAGAAGGGAATGGCTACCCACTCCAGTATTCTTCCCTGGGAAATCCTATGGACAGAGGAGCCTGGCAGCTGTGACAGTCACTGTCCATGAGGTCACAAAGAGTCGGACACGACCGAGCAACTGACACAAGGCAGCAAATACTTACTGGATTTATGGACAAGGTAACCGGGAATGTGAATGCCTGATCCTGTCGTGGTGTTACTGGTGAAAGGGTACATCTGTCAGGATAGATTCAGAGAGGAGAGGGGATGAAGACTGAATAAGATTTTGCTAAGGGAAAGGCAGAGGAGAGCATTCTGAATGGCAGCAACCATATGCGATACCCAACAACAAATACAACATTCCCATCAAGAATTTTTATTCAATTCAATTTAATTTCTATAGATCTAAGAGCAACGCAAGCTAATTACCTTTATTTTTCTCCCAAAAAAGAAAGCCTAAGAAAAGGAGTTATAAGGTAGCAGGACCAGAGGAGGACTCTAAGCAAATGGTCACTACACATGGCTTTCTTCTGATTTTTAAAATACAGTGTGTGTGGCCTTGGATTGGAGGAGACACATGAAACAGAAAAACTGGAGCTGGATTAAACATCAGGAGTTTGTGGTCTAACACAGGAAGGGTAGCTTTGGTCACCTTACTCTCCCACAGTCACATCTACTTGTTGCTGTTGTTGTTCAGTTGTCAGTCATGTCTGACTCTTTGCCACCTCATGGACTACAGCATGCCAGGCTTCCCTGTCCTTCACCATCTCCCAGAGCTTGCTCAAACCCATGTCTATAGAGTCGGTGATGCCATCCAACCATCTCATCCTCTGCCGCCCCCTTCTCCTCTTGCCCTCGCCTCTCCCACCATCAGGGTCTTTTCCAATAAGTTGGATCTTCACATCTACTTGACTTTGAAACAATTAATTGTGTAGCATATTCAAATGTTTGAATGTTGTTCCTCTGTGGTGTGAAAGTTCATTTTCCTATAAATTCTATCACCAGGGCCTGGTTTGATGCATTTCAAATGAATTACTTCCTCTTACACATGACAGCCCTTTATATATTTAAAAATAGCACTAGAGCTCATCAAAAATAGTGGAATTACAGATTCTGAGAGCTGGATGGAACCCTGGCTATCATCTAGCCCTGTGGAAGAAACATCTCTACAGCCTCCCTGCTGACTGGCCCTCTAAATCCAAAGCTTTTCCAGGCTCTCATTTCTCATTTGAATGGCTCCACATCTTTAAAAGCTCTCCAAACACTCACAAGCACTCCATCATTTTGATCTGAAATATGCTTCTCTGTAATATTTATCTACAGACTCAAGTTCTATGACACTTGTCTATTATGAGGCAATTTCAATTCCCACAAAGAAATATTATGACAGTCTGCTGCACGGAGACAAGGGAGGATTCATAGGAGCTCTCACAAACAAAATATCCAGTACCTTTCATATGCAAAGCATTTTCTCTATTATCTCATTTTATTTTTCAACATCTCAATGAGAAAAGACCTGCTAGGAGCATAGACAACAGCAAGGAGAGATGTCCTTGAAGATTATTGATATGTTTAGTATCAAGGACGAGGATGGGAGAGGAATCAAGAAGGAATCATCTTAGAGGGTGCTCAGTGATGTGATGCCTCCATGCTTTGGAATCCTGCTTGCTGATATTCAGGAATACCAGTGCCTCCTGAGATATGCAATGCACCAGGGCTATTCCTTGCTCTGCTCCTATTTCATACCAGAATCTCAAGTCTCTGAGGTCAGTGGCATTCATGATAAAAGCAAAACATCAAAAACTCAGTTATATCGTCTCTAGATGTACTGCAAAGGCTCTCTGATGAGATGCTTGGCTCTTCCTGAGACACCCAAATTGACAGGCTCCAGAAAATAGGCAGAGATAAAACTCAAGTCTGTATTCCATCTCTTGATCTTTGTTGGTCTTGGGCCAGCTCCATGAGCAGCTTGGTTAGATCCGAAGGGTAGGGGAGCGAAGAGGGATGTCCTTTCCTTCAGGCCATGAGCATGAGAAACACCTTGAGAACTCAGTAGTGCAGGATCAAATGTGGAACTCAGGAAACCTGGGACAACTGTGAACTACTGTTATCAGACCTCAGGGATTCCTTTGAATACCAAATTACTGGTGAATCAGATCCCCCATCCATCTTCATCTTCTACAGTGGAAAACATTGTCTCTTCCTTGCTTCCTTTGGATGTGAAACACAGAATCTTTACTGGCTCCTTTAAAAGAGGAAGATGCTTATGTTTCTGTTTCTGGTCCAAAGAAAATGAATGTGTCTTTAACATTTTCTTATTGTCTCTCTCTGGCTGGAGTCTTCAAGAAAGCAGAGACTTCAAGCCCTGGGAGTCAGTTTCTACCCCAGGGGCTCAGAGCTCAGATGAGCCCCCAATATACACATGGAAGTACCTGCGTTAAGCTTGGGGCTCAAAACAGACCTTGTACCTCACAGCGGGAGACTGGTGCTGAGTTTGCAGAAGCTGGGAAGAGGCCAGCCACCCATCTTCTGGTGAGCTGATCAAAGGCACCACATTTCATTGTTTCAGGGGAAAGGAAATGGAAAAATAAAGGAAAAGCAAATCACAGAATGAAGGGAAAGGGGAAACCCCTCTCATCTGGAGTGTCCATAATAGGCAACGAGGAGCAGTTAAGCGGTCCGTTTTATGACTTTTGTATCGGAAGTCCTCTTCTGGGACTTTCTAGAAATTAACTATATAATCTTAACTCATGGATAAGAAAACCAGTGCCCAGAGAACTTTCCTCCAAACACACAACTACTTTGTGGAACTAGGAATTGAATCCATGTCTTATGGTTCTTCTCATTGCTTAAAGAGTCAGTACAAAATGAAAGTTCAATCTCATACTAAATTTCTAGATGTTTTTAGGAATACATGTGAGCGTACCAGATAAAATACTGTAAGGGCAACCGTTTAATGGCATGAAAAGTAGGTTTAGGATTTATATATTAAGAAAAAATAGGGTAAAATACCATGTTTAATATCTATTAATTTTTATTTTATATAAAATAAAAATAACTATGTACATGGAAAGACTGGAAAGACGTTATCCATGGAAATGTTATTACTGACTATCTTTGGATGGGGGGGATTATAGATAAATTTAATCTGTTTTTATTTTTTCCATATTTCTCAATTTTTAACCGACAAACATGGATTACTTTTGGATTAAAAAGGATAATAAGTACTTGGAAAAAGAGATAGAAGGAAGAATGTTCTTGGAGTCAAGGTTAAAGTCCTTGAATGTGAATCTTGGAGCATGATTTAAGAGTAAGAGTATAACTTCAATATAAATTCTTTTAGCTTCCTTGGATTTTGCAAGACTAGAGAGCTGACCTCTACAATCTGGACAAGCACCAGCCCTTCTGTACCTCTGACCCATCGCAGGATTTTGTCCTACTCTAAGTTAGAAGTAACAATGCCTTTTTCACTTTTATTTATTTTTTGTTTCTTTTGGACCTCTTTGGAAGTATCTGTTATCTGAACAGCCAGAATGTCTAAAAACTCACTTTTGAAATGCCACAAAAATAAGATAAAGAGTGGTGGACTGCATCCTGCAGTGCTCTGACCAAGGATGGACTGTGAAGCACATTGCAAGAAACAGCCCTAATTGGGAGTTCAGTTTCACTAGATAATGAGTCTGATTCTCTCTGGTCACAAGCGTCTCTCTCCCTGGGGCAAGGTCAGCATCTTTGCTATTCCACTCTCCGGATGGTGCAAAGGCCGAGTTTCAGCTTTTGTGATTTCCTTCATTGCCTCTTTGACAAAACAAACAGTGCTGTAAGTAACGAGGTAGTGTGCTTATTGGGGAGTTAGAATACTGGATTGTCAACCAAAATGTTTCTTTCCATTCCTCTTGCTGGCCCCATTCCAAATTAGTACTGAGATCCCATTTCTACACACCTCTATGCTGTGAGGACTTTTCTGCGGCCAATAATCATGGATAAGAATGAGTAAGATATTTCAGGAATTTTTCAGACCTGTAACTCTTAGAAAACAAATTAGAAGTGAAAAAAAAAAAAAAATCCCAACTCTAGATTCTCAGTCCAGCAATAACAAGTCAATTGCTTCCATTTTGCTTATCCTTAAGGAAAAATAAGATGAAAGATGCATTGTGGCAACTACTCAAGTGGTAAGGGAAAAACGCACCAGCTGTAGACTGAATTACCCAGATAACAGACAAAAAGAAATCTGGTGCAAAGTGGTGACTCATTCTCTCTGTTCACACAGCCCGAATCTTCTGGTTAATTGTCAGTTTTTCACTTTGTGCTATGTAAATGATAAATTATTCTTCTGACATGCTTATTTTTGGGTTGATTGAAAAAAAAAAGTTTATGTTGAAATAGTGGTGTGATGTGTTCTCTAGAGAGAATTGAGTGCCAGAATTTGATATCGTGTTATGTGACAACAGCAGGAGCAATGGGAGAAAGATTAAAGGTCAAAGAACCAAGTTAAGAAATTATGAGTTAATTAGATAATACAGAGCCAACATTCAAATGTCCATTTATCCATCTGTTCATCCATCTATCCATCCAGTCATTCATTCATTCATCCACTTGTTATTCCTTCTGTTCATCCACTCATTCATCCATCCATCTAGCCACTCATTCATCACCCCCATCAGATACTCATATAGTCTTCAGTTTTCTGGAACAATGATATGAATTACAGGGACAATGGTGAATGAGATTGATCCATTTCTTGCCTCTATCATCTTACAATAAACAAAGGAGATGGACATCATGCAAATAATTAGAGTATAATTTATGCTACAAAAGAGAAAGTCATGTATATTAAAAAATAATGAGATGGCATAGTCCAGTGAGAGAAGAGACAGGGGTGTTCAGAGAAAGTCTCTTTGCAGAGGTAGAATTCAGGTCGAAACCAGATGTAGATGAATGTCTGGGACATCTGGGTCTTCCTAGCTTGTCTCTTTGGTCCCTGAGTTCAGGGACCATCTTGGCAATATTGAGGAAAAAAAGGGAAGTATCCAGGATAAACATGTCATCCTGGCATTTGATTGAAATGATATTTGAAAAAAGCTCAAAAACAAATGAGTCTACTGCTAATCATTCATGAGCACCTGGCCAAAATAAAGAGTGCATTACCCACTGATGATGTTGCTTTCCATAAATCTCTCAATGCCTTCATGGCTGTGGCTGACTGTGATTATTGGATGTTTGGTCCTAAGTATGTTTTGAAACAGCAAAATTCATGATGATCTTTTGTGGTATCTGGATCGCTCTTTCCTCTTCCTGGCTTACTGGGGGCTGAGCTATCAACTGAATCCCCAGGCACTCAATGTGAAAATGAGAATCAGTCCTTCAACAGTTCAATTAATCTGAATTTTGCTCCTTCAGTCCTGGTTCCTCTAGCTGCAAACACAGACTTCAACTCACCCAAGATACTTCATATGCAACTGACAATGGTTCCTACAGACAGGCTAATCATTTGGCTTTGAAGATGTATGGTAAATTTACCTATTAACATTCTCTTAACCAAGAGGTTGACCTCCCTGATTCTGTCTGCTTATCTAAAAAGGCAATGAAGCTGCAAAATCTCCAAAGATTCTTCCCAGCTCATGATCTTATGGCTTCTAGAATAGTAGATCATGATGGTCTGGTTCAAGGAAGTGTATCTTGTCTGAGCAATTGATACTGGCTTAGGTTGCTTCCATGTCTTGATAACTGTAAATAAGGCTGCTATGAATGGGTTCATGTATCTTTTCAAATTAGTGTGTTAGTGTTATTATGGGATCATATGAAATCTTGTGTGTGAAACTTATGAAAATTATAAAATACAATAGAATTCAAAGAATCCTTCTTTCAGTAACAAAAAGAAAGAAAGAAATTTGTTTGCCTTCTAAATCAAGACTAGAAAATGTGATTGGAAGCTTCAGAGGATAGCCTTGCTATAGTCTTTGGGAGGTAGGTCGGACTCCATCTGTAATCAGTGCAGTTTCAAAGGGACATGTTAATGCAGTCAATGTTACTTGGTGTGACTCACCGAGCTGCAGCTGCTGCTTCTACAAACTCAGGAGGACTCCTCCTCTCTCAGCAGGCATTTGTTGCACTACTGGTGGCTGCATCAGTCTCTTTCTTCCTGATCAGCGGCAGCACTGCAGCCAGGAGGGACGATCAACCCCTGGACTCTCCTCTGAGGGTTTGTGTACTGTAGGGAGGATGGTGCTGGGCTGGGAAATAGTAGCAGTGAGTCTAGCTCTGGCCATGTTGTTGATGTTTAATATTTGTTGAGTACCATAAAGAAGGCTGAAAGCCAAGGAGTTGTTGCTTGTGAATTGCCGTGCTGGAGAAGACTCTTGAGAGACCCTTGGACAGCAAGGAGATCAAACCAGTTAATCCTAAGGGAAAGCAACCCTGAAAAAGTCACTGAAAGGACTGATGCTGAAGCTGAAGCTCCAATATGTTGGCCCTTGATGTGAAGAGCTGACTCATTGGAAAAGACCCTGATGCTGGGAAATATTGAAGGCAGGAGGAGAAGGGGATGACAGAGGATGAGATGGTTAGATAACATCACTGACTCAATGGACATGAGTTTGAGAAAACTAAGGGAGACAGTGAAGGACAAGGAATCCTGGCATACTGCAGCCCATGGGGTCACACAGAGTCAGACTGAACAATAAGACCACAATATAACATTTTAAAGCAATAATCCTCCAATTAAAAACAAACAAATAAACGTGTAAAAAATATTGAGTACAGGGCTTCCCTGGTGACTCAGTAGTGAAGAATCCATCTGCCAACGCTGGAGACACAGCTTCAATCCCTGGTCCCAAAAGAGCCCACATGCTGCCACGGAGCAACTGAGCCCGTGAGCCTGAATGAGCCTGTGCTCTAGAGCCCAAAAGCCACAACTAGTGAGCCCACCCACAGCAAGCTTGCATGCCCCAGAGCCCGAGTTCCACTACAAGAGACATCACCATGATGAGAACCCCGGGCCCTGCCCCCAGAGAGTAGCCCCTGCTCTCTGCAACCAGAGAAAAGTCCATGCAGCAACAAGACCCAGCACAGCGATAAATAAATAAATAAAATTATTTAATAAAATATTAATTGAGTACAAACAATACTGAGCACTCATTACCCTGAGATGCACGTATCACTGTCCTCATTTTCCGTACGAGGAAAACACAGACCAGAAAATTTTCATGAAATGCCCAGGGTAACACAGAAGGAAGCAGGGCTGGGATTCAACCTCAGAGTCTTCAAGAGATGCGAATACCAGAACATCTTACCTACCTCCTGAGAAATCTGTATGCAGGTCAAGAACCAACAGTTAGAACCGGACAGGCATAATAAACTTGTTCGAACTGGGAAAGGAGTACGTCAAGGCTGTATATTGTGACCCTGCTTACTTAACTTACATGCAGAGTTCAGTTCAATTCAGTTCAGTAGCTCAGTCTTGTCTGACTCTTTGCAACCCCATGAATTGCAGCATGCCAGGCCTCCTTGTCCATCACCAACTCCTGGAATTCACTCAAACTCATGTCCATCGAGTCGGTGATGCCATCCAGCCATTTCATCCTCAGTCGTCCCATTCTCCTCCTGCCCCCAATCCCTCCCAGCATTAGAGTCTTTTCCAATGAGTCAGCTCTTCAAATCAGGTGGCCAAAGTATTGGAGTTTCAGCTTTAGCATCAGTCCTTCCAAAGAAATCCCAGGGCTGATCTCCTTTAGAATGGACTGGTTGGATCTCCTTGCAGTCCAAGGGACTCTCAAGAGTCTTCTCCAACACCACAGTTCAAAAGCATCAATTCTTCTGCACTCAGCTTTCTTCACAGTCCAATTCTCACATCCATACATGACCACTGGAAAAACCATAGGACTAGATGGACCTTTGTGGGCAAAGTAATATCTCTGCTTTTGAGTGCTATCTAGGTTGGTCATAACTTTCTTTCCAAGGAGTAAGCGTCTTTTAATTTCATGGCTGCAGTCACCATCTGCAGTGATTCTGGAGCCCAAACAAAATAGTCTGACACTGTTTCCACTGTTTCCCCATCTATTTCCCATCAAGTGATGGGACCAGATGCCATAATCTTCGTTTTCTGAATGTTGAGCTTTAAGCCAACATTTTCACTCTCCTCTTTTACTTTCAAAAAGAGGCTTTTTAGTTCCTCTTCACTTTCTGCCATAAGGGTGGTGTCATCTGAATATCTGAGGTTATTGATATTTCTCCCGGCAATCTAGATTCCAGCTTGTGCTTCCTCCAGTCCAGTGTTTCTCATGATGTACTCTGCATAGAAGTTAAATAAACAGGGTAACAATATACAGCCTTGACGTACTTCTTTTTCTATTTGGAACCAGTCTGTTGTTCCATGACCAGTTCTAACTGTTGCTTCCTGACCTGCATACAGGTTTCTCAAGAGGCAGGTCAGGTGGTCTGGTATTCTCATCTCTTTCAGAATTTTCCATAGTTTATTGTGATCCACACAGTCAAAGGCTTTGGCATAGTCAATAAAGCAGAAATAGATGTTTTTCTGGAGCTCTCTTGCTTTTTCCATGATGTAGAAGATGTTGGCAATTTGATCTCTGGTTCCTCTGCCTTTTCTAAAACCAGCTTGAACATCAGGAAGTTCATGGTTCACATATTGCTGAAGCCTGGCTTGGAGAATTTTGAGCATTACTTTACTAGCATGTGAGATGAGTGCAATTGTGCAGTAGTTTGAGCATTCTTTGGCTTTGTCTTTTTTGGGGTTGTAATGAAAAGTGACTTTTTGCAGTCCTGTGACCACTGCTGAGTTTTCCAAAGTTGCTGGCATATTGAGTGCAGCACTTTCACAGCATCATCTTCCAGGATTTGAAATACCTCAACTGGAATGCCATCACCTCCACTAGCTTGTTCATAGTGATGCTTTCTAAGGCCCACTTGACTTCACATTCCAGCACGTCTGGCTCTAGGTGAGTGATCACATCATCATGATTATTATGAAGATGTTTTTTGTACAGTTCTTCTGTGTATTCTTGCCACCTCTTCTTAATATCTTCTGTTTTTTTTTTAGGTCCATACTATTTCTGTCCTTTATTGAGCCCATCTTTGCATGAAATGTTCCCTTGGTATCTCTAATTTTTTTGAAGAGATCACTAGTCTTTTCCATACTGTTGTTTTCCTCTATTTCTTTGCATTGATCACTGAGGAAGGCTTTCTTATCTCTCCTTGCTATTCTTTGGAACTCTGCATTCAGATGCTTATATCTTTCCTTTACTCCCTTGCTTTTCTCTTCTCTTCTTTTCACAGCTATTTTTAAGGCCTCCCCAGACAGCTATTTTGCTTTTTTGCATTTCTTTTCCATGGAGATGGTCTTGATCCCTGTCTCCTGTTCAATGTCATGAACCTCAGTCCATAGTTCATCAGGCACTCTATCTGTCAGATCTAGTCCCTTAAATCTATTTCTCACTTCCACTGTATAATCATAAGGGATTTGATTTAGGTCATACCTGAATGGTCTAGTGGTTTTCCCCACTTTCCTCAATTTCTTTCTGAATTTGGCAATAAAGAGTTCATGATCTGAGCCACAGTCAGCTCCCGGTCTTGTTTTTGCTGACTGTATAGAGCTTCTCCATCTTTGGCTGCAAAGAATATAATCAATCTGATTTCGGTGTTGACCATCTGGTGATGTCCATGTGTAGAGTCTTCTCTTGTGCTGTTGGAAGAGGGTGTTTGCTATGACCAGTGGGTTCTCTTGGCAAAACTCTATCAGCCTTTGCCCTGCTTCATTCTGTACTCCAAGGCCAAATTTGCCTGTTATCCCAGGTGTTTCTTGACTTCCTACTTTTGCATTCCAGTCCCCTATAATGAGAAGGACATCTTTTTTTGCGTGTTAGTTATAAAAGGTCTTGTAGGTCTTCATAGAACCATTCAACTTCAGCTTCTTCAGCATTATTGGTTGGGGCATAGACTTTGATTACTGTGATATTGAATGGTTTGCCTTGGAAACGAACGGAGATCATTCTGTCGTTGTTGAGACTGCATCCAAGTACTGCATTTCGGACTCTTTTGTTGACCATGATGGCTGCTCCATTTCTTCTAAGGGATTCTTGCCCACAGTAGTAGATATATGGTCATCTGAGTTAAATTCACCCATTCCAGTCCATTTTAGTTCGCTGATTCCTAGAATGTCAACGTTCACTCTTTCCATCTCCTGTTTGACCACTTCCAATTTGCCTTGATTCATGGATCTAACATTCCAGGTTCCTATGCAATATTGCTCTTTACAGCATTCGACCTTGATTCTATCACCAGTCACATCCACAGCTGGGTATTTTTTTTTGCTTTGGCTCATCCCTTCATTCTTTCTGGAGTTATTTCTCCACTGATCTCTAATAGCATACTGGGTACCTACCGACCTGGGGAGTTCCTCTTTCAGTATCCTATCATTTTGCCTTTTCATATATGCAGAGTACATCATGCAAAATGCTGAGTTGGATGAAGCACAAGCTGGAATAAAGATTGCCAGGCGAAATATCAGTCACCTCAGATATGCAGATGACACCATCCTTATGGCAGAAAGCAAAGAAGAGCTAAAGAGCCTCTTGATGAAAGTGAAAGAGGAGAGTGAAAAAGTTGGCTTAAACCTCCACATTCAGAAAACTAAGATTGTGGCATTTAGTCCCATCACTTTAGGCAAATAGATGGGGAAACAATGGAAACAGTGTCAGACTTTATTTTTGGGGGCTCCAAAATGACTGCAGATGGTGATTGCAGCCATAAAATTAAAAGACGCTTGCTCCTTGGAAGAAAAGCTATGACCAACCTAGACAGCATGTTCAAAAGCAGAGACCTTACTTTGCCCACAAAGGTCCATCTAGTCAAGGCTATGGTTTTTCAAGTGGTCATGTATGGATGTGAGAGTTGGACTATAAAGAAAGCTGAGCACTGAAGAACTGATGCTTTTGAACTGTGGCGTTGGAGAAGACTCTTGAGAGTCCCTTGGACTGCAAGGAGATCCAACCAGTCCATCCTAAAGGAAATCAGTCCTGAATATTCATTGGAAGGACTAATGCCGAAGCTGAAACTCCAATACTTTGGCCACCTGATTCGAAGAACTGACTCATTGGAAAAGACCCGGATGCTGGGAAAGATTGAAGACAGGAGAAGAAGGGGACGATAGAGGATGAGTTGGTTGGATGGCATCACCAATTCAATGCACATGAGTTTGAGTAAACTCACGGAATTGGTGATGGACAGGGAAGTCTGGTATGCTGCAGTCCATGGGGTCACAAAGAGTCAGACACGACTGAGCAACTGAACTGAACTGAACCTAGAGTCTGTGTTCTCCTGTCATCTTAGGCCAATTAAGTTACATATTTAAAAATAAAATCCCCTTTCTTCCTTCACCTGAATGGAAGAGGATATTATTGTATGGGAATCAGAAAACACAGAAGTATAATGAATAAAATAAAAAGTCTCCCATGCCACCAGAAAAGACTACTTAATACTTAGATGATCTGTACATTTAGATCTCAAAAAAAAAAAAAAAAAAAGATGTCATCCTGCACATACTGTATTTTGACCTGTCAAGCCATAACTCTATACACTCATCCCGTCCACATGAATGTGCATTATGTTGAGGGAGCATGCTGAAGAGGCCCTTTACATGATATGATAATGGCTGTCCTCCCAGAATCACATTCTAGTTGGGGAGATCTTTGGAAGGAATGATGCTAAAGCTGAAACTCCAGTATTTTGGCCACCTCATGCGAAGAGTTGACTCATTGGAGAAGACTCTGATGCTGGGAGGGGATTGGGGGCAGGAGGAGAAGGGGACGACAGAGGATGAGATGGCTGGATGGCATCACTGACTCGATGGATGCGAGTCTGAGTGACCTCCGGGAGCTGGTGATGGACAGGGAGGCCTGGCGTGCTGCGGTTCATGGGGTTGCAAAGAGTCGGACACGACTGAGCGACTGATCTGATCTGATCTGATCTGAAGTAGGAGGACCTAAGAGGGAGAGATGAGCACATCCATGGCACCTTGTGACAACATGCGAGCAAGACGATGCCTTTGTGGGAAAGAGAAGGAAGAGAAGCCTGGGGCATCAAAGAGACACAGAGGAAAAAGCACTCAAGTTGCAACTGATGAAATACGATGAAGGGTCAGGACTTGCTGAAAAGAATGAGGTCGCTCAGATGGGGCCGGCGCAGAAAGCTGACCCTAGTAAATGCACTGCCAAGTGTTTAACAGCACGCTGAGGGAAAATACCTATGATAAAATCCCATGGAAAAGATGTAGGAAACAATTCTGGAAGGCTGCACATCAAAGCGTGAACAGTAGTTAAGTATTCGATATGACTTTGGGTGGAAGGGGGCAGGGGTTTTAGGTGAATTTCAGGTTTTAATTCATCCTCTCCTGTAATGTATGAATAAGTTAGGACCACATACCAAATTTGTGATTAAAAGCAGATTTAAAAATGACCTGGTAGGAGTTCGATTGGCAGAGGGAAAAAGTAAAGGTATTTTGAGGGAGAAGGGAATGGGGGCCGAGTGACAAAATTACAGGGCAAGGAATAGAGTCAAAGAAGGAGGTGGTTAGAGATGGGTTTTCAGTGGGCTCTAGTGTATCCTGCAACCATCCATGCTGGCTCTTTGTGAATTCGGAATCTAAGGAAGGTTTTGTGGGTCCAAGAGAACCAGAATGAGAAGCATGTTCCACAGCTTTATCTTAGCTACTTTGCAGCGTGTCCCTCTGGGGCTCCTCTCCCACTCCCAAAATGTCAAGTACCTTGTCGAGAGCTAGGAAACAACGGAAAGCTGGTTCAAGTCCTGATAGAGTGGCCCGCCCTCATATTACTCTGCCAAGAACCCCAGCCTCTCCACAGGCTCCCTGGCCCACAGAAGGCCCTGCACCTGGGAGCCAGATGTGAGCTCACACGTACGTGGGCCACTGCTGATCTGTCTGGCGCAAGACAAAGGCTTGGCGTCTGATCCTGGAAAGGAGATCAATTCATTACAGGGTACAGGATAAGGAGTCCCAGAGCTGGGGTGTGAATAGACAAGGGTTCTCTGCTCTTGGCTTCCCTTTCATCTTAGAGTCTGCGGCCTCCTCCCCCTTTGGTGACGACTGCGCTTGTACAGGTCTCTGGGTTTTACGCCTCCTCAGTTTTCGTAATTCATTTAGATACTGCTTCCCTGGCTCAGTCCAGGGGGGGGGCCGGCGCCCCCCCGTATATGGAGCCTTCTGAAGCATCAGAAGTTTTTCCAAGGGAGCTGGAAGGAAGGAAGAGATAACATGTGAAGGCAATAAAGGGCGATTTCATTTTGTTTCTCATTAAACTGAATGCAGTTGTTCAATTCGGAACTAACTCCTTTTTATGTGCTGATAGTGGGTATAAAGAATCACTGTATATGACATGCACATCATACTATATTTAAAATAGATAATCAACAATATAGCACCGGAAACTCTGCTCAATACTCTGTAACAACCTAAAGGGGAAAAGAACTTGAAAAAGAATAGACACATCTATATGGATCACTTTCCTGTTCACCTGAAACTAGACCAACGTTGCTAATCACCTACGCTCCAATATAAAATTTTAAAAAGAACCGAAGTAGGTCACTGTGAAGGGTGCTCCTGCATTTAAGGGGTTGGAGCGGGAGGGTGGGAAGGTTGATGGTGGAAGTGTTGAACATCCTGGGATGTCTAAGATTCTCAGAATTTAAATCTACATTTTTCCTCTTAGGAGATACTACTTTGCAGAGTTCCACTGGAGAAGGGATAGGCTACCCACTCCAGTACTCTTGGGCTTCCCTTGTGGCTCAGTTGGTAAAGAATCCGCCTGCGATGTGGGAGACCTGGGTTCGATCCCTGGGTTGGGAAGATCCCCTGGAGAAGGGAAAGGCTGCCCACTCCAGTATTCTGGCCTGGAGAATTCCATGGGCTGCATAATTCCTGGGGTGTCAAAGAGTTGAACTTGACTGAGTGACTTTCACTTTCAACTTGCTGTGTAGTTTGTCATGCGGAGAAAAGGAAAAAAGATTTCTTCACAGTAAAAACAGTAAAGAGCTTGGTGGTAATTATTCTAGATTCATTCAGGCTCTATTCCAACTGTGTCTAAATGATATTGAACCTACCATCTTTTAGACTAGGGTATGAAGATACTCTCTCAGAGAAGCCAACAATTTATTTCTTTATAGTTGATTTGAAATGTTGTGTTAATTTTTGCTGTACAGCAAAGTGATTCAGTTATAAAATATATATATATATTATTTTTCATATTCTTTTCCATTATGGTTTATCACAAGATATTGAGTATGGGTCCCTGTGCTTTATGGACTTCCCAGGTGGCTCAGTGGGTAAAGATTCTGCCTATAATGCAGGATATACAGGAGACGCAGGTTCGATTTCTGGGTTGGGGAGATCCCCTGGAGGAAGGCATGACAACCCACTCCAGTATTCTTGCCTGGGAAATCCCATGGACAGAGGAACCTGATGGGCTACAGTCTGTGGGGTCGCAAAAGAATCAAACAAGACTGAGAGTCTGAGCACATACACACGCTGTGCTATACAGAGGACCTTGCTGTTTATCCATTCTCTATGTAATAGCTTGCATCTGCTAACCCCAAACTCTGATCCATCCCTCTCGCTCAGCTTGGCAAACCACAAGTCTGCTCTCTGTGAGTCCATTTCTGAGTAAATGATTCATTTAATATAAATCTTTCACAGGGGAGCCAAAATGGATACATGTCTCGGGCTTTAAATTTTTTCTTAAAGATTTTAAACCATATAATCATCTCAACCGACGTCCTTCTCTGTAGAATGTAATATTGCAGAGCATGGAAAAGAACAGCCAACATTGCTTTTTCAGCTTACTGTTTTGATAATCACCCAATAATACAGTAATCTCGACAATCTCGTGCATGCAGTTGGGCTGGTGTCATTAGCTCCCATTGGACTGATGATGAAGCTGGGGACTCTGTGTAGGGTGACCTGTGCTCCTCCTGTGAGCCAAGACCCTCTTCTTTTGAAGGTCACTCACCTTTGCCCTGTACTGTCCACGTGGCAGAGAAGACCTTTTCTCTGTGGAGGACTTCTTAACCCTAATGCTATACATTTTTCCTTCAGGACAGTATATATATTAATATATTTTTTCTTTGGTTAAATATACATAATTTAAAATGTACCATTTTAAGTGCACAGTTTGGCAGCATTAACTATCCGTGTCTTCCAGGTCCAGGTTCACCATCCTGATTGGAAACTCTGTTTCCATTAAACTCTAACTCCCCAGTCCCCCTTTCCCTCAGACTCTGGTAACCTCTATTCTACTTTTTGTCTTTATGAATTTGATTATTTTAGATCACTCTTATAAGCGGAATCATACCATGTCTGTGCTTTTGTGTCTGTCTTATTTCATTTAGTATGCTGTCCTCTGGGCTCATCTATGTTGTAGCAGGTTGAAGAATTTTATTCCTTTTCAAGGCTGAATAATATTCCATTGTTTGTGTAGACCACATTTTGTTTATCCATTTATCTGTCAAAGGACATTTGGGTTGCTTCTACATTTTGGCTATTGTGAATAATCCTGCTATGCATCAGTTCAGTTCAGTTCAGTCCAGTTGCTCAGTCGTGTCCGACTCTTTGTGACCCCATGAATCGCAGCACACCAGGCCTCCCTGTCCATCACCAACTCCCAGCGTTTACCCAAACTCATGTGCATCAAGTCAGTGATGCCATCCAGCCATCTCATCCTCTGTCGTCCCCTTCTCCTTCTGCCCCCAATCCCTCCCAGCATCAAGATCTTTTCCAATGAGTCAACTCTTCGCATCAGGTGGCCAAAGTATTGGAGTTTCAGCTTCAGCATCAGTCCTTCCAATGAACACCCAGGACTGATTTCCTTTAGAATGGACTGGTTGGATCGCCTTGCAGTCCAAGGGACTCTCAGGAGTTTTCTCCAACACCACAGTTCAAAAGCATCAATTCTTCGGTGCTCAGCTTTCTTCACAGTCCAACTCTCACATCCATACATGACCACTAGAAAAACCATAACCTTGACTAGACATGCACATCAGTGTACAAATATCTGTTTGAGTCCCTGCTTTCAATTCTTTTGAGTATATACCTAGAGTTAGAATTCTAGATCCAATGGCAATTCTGTTTCATTTTATAAGGAACCACCATACTGTTTTCCACAGTGGCTGTACTATTTTACATTCTCATCAGCAATGAACAACCCTTCCAATTTCTCTACTTTGTCACCAACACTTGCCATTTATTTTATTGTTTTTTTGATACAGGTGTGAAATATATCAAATTTCACATCCTTACAGGTTTTGAAATGGTATCTCATTGTGATTCTGATTTGCATTCCAGTCTGCTTTATTGACTATGCCAAAGCCTTTGACTTTGTGGATCACAATAAACTGTGGAAAATTCTGAAAGAGATGGGAATACCAGACCACCTGACCTGCCTCTTGAGAAACCTGTATGCAGGTCAGAAAGCAACAGTTAGAACTGGACATGGAACAACAGACTGGTTCCAAATAGGAAAAGGAGTACATCAAGGTTGTATATTGTCACCCTGTTTATTTAACTTATATGCAGAGTACATCATGAGAAAGGCTGGGCTGGAAGAAGCACAAGCTGGAATCAAGATTGCCAGGAGAAATATCAATCACCTCAGATATGCAGATGACACCACCCTTATGGCAGAAAGTGAAGAGGAACTAAAAAGCCTCTTGATGAAAGTGAAAGAGGAGAGTGAAAAGGTTGGCTTAAAGCTCAACATTCAGAAAAGGAAGATCATGGCATCTGGTCCCATCACTTCATGGGAAATAGATGGGGAAACAGTGGAAACAGTGGCAGACTTTATTTTTCTGGGCTCCAAAATCACTGCAGATGGTGACTGCAGCCATGAAATTAAAAGATGCTTACTCCTTGGAAAAAAGTTGTGACCACCTAGATAGCATATTCAAAAGCAGAGACGTTACTTTGCCAACAAAGATTCGTCTAGTCAAGGCTGTGGTTTTTCCAGTGGTCATGTATGGATGTGAGAGTTGGACTGTGAAGAAGGCTGAGGGCCGAAGAATTGATGCTTTTGAACTGTGGTGTTGGAGAAGACTCTTGAGAGTCCCTTGGACTGCAAGGAGATTCAACCATTCTGAAGGAGATCAGCCCTGGGATTTCTTTGGAGGGAATGATGCTGAAGCTGAAACTCCAGTACTTTGGCCACTTGATGTGAAGAGTTGACTCATTGGAAAAGACTCTGATTCTGGGAGGGATTGGGGACAGGAGGAGAAAGGGACGACAGAGGATGAGATGGCTATATGGCATCACTGACTTGATGGACGTGAGTCTGAGTGAACTCCAGGAGTTGGTGATGGACAGGGAGGCCTGGTGTGCTGTGATTCATGGGGTCACAAAGAGTCGGACACGACTGAGCGACTGAACTGAACTGAACTGAACTGAGTGATTGGTGATGTTAGCTATCTCTTCAAGTGCTTATTGGCCATTGTATATCTTTGGAAAAATATTTATTCAAGTCCTCTGCTCACTTTTTAACGGAGTTATTTGTTGTTGTCATTGTGTTGCAAGTATTCCTTATATATTCTGTAATCCAAATTGTAAGGGATTTGAAATTTTTTTCTCATTCTGTGAGTTGCCTTTTCACTTTGTTAATGGTGTTCTTTTATGTATCAATACCAGCGTTTTTAATTTTGATGAAGTCCAACTTGTCTATCATTTCTTTTTTTTTTTTTTGGTCTGTGCCTTTGGTGTGATTCTAACAAATTATTACCAATCCCAATGTCATGAAATTTCCGTCTATGTTTTCCTTTAATAATTTCAGCTTTTATTTAGGTCTTTGATCCACTTTGAGCTAAGTTTTACATAGGGGGTAAGGTAAGGGTCTCCCTTCATTCCTTTGCTGCATATATTCATCTGCTGCTATAGCATCAGTTTGTAACACTTTTTTGGTAACACTTGTTGCTCTCTAGGTGATCTCCAGGTCATCTGTATCAGGTGTGAGGCTTATTTTCTGCTCTTTAGATTTCTAGCTTATGCTCTTGGCCACCCTGATATGCAGGGACAGAGGATGCCCTAGGTTCTGAAGGGTTGATGTCTATGTGAACTCTGTGTAGACAACACCAGACTCCAGAGCTCTTCAAAAATCACACTGTACATGCACGTAAGGCAAGAATCCCGGTCTTCCCTACACTGTTTTCTCTTTTAAAACTCTCTTGCAGATATAGTGAATACAATTATAATTGGTTGTGACTGGTTCAGTTGGCCATGGGCTTTTGATACGGGGCTTTTGATACAGTGTGCTGGAGCTGACTGAGCTTGAGGGCACAGGCTGAAGCTTCTGTAGCTCTCTTCACAGATGCTCTCATAGCATGTGTTACACTTGATTGAGGTGATCAATTTATGTGGCTGTCTTCCCACTCCAGTGTGAACTTGACATTTTCACAGTGCCTTTCATGTGAAAGGCACATGCCTTTCACAGTGCCTAGCACAGATATTTATTAAAGCTGAGCCAGCACCACTATCTTCTCTCCTCTAAGTCACTGAATGTGCAAAAGCAAACGATAAGCAGTAAAATCTTGTTTTCATGACAACACCATCTTCATTGCATTGCTGCCTTTGTACAACAAAAATAAAGATAATGTTGCCATAGGAAGGACATTTCGGAGAAGGCGATGGCACCCCACTCCAGTACTCTTGCCTGGAAAATCCATGGATGGAGGAGCCTGGTAGGCTGTAGTCCATGGGGTCGCTAAGAGTTGAACAGGACTGAGCGACTTCACTCTCACTTTTCACTTTCATGCATTGGAGAAGGACGTGCCAACCCACTCCAGTGTTCTTGCCTGGAGAATCCCAGGGATGGGGAAGCCTGGTGGGCTACCATCTATGGGGTCACACAGAGTCGGACATGACTGAAGTGACTTAGTATAGTATATAGGAAGGACATTTACTATATTTTCATAGTTTTCAAACTTGAGCATTTGTGTCTTCCTTAGAAAGGGCAAGGAGCCAACCATGGCACATTTTAACTCCCGTCCATTCCTCAAAGTAAATGGAAATTTTAAAGATAGAAGCCTTAAATTACGCAGCCAAATACTGACTTTAAAAAAAGTCTGTAATGAAATAATCCTATCAGAGAAATATTACCGTAATATTTTTCTAAATCTGTGTATTTTCACCTAGAAGAAGAGTTTCACACTGTTAAGATTTTCTCTAAATGAGGAATATTTCACTATTTCTGCTCTTTTATTCCTGTACCATGGACTAGGACTCAGAGTCACTGTAACTAATCTATTTTAGAGATCACCTGAAACCACTCTTACATGGAGGGTAACTTAGCTTAGTTTCAGAATTCCCAATTCTCTATCTGGTCTGCTGGCTTCCATAGAGTTATTTTCATTTCCTTAGGAAGCATCACATTTCACATCAGGTTACTAGAGATAAAGCCGGGTTCCTAGAGATAAGCTCAGCTGGTGATGGGGTGGTAGACAGTCTGCTCTCTGCCAGTCTGCCTTGACCCTTACAACTCTCTCCTGACTCCTGGTCTAGCTTAAATGGGGTCCCATTGAGAAAGTCAAGAAATGCGAGTCATGAATATTCACATATTCAGTAGAGACTAAATCTAAAGCTAGAGCAAACGCTGAGAGTTATCCCCTTGCAGGAGTTCTCTTTAGTTCACATCTCTCCAGGCTACTCTCCATGGTTGAATTACTTTTAATTGAGGGGCTATTTCAATGGTATGAGTTAAGGTGTGATCTGGAGTTATCTCAATAAGTAATATGATTTGCTTTTCCTTCTAGATCGCGGAGCCTATCCTAGTGGCTGCCTTCATGGAGTAAGGGGCCCCGTGGAACACTGCCTTTTTTCCAGCTTTTCTGGTTTGACCACACCCCCCAATTTAAGGAGGCCGCTCTATTAGGAACATTATGGTCCCTGCATCCTCTTTAGCCTCCGAGCAGAGGATTCCCGCAGGTAGTTGGGAAGAGACCGTAGACTTTGAGGGAGCTCACTCTGGACCCATTCTTCACACAGTCTCTCCGGCAAAGTAGTAAGTGAGTGGGGTGTGAGTTTCTGCCTAAAACTTTGCGGTCCATTTTCCTTTTTGTGTGTGTGTATTTGGTGGAATTAACCGGTAAATTAATGGTGACTTTCAGGATACAAGCGGCATTCTCTTTCTCTTTTCACATTTTTCTATATTTTTCATTCAACTGCTTAAGAACCACTTTTAAAAATACTCCCTAACCTTGTTAGAATAGTCTGAAATCAAGACTGTCTCTCCTTTTCTCCTGTTTCATAAGAGCAAAATCACGCACATTTTAGACACTCACCGATTACTTGTCAGAAACTGAATTTTCTTCACATCTTGGAGCGCTTCCAGAGAAATAAAGCTGTAGTTAAATGTAGACATTTCTTTCTTTTTTTCTCTTTCACTCCTAGCGTGCCATTGTTTTACTTCTGAAATTTTGGAAAAATTTTCTTTTAAGCTCATCAGCTTCATGAATTGCTTACATTGTGAGAAAATTGTTACAGGTTTGAGTTTTGCAAATCAGACTAGGCTTTTTGGTGTTTTTTTTTTTACCTGTTTCGTGACTCAGTTTTCCAAGGGACTGTATATCTTATTTTGGACTGTACCTGTGGCAGGAGGAGTTTGAAAGTCAAGGTGGGTATTTCGGAGAGCTTGAATCCCTGGGCAGCTTTGCGCACAGCAGGGGGTGTGGATGGCCACCCTCTTCCATTGGTGATTTTTATATCTGGCAATCTCATTTTGTTTGGGGCTTTTCATCTGTTATGAAAACATCTCTGTTATCCCCTTTTAAAGTTGCGGTTCATGTAGGCAAACTGTTCAAAAGATGCTAGGTTACCGAGACCAGGACATTTGATTGCAGGTTTTCCTAATCACCTTTCGGGTAAGATTTTTTTTTTTTTTTAAATCACAAGGCCATTTCCCCTCCTACTTCATACCATTCCTGTGCAACTGAAAAGAGAGATATTTGTTAAACAACGGGAAATCCAGGTTCTGAAACGGCAACTCTGGCAGCTCCATTTGATTTGTAAAACGCCTGGCACTCTGACTCTTTCGACAGCTGTTAAGTCTGGACGGCAACACCTTCTTTTTATCTAAAGAGAAACCTCTTTGCTTCTGCAGGCATGGGCCGGGCAGGGGCGGGGGGACTGGAGATTCTTCCTTACCTGTTGTTTCTGAGTGGTGGGGAGAGAGAGCTAATGAGTTAATGTCTGCAAAGTGCTTTGAAGATGAAAAGGCCTTTTCATGTGTTCAGCATGGTCGTTATTAATATTAATATTTGAAGAAGCACGCTGCTCCTAATTGTAAATCAACAACTCCCATCCTTGCCAACTCAGGAGTGAAACAACAAACAGCGAAGGCAGCCAGGCCGTCTCTTCCGTCCTGGTTCCGCCGCTGAGGATGTGGGCAGCCTGATCCCAGAGAGAGCTGCTTACACGAAGGTGCCGGCTATTAGAGGTGCAGGAAGGTCCCAGAGCAGAGCCTGGGGGAGGGTGGGTAGCAGGGTGTAACCCTTCAACACGGGGTCACCTGTGACCTTGGAGGATGCGTTGAAAGCATGGATCTGGGCCAACTGCCTGCCTCAGATGATAATGGAGTTCGAAGGTGAAGGGTCAGAACTGGCAGTGGTGCAGGCTTTGGTCTGTTAGAGATTGGCTTTGGAAGTGAGAACAAGTAATTTGATGAGACTGTGCTTTCTTTTCTTCCTCTCTAAAATGGGAATACTGAAAAAACTGTGACTGATGATTTGTGCTCCACCTACTTCATGAGAATGGAAGTGAACAGCCTAGAGCTTTGAAGAATGAAAACAGTGCAAATAAGGTTGAGGGAGAGCCTGAAGTAATCTTGTAACAAATTGGGTGTGTGGGTGCCAGGTCCCCAGGGAGGGTGAGTCAGAGGGCAGACAAATGCTCCGGAAACACATTGTTGGCACTGCCAGGTCCCTCAGTGATGGCATCAAAGTGTTGCTTGATTTCTTACTGATAATTCAGGCTCTGCTATATCTCCTGGTTTTATTGATTGGTGAACAGAACTGTTTCTTACAGCAATTCTCCTTCTCTAATTACCCACTCAAAACTCCCAGTTCTGCATCAAACAGCAGAAGGGAACTGGGACATCCTTTCCCTCTTCCTCTCCCTCCTTCTCCCCCCACCCGCACCTTCCTCCTCTCTCTCCCCTTCTTTTCAGAAATGAAAACATACTTAGCGTTTGAGCACAATAAGTGTGGTGGACAGCTATTTACTGACATTTGAAGGGAATCTTCATTCCTGGGCCAACCTAGATACGAAGACCACTCATTCATTTGCCCTGGCATCTCCTTTGTCCCTGCTCTACTGCAAATGCAGCTGTAGGGAACTCAACTTTTTAATCCTGATGATTCTCTGGGTGTAATACCTGTCTTCTCCACTTCACTAGAGGAAGGATAATCACCCCTGAAGTTTCATGAGCTCTTGGCATGTCCTGGGGCCCTTGTGCTCTGCACGGGCTGGGCTGCTTCTTTAACCTACAATGAAGTCCATGAGGTGAGCACGCTTGTTCCCATTTAGCAGATGAGGACTCTGAGGCTGGTACTCAGAACGATTTGGTTGGTGGTGAGACCTGATTAGAACCAAAGGCATATATACGTATACTGATTCACTTTGCTCTATAGTACAAATGAACACAACATCATTAAGCAACTATACTCCAATACAATTTTTTTTTCTTTAAAAAAGGACCCAAACCATATGTGTGCAGAGCTGTGGCTAGAGTCATGTCTCATAGGAACCTAGTAACTTTGAGGCTGCTAGGTTGCTTCAGTCGTGTCCGACTCTGTGCGACCCCATAGACAGCAGCCTACCAGGCTTCCTGTCCCTGGGATTCTCCAGGCAAGAACACTGGAGTGGGTTGCCATTTCCTTCTCCAATGCATGAAAGTGAAAAGTGAAAGTGAAGTCGCTCAGTCGTGTCCGACTCTAGCAACCCCGTGGACTGCAGCCTACCAGGCTCCTCCATCCATGGGATTTTCTAGGCAAGAGTACTGGAGTAGGGTGCCATTGCCTTCTCCAACTTGTGAGGCACTTACACAAATTCAGGCTAAATTTTTCTGCTTAGCCCAGTGATTGATTTATCTGGAAGAATACCATGGCTTACGCTTCTTTTCCAAAGGAGAATATATGAATTAATGATTCATTGTTAGGAAGACACTGACTCTGAAGAAATGCTACAAGGTCTAGTTGACAAGATCAGTAAATCTCTCTCTTGATCCCTCTTGGGACAAATTTTGATGGAATTTCTTGGGACAAATTTTGATGGAACTTCAAAGAGTTGCAAAACATAGTGCAAAGAATTTCCATAAGATTTAAGTCCAGGGTGCATAAAATAAGACTTCCCTGGTGGTCCAGTGGGTAAGACTCAGAGTTCCCAATGCCTGGGTTCTATCCCTGGTCAGGAAACTAGATCCAACATGCTGCAACCCAGTGCAGTCAAATAAATAAATAAATACTTTTAAAATATGAAAAATATAGTGCCCTTTGGAGCTCCTAGTGATCATTAAGCCAAAAGGATTCCTCTGGATGGGGGAAGAGCAGTGATCAGTTTCTTTACATTCGAGGCGAAGTAACTCAAACCCTGGCTTCTTAGGAAAGGCAGGAAGCCCTGTCAGATGCTGCCCTCGCCCTCACCTGGCACAGGGCTTAGGACGGAGGCATGGCTCCTGGGCTGCACCTTCTCCCTGGCTGGGCTTGCAAGGCATCTAAGGTAACAACCAGACCTCTGCTCAGCTTGTGGCCCAGACTCTTCTTGCCTGTACCTCAGTGGGCTCTGCCTTCCAAACACCTTGTTGTAATCACTCCTGAATTTAACCAAGGAGTCCGGACCCGGACACTGCCTCGTTGCTCAAAACGAGCATCGCAGGGGATCTTGTCAGAAATGCAGACCGTCTGGCTGTACCTTGAAACCTGATTCTCAGGTGCTTCCTAGGTGATTGCTATTTAAATCGGTTTCGAAAGTATGGTTTAAAAGCAAAAAAAAAAAAAAAAAAATGCTGTAAAAAACAGAACAAACAAAAACTCTTGCAGTGTTTCTCACAGCAGCTTACAACTTGATTACATTTATATTTCGTTGCCAAAGTGTAAGGCCACATAAGATTCACATTTCTATCAAAGGAAGCTGGATATTTCCCCCATGTGCTACAGCAAGCTTTCAGCCTGTTTGTTCCTCCAAGGTAAGAAAACTGCTTACTTCTTGGTTTTATGCATAACAATGGCACAAGCAGACTGCCATTCAACTGAAATTGTGGCGCTTTTCTCTTGTGAAATTCTTGGCCAAGGCTACTCAACCTGTGATAATGGGAGGGAATTCTATTTTGATTATTTAAACACAAGTCTTTTTAGAAAGAGATAAGGTATATTGGCCATCTGGGTTCTGCTTCTAATATCTGAATAAATAACCTCTGCAGTAAAAACCCGGGGAAGGCAATGGCACCCCACCCCAGTACTCTTGCCTGGAAAATCCCATGGATGGAGGACCCTGGTGGGCCGCAGTCCATGGGGTCGCTAAGAGTCGGATACGACTGGGCGGCTTCACTTTCACTTCTCACTTTCATGCATTGGAGAAGGCAATGGCAACCCACTCCAGTGTTCTTGCCTGGAGAATCCCAGGGACGGGGGAGCCTGGTGGCCTGCCGTCTCTGGGGTCGCACAGAGTCAGACACGACTGACGCGACTGAGCAGCAGCAGCAGCAGCAGTAAAAACCACAATTACTATTAATTAGTCAATGCTTACCAGTGCCAGGCACTGTGATAAAACAGTGATAATATTAATAGCCACTATTTATTGACCATTTTATCATGTGTAAAATGGTTTCATTTTATATAACCCTCCTCAATAATCCTGAAAGGGTTGGTATTATTTTTTCCATTTTACAGTTGAGGAAATAAAGACTTTGTGAGATGAAGAAATTTGTCTTCAGACTCAGTAAGGGCTACCCAGGTGGCGCTAGTGGTAAAGAATCCGCCTGCCAATGGAAGAGACATGGGTTCGATCCCTGGGTCAGAAAGAACCCCTGGAGGGGGCGTGGCAACCCACTCCAGTTTTCTTGCCTGGAGAATCCCATGGACAGAGAAACCTGGTGGGCTACAGTCCATAGGGTTGCAAAGAGTCAGACCCAACTGAAGCGACTTAGCACACATACACACACACTCAGTAAGGAGGTCCCAGTCAACCGTAGTCTATCTATCTTTATCACTCTGCTAAACACTTAACCTCTCTGGGTTCAGTTCATTCAAATAAAAAATGGACAGATTTGATGAGATTTTTTTTCCAACTCTAAAATTCATTGACTTTACCAAATCCCTCTTTATATAAGCATGCCAGGAAGCTGTTTAGCAGTATGCTGAGAAATTTGAAGCTTACAATTTGGGCAATAGAACAAATAAAACCCCACCGTGAAAAATGACCATCAGATATAGTCCAAGAAGTTGCTTGCTGGATTTGAGAGATGGAAGGCAGCTGGTGTGCTTCGTTCAGTGTTAAAGGGCATTATTAAAACTCTCCAGGCTCCACTCATTCATTGTTCTCTCAATAGCTATCTCTATATTTACGGCATCTCTCAGTTTTGTTGAGAGCTTCTTGAGAGCCAGAGCCATATCTAAATTCTAGATTATATCTGACATAACTCCACGTGCTGTAGGTTGAAAAGTAGTTCTTTAAACTTCTAGGCTCCTTGGGGGTTTTTTTGGCAGTCACTATGGGGTTAGAGTTGACATTTTAGCTTCAAGCTCTCTCTGGGTTCAATGTGGCCAAGAATCTCATATACCATGACCTCTGCTATAGCTGTCCTTGAAGCCAAGATGCTTCACATCATTCTTCCAGCTTACTCATTTTTGTTTCCAGTTTCTTAGGGAAAAAAATCTAATTTTTCAGTACTATAACTTTATATTTCCCCCAGCACACTTTTTAAAAAAATTAAAGTATAATTGGCAAACAGTAAAAATCACCCTTTTTAGTGTATAGTTCTACAAATTTTGGCTAATGTATAAATCAAGTATTTATAATGTATAAATCAATGTATTACAATCAAGATATAAAACATTTCCATCATTCAAAAAATTTTTCCTTATGCTTATAGTCAAATCCTCTTCTTACCTCCAGGCCATGTTCTTTGACCCTATGGTTTTTCGTTTTCAAGAATATCATATAAATGGAATCATATAAGAATATCATATAAATGGAATCATATAGTAGGTAGTCTTCTTTCATTTGGCTTACTTTATTTTAGATTCACTCATGCTGCTCAGTGTATCAATAGTTCTTTCCTTTACATTGCTGTGTAATATTCCACTATGTGATATACCAGTTGTAACTTTAATTTTGATAATATATTATTGTTAAGTTTACTACTACTATTATTGCTATTTAAATCTATAGCTATACTAAAAAAAGTCCAAGCTTTTAGTTTGGTAATCTGCCCTAGAGGGTCTTTCAATTTCATCTCCCACTTCCCTACAATCCATTTGACTGTTGGGTTATTCTTTGTTCTCTAATCTACCGTTTTCTTATTTCTGAGTCTTTGTGCATACTTCTGGCTACCCATTTTTCAAGACCCATTTCAGTGCCCGTTCCTCTTGAAGTTTTCCTTCAGCATCCTTCCAGAAGTCATCTCTTCATCTTTCATGTTCCCATAATATATCACTTACACCAGCATTTCTCAAACTTTAATGTTCTTATGGATCATTTTGGAATGGAACCTGAGCTCTGCAGTTCTCCTAGCTCTTAAGTGCTTGTCCATGCTACTGGTCTGAGAGGAACCACTGTACTGTTTAGTAGCAAGGTCTTTTAATTATCTCATTGTCTCTTAAAATTGTCTCATCAACTAGAAAAATAATTATATAAAAAATAAAAGTGATTTATTCTCAGCCTGGGAATTACCATAACATCTAGTACAGGGCTATGCAGCTGGTCAATACTAGCTAACTAGATAAAATCCCCTTTTTTTTTTTTTTTGCCATATTTGAGATTCATTTTATTCATTCAAAGTTTAGGACTAATCTAAAAATGTTTGTTATTCATGTAATTTTGGAGGCATGCATGTAAATTTGATGAGCTCGGGCACATTCAGGGTGGTATGGCCACAGACATGCATGCATGTAAATTTGGAGACAAAAAGAAATAGCCATCACTCATAACTGTCTCTTGCATATAATTAACATAAATGGTATGGAAATATAATTTGGTCCTGATAATATTTCACACATTTATTCTTTCCCACATTTACTATAATAGTTTTCTTGCTCTTATAGTATTGATTTTCCGTGTAATTGCTTTTGTAGTTGTTGCTTAGTCACTAAGTTGTGTCCAACTCTTTGCAACCCCATGGACTGCAGCACACCAGTCCTTCACCATCTTTCAGAGTTTGCTGAAACTCATGCCCATTCAGTCGGTAATGCCATCCAACCATCTCATCCTCTGTTGTCCCCTTCTCCTCCTGCTTTTAATTTTTCCCAGCATTAGGGTCTTTTCCAGTGAGTCAGCTCTTCGCATCAGGGGCCAAAATATTGGAGCTTCAGATTCAGTATCAGTCCTTCCAATGTAATTGCTTAGATTCTACTCCGAAAGTAAAAGCTATGAAGAAGAACATTTCACTGTTGATATCTTGCCTGTAATTATCCTTGAGTCTACCTTTATCTGATTCTGTTAGCCAAACCCTCATTTTGCCACAGGGTTCTGAATGATGCAAATCCCAGTATTTTATTTAGTTGTTTATTGAGTGCCTACTACACGCATGGCACTGGAGTATGTCTGAAGAACAACCATGGTTATTTTCTGAATTTCAGGATTCGATAGAGGATGAGGAATGCCATTTGAGGACAAGGCTGTAAGCACTTTTATTGTCAGACAGCTGATTGAATGTCACCTTCAGTTTTGCAGAGGATGTTCCCATACTAGAAAGAGCAGAGCTTTAGTTTCTGGTAAGTTTCAGAGACTTAAGATGGGCATTGTGCTCGTAAAATTCCTAGACATAGAGGAGCGGGCAGGTTTTAACATACTCCCTTGAGGTTTACGAGAGATGCCCCCTTCTGCCTCTGTTGACAGCACCATCCCAGCACAGTAATGGAGAGATATTTGTTTCCAGGAGGAGGAAACATAAAATGGTCTACAAGACACTATTAGCCCCTGATTATCACAGCTCAGCAGACGAAAACCATCCTATATTCTGTTCCTTTAGGGAGATGTTAGTGAATGACTTTTGTAATATTATAATAACAGGAGATCATTTTTAGTATTCTAAGAAAGATTGGTTGAGCTGTGTCAATTCATACAGAACCTGAGAGTGTTATGGTTAATTAGAAGATGAGACTTGTTCAGAGAAATAGGAGATGGATATGAGTCATTTTCAAGCCTGTTTTCAAGTAAGAGTTGGGGGACTCATTTGCAGTGAAGTTGGGGAGAAACAAGACTGACACATTCATTAATCTGTGAGCTGACGCTTCGTGAACTTAGTGAAAGGGTCGGTGATTTGACTTTAAGATGCAAAAGCCAGTAACCCATGGATCAGAACATGGTCTTTATGGGCCGGTTCTGGCTCTTGAAATAACATGGAATATTTTTTACCATCAGTTGTAATATTCAGTCAAGAAAATCAGGTTCTTACAGAATTAGGAGTGACAGAAAGAATCCATCTTCAATTCTTACCGATTTCTTTTCTGCTTATGGTGACCACAGTTTCTTTGGGGGACTGAGGCTTGTTCAGCTATCTAAATCTGCTTACAGTTGAGTTCTTGGAGAATTAGACATTGTAGCTTTTGTTACACTGGCAGATCAAGGAAGAGAATGTCTTAAATGATTTGAAAACTACAAATGGACTTCTTATGAGAATTAGAAAGAAAATAATGGGAGACAATACACTCATCAGTGGGCTATGTCCATTAGTTCAGAGAAGAATATGATCCTGCTTGCAGTTAATATTAAAGAAATCTAACCTCAGAATTGCATATGGACACATCATCACAGGTGATGTCCCTTTTTTCCTTTGTCTCAGAGATATCTTTGCTATCTTGAGTATACTCAGGCACTGAGACATAACTCCTGCATATGCTAACTATACACACATACAGGTCTTTTCTTCATTTAGTCGGCAAGCATATTGCACATCTGTTAATACAACGTGTCAGCTAAAAAGACACAGTCCCTACCCTCTAGCAACTTATGATGCAGAATCAGAAACTTATGATGAAGGAAGTACTCTGAACTTTGTTAGGTACATTGTGAAAGTGAATCCCAAACCCGAAGATCGAGAACGTCCATCTAATTGACAAGAAGATTTAGAGATGCTCCCTAGAAGAGGTAACACTCAGCCTGAGTCTTTAAAAAACACATTTATATTCAGAAAGAAGACATTTAAAGATGTTGCTTTGGTGACACGGGTGACAGTGTTGTCTCTAGTTTGGCATGTGTGTGCATGCTCATTTTCTCAGTCTTGTCCGACTCTTTGCAACCCCATGGACTGTATCCCTCCAGTCTCCTCTGTCTATGGGGTTTCCCAGCCAAGAATACTGTAGTGGGTTGCCATTTCCTTCTCCAGAGGATCTTCCCGACCTAGGGATCGAACCCACGTCTTCTGGGTCTCTTGCACTTTAGAAGAATTCTTTACCGTCTGAGCCACCTGGGAAGCCCTTAGTTTGGCAAAAGTGCTGTTGTTTAGGGAAAGTGTCTTTTGAATGACTAATCCTATTGGAAGCCAAATTCTTTTTCTCCTGCGTTCCAGGGTATGCTTGGAATATAAATTTATAGGAACTCTAAATTGTTGATATTAAGGGAAACATTTATTGCAAATCTATTTAAATTATACACAACTTGCAAAAGAAAAAAAAAGGAAAAACCTGCATCATCTATATTTTCTGTGACAGCTTTCTTATACTTCTGTATTTACCATGTGTAGTCTCCTTACCCTGGGTATGTTATAGCCATAAGTCTTGACCTAGAATACTAACACAAAGATCAGAGGGCAAAGTCAAATTTAAATCACAGTGGGTTTGTTGGTAGCACTATAATTTTGGCTTTTAAAAAGTATATTAAAAAACAGAAACCTCACTTTGCCGACAGAAGTCCATATAGTCAAAGCTATGATTTTTCCAGTAATCATGTACGGGTGTGAGAGTTGGACCATAAAGAAGGCTGAGGCCGAAGATCTGATGCTTTCAAATTGTGGTACTGGAAAGACTCTTGAGACTCCCTTGGACTGCAAGGAGATCAAATCAGTCAATCCTAAAGGCAATCAACCCTGAATACTTATTGGAAGGACAAATGCTGAAGCTGAAGCTCCAATAATTTGTCCATCTGATGTGAAGAGCTGACTCATTAGAAAAGACCCTGATGCTGGGAAAGACTGAGGTCAGGAGGAGAATGAGGCAGCAGAAGTTGAGATAGTTAGATAGCATCACTGACTCATTGGACAGGAATTTGAGCAACCTCTGGGCAATAGTGATGGACAGGGTAGTCTGGTGTGCTGCAGTCCATGGGTAGGAGATAGTGGAGGACAGGAGAACCTGGGGTGCTGTGGTCCATGGGGTCGCAAAGACAACAGCAACAACAAAATAATCTCAATGAAAATTCATAAGTGACATCACAGTTATCACCTAGAAGCAGAGCAGAGCAGGGGACAGAGTTGAGGGGAACTGGTTTCAGCCTCCACTGAGCCTGATCTCCCCGGGGCTCCCTGCTCTTCTGCTGCCTTGGCGTGAAACACCCCTCTGAGTCCCTCGCCTCCCTTCCTTCTGTGTGTCACTCAACCTGCACCTGGAGTGATGCGAATGGAAGCAACTGTCAGCCTGTAGATCCCAGCCTGTGTCCAGGACTTGTGGAGGGCGGGACTCCAGAGGCCATCACACGCTTTAGGAAGAAGCAAGGGCTCCCAGAGTCCCAAAGCATTTTATTGGATGCAAGATGCCCACATAAACCAAACTGCTGCATTCTCCCCCCTCTGCATGGTGTGCCCATTTTCATCCTGAAAGTCCAGGGCGGTGAGGATGGACAGGTGAGGTGGCTGGTGGGGTGGTGGTGGGCTAGGGCGGTGGGGTAGTGAGCAGTGGGGCTACAGTGGACCTGGAGGCTGGGGTGGGCCAAAGCTGGGAGCCCACTGCCTCCTGAGCACAAAGTCGCTGCAGACACTTTTGCTTCGCTGCTTGGGCTCTGCGGCTCCCATTCAAGGAAGTGAGCTCAGCTCTTCTCTGCCCTCTGTTACCAAGAATTCAAACCATTTCTGCATTCAGACAAGCCCATGGATGCCTCTAGGCTGGGGAGTAAAGCTGAATTCACACAGTTGTTTTGTGTTTAGGCAGAAATGTTTATAATGCCAAGACAAAAACGTTGGTCCAGCCGATATCCAAATAGCTGTCATGTAGGAGGGAATTCTCCTTGGCCAACATGTCATTTTTTTTTTTTTTTTTTTTTTTACCCAAACAGTCCTTGTGCTTTTTCTGAAAGGATTTACGTCTACAGCAGCTGGTCTCTGTCACCATCTACAAGTGGAAACAGGGAGGGTTCTTTTTTTCTTTCTCCAAAAAATAATGAAGCGGTCATCCATTTCTGTCCCAGAGTTATTTCCTGAGATGAGAGCCCTCCAGAGCCCTGGCAACTCCCTCTTTCTAGCTTCCTCTGTGGGCAAAGGGCTTCTATCCAAGGGAGTGTCAGTCGCAGAGAGTGAAGCTTCATGAATTCAGCCCAGCTCAGGCTGGACCCTGTGTGGGGCCACAGCGTTACTCACTCTCTCTCTCCATCGGAAAGAGAAAACACATTTCCATTAAACCTTTTTCCCAGCTACCTGGAAGGTTGGTAGGAGGAAGAGTGTTGCTTTTGATGCCTTTGAGCTAGGCTTCAGGACAAGGCGGCTGATCCCAAAAGCATTCTTTTACAAATGTCTAAGTCCAGCAAGAATTCAGAAGGGCAAAGACTTGCGCCTGTGTGTGGAGTCTATGGACCATCCATAAGGCCAAGTACACTGTGCAGCCTTCCATGGCTTCCTATTCCCCAGGCTTTGGCAGAACTCTTTTCGGTGTTGTAGGTAAAATCCTCGTCATCTTGTATTCCAGTTCTCCGTGAGTCTGTCTTCTCCACGGCCTGCAGATGGAGATCCATCCTTCTCAACTTTATCCCCGAGTCGGAGAGAACGTAAGGTCCACGAGGGAGAGGTCTTTGTTTACCTGTGTGTCTTGAGCACAGGAGGCACAAAGTCGCTATTTACTGAATGATTAACAAGTTCCTGGCAGAGGAAGCCTTGATGTGCCTGTTGAATAAATAATTGAGGTCTGTGATGACTCAGGGGACCCTGGGGGCTTTCTGGAGGAAATCGAGGGCTAGATGGCTTACACAAAGCAGCACTCTCCACATCTGGACATCTCCTAAGGTTTAGGGTGCCCTGTGGGGCCCTGGAGGGATGGGGCAACTTTTCCCTAAGGAATCAGATCTTGGTTAAGCCATTATCAGTATGACACAATCTGTGTTGTCAACTTTTAAGTCTTGTCTATGAGTAGATATAAAACTTTGAAGTGAGGGTGGTTGATGACTTATTGGGACTTTAAAATTTGATTTTGATGCAAAAAGCAGGAGCACTTCTGTATACTATATGGGCCGTGTCCACGCTGACCAGGCCCTCTTCCCTAGTGCAGAATCTGATATTTGGTAGCTGCTCACTGTTTTTAGATGGAGAAGGCAATGGCACCCCACTCCAGTACTCTTGCCTGGCAAATCCCATGAGCAGAGGAGCCTGGTAGGCTGCAGTCCATGGGGTCTCTAAGAGTCGGACTCGACTGAGCGACTTCACTTTCACTTTTCACTTTCATGCATTGGAGAAGGAAATGGCAACCCACTCCAGTGTTCTTGCCTGGAGAATCCCAGGGACGGGGGAGCCTGGTGAGCTGCTGTCTGTCGGGTTGCACAGAGTCAGACATGACTGAAGTGACTTAGCAGTAGCAACAGCAGCACTGTTTTTTGATGCAAACACTGAATAGGGGACCACAGCTCCAGCTCCAGGTGGGAACAGTGTCCTTGGACTAGAGTAATTTGATCTTTTCCAACTCTTCAGCTCTACCACCTGGGAGTTCCTCCTGGGAGCCATTTTTATTGCAATCAAGTCCCTGAAAAAACTAGAAAATAACATCTTGATGAACATAATTGTTGTTTATTTGCTACGTTGTGTCTGACTCTATGCGATCTCATGGATTGCAGCCCACGAGGCTCTTCTGTCCATGGAATTTCCCAGGCAAGAATACTGGAGTGGGTTGCCATTTCCTTTTCCAGGGATCGAACCCATGCCTCCTGCACTGGCAGGTGGATTCTTTACCACTGAGCCACCAGGGAAGCTTGATGAACATAGTTACCCTTAGTTATTTTACATTTTTAAAATTAATATTATTTAGATTGCATCCTACTTTTTAGAAGAAAAGACATCATTTAAAGGTGATGTTTTAGTTAAACACAATAAGCACAGTTCTGGGATAAGTTATGTCTTCAGAAGATTTTTAACTTTTTTCTCAACTGTGTGAAAGTAGTTGCTGTGTGATGGTAGGCCTTGGTCAGTACAATTTTGTAGTGTAGAACTTTATGTTATCTACTACACTTCATATGAAAGAAGATGTATATGCTCATTGGCTGTCAAGCTCTATGGTGAACAGAGTTGCAAATTGAGCATAAGACCTACATTATTCTTGATATTTCTTGAAAGGAGGTCAGTGGCTTTAATTGTCCTCAAGAATAAAGGGAAAGGACGGACAAATATAAAGTGGAAAGGAGCTAAGTTGAAACTCAAATGTCACTCCCTAACAATAGGAATTTGGCCTCTGAATGACATACCGAGGAATTTAATCTTCTAAATCATTCAAGAAAGACATTTTTTAAAATGTGTAATATTGAACTCATGAAAGTGTATGGACTAGTGTACTTTAGAGAGTGTTTAGATCAACAGAAATGTTTGCTATATAAATGATTTTCCCGATGACTGACAGCTAGCTGCAAAATCCCTTTATCCAGAATACTCCTGAAGTGTGATGGTCATTCAAACTTTGAATGGAGATAATGGCTCTCAACAAGAGTTATTTAATAATAGGCCTTCTCCTTTGTGAAGATGGGTAACATGCATTCCCCTTTCGGGCCTCTCTCTGTTTATCTGTCTCGGGGTCCTGGTTGTCATGCCTTCTCAGTAAAGGTTTTCCACCTCTCCTCTCTCCTGCCCTTTCTCTATTGGGTCTTTCACCAGTTGATAAATGCCACACTGCCTGTGGAGGGCCAGGCCGGGGTTGGCAGTGGAGGGAGTGAAATACAGGGATGGGAATGTGACTTTAAGAGACCTATTCCTGCCCAGAAGCCCTCTAAAGGGTCTTTTTGTGGTCTCTGAGTGCTAACTGTCTGCAGCAGACACCACCACTCAGGCTATCTTGAAGTCAGGAGTCAGCTGTGCTGTTGTGCAAGCAACAGCTTGCTCCCTGTTGGTTGCTTTGTTTTTCTATAATTATCTTTTGAAATATTTATTTATTTATTTGGCTTGATCCTGTCTGAGTTGCCGCTCTTGGGCTCAGTAGCTGTGGTGCCTTGGCTTAGCTGTCCCGAAGCATGTGGGAGCTTCGTTTTCTGACCAGGGAGCGAACCAGCTTCCTCTACTTTGGAAGGCAGATTCTTAGCCTTTGGGCCACCAGGGAAACCCCCTCTTTGTTTTTTTACATATTCATTTCTTTCTCCATAACACAAACAAGGGACCTCGATGCTTCTAAGGAGATCTGATCCGAGGCCTTCGTTGGTTTCTCATCCATACATGTTCTTTGCCCAGCAGCTCAGTGAGTGTTTTTTCCCACGCAGGTGCTGACGGCGTGATGAGCTACTTTGTGGATTCTGCAGTCAGTGGCCCAGCCACATATTCAGCAGCGCGACCTGCAGCGCTGGTAAGTAGGACTCCTCCCCGGCCCTTCCCAGGCCCCACCCTCCCCTCCCTGGGTCTCCTGCTCTCTGATCTCTCTTAGATAGAAGCAGCCAGAACCCAACTCCAAGCTGGAATCAGCTTTACATCTTTTGGAGGGACTACATTGCCAGATGATCTGTCTTTTCATCACCATATAAAGTGAAACATCCAAGACTGATGGATTTGCTAAGGAAGATTTTTTAGCGTGCTTGTGTTGCAGAGAATACGACTCAAACTTGAATAATGGTTAAAGCCAGGTGATTTTTCACAGCTCAGTTCATTTGCTGAAGATTTTTCGCACGTTGATGTACCTTAGACCTATTCTTAGCATAATTTAGCTTGTTTTGGTCCTCATACATAAAAGCTAAAATATACACGTTTTTTCTAATCACAGAATTTGAAACTGGAAATAAAGTGTGACATGTTGATAGGGAAAATTCCTGAGTCATAGAAAAAGAGGGGTAAGAGGAATTTTAAAATTCCTTTTTAAATAAAGTTTTTGCTCTTAGGGAAGAAGGCTTTTACCCAAGTTATATGCTGATCTGTAGAAATATTTAGCTAAATTTCTTATAAATTTGATGTGTGAAAGATCCCAAAATGCCGTCATTCATCAATTCCACTCTTAAGTGAACTTTTAATAGCAGCTGATGAATCATTAACTGTTGATTCTAAATTCTGTGTGTATTTTTACAGGGGTGGCTATCATTTATTACTTACTCTGAAAATGGACACATAAGTTTAGCGTTAATCCTTCCAAATACATTTGTCGGTCTAAATAGACACCAATTGACCAGAGTGCTTTTCTGCCTCCTCTGCAGAGTTTTTAACCCTGGTACGCTTCAATTTGCCATGCCTTTTCACTATAATTGTCAAAAGATTTGATGTGTTTTAATCAGTAATATTAGAAAAATAATTACTGAAAAATCTATTCCACATTCAAGGAACGATGAATACATCTTTCTTCCCTGACTGTTCTGTGACACATATTTCTTCTTTTTTAAGTGGCTTCTGTTTCCATTTAAACACCATTCACTATATTTTAAAAATTAGAATCAAGGAAATGTTTAGAGTACAATTTACATCAAAAATATATTTAAAACACACACACAAGTTCAGACCAAAAATCACTCCATTCTGCTTAGTAGAAATTGCCAAAGGAATTGTTAAGGTCCATATGGCAGGAGACTTGGCCAGGGAAAAGACTGCTTCTGCTTCTCACAAAGAAGTTATCATCTAAGGTCAGCACAAATGACACTAAATCTTTCTTAAAGATGATAATGTAAAGATTTGATAAAGGATACTGTGATTCCAGGGCACACTGTGTCATTGACTTGGAAAAGTGGATTTAAAAGCAGCTTATTAGATTTCCCAGATTAACAGTTCAGAAGTTATGGCTTGAAATGAAGGAGATAGAATGTATGACAAGCATACACTGTCCAAGACTAGTTAGTGTAGGGACAGCCAGCCCAGTTTAGAGGGCATCACTATATACACCATCTTCTGAAAATTGCCTATTACTGTGACTCTGTGTCATCAAGAAAAGGTGAAATTACATATGTAAATATGTAATAGATATTTGAAAAGTTTTCTTACAATACTTAAAATTGTTTTTAAAGCTTTGATATTAAAAGAGGTGAACATCAGTTTCCTCAAACATTATTCGTGCTGAATACCTTTTCAAATGGTGACTACAGGAGTTGTTTTCATAGTATATTAAAATCTGTGTTGAGTTTTAAAAAAATAAATAAATAAATAAAAGCAGCTTACGTTAATTCTCTTTGCCAATATTGTAATCCAGTTAAATAAGATTAATAACTTGTTTACCAATGCCATGCGAATTTGTGTTTATTATATTTTAGGCACTGAAATAAATCGCAGTACAAGTACATAAGTTGCAGGTATAACATTAAGTTATCCTAGACAGGGCATCTGGAAATTGTATGAGATTGAAAAAAAACTAAAAAACAACTCTTAAGTGTGTCTTTTCAACTAAAGACCCCACCCTCAACTGAATACACTTGGTATTTTTAATGCATTTTGAATTGTTTCCACTGGTTTCAAAACAAAGAACTCATTTATCCCCACCCCCACCAGCCATATCTGAAAAACATTATCAACCCTTGGGATCCTTTTCAAAACGATATTTCAGAGTTGCTTGGGTAAAAGGAGAAAGTTACGTAAGCGAATTGCTATGTTATTGTTACAGTACTTTCGCTCACAACTTCTTTCTGGGGCTCAGTTTCTCCACCACTGGAGCTAGTTGGGCAAATTTCTCAGAACCACTGAGCAACCAGGAAGTCCTCTGCCTTCTTCATCTATGTCTTCTTTATTTAAAAACTTAGATAAATGAAGTTGATGGATCCAAGCCCAAGTTCAGTGACCTAGTTCTGACAGATAACCTTCAACTTCAGGCTGGTCTATAATGACAGTGAAAGAATTTGTAAATAACCTATAGAATATAAGCTCTGGGCATTAGCAGAAAAACTAGCAAACCTCATACTTTCAGTCCCAATCTGAGATCTCCTGGAGGAGTGAGCCCAGCTTCATGAACTTTCCCAGACGAGAGACTTTCCCAGGCACCTGAGTCTTCTCAGTTCTGTTGGAGTCTTGTCATCTGAAGCTCAACCAGTTGTACTTAATCCAATCAACCAGGTCCTCCTGCCTGGCGCCCTGATCTCTGCATTAGTTAGCCTGGGCCACCAGGAAGAGAAGCTATTGCAGAATGGGAAGTTTGAGGGTAAAAGGAAAGCCAGTTGATTTTTTAAATCTAGGGGTGATTTTGTTGGTGATATTTTTGATGGTCAGAATTTGGGGAGTGGGGATGTTGCTGGCATCCAGAGGAGAGAGGTCTGGGTTGCAACTAAGCATTCTACACTATACAGTACAATTTCCCATGACAAAGAATTGTCTAGCTGCAACTGTTAGTAGTGCCAAGGTTGAGAAGGTGTGCTCTAGAATGGACACAAGATCGGGTTTGAAGGAGGGGTAGTACTGTGTTGTTTAGTTGCTAATTTGTGTCTGACCAGGGATTGTAGCTTCCAGGCTCCTCTGTCCTTGGGATTCTCCAAGCAAGAATTCTGGAGTGGATTGCCATTTCCTTCTCCAGGGTATCTTTCTGACCCAGGGATTGAACCCGCATCTCCTGCATTGGCAGGAAGATTCTTTACCACTGAACCACCTGGGAAGCCTGGTACTGAGTGTAACTCCTTGTGTTTGAAAGGGAAATCTTAAAAAAAAAAAAGTGAGACTATATTCAGCAGAAATGAGGGTTTCTGCTAAACAGTCTGCTTTAGTTGTCTAAGAAACAATCTTCTAAACCAAGACACAAATATTTTCTAGACCCTCAAAGACCACTCAGTCTCAGAGTCCTTGATTGAAAATTGGAGCTGGCATTAGTATGATTTGATTATTTGCTGTACCAGGAGAAGGCTTAAAATAATCACAGCAACAGTTGCAAAATTCATCCCATCTCTCAGGTAAGGGCCATTGTATGTAGCACACACATATCTGCCTCCGGGCCCCTTTGAGCAAAGCAGGACACAAGTTCTCCCCTTTGGAAGGTCAGCCTCCTGGGAGACGTTCATGAAAGAAGTGATGTCACAGCGGGGGAGGCAGGGAAACAACACTTCTGGAAGTTGTCTGGCCATTGTGTGGGAGGGGGTGACGTTTGCAGGTACTTATATGGGCTGTGTGTCAGGGACCCTTTCATCCAGCGGGAGGAAGAACTCCTTCCTGTTATGCTGGTTGGAGAACTTGCTGCCTTGAGCCTGGAAGTCCCTCACACCCCTGGTCCTCTCCTGCGTCATCCTCCTCTTCACATTGCTGAGCTTTCAGGGTAGGGGGCAGGGCAGGAATGGGCGGGGCAGGCTGCCCCTGGTTTGGACCAAGCATGTCTCTGTCCTTGGCTCCCTCACCATCGTGTGGAGGAGGTCCTTGGGTCATTCGAGCTTAGGAAGCACCTTGAACTGTTCAGAGGGAAGGAATAGACAACTGCCCACACACCTCCTCTTGGAGCTCAGGCTTTTGGGAATGCAGTAAGTTCCCTACATATGAATGAGTTCCGTTCTGTGAGCGCGTTTGTAAGTCCAATTTATGTGTAAGTCCAACAAAGTTAGCTCAGGTACCCAACTAACACCACCCACTCTGTGGTACTGTGTTGTAATAGGTTTATAATACTTCTCATACAATTAATACATAAAACACAAACACAAAAAAGAAAACATTTTTAATGTTACAGCGCAGTACCCTGGAAAGTACTGCAGTACCATACAACAGCTGGCATCCGAGGGCTGGCATCAAGTGAACAGGCCAGAAGAGTTACTACCTGGAGGATGGAGAGGAGGGGGAGATTGCAATAGAGGGGGGCAAACTGTAATGTCATTCACGCCTGGTGGTGATGGAATGCACATGTGTGTCTTTGAAACTTGAAGGTTCCTATGTAGGGGACTTACTCTATGGTAATATGACAGGCAAGGGTGACTGTTCAGAGTGTCAGACCACATGGAAGGGTCTGAGCCTTCTGGCTTGGGCCAGACAGCTGTGGAACATAGCCCGGCCACACATTGGGTTGACCAATAAGTCCCTTCGGGTTTTTCCATAACAGCTTATGAACAAACCGGAAGGAACTTTTTGGCCAATCCAATAACATGGAAAGCACTTCGGCTTTGGAGTCAGAAAGACCTGAGTTAAATTCTGGTCCATTTATTACTCCTCAGCCACGTGACCTTGGGCACATGACTTCCTCCAAACCTCAGTATTGTCATCTGTAAAACAGGCACAGGGTATACTTACCATGTCAAGTTGCTGTGACACCAGCCAGAAATATGACGTCAGTTAATCCTCTTTCCCTGTGTTTACCATCTCTTCTCTCTTCTCTGCTTTTCTCTGGACTTTTCGATTGTGTGAGATGGACACAGGGAGGTGGAGGTGATTCCATCGATTTTGTCCTTACAAGGCTGCGGCCAGAACAAGATGGGGCTTTGGGTTGAGTGGAGCCATTCTTATTTCTCTTACTGAGAAACCTCCCTGCTTCCGTTCTGCCCTGGACCAGAAATAGCTCCCCTGCCCCCAGATCAAAGTTCTCTTGTAATGGGCTGGTGGTTTACAGCCCCATTGTGTAAACAGACTTGGTTCTCTTATCTCGAGTAATTGCAGTTTAATTGGGCTTCCTTGGGAAGCAATTCTCTTCTTAGCCTTTGCTGTTCGCACTCTTCACCTCCACTCCACATGCCTTAGGATGTGTTCACAGGGATCTCTGTGTTGTCCCTGTAGTTCTGGGAAGCTGGGAAGGGCTGATTCTTATTTCTATGAAGCTTAGCATACACACCTTTTCCTTCTTTCTGGGGATCCTGGAGAGCAATGGATAAGGAATCCCTGATTAGAGAAACGCCGCTGCTGCTGCTAATTCGCTTCAATCGTGTCCGACTCTGTGCCACCCTATGGACAGCAGCCTACCAGGCTCCTCTGTCCACGGCATTCTCCAGGCAAGAATACTGGAGTGGGTTGCCATTTCCTTCTCCTGGATTAGAGAAATGAGAAGACAGAAAAAGAAATTTAGAATGTAAATGGAAATGAGAAAAGCATTTTTTTTTTTTCTCATTGCTTGGGGTGTGTTGGCTTTACCTCTGGGGAGGTTACTGGAACATGATGTTTAGGAAATAATCTATAACCATAACTCTTAGTGATAGTCAGAAGTGAAAGAAAAAAGAGATTTTTCCAGCATCTTAGAAAGCGGGGATTTTCTAAGATATGGGGTTCAGTCAGCACAAGCTAGAGAATTTCAGAGCCAGACCAAAACCTTGAGACCATCTCCCAGCATCAGGAAATTCAGGTCCTAAGAGAGTAAATGAAGTTGCCCAAGTTTACAGGCTGGTAAAGCATGGAGTGTGGTCTGGATCTTTCCGGCTCCTGGCTTGCGACACTCTTTACCATTAAGTGCATCTTGATCATATTTTTTAAAGATATTTTTTTAATGTGGAGCATTTTAAAAGTCTTTATTGAATTGTTACAATATTGCTTCTGTTTTATGTTTTGGGTTTTGGGCCATGAGGCATGTGGGATCTTAGCTTCCTGACCAGGGATCAAACCTGCACCCCTGCATTGAAAAGTAAAGTCTTAACCACTGGACCACCAACCAGGGAAGTCCCCATCTTTTTAAAAATAAAATTTTTAAAAATTTAATTTATTTTTGGCCTCGCTACACGGCATTTGGGATCTTAGTTCCCCGACCAGAAATTGAGCTCAGACTCCCTGCAGTAGAAGTAGATCCTTAACCACTGGGCCACCAGGGAATTCCTGGGACATCTCCATCTTGACCATTTTTAAGAAATGTGGGGATGGATAAGAATTTATGCCAACTCACGCATCCATATGATTGAAGATTGAAGGCGGGAGGAGAAGGGGACGACAGAGGATGAGATGGTTGGATGGCATCACCAACTTGATGGACATGAGTTTGAGTAAGCTCTGGGAGTTGGTGATGGACAGGGAGGCCTGGTATACTGCAGTCCATGGGGTTGGACGTGACTGAGTGAGAACTGAACTGATGTATCTGCATGCTTTATTCATGGTGAATTTACCCTCTTTGGTTTAGGGGAAAAAAAAACAACAGAACTCCCATTTTGTAGACCTCTGAGCAAATTGGAATTCCTGTCCAGGTTTTTCTCTATGGGAGGTTTGCCTTCTCTCTGAGAAGGCTTGAGTCAGGCCCACCCTTCTCCTCCAAGCTCTGGGCTGGATGCCTGAGGCTGGCACCCCATGGAGTCACTGGGAGTCTCAAGGCTTCCCGTTAATGACTAGAAGTTGATGGATAACACAGGATCTCACCCGCTACCTGTCAGCAAGAGAATGTCTTTTGAGTGGAGGGGACTGTGGTCTTAGTCTGGTGTGAGGAGCTTCACCCTTGGTCACCCTCCCCTGACTAGATCTGCAGCCCCAGGGCGGGGGACATCTCAAGGTGGCTTCAGCTTGTGGTCCAAGTGGCCCGTTTGGAGGCTGATCACAGCTTCTCACGGAGAACGGAATCTGACACTCCCACCTCTGCTCTTTCTGTGCTTCAGATTCGTTTCTCTCTCAGCAATCTGCAGTGGTCCGACCTGCCCTTTTGCCAAGACCCAAGCCCATCGCTCTTATTGTTTTCAAAACAATTTCCTGGCCTTGAATCTAAAATTAAACTGCCCTTTGACAGTTTCCTATTTTGTCTGTTCCTGCCTCTCCTGTGGCTGCACCACCCTCGCCCCCTCCCCTCTGGTGGGAGAGCCAAAGGTGGGGGGCGTTTCCGTGTCGCCTCCTTCCCTTCTCCAGGGAGCAGGTTCCACGTGTCCTCTTGAAGCAGAGGAGCCCCAGTGTTCTTCTGAAGGCCACATACAGTTTGCCCCAAACCCCTCCCCAGGGCGGCTGAAAGCACTTCTCTGTGAGTAAAAAGAGGTGCTGGCTGGTCTGACATCCTCTGAAGATGAGGAGTCTCAGACACGATGAGATGTCCATGGAGCTGGTCAGGCTGGCTTCAGGGGGCATCTGCCTGCAACATAGTGAAAGGGTTTAGGATGAGAAATTCCCCACTTACTGCACAAATTTGCGCCTAGTATGTGAGAGCCCCTGGACAGCTCAGCAGCTAGGTACTTCCTAATCTCATTTTTCTCTACTGAAAAAACAGGGGATGTGGGGGCAAAATGGTGTGTGAGCGTATTCCAGGGAAGAATGAAGACGAACGACTTGAAGGTGTCAATGCATTTGAAGGGGACGTGGCCTGGCATGAATCTAAACGATGATGAATTCTGGTGCTCTGGGCTTTCCCACCCTGGCGTCGTTATTTATCAAATGAAGGTTGTCCGTCACAAGGTCAGGAGAAAGAATGTGGAGGGATCAGCAAAAATGAGACTTGTATTTGCAAAGGAACTTGGCGATCACTTGGGGCCAGTGTCCTCAGGAAACAGAGGCTTAAGGAGGTTAAGAAACAGGCTGGAGACTAACCAGCTCCTTAGAGGCAGTCATTGTTCAGTCACTAAGCCGTGTCCAACTCTTTGCAACCCCATGGGCGCAGCACTCCAGGCTTTCTGTCCTTCACCATCTCCCGGAGTTTGCTCAAACTCATGGTGATGCCATCCAACCATCTCATCCTCTATTGTCCCCTTCTCCTCCTGCCTTCAGTCCTTCCCAGCATCGGTGTCTTTTCCACTGAGTCGACTCTTCACATCAGGTGGCCAAGGTACTGGAGCTTTAGCTTTGGCTTCTGTCCTTCCAATGAATATTCAGGATTGATTCCCTTTAGGATTGACTGGTTTGATCTCCTTGCAGTCCAAGGGACTCTCAAGAGTCTTCTCCAGCATCACAGTTTGAAAGCATCAGTTCTTCAGCACTGAGCCTTCTTTATGGTCCAACTCTCATATCCATACATAATTCCTGGAAAAACCATAGCTTTGATTATATGGACCAGAAAGTGAAAATGAAAGTCGCTCAGTAGTGTCCAGCTCTTTACAACCCCATGGACTATACAGTCCATGGAATTCTCCAGGCCAGAATACTGGAGTGGATAGCCGTTCCCTTCTCCAGGGGATCTTCCCAGCTCAGGAATTGAACTCAGGTCTCCTGCATCGCAGGCAGATTCTTTACCAGTTGAGCCACCAGGGAAGTCCAGAGCAGGACTCAAACCCAGACTTCCTGATTTCCAGTCTCTTATCTTACTAGAGCATATGAACATCAATGCCAGGCCTAGATGATACAGATTTACTTCTGTGGAGTGTAGACTCCCTTACCCATCTATTCAGTGTTAAGTCAGCTTTGCCTCTAGAAATACACATTTTTTTTAAGTTGCAGCATCTAGAAGTATTTATGTGTCTTGTATGCTTATGGTATGGTACTAAGGCTAAACCCCAGGATTGTGTGGTTGGTTAAAGAAAAAACAGATTTACTCTGACAGAAGTTTTTGTAACACACACACACAAGAAAGATCCGGAAGGGTTTGAGAAGCAAACACTTGGACAATTAAGGCTGTTTGGCTCAAGACAGAAACAAACTCCTATAGACACACAGCCTCCATCTGTTTTTGATTTAGTGTTGAAAATCTACTTCCCTTTTCCCTCTTTCCTAATTGTAGGGATCTTTGGGGGCAGAGGGGAGGAAGACTCTGAGCAGAAGCAATGCTGTGAGGTTTGGCAGGGCTGGGAGGTAGGTGAAGAGCAGCCATAGGGAGGGAACTGGGTGAGTAGGGAGGAGAGACAGGTCCCTGATAGAAGCATAGAGGGTGAGAGTGACGTAATACAGTAGATGAAGCCCTGACTTCAGAAGGGGGCAGTGGTCTCTATGGTGGTGGCGTCAGGGGTGGTTTATCTTGGAGCAGGAGCAAGTGTGTGTCCGTCATCCTAGTAGATTCCAGACTTCAGAACTTCATGCTCTTCCCAGGATCAGAAAAGTGAAGCACTTAGGTTGCAGGCTCATGTCCTCTGAAGCCTCCACAAGGATTACTGGGGCTGGGGGAAGGTGCTCATCACAGATTGCCCCAGAGCAGGGCAGGAGCACATGGCTATTTAAGGCTGCCTGGATACCACGCTCTTCTTAGTGTCCGCTTTCTTAAGCTCTGCCCTTTTCACTGAACACTTTGGTGTTTTTCCTCCCATGTCTTCAACTGACCCTTCTTTGTTATATCCCCTTCATTTCTCCTCCTAATGGCCTGCAACTCTATAGACCCATTTTTTCAAAATTGAAGTATAATTGAATTACAATATTATGCTAATTTCAAGTAAACATCGTGATTAGGTATTTTTATACACTACACATGAAGAGGTCACCACAGTAAGTTTAATAACCATCCCCATATAAAGATATTACAATGTGTGGACTCTATTCCTTTGGTTGCACTTTATATTCTCCTGACTTGTTATCTGATAACTGCTCTGAGTCCCCTTCACTTATCTCACTCACCTCTCGCGCCCCTCTGGCGACCACCAGCTTGTTTTCTGAGTCTGTCAGTCTCTTTCTGTTCTGTTACTGCTTATTTGTTGTGTGTCATTTATTTTTTTAGACCCCACATATAAGTGGAATCACACAGTATTTGTATTTCTCTGTCTGATTTGTTGCAATCAGCAAATATCCTTTGGGTCCATTCCTGTTGTTGCAAATGGCAAGATTCCATTCTTTTTCTATGACTGAATAATATTTCAGTGTATGTACATGTGTGTGTGTGTACAATTCTTATCCATTCATCCATCAGTGTACAGTTAAGTTGCTTTCATATCTTGGGTATTGTAAATAATGTGGTAGTAAACATTGGGATGTACATGTCTTTTCAGATGAGTGTTTTTGTTTTCTTTGGATAAGTACACAGAAATAGAACTGCTGGATGGTGTGGCAGAGCCATTTCTGACCCTTTCTCTTTTTATTTTAACTTCCATTTCCCCCAAGTCTACACTTTAACTAGATCCTTGATGTTTATAGGTCCCCCTCTATCCTCTCCTGTCTTCTGTCATGCAGCCACCAAGGGAACCTCCCCCTAGTCGCTCTGCCATCTCTCCATCTGAGCACAACCAAGAGTGAAATTTTCTTCCAACCTCTTACCTATGTACTTAAATTCACCATTTTCCCTATTATAGAAGCAAGCAATCTAAGCATTTTTTTTGGATCGTTGCCCCTCCTTTCTTTCCATCTCCTCTGAGTCATAAAATCATGTTGACTCTTTCTTCAAAACATATCTTATATTTCTTGTTTCCTCTTCACCTTTATACTCATGACCCTAGTTCAACTCTTCATAACTGGACTGTTGGGGGTGGAGAACAGTGATAGGGCATTTGACTGTATAACTGGCTTACCACTCAGTTCAGTTCAGTTCAGTTCAGTCACTTAGTTGTGTCCTACTCTTTGAGACCCCATGAATCGCAGCATGCCAGGCCTCCCTGTCCATCACCAACTCCCGGAGTTCACTCAGACTCATGTCCATTGAGTCAGTGATGCCATCCAGCCATCTCATCCTCTGTCGTCCCCTTCTCCTCCTGCCCCCAATCCCTCCCAGCATCAGAGTCTTTTCCAATGAGTCAACTCTTTGTATGAGGTGGCCAAAGTACTGGAGTTTCAGCTTTAGCATCATTCCTTCCAAAGAAATCCCAGGGCTGATCTCACATGGGGCCAAAAGCCTAAGGGCTGCCCCCAGACTCAGTACTCAAGCTAAACAAATCTGAATGTAATATTTCTTTTTTTTTTTTTCAATGGGTGGGACTGTGTTCCTGTCTCACTATTTATTTGGCCTGAGGTTTCCAGCCATGGAATCAGCAGGCAGCTGCGTAAAGCCAGGTCTTGGTGTTGAGCTGTGGACCTTTGGGATAGCTCTCTCTGATTAATATTCCCTGAATGTAATATTTCTGACCATCAAAATCAGTGCAAAAATTATAAGAAATAAAAAATTTAAATACAGTTAGGATCAGTAATACTGATTTTTTCCTTTGTACGGAGGCCCCAGTATGGCTCTGCAGGGCACAGCTGCTGCCTTGTCAGCCTCCTCGCCTGCTCCTGCTCACTCCATCCTACTTAGCCCTATCAAATGCATCCTTCTAGAACATCTTGACTCACCATGCCACTACCTTTAACACCACCTTGAATTCCTTTCTCCTGTAGCCAGATTCTGGTCTAGTTTTCATGACCCTCAACTCTGTCCCTCCAGCTTTCATTGTTACTAACTGCCCTCCATTGCAGGTGTTATCATTGCCTGGCAGGCTACACTCCACAGGGTCTCAGAGTCAGACATGACTGAAGCGACTTAGCATGCAAGCACGTGTGCAACACTGTCCCTCCAGCTTCCATTCTTACTAACTGCCCTCCACTGCAGGTGTTCTCATTGCCAGAGGAGCCTGGCGGGCTGCAGTTCATGGGGTCTTAGAGTCAGGCATAACTGAAACGACTTAGCACGCACGCACGCAGCACTGTCCCTCCAGCTTCCATTCTTACTGGCCCTCCATTGCAGGTGTTATCATTGCCAGAGGAGCCTGGCGGGCTGCAGTTCATGGGGTCTTAGAGCCAGACTTAACTGAAACGACTTAGCACGCACGCACACAGCACTGTCCCTCCAGCTTCATTCTTACTAACTGCCCTCCACTGCAGGTGTCATCATTGCCAGAGGAGCCTGGCGGGCTGCAGTTCATGGGGTCTTAGAGCCAGACTTAACTGAAACGACCTAGCACGCATGCACGCATGTACGTACGCACGCATGCAGCACTGTCCCTCCAGCTTCCATTCTTACTAACTGCCCTCCACTGCAGGTGTTCTCATTGCCAAGAGCACACTTTCCCCTCATACTTGTCACTACGAAGTCTTTTCTCTCTGTCATCATTCTGAGTCTTTTTATTCTTCTTTACATAGGTGTAGGTGTTCCTTGGCACTTTTAGGAGTGTCATCTTTTGTTCTCTAGACCCTTCACCAAATGTTCTAGGCTGAGTCTTACTTGACTTTTTAGTTATTACCTTAATCTGCTTCCTCCAGGAAGTCTTACCTGCTGCCACGCTCCTCGCCCATACACATTGGTGCCTCACTCTGTCACATCCCCTCGCTGTAATTTCCTGTTTACTGGTTTGTGCACTTCAGATGGTAAAGTTCATGTCTTGCTCATACTTTATTCTTAGCTTCTAACATAATACTTGGCATAGACTGGTGATGTGATACAGATTTGTTTCATGACCGTCTATTGTCATAATCCATTTAGTATTTTGTTATGGGACAGCAGCCTCCCTTCCCGAGCCATCCAGGCCACAGAAGATTCATGGTGCACAGTCTGAAATCAAGTAGGTCTCAGCTAGAACTCTTTCTTTAAAAAAATGTCTGTTTATTTATTTATTTGGGTGTGCCGGGTCTTAGTTCCGACACATGGGATCTTGGATTTTTGTTGCAGCATCAAATCTGGACCCCAGGCAGAGGGGGCATAGAGTCTTAGCACTGGACCACCAGGGAATTCTATCTCCATTATTTTACTAGCTGTGTGGCCTTTGGATGTTTACTTGCTGTCTGAAAAACCTCAGTTTTTTTCTTCCGTGAAATGGAAATAAAAAGTGAATCTTGCACAGCTAGGAGGATTAAATGTAAAGATTAAATGTGACCATCTCTTCACCATGTTTAGCTCACCGGTCAGCATGGAGCAGTGTAGGACCTACATTAGCTCCTTTCAGCAATCACTTGTGGGATGAATGACTGAGGACCCATCAGATGGGTTCTCTAAACTATGATAGGGTCGGGAGGGTGGCTGGCATCTCCTGAACTCACCTCCATTCACCAGCAGCCAGGAGGAAGATGTTGACTTCAACTTGTTTTGGGTGGTGCCCTTTTTCAAGCATGGAAGTGGGGCTTTGCTGCCCAGATTTCTGACCTGTTGATAACCTGCTTCTTTCTCCTCAACTGAGAAGGTTTCATAATGAATTGGAACTGGCTCTGTGGTTCTCTTGAGTAAAAATGTCATTCTCATACTCTATGAAATAGGTATTAAGTCAGTTTGTGAAATATCGAACAAAAAGGCAGGTGTCTAGGTAACAAGTGTCATGATGCTCCCAGGAGTCTCTATGAGCAAAGATGTTTGTGGTTCATGGTAGGTTTGATACATTATCTCCTTCTCGTTCTTAAAAATAGGGTCCCTTGGCACCACTGAGGACAGTTAAGGAGGAAATATATCTTAAAAATAGACTTCCCTGTATAAAATAATAAATGAACCCTCCCTGACAACAAGGAACCCGGTGTGGGGGCAGGAGGCACTCCACTAAAAATAAAGCCAATCACGAAACTCCAGGGGCTGCTGTCCGTCATTGTTTGTCAAAGCTGCGGGCTGACTCGCCATGCAGCCAGGTGGTGACGGCCCAGGTCTAGAACCCAATATCGTCTTGCTTACCCATAACTCGCCACCTACCCCTGCCCTCCATCTTGCCTCTACAGGGCACTCATCATTTTCCTTCAATGCCTCTTTGCAAACCATGCCTCACCTTCTGGGGTCTTTCCTTAGCAGAGAAAACCTCAACTTTGACACTTGAGTCCAAGTTCTCCTCTTGATCCCACCACTTTAGCAGGGCCTGGACCAAACCATGCACCACCTCTCTACAAAGATCCTACTGGTACCACCCACTGCCTTCTTACAAGGACTTTATGGTTTAAGCAAACCATGCACACACCGCTCCTAAAGAGGACAGGGCCAGGTCACTTAGAGTCCTCCGTTATACCACTTAGTGACAAAATTTCCCCAACCAGACCCTGTTTCTAAGACTCTGATACTTGAAACTGAATTTTGAGAAAGACTCTAGAGAAATATGAAAAAAATGGGGATGGATTTCGAGAACACACAGCTCATTTAGAAAATAAATGTGCTTCAAGTTGATTCTCTTGTAAAGAATTGTTGAAGACCTGCTTATCCTTGGGGTTCAAAAGAAAACCTTACTGTAGTTGCTGCAAGAGCTTGCAGTGTTAAAACACGATATCAGCAAAATGGTTTTTGCTGACTGGAAGCTCAGTTGAGTGTTCTTGCTGATGATTTTCCTCAATCTTGGTCCCAAACTCCATTGCTCTGTTTGTATTCATGTGGCCCTCACAAGAGCTGCCTGGTAACAGAAGCCAAGGATATACAGTAGCCTTTGATATACAGTAATTTGGAGCTTCTCAGGTGGTGCTAGTGGTAAAGAACCTGCCCACAAATCCAGTATTCTAGCCTGGAGAATCCCCATGGACAGAGGAGCCTGGTGGGCTACAGTCCATGGGGTGGCACAGAGTTGGACACGATTGGGTGACTAAGCATGTAACACACAAATGCAGGAGACGTAAGACACATGGGTTTGATCCCTGGATCAAGAAGATCCCCTGGAGGAGGGCATGGCAACCCAGTCCAGTATTCTTGCCTGAAGAATCCATGGGCCAAGTTGCCTGGCAGGCTGTAGTCCATAGGGTCACAAAGAGTCAGACATGACTTAGCACCCACACATACAGCAACTCGGTGTGACCCCGTTCAGTCCCAGGGTCTTATTCCATTCTCAGCACCTTTAACCCACTTGGAAGAACAGCCCTGGAGTAAACTTTTATCCAGTATTGTTTTCTTACACGTATTATTTCATTCACTCCTCCTACCTTATGAGGAAGGTATTATTTTTCCCATCTTCTAGTTGAATAAACTGAGGTTTAGATAAAAGAACAGGCCTAGGTCCCTGTTAGTAAGTGATGGAGCCAGGATTTCAATCTATGTATCCCTGGCTTCAAAGAACGGGGCCTTAAGCACTGCAAACCTTGGTCTCCCACATACTGTACTTGTCCTTCTTAGAGAGCACTGGGTAGAGAGTATATTTTATGGATTTTACAAAAACTAATAAGAGAATTGAACAAGTGCCCAAATGGGAAAAATGAAAATTCTAATCTAGCTATCAATATCATTAAAACTTAGGCACGGAACTTCCCTGGTGGTCTAGTGGTTAAGGATCTGCCTTCCAATGCAGGGGATGAAGTCCCTGGTCGAGGAACCAAGATCCCACATGCTATGGGGCAACTGGGTCCATGTGCTGCAGCCAGAGAAGCCTGTGCACGGCAGTGGAAAATCCCACGTGCCTCAACTAAGACCTGGCACAGCCAAATAAACAAATATGCACATTGATTAACTAAAAAAGAGCAATTTTATTAGGTAAATACACTTTCTGTGTTTTTCTTTGGCATTTGTTACCTATTGGTTCTGTGATACTGCAATGTCTCATAAAAATATCTTTCATGGTGTTTTTATAGACTAAGGTAACATTAAAAAAATAAAAGACAAAAGCCAGGATTATATAAAGATGACCAAGGTTCCGCCTTGCGATTAACCATGGATCTTTATTTGAAGATTTTAAAAATTCTTCAAATGGTTGAGGAAATGCATGAAAATAAATGTATACATAGTCCAAGTCGGAAACCTTTCCCATTCCTGTCTTTTTTTTTTTTTTTTGATGGGGAAGGATAATGATCAATATTTGGTTCTACATAGTGTATTGCACAGGGAACTCTACTCAAGGCTCTGTGGTGACCTGAATGAAAAGGAAATCAAAAAGGGAAAGGAATATATGTATACATATGCCGTATTCATTTTGGTATACAGTAGAAGCTAATACAACATTGTAAAGCAACTATACTCCAATAAAAATTAGTTTAAAAAATAGTCTTTTGTTACCTATGAATAATTCTTACTTATGGATGATAGTTACTGTTCCATTAGGGAATCTTAATATATTTCCTTTTGTTTCCTGGCCACAGAGGCAGGGACCTCTCAACTCTTATGAAGATCCCCGGATGGCCTGTGGTTTCCAGTCGGCCTATCATCCACCAAGAGCTTGTTACCCGTTCTGGGAAGAGACAGCTACTCAGGAAGTGCCCACCGGCCTTGAGCACTACGGTTCAGGTAGGAACATAAAGGGAGGCTGAGACTGAGGGTGGAGTTGAGGGCCCGAGGCAACTGGATGTGGGCTGCATCCTGTATCATTTGCCATCACAGCGGCCCTGGCTTATGTGGGTACTGGATGTTCTTGTTCTATGGGAAGTCCCAGAACTTTTCAGTCATTTTGAATGACTTTATTCTCCAGCGACAGAAAGACTAAACTCTAGGAACGGGCCCATGCGAGGTCTCTTTACTTACGTCTTCATTTTGTTTATAGTTCTCTCCACTTTGCCTGTCTGGAGTTTTAACCCCTAAAACCCGGCTGTTAACAAAGGGCCTAGAAGGTTTTTTAATTACGAAGTGTGAACCAGATGGACAGAGGGTGTGTGGACCAGTCAGCCTTTGCAATTGTTTTCATTTTTATTGGAGCATGGTTGTTTAGTGCTGTTAATTTCTTTTTTTTTGCTGTGTTAGTTTCTGTGTGTGTGTGTGTGCACACGTGCCAAGTTGTGTCCAACTCTTTGTGACCTGTGGACTGTAGCCCACCAGGCTCATCTGTCCATGGGATTCTTCAGGCAAGAATACTCGAGTGGTTACCATGCCCTCCTCCTGGGGATATTCCCAACCCAGGAATCCAACTACATTGGCAGGTGGGCTCTTTACCACTAGTGCCTCGTGGGAAGCCCTATCATACAGCAGAGTGAATCAGCCATATATCTACACATATCCCCTTTTTGAATTTCCTTCCCACTTAGGTTTCCACAGAGCACTGAGTAGAATTCCCTGAGTTATACAGCAGGTTCTCGTTAGTTACTTATTTCATGAAGTGAAGTGAAAGTGAAAGTTTCTCAGTCGTGTCCGACTATGACTCCGTGGAATTCTAAACAGTCCATGGAATTCTGCCAGCCAGAATACTGGAGTGGGTTCCCTTCTCCAGCAGATATTCGCAACCCAGGACCTGAACCAGGATCTCCTGCATCGTAGGCATTCTTCACCATCTGAGCTACCGATTTCATACATAGTATCAACAGTGTATATATATATATCGGATCGGTCCCAATCACCCAATTTATCCCACCCTCCTTTCGCTCCTTGGTGTCCACATGTTTGTTCTCTATAGTCAGTCTTCTTATATGATGTGATTTCTTTCATTTGTCTTCTCTTTCCATCATCCTCTTCCGTTCTGCCCTGCTCCGCATTTGGCTTCTTCCTCCTCATCTGCTGCCTCTCTCCTCAACTCTTCCCCACAGAAGCTCCTGTCCTCAGAATTCCTTTCACTCCTGACTTGCTGCTCACAGTGCTGCCCTCTGGTGAACAGGATCCACTCTTCCAAGGAGCAGACAAGTTCCAAGTCCATATCCCAGTCCTACTGTGCCGGAGTCATTGTGTTTCTCACAAATTTCATTGGTCCTTGCTAACTGGCTAACTTTTGTTTATTTTTGATACAAAATGTAAAACCTTAATTTTGGGATCCTGAAATGATTGATTCTGACAGTAAGTTCAATTTTTCAAGAGATCAGGTTATGATAATATATCCAGACACCAAAAAGCCACATTTGTTTTCTCCCAGGACGAATTCTTAGCATAAGAAATTTCATGATGCTTACATATTGTGTGTGTGTATTTACTGCTCAGTTATGTCCAACTCTTTGGGACCCTTTGGACTGTAGCCCGCCAGGTGCCTCTGTCCATGGGATTTTTCGGGCAAGAATACTGGAGTGGGTTTTGTGACTTCCTCCTCCAGGGGATCTTCCTAACCCAGGGATAAAACCTGTTTCCTGTGTCTCCCATGTTGCAGGCAGATTCTTCATCCTTTGTTCTAATGAAGTGCATAGTGTGAAAAGCCACTGGAAACTAACTTAAATGCAACTTTTTTTGTTCCATATCTCTTTACCTGAGAACACTGCTTTATGGCAAGTTATTTTTATAATACTGGAGAAATAAAGGAAATGTTTGTTTTGTTGTCTACACTGTATCTTTCACCTGAAATACACCGACAGACACAGAGTGAGATGTGGTAACACTTGATGGGGGTTGAGAAGGATGGGAGTTGGTCTGCAGTTGCCAGGTTCTCCTCCTGGGCAGGATGAAGTTGACCCTGTGTTCCCTGTCTTGACTCAGTAGCCCTTGATCTTGGAGGTGTTCTCTGGCACTACCTCGGATCTCAGACAGGATAGCATTTGCGTCATCACTTTCTGCTTGGCATCTCAGTTCCCCCCAAGGATAAACGCAGGTCTCGGCTATTCACCCATTTCATGAGGCGGCACAGAGAATTTTATAGTTGTTCACAGGTTAGACTTAAGGACTTAAAGTTTTAAGAGATGAGAAAAAGTGATCCTTTAAACATCTAAACCAAAAGAAAAAAAAAAGAAAAAAAGATTTTGTTTGTGTAAGCAAAAGATCAAAATGGTTTTGTCTATATTTGTATAATTCTTCAATCCATTCACGCCACTAGGCTTTGAAGTCTTATATCTCCCTATGCAACAGAGATTAATGCTGCCTTGCCTTATCGCTTTCAGCTCTGGATGGTGCTTCTGTGTGCTACCAATTTATAGTTTATTACATTTACTTAATACATCTTCTTAGTACCTGAGGTCATCTCCACACTCACTAGTACCTTCAAATCAGAATACCTCATGTTCATCAGAAAAAGACACGGCCCATCTTTTTCTTAGCTAAGAAGTACATAAATAAGCGAAGATGATTTTTCAATCTCCTCCTTGTCAAGTTTCTCAAAGGTAAGAGTTTTTACTTCAGGGCCAATGAGACAATGTCTGTGAAGACTTTTAGGAACCTCAGGAGGAAGCTTCTTTATTTTATTTTTTTAAACTTTTTATTTTTTATTGGGGTTTAGCCAATTAAACAATACTTTGATATTTCAGGTGAACAGTGAAGGGACTCAGCCATACATATATATGTATCCATTCTCCCCCAAACTTCCCTCCTATTCAGGTTGCCACATATTATTGAGCAGACTTATCTGTGCTATACTGTAGGTCTTTGTTGGCTATCCATTTAAATACAACAGTGTGTACATGTCTGTCCTAAACCCCTAACTTATCCCTTCCCCCTATTCCCCCCTGACAACTGTAAATTCCTTCTGTAAGTCTATGAGTCTCTTTTGTAAGTTCATTTATCTCATTTCTTTTTAAATTCCACATATAAGGGATGCCATATGATACTTCTCCTTCTCTGTCTGATTTCACTCAGTATGACAATCTCTAGGTCCACACATGTTGTTGCAAATGACATTAATTCATTCTTTTTAATGGCTAATAGTCATTGGAAAAGACCCTGATGCTAAGAAAGATTGAGGACTGGAGGAGAAGAGAGCGACAGAGGATGAAATGGTTGAATGACATCATTGACTCAATGGACATGAGTTTGAACAAACTCTGGGAGATAGTGAAGGACAGGAAAGCCTGGTCTGCTGCAGACCAGGGGTCACAAAGACAAAAAGAATTAGACACGACTGAGAAACTGAACAAAAAATGGCTGAATAATACCCCGTTGTATATATGTACCACATCTTTATCCATTCCTCTGTTGATGGACATTTAGGTTGCTTAGGGGGAAGTTGTTTTAAAAATTCTAGGACTGATAGTCATGTAATAGTCTACTTTCCACAGTCTACCTCTTTAAGAAGGAAGCTGGAGTCACCTAGATTTGTGGCTCTTGGGTAGGATGGGAAGATAAGGGCATATGATAACCAATCCTAAAATGACCTGGACTGTCACCAGCTGTAGCTCAGAAACTCTAGCCAGCTTCTATAAGGATGTGGTGCTTTGGTGCTGAACGTGATATCTGAAGTTCCCTGTATCCTAGGCTTCTTCTGATGGAAATATCTGGCAAAACCTCTGAGCCTTCCCAGCCCCTCCTTTGCCTTCTGAGCTGTCCAGATGAAGGAAGGGGTTGCAGTGATTATTTCTGGGCAGTGGTCCAGCCCTCCTCAGTGATGGGTGTCCTTTGGAAGGAGATCTTGGGGTTACAGGGAAGGGAGATGAAGACATGGACCAATCGATGATTTCTCCAGCTGCAGCGCATTTCCTTGGAGATGTGTTGACTAAGAAAAAAAGAGAGAGAAAATACTCACCATTTTTTTTCATCTTCTTTTATCCTATTTATAACTTCAGTTTCCTTCCCGTCCTCCTAGCCACTCCCCAGCCCTCCTTCCATCTCACATTTGTGCTCTGAGAAGGGATGTAGGCTCTTCCATCAGGACTAGGCATCTGTTAGTGCCTGGGCTGCCCGGCAGGAGGGGCCATCGAGGACCGATGAGGGTCCTTCCTCTGAATGTTGTTCCTATTCCCCAAAGGGACTGAGGCCCAGAGGGAGGAAAAGAGTGGAGGGAGGGGTGGGGTGGGGGAACATAATAAAGCTGAGAGAAAATGTGAGCGAGAGAGAGGTTATCAGGTGATGGGAACAGAATGCTCAACAATCCAGACTAGTCACAAATTAGTTGGACAGAAGAGCTGGTGAAAGGGAAGAAAGAAGAGGTGTGTGGAAATAGAAAAGAAAAGTGGGTGTTAGTAGAGAGACAGAGGAACTCTAGGACAAGAGACTGAAAGATGAATGGGAAGAGAAAAGCAGGGGAGGGGCAGATACCATGAAAGAGAAAAAGAGATGAATCTGAGGACATTAACTCTACAGCTAAAAAGGGAAGCCACATTTGCATGCAATTGCCTGTGCAGCTGTACATCTCTTCATGACAATCTTGTAGTCATCATTTTCTTTCATTTCTACCTCCTCCTCCAGCTCGCCTCTTCCCCCTCCTTCCCATCAGCCTGAAGCCATTAGCGACAGCCAATGGGGACAGAGAGTGGGGTTCTGCATGAATGAATGGGCTCTTTCTATCTTAGCCTCTCCTCATCCCTCTGTCGGGGAGCCTGGTGAATCAATGGAGCCCCTTACACGAGACACGGCTGAAATGTCTGTTGCTGTTTATAGTCTGACTGGAGTGCAGCCCACTGGTTCTGCCTTCCCTCTGTTCCCTTCTTCTATGTTGTCCCCCCACCTCAGCCCTTTCTCTCAATCTTCGAAGCAAGAAGCATTTTTGTAAATGTCAGTCTCTTGTTCCCCGTCTCTGAGAACTCACTAACACTGCACTGCCTCTTACTGTCATGACCAGCTCCCTTCCATGGCCCCACGGAAGGAATGGAGTAGAAATGGCAAACTATTTTTAGACAGACAGTGAGCTCAGAGTGGTGCCCAGACCCAGCTGGAGTCATGCAATGCCTGTTTTCCACTGGGAACCAGAAAAGTGACATCAGAGACCCAACTGAGCACCCAGGCCACACGACCATGGTCCCTCCCATCCACTGATAGCTGTCCATGTTTGACTTGAACCTCATAGCTCTGATGACCGTGAATGATAATGTGTATCAGAAACTATGACACACTTTCAGAGTGACATATTATCAAAGCATTTTTCATTTCAGGGATGGGTCTGTCTTGAATCAGCTAAACTAACACAGGTGTTCTTTGACCAAAGTTCACTTTTGCAAAATAGTTGTTTTGAGTTGGAAAGCATCTGCAGGTTCAGAACACAGTAAACCAAACTCATGGGAACGGACCTATGGCCTCATTACCATGGTCTTTGATTTGATAAGAGACAATGCTTTTTTCTTTTTCTTTTTGGATCATGCAATTTGCAAAGTTTTTGGTCCTGGGTCATAGTAAAAACCTCATCTACCCAGTCTTATTTCTCATTCTTGAGGAGAGAGGTGAAGTCTATTGTGAAGACTCCAACCTCTAGAACTGATTGCTTGGATCTGCCCATCAGCCCTTCCTGTGTTGCCTTAGACAACTGTATTTTATATTTCCATCTAAACCAGTGTTTTCAAAGTGTTTCAGAGTCACCAGAGGGCTTGTTAAAATGCAGGTTGTGGGGGTTCTATCCCCAGGGTTTCTGATTCAGTGAGTCTAGGGTAGGGCTCAACATTTGCATTTCTCTCAAAGTCTCAGGTGGTTCTATGGCTGTTGCTGGTCTGAAGACTACACTTTGGGAACCACCAAGTTAATGTATGACAAGCGTAAAGCAGTGCCGTCACTAAGCAAGCACGATATGAATGTTTGCCACTGTAACTCTTTGTGCTGAAGTGCCCAAGCATCCACAAATGTGTGTGTGTGTTGTTGAGTCAGAAAGTGAACCGGTGAGGGGATGAACATTTTTGGTGGCCAGTGCCATGCCCTGGAAACTGAGAAGAGAGAAAGGGGAAGACTCATGCCTTGTCTCTTAGCAACTTTTATCCAAGTTTGTATATGAGACTACATTTATGTGATGTGAAGAAATGATCCCTAGATGAAATATCACATTTATGAGATAAAGGTTAACCATTAAGTGTGTGACTTTGAATCTTGCCACAGTATCTAAAATTTCCAAAATACATTTACTAGCAAAAGGGTTGAATAAAAGAGTGTCTTTCCCAAATAAACTTCAGAAGTTCAAGTGGGAGACTGTACTGAAAGTCTGAGTTCACGGTCCCTTCCGAGCCAGACGGCCAGGCGGCTGGGAGAGATCAAACCTGGACCAGTGTTTGGAAAGGGCTATTGACAACCAGGTGGGAAGTTTCAGCAGGAAAAACAGATGCCTCTGACTTGGCTTTTAAGTGTTGCGAATATAGAGGGAATGCCAGAGAGACTTGTTAAATGGAGATTCACCTTGCTCTGAAATGTTTATTCTCCTAGCAGTCTTGTTCTTTCAGCTGATCATCTCAGATGGCCCTGTGGTTTAAAAAAAAAAATGATATTTTAAACTCTATCTGCTGCACATATCTGTTCTTTCCTCATTGAGGGTATGCTTTCTTTTTTGAAAGGAGCTGTTCTAGGTTCTTTGTTCTTCAAAACAGTTCTGATCCTGTGTGTGTTGGTGTGCATGCATACATTTGTCCGGGATGTAGTAATGTGGACCATTCCTCTCAGGGAAAATTTTGACCTCAGAATCTGACTTGGTAGTTGTGTCTGGAAGAGGGAAACTGTAAGCCTGTCTCAGGTTTTAGCCTTTCACGGAAGGGGCTACAGTTGGGGCCAAGCTGCCGGACAAACTGCTTCCAGGGGATAGCACTGCCAGAAGCTTGATGCAGGAAACCCTCTCCCCACCTGCATCCCATCTCAGAGAGGACCAAAAATCGGCTAGGAGAGGCTTGGGGAAAGAGCAGCAGGTCTGCCTCCAGCTAGGAGTGCATTAGGAAGAGCATCCATATGCAAAAACTAGCCTACACTCTGGCTCTATCACTTTGTTCTTCTGATCATGAGGTTTTTACCAATGCCTGAACATCTTCTCCATAAGCGAAACGTATTTCTCTGGCTATGGATTGAATTTGCTCCTATTTGCCAATGTTACATTGTCCCATCCATCTTATTCACCCCCAACCCTTTCCAGCTAAGTGCTATTTCATATGCAGATTACCATCACTTTCAGTTTAAGTTTTTGAATATAAGCTGAAAGGTACTGAATCCTAGCAAAGGGTTAGGGCAGCCATCCCCAGCTTTTTGGCACTAGGGACCAGTTTCATGAAAGACAATTTTTCCTTCTACTCAGGGGTGGGGGATGGTTTCAGAATGATAGAAGCGCATTACACGTTTTTGTGTGCACTTTATTTCTACTAATATTACATCAGCCCCACCTCAGATCTTCAAGCATTAGATCCCAGAGTTTGGGACCCCTGGGTTAGGGGGCTTGGTGGAAAGAGCAAGAATACCCCTGAGATCGTGTTCTCTAACCTTTAAGAGGTCTGATCATTACACTCACTTCAAGCAGTCTTGTGCTATTACATAGAGTGCTATATTTCTCCTTCAAGAGGTGTTATAGTATGTGATCAACAGATGCCACCTTTTCCTTACACCACAATCTGAATGTGAATTTAAGTGACCCAAAGAAACCTGGTGCCCAACCCTTAAGTCTTGAGTCTTGCCCACATTCATCCAGCCCCAGACTGGTTTTCTGACACCTGTCAATTTTCGCTTCCCTGTGTCCCAGTTTACAGAGAAATGAGAAGGCAGCCTGGTGAGAACCAGAAAGAGAAGCTACGGGCTAGAGAGTCCAGCAGCCCAGGACAGAAGGACTGTAAAGACCTTCCTAAATGTAAAACACCCCTGCAGTTCCTCTGAAGGGAAGGGAACCGAGTGGGAGAAACCTGGGCCGGGGTTAGTGAATTACAACGGGGATGCGTGCGCTCTTTGGCAGTCCTCCAGGGCCTCTTCTCAAAAATCCTAGGAAGTAACAGCATTGCACTGGGAGTCCCAGGGGGCTGGGCAGAAAAAAGTTCTCTTAACTTTTTCAAACCACAAATATTTGGTCCGAGTTGGGAAAAGGTCCCTGGGGCATGGAGTTCTTATTAGATTCAAGCTGTCTGACCCCTCTTCGGGAACTCGGTGGGGGCAGCGGGGGCTGGGGACCCCGGTGCAGGCCGCCTGGCGTCAGCCCTCCCCTCCCCACCCCGCCGCCCTCGGTGAATGAAGTGCTGGTGGGTGAGGGTGCGGGGGCTGCAGGCCGGCGGGGGAGGGGGCTGGGCGGGGGAGGGATGCGCGGAGGCAGCCTGTTGTTCTCAGCGTCTGGCCGCCTGGAGACTTACTCTCTCCAGATGTTCGCTGTGTTTATAGCTGCTGAAGCAAGAGACCCAGCTCCTTCATTAATAAGTTTCTTTCCTGCGCTGTGGCCAGGGGTCTCAGCTCAAGGCTGCAGCTGGGAGAGGCGCGCTGGGGGGCAGGGACGAGGGGAGGCGCCCCTCTCCACCGCCCCCGCCTCCGCGTCCCTCAACCCCCCCACCCCGCCTTCCTCCTCTGCAATCCTCCCAAAATACACGAGCACACAAAAAGAAAAACACCAGCAGATTTTTTATTTCAGAGAGTAAACACTTGGGCCGTGGGGGTCTGGAGGTTATGGGAAAAGAGGAAACCATCAGGCTAATCAGGCCGGCACACACTTCCCCTGCTGAAATAAAACAGAAATCATTGCTCCGCACGCCGGTGGGTTAACCCCGGCGCTGCCAGCGAGGCGGGCGCACGCCGAATCCGCCCGAAGGGAGGCAGGGCGTCCGGACACGCTGCAGGACGCAGCTCCGCGGAGAGGAGGAGCGCGCGGCCCTCGGCTACTCCATTCGATCGTGGGAAGCATGACTGCCCCGAGCCTGGCTTGAGAAAGAGACCGTTGGAACAGAAGAGATTGTGGGCGTAGATTCAGTTTTGCAAGAGGCTGGAGGGAGTTCTAAATGGGTCGAGAGAAGATAGCGGGATGGATAAGGGGGCGAATGCTCTGTGGACTGCACGTGCGCACTGATTCGGTTGGGAAATGAACAAGGGAGTTGAGACTGGCCTGGGCCCAGGTTCTAGCTTCGCCATCTACCAGCTGTGCGACCCTGGCCACGTCACTGACCCCTTCTGAGCCTGTGTCCTCATATGTGATAGAATGCCTACCTCCCAGAATTATGGTGAGGAACAGAAAACCGTATTGAAGGCGGACATGGTGCTCACCAAAGCACGGCTGTCAATTCATGATTTCATAGATGACTTCAGACTGACCAAGGCCTTCCTCCCTCCCTCCTGCTTTCCTTCCTTTCTTCCTTCCTCCCTCCCTCCCCTCCCTCCCTCCTCCTATTAAATGCCTTCAGCTTCCATCTTCACTCACTTGCCCCCTAGGCTGGCTGTCTGGAGATCGTAAATATCTCATGGGCCAGAGGTCATAGGTCAAACATGAGACCTAATTGCACTCTGAGAGAAATTACCTTCCCACTGATGCAGAGGGCAACCTTTGGCTCTCTCTCAGGCTACCCGTGTAACAGGCCCATCCGCTCTGGTTCCGTCTCTGCCTCGCCTACAGTGGCCCAGTGAGCTGACCGATCCCTCCACCCCTATCAGTGTGAAAATGAGGAGTGGCGGGTGCCTTCCCCATTGGGCTCCCCAACAGCCCCAATTAGAGTCATTCACCACCTGTTTGACTCTTTTGGACTTTCTTGCAGATCTTTAGGATTTGTGTTCATCCTTGAAGTTGACATTAAAAAAACAAAATTCAAAACTCCCAATGCCTGAGGTTGTCCTATGGATCTTTCCTGTATCTCCTCAGACTTGTTAAACTAAACCTTGAGAAACAGAGAAAGTGATTTTCAATATCTACAGAACCAGGGTTCTAGTTGCCTTGCAGCTGTTGTGTGATTTCTTACCTGCTTCATACATGCTTTTAAAAAAATCAATCCTGACAACTTATGCTGAATCTTAAGCCTGCAGAGTCTCATAGAGCAAGGGTGCTTGATGCAGATGTCTCAGAAACACGGAGTCCCTCTCAAGTTGTGTGCAAGGGTGTTTCTAAGGGTCTGTAGCTTTCCTTGGATTCTCAAAAGTGATTTGACCTCCCCCCGGAGGTTAAGAATTGCCAAGGGAAAAGGTACCTTTGTAGCCCCAGCAGCACTTACCTTGTTGTACTTGGCCTGTGTGCCAAGCGCACTTTGTTGAACTCACTTGAATTCCCTGCTAAAGCTTCCTTCCTATCAACTCCTTCTCACCACTCTGGTCAGTTCCAAGAGACAGTCCTTAAATCTGGAAATGGTTTCTATCCTATGGTCTTGGAAACATTGGGCATGGATGCTATGCCTGAATTCCAGCCACTTCACTCTTGTTTCCTTTTAAACACTCCCCTTTTACTGCATGCTCCTTAGAGTGATCTTTCCAAGTACCCATGAAGTAGGACCTGTGGTGTCTACTGGGAGCTGCAGGTGGGATGGGTCAGAGCCCTTAGGATGACTCCGTAGGGGCGTCACACTCTGATGTTTCTCAAGGACTAGCCAGTGCATGGGAGATTTTCCCAGCATCTCTGTCTCATGCAGTGAGGAAAAATGAGCTGGAGGAACAGGGCCTCTGAAAGGGGGTGGAAATCCTGAGCCAACACCCCATCCCACAACAGATACAGAAACTAGGATGGCACTTAGAAGTCCTTCATTCCTCAGGCACTGCCTCCGATCCTGGCTGCCCTTTGGCATCTTCACCCTAATTTATTCTTTGCCTTCTGGAACCATTGGCTATTACATCCGCTGCCACAAACTAACTTAGACAAGTGGAGACCACTTTCAGGGTCTCAAATTGCCCCACCCTGGTCACCAACTTGGAGCAGATGAGACAGCTTGCGTTTCCTTGTTGGTCAGCCCAGATGGACATTTTTCACCAAGCAGGACCAACAGACAGCCTGCATCCCGCTGATAGACTGAACATTGGATTTTATAATGAATGTGGCTGAACTGCCTGTATCCTGTTCCTGGTCTGTTGAGACAAGACTGGAAATAAAAGAAAAGTTGTGAAATAGACATTTCATCTGTATTATGTGCTTTGAACAATTAAAGTACCTGAACAGCAAAATCAACCTACCATGATGCAAAGTTTGGTTGACATTGATATTTTTGTATTGTTTTGTTTTCAACATAGTCCAGATACCTCAGATTTTTCAATGAGATATCTATGCTTATCTCTCTTCCTTGTTGCTTTTCTGCTGATCAATTAAAAAATTTAGAATGAAGAGTAAAAATAGTTCCTGTCTCATTCTGCTTCAATTTTAAATAATCTTATTGGAGGAAGTCCAACAATGACAAACCTAGACAGTATATTAAAAAGCAGAGACATTACTTTGCCTACAAAGGTCCGTATAGTCAAAGCTATGGTTTTTCCAGTAGTCATGTATGGTCCATGTGAAAATTGGGCCATAAAGAAGGCTGAGCGCTGAAGAATTGATGCTTTTGAACTGTGGTGTTGGAGAAGACTCTTGAGAGTCCCTTGGACTGCAAGGAGATCAAACCAGTCAATGCTAAAGAAAATCAATCCTGAGTATTCTTTAAAAGGACTGATGCTGAAGCCGAAGCTCCTATACTTTGGCCACCTGTTGTGAAGAGCTAACTCATTAGAAAAGACCCTGATACTAAAAAAGATTGAAGGCAAGAAGAGAAGGGGACAGCAGAGGATGAGATGGTTGAATGTCATCATTGACTCGATGGGCATGAGTTTGAGCAAGCTCTGAGAGTTGGTGATGGACAGGGAAGCCTGGTGTGCTGCAATCCATGGGCTCTCTAAGAGTCGGACACGACTGAGGGACTGAACAACAACAGGAAGTCCAGGAAAAGACCTGCTTGCTTTCTAGACCAATTTGAGAGGTAGAATAATAGCCATTCATTAAATACTTTCTGTCTGCTAAGGATCACACATGTGTGGTCTTTTTGACTCTTACAGTATCCTTAGAAGGGCAATATTATTCCCATTTTACAGATGAGATGAACGAGGTTCAGAGAGGACAAGTCAATTCCCTCAATAAGTCTCACTGTGCTTCTGGGAGGTGGGAAGAGGGTCAGTTAAACTGAGATCTTCCTCCAAAGCCCATGCTTTTAACCATAATACAAACTTTGCTGCCCAATATTTTTTTAAATTATGGATGTTTATTTATGTCTGTGCTGGGTTTTCGTTGCTGTGTGGGCTTTCTCTAGCGGCAGCGAGTGAAGGGTACTGTCTAGTATTGATGGGCAGGTGTCTCACTGTGGTGGCTTCTCTTGTTGTGGAGCACAGGTTCTAGGTGCTCAGGCTTCAGTAGTTGGGGCACATGGACGAAGTTGCTGCACAGCATGAGGGATCTTCCCAGACCAGGGATCAAACCCGAGTCTCCTGGATTGGCTTCCGTGGTGGCTCCGGTGGTAAAGAATTTCCCTGCAATATGGGAGACCCAGGTTTGATCCCTGGGTTGGGAAGATCCCCTGGAGAAGGAAATGGCAGCCCACTCACAGTATTCTTGCCTGGAGAATCCCATGGACAGAGGAGTCTGGTGGAATACAGTCCATGGGGTCCGAAAAGAGTCGGACACAACTGAGCGAACACTCACTCCTGGATTGGCAGGTGGATTATGGAAGGTAGATTCTTAACCACTAGACCACCAGGTAAGTCCCCAAACATTTCTTCATTGTCACCTCACTCCTGGTGGCTGATGTCCACCCTGTAGAATGAGATAATATACGCTTTCCTGGTTTCCCCGCAAACTGGAAATTCCTAAAAACCTTGCCGGAGGAAATGGGTGTCTGTGGTCTACATTTTGGACCCTTCTCTCTGGTTTCTTTTGGTCCAGCAGTGGTTCCTCAAGGGCACGGAAGAGCATTCGTAAAGCTGCCATGGAGGATGGTGTCTTTCCCTGGCTTAGGGTCTGTCACCGAAGTTTGGCCCTCCCAGTGCCCCTTCCCGCTTCTTCAGGAGTCGCTGAACCTGACTCCACCCTGAGAAGTTCCTGAAAGGTTTATCCGCTTGAAGCTCTCTACAGTGTGGGCAGCACGTGCTGAAGTTTACACAGACTCTCCGACCGCTGAATAGAGGGACTAATTGTGGGGAGGCTGCTTTTCAGCACACAGGATGGGCTGTTCTCTGTGGGTTTTTACTATCAAAAGGCTTTTAAAAGTGCAGTGGAGCCATTGTTGAATATTTCACAATGAATTAAATACCATTTCTCTCCTCACAGCTGTTCCATGTGAGTGAGCGGAGAGTGCTTTTTTTTTTTTTCCTGGCAGAAGACGTCTGCTGTATAAACCTCAGCACTGGGGTAATGAGATTATTTGTGTGCTGATTCTTTAGGAAAAGCATTTCTTTATTTTAAACTCAATGTGATGTGGGACTGCTGCTGAGGAGCTGAGAGGGAGAGCCTGGGAGAAGAATGGGATTGAAATGTCTCCAAGCAGGACTGGGAAAGGCAGGGGTGAGGGGCCCTGGGACCAGGCCTCCAGCCTCCGTACATTCATCCACATTTCCCCAGGGCCACCTCATCTCCCAGCCCTACTTGCTGGGCTCTGGAGGAGGGAAATTCCGTCTAGTTTTTTTAGTAACAATTAATCACTTTTCCATCTGCCCTTTCAAAATTCCTTCCTGATCTCACAAGTTTTTAATGGCATGGAAGGAACCTTGTTTTGCTCTCTACCTATTTTTGTATCAAGGAGGATTTAGAAACTTTAAGTTGTAAAAGACACAAAGAAAGCAGCTTTCTTGTAATGCTGACAGCGGGTTCCACAATTAGGACATATTTGGCCTTACTGTTGCTAGAACATAAAGTGCTCCATGGGGTATCTACTCATCTCCCCTTGCTTGAATAACATTTCCTGCCAAATGGCCTCTTCATTGCGTTCTATAGACATCAGGCTTCAGGTAAGCAGTGAGTTGCAACTAAGTATAAAATCGATTAAGATTAAATACTAGTGTATTTAAGAGCCTTAACTCTTCTTAAAGTATCACTAAGGAGTTATGAGCTGTTCTTTAGATCCACTGAAGATCAAAAAAAAAAAAAAAAGGACAAAAATGGGAAAAGGAGGGGTTTAGATTAGCCATGGTGAAATTTAACTCTGAAATCCATTATTAAAGGACTTGGCGAATTGCTTCTCCCTTTAAATACCCTTTCAGAAGTAGTCTAAGTAATTTTTTTTTTTTTATTATACTTCTGCTTCTATCACAGAAGACAAAAATTTTAAGCCTTTTAAGAGAATTTTAGGAGAAGGCAATGGCAACCCACTCCAGTACTCTTGCCTGGAAAATCCCATGGACTGGGTAGGTTGCAGCCTGGTAGGCTGCAGTCCATGGGATCGCAAAGAGTCGGACACAACTGAGCAACTTCACTTTCACTTTTCACTTTCATGCATTGGAGAAGGAAATGGCAACCCACTCCAGTGTTCTTGCCTGGAGAATCCCAGGGACAGGGGAGCCTGGTGGGCTGCCGTCTCTGGGGTTGCACAGAGTCGGACACGACTGAAGCGACTTAGCAGCAGCAGCAAGAGAATTTCAAGGGAATGTTTAAGGACACTGTCCAAAGGGAAAGAGCAGGTTGGATAGGAAAATAAATCTATTGACTTCGAGACTAATCTTTTGCTTCTGCTTCAGCTGGTGAAGCAAAAATTGGACTCAGGCTAGACTTGCTAGCATGGCAATCCACTGCAGTGTTTTTGGCTGGAGAATTCCATGGACTGAGGAGCCTGGTGGGCTACAGTCCATGGGGTTGCAAAGAGTCGGACACACCCGAGTGACTAACTGCTACTCCTAGGCGCGCTGGCGTGAGAACCCCATGAGATTTGGGGGCAAAGGATACAAAGTTTGAAATGTGATTCTGAAGTTCTCCCATTTTGATCACTTACTCTCTTCCTTTCTCAAGTTTCCCAGTGTCTATGACAAAATCGGCAGATGAAAGTTAAGCATTCTTTCCTCCTTGTAACAAATTGAAAGACCTGTTGGAAAGACAAGAGGGAATCTGTGCTGTTTTTAGTTGCTTTGAGAAGCGGGATCTTTTGTGTACTCTGCCATGTGTACATATATACCAGACTTTGTTTACTCTTTTGTAATAATCACTATAAAAAGCATACATCTCTTTAAAGAAAATGTGTCAATTGAGTGGGGTGGAAGGGAGGTTCAACAGGGAGGGGATACATATATATATATATATGCACCTGTCTATAGCCTGATTCTTTGTTGTACAGCAGAAACCTACACAATATTGTAAAGTGGTTATACTCCAATAAAAAAAAGAAAGAAAATGTGTTAATTAAATAATAGTAAGAATGGTGGTGCTGCGTGGGGAAGCAGTTGAGTCTCATCACTAATGGTTAACATGTTGAAGTCCCTTCTGTATGTTTTTCTGTGAAGACCTCCCCTGGATATCACAGGGACATCTCAGTAGCCCTGAGCTCATCACTTGCTCCCCTGCCTCTATAGGAAACCTACCTTTACCCTCTACTCCAATGTCCCCAGGCTGGAAAGCAGAGAGTTTCTTATTCACTCCTTGCTTTGTGACTTAACCCCTGTGTTGGTCAAGGCTCTTTTTGTTTGCAAGTGGCAGAAACCTGGCTCAACTGGCTTAATTTTAGCAGGGGATTCATTGAGTTATAGAACTGAGAAGTCCAGTAGTAGAGTCAGCCTGTGGAACTCTAAGAAATCAAATCTCCTTGTCAATTCATCCCCTTTCTGCCCCCCTCTCTCCTCCTCCTGACCCCCTTCTAACTCTCTCTCCTCCCCTTCTCCCTCCCCGGGAATCCTGTACTGGCAGAAGAGAAGGAACCTCTCTAGAGATGACCATTTATCCCTCAGATTTAGCTTAGTCACAGGTCTGTCCACTTTATTTTCTAAACAGCTCCTGTATTTATCCCATCTTCTCTTACGATTAATGTCAATGCCTTCAGGCCCCAGAGTTGAGTTCTTGTATTGTAGAGACGATCATAAGTACATTGCGGTCCCTAATTTGTCTTCCCTCTTTGTGATGGGACTGGATGCTATGATCTTTGTTTTTTGAATGTTGAGTTTTAAGCCAGCTTTTTCACTCTCTTTTACCCTCATCAAGAGGTTCTTTAGTTCTTCACTTTCTGCCATTACAGTGATATCATCTGCATATCTGAGGTTGCTGATATTTCTTCTGGCAATCTTGATTCCAGCTTGTGCTTCATCCAGCCTGGCATTTGGCATGATGTACTCTGCATATAAGTTAAATAAGCAGGGTGACGATATGCAGCCTTGACGTACTTCTTTCCTAATTTGGAACCAGTCTGTTGTTCCATGTCTGCTTCTAACTGTTGCTTCTTGACCTGCATACAGGCTTCTCAGGAGACTGGCAAGGTGATCTGTTATTCCCATCTCTTTAAATATTGCACTGGTTTAGGGTCTCAGTTTACCTTGATTGTGCATGCTCAACCATGTCCTACTTGTTGCAACCACCTGGACTGTAGCCCACCATGCTCCTCTGCCCATGGGATTTCCCAGGCGAGAATGCTGGAGTAGGTTGCCATTTCTTCCTCCAGGGGATCTTCCTGACCCAGGGATCGAACCTGTGTCTCCTGCATCTTCCGCATTGGCAGGTAGATTCTTTACCACTGCACCACCTGGGAAGCTGTACCTTGGTTAGAGCTCTTTTGACCTGCCCTTCATCTATCAGCATGTACATATTGAACTCTTATTCTGCACAGGGTATTGGGGCCACAAAGTAGAGTGACATCCTTTTTCTTGGGAAGCATCAACAGAACCTTGGTGGGGAGCTAAGGAGGACATGACTATGCCTGGACAGTTGGGTAAGCCCTGGAGAGTAGTGATGATAAAGACAATACTTCTGCTTTAGACCTGGTAAGGAGTGATAAACAGCAGGGCTCCCCATGTCCTCTTTCAAAACTGTGTGGAAAGGAAGGTGGGCAGGGGGAGTTGGTCTTGAGTTTCATTCATTTGTCCAAACTTGGTCAGCAGAACGGGACAGGGAGCTTGACTTGAAAAGAGGTTGTTTTACTGATGTTTAGAACAATGGCCACTCCTGCTCTGCTTTATGTATCCTGGTTCCTTGTTCATCTTTCCTCCATTCCATCGTGTTGATATTCACCTCCCTGGCCCAAATATGCCTGCCTCAGGGTGAGTTTACACACCACCCGGGCTTCCAACCTGAGTGAGACATCCCATCCCTGGGGTCTGCGGCTCCTCACTTCATTAGCGTTGCCAGTGTTTATAAAGCCAGGAGATAATATTTTTAGGTTCCATTTGGAGTTTCCCGGGCAGTCTCTCTTTAAGCCACTTAGAAAGTTTAGAAAAGAAGGTCACAGAAATGTTAGATGTTTTTCCACTGAACTTTGGTTAAGCAAACGGTCTTGGGATGATTTTCAGACTCTTCTGGGCAACCGTGAAGACTGAAAATTCTTTTTCTCTTTTGTTTGTCTTGCTTCACCTCTGGAAAAGCAGTGTCTTTTTTTTTATTGAAATAAGCTTTATTGAGATATAATTCATATATGGTATAATTTACCCATTTAGAGTGTACAAGTTAAAGAGTTTTAAAGATATTCACAGTATCGTGCAACCATTGCCATGATTTAGAAGGGACATTTTTATCCCTCCTAAAAGGAATGTCATCCTCATTAACAGTCAAACCTAGTCTTCTTCCCCCTCCCCCACACCCAGCCCCATGCCCTAGGAGCCACTAGCCTAATTTTGTCTTTATACATTTGCCCTTTCTGGACTTCTCTTATAAACGGAGTCATGCAAACAATATGGGGGCTTTTGTGACTGATTCTTTCACTATTTTCAAGATTCATTCATGTTGTAGCATGTATCTGTAACTCATCCTGTTTAGATCGCAGAATACCATTCTGTTATATGGATATGTCCCAACTTCTGTGTCCATCATTTGATGGACATTTGTTTGCACTTTGTATCTGTTAGAAGTAATCCTGCTTTGAGCATTCATGTGTATGTTTTTGTGTGAACATGTTTTCATTTTTCTTGGGTTTATGCCTAGAAGTGGAATTGCTGGTCATATGGTAACTTGATGTTTAACTATTTGTGGAACTGACAGACCGATTTCCAAACTGGCTGCAGCATTTGACATTTCTGCCAGCAAGTGTTCTAATCACTACATATCCTCATCTAGACTTGTTCGTGTCCGTCTTTTTGATAGATCTCATAGGGGTTATGAAGTAGTGTCTCATTGTGGTTTTAATTTGTGCTTCCTTAATGATTAATGATTAGGAACACTTGTTCATATGCTTATTGACCATTTGTATATCTTCTTTGTGGAAATATCTATTTGACTATTTACCCATTTAGTTCTTTTGCCTATTTTAGTTCCAAACGTGTGTATGTGTGTGTTCAGTCCCTTAGTCATGTCTGACTCTATGCAACCCCGTGGACTGTAGCCCACCAGGCTCCTCTGTCCATGGGATTCTCCAGGCAAGAATATTGGAGTGGGTTGCCATTTCCTTCTCCAGGGGATCTTCCAGATCCAGGGATGGAACCCACCATCTCTTGCATCTCCTGCATTGAGTTAATTTTTGTGTATAGTGTGAATAAGCGATCAAATTTTTTTTCTTTTGCATCAGATCAGATCAGATCAGTCAATCAGTCATGTCCGACTCTTTGCGACCCCATGAATCACAGCGTGCCAGGTCTCCCTGTCCATCACCAATTCCCGGAGGTCACTCAGACTCACATCCATCGAGTCAGTGATGCCATCCAGCCATCTCATCCTCTGTCGTCCCCTTCTCCTCCTGCCCCCAATCCCTCCCAGCATCAGAGTCTTTTCCAATGAGTCAACTCTTCACATGAGGTGGCCAAAGTACTGGAGTTTCAGCTTTGGCATCATTCCTTCCAAAGAAATCCCAGGGCTGATCTCCTTCAGAATGGACTGGTTGGATCTCCTTGCAGTCCAAGGGACTCTCAAGAGTCTTCTCCAACACCACAGTTCAAAAGCATCAATTCTTCGGCGCTCAGCCTTCTTCACAGTCCAGCTCTCACATCCATACATGACCACAGGAAAGACCATAGCCTTGACTAGGCGAACCTTTGTTGGCAAAGTAATGTCTCTGCTTTTGAATATGCTATCCAGTCCGTTCTGAAGGAGATCAATCCTGGAATTTCTTTAGAAGGAATGATGCTAAAGCTGAAACTCCAGTATTTTGGCCACCTCATGCGAAGAGTTGACTCATTGGAGAAGACTCTGATGCTGGGAGGGATTGAGGGCAGGAGGAGAAGGGGACGACAGAGGATGAGATGGCTGGATGGCATCACTGACTCGATGGATGTGAGTCTGAGTGACCTCCGAGAGCTGGTGATGGACAGGGAGGCCTGGCGTGCTGCAGTTCATGGGATCGCAAAGAGTCGGACACGACTGAGCGACTGATCTGATCTGATCTGATCTAGGTTGGTCATAACTTTCCTTCCAAGGAGTAAGCGTCTTTTAATTTCATGGCGCAGTCACCACCTGCAGTGATTTTGGAGCTCAGAAAAATAAAGTCTGACACTGTTTCCCCATCTATTTCCCATGAACTGATGGGACCAGATGCCATGATCTTCATTTTCTGAATGTTGAGCTTTAAGCCAACCTTTTCACTCTCCACTTTCACTTTCATCAAGAGGCTTTTTAGTTCCTCTTTACTTTCTGCCATAAGAGTGGTGTCATCTGCATATCTGAGGTTATTGATATTTCTCCCAGCAATCTTGATTCCAACTTGTGTTTCTTCTAGTCCAGCGTTTCTCATGATGTACTCTGCATATAAGTTAAATAAACAGGGTGACAATATACAGCCTTGACGTACTCCTTTTCCTATTTGGAACCAGTCCATTGTTCCATGTCCAGTTCTAACTGTTGCTTCTTTTGCATATGTATATCTTATTGTCCCAGCACTATTTGTTAAAGAGACTTTTCTTTCTTTGTCTTGGCCCTTTTATAAATAGACATTTTAAATACATAGGCCACTTAAGTTTATGAACTGTCTTCTTAATCTATGGCATAAATAACTTGTATTAAGTGGTCATTCAACATTGTTCACTGCAATAAATGAATATTTTTTGATTTCTAGTGAACTTAGTGGGTTGCAGATATCTGAGTTCTAAGTCTGGTTTGGAATGTGATTTTTTTTAACCTGAAAAATATCCCCAAATTGCCATTTATTTTAAGCCAGATACTGTTGAATATTTTACATATATTATCTTATTTAAATCTGACCAGAATATCCTGAGTTATTATTAGCTCCATTTCATAGTCGAGAAAGCTGAGCTTTATGTAGTTGGAGTAGCTTGCCAAGAGTTACTCCATGACTAAGTTACAGACTTCAGCTCAGGTCAGCCTGATTCTGTAGCTTAGTATTAAACACTCTGCTGAGACTTGGGCAAAAGATGTGTAATAATAATAACTAGAAATAAAAGCAGAAAGCAACCACTATGTGTGCAATTTGTGAAGAATGCAAAATCTGAAAGTCTAGTTATATTAAATGATGATCAATCCTCACATCTCTAGGAACATAATACCTTCCCCTGACCTTCTGTATTACAATTAAACCAAGACAAACCAAATATTTAGTTTTGAAGTTACTTCAGTGTATTTTAACTCCAAGAAGAAAAAAAAAAAACCCAGCAGACTCTTTAAGGAAAAAGTCATCATGATTTTATGCACTACTTGTATAAATCTCAACTTAATGCAAGTGTGTTTGCCAAGAAATCCATATTTCTTTTTTCATCCTTTTGGTTTTATACTTGATAAGTTTCAAAAAAAGTCACTAACAGTTGTCTGGAAAACACCCCAAGCTTACAGAGTTGACCACATGAAAGACTTTTAATAAAATTAGTATGTTCAGTTTGGGTATCTTGAAGGAATAACCATTGTGAACCTAAGGGAAGTAAAAACGCCTGTAATATTGAAGACCTGAAATCACCCACCATGTCCTCTTCCCTATCCCTCTTCTCTTTCTTCCTTCTTTCCAGTGCTCACTTGCTTTTGGTGAAGAATTTGGGGTCTGTGACTTTACAGTGATGGAACATTTCCCAGAATGTATTCTTTGTATGTTTGTAATACCACGTTCTACTTGTCATGAAGTCTCTCCTGGAACGTGTTATTATAAAATCTCAATGAACATATATAACTGGAGAGAGAAGTATCAGAAAGATGAGTTTTGAGACCAGCTGCTCTTATTGCTGCTCCGTCTGCACATTTTCCTGCAACAGCTGTGAGGAGACGCGAGGCGTCCAAGCAGAAGTCCTCCTCTTCATCTCAGTCTCCCTCACCCTTGCGTTCCCATGGGAAGGGAATTGACACCTTCCTCCCTAATCCAGACCTGACTCTTCCGGCTTATCCTTGAGCTCCGGCAGATACATCACTTGGTGCCCTACTGTGTCCTCCTCCCAAGGCAGCTTTGCTTGGTTCTCTTTCGAGTAGAGATAGGTAGGACCATGGGTAACAGAGAGTTGGACACCACTGAGCGACTATCACTTTCACTTTCATCGGTAGGAATTAATGCCCGAATCATCTTCTCTTTGCCGCCGTATGCCTTCCCTCCTTCACCCCATACTTTCTTGGTGGGAAAATGGTGACTTGCTTTGTGATGTGTAAGTGATAAAAGGTCGAACAAGAAGTTTGAGAAATGATAACACAAGACTTAGCAGGAGAAAACCACATTTGAAAGTCTCCAGGTGACAGAGAAGAGTAACCTGGGACCCAGAAATCATCTAAAAGAGTTACATGAATGTGCACCTTCTGTATTCTGCACGCTGACTTGGGTCAGAGTCATGCAAACTTGGGAAGTCTATACCCTGGACAGATGCTTTGTGCTGAAAGCCCGAATGCCTCCTTCCTCCTAGACACCTCTCAGAGATGCTGGGAGGTGCTGATGGAAGTGACCTTCCAGGCTACAGAAGATAATGAAGGAAAGTGAAAGTCACTTAGTTGTGTCCGACAGAAGGTAACACTTTGCTGTTATTTCTGTCAGAGGAGAGAAGCCAACTCAATTTTGGTTCTGAGATCTGGCACATAAAGGATTTAAAATGACCCAAACTCTGTGAATAGTGTGAAAGGGGTGTCTCCTAATTGCTCAGAATCATATGGCAGCTTACCCTGAAGTCATTGCTTAAATAACCTGCTAACTGAAATATATTGACATGAAGTCTCAACACAACAGCTCTCTACAGTCCGCTCCAAGCTTGTCCTTCTCCTAATTAAAGGTTTTTTGTGTGTCTTGCTTTGTCTATATTATGCTTTCTAATATTGTTCCAAACCATAATTGAATTTAGAAAGGGGCTATTGGTATCACACATAATGTATGCTATTTGCTAAGACTTTAATCATATTGTGTTTACTCCACTGTACTTAATTCTTGTACCCAATGTCTTCATGACAGTAGTCATTCACAATACATGTTTCTTATCTTTATGTTCCTATTCTTTGATTCAAGTGTATTGATTATATTCCTCTGATAGTTCTACTTGATAAATGCTATGGCATTCACACTAGTGGTAAAGAATCTGTCAGCTAATACAAGAGACGTGGATTCCATCCTTGGGTTGGGACTATCCCCTGGAAGAGGAAATGGCAACCCAACTCCAGTATTCTTGCCTGGTGAATACCATGGACAGCAGAGCCTCGCGGGCTATAGTCCATGGGGTCACAAAGAGTCAGACACACCTGAGCTACTGAGCACATACACATCCATACATGTGGCATTCACACCTACCTTCATTTCTTCTCTCTCTGCCATGCTTTCTATTCATTTTTGTGGTTAACCGTTTATTCCTGCCATGTAGTTTATATAATCTGTCCTTGATAAAATAATAGTGACCTCAATGCTAACTGGCTGCTTTGTAGTCATACCAAATGATACTTTGAGGCAAAAGATCCCAATGAAAATGCAGGTTGATTTGTCTTTGTTTATTATCCTACTTTATCCATATCTTAGAGGTTGTGGATGAGTCTTCCTTAAGGCAAGATCTGAGAATGAAGTCACACTGTGGTAAAGGAGAGTAATAAAGAGGTATTGCTAGCCAGAATCTAATTTTATAGCTTTCGATCCATTATGATCATTATAAAGTGGGCATTCCATTTAGCAAGGAGGAAGCTTGCCAGAACAAAGTGACTACCAAAGGAATGGCAATGTTTTCTCCCTGGGTCTCAGGTTGGAGGTTCTATACTCCTTTATTGATATGATTCCTTACTGCTGTAAGATTGTGGACTCTTTATCTATGTCTTTATCCATTGCTTTCTCTCTATAGAAGGCACCCTCAAATATTAGAAAAGCACAACTTTCTAGAAGTTGAGATCGTGATGGTAAAATGACAAGGGAAGAACTGACCCCAGATGGCATTGTGCATGGAAGAGAATTCATAAGAGAACCGTCAGGGAGTGACTTTTGCTATAAGGCTTTATGTTTTAAGGATGGGAATTATTCAGTGACTTTGGCTGTTTTTAAATGTTTGTGGATTTGGCAGAGTGCAAAATCTGTTTTGCCAAGTGTTTTTTTTTTCCCTGCTAATTTTGAGGTCCATGAGTATTTTATGGGAAACTTAAATTGCATATGGGATTGCTTTATAATTTAGTCATCCATTCATCTGTATAGGACATTCGAGAAGATTGGTGAGTCTTCTTAAAAATACTTAGAAGGAAAGGTTCGTATGGTCTGATGATTAAATGAACTACAGTCCTCAAAGACTAGAGCTGATTTCAAAAGTTAATCTCTATAACTATTAAACAGACTTAGAAAAGAGCTGGTCTCCTTTCATTTTATTGTTAAACATTTTTGTATCTGAAAAGTGTGTATGTGTGTATATTAGACTAGACAGTTTCAAACGGAGAGAACCATGTCATAAGATAATTATGCCCTTTTCCAAGCATGCAGGGCTGTCTATGGTGAAGCTGGAAGTGGGCCTGATTTTACCATTACCATCTCAGATCACTTTTAATACCAAATGGCTGTTTTATTCATTCCTCCATTCATTCACCATTTCATTCATTTAATTAATTATTCGTCCAAGTCACTGTGTTTTAAGCTTTGTGGAATTTAAAATTCGAATAGAATATGACTGCTGCCCTAGAAGGGTGGAGATTGTATTTATTTATTTTGTTTACTCGGCTGAATCTGGTCTGAGCTTCGTCATCTTTCATTGCAACACATGGGCTTTCTAGTTGTGGCATGCATGCAGGCCTGGTTGTTGCCCAGTATGTGGGATCCTAGTTCCCCAACTAGGGCTGGAACCCTTGTCCCCCACACTATCAGGAAGGTTTTTAACCACTGGACCACCAGAAAAGTCCATGGGATGGGCTTATTTTAAGCCAGGTAGCAAGCACTCCATCAGAAGCCTGTAACGCTGACTTGAAGGCAGTTTGTTAGGAGGTGCAAAGGAGGAAGTGTTTGGTTTTATCCCAGAGGCCCAGGAAACCTACAGGGGGTGGGGGTGGGGTGTTGGTGATGTTTGCTGCTGTTTCCAGGTGGGTGAGTGGAAAGGGTGGAGCAAGGCTTTCCAGAAAGGTCTGAAAAGCACTTAAAACGTTGAAGCACTGGGGCACGTTCAAGGGATACCAGCAAGTCCAGGGCTGTCAGAGAGCAGGGAAAGAAAGAGAAGCAGGGTTGAAAAATGGGCAGGGGCTAATGCGGGCCATTTAGGCAATGCTTCGATTTTATCTGCTTAGCACGAAAGAGTCTTGGAAGGAATTTGTTATTTCTACATCATGTTTTTTAAAAAAAATGGGTTGAAATGTTTCTTATATCTCTGTTTTACTCTACAGTGTCCTTTAAAAAATTTTTTTTAATTGAAGGATAATTGCTTTACAGTATTGTGTTGGCCTCTGTCATACATCAACATTCCTCTACAGTGTCTTTCTGAGAAGTCTGTGCTTCTGTTTCATGCAGGTCTGAGCTGGAGGGCCGCTTGTACAGTCCTGGCTGCGTCTTATTCAGTCTCCTCGACTTCTATGAAAAGTCCTTCAGGAACGTTACACTGCTGGGGTAGCAGTTGCAGACTGTGATAATGGTGGATTTCCACCAGAGTCAGCATTGTGACAGAAATGTTGCTTTCCCAAATTACTTTTTTTTTTTTTTTTTTGGCTGCACAGCACATGAGATCTTAATTCCCCAACCAGGGATTTGAACCTGTGCTCCCTGAAGTAGAAGTGGAAGTGTGGAGTCTTAACCACTGGATCACTGAGGAAGTCCCTTATTTTTAAAGTAATATAAAATTTGTCTCTTCCTTTAAGTCGGAGAATTGACATGTGAGCTCTGGATAAGCATGTTGCCTGAACAAACCCGACAATAGTGACGAGGTGGCTTTTTCAAAGGCCAGCGATCGGTGTTGGGGGAAAGTCAGAGATGTGGAACATTAGCTGTCTATCTCTAGGCACTTTGCAGACGTTCCGGGCAGAGGAAAGCTAATCAGGAGACCTGCATGGGGAGAGAGGCGTGTTATTTAATTAGCTTTACAATGGGCTGACTTGAAGGCACGTGGTGGTTTTAATAGAGGCAGATAGATGTCCTTTCTGCAGGCCTAATTGTTGGGGAAAAGCAGGGTCTTTGTTCAGACACAGCATGAGGGCTCTGATCTCTTGGAGCCCAGGGCTGCCCTGCTTATAATTTTAGACAGAGCCATTCAGGGCTGCCCCGTAGAGAAAAGAAGAACAAGAACAGTATTGTGTGTGCAGGATCCATGCCCAAACCTCCCCAAAGTCACTAAGAAAAAAAAAAGAGAGAGTAAGTGAGAGGACCCAGCCTTGTGCATTTTAGAGTATTTCTTCATCATTTGTTTGCTCTGGTTGTTGGAAAGGGCAGAGCTACACTTTAATCAACTTGGAGCTGAGGTGGGATGACTTAACACTCTCAGAAATCCAATTAAGTCCACTTTCCCATTGATACCGCGTTCATCTTGCCAAATGGAGCCGGCGACTCGCGAGGAGACTCTGTGTGTTCCATGCTGCCAGCCTTTGCCGGCCAGATGCCAGGCACGGGCGGCGCGAGAATACAAATTATGTAGTTGCTGCTGCTAAGTCGTTTCAGTTGTGTCCGACTCTGCCACCCCATAGACAGCAGCCCACCAGGCTCCCCCGTCCCTGGGATTCTCCAGGCAAGAACACTGGAGTGGGTTGCCATTTCCTTCTCCAATGCATGAAAGTGAAAAGTGAAAGTGAAGTCGCTCAGTCGTGTCCGACTCTTCACGACCCCATGGACTGCAGCCTACCAGGCTCCTCCGTCCATGGGATTTTTCTAGGCAAAAGTATTGGAGTGGGGTGCCATTGCCTTCTCCGAAATTATGTAGTGGATGCCCCTAAATAGCAGAATCTGTGCTGCTGACTGGTGGTGTGTGGGGCAAGGTGGAATGTCTTTCCTTAGGTTCAGCTGGTCAGCACAAGTGGTGACACAGCAAATAGAACACTTGATCTGAATTCCAGGAGGCAAGTCGGAGCTGGGGGGCGGGGGGTGAGGGGGGGTGCTTTGCGGGTCCAGAATTATGTAACTAAGTATGCATGAGTACAGCGCAGTTGGGCTTCCCTGATGGCTCAGTGGTAAAGAATTTGCCTGCCAATGCAGGCGACGAAGGTTGACCCCTGAGTTAAGAAGATCCCCTGGAGGAGGAAATTGCAACGCACTCCATTGGGAAGTATCATTGTCCATGGGAAATCCCATGGACAGAGGAGCCTGGCAGGCTACAGTCCGTGGGGGTTGCAAAGAATTAGGCATGACTGAGCAACTGAGCACGCAAACACAGCGTAGCCAGAGATAGTTAGAAGTCCAGGTTTACAGTATAAGTTGTTAGGAAACTTCTGGCTGTCAGAAAGAAGATGGTATAACACAAGAAAAGACTTCTGAGAAGTGAATGCAGTGGTATACTGGGCACTAGTCTGGGGAGAGCTCAAGCAGCAAGACACAGGACATGACCTGAAGCGTGTGTGTAAGATTCTGCTAACTTGGTGACCAGCCCCAAAGCCAGATAGTGAGGCCATTTGCTTGGGATCTTATTTTGCTCAGTTTGTATGAAATCCCTGAATGGGTATCAAACATACAACCCAGAGCGGGAAGAACCCAGGATTCCCAGGAGTTTATTTTAGAGGGTGTTTATTCCTCTCTGCATGGCTAGTATGTAACGTAGCTGTGACCATACATTTAGAACTTCCAGAACCATATTTCACATCTATGTAATGGGAATCAACCCCCTTTCATCCAAAGGGGTTGGTGTCTGGATCTGTGTGATTTACATACTCAGACTTAAAATTATATTTAATACTATGTCATGACTTTAATTCCTGGAGAAGGAAATGGCAACCCACTTCAGTACTCTTGCCTGGAAAATCCCAAGGATGGAGGAGCCTGGTAGGCTACAGTCCATGGGGTTCCAAAGAGTCGGATGCGACTGAGCGACTTCACTTTCACTTTTCATGACTTTAATGGGACCGCTATGTCCCCATCTCTTGGATTAAGTTCCATGAAAATTTTATGGTCACCAAATCCAAAGTCAACATCTTGATTTTTTATAATGAATAATTGCAGCAAAATGTTGTTGGGTGCTTATTCTGTGATAGATACAGTGCAAACGACTTGGCACAAATTCATTGCATCCTCAGATTAACTCTATCAATGGGCACTGTGATCACCTGTTTCACAGGTGAAGAAACTGAGGCAAAGGCCAAGGGACCGATAGCTGTAGAAAGGCCAAGCTGATGCAAACTCTTGTCCACCTGAAGCCAAGCTTGTGCTCTTAACCAGTCTACCCCATGCCTCCTCAGTTCTTTTAGAGATTAAGTGCATTCCTTATAGTTAGAAAACCAAAGCCTGATAGCTAATTTGGCAAAAAAACTACAGGTCTTTGTATGGGATATGGATATATATATATATATTTTTAATGAGGACCACGTTTTTTCTTAAGTCTTTATTGAATTTGTTATAGCATTGCTTCTGGTTTATGTTTTATGCTTTGGTTTTTTTGGGCACGAGGCCATGTGGGTTGTTTGGAAGTGTCCCTTACCTCCACGCCTCAGCTCCATCACATTCAATTAGAAAAAAATACTCTCCTGGAGAGAAAATGTTTGCTCACTAAAACAGGAGTGTATGTGGATGCTAGGTCTTTCCTGGGTCTGGGTTGGTGGTTGCCAGCCATCTGGTCTCTTTCAAGGCTGTGGAATTCCCTGAAAGAATAGTCCATAATCTTTTTTATTTTTCAAAATTCTGAACATTATTTAGAATTTTTAATTCCTGGAAAGGGACCTCTCCTGGGAACCTGCCACAAGAGAACGGCCCGCCGGTTGTGCTTTCCTCCCACATCCCTTGCCAGCTCCCCAACCAGCTGCACGGGCCTCCTCCCTGCTCCCTCCGCCTCCCCAGCAGGTCCCTGGTGGCGCTCACTTCCACCCAAAGCCTTTGTGTGATGAAGACTTTTAAGATGGTTTCCCTGTCTGGGGAAAACACATGTTTCTGATCAGTCTGATGAAATACACTTCCATTAAGGAATAACTTCTCTGTTTTCTACTTTCTTCCTTCTCCACCTTCCCTATTATCTCAGAGCCCCCAACACTTGAAAGTACTTCTCGGACCTGACTGATTAAATGGCGCCTTCTTGCACGTCACACACACCGGCTTAGCCTCTCCCCTCTTCATCAAGGCAAAGGGAGAAAGGTTTTCGTTGTACAGGAGCCAATCCAGATAGATGAGATGTGAGCCGGGTCTCTTCCACCTCATGCGTCATCACCGGGATCATCCGCTCCGTCTGACTCCTTCACTCGGGGTGATGCAATGTGCCGAGTGAGCCCAGCTGGCTCTTTGTAAGTTAAAGAAGGCTTCATCTCTTTGGCCCTGAAGAACAGAGAATTAAATGGGAGCTGTCATCCCAGAGAAGAGTTGACATATCCCTTCTTGAGGTGGTTTTTCAACTGTCAACTCTATCAGTGGCATATTTGGTACATTGTAAATATGAATAATGACACTGGATACCCTAGATTTGTTTTTATGGATATATGGTCCTGTGTATTCATGAAACTCAGATTCTGTGCACGTGTTCTGGGGAACAGTACACATGCAAAAAGAGACTTTAAACAGCAAGGGACTTGAATTAGTGCTCTGCGTTCCACTTTCTCTGTTACTAGGTTCAGCATCAGCTAAGGGAGGACTTGTATAAATTCATTATAACCCAGTGATGTGGTGAAGTGGAGGATGCTGAAGTGAAGGGAGGAGTAGATGCCTGAGTGAGATATTTGTAGGTGACAGCTTCAAAGAATGTTATATTTCCTGACTAGTAAGATGTTCTCCGTGTAACACACTTCATTTTTTTCTGGGGCCAATTCTGTGTAATTAGCTTGGAGGAAGTGATGTAAAATGATGTGTGTTCCTGATTCTCCTGGCAGCTAAAAGGTAATGGTGGACCCCAACCAAACCCATTTTTTCCTTGATTTCTATGGTTGAAAATCAGCCTGCTTTTTCCTTGATAGCATAGTCATGACCCATCAAGAGACATAACTAATTTAGTGCAAGGAGGTGTCCTCTGCCATGGTCCAGCCAGCCAGAGAGGTCAGGCATCTCTCTGTGTCTTTGTGCCCCCTGCTAGGTGGTAACAGCTCAGTTGACTTTCCCTATCTTGTCCTTCCCCATCTCCTCCCAACACATCTCCTATCTCACCGGAGGGGGTGCTATAGTATGGTCAAACAATTTTTAAAAAATGCATTGTTTCTGGGGACCTTGACAAATTACAGTAAATTTGAGAAGGTGAAGGGGATGACACTGGACTTCCTATGAAGTGTCTAGCTCTTCCTCACAAAGATGGAGAAAATTGGGTTCATCTCACGTATTCTCTTATCTTAGTAATGGATACAGGGACTCTGAATCTTACCTTCATGACAATCAGTGAAATAAAAGATGCAACTTAAGTTCAGGAATTTCTGAAGATTGTTTCTGACAATATGAACAGTATGCTGTGTATAAGTTAAGACCAATGACAAAACTGGTTTGTTTTTGTGGTTAAGCCAAACGCCATTTATTTTTTCACAAACAACTATATCCATGAATACTCATATGAAAAATAAAATGAATATGGAGACCTTAGCAATATTTCCCTTTAAGGGCATCAGAGGCAGGTGATGAGAACAGGAGAGTTAAACTTGATAAAGACCTTTTCAGTTAAAAAGAGTCACCTGTTTACCTCTTTATCTTAATCACTGGGTAACTTTGAATCTCACATTAGACTGAAAAAAGAAGACTGATATTTGAGTTCAGAGATTTGTATATGAAATTTTAGGAAGTTGTTCGTTAATTAAATAATCGCTGACATTTATTGAGCTCCTACTGTCTTGAGCTGAGCACTGGAGGTGATGACCAACTAATCACTGTCTTTAGGGAGTGTAGGAGGCAGATGTACATATTTAAATATTCCCTTGGGTTGTTCTGGGCACTAGAGGGCACCTTGTGGGGGTGGGGGGAAAATTCTTTGCATAAAGAAAGTGCCCGTGTCTGAGAAAGACTGAGAAATGCCCTCTGTGTTTGGTATTCCTCTTGACCTTCCATTTCATCTTCTGTGCAGCTTCCTCCTTTCTGCTCTGAATGCTCTTCCAACTTGGACCACCATTGATTTGTTTGATTGTTATTCCTTGACTACTGGCCGCGCAGGTCAATGAAATCAACTCAGGCAAGGTACCAGATACAAGACCAGGCCTCAGTTTCATTTTGGAAACTTGGAGATTTAAGTCCCAGAATGACAAGGACATAGAAATGCCATGGCAGTGCCCTTCTGTGTTCCCCCTCGCCCATCCTCCCACTGCTGTCAGGAAGGTGCCCTCTCCTGCTTCCTCTGGTAGCATCTCCCCTTTTCCTCTTAGAGCTAGTCTTCTTCTACTGCCCCATGCTTCCTCTGCCTAACTTGCAGCATCAAGAACAGAATGAGTATTGCCATTTTCCTACTCCACACCACCTCTTCTTCATCTCTAGGGTGGTAAAGATTAGTCCTTTGGGGCAACTGACTTGGCATTTCCAAATGAAAGGGGGAAAAGAAAAGGGAAGATGCCACAATAAAATTATCTTAATTTAAGGTTCAGACTACAACTGCAGAGAAGATCTGTTTTGAAGCCTGGTGTTGTCTTTGTAACCCAAGAGAAAAGCAGGGTGAGATCAGATGGGGGGCCTTTAGCCTTCCACCAGATGAAACCACCTGCAGTCTGGTTGGGGGGAGGCTCAGGATCCTGTTCTCCTGGGGTTCCGAGCTCCCCACCAGGAGCCTGGTTCTCTGCTTCGGCCATGATATCAAAGAACACTGGTTCTTCCACCATTTTTGCACATGCCATCGTCCCTCTCCATCCTTCAGGGATCAGTTTACTACAGTTTACATTAGAATTCACACTAACACTACGTGAACCCAGTGGCTCCAGGGTAGCCCGCATTCCGCATGACCCAGGCCCGGATGGGGCAAAAATTCCAAGACAGGTGCTCAGTTCACCTCAAGGAAAGGAACTGTGGTGTGGAAAGAACCTCATATCCTGTAGCCTTGATTGGCAGCTCCTCACCACCTTCTGTGTGAGCAGAAGTCTGAGCTGCTGCGAGAGAAGTACGTGATGTCTGAACTGGTGGATTTTCAAATGTCGCCTGGTCTGTGGATGAGGCCCATCCATCCCACATTGTTGGGGCTGCAGATGCAGCTGAATGGGTCGTAATTACAGCCTAAAGAAACGGCAGACAGCGATGAGCCAGCCCAGACCCTTTCTCTCCTTAAGCCCATGCCAAGCTGTCTCCCGCAGGGAATGCTAGTGTGGTTACCCTGAAGCGTGCGTGCCCGAAGTCAACACATCCAGGGCAGAGGAGACTGTTAGATTTCCAGAAATCGAGTCTGAGCATCTCTCTGTTCCTATGTATGCTGTATCCTGCTTCGTTTCTCAGGGTGTCTGCGAACAGACCAAACCGAGTGACAGTGAGTGACTTGCCCTGCAGTGTGGTATCTATAAACCCAAGAAGACACTCAAGCTGTAAAATGACAGCCTTTTCTGAACTGTTTGGCCTTGGGCAGAATGACTTATTCGCTTAGAGTCATTTTTTCCTCTGAAGATAGCAGGGCTGAGCTTGACTATCTCTAAGAGAGTCCGTCTAACTATAACATGTGAGGAAGCCAAGACCTAAGGTTTTGTCTCAAAAGAGGCACCGCAAACATGATATTCTTTCTGAACCTGACATACAGCTTTGCTGTGACTTTTAAATACAAGTCTGCAGTTTTCCTCTCCCAATCAGGCAGTACCGGAATATCTAAAGCAAGGTCCAAGCTGGGCAGGTTCTGAGGGAGTAGGTTGGAGAGATTTTTTAAAATTAGATAAGATCGTTCTCCTAATCTGTCCGTAAGACAGTTCAGGTAAATAGAGGGTCCACCTTACTCTGCAAAGTGGGTGGCCATGGAGATTTTTTTGTGAGATTTTGCCTACGTCCTACCATCTATGTGCGTGTATGCTCAGTAGCTCAGTTATGTCTGACTCTTTGAGACCCCGTGGACTGTACCCCACCAGGCTCCTCTGGGATGTCACAGGCAAGAATACTGGAGCTGGTTGCCATTTCCTACTCCAGGGGGATCATCCCTACCCAGGAATCGAATACACATCTCCTGCATTAGCAGGCAGATTCTTTACCACTGCCTGACCTAGGAAGCCCATCCTACCGTCTATTGGCTCTTAAAAGCAGTAAGAGAGATTAAACTTTATTTGAGCTCTTTTTCCTGACCTAGGCACTGTGCTAAATTCTTTCCTGCATTATCTCACGTAATCCTCCAAGCAACCTCACTTTCAACAGGGAAGGACTGAGGTTTGGGATTGTTTAAAGGACTTCTGTGGAGTAATTCAGCTGGTGAGTGGGTCAAGCTGGAATTTCAATCTGAGTCTTATTCCAGAGTTTGCACTACTCAGGCTCCTCTTGGTTTTATCCTGGAGAACTTTCCCAGGGCAAACAGGCCCCAAGTCCTCCCCTCTCCGCAGCCCGCCCTCTCCTCCCAGCTTCCCCCCTTACTTATCGCTCATTGTTTATTGTACCTTCTAAACAATAGTTAATGAGTCTGTATTACACGGTCAGGGGAGAGCCAGGGGTGATTTTTATTCCCTGAAACAGGGATGAGGTTGTGACACAAAAAGGTTAAGTGGCTTCAGTGAGGTCACAGAGCCAGCCTGCAGTCAGCGACAGCCCAGCTTGAGTCCCCCACTTGGGTTCCTGAACTGACCCTAAGGCCTTTGGGCATCCGAGTTTAATTAAGAGAGTTCTTTTCATTTTCTCCAGTTTTCCATTTTATGGAGGCTTGATAACGGTAGATATGGAAGCTCCAGGCATCTTTCTCTCTGTAGGGTGCTTTTCAGTGACTCAACTTATCACAGAGAAACCACTTGCTTTAGAGTTAAGCTTTAGAAGCCTGTTTTTGTGTGCGACAGGGTGACTGTTGGCTTTTTTTTTCTCAGAGAAAAATAACCACAAACGCAAAGCGGGAACGTTAATTGAAAAAAAATTTTTTTTCAATCTTACATTTAAACCAGTAAATCATCTGTGAGTCATAAACTTGCTCTGGATTAGCTGTTAGCGGTCTGGATGTTTTTGCATCTACCTTTAATAAAGCGTAGTTTAGCTTACAACTCTGAGATTCTTCAGTTTTTGGTCAAGATTCGAGAAAGAGACAATTTATTCCACTACATTTTGGAGAGGGACAGTCTTCAGGATCTTCCAGGATTGTCTAAAATTAGGTGTATTTTTATATTTCTTTTTTATTGATACTGCAGTACAGTGGATGGAGGAGGATAAAAGAGAAAGTTTATGTGTTTTACATACTCCATGTTTTTGAGGGAGTTCTTATAAAAAGTGACTGCTTTCTTGGTGTCATTAATGTCTGACTCCACATCCCTGCCCCTCAATGCCTGATATCTGTTCTGAACCCTTCTGACATGATGTCTCTAAAGTTTGAGGAATTTCAGCCCTTGCTGGGTGTAATTCCCTAAGTCTTGGGAATGTTTGAAGATACAATTCTGTTTTCCCTCAGGTGTAGAAGAACAGACTGCTGCATTACAAGCAAAAACAAAGTCATTCCTGGTTGATTTCTCAAGTGCCTTAAAAAGCAGATAGGGTCTTGAAACAACCTGCCCCAGGGGCTGGAAGGCAAAGCTCAGCTGACCTTGTTTTACTAATGGGAAAACTGAGGCACGAATGAACTGGAGCAGACAGGAGTGCTGGGGAATAGAGCTTGTGATCAGCCAAGCCAAAGGTCAGACCTAGAGGTAGGTCTGCATTTGTTTAGCTCATTTTCACAAGCTCTAAGTATCAAACTCACTCAACCCTTGTATTGAGAAGCTTTGGTGGCAAAGTAGAAGTCCCTAGTGACCAGGGAGGTGAGAGTTCCCTCCTACTTACTTGTGTGTGTGCTCAGTGTTTTTTGTGTGTATGTGTCTGACTCTTTGCAACCCCATGGAATGTACCCTTCTATGTTCCTCCTCTGTCCATTGGATTATCCTGGCAAGAATACCAGAGTGGGTTGCGATTTCCTCCCCCAGGAGATCTTCCCTCCCCAGGGATTGAACCCACGTCTCCTGCGGCTCCTGCATGGACAGGAGAATTCTTTACCACCTGAGCAACCTGGGAAGCCTGAGAGTTCACAATTCAGTGAATATTTATTGAGTGTCTACAATGTGTCAGGCACCATGCAAGGCACTGTTTTTTTAGGAGACAGTAAGATACAAAGTGGAGGCCATGGCAACCCACTCCAGTATTCCTGCCTGGAGAATCCCCATGGACAGAGGAGCCTGGCAGGCTATAGTCCGTGAGGTCAAAAAGAGTCAGACACAACTGAGTGACTAAGCAGAGTACACATGATACAAATATCATCTCAAGTCCACCGGAACATTCAGAAAAAAATCTGCTTGTGTCCTACAGAGAATAAAGATGGCATTTACTGAAATTATCAGATTAACCAAGTGGGATCATTGCAGGCCTGATTGGGTTACTCAAATCCCAAATATGTAAAAAATACTATAACTCTGCCCATATTAAGTGCTCCTTGTCCTTAGGGAAGTTTCATCCAGATGGGAGGTTGGATGTATAACTTCTGCTAACATCAATATTCACAACTGGCCTCCTGCAGGGTAACTTTCCTGGAAGTTGGTGGTGGCCCCTGGCTATCTCGCAAACCCCATTCCCTGATTTGCACAGTCAAACCTTTCAAGCCTCTGTGCTTCAGGACTGGGTTATAAAGGATGACTGACAAGTTGAGCTGTCATCATTGAGGAATTGAAGGAATAAACTTCCCCCACTGCTGGAGTGGACAATGTTTTTGGATCTATCCTGGCAGGCTCTTTGAGTGTCTAATTTGCAGGGATGGGGTTGGTGAGCAGTGTTTAGGCTAGCCTGGAAAGAAAGCTGAGAAAAGGACTGAGGGAGAGACAGGACTTGCTCTGAGAAAGCTGCATTTGAAATAGAATACTCACACCTGGATTTAAAAAAAATGCCAGCATTTCCTTAACATTGATAAAACAAAATTCCCCAAAGCAACTCCGGATTTGCACAGTTCTTTTTGCTGATGTATTCACAGTGGGTAAGGCAGGATTGGTTCAAGATCTCTTTCTTGGCTGCTCATTTGAATGTGCAAATGCACAATTCATTCATGCGCTGTTCCCCCCAGCTTTTCCCAGGATCTGATGGGTCTGTTCTTGTCATCTGGGGGCCAGCGCTGTTTTCTCATACCTTTTGGAAACACAACTGGATGACAACAGTCCTTCTTCTATCAGGCTTACCCCCGTACAAATACTTTACTCTGCAAAGTCACTGGAAGACGAGCATAATCTGAAGTTTGAACCAGGAGCCGTGAGATTTATCTTCTCTTCCTGGCTCCTTTCCTCTCTGGCTGTGGGAAACCTGTAAATTACTATACTTCAAGAGGACAAAACTGGAGTTAGATGAGGTAAGCAGGTGTGTTAAGACTTATCAGAGGCTGAGGTTACAGTTATAACCATGTGGTGGGAGTTCAACATATGCTTAGAAATCAGGAAACAGGATTAAAAATAGCTTCCTCTGAGGTTGTTCAGAGAGATTTATGTTTACTCTTTTAGTTCATCAAAGATAGGTATCAATGCCTGGCTCCCGATATATGTACGTGTGTCTAGGTGTGCACCTCTGTGTCTACTGCTTGATTTGTTAATTAGCACCACCTCTCTCCGTTTATAACCAATGCGCCAGTGGCAAACTATTAATTATGCAGGGGTCATGTTAGGGTATCCTAAGTGTCTGGGCTTCCCAAATGGAAAAGGGGGCTGAAATTGTGATTCTGTCATGGCTGTGAATGATGTACTCCAGAAATTTCAAACCACAGAGCTGTGCATCATGTTTTAGACAGTGGCAATAGGAGGACTGTCAGTTTTATCTAGTCGAGGAGAATTTGTGAAAGAAAAGATAAAATTTTGGCCAATGGTGACATAATTAGAGGAACAGAACCACTGCTGTAGGGAAACTGGAGTTCAAGGAAGCCCAGGACTGGATTCCAGTTTGGGGCCCCAGTTCTTGACTTTCCTAATACTATACAAGTCTTTGGGCCTTTGTTTTGGGGTCTCCAGGAGGCAGCCTTGGGCTCCATCCGTACGAGTGGCAGCTAGATTCTTATCAAGGGCAGCTCATTTCTTAATTGATTTCTTAACGATGACGCGGGTGGGCTCTGGGAAAATCAAGGCTCCTCCAGCAATACAGCCCCGATCCCTGAGTCACTAAGCGGTCGGAGTCCAGTATTCCCAGAGCCCTTTGAGGACACTGGCTCGGAGCCCCTTGCTCGCACGCACGCCCCTCCAGCCGCTGCCTCACGTCCTGTGTGTCAGTCTTTGTGAATGAATGATGGACACGCACTTGGAAAACTATGCCGCTCCCGGGAGGGGGCGGGAGCGGGTGACCAAGTCCTCAAGAATGCGTGGAGAATCAGACGGACTTTCCCAAACTGCCGGGGTGGCCCGGGCACCAGCCAGCCCGCCCGCTCCGGGCTCTTCTCCCCTAGGTAGGGGGCTCCGCGGCTCGCCGGCTCCGCGCGGCTCCCAGGCGACCTGGCTGCAGGGCGCGGGTAGCCGAGGGCGCGGAGGGCGGGGAGGGCCCCGAGCTCCGCCCCGCTTCCTTTCGGTTTTGGGCCGTGGCCGGCGATTGGCCGAGGGTCCCGGGCCCCGCCTCCCGGCCGCGCCCGCCTCTCGTCGCCCCGCCCCTGAGCCCCCCGACATCTCCCCCCTCCCGCCCGGCAGAGATCCTGGGGGGTGGGGGCCGGGCGCGCAGATCCACGGCCGCGGCCCGGCGCCACGAGCTACGCCCCAAAGAGGAGGGGAGAGCGCGCGGGCGAGGGAGGGAGTCGGCTCTGGAGGGCGAGGGCGAGCGCAGGCGGCTGCCCGCGGAGAGGAGGGAGCCGGGCGCGGACAAGGAGGGAGCCGGCGGGGCGCAGGCGAGGCGGGACCCGGCGCGCGCGCACTTTCCCGCAAAGTGCCAACTACCCCGGGGAGAGTTCCGGGCGCTCACCTTCTGGGCGAGGGACAAAGTCAGCGGAAATTTGAGATTTTAAAGAAGAAGGTCCGATTCCCCCCGTCCCCTTCCCCCTTTACTGATTCCCATTAAAAAGAAAAACAAGAATAACAGCAAACTCGTTCTAGCCCCGTCTGTCCCCCCTCCCCACTCCTGGCACCATGAAGGCGGCCGTCGATCTCAAACCGACTCTCACCATCATCAAGACTGAAAAAGTGGATATGGAGCTTTTCCCCTCCCCGGGTGAGTGGTGACTGCCAAGACCCCCACCCCAGCCTTCGGCCTCTGGCCTGGGTCCCCTCCACTTCTCCCCCTGTGATCTTCCCTTCCAGGCAAGTGCTTTTCTGCCTCAGCTGCTAAAGCAGGCTATGCTGGTGGCAGCTGGAAAGATGTAGACAGGAGGAAGAGCTGGACTGTTGGTGGCCCGATAGCCTTGTTTGGTGTGGGGGGTGGGGGGGAGCGGGTGGTATTTATTTTCACAGCTGTGTTTTTGTGAGTAGTGGGAAAAAGCTTTTAGAATGTCCAGCACCCCCATTCCTGCTTTCTTATTTTTCCAAATGAGCGGGAACCCTCTGGCCTTATTCCTTAACGTTAGTGAGGGTGGACACTGCCGCCTAGGACATCATCCCCTGACCCTGCCGACATCGCCCAGAGTTGGAGCTAGATGGAGAGCCCTGGGGAGTAAGAGCCCAAAGGGTGTCTAACTGGCCTTCAAGCACATTTTCAAATGTCTTGCCTTCCTGAGCTCGCCTGTCACATGTTTCTTTGCTGTCTAGTGTCTCTTTTCGGGGTTAAGGGTATGGAGATGGACGCAGAGCTGAAATGATCATCTTAACTCGAGGAAACATCCCCATTCTGTTTATGCAGGTTACTCCATCCATCTTTCTAATCTGCCATTAATTTGTCCCTTGCTACCTAAGATCTGTGAGAAGAGTTGGAAAACCTCCCAACACCAAACGTGATTTTGGGTCTTTGGTTGGTGTATTATCCAGCTCTTGGATTTGCAGAAGAAAGGGATAGGAAAGAAATTTCAGTTTGTCTTAGCCACAGTTTTTTGTGCTAAGCAGTTTAATGGACTCTGGCATTCTAGAATTTCTAGAATAAATGCAGTTTGAGAAGAAAAGTTGATTTCTTTCCGGATAGGAACTGCCAGCTGTCCTTAAGAGCTTCATGATTTTGGAGGTAAAGGTATATAGAAAGATGTAGAGGGACAAGCTGATGCTTTTGGAAAATAATTAATTGCAGTAACAGGCAGCTCTGTTGTATCTTATGATCAGTAAGTTCAGCGGCTGCTCCCGGTTCTTTTGCCTCCACCGTAATTAGTTGCTTATTTCAACCCTTTCTTAATCTGTTTAAACTTTCAACACAAGCCAAGCTGAATTTTGTCATTCGAAGATCTTTCAGAGACCTTAATGAAGACACAGCGGCGGGTGGTGACTTCTCTTAGACCCCCTAACACTCAAGCCCAGGGTTTCTGGGTTGCTCCCTGGGAGGTACAGAAAGACTAAGACTGTTGTCACAGAGATGCTGAGATGAACTAGAACCTCGGAGACATTTCAGGCACAGAGAGCTACAGTTTAGAAATGATGCTGGTGTGATGGTGGCCTTGGGGGCTGGGGGGAGGGGGCAGTGTTAAAGAAGCCAGAATAAATTCTTAGTCCCAATTGATGCAAACCATTTATAGAGGAAGTGAAAGGAGAGTTCCCAGCAAAGACAGATCTCAACTAATGCCTCCTTTTCTTAAGTATGGTTTGTTTATATGTGTGTTTATGGGGAAGAGACAGATTTGGTTGTCTGGGAAATAGCGTGTGGATCTGTCAGTTCAGAAACCTACAGTGGATTTGCCGTGCTGGGAAGGAAAAAGGGCCCCCTAGCAACACATGTTTTAGATCACAGTAAACAGCGGAAGCATTTTGGGGGAGTGTTTTAGTAAATATTAGAGGTTTTAAGTAGATGATGCTGTTCTGTTGGTTATTGATAAAAATAAATCCTGAGCAAGTAACTATTCTTAGCTTTCCCATCTGTAAGATGGGGACAATGAGGCCTAATGCTGCAGTCATCACCATTATAATAAGCAAATTTACAGTGTCCTTCCTTTGCAGAATGGTTTACATGCCTCTGATCCGATTTTGTCAACAGCCTTCAGTACAACAAAATTTCAGCTGATCAAAGAAATTGGGAAGTCTTCAGCCATTCATTGTAATGAGATTTGATTTCTGGTGCTATCTTGGGAAAACTAAATAGAGACTCTTGAAAATACAGAGCGAATATAATATCTAAATTTGAGTTCGTTTTCTTTTCTGGAGGATTAGTAGCATATACGTGACTATTATACCCATACCTCAGAAAGCGAAATAGAGGCACAGAGAAGGTAGGTTACTTACCTAAGAATGTCTGGTGAGCCAGCAGCTCAAGTGAAATACATCCCCGTTTCTACCTTCTCAGTGTACAGTTGCCTTGAGTAATACTACAAGTTGCTTCTGTAAAGCTTGGCAGAGAAACTTCAGTTGAGACTTGAACTTGCAGGTGCAGGGGTGCAGGAAGCATTGGCCAGGGCTGCTGGCTTTTGTTGGTGGGAAAAGACACTCACTGGCAAAGTGGGGATTTGCTTTGCTTTTAAGACCATACAGGACATTTTAAAAGTTTAACTTCTCATTGCATGGCTTTGTGTCTACAGCTGTGACTTAAATGTTTGCCAGACTGATTCTTTGGCTTGTTTAGTTTCTTACGTGTGGAGACAACTATTTGGGGGAACTTAACTGGTTTCATTAATTAGACCAGCTATCACCTCTGTGCCCCTCCGCCCTGCGCAATGTATGAGAGAGCTGGAGAGAGAGGCAGGAGGGAGGTGGGTGTCCCAGCTGGGGCCCAGGGTTATTTGCCAATCTCAGTGGCTAGGATCTGATCAAGAACTTTTATTCACTTTTATTCTGGATTGAGGCCTCATTCGAGTTTTGACAGCTTTTAGGGCCAAATGAACATATACTTGGAAATAACATTGGCGTTGAACTTCCCTTGCAAGTGTGAAGTTGCATATATCACTTTGATTGTAATACATGATTGCCGGGTTCTCAGAGCTTAAATGGGTTAAAACAAACACGACCACAGAGAGTCTGTGGCGTTCCCACCTGGTGTGGAGTTTGCTGAGAAGGGGTGGAGGCTGGGTGCCAAAGCAAATACATCCCAGCCGCTTAATTTTTTCTCTCCTTCCCCACTTCACCTTCTTGGTGAGGTGAGCAGTAATGCTCAGAGAAGAGCAAGAATTCTGATTCTGAATGTTTGGTCTTTTACAAGATTGAAAGCATCAGCCCCCTTCCTACCCTAGAAAAGGCTGTCCATCCCTCTGACCTGTTTTGCCTTAGGAGACAGGAAGAAGCTCCGTCTTCTCCCAGCGCCTTCGGTCAGTCTTTGTAACTTCAACTATGCTGACAAAAAACGCAGAGCTGCCGTGCTTTTAGCGTCACTCTTTCACTGTGTTTCCAGACCCCCACGGACCATTCTCCTTCCGAACAGGGTCTCTGGAGCCAACCTGTCTAATTTTGAATCTCAGTTGTGTCACTTACTAGTTTTGTGACTTTTAACAAATCTCTGTGTTCCAGCTCCTGCAGCTGTCAAATGAGTACGATCACCGTTTTACCGCATAGGGTTGATGGAAATAAATCTGTTACTGTATGCATATCTTAAAACAGTGCTGATCTGTAATAACAGCACAAAATGACCTTGGTGACTGTAGAATTGGGTGGGTGGGGTGGGGGGTGGCTTGAAGTGTTTTATGGAGGCTACAGCCGTCTTACGCACCTCCCCTAATCTCTTACTTGAGAGGGAAGGAAGAGTGAAGTTAGAGAGGACCTTTTCACCTGCCTCACTGAGATCTCACACTCTATTCTGTGTCCCTGACAGCAAACTCAGTAAACCAGGGGATGCTCAGATGGTCAGGGCATCTCTGGGGCTTGACTGTCAAGTTACAGGCTCAAGGACTCAGTTACTGTGGGTGATGGAAGTTGTCAGTACTGCCTGGGAGCAGAGGCCAGGGCACATTTGTAGGGTTGATGGAAATGCAGAGATTTTCAGTTATGCAGGGTTGAGAAAAGCATCATGTCCAGTTATTATAAAGTATCTCACATATTATTTATTTATTTGGTTGGCAGAGGTTGCATTCCTGGCATTTTTGGTTGGTTTGTATTGCTGTTTTGTTGTTTTTTTTTTTGTCTCTGTAACTTTTTTTCTTTCTTAAAGAGACCAGACCACCCTGTAAGGGGATCACCTCCTCCTAGGAGACAGACCAGCCCAAGATCTACCCTACCAGAGCTCAGCTTGCTCTGGGCTCCATCAAACTCTGTGCAGAACCGAGAGCTGGTTAGCGTAGGTCAGGATATTTCAGGAAAGCCAGGCTCCCTAGTGCAAAGAGCACAGATAACTCTGCGATAGCGACAGAGTAATTACAGTCGTCGCTGGTTTGCAGAATGAATCACCCAGGGCTGTGGTGGCATTCCCTGAGTTCGCGATGAAGGTAAATTCCTGCCATTCCCAAGTTGTAGGGGGTATTTCTGAAACATGTATTGAACCTGCGTTTTCAACCAGGCTCTTTCCCACGTCACACCCCGACTCCAGGGTAGGGGACGTATTATCATATCTCTTGTTCAGATGTGGAGGAGGGTGTTCCAAGATATGAATAATTTCCTCAAGGCTCCAGGTTATAAATTTACAAATTGATGAGCCTTGCGGAGCATTTTATATTTTATACGTTAGGTAAAACACTATGTTATTCACAGAAAGCCAGGGAATTAAAAGAGGCCGCACTGGGGGGGTCAGTGCTTTGGGAGTTCAGGAGGGCAAGGGTTCCCTGTCACCCTGCCTGACTCCTCTGAGTTAGGGGCGAGGGCCTGTCTGTCCTGTGAATTCCATCCAGGGCCAGCAGTCCAGGTGTGTTGCGTTAAGAAGATGCGTAAAGATTCCAGTAACGCTTGCCTGAGATCACCAAGCAGAGAACCAGGCTTCTTGTTTTTCCAGTGCTTTCCAGATGAAGTTCCTTTTCTCACAGGTGAGGACGGGATTGTGTTTACTTCCAAGGTTGCATCCTTCCCGGAGCTTCCCCATTCGGCCTGTTTTACCTCTTTCATCATGGACGCAGCTCTGCGTGGATCTCACTCACAAACAGGGTGACGAGAGACATAGATCAGTAACTAGCTTGTTTTCTTAGTACAGATGTAATTTAATTTTTCTTCTTGTAAGGAGGCCAGAGGTACCTGCGTTTGTTGTCTGTGCAGCAAATACATTTTACTTTTTTTTCTGCCTAAAGTGTAGAGTTTTCAAGCCCATGTCATGGGTCAGGGCATGCTGTTTTTATTGTTCAGTTGCTGAGTTGTGTCTGACTCTTTGCAACCCCAGGGATTGTAGCACACCAGGCTTCGCTGTCCTCCACTGTCTCCCAGAGTTTGCTCAAACTCATGTCCGTCGAGTGGATGATGCTATGCAACCATCTCATTCTCTGCCACCCGTTCCCCTTTTACCTTTAATCTTGGGTGTATTCTGGTACAAGGAGGGAAGTTGAGCCACAGGATGCAACGTGAGACCTGCTCACCCTGCACGGCCCACAGCTTACAGGGAAACCAACAGACGCCCTGGCAGCTTGTCCATGGGTGAGGTCTTGGTTCCTCAATCACTGCCTTATGGTGAGCATTTTCTCCATACAATACCGCTGGGCCCCCACAGATATCACAAAGAGCAGTCTGTCCCCATGTTTTTGTTTTTATCTGGCTGCTCTAGACTGAAACATTGATCCCCTTGCTCAGACGGAATCTCTGATGGGATTTACCACCCTATTCACAGCATTCTGGGCGTCCCTGGTGGTTCAGCGGTAAAGAATCCTCCTGCCAGTGCGGGAGAAGCAGGTTCAATCCCTGATCTGGGAAGATGCCCTAGAGAAGGAAATGGCAACCCTCTCTAGTACTCTTGCCTGGAGAATCCCATGGACAGAAGAGCCTGGTGAACTCTTCTCAGTTCATGGGGTTGCCAAGAGTCAGACATGACTTAGCGATTAAAACAACACTCAGCATTCTTGGTTTTTTTACTTACAGCTATTAAGCTCTTCTTAACTCAGAGTTTGGAATGTCAAGACAGTCTCCCAATCTATCATGCTTCTTTGTCATGTATGTACAGCTCCATTTTGCTGGAGTTGGGTTGAAGAGATCTTTTTCTAGAACATTAGTACATGTTTTTCAAGTTGCAGGAACAGCCTATTTCTACTTGGCCACTTCTCTGAAGCTCTATGCCTATCTGTGTTACTGTTTTCTTTTTAATTGTGTAGTTTATAGTCTCCATGCAGATACAGAAAGAAATTGGCCTGTAGGGTAGGTTACAGCAGATCCAATTTCATTGGCAGGGAGCCATGCTTACAGAAACACTCAAAATATTGCTGTTTGAGCCATAAGTGTTTATTGATTATTTGGCCAGGTTCTTTATATTTCCCATGTTCTTTCCAGTTTCTGCCGCTTGGGACCAGGCTTGTCACTGGGCACTGGAACGGTGGCTTCTTACTGCCCATCAGGTGGTCTCTATTGTCCTTTTTCTGTAGCGTTCCGTTCTGTCTCTGAGAACTGTAAGATATTGGCCCAGATGGTGCTTTAAGACCCAGTGCAGCATTGGAAAGTTGTAGGCTGTTGGACTTCAGATCTTGATGGTGTGTTCTTAAAATTTACCATCCAAACTGGGACACTTTTCAGAGTATAAGGGTGCTTTTAGTGATTATACCAGAATGAGAGGTAAACGTAGAGTAGGACTCTCCCCGGAAACCGGGTGCACACCACGAAGACACTGATTTTGGACAACAGTATTTTTATGATACCTGTTTTAAGTTGCTAATTTTAGGGTTTTAGGCCATCCAGAGTAAGCTAAAAGGACAAGATTCAGAGTTTGAAGAAATTCAAGTTCTGTGTGGTTTCCCCCAGCCGAGAGTTATATTTTTAAATGTGTTTTTGACACATAATAGAATATTTCTCAGCGCCTGGGAAACAACTAAAAATCAACCTCAAACGCGTTCGCTCAAAGCATTTGAAACCTCTTGGTAGCTTTGGGGAGCTATGCTGAGCTGTTGATTTCTGCTTTGCAAGGTTCTGCAGAGGAACTGTAAGCTTTAAGCATGTAGGGTGTGTGTGTGTGTGTGAAAATGAACTTCTGAGTAGGGGGAAATATTGGCATTTCCCCCTACTTATTTCATTTACACATGTGAAGATGATGACATTTTTTGGTGTAATGTTTATCCAAGATGAGAAGCTTTACATTGGGGTTTTCTTTTTTTTTTTTTTTTGGTACCATTAACAGGGGTAAAAACAAAGGGTAAAAATGTAAGCCCTTCATTTTTTAGGATGGTAGGAAGGGAATTGGTACATTTAACTGTAGTATCTCTTTTCTCTAAAAAAAGAAGAGAAAGAAGAGAGGTGAGGGAGAAAAGAGTAAGAAATTATGAAAGGAGTAATGAAAGAATGATAGGAAATAGCATAAACAAATTAAAGAATTTAAGTGATATTTTATAGACTTTTGGGAAAACTCCCATATGGACCAATCATGGCGCTTGGGTAGGAATTCCAGTCCAAGTGCTGGGAGGGTAGTCTTGGATCTGCTGTTTCCACTCTATCTGTGTCGTCTTTTCTGAATACTTTATATCCTGCACAGGTCAGGGCAACCCAGATGGAATAGTCCCTGTGCTCCAGGTGCTTTCATGGCCAGTAGAGCAGGAGGACCATTCCTTGAACTTGTACAAGTACGTGGGGGTCAATGATTGTTTATATTTTCTGTCTGTTGGGTGCTTTCTTCCAACACTTCTAGTCTAGAATAATTTGCTGGGTCAGCTTCAGGAAGAACATGGGTATTTCAAAAGCATTTGAAAGAGGTGCTAAAAACATGGAGAGGATTATTTTAAATAGAATAGCGTGGGGAGAATGCTGAAAGTTTGGAGTGAAAGAAAGGCTTACATAAATATGAAGAAAAATACCTTGATTGTAGAAAGAGAAGAGAGACAGAAGTGTCAGGTCAAGACCTGCGTGAGAACCTTTTGCATCTCAGGATGAATTTTGCCTTTGAAAATAGGGAGATTTTAAGAAAAGAGCAGTGTTATTAAAAAGGCTTATGAGAGAGTTGTTGTCTTTTTTATTTTTTTTGGTAGCATTACTTTACCTCCCACTCATACTGTTAGTTGTTAAAACCTCTGTATCAGTTTATCAGAATAAGCGTTAAACCTCAGAAAAGATGACAGAATCAATCAGGTACATATTTTCAAGGTACAAATGCAAAATAAGAATCTAGGTCAGGCCAAGGGTTCCTAACCTTGGTGAGTGTTTGCAGATACCTGGTTTTTGAAGTGTGTATTTAGAAACTCCTACTATGTGCTGGTATTATACATGCACTGAGTTAAAGATATTTTTGTGCAATTACAGTTTTGTACTCGGATAATCACTATGATTATCCACGAGAGTGTGTGATTGACTCTTATGTTCAAATACCTTTCAGAAAATCCATTACAGGGAATTTTCTGTGGGAAGATTTCCATGTGTTGACTTGTATACTTCTAGTATTAATTTTTCTTTCTCCTATCTATTTGAGGTTCCCTGCCTAGGGTTTTTTTTTGGGGGGGAGGTTATACATTATTCATTGGTTATCTTATTTCATTAAAATGCTAATTAAATGCCTGGAATGCAGTGAGGATTTATGAATGATAAAGGGAGACCTCTTAGCCTCCTAGGATTACATTTTGTGTTCTAACTAAGTCACATGTCTGCTCTGGGGGACACATCACTGCCTGGAGAGCCAGGAAGCCTGGATTCTAGACATGGTTTTGCAACCATTTGTCCATGTGGCCTTGAGCAAGTAATTTCCTTTCTCTGGACCTCAGACTCTCCATTGGTGAAATAAAACTCACTGGAGAAGATGACCTGTAAGGTTTCTCTTAACGCAGATAGTTTATGACTCTAAATAATATTTGAAATAACTCAGGCTGTGAGAGAGCATGAAATGTCATTCAAGAGGTGAGCAAAAATGGGGGTATTTTTCTCTGGATCCCCAGATTCTGTTAATCATAGTTCCATCCTTGAGATGATTTTGAGTACATCTGCAAAGATTACCGTTCACCGAGAGAGGCATTGGGGGTTGTCCCAGGCCTTGCTTACAGTTGGAGAAATGCATGTTTGGGGTGATGCTGGACCAGGCGTCACACCTCCTTTTTGGTCCCCATTCATGAAACAGCTTCATATTTCCATCAACCTTTGCTACCGCTGCAGTGGGAAGCAGCTCCAGTCTGGCGGGGGTGGGGTCTGCTCTGGAGGAAGGTGATGTGGTCTGTGGGTCCATGGTCCCAGCTGAATCCCCAGGGCTGACTGAGCCTGTGAGCTGAGCCAGAGCTGCTTTATCTCAGCTGCCCTTCTCAGAGCACTGCTCTGGGCATAAACAGTCGCCTCCTGTAGCAGGAACGCGTTCTGCTTAAAGCCACCCCGGTGAGGCTCCAGTCTCCTGTTTGTACCCAGGGAGGGGCCCAGTCCTTGGCTGCTGGGCGCTCAGGGATGGGGGTCTGGCCTTCCTACAGGGCTGGCTGCCTGGGGATCCCAGCTGCTCTGGTTTCCCCAGGTCCAGGAAGCTGCGAGTATGTGCTGGGGTGTGGTGAGCGTAGGCTGCTGGCCTTTCAGTGGCAGTGGAAGAATGGCGCCTGTATACAGCTGTTATCTAAAAATCAAGTTCTTGATGTTATTGCTGCATTTTGGGTCTGACCCAGGTGCCCTTTTCTTTCAGGAGCAGGGACCTTAGATCAGCGTGCAAGTTTGGTGGAAAAACTGATAAGAGGGCAGAGTTGGTCTATGTTTACTTGTGTGGGCATCTCTCATCTCGTTTTTATCTATTTCTTTTTTTCTTTTCTGTTAGTTGTTGGATGCCAGCTTACTAATGTGCCAAGAATCTCATTCTTTTATGGCATCTCTAATAACTGAGTATTATTCCTGTCTCCCAGATGAAGCATCTGTGAGGCTAAACAATGTGCTCACAGCCACACAGTGGGTGAGTGGAGTTTAGATTTAAGCCCAGCTGGATTTCATGCCAGAGCTCACCCTTCTCAGAAATACTTGGGTGTTTGTTTACTTTGGGGAGATACTAAGGTCTGTTTGTGCATATTGTTTACTATTTCACTTCTTGCTTGGTCCTGATCCCATAGCATTTTGCAGTTTGACACGTGACTTCCACCTCTTTGAGGTTCAGGTCATCCCTGGAGTTACCATTGTGTTGCAAGTGGGGAAACTGATGCCCATTTGTGATGGCAAGTTTCTTTCCCAAGGTGACTTGGTGAGTAAGGGGCACAGTTAGAACCAGAAGCTGGGGTTCTCCAGACCCTTTGACATTTCCATTTGGCCACACGCATTTTAAATCTTTTCTTGAATTGATGAGAACATGATATAATAACATTCACATTACTGCTACGCTGCTAAAAGTTAGCTGGAGGTAGAGATGTTAAGAGAACATTCTCTGCTCTTTTGCTAGAGAAATTTCACTGCATATTTTCTATATGCTTAGTAGATCGCCTGTCCACAGTCAGCTAATTACTGAGCTTTGAGTAGGTGGCACAGATTACGATGACATGGGATCTGGAAAATTTGCCCAGCTTTCTATGATGCAGACACTGGACAAACTTTAAGTAGGATGGTAGGTTAGTTAGTTCTTTCTCAAGAAGTTAGAAAAAAAAAAAAAAGGTGAGTTATCCCTCAGACTTCTAGACAAATATGCAATTCTCCTCTAGGGGCAGGCTGAACCTTGGACTTTGAGAGATATACTTTATTATTTTTTTTACTTACTCTAAGGAGTTTGGGAAAGAATTCCTGTCCAACCTCTGTTTTGCTAGGTTGAAATATATGCACAATTGCTTTGGTCTTCTGAGCCTCAGTTTACCCTTTTTTAGCAAATGAGGTCCATTTTAATGATGAGCAGGAATTTCAGGTAGCCAGAGGAACACTTCAAGATAAAAAATAAAAAATAACACTTTCCCACAACACACAGTAGGAGAGGCAAAGAACTGTGCCAAAGAGACGTACAAGATTTCCATTTTCCATTTTTTTCCCCATTCGTTTCCACTTGGGACAGGGTTATTTGCTCTGGCACTAGGTATATATACAGTTGGAGTTGACTGAAGTTATATGAGATTGTCCCCTTAAAACAAAGTGTTGTTCCTTAGCAATAAAAATAAGTGATCTCCCCCTCCCTGTTTTGGTCATTCTGTTTTGGTCAGAGCATTCCAAGACCAGATACTATGTGGGGAAAATAGCTTCTTGGCATGTTGCTGTTTCCTTGAGAGTGAGTTTAATCCTAAATGGCCAGCAATGTCCTGGCCAGGGTTTGGGGCAAGGTCTGGATTCTCAGGGAAGAGGAACGGGCAATGGGTGTAGAGCCTGGTATACTTGATTATAGCAAACAATAGGAAACAATAGGGTTATTTGGCATTTTTGAATTTGGGTGCTAACTTCAGTCTTGTCAGGAAGATTTAGTCTTGCAAAGCAAATGTTCCTGTTACTGCCAAGGGTGTCACCGCTTGCAAATGGGGTGCAGGGCTCCACTTCTGAGTCACTTTGGTTAGACCTACGGAATCCTCGGTCATCCCTTTTCCTGGTTGAGCATTTTCTGTGCTGACAGCCAGACAGGTGTACCCAGATAGGGGTTCATTCCCTTCTACCTTTTACTGCCTGGCGTGAGAGTCAGGACACCTGATTTGCTCTGAGCTGCCGGGTTGAGCCTCCTGTCTGTTGAGCCCCTTGTCTGTGTTAGCGATCAGCTCCGCATTCCCTGGAAGCAGGGCGTTCCTGGGGAGCGAGCTGCCTTTGCTTGGAGAGACTGGGAGCATTAATGAGCTCACGTTTACAGACTCCGGAGGTATGGGTGATGCAAGGAACACTATTAAATCACTAGAAGAGTTGATACAGCATGGCCATGTTGAATACCTAGGAACTCTCTGAGGGTGAATCGTGTGTGTGTACAGGAAATGCATCCTTGATTCCACATCAGATCACGAGGTCAGTCTAACACCTGCCTTGCCTCCTAATGAGAACCAAACGTGCTGCCAGATGTTTGTTTTCGGTCTCTGTATGTATCTGTGCCTCAGTTTGGGGGCATGAACTAACACTTCTGCAGTACCTACTATGTGCCAGGCACTTGCAAAATGTTTGCACAAATAGCTACATTCTTTAAATAACCCTAGGAAGTTGGTATTTTATTATTTTTTTTTAAATGTTTCTTAAAAATTGTTCTTATTGAAGTATGGTTGGTGTACAATATTATATAAGTTATGGGTGCACAGCATAGTGATTCGTGATTTTTCAAGGTCAAAAGTCATTGATAATTATAAAAGGTGGGCTATATGCCCTGTGTACAGTATCTCCTTGTCCCTTGTTTTATACATAAGAGTTTGTACCAAGATTGGTGGTTTAACCTCCCTTATGAAGGTAAGAAATGGAGCTCCAGAAAGGCTGTCATAATTTTCCCAAGCCCATAGAACTTTCAAGTCGTACATTTAAACTTAGATCTTCCTAATTACAAAGTTCTACCACCTTAGAATCTGTTTGGAGAGAAAATTTCCTAACATTCTCATCAGAGGCTTTGATTTTTGATGCATCCTTCTCAGCCGTGTGCTCTTTTGGGCTCCTCATTAAGCTCAGGCTAAGGAAGAAAACATCCAATCTATCTATAAATATAGACCACTGGGCTGTGAAATAGAGAGGAAGCCAAAAACATAGTGCCCATCACTTCCATTTGCATTTTCAAAAGTGGACAAATGAAACGTGGGTGCATAAATTTACTGAACCTGTATAAGGAGACATGGGGCATCAGCCTCCACTTTCCAGATTGGGAAACCAAAGAATAAAGATAGCCCCCTACCCTGTGCTTGAGAATCCTCCAGGCAGCGGATACTCAGAGGCACACGTCTAACTCTTGAGTGCACTTGATGCAACAGGAATGTTTGTAGAAAAATAAACACATGCATGGAATGAATCACTGTCTAAAAGATGGACCTAGTGTTCACCTCTGATTCAGCTGGATATATATATATATATTTAAAATAAAGTATCTCTTTATTTCTGGATTTTTGAAGGTCTCTCTTAGGGAAGGCTTGTGGCTTTTCCATGCCCTCACCTGTGATGGATGGGCTGATAGGAGAAATGTGAAAAGTCTGGGCTGGCTGCAGTGTCTCTAAAGGGTTTGCAGCACTGGATGAACAAAACAGCAGTTTCGTGTTTTAGATAAGATGGGGTCCTGGCAACTTGTTTCTGGCTTTACAGGGTCAGGTCAAGCCTGCGTTGCTCACAGGCATTGACTGCAGACAGCAAGGGGAGACCAAGGGTGAGTCCAATGTCCTGGGTCCCCAGCCACCTGCTTTGTAAGAAAAGACTATCAGTGTTTTTATGGGCAAACCAGTTTCAAGGAATTAGTGTTTGAATTTCCAAAAGATGGTGCACGAGGCACAGGAGACCCCTCCCACCCAAACAACCCCACGAATCTATTTGAGAGTCTTCTTCAAATTCCTGTTCTAACGGAGTCTACATGCAGTCCACCCTTTTAGTCATGGGTGTTCGGTTTTTAGATTCATCAGATGGTCTGTTTAAGCCAAAGGGGTCTTAGCATCATCTTAAGATACAGATGCATTCTCTTCCCATTTGGTAGAGGAGACCTGATCGTTGCAGGGGAGGGACCTATCGTTGGGTGGCTCCCCAGAAAGTCTTCTTCATCCGTGAATCCCACAGCCTCTCACTCATGATGTTGGTTGTGATGTGGTCTCTTCCTGTAGCCACTGCCCTGCCCTGGAAAGAGCAGGGTTTGGAGGTGAGACAGCCCTGGGCTTGAATTTTCTGCTTGCTAATGTGCCTAAGGGGAAAGTATTTAACTTCCCAGAGCCTTCCTTTTATAAACCTAACAAAAGAGGTCATCGTAAGGAGCTTTCAGGGCTCTTGTAAGGGTTTGAGAGAATTCCTGTAGGACACCTGTCCGCTGACACAGGGTCTCGTGAATGGTGTTGTTATCCTCTGTCTCAGGCTGCCGTGTCCGTACAGATGTTCTTTGCTGACAGTGCTGTTGCTACTTTGGTGGTTGTTAGGACTGTGGTTACTGTGAACCTGGTTACAGAAAATTTTCCACTCGACACCCCCATAACCGAGGGGGGCCAGAGCAGTCCCTGTGGCTGCTGGTAGTGTTTTCTTTCTCTCACGCACACTTAACCAAACTCGAGCCAGGCCTCAGGTCCCACGGGTCCAGCTCTAAAGCATCATGTTCAGGCCCTGGCCAGGTCAGCAGGGCTGGTTCTTGGAATTGTCGTTATCAGGATATTGAATTATTTTAATTGTCCTCCTCCTCTTTCCTGGGAGTGACCTAAGTATGTGAGGTTTAGGAGGAAACCTCTACAAACCTGTTAGTGTAGGCGGCCCAGAGTAGAACTGCCTCCTCCAGGCTGCCCTCCGGGGGTGAGGCTGCTGCTGGGAAGGGCCAGGTCAGTGAATCCACTTGGCAGCCTCCTAAAGCTAATAAGCATCAGATCAGAAAAAGCCCACTGTCCGTGCTTTCTTCTCCATACCCTATGTCCCCATTGTCCCCCAGCAAATGCCCAGCAGACCTCACCCCTCCGCCAGTACTAGCAGACTTTTCCACTAAAGCGCTTTGCCCCTGAAGATGCCTTCAGTACCCTGCACCTCTGGAGTCTGCCCGTGCCAATTGTCATGGTTGATTTACAGGCAGAATCTGGCAGCTGGAAGAGGGATCCTGTGTCTTTAAACAGCTGGGCTGCAGTGTGTTTAAATGTGCTTGCTAAGCCAGTGACTAATTCAGTATATTATAAAGCAGCAATGAGCAGGCTGCCAGGGCAGGGCTGGGTCCAACTGGAGTTGTGTGTAAGGCTCAGAGAATTATTTCTTGAATTTCGCCACCCCACCAGTCTCTGGAGCAGACTGGAGTTCTCATCTGTCTGTCCCCTGCACCAGAGTCGGCTCTTGCGTTCTCCGGGTTCCCATGCTGCTCCTGCCCCCTCCCTCCCCTCCTGGCTCCCTCCCTCCAGTCAGTCCCTGGGTCAGTTTATTTACTCATCCGAGGGTGGAGCCGAGGGTGGAGCGGAGCGGGTGCGCAATCAGAGTCAGGGTCCCGGGAACCAATCAGAATTGCTCTGGGGCATTCCAGGGGCCCAAACTCAAGATCCCTCCTGGAAAAGAATTTTCCAAAAGGTCCCTTTTGGTCACAAGTGTTGTGACTGCATCTCTCTTGGTTCAGGAGTTGGTCCCGTGTTTGTTTGCCTGAAGCCTTGTCTGTCTGCCCTTCCGTTTCTCACCTACCCTTCCTGGGATTGGGAGAGAAACCTCCAGAAAGAGCCAGTCTGATGGAGACCTCCTTCTCCTAAAAGCCTTAAATGTAGAAATGTACAAATGCTCCTGTCATCTTCAATGAGCACTCAGGCAGCCTCTTCTGGAGACAGCTTGGGGTGAGGGGAACCTGGGGGGATCTCTGCTTGTCTCCTGGAGTCCATGGCGTCTCTCTTGGTCCTTGTGTAAATGCTCCCAGGAGTTGTAGACCCCAGGCATCCGCCTCCCGAGTGTCTCTGTCTCCCGTGAGCGGGCCCGTCTGCCGTCTCCTGAGACTTTCCTGGGGCTGAGGTCACATCCATGTCTTGTCCCTCTCATGGATGCCACCCACCCGGCTGTGGCCCTTGACACATTGGCCCCCTCTCCTTCGTCAACCCCTACACTCTGGACGTCAGCACCCCTGCCCCTGCTGCTTCTGGAACCCAGCCCATTACTTGGCCTCTGTCATCCCCACAGCTCATCCTGAGCAGTTAAGTGTGGAGCTGCTGTCTTTGTGCTTCTGTGGGTTTGTTTATCCCACTAGAGGGAAGCTCCCAGGGCAGGGTGCCTATCTCCCAGTCCCCGAGGTATTCCCACTGCAGGGAAACTCCCGAGGCAGGGTCCCCGTCTCCCCATCATCAAGGTATTCCCCTTGCAGGGAAGCTCCCAGGGCAGGGTCCCTGTCTCCCCATCATCGAGTTATTCCCACTGCTTGGCTCATAGCAGGCGGATTGCTAGCTCTTTGAAAAATACTGTTTTTTAAATTGAGATATAATTCGCTTAATATGAAATTCTCCATGTACAAGTATACAGTTCAGGGGGTTTTATTCCATTCACAGTTGTGCAGCCGTCACGATCACTGACTCTGGGACATTTCCATCACCTTGATAGAAGCCCTAGTGACTCTTGGAATAAAGGCGTGCTGGCCAGGCTGTCCAGCAGGGCCCAGGGGGATGTGGACCTGCGTCTCCTGTTGAGAGCCCCTGCTGTTCTTCCCTGATGCTGCCAGCGAGCACACAGCTACACGCCCGGGAGAGCTGGGGGCTCGCCGGCTGTGGCTCCTCCGCCAGGCAGGGAGCTGGTGTCTGGGCAGATAGTGAGCCCTTTCAGTAGCATCAGGGCTGTGCCGTTGTCCGACTCGGGGCTGTGGTGGCTGCAGTTTCCTAATGGCTTCCTGATTCGGCCAAGCCACTTACCAGGAGCAGACGAAGGCTGCTCATCCCTCGTCCCACTTCATCTGTCTCTGTCCCACCTGAGGCGTCGGACGGAGACCAGCTTCTGCTCCCTCCCCTTCGCATTGATCCGGGCTCCTCTGCTCTCCACCCACTGGCCTATCGGGCCCATCGATCTGGAGATGGAGGTCTGCCTGGCGACTTTTCAACCTCTTGAGCTTGCTCCTGAGAGAGGCCTCAGCGGTTGTCTGCTCCAGGCCGACGTGGGCCTCTAGGGCCACCGAGGGGCTGTCAGGATGCCCCGAGCTGGGTGTTTGGGGCCTCTTTCTAAAAGGAGAGAAAAAAAAATGTGGAGGTTATAAGAGACCACAGCACAACCCTTAGCTTTCTGTACTCTGAGTGCATTTTCCGTTAGAAAGCGACCTGTTTGTATTGCTCTGGGTCCTGGCCTTTTTGAGTTAGACTTATGGCCTTATTAATTAGATGCATCATGTTCAGCGTTCAGACTTAATGCCTCTGATTTTATGCTCTGCATTTTCAGGGGGGATTGGTTGTAGCGTCTCAAAGCTGTCCACTATGTCATTCTTCCTGTACCACCGGGACTGGAATGGACCCAGTGGTGATCTCTTTATTCAGTGCTTTTTAGAAGGACGTCACTGGATCACTGAAGTTAACTGCCACCTTGACTCTTTCTGGATCGATAGGAAAAGGACTGCAAATTTTAGAACCGTTGGGCATAGAGGTTTGGTGTAGCTGAAGTTGGGTGTTGGAGATTCTTGCTTTGTGGTCCCTGGCATTCAGCTGAGATCCCTGCTGGAAGGGAGATCTTTTCCAGGGAAGTCTGACCATTGTGGTTGAAAACATAACACGGAGGAAGAGCTGATCCCATCAGGGGCTGGTTATATCCCAAGTCACATCTATTATACAGCAAAGAGGAGAGAGGCTGTCTCCCTCCCAATCCACTGTGAAAAGGGAAGAGAGCAGAGGATGGAAAATACTGGCCAGGGAGCCAGGAGGTCTAGAATTAGTAACCACGTGACCATGTCACCTTCCTGAGCTTTGCTTTCCCCGGGTGATGTCTGAAGCCCCCTCTAACCCAGCGTGTTCTGGAAACTGGGTCTTGTGGGCCTCCTGACCAGTGCCTGTGCTCACCCACCCCTGATGTCTCCGACAGCTTCCTTTCATTCATCTTATAATTACGTTGAGTTCCCTGAAAGGGAGAACATCCCTCCAAGGGCTTGTTAAAGCTTTATAGCGAATTCTGTGAATTCCTCTTGGCCCTTTTTGTTCCTGGATGAGCTGTGAGCATCAGATAACCAACCACAGGGAGGGCAACAGAGAGGAAACAGAGGCGAGGAAAAGTGTGAAGCCGCCAGTAGGGTGCATGGGGTGCCCATTCCTGCCCAAGGCTGTGGAGAAGGCCAAAGCAGAATAGATCTCAGGGCTGAAATTCTAGATCAGGAATAAACAGACGTGGGAGCAGCCTGAGATGCTGGGTTTAACAGGGAACCTAGTGGTTTAGGGAGAGGGCCCAGATTTCCTTAAAGCTCTCTCTCAGGCTTCTAGGTACCTTCTTAGCAGCTCAGGAAACCTGAGCCGGGACGCTGAGATTAGTCCCTAAACCCTTAAAGCAACAAGATTTCTGATTCTTCATTAGGGACAGACATTTGGATTTCCTGAGCTGACTGGGGCCATTATTTCATGAGTGGCTGAACATCATAAAGCCTGATGCTGTGAATTCCAGATGCTCCACACTAGGCTTTCACATTGGTTTGGGGTGCATTTAGCTGGTGTGCATTTTGGTGGCTTTAGCAGGCGTCTTGGAAGACTGTGATAGGTCCAGAGAAGGGCTGTCTCACACGCTTGCCAGATACACTATGGGTGGGAAGTTCTTCCTCTTCTCTGATATCAGTCTCTTCGGGGTGGGAACAGGAGCTCCTCTGCCTTCTTCCTGTTCCTGCCACGTGGCTCCCATGTGGTTCTCTTGAATGACATTGGGATGATTCAGCAGGGCCCTTGGAGGAGAAGGAGTTTCCCTTGTTCAGCTGGTAAAGAATCCGCCTTGCAATGCAGGAGACCTGGGGTTTGATCCCTGGGTTGGGATGATCCCTGGAGAAGAGAAAGGCTACCCACTCCAGTATTCTGGCCTGAAGAATTCCATGGACTGGATAGTCCATGGGGTCGCAAAGAGTCAGACACAATTGAGCGACTTTCACACTTTAGAGAAGGGGATGATAACTTAGCCTGTTGGGAGCAGGTGTGGGGAGGAGTCAAGGAAGCACTGTTTGAGGTTCTGGACCAGGTTCAGTGACTCCAGCACCCTCTTAGTTTAGTTGAGTACATTTTAGGGGGTCAGATGTTTCACCTTGGTTTCAGTCTCCACCATCTGCTTAGGACAGAAATGTTTGCGTGTCATGGCCTTGTAGGTGGTGTTGGTATTTCAAGTTCATGAGACCACTCTACAGATGGTCTGACATGAATGTCTGGACTCCTGCACTTTTTAAAAAAATAACACTTCCTTTATTTTGGGCTCTTAAAGTCAAAAGGAAGATAAGAACTAATACTCAGTTTATCACAGATGTCTACTATGCTCAATGCAGTAATGTGCCTGGTACTTTTGAAGTCAACAGAGAGAATGTCGGCCAGGGAAGGAACCCAGTACGTGACTTCTAACCATTCTGTGGTTATAGTGGCCCCAGCCCTGAGCACACTGGCCCTAGCCCTGGTCACTGCTTGCCTGCTCTGTGCTTAAGCTTTAAAATGATAAGACATTTAAGTGCCTACCTCCAGCTCCCTCTCCCTGTGGTGACCTTGTTGTTGTCGTTTAGTCGCTAAGTCATGTTCAACTCTTTTGCGACCCCGTGGACTGTAGCCCATGGAGCCAGGGTCCTCTGTCCATGGGATTTCCCAGGCAAGAATACTGGAAGGGGTTGCCATTCCCTTCTCCAGGGGATCTTCTTGACCCAGGGATTGAACCTGTGTGTCCTTCTCTGGGAGGTGGGTTCTTTACCTCTGAGCCACAAAGGAAGCCCTGCGGTGACACTACTTGGGATATTCTCAATGAAACACCGTGAGTTATTTAAATGAAAGGAAAACGATCTTATTCAGCTTCCTTTCTACCTGTTGGTTTTTCACGATCAAGGAGGTTGGTGGCAAGAACTTGGAGGCATTAGTGGGGGAGGTTTTTCTTTGAGGGAGGGGGCGCATCTAGATGAATCCGTGGCAAGATGAATTCTTGCCTTTGGGACGTTCCATCTTTGCATATAGGATTCAGAAGGCTGTAGGGCTGGACTGGATCCAAGGGAGCAGTTACCGATTCTGAGGGTTACAGGAGGGCTGCCCACTGGACTTACTCCTGGGTCTCCATGCCTCCCTCCCTGGCCCAGATTCGGCTGGTTTTCTTCAGTCTGGTGTCTGTCAGGCTTATTACCACCATGGCTGGTCCTTGTTAGAAGGCCTCTTGAAGGATTAAGACTATAAGTAACACAGATGGGAAGGATTAAAATTGTCACTCCAAAGTTCTGTCAGAGTTGAAGATGACATTTCCAGAAAAGAGAGAAACTGTTCAAAGAGGATGAAGCAAAGGGCAGTCTGAGGCCTTTGTTGAGACATGGGGTACACATATCCATGAAGATCAGCCCTCAACTTCTTTATGCTCTAGAGAATCAAGGAGGGAGCTTTGCCCTGGAGAATCTCTCTTAGGAGGCCTCCAGCCAGGTGTGGTGAGCAGGCCTGTCGGGGCTGTCATCTTAGGAACGGTAGAGCTGACTGTCCAGTGGCCAGGCTTCCCGGGGCGTCCTCCCCACTTCTCTTCCTTGCTCTGGGCTGGGCTGAGCGGCAGTTGCAGTCTGGACCCACCCCTTCTCCACATGGCTGTGTTTTTAGCAGTAGGCACGCACACTTCTTCACTTGGCTAAAGAGAGCCTTTAGGCTAAGAAGGAACTACTCTGTGAGCAAAAAAAAAAAAAAATATACAAAACCGGAGCCTATTTCTAAGCAGGCAGCGTTCTCGGTGACCTCATCTTCCTCCCAGCCCAGATCCAGTTGGAGCTGCGCGCACAGGGCAGAAATCCAGTTCCTCCTGTCTGGGACTCACAGTGGCAGATAAAAATAGACCAAGATTTTGTCTGCAGCCATTGTTCTCTAAGTGCCCATTGTTTCTGGAAGCAGAGTGGCTGGAGCACTAGAGTCTTAGGCTCTGCTCTCTCTCTCTCCTTCTTTCCCTCCCACTCCTGTCTCTCCCCCCACCCCCTTCCTCCCATTTTCCATCTTTCTTTCATTCTGCAGGTGTCTGAGTCCCAGCTTCTGCATTTCCTCAGCTGCCTTTGCACTTGTCTGGAGCTCCCCAATGGGTGGACACAGAGTCCACTGAAGATTTTGTCCAGCTCTTTCTGTTACATATTTGTGGCCAGAATGAGTACCTGTGGATCCAGTGCCAGTAAAGGCAAGAGGATGTGTAATTGGTTGAGCAGCTAGACCCAAAGGGTGTTTGATCAGTGCGTCAGCATCAAACTGGCGTTATCTCTGGTGCTATGCTGTGGGTCACAGATCTTGGTTGTTGACTTTTCAACATTTATACTGGGGGCTCAGATGAGAGAAGGATGCAGAAAGTCTACTTAATAAATTTCAAATGGGGCAACTCGAATAGGATGAGGACAGATTCATGGTCTAAAAAAAGAGCTCTATGTATGGAAATGTGGATCTGAACAAGGTGAAGTTTAGTATGGATAAACGTAATCTTGCCCTGAGGTTAATAAGACTTAGTCAACAGGTGCAGGGGCTTCTTAGGTGACTCTAGTGATAAAGAACCTACCTGCTAGTGCAGGAGACTAAAGAGACATGGGTTCAACCTGTGGGTCAGGAAGATTCCACTGGAGAAGGAAATGGGGTCACAAGGAGTCAGACACAACTGAAGTGACTTAACATACATGCATGCAACAGGTGCAGAACTGGCTCAACCTTGGAACCTATGGAGGAGATCAGATGCAGGGCACTTTGAGCAGTTTTTGCAGTGTGGCATTTAGAATGATTGAGGTTGGTCTGCACCAACAGAATTGCAGGAGTAGGCTGGCCATCTCCATGTTCTCATTTGTCTCCTGAGAAGTCTGGTCCCCCCGGGAATGTTTGCGATGCTCTAAAGGGATGTGGGCATACAGGAAGGCCTCCGGTGGGGCCATGGCCAAACCAGGACATCACCAGTGGATGAAGGAGCCAAGGAATTTTAGTACCTGGGTGGAACTGATGACATGGGGGTGAGTAAAAGTACTGAAAAGCTGATAGATGAAAAAAGATGAAAATTCTACTGTGTCATTTCAACCAATGGTGCTCAGGCCAGTGGGTGGACATAAGAAGGCAGATTTTAAACTCAGTGTGTACATGTGTTTAAAATAATTATTGCAGTCCTAAAGTGAAATGCAATGGCTCAAAAAGTGTGGAGTGGCTGAATGATGTAAGTGAGGACCACTGTGGGCCTTTCTAGGGAGTATGGCCACCCTACTCCAGGTCCGGCCTTTCTCTGCTTGTCGTTACTCATTGCAGATAAGCCTTTATTGAGTGGGAAGCTTGGGGGTGATGCACGCAGAGCGTATTGCCTCAGTGCCTGTGGTTGGCATTTTGAGAACGGTTGGCATTTGAGACCATTTGTCTCTGCACTGGGAAAATGGACTTAGATATTCTTATTTTTTCATTGTGGTTTTGCTGGGTTGAAAACAGACAGTTGCACTGTGTGAATGTCTAGGAGTATGCTTTTCCCTTCTCTGTCCAGATTTATTTATTAAAAGAAAAACACATCTGCATAAAAAAGCCTTAGAACACAGGAAGAATGTCCACTTTGTTTTTCTTTCTGCAGCACCGAGACATGTGGGGTTTTAGCTTCCTCCGAGGGGTTTTTGAAGACTGGCTTTCATCTCCAACAAGGCTTTTTTTTTCCCATTGGAAAAAAACAGCCCCTTTTTTTTTTTTTGGTTTGAAAATGTATTTATATAATGTATAAATAAATAAGAAAGACAAGAGAGAATTTCCTTTCGAAATTTATGGAAAAATGCTGCTTTTTGAACATCATTAATTGGGAGTAAGTCTCTGACTCTTCCCAGCCCAGTTCCACTCAGCCATCTGTCCCTTTATTCTGGTTTAAAATGTTTCAATATTGGCTTCTCCTGATTTTCCCTTTCTTTCCCTCTGTTCCCTTCTCCGCCATCCATCCTTCCCCATCTTCACGGCCCGCTCTGTCTCTCCTCTGCTCTCCCAGCTCCTCCCTGTCTGCCCCCTGCCCCCCACTCCTGCTGCCTTGCTCCCCAGCCCCTCTTCCTTCTGCTTTGCCCCGGTAGCTCTCAGTGACCGGAGCTCTCACTGGAATAAGCCTGTCTCTGTGTTTGTTTCCTGCGTGGGAGGGAGAGGCCAGCCTTGAGAAAACAGTTCAAAAGTGCAGAAAAACTCTACCTCTTCCAGCCTAAATAAATGGGCCCCACTCCGTTTGTTTGTCCATATTTTTACTTTGCCCACGGAGAAAACTGCCCATCTTCCACCTTGACCAGCCCAGTCTTCTGGTGATGCTCAGACGGCCCCTCCGTGCCTGTCTTCCCCCCAGATCCCATATAGAGAAGTCTCGAGCTTCTTACTTGGGGTTCTGGGTGGGATGGGTCTTGGAGACTCAAGCTCTGGTGTTGCAGCTGCTGTCGGCCGAGTGGCCCAGAATTGAGGCACTTCCAGAAAGAACTTCCTCTGTAATGAGAATGATGGAGAAAATGAAAGGAGATGTTCTTGTGTCCATCATGTCTGCCTCTCCTGCTTTTAACTCTTATTAATAGGTGGAAAGTACCCAGCTTTTGTGTCTGAACGTTGGAGTCTGAGTGCTGGTGAAGTCACTCGACTGGCCTGGTCACCTTGGTTCAGTCACTTTAGGACCCTTTGTGAGCCTCCATCCCCTCACCTATGTAATGCAGAGAATACTGAACACTTGATTGTTTTCAGGCTCATAGTAGCATAGGGAAGAATACATTTTGCAAAATGTAAACCTCTTCTCAGATAGCAGCACTGAAAATGATAGGTGGGAATCAGATGATGTGGATACGAATCAGGCAGCCTGATGAGCCAGCATCTCAAGGGCCTCACAGAGTGGAGCATCAAAGGGTCCTGTGTCAACTGAAAGAGCGGAAGCTGGGACAATAGGGAGATGTAGGATGTCAAATATTTTCCATAGTCTTCTTGAGTGGGGTTATGCTTTGCCGTATTGTTGCCAAAGCCTTCTGACCTTGTCTTGAGTATTTTATTTGGTTGAAGGCAGGGCAGGAGTTTGCCCTGGCCCAGAAGTCTAAGATAGGTAAGAAATAGTGGGGTGCATGCACCATGTGAAAGTAAAGCCAAAGTGTTAGTCACTCAATCATGTCTGACTCTTTGTGACCCCATGGACTGTAGCCTGCCAGCCTCCTCTGTCCGTGGAATTCTCCAGGCAAGAATACTTGGGGTTATGGTTCCCTTCTCCAAGGGATCTTCTTGACCCAGGGATGAAACCCAGGTCTCCTGCTTTGCAGGCAGATTCTTTACCCTCTGAGCCACCAGGGAAGCCCTGTGTTGCACCAGTTTGGCTGTCTGCAAACTTTGGAGCTCAAAGGGCCCAATGAGGGCTTTCCTCCTGAGTAATATTGGGACCCCGCCTCTGTTTTCCATGACAAAAGGAGTGATTCTATTCTGAGACGTTTAGGACTTATAAAATGCCTGGTGTGGAGTCAAGTGTATCTGTCTATATAGGAAATGATTTGAAACCTGTGATCTGCTCTGTAAATGGTTTTGAATGATGGTTTAGGAAATGTATTCTTTAAAGTAGGGTTCCCTGGTGGCTCAGATGGTAAAGAATCTGGCTGCAATGCAGGAGGCCTGGGTTAGGCAGCCTTCCTTCTATGCAGGAATCTTAATCTCAATAATGAAAACATTCTTTTAAATTGTGAGCATGCTATTCATTTAAGGGCACATGCATGACTCGGGTAAAATGCAGTTTGGGTTCTGGCAAATGACAAACATGGAAAAAAGTTTTGAGCACAAGATTAGTTTTGTTTTGTGCCTAAGCTGGCATTCTTAGGAAGTTTTTAAAACCAAAAGATGTCTTAGGTCTTCTGGCTCCTGGAGCTGTGAGGTGTTGTCATGACAAAATACATAGAAGATGATGCTACAAAAAAAATTTCCCCCTAGCAGATTGGAGGATGCAGAATAGGTAAGGAGTTTTTTTAGATAAAGATTCAGGGGGTGTCAATTTCCATGTATATCTCAGAATCTGATTTTTGCATTCATTTTCTCAGTTGCTTGGTTGTACTTGGGGAAATCTCCAGGTTCCTTCTCCTGGCTGTCTCTCTCTAAACTTTGGGAAATAAAATTGTGTGTGTGTGTACTTAGTTGCTCAGTCATGTCTGACTCTTTGCAACCCCATGGACTGTAGCTATCAGGCTCCATTTTCCATGGGGATTCTTCAGGCAACAATACTGGAGTGGGTTGCCATGCCCTTCTCCAGGGTATCTTTCCAACCCAGTGATTGAACCCAGGTCTCCTGCATTACAAGCAGATTCTTTACCATCTGAACCATACGTGTATATATACGTGTTTTTCTATTTTACAAGACCGTTTCTATTTTAACATATATGTGTGTATGTATATATATATGTCTTTCTGTTTTACAAGACACGTTTCAGTTCAAGAAGTCACCAATAATTTATTGAGCACTTACTGGGCTTTGCACACCCAATGGCTCAATGGTAAAGAATCCATCTGCCAATGCAGGAGACGCAGGTGTGATTCCTGGGTTGAGAGGATCCCCTGGAGAAGGAAATGGCAACCTACTCCGATATATTTGCTTGGAGAATTCCATGGACAGAAAAGCCTGGTGGGCTACAGCCCATGGAGTCACAAAGAGTTGGAGAGGATTGAGCGACTAAACAACAACAGGCTTTGGAATTTTCACACGTTTAATTAACTCCTTGCTGCCAGGCAGGTAGAGAATCCTAACTAGTAAAGGATGCTCTTGAGTTCTTAGTGATCCCTGAGGCCTGTCCCAGGCCCCCTCTCTCTCCAGGGCTGCTGGAGAAAGCACAGAATCAGGAGCCGTTCCAGCAGGGCACGCTCATTCAAGTATTTCTCCTTTCAGGCCCTGTGCCTAGTGTTTGGGGTGGGCGATCTGAACTGTGCTAAGTAAGGAAAGAGCAAGAAAACGTAGCTGCGGGACCCAGGGGATGGTTCAGCTTTCTGGCCCAGCTCCTGGAGCGGAAGTGCCTCTCTGGGTTTCCCTGAACACCTGGGATTGATTTGGGATTTGCTTCGACATGGAAGCATTTGCTGAGGTGGAGGACAGAGAAGGGGAGTGGGGGTGCGGGGGGAAATAAATCCAGTGATTAAAAATAGCTTGTGTGTGTCAGGTGCCTGAACGAATTGGGGAACACGCCCGCAGTCCCTTTTGTCTGGCAGGTCTGAGCTCCGCGCTGCCGAATTACAACCGCTTTCATTTGTCTTTCCTGCTCTCCTACCATGTAATGGTCAAGAGCTCATTGGAACCATGTGTGAGTCTGGTGAGTCACCAGATCCTCAGGACTTCAGCGGTAATCATGTGTTAAAACTCCTTTTGGGGGATGGGGAGGGTGGGGGTGGACGAGGAGAGAAGAGAGGGACTGAAGTCACTTCCTACAGATGTTCTGATGCTCGGCTGTCTCTGCAGCCTTGGTTCCCAGGCCGGGCTTCCCCGGTGCAGTCTGCAGGCTGCTTCACCTCTTAGAGGACCAGCCCTCCTGTCCTAGGATAGCATCTCTCCGAGAAAAGGCAGCGAGCTTTCGGGTTGCCGCACTGCACCCTAGCAGTGTGCAGTATTCCCCGAGGCAGCAGGACAGGCTCCAGTTTTGTTCAGTCAGGTCATTGGAGGGTGAATTGGGAATTTTCTGTGCAGCTGCTTTCTCCTTCCTTTAAAAAAAAAAAAAAAAACTAGTTGGTGACTTCGAGGGTGTTGGTAAAAGCCCAGTTGGTTTTTTTCTAACTGATAAGGAAAATCTCTTTTGGGGACAGGGTGTCCCATTGTTTGGGACAGTGATGGACTGCCTGGTTGGGATTGTCGGCCCATCCCGGGACACACCGAGCTCTTCTTGCTTTTTGCTGGAGCCAGGAATCCTGCCTGTCTCTCATTGCTTTGTCACTTCATTAGGCTTGTGAAAATGGGGCCGGGGGACAGAGGAGCGACATGGTTCCCTTCTTTGCATTAACCTCAGCCAGCAGCTTTGTGGATTCTACTGACTCCCTCAGCAGGAAGTCCTGGCTTGCCAAGTTTCTAGCGCCTGTAACAATTAGGAGTGTAGGACAAAGGGGACCCTTCCCTTCCTAGCTCCAACCCATCCTTCCATCAATGAGAGAGAGTTTGAGCAAGATACTTTGTTCAAGTTTTCTGAGATATTAGCATCTTGATAGGGTAAGTTTCCTTAGGGGCCAGTATTTTCCAGGGATAAGTAACTCCAGAGACAGTCACTAGCCTCGGCTATTTTGCTGTCTCTGTTGACCTGAAGGACTAAAGGCGCCTCCTCTGTTGTTCCAGGCAGTCTGACATCTGCCCTTTGGGTCCTGGCCAGAATCCTCAGTCTTTTCTGCCCACTCCTAGACACTCCTAGTGAGTTCGTGAGGACATTAGCAGTCAGGAAGGATTATCTCTGCAGTCTTCTGCTTGGAGGACAGAGGGGTGGAAAGGGTGATAGCTGACCACTAAGCTTTCCAGTCATCCCTCTCTGATCCAGCTTCATCACTCTCCAGATCATGGTCTGGTTGCTTTTTAAAAGAAGCCCTGTGGTTCTAGGGGGCCAATGATGAAATGTAGACCTGGATTTAAGCATTGTGGAAAGTAATCTGAAGCCTTTTCTTTTTCCATGAGCTTATCTGTTTATTGTAAGCTTTCATAGTATGATCCTCCTTTATCTCAGAAATATCCTCGTGACAATAAAATATTTGTGGGTGAAATGGCACGTTGCCTAGGATTAGCCTTACAGTTCTCCTCTGTGTGTGTGTGTGTGTGTGTGTGTGTGTGTGTGTGTGTAGGGGAGATGAAGTAAAAACTGATAGTGTTGATGGATTTTAAATACAGAGTTATTACACTATTCTCTCTGCCTTGGTCTATGTTTAAAAATAAACCATAGGGTCTTCCCTAATGGCTCATTGATAAAGAATTCGCCTGCCATGACGGCAGGAGACATGGGTTCTATCTATCCCTGGTCTGGGAAGATCCCACATGCCTTGAAGCAACGAAAGCCCGTGAGCCACGACTTCTGAGCCCACATGCCCTAGAGCCCATGCTTCACAACAAGAGAAGCCGCGGCAATGAGAAGCCTGTGCTCCGCACCTGGAGAGTAGCCCCTGCTTGTCACAACTAGAGAAAAGTCTGTGCAGCATTGAAGACCCAGCACAGCCAAAAATAAAAAAAAATTTTTAATTAAACCCTATGAGGGGTAGACACTGCCTATCCCCAGACCTCTTTAGAGCAGTGCGTCAGTTGAGTGACTTTACCTGGTGTGATTATACTAGTGGCAAAACTGAGAACCCATAGATTTTGACCAACAAGCCAAGGCAAGCCCGGTGCATGCCCTACTGTATCTGTTCTCCCTGTCTTAAAAATCTTCTCTTTCCACTTGTGACAATTGTCCTCTTTTCTTCTCCGGTTGAATGAGGTTTCTTCTTGGTCCTTTCACTTTAAGAAACCTATTTCAACCAGACTTTATGTAACGAATTAACCTTATATTATGTGCACAGTTGTACATCAGGGTGACTTAGGGGGTGAGTGCGGACAGGGAAGGAGGTCAGATTGTCGTCTATCCTGTGTCACTTTGTATGAAAGGAAGGAAGCCTCACAACCCTTAGTTTCAAGAAAGGACAGGATTACAGACAGTTCTGTAAATAGCTTTTAATTATGTCTTTATGGGGTGAGCCATACGAAATCTTGGATTTCTTTGATCTGGGAATGGTTTTATTTAATTTTTTTTGAGCTTTTATTGGTGTGTAGTTGACTTACACTGTTGTGTTGGTTTCTGCTGTACAGCTGAACGAATCAGTTATACATATAGTTACATCCACTCTTCTCTAGATTCTTTCCCCATATAGGTCATTACACAGTATTGGTGTAGAGTTCCTGTGCTATATAGTAGGTCCTTATTAGTAAGCTGCTTTATATATAGTAGTGTGTATATGTCAATCCCAGTCTCCTAGTTTACTCCCCTCGCCAGAGTTTTTTTTTTTTTTTTTTACTTGCTTGTGCCTTAGCTTGCAGGCTGTTAGTCCCTGATCAAGGATTGAACCTAGGTCCTTGGTGGTAAAAGCAGAGTTTCTAACCACTGCCTCAGTGTATCAGATTTTCAAATTGAGAAATAAAAGTCCCATTTTCTTTGTCTTAGCTGCAGAAATTTATCTCTTGGATTTCTGGAGCAACTAAAGCCTATGAGCCACAACTACTGAGCCCACGCTCATTCCAGTTTTCAGCAGCAGCAGAACAGAATGAAAGAACTGTAGATATGAGTCAAAAGATGAGAGTTTAAGCCAAGTTCTTGATCTCTTGCAGTTCTGGTTTCCTCATCTGTGAAGTGGAGGTCCTGTAATACTTTCCTAGCCCTGCTCCTCCCCACCCTACCCCCACCCCACGCCACTTCATGTGGTGAGGATATTGCGGAAAGGTCTTGGTGGACTGTAGTAGTTTTCAGATGTAAGGCGAATCATTCATTCTCCGTGTTTCTCTCCTGCTGCTGTTGATGGGGACAGTACCCACCTCCCATGGGTGGTGTAGTCAAGGTAATCCACCATGCTCTGGCCAGTCCAGTGGCTGCATACGAATGGAACATGCACCTTGGATTTCTAATCATCACCTAGCCGTTGGGTCCCAGATGTTCCCATCTTCCTGCCATTTATGTGAGGAGGAGGAGAGGAGGAACCTCTCAGGTCAGCAAGGCCATTTGTCTTGAACTTCTGGAATCAACACCACTTCAAGCTTAGATTCTGGGTACCATTGTTGATCTGAGCCATTCAGTTTCAAACAACTTTACAGAATGATGTGAAAAGTCAAGAGAGTTGGGCTCTTGACATTGAGCAGGCCTTAACTTTGAGTTCTGTATGAGTGAATTGAAACCCTTGTTTTGCATTTGAATTAAAACGTCCTTGAGGTGTGTAAGCTTTTGTTTAGGACGAGGTCACAGTGATGGACAAGCAGATGTTTCTCTGTGTTGAAAAAGGCCACAGCTCGTTGTGTTCCTCCTGATTTACTGAAAGCTGTCTGTTCATTTCTACTCCAATACTCTGCAGTCTTGATTGGACAGAGTTTAGGACTGTTATTTACTCTCCGTCTTCTGTACAACTCTTCTCTCAGAAACATGGGTGATTCTTATAAACATTAACTCAGATTTGGGGTCCTAGGGAATATTCCCTGGGTCAGAAAGAAGGCTGAACACTGAAGAACTGATGCTTTCAAGCTGTGGTGCTGAAGAAGACTCTTGAAAGTCCCTTGGACAGCAGGGAGACCAAACCAGTCAATCCTAAAGGAAATCAGTCCTGAATATTCATTGGAAGAACAGAAGCTGAAGCTCCAATACTTTGGCCACCTAATGTGAAGAGCAGGCTCATTGGAAAAGACCTTGATGCTGAGAAAGATGGAGGGCAGGAGGAGAAGGAAATGACAGATATGAGATGGTTGGATGGCATCATTGCCTCAATGTACATGAGTTTGAGCAAATTCTAGGAGATTATGTAGGACAGGGAAGCCTGGCCTGCTGCAGTCCATGGACTTGCAGAGTTGGACAAAACTTAGTGACTGAACAACAGCAGAAATCTAATATACCTGTAATATGGTTGTTTCATAAGTATATTTAGAGTCTCCACTGCATCATCTTACTATATATTTCCAGGTCAAGCATTTAACATTTTGAGACAAATGTGTTATTGCAATTTAAGTTTTTGCCATTGGAGAAGGAGATGGTAACCCACTCCAGTATTCTTGCCTCGAGAATTCCATGGACAGAAAAGCCTGGCAGGCTGTAGCCCATGGGGTTGCAAAGAGTTGAACACAACTAAGCAACTAACACACATTGCAGTTATTGGGCTTCCCTGGTGACTTAGTGGTAAAGAGTCTGCCTGCCAGTTCAGGGGACAGGAGTTTGATCCTTGGGTCAGGAAGATCCTCCGGAGAAGGAAATGTCAGCCCACTCCAGTATTCTTGCCTGGGAAATCCCACGGACAGAGGAGCCTGGTGGCCTGCAGACCATGAGGTCGCAAACAGTCAAACATGACTTAGTGACTAAACAACCACCACCGCAAGTAAAATTATCAGCACAGTGACAATTTTAGTACTTGTCCATAAAATACACTTAGTTAACTTCTGTAGAGCCTCGATTACTCTCTGGGTGCTATTGCCAACATTAGAAATATTTTTGGTACCTAATGCAAATGTATTGTAATAGGTAATGAGACAAACTATGGTAAGCATAACAAAGGTGCCTGCTTGGGCTAAACCATGTCACCTTTTCCACCTGTGTAATTATTTTATTGTTGTCGGTGATTATCATTGACAGAACTGGCACAGACATAAATGAGCAACATAGAGGACTTTTTTGCATTCATATTCTACACTAATAAGAGTTTAATGTTTTATATTAATATCCTCTTTTGAATGTGATTATTCATCATCATTTAAATGGAACCCCTGTGCTACTGAAAGATGCAATCCTGCCTGATTGTCCATTCCCTTATAGAGGAGTTTAGATTTTTTTTTACCCCCAAATTCTACACTTTTAAGAAAATAGATGAAGCTCTGGCATTCCTGTCTGAGTCCTTTGGGCCCAAGGACAGTGATACGCCTCCCTCCGAGCTCTTCAAGTGCAGGTGTCCCAAATGTGTGAGGTTGACTTTCCCCAGCTGGGCTGTGAGCACCTTTTCAAGAGATCTGGCACTTTGAATCCCCACCCAGGGGTGCAGCCCTTGAGTGTCGTGCAGCTGCAGCTGATAGCATGCAGATCAGGCTTTTGAAGATGGCATTGAGGTGGGCAGGCCCAAGTAAGTGTAGCTGCTTCCCTTGGAGAAAATTAAGCCAGAACCCAGAAGTGCCAGCTCCCAGACAGGAAGCAGAAACCTGTGTGGGGTGTTGTCAGCCTAGAGGCATGCACATCATACTGGCACCTGACTGCCCAGGCTTTCCTGTTTAGAAGTTGCCTGGGGCCTTCTTCCAGTCTCATCGCTCAGTTGCAGTTCACAGAATCATCACTGCCCATCCATTTGGCCTGGATCTCATCTTCCAAATGTGCTGTTCTGGCCAGTTTCTGCCATCCGTAGAGTCCTTTTCATCGAGTTATAAATTCAGTGGCAGGAACAGACACACAAAACAGAACCCACACAGTTCAAGTTCATGAATTCGTGTTGGATGGGGGCGAAGGGAAGGAGAGGTGATTTGTATTCGGAAGACACTGAATTCATCCAGCCCTTGTTGATTGACTCCTGTGTTTTGGTCAGAAGCCATCAGATCAGATCAGTCGCTCAGTCGTGTCCGACTCTTTGCGACCCCATGAATCCAAGCACGCCAGGCCTCCCTGTCCATCAACTCCCGGAGTTCACTGAGACCACATCCATCGAGTCAGTGATGCCATCCAGCCATCACATCCTCTGTCGTCCCCTTCTCCTCTTGCCCCCAATCCCTCCCAGCATCAGAGTCCCCCCCACTGAGTCAACTCTTCACATGAGGTGGCCAAAGTACTGGAGTTTCAGCTTTAGCATCATTCCTTCCAAAGAAATCCCAGGGCTGATCTCCTTCAGAATGGACTGGTTGGATCTCCTTGCAGTCCAAGGGACTCTCAAGAGTCTTCTCCAACACCACAGTTCAAAAGCATCAATTCTTCGGCGCTCAGCCTTCTTCACAGTCCAGCTCTCATATCCATACATGACCACAGGAAAAACCATAGCCTTGACTAGACGAACCTTTGTTGGCAAAGTAATGTCTCTGCTTTTGAATATGCTATCTAGGTTGGTCATAACTTTCCTTCCAAGGAGTAAGCGTCTTTTAATTTCATGGCTGCAGTCACCATCTGCAGTGATTTTGGAGCCCAGAAAAGTAAAGTCTGACACTGTTTCCACTGTTTCTCCATCTATTTCCCATGAAGTGATGGGACCGAATGCCATGATATTCGTTTTCTGAATGTTGAGCTTTAAGCCAACTTTTTCACTCTCCACTTTAACTTTCATCAAGAGGCTTTTTAATTCCTCTTCACTTTCTGCCATAAGGGTGGTGTCGTCTGCATATCTGAGGTGATTGATATTTCTCCTGGCAATCTTGATTCCAGCTTGTGTTTCTTCCAGTCCAGCATTTCTCATGATGTACTCTGCATATAAGTTAAATAAACAGGGTGACAATATACAGCCTTGACGAACTCCTTTTCCTATTTGGAACCAGTCAGTTGTTCCATGTCCAGTTCTAACTGTTGCTTCCTGACCTGCATACAGATTTCTCAAGAGGCAGATCAGGTGGTCTGGTATTCCCATCTCTTTCAGAATTTTCCACAGTTTATTGTGATCCACATAGTCAAAGGCTTTGGTATAGTCAATAAAGCAGAAATAGATATTTTTCTGGAACTCTCTTGCTTTTTCGATGATCCAGCGGATGTTGGCAATTTGATCTCTGGTTCCTCTGCCTTTTCTAAAACCAGCTTGAACATCAGGAAGTTCACGGTTCACGTATTGCTGAAGCCTGGCTTGGAGAATTTTGAGCATTACTTTACTAGTGTGTGAGATGAGTGCAATTGTGCGGTAGTTTGAGCATTCTTTGGTATCGCCTTTCTTTGGAATTGGAATGAACACTGACCTTTTCCAGGCCTGTGGTCACTGCTGTTTTCCAAATTTGCTGGCATATTGAGTGCAGCACTTTCACAGCATCATCTTTCAGGATTTGGAATAGCTCAACTGGAATTCCATCACCTCCACTAGCTTTGTTCGTAGTGATGCTTTCTAAGGCCCACTTGACTTCACATTCCAGCATGTCTGGCTCTAGGTCAGTGATCACACCATCGTGATTATCTGGGTCATGAAGGTCTTTTTTGTATAGTTCTTGTGTGTATTCTTGCCATCTCTCTTGGTTAAATAAAGAGTCCTTTTCCCTGAATCAAACTGACTTCCACTCTGAGGGAATAGACTTCGTGGACCTGTCCCATAGCTGTTCTGGGGCACGGAGAGAGGGGATGGGGAGAGGCACTAATATCTTTCTTAGTGACTCATTTGATGATTACTCTATTGTTCAAAGGGCTGGATGTTATGTAATCAACATTTTATCCCCTCCCCCCACTTTTCCCCCTGTAACAATCTGGGATTTTCCATCATTTTGTCAGTCTTCCTGGAGGCATGTTGATTTTTCCACTAGGTTTTTTTGGGCTGGCCCAAAGCAACCCAAACTCTCTGCTCCCTGGAACTTCAGATCCCCCTCGGTGCAGGGCCTGGGAGAACCAGGGCTGTGAAACCTCCTGTTCTTCCAGGGCAGGAGGCTGACACTGGGCGGTTTCCTGACAACCTGGCTCAGAGCAAACTATGGGAAAGTGCTGCCTGCCTTTTTTTCTCGCCTCACAATTTCCATTCATTTTGACGTTCAGAAGCAATAGACTTGCTTCTTTTTTCAGAGGTCATCAGTTGTCATTTTTTTGTCCCTCCTTTATGTTTCCATTTTATCCAGCCAATAGCACATTGTGTATATCCGGGGAACTTTTTGCACTTCCTGGGTGGCTCTAGTGTAAAGAACTTTCCTGCCAATGTAGAAGACCTAAGAGTTGCAGGTTCGATCCCTGGATGGGGAAGATCCCCTGGAGGAGGGCATGGCAACCCCCTCCAGTATTCTTGTCCTGGAGAATCCCATGGTCAGAGGAGCTTGGTGGGCTACAGTCCATGGAGTCACAAAGACACGACTGAAGTGACTTAGCCCACCGGAAACTTTTTAACCAGACAAGTTTTAGAGATGGCTGGTGGAGGAACTTCTCAGTGGTCCTGCCTGGAACTCAGCCATTTTATGTCTGTTTCACATGAAACATGGGTGAGTAGGAGGGCTTCTGTAAATGACTGCAGTGAAGTGCATTGATGTCTGAAGGTCACAGGACAGCTCATAGGAATTCTCAAGTCATTTCTTTTTCGCTCTTTTTGGAAATTGTGCCTGAGGTGGATTTGATGGACTTTTAACTTGAACCGTAACTACATGTCTTGGCTTTGCACATGATCTGCAAGTACAAGAGGGATTGGATACAGCAGAGATGAACATGGGACAGTAGCAGAGGACCCATTTGTGACTCTACAGATGTTGACATCTCACTCTTCTTCACCACCTGCATAAATCAGGTTTATAGCTATTGTCTCCTCTATGCACTTCACATCTGCCCACTTGAATTTTTCTGCAGAGCCATCTTCCTAGGCAAAGCCATCATTATCTGTCACCGCAACTAATGCAAGAGCTTTTTAACAAGTTTTCCTTCACCCATTCAGAAACACCTCCTAAACCATATGGGGCAGCTAAAAAAGAGGTTTTTTCCCCATTTTTAAAAATTGTGGTAAAAATGAATATAACATAAAACTTAGACCCACTCAACCATTTTTAACTTACAGTTTGTGCGTGCATGCTAAGTCACTTTATTTGTGTATGATTCTTTGAGACCCCATGGACTGTAGCCCGCCAGGCTCCTCTGACCATGGCATTCTCCAGGTGAGAATGCTAAAGTGGGTTGCCATGCACTCTTCTAGGGGATCTTCCGACCAAGGGATCAAGCCCATGTCTCTTACATCTCTTGCACTGGCAGGCGGGTTCTTTACCACTAGCGCCATCTGGGAAGCCCAAATTCCAGTTGCGTGGAATTAAATACATCCATGTTGCCATCGGGGAAGGCCATGGCACCCCACCCCAGTACTTTTGCCTGGAAAATCCCATGGACGGAGGAGCCTGGTAGGTTCTAGTCCGTGGGGTTGCCAAGAATCGGACACGATTGAGCAACTTCACTTTGACTTTTCACTTTCATGCATTGGAGAAGGAAATGGCAACCCACTCCAGTGTTCTTGCCTGGAGAATCCCAGGGACAGGGGAGCCTGGTGAGCTTCCGTCTGTGGGGTCGCACAGAGTCGGACACGACTGAAGCGACTTAGCAGCAGCAGCAGCATGTTGCCATCACCACCATATACCTCCAGAACTGTTCTCATCCATAGAACTAAACTCTGTTCCCAGGACACAACTCCCCACCCCCTCCACCCCATTCCCTCCTCCTTCCAGGCCCTGGCAACTACCAGTCTACTTGCTGACTCTATAAATTTGTACCTCATGTAATCTGTCTTTTTCATGACTGACTTATTTCATTTACCATAATGGGAAGTCTCATCCATGTTGCAATGTGTGTTAGAATTTCCTTCCCCTTCTAAAACGGAATGATATTGCATCATATGAATATACTATTGGTGCGTTTTGCATATCCTTTCATCTGTTGATGGACAGTTGACTGCCTCCACATTTTAGTTCTTGTGAATAACGCTGCTGTGAACATAGGTATACAAATATCTCTTCAAGACTCTGCTGTCAACTTTTCTAGGTATATGATGGTTTAGTTGCTAAGTTGTATCTGACTCCTGCAACCCCGTGGACTGTAGCCTGCCAGGCTCCTCGGACCATGGGATTCTCTAGGCAAAAATACTGGAGTGGGTTGCCATTTCCATCTCCAGGGGATCTTCCTCACCCAGGAATTGAACTTGAGTCTCCTTCACTGCAGGCAGATACTTTACTGACTGAGTTACGAGGAATATAGAAAATGCCTAAAACTCAACAAAAAAAGGCAAATAACTCTATTAAAAATGATCAAAATGCTTGAATAGACATTTCTCCAAAGAAGATACACAAATGGCCAGTAAGTGGATGGAAAGATGCTCAACATCACTAGTCATGAAGGAAATGCACATCAGAACTGCAGTGTGGTACCACAAGGGCTGGCAGGGAGGTGGGACTGTTGTGCACTGTACTCTTGTTCAGTTACCCAGTCGTGTCTGTCTCTCTGTGACCCCCATGGGCCTGCCATGGGCCTGCCAGGCTCCTTTGTGCATGGAATTCTCCAGGCAAGAATACTGGAATGGCTTGTCATTTCCTCCTCCAGGGGATCTTCCTGACCCAGAGATTGAACCTGTAACTCTTGGGTCTCCTGCATTGGCAAGTGGCTTCTTTACCACCAGACCACTTGGGAAGCCTGATGTGCACTGTGGTGACAGGGTAAAATCCTACAGCCACTGTGAGGAAAACAGAATGGCAGCTCCTTGAAAAAGGAAAAATAGAATTACCATAGGGACTTCCCTGGTGTCCAGTGATAAAGACTCTGTACTTCCAATGCATGGGGAGCAGGTTCAATCCCTGGGAAACTAAGATCCCACGTGCTGTGCAGTGAGACAGAAAAAAAAAAAAAAAAATTAGTGCAAGGTGATCTTCTTCAGACAAAATATAGTCATGTCATTCCTCTGCACGCAACCCTCAGTGCCTTTCTGTCTTACTTAGGATACAGTTGTAAATTCTTGCACACCCTCCTTACCTTTTCAGCTTCCTCTCAAGCTGCTGTCCCCCAGTCACTGCGCTGCAGCTGCACTGACCGTTCCAATACTAAAGCAACCGAGGTTCTCCTCTTCGCCCATCTCAGAATCTTCAGCTATGCTATTCCCTTCACTTAGGATCTCAGTCCTCTAATATCAGTGCTCATAAGGGTTACCTGGATTTTGTGTTGAAAATGGATTTCTGCGCTCCGCCCCCTCAGAGGTTGTAATTCAGGAGGTCTGGGTGGGGCTGATGCTGGTCTGGGGACCACACGTTCAGAACCACTGGTCTGGAATAATTTTCTCAATTATCCTTCAGATCTCAGGTCAAACATCTGTCTTCTGAAGGAGGCTTTTGCTGATTCCTCCAGACCTAAAGGGCACTATTATGGGTTAACACTTCATCTCCTACTCCTGGGAAGCCCTTGTTGACATTGTATTTGAAGTTTAATTGTGCAAATAGATTTTTACTAACTGATTTCCCTGCTGGAACCTGATACCAAGCTCCATCAGGGTGGGAATCATTTCTGTCTTGTTCACTGTTCTTTCTCTAATCTCTTGCATGTAGCAAGGGCTAAATAATTACTTATCGAATGAATGCTCTTATTTCTTTTTCAGAGATAACAGCAAGTGTGCAGAAACATTAATATTCTCAGTGAATGTGAAGGATGAATAGAGGCTATGGGGAATTGGTAGAGCTATTCAGAAAGAATTGACGTATTTTGTCAGAGATACAGACATTAAAGGCAAGAGTCGGGAATTTTTTTTTTTTTTTTACAGACCCTACCACACTATGGAAAGCCCCCCAAATTTTACCTGCCCTAGTGACGGTGCTACTACAGTTATTTCTCAGCTTGCCTCTTTCAGCCCATTCATGCTCTATTATATTTTATGGGTGGTTAATTACCTATTTAGTTTCATTTTTAAAATTGAAGTATAACTGACATGTATTTATTACTTTCAGGTGCACAGCATAATGATTTGATATTTGTGTATATTGCAGAACGATCACCACCATCAGTCTAGCTGACATCCATCACCTTTTCCATTTTTGTTTGTATTCATATGATATTTTTTGCCTTGCAGATATGGAATGTGCAGATGTCCCGCTCTTAACTCCTAGCAGCAAAGAAATGATGTCTCAAGCCTTGAAAGCTACTTTCAGTGGTTTCTCTAAAGAGCAGCAACGTCTGGGAATTCCAAAAGGTAGGTTTTGTCATTGGAAGGAGAGAGGATGGACCAGACTTTGAGATACAGCTGGTTTTCTCATCTGTTGGTTGAGATAGACACTATTACTCACCACCCTCAATCAGCAGCCACAGAGTGGGACAGATGTCTGTTGGAACAAGCGTAGACACATGTGGATGCTCCCTCATCTCCCAGGCTTGTCCTTGCCATCTTGGTCTTAGGGCAGTGGTACCCAAACTTGTTTGAACATTAGATGGTGGATCGTCAGAAAATGCCACAGTCCAGGCCAGATCCCAGACCAATTAAGTCACAATTGCTGGTAGCATCAGTAATTGTAAAGCTCAAGTGACTCTGTTGTACAGACAAGTTTGGAAGACATGGTCTTGGTGTCATTCTGGGCTGCCATTAGAGGAACTCCATGAGCTACAGTTCTGGGAATTTACTGTTTTCCATGTCCTTTGGTGAAATGTGTTTATACTTGGGTATCTCCTCTGAGGGCATTCCAGGTGGCAAGCAGGTAGAGAACCTGCTTGCCAATGCAGAAGACGTAAGAGACGCAGATTCGATCCCTGGGTCGGGGTCTCACGGAGGAGGGCATGGCAACCCATCCCATGGACAGAGAAACCCGGCGGGCTGTGGTCCATGGGGTTGCAAAGAGTCAGACACAACTGAAGCGACTTAGCACACACACATTCTCCTCTGAAAGGGTTTATTCGGGAATGTAAAGCGAAGTGACTTGAGTGGTCAGAAAGGAAAAAAGGAAAAATGACTGGGGAATGCTGCCTTGACCAAGCAGCATTTCCTGAGCAACTGGGAGCAGAAGGAACACGGTTCTATTGAGTAAGAGAAATAGAGGCTGCCTTTGCACCCAGCCAGAGCTACTGCTGCGGGAGTGGCTTCCACCCACCAGACACAGGCCTCAGGGAGATTCCGTGAATGAATCTATCTACCTTTTCACATATTCTGCTTTCCCACAAACCTCCACTGACAGCAGAGCCCAGTCATAAAGCAGAATAAAGTGAGTTCTGACCATCCACTTTTCCATCATCTTATCAAGTCATCTTCTGGACTGAAGGGGAGAATACTGAGAGGAGGTAGGAGGTGGGCTGTAGGCACCACACCCTGCATCACCTGAGCTCGGTCAGTGCCGTGAGCTGGGGTAGTCATGTTAAACTAGGGCCGCACGTGAAGGTTATGTATTGTCTGTTCTACATGGCCCCTCAGTGCAGGGCCTGTCTTATGTATATATTTTGCAGGTTATCTGGTATAATACAGGTACCTCATAACATTGTTAGGCTTCCCTGGTGGCTCAGTGGTAAAGAATCTGCCTGCAATGCAGGAGACCTGGGTTCAGTCCCTGGGTTGAGAAGATCCTCTGGAGAAGGAAATGGCTACCCACTCCAGTATTCTTGCCTGGGAAATCCCATGAACGGAGGAGCCAGGTGGGCTACAGTCCATGGGATTGCAAACAGTTGGACACGACTGAGCCACTGACACACACACAATAATGTTACTACTAAGTATCACTTGAATGGTGTACTGCTACTAATTGCTGTGATTACTATAATTGGCCCTCCTCATCCAAGGGTTCCATATTGGCAGATTCAGACAACCACAGATCCGATTCTGTTGGCTGAATCTAGGGATGCGAGAACCCACAGACACAGAGGGCTGAGTGTGCCCTACCCTTTTATATATGTAAGGGAACATGCACCTTCCCAGATTTTGGTATCTGGGGGGGTGGTTCCTGAAACCAACCATATTGGATATACAAGGACAACTATACTAACCATCACTAAGATAAGAAAAATTAGGCATAATCGCCCCAAGTGAATTACATGAGTAAGTGCAGGGAGAGGTGAGTGCAACGTCCAGAGCACACTTGACTTTGTCATTGTTGCCGTTAATGGAGTCATTTGTTCCCTTGTCCCAGGTTTAATAAAGTCTGATGGAAATAAGGCAGGGAGAGAGGAGACTCCTGGAACCTGTTGGAAGGTTCCATGGGTGGAGAATACTCTTTGTTACTTTTTGGCTGATGGCAGTGATCAGCTAACTGGTGGGAGGGAGAAGAAGGGGCTGACCTGGATGCCGGGAGGAGGGTTATGAAAGATACTCCATTAGGCCTTCCTCATTCCGTGAATCTGAGAACGTCTCAGCGAAGGTCAGGTGCTTTCATGTAGTCTCCGAGGCTCAGGGAAGAGTTGAGACCCTGATCTACTGGGACATCATCTGATCTCTCCCTGCAGATCCCCGGCAGTGGACAGAGACCCACGTTCGGGACTGGGTGATGTGGGCTGTCAATGAGTTCAGCCTGAAGGGTGTGGACTTCCAGAAGTTCTGTATGAACGGGGCAGCCCTCTGCGCACTGGGAAAAGACTGCTTTCTTGAGCTGGCCCCAGACTTCGTTGGGGACATCTTGTGGGAACACCTGGAGATCCTGCAGAAAGGTAAATGCATGAAGTGGGTGGGGTGGGGAAGGTGGGGCCTGCACGGGACAGCTTCCGGAGTCGACTGGGGAGCAGGGTTCCACATCGAGGTCATCATCTGGGCATCCAGCCACAGCACATAGTCTGTGGAGACTTGCTGTATGGTGCCTGGTAGGGAGCAGGTGCTCCATAAACGTTAGTTTCTTTTTCTTCTATGTACTGGATACTCTATTTTTTTTTAATGTTTATTTATTTTTAATTGATTGATTCTTGGTTTACAATATTGGTTTGATTTCTGTCACACATCAACATGAGTTAACCATAGGTGTACATATGTCCCCTCCCTCTTGAGTCTCCCTTCCACCTCCCTCCCATTCCCGCCCCTCTAGGTTATTCCAGAGCCCCAGTGTGAGTTCCCAGAGTCCTATAGCAAATTCCCATTGGCTCTCTATTTACATATGTTAGTGTATATGTCGGAGAAGGCAATGGCACCCCACTCCAGTACTCTGGCCTGAAAAATCCCACGGACGGAGGAGCCTGGTAGGCTGCAGTCCATGGGGTCGCTAAGAGTCAGACATGACTGAGCGACTTCACTTTCTCTTTTCACTTTCATGCATTGGAGAAGGAAATGGCAACCCACTCCAGTGTTCTTGCCTGGAGAATCCCAGGGACGGGGGAAGCCTGGTGGGCTGCCATCTATGGGGTCACACAGAGTCGGACATGACTGAAGTGACTTAGCATAGCATAGCATAGCATAGTGTATATGTGGATGGCTCCACTTTTCATCTTTACCTCCTGAAGCTTCTCGGTTTGCAAAATTCTAATCTCAGTCCTTATCTTAGACTCATGTACTGCTTGAACAAGCAGTGCCCACAACCAGCAAAAGAGTATTTCTTTCCTTTTTTTCTTTTTTTTGCAATCGTGAAACACACTCCCCTGACCCATGGCCACATCCAAGCTCAGTGTTTCAGAGCTTCTTAATAAGCGGTCTTCTTTGCCCACTAACGGGATTGGAGTTGCAGTCGCGAGGTACACCTTTTCCATCTGAAGCAGAAGCCAGGGTTATGTCAGGACGTCGTGTTGCAACCTTGTAATGACATGGCCTCTCCTACCAGCCTCTTCCAACCTTTTTGGACCGAGTGACTCATGCACCACAGTCCGGGCTGAGTATAGAAACAGCAGCAGGCGGCAAACTTGGGTGTTTTTGCGCTTATTTTTCTGAATTTCTTCTTAAAATAAATTGCAGTTACCAGCAGTCAGCAGTGCCCTCCAGCTGACTGTAAGCCTAGAAGCCCATTGCCCTCTCTGACCCAGGCCCACCCTTTCCCTGTGGTCACCAGCTCCAACCCCTGGCGCAGACGCGGGGGGCAGGGAGCAGAGCTCAGGCTTAGCACTTTTTATTCCATATAATACCTTCCTTTGTTTAAGGATATTTTCCATTCTGCAATGCCCAGGAGAGACCCAAATTAGACTCCTCTGGGCACGGAAGTGTTACTTTTTTTTTTTTTCCCCATTTCTCCTCAGCTATAGCTGAAAAATAAATAAATAAGCAGAATTGAGAAGTAGGTGAATCTGGCCCAGGACTGCTGGGCGGCGGTACTGGCTTCCCCGAAGCCACGCCGTGATCTCGGTGTAACTGCACATAAACCACTTATAACGTGTTGACGTGAGCGCCTGTTTATAGAGGGAAAGGATACGGGAGGCTCAGAGCAGGTCTGATGCAAGCGTTGGCTTATAAACATGGCAGTGGACTCTATCAGACCGTGTCACCCAAATATATGCTGCCAAGGCACTGCTTCCCTCTCGTCAGCACCCCAGGGCAGCCAGGTGTTCTACGGTGTCTCAGTCGGCTGTCATCGGTTACAACTCATCTATACAGCATTTCCTTGTTTCCAAAGGGCTTGAAAATACGTTTTCTTTTTTTTTTTTTAATTATGAAATTATGATAACACATTTATAGGAGCCTTGGAAAATATAAGACAAAGGTACATATAGCTCCACTATGTAAGTATTTTTTAAGTAGATAAATTAAGATTTTTAGTTGGGGTTTCAATATCAAACTCTCAAAAATTAATAGGATGAATAGACAGAAAAGTGTGCACTGTGAACCAGTCCGTTTGGGTTCTCAAAGAAACCGTGGGACACAGGAAGGGCATGTCCTCTTAGAGTGAGTCCTTGTCTGTAAAATGAGGACAGGTCAGGTGGTTTCCTCAACATCACTTGTTTCCTTACACCTGGGTCTTTTCAGCCAAACTTCCCGTCCTGTGTTCTTTGTGTAGTGATATGGACTCATGGAGGGGAGCTTCTGGCTTTGTTCAGTCACCAAGTCACGTCCGACTCTTTGTGACCCCATGGACTGCAGCACGCCAGGTCTCCCTGCCCTTCACCATCTTCCAGATCTTGCCCAAGTTCATGTCCATTGAATCGGTGAAGCCATCCAACTGTCTCATCCTCTGTTGTCTCCTTCTGCCTTCAATCTTTCTCAGCATCAGGGTCTTTTACAGTGAATCGGCTGTTTACCTTCCTACAGAGGAATCATACCAGTGAATTTAGGAGAATGAGAGAGTAATGGAGTGAGTTTGAGAACATCTCACCCATTTTCAAGGGAGACGAAGGACTGTGCTTCTTCAGATCCTCCAAGAGCTGAGCATGATGTTTGTATTGAGGCTACAGCTTTTGTTCTGTGATTAAAGTAAAGCAACCCAGTGCTGAAAAAAACATAGCTATTCTGGGTGGGGTGGCAGGCCAAAGGTACAGGGGATGTTTCAATCTGATAAGCTGCTGAAGCAGAGTTTAATCATTTTATCTCAGCTGGAAACTGTTTTTCTGTGCAGGCATGAACTTGTTTTCCCAGCAGTCTCTGCTCCCAACAAGCTATCAAATACCTGAGGAAAAACCCAAACCAGCCCGCTCTGTCTACGACTGATCCTTAAGTGAAATGTAATCCGACTGTTCCATACAGTAGTCAGGGGCTACCACCAGATTCCAGGGTCATTAGGGGATCTACAAATTCACTTTCGTTCAGTGGAGAAGTTTCTCTGCGTTCTATCTCATTCCTGTGGAGCTTGGCACCAGGACAGATCTTTGGTTATGTGTCTCTTCTGTCATATTTCACCAAGTAGAATCACCTTACTAGTGTCTTATCTGGGCCTGAACTTGAATCTGAGGGCATTGGAAAAAACACCAAACACCAGATATCTGTTGGAAGAAGTGGAGGCTCTGAAATCTACCTGCTTGCACTTCCCTGGTGGTTCAGTGGTTGGGACTCCATACTTCTGGTGCAGGGGGCAGGGGTTCAATCCCTGGTTAGGGAACTAAGATCCCCCGTGTGGTGCAACATGGCCAAAAATAAATAGCAATAAGAATAGTAAGAAAATAATAAAAATCTTCCTGCCTAAAAAGATTGTCCTGTGTTTCTGAACCTGATCTGTTTGAATGTTGGCGACTGATTTTGGTAAACTCCCAAGGTGTCGGGAAGATCCCCTGGAGAAAGAAATGGCAACCCACTCCAGTATTCTTGCCTGGGAAATGCCATGGACAGAAGAGCTTGACAGCTGCAGTCCATGGGGTTGCAAAGAGTCGGACACGACTGAGCGGCTAAACAACAACAATAAGATGTCTTCAAGTCTTGGAGGCTGGCGGCACACGCATGCATCAGAAAGAGGGTGGATGCCTTCCCAGCCCTTTGAGATTACTCATGGGCGTGCTTTCCAAGATATTAAATCCCCTTTTCCAGCTACTGAAATCATAAACTTAGCCATACTTTGGTGAGCTCATCTGTAGACAAGGCTCCAGTCAGGGGAGGCTCAGACACTAGCTCAGTTAGGGAACATGCAGATTTTCTCTCCGAGGGACTGAGATCACTGTGGTCCTCGCCTCCAGGGTCCTCTTCTGCTGAGCACTGCTCGCATGCTGACCTCTTTGTTCCCTTCCTTCCTGGTCTGTTGCAGAGGATGTGAAGCCATACCAAGTTAATGGAGTCAACCCTCCCTACCCAGAGTCCCGCTATACCTCGGATTACTTCATTAGTAAGTTCCTTTTGGCTCCTCTTGTCTCCTCCTGCTTACTGTGATGGGAACTTAGGAAAGGAACCCTGTCCTAGGCCATCTCAGGCTCCTGCCTGGCAATTCTACAGAAAATAATAGCTTCGGACATGTAGACTCTTGGGGATTTCCCTGGTGGCCCAGTGGTTAAGACTCACTACCATCCAAAGCAGGGGGGTGCAGGTTTGATCCCTAGTTGGGAAGCGAAGATGCCATGTGCCTCGTGGCCAAAAAAACCAAAACGTAAAGCAGAAGAAATATTGTCACAAATTCAATAAAGTCTTGAAAAATGGTCCATATTAAAAAAAAAAAAAAAAAAAAAAAACCTCAGAAAACATGTAGACACTTGCTTATTTGCTTTGTTATTCCTGCAAAGCACAAGGTTTCAACCTGTTGCACGTTTTGCTCACCTGCGTGCTCCTACACTGGGGTCTTGCTGATATCTTCAGCGTGACAGAGAGTCACAGAGAGACTGCGATTTGCTTCCCTCCAGTGGTCCTGTTTGACCCTGGGCCATGTGGTGGCCAACAGAAGTTCAGGTCAGGGATTTTGATCTTGTTCTTTCCTTTTTGCTAGTATGTGCAACAGCGTTCCCTTTGAACTCTGTTAGGGTTAGGGTTAGGGAACATGCCATTTCCTTCAGGGCCTGCCCTGCGGCTTCGGGTTCTGTCTCTGAGCAGAAAGCCTTGTCCTCCTGGTGCCTGATCCCTCACCAGGTTGCAGGAATGGCCAGAGGAGAATTAGTGTAGGGCTGTGCTTATCTGATGGCTTTGCTTTCAGAGGGCGTCTTAAGTAGGTTTGTTTTCGCTTTATCGTTTTACTTTATTATGATCTGTATACTCACAACAATGAGTTTATTGTGTGCTAGAAAGGTTGGTTGTGTGCTGTCCCTGGATCTTCATCACAATGCCCTGGGGAAGCTTGCCATCATCCCTATTTTAGAGATGAGAGAATTCAGTCAGAAAAGAGAAGTGTCTGTCAAGGGCCATGGCCCTTAAGTAGTGGAGCAAGATTGAAAACCCAGGCCCTTTTGACTTCAAGTATTTGTCTTTTATTCCCTGAGGTAGTCAGCTTGGTTAATGTCATGGGGCCGTTGTAAATGGGGCGGGAATAGCCTGTTTTCAGGACTCACCTCTCCTCTCTCCAATCGCACACTCTGTGTTTCCAGGCTACGGTATCGAGCATGCCCAGTGTGTCCCTCCCTCGGAGTTCTCCGAGCCCAGCTTCATCACGGAGTCCTACCAGACTCTCCATCCCATCAGCTCGGAGGAGCTCCTCTCCCTCAAATATGAGAACGACTACTCCTCGGTCATCCTCCGGGACACTCTGCAGACGGATACCTTGCAGACTGACTACTTTGCCATCAAACAAGAAGTGGTGACCCCAGACAACATGTGCATGGGGAGGGCCAGTCGTGGTAGGTCACATTTCTGCTCTAGAAGTTTCTAAGAATTGCCTCACTTGGTGCATTTCCTAGGTTCCATTTTTTTTTTTTTCCCTCCCTCACTCTTAGCCATGGGCATGCCTGAGTTTTTGCTTTTTTGTCTTAAAATGTCTAGCTGTTAAGAACTTTGTATCATGAAGTCTTAGCCGAGGCTTTATGATGACAAAGACTGTGGATCCATGGTGGAATTGAAATCTGGCAGGAAGACCAGTCACATTTCTTAGTTAGGTACGATATTTCACCAAATAATAATTTTAGGTGCATGCGTGCTTTATTTTCCTCGAGAGGATTCTGCTTAAGGAGGGCATAGTCACATAAAAATGATTCTGAGAACTCTCCCAGAGAGAATTGATCTTCGCGTCGTCCTGGTGTTCGAATATTCCCGAGTCGGACTACCCCTCCTGGCTTGAGGTCTGATGACTTCTGCTTCTCAGCCTGGGCTTCCCAACCTCCTGTGACTTCTTTGGTTTGGGAAGATAGAAGATGGTTAACCAACAGCTTATTTGGAACCAGTCATCAGCAGTGTGGTCTAAGTGTGTATTTAGCTAGAGGACCAGGGAAAGAGGTGGCCAGAAGCTTCCAAAACTAGATACTCTCTCTTACTGCCGTGACTCTTATGACAAAGGTAACATATTCACTGACAGTGAGCTACATGGTTCTGAATAGAGCTGACTGACCTTACAAAGCCAAAAAAGGTTAAATAACCTCAACTTAAAGATCGAGACCTAAACACTCAGAGATACAACCCATCTAGTGACCTGTCCAGACTGTTTGCTCTGATAGAAGGACAGTCCTGTATAAAGACGGACTTGCTTGTGGGAGGAGAACTAGCTGATTTTCTTTCTTTTTTTTTTTTTTTTGATATTCTGGATGTTACCTTTTATCCAAAATGAAACAGAAATAAGACATGATTTCAGATATTATAGAACTCTTCCTAAAATCAGAGTAAATTAGGTTTCAGAGAAAAGGGAACAGAAGCCCAGAAATGTTAGGTAACACATTATTATTATTATTATTGAGTTCTAATTCAAATATACAGAAGCTTACCCAGGTTCCTGCCAGTCCTATAATCTACTTTTCTGCCAAATATTTGAAATGATGCTACAGATCACCCAACAGGAGAACTAGCTTGACTCTTCTGACAGATGAACTGGAAAGAGTTACAGACAGGAAGAGGAACAGGAGAAGTCTTTCCGAGTGGCCGGCCTTGCAGTGATGTCTGCTCAGTGCTGACCCCGCTCCCTGTCCTGAGGCCAAGGCTCAGCTCCTTCGAGTGTCTAGGCTCCCACTTCCTCCCAGCAGGCCTGCAGAGGGAAAGTCCCAGCCCAATCGGAGCCTGTAATCTGCCTTCTTAGGGCCACGGGGTGTTTGTGTTTCAGACAGAAGGGGATGGGTGGGACCAGCTTTACCTTCCCCTTCTTTATTTTTGGATGCAGGTCTATTTAAATACTTAAACTCACATGTGTACCTTTTTTCTCAGGCGGGTCACAGCAACAGAACGCCTGTCTTTCTCATGGGGCTTTCTGTGAGTGTGCAGTGAGGCTGTGCACGCGCGCGCGCATGTGTATGAGGTGGGAGCCAAGCATACTGTCACTTTGGGCAGGACTGTTGCCGGTGTGTGTGTGTGCGCGCGCGTGGGGGTGGTGCCCAGCGTGCTGTCTCTTTGGGCGGGACTGTTGCCGGTGTGTGTGTGGGGGGGAGCCCAGCGTGCTGTTACTTTGGGCGGGACCGTTGCCGTTTGTTTTCCACTTGCGTCTGGCTTTGCTTTGTGTAACTGGCCTCTTCCCTCTCCTTCTCTTGGTTCCTGCGACCCCAGATGAATGATGGTGGGCCAGACAGTGAACTGCACAGAGAAACAGGGAGGCTTGCTCTCTGGCCTCATTCTCCTTTGCTCACACCAAGCATCTCACCACACAAACTTGGGGGCAGACCGTTTTGTTCACGGTTGTTTTTTTATGAGTGAGAAGTGCTGCAAACAGGACGTCTTCCAGCGGGGTGATTGACTCTGCCATGGCAGGGTTGGGGTGGACTGAAAGCATCACTGTTAGTTGAAGATGATGAACAATAATCGCAGTGTTCCCAGACTGCATTAGGGTAGACAGAGTGTTTCTATTCCACTTCCTTGGACTCAGAGAGCTGTCTTCTTTGGGCTGGTCTGTTGAGTGGGCTGCCATGGGGCTCCCCCACCTCTTGCTTTGGGTGCCCTGAGGTCTGTGTGGTGGGGTCAGGGAGCTTTGCAAGGACCTCGCCAAGATGTTTCTCAGGAAAGCCAGCCGATGGATGTCTTGGAGGACACGAGCTTCCCCGCCCCTGAACACAGTAGCCTAACTGAGCGACTCATCTAGTTGGAACCAACCCATTTTGGGAGAAAAATACCCGTAAATGAAGGTTCCCAGCTCTAGGATTGTGAAAGAGAGCTGAAATGAAAGCAGCCTCCTGCTATAAACCGCAGCTCTCGACAGAGTTGCATTTGGCTCATGTTTGAGAGGCTGCCAGGGGGCGGTTATGGCCTCGTTGTGTCCCTGCTTACTGGGGTTCCTTGGAACCTCAGCTGTCCAGCGAGTGGAAATTCCAGTCTCCACGCCCTCCCAGTATAAAAATGACTGACGGAATCATCTCAGGGACTTTTGAGGGTAAATGCAGGGGACTTGGTGGGGTGTTCCTCATGAAAATATAAACTCTTTCTTAGGCTTTAGTTATGTTTAAGATGGACAGCTGGAATTAGCAAACACCTTTTTATGGGAGGCCACAAAATTTCCTGTTCTGTTGAAAAGAGGCTGCTGCATTCTTGGTTGGGGTCTGTTTTCTTGAGACTTTTAATGTGAATTTCTGGAAGGGACAATTCCTTCTTTTTAAAGTTTTTTTATTTACAACATTTTTGGGGAGTATAGTGTTTTATAATGTTGTGTTAGTTTCAGGTATATAGCAGAGAATCGGTATATATATATACATATATCCTATCTTATATATACACCCACACACATACATATATCCTATCTTATTCTTTTCCCAAGTAGGTCATTACAGAGTATTAACTAGATGATAATAATAATAATAAAAAGTTGCAAATATGACAGTGGACTTGGCAGATGGGGTGGACAGCTCCAAGGCTTTCTGGGGATTGCCCTTCTTTGAATGAGTGGTTGGAAGAAGGAATGAGACGAAGCATATAACTAACTATATTTTTGTTCCAAGCAGTATTGGAAGGGATAAGAGGCTCAGGAAATTTACAAGAGTAGATAATGCAAAAATTACATATTTAACTTCTTTTATCTGAGGTTAAAAAATCTTTTTTGGAAGTGATATATCTTCCTTCTTAATTATTGTGTATTTAATTTTGGTTTGGACACCAAAATTAAATATTTGAATTTCATTGTCTTAATGAATTTCCTCTGTTGTGAAGGGGAGGATACACCAGAAACTTACTAGTATTACTTTGTATACACCAACTTTCTTCTGGGATTTAAGTGTCAGAGTAGGCCAGCCAGCCTTGACTCACAGGTATTTCTGCATGCACATTTGTCACATCCTTTGGCCTCTTGACTTTGCTGGACTCAATCAGCCATTTAATCTCCCATGATTTAATTGAGGTTGCCTGGAAAGTATCTGGAAATAAAACATAAAAAATATTCCTGTGAGCCTTTTCAGCAGTTAGCTGCATTTGTTTTTGTCCCCCTCCACACCCCCCCTCGGTTTTCAGCCTCCTTTTAAATGGCATTTTTTGCCAATGGAAATTTCTCTAGGAGCTATTATGCAATCCTAGCAGCTGTTTATAACCTGGTTTGGGAAATTAATGAACTTGCATGATCTTGTGGTCAGTTAAGAATGCCTTAAGCAACTCACAGAGTAAAGGATTTCTGCCATTGCTACGGACCTTAACTCTTTAATCAACTTCTTTGTTTTTTTAATTACCTTCGTTTCCCTAATAAAGCACAAATTTCAAGTACAGATAGTGCTTGGTAAAGAATATGGATTTCTGTTTAGAAGAATAATGTTTTCTTTTTTAATCTCCTGGAAAAAAAAAATCTCATAACTTCTTTTTCTATTTGAGAAGGCATAGAGGCAGTACAATGTACATTTCAGAGTGTTTGGAAAAAAGGCTAAAAAATAGAGTTTTAGTTCCAATGTCAAGGAAGGTCAATCCTCTCCTAGTGTAATGGAAATTTTTTTTCTTATGACCAAAATATTTTGCCAAATGGGGCCTTTTGAAATCATCTCCTTGGCTTAAGTTAGGGTAGAGGGTGAGTTGAGCCTGATGCAGCTCAGATTTCTTCATCCACTCATTGGGTCTAATTCATCAGCCAGAAATCTCGTCATAACAGACGTGTTTCTCAGCCTGTAGGTTTCTGGTTGTGGAATTCTCGTCATTCCAAACACTGCTGTCTCCCCCTGGCAGAGATGAGTAGCAACACCCAGCTCTGAGTCTCAGTCCTAGAGGCTCTGGAGCAAGACCGGACCATGCAGGGGGCTCTCAGGCTGGGTCCAGGCAGCCCCTCTTCCCCGGAGCAAACGCACACACCTCCATCCCCGCCGGCCACTCTGTATCCCTCCTGCGCATCCTCACCGAGAGGGTTTCACAGTGTCTCTTCCCATCCCTCCTCCCCGCCCTCCTCTCGCCTCCTCCTCCTCCTCCAGGTAAGCTCGGGGGCCAGGACTCCTTCGAGAGCATAGAGAGCTATGACAGCTGCGACCGCCTCACCCAGTCCTGGAGTAGCCAGTCGTCTTTCAACAGCCTGCAGCGCGTCCCCTCCTACGACAGCTTCGACTCCGAAGACTATCCAGCTGCCTTGCCCAACCACAAGCCCAAGGGCACCTTCAAGGACTATGTGCGTGACCGCGCTGACCTCAATAAGGACAAGCCCGTCATTCCTGCTGCGGCCCTGGCCGGCTACACAGGTAGGACGCCTGGCCTCCTCCCGCCTGCTGGGGTGGGCTCCCTGGACACTTCTGTGCTGTCCCCAGCCCCTAAGGTCTCCCCCTTCCTAGGGGACAAGAAGACTCTGAGAGGTTGGGTCAGCCTCTCAGGCCACTCTGCAGATAGCCATTGGGTTTTGGAAGCAAATCATATCATTCTCTTTCAAGGGATTCTTTCCAAGAGTGGTAGGAAAACTGATATTTTGAATCTGTAACTAGGGGAAGGGAATTCTGTCGATCCGGTGCTTCTGGAAATTCTGCCTTCCCGGCCTAGCATCAAGGGGCTTCTTCTCACCTGCTCTTGGAGGGCTCTCTGAACACAGAGCCAGCAGCAGCGTCACTGAAAGCCATCACTGAATGGGTCTACTCCCTGGACTCATCGGCAGTAGAATCCTCATTATCAGGCAGGAGTGGAAATGGGAAAAGTGCCCTCAGTCACCCTACACTCAGGCTAGATCCTGGCCTCTAGAGGCAACCTTTCTTCTCACTGAGCTTTATTATTGACTTCTTTCCCCCAGGAGTGAAAGTTGTGGTCATGTTGAACAAAAGAAAGATCATAGAGAAAGGAAGGTGTATGTTGAGAGCTTGGGCTTTGATTGAGAATCTGGTCCAAGAATCTGAATTCATTGTCCAAGCGAGGTGGGACACAGAGGCTGTGTAACTTTGGGAAGGTTTGAAGAGTGTATCTGAGATCTATCCAAGGAGTAGGAATATATTAATGATCAGATCTTTTTTGTAAGATTGTGCCTGCTCAGTCTCTTCAGTCCAGCACTTTGCAACCCATGGACTGTAGCCCACCTGGCTCCTCTGTCCATGGGATTCTCCAGGCAAGAATACTGGAGTGGGTTGCTATGCCCTCCTTCAGGGGAACTTCCTGACCCAGGGAATCGAACCTATGTCTCCTGCAGCTCCTGCATTGCAGGCAGATTCTTTACTGCAGAGCCACCAGGGAAGCCTGTAAGATCATAGTGTTTGCTGTGTTGTGAGTGGAGCTTGTTTTAAGCTTTGAATGCGCAGCAGTGGTCTTGGCCTCTTGGAATTTATCCACCCTGGGTGGGTTACCATGTGAAGACCCTTTGTGTGGATGAAGACAGATACCTCAATATGCATTTCTAGAGAGATGTCTATCTAATCTTAAGACTGAGCTCTATCCCTGTTTTTGTGTGAATGAAAACTCAAGGAAACTCAGCTGACCTTTGAGAACAACTCACATGCTTGGAAAAGTTCCTCCTCCTTCATGGATCAGGGTTATGTCTCTTATGTTGCATCCCTCCAGCTCCTTGTGCAGTTCAGTGCATGCATAGGTGCTCAGGAGTCATGTTTGGATTTTGAAGTAGTGACCAGAACTATATACAGAGTCGTGGGCCAGAAAGGAGCTTAATAGTCACCTACTTTTTTCTTCCTACAATATTCCCCAAGTCCTTGCTTGAGCATCACGAGTAGGTGGGAAATCACTGTTCTGCAAGGGGGTCAGTCTCTTCCCTCTAGGCAGCAGACAGTAGAAAGTTTGTGCCTTTCTGTTAATGACATTTGGAATAAAGAAAGTTTGTAAAGTGTCTTTCAGGATGTGTGAGAGTGCTGCTTGTGCTCAGTTGCGTCCGACTCTTTGCGACCCCATGGCCTTGTAGCCTGCCAAGCGCTTCTGCCCATGGGATTTTCCAGCCAAGAATACTGGAGTGGGCCATCATTTCCTTCTCCAGGGGATCTTCCCGACCCAGGGATCGAACCTGCATCTTTTACATCTCCTGCATTGGCAGGCGGGTTCTTTACCCCTGCAACACCTGGAAAACCGCTTATAGTAACACTTAGATATTTTGAGAACTGGACTCCAGTTGGGTACACTGATGGAGGAGGAGAAAAAGATTGTGTAGTTAGGAGGGGGAGAGGCAGAGGTAGCTGTGAAGTGGATTGGGGCTGTGGAGGTGGCAGGCATCTCTGAGTGGCTGTGTTTGCCTCTCTCCTTGTGATGCAAGTGCTGTCATTTACCCAAGTGAAAAGGCTCCCACCTCTCCTCCCCCTGCCACCCCGACTTCCAGCACCAAATCCTCAGTGTAGCTTCTCCTTATTAAAGGTCTTGCCTTATTCCCTCTGACATAATCTCTACCATAACCACTGTCAGCAGGCATGATCATAATTCTTCTCCTCTTAACAGTTTTCATCATTTTCTTTTCGTTTGGTGTGCAGTTCTGAAAATTTTGCTAGTTAAGGTGGTTTTGAGGATAATGACATTAAGTATACTGACTTTTAAGTTCTAAAGTTTGGGTTATGGCCAGAGAAAGCCTTATGATTTAGGTCAACCTGCATGGGGTAAGATTGTGGTAAGGAATTGTGGCTACTCTACAAAAAGTTTAGAAGTTCCTAGAAATGGTGAAAGCCTGATCTCTACCTCAAATAGAAACTTTTGAAAAGGGCACGTGTATAAGTTATTGGAGTCTGATGGGAGAAGCCTGTAGAGCTCATACTCTACAACAGTGATTTGAAGAGTTTCAGCTAAGATGATCTTGATAAGAATCATCTGAGAGTTGGAAATCTCTCCAAGTGTCATAGTTTCAAGGAGAGAAGGAAAAGGATGAAGTGGAATGTTAAGACCTAGAAGTACGAATTTGGACATGAAGACAGCCATCAGGAGAGGCAACACCAAAATGCCACCTGTGAGCCTTCTCACAGGTGGGCATCTCTCATCCAAAGCCAAACAGATCAGAACACCTAAAGCTCTTTTCAGGACAAATACAGGAATGTCATGGAAGTCTGAGTTGTGTTTGATGTCATCCCTTATTTGGGCTTCCCAGGTGGCTCAGTGGTAAAGAATTCACCTGCCAATGAGGAGATGTGGGTTCGATCCCTGGGTCAGGAAGATCCCCTGGAGAAGGAAATGGCAACCCACTCCAGTATTTTTGCCTGGAGAATAATCCCATGGACAGAGAAGCCTGGAGGGCTACAGTCCATGGGGTTGCAGAGGCGTTGGACACGACTGAGCACGCATGCACTTTTTGGGTGGATTGTTTGAATGGTTGCTTCTTCCTTCCATTGTTCCTTCCATCTTTTTCTTCCTTGCTCTTGTTTCCTCTCTTTCTCTGTCTCCATCTCTAAGGGAGTAGAATATTAATTGAATGGGACAAAGGGAGAAGATGATTATCAGTTAATGATCTCAAAAACTCCAGTAGTCATTTGAACTAAAATACAATTTTTTAAAAGTATCTTACCATTCAGCTTTTTCTTCTTTGTAACTGGGGATTTTACTTTTCAAGCCATCTCAGATAGAGGTGCAAACAATAGCCCAGAAAACAGAAGTCCTCCATGCTCCCCCCAGCCCTCACACACTGTGTGATTTTAGGCAAATTTACCTTGTACCCTCTTCTACTTTTAGCGAAGTGGAAGTGTCCCTCCCTCTCTTGGTAGGAGATCTGTGAGCATGTAATTGAACTAACTCAGTTAATGAGACAAATGAGTGCCAGACAAGTTGCTAGACGCAGGAGAGAGAGCTCAATCGTAACAAATCAATTATTTCAGCAGATGTTTCTGAGCATGTTGAGTATCTGTACATGTTGAGTACAGATAAGTGCTCATAGGCCTGGAAGGTTCACTATCTTGACGAATTCAAGATATTGTCATTGTCCTTAGACTTGAACTGGATTTTCTTATTGCTATGGTTTGATAAATGTCAGGATTTATTTAGCATGTGGTGTTAGTCGCTCAGTCATGTCCGTCTCCCTGCCACCCCATGGTTGGTGTATGGGGAGTGCTCCAAATTTGGGTGGCTTTCTTCCCCACCCCCAGCCCCTCTCAACTCCCCCTCTCCCGGCCCCGTGTTCACTGTCTGGTAAATATCTCTTGTCCACAGTGAGAACTATATCTTGCCCCTCATTGTGACCTCTTATCATCTCAGATACATCCTAGGGAAAGAGCCAGGGAACAGAACATGCTTCCCTAGGCCCCTCCACCACATGGGACGTTTGCAGTGACTGGAGTTCTTAGAAATGAGTCTCTGAGTCTATGCAGACATGCCAAGATGACCTGAAGTTCGGAAAAGTACTTTGTAGAGTGGAAATCATTGTCTAAGTGTTGGCAAAACTCTTTATTGCTCATAAACATCACACCTATTTTCTATCTCAAGTTCTGTGCTCTTTTTTTAAAAATCTGTTTCCTTTAAATTTGCTTACCTCCAGGGTATGTGTGGCCACACGGGAGCATATGTATACCTTTTATGTCATCTGAACTAAAGGATGTCTGTATAGATTCCCTGAACTGGAATGGGAGTCCATTTTCCTGTCTCTGGGAGCCCAGTTCTCTGCCCATTACACCCTCAAAGGAGTACGTTTGACTTCTTCTGATGCTGTCTTAGTTACCGCACCGTAAGTGTGGAAATCAGTTAGAAACTGAATTTTCACATTCTCTTGCTCAGTTGCATTCTTCCTCCCAAGATAAGAAAATTGCATCAACCTTCATTGGGCTCCCATGGCAACTTGTTAAATTAGGTCAAGATGTGGGGGCAGATAACGTGGCTTGAAAGCCTGCCTGGTAGCTGAGTTAAGAATACATCAAATGCAACACTGGCTTCCGCCAGAATGCACCTTCTTACCTTGCTGGAACTGCTTATGATTATCAAACTGATACAATCAGAAAGCTCCGTTTTCTTTTGTTTGAAGATACATTATGAACCCCGTCTGATTACAAAACCATCTGAGAGAAGTGGCCCAGTGTTTTCTGTGTATTTGACGGATCTAAACAAAATGCTTTCTAGATCCTTGACAAACATAGGCATCCCTGGGTTTTTTTTCCTCCATTTCAGTAGGTGTAGAATAATATGCTGGATTTTCAAAGAGTGTTGATCCCTTCCCTTCTCTGTCCCTCCAGGCTCCTTTTATCAATGATGAAACTGAGACACACAAAAATGACTTATTCCAAGCCTTCTACAGGAAGGTGGCTCTTGGACTGAACCTTAAGTGCCAGATGTCTCACCTGAGTATGAAATCTTTCTCTCTTAAAGAATGAGAACACTCACTGGTTATCTCAGTTACTCCCATTAGAGTAGATTCAGGGCCTTGTGCCTTGCTTGTCACTCAACACTCTGCAAGGGGAGAGGGCGTGGCGTGCAGGAGAGGGTGGAGCTATGGTCTCTAAACTACCTTCATAGAACTTCACTCCAGATTGCCAGACTAAAGTCGCAGTTGATGCAGATAAGGAATTCTTTCCTGTCACTCCTGCAGTTGGTGTGGAGCCGTCCTGCTGGTAATAGTTGTGTTGTCAGTGTGTAGGTGTGGCCCCAGCTTTGTGTTGCAATTGTTGTATGAAGTGCTCAGGGTCTCTATCACAGAGCCTGGGAAAAGGCTAAGCTCCAAGCCATTCATTACCTGTAATGATTTACAACGGCACCCCACTCCAGTACTCTTGCCTGGAAAATCCCATGGACAGAGGAGCCTGGTAGGCTGCAGTCCATGGGGTCGCTAAGAGTCAGACATGACTGAGCGACTTCACTTTCTCTTTTCACTTTCATGCATTGGAGAAGGAAATGGCAACCCACTCCAGTGTTCTTGCCTGGAGAATCCCAGGGACGGGGAAGCCTGGTGGGCTGCTGTCTATGGGGTCACACAGAGTCGGACATGACTGAAGTGACTTAGCATAGCATAGCATAGCATGCTGTGTAGACTTATGAATAGCTGATCCTTCAGCCTCTGAAAGACTACATTTGAGACCACCAGGAATTCAACTTGAAAGTATTTTTGAGTGAGACATTGCACATAGTGGTACCAGCCTTGTAGAAACGGAAGCCCTAGACAATCCCTCATTGCTTTTCAGTTCAGTCAGTTCAGTCGCTCAGTTGTGTCCAACTCTTTGCAACCCCATGAATCGCAGCACGCCAGGCCTCCCTGTCCATCACCAGCTCCTGGAGTTCACCCAGACTCATATCCATCGAGTCAGTGATGCCATCCAGCATCTCATCCTCTGTCATCCCCTTTTCCTCCTGCCCCCAGTCCCTCCCAGCATCAGGGTCTTTTCCAATGAGTCAACTCTTCGCATGAGGTGGCCAAAGTATTGGCATTTCAGCTTCAGCATCAGTCCTTCCAGTGAACATTCAGGACTGATCTCCTTTAGGATGGACTGGTTGGATCTCCTTGCAGTCCAAGGGACTCTCAACAGTCTTCTCCAACATCACACAGTTCAAAAGCATCAATTCTTCGGCACTCTTGGTTTTCTTTACAGTCCAACTCTCACATCTATACATGACCACTGGAAAAACCATAACCTTGACGAGACGGACCTTTGTTGGCAAAGTAATGTCTCTGCTGTTGAATATACTATCTAGGTTGGTCATAACTTTCCTTCCAAGGAGTAAGCGTCTTTTAATTTCATGGCTACACTTACCATCTGCAGTGATTTTGGAGCCCAGAAAAATAAAGTCTGACACTGTTTCCACTGTTTCCCCATCTATTTCCCATGAAGTGATGGGACCGGATGCCATGATCTTTGTTTTCTGAATGTTGAGCTTTAAGCCAACTTTTTCACTCTCCACTTTCACTTTCATCAAGACGCTTTTTAGTTCCTCTTCATTTTCTGCCATAAGGGTGGTGTCATCTGCATATCCGAGGTTATTGATATTTCTCCCAGAAATCTTGATTCCAGCTTGTGCTTCTTCTAGCCCAGCGTTTCTCATGATGTACTCTGCAAATAAGTTAAATAAACAGGGTGACAATATACAGCCTTGATGTACTCATTTTCCTATTTGGAACCAGTCTCTTGTTCCATGTCCAGTTCTAATTTGCTTCCTGACCTACATATAGGTTTCTCAAGAAGCAGGTCAGGTGGTCTGGTATTCCTGTCTCTTTCAGAATTTTCCACAGTTTATTGTGATCTACATAGTCAAAGGCTTTGGCATAGTCAATAGAGCAGAAATAGATGCTTTAGCATCCCTTGCTTTTAGCCCAAGATAAACTTTCTTCTCATTTTGTAGATAAATTAGAGCCCGTCTACCCTCACACAATAACAGAGTCCAAGGGCCACACACAAAACCTGGGCATTCTGATTGGTCATTGAGTTGTAGGGTTCAGAAACATAAAGCTACTGCTAAGACATGTTTTTGAAGATAAACAACGTTCCTGCAAAAGGAAGGGCTTCCAAGCCCTTCAGTTTAGAATGAAATGTGAGCTTGGGTGGTATCACCTGAAATCACAGTTTTCTGAAGGAAAGCTGGATTGCAAAATCATCTCAGTGTCCTCAGGTACAACCCCCAGGAGAAGCTTCTCATGTGAGTCTCAGTCACTGATGAATGAGGAAAGGAGAGGGGGTCCCCAGAGCAGAAGAGGACTGTGGTGTGAATTTGTGCAGGAGATTCTAATTCTAGCCTATGCGCCCATGGAGATGTTATTAGGAACAGCTTTATAACTGGGGATGGAGGGAATATTCCCTAAGCCAGGTTCTGGAATACAATCTTTCCATGTCCATACTGTGGCTGTAAGGTTATGAGTTGACTACAGTCTTTCCTGACATAAGCGTACAACCCTAGTGCCCTTTTTGTGCAGTCCTGCCATTTACAAGGATCCTGAGGTTCTCATCCCAGGCAAAGCTGGATGTGGCCTCAGACTTACAGGGAGTGTCACTGTCTCAGGGTAGAGCATCCGTGGGTAGCTCCTGGATGGCTGGGAGGAGAAGAGTTTGGCAATGAGAGAGGCAGAAACAGCATCTGCCCTTTCCTCCTCAGAGGCCCCTGTGAGTGGCGGGTTGTAGGAAGCCAGACAAACCCTCTCAGCCTGCGTGGACCATAGCTACCAGCCAGCATCTCAGAAGCTGGGGAATTCTGATTCTCTGCGTTGTGTTTGGCAGTGGGTCCTCAGCGCGCACATGGAATGTGAGTGGAATCTCATTGGAGTAGCGAGTTGACATGCTGCTCAGTTATGAGACTGCTGGGGAAGTACGTTGGAGCTTGGGGGCGGGGGTCCCCGGCAGCTCCGAGCTGGAGGGATCTGAAGCCCCTTGGTGGTGTTGCCTGCATGAAGGTCCCACTGCCTCTGCCTCCTGACTGGTTTGCACGGGGACAGTTGGTCTTAGACATCTGCCACCCATGGAGAAAATCACATGGTGGGAGGACTCAGCCTCGTTGTTCATTTTTTTCCTTCTAAACAGCTTTGAAGATGTGGACAGGGAGGTTCCCTGTTTTTGTCAGTCGCCTTTGAAGACTGCAGCTGGCTGAGCCACCCCGAGTACTGAACGCAGCTCCCCGTAGCTCCGGGAAGCTGCCTTTAGGTCAGAGAGACCCCTTTATACTGTACAAAACAGGTTGCAGATCCTGGTGTTTAAACCACCTGAAGCCTGTGGGTGCCTGGATTTGGAGTCAGGAAACTCACAAGGGGACCCATCTTTTTAGGGGACACAGCACCCCCTTCCCCTGCCAACCACCTGCTTTGAGGCTTCTCTGGGTTTCGCATTTTCTGGGTGGCTGTTTCTTTAACAAATTCTAACTCCATGTGGTGGAACTGGGTGGTGACCCTGCTGGAATGCCACTCTGTCTCCTCTTGGAAGCTCCACCTTTGTGTCTTTGAAGCCGATGTTTCCCCTAAGCAGAATCCAGCCCATGTGTTGCTGAGGCAACCACACAGGTCCTGTTGATCATGAGCAGCTGGCCTGGAAACTCCCATGGCCTCAGCTGCGAAGGGCTCTTCCAGTTGGTCCCTTGATTGTGCCCCATGGCATCTCCTGGTTTCCCGGTCGCCTTCCCAGCTTGGGTGCTGTCGGACCAGTGAGTGGGTCCTCAGCATGGAGACTCATTCCATTCAGCAGACGCATGGAGACTCCTTCCATTCAACAAACGCTACAGTCTACCCTTGAACACACGGGGTGAGGGGCGCCGACCCCTGTGCAGTCAGAAATCTGAGTATAATCCCCACACTTAGCTACTAGCCTACTGTTGACCTGCTAGCATAAACAGTCCACTTACACATATTCTGTGTTTTATGTACATCTACGTGTATTTTATGCATTCCTGACCTCGCTTTTTTTTTCTCGTAATGTTTTCGTATTTCTAGGCTATGTGGTTTGTCTGATTTTTTTTTCTTTTTTTAAATTGCTGCAAATCTACAAAAAGGATTTTTAAAGTATGTTTATATTCAAAAGAAATACATGTATAAGTGGATCTGTGAAGCTCAAACCTGTGTTGTTCAAGGGCCTCTGTGTATCCCTCCCTGTCCTCTTCCCCCTAAAGTGACTTACTTGTGATGCTTCTAGATGGGGTGATTATCATCACCCCATCTGCTACTCTTATGCCTTCAGGTTTAGGTTCAGCTTAAGCACATGAGAGGTGAGAGGCTGTTTGACCTTGGGCTACGTGGCAGAAGCTTCACTGTGTCAGGGTTGAGAGTGGGGACTCTGGAGCCAGGCAGCCACAGTGTGTCCTGGTTTTGCCACTGACCAGCTGCATGGCTGTGGGCCAGCTGACCTCACTGTGCCTTAGTATTCTCATCTGCAAAATGGTCACAATAGCAGTTTCTGTCTCTTCGGATTGTGATGGGAATTGCACGAATAGCTTATGGAAGGCACTCAGCACAGTGTTAGGTCCATAGGAAACCCTCTTTAGGTGCTAATTGTTATCACTGTTTCATATTATTCTCCAGACCTTTTGTTCTTCCAGTACAGTTCTACATTCCTTCTGGTCAGAGGGTGATGGGTTTAACTTAGAGAATTGTAGTCATTCCTGGCAGTGTCTTGGGGAGCACAGCTGATACTTAATTTCAGTTTAGGTCACTTCGTAAAGTCTCCCTGGTAGCTCAGTGGTGTGAAATACCTGCCAGCCAATACAGGAGACGCGGGTTCGATCCCTGGGTTGGGAAGATCCCCTGGAGGAGGAAATGGCAACCCACTCTATTATTCTTGTCTGGAGAATTCCATGGACAGAGGAACCTGGCGAGCTACAGTCCACGGGGTTGCAAAGAGGCAGAGGCAACCCAGCATGCACGCGCCACTACCGCCTAGGTCACTTCAGCTTTTCAGCTCAACCCAACATGAGTGCTGAGCTCTTACTGTGTGCTAGATTCTTGCATATGCATTCATATTTTTTAAAACTGTCACCAACAACCACATGAAGAAAAATCTGTTATTCTTACTTTATGAAGGGGTTAATTAAGGTTCCCAGGGAGGGAAGAGGTCTAGCCCAGAGTCACACAGCAGACAACAAAGAAGAGGCCTTTCACAGTTTTGCACAACATCAGACAATTGGGAGGAAAATATCCAACATTAGTAGCATGTTAGTTTGGGTCTGCTGAGCAGCAGATGTCGAGACATGATTGGACTTGTAAGAAATGTCTGGGGGAGTGGCGGGGACATCTGAAGTACAGAGTGGCAGAGAGCAAGAGAAGGTGGAGGGCTTTCAAAGAGAAGGCGAGGGCCTTTCAGGCCTGGTGGCAGACAGGAAGAAAGGAGACTTGTGAGAAGAACCTCTAAGGGCACAGCAGTTCCAAGGAAGGGGGTGTCCAGGCTCCTGGGAATTTCAGTCAAAGTTGCCCAGTGGGGGAGCTCCCCGCCTGGCAGGAGTGGCCCCATGTGACCTCCATGCCCTGTCCCTGGCTGCAGCAGCCCCAGGAAGCATGTTTTTGGTGGGGACCTGTGGATGGAGTCACAGATGCTCCCTGTGGCCAGAGGGTGGAGCCTCATGTGGCTGTGGCCCCATTAGCCCTGAGTGATCAGTGTGGCGTCTGGTGGGTCATACAGCAGGACGCTGGACCACGATCCCGACGCTCCTGGTGGCCCATGACTGGCTTCTGGATTCAGTGCCTGCTATTGACATTGACTTACCCAACTGCATTGTTTGCTCTGTGACTCACCTCTCCTTGAGCGATAATGAGAGTGAAAGTCGTCCTAAGGTGGGTGAATGTGAAAGTTTGCACTCGGTGTGGAGGCTGGGACCTGCTCTGCCAGAGAGGTGCTCTCAAGACTGGGCTCTGAGGGGGTGTTGACCTTCAGCGCCAAGATGGGTGCAATTTCTCGTGAGGGCCCCTCCAGGCAGGGTTCTCAGTCCTTTCTTCTTTAAAGGCGTGGGCAGTCCCTGTTCAGCTTATCCCATTACAGTGGAACAGAAGTGTTTCTTCTGCTGCCTCCTTGCTGCTCTTAATACTTTCTTCTGTTATTCTATCCAGGCTGGCTGCCACACTTTACATCTGAGGGGTGCTCAGAAATTATTTATTGGATAAAGGCTTGAAAAGTTGTGTGCCCCAGTGATGGTTTAAGATATAGTTCACCACCCCAAGAATTTGAATATGTTAACTAGTCATTTCTCTCATCTTTGATACAAGTGATAAAATAAAGCTTTACTCCTAGGATAAAATAAAGCTCAGAGATTGCATGGAAAATCTACTAGGAAAGGTCCAGGCTTCAGAACTCTGAAGTCTTATTTTCTAGTCCTAATCAGTGAAGCCATCTTTCTTCTTACGACCTAGATGCTTAAGAAGGCATTTTCTTTTTTTTTTTTTTTTTCTTAATTGCCTGTAGGCGTGGCTGGATGATATCACCGACTCAATGGACATGAGTTTGGGTGAACTTTGGGATTTGGTGATGGACAGGGAGGCCTGGCATGCTGCAAATTCATGGGGTCGCAAAGAGTCGGACACGACTGAGCGACTGAACTGAACCGAACTGAGGATATATATATATTTTTATATTTTTAAAAAAGTTTTATTTTTCTAATTTTTACAGTGTTGGATTCTGCCATATAGCAATGTGAATCAGCCGTGATTATACATACATCCTTTGGATATTTATATTAGCTATCTAAAGCATCTTTTATTTCTGAACATAATTTGCACGGTTACTGTTCAGTCGCCCAGTCATGTCTGACTCTTTGCAACCCCATGGACTGCAGCACTCCACCTTCCCTGTCCTTCACCATTTCCTGGAGTTTGCTTAAGCTCATGTCCATTGAGTTGGTGATGCCATCCAACCATCTCATCCTCTGTCACCCCCTTCTCCTCCTGCCCTCAGTCTTTCCCAGCATTGGGGTCTTTTCCAGTGAGTCTACTTTTCTCATCAGGTGGCCACAGTATTGGAGCTTCAGCATCAGTTTGCACTCTATACCCTGAAATCCAGACCTCACTCATTTCTGGTGGCTTCTTAAAAGAATCAGTTACCTAGAAGACATTGGGAGGAAAAGCTCTGAAGAAAGCCACTTCCTGGCTTACGCTTTGCCAGCTCGCTGTCCAGGAGTGTGTCTGAGTGGCAGGGTGAACGTGATTAGACAGAGTTCTTGAGTTTGGAGGGAAGGTGCCTGCCTTTGAGGACAGGCTGCCCCTTTAAGAGAGGAACCGTCTCTTCTCCCTGCAGCCACCCCCACACGTGTATCCTTGAACACTTGCAGGTATGAGGAGCGCAAGCAAAAACAAGGGCCTTTCCTCCAGACACTCAAGTGTGTAACTGTCTTGTGCTCGGCCTCAGGCAGACCCAAGTGAGTCTCAGTTAAGTCTGCCCCAAACAGGGGAGTCTGGCTGAGCTAAGGCCCTCCAACGAGGCTCCCTGCCAGGACGGTCTTGGACATTGATCTCTGGACAAGACTTTCTGCTCTTCTTTCGATTAATACTGATGGGATTTGTCTCTTGGGCCAAACTACAGACATTTGTGGGGAATGCTGGACTCACTGTAGCTCAGCTCTATGTAATTATTAGGTGGAGTGGGCTTGCTGTGGAGTATAAATGATTAGAGAAAAAAAAAAGTACATTGGGGGAAAGAGGATCTAAGTCTGTCTGTGGCCAAGATTTCCCCAAACCAGAAATGTCGGCTGTACTTTCACTTGCAAAGCAGTTTGCATCTGCTCTTTCTGTGCCTGCCTACTTTGAATTAGAGCAGGAACTTCAGAGTTATCCCTCACTTGAAAAAACCTTAACCATCTTTTCATCTACAGTGTTTAAAACATTTTACGTTTATATATGTTAATCATTTTGCTTTTGCTTCTAACTTTGTCCTCTTTCAAAGTTGCTGTATAAAAGGCCAGTTGAATTCTTGGAAGAATATTTGAATTTTATTTAGTGCTTTTGCTATTTTGTTTTTCTATTCCATCTTGTTTTTCCTTGTTTTTCTTTTGAAAAGTCTGCTTTTAAAAATATTTTTTCTGTTGTCAAATTCTTCTGTTTAATTCTACTGTTATGTTTTATATTCCCAAACTGTTCTACACTGTGGTCAGCTCTTTATATATATCTATAAAGCAGGAAGGAGCTGTGATAACTATTTGCATTTTGGAGATGGATAAACTAAAGCCCAGAGAGGTTAAATGAGCTGTATGAGATCACTCAATGAATTAGGGAAGAAGTGGGGTCAAGGCTCTAGACACTTGACTCCCTATTTTTGGCATTTCCCACCATCATGTATATATTTTCATTTTATAGCAAACTGTCGGCTGTCATCTCAGTCAGTATGCCCAATGTCCGACATATTTTTTTGTTTAAATTTTTTGAAACGCTTCCTCCTTTGTTTTGGTCTACTGTTTCAGAGACGTGGACTTGACATTAAAGGCTGGTTTTGTTTTCTTAATTGTTTCCATTGCTAGATATTGGCTATTGCAGCATCCGTAAATGCAAGGACATGAACCTGTTGTCTTTCATGATATTCACAAGGGATGTTTTTCAAGCACCTGTTAGAATGTTGTTTGTGGTTATGCGTTGAGTTATAGGAACTTAGATCCTGGATTGCTGCCCTTGAGTTACTAGCCATTGATAGAGAACAACTGTATAGAACATAATGGTTTAGAGTGATTTGTTGAACCAAAGCATCTCAGCCAGTTACAGAATGGATTGTGTGTGGATTGCGGTGGAGATGAGGTGAGATTGGGTTGAGTTGGGAGAAAAGGAGGGACATAACTCAGAAGAAATGGGGAAGGGCTCTTACAGGTATAAAACAAGCCAAAGTACCATGCAGTCTCCGCCCTTCCGTCTTTTGAAAATCTTCCTGGTGCCCTGGTACTGACTCCTTCATCCTGAGGGAGAGGACAGTGCAGCTTCATGTTCAGTTTGGCCCAGAGGTCAAGACACTGTCAGGATGCTTTCTGTTCAGTTTCTCATTAAACATCAGATCGTAAGAACTGAAAGGAAAAAGAGGGACTTTCGGATCATTTATGAATGATGATTTAGAATGGGGTTGACAAGAAGCGGGTGGCGTTTAGATTCCGGGGTTGCCCACCCACCCCCAGAGGTGGGCACTCCTGCAGTTGCTGTTGTTCAGTCATGTCCATCTCTCTGCGACCTCACGGTCTACAGCATGCCAGGCACCCTGTCCTTTACCATCTCCCGGAGTTTGCTCAACCTCATGTCCACTGAGTCAGTGATGCCATCCTGCAGTAGTTTGTAAGAAAGAAAGACTTGTGAACAGATGGGTCATTTCTGGATTCGAGTGTTCTGTTTTTGCCCCCATCGTTTGGCTGTGGGTAGAGACACCTGGCTGAGAGGGCGGGGCCGCTTGGTCCCGTTCCTCTGTTTTAGGACCACCTGTCAGATGTGTGCTGTCGGAGCCAAGTAAACCCTGCTGCAAGGGTGACCAACCATGAGAGTTTCATAGGTTAAAATAAATGCGGTGTCCTGCCCACACTGAGGTGTTTGATTTGACTTTGAGAGTCGAGCTACAGAGATTAGATTCTCAAAGTAGCAGATGAATCCCCAAAGGACCTGAGGTGTGGTCGTTTTTATTTTGGGGCGCATGTTGATGAAATGTAGCCTGGGAGTCCCCCATATTGTTTGGCCCCAAATATAGTTTAATAGAAGCAGTTTGGGTCACCTTTTCAAAACCCTGATACCTTTCCGCACAGGAGGATTGTTTGAGTAAGACAGTTCAGTAAATGTTTACAGAGCTCACCTGTCCAAGACCGGGTCCCAGGCCAGGCACTGACTATGCCTGTAAGGATCAATCACATGCAACCCAGGCTCCCAGGGAGCTGACAGCTGGATCATTTAACAGCAAGCAGGTTTTTTGATAGCTGGTATTTGTAGGTGAGGCACCAACCCAGGCTCTGGGTTATAGCAGTAGAAACACACGGGCCCTGCCCCTGGAGCGTGTGTTCTAGTGATGAGAGAGACGCAGGGAGAGCCAGTTGTCAGGGCTGGCCCTGCTCAGAGCAAAGCATGACGGGAGGCTGCCTGAGACGAGACGCTGGCTGCCCCGGGGCCTGACTCTTGTGTGTTAGCCTCGCGCTGGGCACAGGTGACGAAGCGAGAATGTGCAGCTGAACTGGAAAAGCTGAAGTCCCCCTCTGACCTCGGTTCACGAGCAGTGAGATCATTGCCATGGCTGGCAACCCCCACGCCTAGAAAATGGAAAGAAAAGATACCCACACGTGGCCACATGGAGAAGGATTATGATCCGGAGCATCGGGAACACCTTGTTAACCTCCCGACCCAGCCTGTGCCTTTCCTTTTACCTAACTCACATCTTAGCCTCAGAATAACGGAGGGAAAAAAAAGCAGGGCTTTTAAATAACTACCCCTCATCTAGATAGATGGGGACCTTCTAGTCCCTAAACAAAGAGAAGGGGTGTAATCAACTCAATGAGTAGAAATTCACTTGAAGTTTTGCCTTAAAAAAAAAAAAGAGAGAGAGATTATAGCCTTAGATTTAACGTGCCTTAGGGGTCCCCCTGGAGGGAGGCATCCTCCTGCGACTTGCTTTGCTGTCCTGGGGTCCCTCCAGGTACCCACCTGATGTTATCTGTCTGGAGGCCATGTCACCATTTTCAGATTGGGGCTGTCAGTGTTGTACTGAGAATTTTCCTCTTCCCCAGAAGCCGAGAAGAACAAAGCAGGCAGAGGAAATTCCCCACTGCAGCCGTGGAGGGGGGAGTCCCCCCCACCTCCCCGCCCCGCCTGCGAGAGAGACTTCCTTCGAACAGGGACCCTCTGTTGTTGTGGCTCAGAGCTTCGACTTGAGAAGCATAGTTTCCCAGTGATGCCACTGGATTCCTGATGTGTGACACCCCGGGGCGGCCTGGTGAAGGCCGCCGTTGACTGCCCTGGGCCCCTGGACAGGGACAGCATTGTGAGTCACACTCGGTGTGTGAGCTCCCCTGCCCATGACTGGCACTATTATTAGTACCATTCTCCGCTCCTGGGACAAAGGTCACTGGGACCAGAGTCGGGTTGGGTGGGTGGAGGGGGCTGGGCCCAGGGCCGAGAGGAGGTGTAAGTGGAATGGAGGCGAGGAGAAGGCTTTTGCACATGAAGATGCGTCAGAGGGAACGGGGCAAGGACGGTGCCCTGGCCCTGCAGATTTGGGCAGACTGACCCCCAGCGATGCAGAAACAGCCCCTGTGATAGCTCACATTGAGTGGGCCAGCCTCAGCCAGCATGTGGGCAAGTCTGGGGCTTGAGAACTTCCCCTGGGTCTAGACTTGGGTGCTACCAGCAGGTCAGAGTTGCCAGTGACCAGAGCCACCTCTGGGAGTGGCCACCCTGAGAGGTCCTGATCTTCCTTCCCAGACCCAAGGGGAGGATGGATACATTGTCATGGAAACAGGCTCCAGCGTGGGACTTTCCACTGGTCCAGCCTGGGGACCAGCCACTCCGACGCCCACATTCCAGACTGTCTGGCTGGGAAAAGAAGCCCATGTCTGTCCTATCTCTGATGCCTGCACAACCTAAAAGAGGTTTGGGGTGTCAGCAGAAATGTGCAACAGAGGAATTTCTGGGAAGCATCATGGGTCCCTTTTATTCAGGGTCACATTGTGGGCTTTCTGAAAGGCTATCAGCGGCTTCCAGAATGCCCAGGTGGGAGCGCCGTGCGTGCCGTTGGCGGGGTTAGGCTGGCGGGATCTCTCCTCAAGAATAAGGGAAGGAAACTCGCGCTGACATCACTGCTGCTCTGACTTCGTTCTTGTGCAGCCCTGCAGACACGTTCCTCCCTGCCTCCCTGTCCTTTCTCTCGGCATCTGGTTTTTCTATTTACCCTCCCTCTTCCCTTCAGTAAATAGGAAAAAAAAAGAGGTGCCACACCTAGGACTTGGGCTCCCAGTTCCCGAATTTCAGTTTTGTGTTCCTTATGAACAAAGGACAACTCACACGGAGGGGAAAAAAACACCCACGTGCAAGGACTCACCCCGTCTCCGGCCACATCCACAGACCCCAGGGATCAGATGTACGCAGACAATGGGGTGCGGCTCTGAAGTGGCAGCAGGAGCAGTGGGAAGAGTTCTGTCTGATGTCCCTCCCTCGTGAGCTGGTCCCTGTGATGGTAATCCAAGCCCCATCCCCACTCTATGGCTGCACATCTGAAGGGTGGGGGCCCGAGGTGGCTCTTGGACCCCCCTCCCTGGGAATCTGGATGTCCTTGCTTCTCCCTGCCATTGACCACAACTTCCCAGGGAAAAGAATCCCCATAATTCTTCCTCTTTCCTCAACCTGGTATAATTAGACCCCTTATCCCTAAAGGGATTTTAAGACAAGTGGAATGAAAGAGGGGCATACCCCGTGGCTCAGCAGTGAAAAATCCGCCTGCCAATGCAGGAGATGCAGAAGACTTAGGTTCGATCCCTGGGCCAGAAAGATCCCCTGGAGAAGGAAATGGCATTCCACTCCAGTATTCTTGCCTGAACAAGCCCATGGACAGGGGAGCCTAGGAGGCTTCATAGGGTCACAAAGAGTTGGCCATGACTGAGCACACACACCCACATACATACAGTATGAGAGAGGTTTGAAGACAACTAGTGGGGGCGAGAAGTAATGAAATTACATGGCCTAATGGTGATCATGAGGGGTGCCGATGGAGCTGGAAGTGTCAGCTGTGTAGAGGACGCCAAGGTCCCCAGTGGTCAGACTGACTGGGAACCACTGGCCATCTGGTATTCTGGACTGCTTGCTGTGAGCCATGAGGAAGAGCTGTTTTTCAAATGCAAGGTCCTTTTACCCACCCAGGACCATTGCAGCCAGTGGGCAGGTTAGATGCCAGCTCTGGGTTGGACTTGCCTGGGGACAAGTCCATGGCTTGAGATGGAGATTTAGGGGGTCAGGCAGGCTGCCTGGATTCTAATCATACCACTTCTGACCTGCACAACCTTGGACAAGACACACAGTGGGTCAGTTTTCTCTGCTGTACAGTGGGAGAAACAAATGTGATAACAATAGTATCTACTCAGGGAGTTATTGTGAGGGGTAAATATTGGGTTGGTCAAAAAGATCATTTGGATTTTTCCCTGTGATGTTACAGAAAAACCAGAATGAACATTTTGGCAAACCCAATAAGATGCTCTAAAACATGACATATTACTATGGTACATAGTAGGTGCACAATAAATCCTCCTGTTCCTGTTTTATTTACCAGGTGTCTGAAAGCAGACCTCTCTCCACCATGTCTATGGTCTGTGGTCTTGACCCAAGAGAGGACCATGAACTCCCTGGCTTATTTTCATAATTTTGGGATAGTTGGTTTTTCCTTTCATGTCTCATTTCAGTGGTTCAGGGGGTATCTATTCTATACTTCTTCAGGATACCTATTATGTCACAAGGGCTATTGTAACTAATTCTATAGCATTTCTTAATAGAAATTTGTTTTTTTCCTACTGCCCATCCGGATGGCTTCTCAATGGATTCCTCATAGGAAGTCACGACAGGACATTCCTTCTGGCAGAGGGTGGTAGCTGGTGACTACTTGGCTGCCAAGGAAACTGCAAATGTGTCTGAGCTGTCTAGAAAAAAATTTTTTTTTTCCATTGGGCTAGAAACAGAGAAGGGGGTAAGGCTTTACCAGTGTCATTCCTGGGACTGTTTCTTCAAATGTTAATATACTTTGCAGGCATTGGCTGAATTATTTAATTCTAGAATATGTGTAAGGTATTTCTTGCAAGACGGTTTTAAAGTGCTCAGGGTTCATTCATAGAAGTGTGAGGTAGACTTATTTCATTTTCCTTGCTGAGCTTGGGCTGGGCTGAGGAGGGACCATTGGGATGCTATTACTATAGCCAAGGCTTCCTTGGGGTGTCCCACCAGTGATAACGTGCACCAGCCGCTGTTTGCTCATAGGCGTCCATCAAGATTACCCTGGGGCCTGGAGTCAAGGTCCCGGGATCGGCCCACTGTTTTCTAACTGTGCCTAGACCAATGTCACCATCATTTTTCCCAAGCACCTTACCCAGCACCGATAGATTGGAGGCAGTCAGCCCAGTCTGCCATGCCTATAAGGAGATTTGGGAGTGGGTTTTAGGAATAAGCAAAATGGTGAACTTGAAATTGTCTTGTAGGTGTGTCCAGGACATGACAAGAGATTGCCCTCCTAGATCATGAAGGGCATTTCTTTATTAGATCGAGAGGCAAGGCAAGCTTGTTTGCTACTGCATCTCCGTTTACTTAGGATCAGACACATTTGGGAACTCAGGTTAAGGATTAGAGCCTAACAAACTCAAGTTTTCTTAGATGAGTCAGAGCATGCCAGGCTTTCTTTGTCTATAGGGACTGGGTCTCTCCAGCTGCACTGTGTCCAGATTGCTTCTGAAACGGTGTTAACAAGGCCTACACGTCTACACAGTGTAGATGTGTAACAAGCAGTGTGGACTGTTGAGCCCATATCTGTCTCTCTAGCTACACCCATAAATCAGATAGGTATCTCTGGCATCGTTGTCATTTCTGAATAGAAAACCATCCTAGAAGGAAATCTATGTAGCACAGACTCTTTTAGTATAAGATAAACTAACAATCAGAGTATATCAGGCCTTCCAGAACTAAGATGTTGGCAGTGTTGATGACTAAGACGAGAATGTGTGTGTGTATGTTGTGTGTGTGTGTGAATTAGAGTCTGCTTAACCACGGTGAATTTCTGAGACAGTGCTAACCTGACCTTTGAGGATTTCATAGCTGGCAAATTAATTTCCTCCCTTTCTTAGTTTGATGCTTGCCTGTAGGCATCTTGGGGAACTGGATTGTGGTAGAGAGGAATATTATGACCAAGAGAACATCTAACTTCTCTTCCCTTGTTAGATTGCCCTAAGGTAATGATGATTCTCCCTCGAAAACCAGGGACCAAAGGGTCCTTACTGTAGACTTTGCTTATGGGCTTTTGACTTCTGCTTGGAGCTGACAAAGACACTCCTCGGTTCATACCTTGAGTACTTCATAAGCAGAAATAATGACTTTGTTTTTGAAGGCCAAACTGACCATGTTGCCTTAGAATATCTCAAAGGAGCAATCCAGGATTTTTTTCTAGAATTTGCTTAGCCATAAAAGATGGACTGACTTTTAAATCGATCTAAATAAGACAATTGATACTCTATCCTAAAGGCAGTTTTGGTGAGAATTCTTCACCGTTTCGGTCTGTTCCACCAGCTCCTGCAACTCTTGTGCTCTGGGTATTCCTTGCTTTCCCCTGGCTGATGGGCTGGGAGGGTAGGGGTCAGGAGTGCCCTGTAATGAGATTCGCTGCTGAGCGTGTGGCGCATCTGGTGTAGTGATTCACCATGGCTTGTGTCTCCAGGCAGCGGACCGATCCAGCTGTGGCAGTTTCTTCTGGAATTACTCACGGATAAGTCCTGTCAGTCTTTCATCAGCTGGACAGGAGATGGCTGGGAATTCAAGCTTTCTGACCCAGATGAGGTAAGGAGGGAGTGACTTGAGTGTTGTGTCCAGGGAGGGTGAGAGAGAGCTCTGGGGATGGGTTGTATGGGGAATGATGGTGTTTTCTAGGGTTTCAATCCCAGCTCTTCCACCTGCTACTTGGGGGACCTCCTCTGAGCCTGAGTTGCATCATTTGGAAAACAGATAAAAGACCTATATTGCCCGTTCGTTTTTCAGCTTAATGGATAGGATGTGCCTGCAGTGCCTGTCACATGTTAGGCCTTTTGTAAACACAAGTTGGGCTTCCCTGGTGGCTTAGTGGTAAAGAACCCACCTGCCAGTGCAGGATACTCAGGTTCAGTCCCTTGGTTGGGAAGATCCCCTGGAGAAGTAAATGGCAACCCACTCCTATATTCTTGCCTAGAAAATGCTATGGACAAGAACCTGGTGGGCTGCAGTCCATAGCGTTGCAAAAAGAGTTGGAAATGACTTAGCAACTAAACAACAAAAACATGAGTTGCCTTCTCTGACTTTGTTCCCTTCTTGGCCTTGTGGTTCTGTGAATATGGAAGGCGTCTGACAATTTGAGAGGCCTTCAAAGTTTGGTGAGATTTGCTCATCATTTTGTTTTTTTGTCAACAAACCGTGAGGGGAGGAGGGAATACACTGAGTCTGAGATGAACATATACACATTGCCCATGGGCTTCCCTGAGAGCTCAGTTGGTAAAGAATCCACTTGCAATGCACGAGTCTCTGGTTCAATCCCTGGATCAGGAAGATCCACTGGAGAAGGGATAGGCTACCTACTCCAGTATTCTTGGGCTTCCCTTGTGGCTCAGCTGGTAAAGAATCTGCCTGTAACGCAGGAGACCTTGGTTCGATCCCTGGGTTGTGAAGATCCCCTGGAGAAGGGAAAAGATACCCACTCCAGTATTCTGGCCTGGAGAATTCCACGGATGTGCATAGTCCATGGGGTCGCAAAGAGCAGCAAGGACCTACTGTATAGCACAGGGAACTCTAGTCAATATTCTGTGATAATCTATAAGGGGGAAAGATCTGAAAATATATGTATGTAGAAGTGAATCACTTTGTTATACACCTGAAACTAACACAACATTGTAAATCAGTTATACATCAATAAGAAAACAAAAACAAAAAAACAAACAGTGAGTGGTTGCTATGTGACACGCCCAAATTCAGAGGATGCAGAGCAATAAATAAGAGAGAGGCCCTCTGTTCCGGCTGAAGTGAGAAGCCCTGTGCCTCGGGGAAAAAAAAAAAGATGTTTCCTGTTGATGAAAGACAGGTGTGACTGTAACTCAGTCCTTTATCCCTCACATCAGATTTCATGCTTTCAAAGCAAAGACGTTCTATTAATAATACAGGGTAAGAGGAGACTCTATAGTGTCTCCTATAAAAAAAGACTTTTTTAAATATCAAATGCTTTAACTCCCATTCCATAGAAGTTCAGGGTCACTGCATTTTCATCAGCTTAAAGAGTCAGCTTCACTGCCAACCTGGTCTAGCCCTCAAAACTTGGAATTCAGAAAAGTAACTTCTTTGTCGACGAATCTCTAGCCATCTTTTGAACATCATGGGTCATGACCAATGAGTGCAGGCATATTAACATGGATCTTGGGCTTATTCTGGAAGTGCTCACCCCTCTTCTTTTTCAAAAATTAAATTTCAGGTGGCCAGGAGATGGGGAAAAAGGAAAAACAAGCCTAAGATGAATTATGAGAAACTGAGCCGTGGCCTTCGCTACTATTATGACAAAAACATCATCCACAAGACAGCGGGTAAACGCTACGTGTACCGTTTTGTGTGTGACCTGCAAAGCCTGCTGGGGTACACGCCCGAGGAGCTCCATGCCATGCTGGATGTCAAGCCTGACGCCGACGAGTGATGGATGCTGAGGGGCCGGGGAAACCCTGCTGAGATATTTCAGAGAACAACCATGTCGGTCGGACTCTTAATTTTTTAATTGTTATTCTATTTTTAATTTTCCAGAACTCATTTTTTTTACATTCAGGGGTGGGAGCTAAGTGAGCTGCAGCTATAATCCATTGTGCGCCGTTGAAGGAGAGCCAGGACTGGTGGGGTGGGTGGGACAAGAAATTCTGGAGCGAATTTTCAGGAGACAAGGGCCTTCTTAGAAGCTGAAGAATCTGGCTTCAGGGTGGAAGAGACTAACACATCCAGTCATTCAAAAAAACAAATCATCCACACACACAAAAAATGTCTTGAGTTATGGACCTATTAGCAAAAGAAATTGATGCACCAGGAGTCTTGAAATTAATGAAAGGCAATTAATTTCCTTTTGTCTTTAGGTCTGGGAGGGCAAAAAAGAGAGAGGTAGGATAAAGCCTTTTGTTTGGGGGTGCACTAAAAAATCACGGACTGTTGACCTTTTTGTTCTACTTTTGAAACAAAGATGGACTTCAGTGGGGAGGGGCTGAAACTGTTTTTGTGTTAAAATTTATTCTATTAAATTTTGTGCCAGTATTTTTTTTTTTTTTCCTTAAAAATCGTCTTAAGCTCTAAGGTCGTCTCAGTATTGCAGTATCATGCAATTTTGTTTTTATTTGCCGACTGAGGATTCTGACACAGTGAAAGGAAACTGTTTATATAGACCCCACTGGAAAGACAAAGCGCCCTCACTGAGATTTGGGGATCCCAAGTTCATGTGACTGATGTGCGAAGGAAAAAAATGATGCTAATTTGGGTACAAGGGAACTGTGCATGTGAGTTTCTCCTTTTAAGTTTTAAAAATTGTGAAATTTTTAAATTTCCCTCTACTTATTTGTCATGAGTGTATTCTCAGAGTTTGGACTTAACATTGAGCTAAGAAGCATTAAATCTTTGAACTGAATGTATTTTACAGCCCTGCTTTGGACAATAGTAAATGTAGGAGCACTGTAGAAGTCTTAGGAAAGAGGAAGTGAAGGGAGAAGACTGACCTGGTTCTCTACTGGTTTTTTAGACTTGTAACATACATGACTTGGAATAAAATCTGTATGCACGGGCATTACCCCTCAGGTCTTAGGAAATAAGTCCTGAATGCATGTCCTTCCCAACTAACACTCTGTACTTTGTCCTTTGTGTCTTATTTTCCCAGCATCCCACATTTATCACTTTTCCCCACTCTGTTGTTCAGTAGAAGGAAATGTACAGCTTTCTGATGGGTGAGTGAAAGAGTAGCCGCAGACATGTCATGAGTTGGAGAGTGTCTGATAAAGCCATTTAGATGTCCTGGGTTTTAGAAGCCATGGCAACTGAGGGAGCCTAGGAATAAAATGTGGCTCGGCTGTCTTCGGGAAAAGGGCAAGGCTTTCCTTTGAAGGGTTTAAGGCAGCTGTGTCGGGTGTCAGGTGAGACTAGGTGGGCAGGCAAAGGTGCACAGAGCAGATGCTATAAGGGCCCTGTGCTCGGATCTGTTGTCCCGGTGCAGGGTAAGGGAAGGTTGGTAATTGCAAAGGAAGGAAGCTTGAAGGCATAGGAACTATAAGGAAAGGAGGTTGGGTGTAGCAATAAGGTGGTCCATGAGATTCAAATCTACTTTTACTTCTCCCAGAGTTGAACTACAAACATCAACTGAGGCCATTGTCAAGGGTCATCTGAAAATGGAGTTTGGGGAGAGGGGACCAACATCTGACTACTAAGGAAAAGTGCCTAATACAATTAGAATCCCCTCTTCCTCAGCTCGACAGATGCCAGATTCAAAAGGAGGGTGACGGGGATGGCTTTCAGCGAGGGAGGGGAAGAAACCCTCAGGACGGGCTTCTCGGGGTTGGCCCTTGTTGGGCTCCAGCTGAGAAACTGGAAGTCTACTAACTACCTTCTAGCATAGCTTCAAGAAAGTGGATTGTTTTCTCCCAGGTCTTCTTGCAGACCCCGGATTATCAGGAACTTAACTCTGTGATTCACGCGCTTCCTCATACCGAGAAATCGGAGCACCCGCTTGGAAAGCAGAGGCAGCATTTCGCCCAGCTGTGTATTGTGATCTTCTTCCGGACGCAGGTGCCTTAATGAAGCTCTCGACATATTTTAGGAGCTGCTCAGGGAGTGTTAGGCGGAACTGTTTGGACTACATTGCTTTCTCTTAGATTATGTGATCTTTGTTGGGCACTGGCAAAGATGTGTGTGCGCGTGCGTGTGTGTGTGTCTCTGTGTGTGTTTGCAGACGTGCAGAACTGCAGCTGAGAGAATGCTGGGGCTTTCTCATGATGTCTTTCCACATTTCAGTGATGAGTGAGAGTAGAACCAAGGCCAGACTTCGGTCCTTGCTTCTTTGCCACCAGGCATATCACTTTCTCAGCTCAACAGCCCTTTCCTTTTAAATCGATGCTGAGACCCCCCCCTCCCTGTGTATGTCTGACTCCTGCCATAATTCATGTAAACAAGTGCCTCCTCATGCTCTTCTGCCGCTTGTTTGCTAAGATGCACCCCTCTCCCCCACACTGCTCTCTCTCCCCGTCCAGCATTTTCAGTATTTGTAGATAGCGTGTTAGTTCAAACAGCTTTGTCAATCTGGCCAGATGCTTTTTTTTTTTTTTTTCCTCCTTCTGTCCAGAGACCATCCCAGGAAGAGTGGTGGGTGGTTTATACACTGGAAATGGAGCAGAATTGTTGGATTTCTGCTTTAAAAAAATAAAAACACATGTTAACTTCAGAGGAAGGATGGGCAAATCTGGTTGAGTTGGGTGAAACTCTGTTTTCCTGGAGATGCATCTGTTAACCCATGTTGGTTTGGGCTGTAGGGTTCAGAGTCACTTTGGTTCCCTTTCGCTTTCAGGGGAGGGACTTCCCTACACAGAGCCCTGGTTTTGTGGCTATGGAGATTAGAGGTAACATTCAGAGATCAGATATGCTTTTCCTCACTTTGGGGCTGAACACTCTGGGTTTTAGAGCATTAACCTGCCTAATCTTCATGGTGAAAATGACACCTTCTCTATCCTAGTCATGCTGTGCATGCTGCTTTCTCTGTTGGGGTCTATATAAATGGGTTGAACTCTTAATCTACATTCCAAAGAAGTTTCGAGGAACCATAAATATATGTATACATATACATATATAAAATATATATATTAAAATGAAATTTATCTGTATCAGGAATACTGCCTCAGTTATTGAACTTTTCTTTAGAATACTTTTTTTTTAAGCTGAGAAGTATAGGGGTGAAAAAGATGTTATATTGTGTTTGACTATTTTCCAACTTGTATTTTCATATAATTTATATTTTTTAAAAGCTGAAAATTTAAAAGCAAGATGAAAAAAAAAAGGAAAAGCAGGTGCTTTTTAAAAAATCAGAACTGAGGTAGCTTAGAGATGTAGCGATGTAAGTGTCTATGTGTTTTTTTTTTAATGCAAAAAAAAATTTCTTATGGGGGAATTTTTTGTTCGTTTATTTTAGTAGCTGATGCTGGCACATCATTTTGCTGGAGAATTTTTTATATACTGTAGCCTGATTTCATATTGTATTTTAAACTGTGTGAGATTAAAAGCAAAGAAATTCATTCATAACAACGTGGGTTTGGTTCCATTCTTTCCTGTCTGGTTCATGTGTGAAAGCAGGACAAATTAGCCAACCAGAGACAAGCACAGGAAGGAATGCAACTTCATCTGATCTCACCAGCTCTGCACCATTTCAGATAAAGATTTCCTAATAAAGCGCGAACTAACACAGGAATATGGGGAAGTGTCATCTGACATCCCAGTTTCTGAAGATGGAGTCATCCTTTGTGGAATGTCCCCGCCTCATCATACCACATTTTGATCGTGTCTGAGGACTAAGAGGCACATGAAGAAACATTTTAATGACTCAACAGATAAACATTTGATTTCAGCTAGGTAAAGTTCCTGATATTAACACAGGGCATTGAATATCTTTGGTCCACACTTGGGAACAGCCCTCTTCTCCCTCCTTCTTACACTTATTTTGTCCTGTGTCGATTCAGACCCATCACATCCATCTTGGCCCCAACTCTTTTGAGGGGCGCTGAAAATGGGGAATGGTAACATCCAAGCCTTCAGCAGTCATAAATACAATCGTATTTATAGGTGCTTTGGGGAGAAGGGTTAGGAACACATGCTGCATGGTGCCTCTTCTCTTGTTAAAACTGCAGAAGGTGGATGTTTTTAATTAACACCAGCATTCACAACATGAGTCCCGACTCACAGCTGGAAAGAGAATTTTTGCTGAATTGGTCACAAAGAGAGCTCTGTTTTTGGAAAATCGCTTTCTTCCAGCCTGGAGCTTGAGGTTTCCTGAGTGCACATTAAATACTGACTGTGTGGTCCAGTGGTCAGGGAGCCCAACTGGCCAAGAGGAGGGCTCCAGGTCTACCTCCCAGTTAAGCCATCACCACTCACTGAGGGACCATGGTGAGATGGCTGGAGGTCCTTATATTTTTTAGTCTTCACTTGGCAACCTGGGCAAAACCACAACTCCAGAGCCAACCTAAGGCCACATCTGAGCTCTTCTCCCCCTGAATTCACAGAATAGAGAGACCAGGACTTCGTCTCAGTCAGGGATCTGGTCAGAGAGCTTTACATCACTGTCAAGATGCTGTTATCCCTACAGAGTATGTTACTTCATGCTGGCTAGGTTAAAAGATACCAGATACACTTGAAGGAATCAGCTTAGACCTCTGTTGGTCATATGATTAACTTTGACCCATGAGTTGTTAGAAGAAATAATGCAAGCAAAGGCTTGCATTGTGCTTGCCTGATAGCAGCGTGTTCTCTTGCACCTCTGCCCATGCCATGAGAAGATCAGGCCTCAATTTTCCCCCCTGCTCCAGTTTGAATGAGAGGAGCACTGTCCATCCAACTCACCGTCCTGAGTCTGGAATCAAATTCAGCCTGGTTCAGCCTAGATCATTTCATCCCAAGCTGGCTGGAAAGCATATAGTGAGATTAAACGATTCTTTTAAACTTCCCAGTGTTAGAGTGGGTATTATACAGCAAGAGCTGCCTTTAACAGTGTTAAACATGGCAGTCTCTGGGTTGCAATGCGTTTTCATTTCTTATTTTCCTTTCACATTCTTTACAAATGTTTTGTTTGCCTTTTTAATACAGATAATTTAAAAATAAACCATATATGAAAAATTCTAAAAAACAAAGCTGATGATCAGACATCTACAGGTTTTAACAGGCTTTGGGCAGTTGTAGGATAGAGTAATTGCCCAAGGCTAGTCTAGCTCCACACTGCTATGACCTTGGAGCAACCTACAGCACCCATGCCAAAAATAAATGAATACCTCGTGACCAAAAATTGAGCGAAAGAGCTTACCCATATAATGAAGTGTAACTATTTTAACCTAAAGGAGGAAGAGGATTGTGAGTGAAATGAGCCAGGCAGTGGAGACTACAGAGCACACAGGTTGTCTGTGGGCTGGGTCTATAGCACAGAGATGCCCAGTATGTCCTTGACAAGAGTCAGGACTCGCCTCTGCAGCTCAAGTGTCTGGCAGTAAGACCATGGGGTTGTCTCGGAATCCTGCAGAGCAAACCCCCCATGAACTGGCTGAGTGGAGGCTGCCCCTCCAAGATGCAAACGAATCTCCTGTCTTGTCTCCAGTGGCTCAGCCCCACATTACATTCCTGCCTCGTCCCTGTAGAATTTGAGTTTGCCGGCCCTGTGACCATCTCTCCACCTCCCATGCGTTCTTGTGAAACTTGACGTTATTCTGGAAACCTACCGTAGAAGAGAGCACAAGAGGTCATCGAGTTCATCAGAATCAGCTGCTTCTAAGCCCTTGTTGTTTCTGTGAAGCCATGTTGCCACCCAGGAACTCTGAAAGGTCCCTTTTGATGCTGCTGCTGGTGGCTCACCCTCCCTGGGAACCACAGCCCTGGTTACTAAGAGAGATGCTTCATACACCCAAAGGGGACAAGGACAGTCTTCTTTCGGTAAGGAAGCTTTCCCAGTCCCACACCCTTTCCAAACCCCGCTTCTCCGCAGCGCTTCTCTGGGCTGTGGTTTGTGGTGAAAATGCCAGTTGTACAGAAACCTTTCTGTAGCTCAGATGCAGGGCTCCTTGACCCTCCAAGGCCTGTGCCCTTTAATGGGTTTACTGCTCAGCATACCGCAGATTGTCTTCTGGTCCGTGAGATTACTCCCAGTTAGGAGAATCCTCCCCAAAGAACAATGGAGAGCAGAAGAGAAAAGGTCTTTTTAAGGCCCCTCTTGAAATGAGGCAGGGGTTTAAGAAAGTCTGATAAAAGCAGCTGTTGATTGACCAGTGAAAATGTTAAAAGGCTTGAAATTGAGGGGGAAGTAAAACATTTATTGGGAATTGAAAACTCCAGATTAGCTGAGGAGGGGGCCTGTGGCCTCTCTGCCTCTTCGGTCAGTGCCATTTCCTGCTTTACTGAATATCCCAGACCCTTTCTTTTTTTCCCCCATTTTCCTGGAAAATATTTCTACCCTGGGAAAGCCGGTTTCATTTGATTGCCTGGTGTACCTCAATGTGCGGATGCCCAAGGTGATGACAGTGATGATCATCTGCCTGGAGCAGCCCCGGGGGCTCAGCAGTGGCCAGCTCTCAGCACCTGCTGGGCGATCCCCAAAGCCTAGTCCTGCATCTCATCTCTCCTGCCATCCGGGTTCTAGTGGGCTCTCAGCCACAGCATCTTTCAGAGCTGTGAGGTCAGGTCAGCGCTGGTCCTTCCGTGTGACAACACGTGGAGAAACGAGGAGGTTGTCAGCAGCCACTTAAGGGAACTACAGCAGTCAAGAGACAGCCACTTTCTCCCTCCCCTTCCACATTGTCAGCCCAAGACACTGCCTTGGCAGGAGCAGGCTGTCTTTAACTTTTCTACAGGCAAATCCTGAAATTGAATCATGACTCTTATGCCCTTTCCTCCCAGCTCCAGTCCCCTTTCTCTACTCTGACTCTCATCCATTTTCCAGGTAACACATCCTAGTTTAAAGTTGACCCTAGTTGACTTCCCTGGTGGCTCAGACGGTAAAGACTCTCCCTACAGTGCTGGAGACCCTGGTTCAATCCCTGGATTGGGAAGGTCCCTTGGAGGAGAGCATGGCAACCCACTCCAGCATTCTTACCTGGAGAATCCTCATGGACAGAGGAGCCTGGCAGGCTACGGTCCGTGGAGTCCCAAAGAGTAGGACACGACTGAATGACTAAGCACACACACACACACACACAATTTCTATTAGTTCTAATGGGTTCCAACAGTCTGCTCAGTGCTGATGTTCAGTTTGGGTTCTGGGGTGGCAGAAGGCTTTTATCTCCTGGTTTTCAGAAACTAAAAACACGGAGTCTTGTAGATCACAGTTCATGGGATTATAAGATGTTCTAGCTGGAAGGTACCCTACACGATGACCCTACCACCCAAATTTATTCAGGTAAAATGGTCCCTGAACCACTGCTGTGTAGTTCTCAGTGTGCCCAGTATTAGGGAAACCAGAAGGGGAATAGAGATGCAGTTCCCCCTTTGTCTGCTTTTAGTGAATGACGGGCTGTAGACAAGTAACTGGAAGACTTCCTATCCAGTGGAATAATGGGGTGCTTTGGTATCAGGAGAAACACTGAACATGGAAGAATTTATATCCTAAAGGAGAGTAGCAATTAGCTAGGTGGAGAGGGAAAGACATTCAGGTCTAGAAGTGAGAAAGTGTGTGGACCAATAGAATCTGGAAGTTGTTCTGGGACCCCAGAGCACAGGATGAGAGAAGTTGTGGTGACAGGTAAGGATGGGGAAACAGAGGAGACGTCTCAGTGCCTTGTGGGCCAGGTGAGAGTAAGGTGGGGCCCCGAGGATCTTCCCAAGGCCAAGTCACTTGACCCGAACTGTGCTCAGAAAGATTATTTGGGCTGTAGAGCAAGGACGGATCAGAGGGACAAGGATGGGGTCAGAGAAACCAGCCAGAAAACAGTTTCATTTGTTTGGGAGAGAAGCCTTCCAGAGAGTTAGCCATGAGTGGATCAGCAAGGTGCTTATGAGATGAAATTTCCAGGACCGGGTGGTTGGTTGGTGTGGATGGGGGCGGGGGAGTAGGGCCACTGGGGTTTGGGTGGTGCCCAAGGATGACTATTACAGTCCTGTGCTCAGTCACCATGTCCCCAGGGCACAGATGTTAGGTCTGGAAAGAGCCTTAGAGATAAAGTCCAATTCCCTCATCCTGTAGTTGACTTGTGGTGACAGAGGTGACAGGTTTTAGCTCTGCTGATTCTAAGGCCATACTTATGTATCCAATGAAGGTTTGTCCCTCCAACACAGGTGAGAAATAGTCCATCTCTTCCCTCCCTCCCTAACTCCTTTCCTTCTCTCCTTCCCACACTCCTTTCCAGCTGAGAATAAGAGCTATTCAGCTTTCAGATGAATATGACAAGTCTGCCTGTGTGACTAACATAGACTATCTCCTCTCATCATGGCAGTCTCCATGGAGCCCAGGACATGGGCCTCCATCCCAGGCTGTAATTGAAGAGAAAGAGGAGGTGTTACTTCCTCTGCTCCAGCAGTCCCTCTCTGGCCTCCCTCCTCTCCCCAACCACTCACTTCCCCCCACCATGCCCCTGGAAGCTGTCTCAGCCCCACTTGCTGAGAATCACTTAGCATTATTCCCAGGACCTTGTTTGGGACAGAGGAAAGAGCTGGTATCTGTTCGATCAGCTCTGTGACAGCTTCCCCTTCCCCAGCCAGCACTTCTTGCCATCTCTAAATCTTGGTTCACACCTCTCCTCTGAGATTGACAGCCTCCTGCTTTTTAAAAAATTTATTATCCCAGTTTTTTGTGACTCTCCCTCTTTTTCTCCCCTGTTCCCTTTATTCTCCATCTGAATTTCCTCTCTCTGTCTCTCTTATCTTATATATCTAGAGGGGAAATGTCATAGGCTGGAGACGAAAAGCAGTGTGACATTTAAGAGTATGGACTCTGATGCCACTCTGGGGCTGTGTGACTTTGGGCAAGTTAATTAACCTCTCTGTGTCTCAATTTCTTCATCCATGAAACAAAGATGAATAACCTCTCTGTATCCCAATTTCTTCATCCATGAAATAACCTCACAGGATTGATATAGTGTTTGCTGTTTAATATATCTTGAACCTTGACACACAGTAAGTGATATGTAAGGGTTTTTTGTTTGTTTAGTTGCTAAGTCGTGTCCAACTTTTTGTGACCCCATGGACTGTAGCCTGCCAGGCTCCTCTGTCTATGGAATTCTCCAGGCAAGAATACTTGAGTGGGTTGCCATCTCCTTCTCCAGGGATTGAACCCGAGTGTCCTGCTTGGCAGGCAGATTATTTACCACTGAGCCACAAGAGCTAGTAATAAATGAGAAGCTACATCTCAAGAAAGCTTTTCTTTCCCTCCTGGGAGAACCATTTTTCCCCCTGGATTCATGGGACAAAGAGAAGTCTTGGGCGTTCAGGGTAAAGTCTCTGAAGGGTCTGTCTGCAGAGCCCGGAGTGTCTGCTCCGCCCTCCCAGGCCTCGGAAGGGAAGGTTCTGGTGCCAAGGCCCCCTGCCTGGCACAGCCAGCTCGCTGCCACAGCTGCAGGTGGGCAGAGCGCTGGCTCCGGGCTTGGAAAGGCGGACGTTGTTCCGGCCAGCTCCAGGACTCAGCGTTTTCCACTACTCCTCGCTCTGTTTGTTTTCCTCTCTGGGCTCCCCCCTCCGAGTAGGGGCTCCTGAATGACGTCCAACAGCAACGCTCGGCCTGCTCTGAGCCTTCCCGTTGGCAGTGGAGGGCCCTGGGCTGGCAGCCCCTGCATGGGGCTCTCTTGCTCACAAAGTGCCATTGTACAGGGCGGTCTGTGGGAGACAAATGCAAGGGATTTCAAAATCAACGGCAAGTTATTTTTATCTGTGGAAGGGCTGAAATACCTTTGTTTTCCATCTCGGAAAACAAACCTTAATGGATCTCTGAGCTGCAGAGAGCGTCTCCATTTGTTCCAGGAGTCAAGTTCACCAGGGAGGCTTCTGAAAGGATGCAGTTTAAACCCCAGGCTGCCAGGGCCCACGTGACCCTCCCAGGATGGGATCTTCCAGCCTTGGTCCCAAATCTATGTCTGGTGTGAACTTCAAGCCCTGGAGCTTTGCTCCTACTGGTGACTGAGCACTGACTTTGCTCCTCCAGAGGGGGTGCCTTTTTGTTCCCCCACCGCCCGTGCCCCCCAGTTCTTCATGGACTGCTTCTCTCCTCCAGGCCCTCGGCCTTCAGCGGGGCCCAACTCAGGACTATCTCACGGGCAGATGTGCACACTCTGGGGTCACATAGAATAAGACATGGACTATGGGAGGACTTTGACTCCCCTTCATTTTCACTCCAAAAATAGAAGACACATTTTTATTTATTACTATGGAACACCCTTATCCATCTCAGTGCTTTTGGTCAGCCTTCTTCAGCTCCTGTGCATGTACTCAAAGCACTGTAAGGGGACGTCCCTGGTGGTCCAGTGGTTAAGAATCCATTTGGCAACTCGGGGGACTGAGGTTCAATCCCTGGTCACAGAACTAAGATCCCTCATGCCATGGAGCAACTAAGCCTGCATACCACAGTTGGAGGGTTGGTGCCCTGCTACAAAAGATCCCACGTGAGGCAACAAAGATCCTTCAGGCAGAACCTAAGACTTGATGCAGCCAAATAAACAAATAAATATTTTTTAAAAAGCACTGTAGGCCAAGCATGGATCATGCAACACAGAAGGGGGTCTACACCACTACCATTCTTTCTCTTTTTGCTTCCAGAAAATTACAATATTTTAAGGTTTACATGTATGCAATGAGCAGATATACAACCCAGAATATCTAATTTTAACCAAACAGCCCTCACAAAAGAGACAAGTGGCTTAAAATGTTTTCTGCAATGAAACTGGATTATACATGATAGGAACAGGTCAGGCACACAAAGACAAAAAAAAAAAAAAAAAAGTGGGATTATGTCTTTAACTCCTGGAACAAGTTATTTGTCAGCCATATGCCAAGGTTAAGACAATAATTTAATTATATTTGGCAAAAAATTTTTCCAAATTATCAACACTATATTAAATATAGATGTAAATCCATTGTCGTTAATAAACAGCGCCTGGGCACTCATGTTGTTATCAATCAATACTAATAGACATTAGCTAGTGCATCTAATCCATAAATAAATATGCATATGTTGGAAGTGCTGCTCAAAGAATCTTTGCTGATGGGGGTATAGGGTCAGAAAATTTTTGAGATGACGGCTATAAAGGAGTATTCTCTGTGAGCTGGCAATTTTTCTGCTTATGATGGAGAAAGCTCATTTGCAATCAGTTAAAATCAGGGTTTAAATTCTGACTCCATGACTCAATAAACTACTCAGTATCTTTGAGTCTCAGTTTCCACAAAATCACAATAATGCCAGTCATCTCGCAGGTCCATTTTGAGGGTCAATATAATAATTTATATTAATTACACAAGTTTGTGTGCATGTGTCTCTCAGTAGTGTCTGGCTCTTTTTGGAGCCCCTGGACTGTAATCCAACAGGCTCCTCTGTCCAAGGGATTTCCCAGGCAAGAATACTGGTGTGGGTAGCCATTCCCTTCTCCAGGGGATCTTCCCAACCCAAGGATCGAACCCAGGTCTCATGTCTCCTGCACTGGCAGGTGGATTCTTTACCACTAGGGCCACCTGGGAAGCCTACGGCCTCTCCCTCCAAAACACTTAAAATGTAAGAAGCGCTCAGGGATGCTTCTCCTTTTCTTGGTCTTCCCCTTGCTTCTGCTAGAGCTGGGGAAGATCAGAGAGTTCATAATGGAATGGAGCTCACTCTCCAAAATCCCACTCTGACCCTCAGGGAACATTTCCTTGTGACTGAGAAAGTGAGCCTGCGGTTTTCAATACATGACTGGCTGTTCTTGGCTGTAAGAGGAGAGAAGATTTGAGTGTGTCTGTGTTTAGAAACAAGCCTGGGGAGGCCCTTCCTGGTGGCTTCCTAACAAGTGTGCAATAAATGGTCCTCTGTTGGTTTTAGTCGAGTTCCCAGCAGACCATTTTTTCTACATCAGAAAGTAGAGATCAACAGTGCTGCAATTGGCAGTAATTAGCCCCCCATGATGCAGCTCAGCCACAGATCTCAAAAGTGAGTGAGCCATGGATATGGAGAAAACCCCACCCAGCCTGGGCCCCTGGCCTTTGGCAGAGGATCAAGCACCACCCAGCTGTGTTACAGAAGCGGCAGGGTGTGGGGGTAGAGTGGGGAGTGAGGCTCAGTCCTTCTGGTTCATTTCCCCAGCTGTCATTTAGCACATGAGGATGCAAGATGAAAGATGGTGGACCCCTAAAAGTGTGACAGCTGCCATCTTCCTCTCCACCCATAACTGTTTCTCCAACCAGGATTTGGATGAGCACGTAAAAGCCAAATGCCAGCTTTGAGAGAACATTGATCAACATGGACGCCCCTTACCCCCTCAGACCCCCATTCTCAAAGAGCTTCAGGCTCAAGTCTGAGTCCCAGCTCTTCCATTCCATTGAAATTGAACCTGGGAGAACTTTACGAGGAGTCAGAGACTCCATTTCAAAATCTCAGAGAATGATCCATGAGTCTTTCATTCACAATCCTAACGTAGGTGACGCAAGAAAGAGCAAATGAGGTGGTTCAAGGCCAGCATTCCAAGTGTGATGTAGATATTGGAAGAGATTCACTTCACACAGAAACAGCCTCCAACCAAAGGTGGAGGGAGCTGCTGTGACCTGAGTGGTTGACACAGAAGCTGTTCCAGTCCACTGCTCTGTGGGTGACCTCAGCAGTGAGCTCTCCTGCCATCCATTCCAGACAGGTGACCAACCTGTGAGTCAGGCTTGCCTGGGCAGGAGGCAGCTGATACAGAGAATACACCTCTTCCTGTAACTTGACAACCACGACCCTTGGCCTCTTGGTGGGGGGTGTAGGGGTGTGCAGTACTTCATCTGGGGACAAAGCTGCCTTTGTCCTACTAAGCTGCCCATAGGTTGGAAGGAAGAGCTCCTTCCTTCCCTCTCCTGCCTGCCACCCAGGGTCTGGAGCTCATGGGTTTTCCCTGAGCCACACACTTCTTTTTCTTTCTCAGGCCAGACTTTCTTGAGTTTCAGATGAACTATGCTTGATTTGTAACTCTGCCTTCATGAAAAAATTTGCTTTGTCTTTTTAAAAGGGAACTCCTAGAGTCTACCGTGTTAGCTCCCAAGCCTGCAGTCAGTGATAAACTTCTGGGACTTTTCTATCCTTCTCAGTACTCTTTACTTTCTGAATTTCAAAAAATCCATCTCAGCAGCTTAATTCTCTAAAGTCCAAAACAAGGACTTCAGAAGTAGGCAGCCTTAAGATCAAGTTGTGGGACATTTGACACATGACAACCTTTCTGCAGCATCATATCTTCCTTTGCAAATTGGATAAAGAAAGTGAAAGTGAAGTCGCTCAGTCCTGTTTGACTCTTTGCGACCCTGTGGACTGTAGCCCACCAGGCTCCTCTGTCCATGGGATTCTCCAGGCAAGAATACTGGAGTGAGTTGCCATTTCCTTCTCCAAGGGATCGAACCCAGGTCTCCCACATTGCAGGCAGACGCTTTAACCTCTGAGCCACCAGGGAAGCAAATTGGATATTACCAACTTATGGAGTCGCTAAGAATTGGACACGACTGAGCGACTTCACTTTCACTGTTCACTTTCACACATTGGAGAAGGAAATGGCAAGCCACTCCGGTGTTCTTGCCTGGAGAATCTCAGGGACGGGGGAGCCTCATGGGCTGCTGTCTATGGGGTCGCATAGAGTCGGACACGACTGAAGTGACTTAGCAGCAGCAACTTAAAGAACCTGCCTGCCAATGCAGGAGATGTAAAAGACTTGGATTTGATTCCTGGGTCTGGAAGATTCCCTGGAGGAGGGCATGGCAACCCACTCCAGTGTTCTTGCCTGGAGAATCCCATGGATAGAGGAGCCTGTCAGGCTGCAGTCCATAGGGTCACAAGGAGGCAGACATGATTGAAGCAACTTAGCACACAATAGAGTTATTATATCAATCAAATGGAATAATGTAATAAAGTGACTTTTAAGAGACCTGATATATAGCAAATACTCAATAAGCATTATTTTCCTTTCCTTCATTCATTCTGTAAGGTAGAGAATACCCCCAAAATACTTTCATCCTTTTTTGATATTAATTTTACCTTTTCTAAAAAGGTAGTATATTTAGATAACTGAAAAATACTCAGAAGATAACTTTAAAACACCTCAGAGTCTTCACTATTGAAATTTTGGTGTATATTCTCTCAGAATTTATACATATGCACATGCATTTGATACTAAACATGCTTTTTTATTCACGAAAAATTTATGTACAGTGATGGGCACAGATCTTAACTGTCTCTTTGACAAATTTGTATAAGTAGCACATCCAGAAAGTTCCCATCTCTATACCCTGTAGGTGTTCACTATTCTAGTTTCTATTACCATAAGTTAGTTTTGCCCGTTCTTGAACTTCATAATTCATGGAGCATTGGGTGGAGTACTGAGAAAGGTTTTGCATCAGTCCTGGAACAAAATTAGCCCTTGACTAAATACTGTTGTACTTCTGCCTAATAAAGCTGAAAAGTAAGACTCAAAAGGGTCAAACTATTTCCAAGTCACTTAGCTCAAGAATATTTTTAGGAATACAAAAATACCCAGCAAATCCACAATGTCTGGCATCCAATAAAAAATTACCAGGCATTCAAAAACACAAGAAAATATGACCCCAAATGAGGAAAAAAATCAGTTGAGTATTTCCCAGGAATGACACAGATATTAGAATTAGTACACAAAGATATTAAAAGAGAGTAATGATTTCACATGTTCAAAGAGCTATGAGAACATGATACATAAAGATATGAAACATATTTTAAAAATGACCCAAGTCAAGCTTCTTGAGATGACTATAATATATGAGATGAAAGATACACTGGACGGTATTAATGACACGCTTAACACTGCAGAAGGAAAAAATGATGAACTTAAAGTCGTAGCAATAGAAACTATGTCAAACTAAGCATATAGAAAAGAAAGACTGAAAAGAAAATGAACAGACTGTTAGTGAGTTGTGGGACAAATCTAAGCGTCTGAGTAAACATGCAACCAGAGTCTCCAAATGGCCAGGAAGTGTGATTAAAAAATACATTTTTTAAAGAAGGGTTAATGACTGAAATTGTTCCAAATTTGATTAAAACTATCAATGCACAGCTGTAAGACACAGAAGCCCAACAAACTCTATGCACATGAAAATTGAAAAAAAATACAGTAAAGCACATCAGGATCAAATTGTTTACAACCAGTGATACCAAAAAACCTTAAAATTAATTAGAAAAGAAAGACACATTACAAAAAAGGACAAAAGCAAGAATAATAGCATATTTCTCCTCAAAAGCAATGTAAGCAATAACACAGTATACAACATCTTTAATGTACTGAAAGAAAAAATCAATCAATCTATAATTCTATACTTAGTGAAGTGAAGTGAAGTCGCTCAGTCATGTCCTACTCTTTGCGACCCCATAGACTATTAGCCTACCAGGCTCCTCTGTCCATGGGATTTCCCAGGCAATAGTACTGGAGTGGGTTGCCATTTCCTTCTCCAATACTTAGTGAACACATCTTTAAAAAGCAAAGGCAAAGCAAAGACTTTTTCAGATATAAAATATTGAAGGATTTTCATTACCAACAGAACTGCACTATAAGAAATTGTAAAGAATAGTCCTCAAGCAGAAGGAAAACAATACCAGGTGGAAATCTGGATCTCACAATGGAATTAAGAGCCTAGAAATGGTAACTATGTGGAGAAATGGAAAAGATATTTTTTTCTTATTATTTAAATTTCTGTAGAAGAAAATTTCTTATTTAAAGCAAGCAAAAGAGCAGTGTAATGTGAGTCTTATTACACGTGTAGAAATAAACTGTGCGATAACAGAAGTTAAAATTCAGGAGGCAGATAATGGAAGTATTTTGTTGTAAAAGTCTTTTAATATATGTAAAGTGGTATAATATTACTTGAACACTGATTGCGACAAGTCAAAGGCATAGTTTATGAACCTAAATCAACCATTAAAATAATACAACAAAAGAGATAAAATGAAAAAATAAAAAGATATGCAATAAGAGAGCATAAAGAAAGGGGAAAGAGAACAAAAGGTGGATGGAATAAATAAAAAAGTCAGCTGGTAAATCTTAAAACACCATATAAATTAGAAATAGTTTAATTATCCCAATTAAAAGATAGCACTATTATGGTGATAAAGAGAAAAATCCAGCTGTATGAATATACATCATATACCCAGCTATGAAGTGAAAGGAAGTGAAAGTGGTTCAGTCGTGTCTGACTCTTTTCGATCCTGTGGACTATACAGTACATGGAATTCTCCAGGCCAGAATACTGGAGTGGGTAGCCTTTCCCTGCTTCAGGGAATCTTCCCAAACCAAGAATTGAACTGGGGTCTTCTGCATTGTGGGTGGATATTTTATCAGCTGAGCTACCAGAGAAGGCCATACCCAGCTATAAGAATATATATCAAACAAATAGGTGAAATTAAAATAGAAAATTATATACAATGTTAATTAGTTAATGTTAGTGAAGATTGAGTCAGAATGGCTATATTAATATCAGAAAATGTAGATTTTAGAACAAAAGAATACTACCAGTCATAGGGAGGGTCATTTAATAATGATAAAGTGGTCAATTCACCAATATAACAATCTTAAATGTTTATGTAACAGCTTATTGAGCTTCATTATACATGAGACAAAAAGTCATAAGGTGAGAGGAGAAAAACAAATCCACACTTATTATGAAGTCAGAGATTTTAATAATTGATAGAAAATGTTGACAGAAAGTATCTAGAAGATTTGCACAACATTGTTAATCAAATTAACTTAATTGACAATTTTAGAATACTATACCCAACAATGGCAGAATACACTTTCAAAAATCAATGAAGCATTTACCAAGGTAGACAGTGTATTATAATAAAACAAATCCCAACAAACGTAAAAGAGTCAAGTCATAGAAAATCAGTTCTATAACCACATGGAATTAAATTATAAATTAATACCAGGAAAAGAGCTGAAAACCTCTAAGTAGTCTGTGCTAATATTCATAAATAACTCATAGGTTATAGATAAATCCAAAGAGAAAATTTGAAGTGTGTTAAACTGAATAAAGGGGCTTCCTCAGTGGCTCAGACGGTAAAGAATCTGCCTGCAATGCGGGAGACCCAAATTCCATCCCTGGGTCAAGAAGATTCTCTGGAGGAGGACATGGCAATCCACTCCAGTATTCTTGCCTGTAGAAGCCTATAGACAGAGGACCCTGGCAGGCTACAGTCCATAGGGTTGCACAGAGTCGGACACAACTGAAGTGACTTAGCACTCACATAAACGGAATGAAAATGAAAACCCAACACGAAAATAAGTGGTTTGAAGCAGTACTTAAGAGAACATCTATAGCCCCAAATGCCTTACAGTAGAAAAGAAAAAAGGTTTAAATCAATGAACTCTGCTGCTGCTGCTGCCAAGTCGCTTCAGTCGTGTCCAAATCTGTGCGACCCCATAGATGGCAGCCCACCAGGCTCCCCCATCCCTGGGATTTTCCAGGCAAGAACACTGGAATGGGTTGCCATTTCCTCCTCCAATGCATGAAAGTGAAAAGTGAAAGTGAAGTTGCTCAGTCGTGTCCAACTCTTAGCGACCCCATGGACTGCAGCCTACTTCTGCCTTAATGAACTAGAAAAGAAAAACAAATAAAAGTAAAGAAAGTAGAAGAGATGCAAGGAGATAAGTCAAAATCAACAAATTAGAAACAGAAAAGCAATAAAGAAAATCCATGAAATAAAGAGATGGTTCTTTTAAATGATTCTTAAACTCAATAACCCCATAATGAGAGAGGTGGCCCAGTATGAGTCACACGCTTATCCCCTGAACATTAGCTACACAATGGCTAAGTCACCCTCTAGCTGGGACCTCCACTAGGGTGGGTGGGTCCAGTGAGTAGGCAACTCAGTGTTTCCACTTTACTGGGTTAAAGTTTATGTATATGACTATTTTAATTCCTTCAAACAGCTTACATTCCCACAAAGAGTATATATGAGCTGCTGCTGCTGCTGCTCTAAGTCACTTCAGTCGTGTCCGACTCTGTGAGACCCCATAGACGGCAGCCCACCAGGCTCCGCCGTCCCTGAGATTCTCCAGGCAAGAACACTGGAGTGGGTTGCCATTGCCTTCTCCATTGTGTGAAAGTGAAAAGTGAAAGTAAAGTCGCTCAGTCGTGTCTGACGCTTCGCAACCCCATGGACTGCAGCCCCCCTAGGCTCCTCTGTCCATGGGATTTTCCAGGCAAGAGTGCTGGAGTGGGGTGCCATTGCCTTCTCCATATATATGAGCAACACTCTCTAAATCGAATTAACAGAATGGAATAACGCCATTTGCAACAACGTGGATGGACCTAGCTATTATCCCGCTAAGTGAAGTGAGTCAGAGAAAGACAAGCACCATATATCAGTCACATGTGGAATCTAATTGAAAAATGATACAAATGAATTTATTTGTAAAACAGAAACAGACTCAGAGATTTCAAAAACAAATTTTTGACTACCAGTGAGGAAGAAGGAGGGTATAAACTAAGAGTTTGGGATTAACATACACACATTACCATATATAAAATGGATAACCAAACAAGAATGTACTGTATTGCACAGGGAGCTCTACTCAATACTCTTTACTAACCTATATGGGTGAAGATCTGAAAAAAATGAATATATGTATAACTGAAACACTTTACTGCACACCTGAAACTAACACAACATTGTAAGCCAACTATACTCCAATAAAATAAAATTTTTAAATATGGGCCATAAAAATAAATAAGTGAACCACTCATTTGTCTATTCCACAACATCCAAGTTTTGCAAATAGAACATTCAACTTAGGTAAATAAAATATTGGAGAGGGAATATCTAATGTTATGTCTTTTCCTAAACATGGAGCATGTCTCCTGTGTCTTCAACTCAATCCTTTACCAGAGTCTCCTTTGCTTCTGCCCCTAATTTTGGGGAGGCCTTAAGGATCTAGACTTAGGATCTTAGGAGTGACCCCTCTTAGGGAGTTCACAAACTTTCATGATTTCATTTAGTACTTTTGTAATAACAATCTTCAACATCTACTGCCTTTTCCTAACTGTTCTAAGTCATAATATTTGTGGCCAGAAACTGAGACATCAACCTGGACTTGTTTTCCCTCTTTTGCTATATCCAATCTTTTGCCAAGTTTTTGGCCATCCATGTTGGCATCTTTCTTTCTGATCTGTCCACTATCTATCTCTGTTATTCAGACCACATGATGGCAATGAATGGCAGATTCTCAGCCCCCAAGTTTAGATTTTATAGTCTAAGGTCCATAGGAAGATGGACTATATATTTCAGTCCCAATTCTAAAGTCCCTGAGTAGATCACGTTCCTATTTCTGAAGTAACATACAGCCAGAGGTCAGAGTCACACAGCAGAAATATGAGAGGTTATCAGCCCTATGGGTGGGGGGTGTTGTTCCCAGAAAACAGTCTGGGAGGAAAATTCTATAGCTGGCCTTCACATGAGTCCTTGAAATTTTATGGAAAGAGCTTTAAGTGTTATCTAAAGTCAGAATTTGAGATATATTCCATACATTGTCAGTGAACTTAGGTTCAAATATGGGTTTCCTTAATATTAAGCTGGAAATATTTCTATAATTATTTTCATGAAAAAAAAAAAAAAAAAAAAAAAGCCCTGAATGTGCAAAGAAAGGAAACATCATCCCATCTTCTTGGTTTTCATTTAAGTAGAAAACTCACAGCACCAGCCGTCAGCAGCCTTTTCAGACCCTCATTTTTCATTAACCAGACGTGTGGCATGGAATTCCCCCAATGCCAAGGTTGGTGGCCTTCAATTCCTTGCTGCTCCATGCCATTGGGGTGACATCAGCATTCTGGGCTTTCCCAGACGTGAGCCCAGAGGCTCTTAGTTCCCTTAAAACATGTTGTTTTTGGATTCCACAAAGCTGACAGGTCTAGAGGAGACTCCCTTATGGCTTGGAATGCTGTCTCTTAGTGCATTAACCACTGGGGCTTCCCAGGTGGTGCACTGCTTAAGAATCTGATGGCCAATACAGGAGACGCAAGAGCCGAGGGTTCTAACCCTGGATCAGGAATATCCCCTGGAGGAGGCAATGCCAACCCACTCTAGTATTCTCACCTGGAAAAATTCCATAGACAGAGAGGAGTCAGTCTGGTGTGCTACAGTTCACGGAGCCACAAAGAGTCGGACACGGCTGAGCATACACACTGCACCGATGACTAAAGTTCAACTCAAAGAAAAACAATAAACTCAAGGAGAGAGTCACTCTTTTGGCTGTTAGGTATTTGGGTATTTATATTAAGTATTCCAAAGTGAAGGACTGCCTCATCTTCCTATCTCATCTCCCGTATTCTGTGCTATATTTGTGAAGGATTTTTTTTTGCATCCAGGGATTTGCTGTACCATCTCATGCCTCTGGGTTTATGCAACTGTTGCCTTTGACTTTTCTGTGTAGTTGGAGTCTACTCCTTCCCCAAAGTCCAGCTCAAATATTTCCTCTTTTATTAGAAATAATTAATTAATTTGGCTCTGCTGGGTCTTCCTTGTGCTTCATGGGCTTTCTCTAGGAAAGAGAAGCATGTTGAGGAGCATGTTCACAAGCTGGAGCTCTAGAGCTCACATGCTCAGTAGTTGCAGCACATGGGTTCAGTTGCCCTGCAGCATGCGGGATCTTAGTTCCCCTCTCAGGGATAGAACCCAAGTCCCCTGCATTGGAAGGCAGATTCTTACCCACTGGACCACCAGGGAAGTCCCTCCTCTATTTTGAAGTCTCTTACCTCAATTTTCCCTTCTCCTCCACTTCTGCTGTTACAGCTATTCTTTCTTAAGTGAACCTGTGATACTTCGGCTCCTCTCTCTTCAGGGACTTTTAACAAATCAGATCAGATCAGATCAGTCGCTCAGTCGTGTCCAACTCTTTGCGACCCCATGAACTGCAGCACGCCAGGCCTCCCTATCCATCACCAGCTCTCGGAGGTCACCCAGACTCACATTCATTGAGTCAGTGATGCCATCCAGCCATCTCATCCTCTGTCGTCCCCTTTTCCTCCTGCCCTCAATCCCTCCCAGCATCAGGGTCTTCTCCAATGAGTCAACTCTTCGCATGAGGTGGCCAAAATACTGGAGTTTCAGCTTTGGCATCATTCCTTCCAAAGAAATCCCAGGGCTGATCTCCTTCAAAATGGACCGGTTGGATCTCCTTGCAGTCCAAGGGACTCTCAAGAGTCTTCTCCAACACCACAGTTCAAAAGCATCAATTCTTCAGCACTCAGCCTTCTTCACAGTCCAGCTCTCACATCCATACATGACCACAGGAAAGACCATAGCCTTGACTAGGCGAACCTTTGTTGGCAAAGTGATGTCTCTGTTTTTGAATATACTATCTAGGTTGGTCATAACTTTCCTTCCAAGGAGTAAGCGTCTTTTAATTTCATGGCTGCACTCACCATCTGCAGTGATTTTGGAGCCCAGAAAAAGAAAGTCTGACACTGTTTCCACTGTTTCTCCATCTATTTCCCGTGTAGTGATGGGACTGGATGCCATGATCTTCGTTTTCTGAATGTTGAGCTTTAAGCCAACCTTTTCACTCTCCACTTTCACTTTCATCAAGAGGCTTTTTAGTTCCTCTTCACTTTCTGCCATAAGGGTGGTATCATCTGCATATCTGAGGTTATTGATATTTCTCCCGGCAATCTTGATTCCAGCTTGTGTTTCCTCCAGTCCAGCATTTCTCATGATGTACTCTGCATATAAGTTAAATAAACATGGTGACAATATACAGCCTTGACGTACTCCTTTTCCTATTTGGAACCAGTCTGTTGTTCCATGTCCAGTTCTAACTGTTGCTTCCTGACCTGCATACAGATTTCTCAAGAGGCAGATCAGGTGGTCTGGTATTCCCATTTCTCTCAGAATTTTCCACAGTTTATTGTGATCCACACAGTCAAAGGCTTTGGCATAGTCAATAAAGCAGAAATAGATGTTTTTCTGGAACTCTCTTGCTTTTTCCATGATCCAGCGGATGTTGGCAATTTGATCTCTGGTTCCTCTGCCTTTTCTAAAACCAGCTTGAACATCAGGAAGTTCATGGTTCACATATTGCTGAAGCCTGGCTTGGAGAATTTTGAGCATTACTTTACTAGTGTGTGAGATGAGTGCAATTGTGCGGTAGTTTGAGCACTCTTTGGTATTGCCTTTCTTTGGGATTGGGATGAAAACTGACCTTTTCCAATCTTGTGGCCACTGCTGAGTTTTCCAAATTTGCTGGCATATTGAGTGTAGCACTTTCACAGCATCATCTTTCAGGATTTGGAATAGCTCCACTGGAATTCCATCACCTCCACTAGCTTTGTTCCTAGTGATGCTTTCTAAGGCCCACTTGACTTCACATTCCAGGATGTCTGGCTCTAGGTCAGTGATCACACCATCATGATTATCTGGGTCGTGAAGCTCTTTTTTGTACAGTTCTTCTGTGTATTCTTGCCACCTCTTCTTAATATCTTCTGCTTCCGTTAGGTCCATACCATTTCTGTCCTTTATCGAGCCTATTTTTGCATGAAATGTTCCTTTGGTATTTCTGATTTTCTTGAATAGATCCTTAGTCTTTCCCATTCTGTTGTTTTCCTCTATTTCTTTGCATTGATCGCTGAAGAAGGCTTTCTTATCTCTTCTTGCTATTCTTTGGAACCCTGCATTCAGATGTTTATATCTTTCCTTTTCTTCTTTGCTTTTCGATTCTCTTCTTTTTGCAGCTATTTGCAAGGCCTCCCCAGACAGCCATTTTGCTTTTTTGCATTTCTTTTCCATGGGGATGGTCTTGATCCCTGTCTCCTGGACAATGTCAAGAACCTCATTCCATAGTTCATCAGGCACTCTATCTATCAGATCTAGGCCCTTAAGTCTATTTCTCACTTCCACTGTATAATCATAAGGGATTTGATTTAGGTCATACCTGAATGGTCTAGTGGTTTTCCCTACTTTCTTCAATTTCAGTCTGAATTTGGCAATAAGGAGTTCATGGTCCGAGCCACAGTCAACTCCTGGTCTTGTTTTTGCTGATTGTATAGAGCTTCTCCATCTTTGGCTGCAAAGAATATAATCGATCTGATTTCGGTGTTGACCATCTGGTGATGTCCATGTATAGAGTCTTCTCTTCTCTTGTGTTGTTGTGTTTAACAAATAGGTTGAACCTATTTGGTGCTTTGGAGAAGACTCTGATGCTGGGAGGGATTGGGGGCAGGAGGAGAAGGGGACGACAGAGGATGAGATGGCTGGATGGCATCACTGACTCGATGGATGTGGGTCTGAGTGACCTCCGGGAGTTGGTGATGGACAGGGAGGCCTGGCGTGCTGCAATTCATGGGGTCGTGAAGAGTTGGACACGACTGAGCAACTGATCTGATCTGATCTGATGAGTGTTTGACTTGCACAGGTTGAAAGTATAGGATGAAAAGGCATAATTCTTGACTACAATATATTTAATCTCATGGAGAGGCAAGAAAGAAAATAAAACACCATATAAATTGATGGAGAGTTATAATATGTGCATAAGGAAAGGAACAGGCCATTTTCTTCTCTCCTCCTGGTGTTTCCTTTAATGTGGAAGGAGTTCCATTAGTCTAACACTCTGAGCCTTTCTCTGAGCCTTACAAGCTCTGTGCTAAGGAGTGATATATTTGATTGGTAAATTTTGAAAGAATTTAGTCCTGTTCATAAGGGATTCATATTCTCTTCTCTTATCCCATCCCACATATCTTCCAGTGGGGAAGTCTGACCCGTCCATCTGAGCCGGTGTGTCAGAGGGTAAGTTAGCTAAATTCTGAGTCTTTAAGAAGCTTTTTGTCCACTTATCGATCCATAGGTACAAGCCTCTCACTATTAAGTCAGCTTTATCAATAATAAGGGTAATATTTTGGTATTCTGTTCCATCTACTTTTGGGGGGGGTTCATTTAAAAATTTTTTTCAGGGACTTCCTTGGTGGTCCAGTAGCTAAAATTCTGCACTCCCAATGCAGAAGGCCTGGGTTCAATCCCTGGTCATGGAACTAGATCCCACAAGTCATAGCTAAGACCCAGCACAGCCAAATAAATAAAAATAAATAAATACTTAAAAAAAATCTCTTTCAGACCACATGTGCTATATATGTTCTTCTGGGAATGAGCTATTTTACCTAATATGATGTCTTCCAGATCCATCCACATTGTCACAAACAGAAGAATTTCCTTCTTTTTTTAAGGCTGAGTAATATTCCATCATATATATATACATTATATTTTTTAATCTATTTGTCTGTCAACGGACATCTGGGTTGTTTCCACACTTTGGTTGTTATAAACAATGCTACAATGAACATGGGGTTGTAGTTACCTCTTTGAGACACTGATTTCAATTCTTTTGAATATATACCTAAAAATGAGATTGTCAGGTCATATGGTAGTTCTATTTTTAAGATCTGAGGAACCTCCTACAGTTTTGCACAAAGGTTGACTCATTGGAAAAGACTCTGATGCTGGGAGGGATGGCAGGAGGAGAAGGGGACGACAGAGGATGAGACAGCTGGATGGCATCACCGACTCGATGGATGTGAGTTTGAGTGAACTCCAGGAGTTGGTGATGGACAGGGAGGCCTGGTGTGTTGCAATTCATGGGGTCGCAAAGAGTTGGACACGACTGAGCGACTGAACTGAAGTGAACCCAACATCATTATATAGTCCCACCAACAGTGTACCAGGGTTCCAATTCCTTCACATCTTAGCCAAAACTTGCTATCTTTTGAGTTTTGTCTGTGTTTCCATCTAGCCTACTCATTTATTTTGGCTAAAGTTAGGGAGAAATGACCCAACAAGGTAGACACCCATGTGGCAGGTCTCCAGGGTGAGCCTTGACAGATGGGAGGAGTTGGTGGGGTATAGAGGGAGGGAGGTCAAAGCAGGTAGTGGAAGAGTCTACCCTCAGGGACTAAGCCCTTCTAATCTCACGAAGAGAGGGGGTCGAGGGGGAGAGTTCCCAGCCAGTGAAGGCTCCAGACATCTGTTTCTCATCTTTCTATCCATTTATGATTTTCTCCCTCTTCCTCCCTCTGACTCTTGGGGTTGGCTGCAGCCGGAAAGCCCATATGGAGGTAAGGTTCTCGGTAAATCACTGAGAAGGCCCCAGGGCTTTGGGGCTCATTTTTAACTGGAAAAAGCCCAATCTAGGGGAGGGTGGTGAGGACTGGCAAAGAAAGCTGGCCAGGGATGTCTCTGTGTCCTGTTGCTTCTCTGCACAGTGAGTGGGGAGTGAGGGGCAGAGGGTGGTGTTCGTGTGCGTGCATGCATCCAGGGATGGCTCAGACCCTTGCTTGCCACTTTCGGCAGGCAAAACCTATAATTGGCTGAAGCTTGGCAGTCTTGTCCACACTCCCTGGCCCCGTATAGCTAAGGACAAGGGTGTCCTTCCATGAGAAAGTCTCTGCGGAGCCTGGTCTGAACCCAAGCTCCTGCTCTTCACTTGCCGCCCACAGACTTCACAGGGAAGTGAACGGGGGCAGGGAGATCACGCCCAGATGACGAGGGAATTGTGGCCAAGTGGGAACAGAGCGAGGCAAGGGAGACTGTGAGACCATAAAAATTAAGTAGTAGGAAATGCCAGCTTCTGGGATCTCTTAAGGGCTGGAATCTCTTAGTTTCTCTAGAACAGGGTTGCCTTTAACATTTAAGCTGCTTTCTACAATTAAGCTATTTTGCATCCATATTCAATGAGAGCCAGGTTAGGACACAAGTCTCCATAGGCTAAGAAAGTCACAGATGAACATATGAGGACAATCAGCTTCTGGTCTGACCTCTCTGACAGACACGGAAACTTCGTATAGGTCATTTAGCCTCCAGGCCTTTGTTTCATGAGCCTTGAGAATTCAAGTGATGCTGTATTAGAAATAACTCGATTTTGCTTTGAGATTCTCAAGAGATGGCGTTAATAATAATTCTCCATTATGCGCTCCATCATTCATGGAGTAGGTTTTCCCTAGAACTTCAGAACTTCTGAAGGCCTTGAAATTATCTGGGATGGGCCTTTGTGGTATAATGTTTGTTTTAATATTTTTTAAAAAATATTTTTTTGTCATGGATCATTTTTAGAGTCTTTATTGAATTTGCTATAATATCACTTCTGTTTGATGTCTTAATTTTTTGGCCGAAGGGCATGTGTGATCTTAGCTCTCCAACCAGGGATCGAACCTTCACCCTCTGCATTGGAAGGTGAAATCTTAATCACTGGACCACCAGAGAAGTCCCTTCATTCAGTATAATCTGTGGTCTCTTCCACTTAACAGTCCATCAAAGTCCTAGAGTGACTGGTCCTCTGTCTAGGGTCTTCCCTTGAGTGACTCAGCCCACTTAAACAGCCTAATTTGAGACTCACATGCATGAAAAAGGATATCTGTAACATATTCAAGTGTGAGAAAAAGCCTGGGAAATGTAGTTTCCAGAAACTGTGTCTGGTTTACGAGAATAATGGATAAGATGATTTAAAATTGAGACCATTCCTGATAACCTAGGACAAAAGGTTCCCATTGCACAAATACCTTTCTAATTTATTTTTTAGGACTCCGAGAAGAACCTCTGGCTTTCCTCAGTGTTTACCACAGACCTCCATTTAACTCTTAGAATATTTTTTTCAATGCTCCTACTATGAAGGAGAGGCAATAGTCTGGTAGAATTCATACTAAGAAGGACATGACTAATAATACAGCCTGAGAGCAATAGGGAGAGAGTTTGAGTGTCTGAACTGAACTGAACAGATAACCCCACTCCTTACTATAAACAAAAGCACAAAATTCCATTCAAGAGACCTTCCTGATTCTGTTTATAGCAACATCTGGGAATTTCCCCACAGTTTGTTTAGCTAAAGCTTTGCTCCTGGAACAGTTCACAATACCTGTACCTAGCTTCAGCTTTTCTTAGAATGAATTCTTTCCCAGACACTCCACAGAGCTAGTAAAATGAAAGTTTTTTTAGATGACCTCAACTATGAATTGGACAGAAATGCACAAGCATGTTTGAATTCAGCAGAGAATGCAGCCTATTAGTTGAGTTTTTACTATGTACCAGGCACCGTGCCAGTCACTCGGCCTAACCTATGTTATCTGTCACAACAATGCTAAGAGGAAAGTACTCTTATTACTCCATTTTGCATATGAGAAAACTGAGACTCAGGGAGAGATGTTAAACCACCTGCCCAAATTCACACACCTGATGTGTGTGCTCCATGGTGTCTGACTCTTTGTGACTCCCTGGACTGTAGCCTGCCAGGCTCCTCTGTCCATAGGATTTCCCAAGCAAGAATACTGGAGCAGGTTGTCATTTCCTATTCCAGAGGATCTTAGAGACCCAGGGATTGAATGTGTGTCTCTTGCACCTCCTGCATTGGCAGGCAGTTTCTTTACCACCGTACCACCTGGAAAGCCCTTCATACAACTGATAGGTGCTGATTATTTGTACCTAGGCTGATTGACTGCAGAGTCTATATTTTCCTTAATTGTGTTTGCTGATTCTCTGGGAACTGGGAGCCTGGGATTAAATCAACATGTATCCCAGCACATGCTTAGAGCATCACTTAACATCCCTTAGCTGATCTAACTAGTCAACACAACTGATACTTGGAATGCTAAGAGGACAGGTCTCCAGGACTGGGATGTAAAGTGCCTCTCTCCTTCCATCTTCCTGGGAATCACTACTGACAATGTCTGTGGTTCTAAAACTCATGCTAATTCCATTTCAGTGTCTGAATGTGAGTGAGAAGGGAAAAGGGTGGACATGGTTATTGGTACCCACTGGAAATGTGGGAAGGAATATCAGCATTCCTGGAAATGTCAGACTGCAACATTTTTTGAGCAAATCCAAAGCAAAGGTGAGAAGCAGACAGGTAATTCCATCTCTCCCACTTTTCCCTAGCAGTTTGATGTGATGGAGAGAAGGAAAAGGCTCCCATGATGGAAAATGGTGATGGATGTGCCAGGTCTGGACTGACCAGGGGGAATGTGCTGAGATCAGCCAGCTCAGCCAGAGGCACTTGGATCCTCCCACACTTTGGACAAGGAGATACTCCCTTTCTGCAGTCTGCCCAGAAGCTGTGGCCCCTGGGCCTCCTCTCTTCCTTTGGCCCTGATGCTCCACACTTTGATGGCGAAGCCCCTGTTGACATTTTGGGGAGAGGATAAGGAAATGAGTGAGTGGGTGGGTTACAAGCCCTTTTCCCACTGCTGTGACCTTTACACAAGCTCTGTATTCTCTGCCTGGAGCCCACAGGAGGCTCTTTCCACATGTGATTTGCATCTCTTTCAACTGCCTTCACTCGTACATGGGTGGGAGGCAGGATCTGGGGCCTGGAAGGAATCTGCCCTCAGACAATGGGCGCTGGGAGGCTTGTCTACCAAGAAGACAGCACAGCTGGAGCTTCAGAAATGGCCTGAGGATCTTCCCACTGCCTGGTTTGAGACACGGTGTTATCTGAAGGCTGGTCATTCAGTGGTTCAAAGAACTTTTCTCTTGGAGTTCAGAGCCCTAGGTTTTGAGTCTAACAAGTGGCCAAGTCTTCTCAAAGCCCATTTATAAGCAAGAGCAGTGCTGGCCGTGTCACAGGTTAGCTGAGACTCAAATGAGGCCTGAGTGCCAACAGGTCCTGACCATCCATTAGGACTATTACTGAGTAAGAGATGACTGCTATGACTACCCAAATAAGTGGTATATTATTAGTTACAGATATGTGTTCATTCTGTTATCAGTTCATAATATAAGCAATTAGCATTTATCTAACAGACACTGCGTTAAATATTTTTATTCATTTTAGTAAAACACATATTTATTTTGGGCCTATTAGATGCCAAGCTTCTTCTACTCCATCAAAACACCAAATGGCAGATGATGCCAGTGCTGTGGGAGGGCCCAGAGGCCCCAGGGGCCCTGGAATGACAGGCCGTGGTGGCTTCCGTAGAGGCTTCAGCGTCTGGAGGCCAGAGAGGAAGCTAGGGAAGAGGCCACGGAGCTCGCAGAAGCAAGAGGTGCCAGGCATTGTCCTAGGAACGGGCAATTCAGTTGAAAATGAGATCCTAGCTCTCTTGGGGTTTGAGTTATCCTAGTAGAGACAGACGGTAAACAATTATATGAAGGTAATGACCATTTTGGACATTAATGAGCACTATGAAGTGAATAATATAGGAAATGGGACAGGGAGTCTCTGAGGACACATATAATAGTTTCATATGGATGGTTGCCTTCCGAAGAATTGATGGATGTACTGGATCTGGGAAAGGTGAGGATGGAGCCAGCCATATGAGTGGGGGTATCTTACGGGGGGTGGTTGTTCCTGGGAGAGAACGGCCATGTATAAAGGTACTGATGTTAATTCAAGTTCATGTGCCTGATGCATAGTGAAGCCACACAAATGGAAACGTCAGGGTTTGGAGAGAAGGGTTTATTGCAATGCCATGCACAGAGAGATGAGTTGGCTCATGCCTTAAAAAGCCTGGAGCTCCCTGAAGGGTTTTGGGAAGGCATTTTTGAAAGTAAGGTGAAGGAGGGTGTTCACAGGGTCTGTGATCAGATTGTGCATAATTCTGACCTGTTGATGGTGAGGGAACAGGGTGGTATCACAGGGATGAACATTAGCAGTTCTTAGGCTCCTGGAGGCCTGGGGCTGTGTGCTCATGGTCGTCAAGCAGTTAATATCTTCCATGGTGGGGAGGTGGCTTACATCTGCAAAACAACTCAGGAAATGTGCATCAAATACTATTATCTTGATACTTCAGAGAGGAGGTAAAGCAGAGGGTATGGGGGAAGGCCCCCTGAGGTCCTGCTCGGGTACACTGAGGCAGAAGTGAATATAAGGACCAGAAAGAGGACTGAGAGGTTGGAGGTGGTCTGGGCACGGGTCTGGGGCAGGAGATGAGCTTCGTGAGGCCTCCAGTGGTCGTGGCCTTGTGGACCATGACGAGGATCCTGTTGGAAACCCATAGAGGCTTTGGAAGCAAAGATTGCTATCTGATGCATCTTTTCACAAGAGAGAGCACTGGCTGCCAGTTGATAAGCATCAGAATGAGGCAAGAGAGGAATCAGGAGATCTGTTAGAAGGAAACTATTATCTCAACTGATTATCATAACAACTTGGTGACAGATGATGGGTTATCATCTTAATTGGGAAACTGAGGCTTCTGGGGACATTGGGTGGCTTTTGCCAGGTCCTACACTGGTGAGTGGAGGGCCAGGAAAGGAGCCTGGGCAGCTTCATCAACCTTTGGGAGACTGCTTTTCTTCTCCAAAGGCTTTGTCAGCTGCTCTGAGTGATGCTGTTCATTGTGACTGACCAATGGATGCAGGGAGAAGAGGGGATGGGGAGAACGGTCCAGCTGGGGCGGGACTGGTGGAAGAGACCAGGCAGCTGTTCCTCGCATTTCGGCCTAGATGGCCAGCCTGGCCACAGCTTGGGGCTCCCTCCATGCTCCTGGGTGGGGGCAGGGAGAGTTCTCCTCTCATCACAGAGTCTCCCTTCCCATCATAGCCGGTCCCGGGCTTCCATCTGTGTTTGTACCGAGCGTTCCACCGAGGCCTGTGGTCACGGGACAGCTGCCCTCCATGCTCTGCCTCAGGGTTCAAGCCATGGGGTGAGGACCAGCCACTTCTGTTTTGCCATAACAGCTGCCTCCATGGCAACAGCCTGTGATATGCCTGGAAAAGCGATTTGTGGGACTACTGAGCAGGATGGAGGGAGGCATGGGGGCTGGAAGTAGCTGCAGGGGAGGTGGAGGGCAGCTTGCACGCCAGGGCTCAAAGGTGTTATACACACGGGCCTCCCGTGGGCCCTGTCATGTCCTGTCTCCTGGGTCAGGTTTAGCAAACCCAGATGTTCTTTGGAGAGCTCAGGCATATTTGGCCTCATTGTAAACGTCGCTTCCTTTTCCAGCCAATATGACAAATACTTGTACTAGCCTAATTCTCTGAGTCCCAGGACATCTCAGGACTGGCGGGGGTTAATGGGAACAACCACTCCTCAGGGACTGTCCCTGTCCTCTGCTTCTACCCCTCGGTCGGCTGGCCCAGGAGGACTCACTGTCCAAGGGCCCTCGTAAGACATCCAAGCTGTCATCTGAGCAGTCTTTTCTTAGAAACAGGAAACTGTCCTCAGCCAAGTACAGATGAACTGAAGCACCCAGAAACCTGAGGACTGCTCCAAACTCAGAGGCCTGGAGGCAGACAGGGAGGGATGAACTCCTGGCCAGTCTCTGCTTCATTCTCTCATGAATGGAATGGATCTCAGCTGTGTCTCAGCCATTCTTCCTTGCACTCAGCCCTTTCTGTCTGCAAGTGCTGGGAGCACATTCATTGAAATAGTTTTAGCAAAATCTTTTTCACCCCTGAAAAGAAAGGCATGAATCAAGACAATATCTGATGGATCCAGAGTTTATCATGCTAAGTGAAATAGGTAAGCCAGACAGAGAAAGGCAAGTATCACAGGATATCACTTATATGTGGAATCTCTCTCTCTATATATATAAAATGACCTTATTTATTTACAAAACAGACATAGAAAACAAACTTGTTACTAAAGGGGAAAGCTGGGAGGGTACAAATCAAGAGTGTAGGATTAACATACACAAATGCATACATGCTCAGTCATGTCCAACTGTTTGAGATCCCATGGGCTGCAGCCCACCAGGTTCCTCTTCCACAGTATTTCCCAGGCAAGAATACTAGAGTGGATTGCCATTCTCTTCTTCAGGGGATCTTCCCAACAAAGGATTGAACCCCTGTCTCTTGCATTAGCATGTAGAGTCTTCACCACTGCACTGCCTGGCAAGCCCCTAACATACACATACTGGTATATACAAAACAGATAACCAAGAAGGACGTATAACAAGACTTTTAGTATCTACAAATATCATGATGGTAACATTGAGATGAAATGAGGCAGGGATGGACAGAGCCTCATAGTGTCCAGCCCAGGGCCTCTGCACACACTTTCAGTTCAGTCGCTCAGCTGTGTCTGACTCTTTGTGACCCCACGGACTGCAGCACGCCAGGCCTCTCTGTCTATTACCAACTCCTGGAGTTTATTCAAACTCATATCTATTGAGTCGGTGATGCTATCCAGCCATCTCATCTCTGTCATCCCCTTCTCCTCCTGACTTCAATCTTTCCCAGCATCAGATCAGATCAGATCAGTTGCTCAGTCATGTCTGACTCTTTGCAACCCCATGAATCGCAGCATGCCAGGCCTCCCTGTCCATCACCAACTCCCGGAGTTCACTGAGACTCACATCCATCGAGTCAGTGATGCCATCCAGCCATCTCATCCTCTGTCGTCCCCTTCTCCTCCTGCCCCCAATCCCTCCCAGCATCAGAGTCCCCCCCCCCCCCCCCACCGCAATGAGTCAACTCTTCGCATGAGGTGACCAAAGTACTGGAGTTTCAGCTTTAGCATCATTCCTTCCAAAGAAATCCCAGGGCTGATTTCCTTCAGAATGGACTGGTTGGATCTCCTTGCAGTCCAAGGGACTCTCAAGAGTCTTCTCCAACACCACAGTTCAAAAGCATCAATTCTTTGGCGCTCAGCCTTCTTCACAGTCCAGCTCTCACATCCATACATGACCACAGGAAAATCCATAGCCTTGACTAGGCAAACCTTTGTTGGTAAAGTAATGTCTCCGCTTTTCAATATGCTATCTAGGTTGGTCATGACTTTCCTTCCAAGGAGTAAGCGTCTTTTAATTTCATGGCTGCAGTCACCATCTGTAGTGATTTTGGAGCCCCCCAAAATAAAGTCTGACACTATTTCCACTGTTTACCCATCTATTTCCCATGAAGTGATGGGACCGGATGCCATGATCTTCGTTTTCTGAATGTTGAGCTTTATTTAAGCCAACTTTTTCACTCTCCACTTGCACTTTCATCAAGAGGCTCTTTAGTTCCTCTTCACTTTCTGCCATAAGGTTGATGTCATCTGCATATCTGAGGTTATTGATATTTCTCCTGGCAATCTTGATTCCAGCTTGTGTTTCTTCCATTTCAGCCTTTCTCATGATGTACTCTGTATATAAGTTAAATAAACAGGGTGACAATATACAGCCTTGACATACTCCTTTTCCTATTTGGAACCAGTCTGTTGTTCCATGTCCAGTTCTAACTGTTGCTTCCTGACCTGCATACAGATTTCTCAAGAGGCAGATCAGGTGGTCTGGTATTCCCATCTCTTTCAGAATTTTCCACAATTGATTGTGATCCACACAGTCAAAGGCTTTGGCATAGTCCCAGCATCAGGGTCTTTTCAAATGAGTCGGTTCTTCACATCAGTTGTTCAGTTCAGTCGCTCAGTCGTGTCCAACTCTTGGCGACCCCATCAACCACAGCTTGCCAGGCCTCCCTGTCCATCACCAACTCCTGGAGTCCACCCAAACCCATGTCCATTGAGTCAGTGATGCCATCCAACCATCTTATCCTCTGTCGTCCCCTTCTCCTCCTGCCCTCAATCCTTCCCAGCATCAGGGTCTTTTCCAATGAGTCAACACTTTGCATGAGGGGGCCAAAGTATTGGAGTTTCAGCTTCAACATCAGTCCTTCCAATGAACATTCAGGACTGATTTCCTTTAGGATGGACTGGTTGGATCTCCTTGCTGTCCCAGGGATTCTCAAGAGTCTTCTCCAACACCATAATTCAAAAGCATCAATTCTTCGGTGCTCAGTTTTCTTTATAGTCCAACTCTCACATCCATACCTGACTACTGGAAAAACCATAGCTTTGACTAGATGGACCTTTGTTGGCAAAGTAATGTCTCTGTTTTTTAATATGCTGTCTAGGTTGGTCATAATTTTTCCTCCAAGGAGCAAGCATCTTTACACTTTATACACACTTTACAAGGTGGCATTTCGGCAGGTCTGGCTACTCTGTGGCTCTCTCTTTCTCCAATCTATTGGAGCATAGTTGCTTCACAATATTGTGTCAGTTTTTACTGTACTGCAAAGTGAACCAGCTATTCATATACATGTATCCCCTCCCTTTTGGACTTCCTTCCCATTTAGGTCACTACAGTGGGTTAAGTAGAGCTCCCTGTGCTAGACACCATGATCTCATGAGTTATCTGTTTTGTACAAAGCATCAGTGGTGCGTATGTGACAATCCCAACCTCCCAATTTCTCCCGCTCCCCTCAATTTCTTTTAAGTGTATCAGGCGATTGGTTGGCTTTCCCACAGGTGGAGATCAGCAAGTGTCTTCCAATCAGCCCGGGTCCACTCCCCTCTCAGTGTTTTTCTTTTAAGCCCAGAACCAGCCAGCCTCTCTTGTCCCATGTGAGCTGCTTCTCCGTGAGGGTCGCCTCCCTTGGGTGTCCAGAGTCTTCTCTCAGTGGTTCCTAGAATCAATGATGCAGTGAGTGTGAGTGAGTGCCTCACAGAAACTTCAGAACTTTGTGTGTTTTGGGAGCTGTGGGTGTAGAGCTTGGGAGGGTATTTTTGCTGTGCTTTTTGCCTAAAATCAGGCCTGGGACCAGCACTGATGACTGTGCTTTATGAGCAGCAACAACCCAGGCTGTGAGGAGATCTAGGCCCTGGTCCAAGCCTTGCTTTGGACCATGCTTCTCTGCCCATCCCCGCCTCCACCTACACACCGGGCACAGCTCTTCTGGAGGGCCCCTCCCTCTGCCAAAGCACTCGGGCTTTCCGACAGGCCCGCCAGCCAGCCCAGGGAGTGGTTCCTGTGGTTCAGTCCCCACAGTTCATTTTCCATTAGGGTCACCAGGCAACCACCAGAAAGCGAGAGCTCCTGACGCAAACCCTGCTCTGCCCAGCGACAAGCGCTGTGTCCGTTACTGAGCCTGGGCTGGCTCCAGGTCTGTGGGTGTGCCACAGGCGTGTTGCTGGTCAGGTTGGCCTGGACAGTTCCAGCCGTACCCTCCACAGAGCTGGGGGGCTGGGAGCTTGGGCCAGGGCAGTGAGGGCGTGGCAGGGGCTGGGGGAGTCAGGTAGGGGCACTAAGGTTTAAAGTCAGACATGGGTCCCACGTGACACCTTCTCCTTTGTCCCGTTCTGCTTGGGATGTTTTTCTTTTCAGGTGCCCCCCTCCCCCCAACCAGGAAATGAACTGATGGGCTACTTGAAAAAATGATGCATCACATTTTTATGTGGTGATGGACAGTGTTCAAGAGGGATATATTTCCACAGTTGAAACTGATCATCCCACACACTGTTTGAAGTAAGTAATTACTGTCTCCATTTTAGAGATGGGGAAACTGAGGTTCAAGGAGAAATTTACTAGCCAAGGGTCACTTTGGCGAATACAGTATTGACTGAGACCAATCTTCGGGCTTTTTATCACATTAAGCTGAGTCGTCCATATGTCCTTTCCCAAGGACTCTGCTGTAGCTTGAAATGCAAGTTAGTTAATCCAGTAATTTACTTACTTATTCATTTTACAAATGCTATGGAGTGCCACTTATATGACAGGTATCCATAAAGCAGTGAAGAAAGCACGCAACTACCCTTGTGGCATCTAAATTCTGAGAGGAGACAGACAGAAAAAATACATGTGAGATGTTGAGTGGGGTAAGAAGACTGGAGAGAAGTAAGTCAGAAAGAGAAAAACAAATATTAATGCATATATATATATGAATCTAGAAAAACGGTATGGATGAACCTATTTGCAGAGTAGGAGTAGAGAAGCAGATGTAGAGGACAGGCTCGTGGACACAAGCGGGGAAGGAGAGGGGGACGAGTGGAAAGTAGCATTGGCATCACCTACTCAGTGGACATGAGTCTGAGCAAACTCCAGTAGGTGGTGAAAGACAGGGAAGCCTGCTGTGCTGGAGTCCGTGGTTGCAAAGAGCCGGACACGACTTAACAACAGCAACACCTTGTGTAAAACAGCCGGTGGAAAGCTGCTATATAAGCCTCAGTGCTCAGCCCTGTGCTCTGTGATGACCTAGAAGGTGGGATGTGTGGGAAGGGGAGGCACAAGAAGAAGAGGATATGTCTATACTTATAGCTGATTCATGTTGCTGTACAGCTGAAACTAACACAACATTGTAAAGCAATTATACTCCAAAAAAAAAAAAAAAAATGAAAAAAGGAAGACTGGAGGAAGTGATGCACGACTTGGGGCTGGAAAGAGCCAGGTGTGCCTGTGTTGAAGAAGGAGTAGAGCCCCTGTCTATACAGATTGATAAGAGAAAGCCTTTCAGTAAGTTCCCATTGGAGCATAGTCTGTAAGAAGTGAGTAAGTGAGCCCTCCTGGTGGTTCCTGGGTGTGCACCGGATGACATCACGTCTTAGGGTCTGCACCCCAGCTCTCCCCAAGGTTGATACTGTTACCCCAGTGAGCAATGAGAAACACTCTGACCAGCTTTCCCAAGCCCCACTGCTCTGAGAAGGGAAGACAGGGTGCAGACCAAGGTCTGTTGTCAAAGCTCTGCTTTTAACCACCCCCAATATCAGACCAAGAGGCAGCTTATCAGGTGTGGAGGTTTGGGGGCAGGGTCCTCTTTCCTTAGATGCCTTAAGAAACATTTGGTGTTTGCCAATCTTGCCTAACAGATTTCAACAAGACAAGGCAGGCATAATAAATGCAGTGGCCTGTTTTTTATTATTTGACTTCCTTTTTATTTCCTGTTTATATGTCACATCAGGCAAAACACCAGAGCCCAGAGATTGCAATCTACATCCAGCATGCTGTAGCCAGAGAGACTGGAATAGTGATGATAACATTTCTGCAAATGTCACCACCATATGCCAGGCTCTATGCTAAGTACTTTATATCTGGTATCTCACTGAACTTTCACAAAAAGCCTATAATACAAGTTCTACCTTTATCTTCATTCTACAGATGATGAGCTTGGGTTGTGTAACCCAGCCAAGGTTACAAGACTAAGAGAAAGGTCAGACTCAGCTTCAACTCACCTCATACCGTAAACTGAGCTCTGAAGTCCTGAGGAATGGGTGAAGGAAATCTTAAGTGGCAAGAGCCGATGAAAGGAGGCTTAAGGGCAATAGGCAGAGCAGACCGTGGGTCTACTTTTTTGGGCTTCATGTTTATCTAATATATCCAAGTGGAGTAAATTGGGATCAGTCCTAAGTGAAAGCTTTTGTGTCTGGAACTGTACTACAGAATTATGACAAAAAATTTATGAACTCACTAAGAACATGGGGGAGATTCTTGACATACTTCAGTTCAGATCAGTTCAGTTGCTCGGTCGTGTCCGACTCTTTGTGACCCCATGAATCGCAGCACGCCAGGCCTCCCTGTCCATCATCAACTCCTGTAGATCACCCAGACTCATGTCCATTGAGTCAGTGATACCATCCAGCCATCTCATCCTCTGTCGTCCCCTTCTCCTCCTGCCTCCAATCCTTCCCAGCATCAAAGTCTTTTCCAATGAGTCAACTCTGCGCATGAGGTGGCCAAAGTACTGGAGTTTCAGCTTTAGCATCATTGCTTCCAATGAATACCCAGGACTGATCTCCTTCAGAATGGACTGGTTGGATCTCCTTGCAGTCCAAGGGACTCTCAAGAATCTTCTCCAAAACCACAGTTCAAAAGCATCTATTCTTCGGCACTCAGCCTTCTTCACAGTCCAACTCTCACATCCATACATGACCACAGGAAAAACCATAGCCTTGACTAGACGAACCTTTGTTGGCAAAGTAATGTCTCTGCTTTTGAATATGCTATCTAGGTTGGTCATAACTTTCCTTCCAAGGAGTAAGCATCTTTTAATTTCATGGCTGCACTCACCATCTGCAGTGATTTTGGAGCCCCCCAAAATAAAGTCTGACATTATTTCCACTGTTTCCCCATCTATTTCCCATGAAGTGATGGGACCAGATGCCATGATCTTCGTTTTCTGAATGATTTTAAGCCAACCTTTTCACTCTCCACTTTCACTTTCATCAAGAAGCTTTTTAGTTCCTCTTCACTTTCTGCCATAAGGGTGGTGTCATCTGCATATCTGTGGTTATTGATATTTCTCCCGGCAATCTTGATTCCAGCTTGTGCTTCTTCCAGTCCAGCATTTCTCATGATGTACTCTGCATAGAAGTTAAAGAAGCAGGGTGACAATATGCAGCCTTGCCATACTTAGCATTTGATTTTTAATTTCCTTTTCTTCTCCTTATTAAAATCTAGGCCTGGAACTTCCCTGGAGGTGCACTGGTTAAGACTGCGCTCCCACTGCAGGAGGCAAGGGTCCGATCCTTGGTTGGGGAGCTAAGATACGGCATGTGGTACAGTGTGGCCAGAAAAAGAAAACTAAGATGGGGAGTGATAACAAAATATCAATCTTAAAATTTTGGCTTATGGGTAATAAATGAAAGCATGCAGAAAAAAGTGAAATGAAATCATCGCTAATCTGACCACTTCGAGAGAATCACCATTACCATTCTGCTATCTCAGCATCCTGACTTCCTTCTAGGCCTCCTTAAAATATGTAGCTTCACTGAAAAATTCTTTACATCTAATGACGCAGGATCACCTCCTTCTGTGAATGGAACTCTGCCTGGGACCCCAGCTCCACACATGAAACAGCTGGGGTTTAGGCTCCCCTCTTCCCATCACCTATGAGTTCCTTGTGATTCTACGTAAAGCCAGTTTCCTGGCTGGGCACTGAGGTCTCTGGAAGAACTTCCGCTGACCCTGAGATCTGGCACAGCTAAAGGGCATATGCCCCTGCTACTGAGCTATACATTTCCCCGACAGGCACTCCTCTTTGTCCGCTCTAACCGGCGGACACTCGCCAGCAGACGGCAAGATTCATGGCCATCTGGCTTCTCCCTCTCCTTCCCCAGAGGCGACGAAGCCAGATGAGAGTGCCTGAGACAGACACAAGGAGAGGCAGCTGGAGGATGGATGGCAAGTCTAGCAGAGGTGGACAGTATCTGGTCCCCACTCGGCCTTCAGCTTAATCGTAATCACGTGAACTAAGTCAGGGCTGCAGAGCGGAGCTGCGATTAGGAGGCCAGTCTCCTTTGGGAGACTGATGGGGATAAAGCTATTGCTGTATGAGATCCTGTGCTGTTGCCAACGACATCATCCTGGTAACAATGATGGTAGCAGCAACTGAAATCTACTGAGCTCCCCTCATTTGCCAGGCATGGTGCTCAGTGCCCTGGGAAGAGGACCTCATGAGTCCTCACTGTGCACCTCACTGTGCAGGTAGGTGTTACTGCTGCCCTCCTTGTGGAAATGAAGATGCTGAGCCTCAGCGAGAAAATAAGATGCCCAAGGTCACCCTGCTCGTTGGTGGTGGAGCTGTGCTTTAAGACAAGGAAGTTTTACTCTAAATCCTAAACCTCTCCCTTGAAGTTCAAATTCATTCCATTCACAAACACCAATACTAATTTGAGCTACTGTCATCTCTCACCTGGACAACAGGCAATAATAACTTTTTAAGTCTTTGATTTCTCTGATAGACAGAGGTTCAAGCTTGGCTGTACCTTGGTTTCACATGTGAAAATTTCATCACTACGGGTGTCTTGTCTCAGAGAGGCTCATTTTACTTGTCTGAGATATGGTCCAGGCAGAAGCTAGGTATATACAGTATATGTTGTTGTTTAGTCACTCAATCATGTCAGACTCTTTTGTGAGCCCATGGTCTGTGTAGCCCACCAGTTCTGTTCATGGGATTTCCCAGGCAAGAATACTAGAGTTTGTAGCTGTTCCCCTCTCCAGGGATCCTCCCCATCTGCATCTCCTGCATTGCAGGTGGATTCTTTAATGCTGGGCCACCACCACCACCACCACCACACACACACACACACACACAAACACACACACAATAAATTCTGATCATGCCCCTCTTCTGCTTTAAACGTTTTCCTGGATTTCCTGAAATGTTCCAGGCTTCTTGCTGCCTCAGGGTCTTTACATGCTGACCACAGTTCTCTTCCCTGCTTGTCTGATTGATGTCTACTTACTTCTTTAGGTCTTAACATGATGCAGCTGATTACAAATGTAGTCACAATTCTCCACCCCTCCCCCACGTGCACTTTTTGCCATGGAACTTCCCGGCGAGGGGCAGAGTCTCTTGCCCACCTCTGGAATCCTAGCTAACCTGTGACTTGCCTCTGTTAGTAGGATGCTGCAGAAGGGAGGAGGCTGAGCCTCAGCAGTCTTGCAGGCATCTGCTTGCTCTCTTAGAAGCCCACTGTCACCGTACGAACAAGCCTGGTCTGGTCTGCATGCTGATTCCGGCTGAGGCCATCTTAGATCAGCTAACCTGGAAGGGAACCACAAACTCAGCTGGAGGCCCACTTGACATCAGAACCTGGCCCAGATCAACAGAACCTTTCAACTGATCCACAGACTTGTGAGCAATAATAAATGGTGGTGCTTTAAGCCACTAAGTTTTGGGTTGCTTTGTTACGCAGCAATAAATAGCCCATACACTTCAATATTACTTCCTGTTTCTCTTCTAGCCCAGATCTGCTTCTCCCATTTGTCTATACTCATAGCACCTTCTAGTCAACTGCAGCATTTATGATAATTATCAGAGTCAAAAATTATGCAATTAATAATTTTTTTCCTCAGATTAGAGTTTAAGGTCCATGAGGGCAGAGACTATATCTGATGTATCCCCTGAAATAATCTTATCATCTAGTCCTGTTTTGTACATAGTAAATGCTAAGTAAATATTTATTATAAAAATGTAAAATTAATCAATATATCCACTCAACATTTATAGCACCTTCTACATATTGGGTAGAATATGCCCATTCATTGGGGCTTCCCTGGTGGCTCAGAGGTTAAAGCGTCTGCCTCCAATGCGGGAGACCTGGATTCGATCCCTGGGTGGGGAAGATCCCCTGGAGAAGGAAATGGTAATCCACTCCAATATTCTTGCCTAGAGAATCCCATGGAGGGAGAAGCCTGGTAGGCTACAGTCCATGGGGTTGCAAGGAGTCGGACACGACTGAGCAACTTCACCTTCACCTTCACATATTGGGTGAAGGTGATACTAAATTGCAATTTTATGCAAAATTTTAAAGATGTAAGAATGAAAATCTTTGCTCTTATGGTTCCTGGTTTAAATACTGGGACATGAATATGTAAAAACATTGTAGCCCAAATCAGTTCAGTTCGGAGAAGGGTAAAGTACATCTAGAGAAATGAACACATATAGAGAAAAAAGGAGCAATGGGTCAAATACATCTAGAGAAAAAATAGTTTCTGGAAAATGCTGTATGAAAATATTTGAGATGATGTTTCTCTATCTGATGAGTGTGTAGCAACAGATATTCAGATGCTATAGGTGGTGCTGCCCTTAGCAATGTGACTTTTCAGAATGATTAAAAAACTTGTTAATTTTTCATACAAGACAAAAAAGGCTGTCTTCCTTTGATTTACATAGTTCAGTTCAGTTCAGTCGCTCAGTCGTGTCCCACTCTTTGTGACCCCATGAATTGCAGCACGCCAGGCCTCCCTGTCTAACACCAACTCCCGGAGTTCACCCAAACTCATGTGCATCGAGTTAGTGATACCATCCAGCCATCTCATCCTCTGTCGTCCCCTTCTCCTTCTGCCCCTAATCCCTCCCAGCATCAGAGTCTTTTCCAATGAGTCAACTCTTTGCATGAGGTGGCCAAAGTACTGGAGTTTCAGCTTTGGCATCAGTCCTTTCAAAGAAATCCCAGGCCTGATCTCCTTCACAATGGACTGGTTGGATCTCCTTGCAGTCCAAGGGACTCTCAAGAGTCTTCTTCAATACCACAGTTCAAAAGCATCAATTCTTTGGCGCTCAGCCTTCTTCACAGTTCAACTCTCACATCCATACATGACCACAGGAAAAACCATAGTCTTGATTAGATGGACCTTTGTCGGCAAAGTAATGTCTCTGCTTTTGAATATGCTATCTAGGTTGGTCATAACTTTCCTTCCAAGGAGTAAGCGTCTTTTAATTTCATGGCTGCACTCACCATCTGCAGTGATTTTGGAGCCCCCCAAAATAAAGTCTGACACTGTTTCCACTCTTTCCCCATCTATTCCCATGAAGTGATGGGACCAGATGCCATGACCTTCGTTTTCTGAATGTTGAGCTTTAAGCCAACTTTTTCACTCTCCACTTGCACTTTCATCAAGAGGCCCTTTAGTTCCTCTTCACTTTCTGCCATAAGGGTGGTGTCATCTGCATATCTGAGGTTATTGATATTTCTCCCAGCAATCTTGATTCCAGCTTGTGTTTCTTCCAGCCCAGCGTTTCTCATGATGTACTCTGCATAGAAGTTAAATAAACAGGGTGACAATATACAGCCTTGACGTACTCCTTTTCCTATTTGGAACCAGTCTGTTGTTCCATGTTGTTCCATGTCTAACTGTTGCTTCCTCACCTGCATACAGATTTCTCAAGAGGCAGATCAGGTGGTCTGGTATTCCCATCTCTTTCAGAATTTTCCACAGTTGATTGTGATCCACACAGTCAAAGGCTTTGGCATAGTCAATAAAGCAGAAATGGATGTTTTTCTGGAACTCTCTTGCTTTTTCCATGATCCAGCGGATGTTGGCAATTTGATCTCTGGTTCCTCTGCCCATAGTAGTTGCACTTATAGAAAATGCAAACTGCACAAAAATACGTTTTAAAATTGTACTAAAATTAGGTCCTCTGTATTAAATGTAAATAAAATAAAGTATTAGACTCAGATAATTATAAATAGGTTTTCACCCACATGAATGTCTGAAAGGACATCTGAAAACTAACCATGTGGAATGTGGGGTCACTTTTCCTGGCCTGAGAATGTCCTCTGTATGTATTGAAGATGTATTGGAGGGTACCTAGCTTCCCTAGCCCTTTCTAACTAAATGGCAATATTGTCTACTCCCAATAGTGTGACAACGCAAAATTCATTTTCAATTTCTAAGGCTGTTTCCCGCCCCCCGCCCCCCCCCCCGAGTGTGGAGACACAGCTGCACTGAACCGCCGGTGTAAAAAAAAATGCTTTGACTAATTCACATTCATGTTTCATGAAACAGTGTTATTTGAAAGGCCTATGCTTTCTGCACAAGTGTTCTAACACTTTCAAATTACTTTGGTATAATTGTAAAAGAGGATTCAACAGATTTCTTGAAGAAGAAAGAATCTGAATACACCATTTCTTTCGCTGGAAGCAACTACTCTTAGTATCTGTGCCGTTCTCAAGAAGGATGTGGTCAGGAAGCCCAGCAAGCCCACATTTCCACAGTAGTGGGAACAGCCCAGCTAAAAACTCATTTCATGATTCTCCGTCAGTATCAGCATGCTGCTGCTGCTGCTAAGTCGCTTCAGTCGTGTCCGACTCTGTGTGGCCCCACAGACGGCAGCCCACCAGGCTCCCCCTCCCTGGGATTCTCCAGGCAAGAACACTGGAGTGGGTTGCCATTTCTTTCTCCAATGCATGAAAGTGAAAAGTGAAAGTGAAGTCGCTCAGTCATGTCCGACTCTTCGTGACCCCATGGACTGCAGCCTACCAGGCTCCTCCGTCCATGGGATTTTCCAGGCAAGAGTACTGGAAGTGGGGTGCCATTGCCTTCTCCGCAGTATCAGCATAAAACCTGTGATATTTCCTGCAGCCTTTATTCTGAATAGAGCTAGTCCTCATTCATTTTTACTGATGCGAGTAGTTTGGATTAGTGAAAAAGCCTAGCTGTTAGACATCTGTTTAATATTTAACAAATAATTTTCAAGGGTACTTAGTCAATGAGCAAATATTTGAACACCTCCATTAGGTGAAAGGGGCTTCCCAGGTGGCGCAGTGGTAAAGAACCCACCTGCCAAGGCAGGAGATGCAAGAGACATAGGTTTGATCCCTAGGTAGGGAATATCTCTTGGAGAAGGAAATGGCAATCCACTCCTGTATTCTTCCCTGGAAAATCCCATGGACAGAGGAGCCTGGTGGGCTACAGTCCATGGGTGACAGAGTCGGACATGACTGAGTGAGGACAAACATTAGGGGAAATCACTGTGCTGGCTACTTGGACAAGGCAATGTTAGGCGCTTAGTTGTGTCCGACTCTTTGCAACTCATGGACTGTTCCCTAAATGTTTCTGATCTTTAAGGAACCAAAAGTCTAAATTTGGAGCTGGGTTATAACTGTGAAAAATTTATTGACAACATAAAAGCAAATGTTGAATGAGCAGGAGAGGCACTAAAGGCGTTTGGAGCTCAAGGGCAAAGAGGTCATTGATAACCAGAGTCATCAAGGAAATTTTCACAGAGGCTAGAGAAGACCAAAAAGGGCATTACTGGTGGAAGCAATGGCGCAGGGAGATAAAAGGAGACAGCAACATGAATGTTATCTTCTAGGAACTGTGAATAGGTGAATCTGGCTGGAGTGATTCTAGATGGTAGCTAATAGTGATATTACAACAGCAACTTATAGCCAGAGAGCTAATCATCTCTCATACCAGAGCAATATCTCAGTCTTGGTGCTCTAAGGCAAGAGGGGTCATTGAACATTTTGATCAAGAAAGTGAAAGGATCAAAGATTATTTAGGTAATGGGAGAAACCTTTTGGTTTTTTACCCTTTTTAAAAATAAACCTTTTTAGTTTATACGTGGTGGCTCAGATGGTAAAGAATTCACCTGCAATGTAGGAGGCCTGGATTCAATCCCTGGGTCAGGAAGATGTCCTGGAGAAGGAAATGGCAACTCACTCCAGTATTCTTGCCTGGGAAATCCCATGGACAGAGAAGCCTGGCAGGCTACACTTCATGGGGTCACAAAAGAGTTGGACACAACTGAGTGACTAGCTCTTTCACTTTCACTTATATCTCATTGTGGATAAATCTCTAGTACAGAAATACTCTTGGTCTCTGAATCCCCTAATACAAACAACATTAGGGAAAGAAAAATTATTTCTCTTTGTTTGTTTTTTTTTTTGCCTCACCTCCTGGCATGCAGGATCTTCATTCCCCGACCAGGGATCAAGCCCATGCTTTCTGCAATGGAAGTGCAGAGTCTTGAACATGGGACTGCCAAGGAAATCCGAAGAATTATCTTTATGATTGGGGGTTTGGGATATACACCTAGGCATGTATTATTAAGTCCCTTCCTTATTCCTCTCCAGAGATATGCCTGAAGAGTGTGTATCTTTGATACTTACGCTCTGACTTTTGCAGGAATAGGTCCCCATGGAGAGATCTGTGTCCAGACGTGCTTGTGATTGGGTTAGTCACTGTCTAATTCAGAATGAGGTATTAGCATGTGCACTTGGCTGCAAACCCCATCTGTATTCTCCAAAATAGATTTTATCCTTACCTAACTCCTGTGTTTCTCTCTTAATTAATTCCAACTTGGGTGAAAGAGTGCTGGTGCTTATTAGCTTCTGCCACATTGGAGATAAAAACATCCGTTTAGACAGAGGTGGAGGAAAAGCCTTACCAACACAAAGGCCCTAAAAGAGATTCACCAAAGAAAGCTTATGCTTGAAACACTTTAGACTTAAAAATTAGGTTGGCACTGGAATAGTTAAGATCCCTGGGTAGAGAAATGCCAGGATACTCCAGATCAGGTGTTGACAAACTATAGCTCACTGGGTTAGAGCAGGTCCATCACCCGTTTTTGTAAACAAACTTTTATTGGAACACAATTTGTTGTTGTCATTCAGTGTGAAGTCTGTGATTCCATGACTGTGATTCCATTCTGTGATTCCATGGACTCCAGCACGTCAGATGCCCCTGTCCTTCCCTATCTCCTGGGGAGTTTGCTCAACATTAGCAGACACATGCACTACTGAGCGTCATTTCCGCTTTGGCCCAGCCACTTCATTCTTTCTGGAGCTGTTAGTAATTACCCTCTGCTCTTCCCCAGTAGAAAATTGGACACCTTCTGATCTGGGGGGCTCATCTTCCAGTGTCATATCTTTTTGCCTTTTCATATTGCTCATGGGGTTCTCCAGACAAAAGTCTGGGGTGGTTTGCCATTCCCTCCTCCAGTGGACCACGTTTTGTCAGAACTCTCCACTGAGACCCGTCCGTCTTGGGTGGCCCTGCACAGCATGACTCATAGCTTCATTGAGTTACGCAAGCCCCTTCCCCAAGACGAGGCTGTGATCCATGAAGGGGTGGAACACACTATTTATTTACATATAATCTATGCCTCAGTATTTAGATATATTCATCACTTTATTTATTTAGATATATTCATCAGAACGGGGTAGTTGCAACCAAGACCATATGGCCTGCAAAGCCTCAAACTATTTCTGAGTTCTGAGTGGTCACTGGGGATCAGTTACCATTTACAACATGTTTTTATTTTAGTTTACAAGAGTGTAGCTTACTACATTTAAAGTTGGAGGTAGATTATAAAGGAAAAGGAATGACCTTCCTCATTTCCATCAAAATATAAACATTCAGAGATAAATCACCTGCCAAATAAATAGCCATCACCAAACATCCCTCATCAATTTATTCTGTTCATGAAATTAATTCTAGGGCTGCTGGATTTTGGACAGCAGTCTATGTTCTTGAATTCATCTGCTTTTGAATTAAAAACCTCCTCAGTCCCAAGATAAAGTGTGACAATTGACTCAGCATTGTCAGCTTTAAGCTCTGAAGCTTGTCTTTAAGGATTTCTACCCCTTGAAATATCAATAGTTAAAAGCATTTGATAGAGTCATTTACTTGAAGTTCTAAGATTGTTCTTTGTTGAACACATACACAAAAAGCTGTGAGCTTTTACGTAAACATCCAAGGAAAGCAGAAAGTATGTATGTATGAAATTAACAATAGTTTGTGTCCTTAATTCATTACAGTCATCTATAATAGCCATCAATAAATGGAGAAGTGCAAAATTCTCTACTGGGGGACAACACATAACCATACCATAAGAGTTTGACAAACGTTTCTCCTGAGGATAAGAATATGTTATATGGAGTGAAGGCATTAATAAATCTCCAGGTATTTCTAATTTATAAAGTGTATAGTTTCCCTGGTGGCTCAGATGGTAAAGAATTTGCCTGTAATGCAGGAGACCTGGGTTCAATCTCTGGGTCAGGAAGATCCCCTGGAGAAGGAAATGACAACCCACTGTAGTATCTTGCCTGGAGAATCTCACGGACAGCAGAGCCTGGGGGGCTATTGTCCAGGAGATCCCAAAGAATTGGACACCACTGAGCAATTAACATTAAATTTAAACAATCTCAGAAGCATTTATATTAATGGCATTTTACCTACATAAAACTATCCTTTGACCTAACAACTCTTTCCCTATAGCTTGGGAAACATCACTGAACTAATTAAGAAGTACAGATCATACCAAGTGTATCTAATCATTTATAGTATTTGTAGTTACAGAAGGTGAAAAGACAAATCTTTGAGACTGGCCAGCCCTTTCTGGGAAATCTCAAAAATAATTTTGCATGTACAATAAACTGTTATTTCTCTCTTTTTCTCAAATTTGGGATATACTCTTTAAATTCAAACAAGTTCTAAAAGTAGATTCAGTGGGTTATGCTAGGATCACAGGTACCTGAGAATCAAGTGTGAAAACATGTACCTGAGAAATGGCTGGGCCAAGGTGCCCAGGTAATTGGCCAGATGCTATTCTGAATATTCCTGTGAGGGTGTTTCTAGATGAGATTAACATTTAAATTGGTGGATTTTGGGGAAAGCAGATTGCACTCTACCATGGGATATGGGCTATACCCAATCAGCTGCAGGCTTGAACAGAACAGAAGCTTGACCTCTTTTCAACAAGAGGGAATCCTGCCAATAGGTGGGACTGAACCGCAGCATCAGCTCTTCCCTGGGCGTCTGCACTGCTTGCCTACCCTCATGTTCTTCTTGATAAACCAAAATACATTCCATCAGTATGCAAACACAGTTGTATTCTCCTGCCTCTGTCTCTGCTGGTGCAGTATTAGGCATGTATATTTACTGCAACTTGTATCTAAATTAACTAACTTCTAGTTTCATAGGAGAAAAACTGGGAGGGAAGTGATTGATAATTATTTGTCCATTCTCAAGCATTTAAGCAGAATTGCAAGGATAGGATATACATGGTACAACTCCTTGCAGTCACACACACCCATTTTACAACTTTTTAAAAGAGTTGATTTTATGTTATTTATTATTTTTGGCTGCATTGGGTCTTTGTTGCTGCACGTGGGATTTCTCTAGTTGTGGCTCTCAGGCTTCTCTTTGTGGTGGCTTCTCTCCTCACAGAGCACAGACTCGAGGCATGCGGGCTTCAGTGGTTCTGGCACATGGGCTTAACTGCCCTACCACACGTGGAATCTTCTCAGACCAGAGTTGGAACCTGTGCCCACTTCATTGGCAGGTAGATTCTTAACCCCTGGAACTCCAGGGAAGTCCTACAACTTTCCACAGTGGCAAAATGAACACATTCATTAATATGACCCAAAGGTATAGTCATTCCATAACTTACAAAAATAAGAAACAAAAGTATATAGATTATGACACATATTATTATCAATGTTTTAATATTGTATTTTACTTTGAAGCTATTCAGGGGAACAGAGATTAATCATTAATTTAATAATCATATCATATCAGATCAGTCACTCAGTCGTGTCCGACTCTTTGCGACCCCATGAACCGCAGCACGCCAGGCCTCCCTATCCATCACCAGCTCTCGGAGGTCACCCAGACTCACATTCATCGAGTCAGTGATGCCATCCAGCCATCTCATCCTCTGTTGTCCCCTTCTCCTCCTGCCCTCAATCCCTCCCAGCATCAGAGTCTTCTCCAATGAGTCAACTCTTCGCATGAGGTGGCCAAAATACTGGAGTTTCAGCTTGAGCATCATTCCTTCCAAAGAAATCCCAGGGCTGATCTCCTTCAAAATGGACCGGTTGGATCTCCTTGCAGTCCAAGGGACTCTCAAGAGTCTTCTCCAAAACCACAGTTCAAAAGCATCAATTCTTCGGCGCTCAGCCTTCTTCACAGTCCAGCTCTCACATCCATACATGACCACAGGAAAGACCATAGCCTTGACTAGGCGAACCTTTGTTGGCAAAGTGATGTCTCTGCTTTTGAATATGCTATCTAGGTTGGCCATAACTTTCCTTCCAAGGAGTAAGCGTCTTTTAATTTCATGGCTGCAGTCACCATCTGCAGTGATTTTGGAGCCCAGAAAAAGAAAGTCTGACACTGTTTCCACTGTTTCTCCATCTATTTCCCGTGTAGTGATGGGACCAGATGCCATGATCTTCGTTTTCTGAATGTTGAGCTTTAAGCCAACCTTTTCACTCTCCACTTTCACTTTCATCAAGAGGCTTTTTAGTTCCTCTTCACTTTCTGCCATAAGGGTGGTATCATCTGCATATCTGAGGTTATTGATATTTCTCCCAGCAATCTTGATTCCGGCTTGTGTTTCTTCCAGTCCAGCATTTCTCATGATGTACTCTGCATATAAGTTAAATAAACATGGTGACAATATACAGCCTTGACGTACTCCTTTTCCTATTTGGAACCAGTCTGTTGTTCCATGACCAGTTCTAACTGTTGCTTCCTGACCTGCATACAGATTTCTCAAGAGGCAGATCAGGTGGTCTGGTATTCCCATCTCTCTCAGAATTTTCCACAGTTTATTGTGATCTACACAGTCAAAGGCTTTGGCATAGTCAATAAAGCAGAAATAGATGTTTTTCTGGAACTCTCTTGCTTTTTCCATGATCCAGCGGATGTTGGCAATTTGATCTCTGGTTCCTCTGCCTTTTCTAAATCCAGCTTGAACATCAGGAAGTTCACGGTTCACATATTGCTGAAGCCTGGCTTGGAGAATTTTGAGCATTACTTTACTAGCGTGTGAGATGAGTGCAATTGTGCGGTAGTTTGAGCACTCTTTGGCATTGCCTTTCTTTGGGATTGGGATGAAAACTGACCTTTTCCAATCTTGTGGCCACTGCTGAGTTTTCCAAATTTGCTGGCATATTGAGTACAGCACTTTCACAGCATCATCTTTCAGGATTTGGAACAGCTCCACTGGAATTCCGTCACCTCCACTAGCTTTGTTCCTAGTGATGCTTTCTAAGGCCCACTTGACTTCACATTCCAGGATGTCTGGCTCTAGGTCAGTGATCACACCATCATGATTATCTGGGTCGTGAAGCTCTTTTTTGTACAGTTCTTCTGTGTATTCTTGCCACCTCTTCTTAATATCTTCTGCTTCCGTTAGGTCCACACCATTTCTGTCCTTTATCGAGCCCATCTTTGCATGAAATGTTCCTTTGGTATAGGTCTAGTTAAAGTTAACTAAGAATCTGGCAGCTTATTTTTAAACTGAAACATTATAGAACATGTTAAAACTTTATTGGAATTATATTTTAATTTAGTTGAATGTCAAATTTTATAAAAATAAAGTATATGCTTATATTATATGTCTAACACTAATAAAACCAGGATTTGAAAATATGGTAATTTTCAAACAAAATGACCAAACCAGGATGGATTCACTCTAATTATGTAAACTTGGACTTTTACATAAAAATACTTCTGGGCTAGCTGTTTCTATGGAAAGAACTTTTTATTCCTTTAATATATATATGTAAAATATTAGGTGTTATTTTCATTATTTTCTAGGAAAATATTTTGAATTTTGGGAAAATATTAGATATATATAAGTATTTCTTCTCTCTAAACTTAAGCTCTTTTAATTAAAATAAATTATTATCTAATTTCTTAATAGATTTTAGAAGTAGAAAAATATTTTACATTCACACACTGAGAAGTAAATACTTTCCTCCCTTACGCACAGAGATGCCCTGGTTTCCGTTTTACAGCTTTAGCCATGGGTCAAAGTAAACAGAAAAACTCACCACCTTAGATCTAAAAGATTAGTTCTCTTTCTCAGAGGATATGTAATTTTTATTTGAACTCAAAAGTAGACAGAAAGACACACAAAAATTAGCAAACCACATTCTCTGCTGTTCTCACCTTAGAATAGGTGTCCATCATCCAAGGGAAATCACCGAATGGTCAGGCGATAAAATTAAATGCCAATCTTGCGGCCATCTATAGGGAATAACTCATCAGCCAAGCACAATACAGACCCACAACCAAACCTGACTAAGTATAGAAACAAAAAAACACAAAATCTAGGGGTAAAAGATCAGAAAAGGAGTCAGGACAGGTTAAGTTGCCATTCCCCTTGAGAATCACTCCAAGAACCAAGAAAAGACAGTTTAATCCATGAAATGAACTTTAATTCATTCCTGGACTTAATTCATGAAATGAATATTTAGACAACTCTGTTTAATTAGCTCTGTAGGCATCTCATTGGAACCTCCACAATTATTAAAGAATAATTTTCAAAAAGTTAAAAAAACAATGTCTTCTCAGTGGGGAAGAACCTGCCTGCCAATGTAGGAGATGCAGGAGATTTGGGTTCAGTCCCTGGGCTGGGAAGATCCCCTGGAGGAGGAAATGGCAACCCACCCCAGTATTCTTGCCTGGGAAATCCCATGGACAGAGGAGCCTGGTAGATTATAGTCCATGAGATTGCAAAGAGTCAGACACGACTGAGCGACTGAGCACACACACACAGGACATTTGGAACAATATTAAATAACAAAGTTTCAAAAAAACATTAAAAACATGAGTCTCATACACATATAAAAAGACTACCTCTCCAACATTATTTGTAATTTTTCATCAGTGAATCAGTAAGATGGTAGTGCTGCTTCAGAGAGGACAGCTTCAAGGAACTGGATATTTTATAAACAAACCAAAAAAAGAATGTTAGAATAAGCTTTCTAGGATGGGGCCCAAATCAGTTAATGTCCACCAGGACAATAAAACTGTAATCTTTCAGATTTTCTTCTCTACTAGACAGAAATGTGCTAGTTAACCTGAAACTTTATAGCATCTGGGCTCTAATCAAATTGTAATAGGAAAGGCAGACATGCACAAATTCCCCCAAGGCAATGAAAGTGTCCTTGAGCAGACCTAGTCAATAACAACTGAAAGAAAATACTACTCTTCTTTTTAAATTTTTCCAGGTTTTGGGCAATTTTTATTAATATTTGATTGCCCCATTCTGTTTGTGTGACTCAAAAGCATTTTCATTTTGCAAAGGATTCCAGTTGCTTTTGAATTTCCTAGGCAGGCCGGATTGCTAGAGATCAACTCTTTGAGACACAGTTATTTCAAATTCTCTTCTAGCATTTGGGTTTATAATGATTCCATTGTTTTTGTTTTTCTCTTTATGTTCTCCTAAAATAATGGTATATTCTTTTAATAATAAAACCTCTCCTTCCTTTTTCTTCATTTCCTAAAACAATCTAATATTCTTCTGTTGGAGGAATTGTTAGCCTAAGACTCCAACGTCTAAAGCTTCTTTCTAAAAATACATGATTATCTAAGTTATGCCATTTACTCTGGAGTAACTCTTGCACTTCTGGATAAGCTATTTCTTCAACATTTTCCTCTTTTGGCTCTAAAGAGCTTCAAAAAAACATGGAAAAATGAACAAAATTATAGGTACTTGATCTAGGACTAATTATTCCTGGTTTGAAAAGTTAAGGCTTAGCATATCATATCATAATGTTCTGTAGCCCAAGTGGAAAGCTTGGGCTTTTAAAAAAATTTTTTTTTGGTGTTCATTTAAGTATTATTGAAGTATAGTTGATTTACAATATCAAAAATGTTGATAGTCGAATATGTGCTCCATATCATACTAGAAATTGGAAAACAACAATAAATAGAATTCAGAGGGTTTCAACTTTCTTAGAATTTCTAATTTTGATGGAAGACACTGAACAAATGCTCGCCCATATCACAGCTGCCAAAATGCAAGAAAACACAGGACTTTCTCTTGAAAATGAAAGTCCAAATCAAGTTGGCTTAAGGAAAAAAAAGAATTCTGTTTGCTTACATGATTAAACAGTTGAAGTCTTTAGGCGTATCAGGCAGTAGGGTTTCCAAAGCCATCGAATGTGGTTTCTTAGCTCTGCTTCTGTTGCCTGCATACCATGCACAGTTTATGCAAGGCTCTTGTAGATACGGAGACTCTAGATCTTACATCTCAACTTCAAGGCCGGTGGAAAAGGCTGAGGATATTTATAGTAACATTCTCAGAAAAAAGTCTGGGTAATTAACCCATTTCCATGGCAACCATTTAGGCTTTGGCCTTGGCCTGTGCTCCATGGAGCCCCATCAGAATAAGATGTGGGGTCTATGATTGAAGGAGAGCCTAGGCCCCCAAAAGGATGGGATAGGCTTGTTATTAGAAGGTTGAATGGACGCAGGGGCACAAAAGCCAAAGATGTTCACTATGAATTAGTTCAGGGACAACAGAGAAGGCTTATCTTCAAAAGACATGGTATCTTTGTGATTTGAAGATTGTATGGTTGTCAGCTATAGTTTACAGATGGCAAAGAGCATTCCAAGTTGAGGGAACAGTGTGTGAAAGATTAGCAGGGAAGGAAATTATATATTTCAGGCCACATGATCAAAAAAATGATTAAGGGGAGGGGGAGACAGAGACAGGAGAGTAGGTTGGAAATGTAATAGGAATCAGATTATTTCAGGTCTTGTAGGTCATAGCAGAGCCTTTATTCTCTTGGTTTTAAGCTAGCCATTTGGATCAAGGGATGGTAGACAAAGGGAAAAAGAAAGAAAGAGGGAAAAAGAAAGAAGAGAAAGGAAGGAAGAAAGGAGATGAGGGAGGAAGGAAAGAAAGAAGAAAGGAAATTTACCTGGATTACTATATATTCCTTGGACAACATTCCATTACAAACTCAAAGGTCTGTCCATTTTTTACAATGTCCTTGAATGCAGATGTATTTAATATTTCTTAAAATAAGTGGTTCCTTAGGTGGGCATTAGAAATCACTGTGCTCACCAGAGATGTTTGATAAACTGATGCTTGGTGGGAACAGGCTGTGACTTAACATACTGGAAATAAAGACTATCACCATTCATTTTGGTTCGGACTCACTGTTCTTCAGATAACTTTTTATCTTTCAATGGTGGGAGCCAGGTCAGTTCTAAGCAATAGTCGTGTAATAATACTAAGAACAGGAAAATGTGTGTTCAGTGTCTCAGCTCAGCTGTAATTTCACCAAACATGGGGTGTGGGGGCTGAATCACAGGTCAGGGTGCCTGGCTGCATTCTCCTTGGCCATCAAGATTCCTTGGAAGACAGAAATGTTTTACCGAACAGAAGGCAATAGAAACACCAGCCTGCGAATTCTCTTCATTTTGCTGTCAAATTTTTTTTTTTTTTTAAGCTGCTCTTTTACTTATTTATTTATTCTTGGCCTTGCTGGGTCTTTGTTGCTGTGTGGGCTTTTTCTCTAGTTGTGGCGTGGGGACGTCTCACTATGGTGGCTTTTTTTGTTGTGGAGCATGGGCTCTAGGTGCATGGGCTTCAGTAGTTGTGGCCCATGGGCTTCATTGCTCCAAGGCATGTGGGATCTTCCTGGATCAGGGATCAAACCCACATGTCTTGCACTGATTGCTGGATTCTTTACCACTGAGCCACCAGGGAAACCCCTTGCTGTCAAGTCTTTTTACCTTACCATTCTCCAGATTATTAACAGATCAAAACCTACTGTGGAGATAAGGGTACAAATCAAGAACTTTTGCAGCTGACATTGTAGGCAGAAAGTTAATGACTGAAAAATATTTGTATCCCAATAACATCGAGATGAAATAAAAGACTCCTTTCTAAGAGAAACTGAAGAATAAGAAGGAAGTGTTACAAGGAGAGGCTGAAAGGAGTTTAAACCATAGAGTGGATCCTCTACTGAATCAGGATTGGCAATGGTGACTTCACAATATTTTCTTAAGCTTTTCTTTACTGGAGCAATGGCAGAAAAAAATTAGGGGTAATGTTCTAACTGGCAGAATCTGTCATCTCACAGAAAAAAATGTACTTATGTGAGATGATGGATATTAACTGAACTTACTGTGATCATTTTACAATACATACGTGTAACAAGTCATTGTGTTGTGCATCTTGTACTAATAGAATCTCAGAGTTGCTTAGTCATGTTGATTTTTTGTGACCCCATGGATTGTAGCCTGCCAGGCTCCTCTGTCCGTGGGATTTCCAGGCAAAGTTACTGGAGTGGGTTGCCATTCCCTTTTCTAGGGGATCTTCCCGACCCAGAGATGGAACTGGAGTCTCCCGCATTGCAGGCAGATTCTTTACTGTCCAAGCCACCAGGGAAGCCCACTAATAGAATGCTATATGTCAATTATATCTCAGTAAAACTGGAGAAAAAAGCTCAGATCAGATCAGATCAGTCACTTAGTTGTGTCCGACTCTTTGTGACCCCATGAATTGCAGCATGCCAGGCCTCCCTGTCCATCACCAACTCCCAGAATTCACTGAGACACACGTCCATCGAGTCGGTGATGCCATCCAGCCAGCTCATCCTCTGTCGTCCCCTTCTCCTCTTGCCCCCAATCCCTCCCAGCATCAGAGTCTTTTCCAATGAGTCAACTCTTCGCATCAGGTGGTCAAAGTACTGGAGTTTCAGCTTTAGCATCAGTCCTTCCAAAGAAATCCCAGGCCTGATCTCCTTCACAATGGACTGGTTGGATCTCCTTGCAGTCCAAGGGACTCTCAAGAGTCTTCTTCAACACCACAGTTCAAAAGCATCAATTCTTCGGTGCTCAGCCTTCTTCATAGTCCAACACTCACATCCATACATGACCACAGGAAAAACCATAGCCTTGACTAGATGAACCTTTGTTGGAAAAGTAATGTCTCTGCTTTTGAATATGCTATCTAGGTTGGTCATAACCTTCCTTCCAAGGAGTAAGCATCTTTTAATTTCATGGCTGCAGTCACCATCTCCAGTGATTTTGGAGCCCAGAAAAATAAAGTCTGACACTGTTTCCACTGTTCCCCCATCTATTTCCCATGAAGTGATGGGACTGGATGCCATGATCTTCGTTTTCTGAATGTTGAGCTTTAAGCCAACTTTTTCACTCTCCACTTGCACTTTCATCAAGAGGCCCTTTAGTTCCTCTTCACTTTCTGCCATAAGGGTGGTGTCATCTGCATATCTGAGGTTACTGATAATTTCTCCTGGCAATCTTGATTCCAGCTTGTGTTTCTTCCAGTTCAGCGTTTCTCATGATATACTCTGCATAGAAGTTAAATAAGCAGGGTGACAATATACAGCCTTGACGTACTCCTTTTCCTATTTGGAACCAGTCTGTTGTTCCATGACCAGTTCTAACTGTTGCTTCCTCACCTGCATACAAATTTCTTAAGAGGCAGATCAGGTGGTCTGGTATTCCCATCTCTTTCAGAATTTTCCACAGTTGATTGTGATCCACACAGTCAAAGGCTTTGGCATAGTCAATAAAGCAGAAATGGATGTTTTTCTGGAACTCTCTTGCTTTTTCCATGATCCAGCGGATATTGGCAATTTGATCTCTGGTTCCTCTGTCTTTTCTAAAACCGGCTTGAACATCAGGAAGTTCACGGTTCACATATTGCCGAAGCCTGGCTTAGAGAATTTTGAGCATTACTTTACTAGCATGTAGGATGAGTGCAATTGTGCGGTAGTTTGAGCATTCTTTGGCATTGCCTTTCTTTGGGATTGGAATGAAAACTGACCTTTTCCAGTCCTGTGGCCACTGTTGAGTTTTCCAAACTTGCTGGTATATTGAGTCCAGCACTTTCACAGCATCATCTTTCAGGATTTGGAATAGCTCCACTGGAATTCCATCACCTCCACTAGCTTTGTTCGTAGTGATGCTTTCTAAGGCCCATTTGACTTCACATTCCAGGATGTCTGGCTCTAGGTCAGTGATCACACCATCGTGATTATCTGGGTCGTGAAGATCTTTTTTGTACAGTTCTTCTGTGTATTCTTGCCACGTCTTCTTAATATCTTCTGCTTCTGTTAGGTCCATACCATTTCTGTCCTTTATCAAGCCTAGGAAGTGTCAAATGAAAAAAAAAAAAAGTCTCTGGTATGCCAACTGTGTATAGCTGCTGATTCAGAAATATAGGATGTTTTGGATGAAGAAAAAAAAGGAAAGAATGTGTATTAATGGATAGATGTATTTCTCAGGAGTAGGAAGAGGTTGAATGGAGCCCCAGCTTCCTAAGAATCAAAAATGTAGAAAACATAAGTTGGAAATCTTAAGAGATGTAAGAAGACCTAGATGAGAGCCACCTTAGTGCTGATTCACACGGAGAGAAATATACAGATGATCCTTGCTCTTCTGTGTGCTAAAGTCTCTAGTTCAGAATGTTTCTGGTGAGGAAGTTACGGAAGGTTTTAGACTTTAGGGTCATGTGGGATGCTGTCTATGGGGTCGCACAGAGTTGGACACGACGGATGCGACTTAGCAGCAGCAGCAGCAGCAGAAGAGCCTTGGTGTGAGAACAGGTGTGTCTAAACCTGTTGCTATAAGTGTCTTTGCTTCTTGTGGTAAGGCTACGCCCTCTTCCAACTTGTGAGCTAAATAAAGAAACTATTCTACCATCAGGCCTATTGTTTCAAAGTTGGTGAGAAGAAGAGATTGAAAAACATTAGACTTGACTAAAAGGAAATCAGGCTGTGATGTTTTTGAATTTGGGTGAAATTCCAGAGCTTTGATACTGAGCTCCTTTGGGCCATTTCTATCAGATATATCAATCCTGGCTTGTGTTCTAGTGTCAGGAGAGATCTGTAAGCCTTCTGTGGGCTAATAGAATTGAAAAATTGCTATGAGGTTGTTTGAACCAGTCTTTCAAGGATGAGTACTTCTTTTCATATTTCTTTTGGAGATTCCAAGTGCCATGCCGGTGACCAGCAGCAGTCCCTAAATTGTTTGGGGTCAGATGAAATCTGATAGAGCAGGGATGGGCTTCGGTTTTGCAAATTGATGATAATACAACTTGAGGAAAGGCTTGCAGTTCTCTCTTAAAGAATAGCTTTCTCAGCATATGGAAACTACAGAAGTGCAAAGGTCTTAAAGCAAACTGACTGGCAGGAGAAAGCTTCTAGGAAAAACAGTAAATCTCTGGAACTCTCCTTACTATAAGCAAGAGTATCTAGCAGATTCTCTAAGCTAATTTACAGCCTTGCCAATCTTTCTTCTACCCTTCTCAGCCTTGTTCCAAATCGGAGATTTGGTCTTTGGTGCCTGAGTCCCTGGAAAAATAGTTTCCCACCATTCTTTTGGTCTTTATCTTCAGCAGAGACTGAAGGAGGCAGACAGAAAGAGGTCTGTCTGCAGTCAGCGTGACAGTGAGAACTGTTTACATCTGTGTGAGAATATGGGAACGTCGCTATTCACTTACGAGAGTGGTTGCTCAGAAACAGAATATGAGATGCTGGTGGAGGTTATGGGAGAGCCATGGGAGCAGGAAGGAAGGGTACCAAGGGTGGGTTCCTCTGCTCGGGGAAAGGAGGGAAGGGCTGTTGCAGAGCTCGGCCTGCCCATCAAAGGTCGTCTGCACAGGCCAAGCTTACCTTTTCTGTCCTGTCCACCTTAGGCAACATTCCCTCTGGTGTCTTGTCTCTCCTCCTCTTCCCTTCTTTCTCCTCCCCATCTTGTTTAGCTGGTCATTCATTCTCAGGAATCTTCTCCTGTGACCTTTTACTTTTTTTGTTTTCCCCACCAGTGCCCAAGGCGAAGACAAAGTGTGTGTAGAGGCCATTTAATGAGCAGGAGAGTTGGGATGTGGTGTGGGAAGGCAACGGAGCGCCACCATGATGTGGAGACCATGAGGGGCTTGGTGCACACCAACTTTTCTTTCAGTTTTTTGCCGTTATGCTCCTACATTTGTGTGATTGTTTATTGGGTAATTATGTTACTTTTCTTACCTTTGGAAGCACATGCACTTCTCTCCTCAGAGAGATAAAAAATTATTCATATCAAACAATAGGGTAAGGCATTCCAGGGGTGCATATTCATGACATATCTGTTAATGCATCTCTATATACCCGGTGTCACGAGGAAAGTTCTCATCCACTATGTCTCTTTCCCTTTTGTCTGAAGTAGGTACCATTTCACATGCTTCTGGGCAAGTGCATGCTGGGAAATGCAATGCTTTGGCCAAGGATGCTTTGAAGAGATAGGGAGTGAATCTGACCTCCTCTCACAGAACTTCCAGATGCATAAGATGTAAAAATAGTTCAGATTCCCATAGGTCATAGTTTCTAAGCCTTTTCATTTTACAGAAAGAGAAACTGAGGACCAGAAGTGACGGAGAAGTGACTGATCCAGGACTCCTTTTTAATGGTAGAACCAGGACTAGCATTTTAATTCCTGGTTCCTTGTCCAGGACTCTTTTCAGTCAACAGCAATACACTTAGGGCCACTCACTCCCTCTCTCTAAACCCTGGAGCTGTGGGGGGACAGATATGCCAGTTGTTTCCTTCAGTTCTCAGAGCCATCAGCTTCTTCATGGGGGGTTTATCTGCAATTTCTTCTCCCTGTCTCCTGAAGTTCCTGGGTTGCAGCCCCGGCTAATCCCAGAGAGTCCCTTCCCAGGGGCATCCAGTGCAGGTCAGCAGTTCCCATCTTCTCTGGAACAGAAGTGGCAGGACCTCAAGAACTTTCGCTTCTTAAGACTCAGCTCAATCTCCACCTGACTCAGCAGAGGTTTCTGGAATCTCCCCTCCGTGTGCCGACCAAGTCTCAGATGGGCACTAACCAGAAGCGGTCAGTTGCCTCTCTGTCCCTGTAGTGAGAAGTCCAGAAAAAGCTGACGATGAGCACTGAGAAAGAAAACATGCAATGCATAAGCACAGCATTCTCTGCTCTATAAATAACCCTAATTAAAAGGAAAACACCAGCACAGACTCATCTTTTTTTTATTTTTTCTGTTGGACACCATGGGAGGTCCTTGCAGCAGAATCTCTAGCGCTTGCCAACAATAACTAGGCTCCAAGAAAGAAAAGCTTCTATGATTCTTCCACTTTTCTGGCCAACTCAACTCTGAATCCTTTCTGAGGCTCAACACTGATCCATCTTTCTTTCCTCTCTTGTCTTTTTAGGTGACTTTCAGAGCCCCATGTCTGACTCCGTATTCTCTCCAAAAGTTCCAAGTTGATTTATGACAGCAGTTCAGCAAGGCTTAATTCATTACCTGGTTAAAATAGTGCCAGGAGGGCTTCCCTAGGAGGGAGGAGTCGTGGCTATTCTAGGCTCATTTTTAAAAGGGACCAGATAACATTAGACATTGCACAGAGGTCTCTTTCTCTTAGAGACTGGTGGGCGTGGGACAAGTGGCTTAGCCATCTGAGCCACTCACTTTATTCTGGTAGCTTATAATCTAGTAAGAGGCATAAGAAATAAATGACCCCTTTATTTCCTTATACAGGAAGATCCTCAAAAATCACACTTATATGATCCAAATACTTTAACTTGATGCCCAAAGTGATTCTTTCCTCCGTCCCATCATCTTCTTACTCGCCTTCCTCATCTACACGTGTTTCAATTGCATAGATAATTTTAGTTGCCCGGAAAAGTCCCCAAGTCCCTGATTCTAGTCACTTTCCATATGGAGTATATCACACTCTATATCGACATCCAGCTTATCCTTCAGTATCTATTTCATCAACTTAAAAAATAAAATTATTGGAGTTTAGTTGCTTTACAATGTTGTGTTGGTTTCTGCTGTACAGCAAAGTGAATCAGCAATACATATACATATATCCCCTCTTTTTTGAATTTCCTTCCTAGGTCACCGCGGAGCATTGAGAAGAGTTCCCTGTGCTATACAGTCAAGATCCATTTCTGATGCTCATTCTTTCTGATCCATTTTATCCACCAGTGGTTTCAAAACTCTTTTCACACACTCTTTGTCCCTTATTGATACGACAGGGCCTTTTATGTCGGTTTGGCTGGTTGTATGAAGGGAACTGTACATCTGTTTCCTTCCCCAGCCCTGCATGTTCCTCATAGCTAATTGATTTCTAACTCAGCAGCTGGTAGCGCCTAGATTAAGAAGTGCAAATGATCCAGCAATCCCACTGCTGGGCATATACACTGAGAAATCCAGAATTGAAAGAGACACGTGTACCCCTATGTTCATAGCAGCACTGTTTACAATAGCCAGAACGTGGAAGCAACCTAGATGTCCATCCACAGATGAATGGATAAGCAAGCTGTGGTACATTTACACAATGGAGTATTACTCAGCCATTAAAAAGAATACATTTGAATCAGTTCTAAGGAGGTGGATAGAACTGGAGCCTATTATACAGAGTGAAGTAAGCCAGAAACAAAAACACAAATACAGTATACTAACACATATATATGGAATTTAGAAAGATGGTAAAAATAACCCTATTTACGAGACAGCAAAAGGGACACTGATGTATAGAACAGACTTTTGGACTCTGGGACCGGGAGAGGGTGGGATGATTGGGGAGAATAGCATTGAAATAGGTATAATATTATATCTGAAATGTATTAATTGTTCAAACTAATCACTGTCATGTTACAATTTGTTCATATTAGATGTTTGTAATGTTTCTGATAATCAATAAAAGAGATTCTTGATACCTAAAAAAAAAAAATAAGTGCAAATAACATGCTCAATGCAAGTTTGTGGAGTGGATTAATAAATCTACCTTGGTAGGCTGAAATTACCTTAGGCTGGGATGATATCATTGCATCCTTGTCACATGTAGCACACAAGGTTTTGTTTTTTTATTCAGTAAATACTGGTTTCATTCACTTTGTTGATTGAAAGAACAACTAGGAATTACAAAGGAGCCAAAGTGCAACAATATAGTGTTTCTTAGGGTACTTGTTTAGGAAGCCAAGTTAGGCAGTAGAAATACCATGCTCTCTTGATAACATGTTTCTGAGCCAATATCTAGTGGGGAGTGGGGAAGGTAGGAGGAGAGTATAAAGATGGAGAAAATCCAAGAGGACCAACAAAGAGGAATCAGCCCTTTGCATCCCCCAAAGAAGAGCCTGGAAAGATCAATGCCACACTCACAGCTCCCTTGTCAGTTCTTCAGCGGATGGGAAAGTCGGTGGAAAGATACTGGTTTGGGAGTCAGAAGTTGTTTGTTTACTTTGAACATCCATTTTCTCATCTATAGAAGAATAATTTGTTTCAGGCCCACTGGGTAGATCAAATGAGAGAATATACAAATATAAATCTGAACTGCTTCTCTTTTGACATTTGAAGCAGCTTCTGGCATTTCCCTCCTGAGAATTCTCCTCCACTGGATCTATTTTTCTTGTTTGTCTCTTTTCTCTGATTAAATTCACTAAAGATCTTTCAAAATCACTGCAGATGGTGACTGCAGCCATGAAATTAAAAGACGCTTACTCCTTGGAAGGAAAGTTATGACCAACCTAGATAGCATATTCAAAAGCAGAGACATTACTTTACCAACAAAGGTTCGCCTAGTCAAGGCTATGGTCTTTCCTGTGGTCATGTATGGATGTGAGAGCTGGACTGTGAAGAAGGCTGAGCGCCAAAGAATTGATGCTTTTGAACTGTGGTGTTGGAGAAGACTCTTGAGAGTCCCTTGGACTGCAGGAAGATCCAACCAGTCCATTCTGAAGGAGATCAATCCTGGGATTTCTTTGGAAGGAATGATGCTAAAGCTGAAACTCCAGTATTTTGGCCACCTCATGCGAAGAGTTGACTCATTGGAGAAGACTCTGATGCTGGGGGGGATTGAGGGCAGGAGGAGAAGGAGATGACAGAGGATGAGATGGCTGGATGGCATCACTGACTTGATGGGTGTGAGTCTGAGTGACCTCCGGGACCTGGTGATGGACAGGGAGGCCTGGCGTGCTGCGGTTCATGGGGTTGCAAAGAGTCGGACACGACTGAGCGACTGATCTGATCTGATCTGAAAGATCTTTCAAAAACATTGAGACATAGGAAAAGTGCACACGGAGCCCTTGTAGTCATGGATTAGGAGTTAACCAGCTATGGAAGAATTCTCCTCAGGATGAAGGGTGAAGCCACATCTGAGATCAGAGATATCTTGTTGCTGGCTCTGGAGAGTGGGGTTCATAATAAGCTGCACTCAGATTATTTTATCTCCATCACCATCAGGGTTATTTGTGAGTCTGAGTACATTCTATGAACAGAGTCACCCAAAGCTCAGAGACCATCAACCCACAATTTGAATGAGCCAGAGCATCTATAAAGTGACAGTCAGCAGCATTTCTAAGGAACCAAATTCAGGGGCTAAAGAGAACACAGATGGGGACAGTTGAACAAATTTATCTCCTGGATCAAGTGGCACAAACCCTGTGTCTTTGGATCAAGGGTCAAATAGCAGAGATTGAAACTGAAGAATCTCACATGGGTCGTTTGCCTTCTCACTCCTCACTGCTGTCACCATGGACCATATCTTCCTGCAACATTTTGCATTCCACCGGGGCTGTTAAAACTACCCACTCAGCTCCCCTCAAGTAGGAAAACTCTTATGTCAGCTGCAATACCTCTGGGATGAATAGGTCCTTCCAAGAACTAGCTAGATTTTAGAGTCTGAAAAGAGTTCCCTGTGACTTGCTCATCCCCCATGAGGACTTGCCCCTCACAGGGAAATGCTACTCTGTGATCAGTATTGGAAAAGATGACTTAAAGCATGCTATTTTAATTTCTTTTTTCTTCTTTTCAGCATGTGGGATCTTAGTTCCCCACGGGGGACTGAACCTGTACCCCTGCATTAGAAGCACAGAGTCTTAACCACTGGATGGCCAGGGAAGTCACAACATTGCTGTTTTATATATTCATAGAATTTTTACCAAATAATTTGGAAGGATTTTCAAGGTAAAAATACTTCAGTTTTCTCTGAGTGAAATTTTGGGTCTGTGATTGGAAATCTTTGTAAGGACTGTATTTAACCCATTTATCTGACTTTATGCTATACTGAGTCTGTAAGATTAGGATATTCTACCTAGTAACTTCCGTATAGAAACAAAAGCAAAATTATTGAAAGAACAAGTCAGTCTATGTGGTATCAATGCTTCTGGATCTCAACTGGTAACAAAGTTTAGCAAACTGGGGCTCTTTTGTGAGAAAAGACCTTGAATTCCAGTTTAAATGGAATAAAAAGGAGGTAAAAATCACATCTAAACTCTCTCTAAATGCTTAAGAAGTGTACTATTGGGATTTTCCTGGCGGTCTAGAGGTTAAGACTCCACACTCTCAATACAGGGGGCATGGGTTCAATTCTTTGTCCAGGAACTAGGATCCCACAGGCTGAAAGGCCAAAAACAAACAAACAAAAAAAAATAAGAAGTGTACTGTTGTTTTCTACTTTTGTTATTACATAGATTGCTTCTCAATTATTTGACCATCAGGCATCTTGGTAAATGAAACAGGAAAGTTCCAGCAAACTAATAATTCCAATTTTATTGTTACATGGTTTGGTTATTTCCTTTGGAGGTACATAGTGAATACAGAAAGAATGCACACAGAGAAAAGCAACACAGACATAATAAGAAGAAAAAAAAATGAATCCTTTTATATAGGTGGAAACATAAAAGAAAACGAATTTCCTTATGAAACAAGAGGGAGAGTGTGGGAGAAAGGATTCTTTACACTACAGAATTGTGTCCTCACTGGGCTAGAATCCGAGATATTCTCTTCCTCACCACGGCTTAATGGAGGTTTATTTCAAGTCCATGAAAGGTGCGTCCTCGAGGCCTGGGATCCCTGAAGATGGCGAGAGCGTAACAGCCTTACTGTTGCCTGGGCAGGGCACAGTCAGGCTGTGTGGTCCAGCCCAGCAGACTGCCATGCAGAACTTTTCTGCCAGCTCACTGTCTGGGCGTGAACCACATAACCTAGAGCTAATCCTCTGAGTCAGACCAACAGATAAAATGTAGTGAGCTCCTATTGTGAAGGATGGGAAAAGATGCAGAAGCAAAAGAAAGTGCTATTTATTGCCAAGCACAGTCCCTATTTGACATCTGAAATGGAGATTGTCATGATTTATCAGGTCAGGATCAGGACTTTTATAAAAGGATCCCAGAGAATGTCCCTGCTAATCTGATCCTGTGGGGAAGTTAATCTTTTCCCTTTTTTTCTTTCTCCTCCATCCCTCTTTTCTTCCTTCCTTCCCGCTTTCCTCCTCTCTCTCCCTCCCCTCTCTTTCTTTATTTCTCTCACTCTTTCTCTTTCTGATGATTAATTTTTACAAGAGAATTTAAGAATAATGTGTTAGGGCAGATGTATCTTTTTCCTTCTCAAGGAACATTCCTGGGCAGCCAGCAATGGACTTGAGAAGGCAGGTGATTATAGCAACCAGGTGGATGAGTTTTGGAGTCAAACAATCTGTGTTTAAGTCCCGTTTCTCCCTTAAAATTTGTCTAAACTTGGGGCAAGTTATTAATTTCAATGTCTCAGTTTTCTCATCTACAAATCAAGGTATTGGTAAAATCAGTACCCCCCTCAAAATGTTGTTGTGATGATTAAATGAAATGATATTTGCGGGGCTCAAAGTGTGTTAACTTGCACTATCATATAAGCTATACCAAGTTAAAGCCACTCTTGCTCCATCACTTCCAGACACTTCAGCTGAGGTTTAGACTTGACGTTTATAACTAGGATCTGCAACTTCTCACTCAGTAGAGGAGAATTCTGGCACCAGGGCATCGTTGCGGTTCTCAGGCTTCCTGAAAATCTAGTGTAGACATCTTTGAGGGGCTCCAATCTTGTTTTTTAGGCACATCTCATTGTGTGGGTTGATCTGTGCTGGTTAGTAATGAAAACAGGACCTATTTCCAATGCAGATAAGTGCCCTGGCGTAATAACAGGGTTTAAAAAATTAGCTGAGTTTCATATGAGTCAGAAGTAAGATATGGTATCAAAAATGGCAATGTAAACTCATCATAATGATGGGCATCTGGGAACTAGAACAAAGAAGTGCTGTGCTTGCTACATCCCATGCTGGTCAGAACTCCAAGCGAGTATCTTAATTATTTCTGAGCACCACACTTTAAAAGGATTGCTGAAAAACCAGAACCAGTTCAGAAATTTGGAACCAGGTAGCAAAGAATCTTGGAACTCCATAACTAGGGATAGTTGAGGGAAGTAGACAAAACCAAATGGAGGGCTTCTCTGGTGACTCAGTGTTAAAAGAATCTGCCTCCCAGTACAGGAGACATGGGTTCGATACCTGGCCTGGGAAGATCCCCCATGCCAAGGAGCAAGTAAGCTGGTGTGCCACAGCTATGGAGCCTGTGTTTTAGAGCCAGGGAACTGCAACTACTGAAGCCCTTGTGTCCTAGAGCCCTATGCTCTGCAACAAGAGAAGTCACCACAATGAGAAGCTTGCCCACTGCAACTAGAGAGTAGGCCCCCGCTCTCTGCAACTGGAGAAAGGCCCAGGCAGCAGTGAAGACCCAGCACAGTCAAAAATGAATACATAAAATTATATATAAAAAACCAACCAAATGGAGACACTATCATTGTCTTTAAATATTTACAAGAGAAATAATTAAACATTTTTTAATCCAAAAAAGAGGACCTCAAGGGTTATAAGCAACCCAGTGGGAAAGAGATTTAACGAATTTATGACTTAATGTAAGGAAAGCCAAGTCCATTGGGGTAGAGACTTTATTTTGGTTTGTTTGCTTGTTTACAGCTTTTCTCTTGTGTCTAAAATAGAACTTGAACACGTAGTTGTCTCAATATGTGTTGAATGAATATGAATAATGGTTTTTAAAACAGTAAGAGTGCCTCAAAAGGGGACTGGGCTTCTTTGTTCCTGGAATTATCCAGATACGATCTTTGGTGAGACATGATAGAAGACATTCAGGCATGAAATGCAGACCGGGCTAGGTGACCTTCACGGTCTGTGTCAACCCTGAGGTAGGGTTATTCTATAACCATCGAAAGGGCCAGTGCCCAGAGAACAAACATGAACTTTGGTGCCTTTCCAAAGGAGCCTCTCAACAATTCATTTATCCCCCATTGCCCCACCCTGACTCCTGAGTTTTGGTTGTAATGAACTCCTGGCTGGTGGAAGGACTCATTCATTAATGGCACAATGGTTACAACTCCTCTAATCTGACAAGGACACAGCTTTCAACTCTGACTTCCATCATCTGCCCCTAAGAGTGTCCCTGAATGGAGTCTGGCAGTCATCAAAAACAGTCAAGTGTGCGCTGTTCTCTGAGAATCCAGGATCCGTGGGTTGCTCCTTCCTGTGCCCATCACCTCTCACCCCTACGGCCAGTGAAAGGCCTGCAGCCCTCTGTCTAGCTGCTCGGCCCCAAACTGCCCACACACCCCACTTCTGCACATTTTTTTTTTTTTAATCCGAGCTGGAACTAAATTCTCCAAGCCCCTAACTGGTGTGTAGACTCTGAGTATAAACACGATCCCTGGCATTAATCAAGGGTAATAGAAACCAGAGATGAACTGTCATGTAGTTGGCTATCCTGTTGCTGAGTCAATGCGACCTTTTAAAAACACACTAAGAAATACACACGCCGGCTGGGAACAGAGCATGAAAGAAATTCCAAAGCATTTTTTTCTTCCCCCATCCTCACCCCTTTGCTTTTCTTTTTTTAATTGCACAGGAATTCAGTAACCAGAACAACATAAGAATTAAAAATAGAATCAGGACTTCTAAGGATCTGGACTAGAGGAGTATGTTGAGAAAAAGCTTTTTATTATTTATATGCCATTCTTGTAGCAAGAGGTTTAACTATTTCAACATGGAAAATATATATCTTCATCCTCAGTCAGTTGCTCCTCTTGGCAACTCTGTTGTCAGCCATATGTTGTACAGGAGTCTTGAAGTTAGAAGAAAGATCTGAGTTTAAATTTTATATATCCTTTATTATTTCTGTAACTTTAGGTGAAGTATTTACCTTCTTGCGAAGTTTTATCGGGCTCATCTGCAAAAATAGAATCAGAATATTCACCACACAGAACTGTAATGAGGATTTAAAGACATAACCATCTGTCTAGTCCAAACTCTGAAACAGAGCAGGCACTTAACAAATGTGGGTTGATTCTACATCGTATTTGGAAAACACGTCAGAAGCATGTAGCCTGCCTGACACAACCCAAGAACACAATAACTGTTCTTTGCTCAAACCTCATGCATAAACATATCTGATATAAAAATTTAGGGGTTTTCTATGGTATTTCACATAGACAAAATCATATTCACAGTGATATGAAATCACTTTGGCCATTCTAACACTTTTTACTGTTAGGATCAATAGATGCCCAGCAAAGCATGGAAAAAATACAGCATCTGGCCCAGTTGGTTCAGCATTGGTCATTTCTAAAGACAAGGTGCTTAGAAGACATATATATATTTATGATTAAATATATGCTAAGCTGTTTCAGTCCTGTCCAACTCTTTGTGACTGTAGGTGCCAGGATCCTCTGTCCATGGGATTCTCCAGGCAAGAATATGGAGTGGGTTGCCGTGCCCTCCTCATTAAATATATATATATGTATATGCATTTGTGTATTATAATATAATATATCATATGCATATATACATATATATATATAATTAAAACAAATTGAGCAACAAGCTGACATTCACTTTGTATGGATTTGGACTTCTATCAACTACAATCTGCTAAGCTATATTGCTAATTAGTACTTAAGCATTTTGTTCAATTTCTACCCAGTTCCTAAGCCTCATTATTTGCTAGACTATTATTTGTTACCTGGTGTAACAGGATGGAAGAAATTATTCCCATTTCACAGATAATGTGAGTAAAGGAGGGAGGCTAAATAATTTCCAGAAGCCAGCCGGTGTCTACTGTGTAGTTTAATCTGAGGATGCAGACAGGCTTTGAGTTCTTTTAGAATAGAATGACTGGTAAAATGAAGCTGCTGCTGCTAAGTCACTTCAGTCGTGTCCAACTCTGTGCGACCCCATAGATGGCAGCCCACAAGGCTCCCCCGTCCCTGGGATTCTCCAGGCAAGAACACTGGAGTGGGTTGCCATTTCCTTCTCCAATGCATGAAAGTGAAGAGTAAAAGGGAAGTCGTTCAGTCATGTCTGACTCTTAGCGACCCCATGGACTGCAGCCCATTAGGCTCCTCCGTTCATGGGATTTTCCAGGCAAGAGTACTGGAGTGGGGTGCCGTTGCCTTCTCCCAAAATGAAGCTCACTGTACCTAATAACCTCTGTTAAGCCCTGACCACAGGGCCTTATGTGAAAGTGGCTCTCTAAATGCTGACTGTAAAAGAGAAAATATGCTCCATATGGCTAGGACAACTATTTTGTAATTCATTGTTCAAAGCAGAACACTTTTTAAAAATTGAGATGCAGTTTATGTACATTATATAAGTTACAAGTGTTTAACATAGTTATTCACAACTTTTAAAGGTTATACTTCATTTATAGTTATTAAAATATTGACTATATTCTCTGTATTGTACAATATATTCTTGTAGTTTATTTACTTTATACATAATAGTTTGTACTTAATCCCCTATCTCTGTTGACCCCCTCCCTTCCTCTTCCCTCTGCTAACTACTAGTTTGTTATCTATATCTGTGAGTCTCCTTTTTTGTTGTTACATTCGTTTTATTTTTTAGATTCCACATATAAGTGGTATCATTTGTCTTTCTCTGACTTATTTCACTTAGCATAACACCCTCTAAACCCATTAATATTACCACAAAGGCAACATTTTCATTTTTTTATGGCTAAGAAGTATTTCATTGTGTGTGTACGTGTGCGTGTGTGTGTGTGTGCATATACATATATGTATACCACATCTACTTTATTCATCTGGTCTCCATTGTGGACAACTTGCCATAACGCCATAGTGGCAAGTTAACAATACAAATGAATACATTTTCAAATGTTCTTAATAATTTAAAGGTATGTAAAAGATGAATATTGTTCCAAGAGATAAATAGCATCTACGCTAAAAATGTCCACTCTTTATGAGAAATCAGTCTTATTTTCAGAACTGATATTCAGCGGGCATTCGCTTGACAACGTGGAAGTTTTGATTGGTTGGGTTTCAATTCTAATTGCATGGAATCTGTGCTGATTGACTGGTAGCTATTGGACTACTACCACTGAGTTTTTTCAAAATGAAAAGTTTCTCCTCTTCTTGCATATATTGTTGAAGAAACATCTGGCTAGAGGCAGTGTTATTGAGATCTGATGCTGCATCATGAAGGCTGACCAAAAAGGGAAGCAAAGTGATAAAGAGTAGTGGTCATTTGGCTCCTTTGGAGGGTGGGGTAGGGGTCAATATCATTGTCATGATTCTCTATGAGCCTAGCTTTATCCACTGAGCTGAACTTAAATATTCTGTAGCTACCTTTTTATTATTTTTTGATTTATAACTCCCTTAGTTTATTAAGTCTACAGTTTGTGTTTTTTCAAAATATTCACCGAGTTGTGCAACCATCCCAATCAATTTTAAAGCATTTTTATGATTCCCCACTGCAGAAACCCTGTATATACTGGCAATCACTTCCCATATACTCTCTCCCCTTGGGCTAGGCAGTTAGTAATGTAACTCTCTATCATCACAAATTTGCCTATACTGAACTTTTATGTATATGGAATCTTATGTGGTCTTCTGTGACTAGTTTCTTTCACTTAGCATAATGTTTTCAAGTTTCATCAGTACTTCATTTCTCTTTGTATCTGCATAATGTTCCATTCTATGGATATATCACATTATATGTATCCATTCTTCAGTTGAGGGAACATTTAGGTACTTTCTGGTCATTGTGAATCATGCTTCTATGAATATTCTTGTACAAGTTTTTGTGTGGACACATGTTTTTGTTTCTCTAGTTATATGCCTAGGAGTAGAATTTCTGGGTAGTTTGTTAACTACATTTAAACTTCTAAGGACCTTTCAGAGTTTTTCAAAGCAGCTATACAATTTTACACTCTTGTAAAATTGGACAAAGGATACATCTTCTCTACATTCTCACCAGCACTTGATAGCATCTGTATTTTTGACTCTAGCCATGCTAGTAGGTGTTAAGCGGTATCTCATCGTGGTTTTGATTTGCATTTCTCTGATGGTCCCTGTAAAAAATATTATACAGTAAAGATAAATTGAGGTACATTAAAATCTTCAAGGCTTATCTGAGAAAATATCGATTTGAATTGGGTAGTGCCGAACCAGGGGTACTTAGTAGCACTCCACCAACGGGAGCTAAGGGAAAGCCTTTACAGAGCAGAGCGGAAGCAAAGCAAGGAGAACATCTGATTGGCTGCAGCTTAATGGTTGCCTTATTTGGCTGTTTGTTATTGGTCATTCTTTAAATCTCAATTTTTCAGATAGAAGTGCATTTATAGGAATTGGCTCAGGCTTAGGTTTTGGTTTGCAACCAAGGCATTGGAGTCTCCTCAGTTTAATTCTTATTAATACCCCTACAATCATTTGTCCTCATTGAAGTTAAGAATTATGGACAATTACAAGTATATCAAGAGCTTCCAGGGGGCTCATTGGTAAAGAATCTGCCTGCCATTGCAGGAGATGCAGGACATGGGGTTTGATCCCTGGTTGGGAAGATCCCCTGGAGGAAGAAATGGCAACCCACTCCAGTATTCTTGCCTGGAAAATCCCATGGACAGAGCAGCATGGTGGGCTACAGTTGATGGGGTCACAAAGAGTTAGACACGACTGGGCAACTGAGCATGCACGCACACACAAGTTTATCAAACAGTCTCAAGTGTGAGTTGGGTGAATAAGTGATAGTGAGAGATTTGTTTAAAGTTTAGCTTTAATCTGCAGAGGAAAATTTAATTAGCTGAATCCTTGACTGTACAAGAGGCTGGCAGTCTCTGTTGAGAAGGACTGGAGTATAAGATATTCCTTTTAGACTGCCAGCTGGCTGATGTCCATCAGTGATCAGCACATTAGCAGAAGGTGCCCAGTCCAGCACCTCTGCACTTGCTCTGAAGGTTTGTTTGTCTAGCGGCTCTTCCCCAACATGAGAAAGAGAATCACATCTGCCTTGGACATACATCCATCTTTCAGTTCCCAAGATGACATTTGCTTGCTCTGACCTTGGTAGTCTGTCTTTCTCAGCCTCTTAAAATATCAAATGGGTTGTGTTAAAGCCCAGTTTGAGAACAAAGAGTAAGCAAGAGAAAAAGCTGTCATTTTGCAAGACCCAAGACCCATCCTTTTAAAGTAACTAACACATCTGTGAAGACAAATGAGAGGACGATGGATTCAGAGAGTTTGTTCTCATGGACCCAATTTACTTAGGTAGTTCTCAGTTTTCTTGTGTGGAATTATGTGTGAAGGTCCTTTTTTCTGCATGGAAATACTTCTGAAGATTTTTTTGAAGCATGCATGTCTCTTGATCTGATTCAGGGTGGAGCCTAAACAAAGCTAAAAAAAATAAATTCCATCATTACCTATGTTTTTGGAACTAAGTAGAAGTATGTATAAACAAGGGGTTCCCAGGTAGCTCACGGGTAAAGAATCAGCCTGCAATGCAGGAGATATGGGTTTGATCCCTGGGTCAGGAAGATCCCCTAGAGAAGGAAATATCAACCCACTCCAGTATTCTTGCCTGAAGAATCCCCATGGACAGAGGAGTCTGCCGGGCTACAGTCCATGGGGTTGCAGAGAGTCTGCCATGACTGAGTGACTAAGCACAAGATCATTGTGGTATGGGTTAAAGCTGGAGAGGCTGACTAAGATTCACTCCAAAATAATTATTTGTTTATATCACTTATCTGCTCCTGTAAGAGAAAAATCTTGCTTTATTCCTATTTCTGTTTCCATGAAGAGTGCAGCAAGAACACTGGAGAGATGGATGAAGTTGCATGGACTGAAGAGCTCCATGGGGCTGGAATCAAACTTAATTGAACAGTCCATGTGGAAGAAACATGGATTTTCACACAGCATTTGGTTGACTTTGAGAGAGGATGTTGATTTCATTCTTTCAACTCCCTATTTCATCCATTTTATTACCATATATTTCCTAAAGAGAAGGCCTGGCCAGTATCAAAACAAAGCACTCTACTCTGTTTTAAATTACCCTTTTCAAGGCTGCACTAGGCAATGCAGATGCTGCCTGGTCTAACTTGAACTGCAAACAGAAATGTTTTGTCCGCTTTCCTTGAAAGCGCTGGACGGAATGTGTGAAGCTTAGAGTGATAAGGGTTGAATTTTCAGGTTTATCTTTTAATAGGGACGATAAGATTCTAATGCCTCAGTGCTCCATGCTATCTGGATGTTGGTGGTGGGAACCGTCACCAGAGGGATGTACCGGGCGGTGGGGGTGGGGGTGGGGGCTGGGTTAACCTCAGAGAAACACAAACATGAGTGGGTGGAGTGCGCCCTTTCCATGAGAATCGCCGTCCCTCTCTTTCACAGCCTGGCCCAAATGATCAGGCTTTATGCCAGTAAGCAAAGCAACAGATTATTTTTTCCATTGGTCAGAGGAAGTTTTCTTTCTTTCTTTCTTTCTTTTTTTCCTTTTTGTGAATGGAGATAAAAAAACGCTCATTTGAAAAGGGAACTATAGGAATTTCATTTTAGTAAAATGAAAGGCTGCTTAGGTTCCCAAGAAGCCCTGGAGGACGGTGCAAAGCCCAAGACAACAAGGGTCCTTGGAATCTTGCAGATGTGCATGTAAATCCTATTTCTGTTGCAGACCAGCTGTGCAGCCTTAATGTGGTTTTACCTTCGTGAACTTCAGTTTTCTGGACTATCACAAGGGGAAAATTCTAGGTAAATAAAGTGAAATGAGTGCAAGTAAAATATTTAGAAGACACTCAATATTTATTAGTTTCCTTCTTTTGCCTTTGAACTAAGACAAAAGATTACACAGGCTTCCCACCCATCTTCTGTGTATTTGGGAACAAAGTCATGAATACAAATATAGGAAGCCCGAGGGACGGCTCTGCATATACAACATCTTATCCTGCCAGCTGATCTCATTCACTTCAACTCACCAAATATTTATGAAGTGTATGCTTGTGCTTCAAGCTGCTTGGGACTGTAGAGTTTACAGTTGAATGAGAGATGGTTACTGACTTCTGTCTTCCAGAAACTTCTCTCTTACACAACAACAAAGCTTTGTAGGTTGGGTAGGTTAATAGTACACGGTGATGTGTCTACGTGCGTGTATTTAGGCACGCACACACACACACGTTGCACATAAACAGTTGTGGAAGGGAGATAATTCACAAGGGCTGAAGGAATGAAAGGGACTTCTTAATTTTCTTGGCTGGGATGGGAGGGGCTCTACAAGGAGCAAAAATATCACTCTATAACTATTCTTCTTTCTGAACTAAAGTCAGGGGCCTCTGAATTTCACAACTACCCAGACAATTCCCCTCTTAATGCTATTCAATATTTCTTTAAATGCCAAGAACATTGGAGCCTCCATGCCTCCAGGCTTCAGCTATTTCTTCTGGCTGGAATTCTTTCTTCCAACTTTAGAAATTTGACTCACACGTCCACTCCCAGCTCAAAGCTCCTCTCTCAAGCTTTCTCTCCTTTTGTAGCTCTATTACCTAATGTAGTCATGATACATATTTTAGGAGTAAATGAAATCAGTCTTATAAATGGTTCTGGAAGTTAATTTCTGCCAAAAATATTCCACTGACCCCTAAACTGGCTTGAGACCTTTCATAACTTGCCAATAACCCCACTCTGGGTTCTTTTATCATTTTCTCACTTGTCCCCCTTCTTATCAAGTCAGAGAGTGAAAGCTTTGATGGAAGCATGAAGTCCTCTCTGCTATTAGCTTCTCTTGAGTATCAACCCAACAAGCAGAAGAAAAAAGCAGAGCAGTGTGTGTTTGCGACACATTGCCCTCTCTCAACAAGCCCATTGGTACCATATGGGTCAGCGGTACAAATGGCAGTAAAAGTGTTAGTCGCTCAGTTGTGTCTGACTCTTTGTGACCCCATGGACTGTAACCCACTAGGCTCCTCTGTCCATGTATTCTCTAGGCAAGAATACTGAAGTGTGTAGCCATTCCCTTCTTTAGGGGATCTTCCCGATGCAGAGACTGAAGCCAGGTCTACCACGTTGCAGGCAGATTCTTTACCGTCTGAGTCACCAAGGAAGCTCTGGACAAGTAAATTAAAGAAGGAGATGAAGATACAGGTATATGTATGGTTGAGTACTTTACTGTCCCTCTGAAACTATCACAACATTGTTAACTGACTATACTCCAATATAAAGTAAAAAGCTGGAAAAGAAAGAATGTGAAGAACAAAGTGTTAAAATATATGAAGTGCCACCATTGGTCTCTTTCACAGGGAACTGACAAGTGAGAATTCACTCATTCTGTACCAACAGGTTTATTGTTGTTATTGTTGCTTAATGGTTAAGTCATTGTGTCCAACTTTTCGTGACCCCATGGACTGTAGCCTGCCAGGCTCCTCTGTCCATGAGATTTTCCAGGCAAGAATACTGGAATACTGGAGTGGGTTGCCATTTCTTACTCCAGAGGATCTTCCTGACCCAGGGATCAAGCCTGCATCTCCTGCATTGCAGGTGGATTCTTTACTGCTGAACCACCAAAGAAGCCCCTTATAACAACAGGACAACAAACCAAATCACTGAAAATGGAAAAAAAACTAAAACTATTCTGCCAAGTAATTATTCATGCTGCTTTTCTCTTGTGACGTGTGAACTGATTTAAAGGATTTTGGGAGTTGGTAGATACTGTGAAATGCATGCTTAGTCGCTCAGTCATATCCAACTCTTTGCAACCTGCTGGGCTGTAGTCCACCAGCTCCTCTTCCATGGAACTCTCCAGGCAAGAATACAGGAGTGGATTGCCATTCGCTTCTCCAAAGGATCTTCCTGACCCAGGGATTGAACCTGGGTCTCCTGTATTGCAGTCGAATTCTATAGTAGCCACCAGGGAACTGTAGTAAACATTCCGTCTCTTCCTCTTCTCTATAATAGGAACGATCTCTAAAATATGGATAACGATAATATAAGCAGAAGTGACTCATGGCCTGGCAAGGCTTTGGAGCTTGGCGATGAGTCCTTCAAAATATTCTCAAAATTCACGTGAGTCCAACAGAACCACTGAAATTCAGTAGGGTGTTCTGGTATTTATGGAGAACTGTTCAGGAAACACACTTTTTGGGGGGAGCCAAGAGTATGGTTCAAATTGTTGCTCGGTATTTGATAAAGCTGAGTTGTACTCAGGCCACCCACATCCCCTCCCTGCCCTGGTTGACCTTGTTTATGCCTGAGAAGTGTAGGCGGGAGCAGGGTGCCTGCAGGCTTGTTCTCCGGTATTTCAATTTCTATCATGACTTACTTTCAGCTCTTTATTAATTTTTTCACTTTTCTTTTCTTTTTTAAATCGGTAGCAACTCTAAAGCGCCTCTAAGGCAGGAGAGAGCTGGTTTTTACCACATTGCTGATTGAGTTCATCAACTTTTCTTTGCCTCCCTACCGCCCCCAAAGCCAATGGAAAGTCACTGGCAATGACATGAAGCATTTATTATTTTTCCACCTCTTTTTTTTTTTTTTTTATCAGGAAAAACATTGGAAAAACAGATTGTATGCCCAGGCTATTGGCTCTTGACATTCCCTCTCTGTTCAGACCTATTATCACAGTAACAAAAACGGTTTAGATAACATAAACCTAACCAGAATTCCTGGAGAAGGAAATGGCAACCCACTCCAGTATTCTTGCCTGGAAAATCTCATGGATGGAGGAGCCTGGTAGGCTACAGTCCATGGGGTCGCAAAGAGACGGACACGACTGAGCGACTTCACTGATCACTAACTCTCCCTCCAATTTGGGGCAGAAACTGACTTTTCCAGGAATTCAGCTCTGCCCAAAATGGAGCAGGAATGTGATCCATACTCTGTGTGGATCATTTCCAAGAGAAATGGACTTTCGGGGGATATGGGAAAGGGAACTCAGCATCACTCCAGTGTACGCTCTAGGACCTGCTTAGAAGACTTCTGCTCTGGCCCTGTACCTTGAACTCACACTACCCCCCTGGGTTACACTTGGAATATTCACGGCCCTGGGATTCCTTGCCAAAATAGCCTTTAGCCTGCTTAGAAGAGGTTTTTTTCTGGGCCTCTTGCTTGGCTGTGTTCTCTGGAAGATGGACACTGTGTATATCTTAAGCAAGCAATGCGTAGCCCTCTGTGGCGATGCAAATAGAGACTGAGCTTCCTTGCCAGAGGACAGAGAAAGGGGAGGGAAGAGAAGGGTGTGAACCAACCTATGCTTGCGTGTGTGTGCTGTGCTGTGCAGGTGCTCATTCAGTCCTCTCCGACTGTTTGTGACCGCCCAGGCTGTAGCCTGCCAGGCTCCTGTGTCAATGAGATTCTCCAGGCAAGAAAACTGGAGTGAGTGGCCATGTCCTCCTCCAGGGGCTCTTCCCAACCCAGGGATGGAACCTGTGTGATCCGGATGAGAGATGGGACTCCCAGTGGTTAAAGGTAGATTCTTTAACCACTGAGCCACGTGGGAATTTCTGAGTGAACTAGGGGTGAACTCTATTCATGCCTCCAGGTCCTGGTGCAGAGTTGGAGGAGGCTGAGAACTCAAGCTAATCCAGCTTTTGTAGGCTGTTACGAGGGTAAATGTGCTGGATAGAAGGATGGGCCATCAGTTCGTTTGATATGTTACGTCTGAATACTTAAATTTATGATGTGTTGCTCTACATTTACATTATTGCCCAATGTCCCCAAATGGTAAAAGAGAGCCTGGGGGATGTTATTACTCAGGCCCCTTAATCTGCTGAGCTGATTAGAAGGAATAGGTTGAATATACTCTCTGGGTGACACTCTCTCTGGTTTCCCTTCTGAGTAGGGACAGAGTTTTCTGTTGTGAAAGAACTTGGAATTTGGAGCCAGAAAGATGTTGATTCAACAAACACGTATTAAGCACCTATTACGTGTCAACCAGAGGTAGACACCAGGATAGATAAAATGAAGCCAAAATTCTCATAAAATTTACAGCAGGAAAATGGATGGTTGTGTGAAAAAACAGCAACAAGGCAATCTGTTAAAGTCATTCTTCAGTTCAGTTCAGTTCAATCGCTCAGTCATGTCTGACTCTTTGTGACCCCATGAACTGCAGCACGCCAGGCCTCCCTGTCCATCACCAACTCCCAGAGTTCACCCAAACTCATGTGCATCGAGTCCGTGATACCATCCAGCCATCTCATCCTCTGTCGTCTCGTTCTCTTCCTGTCCCCTGTCCCTCCCAGCATCAGGGTCTTTTCCAATGAGTCAACTCTATGCATGAGGTGGCCAAAGTATTGGAGTTTCAGCTTCAGCATCATTCCTTCCAATGAACACCCAGGACTGGTCTCCTTTAGGATGGACTGGTTGGATGTCTTTGCAGTCCAAGGGACTCTCAAGAATCTTCTCCAACACCACAGTTCAAAAGCATCAATTCTTTGATGCTCAGCCTCTTCATAGTCCAACTCTCACATCCATACATGGCCACTGGGAAAACCATAGCCTTGACTAGATGGACCTTTGTTGGCAAAGTAATATCTCTGCTTTTGAATATGTTATCTAGGTTGGTCATAACTTGCCTTCCAAGGAGTAAGCATCTTTTAATTTCATGGCTGCAGTCACCATCTGCAGTGATTCTGGATCCCAAAAAAATAAAGTCTGACACTGTTTCCACTGTTTTCCCATCTATTTCCCATGAAGTGATGGGACCAGATGCCATGATCTTAGTTTTCTGAATGTTGAGCATTAAGTCAACTTTTTCACTCTCCTCTTTCACTTTCATCAAGAGGCTTTTTAGTTCCTCTTTACTTTCTACCATAAGGGTGGTGTCATCTGCATGTCTGAGGTTATTGATATTTCTCCTGGCAATCTTGATTCCCGCTTGTGCTTCTTCCAGCCTAGCATTTCTTGTGATGTACTCTGCATATAAGTTAAATTGTTAGCCTTTATTTATTATTTTATTGTTTTTTTTAAATTAAGGTAATGTTGATTTAGAACATTATGTGTTTCAAGTATACAGTATTACATTTCTACTGTGAGCCTTACAGAGGGCTCACCACCAAAAATTTAGTTTCCATATGTCACTCTAAACTTGGGTTTTGCTCTCCGTCCAGCTCTCCTCTGGCTTCCCTGGTGGCTTGGATGGTAAGGAATCTGCCTGCAGTGCATCCTTAGTTCCATCCTTGGGTCAGGAAAATACCCTGGAGAAGGCAATGGGTATCACTTCAGTATTCTTGCCTGGGAATTCCATGGACAGAGGAGCCAGAAGGGCAACAGTCCAGGGGTGGAAAGGAGTGTGGAAAGGAGACGGATAGACTGATCGACTCTCACTTTTCAGCCCTCCTCTCTGGTAACCAGAACTCTGTTCTCTATATCTATGTGTTCTTTGTATCTATGTGTTTTTGTTTGGTTTGGTTCATTCATTTATTTTGTTTTTCTGTTTTTTGTTTTGTTTTGTTTATTAGGTTTTTATCTTCTATGTATGAGTGAAATCTTAAGATGGCTGTCTTTCTCCATCTGACTTATCTCCCTTAGCATAGTACCCTTAAGTTCCATTCGTGTTGTGACAAATGGCAAGATTTCACATTTTTTACCACTTGAGTAGTATTCTGTTTTCCCCATCTTATTCGTTCATTCATTCATTCATTGATGGGCACTTAGGTTGTTTCCATATCTTGACAAATGTAAACAATGCTGCAATGAACATAGGGATGCATCAGATCAGTTCAGATCAGATCAGTTTCTCAGTCGTGTCTGACTCTTTGCGACCCCATGAACTGCAGCACGCCAGGCCTCCCTGTCCATCACCAACTCCTGGAGGTCACTCAGACTCACATCCATCGAGTCAGTGATGCCATCCAGCCATCTCATCCTCTGTTGTCCCCTTCTCCTCCTGCCCCCAATCCCTCCCAGCATCAGAATCTTCTCCAATGAGTCAACTCTTCGCTTGAGGTCGCCAAAATACTGGAGTTTCAGCTTTAGCATCATTCCTTCCAAAGAAATCCCAGGCCTGATCTCCTTCACAATGGACCGGTTGGATCTCCTTGCAGTCCAAGGGACTCTCAAGAGTCTTCTCCAACACTACAGTTCAAAGGCATCAATTCTTCGGCGCTCAGCCTTCTTCACAGTCCAGCTCTCACATCCATACATGACCACAGGAAAGACCATAGCCTTGACTAGGCAAACCTTTGTTGGCAAAGTAATGTCTCTGCTTTTGAATATGCTATCTAGGTTGGTCATAACTTTCCTTGCATAGGTCTTTTCAAATTATTGTTTTCTTCCTTAGGCAAACATGCAGAAGTGGGATTGCAGGATCATATGGTAGGTCTACTCTTTAACTTTCTGAATAATCTCCCTACCGTTTTCCATAGTGGCTGCACCAGTTTACATTCCTACTAATCATGTATGAGGTTTCCATTTTCTCCACATCCTCATTAACACTTGTTATTTCTTGTTTTTATGATAACAGCCATCCTGACAGTGTGAGGTGACCTGTCATTGTGGTTTTGATTTGAACTCCCCTCACAACTAGTGATGTTGAGCATCTTCTCATGTCTGTTGGCCATCTGTGTGTCTTCTTTGGAAAAATATCTAATCAACTCCTCTGCCTATTTTGCACTAAGATTATTTGTTTTTTGTTGCTGAGTTAGGGTTTCCCTGGTGGCTCAGTTTAGTTCAGTCGCTCAGTCGTGTCCGACTCTTTGTGACCCCATGAATCGCAACATGCCAGGCCTCCCTGTCCATCATCAACTTTGGCTCAGATGGTAAAGAATCTACCTGCAATGCAGGAGACCCAAGTTCAATCCCTGGCTTGGAAAGATCTCTGGAGAAGGGAATGTCTACCCACTCCAGTATTCTTGCCTGAAGAATTCCATGGACAGAGGAGCCTGTCAGGCTACAGCCCATGGCGTCACCAAGAGTCAGACACTATTGAATGACTGACACTTTCACTTTTGTTGAGTTATATGAATTCTTTATGTATTTCAGATATTAACCCCTTATCTGATACATTTCAGATATTAACCCCTTATCTGATATTAACCCCTTATCTGATAAAAATCTCTTCCCATTTGGTAGGGTTTCTTTTGCTATGGAGACATTTTTAAGTTTGATTTAATTTCACTCCATTTGTTTATTTTCCCCTTATTTCTCTTGCTTGAGGAGACACATCCAGAAGGATGTTGCTAAGACTGATGTCCAAGACACACTGCTTGTGTGTGTGTGTGTGTGTGTTTTCTCCTCTTAGGAGTTTTATGGTTTCAGGCCTAACAATTCAGTTCTCTAATCCCTTTTGAGTTCATTTTTGTGAATGTTATGTGAGATAGTAGTCTAGTTTCATTTTTTTTTTTTTTTTTGGCATAAGACTACCAAGTTTCCCAACACCAGCTCCTGAAATGACCATCCTGTCTCAGTTGTAAGTTCTTTGCTCCTTTGTCATAAATCAATTGTCCATATATGTGTGGGTTTACTTCTGGACTCTCAGTTCTGTTCCATTGGTCTATGTATTTGTTTTTCTGCCAATACCATACTGTTTTGATTACTGTGTCTTTGTAATATAATTTGAAGCCAGGAATTATGATGCTTCCAGCTTTGTTATTTCTTCTCAGGATTACTTTTTCTGTTTGGGGTCTTTTGTTGTTCCATGTACATTTTTGACTTTTTTTTTTCTATTTCTGTGAAAAATTTCCTTAGGATTTTGAGATTATGTTGTATCTGTAGATTGCTTTAGGTAATATGGATATTTTGACAATGTTAATCCTTCCAGTTCATGAGTGTGGAATATTTTTCCATTTATTTGTGTCTTCTTTGATTCTTTCAATAATGTCTTACAGTTTTCAGTGTACAGGTTCTTCTGCCTTATTGGTTAAACTTATTCCTCAGTATATTATTCTTTTTGTTGTGATTGTAAATGAATTTTTTTTCTTTTTAAGTTTCTCTTTCTGCTAGCACATTGTTAATATATAGAAATAAAGCAGATTTTTGTACATTGATTTTGGTATCCTATAACGTTAATAATTCTTTTTTGTTTTTTGGTGTTTGTGGAGTCTTTAGGGTTTTCTATATATAAAATCATGTCATCTGCAAATTAGCCAGTATACTTTAAACCAATAAAGGTGCAGATCTAAAAGTAGAAACAGGTCTTTGGAGGAAAAGTTGAACAAGTTTTTGCAAAGGTGACATTTACCTTGGGTATTCAAGCTGGGATTAGCCAGTGTCAGCTAGGACAAAGGAGGAAACCATGGCTGGAGGGAATGATTTGTGCAGAAGAATGGAGGCCTAGAAGGACCTTTGATCTAGATTTTAGAATTAACTTTGCCACCTATTTATGGGGTACATCATTTAACTTTCCTTTACTTCACTTACCTCTTCTGTGTAATAGGGATAGTAATACCATAGCATGACCATCATGTGAAATAGTGGATTTGAAACACATATTTAAAATTCTAAATAAAGCACTCATTAAATCTTAATGATTGCTGAAAGTGGGACTTCAGGCCTAAATTCCTCTAAATCCCAGATGGAGAGTACTTGGCGGATTTTGGCCTGAGAGTTGGGATGTCTCCTGGGGGTCCTGTTGGCATGCATCCTGAGAGTAATTGTAGTAATCTCTGGCCTTTCTTTTTTTTTTTTTTTTCCACAATATATCGTTAAGTTTAAAAAAAGCAGTTTACAAAGTACCATAGGCTACAATCTCATTTTCTGAATATATCCATTTTTACAGTATCCTATGTTTCCTAGGAACTTCAGACTCACTGCATATCCACGTACATGTCGACCACCATTTCAGCGATGACTAAGGTGGGGCTTGCCCTTGCAGCTTTTCCTTCTCCCAGTCCCTCACATCAGGAAAAGGTGGGCTCCTTCTCCCTGATGTTCAAAGCCATCACAACCCCTCTTTCTCTCTCACCTTGTGCCCAATGTATCAGTTGGTATAAACTTGAAATAATCTTCTGAAAAGTAGATTGCAACAAGGTAAGTATATGAGACAATAAATAAGAAATTAGGGTTAGAAATTAGAGGCGCCATTAGGAAGTCTAATGGCTTAAGAGGTCTAATAGGTACTCCATGGGGGAAATAGGCAGGAAATGAGTTCATTACTTTAAAAAAAAATTGACATTAAATGTTCCAAGGACTGATAGATCTGAGTTTCTAGATTGGAAGGTTTTTCACAAGTACTCAGCGTGACTGAATGAAAATAGATCCACGCCAAAGCTCAACACTAAGAAATTTAGAACTTAGAAATGAAGGAAAGATTCTAACACTTTCTGGAGAGAAAATGCAGGTCACCAACAGAAAGTCAGGATCTCTGGATTTTCTTATAGAAGGGACTATTTTCTTATAGAAGGAACTCCAGAGTGGGCTGGCCCAGGGTTGGTGTAGGAGGAAAATCAGGAATGGAAGGGCTGCGTTCAATTTTTTTTTAAAGAAGTAAGCCAATGCTTTACTACACCTAGAAATAAGACTGAGTTTCTGATCTGTGATCAAATTAAATTACAGGACCTTCTAGACCTGTGGTCAGACCTCAGCACTTCTCCCTTGCACAGCCCTCACACCCCTCAGATGCAGTTTTCTTTATTATTCTCAGGCAAGAGCCAGCAGTTTTGAATTCTTCTATTGTCACTGGCATGGCTGATTAATAAATAACCTGAGGATAAATACCGTGTCTTATAATTCCAGAGTCCCCGTGATCTTGAACCAATAATGAGCACAGCATATATTTGTCAAATGAAAGAGTTACTGGGAAGGAAGTTGCTCTTCTAGGCTCTTCTAGGGTATCTTCCCCCCACTGCTGATTGAGAAAGACAAAGTGTCTTGTGTGTTCTGGTCGGTTCTTCAAGCCCGTGGCTCTCTAGCCTAATTGCCAAGTGCTGGCTCAGTGAAGCCTCGTCAATGACAGTGCATCTTCCTTGGGGTCATCTCCTTCAGGGCTGACTCCTGTGGCCCACAGGATACTGACAGCTTCTGTTTCACAAGTGTTTTTACTTACTGGCTAAGCCTCCTGGGTCACTGCTTTGACCCAGCCAGCTCCCCTTTCACCTTGGTTCCCACACCAGGTCAAGACAGGGAGACCTCCTCTTCTCTTCCCAGACTCCGAGGCCTCTCTCTCATCTCTGTGCACACTCTGTGGGTCCCTGTCAGTTGTCCTGTGATCGCAGAGTCTGAGGCTGTCCCCCTGCACCAGAACGTTTAGCTTTTACCAGGCCGGGCCCACTCTTGTAGCTCAATGAGAGTCTGTTTGCTACTCAGACGTGCTCGTCCTGACCCTTGGGTCTCAGAATGTCAGCATGCACAGGCAGCCAAGGAATCCAATCGGCTAGAAACATTAGGTCTTCAAGTAGTCATAGCCCAGGGAATTTTCTTGACACCAGCATTCTATTTGCTGCATGTTTTCCAAAATTCTTACCTTAATCCTCTCACTTAATCATTGGGTCATGGTTGAGGGTACATGCCTAGATATAGGGGTGAATTGTTTGAAATAAAAAGGGAGGGAGGCAGAGAGTCTTCTTCCATCTCCTGGTCCTACTCTGCTGTTCATACTTCATCCCCAAAGGGCTTTCAAACAAACAAACAAATCATGTTCATTGCAAAACTTACTGGTTGGAGGGATAAGGCAGCCCACCATAGTTACACGAGTGGTTATTAAAGAAACACGGTAGGAATAACGGAGGTACTCTGTGATCTCAAGTAATTGATAATCCAGTTATGAAGACAGAACTAACCCATGTGAAACCATGGCTAACCATGTGAAAGAAATTATTATTAAATGCTTATGTGGCACTTAGCACTTAATTAGAGATGCCAGAGGCTGTGGAGATCTGAGGAGGCTGCTTGGAGGAGATGGAGCTTGAGGCAGATCTGTAAGGATGTAGTGTGTGTGTTTATTAAAACTTCAGCATCCAGTATAGTGACTGGCAACTCATAGGTGATCAATATACATTTTGTATGAATTAATGCACTGGCAAGAGAAGAAAAGACGAAGTGGGGGATGATATAAACATGGAGTTGAACATGACATGTTTGGAACCCAATGACAAGGTGTCGAGTGAGTGGGAATCAGACTGCATAGGAAGGGTGAGGGGAGCAGAAAGTAAACCCTTGCTAATTGGCAGGGAAAGTCCAGGCTGTCTGATGTCGCCGACCATGTTCATCAGGGCGGTACGTGCTACACTCAGATCACTTTTCACTTTCTCAGCCTGTTTTCCAGTGGGTTTTGGGAAAGTGTAGCAGATATCACAGAGATCAAAAACATGGAGCTGCAGATAAGGGGGTGGGGTGAGTGCAGGGGAGCACCAGGGGTCACTGAGATAGGCCTCTGTTGTGAGCAAAGCCAAACCATTTAGACCTTTCACACCCACAAAATCAAACCCAAACAAAGCTGTAAAACGGGAGGGAGAGGCCATTGAAGAGGTGGCACCTGCTGAGCCAGAATGACAGGCTGTCCTTAACAGTGTTGCTCCTCTGCTAAATGTAGAAATCTGTGGAAAATTCTGTCCTGTGTGTGAGGTTCAGAATAAACACCAGAATATCCCTGTTGCCCTTTGAGACTATACATGTGTCTGTTTGTTTATACCATAAACGTTTATTGAGGGTCTATTATATGCTGGCCTGCGTATCCGTACCTTGGTGATTGTATTTGAGCCATGGACTCTGTCCTTACAGAGCTTATAGTTTACTGGGGAGAGGGATGACAAAGAGGTAAATGAAGAAATAAGCAGAAAGGTAGAAAAATTGATTTCTTAAGAATATTCGCATGGATAAAGGATGAGGAATTGGAGTTCAAAAATATGGCATAATTGATTCTTCTTCTAGAAAAAGTCCTGTTCTGGTGTAAGAAGTAAATCTGAATTAAGAAAAAAAAAATCAGAGTACACCAAAGCTATGACTAGAGCTGCTTTTAAGTAGGCTATTTGTCCTAAACTAAATGTGAGGATACATGAACCAGCACAAAGGTGCTAACGGAGAGATTGGTAGGGGACGTTTGGCAGTAGATGTGTTGTAGGAAAGACATCTTTGTTGAATGAGTGGATACACATGGGTAAATAAGTGAGGGAGGCAGGGAAGCAGCGCTAACTAGTAAAATCTTGAGTCAGAAATATCTGGGCTCTTACTTTCCAGCTGTGTGAATTTGGAAACATTTAGTCTCTCTAAGCCTATTTACTCATCTGTAAAATAAAGTTATTATTACCTACTCCCATGGACTGAAGCCCACCAGACTCCTTTGTCCATTATTTTTCCCAGGCAAGAATAATAGAGTGGATTGCCATTTCCTACTCTAGGAGATCTTCCCGATTCAGGGATCGAACCTATGTCTCTTGCGTCTCCTGCATTGGTAAGTGGAGTCTTTACCACCTGGGAAGCCTCTAAGTAGGGAAAGCCTTCTGTTTAAATATAGAGGCCCAGTTGCATGAATTTGTCTCTTTGATTTCATCAGAGTATATGAAACTTAGGATGAAACACTTTAAAAGATAGAGAACAGAAATAAAGTTTCAGGGATTCTTACAAACTTCTGGAAGACGGAAAGCATATGTCAGGGGAAGAACTGATGGAGCCAGGAAAGAGAGCCACAGTGAATACACATATGCGTGAAAATGCATGAGGATACAGTTATTGGCCTGTTTGGATCACAGAGGATCTCAGGTGTTGGAAATGTGACAAGCAAGAGTGAAACACTAGCTGAACAGAGAAATTAACTTATAGTTTGTGTATAGAATAATTTCTTCTCTTCTCAGATGAATGTAGCCTACATAAGTCAGGTGCTTTCTTCTCCAGGAGAGCCAATAAACAAATGTGGGGAGGGTTTCTTTCTAAAGAAAGTTAATGGACCTACTGCAGGAGTTCTTAACTCAGCACTTTTGGCATTTAGGGCTGGAGAGTTCTCCTTTGGAGCAGGTTGTCCTATGCATCAGTAGCATCCATGGACTTCCCTGGTGGCTTAGACAGTAAAGCATCTGTCTACAATGCGGGAGACCTGGGTTCGATCCCTGGGTCAGGAAGATTCCCTGGAGAAGGAAATGGCAACCCATTCCAATACTCTTGCCTAGAAAAATCCCATGGATGGAGGAGCCTGGTGCAGGCTACTGTCCATGGGGTCGCAGAGTCGGACACGACTGAGCAACTTCACTTCCTTACTTATTTACTTACTTATGGCCTTGTCCACTGATGCCAGTGATATTTATTCCTCATCAGTCTTGACACTGAAACACATCTCCAGACACTGCCAAATGTCCCCTTCAGGGCAAATTATTCCTGATGAAAGTGACTTCAACATCCTTTAACTTGGGAGACCCCCAGTGGAATGTCCAGTTTGTGCTTGATTACCAAATACAAATATCAGCAGTCTTCAGAACATCCAATCAGGGTTATTCTTATTTTTTAAAGATTGTTCTTCATGTGGACCATTTTTTAGTGTTTATTGAATTTGTTACAATATTACTTCTGTTTTAAGGTTTTTTTTTTTTTTTTTTTTTTTTTTTTTGCCCATGAGGCATGTGGGCTCTTAGCTCTTCCACCAGGGATGAAAACCACACCACCTGCATTGGAAGACACAGTCTTAATCAGTGGACTTCCATGGAAGTCCTAGAGTTATTTGTAAATGGCTTTTAAAAATTAAAAAAAAGTACTTGAAAAAACAAATACTTGAGGACATGTAGCACAATACAGCAGAAGGCAATGGCACCCCACTCCAGTACTCTTGCCTGGAAAATCCCACGGATGGAGGAGCCTGGAAGGGTGCAGTCCATGCGGTTGCTAAGAATCAGACAGACTGAGCGACTTCACTTTCACTTTTCACTTTCACGCACTGGAGAAGGAAATGGCAACCCACTCCAGTGTTCTTGCCTGAAGAATCCCAGGGACGGGGGAGCCTGGTGGGCTGCCATCTATGGGGTCACATAGAGTTGGATATGACTGAAACAACTTAGCAGCAGCAGCAGCACAATACAAGAACAAATGCTGTGATAAAAGAAAATAAAGAACTCTCATTACTTAAAAATATCATTTTATATAGTAAGTTTAAAAAATATTGGAAAGAAAAGTCTAAGAAATCTCCAAGAGTGTGTAATAAAATGCAGAGACAGAAAATATGAGGACAAAAGGTTAGAGATGTGGCAGATAAATCCAGGAAGTCAGCATCTGATTAACAAGTTTCCTGAAAGAGAGAACTACATGCATAAAGGGGAAATTATCAAAGAATTCATTTAACTATCCAGATCTAAAGGATATATCTCAATTACAATGACATCTGAACATCTAGCACAATCAACGAAAAGATGGTAGTAATTAAACATATCAGTGTGAAATCACAGAACATGATTTCAAAAGGATAGATTTTGAGAGGAGAGAGAGGAAATGAATGAATAATTTAGCTCACAAAGAAACAACATAGAAGATATTGGAGCAATAGCATTAACAGCAATATACTTCTTAGGGAAAATGAGTTTTCAACCTAGAATTCTATACCCAACCAAACTAACACTAGATTGTTCTGATAAAATAAAGATAATTTTTCGATTTAAGGGAGAAAATTTATCACACACACTCATTTTTAGGAAATTTCTTGAAGAAATGCCTCTACTGGATAAAATGTATTTTAGTGCCAGATCAAATAAATCTGAAGCAACTGGCTTGTACAGAAAGACATATATTATCTCAAATAACAAGAAATCTAGATGTGGATGCTGACTCAGCTGAACTGTTATAGAACTAAGGTCTGACTGCTTGGTACTTGAAAGACAAGTATTGGTAGAAAGGAAAATTTGCTTTATTCCAGTGACCAGCAACTGGGAGAGAAGATGGACTCCTGTCCTAAGGCCAACTTCCTCCTGTTGATCGGTGAACAAAAGCTTTTAAAAAGGAGTTTGTACAGGTGGAGGGAGGAGACTACGTGCAGAATAGCATAGTTGGCTCTGACAATCATCTTGAAATTAGTCAGGTGGTGGTCTGACCAGCAATCATCTTGCTTGTTCATCTTGCGTGTTTTAAGTACAGTTAATCTTCAGTTGGAGAAGGCAATGGCACCCCACTCCAGTACTCTTGTCTGGAAAGTCTCATGGATGGAGGAGCCTGGTAGGCTGCAGTCCATGGGGTCGCTAAGAGTTGGGCACGACTGAGCCTAGACCATTCAGGTATGACCTAAATCAAATCCCTTATGATTATACAGTGGAAGTGAGAAATAGATTTAAGGGCCTAGATCTGATAGATAGAGTGCCTGATGAACTATGGAATGAGGTTCGTGACATTGTACAGGAGATAGGGATCAAGACCATCCCCATGGAAAAGAAAGGCAAAAAAGCAAAATGGCTGTCTGGGGAGGCCTTGCAAATAGCTGCGAAAAGAAGAGAAGAGAAAAGCAAAGGAGAAAAGGAAAGATATAAGCATCTGAATGCAGAGTTCCAAAGAATAGCAAGGAGAGATAAGAAAGCCTTCTTCAGCGATCAATGCAAAGAAATAGAGGAAAACAACAGAATGGGAAAGACTAGGGATCTCTTCAAGAAAATCAGAGATACCAAAGGAACATTTCATGCAAAAATGGGCTCAATAAAAGACAGAAATGGTATGGACCTAACGGAAGCAGAAGATATTAAGAAGAGGTGGCAAGATTACACAGAAGAACTGTACAAAAAAGAGCTTCACGACCCAGATAATCATGATGGTGTGATCACTGACCTAGAGCCAGACATCTTGGAATGTGAAGTCAAGTGGGCCTTAGAAAGCATCACTACGAACAAAGCTAGTGGAGGTGATGGAATTCCAGTTGAGCTATTCCAAATCCTGAAAGATGATGCTGTGAAAGTGTTGCACTCAATATGCCAGCAAATTTGGAAAACTCAGCAGTGGCCACAAGATTGGAAAAGGTCAGTTTTCATCCCAATCCCAAAGAAAGGCAATGCCAAAGAGTGCTCAAACTACCGCACAATTGCACTCATCTCACACACTAGTAAAGTAATGCTCAAAATTCTCCAAGCCAGGCTTTAGCAATATGTGAACCGTGAACTTCCTGATGTTCAAGCTGGTTTTAGAAAAGGCAGAGGAACCAGAGATCAAATTGCCAACATCCGCTGGATCATGGAAAAAGCAAGAGAGTTCCAGAAAAACATCTATTTCTGCTTTATTGACTATGCCAAAGCCTTTGACTGTGTAGATCACAATCAACTGTGGAAAATTCTGAAAGAGATGGGAATACCAGACCACCTGATCTGCGTCTTGAGAAATCTGTATGCAGGTCAGGAAACAACAGTTAGAACTGGTCATGGAACAACAGACTGGTTCCAAATAGGAAAAGGAGTACGTCAAGGCTGCATATTGTCACCATGTTTATTTAACTTATATGCAGAGTACATCATGAGAAATGCTGGACTGGAAGAAACACAAGCTGGAATCAAGATTGCTGGGAGAAATATCAATAACCTCAGATATGCAGATGATACCACCCTTATGGCAGAGAAGAGGAACTCAAAAGCCTCTTGATGAAAGTGAAAGTGAAAAGGTTGGCTTAAAGCTCAACATTCAGAAAACAAAGATCATGGCATCTGGTCCCATCACTACATGGGAAATAGATGGAGAAACAGTGGAAACAGTGTCAGACTTTATTTTTCTGGGCTCCAAAATCACTGCAGATGGTGACTGCAGCCATGAAATTAAAAGACGCTTACTCCTTGGAAGGAAAGTTATGACCAACCTAGATAGCATATTGAAAAGCAGAGACATCACTTTGCCAACAAAGGTTTGCCTAGTCAAGGCTATGGTCTTTCCTGTGGTCATGTATGGATGTGAGAGCTGGACTGTGAAGAAGGCTGAGCACCGAAGAATTGATGCTTTTGAACTGTGGTGTTGGAGAAGACTCTTGAGAGTCCCTTGGACTGCAAGGAGATCCAACCGGTCCATTCTGAAGGAGATCAGCCCTGGGATTTCTTTGGAAGGAATGATGCTAAAGCTGAAACTCCAGTATTTTGGCCACCTGATGCGAAGAGTTGACTCATTGGAGAAGACTCTGATGCTGGGAGGGATTGGGGGCAAGAGGAGAAGGGGATGACAGAGGATGTGATGGCTGGATGGCATCACTGACTCGATGGACGTGAGTCTGAGTGACCTCCGGGAGTTGGTGATGGACAGGGAGGCCTGGCGTGCTGCGATTCATGGGGTCGCAAGGAGTCAGACACGACTGAGCTACTGATCTGATCTGATCTGATCTGAGCCACTTCACTTTCACTTTTCACTTTCATGCATTGGAGAAGGAAATGGCAACTCACTCCAGTGTTCTTGCCTGGAGAATCTCAGGGACGGCGGAGCCTGGTGGGTTGCCGTCTATGAGGTCGCACAGAGTTGGACATGACTGAAGCGACTTAGCAGCAGCAGCAGCAGCAGGAAGAACAATGCACACGGTCCAGAGAGCATGGGTTTAGATTGGGTCAAGAGGATTAAGGGAGCTAGGTAGGAGAGATCCATGTAAAAAGAGAAATTAAGTTTTTTATTGCAGTATTGTTGCTTTACAACATTGGGTTTGTTTTTGCTGTACAGCAAAGTGAATCAGCTGTCCATATATATGTATATCCCCTCTTCCTTGGATTCCCTTCCTATTTAGGTCACCACAGAACACTGAGTAGAGTTACCTGTGCTCTACAGTTGGTTCTCACTAGTTATCTATTTTATACATAGTAGCATACAGATTCCAATCTCAATCTCTCAATTCACCCCACTCCTCATCTCCCCTTGATATTGATGTTTGTTCTCTACGTCTGTGTCTCTATTTCTACTTTGCAGATAAGTTCATTCATACCATTTTTCTAGATTCTACATATATTTTTGATAAACATTCTTGTGATAAAGGCAAAAATAGGCATTTGAATCTCTAGAAAAAGTGTTATAAGAAAGGACCACAACTGAAAGCTGCTTAGTTCTGCTGTGTTCAGTATTGGCATGGTCATAAAAGCAGATACACTGTTGGTTGCTTTCCACTTCCAGAATCAATCCTTTGGTGAGAGCTGGTTATAGAAGAAAGGTACCAGCATCACTTTGGATGGTATAAAAGAAGTGTGCGTGTGAGAAGGTGGGAAAGGCAGACGGAGTAGAAGAGCTGAGAGCTCAGGGAAAGATCAGGGATGCTAATATTCTTACTGAGAGAGGGGCCAGATAAGCAATCCATAGATACTCTCTTTTAGTTAGTGGAACAAGACACAAGAGAAGAATAACAAGTACTTATAAATAGATTAAAAAAACAGGGCTTCAATAGTGGATCAGTGGGGAAGAGTCTGCCTGCCAGTGCAGGAGACACGGGTTTAATCTCTGACCCGGGAGAATCCCACTTGCTGAGGAACAACTAAGCCCAGGCTTCACAACTACTGAGCCTGTTCTCTAGAGCCCAGGAAGTGCAACTACTGAGCCTGTGTTCTGCAACTACCGAAGCCTGTGCTCTGTAACAAGAGAAGCCTCTGCAATGAGAAGCCCTCTCACCAGAACTAGAGAGGAACCCTCTCTCTTCACAACTAGAGATAAGCCCACGCCACAGTGAAGACCCAACACAGTCAAAAATAAAAGTAAATAGATAACATTTTTTAAAAAGAGGATTTTTTTTTTCTTTAAAGGTAAAGAATTTAGGGCATACCATGATTTATTAAGATATTGGGATGCTGGGGAAGATAGGGTGACATTATGTGGGCTAGATGCTAACTTAGTGTATCTGGAATTCAAAAGATAATGCACAGAAAGAATAAGAAGTAGAGGTAAAACATATTATCTAGAGACAAGGCACCAAATCCCAAGAGAAAACAGCCGAAGAGTTAACAGCGTTTGCTCCAGGAGAGAGAAGGGGGCTAGTGGATGGAATAGAGGCCTCTCCTTGTAAGCCCTTTTTGTCATTTCTTTATTTCAGTCTTGCACATATATTATCATGTGATCAGCTCAGTGTGCGTGCTCAGTCCTGTCTGACTCTTTTGGACTTATTGGGTAGCCTACCAGGATTCTCTGTCCATGGAAATTTTCAGGCAAAAATCCTGGAGTGGGTTGCTATTTTTTCCTCCAGGGGATCTCCCCAACCCAGGGATTGAACCCAAGTCTCCTGTGGTTCCTTCATTGGTAGTTGAATTCTTTACCACTGAGCCACCTGGAAAGCCCTTATCATGTGATTGCTGTGCTAAAAATATATTGTAGAAATGAGTTTTTAAATTTTCTGCCATAGTCTAGATACATTTTGTATTATATGTTTTCCATCTACTGCTGCCACCTAAACATTTCCTTTCATATTACATAGCCTTTATAATGACTCAATCAATGGCCATATAATAATATTTTGCATTATTTCTTTGGAAGTCCGGATCCATTCATTCTTGTTCTCTCAGGCACTCTGTGTCTATGAAGAACCAAATGAAGTTGAAACTTGGGGGAAGCAGCTGATATCCAAAGAAGAGAGGTTTTTTTTTCTCCTCTGAAAAGAACTAAAATGTAAACTGACCCCTATTAGCCCTGGTGCATTAACCAAGTTCAAAGCCTGGCCAGAACTGTGTGGTGCTCCTCACTCACAGCAGTGGCCCTGGGGGAGTGTGCACACCCCCTGAGACCTGCATGGCCAGAGGGTGCTCCCTGGCGGACTGGACAGCGTCAACCCACAGCTGCCCTTTGCCCTGACACTGCCTCAAGTTCATTTGTAATGGGGGCTGCCAGAAAGACGAAGCTTCATTTGCAAAGCAAGGGCATGGTTTTAATTATCCTTTAGCTCCGTACACAATTGGGGGTGGGGGGTGGGGATAGATTTATGACTTTAGGTCTCCTCTCTGCTGTTATAAACCAGTATTTATCAGGTGTGGGGCACATGGCAGTTCTGGGCCATGCCAGACAGGATCAAAAGCAAAGCATAAAAACCTTCCCCTTTCAACAAACCTAATCTCCCCCTTCTATCTATAAATGGCCACATTAACCTCATGGCTCAGCAGAGAGACTCATTCTGGCACTTTGCTGTCTAAGGAATTGGGAGCAAGTGAGAGGCTGGCTTCTGTGTGCCAGGCCTGTCTCGCTCCCCCTTTGAAGTTCCCTTCAGAAGAACCGATTTGTGGCCAACAGCTCTGGGGCTGAGTGCTCTCCACATCCATGGTCCTGAGAGTGGCCCTTTCCTGGAGAGGCATTTACATCTCTCCTGGGAGAGCATCAGATTGGGAATGGCTGGCAATATAGCCATCAATCATTCATTCACTCAATGCATGTATAGTCATCTCCATGTGACTCGCACTCTTCCAGGTGGTAGTAGATCCTAAGGAAGCAGAAGGTATGATTTATTCCTTTAGAAAGTGAAAGTGAAAGTGAACTCGCTCAGTCGTGTCTGACTCTTAGCGACCCCATGAACTGCAGCCCACCAGGTTCCTCCATCCATGGGATTTTCCAGGCAAGAGCACTGGAGTGGAGTGCCATTGCCTTCTCCGTGTCTTATGCTGCTGCTGCTGCTGCTAAGTCACCTCAGTCGTGTCCGACTCTGTGCGACCCCATAGACGGCAGCCCACTAGGCTCCTCTGTCCCTGGGATTCTCCAGGCAAGAATACTGGAGTGGGTTGCCATTTCCTTCTCCAATTCCTTTAGAACATGTCAGCATTATTTGGCAAGAAAGTCCTGTTCATGATGGACTCAGATCATTAAAGCAATTTTTGGTGTTGAATTTTGAGAAAAATTTGTTCATCACTGAGGCTTCAGAATGACTTGGGTATTGCTTAGAAGGGGTGATGTGAGCTAAGATTTGAAGGCTGCATAGAAAAGAGAGACGTAGAAATCATAAACAAAATCCCTGATGCCAGCATAAATGTGACAAGCTTCCAAGAGGAGAGCAGGGAGCAGGGGGTCCTGGTAGAAACATCTTTGGGACTCTGTGGTTTCTGGGTGTGTGCTTCATTCTTCTGAACTGTGGCTCACTGACCAACACAAACCGGCAGACTCAGGAAGCGTAAGTCCTTTTGCTTCTCCAAAACAAAGTGAGCTTTTCCTTGCTTCTCCCATTTCTATAACTCTGGAAGATATATTTCTTTTTTTCTTTCTGTAACTTGGAGGTGTGTCGTCCCTGAGTTAGAGTATCACAGTGCAAAATCTTACAAGCACAGAAATCTTGAGGTTCTCTAGAATGCAAGCTCAATGAAGGTAGTAGGAGATTTTGTTGGTTTTCTTCTGTCAATGTCTACAATAGCCCCTGACACACAGCAGCATCTCAATGAGTCCCTTACTGATTAACAAACGAACAAGAACCTAGCCTTCGACACAACTGAGGAACATCTGGCTCCTGTACTGAGAATCAGAAGGCTCAATTTCTGGTCTTTCACTTTGACTCTTAGCTTGGGGCCCATCACCCTTCAAGACTCAGTTTGCTTATCTTCCAAATTAAAATGTTGAAATGTATTGAATACTTTTTACATATACCACAAAGTGAGAACAACTATCCTCTCGATGTGTTTTAATTAATTTAATTGCTCTGTTTGAGGCTCTAGGAATGTGAAGTGACCTTAGCTTTCAAGGAACTTAATCTAGTGAAGAAGACAGAAAACAAACAAACAAGAAGATTGCAAGACCATGTGATAGGGTTTAAGATCGTGATGGTGGTGGTTTAGTCATACCTGACTCTTTGCAATCCCATGGAGTGTAGCCTGCCAAGCGCCTGTGCTCATGAGATTACCCAGGCAATGATATCTGAAGTGGGTTGCCATTTCCTTCTCCAGGAGATCTTCCTAACCCAGGGATTGAACCCGTCTCCAGTGTCTCCTGTATCGGCAGGTGGATTCTTTATCACTGAGCCACCTGGGAAGCTCATAGGATAGTGATAGATACAGGGAATTGTGAATGTACAGAAGAGCAACAGCTTACACAGGCTGGGGGTGCAAGGAAGGTTTTCTAGACATGACAGTTTTGTGGGTCCCTTGGATCAGGAAAAGAAATGCAAAAAGGCAAAATGGCTGTCTGGAGAGGCCTTACAAATAGCTGTGAAAAGAAGAGAAGTGAAAAGCAAAGGAGAAAAGGATAGATATAAGCATCTGAATGCAGTTCCAAAGAATAGCAAGAAGAGATAAGAAAGCCTTCCTCAGACATCAGTGCAAAGAAATAGAGGAAAACAACAGAATAGGAAAGACTAGAGATCTCCTCAAGAAAATTAGAGATACCAAGGGAACATTTCATGCAAAGATGGGCTCAATAAAGGACAGAAATGGTATGGACCTAACAGAAGCAGAAGATATTAAGAAGAGGTGGCAAGAATACACAGAAGAACTGAACTGAACTGAACTGAACTGAAATCAGACTGTTATAGCTGGATGTCTCCAGTGCTGAATAAGGTAGCACCCTGTCAAACAGATCAATTTGTTTGGTGTTTATTGAGGGGCTTCCCTGGTGGCTCAGATTGTAAAGAATCTGCCTGCAATGCAGGAGACCCAGGTTTGATGCCTGGGTTGGGACAATCCCCTGGAGAAGGGAATGGCTGCCCACATCAGTATTCTTGCCTGGATGATTCCACAGACAGAGGATCCTGGCGAGCTACAGTTCATAGGTTTGCAAAAAGACACTCCTGAGTAACCAAAATTTCAGTTCCATCAGTCAGTTCAGTCACTCAGTTATGTCTGACTTTTGTGACCCCATGGACTGCCGCATGCCAGGCCTCCTTGTCCATCACCAACTCCCAGAGTTTACTCAAACTCATGTCCATTGAGTCAGTGATGCCATTTAACCATCTTATCCTCTGTTGTCCCCTTTTCCTCCCGCCTTCAATCTTTCCCAGCATCAGGGTCTTTTCCAATGAGTCAGCCTTTCGCATCAGGTGGCCAAAATATTGGAGTTTCAACTTCAACATCAGTCCCTCCAATGCACACCCAGGACTGATCTCCTTTAGGATGGACGGGTTGGATCTCCTTGCAGTCCAATGGACTCTCAGGAGTCTTCTCCAACACCACAGTTCAAAAGCATCAATTCTTCCGCACTTAGCTTTCTTTATAGTCCAACTCTCATATCTGTATATGACTACTGGAAAAACCATAGCCTTGATTAGACAGACATTTGTTGGCAAAGCAATGTCTCTGCTTTTGAATATGCTCTCTATGTTGGTCATAACTTTCCTTCCAAGGAGTGTCTCTTAATTTCATGGCTGCAGTCACCATCTGCAGTGATTTTGGAGCCCCCAAATAAAGTCTGCCACTGTTTCCACTGTTTGCCCATCTATTTGCCATCAAGTGATGGGACCAGATGCCATATCTTAGTTTTCTGAATGTTGAGTTTTAAGCCAACTTTTTCACTCTCCTCTTTCACTTTCATCAAGAGGCTCTTTAGTTCTTCTTTGCTCTCTGCCATAAGGGTGGTGTCATCTGCATGTCTGAGGTTATTGATGTTTCTCCCAGCAATCTTGATTCTACCCTGTGCTTCATCCAGCCCAGTGTTTCTCATGATGTACTCTGCATATAAGTTAAATAGGCAGGGTGACAATATGCAGCCTTGACGTACTCCTTTTCTTATTTGGAACCAGTCTGTTGTTCCATGTCCAGTTCTAACTGTTGCTTCCTGACCTGCATACAGGTTTCTCAAGTGGAGGATCAGGTGATCTGGTATTCTCATCTCTTGAAGAATTTTTCACAGTTTATTTTGATCCACACAGTCAAAGGTTTCACATAGTCAATAAAGCAGAAATAGATGTTTTTTTCTGAAACTCTCTTGCTTTTTTGATGATCCAGCAGATGTTGGAAATTTGATCTCTGGTTCCTCTGCCTTTTCTAAAACCAGCTTCAACATCAGAAAGTTCACAGGTCACATATAGCTGAAGCCTCGCTTGGAGAATTTTGAGCATTACATTACTAGCATGTGAAATGAGTGCAATTGTGCAGCAGTTTGACCATTATTTGACATTGCCTTTCTTTGGGATTGGAATGAAAACTGCCCTTTTCCAGGCCTGTGGCCACTGCTGAGTTTTCCAAATTTGCTGGCATATTGAGTGCAACACTTTCACAGTATCATCTTTTAGGATTTGAAATAGCTCCACTGGAATTCCATCACCTCCACTAGCTTTGTTCGTAGAGATGCTTTCTAAGGCCCACTTGACTTCACATTCCAGGATGTCTGGCTCTAGGTCAGTGATCACACCATCATGATTATCTGGGTTGTGAAGATCTTTTTTGTACAGTTCTTCTGTGTATTCTTGCCACCTCTTCTAAATATCTTCTGCTTCTGTTAGGTCCATACCATTTCTGTTCTTTATTGTGCCCATCTTTGCATGAAATGTTCCCTTGGCACCTCTAATTTTCTTGAAGAGATGTCTAGTCTTTCCCATTCTGTTGTTTTCCTCTATTTCTTTGCATTGATGGCTGAGGAAGGCTTTCTTATCTCTTCTTGCTATTCTCTGGAACTCTGCATTCAGATGGGTATATCTTTCTTTTTCTCCTTTGCTTTTCACTTCTCTTCTTTTCACAGCTGTTTGTAGTGCCTCCCCAGACAGTCATTTTGCTTGTTTGCCGTTCTTTTTTTGGGGGGATGGTCTTGATCCCTGTATCCTGTACAATGTCACAAACCTCCGTCCATAGTTCATCAGGCACTCTGTCTATCAGATCTAGTCCCTTAAGTCTATTTCTCACTTCCACTGTATAATCATAAGGGATTTGATTTAGGTCATACCTGAATGGTCTAGTGGTTTTCCCTACTTCAATTTCAGTCTGAATTTGGCAATACGGAGTTCATGATCTGAGCCACAGTCAGCTCCCGGTCTTGTTTTTGCTGACTGTATAGAGCTTCTCCATCTTTGGCTGCAAAGAATATAATCAGTCTGATTTCGGTGTTGACCATCTGGTGATGTCCATGTGTAGAGTCTTCTCTTGTGTTGTTGGAAGAGGGTGTTTGCTATGACAAGTGCATAAAACTCTATTAGTCTTTGCCCTGCTTCATTCTGTACTCCAAGGCCAAATTTGCCTGTTACTCCAGGTGTTTCTTGACTTCCTACTTTTGCATTCCAGTCCCCTATAATGAAAAGGACATCTTTTTTGGGTATTGGTTCTAAAAGGTCTTGTAGGTCTTCATAGAACCATTCAACTTCAGCTTCTTCAGCATTACTGGTTGGGGCATAGATTTGGATTACTGTGATATTGAATGGTTTGCTTTGTAAATAAACAGAGATCATTCTGTCATTTTTGAGATTGCATCCAAGTACTGCATTTCGGACTCTTTTATTGACTATGATGGCTACTCCATTTCTTCTAAGGGATTCTTGCCCACAGTAGTAGATATAATGGTCATCTGAATTAAATTTACCCATTCCAGTCCATTTTAGCTCACTGATTCCTAAAATGTCGATGTTCACGCTTGCCATTTCCTGTTTGACCATTTCCAATTTGTCTTGATACAGGGACCTAAAATTCCAAGTTCCTATGCAAATTGTTCTTTACAGCGTTGGACTTTACTTCCATCACCAGTCACATCCACAACTGGGTGTTGTTTTTGCTTTGGCTCCATCTCTTCATTCTTTCTGGAGTTATTTCTCCACTGATCTCCAATAGCATGTTGGGCATCTACTGACCTGGGGAGTTCATCTTTCAATGTCCTATCTTTTTGCCTTTTCATCCTGTTCATGGTGTTCTTAAGGCAAGAATACTGAAGTGGTTTGCCAATCCCTTCTCCAGTGAACCACATTTTGTCAGATCTCTCCACCATGACCTATCCGTATTGGGTGGCCCCACATGGCATGGCTCATAGTTTCATTGAGTTAGACAAGGCTGTGGTCCATGTGATTAGATTGGTTAGTTTTCTGTGACTGTGGTTTCCAGTCTGTCTGCCCTCTGATGGAGAAGGATAAGAGGCTTATGGAAGCTTCCTGATGGAAGAGACTGACTGAGCGACCAACACTTGTTATTTATTTACACAACTTTGCACTGAGTGGAGAAGTAGAGAACCTCATGAATGATTTTCCTCTACTGTCCTAAGCAGGTCACTTCTGGCTTCAAACCATCGTATCCCAGCCAAACTAAGAAAGAAAAAAGACAGCTATCAAGCAACTATCCCTCCTTGGAAGGGCATTCAGTGAGCATCTTTTCTGACTAGTTTTGTTTGGAGAACTTACCTTACCTTCTACTCAAAGATGTGTGTTTGACATCTCTGTCTGGGGAATCTGATGGATATGGATTTTCTCTGTTTGTTTCCAGTAACGTTTTAGTTGTTGCAAGATTCTTTCTCTCACACACTGGTGGTTTGCCAAGGGGGATGGGATTGGGGGAAGAATGGAGTGGGACCTTGGGATTAGCAGATGTAAGTTTTTATAGGATGGATAAACAGCAAGGTCCTACTCTATAGCATAGGGAAATATATTCAATATCCTGTGATAAACCACGATGGAAAAGATTGTGAAAAACAATGTGTATATATATATGTATATATATATATGAATCATTTTGCTGTACAGCAGTAATTCACACAATGTTGTAAATCACCTACACTTTCAGTTCAGTTCAGTTCAGTCGCTCAGTCATGTCCGACTCTTTGCGACCCCATGAATTGCAGCACGCCAGGCCTCCCTGTCCATCACCAACCCCCAGAGTTAACTCAAACTCATGTCCATCGAGTTGGTGATGCCATCCAGCCATCTCATCCTCTGTTGTCCCCCTCTCCTCCTCCCCCAATCCCTCCCAGCATCAGAGTCTTTTCCAATAAGTCAACTCTTCGCATGAGGTGGCCAAAGTACTGGAGTTTCAGCCTTGGCATCAGTCCTTCCAATGAACACCCAGGACTGGTCTCCTTCAGAATGGACTTGTTGGATCTCCTTGCAGTCCAAGGGACTCTCAAGAGTCTTCTCCAACACCACAGTTCAAAACATCAATTCTTCAGAGCTCAGCCTTCTTCACAGTCCAACTCTCACATCCATACACGGTTAATTTTTTTAGAAAGAGTCTTTCTCTGAACGACTTTCTGTCTGGTCTGCTGCATGATGGTTTGGATTACAGTGTTGTTTGTTAAGACAGGGATAGTGGGATCAGCAATAAATATGGGGTGGCTGCTGCTGCTGCTGCCAAGTCGCTTCAGTTGTGTCCAACTCTGTGTGACCCCATAGATGGCAGCCCACCAGGCTCCCCCGTCCCTGGAATTCTCCAGGCATGAGCACCGCAGTGGGTTGCCATTTCCTTCTCCAATGCATGAAAGTGAAAAGTGAAAGTGAAGTCGCTCAGTTGTGTCCGACTCCTGGCAACCCCATGGACTGCAACCCACCAGGCTCATCTGTCCATGGGCTTTTCCAGGCAAGAGTACTGGAGTGGGGTGCCATTGCCTTCTCTGTTTGAGGTGGGGAGGTGGGGATTGGGATGTTGTCAGGGAAGTCAGCTTCTGACCTGACATTCTCCGGGATATCCATGGCATGTTGAGCGGGCAGCTGGATGTTTACATCTGGAGCTTAAGTCAGTAGAGTCCAAAGTTAAACACTGTATTAAGAAACAGAGACATCATTTTGCCGACAAAGGTCCATTCTAGTCAAAGCTGTGGGTTTTCCACAGGTACAGAATGTGAGAGTTCTACCATAAAGAAGGCTGAGTGCCAAGGAATTGATGCTTTTGAACTGTGGTGTTGGAGAAGACTCTTGAGAGTCCCTTGGACTGCAAGGAGATCCAACCAGTCCATTCTAAATGAAATCAACCCTGAATATTCATTGAAAGGACTGATGCTGAAGCTAAGGATCCAATACTTAGGCTACCTGATGCGTAGAGCCAACTCATTGGAAAAGACCCTGATGGTGGGAAAGATTAAAGGCAGGAATAGGGGGCGACAGAGCACAAGATGTTTGGATGGCATCACTGACTCAATGGACATGAGTCTGATCAAGCTCCAGGAGGTAGTGAAGGACAGGGAAGCTTGGCATGCTGCAGTCCACGGGGTCGAAAAGAGTTGGACACAACTTACGAATTGAACAACAACAGTGTAGATGAAATTAGAGACATTATGTTGAGTGAAATAAGCCATTCACAAAAGGCACATGTTGCATAATTTGCAATACATGTAGTCCCCTAGTGTAGTCAAATTCATAGAGACAAAAAGGAGAAAGGTGGTTTCTAGGGCTGGGGAAGGAGAGGGTGGGGAGTTATTGTTTAACAGGTCTGGCATTTCAGCTTGGGAAGATGAAAAATTTCTGGTGATAGATAATGGTGATGGCTGCATAGCAGCGTGAGTGTGCTTAATGCCATTCAACTGTTCACTTAAAAACGGTTAAGATGGTAAATGTTATGTGAATTTTTACCATAATTTTAAAAAATGTGTTTTAGCTGAAATAAGCCAATCAGAAAGTTTTACCTAAAGGAACTCTTTTGACACTTCTAGCTCTTATGATATTAATGGAAATGTTTGAAGACAGCAATCAGTGAGGGATCAAAAGATTCTAGGTCTTCTCTTTTCCAGACTAATCTCCCCCATCAAGTGCCTATAAACTTTCCTACATAACCTGGTTTTTTATTTGACCTTCTCCATCTGTCATCCAGTTTGGGTATGCCGGAGAATTCAGAATTACTGGTAATGTTCAACAAGCAGTGAGAAAAATTTTCAGTGTTTGTTTCATGGAAACGTTAATGTACCTCAAGACATTATAAGGTATTTTTGGAAATGAAGTTCTGTGGTCAAATGAACTAAACAGCTATTGCTTGTTGTTATTGCTTTTGTAGGATTTTCCAGAGTATTTGCATGCTAAGTTGCTTCAGTTGTGTCCAACTCTTTGTGACCCCATGGACTTATAGCTCGCCAGTCTCCTCTAGCCATGGGATTCAGGCAAGAATACTGGAGTGGGTTGCCATTTCCTTTTCCAGGGGGTCTTCCTGACCCAGGAATCGAACTTGCATCTCCTGAGACTCCTGCATTGCAAGTGGATTCTTTACTACTGGGCCACTGAGGAAGCCCCTCCAGATTATTTAATAGGCTTTTATATACAGCCAGTTTCCAAAAGGATACAGGATTTGGGGCTTCTCAAGCATTTTGAGCCACAGTCTTCTTTTCCATCTCAGTACTGTTTTCCGTGGAACAACGTTTGGGAAATTTTTCACTAGTGTAATTGTTAACTCTGTTGTACATACTAAGTGCCATTGGTTTATGAATTTTCATAAGTGAGTGCTCCAAGTGCAGAAATACTTCTGGATCTAGGCTATGAAACTTTTGGAAAGAATTTCTTCCAAAAGACTTACAGTTCTTGGAAAAAATTTCCCTGCAATGCCCTCTGAGAAAGTCAACGTGTTTTCTTCTTTTCTGATGCAGAAACATATGCTCTGCATACATATATGGAGACTAGCACCCAAAATAGACTTTTGCCATTTCCTACTCCAGGGGATCTTCCCAATCTAGGGATCGAACCTGTGTCTCTTGAGTCTCCCACATTGGTAGGCAGATTCTTTACCACCAGCGCCACCTGGGAAGCTCCAAGTTATTGGAAAATAAAGATACAAAACAAACAGAAAAACGGTGGTGATCAAATGGTTGTGCTACCTAAGGCCACACTGAAAATCCAGGGTGGAACTTTCAAAAGTTATTATCATTTGGTTTATGTAGAGGATGACGGGGAAGGCAATGGCACCCCACCCCAGTACTTTTGCCTGGAAAATTCCATGGACGGAGGAGCCTGGTAGGCTCCAGTCCGTGGGGTCGCTAAGAGTCGGACACGACTGAGCGACTTCACTTTTGACTTTTCACTTTCATACATTGGAGAAGGAAATGGCAACCCACTCCAGTGTTCTTGCCTGGAGAATCCCAGGGACAGGGGAGCCTGGTGAGCTTCCGTCTAAGGGGTCGCACAGAGTCGGACACGACTGACGACTGCAGCAGCAGCAGCAGCAGCAGCAGCAGCAGCAGCAGCAGCAGCAGCAGCAGCAGAGGATGAACCAAGGGCCAGAAATTAGAAAGTATGACCACGGTACTTAGCACCCGTGTGACCTTGGGCAATCACATACCCTTGTTCAGCTTTCCTTTCTAGACAGTGAGGATTGAGCAGTCTTTTTATGGTCCATTTGGTATCTCTAATCAGGCTTCCCTGGTGGTTCAATGGTAAAGAACTTGCCTGCCAATGCAGGAGACCTGGGTTTGATCCCTGTATTAGGAAGATCCCCTGGAGAAGGGAATGGCAACCCACTCCAGTATTCTTGTCTGGGAAGTCCCATGGGCAGAGGAACCTGGAAGGCTACAGTTCATGGGGTCGCAAAAGAGTCAGATTTTGATTAAACAACAACAGTATCTCTAATCAAAACAACCTTATCTCCAAACAAGTTAATTACAGGGGAAGTATCTATGTTGTGGAAAAACAAACTAATAATGGTGTTTTCTACTCTTGGAGGATCTTCTGGAAAAGAAAGTTACTCTGAAAGACACTCATGGAAATTAATTTTCTCCATCCTTTTGGAAATCTTACTCTACTCATAGCATATTGAGCTATATACTAAATGTCTGCAATAAGGATTTCATTTAGATTTAATAAGTCAGAATTACAAACGTTAATGAAATGCTGATAGACTGATTAACAACACGTGCTTTGAAGTTCCTCAAATATGCACACAAAAAAAAGAAGAGGAGAGAAGAATTTATAAGAAAAATGTCCAGACGTGGAACTTTACTCTGTATTTTGTTTATTATTACTATTTTTTTGAATTGAAATATCTTTCAAATGCTTAGTTCTGAATAAACAGAAAAACAGCAGGAGGATAAAAAAAAAAAACACAAGGCTGAATTTCAGTCACACAGATCTCAGCAAGAAGTAAAAATAAACTCTTAAAATGATGCTCCTTTTCCACAGCTCCCAGAGGCAGGTTTGGTAAAAAGTAATTAGGAAATAGATTCATCTTTTTGCCTTTCCCTGCTGATTCTGTAACTTCTTCCATATCAATTAAATATTTCTGGGATTTTGCCTTTTTTTTTTTCTTCCCTCCTCCCAGAGAGCACCCTAAGAATACAAATAGTAAAGAAGCTGTCTGGTAATTTTGCAATATCTTCATTTCAGGAAAACAGCACAGACTCATCACTTCAGAGTCTACCAGGCCCAAGCCCCCCTTTATCAATGAAGTCTAGAGAACTGGGGTGCCCTGTTGGGTGGCACGGCTAGTTTGTGACCGCTGTAAGACTGATCATCGCTCATTCCAGTACCTTTTCCCTGAATACTGCAAGCTGCCTGCTGTCTCTAACCAAAGTAAGACGATGTCCTTCATAATTCACCATTGCAATAAATGCCTCTGGGATTCAGCATAGAGTTAGACGGTTCAACCATGACAAGAGCTCCATGCAGTTGGGTCCTTACAAGTTCAGCACCTGAGAAAAATTAAGTGGGGAATTGAAAATCATATCCAGCTGGACGTTAGCATGTGTTAAACAGGGTTTTGATGTTCAAGGGTTTAAGTGCGTGACTGGTACACCTCCAGGCAAGGCCCAGTCTTCCCTGAGAATCTGTTCTTGCTTTTCTTTCTTTTCTCCTCTAATCAATCCCAGTCAGTTTTCAATTTTCTTTCTTACTTTGCAAAGTGCCAGACAAATTACTGGTATCCTCTCTGAACCTCTGGTTTCTTGTGGGTTTCAGAACTCATACCCACTTGAGAATATGTCAAGGTAAATCTCACTCAAGACACATTTAATAACAATTTTAGGAGCGTAATTAAAACAAAGACCTTCATATAATTTTTATGGCTCTTCATCTTCCATTTTCTAATTCTCTTCTGGAATGTGGGTGTTTTCTTAATTTTTTACGTTTTCTCTAGAATTCTTCTGTTCTTCTTTAACAGCATATCTTCTGAACTATGAGTGGTCTCAATGTCTTAAGATTATGAATACAAAGATACTGATATTCAACTGTTTTGAAGCATAAAAATGGCAACTTCATTTGGTTCAACTTGATACATTGTAAAGCAATTTGGAATATACATATTTAAACAAAGATTTTTTTCCCTTAGAGTAGAGAAACTATGTAATAAAACCATGATTTTTATTGAAAATGGTAATACAGGAACTTTAAAGATTTAAAAAAAAATTCTGCTTAAGTGATTTCACTTGCTTGCTTATAAGTAACCTTATGCCTCAGTTTGCCCATAAACCTCCTCATTTTGACTATTTAATGGCATTTTATCTGTTTTAGCATTTGCTTTGAATTTTTCTCAAAGTATTAGTATTAACTGTTGCATAAACAGAATAATGCCACCTTGTTAGCTTGTTTTTGGTAGACCTCTGCTTTGTATCTAACACCTCTGTTCTGACCCTTTCTAGTAGGTTTGAGCTTCGTGCAGAGTGAACAGAGGTCTTAGTTTAATGTGCAGTCAATCACTCTTTTTAGACACAACTAGTACATGTGTCCTTTTCAAGGGAGGGATGTCAGATGCTCATTGATCAAGTGGAAGGTGTTCAGATTTAAGTAACGTGGGTGGCTATGTCTTTCTGGTCTTGAATGATGCTATGATAGCCATTTGAATTTGCTGCCCCGGTGGCCACCTGGTTTGCTAGTCACTTGTGACCTGGCCTTGCCAGAAAGTGAAAGTGTTAGTTGCTCAGTCGTGTCTGACTCTTTGTGACCCCATGAACTGTAGCCCGCCAGGCTCCTCTGTCCATGGAACTCTCCAGGCAAGAATACAGAGAGGGTTGCCATTCCCTTTTCCAGGGAATCTTCCCAACCCAGGGACTGAATTTGGGCCTCCTGCCTTGCAGACAGATTCTTAACTATCTGAGCCACCTTTGCCAAGACCTGAGAGATGCTGGAAGCTGCCAGGCTACCATTTGGCAGAACTGATAACAAACATGGGAAATTCCGTTAGGCATGTCTGAAGTATGTGTGAGTGGAAGCTTGACGGTCCTGCGTAGATTGCATAGGATGTAGGGTGAATGCCTTCCTGTGGAGATTTTGCCACCTTGTATCTCTTTGTTTGGTGATGCTTTTTAAATTATTATTATTTTTGCAACAAGCCCTCTTGACAGAAATATGTTTAAAAGGAGGAAAAGTGCATGTGTCATGAAAATTTTAAGTACTAACTTTTCATTTTCAAGAAAGATGATGATGAATGTGTAACGTTCACAAAATGTTTGTCCACAATTACCAGCCACCCCAGAGGCTGTGTTGCCATTGCTGACCACATGGAAACAAGAACACATGAATGTGCTGAGTAAGCATCAACCCTTAGGACAGAACGAGTAGTTTAAGAAGACTGTTCCTGAATGCAATGATTTAATACTAATAATTGAAGTCTAGATGGTGTGTTCACATATAATAATGTGAAGCTTGGCTTTTTATGTGCACATTGTAAATTATTGTGCATCTGAATTAATTTCTCTTGTTTTTCAATTTCAAGTTTTCTTCTGTGTGTAGTAAAAAATTGAATTAATACTGTTCCTATGTTGGCTCCACTGACAGAAGAAAATACTCACTATCTGTTAAATGATGACAGTTTTCTATTACTGTGATCACTGGTTTCTTTTCTGAGCCATAGAATACAAAAATTTGAGAGACTGTTTTCTCAATTCTGCAAAAATGGTACCTAAGTAGTTCCATGCCAGATGTGCATAGAACCAGATGTACATATAACCATGCAGCACTAAGGCTCCATTCTCTTAAAGAATCTTGGTTGAAAAAGTCCAAGTCACATGTTTCAAACTGAGAATCCGTAAAGATAATAATACCCCGAATCACCTTCCACCTAGTCAAAGAATCAAGTAAAGCTTTTTGAAGTTCAGTCTTTCAATGGTGAAATTTCTGACATTATTTTGGTTACTACTATAAGGACTGATGTTAAAGCTGAAATTCCAGTACTTTGGCCACCTCATGCGAAGAGTTGACTCATTGGAAAAGACTCTGATGCTGGGAGGGATTGGGGGCAGGAGGAGAAGGAGATGACAGAGGATGAGATGGCTGGATGGCATCACTGACTCGATGGACATGAATTTGAGTGAACTCCGGGAGTTGGTGGTGGACAGGGAGGCCTGGCATGCTGCAATTCATGGGGTCACAAAGAGTCGGACACGACTGAGAGACTGAACTGACCTGATAAATTCAGTTAAAAATTCCAACACTGACACAAAAATCATGTGCTTTGTGATGGTATTACAATTGCAAAGTTTGGTGAAGAATTCCCTCATAATACAGTCAGTGTTTCACATTTTCTATAAAAGAGAAATGTAAGTGGAATCAATGGGTATCGTATTCTTCAAATTGTGTCCATCCAAAACAGTGTTCTACAGTCAAAATAGAAGCTATTACTGACAACATTTACAACTTTTTATAAGCATGGCTATAATAATTAAAATTATTTTTTCATTATGAAGCTGATGCTGAATATAAAAATATAAATAAAAAGAGATACTTGCTTGCTATCTCTCATAAGTCAAAACTCACAAATGTTTAAACCTATGTAATTGACTTATGTGTCCCATGTTGTTAGTTGCTAAGTCATATCCCACTCTTTGGGATGCCATGGACTGTAGCCCACCAGGCTCCTCTGACCATGGAATTCTCAAGGCAAGAATACTGGAGTGGGTTGCCATTCCCTTCTCCAGGAGATCTCCCTATCCCAGGGACTGAAACCAGATTTCCTGCATTGCAGGCAGATTCTTTACCATCTGAGCCACTAGGGAAGCCCTGGTAAAGAGAAGCCATGTGAATTGACTTATGTGTCCCATAAAGTTACTGAATGTTTTTTTGAATGAATTCTTTCATTTTAGTTGCATTTTGTTCTCAATCATTTGGACATGTTTTATTAAAGTTTTCAATAACTGGGACACCACAAAACTCGAGCTTCTGAAAACATCAGCTTTTTTAAAGTTTAGAAAATTGCAATTACTAAAATAAAAATTTGTAGGCAGGAAGATCTTAATGCATTAAGAAGGAAGAACGTTAATGCAAATGCAGAAGAGTTGATCTTGAATACAAATGTAGGGGCACATCTCCAGTGGGACTGTGAAAGCTCAAACTGTATAAGGCTTAATTCTGAACTTAAATGAGCCCTTGAAATATTTCAGTTTTGGGGAAGATTCTTTTACTGGAACTTTTATTTTTAATTAAATGCATTCATATTTTCTACCTGAATGGAAATGAAGTTGAGAAGAATTAAAGCTTTGCAGCATTTATACTTTGTGAATCTTTTTTTGTAAATATGAAAATTTAATGTGAATCATTCTTAAGTGTTATAAATACAGACATCTTATGTGAAGAATTTGGTCCCATAAAAATATTTCTCAGTGAAGGTAATTTAAATGAAAACCAAAAGACTGAAACTTTGAAGATAATTTGAGCTGAAATGTTTGTACATTTTCTCACAAAAAGTTAGAATTAAGAATATCCTCTATGAAATGCAAATCAAAACTACAGTGAGGTACCATCTCACGCTGGTCTGAATGGCTGCTATCAAAAAGTCTACAAACAATAAATGCTGGAGAGGGTGCGGAGAAAAGGGAACTCTCTCTTACACGGTTGGTGGGAATGCAAACTAGTACAGCCACTGTGGAGAACAGTGTGGAGATTCCTTAAAAAACTGGAAATAGAACTGCCGTACTACCCAGCAATCCCACTGCTAGGGATACACACTGAGGAAACCAGAATTGAAAGAGACATGTGTCCCTCACTGTTCATCGCAGCACTGTTTACAATAACCAGGATATGGAAGCAACCTACATGTCCATCAGCAGATGAATGGTTAAGAAAGCCATGGTACATATACACAATGGAATATATTACTCAGCTGTTAAAAAGAATACATTTGAATCAGTTCTAATGAGGTGGATGAAACTGGAGCCTATTATACAGAGTGAAGTAAGTCAGAAAGAAAAACACCAATACAGTATACTAACACATATATATGGAATTTAGAAAGATGGTAACGATGACCCTATATGTGAGATGGCAAAAGAGACACAGATGTAAAGAACAGACTTTTGGACTCTGTGGGAAAAGGCGAGAGTGGGATGATTTGAGAAAATAGCATTGAAACATGTATATTACTGTACGTGAAATAGATCGCCAGTCCAGGTTCGATGCATGAGACAGGGTGCTCAGGGCTGGTGCACTGGGATGATGCTGAGGGATGGGATGGGTAGGGAGGTAGGAGGGGGGTTCAGGATGGGAAACACATGTACATCCATGGCTGATCCATGTGAATGTATGGCAAAAACCACCACAATATTGTAAAGTAATTAGCCTCCAATTAAAATAAATTAATTAATTAAAAAAAAGAATACCCTCTATGTAGCAGAATCTTCTCTGACCTCAACTGGGTAACCAATATTTTAAAAATAATATGGTAAAAAGAGATGATTGACAATTCCAGTGATTTCAAATTTATTTAATAAAAATTCAACTTTTAAGATGACTGCAGAAAGCTCACAACAAAATTAAATATAATAGTACTACCTTAAGAAAAGCAAATTCTCCAGAAACATGTTTGTGACACAGTTTTAGAGGCTGCTATAGCTAAGAAACTGATTAAGGTATTTCAAGATAAGCCGAGAATAAGATAAGTCAAACTCTGCATATATTTTTTTTATGTTCAGAAAATTGATTAAAAAAGATTTAAAATCTTTGCTTTAATGGACACAAAATCATGATTTTTTGTCTTTCAGAGAAAAATTTGAAGGTATTTTTAATAGAACTATTTTACGTATCTTTCAGTATTATAAAACTGATTTTTTTTTTTTTAAGTCAATAACTAGCCTGTGGAATATTTTCCCTCTTCTTTTTTCTGGCTCTGTAGTTCTTTCAAGGCCAAGTCAAGCCTGGACTGGGCAGGAAAGGTATCTCCAAGTTGTTACTCATCACAGATTCCTCTTTACCTGAACCACCTTTGACTCCATTACCTTGCACTGAATTATCTTTTCATACTGCCTATGGCTTTTAGGTGATGTATGTCATGGCTTATAGCTTTTGTGTCCCTACATAAGGGTTGGTGCTCAAAAAAGTGTGTTATTGAGAGCTATATTCCATACTATAGTCAAGGAAGAGATGCTGGATAATCTGGATTCTAGATGAGGTGGGGGGTAGGCAGGATATAAAAACAAATCTATGAGTGTGTCAAATTAACAGATCAACTCTTGGTATAGTCTTCTTTCTAGCAGCGGAAAAAAACTACTGCAATAATTCTGGTTCACAGAAGACAGCAAAGGCCAGTTGGCAGTAAGGGTGGCAAAGCTGGTAAAGCAAAAGTGGCTTTTACTTTAGTTGATGAAAAGAGACGAAAGATCAGGCTAGGAGGGAGATATATAATATTATCAACTTTGAGAATAGATGCATTCTAGGATAGTCATCCTAGAAAGGCAATGGCACCCCACCCCAGTACTTTTGCCTGGAAAATCCCATGGACGGAGGATCCTGGTAGGCTCCAGTCCATGGGGTCGCTAAGAGTCGGACACGACTGAGCGACTTCACTTTCACTTTTGACTTTCATGCATTGGAGAAGGAAATGGCAACCCACTCCAGTGTTCTTGCCTGGAGAATCCCAGGGACGGGGGAGCCTGGTGGGCTTCCTTCTATGGGGTCGCACAGAGTCGGACACGACTGAAGCGACTTAGCAGCAGCAGCAGCAGCAGAATAGTCATTCGGCTTTTCAAATGGCACTAGTGGTAAAGAACCTGCCTGCCAATGTAGGAGACATAAGAGACATGGATTCTATTGCTGGGTTGGAAAGATCCCCTGGGAGGAGGGCCATGCAACCCACTCCAGTATTCTTGCCTGGAGAATCTCATGGACAGAGGAGCCTGGCAGGCTATAGTCCGTGGGGTCACAAAGAGTCTGACACAACTGAAGCAACTCAGCACACATGCATGCAGGAGTCATATTGGTGTGTGTGTGTGTTAGTCACTCAGTCGTGTCCAACTCTCTGTGACCCCATGGGCTGCACCCCGCCAGGCTTCTCTGTCCATGGAATTCTCCAGGCAAGAACACTGAATTGGGTTGCCATTTCCTTCTCCAATACGAATTTTAGTAGTAATAGTTTAGTTGCTAAGTTGTGTCTGACTCTTGCGACCCCACAGACTGCAGCCTGCCAGGCTTCCCTGTCCGTGAGATTCTCCAGGCAAGAACACTGGAGTGGGTTGCCATTTCCTTCTCTAAGTTATATTGGTAAAAAAATGGTAATTTATAAAAATATGATAGGTAAAAGAAAGAATCAAAATCTAGGATATTAAAGAAAAGGAAGGGCACTTTTATTGCAACAGGAAAATATGGGAGAGAAGTTCAGATGGATGTTGAAAAGTTTTTATTTTGATAGTAGTGTATCTTAGCATACCTAAAATGTGATGTGTTAACATTCACAAAAAGAAATTGATTAAAAAGTTGTCAATGGGACAGTAATGCAGAAAGGAAAGAATGGATTTGTGTAAGTAATGCTGCATGATTTTTTTTTTTTTTTTAGAGTCTTCTGTGGGTATGTTGGGGCTTCCCTGGTGGCTCAGACAGTAAAGAATCCACCTTCCAATGCAGGAGACCTGGGTTCAATCCCTGGGTCTGGAAGATGCCCTGGGGGAAGGAAATGGCTACCCACTCCAGTATTCTTGCCTGGAGAATCCCACAGACAGAGGAGCCTGGTGGGTGGGTTACAGTCCATGGGTACGTTACTTCCAGCATTAGCTTTCATTGAAACAACAATAGCAAGAGACCCTAGTGACTTTAAAATGAGGTTACTGATACCAATATATGCTGGCAATCAAGGCATAATTAGCATTCAAAGATTTAGTATTAAGTTAAAAGCATTTTGAGTCAACCATATCTTATGTTCATAAAAGATAATATTTTACAAAGCATTCTCCCTGGAGACACTGATTTTCTGATATCTTCATCTCTCAGCCATCTACAGAAGCATGGGAAAAAAATAAGCCAAAGTATAAATAAATGAGAGAGAATGAATTTTATACTCATCTATATATGGAAAACATGGAAATAACAACACATGTCTTTTCTAGACCACACTTTCATACTATGAAAATGAATGAGAAAGGAGAGAAAGTTAACTTTGGCAAATAAATATGTTTGGAGTCTTCCAAATTTCTTGGCTTTTCTTATTTTTCAAGTGATTATTAAGAAAGGATTAGGGAGCCTCAGTATGCTACAGAATTGGATTTTAGAATTGTATTTAGGAGACTTGAGGGCTTTTTTTAATCCCAGGCAAGATAGCAGTGACCCTGAACTAAGCAATTCAGCCCTGGGTCTCAGTGTCTTCACCTCCCAAAAAAGAAGTTGTGCTAGATGACAACTGAGTTACTTTCTGACATGTGATTTGAAAACTTGGGTAGTGATAATACGACCCACTTATCCAAATGGAAAGACACAAGGGGTAGAAACCATGAGAGCAAAGGAACTGTCCAGGGTGCTTAGAAGCACTCGGTCCATTCATTCTCTGGAATTATGACCAGAAGCCACAATAAGACTCCATCTGTTATTCATCCAGCATTTCTACTATGTTAAATACATAGCAAACTATCCTGTCAGTATCAGATGGATATAATTCCATCTGACTCTATTTCCTTTTGCTTAAGGGAAAAATTGCATATTTAGAATCATCTGTCTCCAGTTAGTTGCAGGTCTTCAGACCAGTCATTCCATCCATTAGTTATTTACAATAAGATCAGTTCAGTTCAGTTGCTCAGTTGTATTCAACTCTTTGTGATCCCATGGACTGCAGCATGCCAGACTTCCATGTCCATCACCAACTCCTGGAGCTTGCTCAGACTCATGTCCATTGAGTTGGTGATGCCATCAAGATATCACAGTAGATTTCATGGCATATTTGGAACATTGATTTTTCAAGAGTAATCTTGGGGGAGGTGAGAATGTGTATATTCTTAAAGTAGCGGAAGGGACAGAGATGGGAAAACACACCTTTGACCAAGGTACAAAAATGAAGATAAAGGAAAGAAGAAGAGGGAGGCTTCTAAGACAGACAAGGGAGCTAATTGTAATTAAGCAATCCTCAGTTGCTTGACCAGACCACACTGAAGGGGGTTGTGGATGAGTGTGCATGGGCTGTGTTAGCTTGTCACAGCAGAACCTGTTACTCCAGAACAAGTTGCCACAGCCTCTTCCTGACAGCCTACTTTGGGGCAGGGAAAGGCGCATTGAGAATTTGCTGCTGGTGAATCTTAGTGAGACATAAGCCTACTGGGTGGAAAGAAGGGATGTGAGAACTCCTTGAAGTTGCAATACTCATACCAAATCTGTATCTTATTCCTTTCTAAGATTGAAGAAAAGGTACATAAGCAGTTATCTTTTGGGCGGTGTCCAGGCTAAGGCCTAGGGACTGAGAATCTGAAGTTGTGGGCTTAGTGCGACTGGTAGAGATCTTAAGAGAAGTGTGATGCTCCAAGTGGCGTGGCAGCATCACTGAGGTCACACTAGCACAAAGGACCCCAGGGGAGAGGAGTTTATTACGAATTAGACAGTGTCCGAGTCTCTGCTTAGCGCAGATGAACTTTGGTCTCAGCAGGTTTGGAGAGTGCATAAAATAACCAAGACAGAAGCCCTGCTGCTGCTGCTGCTGCTAAGTCACTTCATTCGTGTCCGACTCTGCGCGATCCCATAGATGACAGCCCACCAGGCTCCGCTGTCCCTGGGATTCTCCAGGCAAGAATACTGGAGTGGGTTGTCATTTCCTTCTCCAGAAGCCCTGCTGCGTGGACTCATTAAATGGGAAGAATGAATAGGAATTTACCCTATAGGCATATGGATGCCAGGCCACTTCTCAAGTATGCTTGAATACCAGATTACAGCAGGGAACTGGGGAGGAGGAAGGGAAAGGGTGCTCAGAAATTATGAGAATGACCGACTGAAAGATTTGTGATTCCATTTGCTTAGTCTGAGAACCAATGAGAGGGGATATTTGGGAAGAGAGCTGTTTAGTGCCTTTTTTTTTTTTTTTTTTTTAGCATATTGAGTTTGAGATTTTTACATCATCAAAGAGGACTGTGCAGCAGGTGGTCAGAGTATGAATTTGAATTTTGCTTGAGAAACAGCCTCAGGATGATACAACACCCTGCATCCTGACTTTGATTTTCCTCCTACCTGTAAGTCTCTTGAGCATTTTTTTCTTTTTTCTCCAGCAATTTCTTTGATATTTATCCCAAGTTTTAGGGTCTTTGTAGCTGGGAGGTTTTCAGATTCTCAGTTAGTCATATATTTGGAAGCAGCCTTGGCACGTTAGGCACGTAATCAATAGTATAGAATAAATGAGTAAAATGAAACCGAGGGTTATGAGTCCATTTGATGGGAAGATTAAGTGAAAATACCTGGCTGATAAAAATACCTGGCAGAGTCACCAGTGTCGCTGAGTGACAGAAAGGAAGGGGGAGGACACGGGGGTGTTCAGCTGCAGTGAACAAGGAAAGTGATCTGAGATTTGGAGGAGTACTGGAGGATTGTTAGGTCAGTTGTTTTAAAAAAATTTTAGTGGAGTATAGTTGATTTACAATGTCATGTTTCTGCTGCATAGAAAAGTGAATCAGTTATACACATCCATATCTTTTAAGGATTCTCTTTCCACATAGACTATTACAGAGTATTGAGCAGAGTTCCCTGTGCTATACAGTAGGTCCTTATCAGTTATCTGTGTGTATAGTAGTGTGTACATGTCAATCCCAATCTTCCACTTTATCCCTCTCCTCCTTACCCCGTGGTAACCATAAACTTGTTTTGTACATTGTGACTCTATTTCTGGTCACTTTTAAGAAGCCCAGTTTCTGTAGCTGATGAAAGAAGAGCCTGGTGACAAAGGTTTGGGGAACGCGTGGGAGGAGAGCGAGAAATGTGGCTGAGAAGGTGAGAGGTGAAATAGCAGTTTGTGTGGGAAGCAGGTTTGGGGAGAGTTTCTTGAAGATAATGGAGACCAGAAATTGGAAGTTTTATTCTCACTACCACCAAGTGTTATCTAGAGTTTCAGGATAAAGCAAGCTTTGTTGATTAACTGACTTTGTTGATATCGGATCTTAAATGATTATTAAAATTTGTGGTGCTGTGCATGAAAAGATGACTCCCAAGGGCATAGATCGGAGAAGGCAATGGCACCCTACTCCAGTACTCTTGCCTGGAAAATCCCACGGACGGAGGAGCCTGGAAGGCTGCAGTCCATGGGGTCGCTAAGAGTCGGACACGACTGAGCGACTTCACTTTCACTTCTCACTTTCATGCACTGGAAAAGGAAATGGCAACCCACTCCAGTGTTCTTGCCTGGAGAATCCCAGGGACGGGGTAGGCTGGTGGGCTGCCGTCTACAGGGTCACACAGAGTCGGACACGACTGAAGTGACTTAGCAGCAGCAGCAAGGGCATAGATTAAAAAATATGATAGGGATCTAAAGCTTTATACCGTTTAAAAACACAGTTAAATCCTCTACATATCAACCTTCAAGCTGTAAACTTTCAAAGGTGTGAACATGCATTCGTATGTCCAGTCTCTAAGTTAGGTTGTGTGTCTGACGTGCATGGTCAGGCACGTGCACCCTCTACAAGTGGCTGTGCTTTTGTTTACTTTACCGTACAGTGCTGTGTAGAGTGGGCTTCCCTGGAGGCTCAGCGGCAAAGAATCCGCCTGCCAGGGCAGGAGACACAAGGTTGATCCCTGGTTCAGGATTATCCCCTGGAGAAGGCAATGTCACCCCATTCCAGTATTTTTGCCTGGGAGATCCCATGGACGGAGGAGCCTGGTGGGCTACAGTCCATGGAGTCACAAAAGAGTCGGACACGACTTAGTGACTAAACAACAACACCTGTATAAGGTAAGTAGTGCAGCCTCTTTATTTCAAGCCCAGGACGTCTGGAAGCAGGCACAGAAGCAGCCGTGATGCAGCTGGTATTACTGTACTTTTCAAGGTTCTGCACTGTAAGATTAAAACCATGTTTTCTTTATTTCTTGTGTTTGCTTTTTTATGTATTACTTGTGTGAAAAATATTATAAACCTATTACAGCACAGTACTATATAGCTGATTGAGTTAGTTGGGTACCCAGGCTGACTTTGTGGGACTTCTGAACAAATTGGACTAAGGAACAAAACTCATTCAAATGTAGGAGCTCAAATGTAGAAGACTTGCTGTTCTCTTAGCACTTTTTATCCTCTTTTGCATAACTTACAGATGATTACAGAACTTCAGAGATGCTAGTGAATCGAGCTGTATACATTTGAACTATCTTAATTTTAACGTTAAAATGCAAACAACATCTAAGAGCAAGGTGCTAAGCATGGGTGAGCTAGAGGGTTTGGAGAAGAGCCTGTATTCACTTTCCCGAGCTCTCATAAGAACTCTTGAATATTTACTCAAGGGGATGTCATAGTTTGATTTTGTCCAGGAATATTTAGTTCTACTCAGAGTTCATTAAACCCAGCTGTTTGCTCAAAGCACCAGCTGAAGAAAGCGGCAGAAGTGGTGACAGAAAGGCAGAAATAGAAGACCAGAAAAGGTGAGAAAGCAAATGTAAAACAAGAGGGGTGATCACAGTTTCACGCTGTTTATATCATTTGTTTACTCTTGAATTCTGCGAGTAGGTGATTTATTAAATAAGGCGCTTTGCAATTACACCGCCGACTTCTTCACCAAAAATAGGACGGGGCTGGTTTGAACTTTCTGGAAATCTCATATAAATTAGCATCAGATGCCTCTGTTGTCTTCTGACTGTGTGAGGTTTTGAACTCTGTCCGTTCCTACTAAGCTCTTTGGCTTCAGGGCCACTGACACACTCTTCTCACCATCAGCCTGGCAGAGCCCATCAGGGCCAGGACTCTAGTGGGGTGGCAAGGCCCCCAATCTCTCTGGTGACAAAAAAAGCCAAGTGCCACAAGGAATCACCATGCCATGTGGTGGCCAAATGTCGTGAGACCTAAAGCTGCTTGTGGTAGTCTGCTGTTTGCTAGGATAAGGCTAATTAGGGAACAGGATAAACATGCATGTTGCTTTGGGATAAGTGGAGGACAGTCAACTGAGGCCAGGCTTTTAGCCTGTCTCACAGCCATCGCTTACCCCCAGGGACCGTGTAAACACACACGCTCACACATGCTTAATGAAAACTTGTCTCCAGCCCTAAATCGAGCTGGCAGAGAGTACAGAAGGCAAAGACACAGTAAAATTCCTTTTCTCCAATTCTCCAATTACACCATCTAAAGAAACAGATCCTATTATAACCTGTGCTTGAAAGTTGGATGCAAGTTGAAGTGGCAAATGCATTTCTACTTAGGATGTAAACTGGAGAATACAGTTAATAATTTTCCACATGGAAGAATGTATGAATTCTTTCAAGGTTATTCGACAGTGGTGTTACTGTTTTTTTTCTGAGGGGGCATGGCTATTTTCAACAGTCTGATGAAAAACTGTGGATAGTTTTCCCCAGACATATGCATGCATCCTTACACACACACAAACATACACACATACCCATAGATGGAGAGAGAACTTTGGATGCTGTTCCAAAGGGACTGTTCTTTCTCTGTAACTTATTTACCGACTAATTTATGGGTTTGGGATAAGATGTCCTGGCATAGAATATCATGATTAGGCACTTGATGGACATTATTTCTAATTTTTGTAAACATACTGAACAGTAGGGACCACGTGTGGTCAGTCTGACTCTTTGAGACCCCATGGACTGCAGCCTGCCAGGCTCCCCTGTCCATGGGATTCTCCAGGCAAGAATACTGGAGTGGGTTACTGTGCCCTCCTCCAGGGGATTTTCCTGACCCAGGGATCGAACCCGTGTCTCTTGTGTCTAACCTGCATTGGCAGGTGGGTTCTTTACCACTAACCTCTCTTTTATAGAGGAGAAAGTTGAGGCTAAGAGAGAGAAACTTAGTTGGCAGGAAAGAGTATCTCCTAGTGTTTAGGAGCCCAGACTCTGTGGGCAGATTGCTTGGGTTCAAATCTTGTTTTCCCTCCACTTATCAGTTAGAAAATTCTGGGTGAGTTTCTCATCCGTTGGTGTGTTTCCTCAGCCATCAGTGAGCATAATGATGGAAGGTAACTTCATAAACTCTTGCTGTTGGTGTTTAGTCACAAAGTTGTGTCCGATTCTTTTGTCATCCCATGGACTGTAGCCTACAAGGCTCCTCTGTCCAAGGGATTTCCCAGGCAAGAATACTGGAGTGGGTTGCCATTCCCTTTTCTAGGGGATCTTCCTGATTCGGGGATTGAACCTTGGTCTCCGGCATTGGCAGGTGGATTCTTTCCCACCTGAGCCACCAGGGAAGGTCCCATAAGGTCTTATGAAGATTCAATAACACAAGACATGCCAAGTGCTTAGAACATTGACTGGCACATAGTGAGCACTAAATAATTGTTGTAATACTATGGTTAAAGACCACAAAACTAGTAAGTAGAGAATCCAAGAATCAAACTAAGTTCTGTCTGGCTGGAGCCAGACCCCTGATGCCAGCACACACATTTTCAAACTTGTTTTATGTTTGTCCTTTGGCAAATCATATAATGTTTCCAAATTTTAGTTTCTGCATCCATAAGATACAGATGATGATAGTAATAATGAAGCACCTCCTTCCTTTTGGGGAGGATTATATAAGACACCTAGCTTCCCTGGTGGCACAGATGGTAAAGAATCTCTCTGCAGTGTGAGAGACCTGGGTTCAATTCCTGGTTTGGGAAGATTCCCCAGAGAAAGAAAAGGCTGCCTACTCCAGTATTCTTGCCTGAAGATTCCATGGACAGAGGAGCCTGGTGGGCTATAGTCCGGGGGTTGACAAAGAGTTGGATAGGACTGAGTGACTAACACTTTCACTTTCACATATAAGATACCAGTAAGTACTGTTGGGTAAACTGTTGGGGGCTGTGCCTATATTCACTGTGATTAAAGAACCAATCTGTGGACTTCTCTGGTGATCCAGTGGTTAAGACTTCACCTTCCAATGCAGGGGGTATGGGTTTGATTCCTGGTTGGGGAACTAAGATCCCATATGACTCCTGACCAAAAAAATCACAACATAAAACAGAAGCAACATTGTAACAAATTCAATAAAGACTTTAAAAATGCAAAAAAGAAAAAAAAATAAAAGAATTTGACTCAAAGCAAAGAGTCTTATGTTTTCCCTTCTACATTTATTGTAAATAAATTAAATTTTCACTCACCTCCAAATCTATTTAAAAGACACAAATCACTGGAGGTGATCACAATTGTGAAATGAGCACTCCATCACCTTACTGACTTTCCGTGTGGGATAGAAAGGAGAGGTCAGCACTCTTCTGGTGGACCTTCAATAACATTTGCCTAAGGTGGGTAGAAAAAACAAAAAGTGTTTTTATTAAAACAAATATTAGGGAATCACATTTATGTTTATTCCAAAACCAAGAGAACACAGTAGTATCCAACAAGTTCATTATGTTGGCAGAGAAACTTATATTTTGCTAAACATCGAGTTCATTGTCCTCAGCTGGAATGCATGATTTCAGTTAGTTTTCAAAAGGTCAGTTTATTTCTGGGAGTAATATTTCTGCAATGCTAAGAATCAGAGGCCAAAAGGGGAAAGAGGACATGGCCTGTAGAATAGATTACATCCCTTTCTGGAGTCCCCTGAGGGAAGCTTAGAAATGAAAGCTTAGCTGTGCTGAAGTGGAGACTTCCACAGTGCAGTGGAATGACGATGTTGCAAGAGACTCATTTAATCAAATTTAGTTCTATCTTGCTCACAGAGTCCAATTCTCGTAGATATCAATTCAGGTCTTTCTGCCAATTCTTGTCCATCAGCCCCTTTGAAAAATAATTCCATTTGATGACCAGGTGTATGCATGCATGCTAAAGTGCTTCAGTCGTGTCCGACTCTTTGCAACTCTATGGACTGTAGCCCGCCAGGCTCCTCTGTCCATGGACTTCACCAGGCAAGAATACTGGAGTGGGTTGCCATGCTCTCCTACAGTGGATCTTCCCTACCAAGGGGTCGAACCCACGTCTTCTGTGTTGCAGGCAGATTCTTTACCGCTGAGCCACTGGGGAAGCACTGACCAGTCATATATTGAGTGCCTAATATGTACGAGGTGTGTACACTAGTCCAAGAGGAAAGACACTGTTTCTTCCCCAAGTTGTTCAGCCTGATGGAAGAGATCATGCTGCCAAAAACCCATCTCAGGGCTTGCAGTTGGTAGGGACGCAGTACATCTCTGTTGAAGGGTTGAATTCATGGCAATAAAAGTATAATGTGCTATAGGAGAAATGTTGCTAGGAAATGCACTGTTTTTGTGGCAGGTGGTCAGGGAAGAATTACCAAGGGCAGCAATATATGCACAATGTTGGTAGAAATGTAGGAATTTGCTGGGTGAGAAGTGAGTGGGAGTTGGAGGGGAAGCGTGAACCTGCAGATTGGGCTAAATGTCCACCAAGCAGCAAGAGATGCCAGAACAAACCGTCACTGCGTTAATGTTCTCCATAAGAGAAAGTGCAAGTTTATGCTGTCCTTCAGAGGAGTCCCATGAATCGTCACACGAGTCATCTCTTCCTTTTCTTGTTTTTTGTTTTGGCCATGCCACGTGGTATGCAGAATCTGAGTTCTCTGGAGTACCAGAGGAGTCTCTTTTATTTTTTTGCCCCTTTTTCATCTCTTTCATTTGTCCTTTCAGCACTTCACATCCACAGGAAATTATTGACGTTCTGTCCACGTGAGCAGAGAGTTTCTGTTCTATGTCTGAGTCGGATATTAAAAGCCAGTCCCCTCTCCGCCCCAAGGGTCGAGTTCATACCCTTCATTTCACCACCTACGAGTTCTTCTCTGGTGCTGCCTTCTTCCACGAGTGACTAAGGGCTGGGAGGTTGAGCGGCTGAGGCTGGGAGCGTCACAGAGCTGGGGCTGCTGAAGGGGCAGGATACAGGGTTGAGCCAGCACTCACATGAATGGGGGCCAAATGGCTGCTGGAACCAGCATCTTCAGGAAAGACAGGCGAGAACCCCTGGTCTGCAGCCAGAATACCTGGCCATAGAGTGGATGAAGGAAGGGATCCAAGACGGGAACCTAAGAGACCTACGGGAAGTTTGCAGAGGCCATTGGAGAGGATGGCAAGTCTGGAGGAATTTCCTGGGCTGGTTTGGATACTTGTGATGCTTTGGAAGAATTGCCTGAGGCCTCCTTCAGGGATGGAGGAGATCAGTAAAGGGATTAATTTATACACTGGATGGTTAGAACCTCTTTTGTGAGCTTCTATGCTATGGTACACTGTGAGTGTCTATCAAGCTAGTAATCAGTTCTTTTTTTAAACTTTGTATTTTGTATCAGAGTACAGTTTATTAACAATGTTGTGTTAATTTCAGGTGTATATCAAACTAATTCAGTTCTATATGTATATAAATGTATCTATTCTTTTACAAATTCTTTCCCTATTTAAGTTGTTACATAATATTGAGTGGAGTTCCCTGTCTACATAAGGTCCTGGTTGGTTATCCATTTTAAACATAGAGATTTCTTACTGCCTGTATCCCTAATGGCAGGAACTGTGGCTGCTACACCTCTGAGACTATGTTCTCAGTACTTAGCTCCACAGGTGCTAAATCAGTATTATTGAACAATTCATGGTATGAGGGGGCTGGGGGTGGCTGGCCTGGATCTCTCGTCTAGCTCTGCAGGTATGTAATTGGTGGTTTTGTTGAGATGGGAAGGAGAGGTGAAATCTTGATTAAAACTTGGGTCCACGGGAGCTCTTTCCCCAAGGAAAGGAAGCTGTAGCCTTTTGAAGAGGTACTGAGGGACCTGAAGAGAACCTTGCCCATTCATCGTTCTACCAGAGAACATGATCCTCCCCTGAACTTCCTGCTCCCAGAGATGAGGACGGGGGTTTTTTCTTTGTGTAGCAGACACTCAGGAAATGCATGTTGATTTGACTTTTCAATGTGCCATACAAGAAAACAAAAGGCAAGACATTTGAGATTGTTCTGAAATGAAGGAAGCAATTTGGATAAAGGTCATAAGAAGGAAGAGGACTTTTTTACTAGCACAAATTTAGACTTGAAATTTAGCCTCACTCTCATTTCATTGATATGTGTGGGGATCCTGAGACCCAGTGGGTGAAATTCTTCTCTCATCCACACAAACACGTAATGTTTGTGTGTCTGTGCACCACATCAATGCTGGTTTTTATTTGCACATTCAACACTTGAACCCAACTACCTGATTGCCTCTTGGACTCAGACTTTCTCCTTTCTCAGGAGGAAGAAGGTAGGCATGCCTGTCTATGACCAAATGTGGTGAAGGTAGCTGAATAAGAAGCCCAGAATATGCACCTTATTAGCTCTGATTTCCTCTTCACTTTGAAGTCCTCTCCAAGGCTTTGAGAGTTTTCTTTTATTCATCCACATGCAGCTCTGTACCCCCAGACAGCTCTCCAGCTCCACACACATACGTATCTCTGATTCTAAGACAGCTTTGATGGATATCCGTGAGACCACATGTTCCTCCATTCATGCTTTTCCCTTCTCTTAAATATTTATAAAGGTTCACAAGCAGAAATAAAAGTCCTTCAGATTCAGAGCCAACTAAAAATAGCACCTCCATTCCTTGCCAGGCAATCTGGCATCAATCAAGGCCATCGCAAAGATGCTAGGGAGGAAAGAAGAGGAGCTGATAACCTTTTTATCCAGTTTTTTTTTTTAAGTTATCCCCCTCTGTTATTAATAAGTTAGCAGGACAGACAGCTTGGGATGCAACCCAGATGGTTTCTGGGTTCCCATTGCTGAAGATAGCTGTTGCTTCAGGGTTTTTCTGATAAAATGTGTCCATGTGGAGAGAGGGCTTTGAACTAGCTAACTGCCAGGGAAGTTTAGGTCCTGGGCAAGGGTAAGGATGGGTGGAATCTTCAGGATGGGGTGGCAAGCCTGTGAATTCTCTAGAAAACCACTACTTCTATTTATTGGGTTTAGGCTTGCTTTGGGTCATGTATCTGGAGAAGGGAATGACAACCTACTCCAGTATTCTTGCCTAGAGAATCCCACGGACAGGGCAGCCTGGGGGGCTACAGTCCATGGGGTCACAAAGAGTCAGCTGCAACTGAGAGATTTTCACTCACGCACTCACCTCACACTCGGGGTCATGTATATGGAGCTGTCATTGACTCAGTAATAGCTATTTTATAGTTCACTTGTCAATCAGATCAGATCAGATCAGATCAGTCGCTCAGTCGTGTCCGACTCTTTGCGACCCCATGAACCGCAGCACGCCAGGCCTCCCTGTCCATCACCAGCTCCCGGAGGTCACTCAGACTCACATCCATCGAGTCAGTGATGCCATCCAGCCATCTCATCCTCTGTCGTCCCCTTCTCCTCCTGCCCTCAATCCCTCCCAGCATCAGAGTCTTCTCCAACGAGTCAACTCTTCGCATGAGGTGGCCAAAATACTGGAGTTTCAGCTTTAGCATCATTCCTTCCAAAGAAATTCCAGGATTGATCTCCTTCAGAATGGACTGGTTGGATCTTCTTGCAGTCCAAGGGACTCTCAAGAGTCTTCTCCAACACCACAGTTCAAAAGCATCAATTCTTCGGCGCTCAGCCTTCTTCACAGTCCAGCTCTCACATCCATACATGACCACAGGAAAGACCATAGCCTTGACTAGGCGAACCTTTGTTGGTAAAGTAATGTCTCTGCTTTTGAATATGCTATCTAGGTTGGTCATAACTTTCCTTCCAAGGAGCAAGCGTCTTTTAATTTCATGGCTGCAGTCACCATCTGCAGTGATTTTGGAGCCCAGAAAAACAAAGTCTGACACTGTTTCCACTGTTTCCCCATCTATTTCCCATGCAGTGATGGGACCAGATGCCATGATCTTTGTTTTCTGAATGTTGAGCTTTAAGCCAACCTTTTCACTCTCCACTTTCACTTTCATCAAGAGGCTTTTTAGCCCCTCTTCACTTTCTGCCATAAGAGTGGTGTCATCTGCATATCTGAGGTTATTGATATTTCTCCCGGCAATCTTGATTCCAACTTGTATTTCTTCCAGTCCAGCACTTCTCATGATGTACTCTGCATATAAGTTAAATAAACATGGTGACAATATGCAGCCTTGACGTACTCCTTTTCCTATTTGGAACCAGTCTGTTGTTCCATGACCAGTTCTAACTGTTGCTTCCTGACCTGCATACAGATTTCTTAAGAGGCAGATCAGGTGGTCTGGTATTCCCATCTCTTTCAGAATTTTCCATAGTTTATTGTGATCCACACAGTCAAAGGCTTTGGCATAGTCAATAAAGCAGAAATAGATGTTTTTCTGGAACTCTCTTGCTTTTTTGATGATCCAGCGGATGTTGGCAATTTGATCTCTGGTTCCTCTGCCTTTTCTAAAACCAGCTTGAACATCAGGAAGTTCACGGTTCACATATTGCTGAAGCCTGGCTTGGAGAATTTTGAGCATTACTTTACTAGCGTGTGAGATGAGTGCAATTGTTCGGTAGTTTGAGCACTCCTTGGCATTGCCTTTCTTTGGGATTGGGATGAAAACTGACCTTTTCCAATCTTGTGGCCACTGCTGAGTTTTCCAAATTTGCTGTCAATACTGGCTTTCTTTTGCAGTCTTGTAGTTTCCCAGAGCTTTAACAGTGGGAAACTGGACGGTCATTCCATCTGCTCTGGGACTGCCCCTTCGTTAGCTCTAGCAGACAGTTTTGAAGTTTTCCCTTGGGATTCAGGTCTCCTCCTCTTTCCTTGGGTGCTGATGTAGTTGGTGAAGGCCCTTTTCAAAGAACTACCAACCCTAAATTCCAGCCACCTTTCTCTCAAACATTATTTTTGGATTATGATGTATTCTTTTTTATTTTTTTCTGCTGCTTCTCGAAATTTTGGTTTATGTGTTCAAAAGTTTTGACTCTTGATACACAAGGCTTTTAAGGGAAGAGTTGCATATTTAATGCCTTGAATTTGACTCTTAGATTTGATCTGAATCAACTAGTCTCTGTGAGCGTGCTAAGTCGCTTCAGGTGTGTTCAGCTCTTTGCGACCCTATGAATTTGTGGCCCACCAGGCTCCTCTGTCCATGGGATTCTCCAGGCAAGAATACTGGAGTGGGTTGCCATGCCTTCGTCCAGGGGATCTTTCTGACCTACATTGGCAGGAGGATTCTTTACCTCTAGTGCCACCTGGGAAGCCCACTTTCGTCAGGAAAGTGCATATAATTATTACTACTGCCTGAATGGTAATAAAACAGAAGGGACAGAGAGTGATGAGGACAAAAGAGAACAACTCTAGGTAATAGCTCGAGGTTTTATGCTGTTATACAATCGATAGTACCTTTATCTTATCTATTTATTCCTTTTAATTCAGAAATAGTCACTGAGAAGGAGAAAGGAGAAAAACAATTCTTTATATGTGGATGGATATGGGTCTGCAGTGGGGAAAAGAGAAGTTTGAAACAAATTCAAATCTGAGCCAGGTAAGTGACTTTATTAACCATCTACACCATCCATACTCTGTGCTTGGTTTTCCCCTCAGGAACGTTTATTTCTTTGGCTCAAGCTGAATTGACTGAAGGAAAGAAGAGGTGCTTGCAATCTTTTTCACTATTTCATTTGCCCAAAATATATATATATGTTCAGAAGCTGAATACCTTTCATGGTCACAAATAAAAGTGGAATAGGTGAGGAGTTCTTAATTACACCCACTTCCCATTTTCCATTACATGAGCTGTTCTAAGCCAGAGAGCATGTTGTTGAGACCTTATCTTTATGGTATTTTCTGTTTGTTTCGCTACAATAGAAAAAAAAGTTTGCTTAAGCTTATAAAATTAAGGGAAGATATGGGTGAGTGTGAAAACGGGTTAAAAGACCTAGAGAACCATTTCCTTGGAAGAAAAACTAGGGTGGTTGTTATTGATGAAGCTAATCACGGAAATATGCAGGCTTAAACACATTAGAACTTTTCTCTGTGTCAACTATTGTCCCCTCACTGATGGATTTCAACTCATACCACCCCTCAGTGTCTTGGGGTTATTTCACAATGTTATGTGATTCTTACTTTTGTGCGAATACAGGCTTCTGTTGTCTCCTTGATGTAGATTGGAAGAGCTGTTTATTGGTTTCACACAGGCCACCTCTTGTGTTGAAGACTCGTGGAATTACTGCCTTTCTCTCTGACTCTCCTTCAGATTCCTGAAGCAACGTCAAGCAATGTCAGTTTCTTCATGCATCTGTAGGACTCACGAGCATGTTACTTTCATTTCCCCAGTTTTACTGAGAAATAATTGACCTGCATCATTGTATAAATTTAAGGCATACAATAAAGTGGCTTGAGTTATGCTCATTGTAAAGTGATTACAATAGGTTTAGTTATTCAACTCATATAGAAATGAAAAAAATAATTCTCCTCTCAGAGAACTCTGAGTCTATTCTCTAAACAACTCGATACATACCACACAGCAGGGTTGACTACTGTCACCATGCTGTACATTACATCTTAGAGTTTATCTTATAACTGGAAGTTGGTGCCTTTTGACCACCTTCCTCCATGTGATCCATGTGATCCACGGATACTTTCTTCTGCTATAGAAACCCATCCACTCGATACACTATTGTCATTCATTCACTCTCTTGTGTCTGACTCTTTTGCAACCCCATGCACTGTGGGGTCCTCCGTCCGTGGGATTCTCCAGGCAAGAATACTGGAGGGGGTTGCCATTTCCTTGTTCAGGGTATCTTCACAACCCAGGGATCGAACCTGTGTCTCTTATGCCTCCTGCATTGACAGGCTGTTTTTTTTTTTTTTAACCTGGGAAGCCCCTTCTGAACAGTTAACACGTATAATCCTTTCTCAGAGTTCTCTTGTATCCAGATCTCAGCAGGAAACAAAAGGGGTGCTTGAATTGGGCAGTTAGAGTGGAGTAGAGGACAGCTCATAAATGTGTGCACAGAGTGTGGGAAAAGCACAAGAAATGTCACAACACTATTGGCTTTGTAAGAGTAGGTTGTTGGCCTCCCCGGAGGGGTGAGGGTGCTAGTGGGTTCTGGAACCCAGGCACAGAGAGCTGGAGTGGAGAATGATAGACCCTCAGCCCTGCTCCTGTTGATGCCACAGGAGTAAAAAGGAATCTTTATTGGGATTTCCCCAGTGCTCCAGTGGTTAAGACTTCGCCTTCCAATGCAGGGGGTGCGGGTTCAATTCTTGGTCAGTAAGCTAACATCCCACATACTTCACAGCCAAAAAACCAAAACATGAGACAGAAGCATTGTTGTAACAAATTCAATCAAGACTTTAAAAATGGTCCACATCAAAAAAAAAAAAGAGAAAATCTTAAAAATAATAAAAAAATTATTATCTTGGCCTCATTCTCCTCTTCTGTATGAGCTCCCTGATTATCAAACATGAGAGGAAGTCTGAGGGGAGGTGAGCTTTGTTGGCCGTGTGCATGGTTCAGCCTTCCAGGGCACAAAGTAGGGTGGAGTAGGGGGGAAAATGAAAGGGGGAAAAAACCCATTTTCATTCTGGGCCAGGGATTGGATGTACTGGCCTTGAAAAGTCATTTGGCAGAGACATTTACAGTTTCCAGAAAACACACGTGCTCTCCAAATTTCTCAACCCCTTTCTGCCAGGTGAGGTCATGTGGCTAGTTCTGAAAAATGGACAGTGAGTGGACGTTGTGTATGTTACCTCTGGGCTGAAACACATGAGGGACAGCACTGGACCCTGTGGCTTCCTCTCTCTTTGCTCTGCAACGTGGAGGCTGTGTGTGCTGTAGAAGAGTGTTGGGGAAATAGGTTGGAGCCTGAACTACCTCCCGAAGGAGAGTCAGCCTGGAGAGACGCTGGACCTGCAGTAGACTTTGCATAGTTAGAAATAAAACTTTGTGGGTGGGCTACTGAGATTCTGGGGGCTAATTTCTTCCTGCAGAATAACTTTTTCATCCTGACTAACATAGCTAGGAAACTTCTGGCCTCAAACGCTGACCTCTCAAAAATGAATTGACTGGTACCATATACTGAAGAAGACTTCACCAGTATAGGAGGCTGTGTGACGCACTAAGAAAGAAGATCGACCACTGCCAGCTGGATACTTCTTTCCATGAGACTGCCATAGGCGTTTACGGATCCTTGAGTTCTTATCCCTCAGTTTGATTATCCTGTTTCTGAATGTTATTGTTCCCCAGTGTCCCCCTCCTTACGCTTCCCATCCAGATGTAAGCAAGTTAGGTACTGCTTCAGAAATCTCCACCTCCCTTTTTGAGGTTAACAGTTACTATTTTCTTTGTTTAAAATGTATTTTATCAAAGTACAGTTGATTTACAATGTTGTGTTTATTTCTGCTGTACAGCAAAGTGATTCAGTTCAAAGTGATTCAGTTATGCATATGTATACACTCTTTTTCACATTCTTTTCCATTATGGTTTCTCACCGAATATTGAATATAGTTCCCTATGCTATACAGGAAAGACCATAGCCTTGACTAGGCGAATCTTTGTTGGCAAAGTGATGTCTCTGCTTTTGAATATGCTATCTAGGTTGGTCATAACTTTCCTTCCAAGGAGTAAGCGTCTTTTAATTTCATGGCTGCAGTCACCATCTGTAGTGATTTTGGAGCCCAGAAAAATAAAGTCTGACACTGTTTCCACTGTTTCTCCATCTATTTCCCATGTAGTGATGGGACCAGATGCCATGATCTTCGTTTTCTGAATGTTGAGCTTTAAGCCAACCTTTTCACTCTCCACTTTCACTTTCATCAAGAGGCTTTTTAGTTCCTCTTCACTTTCTGCCATAACTGACTCGATGGATGTGAGTCTGAGTGACCTCCGGGAGTTGGTGATGGACAGGGAGGCCTGGCGTGCTGCGGTTCATGGGGTCGCAAAGAGTCGGACACGACTGAGCGACTGATCTGATCTGATCTGATGCTATACAGTAGGACCTCATTGTTTATCCATTCCGTATATAATAGTTTGCATCGGCTGATCCCAAACGTCCAGTCTGTTCTTCTCCCAGTTCCCCTCCCCCTTGAGGACTAAAACCACAAGTTTATTCTCTCTGTCTGCAGAATCACTGACTCTTGAAATATACCTGTCAAATTAATTGCTTGGTGATAACCTAGAAACAGATTATCAATATGAAATCACAGAATCTCCCTACAGACTATGGGAAGAACTTGGATTTTGCAGCCAGCCCTCCCAGTGTTTGAGTTTCATTCCAGTCACTTATTAACTCTGTGACTTTGTGTATATTATTTAACTGAGCTTTAATTTCTTTTTCTCATCTGTCAAATGAGATTTTATTATCACTTTTATCAAAGTAGGATAAAACCTACTTTGCAAGATTATTGTCGGCATTTAAAAAGATAAGACATAGAAAACAGACTTATGGTTACCAAAGGGGAAAGGGAGGGGGGTATAAATTAGGAGCTTGGAATTGACATAGACACACTATTATACATATATATAATACCGGCAAGGTCCTACTGTATAGTATAGGGAACTATGCTCAATATTTTGTTGTAACCTATAAGAGAAAAGTATCTGAAAAAAAAATGTATAACTGAATCACTTTGCTATACACCTGAAACTCAGGCAGTATTGTAAATTCAATACACTTCAATTGGAAAAAAAAAAAAAAAAAAGAAAATAGCACAGTGGTTGCCTGATATATTTTAGAAACTAGATGATTGAAAATCTTTATTTTCAGTTTGTGAGAATTCAGCTGAGTTTGTGGCTGATGGTAGTTGAGTTTACCGTAACATCATCACAGGTCTTTCCCTCATGTTTGGTTATGTTGGTTGGGCCATGTCATGGGGCTTTGTAGGGTTCTTGGAAATATAACATAGATGTTTTAAACTTGTGTACTAGTTTAAAACTGCTAAATTTCTGAGAGCGTCGTTCTTGTTGGCAAGTTAACTGAAAAGTTATAGCTCCTGACTCACTGCTCTCAATTGAGAGGTTATGGAGAGTATTCTATAATGAATAGTGTTCTATTAAAAATGCAAAATATTGTTTTATTGAGGCTATTTGGAATATTGGATTAGAAATTAGTCTGAGAGTCAAAAGATGTGGTTGTTCCCATCTTTCACAAATTTTAGATGTGTAATCATTGCTAAATCATTTATTCTCATCAGTTCCTAGTACTATTCTCTTTATTAAATAGTGAAAACAGGCATGTCTGACTTGTCTACATTCACAAGGTTATTAGGAGACTCAGAAAAATAGCACATATGCCAGGCTTTGAATAATTATTTGCTATCTAGCATAGCGCCTTGCATGTGACTAAATATTTGCTGAACGGAGGTTAGATAAATAAAAACTGAATCAAAAGAAATAGAACAAACTCAAATTATAGTTTCCCCTGAGGATGGAGAAGCAAACATAGACATCCACAAGCCTAGAATATCGAAGTCCTACTAACATGGCTGAACTTAGTGACTTAGAGCTACAAAATTCCACACTGGAGAGAATTCTGAAAGTCAACAAATTCAATCTTCTTTATCCATGAGAACATCAAGGGGAAAGTGGCTTGTGGATAGTGGTAAAGTGGGAGTCCCAGCCTTTGTCTTCTAAATGTAAGATGAGTGTTGGATTCACGCCACCACTTGGCGTCCTTCTAGGCTTGGTGGCATCCCCTTGAGTCCTGAGACTGTGCAGATTCTAAGGGAGGGTGTCTGATCCTTGTGAGCGCACACATGGATGAGATCCAATTCATGTGCTTTGCTTTAGATCCACAAACAACACAATCCTTAACCCACACCCATTTTGTCCCAAATAAGCCCCAAGGGTATTTATGGTTGTATTCTGAGAATTCAAGGGTGATGGGGAGATTTTACCATTCTCTCAGGCTCCTCCCACACTCTCAAGGTTGCCAGGTTCCTCTTCAAATGAATAGAGGCTTTCATATGTTGACAAAGCCTGTTCCATGTGGTCTGGTGTTTCCAGGCATAGACAGGCTTCAGGTGCAGGGATGATGTCGACTTCTGTCACAGGGCTGTCATAAATGCACTCTCCACAGTGAATCATTCTTGTATGAGGGGTCCTGAGACAACACTGGGGCGTGCTTCTGTCTCAGACCGCCCCATAGCCTGTAGGGCTAAAACTTCTGTACCCATAAAAGTTGCTGCTTCTGACAGCATCAGTCTTGTTGGCAAGTAGGCTGTGAAGTTACCACTCCTGACTCACCACTCTCAATTGAGAGTGTGAAAGTACACGTGGGTGTGGACACAAGATCATTTGCACCATGCCTGGAAATGGATTATGAACTGGACGGTGCTCTTTCTTGCCATTGGTAGTTCCTTACTATAAATTGGAAGCAGCCCAACGCTGGATTTCAGAGTAGCTCTGGAGTATTTGCTACCTAGGAAACAGAAGTTCTGCTCTGTGGGTTCTTCACTTCCTTCAATCCTGAAGAACGAGGGGAAAATTCAAGTTTATCTTTACCTTAGATAGGATTCCAGGTTGTCTGTTCCAATAAAATTCCATGACTTGATTATGAGGGTCTTTACCCCGAAGTGTGGATTGCACCTGGGTCTCCAAAGCAGAATTCAAGTTGAAAGAATTTCAAACATCCTTGTGGAAAAACAGGTTCACTTTCATTTACTCGTAGGCGTGGGTGTCTTTCATGAAAACATCACAGTTATTCTTGATTATATAATTGCAACAGTACTTTCTATAAAATACCCCTTCTTTGAGTCAAAATTCCCCTTTGGTGTCGATAGGTTTGACATGATATATGGATAGGGGTGTGTGTGTGTGTGTGTGTGCATTTGGGGGGAGGTAAATGTAAAACTCGGAGAAGGCAATGGCACCCCACTCCAGTACTCTTGCTTGGAAAATCCCATGGACAGAGGAGCCTGGTAGGCTGCAGTCCATGGGGTCGCTAAGAGTCGGACATGACTGAGCGACTTCACTTTCTCTTTTCACTTTCACGCATTGGAGAAGGAAATGGCAACCCACTCCAGTGTTCTTGCCTGGAGAATCCCAGGGATGAGGAAGCCTGGTGGGCTGCCGTCTATGGGGTCACACAGAGTCAGACATGACTGAAGTGACTTAGCATAGCATAGCATAAACGTAAAACTGAACGTGGGTCCATTGGGTGAAAAAATTGATGAGATAAAAAGGACCAGAAAAGGAGCAAGGTAGATTTGTGTGTTCCTTATGCCTGGGAGAGAAGAGAAGTGGATTTGAAGAAATGTGGACATTTTGGTTAAATTGGACTGAAGGCAGATCACTGAACAATCCCTTTTTCTGCTCCCCATCTAAATATGAAAACACAATAAATCCAATTCCACTTTCACCTTTTAACCTTATTTAAAATTTTTTTTCTTATAATTATTTCTAATCTTTTACTCAAGTGACTAACTGGAGCTGAGAATAATAAGGCGGTGGTCTTTCATTTTCCCATATTTTGTGTCCCTGGGATCCAGTAGCTATGAATTTTACTTCCTACCTTTGCTCCCCAGCTGCTTGGTGATCTCAGTTAAGGCCTTTGATCTCCCTTTGGATCTGAAAAAGAAAAACCAATGAAATTAATCTACATCTCAAGTGTCAAGTCCCCCAAAGTAGCAAATTTCAACATTTCCCCTGACAGATAAGTCTGAGGTGAGGCAACTTTATCGTCCACTTTGCAGGGAAGCAGAAAATATAAAGAAAAGGACAGAAAGAGACAAAAAGATGAGACAGTGAATTAAACCTTTCTTTAATTTTAAATTTTCAGCGGTTTGATTTGAGAATTAGGTGAGCATGCACGTCAGTGCCTTTGGTAGGGACACGCGTGAGAGAAAAAGAGCCAGCTTGTGGTGAGTATCTTTTGATGAGAAAAAAACAAATTCAGGTATCTGTGGTAATGCTGTTTGTCTCCTTGTTTATCTCCTGAAACATCCCTCGATCTACACAGAACCACCAGAGAAAAACCACTGCCCCAAATAGATCTTAGAGAGCTGACCTGAAAATTGAGATGGAAATTCCGTGACTGGACCAGACTGCAGTGTTTCCAGGGTGATCTTGGTCACTGTTAAATATCCCTCCCATCTCAGATGTGCACACATTCTTCCTACTGAATTTTCTTCGATTTGGGAAAGCTGGCCCGAGCCCTAATTCAGACCTAAACCAGGTCAGGCAATTCACAGAAACGATTCCTGACAATAAAGGGATTATACAAAATATCAAACACATTATCTAATGATTACTCTGCTGTTGAGAACAAAATCTAAAATTCCCAGCAAAGAGTCTGAAAAGATGTTCCTTTGCAGGGCTGAGGCTTAGAATTCTGCCCCTACTTAATAGATGGGATGTGGAGTGCTGACATTTTAGAGCTGAAAATCACCAAAGGCTTAGAGGAGAAAAACATACATGAAGCCCGCTGATTTTCAGTTCTGTGGTTGCATGGCCTGGAAACTCCCATAACTGTGAATTTTGATGCCATCCCCCAAAGGGCAGATTCTAGATCTAATATGAATGAATGCTCCCCAAACTTTTTCTGAAACAAACAAACAAAAAGGCCCAAAGAAACACACATCAGCTTAGTTTTACTACTAGTGTGTTGTCCGGAGCAGAATTTAAGGTTTTCGCAAGTGTCCAAATAGATTCTTTTTCTAATTTTCCCTGAGTCTACAAAGCCATATTCCTTCCACACATACCTGTTTTGTGCCTGTTCTGTACCGAGTTGTGATCTAGGGCGTTGGATGCACAAGGAAATGCGATGATTCCAGGGAGCTTAAAGCTGGCATTATTTTTCTTTCTATAGTAAAGAAAATCTACTGCCGTTTCTGTACCCTTTTCCCTGTCTTGGTCTCATGGACCAAGTTTCACCTTGGTCTCCCATCATAACTGCCACCATTATGTGAGTGACTCTTAAGTCATTTTCAGGACTTTTGAAATCTCTCCTAAGGTGTGGGCTAAGATTTTCAGCGTTCTGCTGTTTGTACTTATATTCATCTCAAGCTCAGACTCACTGACACTGTGCACAGATCGTCCTTTCTCGTCTGCCAACCAGATCATTCTCATAACTTTTCTCGTTCTCTTAAAGGCACAATATTCCCCAACTGCCTAGCTGGGTTCCCCTCTGTGGGCCCTTACATGGCAGCATGTCAAATGGTCCTTTAAGTCAGCCTCCCCTATGTATTCCCCATCACTCCTTCACTCCCATCACCATCTCATTCTGGTTTGACTTCTTATCTCCTGCCAACTCTGTGATAGTTCCCCACTTTGTCTCCCATTTTCCCCTCTCTTTTCTGTTTTAGGCTCTGCTTTGTCTTTGCTGCACGGGCTTTCTCTAGATGCTTCAGGTGGCCTTAGATATGCCCCTAGGCATGTGGGATCTTTGTTCCCCAACCAGGGATTGAACTCATGTTCCCAGCTTTGGAATGCAGATTCTTAACCACTGGCCCACCAAGGAAGTTCCTCTTCTCTTTTTCATCTTAAACATAATGCTCACTGCTGATTGCTTTTAACAAAGCATCATTTCTTCAGCACTCAGCCTTCTTGATGGTCCAGCTCTCACATCCATACATGACTACCGGAAAAACCATAGCTTTGACTATATGGGCCTTTATCAACTAAGTGATGTCCCTGCTTTTAATATGCTATCTAATTTTGTTGAATAATCATTTTGCTCCTATAGACTTCCTTTTGGCCACAAATAAACCCTAAACTAAGTATTATTATTTTTTATGTCTATCTTAATTTCATGGTGTCCAGCCAAATATCTTGCCATGTTAGATACTCCAGACTATTTGGTGAATTAAAAAAAAAGAAAGAATTCCTTAGTCAATGGATTAATGGGAGATAGTAAGAGAAGGGGTAGATTAGAGCTCTGCAGTCAGATGTCAGGCTTCAAATACATGCTACTAGCCTTGCGACCTTTGTTGTTGTTCAGGTGCCAAGTCATGTCCTTCTCTTTGCAACCTCATGAACTGCAGCACGCCAGGCTTCTTTGTCCTTCACTTTCTTCCTTAGTTTGCTCAAACTCATGTCCATTGAGTCATTGATGCCATCCAATCATCTTATCCTCTGTCACCCCCTTCTCCTCCTACCCTCAATCTTTCCCAACATCAGGGTCTTTTCCAATAAGTTGGCTCTTTGCATCAGGTGGCCAAAGTATTGGAGCTTCCGCTTTAGCATCAGTCTTTCCAATGAATATTCAGGGTTGATTTCTTTTAGGATTGAATGGTTTGATCTCTTTGCAGTCCCAGGGACTCCTAAGAGTCTTCTGTAGCACCACAATTCAAAACCATCATTTCTTCAGCACTCAGCCTTTTTTATGGTCCAGCTCTCACATTCATACATGACTACTGGAAAAACCATAGTTTTGACTACATAGACCTTTATCAGCAGTGATGTCTCTGCTTTTAATACACTGTCTAGCTTTGTCATGGCTTTTCTTCCAAGGAGGCACTTACATGTTTAATCTCTCCATACTGCGGTATGAAGACCCATGCAAGGAGGATAGCGCTAATAGATTGAGGTTGTTGGGAGGAGTAGTTATGTTCATTTATGAGGAGTGTTTAGAATAATGCCTGGTGCAGGGTGGACACTCAGGAAGCCCCAGTTAGCAATTTCTACTACTGTTGTTTCAAGTGTTGTTGGAATTCAGAGAAGAGCGAATTCTGTGCAAACTGGAGTAACTGGAAGAAGCTTCCTGCAGAAGGTAGGACAGGAGTTGGGATCCTGAATGATGTTCGGGGGGAGAAGACGCATTGCCCCTTGTTTTCCTCAAGATCGCAGACGAGTCATGCAGATGGTGCAGTCCGTAGTCAGCCACAGAAGTGGTGTTGCTTTTCAGTCTCTAAGTCCTTTTGTTCAATAAAACAAGGACTTTTTAGGGTGTTTTTATCTCCCCTGCACCTGGCCCACATTTTCAGTGAAGACCATCAGGATGCAGAGTTCAGGGCTTCCTCCCGGTGCCAAAACCTCTGCTCTCAGCCTTGCTCAGCCCGTCAGCCCAGGAAACATCTGCGAGGGCGGCTGCTTGGTGACACATCTCAGCATCAGCCAGACTGGCTGAGGGTGGCCTGCTGGGCTCACCTCCTCCGGACCGCAGCGGGGAGGCCCAGGAAAGAGAACTGGGAGGCCGGGCTTGTCACCTGGACACAGAGGGCTCTGGTGACGTGGTCCTATTGTTTAAAGAGCAGCCGTCTGATACTTTGTTCCTGTTAGTAAAATAAATAGAGCCTCCCATTTCTATGGTAATGCCTGAGCCGCCTGCCCAAAACAGGCCTGATGGTCCCACCTGGACGCGGTTGCCTGGACTCTCAGTGAGGAGCAAGTGGGAGACTAATGACTTGCACAGCTCTGGCCTGATGAATAGCTTTGGAGGGAACTTCCTGGAGTGGGCGGGGGATGCTCCACCCAGGCATCTTGATTGCAGAGGCTATTTTGAAGCTTTTTTCTTTTTGACTCCCAGAGGGACAACCAATTGATTGAGATAGATTTTCTTTGGAGGCTGTTCATGTTGATGCATCTGCTGGCCAATGCTCCTCCCACTCCATCAGTGCTCCCCCCACTCCATCAGTGCTCCCCCCACTCCATCAATGCTCCCCCCACTCCATCAGTGCACCCCCCACTTCATTAGTGCTCCCCCCCACTCCATTAGTGCACCCCCCACTCCATTAATGCTCCCCCACCCACCAAAGTTCCCTTCACCCCATCAGGGCTCCCCCATTCCATCAGTGTTCCCTCCACTCCACCAGTATTCCCCCTACCCCATCGGTGCTCCCCCACACATCGGTGCTCCCTCTACCCTGTCAGCGGGTTCTCCCCAAGGAAGCCTCATCTAGAAGAGAGTTATCTGGGTGGTACTCTCAGTGGCCTAGTTTCCTGCATCCAGTCTGCTTTCTGCTTCTCTTCCAACTCTTGTCATTCTTACTGTGAATGGATTCAGCCACAGTTGGAGATGAGGAAAGATTTTTGTGTTCAGAAAACCAATTCCTTCTTCATCTCCAGCATCCCATGCCTGCGAACAGCAGAGGGAAAGTTTTCTGTTTCCAGTGTCACCGGAAACCACTAGTTTTCCTTTTGAGACTTGAAAGGTAGAACAGAGCTCTGTCTTCTGAGATGTTTTACCTTATCTCTGCTCATGGACTATGCCAATCAGTCCTGAAATGCATTTCCTAAAGGGTATGAATGGCAGTGCCAGGGTGGGATGGCATGATGAGTTGGTCAATAGATGATTTGTAACTGGGGATGAGAGAAATGAGGTCTGAGGTGCTTGAGCTCGGAGTTATTTGTAAACATGTACCCAGGAGCCCATCACTCCCTTCTCTCACTGGGGACCCCTGTGATCCGTGTGTGTTTCCCTTTGAAATGGAAATGCGCACATGGCTGCAGGCTGGAGGCCAGGAACTCACAGCTCCAGGAGGAGGCTCAGGTTGAAAGTAGGAAAGCAGAATTCATCTGGTCTCTACTTCCACTTCCTTCCTCCACACTTTGTCTGAAGTTTTGTTTCTCTTCTGGTGTTCTCTTTCCCAGCTCACGTTCTTTCTGGTGCTTAGGGATCTCATCCCATTTTCAAAAGAAAATAAACGAAGCCACAGAACAGGCTTACCCCACTCTTAAAAATACCCAGGGGGTGGGGATGGGGGTAAAAATGTCTAAATCTTAAACCTAAAGTGTGATTTGGGAGATGGGTGCTCTATGCTCTGCCATGAATAATTCAGAGCAATAAGGAGATCCTGCTTTGTGAATGGTTTTAGATGAACTAAAAGAACACATTGGATGGGGTATCAGGCAGCAGAGCCAAGGCGAGGAAACTCAAGAAGACAGTTACCAGGGACTTGTGCAGCGTTTCCTCCAAGTGAGAGATACCACATCTGAATCCAGAGGCTTTTACATAATGGGGCTAAAGGTTGTTTTCTTTGTTAAAAAATTAGGGTATAGTTGCTTTAGAATGTTGTGTTAGTTTCTGCTGTACAAGCCTCCCATTCCCTTTCCCCATCCCAGTCCTCCAGGTCATTACAGAGGTGAGCTTCCTGTGCTGTGCAGAGGTTTCCCACAAGCTCTCTAGTTTACATGTGATCTTGTATATATGTCAGTCCCAATTTCCCTATTTCATTCTCCACCCTCCATGTCTACCAGTGTATGTGTGCATCTCTGTTTTTGCCCTGGAAATAGGTTCATCTGTACTCAATGGCACCCCACTCCAGTCCTCTGGCCTGGAAAATCCCATGGGTGGAGGAGCCGGGTGGGCTGCAGTCCATGGGGTCTCGAAGAGTCGGACACGACTGAGTGACTTCACTTTCACTTTTCACTTCCATGCATTGGAGAAGGGAAATGGCAACCCACTCCAGTGTTCTTGCCTGGAGATCCCAGGGACGGGGGAGCCTAGTGGGCTGCCGTCTATGGGGTTGCAGAGTCGAACACGACTGAAGCGACTTAGCAGCAGCAGCAGCAGCAGTACCATTTTTCTAGATTCTACACATATGTGTTAATGCAGAGATGTGAATGGACCTAGAGCCCATCCATCATACAGAGTGAAATAAGTCAGAAAGAAAAAAAAAGGTTGTTTTTCAAAGTGCAGTCTTCATTTGGGGAGACTTTTTACTTATTCCAACTGTGGAATTCTAAACTTTTCTGGGGCCCCTCCTTTGGGGCCCCTGCTTGGACAAAACTACAGATAAGGTATCACAGTTGTAGTCTCCCTGCAGTCCTAGAGTTTTATGAGGCCCTAGAAGATAATATTTAAGACTAGGAAAAAGTTCCTGTTTCTCCAATTAAAAAATAAGACTGTAAATAAAAACAATAAGTTTATTACTTATTAAGCCAAATAATCCACAGCAATTCAACACAGAGATGATCTATAAGCTCTAGTTATGTAATATGTAGGTACACTATAATATGTTTGATGTGTTATGATGTAGCGCCTCCAGTATTTAATAAGTTTAATTTGTAGGAAGTTTGTATGATGAGCCTGCTTCAGGCCTATGTGATGAGACATCAGTTTAAAATTTTGAATTGCAGAGGAATAGAGCAGCATAATCGGGGAAGGCAATGGCACCCATCCCAGTACTTTTGCCTGGAAAATCCCATGGACGGAGGATCCTGGTAGGCTCCAGTCCATGGGATCGCTAAGAGTTGGACACGACTGAGCGACTTCACTTTCATTTTTCTCTTTCATGCATTGAAGAAGGAAATGGCAACCCACTCCAGTGTTCTTGCCTGGAGAATCCCAGGGACGGGGGAGCCTGGTGAGCTTCCGTCTATGGGGTCGCACAGAGTCGGACATGACTGAAGCGACTTAGCAGCAGCAGCAGCAGAGCAGCATAATAGTAAAGAACTTAGGTCCTAGATTTAAACCCAGTTAAAATTCAGAATTTTTATATGATCTAGGGCAAATTCTTTACCTCTCAAGCTTCTTTTTCTCATTAATAAAGTAGAAATCAAAGTAATTGCATTTCTTTTATAGAATTTTTTGAAGGAGAAAAGTCCTTTCGTACAGTAATTGGAACACAGAAAGCATTCAGCAAGCTTTTAATTGCAATTCTTGTTTTTCTGTTGATCAAAAATGGTTTGCCCTAGATGATTGCTATTAGTACTCTTCACCCTGGGCTCTAAAGGAGATTTAGACTGCTTCTAGAAATCAAATTCATACCTAAAGGAATAAAAATGAACCAGTAGTGGGACTTCCCTGGTGGCCCAGTGATTAAGACTCCACGTTTCCAATGCAAGGGGTGTGGGTTTGATCCCTGGCTGAAGAACTAAGATCTACAAGCCACAGGGAGTGGCTAAAAGAGTAAAAAAAAAAAAGAACCAGTAGTCAGAAGATTTAGAACAACGAGCTTCAGATCTTGATGACAATGCTGTTATCATTTCCAACTGTCCTATGTAATGTGAGCACCTCTGAATGACATACCTAGAAGCATGTCTCTTGGACCAGAAGTCTCTCACTTGGCTGCTTTATGCTAGCACTTTTGGCTTAAAGAACAAAACTCCACATAAGAAATAAGCTATGTTTGTTGTTGCTTGGAAATATTTGGAATAACAGCTGTTTCCATTGTCTAATTGTCCTCTTGAAGTCTAACAGATTCACTACACTATCTCATCACCTTCTCGCTACACGGACGTCACAGCCTTCCTGGACTCTTTTTGGACCTATTGCCTTCTTTCTTTATCTGACTTACTCCTCTTCATCCTTCCAGACCCTGCTCAGATGTGTCTCCAAAAAAGCCTTGCCTGACTCCATCAGTTTGCTTTGGGGACAGTGTTTTTCAGCTTCCTGTGATATCATTCTGTTTCTCTTATGTCAGACTGTGTCTGAGTTCAGTTAAATCAAAGCTGATAAATGCTCTGCTCAATATCTGTGTTTGTGCATGCTCAGTCACTCAGTCCATGGCATTCTCCAGGCAAGACTGCTGGAGTGGGTTGTGATTTTCTCCTCCAGGTGATCTGCCTGACCCAGGGAGCAAACCTGCATTTCCGATGTCTCCTGCATTGGCAAGTGGATCCTTTACCATTGAGCCAAACGTTGTTGTTGTTGTTCAGTTGCTCAGTTATCTCTGACTCTTTGTGACCCCATGGACTGCAGCACGCCAGGCCTCCCTGTCCATCACCAGCTTCTGGAGCTTACTCAAACTCATGTCCATTGAGTCGGTGATGCCATCCAACCATCTCATCCTCTGTCATCCCCTTCTCCTCCCACCTTCAATCTTTCCCAGCATCAGGGTCTTTTCCAATGAGTCAGTTCTTCGAATCAGGTGGCCAAAGTATTGGAGTTTCAGCTTCAGCATCAGTCTTTCCAATGAATATTCAGGACTGATTTCCTTTAGGATTGACTGGTTGGATCTCCTTGCAGTCCAAGGAACTCTCAAGAGTCTTCTCCAACACCACAGTTCAAAAGCATCAATTCTTTGGTGCTCAGCTTTCTTTATAGTCCAACTCTCACATCCATATATGACTACTGGAAAAATCATAGCTTTGACTAGACAGACCTTAGTGGGCAAAGTAATGTTTCTGCTTTTTAATATGCTGTCTAGGTTGGTCACAGCTTTTCTTCCAAGGAGCAAGCTTCTTTTAATTTAATGGCTGTAGTCACCATCTGCAGTGACCTGGAGTCACCTGGGAAGCCCAATTAAATACCCACAAGGTGTTGTGTTAATGTTACTTAAACCTAGTCAGTTGCAACTTAATTCACATAGCTCTGTATGTACTATATTCAATGTGTATGATTTAGGAGTATTTTAATATGAAACATAAGAACGAGTCTATGAAAATTAAAACCTCCCAGGCATGTGAAGATCTTAAAAGACAAAGCTATTAATGATCAAGCCCTTGAGAGTTCTCACAAAGAGTAGTATAGAGTAGGGAATACTGTCTGAGTTTGAGTCAGTTTTCTACTAGTTAGTAGTTGTATGAGTTAGGTGAGTCATTTAATTTCTCTAAACCTCAATTTTCCCATCAGGAAAACTGGAAGAATAATAGTAATGAACATTGTGGTTTCTTCTGAGCCTGAGTGCCACATGACATTAATGATCACATCTAACGGATGGAGAGTTCCCAGGAAGCGCTCTGCCAGGAAGACTGTGTCACTCGGCAGACCACTGAGTGTACAGGGGCCCGGAACCCCGCCTGGGAATGCGGAACTTCTCGTTAGCATTGGCTGATAGCAGCACTGGTACCTATCAGGCATTCAGAGAAGGGACGTTCATCTGGACTGTTCCACAGCCTCCTAGTTGCCTGTCTCACGTCGCTTCATTTTTCACTCAAGAATTGGAATGTTTGCTCATTGCAAACTTAGTCCTAGGATTCCTTTTAGCCAATTATTTCTTGGAGCTCCAGTACCTTGAGGATAATGTTCATGCTCTTGAGCATGGTGTTCCAGGCCTCCTGGGGTCTGGGCTCCACCGGGAGAGCCGTGCTCCTCTCCTGCTCCACTTGCGCTGCTCTTCTCTGGTCTCTGGGCAATGCGAGACCCCTCTTTCCTCTGCTCCTTCTGTCTGCTGTGTCTCCCAGCTCCCAGCTTACATCCTGGAGCGTGTCATCATGAAAAACTCGCTCTAATACTATTTCCTCTCTGAAGGTATTTTTGATCTTCTCCTTGTCCATCCCAAGCAGTTTTAGGCTCTCTGTGTACATCACTATTTTATGTATGTGTGTGTGAACATATATGCATGTTCACATCAGGCTGTACTGTTTTCAGTGTGTCTGTTATCCCCAGCAAACTGTAAGCTCCAGTGTGTTAGTCTCAGAAGAATTACCTGACATCTAGTAGAGTGTCTGACATAAAGTGTATTATAAATAAATGTAGATCAAATCTTGCTACGTCTCTTTATTGAGTGAAGGATTGGGTTGAGGGAATGACGGACTCACTGGTTGGCTGAATCAATGACTAGTCTTAAATGGTAAAGGCTTCCCATGGGGCTTAGTCGGGAAAGAATCTGCCTACAAGGCAGGAGACCTCCTGCAGGAGACCCAGGTTTGATCCCTAGGTCAGGAAGAACCCCTGGATGAGGAAATGGCAACCCACTCCAGTGATCTGGCTTGGGAAATCCCATGGACAGAGGAGACTGGTGGGCTAAATTCATGGGGTTGCAAGAAGCAGACAGGACTTGCCAACTACCGTATGGCAAGGACTGTAGGTGCAGTCTAGTTTGAGTTGAGGGCTGTTGGTGTGATTACACAAGTAGGGACATACTTATGGGTTTAATGAGAGCTTTTTGGTGGATGATATTGTTCTTTTTCTCTTTCTAGTATTTATTGCTATGGCTGTATGACTCTAGCTTTTTAAACATTTATTTTTAACTGAAGGATAATTGCTTTACGATATTGTTTTGGTTTCTGCCATACATCAACATGAATCAGCCATGGGTATACATATGTCCCCTCCCTCTTGAACCTCCCTCCCACCCTAATCTACCCCTCTAGGTTGTCACAAAGCACCAGTTTGAGCTCCCTGTGCCTCTAGCTTTATATAGAATAGATTAGGGTGAGGGGGAGAGAGGAGCCTGGTCCCCAGGCCTGGTGCTTCTGGTCTACTTTTTCTCCCCACTTGCAGGTAAGGATGTGTCTATTTGGGTAGGGAGCTCTTTACTGACATTTCACTCTCTTATTCTTTGGAAGCTAATTTGAGAAACAAGGAGAGCCCAGTGTCTGCAGTTCATACTTGCAACTTCTACCCCTGCTGCCCAGGGGGGCTTTTTCCAGACATGGGGACATAATGTAGTTGAGGAGATCACTGAAGTGGGCAGGAGGGTCGGGTGCAGATTCTAGCAGGCCGCTTGAGCCCTCTGGACCTTCTCCCCCTCATTTATTAAAGGAGAGGTCACTGTGCCCCCTCCAGCTTGGACCTTCTAGAGTTCTGAAATGACTACCGTGCTGATAAGGATGATCACCTCTTGGCGGTGGCCTTAGGAGGGGGTCAGTGATGGGTTCAAGTCCTCCAGGCAAGCTCTGGCCTTCGTGGCATAAAATCAAAGAGGGCACGTTTTGTTAATGTGCTTTATCTTGCCAATCAGCTCTGGGAACTCATTCCACTGGGTGATCACAGCGAGGCAGCCTCCTCATGTAAGGAGACTCGATCCCAGGAGCAGCTGCCCTCTGACCCCGAGCATTACTCACCCTGTCACTAGTCCCCAGACTGGCCCACTGCCTGTCGGGAGCTGCAGCTGGGCCAGGAATGAAACAGGATGCTTGCTGGGAGAGGGGGCAGGGTGGAGACCGACGGGCTGGAGGAAGATGCAGCCTGGACCAAACACACATATATGCTCAGCTTGAGGGCTTGAGGAAATGTGACTGCATCGTGATCTGGGACAAAGACGTGGCCAGACGGGCCCCTGGGAGAAAAGTGTCTGGATGCTGGTACCCAGACAGGAGGAAAAGATCGTAGCTGTGCCAAACCAAACAGTCAAAGCATGAGGGGCAGCCTTGCCTGATGGGTTGGTGGCTCCAGTCACCTTTGCCTGTGTTTCTCTTCTAATGCAGAGATCTGCCTGCAATAACAAACAACAGGGAGCAGCCCAGATCTCAGTTCCTGACGGGCTCCATGGTGGGAGAGAGAACAAACATTACAAACAGCCAGCCCGGGGTTGGGCGGTGTTTAACAAGGAGCAAGCTCATTCCAGTGGACAGAGCCCTGAGTGTTCTCTAGCAGCTGTGGGTCTGGAGGGCTCAACAATAAGTCCTTCCAAGAGGAGGTCATGCACTTTGGTAGATGTTACCCCAGGTACCCTATCCTGCTCCCAGAGACTAATGAAGGGTGAGAGGAGGTGATGGGGAGATGCTGGGGGCATGGAGGGAAGAAAGGTTTGAGTAATATCAAGAAGGAGTCAGCGACCAAGGCTCTAAACCACCATGCTTTCAGGTTGGACCTGGGCTCTGCAACTGGCTCATGACCTTGAGCAAGTTCATTAATCACATGCACTGAGCTTCAGTTCTCATCTTGCTTGTGGGAAATGGAAGGAAATCCCTATTGAATTAAGTTTAAAACAGACCGTGAACTGAGACGTTTCAAATATGATAGCCACAGATACAGGGAGCACTGCTCTTTCCTTCACTAAAGTATATGACTGAATTCATTCTTCTCATGTTGCAGACAGTTCTTCTATGGAGAACAAAGACAAGAACTAGAAAAGAGAGAAATGCCGTATTTTTGTAAAGGACATGTTTGCCTTCCCTGGTGTTTGCAGAGATTTTGAGGGGGGAGTTAATGATCACTCTGGCAGGACACACCCTCAGAGATTCTCTAAACTTGAGAATAAAGTGGAGATTGCAATGGTCACCAGTTCTACATCCTAAGAAACAGAAGGAAATAGGCTGTGTGTGTTATCTGTCCAAGCCCAACCTCTTTGATTCCGGTTTTGACTCAGGACACCAGCAACTTCACCCAGAGACTGAAACACGTTTTGAGATTCCAGCTCACGACACAGAGGCCCTTCGCTCTTCCTTCTGGTTTAGTGCAGCTGCTCTGCCCGACTGAAGGCAGGGCTGAAGCAGTGCTGGTGGACTCTGCCAGAGGAGTGGCCCGAGAGGTGCTCACAGAACACCGTAAACAGGACATGGAGGAAATCAGGAGCTGGACTTGGGCTGTTACCGAGCCCCCCCACCTCCCCCCAACTACCCTGCTCATTGTCAGGAAATGGGGGAGCTGAGAGCCACTGAGCACACAATGATGCTGCGGGAAGTGGCCTTTATAAATACGCAGGGGTCAGGGCCAAGCCCGGCAAACAATAGGGGGAATGGTGATGGAGGGCAGTGGGTGTGGAGTGTAGGGAAGGCCAGGATGACTCCATCAATGACAATAGCTGAGCAGGCAGATGGTGGGGGTGGAGGTGCACAGGGAGGCTGGGGGTTGGGAACCAAACAATTCAAATTGCCTGCGACCCTGTAGCCACAACAAAGGGCAGTGGATTCTGTAAATAGTCCGCAGAGTGTCCCATTGTTCCTTCGAGCACTTCTCCGTGGCCCCTATACGTCGGAAATCTCTGTTTTGCTCTGTGTTCTGGAAGCAGCCCCTGATTCAGAGAGTGCTGCTCCTCACCAGCGGTGAGCAGTGTGAGCTGTTTGGCCACATTTTGTGCCTCGAGTTCGTCCTTTTAAGCAAATAGGCACCAAAGCCAGCTTGGGAAGGCTGGTGTGGAAGGGACAGAGGGCAACAGGCAGTGCTCCCTGACATGCCCTTTGATGTAATCTCCCTCGATTCACTTGGATAGATAGATGGATGGATAGATCCATGGGGATGGATAGATGAGAATGTCACCCTCATTTGCCATGTAGGGAGATACAGCTACCAATACTTCCCTGGCGGTTCAGTCAGTAAATAATCTGCCTACCAATGCAGGAGAAATGGGTTCAATCTCTGCATTGGGAAGATCCCCTGGAGAAGGAAACGGCTACCTACTCCAGTAATCTTGCCTGGAGAATCCCATGGACAGAGGAGCCTGATGGGCTAGAGTCCATGGGGTCGCAAAGAGTCAGACATGACTTAGTGACTGAAAGACAGCAACAACCACCACACGCAAAGATGGCTGTGTGGTTATGGCTCAAGTCAAAAATGTAAACTCAGCAGATCGAATGTCCTGTCCATACGTCATTATTCTGTTTTCCAGTGCTTCGTTGTAAATATAACTATACGTTTAATTGGGTAATGAATTATTCCATGGTCATCCCTTTCTCTGACATGGGAGCTTTTTGAAGGCTGGTGCTAGATTTCTCTCGTTGATGTGGTTTTCCCAGGGCTCAACATAGGTCCTCCTGTGAAATTGGCCCTGAGTTTATATTCATTGAGTAACTAGAGGATGCATGCTCTTTTGCTGGTGAGTCCCCTCCTGTACAGCCTATACAAGGAGCCAGCTGGACTCTGTGACCTGGGCTGGCTTTATCAGAGTGGCCTTAGCACAGGTCATCTAGATCTAGGAAGGCTTGACCATGGGGGTGTCCTCAGGGTGCTCTCTCAGGACTACGGGGTATGCTGTGCCAGCAAAGGAGGAGGTGCTCCTTAAATATCTTGTAGCATATATAATTAATTAAAATGTTGTCTGAATTGGGGTGAAATAAAAGATATATGAAATTCAAATGGAGATTAAGCCACTTTTTATCTATTTTAATAATTGTTTACAACATACATTAAAAAAATAGGCTTTGCCTTTTAGTGAGAAAATACTAAACAAAATGCAAATTTAGAGCTTGCTAAAGGTAGCTTAGCTCTAACCTGAACCTTCACATTCTGCTGGTGAAAGTAGAAACAGCCATATATTTCATAGCAAGCCATTTTGTATAAGGTATCTCAAAAACCTGAAAATGTTCAGCTTCTTCAACCCAACAGTTTTATTCTGGGACTTTTTCATGAAAATGCAGACAAAAAATTATAACCAAAGATGTTTATCATAGCTTTATAGTAATAATGCTTAAAGTAGGAAATCATTTTTCTAATAATAGGGGATTTTAAATTAAATTACTAGTGTGAAAAAAGAGTAGAATATTATGCCATTGAATTAAGTTAATTAAATTAATGGTGTGCTGTGCTGTGCTCAGTTGTGTCCAGCTGACTCTTCACAATCCTATGGACTGTAGCCCATCAGGCTCCTCTGTCCACGGGGATTCTCCAGGTAAGAATACTGGAGCCGGTTGCCGTTTCCTCCTCCAGGGGATCTTCCCGACCCAGGAATTGAACCTGCGTCCCCTGTGTCTCCTGCATTGACAGGATCAGATCAGTCGCTCAGTCATGTCCGACTCTTTGCGACTCCATGAATCACAGCACGCCAGACCTCCCTGTCCATCACCAACTCCCGGAGTTCACTCAGACCCACGTCCATCAAGTCAGTGATGCCATCCAGTCATCTCATCCTCTGTCGTCCCCTTCTCCTCCTGCCCCCAATCCCGCCCAGCATCAGAGTCTTTTCCAATGAGTCAACCCTTCACATGAGGTGGCCAAAGTACTGGAGTTTCAGCTTTAGCATCATTCCTTCCAAAGATATCCCAAGGCTGATCTCCTTGAGAATGGACTGGTTGGATCTCCTTGAAAATGGACTGGTTGGATCTCCTTGCAGTCCAAGGGACTCTCAAGAGTCTTCTCTAACACCACAGTTCAAAGCATCAATTCTTCGGTGCTCAGTTTTCTTCACAGTCCAACTCTCACATCCATACATGACCACAGGAAAGACCATAGCCTTGACTAGGCAAACCTTTGTTGGCAAAGTAATGTCTCTGCTTTTGAATATGCTATCTAGGTTGATCATAACTTTCCTTCCAAGGAGCAAGAGTCTTTTAATTTCATGGCGGCAGTCACCATCTGTAGTGATTTTGGAGCCCAGAAAAATAAAGTCTGACACTGTTTCCACTGTTTCCCCATGACAGGAAGCCCCTTAATTAAATTAATGATATCTTGAAAACTTACACATACTTTGGGTCAGTGATTATTATTTGACAAAATGAAAAAATGTAGGTGCAAAATATATACAGCTTATATTCTCAACTATGAAAAAGCACATTTAAATCTAAAAAAGACTAAACAATGTTTTAAACTGCTAGTGGTGATGTTGTCAAGATGTCAGAATAGTGATTTACTATTTTTTTCTTGATATGTTTTTCTGCTTTTTATAAAAGTGGAAATGTGTTTATAAACATGTATTTTATAATTGGTTTTTGAAAGTTTTGCCCTGGTAAGTTTACTTTTTAAGTTCCAAATTTTCTCTGTGAACCTCTGGAAGGAGTGAAATGTCAGAGTGAGTCTTTCCCAAAAAAAAAAAAAAAAAAAAAAAAGAGAAAGGGAGAGGCTTAGTTGTTGAAGGAAATATTCTTTTGATTTGGGGAAAGATCATAAGGGAATCACAATTGTAATATGGGAAGACATTCTAAGTGTCCACACTCTTTTTTCCCCTCCCTGCTGCTAAGCTGTGAATAAAGACCGTATTTAGCAGAGGCTGTGGGAAGTGGCAGCCACATGACAACTTGAAGTGAAGAAGGCATGGTCTCAGCTGCTAGAGGCTGTCGTGGTCTTTGACGTGAGAAGGCTTTCAGGTAGAAGTCTGTTGTGATGTAAGTGTGAGAGGCAGACACCATAGGATGAAGTTGATGAGCCAAGGTTAGGTCAAGAAATAAGAGTTAACATCGGTTGTGTACCCACCACACACCAGGCACTGTTTTGAGTATTTAGTATATGTTAATTCCTTTTATCCTAGTGGCAAATCCATGAGCTGCGTACTATTACTATCCTCATTTTAGAGATCAGTGAGTGGAAGCATAACATGCAAGTAATTTGCCCAAGGTCACAGGACTAGTGGATAAATCAGGAATTGAATTCAGGAAATCTATCTGAGAGCCCTAGCTTTTTCATCATGATCTAATCCCTCACTGATAAAAGCTCTGAACAATAGAAAGGTAGGACATTAGTCCCAGGTGTTCACAATTCTCATAGCCCCGGGGCACATTCATCAGGACAAGAAATGACACTTAAATAGAAAATAGTATTGTAAAAGGAAATAGCTAGTGTTCCCTTAAAACCTCAAGTCCCATTCTATACTTATTTGTTTAACAAATATTTATAGAGGGCAGGATGTCCTGGAAGGGGTGATAAAAGACTGACTCTAGAAAGACAGACAGACAAGTAAGTAAATGGTGATGGCCCCTGAGAGCCCTTGGTGGACTGACACAGATTGATGTGATTACACGGATATTATAGAGAAGACATTGACAATCAGTACAACAGCTGAGAGCCTGCAGAGAGACAGATCAGGAAATAATAGAGCAACAGGTCAGATGTACTGAGGGCTTGAAATGCAGTCATCTGAGTTGGATGGAAAACACAGAATTGGTGACTATATAGCAGTTGGGGTACCATCAGGAAAGAGATGGCACAGTTTAGCTGGGAGTTGTTATAAGTTTAATATAGGGATGACTTATGATCCAAAAGGATATATGCACCTCAATGCTCATTGCAGCTGTTTCCAGTAGGCAAGACTTGGAAGCAACCTAAATGTCCATCCACAGAGGGATGGATAAAGAAAATGTGGTTGTTGTTCAGTTGCTAAGTCGTGTCCAACTCCTTGTGACTCCCATGGTACATATATACAGTGGAATATTACACAGCCATCAAAAGAATGAAATTTAAAAAATGAAATAATGTCATTTGCAGCAGCATGGATGCACCTAGAAATTGTCATACTGAGTGAAGTAGGTCAGACAGAGAAGGAGAAATGTCATATGACATCCCTTATATGTGGAATCTAAAAAGAAATGATGCAAATGAGCTTACAAAACAGAGACTCACAGACTTAGTTAGGGAAAGAACTTAATGGTTGCCAGGGGAAAGGATGGGTGGAAGGGATAATTAGAGAGTTTGGGACGGACATGTACACTCCGCCATATTTAAAATGGATAGTCAACAAGGACCTACTGTAGAACACAGGGAGCTCTGCTCAATGTTATGTGGCAGCCTGGATGGGAGGGGAGTTTGGGGGAGAGTGGATACATGTATATGTATGGCTGAGTCCCTTCGCTGTTCACCTGAAACTATCACAACATTGTTAATCGGCTTTACCCCAATACAAAATAAAAAGTTTTAAAAAATATGTAAGGATGATTTACAGAGTATGAGAGTGGGGATTGAGCAGCACCCTGAGGTTGGTAACATCAGGAGGAAGGAGGCTTTACCTCCTCCAAGTTCGCTGAGCAACAGGAAGGGATGGTTATCAGAACCCAGAACAAACCATGTGGAAAGGAATTTGTGATGGGCTCTGGCCTTATGTCCAGAATATAGCCAGTCCATGGGGACCTGACAGGGAAGGAGAAGGGAAATAAATAAAACACCTTTTCTCTCCTGCCTCCTTCCAGTCTCTGGCCAGTGCTCACCAAAGGCCAAGTGCAACTGGCAGCCAGAGTTCAAAGGAGCTCAACGGTTTGTGTCACATAAGTCAATCTCCTTAGGGGTGAGTTTGGGAGGGGGAAGTGAGCCTGGATGGAGGGGCATCTGGAAGGTGTCTGGCTCACTTATGTATGAGCTTCCCGGGTAGCTCAGCTGGTAATCTGCCTGCAATGTAGGAGACCCCAGATTGACTCCTGGGTTGAGAAGATCCCCTGGAGAAGGGATAGGATACCCACTCCAGAATTCATGGGCTTCCTTGGTGGCTCAGACAGTAAAGAATCCACCTGCAATGCAGGAGGTCTGAGTTCGATCCCTGGCTTGGGAAGATGCCCTGGAGGAGGGCATGGCAACCCATTTCAGTATTCGTGCCTGGAGAATCCTAATGGACAGAGGAGCCTGGAGGACTACAAGCCCATGGGGTCACAAAGAGTCAGACATGACTGAGCAACTAAGCTCAGTGCATACTACTGTATGTGCATAACCATTCATATATAGAAGTGATGGTGTGGGTTGACTCTGTCACAAGTCCCAGGTTTCTCTGATGCTTCATTATTTCTAGGTCCTAAAATAGGGAATATAGGAAGATGTACAGAGCGAGGATGAACGTGGTGTGTTCTGCTTGGGGAAGGCAATGGCACCCCACCCCAGTACTCTTGCCTGGAAAATCCCTTGGACAGAGGTCCCTGGTGGGCCGCTGTCCATGGGGTCGCTAAGAGTAGGACCCGACTGAGTGACTTCAATTTCACTTTTCACTTTCCTGCATTGGAGAAGGAAATGGCAACCCACTCCAGTGTTCTTGCCTGGAGAATCCCAGGGACGGGGGAGCCTGGTGGGCTGCCATCTATGGGGTCGCACAGAGTCGGACACGACTGAAGCGACTTAGTAGCAGTAGCAGCAAAATAGGGAATATAGGAAGATGTACAGAGTGAGGATGAACGTGGTGTGTTCTGCTTGGAATACATTTTTGAAGTGCATGTGACAAATTCATGTAAAACATCTAATACATAGTTATTATATACTCAGCTAAGAAGAGAGGATGAGGGATGTGGAAACTGATAGTCACCATGAGTTATCTAGGCGAGAGATAAAGCCATTGGGAGGTGGCTGGGGAGAATATGCACAGTGATGACTAAGGGCTGGAGGATCTCCAATCTTTAAAGACGTGATGGAAGTAAAGGCACCCAGAAGAAGCTTCCAAAGAAGCATAGAAGCTTCCAGATCCCTCTTAACCTGGCCACTGTCCGTGTGCCAGGATCCTTGGGTTTGTATTTCTGTACATGGACTCCTGCCATTCCAAGGGTGTGGGATGCACAGTGATGGGATCATAAACGGAGAAGTTTAAGACCTGAGTTTGTCTGCTGGGCCTTGGTATAGAAATTCAAATGCTGACCTTTCCTCTTAAAGCCTTCCTTACTTTTTGGGAAGAGCACTGTTTGACCACATCCTACCTCTCGGGGTGTTTTTAAGGATAAATGAGATAACGTCTGTAAGGCCCCTGGAGAGGAAGTACCAGTGCAGATAAGCATATGCTTGGGTATTTTTAGCCGAGAGCATTCGGTGTTCAGGACGTGCCATTTAGCAATTCCTGGAGCCTTGAAAAGGAAAGAGAAAGGGGTGGGGAGACAGGGAATCAGAGGCAGACAACAAACATTGTTTTTCGAGAAATCCCTCCTACCCTGAGTGTAAGAATCCACGTCAAAGGAAGCAAACACCATGTGTAGATAAAACAGGAAGGTGACAGGTTTGCTTGCTTGCAACCACGACGGGGTGATGCCAAACGGCCGGTCCTGGCAGTTCGTTTGCCCTAGGGGGTGGAGGTCCAATCGCCGCCTCCTCCACTGATAATGAAAGCAAGGTTAAGTGACTCTCCGTCCTGTACAGAATGGCAGGAAACACCTTCATCACCCATGACTCTTGGAGAGAGTGGCCCGGGTGGGGGTGGGGTGTGCATTTCCTGCCCAGATTCCAGAAAGGGTGCTCAGACTATTTGGAGGCATGAACCTGCTGACCCAACAGATGCAAGGCTGTGAAGTGACCACAGGGCCTGGCCTGGCCACCCGTGTCAGTCCATATCTGCTTCATAAGCACAAAGCCTTCAGAACGGAATAACAGGAACCTTAGAAAGATAACTTACTTGGAGCAAGGTCTTAGAAGAGTTCATCTGACTGTTTCTTTCTCTTTTTTAAAAATTTAATTAATTAATTTATTTTTATTTTTGGCTGTGCTGGGTCTTTGTTGCTGCGTGTGGGTTTCTCTAGTTGCAGTATATGGGCTTCGCATCCCTGTGGCTTCTCCTGTTGTGTGCCATGAGCTCTAGGACATACACATGCTTCAGTAGTTGTGGTACACGGGCTTAGTTCTCTGAGGCCTGTGGGATCTTTCCTGACCAGGGATCAAACTTGTGTCTCTTGCATTGCAAGGCAGGCTCTTAACCACTGGACCACCAGAGAAGCCCCATCCAACTGCTTCTTCAGTGCTCTTTTCCATGCTGCAGTGAGATCTTTATTTTAGAAATAATGCATGCGCTCTGTAGGCACCTAAATGCCATGCATTGGAGAAGGCAAAGAAGCTTGAGTACCTGTTATGCCATCGGATCTGAGTTAAACATTTTATATACATTATGTCATTGAACTCTCTCTACGAAACTTTAGTGGCTGTTGATGCATCTTTATAGGTAAGTCAGCTGAGGTGGACATCCAGAGTTGATTTGAAATAATTAGATCTGGGTCCAAGTCCTAGCTCTACTCTACAGAGTGGAAGTGGAAGTCGCTCAGTCATGGCCGACTCTTTGCAAACCCGTGGACTATACAGTCCACAGAATTCTCCAGGCCAGAACACTGGAGTGGGTAGCCATTTCCTTCTCCAACTCTACATAGGCGGTGTGGTATTTGGTAAGTAGTTTAACCTCTCCAGGCTCAGTTTATACACAAATTGGGGGACATAACTTTCTTCATGAGATTATTATGAAAGTTAAATGAGATATAGCAGACAAATTTTGAATTTAGTTTTATATTATTATGTCTATGTTCTTTCCATGACTACCCTGTTAAACACAGAAGTCCAAAATGACACACAAAATTAGGATGCTTTTCACAAGCTGCTTTGCCCCAAAGCTGCAAATTTATTTCAGAGTAAAATGAATGGGAGAGTATAATTTTATTCAGAACACGGTCATCAACTAACAAGTTTTTGTTTTCTTAAAGTGGAAAGAGTATGCCCTCTGTAGACACCTTCAGAGATATCTAGACAGGTGTTTTTTGATTGTGTAAGATTATTGCTTGGTTTGTGAAGGAGTGACAGACAGACCATATTATAAAGAGACTGGAGATGAAGCTCACATCACATGCCCAGATCTTGCACGTTGAGCGGTTTGATATCAAGACAGCAATCACCTGTAAGATAAAAGATTGGGTGATATACAATTTCCTTAGAAGATGGGAAGGTTTTAATCACACGAAGCCATGAAACATTCGCCTTACCCAAGACCCAGTTCTCTTAATTACAAATGAAGAAATTAGAAGCCAAGTCAGTCTTGCTCAAATTCTAATAGTCAGCTAAGTCCAGAACTACGATGGGCATTCCTCAGCCTTGACCCAAGGCGTTTCCTACTACATCATACACCCCTTTTTGCCTTTTTTATCTCTCACATCTTCTTAGCTTCTCCTCTCCCCTTTTCTGGGTATTTCCCCCTTAAGCAGTGGATGGAGTTTGTAATAGTGCCTTGCCATGAGAAGTATTCATAAAATGTTTGTCACAAGAATGAACAACAGCATACCTGGAGGCATTTTATTCAAATGTTTTCTCAAATCTCTGACTGGATTTCCTCTTTGGTTTGGGTTTCAGTCAGTTCACATAATATAAACAGCAGTTAACTTAGAGCTAGAAAATGAACAAAAATTGTTCTTTTATTTTTTAAGGATTTTTTTTTTTTCATTAGGATTTATTACAATATTGCTTCTGCTTTGTGTTTTTGGATTTGGGGTCACAAGGCCTGTGAGATCTTAGATCCTCAACCAGGGGTCAAACCTGTATCCCCTGCTTTGGAAATTGAAGTTTTAACCACTGGATTACCAAGAAAGTCTCAACTGTTCCATTTTAAAAAATGTTCCATTCTTCTTATACTCTCAGGATCATCTCTCATTTGAGGAATATTAAATATTACAATTGCCACCAAAAGCCAACAATGATGCCCCCAGTGCCAAGTCTCTGGCAGTGACTGCTTCTTGCCAACGGAGAATTAGATGAAATAACAGGGTTAATTCCCAACGGGACACCAGGCGTTGGTGATGACAAACTATTGCTGACCTGGGAGACGCGTCAATTACTCTCCTGACAGTCTGAATGGAGTGGAGGAAGGGTTTCGTCCGTGCCTAGCATATTACCTCCTTTCATCATTTATCAAGGCCTTTGATGTTCTTCACGATGTGAGTAGGAGGAAATCAAGGTGCTTTCTTCCAACCCGAGTTTGGAAATTCCATTTGTGCGAAGTTTGCAAATGACTGGGCAGAAGTGAGCTCTTCACATGAAAAGGAGAGGCCAGCATCAGCATATCCCGTATAACTGGAGTCTGCTCTTCTTGAAGGCCTTACCAGGATTCATCAGGCCCCAAGGGAATGTTCGGCCTATGGAGTGGAAAGGTTAAATGAGTTTTATTGTCTTCTCACAAAAACGACAATTCTCATGTCAAGTTTCATTTGGGTGATAAATGTCATGGTGGGAAGGGACAGCAGTGAGCCCACCGCCTTGCTCATCAGCCTGCCCATGAGATGGCCAAGTGGAAGGACATGGTGGGGAGAACTGGAAGGAATGGCAAATACCTGCCGTGCTCTAGAAGAAAGGTCTCATCTGATGACAACAGAGAGATCTCTGGTCTCAAAACAGCTGTGTTGAGTTGCAAACTAATCACTGCCATATAAATTTATGTCTGGGTCAATATATGCTCCCCACCCATGAGAAAACATTGACAGATATAACAGGTCTAGAAGTCTGGATACTGACATTGCCATCTTGGTTGAGTTCCTTTCACAGATTCTCTGAGTAGTTACACCAGATATAAAATGGTTACCCAGCTTCCAAACAATTGTAATCTGTGAAATTAGTTGTCTGTGAACACTTTTTTTTTTTTTTTTAGTAAGGAAGGGCTGGTGAATGCTTAATATGAGCCAACTTCATGGTAGATACTCAGTAAATTTAGGTGGAATGAAAGAAGCTAATTGAATTTCATGTTGCAGAATTTGATTCCTCCCTTTAAGATTGTGCTGCTCGAAATGTGATCCAGCATCCTCATTATCTGGGCAATTGTTACCAAAAGTGCCGAATCTCAGGGCTCACTCCAAACAACTGGATGAGTATCTGCATTTTAGCCAAATCCTTAAGAGATGGATATGCACATTAAAGTTCGAGAAGCTCAGCTTTAAGATGCTGAGCCAGTGAGTTGGGTGGTTTCCACAGGGCCAATGATGGTGCTTTTTACATCTTTTAATCTCAATGATAAAGACCCTCCCAGACCTAGATAACTGAAACTAGCAAACATCTCTGTAGCATAAAGTCAACTTGCATTCTTTTCTAGGGAAAAAAAAAAGAGTAGCTTCTAAAATAACTTAATACTAAATCTCTCATTCCTCCTTTCAAATGTTACAATTCTTTATGTATCAACACGCCTTAAAAAAGTTTTGAGCTCTTGAAAAGTAAGGGTCATATTTCAGGTATTTCTATGTATCTTTACATTTTATACATAATAGCTGGTTTTAAAATGCTTGTTTAATAGTCTCAGACCTTCAGGTAAAAATAAGATTCTCCCTCATTGCACTACACAGTCTCTGGGAAATAAAAATCAACATTTGTAACTATGTATTTCAGTATCCACTTTCTTAATGTCTTCTCCCCTTACTAGATACAAAAATTTATATGAGACTAAGACAAGGTATGTCTCATTCACTTTGCTGGGATGTTTGCTAAATAGATAAATGCACAAGAGTAGCAAGCCTACAGTTAGACGTTTCAAAGCCTAATTAATCAAGTCATGATTTGCCTTTCTACATTGAGAAAAAAAAAAAAAAAAAAAAACCCAACTTCTGTATATACAATCTTTCTATAAAAAGATACATAATCTGTTTAACAGATTGAAAATATCCATCCATCGCCTCCTTGAAGACCTGAATTTGGACCCTTCTTTCTCCATTGAACTTCATCTTCCGAAAGAAATTGTTTTCGATTCTCTGAAGTAGAAACTCTCAGTTTCAAGTCCTGAGAACTGTCGGTTTTATTTTCCTCCCAGAACTACCCTCCCCAAAGGAAACCCTGTAGCATCCATCCCTCTGTGGGGACACCTCAGTGCCCCAGTTCCTCTGCCATCCAGCCAGCCCTCTGTCAAGGGGGGCTTTTTTTTTTTTTTTTTTTTTGGCTTTTTTAAGGGCACATGAACGGACCTTCTGGTGTGCTGAGACTTTGGGGTTAAACTTTGTTTTGGGGTGTGTGTACGCGTGTACGTTGCTCTGTGTTTTGTGGTGTTTCTTTGCAGCCCTTACCATCTGTGGGTGTTTTCTCCATCTGCCTTGGAACCACTGACTGTCAGCAGCCGCGGCTGTTTGTGCAGTTCTCTGCAAAAAATGGCTTCAAGTGTTACCTTGCCTGCTCCACTTTGGGGCGACCACAATGATGAACAGGCACGAACCCCTTGACACATGCACTTCACCTCCCCAGTGGGGCCGATAAGATCAAGTATGAGGGCGGGGAGCGGTCTGGCATTCTGTGTGCGTTCTGCGCAGAGCTGATGCTCAGCCCCCCGTATGCCTTCTCAGGGCTGCTGGTGTCGCCAGCCTCCCCGACCCTCCATTTTGGTCCCCCAGCTGGTGAGGGCTCTGCCTGAGTTTCCCGGGGGGCTTGAGGGTGCATTTCAGAGACAGAGAAGGGCCTAGGAAATCTCATATATCTTGTCACTTTTGTTGTTTATTTTTTAATATAGACATTTAAAATTTTTTTTTCTTTTTTGGCCACATGGCATGAAGGATCTTCGTCCCCCCACCAGGGATCCATTGGAAGCCTGGAGTCTTAACCACTGGACCACCAGGGAAGTCCCCACTCTGATGGCTGATGTCCACGTTCGGCTATTTCTCCTCCTTTGCTAATAACAATAATGAAGACAAATTTATCACGTGATGAGCATTTTTACTGAGCCAGGCTCTGTGTTGAGGCATTTATAAATATATGTATATAAATATTCCCTGTCAGCCACCTCTCTACTTCTGAGCTCACAGGCAGAGCCCCACACACACCAGCATCTAAACCAGAGTGAGGAGAGCTGGCTGTCCTTGCAGCCCACTCTGGGGCTGCTGCAGCTGGTGGTATTTCTGATAGGCTTTTTAAGCTTTTCTTTTTCTTCTAATAAGAATTCTGTCTGACTCGAAAGACAAGCAACCTGTGATGGAGGCAGGGTTAGATCATAATCGTGTTGTGGGCAAAAATCATCTGGGTCTAATCTTTATGACCAAAGACATACTCAGTAAACTCTAACTGACACTGTTGATGGTGCAACACTCAATATTAAGAATCTGATGACCCCGGACACAGGAAACCCTGAGAATAACTTGTACTTGGGAGAAGACGTAGGATCCAGGGCTGGGTGTGGTGGGCAGCTCAGGGAATTTTGTTCAGTTGAACTGAAGATGGTAGGTGGTGGGGATTTTTTTTCATGGTAAGAAAATTGAGGCAAAGAGCAGAAAGTGGACTGAATCAGGATCCGCAGGGAGTTAGCCACGGAACCAGTCATCAAGAAAGCTGCCATGGCAAGGGAATTGTTTCTCCCCTAACTGCAAAAGATGGCTACTCCTGAAAAGAAGTTATTCATTTTCTTTTCCAGAAAGATGCCGAAAAACAAAATTATCAAGAGTCACACAGAAACATGGGGAAATACCCTTCTTGAACATCTGTGATGTTTCAGGTTCCTTAGTTCTTTTTTAATGTTTTTATTTATTTATTTATTTGGCTGCACTAGGTCTTAGTTGTAGCACGCAGGATCTTTAGTTGTGGCATGGGAATTCTTAGTTGCAGCATGTGGGGTCTGGTTCCCTGACTGGGGATCAAACCTAGGCCCCCTGCATTGGGAGTGTGGGGGAGTGTGGAGTCTTGGCCACTGCCACACTAGGGAAGTCCTAGGTTCCTAAACTTGGAATTGAGGTATTTTGAACTTTGTTTCACAGATGGAGAATTTGAAGGTTGAAGAGGGTGAGTAACTTGCCCAAGGTCGCCCAGACAATTAATAGGGGGATTTGATAAGGGTGCTGCCGTGTATGACTATCACTCGGGCTGCCTCCCGACTTCTGAAATGCAAAACAGACAGACAGGCTCTAACTCGGCCTGTTGGGAGCTCGAAACCCATGGTAAGGCCTCTGGTCATCCATGTCCCAGCCTGTGAGCTGGGCCCTCTTCCTCGGGCATCTTCTGGTGCCTGGGATGTTGTAGCCATTCCAGCAAGGGGGATGCTGAGGCCTTTCATCCATTGTCTACAGCTACCCGCTTCTTCCCAGGCTGAGCCACTCTTCAGCCACAGACGGTTGGCCCAGTGTTTTCACCTTTGGTCCCCAGATCAGAGAAATAGTGTGTCCTGTTAGTAACTGTGAGAGTCCGAAAGACACCCACTAACCATTGCAGCAGTCTCGGTAGCAGCAAGGATGAAATCCAGCCTCCACACACCGGGCAGCAGCATCTTCAATTGTAAAAGAGAACCAGAGCAGCAGGAGGAGTGATGGGCAGGATTTTGGAAGGCGTGGGGGTACCACTCTGCCCCAGAGCCCAGGAAGGGGAATTTGGAGAGACTTCATGTCATGGTCTGTATGCGGGTTGGAAAAGGATTTCCAGACACAGAGTATTTCAGAAAGAAGTGAGTTTTTAAAGAACAAATGATGACATGCTTGTGTAGTCGTGTCTGACTCGCTGTGACCCCCCATGGATTGTAGCCCACCAGGCTCCCCTGTCCATGGGATTCTCCAGGCAGGAATACTGGAGTGGGTTGTCATTTCCTACTCTGCAGTATCATCCCGACCCAGAGATCAAACTCACATCTCTTGCATCTCCTGCTTTGGCAGATGGGTTCTTTACCATTGCACCATCTAGGAAGCCCATTAAGAACAAAGCAAAGATAATGTGGGCATTGCAGGCAAAATGCCAGCTGACCTGAGAGATCAGAAAGAGCTGATGCTTTTTGTGGGTTATTAGCCAAGTTTTATAGACTCAAGACAAAGAAAATTCCTGCTGGAAGGGTGGCATTAGGTGATTGTTTAGGGGACTATAGGGTGAGTACCTGGGTGGACATTTTTACCTAATATGGCGTCAAGGAGCTGAATCATTTAGATCAGATGGGCTCATGACAGTGTTTGCTATGGGGCTCAGTCAGTTCCAAGATGAACTTGATTCTGGGCTCCTCGTCTGTGGCCTTGGTCCAAGGCCTCGAACCTGTGACCTTGGTATGGGACTCCACACTTAAGAAAGTGGCTATGCTTTGATCACTGGGCTCATCTTGTGAAGGACAACGTTAGCAAAGGGGGCCGCCTGTCCCGAGCTTGGTGCGTTGCTATCTCATCCCTTCTCGCTTGCCTCTGGGTCACCTGGCAAGCGGCCGCTTTCCCTCTTTCTGGGCTGCTTCCAAGTGTCAGAATCCCAGAGTCCAAAGTTCCAACAATTGTGTCAGCTTTATCAAAATCATGAGTTTCTCCAGAGGAGATTTTGTTTGCAAAAAGGGTCAGAAATGGCGGGTTGGGAGAAAAGCGGGGAGAGAGCATGGGGGCATGGGCACCTCCCTCATCTCCTTTGAACACCCAGCTTGCTCTGGTCACAGTTTCCTTTGCTTCAAGCATTATAAGTGATAGGATGGAGCCATTCACACACATGTGAAAGAACAGAATTGCTTCTGACTGCTTCTCAGATACTCCTTTCCTCTCAATACTCCCCCTCTTCAGAGTAGTGGAAAAGTTAAGTCATATCATTTTCTGGCTTTCAGAAGCTTACTTTGAGTCATCCTAGGGCCAGACCTTTATTTAAAAAATTCGAGCTGCAAAAAATTGCAAGCCTTACCCCCAGGGAGTGTGGCCATTCAAATATTTTCGGATGGGATGGTCGTGTTTTATTCAGTAGTGCTGCGCTCAATTGCTAAATCATGTCCGACTCTTTGCAACCTCATGGACTGTAGCTCCTCTGTCCGTGGGATTTCCCAGGCAAGAATACTGGAGTAGGTTGCCATTTCCTTCTCCAGGAGATCTCCCTGACCCAAGGATTGAACCCGAATCTTCTGCATTTGCAGGCGGATTGTTTACCATCGAACCACCTGGGAAGCCCTTTATTCAGTCACAGAGTTGCAAAGCTGGAGATGCCCTTAGAGTCTCTTCCTTCTAATTCTGTCCCTTGACAAATGGTGAACGGAGGCAAGAGATGAAAGTGACAGGGCTGTCACATAGGAAATGACCGGCCCTCTGGCCTCAGACCCCCAGCCTCACATGCTGAGGACCCTTCCTTCTTTTTATGGGATGTAGCATCAGAAAAGGAAGGCTTTACAGCAATGCAGCAGGGCTGAGCATTCTTGTCACCTTCTCCTGCCTATTGTTCTTGTATTCAGTTACAAATCTGGCTCTGACCCTTGTTGAAAGGGGTCACTGAACCTAGGGAAGGGCAGAGAGAGCTACAGGCTTGGTCATGACCAAATCAGTCCATGGTTACTTAGTTTCTTGGGACTGGAGCCTCTTTTTACAAGGTCGAGACATGGAAGTGGAGGGAAAGCAGGGCTGTGGACATAGGATCCAGGGAAGTGGGTGGACAGCTGGCCACGCCATTAGTTCTGGGATCACACACAACCCCCATAGCCCCTGTTCAGCTCTCAGTGGCAAAGCAAAACCCACAGAAGAAATTGATTGTCCAGCAGTTTCAGTGTAGATTTCGTCTGTCACTGACTAAAAGAGGCAAGAAGAAAGAAGATAATCGGAAAAACAGTTGCTAGGAATGTCCTAAAAATAGTCGTTCTTAAATTTTAGAAGTTATTAAAAATAGGGCTTGTTATACCCCTGTACCCCCACTCCAGACATTCTGATACAGTTAAGAGTAGAGGCCAGAAATGTCTTTTTCGTGTTGGTGGTGATGCTGGTATGTTCATCTAATTGCCCAATAGTGGGGGTTTTTTGTTGTTGTTGTTTTTTTTTTTTTTTTAGAGGTGTTTTTTTTTTTTTTTTTTTTGATGTGGACTATTTTAATGTCTTGACTACATTTGTTACAATATTGCTTTTGTTTTAGGTTTTGGTTTTTTGACCACTAGGCATGTGAGATCTTAGCTCCCTGACCAGGGATTGAACCCGCACCTCTTGCATTGGAGGCCAGGTCTCATCCATGGGGCCCTAAGGGAGGTCCCCTAATAGTGTTTTTATGGTTATTTTTTTTAATAAACCTTTTTAGGGAGAATCATTTTAGATTTACAAAAATGTTGCAAATATAGCATCAGGAATTCTTTGTATCCTTCATCCCATTTCCCCTGATGTTAATTTCCTTAAAAAAAAAAAAAAAGTTTTGGTAAAATACACATAATATGCAGTTTACCACTTAACCATTTTTTAAACATGCAGTTCAGTGGCATTAAATAGATTCACATGGTTGTACTAGCATCATCACCATCCGTCTCTAGAGCACTATTATTATCTTCCCAATCTGAAATTCTCTCCATTAAAGAACAACCCACCACTGCCTCGCAGCCCCAGAGCAACCCCTGACATACCACCATTCTTAAGAGCTTACGGAAAAACCCAAACTAACTTTTTGGCCAATCCAGTACTTTCTGTTTCTATGAATCTGACTAGTCTAGGGACCTCATGTAAGTGGAAATCATGCAATATGTGCTGTTTTGGGACTGGTTTATCTCACTTCACATAATGTCTTCAGAGTACATCCATGCAGTAGCCTGTGTTAGAATTTTCTTTCTTTTAAAGGCTGAGTAATAATCCACACACACACACACACACACACACACATCATTTAGTCTTTCTTCTACCAATGGACACTTGGATGGCTTCCATCTTTAGGCAGCTGTAAATGGTATGTCTATAAACATGGTGTGCAAATATCCATTTGAATCCCTGCTTTCAGTTATTTGGGGATATTACCCAGAAGCCTAATGTTAATTTGTTACATAACCATGGCACATCACTCTTCACTTACCTACAGATTTCACTGACTTTTCTGGTAAAACATACTATTTTAATAATCTCTCCAGGTGACTCTAGTTTACTGGACTTTTAGAAACATTGATTTTTTTAAAATTTAAATTTATTTATTTTAATTGGAGGCTAATTACTTTACAATATTGTATGAAACATTGATTTTTATTTTATTTTTTTTAATGTGAGATTCACTCCAGAAAACAGGACACTGTTGGGAAGTCAGTCTTGCACAGGGAGCTTGTATGCTGGATCTTATTTCATTTCAGCGCCTTTTAGTGGACCTAATGTTCCCCAACTTTCAAAGAAGAATGCTACAATAGATGGGTTGGAATTATCTGGAATGTTCTAGAGAGAAGTTCCGGGATGTAAAGTTGTTCTCAAGGTAGCAATTTACAGACAGCGGCTGGCAAAGGAAAAATTTGCCAGTGTTTCTAAAATCTTAGAAGCAAATTCAGTAACAGAAAAAACTTTGAAAGGAATATGACTGGAGGTTTTCTGTATTTCTTGTTTGTCTGGTGTTGTTTAGATACAGGGTCCGTTCAGACATGTGACATCTGCCTTCCATTGCCCCAGAGGACAGCAGCAGAAGAAACGCATGTTGGTCGCAGTGCTTGAGATACACATTAGCCTTGAAGCTCTTTCTGATATGAGAGTGGATGACCCAAATCTTTGGTGCCCTGATTTTGCATACCCAAGTGAATGAATCTTCCGTAGTTTCTCAAGTAACTAATGCTAATTTTATTTTTTTTAATTTACCCAACACACATTTACTAATTAGTAAGTATATACCTGAGCTTTACTAGGTGATGAGGATGCAGAGGTTGCTTCATAGAACCTCTGCTCTTAAAACACATGCAGGTTGGTGGAAAAAATAACGGTCCATGTCAGTACCCTGGAGAGCAGCGGTTATTTCAAATTGCAAATGATTTTTGCTTGAATTAAGTGTGGTTTTGACTAAATGTCAAGAGTTCTCACCTGCCAATGCAGGAGATCTAAGAAATGTGGGTTCCATCCCTGGGTTGGGATGATCCCCTGGAGAAGGGCATGGTAACCCACTCCATTATTCGTGCCTAGAGAATCCCATGAACAGAGAAGCCTGGTGGGTTACAGTCCATAAGGTCGTGGAGTCAGACATGACTGAAGCACCTTAGGACGCACACACATGAGTTCTAGGGTCCTTTGACAGATACACTGGGTCCTTACAAAACAGCATGGGAGTATTTTTCTATAGGAACCAGCCCAACATAGCCCTACCACACGGAGCATTTGCAGATGAGCACTGAGACTTAAGTATGATGGAGAAGAGCAAAGGTCTAGAAACATGTGAATCAGCTTCATTAGGGCTGCCCCAGGCATGTCGTACTCTCCAATCATCCTTTTCACTCAGACTTTTCATGAAAAAGATGTAGGAGAAATGTAAATTGAACCTGGAGTCGGGGGACTTTTTTAGGATGCAGCCCTGAATGTAGCACAAGGATGTGCCTTTTGTGGTGGAAGCACATGAAGCCCAAAACAGGCAACCCAAGATACTCCAAGAAAGTACTTAAAAACAGAGAAGCAGGAAGTACTCAGCAAGAGAAGAGGACCTGGACTGAAATCTGGTTTAGATTCTTTTAATCTCAGTGGCTTGGGAAAAGCCCTGGAGGGTCATTAGCTAAGGGAGGGGCAGTCATGACCTCAGCACTAACATCTTTACATCAATTCCTGGGGACCCCCTTGTGGCAGCCCTGACTCAGAAAGAAACTCACCAGCTACTGCATCACATCATCTTAGACCACTTCCTGAAGGGCTCTGGGTTTTCCCTAGAAGGCATGTATGTACAGGTCCTATTCACGTACAGATCCTGCCAGGAACCGACAGGGGATCAAGAGGTAGGCAGGCCAGTGTGAAACTGAGGTCTTCTACATAATAAACATACACACCACAACACACAAATAGAGCAGATAGTTCTAGAGATAGGGGGATAAAACAGAAGTCGTATCTTCCTGTGTGTTTATGTATATACACATATACACATGCAGGGGCTTTCCAGGTGGCTCGGCGGTAAAGAAATCTGCTTGCCAATGAAGGAGGCGCAGGTTCTATCCCTGGGTCAGGAGGATCCCCTGGAGAAGAAGATGGCAACCCACTCCAGTATTCTTGTCTGGGAAATCCCATGGACAGAGGAGCTTGACAGGCTACACAGTCAGACACGACTTAACAGCAACAGCAATACACATGCAGTTCTAATATATATGTAAAAAGTAGATTCAGAAGTAGAAAAATAATCCCTCTAGAAGAGGGAGAGAAAAAGTCATTCCATGACATAGGTCAGGCTTTCCCAACTTTCTGTGCCTCAGGATAATTATGCAAAAGCAGAATTCTGTAATCAAATAACCTCAGGAGAGGTTGGATAAAGCAAATTCAGGCTTTGATTGCTGGCCCTCTTAAGATGGTTAATATGCTAGTGGAACTGTAAATCTCTTTTCTCACACTTGTTGCCGTTAGATTCGTTTTATGAAAAACATCTTCAGAGGTGGTCTACAGGGCATCACTTTGGGAAATACTGACCTGGTCTGATGCAGCTGCTTTATTAGAATGTTAGCTCGGCCAGGGCCGTCTGGCAGGCAAGGCAGTGAAAAGAAATATGATGGGTCATAGTTTTTTCATCAAATAGAAACCTGTCTTTTTCACATACTTCATTGAAATGGATTTTTGGATGTAAGGAGGTCATTGAACTATAAAATGAATTATCTATCTAACAATGGCTTAACGGAAAATGTAGAATAATAATTATATTATTAATTACAGTAATAACACTATTATTACATGTATTTCAATTATATTAAATGTTGGGCATAAGCCAAGAACGTGGCCTGAAACCTTAACTTAGGAAAAGACATTTTGTATTGAGGGAAGGAGAGCAGGCCTGTTGCTTTCTGATAATCCTACGTAATAAAAATTATTAAATTTAGAATACCTTGAATACTCATTCATTTATCTATGATTTGGAGAGGAGCTGAAGTTCAACAATTTACATTTCAAATCTGTAGCTGGGTCCAGAGTTGTTTTGTGTTTTTTTTTAATATTATATAATTTTTTTTTCATTAAAAAAATTGAATAATAATTGCTTTACAATATTGAGTTGGTTTCTTCCATAAACCAACATGAATCAGCCATAGGTATACATATGTCCCCTGTGTCCTGAACCCCCCTCCCATCTGCGTGAAGTAAGTCAGAAAGAGAAAGACAAATACGATACATTACCTCATGCATATGGAATCTAGAAAGATGGTACTGATGAAGCTCTTTGCAGGGCAGCAATGGAGATGCAGACAGAGAGAGCAGACTTGTGGACGCAGTAGGGGAAGGAGGGGCTGGGATGGTAGCATGGAAACATATATGTTACCATATATCAGATAGATAGCAAGTGGGAATTTGCTGTGTGACACAGGTAACTCAACCCAGACCTGCTTTTGGATTGAAGGAATAATTTGCACACATTTTTTAACAGGATATGCAGATGACAATGTCTGCACATTCTATAAGACATTTGAAAAGGTGGCCTCTTCTTTTACCAAATAAAAGTCCTTTCAACCCCTCCAAGGATGAACGCATGGGGAATCCTGCAGGCAAGATCACGACTCTCTTCTGAGCCATCTTAGATCTTCTCAGATGCTCAGAGAGATGCCTGAGTGGATGAACAGACTGACAGGGGTGGCTGGTTGAATAACCATAGCCCCATGGCATCGAAGTTAAGGAAGAGAGTTTCCCTTTTTGGATGGCGGGGTTTCTTAGAAAGTAAAGAAGTGCAGAGAATCTTCATCACAGCTGTCTTATCCCCTTGATCTCTTTTGTCTTCATTAGCACAAACCATCTGGGACAGTTAGAGTGAAAGTCCTGATAAGCAGGAAATCATCACTTTCAAACTAATCTAGCACGTCTGTCTTGAGATGGTGATAAACAAGAAAGGTCTAATTGTTAAACAATCAATAACATAGATCTGTATTTGGAGACAGACTACTGGTTCCTCCTTAACTAGCTCTCCCACCACCTCTACCACACAACACTCACATGCACACACACAGACTTTAACCAAGCAGAGTCTGGTTATTTTTTTTTTTTTTTGTACCCATGGTATCCTGTGTTTCTGTTTATCAGAGATCTCACCACATGATGTTGAAATGAACTGTTTATGTGTTCACTAAACACAAAATGTTGCCCTCTTCAAAGATAGGCTCAATATAATCATCTTAAAACCCTACTGACCAGTGGAAAAAGTTCTTACAAATGTGTTGAGTATATTACCTCTAGACAAGTTCCATAGACACTCATTTATGCCATACTTACTGATGGGTTTGACAGATGTTTTCTTCCTTGAAGTAATCCACTCTTTTTCAGATGAGTAGCCAATGAGAAAATAAACTTTTAGTCCAGATTGTCAAACAGAGGTAACACCTCTAAAGCACCAATGTGTATCTTTTTAGGAGAACTATAACTCTGAAACATGGCAAGAGTAATAAAAAAAAAATTGAGACAAACTAGGTCAGTGTTGTTTGTGAATTCAGTCAAATCCAAGGAAATCAGAATGATTGTGTGCCAGATAATGGAAAAATAAATTGTCTTTTTACTGTTATCCTACTCCCAAGTCCACTCTGTGTTCTACCAAAATTCCTTTCTTTCACATCTGGTAAAGAATGGAATTAAAGGTCCATGTAAGGACTGCCCTGGTGGTGCAGTGATTAAGACTTCACCTTCTCATGCAGGGGGTGCACATTCAATCCCTGGTCAGGGAGCTATGATCCCATAAGCTTCGTGGCCAAAACCCCAAAAAACATAAAACAGAAGCAATATTGTAATAAATTCAATAAAGACTTAAAAACAATGGTCCACATCAAATTAAAAAAAAATTTCATGTAAAAGTGAATTTATTTTCTAAAATCTTCCTTCCTTACATGCAAGTAATATGAACTCCTTGGAAGAGAATTAAGAGATTGGGCTGTTTACATTTTGCTTGCATCCTTAAATTGTCCCCACCCCCGAAATATCTTTAGGCATGAGAGTATTATATTCAAGAACAGCACTGTTCAGTATAAATATAATTGACCCACATATATAATTTTAAATTGTCTAGTAGCCTTGTTTAAAAAGTAAGAAAAAGCTTTAAGAATATGTTTTGTTTAACTCAGTACATCCAAAATGTTATTTTAACATGTGGTCAATAGAAAGTTGTATTATGAGATATTTTGCAATTGGAATCTAGTGTATATTTCATATTTACAACACATCTCAATTTGGGCTGGTCACATTTCAGAGTTCAGAAGCATGTGTGCAGGTGGTTACTATTTTGGACAATAGCAGTCTGTAAAACCTATCACATCAGAGCAAAGATCTCTTGTTTTTTTTATGGTATCTATGGTTTTGTTGAGAATGTATTAGTACCTGAATTGGTGTATCTAATTGTGCTGAGTTGAGATACAGTATCTGATAACAAATATTTATTGAGTTTTTAATGTGTTCTTAGCTTTGTTCTAGGCATTGAGAATGTGGTTGTGAAAAAAACAAGTCAAAATTTCCTCCCTCATGGAGCTAGTGTTCTGTCAGTAGGAGACAGACAATAAAATAGACAAACTTACTTAAGTATCAATAAATGGTAAAGAAAAAGCTTAAACTAGGTGAAGAGATGTAGAGAGTAGTGATGAAGGAATTTAAGTTTAAGGAACAGCTATCAGGCCAAGTCTCACTCAGAAGGTAGTGTAATTGGTTAAAGACTCTCACACTGGCAGCATTTCAGGGAAATCATGGTCTTGGGTAACTTTCCATTTTATTTTAGTAAAGAAGATTGATGATGCAATGTATAAGTTACTTTTCTGATTAAAGTTTTTTAATTAAAAAGTTTGATGTATCTATAAAACGGAATGAATTGGGACAAAAATTCTCTCATTCAACAAATAGCTTGGGAAAGGGAACCACATGCTAGTGTTGGGGATGCAATAGTGAGGAAAATAAACAGTTTCTGCTCTTCTGGGGTTTGCATCCTAGAGAGAGAATTAATGTACTAATTACATATTTGTGCCAATAAATATGTAATTAAAACTGGAGTTGGTACCATGATCTCATACCACGAAAGGACCCAAACCAGTGAGAGTGGACGGAAGCCCCAGTTCTCTGAGCCAGGACTGATGGGAGAAGTGGAGAAAGCATTCCTGGAGGAAGGCACAGAATGCGGGAATGCTCTTGGCAGTGAATTGAAGAATCAAAACTGTAGGTCGTCTGTCCAGAGGGAGGGGACAATTCTACAAAATGAACCTGAGATTTAGGCTGGGATCCACAGGAACTTATAGGCCAATTTCCTTCACAAAAAATCCACCTTAAGAGTCCCGGTCCATTGTGACGATGGCTAAAAAGAATTTTCACTTCTAAGGGACCAAACTGAGAAACACTCAGGGTGATCTTCAAATGGTCTTTGGACAATATAGGGCTTCCCTGGTGGCCCAGGTGATTAAGAATCTGCCTGCAATGTGGGAGATCTGAGTTTGATCCCTGGATCAGGGAGATGCCCTGGAGAAGGTAGTGGCAACCAACTCCAGTATTCTTGCCTGGAGAATTCCATGGACAGAGGAGCCTGGTAGGCTATAGTCCATAGGGTCGAAAAGAGTCACACATGATTGAGCAACTAACACTTTCACTTTCTGGACAGTATAAGATATAAAAGACCTGCTGAGGCAAAATGAAGGAAAGAAAAAAAAAAGTTTACAAAAAGTTTCCTTATAGAGGATGGCAGTTACTTGCTTTGGGACTCCATTTGATGCCGCCATTTAGTCCAACACACTCCACTCTTTCAGTTCCCCTGTCTGCAGGCTCTTTCTTCAACCTATGGGTTGGTCCATCCCATGGCTCTCAGACCTGAGATGGGGGCAGGGCTGGAAGTTATGTCACCAAGAACAAAGAGGAGAGAGGTCAATTGTACGGGATAAAGATGGGGTGCTGGAAGCCCAGGCGAATTTCTGGAAATAATCCCCAGTTCCTTTACTTGTTCTTTTATTCTTATGGGACTCCTAAGCCAGACCCATAAGAACTTTTTGTGTGTGCTAAGTTGCTTCAGTCACGTCCGACTCTTTGTGACCCTTTGGACTGTAGCCTGCCAGAGTCCTGTGTCCATGGGATTCTCCAGACAAGAATACTGCAGTAGGTTGCCATGCCCTCCTCCAAGCAATCTTCCTGACCCAGGGATCGAACCCAAGTCTCTTGTTTGGGTCTCCTGCATTGGTGGGTGGATTCTTAACCACTGTGCCACTTGGGAAGACAAGTTTCCATTGTACCCAGAGTTTATTGAGACTGCATTTCCATTTGTTGTTGTTGTTTTTTTTTTTGTATCTGTCCAGTAGAGTGTAAACTTCCAGAGGGCAGGGCATTGCCTTGTTATTCCTGTATCCTCGATGAGCAGAACACTGCCTAGTGTATAGTAGATGCTTAAGAAGCTCTGATTAAATACACGCTTATGTAGCTAAAATTTAATTACCAAACGATTGAATGCCCAAATGTATCAATTTAGCACTCAGTTTATCATTGAGTTGTCATTTATCATTGCAAGTGTTTGAAAACACCTTGAAAACAACTTTGAAAGTGTTTCATAGATTTGAGAGGAAAGAGAGAGAGAGGAAATGAAATTGAGAGCATTTGTGTACCAAGATATTGTTTTCTATTTTTGTTCGTAAAGTCCTGGATACCTCACCCTCACTTCAGTCTCACACTTGCACGGTCTTGAGACATGTGGCGAAAGTATCAGCACAGTGGCCCATTTTCCTTTGACAGAACCACCATACCAGGAACTTATGACACAGTAAAAGCATATCCTCTCCCACGGCACAGAATCCTCACCAGGGCAAGGTGGGCAGCTCTCTGTACGGTGGGATTCTGCAGGTCCTCAGAGTGTTGTCAACAACTGATCTTGTCTGCCAGCTTGCCATTAGGTATGACATTTCTGCAACTGAAATTGTTCCTTTCGCATAAGATGGTATCTTCCGAAATTTACTTGTTACACACAAAGCAGGTCCCCAGGATGGATATCACATTCAAGGCTAATGAACAGAATGGCTTGGCAGAATTGGTTCCTACTGCTAGAGAATGCACCTTAGAGAAGGTGCCCTTGGAGAATGGGCCACGAGAAGGTTCTTGATGAAGAATTTGATGTCGAGAAATTTGAGTCTGAAGTATCGAGAGCAGGTGGAGATGGGAAACTCAGGTGTGAAGCTTAGTTGTGTGTAGTAGCTCAAAGGCTCAGGGGTCCATTTGAAAAAAAAGAGGGAAAGTGGATCCAGATGGACCCGCTTCTCCGAGTCTTCACAGCTTCTTCCTGCTTGCTACTAAGTTGGGCTTTCAAGGTTAGGACACGTTTTTCATGATGTGTATGAGATATCACAAGACATCTTGGTTTCTCTGTTTTCTTGCAAAAGTGTAAAACTCTCTCTTTCCAGGGTGTGTCTCGTTGCCACAATTGAGAAGTGCAACGTTTGACAGCAGCAGCACCTTTGATAATAGAATGGAACTTTGTGGCCACTTTTCTCTTATGATTGTGCTGAAAGAAAACAAAAAACAGGCTCAATGTTATGCAGGAAAGGCCTGAATCAAGCAACAAAATATTTTTTGGAAGAGATGATTAACATGGCAGGGTCACAACCTTTCATTGGCCCAAGTAGAGGATCTCTGCTAAATCCTGTCCTGTGAAGCGCCTTTCCTTTTTTACTGTGTGACATGGGAGGGACTCTGTGAGAGCATTTTCCCCTAAGAGCACAGATACGGATGAGATGTCCAGTGTAATTAATAACCACAAATGATTGAAACATGGGACTGAAAACTTAGGATCTCCATTCCCTATAAATTTCCAGGTTTATTACCTGAATTGTCAGCCTTGCTCTTTAAAACCCACTGCTGCTGCTAAGTCTCTTCAGTCGTGTCCAACTCTGTGCGACCCACCAGGCTCCCCCATCCCTGGGATTCTCCAGGCAAGAACACTGGAATGGGTTGCCATTGCCTTCTCCAATGCATGAAAGTGAAAAGTGAAAGGGAAGTGGCTCAGTCGTGTCCGACTCTCAGCGACACCATGGACTGCAGCCTACCAGGCTCCCTCCACCCATGGGATTTTCCAGGTAAGAGTACTGGAGTGGGGTGCCATCGCCTTCTCCCATCTATTTGCTTACCTATGCCAACCTGGAGTTGGGAGTTTGAGGAAGACCTAATTTTCCAGATACTCACCATGTGTGTGTGTTTTTTTTTTTTTTATTTTACCTTACAAGTGTAGACTCAAAAAATTTGTTGTTGTTGTTTAGTCACTAAGTTATTTCCAACTCTTTACAACCCCATGGACTGCATCACACCAGGCTTCCCCACCTTTCACTACCTCCTGGAGTTTGCTCAAACTCACATTCATTGAGTCACTGATGCCATCCAACCATCTCATCCTCTGTCACCCCCGTCTCCTCCTGCCCTCTGTCTTTCCCAACATCTGGTTCTCATCAATCATTTGTCTTTCTCTAGAACTTATTGGGAGCCCAAGAAGTATTTTTTCTAAGGCAAAAAAAAAAAAACAAAAGATGTCTAATGCAAGGAGTGAAAAATGAGCTTTTTATGTTTTACACTGACCACAACACACAGTTGGGAAAATTTGAATAACTCTAGCTCAATGTGTAAAGGTGCTTCAAAAAGCCTATAAAGTGCTTTCTGATGTATTTTCCTCATTTGATTCTTCTAAACTTGTGAAACAGTGCTTACCCCATTTCAGATATGAGATACTGAGGCTCAGAGAAGTGGACCAGTGAGAGACAAGGCCACGCAGCTCAGAAGGCATTGAGCTGACACCAAAACTTGCCTGCAGGCTGTGTAGTTTCAAGTCTCATCAACAAGAGAGACAAAGATGTCTTGGCCACCCAAAGGTTTATTTTGATGCATTTTAAACTCCAGGCCAACAAGCAGACATACAAAACTCCCCACTGAACGCTGAAACATCCCCAACCAAATGCAAACAACCCCAAATGGGAATTACTTTTTCCTTAGAGGAGGCAGATAGAGATGGGTACCTGCCTGGTGGGTATCAACAACACTCAGCTCCAACTGGCCTCCTGGTTCCCCTCGATTTTCCTCAACCAAGCCTCCGAGGCTCTAATTCATCAGACTGAAGGTCTGGGAATTTATCGCTCTTCCATCAGTATTCTTGCTGACGACTGATTTAAAGATATGAATCTCCTCGATTATCTAAGAGTTAGGGAGAACTGAATCCAAATTTTGCTGACAGGGAGCTGAGAACCCAGGGCAGTACCTAAGACTATGACTGGCAATTAATTAGACAGATAGCATCTTACTTTTGGAAAGGTCCTTAGAGGTTGAATCCAATCTCTCTCCTAGTGCAGGAAGCCTGACAAATAGCCATCAGGCATTTGCTGCTGGGACAGGAATTTTCCCGTATCTCCACTATTGGTAGTTGGGCCCTTGTGAGAATATCTTGCCTTCAGGGAATTTAATTCAAAGCCCTCTTACACTGTAAATCTATGTTCTGACCTCATTCTGCCCTCTGGTACTTGTAACGAATATGGTTACTTGTCCATTTGTATGTTCTTCCCCAGATATTTGAAGTTAGCTGTCTTGGCTTTCTTAAAACATCTCTTCTCCAGCAAAACATACTCAGCTTCTCCAACTCTTTCTGTATTTGCTGATTTTCATGACCCTTGACTCTCTCCAGATGGTCCCTTGTTTGGATTTTTTTTTCTTCTATTTTTTTTTTTTTAAGTGAAATGTCCATAGCTGATTAGGGTCTGTTTTTCCTGCTTAATTTGTCCCAGTATTAATGTACTTTTAATATCTTTACTGGTCATGAGCTCACCAGTGGGGCTATGTATATGGTGGTCAGCGACAGGATCACTTCCCCAGCTCTGTAACCCACCGGAGATTACCAAATGAGAACTGGTTTTCTTCATGTAATTTATCTCAGAAGCCACACTACCAGCGAGAGGACAAGAACGAATTGTCATGTGAAGGCCACAACTAACACAATTGTCACTTACAACCAGTTTTTGCTTCCATAAGCAAAACCAGCTTTTTTGTTTATCTAGTACTGCATCTCTCAAAATACAGAGAAAAAACAGGTAAGAGACTAGTTTACCAAGGACTTGACAAAGAGCCTATGAGGGAGACTGAGTGACATTTGGAAAGTTGGCAAAAGCCACCAGAGTCAAAGCAAATTCTGAAAAAGAAAGAAAAAAAAAAAAGATTGTGGCTACGCTCTGCTCAACCAGGCCACACCTGTTTTCAGAAACCACCGAGTGTTCTGCAGATAAACAAAGATGCCAGCTCTGACAGTCTCTAAGGCAACGAGATACAGATCACCCCTGCACACGGACAAGATAGAAAGAGACATTGGTGACAAAACAGTGAGCCCAGTCTTCAAACTACTCAATGGTGTAGTAACAGCTGGAGTGAATTCTGCCCCAGGGGCTCATTCAGTCTCCAACCCTAAACTCTAGCTCTAATGGAGAGAACCCTGCAGTTAGAGAAACACTTGTAGGATCTGGACCCCACTTCTTAAGCAATCATCCCATGACTCACGGGAACCTGAAAATGAGCTTCTGGGGCAAGAAGACACGATGCATCTCTTCTCTGGGTTCCCATTTCCTCACCTGCAAAATAATGTTTTGTTGTTGTTCAGTTGCTCAGTCACGTCCAACTCTTTGTGACCCCATGGACTGAGGCACACCAGGCTTCCCTGTCCATCACTCTCCCCTGGAACTTGCTCAGACTCATGTCTATGAGTTGGTGATGCCATCCAACCATCTCATCCTCTGTCATCCCCTTTTCCTCTTGCACTCAATCTTTCCCAGCATCAGGGTCTTTTCCAATAAGTCAGTTTGTCATATCAGGTAGCCAAAATATTGGAGTTTTAGCTTCAGCATCAGTCCTTCCAATGAAAATGATGTTTATGTGGCTAGGATTCACGAGGGTCTGCACTTGGTGGTAAGCCAGTGAATTTGGCTCGCTATTGAGCAGGTTGGATATAGGAAATCACCATTAAAATAGAACAATGTCTCTGATTTCTGAACTTTATGTCTATTAAAGACGGATAATATCAGGCTTTCTCATTTTGTGATATTTCCAACTTGAGATATTTTAAAAGGAGTAAAGGAAAGAAGTGGTTTTTAAGAAGTTGGCAGAGACGCAAGATGGATCCAGGAGCTGGAATGGGGGCTTGTGTATTGTCTTGAAATCATTGTACTGGGGTTATTTATGCCTGTTTTTCTTGGTCCCTAGACTTTGAGCTGCTATGTCTTGTCCACTGGTGCCATTCCCACTCTCTTGATTGGTATGTTCCTCACCTTATTGGGTCCCAAGTGATAACTGTTGAGTTGAATCACTTGTTGCTTTGAGGAGATACGGCTTAAAGACCATGCGGATAAACTGGAATCTCATGGCTCAGGACATGGGAAACCACACTGCAAAGTCAGAATAATTAATAATTTAATGAACTTTGAAAAATATCAGAATAATAAATGTCAATGACAAGTATTAGTTTCTGGAGCCTAATTATAAACAGCAGCAGAAAGAGTAACTTAAATGATCAACTGATCAAATGGCTACTGCTGCTGCTAAGTCGCTTCAGTCATGTCCAACTCTGTGCGACCCCATAGACGGAAGCCCACCAGGCTCCCCCGTCCCTGGGATTCTCCAGGCAAGAACACTGGAGTGGGTTGCCATTTCCTTCTCCAATGCATGAAAGTGAAAAGTGAAAGGGAAGTGGCTCTGTCGTGTCCGACTCTTAGCGACCCCATGGACTGCAACCCACCAGGCTCCTCCATCCATGGGATTTTCCAGGCAAGAGTACTGGAGTGGGGTGCCGTTGCCTTCTCCAGATCAAATGGCAACCATCTTTAATTAAAAGGCCTGGCTGGTTGGGATAAGAATTGTTAAGTGGAGATGACTGAGGGGCAAAATGTATAGAATTAATTATGATGGTAAATACAACCAGCTTTATATCAACACCAAGGTGTACAGTGGAGACATCAAAATAAAATTCTAAATCTCACCCTGTCCATATTTATTTTATAGTTTATTGTCAAAAACTTTTAAAATACAAACAACCAAAGATAAAACCAAAATTCACACAAAGTCCTATCAGCAAGAAATAAAATAGCTGTTTTAGTATTATGAAGGCATACATATTTTTTTAGTTCGTTTGTCTCTGCAAATATCACAATATATATCACACATTCATATACACATTTTAGGTTTTTGTTTCTTTAAAAGTAAAACTGATACATACATTTTGTTTTGTAATTACTATGTTGCTTAGTATCAGATCAGATCAGTCGCTCAGTCGTGTCCGACTCTTTGCGACCCCATGAACCGCAGCACGCCAGGCCTCCCTGTCCATCACCAGCTCCCGGAGGTCCCTCAGACTCACATCGATCGAGTCAGTGATGCCATCCAGCCATCTCATCCTCTGTTGTCCCCTTCTCCTCCTGCCCTCAATCCCTCCCAGCATCAGAGTCTTCTCCAATGAGTCAACTCTTCGCATGAGGTGGCCAAAATACTGGAGTTTCAGCTTTAGCATCATTCCTTCCAAAGAAATTTCAGGATTGATCTCCTCCAGAATGGACTGGTTGGATCTTCTTGCAGTCCAAGGGACTCTCAAGAGTCTTCTCCAACACCACAGTTCAAAAGCATCAGTTCTTCGGCGCTCAGCCTTCTTCACAGTCCAGCTCTCACATCCATACATGACCACAGGAAAGACCATAGCCTTGACTAGGCGAACCTTTGTTGGTAAAGTGATGTCTCTGCTTTTGAATATGCTATCTAGATTGGTCATAACTTTCCTTCCAAGGAGCAAGCGTCTTTTAATTTCATGGCTGCAGTCACCATCTGCAGTGATTTTGGAGCCCAGACAAACAAAGTCTGACACTGTTTCCACTGTTTCCCCATCTATTTCCCATGCAGTGATGGGACCAGATGCCATGATCTTCGTTTTCTGAATGTTGAGCTTTAAGCCAACCTTTTCACTCTCCACTTTCACTTTCATCAAGAGGCTTTTTAGCCCCTCTTCACTTTCTGCCATAAGAGTGGTGTCATCTGCATATCTGAGGTTATTGATATTTCTCCCGGCAATCTTGATTCCAACTTGTGTTTCTTCCAGTCCAGCATTTCTCATGATGTACTCTGCATATAAGTTAAATAAACATGGTGACAATATGCAGCCTTGACGTACTCCTTTTCCTATTTGGAACCAGTCTGTTGTTCCATGACCAGTTCTAACTGTTGCTTCCTGACCTGCATACAGATTTCTTAAGAGGCAGATCAGGTGATCTGGTATTCCCATCTCTTTCAGAATTTTCCATAGTTTATTGTGATCCACACAGTCAAAGGCTTTGGCATAGTCAATAAAGCAGAAATAGATGTTTTTCTGGAACTCTCTTGCTTTTTCGATGATCCAGCGGATGTTGGCAATTTGATCTCTGGTTCCTCTGCCTTTTCTAAAACCAGCTTGAACATCAGGAAGTTCACGGTTCACATATTGCTGAAGCCTGGCTTGGAGAATTTTGAGCATTACTTTACTAGCGTGTGAGATGAGTGCAATTGTTCGGTAGTTTGAGCACTCCTTGGCATTGCCTTTCTTTGGGATTGGGATGAAAACTGACCTTTTCCAATCTTGTGGCCACTGCTGAGTTTTCCAAATTTGCTGGCATATTGAGTGTAGCACTTTCACAGCATCATCATTCAGGACTTGGAATAGCTCCACTGGAATTCCATCACCTCCACTAGCTTTGTTCGTAGTGATGCTTTCTAAGGCCCATTTGACTTCACATTCCAAGATGTCTGGCTCTAGGTCAGTGATCACATCATCATGATTATCTGGGTCTTGAAGCTCTTTTTTGTACAGTTCTTCTGTGTATTCTTGCCACCTCTTCTTAATATCTTCTGCTTCTGTTAGGTCCACACCATCTCTGTCCTTTATCGTGCCCATCTTTGCATGAAATGTTCTTTTGGTATCTCTGATTTTCTTGAAGAGATCCCTAGTCTTTCCCATTCTGTTGTTTTCCTCTATTTCTTTGCATTGATCACTGAAGAAGGCTTTCTTATCTCTTCTTGCTATTCTTTGGAACTCTGCATTTAGATGTTTATATCTTTCCTTTTCTCCTTTGCTTTTCGCTTCTCTTCTTTTCACAGCTATTTGTAAGGCCTCCCCAGACAGCCATTTTGCTTTTTTGCATTTCTTTTCCATGGGGATGGTCTTGATCCCTGTCTCCTGTACAATGTCACGAACCTCATTCCATAGTTCATCAGGCACTCTATCTATCAGATCTAGGCCCTTAAATCTATTTCTCACTTCCACTGTATAATCATAAGGGATTTGATTTAGGTCATACCTGAATGGTCTAGTAGTTTTCTCTACTTTCTTCAATTGCTTAGTATAGTGGGGCATATTTCCATGTTATTTCAATATTCTCTACTTTTCATAGCTGTGTATTATTTCATTATATTTATGTATCATACATAGCATATTAATGGACATTTAGACTGACTCCAAAGTTTTTCTTCCCCCATTTTGTTTTGGTTGTGTTTGGTCAAAACTTCTGCAAATATTGTCTTCTGGAAAGTTCATGCATTTTGTTTTCCTTCTAGCAGTATATATGGGGTCTGTTATCTTCTAATGTAAGAGGAAGTGTGGCTATCACTTTAAATGGCATGACACACATCTTCCTAATAATTAAAAAGCCTTTGCTATTAAAAATGAGAAGAATTTAGAGCAAGGGACTTAGTCATCAGATTGCTCTACACTGATTAGGCCCCCAAAGTCGATGGCTAGAACACTCCAACACTGGTTTTTAACATAAGATTTAAAATCAGGTCAAAATAGTATTACCCCAGGAAACTTTTACATCATCAAGAGTTCAGTGAATATTATTACCCATAAGAGAAAAATTTCTCAAAGCTGTGTTCTTATATTTAAAAAGTGATCAAAGAGAATTGAGGCGAAAACAATGAAATATAAAATAGTCTTCAAAGTATTTCTGCCTGGTGGTTGCACTCTCCCTGTGGTCTTTCCACTTTTGTCTTCTCTCCAAATACTTTTCATAAGCATCTTGCCAGTGGTCCATGCCCCAGAGACTTCACCGGCTGCTATCTCAAAATTTCTCTTTTCCTCTTCTTCTGTGAAAGCCAGAGTGACAGTTTAGCTGGTGAGAACACAGGACTAGTGAGCGCAAAGCTGCCTGATTTGGGCTATTTAGCTTTGAGTAGGACAAAATAAATCAAAGCAGGAGATGTAAGAGATACAGGTTCGATCTCCGAGTCGGGAAGATCCCTGGAGGAAGGCAGGGCAACCCACTCCAGTACTCTTGCCTGGAGAATGCCCATGGGCAGAGGAGCCTGGCAGGCTACAGTCCATAGGGTCACACAGAGTCAGACATGACTGAAATGACTTAGCATGCATGCGTGAAGGACAAAATAAAACACTTCTCTGTAGACCCAGACCATCTATCTCTCACTCATAACAGCTCAACAGCGAAGAAAAGATGGCTGTTGGATGGCTCAGGACAACTTGTCATAACAGCTAGGAAAAATACTTACTGTTGAAGTCTGACTTGCACTGAGTCAGGAATATGATCACATGCAGAACATAGTAGCTTTCTCCCTCCACAGTCTTCCTGTGAAAATCCTTTGAGATATGATGACCAGCCAAAAGCCTATAGCTGGCAACCATATTGAGATCGAAACAGAGCATAATTCTTATGGTCAAATGCCCCATTCGTAAAGGGGAAAACCCTTCCTTGAATTTGAAGACTGTTTCATTTCTTTAGTGATGTTAGGCTTGTTGTGTAATCACTGAGCTGTGTCCAACTCTTTGTGACCCCATGGACTGTAGCCCACAGGCTCCTCTGTCTTTGGAATTTCCCAGGTAAGAAGACTCGGAGAAGGCAATGGCAAGCCACTCCAGTACTCTTGCCTGGAAAATCCCATGGATGGAGGAGGCTGGTGGGCTGCAGTCCATGGGGTCACTACGAGTTGGATGTGACTGAGCGACTTCACTTTCACTTTTCACTTTCACACAATGGAGAAGGCAATGGCAACCCACTCTAGTGTTCTTGCCTGGAGAATCCCAGGGACAACAGAGCCTGGTGGGCTGCCGTCTATGGGGTCACACAGAGTCGGACATGACTGAAGTGACTTAGCAGGTAAGAAGACTGGAGTGGGTTGCCATTTCCTTCTCCAGGGGATCTTCTTGATCCCAGGATTGAACCCACGTCTCCTCGCAGAACAATCTGAGCCACCAGGGAGGCCCCGATGTTGGGCTTAGTGTGAAATAACTAACTCTGACCTTTCTCCATGCTTGACTTCCAGAATACAGGTAGAGCTTAGAGGGGCTGAGGCCTGATTGTACAGACCTGAGTCCTAGCTCTTCCACTGATTCCTGAGCCCCAGCTCTTCCATCGCGTGGCCCTGGCGAGTCTCTCAACCTCTTTGGGCCTCAGCTTCCAGGTTAATCAGAAATGAGTGACGACAGCACTTACCCCCTGGGAGCGTCCTGAAGATGAAACCAGCAAACGCACAGAGAGCGCTTAGACCAGCGCCTGTCACATGCTCACTGCTCCCTAAGTGTTAGGGGCTCCTGTGGTTGTCACTCCTCTGTTCTGACCTGTGTCTGGACACATGGCTTTGTCTAGGATTGCCCTGGCAGCCTTGGTGTTGTCTCACCACAGCTCATGTGAGTCTAGGAATATTTACTGAGAGCTGTAATTCTAAACCCCAAAGGGCCCTAAGGCATGAGTGAAGGCTGTGGGAAATGTGAACAGGGCACCAGAGCGTCATTGCTTTCACTTAAACGGTTGCTGTTTTACCAGCCTTTTCCCGCCCATCAGCACAAGACACATCCACAGGGTGATAAGAAACATACCTGGCAGTTGGATCAACAGAGCAGAGTGGACTGGAGCCCAGCCACAGACCGGCCTGTGCCATTCAGCCTGTGAATACCTGGGGTCCCCACCCCTTCTCCTTCCTCCTGTGATGACAGGAGCAGGCCATGCACGAGCTTGTGAACGTGTGTGTGCACATGATTCCCACAGCCACTTCCAGCAGCCCTGGTTCCTGATCTAGGGGAGCAGCTACTTGGGTCAGATGAGGTGATTCCGTGATGTTCCTGGTTCCAGGCTCTGGCGAAAGGTTGAAGGGAGAGGCTTCAGGGCAGGGCCCAGAACAAGGTCTTGCCTGGAACATGTAACCTGCCTCCCACTTCTTCTCCCTCAGGCTCCCCAGCTCAGGGAAGCCAGGGCATGAGAAGAGTTGGTTAACTTGGTTGTGTCCCCACCTCCCCTGTATCATTCCCTTCGGAGCCACACACCATCTATTGTGCTGACAACGTCTGTCCCTGGAGGCCATTCGAAATAGGTTTAAGAACATATTGTTCCTAGATTTATGGTGACTGCAGCCAATCAGTTGGAAAAAATCCCATTACATCAGAAAACACAGTTGGGAATTCAAATCTCTTTCCTTCAATGTTTGTCAGGCAGTGTCTTCTCTCACCTAGGTCCAACTTACTTTTTGATAGTAAATGAGACAGAGTAAGGCTGAATTTTTAGCCAGATCAATGGCCAGAGAGACCAGGGAGATGACAGAATGCTTGTGAAAGGCCAGCACTGACCTGCAGCTGACTTCTCCAGAAGAAATAGAAACAACAGAACCTCAAGCCTAATCTTACGAGTTCATCAGAGCTCCACCATTCTGCCAATGCAGGAGACGTAAGAGACACGAGTTCCACCCCTGCATTGGGAAAATCCCCTGGAGGAGGGCATGACAACCTACTCCAGTATTCTTGCCCAGGAAATCCCATGGACAGAGGAACCTGGAGGTCTACAGTCCATAAGATCGCAGAGAGTCGGATACGAATGAAGTTACTTAGCACATCCTCGTAAAAACTATCAGCATTAAGAACCCTTAACCTCAGTGTTTATTGCAGCACTATTTACAATAGCCGAGACATAGAAGCAACCTAAATGACCATCAACAGAGGATGGATAAAGAAGATATGGGACATATACATGATGGAATATGACTTAACCAGAAGAAAAAACAATGAAGCAATGCCATTTGCAACAACGTGGATGGACCTGGAGATTATTTTACTAAGCGAAGTAAGTCAGAGAAAGATGAACATCACATGATATCACATATGTGAATCTAAAGGGAAAAAATAACACAAAAGAACTTCACAAAACAGAAACAGACTCAGTCTTTGAAAACAAACTTACGGTTAACAAAGTGTAAAGGTGGTGGGGAGGGATAAATTAGGAGGTTGGGATTTACTTATATACTCTATTATGTATAAAATAGATAACCAATGAGGACCTGCTGTATAGCACAAGGAACTCTACCCAATATTCTGTAATAACCTATATGAGAAAAGAATCTGAAAAAGAGTACATATATGTATATGTAATACTGAACCACTTTGCTGTATGCCTGAAACTAACACAACATTGTAAACCAACTGTACTCCAATATAAAATAACAATTAAATTAAAAAAGAACTCAATACTTGTTTTACACTTCACCTCTACACAAAGCTTTCACATTCATTATGCATCTCATCTTCACAAGCCCAGTAGATGGACACTCCCAGCTTGCCAATTTAAAGATGGTGGCTCAGATGGTAAAGAATCTGCCTGCAATGCAGGAGACCCTGGTTTGATGCTTGGGTAGGGAAGATCCCACAGAGAATGGAATGACAACCCACTCCAGTATTTTTGCCTGGAGATTTTCATGGACAGAGGAGCCTAGCAGGCTACAGTCCGTGGGGTCACAAAGAGTCAGACACGACTGAGCAACTAATCACACACACACACACACACACACAGACAATCTCAAGGGCTTTCCTGATGGCTCAGCAGGGAAATAATCCACTTGCCAATGCAGGAGTTGAGGGTTTGATCCTTGCTCCATGTTTCCACTGCAGGAGGGGGCACAGGTTCGATGCCTGGTCTGGGAACTAACACCCCACACGCTATGCAGTGAGGTCAGAAAAACAAAACAAAACAGAAACATATACTAGAATGGGGAAATGGAGGCATGCATGTTTTAACAGTTAGCACAAGGACTTATCCAAGGTCAGAGAGTGAGTCAGAGGAAAAAACTGAGTTCCTGGTGATCTGATCTGGTCCTAAAGATTCCCTGGGGAGAACCATCTCTGCAGAAATACGTGCATGGCCAACACTTTCGCCAGCAGATGTTTTATCAAGCCTACTGTACAATGAGGCCCGCCCTGGCCTATCTGTTCCTATCTGCTTTTATTATGCTTTGGGGCTGTAGCACGATAAGACCTCCCATATGGTACTTGTATTAACATTAAATAATGACCATTGTGTTGTGTATACTATCACCATAGAAATATTTACTTAGTGGAACACAGACACCGGTCAGGCATGGTGATTGAAAACAAGCTAATCATAAAAACCATTCATGCTCACATCTATTTATAAAATCTGTTTCTCTTGTGCCAGTTAAGTACAGGCTTTGTGCTAAACAAACACACGCAAACCTTCTGCACACCCAGGGACATGAAAGACAGCCCTTCCCCCCTTAGCCAGCCAGGCCCTGGGGTGTGTCCGTGTGTGAAATAGCAGGCGTGTTTCTGGGGCTCGACAAGGTTCCTCGCAGGCTGAGGCTGGCCCATGCTTTCTGGGCTCCTTTCTTTTCTCCTGTGCTAATGTCCCTCCAGGGGCCATTCAGGCCTCGGGTTCTCAAACCTGGGTGTGCTCAAAAGCAGCAGGGGTACCTGTTGCAATTGCAGTTTCCACTGCACACCCGAGAACCCTTTTGAGTTGTGACAAGTGGGGCCTGGGAAATGGATTTATAAACCCTCTAGTGGTTCTGGTTTTGAAAGTCTATTTTCTTCACTTGAAAAAGGGTCCTGTCCTCTGGGCTGTGAGGGTGGGCCCCTACCTGCTGCTCCTCCCTGCCTATAGCAGATGCTAGGGAGCTCAGCGCCCTGGCTCCTGGGGGCTGCTTTTGTGTTTCTTTCTTTTTTTTTTTTTTTTAAGATCAGTTTTATTTGTTTTGGAACAAACTAGTATCAACCAACGGAGAAGGCAATGGCACCCCGCTCCAGTACTCCTGCCTGGAAAATCTCATGGACGGAGGAGTCTGGTGGGTTGCAGTCTATGGGGTGGCTGAGGGTCGGACACAACTCAGTGACTTCACTTTCACTTCTCACTTTCGTGCATTGGAGAAGGAAATGGCAACCCCACTCCAGTGTTCTTGCCTGGAGAATCCCAGGGACAGCGGAGCCTGGTGGGCTGCCATCTATGGGATCGCACAGAGTCGGACATGACTGAAGCAACTTAGCAGCAGCAGCAGCAGCAGCAGAAGTATCAACCAAACTAGTGAATACATTTTCACTTTTGTTGCATATCCCAAATCAATGAATCTTAACAATGAAATGATGCAGAAAACGGAACATCATATTGATGAACTTGAGGATCTGCTTTATTTTCTTGGTTAGCTTTTTATTTTGTATTGGGTTACAATGATGTGATAGTTTCAGGTGAACAGGAAAGGGACTCAGGGATACATACACATGTATCCATTCTCCCCCAAACGCCCCTCTCATCCAGGCTGCTACATAGCATTGAGCACAGTTGCCCGTGCTTTACAGTAGGTCCTTGTTGGCTATCCATTTAAAATACAGCAGTGTGTTCATGTCCCTCCCAAACTCCCTAACTGTCCTGAGGGCTGCTTTTTGATGCCTTTGAATTGTGTTTCAAGAGATACCAGCGATTTCCATTAACGCAAACTCTTAAAAACAGCCAAGTGGCTGAGAATCTGGATCTGCAGTCAGTTTGTATCTATCTCTGCAATGTACTAACCACATGGTCTCTGCAATGATGGAGCCCCTCCAGACACCATATTTATATTTTTTTAACTTATAAAATAAGGATAATGATACCACCTGCCCCATCGAGTTGATGGGAGAGTAGAGGTCATCACGCGTGTCTGGCACACAGCCCCTCTCGTGAGCAGTTCTGTTTCAGAAATAGGTTGGGCAGGCCTTTCAGGTCCAGGCATGTGGGAAGATGCCACCTGAGAGAACACAGTGCATAGAAAAGGGCAGAGAGCCTGTGTTGATACCTGACCCTGCCACCAAAGGACAGTAACTGGGGGCTGGTCCCTGTCCTTCTCTGGGAGAATCTATGAAATGCTACCTGTGACATGAGTAGGCAGCAGTCGTACAAACGCTCTGAGCAGGGGAGCCTTTAGATGTGAAGAAAGTAACAGAGTATCTGCTGGTGTTTATACTCTCCTGTTCATTGACACATCGTGACAAAAGGTTTTTACGTATTCTGTAATTTTAAATTTTATATTAACATTTATTCACCCCAACCCTATTTACGTTGATTTGGGAAATAGGCTTGTTTTGCATGACAGATGTTGTTGATCAGACAACAGACAGTGTTTGACCAGTCATTAAGGACACCCAGTAGTTAACGATTGTTTCAAGTGGGGGTCACCGGGTGCAATGGTTGTTTTTTAAATCTTTCAGCCACACCACATGGCACATGGGATCTTAGTTCCCAGATCACGGGGGAACTCGTGCCCCCCTGCACTGGCAGCATGGAGTCTTAGCCACTGGACCATCAGAGAAGCTTGCTTTTTACTAGATCATTCTTGGTTAAGTAATGGGATCTGAAAGCCCAAATTGTGAAATGGATTCCCTGGGAGCTGCTTCACTGTTTCTCCCCCTCACTTCTGATTTTCAGCCAGGAAAGATTTGTCAGGTGGCTCTGTTTACTCAATAAATCATTTCTGAGCACCTACTGTAGGGAGGTGCAGTTCTAGAAGCTTGGGACGTGTCAGGGACACAAGCTCCACCCTTCCTAGTGAATGCATGCCTCTCTAGTCTCTCACAAGGGGTCCCAGGTCTCTGAGGCTGAAATGCCTGGGAGGACCCAGGGGGAAGCAGTGAGGTTTGCTCAGGCCACTTGCTCTGTCCTTTATCCCTTCCCACCCTTTTCAGTACTTCTTCCCCTACTTTACTTTTTTTTTTCTTTTTTTACAAATCAGGAGCTTTGATTGTGACTAGACAAAGATGGCACCCCACTCCACTACTCTTGCCTGGAAAATCCCATGGGCAGAGGAGCCTGGTAGGCTGCAGTCCATGGGGTCGCGAAGAGTCAGGCACGACTAAGCGACTTCACTTTCACTTTTCACTTTCATGCATTGGAGAAGGAAATGGCAACCCAGTATTCTTGCCTGGAGAATCCCAGGGACAGAGGAGCCTAGTGGGCTGCCATCTATGGGGTCGCACAGAGTTGGACACGACTGAAGCGACTTAGCAGCAGCAGCAGCAGCAGACAAAGATCTTTCTCTCTCCAAACTTTAGTTTCCTCATTTATAAGAACAGAGGTTGGCTTCTCAGGTGCCAAGCTCCCCTCTAGCTCTGCAACAGAGTCTGATTCACCCAGCAAAAACAAAACACCCCATTTACCTCAATCATCTTGTCATCCTCTCCCCATTTGCCCCAATAAACGCTTTGTGGCACCTTAGAAACAAGCCAATGATATTGATATAATTTTTTTTTTTTTCTGCCACGTCTTGGGATCTTAGTTCCCCAGCCAGAGATCGAACCCAGGTCATGACATTGAAAGGGCCAAGTCCTAATCACTGGACAGCCAGGGAATTCTCAGTGTTGTTTGTTCGCAGACGCTATGTTTGTTTGCAGAGTTTAGGACTACTTGTCTCTCTAAATGTCAATCTCTCAATCCTGACAATAGATACTCAAGAACATCTTTTTTCTTAGGCTCAGCCAGGGAACTGATGGGAACTGAGGCCAAGGTCACGGCATCAAGAGTTTCTGAAGTAGATGAGTATTAAGTGCAAAACAGAGGGGGAAAGTGCTCCCCAACCCCCAGCCCCAGTCACACTGTCCTTTATTTCTTTCACTGATGTGGCATCCATGTGCCTATGTAGACTAGGTTTCTAGCATGCCCAGTTGGGAATATTTGTTGAATGAATGAGCAGACTCTAGCCTGGTTCATTTTTCCACTTGGTTTTCCCCACCCTTCATCAGCTGGCTCTGCTTTGGGAAGGAAAACACACGCTATTAGGCAGATTCATCTGCAAAAAAGATGGAGGGTGGCTGAAGCCAGCCCCGTCTCTGTGCCGGTTACTCCATGCTCTGCTTCCTTTTTGCTCTGTGTTCTTATACACACCCTGTTCAGCATCAGAGAAGTCAGCCAAGGGTCCTCTAAGGGGACTAGAACTTTATCAAGGGCTAATGTCCTGGCCTCATCCTCATGGGAATTAAATGGCAAACCTTCAGGTGGATAGTAATACCCTCAATACACGCTCCAGGTCTGCCCATGAGAGCTGGTCAGGCTGGTCCCCCAGGAGCAGGGATCAAGTGCCCGCGCACATGTGGTCTTGCAACCGTGTGCACCGCTGATGTGCCTGGGTGTGTGTCTATCTACTTCTGCAGCCAACAGTGTCCTGAGCAGGAGCCTGCTTTTGTAGACAGTTCTGTGGATTCAGAGGGCTTCCTAGGAGGTGCTAGTGGTAAAGAGCCTGCCTGCCATTGCAGGAGTCATAAGAGACGCAGGTTCGATCCCTGGTTCAGGAAGATCCATGGGAGGAGGGCATGGCAACCCACTCCAGTACTCCTGCCTGGAGAATCCCATGGACAGAGGAGCCTGGCTAACTACAGTCCATAGGGTTGCCAAGAATCGGACATGACTAAAGCGAATTGACAACATACCCTTTTGTAATAAGTGAGGAGGGTTTTGGGGCCACATAGGCTCAGCCCATGCTGACTTCCACCTGCCGCCAGGATCAGCATTGATCCACTTCACGTGCCCTGTCTCTGGCACTTCCAGGGGAGCATCCCCCCTGCGAGATGCTCCCACCCTGGAGAGGAATCTGATACATAAACCCTTGGGGCAGGCCTAGTGGACGCAAAGTGGTTACATTAAGGATTGGGGTTCTGTTTATTGACGAGGTCATGGCCTCTCCTGGTTATGACCCCCGAGGGACCCCAGCATGGAAACAGGATTTGTAATGTAACACTAACAATAACACACTAGAGACAGCCGTGACAGGGCCCGTCTCTCCTACACGCTGCAGCTGGTTCAGGATGAGGATGGAGCAGATGGGCGGGCAAGCGGGCAGCAGACAAAGGAGCAGAGACGGAGACGATGTGGCTGGAGGTCTCGGGGCCAGGAGTCCAGCGGGGTTTTGGGGATCCCTGTGGTTGGAGAGGTTGTCCTCTGCTCATGAGCCTCTGTGGGCCTGTCTCCCTACAGCATCCGGGGACATGCTGCTGGCTCTGTACCCTCTCACCCGGCTCCCAGCTATCCTCTCACCAAACAAGTCTGCTCACGGGGCCACCTCCTTCTTGCTCCTCATCCTTTTGTTTGTGGATGTATTTTGTGTCTCAGGGGTCAGGGAGGGAATGGAGCAGGGCAGGAAAAGTGCAAACCTGAAGTCCCAGGACATTCTTGTGGATTTTTTTTTTTTTTTCATCCACAGGCAACCTGGACAGAACTGGAATAGGTATTTTCTACAATTTCTGCCCTGGCCTGTTAGGGAGAGGACTTGGGCGGGGGGGTGGGGTGGGAGGGGGGCGTCTGTGACATATTTTTGATGGGGATATGACATAAGGGTTCTCTGAAATCCCACCATATTGGAAACCCCCTCTTCTAGTGTTTCATCAACGGCTTCTCTTCTGGTCCATGTGAGATGAGAAATCTGTGTACCCGCATGGGACCTGACCCAGGAGGATTTTCCCATTAGCCGATGACTAGCCCTGGACTCTGTTATTTTTTTTTTCCGTCAGGGCTGTGCTTTACCTCTCACCCACCCAACGGGCCAGAAGCACCAGTGAGTGGAGATTCTAGAAGAGCCTGGCATCCCTTCAGGGGTGATTTCCAGAGGAAACAGTTAAGAACTCTTCATCGTGTGCTCTGGGATTGTCCATTTCCTTGAACTGAGGTATTACGGTCCCCGTTGGCAGCACCTCCATGATCTCAGAGTAGGCCCTCCCTTCCTGAAATCCTCCAGGAGCTCAAGTTTCCAAGTAATCTCCTTTTCTGAGGTGTCACGGCAACCCTGCTTTTACCACGTGCTCTTGTCCTTTTGAGGGAGACGCCAACTAACTAAGTGCTATATTTGAAATATTAAAAAAAAACAAAACTCAGAAATTGCCTGGAAATTGCCTATACACATAGCATCATGTTGCATGGAGAGGTTGTAATAGTGTCCTGACCCTTTATCCCCGAACTAGACACAGGCAAGCTTCACAGACAAGATGAGGGAGCTTCATGCCCAAGTCATTTTGTCATCTCACCAGCTTTCCACATTCAGTGATTGTAACTTGAACTGTAAGAGACTTCTCTGGGCCCTTTCCTGGTTACTATGTAGAGATTTGGGCCACAAAGGGATACATTATATGTTTTTGGTTGGCTAATGGTGAGAGGAGGAGCCGGTTGACCAAATGTGATATTTTTCATGATTTCTTCCTCAAAACAAAGCCGTCTGTCTACATCAACTCACGCCTACTTCAGCACTCAATTTCCATCTCGCTTGTGAATGTCTTCTAGACCACTGTGGTTCCATCTCTGCCTATCTGACCTGTATACAATCTAGGCCTCGCGTCAGCCTTTGCACGGTCGCGTGGAGTATCGTCCACTGTTTCGCATGCCCTTCCTCCTTCCCTCCCGGCGGTCAGAGGCGTTAGGAACGCACACGTCTCATCCAGGAGCTGTTCCCAGCTGGCTGGCCCATTCGTGTTTCTCGTCACGCAGACGAGTCCCATGTCCACATGGAAGTGTCGTGATGACTTGAAGTGCAGTGTTAGTTCAGAACAATAGCCGGGGATTGTCTGAAAGACAGTCAGAGAAGAAAGTCCCAGATGACATGTCATTTAGATAATATTTGCCTAATCTTTTGCATGAAACCTACACAATGATTGTCTCTATGTGCATCGGTGTTTATCTTCTTTCGGTCACCCTCTCTCTCACTCTCTTTCTTTCTCTGTCTCCCCCACTCCTTTTGCCCCTCTCCCTACCTCCCTTTTTGTAAAAGTAGAGACAAAAGTTACCGGAAGTCTCAATTGTCAGACTTCAAAGTCTCTGCTAAACATTTGACATTTGACACTGTGTCTCCCTCCCCTTCCTTCTCACCCTCGGCTCGCTTGCATGGGCACAGCCTCACAGAGATAACCATATCGGGCAGAATAAATGAAGCCTGTTTCCTTCTAAATTTGCTTCCTCCCACACATGGTTCGACTGTGTACCCTGGGGCTGGCAGGCACTCTACCCGAGACTTTTCCCTACTGACTTCTGGGTGGAGGTGGTGGGCTGGATGTGGTCAGAGACTCTTCATTCACCAGGCAGAAATCGTGGAGTTTTTGAACCAGAGAAAGATCCCACACAGAGTCTCATCGAACACTCTCACTTTATAGATGGCAGAGTGGAGGCTGGGAGGAATTCATCGAATTGTCTGAAATCAGAGTTAGATATGATCAGAGCAGGCCCTGGGAGCCAGAATGCTTTTATGACCCAGGCTGGTCTTCTTTCTGCCTGAACACAGACTCAGACCCGGTACATGTCAGAGTTAACACTCAAAGCTCAGAGAGTGGATTTCTCCAGGTGGACTAAATCCTCCTGGGGGTTCATCAGGGTGAAGAGAGAAGTCTTGTCCTAGGCTCCCTGCCTGCGAGAGGACCCGGAAACCCAGCTGCCTACATGCGTTGAGGTCCGTGGGAGAGGGAAGCAGCTGGTAGAAGGTGGTCTGTGCACTGGATCCACCCATGTGCTCTGTAGAACCACTCAGAACCTAGACTGGGGCCATCCCCTGTCCCCAACCCAAGAGAGGGCAGTCACAGACGATTCTCCAGACGAAGCAAACATGGCAGCGGCAGACAGGAAAGAAAGAGGAGCCGCTGAGGCAGAGGGCTGAGCGTCTGAGGAGGAGAAACACACAGCTCCCCACTGGGATACCTGGGGTATCGCCCCCAACACGCTTCAGAAGAAGAGAAACTCCACTAGTGAAATTCCTTAATTTTAGGTCTTCAGGGGGTTTTAGAATGGAATCCATAGAAAATTACAAATGCCTTTAAAAATAGTTGACTTCCCTGGTGGCTTAGATGGTAAAGCGTCTGTCTACAATGTGGGAGGCCAGGTTCAATTGTTGGGTTGGGAAGATCCCCTGGAGAAGAAAATGGCAATCCACTCCAGGACTATTGCCTGGAAAATCCCACGGATGGAGGAGCCTGGTAGGGTGGCAGAGTCGGACACAACTGAGAGACTTCACTTTCTTTTTTTCTTTCTTTCTTAAACATGGCAAGACTTTAGTAGGACTTGGAAGGTTGAATAGAGAGAAAAGCTGGGTGAGGAAAATGCAAAGAACCTGTAAAATCTTGACTTTCTCCTCTTGCCACTTCCTAGCATGTGCGTGGACACGCGCGCGCGCGCACACACACACACACACACACACACACACACACCCCCCAGCACAGGTTGGCAAAGCTCCCTTCCTCTGCCACCGTCTGGCTGAAGCAAACCTCTCACCATGATCCGCCCCCGATTGCCACCTGTAATGGGCGCCCCAGCCTCAAATTGTTTCCTCCTTTCTGGGTGCTCAGCAGGGCTGTTCACACCTCCCAGCTGACCTTCTCCTTCTATCAGGCTTGGTGGCTCTGGCTTGCCACTCGCCTCATGGGCACCTGCAGCCCTCCTGGTGGGTCACCTAGTTTTGTGCTTTTTAACTGCTTCCTCATCCCGCACGCCCAGCCTCCAGGGTCCCTGCGGGCAGGAGTACTTCCCACTCGCTCACCGCTCTGCCTGTGTGCTTCCCAGCCTACGAGGGCAATTTTTCAGAAAACTATTTTTAGAAATAAGTAACCTCAGAATAAACACAGCACACCAGATGTTGGTGTTTTTCTGGGGCAACTGAGCTGAGAATCATTTGTTTAAAGAGAAAGGTAAGAGAGCCAACCTCGCTGTGCGGGCAGGGCTGCGGGCTGCAGACTGCTGGGTTTTACTCCCTCTAGTGACAGGACCTTAGATGGCAGTGAAGCCACCTTGACTCAGAGTAGCAACTTTATTATGAACTGTAATTTTACATGAATTCAATTTTACATGATATTTAGGCTTCTAGTTTAGTAAAAGTGAGGACGACTGAGCATGTGATGGATGACAAAGGATAGATGGCATCCTAATTTTAAGGGTGTGTACAGGTGTGTAAAGTCACTTCAGTTGTGTCCAACTCTTTGCAACCCTATGTTCTCTGTCCATGCGATTCTCCAGGCAAGAATACTGGAATGGGTTGTCATTTCCTCCTTCAGGGGATCTTCCCGACCCAGGGATCTAACTAGCATCTCCTGCATTGGCAGGTGGGTTCTTTACCTCTAGCGCCACCTGGGAAGTCCAATTTTAAGGATACAAAACTCAGTTTTATTTGATATTCAGGCTTCTAGTTTAATGAAAAGTAGGATTAGATGGTATTATAATTTTAAGGGAACAAAGTGATATTAGGGCAGTTTCTCTGCATCTTTTCCTTATTGCAAGAAAGACTGATCACTGTATAGAACTGTATTTTGAAAATGAGGCTATGGTACAACTGCTGGAGACCTTTGGTTAAATAAGATGTTTTCCCTAAGCGGAATCTGCCTGTAACAGGAAACTACTTAGGGCAAATGCTGCACTATATGCCTCTTCCCTAAGCACGGGTCAGTTGTTCTGCCAGTTCCATAGAAGATGGGATAAAAAGGGACGAGTTGGAAGGTGCATTTGTTGGTCTAATGTTGGAGAGAAAACAGAACAAAACAACAACAAAGCTTTCTGATTGTAAAAGCAGAGACCAGAACTATTACCTGAAAGCACCAAGAGTGTCCCTTTCGGAAAGTTTCAAGCATATTCCTTTGTGAATTTGGTGTAGCCTGCAAAAAGACATTAAAAGGAAACTGGAAGACTTTTGTAGACCTTCTGAATTCTAGCACTCTACAACTTACATCCTTAAGAGTCTTCTAACTGGAAGAAAGCTGTAAGTGAAAGGTCTTCACTGGCCTGAAGACTTTAATGCTCAGATCAAAAATGCTTCTCAGTGTGGAAAGTAGCTGATGGACAATTATCTAGTCACATTGTCAGTGACAGGGTTTCTCCTACAACTGGCTGTGGCTTGCTAGTATCAGGGTGATGGAGGAAAACCAAATGGCTGTGGCTGACAGGAGGGAAAACATGCAGTAATAGATCAGTCAGATCATGCTTCATCTCTCAGCCCATTTTGAGTCAGACTTTGTGAATTATGGAACTGCGTTCATTCATTCTGCAGGAAGCTCTCCATTCACAAATCGTTCAGCTGAACTGACAATCGATGCATTGAGTTCTTTTGCTCGAGGGCTAACAGTTTTCCAGAGTAACAGCCTACTCTTGGACTGCCCTTTTCTCTCTGTTCATGTTCATCGTTTTCACTTACAACTTAACCTAACTTCTAACAAGTCCTGGTGGAGAGACCAGCACGTACATCCCTCCGTAGCTAGGAGCACAAGATGACACCATTTGTCCCCTAAAGGGACACTCACAAAGAGCTGTATTGCTGCTCTTTGTGAGTATGTATACCCACAGAGAGAGGGGTTTCATCGTGGGGACTTGTAACTTCACTACAGGCAGGAGGGACTAGACTTGGGGTTAAGATGAATTTCACAGACATGTTTTGCTCATTGACCATGTGCCTGACCATAACGATTAACAAGACAGGCAAGATCCCTGCCCTCATGGAGTCATATTCTAATAGTGGGAACAGAAGGCAGGGAGAGACAAAAAACAAAAATGGGGAAAACGTCAGGAGGTGATAATGACTGAAATAGAATGACATGAGGGCAAGTTTAACCACACACTGAGGGGGAAAGGAGGGTCTCTGAGGAAAGAACATTAAGCCAAGATCTGAATAACTGGGTGGAGAAGTGGTCACAAAGGCATGGGGAATCCAAGGAAGAGAGGCCAGAGTGACTCTTATAGGCTTGGCTCAAGCTGCAGGTTGTCATTTGTATTAAGATGGGGAATACTATAGAGGGGCAGATTTTAAAGGGGGTGAACACTGGCGGGAAATCAAGAATTCTCTTTTGCCACAGGAAGTTTAAGATGTCCAGGGGTGGCCATGAAAATGAAGAAATTCTAAGTGTGAAGAGAGCACAAGGGGAGGCCAAAGAGGTGGCAAAGTTCGAAGAGCACCAGGGATGAAATCCCGCAGGTTCTAATGGGTCATAGACACCCTCCTTGGACTCTCCTGGTGCCCCCGTGGTTGAGAATCTGCCTGCCTGTCCAGGGGACCCAGATTCGATCCCTGGTCTGGGAAGACTCCACATGCAACTAAGCTTATGTGCCACGACCACTGAACGTGAACTGTAGGGCCCATGTGCCACAGCTACTGAAATCTGCACACTCTGAAGCCCATACTCTAGTCAGAGAAGCCACCACAATGAGAAGCGTTCGCAGCACTAGAGAGTAGCCCCGACATGCAGCAACAAAGAACCAGGGCAGCTGAAAATACGATAAATTCATAAAAAAATAAAATAAATGTTCAGCTTAAAAATATCCTCCTTGTGCAGGATCCTTGAGGTTATTACCCAGGGGAGCAGGATTTTGGCTGTCGAAGAAAAACTTATAGAAGGAACTGAAATGATAAGAAATAAAGGCAAGTTTTCTTGATAGATTCCTAGAAGTTAGTGCACAATGGGGATGGTGAGGATGAAGTAAAAATATACCTGAAAAGCAGCTTAAGATGGTAATTGATGAAGACAGTGTATATTCTTAATAATAATTACAATCATATTTCAGCAATTGAGCAAAGATGCTCTTTAACACAGCCTGCATCAAAGAATAAAATGTAAGAAGTGAGCAACCCTGAAATATATAGTAGTATCCATATCTTATTAAGTATACCAATTTCTTGAGACAGAGTATTAAACGAGATATTCAGATTATATTACCAATAATAATAGCAGTGAGGGATCTCAGAAGATCCAGTCTGACTTGGAGCATTTCTTAACAAATTCAACCTAAGAATTCTTTTCTGCATCTACTTTTCTGTGTGTGTTTGTGTGTGTGTTCTCAGCACAGATTTTGGCTACTATTTCTCTAAGCAAACATGTGATTCTAATGAAATTTGCTGAATTTCAAGCAGCCACACGTGTATGAAAGCTGCCCAAGTTGGATATTTGTGGAATGCTGATTTTTCATACATATCAACATTTGGTAATTATCATCAGAACTATTCATGCAAGTTTAAAAGTGGAAATAAAATTAAGAGAGATTCAACAGGGACCTCAGATGACCTAACGGGTAACCCTTAGAGGTAATCGGTCCTTTCAGTGAGACCTATATGAGTAGGCAGTCTTCCTAACTGAGTTTCTCCTGGAAATCTTGACAGAAACACCTGATATTTCTTCTTTAAACCACACACTGGGTGGACTCGGGAACGACAAGCAAATTATAATATGCATGCCTCAAAACTCTCATAAGCTTGTGTTTGTCATAATTTTGTAAGTTTCCCAAGGCCTTCTCCTTCCTGTTTTGTTTTTTCATTCATCTCTCTCAAAGGCTCAGCATATAGGTTTTAAATGAGAGTACCCTGGTAGCTCACTGGTAAAGAATCCACCTGCAATGCAGGACACCCTGGTTCAGTTCCTGGGCTGAGAAGATCCCCTGGACAAGGGACAGGCTATGCACTCCGGTATTCTTGGGCTTCCCTGGTGACTCAGCTGGTAAAGAATCCACCTGCAGTGCAGGAGACCTGAGTTTGATCCCTGGATTGGGAAGATCCCCTAGAGACGGGAACAGCTACCCACTCCAGTATTCTGGCCAAGAGAACTCCATGCTCTGTATAGTTCATGGGGTTGCAAAGAGTCAGACACGACTGAACAAGTTTCACTTTCACCACTGGTGAAATGCATTGGTTACTGATCTCTATAACAAAGCACCCCCCCAAACCTAGCTGCTCCAAAGAATAAACACTTAGTTTCTGTACATTTCTGCAGGGCAGGAATCTATAAGTGTATTATCTACATGGTTTATGACATAGGATCTGTCAGAAGGCCTCAGTCAGGTGTTGGCAGGTCCTGCAGCATCTCAGGGTTCAACTTGAAGAGGACCCAACTCTAGGATGCATGCATGGCTGTTACTGGTCCCCAGCTCCTTGTCCACAGGGCTGCCTCTCCATAGTAGCTGACTTCTCCCAGAGGGAAATGATCCTGAAGAGATGAGAGGGAGAACCTGAGAGAGAAGTCAAGGTCTGCTTACAATCCAAGCATGGAAGTGATGTTCCATCATGGCTAGTGTTCTGTTCATTAAAAGCAAGTCAGTGGCTGCAGCCAACACTGAAGGTAAAAGGAATGCACAAAGATGTGGATATGAAAAGGTCAAGGCCATTGGGGACCATCTGGTGGCCAACCACACACAGATAGCATCACCGAATCAGTGAATATGAATCTGAGCAAACTCTGGGAGATAGTGGAGGACAGGGGAGCTTGGTGTGCTGCAGTCCATGGGGTCACAAAGAGTGGGACATGATTCAGTGACTAAAGAACAACAATGAGAACAACATATATATACTGAGTGAGGCATATTGCCTTGCACTGCAGATGAGGAAACTGATCCTCAGGATTTTAATTTGTCCAAATCCACAGGTCTTACAGATGGAGCAAAAATGAATGTAAAATTTTGCAAAAGACATATCTGACAAAGCACTGTTATCCGAATAAAAGAAGATCATTTAAAATTCAATATTAAAAAAATATTAGAAAATGGAGCAAAAATCTTAACAGATACCTTTGGAGGGTATTATCACAGAAAACTGATCTGCAGTTGTGGGATTTGAAATACCTTAACAGAACTTATGTTAAAAATTTTAGGCTGAGCAGAAATAGGAATCCCTCTGACTTTCTTTCAAAGTCGTGAGACTTCCAGATACACTTTTAAGCATTAAATATATAACATGTTGTTGTTTAGTTGCTAAGTTGGATTGGATTCTTTTGTGACCCCATGAACTGCCAGGCTCCTCTCTCCATGGAATTTCCCAGGCAAGAATACTGGAGTGGGTTGCCATTTCTTTCTCCAGGGGATCTTCCCAACCCAGGGATCAAACCTACATCTCTTGTGTTGCGGGCAGATTCTTGACCGCTGAGCCACCAGGGAAACCCAAAACAAAGAAACCAAAAATTTGTGAAAAATACAGAAAATGATTCTCAGTGCTGTCAAGATGATCACAAATTAATGCTGATGTCAAAATAAATCACTACCACTTTACAATATAATTTTGTAGCATATGTCTAGGTTTATATAGTGTTTATCGGGGAAGGCAATGGCACCCCACCCCAGTACTTTTGCCTGGAAAATCCCATGGACGGAGGAACCTGGTAGGCTCCAGTCCATGGGGTCGCTAAGAGTCAAGCACGACTGAGTGACTTCACTTACACTTTTCACTTTCATACATTGGAGAAGGAAATGGCAACCCACTCCAGTGTTCTTGCCTGGAGAATCCCAGGGACGGGAGGGCCTGGTGGGCTTCCGTCTATGGGGTCGCACAGAGTCGGACACGACTGAAGCGACTTAGCATATAGTGTTTATAAGTTTTGATCTTCTAATCCCATTGGGGAATGTGTTTAAATAAAATCTTCTGAGAAATTAAGAGGAGAAACTATATATGTCAAATGTTCATTTTTATGTGTGTGTGTCCGACTTTTTGTGACCCCATGGACTGTAGCCTGCCAGGATCCTCTGTCCATGGGATTTTCCGGGCAAGAAGACTAGAGTGTGTTGCCATACCCTCCTGCAGGGGATCTTCCTGACCCAGGGATCGAACCTGAGTCTCCTGCATTGGCAGGTGGATTCTTTACCACTGAGCCACCTGGGAAGCCCCCTGTAAGCCACCCTTACAGGGAAACAAGAACTCATGTGTAGCTTTTGTGTTGTGAGACTGATGTTAACTTTGCTTTTGCAGAATTCAATTTCCCAACCCCCTACCACCCACCGCATTTGAAAAACAGTATGTCTGAATCTCTAACCTTCCATGAACTTTCTAGTTTCCTAAAGCTTTTACAAGATTATAGATTGCATTTTGACAGTCACTCTTCCAAAGGTTTTCTATTTTCTGGGGAAGAGATTATTCTAGGCATGAATCTACTAAACGTGGCTATAGATTCCTCCATCCTTTTCTCTTTCATTTAAATTTCTTATCCTTTTTTTTTTTTCTTCTGATTTTTTTAAGTGTCTTTTTCAGTTCCAGCACCATTTATCCGGAAGCAAAATGTTATTTGTGAAGTCTTCCCTTTTCTCTGCCATCTGATAACATTGTATCATCTCTCCCAGCTAGTTACCTTCTACTTTCATCTTCCTGTTCCAAATATAGCTTGAAAGGCCCTTTTGGTTTCCTTTGGCCTTAACCTTCCTGATTGTATTGCTGTCAGTCTATGGTCTCTGACATTCTACCATCCATGATTTTGCACCCCTCTCTTTCATTGTTGGTGTGCATACTTTTAAAATGTAGATTTCTTACAAAGCGATGTACACAGGCATGTTGAGTTTGTTCAATATCTCTCCTCTTGTTAATTCTCCCCAGATCATTCCCCTAAAGGGAGCTTCCTGATATTTGTGACCTTTATCTAAAAATAAAATTTCAGGCAGAGATATCACATCTGATTGCTAAAGTTTTTGGAGGAAAATCCAGTAGAGAAAGAAGAAAATGGGAAATATGATTATTTTTAATTCAAAACAGTTTCCTTAAGGACATGCCAGTGAGCAGTACAAAAATATGTCTTTCTTTGTATAATAACAATCACTGAAAGAAGAAAGACTTTATGAGCTTAGTTTCTCCAAGACATGTGAGAATCTTTCCAGATCAGGGATGGAAACCTGTGGACTTTTCACCACTAAGCCACCAGGGATATCCATTACCAACTACTTTGTTATTAATCTGGGACACAGCTCTGCACAGATGCACAGATAGGTGATTGTCAGGGAATTATGACACTACCAAATTCTACGATCTTTTTTCAGGTCACTTATTTCTGATTGCATTGGCAAGTGGATTGCCTTCTGACTCCTAAATAGTTTTCTAATGCAGGGAAAACTGTTTATTTGAGGATGCTTGTCAACTTCTCAAGCATGTGTCCACGAATCAGTTTGATTAAAAGCAAAATAATGATATAGTGACTATTTTGTTTAGAAATATTCAGTATTCTAAACAAATAAAATAAAGCTTTGATTACTGGGAATGTCCATTGTCTCAGGCTATTCAAAGAGCAGTGGATGAATAATTTTTTTTTCTGTGTGCCTCCAACATCTTTGTCTTCCTTCAATAAGAGCTCAGTTTAAAACAATAGACTTCTCTGAGTATAACAAATTTATTCTGATGTTAATGTTTAGGAATATTAAATATTCCTAAAGGAATATTTTCCAACATTTTCTGTTTCTAATATAAACTCATTAACACATGAAGTAATGTGCTTTTCTGAATATTGGAGGATTTCATGATACGTTTGATCATCCTGTAGGACACCGAATTTGTCATAGCATCTGAAATTTCAGTGTCACATGAATTCAACATAAAACCTTAAGTAGAATTTAGTGGCTTAATGCTATGTTTCCTAATGAAAACATAGTAACTCATGAAATAATTTCCACCCCTCTGCCAAGATTCCAACCTAAATTAAATTTCTTTGATGATAAGATATATCATTTCCCTCCTTTTAAGCTTGTGGAAAGGAGGTGAGTATCTGGGTTACACTGTATTACTAACTCAGAGAGCATTGAGGTGTTTATGTGAAAGTAAAGGTCAGTGGACCTCATAGATAAAGAGAAGACACACATAGACAAATATACATATTGAATACACACATACATCTATGGGTAGTTATAGAGCTATAATTTGTTGTTGTTCAGTCGCTCAGTCGTGTCTTACTCTTTGTGACCCCATGGACTGTAGCCTGCCAGACTCCTCTTTCCATGGGATTTTCCAGGCAAGAATACTGGAGTGGGTTGTCATTTCCTTCTCCAGGGGTCTTCCCAACCCAGGGATTGAACCTGGGTCTCCTGCCCTGCCAGGCGGATTCTTTACCACTGAACCACTTGGGTAACTCCTATAACTATATATATATATTTATAGCTATATTATAAAAATATAAATATTCTATATATTATACTTTAATATATAAATATACATAATATATTATATATATTATAATATATAAAATATATATTTTATATATACTCTGTTGGAGTACAGTTGTTTTGTAATGTTGGGTTAGATTCTGCTGTGCAGCAAAGTGAATCAGCCATGTGTATGCTTATATGCCCTCTTGTTTGGATTTCCTGCCCATCTGGATCACTACAGAACATTGAGTAGAGTTAAGCAACTGAAGAGCAATCATCTCTAAGAATATGTGAGCCTCCTGAGAACAATAATAGGCAGTGCCATTGGGGTGGTCCATGGAAGAAAGGGGTAAAAATTGGTCTTTGTCAAATTATTACCTGGCTTTTAGGTATCGTGGGCTTCCCTGGTGGCTCAGAAGGTAAAGTAAAATGTCTGCCTGCAATTCAGGAGACTCGGATTTGATCCTGGGTTCGGGAAGATCCCCTGGAGAAGGAAATGACAACCCACTCCAGTACTCTTGCCTGGAAAATTTCATTGACAGAGGAGCCTGGTAGGCTACAGTTCATGGGGTCGCAAAGAGTTGCATGTGACTGAGCAACTTCATTTTCTTTCTTTCTTTTCTTTTTAGGTGTTGTTGAAAAACATTCAAGAACCACCTCCTTTCTCCCATAACCCTAACAAGGTAAGAGAACAGAGGGAGGAGCATCGTGCCTGCTAAAGGAAGCAAGAGATTGAAGAAGAGAGGGAGAGGAAACTGAGGTCATCCCCACCTCCCCAGTGGAGGAGCTTATGGAGGGTCACTGAGTGAAGAAAGGCTTATGAGACTGCTGAAATACAGAGAGAAAAAGGGCAGTCGGAGACCAGGAGTGAACCCCTTCCCTCACTAAGCTTAGTACTCATCAAATAACCTTACTGTTACTGTGTTGAATGATCTGTTTATGGTCTCATTGGCAACAAGCTGGGCTCACAATGAATCATCAGTCTGACTCCCGGAGGTGATCCCCAGTGTGAGGCAACCATTGCTTCTAGGTGATGGATTTTCCTATAACATTTCTTAATTCCTCTAAGGCTCCTAACCTCTAAAGCTGGCTTCATGTCTCATGATGCAGATCTGACAATGCCTCGGTTTTGTGTTGCTTCATCAAATGTCTACTATTAATTTTTAGTCATTCTTTTGGTTTGAGGCATGGAAAGTTCTTTAAATAGATGCATACTATTTTTTGGGGTGGGGTGTGTGGGCTGCCCTGGGTCTTCCTTGCGGCTCACTGGCTCTTGAGCTCGACGACTTAGTAGTTATGGCTTAGTTGCCCTGCAGCATGTGGGATCTTAGTTCCCAGATGAGGGAACAAACCCACGTTCCCTGCATTGGAAGGCGGATTCTCAGCCACTGGACCACCAGGGAAATCCCTCGATGCATACCATACTAATAGAACTGATTGAGTTCTATTCAGTCTTTTTAGAGGTGAGAGGACCCTGTCCCAACTTGACAAGCAACGTATCATGACTTAGTTTAGCAGATCTAAGATGTAAGATAATTGACCAAGTCTAACTGAGTTCAGTTCAGTCGCTCAGCCGTGTCCAACTCTTTGTGACCCCATGGACTGCAGCATGCCAGGCTTCCCTGTTCATCACCAACTCTTGGAGCTTGTTCAAACTCATGTCCAATTGAGTCAGTGGTGCCATCCAACTGAGTCGGTGAGCTTAACAGCAAGAAAGGTGGCCAGTAACAGGGTAGGTTTCACTGTGGAGCCTGATACTCTGCCCAACCTGAGTGTGCTAGCACCTACAGGGGATTGGGGGCAGCCAACCAAAAGCATGGGAAGTCACCATGAATCAAGTTTACATAGAATTGGAAGGAGGATAAAACACCTCTGCTCTAGCTCCACAGATTTTAAATGAAAAATAATGAAGGCTGAGGAAAATAATGTCTTGCTTATGATCACGCACGTTGACAAGGTCAGGACTAGAACTTACTTGTCCTGGCACTCTGTCCAGATTTCTCTATACAACGCCTCATTGCCTTCCTTCTCTCTGGGGGGATGCCCAATGATCTAAATCTTAGTCTGTGGATCTCAAAAACATTGTTTGGTGAGTGTGAGCAATAACCATAGTTATTTTTTTTAACAATAATAATAGTTACTATTTTCCTCTTTGGTCAAAATTCAGATACTGACAGAATTGTACAGTGGTCATGTTTTTTTTTTTTTTTTAATCAGTTTTTGGCGACACCCCATAGCCTGTGGGATCTTAGTTCCCTGACCAGGGATTGAACCCACACCCTTTGCACTGGAAGACAGAGTCTTACTCACTGGACCACCAGGAAAGTCCCAGTCTTGGGGTTCTTTATGTCTTTAATCAACTTAAATCATCTTAGAACTCAGAGTGACCCACATAGGGGAAGGGAGCCGTGGAAAATTCACCTCTAGCATCAGCTTGGTAGATGAAGATTTAGATTGAATTTGAACTTAGTTCATTCTCATGGACTAGAAATTTTTCTGCTTGAACAGGTGTTTTGATTCTTTTTTGGGGAAATGGGGCATTATTGGGGTGGCTGAAGAGCTGACTGGCACATTTTATCTGAGGTGCCTAAAAATATTATTTTCTTTGAACAAGAGAAAAAAAAAAAGAATGATGTGAAGTACAGATCCTTTATTCTTGCATTTCCTATCACTGGCACCAAAGCCAGTAATCACTACCCATGGGGCATATATTCCGTAATGTAAGATGTTATCATTTAAACCCAAATCACTGGGTTCTCATTTCCTGGAGATCTTACAGAGTCTGTCTGTGAGAACTGTTGAGAAACAAGAGGTCCTCTTAAACCCTGTCACTTTGTAGGGTACTAAGAATGCCTTCTTTAGCTAGATATTGCTATAGCTATCACGACAGCCGTCAGAAAAACTAGAAAATGAGAAAATAAGTACCTGTTCTTCATTAAATTAAATTTTTTAAAATTATAAAAGTGATAAGTTAATTGTAGGGAAGAAAACACAACTAACAGGGACCCTCAGTGATTAAAGTAGGTACAGAGTAATTTCAAGTAACATGAGGCAGGAAGCAACCATGATCAAACACATGGATCTTCTCAACTCATTTCTGGTGACAATTGGAATAGAAATTTAAGTCTGAAGAATGTTCAAGTGAATTGTTCCAAAACAAACTTATTATCAGATTTGAAAATGAAATATATTTCATAGATGAGAGAGAATTCAGATAGCTCTCTTTCCTACTAGAAAACTAAAGCAATTTCAGCACAGAGGAAACAACAAAAATTGCTGAATTGCTAAGCAACAGAGATCCTGTTTACATGCAAATATTGGTAGTAATAACAAAAAAGAAACAGTGCATGAATAACACAGGAAATATGATCTGAAAACAAAAATGCCTATAATAAAATATTTGGCCTTTGTTTTGGACCAGTTTGATTTTCCACAAGTCAACAGCTATTTATTTTGTCACTATGTGAATTAGTCTGCCCCAAAGCTAACCTGATTTTCAGCAATTTGTCTAAATGTCTAAAAATGAGGTTTATCTTGACAAAGACAAAGACCAAAAAGGTGTTTTTGTATCAGTTTATCTTTACAAAGGACCTTAACAAGAAGGCCAAGTTTGTTTCAGATATTTCTTATTTACTCCCCAAATCTAGGGAACATTGGAGCATTAAATATTTACACTGTGATGTTGGTCCTTATACTATATTGTTTTATTCTTTTTAGGATAGACTTTTTACCTTCCAAGGGAATTCACAGAAGCTAAGTAATTTACCTAAATTAATTTACATATTAATTTCAGAATAGATCTACTCTTGATCTAAGACATCCACTGAGGACTCTATTTAGAATGCTGTTGTTACTGATAAAAAACATTACAAAAATATATATGCATCATAACATCCATTCATGTATCAATGTGAAACCTTGAGGTTAGCTGGTCCTGACTAAATTCACACCTGCGTTTTTTATCTTTAACAGTACTTCTGTTCTCCACCCACCACTTCTTGATGGAAAAAAAAAGACAACCTCTAAAAAACTATCTTAATCTATTATATTGCCATACTTTCCAAATAATTGGTATATGATAAATGTTTATTGGCTAGATGATCAGATTCTTGACTAACCTAGTGCACTGAATGCACGATGTCTCATTCATAGGTATATTCATATACTCAGCAACTACTTATTGACCACGTACTATGTGCACATGTGAGGAGTTGTTTGCCCATGATGGTAGGATTTTATTTATATTGGGAGGACAGATAAGTAAGTAATAATTAAACATGAATGAGTGCTTGTGACAAGGTACAACAGAAACATACAATAAACATCTCAGAAAGAAAGAGTTACATAAGCCAAGATGGCAAGGATGAGTTGGAGTGTTCAAAAAAACGGGACGGGATCTGATAGAGGAACAGTGGCAAAAATTCTACAGGCAAGTTTAAATGATGTGTGCAAAGTCCAAAGAAAGAGAGAGCATGAAAAATTGAGCAACTGAGAGACGGTAAGCATGGCTAGAGCTTAGAGCAGGGTGTGGGGAGGGGAGGTAGACCAGATTATTGAATGCTTTATAAGTCACTTCTTTGAAAATAGCATTAGATGCTCCTCTAAGTTTCAACTATACTTAGTTTTTATGTTCAAATAAAATGCATTTGTTGATTCACAAATCCAGAGGTAGAACAATTGTAGCTAGATTGAAGGAGATATACAGTTGACCCTTGAATAGTATGTGTTTGAACTGCACATGTTCACTTATTCAAGGTTTTGTGGGGAGAGTTTTGTTTGTTTCAGTAGTAAATACTGAAGTGCTCTACAAGCCACAGTTGGTTGAATCTGTGTATGTGGAACCATAGGCACAGGGGAACTATGGATACAGAGGAATTTGGCACTAGGAGGGCTGACTGTAAGTTACACAGGATTTTCAACAGCTGAAGGTTGGGCGCCCCTAACTCTTATATTGTTCAAGGGTCAATTGTATAAATACTTTATTGTGTATACTTGATTATTTTAAAGACTTTTTTGCTTGTGGGCCATTTTCTAAAAAGTTTTTATTAAATTTGTTACAACACTGTTCCTGTTTTTTTTTTACGTTGTTTTTTGGCCTTAAGGCACGTGGGATCTTAGCTCTCTGACTAGGGATCAAACTTGTACTCCCTAAATTGGAAGGCGAAGTCTTAAACATTGGGCTGCCAAAGTGAAAGTGAAAACCACACAGTCGTGTCTGACTCTTTGCAACCCCATGGACTGCAACACACCAGTCTTCCCTGTCCATCACCAATTCCTGGAGCTTGCTCAAACTCATGTCCATCAAATTGGTGATGCCATCCAACCATCTTATCCTCTGTCGTCCCCTTCTCCCCCTGCCTTCAATCTTTCCCAGCATCAGGGTCTTTTCCAGTGAGTCAGTTCTTTGCATCAAGTGGCCCAAGTATTGGAGTTTCAGCTTCAACATCAGTCCTTGCCTCCTCATATCCTCCTTGTAGAAATCACAATTCTTTGGTTTTAACTTAGCTTGGACTTTTTTAATTTAGAAAGATGGTAATGATAACCCTGTAAGCAGACAGCAAAAGAGACACAGATGTATAGAACAGTCTTTTGGACTCTGTGGGTGAGGGAGAGGGTGGGATGATTTGGGAGAATGGCATTGAAACATGTATAATATCATATATGAAACGAATAGCCAGTCCAGATTTGATGCATGATACTGGATGCTCGGGGCTGGTGCACTGGGATGACCCAGAGGAATGGTATGGGGAGGGAGGTGGGAGGGAGGAACACGTGTATACCTGTGGTGGATTCATGTTGATGTATGGCAAAGCCAATACAATACTGTAAAGTAATTAGCTTCCAATTAAAATAAATAAATTTATATTAAAAAAATAAAAGCAGCCATTAAAAGTGAAAACAACAACAACAACAACAACAAAAATAAATAAAAGACCTATCACAGCGAAGGGGAAAAAAACCTATTTCACATCCTGGCACTTTCCTTAAATATGATTTTGCCAGTTTTAGACTCTCTCTTACTGCTCATCTATGTGGGATGGACACCTTTATTCACTTTGTTGATATAGTCTCTTGTTTGTTTTTTTTAAGATTAAAAAAATGAGTATTTAATTTGTAATTTGAGTTCATGACTGATAACTTTTAGTTAGGTCTTGGTTTCTGGAGAATCAGTATAACCTGGTGCTTTTTTGTTTTAACATTTATAATTCTGGACTTTATTCCTCCATTCAGAGTACTGTTTTTATAAATTATTATTTTAATTGGGGCTAATTACTTTACAATATTGTGGTGGTTTTTGCCAGATGGATCTTATTTTCAGCAACATTTTCTGAAAAGCAAGGGTGGGAATTAGGCTTTTGCTTTTTAAACTTTTTTTTTTAAGACATTTTATATGTGAAAACATTGCTTTTATGCTCTCAGATATGTTAGGTTAGTGATTATAAAATGTTAGCTTAAAAATCAATTTCACTGAAAATCTTAAGGGCCTTGTTCCAATGCCTTTGAGCCTCCAGTAGTACTGTTTAGAAATCTGAAGATCATTTGTGATTCTCAGATTGATTGTGGTTCTTTTTTCTTCACTTGTTTTTTTCTTGGTAAGATTTTAGAACTTCTCCGTATCCCTAGTATACTGAAATTTCATAAGAACATACACTGGTTTGGATTTTCTGAAAATAATTTGCTGGGTGTTTAATGTCACCTTTCAATCAAGGGATAAATGTTCTCAAATTATAGAAAAGAAGTTTTGTAGAATTTCTATGATAGTTTATTCATTTATCCCTGAAAATGCTATTGGTTCGTAATAGGATATTGTGAATTGATATTCCAGTTTTTTTTTTCATCTTTCTATTCCATTTTCCTAGTAATGAATTCGCCTAATAGTGCAATCTCAAACTCATATATAACAATTTTTAAGGATGTTGTTTATTTTTGTTTTTCATGTTGAATTTTCAAGAATTCTTTCTTATTCTCAGTTCAGTTCAGTTGCCGAGTTGTGTCCGACTCTTTGCAACCCCATGAATTGCAGCACACCAGGCCTCCCTGTCCATCACCAAATCCTGGAGTTCACTCAAACTCATGTTCATAGAGTCGGTGATGCCATCCAGCCATCTCATCCTCTGTCGTCCCCTTCTCCTCCTGCCCTCAATCCCTCCCAGCATCAGAGTCTTCTCCAATGAGTCAACTCTTCGCATCAGGTGGCCAAAGTACTGGAGTTTCAGCTTTAGCATCATTCCTTCCAAAGAACACCCAGGACTGATCTCCTTTACGATGGACTGGTTGGATCTCCTTGCAGTCCAAGGGATTCTCAAGAGTCTTCTCCAAAACCACAGTTCTAAAGCATCAATTCTTCAGCGCTCAGCCTTCTTCACAGTCCAGCTCTCACATCCATACATGACCACAGGAAAGACCATAGCCTTGACTAGCCGAACCTTTGTGGGCAAAGTAATGTCTCTGCTTTTGAATATGCTATCTAGGCTGGTCATAACTTTCCTTCCAAGGAGTAAGTGTCTTTTAATTTCATGGCTGCAGTCACCATCTGCTGTGATTTTGGAGCCCAGAAAAATAAAGTCTGACACTGTTTCCACTGTTTCCCCATCTATATCCCATGAAGTGATGGGACTGGATGCCATGATCTTCATTTTCTGAATGTTGAGCTTTAAGCCAACCTTTTCACTCTCCACTTTTACCTTCATCAAGAGGCTTTTTAGTTCCTCTTCATTTTCTGCCATAAGGGTGGTGTCATCTGCATATCTGAGGTTATTGATATTTCTCCCAGCAATATTGATTCCAACCTATGTTTCTTCCAGTCCAGCGTTTCTCATGATGTACTCTGCATGTAAGTTATTAAACAGGGTGACAATATACAGCCTTGACGTACTCCTTTTCCTATTTGGAACCAGTCTATTGTTCCATGTCCAGTTCTAACTGTTGCTTCCTGACCTGCATACAAATTTCGTAAGAGGCAGATAAGGTGGTCTGGTATTCCCATCTCTTTCAAAATTTTCCACAGTTTATTGTGATCCACACAATCAAAGGCTTTGGCATAGTCAATAAAGCAGAAATAGATGTTTTTCTGGAACTCTCTTGCTTTTTCGATGATCCAGCGGATGTTGGCAATTTGATCTCTGGTTCCTCTGCCTTTTCTAAAACCAGCTTGAACATCAGGAAGTTCACGGTTCACATATTGCTGAAGCCTGGCTTGGAGAATTTTGAGCATTACTTTACCAACGTGTGAGATGAGTGCAATTGTGTGGTAGTTTGAGCATTCATAGGTGCCAAGAAAATTTTCTCAGTCTAGATTTTTGGCTTGAGCTTCAGGGCATTTATATTTTAGTGTATATAGGGGCAGACAGAGAATAAACAAAATACATAAAAAATTCAAAATATGAGAACATATATCTAGGTGCTAGCTTTATATATTGTAACTAGTATAATAGTTATACTATTGTATATATAATATACTATCATATATTATACATAGGGGGGAAGGGAAAGCCTGGAGTGCTGCAGTCCTTGGGGTTGCCAAGAGTTGGGGACATGACCTGGCGACTGAACAACGCAACAAGTATAGTAGTGAAAAATGCTATAAAATTAATGAGATAAGATGATAAGATGAAAAACTGGTCTCCATTATAATAACGAAGAGTTCCATCAACCCGTACCTCAGTGAAAGTTGTGAAAATTATAAAAAATACCATTTATATAAGACCTATGATGTTTGCCCTAAAAGAAAAGAAATTTCAGAAAATATATGAACATTCTGTAAGAAAGGCAAGGCTCTTTGTTTGTTTTCTCTTTTCAAATGTTATTTTATGTTGGGACATAGTTTACTAACAATGTTGTTAGTTTTAGGCATACCAGGTATGGCAAAGTGATTCAGTTATACATACACATGTATCCTTTTTTAGATTCTTTTTTTCGGAGAAGGCAATGGCACCCCACTCTGGTACTCTTGCCTGAAAAATCCCATGGATGGAGGAGCCTGGAAGGCTGCAGTCCATGGGGTCGCTGAGGGTCGGACATGACTGAGCGACTTCACTTTCACTTTTCACTTTCACGCACTGGAGAAGGAAATGGCAACCCACTCCAGTGTTCTTGCCTGGAGAATCCCAGGGACGGAGGAGCCTGGTGGGCTGCCATCTATGGGGTAGCACAGAGTTGGACACGACTGAAGTGACTTAGCTTAGCTTAGCTTAGCTTTTGGAACCAGGATGCTCTTTCTCTCCCACCATCCTGCTTGGTGAAGTGGAGATTCCACTGCAGAATTCTGCAGCCAAGAATAGAGACTTCGTTCTTGACCCACCTCCCAGCCAGAGGGCTTTACGCCCAGAGCAGTAGGACTTTGGAATTTCTCACCCTGATATTCGGAGAAGGCAGTGGCACCCCACTCCAGTACTTTTGCCTGGAGAATCCCATGGATGGAGGAGCCTGGTAGGCTGCAGTCCATGGGGTCGCTAAGAGTCGGACATGACTGAGCGACTTCACTTTCTCTTTTCACTTTCATGCATTGGAGAAGGAAATGGCAACCCACTCCAGTGTTCTTGCCTGGAGAATCCCAGGGACGGGGAAGCCTGGTGGGCTGCCGTCTATGGGGTCACACAGAGTTGGACACGACTGAAGTGACTTAGCATAGCATAGCACCCTGATATTCATGGCCTACTGCTGAGGCTGTGGATTGGGTGAGTGTGGTTGAGAGGCTCAGGCTCCCTTCTTCTATCCAATTTCTAATTATGACAAGAAGGCTTTTCAACGCATGACATACTGATCATCCTGTGGCCCCATTAGTCCTTCCCCTCATTTTTGAGGCAGTAGATTCATGCCAGGAGAGGCAATCTGAGAAGACCTCAGGCTGCTGCCTTTTCCTCCACTGATAGTTCAGCTCCTAGAGAAACTGTCATGCAGAGAAGACTGCAGATTTTCTACCAGCGGCTCTAGAGCCCTGGAGGAATCAGGTGGTAAAAGATAGCTCTTGGATCATGGAAAAAGCAAGAGAGTTCTAGAAAAACATCTATTTCTGCTTTATTGACTATGCCAAAGCCTTTGACTGTGTAGATCACAATAAACTATGGAGAATTCTGAAAGAGATGGGAATACCAGACCACCTGATCTGCCTCTTAAGAAATCTGTATGCAGGTCAGGAAGCAACAGTTAGAACTGGACATGGAACAACAGACTGGTTCCAAATAGGAAAAGGAGTACGTCAAGGTTGCATATTGTCACCCTGTTTATTTAACTTATATGCAGAGTACATCATGAGAAATGCTGGACTGGAAGAAACACAAGTTGGAATCAAGATTGCTGGGAGAAATATCAATAACCTCAGATATGCAGATGACACCACTCTTATGGCAGAAAGTGAAGAGGGGCTAAAAAGCCTCTTGATGAAGGTGAAAGTGGAGAGTGAAAAGGTTGGCTTAAAGCTCAACATTCAGAAAACGAAGATCATGGCATCTGGTCCCATCACTGCATGGGAAATAGATGGGGAAACAGTGGAAACAGTGTCAGACTTTGTTTTTCTGGGCTCCAAAATCACTGCAGATGGTGACTGCAGCCATGAAATTAAAAGACGCTTACTCCTTGGAAGGAAAGTTATGACCAACCTAGATAGCATATTCAAAAGCAGAGACATTACTTTGCCCACAAAGGTTCGGCTAGTCAAGGCTATGGTCTTTCCTGTGGTCATGTATGGATGTGAGAGTTGGACTGTGAAGAAGGCTGAGCACCGAAGAATTGATGCTTTTGAACTGTGGTGTTGGAGAAGACTCTTGAGAGTCCCTTGGACTGCAAGAAGATCCAACCAGTCCATTCTGAAGGAGATCAATCCTGGAATTTCTTTAGAAGGAATGATGCTAAAGCTGAAACTCCAGTATTTTGGCCACCTGATGCGAAGAGTTGACTCATTGGAGAAGACTCTGATGCTGGGAGGGATTGAGGGCAGGAGGAGAAGGGGACGACAGAGGATGAGATGGCTGGATGGCATCACTGACTCGATGGGTATGAGTCTGGGTGACCTCCGGGAGCTGGTGATGGACAGGGAGGCCTGGCGTGCTGCGGTTCATGGGGTCGCAAAGAGTCGGACACGACTGAGCAACTGATCTGATCTAATCTGATCTGATCTTTCTCCAAAGGAACTGATTTCATTTGCAAAAGAGGATAAAACAGTTTAATCCTAAAGGCACTCAGCTACAGTGGTGGTGTGCTGAAAGGCAATTTGAAGGAGATTCCTGTATCTGATGAAAATACAGCCCAGTATGTAGGCTGGCTAGTTCGCAGTAGAGAAACTGGGAATAAAACAGCTGGGAGGAGCCCTCTTGGCCTTGGAACAAATATCAGACACTGACCTCAGAAACAGTTCTTCCCGAAGAGCTACACTTAGATTGGGTTAATTTATAGACAAATATGTACTCCAGAATGTTGTTGAAGATAATAAAACCATCAATTGGCGAATGGTGAAGTTTAATAGCAGGGTGTGGTCAGGGAAAGAGTTTAAGACAGTCTTCCCAGTACCAGGGCCATCCCAGGGTGACTGTGGGCATATCTACAACCGTACCTCCCTGAGAAACAAATCAGAGCCCTAGCACAATGGGGATGAAGAATAACTTTATTATGTGTGTATATAATGTACTCTTAGGCCTACAGCATATAGAATTGTAACAAATGTGTGATGTTTTTGCCAATAATAATACAAAGGAAGTGGATGTGAACAAAGTTTTAATGAACAAAGGAAACAGTGATAGATGGTAAACTAATAATATTTTTTGTACTTTGTAACATTTATATATATATGCATTTTATTTACAATTTTGTATTTAGAATATATATGTTATTATATATAATATAAGAAAAAGGAGGAAGAGGAAATAGAGATATATAGGACTAATAAGCCAACATATTGCTAGAATTAAGCTGATATAAATGTGTAGGTGATTATCATAATTTAATAGTAAACGAGAGCAACCAGTAAGAAAACCCAAAATATGTTGAAAAAGTTATTAATGGACTTAAAATACTATGCTGGAAAATACTCACTAAACACAAAGCAGGAAATCAGAAATATGAAACAAAAAAGGCATGCAACATTTAGAAAACAAAAAGTAAAATGACAAGCCCAACTGTATCAATAATAACAGAAATGTGAATAAACAATCCAATCAGGAGGCAGAGACTGTTAAAACCTAATGAAAAATTAATTCAACTCTATGTTGTCTTCATGATATACACTTTAGATTCAAAGACACAGTAAATTTAATGTAAAAGGATAGAAAAAGACATTAAATTCAAACAGCAATCACAGGAAAGCTGAAGTGTCCATACTGACATCAGACAAATAGACTTCAAAATGAAAAATATCAACAGACTAATATTTTATAATAAAGATGTCAATTCATCAGCGAGATATGACAGTTATAAATACTTCTGTGCTTTATAACAGAGCACCAAAAATACATGAAGCAAAACCAGACAAAAATGAAAGGAAACATGAACGATTCAAGAATAATAGAAACTTCAGTACTCCACTTTCAACAATAAAGTGAAGTCGCTCAGTCGTGTCCGACTCTTTGTGACCCCATGGACTGAGGTGTAGCCTGTCAGGCTCCTCAGTCCATGGGATTTTCCAGGCAAGAGTGCTGGAGTGGATTGCCATTTCCTTCTCCAGGGATCTTACCAACCCAGGAATCGAACCCAGGTCTCCTGCATTGCAGGTAGACGCTTTACCGTCTGAGCCACCAGGGAAGCCCTATACACTTTCAACAATAGGTAGAACTAATGGACAAAAAAACAGCAAATGAATAGAAGACTTAACAACACTACAAGCTAACTGAACCTATCAGACATCTACAGAAAACACTACCCAACAATAATAGAATGTACTTTTTCTTAAGTGAATGTGGGTTATTCTACAGGATAGATTATATGATACATCATAAACCTAACCTCAATATGTTTCAGTTCAGTTGCTCAGTCGTGTCAAACTCTTTTCAACCACATGGACTGCAGCACACCAGGCTTCCCTGTCCATCACCAACTTCCGGAGCTTGCTCAAACTCATGTCCATTGACTTGGTGAGCCATCCAACCATCTCACCCTCTGTCGTCCCCTTCTCCTCCTGCCGTCAGTCTTTCCTAGCATCAGGGTCTTTTCCCAGGAGTCAGTTCTTCACATCAGGTGGCCAAAGTATTGGAGTTTTAGCTTTAACATCAGTCCTTCCAATGAATATTCAGGACTGACTTCCTTTAGGATTGACTGGCTGGATCTCCTTGCAGTACGAGACTCTCAAGAATCTTTTCCAACACCACAGTTCAAAAGCATCAGTTCTTTGGTGCCCAGCTTTCTTTATGGTCTAACTCTCACATCTATATGTGACTACTGGAAAAACCATAGCTTTGACTAGACAGAACTTTGTTGACAAAGTAATGTCTCTGCTTTTTAATATGCTGTCCAGTTTGGTCATAGATTTTCTTCCAAGGAGTAAGCGTCTTTTAATTTCACGGCTGCAGTCACCATCTGCTGTGATTTTGGAGCCCAAGAAAATAAAGTCTGACACTGTTTTCACTGTTTCCCCATCTATTTCCCATGAAGTGATGGGACAAGATGTCATGATCTTAGTTTTCTGAATGTTGAGCTTTAAGCTAACTTTTTCACTCTCCTCTTTCACTTTCATCAAAAGGCTCTTTAGTTTTTCTTCGCTTTCTGCCATAAGGGTGGTGTCATCTGCCTATCTGAGGTTATTGATATTTCTCCTGGCAATCTTGATTCCAGTTTGTGTTTCATCCAGCCTGGCATTTTGCATGATGTACTCTGCATATAAGTTAAATAAACAGGGTGACAATATGCAGCCTTGACATACTCCTTTTCCTATTTGGAACCAGTCTATTGTTCCATGTCCAGTTCTAACTGTTGTATCTTGACCTGCATACAGATTTCTCAGGAGGCAGGTCAAGTGATCTGGTATTCCCATCTTTTTAAGAATTTTCTACAGTTTGTTGTGATCCACATTTCGAAAGGCTTTGGCATAGTCAGTAAAGCAGAAATAGATATTTCTCTGGAACTCTCTTGCTTTTTTGATGGATGCCAGTGGATGCTGGCAATTTGATCTCTGGTTCCTCTGCCTTTTCTAAAGCCAGCTTGAACATCTGGTGAAGTCAATGTGTAGAATCTTCTGTTGTGTTGTTGGAAGAAGGTGTTTGCTATGATCAGTCCAAAACTGGAAAAACTCTGTTAGCATTTGACCTGCTTCATTTTGCACTCCGAGGCTGAATTTGCCTGTTACTCCAAGTATCTCTTGACTTCTTACTTTTGCATTTCAGTCCCCTATAATGAAAAGGACATCTTTTTTGGGTGTTAGTTCTAGAAGGTCTTGTAGGTCTTCACAGAACCGTTCAACTTCAGCTTCTTCAGCATTACTGGTCGGGGCATAGACTTGGATTACTGTGATTGATGTTGAATGGTTTGCCTTGGAAATGAACATAGATCATTCTGTCAATTTTGAGATCTCATCCAAGTACTGCATTTCAGATTCTTTTTGTTGACTATGATGGCTACTCCATTTCTTCTAAGGGATTCTTGCCCACAGTAGTAGATATAATAGTCATCTGAATTAAATTTACCCATTCCAGTCCATTTTAGCTCACTGATTCCTAAAATGTCGATGTTCACGCTTGCCATTTCCTGTTTGACCATTTCCAATTTGTCTTGATACACGAACTTAAAATTCCAAGTTCTTATGCAAATTGTTCTTTACAGCGTTGGACTTTACTTCCATCACCAGTCACATCCACAACTGGGTATTGTTTTTGCTTTGGCTCCATCTCTTCATTCTTTCCGGGGAAGGCAATGGCACCCCACCCCAGTACTCTGCCTGGAGAATCCCATGGACAGAGGAGCCTGGTTCGCTCCAGTCCATGGGGTCGCTAAGAGCAGACCGACTGAGTGACTTCACTTTCACTTTTCACTTTAATGCATTGGAGAAGGAAATGGCAACCCACTCCAGTATTCTTGCCTGGAGAATCCCAGGGACAGAGGAGCCTGTCTGGGCTGCCGCTATGGGACGCACAGAGTCGGACAGATGAAGCGATTAGCAGCAGCAGCAGCAGCAGCAGCTTCATTCTTTCTGGAGTTATTTCTCAGCTGATCTTCAGTAGCATATTAGGCACCCACCGACCTAGGGAGTTCATCTTTCAGCGTCCTATATTTTTGCCTTTTCATGCTGTTCATGGGGCTATCAAGGCAAGAATTCTGAAGTGGTTTGCCATTCCCTTCTCCAGTGGACCATGTTTTGTCAAAACTCTCCACTATGACCCATTCAGCTTGGGTGGCCCTACACGGCATGGCTCATAGTTTCATTGAGCTAGACAAGGCTGTGGTCCATTTGATCAGTTTGGTTAGTTTTCTGACTGTAGTTTCCAGTCTATCTGCTCTCTGATGAATAAGGATAAGAGGCTTATGGAAGCTTCCTGATGGGAGAAACTGAGGGGGAAACTGGATCTTGTTCTGGTGGGCCAGGCCATGCTCAGCAAATCTTTAATACAATTTTCTGTTGATGGGTGGGGCTGCGTTCCCTCCCTGTTGTTTGACCTGAGGCCAAACTATGGTGGAGGTAATGAAGATAATGGCGACTTCCTTCAAAAGGTCCTGTGTATGCAATGCCGCACTCATTGCCCCTGACCCTGCAGCAGGCCACCCTTGACCCACGCCTCCGCTGGAGACTCCTGGACAATCACAGCAAGTCTGGGTCAGTCTCTTGTGGGGTCACTGCTCCTTTCTCCTGGGTCCTAGTGTGTACAAGGCTGTTTGTGCCCTCCAAGAGTCTGTTTCCCCAGTCCTGTGTAAGTTCTGGTGGCTCTATGTTGGGCTTAATGCTGACCTCCTCCAAGAGGGCTTGAGCCATACCAGGTCTGCTGGACCCAGAGCTCCTGCCCCTGAGACAGGCCACTGCTGACCCGTACCTTCACAGGAGACACTCAGACACAGTTCTGGCTCAGTCTCTGTGGGGTCTCTGGGTGCATACAAGGTTTGTTTGAGCTCTCTGAGCGTCTCTGGCAGTTAAGGGGTTTGATTCTAAACATGATTTTGCCCCTCCTATCAACTTGCTCGGGCTTCTCCTTTGCCGTTGGATGTGAGTTATCTTTTTTTTTTTTTTATTGGTGGGATCCAACATTCTCCAGTCAATGATTGTTCAGCAGCCAGTTGTAGTTTTGGAGTTCTCTCAGGAGAAGATGAGCACACAAGGGAAGCCCTCAATATGTTTAAAAGAATAGAAATAATACAAATCTCTGACAAGACCTGAATGAAATTATAAACAATAACAGGGGAAAATATGGGTAATCCACAATCACGTGAAAATTGAATAATATATTTCTAAGTATTTAAAGGATAAAGAAACAATCAGAAGAGAAATTTAAAAAATACTTTGTGATGATTGGAAATAAAGATACAATGAACCAAAACTTATGGGACACAGCTAAAGCAGTGCTTAGGGAAAGTTATTGCTACAAAAAACTTTTATTAAGAAAAAAAGGTCTCAAATCAATAATCAAATCTACATGAGGACTTCCTTGGGGGTCCAGTGGCTAAGACTCTGTTCTCCCAATGCAGGGAGCCTGGGTTCAATCCTTGCCTCTGGGAAATAGATCCCACATGTGGTAACTAAGAGTTCTCATGCCACAGCTAAGACGCAGTGCAGCCAAATAAATTAACAAATATATAAAAAGTTAAAAAAAAAATAACTTCCACATGAATTCACTGGGCACAGAATACCAAACTAAAAATAAATCCAGATAATGAAAGACATAATAAAGATTGGTTCAGAATTAATAAAAAAAAGAATAGAAAATAATAGAAACAAATAGACAAAATCAAAAGCTGATTTTTTTTTTAAAAGCTCTACAAAGTTGACAAACCTTTATCCAATTTGACCAAGAGAAAAAAACAGAGAATAAAAGAGACTCAAACTGAAATAAACAGAAATGAAAAAGGACATAACTACTGGCCTTAGAAAAATAAATACTATGAAGAATCTTACACTAATATATAAGATGAATTAGATGAAATGTACAAATGCCTAGAAAGACAGAAACTACCAAAACTGACTCAAGAAGAAACAGACAATCCTAATAGACCTGCAATAAGCAAAGATACCTGAGTATTAGAAACAAAACAGCAAAAAAAACTACCTACAAAGAAAAACTCTGGACCAGATAGCTTTACCACTGAATTCTACCAAACACTGAAAGAATAATTAATTTCAGTTATTCACCAACTCCTCCCAGAAATGTATAAGAAGGAAAGATTTTCCAACTCATTCTGCTACCTTCATGCCAAAACCAGTCAAAGACATCACAAGAAAATAACAGAACAATATCTCTTATGAATATGAGGCAACAACATAAACTAAATATTTGCAAACCAAATCTAGCATCATATAAAAGGAATTATTCACCATGATCAAGGGGGATTTACCTTAGTGATGTAAGATTGACTTATAATCTGAAAAATCTACTCATTAATACATCTTATTAATAGAATTAAAAAAAAAGAAGTTGCATGATTATCTCAATATATGCAGAAAGAAGAAACTCTTGTGATTAATGGCAATAAACAAATTAAGAATATAAGGAAACTGCCTCATCCTGATAAAGAGCTTCTTTGAAAAATACACTTCTGACATTGTACTTAATGGTGAAACATTGGACAGTTTATTTCTAAGCTTGGGAAAAAGACAAGAATGTTTGCTTTCACCACCTCTGTTCAATATTATATAGGGCTTCCCTGGTGGCTCAGAGGGTAAAGCGTCTGCCTGCAAGGCGGGAGACCTCGGTTCGATCCCTGGGTTGGGAAGATCCCCTGGAGAAGGAAATGGCAACCCATTGCAGTACTCTTGCCTGGAGAATCAGTACCTTTGTTCAGTATTATATGCAATGTTCTACCCAGATAATTAGGCAAGAAAAAAAAACAGTCAAATTTGAAAAGAAGAACTAAAACTAGTTGTATTCATGGATGGCTTGATTGTATATATAGAAAATCCTTACAAATCTACTAAAAACCATGAGAACTAATAAATGACTTCAGCAAGGTTGCAGGATACAAGGCCAATATACGATATGTAATTCTTTTTCAATGCACTTGCTTTGAACAATAATTAAAGTAAAATAAATCAATTCCATTAACAATAAAATAAATAAATCAAAAGTAATAGGACATTTAACTAAACAAGTTATTGTTTAGTCACTAAGTCATATCCGACTCTTGGCGACCTCATGGACTGTAGCCTCCCAGGTTACAGAATCCCTCTGTTCATGGGATTCTCCAGGCAAGAATATTGGAGTGGATTGCCATTTCCTTTTCCAATCCAGTAATTGAACCCATCTCTTGTTGGCAGGCAGATTTTTACCACTGAGCTACCAGGGAAGCCCCCAACTAAACGAGTGCAGAACTCATATTCTGAAAACTATAGTAAAAATTGTTTAAAGAAATTTAAAATATCTAAATGGAAAACATTTTCACAGATTGAAAGACTTAACATTATTATAATGATAATTCTCTTCAAACTGAGCTACGGATTCAATACTGTTTCTAATCCAAGACATAATCCAATCTGACTTCTTTGTAGAAATTGACAAAATAATTACAGCATTTATATGAAATTGCAAAAGTTGTGGAAAAGCTAGAACAACTCTAAAAAAGAAGAAGAAGATAAGAAGGCTTATATTAATATTTCCTGGTTTCTAAACTTGCACGGAGCATCAGGAATCAAGACAGTGTGTACTGGCACTATATGTATTGCCAACTGACTTTCAACAAGGATACCTCAAACTGTTTGTACTGAATAAAGTTAAACCCTTGTTCAGACCCCATATAAAAATTAACTCAAAATAAATAAAAAACTTCAATGTAAGAGAAAGAACTATGAAACTCTTTGAAGACAACATAGGGATAAACCTTCACAACCTTGGATTTGCAAAGGATTCAGAAGTATAACATCAAAAGCATAAGAAGCAAAAGAAAAAAAAATTAATTAGATCAAAGCAAAACTTGTGCCTCATAAGGAAAAGAAAGTGAAAAGACAACCCACAGAGTGGGAGAAAATATTTCCAGATCAGACATCTGATTGGTTGTACCTAGAATATATATAAATCTCTAAAGATTTAATAACAAAAATGCAATCAACCAATTTTTTTTAAACAAGGGGTAAAGAATCCGAATAGACATTTCTCCTAAAAAGATATTTAAATGACCAGTAAGCATATGCAATAAGCACATGCAAAGAACTCAACATTATTTATTGGGAAAATGCAAATCAAAACCACAAACAGTTACCACTTCATACCCACTAGGATGGCTGGAATAAAAATGAAACTTGAATTCATTATGCTATGTGAAAAAAAGCCAGTCACAAAAGACCACATCTTACATGATCTCATTCTTATGAAAGTCCAGAACAGAAAAATCTATACAGACAGAAAGTATTAATAGATTCACAGTTACCTAGGGCTAAGGCTAGGAGGCACAGTTAACAAAGTGTACAGAGTTTCTTTTTGAGGTAATGCAATGTTCAAAATTGACTGTAATAATGGCTAGGAGGCACAGTTAACAAAGTGTACAGAGTTTCTTTTTGAGGTAATGCAATGTTCAAAATTGACTGTAATAATGGCCATACACATTTGTAAACACGTTAAAAATTATTTAATTGTATTTTTTGATAGAATAGATTTTCCTCAAGAAATTGAAAATAGAACTACCATTTGAGTCAACATTCCCACTACTGGCTATATAGTTAAAGGAAATAAAATCACAGTATCGGGATATCTGGATTTCTTGTGTTCATTGTAGCATTATTCAAAATAGCCAAGGTATGGAAACAGCTTTGGGCTTCCCTGGTGGCTCAGACTGTAAAGAATCTGTCTGCAATGCAGGAGACCTGGGTTCAATCCTTGGATTGGGAAGATCCCCTGGGGAGGAAATGGCAACCCACTCCACTATTCCTGCCTGGAGAACTCCATGGACAGAGGAGCCTCGTGGGCTGTAGTCCATAGGGTCACACGGAATTGGATATGATGGAAACAATTTAGCAGGTACGCACAGAAATAGCCTTAGTGTCTGTCAATAAGTGAATAAATAAAGAAAATGTAAACTATGGATCTATTTCATTTTATCATATATATATGAATATTATTTAGCTGTAAAAAGAAAGGAACCCTGTCATTTGCAACAACATGGATGAAATGAGTATATTATGCTAAGTAAAATTATCTGGACAGGGAACGAGAAATACTGTAAAATCTTATTTATATGTGAAATATAAAAGAGTTGAGCTCACAGAAACAGAGAGTAGAACAGTTGTTCCCAGGGCTGACGGGTGGGGAAAATGGGAAGAGCTTGGGCAAACGATACACACTGTGGGATGGAAGATGAATACACTCTAGGAAATTGATTTGCACTGCAGTGACTATAGTTAATAGTACAGTATATACTTGAAATTTGCTAAGAGAGTCAATCTTCAATGCTCTCATTGTACTAGGAGAAGAAAAAAAAGAAACTCTTAGATGATGCTATGCTATGCTATGCTAAGTCATTTTAGTCGTGTCCGACTCTGTGTGACCCCATAGACGGCAGCCCACCAGGCTCCCCTGTCCCTGGGATTCTCCAGGCAAGAACACTGGAGTGGGTTGCCATGTCCTTCTCCAATGCATGAAAGTGAAAAGTGAAGGTGAAGTCGCTCAGTTGTGTCCAAGTCTTAGCGACCCCATGGACTGCAGCCTTCCAGGCTCCTTTGTCTATGGGACTTTCCAGGCAAGAGTACTGGAGTGGGGTGCCATTGCCTTCTCTGCTTAGATGATAGATGTGTTACTTAACTTTATTGTGGTAATCTTTTCACCAAATATGCATATATCAAATCATCACATGTATTATACGTCCTGTGCTGTGCTCAGTCACTCAGTCGTGTCTGACTCTTTGTGACCCCATGGACTGTAGCCCACCAGGCTCCTCTGTCCATGGGATTCTTCAGTGAAGAATACTGGAGTTGGTAACCATGCCCTCCTCCAGGGGATCTTCCCGACCCAGGAATGGAACCCCATTGCAGGCAAGTTCTTTACCCATTGAGCCACCTGGGAAGCCATTATACACAATATTAATTTGTCAATTATACCTTAGTAAAGCTGGGAGGGGGCAGGGGGAGGAAAAAAAAAACAACTTTTGAAACAACAGCAACAAAAAAGGAAAAGGTTGCAATGAATGTGTGGAAAAAGGAGTGTGGAATTTGACCTGAAAGTTCAGATAGTAAATCAAAAGAATTAAAGAACTTCTCTCTCAGTGTGTCTGTCTGTCTCTGTCTCTCTCTTTTTTTCTGGAGGAATTAGGTATTTGGATTTCACCAGTTTTTTTTTTCTTTTCTTATTTGCCTGTGGTTTTTCACTATAGGGAATTTCCCAAGGCACAGCTCAAAAATACTTACTGGTCCCTATACAGTCAGATCTCCATGTAGCACTGTGCATTTTAAGATGATAGTGGGTGATATTTTGAACTTTGCAACCATAAAAATTATATAGGACTGCAGATATGGGTCAGTGGCTACAGCTTCCTCTGAAATTTAAATATGTCAAAAGACATTTGATTGGAGAAGAGGTGGAGTAAGGGGGAGCTACTAAGTGACTCATTTTGACCATACCCTTGACGACTTTCAAATACAGGAGGAGACTGGAAATGTCAAAGAAAGCTCCAGATTAAAGACTGGTCACAGATTCTAAAGAAATGGAGATGGAGCCTCACTCACTGATTATCAAAGAGCAAACATGCAGAGCACAGATCTTGGAGTCCAAGAGCTGTGTGACCTTTCCAAAGTTAGTTACTGCTCTGAACCTTTGTGACATGATTGAGAACGGAGAAGATAATTTACTGATTGAATATATTGTTTCGATTCCCCACAGGGCAACTAGATAGGACCAAGTATAACAGTGTTGAGGAGTTCTTTATGGAGTTGATGAAACATTTTATCTGCGATATGTACATTGAATGAGTTCTACTTTCTACCTCTGGTTGCCTAATTTACCTCAGAAATCAAAGTGGAGTTTTGGAAGATTTTTCCTTACTAACAGTCCTTCTAAAACCCCCTTCCGTGCTCGGATACTGAGACCAACACTCTCTTGGCCCATTGTGGGCTTTCTATGTTTCTTGGTGCCAGGGAGACATTAAAACAAGTATCTGATGCAGTTATTTATCCTTCTGGTTCCCCAGTGTACTTTTTATAATTTAATTTATTATTTATACTGAGTAAAGAAGTTCGAAAACCTGTTTGCAAACAACCTGTTTGTTGTTTCTTTTCTGGCTCCCCTCTCTTTTTTTATTTGCATTATGACTGAAGTCACTTTCAAAGCACATAAGTTCCAGTGATTTTGCTGTTCATCTGTGATGTTTCTATTTCCTTTAAAACCAATGTAATGATTCAAAAACCTGCCAAACCCAGCCCCAAGGAATAAAGAAATAGGAGGCAGTCCTAAATGGGGGAGAATGTGCATCCAGGACCACTGAGTTGGAGAGTACTTCCCCCAGGTGTGATTATATTAAAACCATATTTCACTTTAATAGGGAAGGACTCAGGGGAGGGTGGCCCCTCTGATGCAGGGGACTCCATTTAGGCTAATAAAAGACCACTTAGCTATGAGGGCTCGTTACAATTAAATTGTCTCCAAACAGTGGGTTGCTTGGTGAACCTCCAGAGAAGAACAGCTGGAGCACATATAGTGGGAGGAGCCGAGGTCTGCTCTGTCCCTGGGACTACAGTGCATTTCAGCAACCCTCGTAAATCTCACTGCTCAGGACATGCTGCTTAATGTCTTTTAGTGCCTTTTACTCCACCGAGGACCCATAGCAAAATATCTATCTACTCTAAATCTTGGTATAACTTACCTTTCTCTGTTCTCATGCTGTCTCATCCAAGTATTGTTTCAAGATAATATTAGCCTTTTTAAATGATTTGAGGATTATTTCTTCTGCTTCCTGAAGTGATTTCTAGAATAGAGACTAGTTATTATCTGATAGTTTAGCTGAACTTGCCATCAAGCCTGAGCACAGTGGCGTGGCTTGTAGATTTTTGTTTTTAAATGTACAATTTGATACGTTTTGACTTATGTGCACATCCATGATGCTATCAGCATGATCAAGATTGTGAAAGGATCCACAATCTCTAAAACTCACTATGAGTTTGACATTTTTTGTTTGTTTTGGGTCACAGCCTGCAGCAGGCACAACTTCACTGACCAGGGATTGAACTTGCGCCCCCTGCAGTGGAAGTGTGCGTCTTAACCACTGGACTACCCGAAAAGTTCAAGTTTGACTTTTTTTTTTTGATTCCACACATAAGTGAGATCATACAATATTTCTTTTTCTGTGCCTGACTTATTTCCCTTAGTATAATGTTTCCAGAGTTCATCCATGTTTTCACAGATATCAAGATTTCCTTCTTTTTAAAAGGCTGAATAATATTCCATATATATTTATATTAATTTTATTTATATATATGAAAAGAATGATTTTTTTCACATTTTCTTTACCCATTATTCTCTTTACTTATGCTGTTTCCATATCTTAGCTACTATGAATAATGCTATGAATAATTCTTTGAGGCTGATACATCTTTGAGATGCTGATTCCATTTCCTATGGATGTACACCCAGTAGTGGAATTAAGTTGTTGGGTCCTATGTTAGTTACAGTCTTAAATTTTTACAGAAACTCCGTACTGGTTTTGTGTGTGTGTGTGTGTGTGTGTGTGTGTGTGTGTGTGTGTGGCTGTAACAGTGTTCAGTTCAGTCCAGTTCAGTCTCTCAGTCGTGTCTGACTCTTTGTGACCCCATGAATCACAGCATGCTGGGCCTCCCTGTCCATCACCAACTCCCGGAGTTCACTCAAACTCACGTCCATCGAGTCGGTGATGCCATCCAGCCATCTCATCCTCTGTCGTCCCCTTCTCCTCCTGCCCCCAATCCCTCCCAGCATCAGGGTCTTTTCCAGTGAGTCAACTCTTCGCATGAGGTGGCCAAAGTATTGGGTTTCAGCCTCAGCATCAGTCCTTCCAATGAACACCCAGGACTGATCTCCTTCAGAATGGACTGGTTGGATCTCCTTGCAGTCCAAGGGACTCTCAGGAGTCTTCTCCAACACTATAGTTCAAAAGCATCAATTCTTTGGTGCTCAGTTTTCTTTACCGTCCAACTCTCACATCCATACATGACCACTGGAAAATGGTAGGATCTCTAATACTGTCCCCTTTATATTGTCTTTAAGATTTCTTTCCCCCTATCCTTTTCCTCTGTGTTCTTCAGATTAGATAATTGTGATTTATCCTAATGATCCTCTGTTTTCTCCATTACTTGGTAAAAATCACCCAGAAACTTGTTTATTCTGGGTATCATACTTATTTTTTAGTTTCACCTTATTAAGATATAATTTAAAGAAATTGTATTGGGGTGTAGTTGATTTACAGTGTTGTGTTGACATTTAAAAAAATTCTATTAATTTGTTTTTGGCTATGTTGGGTCTTCGTTGCTACATGGGAGCCTCTCTCTTGTTGCAGAGATTGAGGGTCACTCTCTAGTTGCAGTGGCTTCTCCTGCGGTGGAGCACAGCACACACATACTATAGTTGATCAACAATGTTGTGTTAGTTTCAGGTGTAGAGCAAAGTGATTCATGTATCCGTGAATATATTCTTTTTCAAATTCTTTTCCCATTCGAGTTGTTTCTTAACATTGAGCAGCATTCCCTGTACTGTACAGTAGTTCCTTGTTAGTTATCCATTTCACATGTGGTCGTGTGTGCATGTCCATCCTGATGTATGTTTTTAGTAAAAATATCCATTTAGTTCTATTTCTCCAGACGTTTTGTGTTTTTTAATTTATCCGTGGCATTTTTTTTTAAATCTCATAAAGCATACTTGTACTGATTTTACATCTTGGTCTGCTTATTCAAATATCTGTTACCTTTGGATTGGCTTTGAATAATACTCTTTGAGTGGGTTTCATTTCTCTTATTCTTTATGTGTTGAACAATTAGTACTGTATCTTGACTATTGTGAATGTTATATGGTTGAATATCTGGATTATGATATGTAGTTGATATTGTTTGGTTGGTAAGTCGTGTCCAACTCTTTGCGACCCCAATGGACTGCAATGTTCCAGATTTCCCCGTCCTTCACTATCTCCTGTAGTTTGCTCAGATTCATATCCTTTGAGTCAGCAATGCTATCTAACCATCTCATCCCCCTTCTCCTTTTGCCTTTAGTCTTCCCTAGCTAGCATCAGGGTCTTTTCCAATGAGTCAGGTGTTTGCATCAGCGGGACAAAATATTGGAGCTTCAGCTTTAGCATCAGTCCTTCCAATTAATAGTCAGGGTTGACTTCCTTTAGGAGTGACTGGTTTGATCTCCCTGCTGTCTGAGGGACTCTCAAGAGTCTTCTCCAGCACCACAATTTGAAGGCATCAATCCTTCAGTACTCAGCCTTCTTTGTGGTCCAACACTCACATCCATAACGAAAAAAACCATAGCTTTGTTCAGACGGACCTTTGTCAGCAAAGTGATGTCTCTGCTTTTTAATATGCTGTCTAGGTTTGTCATAGCTTTCCTTCCAAGGAGCAAGTATCTTGGTAAAACGTCAGCCCACAGTACAGGAAACCCAGGTTTGATTCCTGGGTTAGGAAGATTCCCTGGAGAAGGAAAGGCTACCCACTCCAGTATTCTGGCCTGAAGAATTCCATGGACTGTATAGTCCATGGAGTCGCAAAGAGTTGGACACGACTGAGCAACTTTCACTTAATTATGATAGTTAATTTTAATTATGATATGTACCTTACATGAAGAAAGAAATGGCAACCCGCTCCAGTATTCTTGCCTAGAGCACCCTGTGGACAGAGGAGCCTGGTGGGCTGCTGTCCATACGGTTGCACAGAGTCGGACACGACTGAAGTGACTTAGCATGCATGTATGCATTGGAGAAAGAAATGGCAACCCACTCCAGTATTCTTGCCTGGAGAATTCCAAGGACAGAGGAGCCTGGTGTGCTGCCGTCTATGGGGTCGCACAGAGTCGGACATGACTAAAGTGACTTAGCAGCAGCAGCAGCAGCATGTACCTTACAAATTAAAAAATTTATTTACCAAGAAATTAACTTTGTGCACGTAGACTATAAAATTTGTCTCTTGGTAGTTCATATAGCGGGTCAGTTATTTTATCATAAACTGAATTGCTTGCTTTTTGCTCTGTACATACATACTTAAAGCGTAAACTAGAGCCTTAGGAGAGTTCAGATCAGATCAGATCATGCCAGGCCCCCCATACTGCAGCACGCCAGGCCTCCCTGTCCATCACCAGCTCCCGGGTCACCCAGACTCATACCCATCCAGTCAGTGATGCCATCCAGCCATCTCCACCCCCCAGCACAGAGTCCCGGCCGGGGTGGCCAAGTACTGGAGTCAGCTTGCTCTTCCCTAAGAAACCAAGATTGATCCCCAGAATGGACTGGTGGACCGCAGTCCAAGGGACTCCAGAGTCTTCTCCAACACTGTGTTGGAGAGTTAACACATAGAATTTAGGATTTATCTCACTCTTTCTTTTCTATATCCCATAGTGGCTCTATTTTCTTTTTCTTCAGGCCAGATAAATATCAAGTTTTCTGTAAGTTTCTAAGTTTCCTAACATGTTGTGAAGACTCCAGTCACTCTCAACATTACCAATATAAATCTATACCATTCTGGTCTGTTTTTTCAGGTTTGGCTTCCTTTCAAATTCTGCCTTGAGGTATTTGGTTTATGTGTTTTCCCCCCAGATTTAAACTGTTATAAGCAAGGAGATAGGTCTGTTTGATCATAATAGCAGCAAAATATATAACTTGATTATTAAGCCTTACCTGAGTATCTTTGTCTTTAGAAAGTATAATCAATTTATTTTCATAAATGATATATTTGGATTTACTATCACATTACTTAGCACTCTATATTTTAATTTTCTATTTGTTTCCTTTTAATATTTATTATATATTATAAAATTGATTAGTTCCATATTTATTTTAGTCTAACCTGTTTTTTTCAGCCATTGGATTTTTAAAATTACTATTTTAATATCTAGAACTTCTAATTGCTTCTTTATCAAACTTGCCAGGCTTCTTTTTTAATTTTCATACTATATTCTTGTGCTTCTTAGACTTTAATGCTAAAAGCCTCCAAACTACATTAATAAACTTTTGTTTATTATTTTATGTTAAATAAGATTTGTCCTGCTTCTTAAAAAACTAGGAATACTTTGTGGTGAGAGTTTTTCAGATATTCCTGCATAATGGTTTTACATTGCTTCTAATAGGAAGAAGTGAAAAGGGAGAGGTGTAATCTATTTGGCACCATCTATTTGGAATTGCTGCTGCTGCTGCTGCTAAGTCGCTTCAGTCGTGTCCGACTGTGTGCGACCCCATAGACGGCAGCCCACCAGGCTCCCCCGTCCCTGGGATTCTCCAGGCAAGAACACTGGAGTGGGTTGCCATTTCTTTCTCCAATGCATAAAAGTGAAAAGTGAAAGAGAGGTGGAAAAAATAGGAGCAAATAAAGGATGATTCAGAAAATTCACCAGGAGCTACTATCCACCCTAAAGATTTAGATCTTATTTTATTTTTAAGTTAAGTCCTCTGTTTCTTTCTTGCTAAAAATATAAAGTCCCTTTGCTCTGCTACTCAAAAATATAAACAGCAGCAACCGTACAAACAAGTTGCCAGAAACTACATTCATCACTTACAGAGCATGTTTTGAAGGAGAATTAAATTATGTGTAATTAATTTTGAAGGTTCCTAGTCTAGAGTCATAAAAATGTTAATTGAAGTCCTCTTTTTAAGTCTAGGACTTGGAGAACTTGCATATGGAAACAAAATAATAAAATCTTGTAGTTGGACTAAAAAATTTAATATGAAAGAACAATTATCCTAAGTCAAAGAAGGCAAAATAGAGGGTTCAGAAGCTCTTATCAAAAGGACATTTTCCCCAGCAATGGATCCAAATTTGGTGGGTTCTGCATTACTGTCAGGGTCATGATGGATGTCCACTCAGTTACTCATTTGGTTAAGAGTGTCGAGTTCCTGCTACGTTCCAGCTGTTCTGCTACACTGGTTCCAGATCTGCTAGGATATGACAGTGATCAGAGCGGAAACAAACCACTCTCTTAACTTCTAAAACTGCTTATTCTGCATAAGTTAATTATTTATGAAATTAGACATTATTGTTTCATCATATGGGTTCACTCATTATCAATTAAGTATTTAACTGTCCTGATGCGAAGAGCTGACTCATTTGAAAAGACCCTAAGGCTGGGAAGGATTGAAGGCAGGAAGAGAAGGGGACGACAGAGGACGAGATGGTTGGATGGCTGGACAGCACCACTGACTCAATGGACATGAGTTTGGGTGAACTCCAGGAGTTGGTGATGGACAGGGAGGCCTGGCGTGCTGAGGTTCATGGGGTCACAAAAAGTTGGACATGACTGAGTGACTGAACTGAACTGAAAAGAATCCCGACTGGGACTTCCCAGCTAGCACTAGTGGTAAGGAATCTGCCTGCCAATTTGGGAGATACAAGAGATGTGTGTTTGATCCCTGGGTTGGGAGGATCCCCTAGAATAGGAAATGGCAACTCACTCCAGTATTCTTGATGGGAAAATCCTATGGACAAAGGGACCTGGCAGGCTACAGTCCATGGGGTGTCAAAGAGTTGGACACAACTGAGCATACACAAACACACACACAGAGAATTCTGTTTACCCCAGGCATATCTTTTCTTTTATAACAAAGAACACATTTTGACTCCTCCCTGCATCTGTGATCTTACTTTATATTCCCCTCCAAAAGTGTTACTCCCTGTCTTGAAGCTGCACTATGTTTTACTTGGGTTCAGTGGTCCATGAAACATCCTGCCTATATCTACTTCACAACATGAAATTCTAAGCATACTTCAGATATGTCTTCATATTGCCTTATATGTCTCCTTTATAGTCACTGCAACCACACATGCATATGAATATATGAGACCATTTGCCGTTGATCATTGAACAGCACAGATCTGAATTGTTCCTGTCCACTTAGAGACAGCTTTTGTCAATAGTAAGTACTGAAGTGCTACATTATCTGTGGTTGGTTGAATCCATAGATGCAGAATCAGAGAGATACAATGAACCACGTATATGGAGGATCTGAATATATGGAGGATTGATTAGAAATGATTTTTGGATTTTCAACTGTGAAGAGTGTAGGTACTCCCATTCCTGCCTTTTTCAAGAGTCAGTTATACAAAGTTAAGATGCTTTTAACTGTGACATAAAATATGACTCAAATATTTGCTAAAATAAAAAGGGTTCTCTGCTCTTATATTGTAAGGAGTTCCTTGGTCAACTAATCATATTGTCCCCTTTCTGATCTCTGGAAGGATCTTTCTTGTCCAATCTCCATCTTCACCCCAACTGAAAGAGACAACAGGAGGGATGCAGTCTTACTGTTTTAAGAGTTTGCTTTGATATGAGTTTAAGGACTTAGAAATTGCTCAGGGCCAAGAAATCACAGCCAAGTTTAGGATTTTATTTATTGAGTGAAAACTTGGTGGCTTAATGACAAAGAGCATTTGTTCTTTTTCCTTCTTCCCAGTGCTGATCTCTAGACCTCATTGGTTTGCTGTGTTTCTAGAATGCTTTTCTGACTAATAAACTTCTTTGGCAAAAATAAAAAGATGGCCTCCTACAGCAGAGTCTAAAGGACAGACTCTGAATCAGAGCTGCTGCCTTGTAAATTGCAAAGCCAAATGTTTCCTAGTCGCACCACTTAAGTATCTTGCAAAAGACACTTAACCTCTATGTTCTTGTGCTAGTTTATTTGTAAATAGGAATAATAATAGTTAGTCACATAGGATAATAATTGTGAGAATTAACAAATTAACCCCTATAAAGTATTCAGAACAATATCAGGCACTTAATAGGCACGTGTGCTCAGTTGCTTCAGTTGTGTCCAACTCCTTGAGACCCCATGGACTGTAGCCAGCCATGCTCCTCTGTCCATGGGATTTTCCCATCAAGAATACTGGAGTGTGTTGCCATGCCCTCCTTCAGGGGAATCTTCCCGACACAGGGAATGAACTCACATCTCCTGCATCTTCTGCATTTCAGGTGGATTCTTTACCGCTGAGCCACCCAGGAAGCCCAAGCATGTATAAAGTGTTAAATATTGTTATTATCATTATTTCAGAGATTTAATTTTATTTTTGTGCTTCACAAAAGTGAACTGATTTTTTTTTTATAGTCCCTACTATTAATTATGCAGGTAAAGAAGCAATAGTTAGAACTGGACATGGAACAACAGACTGGTTCCAAATAGGGAAAGGAGTATGTCAAGGCTGTATATTGTCACCCTACTTATTTAAATTCTCTGCAGAGTACATCATGTGAAATGCCTGGCTAGATGAAGCACAAGCTGGAATCAAGATTGCTGGGAGAAATAGCAATAACCTCAGATATGCACATGACACCACTCTTATGGCAGAAAGCAAAGAAGAACTAAAGAGCCTCTTGATGAAAGTGAAAGAGAAGAGTGAAAAAGTTGGCTGAAAGCTCAACATTAAGAAAACTAAGATCATGGCATCCTGTCCCATCACTTCATGGCAAATAGATGGGGAAACAATGGAAACAGTGAGAGGCTTTATTTTTCTGGGCTCCAAATCACTGCAGATGGTGACTGCAACTATGAAATTAAAAGACACTTGCTCCTTGGAAGAAAAGCTATGACTAACCTAGACAGCATATTAAAAAGCAGAGACATTACTTTGCCAACAAAGGTCCATCTAGTCAAAGCTATGGTTTTTCCAGTAGTCATGTATGGATGTGAGAGTTGGACTATAAAGAAAGCTGAATGCCAAAGAATTGATGCTTTTGAACTGTGGTGTTGGAGAAGACTCTTGACAGTCCCTTGGACTGCAAGGAGATCCAACCAGTCCATCCTAAAGGAGATCAGTCCTGGGTATTCATTGGAAGGACTGATGTTGAAACTGAAACTCCAATACTTTGGCCGCCTGATGCGAAGAACTGACTCCTTGGAAAAAAACCCTAATGCTGGGAAAGATTGAAAGTGGGAGGAGAAAGGGATGACAGAGGATGAGATGGTTGGATGGCATCACCGACTTGATGGACATGAGTTTGAGTAAGCTCTGGAAGTTGGTGATGCATAGGGAAGCCTGCTGTGCTACAGTCCATGGGGTTGTAAAGAGTTGGATGCGACTGAGCGACTGAACTGAAATCTGACTGAAAGCTATTAATTAGTTCTGATGAATTTGTTCATTAAAAAAAAAATCTTCCTCATTAAGTCTTGATGTAGGGACAAGTTCAATGTAACGCAAAGTTGATTGAAAACAGTCACTTCCTCCCCCGACCAATTAGTGAGAATGAGCACAAGAGACTCTTTTGGGCTGCCCACATGTGGATACTCCCCAAATTCCTTCCAGGCAGGGGCTTCAAGAATGATGGTTACTACTTGTACCCATTGGGTTTGAAGGAGAGGAAGTGGGATGACATGGCATGGCCTTTTGTCACTGGGGGAAGAATATGTATTCCAGAAAGAGAATGCCTGCAGAGTCATGAACCCTGGGTTCAGCCTCTTGGAAGGAATAAACACTGAACCCAAGTGCATTAGCCTTCTCCATGCCTTTCCAATCAGCACTGCAAAAATAAACAGTTTATACATTTAATGTAACCCTAGACTACCCTCACCAATTATTTTATAAGGATCCCTGGAAGACAAACGTGTTCCCCCCACTCCTCAGTCCATGGCAGCCCTTTGTTTGCCATGAGCTGTTGGAGGGGTGTTGTTCAGTTGCTCAGTTGTGTCTGACTCTGCGACACAGTGGACTGCAGCACTCCAGGCTGCCCTGTCCTTCAGCACCTCATGGAGCTTGCTCAAACTCATGTCCATTGGGTCAGTGAGGCCATCCAACCGTCTCATTCTCTGTCGTCCCCTTCTCCTGCCTTCAATCTTTTGCAGCATGAGGTCTTTTCTAAGAAGCTGGGTGAGCCCCCAGTTTTTCCAGGGCTCGAGGCTTACAGCTATTTTGAGGAATAAAGTATCTGTGTATCTGCCACTCTGGTGAAGTGTCCTAGCCTTTTTTCTTTCCCTCTCTACAAAGCTCTCCTACTTCTCTACCTAACTGAGGTTTCCTATTTCTGGAGTACTTTAGCACTGGCGGTTGTTCTGGGCGGAGGGGGTGGGGGTTGGGGGGAGAGATGAGGTGGAGACAAATTAAGCAGTAATAGAGCTCATATTAGAACTTCTTTGTGTTCAGAACCCTGGGGATAGAGCAAAATCCACCTCTACTGAGCATACACTCTAGGCCAGAGACTGTATAATTTGATGTAATCCATATTAATGTAATGCCTGGTAGGTATTAATAATCCTTCTTTAAACTGAGACAACTGGACTCAAGATGACACAGCTGGTCAGTGGATGGCATATCTCTGAAAGGCCACTTACTTTATTCCCAGGCCATTGTCTTTCTACTACAGAGTGCTGTGTCCTGTAAGGACAGGTGATATACATGTCATGAGGCTCATGTGCTGGGTATGGAACAGAGAGATTAATGAGCACACTTGTCAATATTATAAGGAGCCATTCAGGGAGGCACAGATCAGGTAGAGAAGCTAAAGTTCATTTTATTCATCACATTATTCACGGTCACATCACTAGAAAGGGATAAATCTGATATCTAAACTCAGCTCTCTTTCCTAAAGAGTGTACTCTTTCCAATTTATGTTGCTCATTATCATCCAAGTCAATGATCTTTTTATCTCATCTGATCTCATCTTGTCCAGTCTTATCATGGTAAATAGCTGTGGATCTGAGCACATGGTGTTTCTTGCTAAGGAATTAAATTTCTTGATTTACTGGGCAGCTATTTTGATATTTTTCTCTTTTCTTAATCTGGGAATTGTCTTTTTTTTTCTCCTTACCTTGCCTCCTCTCTGTCTCTTTCTGTCTGTGTATGTGTATGACTTTCTCCTGTGAAGATTTTGTTAAGAAACTATTATTTCTTCAAGGTCATTTCAGTGTTGGAGAAGACTCTTGAGCGTCCCTTGGACTACAAGGAGATCCAACCAGTCCATCCTAAAGGAGATCAGCCCTGGGTGTTCATTGGAAAGAATGATGCTAAAGCTGAAACTCCAATACTTTGGCCACCTCATGTGACAATTTGACTTATTGGAAAAGACCCTGATGCTGGGAGAGATTGGGGGCAGGAGGAGAAGGGGACGACAGAGGATGAGATAGCTGGATGGGATCACCGACTCAATGGATATGAATTTGAGTAAACTCTGGGAGTTGGTGATGGACAGGGAGGCCCGGCATGCTGGGATTCATGGGGTCGCAAAGAGTTGGACATGACTGAGCGACTGAACTGACTGACTGAAGTGACCCTTCCAATATCCTTTGGGAAATCAAACTTAAAAAAAAAATAGCTAAAGGACTGGGTTTTTATTAAATCTGGAATATATATATATGAGTTCTGAAATAAAATAACGGAAGCTCTAACAGACTCTGCTGCTGTTGCTGCTGCTAAGTCGCTTCAGTCGTGTCCGACTCTGTGCGACCCCATAGACGGCAGCCCACCAGGCTCCCCTGTCTCTGGGATTCTCTAGGCAAGAACACTGGAGTGGGTTGCCATTTCCTTCTCCAATGCATGAAAGTGAAAAGTGAAAGTGAAGTTGCTCACTTGTGTCCGACTCTTAGCGACCCCATGGACTGCAGCCCACCAGCCTCCTCCGTCCATGGGATTTTTCCAGGCAAGAGTACTGGAGTGGGGTGCCATTGCCTTCTCCACTAACAGACTCTAGGACTAGACAAATATTTTGTTTCTCATCTGAAAACCTTTGTACTTTTTTGGCTAGTGTGAGCTGGGCCTGGGAGAAGGATTAAATTTACTAACAAGTTGGATTATATCAGAAATTATATCAGAGTTAGCTGAAAAATAGGTGGATAATGATGATGAAATAACATTATTTCTATAAACGTTCCCTATAAACTTCTTATTAGAAAGAGACTTCTGTGAATCCAACCTAAGTTCCAACCAAAGGCTGGCTCAGGGTTGTAGGGGGTCTCAATAATGCTTAGGATTCAAATTTGGTATTAACCTAACATGATGTTAACAGCTTGAGTCGATGCTGCATAAAACTTTTTTTTGCAGCACATAAGATTTGTTGTGGAAATTGTAAATATGTTGGGTAATATTTTAAATGCCAAAATCCCTCTTTTCTCAAAATCTATTAACTTTGGGTGAGAAGTAAACTAGTCAAAACCTTAGATTGATAATACACCATATGAAAAATATAAGTTGATAATAGCAGTGGTTGCTCTTTTCAAGCCAGTGGTGGTTCTCCTTCTTAGTTAATAGGGATCCTTTCTTGAATTCTTTTGTAAAATCAGTCCAGGACTGGCATGAAGGGATCTCACCTAATTCCCCCATCATTGTCACCTACACCTCAACCCCGATTTTACCTTCTTGACCCCTCTTTTATTGCTTGTGAGTCGCACTAGGATCACAACTCCAGCATCACCCAGATGGGATGTATGACTTATCAAATTCTCCTCACATGCTAGTGTTCTTCTAGCATTTTTCAAGGATTAGTTGATTAAAATTACTTAATTTTAATTTAGCTAAATTAGCTACCCCTATCAGGTAGCTAATTTCATTATATCTATTTTACATGTGAGGAAATCAAGATCCACATAAGTTAAGTAATTTGCAAGGCCACACAACTACTAAATGGATAAACAAGATCTGAACTTGGGAATTCTTTGCCAGAGTCCAAACTCTAAACTGTCAAGATATATGGCTAAAATAAATGCCTGTGGAATGAATGTCTTTAGTCTATATTAATAATTACATATGTACATATTCTATATGATCAGCCTATTTATGTTAAGCATACAGTATATATGTACTGTATCCGTTTATTTTATATTAAAACCATTAGCATATTATATATCATCCCAGTTTTTATCTAGCAAAGACACACCCATATGTAACATAGGACTTCCCAAGTTGCTCACTGGTAAGGGATCCACCTGCCAATGCAGGAGACGCAGGTCCAATCCCTGAGTCAGGAAGATCCTCTGGAGAAGGAAATGGCAAACCACTCTAATATTCTTCCCGGGGAAATCCCATGGACAGAGGATTCTGGTGGGCTACAGGCCATGGGGACACAAAAGAGTCCAACACGACTGAGTGACTAAACAACAATTTGTAATGTATATGGAAACTGAAAGTGTAAAGTGAAAGTGAAAGTCACTCAGTTGTGTCTGATTCTTTGCAAGTCCATGGACTATAGAGTCCATGGAATTCTCCAGGCCAGAATACTAGAGTGGGTAGCGTTCTCTTCTCCGGGGGATCTTCCCAGCCCAGGGATCAAACCCAGGTCTCCCACATTGCAGGCGGATTCTTTACCAGCTGAGCTACTAGGGAAGCCCATATGGTACGTGACTTTATCATCATTCCACAAATATTTGTCAGGGTAATATATTATACATTGTTACATGTAACACATATAATAAATGAATATTGAATTCTTGATATGTGATTTATAAAGCATGAGTAGAGAATTAATATAATATTTATTTAACGAATAAACAAGCATATTCCCTGTGTCCGGCTTAGCCCAATGCCTCCTTTATCATTCCTTCTTGCTCTGTGCCTGTGACTCTGGTGTCAGTCACAGACACAGGGAGTATGCATTCAGGCTGTGTATACAGAAGTGATGGAAGCCTCTGTGCTTTCAATTATTTACTTTTGCTTCCCCAGTTCCTGAAAGAACAAATGCTCTTTACTGTGGTAACTTTCTATCACTTTTTTTTTTTTTAAATGATGCAAAGCAAAACTCATTTTTCTAGGACCTTCTTGTACCCAAAGCTTTTTTTGATTCGTTCTCCTTATAACTTACCATTGATGTATAATTCGTAGTTAAGGGCATCCTAAGTACGGCCAGGGTTTTCTCAGGGATTTCCTGGTGGCTCAGATGGTAAAGAATCTGCCTGCAATGCTGGAGACCTGAGTTCAGTCCATGGGTTGGGAAGATCCCCTGGAGAAGGAAATGGCAGCCCACTCCAGTATTCTTGCTTGGAAAATCCCATGGACAGAGGAACCTGGAAGGCTGCAGTCCATGGGGTTGCAAAGAGTTGGACAGGACTGAACAACTAATACACCCACTTTTCTTAAGAAGAAGCAGAATATTGACTGAAGACAGCATCATCTCTTACAGATGATCACTCATTTCCTTTGCCTGACAGATGAGGACAGTCCTAGCTTTCCCTGCTAAAAGATACATCTTGTATTTGGCAATTAAATGAGAGAGAAAAAGTGATAACCAAGTCCCCTACATTAATTTTTTAATGAGGAAAAAAAAATCTACAGTTTTGATCAGACAGCAAACTGCAGACTAAAAGAGAAGTTTGAGAATATCCACTCAGATTGACTGATTCCAATTGTGGAATTCAGGCAACATTCCCAGGTTGGAAATTGGGCAAAAGATGACCATTAGAACCAAGAATAAAAGTGTTAAGAGTCTTTGATTATATATATTGCCTCATCCTGAACCAATAGTAGACAGACAGATCTTTCAGTGAAATACCTCTAGCTTGGATATAAAAGGATCTCTGTCTCTTTATATACATGTACGTATTCCTTTGTTGGTCAAATAAAGTTGTTTGTATTCATGCTGTTGCTTTAAGACCCTGGTCTTTAGTGAGAGCTTCCATTTTCCCAGAGCAGTTCAAATGAACATGGAATTGAAAACAGATGTGGGCTTCAGCATGTTATTGCACAAGGGCAAGTGGGGCACAGGGAAGGGAGGAGGGGGAGGTGGCAGGGACCGCGCCAAGGGACCTTCAGCAGCCCCAGGACTCTCATCACTCGAGGGGGTCTGAACTCGGAATTCCACCAGCCTGCACTCTGAAAATGAACTCCTAACAGAAAACAGATGGGGTGGCCCTCGAGGTGGGGAAGGGGGGACAGAGGGAGGCGCGATGGGGAAAGTGTGGTAAGGAAGGTGAGAGCAAGAAATGCAGAGAGGGTGGGTTTATTCGCATTCCCACCTAAGGAAATAAGAGCGCTAGAGGAGGTGATGGGAGTTGGGACTGAGACTTGCCTAGAACACCTAGCGCCGCCTGCAGACAGAATTCCCCTTGTTGTTGCCACGCTGAGAAGAAGAACCAGTGACATTAAGATGCTGCAAGAGCAGAGATCATCATGCCAGATTTTTTTTTTTTCCGCCTGGGAAACATCTCATCCAAACAGACCACTTGCTTTTGCAAATGCCAGTAGTCCTGATAAATCAAACTCGCTGGAGTCAGCACAGTCCTCATGTTACTTTCCATCAGGGCTTTGTCTGAGCGGAGGCATGCCAAGCGGTGTCTGCTGCGGGGGAGGAGGCAGCCGGTGGAGTGCATAGTCTGGACAAGAATACCTCCTAGGTCTTTCCATCCTGGGAACCAGAGTTGATTCACTTCTGTTTTCTTGGACCAGCTTATCAGAGATTTGACAGTTTCCAGATTTGAATGAGACTTTTTCCACTTTTTTTTTTTCTTTTTCTTTCTTTTTTTAAAACAGCTTGATCCTGCCTCCTCAGTAAACAGAAGAGGTAGAGAGCTATAGGGCTAGAGTGAATCTAAGTAGTATGTCATTTGGGGGTTTGCTACATTGTATATTAAGGATGCTGAGCTTGCACTAAATGCTTGGGGGATTATGTGGCCCTGGATGTACTTGTTTGGCAAAATAGCTTTAAATGTTATCATACATACCATATAATAAAAAAGTAGTGACTCAGTGGCAGGGGGTTTTGGGGGAGGGGTTTTGTTTCCTAGGAGATTTTGGAAATACGTAAAGATTGGTGCTGAAGCTAAAACTCCAATACTCTGGCCACCTGAAGCCAAGGGCCAAATTATTGGAAAACACCCTGATGCTGGGAAAGATTGAGGGCAAGAGGAGGAGGGGACAACAGAGAATGAGATGGTTAGATGGCCTCACTGACTCAAACTCTGGGAGATAGCGAAGGACGGGGGGAAGCCTGGAGTGCTGCAGTCCATGGGATCACAAAGAGTTGGACATGACTTAGCCACTAAACAACAACAACAGAGTCACTTTTGGTTGCCTCTGGAGTGGTGGTTGCTATCTTCATGGGTGGAAGCCGGGAATGCTGCTAATATCCTACAATTCATAGAATAGCACCCAACAGCAAGGAATTATCTGGCCTAGAATGTCATCATGCCAACACAGATCAGATCAGATCAGATCAGTCGCTCAGTCGTGTCCGACTCTTTGCGACCCCATGATCGCAGCACGCCAGGCCTCCCTGTCCATCACCAACTCCCGGAGGTCACTCAGACTCACATCCATCGAGCCAACACAGAGAAAATCTATTTATAATGCTTACAGGATCCTTGTGACAATTTGAGGAGAAGGATGATACTGATATACAAAATTCAAGGATCATCCTTAAATCTCGCTTTAAGGTCATATCTTTTTCTTTAAAATAAAATTTATCTAGCTGTTCCAGGCCTTAGTTGTGGCACATGGGATCTAGTTTTCTGACAGGGGATCGAATCCTTGCTCCCTGTCTTGGGAGTGCAGTCTTAGCCATTGGACCGCCAGCAAAGTCCCAAGGTCCTATCTTTAAAACCTGATGCTCCCCAAACAAATTGATGATGCTAATGATAAAATTTATTTAACTTCTATGCAGAGTACATCATGAGAAATGCTGGGCAGGAAGAAGCACAAGCTGGAATCAAGATTGTCAGGAGAAAGATCAATAACCTCAGATATGCAGATGACACCACCTTTATGGCAGAATGTGAAGAGGAACTAAAGAGCTTCTTGATGAAAGTGAAAGAGGAGAGTGTAAAAGTTGGCTGAAAGCTCAACATTCAGAAAACGAAGATCATGGCATCTGGCCCCATAACTTCATGGGAAATAGATGGGGAGACAGTGGAAATTGTGTCGGACTTTATTTTTTTGGGCTCCAAAATCACTGCAGATGGTGACTGCAGCCATGAAATTAAAAGATGCTTACTCCTTGGAAAGAAAGTTATGGCCAACCTAGATAGCATATTCAAAAGCAGAGACATTACTTTGCCAACAAAGGTCCATCTAGTCAAGGCTATGGTTTTTCCAGTGGTCATGTATGGAGGTGAGAGTTGGACTGTGAAGAAAGCTGAGCGCTGAAGAATTGATGCTTTTGAACTGTGGTGTTGGAGAAGACTCTTGAGAGTCCCTTGGACTGCAAGGAGATCCAACCAGTCCATCCTAAAGGAGATCAGTCCTGGGTGTCCATTGGAAAGACTGATGTTGAAGCTGAAACTCCAATACTTTGGCCACCATATGGGAAGAGTTGACTCATTGGAAAAGACCCTGATGCTGGGAAGGATTGGGGGCAGGAGGACAAGGGGACGACAGAGGATGAGATGGCTGGATGGCATCACCGACTCAATGGACGTGGGTTTGGGTTGACTCCAGGATTTGGTGATGGACAGGGAGGCCTGGCATGCTGCGATTCATGGGGTCGCAAAGAGTGAGACACGACTGAGTGACTGAACTGAACTGAATGACAAAATAGCAATAAGAACTACTAGTTATATCTCATTGCATGCCAAGGTACTGTGTCAAGAAATTTATATAATAACACACTTGTTTTTCACAACAATTTTATGAGCCAGGTACGATTATTTTCCTAATTTACAAGAGAAAAAACTGAGATACAAAGAGGTTCAATAATACATCTGAGGTCATAGAGCTACTAAGTGCCGTGGTGGCTTCATGCATGTTTAGCCTGTGTAGTCACATGGTGTCTGTGCTCAGGGGCCATGCTTGGTTTAACATTCTGTTGTCACACACTGCCTTAAATTCTTCATAATGTTATCATTGAACATGTGTTTGTAAATGAGGGTCAACCGGCAATAGATCACGCATGTGAGCAGAGGAGGAATGGGTCTTATAGGAGTTGCTTGTTGACTCCGTTCACATGCAGTGTTCGTGGTTTCCCGTGAACACAGAATTCCAGTGGCTCCGTCATGTGTGGGGGTTCTTGAGAGACTTGAAGTAGGTACAGTATGAGCATGTTATAGATATGACTAAGCATGGTCATTGGGAGCCCAATTTCTAACACTGTCTTTTCATCCAGAACTGGCATTGAACACAGAAAGAAGGCAGGAGCATTCTAAAAAATGCCTATGCCCAGGCATCCTAGTCTGTCCCTTCTTACTCACGTTATTTCCCTGTATATGCCAACAACTGGTGCTTGAAATGATGACATAGAAGGAAAGGGAAAGATAGGCATGCCCATAATTGCCTTTCCTTTCAATCCTCCCTTACATGTCAGTAGTATAGAGTGTTGCTAGAAGGTCACACATCAAAGTGTGAATTAAAAAACAGTGGACTCAGTTTTGCGCCATATTCTCACTGCTTTTGTGAGAACAAAATAGCGATGCCTATAGGAGTTATGCAATATGAACTGTGAGATTTCAACGATTCTGCCTACAATTTAAATGCTCTTATATTTGCATTGAAACTGGTATTGCACAGTGTAAAGATGGATGGTAAAATTTGTGCTGACAATTGTAAATTGTAGGCTGACATTAAATTGCAAATAAAACACCACGACAAGAAAGAGAAACTGTGGAAGAAAGGAAGACTCTCATCTTTTTGTGTCTTTAATGGCACTTTCTCCCTGATATGTGGACAAGGGACCCTGCATTTTTAGTTTGAGCTGGGTCCTGCAAAGTATGTAGCTAACTCTGAATGATAGATTCAGGATTCGAATTCTGGCAGTGTAGACCTGGAATGTATGTTCTTATCTACTAAGATACCCATTGCTACTGTAGGATCCAATGTGGTAAAAATGAGGCAGTCTTTCAGAGGAATATCTTCACTTCTGGCAAGATGCTTGTCAGGGCACGAATGCTACCAGTCTGTTGGAGGGGTGAGGGTGGGTCTTTTTCCTTCACAAAGCAATTGTTGCTATCTGTGGGTGTCCTGAAGGGCTCTTCCTGTGCTGCATGCTCAAAACTAAGGGAGAAACTGATCTTTAATGTGGTGCACACCAATTGGTATGTTTTAATATTACACTTTTCCATGACCTATAACTCTAGTGGGTAATAACTCTGGATATTGCTTATTGATCTCTGTGATTTTATTTATATATACACATACATGTATCATGCGTGCCAAGTTGCTTCCGTCATGTCCGACTCTTTGTGACCCTGTAGACTGTAGCCCGGAATGCTGTATATGTACCATATACATCTATATACGATCTCATTTTACATGTGTTATCTCAAATTAAACTTCCGAATGTCTTTAAAAGCTGGCTCCTTCTCTTCCCCTCTGCTGTCAGTGCATCTGTGGTGGCCATTCTCTGTCAGGCTTTCAGTCAATATCTTTCACAAAGTGAAATATTATTTAGGGAAGTCCCCATGATTTTTAACACATCCAATAAAGTTGATATCTTTGGAAAACTGCATTTTTAGAAGATTTATTAATTTGTAGCATCTTGGCTTACAATCAGACATACTGAAGTCACTTATAGAGCCCAAGAGAATTACTCAGTAGTAGTTGGACTGTGAAGAAGGCTGAGCGCCGAAGAATTGATGCTTTTGAACTGTGGTGTTGGAAGAAGACTCTTGAGAGTCCCTTGGACTGCAAGGAGATCCAACCAGTCCATTCTGAAGGAGATCAACCCTGGGATTCCTTTGGAAGGAATGATGCTAAAGCTGAAACTTCAATATTTTGGCCACCTCATGAGAAGAGTTGACTCATTGGAGAAGACTCTGATGCTGGGAGGGATTGGGGGCAAGAGGAGAAGGGGACGACAGAGGATGAGATGGCTGGATGGCATCACTGACTCGATGAATGTGAGTCTGAGTGACCTCTGGGAATTGGTGATGGACAGGAAGGCCTGGCGTGCTGCAGTTCATGGGGTCCCAAAGAGTCGGACACGACTGAGCGACTGATCTGATCTGATCTGATTTTGATGAAATAAGTGAAAATGACCCAGAAATGCTTTCCTCTAAAATACATGAGGGTAAAAAGTTGAAATAATTCTCAAATGTTGTTGAACTGGGCAAGAAGTTCATTTGGGTGTTTCTGGGAGATGCTACCAAAAATCCTGAATGAACTTTTTGGCCAAATGAATACATATGTTTGGGGCATTTTGGGTTTTTGTCCTGGATGTAAACTTCAGTGAAATTGTTTGGCCTTTGCTTCTGTTTTAAAACCCCATGGGAAATGGTCAAGGAAAGGCAATTCTAAGAAAACTTCATCTAATCTACATTGCTGTACTTCAACTTTGCTAAGAGAATCACATTTATTTCGAGGAACTGTATGCACAGCCTTTGATCTAGCACATAAAATGATGAATAAATTGGCACACATCTGCCTTAGGAGGCATGATATAAGTATGCATCTTACCCCTCAGATCTATGACTAAGAGGTATGATTCAATAGACACTCCTTGCAGACAAGACACTGGAGCAGTAGAGCAGGTGGAAACATCTTACACTGTTCAAAGAACACATTATCTTCAACTTTTCAAGAAAAATACATAGAAATATATAAGCCGTTTGACATACAATTATTCTTTAAATGTAGGGTTTGTGTGTACATCTTACTTACTACTGTTATTGTTGTTATTATTATTATTATTTTGGCCAACTTAACTCAAAAGAGCAAAGAAGTTATCCTTGCCCATAGTCTACAGAGTCATACACAACTGGGTTTAATTTCCACTACCTATTTATTATTATTATTTTTTAACTTGGGTACATTTCTGTGACCTCTCTAAACCTCACTTTCTTCATTTATACATTTAAATAAAAGTCATCTATCTACGGGGATGTTAAAAGATTGCTTTTATTCAGTCACTAAGTTGTGTCTGATTCTTTGTGATCCTATGGACAGTAGCACGCTAGGCTTCTCTGTCCTTCACCATCTCCCAGAGTTTGGACATCAAACTCATGTCCATTACAGGACAGAAATGTAAATTGACCGGCCCATAGCAAATGCTCAATAAATCAATACACGGTGCTTATTATACTGTGGACACAAGAAAAATGACTAGTTATTTTTGTCCTTAAATATTAGGAAGAGCTATGCTGAAATCTGTCCAGTCTCTGTTGATACCAACAAACTGCAATTACTAAAACACAACTGGCAGAAATACTACAATTACTTTTGCAATAATATATTCTATTTTAAAAGGATAAAATGCTTGGCCAGCCAAGACACATAATTGTGAGTTACTAGATTTATTTGGTGTAGGGTTTCATAGTGTTGGGAAACTAGAAATGGGCATTTTAAAACTATTATTTACATAAACATATATGCAACAAATATAGTTTTGTGATTTCTTGATTAATGGATAAAAGCATTTCAAATCTCTGCTTAGAGACCCTTGTAATTTACATCAAAATAAGAACATTGGCATTCACATGGAGAGGAATTTAGCATGTTGATGTTAATATCTATTTTCCTTTTAGATTTGATATGAATAAATTAGGATATAACCTGTATATGTTAGAGTATAATACAAAAATAACATGGATTAGCTCTTTGGTTTTTTTTTTATTTCACCAATTACTAATTTTGCTAAAAAAAAAAAAAACTATAAAAAGAAAAAAGGATGGTAAAATTTTATAAGTTCTTTTTCCTGTTAATATTTTAACATTTAATGGGTTCTTTTTTCTCTTGATAGTTACATCAGAAAAAAACATCAAACCCCATCAACCAGTTTAAATTTCTTTATCGTAATGAACTGTATGTCACCTTTTAATCATTTTCTTGAAAAATATTTTGCTTGACTTAGCTGATTTGGTTGGAGAGACTCTGAGTTTAGACAGTTCTAAGGAAAGTTAAGGGGAAAAAAAATCAAGGATAGTATCTGAAATGCAAGCATAGTAGAAATTTAAACATAAGGTGTATGATTTCCTTTGATGATAATATAAACAGAAAATTATGTCATTCATTCATTCTTTTATTTATTCCTTCACCATATGTCACTTATTGTGCAAAGTTTTGATTCCTGGTTTTTCTATGACCTGGACACGACTGAAGTGACTTAGTAGTAGTAGTAGTAGTAGTAGTAGTAGAGTATGCTTTTTAGCTCCTCCTTTTTTTTTTCCTTTATAAATAAGAGCTAACTAGTAACCTGGAGTCCTATAAATGTGTTAGTTTTCCTAAATTCTTGTAACTTAATATCTGCTAAATCCAGCTTGAGAAGCTCCAAATGAAGCACAACTTAGGAACTGTGCCCTTAACCTTGTTTATCATTAATCTAAAGACAAATAACCTTTTCTAGCTAATGTGAAAACTCAGGCATTGAGGCCCATAAACACAGAGGCACATTCATACTCAAGTGTTTTGCTGAATCAGTGGAACCAAATGATGCTTTGGAGGCAAACTAACTGCTCTGTCAGCTACACATCAGATAATTGATGCTATTTATGATAGAAATGAAATTGGAGACTGAGAAATGAGAACAACAACAAACAAGCTTCCTTGCAATTGTTCTGTTTTCTTTGGAAAAAGGGAGGGAGCCAGTGATTCAGTTTGGCATTCCATTGACCTCATCAGAAAGAGCAATGCCAGATCCTGGGGTAAAATTGACTATCCTGCAAATACAAGTAATATTGAGACATATTTCACAACTGGCTGTTTCCTGGCAATCAGATTTACCTTAGGAGAGGACCATGGGCAAGTATGAACAGGAGAAAAAAACAGAGAGAGACTGAATACAGTATGAATCTCTTCTAAAGCCTTTTAAAACAAAACCAAGAATTATGTCAGTACTTTTTATTTATTTATTTATGGCTGCACTGGCTCTTTGTTGCTGCACATGGACTTTCTCTAGCTGCAGTCAGCAGGGGGCTACTCTCTACTTGCAGTGTGCAGGCTTCTCATTGCAATGACTTCTCTTGTTTTGGAGCATGGGCTACCAGGATATGTGGGCTCAGTAGTTGTGTGGCATGGACTTAGTTGCCCCTTGGCATGTGAGATCTTTCTGAGCTAAGGATGGAACCTGTGTTCCCTGCATTGGCAGGCAGATTCTCAACCACTGGACCACCAGGTAAGTCCCAATGTCAATATGAAGAAAATTACAGAATGCCTCCAAGACACTTAGACACGTCTTATGAACTTGAAACTTCACTTGACTATGCAACATAGATCACACAGTGTTGACCATATGATGTAGTCATGACATGATCCTCAAAAATAAGTTAATGGTAATAATAGCTGTCATATATGAACACTCCCTATTGGCTTAGAAAATTTATGTAATATAACTAAATTAATCTTCACAAAGTCATCAAGGGTTAACAGCATTACTCCCTTTGCCATTGTAGAATGGGGGCCTTGGAGTTGCTAAGAATACAATGAAATAAAGGTCTCAGTGTTGCCCTGTACATGATAAAATCACAGCATGTTGAAACGTTTGGGAGGTGAAACTGTCTATAAAAACCCCGATGCAGAAGTAAAACTGGGGTCTCCTGAATTGCAGGCAGATTCTTTATCAACTGAGTGATCAGGGAAGCCCCTATAAAGACCTAGGCAGCCGTAATAAGGACACATGACTCTTCAACAACCCTGGCAGAGAAAAGAGTGGTTTCTTTGTGGATGACGAAGATTTTACAGAGACTTAAATTTTCATCCTGGACTCATTGTTTCCAAACTTGCTTTTCTGTAGGGGTTGTCAAGTGAGAGATGGGAAGAGCTGTGTCCTCTGTGACTTATGACCCGTAGTCATCAACGAGAGCTGGTGGGGTGGAGGCGTCATGAATCACCTTTGGAAACTTTCTCAAACTATACAGCACAGTTGTCTCAGGTGATAAGACAACGTGAGGGCTCTGAGAAGACAGACGTGACCATGGTATTATTTCAGAGGAGCTTCAGAGGACCCTGAGGCCACACGGTCAGGACACACCTCTTCCCTCATCCACTTCTAAGTGTCCTCTTTCACTAGACTGGATTTACTCAGGGTGAGCCTCTCAACACTGAAACGTTTCCTTAGTAACTTCATCATTTAAGGTCACTGGAAGATCATTCTTTTCAAGCTTGAGACTCCATCAAAAAAGTAGGGGGCATATCCCCCCCTGAGGAAGCCCCATGGCACTGCAGTGTAGACTCAGAAAGATTCAAGGAGGCGTGACAGGTGATCTGAGATGGCAGAGAAGGCTAGAATCCTAACTTGATAGCCCTGCATCTTCTGGAATTAAATATCTTACATCAAAAAAACATTTATACAGGACTGTTGGTGGTTGTATTTTTATGTTTGTGTCTGAGTGTATATACTTGCCTAAGAGAGATTAGAGAGATTGTGTGTATATGGCAATAATGTTCTTAATTTCCAAGACTTCTTTCTTGTTTTCTGATTGTTCATTATATACATAGCTTCCTATTCCTCTTATAAGTTGACACCTACAGTTGAATTTTGAGGACACTGATTTGAATGATAATAAATTATTCAATTCACTTTTTTCCATCGTGTGTATATGTGTACCTGCATGTGTGTATGTGTCTATGTGTTTGCCCAGAAAGGTCAATTTCTTACTCAAAGAAAAGTAGATCAAATTTTAAAATGAAATTGCCTGTGTATGAATACAAAGAACAATGATGTTGATGGCAGACATGAAGGCTCCTGTCTATCTGGCCTCTGCTTTTTCACCTGCTCTTTTTTTTTTCCTGTTTTAGCTGGCCACCCAAGGCCACCTAAACCCAATGTTCCTGCTGAGTTCTTCTGTATAGTGGATGTGATATATGCACACGACTAGAAAACTCACTAGGGTTGTCTCCTCTGGCTACTGTTAGCAAGTGAATAGTCTATGATGAGCATTTCTTGATAGTAGTGCTACCCTTTCCACCCTTTCCTGTTATATCTGGAGATCACTTATACACGTGAATCATCATTGTTACTGTATGATCTAATGATTGCACGATCCATGACACTTTCTATCATTTACTGAGCTTCCGCTTAGGTTGGTGCAAAAGTAATTGTGGTTTTGTATTGTTGAAATTTCCTGTTTGATATTGGGATACATTCTTAAATAATCGTGGTTATCTTAAATGTAATTTTAATGCACATCTCCCCCCCCACTTTTTTTTTTTTTTTGCTAATGACATTACTTGCTGTGTATTTTATATTTATTTTAGACTAGTGAAATGGTGTTAGACAAAAAGCAAATTCAAGTGACTTCCTTATTTGAATTCAAAATGGATCATAAAGCAGCACACAACTCACAACATCAACAATGAATTTGGCCCAGGAACTGCTAACAAATGTACAGTGTAGTGGTGGTCCAAGAAATTTTGCAAAGCATTCAAGAGGTTTGAAGATGAAGAGTTCCATGGCTAGCCATCGGAAGTTGATAATAATCAACTGAGAGCCAGCATCAAAGCTGATCCTCTTACATCTACACAAGAAGTTGACAAAGAGCTCAATGTCGACTGTTATACAGTCACTTGGCATTTGAAGCAAATTGGAAAGGTGAAAAAGCTCGATAAGTGGGTGCCTCATGGGCTGACCACAAATCAAAATATTGTCATTTTGAAGTGTTGTCTTCTCTTATTTATGCAACCACAATGAACCATTTCTTGATTGCATTGTCACATGTGACAAAAAGTGAATTTTATATGACAACTGGCAATGACCAGCTCAGTGGTTGGACCGAGAAGAAGCTCCATCAGTTCAGTTCAGTCGCTCAGTCGTGTCCAACTCTATGCAACCCCATGGACTGCAGCATGCTAGGCCTCCCTGTCCACCACCAACCCCTGGAGTTTATGGAAACTTATGTCCATTGAGTCGGTGATGCCATCCAACCATGTCATCCTGTTATTCCCTTCTCCTCCTGCCTTCAGTCTTTCCCAGCATCAGGGTCTTTTCAAATGAGTCAGTTCTTCACATCAGGTAGCCAAAGTATTGGAACTTTAGCTTCAGCATCAGTCTTTCCAATGAATCTTCAGGATTGATTTCCTTAGGATGCACTGGCTGGATCTCCTTCCAGTCCAAGGGACTCTCAAGAGTCTTCTTCAACACCACAGTTCAAAAGCATCAATTCTTCAGCACTCAACTTTCTTTATAGTCCAACTCTCACATCCATACATGACTACTGGAAAAACCATAGCTTTGACTAGATGGACCTTTGTTGGCAAAGTAATGTCGTTGCTTTTTAATATACTGTCTAGGTTTGTCATAGCTTTTCTTCCAAGAAGCAAGTGTCTTTTAATTTCATAGCTGCCGTCACCATCTGCAGTGATTTTGGAGCCCAAAAAAGTAAAGCCTCTCACAATTTCCACTGTTTCTCCATCTATTTGCCATGAAGTGATGAGACCAGATGCCATGATCTTAGTTTTCTGAATGTTGAGTTTTAAGCCAACTTTTTCACTCTCTTCATTCACTTTCATCAAGAGGCTCTTTAGTTCTTCGCTTCTGCCATAAGAGTGGTGTCATCTGCATATCTGAGGTTATTGATATTTCTCCCAGCAAACTTGATTCCAGCTTCTGCTTCATCCAGGCCAGTGTTTCTCATGATGCACTCTACATATAAGTTAAATAAGCAGGGTAACAATACACAGCCTTGATGTACTCCTTTCCCTATCTGGAGTCAGTCTGTAGTCTGTTGTTCCATGAGACGCTCAGAGGGCTCAAACAAACTTTGTGCAGTCCAGGACCCAGAGACCCCACAGAGACTGAGACAGAAGCTCCATAGCACTTCCCAAAGCCAAACTTGCATCAAAAATTGTCACACTCACTGTTTGGTGGTCTGCTACCTGTCTGCTACAACTTTCTGAATCTTGGTGAAACCATTACATCTGAGAAGTATCCTCAGCAAATTGATGACAGACACTGAAAACTGCAATGCCCGTAGCTGGCATGAGTCAAGAGAAAGGGCCCAATTCTTCTCCAGAACAATGTCCAACCACATGACACAAAACCACCACTTCAAAAGTTGAACCAATTTGGGTTATGAAAATTTGCCTCCTCTGCCATGTTCACCAGACCTCTCACCAACCAACTACCACCTCTTCAGTCATCTCAACCACATTTTTTTTGCAGGGAAAATGCTTCCATATCCAGCAGGAGGCAGAAGATGCTTTTCAAGAGTTCTTCGAATCCCAAAGCATGGATTTTTCTGCTGCAGAAATAAACCAACTTATTTCTTTTTGGCAAAAGTGAGTTGATTGTAATGGTTCCTAATTTTGATTAATAAAGATGTGTCTTCAGGTTTGGGCCTAGTTATAATGATTTAAAATTCACAGTCTAAAACCACAATTACTTTTCCATCAACCTAATATTTCATGCCAGAAACATAAGAGTACAGTAAACAATACGATATTAGATAATTTACTTAATAATACCCCACATCCTATGAGGTAGCTGTTCACATCCCATTCTATGGATACAGCATCTAAGGTATGGATATATTAAGAAATTTTCTAAAGACCCCACAGTTGATAAATGATAAAACATTGAGTCAAACTCTAATCCATTTAATTACAATTCCACTCCATCCAGCCTTAGAAAAATGCCTGTCATGAACTTCCATGATCATGTGTTCAACAAGCATTCACTAAGCACACACCACGTGATAGGCACTGCTCTAGGTGATGGAGACCCTCCCTCTGCCCCAGTCACCTGATCAGATCTCTGTACCTTTGGGACCCCTGGGATGCTCTGGGTAGGTCCAGACAGTATTCTAAACCCATCGCTAAGGATTAACAGTCATCAATGATTTAAATTCAGTAGCTCCGATTTCCTATCAGTTCCTTAGAGGAGGATAATGTCATTCCCACGGGGTCCCTAGAATTTCCCCTTCTTACTTGCCTTGCGATTGCAACTTACAGTTCTGCACAAGCAGAAAAGTTATGAATGGTTCTGTTCTCCGTTCTTTTCACTCCTCCCACTTCTGCCTCCCAACAGGAACAGCTGTTTTCTATTACACGATAGTCTGACAAGGTGCTGGTCTGGCGCGGTGTTTCTTTGGCAGGTAATTTTGATGAGGCCCAGAGGTAAGAGGGTGGGTGTCTCTGATGGGTTTCCGGTCCTGTTATCAGCCCCGTCCCGCACCCCCAGACACGGCTGCCGTCTGTACACGGGGCTGATTTCTGGCTCCAGGCCCATGCTTGCTGAGAGCATCCGTCATCTGTCAGGGTTAATCCATTAACTTTTTTCTACTTAAGCCCGGAACTAGGATATGAGGCAAATATCCAGCTTTCTGGCAGAGAACTTGGTCCTTGAATACCGAGTAACCCTGCTAGTTCTGACTGGGCACTCAGGCTTTGATTTGCTTTTGTCATTTTTTGTCCTTGATTTAAGAAAGTGAAATAGCAATTCCAAATAGTAAGATAATAGATAGTATGAAAAAAAGCAAATGCTATGTGAGAACAAGTCGCCCTTCACACTTAAGCTATCTTCACAGTTAGGTTATCTGCAAAATAGTGAGCCCTGTAATACTTTTACACAGGAAAATCTTACCTGTGGCTTCAAACCAGACTTTATATTGTCCTTGATTTTTCAGGGAAAAAAAAAAAAAGGTACCCTAGCATCAAAGCTCAGCTAAAACCATCTGAGTTTTATAATCGGGTTCTATTCTAATTACTGGACTTTTGATGAATGTTTCCAGGAACTGGTTTTTCCTCACACTCAACTTTACTGTTTAGATGCAGCAAACAGCTGGGAACTCTAATAAGATTTATCATTAAGAAAGAAATTGTTCCTGCCCTTAATTGGCTTTGCTAGATTTGAACGATTACTTTTTGTGAGCAACACCGGATGTCAGGAGACTGGGGTGCTTATTCCAACTCTGTGATTAATAATGATACTAACAATAATAAAGCATGACAGCAGCATTTAACATTCAGTAGCATTTAATACTAACAATATTCATCAAGCTCTTACTCTGTGTTAATGTGGAATAATGTGTGCAATTTGATTTAAACTTCACCTCAACTCTGATAAAATAGGTATTATTCTTCTCAGCTCTCTTTTACAATGAGGAAACTGAGTTTTAGAGAGATGAAATAAGTTGTCCAAGGACAATACTTATTAAATAGTGCAGGTCAAATTTATTACCAAGCTTATCTAGTTCCAGAGTTCTTATCCTCTGAACCAGCTTTCTTAACAATTACTGTATAACCTTGGACATGACATCAGCTCATTTTCCTCAGCTGTAAAGCAGGGATGGGGAGGGGGCTGCAGGATATGTTTGTGAATTTCTTTATAATTCCAAGATCCTTAAGGGAAAAAGACAGGATACAGCGGCACTCTCTAACCTGTGATATGAAGCTTGTGTTAGTAGTGAATATGTTGTTGTTTAGCTTCTCGGTCATAGCTGACTCTTTGTGACCCCATGGACTGTAGCTCACCAGGCCTCCTCTGTCCATGGAGCTTTCCCAGGAAAGAATACTGCAGTGCTTGCCATTTCTTTCTCCAGAGGATCTTCCTGACCCAGGAACTGAACCTGCATCTCTGACATTGGCAAGCAGATTCCTTAACCACTGAGCAACCAGGGAAGCCCAGAAGTGATGAAAATGATACCATAATGAGTTTATAGAGTTCTATGTCATTTACCAAAGCCTTTAATTTAATTATTGCTATGAACTGAATGTTTGTGTTTCCCAATATTCATATGTTGAAAGTCTTATCTCCAATGTGAAAGTATTTGGCCTTGGGAGGTAATTACATTTAGAGAAAGTCATGAGAGTGGAGCCCTCATGGTGAGATTAGTGCCCTTTTAGGAAGAGGAAGACACCAGTGTGCTCTCTCTCTCTCTCTCTTCCCCTCTCCTTTCTCCTCCTTGTGAGTATATAGCAAGAAGATGATTGTCTGCAAGCCAGGGTGACAGCGCTCACCAGGGCACCTTGAACTTGGACTTTCCAGCTTCAGAACTATGAGAAATAAACATCTGTCATTTAATCCATTGAGTCTGTGGTACTTTGTTAGAACTACCTGAGCAGACTAAGACACTTACCTTATTTGATTCTCACAATTAATCTCAGTATTGAAATGGACAGAAGAGCTACTACTATTTGAGTTTAGCAGATAGCATTAAAGCTCAGAGGTTTACTTGCTCCAGGAGGCTCACAAATGTCTACAAGTGTCTGAATGCTGCTCCTAGCCCAATGTTCTTCCCTCACGATTTACGTCTACATCCTGTGTAGATGATGAATTCTACACGGGAGCTTTTCTAATAGGACTTTAGACTGCTGCTGCTGCTGCTACTGCTAAGTTGCTTCAGTTGTGCCCGACTCTGTGCGACCCCATAGACGGAAGCCCACCAGGCTCCCCCGTCCCTGGGATTCTCCAGGCAAGAATACTGGAGTGGGTTGCCATTTCCTTCTCCAATGCATGAAAGTGAAAAGTGAAAGTGAAGTCGCTCAGTTGTGTCCGACTCTTACCGACCCCATGGACTGGAGCCTACCAGGATCCTCCGTCCATGGGATTTTCCAGGCAAAAGTACTGGGGTGGGGTGCCATTGCCTTCCCTGAGGACTTTAGACTGTCTTAGCTAAACTCTTTCCAGGTAGCCACAGGTATGCTTCCAGACTCAGAACTTTTTTTTTTATTTATGAAAATGTCGCATTGCTAGTTTCAAATGAAAGTCACTGGGACACTAAATTCAGAGATGAGTTGTAATAAAAATCTGGGACCAAAATTTAAATAGAACTCTTTACTCATGACTCTCCAGCTTTCATAAACTTGAGAAGAGCCCCCTTTCAGGCTCCAAAATATAAGCTCCAGGAATCCTTTTCTTTCTTGGTCTTGCCTGCTCAGATGTGTGAAATCTCTTCGGTTTCTTCAGCTTTGGTTACTCTCTCTGCTCAGCAGAAGTCCCCCCACTGACTGGCTCTTTCAAAACCTCAGAGGAGTCAAGTTTCATCCTGGACAGAAGGAGCACAAATGTGCCAGTTGCCCTGAGTCTTCTTCAGGGCTGTGTCTCTGGGTTCTGGCTAAGTGGCCTCTTTGGATGGGAATATGGAGATGTATTCTTTTGAGACCAAAACTTTGAGATCCAGTACTCTTCCTGATGATATTTACATGTGCATGGGTGTCCATACTTGGCACTGACAAAATAAAGGGATGTTTTGGTTAAGACTTCATTAGAGAAGTCATCTGAAAGGTCTCCTCCATTGTCAGCATCTTGATCCTGATGGATAGGCAAGAGATAAAGGGGAGAGAAGGTCAGAAGCTCAGTGCCAGATAGGACTTCCTGTCTGGAGGAAGGTCAAGTGCCTCGGAGCTCAGAGAGTTCCTCTTGCTCCCCATCTTGCCCTCCTTCAGATGCTCCCAGAAAACTAATGATGGACTCCCTCTGCCCCACATGCATTTGAGACACGACAACACACACATCAACATCCTGTCATCCCTCCCTTCCTACAGTTTTATCTCTTCCCCCACAAAACACTTCACATTTAGTTGTGGGTATGACCCTCGACCCCAAACTCTGAGCCAGACCCCAGTTAATCCCCCATGTTCTCTCTGAGGAATCAACAGAGCCAAGAGGGTCCGATGACAAATACTCTCTGGTCTGGGCTTAATTCCCTTGTAATTCATCTCCTCTGCTTTGACGTGGTGTCTTTGGGGAAGTGCCCCTCTTAACCAGCACAGACATTAAGGCTAAGTGGACAAATTGCATGTCATCCCCAAAGACTCTCTAGCGCCGGGGGAGGAAGCAAGACCCAGCTTTGCCAACACCCACACTTCTTCCACACCACATATTAATATTCTGGCATATTTGACTCATCTACTTCTCTTTTTTTCAGATACAGATAAAATGAATGCCTGGCAATTAGGTGTGTGGGAAGGGTTGGTTGAGACTAGGAGAATATGTAACAGATGTTGCAAGTGATAAGGAAGGAGGCTATGATGAGGCTAGAATGGGGGCCCTTCTGGAAATTTGGACTGTGAATGGTCACTGGGTCATTGATTGGTGAAATACACACACACACACACACACACACAAACAGAGGAAGCCTCGAGAGTTAAGCTTTTTCTTTCTTTTTTTCTCTTTTCTTTCTTTTTAGTTTCATGTACTTTTCTTTTGAAACTACCCCTCCATCGTTTTGTCAGTTTTTCCTACAGCTTTATATGACATTGTAGAATTAGTCACATTAACAGCACTGAATAAGGTACTTGGAAGACCAGGTGCTATTATTTGAAGAGCATTTGTAAGTGCTTTGCCTTCAGGCATGAGAGAGACCCAAATGGCTTCAAACATCTTTCCTCAGTGTGTTTTAAATTGCACAACTAGAGATACATTTATTTGATTTCCTAAATCTTGATCTAGTGACAGGTCACTAGGAAGTGTTTAGGCATTAGACGAGTGAGTCTGGATTCAAATTCTTACCAACCATGTGATACCTTCATTTGTAAATAAATAAAGTAAAAATAAATGAAAATGTTAAAAGGGAAAATAAAATAGTACTAGGCTCTAGGGCTATTTTAAGAATTAAAGGAGGCAGTGCCTCAAGTGCTGAGTACAATGCCTCCTTAATAAAGTCCTCAAATCACCATCACTGGGCTTCCTTGGTGGTTCAGTGGTAGAGAATCCACCAGCCACTGCAGGAGACATGGGTTCAATCCCTGATCCAGGAAGATCCCTCATGCTGTGGAGCGACTGAGCCCGTGCACTGCAACTATTGAGCCCACGCTCTAGAGACAGGAAAGCAGCTACTGAGCTGACGTGCTGCACCTGCTGAAGCCCACGCACGCTAGAGCCGGTGCTCTGCGACAAGAGGAGCCTCCACGATGAGAAGCCCACACATCACAACTAGAGAGCAGCCCCTGCTAACCACTACTAAAGAAAGGCTGTACAGCAATGAAGACCAAGTGCAGCCATAAACAAGAATTGAAAAAAGAACAGGTCATTTGGTTTTAGAGCTTCTGGTATTTTTCCCCTTAAACTTTCCAAAGATAATCCTCATGTTCAGTGAAGTTTGGGAATCATGAATGTAAAGGAATGTGCTCTGGGTGAAGGAGTCAGAAAGCATGATAATTACTTCCAAATCTTTTTCTTAAAAATCCATCTAAATTAAAAAAAAAACAAAAAACTTAATTATATTGATATGAGCCAGAGACAAACAATTTAGAACAGCATCACAAAACAGCATAAAACATTAAATATCTTGAACACATTTATAAAATATGTGCATGGCCACTAATCAGGAAACAAAAAATTATTTATTGAATGAAAAAAAAAAAAAAGTGAACTCAATGTTGTGAAGATAGCGATTATTCCCAACTAATCTTTGAGTCAATGAATGATTGATGTGCCATCAGGGAATCCATCTAAATGTGATTACACTTAGGCCTCTCTGGGCTTTCCTGGTACCTTAGATGGTAAAGAACCTGACTGCAATGCAGGAGACCCGGGTTCAATCCCTGGATTGAGAAGATCCTCTGCAGTAGGAAATGGCAACCTACTCCAGTATGCTTGCCTGGAGAATCCCATGAACAGAGGAGTCTGGCGGGCTACAGTCTGTGGGGTTGTAGAGTTGAACATGACTGAGCTGCTGGGCATGCACATATGCGTGAATCTATGTGTACATTTAATGTAGTGGGCTCTTTTTTTCCCCACTACCCACATTATGCTCTGAAATTGGTATCACAGAGATACCAATGTATGTCCAAATTGGACATGACTGAATGATTAAGCACAAGCACGAGCAAGGCTTTTCTGGACTTTGATTCTCCCAAGTGTTAAATAAAAATGTGGTCAGATCAGATCAGATCAGTCGCTCAGTCGTGTCCGACTCCTTGCGACCCCATGAACTGCAGCACGCCAGGCCTCCCTATCCATCACCAGCTCTCGGAGGTCACCCAGACTCACATTCATCGAGTCAGTGATGCCATCCAGCCATCTCATCCTCTGTCGTCCCCTTCTCCTCCTGCCCTCAATCCCTCCCAGCATCAGAGTCTTCTCCAATGAGTCAACTCTTCGCATGAGGTGGCCAAAATACTGGAGTTTCAGCTTTAGCATCATTCCTTCCAAAGAAATCCCAGGGCTGATCTCCTTCAGAATGGACCGGTTGGATCTCCTTGCAGTCCAAGGGACTCTCAAGAGTCTTCTCCAACACCACAGTTCAAAAGCATCAATTCTTCGGCGCTCAGCCTTCTTCACAGTCCAGCTCTCACATCCATACATGACCACAGGAAAGACCATAGCCTTGACTAGGCGAACCTTTGTTGGCAAAGTGATGTCTCTGCTTTTGAATATGCTATCTAGGTTGGCCATAACCTTCCTTCCAAGGAGTAAGCGTCTTTTAAATTCATGGCTGCAGTCACCATCTGCAGTGATTTTGGAGCCCAGAAAATAACAGTATGAAAAAAATGTGGTACTGTACAGTTATTAAGAGACTTTTACATTATTAATATATTTCATCTAGCAATAGAAAACTATTTTTAAACAAACTGAAAATAAAGCCTAAATTATTTTTGTAATTTTGACATCCACATCTCACTCTTGTCTTGGACTGAGATTACATCAATAAAAACCCATAGACATTTTTGTGTGTGTGTCATGAAAAAGGCATCATCTCTCCAGTTTGCAAATAATTTTTTGCATCTAAGTAAAGATCTCTATATTTTTCTTGCTTAAATTTATTTTCATCTTGGTGAACATTTTTATTGAACTACAATATACAGAAAGATGAATAAACATATTCCAAGTGTGTAGTTTGATAAATTTCTAACAATTACACCTGTGGATCCAGCACCTAGATCAGAGAACAGAATTATTTTCAGGTCCCAGAGACCACCTCTTTTTCCATTCCAGTTAACACCTGCTTTCCTCTGGGTAATCTCATTATTATGACTTCTAACACATTGATTTTGCTCTTTTCTGGAACTTATCTCTGGACTCACAAATATGTTCTCATTTGATCAGGCAGCTTTTGCTCAATATTATGTTTATAACATTCATATATATTTGTGGAGTTATAGATAATTAATTCTCATTGTTGCATAGTATTTTGTGGTATAAATTACACCATAGTTTATAACAGGTTACATATATGTTTAGTTTCAATAAATTTTGCCACATGATTTTCCAATGTGACTGTGTCAACTTAAGCTCACACTAGGAGTATATACGTGTTCCAATTGCTCCATCTTCTTGCCATACTTGGTACTTTTTATATTTTTCATTGTAATTATTGTGGCATGTGTGATATCATATTGTCATTCTAAGTAGTCCTCATCAGTGATTAATGAAGTTGACTGTGTTTCTGTTATGATTATTGATGATTTTTATGTCTTCTTTTTTGAAATGTCTATTCATGTCTGTGCTTTCCTATTTATTCCTATTTATTTCCAACTTACCAAATTTTCCTATTTGGTAAGTTGTGTTTTCCTTATCATTTTGTTAAAGTTCTTCATATAGTCTAGATATAAATTCTTTAAAATATATTTATTATGAACAATTTCTTCCACTCAGTGGGTTACACTTTTGTTTAATTGTGTCTTAATTTCCAGAATTTCCTCATTTTTAATTAACTTCAGAATGTAACATATAATTTCAGGATGTAACAGTTTCTCAGGGACTGTACAATATAGCTTTTTCATTTTACATCTGAGACAAAGCCCAGAATGGTCTTAGTTCAATCTTAACTTCAGAATTTCTCAGTTTTTATATGGTTCAGTCTGTCATTTTGAAAAGACATTTATTTTATAGAGGACTGTTGGCTTCCCTTGTGGCTCAGCTGGTATACAATCTGTCTGCAATGCTGGAGACCTGAGTTCGATCTCTGGGTTGGGAAGATCCCCTGGAGAAGGGCAAGGCTACCCATTCCAGTATTCTGGCCTGGAGAATTCCATGGACTGTATAGTCCATGGGGTCTCAAAGAGTCGGACACAACTGAACGACTTTTACTTCACTTCACTAGGGTTATATATATATATGTTGTGTCCCCTTAATACAAAACAGTAATGCAGTTAATTTAAAATCAAAGCAGTTCATTTGGAAAGGTAGCGCTCTGAAATGGTAAAAGATGTCTTAACTCTAGTGATGATGCATAGAGCAGAAAACAAGGTGCTTTTAACAGCTCTATAAGAGTTTCATGAGGAATAGTTCTGAGAAATGGGGAAGCCGTGAGGATGACCCGGCTTTGGAGCACTGCTGGAAAGGTAAATCTTGGCAGGACAGGGGACTGAGGGCTATATGCTATGTGAAACTCAGGTAACTTAGAACCAGAAGCAACAAAAGCCTTGAGATGGGAGATAGAAAGGCAGTAAGGAAAAATATCTTTTGTCTTTCAAATTGTACCCAGGGCTGACTGTGAGTAACTCCGTGTGATAATTTGTTTTTTTCTCAAATGTTCTAGCAGAGGACACTAAATGTTTCTATCTCACTTTGTCTCAACTTGCCAAGCCAGTGTTTACAAGTCACCTGGTCATTTCCTGGGCTCCATTTTTCCTCTTGCATGAAGGGAGCCAGATGAATAGCTATCTTGTCATACTTTGTACTGGAGCCAACTGCAGTCATGGGGCTGTAAGACTCACTCAGTAACATTCCATATCCAGCCATGTGTGGTCTTCAGTACATCTCAGAAGACGACTTTGTTTAGCCACTTTAACCACCATATATGTGTATGTGTGTGCTTAGATTAAGGATCTTCTCTGGGAATGGGATCCATGGTAACAGAATGACCCAGAAGCTGCTGGGGTGAAATTTATAGGAAGACATAGTAGGAGTCTCAGAGAGGAGAGAAGGGCTGGTAGAGGCTGTTTTAACCCCAGCTTTCCACAGTGAGTTAGATTTACACTTACTCACGTGGGAGGAGCATTTGACCTGTTTCTAGACCATAAGTTCACACTATACTTACATATATTAACACTTCTAATTTTTTTAACTGGAAAAATGTCTTCTTGAGTAAATCACATTAGTATATTAAAATTTCTTCATCAGGAATAGCATTCTTTGCTACTCAGAACTAAACCACTTCAAATTAAAAAAAAAAAACATTATCTTACTTTACCAAAATTATTTTCATCTGGATAAATTCTTTCTAGTGAAACTTTTACAAAGAAAATGTCATTTTTGGTCAGGTCAAGTTTTTCTCACACACAACTGTGAGCTGCCTTTTGTGGCTGTGATGTTCACAAAGCCCAGATTTCCCATGTAGAAATTTCAGGTCTGTATTTGCAAAGATATTTTGATTTTTCAGTGCTGTGTATTGTATGCTGAAGTAGCAATACTCTGAATTCCACTTGCAGCTAAGGGCTTCCTGGAGCACAAATCTCTTGAGGTTATATCTCCTGACTTAGGGTTCCTTGTGCTTATTTAAAGGAAATCAGAGGTGCACCCCACCCCAGTACTTTTGCCTGGAAAATTCCATGGACAGAGGAGCCTGGTGGGCTGCAGTCCATGGGGTCGCTGAGTCGGGCACGACTGAGCGACTTCACTTTCACTTTTCACTTTCATGCATTGGAGAAGGAAATGGCAACCCACTCCAGTGTTCTTGCCTGGAGAATCCCAGGGACGGGGGAGCCTGATGGGCTGCCGTCAATGGGGTCGCACAGAGTCGGACACGACTGAAGCGACTTAGCAGCAGCAGCAGCAGAGGTGAGCATCTCCTGAGCTCAGGAGGGTGGTTTCTCAGGGAAACATCCAGAGTCAGAGTCCTGTACTGGGCAGCCTTTGCTTGGCTTCCCATGACCTACAGATATCTGAAAAATTTTTAAATGCTAAGAGGATGCCTTCTTGTTTATAATAGAAAAGAATGCAGGATTTGAGGGGTTTATTCAGTTCAGTTCAGTTCAGTCGCTTAGTCGTGTCCAACTCTTTGAGACCCCATGAACTGCAGCACGCCAGGCCTCCCTGTCCATCGCCAGCTCCCGGAGTTCACTCACACTCACGTCCATTGAGTCAGTGATGCCATCCAGCCATCTCATCCTCTGTCGACCCTTCTTCTCCTGCCCCTAATCCCTCCCAGCATCAGAGTTTTTTCCAATGAGTCAACTCTTCCCATGAGGTGGCCGAAGTACTGGAGTTTCAGCTTCAGCATCAGTCCTTCTAAAGAAATCCCAGGGCTGATCTCCTTTAGAATGGACTGGTTGGATCTCCTTGCAGTCCAAGGGACTCTCAAGAGTCTTCTCCAACACCACAGTTCAAAAGGATCAATTCTTCGACACTCAGCCTTCTTCACAGTCCAATTCTCACATCCATACATGACCACTAGAAAAACCATAGTCTTGACTAGACAACCCATAGTCTTGACTAGACAACTTTGTTGGCAAAGTAATGTCTCTGCTTTTGAATATGCTATCTAGGTTGGTCATAACTTTCCTTCCAAGGAGTAAGCGTCTTTTAATTTCATGGCTGCAGTCACCATCTGCAGTGATTTTGGAGCCCCTCAAAAATAAAGTCTGACACTGTTTCCACTGTTTCCCCATCTATTTCCCATGAAGTGATGGGACCAGATGCCATGATCTTCATTTTCTGAATGTTGAGCTTTAAGCCAACTTTTACACTCTCCTCTTTCACTTTCCTCAAGAGGATTTTTAGTTCCTCTTCACTTTCTGCCATAAGGGTGGTGTCATCTGCATATCTGAGGTTATTGATATTTCTCCTGGGAATCTTGATTCCAGCTTGTGTTTCTTCCAGTCCAGGGTTTCTCATGATGTACTCTGCATAGAAATTAAGTAAGCAAGGTGACAATATACAGCCTTGGTGTACTCCTTTTCCTATTTGGAACCAGTCTGTTGTTCCATGTCCAGTTCTAACTGTTGCTTCCTGACCTGCATACAAATTTATCAAGAGGCAGATCAGGTGGCCTGATATTCCCATCTCTTTCAGAATTTTCCACAGTTTATTGTGATCCACACAGTCAAAGGCTTTGGCATAGTCAATAAAGCAGAAATAGATATTTTTCTGGAACTCTCTTGCTTTTTGGATGATCCAGCGGATGTTGGCAATTTGATCTCTGGTTCCTCTGTCTTTTCTAAAACCAGCTTGAACATCAGGAAGTTCACAGTTCATGTATTGCTGAAGCCTGGGTTGGAGAATTTTGAACATTACTTTACTAGCGTGTGAGATGAGTGCAATTGGGCGGTAGTTTGAGCATTCTTTGGCATTGCCTTTCTTTGGGATTGGAATGAAAACTGACCTTTTCCAGTCCTGTGGCCACTGCTGAGTTTTCCAAATTTGCTGGCATATTGAGTGCAGCACTTTCACAGCATCATCTTTCAGGATTTGGAATAGCTCAACTAGAAATCCATCACCTCCCCTAGCTTTGTTCGTAGTGATGCTTTCTAAGGCCCATTTGACTTCACATTCCAGGATGTCTGGCTCTAAGTCAGTGATCACACCATCATGATTATCTGGGTTGTGAAGATCTTTTTTGTACAGTTCTTCTGTGTATTCTTGCCATCTCTTCTTAATATCTTCTGCTTCTGTTAGGTCCATACCATTTCTGTCCATTATCGAGCCCGTCTTTGCATGAAGTGTTCCCTTGGTATCTCTGATTTTCTTGAAGAGATCTCTAGTCTTTCCCATTCTGTTGTTTTCCTCTATTTCTTTGCATTGATCACTTAAGAAGGCTTTCTTATCTCTTCTTGCTATTCTTTGGAACTCTGCATTCAGATGTTTATATCTTTCCTTTTCTCCTTTGCTTTTCGCTTCTCTTCTTTTCACAGCTATTTGTAAGGTCTCCCCAGACAGCCATTTTGCTTTTTTGCATTTCTTTTCCATGGAGATGGTCTTGGTCCCTGTCTCCTGTACAATGTCACAAACCTCATTCCATAGATGGAGAAGCTCTATACAATCAGCAAAAACAAGACCAGGAGCTGACTGTGGCTCAGATCATGAACTTCGTATTGTCAAATTCAGACTTAAATTGAAGAAAGTAGGGACAACCACTAGACCATTCAGATATGACCTAAATCAAATACCTTATAATTATACAGTGTAAGTGAGAAATAGATTTAAGGGCTTAGATCTGATAGATAGAGTGCCTGATGAACTATGGAATGAGGGGTTTATTACTAGGGGCCAAAGAATAAGCCTCTAAATTCTCCCAAGAAACTTTCAGTGCTGTTGTTTCTTCTGGATCACATGCCTTCCTTCCTTTCTTTCTCTTTCTTTCCTTCTTTCCTTCCTTCCTTATTTTCTTACTTCCTTTCTTACCATAAGCCTCTTCAGTAAGCTTTTGGGTAGATAGGTCCGTCTAGTCAAGGCTATGGTTTTTCCAGTAGTCATATATGGATGTGAGAGTTGGACTGTGATGAAAGCTGAGCTCTGAAGAATTGATGCTTTTGAACTGTGGTGTTGGAGAAGATTCTTGAGAGTCCCTTGGACTGCAAGGAGATCCAACCAGTCCATTCTGAAGGAGATCAGTCCTGGGTGTACTTTGGAAGGAATGATGCTAAAGCTGAAACTCCAATACTTTGGTCACCTCATGCGAAGAGTTGACTCATTGGAAAAGACTCTGATGCTGGGAGGGATTGGGGGCAGGAGGAGAAGGGGATGACAGAGGATGAGATGGCTGGATGGCATCACTCCCTCGATGGACGTGAGTTTGAGTGAACTCTGGGAGTTGGTGATGGACAAGGAGGCCTGGCGTGCTGCGATTCATGGGGTCCAAAGAGTCGGACATGAGTGAGCAACTGAGATGAACTGAACTGGGTAGATAAAGAACCTTTCTCCATATCCGCTTTTCTGAAAAATGGAGAGCATAGAGCAAGGCCTGCATTTATACTGATCTGTAGAAACAATACATGATCATTCATTTATTCACTGTTTGAAAAGTACTTCTTAAGCAGCTGACATATACAGAACACTGTTCTTTATGCTGTGGGAAATACAACAAACAAAACCAATAAGAAACCGACCAATTGTGATACATTGTGTCTTTCTTCAAGGGGACCATATAAGAGAGGGAATTAAAAAAGAAAAAGATGAATGATGTTCATCTCAGGTAAATGACACAGACATTATTGTGTGAATTCTTGGAGGAGATGCTCAAGAGTATGAAGCAAATCTGAACATCCATGTGCAAAGTAAACACTTTATTTACCCTCTGGTTAAATAGAGGCACGGAGGCCAAGATACTCAGTGTGGTAGTCAGCTGGAGGCCAGGGCACTCACGTGGAGGAAAGTTGAGAACTGAGAAATAAGGTGGAAAAGTAGATGGAGGCTGTACTGTAGAATGCTTTGAATGTAGAGTACAAGAAGTTCCGTACATATGGAGGGGCTCCGTTCCAAGAGCACGAGGGGTTAAGTCCAATTTGTTCCTTAAGTACAAAACGTTAGCCCGAAAGTGAAAGTGTCAGTCATTCAGTCATGTCCAACTCTTTGAAACCCCATGGACTGTCCACCAGGCTCCTCTGTCCATGGATTTCTCCAGGCAAGAATGCTGGAGTGGGTTGCCATTCCCCACTCCAGGGGATCTTCCTGTTCTAGGGATCAAACCCAGGTCTCCTGCATTGCAGGCAGATTCTTTACCATCTGAGCCACCAAGGAAACCTCCAAGGAAGCCTAGGTACCAAAATAACACACTCAGCTATATATTACTGTACTGTAATAAGTTTGCAATACTTTTCATGCAAATAATACATAAAAAACAAACACAAAAATGAAGAAAACACTTTTAATCTTGCAGTACAGGACCTTGAAAAGTACAGTGTTACCAGCTACACCACTGATGCTTTTATGCTTACTTCTGGACATCTCGGGCTTGAAATAAGGCTATTGTACTACTGTACTCTATACAATATGGTACAGTGAAGTACACAAAAGCACAACCGCTCATATAGGAAACATGTATGTGACAATGTACACCAGACACATGAACTAACCTGTGTGGTGGATATTGGGATGCACATTTGCAACTTTGAAAGTTTGCAACTTGAAGGTTTCTATGTAGGGGACTTACTGTAAGTAATTTATCTTCTCTGATGAGCAATTATAGGTTTCGAGGACCTGGCTTCTTCTGTTAACTGACAATGTTCTGAGGACCAGATATTTTCTACTGCCTTGCCCAAAGTGTGGGGAAGGCAATGGCACCCCACCCCAGTACTTTTGCCTGGAAAATCCCATGGACGGAGGATCCTGGTAGGCTCCAGTCCATGGGGTCGCTAAGAGTCGGACACGACTGAGCGACTTCACTTTCACTTTTCACTTTCATGCATTGGGGAAGGAAATGGCAACCCACTCCAGTGTTCTTGCCTGGAGAATCCCAGGGACGGGGGAGCCTGGTGGGCTGCTGTCTCTGGGGTCGCACAGTCGGACACGACAGAAGCGACTTAGAGCAGCAGCAGCAGCAGCAGCAGCCCAAAGTGAAGCCTTTTTGATTGTATTATGAAAGCAGAATTCATGATTAATCTGGGGAAATGGCCAAGAAACCAGAAATAGGACACCAGTCTGACACAACAAGTGATAATAAGTTTTATACACATATTAACTGATCAACGTGCACAACAGCACTTACAATAAACAGAGAAGACATAAGAATCATTGTCTGGTTTTACAGATGAATACACAGAGGGCCATAGGAGTTATTACATATCAGGTAAAGGACAAGCTCTTACTGACCCCCAAGCTTCTTCATTTCTGTGGATCTCTAACATTAAAAATTCCATACTGCTCCAAAAAGCCAAAATCAGACATATTCTAAAATTTTCTGTAAACTGTAGCATTTATTTGGGAAAAAGAGTGCTTCTTATCTTGATCCACAGAGGCAGGAGTGGGTGGGCAGGACTATGGAAGATCCCTTTGCAAAGACTTGAAAAGGAGGGGAAACATCTACTGATGTTCTGAACACCACATCTTAAACATTTCTGTACACGTCAGTCTCTCAAGATGAAGAGATGTTATGTGAAGCCTGGTGAAAATGTAGCCACACCCACTCAATGCTAACTTTCCTCCTTTCTAGTAAGTGAGTAATTTATGAGGGCAACTTATTTCTTTCAGGACCAGAGCGGTTGGTTGAACAATGATTATAACACTTCTGTGTTCATGGGATCAGAGTTGCATCCTTTCTTGTGAGGAAAAGTGGGCTGCTCTGCCATCACTGGACACTGGCAACTGATACCCTTGCCAGGCTTTATGGAATCGAACCTCGTGAATGATGCTAATGACCCTGGGGTTCCCCTCGTGAAAACAAGGCTTCTAACCTAGAGACTTTTGGTTTATGTCAACCCTGAGTTCTCTCTGGACTCTTAGGAGTATCATCCAAAGTTGTTCTAAATTGCTTCTTCCGAGGCTTCTTTGTTGTAAGACTCTCTTTTTTAAAACTGTTGTTTTTTGTATTGGAGCATAGCCAGTTAACAAAGTTGTGATAGTGACAGGTGAACAGCAAAGGGTCTCAGCCACACGTAGATATGTGTCCATTCTCCCCCCAAACCCCGCTGCCATCCAGGTTGCCACATAACATTGAGCAGAGTTCCTTGTGCTATACAGTAAGTCCTTGATGGTCATTCATTTTAAATACAGCAGTGTGTACATGTCCACCTCAAACTCCCTAACTCTCCTATCCCCCAGCAAGCATCAAGTTCTCTAAGTCTGTGAGTTTCTTTCTGTTTTGTAAATAAGTTCATTTGTATCATTTCTTTTTAGATTCCACATATAAGGGATGTCTCAGAGAAGGCAATGGCACCCCACCCCAGTACTCTTGCCTGGAAAATCCCATGGACAGAGGAGCCTGGGGGGCTGCAGTCCATGGGGTCGCGAAGAGTCGAACACAACTGAGCGACTTCACTTTCACTTTTCACTTTCTTGCATTGGAGAAGGAAATGGCAACCCACTCCAGTGTTCTTGCCTGGAGAATCCCAAGGACGGGGGAGCCTCGTGTGCTGCTGTCTATGGGGTCGCACGGAGTCAGACACAACTGAAGCGACTTAGCAGCAGTAGCAGCATAAGGGATGTCAAACAGTATTTCTCCTTCTGTGGCTGACTGTTGCAAGACTCTTTTTTTAAAAAAATAATTCCTCCTACTCTTCCTCTCGCTCTACATTGCACCCACCATTAGGGACATACAGATATAACTCAAGTCCATATGCTTTGGGGACAGGCAAGTATCATGGTGACAGGCATGCATCTTTATGCCAAGGCAGGGACAAAATTCTTGTCTCCTGGAGGCAGCTGTGGACTAAATAACAGAGACAAAACTACTTAGCTCCTAAGTGGTGGGTTCCCTGGGCCCTTAGGGGAGTTTTTGTTTTCTGACTTTCAGTACCTCTACGTTTTTATCTTCTTCTTGGCCCTTCTTTCTCTTCATGAAATGACTTCCTTCTCCAACCTGTTCTGATGTTCTGCTGCCTGCACGCTGGTCTATTGCCTGACCTGGATCAAGTCAACTGCCAAGAAAGGACCTTCTAAGCCGTTTTCTCCTTATGGGAGATTTCAGGGAGTGCAGGGCCAAAATAAAAAGATTTCAGACCCTGGGAAGAAAGTATTTCTTGTTGTGATTCATCTTTCACTAACTTGCTTATTGAAGAGCTGAATACTGGCAGAAAGAAAAACACCTCACATTTTCTCGTACAACTATTTTCAGACATGCCTCTGCTGGTAACTCCCTTTCTGGCCTCTCATTACATCTGAGGCATATTGTGTAGGTTTTTAGTCACTTAAAACTTGAATTTTATATTCAATTGTACTTTTTCCTTCTATACAAATTCAGGCTTAACTTGTTGTTTGGAAAACTAGTGTGTGTGTGTGTGTGTGTGTGTGTGTGTGTGTGTGTGTGTGTGTGTGTGTGTGTGTGTGTGTGTGTGTGTGTGTGTGTGTGAAGGGGAAATTTTAAATTTTCCTTGTTTCCTTTACTCCCTCTTTCCCTCTCTCTGCTACTTCTGGCTTTCCAGAGATAGAGAGGGGGGCTTTAAGAAAAAGGGGCAAAAGGATGCGGGCAGGTGTGAAGGCCATCTGGCCACTGATGGTCATCTTTTCTGCAGTAGCTGCCCTACTGGACAAACTTCTACATTAGGAATAATCCAGAAAGGAAGCAGATGTTGATTTTTATACTGGTCTATACCCACCAAACCCCAGTGCATCCATATCACACCTGGCAGAGTTCCCTCCGCTCAGCAGTGGTTCTCATATGCCATTATATCGTGTGATACCTGCAGCTTGGCTTGATCAAGGCAGTTGTTGAGTTTTCCATCTCCCTGGGCCGCTTCATCACCATCTCTTCAAGTAGAGTTAACACGAAGGAGTAAATCCTTCCCACAGGAAGGTCAAGGGAAAAGTCAGAACATTTTCTCCCATGCGCTTCCTGTTCTAACAACTCTTTCTAACTTATTAATTCCTCTTTCTGGCCTTTCTTTTATAGAAGGTGGTTGCTTCCATAGATGCTAACTGGCCGGAGAGGTACATGACTGATTCTACTCTTTACTGTGCTCTGGAAGGCAGATAGTGTAACTTTCAGAAATCATCCTTAAAATGTAGGGGTCTCCTCATGCATTCTTCCCAAGTTTGAGACTGAGGGAGGAGGAGAATCCCATTTAACGTCCTGCTAATATTCAGTCTGGTGGCTCAGATGGAAAAGAATCTGCCTGTAATGCAGGAGACCAGGGTTTGATCTCTGGGTTGGGAAGATCCCCTGGAGAAGGAAATGGCAACCCACTCCAGAATTCTTGCCTGAAGAATCCCATGAGCAGGGGAGCCTGGTGGGCTATAGTCCATGGGGTCACAAAAGAGTCAGACACGACTAAGTGAATAACACTTCCACTTCTGATATTCTTCTTAATGTTGTTTGTGTTCTCAGACCCAACACAGTAGGAGTTAATTAAATGTCTGGAAGGACGAATCAATGGTTAAGTAAATAAAAGAAGAGGGAAGGGAAAATTATTTTGGTACAGAGGTCTGAATATAATAGAACAATTTTTCAAATGTTTAAAATATTTTTTTGATGTGGATAATTTTTCAAGTCTTTATTGAATTTGTCACAATATTGCTGCTGTTTTATGTTTTGGCCACAAGGCATGTGGGATTTTAGCTCCCCTGCCAGGGATTGAACTCAAACCCGCACCCCATACATTGGAAGGTGAAGTCTTAACCACTGCACCACCAGGGAAGTCCCTATAATAGAGTATTAATGGCAATTCCATTAGTTATCTATTGTTGCATAACAAACTACCCCAAAACTTAACAGCTTGAAATAGCAGTTCTTATCTGACACAGTTTCTGAAAGTCAGGATTCAAGCAGCAGATGAGGTAGGTGGTTCTGGCTCAGGATTTCTCATGAGTTTGCAATAAAGATGTCGGCCAAGGCTGCAGGCATCTGACTGCCTGACTGAGCTGGGGGATCTCTGTCAAAGATGGCAGCCCCACACCCTGTGGGCAAGTGTCTTCTTCAATTCTTCATCACATGGGCTTGTCCATAGTGCTGCTCACAACATGGCAGCTGGATTTCCTCAGAGCCATAATCAGAGAGGGTTGTGGGGGATGGAAGACCAAATCAAAAGCTGTAGTGTCTTCTAGAACCTACTCTCAGACAAGACATGATTCTCACTTCTGGCATTTTCTGTCACACAGACCAACCAACTCTGGTGTAACGTGTGAGGAAAGGGCACAAGAGTGTGAATAACAGGAAGCAGGGCCCACTGAGGTGCCTTTTGGAGCACAGCTACCACAGCAGTCGACTCATGTGTCTCAACTCTTTGAATGCATATACATTCAACAACTAAGAAATAGACCAATTCCTTGAAAACTGAAACTGCCAAAATTCAAACAGGATGAAACAATCAGCTTGAAAATTCTAAGACCATTCAAGTAATTGAATTTATAGTCTAATCTTCTGAAAAAGAAACAAGAATGAGTTGGGAGATTGGGATTGACATAGTTACACTGCTGCTGCTACGTCACTTCAGTCATGTCTGACTCTGTGTGACCCCATAGATGGCCTCGCAGCCAGGCTCCCTCATCCCTGGGATTCTCCAGGCAAGAACACTGGAGTGGTGTATAAACTAGACAACTAATGAGAACTTAGAGTTCAGCACAGAGAACTCTGTGCAATGCTCTGTGGTGACCTAAATGGGAAGGAAATCCAAAAAAGGAGGGATATATGTATGCATATAGCTGATTCACTTTGCTATACAGCAGAAAGTAACACAACATTGTAAAAAAAAATACATGTACTTCAATGAAAATTAAAAAAAGAAATATCCAGGCCCATGTTTCATTGAAGAAGTCTACCAAGCATTTAAAGAAGAATTTACAGCATTTTTACGCAATCTTTATAAGACTAGAATTGCCCAGATAGCAAAAACAGGAAAGAAAATACAAAGAAAACCTACATACCTAAATCCCTCATTAACTTATATGAAAAGACATTCAATGAGATATTAACACATCCTGAGTATTAACATGGAGGAACAAGACGGCAGAGGAGTAGGTGGACATGGAGTACATCTCTGTCTATGGATACATCAGGAATACACCTTCAGACACAGAAGTGCATGCAGAACACCAGCTGAGAGCAGACCAGAGTACCTGACAAGCGGAAAAGAATATTTAGACCCAGGCAAAACTCTGCAGGATGAAGGAACTAGGGGGAAAAACTGGAGTGCTGGTAGGAATGGACCTGCCCCCCTTGGGTGGGGGAACCGAAGCAGGGGTCCGATCCCCACATCGGGGCAATTGTCTGAGTCAGAGGAGAAACATTTAAGGCTGAGAGTGAAACAGCTGATCTATGGCAGCCTAAATGGAATGAGAATCAGACAGTCTTTGCCGCAGCCATACATACCCCAGATGGCGCAGTGGCTGGGGGCTGGAGTTTAGGGATTGTGGAGCAATCCCAGGGTGAGGGCTGCTGTTGACTGTGGAGAGATGGATCGAAGGGATGTGAGGGAGGAGATTGTGGTGGGAAATGCCTGTGGAGGAAAGCCAGGCAGCCATGGAAGCAAGGAGATACTGCTGAGTCACGTTTCGGGGGTGGAGCCATCACCAGAGCCTCTCCCCCCACATGCCAGCATTGACAGCTGAACAATAGACAGGCTGGCCCATCAAATGCCTGACGCACTGAACTACAGAGCAGGACCACCCAGGGTGCCCATTTAAGTGACTGATGCACTGATCTACAGAGTAGGACCCCACCCAGGGGGACCCCTCTATGTGCCTAATACAGTGAACAACAGAGAAGGACCCCAGGCAAGGGAGCCCTCTAAGCACCTGATGGGTGGAACTATGGAGAAAGACTGGCCAAAGAGGCCTTCTGATCGCCAGCTACAAGAGGCTCGAAAAAAGACTCTGATATGGCCATAACTCCTGCGACAGAGGCATTCTGTGTCCATGCACACTTGGCGTTGCCTGGGTCCGTGTAAGCTAGGCAACTGTGCTACCTCCATACTCAACTCTCACTGGGGCAAGCTGCCACAGGTGAAAAAAGTCTTGCCCCTATGAGTGCAGGGTCCCTTATGTAGTGTCCGACTTTGCAACCCTGTGGATTGTGGCCTGTCAGGGATGGGGGCTCTCTAGGCAAGAATACTGGAGCGTACTGGCCAATACTGGTTGCCATACCCTTCTAGAGTACTGTATTTCCTGCTGCACTAGCCACCAACTCCCCTGAGTGCCTGGTGCTACCAGAACCCTGCGACCCAAGCAGCTGCACCACCTCCACACCTGGCCCTCACAGGGGCAGACCCAAGTCCTCCAGGGCAGCCTCAGGAGCAAACCCCAGTGGATGACTCATATCCAGAGGTGGAAATAAAACCACAATTGAAACCCAGGGGCTGTGTGACTAAGGAACAAGACCCCAGACCCTTCCTCCAGCTGTGCAAGCTGCAGATTAAATCCGCATGATCAACTAGGCAGACTCTGTGTCTGTAGAATATATAAAAGGTCATTGAGAGCTCCCACAAAAGAAAACGCACTAGTTCTGATAGCTGTGGATACTGGAGGCAAGAACACAGAGAAGTAGGACCAGATTAGAGTCTGAGCTGCACCCACAGCAGGTCCAGAGATCAACGTAGTGTTAGAGGGCATCCTACGGATGTGAGGTTGACTGTAACTCCCAGACAGGGAAAGGACTCTGATAGTAGTGACTCAAGAAAAACATTTGTTATTCTTATGTTTCGACTTGCTCTGTAGATACTTATGGATTTTTTTTTCTTTTTTTTCCTCCACCAGCAGCCCCCACCCCTGTCTCTGTTGTAGTTGTGGGTTTTTTGGCACTAAGAAATCTAACTAAACTTTTGAGCTTTTTTTTTTTTTTCCCCTCAGTCGCATTTTTTATTGTTGTTATAAACCTCTGCCTCTATGTTCGGCTTTTGCCGTTCTGGGGAGTGTTGTTTTTTTTTTTCCCCTCTCTTTTTTTTAATTTTACTTTTTTAAAGCTATTATTATTTTTTCTACATTTATTCCTTTGTTTGCTTTTCCTGCTGTTCTTTTCCCCTTGTAGTTAATCTTTAATATATATAAATCTTCTTTATCTACCTATATTTAACTTTGCATATCTTTTCTTTCTTTCCTTTAGTCTCAACATATTGGTTAGTTTTATTTTCATTGCTTTATTCCCAACTGGCACTTTGCTTTAGTTTTGTTTTCCAGTTTGTGCTTTAGTTAGTTTCATTCTGGTAGCTATAATTTTGGGTTTCCTTTGTTCACCAGGTCAATCTATTGTACTTTATTTTTGTTAAACTGTTTAGATTTTGCTTATGGGTGGTGTATACGTATATGTGTATATTCAGACACAGTTTTTATTGTTGTTATAAACCTTTGCATCTTCTTGGACTTTTGTAGTTCTGTGGAGTTTTCCTTTTCTTTTTTCCTCCTTTTTAAAAATCTTTTCTCTTTTTTATAATTTTAATTTTTTAAACCTATTATATTTTTTTCTAGATTTTTCCTTTGCCTTTCCTACTGCTCTTTTCCCCCTGCAAATAATCTTTAATATATATAAATCTTCTTCATCTATTTAATTTTGCATATCTCGAGTGAAAAGTTTGGGTTAAAGCTCAACATTCAGAAAACGAAGATCATGGCATCTGGTCCCATCACTACATGGGAAATAGATGGAGAAACAGTGGAAACAGTGTCAGACTTTATTTTTCTGGGCTCCAAAATCACTGCAGATGGTGAGTGCAGCCATGAAATTAAAAGATGCTTACTCCTTGGAAGGAAAGTTATGACCAACCTAGATAGTATATTCAAAAGCAGAGACATCACTTTGCCAACAAAGGTTCGCCTAGTCAAGGCTATGGTCTTTCCTGTGGTCATGTGTGGATGTGAGAGCTGGACTGTGAAGAAGGCTGAGCGCTGAAGAACTGATGCTTTTGAACTGTGGTGTTGGAGAAGACTCTTGAGAGTCCCTTGGACTGAAAGGAGATCCAACCAGTCCATTCTGAAGGAGATCAACCCTGGGATTTCTTTGGAAGGAATGATGCTAAAGCTGAAACTCCAGTATTTTGGCCACCTCATGCGAAGAGTTGACTCATTGGAGAAGACTTTGATGCTGGGAGGGATTGGGGGCAGGAGGAGAAGGGGACGACAGAGGATGAGATGGCTGGATGGCATCACTGACTCGATGGATGCGAGTCTGAGTGACCTCCGGGAGCTGGTGATGGATAGGGAGGCCTGGCGTGCTGCGGTTCATGGGGTCGCAAAGAGTTGGACACGACTGAGTGACTAATCTGATCTGATTCTTTCTTTTCTTTCTTTCCTTTCCTTTCAACATATTTGTTAGTTATGCTTTCATTGCTTTAACCCCCACTTGGCCCCTTGCTTTAGTTTTATTTTCTAGTTTGTGCTTTAGTTAGTTTTGTTCTTAACTGGTAAATATAATTTTTGATTTCCTTTGTTCTCCAGGTCAATCTAGTGTAAATCTAGTGTACTTTATTTTTGTTGGATTGTTTTGACTTTTCTCAAGGGTATAAATGTATATGTGTATATTCCATTATTTCAATTATTATTTGCTTGATTTTGTAACTGCAATTTTTCTGGGGTTCCTCTTTAGTTTCTCATTTTTAGATATTTTAAATATCTCATTTAATGCCACAATAAACCACTTGTGGAATCTTTGTTCCTGACAAGAGAGCAAGCCCTGAGCCTTCAGGGTGGGAGCACTGACTCCAAGACTCAGACTACCAGAGAACTAACCCTCAGTTCAGTTCAGTTCAGTTCAGTTGCTCAGTCGTGTCCGACTCTTTGCGACCCCATGAACTGCAGCACGCCAGGCCTCCCTGTCCATCACCAACTCCTGGAGTTCACGCAGATCCACATCCATTGAGTCAGTGATGCCATCCAGCCATCTCATCCTCTGTCGTCCCCTTCTCCTGCCCCTAATCCCTCCCAGCATCAGAGTCTTCTCCAATGAGTCAACTCTTCGCATGAGGTGGCCAAAGTATTGGCGTTTTAGCTTTAGCATCATTCCTTCCAAAGAAATCCCAGGCCTGATCTCCTTCAGAATGGACTGGTTGGATCTCCTTGCAGTCCAAGGGACTCTCAAGAGTCTTCTCCAACACCACAGTTCAAAAGGATCAATTCTTCGGCGCTCAGCCTTCTTCACAGTCCAGCTCTCACATCCATACATGACCACAGGAAAAACCATAGCCTTGACTAGACAGACCTTTGTTGGCAAAGTAATGTCTCTGCTTTTGAATATGCTATCTAGGTTGGTCATAACTTTCCTTCCAAGGAGTAAGCATCTTTTAATTTCATGGCTGCATTCACCATCTGCAGTGATTTTGGAGCCCAGAAAAACAAAGTCTGACACTGTTTCCACTGTTTCCCCATCTATTTCCCATGAAGTTATGGGACCAGATGCCATGATCTTCGTTTTCTGAATGTTGAGCTTTAAGCCAACCTTTTCGCTCTCCACTTTCACCTTCATCAAGAGGCTTTTTAGTTCCTCTTCACTTTCTGCCATAAGGGTGGTGTCATCTGCATATCTGAGGTTATTGATATTTCTCCTGGGAATCTTGATTCCAGCTTGTGCTTTATCCAGCCTAGCGTTTCTCATGATGTACTCTGCATAGAAGTTAAATAAGCAGGGTGGCAATATACAGCCTTGTCGTACTCCTTTTCCTATTTGGAACCAGTCTGTTGTTCCATGTCCAGTTCTAACTGTTGCTTCCTGACCTGCATACAGATTTCTCAAGAGGCAGGTCAGGTGGTCTGGTATTTCCATTTCTTTCAGAATTTTCCACAGTTTATTGTGATCTACACAGTCAAAGGCTTTGACATAGTCAATAAAGCAGAAATAGATGTTTTTCTGGAGCTCTCTTGCTTTTTCCATGATCCAGCAGATGTTGACAATTTGATCTCTGGTTCCTCTGCCTTTTCTAAAACCAGCTTCAACATCTGAAAGTTCATGGTTCATGTATTGCTGAATCCTGGCTTGAAGAATCTTGAGCATTACTTTACTAGCCTGTGAGATGAGTACAATTGTGCGATAGTTTGAGTATTCTTTGGCATTGCCTTTCTTTGGGATTGGAAAGAAAACTGACCTTTTCCAGTCCTGTGGCCACTGCTGAGTTTTCCAAATTTGCTGGCATATTGAGTACAGCACTTTCACAGCATCAGGGAGTATCAAATAGTGAGAACTCACACAAAGGAAACCACTGTAATACAAAACTGGGCATCACCCAACCACCAATAGCACACTGTGCAAGATGCCTCATCTTAACAACAAACCAAACAGAAATACAAACCCAATGGCAGACAGGATTACCACCTCACTCAGCCTTCCCATCAGAGGAAAAACAAACAAACAAAAACTCAGCACAAATCTCACCTTATAAGAAGCTTATGTAAACCACTGGCCCAACCTTAGAGGGAAAAAACCAAAAGGAAGAAAGAATTCAACCTTGAAGCCTGGGAAAAGGAGAACTCAAACACAGTAAGGTAGAAAAAAAAAATATATAGAGAAAAAGCAGATAAAAACTACACAAATGAAGGAACAAACTACAAACACAGAGGAAATGAAGAAGAAATAGGGAAACTACCTGAAAAAGAATTCAGAATAATGATAGTAAAGATGAGCAAAAATCTTGAAAGCAAAATGGAGAAAATGTAAGAATCAATTAACAAAGCCCTAGAAGAATGAAAGAACAAACATGCAGAGACAAACAACACAATTACTGAAATAAAAAATACTCTATAAGGAATCAATAGCAGAATATCTGAAGCAGAAGAACAAATCAGTGAGCTGGAAGATAAAATAGTGGAAATAACTTCTGAAGAGCAAAATAAAATAAAAAGAATGAAAAGAACTGAGGATAGTCTCAGAGACCTTTGGGACAATATCAAACACACCAACATTCGAATTATAGGGGCCCCAGAAGAAGAAGAGAAAAAGAAAAGATATGCATGAGAAAATTTTTGAAGAGATTATAGTTGAAAATTCCCCCAACGTGGAAAAGAAAATAGTCAATCAAGTTCAAGAGGCACAAAGAGTCCCATACAGGAGAAACAAAAGGTGTTTCTCCTTGGGGAGACACATACTAATCAAACTAACAAAGACTAAACACAAAGAAAGACTATTAAAAGTAGCAAGGGAGAAGCAACAAGTAACATACAAGAGAAACCCCATATGTTTAAGAGCTGATCTTTCAGCAGAAACTCTGCAGGCCAGAAGGGAATGGCAGGATATATTTAAAGTACTGAAAGGAAAAAATCTACAACCAAGATTACTGTACCTGGCAAGGGTCTCATTCAAAATTGATGGAGAAACAAAAAACTTTTCAGACAAGCAAAAGTTAAGAGAATTCGGTACCACCAAACCAGTTTTACAACAAATGTTAGATGGACTTATATAGTCAAGAAATACAAGAGAAGAAAAAAAATCTACAAAATCAACCCCAAACAATACATAAAATGGCAATAGGAACATATATATCAATAATTACTTTAAATGTAAATGGGTTAAATGCTCCAACCATTCAGACTGGCTGAATGGATACAAAAACAAGACCCATATATATGCTGTTTACAAAAACCCACTTTGGGCCTCAAGACACATATAGACTGAAAGTGAGAGGATGGAAAAATACATTCCATGCAAATGGGAAGCAAAAGAAAGCTGGAGTAGCAATCCTCATATCAGACAAAATAGACCTTAAAATAAAGAAGATTACAAGAGATAAGGAAGGACACTACATAAAGATCAAGAGATCAATCCAAGAGGAAGACAAAACAATTGTAAATATCCATGCAGTCAACCAGAGAAGGCAATGGCACCCCACACCAGTACTCTTGCCTGGAAAATCCCATGGACGAAGAAGCCTGGTAGGCTGCAGACCATGGGCTCGCAGAGTCAGAAACGACTGAGCGACTTCACTTTCACTTTTCACTTTCATGAATTGGAGAAGGAAATGGCAACCCACTCCAGTGTTCTTGCCTGGAGAATCCCAGGGATGGGGGAGCCTGGTGGGCTGCTGTCTATGGGCTTGCACAGAGTCGGACACGGCTGAAGTGACTTAGCAGCAGCAGCAGCAGCAGCATGCAGTCAACATAGGAGCACCTCACTACATAAGACAAACACTAACAGACATAAAAGGAGAAATTGAAAGTAACACAATAATAGTAGGAGACTTTAACACCCCACTCACACCAAAGGACAGATCATCAAAACAGAATATTAATAAGGAAACACAAGTCTTAAATAATACATTAGATGAGATGGATCTCATTGATATTTTTAGGACATTGCATGCAAATGCAGACGAATACACCTTCTCAAGTGCGCATGGAACATTCTCCAGGATAGACCACATCTTGGGTCACAAATCAAACCTCAGTAAATTTAAGAAAATTGAAATCATGTCAAGCATCTTCTCTAACCACAATGCGTTAGACCAGATATCAATTACAAGAAAAAAAACTGCAAGAAACACAAACACATGGAGATTAAACAACACGTTTCTAAATAACCAACAGGTTACTGAAGAAATCAAAAAGGAAATAAAAAAATTTCTAGAAACAAATGACAATGAAAACATGACAACTCAAAACCTATGGAATGCAGCAAAAGCAGTCCTAAGAGGGAAGTTTATGGCAATAAAGTCCTACCTCAAGAAACAAGAAAAACATTGAATAGACAACCTAACTTTACACCTAAAACAACTGGGAAAAAAAAGGACAAAAAAATCTCAAAATTAGTAGAAGGAAAGAAATCATGAAGATCTGAGCAGAAATAAATGAAAAAGAGATTAAAGAAGAAATAGTAAAGATTAATAAAATTAAAACCTGGTTCTTTGAGAAGATAAGCAAAATTGACAAACCTTTAGCCAGACTTATCAAGAATAAAAGAGAGAAGAACCAAATCAACAAAATTAGAAATGAAAAAGAAGAGGTTACAACAGACAATGCAGAAATACAAAGGATTATAAGAGACTATAATGAACAACTATATGGCAATACAATGGATAACCTGGAAGAAATGGACAGATTCTTAGAAAAGTTCAATCTTCCAGGACTGAACCAGAAAGAAATAGAAATTATAAACAACCCAATTACAAGCACTGAAATAGAAGCTGTGATCAAAAATTGCCCAAAAATAAGAGCCCAGGACCAGATGACTTCACAGGAGAATTTTTTCAAACATTTAAAGAAGAGCTATTGCCTATCCTTCTAAAACTCTTTCAAAAAATTGCAGAGGAAAGAACACTTCCAAACTCATTCTACGAGGCCACCATCACCCTGATACCAAAACCAGACAAAGACAATACAAAAAAAGAAAACTACAGGCCGATATCACTGATAAACATAGATGCAAAAATCCTCAACAAAATTTTAGCAAACAAAATTCAGCAACACATCAAAAAGCTCATATACCATGATCAAGTTGGGTTTATTCCAGGAATGCAAGGATTCTTCAATATATGCAAATTTATCAATGTGACACACCATATTAACAAATTGAAAGATGAAAACTATATGATAATCTCAATCGAGGCAGAAAAAGCCTTCAACAAAATTCACACCCATTTATGATTCAAACACTTCAAAAAATGGGCATAGAAGCAACCTACCTCAACATAGTAAAGGCCACACATAATAAGCCTATAGGAAACATTATTCTCAAGGGTGAAAAACTGAAAGTGTTCCCTATAAGATCAGGAACAAGACAAGGGTGTCCACTTTCACCAGTATTATTCAACATAGTTCTAGAAGTCTTAGCTACAGCAATCAGAGAAGAAAAAGAAATAAAAGGAATCTAGATCAGAAAAGAAAAAGTAAAGCTCTCACTGTTTGCAGGTGACATGGATACTATACATAAGAAAACCCTAAAGATAGTATCAGAAAATTGCTAGAGCTAATCAGTGAATTTAGTAAAGTTGCAGGATACAAAATCAATATAGAGAAATCACTTGTATTTCTATATATTAACAATGAAAAATCAGAAAGAGAAATTAAGGAATCAACCCCATTCACCATTGCAACAAAAAGAATTAAATATCTATGAATAAGCTTACCTAAGGAGAGAAAAGAATTGTACATAGAAAATTATATGACACTGATGAAAGAAATCAAAGATGACATAAACATATGGAGAGATATTCCATGTTCCTGGGTAGGAAGAATCAATATTGTGAAAATGACTATAACACCAAATGCAATCTACAGATTCAATGTTATCCCATTCAAATTACCAATGACATTTTTCACAGAACTAGAACAAAAAAATTTCACAATTCATATGGAAACACAAAAAGCCCCCAATAGCCAAAGCAGTCTTGAGAAAGAAGAATGGAGCTGGAGGTATCAACCTTCCTGACTTCAGATTATATTACAAAGCTACAGTCATTAAGATAGTATGGTACTGGCACAAAACCAGAAATATAGACCAATGGAACAAGATAGAAAGCCCAGAAATAAACCTATGCACCCATGGGTATCTTATTTTTGACAAAGGAGACAAGAATATACAATGGGGGCAAACACAGCCTCTTCAGTAAATGGTATTGGGAAAACTGGACAGCTATATGTAAAGGAATGAAATTAGAACACTTCCTAACACCATACACAAAGGTAAATTAAAAATGGATTAAAGACCTAAATGTAAGACCAGAAATTATAAACTCTTAGAGGAAAACATAGGCAGAACACTCAATGACATAAATCAAAGCAAGATCCTCTATGACCCACCTCCTAGAGTAATGGAAATAAAAGCAATAGTAAACAAGAGGGACCTGATTAAACTTAAAAAGCTTTTGCATAGCAAAGGAAACTATAAGCAAGGTGAAAAAACAACCCTCAGAATGGGAGAAAATAATAGCAAATGAAACAACTGACAAAGGATTAAATTCCAAAATATACAAGCAGTTCATACAACTCAATACCAGAAAAACAACAGGATCAAAAGTGGGGAAAAGACCTAAACAGACATTTCTCCAAAGAAGACATACAGATGGCTAACAAACACATAAAAAGATGCTCAGCATTGCTCATTATTCAGTTCAGTTCAGCTCATTATTAGGGAAATGCAAATCAAAACCACAGTGAGAATCACCTCACGCCAGTCAGAATGACTCTCATCAAAAAGTCTACAAATAATAAAATGCTGGAAAGGGTGTGGAGAAAAGGCAATGCTCTTGCACTGTTGGTGGGAATGTAAATTGATACAGCCACTATGGAAGACAGTGTGGAGATTCCTTAAAAAAACTAGGAATAAAACCACCATATGACCCAGCAATCCCACTCCTAGGCATATACCCTGAGGAAACCAGGGTTGAAAAAGACACATGTATCCAGTGTTCATTGCAGCACTATTTACAATAGCTAGAACATGAAGGCAACCTAGATGTCCATTGACAGATGAATGGATAAAGAAGTGGTAGTACATATACACAATGGAATATTACTCAGCCATAAAAGGGAATGCATTTGAGTTAGTTCTGTTGAGGTGGATGAACCCGGTACCTATTATACAGAGTGAAGTGAGTCAGAAACAGAAAGATAAATATCATATTCTAACACATATATATGGAATCTAGAAAGAGTATTACATTACCATATGTAAAATAGATAGCAACGGGAATTTGGTGTATGGCTCCGGAAACTCTGTATCCTGAGGGGTGGGATGCAAGGGAGATGGGAGGGAGGTTCAAAAAGGAGGGGATATATGAATACTTATGTCTGATTTATGTTGAGGTTTGACAGAAAACAAAATTCTGTAAAGCAATTATCCTTTGATAAAAAAATAAATTAAAAAAATAAGTATTAACACATCATAAGTAAAAAAGGAATTATATACCATGATTCAGTGGGCTTTATAGTAGGTATATAAAGCTGAGTCAACATTCAAAAAATCAAACTGCATAATACACCATATCAATAGATTAAAAATAGTAACCAAATGATCATAATAATCACTATGGAAAACATATTTGAGAAAACCCAAAATTCATTCATGGGAAACAATCTCAGAAATATAGGAAAAAAAGAGAATTTCAGCTGCCTAAAGAAAAAATTTTAAAATATCTGTAAGCTAACATCATACTTATTGGTAAATAACTTTCTTGCTAAATTGCTGAGGAAGCTAAGATTAGGAACAAAACAGGAATGTCTGCCCACGGCTCCTAATCAATTTGTTACTGGACGTTCTAGCCATTATCAGTTCAGTTCAGTTGCTCAGTAGTGTCCGACTCTTTGCGACCCCATGAATTGCAGCACGCCAGGCCTCCCTGTCCATCACCAACTCCTGGAGTTCACTCAGACTCACATCCATCGAGTCAGTGATGCCATCCAGCCATCTCATCCTCTGTCGTCCCCTTTTCCTCCTGCCCCCAGTCCCTCCCAGCATCAGGGTCTTTTCCAATGAATCAACTCTGCATGAGGTGACCAAAGTACTGGAGTTTCAGCTTTAGCATCATTCCTTCCAAAGAAATCCCAGGCCTGATCTCCTTCAGAATGGACTGGTTGGATCTCCTTGCAGTCCAAGAGACTCTCACGAGTCTTTCCAACACCACAGTTCAAAAGCATCAATTCTTCAGCACTCAGCCTTCTTCACAGTCCAACTCTCCCACCCATACATGACCACTGGAAAAACCATAGCCTAGACTAGATGGACCTTTTTTGGCAAAGTAATGTCTCTGCTTTTCAATATGCTAAGGCAGAAAAAAAAAAAAAGAAAAAAAATTAAAAAGGCAATTTTGAAAACTGTCTCTATTTTCAGATGACACAATTATGTACACAGAAAACTCCCAGGAATATACAAAATAATAATTTACAAAATCCTATTTAAAATAAATAAAGACAACAATTCTCTTCATATTGATCTATAGGTTTAATATAATTAATAATTATGTTATTATAGAAAACTTAATTATTATAATAATTGCTGTCTAAACCCCAGCAAGGTATTTATAGACATATGCTGCTGCTGCTGCTAAGTTGCTTCAGTCTTGTCCGACTCTGGGCGACCCCTTAGATGGCAACCCACCAGGCTCCCCCATCCCTGGGATCCTCCAGGCAAGAACACTGGAGTGAGTTGCCATTTCCTTCTCCAATGCATGAAAGTGAAAAGTGAAAGTGAAGTCACTCAGTCGTGTCCGACTCTTAGTGACCCCATGGACTTCAGCCTACCAGGCTCCTCGGTCCATGGGATTTTCCAGGCAAGAGTACTGGAGTGGGGTGCCATTGGCTTCTCTGATTTATAGACATATATAAGCTTATAAAAATTTGCAGGGAAAGGCACTAGCCTAGACTAGTTAAAACAATCTTTTTCAAACTTTGTATTTTGCTTTGGGGTATAGCTGATTAACAATATCATGGTAGTTTCAGGTGGATGGCAATGGGACTCAGCCATACATATACATGTATATCAGATCAGATCAGATCAGTCGCTCAGTCCTGTCCGACTCTTTGCAACCCCATGAATCGCAGCACGCCAGGCCTCCCTGTCCATCACCAACTCCCGGAGGTCACTCAGACTCACATCCATCCAGTCAGTGATGCCATCCAGCCATCCCATCCTCCGTTGTCCCCTTCTCCTCCTGCCCCCAATCCCTCCCAGTATCAGAGTCTTCTCCAATGAGTCAACTCTTCGCATGAGGTGGTCAAAATACTGGAGTTTCAGCTTTAGCATCATTCCTTCCAAAGAAATCCCAGGGCTGATCTCCTTCCGAATGGACTGGTTGGATCTCCTTGCAGTCCAAGAGACTCTCAAGAGTCTTCTCCAACACCACAGTTCAAAAGCATCAATTCTTCGGCACTCAGCCTTCTTCACAGTCCAGCTCTCACATCCATACATGGCCACAGGAAAGACCATAGCCTTGACTAGACAGACCTTTGTTGGCAAAGTAATGTCTCTGCTTTTGAATATGCTATCTAGGTTGGTCATAACTTTCCTTCCAAGGAGTAAGCGTCTTTTAATTTCATGGCTGCAGTCACCATCTGCAGTGATTTTGGAGCCCAGAAAAATAAAGTCTGACACTGTTTCCACTGTTTCCCCATCTATTTCCCATGTAGTGATGGGACTGGATGCCATGATCTTCGTTTTCTGAATGTTGAACTTTAAGCCAACCTTTTCACTCTCCACTTTCACTTTCATCAGGAGGCTTTTTAGTTCCTCTTCACTTTCTGCCATAAGGGTGGTGTTATCTGCGTATCTGAGGTTATTGATATTTCTCCCAGCAATCTTGATTCCAGCTTGCGTTTCTTCCAGTCCAGCATTTCTCATGATGTACTCTGCATATAAGTTAAATAAACAGGGTGACAATATACAGCCTTGACATACTCCTTTTCCTATTTGGAACCAGTCTGTTGTTCCATGTCCAGTTCTAACTGTTGCTTCCTGACCTGCATACAAATTTCTCAAGAGGCAGATCAGGTGGTCTGGTATTCCCATCTCTTTTAGAATTTTCCACAGTTTATTGTGATCTACACAGTCAAAGGCTTTGGCAGAGTCAATAAAGCAGAAATAGATGTTTTTCTGAAACTCTCTTGCTTTTTTCGTATAGTCTCCCCCAAATTCCCCTCCCATCCAGGCTGCCACATAACATTGAACAGAGTTTCTTGTGCTATTCAGTAGGTCTCCATTGGTTATCCATTTTACTCATAGTTATGTCTGCATATTTGTGGACATAACAAGCTTATTAGAAAATTTATATGGAAAGGTTCTGGCTTAGACTAGTTTTAACAATCTTAAAAGTAAAGAATGAAGTGAAAGGGAATCATTTTGCTTCCCTCATAGCTCAGTTAAATCATCTGCCTGCAATGCAGGAAACCCGGGTCGATTCCTGGGTCGGGAAGATCCCCTGGAGAAGGAAATGGCAACCCACTCCAGTATTCTTGCCTGGAGAATCCCATGGACAGAGGAGCCTGACAAGCTACAGTTCACAGGATTGCAAGAGTCAGACATGACTTAGCGAGTAAACCACCACCACCACTACTGTAGCTAGAGTCATCAAGACCACATGGAACCAATGCAGTTGTAGACAGTTCATCACCAACTTGATGGGCACGAGTTTGAGCAATTTCCAGGAGATAGTGAAAGACAGGGAAGCCTGGCATGCTGCCGTCCATGGGGTCACAAAGAGTCAGACACGACTTAGTGAACTGAACAACAACAGACAGTGCAGTTGAGAACAGAACAGATAATCTGTAAGAAGATCCACAGAAATATACCCAACTACTTTTTTTAACTTTATTGGAGTATATTTGACTTACAGGATTGTGTTTTATTTCTATTGTACAACAAAGTGAGCCAGTTATACATGTATGTTCTTTTTCATTTTAAATGAAGTTCACTGAGAGTTGAAAGTTCTGGGTTCTGGCATCAGCTCCTTCCAGGGTTTTCACCCCAGTGGCAAGTCCCTCTTTCTCTGAGATTGGCCACGTGTCTTACTTGTGTGGTGTCAGGCACTTCGCTAGGCAAGAGGAACTCTGTGGCCTTGAGACCTGGGCACTGCTTCTCTGGGCCCCTGTCTTGAGCCAGACTGTGACGTGGCTTTGCCCAGCCCTGTTCAGAGATGCTCTCAGGGTTGCCCTTTCATGACATGCATGGTGCCTTCACCCGGGAACCTGAGGAGTCATTTGTCTTTCAGCTGCTCAGAGCTCTCGTGTCAGAGACCCGCTGTAGAGTCAGTGGAGTGGCCAGACCCCAGTGTTCCTCCACTCACCCAGGAGTGCATCCTGCCTCTCGTCCCTCATAGCTACCAGACTGTTTACCTCCCAGAATGTTTGGGCTTGAAGTTACATTAAAGTGACTTTAATGTAAAGTCATTACATTACCTTACAGGTGTTTGAGAGAGAAAAAAAAAAAAAAAAAAACTCATCATTTCCAAGGATGGCTTAATTATGGTGTCTTTTCCTTTTACATCCTTCTGTCCCCTAGGGTGAATTTCCAGCATTAAGTAAACACTTCAAATATATTGGAGGCTTCCCTGGTGACTCAGCTGGTAAAGAACCCATCTGCAATGCAGGAGACCTGGGTTCAATTCCTGGAAGACCTCCTGGAGAAGGGAATGGCAACCCATTCCAGTATTCTTGCCTGGAGAACCCCCATGGATAGAGGGGCCTGAAAACTACAGTCCATGGTGTCACAAAGAGTTGGACAAGACTGAGTGACTAACACTTCCATTATAGTTTATCACAAGATATTGAATACATTTCACTGTGTTATACAGCAGGTCCTTGTTGTTTATGCATCCCGTACGTAATAGTTTGTACCTGCTAATCTCCAACTCCCAGTCCTTCCCCGGCCCCAGCCCTCGACCCCTTGCCAACCATAAGTCTTTTCTTTTTATTTGTGAGTCTGTTTTTGTTTTGTAAATAGATTCATTTGTGGTTGTATTTTAGGTTCCACATAGAAGTGATATCGTATGGTATTTGTCTTTCTCTTTCTGAGTTAGTTCACTTAGTATGATAATCTTTAGGCTCATCTATGTTGCTTCAAATGGCATTATTTCATCCTTTTTTATGGCTGAGTAGAGCCTGGTGGGCCACAGTCCATGGGGTTGCTAAAAGTTGGACACAACTGAGAGACTTCACTTTCATGCATTGGAGAAGGAAATGGCAACCCACTCCAGTGTTCTTGCCTGGAGAATCCCAGGGACGGGGGAGCCTGGTGGGCTGCCGTCTATGGGGTTGCACAGAGTCAGACACGACTAAAACGACTTAGCAGCAGCAGTATTCCATTGGCTGCACCAATTTACATTCCTTTCAACAGTGTAAGAAAGTTCCTTTTTCTCCATGCTCTTTCCACCATTTATCATTTGTACACATTTTAATGATGGCCATTCTGAGTGATATGAGGTGGTACCTTGTTATTGTTTTTATTTACAGTTCTATAGTAACTAATGGCAACCCACTCCAGTGTTCTTGCCTCGAGAATCCCATGACGAAGAAGCCTGGTAGGCTGCAGTCCATGGGGTCACATGGAGACGGACACGAGTGAAGCGACTTAGCAGCAGCAGCAGCAGTAACTAGTCAGGTTGAGCATCTTCTCATACGCCTACTGGCTATTTGTAGAAACATGTAGGTCTTCTGCCCATTTTTTTATTATTTTGTTGTTGTTGTTGTTGCTGTTGTTATTGAATTGTAAGAGTTGCTTGTATATTTTGGACATTAAACCCTTGTCAGTTGCATCATTTGCAAATATTTTCTCCCAGTCTGTAGGTTATCTTTTTGTTTTGCTTATGATTTTCTTTGCTGTGTCAACTTAAATTTTTAAGTTGCTTATGATTTTCTTTGCTGTGTTAACTTAATATTTTAAGTTAAACTTTTTATTCTGATAAATACAGATCACAGGCAGCTGTTAAGAAATCATTCAGGGAGATCCCACGCCCCCTTTACCTAGTTTCCTTCAGTGGTGACGCCTTGTAAAACCATGGTTTAAGATCACACCCAGAAGTGTTCTGTGGCTACAAAGATCCTGTGTTGCTCCTTTATAGCCACATTCCCCTCCCCCTGCCCCCAGCCAAAAGAATGCTGTATACAGACCTAGAGAAGGTTACATATGTAAATAGAATCACGCAGTATGTGATTTGAAACTGGCTCTCTTCACTCAGCGTCCTTACTTGGATAAGATGTCCCATGTATCAATAGTTTGTTCTTTTTGACTTGCTGAGTAGTACTCCATGGCTTGGACACACTGATGTTTTTAACTGTTTATGCACTGAAGACAGTTGGGGTGTTCCAGTATTTGGCCATTATGAATACAGCTGCCCTAAACAGACTTGCCAGCCCCGACAATTGTGTGATGAGCCAATTCTTTAAAATAAAAAAATATAAAAGGAAAAAGTTAGTAAATAAATAAATAAGCATTGTGTATATGTGTGTGTGTTTGTGAATGTGTGTGTGTGTGTATTTTCTTTTTTTTTTTTTTTTCCCCCGGGAGAACCCTAACTGATACACTAATTTTCCCATATTACTGAAATGTCTGCTTTAAGGAGAAGATGCTGCTAATTTGGTTAGCTTCAGAGCCCATTTTAGGTCAAGTTCACTGCTGCTTTGAAATGGTAGACTTTTCCTTCTTGTGTTTTTGTTTCTCTTGTCCAACCTTCCAAATATTGAAATAGTTTACATTTATTCGTCTTCCGCTGGGCCAAATGATTATAGTTACTCATGGAAACCTAGTTCAAGAATTTTATAGCTCATTGAATGTTAAACATAGAAAAGATCTTTGAAATCATCTAGTCTGAATTCCCTCTCAACAGAGGAGAAAGGTATCGATTGCTGATCTTGGAACTGAGCTAAGCACCCATGTTTTCTCAAGCACTCAACTTACTGAGTGCTCAACTCACTCTTCCATTCTCTTCCTCAAGCCAGTAGTTTCCAACCTTCTCCCAGACCCTCCCTGGTGGTCTTACTCAACCACCATCAGATCAGATCAGATCAGATCAGTCGCTCAGTCGTGTCCGACTCTTTGCGACCCCATGAACTGCAGCACGCCGGGCCTCCCTGTCCATCACCAACTCCCGGAGGTCACTCAGACCCACATCCATCGAGTCAGTGATGCCATCCAGCCATCTCATCCTCTGTCGTCCCCTTCTCCTCCTGCCCCCAATCCCTCCCACCATCATAGTCTTCCCCAATGAGTCAACTCTTCGCATGAGGTGGCCAAAATACTGGAGTTTCAGCGTTAGCATCATTCCTTCCAAGGAAATCCCAGGGCTGATCTCCTTCAGAATGGACTGGTTGGATCTCCATGCAGTCCAAGGGACTCTCAAGAGTCTTCTCCAACACCACAGTTCAAAAGCATCAATTCTTCGGCGCTCAGCCTTCTTCACAGTCTAGCTCTCACATCCATACATGACCACAGGAAAGACCATAGCCTTGACTAGGCGAACCTTTGTTGGCAAAGTAATGTCTCTGCTTTTGAATATGCTATCTAGGTTGGTCATAACTTTCCTTCCAAGGAGTAAGAGTAAGCCAAACTAGCTCCTGGGATGAGAATAGATGCCAGTGGATAGGGTGCAAGAACTAGCTACATTTTGTTCTGTACCCTTACCATGAGCCAAGAAATTCAGATCGCCTAAAGCTAGGGTGACTGACCACATCTTTGGATTTTGAAGCCCTCTAGGAACTCTGGCACGTTCAGCACTAACATATTCCAGTTGGATTCACATGTGGTTCAAATATGCAACTTTCCCTGTCCAGATAAATAAATAAATTAAAAACATTCAAGACACAGAATGATTTTAGCTTCCAACAAATGGCTGGTAGAATTTGTTTCCTTTCTAAATGTAGTTTCACTTTTGAAATCAAGTCTGCAGAGATTAATGCACAGCTTATGAGACTTGGCACAGAGAAAGTGAATTGACTTTCTTCTGGGAAGTGTGAACCTGCATTGTGTGCAGTTTTATTCTTTTAACTGCCATTGGTGTTGGGGGGTGGTGTTTTGTATTGAAAGTAGTGAATTTGGGGTGTGAAGCAAATACACAGTGTTAATGCTTGAAAAGAGATTGAAATGCAATACTGTGCATCTTAAAAAATGTTCCTATACAGATTAAAAAAAGAAAAACTTGAGACGCTTGAGTTTTAATCACACTAAGTTTCAAGCCTAGGTCTTGACTCCAAAATGAGCACACACATTTTTTAGAATAAATGAGTACAGTGTTTCAGGGTTAATTAAAGATTTTCAAGCACATCAATGAACTGTGATATTAACTCTACGAAACTTGTTGTGTGGCAATTGGGAAAACTGAGGCTATGGAAAGCTTTGTCACTTTCCAGCATCAAATCACTTGTAATCAGCAGATTTGGGTCTTAATCTAGGTTTACTGATTTAAAATTTTATGTCTTTCCACTGCAGATTTTTGGTCACATAAATATGAAACAAAATATTAGGTTAAGCAGCTGTATCACTCTTCTCTTTGTTTATGGTCTGGGGGAGTTCAGCTATCCTGAATTTTTAATTCTCAGTATCTAAATTTAGGATAAAGAATTCTAATAATACTTTATTTTTATATATGTGAATAAACATCTACTATAAAAGTTAGGCTATTACCCTACTATTATAAATAATGGCCATGAAATTCAAGTGCTTACATGATTTATGCTGGCTTGTTGGCACTCACCCATGACTCACAACTCCAAGTCAGCAGTTCTAAATCTCACCAGTCCCACCTCTCAGTTGGGGAGTTCCCAGGGTTAGTGGTCTTCAGAGCCAAAATTGTTCCCTGAGTGAGCCTTGAGGGTGAGTGAGTCACTGCTCTGGGATGAAGCTTGACAGCCCTTCAGTTTAGGTGGAGTGTCTTTGGCACCCAGGTCAACAGAGAGCACAAAAGTGACTCACTCTCTAGCTCACCTACCTACATGATTGTCACAAAATCAGCAAACTTTCCATTTATATAGGTTTGACTTGTATCTCTAATTGACTCATTGATCGTCTATGTGGGACATCTGAAGGATAGTATTGGGAAGGCAAATCAGCTTACTTATCACTATTGGCTTAAGCTGGCTTAAGTGTATACCCAAAAAGTGTATACCTGAAAGTCAAGGTCAGTCTACCTGTCTAGGATGCCCCTCAGTACTTATGCTGCCATGAGTCTCAAAGACGTTTTCTTTTCATCCCCTCCTACCATGCTAAGGGTCTACATTTTCTGCTCAAATTTGAGCCCTTTCCCCTTTTTCAACCTGTAAAAATAAACTTTCTTATCCCAAGAAAAAAGATCACAGCTTGAAGACTTCTCAGAAATCAAGTAGCACTTATGAAACACTATTTGCTTATATTACTATAAGTGTCAACGAATCAAAATCATGTGGATTAAATTTCCTTGCAAATAAATAAGGACTCACTAATGAGGAGTTGAGTTTGCATTTTGCCAAAGCAATTTAGTAAAGATGTGTAGTCTTTCCTGAGCCAGATGGATGGCTGTTCCATAGCAAAAAGTAAAATAGATCATAAAAAAATGTTCCTATATATCTTGATTGGCCATTCTGAAATCATTTTCAAAACTGACCTGTTATCGATTTTGGTTACAGTTAAAAATGAACACATGTAGTAATTTTAAATTGATATTAACAAATACTGTGTAATTAATAAAAAAAAATTCCTGCCAATAGGTACATAAAAATGTGTTCAACATCAGTGATCATTAGGGAAATGCAAATAAAGACCACAATGTGGTATCACTTTCATGCCTGTTTAGAGTGACTGTAATCAAAATGATAAGAGATTACAAATGCTGGCAAGGATGTGGAGAAAAGAGAACTCTTGGGCACCGTTAGTGGGGTTATAAATAGGGGCAGGCAATAAGGAAAACTGTATTGAGTTTCCTCAAAAAATTAAAAACAGAAGTACCATATGATCCAGCAATTCTACTTCTGGGAATATATCTGAAGAAAATGAAAACACAATGTGGAAAAGATCTTTGCATCCCCATGTTCATAGCAGCATTATTTACAATAGCCAAGATATGGCAACAACCCGTGTCCGTAGATGGATAAAGGGATATAGAAGTTGTGATATATATGCATATACATATATGTTACTCAGCCATGAAAAATAAAGAACTCCTGCTATTTTCTGTTTTTGACAACATGGATGGGCCTCTTGAGGGCATTATGCTAAGTGAAATAGGTCGGGCAGAGAAAGACAAATACCATATGATCTCACATGTATGTGGAATCTAAAAAAGTAAGAAACCAAATTCAGAAAAAGATCAGATGTGTGTGGTTACCAGAGGCAAGGGCTAAAGAGAGGGTGAATCAGAAGAAGGAGGTCAACAGTCTCAACTTCCAGTTATAAGATAGACGGACACCAGGGATGTAATGTACAACATTATGACGATAGTTAACGTTGCTGTTTGGTGTATTTGAAAGCCATAAAGAGAGTAAATCCTCAGAGTTCTTATCACTGGGAAAAATATTTTTTTCCTCTTTTTTTTCTGTATCTATATGAGATGATAAATATTCACTAAATTTCTTTGGTGGTCATTTCACAATGTGTGTGAGTCAAATCATTGTGCTGTAGATCTTAAAATTATACAATGCTGGATGTTAATTATATTTCAATAAAACTGGAGAAATAATAAAACAAAAGATATAATATTTATTAAGTTTATTTTTAATAAAAATATTTGTAAAATAGTTAACAGAAAACCCTAAAGAAATTAACCTTTCTTAATGAAAGGAATTGACAAAAAAAAAAAAAAAAAACAAAAACCACACAGCAACCTAGGAACACACATTTAAGATTCAAAGACACAAAGAGCACGTCATTGACAAAGCAAAGCAGGGAATGAAAATGTCTTCTGAGTCCTCTAGTCAATTTTTTTTGGCTTCTATATTGGAGCTCCCCAGGAGGCACTAGTGATAAAGAACCTGCCTGCCAATGCTGGAGGCATAGACACAAGAAATGTGGGTTCGATCCCTGGGTTGGGAAAATTCCCTGGAGGAGAGCATGGCAACCCACTCCAGTATTCTTGCCTGGAAAATCCCATGAACAGAGGAGCCTGCAGAGCTACAGTCCATAGAGTCAGAAAGATTGAGATGTGACAGAAGTAACGTAACATACACACACACACATTTTTATACTAATGGTAGCTTTAATAATGACATGTGATTTTAATAATGACATATGTGATGAAAATATTATTAAATGTGCTAATGCAACCTTAGTGAAATATAAAAATGTAACTTTACATCTATGTTTCTAAATGGATTATTTAATTATTCAACAATGGGATTCATCCAGCTAAAATATATGCAAAAATAGATTCTAAACTGGAAGAATTATGATCTAAAGATGACTAATATGATCATCATTTTCCCAGCCATGTTACCAGTAATATACAAGTAACTACAGACTATAGAGGACAGTTTGACTTGTTCTGGATAATGCTGGCCAAAACTCTGGAGAGGAATTGGATAAAACAAATGTTTTTATTTTTATAATGCATTTTGTCCCAAAGCCAAGACTTACAGGATTTTGCTTGGAATTACCTTCTGTTTTTTTGCAAGCAAAGAGTTCCCTTGGCTGTTAGATTGGCAGAGCTAGTGAAATACTGCTCATCTGAGGCTATTTAATCTTAGGACTCTGACAAGATCCAATCTATTACTGCTGCTAAATTTAACCTCATGTGAGCCATGCTGTGGGGCATGAGGTTCACCATTGTCTCAGTATGGAAAGTGAAAGTCTCTTCTGCCCATTGTTTGGTTAACACACTCAAATAGAATCAACATGATAGAATCTGTCCTTAGGAAGGCTAAGTCTTCAGATGTTTGTTAACAGTTGTTTCTTTAGTGCCTGCTGTGTATTCAGGCTCGTTGTGAGGTCCTGGGGCTATTTCTGCTTCTAGGGAACTCAGAGTCAAGTAGTGGAGAAATGCATAAACACACGATCATGTTAAAATGTGACTCTTACTATATTACAAGCAGACACAGGGTGCTATGCTGTTTCAGAATTCAAAATGACTAGCTATCTGTGGTTGGAACTGAGGTGGGATTATACCACCTACTTACTGCTATGTAACACACCTTTCCAGAACTAAGTGGGTTTAAGCAATTGGAGTTTATTTGCTCATGTTTTTTCTCTGAAGTCTGAGCTGAGGCACACATTTCTTCTGTTGGTGTTTCCTGGAATTACTCATGGTGATTCAACCAGGTCAGACAGGCAAAGAAAGGTGCTCACATCCCTGGCCTTTAGGTCGGATGTCGGATTACCAGCTGAGCATCTTGGTTCTCCTCCATGTGGCCCATCCAGTGGACTAGCCCAGGTGTTTGACAAGGTGGCTGCAACTTTGTAAGAGAGTGAGAGCAAAAACCATAAGACCTCTTTAGCTGAGGCTTGGTAGCCATACGATGTCACATCCATTGCATGTTATTGGAGACAACAAGAAACTGGTCTATTCCAGAATCAACAATAGTGGAAACCATCCCCACCTTGTGATGGGAGGAGCTGAGAAGAAACTATAGCCATTTTAACAGTATTAAAGTTATAAGGTATTCCTCCTCCTGGCACTCAGTTTGTGGCAGGATTTTTCCTCTAAAGAAATACATCATTGCTTTTTCACTAGTTCCAAAAATGACTGTTCTTTGCTCTTCAGTGTGTGTTTTTCATGTTTTTTCTTAACTTTTTATTTTACGTTGGAGTATAGTTGATCAATGAGACTTCTCAGGTAGCACTAGTGGTAAAGAACCCACCTGCCAATGCAGGAGACAGAAAAGCCATGGGTTTGATCCTTGCATTGGGAAGATCCCGTGGAGAAGCGGAGGGCAACACACTGCAGTATTCTTGCCTGGGGAATCCCATGGACAGAGGAGCCTGGTGGGCTGAAGTCCATAGCCTTGCAACCCAGGGATCAAACCCAGGTCTCCCGCATTGCAGGCGGATTCTTTACCAGCTGAGCTACCAGGGAAGCAGGGTTGCCAAGAGTTGGACAAGACTGAAGCAACTTAGCGGGCTCACACACACGCACGCGCGTGTGCACACACACACACACACACACACAGTTGATTAACAGTGTTGTGTTAGTTTCAGATGTACAACCAAGTGACTCAGTTATACATATACACGTATCTGTTCTTTGTGAAGTTCTTTCGCCATTTAGATTGTTACAGAGTACTAAGCAGAGTTCCCTGTGCTTTCAGTCCATCTTTGTTGGTTATCCATTTAATATTGTTTTTATTAAAAGTGGAAGCAAAACCCCTAGCCTATAACAAAACTTAACTTTTATCTTACATTGTAATAAAACATTGTATAGATTAAAAAAAAAAAGTTGTAGCCATTTTAACCATGTTTAGTTAGGGAATATGTCAAAGGAAGGCCTTTTAAAACTGAGTCTTAAATGATTTATATTAGTTTCCTATTCAGGTGTGTGCGTGTGTGTGTGTGTGTGTGTGTGTGTGTGTGTGTGTGTGTGTGTGTTGGGGCAGAAGATATTCCAGAAAAGACAGAGGAAGCATTACAAATGCAATGATTAAGACGAACATGAGCAAAGTATGGTGCAATATTTGTGAAATTACAAGCAAACATATATGGATGAATACAGAATGTATCATAGCTGCCAAGGGTAGGGAGTGACCTGAAGGGGAATAACAGTGAAAGGAGGGACGGAAGTGAGTCTAGGATGATAGGTTGGCAGATGGTTAAAGGATTATGAGAAAGATGAGTGATTTGCAACATGTTCTCTAGGTGTTGGGTAACCAGGGATCATTTGTATAGCAAGTTTCAGGCCTATGTAGCCTGTGGAAGTCACTGAATAATAATCTATTAAATAAATAAAAGCAGCTTAGTGACCTGGTCAGAGTTGCTATTCTTAAGAAATAGGATGCAGGACTTCCCTGATGGTCCAGTGGTTAAGACTTCACTTTCCAGGGTAGTGGGTGCAGGTTCAGCCCCTGGTCGGGGAGCTAAGATACCACATGCTTCGCAGCCAAACAAACAAACAAAAAACAGAAGCAACATTGTAACAAATTCAACACAGACTTAAAAAATGGTCCACATCAAAAAAAAGTCTTAAAAAATAGGGTGAGATTAAGTACATGTAGACTTGGGAATCATGTGTGGTGGCTGAGGATATAAACTACATGCTGACCCTTACCAAGAGCAGCAGGCTGTTTCACAGGGGACCAGCGCCTCTCAATTTACTTATTATGAGTATTAGATAAACTTTATATCTGCAATCTACTATTTTTGAAAACCTCATCATAGTGGTTAAGGGCTCTCAAGATGTTTAAGTTGATTAATCTTGAAAGATCAAACAAGGCCAAAAATGGAGAGGTGACCTCTCTGTGTTTTCAGGATGAGGGCAGAATGAGCAGAGATGGTAGACTTGGAAACATGAAAAAGAAATCCTTGAAATGGAGTGCCTATGGCAACCCACTCCAGTGTTCTTGCCTGGAGAATCCCAGGGATGGGGGGAGCCTGATGGGCTGCCGTCTATGGGGTCGCACAGAGTCGGACACAACTGAAGCGACTTAGCAGCAGCAGCAGCAGTGGTTTTTAACATATTTGGAAGAAATATCAATGGATTTGAGTTTGTTTTTTCATTGGATTTTAAAAATGGGCCCTGAATAGAGTTTAACAAGATGTTGAGAGAGAAATGTTGAGAGAGTTTGAAAGACCAAAAGCCACAGTGAAGACTAGATTCATAAATATTCCAAACCTAACATAACCTCCACAGAGTTTCTTTTTCTGGCAAAATGAAACAAAAGTTTATTTTTTGCAATGTTTTCTGTAAATCACAAAGGCATTGAATATTTCTGAATGCCCTCAACTCTACCAGCTCCTGTAAATTATCTCTGGAGAGACTATTAGTACCAATGAGTTTTTCAACTTTGAAACAAGAAATACTGGTGAGTTTTATGGTAACTAGGTGAGGTCTTGGGAGAAAACATTTCTGTTCACCTTACTTTCAGGTTAAAAATGTTTCTAATTTGGGACTTCCCTGGTGGTCCAGTGGCTAAGACTCCATACTCCCAGTACAGGGGACCTGGGTTCAATCCTTGGTCAGAGAATTAGCTCCTGCGTGCCGCAACTAAGACTGGTACAGCCAAATAAAGTAAAATAAAATAAAAATGCTTAACAACAACAACAACAACAAAAATGCTTCTAACTTGCTTGCAGCTTTCTTTATGTCCTTGATCTAACTGAGGCATGTAAACCTTTCACAAACTTATTATATCATCCTTTGCTAGACAGACCTGTAATGTCACAGAAAGCTTTGCCACTTAAAGCCTCGTTTGGACTATTGTCCAGACTGGACATCTATTTTTTTTTTTTTTTAAGCACAATTCCTCGTCAATGAATCAACCCATCTGGGGCTGGGATAGAGGCTCTAAGATGTGTTTTGCTCTCAACCAGTGGATAATTGGGATTGCTTGTCTTATCTGCCTGCAGACTCTCAGTCTGCTGGCCAAATATATGCTGGCCACATGTGAAAGAGTATTTCCCTGCCAAGCACAAACCATAGAGAGTCATCCTTAATAATTTCATGAGTAGACTATGTGGTGATTGGTTCCAGCTCTTGGTGTGCTGGGTTCCAGGGGCTGCTGCTGCTGCTGCTAAGTCGCTTCAGTCGTGTCTGACTCTGTGCGACCCCATAGATGGCAGCCCACCAGGCTCCCCCGTCCCTGGGATTTTCCAGGCAAGAACACTGGAATGGGTTGCCATTTCCTCCTCCAATGCATGAAAGTGAAAAGTGAAAGTGAAGTCGCTCAGTCGTGTCTGAGTCTTAGTGACCCCATGGACTGCAGCCTACCAGGCTCCTCCATCCATGGGATTTTCCAGGCAAAAGTACTGGAGTGGGGTGCCATTGCCTTCTCCAGGGTTCCAGGGGTAGCTCTGGCCAATAGGAGTTGGATTAGAAAGTCCTGCCCTGTCCATAGACTTCCTTAACAAGTGCAGTGGGGAGACAACATCTGAGAGGATGGCAGAGCCCCTCAGTGGCTGTTGGCAGAGAACCCTTTGGCTGCTTTTCCAGGCTAGGAGCATAGTATTGCCTGAAGCCCAAAGACAGGTTTTCCTCTGGCTAATTAAGAAGATGCTGCAGGAAGCAAAATAGCTCAAGCAGAGATCTTGGGCTTTCCCAACTGCTCCTTTCTGCATGTTAAGTCACTTCAGTCATGTCCGACTCTTTGCGACCCTATGAACTAAATAGTCCACTAGGCTCCTCTCTTCATGGAATTCTCCAGGCAAGAATACTGAAGTGGGTTGCTATTCCCTCCTCCAGGGGATCTTCCCAACCCAGGGATCAAACCCATGTCTCATGCCTCCTGCCTTTGCAAGCGGGTTCTTTACCACTAGCACCACCTGGGAAGCAATGAAAGGAAGGCCATTGCTATCTTTGCCTGATTCCATTTTGATGGAATCGCAGCATACTGTATGTATTCAAGGCTGCAGCTGCTTAATTTAAAGAAGAGTTGTGGGTAGTGACAGAGGACAGAGGACGCTTCCTGCAAATTGCCTCCATTTCCATCACCTTCAACTCACTTTTAAGGGGTAGAGAATTTTGATGCCCTCAGTGAAAATTTCTCAAGTGTTACCATGAGATTTTCTCTTCAGCAGTATCATTGGGAACTGCATGACAGCAGTTAGATTCTCTGCATTGAGTGGTTTGTTTCACGTACAGACCAGCTCTTGACCTCATTGAGGTCTCCAGTCCCAAGGAGAATTAGCACCACTTGGCTGAGTTTCCTTAGCAACTAAGTACGTTACCATGTAACAGTGCATTGTTTGTTTAAAGAGTTGTCTCTCACACACTTTTCTGAACAACTTACTTACAGAGACCAGTATCCTCAACTCCTCAAAGGATGATAAACACAGAAAATGCTTCACAATATTTGTTGGCCTATTGAATATAGATATTGACATGAGTCAATGGAGGGACCCTTCTGTCTGCGACTTAAACTTTCTTGTCATTTCCAGTATCTCCAAAATGCAAGCCAATAAAATGTAAGAATCAAATAACTTAATATTGCAAACTAATTAAGAGTCCAGAGGTTCTGGAATTAGATCTTGGTGTGAATCTCAGGCAAAATATTGATTATGCAACTTTCAGTTCAGTTCAGTCACTCAGTCGTGTCCGACTCTTTGTGACCCCATGAATCTCAGCAGGCCAGGCCTCCCTGTCCATTATCATCTCCTGGAGTTCACTCAAACTCACGTCCATCTAGTCGGTGATGCCATCCAGCCATCTCATCCTCTGTCGTCCCCTTCTCCTCCGGCCCCCAGTCCCTCCCAGCATCAGAGTCTTTTCCAATGAGTCAACTCTTTGCATGAGGTGGCCAAAGTACTGGAGTTTCAGCTTCAGCATCAGTCCTTCCAGTGAACACCCAGGGCTGATCTCCTTTAGGATGGACTGGTTGGATCTCCTTGCAGTCCAAGGGACACTCAAGAGTCTTCTCCAACACCACAGTTCAAAAGCATCAATTCTTCGGCGCTCAGCCTTCTTCACAGTCCAACTCTCACATCCATACGTGACCACTGGAACTTTAGGCAGATTATTTAAAATTTCTATACCTGCAGGTTTTTTATTTGTAAATTAGTTTAATAATAATATCCAAATCATGTAGTTTTGTGAAATTCAAATAAAGTGCCTGATATATCATAAACACTGAGCTATTACTATTATTACCATTATACCAATTAATTACCATTATCTTCAAGTATAGGATAACACACTGCTGTCATTTTAAGGCTGATATTTTAAAGGGCTACCATAACATTTCTTAGGGCTTCCATGGTGGCTCAGATGGTAAAGAATCTGCCTGCAGTGCAACAGACTCTGGTTCAATCCCTGGGTCAGGAAGATCCCCTAGAGAAGGAAATGGCAATGCACTCCAGTATTCTTGGACAGAGGAACCTGGTGGGCTACAGTCCATGGGGTCACAAAGAGTTGGACATGAAGTGACTAACACACACACACACACACACCCCATAACATTTTACCAATTGTCCCTTGTAAATATTACTGAGTGTGAGTAAAGATGTGGTACAGCCTTTCTCCAATTGCTCTTTTGTTTGTAAAGATGTTTGAGCTCTCTCTTTTTTTTTTTTTCTCATATTTTATTGGCCACACCACATACCATGCAGGATCCTAATTCCCTGATAGGGAACGAATTTGTGCCCCTTGCATTGGCAGTGTGGAATCTTTCTGTTTTATAATAATGGTTTAATTTTTAAACTTTATTTATTTTTAACTGGAGGATAATTGCTTTACAATATTGTGTTGGTTTCTGCCATACATCAACATGAATAAGCCATAGGTATACACATGTCCCCTCACTCTTGAGTCTCCCTCCCCAACCCACCTCTCTAGGATGTCACAGAACACTGGGTTTGAGCTCCCTGAGTCATACAGGAAATTCCCACAGGTTATCTATTTTACATATGGTAATATATATGTTTCAATGCTCTTATTTCCATTCGTCCCACCCTCTCCTTCCCCTGGCGTGTCCGCAAATCTGATCTCTATGTCTGCATCTCCATTGCTGTACTGCAAATAAGTTCATTGGTACTATCTTCCAGATTTATATATAGAATCAATGGTACATATATACAATAGAATATTACTCAGCTATAAAAAAGGAACACATTTGAGTCAGTTCTAATGAGTTGGATGAACTTAGAGCCTATTCTGATTTACTTCACTCTGTACAATAGGCTCTAAGTTCATCCAACTCATTAGAACTGACTCAAATGTGTTCCTTTTTTATAGCTGAGTAATATTCCATTGTATATATGTACCATTGTTTCTTTATCTATTTATCTGTCGATAGACATCTAGGTTGGAAAGTGCAGAGTCTTGACCACTGTATCACCAGGGAAGTCCCAAGGCCCTTGAATTCTTTGGAGAAGATACATTATAAAGCTGAAGAATCAGAGTTCTAATTATTTGTGTCACGAACAACTGCACCAACAGTCAAAATAACTAGGGATTCCTCCAAGGATTTTAACAATCTTTAGAAGGCAGTATTTCCAGACATTATCACGTCACCAGGAAATTTAGTTTTCTGCAGTAGAGTATGGTAATGCACTTAGCCGTAAGACTCTTATTTTCAAACAATTTGCATCAGATTCATCTGTGTTAGGAAAGTGGAAATAAAAAAAATTGAGTCAGCTAAAACTGATTGTCTCCTTTCATTGGCTTCTGGGATTCCACTCCACACAAACAACGACAATGCCAGCTGGTATTTCAGCTGGAAACATCTGCAGGACCCTAAATCTTTCTTTGCATCATTTTTTTTTCCTGTTAAATTTTTTTCTCTCTTCTGTCGGTGATTGCACACATTGAACAAAAATGGGCTTGGGAGAGAGACAGTTACAGCCACAGATGGTGTGGAATAATAAGATACAGAACAAAATATAGAAACAAGGGGACTATTGAATAACTAGGACAAAAGCTGAAATTACATAAAATGTTCAGGTAATCAGAGAGAAAAGAACATTATGAAATCAAATCCGTTTTTAACAAGTAGATATCACCCAATGTTTTTGCTGCAGCTCCCAGTAAAATCTCCCAGTTCTACACGTTATTGATAGTGAAGTTATTGATTAGTAGTTGTTGTTGCTGTTGAGTCGCTAAGTCGTGTCTGACTCTTTGCGACCCTGTGGACTGCAGCATGCCAGGATCCTCTGTCCTTCACCATCTCCCAGAGTTTGCTCAAAATCATGATCATTGAGTTGGTGATTCTATCTACCCTCTCATCTTCTGCTACCCCTTTTTCCTTTTGCTTTCAATCTTTCCCAGCAACAGGGTCTTTTCCAATGAGTCGGCTCTTAGAAGATGCACAACTCATAATTTTCATCTGATAATTAATTGATGCAATCATGCAGACGTTTCATATTATTATAAGAATGTTTCATTTTTATAGATTATTATGCAACACTATAGTCATATAATAATGTAAGTATATTGTATTTATTTCAATAATAGCCCTGTGGTAGTAGGGTATCTATTTCACTGATGACTTTCCTTTCCCGTCTGATTTACGTATTAGAAAAGAAAGAATGTGAATCACCAAGCCATCCTTGGGACAGAGTCATTGATGAGGTGTATGATCACTGGAGGATCATTGGAAGATGAGTCATTCTCTAAGGCCTCATGCTTTTGAGTCTAAAAGCAACAAGTTACCCCTCAGTAACCAAAAATACGCACAGTAACTCCAGAAGTCCCCACCCTCCAAAATGTGTGTAAGTTGAGAGAAAAGAAAAGCTGAACTAGAGAAATATTCCTATAATAGTGTTTCTAAAAGAACTTCTAAAATCATTGTATCTGAACTATGTGTAGGGTGTTTGTTAAAAATGCAGAATCCAGGGTCCAACCTAGATCTGGACCCAATCTTTGGGGGAAGGCAATGGCACCCCACCCCAGTACTCTTGCCTGGAAAATCCCATGGATGGAGGAGCCTGGTGGGCTCCAGTCCATGGGGTCGCTAAGAGTCGGACACGACTGAGCGACTTCACTTTCACTTTTCACTTTCATGCATTGGAGAAGGAAATGGCAACCCACTCCAGTGTTCTTGCCTGGAGAATCCCAGGGACAGGGGAGCCTGGTGAGCTTCTGTCTATGGGGTCGCACAGAGTCGGACACGACTGAAGCGACTTAGCAGCAGCAGCAGCAGCAGTTAGCTTAATAGGCCATTTCAGTATCCTGCTGGCACATTAATGTTTGAGAATTCTCGACCTAGAAAGTCAGGAAGTTGGGGGGAATCAGAGAAAGTGTATGGATACCAAGATTTCTAAGCTATAGGTTTTTTCATATGAACCCTAAGAAGTGCTTCTCAGGACCATTAACATTGACTCATAAATAAAAACACCATGAGGCTACCCCTAGCTAACTAAATATCCAGTAGAAAGTAAGAACTACACTATTACTATTACCTGCAGTTACAAAATGCTTTTCAGAAAACTCATATCCTGGGAAAAGTGAGCATAATTACATTCCATCACATTTCTTAAAGTCATTGGGTAATGGAATTTGTGACTAGTTAGTTCTCTGAACTGCAAAACTCTCTATTTGACTGTTATGTATTTTAAGTCTACTGTTCAGTTAGATTCCTTTTTTCACTTTCTCCCTAGAATTCAAATCCTTAAAAAAATGTGGAACAAATTCCTTCCCAGACTAATGAAAAACAGTCTTCTCCAAATTGTAAGCCCACATGTGGGAACTCAAGACTCTGTATACAGATGTACGTGAATGAATGGTTGTGCAAAGAGTTAGAAACCATTGCCAGCACCGTCTAATTGGCACTGGTCACCAACCTGGCAAAGGCCCCAGCATTTCACTCTTTATTTACATTACTAATAATGTCATTTATTATGTTACCCAACGCAAGAGGGTCTCTGCAACCACAGTTCTCCCACAGACTGACACTTGCATTGGAAATCTGTAGAAGCATCCTTTGTGAGGGTTTTTTTTTAAAACTGTCTTTTGTTTCTGTTATCTGCAGAATCTTTCTGGAGTCTGTAATACATTAGGAGTTCAAACAGGAAAGGTGACTGCAAATGTGCTTTCCAGTTTGACCAGATGTACAGCCAGTGTCATGAATTCAATTATACTATAAATAGAGGGCAGCGGCATACTATTTACCACTAAATGTGCTGAACGCTAAGACTCATCTCCCTCCCTATTACTCAGTTACTAGAACCACCATTCTGTCAGTGAAAGACAGGTCCTGCAGGTGTTAGAGAATGGATTTCATAATGGGAGTCTCTCTATACAGCCTGAGAAAATATAGCTTCAACTGCAAACCCAAAGAGGCTGCAATTCTTTCCTTTTTTCTCAAAAAGTAATAAAGATGAACACAAGAGAGAGGTTTCAGTGAAGAAGAAAAATCTCTAATTAAATATGTTTCAAATCTTGAAGGCAAAGAGTAATGGTCTTGTCCAAGTGGGCTACAATAGGTGCAATAAAATTTAAAATGGGAAAAAAATATAGTAATCTATTAATCTGTCTCATGTGAAGAGCTTTCACCCTGTTTCCCCCTCTGTGATTTCAAGTTAAGACAGTAAGGACAATTTCTGTGTGTCAGTTACTTGCTGAGTCATATACAATGAAATAAGAATCATATCCAGCATCATGTGAGTAAGCCCCAAAGTTAATGAAAGAAGTTAAAAACTGGGAGAAGGCAAAATCTATCTATCTGTTCAGTCACTCAGTTGTGTCTGACTCTTTGTGACCCCGTGGACTGCAGCATGCCAGGCTTCCCTGTCCTTCACTATATCCCAGAGTTTGTTCAAACTCATGCCACTGAGCTGGTGATGGCATCCAACCATCTCATCCTCTGTCATCCCCTTCTCCTCCTGAACTCAATCTTTCCTAGTGTTAAGCTCCTCACATTAAATGGCCAAAATATTGGAGCTTCAGCTTTAGCATCAGTCCTTCCAATGAATATTCAGGACTGATTTCCTTTAGAATTGACTGGTTTAATCTCCTTGCTATCCAAGGGACTCTCAAGAGTCTTCTCCAGCACCATTTCTTTGGCACTCAGCCTTTTTTATAGCTCAACTTTCACATCCATATATGACTACTGGAAAAACCATAGCTTTGATTTTACAGACGTTTGTTGGGAGAGTGATGTCTCTGCTTTTTAATATGCAGTCTAGGTTTGTAATAGCTTTTCTTCCAAGGAGCAAACATCTTTTAATTTCATGGCTACAGTCACCATCTGCAGTGATTTTGGAGCCCAAGAAAACAAAATTTGCCACTGTTTCCACTTTTTCTAAAGGGTACCAGAGATGAAAAATCCAGGGAAATATATAAGTTGCATTTTTGGATGGCCGAGTGTATACACTTTCTTGATAAAGTGCTTTCCAGTGTAAACGTTAAACCAGCCACTTAACATTTGCCTGCTCCCACGCTGTGAGGGCCAGGGCAGGCATGTAAACAGAAATGCAAACTTCCCAGAACAACATTCCTGCTGAGGACACAAAGATTATTCATTCAGATTCAAAATAAGTCCAGTGTATGTTTCTCTAACAGCCTGGGCAGGAGCTTGCCCATTCTACCCTACTTCTCTCTCTCTCCCTGTCCCTCTCCCTCTTCCTCTCTGTCTGTCAGGGGACAAGCTTAAATACTGTCACTCTGTGAGCATGATGATTGCTGCTTGTGTAGATCTTTCCTGTGGCTGGGCTGGGTTATACCAAGCTCTCATTTCCCCCAGCTGCTTCCGATGTGACTGTTACATAAGATCACACTCACCTTGCTCACTCCCTTACTGGAGGAACCGTTGTGGTTCACTTGCCCCCAAATGTATTTCAGAGCCAAGAAGTATACAACAGAGGCAGGAAGACATGGCTCTGTGAACAGCTGTACAGCAAAACCAAGTGGAAAGTTAAGAAATTATACAATGAATTTGAATATGTTGAGATGTGGCTAATACTGGACTAAGGAAAACTATTTGTTTACACGAAAGATACCCTGATCTCACCCCCATTCAATTCAAGTGTTTCTTAAACATCTTTGATATTTTTTTAATGATTTATCTAGCAGCAAATTCATTGGATTTACATCCCATTCATTGGGTTTACATCTCATTTTTATTAGCTGTCTGCCCCATTTTCTGTGTACTTTTTTTTTTTTTTTTTTTTACCATCTAGGCCATTCTCAAGCACTCCAGAATGTAGTCACTTAGAGCTGAGACTCTGGCTAAGATCTGCTTTAAAAATTGATGATGGAAGAGGGAAAAGATGTTTGTTCAGGATGTCATGCATTTCTGAAAAAAAAAAAAAAAAGATGAAACTACAAGAAGGAGGGAAGAAAAGGCAAGAGGAAGAAAAAGAAGGAAGAGAGGATATAAAAGAGGGAAGAAGCAAACAAAGACAGGAGGGGAGAGTATGGATGGAAGGAAAGGTGGAAGGAAAAAGCATCAGCACAACTATTTGTTGACTACAATTACTTGGAGGAAGCGTCCAGAAATAGCTACCATATGTGACTGCTTGAACCATGAGGCTGTTGTCACTTGGTTCCAAAATGAATATGTTATCTGAGTAAGAGACACAGTACCCAGTTCTGATTCAGTGAATTGGTGTCAGGATGGAAAAGATCCATTAAGTCCTATTGTTGCTTTGTTGTTAAAAAAAAAAAAAAAAAGTGATCCCATAGTATTGGCCTCTGGGGCTAAATCTCTTCAGATTTCAAAACAGTCCAAGCTTGAAGGCTCCCTCCATTTCCCTCAGAGGGAAATTTCATCATTCAGCTGATCTTAGACATAAGGAAGTTTTCCCAGTTATTATTCCCCAAGTTCCTTTTTTCCTAAATGTCACCGCATTATTTACACTATTTCACTCTGCCTCATTTTTATACCTTGGATTTTATAGCCTTCAAGTACTAGAAGATGGTTGTCATTTAATGCTCTTTATTCATCCTGTGGCCAAGAGAACACAAAAGAGTTACTAAGTTGTGCATTGCTGGAGGTTGTTAAGCTCTATTCATAAATCAGAAATCCAAAAGCCCTGGGAACAGGGATATGTTAAAAGGAAATTTAGCTTTTATATATACATTTGTTTGTCAATTTCAAATGCTTCTGTCAACTGAGGTGTCCACCAAAGTTTTCACCGAATTTTGTGTATGGATGAAACTAGTGTGAGAATGGAAGAGCCACAGGCTTTCTGGGTAAGAGGGAAACTTCTTTCATTATCGTCTGGACTACTTTTCCAGTAGTCATGTATGGATGTGAGAGTTGGACTATAAAGAAAGCTGACTGCTGAAGAATTGATGCTTTTGACCTGTGGTGTTGGAGAAGACTCTTGACAATTCCTTGGACTGCAAGGAGATCAAACCAGTCAATCCTATAGGAAATCAGTACTGAATGTTCATTGGAAAGACTGATGCTGATGCTGAAGCTCCAATGCTTTCGCCACCTGATGCGAAGAACTGACTCATTAGAAAAGGCCCTGACGCTGGGAAAGTTTGAGGGCAAGAGGAAAAGGGGACGACAGAGGATGAGATGGTTGGATGGCATCCCCAACTCGATGGACATGAGTGTGAGCAAGCTCTGGGAGTTGGTGATGGACAGGGATGCCTGGCATGCCTGGCATGCTGCAGCCCATGGGGTTGCAAAGAGTCGGACATGACTGAGCAACTGAACTGAACTGGTTACTTCTCCGTATACTGCTGAGACATCTAAATATTTCTCTCAAGGTATCCTTCAGCCTTCTCTAGTAAGAGATACACAGAGATAGAACAAGATAAACTCCATGAAACATATTAAGCTATTTTTCAGAGGCAACAGCATAATTCACATCTTCCAGGAGACTGTATGACATCTCCTCACTGCCCTGGAGGAACCACAACAATCACAAAACTCAGATTCTTTGAATATCTACTCATAGATCAGGGATTCTGGAAACTCAGTCTACTTCATTCAGTTCTCAGATACTTATAAGACAACTTATCACCATTTCACAATGAGGAAAATAAGGTTAGAGAATGAATTAACTTGCCCAAATTCTCAGAATTTTTCACTGCTGAAATCACAAGTTGTCACTCTGGGATGGATTTGGAGTTCCATGACAGTTTCATTGTGTGACACCCACCTCAAAGCACAAATGCTTAATTGCCATTGGACCAGCTTGGTTCTTCAGGGAGAAAATTTACTTCTGTGACAGATAGCTAATTCGTAAATTCAGTATTTAATTAGGACCTAGTATGTTCCTGGCAATCTTTTAGTACTGGAGACACAGTGGTAAATGGAGCAGGCAAACATCCTGTTCTTACAGGACTCTCATACTAAATAAAATAAATATCGGGTTGGCCAAAAAGTTTGTTTGGGTTTTTCTCTAAGTTGTTACTGAAAAAAACCTGAACAAATTCTTTGTACAAACCCAGTACATACGATGTGTATTTTATTAGAAAGTTACAAGTACTGTAGAAACAAATAGAGCAGTAAAGGGGGGATAGAACTACAAATTAAGAAATAAACATATTTATCGTTTACCAGACCATTTTGTGTGTTAAGAAGAACACAAAGCAGGAAGTGTGGTTAGATAGGGCTGAAATGAGGAGGGAAATTCTCTCTGCAGGTGACATGTAGACCAAGACCTAAAGAAGGTGAGGGAGTGAGCTGCATGAATTCCATGGAATAAGCACACTGGGTAATGGGCTGCAAAGGCTCTGAGGTTGGTTATCTAGCATGTTCAGGGAAACATAAGAGAGCTACTCCAACAAGGGCAAAGTATATGAGGGAAAGAATGGTAAGTGATGCTGTCAGAAAGTGGTCCAGGAAGTTCTATTGTCTCTTGTAAGTCATCGGGAGAACTAGGATTTTTGTTTTGAGTGAGATGAAAAACTGTTGGATGGTTTTTAGCAGAATGACATTATCTTCTTTACACAGAGTCACTCTGGTTGTTATTATAAAACTGTGCTCCCTATAGAAAAGCAGGGGTCAAAATAGGCCTATTAAGGCTTAATAGCTAATAATGATTCCACATCATAACAATAGACATCTCTTAGACTCTGGTACTTACTTTATATTCATTATTGCATTAATTTTCACAACTTATGTGATGGCTGTCATCATTATGCCCTTTTCTGTAATTTGTGGTTGAGGGTTTATGGAATTTTTATGGCAGTTGACCCAATACACATGTAGGTGGCATACTTGACTTGAATAAATTTAGTTGTCTTGAAATAAGTTTTAATTAATATAATATGAATATATTTGAGACTTTTATGATAACTGGTATAGTAATTGGAGATATCAAAGAAGACAAATGACTCTCAATCCTAAATTCACATAAAAATTACCAAGAGCTTTTAAATCATCTGGGCTTCTTTTGCCCAGATTTCCTTGCCCTCTTAAAAAAAAAAAAAAAAAAAAAATTGTGTGTGGACTTGCCTGGTGGTCCAGTGGTTAAGGTTCTGTTCTTCCACTGCGGGGGTAGGGTGAGAGGCAGGTTTGATCCCTGGTCGAGGAACTTCAGCATGCTGCAAGGTGTGGACAAGGAAAGAAAACTCCCAAAACCGTATGTGTATCTACTTTGAAGTGTATAATTTTAAAAAGTAAATTAAAAATATAGTACTGTCACACTTTGCTGATAATTCTTAATAGCTAAACAACTACATGGACCAACTCAAATGTTTATGAAACAAAAGGAATACTGAAAAATAAACAAATGATCAGGTTTCTGTAGAGAGATGCACAGCACTCTTGGCCCTCGAAAGTGGAGATATTTTAAACAAGTGATGTATTGGCAGAAAAGGGATTCTTATGGGTGGAGCATTTCTTATTTTCTCACCACTCCCACTCTGAGATGGCCCAGGTTGTTTACAAAGACATTGCAGTAGTTTCTTGTTAAAACTGGGCTCAGGCAATAGCTGAAGGTGGCAGGGGAAGGTCAGGACCAGAAGGCCAGAAATAGCCTTTGCGACAGGCAGAATGGTGAGCCTCACACAGGGAATCAGCAGGCGGAAGGAATATTCTACAGATGAGTTGGGATCACTCAACGGGGACCAACTGCGGTAACAAACGAAGCCAGCACTATAGAAGCTTAATGGAGCAGAAGCCTGCTTCTTGTCCTGTCAGTGGGCAGTGTGGGTCCATGGTGGTAGAGCGGGCCGTTCTGTCCTCTGCCCCACACTTAGTCATGTGGGGACCCAGAGTTCCTCCAGTTGGTGGCTCTCTGGACTTCACGGCATTGGCATTCTCTATAAGATTTCATCCCTGAACAAAGCTCAAAAAGAGACAGTAGAGAAACATGTGCCAAATTCTAGTGGCCAGTCCAGAAACTGGCGTATGTAACTTTTACCCTCATTGCTTCAGCCAGAACTCAGTCCTGTGGTCCCATCTGAGAGCAAAGGCAGGAAAACTAGAATTACCTGCCAAAGGAGCTCTGGGAATGTGCCATTAAAAGTAACCTTTGAATGAAAAGCTATTTTGAAATTATTTTCAAAATTACAGACTGAATTCTGTGTAGTATACCCAGGATATCACAGATATCTTTCAACATGATCTGATCAATGATCATATTTCCCGAGCTTTAAAAATAGAGTAATTAGTATACGAGATAATGAGTATCAACGTCCTGGGATGGACTCGTGGTGAGTGAGGTCCAGGGCTGGACCCCACCTTCAGGACTCCTAATGATACACGTGAGTCCGAGCCAAGCCATGAGCAAAGCTTAGAGATCTTTCTGTTCTTCCTGGTTTGGAACAAGATTGGAGATAGAATCTGAGGATAGATAAAATCAGGATGTGGATGCTTTAATTGCCATGGCTGCAGTGGATGGAGTGGAGTGAGGTGAACAAAGATTCATGCATGGTTTTTATGCTTCAGAGGGCATGGTCTCACCCTGTCACTCTAGTCCAGATGCTGGTTCTGTGGAACGCCTGGAGCCATCTCAACTGGGACAGGCTCCGAGAGTTGCAGTGGCCCTTTGTTGGTGGCAGGTGGTGGGAGGGACTGTGGTTCAGAGGCTGAACCTCAGTTCAGTTCACTGAGCTCTGTGCTAGTGAGAAAACCACAGCTTGCCTTTTCTCAGAAGCTTCTATGGACAGACCTTATGATAATGTACTTTGCTGGTCATGATCTCTTCTCACTGCAAGATGGGAAAACCTTCTCATAGTCTGCCATTTCCTGACGTTCTCCATAACAAAGAGTGTTCATAGAGTGTGTGTGTGTGTGCACATGTATGTGTGTGTACCTGTGTGTAAGAGAACTATAGGAAACTAGCTTTAAAACCACGTTTCTTAAGATACTTCTGGTGTCCATCCAAGGATAGGTTATGAGCTTTTGCTCTAGCTGCCCCAAGTGTAGAGCTAACATGCTATCCTGAACTTCAGACCCTCCCTCAACTCATATCTCCTTATTGCAATGCCCATTTTTCAAGTTGGACATAAAAATCACAATGTCACAAAGGCAGGGATTCAAATACTAGTTTTGTATTTGTGTATGTTTTCCCAAAATGTCATAAAGGTTGTTTGTATTATTATTCCTCCCAGCCAGTCATACAAACAATTCTGATCCACAGGCTTGGAACCAAAGAAATAAAACATGAGTCTAAGAAGACAAAAAACAGATTTGGAGCCTAGAAGTTATTGCTGTGTGTTTTTTTTTTTTTTCTGTTGCCTCAATACTAAATTTCATATTTTTATTTTCTGGTTTAGGAAGTTTGGTTGAATTTGCCTCAATATTTTCTTATATATTAATACTTTTGGCTCCATGATAGGAAAATCCATTGTTTCCTTTTTCCCACCAGTCAGACAGTTAGCTAGCCAACCAATAAATGTTTATGAAGATCCTATTATATGTAAAGACAATCTGTTAGGTAGTTTGAAGATGAGGAAGGTAAATTTAGTCTATACACACACACACACACACACAGAATATTTAGTCATATCAATGTGGAAAAGTGAAAGTGTTAATAACTCATTCATGTCTGATTCTTTGTGACCCAATGGACTGTAGCCCTCCAGGCTCCTCTCTCCATGGAATTCTCCAAACAAGAATACTGGAGTGGGTAGATGTTCTCTTCTGCAGGCAATCTCCCCAACCCAGTGATCGAACTCAGGTCTTCCTGTATTGCAGGCAGATTCTTTACTGTCAGAGCCACCAGGGAAGTCCATGTTTTCATATATATAATTATATATAATATGTGGTATATACTTACATGTTATAATTATGTATATGTAGCCATCCAGAAAAACATCTAATTCTGTTTCATTGACTACACTAAAGCCTTTGACTCTGTGGATTACAACAAACTGTGGAAAATTCTTAAAGAAATGGAAATACTAGACCAACCTTTCCTGTCTCCTGAGAAACCTGTATGCAGGTCAAGAAGCAACACTTAGAATCTGACATGAAACAACGGACTGGTTAAAAATTGGGAAAGGAGTACATCAAGGCCGTATATTGTCATTCTCCTTATTTAACTTATATGCAGAATACATCATGCGAAATGCCAGGCTGGATGAATCACAAGCTGGAATCAAGACTGCCAGGAGAAATATCAACAACCTCAGATATGCAGATGATACCACTCTAACCACAGAAAGAGAAGAGGAACTAAAGAGCCTCTTGATGAGGATAAAACAGGAGAGTGAAAAAGCTGGCTTAACACTCAGCATTCAAAAACATTCATGATTCATAAGATCATGGCATCTGGCCCCATCATTTCATGGCAAATATATGGGGAAAAGGTAGAAATAGCGGCACATTTTATTTTCTTGGTCTCCAAAATCACTGTGGACAGTGATTATAGTCATGAAATTAAAAGACACTTACTCTTTGGAAGAAAAGCTATGACAAAGCTAGACAGAATAGTGAAAAGCAGAGACATCTCTTTGATGACAAAGGTCCATATAGGTAAAGCTATGGTTTTCCCAATAGTCATGTATGGATGTGAGACTTGGACCATAAAGAAGGCTGAATGCAAAGAATTGATGCTTTCAGATTGTGATGTTGGAAAAAACTCTTGAAAGTCCCTTGGACAGCAAGGAGATCAAACCAGTCAGTCCTAAAGGAAATCAGTCCTGAATATTCATTAGAAGGACTGATACTAAGCTGAAGCTCCAATACTTTGGCCACCTGATGGGAAGCATCGACTCATTGGAAAATACCTTGTTGCTGAAAAAGACTGAGGGCAGGAGGAGAAGGGGGTGACAGAGGATGAGATGGTTGGATGGTATCACTGACTCAATGGGCATGAGTTTGAGCAAACTCTGGGAGACAGTGAAGGACAAGGAAGCCTAGCATGCTGCAGTCCATGAGGTTTCAGAGTCTGATACAACTTAGCAACTGGACAACAACAAATATACATTTAGTACCTATTATATAATAGGCATTCTGCAGAGTCATCATTGAGATAGGTTTGTCATTTTGAAACATGGGCAGGGACAATGGAAATTTTAAAAGTCAGGTGAAATGGCTCAGCCAAATACTTTTTCAATAATTGCTTGAGAGTCTGTTCCCAAGCATTTGTCTTCTGTAGGGACCAGCCTGACTCTGCTGGGAAAATGGGCCATGCAGACAAGGGGAATGACTTTCACAGCAGGACCCGGGCTCTCTGCCTGTCTGTAATGATACATAAAGAAGATTGGGCTGAGTTCAAAGATAGGGAACATCAATCCTTGATAACACACATTTTTTTAGGATGGTGTGAGGAGTCAGGAATGTGTGACATGACACGTAGGGCAAGAAAATGACAGATGAGGCTGCTGAAAGACAGGGCTCGTGTTACAGTATAAGCCCTCCTTTTCTCCAGAGCTGGAAGTTCAGCCCACAGGTCTCACAGTTCCCAGGGAAGGGTGAGGTTTTGAAACAGTTTGGGACATCCTGGCCAGGGGAGTTCTGGGATTTATGAATGCCTCTAATCACAGAGCACCGTTGCCAGTGCAGCAGAGTTTTGAAGTTATAACTTTAAATCAGATCTGCTTCATCTGCAGCCATGGGGACACCAGGCATCCACCTTCTGTCTGGATCAGCAGCCCTCTCACCCTCCCTGCGCCCTTCTGCCCAGCTTGCCATCTTGCCCTCAGAGCCTCAAAGGTCACCTTCTTTAGAAAATGTTTTTTCATGACTCTAGAGCCTAGTTAGATTCCCAGCCTATAGACTCAAACAGGACTGCGCCTGGACTGTGTAGCATTTTTCACACTGCGTATTTTTCACTCGTCTGCCTCAACCTCTGACTTAGTTCCTTTGAGGGCTGCGTTTGGGTTGCATTTTTGATGCAGCGCACGGGGCCTGGCAATATGACACCCTCCATAACGCCGGTTCACTATCAGATGGATCAGTGCCCTGCCTGTCTTCCAGAGCTCGGCCTGCGCTAGAACATGAGGCCTTCTGGGAGCCCTTGCTTCCGGTTGCTATGGAAATAATGCTGCGTTTCACTTAATGCAGAACATCTGAGAACCGGCCTGTGTGGGAGGAGTCCTGGAATGCAGGACAGTGAATGGCTCATTAGTATCAGTGAAACTTTCCTCCACGTGCAGAGGCACACACACCATTAGCATCTGGCCCCGAGTAAGTGGGAAACTCCGACAGATGTTAGAAAGGCTCTGTGGCCTGCGCCTCTTCATTCACAAAATTGTTTTTCTTCCTCTTCTCTTATCAGCTTTGAGAAAATCGGAATGATCTTCTCAATAACCCTAACTCTATATCCTTTGCCGCTGCTGCTACTAAGTTGCTTCAGTCGTGTCCAACTCTGGGTGACCCCGTGGACGGCAGCCCACCAGGCTCCCCCTTCCCTGGGATTCTCCAGGCAAGAACACTGGAATGGGTTCCCATTTCTCCTCCAATGCAGAAAGTGAAAAGTGAGAGGAAGTCACTCAGTCGTGTCCGACCTAACGACCCCAAGACTGCACCACCAGGCCCCTGCCATGGGATTTCAGGCAGAGACTGGAGGGGGGAGGCCATGCGTCCCATTGTGGCCGGAAGGAAAGAGAAAGGAGAAAGAGGACAGAGGGCACCATTGTTAACATTATAGGTGGGAATTCCCTGGTGGTCTGGTGGTTAGGATTCTGAACTTTCACTGGAAGGGCACGGGTTCCATCTTTGGGTGGGGAACTGCTGCTGCTGCTGCTAAGTCGCATTAGTCATGTCTGACTCTGTGTGACTCCATAAACGACAGCCCACCAGGCTCCGCCGTCCCTGGGATTTTCCCAAGAATGCTGGAGTGGGTTGCCATTTCCTTCTCCAATGAATGAAAGTGAAAAGTGAAAGTGAAGTCGCTCAGTCGTGTATGACCCTTAGCAACCCCATGGACTGTAGCCCACCAGGCTCCTCCGTCCATGGGATTTTCCAGGCAAGAGTACTGGAGTGGGGTGCTATTGCCTTCTCCGGGTGGGGAATTAAGAGCCCATAAACTGTGTCATGGCCAAAAACCAAAAAAAAAAAAAGAAAAAGAAAAACCCCACCATATGTGTTAGGCACAGAGCCTTTTGTGTGTGTGTGTGTGCGTGTGCATGTGTGTCCCCCTGTATTAATTTATTAGGGCTGCCATAACAAAGCACTACAAACTAAGAGACTTAAACAACAGACATCTATTGTCTCACTGCTCTAGAGGCCAGAAGTCCAAAATCAAGGTGTTGGCAGGTTGGTTCCTTCTGTGAACTTTGATAGAGAATCCGTTCCAGGATTCTCTATCTTCTGTAGTTGCAGGCACTCATTGGCTTGTAAAGGATCCTTTTCTCCCAATGTCTTCAAATCATTTTCCCTCTGCATGTGTCTGCCTGTGTGTCCAAGTGTCCTCTATGTATAAGGACACAGTCACCATGGACCCAGGCTCTTCCAAATGACCTCATCTCACCTTGATTACCTGCGAAGACTATTTTCAAATGGGGTCACATTCACAGATACTAGGGGCAGGACTGCAATATCTTTCTAATGGACACAATTCAATTCATCAGTTAAGTTCAGTTCAGTTGCTTAGTTGTGTCCGACTCTTTGCGACTCCATGAATCACAGCATGCCAGGCCTCCCTGTCCATCACCAACTCCCAGAGTTCACTCAGACTCACGTCCATCAAGTTGGTGATGCCATCCAGCCATCTCATCCTCTGTCATCCCCTTTTGTACAGTAAATGGTTAAGGCCATGTTAAGGTAAAAATAAACTGAGGCACAGAGAAGATAACACATTTCACGATATTCTGTTGATCTGAAATCTGGTCTGCTTGATTCTGATCTTCTCCCTTTTCCATTATTTCATGATTTAAGAAAGAGAGACTGAGAGAGGAAAGTATTCTGCAAAGACAATTGTCTATTCACAAAAATGGCAAAGTCAAACTATCAGATCAGATTAGTCGCTCAGTTGTGTCCGACTCTTTGCGACCCCATGAACCGAAGCACGCCAGGGCTCCCTGTCCATCACCAACTCCTGGAGGTCACTCAGACTCACATCCATCGAGTCATTGATGCCATCCAGCCATCTCATCCTCTGTCGTCCCCTTCTCCTCCTGCCCCCAATCCCTCCCAGCATCAGAGTCTTCCCCAATGAGTCAACTCTTCGCATGAGGTGGCCAAAATACTGGAGTTTCAGCTTTAGCATCATTCCTTCCAAAGAAATCCCAGGGCTGATCTCCTTCAGAATGGACTGGTTGGATCTCCTTGCAGTCCAAGGGACTCTCAAGAGTCTTCTCCAACACCACAGTTCAAAAGCATCAATTCTTCAGCCCTCAGCCTTCTTCACAGTCCAGCTCTCACATCCATACATGACCACAGGAAAGACCATAGCCTTGACTAGGCGAACCTTTGTTGGCAAAGTGATGTCTCTGCTTTTGAATATGCTATCTAGGTTGGTCATAACTTTCCTTCCAAGGAGTAAGTATCTTTTAATTTCATGGCTGCAGTCACCATCTGCAGTGATTTTGGAGCCCAGAAAAACAAAGTCTGACACTGTTTCCACTGTTTCTCCATCTATTTCCCATGTAGTGATGGGACCAGATGCCATGATCTTCGTTTTCTGAATGTTGAGCTTTAAGCCAACTTTTTCACTCTCCACTTTCACTTTCATCAAGAGGCTCTTTAGTTCCTCTTCACTTTCTGCCATAAGGGTGGTGTCATCTGCATATCTGAGGTGATTGATATTTCTCCTGGCAATCTTGATTCCAGCTTGTGTTTCTTCCAGTCCAGCATTTCTCATGATGTACTCTGCATATAAGTTAAACAAACATGGTGACAATATACAGCCTTGACGTACTCCTTTTCCTATTTGGAACCAGTCTGTTGTTCCATGTCCAGTTCTAACTGTTGCTTCCTGACCTGCATACAAATTTCTCAAGAGGCAGATCAGGTGGTCTGGTATTCCCATCTCTTTCAGAATTGTCCACAGTTTATTGTGATCTACACAGTCAAAGGCTTTGGCATAGTCAATAAAGCAGAAATAGATGTTTTTCTGGAACTCTCTTGCTTTTTCTATGATCCGGCGGATGTTGGCAATTTGATCTCTGGTTCCTCTGCCTTTTCTAAAACCAGCTTGAACATCAGGAAGTTTACAGTTCACATATTGCTGAAGCCTGGCTTGGAGAATTTTCAGCATTACTTTACTAGCGTGTGAGATGAGTGCAATTGTTCGGTAGTTTGAGCATTCTTTGGCATTGCCTTTCTTTGGGATTGGGATCAAAACTGACCTTTTCCAATCTTGTGGCCACTGCTGAGTTTTCCAAATTTGCTGGCATATTGAGTGCAGCACTTTCACAGCATCATCTTTCAGGATTTGGAATAGCTCCACTGGAATTCCATCACCTCCACTAGCTTTGTTCCTAGTGATGCTTTCTAAGGCCCACTTGACTTGGATGTCTGGCTCTAGGTCTGTGATCACACCATCATGATTATCTGGGTCGTGAAGATCTTTTTTGTACAGTTCTTCTGTGTATTCTTGCCACCTCTTCTTAATATCTTCTGCTTCCGTTAGGTCCATACCATTTCTGTCCTTTATCGAGCCCATTTTTGCATGAAATGTTCCTTTGGTATCTCTGATTTTCTTGAATAGATCCTTAGTCTTTCCCATTCTGTTGTTTTCCTCTATTTCTTTGCATTGATCGCTGAGGAAGGCTTTCTTATCTCTTCTTGCTATTCTTTGGAACTCTGCATTCAGATGTTTATATCTTTCCTTTTCTCCTTTGCTTTTCGCTTCTCTTCTTTTCACAGCTATTTGTAAGGCCTCCCCAGACAGCCATTTTGCTTTTTTGCATTTCTTTTCCATGGGGATGATCTTGATCCCTGTCTCCTGTACAATGTCACGAACCTCATTCCATAGTTCATCAGGCACCTATCTATCAGATCTAGGCCCTTAAATCTATTTCTCACTTCCACTGTATAATCATAAGGGATTTGATTTAGGTCATACCTGAATGGTCTAGTGGTTTTCCCTACTTTCTTCAATTTCAGTCTGAATTTGGCAATAAGGAGTTCATGGTCTGAGCCACAGTCAACTCCTGGTCTTGTTTTTGCTGATTGTATAGAGCTTCTCCATCTTTGGCTACAAAGAATATAATCCATCTGATCTCGGTGTTGACCATCTGGTGATGTCCATGTATAGAGTCTTCTCTTGTGTTGTTGGAAGAGGGTATTTGCTATGACCAGTGCATTTTCTTGGCAAAACTCTGTTAGTCTTTGCCCTGCTTCATTCCGTATTCCAAGGCCAAATTTGCCTGTTACTCCAGGTGTTTCTTGACTTCCTACTTTTGCATTCCAGTCCCCTATAATGAAAAGGACATCTTTTGGGGGTGTTAGTTCTAAAAGGTCTTGTAGGTCTTCATAGAACCGTTCAACTTCAGCTTCTTCAGCATTACTGGTTGGGGCATAGACTTGGATTACTGTGACATTGAATGATTTGCCTTGGAAATGAACAGAGATCATTCTGTCGTTTTTGAGATTGCATCCAAGTACTGCATTTCGGACTCTTTTGTTGATCATGATGGCCACTCCATTTCTTCTGAGGGATTCCTGCCCGCAGTAGTAGATATAATGGTCCTCTGAGTTAAATTCACCCATTCCAGTCCATTTTAGTTCGCTAATTCCTAGAATGTCAACATTCTCTTTTGCCATCTCTTGTTTGACCACTTCATTTGCCTTGATTCATGGACCTGACATTCCAGGTTCCTATGCAATATTGCTCTTTACAGCAGTAGACTTTGCTTCTATCACCAGACACATCTACAGCTAGGTATTCTTTTTGCTTTGGTTCCATCCCTTCATTCTTTCTGAAGTTATTTCTCCACTGATCCCCAGTAGCATATTGGGCCCCTACTGACTTGGGGAGTTTCTCTTTCAGTACCCTATCATTTTGTCTTTTCATACTGTTCATGGGGTTCTCAAGGCAAGAATATTGAAGTGGTTTGCCATTCTCTTCTCCAGCGGACCACACCCTGTCAGATCTCTCTACCATGACCCGCCTATCCTGGGTTGCCCCACAGGCATGGCTTAATTTCATTGAGTTAGACAAGGCTGTGGTCCTGATGTGATTAGATTGACTAGTTTTCTGTGAGTATGGTTTCAGTGTATTTGCCCTCTGATGCCCTCTTGCAAGACCTACCGTCTTACTTGGGTTTCTCTTACCTTGGGCGTGGGGTATCTCTTCCCGGTTGCTCCAGCAAAGCACAGCCATCGCACCTTACCTTGGACGAGGGGTCTCTCCTCACTGCCGCCCTTCCTGACCTTGGTCGTGGGGTAGCTCCTCTCGGCTGTGCTTAGTGCACCGGTCCTCACCGCCGTGCTTCCTCAGTCATGGGGTAGCTCCTCTCGGCCGCGCTCTCAGTGCGCCGCTCACGGGTAGGCCAGGCGCTCTCAGTGCGCCGCTCATGGGTAGGCCAGGTGCTCTCAGTCAAACTATAGACGGATGAAAGTGGGAAAAGTTATTATCCATTGCTAAGGGGCTTCCCAGGTGGCACTAGTGGTAAAGAACTCTCCTGCCAGTGCAGAAGAAGTAAGAGGCGTGGGTTTGATCCCTGGGTCAAGAAGATCCTCTGAAGGATGGCATGGCAATCCACTCCATTGTTCTTGCCTGGAGAATTCCATGGACAGAAGAGCATGGTGGGCTGAAGTCCATAGGGCCACAAAGAATCAGACATGACTGATGCTAGTCAAAACCTATTTCACACATTTATTCTACAAATATTTATTGAGACCATGATGGGCTTACAGTATTCTAGGAAGTAAAAAGCTCTGAAGTGAACAAGACAGATCCCTGCTTCCATGGAGCTTACAATACAATGTGCAGAGACAGTCAGCAAACAAAGAAGCAATTTCATTCATTTATATTTATACTTGCTTACATTTAATCCCTCATAATAAAATTTCAGGTAATAAAAAAAAATCAAAACCAGGTAAAGGGATAGAAAGCTACTGGTACAGCCACTATGGAGAACAGTGTGGAGATTCCTTAAAAAACTGGAAATAGAATTGCCTTATGATCCAGCAATCCCACTGCTGGGCATACACACTGAGGAAACCAGAATTGAAAGAGACACGTGTACCCCAATGTTCATTGCACTGTTGAAATAGCACTGTTTATAATAGCCAGGACATGGAAGGAACCTAGATGTCCATCAGCAGATGAATGGATAAAAAAGCTGTGGTACATATACACAATGGAGTATTACTCAGCCATTAAAAAAATACATTTGAATCAGTTCTAATGAGGTGGATGGAACTGGAGCCTATTATACAGAGTGAAGTAAGCCAGAAAGAAAAACACCAATACAGTATACTAATGCATATATATGGAATTTAGAAAGATGGTAACAATAACCCTGTATACAAGACAGCAAAAGAGGGAGAGGGAGAGAGTAGGATGATTTGGGAGAATGGTATTGAAGCATGTATGATATCATATATGAAACGAGTCACCAGTCCAGGTTCGATGCATGATACTGGATGCTTGGGGCTGGTGCACTGGGACGACCCGGAGGGATGGTGTGGGCAGGGAGGAGGGAAGAGGGTTCAGGATGGGGAAAACATGTATACTTGTGGTGGATTCATTTTGATATATGGCAAAACCAATACAATATTGTAAAGTTAAAAAATAAGATTAAAAAAAAAGAAAGCTACTGGGGATGATAAGTTTGGCTGGTCGGAGTTCCAAGGGAGCATGCTAAGAGCCATACTGGTATCTGAGAAAAGGGCCTTTCATTGCAGAGCCAAGAGCAGGTGCAAATGTCCTGGGCCAGGAGCAAGCTTGGTAGGTTTGAGGATTTCAGAATGAGCCCTTGAACCCTTATTTAGTTCAACAGTGAGGGCCAAAAAGAAGAAAGAATTAATTTAGACAAAAAATAGAGTCAGAAACATGAGGCAAATTTAGAGCAAGGAGAAGAATTGTGTTTTAATACATAGAGCAGAGGTTATAAAACAAGGAGAAATATCAGCAACAATGACCATTTCAGTCTTTATTATCACAAAATCAAACAGTGTCAAAACAAATATCTTTTTGTGGGAGAAGGCGAGGGTGGGATGATTTGAGAGAACAGCATTGAAACATGTATATTACCATATGTGAAATAGACCACCAGTCCAGGTTCAGAACATGAGACAGGGTGCTCAGGGCTGGTGTACTGGGATGACCCTGAAGTATGGGATGGGGAGGAAGGTGGGAGGGGAGTTTAGGATGGGGAACACATGTATACCCATGGCAGATTCATGTCAATGTATGGCAAAAACCACTACAATATTGTAAAGTAATTTGCCTCCAATTAAAAAAAAAAAAAACTTTATCTCAGCCATCCTTTCTTTCTGGTCACCCACTGCCAATGGACATTCATTAGTGCTCACACAGACCATTGGTCATCTGTCCGTTTGATCCTTCACACAGTCACCAATTATTTTTGTAGCCATGGTTCCATTCCCAAAACACTACTCTCTGCCTCCAAAATACAAACATATTCCCTTTCCCCACAATTCTGAACCTGTACCCACCACTCAGGACTTCCCCGGTGGCTCATATGATAAAGTGTCTGTCTACAATGTGGGAGACCTGGGTTCAATCCCTGGGTCGGGAAGATTCCCTGGAGAAGGAAATGGCAACCCGCTCCAGTACTCTTGCCTAGAAAATCCCATGGACAGGAGCCTGGTGCAGGCTACTGCCCATGAGGTCGCAAAGAGTCCGACACGACTGAGCAGCTTCACTCTCACTTTTACCCATCACTCAGGTCTGCACACCCAAAGACCCAAGAGCAAATAATTCAGAGCAGGGGAGTATTTGGGGATACTGAATGAGAGTACTTATCCATTAATATATTTATGTTTTCCCAGTCACTCTGGGAAATGTCCTGGCCCACTCTTCCTTTGCCTCCACATTTGTTGTAGGTCTGGGACCCAGGAGCCATGTGTGTGCAAGGTGACCGTGCCCTTCGGGCCACTGTCTTTTGTTCCAGGAGGTGATACTCAGCTAAGCACAGACAAATGACAGATTTGATCTTCTCGGCTTACGTGATGAACAGGAGAGAATTCATGATTGTTGCTGTTGTTATTGTTGTTCCAGAAATATGGATTTGCAAGATGTAAATTTTACAAACTTAGGAGAGGTCAGGTTTTCAGCACTTGGGTTTGAAGAAATCAGAGGAAATAAGCAGAGGAGTGCAGGGTAGGGAAGAAAAGGGGAGAGAGAGATTCAGATAGAGATGGAGATAGAGAGGAAGAGGGGTGGGAGAGGGAAAGGAGAAGAGGGGGAGGGAAGAGGGGGGAAGAGAGAGAAAGAGAACAGAGAGAGGAGGAGAATGGAGTAAAAGAAAAAGTCTCTCGATGGCATTTAACCAAACACTTTAAGTTTGTTCCCAAAGCTTGGGTGCAACTCTGCTCCTGGATTTTGTGGGACACCTTTTTGGTTTTATTAGAATGTATTTCTGCTAGTGTGCAACCAAAGGTTCAAATCATCCAGCCTTTGTTTAGATTTTGTCTCCACCCCAGTGTCTGTCTCTGGGTACTCCCACCTGATATGTTAGTATGAATATGTTAGTATCATAGCTGAATATGTTAGTATCACATTGGAAATTGACAGGCGTGTCTACTGGGTCCATCATTTTGTCTCCTGAAGTCAGATTTGCATTCTTCAAGTAGCTATCATTTGCTGTCCTGAAAGAAAACAAGTAGGCTATTTTTAAGTTATACTATTGTGTTCTAAATGAGGAAAATTTGAAGGATTGAATTATAAAAGGATTCTTCCAGAACTATTTTTGAGGGCACTAGATACTTAACCAGAAAGATGCAGAAGTGCTGAAAGTTGAAGTCTAATGGTTGCTCTCAATTTAAGAATAGATAAAATGAAAGTAAGACACATCTGGAAAGATAATTGTCAGTAGAGGAGCAGGATTCCATCTATAAACGTGCACACAGATCCTCCAAACATAAAGCATACAGGATGCATAGATTTGGGTAGGATTACAGAGGTGAGTAGTAAAAAGATTAGCAGGTATCTAATGTCTGTACACCAAGCATTCAATATGTAATTTTAACACATCTTGTGGAGTGTAATTGCTACAAAACTCTATGACAGAGATATGGATGAGGAAATTGAGATTCAGATCATTTAAACCACTTATCCAAGACTCTGTGGCTATTAAAGCTGGGACTAAAACATAGATAACCAAGTTCAGGTGTGCAATATTCATTCCTTTCTCCCTTCTGCCTTCCAGTTTCAAACTGTTCTGTCTTGCTCTTCATTTAGAGTAAATGTTTACAAAGCATGGTCTGTGGGTTCCCAGCATTCTGTGGGGGTGATGGCACAGTTGAATCAGATACTTCTACTTCCATCTCAATCAGAGATGCTCCACGTAGATGTCTTTGGTTCAGTGTAATGGGATTTCTGTGTCAGATTTCTTTGAAAGGAAATATTCCATTGCTTTAAGAAGTTTGAAAGCCATAAAGGTCATTTTTTCCAGGAATGCCAGTTGAATACCATCTCATCTAGGACCTTGCTGCTGCTGCTGCTGCTAAGTCGCTTCAGTCGTGTCCGACTCTGTGCGACCCCATAGATGGCAGCCTACCAGGCTTCCCCATCCCTGGGATTCTCCAGGCAAGAACACTGGAGTGGGTTGCCATTTCCTTCTCCATTGTGTGAAAGTGAAAAGTGAAAGTGAAATCGCTCAGTCGCAACCGAATGGTAACGACCCCATGGAATGCAGCCCACCAGGCTCCTCCATCCATGGGATTTTCTAGGCAAGAGTACTGGAGTGGCTTGCCATTGCCTTCTCCATCTAGGACCTTGCTGCTGCTGCTGCTAAGTCGCTTCAGTCGTATCCGACTCTGTGCGACCCCATGGACGGCAAACCACCAGGCTCCGCCGTCCCTGGGATTCTCCAGGCAAGAACACTGGATTGGGTTGCCATTTCCTTCTCCAATGTGTGAAAGTGAAAAGTGAAAGTGAAGTAGCTCAGTCGCGACCCCATGGACTGCAGCCCACCAGGCCCCTCCGTCCATGGACTTTCCAGGCAAGAGTACTGGAGTGGGGTGCCATTGCCTTCTCCAATCTAGGACCTTAAATAGATATAAATCATGACTTTTGTAAGGAACAAAAAGGAAACTTAGTTATTTTTAACATGAAATGTAAATAGGAAGAACTGGGTGTAGGGTTAAGTAAATACACCACATAACCCCACCTGAAACAGGGGCAAGGACCTATATTCACCTAAAGTGGTGAGGAGAGGAAGGACATAATCTTTATATGACAATTAACAGATAATAACTTTTAAAAACAGGCACAATTCCCTTCATTATAGCAGAGTGCAAAATTTCAGCAACTCTGGTTTCAAATTGCCAACAGTATGTCTAAGAAGAACCCCTTCCTATTAGAAAGATGAGCTGTAAACATAGAGGAAAAGCTTCATTATACTAAATTTGGCAGTGATTTTTGGATACAACACCAAAAGCACAAGCAACAGAAGCAACAATAGGCAAACAGAAGTATACTGAGTTTAGAAACTCAGGGCTACTTGAGCTTTTTCTCATGTGTTAGTGGTTAATCTGTTGTCTGGACAGGAGCCCCTTCTTCAAAAGTTGTTTACAGGTAATGATGCTGATGAGAAACTTCACTCATGATAAAATATTGACTTGTATCCTCCTCCCCCGCAAACTGTTCTCCTGCAGTCTCCACCTCATGATATGATTATGACATCTAGGAAACAGCCCAGTTTCTCTAGGGAATAAAAAGCTCTCTGTCTCTCTCTCTCTCTCTCATTGTTTCTCAGCATAACCTTCCTCTCCCTGCCCCTGGCCTCTGCTCCTGCTCTTCTCTAGTCTCTGCCCCCTGATCCCACCATGTCCCCAGGCCACGGCTTGAAGTGTGAGCTGCCTTATATGATTTATGGGCGCAGGGAGGCTGAGGTCAGAACACAGATTGTTTGGCAGGCATCCCTGAAGACCCTATGCAGTGCTGGAGATGCAAGCCCAGGGGATGGTCACGGGATATGGGATCACATTTTCAACGAGCAGTGCAAAGTGGCACAGGATATCTGTCACCAGACAAGCAAAACAGTCATTGTTTTTCCCCGCCCTGTGACCCAGACCTGGGTCTGTAAAGAGACAGCAGCTGTGGTCCTGACACCCAGATAAACACCGAATGAAAGACAGTATATTAGAAGGAAGCAAGATGCTATGTTGTCTTGGTGGTGACTGAGATTCCTGGGGCTCCGTTTCTCTGGGGTTGTGTGTACCTAAACAGTGTGGGTGTGGTAAGATTCCTGGTGGAATCTGAACATGGCTTGTACACATGGCACAGGGGTAAAGGCTCCGCCTGCCAACGCAGGAAACACAGGAGACGCAGGTTCCATCTCTGGGTCAGGAAGATCCTCTGGAGGAGGAAATGGCCACCCATTCCAGTATTCTTGCCTGAGAAATGCCATGGACGGAGGAGTCTGGTGGGCTACAGTCCATGGGGTCACAAAGAGTCAGACACGACTGAGCATGCATACACACACACCCTCAGTTACTTAATCAGCAACTTACTGAGGGTCCTCACTATGCCATGTGCTGGGCTTAGGGGCTAAGGCAGACAAAAGATGATGTTAGTATCCAAATCCCCCGTTAGGTGAGTCTGCTCCAGTTCCTGGTCTGCCTCTGATCAACCTCAGACAGCTTGTCCAACCTCATGGAGGAGAAATGTTATGAGTATTACACTGAGATAGTGGATATTAGGGCTTCCCTGCTGACTCAGATGGTAAAGAATCTGCCTGCAATGGGATAGACCCTGGGTTCGATCCCTGGGTTGGGAAGATCACCTGGAGAAGAGAATGGCAATCCACTCCAGTGTTCTTGCCTGAGAAATCCCATGGACAGAGGAGCCTGGTGGGCTATAGTCCATGGGGTTGCAGAGACAACTGAGCAACCAACACACACACACACACACACACACACACACACACACACACACACACACAATGGATATTAACACCTTGGGGTTCAATAATATAATATACACATATATTTAAGTATAAGACACTGTCTCTGCCTTAACTCTGTCAAGCTCTTTAAGAGCTTCTTTAGCAGTTCTCTGCTCTTTCTTTGCTGTCTAATAATTACCTGGGGGACTTTTTAAAAGTGCTAATATCCAGGTCTTACCTTCAGGGATCCTGAGGACATTGCTAAGGTCTAAAAATTTCTTGTGTCATTTTAAGACACAGCCAGGATTGAGGACAGCTCTGGCAAAACCAAATCAACACAAGCAGATTTAGAGAAAAGTGTGTCGCCAAATACTTGCAGTGACTTTCAAATGACTTCAGCCCTGATGGCAATATTCTTATCTAAATTATCCAGATGAATTTTGCAAATTTCCTGCAGACTCTTGGAATATATTTCATAATGGTTTCCAGAGGCTGCTTCTAGAATCTGTATTTACCTACTTTTAAAAGATGTCTCTTCTCTCCAGTAAAAGTATTGGCTTTTTATGTGCATCCTCTTCTCTGTGGGCTAAAAAAAAGCTTGAGACTTTCATCTCTAGAAGCATAGTCAATGTTTTCTCTGTAAGCTCAATTTCCATGAAAGCTAAAACAAGGAGGGCAAGAAGAAGGGAGAAAGAGTATTAAGTGGTTTTTACAATCTGTCCTCCCCCTTCTCTCTTCCTTTCCCCTCTACCCCCAAGCCTAGGCTCACTGAATTCCTATTTTGCCCCCATTAATGTCTCCCAAGCCTTGGATACTTGGAAACATTGTCATCTCCACAGCAGCTACTTCATCCTTTTACTTCCTCCCTTCACCTCCTCTTCCTCCCATCACCCTGGCCCAAAGCACCAACCAGCTCTGACTTTGGATATTGACGACAGTGTGAACATCAAAGACTTAACAGGAGTGTTTGACATCAGTAAGACCTTTAAAGCACCATCTTTCTCCAGTAACAGGCCACCTTCCAACCTAGGAAGTCAAAACCCTTAACACATATCAGTAAACTAATCTTCCTGGAAACCTGTATAGGAGGGTGAGACAGATGAAATGTAAGGACGTAAATGGTCATCCAAGGCTTCTGCAAGGAGACTCAGAAACCCCTATCTTCCGCTTCCCAAACCAAGGTCTAGCTCTGTATTTACAGAGCACAGTGAGGCTCTAATAGTCTAATTGATTTATAATGTTTTTCTCCATATTGTACCATGTGTGCAATTAGTTACTGAAAGGAAATGTAGCTCAGTTGACTTGCCACATCTGCTGTTAGTCAGGGACATACGATTTCATGCCCTGTTTTCCAGATGGCTTGATTAACATCCAGGAAAACCTAGTGACTTGGCCAGAGCCACAAAAGAAGCTGGGGAGCTCAGGTATGCTCGGTCCCGGGAGAAATGCCCCAGATGGAAAGAAAGCACAGTGCCATCTCAAAATGCAAGTCAAATGTACGACATCATGAGAAAGAGTCATAAGTGGGCGCTAACTCTACCTTTCTCCATTCAGTTCATGAGTTTGTTTATTTGTATTTATTCATATTCATCGAAGACTTAGTAGGTGCCAGTTTTTTTTTTTTTTTTTAACAGTGGTAAGCAAACACGCATGTCCCATGCTTTCGTGGAGTCCACAGTCAAGTGGGAGAGGTACATATTATTGAGTTAGTAAGTAACTAAAAATAAAGATATGAATGTGAGAGTAATGGATATGTGTTAAGAGGAGAGTACAGTATTGGAGTGGGGGTGGGGTCTCTGAGAATGAAGTATCATTGGAGACTGAAGAACAAGTGCAGATTAACCCCAGAGATGGGAAGAAGCACTCTGGACGGAGGGAGCAACGTGCATGCACGTGGACTCAGTTGCTCAGTCATGTCCAACTCTTTGCGACCCCATGGACTGTAGCCCGCCAGATTCCTCCGTCCATGGGATTTTCCAGGCAAGAATACTGGAGTGGGTTTCTATTTCCTTTTCCAGGGGATCTTCCCAACTCAGGGATGGATCCTGCATCTCCTGCTTAGCAAATGGATTCTTTACCACTTGAGCCACCTGGCAAGAAGCCCCAGAGGGAACAGCAGCTTAGAGGAAAGGGCTTGGTGAATTTCTGGAATTGTGGGAAGGCTGGAGTGGCTATAGCACAAAGAGGTGTGGGAAGTGGTGCGAGGGAGTCTGGAAACAGGAAGGAGCAAGATATGTGAAGGTTTTGAAGTTTCTTTTATGGATTTTATACATGAAATCTAAAAGTATCATCAAACTTGGTAACAGATACTAGAACAGTGGTTTCCAGGGTCTGGAAACGGAGGGAGGGATAATGTGGTAAAAGACCATAGAATTGCATCTATAAGATGAATAAATGAAGATTCAATATACAACATGGGGACTCTAGTTGATAATAGTGTATTATATCAGAGAAATTCCTCAGAGTAGAACTTGAATGTTCATATATATGGTGATGGATGTACCAATTAACCAGATGGGAAGAATCTTTTCAAAATGCATATATCTACCAAATCATCAAGATGTACACTTTCAATAGCTCTTAATTTTTTCAATTACAGCTTGGTAAAACTGAAAAAAATATGCACTTTAAGTGTTAAAAAACCTTTAAATTGAGCCTTTGAAGTAGAAGAGATAATATGATTTACAACTGTAGACATTTCTTTTATCTTCTCCATGGAGAATGGAGACAAGATTGGGAGGACAAGGAGGGGAAGCAAAGATAGGAACTGGAATCCAGATGATGGTGGCTGTGGTTTGGGTTTGGATGAAGATGGTAGAATTAATTGAAAGGGATGATTCAGAGAGATACATGAGGCAAAAATCAGTAAAATGTGGTGGTAAATTGAAAATGGGAAGGGAGAGAAAGTGGTAGGAAAAATGTTCTGTTTTCTTTCTTAAGGAACTGTGTGTGCAGATGACATTTACTGAGCTGGGAAAATGCAGAGGGGGAGATATTAATTCTGAATCCTTGTCACAGAGATGGAACTTGAAACAAGGGAGGACAATAAATCATTTTGAGACAATGTGTAGACGGAGAGGAGAAGAAGGCTTGAGATCGAGACTTGAAGAATTCCAATTTTGGAGGTCAAAATTGGAGGAGGAGCTGGTTGGAAAAAAGAAGTATATCTGGAGAAATAAGAGATAACCAGGAGAACGTGGACTCTCAGAAGCCTAGGAAGAACTATATCAAGGAAGAGGATATTAGCTCTGCTGGGTGCCGTGGAATTAGCAGATAAAAGTGTCCATTGGGTTTAGGAGCTTGGAAACCATCAAGGACTAACAGTAGACCAGTTTCGGCAGATGCATGACATATCCTCAAAGAACCAAACTCAAGACCAGCGTGACACTTAAGGAGCTATGTAAAGATCCCCAGCATACTCTGTGAGGACTAAAGAGAACATTGTACTGTTGAATGGGTGGGTAAGTATAGACTTTGCCTACATTTCAAAAATTAAAAATTTTTTTTTTCATTTTTCTAAATCCTATGGTTTGTCAGAATATAACATGGGAGAAACAAAGAAGTGAAATAGTACCGGTATTAGGAGTTGGTTTTAGATTCTCCCATGATGTTCCCTGGAAATTCCAACACAGCTACATGACTCTGTTCCCTCTTTCTTCATTGTTTAATAAAATTTATGGAGCACAAAAAGAACATACTTGTGATCCACTCACAGTGCCAGGAAGTCACAAAGAAGTTTTTTTTTCTCTCATCAGAGGACAATAAACCTGAAAAGCAAGAGTGGTGTAGTCATTTACATACCCCAGGGCCTTGATTTGCTCCTCATAATATTCTGCATTGAATATTGGCAGGCTGTTATCAACTCCATCAACTCCAGTTTTCAGATGAGGAAACTGAGGCAACAAGGTTAAATGCACAGCTGTGATGGTATAAAAGTGGGGACTTTAAGCTGGAAATTTCTCTCCAAGTTCAGGTTTTCATGGGGGACTGTTCACCATACTGGTTTTGGGGATGCAGGTGTAAGAGGTTACAGTCAGCCTGGCAACCTGTAACATAACCTGTACCTTAATATAGGGGCTTCCCCTGTGGCTCAGTGGTAAAGAATGCCTGTCAGTGCAGGAGACTCAGGAGTCATGAATTCGATCCCTGGGTCAGGAAGATCCTGTGGAGTAGGAAATGGCAACCTTTTCCAGTATTCTTTCTGGGAAACTCCATGGACAGAGGAGTCTGGTAGGCTACAGTCCACGGGGGTCGCAAGGAATCAGACAGGACTGAGCGACTGAGGACACACACACATCTTGATACAGATATGCATGTACATATATATGCACACATTCTGAAGATGACCGGCTCTATATCAAGCACAGAAAGAAAATAAAGTGGAAACTACCATGATTTCTGCCCACAGAGGAGCTTATAATCTCAATGCCAAGATGTTACATCTATTTCTATAATATCCAGATAACTAATAACAGAAGACTGCCAGGCTAAGTGCAAACTGAGCGCTTTGGACCATAGTAGCTGTTGAAGATTGGATGGAAGTAGAGTTCCTGTGTCCACTGAAGGTCAACTTCAGGCCCTTCACTTGTACATAAAAGTTCTGGGATGGACCCTATCAACGTGTTCATATGCTCTTTTGGTAAAAGGCGCAAAGGTAAGATTTTTTAGTTGTAGGATATTTTAACTTGTCTCTTTCTGCTTTGACTTCAACTGCATCACATTCCTCCTTGGGCTCATTTGTGGAGGAGTGTCTTGGATGCTTAGACATCTGGCTTGGGGGAATTTGAATTGGAGAGATATACTGAGTTCATAGTCACTCCTGTGTATTGTTAATCATGGGGAGCAGTCTTGATACAGGAATGACCTTCAGAAACCCTTCTAGTTGCTTACGCTGCCAGCTCACTGGCTTCACACACCAGGGCACTGGGCTAGAGGTCTTCTCCCACATGGTCATGTCCTGAGGCACGTGCCGCGCCAAGTCCATATGTGGTAGTTGTTAATGAGTGTCTCAATTCAAATATTATTTATAACTACTCACTACCTAAGAAAAACCAAAATTCTTTGAAATTGAATAGGTCAAATATGAACAAAGCTTCACAGGGATTTCTTTAAATTTGAGAGCAATCCTCAACTATCAATTTTTAAAAAATCAACCACAGTAAGTCCCCTACATATGAGTTCTGTTCCAAGAGCCCTTTTGTAAGTCTAATTTGTTCATTAAGCCCAACAAAGTTAGTCTAGGTACCCAACGAACACAATTGGCTCTATGGTACTGCATTGTAATAGATTTATACTTTTCACATGAATAATATGTACATAAAAAACAAATAAACACAAAAAATGAAGAAAACATTTTTAATCTTACAGTACAGGACCTTGCAAAGTAGAGTACTACAGTACAGCTGCTGGCATGCAGGGGCTGGCATGCACATTCGCCTCCTTGAAAATTCACAGCTTAAAGGTTCGTAGGTAGAAGACTTACTGTACTATTCATGCTGGAGGAAGGACAGGGTGGTCTTTCTCTTCTCTACACAGAAAAAGGTAATGCAAAATTATTGTCCTCTGAAGAGATGAGCAAAGGGAATAGAGCCAAAAATTGTTTTATAGACTTGTGTCAGGCCATGTGGCGTAGTGGTGAAGAACCCACCTGCAATGCAGGAGACCCAAGAGTTGCTGGGTTCGATCCCTGGATTAGGAAGATCCCCTGGAGTTGGAAATGGCAACCCACTCTGGTATTCTTATCTGGAGAATCCCCTGGAAGGAGGAGCCTGGCTGGCTACAGTCCATGGGATTGTGAAGAGTTGAACGTGACTGAGCACAATTTGCTAATACATTGGGTTATATAATACTTGGGGTGTTTATCTTTTAAAGTTTTCCAAATAAATGTCATATTCTAAAAAATTATTTACTCTGGAACATAATTCTCTATTTTATTGTATTTTTTAAATTTTTCATATTTTCTTCTGAAATAGCATCCTCCTCAAACTGTTTACCTTCAGGTCCAATAAAAAAATGGTTCTGCCTCTGAGTTTAGAGAAAAAAAGAGCCACCGGGGAGGTTAGACAAGGCCTCATGACTTTGAGGAAGTGGGGGAAGCCTTCCAAGTAGAGAAAGCAACATGACGCAAGAGTCCAACTTGGAAGAAGCGCTTGGAAACGTCCAATGTCCTTGAAGGACATCTATCCAGGCTGATTCTCAGGGGGCTGTCACAGTTTCTTTGTTTCTGTTGGTTTTGCTCATTTTGTTTTGTTTTAATCATTTAATTGTTTTACATCTCACTGTTGAAGATCGCAAACCTCTCCCTGTGTTTCTAGGTAGGTTTGCCTCAAAAAATAGAATGCCCATTAAATTTGAATTTCAGATGAATAATGTTTAGGTAAAAATGTATCCCCTGAAATACAGCAGACATATTAATTCTATAAGGATATTTGTTGTTCACCTGAAATTCCAATCTGACCGTACACCTTGTATTTTTATTTGGGAATTCTGAAGAAAGGAAAACCAGTTTTAGTTTTGGAAAACTCTGATTCCAGGCCAAGGGTCTTCATCTGAGACAACTCTCCACTGCACCAGCCACTAAGCAGTGTCCGAAGGACAGCTGTAGGTCTGTGGAGCCTTTCGCTCCACACAGAATGGGGAAAATTGACAAAGAGACAGTGTCGGTGGCAGAGGGAATTTACAAGTGAAAAGTGAAAGTGAAGTCGTGAAGTCGCTCAGTCGTGTCCGACTTTGCAGTCCCATGGACTGTAGTTGACCCAGGCTCCTCTGTCCATGGGATTTTCCAGGCAAGAGTACTAGAGTGAGTTGCCATTTCCTTCTCCAGGGGATCTTCCTGACCCAGGGATCGAACCCAGGTCTCCTGCTTTGCAGGCAGACGCTTTACCCTCTGAGCCACCAGGGAAACCCTACATTAGCAACAAAGCATTCATGTAGGAAGCAAATGTTGGCGAGTGAAGTAAAGACATTCCCCAGTGAACACCACTGTTATCACTCTTTATATTAAATCCAAGTCTGCGTTACTCAAACATATCTAAGGGATGGAGACCTGAATTTGTGTGATCCAAGGGTGATTTAGTTTTATTAATTACTTATGTATCCTTTGATTTATATTTTGAACATGGTTTGGTTTCCTTAATTTAAAAAGTTATTTTTTTGTTTGTTTTCACAGCTCACTCCTCTACAATGTTGTTTAATTTATACCCTCATGAAATATGGGTTTGCTGTTTTATGGATAAGGGTCACTAGATTGAAGAAGTAGAAAGAAAAAATGCCCAGTTAAATCTGAGTTGCTGATAGATAACAAGTAATTTTTCATTGTAAGGATGGGGTAGCATTTGTTATCTATCAGCAATTCAAATTTAAATGTGTGTCCTGTGGTTTACTTGGCAACCCTGCATGGGATACAATCTGATATTCCTGATTTTGAAACCATACTAAGATGAAAGAAAAGAATGAGGGAAACTGGAAGATACTTTTGTAAGTATTTTGTAAGTATATTATATTTTATCACAGCCTTCTGGCAATGGGAAGATTTGAAGTCTCCCTAGGAGATGAGTAGAATTGCATCCCTACACAGTCTTTGAGCAAACTCTGGGAGATAGTGGAGGACAAGGAAGCCTGGTGTGCTGCAGTCCACGGGGTTGCAGAGTCAGACACAACTTAGTGATTGAACAACACAGTCTTGAGCTACCCTTGGTTTTGTGACCCAGTCACTACCTGTGAAAAGCCAGGTATTTGCAGAGGAAACTGAAGGACATCTGCTCTGCACACAGCCTGCTGCCCTTCCAACTCAGCCCCACAGTGAGCATTAGCGCTTTGCTGCACTGAGCGCCGAAGAATGGATGCTTTTGAACCATAGTGCTGGAGAAGACTCTTGAGAATCCCTTCAACTGCAAGGAGATCAAACCAGTCAATCCTAAAGAAAATCAACCCTGAATATTCATCGTGAGGACTGATGCTGAAGCTGAAGCTCCCATACTTGGGCCACCTGATGAAAAGAACTAACTCATCGAAAAACTAACCAACTCTTTCCCTGATGCTGGGAAAGACTGAAGCCAAAAGCAGAAGGAGGTGGTAGAGGACAAGATGCTTGGACAATATTACCGACTCAATGGACATGAATTTGAACAAACTTGAGGAGATGGTAGAGGACAGAGGAGCCTGGCATGCGTGCTGTAGCCCATGGGATTGCAAAGAGTTGGACACAATTTAGTGACTGAACAACAACAATTCTTTAGATACAAGCTACTGTAATAAAATAGATAAGCAACAAAAACCTACTGTATAGTGTAGGGAACTCTACCTAATATTTTGTAATAACTTATATATAGTAATATATAATAACATATATTGTTTATATATATACATGTAAACAATCACTTTGCTGTATACTTGACACTAATACAACATTGTAAATCAACTATACTTCAATAAAAACATATACATAAACGGAGAAGGCAATGGCACCCCACTCCAGTACTCTTGCCTGGAAAATCCCACAGACAGAGGAGCCTGGTAGGCTGCAGTCCATGGGGTCGCTAGGAGTCGGACACGACTGAGCGACTTCACTTTCTCTTTTCACTTTCATGCATTGGAGAAGGAAATGGCAACCCACTCCAGTGTTCATGCCTGGAGAATCCCAGGGACGAGGAAGCCTGATGGGCTGCCGTCTATGGGGTCACACAAAGTCGGACACGACTGAAGTGACTTAGCATAGCATAGCATACATACATAAAAAGAGTTTGCCCTTCTTTAAAAGTGTGACTGAGTTTTATACTAGAGGAAATTGTTGAAAGATAAAAGACCTGCTTCAGAAGGGAGTGAGTCCCCTGTGTTTGGAGACTGGGTGAACTTCTGTGGGCACGGAAGGGAGGTGACACATATTTGGATGGACATATTTATTGAGTGTTAGATTTTAGGACATGATTTTTCATATCTGGAGGTTGGTGCAGTATAGCACAGGCACTAATGACTTGGCTTTTGATTACTGTTTTTTTTCTGAGCCTCTGTTGCTTTATGTGTAAAATGGGGACAAACTTAATGAGTCATTATAAATATTAAAGAGATAATGCAGACAAAGCACACAGCACTGTTATAGACACAACACATCAGTGAAATAAATGTTTGCTACTGTCCAAGTCCCTTCACGCTTTGAGATTGTATATTTCCATGAACTTTGGGCACAGAAACAAACTGTGAGGATTTAAATAGAGCAGGAATTTGGGTTTGTAAAAGAAACTGCCTTAGTTCAATAGCTTGAGATCCCGCCATGGTAATGACTGGTAATGTGGTAATGACTGTGATGTGGTAAATATATCACATGGTCTCTTTGTTGGTGCATGTTTTTGGAATTGGCTCAAGGAGAATGAATTTGGGTTCTACTTTTCTTATTTCTCTCTCCAGCACCTGACACAGCATAAAGTACGCATTTACTGTTCAGGAAATAATGTGTTCATGGACGGTGTGCTCTTTGCCATAAATGAGAGTCAGGGCTTTAATGTTTATTCCATGAAACCCTTGGTGAGAAATAAACAAGAAAGAAATTCAGTCCCAACGACATGAGGCTTGTCTGCCTTTCTGTCTTTCTGAAGAACTTCTAAAATGTGGTTAGTTGTGGACAAAGAATGCCTCCTGGCATTTTAAGCCACTCAGCAACGGGATCTCACTTTTCAAAAGGTGCAATCTCAAGTGCTTTAGGTGAGAGTTGTATGATGGTTTCAGTTTTATGTCCATATGAGCACAGATTGCTATTTTCAACTGCCTGCTAAGGCATTTTTTTAGTATTTTGCAGAAAACGTAGCTTTTTCTTTTTTTAAGGCAAGTCATCTTGATATGATCCATTCTTCTAAAATAGCAATGCCACACAGGTCAGCAGGTCCCAATAATGAATGCATAGGACACAAGAGCTTTATAAAAATTAGTTTCCTGCCCATGTCAGGAATGTGTAGTGTATGCATAATAAGCCAGGGAGATTAGTTTATGAGAACTTTAGGTCCACCCTGAGTGCACTGAGTGCACAGAGATAAGTTCTAAAAATAAAGCTGAGCTCTACTCTCCTTCTCCCCATTCCCCATCCTGGAGTAAATGCTGAGCACAAATCTTCCGGAGTCTTGAGAGTAAAGCTGAGTTGAGTCACCATCCTGCAGTCTCACAGCGCCACCTTTTGGTACATGGTTTCTTCTTCCTCCATAAGAGTGAATATGAGACAGCTGGTTCCTCTAGCGATTTTCTTATAATCCAACTTCCTTGGCTATGACTTGACATAATTTCCCTGGAGAGTTCAGGCTTAGGGTATGATAATATACCTTGGATCTGCAAAGCATTAAAAGGGAGGATATTGTCAGATATATGGTCTAGCCATGGACACAGGCCAGATGCCTCCGTAACTAAGGAGAAGGCCTTCTAGTCCTGGTCCCTTCCGAACTGGTTTGGCTTCCCTGCTATCTATCAGCACCTTCCTTCCTTTTGCAGAAAGGTCAGTTGATTTCTTTCTTTGCCTTCCATCTACATTGTTGGCAGCTTGCTAGTGGCCATATATAACAGGTGAGAACAGTGTCTTCTCAGAGAAATACAACCAAGAGAGAAATAGCAAGGACTTGATGTCCTTTTCAAGATTACTTCTGTGGAATGTATACCCACAGTAGAGAGCAGCATGTGATGAGTTACTTATAGATGGGGCAGGCTTTATTGTACTAATTCATTAGTTATAGGATTTGGGTTGTATTTCTGGCATTCACTGAAATTAGACTTGAGTTAAAAATAAAATAAAGCTATTGAGGCCAATCTGTTGGAGGAAAAAAAAACTTCAAAATACCCTGAGATGATGAGATTTTGTGTTTTATGCTTTTGGCTGCTAGCTGGAAACCTTGAAGGAAAACCTGGCTGAATTCTCTAAAATTAGATTTAGTGACTGCCAGGGGCTTAGAATTCCAAGTCAGTTGTTTGGGCTGAATTTTACCCTGTCCCAACAGCTAGTCAACTCAACAAAAATACAACTCGTGTTGTTTTCTATCACATGCCCAGCAGAAACAGTTGTATTTTTCTCTTTTAGTTTTCAATCAGAAATTTTGGCTTTTTGGAGACATAGTCTGCATTAGCATCATTGTCAGGCACTTGTTTTATCCTGAGTTTCAAGAAGAAGATGCTGGAGAAATGCTATAAATAGAATCTCTGTTCTTTACGTTTAGTTTGAAGTTTAGTAGCCAAGATGAGAAGGATATTTGGGTCAGAATGTGTGAGCTGCTCTACTTAGAAAAGCTTTAGCCATCCATCACTTTTGAGATCAAATTTTATTTACTTCAAAATACTCTAATTCCCACAATCGTCATCTCTCTCAGTTATGAATCTCTTTAGCTCTTTGACCTCGACTGTGGGCTGTACAAGAAGATGGAAAATGGTTAGAAATTTTAGACCTTGTCTTATCTGTGCATGCTAAGTCACTTCAGTCATGTCTGACTGTTGGTGACTCTGTGAACTGTAGCCCACCGGTCTCCTCTGTCTGTGGGATGCTCTGGGCGAGAATACTGCCCTCCTGCATGGAATCTTCTGTACCCAGGAATTGAACCCGTGTCTCTTGCATCTCTTGCACTGGCAGATGGTTTCTTTTCCACTAGCGCCACCTGGGAAGTCCCTTTCCGTCCCTACTTCTGTGCTTTGCGCCTTGAGGCTCTCTGTTCGTGATTTCGAATGAAATGACAAAGACGCACACGGCAGAAGCACAAGAACATTTCCAAAAATTCCACAGCTTAGCTCGGTGTGGTGTAAACATCTCTGTGAAGAGGAAGCCACCATCCCATTCAGTGGTTTCTCTTTTCTCCTGCCAAGTCCAAATTCTGCTGCCAAAGAGCCTAAAAGCTGACTTGAGCACATTACCGTCTTCCTTTAAAAGCTCTGTGCCTTTTTCTGACCTCCTGATAGACTCCAAACACCTTCGATGGGTCTACCAGGCTTATCTGTCTGTCTCCATGTGTGTGTGCTCAGTCGCTTCAGTTGACTCTTTGCCACTTCATGGATGGTAGCCCGCCAGGCTCCTCTGACTATGGGATTCTCCAGGCAAGAATACTGGAGTGGGTTGCCATGCCTTCCTCCAGAGGATTTTCCTGACTCAGGGATTGAACCCACATCTTCTGCATTATAGGACGGTTCTTTACAGCTGAGTCACTGGGGAAGCCCTCTAGGACTTTAAATACCCTGTTTATTATTCCTGTTATTTATGTACATATTGCAGTCCTATGATGCACTCTTTCTATAGGTGGAGATTTTGCCTGTCTGATTGTATGTTGTGTTCCACACTTTTAGAATACAGTCATAAGCCCTCAATAAATGTTTGTTAATTGTCTGATCAACCAAGTTTTCCTGTTATTATATATGAGTATTAGGGAAACAGAAGACGTTATAAAAACATCATGAATAACCACCTGAATATTCCCTTGAACAATATAAAGCTCTTTGGTTTTAGAAAGGAAACTTGTGATATGTGGATCTAAACTCAATGTACATAAAGGTTTTTCACAGTGTCTCCTTTTTTCTCTTTCACAAGGTTTTAAAGAGATATATGTCAGAGTAAGCATGTCATATATGATATATATACTGAAATATACATATATATTTAATAGCGAGCTAGCCAGAATCTAATAATCACCCAGAATTATCAGTTATGGTTCCCAAAGCAAATAGACAGCATACTGGAACTGAGTTATTTGCTGCTGCTGTTGCTGCTGCTAAGTCGCTTCAGTCGTGTCCGACTCTGTGCGACCCCATAGACAGCAGCCCACCAGGCTCCCTCGTCCCTGGGATTCTCCAGGCAAGAACACTGGACTGGGTTGTCATTTCCTTCTCCAATGCATGAAAGTGAAAAGTGAAAGTGAAGTCGCTCAGTCGTGTCGGACTCCTAGCAACCCCATGGACTGCGGCCTACCAGGCTCCTCCGTCCATGGGATTTTCCAGGCAAGAGTACAGGAGTGGGGTGCCATTGCCTTCTCCATGAGTTATTTGAGGAAATTTTAATAAAGAGATAATTTATAAGAATGTGAGAAAGGTTTAGGAAAAGCATTAAGGAGAGACAGTGCTAGTATCAAACAGCAGGGGGCTGTTATTACTCCTCGCCTTCAAGGAGGAAGAAGCAATTGCCTGAAGTCAGAGTTACAACGAGAAAAACGTTCTGATGGCTGCTATAGGCTTTTTTTTTTTTTTTTTTCCCCCACTACATTTTGCTCCAATCTGTTCTCTTCCCAACCCCCCCAACCCCTGCAAACTGGGATATAATTGTTTTAGAATGTTGTACTAGTTTCTACTGCACAATGGAGCGAATCAGCTACAGGTGTCCATATATCCTCTCCCTCTTAAGCCTCCAGAAGCTCCAGTATTTTGGCCACCTCATGCGAAGAGTTGACTCATTGGAAAAGACTCTGATGCTGGGAGGGATTGGGGGCAGGAGGAGAAGGGGACGGGACGACAGAGGATGAGATGGCTGGATGGCATCACTGACTCGATGGATGTGAGTCTGAGTGACCTCCGGGAGTTGGTGATGGACAGGGAGGCCTGGCGTGCTGCGGTTCATGGGGTCGCAAAGAGTCGGACACGACTGAGCGACTGATCTGATCTGATCTTAAGCCTCCTTCCCACCTACCCTCATTCCACCCCTCTATGTCATCACAGAGCCCAGAGCTGAGCCCCCTCACTATGCGGCAGCTTCCCACTAGCTATCTGTTTGATGGAAGGATGGAGCCAACCCCGCACAATCTACCAGAAATGGGACTAGGGCAATAGCTCTGCCAACCGTACCCTCCTCATGCCTGCTGGGTCTGCCACGTGCTGTGCCTCCATGAGCAGAGCTCCACTAGAAGCTGGGACCCCTCGCTGCTGCACACACGCCTCGCAGGGCACAGGGCAGGCAGAGAATGTGCAAAAGTGATTCTTCTGTAAGAGCGAAAGGAAGATGCCCATCAATTCAGAGGCATTCACGGAAAGTATAAAATACGGTTCCATCCAAAAGTCAGCTGGCCAGATGGGGACAGAGCCACGATCTAGCACTAAAGCAAGGGACCGACAACCTTCTAAACGTTTTATGCCAAGTTTCCGATCCATTTTCTTCTCTGCTACAAGGGAAGGAAAGAACATGCCTGATGTTGACTCAAAAAAAGAAAAGAGAAGAAGTGGTTAGGGAAAGTGCCTGAAAACAATACCTTCGGTTTCTTTTTTTGTATTCACCTTTTATAAGCCTGGTTTCAGAGGTAAGGAACCCTCTCGCCAAAGGCAGGAGATGTAAGAGACATAGGTTCGATCCCTGGGCTGGGAAGATCCCCTGGAGGAGTGCACAGCAACCCACTTCAGTAAGTATTCATTCCTGGAGAATCCCCATGGACAGAGGAGCCTGAAAGGCTACAGTCCATAGGGTCGCGAAAGAGCTGGGCATGACTTAGTGACTAAACAATGTGTTTATAAGCCTAAAATGGTGAAACTGATTCAGTCTTAGAAATGCAAGAGGGTATATAACAGGAGCAAGTCTAATGACACAGCTATCACATATAGTAGGGACACATTGCAAAATTGTGCTGTTCACCACGTTTATTTATTTTTAAAATTTTTGGCCCAACCCAAAGCATGCGGGACCTTAGTTCCCACACCAGGGATTGAACCCACATCCCTGGCATTGGAAGGTGGACTCTTAACCACTAGACCACCAGGGAAGTCCCAACCAAATCTATGTTTTCAATAGAACTGCACATGAAAGAAATAGATTTTAATAACTCTCTGAAACTAAACTGGGAAAATAAGCAAGGCAAAGGAACTGACATTGGATTTTACTAATCTGTGAGCTTCCAAGCATTCAATTAAGAAATATCAAATTGCCTACAATTTCATATTAGCAATATAATAGCATGAACCTGATTTTTGGCAATTTTCCAAGGTAATTTTTAAAGAGACATCATAAATGCTCAGAAGGAATAACTGATACGTTCTTCTCCAGCATGAGGAAAGAAAGCAGCAGAAAGGTAATGTGCTGATCATCTTTTTTTTTTTTTTTGAAACTTGGTACCAAACAAAAAGAAAGCATGGGGATATTTAAAATTTCTGCTTTCTTTTTCTTGACTCTGTATTGCTCTTTTGTTTGACCCAAAGACATTTGGGAATGAAGAATATTTTGCACAGTCCTATGGACTTAGGATGGAAGAGAAGAGTTTGAAAGAAGAATGGGCAGCTACAAAAAGTCGGGAAGGGAGAACTTTCCTGGTGGTCCAGTATTGCAGGGGGCCTGAACTGGATCCCCGATCAGGGAACTAGATCCCAGAGGCCACAGCTAAAAGACCCTGCATGCCACAAGGAAGAGAGAAGATCCCAAGTGCCTCCACTAACACCCGGTGCAGTACAATTCGAAAAAAAATGAGCATGAACGAACCGGGAGCTGGATGATAGAAGAAATGCTCCCCAAGATCTGTCTCAAACTCTGAACTTGAACTAGGAATTCTCAACCGTGGAGTTGTCTATAGATGTCCACAGCTGTCAAAGAGAGAGTTGCAAAGAAAAAGGGAGGTGGGAGAGAAAGGATAAAAGATACAGAGAGAAATTACAAAGAAAGAAGGGGACAACTCAAGAGAAAGAGAAAGAAAGTAACAGGAGAGGACAGGTAGAGAAGGGAGCAAAGGAAAGTAGAAGAAAACGGAAATCTTGTGGGAAAGCAGCCGACTTAGAAGACAGGAGGGCTGGAGGGATTTTATTTGTTCCAGACGTGACCAAGCCAGTTGCCGACAGTTTACAGTAGTTGAATTTTTAAGGTTTTTCTTTCTCTCTGTGTGTGTCTTAGAAATTGAGTTCAACAAAGGAAACCCAAACTTATTTTGACAAATGCATCATTAAAAGAAAAAAAAAGTATTCCATTAAAGATGATGTGGTACATATATACAATGGAATATTACTCAGCCAGGGAAAGAAACAAAATTAGGTCATTTGCAGAGACATGGATGGACCTAGAGTTCTGTCATACAGTGTGAAATAAGTCAGAAAGAGAAAAGCAAACATTGTATAATGTTGCTTATATATGGGCTCTAGAAAAATGGTAGAGACGAATCTATTTGCAGGGCAGGAATAGAGATGCGGTCACAGGCAACAGACATGTGGACACAGAGGAGGGGAAGCGGGTGGGACGAATTGGAAGATTGGGATTGACATAAATCCACTGCCATGTATGAGATACTAGTGGGAACCCTCGGTATAGGACAAGCAGGGCAGCTCAGGGCTCTTTGATGACCTAGATGGGATGGGGTAGGGTGGGAGGAGGCCCATGGGGAAGAGGATATATGTATACATACAGCTGACTCACTTGATTGTACAGCAAAAACTAACACAGCCTTCTAAAGTAACTATATCCCAGTAAACTAAACAAAAAAAACAGTATTCCAAAATACATTGAACACCTGAATTATTTAACATGGCCAAAAAAATCTTCAGTTCCAAGTTCTATGAGATGATCAACTTATAATAATTTGTGATTCAAAGCAATGTCATTTTTAAGAAAATACATAAAAGCTAGCGGCATAAATGGAAGCCAGATTGTAATAAGTCTGAACGAAGGGGAGCTTTTCCTCCTTTGCTTTATTTTCTCCTTCAAATTCTTTACATTTCTATCTACTAGTAGCACTACTGTTGCTAAGAAACACACACACACACAAACATACACACACACAAACACACATACACACAGACACTGCCACACACTTTAGTAAGTGCACACACACAGCTGTTTGGAAAAGAAGGCAGCTAATGTGAGTCACTGCATTAGTTAGTATATGCGAGTTTTTATCATACCTCCCTGACTATGTGACTGTGTGTGGTATGTCTGTGTGTGTATGTACACAGATTCTTAACAATAGTATATTGTATGCACCTTAAAGAAACTTTGGAATTCAAAATAGGAAGCAGATTTATTAGGCTAGTGTCTTTGGGGAGCTTTCTCTTATGAAAGAGGGAGAAAGAAATACAGCATTTGTCACCCATGTCTTAGCCTCTGACAGTAAGGAATTGTTCTTGCAATCTAGTTTCAATTGTCCTAAGCAGTAAGATTTCCTTTGTTTCATTTGGGGAACCAGTTTCATAAATAACTCCTTCTGCATTCAAGGAAATATTTTCTGACATTCGGGGCTAAAGCCTTTCCTTTATTTACCCATTCCCAATTATACTTTCAGAACTCTCTGCAAAAATTGTTGAATCTATCTGGTTAGGGATGATAACAGTAAATGAACCACCAGAGACTTTTCTATTCTAATATGTGTTTCCTGGAATAACACAAAGGGATTTTGATTAGATGGGAATGCAGCGCAAGTAGGGAGTGTGTTCATTTTCAGGTTTCACATGCAAGAGCCCTGTGTGAGCACTGACGAAATCCAAGATGGGAAGATTTTTGGTTGGTCCTTGAGATCCTAGACAACAGCTGTCACATGGCTCCATGTTTGAGTAAATGCGGCCTGAGATAGTGAATTCCTGACTATGGGTGAGAAACCACAGTTACTTGTCTGATGTTTATCATTAGCTTTGCTTCTGCTTCTGTCTCTTTTGGACAATAATATAAAAGTTTTGTTGTATTAGTATAGCAAAGTGAATCAGCCACACATATACACATAGCCCCTCTTTTTTGGATTGCCTTTCCATTTAGGTCACCACAGAGCAGAGTAGAGTTCCTGTACTATACAGCAGGGTCTCACTGGTTGTCTGTTTTATACACAGTAGAGTTTATATGTCAGTCCCAATCTCCCAATTCATCCCACCCCCTTCTTCCCCCCATGGTGTCCATATGTCTCTTCTCTGTGTCTGTATCTTTATTTCTACTTTGCAAATAAGATCATCTATATCATTTTTCCAGAGAAGGCAATGGCACCCCACTCCAGTACTTTTGCCTGGAAAATCCCATGGACGGAGAAGCCTGGTAGGCTGCAGTCCATGGGGTCGATAGAGTCAGACACAACTGAGCGACTTCACTTTCATTTTCACTTTTCACTTTCATGCATTGGAGAAGGAAATGGCAACCCACTCCAGTGTTCTTGCCTGGAGAATCCCAGGGACGGGGAAGCCTGGTGGGCTGCCATCTGTGGGGTTGCACAGAGTCGGACACGACTGAAGCGACTTAGCAGCAGCAGCAGCAGCAGCATATCATTTTTCTCGGAGAAGGCAATGGCACCCCACTCCAGTACTCTTGCCTGGAAAATCCCATGGACAGAGAAGCCTGGTAGGCTGCAATCCATGGGGTCGCGAAGAGTCAGACACGACTGAGCGACTTCACTTTCACTTTTCACTTTCATGCATTGGAGAAGGAAATGGCAACCCACTCCAGTGTTCTTGCCTGGAGAATCCCAGCCTGGTGGGCTGCCGTCTATGGGGTCACACAGAGTTGGACACGACTGAAGCGACTTAGCAGCAGTAGCAGTATACCATTTTTCTAGACGCCACCACCACATATGTATGTTACTGTACAACGTTTGTTTTTCTCTTTCTGATTTACTTCACACTCTATATGACAGTCTTTAGGTCCATCCACATCTCTACAAACTTTCAACAGACAACTGCACTTTTAAAATTATTAGAGCTAAAGTACATTGATAATTTTGGTATGTTTCTATTTTTAAAAATCTAATGTAGTGGGCACACAGAGAATGTTTCAATTATCTAATCTAAATCACCTTTCAGAAATAAATGAGACTGAAAATAAAAACTTTTTAGACTTTTCAGAAAAGGATTTTTAATCAAGTAATATTTCTCAAGGACTTTACAAAATTTTATGAAGTAATATTTATCAAGAACCCCTTAACCTTTAACCTCAAATTCTTCTGATAAGATGTTACTATAAAAATGACAATCATGGATGCACCCAAACACTAGTATATTTTGTAGGTATATTTATCATTGAAAAATAATGCTATTGAAACACTCAACGTAAAAGGATCAGTTAAATGAATAGTGGTGCATCACTTAACGGAATATTATAAAAATATTTATATTATAAAAATATTCATCACTTAATGGAATTTTAAGTGGGCTTCCTGGTGACTCAGTGGTATAAAAGAATCTGCCTGCGAATTCAGGAGACGTGGGTTTGATCCTTGGGTCCAAACCTCGGGTCAGGAAGATCGACTGGAGGAGGAACTGGCAACTCACTCCAGTATTCTTGCCTGAAAAATTCCATGGACGAAAGAGCCTGGCGGGCTACAGCCCATGGGGTCACAAAGACTCAATCATGGCTGAATGACTGAGCATCCACAATGCGATATTATAAAAATATATATGATCAGTTATATTTCAAAAATATTCGCTGATATGACAATACCCATAATACAATCTTAAGTTTTAAAAAGTCTCCTGAATATGATACAGACTTTAGAATATGTACCCCATATGTGTTCATTATGCTGATAAGAGCTGAAAGCCCAACTAGAAGTTCAGTCAGTGACTTGCAAAAAGAACAAATTTTCTTTTACACAAGCATACGAGGACCAGAGCCCAGAAGATGATACAAACAACTTATTTTCTTCCCTGTAAAGTTCACTTTCCAATTATAGTGAGTCTACTTGGAGGGCAGCTAATATTTCCTTCACATCTGAGAATCCCTTCTCTTAATTTTTCTCTTCTCGCACTGGAAGTCCTGCTCCGTCTTAGACTGGCTCTTGTTTTTCTTGATGTTACACCTGGCTCATCCTGAGGAAGGAGCACCGAGATGCTTGGGAGGGCTTTGCTGCTGCTGTTGCTGCTGCTAAGTCGCTTCAGTCCTGTCCGACTCTGTGCGACCCTGTATACGGCAGCCCACTAGGCTCCTCTGTCCCTGGGATTTTCCAGGCAAGAACACTGGAGTGGGTTGCCATTTCCTTCTCCATGGGAGGGCTTTAGGTTTCGTAAAAAGTCCTTGGGTGGGTTAAGAATAAATCATTCACAAGATGAAAAAACATTTCTTTTTGCTAATATTGACCATCCCTAGCTCACCCAGGTGGGAGGTGCACAGGTAAGAAAGAAGAGGAGAAAGAAAAGTGAAGAAATAATACTCAAAATATTCTGAGTGATTGTACTTGGGTTTGGGGATTCTGGGTGACATTCGTTTAATTTTATTTTCCTTTATCTTCAGGTTTTTCTAAAATGAATATTTTTTCATAACTGTAAAATTTTTTTCTTGAAAAGATTCATTCCATTGGAAAGCGAATATATAAACCTTTCAACTGCAAAATATCTATAACATTAGCCTCAATCTATCTCAGTGTTCAGATACCTAACTGTATTAGTTCAGTTATAGATGCAAGCAAACTTTCTGACTAGCAATTAAAATTAAAAACAGCATCAACAAAAATATCCATCCCAGAAAGTCTGGTTAACAGTGTTCACATTAGCTTCTAAATTAAATATGGATGAGATATTTTCTCTTGATTCATTCCATTTGTTATTACAACTGAGTAATAACAAACTACATTCATCTACAAATATTGTCAAGAGGATATTATTTTAGGATCAAAGTAAACCCTTTGGCGACATTTCAGATTCCAATTGTGTGAGGCAATTGGATTTTGGAGAAGCAATCATGTTATTATGCTACTAGTTAATACTGAGTCTCTCCTGGGTGTTACAGGAGAGTGACTTCCGAACACCAACAACCGCGCTGGTCCAAACCCCTCCCACAACACCATGGACAACCCTGGCCTGTAGTTCTACAGGAAACACTTGATCATCATTTAAATACTGATGCTTAAAGTATGGAATTCAATAGGTTACATACAACCATTTTGAGAACATATTTTAAAATTTAAGGTAACAATATAAGCTTTGGGGTGCAGACCTTTTAAAATATCACTTGTTGTGACTGGGCCGAAACAGAAATGTTTGTTTTGCTAGTTAGGTCGTTACTGTTTCATCTGCTTTACCACTGCCCTGGGAAATTCAAAGTCCCAAAGCTGGTCAACTATGACCAACACTTGAGATTCACTCTTTTTTTGTTTTTGTTTTTTTAGCACATTAAAGCAGTGTGAATTCAACCCAGTGATAAATGTGCCTTTCTCCTTCCAAAGCATCATCTGTACCAGACTGTACAATTTGGCATCTGCCTTGACAACTCTAGCAAGCAATCATTTTGACAGGAGACCATCTGCGTTAAAGAATATGCACAGTATCTACGTAAAACAGAGAGGGAATGAAGTACCTAGGAACAGATAATTATCTGAAATGACCTGGGAGATTGGTATTTAGAGTCTCAGGGGAGAATATACGCCCCGAGTTGAACATCTGGGACAGATTCCTTTCTAGAATGGTTTCAGGGACAAAGACTCTCCATTGAGGATTGAAATGATGAGAATGAAATATTTAATAAACAACTACCATCCCTGGATTAAGAAGCTGGCTCTAACCCTTTCTCTTCCATTAACTAACTCTATTTCTCGGGGTAAGCCACTTAACCTCTTGGTATCCTGTTCCCTTTTCTGTCTTCCCTAGCTGTGTGTTTCCTTGTGTAAGTCACTTAGCATTAGTTTGTCTATATAATGAACTTCATCATTTCTGGGAATTGTTTCTCTCTCTCTTCCATGAACTGCCCCAGCTCCATGTGAAACAATAAGCTCATCTCCTCCCACAGTGGCTAAATTTCATTGCTCCAATCAGATTCTTTCTCTTGTGTTTGGAATAAGGACAAAAAGATTTCAACTCAGAATTGTCAGTCATTTCTCTTGGACTGGCCTAAATTTAAGATCTCTTGGCAGCAGCAATTTTTCATAGTATGTATAAGGAAATTGAGATAACAGTTCTGGACAAAACAGATCAAAGGAGATGAATAGGCAAAGAGAAAAAAAGAAAACTCAGGTGGTTCACTTGTTCTCAAAGTCTAGCTTTACTCTTCTCCCTGGATTTTAGGAAAAATTCTAGTATTCTTACCATTCATTCCTTTATTTCCCCCTTAAATTAGTTTGTCACTTGCAACAAAGGGAAAGCCAAATAATAGGAGTTTGGTATCTGATTTGCTCCTATCTTTAAATGGATGTATCACTCATAAATCTGTGGTTCTCAATGAGAAAAACAAATGATCCTATACTAAATCAGCATGCTAAATTATATGAGCTCTGTCATTCCATCCTGTTCTAACTTTCTGTCTATAATTTTGTTTCTATGAAGGTTAAAGTTTTGATTGTGAGTAGAGAGGAATACAAAGACAAATATCCATCATCTCTGTCTTTATGGAAGGGTGATAGGACATTCACACACACAAATAAAGAACCTTTCAGCTCTTGATGCCAGCTCTGAAAGAAACAAGAGCAGGGAGTGTCTGCTCCATTCCAACTTTACTACATGGTTCTAAGTTCTCACATAGGTCTAACTGTGCCTTTAGTAATATCAGAAATTGCAAATGAAAAATACAATCTAAATGAGTATTTTTTTTTTGTTCCTTTGCAGCTGGCAAGATTTGATTCTTTCAGATCTAGAACTGGCTTTGGTGGAAGAATGAACTGTCTGGTTGTTGTAATAAGACGCCTGCCCAAGGTGGGTCTAATTGCTTACAGCCAGTAGGAACTTAAAGACAATAGCCAAGCTCAAGACTGAATGAATAATCAAAGGCTTAGTGATAGCCTTTGAAGCCAGGACCCCCTGGTACAGTTTATCTGGTTACCTTCTTTTCTGTCCATTTTCAATCTCCTGCCTTAGTCTTTGCTTGTGTAGTTTCTCCTGTGCTGCATGATTCCTGTTCTATGAGTATACTTTTCAACTTTATCTACGGAAGGAAGCTTCTGGTCTACTTGATCAAACAGCGACTATTCCCTCTCTGAATTCAAAGTATTTGATTTTAGCCTTGTTCATTTGAAAATAATGTGGTATTTTATGAGGATACTGCTAGCTACTCTAACAAATCAATTCCAAAATTTCAGTGGCTTAACCCAGATCAGATCAGATCAGATCAGTCGCTCAGTCGTGTCCGACTCTTTGCGACCCCATGAACCGCAGCACGCCAGGCCTCCCTGTCCATCACCAGCTCCCGGAGGTCACCCAGACTCGCATCCATCGAGTCAGTGATGCCATCCAGCCATCTCATCCTCCGTTGTCCCCTTCTCCTCCTGCCCTCAATCCCTCCCAGCATCAGAGTCTTCTCCAATGAGTCAACTCTTCGCATGAGGTGGCCAAAATTCTGGAGTTTCAGCTTTAGCATCATTCCTTCTAAAGAAATTCCAGGATTGATCTCCTTCAGAATGGACTGGTTGGATCTTCTCGCAGTCCAAGGGACTCTCAAGAGTCTTCTCCAACACCACAGTTCAAAAGCATCAATTCTTCAGAGCTCAGCCTTCTTCACAGTCCAGCTCTCACATCCATACATGACCACAGGAAGAGAAGCTTATTTCCCTGGCAGCCTTGTGGTTAAGACCCCAGGCTTCCAATGCAGGCGGCACAGAAGCTACGATCCCGCATACCTCGTGGCATGGCCAAAATAAAGAGAGAGAGAGAAGTTCACTTCTTATTTATGACACAGTGGGAGTTTAGGGCCATTTGATGTCTTCTCCAAACGGTGATTCAGGAACCCAGGTTCCTGCCAACATTCTTTCCTATGTGATGTCTCAAGGCCTCAGAGTCTTCTGTATCCATCCAACAGAATAGAGAGCCAGGCACCTTAGTCTAGAACTGATAACCGTGCACTTTTCTTATATTCTACTGGAAAAGAACTGGTCACATAGCCTCATCTGCAAGTATGATGAGAAATGTAGTTCCTGGCTGGATTCTGCCTTCTGAAGAATTTGGTTACCTGAATTGGATTTGGGTTGATGGTTACCTGTCTTTTCCACATGTTTCTTGTACTTCAATTCTTCTCTATTAGCTATATGTCTCATTCTAGGTATTAATATTCTTGGCAGTGAGGCAATAATTTTTATCTCCCATAGCATGTAATACACTACCTTGAGCAATTTGTTCTGATTTAATGTTTCTTGATTGGCTTGTACTTAATGAAGAAAATATTGAAAAATTTCAGTGATACCAAATTTCCCCAAAGTGCCAGAATAATATTCTGTTATCCGGCTTGATGAAACCTGGAAATAAATGGATAAATAGAATGGAAACATTCTCTTAAAATGTGGCATTGTGCCTTATTCAACAATATTTTAAAATTTTATTTTAATTGGAGGCTAATTGCTTATATTTATTTCACAAACATTTATGGAGCAACTGTAGTGTGCACAACATTATGCCAGATGCTTTGGCAAAGGTGATAAATATCTCAGAGCTCTTGACCATGAGAATCTACAGTAAGATGGATGAGAAAAAGTCAATTATGAATGTACAGGCTGACAAAAGCACACAAATAGACCCTCAGAATGGAATGGATTTGATGAACAGAGCACAGACAGGAGGTCTCTCACTTTACAGGCTGCTCTTTTAACAGGAATGGGAAAGACTAGAGATCTCTTCAAGAAAATTAGAGATACCAAGGGAACATTTCATGCAAAGAAGGGCTCGATAAAGGACAGAAATGGTATGGACCTAACAGAAGGTCCTAACCCAGATAATCATGATGGTGTGATCACTGACCTAGAGCCAGACATTCTGGAATGTGAAGTCCAGTGGGCCTTAGAAAGCATCACTACGAACAAAGCTAGCGGAGGTGATGGAATTCCAGTTGAGCTCTTTCAAATGCTGAAAGATGATGCTGTTAAAGTGCTGCACTCAATATGCCAGCAAATTCGGAAAACTCAGCAGTGGCCACAGGACTGGAAAAGGTCAGTTTTCATTTCAATCCCAAAGAAAGGCAGTGCCAAAGAATGCTCAAACTACCGCACAATTGCACTCATCTCACATGCTAGTAAAGTAATGCTCAAAATTCTCCAAGCCAGGCTTTAGCAATACATGAACTGTGAACTTCCTGATGTTCAAGCTGGTTTTAGAAAAGGCAGAGGAACAAGAGATCAAATTGCCAATATCTGCTGGGTCATGGAAAAAGCAAGAGAGTTCCAGAAAAACATGTATTTCTGCTTTATTGACTCTGTCAAAGCCTTTGACTGTGTGGATCACAATAAACTGTGGGAAATTCTGAAAGAGATGGGAATACCAGGCCACCTGATCTGCCTCTTGAGAAATTTGTATGCATATCAGGAAGCAACAGTTAGAACTGGACATGGAACAACAAACTGGTTCCATATAGGAAAAGGAGTACGTCAAGGCTGTATACTGTCACCCTGTTTATTTAATTTATATGCAGAGTACATCATGAGAAATGCTGGACTGGAAGAAACACAAGCTGGAATCAACATTGCTGGGAGAAATATCAATAACCTCAGATATGCAGATGACACCACCCTTATGGCAGAAAGTGAAGAGGAACTAAAAAGCCTCTTGATGAAAGTGAAAGTGGAGAGTGAAAAGGTTAGCTTAAAGCTCAACATTCAGAAAATGAGGATCATGGCATCTGGTCCCATCACTTCATGGGAAATAGATGGGGAAACAGTGGAAACAGTGTCAGACTTTATTTTTGGGGGCTCCAAAATCACTGCAGATGGTGATTGCAGCCATGAAATTAAAAGACACTTACTCCTTGGAAGGAAAGTTATGACCAACCTAGATAGCATATTCAAAAGCAGAGACATTACTTTGCCAACAAAGGTTTGTCTAGTCAAGGCTATGGTTTTTCCTGTGGTCATGTATGGATGTGAGAGTTGGACTGTGAAGAAGTCTGAGCGCCGAAGAATTGATCCTTTTGAACTGTGGTGTTGGAGAAGACTCTTGAGAGTCCCTTGGACTGCAAGGAGATCCAACCAGTCCATTCTGAAGGAGATCAGCCCTGGGATTTCTTTGGAGGGAATGATGCTGAAGCTGAAACTCCAGTACTTTGGCCACCTCATGGGAAGATTTGACTCATTGGAAAAGACTCTGATGCTGGGAGGGATTGGGAGCAGGAGGAGAAGGGGATGACAGAGGATGAGATGGCTGAATGGCATCACTGACTGGATGGACTTGAGTCTGAGTGAAATCCGGGAGTTTGTGAAGGACAGGAGGCCTGGTGTGCTGTGATTCATGTGGTCGCAAAGAATTGGACACGACTGAGTGATGTAACTGAACTGAACTGAACTAGATAGAAGCCATGAACTCATTCTTCATCATGACCAGTTACTAATGAAAAAAAAAAAAAAAAAGATTGGCATAGCACAATATCAAACACTCTTGGGTATATCATATTGTTTTCCTCTGCTACAATCTTTTGGGAAGATTAAAAAACCAAGGTTCCAGGGAGCAAAGTGAATTCCCTAAATAAATGAAGGTTGGAGTTATCCCAGTATTAGAATAAATTTGTTCTTGTGTATTAGATACTTTCTCCAAGCTTTATACTTTTTAGTACTTGGAAGTAAACAGTCCCAGGGAGAGAGCCAGTGATCTAAATACATCTCGGGATCCTCAGAGCCTGTCACCTTGTAGGTGCTGAAGAAATAAAAGTCTTAATGAATGGATGAATTGGCATTTTGCAAAGCTGTGTGTGTCAGTTTAAATCATGAGGGGACCATTACTAACTTGTTCTTTTCAGTAGGTGTAGTAACTAGTAACTTGATTATACACTTCCATGCAGGTTCCAAAACATGAGGAATAGAATTAGGATGCCAACTTAACTCGCCATTCTTTGGCAATCACAACGGTTCTGAATGAGACAGAGTCCTTCAGTGAGACTGCGGAGAGCAGGGTTCACAAAGCAGTGCGGGGTCCACCTTGATTCCAGACCAGCTTGCCAATAAGAGAATGAGGCTTGTGTACCGCAGTGTTGCAGCTACATCTACTGGAGTTCCTATAAATCACACTTGGACTTGCAACAGAAATATTCTAAGTGTGACAATCTAAGAACACTAAAAATTTTCATGCCGATCCATCCTTCTCTTTAAGGATCTGAACTTACACATGTGGAAAATAAGATAACTTCCTATGGAAAAAAAGAGTCATAAAAGGTTATCTTACTTTCCGCATGTGTAAGCATAGTTTCTCATGTGGCAGAGAGATGATTTAACATTAAATGTTCAATGTGAGACCAAGAGACAGTAAAGTATGTTTCTATTTTTGCCACCCAAAGCAGGAGTGGAATCACTGATAATATAGAAATGCAAAAACGTCGGAGCCTGATGCTTTACAGAGTATATCTGTAAAGTATACTCACCTGCAGAGTAATCAGTGTCTCTTTTCTTCTGGTTCAAAACGAAAGATGAAATTTAGTCTTCAGTGAGAATCCGGGGGAGGGTTCTCATTTTGAAGTTCCACATGCCACCCTCAGCCGCAACTCAGTCTGTGCTTTTTCTTTTCTTCTCTTTTTCCCCCTCTTTCTTTCTCTTCCAGATTCTTCCACCCCCACTGCTCTCCCTGTCCCGCCATAAACCTCAGGCAAACTGTAGCCATAAACAGCCACAGCATCTTGGATTCGTTAAAAGCTTTGCAGATGAGCTCAAACTCATTTTTCATTTTATTCCTGAAGTCATCAGATTCAAGCTTGTCACATTTTCTGGACACAAAGCTCCAGGCATGTTTTATTCATTATCTGTTCTCATCTTTGAGACAAACACCTGCAATCCATTTTAGAGTTGGGAGACATTTCTGAAGTTTCAACCTACCATGCATAGGTTTTTGCCTCTTTCTTTGGGCCAACAATTCCCATAGCAGTGTTTCATCCCAGCTACTCAGTGGATCTTCAAAGTCCTAGGGCCAGCGGTTCACAGGGGTGTTATTGTTGTTCACATTTGAGGACAAATTGAAATTAAAACAGAAAAAATAATTTATTAACCTTTCACATCATATGACTTAAGTTTAAACTGTTTTTTCAAAACAGTTGAGAATGAGAATAGAAAAACAAAGGTAAGTTATATTGAATTAAGGGCTGCTGGCTCAATGACTGTTTTAGCAGACTACATACCACCTCACAACTCTGTGACCATTCGTGGCAAAACATTGGGCTGCCCAAGATTCGAGCATCAAGCCCGGCTTTGTCAAGACTTCCAGTTAGCCTTGGACATTTGCTCTATTTCTCTGCCTTGGTACACCTACTGCTGAGGGAGGAAATTGTAAGCTGATCAACCCTTTGCAAAGGAGAGAGTGAGTGGGATGAACAGAGAAAGCAGCATCAATATATATACACTACTGTGTGTAAATGGATAGTTAGTGAGAAGTTGCTGTATAATGCAGAGAGCCAGGTCTGGTGCTCTGTGATGACCTAGAGGGGTAGAATGAGGGGAAGGGCAGGAGGTTCAGAGGGAAGGGTTAGATGTATAATTATGGCTGATCGTGTTATTTTATGGCAGAAACCAAGACAACACTGTAAAAATTTAAAAAGCAGACAACAAAAGGTGGGGCAGGGAAAGGCCTTCTTCATCAAGTGCTTAAAGAGATTCCGTGATACAGATTGTGGATCCTTTTTAGAATGTTTAGAGTAAGAACATGAGTGCACGTGTTCTAAAACTAGATGATATAGCAAATTGATGAAAAAGGAAACATACCTCAAGTATCCTGATTCCTAGCCTGTTGATCTTAGGAGAATAGAATTTAACATTGTTGAAGTCATTCAAGACATTAGAGGAACATCAAAATTGGTTTAAAATTTAGAGAGAACAGTGAACATATGCTAGCAAATTCGATTCCAACTTTCTCTCTATGTTTATCTTGGTATCGTGTGACAAAGCTATGTTTAACTAACTAGCTAAGTAACTAACTAAACATATAAATAAAAGGTGAAAGGCCTCCAGAAGTTTAGGTGCAAATTATTTGCACAAAGAATTTTATGGGAAAGTGAAGTTGGAAAACAACATATTCTCTTATCTTCTTTTCACAGAAGAACATATAGAAGTGCTACATCCAAAATCAATTGGTCAGTCAGAAAATAACCTGGACACTGGACCTGGGACCCCTTATAGAGTCATATTACTTCAGAAAGGGATAGAATATTTGGCAAGCAACACACAAGGATGGGAGCTGAGCCAGGTACAAAGGATTGTTTTACTCTATTCCAATCTTTCTGTCTTATGACCACATGCTGAACAACATCAAATTCTTCCTCACTGTCCGTTGGTAGGATAGCCATCATGCCCTAACACAGACTATGCTTTCCCAGAAATGGCTAATCTAAAGAAAAACAGTCATATCATAGATATTTAGTGAGAGCTGCTGCTGCTGCTGCTGCTAAGTCGCTTCAGTCGTGTCCGACTCTGTGCGACCCCATAGACGGCAGCCCACCAGGCTCCCCTGTCCCTGGGATTCTCCAGGCAAGAACGCTGGAGTGGGTTGCCATTTTCTTCTCCAATGCATGAAAGTGAAAAGTGAAAGTGAAGTCCCTCAGTCGTGTCTGACTCCTAGCGACCCCATGGCCTGCAGCCTACCAGGCTCCTCTGTCCATGGGATTTTCCAGGCAAGAGTATTGGAGTGGGTTGCCATTGCCTTCTCCATTAGGGAGAGCACATGTTGAGATTTTAAGATATACAAACATGTCTGAGATATAATCTCTCATGACTAGGAATTTACAATCAAGTTAGGAGAAACAGCAGTTCCTGAGAATTTAAGCAACAGCAGAGAAGGAGCCACCATACACGTTGGTGATGACAATAACAAAAGAGCACAACAAGCAGAAAATACAGAGATTTCAGAGGAGGCTACCTATGGTCTAGAAGGGTTGAGACAACTTCTCAAAGGAGATCTTAAGGTGGGTATTGAAGGATGGGTAGGAGTCGCATGGCAGAAGAAAATCCAGCTGTGGTAATGAACAGAAAAAATAAAAATCTCCGTTGCAAGAAAAGTCATAGATGGGAACAAAAAAGCCATCTGGCTGGATTCAGTGGTTCAGACACACATGACTATGTTCACTCTTACACGAAGCCACTTAGATCAACAGAGCTGCTGGTTTGCTGCAGAAATTCGCACTTACTCCTCCCTGCCTCTTTTTAATTTATTGTTCTAATCACAGGGCATAATAGCAGCCAAGTCATAGGAGGATGGTGCTGTGACAGGATAATGGGCTCCGGCTTTGAAAATAATGTCTCAGTTTCTCCGAGGCCTCTTCTTTGGCAGCAGGAGACCATTAGCTTGTCACGTTGTCCAGCCCTATTGACATTATCTTTTAATTGCCCTTGAAGACCCATCTCCTAGGCAGCATGTCTGAGATTTTCAGAGCACTGGGCTTTTTGGACTGACATCCCAATCCATTTTATCATCTTAACTTCAGAAAATCTAAGGAACAAGGAAGATTAAAGGCTTTTAGGAATGGAGAAGAGCATTATGGGAAGATGTAGGAAAGGCTATATTCATGATAACAATTAAAGACAAAATGAAGTGGCAAGAGAAGCAAGCTATTCTGCAAGAATTCTAGGAACAGATGTGTGTGCGTGTGGCTATATGTAAGGATGAGGATCCCATGTTAAATAGGTTAGTCAAGACAAAAATCAAATTTCTAAGCTGAATGTTTTTATAGCTTTGTATGAGGCATAATTAGAGATGCAGAATGCTGCCAAATCCTGGCATATTTGCTCTGTCCTCAACTTTTCTTGTGAGACAGAGCTACATGTCTGGGTGGTCCCTTCTGTTGGCTCCATTCTTTCTGTCAAGTGTCTGAAGTGTTATTATGCCCAGGAGGTTGGCCAGCTGTTCCCTGTATCTCCTGAGGACAAAATAAAGTAAATAAGCTTAAAGCATATGAAGAAGCTGGAGGAGAATGTAGGAGTGGGTAATTTCATAGGCTAACGAGTAAGAGGAGCATTCTAGCTATTTTGGGGAAGGGTTGGAGATTTCCAGGAATTGGGCCACCACCCACTTTTTGGTCTTTATGGTTGACCTCGGAACTGTCATGACACCCCTGGGTGTGTCCTTTAGCTTACCGATGTGTTACAGTGAGCATATGGGTGTGTGCATGCTCAGTGACCTCAGCCCTGTCTGGCTTTCTGTGACCCCATGGACTGGAGACCGCCATGCTCCTCTGTCCACAGGATTCTCCAGGCAAGAAGACGGGAGTGGGTTGCCATTCCCACCTCCAGGGAATCCTCCTGACCCAGGGATCAAACCCACGTTTCTTGCATCTCCTGCACTGCAGGCAAATTCTTCACCACTGAGCCACTGGGGAAGCCCGCATTGTGCATATACTGAGACTCAAGATGTAGTAGAAGTTGACTCATCCGCCTTCTTGGACCTATTTGGTTTTAATCACTTATGTCATGCTGCTGCTGCTGCTAAGTTGCTTCCGTCATGTCCGACTCTGTGCAATGCCATAGACGACAGCCCACCAGGCTCCCTGGTCCCTGGGGTTCTCCAGGCAAGAACACTGGAGTGGGTTGCTATTTCCTTCTCCAATGCATGAAAGTGAAAAGTGAAAGTGAAGTCGCTCGGTCGTGTCCGACTCTTAGCGGCCCCATGGACTGCAGCCTACCCGGCTCCTCCGTCCGTGGGATTTTCCAGGCCAGAGTACTGGAGTGGGTGCCATTGCCTTCTCCGACTTATGCCGTATCTATGGCTATATTATTCATTTAAAGATTGTGCCCTGCCCCCTTCCCTCCTGTTTCAGGTGTAGTCTGGTCAGAAACCCCTAAGCATGTGGGGAGATCAGGGTAGACCTTCTTCTAACTGAGCAAGTCACTGGTGGGATAGGCTATCTCTGAATTTGTAACAGAAAAAGGGAGAGATGCTATCACTTACATATGGAATCTAAAAAGGTATAATACACATGAACTTACTTACAAAATAAGAAGAGACTCAAGGACTTAGAGGATGAACTTATGGTTGCCAGGGTTTAAGGATGGGGGGAAGGGACAGATAGGGAGTTTGGGATGGACATGTACACACTGCTATATTTAAAATGGACAACCTACAAGGACCTACTGTATAGCACAGGAGAGTCTGCTCAATGTTATGTGGCAGCCTGGATGGAAGAGGGGTTTAGAGGTGAATGGATATATGTATATATATGGCTGAATCCATTTGCTGTCCACCTAAAAAGAGCACAACATTGTTAATTGGCTATAGTGGAAGTTACTCAATCATGTCTGACTCTTTGTGACCCCATGGACTGTAGCCTGCCAGGCTCCTCTGTCCATAGAATTCTCCAGGCAAGAATACTAGAGTGGGTAGCCAGTCCCTTCTCCAGGGGATTTTCCCAACCCAGGGTTTGAACCCAGGTCTCCCACTTTGCAGGTGGATTCGTAATCGGCTATACCCCAATACAAAATTTAAAATAAATAAATATGCAAAAAAAAAACAACAACAAAAACCAAGCAAGAAAGAGGGGATGCTGTAGGGAATTCAAGACAGAGTGGGAGGTGGACCCAGTGTCCTTTAAGGTCACTTCTCTCCAATTTCAGGCCTAGGAGTCGGCCTTCCTCATCTTCCTGGCAGGGAGCTTTCTCTGGAGATCATCAGTTAAGAAAATGAGCTCTGTATAAATATGTCTGTGCTGTGTAAGATCCCAGGACACGGGTCATAGTGACACCAGGGCTGTTCTTTGGGGATGCAGTCCTCCCCATCCTGGCTCTGAGAGCTGTGGTTCCTCCCCCCTCACCCTCATCTTCCCCACCCCCGCCCTCCCCCACCCCCAACTGCCCCATTTCCAGCTCACAAAAGCATCATGGCTGCCAGGCTCTGATTAAAGGCCTCCATGGGGCCAGCACTTGCAGGCTGTCTTCTTTCCCTCCAGTCCCACCCTCCTCTACATTCCAGTGTCCCCTCCCTCTTCCTGTTATTGTCCTGTTCCTTTCTGATAAGATTGCATTTGTCCCCCCAAAGAGGAACATTTCTTTCCTGTACGTTAATAGTTTTCAAAGGCACACTAATGAAAAGATCTCTATCCTAACACCAGATAATTTATACGAAGTGTTAAAGGGCCAAGAGGAGGAGAGGGCCTGATTCTCCTTTAATCACTTAGGAAACATTTGACAGACAATCACCAAGCTTGTAACTCTGGTTTCCAAATGCGGTTTTGTTTTGGCTACAGGGAAAGGAATTGCATTTTACAAGCTAGAGTTAATGGTTCAGCTAGAAAAGAGAGCCAGAAGATGTGGGTTCTGAAGTTAACTTTGCTACTGTACTTAGAGGCTCACATATGGTTGGCTGGCAAGTTCCTTCTTATTTGGGCTTCTCAAGTGGCTCACTGGTAACGAATCTGCCTGCAAGGCAGGAGATGCAGTTTTGGTCCCTGGGTCAGGAATTTTTCTCTAGAGAAAGAAATGGCAACTCACTCCAGTATTTTTGCCTGGGAAATCCCATGGACAGAGGAGCCATGGACAGAGGGCTAAGTCCATGGGGGTGGCAAGAACTGGGCAAGACTTAGCGACTAAAACCATACACTGCCACCACACTTTTATCTACTTCAGCTTCCTCGTTTGTGACATGGGGGCCATCTATGTACTTCAGGGTTCTTGTGAGGGTTAGTGACATATCCTGTCACCATGCTTTTTAAGTGGAGAATGTCAATATAAGGTAGTTTGATCATCAGTTCAGTTCAGTTCAGTAGCTCAGTCATGTCCGACTCTTTGCAACCCCATGAATCGCAGTACGCCAGGCCTCCCTATCCATCACCAACTCCCAGAGTTCACTCAGACTCACGTCCATCCAGTCAGTGATGCCATCCAGCCATCTCATCCTCTGTCATCCCCTTCTCCTCCTGCCCCCAGTCCCTCCCAGCATCAGAGTCTTTTCCAATGAGTTAACTCTTAGCATGAGGTGGCCAAAATACTGGAGTTTCAGCTTTAGCATCATTCCCTCCAAAGAAATCCCAGGGCTGATCTCCTTCAGAATGGACTGGTTGGATCTCCTTGCAGTCCAAGGGACTCTCAAGAGCCTTCTCCAACACCACAGTTCAAAAGCATCAATTCTTTGGCCCTCAGCCTTCTTCACAGTCCAACTCTCACATCCATACATGCCCACAGGAAAGACCATAGCCTTGACTAGACGGACCTTTACTGGCAAAGTAATGTCTCTGCTTTTGAATATGCTATCTAGGTTGGTCAAATATGTAAATTGTGACTCAAGTTGAGATGCATGAACTCTAGGAAACAGGCCCCATAAAGGGCCTGTTTATGCAAGTCAGCATCATCTTTGTCCTCCAGCCCAGCTCCCAGTCTGTCAAACTTTGTATAAAAATGTTGTAGGAGTCTGCTCAAGCCCTACTACATGGAAAACAGTCCTTAGCAATCTACTGTAGAGCACGTGGAACTCTGCTCATTGCTGTGTGGCAGCCTGGATGGGAGGGGAGTCTGGGGGAGAGTGGACACGTGTAAATGTGTGGCTGAGCCCTTTCTCTGTTCACCTGAAACCATCACAACATTGTCAATCGCCTATAGTAGTTAGTAGTGTTAGTTGCTCAGTCCTATCTGACTCTTTGAGATCCCATGGATTGTAACCTGCCAGGCTCCTCTGTCCATGGGATTTTCCAGGCCAGAATATTGTAGTAGGTAGCCTTTTCCTTCTCCAAGGGATCTTCCTGACCCAGGGATCAAACCCAGGTCTCCTGCACTGCAGGCTGATTCTTTACTGTCTGAGTTTCAGGGAAGCCACCCCTCCCTCAGTACAAAATAAAAAGTTAAAAATAAGAGAAAATGGTCCTTAGAAATCATTGTACAGATGGCAAAACTGAGCTTACCTCCTCACCTCTCATGTTATAAGAGACTCATTTAAACTGGTGCATCTTTTAACAGCAAAGTCAGCACTAGAATTCAGTGGAAACTTGAGCCACCTGGGTGGGCTGTGCTCTTTCCAGTCAAACATGCATTTTCTCCCACCAGGAATGTGATTGCTGTGTTGCCCTTTAAAGACATGTTAGATATAAACTGAATAAACCATGGACTGACTATGGATTCTCTAGCATGAAAGCAAAGGGCTTAGATGCATAGTTGCTGCTGCTATGTCGCTTCAGTCGTGTCCGACTCTGTGCGACCCCATAGACGGAAGCTCACCAGGCTCCCCAGTGCCTGGGATTCTCCAGGCAAGAACACTGGAGTGGGTTGCCATTTCCAGCCCTTCTATTTCAAGGCTGTTGTGGATCTTCTGAGTTGATTGTCTTCTAATCTGTCTTCCTGTTTCTCTTGGCTCTGCTGACTTACCTCTCTCTTTTCCCCGAGTCCCTTGGCTGGCTACCTTACCAGAAATTACACTGGGGGGCACTACTTTGGTTTGTTATCAGTGGTTCAGAAAATCTGACACCCCTTAGTGGTAGGGGTGTCAAACCTTAGTGACAGGTAGGCAAACCTGTCAGCCTACCTAGAAATAAGAGAAAATTATTTCCATAGAAGCCACAAGAACATTCGGAAAAGCCATTGATTCATATAAAAGTGAGGATGGAGACACAAAAGAGTTAAGAATTCTCAGGGGAAAGAAGGGTCTAACACAGTGGTGCTCTAACCTGGATGCAAATTAGAATCATCAGTGGAGCCTGTAAAACTTTCTGATGCCCAGGTTCCACCATAGATGGGTGGTTGACGAACATCAGAAACACTTAGAGGACTCCATAACACAGATTTCTGGGCCCCACCCACAGAGTTTCTGATTCGATGGGTCTATGATGGGGTCTGAGGATCTTCAATTCTAACACATTCCTGAATGATGCTGTGTTGCTGGTGCAGGGATCTCATTTTGAGAGACACATCTCTAGACCAATTATCATTGTTTCTAGGGACAGGATCCAGATGTTTGTACTTTTTTAAGGTCCGTGGGTGATTTCAATGTGTAGCCAAATTTGCTAATTACTGATGATGCAGGGCAATGCAGATTCTAGAACAAGTAGGTATGGTGGCCCATTCACAATTCTGATCTTCTCAAGAGGGTGTTGTCCTGAATCTTTTCAGGAGAGTGTGTCATTCTGGTGATTAGATGGGGAGGCATCTGCTTTTTTGGTATGTGCCATTCAATTGGAAAAACACTAAAAATTCGTTGTGCTAAAATATTCCTTCCTATGCTTCGTTAGTCCCTTCTCCTCTCTTGCCGGAAGAAATATCAATGACCTGAGATATGCAGATGACACCACCCTTATGGCAGAAAGTGAAGAGAAACTAAAAAGCCTCTTGATGAAAGTGAAAGTGGAGAGTGAAAAAGTTGGCTTAAAGCTCAATATTCAGAAAACGAACATCATGGCATCCAGTCCCATCACTTCATGGGAAATAGATGAGAAAACAGTGGAAACAGTGTCAGACTTTATTTTTTGGGGCTCCAAAATCACTGCAGATGGTGACTGCAGCCATGAAATTAAAAGACGCTTACTCCTTGGAAGGAAAGTTATGACCAACCTAGATAGCATATTCAAAAGCAGAGACATTACTTTGCCAACAAAGGTCCATCTAGTCAAGGCTATGATTTTTCCAGTGGTCATGTATGGATGTGAGAGTTGGACTGTGAAGAAGGCTGAGCGCCGAAGAATTGATCCTTTTGAACTGTGGTGTTGGAGAAGACTCTTGAGAGTCCCTTGGACTGCAAGGAGATCCAACCAGTCCATTCTGAAGGAGATCAGCCCTGGGATTTCTTTGGAGGGAATGATGCTAAAGCTGAAACTCCAGTACTTTGGCCACCTCATGGGAAGAGTTAACTCATTGGAGAAGACTCTGACGCTGGGAGGGATTTGGGGCAGGAGGAGAAGGGGACGCCAGAGAATGAGATGGCTGGATGGCATCACTGACTTGATAGACGTGAGTCTGAGTGAACTCCAGGAGTTGGTGATGGACAGGAGGCCTGGTGTGCTGAGATTCATGGGGTCGCTAAGAGTCGGACACGACTGAGCGACTGAACTGAACTGAAGTTTCATAAGTTACCTGTGCTTGCTGTCTGTGCCTTAACGACATTGGAAAGGCCAGTCTGAATTCCCAGTGGAGGCTGGAAGGAGTGAAGGGAGAAACTGGCCACAGCTTCCCATCTCCTCCCTATAGTCTGAAGACCTTTCTAGCTGAAAGAGAAGCATGATAGGATATTGCAACTGTGAAATGCCAGAGGTCAATATCTTGTCCTCACATGGACACACTTCCTAGACACACTGAGGAAAGCAGCATGTCTGGTACTGGGGAAACTTTGCATAAAATATATAATAACTTCTTACCATCTGGGGTCAGTGGAATGACACCTGCAAAAATGGAATCAATAGATATAAATTTCCATTTAGTCATTAATTGTGGTGATGGTTTAATTCCTAATTCATGCTTTGCGACCCCATGGACTGTAGCCAGCCAGGCTTCTCTGTCCATGAGATTCTCCAGGCAAAAATACTGGAATGTATAGCCATTTCCTTCTCCAGGGAATCTTCCTGACCCAGGGATTGAACCTGAGTCTCGGGAGATTCTTTGCCCCTGAGCCTCCTGGGAAGCCCTACTCATTAATTAAGGGGATTTGATAGTGAATACTGATCTGTTCTATAACCAAGCTCATTTCATGCATTTTCTTATGTCATTTGATCACAGCAACCTTATGAGATAGCCATTAGCATTCTGTTTTACAGAGAGCAGCACAAAGGCTGAGAGATAATATAGTTCACCAAAGGCTGTAAGGCTGGAATTCCTACTAAAGTCTGACCTAGTACACACTGAAAGCTAGAGACTTTTGTCCACAAAACAGATCAGGAGAGGAGACAGTGTCAGCAGGGAGCTCAGGTGGGTCATGTGCAGTGGCTGGAGCCACTGTGGGTAGGGTAGCTGCTAAAGAGGCTTGAGAATGAGGCTAAGTTGGAAATAAAGGGAATGGTTCTGAAGACATTGAAACCAACCTTATAATGTGGCATAAAGCCTCCATCTTAGGCTAGGATAGTTCCTGGTTAACAAAAAACTAAACACTACAACACGAGCTTGAAAGCATTATTCACAGTAGCAAAAGATATTGTTAACATGATTTAGTTATTTATGCACACACATCCACAAGTGATTTGCAAAGCCTGGAGACATGTTACAGATACTGATTTGTAACTTTATCTTTTGTTTGTTTATTTTTTAAAATCTGTTAGTAATTCAACCTGAAACGTTTGTTGATATTGATAAATATTTTTATAAAACATGGTTTTTAAGGAGTGTATTTTATTACATTATATGTATGTGCCATACTTAATAAGCTCTCTGTGTGTGTGTGTGATGTCGCTCAGTCGTGTTCGACTCTTTGAGACCCCATGGATGGTAGCCCACCAGGTTCCTCTCTCCATGGGATTCTCTAGGCAAGAACACTGGAGTGGATTGCCATTTCTTTCTCCAAAATAAGCTCTCTACTGTAAGGCTTTTGCTTTTACCAAGATGTACTCTTTATAAAGGGCTTCCTCAGTTCAGTTCAGTTCAGTCACTCAGTTGTGTCCAACTCCTTGAGACCCCATGAATCACAGCATGCTAGGCCTCCCTGTCCATCATCAACTCCCGGAGTTCACTCAGACTCATGTCCATCGAGTCGGTGATGCCATCCAGCCATCTCATCATCCGTTGTCCCCTTCTCCTCCTGCCCCCAATCCCTCTCAGCATCAGGGCTTCCTGCTGCTAAGTTGCTTCAGTCGTGTCCGACTCTGTGCGACCCTATAGACAGCAGCCTACCAAGCTCCCCTGTCCCTGGGATTCTCCAGGCAGGAACACTGGAGTGGGTTGCCATTTCCTTCTCCAATGCATGAAGGTGAAAAGTGAAAGTGAAGTAGCTCAGTCCTGTCCGACTGAGCGACCCCATGGACTGCACCCTACCGGGCTCCTCCGTCCATGGGATTTTCCAGGCAAGAGTACTGGAGTGGGGTGTCATTGCCTTCTCCTAGGTGGCGCTAATGGTAAAGAACCCACTTGCCAATGCAGGAGACACAGGGCATGAGGGTTTGATCCCTGTGTCGGAAAGATCCCCTGGAGGAGGGCATGGCAACCCACTTCAGTATTCTTGCCTGGAGAATCCCATGGACGAGGAGTCTGGTGGGCTACAGTCCATAGGGTTGCAAAGAGTTGGACAAATGTCTTTGTTTCAGATGTACAGCACAATGATCCAGCTGTACAGCACAATGATCCAGCTGTACACATAAATACATATCTATTCTCTTTCAGATTCTTTTCCCTTATAGGTTGTTATAAAATATTGAGTATATTTCTTGTGCTATACAGTAGGTCTTTGTTGGTTATCTATTTTATATACAGTAATGTGTGTATGTTAAAATAAAATTCCTAGAAGTTGAATTGCTGGATCTTACATATGCATATTTTTAAGGTTTTTGATACCTGTTAACAAATTCTTCTGCAGAAAGTTCTTTATTTTGTTAAACTAGTTTTCCATCTGCATTGTCAGAGGTCACCCATTTCTAGCAACCTTGAAAACACTGGATCTTAATACTTTTAAATACCAGTTGGATAGGTGGAAATTGATGCTCATTGAATTTCTTATTGGCATTGCATTCTCTTAGAAAATAGAAAAAAAATTAATCAAGGAGAATTTCTATACTGATTTATAAACTCTGTAATCACAAATTTATCAACTCTCTAATCACAAATTTTTGCTTAAATCAAAATTTAGACCTACTGACACATTTGCTTTTCATGTTTCTATTCTAACTTCATCTTCATAAACTCTGGACTTTCTGAATTAGAACTCCAACATACATAGTTTGTGTTTGTGGGGGGAAGGGTTATTCCCACCCCCAAACCATGTGTTTCTGAACTTTAAAAAAAATGAATGTATTCTTCTTAGGAAAATCCACATTTCTTCTTGTCTTCATTTCTCTACCGTTCTCTACCCTCTGTTAGTCACCTCATTTCCCAATTAACCCAAGCATCCTTGATTTGGGGGCTAAAAGGCGAGACTGAGGGCTGTGCAGACAATATATAATACCCCCACGAGGGCGTCAGAATTTGACAGCCTTCAATAGGTTAATTTTTCAAAGTGGTAAGCTGATATTTGTGTATAAAATGCACATCTGCAGGGTAAATGGTATTAAGTGTTGGTGAATTATGGTCCCAGCCCAGGGGTCACTTGGGCTTCAATGCTACAAGCACCTTAATGCTTTTTTGAATGAAGGCTCCACTAATTGCTTCCATATGATTCTCCCCTGGCCCCTCCCCACAGCCCCCATCACTGTCCCCACCCCCTCCCCTCTTGTGCCCTGGCATGGGAATAATGAGCTATGAAATTGTGTTGTATTGACTGGGGGCTGATGTTAGAACAGAACCTGCCATTTTCCCCGGGATTTGCTTTGACTCTTGAAGTTCAGACAGCGTTGGGGGTCAAGTCCCAGAAGCCCCAAATTCCCCCTCCCCTGCTCCCTACTCCCCATTCCTCTAAACCACTGGGACTGCACACGTACACTGGGAAGGGGCAGGAGGATCATTAATTAGCTGGGCTGTTAGGCTGTCTGCTGGGAGGGGGATCCGAGCACATTTTAAAGGGTGTGCTAGTGTGTTGATGGGAGGAGGAAGAGGAAAGGAGTTGTAAGCATTCCCCAAACACACTGTTGGAAGGACCGCCTGGGTGAGGTGAGCCAGTCCAGAAATGAGTCTTCTGAGATTTCATCCTCTCCATCCAGATAGCCACGCACAGCCTGAACCCCAGCAGGCGGGAAGGAGCACTGAGAGACAACTCAGGCTGGCCACCCAGACCAGAGTTAAAGTCAAGAACGTCGTCAGTTTGGCTAAAAGAGGATCAGCAGGAGACCTGGCAATGAGCAAACATGAAGAAGCCCTGCATATATTATGCACCTACTGCACACCAGGCACTTCCGTAAGCATCCCTGCCTCTACCCACTGGCTCCTTTGGGAGGCAGGTAGGAATCCATATCAATATCATATTATCCATATCAAGCTGCTTGCCCAGGATGACCACTGTATCTTGGAGCCGTCAGATCTGATTCATACTCAGATCTGCCTGGCTTCAAACCTGTGCTCTCCAGGACCATAAGCCTATGGTGTGTGTCCTGGAGTCACTCAGACCTGGGCTGGAGGCTGACCATTTCACTCAAAAACTGGGTAACCCAGAGATGCTCAATTTTCATGTCTATAAAATGAGATGCTCTTTCTATATGCCGTTTACAACTGTTGTGAGAAAAAGAGTGAATATGAAGCAGTCAACAGAGCGTAGCACCGTGCAGCGTTCTGAAGATGTTAGTTGTTATCAGGCGTTGCTGTTTGTTGTTACTATTACTATGTTTCCTCCTAGAAGCCACTCACGCTCCTTGACACTCAGTAGTCTAGAGCTCCCCGTGCTAGCCTCTCTGGACTCTAAGCCCCGCTTCTTCTAGTCAGTCCAGCTTGAGAGGACTTGGCATCTCTGAGTTTCTACAGCTCCCTGTCCTATTTCCTTGGCAGTGATACACTCTGTCCTCTTTAATTGTATTGTTGAACTAACATTTTTATTTTATGGCTGTTTAATGTCCCCATGCTTATGGTCTATTCCCAAGTAAATTGTAAGGATCTCTGAAGAACAAAGATCTCACATTTCTTTGAGTTTCTTAGGGCACCTGGTTGGAAGCCATGCCAATATTGTTGCTCAAAAAAGATTGAGAATTCTATCTTAATAAGTAGCAATTTAATAAAGAGTGTAAAATCTTATGTTAGGTACCCCTGAATAAATTGAGTAGAGTTTGTTTTTATCTCTCCCATCACAGGTTTGGTTTGCAGTCTCTACCCTGGTCATTGCTGCTCAATCTGGCATCTAAATACTAGTCGGGATTTGGTAGGGGGCTTCTTTTTTGAGATAATTAGGTGTTATTTTGAAAAAACAAAACAGAACACCTTGGTAAATGAAACAGCTCAAAAAGTGGATTCAGGGACATCCCTGGGAGTCCAGAGTCTAAGACGCCATGCTCTCAAGGCAGGGTGCATGGGTTCATCCCTGGTTGGGGAACTAAGATCTTGTATGTCACTTGGCCAAAAGAAAAAAAATTAGTTTCAGCCAGACCAAACTGTATTTGTTCTGAAAGATTCTTTTCTCTCCACCATGGATTTGGCTTTGTAGCCAAACAAATAGCTGGCATTTACGTATCTTTACGCAGCACAATGTCATGCTGTATGCTCACATTTAGAGTTCTTTCAGACACGTTTTATAGAAACTCAACACGAACCAGCTTGAGACAAAAATGGATGTTAGGAATGAATCTGAAAACCAGAACAGCTTTCAGAGCTCTTAGAAATTGGAATCTGTGAACAGCAGACACTAACATAGCTTTGTAAAGCAACTAAATTCCAATAAAAACAAAACACAAAAGCAAACCTGGAATCTGAACCATCTTCCTCTTTCTGCATTCCCTACTTCTTCCTCCCCCATCCCAGGTGGTAGACTTACTCCATCTTTTCATCTCTGAGATTATACTCTTAACCCTTCACAATCAAATAAGAAAGGAGCTTTCTCCAGCAGCTCTACTTAGGAAACTACGAGGAAGAATTCTGATAGAAACAGGAATGTGAGGATTATATTTAGCATAGTCTGGGTCCCGTGTCTCCTTTGCTCCTACCCTTGTTATAAGCAAATGATGACTCTTCAACTCTTAAGACAGCTAGCATGAAAGGTTAAACAACTGGACATTGCTAGATTGTTTTGTTTTGCCCTCATTCATTATATTATTTATTTAACAAGTATTAGGTCTGTCTAGTCAAGGCTACGGTTTTTTCAGTGGTCACGTGTGGATGTGAGAGTTGGACTATAAAGAAAGTTGAGCGCCGAAGAAGTGATGCTTTTGAACTGTGGTGTTGGAGAAGACTCTTGAGAGTCCCTTGGACTGAAAGGAGATCCAACAAGTCCATCCTAAAGGAGATCAGTCCTGGGTGTTCATTGGAAGGACTGCTGTTGAAGCTGAAATTCCAATACTTTGGCCACCTGATGTGAAGAGCTGACTCATTGGAAAAGACCCTGATGCTGGGAAAGATTGAGGGCAGGAGGAGAAGGGGACAGCAAAGGATGAGATGGTTGGATGGCATCACTGACTCAATGGACATGGGTTTGGGTGGGCTCCAGGAGTTGGTGATGGACAGGGAGGCCTGGTGTGCTGCGGTTCATGGGGTCACAAAGAGTCGGACGCGACTGAGCGACTGAACTGAACTGAAGAGAGAATGAACAGGGGAGATGATTACTATCTTTATTTAGTTAATATTCAAAAGAGGAGGAGTGGTGATTAAATAATTTCAAGTAGGGACATGCCTGATGATAGACTTCACCTTCCAGTGCAGGGGGTGTGGGTTCGATCCCTGGTCAGGGAGCTAAAATCCTACGTGTCTCATGACCCCAAAATCAGAGCATAAAAACAACAGATGCAATATTGTAACACATGCAATGTAGTCTTTAAAAAGGATCCACGTAATAAAAAAAAAAAAAAAAAGTCTTTTAAAAAAATCTTTAAAAAAATTTCCTAACAAAACATTTGGTAAAAGCTGTGGAAGTCTTGTAATTGCCCTGCTGAAGAGGAAGAAAGAGAACATTTGCCGCCTGTGAGAATGCCTACAGGAGAAAAAGCAAGCTTGGTCTGAGAAGCTGAGAACAAAAGGCTGAGAATGCTGACACCCAGGAGACTTGTCCTTCTCTGGGATCCCCCACCCAGGGTCTTTACTAGAATCCTGAGTGGTATGCTCAACCCAGCCTCTTAGTCAACCTTTCCACGTGTGTGTGTGTGTTAGACCTTTGACTTTAGAAGGTGGAAAATCTTGCTTTCTACCGTTCTCATCCCATTGTTTCACTTGAAATGTGCTTTGGACAGTGGAGATCTCTGCAACCCACTTAGACAGCTGGGGTTAGAGAAGGTGGAGGCCACGTTGTTCTTTTCTGTATCACCTTGTCATCTGACCATGGGCATCCATGTTAGGAGATCATCCTTTTCCTAATCACATTCAGTTCAGTTCAGTTGCTCAGTTGTGTCCGACTCTTTGCGACCCCATAAATCGCAGCACGCCAGGCCTCCCTGTCCATCACAAACTCCCGGAGTTCACTCAGACTGCTGCTGCTAAGTTGCTTCAGTCGTGTCCGACTCTGTGCGACACCATAGACGGCAGACCCCGTCCCTGGGATTCTCCAAGCAAGAACACTGGAGTGCGTTGCCATTTCCTTCTCCAATGCATGAAAGTGAAAAATGAAAGTGAAGTCGTTCAGTTGTATCCAACTCCTAGCGACCCCATGGACGGCAGCCTCCCAGGCTCCTCTGTCCATGGGATTTGCCAGGCAAGAGTACTGGAGTGCGTTGCCATTCTATCACCCTATTAATATCTCTCTTGTGATACATATTTTCTACCTGTTACAGTTATCTGTGTTCACTTCCTCATACAATAACTGATCCCCAAGAACATGATGAAGTTGGTTATCTGTCTGTCTTCTGTGTCTCTTTCAACAGGGTATCTACCAGATCAGATCAGATCAGATCAGTTGCTCAGTTGTGTCTGACTCTTTGAGACCCCATGAATGACAGAACGCCAGGCCTCCCTGTCCATCACCAACTCTCGGAGTTCACACAAACTCATGTCCATCGAGTCGGTGATGCCATCCAGCCATCTCATTCTCTGGCATCCCCTTCTCCTCCTGCTCCCAATCCCTCCCAGCATCAGAGTCTTTTCCAATGAGTCAGCTCTTCGCATGAAGTGGCCAAAATACTGGAGTTTCAGCTTCAGCATCAGTCCTTGCAAAGAAATCCCCAGGACTGATCTCCTTTAGAATGGACTGGTTGGATCTCCTTGCAGTCCAAGGGACTCTCAAGAGTTTTCTCCAACACCACAGTTCAAAAGCATCAATTCTTCGGTGCTCAGCCTTCTTCACAGTCCAACTCTCACATCCATACATGACCACTGGAAAAACCATAGCCTTGACTAGACGAACCTTTGTTGGCAAAGTAATGTCTCTGCTTTTGAATATGCTATCTAGGTTGGTCATAACTTTCTTTCCAAGGAGTAAGCGTCTTTTAATTTCATGGCTGCATTCACCATCTGCAGTGATTTTGGAGCCCCCAAAAATAAAGTCTGACACTGTTTCCACTGTTTCCTCATCTATTTTCCATGAAGTGATGGGACTGGATGCCATGATGTTCGTTTTCTGAATGTTGAGCTTTAAGCCAACTTTTTCACTTTCCACTTTCACCTTCATCAAGAGGCTTTTGAGTTCCTCTTCACTTTCTGCCATAAGGGTGGTGTCATCTGCATATCTACCAGAGTAGGTGCTTATGGTGAAATTCATGCTTTTATGGTAAATACTATTTTCCAGGTATTATTCTTTGTAATCTGCATAACAATTCTACCAGGGAAGGAAAATTAACAACATTTTTCAAATGAGTAAACTGAGTCACAGACAGGTTAAGTAACTAGTGAAATGTCACAGAGCTTATAAACTTTAGAGCCAAAATTTGAACTGAAGAAATCTGGTGCCAGAATCCAAGATCTTATCTATTATGCTCTACTGTCTATTGAGTACTAAATAAATTCATAAATGGATATTAGGATGGATGGAGGGATGGATGAGTTAGAACAAAACTGGAGGCATAGAATCCTGGAAATGGAGCATTCAGGACGAATTCTCAACAGAAATTCACAGGACTGAGTGTATCTTAAAAACCACAGAAGAAAATATGTGCAATTAAATATAGTTGTTTTAATGCCCAGTGGAAAGCTTAGAAGGACATTCCCCAGGTTGCAAATCAGTTCCTCAAATCCATATACAGACCTTATCAAACCACAAACATGTGGTTCACAATGATTAAGAGTAATCTTGAATTCCACTATTCTAAACTCCAAATAATTTTGTAATTTCCCTTTCTTCTTATTTCCCCAAATTCCTCAAATCATTCTTCAGTACTCACTTTTGCTGTATAAGTATGATCAATGTCAGTGGCTCAGTCATGTCTGACTCTTTGCGACCCCAGGGACTATAGCCTCCAGGCTCCCCTGTCCATGAAATTCTCCAGGCAAGAATACTGGAGTGGGCAGCCATTCCATTCTCCAGGGGATCTTCCTGAACCAGGGATCAGACCCAGCTCTCTTGTATCTCCTGCATTGGCAGGCGGATTCTTTACCCCTAGTGCCACCTGGGAAACCCTCTTTTGGAAGCTACTGATTCTTAAAAAAGGCTGATGAAATAATTTAAGAAGTCAACCCCAAGGAAACAGCATCTTGGAATACAGCAGAAATAGGATCAAGAGAGAAGCTGCCAGGCCTACTGCTAGTGACATGATTCCATAGTCTGCATTTTATTATGAGACCCTGGGGGTTCTAGTTAAACCCACTAGAGCTAAAGAGCTACAGACATTCCTATCTAATTTACGGTTCTGCAAAACACACTAATTTGATTGGAAAAAAAAAAAAAAAAAAACACATTGTTGAAATAATTTATGTGCTTTTATTGTTAAACATGCATTGTAGCTTATAGACTATTGGCCTTTATTTATTTATTTCCTGGAGAAGGGAATGGCTGCCCACTCCAGTGTTCTTGGCAGGAAGGTCCCATGGATAGAGGAGCCTGGTGGGCTATAGTCCGTGGGGTTGCACAGAATTGGACACAACTAAAGAGACTTTGCCGGGGAAGGCAATGGCACCCCACCCCAGTACTTTTGCCTGGAAAATCCCATGGACAGAGGATCCTGGTAGGCTCCAGTCCATGGGGTCGCTAAGAGTTGGACACGACTGAGCGACTTCACTTTCACTTTTCACTTTCATTCATTGGAGAAGGAAATGGCAACCCACTCCAGTATTCTTGCCTGGAGAATCCCAGGGACGGGGGAGCCTGGTGAGCTTCTGTCTATGGGGTCGCACAGAGTCGGACACGACTGAAGCGACTTAGCAGCAGCAGCAGCAAAGAGACTTCGCATACTTTCCTGCACGTTGGTATGACTTTGTCTTGATTGCAATGACTCTATAGTAAGACTCAGTTGCAATTTGGAATTATATGTTCTGCCATTTTGATATTATTTTTCAAAATTGTTTTGGTTATTCTGAGTTCTTTGCTCATCAATTTCTGTAGAAATCCTGTTGGAATTTTGATGTAGATTACATCAAGTCTATAAATCAAGTGGAAGACTTTTCCATCTTAAGAATATTGAATTTTACAGTTCCTTAGTATAAATTTGTTACTTCTTAATTTCAGTAATTTTGGGTTTTAAATTTCTCTCAGCAAATTTCTCTGAGTGGTTTATTTACCACTTCCTGATAACACTGTCCACTTTATTTGGAGTGGAGTTATAAATGAGTATTCCTACTTGTAATTGAGTATCCTTCTTCTCATCCTTTATAACATTGTTGTCATCCATTTAACTTATTTGTATGTCATAATCACCCTAAATTGTTGCTGTTATTAACTTAAGCATTTATTAGACTAATACAAATAAGTTAAATCATAGATTTCACTTTGCCTTTATTTTCCTAAAATTCTCTTTGTTTGTGCAGATTCAAATTTCTGACCTATATCCTTTTCCTTCCCTCTGAAGAAATTTTAAGAATTCCTGAAAGGCAGGTCTATAGTTTAAATGTTTTGAACAGTTTAACTATTTCACTATACACTTTTCTTGCTAGCATGGTTTCTAACAAAAAGTTCAGTGAGATGTTTAAATTTTTTTCTCTGTAGGTAAGTATGCATACCCTTATCTTTGAAGGTTTCTCCTTGTTTGTGGTTTGTGCAATTTGAATAGTGTATGCATAAGTGTGCTTTTTGGGGGAGCATTCATCCAGTTTGATATTCTCTGAGTTTCCTGCACCTATGGTTTGATATCTATCATTAACTTTGGAAAATTCTCAGCTTTATAACTTCTCAATTCTTTCCTTTACCTTCTGGTTTTTCCATTACACAGATGTTACATATCTAAGATTGTTACATATTTTAAAAGTTTTTGGATATTGTCTTTAAAATTGTCTTGTTGATTATCAGTTTTGGAAGTTTCTATTGATATATCTTCAAGCTCACTGATTCCTTCCTAGGTCATATCTGGTCTATTTATGAACTTACTAAGGCAATGTTCAGCTTTGTTACAGCGTTTTGATTTCTAGGAATTCTTTTTGACACTCTCTTAGAGTGTCCATTTGTCTTTTTACATTGCTTATCTGTTCTTGAATGTTGTTTTTCAGTCACTTTTTCCTTTAGAGTCCCTAAGCTATTAATCATAATTTAAGTTCCTCTGATAATCTAAATCTCTGCCATATCTGCATCTGATTCTGATACTTGATCTATCTCTTCATACTGTGTTTTTTGTCTTTTACGGGGCCTTGTAATTTTTTTGTTAAATACTAGATGTAACTTACTATGTAAAATGAATTAACTGAGGCAGACAGGCCTTCATTGTGAGGTTCTATGCACTGGGGCTAGAAATTAGACTGTTAACTGTTAACTGAGGCTATAGGTGTCAGAGGCTAAACTTTTCTGTAGTATCCTTGTATTTTTTTTTTTTTTCTCTTTTTTCCCTCTGATATCTTTGAGTTTTCCCAGGAACTTTTTCTTAAATGCATTGTGAGACTTGTTCTTTTTTTTTTATTCACAACACCTGTTATTATTTGGGAATACTGCTGATGTGATAACAAGTGTGGGGGGTGGGACATTTTCTATAATTCTGTGATTAGGTCCCAGTCTTTTTGTGACTTGTGGCCCTACTGTGATCTTCACAGTGTCCTTCAGTGACCCAGGAAAGCTGGAGAGGAATGCGGTGGGTGTTTCTATTCCCCCATGTGGAACACTGGAGCTGATTTAACTTAGGTATTTCCCTTTCCCTTGGCTGGTTAGACTCTTATAAAGTACAAGGTGGTTAGGCTCAGATAAAACAATTTCCCTTGATGGCAGCCTTTTGTTAAAGCAAATGGAATGCTCCTGCCTTATTTCAAAATGGTTGCTGGTCTCTTCCTCCTGAAGGAAGCATGGGAAGGAAGCAGATTTTTCTCAGTTCTTCACCCTCACAAACTGGTGGATAAAACTCATGAAACTGTGGTGATTCTCCTAAGGCTGGAGGCTTTGGAGTTCTTAACTTTTAAGATTACCCTGAGCCTCTAGAAAGTTATTGGTAATAGTTCAAGTTCTCCTACCATGGTACTCACTCCAGAGACAGACTTCTGTTTCTGGGTTGCTGCTCTGGTAAGCCACAACTACATATCTGTACCCATCTATCTCTCCAACACTGAAGCAGTGGTTTGAGCAGTGTTCATCCAGAAGGGTGTTGGCCAATCTGAGACTCATCTGAAGGTGTGGAAACAGGACTTCTAGGTTCAGAGCCTAACCATTCAGCTAAAGCATCTTCATTAAAGGGGGTACTTCATTAAGTGGGAACTCAGAACTGTGGGCATAGCGGCGAGGTAGCATGTGTCTGGTTGAAGATGCAAAGACGCTGCTAATGTTATCATGACCACTGTCTGCTCACCAGCCAGTGCTCTGCTGCTGCAAACAGATTATGAAAAGAGTATTGGCTTTGATGTAACTTCCAAGCTTCAGAAATCGTAAGCTTAAAGGGAACCCTGAGCACAGAATGAGGGTGTGATAGGGGATCCTATAGTTGAATATATTGAACTTCTGGACTTCTTACTAGAAGGGTCATGTGGTTACTTGATTACTCAGTGAATGGTCTGGAACATTCTATCTTAATCCAGACCCTTGTCCAGGGATATTCCACTTAAATAAATATGCTGTAATGAATTGATTTTTAAAAAATTCACTTGAGGTCAAATTACACAGCTATGTTTTCAACAGATAAGGAACAGGCATATACTATAACAAATGAGACATAAGATGTAGGGAGAAACTAGACCTTGCTTTTAGTTGAGGCAGGCAGGCCACTTTGAGGGCAATGTTGGCTTGATTATAGGACAATAATCCTGTGGGTCAGGAGACCCCATCTGGGTGAAGTTTTAGAACACCAGATGGCATGAGTAGTGGGCAAAGTTAAAACATCTGCAGATTTTTCTATATGGAATGAAAAGCAAATAAAATTTTAAGAAGCAATGAAACTCATAAAGTTTATGGATTAGCTTTGAAAGGGGACAAGCAAGATATATGGAGACACTGGAGAAGTTAAAAATGAGTACTTCAAAGAGATCAGCAAGTGTTTTCTGGAACCTTCTTTTCCTCTTTTTATATGAGGGATTTCCCCCCTATTTTAAAAGTAATTGTAGAAAATTCTGAAAACACAGAAAAGAATAAAGAAGACAATCTGTTTCCATTTCAGTTATATATTATTACATCTTTTCATTTTTTCCCCCTAATAATGGGACTTAAGCCAGAGATATCAAGCGAGAACCTCTCTGTGGATTTAAAAGTTTGAGAACAGACCTAAATGACATTTTAAGTCTAACATTGGAGACAGCACCAGCAAAGAGAATGTGAGGATGTAGGAGCTTTGATTGAGGGTTCATTCGGGGCTTGATTGCCTCGGAGGGCATTTTCAACTTAGTGCATTTGAAATTTGGGAATAAGAAGAGCTGTTAGGTAAAACAAGAAATTCCTTCATCTGGTATTTTTTTGAAAAATATGTTCCATAAACAACCAGGGCTAAAGATGTTAATTAATATTCACTGCGAAACACATTTCCATGCTCAAAGGAGTTAAGAACATGGCTGGGCTGAATAAAATCAGATTTCTCCACTGCAGAATTTTTCATTCCATTTAATATGCTACTAGGCAGTGCCAATCTCTGAGACAGGAAGTAGAGTATGTAGTATTTCTCAAATACTGACTGAGAAGGTGACCGTAGAAGGAGCTAGTATCCAAAGTAGCCACATAGGGAAATTCTGCCTTTTATCCATTTGGAATGATGTTTTGCTCATGTTTCTAGAGATGTAGGAAGTAAGCATGCTGCAAAGGACAGTCATGAGACTCTGTAGCAGAGTCACCAAGATGACTTTGGCAAACACGGAGTATGGCTCCGGGGCTTCTCCATCCGGTGTTCATGATCTATTAAGAGGACTAGCTGGGAAAGCAGTCTAGGGCCTACTGCCCTGGAGGGAGCTAGAGAAAGGAGACAGTGGACCAGGCATGAGTCAAAGAGGACCACGGAACTAAGGCAAAGCAGACAGTGACCCAACGCAACTCTGCTGGTGCCAGCGGCAAGGAGAAAACAAAGCAGACAGGCTAATCAGAGCCTCTGGGAAGGTGAATTGCTTCTGAGTTATCTCTTTGGGATTAGAAGCCACTTTTTGCAATTGAAAGTATTCACAAAGGATCCTCCTTTCTTGATTTTAAAAAAAGCACGTCTGATTACCTTTTAAATTGGGCTATGAGGATCCAGTTCACCACCCTACAGAGGATTGTGTTGTTTTTAACTTCTACTTACTCAAACACTGTAATACTCATGTGGGAGATAAGGCACATTATGCAGTTTAGAGAGAGGTTATATAAATGAACTCAAGAGTTAGCAACACATATACTCTACTGAGCATTCTTTGGCATTGCCTTTCTTTGGGATTGGGATGAAAACTGACCTTTTCCAGTCCTGTGGCCACTGCTGAGTTTTCCAAATTTGCTGGCATATTGAGTGCAGCACTTTCACAGCATCATCTTTCAGGGTTTGGAATAGCTCAACTGGAATTCTATCACCTCCACTAGCTTTGTTCGTAGTGATGCTTTCTAAGGCCCATTTGACTTCACATTCCAGGATGTCTGGCTCTAGGTCAGTGATCACACCATCATGATTATCTGGGTCGTGAAGATCTTTTTTGTACAGTTCTTCTGTGTATTCTTGCCACCTCTTCTTAATATCTTCTGCTTCTGTTAGGTCCATACCATTTCTGTCCTTTATCGAGCCCATCTTTGCATGAAATGTTCCTTTGGTATCTCTGATTTTCTTGAAGAGATCCCTAGTCTTTCCCATTCTGTTGTTTTCCTCTATTTCTTTGCATTGATCGCTGAAGAAGGCTTTCTTTTCTCTTCTTGCTATTCTTTGGAACTCTGCATTCAGATGTTTATATCTTTCCTTTTCTCCTTTGCTTTTCGCTTCTCTTCTTTTCACAGCTATTTGTAAGGCCTCCCCAGACAGCCATTTTGCTTTTTTGCATTTCTTTTCCATGGGGATGGTCTTGATCCCTGTCTCCTGTACAATGTCACGAACCTCATTCCATAGTTCCCCAGGCACTCTATCTATCAGATCTAGGCCCTTAAATCTATTTCTCACTTCCACTGTATAATCATAAGGGATTTGATTTAGGTCATACCTGAATGGTCTAGTGGTTTTCCCTACTTTCTTCAATTTCAGTCTGAATTTGGCAATAAGGAGTTCATGGTCTGAGCCACAGTCAGCTCCTGGTCTTGTTTTTGCTGACTGTATAGAGCTTCTCCATCTTTGGCTACAAAGAATATAATCGATCTGATTTCAGTGTCGACCATCTGGTGATGTCCATGTATAGAGTCTTCTCTTGTGTTGTTGGAAGAGGGTATTTGCTATGACCAGTGCATTTTCTTGGCAAAACTCTGTTAGTCTTTGCCCTGCTTCATTCCGTATTCCAAGGCCAAATTTGCCTGTTACTCCAGGTGTTTCTTGACTTCCTACTTTTGCATTCCAGTCTCCTATAATGAAAAGGACATCTTTTTTGGGTGTTAGTTCTAAAATGTCTTGTAGGTCTTCATAGAACCATTCAACTTCAGCTTCTTCAGCGTTACTGGTTGGGGCATAGACTTGGATTACTGTGACATTGAATGGTTTGCCTTGGAAACGAACAGAGATAATTCTGTCGTTTTTGAGATTGCATCCAAGTACTGCATTTCGGACTATTTTGTTGCACTCATCTCACACGGTAGTAAAGTAATGCTCAAAATTCTCCAAGCCAGGCTTCAGCAATATGTGAACCGTGAACTTCCTGATGTTGAAGCTGGATTTAGAAAAGGCAGAGGAACCAGAGATCAAATTGCCAACATCTGCTGGATCATCCAAAAAGCAAGAGAGTTCCAGAAAAACATCTATTTCTGCTTTATTGACTATGCCAAAGCCTTTGACTATGTGCATCACAAGAAACTGTGGAAAATTCTGAAAGAGATGGGAATACCAGACCACCTGACCTGCCTCTTGAGAAATTTGTATGCAGGTCAGGAAGCAACAGTTAGAACTGGACCTGGAACAGACTGGTTCCAAATAGGAAAAGGAGTACGTCAAGGCTGTATATTGTCACCCTATTTATTTAACTTCTATGCAGAGTACATCATGAGAAATGCTGGACTGGAAGAAACACAAGTTGGAATCAAGATTGCTGGGAGAAATATCAATAACCTCAGATATGCAGATGACACCACCCTTATGGCAGAAAGTGAAGAAGAACTAAAAAGCCTCTTGATGAAAGTGAAAGTGGAGAGTGAAAAGGTTGGCTTAAAGCTCAACATTCAGAAAACGAAGATCATGGCATCTGGTCCCATCACTACATGGGAAATAGATGGGGAAACAGTGGAAACAGTGTCAGACTTTCTTTTTCTGGGCTCCAAAATCACTGCAGATGGTGATTGCAGCCCTGAAATTAAAAGACGCTTACTCCTTGGAAAGAAAGTTATGACCAACCTAGATAGCATATTCAAAAGCAGAGACATTACTTTACCAACCAAGGTTTGCCTAGTCAAGGCTATGGTTTTTCCTGTGGTCATGTATGGATGTGAGAGTTGGACTGTGAAGAAGGCTGAGCGCCGAAGAATTGATGCTTTTGAACTGTGGTGTTGGAGAAGACTCTTGAGAGTCCCGTGGACTGTAAGGAGATCCAACCAGTCCATTCTGAAGGAGATCAGCCCTGGGATTTCTTTGGAAGAAATGATGCTAAAGCTGAAACTCCAGTACTTTGGCCACCTGATGTTAAGAATTGACTCATTGGAGAAGACTCTGATGCTGGGAGGGATTGAGGGCAGGAGGAGAAGGGGACGACAGAGGATGAGATGGCTGGATGGCATCACTGACTCGATGGATGTGAGTCTGAGTGACCTCCAGCAGTTGGTGATGGACAGGGAGGCCTGGCGTGCTGCGATTCATGGGGTTGCAAAGAGTCAGACAGGACTGAGTGACTGATCTGATCTGATCTGATACTCTAGGACTGAGTGACTGATCTGATCTGATCTGATACTCTACTGATAGCATGTATAGAATAGATAACTAGTGAGAACCTACTGTGCAGCACAGGGAACTCTACTCAGTGCTCCCTGGTGAGCTGAGTGGGAAAGGAGTCCAGGAGGGAGGAGATATATATGTATGTGCGACTGATTCATTTTGCAGTACAGTTGAAACTAACACAGCATTGTAAAGCAACTATACTCCAACAAAATTAATTTTAAAAGAGTATAGTGGTAACAAGGCAACATGTCCTCAAGAACATTGTAGCTATTATTATATGAAAATATATTATCTGTGAAGGTCATCAAAGGGCTGGAAAGTGGGCCTTGTGATTCCCATTCAGAGATGCTTGAAGTCAGGAAGAACCTTTACTACAGAATTTGGCACTAGAAGAAATGATATGGCTTTCAGAGTAAGACAGATCTGGATTTTAGTTCTGAGATTCCTGCATCTCTTTTGCCTTGCACCCAGGCCATGTCTGGAGTCATGCAATATACATATATACGGCCATAAATATTAATAGCTACAAGATCCCAAATCACTTTCCACATGATCTAGGCCAGCTCATTAGCAATATGATGTTTATTGTTCTCTCAAGGCTTCCATTCCTCACCTGAAAAACTGGATTAGTGTTATTTTTTAACTCAGAGTTCAAACTGGGTAAATTTTAAATATACATCAAGTATCCAGCAAGGTTCTCAAGTATATACTGACAGGAACTAGTCACTGAGCAAGTCATTGGCAGGCCAGCCTTACTTTGCCTTCTTTAGTGTTCAAGTTACAGGTTATCAATGCTGACATCCTCTTTAAAATGGCAATAAAAGACTTTGATTATCAGCCACTCATGTTCCAGGGAAAAGTTATTTAATCTGAGATGGCTGTATAACTTCAGAACAATTATTTAACAGCTCTGCTATGTGTCATGTATCTTTTGAAATGATTTCATCCCATCCTAGAACAGAATCAATCTGGACTTTGGAAACCTGAGTAGGAGGTTCCGGTTTTTGCAAGTTTAGATCAAGCTCCCAAACGTTTCCAAGTCTGTGCTTCCTCATGCATAAAATGCCAGTGGTATTTGTCCAATCTATTTCTCAGTAGTGTAGTGAGGAACAACTTAGATAAAGTGTTTGGAAGTGCTAGGTAGGATGTAGCTTTAAGTTACCATAAATGGAGAAAGAGAATTCACAGGTTTCTGTGGTGACAGGCTCCATAAAGATGTAGGCACCTCGTGTTAGAAAGTAAGAGATCAAGGTGTGTGCATGTGTACATGCGTGTGTGTGTTTGCGTGTGTGTGTGTATGGTGTGCTCACTCATGTCTGACTTGTTGTGACCCCATGGACTGTAGCCCACCAGGCTCCTTTGTCCATGGAATTCTCCCAGCAGGAATAATGGGGTGGGTTGCCATTTCCTTCTCCAGAGGATCTTCCTGACCCAGGGATCAAACCTGAGTCTCCTGCCTTGGCAGGCAGATCTCTTCCTAGTGCCACCTGGGAGGCCCCCAGAGATCAAGGTACTCATTCTAACTCTGTCTGCTTATGTTATCTTTGATGTGTAGTTTTACCTTTCTGTTCCCCATTTTATTATCTGGTAAACAATTTGGAGAAGTGGAAGGGAAGGAGATTTGACTAGGATTCTAAGATTTCTCAATGCTCCCCATTTTCAAAGTCCAAGAATAAACTTCTCTTTTCTGCTGCCATCTTAAGGGAGGAGTCAACCTTTATAAATCGACTTGGCGGCACTTGTTTGTGGAAGGATAACTGCCAGAAATCACAGAGAAACTGTGATTTCTGTAAAATCACATCTTTTACATTTTCCTTCAGAGGAAACAAATACGCAGGTTGGCCTCTTTCAAAAGAACTTTTGCCCACATTCTTGCTGGTCAGATACCAGGTGCCAAGAAGCAAGGGATCCTGTAAGAATTTCACTTTCGTGCTGCTGAGGACAAAGGGGTCATTTAAAAATTTCACAATCATGAGCAGGCTCAACACTTAGTCTGAAGCGCGGAGCCTGATTAATTGGGTTGTCACTTCCAACCGTTCTGAGCTTTGGCCTTTCCACTTGCCAGAAAGAAGAAAAAAGAAAGCAACATTCTTGTACTTAATTTTCACAACCTTGAACCAACAGAATGTGACAAAGGCTGGCTATGTCTCAACCAGGAGTTTCTTCTCCCTGTAATACTTAACTTCACTGGTTCTTTTCAGTTGTCAAATGGAGGTAATGTGTAAAACTAAAATTGGAATGCATGAAACCACTCCTATACATATGCCCCCAATACAACACACACACACACACACACACACACACACACACTCTTGAGATAGATGCAAAGACACACAAATTTTCACAAATCACACACACGCAGCTTTGTGGAACAAGAATGTAGTTCTTATTCTTTGTTAGTCTCTTTTGGGATTTTTAGGAGAGAGAGTTTTGGCTTCCATTATATATTTGCATTGGTCTTCTTACTTCATATATAACTATTAATGTTTATAATTATGGAATGGCAGCTAGTGTCTAACGAGTGCTTACCATGTGCGAAGCTTTGCATAAAACACTATTTCCACAAACTCTAGGAGATCAATATCATTGTTATTGTTTGAACTTTATAGATGAAGAAGTCAAAGCGTAGGGACCAAATCACTCACCTAAAGACACACGGTTTAAACTGATTTTCAAATCAAAACATGTCTGATCCCTAATCCCAAGCTCTTGTCTACTCTTTTCTACTCCTTGTCACACTAATGCCCAAATTTAGCAACCATCAAAATCTTTTTAAAGCTAAAAGATGTTGAAGCCCTAATCAGGCAGCAACTATTAAGCATTTATTGTGAATCTTGAATGGAGTAACCTCCTAGGTATGAAGCAAAGAGATGGTAGAATCCCTTCTCAGTCTCAAAGAAGGAAGGGGCAGTATATTACGGGGTGAATTGTATGAAATAAAAAGAGTATGACACATCCCTATGCTCACAAAAGTAATAATTTGATATTTAACCATCCGGCAGAGTTTTATCTCGCGTGCTCAGTTGCTCAGTTACATCTGACTCTTTGTAACACCATGGACTGTAGCCTGCCAGGCTTCTCTGTCCATGGAATTTACCACGCAAGATAATCAGAGTAGGTTGGATCTTTGCAACTCAGGTATCAAACCCTTGTCTCCTGTGTCTCCTGCCTTGGCAGGCAGATTCTTTACCACTGCGCCACGTGGGAAGCCAAGTTTTACCTTATATTCAGCCTTTTATGAAACTTCTTTTGTCAAATGGTGTTAACATTTTGTCCAAGGTCCTGCCTGTCTAACTGGGCGGAGAGGACTGTCCAGCTCCCTAGCAGCTCATCCCTGGGGAATTCTGATCCTGTCTCAGGGTCATTCCTAGAGGGGGAGGTGCAGTTCAACCCCAATTAAGGCAGTGCTGGGAGTGACAAGTAAATGAGCGCTGGGCTACTCCGGCTCTGTTGCCCTTTCAGAAAGTAATCAAGTCAAATTATCTATGAGAAGAAGCTCGGTTCACGGTTGTGGGGGCGTGCAAATGAAAACCAGATTCAGACGGAGGTTGACTTGAGAAAGCCCAGGAGCTTTATTTAAGAGAGAGAAAGAGAAAAGAAGTACATGCTTTCTCCCTACCCCAGACTCTCTTACTTTACTTCGCTTCCTCTCTTGTTCCCTTCTCCCTATCTCAGTTTGTTCCCTTCTCTGAAGGCAGAGTGTGGCGTCGGCTCTCAGGTGGGAATGTGTCTGGGTTATGGGTGACCTTCTAGCATGATGGGAGGACAGGAAGGAGTAAGGATAATTTGGTTTTGGTCTGACTGTGCAGACTGCAGCTTTTGGTCCAGACTGAGCAACTTCACTTTCACTTTTCACTTGCATGCACTGGAGAAGGAAATGGCAACCCACTCCGGTATTCTTGCCTAGAGAATCCCAGGGACAGGGGAGCCTGGTGGGCTGTCGTCTATGGGGTTACACAGAGTCAGACACGACTGAAGTGACTTGGCAGCAGCAGTAGCAGGTCATTCATTGGTAGACCCTATAAAATACACATGAACTTTTCAGGCCACTAGTTCTTCAGGCAATGTTACCCACCCCCAGGGTATATTTGGCAATATCTGGATAACTTTTTGATTGTCACAACATTGAGGAGCTTTGCTACTGGCATTTATTGAACAGAGGCCAGGGATACTCCTAAACATCCCGCAATATGCAGGACCAACCCCCAAACATAGAATTATTTGGCCCAAAATGTCAGTAGTGCCCAGATTGAGAAAACTGCTTGACTAGGGACTGAATGGAGTCTAGAAGTGAAGAACTGGGAGATCAAGGGCCCTTCCCAGGTGTCCCTGTGGAATTCTCCTCATTACTGTGCACTTGGCCTCTGTTATGCCCCCATTTGAAACCAGAGGCTAAAGCCGTATTAGAACTGACCTCTCCACCGATGATCTCATCTCCATGGAGATAAAGCTGTGGTGATGCCACACTTACCTGTGGGCTCTCTCCCTGGGCTACAGTCCTTATTCTTCCATTTACTCCCAAGAACCATAGTTCCCTCTCTGAACAGAACTAACTCCAAAGAAGTACCAATCTAGTTGGGCACCCACCACATCATCCACTTCTCCCTTCTCCTCCCCACACTTAGTTGAGTGTCCAGGTGAAATCAGGAGGACTTTAAAGAGGAAAAGAAGCCTGAATATGGTAGTGTCTGTGGAGTGTGTGGATGGAAATGGAGAAATCCAATTGCTTTGTCTTAAGGTCACACACTACTTGGCAAGTGGGTCTCTCAATCCAGGCGTTGCTAAATAGCTTGGTGGTAGTGGGCTTTCCTGGTGGCTTGGATGGTAAAGAATCCACCTGCAGTGTGGGAGACAGAGGTTTGATCCCTGGGTTGGAAAGGTCCCCTGGAGAAGGGAATGGCAACCCACTCCAGTATTCTTGCCTGGAGAATACCATGGACAGAGGAGCCTGACAGGCTACAGTCCATGGGGGTCACAAAGAATCGGACACCACTGAGTGATTAACACTTTCACTTTCACTTGGTGAAAGTGAACACTATTCATACCAGGCAATATGGGTCGCGGAGTTCAGCAGTGGGACAGAGGCAGTTAGCTTGGTGTTGGTGTCATCATAATGCCCCTTCATGCTGATTCACTGTATCTCCTGACATAAGCCCCTTCACGTGCCTGCCTTTCCTGGTGATCAGTCCCTCTGCACTGCCTCCACTGTCTCTAATAAAATTCATAGTCAACTTCCATTATACTCTGTATATTCTAGGGAGGGGCCACCCACCATTTCTATTTCTAATAGAACAGATGCAGTTCAGCTGCGTTGGTTGTTTCTAAGTTCCACAAGGACAGAGAGAAGAAATTGTGGCTCTTTGGAGCCCACTCAGGGTTTGCAATAATGGAGCGAACTTAGAGGGAAGGAAGAAGGTGGGATCCTGGGCTCTAAGGGAGAGGATTCTGCAGGGGAGCTGTGGCAACATCAATAGAACCCAGCGATCAAATGGCCAGTTACCCGAATCTGGTCAGGTGTGTCTGGGAATGGACATTCCAACTCTTAGGGCCCTGCTGGCCTCACACTGAGCTGGGAAACACAGCATCTCATGCCAGACTTTATCAGGGGTCAGGGGGAGGAAGAACTCATAGCTTCACCTTAGAAAGATATAATATTTAGGAGCTAGTTCTTGTCTTCTTCCTTCTGTTCTTTTTTCCTTAGCTGATACCCTTTCTCTCTCTCTCTCTCTCACACATATACTGCAAAGCCCTAGTTCAAAGGGATTTTCCTTTACCATGGCAAAAATATCATTTCATGTTTCCAAAAATCTCAAATGAATACGCTCAGAGGGTGGCTTGAGTCCTGACAGGCTCGAACAAAATGATTTTTGGATGCAGTGAGTGTAACTCAATCAGAAGCATGTGGATTATATTTCTCTTAAAATCCACACCATTTTAAATGAAAGGAAGAGGCGTTAGATCAAAGAGACGCTAAATTTTGTTCAGCCTCAGCCTCAAGACCGTGGGCACGTTCTGCATCTCGCTTGTTTCCAGTCTTTTCAGGGAAAAGGAGGTTCCAGCAGACAGTCTCGTGGATTGTCGCTAACTCTGAGTCTGTGGCTTTCAGAGCCAGAATTCGTCCTGTTCAGATACTCTTTCAGCTACTTTTATGGTGAGAACGGGACTCATGACAGGCCCACAAGGTCCAGACCTGAGACTAGATGTGGTTGGTTGAGTCACTCTCATTGGCCTTCGCTCACCACAAAAACAAAAAGAAAAGTGAAAACAAATGAAACTCTCCAACACGCAAGCCATCTGGAACTGAACACTTGTTTCGCTTTGTTTTCAAGGAGGCAGCAATGATTAGGCAGTTCAGAAGAGCCCCCACAATTTCTGATGGAGCATCAGGAAATTGCATTGTTTTAAAGAGCTGAGTTATGCTTCATTGAATGAAAAGCACAAGGAGTTGAGGAATTTACACCACATACCACCCCGCAGCCTTTTGTGCAGTTAGCCACTGCCGGCTGGCAGGGAATAGTGGCCTAAGTGATTGCAAACAGATGCTGGAAAAGTAACAGTGTAGTCAGAACAGAGGGGTGACTAATATATGAAAGTCCACTTTTATGGGGCCCCTCATATGACTTTAGAAGATAAGAAGATGGTGCTCCACTTTGCTACAACTATTTTAGGCTAGTGGAGAACATGCTGCTCTATTCACAGGGACTCTAGTAACAAATGTTAATAAAACTGCAAAAAAGTAGCTGGCGTAAGGGAAACATCAGTTGCAACTCTGGTTAATCAGCTACAATATCAACATTTCCTTCATTTATTGAAGAAATAGTTATGGAGTGCCTATGTGTATTAATTAAGCAGTGTGCTAAATGCTGGGTGTGTAACAGGAAATAAAGCAGAAGTGTTTCCTGCCCTCAAGGAACTTACAAAGACGAAATTACAAAACAAACCCTTAAGGGCATAATGCAAAGCTTTCTGTTAGGTGCAAAAAGAACCATCTCATGTAACTGTCTTATGTAACCTCTCGCCAAACTGATGTTTGGTTTTTTCTGTTGTTGTTGAATAAATGGATGCTCAGAGAGGTGAAAGAGTTGGTCAGCTTGTCAATATAATCCAAATTCTTTCAGATCCTTGCAACCTGACATGCTCTCACCCACAGCACAAACTTCAACTCTTCCAGGACTTCAGTTTCCTCATCTCCATAGTAAAGAGGTGAAGATAATTACTTAGAAAGTATCTTCCAAACATAATGTTCTATTTGGCTGCTAGCATATTCCAGGGGATCGTCTTCCATATTTGAACTTCTTAAAATTTTGTCTTTTTTTGGGATACTCTTTCCTTTCCTAGGTCTCTTTCTTATTTCTCAGAATGCTCTTCAATCTCCTTTGCTGGATCATTTTCTCTGGCTCCTTGAAAACGACGATGTTGTCCAAAATCTCATTTCGGGTATTCTTTCCCCATCTTCTACTTTTCTTTGGTGAGACAATCAATCCTAATACTCCCACTAGTCAATGGCCCCAGGGTTTAAGTCCAGACACCACCTCTATTCTAAACTCAAGACTGATGTTTATAACCCCCCAGAACCTGTCCATGTGTTGGAACACAAGCACCTCGCTCTTTGTGATGAGCATGATGGATTGGCACTCAGCTTCCATTCGAATTCTCTTGCAGTTTGCTTGTCCGTAGTTCAGAGGCTGGGACCCACGTGATATATTTTCCTGGTTGTGAATACTAGGCCGTCTTTGGGGTCGCACAGAGTTGGACACGACTGAAGCAACTTAGCAGCAGCAGCAGCAACAGTGCATAGATATGGGAGAAGGCAATGGCACACCACTCCAGTACTCTTGCCTGGAAAATCCTATGGACGGAGGAGCCTGGAAGGCTGTAGTCCATGGGGTTGCTAAGAGTCAGGCACGACTGAGCGACTTCACTTTCACTTTTCACTTTCATGCATTGGAGGAGGAAATGGCAACCCACTCCAGTATTCTTGTCTGGAGAATCCCAGGGATGGTGGGGCCTGGTGAGCTGCCGTCTATGGGGTCCCACAGAGTCGGACACGACTGAAGTGACTTAGCAGCAGCAGCAGGTGTCAGTAGAAGAAGTGAAAGTGAAAGTTGCTCAGTCATGTTCAACTCTTTGCGACCCCATGGACTATACAATGCATGGAATTCTCTGGGCCAGAATACTGGAGTGGGTAGCCTTTCCCTTCTCCAGGGAATCTTCCCAACCCAGGGACTGAACCCAGGTTTCCCGCGTTGTAGAACTTGCACACTATTTGGAAGGTGGGAGAGAGGTAGTGATAGTTTGTGGTTGTTTTCTGATGTTACCACTGGTAGGTAGGCAATGTTGTGACATTTGGCTTAGTTTTCTTTGTTTTTTTTTTTTTCCTGCAGTAGCACTGCAGTTAATAACTTCATAGATGTTGACACAGGCATTTTAGGGGAACTACTTAGTCTAAACATATGCATTTCAGAAATTCTACTCCTCTGAATATACCCAAAACAAATGCATATGGCTGTTTATCAAAAGTATGTACTAGCATGTTCACAGCAACACCATCTATACTGATTTCAAAAAGGAAACCACCAATTGTTCATCAACAGCAGAATTTAGAGATAAATTATGGTACATTCATAGGATGGGATATGAACAGCAATTAGAATAAATGATCTTCAACTACACACAGATATATAAAGGAATATCACCAGTTCGTCCCATTTGTAAAAGGAGGCTTTCTTGCCTGGAAAATCCCATGGACAGAGAAGCCTGGTAGGCTATAGTCCGTGGGTTGCAAAGAGTCGGATACGACTGAGCGACTTCACTTTCACTTTAATGATAAGGTCTATCTTGTAAGAGATTAACACTAAGAATGCATTTAAAGATGTAAAACACCCAGTAAGATACTTGAAATATAGTAAGAATTATAGTAGATTTTAGCTATGTGGTTATTACCTCTGATTATCAGAGAGTTCAGGAATGGAAAAGTCAGTCTTGAAGGAAACAGTGTTTGGAAAGCTAAGTTCAAAAACCTTCAAGGAAGGCTGGACTGCTGCTGGAGAGTCAGGCAACACTTAGGAAGGCACCAGCTGTTGAAAGTAGAGGATGTGAAAGGCTACGGATGTGAGTGGTGCAGAGAGATTAATTTTACCAGTTCCACAGTTTCCCCAGGGCTAGTCTAGGGAAATAAATTGCTGAAGGTCTAAGGTTCCTTCGGAAGTATGTTCATACAAAAACAGTTCTTTGATGACTTTCTTCAAGTGTGAGTTTGAATGATGTGATAGAGGTTAGGTTCTCAAACGGAGTGGTTTCTCCTGGCTTTTATTCCTTGGCTCTGTTCTTGGAATCAGTTCTTCCCTCTACCACTCTCTCCACTTACATGCAGGATTCCACCCACTCTTGCTTTTTGAAGGAATTTGCTCCCCAAATTAACAGCCTACATTTTTCCTCTCCTCTGAATTATTTTTTCCATCAACACACAACCTTTATAGTTTCCATCTCAAAAACAAAAATAAGACATCCTCACTCTACTCCTAGTCAAGCCTAGAACCCCATCCTGCTTCATTTCTCTCCCTACTTCACATCAAAAATCTTCAGATGATTTGTTCCTACTTATTCCCACCATTTCCTTAAAATATCTCCACCCACTAACCTGTTCTAATCAAGATTTCTTCCCACAACTGTATTGAAATTGTTTTTGTCAAGGTCACTTAAGACACTCATCACACCAAATCCAATGATCAATTCTCTCTTCCTCTTTCTTGATTTTTATACAGCATTTGACATGGGACCACCTAGCAATGGTATTCCACTCCAGTACTCTTGCCTGGAAAATCCCATGGATGGAGAAGCCTGGTAGGCTGCAGTCCATGGGGTCGCTAAGAGTCGGACATGACTGAGCGACTTCACTTTCACTTTTCACTTTCATGCATTGGAGGAGGAAATGGCAACCCACTCCAGTGTTCTTGCCTGGAGAATCCCAGGGACGGGGGAGTCTGGTGGGCTGCCATCTGTGGGGTTGCACAGAGTCGGACACGACTGAAGAGACTTAGCAGCAGCACCTAGCCTTAAAGAATTGCTTTCATTTGACTTCAGAAACACACTACTTCCCTGGATTTATTCCTAGGCAGCTTTTGCCTGGAGAATCCCATGGACGGAGGAGCCTGGTGGGCTCCAGTCCATGGGGTCGCTGAGAGTTGGACACAACTGAGCGACTTCACTTTCACTTTTCACTTTCATGCATTGAAGAAGGAAATGGCAACCCACTCCAGTGTTCTTGCCTGGAGAATCCCAGGGACAGGGGAGCCTGGTGAGCTTCCGTCTATGGGGTCGCACAGAGTCGGACACGACTGAAGCGACTTAGCAGCAGCAGCAGCAGCAGCTATCCATTTCTTTCTGATTTTGCTTTTCTGGCTTCTCAGTGCTGGACTGCTCCAGATCAGTCTCCACCCAGTTCCATTGTTTTTATATGCATTTTCTCTTTCCCTCCACAGCCTGACTTTTAAACGAATTTCTGTGGTGATGGATCCCAGAATGACATTTCTAGCCCCTTAAGTGCTCTCATGAATTCAGAGTTGGAAATTTAATCATCTCCTTGACATCTCCATTTGGCTGTCCAATAGGCATATCAAACCAATCTAATAAAAAAAATTTTTTTCCCCTCTTAAACTTGTTTTTTTGCGCTATGGTTTCCAAATCAAGAAATATTAACTTCATCCTCTCTGTGTGCACATGCTCTGCGTCCAGCTCTTTGTGGCCCCACCAGGCTCCTGTGTCCATGGAATTTCCCAGGCAAGAATCCTGGTGTGGGTTGCCATTTCCTCTTCCAGGGGATCGTCCTGACCCAGGGATTGAACCTGCATCTCCTTTGTCTCCTGCATTACAGGCAGATTCTTTACTGCTGAGCCTCCAGGGAAGCTCCATTCTCCCTACGATTCAGGCCAACAACTTTCTCTGATTCTCTGAATCTAATCCATCAGCAAGTGCTGTCAGCTCTCCCTTCAGAGTGTGTTATGTCTCCAACAACTTAGCACCTCTAAGATCTTAGTCCGGGTTACTCTGTCTCAGCTAGCTCTCTCTGGTCTTCCTGATTCTGCTAGTGATTACCTACAGACCTTTCTATATGCAGCAGACACAGCTACTTTTTGAAAAATACTCATAAAAACAAACAAAACAAAACAAGTATGATACATGTTTATTTCCTTCATAAAATCCTTTAGTAGCTTCCTTTTATGCTTTAAAGGCAAATTCCTCACCAGGGCATAGAAGACACTATATGACCTGACCATCCATCACCTGTTACCTCCTACTAGTTTTTTCCCCTTCTAAATGTTTTAGCAACAATAGGCTTCTGGATTTTCTTGAATATGCCAAATCTATGCCCACCTTGCAGCCTTTATACTTTTGCTCTTCTGTCTGGTATATTCAGACCTAGTCGTTGCATAGCTACATTCTTCTCTGTGGTGGATTTTTCCCAGGATTCCCTCTAGAGTGCTTTCTTGACCTTATTTAACATCTCCTCCTCCACTCCTGATGTTCTGTTCCTCTTTTCCCCATTATCTGGATTTTATTAACTTTGTACATACTTACCTCTCTTTGTATATTCTTTGTACCAGATCAGTATGCATCATTATTTCAAATTATAATCTGTTTTTAATGGATTTCTTCTTTAAAACATAAAATCCATCTTTAAGGATGAGCAGAGAGAGAGAGAGAAAAAAAAAGAAAACTCTGAAGACATAATGTATTTAAAAGATTCAGATCTATCCATGGAGTGAGAGCAAGTATCTTCCAAGTAATAATTCCTCAATTATTAGGAAAAAAAAATTTAAGTTCCCATTCAGATTGGAAATAAACATTCTGCCAATTAGACTATGGCAAGATGGAGGAGAGAAAAGAGAGCTGTTTGGAGAAAACAGTATCTATTGTCATCAGATCTTTTTTTTAAAAAAAACTTTATAGCTTATCACCAGATAATGAATATAGTTCTCTATGCTATATGCTATACAGTATTTGTATATGCTATACAGTTTGGTACTTCCCAGGTGGCGCTTGGTAAAAAAAATCTGCCTGTCAATGCTGGAGACATGGGAGATAAGGATTTGATCCCTGGGTCAGGAAGATCCCCTGGAAGAGGGACTGGCTACCCACTCCAGTATTCTTGCCTGGGAAATTCCATAGACAGAGGAGCTTGGCAGGCTACAGTCCATGAGACGGCAAAGAGTCAATGACAACTTTGCAAGCATGCACGCAGGACCTTGTTTTTTAAATCTGTTTTATCTAGTTTGTATCAGCTAGTGCTATTTGGTATCAATTCTTCTTTTAGTTAGACCCCATGATCTGAGCTTAGCAATGAGGTGGAAATCACAAGATGGGAGAAATGAAACAAGGAATGCCTCTCCTGGTCCAAGCAAACTCAGGTGTGATAAATCACATGTTGCTTGGCAGTAGGTCCCATTAGATCTTGCCTGGGCACAGTCTTCTGGGGCTTGGACAGGGTCCAGTGGCAACCCACGAGCACCACAAACCTCCCAGGCTGTGCTGTTTGCTTGAGCGCAAAGCTGTTTGCTTGAGAACAGGAGGGTGTTTGAAATGGCTGAGTTGTCTGGGGGCTGAACTGGCTGCTACTCAGGAAATCTGGGGAGAAAGAAGTTGAGAAAGACTAGTTAGAGGACATATGCATGTACTGCCTGAAGGGAAAAAAAGGATGGAGAACCAGACACACTCTGATCCCTCTAGGTAAAACCCTATTTGCAAGACATGCATGGTTTTCAGAATTTACTGGGCATAGCCGTGTGGAGTATTGGGTTACACCTACTTGTCATCCTCTGCTGTCTAGACTGGGAGAGCACAGAGAGAGACTCAGGAATAAGATAAGGGATGTGGGGTCAAGGGAGGACAAATAAGAAAGGCTTGATTTTTCTGTGTCTCCAAGTTACTCTTTCCTGCTCTAAGTGGTGCAGCAATGAATCTGTTACACCTTATCCAAAGAAGTGCATATTTATCAAACTGAGTGTTCTTCTGAATATTATCCGAGGGCAAATCAAGGAAATCATCAGCATATTCCCTGAAAAAAGGTTTGTGGTAGAGAGAAGGGGGTCTTTTCCAACATTCTTACATCCTTTCTTTTCCTTAAGCTTCTACTGGATGTAAATCTGGCCTCGTATGAATGGGATGAACAGATGTGGAAGCTTCGCTGCTTGGATTCCGTACCCTGCTCCTGCACTTGTTAGTTCCCCTCTCTCGGATGGGTTACTTAACCCCTCTGTACCTCAGTGTCCTCATATGTAAAGTGTAATTCATTTTGTTAGTCAGTGTAAGTTCTTGGAACAAATACTGGCACATAGTAAGCATTTTGAGAAGGTTCCCTTGGAGGAGGGCATGGCAACCCACTCCAATATTCTTGCCTGGAGAATCCCATGGACAGAAGAGCCTGGCAGGCTACACAGTCCAGGGGGTTGCAAAGAGTCAGACACGACTGAAGTGACTTAGCATGCAGGCAGGCATGCAGGGTAAGCAGTGTAAAATGTTCGCTGTGATGGTCATGCTCTCCATCCTTGCCAAAATCAAATCAAACCTGGTCCCAAGGCCCCACTCACCAAGGTCCCTAAGACATCAATGCAAATCATTTTGGTGGCTCCTTCTTCTTTCCATGATGGTACAAAGGCTCGGGAATTATGCAGTCCAGGTTGGGGTTAGCAAGGAAGCCCAGGGCTGTTGATCCATGCTCGTCCCAGTCATCACCTTTCTGCCACATGATGCCCTTGTGAAGCAGTCAGTGTTCTTCAAGATCACTGGGTACACAGAGATCCTGGTCATAGTCAAGTTCATTACATGGGTTCTCACCTGGCTGTTAAGAACGTGACGCTCAGTGCCCAGTCTCCACAAGCTCCAGGGAACCGTCTACAAACTGGAGTCCTGGCACCTCCAGGAGGTATGCAAGGGAAGCACAGGGGTTCCTCACCTTGCATTCCACAGCCTGATTGTCCCAATAAGTATTACACCACCTCTGATAAGTCCTCCCTTCCACCAATAGCACAAGTTTACATCCCTTTCCTCTTTGGGAACGTCCACCCCAATCCTCTTCATTAAGTCCAGGATCAAAGTGATAAGGTTCTGTTAACAAACCCATGGGTCTGTGGGAAGCACAGACTTCCACTACACAAAATCACCCTCTTGGGGCTTCACTAATGGCTCAAGGGTAAAGAGCCCGCCTGCCCACGTGGGAGACATGGGTTCGATCCTGATTCAGGAAGATCCCACATACCTTTGAGCAACTAAGCCCGTGTGCCACAGCTATTGAACCTGTGCTCCAGAGCCCAGGAACTGCAATTATTGAAGCTCTAGATCTTGCCTGGAAAATCCCATGGATGGAGGAGCCTGGTAGGCTGCAGTCCATGGGGTCGCTAAGAGTCGGACACGACTGAGCGACTTCACTTTCACTTTTCGCTTTCATGCATTGGAGAAGGAAATGGCAACCCACTCCAGTTTTCTTGCCTGAAGAATCCCAGGTGCAGAAGAGCCTGGTGGGCTGACATCTATGGGGTCACGCAGAGTCGGACACGACTGAAGTGACTTAGCAGCAGCAGCAGCAGAGCCCAGGAACTGCAATTATTGAAGCCCACGCCCTAGAGCTCGGGCTGCATAACAAGAGAAACTGCCTCAGTGAGAAGCCTGTGCACCACAACTAGAGAGTAGCCCCTGCTTGCTGCAATGAGAGAAAGCCCGAGCAACAACAGCCAGAAATAAATAAGTATATAAAATTATTATTTTTTAAAAGTTACCCTCTTAAGATATTTTTGCCTTTGCCATTAGACATGGCAGAAAAAAAAAAAAAAGCCACTACTTACCAATTCTAAATCACCAAAAGTGGGGAAATTAAATCTTATGTTATTCCTGATGATGTAGTAAAATGTAAACAGAAATACCTTTGAAGTATTAATGCCAAAAATATAGTTTGGGTGTTTGGGGATGGCTGGGATGTGGAGCGGAGAAGGCAATGGCATCCCACTCCAGTACTCTTGCCTGGAAAATCCCATGGATGGAGGAGCCTGGTATGCTGCAGTCCATGGGGTTGCTAAGAGTCGGACACGACTGAGCAAGTTCACTTTCACCTTTCACTTTCATACATTGGAGAAGGAAATGGCAACCCACTCCAGTGTTCTTGCCTGGAGAATCCCAGGGACGGGGGAGCCTGGTGGGCTGCAGTCTGTGGGGTCGCACAGAGTCGGACACGACTGAAGGGACTTAGCAGCAGCAGCAGCAGGGGTGTGGAGATGATGGAAACACTGGCCTTTCCTTTGCAGAATGTAGCTGCTGCTTTCTTTTTTTAATTGGAGTATAATTGCTTTGCAATGCTATGTTAGTTTCTGCTGTGTAACAATGTGAACCACCAGCATGTATGCACATACCCACTCCCTCTTGGACCCCCTCCCCCCATCCCACCCCTCTAGGTCTTCACAGAGCACTGAGCTGCGCACCCTGTGCTATACTGCAGGTTCCTGCTAACTATTAATATGTCTTTTACACATGCTAGTGTATATGTCAAACCTAGTCTCCCCATTCATCCCACTCTCTCCTTCCCCCCTATTTCCACATGTCTGTTCTCTATATCTGCATCTCTATTCTTGCCCTGGAAATAAGCTCACCTGTACCGTTTTTCTAGATTCCACATATATGCTTTAATATAAGGTATTTGTTTTTCTCTTTCTGACTTACTTCACTCTGTATGACGGACTCTAGGTCCATCCACCTGGCCAAGAGGCACGTGAAACAGTGTACCACATCACTCAGTGTTACAGAAATGCAAATCAAATCTACAGTGAGGTTATCACCTTACGCCAGTCAGAACAACCATCATCAGAAAATCTACAAACAATAAGTGCTGGAGAGGGTCTGGAGAAAAGAGAACCCTCTAGCACCGCTGGTGGAAATGCAATACTGGTGGAAATACAGCCACCAGGAAGAATAGTATGGAGGTTCCTCAAAAAAGCTAAAAATAGAACTACCATATGACCCAGCGATCCCACTCCTGGGTATATACCCTGGGAAAATCAGAGTATAGCCTTTTGTTGGGATGTCACAAATTTTAACCTCAGCAGGCATGCCTTAGTATAATGCCATGCAAATACAGAACAATTCTGGCAGGCCACTGTGAGCCACGTTTATAAATCATATATCTATTCATCACCTGCTCTGTTTTACTCCCCTGACTGACACTTTTGATCAGATCTGTGGCCAACAAGATCGTCTCATAGTTCATTGGTTTCTCCCCCTCTTGGTATTCATCCCCAGGGTCCGTATTAATAGAAACTAATGTTCTGAGAACAAAGCTCCACCAAAAAAAAATAAATAAATAAAATAGACAGGTGTCTACATTTTAATAGGAAATTCACTAAACTGCAGCTAGGGAAATTATGTGAAAACCCAGGTGAGGGAGTTACCTTCAGTCAGAGCTAGGAACACCAAGTAACCCTAGAGGAATTTTATTTGCATCTGAATACAGTCTCCATCTGTAAAGAGCCCACTGCTTTGCTTCCAGGCTATTGTGAACTTTTTGCGGGTAAAGTCTGCTTTGAATTAGGGGTAGAAACACACACACCTCCTCTCCTGACACCTGCCCAGGATCCACTGAGAGGACTCCTGAAAAAGAGGTCTGGACAAAACCTTTTAGGCTTTGTTGCTATGGTAGAGAGGCCTTTCCTCTCTGCTGCAGATGTGGGAAAGGAAATACAAGGAAGTTGAAGAAGATTTAGTTTAAATAGAATTGGCTTGATGCCAAATGGCTTAATTTTTGTATAAGCAAATCCCAAATCAGATCTAAAACATAATCACTGCTAGAGTTGTAAGCCTTCCTTCTAGCTATCGAATTCTGCTAATTATACTCCAAAGTGTGACAGAGATTTGCTTTGTTTTTTGAATCAAAGCACCAGTCTTTCCTAAAATCGGTGCCAACTTATAACCATTTTCATACCCCTCAAATGAGTCAAGGAAGTTTCTCTCCAAAGGCAGTGTAGTCGAGCAGTTATGAGCATGGTCTTTGGGTCAGATTAAAATCTGAGTAAATAAAAATGCTCTGCTGACTTTGAGTCAATTACTTGCTTCCCACTGCTTCACAAGCTTGGATCCGAAGTGTTTCCTAAGGGCTAGATGCTCTAATGAATTAAAAAGTGCGTGGTACAAAGCCGAGTCCATAGGAAGGGTTAATAAGATAATAGTCATTATCTATGTGTTGTAGGCTTAAATCTAGTAAGCATATTTTCCATTCTAAATTGCTAGACTCATCCGTACTCAGGGAAATAAAGTCATGAAGATTTTGTTTATGTGTTCTTTGGTTAGCCATATGACCTGCATTTGGATCACAGACTTTGTAAATATAATGAAAGCCATGGCTTTCCTTCTCCCACAAAAAGCAACATGTGTGTGTTCAGTTGCTCAGTCATGTCTGATTCTTTGCACCCCATGGTCTGTAGCCCGCCAGGCTCCTCTATCCATGGGATTTTCCGGGCAAGAATACTGGAGTGGGTTGCCATTTCCTACTCCAGGAGATCTTCCAGACCTAGGGATCGAACCCATGTCTCTTACATCTGCTGCGTTGCAGGTGGGTTCTTTCTTGCTGAGCCACAGGGGAAGCCCTAAAAAAGCAATACATGTTTTGAAAACAGCACCAAGATAGACCAACAATCATAGCAGCTTTATTCACAATATTGAAAAGGAGGAAACAAGCTAACTATCCACCTATGGAGAAATGGATAAACAAAACATAATATACACACATACAATGGAAAGAAAATGCACTCCTTTGAAAGGAATGAAATTCTGACACGCTACAGCGGAGATGAACCCTGAAGACATTATGCTAAGCGAAATAAGCCAGAAACCAAAGGACAGATGTATGATTTCACTTACTTGAAGTACTTAGAGGAGGAAATGGCAGCCCACTCCAGTATTCCTGCTGGAGATCCCATGGACAGAGGAGCCTGGAGGGCCATGGTCCCTAGGGTTGCAGAGAGTTGGACACGACTGAAGCAATGAAGCACTTGAGCTTCTTAGAGTAGCCAGATTCATAGAAACTGAAGGGGAATGGTGGTTGCTGTGGGAGGAGGAGAGAATTCTGAGTTATTGTTTAATGGGCAGAGAGCTTTAGCAGAAGGTGATGAAAATCTTTTGGAGAAGGATGATGGTGATGCTTGCATGACAATATGAACGTGCTATTAACAAATGCCATTGATTTGTACACTTAAAAATGGTTAAAATGGTCAATTCCATAGTATTTATATTTTTCCACAGCTGAAAATAAGGTATGAGGGAACACTGGTGTAGTAAACCTAGAGGAAGGCTTAAATACTTTGTAAGCAGCTTTGTGTTCCACTTTTGTGACCCCATGGCCTATTTGTAGCCCACCAGGCTCCTGTGTCCATGGCATTTTCCAGTCAAGAATATTGGACTGAGTTGCCATTTCCTCCTCCAAGGGATCTTCCTGACCCAGGGATCAAACTCAGATCTCCTGCATTACAGGTGATCTCCTGCATTGTAGATGGATTCTTTACCAACTGAGGCACCAGGGAAGTCATTATTTATACATATACCATAAAATTCACCTCCTTTAAGAGAGCAATTAGTGGTTTCAGTAAATTTATACAGTGATACAACCATCACCATGATCCAAGTTTAGAGTATTTCATCACTTGAAAACCTTACCTTGTTCACTCTAGCTTTGACTTTTGTACAAATTTCCTAAAAATTAAATCACACAATATATAATATTTGTGTCTGGTTGTCTTCATTTAGGATTATGTCTCTGAGATTTACCCACACTGGTGTATGTATCACGATTTCATTTCTTTTTGTTGACTAGTACTATTCCATTGTGTGGACATATCAAAAATTACTTATTCACTCACCAGTTGATGGACAGTGGGGTTCTTTTCTGGTTTGGGCTATTAGGAATAATGCTGCTGGGAACATTTGTGAACAAATCTTCATTTGGACGTGATTCTATGTCTCTTGTGTAGATACCTAGAGTACGATGGCTGAGTTATAAGTGAACTATGTTTAACTGTTCAAGACGCTGTCAAATAGTTTTCCCAACGATCTGTACCGTTTTACATTCCCCCCAGCAGTGGATGCAAATTCTTACCTTTGATGTTGTTTCATTTTACTGTTTTCATTCCACTTCAGATTCCACTGGTGTCTGATGAACATCTGTGTTTGTGGACAGAAAAAGTGCATTGAAACCACTTGATCATGTATTTAGTTGTTAAAAATTTTGTGGTCTGTGTGTAACCATTGATAAAGAAATTCTTACTGCCCTCACAGTCCTTTTCTCAAAATACAACAGAAATTTTGTATGCAATCCTTCAAGTTTTTTCTTACTTTGCTCTTTTAACCTCTCTCTTATCCGAGATCCCAGGGCTCTGTAAGTCTGGGTTACACCAACTCATAAGGAAGTGTTTAATAGCTAACGTGCTACTTTTTCAAGATTATCTCAATTTCCAGGAATAATTGTAGACTGGGGAAGAACATGTCTTGTTTCGAATTCTGGCTCCACCACTAACAGTCTCTATGTCTTAAGGGACATTATTTAACCTCTCTATGTGACATATTTTTTAACACAAAGTAGAGATAATAATGGTATTTACCTCACAGAGTTGTCACGAGAATTGAAAAGGAAAACATACGTAAAACATTTAGAATAGTGTCTTGTATGTTATACACACACTTCATCAGAGGCACACCTCACAGATGTGACGGGTTTGGTCCCAGAACATCACAATAAAGCAAACCACGTGGATTTTTGGGGTTTCCCAGTGCATATACAAGTTAATATTTACAATATTCTGTAGTCTACCAAGTGTGCAATAGCATTATGTCTCAAAAATGCATGTATGTTCATTAAAAATTCTTTACTGCTAAAAATGTTAACCATCATCTGAGCCTTCATTGAGTCATAATCTTTCTACTGGTGGAGGGTCTTGCCTCCATGCTGATGGCTGCTGGCTGATCAAGGTAGTGGTTGCTGAAGGCTGGGGTGACTGCCGCAATTTCTTAAAAAAGACAACAATGAAGTTTGCTACACTGATTGACTTCTCCTTTTACAAATGACTTCTCTGTAGCTTGCAGTACTATTTGATAGCATTTTACCTACAGTAGAGTGTCTTTTTTTTTTTTAATTAAATTTTATTTTGCTTAACTTTACAATATTGTATTGCTTTTGCCATGCATCAAGATGGATCCGCCACAAGTATACATGTGTTCCCCATCCTGAACCCTCCTCCCTCCTCCCTCCCCATACCATCCCTCTGGGTCGTCCCAGTGCACCAGCCCCAGGCATCCGCTATCAGGCATCGTACCTGGACTGGCGACTCATTTCAGATATGATATTATACATATTTAAATGCTATTCTCCCAAATCATCCCACCCTCTCCCATTCCCAGAGTCCAAAAGTCTGTTCTATACATCAGTGTCTCTTTTGCTGTCTTGTAAACAGGGTTATTGTTACCATCTTTCTAAATTCCATATATATGCGTTAGTATACTGTATTTGTGTTTTTCTTTCTGGCTTACTTCACTAAAATTGGAGTCAGTCCTCTCAAAGTCTGCCCCTGCTTTATCTACTAAGTTTACATAATATTCTAAATCCTTTATTGTCACTTCAACAATCTTCACAGTATCTTCACCAGGATTGTTCCATCTCAAGAAACTACTTTTTGCTCATACAGGAAATAACTCTGTATCCGTGAACATTTTATCATAAAATTGCAGCAATTCAGTCACACCTTCAGGCTCCAATTCTAATTCTTTCGATATTTCCACCACATTCTTCAGTTACTTCCTCCACTGAAATCATGAACCCCTCAAAGTCATTCACGAAGGTAGGAATCAACTTCTTCCAAAGTCTTGTTAATGTTGACATTTTGACCTCTTTTCATGAATCTCAAATGTTCTTAATGGCATCTAGAATAATGAATATCAAAATGCAAGATTTCTGTATTTCTTTACTTCTTTTGTTCCCTCCCTCTGCTTTTGTTTTTCGGTCACAGAGTTGTGCACAACTCTTTGCGACCCCATGGATTGCAGCATGCCAGGCTTCCTTGTCCTCCACCATCACCCAGAGTTTGCTCAAACTCATATCCATTAAGTTGATGATGCCATCCAACCATCTCATCCTCTGTTGCCTCCTTCTCCTCGTGCCTTCAATCTTTCCCGGCATCAGGGTCTTTTCCAATGAATTGGCTCTTTGCATCCGGTGGCTGAAGTATTGGAGCTTCAACTTCAGCATTAGTCCTTCCAATGAATATTCAGGGTTGATTTCCTTTAAGATTGACTGGGTACATAACAGTACACAGAGGAAATAAACACAGAGAAGGGAATATATATATATATATATATATATATATATATATAGTTATCATTTATGCAGCACTTAAAAATTGCCAGATCGTCTTTCAAATCTTCTACCTGGAGTAGGTCATATATCCTTCACAACTGTCTGAGATAAGGCAGTTTTGTTATCTCTATTTTACAGATGAGGAATCTGAAGTTAGGTAACAAGTAATACAGTGAAACCTGAGTCCCGGAGCCTATGTTCTTATAACAACAATATCATTGATGCATCTTGAATGACTTTATCTCTGACAACCTTGGGAAAATTCAGTCACTCTGTGTGAGGTCCCTAAAATGTAACTTTCCCATTAATTTATTATAAATATGTTCTGCTGAAGGGTAATTGTTAATTTACATGGCATGCTGTTTGTTTGTTTTTTTTTTTTAATATTCCTGGTGCCTTGGGTGTAATGTACAAAAAAAAAAAAAAAAGATCTTCACAACCCAGATTATCACGATGGTGTGATCACTCACCTAGAGCCAGACATCCTAGGATGTCAAGTCAAGTGACAATGTGAAGTCAAGTGGGCCTTAGGAAGCATCACTACAAACAAAGCTAGTGGAGATGATGGAATTCCAGTTGAGCTATTTCAAATCCTAAAATATGATGCTGTGAAAGTGCTGCACTCAATATGCCAGCAAATTGGAAAACTCAGCTGTGGCCACAGGACTGGAAAAGGTCAGTTTTCATTCCAGCCCCAAAGAAAGGCAATGCCAAAGAATGCTCAAACTATTACACAATTCACTCATCTCACACTCTAGTAACGTTATGCTTAAAATTCTCCAAGCCAGGCTTTAGCAATACATGAATTGTGAACTTCCAGATGTTCAAGCTGGTTTTAGAAAAGGCAGAGGAACCAGAGATCAAATTGCCAACATCTGCTGCATCATGGAAAAAGCAAGAGAGTTCCAGAAAAACATCTATTTCTGCTTTATTGACTATGGCAAAGCCTTTGACTGTGTGGATCACAATAAACTGTGGAAAATTCTGAAAGAGATGGAAATACCAGACCACCTGATCTGCCTCTTGAGAAACCTGTATGCAGGTCAGGAAGCAACAGTTAGAACTGGACATGGAACAACAGATTGTTCCAAATAGGAAAAGGAGTACGTCAAAGCTCTATGTCACCCTGCTTATTTAACTTCTATGCAGAGTACATCATGAGAAATGCTGGGCTGGAGGAAGCACAAACTGGAATCAAGATTGCTGGGAGAAATATCAATAACCTCAGATATGCAGATGACACCACCCTTATGGTGGAAAGTGAAGAGGAACTAAAGAGCCTCTTGATGAAAGTGAAAGAGGAGAGTGAAATAGTTGGCTTAAAGTTCAACATTCAGAAGATTAAGATCATAGCATCCGATCCCATCACTTCATGGCAAATGGATGGGGAAACAGTGGAAACAGTGTCAGACTTTATTTTTGGGGGCTCCAAAATCACTGCAGATGGTGATTGCAGCCATGAAATTAAAAGACGCTTACTCCTTGAAAGGAAAGTTATGACCAACCTGGACAGCATATTAAAAAGCAAAGACATTGCTTTGTCAACAAAAGTCTATATAGTCAAGGCTATGGTTTTTCCTGTGGTCATGTATGGATGTGAGAGTTGGACTGTGAAGAAGGCTGAGTGCCAAAGAATTGATGCTTTTGAACTGTGGTGTTGGAGAAGACTCTTGAGAGTCCCTTGGACTGCAAGAAGATCCAACGAGTCCATCCTAAAGGAGATCAGTCCTGGGTGTTCCTTGGAAAGACTGATGTTGAAACTGAAACTCTAATACTTTGACCACCTGATGTGAAGAGCTGACTCATTTGAAAAGACCCTGATGCTGGGAAAGATTGAGGGCAGGAGGAGAAGGGGACGACAGAGGATGAGATGGCTGGATGGCATCACTGACTCGATGGACGTGAGTCTGAGTGAACTCCGGGAGTTGGTGATGGACAGGGAGGCCTGGCGTGTTGCAGTTCATGGGGGTCACAAAGAGTCAGACACGACTGAGCGACTGAACTGAACTGGGTGTAATGAGAAATCAATATATATTATTTGGTTAAAAGATAAAAATAATGATGTCCTGTCTCTTTTTTTGGCTATGCCACACACAGACTGTAGGATCTTAGCTCCCAGACTAGGGGTTGAACCTACGACTGCTGCATTAGACATGCAGAGTCTTAACCTCTGGACCGCCAGGCAAGTCCTAATAGTGATATTCTCTTAATCTCTGTTATTGCTTTGTGTGTGTTTGTCAGTGAGCTTATTTCTTAATCACTGGTCTCTCCCTTTTCCTGAAACTTTTTAGTCATAGAAATACGCACACATACATTTTTGTTTATTTAACAATGAAAAACATTCCATCTCTATGAGGTTGGCATGTTCTTGTTTTAATAAGCTGCCACATCACCATCACCCTAATCTGATTTGACTGGTGTATTTGGGGCATGAAAAAGGTTTAAGCTGACGTTCTCAAATTATATTTGGCAGAATATAACATGTTTTCCCTCTCTCAGCACCAAACTATACCAAAAAATACCTGATCAAGTTTCTGAAATAATGTAAAGGTTTAAAAAATGATGTAGTAGTGGTCTCGGCTTGGGCCTGAGCCAAACCCACCACTGGGACTCAGGTATGTTTGGATTTGATTGACAATTAGGGAGACAAGCAGAGTCCTGGCGTCTAGTTGAATGATGAGAAAGAGCCTATAGGATGAAGTGAAATATCGAGAGGATTGTCTGAGTTCCCTTGACTGGCATTAGTGGTTCCTGGTTGAACTCTGTAGTAGACAAAGTGCAGGTGTAAGATAATCAAGCTGTCTACACGTTGTCATGGTTTCCTGCAGTCTCTAGAGTAGGAGTCCCCAGCCTTTTTGGTACCAGGAACCAGTTTCGAAGAAGACCATCTTTCCATGGATGGGGGATGCTTTCAGGATGATTCAAGCATATTACATTTATTTTGCACTTTATTTCTATTATTTTTACATCTGCTCCACCTAGATCATCGGGCATTAGATCTGGAGGTTGGAGACCCTTGCTGTAGAACACAAGTGAGTTCTGCATTAATGCTCTGGTGATACAGTCAAGGAGAAGAACTTCTACGGACACGTGTGCAAAATACAACGTAAGCTTGATGAAGTAAGAGCTCTCCTCTGGCATCAGGAGGGCTTACAGCTTCTTACATGACAGATGCTCTGGGGGGTGGGCACTGAAGGGAAGACAAGACTGCGGCACCCTGAACTGGCTTATCAGGAAGCAAACACTGAAGAGGCGACTGAGGAAGGAGACAAGAGGAAGAACCTCGCTGATATCATACAACCATTGTAGCCCAAGAGTTTGTTTGCAAGCACTGGCGACAACCGTTCAAGTCATTCCCAGGAATGACTAGATTTGATTTTGAAGGTTTTCGGAGATTTGTGAGAGCAGGTGGGAGACGGAATTTGTAAACTGATCAATTCTGGGCTAATTATAATCACAGTTGGCAAAGCCTGTAGACATATACATCATATTATTTTATGTATGTGAATTCAGATTCTATCAGTAGATAAATGATTGGTTAGTTTTCTCCCTCATCTAAATTTTTTCACTTATATTTTTACCTTTTCCACTTACAGTTTTATTTTTTCCACTTATAGTTTTATTTTTTCAGTTATACTTTTATTTTTCTTCCCTAGATGTTTTAAATGGGTATTTGGAAATGGGCTCCCCTGGTGGCTCAGATGGTAAAAGAATCTGCCAGCAATGCAGGAGACCCAGATTCAATCCCTGGGTCAGGAAGGTCCCCTGGAGAAGGGAGTAGCTACCCATTTCAGTATTCTTGCCTGGAGAATCCCATGGACAGATGAGCCTGGCAGGCTATAGTCTATGGAGTTGCAAAGAGTTGGACAGGACTGAGTGACTAAAACTTTCACTTTCATCCATTTATTCAGTAAATATCTTTTCAGAATCTATGAAATATAATGAGTAATTTATAGGGCACCAGATCAGGCAGATATAGGCTTGAATTCTGTCCTTGCAACTTACTAATTGTGTGATGGTAGTCAATTTCCTACACTGTTTGTGCCTTATTTTCCTTGTGGGAGTAACACTCACATGCAGACACCTACTTACAACTACCTTATTGAGCTGTAACTGTTGTTTCTAATAATTTCATGAAATATCACAAAAGTCTTCTAATTTTCTCTGAATATTTTAAATAGTTCATGAGATTCTTTACTCCCATTTATGAGTTATTCCCTTTCCCAAATTTCTGATCTCTCCTTACTTAAATAGTTTGAGATTTTAATTGTATTTCATCTGACCAATGAGCATAGAGGTACCCAGGCTGTGTTCATTGTACCCCTCTTTCTTTTAAAATACCATGGGCATGTCCTGATTCATAATAGGTGTTTAATAAACAGTTGCTGAATCAAAGACTTCTTTCAGACACTGTATTTTGTTTTTATTGTCCTTGTGTCTCTCATTTTGAGCAGTTGTCCTATGTTAAACACCGCACTTGGCACCATTCATCCATTTTCTCATTTAGATATACTTATTATCTTCCTTTTGGGGCTTCCCAAGTGGCACAGTGGGAGAGAGTCTGCCTGCCAAGACAGGAGACCCAGGGTTTTGATGACATGGGTTTGAGACATGGGTTTGATCCATGGGTTGGGAAGATCCCTTGGAGGAGGAAATGGCAACCCACTCCAGTATTCTTGCCTGGAGAATCCCATGGACAGAGGAGCCTGGAGAGCTACAGTCCATAGGGTCTCAAAAGAGTCAGACATGACGGAGTGACTGAGCATGTACACACATGCACGTCTTCCTTTTATAGTTACGGAGATGGAGTTTGTGGGATTCTTTTGCATAAAGTCACAAAGTTTGAGCCTTCATCAGCCTGATCCCAGAGGCCAACCTTAATCACCACAGTATTTTGCCTCAAGACCACCCATCACTGTGGTAATGGGACCTCAACTCAGGAGCACTGGCTTCTTGGTTGTCAGAGTCATCATTAGACCCTCCACCAGGGGAAATGAGTCAAAAAGCTGTTCATTCCCTCCCAACGAGCTCCCTCCACCTGGACTAACATGGCTATTCCCCAGGGCCGCATTCTAGCCTGGCACACACACTGCGAGTGAAAAACCTGGGGAATCAAACTCCAGCTTTAGCACCATAAATACTCCACCTAATCACCCTCCTAAATCATCAGATTGCGTCCCCAGATTGCTAACTTTCCCTCTTCATTCCCCTCTGCCTCTCCTGAGGTTTTCACAAGCCTTTCCTTCCCAACTAAAACCAGATATGTACGGATGGCATTATGTTTCTTCACAGCTAATAGCTAGACTATGAAATCATTCAACAGGCAACTCCCAAGCCATGGGAATCCGTCATAACAGATTTCCTTCATTTTTATAACCCTGAAGATGGAAGAGGGGCCAGGAGGTGGATGAAGGAGAGGGATACTGCCAGGTATTGTTAACTTTGTCCCTGGGTAGTTGAAAAGAGAGCAGCCCAGGTCAGATTGGAAGCAAGATCTCCTTGGAAAGGCTGGGGCATAACAGGGGACTGGTTGAGCCATACTGGATTGATTATGAAGCAGGAAGTGAAATCTGACATGGCTGACACTTAACACCCTCACACACATCCTGACTCCTAGACGATGAGAATAAAGATATTGTATTTTCAGTGGCACTGACATTTTTATACCTCTTAACGAAAGGGGGAAAACTTTTTTGGTTTAGGTTGAAAGGATAAGGAAGCAGAGAATGCCTTCATAGACTTTGGGAAGATAGGAGCTGTGAATAGGAAGTTGTATACGGAAGGAAACATCAAATCCCATATTTTGGGTGAATAAAGAAAACGAGTTAGCCTCAGCCTGCTCTAAGAATAACATGGATGAGAGAGCAAAAAAAAAAAGAAATAGCAATTCAAACAGAGAAATCCAATATTGACTTCTTTATTACCTGAAATAGTTCAAGCTCTTTTTCAATGTTTTTACTCCCAGTGCATTCAACAATTTCCAGAACTGAAAATATTTTCAAAACTGCATTAACCCTTTAAGGCTACTTGAGGATATATGGAAGTGAAGCATGACTCTGAGTGTCTAGATCAATAGCACATCTTGATTTGACAAAAAGATGACAATTTATCATAATACAGTCCGGGGATTTGAACAGACCCCTGGAGTCACCCCTTTCAACAACCCCTGCCCCACCTCTAAGAACTTTCCTTTTGAGCATATGAAGGCAGGCAGGGGACTATTTCTGACCAGCTCTAAGAAATACAAGTGGTATTTCCCTCACTAAACTTTTTCCATGCATAACAGTAGGAAATTGTTTTATGCTAAACTTAAATCTCTCTCACTGTAATTGGTGACCATTTCTTCACTTTCCATATTGGGTGAAAGTGCAGAAGAGCCAGTTCACTGCTGTCTCTTTCATGGAAAGATGTGTAGACAATGTCCACTCTATTGTCTCCAGAGGGGTAGTTGGTCAGAGCTTTCTCTACAAAGAAGAGCCACAGCCCCCAAATAATATAATGGAGGTGAGGACCTCACTGGGGGTAGGCAGTGAGCCAGGAGTGGTACTGAGGGAAACACCATCGCTTATTATGGTGAGGGGCTTCCCTGCTAGTCCAGCGGTTAAGGCTCCTTGCTTCCACTGCAGGCGGCATGGGTTCGATCCTTGGTCAGGGAAGTAAGATTTCACATGCGCCATGTCATGGCCAAAATAATAATAATAATAAAAGAATTAAAATATTTTAAAAAATTATTATGGTGAAAACAGCAATAATAGCTACAAGAACATCTGACACCACAGTAGAATTTCATAAGATTTTAAGTATTTTCACATATATCACTTCATCTGACAGCCATTTTAATTCTTACTTTAAAAATACTTTTAACTTACGTACAACTCTTACCATCACAACAGCCCATTAATTTACAAAGAGAAAATAGAAAATTTTAAAGACTGTCTGACATCTTTTTAAAATGGATTTCATTCTTCTCCATGGCCAAAATAATAACAATAAAAGAATTAAAATATTTAAAAAAGTTATTATAGTAAAAACAGCAATAATAGCTACAAGAACATCTGACACCACAGTAGAATTTCATGTTTTGAGTATTTTCTTTTTAGTTCTTTTCTGCACTGCTTTCTACATTCGTGTGATTCCCATGACAGCAATTCTCTTTTTCTGCTTTCCACTTTCATTCTGTATGATTGCATAATTCTCTGTAGCTGTTTTTTTTTTCTTCTGCTTTCTACCCCAACTGCTATTAAACCTATCCCACAGCTCCCTCACAAACCTTCACAAAACAAACCAAAAAAACCAACAAAAATAACAAGGGCAACAAACCCAACAATAGCAAAAGGATGAACAATCTTTCAGTTACCTGGACCAAAAATTTCTTATTTTTCAGCAGAGAGTACATGTGTTGGTTCTGTCTCTCTTCACTCATTATACTTAGAAAGCTACTCTTTTCCTGCTCTTTTTTAATTCCTACCACCCCTTTGTGCCTGCATGCATGTGTGTGCGTGAATGTGTGGGAAATCCCTCCTAGGCTCTTCTTACTGTGCAGCAGAGACATATCCTGAGTCCCCTCTTGTTGGTGAGAAGTATTTGAATGTATTATGTAAGAAAACTGGCATTAGGAATTTGATCAGTTTTAGCTTGCTTTCTGGTTGAGTCAACAGCTACCTTGTGGAAAAGTGAAGGAATTTGGAGTCAAAGAGACAAAAAGCTATAAAATAAAAAATCTATTTTAAAAAAAGGCAAAAAAGATTTAGGTCAAAAAGACCTAGCCTTAACTATGGGACCATGGGAAACACACCCGTGGCTCCCTAGGCATCTACTTCTTTCAGCAACAATATAAGAATGGCTCTCTGTGAAATTTTCCTCATTATTGTTTCATCTGATTTTTTTTTTTTTTAACTTAACCTTTGCACATGGAATTCTAGTGGTTTTATAACCTCTGTGACACACGGTGGGTTTCCCTGGTGGCTCAGATGGTAAAGAATCTGCCTGCAATTCAGGAGACCTGGGTTCGATTCCTCGGTTGGGAAGATCCCCTGGAAGAGGGCATGGCAACCCACTCCAGTACTCTTGCCTGGAGAATCCCATGGACAGAGGAGCCTGGTGGGCTACAGTCCTTAGGGTCGCAAAGAGTCGGACACAATTTAATGACTAAGCACAGCACACAGCGCACATGGCACCCTGTACTCCTGTGTTGTCTTAGAGGGAAAGCAGTTGTTTCATCAATTGGACCTTTGTAAATAACCTTGGTTTCTTGTTTTGGAGATATTCTCTGCTACCACTAAAATTCAGCAAAAACAAAACAAAACACCAAAACAGAACAATCACCTTCCCTTTGCACCTGTGTGCTCTGGCTGCACCGTCATTTCCATTTTTCTGACCAGGCTTTGTGGAGAGTTTCCTGGACCAACTGTTTAACTGGAACTTACAAAGCTTATTGATCTTTACTTTACAGTACCGCCTTCTTGCTTCTCTCAAAAAATGTCCCTAACGGCTCCTTTCCTCCTTTCCACCAATTGTTTTCATCTTTCTCCCACTTGCCAGCAGGAGCTAAGGGTAAACTCTTGTCCCAGAGCAGCCTCTGCAGTGAGAACAGTCCTCCGTGCCGCTCTGCTTCAGAAGAGTTCCATCACGTACTCTCTGCGCTGCTGGGGCTGTGGCTCCGTTCTTGGATTCTTCCTTCTCTGATTAATAACCACCTTCTGTTTGGCTGTCACTTACCTTGATTCCACCCCCACCCCCTCTTAAAGGAGTCCGAGACAAAGCCTCTGCACCATCTCTCTTCCAGGCGGCCTTCCCCTAGGTGTCCTGTCTGCTGATCCCCTGCCACCTCTCCCTCTGGCCTCGAGGGGTGGAGCTGTGGCTTTGATTCTTCCTTAAGCTCTCCATCATTCAACGCTTTGATCCTGTCTTCATGAATCTCTGCCTTTTGGTCTTTGATTTCTGCTATTTCTGCTCAAATTTCCTCATCTTTTTTTTTTTTCCTTTTCAAGAATTCTATTAAATGATTACACAGCTGGAAATATCTATTCACCTCTTCAAAGCGGGTGACTTTATATTTTTCCCTTCAAAGCCCTCTCTCTCTTTCTTCCTTTCTCCCTCCCTCCTTCCCTTTTCTCCTTCCCTCTCTCCCTCGTTCATTTTGATCTAAACGTTCATTATTTTCTGAAAGCTTTGGAAGTAATACGGGGTATTCTTCGTTTCTCTTGTAGTTTAAATCTGTTCTTGTTTTAACAAGCACTTGTTCATCTTTTAAGTGCTTCTGCCAAATTGTTCACTTCTTAGAAATTTAATTTAAACTTTACCAAAGCATGACTAAAACTATCATTATTCATTTAAGACTCCTCAAAGTCCACCACAGTGGCCATAAATCCAATCCAGCCTATTTCTCCACATTTTTTGGCCAATGTATGCCACTCTTGGGTCATTTTCACAATTACCCCTTTCTCACCAGGTGTGTTAAAAAATCTTCTGTCAATTCCACTCTTCTAGTTGTGTGTAAATTTGGTTATAAACATAACAATAACTATTATAATGCTATTTTTCAGATAAAGTAATGTTTTATGAGGATTTATAGTGTTAGACATTCTACTAGACATTTTCTCACATTAATTTTTTTAGAGCTGTAAAATATTTTTTGAGGTAGGTAAAAATGTAGCAAAGCAATTTATAGGGTTTGCTTTAACATATACAGAGTTGATTGATAAAAGCTAAGTATTGACTTAAGTAATTACTATTGAGAAGGAAATGGTAACCCACTCCAGTGTTCTTGCCTGGAGAATCCCAGGGACGGGGGAGCCTGGTGGGCTGCCGTCTATGGGGTCGCACAGAGTCGGACACGACTGAAGTGACTTAGAAAAAAAAATTACTATTGAACAGCAGAATCAGAAATCAAATGTGTGTCTCCCAGTTTCTATTACATCACACACGTCATTTTTTACCTTAACTTTTTTGTCATTAAAAAGATCACGAAATCATGGACACAGTGAGAAATGGGGACAATAATCAGCTGCTGCTACTGCTAAGTCACTTCAGTGACTTATGTTAACATTATGTTAATCAGCATAGCTGATTAAATGTCAACATTTTACTGTATTTCTTTCAGAATTATCATTAGTAATATGACAATATTACTGGCATTTGTAGTAGCAGTAATAGTAGTAATTTTTACATAAATGAAATATTAAAATTGCAGTTGAAGAGCTCTCTGCACTCCAGCCCAACCCCATTATGTGGAATTTGGTGAATTATTGTTATTCCCAGCCAGGAAAGCCAAGCAGTAGTGTTGTGCTGGAGGAAGTGTTTAGTGTTTATTGAATGATTTTATTTGTGTTTTTGTTTGTCTTGTTTTACGTTGCTAAGGATGGTGTTTCTTTAATTGGTGTCTTATTACGTTTCCCTCTGCAGCATTAATAGATGGCTGAGGTCAGAGGGCATGGGTGAAAATAAAGCATCTCTCTACTTAATACATGAGTAGGGATGGGAGGTCCTGTGCTGTTCCCAGACTCTGTGGAGTAGTTTGAATTTCCCAGCACTACTCATGTCATTCCTTATTTAACTTTTGAGATTTTATAATTTTTGAAGAAAGGGATAAGCTGGGTGACTTCTTCCAGTTGAGTGTAAGGAGCACTTAATTATTTATGGAAGCTACTTTTAACAACAAATGTTAACAATGTCATTGTAAACGTGGTTTTCATTTTCCCAATTTCAAGTCACGTGGCATTAATAGAGGAGTTTGTACCCTACTCCTCCCAACTGGGGAATTGGGTTTGGGGAGAAATAGAGGATGTGTCTTATTAGAATGCTCATGGACAAGGCTGAGACCATTCCCAGATGTGCTAGTAACCTAGGACCAGGTGATTATGCTTCTAAAAGCCACAGACCTGAGCTCTTGTGTTTAAGAAGGCTGATAGAGAACTTACCTAGCTAGAGTTTCCATTATTTAAGAGGGACATTGGGCTTCTCTGATAGTTCAGTTGGTAAAGCATCTGCCTGCAATGCAGGAGACCCCGGTTCAATTCCTGGGTTGGGAAGATCTGCTGGAGAAGGGATAAGCTACCCATTCCAGTATTCTTGGGCTTCCCTTGTGGCTCAGCTGGTAAAGAATCTGCTTGCAATGTAGGATCCCTGGGTTGGGAAGATCCCCTGGAGAAGGGAAAGGCTACCCACTCCAGTATTCTGGCCTGGAGAATAGGATCTCAAAGAGTTTGAGTGACTTTCACTTTTGGGAATTTTAATAAAAGGAAAACATTTTCACAAAACTAATATTATAACAAAGAGTCAAATTAGCTTTGCTATAATAAAGCTAATAATTATATTAATGCATGCCTACTTGGATCAGAGGCAGTGGAAACTACAGTGAATATATATTTCCTCATATAATCCTCATAATTACCCTATTAAGTGTTCTTAGTCTCATTCTATAAATAAAGCAACCGAGGCTTAGAGAGTTTAAGCAGTTTATACAAAGTACCCAGTTATTATGTGAATAAAAAAAAAATTCTGTGTAAATCTGGTGATGGTTTCTTAACCACCAAGCTGGGAGCTAACCTTTTCCCTGCAGAGTCTGTCAAACTCTAGTATTAAATGTATTAAAATTATCAAGCAAAGGAGGAAAAAATTAAATGAAAACAAGAAAGATTTGTCTGTTCCTATATGTGTCTCCCCAGCAAACACTGCACATTAGCCATCCTCTCCAACCTATATTGCATTTTCAGTCATTTGACCTTTTATCTGTTTTGTGATCACATCAAATCACTTTAATCTTGTACAGCACGAAGTGCTAATAAAGGGAAGTTCAGAATAAAACATATTTTCCCCCTCTAGCTTTGCATTCCCTAGCTTTATGAACTGCAAGAGCACCTTCTTTGTTTTTGCACAACACACCTTTTCCCAAAGGAGTTACCAGAGTGTTTGTTTTTGTTTTGTTTTCCAAATAAAAGATAATAAAGATTACAAAATGAGTACTGTTTCAAGAATGTCATTTTCTTAGGATACGGAAAACAGCAAGCAGAGTCAGTCCCTGCTAGCACAATGCCTGTTGCATAGTAAATCATCAGTCAATGCTACTTAATATCGTTACTATCTTTAGTAGAAGACATCATGACAAGCATATTTGCAACAGCGCGAGCATGAGATATATGGAAATAAAGACATACAACGACAAAACGTTGAGACTTCTGATCTAGTCATCTTGGCATAAAAAATATCACAAAAAAACTTGACTCATTTTGAGTATATGGCAAACTTTTTCTTAGGCAAAAAAGACTTGTTTAATGTTTGCAGCCTGGTATTTCTAGTAGATATTACATTAACCAGGGTCTTATTTATTTCTGTTCTAAAAGGATAACCATGCATGAAATGAAGGAAGAGCCTTTACTTTCATAAGAACTTATATTCTTGCCTGAGGCTGAGATTCTGCAGTCATTTTCATAGTACTTACCTAGAATTTTCATGCACATTATTTTAGCCTTTAAAATGCTCTAATAGAAAAGCTGTAGCAATTTACAGACAGGGAAACTGAGCAGAGGTTCAGTGAGTTACTCAAGGACCGGGAACAAAATAGCCCACATTTTCCATCTCGAAATCAGGGTGTTTGGAAATTCAGCCTCCCATCTGTGGGTGTGAAGCACATTACCAGCACTAATTACCAGAATAAACTGTGGGAAATCCGCTTCAGAACGATGAATTATTAGGCTTGGATGGCAACAATTAATCATTACAAATTAATAAATGCATAGCATTTGCGTTTTCATTGTTGGACTAGCACTTTGCTTTTGTGCTCAGCCAAGGCACAGGGACGTTCCAGTTCCGATTTCCTGCTGTGTGGAGCATAACTGACTATCTGCTGATCTTCTGGGCCTCCGACTGGGGTCGCTCTTGGTGAACTATTTTTTAATATTCAAAATAAAACTATAATTTAAGACGTACAGCATACGTAGTATTATCATAATACATGCTATTTTTTCCCCCAGAGATTGAGCTACCATAATTATTTTGGTGTTTGTGTGTCTAGGATGTGCTTAGCATTACATAAGGCATCTTACTGCAAATTTCTGTCAAGGCTGTAGCTGAAAATTGTGTTCATCCATCACAAAATTAAATCCCACAAAGATTTATTTTATCCTAAACACTTTCTCACTCATCTAAATTAAAATCATCTAAAGACAAATATACCCAAGACATGGATTTGGGCTGAATATAATTTTTTATCACACCTGATTTTATAGAGCAGGAAAAGGAAACACAGAGAATTTAAGTAACTTTGCAAATGTCACTTGGCCAAGCTGATGGAGCATAAGAAGGAATTTGAACCAAGGCGATTCGGCTCTTAACCACTCTGCCTTATTACCTCCCAAAGTCTCACCCATTGGTTAAGCAACAAGATTCTAAGGAATAAGATTGGAAGTTAAAACAAGAAAACTTTGGTTTCAAATTCTGCCAGAAAAGATTTTCAACACAAAATTCTCTATCCAGATAAACGATTATATGTGGGCATAACTATTTTAGGTAGGTTGGAATAAAAAAAAATTACTTATTATAACTTTTCTCAGGATGATATTAAAACAAGACATGATTTTCAACAAAATTTAAAGTAAAAAAGGATTAGGAACACAGGTGGTCATCAGAAGGAATGTTCAGGATGTAGCTATGTAGGCATAGAAGCAAAACAGTACAAATTAGAGCAGAGGACAGGAAGTGATGTCTTTGGGAGTTTGTCAGATAAAAAGAGACATATCTGAGTATATGGAAAATAATATTGATATGCTTGTAGCAGAAAGATCGGAACTCTTGAAAAGAGATCAAATTATTGGTTCATAGAAAACTAAACAAATGAAAAATTATAATAATGATGAACTCCAAAAACAGTAACAACAATAACAAAAATTAAGGGTTTATAAGAAAGGAGGGCCACATGAGTGAATAATACTTGGAAGATCATACGAATACAAGCGATGAATTTACCTAAAAATTGTGATCTAATTATGTTGGAAATCTGGGAGTAGGTAAATCTGGGATAATTGGTGTGGAAAAGCTAAACCCTTATCTCCGATGGTAGGTTGTCAATACATTATGTGTAAAATTAAAAGCAAGGACTTCCCTGGTGGTCCAGTGGTTAAGACTCTGTGCTTCTAAGAGCCCACGTATTGCGTGCTGTGGCTGAAAAATTTAAAAAAAAATAAGTTAAAAATTAGAAATGATACTCAGGTAGTAGAATCAACATGCTCTTCAAAAATACAGAAGCAACAATCAAGTGAAAATAGCCAGAAGGGTTGAGATCAGTTGATTTGGGGATAAAGAAATCTGAGGAATGGGACAGGGTGGATTTTAAGAATTATTTGACATTAGAAACTACAGTTATTATGGATATAACATTAAAATGATTTAAAATTTAAAAATAAAAATACTTTTCCAAGTGTTGCCCAATACAGCAAAAAAGATTCTGGATTAGGAACAGAACTAGGGAGGAGAGAGAGCCGTGATTGCCTCCAGAATCCCAAAGTGGGCCTTTAAAATCTTTGTCTATGAACTGTTAGATGGGCAGACTTTAAAGGGAGGAATGTGACATGTGAATTTGAAATGCTGCTCCCCAGTCCTCGGGTCATGAACTGTGAAGAGAAGGTCACCAATTGTTTTTTTTTTTTTTTTTGCTGTTCCCATCAACGCGGGCACAGACCTGAGGTCCTTGAGCTCCAGCTCTTTCATGAACTCATGGAGAGCCACCAGCTTCTCAGATGTGCCCCAACCCTGGCTTCCCCACAAAAATCTTGGAGCTGCCAGCGGAGTTAGAATAGGCATCCTCTGGGCTTCCCAAGTGATGCTAGTTGTAAAGAACCCACCTGCCAATGCATGAGACGTAAGAGACGTGGGTTCAGTCCCTGGATAGGGTAGATCCCCTGGAGGCAGGCATGCAACCCACTCCAGTATTCTTGCCTGGGGAATCCCATGGACAGAGGAGCCTGGGGTCGGGGGAGGGGGCTATGGTCCATAGGGTTGCAAAGAGTCTGCTGAAGTGACTCAGCACACACAGGGATCTGTTAATCAGGCAGGTGACAGGACCTCATCTCTTCAGTCTCTCTTGGTGACTGAATGAGCCAATGCAGCTCCGGTTCAGTGCTCTGCCTCAGTGTGTGTGCACATCCTTGGATTTCCTGCTTTCGTGACACTGAGCATGAGGCGTAAGGTCCAAGATTTCGACTGGCTTCAGGGTGGTAGATGCCAGCCTTATGACTTAGCCCAGTGCGGACATTAGCCCAAGTCAGGCACGCCAGCTTTTCAAAGGGCCCCGTGTCTAGGTGTGGCCTTCTCCAGTTTACAATAATGTGATTTCCTATTTCTTATTTGTCTGCTGAGCTTTTCACGTCTATTCCTTGGCAACCCTGCTGGTGGGGAGGGGAGTAGATGGTTTGCAAGGCAAGATTCAGGCAGACCTGGGTCCTTGATTTTAATAATCATTAGAACACACACACAAAGCACTTAAAATTGTATCAGATCAGATCAGATCAGTCGCTCAGTCGTGTCCGACTCTTTGCGACCCCATGAACCGCAGCACGCCAGGCCTCCCTGTCCATCACCAGCTCCCGGAGGTCACTCAGACTCGCATCCATCGAGTCAGTGATGCCATCCAGCCATCTCATCCTCTGTCGTCCCCTTCTCCTCCTGCCCTCAATCCCTCCCAGCATCAGAGTCTTCTCCAATGAGTCAACTCTTCGCATGAGGTGCCCAAAATACTGGAGTTTCAGCTTTAGCATCATTCCTTCTAAAGAAATTCCAGGATTGATCTCCTTCAGAATGGACTGGTTGGATCTTCTTGCAGTCCAAGGGACTCTCAAGAGTCTTCTCCAACACCACAGTTCAAAAGCATCAATTCTTCGGCGCTCAGCCTTCTTCACAGTCCAGCTCTCACATCCATACATGACCACAGGAAAGACCATAGCCTTGACTAGGCGAACCTTTGTTGGTAAAGTAATGTCTCTGCTTTTGAATATGCTATCTAGGTTGCTCATAACTTTCCTTCCAAGGAGTAAGCGTCTTTTAATTTCATGGCTGCAGTCACCATCTGCAGTGATCTTGGAGCCCAGAAAAACAAAGTCTGACACTGTTTCCACTGTTTCCCCATCTATTTCCCATGCAGTGATGGGACCAGATGCCATGATCTTCGTTTTCTGAATGTTGAGCTTTAAGCCAACCTTTTCACTCTCCACTTTCACTTTCATCAAGAGGCTTTTTAGCCCCTCTTCACTTTCTGCCATAAGGGTGGTGTCATCTGCATATCTGAGGTTATTGATATTTCTCCCGGCAATCTTGATTCCAACTTGTGTTTCTTCCAGTCCAGCATTTCTCATGATGAACTCTGCATATAAGTTAAATAAACATGGTGACAATATACAGCCTTGACGTACTCCTTTTCCTATTTGGAACCAGTCTGTTGTTCCATGACCAGTTCTAACTGTTGCTTCCTGACCTGCATACAGATTTCTTAAGAGGCAGATCAGGTGGTCTGGTATTCCCATCTCTTTCAGAATTTTCCATAGTTTATTGTGATCCACACAGTCAAAGGCTTTGGCATAGTCAATAAAGCAGAAATAGATGTTTTTCTGGAACTCTCTTGCTTTTTCCATGATCCAGCGGATGTTGGCAATTTGATCTCTGGTTCCTCTGCCTTTTCTAAAACCAGCTTGAACGTCAGGAAGTTCACGGTTCACATATTGCTGAAGCCTGGCTTGGAGAATTTTGAGCATTACTTTACTAGCGTGTGAGATGAGTGCAATTGTTCGGTAGTTTGAGCACTCCTTGGCATTGCCTTTCTTTGGGATTGGGATGAAAACTGACCTTTTCCAATCTTGTGGCCACTGCTGAGTTTTCCAAATTTGCTGGCATATTGAGTGTAGCACTTTCACAGCATCATCATTCAGGATTTGGAATAGCTCCACTGGAATTCCATCACCTCCACTAGCTTTGTTTGTAGTGATGCTTTCTAAGGCCCATTTGACTTCACATTCCAAGATGTCTGGCTCTAGGTCAGTGATCACATCATCATGATTATCTGGGTCTTGAAGCTCTTTTTTGTACAGTTCTTCTGTGTATTCTTGCCACCTCTTCTTGATATCTTCTGCTTCTGTTAGATCCACACCATCTCTGTCCTTTATTGTGCCCATCTTTGCATGAAATGTTCCTTTGGTATCTCTGATTTTCTTGAAGAGATCCCTAGTCTTTCCCATTCTGTTGTTTTCCTCTATTTCTTTGCATTGATCACTGAAGAAGGCTTTCTTATCTCTTCTTGCTATTCTTTGGAACTCTGCATTCAGATGTTTATATCTTTCCTTTTCTCCTTTGCTTTTCGCTTCTCTTCTTTTCACAGCTATTTGTAAGGCCTCCCCAGACAGCCATTTTGCCTTTTTGCATTTCTTTTCCATGGGGATGGTCTTGATCCCTGTCTCCTGTACAATGTCACGAACCTCATTCCATAGTTCATCAGGCACTCTATCTATCAGATCTAGGCCCTTAAATCTATTTCTCACCTCCACTGTATAATCATAAGGGATTTGATTTAGGTCATACCTGAATGGTCTAGTAGTTTTCTCTACTTTCTTCAATTTCAGTCTGAATTTGGCAATAAGGAGTTCATGGTCTGAGCCACAGTCAGCTCCTGGTCTTGTTTTTGCTGATTGTATAGAGCTTCTCCATCTTTGGCTGCAAAGAATATAATCGATCTGATTTCGGTGTTGACCATCTGGTGATGTCCATGTATAGAGTCTTCTCCTGTGTTGTTGGAAGAGGGTATTTGCTATGACCAGTGCATTTTCTTGGCAAAACTCTATTAGTCTTTGCCCTGCTTCATTCCGTATTCCAAGGCCTTCAGTTATAACAACAACCATGAAGAACAAACAATCACACCTATTTTATACAAAACACAGGTTTTATGTATAAATATAAGACGTCAAGCACACACTGTTTACAGTCTTGCCCTATCACAAATCCTACACAAAAGACCAGCCTTGTTATTGATTAAAGACCTGGAGAGGTTCATGAAAGCCTCTCCAAGCAGCTGTGGAAGTCTATTGAAATTATATTTTCATGAAATTTTAAAATAATAATCATTGATTTTCTATGGAGGAAACAGGAACAAAAGAATGCATAAAACCAAAAAAATAAAAATGCAAGGCTTATGTTAGGTAAGGAATTAATAAATATTGGAAAAAGATCCAGTGTTCCAGTTTGCTGATATTAAACTAATAGTTGTAGCTTTTTAACCTAGATAATTTCATTTTTGAAATGAGAATCATATTCTCTTACTCAGATGGTGGAACTCTAATCTTTTGCAACTGAATCATCACTTTCATTCCTTACATGAGACACTAGCACATTTTTTTTTCTATAGGTACTTGCTAAATCTCTGTGAAAAAAAGTATATGCATTTGTGATACAACTATTTATATTAATTTCTCTCATTCTCAGGAAAATCAGATCTTGTCACTTAAATTTCAGTTTTTTCAGTAATTTTCTCATGAGAATTTGGGAATCTTAAGCCTATTCTCTCTCACCTAAACTGCTACTTTTTAAGTTTTATTAATTATTTACTTATCTATTCATTTATGTTATTGAAGTATAGTTGATTCATAATGCTGTGTTAATTTCTGCTATAGAGTGAACCATGAACTTCCAGATGTTCAGCTGGTTTTAGAAAAGGCAGAGGAACCAGAGATCAAATTGCCAACATCCGCTGGATCATCCACAAAGTAAGAGAGTTCCAGAAAAACATCTATTTCTGCTTTATTGACTACCCCAAAGCCTTTGACTGTGTGGATCACAATAAACTGTGGGAAATTCTGAAAGAGATGGGAAAACCAGACCACCTGACTTGCCTCTTGAGGAACCTGTATGCAGGTCAGGAAGCAATAGTTAGAACTGGACATGGAACAACAGACTGGTTCCAAATAGGAAAAGGAGTACGTCAAGGCTGTATATTGTCACCCTGCTTATTTAACTTCTATGCAGAGTACATCATGAGAAATGCTGGGCTGGAGGAAGCACAAACTGGAATCAAGATTGCTAGGAGAAATATCAAAAACCTCAAATATGCAGATGACACCACCCTTATGGCAGAAAATGAAGAACTAAAGAACCTCTCAATGAAAGTGAAAGAGGAGAGTGAAAAAGTTGGCTTAAAGCTCAACATTCAGAAAACTAAGATCATGGCATCCAGTCCCATCACTTCATGGCAAATGGATGGGGAAACAATGGAAACAGTGTCAAATTTTATTTTTCTGGGCTCCAAAATCACTGCAGATGGTGACTGCAGCCATGAAATTAAAAGACGCTTACTCCTTGGAAGGAAAGTTATGACCACCTAGACAGCATATTAAAAAGCAGAGACATTGCTTTGTAAACAAAGGTCTGTCTAGTCAAGGCTATGGTTTTTCCAGTGGTCATGTATGGATGTGAGAGTTGGACTATAAAGAAAGCCGAGTGCCAAAAAATTGATGCTTTTGAACTGTGGTGTTAGAGAAGACTCTTGAGAGTCCCTTGGACTGTATGCAGATCCAACCAGTCCATTCTGAAGGAGATCAGTTCTGGGTGTTCATTGGAAAGTCTGATGTTGAAGCTGAAACTCCAATACTTTGGCCACCTCATGCGAAGAGCTGACTCATTTGAAAAGATCCTGATGCTGGGAGGGATTGAGGGCAGGAGGAGAAGGGACGACAGAGGATGAGATGGTTGGATGGCATCACCTACTCCATGAACGTGAGTTTGGGTAAACTCCGGGAATTGGTGATGGACAGGGAGGCCTGGTGTGCCTCAGTTCACGGGGTCGCAAAGAGTTGGATATGACTGAGTGATCGAATTGAACTGAACTGAAGAGTGACTCAGATATATATTGAATCTAATTCCCTGTGCTGTACAGTAGGACCTTGTTTATCAGCCTACATATACCAGTTTGCATCTTTAAATCCCAAACTCCTAGTCCATCCCTCTCCATCCCTCCCCCTCCACCCTTGGCAACCACAGTCTGTCCTCTCTGCCTGTGAGTCTGCTTTTGTTTCATAGATAAGCTCATTTGTGTCATATTTTGGATCTCACATATGAGTGATGTCATACAGTATTTATCTTTTTCTTTCTGAGTTACTCCACTTAATATGATTATCTCTTGGTCCATCCATGTTGGTGCAGATGGCATTATTTCATTCTTTTCCATGGTCTGTCATTCACCTAAATTTTTAATTTCAGACGAGGATCCAACTCAAGGCAATGCTCATTGGGGGTGGGCTTTCTGGGAACATGTGTAACTGCAGAGTCTGACTTCTTTGCCATGAAATTATCTAAGTTGAGTTATTTTTCACTTGAAGTCTTCTATTACTTATCCAGCTTCATTTTTTTTTAAAGCCTAAACATTTTTACAGCAAGGAAGTTATTCAAGTGTGTTGAAATGTTAGTCTCCCAGTGAAGACTCTTAAAACAACATATTATTTCAGCACTCCTGTCTTCAAGGACCAGTTGTTTCAACATTCCCTGAGTTTCAACCCATGTCACAGCCAAGCCTTTCTTCAGCATGTATCTGAAGATTTACATTTCCACCCACTTGGACGGGAGACTCTGATATCGGTCCAGCCATGTTGGAGGCAAGGTTGGTGAAGTTTAATTACTCTCATTATATTCACTGTATCATTCTTTCTTCATACTGTTATTATTATTATTATTATTTTTGGCTGCACCGCATGGCAAGTGGGATCTTAGGTCCCCAGTGAGGGATCCAACTCACACCTCCCGCATTGGAAGAATGGGGTCTTAACCACCAGACTATCAGGGACTCTCTGTTATTATTTTAGAAGAAAAGTTAGCACTGATTAAAATAAAAATCCAAATGGAAGTTCTGATTATACTGACTCACATTAAAAAAAAAAAAATTTCAGCCCTCCTCCAACCCATGTTTATCAACTGCCACAAACAATCATCAATTCTTTTCCTCAAGTAGTAAGATTATTCTTTTACCATAAGTAACACCATCTTCAGGGTATAGCACCTTATTCAAAATTAGAAATGGTGTCTATCAACTCCTGAATGTTATTCATTTTACTCCCTGACTCCTCATAATAAGTGCCACCCATGAATTTTGATTTATCTTTGTTACAATAATAAAGTTAGGTAAACTAAAGAAATATTATGAAGCAAAGAAAGTGTGAATTACTACTGCAGACACCATGGAGGAAATGCAGATCAGTGAATGTCAAAGCGTGCCCTGCCAAGTTGAATAAGTCATACATGATCGGCCATTGTAAATACTGTACAAATGTATGAATAAATTACTAGGGGAATATGGAGGGAGAAGAGATGGACTCAACAGTTTCGACGTGTGAAAGAGAAAGGCTACCAACATAGCCGTATAGAAAAATCACCCTCATTGAATCCTCTCAAATCCTCTCGCGTTTTTCCCACTTGTTCTCACAAAGATAATCTCCCCTCCGTCACAATCCACACTCAACACCCTACAAATTATTGTCTGTACTTTTAGATGGATTTCACATGCCTTTTCTTCACGTTTCACCCTCTCGACGGCCTCCTCCCAACACAGCCACGAGCGGCATCGCCCTTGTGGTGAGCAGAGTACAGGCCAGGCCAGGAGGCCTTGCGTGAAAGAGGAGTTGCTGGTGGTTTGGCTGAGAGAACAGAAGTCTTGCCAAAGATGACTTTGCTGCTCGCTTTAACAGTGATGCATGGTGGCCGCAAAGCTGTTTTCCCCAAGGGGCTGAGAAACAGTTCATGAAAAACGACGTGATGGCAAATGGAGATTCTCTTGGGGGTCCCTCCAGGCTCACGCAGGGAAGGTACACCCTGCTTTGGCCAGAGGATATTTAGCATTATTTCCACTGACCACAGACTTTGAAGCCCTGTGTGTGCTTTAAATAAAGGGCCTCCTCCGCTGTGATACTGAAAGCTTCACAGACACAAGTCATGGGGACCACACCTCCACTCTAAACCACAGATGCGGCCACATCGTTCACTGACTCATTGTTCTGTGTTTACAAAGCCCTTTCTCACCCTGGGGTCCAACACTGAGAAAGGCCGTTCATTTCTACTTGAATTCCCAGAATATTTCTGAAACTTCTCTTGCTTATTCTTCAAGCCGTTCCTTCTATAAAAGGAAGAATATCTTACCCTGTTCTCATAGAAGTTTTGTGTAATAGATGTAAAATAAGCTGAGAGAAACAAAACGATAAGATGTAAAAAAAAAAAAAAAAAAAAAATCCCCACTGCTCTGCTAGCGTAACCAAGAAAAAGACAGACATCTGACTCGGCTTTTTAAAATTTCATTTTATTTATGTATTTATATTTGGCTGTGCTGGGTCTTCGTTGTTTTGCAAGGGCTTTTCTCTAGATCTGGTGAGCGGGGACAACTCTCTAGTTGCGGTGTGCGGGCTTCTCACTGGGGTGGCTTCTCTTGTCTCAGAGCACAGGCTCTGGAGCAGGCAGGCTTCAGTAGCTGCGGCACTCAGGCTCTGGAGCAGGCAGGCTTCAGTAGCTGCGGCACTCAGGCTCTGGAGCAGGCAGGCTTCAGTAGCTGCGGCACTCGGGCTCTGGAGCAGGCAGGCTTCAGTAGCTGCGGCACTCGGGCTCTGGAGCAGGCAGGCTTCAGTAGCTGCGGCACTTGGGCTCAGCAGTTGTGACCCATGGGTTTAGCTGCCCTACGGCATGTGGGATCACCCCAAGACCAGGGATCGAACCTGTGTCCTCTGCATTGGCAGCTGGATTCCTATTCACTGTACCACCAGGGAAGCCCCTGACTTGGCTTGTTTTCAAAAAAATTTTTACTGGAGCATCATTGCGTTACAATGGTCTGTTATTTTCTGCTGTACAGCAAAGTGAGTCAGCCTTTGAATTTAACATTACAAAAAGCAAGGTATATAGGATTGGCAGAAAGTGAAGAGGAACTAAAAAGCCTCCTGATGAAAGTGAAAGTGGAGAGTGGAAAAGTTGGCTTAAAGCTCAACATTCAGAAAATGAAGATCATGGCATCCGGTCCCATCATTTCATGGGAAATAGATGGGGAAACAGGGGAAACAGTGTCAGACTTTATTTTTCTGGGCTCCAAAATCACTGCAGATGGTGACTGCAGCCATGAAATTAAAAGACGCTTACTCCTTGGAAGGAAAGTTATGACCAACCTAGATAGCATATTCAAAAGCAGAGACATTACTTTGCCAACAAAGGTTTGTCTAGTCAAGGCTATGGTTTTTCCTGTGATCATGTATGGATGTGAGAGTTGGACTGCGAAGAAGGCTGAGCATCGAAGAATTGATGCTTTTGAACTGTGGTGTTGGAGAAGACTCTTGAGAGTCCCTTGGACTGCAAGGAGATCCAACCAGTCCATCCTAAAGGAGATCAGCCCTGGGATTCCTTTGGAAGAAATGATGCTAAAACTGAAACTCCAGTACTTTGGCCACCTCATGGGAAGAGTTGACTCATTGGAAAAGACTCTGATGCTGGGAGGGATTGGGGGCAAGAGGAGAAGGGGACGACAGAGGATGAGATGGCTGGATGGCATCACTGACTCGATGGACACGAGTCTGAGTGACCTCCGGGAGTTGGTGATGGACAGGGAGGCCTGGTGTGCTGTGATTCATGGGGTCGCAAAGAGTCGGACATGACTGAGGGACTGATCTGATCTGATCTGATGGAAACTGATGATCTTTTGGACTCATGTCTTTCTAATTCATCAAATATGTGTTTGGCACCCTCTGGGCTCCAGGCACTGGACTATATATTGGGATTTGATTATGTAGTCCCCAAACTCAAGGAGCTCACTGAATATGCAGACAGGAGAGAGTCAACATCCCTGGGAATGCTGCACGGTGAGTGTTGAAACAGCTGGGATGTGCATCACCTTGGGAACCAGAGGTGGTACCCAGAGGCAGGACCTAGCTCCACTGTGCAGAGGAGATCGAATAGCCTAAGAGGAAGAGAAAATATTTGCCCTGGGTGTTTAAAGGTGAGCCCAACCATCTCCTTGGTTTACACACGGAAGCAAATGAGACCCAGAAAGATGTCTAGACAGGCATTGAGGCCTGCAGGTAACAGGTCAGCCTTGCCACAGTCAGAGAAGAACAAAGAGGAGGGAGAGATGGGAGCACAGAGAGCTCAGCGGTGCTGACGGACTGGAGCAGGCCAGGGAGGGGGTCAAGGTAGTTCAGCAACAGCAGCAACTGCTAGGAGCCCACTGGGATCCTTCAAAGGAAAGCCAACTCCAAGAAGAGATCAGAGGTGACCCCCAAGAAGTGCGTGCCAGGACTCTTCCAACTAAGCTCTGCAGGAGAATATATACATATATGTGTATTAATCACTCAGTCCTGTCCAACTGTTTGCGACCCCACAGACTGCAACCTGTCAGGCTCCTCTGTCCAAGGGATTTTCCAGGCAAGAATACTGGAGTGGGTTGCTATTTCCTCCTCCAGGGGATCTTCCCCACCCAGGGATTGAACCTGTGTCTCCTGTGACATTTGAATTGGTAGGGAGATTCTTTACCTCTGAAGCACCTGGGAAGCCCTGAGGCACCTCGTAACAGTCCATTAATGCTCCCCGTGTGGACACAGGAGCCAAATCTGGGACACTTTGAGCATCACAATGATTATGCAAAGTAGTGAACTGTAAACCATTGAAAAAACTCAAGTCCTGGCAGATAATAAGTAGAAAAACAAATAGATGGGGAGAAGGGGGACTTCTAATTACAATAGAATACTGGGTGCCTATCAGTAAATGGAGAAGCTGATGGAGACAGGAAGTTATCACTTGCCACCATCACAGTAGACTGTAAAGATCAGGCAAGAGTCAATCCAAACTGCACTAAATGAGAAAACGTGCTATTCAGGACTCATTTGATGAACTCTGAATACGAACTTCCAACTAAACCGTGTTCAATTGACTGTCTCAGCTAACTATACCGCAATCATGTGAAAGAACAGTCTTGGTCTTAGGGAATTTACAGTTAAGTATTTAGGGGTAAAGAACATGAGGAATACAATTTACCCTGGAAATTTACTGAGGAAAAAAAAATAGCCAGGTGAGAGTGTATGCTATGCTATGCTAAGTCACTTCAGTCATGTCCGACTCTGTGTGATCCCATAGACGGCAGCCCACCAGGCTTCCCCGTCCCTGGGATTCTCCAGGCAAGATAGACGTATAGAGCAAATGACAAAGCAGACAGGGTTAAATGTTAAGAAGAGGTGAACCTGGGCAGAAGGTATACGGGAACTTCTGTACTACCCACACACCCTCTGTCTCAGCCCTCTGGATGCCCGCATACAGCACCCGCGCGGTTCCGCATCCAAGGATTCAGGCAGCTGGCCGGGCTGCATCACTTTATACAAGAGACTGAGCGTTCACAGAGTTTCGGGTCGGCTGGGGTTCCTGGAACCAACCTCCCTCATATACTGGGGCCAACTGTATTCTTCAGTTTTCTGTAAGTTTAAAATTATTTCTGAATAAACAATTTTATTTTTTTTATTTTTATTTTATTTTATTTATTTATTTTTTTTGCTTAACTTTACAATATTGTATTGCTTTTACTATACATCGGGATGGATCCTGAATAAACAATTTTAAATGCACTGCCACATGTTAGGGAAAGGTCTGCTCCCTGGATTTCTGCAGATGGCGAGGAGAACCCGCCGGCTGCACTGCGAGAATGTCCACCATTAACCTGGGGCGGCTCCTCCCCTCTGCCTTTGGTCTGCTGGGAGACCCAGCGCTAATTATGCTGGTAACGCAGGAGGTGTGCAGGAGACGTTTGTGGAAGGTTGGAGGTAGGCAGTGCAATCACATCGTTGTATAGCAAGCAATTCAAAGTTATTTATGGCTGGTTGTTCTTAACTTTTCCTAGCCGTCTGAGACCAAGCCTTGCACTGGCTCTGTTCCCTGACCTCTAGACTCCCACCTTGGGGTTCTAAGACAGAAATGGCTACAACCAGATTTTTGGTCTGAAAAATTTTTTTCTTTTATTCTTTTTTTTCTCCTCCTACTCCCTGCCTCTCACTCTGCTACTGTGGCTGCTGCTGTTTAAAGAAAAGATAAGGAGACACTGGAAGTATATTGAACGTTTCTCTCTAAAACTATACGAAGAGCTTTACAGAAGTAATTTTGTTTAAAACACAACACCCAAGACGTGCGTCCTGTTTTTCAGGTGATGGAATCGTCATTAATCAGTATCTTGGCTAAGGTTTCTTGCCTGGTCTCCCACACCCCTCTAATCCCCTACTACATGTTTCCACAGAGAACGCTGATTCCCAATTCTAAAGAAGGCAAAGGAAACAAGCTTGGGAAAAGTCTGCAAAGAGAAATAAGCTTAGTGTAGGTATGGTGTTCATGTTTTAAAAGCACTAGGCTTTAATGAGCATTCCTGGCAAGTCTGAAGTAATGTGAGAAGAACTCTGCTGCCCTCTAGTGGACATTCTGCGCTATGACGCCCTTCAAGATCGCAGTTCCGCCCTTGTGAAATCAATACCCGAAAAAATCATCAAGAGGTGCATACAGAATCCATTTTATTTTTACGTCATATCTTGGGGAAGAGCCTTTTCAATTCTGGACCATACTATGGCTTCTCCTGAAAATTAACCAAATGGCTGTCACCATTCACACCCTCATGTTGGACTAATCTTTTTTTTTTTTTTTTTAAGATACAAACTACAGGAGAATTAACAAAACGATTTTTTACGTATTCTAAGTATTTAATATTTATGATACACTTGTGGAGTATATATGAATAGCTTCAATTTATAAATGAAAAATCCGAAGCTTAAAGATGTAGAGAGACTTTCTCAAGTCTCTACAATTTTAGTTAATTTTAAGTTAATAGTAAGGCTGAAATGTGAATGTATTTCTTCTTTATTTAGAAACATTTTGGGGGGATGTGGACCATTTTAAAAGTTTTTATTGACTTTATTACAATTCAGCTGCCCGTTTTTTTCTTTTTTACATTTGTTTGGTCTCGAGGCATGTGGGAACTTAGCTACCAGACCAGGGGTGAAACCTGCATCCCTTGCATTGAAAGGTGAAGTCTTAACCACTGGACCACCAAGGAAGTCCCCATTCTGCTGGGGTAAGTCACAGTAGGCAGAGATTTTGAAACATTCCTGACAGATGGGGAGCCCGTCAAGTGAGAGCCTGGTCAGAGCTTCCTAACTGAGTCCATGCTGCCGGGGCTGCAGGGCCACAGCTTTCAGAGAGGATTCTGGTTCCAGCCAGTCTTTCCCCAGCCTTTCCTCATCTCCCCGCTTTATATATCCCCACTTTATCTTATATAGTTTTCCATCAAAAATATCGACTAGGTTTGAAAGGCAGAAAAAAATCAAGACATAGAAACCATTAGGGAAAGAAAAAGCCTGTTTTGCCTTAAATGATAATCTGCAAGGGGGGTTAGCTGGTAAACAATTTTCTGAAAGTCCAAGGCCACAGATGTTTGACCCAGGATGGGAAATAACAGCCTTGGCCAGAGCCCCTGCGTCTCCCCTGCTGCTCCTTCCTGTAATTCTTCTTCCTGAGCCCCTGGCTGGGGCCGACCGTGGGCCCAGATGGCTCTGTGTGGACGCCCAGTGCGGCCTCCATCCTGGCCTCCCTGGGGGATGCTCACGGACTCCTCCTTCATCACACCTGCCTTCTCTCTGATAGGCCCTCAGTGTCTCCGCCGGCTCAGGTACCATCCCCACCCTGTCTGTAAAAAGCCCCGGCAGCCCCCTCAAGCACCCCAGAGGCTCCGTCCAGGGCTCACCTCTGCTCCTGTTCCCAGCCTTGCCTGGAGCTCAGTTTCCATCCCATGCCTTGTACTTTTGACTCCTCTTCCCAGGCCCCATAGCAAGATCCTCAAGGAATCGCTCAATTTTTTTTTTTTTTTTTCTATTTCACCATTTTCTACAATTGATATAGTGTAGTATTTTTTTTTGTTGTTGTTAAATTTTTGGCTGCTTTGGATCTTTGCTGCTGCGTGTTCTCTAGCTGTGGCACCCAGGCTTCTCACCGCGGTGGTTCTCTTGTCGTGGACCACAGGCTGGTCCAGGGCGTGTGGGCTCAGCAGTCGTGGGGCACAGGCTTGCTTGCCCTGTGCCATATGGGATCTTCCTGGACCAGGGATTGAACCCGTGTCTTCTGCAAGGACAGGCAAATCCCTAACCTCTGGACCACCAGGGAAGTCCCAGAATCACTCAGTTTTTTTCTCTTCCCCTGGAAGCCTTCCTCAGCTTTCTGTGAGCCTCATGCCATGTGGTTCTAGATGCCCTGTCCATACCTGAGCTGGACAAATGTAACTCCAGACCCAGATGCCGGTCATGGGGAGTTCAGACACTTAACGCAGCGCGTGGGAGCTTTTTTACAGCCTGTGGGAGCTGATTCGCACACATTAAAATGGCACATCAATGCTGCTGAATCCACTGCCTCTAATTCTTTCACAAGGATGCTGTTACTTGGTAAAGTCAAGTGCAGGCACCCGCGTCCACCCCTCGGGAGCTCCTCCTCTCCCTCTCTCAATGTGGCAGGGCCTCTGGATGGACAGCAAGCCTGCCTTTGACCCAGTGGTAACAGCTACAAGGTACCGGATCAGTGGTTCCAGCTGGCAGGGGTCTGGCTTCAGCAGCTGCCAGATGGGCAGAGCTGAGCAGTAATTCTTCAAGGGCTCCTGGGAAAGGTGAAGTCTTTCTCAGAGAGCTGAGGTCAAGAAACTTGTAGCCGATAGTAAGAAAAGAGCTCAAATGCATAATGTGAGAGAACAGACGGCTAGAGACTCCTCCCTACCTGCCAAAGGCCAGGTCTTATGAGCACCAATAAATTAGATTATTTTCTTCTTTGCTCCCAATATCTACGCAGCTGGGCCTCTGTTAATCATACCCCATGTCCCTACTGTTTGCCAGGAAAAACTGTTCAAATGAGTGGATGGAACATTTGCCATGGTTCTCTGGCTTCTGTGGCTAAAAAGCTTCTGGTCTAGATGGAATGTGAGGTTGAGACGGCAGCTGTCGCCTCTCTTTGTTCTAAGGATGTGAATCGAAACTGTCCAGCTTAAAGAAAGGAATTTTGCTTTGAGCTGGCAAGCTGCACACTTAGATCGGAGAAGCCACTTGCAAATGGCCTGTCTTCTTAGGAGACATGACTGGATTTACCCCAATCTTATAACTGACTGTGGCTTCCCTGGTGACTCAGACTATAAAGCATCTGCCAGCAATGTGGGAGACCCAGGTTTGATCCCTGGGTTGGGAAGATTCCCCTGGAGAAGGAAATGGCAACCCACTTCAGACTCTTGCCTGGAAAATCCCATGGATGGAGGAGCCTGTTGGGCTACAGTCCATTGGGGTTGCAAAGGAGTTAGACACGAGTGAGCAACTGTAACAACAACAACAAAACTATTTTGTAGCATAAATGCTGCTTGTAAGAGTGTTAAATTGTAGGGTCAGCTCATGAGTCAAGGAAGTGTATACATTCAGAACAACCCCTGAAAATTCCTTACAGTTCCCTTCAAATATAATACATGAGAGAGCCAACCCAGGCTAGGGGATGCTGACTCCTCTAATACAATCTGCGCCTTTCTGTGCAAGATACCTCAAGGTTAAAAGAGACGGCTCTTGTTGAAAGCCCATCACAGGTCCTGGAGCATAATAAGGCTGTACTGTGAGTTCATATTGCAACTGGGTTCCCAGGAGTGCTCTGTGAGTCAGAGCGGGACATTACTTTTTAATAAATATTTCTATTTATTTATTTGGCTGCACCAGGTCTTAGCTGCAGCGTGTGGGAACTAGTTCCCTGATCAAGGATGGAACCTGGGCCCCCTGCATTGCGAGGGTGGAGTCTTAGCCACTGAACCACCAGAAAGGTCCCCAGAGCAGGACATTATTATAGAGTTGTCCTGGATGGCACGTGACAAGTGGGGGGAGGATGAAGGATCAGATAGACAAGCTGAGTCACAGTGAGGCTCCAGCCAAGTCTTAACCAAGTTCCAGGGGATGCCCTGGATTTGGGACAGTTGAGGGCTGTCCCCACAGAGCTCTGCCAGCTGAGGGTGGCATTCCTGAAGGGAGCGACTGTGGGTCACATTCCCATGTCCACCAGTCCCAGTGATGCCCACAGTAAGTACTGGGGCTTCCCAGGTGGAGCTAGTGATAAAGAACCTGCTTGCCAATGCAGGAGATGTAAGAGATGTGGGTTCGATCCCCTGAGGAAGATAATGGCCAATCTGCTCCAGTACTATTGCCTGGAAACTTCCACAGACAGAGGAATCTGGTGGGCTATGTATGGTCTGTAGGGTCACAAAGAGCCAGACACAACTGAAGTGACTTAGCACAGTAAGTGTTATTATGATCGTTGCTATAGTTGGTTGGCCTTATCATGAAATTTTGCCTGAAACAAATTCCGTCATTGAAAGTTTGTGACGTCACTCAGCGAATTTGGTTTTATAGGAAATGGAACGTTGAGTCCTGGAGAGCCAGCCACCTCTTGGAGTCCCGGGGTAGCCAGGTCAAGGCGAAGGTCATTGCCCAGGTCCCTTACGTTCTGCCCTGCACTCACTCTTTCCCAGGTTATTCTCTCACTGGATCACAAGGTGAACCAAACCTGTGACATGGTCTCCACTATTATTAATGAGAGAAGTCATCCCAGACCCATATTTCTTTCACCGGAGTCTCAATATCTTTCTGAATCCAGTCTTCACCTTGGGGGACATTTAGGGACTAGAGATGCCTTTGGAAGAAATAGGATCTAGCTGGTGACTCTGGGGTGTATAGAAATAGGATTCATGAGATTTATAGGCATGAAAGCCTTTGGAGAGAATTTTCACGGTTATAAATGAGGTTTGGCATAGATGATGGTATAGTATGCATTTCTGCAAAAAGTAGCATGAAAGAGGAGATGTTATGGTGTTGTTACTATTGTTACTATCATGTATGATTTGAGGTCAATTATCTGTACTATTGTGATTGTGTAAGATTTGAGGCAAGTATTGTGTATATGGCCTTTCCCAGTGGCTCAGTGGTAAAGAATCTGCCTGCGATGAAGGAGACCCAGTTCTAATTCCTGGGTGGGGAAGAATCCCTGGAGGAGGACATGACAATCTACACCAGTATTATTGCCTGGAGAATCTCCATGGACAGAGGAGCCTGGTGGGCTGCAGTCCATAGGGTCACAAAGAGTTGGACACGACTGAGCGTCTTAGCATGTACGCATGCAGATTATGTATGTATTTGCCTCAGATAGAAGGTATTTTAATATATAAAGTATAGATATGCAATATTGGATAATCATCAGTACAAAAATAAAAAATAAGAGCTGAGAACTCAGGAGTCTGTGGGAGGGTCAATGTAGCCAGAATCCTATTCATCAAGTAGCCACTGCCCTTGAACGCAAAGGGCTTCCCTTGTGGCTCAGCTGGTAAAGAATCCACCTGCAATGTGGGAGACCTGGGTTCAATCCCTGGGTTGAGAATATTTGCTGGAGAAGGGAAAGGCTACCCACTCCAGTATTCTGGCCTGGAGAATTCCATGGACTGTGTAGTTCATGGGGTCGCAAAGAGTCAGACACAACTGAGCAACTTTCACTCACTCACTCGAACACAAAACTTAGCTCTCAAGCTTTGGGCAGCTGAGTAGGTCTCAGAGATCAGTAGCCTGCATGACACTTCCTCTTTAAGAAGGAGATCAGGGGTTTAGAGAGAGCCGAACCAAGCTTAGAGTAGTCCGCGCCTGTGGAAGATGCATCTGGGGACCTGGGAAGGAAGCCAGCCCTAAATTTCGTTTGACACTTGGGAATGTGTGTATGTGTCTTTGTGTTGGTATACGTGTGTGTGCATGGTTGAATCATCATATTTATCGCTGTGCAAATTTGCAGTGGCTTAAAATGTCTCAGCAGATCATATGTTCTGTGCAGGACCTATCTGTAGGTGCCCCAGGAATATTCAACCAGCATTAACCCTGTCAGAGAAAATACTTTTCTGTTACCAACTTCTAGGCAGATGACAAGTGCAATTGTCCGGTTGCCATTCTGGCCTCGGGCGTCTGAGCAGGATGTATTAATGAGGGCCAGGCTGCCTCAGGCATTGCGAAGGGCTATTTCTGGATCATTTAGCCATCTGACCGCCCCGCCCTCGAGTCACAGCCCCCCACTGCAGAGGTGTAGAGCACCCAGGGAAAGTCCAGGGAGGTTGAGATGGTGATGACCCTATGAAGTGCATTTTCCTTTGTAACAGGACTTTAGAACCACACACCCTGACTCCCTTACACGGTTCCACCATGACCTCCTGGGATCCCCAAGGGTCTGACCACAAGGCAAACACCAGTGTGGGCAAGTAACACGTTCTCTGAACTTGTCTGCATACACCCTCACTGATTGACACAATCGAAACCAGGTCTTTCTTCTTCCCCTTTGGTAAGACAAGAACATGATTGTACCTCTTATGGATCATCTTCAAAGACAGAAGACAGACAGTTCTGTTACCAGGTAATACACCAGTATGACTATTTGGAAAAGGGCGGGATGGTATTCGAAACTACCCTTTAAAAAAAATCTCCAATCTTATATAAAGCAGTGCTAGGGTTTTGCTTTAGTAGCCTTGTGCTCCAAATAAATAAAGGTTAATGAGGTTTTGCAAAGTGCCTCGTGAAACAGGTACTAATGTCAGTCTGTTTGTAAATAAGGAAACTGAGGCTTAGAGAATAGTCGTAACCAGTGGAAGGGTGAGCCTGGCTCAGTGCAGGATAAAACTCTTATCCATCACACACCACTTTCTTTCACTAAGATATTAAGATATTAGAGAAAAACAGAGAAGATTGATTTCATTTCTGCTACTCCAGGGTTCTTTTTGGTTCACTTCTCAGTCTTCACACCTACAGATTATTCTAATTAAAATTTGAGCTAAAAAATTGAAGTCGGCTTCCTAGGGTTGAGTTGTCTATTCCTAGCTGACACGAAAGCAGTTCAAACACCCCACTTCATACCTTCACTTCATACTGCATATTCACGCCCATGATGTCAAATATCTTAGCATCTTTGATAAAGCTCAGACCCTTAGTAATCAGGGGCTTCACAATCTGGTCCCAGGTAATCTGCTCTAACCCTTTGCATCTCCAGGCTCTTGGGTACCACAGACCAGGCTGATTGAAGGCCACCCAATCATGCACTGCAAGGGTGTCTGGTCAGGTCACGTTTAGTTATTCTCTTTGCTTGGAAAATTTGTTTCCCTTTCTTTATGTGGAAAATTTCAGTTTGTCCATCCTTGAAAAAGTAACCCAAGTGTTACCCCAACCTCCCAGGCAAAATAAGCCAGTTCTCTTTGATGTTTGAATGCGGTCGATTATAACTCGGTGTGAGGGTTCTCCGCAGAAACAGAATCAATAGGAGAAACCTGTATGTCTCTATCTACCTGTTGTCTGTCTGTCTGTCATCTATCTAGAGATACTTATTTTAAGGAATTCGCCCATGCACTTGCGAGGGCTGTCGGGTTTGAATCTGTATGGCAGGTCAGCAGACTGGAGATCTAGGGAAAAGTGGATATTGCAGCTGAGGTCTGAAGCCAGGATTCCTTCTTCCTTGGAGTGAGGGTAGGGACCTTTAGTCTTGTTTGGACTCAGTCTTCTCTCACAAGGGCTTGCTAAGTGTGTGTGCATGTTCAGTCGTGTCTGGTTCTTTGTGACCCCATGGACTGGAGCCTGCCAGGCTCCTCTGTCCATGGAATTGTCCAGGCAAGAATACTGGAGGGGGTTGCCATTTCCTACTCCAGGGGATCTTCCTGACCCAGGGGTTGAACCTAGGTCTCTTGTGTCTCCTGCATTGGCAGGCAGATTCTTTACCACTGTACCACCTGGGAAGCTGCTTGCTCGGTGGCTCAGTGGTACAGAATCCGCCTGCCAATGCAGGGGATGCAAGAAACGTGGTCTTGCTTCCTGGGTTGGAAAGGTCCGCTAGAGAAAGAAATGGCAACCTACTCCAGTATTCTTGCCTGGGAAATCTCATGGACAGAGGTGACTGGTGGATTACTGTCCATGGGGTTGTAAAGAGTTGGACATGACTGAACAAGTGAGCTTGCACACTTTCTCATAAGGCCTTCAACCGGTAGGATGAAACCTACCCAAAGCACAAGAAGATAATCTGCTCTTTTCAAAATTGACTGGTTGTAAATTTAATCTCATCCCAAAAATACCTTCACAGAGCTATCTGGACTAGCGCTGAACCCAAAACTGGGTACCATGACCTAGACAAGTTAAGATAAAATTAACCACCACAGGCTCTTACCATATTTGTCTGCAATTATTTGTGTCTGCCAGCTCCTCTAGAGTATGAGCTGCTTAGAGGAAGCAAACCTAAATTTTAGTCTCACTGGGAGAATCTAAAATTACGGTCACACCAAATCACTTAAGGGGTGTCCAACTGTAGGTATCCCTATGGGCTATAAACCCTCCCAACCCAGGTCTCCTGAATGTAGCCAGGTTCTTTACCGACGGAATCACCTGGGAAGCCCAACCTTCTGGGCTGTTTGCTTGTCAATCACTCTGATGGTCTCTGGAGCGAGGGGTACAGGCGGCAGCCCCATCAGCGCCCACTAGGTGGCAGTGGAACCCCATGTCTGACGGGCTCTGCACTTGATGCTCACTCACCCTCCACAATCTGGAGAGAAAACTTCCAACCCAGCAGCAGAGCCCTGCTGGGAATTTCAGGTTAACTGACTAAGTCGCTTCAATTTTCTTGGGAAAATAGTTGCAGTCACACATTAGATAAGAGGCTCCTGAGGCACCGAGGCCTGCGGTGTGAGCACCAGTTTTTTTCCAGCCCCCAGATACAGAGATGCGTTCCTCCCCGCAGTCATGTTAATACGCCCCACCCGCAGCAAACAGCAGGATCAAAGCTCGCTCCTGGCACGACCCCGCCCCAGGGCCTGCTAACTTCCTCCCCTCGAGTCCAGGACCGGACCTGCTAGCGATGCCTGTCAGGGTCCTCTCTGCTTCCCGCCTGCGATGGCACCCTGGACAGTCCACAGCTGGCCGCAGAGTTTGCAGAATTAAGATCAGAATTCTCGGGGTGTAAGCACAGTAAGTATGGAAATAAACAAAATTCTCAAGTTAGCCAAACACGGAAATTTGGGCGTTAAATAAAGTCTTTCTCTTCCTCCTTCAAAACCTTTATCTTCTCTGAATACATTCATATCACATCTACAACGAACCGTTTTTAAAGGGTTAACTTCTTCCCGTAGACGGGGACAATTTGTCGTTTCTGTTAATTCAGGCTACGCGATATAGGAAATGGAGCCCGGTTTGGAGGAGAGACTCATAAATGTTAGTTGAAGCTGACACGACTCTGGAAATTTTATGTAAGAGCTCCTTTGTCTTTGTGACTTTAAAGTCCTTCACCTTCAGGCTCTCATTTTCCACTTAGAGTGATAACAAAGGGCCACGGATTATTATCCTCAATTTAAGGCAGGGACAGTAAGTCCAGGAAAGATTATTTGTCTGAGAATATGGTGCAGGCCAGCGATGCAGCGGACCGTGTGTCTCTATTCTTGCCAGCAGCCCCCATTGACCCTCGCTTTGAGGCGCTAACCAGAGGTGCAGACCCAAGCCCTGAACCCAAGGGAAGGAGAATCAGAGTCTCTTGAAGTGGACTGGAAGCTGGGTCGTGTCTCACGTACTCTCTCTGGGGCTTCCCCTCTCTTTCCTCCTGTCTCGCCTCGCTGCTCCCTAGTCACCAACAGGACAGAGCATCAGTGCCGTCTTCTCATAGATCAGTAGTCAACAGTATCTCATTGTTGCAGGAATCAGATCGCTCCAGCAGCCTAATTCTAATCTCCTTCAAGTCAGAACAGCTAGAGGATGGAGCCTGCTTCATAACCAAGCACGCCCTACCCCTGACCTGAAATTCCAAGCTAACGCCAGGCTGTGGGGCTGGAAGGGGTGAAGTCAGGTTACAAAGATGATACAGAGTAATGGGCAAAAGCCCCAGTTTTGTGTAATTCTCATCATTTCCTCCAGCTGATATGCCATCCGTCAAGACCTTCGCCGTGTCACTTCCATTGACCTTCTCTCAACCCACCATTTCTGTTGGTATGAGCTGATTGCTCCTTGAAACTTACAGAACATTTAGTGATCATTTTTGGTTTGAAAAATCTCCTGTAATGTCTTAGAGATATTTATCCAAAGTTCTCCCCCATTGCTCCTATGATTGAAACTGTGATGTCTAAAGGAACATATATCATATTATATTTACTTTGTCTTATACCTGGAGCCTGGAGAAGGCGATGGCACCCCACTCCAGTACTCTTGCCTGGAAAATCCCATGGATGGAGAAGCCTGGTAGGCTGCAATCCATGGGGTCGCTAAGAGTCGGACACAATTGAGCGACTTCACTTTCCCTTTTCACTTTCATGCATTGGAGAAGGAAATGGCAACCCACTCCAGTGTTCTTGCCTGGAGAATCCCAGGGATGGGGGAGCCTGGTGGGCTGCTGTCTATGGGGTCGCACAGAGTCGGACACGACTGAAGCGATTTAGCAGACTTAGCAGCATACCTGGAGCCAGCATGCAGCTGGTCCACAGGGCCATGTCAGGGGGCAATGACTAGCACATGTCCATAGGAAAGCTCAGCAAATGCTTATTGAATGGAAATGAATCCTCCTAACTAGATCCATAGATTCTAACCATTTATTCTGACGTTGAACAGATTAATCTTCCTGAAATAGCACAGTCTCTATGCCATTCCTCTGCTAAAAAGTTCTTAATACTCTCCTAGGCACCCCACTCTAGTACTCCTGCCTGGAAAATCCCATGGACAGAGGAGCCTAGTAGGCTGCAGTCCATGGGGTCGCTAAAAGTCGAACACGACTGAGCGACTTCACTTTCCCTTTTCACTTTCATGCATTGGAAAAGGAAATGGCAACCCACTCCAGTGTTCTTGCCTGGAGAATCCCAGGGATGGGGGAGCCTGGTGGGCTGCCATCTATAGGGTCACACAGAGTCGGACACGACTGAAGTGACTTAGCAGTAGCAGCAGTGCCTATAGAATTAAGCCTTAATAGGAAGACCTAGTGTGCAAAAGCTGACTGACTTCACCTCTGTCCTATTTTCCAATTTTAATTTTAATGAATTGTGTCCTGAACCATCCATTACTGCTTCTGTTTACTTCCCTTTATTTTTTACTTTATTAATTGCTATTTTATATTGGAGTAGAGTTGATTAACAATGTTGTGTTAGTTTCAGGTACAGCAGAGTGATTCTGTTATATATATATATATATGTATCCATTCTTTTTCAGATTCTTTTCCCATTTATATTATTACAGAATATTGAGCAGAGTTCCCTGTGCTGTATCTGTTTAGTCACTCAGTTGTGTCCTACTCTCTGTGACCCCATGGACTGCAGCACACCAGGCCTCCCTGTCCATCACCAATTCCTAGAGCTTCTCAAACTCATGTCCATCAAGTCAGTGATGCCATCCAACCATCTCATCCTCTGTTGTCCCCTTCTCCCCCTGCTTTCAATCTTTCCCAGCATCAGGGTCTTTTCCAATGAGTCAGTTCTTCGCATCAGGTGGATGCGAAGTATTACTGTCTATATAGTAGGTCCTTATTAGTTATCTATTTTAAATATAGTAGTGTGTATATGTCAGTCCCAATCTCCCAATGCATCCCTCCATCTTTCCCCTTTGGTAATAATAAATTCATTCTCCAAGTCTGTGAGTCTGCTTCTGTTTTGTAAATAAGTTTGTTTGTATCATTTTTTTTTTTTTTTTTTTAGATTCCACAGATAAGGGATGTCCTGTGATATCTGTCTTTCTCTGTCTGACTTACTTTACCTACTATGATAATCTCCAGATCCACCCATGTTGCTGAAAATGACATTTTTTTTTTATGGATTGAAGACCTAAATATAAAACCTGATACTCTAAAATTCTTAGAGGAAAACCCAGGCAGGACACTTGCCTTTATTTTTAAAGCTAGATTTCCACCTGAAATATCCCCTTTACTTTTTGTTTCTCAAAGCACTTACTTTTCTTCAAGGAAGACCATTATTGGGAAAATCTCATTGGATTTGGTAGTGAAAATTAGTAACATTGAAGAATGGGGAATGGAGCTTCTGTAGGGCTGGGGATAGAAATAAGATTCCTGAGGCAAAGAAAGAAACGAGAGATGAGAGCAGCTTGTATGACTCATCCGTTTAGTGGTTTGACAGCAAGAAAGAAAGGTGACCAGTCACACGACACGTGGATGAGCTCAGGGGTTATAAAGAGCATTTTGTTTGGTTTGCTCATTGGTATAGAGATGCCTCAGCATCAGTGAGAACAGTGGGGCAGGGTCCTCGGAGAGAAGATTCAGACTGTTGGAGAGAGACAGTCTGAGCGCGGTGGTTTCTCTCCGAAAGCTTGAATCCAGGCGTCCTCTGCCACTCCAGCCTGCCCCGTGCAGCTCTCTGCTCAGGGGTGTAAGTTCATTGAGTCACTGCTGGACTTCATCAGGGCCCTTCTCTTTGATCTCACCTATTTATTTATTTTAGGTTATTATCCATTTAAAAAATTTTATTTATTTTAATTGGAGGATAATTACTTTGCAGTATCATGATGATTTTTTGGCCATACACCAACATGAATTGGCCACAGGTATACGTGTGTCCCCCTGCCATATCCTAATCCCCCCTCCCACCTCCCTCCCCACCCCATCCCTCTGGGTTGTCCCAGAGCACCGGCTTTGGGCGCCCTGTCTCATGCACTGGTCATCTGTTTTGCCTGTGGTAATGTATATGTTTCAACGCTATTCTCTCAAATCATCCCAGCCTCACCTTCTCCCACTGAGTCCCAAACTCTGTAATTTATGCCTGTGTCTCCATTGCTGTCCTGCTTGTAGGATCATCAGCACCATCTTTCTAAATCCTTATATATGTGTTAATATTCAGTATTTGTCTTTCTCTTTCTGACCTACTTCCCTCTATGTCATAGGCTCTAGGTTCATCCACCTCATTAGAACTGACTCAAATGCACTCCTTTCTATAGCTGAGTAATAGTCCCCTGTGTCTATGTGCCACATCTGCTTTATCCATTCATCTGCCAGTGGACGTCTAGGTTGCTTTCCTGTCCTGGCTATTGCAAATAGTTCTGCAGTGAACACTGGGGTACCTGTGTCTCTTTCATTTCTGGTTTCCTCAGGGTGTGTGCCCAGCAGCGGGGTTGCTGGGTCAGATGGCAGTTCTGTTTTCAGTTTTTAAGGAATCTCCACACTGTTCTCCATAGTGGCTGTGCCCGTTTGCATCTTTTGTCCACACCCCCTCCAGCATTTATTGTTTGTACACTTTTTGATGATGGCCATTCTGACCGTCACCCATTTATTCTTGCACATTCCTCCTCTTCTAACTTGCACTCAGCCACCATTTCAATAGTACTAGAAATCCCCTTTCCCTCCTATTAAATTATTATTCCTATTTGTTAAAACACCAACTCCAATGAATGCAAACATCCACTATGTTTGTGCTTGAAACCAAGATGTGATAGAAGAAGCTGTAAGAGAAAACACGTTGCTTCAGCTTTAAATTCATTCTTTCCCACCTCAAGTGGCCCTGCAGAATTGCCAAGGCTCCTGTTACACTTCAGCAAGTCTGCACATCCTCCCTGCATCCTTACCCTTCAGGCTGCCTCCATGTTCCTAAAAGGCTTGGCTGGCTCGGCCACTCCCTGCACCCACATCCTCCCCTCCCTCCCTGTTCCCCCTGCCTACACACACACACACACACACACACACACACACACACACACACACACACACACCACATACACACACAAACACGGATGATCTTCTTTTTCAGGAGATGATTTCACTGTCACGTTTGAAAAGAGCATAAGAGTCTAGAAGCTATCAGATGAGAGCTCCCTCTGTGGCCTTCCTTTCCCCCTAGGGCTTCCGTGGTGGCTCAGACTGTAAAGAATCTGCCTGCAATGCAGGAGACCCAGGTTCAGCCCCTGGGTCAGGAAGATCCCCTGAAGAAGGGAATGGCCTGGAGAATTCCATGGAGAGAAGAGCCTGGCGGGCTGTAGTGCATGGGATCACAAAGAGTTGGACGTGACTTAGCACTTTCTCTTCACTTCACTCCCCTCCTGGTACAGGGGAGGAGCTGTCTTGCCTCCTCCCCGAGGCCAGTACCTTGACCTAAGCTCTGGAGCCCAGTTATTCCTTTCTTCTTAGAAGACCTCATTCTTCCTCTCTTCTCTTTTCAACTGTTTCTCAATTTGATCACTTCCATCTCTGTGTTAAACATGTCTCCTTTGCAGTCTTACTTTCATTTGCCTAATACTGATAATATTGATGATGATAATAAATAATAATGCTAATCAAGAAGACACAGTAAAAGAAGCAACTAACATTTGGTCAGTGCTTATTAGGGGACTGGCACTATTCTTAGAAGTATACCTGTGTTACTTCATTTAATCCTCACAAAGCCCTGGGGGATAAGTGTTATTGGCTCCACTTTTGCTAATGAGGAATAGAGAGGTACTAAGAGGTTGAGACCACCCAGCTACTGTATGAAGGAGTCAGAATTTAGACAAAGACCTTCTGGCCTCAGAACTTCAGCTCTTTGCCACAGAATTGTCTTGTTTCCTGTGCATAGAACTTCCCCATATCGAATCTCTCAGCATATTCTTCTTTGTGTCCATAACTTCACTTACACCTCTATGCTGATGACTCAAATTTCTGTTTCCAGCTCTGACTCTTTTTGTGTTCTCAAATTGACCATCTTATCATCTGGCTGATGTATACACTTGGGAGACATAAGAGCTTTCCAGTGTTGATGGGAATATCAAGCTGGGGGCCCCCGATGCATGGTTTCTTCCTCCAGGGTTTCCTACGTCAGTCAGGAGCATCACCATCTATTCAGGCATTAATGCCAAAAGCTTTAAGAGTAATCGTCTTCAACACACCTGTCATCCTCTTCCCTCTGATCTCCATACGTGCATGCTTCAGTCGTGTTCAACTCTGTGCAACCCTACAGACTGTAGCCCGTCAGGCTCATCTGTCCATGGGATTTCCAGGCAAGACTACTGGAGTGGGTTGCCATTTCGTTCTCCATCTGATGTCCATGCTGCTGCTGCTGCTGCTAGGTTGCTTCAGTCGTGTCCGACTCTGTGTGACCATACCCCACATCAAACATGAATCTGATTCTGTTATCCCCTTGCTGAAAATTGTTCAATGGTTTTTTTATTGGTTAATTAACAAAGAGTAGTGAAGAACAGGAAATAGATGAAGAAGCAACTAAAATTCTGTGAGCCTCATCTCACATTGGGCTTCCCAGGTGGTGTTACTGGTAAAGAACCCACCTGCTGATGCAGGAGGCTTAAGAGAGGCATGCTAAATCACTGGGTGGGGAAGATCTTCTGAAGGACGGAATGGCAACCCACACCAGTATTCTTGCCTTGAGAATCCCATGGACAGAGCAGCCTTGGGGGCTATGGTTCATAAAGTCACAAAGAGTCAGACACGGCTGAAGCGACTTAGCATGCGTATGTCACATCACTCTCCTATCCCCTGTGTTTCAGAAATGTGACTTTATGTCAGTAGCAAAATGCGCCATGAGTGCACTCCCACGTGGGGACAATTAAAAGGATGGAATATGAGCAAAAACAGGAAGCTTCACAGAGTGGAATGTCGAGGGACCTGCCTCTGTATGGTTCGTGGGGCCCTGAATTGCCAGAAGACATCATTCCTCAGCAGCAGCAGTGCATTCTGTTGTGTAGGACTCTCAACAGGGGACTCTATCTGTATCTTTAATCTTCTCCACACACGAAGCAACTCAGCTGATCAAATGCCAGGCTACCAGTTACTCTGTTGACTCCTCCTGCCTGGGTGATAGCCCCCAAGCTGAAAATAAGAATTATACTTCTGAATCGAGTCCAGGAACTTGAATCCTGGAAACTGAAATAGTTTTCCCTGTTCTCAGGCATCCCTTTGCTGTTGGATCACTTTTATGCATTTTATACCTTCTCCATACGCAGTTTTGTTTATCTCGCTGGAGGTATTATTATTGGGAACTAGAACCAGCTCCTTTCAAGTGCTTATACCAATCCTCAATCACACAGATGGTTCTCATCCCATCTTCTCCCTGTTGGTCTCATCTTATTAGGATTTATCAATCCATCTTCAGCTATATGGTTGAAATCTGACACAAGGTCAACTTCAAGGCCACCAGATCTCTCAGAGAAGTTCTCTTACCAGTGGAAATTTCTAATTCCAGAGCCTGAAACAAGACTAGGTGTGGTGGAAATATGTAACTCTGATGCTGAAAGTACGTATGCATAAATTCAGGGATAAACTGATGAATTTCCACTGAAAGCTTCTTTCAATTTTGATTTTACTTTTATTTTGTTGTTGTTCAGTACCTAAGTCTTATCCAGCTCTTGAGACTCCATGTACCATGGGCTGCCAGGTCCCTCTGTCCATGGGATTCTCCAGGAAAGAATACTGGAATGGGTTGCCATTCCCTTCTCCAAGGGATCTTCCCAACTCAGGGATCGAACCTGGATCTCTTGAATTTGCAGGCAGATTCTTTACTGTCTGAGCCACCAGGGAAGTCCAAAAATATTTTACATTTTTCAGTATCGAGAGCTTCTTTACTCAGACATGGAGCAAAATGTCAAGGTCTTTTGGAGCTTAAGTTTAGAATGTGAACTCTATCACTTATGTTTGGATAACTTCAATCAAGGGAGAACAAATACTCACAAAGTCAGAATGCTGGTAGGTGTCTTGAGGGCTGTGAGATCACTGCTGCCTAATAAACTCCCACCTCCCCCCAAAGTGCAAACTGTGGGTAATGAAGTGCCGTTTCTGGGGCCTTTGGGATGGTTGTTCTAGTAACTCTAAGGAAAGAACTTAGGCTCACCACTTCTATCTCATCTTTCTCTTTTCTCCACATATTAGTTTCTTAAATTACATTGGTGTGGTTTGAACCAACAAAGGTTTATCTGAAGAATGTACAGAGTGACTGGAGTCCCGCTATTGGCCTTTTCTGTAAAACGGTGATTTTAACAGCAGCTGGTGCTGGAGGTCAGCTCCCAGGCTTCGGGGTTTGAGTCCCTTTTGAGTAGCTCCTGTCTGCACCAGCATGTGAATCCAGCATCTGTAATTAAATCCTTACCTCTAACAGCATGCTTTTGATCTGTGTGCTTCTGTCCAGTTAAAAGTACTTTAAAAGGCAAATATATAATTTCTAAGTGAAAGACACACAATAATTGGCCCTTAGCCAGAGCAACACTGCCTTTCAAAATCTCTGTATCACAGTTTCCTGTAGGAGAGTGTTTCCTAGAAATACATCATCCTTTTTCAGGACCAATACCCTGCAAAGAGGCTTATTTTAATGCAAAGAATATGTATTCTGGAAGCATTCATAATGCTCAGGTGGGAGAGCTCAGGTCTGACCCAGGCAGTGCAGTGTGGGATTTGAGAGAGCGGTTTCTGGCATAAAACTAAATGGACACAAATCTCAGTTCAGCACTTAATACCTAACGCTACCGTGATGTGCTGGGCTTACCCAGTGGCTCAAATGGTGAAGAATCCGCTTGCAATGCAGGAGACGTGGGTTTGATCCCTAGCTCTGGAAGATCCACTGGAGAAGGAAATGGCAACCCATTCCAGTATTCCTGCCTGGGAAATCCCATGAATGTAGGAGCCTGGTGGGCTGCAGTCCATGGAGTCACAAAGAGAAACAACTGAGAGACTAAACAGCAACCACCGTGCCATGCTAGCTAATTTCTTTGTATATCACTGTTCTCATCTGTATAGAAAGAATCACAACACTTTCTTACAGGGACCTTATGAAAATGGATTGACATAACTCACATAAAATATTTATCTCAGTGAATACCCTGGAATGGTTAGTTATTGTTGCCTCCATTGTTTTAAAAGATCTAGCCTAATTAAAGATCTTATTTATGTTTATTCAGTCCAAACTGATCGTTGAGCACCCAGACTGATGGAGAGGCTTCTTTAAGGTCATTAGTTAATGGGACACTGTCGTCTACACATGGATGTGAATTATCGTATCAAATAATAAAGGTGATTTTGGGTTTCTGTGCATGTATGTGTGTGTGTGTGTGTGTCTATGTTTAACAAGGACAATAATATATTGTGTGTATATATATATATATATAATTTTAAAAGACGCTCCAGTCTGATAATCAGAAGAGCTGGATGCAGTCTTGATTTTTAGTTTCACTTCAGTTTCTCTATGTGCATAGTGGAGAGAAATGCTTTCATTTCTATTGATCTCACAGAGTTAAAGTGTGAGCACAGCTGTGATGGATGGAATTAGAATTTTTAATATATCTTTCTAATAGTTGAAACTACTATGCTGTTTAAACTCACCCATTTTTAAGGGGATTACTTTATTTATTTATTTTTCTTGGTGTTTCTTAAGATTTTCTTTTCTTGGGGTATGTTTGCTTTAAAATATTCTAGCCTCTGCTCTACAACAAAGTGAATCATCTATATGTCTGCATATATGGCCTCCCTCTAGTGCCTTCCTCCCACCTCCTGGCCCCATCCCATCCCTCTAGGTCGTGACAGAGCACTGAGCTGAGGTTCCTGTGCTACACAGCAGGTCCCCACCAGCCATCTGTTTTACACATAGTCATGTATATATGGTCAACCCCAATCTCCTGATTCATTCCCCCTGGGCCCCATCCACACATCTGTTCTCTACGTCTGAGTATCTATTCCCGCCCTGCAAAAATACCATTCACAGAGATGGAGATGGACCTAGAGTCCTACAGACTGAAATAAGTCAGGTAGAGAAGAACCAAATATCGTTTATTATTAATACACATATGTGGAATCTAAGGGGATTATTTTAGATTCATCATCTTCAAGGTATTAATTTTATCTCTGCTGCTGCTGCTGCTAGGTCGCTTCAGTCATGTCCGACTCTGTGCGACCCCATAGACGGCGGCCCACCAGGCTCCCCCGTCCCTGGGATTCTCCAGGCAAGAACACTTGAGTGGGTTGCCATTTCCTTCTCCAATGCATGAAAGGAAAAGTGAAAGTGAAGTCGCTCAGTTACGTCTGACTCTTAGCAACTCCATGGACTGCAGCCTACCAGGCTCCTCTGTCCATGGGATTTTCCAGGCGAGAGTACTGGGGTGGGGTGCCATTGCCTTCTCCAATTTTATCTCTACAGGATGTTATACTTTCTTCCCTCTGGTGTATCATTTTTTAGGGAAAAAGTCAACTATGACTTCATGTTATTACTATTATCATCAATAAGCCATTTTACTAATTAATTCTAATTGATACCAATTTTGCCATATCTTCTATCTCTGACATAACCAGATACCATTTGTTCTTTCCCTAAATTAGTACTTGTTATATTACAAAATAAAGAGTATTTAACTCAACAGCAAGGGGGCCCCAATTCCAACAATGACAAAATCAAGGTTGGAACCAGGGGTGTTCAATCTGTTTTTCTATAGTTTCATTACATGGTGTGAAGGATAAATAAAAATCAAGGAAATGGTATTTATGAACTTTACTTTATGCTTTATAAAAATAATCGTTATCTTTGTCACCCATTTCTTATTTGTTTTCCCCAAGATTTCACTATTTTACACAACAAATTCTATAGTTTTTGTTGAATGACTTTATTTTAAAATTCTTATTTTTTTTTTTCTCTCGGATAACAATTAAGTGGCAAATTACTTTTTCTGTTTCTAAGAAGGGTTGAATTTTTTTCCCATAATTTTTTTTTTTCTTCGATTTTCTTCCTTTTCAACCAGTGGGTCTGGTGCTTTTAATTTCTGAACGACATTTAAAGACATGCCATAGAGGGGGTCCAGTGCAAAGGGGCAAGTTGTAATGAAAACATAGCAGAATTTGTTAATAGCCTCCAGGAAGTCAGGCAAACACTTTTTCTTAAAGTTTAGATACCCTCTGCAGTATACCATCCAACTTCTTCTGAGGAAACTAGCTGTGCAGAATGTCTGAGGTTCTTGGAGAAAGAGAGAGTTGGTATATTCTGATAAACCAGTGCACATTGCAGCTAGTCATTTGCTGTGCTTAGAGCTTAATTTATATCTCACTCATTTGATGAGCATAATACAGAGAGAGTCTCCGGGTTTTATCTACTCTGGGCAGCACAGCGTATTGCTCCAGTAAGCATAATGGGTGGAAATTAGGGACAGAACACTGGCTGGAGAGTTCTTTCCATGTGAGGAAAGTGGATATAGACAAATCAGTCTCTCTGTGTAATGCCTTTACAGTAAACCAAGAAATAATGCCATGGGGAGGAGATGGTGGCTGCAACTTGGTACCCTCCACGAATAGCTCAGAGAAATAGGAGCAGTATGGCCTGAGACCTGAGGTTATTGTTATTAGTTGTAGACCTCAAGGGTCTGCGCTTTTCACAGGAAGGTGGCTGTATGGATTTGTCACATCCTTTAAGTCCTTGCCCTGACTTAGTCACTTCTTTGGCTCACCTTTTCCATCTGCACTAAAATCTGACAGTAGAATCTGCACATCTAAAATGTTAGACCCCAGCAAGATTTTATCTAGGTACAGATTTACTTTTGTGAAATTAAGTCAGAAGTTCTAAGAGGATGGATTAGAAAACTGAACTAGGAAGACTGAGCTTTTTTCTTTTTCCCCATGAGGAAAGATAATATAAGGAAACATGGAAATAAGAATAAATGGAATACACGTAAACCAATGTGTCTACACACATACGTTTATAAACTGTATTTAGTTTAAATAAAGTAAATAAATAAAACTACATTCTATTATATGTTTTTCAAATGACATCCACAATTACTAGCTCATTTGAACCTCAAAATAAGAGCTGTGGGCAAATATAATTCTCCTCGTTCTGTGTTATAAAAATGAAACTCAAAAAAATAAAATTATTTGCATAATTTCACATGATGAGTTAGTAAAACCACTTCACAACGCCTGGCAAATAGAAACCACTTCGTAAATATTTGTTGAGTGAATGGACATGAATGGAATCTGTTCCTTAGTTCACTACTTCTAATACAATGTATCATAAATTGCTACTGCCTCTGGTATATTGTTGGTGAGAGAATTAATTTAAACACCCTACCTAAAGACGTTTAGAAGACTTTCAGAAAATTTTCTTTCTGTTGCTCATTGTCTGGAAGACTTTAAAACAATTCTGCTACTGTATATCTCTGTATTCTCCTTTCTTTGCCCCCAATCATATTATGGGATTTTTTTTTTTTTTACTTTTGTTTTTAAAAGTAGCAGTTCTTATAAAGGTATTAAAATGAGAATATGAACAGCCAAAGTTAAACGTTCTTACAGTTTAACAGTGAAAAAAAAGACAAAGGTTTTAATTTTCAGAGCCAAGTAATCTATTCACTGGGCTGCTTCTAGTTTGGGTACTACGGCCACTAGATCAGTTTTTTTTTTAAATCCAGGTCCCCAAAATGTCATTAGAATAGGCTGAACATTAAAGCACTGTTTCAGGTTAAGATGAATCTTGCAGCAAATCCCTTATACAGACTCTCTCTGCGGAAGATTTCTTGGGGAAACGTATGTCCAGAGTGGAGACAAAAACTAGAACACCAGAAGAATTTGAAGCATCTGGCATGCACAAACATTGTGCACATCCCCGACAGATGGGTGATGTGAGCAGAGAGAGGAAAGCATGAAGAAATAACCAAAAGGAATTGCTAGAAATGAAGAACACCGTAACAGAAAGAATAATGTCTTTTATGGGTTTATCAGTAAACTGGGCAGAGCTGAAGAGAGAATTCATGATCTTGAACATAGGTCAGTAGAATATCTTAAACTAAACTGCAAAGAGAAAGAATATTAAAGAACCACGGGACAATTTCAGAAAGTGTAACACACACTTAATTAGCATGCTAGAAGGAAAAGAAAGAATGACGTGGGAAAGAAAATTTAAAGCGACAATATCTGAAAAGTGAAAGTGAAGTCACTCAGTCGTGTTGGACTCTTTGCGACCCCATGGACAGTAGCCTGCACCAGGCTCCTCCGTCCATGGAATTTTCTAGGCAAGAGTACTGAAGTGGGTTGCCATTTCCTTCTTCAGGGAAACAATATCTGAGAATGTTCCAAACCTGATTACAAATGCTAAACCACAGATCCAAGATCTCAAAGAACCCAAAGTGGAATAAATACTCAAAACATGTCTAACAATACCATATTCCTAGAAATGGAAAATCAAGGAGAAAAATCAAAGGCAGAGAGAAATCTTAAAGAAAATCAGAAGGGAGAATAAAGCTACCTTTCTTATAGAGGGAAAAGAGAAATATAGTGACTTTCCTGGCTATATTTGAAATATACTGAGTTTCATTTGTCTTTCAGTAATCAATATGTTAAATATGCAGAAAATCAGTAAAAATATAATTGATCTAAGGAGCACTACCAACCAACTTGAGTTATTTGACATTTATAGAATTCTCCACATAACAGTTGCTAGCTACACATACTTCTCAGGCTTTCATGGAACATTTACTGATGGTGTGGACCATGTTCTGGACCAGACTATAAAACATATCTTAAACTATTTAAAAGAATAGAAATTAGAAAAAGTTATCCTTAGACAACAATGGAATTAAATGGGATATAAATAAGAGCAAGTGAAAGTGAAAGTCACTCAGTCCTGTCTGACTCTTTGCAACCCCGTGGACTATATAGTCCAAGGAATTCACCAATCCAGAATACTGGAGTGGGTAGACTTTTCCTTCTCCAGGGGGTCTTCCCAACCCAGGGGTCGAACCTAAGTCTCCCTCATTGCAGGTAGATTCTTTACCAGCTGAGCCACAAGGGAAGCCCAAGAATACTGGAGTAGGTAGCTTATCCCTTCTCCAGTGCATCTTCCCAGGCCAGGAATCAAAGTGGGGTCTCCTGCATTGCAGGTGGATTCTTTACTAACTGAGCTATCAGGGTAGCCCCAAATAAAAGAAAGGTAACTAGAAAATCTGCAAATATTTAGAAAACAACAGCACACTTCTAAATTTCAAATGGGTAAATATGTCTCAAGAGAAATTTTAAAACAGTTTAATGAAAATGAAAATACAACTTACCAAAATCTTTAGGATGTATCAAAGGCAGTGCTTAAAGAAAAACATATAGTATTGAATGTGCACTAGAAAAAAATAAACAAAATAAATAAATTTTAAAAATTCAAAATAGATAACCCAAACTTCCATCTTATGAAACTAGAGAAGGAACAAATTAAGACCACGCAAAACAAAGAAAAGATATGATATCAATTAGAGTAAAAAATCAATGACATTGAAAACAGGAAATCAATAGAGGAAAACAAGGAAACCAAAGGATGAATTCTTTAAAAAATATCAATAATATTGGTGGACCACTAACTGGACACAAACACATTAGTATTTATTAATACTAAAAATGAAAAATGAGATATCACTATTGATCTCATGGACATTATAGGGATAATAAGGTAATATTATGACAACTTTATGCATATGCGACAACTTTATGAATTTGATAACTTTAACCAAATGGAGAAATTTCTTGAAAGATACAATCAAAACTCACAGAAGGAAAAATAAATGATCATAATATGTCTACAGCCACTAAAGAAATTGAATAAGAACTTTTTAAAGATAGAAACACAATTCTTCAAAAAAGAAGAAAGTACTAATGAATTATATCAAACATTCAAACAAAAAACTACATCAACTCAATAATATCTGCCAGAAAATACAGAAGATACACTTCCTAACTCTTTTTACAAGACCAGTATTACCTTAATGCCAAAATGGATGAAGACATTATAAGAAAGGAAGACCACACAGCAATATTACTCATGAATAGAAATGTACAAGTCCTCAACACAATAATAGCAAATTAAGTTTAACAATATACAAAATAAATAATAGACAATGGTAAGTTGAATTAAATCCAGGGATGCAAGGCTTATTCTCCATTTGAAAATTAATCAATGTCATCCAATATATCAACTAGCTTAAGAAGAAAAATTCATTTTATCACATCAGTTGGACACTTTTCCCCTAAGATCAAAATCAAGGCAAAGATGTCCATCTATTTATATTTATCAATATACTGGAATTTCTAGCTAGTGCAATTAGACAAGAAAAGGAGACAGAAAGATTGGAAAGGAAGAAATAAAACTGACATGATTTTTTTTTTTTTTTTTTTTTTTTTGTAGAAAAATCCAAAGTAGAAACAAAAAGCAACTCCTGGAACTTATAAACATACATGCAAAATAAGGTTGCAGAATACAAGTTCAACATATGAAAGTCAATTTATTTCCTATATACTCACAATTAGCTATTGAAATTTGAATAAAAACAAAACATTAACATTACAATAAAAATAAAGCCATGAAATACTTAAGCCTATATTTAATACTAGGTCTATATGCAGGAAATTATAAAATTATAATGAAAAAATCAAAGGAGATCTAAAAAGTGGAAAGATATTCCATGTTCATGGATTGGAAAGTTTTAATATTGTTAAGATGTCAATTCTTTCCAACTTTATATTCAACAAAATTTTAATGAAAATCCCAATAATATGTATTTTTTTAGATATTGGCAACCTGTTTCTAAAATTTATGTGGAAAGGCACAAGATTTAGAATAGCCAACAGATATTGGAAGAGAAGAACAAAGATGAAGGGCTCATATTATCTATTTTCAAGACCTACTACAAAAATACTATACTCAAGATAGTATGGAATTAGAAAAAATAGGCATGTAGATTAATGGGATAGAAGAGAGGGCTCCCAAAAGTTGACTATAATAAAAAATATAGTTAGTTAATCTTTAACAAAAACACAAAGGCAATTGAATAAAGAAAGGATAGTGTTTCCTCCAGCAGTGCTGGGATAATTGAACATCCATTTGCAAAAAAAAAAAAAAAAAAAAGAACCTAGAACAAACTTTACACATTTGCCAGTATTAAACTGAAAATAGATCTTAGACGTAAATGCAAAATGAAAACTACAAAACTTCTAGAAAAAAAACTAACAGGAGAAAATTTAAGTTGCCTTAGATCTGGTAGTGAGGTGTTAGATGTAATATCAAAACCATGACCCTTCTAAGAATAGAAAGTTGGACTTTATAAAAATTAAAACCCTCTACTCTGAGACACTATTAATAAAATGGAAAGAAAGCCACAAACTGGGAGAAAATATTTACAAAACACACATTTGATAAAAGACATTCAAAATATATGAAGTAATTTTAAAACACAAAAATTAAAAAAAAAACTAACAAAACAATTTAAAAAATGGGGAATAGTTTGACAGATACTTCACCAAAGAAAATATACAGATAGAAATTAAGCATATGAAAAGCTTCTTAATGTCATTTGTCATTCAGTTCAGTTTAGTTCAGTTGCTCAGTAGTGTCAGACTCTTTGCCACCGCATGAATCGCAGCACGGCAGGCCTCCCTGTCCATCACCAACTCCCGGAGTTCACTCAGACTCATGTCCATCGAGTCAGTGATGCCATCCAACCATCTCATCCTCCGTCGTCACCTTTGCTTCCCATCCCCAATCCCTCCCAGCATCAGAGTCTTTTCCAATGAGTCAACTCTTCGAATAGGAAATTACAAATTAAAACAATGAGATACTCAGTTCAGTTCAATCACCCAGTCGTGTCCTGCTCTTTGAGACGCCACGAATCGCAGCATGCCAGGCCTCCCTGTCCATCACCATCTCCCGGAGTTAACTCAAACCCACTTCCACCGAGTCAGTGATGCCATCCAGCCATCTCATCCTCCGTCGTCCCCTTTTCCTCCCATCCCCAATCCCTCTCAGCATCAGAGTCTTTTCCAGTGAGTCAACTCTTCACATGAGGTGGCCAAAGTATTGGAGTTTCAACCTTAGCATCATTCCTTCCAGAGAAATCCCAGGGTTGATCTCCTTTAGAATGGACTGGTTGGAGCTCCTTGCAGTCCAAGGGACTCTCAAGAGTCTTCTCCAACACCACAGTTCAAAAGCATCAATTCTTCGGCGCTCAGCCTTCTTCACAGTTCCAACTCTCACATCCATACATGACCACAGGAAAAACCATAGCCTTGACTAGACGAACCTTTGTTGGCAAAGTAATGTCTCTGCTTTTCAATATGCTATCTAGGTTGGTCAACTTTTCTTTCAAGGAGTAAGTGTCTTTTAATTTCATGGCTGCAGTCATCATCTGCAGTGATTTGGGAGCCCCTCAAAATAAAGTCTGACACTGTTTCCACTGTTTGCTCATCTATTTCCCATGAAGTAATACCTAAATAGCTAGAGTTTTGGGGGGATGGGAAACAAACTAACAATCCTAGTTGGCAAAGATGTGGGGCAACAAGAACTATCGATCATTGCTGATGAGAATGCAAACTGTATCGCTGCTGTGGAGTCCAGTGTGCAATTTCTTTCTGAGATAGACAGTCTTGCCACCGGATGCAGACAATGCACTTCTAGCTTTTCACACAACTGATTTTAAATCCTGTATGGATGAACTTCGAAAGAAGTGTTAAGGCTAAGTGCAATAAGTCACACAGGGAAAGACAAAATCGGATATCACATATATCAGATCAGATCAGATCAGATCAGTCGCTCAGTCGTGTCCAACTCTTTGCGACCCCATGAATCACAGCACGCCAGGCCTCCCTGTCCATTACCAACTCCCGGAGGTCACTCAGACTCACATTCATCGAGTCAGTGATGCCATCCAGCCATCTCATCCTCTGTCGTCCCCTTCTCCTCCTGCCCCCAATCCCTCCCAGCATCAGAGTCTTCTCCAATGAGTCAACTCTTCGCATGAGGTGGCCAAAATACTGGACTTTCAGCTTTAGCATCATTCCTTCCAAAGAAATCCCAGGGCTGATCTCCTTCAGAGTGGACTGGTTGGATCTCCTTGCAGTCCAAGGGACTCTCAAGAGTCTTCTTCAACACCACACTTCAAAAGCATCAATTCTTCGGTGCTCAGCCTTCTTCACAGTCCAACTCTCACATCCATACATGACCACAGGAAAGACCATAGCCTTGACTAGGCGAACCTTTGTTGGCAAAGTGATGTCTCTGCTTTTGAATATGCTATCTAGGTTGGTCATAACTTTCCTTCCAAGGAGTAAGCGTCTTTTAATTTCATGGCTGCAGTCACCATCTGCAGTGATTTGGGAGCCCAGAAAAAGAAAGTCTGACACTGTTTCCACTGTTTCCCCATCTATTTCCCATGCAGTGATGGGACCAGATGCCATGATCTTCGTTTTCTGAATGTTGAGCTTTAAGCCAACCTTTTCACTCTCCACTTTCACTTTCATCAAGAGGCTTTTCAGTTCCTCTTCACTTTCTGCCGTAAGAGTGGTGTCATCTGCATATCTGAGGTTATTGATATTTCTCCCAGCAATCTTGATTCCAACTTGTGCTTCTTCCAGTCCAGCATTTCTCATGATGTACTCTGCATATAAGTTAAATAAACATGGTGACAATATACAGCCTTGACGTACTCCTTTTCCTGTTTGGAACCAGTCTGTTGTTCCATGACCAGTTCTAACTGTTGCTTCCTGACCTGCATACAGATTTCTCAAGAGGCAGATCAAGTGGTCTGGTATTCCCATCTCTTTCAGAATTTTCCACAGTTTATTGTGATCACATATATACGGAACCTAAAAAACCCAATTACGGAAACAGAGACCAGAATGGTAGTTAGCAGGGGCTAGGCTGGTGTGAAACAGTGGACACAGTGTCAGACTTTATTTTTTGGGCTCGAACATCACTGCAGATGGTGACTGCAGCCATGAAATTAAAAGACGCTTACTCCTTGGAAGAAAAGTTATGACCAACCTAGGTAGCATATTGGAGAAGGCAATGGCACCCTACTCCAGTACTCTTGCCTGGAAAATCCCATGGACAGAGGAGCCTGGTAGGCTGCAGTCCATGGGGTTGTTAAGTCGGGCATGACTGAGAGACTTCATTTTCACTTTTCACTTTCATACATTGGAGAAGGAAATGGCAACCCACTCCAGTGTTCTTGCTTGGAGAATCCCAGGGATGGCAGAGCCGTCTATGGGGTCACACAGGGTTGGACATGACTGAAGTGACTTAGCAGCAGATAGCATATAGAAAAGCAGAGACATTACTTTGCCAACAAAGGTCCGTCTAGTTAAGGCTATGGTTTTTCCTGTGGTCATGTATGGATGTGAGAGTTGAACTGTGAAGAAGGCTGAGCGCTGAAGAATTGATGCTTTTGAACTGTGGTGTTGGAGAAGACTCTTGAGAGTCCCTTGGACTGCAAGGAGATCCAACCAGTCCATTTTGAAGGAGATCAGCCCTGGGATTTCTGTGGAAGGAATGATGCTAAAACTGAAACTCCAGTACTTTTGGCCACCTCATGCGAAGAGTTGACTCATTGGAAAAGACTCTGATGCTGGGAGGGATTGGGGGCTGGAGGAGAAGGGAACGACAGAAGATGAGATGGCTGGATGGTATCACTGACTCGATGGACATGAGTCTGAGTGACCTCCGGGAGTTGGTGATGGACAGGGAGGCCTGGTGTGCTGTGATTCATGGGGTCACAAAGAGTCGGACATGACTGAGTGACTGAACTGAACTGAACTGAAGGCTAGTGTGAGAGCTGGAAAAGGGGGAGATTAAATCCAGCTTCTGCACCCTGACACTGAATTAAATCTCAGAGACAGTTTTAGGTGAAGTAGAAAAGAGTAGCTTTATTGTGTTGCCAGGCAAAGGGGCCCACAACAAAAATTAGCCCTCAAAACTCTGTGTCCTGACCTGGGGGGGATGGTGAAGATTTTTTATAGCAAAGGTTCAAAGAGGGTGGGGTCAGTTTGTGAACATTGTTCTGATTGGTTGGTGGTGAGGTAATCAGAAATCAGCATCATCAGTGTTCTGGTTCCAAATGGTCTGGGGTCTGCATACTTGTGGGCAGTGTTTTGTTGTTAACCGTTTACTTCTCCCACCTGGTGCAGGTTTCAGTATCTGCAAAACAGCTGGGAGATATTATTGCTTGTATCACTTGATGGAGAACCAAGACCCTGTCCCAAGACTACACTATTGGTTCTCTTGACTGCTTGTTTTTCCTTTGACTGGAATCCCTTTCCTTTCCTAATTTAACAACTGCATAAGGGAAGGTCATGGAGGCTGAATGAAGCTTATTTCCTGTAATCAAAGAAATGAGGGGCATAGGAAGACTTTTGTGCTCAGGAGCCCCATAGGGTCCTGCTCAGTATCAAGATGGTGGTCAAAGAGTACTAACTTCTTGTTACAGGATGAATAAGCTCTGGAGACTCTAATGTACTGTGTAGTGATTATGTCTAATAATACTGTATTATATACTTGCAAGTTAGCAAGAGAGTAGATCCTAAATGTGTTTACTACAAAAAGAAATGGTGATAATGTGATATGATGCAGGCACTAGGTAACATTAGGGTGGTGATCATTTTGCAATATATATGTATATCAAATCAACACTTTTACACCTTAAACTTATGCAATATGACATTTCAATTATATCTCAATAAAGCTGGGATACAGAACTTATATGTACACAAAAAAGCTTGCATATGAATGTTTGTAGCAGCTATATCTATAATATGCAAGAAATAAAGCAACAATTATGTCTTTCGATAGGTAAATGAATAAACAAACTATGGTATATCCACAAAACGAGATATTATTTGCTTTGTTGCAAAACTCCTATATATTCTAGTGCCCCCCAGCTCCCTCAGCCCCCACTGCCGGTACACACCAGAGCAGTTTTCTCAGGGCTACTTGAGATGCCAACTTCCAGGTTTGAAGTCCTAAAAATTTACACCGAATAAAATGTAACTCTTAACTTTTTTTAAAAAAAGAGTGAGTCTTAATGTATGTAAATATTTTAGAAATTCATGAAGGAGGTCATGGGATATTAGGATGGAATATAGAATCTGACAAAACAATGTAACTTTATTACGAATACATGGAACACCTTGCTGAAGGAGAAGAGGGAAAAGGTGCTGACCTATGTAACTAGAAATGGTGTCTGTAAGCTTAAAGTCAACAGAGACTACATAAGCATTCATGTCCAATTGATAAAGATGTTCCCAGAGGGGTCCAGATGAACAATTCTGATACTGCCATACATCTGCATTTGAACTGAACAATTAAAATGATAGCAGATGGTAAGAGCCAGGTTACTCACTGATGAAGTGGAGGTTACTTATAAATAAGCAAGGGTAATATTAAGTAATATTAATAACAGGGGAAAGTTAAAGTGTTAGTCGCTCAGTCATGTCTGACTCTTTGCAACCCCATGGCCTGTAGCCTGCTGGGCTCCTCTGTTCATGGAATTCTCCAGGCATGGATACTGGGGAGGAGGGGCGGTTGCCATTTCCTCCTCCAGGGAATCTTCCTGACCCAGGGATCAAACCCGGGTCTCCTGCATTGTAGGCATATTCTTTACCATCTGAGCCACCAGAGAACAATAATAGGGGAACCACTGACAAAATGGCTGTCTGGGGAGGCCTTGCAAATAGCTATCAAAAGAAGAGAAGCAAAAAGCAAAGGAGAAAAGGAAAGATATAAACATCTGAATGCAGAGTTCCAAAGAATAGCAAGAAGAGATAAGAAAGCCTTCTTCAGTGATCAATGCAAAGAAATAGAGGAAAACAACAGAATGGAAAGGACTAAGGATCTATTCAAGAAAATCAGAGATACCAAAGGAACATTTCATGCAAAAATGGGCTCGATAAAGGACAGAAATGGTATGGACCTAACGGAAGCAGAAGATATTAAGAAGAGGTGGCAAGAATACACAGAAGAACTGTACAAAAAAGAACTTCACGACCCAGATAATCATGATGGTGTGATCACTGACCTAGAGCCAGACATCCTGGAATGTGAAGTCAAGTGGGCCTTAGAAAGCATCACTACGAACAAAGCTAGTGGAGGTGATGGAATTCCAGTGGAACTATTCCAAGTCCTGAAAGATGATGCTGTGAAAGTGCTGCACTCAATATGCCAGCAAATTTGGAAAACTCAGCAGTGGCCACAAGATTGGAAAAGGTCAGTTTTCATCCCAATCCCAAAGAAAGGCAATGCCAAAGAGTGTTCAAACTACCGTACAATTGCACTCATCTCACACGCTAGTAAAGTAATGCTCAAAATTCTCCAAGCCCGGCTTCAGCAATATGTGAACCGTGAACTTCCTGATGTTCAAGCTGGATTTAGAAAAGGCAGAGGAACCAGAGATCAAATTGCCAACATCCGCTGGATCATCAAAAAAGCAAGAGAGTTCCAGAAAAACATGTATTTCTGCTTTATTGACTATGCCAAAGCCTTTGACTGTGTAGATCACAATAAACTGTGGAAAATTCTGAGAGAGATGGGAATACCAGACCACCTGATCTGCCTCTTGAGAAATCTGTATGCAGGTCAGGAAGCAACAGTTAGAACTAGTCATGGAACAACAGACTGGTTCCAAATAGGAAAAGGAGTACGTCAAGGCTGTATATTGTCACCATGTTTATTTAACTTATATGCAGAGTACATCATGAGAAATGCTGGACTGGAAGAAACACAAGCTGGAATCAAGATTGCTGGGAGAAATATCAATCACCTCAGATATGCAGGTGACACCACCCTTATGGCAGAAAGTGAAGAGGAACTAAAAAGCCTCTTGATGAAAGTGAAAGTGGAGAGTGAAAAGGTTGGCTTAAAGCTCAACATTCAGAAAACGAAGATCATGGCATCTCGTCCCATCACTACATGGGAAATGGATGGGGAAACAGTGGAAACAGTGTCAGACTTTCTTTTTCTGGGCTCCCAAATCACTGCAGATGGTGACTGCAGCCATGAAATAAAAAGACGCTTACTCCTTGGAAGGAAAGTTATGACCAACCTAGATAGCATATTCAAAAGCAGAGACATTACTTTGCCAACAAAGATTCGCCTAGTCAAGGCTATGGTCTTTCCTGTGGTCATGTATGGATGTGAGAGCTGGACTGTGAAGAAGGCTGAGCGCCGAAGAATTGATGCTTTTGAACTGTGGTGTTGGAGAAGACTCTTGAGAGTCCCTTGGAGTGCAAGGAGATCCAACCAGTCCATTCTGAAGGAGATCAGCCCTGGGATTTCTTTGGAAGGAATGATGCTAAAGCTGAAACTCCAGTATTTTGGCCACCTCATGCGAAGAGTTGACTCATTGGAGAAGACTCTGATGCTGGGAGGGATTGGGGGCAGGAGGAGAAGGGGACGACAGAGGATGAGATGGCTGGATGGCATCACTGACTCGATGGATGTGAGTCTGAGTGACCTCCGAGAGCTGGTGATGGATAGGGAGGCCTGGCGTGCTGCAGTTCATGGGGTCGCAAAGAGTCAGACAGGACTGAGCGACTGATCTGATCTGATCTCTGACTGACAAAAACCACCGTTCCTGGCCAGGCACCATAGTAGCCACTTACATGAGTTTTCTATCTTACAGCAGGAAGTCCTGATAAGTGAGGTGGAACTGATAAGCTACCACCCACCAGGAAAATTCGTGGAAGGTCAAAAGGAGAGAGGAGACTCCAGTCCCTATTTCCTACTAACCTCCCTGAATCCTCCTTCATCTTGATGGAATCTGTGTTGGCTGAGTGCCACCAGGAAAGACCCTGAGTCAGAATGATTGGCCAAAGACTACCCAGAAACTAACCCCATTATCATAAAACCCGAGACTGCAAGCCGCATGGCAGAGCAGTCCTTCTGGGTTCCCTCACCCTGCTGTTCTCCATCTGAGCTCCCTTTCCTGATAGTCTCTTGCTTTGTCAGCACATGTGTCTTCTCTGATAATCCATTTCCAAGTGTTAGACAAGAGACCACTCTCAGACCCTGACCCTTTCCTGCAGCAGTAAGAGGCTAGAATGATCCATGTGGGAATGGACTAGAATTCAAGGCATCACTATGACCACTTCTAGCACAATCTATGCAGACAGTTACAGATATGTGTATATGTAAGAGGGGTTAGTATGCACACATAGACTCCCTTACTCTGTAAGCTGAGAGGGTCTTGAAACAACAGTCCCCAATAGCAACCTCTTGTTATTGAGGAGAAGAGATCCCACAGCCAGGTTCAGGCTCCCACAGCCAGTCTGCAGTTACCAGGAAACCATTTAATTAGTAAATGAAACCTCTGTTATGTCATGAAGTGGACCTTCAGCCATCTGCTGGTGTCAGAGATTCGCTGTTTCCTTCACAGTTGGTAATAATATTTTAAGTTTGTAAGGAAGATATTCTATAGTTTTCTTAAAAGCATCAATGGAGTCATTACTCTCTTTTGATGTAAACTATCAGCCTCCAGCAGCCTTTATACCATAAGCAGGGCATTAGGTAAATAGACACTGCTGCTACTGCTAAGTCACTTCAGTCATGTCCGACTCTGTGTGACCCCATAGATGGCAGCCCACCAGGCTCCCCCGTCCCTGGGATTCTCCAGGCAAGAACACTGGAGTGGGCTGCCATTTCCTTCTCCAATGCATGAAAGTGAAAAGTGAAAGTGAAGTCGCTCAGTCATGTCTGACTCCTAGCGACCCCATGGACTGCAGCCTACCAGGCTCCTCTGCCCATGGGATTTTCCAGGCAAGAGTACTGGAGTGGGGTGCCATTGCCTTCTCCAAATAGACACTGCTGCTGCTGCTAAGTTGCTTCAGTCGTGTCTGACTCTGTGCGACCCCATAGACAGAAGCTCACCAGGCTCCCCCGTCCCTGGGATTCTCCAGGCAAGAACACTGGAGTGGGTTGCCATTTCCTTCTCCAATGCATGAAGTGAAAGTGAAGTCGCTCAGTCGTGTCCGACTCTCAGTGACCCCATGGACTGCAGCCCACCAGGCTCCTCCATCCATGGGATTTTCCAGGCAAGAGTACTGGAGTGGGGTGCCATTGCCTTCTCCAAATAGACACTAGGTAAACATAAAGTTATAACTGCTAAGAAATTAGTGGCAAAACTATGTGTCAAATACAGCTAAAGGCTTCTCATTATTTCATTGAACACACCCACAATACTTTGGGGTAATTGCTGTTACTATCTCCATTTCTCTGCTGGAGAAGCTAAGGATAAGTGAAATTTAATAACGTATCCAAGGTTAAACAATAAGTAATTGAAGGAGCTGGGTTATAAGTTGCATAATTTGACTTCTGAGCACATACTCTTAACTAGCAGGGAAATTACTTTGTAAAGGTAAGGCCCTATTAAACCATCCTTGCTCATTGTAGGAAAGACACTATATCACTGACAGCACCATCTGCCATGGAGGACCAGCATTTAGAAAGAATGGAGACTTTTAAACAATCAACCTAGTCTTTGAGGCGTGAGATTTGATTGCCCATCATTTACAACATAAGTGCTTTAATGGCATGAAATAATTTGAATTGTGTGGGTTCCCCCCACAACAATTTAGAATATAAAATTCATGTCTGGGAAGGCAGTGCTGCTAGAAGTATAGAAGAAATGTTATCTCTGGATAATGGAAATGAATCAATTGACTCCTATATGTCTCCATAAGCAGATGCAATGTGAATAATAATAAAAGCTTTAGCTTAATAAGTACCCGTCTGGAGAAGGAAATAGCAATCCACTCCAGTATTCTTGCCTGGGAAATCCCATGGATGGAGGAGCCTGGCAGGCTATAGTCCATGGGGTTGCAAAGAGTCAGACATGACTGCGCACACGTGCAGACTTCTATTTGCTAGACATTGTTTTAAGCTTTTGATGTATATAATCTCATTTAATCCTCACAACACACTCAAAAGCAGGTATCAGTATTATTTACAGAGGAATAAAAAAAGTAATTTGATACTCCTCCTAAGATTACACAGCTAGAAAAGAGTTAAGTCAGGATGTGTACATGCCTAAGCGCTAAATTGCTTCAGTCATGTCTAACTCTTTGTGACCCCATGAACTGTAGCCCAGCAGGTTCTTCTTGTCCATGGGATTCTCCAGGCAAGAATAATGGAATGGGTTGCCATGCCTTCCTCCAGGGTGTCTTCCTGATCTAGGAATCGAATCCATGTCTCTTAGATCTCCTGCATTGACAGGAAGGTTCTTTACCACTAGTGCCACCTGGGAAGCCCAAAGTCAGGATATATGATTACAAAATATGTGCTATTACTAATAATGCTATGCAGTCTCTGTATATGCAGTGCACATCAAATGAGGATTAGAGAATGATAGCTTTCAAGAGGATAGATTTTGGTTTTTCAGAGACATCAGAATTCTGTGTTTGCTTGTAGATAACCGTGGGTTGTTTTTTTTTTTTTTTCCCCATCACCCTAAAGAAAATCTTTGCACTAGGCATTGTCAACTTAAAAAATTATTCACAACCTAAATGTTGAAAGTAATGTTTTATTTGGCAGGAAATTTTAGGACTTCGAGTCCAGAAGGCAAACATCTCTAGTAACTCTGATAGAACTGGTCTGATGAGGCGAGTTGCTGTATAGAAGTTTTGCAACAAAGGGCAGATAGTTGGGAATATCAAAAGATTGCTGTTAATTAAAGAAAACTAGATATCCCAAGATAAGGAATTTAGTGCATTTCTATGTATGGGAAGATGCAAGAGTCTGGGCTCACGGATATCTCAGCTATCTGGGACCAGTATCCTGTGTTTTCACATCCTGAGTTCCTCAGTGCTCACCTTAAGGAGTGGCTGCAGTCTGATGGCTGCTAGACGGCAGGTATTCTTTCCTTCTTGAGTTCCCTCAGGGCTCACCAGCTCACCGTCAGTGGTGGCTGCAATCACTGATGACTGCGGCATGCTTTGTTTACTGATATGGCAGGAAATATTCCATTTCTCAGCATTCTGCTAATGTAGTTAAGAAAAGCTAATTAGATCCTCGGATGGAGTGAGATCATTCATATCCTGTAGAAATAGAATATATATTCCAAAATGTCTGTCTAACTCAGATTTATAAGTGTGGTAGTGATTGTAGGGTTCAAGATCCATTGCCTTTATGAACAATTGTGTGTGTGTGTGTGTGTGTGTGTGTGTGTGATTGCCACAGGAAGTATCCTTGCCCCAGTCACCAGCAGAATGGTGGTGGTTCACTACTTCCTGAAATGGTCAATTATCATAGGGATAAGTGGGTCAGCATCATGATGAAAATGGACAGAGTTCCTCTAAACAGATAATGTGTTGGTGGGGTTGTTTTTATTTACAAAAATCTGCTTATGATTCTAGCAAGAAACTGCATCTGCAGTAACCCAATGGGTTTCTTGAAGCAAAATGATAACTCAGAGCGTGTGTCCCTCTCTTGGACCCAGGGCAACATGAAGAAAGTCAAGGGAATCTATTTTTGTGCAGTACTTTGCCAGGACAATGGGCTCATAGAAGTCTATCAGCCACAAATACAGTTCCTTACTGGGAGGACAAAGCTGAGACTCTTAGGTGTTGGGTGACTTGTTAAGCTTATTTATCTAGTACCTGGATGAACAAGTGCTAGAATAAATATGATTTTTTTCTACTTGAAAACTGAAATCTAGTACTTACTCAAGGACAACTTTTTGCTCTAAATTCGGTAAAGTACAAAATATGGTGGTTTAGTCGCTAAGTTGTGTCCGACTCTTTGCAACTCCATGGACTGTAGCCCGCCAGGCTCCCCTGTCCATGGGATTTTCCAGGCAAGAATACTGGAGTGGGTTGCCATTTCCTTCACTAGGGGATCTTCCCTACCCAGGGATCGAACCTAGGTCTCCTGCCCTGCAGAGGGATCCTTTACCAACCAAGCCAAAGTACAAAAGTAGTTATTCATTCATACTTCTCACATGGGGGATAGGCATAGTTTACTGAAACTGCACCAACACTCATACCAATGATTTTTTCTAGAGTAATAGGGAATTAGGGGAAATTTTTTTCTTTTTAAAACATTTTATTTATTTATTTATTTTTGGCTGGGCTGGCTCTTCGCTGCTGTGCGTGGACTTTTTCTAGTTGCAGGCAGTGGGCTCTAGGGTGTGTGGGCTTCCGTAGTTGTGACACCTGGGCTTAATAGCCCCACAGCATGTGGGATCTTCTCAGACCAGGAATCAAACCCAGGTCCCCTGCACTGGCAGGTGGATTCTTAACCACTGTGCCACCAGGGAAGTCCCTGGGGAAGCTTCCTTACTGATCAGAAGCGCTAAACATTTTATAACCACAGTACTTTCTTTGTATAGGTTCCACCTTTGATTAAGAAATGTTTTGAAAAATATCGCTTCCACATATAGACTGCTGTGAGTGAAAACTACAAAGTAAAAATTATTTATATTTGTTAAAAGATATACAACAGAAAGTGAACAAACCATTCACCTTTGCAAGCTGCTTGAGACATTGGCAGAGAAGGGCACTATCTAAAAATATTAAACATTTTTACGTCTGTGACTGATAAAATACCCAGGGAGAAAATTATCTGAAATATTAGGGAAATATGTATTAAGACAGCGGAGCCCAGAGGACAGAGCAGATGGTTGGAATGGCCCCAAAGCAAAATGGAAAGAACAAGACACTTACCCCAATTAAGGATTTAACAACTGAGACTGACCTCATATATTCATAGCTATTATTTCAACTGCTTATCTAGTCCCAGTTGGGAAGAAAAAAAAAGAGCAAAAAATCTTCAAAGTGAAGACTTCCATAGACTGACTCCATCCTGGGATTCCATGAAGAATAGCTCTGCCTCCCCAGAGGTCTGCTCCGAACGTTGTACCATCCATGGGAGTGCCGGTCTGCTGAGGCAAGTTTCAGGAAAGATACACCTATACCTTTTCATGTAATATGTTTGTGGCTTGTCTCCAGGTGAATAAAGGTGTGCAGGCACAAGCAATTTTTTTAAAAAGCCTGATTCTCAGCATAGTCTGGAGAGGAAAGCAGAAAATACTGACCAGAGAATGAAAGGGTTCCAGGGCACAGGTGATATTGCTTATTGATCTTTGCGTTGAATACACAGGTGTTCAGACTGTAAAATAAATTCATGGAGCTATACATTTGTGGTAGGAAAACATTTTTCTGAAAACATATTTCAATAAAATACAAAAAAAAAGGAAGAAAAAGAAAGTCTGGCTGTATTTTGTCAGCCATGTACATGATATAGTCTTAAGGCAAAAATGTCTCAGATGAAACCTTAGAATTAGGACTTTTGGTTTCAGGCATTTGAAACGCCTGCAGCTGTATGCCTAAGTTCATTTCCCTCAGCAGTCTGAGGTTTGTGAATAATGTCGTCTAAGCCTAGCTGTCTTTCCCCTAAGGTTGTTTTATTTCAGAGGAGGAGAAAGTTGCCTGAAGACTTAGCCATGTTGGGCAGCTTAAAAGCACATCCAACCAGCCCTCCTCTTCCTTCTCTGTTCACTCAACACTCAAGTGACTTACGATTGGAGGATAGTTAACCTTAGTTAACGTTAATACTAACTTCATAACTTAGTTAATAACTAACTTCATAACATAGATGTCAGAGAAAAACATATTTTTCTTAAAATACCATATTTTTTTCTATAAATAAGAAGCTTTGCATGTCCGGGTGCAGGAAGAAAGTGTGCTGATCAGGCAGGACCAGCTTGAAAGATAATCTGTCAGAATAGGCTTTGCAGGTGGTCTGCTCTAGAAAATAATAAAAATAACATTTATCTCTACTCACTAAACTGTACATTTTGACTGCACAGATTCATACACACACACACACACATTTCTATCCTTAAAGCTTTTTGAAAATGGTTGAAAGTTTTATCACCAGGCCAGTTAGGAAATGCAAAATTAACGCATCTTATTTCCCAAATTGCACTTATATAATCAATGATTCTTCTACTATAAAGCAGAGTCAATTGAAGTCTGGCTGCTTTCTACATTGTAGGAGAAAATAAATGAAACTAAGAGATTTAGAAGTTGAGGGAAAAGGGAAAATTAAGTCCAACAAAGGCCACCTTTTCACACATTGCCACTGTGTATATTCAGTTACACATTTGGAATATACTGCAGCAGGAATAGGATCTAAATATTAGAGTGTGTTTGGGCTTTCCAGGTGGCTCAGTGGTAAAGAGTCCACCTCCCAAGCAGGAGACACAGGTTTGATTCCTGGGTTGGGAAGATTCCCTGGAGAAAGGAATAGCAACCCTCTGGAGTATTCTTGCCTGGGAAATCCCATGGACAGAGGAGCTTGGGGAACTACAGTCCATGGAGTCGCAAAGAGTCAGACACGACTTAGCGACTATACCGCACAGCAGAGTGTTGGAGTGGATTTGAGGTGACGCCTTAGTCCACTGGGGCTGCTGTACAGCAGTACCGTAGACTAGGTGGCTTAACAAAAACACACATTGCTCAGTTCTGGAAGTCTAAGAAGTCTAAGCTCAAGGCTCTGGCAGATTTGGTGTCAAGTGAGGGCCTGATTCCATCTTGCAGAGGGAAGGCTCTCTTCTCACTGTGTCCTCACGTGGTGGAAGGGGCAAGGAAGCTCAATGGGGTCTCTTTTATGAGATTACTAATCCCTTTCTTGAGTGCATGTGTACATGCTCAGTCATTTAGTTTGGGACCCCCTGGACTGTAGCCCACCAGGCTCCTCTCTCCATGGGATGTCCCAGGCAAGAATACTGGAGTAGATTGCCATTTCCTAGTCCAGTGGTTCTTCCTGACCTAGGGATCAAACTCACATCTCCTTAATTAGTAGGGAGATTCTTTACCACTGTGCCACCTGGGAAGCCCCCCATGCATGAGTGCTCTATCCTTATGAACTAATCACCTCTCAAAGGCCCCATTTCAAAGACCATCATGTTGGAGTATGGCAGGTGATAAGATAGGAAGATGACCAGAGATGGTTTTACTGCCAGGTAAAACCTGGTAAGGGAAGGGTTCACATGTACTCCACTGGTATCAGTGTGTGTGTGTGTTCATGCGCTTGCGTGCCACCCAGCTCTGACTTTCACTAAAGAAACAGAACAGGTTCAGCAGCAAACCTCAAGTCTCAGGCCCCTGAACATGTCCCAGGTTCACCTGCTTGCCCACTGGGCAGTGCATGTTGATGGCAGTCTAGTGGCACTTCCTACCACCCATCTCACACAGCTTGACTAGCATGAGCCAGACATTGGATCCAAGGATAGCAAAGGAGTCAAAGACTGAGAAACTTTGAGCTCAGATAACCAGGGTGCAAACTCTGGTCCCATTACGACCTAATGCTAAAAAAGATAGCAAACCACTCTGAGCCTTATTCTCCCATCTGTACAAGCTTCCTCAGAAGTCTGTTAGGGTGCACAAGATGTAATAAAGTAAGGTAGCCTCTAGCATCCCACCTCAGATGTAAGAACCCAGGACATGGCAGCTATTATAGTCAAGAAACAAAGGGTCAGACACTCCCTGGGGTTATAGCCAACAGCCCCTCCAGATGGTGACCCCGTTAAGTGGGCAGTAGGGACTCAAACTGTAGCTGACTCAAATGGAACTGACTGCCAGGTTCAATTTAGCTTTTCAGAAAGGAACATAAAAGACTCTGCCCACTCTTTCACCCTCTTCAGCTCCTCTTCACCTGAATAAGCCATGCTCACCAGCTGTCCTCTCTCCAAGTGCATAGAACTTCCTTTCATCAGCCAAATGCTGCCATTCCTTTTTGGGTGATCTTTCCCTTCCTAAGCCTCTCTCTTCAAGCAATAACATTCCATTTACCCAGGCTAAAAATGCAGAGAAGGTTGTTTTATGGTGAAAAGAAATTAAAGTATAAATACATATTATTAATATTATCCATGTACAAGATACACACTAGGCTGAGATGGTCATGAGTTGAATGATGTCACCCCCACAAAAATACATGTATATGTCAGGTCCTAACCTCTAACACCTTCAGTTCAGTTGCTCAGTCATCTCTGACTCTTTGTGACCCCATGGACTGTAGACCACCAGGCTTCCCTGTCCATCACCAACTCCCAGACCCAGCTCAAACTCATGTCTATCCAGTCCATGATGCCATCCAACCATCTCATCCTCTGTCGTCCCCTTCTCCTCCTGCCTTCAATCTTTCCTAGCATCAGGGTCTTTTTGAATGAGTCAGTTCTTCGCATCAGGTGGCCAAAGTATTGGACTTTCAGCTTCAGTCCTTCCATTGAATATTCAGGACTGATTTCCTTTAGGATTGATTGATTTGATCTCCTTGCAGTTCAAAGAGTCTAATACCATAGAAGTGACCCTGCTTGGAAACAGGGCCTTTACAGATGTATGGAGTTAATATGAGGTCATTAGGATGGGTCCTAATCAAACATGACTGGTATCCTTATGCTGCTGCTGCTGCTGCTGCTAAGTCGCTTCAGTCGTGTCCGACTCTGTGCGACCCTATAGATGGCAGCCCACCAGGCTCCCCTGTCCCTGGGATTCTCCAGGCAAGAACAGTGGAGTGGGTTGCCATTTCCTTCTCCAATGCATGAAAGTGAAAAGTGAAAGTGAAGTTGTTCAGTTGTGTCCAACCCTCAGTGACCCCCTGGACTGCAGCCTACCAGGCTCCTCCATCCATGGGATTTTCCAGGCAAGACTACTGGAGTGGGGGTAGCCTTATAAAAAAGGGAAAATTTGGACACAGATAGGTATATCTATAATGATATTGTAAAATGAAGATGAAAGCAGAAATCAGAGAGATGCATTACCCAGCAAAGGAATGCCAGTGATTGCTAGCCAACCACCAGAAACCAAGAGAGGGACAAGGAAAAGATTCTTGTTCACAGTCCTCGGGAGGAACAACACAGACTACACTGGATCTCGGGCTTCTAGCCCTTGGAACTCTGAGAGGATACATTTCTAGAGTCAGTTAAGCCACCCTGTTTAGTGTCCTGCAGCAGAAATACATATTTAAATATGAAAACTAGTATTTCTCATTTAATTTGGGAATTTTTAGGTACTATGTTTTCAGGTAACTTTCTACCTCTTTCCCTTCTCTTTCTGGGACTTCCTCTGCGTCGTTACTTCATGACGTTCAAGAGGGCTCTGAGTCTGTTTCTCTTTGTTCATTATTTTTTCTTTTTGCTACTCAGACTGAATAGTTTTTATTAATGTATTTTATATTTGCTCACTCTTTGTTTTTCTGGCTAAAATCTGCTATTGTGCCCCTCTAGTTCTTGTTATTTTATTTTTTGTAATTTTCAACTCTAGAAACTCTAGAGTTTACCTTTGTAATTTTCAACTCTAGAGGATTCTTTGCCACTAAGGCCACCTGGGAAGCTCATGAGCCATCGTTGACATGCTTTAATTGTTTAATCATTTGAACATGTGATAGTTGACCCAAAGTTTTCATCTACTAAGTACGAAATCTGCTCCACCTCTTTGGGTATGTTATATGTTGACTGCATTTTTTTTTTCTTGTTTATATAGCATAATTTTCTGAATATCTTCTAAGTTTTTTAATTCAAAATTTGAGATCTTAGACAATATATTGAAACAACTCTCAATTCAGAGCTCTCCAACTTCAGAGCTTCTATTTGCTAACTTTTTAAATTGTCATATTTTTTACTGCTACTAATTTGTTTAGCACTTTCTTGGGCTAATTCTGTAGATTTTGTCTTCCCCTTAGTATTTGTCTCTGAGTTCTCTGCTAGCTTTTTTTCTTCTTTCATTTCTTGCTTTTATTTTTCAAGCTGGCCTCTAATGAGTCATCCATTGCTCAGTAAAATTTGGTGACTAAATAATCAGTGTTCATAAGATTTCCCTAAAGGGAAATATCTTCTGCCGTTTGTCCAAGAGAATCTACATAAAAAGGCACAGCTTCAAACTTCAGACAGAAGTTTGCTTTTTTTTTAGTCGTAGCTTTTCTTGCACAGTCCCTCAAGGTAAGCTGGACATGAGTGACTATCCCTTTGGATCCCCAGGAATTTGTCATAGCTTTTAAAATGCCCCTATGTTTGTCTGATTCTACAGGACTTCCTTTAAATTCCCTGACTGAGTCTCGTTTGCCCCAACAAAAGGGTGACTACCTCAGATAGTTTAAATGCTGCCAGTTATTTGCCACAGCCTCGCTGATGCCCTGGGGTAAGCCTCCCATACCCCACCCAAGCTCTGAATCAAATAAAACAGCTGACATACTCTGATTTTTGAGGGAGCTCCAAGTTGCGACAACAAATTGGCAGTGCTCTAGGGGACTGTGCTTTTAATAGAGATCAAAAAGAATTCCCATCTCTATCCTTTATGGTGCTGCTGGATTTTGGTTTCTACACCACTGAACTGGGGAAAGAAGGAAATGGGAATAGCTCCAAAAACTTCACAGGCACGTCCCTGGTGGTCCAGTGGCTAAGACTCCATACTCCCAAAGCCAGGGACCTGGGTTCGATGCCTGGTCAAGGAACTAGGATCCCACATGATGCAAACGAGAGTTCTCATGCCGCAACTAAAGAACTTATAGGAAGATTGATGATCCTGCATCCCTCAACTAAGACTCATCCCAGCCAAATAAATAAAGCGACACTTCACAGGTCCCACTGCTTCATCAGAGCTTGGCAGTTTATCTTGGGTGGTTTTCAGTTCTTTCAGTGGCTTTGGATATTGGCCAGAGTTCTGAAATGATCCATTTTAGTTGTTTAGCCTTTACTGTCTTGTTTCAGAGAGAAAGCAGCTTCACCAAATCCCTCATCACTCCAGAAACTGATCTTGGTATCTCTTTTACATCTCCATAGTAAAGAATTCAGTACCTCAATGAGTGGAAGTTCAGTCCACCCTGAAAAACATAAAAGTCAGAAAATAAAAAATAAAGAAAACAGAAGTCTTCATGAATTGCACATATACAAGAAAAGTTGTCTGACTGAGGAGCTAGCCATTTTTAGTACTGCGGCTGTCAGTTTCTTGAGGGTGTGAGATGGGGGTGGGAGGGAGGCTCAAAAGGGAGGGGATATATGTACACGTATAGCTGATCCACTCTGTTGTACAGAGGAAACTAACACAGCATTGTAAAGCAGTTGTACTGTAATAAACATATTAAATGGCAAATCAAAAGTGTTTTTAAAGTCAAAGTTCACAAAAAATGGTGTGAAAGGTAAACCAAAACTGAACCATCATTTTTTACTTATTCTAGTAATAAAAACTTTTAAGTTAGAATGTCTTTAAAACAAGAATTGAAGATACCTCTATGGAGCTTTTATAATATAATTGGCTTAATTAGGTTTTCAAAACGTGAAACATTCCATGAGGCCTGAAAGAACCATTATTTCAATCAAGTGTATGCCTGTCAATTTGCATGTGTGAGTATAAAACATTCTCAGATAATCTGTTCTAAAACAACACTTTAAGCTGCTATGTAAAATTTATATTTAGTACTTTTCCTGAAGAGTTATGCTTTATGTAAGAAGATATAATTTTTCTTAGAAAGTAGTATCTGAAATCCTTTACATAAGAGAGAACTTGCAAATGTAGAAAAAACGATTTTTTTTCAGTATGTTGCTTAGAAAAGTATTGCATTGAATTTATAATTTTCCTATCAAAGCATTAATTTTCTCTGATATACTGTATATGACAGATTCTTTGATTAAATATTACAATGTATATCAAATACCTCCTAAATCTTCATTATTTTTAAAAAATTTATTTGGGTTTTAGTTGCAGCATGTAGAATTTAGTTTCCTGACCAGGGATTGAACCCAGGCTCCCTGCAATGGGAGTGCAGAGTCATCGTCACGGGATCACCAGGGAAGTCTTCCAGGTATTTATTTTAACACTTGTAATGTACCTTTACCATTACCCATTGGGTAACTGCATATGTTAGCTCTAACTATCTTTTAAAGAGTTACTGTTCCAACAGATTGGAATTTTGCAGCCAAACACAATTAAGTTTGATCAAAGAAAAATCCCCTCATGTTTCAAGCCAGGTAGGGCAAAAGACACCATTTTGAAACATGCCTAAAGCATAATGGAGAAAAAGACAAATGACTTTACCAAAGACTTACTTGACCCGGTGAAAGTGCCGTTGGACAGCTGCCTTTATCCTTCCAGTCTCACAAAAGGAAGCGGGGTGTGGCGGGGAAACACTCAAGAAAAACTTCTGCAGGTCTCAGCCCAGGGAACCAGACTTAATTAAACAATTGAGATTCAATCATAAGAGCATAGATTACCTCCCCTTCCCAACACTTCACCAACACATAAACAGGGCCCCAGTATATAAGATAAAATTATAACTAAGAGAGATGCAAGACAACTCTATTTAAAGAGGTATTGCTATTGTTTCCGTTCAGTTCAGTTCAGCTCACTAATTGGTTGGGGGAGGAAGTGACTGTTTTCAATCAACTTTGCATTACATTGAACTTGTCCTTACATCAAGACTTAATGAAGAAGATTTTTTTTTTATGAACAAATTCATCAGAACTAATTAATAGCTTTCAGTCAGATTTCAGTTCACTCAGTCACATCCGACTCTTTGTAATCCCATGGACTGCAGCACGTCAGACTTCCCTATGCATCACCAACTTGAGCTTACTAAAACTCATGTCCATTGAGTCAGTGATGCCATCCAACCATCTTGTCCTCTGTCATCCCCTTCTCCTCCTGCCTTCAATCTTTCCCAAAATCAGGGTCTTTTCCAATGAGTCACTTCTTCGCATCAGGTGGCCAAAATATTGGAGTTTCAGCTTCATCATCAGTCCCTCCAATGAATATTCAGGACTGATTTCATTTAGGATGGACTGGTTGGATTTCCTTGCAGTCCAATGGACTCTCAAGAGTCTTCTCCAACGCCACAGTTCAGAAGCATCAATTCTTTGTCACTCAGCTTTCTTTATAGTCCAACTCTCACATCCATACATAACTACTAGAAAAAGCATAGCTTTGACTAGATGGACCTTTGTTAGTAATGTCTCTGCTTTTTAATCTGCTGTCTAGGTTGGTCATAGCTTTTCTTTCAAGGAGCAAGTATCTTTTAATTTCATGGCTGAAGTCACCATCTGCAGTGATTTTGGAGCCAAGTAAAGTCTGTCAGTGTTTGCATTGTTTCCCTATCTATTAGCCACGAAGTGATGGGACCAGTTGCCAGGATCTTAGTTTTCTGAATGTTGGGCTTTAAGGCAACTTTTTCACTCTCCTGTTTCACTTTCATCAAAAAGCTGTTTATTTCTTCTTTGATTTCTGCCATAAGGGTAGTGTCATCTGCATATCTGAGGTTATTGATATTTCTCCTGGTGATCTTGATTCCAGCTTGTGCTTCATCCAGCCTGGCATTTCACTTGATGTTCTCTATATAAGTTAAATAAGCAGGGTGACAATATACAGCCTTGATGTACTCCTTTCCCGATTTGGAACCAGTCTTTTGTTCCATGTCCAGTTCTAACTGTTGCTTCTTGACCTGCATACAGATTTCTCAGGAGACAGGTAAGGTGGTCTGGTATTCCCATCTCTTTCAGAATTTTCCACAGTCAAAGGTTTTTTGGCATAGTCAGTTAAGCAGAAGTAGATGGTTTTTTCTGGAACACTTTTGCTTTTTCGATGATCCAATGGATGTTGGTAATTTGATCTCTGGTTCCTTTGCCTTTTCTAAAACCAGCTTGAACATCTAGAAGTTCACAATTCACATACTGTTGAAGCCTGCCTTGGAGAAATTTGAGCATTAGTTTGCTAGCGTGTGAGATGAGTGCAATTGTGTGGACTTCCCTGGTGGCTCAGACAGTTAAGTGTCTGCCTATAATGCGGGAGACCTTGGTTCAGTCTCTGGGTTGGGAAGATCTCCTGGAGAAGGAAATGACAACCCACCCCAGTATTCCTGCCTGGAAAATCCCATGGATGCAGGAGCTTGATAGGCTATAGTCCATGGGGTCACAAAGAGTCGGACATGACTGAGTGAATTCACTTCACTTTGCTAGCGTGTGAGATGAGTGCAATTGTGTGGTAGTTTGAACACTCTTTGGCATTGCCTTTCTTGGGTATTGGAATGAAAACTGACCTTTTCCAGTCCTGTGGCCACTGCTGAGTTTTCCAAATTTGCTGGCATATTGAGTATAGCACTTTCATAGCATCATCTTTTAGAATTTGAAATAGCTCATTGGAATTCCATCACCTCCACTTGCTTTGTTCATAGTGATGTTTCCTAAGGCCCATGTGACTCAGCATTCTAGAATGTCTGGCTCGAGGTGAGTGATCACACCATCATGGTTATCTGGGTCATGAAGATCTTTTTTGTACAATTCTTCTGTGTGTTCTTGCCACCTTTTCTTAATATTTTCTGCTTCTGTTAGGTCCATACCATTTCTGTCCTTTTTTGAGCCCATCTTTGTGAGAAATGTTCCCTTGGTGTCCTTAATTTTCTTGAGGAAATCTCTAGTCTTTCCCATTCTATTGTTTCCTCTATTTCTTTGCACTGATCACTGAGGAAGGCTTTCTTATTTCTCCTTGCTATTCTTTGGAACTTTGCATTCAAATGGGTATATTTTTTCCATTTCTCCTTTGCTTTCAGCTTCTCTTCTTTTCTCAGCTATTTGTAAAGCCTTCTCGGACAACCATTTTGCCTTTTGGCATTTCTTTTCCTTGGGGATGTTCTTGATCTCTGCTTGCTGTACAATGTCCCAAACATACATCCATAGTTCTTCAGGCACTTTGTCTATCAGATTTAATCCCTTGAACTTATTTATCACTTCCACTGTATAATCATAAGGGATTTGATTTAGGTCATACCTGAATGATCTAATGAATTTCCTTACTTTCTTCAATTTCAGTCTGAATTTGGCAATAAGGAGTTCGTGATTGGAGCCACAGTCAGCTCCTGGTCTTGCTTTTGCTGACTGTATAGAGCTTCTCCATATTTGGCTGCAAAGAATATAATCATTCTGATTTTGGTGTTAGCCATCTGGTGATGACCATGTGTAGAATCTTCTCTTCTGTTCTTGGAAGAGGGTGTTTGCTATGTCCAGTGCATTCTCTTGGCAAAACTCTGTTAGTTTTTGCCCTGGTTCATTTTGTACTCCAAGGCCAAATTTGCCTGTTACTCTAGGTATCTCTTGACTTCCTACTTTTGCATTCCAGTCCCCTATAATGAAAAGGACATCTTTTTTCACATGTTAGTCCTAGAAGGTCTTGTAGGTCTTCGTAGAACCATTCAACTTCAGCTTCTTCAGCATTACTGGTTGGGGCATAGACTTGGATTACTGTGATATTGAATAGTTTGCCTGGGAAATGAACAGAGATCATTCTGCTACTTTTGAGATTGCATCCAAGTACTGCATTTTAGACTCTTTTGTTGATTATGAGGGCTATTGCATTTCTTCTAAGAGATTCTTCTAGGGGATTCTTTCACTTTAGCTCTTGTTTAGTTTCTATTAATAAGTTGTGTCTGACTCTTTGTAACACTTTGGACTGTAGCTCACCAGGCTTCTCTCTCCAAGAGAATTCCCAGGCAAGAATACTGGAGAGTGTAGCAAATTCCTTTCCTAGAGGCTCTTCCCAACCCAGGGGTTGAACCCATGTCTCTTGCATCTCCTGGATTGGCAGGCATATCCCTTACCACTGTGCCACCTAGAAGATGTTAAGGAGTTACTGCACGTGTGCTCAGTCAAGTTTGACTGTTTGTGACCCCATGGACTGTATCTAGCTTGTAGGTTCCCCTGTCCAAGGAATTCTCCAGGCAAGAATGCTGGAGTGGGTTGCCATTTCCTTCTCCAGGGAATCTTCCTTAGCGACAGCTACCAAACCACGGATGCAGGAAGCTCAGAGAGTAACAAGCAGGATAAATAACAAGAAGTGTACACATAAACATATTATATTCAGATTGTAAGAGCCAAAGACAGAAAAAAAATTCAAAGGTGTCAGGGTAAAGGTAGACCTTACCTTTAGAGGAAGAACTGTCAGTTTTTCTTTGGCCTTTTGTCAAAGACCATACTAACAAGAAGTATAGAGAGTGATATATTTTAAATATTTTTAAAAATCCCCACCAACCTAGAAGTCTGCCTAGAGTGAAAATTTTGAAAGATTTTTACTCTACACAGAGTTCTAGTATAGCAGAAACCAACACATAACTGGAACCAACTATACCCCAATTAAAAAAAAAAAAGCCTTTCATTAAAAGCTGAGGAAATTCATTGCTAGTAGATCTACTTTGCAAGAATGATTAAAATAAGTTCTTCAGAGGGAAGGAAAAGGAAACAGGAAAAAAATTTGGATTTGCAGAATGAAATCCAGAGTGAATGTATTAGAGAAAAATAAGGTTAAAAGAAAATCTTCTGTTTTACTTATTGATATAATAAATGTTGGCTTAAATTAATAATAGCTTCATTGTGTCAGGTGATCACAGCACGTAACAGTTGAATTACAGCAATGGAATCAGACATGAGAAGGAAGAACGGGAATAGTCTCTTATAAGATACTAGAACTATGTATGAAGTGGTGCAGTAATCTTAGAAAATGGACTTCAACTAGTAGTTAATATACACTGCAAACTCTAAAGGAAATCTAGATTTAAATTAAAAAAATAGTGCAATTGGTATGCTAAGAGAGGAAAGGAAATGGAGTCATATGAAATGTTCAAATAAAACAAGAAAAGTCAGAAAAAAGAAGCTAAAAAAAGTAAGAACAAGTGCAACACATTGAAACTTGTATGAAATATGGTAGATATTTACCCGACTGTACTGATAATCACTTTCAATGTGAATGGTCTAAATATACCAGTGAAAAGACGAAGATGGTGAGAATGAATAAAAGAAGCAAGAGTAACTGTATGCTATTTGCTAGACATTTACATTCAGTTCAGTTCAGTTCAGTCCCTCAGTCGTGTCCGATTCTTTGCGACCCCATGAATCGCAGCACGCCAGGCCTCCCTGTCCATCACCAACTCCTGGAGTTCACTGAGATTCACATCCATCGAGTCAGTGATACCATCCAGCCATCTTATCCTTTGTCGTCCCCTTCTCCTCTTGCCCCCAATTCCTCCCAGCATCAGAGTCTTTTCCAAGGAGTCAACTCTTCCCATGAGGTGGCCAAAGTACAGGAGTTTCAGCTTTAGCATCATTCCTTCCAAGGAAATCCCAGGGCTGATCTCCTTTAGAATGGACTGGTTGGATCTCCTTGCAGTCCAAGGGACTCTCAAGAGTCTTCTCCAACACCACAGTTCAAAAGCATCAATTCTTTGGCGCTTAGCCTTCTTCACAGTCCAACTCTCACATCCATACATGACCACAGGAGAAACCATAGCCTTGACTAGACGAACCTTTGTTGGCAAAGTAATGTCTCTGCTTTTCAATATGCTATCTAGGTTGGTCATAACTTTCCTTCCAAGGAGTAAGCGGAAGGCTTAATTTCATGGCTGTGGTCACCATCTGCAGTGATTTTGGAGCCTGAAAAAATAAAGTCTGACACTGTTTCCACTGTTTCCCCATTTACATCCCCATTTACATTACATTGCATTTACATTAAATATAAAGAAAAAATAAAAGTAAACATAAGGCATAAAACAATAGTTGTTGCCAAGTGTTCAGGTGGAGGAGGGATAATTAGATTAAGGGCAGAGGATTTTTCAAATGGCGAACTATTCTGTAGGATATTTTAATAGTGTGCTTGTCAAAACCTATAGAATCTTACTTCCCGAAGAGCAAATGGTAATAGAAAATATGACTTTCAGTTAATAATAATGTATCAATATTGATTCATTAATTGCAATAAAGGTACCAACATAATTAAGATGTTAATAATTGGAAAATGTGTGTGTGTGTGAGAGGGAAAGAGAGAGAGAGTTAGGAGCTCTGTAGTATATACTCCATTTTTACATAAATTTAAAATTTTCTAAATATAAAGTCTATTAATTTAAAATTCTGTTTCTCATTAAAACTAATCAGTCAACCAAAGAAAGCAAACACACAAAAACTCAGCGAATTTCCATAACCTGATAAATTGTATGTGGGAAAAAATAGGGCAGACATTGTATTTATTTATAAATCATTTAACATTCCCTCTGCCTGTCAGTTGGAAAAATATACAAGGCTTCTGGCTATTTTTTGGGTGTACCAGAGACCTAACCAATGCATTAAGGCAAAAAAATGAAAAGCAAAATAGAACAGTATGTGTGTTGGGAAGGAAGAAACATTTGCAATTATTCAGAGGCAATACGATTGTGTGTGTAAAAAATACCAAAACATCTAAAGTAAGTTATTAGAAATAATGAGTATAGCATGGCTACTGGAATTACAAAGTCAGAATATAAAGCCAATATATAAGGCTTTTAGTAATAATTTTTTAAAACACAGAGAACCACATGAAAAATAAACTTAGCAAGTCTGAACAGACACCTCACCAATGAGATTCATAAATGGCCTATTTGAAAGAGTGGTGAATATCATAATACTTTTACCTACCAGAATATCTAACATAGAAAAGAAAAAGTTGGTGATACAAATTTGTGTGTGTGTGTTCAGTTGTGTCTCACTCTTTTTGACTACATGGACGGTAGCCCACCAGGCTCCTTAGTCCATGGGATTTTCCAGGCAAGAATACCGGAGTGGGTTGCTATTTCCTACTCCAAAGGATCTTCCCAACCCAGGGACTGATAACAAATTTAGGCAAATATATTTAGCTGTAGGAACTGTCCCACACTACTCGTAGTAAGCGCGTAAGTTGGAAATTTTGGAAGAATATTTAACGTATTTTTAAGCTGCCTTTAGGTATAACCAGTAATTCTACTCTCAAATATACGCCAAAAGAGAAGTGCATACACATTTTCACTAAAAAATGTAAACAAAATTGTTTATAATGATACAGTTCCAAAGAGTCTTAACTGGAAATAGTATACACATTTACTAGAGAATGAATAACTTATGATATATTCTTAATACAGAATGTGTGTGTGTGTGAGTGTGTGTGTGTGTGTGTGAGTGTGTGTGTGCGTGCACGCTCAGTTGCTTAGTCTTGTCAGACTCTTTGTGACCCCATGGACTGTTGCCCACCAGGCTCCTCTGTCTATGAGATTTCCCAGGCAAGAAAACTGGAGCAAGTTGCTGTTTCCTACTTCAGGGAATCTTCCTGAGCCAGAGCTCAAACCCACACCTCTTACATCTCCTGCGTTGGCAGGCGGATTCTTTATCACTGTACCACCTGGGAAACCCTTAACATTGAATAACATATAGCAATTAAAATAGTGAAATTTTACTGTACAGAACCACAAAGATAATTCACACAGATGCAAAGGAGAACAAAAATGAATTCATTGTTTTAACAGTTCAAATCCAGGTGCAATTAATTGATGGTTACAAAAATCAGGATGGTTCTTACCTTGGGCCAGAACAGTAACAAAGAGATGGCAAGTTAAATTTCTAGAGCATTGGTATGTTCTATATTGTCATCTAGAAAGTTTATATATAAATGTATTCACTTCTGGAGAATTCATAGACCATACTCTTAGAATCTGTGCAATTTTCTTTGTAACATGTAGTTTAATAAAAATTTACCTCCAAAACACAAATCTTTTTGAGTTGTGTGGATTAGAATTAACGTCTGTAAAGGATCTCGCATACAGTAAGCACTCCAGCAGAGGTGAGCATGATTAATATCTCTGACTTTGGGCAAGATATGTGATACTTATGGTCTTCACTTTCTTTATTTGTGAAATGAAACACTCTCCAAACTTACTTCCCTGGGCAGTTCTAATGACTAACGTGGTAAAGCACAAACGTTGTCATGTATTATTACCTGTGCTAGGACTAAATAAATGCTTAAAAATAAACAAAACAAGCAAAACAAAGCCAAGCACAGAATCACATTGACAAAGAAATTCACAAATAAAAATTTGAAAAGAGCCATATGTTGGCACTTTCTGAGAAAAGCAGAAAACTTTCTCCTTTTTCAATTGAGAAAAAAAAATCTTATTTTATTTTTCGTTATATTTGTTTACCTTCCTCCATCTGGGAATAAGAATAGAATTTTTGAGATCTGACTGTTGGAGAAGGCAAAAATTAGACATTCCTTCTTATTGAAGAAGTGAGCAGATCTCTAATAACTTGCTGGTCTTATCACCCAGCATCCATCCAATGAGGAAATTATCAATATATGATACCAGATGACCTCTTAGGCCAAGAAAAATGAAATAATTTTCAAAATATCTTATTAATATTGAGTTGAAATTTACTTTTTCTTAATGTATTCATATCTAACCTAGTTCAACCTTTCTTAGCAGCAAGAATGAAAATAAGAACAAAAGGAGAGTCTTACTAAAACTAAGACATCCTTTCATAGATTTGAAAACAGCTGTCCTAGTATCTCAATGTACCATTTTTTTCTGACCTAACATTTGATATTATGCAAATCTATAATTGAGTCATTAATGTTCTAATTTTCAATCATAAAGCAAACAGTGTTGTTCAGGATATGGAACAAAAGTCCCAGTTCTTATATTCAATGATGTCTTATATTCAATAACCCCAGGGGAGAGTCAGATATCAAAACTGAACCCTATAATATTCTGTGATCCCTGTATATATTTTGAGAGTATTTATAGGAACACAAGGAAACGACCTCCTAGCTTAGAGGAAATCAGGAAGAATTCATATGGACATCATATGGTGAGTGTCAATGAATGGATTATGTACCCATTTAAAAGTATCACTGTTAAGTAAAATGTATTTAATATTTATAATCTTATGAGCTACTTACTACCATAAGAAAAATAAGAATTAGATACATTGGTCTTATATGTCAAACACTCACCCAAAACATCAAAACTTTCCAAATCATTTCAATTAATATAAAATCCAAAGTTAAACATTTGTCTTCATATACAAGCACAAAACTATCAAGACCTTAACTTTACAAGTTAACCAAAAACATAATAAGCAACAAAAATGTATAATGACACTGATGTTAGAATACTAAATTATCATAAGACAACATGTTGTATCTTAAGCATAAGAATCTAGAGATGCTGGATAGCTTGGCGTTTAAAGAGGTGTTACACTGTGCTTCCTCGCACAGTTTTACCTTAGCAGCCATTTGAAGCCCTAATTAAAAAGATCATTGCCAAGCTACATCATTCCTAATCAATTACACATTCATAAAATGTTCAAAGTTTTATTCCCAGGTCTGCTCCCAACCAAGTTAATCTGGCAGGACAGGTTATTAAATTAATATCTAATGGTATGTAAAAAGTTGGAATAGAACACTTTTGAGTGTGTTTGTTTTATTATAGTTTTAAAAATAGTTTGAATATAAAAGCAGAACAAAAGTTTAATCAAATGCTTGACAAAACATAAAACTCATTTGAAAATTACTGTACTAAATCATTAAACTCTTGGAAAATATAACTGTCATAATTATAAAAACCTCTGTCAATCAGCAACATTTTTCATACAAGCTAGTCACACAATAAATGGTAATGATTTATAAGTGATCATTTAAATCATGCAGGAGCCTGGAAGTTATATGCAATTCATGGGGGAAAATTAGAACATTTCTTCCCCAACATTTCTTTCTGCATTTGAGTCTTAGAAATAAGCAGAACCTAAAAGCTCATCTAGTCAAGGCTATGGTTTTTCCTGTGGTTATGTATGGATGCGAGAGTTGGACTGTGAAGAAAGCTGAGCACCGAAGAATTGATGCTTTTGAAATGTGGTGTTGGAGAAGACTCTTGAGAGTCCCTTGGACTGCAAGGAGACCCAACCAGTCCATTCTGAAGGAGATCAGCCCTGATATTTCTTTGGAAGGAATGATGCTAAAGCTGAAACTCCAGTACTTTGGCCACCTCATGCGAAGAGTTGACTCCTTGGAAAAGACTCTGATGCTGGGAGGGATTGGGGGCAAGAGGAGAAGGGGACGACAGAGGATGAGATGGCTGGATGACATCACCAACCAATGGACGTGAATTTGAGTGAACTCCAGGAGTTGATGATGGACAGGGAGGCCTGGTGTGCTGCAAATCATGGGGTCACAAAGAGTTGGACACAACTGAGCGACTGATCTGATCTGATCTGAACCCTTCTAAAGATCTGCATACCTTGATTTAAATAATTCTGAGTCTTCTTTATATAACAAAGAGATAGGAACACTAGTCTACCTCTCCCTTCATAAATATATGTCTGATAAATAAAAACAAGTCTGATAAATACAACTGAGATGATCCAACAGGTAAGAAAGACAGTCAATAAATAGCAGTGTACCTTCAGAGAAGAGACTCTGGCCTGAGATTTGCCTCATTTACTGGCATAGAGAGATGGAGTGGAGGGTTACCCCAGGCAGAGTTAAGAATGAGCCCCAAACAGGAAGTCTTCTGGTTCTAAGACCCTGGCATGATGGCTGTGACTTGAGTAAAACAATTGTGCTTGTGTGTGCTAAGTTGCTTCAGTCATGTCTGACTCTTTGCAACCCTATGAACTGTAGCCTGCCAGCCTCCTCTGTCCATGGAATTCTCCACGCAAGAATATTGGAGTGAATTGCCATGCCCTCCTCCAGGGGATCTTGCCAACTCAGGGACTGAACCTGGGTCTTTTATGTCTCCTGCATTGGCAGGCGGGTTCTTTACTACTAGTGCCACCTGGGAAGCCCAAAAGTTACTGTGTAATGTTATCAAAAAGCCATAAAACCAGCCTAATTTCCTTGGAGAATTTCCATTGACTGGTTGTTTTCATCCTAAGAAATGAATGGAAGTAAAATAGGGTCAGAAGACTGGTAACTTGGTGATGAGAGATGAGATGGAGAGGAAAGCATTAAGAGTCAGTAGCCCCACCAGGATCCTGTATCTGTTGGACTGCGGAGTTTTGGGTACAGCTATTCCCAGTCTCAAGCACTACTAGACGACTCTTCCAGGACAGGGAAGCCTGGTGCGGTGCAGTTCACGGTCGGACACGACTGAGCAACTAAACTGAATGAAATGCTTCCCACTGTCAAGAGCTAGACAGCTCTCACCTGCAGCTGCTCCCTGGCTGACTTCTGGGTCCCTGGAGGATAGTAATATGTGAGTGATGACAAGCACACATTCAAGGATACATTGAACATCTTTGTGGATTTTCAGGTGTATTTAGAGAGGGGACCTGTATTGTAAGATTGACATCACTGCTCATTAAGAGGCAGTGGAGATTCTAAAATGTTTCAATTTGGTTGTTGAAGGAAAAGCAAACTTACTTTATACTCACATCTCTTTAGGCCTAAATTTGCTCACATATTGACTACAGTTATGGAAGTGACAATATTTAAATTCAACTCTTTTAACAAAAGTGATTTTTTTTTTGTATGATATTACAATATATTATGGTTAGAACTGTCACCTTAAGCAAGGCGTAGTGACTTCCAAACATATGCAGAGATGTGTCCACAGAAAACTTCCAATGCTGCTTTCTCTTTTACAAAATAATTTTAGGGAAGAAAAATAAATAAATAAAAAATAATTTTAGTTATTTTGATTGCACTGGATTTCATTGCTGCAAGAGGGCTTTCTCTAGTTGTAGGTAGTGGGGGTTACTCTCTAGTTGCGGTTCATGGGTTTATCATTGTAGTGACTTCTCTTGTTTCAGAGCACAGGCTCTGGGAGGCAGGGGATTCAACAGCTGCGGTTCTTGGGCTCCATAGATGTGGCACACAGGCTTAGCTGCTCTGAGGCACGTGGGACCTTCCTGGATCAGGGATTGAACCAGTGTCTCCTGCATTGGTAGGCAGATTCTTTACCAATGAGCCACGGAATGCTCCCAACGCTGCCTTCTGACATTAGCAATGAATAAAGAAGAAAAACAAAACAAAAAACCCTATTGGCTTGTTTTTCTCAGCTTACATTGTGTTGATTTTACATTTTTCAAAGTTTATCAACCATGAGAAAAACAATTAAAAGTTCCTTAAAATACCACAAAAAGTAGAAGCCTGTATTTAATCTGCTGGCTTCAAAAGTTTCTTGGAAAGCTTAATTAAATAGCAATTCATCTGTGCATTCTGTTCAGTCTTCTAAAGCTTGATAATGCTGTAGTCATAATTAAAGAAAAAAAAATGGAGTTTTTAGTTTTTATTCTGTTAGATCAAGAGGAAATAGCACTCTGCACCTCTGTCAACATCAGTCGAGTTGTTCACTTACAGGTTGAATTTATTCAGCTTAATATCCATCAGGCCAGAAAATCATATTAGAATACATGTGCTATTATGTATTTTTTGCTATTATGGTTTTTGCTTCAATGTAAAATATGAATGATGAACATATTTTGAAGGTGTATCAAGACCAGAGGCAGTTTAATTCTCAATCTGTTGAAATTGAACTATCTAGTTAACCATCAGACTGAAGAGTAGATGAGCTATTCTGCTTCAGACCCCTCCCCTCTAAATTTGAAGTACTCTTTAGGGCAGTCTATTTCCATTTCTCCATCATTGTTTTTTCAAAAGTCTTGGTCTAGGCTAATGTTTGCATCTCCACTCTAAAACTGAACTGTTGTGAAACTCTGAGGGTGCGTGCTAAGTCACTTCAGTTGTGTTTGATTCTTTGTGACCCAATGGACTACAGCCCTCCAGGCTTCTCTGTCTCTGGGATTCTCCAGGCAAGAATACTGGAGGTAAGTGTTGCCATGCCCTCCTCCAGGGGATCTTCCCAACCCGGTGATTGAACCTGAGGGTCTCCTAGGTCTCCTGCATTGGCAGGTGGGTTCTTTACCACTAATGCCACTTTGTCTTAGTAGGAATGAATTGTTGATTCATCAATAAGAAGTGTGTCCTTTTGACCCTGTTCTCATTAAGAGAATTCATGTGCTTTTCTTGAAGCTAGAGAATATGTTGACTTATAGATCCACAGAGCTCCAGAGCTGTAAGGAATCTCAAGAGATTGTCCCATGCAGTCTTCAAGCACATAAAATTCTAAAAAGACCCTCTAGGCTACAATTCAGAACCAGTCTCACCTTTGAAGAGCTTAATTTGCAAAATAGTGAGTTCTATCCAGGATATGCATTGTTTTGAAAAATAACAGATTGGGATTTGAAGTAAAACTAAATGCACAATGCATATTGTAATACAATCACGCTCAGCATTCTGTTTTTGCTTTGTAGTCTCTGCATGAAAAGAAAGATAAAGAGATAACCACATCCCTTTTCGCTTTAATCAAGGAGAGTTTCTTAGGTAGACGCCCTCATCTAGTTTGTGAAGTTTGGTTTTGTGTTTTTGTTTTTGCTTGTATGGAGTAAGATTCTGAATTAATTTTTTCTGGGGAATCCACGATTTCGTTTTTATCCGGAGTAAAGTTTGAATCTCAGTTCAAGAGAGGGAGGATGTTAAGTAGAATTTATTGAAAGCCTAATAAGTTCCTGGCACTTATATTACCTAGCTAATTATTTCATAATAACTTTATGAGGTAGGATCTGTTATGTAATTTTACCAGAGAGGAAACTTGTTAAAAAATAGCATGTCCTACATTACAGTGGGATCCAAACCTGTGATAATTTAAAATGCATTCCACTGTTGGTTTCTTCGTGCCCCATTGGCTTTAGAGAAGAACAAATTCCCTGTGAAATGCACTCTTGCAACCAATCTTGTGCCCAAGAAGCCTAAAGTAACATTCTCCAGGAGGCAGTCTCTCTCTCTTTCTCTCTTTAATTTATTTTTGAATTGGAAGAAAATTGCTTTATAATGTTATGTTGGTTTCTGCTGTACAAAAACACAATCAGTCATAATTATAACCACCTCCCTCCCCTCTAAGTCATCCCACCCCTCTAAGTCATCACAGAACACCTAACTGAGCTCCTTGTGTTCTAGAGCAGCTTCTAGCTAGCTATTTTATGCCTGATCGTCTGTATGTGACCATGCTACTTTCTCAATTTGTTCCACCTTCTCCTTCCCCTGCTGTGTCCACAAGTTGTGAGGAAAAACTTGGTTTGATTTCGCATTTAAAAACACTTTCTCCCTTTCTAGGAATAAGAAATGATTTAAAGGCCTGTTTAATTCTAATTAATTTAATGCCAAATGAATTAATGTCTATGGGAGGAAAGTTGTTAATTATACTCTAATAATAGGAACAACTCTCTCAACCCTGGATGCTGTCTGCAGCTAGCCCTGTTTTTTTTTTTTTTTTTTTCCTAAACCCTCTAAGCTCACATCAGTATTTAGCTAAAGACTTTTTTGGATTGGGGAGGATAGTATTCTGGAAATCCAATATCTATTTTTTTAATCTCAGGCCCTTTATGGTATGGAGTGTCTGAACTCTGCTGTCTAGATTAAGGTTTATTCAATCATTCTTAATTTAATGTGTGTTTCATGTACTTATTCCAGTTATTTGACTATGCCAGGCACCAACTGTGGTGGTTGTGCTTTGGTTGTTAAGTCATGTCTGATTCTTGGAACCCCATGGATTGTAGCCCGCCTCTGTCCACAGGATTTTCCAGGCAAGAATACTGGAATGGGTTGCCATTTCCTTCTCCTATGCCCTCATTTATTCAGTTTTAAGTTTAGAAAAACAATTCAACACTCAAGCCAAATTTAAATACATAATGGAGAATGTAGAGTTCTTGCTGTTGTTCAGTTGCAAATTCATGTCTGATTCTTTGTGATTCCATGGACTGCGGCATGAAAGGCTCCTCTGTCCTTCACTATCTCCCAGAGTTTGTTGATTCATGTCCACTGAGTCAGTGATGCTATTTAACCACCTCATCCTCTGCCATCCCCTTCTCCTTTTTGCCCTCAATCTTTCCCAGCATCTGAATCTTTTCCAATGAGTCAGCTCTTTGCATCAGATGGCCATAGCTTTGGAACTTTAGCTTCAGCATCAGTCCTTCCAATGAATACTCACAGATGATTTCCTTTAGGATTCAGTGGCTTGATCTTCTTGCTGTCCAAGGGACTCGTCAAAGTCTTCTCCAGCACCAAAATTTGAAAGCATCAATTCTTTGGTGCTCAGACTTCTTTATAGTCCAACTTTTACATCTGTACATGATTACTGAAAAACCATAGTTTTGACTATAAGGACCTTTGTTGGCAACGTGATGTCTCTGCTTTTAATATGCTGTCTAGGTTTGTCATACTCTTTCTTCCAAGGACGAAGCAAGGAAAACATAGAGATGTAAGATGAAATCCTGTGGGAGTACAGAGAACAGACATCTATCCTGAGGGAGGTAGAGGATAGAGGTTAGGGAAAGAGATTTGAGTACTTTTGTCTTATTGATGGAGACTCATTAGACAGTTATGAGCCAGGGAGTAATGGTGAGTGACAATAATTCCAGACAAAGGTAAAGTAACAATAAAGGCAAGCAACAGCATGATGTGTCTGGAACTACAGGCTTTTTTCATGTAAATGCAAATCAAAGATCAACTAGAGATGAGGTTAGAAAGAGATGCATGGATAGTCAACCACTAATAGCTGCAACACATACTATTATTTGTTTTCCCGGCAACCACCCCAGTCTTTGTGCAGACATTCGTCCTCCCATTGTCTGAGGGAGGAGAACCCCAGTTCCACCCCTATGCAGATGGCGAAACATCGTTAGTCCAAGACAGTTATGTTCCATTTTCACTCACAAAACAGCCTCTGTTTGGAAGATAAATTGTTTAGTCACCCTAACTCCGGTTCTTTTGGAAAATGCTTTCCTTTTTCTTACAAAAATGTTCAAGAAGAAAGAGTTCCTCTTTGTGTTTGAGCAACAATGTATACTACGTATTGTCTGGAGTTGCCCTAACCATCTTATCAACTTGTCAAGGATGACTTGTGGAAAGGCAGAAGGAATCCAGACCCATAAACAGATCATGTTGCTGCTGCTAAGTTGCTTCAGTCGTGTCCGACTCTGTGAGACCCCATAGACGGCAGCCCACCAGGCTCCCCCTCCCTGGGATTCTCCAGGCAAGAACACTGGAGTGGGTTGCCATTTCCTTCTCCAATGCATGAAAGTGAAAAGTGAAAGTGAAGCCGCTCAGTCGTGTCCGACTCTTAGCGACCCCATGAACTGGAGCCTACCAGGCTCCTGTGTCCATGGAATTTTCCAGGCAAAAGTACTGGGGTGGGGTACCATTGCCTTCCCCGATAGAGCCCCTGAATAAATCAGCTTTTGAGTCATCCTCTGTTCAGTCTTCTTGTCATGTGAGATAATACATTTCATATTGTTTACCTCAATTAAGTCGGGTTTGTTGTCTCTGATGGTAAAAGTCTATTAACTAGTGTAGAGATTTGAATTCTTGATTTTAAAGTCACAGAGTTGGACACGACTGAAGGGCAACAACAGCACATAGAAGGTGGGGATTCGCAGGTAGTACAGTGGTAAAGAATCTGCCTGCCAATGCAAGGAGAAATGGTTTCAATCCCTGAGTTGGGAAGGCCCCTGAAGGAAGAAATGGCAACCCATTCCAGCATGCTTGCCTGGAAAATCCCACGGACAGAGGAGTCTGGTGGGTTACAGTCCATGTGGTCACCAAGAGTGACCACACACGCGCACGTGCACACACACACACACAAGATACAATAAATACATAGAAATATTACATACATAGAAGTTCTAGAAGTAATCTTTGTTTAAGCACTTTTTTGTTCTGTGTGAATGAACTTAAAATCCAAAGAGTGAAGAGAATGACCCAAGGTCTTAAATCTGGTTAGCTGGAGAGTTAACAATAGTACCTGGTCTCCTGATAGAATTTCAAGATTATTTTCCGCTGTACTTGTGCTATAAAGGAGATCTGGGCTCAGATATTCTACAGAGTGGCCCTTTGTCCCATGAATTCCCATTATAGCACCTGAGTTCAGTTTCTAAAAGAAAAAAAGAACTGCACATGAGACTACAAGTTAAAAGATTTACAAATAGTATTTAACTTAATGACTTAATTATTAGCCACCAGTGATCTTCATTCTGATGGAAAAACTTAGATTCATAGTTGTTCAGGCAATTTGCTCAAAGCCACAAAGCTAGTGATGGAATAGATGGCCCTTTATGGATCTCTGGAACCAAAGCATGGCTAGAGCAAATGGTGAGAAAACAGAAAGAGTTGGGAGATTTTTAAGAATTCTGAATGATTTCCTCTTTTAAAATTAATTAATTTTGATTGGAGGATTATTTCTTTACAATACTGTGGTGGTTATTGCCATACATAGACATGAATCACCCACACTTGCACGTGTCTCCCCATCCGGAACCCCCTGCCCACCTCCCTCCCCACCCCATCCCTCTGGGTTGTCCCAGTGCACCAGATTTGACTGCCCTGCTTCACGCATCAAACTTGCACTGGTCATCTACTTTACATATGGTAATGTACATGTTTCAATGCCATTCTCTCAAATCGTCCCACCTTCACCTTCTCCCACATAGTCCAAAAGTCGGCTCTTTATATCTGTGTCTCTTTTGCTGCCTTGCATATAGGATCATCGTTACCATCTTTCTAAATTCCCTATATATGCATTAGTATAAACTTCCAAATGCAACTTGAGTTCTTATGAAACTTGTTGCTGACTTTTCTAAGTGCTGCTGGTGAAAAATTTTCTGAAGACACTGATACATTTCTGTACCTTTTGAAATGTATGCAGCACTCTCATTTGTCATCAATGGGAAAACTTTTTGTTGAGGAAGTGGCTTTATCCCCAGGGACACTAGAAGACTTCTCATAGTTTAATCAATCTGATTAAAGATAAGGACAAAATGTTTCATAAAGACTTGGAAATATGCTTGTCACATTTGACATGTTTGACAAATGTTTGTCATCATTTGTGGGACACTATATGAAAATGAAGTCAATAAAGGAGAAGACAAAGCCAAGAGGGGGAAAGGAGCTGACTCTCAATGACTTTCGCTTTTTTGTTTTTTTTTAACATCTATATCCAATTATTCCTGAGTTTTATTTACCCTTATACCTTTAGTTAATGGCACCCCACCCCAGTACTCTTGCCTGGAAAATCCCATGGACGGAGGAGCCTGGTAGGCTCGTCCATGGGGTCGCTAAGAGTCGGACATGACTGAGCGACTTCACTTACACTTTTCACTTTCATGCATTGGAGAAGGAAATGGCAACCCACTCCAGTATTCTTGCCTGGAGAATCCCAGGGACAGAGGAGCCTAGTGGGCTGCCATCTATGGGGTCGCACAGAATCAGACACGACTGAAGCGACTTAGCAGCAGCATACCTTTAGTTGCATGAATGGTTTCTTCTCCTACCTAAATCAATTTGCATTGGTTTACTTCCCTTGTAATTAAAAGTGACCTAATATATTTACCATTATAATAACTTAGTGATCATTTATTTTGTTTTCAGTGCCTGAATCTTTCTATCTCATTGTAGGACTCATGTTCAAATTATTCAGGAGTTATTAGAGGATGGACTGGGGATTTATCTTCCAGAATTGAGCTGCACTTCTGTTAGGTCCCTCAAAGTCAACTATTCTATATGAGTCAATTGTTGATCCTATCCAATAGCTGTGAGCATTGCAGGATGGTTATATGATACTATAATTGACAATTTGTACATTTAAAAAGTGTCCATTCTTGTTTTGCTTCATAGGTGATGTGTCAGGACTTCCCTGGTCCAATGGTTAAGACTCTGTGCTCCCAATGGAGAGGGCATAGGTTCAATCCCTGGTCAGGGAAATAAGATCCCACATGCTGCATGGCACAGCCTAAAAAATAAACATGAAACTGAAACAAATAAAAGAAGGTGACCTGTGGGCCTTGTATGCACTCAGATCCATAGATCCAACTTTGAACTTCTAAAGAGTGTTGTGCTCAATCTTTTCAAGGCATGATAATTAAAGAGCGGACAAAATCGTCTTACAACTTGACCTTGTTTGGTACAATAGGAGAGATTCCAAAAAGTTTCATGTAAATTGAATTCTATTTTAAATATGCTGAAGAGATTTTTTTCTTTTTTTATTGACTTATGTCCTACTGTGAATCCTTTAAAAAGGGAATAATTAGTTTCTAAATTTAGCCTTTATAAACCCAGATTTTTAAACATTGAGATTGCCTAAAGTAAGGTCCTCTGAGGAAGGGGACAGTCTTCTTTCAATTGTTTTCTTCATAACTTTGAAAGTTGCTGAATGTCCTTTTTCAGATCTGTGCAAGCTTACTCCCTTTTCCTATGTTGGGAGCAATCAGAGATTTTTGCCCACACCGTAAAAATGATCTCACTTTTTACAGCAAGAAAAGATTAGAACTGCAGCCTCACAGTGTCTGTTGATTAAGAACATGTATGAAGACTCCCCCAACTACAACTCTTTTCCAAACACACAAATTAGTATGAATGTTGGAACCCCTCCAAAATATTTTTGTACCACAATTGCATCTTCATTGGCTTTGAAAAATAGCAGTTCATTTTTGTGGAAAACAGTTTTTTTTTTTTTTTTTTCAAGCATTGATATCTGTTCTCACATATCTTAGAAAACATTCTTTAGCTCCCAGGCATTTGCTCACCCCAGGTTTGGAGGTCCTAAACACTGGAGAGAATCTGATCATGTTGCCTTCATTTTAAAAATAATATCCAACATGAGTTCAGCCTAGAAGTAAGTCCCTCGACAACTTGCTGCTACCCTCATATTTTGTCATTCATTTCACATTATACATGGTTCACTTATATGTATTGGTTTCTTTGCCATCTTTAGGAATTGGTGGCTTTACTTTCCCCTTAAGCAGTTAATTGCTCATTTTCCTGTGCTGAATAGCACATTTTGGGCATTTTCATGGCTCTGTGCACATGCGCTGCAATGAGCTGTATCTGTGTTTTAGGTACACTAGGAGGAGCCTGGAAGGCTGCAGTCTGTTGGGTCACTGAGGGTCAGACACTACTGAGTGACTTCACTTCCAATTTTTACTTTTCACTTTCATGCATTGGAGAAGGAAATGGCAACCCACTCCAGTGTTCTTGCCTGGAGAATCCCAGGGACGGGGGAGCCTGGTGGGGTGCTGTCTATGTGGTCGCACAGAGTCGGACATGACTGAAGTGACTTAGCAGCAGCAGCAGTGTTACCTGGGGTGGGTTCAAGTCACTCTCTAGCACAGTGGGTCCCAAACTAGAGCTCCCTTAGAGTTTGGATAAGCTAAGACTTATTTTTCTTTAATTAATTATTTTTTGACTGGTCTGGGTCTTCGTTGCTGCATGTGGGTTTCCTCGAGTTGCAGACAGTGGGGGCCACTCTTTGCTGCAGTGTCCAGGCTCCTCATTGCAGTGGCTTCTCCTGTGGGAGAGCACGGCTCTAGGGCGCAGGGGCTCAGTAGCTGCCGTGCACAGGTTCAGACACCACGATGCATGTGAGATCTTCCCACACCGGGCAACAAATCCATATCCCCTGCATTGGCAGGTGTATTCTTAACCACTAGACCAGCAGGGAAGTCCAAGCAGAGACTTTCTAAAGGGCGCAGGAGAATGACTAGTGCTTCGGGAATCAAGTTTCACTTTCTTAACCTCCTATATTATCTTTCCTAGAACTGATTTTCCTCTGAACTCAATTATAGTTACGCTGTTTCTTTATCACAGTCTCTTTTGTTGTTACTCTTCTTACTCACACGTAACAAAGAATGAGAAAACTTTCAGCCCATTTTACTACTGAAGATTACCCTGAGCTAAGCATAGTACAATTTGAAATGGTACATTTATTATGAGATAAATTGACCCCGCTAAAAAGAACTTCGTGTATCTAATATTTACTTGCCAAATTTTGAAATAGATTAATTCTACTTGAGTAATTTCAATGTAACTCGATTCAGAAGAAAATTTTGACAACTAGATGTGCATACAAATGTGTTTAAAGCTAAGAATTTTGATATAGTGATAAATAGGAGATTTTCACATATTAAACTTAATTAAGGGTAAAATTCTTTGGAGAAGATGATTGAAAACAGTTTTAGAAATTAAAAAAGGATATAAAATTTGGATTGTTGAAGAAGAGTTTGTTTCTGTATTTTCATAAATGGAAGATCATGGGTGTCAAATCACTACTGTATTAAATTTCATCAGACAAGAATGTTTTAATTTAAAGCAGCCATATTTAAAATAGAGAAATCATATCCTTTGCAACTATTTACATATCATGATACAGAATATTGTATCTCAATTAAAATGTGTGTGAGGGTTCATATCTCTTCTCCAAATTTTCTAGTAGATAAAAAGACCTCTGTGCTTAGAATGAGTCTTGTTCAGTCGCCAAGTCGTGTCTGATTTTTTGGGACCCCATGGAATGAAGCAAGCCAGGCTAGAATAGGATGTGCTGCTGCTGCTGCTAAGTCGCTTCAGTCGTGTCCAACTCCTAGCGACCCCATGGACTGCAGCCCACCAGGCTCCTCTGTCCAGGGGATTTGCCAGGCAAGAGTACTGGAGTGGGTCCTGGCATGTTGTAAAACGTGAACAAATTATTTTAGGGTTTAATTCGGGATCTTGTTACAAGGCACATTCTTAACCATCGACCACCAGTGGAGCCCAGCACTTGTTTTTTATCAAATCACAGAGGGAGCAGTTTCTCTGCGACTCTTCCGTGATGGTGGTGGTATTTATAGAAAAGATTACAATGTCAGAGAAGAAAAGGTACATTTCTTCTTCCAAAAGAGTGTTCAGTCTCACTAGGACATAAAGTAAATGCTCATGAACACTGATCAAAACAAATTGCACCGCCCTTGATCTTTTAGTGAACTGCTGGTCATCTAGGTTTTTCCCTCCCCTGTTCTATGAGATTGTAAACTAAACCCTGGATGGTTTGTGGGTAGCAAGATCATATATATGTATGTATTTATTTTTAGGGTGAGATTTCTCCTCTTAATGTTTTGTCTTTTGTTAAAACTGCTTGTCATATTTACTGGATTCTTTCTTGTTGGTTACAAGTACCAGAGAGATAATAAACAACTTATCTAGGAGGAGCTTGGGGAGAATTCTGCCTGCAGGTGGGAGGCAAAAGCATGTGACCTCTAGAGGTCCTTTCCTGAGATATGTTTCCATTTAATACTTTTTTTCCCCCAGAATTTAAAAACTGCTTTCTCTACAAAAGCACCTCAAGGTGTGAACACAATAAATAGAGACACAATGAATTCAAATATTTTTAAAGGTTTTGTGGCAGCATTAAATATAGAGAAATAAAAGCAACTAAAAAAAAAAAACAAAACAGGATTTCAGTGTTATCTAAGCCCACCTGGAACATGCAGATCTCACAAAAGCAAAATGGTTCCATTTTTGCATTAGGAATTCCAGGAGGTAAGCTCTCTGGAAAACATAAATGGACAGGCTTCTTGAGAACTGAATTCCAAAATGATATTTGTGACAGAAAATTTAGGCCAATGTTGAGGTTGCAAAGATGTGAGATTGCATCATTAAAGACCATCAAGTATTTCTCTCCTTTAACTTGCCAAATAACTGTGTATATCATGTAACTTTTCTGAGATTCCATCTTTGCAACTCTGATGACAATGACATTGTTTATCCAATACTCATGTAATAGAAAGGTGTGAATTAATATCTGGAAAAGATTTTAGATGCATTATATATGAGTTCTGTAAAATTAAGCAGTTGGATGGGGTGAGAGGGACAACAAAGCCCCAGCAAGATAGCCAAACACGAGTCCTTGGAACCTGCGAATATCTTAATTTTTGTGGCGGAAGTGACTTGTGCACGTGAGGAACTTGAGATGGTAAGAATATCCTTAATTTTCTGGGTGTCTGGTATAATTGCAAAGGTGACAGTGAGAGAGGGGGACAGGACTCTCAGAGGGATTCCTTGTAAACTTCCCTCAGTTGCTGCCTTTGAAGATGAGGAGGGACCACACATCAGGACAAGGCAAGAAATGGATTCTCCCTTAGAGCTTCTGGAAGAAACGATGCCTGCTGACCCCTTGATTTTAGGGAAATGAGACTTCTGACTTCCAGAACTGTAAGATAATAAACAAATTTGTACCATTTAAGCCACTGCTTGTTTTAATTTTCTACAGCAGCAATAGGACACTAATATAGGTGGTAAAACAAAATTAAGACAAATATATGTGGTAAAACAAATGTAAGTATGAAAACAAACAACCTACTTGGGATATAAATATAAATGTGGTGTAGCCATTATCTAATGGATTGGTTACAGTGTGCTAGGTCCTAATGAGAACAAGATCTGGCTTTATTCTCTTTATTAACAAGTTTCACTAATGGAGGAAAAATAAAGTATAAATGCACACAAAGTAAAGTTGTGGTTATAGGTCTAATTCTGGCCAAATATGTCAAAAACATGTTCTGAAGCCTACATGTAACAGAGAAAAGAAGACTGACTTTTTTAACTTAATTATATTACTGCTGCTGTTGCTAAGTCGCTTCAGTCGTGTCCGACCCTGTGCGACCCCAAAAATGGCAGCCCACCAGGCTCCGCCATCCCTGGGATTCTCAAGGCAAGAACACTGGAGTGGGTTGCCATTTCCTTCTAAATTATATTACTAAGGTTATAGTGGAGGTGATAGAATTCCAGTTGAGCTATTCCAAATCCTGAAAGATGATGCTGTGAAAGTGCTGCACTCAATATGCCAGCAAATTTGGAAAACTCAGCAGTGGTCACAGGACTGGAAAAGGTCAGTTTTCATTCCATCCCAAAGAAAGGCAATGCCAAAGAATGCTCAAACTACCACACAATTGCACTCATCTCACACGCTAGTAAAGTAATGCTCAAAATTCTCCAAGCCAGGCTTCAGCAATATGTGAACCGTGAACTTCCTGATGTTCAAGCTGGTTTTAGAAAAGGCAGAGGAACCAGAGATCAAATTGCCAACATCTGCTGGATCATGGAAAAAGCAAGAGAGTTCCAGAAAAACATCTGCCTTTATTGACTATGCCAAAGCCTTTGACTGTGTGAATCACAATAAACTGTGGAAAATTCTGAAAGAGATGGGAATACCAGACCACCTGATCTGCCTCTTGAGAAATCTGTATGCAGGTCAGGAAGCAACAGTTAGAACTGGACATGGAACAACAGACTGGTTCCAAATAGGAAAAGGAGTACGTCAAGGCTGTATATTGTCACCATGTTTATTTAACTTATATGCAGAGTACATCATGAGAAAGGCTGGACTGGAAGAAACACAAGTTGGAATCAAGATTGCTGGGAGAAATATCAATAACCTCAGATATGCAGATGACACCACCCTTATGGCAGAAAGTGAAGAGGAACTCAAAAGCCTCTTGATGAAAGTGGAGAGTTAAAAGGTTGGCTTAAAGCTCAACATTCAGAAAACGAAGATCATGGCATATGGTCCCATCACTTCATGGGAAATAGATGGGGAAACAGTGGGAACAGTGTCAGACTTTCTTTTTCTGGGCTCCAAAATCACTGCAGATGGTGACTGCAGCCATGAAATTAAAAGACGCTTATGCATATGCCGAGCCTCCTTCCTCATGACCTTTGCCAGGGGCGGAGCTCCTCCTTGGAAGGAAAGTTATGACCAACCTAGATAGCATATTCCAAAGCAGAGACATTACTTTGCCAACAAGGCTATGATTTTTCCAGTGGTCATGTATGGATGTGAGAGTTGGACTGTGAAGAAGGCTGAGTGCTGAAGAATTGATGCTTTTGAACTGTGGTGTTGGAGAAGACTCTTGAGAGTCCCTTGGACTGCAAGGAGATCCAACCAGTCCATTCTGAAGGAGAGCAGCGCTGGGATTTCTTTGGAAGGAATGATGCTAAAGCTGAAACTCTAGTACTTTGGCCACCTCATGAGAAGAGTTGACTCATTGGAAAAGACTCTGATGCTGGGAGGGATTAGGGGCAGGAGGAGAAGGGGACGACAGAGGATGAGATGGCTGGATGGCATCACTGACTACTCGATGGACGTGAGTCTGAGTGAACTCCTGGAGTTAGTGATGGACAGGGAGGCCTGGCGTGCTGCAATTCATGGGGTTGCAAAGAGTCGGACATGACTGAGCGACTGAACTGAACTGAACTGAACTGAACTGAAGGTATATTTATAAATAAAGGCAACTTTGTATCTTTAAGAATCCCTAGAGATTTCCCAAGGTCCAGTGATTGGGACTTTGCCTTCCACTGCAGGGGGTGCTAGTTCAGACCCTTCTAAGGAAGCTAAGATCCCATATGCTTTTCGGCCCAAAAACAAAAAACAGAAGCAATATTGTAACAAATTCAATAAAGACTTTAAAAATGGTCCACATTAAAAAAAATCATAAAAAGAATCCTGATTTGTAAATAAATATGCATAGAAATAGGACTAAAAGTTTTGAAATGTATTTTCACATAAATAATAGCATTGGATTAATTCATATTTTTGACAGGTATAATTATGTGCATTTATAGAAAAGGAAATTGAGGCTTAGAGCAGTGAAAGAACTTGGTAAAAATCATAAAGCTATTTAAGAGGAAAGTCAGGATTCCATGACCCAGGCATTTCAACTCTCAATTCTAACTTTTAGCTCTAAAAATACAGGTCAGTATGCTAATTTATGAATGGGTCTCTTAGCTGTCAAAGGTGAGAAGATACACTTAAGTACTTTTGAAACCATTTTAATTACTGGTATGACTCGGAAATGAATAAAATTGTTAGTAGTTTTGCTGGCTGCTTTTTCTCTGCCAGCCACGAAGGCTCAATTCCAATCCTAAGGCATTGTTGTGATGGCTACTATTGTTGTCTTAACTATACTTTTCACAAAAGCAGATTGAAACGATCCTAGGTTTATATTAGCAAATGTCATCCTGCAGCGTATATTGAATTTCAATTAGTTTTGAAGGAAAAAAACATTGTGTGTGGGCTTGCATGTTCTGTGTGTGTGAGCATGTAGTCTGCCAGTATGTGAGTGTATGTATGTATGTGTATTTATGGAATTTGGGCCAGGGGCCCAGTTAAACCAGATATCTGAATTAGCTGGTTTTGTTTATGATCTTGTAGATAACTAAAATATTTCTTGGAAACCTGAGTCAGAGGTGCGTTTAGTGGTTCAATAAGTATGTTACAGCCACTGTTCCTTATACTTCACTTCACTCTTGCTTTCCCTTTTGGTTTTAGTTTGAAATGATTTCTCCCTTATACATATGTTGCAAAAATAATGCAAAGACTCCTTGTATACCGTTCACTCAGATTCTCTAGATATTAATATTCTACTCCTCTGGCTTTATGATCTATTCTCTTTAAACACACATACACATGTATGTAGATCCATATGAATACATTTACATTAGTATTTCTATACCTGTATTTAAAACATATTGTGGCTTCCCACATGGCACTAGTGGTAAAGAATCTGCCTGCCAATGCAGGAGACGTGGGTTTAATTTTTGGGTTGCAAAGATCCCCTAAAGAAGGATATGGCAACCCACTCCAGTATTCTTGCCTAGAAAAGTCCATGGACAGAGGAGCCTGGCTTGCTATAGCTCTTGGGGTCACAAAGAGTTCGGACACCACTGAGTGAGCACATGCACATATGAAATATATTTAGGTATACTGTAAGTCCCCTACTACAGAACAGGTTCCATTCTTAGAGTGCATTCATAAGTCCAATTTCTTCAGAAGCCCAAAAAAGTTAGCTCAGGTACTTAACTAACACAGTGGGTTATATAGTATGGTATTGTAATAAGCTTATAATACTTTTCATGTAAATAATACAAAAAAAAACAAACACAAAAAATAAGAAAACATTTTTAATCTTATGGTACAGTGCCTTGAAAAGTATAGTAGTACCAGCTACCTCACTGCTGCTTTTCCATGTGTTTCTGGATACCCTGGGCTTGAAATAAAGATACTGTATTACTGTAGTCCTATAGTCTATACAGTACTGTATACTATTAAAAATTCTGAATACAATTCCAATTCAAGAGAATTCCAACTCACATCCCATTTCCATGGCCTCAGCCCTTTGTTTAGGCTTGGTCTGTGGTCTTGTTTAGAATGCTGGTTAGTGGTTCTGTCCCTCTTCAGGATGATAAATAATGGGTCCATGAGCCCTGAAATTGCTTTAACCATCTTGCCACCACGAAGCAAGCCAAATTCGGAACAAAGTGCCACAGTGGGAAACAGTAAGAGAAGAAATGAAATTGGATTCTTGATGGCTTCACTGAGACACTGAATAAAACAAACCAGACCATTATTCTACCTCTGTTCTTCAAGATGCTGCTGTTTAGTTGCTCAGTCCTATCCGGCTCTTTTGTGAACCCATGGACTGTAGCTTGCCAGGCTCCTCTGTCCATGGGATTTCCCAGGCAATAATGCGGGAGTGGGTTACCATTTTCTTCTCCAAGGGATCTTTCCAACCCAGGGATTGCACTTTTCTGGTGACTCAGACGGTAAAGAATCTGCCTGTGATGCAGGAGACCTCGGTTTGATTCCTGGGTTGGGCTGTTCCCTGGAGAAGGGAATGGCTACCTACTCCAGTATCCTTGCCTGAAGAATTCCATAGACAGAAGAGCCTGGTGGGCTACAGTTGTTGAGGTCACAAAGACTCAAACATGACTGAACGACTTACGCTTTCACTTTCTTCTGCATTTGAGACAGATTCTTTACCATCTGAGCCACCAGGGAATACCTAATGTTCTTCAAGATATACAAGTCAATAAAGCATTTTTATTGCTTAATTCAGACAAGTGGAATTTCCTATTGCTTGAAACTGAATAAATAATAAATAAATGGGGACCACCATCTCCCTTATTTTAATGAGAAAAAATCAAGGAACAGAAGGTTGAACTGAATTGTCTAACATCACACAGGTGATAATTAACTATACGAGGAGTGGAACCCCACGTTGTCAACTCCGGATCCAGTTCTTCTAATTGCAGAGTGGTTGTGTTATGACATTGTTTTCCATTCTGTCATTCTCACAATCTGCCTTTGAAAGCATTAGAAGGAAAACAAAACCAGAAAACAGGATTTCTGTCTCCCATGATACTATTCTTTCTGGAAGTCTTACATCTATTTTCAGTGAGACAAATTAGAAAATTGATTCTTCTTTTCAAGCCCTGATCATCATGGAGGGGCCTCTATTATCCTTGAAGGAGCACAGCCATAATAACAAGGCCCAGTGATTATTGGATTTGAGTTCACCGCCCTTGCTCAAGAGGAACTATAGAAAAGAGAACAGGCTGCAGAATCAGTAAATGCCATATCTAAAAACAGCCCTCAGCTGTGTCTAATGAACATCTGGGACATGTTTCTGCCGAGTAGGGGGAGGGTATGTGGCTACATTAGTTACTGCATTTCATAAAAATTAACAGCTCAAATCTTCAGGTCAGCATGTTTAACAAAACAAATCGTTTATTTCTAGAGCATGGAACAGATGTGAATGAGTTTGAAAAATAAGTGTGTCTGTGAGTGTCTGGGGGTCTTTGGTATGAAAATGATAAAAGAGATATGTTTTCCTTTAAGCATGTGAGCATGAGTAGAGGCTTTCACTGGTGGCTGGGAAACACAGAAACTGGAAGGGGTTCTGCAGGGAGGGGAACTGGGGACAGGTAGCCTGGAGGTGATCAAGAGCCACTTGATGAATGTGAAAGAGGAGAGTGAAAAAATTGGCTTAAAGCTCAACATTCAGAAAACTAAGATCATGGCATCTGGTCCCATTACTTCATGGCAAATAGATTGGGAAATGGTGGAAACAGTGGCAGATTTAGGTTTTTGGGGCTCCAAAATCACTGCAGATGGTGACTGCAGCCATGAAGTCACTTGCTCCTTGGAAGAAAAGCTATGACCAACCTAGGAAAGGAAAGGAAAGGAAAGGAAAGGAAAGTCACTCAGTCAGGTCTGACTCTTTGTGACCGCATGGACTGTAACCTACCAGGCTCCTCTGTCCATGGGATTTTCCAGGCAAGAGTACTAGAGTGGGTAGCCATTTCCTTCTCCAGGGTATCTTTCTGACCCAGTGATCGAACCCCGATCTCCTGCATTGCAGGCAGACGCTTTACTGTTTGAGCTACCAGGGAAGCCTAGACAACATATTAAATAGCAGAGACATTACTTTGCCAACAAAGGTCCATCTAGTCAAGGCTATGGTTTTCCAGTAGTCATGTATGGATGTGAGAGTTGGAGTATAAAGAAAGCTGAATGCCGAAGAATTGATGCTTTTGATCTGTGGTGTTGGAGAAGACTCTTGAGAGTCCCTTGGACTGCAGGAGATCCAACCAGTCCATCCTAAAGGAGATCAGTCCTAAGTGTTCATTGGAAGGACTAATCCTGAAGATGAAACTCCAATACTTTGGCCACCTGATGTGAAGAGCTGACTCATTTGAAAAGATCCTGATGTTGGGAAACATTGAAGGCACAAGGAGAAGGGGAGAGCAGAGGATGAGATGATTGGATGGCATCACCAGCTCAATGGAGATGAGTTTGGGTAAACTCTAGGAGTTGGTGATGGACAGGGAGGCCTGGCATGCTGCAGTCCATGGGGTCGCAAAGAGCTGGACGTGACTGAGCGACTAAACTGAACTGAACTGAGCCTGGAGATGAAGAAGAAATTAACTGGACAAAGCACACATCTGGTCCAAACGTGGGGGTTTGGAGGCCCAGGGTATATAAGATCCATAGGCCAAAGGAATTCAAAGTTTTAACTAATATTTTTGCTGTTGAAAGATACAGATTCTCCATCTTTAAATGTATTGTAAATGAAAGTCCATCCTTCAGAATTGAAAACATACTCCTGATCCTTGCCCTTACATCAGCAATATCCCTCTTTTAACTCCTCGCAGCCCATATCCTTTAAAAATGCTTAATAATGCCAAAGAAAGAAAAGAGAGAGTAAAACCATTTTCAGATGCTACCTATTTCTAAAATGATACATCTTCAAAATTCTCAAATCAAAATATGACAGAGCTGGAGGGACCTTCAAGTTCCTATAGTGTAGTGAGTTTGCTTGGAGTCATTTACTGTTTCTGTTTCAGATGAGACACAATCAAGCCATTCCAAAAAACGACTGTGCCCACAGCAAAAACCACCTCAGATTTTACTCCATTTTAACAGTCATACCCATACACCCTCCCCACCATCACCACACACACACTTCACTAACCAACATTCTTCAGTTTAGTTCAGTCGCTCAGTCGTGTCCGACTCTTTGCGACCCCATGAAACGCAGCATGCCAGGCCTCCCTGTCCATCACCAATTTCTAGAGTTTACCCAAACTCATGTCCATTGAGTGTCCATCCAACCATCTCATCCTCTGTTGTCCCCTTCTCTTCTTGCCTTCAATCTTTCCCGACATCAGGGTCTTTTCAAATGAGTCAGCTCTTTGCATCAGGTGGCTAAAATATTGGAGTTTCAGCTTCAACATCAGTCCTTCCATTAAACAGCCAGGACTGATTTCCTTTAGGATGGATTGGCTGGATCTCCTTGCAGTCCATGGGACTCTCAAAAATCTTCTCCAACAACACAATTCAAAAGCATCAATTCTGTGCTCAGATTTCTTTATAGTCCAACTCTCACATCCATACATGACCACTGGAAAAACCATAGCCTTGACTAGACGGATCTTTGTTGACAAAGTAATGTCTTTGCTTTTTAATATGCTGTCCAGGTTGGTCATAACTTTCTTTCCAAGGAGTAAGCATCTTTTAATTTCATGGCTGCAGTCACCATCTGTAGTGATTTTGGAGCCCCCAGAAATAAAGTCTGACACTGTTTCCACTGTTTCTCCATCTATTTCCCATGAAGTGATGGGACCAGATGCCATGATCTTCGTTTTCTGAATGTTGAGCTTTAAGCCAACTTTTTCACTCTCCACTTTCACTTTCATCAAGAGGCTCTTTAGTTCTTCTTCACTTTCTGCCATAAGAGTGGTGTCATCTGAATATCTGAGGTTTTTGATATTTCTCTCAGCAATCTTGATTCCAGCTTGTGCATCCTCCAGCCCAGCGTTTCTCATGATGTACTCTGCATATAAGTTACCAACATTCTTACCCTTGTTTTATTCAGTCAGGAGTAATTTTTTTCGCATTAGTTAAATTAGCTGCCAAGTCCCTTTACTGTTTTCTAGTTGTTCTATTATCAATGTCTCAAAGGAGCCCTTAAACTCAGGATTATGTTCTCAACTCTGAGACTGAAGGGGACTGGGGCTGGGTCCTATTAACCTATGAGAACAGAGTTGCATTAAAATATGTCTTCTCTCTGTCCCTAAAAGTTCTCTGGAGAATTAAAGAGAATCTATCAACTGTCTGAATAAGAGTTCATGAACTCAATGTTGACAGGAAGGAAAAGCAGAGAGGAGAGAGGAGGAGGAGAAAGACAGAACCTCAGGGCACAAGAGCACAAACTCCTCTTTACTTGGCTGAGTTACTGCCATTACAAGGGGAGGAGGTTAATCTGTCTGAGCATGGTGGGTCAGACCCTGTCCACAGAGAATAGCATCTTTTAGACAGTTTTCTAAAGATGTCCTAGGATGGGAACTTTCAGTGACTCCTAGGAGTATCAGAGAGCCTAGGCATTCATCTGAATGGAGAGTTCTTCCTATCACACTGTTGTCCAGATCATCCAGTGGTCCACAAACTCTAGCCCTGGGTCAAATCCAACTGGTGGTCCTTGTTTGTGCTAAGATTGCTTATTCCATTTTTAAATATTTGAAAAGAATCAGAAAACTAATGTCTGATGACATGTAAGAATTAGGTGAAATTCAGGTTTCAGTATCCATTTGTAGATATCCACTTATGCCCATTCATTTACATGTGGCTGCTCCCACACTGCTGATGGAGAGCCTATGGTTCACAAAATCTTTGTTGTTGTTGTTCAGTCACTCAGTTGTGTTTGACTCTTTGCAACACAATGGACTGCATGCTGCCAGGCTTCCATGTCCTTCACTATTTCCCAGAGTTTGCTCAAACTCGTGTCCATTGAGTTGATGGTACCATCCAACCCTCTCAACCTCCATTAACCTTGTCTCCTCTTGCCCTCAATCTTTTCCAGCATCAGGGTCTTTTCCGATGAGTTGACTCTTCACATCAGGTGGCCAAAGTGTTGGAGCTTCAGCTTCAGCATCAATCCTTCCAATGAATATTCAGAGTTGATTTTCTTTAGGATTGACTGGTTTGATCCCTTTGCAGTTGAAGGGACTCTCAAGAGTCTTCTCCTGCATCACAGTTCAAAAGCATCAATTTTTTGTTGCTCAACCTTATTTATGATCCAACTCTCACATCTATACATGACTACTGGAAAAAACATAGTTTTGACTGTATGGACCTTTGTTGGCAAAGTATTGTCTCTGCTCTTCAATACACTGTCTAGGTTTGTGATAGCTTTCCTTCCAAGGAGTAAGCGTCTTCTAATTTCATGGCTGCAGTCACTCACAAAGCCTCAAATATTTACTTTCTGTCCGTTTACAGACAACACCTGCTGACCCATTGGTAAAGAACATGCAGGATCATATAGGAGGAAGCCACATAGTAAACAAGACGACCGTACAAATTCAAAGGTCTGAGGACAGTCTCTCCAGAGTTTATTTAAGGAGCATGAATGGATGATTTAACATTTCTCTTTGAAAAGGATGAAAATCTATTAGTATCAAACAACACTAAGTTGAGAGACTACCCTCAATAATTTATTGTCATGTACTCATTCAGCACCTTTATTAAGCTCCTCCTACATACTAAAGATAGTATCTACCAACAAGGTCCTACTGTAGAGCACAGGAAACTCTGCTCGATGTCATGTGGCAGCCTGGAAGGGAGAGGGTTTGGGGGAGAATGGATACATGTACCGGAGAAGGCAGTGGCACCCCACTCCAGTATCTGCATGGCTGAGTCCCTTTGCTGCCTACCTGAAAGTATCACAGCTTTGTTAAACGGCTCTACTCCAATATAAAATAAAAAGTTTAAAAAATATATAGTATCTTAGGTGACAGGAGGGGTAGAGGAGCTTAAGGTGGGAAGGACTCTGCTCTTGTTAAAGGTTAGATTTCTTGGATCTCAAACAGACTTCTTCCCTAAAAGTTATTTTCCCCTCAAGTCATACATAAATATCTCTGATTCAAGCACACACACTCTTCTTCTCTCAGTTTTAAAATGAAGGATGATATCCATCACATAAAAACTTCTCGCTTGAATATGCAGGAAATAAAAACAAAGCAAAACAAATCCTGTGACAACAACAACAAAAAATCCACCAAAGAACAAACAAAAAATTCTTCCCTTCCTAGTTTCTCATGGGTCTTTAGTTTTCTCTGCCCAATGTAAAGGTGTTGACTTAGCTCTGTAAAAACTTCTTTTGTACAGAAGGACTTCTATATATATATATATCAGATCAGATCAGTTGCTCAGTTGTGTCTGACTCTTTGCGACCCCGTGAATTGCAGCACGCCAGGCCTCCCTGTCCATCACCAACTCCCGGAATTCACTCAGACTCATGCCCATCGAGTCAGTGATGCCTTCCAGCCATCTCATCCTCTGTTGTCCCCTTCTCCTCCTGCCCCCAATCCCTTCCAGCATCAGAGTCTTCTCCAATGAGTCAACTCTTCGCATGAGGTGGCCAAAGGACTGGAGTTTCAGCTTTAGCATCATTTCCTCCAAAGAAATCCCAGGGTTGATCTCCTTTAGAATGGACCGGCTGGATCTCCTTGCAGTCCAAGGGACTCTCAAGAGTCTTCTCCAACACCACAGTTCAAAAGCATCAATTCTTCGGCGCTCAGCCTTCTTCACAGTCCAGCTCTCACATTCATACATGACATTTGGCTGTGTCAGGTCTTACTTAGTTGCAGCATGTGGGATCTTTAGTTGTGGGATCTAGATCCCTGACTAGGGATCAAACCTGGACCCCCTGCATTGGAAGCACAGACTCTTAGCCACTAGATCACCAAGGAAGTCCCCTTAGAAGGACTTTTACATGGACAAATACATTTGTCTTTTACTTTGTACTAATACTTTGCATTACCAAGTATGCATTACTATGTATCAATATTATACTATCAATTATTATATCAATAATAATTGATATAATTATTATATCAATAATAATTGATATAATTATTATATCAATAATAATTATATCAAAGTATCAATATTATACTTTCATTCATTGCATTAAACTTATTATTAACACTTATAATTTGCAGATGAACAACTCAAGGCTTTGGTAGCTCTGCTAGTAAGTAGCCAAAGTGAGGCCCCAAACCAGGTAATCCAATTCTGAGCTTAATTATTCTTTTTCTTGGCAACTGAAAAGTTACCTATTTTCTCTCTGAGTTCACATAGTATCTTGGTTAAGAATGGAGGAAATAAGAGGCATAGAGTGCTAAGAAATGGATTCTTGAAGTTAATTGGCTATTGACTGGAAAAATTATAATTTCTCTGAGCTATTGGCTCCACCCTGATTAAAGCAATAATCTGCTTTTACTAAAGGGAGACGGATGATGTGCTACAATAAAAAGTGAACTAAATTTAGCCACAGAACATCTGGGTTCCAACTCTGCTTTGCCATGATGAGCTGTGTGTCCTTCAGGTATTGGGTGAGTCACTTCAGATCTCTGAGCCTCCGTTTTTGTTGTAGTTTTGTTTGATTTCGGTCAAAAGCAAAGTGTAGAATTACTTACACTCCTAAATTCTTTCCAGGTTTAATACTCTGAGCTTCCATAAATTTTTTTCATGTTTTGAATCAGTGTTAATTGTTATAAAGATGTCAATTGTACCCACAAATTGTATTTACATAATGATAATTCATTTAAACTAACATTACATATACTGTGCGTGTCCCCCTGCAAGCAACACCCGAAGGGCTGGGGAGAACACCTAAGTCCTAATACCCCTCCCATCTGAACCCTGGACCTGCCCCTGCTCTAACCCCACATAATGAACCAGCTCCCCCACCCACCTTAAGGAGTGAACAAGGAAACCTGTTATTTGTTCTTGCTCCCCTCTGTGGCAGCAGGGGCCCCGATAAAGCCTTGCCTGAATTTCTCGTCTGGCCTTGGATCAATTTCTATTGATTAAGGAGGTCAAGAACCCTGATCGATATCAATTTGACCCTCCTCTGACCCCCTGGTGCCAACCAAGGGTCTGACTTGGCTTGAGCACAGTCTACCCCGTGGCATCTAATTTTTATTATAAACTGTTATTCTGTTACTTAACTTTTAACTTTTAATCAACTGCATGAAGTCTTCTTCTTGCCTCCCCAATTAGATCTTGAGCCCTTTGTGTGGAAATGTGACCTGTGTCTTGCACCTGGAATCTCTGGAGAACTGATGATAATGTTTAACACATGCAGAGCTGGTGGTCTGTAGGCAAAGTCTCCATAAACGTCCTGCATTACTATGCATCCCACAGGTTAAGTGAATAAAATCTTAGGAATACACATATTTCATATGCTCATCCTCGACACTAAAATATTGTTGATATTGGTATAATGTACACGTTACTTCGGGCTTCCCTGGTGCCTCAGTAGTAAAGAACTCATCTGCAATGTAGGAGATGCAGGAAATGACGTGGGTCTGATCCCTGGGTCAGGAAGATCCCCTGGAGGAAGGCATGGCAACCCACTCCAGTATTCTTGCCTGGAGAATTCCATAGACAGAGGAGGTGGGCAGGCTATAGTTCATGGGGTCGCTAAGAGCCAGACATAAATGAAGTGACTTAGCATACATGCATGCCTGCATGTGTTACTTTATCTCTGGAAATGTGTATCTATTTGTTGGGACCTTCAATAGGAGATAAATCAGTGTTGACTAAATTATTCTTTTTCTTCTAAAACCTTACTTTTGACCAAAGCTTATCTTTCTTAGAATTACAGGTTTTTTTCCCCCTGAACAATATAAGCAAAAACCCAATATTAGAGACAGAGGTTCCATTGCATTGTTCTCTAAACTTCTTACTTTATTTTTGACTCCCATTAACATGTGTACATCAATTCATTCATGTCATGTTTTGGTGTCTGGATTTGGGGCAGCATCCTGACACAGAGATTCCTGGCAGCAGTTCTTATAAGCAAAGAAGAATTTGGTTTAGGAATTGCTGACTTTTAAATTATTAACCCAAGAGCACACCAGGAAAAAGGAGGGTTTCCTTAGCAAAATGATAGAATCACAGCCTTTTCTCTTGAAGTTGTCAACATTCAATGTGAAAGATTGTTTGATGTTGCTAAGGTTGAAAAACACCCTTCATTTTTTTGTCTTAAATAAAAGCCTTTGTTTCTCAGTTTGATATTTTTCATGAATAATTGGAGACTGGGGAAATTGAAAAGGATTTTTGTCTCTGGCTGAACTAAAGTGGTAAACATTCTTGGAAATCAAAACCTGCAAAACAGCAAGTACTTTCTTTCTTTTTTATTTTTTTCCGACTGTTTAAACATAACCTGGATATTGGGAGGCAGCAAACAAAACAGAAATGAAAACCCACAATAGCAATGGGATATCAGCATCAGACTTTATAAAGCCACTAGGAAAGTGTTTATCCAGGTCTCTATGGTCAGTTTACAATGCAATAGCTATCATCCCAGAGTGTATTTCCTGCTCAGTCCAAGAACGATCTCTGCAGATCACCTAAATAGGTATTCAGCTCATCAAAGCTTACAAATACAGCCTTGTATCTTGTCATTACCAACAGTTCAGTGTTTGTCATGTGAACTGATTCATGCTATCTGCCCACTCTCTGTGGGTCAACTTAATAAGTAATAACAACAACAGTAATAATAACCGCAGCAGGTACAATTTAAAGAATACCAATTTGCCAGGCATGCATCCTAAGTACTATAAGAATTGTGGCTGAATTTATTTTTACAACACACTTTCAAAATAGGCACCATGAGTCCCATCACACAAATGAAGTATTTGAAATGAATAATTTCCCCCAATACAGATATTAATGGTGAACAGAGCTTGAAATAAAACTCAGGTCAGTTTGGCCCCAAAAGACTTGCTAAATGGATGTTTTGAAATCTACATGAGATAGTTGGACATGCTTGGAAGATGAAAAATTAAAAAAGGCAAATATGGTTTCTAAATACTGAATGAATGACCATGAGTACCGAATGAATGTTCAGGGAAGGGATTAAAGTAAGTTCAATTGAGGGGACTCAGTGGAGGAGGTTGTGGGGATGGGAGGTGGGACTAAGAAATGCCATTTTTTATTAGTTCAACAGAATGTTTAACATTTTAAGAAAACAGTTATTATTGGAGTATAGTTGATTTACAAATTTGTCTTAGTTTTAGATGTACAGCAAAGTGAATCAGTTATACATGTACATATATCCGCTCCTTTTTAGATTCTTTTCCCATGCAGGTCATTACAAAGTACTGAGTAGGGTTCCCTGTGCTATACAGTAGGTCCTTATAAGTTACCTGTTTTATATATAGTACTGTGTATATGTCAGTCCCAATCTCCTAATTTACCCCTTTCCCTCTGAAGATGTAACATTTTGATGTGAGAGAGAGATGGTACAGATGAGTACAGTTGAAGAAATTCTCATTGATTTGTTCTGTTCCTCTGATTGATGGGGACAAATCTTTCCCAGTCACACCTGCCCTTGCAGCTAACTTCCAACCAGAAAAGACCATCAAGAAGAAAATATTTCTTTAACCAAATGCTCATTCTATCAGATCAGATCAGATCAGTCGTTCAGTCGTGTCCGACTCTTTGCGACCCCATGAACTGCAGCACGCCAGGCCTCCCTATCCATCACCAGCTCTCAGAGGTCACTCAGACTCACATCCATCGAGTCAGTGATGCCATCCAGCCATCTCATCCTCTGTCATCCCCTTCTCCTGCCCCCAATCCCTCCCAGCATCAGAGTCTTCTATAGCTCCTCCCAAATGCTTTAACCTGAAGATCATGGGTGAAGAAAGAAGAGAATGAGATGTAATGACTTGATGTAACTACAACCATCCTTTGGAGGCATGAGGGCCAACAAAGAGGGAAAAAGGATGGAAAAACTATAAAAGGGAGACAGAGGGGCTCAGTGTGGTGTTAGAAATACTACACATGGTACCGACCTGGGGTCTTGTCTGGAGAGGCTGTGAGTGACTGAAATGAGAGGAAATCCATGCAAATTGAAATCAATGGGAGATATAGAAACCCTCAGGCAGGGAGCAAATGGCCAGGGTGGTACTTGTGGTCTAAGACCAAGACAATGTACCGGGTTTAGAACTTCAGAAGTTCGTAGGAGATGTAACAAGTATGTCTGATAGTGAATGGGTTCATTTCAGTAATTCTGCACCAGAAAACAAGAGGAGAGAAGGTAGAAAAACCTTCAGTTTCAAATGAGTTAGCAACCAGAAGGAAGTCAAACAGCAGATCTCTGCTACTTACTTGGGGTGCAGTTCTTTGTCTTAACCTAATCACAGAAGATAAAGACATGGAAGAAGGAGGAAGTGGATAAACATGTGCTGAATACTCCAGAGACCCAGCTAACAAAAGAGTGAGGTCAGCAGCTAATATTCTCACAGCAGAAAATAGATTTTGGGAGCCTGGACAAAATGGCAGATTTCAAAGAGTGTAGTTTGGAGCTAGTTTGAGGCTGGCTCTAGTGTGTGGTGGTTCAACATCTCAAAAAACAACAACAAAAAAATTATAAACTAAAAATAAATATAAGCTAATTATGAAATAAGGCAGGGCTCATCCCTTATTTTGTTATTTGTTATTTAGTATCTCTGCAAACCTACCATGGAGACTTGCACAGACTAAGGCATAATCAATGATTTTTAATTGGTTAGCCTAATGAAAATATGAATCAAAGAGATCTGTAGGCAGACACAAAGATGGTAAATGGAAATAATGTGTCCTTTAAGGGAGAGAAGAAGAAAAGGCTTCTTCTAGCTTTCATTCTGTGCTGCCTGACCCCAGCTAGTTGAAATGCAAATGGCATGAGCTTGGGGGAGGGATGCGTGTGTTGGTGAGAAACTTTTCATCTGTCTGCCTGACACCCTGAAGGGAAGATAGCCTGCTGCACTGACAGGTCTGATCCATCAGGCAAATGGGTACAGCTGTCATGACACCGTGACTGCTCAGCCATCACTGGCAGAGATACTGGCAGTCCTGGAAATCTGTGCATCGTTGCTGAGGGCAGAGGACCCAGTCCTGAGAGAACATAAACCTGCATTTGCACAAGAATTCACTTGCCAGTGCAGGAGATGCAAGACACTCAGTTCGATCCCTGGGTCAGGAAGATCTCCTTAGAGAAGGAAATGGCAACCCACTCCAGTATTCTTGCCTGGAGAATTCTCTGGACAGAGGAGCCTTGCAGGCTACAGTCCACAGGGTGGCAAAGAGTCAGACACAACTGAGCCACTGTGCACAACATATATAAGGGAAGGAAGAAGGAAAACAGAGCAGAGGAATAACCATAGGATACAAAACAAAGGAATATCCCCAGCATCTCACCCAGACAGAGAACAAATTCTGGGAGAAAAACAACTAGTTTTAAAGATGGTGGGACTTCCTTGGAGGTTCAGTGGGTAAGACTCTGTGTGTTCACTACAGGGGGCTTGGTTTCCATCTCTGGTTGGGGAACTAAGATCTCACAGGCACTAACTTACCAAGTTTAATGACTCTTACTAATGGGTTAGGGCAGAGTCCTTCTGGAAAGAAAGACATAAGTCCCAGCTGCTTGTCTCCTTGCCTCCTGTCAACGCAATTTTCCAGTGTAACAGCATCAGTAACCCCTGAGAACTTGTAAGAAATGCAAATTCTGGGGCTGCATTCAGGACCTATTAAGTCAGAAACTCTGGGAGTGGGGCACAAAGATCTGCATTTTAACAAGTCCTAGAGACGATGATTTGAGAACCACTGGTCTAATCTGTGACTGAGCAACTGTTCCCTTAAACACTTCTCAGTCTGAAACTTTGAGGGACCCATAGAGTGGATCTAGGGTCAGGACCACTGCTCCGTTTCTTGGAATAAAGACGTTTGTGACTCTAGTAGACACTGGGGTTAATCCTGACTGTTATTTCTGAAAGAATTAGTTCAGACTGCTCTCAACATTCGGAGAAGGCAATGGCACCCCACTCCAGTACTCTTGCCTGGAAAATCCCATGGATGGAGGAGCCTGGTGGGCTGCAGTCCATGGGGTTGCTAAGAGTTGGACACGACTGAGCGACTTCACTTTCACTTTTTCGATTTCATGCATTGGAGAAGGAAATGGCAACCCACTCCAGTTTTCTTGCCTGGAGAATCCCAGGGGCAGGAGAGCCTGGTGGGCTGACGTCTATGGGGTCACGCAGAGTCAGACACGACTGAAGTGACTTAGCAGCAGCAGCAGCTCTCAACATAGAATGTACAAAAGTTAGAAACATGGCTCATGTAAATATAAAATTAGTCCATGTCAAAGATTTTATTCAATCTATTAATTGACATGGAAACTAGTAAGGTGATAAAGCTGAGCAACTGGGTATTTGTAGCCATTTAACAATAAAAGAGGAATGTTAGAATAAGATTAGAAACAAAATGTTTAATGACCTTCAGGGCAATAAAACCACAGCTTTGGAAGTTATTTTCTTCTGTGTAACATAAATCATTTGCATTGCTACAAGATACAAATCTGTCAGTTAACACAACTTTGCAGAGTCTGGGCACTTAACAGTAAATAGTAAAATCAGCATTATGCTAAAATAGCCTAGAAAATTAAATACTTCTTGGGTGGGCCTGTTGAACAATGCTCCAGAATGACATGGCTAGGACAAGGCAGGCATCCTCAGGGCCTTCTTTATAAGTCTTGGAACATTTCTGTTAACATGACAGTCCTAGTCTTCAGGTCCTAACTCTTAGTGTAGTTGGGTGGACTCCTGGCTCATTGACCTGTGAAATATGCATTTTTGCTCGCTCTGGCTGCACATTCAGTGTGAGTGTGTGTGGCAGCAGGCGTTCCACTTTATCACTACTAGGGTCCAGGCCTGGTCCCATCTGCCTGTTTCTCTGGAATCCTCCTGCACCACCCTCATGCGTGGTTGTTTTCTTCTCCCAGAGGCCACCTGCTGAGAACCTCAGCAAATGCTGGTTCAAGTTCAGAAGGAAACAGTTCAGGGGAAACTTCCATGTGCTTGAAGGTCCTCACAAGGGAACTTTATCCCTGCTAGGGATTTTTCTTTTTCCAAGATGCTGATCTTCTCTTTGGTAAGCCAGGGGACACTATTTTTATATAAGGAGTGAATTTCAAACATTAGAACTAAAAAGACATAGAGAAGGAGCATGTGGCTCGAATCCTGATGGGCCAGCTGCTGAACAGCAGGAGCCAAGGAAAGGCAAGACCTCAAAGAGAGAGCAAGACACCTGCTGAAGACTTCCCTACATTTCATTCTTCCTAGCAGAGAAGCTGCGGGGAAGGCAATGGCACCCCACCCCAGTACTTTTGCCTGGAAAATCCCATGGACGTAGGATCCTGGTAGGCTCCAGTCCATGGGGTCGCTAAGAGTTGGACACGACTGAGCGACTTCACTTTCACTTTTTTCACTTTCATGCATTGGAGAAGGAAATGGCAACCCACTCCAGTGTTCTTGCCTGGAGAATCCCAGGGACGGGGGAGCCTGGTGGGCTTCCATCTGTGGGGTCGCACAGAGGTCGGACACGACTGAAGCGACGCAGCAGCAGCAGCAGCAGCAGCAGAGAAGCTGAGAAACACCCAGATCTGGCTGTCACCTTCAATCTACAATCTGCCCATTGCCGCTACATTGCAAGGCTTCTTACCTGAGAGCCATGAACTTTCAAATCTGAAGACAGAATTCAGGGGATCCAAGAATTCAGATGAAGACACATTTTTGTTTTCACTAAATTTGAACTGGAATTGAATATTTCTTTCCATCCTTAATGAGAGCCACAAACTCTAGTAGTATTAGTGGTACTTGTGACTTTGTTATGGATATTTCCACATCAGTACTTTGCCTCCCTGCTTGATTTTTCTTAAAGTGTTAATAAAGAAGCATACGTATAACCCTATGCCTTCTTTAAAAAGAGTTTGATAACTGTATTTTGATATGAATAGTTTGCTATAAAAGCCTATGTGTTTGATTGTGTGCATTGAAAAACATTATTCTAAGATGAGATTCATATGCTATGTCAGATTTCTGAAGGGGTTCATGGCACAAAAAAGCTTAATAATCCTTGCCTATTGTAACTTCAAACAAATGAAAACAAAACAAAACAAAATCAGTTTTGTTTAGTTTGCTGCCTACTTGAGCTTTGCTGGTTTTGTGGTAATATTTTCTTTTGTATCAACTAAAATTGGAAAACAACACGCCCCTGGTTATTATGTACTATATTCTTTTCCTCCTGAGATGATATATACATAGTTTCTTTATTTTTGAAACCATTTTTGGTGTTTAAAGGTATAGAGCAATGTTTATGGTTAGGATTCAAGGCAAGAGCCATTCTGAATATTTCAGGAAGTCCCAGCATAAACTCAAGCAATGAATATCCATGCATTAATGAGAACCCAGGCAACTTGTCTTTTTGACCTCACTAAATCCTTTTCAGAACAAGAAGCTTTCATTCTTCTTCAAGCCTCAGGTGGCAGATCAGGGGCAAAATAGTCTTTCTTCCCAATTATGTGTGTCTAGAGTCATTGTCTATTAGGGGAATAAGGGATAATAAAAAGGATGTGATTTTAGTTTATGATCAAACTGGATTTTTTCCTTCATTTTTGATTTATATTCAGTTAGCCTGCAGAAACTCATTTTTAGGAAAAAAAGGGACAAAGACAAGTATTTGTCCTCCTCTGCTTTTCCAATTTTGCTAAGAGATGAAAAGCCAGGCAACAAAGACTTTTACTCACAACCACTTTAAGACTTAGGGTCAGAAGCTGAGAAATAAAGTGTTCAGAAGAAAAAGAGCTGAACTCAAATGCTGGCTTGCTACTTGCTGATTGTGTGATCAAAAACGTGTTATTTAATCACTCAGGCTCTCATGTGGTTTGAATGTGCTTTCTAGGTAAGTAACTGTAAGGGTCATTGCAAATGGGGTGCATGTTCAGATAGACCCCAGGGTTTCATTTGCCCTCTTTGGTTGGCAAGATAGAATAGGATATCTCAGCATCTAAGGGGAAGGGAAGCTGGAGGAAGTGGGACATGGAGAAGGAAGACTGGATCTGGTCTCTGCATCTGGTTTTCCACTGTAGAAACTGTCATTCCTCCTGGAGAGGGATGCTGGAGGCCCAGAAGAGAAGGCTCTGTGAGACCCAAGACACAGACATGCTAGTGTCCAGGTGAAGAACAGGAAAGAGACAGGAACAGGTGTGCCACGCCTTTGTTTCCTCAAGGAAAACATCCTGAACTCCAGGGCAGTCAGGATGGAAGGGTAGAAGGAGATGCTAGGTACCACTTAGGTTTCTTTGGGATGGGGAATCAGTACAGTGGATCCAGAGAACTTGCATGTCAGGAGGCAGGATACCACATTTAATTAAGGCGACGTGGCCTCCACTCCCCAGTGACTTTATGATCATTGGATACCAGTGAATATGAAGGCATTAAATAACCTGCATTTCTTTCACCATTACCTATGCTCACCCTTGGGTCCTCCCAGAAATGATGGGTCTAATGAGCAACAGGGCATCTTGATGTACTTGACCATATAGGTGGGGGCAATGAGCTGGCAGAGTCTGAGTTACTTCTATTAATGTTCCTTATTCGCAGGCTGAAGGGGAAACGTGGACTGTATGAAGATAAATCAGAGGTAGTATACTGTGAAATATCTTTTTCAGCTGTAAAGCCTTACAAAATGAGAGTTTGGGGGTATTACTTTTTTTTTTCCAGAAAATTTGGCAGCATCTTGTGGTTAGTAAATAAATGCCCGTTGGTTAAATGAAGGGGTAAAGACAAAAGAACTAATTTTAGGACCCAAGGAGATTGATCGAACTAATTTATACCAATATTTCAGCTAATCACTGTAAAGAAGAGAATGGTTATTACATTTGAAGATCAACAAAACAATTATTCCCGTGCCTCTTATAAACCCAGTGAAAGGGATGAATGATGAGGAACAAGAGAGAGGGAGAAAGTGGAGGACTGGTTCCGTCAGCTAACACATTTTTTTCCTTCTATGTGAAAACAATACCCACAGGTCCTGTCTTTCCCTGCTTTTCATGTTCTACTTTCAATCATTTAAGATTCCTATTGAAGGCTCTTCACCGAATTCATATCCATATATTTTCCAGTCCTTTCTATATTGAGAACCCAGAAAGATAAAAGTAAATGTAGTTTGATGACATTTTAAATCTTTTTAAATGAGAAGGTTCCACTGAAGTCTCTTTTTTGAAAGGATGTGCAAATGTTCAATAATTACTTTATGGTTTACTAGTTAAGTGAAAGACATCTGCCAACAAAATATCAAGTGGGTTTAGGAACTTCCCCCAGTCTGTCTGATGATGCACAATGCTTGGATCCTTTTTGAAAATGCTCATAGTTTAAAGTAGATCAGGATTAACTACCCATCTAAAATCACCTGTCCAATCTCACTGCTGCTGCTGCTGCTAAGTCACTTCAGTCGTGTCTGACTCTGCGTGACCCCATAGACGTCAGCCCACCAGGCTCTCCTGCCCCTGGGATTCTCCAGGCAAGAAAACTGGAGTGGGTTGCCATTTCCTTCTCCAATGCATGAAATCGAAAAAGTGAAAGTGAAGTCGCTCAGTTGTGTCCGACTCTTAGCGACCCCATGGACTGCAGCCCACCAGGCTCCTCCATCCATGGGATTTTCCAGGCAAGAGTACTGGAGTGGGGTGCCATTGCCTTCTCCGCCAATCTCGCTAACAAAGTGTAATAAAGAAAAACTTCAGATCAAATTCTATCACTCACTTAGCCATTTATTGAGCAAACACCCATTATAAGGAGGCAAAAAAAGCTGTTCATGCAACAAGTTATGAAAACTCAGTGAATTTCTGACTCACTGATAGTTTAGGGTGATCCAGCTACACTGCTATAAAAGATTTATCCAAGACAGTCACCATAACTTTACAAAGTCAATATTCTGTTATGCTTATAGTCATTATTAGCCAAACAGAAATCCCTCAACTCCATGGCTGGCCATGGGAGCACTTAAGCAGGGATCCCCAACCTTTTTGGCACCAGGGACCAGTTTCGTGGAAGACAATTTTTCCACGGACTGGGGAAGGAGGGAATGGTTTGGGGATGATTCAAGCACACATAACATTTATTGTGAGCTTTATTATTATTACATCAGCTCCACCTCAGACGATCAGGAATTAGATGGGAGGTTGGGGACACCTGCACTTAAAGAGCATGCCTCAGGTGTCTCCTCATGGTGTAGGTGATAAGCCACTCTATATCCCAAAGATGGAGGGATATATATATATATCCATACAAAGAGGGTGTTTGCAGATGGTGATTGCAGCCATGAAATTAAAAGACGCTTACTCCTTGGAAGGAAAGGTATGACCAACCTAGGTAGCATGTTCAAAAGCAGAGACATTACTTTGCCAACAAAGGTTCGTCTAGTCAAGGCTATGGTTTTTCCTGTGGTCATGTATGGATGTGAGAGTTGGACTGTGAAGAAGGCTGAGCGCAGAAGAATTGATGCATTTGAACTGTGGTGTTGGAGAAGACTCTTGAGAGTCCCTTGGACTGCAAGGAGATCCAACCAGTCCATTCTGAAGGAGATCAGCCCTGGGATTTCTTTGGAAGGAATGATGCTAAAGCTGAAACTCCAGTACTTTGGCCACCTCATGCGAAGAGTTGACTCATTGGAAAAGACTCTGATGCTGGGAGGGATTGGGGGCAAGAGGAGAAGGGGACGACAGAGGATGAGATGGCTGGATGGCATCACTGACTCGATGGACACGAGTCTGAGTGACCTCCGGGAGTTGGTGATGGACAGGGAGGCCTGGCGTGCTGCGATTCATGGGGTCACAAAGAGTCAGACACAACTGAGCGACTGATCTGATCTGATCTGATACAAAGAGGGAACATGCCTAAAATAATTAAGCTAATCCACATACCTTATATCACCACTAAATATGTAAATACACACACACACAAACACGTTTATGTTTACATATGTGTATATACAGACACAAAGAAGGCAATGGCACCCCACTCCAGTACTCTTGCCTGGAAAATCCCATAGACGGAGGAGCCTGGCAGGCTGCAGTCCATGGGGTCGCTAAGAGTCAGACACGACTGAGCAACTTCACTTTCTTTTTTCACCTTCATGCATTGGAGAAGGAAATGGCAACCCACTCTGGTGTTCTTGCCTGGGGAGCCCCAGGGACGGGGGAGCCTGGTGGGCTGCCATCTATGGGGTCACACAGAGTCGGACATGACTGAAGTGACTTAGCATAGCATAGCATAGCATATACAGACATTATAATAACATTAGCTAGATTCAGGGTTAGGAAATAGATAATAAATATTTTAAGCTTTTCAGTCTCTTGCAATGTATATGAAGCATTGTGTATGCCACAATGACTCAACCTCGCCATTACAGCATGAAAGCATAGACTGTATATAAGAAAAAACCTGAGTGTGTTATGACACTGTTTCTGAATGACAAAATTTGAATTTCCTACAATTTTCACATATCATGGAATACTATTTTTATTTTGACTTTTTAAAACACTTAAAACTATTCTCAGTTAACAGTCATGGGCAATCCTCAAATATGAAGTAGGCAGTCTTTGATCTACAGGTTTTAGTTTGTAGATTTCTCATTAAAACTATAAAACTTTAAAGTCAAGTTCTGCCTTTATAGTTATGTCTTGTGACTTGGGAAGATGAGGAGTGAAAAGGCAAAAATGGAAGAACATGTATTTGTAGGTGTTACCTAATTTACTTATTACAAAATCTCTTGGAGTTATATACTATGTTATTTTCACCATTTTAGGGAGGCTCGAGTGACTTTTTAAATATAGAAAGAGGGTCGAGTATAAGCCTATCCGATTTCAAATTTCATGTGCTTTCCTCTTCAAAGTCATGCTTGAGGGTTTTCCTGTGGACACTTGGACCTTTTATAAGGTAGAAGGTCTGAGCTTTTTCTTGTCGGGGTTGTTGTGCTGCCCGTTTTCAGAGGTGTCATCCCTATTTTGTTACACGTGAATATCCCTTTGAGCATGTGGATTGCAGTGTGGATAAAGTTGCTTGACTTTGTACAAAGGGTCTGCCTGGGACTGTTTTTTTTTTTTTTTTTTTCTTCTTGACCTAGTAGATTTTTGAAGGCTGTGAGAAACACTAAAGGGCTCAAGCACTGAACTGACATGACCAAATTTGTGTTTTAGAAAGTTGAGTTGTGATTTGGAGCTGAATTTCAGAACAAGAATTCAGCACCAGATGAATCACTGATGTAACCAACTTATGTAACAAAAGGAAAATATAACTGCAAAAGCAGATACTCATTTGAAATGGTAAAAGTACTTTATAAATTTTAGAAATGGATGTATATACTTTATGTGCAAAGGGTACTGGCATAATCTGTATAGAACACATAACAAGAGAGAACTATTGCATGCTTTATTTTGCATTTAACCTAAATGTTACATAAGATAAATATCAATTACATTCATTTTCTTTTACTTCCTGGGATTTTTGAAATAGAGTCAAATCCACATGTTCTCCAGAAGTACAATTTTACTTACAAAAATTCACATAATTTTGACTCAGAAATACCACCTATAAGCCCTATTTCTTTTATGTGAAACAGTGTATGCACAGTATATAAATTTCAGAATTGCATATAAAAGTAGAATCATTGGAGAAAAATCTAAACTTCATGAGTACAAGACTAGTTAAAAATTATTCCATATTCATATGATGAAACTGTGTATACTTTTAAGAGTGAGATGGTTCTGTTTACATTGCTATTGAAAGAGTTACAAGGTACATTATTTAATTTTTTAAATTTTTCTATGAATTATGTTTTATCCCAGGAAACGAGGATTCTTCCAAATTGAGTAGCAAATCAAAGGTTAAAGATATAATATTAATACATGCTTGATTTCAAAATACTTTAGGTGCTGATGACTGGAAAAATCTTTCTGAATTTTATAATTTTTATTTATGATTTATTCTTTAAAAAAACTATTTATTTTTAGCTATGCCGGGTATTCATTGCTTTGCACGGGCTTTCTCTAGCTGTGGCGAGCAGGGATGACTCTAAAGTTGCAGTGTCTGCGCTTCTCAACGTGGTGGCTTCTGTCATTGCATAGAGCAGGCTCTAGAAGCGTGGCTTCAGTAGTTGTGACATGTGGGCTTAGTTGCCCCATGGCATGTAGAATCTTCCCAGACCAGGGATCAAAACCATTCCTCTGCCCTGGCAGGCAGATTCTTATCCACTGTGTCACCAGGGTAGTCCTGTATTTATTTTTCTTAATCAAAACATAGCTGATTACAATATTATATTAATTTCAGGTATATAGCATAATAACTATTTTGCAGATTGAAAGTAAAGCAAAAGTGTTAGTTGCTCAGTCGTATCCTACTCTTTGCAACCCCATGGACTGTAGCCCACCAGGATTCTTGGTCCATGGAATTCTCCAGGCAACAATACTGGAATGGGTTGCCATTTCCTTCTCCAGGAGATCTTCCCAATTCAGGGATTGAACCTGGGTCTCCTGCATTGTAGGCAAATGGTTTACTGTCTGAGCCACCAGGGAAGTCCATCCTTGTTGCTTAGGTATCTCCTAATCTCATGCCCCTTATGTGGACCTCCCCTCTTTCCTCTTTCTACTGGTAACTACTAGTTTGTTTTCTATATCTGTGAGTCTGCTTCTGTTTTGCTGTATACATTTGTATTCTCTTTTAGATTCTACATGTAAGTGCTTTTGTCTTTTTAATTTATTTCACTAACCATAATATTCTCTAGGTTCATCCATATTGCTACAAATGGCAGAATTTCATTCTTTTTTTTTATGGCTGACTACTATTCCATGTACATATATTGCTACGGCTAAGTCGCTTCAGTCGTGTTCGACTCTGTGTGATCCCAGAGATGGCAGCCTACTAGCCCACCAGGATTCTTGGTCCATGGAATTCTCCAAGCAAAAACACTGGAGTGGGTTGCCATTTCCTTCTTCAATGCATGAAAGTGAAAAAGTGAAAGTGAAGTCGCTCAGTCGTGTCCGACTCTTAGCGACCCCATGGACTGCAGCCCACCAGGCTCCTCCATCCATGGGATTTTCCAGGCAAGAGTACTGGAGTGGGTTGCCATTGCCTTCTCCATGTACATATATTACATGTATAAAAAAACTTCATCTGTTGATGGATACTGGCTATTTCAGAGATTGATGCTCAGTTCTTACTATTAATATATATCTGCCTTTCTCATGGGATTGTCTCTTTCCTATAAATTCTTACTTCTTTTACATTCAGAGAAGATCCTTCAATATTTCTTTTAGAGTAGGTTATGGGTGAACTCTTTTAGCTTTTGCTTGTCTGATAATTTCTTTATCTCTCCTTCTATTCTCAATTATGGAGCTTCCCTGGTAGCTCAGCTGGTATAGAATATGCCTGCAATGCAGGAGACCTTGGTTCGATTCCTGGGTCAGAAACACTCTGGAGAAGTAGTAGGCTACTCACTCCTACCAGGGCTTCCCTGGTGGCTCAGATGGTATCTGCCTACAATGTGGGAGACCTGGGTTCGATCCCTGAGTTGCAAAGATCCCCTGGAGAAGGGAAAGGCTGCCCACTCCAATATTCTGTCCTGCAGAATTCCATGGACTATACAGTCCTTGTGGTCAGAAAGAGTCAGACACGACTGAGCGACTTTCACACCTCACACATGTTTTAAATTACAATCTCACTGGGTAGTTTTTTTCTAGGCTGCAACTTTTTTCTCTTCCAGTATTTTAAACATATCTTGCCTTTCCATTCTGGCCTGCAAAGTTTCTTCAGAGAATCAGCTAATAGCCTTAGGAGGATTCCTTAATATCTGACCCTTCGTTTTTCTCCTGCTGCTTTTAGAATTCTCTTGTTATCTTCAATATTTGCCATTTTAATTATACTATGTCTTGGTTTGGGTCAGTTGGGTTCATTTTGTTTGGGACCCTCTGTGCTTCTTGTACATGGATATCTGTTTCCTTTTTCAGGTTTGGGAAGTTTTCAGTCATAATTTCCTGAAATACATCTTTTAATCCCCTCTCTCTCTCTTCTCTTCCTGGGGCTCCTACGATGTGAATATTTGTCTATTTCAACAGATCTCTTAATATGCTTTTTTTTTTTTTTTGGAATGTTTTTCTTTTTGCTGTTCTGATCGAGTAAATTCTACTATTTTATCTTCCAGATCACTTATGCATTCTTCATGGATCACTCATTCATTCCTTCTAGTGTGTGAGTGTGTGTGTGTGTGTGTGTGTGTGTGTGTTTATTTCAGCTATTGAATTCTTCATTCCTATTCTGGTCTTTCCTAGTTTCTTGCTGAAGTGTTTCATTGTTTACATCAATTCTTTTCCCTAATTCTTTAGCAATTTTTATTGGCAATGTTTTGAATTTTTTTTACCTGGTAAATTATTTTGGTTTTATTGTTTAGTTTCTCAGGAGTTTCCTCTTGCTCTTTCAATTAAGAGTAATTCTTCTGCCCGTCCATTTTGGTTAACTGAGGTGTAACAGTTACGATCGCGGTCTTACACGGGTGTTACATGCGGTGTCCCTGGGCAGCTAGTGTGTGCCCGTACTTTGGCGCGGCGGCAGGATTCGACGCGGATGGCAGACTCCTCAGGCTGTGCTGTCGGCTATCACCTCGGTGTGGGGCTGGAGATGGGGGTGTGATGCTGGAGCTCTGTGCGAGGCAGGGCTTCCTCTGCTCCATGGCCGTCACCTCCCTATCGAGGACAGAGTCTTTTTCCAAGTGTCTGGAAGAGAATCCCGGAAGAGAATTTGAGCTGGTTCTGTTTTCTTTAAGCATCTGTTTTCCCCTCTCCTAGCATCAGGACTCTTGCTCCAGAAAGGCGAGTGCTGAAAAAAGGGGGCTCGTGTTCAAAGCTCATTTTTTTTAACAGTTACATTTCAGTGTATATTATTTATGTAAAACACATCTCTATCTCATATCAGTCTGTGTTTGTGTTCATATGTGTTAGGTCTCCCTGTGTGAAATGATACCTCGTTTCTAGACAGAGGAGGACCCAGAGGGAAAAACAAAGCGATACAAAAGAAAACAAAACAAACAAAAAAGTCTGCTTATCTCAAAGGAGGAAAGGATGCCTCCAGAAGGCCCGGCAGGGAAAAGAGGGAGGTTTTTCTTTTTTAATTAAATTGGCGTATCATTGCTTTACAACTTATATTAGCTTCTGCTGTACAACAACGTGAATCAGCTCTATGTATACATAGATCCCTCTTGAGCCTCTATATTATCTTTCATAATTTAAAATGTTCGTATCAGAAATCTATATTATATACTTTTTAAAAGCCTTAAATACAGATATCTAAGGAAACTTAAAATAGTTGATTTTATTTCAGTTAATAACCATGTAGCAAGCGAGCACAGTTAAAATTCCTCCATCAAACTAACTCATTTACTTGAAATCACAAGTGTTCAGTGGTTGTTTATTTGTTGTAGGTGATGGTCCTTCTGCTAGTGATGTTCCTTCCTCATTTTTACAGGACAGAGTTGATTTTTGCTCCCCACAGCTTTTGCTTAAGTTCCCAGTTTACACAAAAGGAGCTCTCAAGCTATAATCAGAGCAATGCTGCATTAATAGTAACAGTGCACATTTATCAACTATTTACTATCTGCCTTGCTCTGTTCTGAGATCTGTGGGTGTGTATACTCACTGCATCTTCTAAACCAAGGGCCCCAACCTCCAAAATCTAATGCCTGATGATCTGAGGTAGAGCTGATATAATAATAATAGAAATAAAGTGCACCAGACATGTAATCCACTTGAATCATCCTGAAGCCATCTCCCTGCTGCCCCTCAGTCTGTGGGAAAATTGTCTTCCACAGATCAGGTCCCTGGTGCCAAAAAGTTTGGGGACCAATGTTCTAAGCAACCCTATATATATAGCAAAAGTGTTACTTATAGATGAGGAAACTGAGTCACAAAATGCTTAGGCAATATGGCTGAGGTCATAGAGATACTAAATACAGGCAGCTTTATTGTACCAGCTGTATTGTACAGCTTTAACCCAGGAAGTCTGGCTCCACCATACTCAGCTGCATGCTCCATAACACTGAGGTCAATAAGCTGGTCTCAATCAAGCACCCAAAACTTCCGCTTTGACCACAACCATTTCCAGAATTTCTTACTTTCTTGCATTAAGTTCCAAAGAGTGAAGTGCAACCACTTGGACTGGCATACAAGGTTCCTCGCGATCTTATGTCTTCCCTGCAGTCTCACCTCCCACCACTTCCTTCTTACTCAGGGTCCAGTTACACTGAGCTGCATGGAGTTTCTCAAAGGATCCACACTCAGTTTTGCATCCCTGAATCCACAGAGCTTCCCTCGTGTGGATAGTCTTCTTTCACTCCCCTATGCCTGACCGACACCCACTCACTCATAAGAACCCAGAACACACCTCATGTTCCCTTTGCTCCTTCTTACCTTGAAACAATCTCCCTCCCCGGGGCCCCCACTCACACACACACCAGGCATGGCTGCTATGTCCCGTGCTTGCCCCTTAGAGCGTTTGTCCAGCTGTGCCCTGGTCTCCTGGGGGCATCCCTTTTCTTCCTCAATGCTGGGTACTCACTGTTGGTATGACCTTATGTCCCCAGTTCCTTGTTCAGTGTGTTCATAAATAGTAGAGGTTCAATAAAAGTCTTGTAAATGAATAAATAAATGAAAACTTCTAAGGGAGAATTGAATCTGCTTGACATCACCCTGCCACATGACTAATTTTGCAAAGTATTCTGCAATAAAAAGCAGTGGTTGCTACTCCTTCTAAGTTGATTTAAATAATGGGAATGATATTATTCCCATTGCAGTTAATAAAAAAAAAGCACTTTCTAAAACTCTGCTTGGGGACTCAACAGCTCAATAATTTGAACTTCCTATCTCTTCCATAAAATATTTTTGTAAATATATTTGACAATGATAACACTCTTGCTGATTTCTTAAAGGTCTATTCAATTCTTCTGGCACATTATTACTGAAAGCCATCAATAGATCATATACAGTTTTGGTTTATTTTGGGCTTTCTTTGGTGTTATTCTTAACTCTTAGCTGGCAGTCACCTTTAAATGTACATGTATGGTAGGTGTTTGTAGCTGTTTTCTTCCAAGTCACTCAAACTCTCTGCCCCCATTTTTTTATTCAATTAGAAATGTTAGAGCTCTATAACTGCTTCTAGAATGATTTTGAGACAAAAAATTCAATCCTTTGTATAAAAATATTACTAGTATAAATTTTATCACTGAATATGGTGACTGCAGCCAAGAAATTAAAAGATGCATGCTCCTTGGAAGAAAAGCTATGACCAACCTAGACAGCCTATTAAAGGGTGGAGACATTATTTTGCTGACAAAGGTTTGTATAGTCAAAGGTATGGTTTTTCCAGTAGTCATGTATGGATGTGAGAGTTGGACTATTAAGAAAGCTGAGTGCCAAAGAATTGATGCTTTTGAACTGTGGTGTTGGAGAAGACTCTTGAGAGTCCCTTGGACTACAAGGAGATCCAACCAGTCAACCCTAAAGGAAATCAGTCCTGAATATTCATTGGAAGGACTGATGCTGAAGCTGAAACTCCAATACTTTGGCCACTTGATGCGAAGAGCTGACTCACTGGAAAAGACCCTGATGATGGGAAAGATTGAAGGTGGGAGGAGAAGGGGATGACAGAGGATAAGATAGTTGGATGGCATCACCGACTTGATGGACATGAGTTTGAGTAAACCCCAGAATTTGGTGATGGACAGGGAAGCCTGGTGTGTTGCAGTCCATGAGGTCACAAAGGTAAGACACGACTGAGCTACTGAACTGAACTGTATATAAATTTTTGCCTAAGAGAGATTTACTCATAAGACTTTGTTTTATTCTAAGACTCTATGATGTAGTTTTATTACTAGACCCAGGGAAACGGAGGCACAGAGAGGGTAAATGATCTGTGCAAAGTCACACAGCTATTAACGAGTGAAACCAGAATTCAAACCCAGATGGTCAGCCTTCAGAGATCATGCATACAAATACTGAACTACCTTGCCACTCACCAGTGGTTATACTTTACAGGGTTGAAAAAAAATCTGGCGCAAATCCAACAAGGAAATTAATTCACTAAGAGACACAATTACTGTGTTTTTACTCACAGCATTATCTCTAGAGGTTATGTGACCTTCAATAGTCCACTGCATTTCTCTTGAATTTTCTCAGGCAGTTTTCAGCTCTCACACTTCAGTATTCTGTGGTGAATATTCTTTCTTTAGGACATACCTATTTGGGAATAAAATAAGAGGGAGTAGACTGTGTTTGTAGGATTTGAACCCCACCTGACATTGAAGCACCACCATTAGCTGTGTCTGGGAGTTTCCTGTAGATTTCACAAGTTCTGCATGGTACCTGCCACAACACTTTCCACTGTCCTCCGTGATGGGGACTCTGCTGTTGCCATGACTTCCTGGAGTATCCTTGCTGCTGTCTCCCTATGAAGGTTCACAGCAGGGAAGCACTTGCCTCATGGCCCCAGAGCTGCTCATTCCCCTACTTCCAAAACTGTCTCTCACACACACACATACACACACACACAGACATACACACACACAGACATACACACGCCCTTTCAGCCTGCAGACCTGTGATCACTGATAATCAGTAACGTGGGTGGAAGACGCTCAGGAGAGGCAGTTTTAGATACCTGCAAGCCGAGGTCCTTTAACATGAAATGGGTCCCTCTCATCTGTGCTTCACTTTATTAAATAGGTGACAAAGCTATACTAGCCTGCCTACTCAATTCTCACATAGAGTCAAGTTAATTAGTTTTTGCAGTTTCTTACTTGTAGCTGGTTCTTTTTTCTAAGTTTATAGAAGTTAAATCAGCGAACAAATTACAGTTTGCTAGGAATCGTTTGCTCTTCTCAATGTCTGTATCATTGTCATTGGACTAAGGTTATGTACCTGACATGTACTCCTTTCTGTTGAATTTTCCTCAGTCAGGATCTCGGTCATAAACACAACTTGGATTTAAAATGGGTCCTCCCTCACTCAAAACTATACTATGAAAACACCCCCAACTGTGCATAAGTGTGCTAGCCTCCCTGAGGACAAGTAGATTTGTGTATGTGTGTGGGCAAAGACAGAAAGAGGGAAGGGTATTGTCACTAATACAGGGTGTGATCGTAAAGGTGAGCACACACTGCAAAGGATAAAACATTAGTTACTTTACAAGAATTTCTGTATTTTGGCATTCCTAAAATCCCTGGAATTTACTGGAAGTGTCCACCCTTGAAGAAGGCAAGTAAGAATGATGATAGCTTCAAACTTGAACCAGTTGGCTAGTGTGTAGGATTCCCTACCATTTAGCAGAAATCCCTGGCAAACCTCAGGAAGATGAGTACAGATAACTGACCACCAAAGAAGAGCTTCAGGAGCACAGAACCATCCGAGACCGAGCATCTGGCCCTCTCTCGGCCATCACCAGATGGCAGGTACTGAGGCAGCCACCGAGCTTGCTGTACACCTGGATGGAGCAGATGAGCACCGCTCTGCTTGGACGTTGGGCCAGCAGCACCTGCCACGCTCCCAGGAGGAGTCTGGCTCCAGCGGGAGCTCACAGCATCTTCTTTCACTTCCGAGTAAAAGCTCTGATCTAATTTATTCAGGATGGGCCCGGATTCTTAATTGGACAGGTGTGTGAGGGAACTCTGGCTGTGAGCACAGTGTGCTGTACCACGAAACTTTTCTGTCGACATCCTTTCCGCACTTCCTGTCAGGCTGACCTTAACTTTGGCAGGGCAGGCACCGGCAGGTGGTGGGGCTAGCCAAGAAGGAGAGAAACATGAAGTTGTGAAAATCAAACGCCAACCCACAGGAGCGATGTTCCCCTTTTCTCAAGTTTCCAAAGGCCAGAGGAAAAAAGGGACGGTCTCGTCTCTTCTTTGTCTAGGATCTGCTGTTCCGAGTCACCATCTGTTGACTTTGATTAGTTGGCTTTTTCCAGATAAATCTCTGTCACCTTGAATACGTGTGGGGGATGGAATTAGGAGAGAGAGGAAGTGGGAGGGAGGGAAAAAGGAAGGAGGGGCAAGATTTTGTTTAATTCTGGGAGAGACAGACTCATTGGAAGGATTAGCTGACATTGAAATAGTATTTTCAGAGATTTAAACACAAAGAAGAAAGGGAAGGAAGAGGAGGGGAAGGTGGAAGAAGGAAATGAACATTGATTCAGTCAGCCTCCACAAGGGATGGTGGTAGGTGTTTGTAAATATCCAACATCCTTCCTTACTCCCATTTCAGGGAGAAAAACAAAGCTCTTCAAATACAATATCCAAAGCCATTTATTCTCATGCAGTCTAGTTTACTAAGGCACTGGTCACCTGGGTTTCATTTTTGCCTCTCGCATTGATAGTCATCCTATGACTTTGAACATTTGCCACTGCTTTCATAGATCTAATTTTCCCTAATGGGAAAAATAGATTAGGAATACTATACTAGCCCTCCCCTGAGAACAGACAAGAAATATTGCCTCAAGGAAATATCAACGGAATGGGATCTAGCTGTCTACAGTGTGTTATTATTGATGCTGTTTTGGAAGGCACTCATGGTTATCCAGACTGGGAACCAGGCCAAATTGAAACTGCACCACCTTTTCTCCAAACAATTAAGTAGTTGCCATTTATCACTCCCTGGAAATAATGTCTTCAACACTGTAGGTGAGGTGTGCAGATTAGTCAGACAGTTCCCAGGTAATTACTAGAATCAAATGCTCTTGAGCTTAACATGCTCCTGAGAACCCCATGATCTCCCACCGACGCAGCCAGGACATCAGAGGGCGAAGCGCCCAGATGCTGCTCCTTGCATCTGCCATGCTGGCTCACCCCAGTTACCTTGTGTGTAACAGCTGTTCCAGGGATGATGAGATATTCCTTACTCACCAAAAATGCTTCAGCCTTGCAGCTTCCTGCAGGATCTTCTGGTGACAGAAGGGTACTGCTCATCATCCCCCTAGGACCACAGGCAATAAAAGAAGTTAGATTCAGCCAGGTAGTCTCCTTATGGGTTCTATGCAAAACTCAGTCTTCCCTGGGGACTTGTGACCTTGGAGTTGACCTATGTGACAAGGCTCTCCAGGCCTCATCTGGATCTGCTGCACAAAACAGACTGCAGCATGTATATTACCATATGTGAAATAGATCACCAGTCCAGGTTGGATGCCTGAGACAGGGCGCTCAGGGCCAGCGCACTGGGAGAGCCCTGAGGGATGGAATGGGGAGGGAGGTGGGAGGGGCGTTCAGGATGGGGACATATGTACACCCATGGCTGATTCATGTGAATGTATGGCAAAAACCACTACAATATTGTAAAGTAGTTAGCCTCCGATTAAAATAAATAAATTAATTTACAAAAAAAAAAAAAAAAAAGAGCTCATCTTGCCTCTAATGAAAAAGTTTCCTCTAAAGTTAATCTGTTTTACAGACATTCATTTCAGCTTATGGGCAGATGCAGAAATGTTTTGGGGTTTCCCAGGTGGCTCAGCGATAAAGAATCCTCCTGCCAATGCAGGAGCCACAGGAGACATGGGTTCAGTCCCTGAGTTGGGAAGATCCCCTGGAGGAGTAAATGGGAACCCACTCCAGTATTCTTGCCTGGGAAATCCCATGGACAGAGGAGCCTGGCAGGCTACAGTCCATGGGATTGCAGAGTCCAACATGATTGAACACACACACACATAGAAGGATTTTATTTTTCTCTTACTGTGTGTTTTCCTAAAACGAGGCAATCCAAGTTAAAAAGAAAAAAATCTGTATAAAATGATTCTCCCAAAAAGACATCTGAAAGTGAGTTAAGATTTAAATTTACTGGAAGTAAGACAGGAGCATGGATACCACAGAGAAGAGAAATCGGAAAACACATGATTAGGGGAAATAAGGAATTCAGATTTAATATTACTTTCTAAGATCATGATGAAAAATAATAGTTATAATCACAGTTAACATTTGGTTCCTTATTCTGCTAACCACTTTGCATGCGCTACTTCATGTAGTCCTCAATTTTAGGACTAGTGCTAATGGCTAAGAAAGAGTTAGAATTACAGATAAAAATTCCCTCCATACTCAGGATTTTTTCTACTTCCTGTTTTATCAGTTTCTAATAATATAGTCTCTAGAAATGTATCCTTTCAACCAGGACTCTGGACTGGAATATGAGCTCAAAAGAGTGGAAATCATTTAGTGTGGAAGAGATAAGGCATTGTTTGTAAGACAAGGTTCAGGGGGAAATGCAGGAAGGGATTCTAGAGTTCCTGAGGTCATTGTACCTGCCTCCTAGAGACTCTGTCTCATTCATCCCAGAAACAATAAGAATTGCTTTTCTAAACAAAACAAACTGAAACAAACAAAGAACCAACCATGGTGCTATGGCTAACATGGCCCCCCACCAAATGTTTACCCTCCCTAATGCCTGTTCTATTCTTCTATGCTTTTCTTTTGGTGTACAGTAGGCACTAAAATGTCATGATCCACATGGACCATGGGTGCTACTGGAAACCTGTGATAAAGATTTTAGTTGCAAGTGAGGGAAAAAGAAAACACTTCTATATCTGTCCACAAGCTGAAATGAATTTTTATAAAACAGAGTTAGTAAAAGACAGAGAAGGACAGAAGACTGTCCATGAGATTGCAAAGTGTTGGACATGACTTAGCAACTGAACAACAACACCTGATGAAGAATGCTGAAGAAAAGGTGGCATGTTTTGTTTATCCAGAGGATATTTACACCAAAGGATGTAGTTTAAATCCTCCAAAGGAGAATCATTAACTTTTAGTCCTCAGATTCTTTTCCTACCTCTTACATTGCTCAGCACAGCTCCCCTAACCCTGACAGTGGATATCATTACTTTATTAATCTTCTAAAAGCACTTTTTCATAGCATTTTCATATTAAGTCAGGTTTACATAATTATATGTTAATATATGTTTTTTTCTCAAATTGACTGTGAGCTCCACAAGAACAGGAACTGCATTTGTCTTATTTGGTATTTTTTCTCAAGCATCTACTTTACACATGGTATATAATAGGTGCATAATAACTCTCTCTGCAATCAATCAATGAATCTACATATCCTGTTTCACTTAACAGATTTATTGTTAAAATTCATACATACATATCACTTCTTTCTCAATATACCTGAACATAAACCAATCACCAAGACCAATTGACTCCACCTCTTCAATATATCTAAAATTCATACTCTTAATCTTCTTATTACCTCATCTTTTGTTATATATAATATGTTTATACTTGAAGTACTAAGAAAACCATTCTCTAATTCCCCACCCTTTGTTGTTGTTTTTCAGTCGCTAAGTCAGGTCTGACTCTTTTGCAACCCCATGGACTATAGCCTGACAGGTTCTTCTGTCCATGGGATTTCCCAGGGAAGAATAGACTAAAGTGGGTTGCCATTTCCTTCTCCAGGGGATCTTCCTAACCCAGGGCTCAAGCCTGCATTTCCTGGATTGCAGGCTGATTCTTTACCGCTGAGCCACCAGGAAGCCCTCCTCACCCTCTAGCTTTCCCAGATTCAACTCAATCCTGAATAAGTCACAACACACAGCACTCATCTGCTTAAATTCCTTAACACTGCCAATAAATTTTAATCAAGATGATGGTAAGCATAGCAACCAAATCAAGGAAGACCTGAGGATGTCTGAAAAATTTCTTGAGTCAAACTAATTGACTAAGACCATGTCTTTCTAAATGACCTGTCTTGGCTCTTTTTCACATTTGCCTGAACAAGTTTTAAAAATTCCCCTTTTTGGGGGGGCCTGGATACTATTTCATATTATGTCACTTTGAGGATTTTAAGCAATTTATTTCAAAGTCTCATTCATTTTGCTTAATTATCTCTAATTTTGAAGGGCATAAAGTATATTGTTTACTGGATTTATAGATTGTCTTTCATGGGTTTGAAAGTAAAATTTGATTTTAGAGTAGTTTAGCTTTAGAGAAAAATTGATTAGAAAATACGGAGAGCTTTTATGGAGGCTACACCCAATTTCCCCTCTTATTAACATCTTACATTAATATAGTACAGTTGTCATAATTAATGAACAGATATTGATGCAGTATTGTTAAGCAGAGTCTACACCTTATCTCGATTTTCTTGGTTTTGACACAATGTCTTTTTTCTCTTCTAGGATCCCACTTATTATTCTTAATAACCATATTACACTACTCATTATCACATGGATCATTCTAGTTTCTTCCTTTGCTTCTTTGTAGCATCTCCAATATTATGAAATTTGGATCTCAACTGTCATCATCTTTTAACTAAATTGTTTAGTTTCAGGATACATGTACAGTGGTTTCAGAATTGTTAACCATACGGCAGACAGAAGTAACTTTATCTAATTAGAGTACAGTGCTTATGTACAGTTCCTTTGGCCTTAAGTATTAAAGACTCCACTCATTTCCAAAATTACTTAGTTTGGCGTCTTTCCCCCACCACCCACAACTTAGATCATTTGGCACATGCAGTGGTCCATCCTGAGGCCCCCCAAACACTTAAATGATATTTAAAAATTTCGTATACATTAAATGTCACTCCTTGTGCTACCAAGGTCTATGGGTAATGACAAATGCACATTGTTATGCATCCCTCATTACAATATTATACAGCATGACTTCATTGCCTTAAAAAATGCCTGTGGTTCAGTTATTTACCCTCTCTCTCCTTTGAGCCCTTGGAAATTACCAATCTGTTTACCATTTCTACAACACAATAATCATTACTAGCTAATATCAAGATTGCCGGGAAAAATATCAATAATCTCAGATATGCAGATGACACCACCCTCATGGCAGAAAGTGAAGAAGAACTAAAGAGTCTCTTGATGGAAGTGAAAGAGGAGAGTGAAAAAGTTGGCTTCAAGCTCAACATTCAGAAAACTAAGATCGTGGCATCCAGTTCCATCACTTCACGGAAAATAGATGGGGAAACAGTGGCAGATTTTATTTTTGGGGCCCCAAAATCACTGTAGCCATGAAATTAAAAGATGCTTACTCCTTGGAGGAAAAGTTATGACCAACCCAGACAGTATATTAAAAAGCAGAGACATTACTTTGCCAACAAAGGTCCGTCTAGTCAAGGCTATGGTTTTTCTAGTAGTCATGTATGGATGTGAGAGTTGGACTATAAAGAAAGCTGAGCACTGAAGAATTGATGCTTTTGAACTGTGGTGTTGGAGAAGACTCTTAAGAGTCCCTTGGACTGCAAGGAGATCCTACCAGTCCATCCTAAAGGAAATCTACCCTGAATATTCACTGGAAGGACTGATGTTGAAGCTGAAGCTCCAATATTGTGGCCACCTGATGCGGAAAATTGACTCATTGGAAAAGACCCTGATGCTGGGAAAGATTGAAGGCAGGAGGAGAAGGGGACGACAGAGGATGAGGTGGTTGGATGGCATCACTGATGTGATGGACATGAGTTTGAGTAAACTCTGAAAGTTGGTGATGAACAGGGAGGCCTGGCGTGCTGCAGTCCATGGGGTTGCAAAGAGTCGGACATGACTGAGCGACTGACCTAATACTGATACTGAACTGAGCTTGTATTTTGAATTTAAATTTTATTGACATGTCACTACTCTAGTATTCATAGCATTAAGAATTTAAGAATTCAATTTAACCTTTATTTATTTCATTCTTTAAAAGCAACTCATCAATGATGGAGATTTTTATATTGAAGTTCTTCATTTCTTGTAAGAATGTTATAGAATCAGAATTTCAAATTACCTATCTCAAAATTTCAGAATTAAAAGTCCCCAGACCATATATCATATTAATGTCCATGAGAAATTATATTACATTTAGACAAATAAAGGGTATAAAGAGTATGAGAAAAGTTTGGGTAGTTTTTGGAATCAAAGTGAAAACTAGCATAAATTACACATATTTTTATAAGTGTGAATTTACAAGGTCTAACATTTTAAACACAAGCTTGTCAAAATAATTTCTATCCACTCCTAATCATTTTTGGTAGTTGAAAGATTGTTGAGATTTACTCATTTACAATCAAATCTACTAAGTTCTTAAAAAAAAAAACAACACTATTTAAAGATTCTTATCACCATTAATCAAAATCTGTTGTGTACAAAAAGTTAGTGATGTTATTAAATGTGCCAGCTGAGTGTGTCTATTTAGTACTGCCAACGTACTATATAATGACTGAAGAATTAATGTAGCAGCTATAATGTCATTGTTCATGTACCATATTGTCGGTACTTTAAAATGATTCTATTAAAATTTTTAATAACAAACATTATGTTAATAACATAAAAAGAATTTCACAGCCTTTAAATTTTTCTATAAAGGTGATTTAACCATTCTATTTCTTGTGTGCAAGATATTTTTCTCATTCGGAAAACATGTGGCTTTGATTCCTATGCCTCAGATCAGATCAGTCGCTCAGTCGTGTCCGACTCTTTGTGACCCCATGAACTGCAGCACGCCAGGCCTCCCTGTCCATCACCAACTCCCGGAGGTCACTCAGACTCACATCCATCCAGTCAGTGATGCCATCCAGCCATCTCATCCTCTGTCGTCCCCTTCTCCTCCTGCCCCCAATCCCTCCCAGCATCAGAGTCTTCTCCAATGAGTCAACTCTTCACATGAGGTGGCCAAAATACTGGAGTTTCAGCTTTAGCATCATTCCTTCCAAAGAAATCCCAGGGCTGATCTCCTTCAGAATGGACTGGTTGGATCTCCTTGCACTCCAAGGGACTCTCAAGAGTCTTCTCCAACACCACAGTTCAAAAGCATCAATTCTTCGGCACTCAGCCTTCTTCACAGTTCAGCTCTCACATCCATACATGACCACAGGAAAGACCATAGCCTTGACTAGGTGAACCTTTGTTGGCAAAGTACTGTCTCTGCTTTTGAATATGCTATCTAGGTTGGTCATAACTTTCCTTCCAAGGAGTAAGCGTCTTTTAATTTCATGGCTGCAGTCACCATCTGCAGTGATTTTGGAGCCCAGAAAAACAAAGTCTGACACTGTTTCCACTGTTTCTCCATCTATTTCCCATGTAGTGATGGGAGCAGATGCCATGATCTTCGTTTTCTGAATGTTGAGCTTTAAGCCAACCTTTTCCTCTCCACTTTCACTTTCATCAAGAGGCTTTTTAGTTCCTCTTCACTTTCTGCCATAAGGGTGGTGTCATCTGCATATCTGAGGTTATTGATATTTCTCCCAGCAATCTTGATTCCAACTTGTGTTTCTTCCAGTCCAGCATTTCTCATGATGTACTCTGCATATAAGTTAAATAAACAGGGTGACAATATACAGCCTTGACGTACTCCTTTTCCTATTTGGAACCAGTCTGTTGTTCCATGACCAGTTCTAACTGTTGCTTCCTGACCTGCATACAGATTTCTCAAGAGGCAGATCAGGTGGTCTGGTATTCCCATCTCTCTCAGAATTTTCCACAGTTTATTGTGATCTACACAGTCAAAGGCTTTGGCATAGTCAATAAAGCAGAAATACATGTTTTTCTGGAACTCTCTTGCTTTTTCCATGATCCAGCGAATGTTGACAATTTGATCTCTGGTTCCTCTGCCTTTTCTAAAACCAGCTTGAACATCAGGAAGTTCACGGTTCACATATTGCTGAATCCTGGCTTGGAGAATTTTGAGCATTACTTTACTACCGTGTGAGATGAGTGCAACTGTGCGGTAGTTTGAGCATTCTTTGGCATTGCCTTTCTTTGGGATTGGGATGAAAACTGACCTTTTCCAATCTTGTGGCCACTGCTGAGTTTTCCAAATTTGCTGGCATATTGAGTGCAGCACTTTCACAGCATCATCTTTCAGCATTTGGAATAGCTCCACTGAAATTCCATCACTTCCACTAGCTCTGTTCGTAGTGATGCTTTCTAAGGCCCACTTGACTTCACATTCCAGGATGTCTGGCTCTAGGTCAGTGATCACACCATCATGATTATCTAGGTCGTGAAGTTCTTTTTTGTACAGTTCTTCTGTGTATTCTTGCCAGCTCTTCTTAATATCTTCTGCTTCTGTTAGGTCCATACCATTTCTGTCCTTTATCAAGCCCATCTTTGCATGAAATGTCCCCTTGGTATCTCTGATTTTCTTGAAGAGATCTCTAGTCTTTCCCATTCTGTTGTTTACCTCTATTTCTTTGCATTGATGGCTGAAGAAGGCTTTCTTATCTCTTCTTGCTATTCTTTGGAACTCTGCAATCAGATGTTTATATCTTTCCTTTTCTCCTTTGCTTTTCACTTCTCTTCTTTTCACAGCTATTTGTAAAGCCTCCCAAACAGCCATTTTGCTTTTTTGCATTTCTTTTCCATGGGGATGGTCTTGATCCCTGTCCCCTGTACAATGTCACGAACCTCATTCCATAGTTCATCAGGCACTCTATCTATCAGATCTAGGCCCTTAAATCTATTTCTCACTTCCACTGTATAATCATAAGGGATTTGATTTAGGTCATACCTGAATGGTCTAGTGATTTTCCCTACTTTCTTCAATTTCAGTCTGAATTTGGCAATAAGGAGTTCATGGTCTGAGCCACAGTCAGCTCCTGGTCTTGTTTTTGCTGATTGTATAGAGCTTCTCCATCTTTGGCTGCAAAGAATATAATCGATCTGATTTCAGTGTTGACCATCTGGTGATGTCCATGTATAGAGTCTTCTCTTGTGTTGTCGGAAGAGGGTATTTGCTATGACCAGTGCATTTTCTTGGCAAAACTCTGTTAGTCTTTGCCCTGCTTCATTCTGTATTCCAAGGCCAAATTTTCCTGTTACTCCAGGTGTTTCTTGACTTCCTACTCTTGCATTCCAGTCCCCTATAATGAAAAGGACATCTTTTTTGGGTGTTAGATAAAAAGAGAAAATATGCATAAATTATTAACAGGAAGTGGTGAGTATTTGAGTGGGAGTTAAGGCAAAACATGGTTTTGAAAAAAAATACAAATAGAATTTTATTTATTTAGCCCAAAGACAATGCAATCTTGCATGACTGGGCTAATGATAGTACTACTGATAGAATTAGGAGGTAGATCTGATTTGGCAGTGAAAACAGGAAGAGAGAATAAAAGATGTTGGAGATGACCAGTTTGTTCATCAAACTAAACTACTACATCCAACTAAAAACTGCTGTTACCTCAAACCAAAAAGCTTATGAACAGTGAAAGAAACACTCAGCAAATGAGAAGACAACTTATGCAATGGGAGAAAACATCTGTAAACCACCTATCAGATAAGGAGCTCATATCCAAAACGTATAAACTTGAACAATATCAACAACACCAAATACCCAAGCTATCTGATTTAAAAACAGGCAGAACTAAACAGACATTCTTTTTTTTTTCCAAAGAAGACATAGAAATGGCCAACAGAGACATGAAAGAGGCTCAGCATCACTAATCAGGGAAATGCAAATCAAAACCACAATGATCGATCACTTAACACTGTTAGGATGGCTATCCATAAGAAGACAAAAGATAAGTATTGGCAAGAATGTGTACATGCTGGGAAAAATGTACAATGTACATTGTTGGTGGGAGTATAAACTGGTTTAACCAATATGGAAAACAATATGAGGTTCCTCAAAAGAGCTAAAAGTGAAACTATCATATAATCCAACAACTTCACTTCTGGGTACATATTCAGAGCAAATAAAAACAGGATATCAAAAAATACCTGCAACTCTCATATTTGTTGTAGCATTGTTCATGATAGCCAAGACAGGGAAGCAATCTGAATATCCATCAGCAGGTGAAAGGATAATGTGATACATCTATACAATGGAAAATTATCCTTGAGAAAGAAAGAAATCTCAGTGTTTGTAGAACTGATCATGGAACAACAGACTGGTTCCAAATAGGAAAAGGAGTACGTCAAGGCTGTATATTGTCACCATGTTTATTTAACTTATATGCAGAGTACATCATGAGAAATGCTGGACTGGAAGAAACACAAGTTGGAATCAAGATTGCTGGGAGAAATATCAATAACCTCAGATATGCGGATGACACCACCCTTATGGCAGAAAGTGAAGAGGAACTAAAAAGCCTCCTGATGAAAGTGAAAGTGGAGAGTGAAAAGGTTGGCTTAAAGCTCAACATTCAGAAAATGAAGACCATGGCATCTGGTCCCATCACTACATGGGAAATAGATGGAGAAAAGTGGAAACAGTGTCAGACTTTGTTTTTCTGGGCTCCAAAATCACTGCAGATGGTGACTGCAGCCATGAAATTAAAAGACGCTTACTCCTTGGAAGGAAAGTTATGACCAACCTAGATAGCATATTCAAAAGCAGAGACAGTACTTTGCCAACAAAGGTTCACCTAGTCAAGGCTATGGTCTTTCCTGTGGTCATGTATGGATGTGAGAGCTGGACTGTGAAGAAGGCTGAGTGCCGAAGAATTGATGCTTTTGAACTGTGGTGTTGGAGAAGACTCTTGAGAGTCCCTTGGAGTGCAAGGAGATCCAACCAGTCCATTCTGAAGGAGATCAGCCCTGGGATTTCTTTGGAAGGAATGATGCTAAAGCTGAAACTCCAGTATTTTGGCCACCTCATGTGAAGAGTTGACTCATTGGAGAAGACTCTGATGCTGGGAGGGATTGAGGGCCGGAGGAGAAGGGGACGACAGAGGATGAAATGGCTGGATGGCATCACTGACTGGATGGATGTGAGTCTGAGTGACCTCCGGGAGTTGGTGATGGACAGGGAGGCCTGGCGTGCTGCAGTTCATGGGGTCGCAAAGAGTCAGACACAACTGAGCGACTGATCTGATCTGAGGGTATTATGCTTGGTGAGATAAGCCAGACAAAGAAAGACAAATACTATATCACTTACAGTGGAATCTAAACAGTGAAAACCATAAAAACAGACAGGACAATGGTAGTTACCAGGGGATAGGCATTGAGTAGAGAAGGAAATGGCAACCCACTCCAGTATTCTTGCCTAAAGAATCCTGTGGACAGAGGAGCCTGGTGGGCTGCTATACATGGGGTTGCACAGAGTTGGACACAACTGAAGCCACGTATCATGCGTGTGTGCATTGGAGAAGGAAATGGCAACCCACTCCAGTATTCTTGCCTGGAGAATCCCAGGGACAGATAAGCCTGGTGGGCTGCTGTCTGTGGGGTCGCACAGAGTGGGACACGACTGAAGCAACTTAGCAGCAGCAGCAGCAGGCATTGGGAGAATCAGGAAGATGTTAAGGGTCCAAACTTTCAGCCAGATAAATAAATTCTGGAGCTCAAATCCACAATGCAGTGATTATAGACAATAATGCTATACTGTAAAATGTGGAAACCATATCAGATTTCATTTCTTGGGCTCCAAAATCAATGTGGATGGTGGCTGCAACCATGACATTAAAAGCTGCTTGCTCCTTGGAAGAATAACTATGACAAACCTAGACAGTGACATCACGTTGCCAACAGAGATCCATATAGTTAAACCTATGGTTTTTCCAGTAGTCAGGTACTGGTGTGAGAGTTGGACCATAAAGAAGGCTGAGCACTGAAGAATTGACTCTTTTGAATTGTGGTGCTGAGGAAGACTATTGAGAGTCCCTTGGACAGCAAGGAGATCAAACCAGTCAATCCTAAAGGAAATCTACCCTGAATATTCATTGGAAGGACTGATGTTGAAGCTGAAGCTCCAGTATTTTGGCCACCTGATGCAAAGAGTTGACCCACTGGAAAAGACTCTGATGCAGGGATGGCAACCCTGATGAGGGCAAGAGGAGAAGGGGATGACAGGATAAGATGGATGGATGACATCATTGACTCAATGGACACGAGTTTGAGAAAATTCAGAGAGATAGTGATGGACAGAGAAAGCTGGCATGCTGCAGTTAATGGGGTAACAAAGAGTTGGACATGACTTAGTGTCCGAACAACAACAGCAACTATATTGTAAATATCAAACTTGCTAAGAGACAAGATCTTAAATATCCTAATCACAAAAAAAGAAATGATAATTATGTGACACAATAGAGGTGTTAGCTTCAGCTATGATGGTAATCAAATTGCCATATACAAATATATCAAAGCATCACAGTACACATCTTAATTTTACACAATGAGAAATGCTGGACTGGAAGAAACACAAGTTGGAATCAAGATTGCTGGGAGAAATATCAATAACCTCAGATATGCAGATGACACCACTCTTATGGCAGAAAGTGAAGAGGGGCTAAAAAGCCTCTTGATGAAAGTGAAAGTGGAGAGTGAAAAGGTTGGCTTAAAGCTCAACATTCAGAAAACGAAGATCATGGCATCTGGTCCCATCACTACATGGGAAATAGATGGGGAAACAGTGGAAACAGTGTCAGACTTTGTTTTTCTGGACTCCAAAATCACTGCAGATGGTGACTGCAGCCATGAAATTAAAAGACGCTTATTCCTTGGAAGGAAGGTTATGACCAACCTAGATAGCATATTCAAAAGCAGAGACAGTACTTTGCCAACAAAGGTTCGCCTAGTCAAGGCTATGGTCTTTCCTGTGGTCATGTATGGATGTGAGAGCTGGACTGTGAAGAAGGCTGAGTGCCGAAGAATTGATGCTTTTGAACTGTGGTGTTGGAGAAGACTCTTGAGAGTCCCTTGGACTGCACGAAGATCCAACCAGTCCATTCTGAAGGAGATCAATCCTGGAATTTCTTTGGAAGGAATGATGCTAAAGCTGAAACTCCAGTATTTTGGCCACCTCATGCGAAGAGTTGACTCATTGGAGAAGACTCTGATGCTGGGAGGGATTGAGGGCAGGAGGAGAAGGGGACGACAGAGGATGAGATGGCTGGATGGCATCACTGACTCGATGGGTATGGGTCTGGGTGACCTCCGGGAGCTGGTGATGGACAGGGAGGCCTGGCGTGCTGCGGTTCATGGGGTCGCAAAGAGTCGGACACGACTGAGCGACTGATCTGATCTGATCTGATATGTAAATTATGTCTTAGTAAAACGTATAATTTTGGCATAGATAAATTTGTTCTGATTCTTTATTCTTCTGATAGGATTTCCACTTTCTTCTTCTGAAGCTCAAATTCAAGGGAGTCAGAGAATTAATTTGTTCTGATTTTGTGATCAGAAGTGGATTTTCTTTCTAGAATCCTTTTTAAGAGGCTGGATTATATTCAGTATATAATAAAAAACCTCTCCTTCCACTCCACTTTCTTTAAAGTAAATTGTATTTTCATCCAAAATATTTGTTGCATCTCTCTGAAAGGATTTATACATTTGTGCATTGCTGATATCAAGCTTGGGCATGTGATTTACTTTAACCAATGAAATATGTGTGGAAATGATATGCTCTGCTTTCAAGGGGTTTTAGTGTCATTTCATGATTTCACTACATCTTCTTCTGAATCCCAGCTTTATCCTTTAGCCTGGATCCAAGACATAAGAGTATAAGGATGAGAGTCTTACGAGACCCCAAAATGGACACGGGACATGAGGAGAAAACCTTCTTGTTACAAGCCGTTGAGATTCCTGGGTTGTTATTGCATCCTGGGTTAGCCTAAGGTGGCTGATACAGCCTCCAACACAGAAGTTCTCCTTCGTTGTTTCAAATAATGGGCCTTGGGGATAGGTTAAGGCAAAGATCTTGGGGCTGATGTAAAAAGTCAATGCTGTGCTCTCTCAATTCTGAGTGGGAAGGCTGCTTCTGACATTTTGAATTAGGCAATTGTTTGAGCCTCACAAGGTATTTAGCATCTCTAAAGTGATTTCTGTTATTACCAAAATCTCCCATTGAGGCAGCTTTTTTTACCAGCTGAGCCACAAGGGAATCTCCCATACTAGATTATAACACTCCAGTCATTAAAAAACAAAACCAAACAGAACTCCCTAAATATCTGGTGGCTACCTGGGCAGTATACTGCCCCCACTAGATCAACTGATGTCTACAAACTTCAAACTGAGAATGTGTAAATGGTAAGTATCTCATCTCAACAGGTGGCCCTGGAGAACCAAAAGGGATTCTTTGCATCTCCTCCAGTCTGAGCAAATACTGTTGCCTGAGCAGTTCTTCTTAAAAAAACCGAACGAACTAAGATCATTTTGAATTCTGGTCTACTCGAAAGGGGCCCACAGTTTCCTCATCTTCAACCCACAGGCGGTTTATAAACAGTAAGAAGAATTTCCTAAGTTTCAGGATAAAAAATGTGAGAAGTTACACATACTGGTGCCTCTTAGTTCAGTGTATAAATACACTTTCTCTGGGGAATTTCAGCTTCATGTAAAATTCTCTTTTTCTATTGTCCAGTCTAAAAAAAATAGTAAATGGCTGTTAGAAATGTCCAGATTGTGGGAGGTATTTAGTGAACCTGCACCAATAGAAACATACATAATTTCTCATCCATCTGTTCTGGATTTGAATGGTAACCTTGGGCAGCTAACACAGTTCCCTAAGTCTTTGCTCTAAGATCACAGAGAGAATAGACAGGCAGCTATGCACAAAGAGTGTCTAAAGTGTTGCTTTTTCTCTGTGGGGCTCATACCAGAGTCTGTGTGTTGTTGCAAGCAGGGCTGCTCCCTTCTCTGCTAATTGGATCATCCGTGGTAAAAAGTGCCAGGCTTATCCTTAGGCGATGTAAAGCACAGAGGCTCAAAGAAGAAAAAGGAATAATCTGTAGTGAGAGAAAACTGGCAGGAAGACAGGCACAGACATCCCTTATCTCAAATGTTGAGCAGTGGCAGATGTCAGACCTAAGGGATTTAGGTCTTGAACATCAGCGACTTCTTATTACAATTGTTTAGGATTCTCTGTCAATGGTTTAGAAAGGACAAGAGAGCCCACAGACCATCAGATAAAGCAAGATCAAAAGAGGAGGGAGGAGTAACAGAACTGTAATCCACTTCCCACTTTGCTCTTTTAAGCTTTCACCTACTCCAGCAAGGTTCTGCTAAACACTTCAGGACGTCTGAACATGACTCAAAGCCCTCATTATGTTAGTCACGCCAGCCTGCTAGTCCTGTAAGTCCACTTGGGTTTATTTCTGGTTGCTTCACACAGTAGATTATTTGTCCAATTTAGGTTGTGATTTCCTGGGAAAGAGAACGTTCATTCTCCATCAGCAGCAGTGTAAGTGATAACTTCATTGATATAAGCCTTGTCTCTCCACCAAGTTTGTTCAGTTTACCTAGGGCAAGGTCTTGGTCATTTTTCCTTCATCTCCCTCCCACAACTTAGCATGGTGACAGAATCCTTGCAGACTAAAACAATAATGTATAATGAGTCACATTCTAAGTATGTATTTCCTTTACCTCTATAATCAGTAATGCCCCAAAATCTTTCATTTTCCTGAGGTAGCAAGTATATTAAGATTGGTTTGAAGTTGCCATGTCCCTTTCTTTCCTGAACCATATTATTAGTCTTTATCCAGAATGGGTTCTTAGTAAGAAAATTCTATACATGTTAACTTTCTGAAAGTATTTGTCAAATTATAAAAGATGGAGAACTTCCCTGGTGGTCTAGTGGCTAAGAATCCGCCTTGCAATGCAGGGCACATGGGTTGGATCCCTGGTCCAGGAAGATTCCACATGATGTGGGATGACAAAGCCCCTGCACCGTAACTACTGAAGCCCACCCACCTAGAGCCTGTGCTCCACACGAGAGGCCACTGCAATGAGAAGCCCCTCACTGCAACTAGAGAGTAGCCCCTTCCCCCTGCTGCAACTAGAGTAAGTTCATGCAAAGCAATAAAGATCCAGTGCAGCCAAAAATAAATACATAAATCTTTAAAAAAATAAAAGACAGATATTTCAGAGTCTCCTAAGACATAATGTGAGAAAGAATTCTCTGATTCTTTCTTAACTACAGAATGTCTATATTTCTACCTTGTCTAACATATAGAAACTCTTTACATATACATGTATGTCCTTGAAGGGAGAATAAAGCAGCTGGAATTTGTCCTTTATTTTTACGTTGATCTGCTCTTCATCGCTTTTTGTATTGTGTGTGTGTGTTGATCAGAATCTGATTAACTTCCCTTCAGCACACTCTTTTACAGGCTTTGTCTGGGGTTGATGAGGGTTTTAAGAGCAGTAGTTTGTGTGTCTGTGAAAGTTGCTCAGTTGTGTCCGACTCTGCGACCCCATGGCCCATGGTCTATACAGTCCATGGAATTCTCCAAGCCAGAATACTGGAGTGGGCAACCTTTCCCTTCTCCAAGGGATCTTCCCAACTCAGGGACTGAACCCTGATGTCCCGCATTGCAGGCGGATTCTTTCCCAACTGAGCTATCAGGGAAGTTTGAAAATTCTTTGCAAATATTCCTTGACTTAGTAGAAACTACTTCTGGTTAGATTCTTGGAAACAACTAAAGGTCAAGGTCTACTAACTCTTGGAGACTCTAAATGTGTTGAATATTCCTCTTGGAAAAACTGAAATAGTTTCCAAATTTTAAAGCTTTTATCAGGCTTTTCCACATATCATACTTCTTTTTGAATCCACATTTCCTTTAAGGGAAGCCAAGGATATTTATAGATAAATTCAATACTCTTTGCTGCTCAGGTTCTGTTCCATTCTTAATAGCTGCTCTAAAGACTCATTTTGGAAGATAATGTGTAACACAGAAATAACAAGTTTTGAGGATATAAAAGCCTGGATTCATATTTTTATGTTTTCTTAATATCTAAAGCTAGGTTAATAATGTCTTTATTGCAGAATTATTGTGAAGGCTAAATAAGCTAGTCTATAAATATTTTGATGAAATATTGATGAAAGTGAAAGTGGAGAGTGAAAAGGTTGGCTTAAAGCTCAACATTCAGAAAACGAAGATCATGGCATCTGGTCCCATCACTGCATGGGAAATAGATGGGGAAACAGTGGAAAATTAGACTTTTTTTCTGGGCTCCAAAATCACTGAAGATGGTGACTGCAGCCATGAATTAAAAGACGCTACTCTTGGAAGGAAAGTTATGACCAACCTAGATAGCATATTCAAAAGCAGAGACATTACTTTACCAACAAGGTTCGCCTAGTCAAGGCTATGGTCTTTCCTGTGGTCATGTATGGATGTGAGAGCTGGACTGTGAAGAAGGCTGAGCGCCGAAGATGATGCTTTTGAACTTGGTGTTGGAGAAGACTCTTGAGAGTCCTTGGACTGAAGAAGATCCAACCAGTCCATTCTGAAGGAGATCAATCCTGGAATTTCTTTAGAAGGAATGATGCTAAAGCTGAAACTCCAGTATTTTGGCCATCTCATGCGAAGAGTTGACTCATTGGAGAAGACCTGATGCTGGGAGGGATTGAGGGCAGGAGGAGAAGGGGACGTCAGAGGATGAGATGGCTGGATGGCATCACTGACTCGATGGATGTGAGTCTGAGTGACCTCCGGGAGTTGGTGATGGACAGGGAGGCCTGGCGTGCTGCGGTTCATGGGGTCGCAAAGAGTCGGACACGACTGAGCGACTGATCTGATCTGATAAATATTTTAGAACTTCAAGAAGTGGAAACGTTATTATTTGTCTTGATACCATCATTTATAAATTTTCACATTATAATAAAATATGGGTCACCACCTGGGCTTCTGACAAGCTGCATGGCGCTGCCAGTATATGAGGCTTCTCCGGTGGCACAATGGTAAAGAATTTACCTGCCAATGTAGAAGAGATGTGGGTTTGATCCCTGAGTGTGGAAAATCTCTGGGAGTAAGAAATGGCAACCCACACCAATATTCTTGCTGGGATGGTCCCATGGACAGAGGAGCCTGGCAGGCTACAGTCCATGGGGTCGCAAAGAGTCAGACACAACTGAGCACATACACATACACATGGGTCACCAAGAAAGAACTCTTCAGTATACACGACAATCAGGTCTAAGGGAAAGAGGCGAGACTGCAGAGCTTCAGCTGTGGCATCTCTTTGGAAGGATATTTTGTTTCAGTACCCTTTCTTTTCTGAGTGGGTACCCTCTCAGTACCCACTGAGAGCCCCTCGCCGGCTGCGTGGCGCACTGAGAGGAGCTACCCAACGACCGAGGAAGGACGGCGGTGAGGACTGGCGCAATAAGCATGGCCGAGAGGAGCTACCCCACGACCGAGGTCAGAAAGGGCAGCGGTGAGGAGATAACCCTCCCCCAAGATCAGGAAGGGCGGCGGTGAGGAGAGACCCTTCATCCAAGGTAAGGTGCGATGGCTGTGCTTTGCTGGAGCAGCCAGGAAGAGATACCCCAAGCCCAAGGTAAGAGAAACCCAAGTAAGATGGTAGGTCTTGCAAGAGGGCATCAGAGGGCAAATACACTGAAACCATACTCACAGAAAACTAGTCAATCTAATCACACCAGGACCACAGCCTTGTCTAACTCAATGAAATTAAGCCATGCCCATGGGGCAACCCAGGATGGGCGGGTCATGGTGGAGAGATCTGACAGGGTGTGGTCCGCTGGAGAAGGGAATGGCAAACCACTTCAGTATTCTTGCCTTGAGAACCCCATGAACAGTATGAAAAGGCAAAATGATAGGATACTGAAAGAGGAACTCCCCAGGTCAGTAGGGGCCCAATATGCTACTGGAGATCAGTGGAGAAATAACTCCAGAAAGAATGAAGGGATGGAACCAAAGCAGAAAGAATACCCAGCTGTAGATGTGTCTGGTGATAGAAGCAAAGTCCGATGCTGTAAAGAGCAATATTGCATAGGAACCTGGAATGTCAGGTCCATGAATCTAGGCAAATTGGAAGTGGTCAAACAAGAGATGGCAAGAGTGAATGTTGACATTCTAGGAATTAGCGAACTAAAATGGACTGGAATGGGTGAATTTAACTCAGAGGACCATTATATCTACTACTGTGGGCAGGAATCCCTCAGAAGAAACGGAGTGGCCATCATGGTCAACAAAAGAGTCTGAAATGCAGTACTTGGATGCAATCTCAAAAATGACAGGATGATCTCTGTTCGTTTCCAAGGCAAATCATTCAATGTCACAGTAATCCAAATCTATGCCCCAACCAGTAATGCTGAAGAAGCTGAAGTTGAACGGTTCTATGAAGACCTACAAGACCTTTTAGAACTAACACCCAAAAAAGATGTCCTTTTCATTATAGGGGACTGGAATGCAAAAGTAGGAAGTCAAGAAACACCTGGAGTAACAGGCAAATTTGGCCTTGGAATACAGAATGAAGCAGGGCAAAGACTAACAGAGTTTTGCCAAGAAAATGCACTGGTCATAGCAAATACCCTCTTCCAACAACACAAGAGAAGACTCTATACATGGACATCACCAGATGGTCAACACCGAAATCAGATCGATTATATTCTTTGCAGTCAAAGATGGAGAAGCTCTATACAATCAGCAAAAACAAGACCAGGAGCTGACTGTGGCTCGGACCGTGAACTCCTTATTGCCAAATTCAGACTGAAATTGAAGAAAGTAGGGAAAACCACTAGACCATTCAGGTATGACCTAAATCAAATCCCTTATGATTATACAGTGGAAGTGAGAAATAGATTTAAGGGCCTAGATCTGATAGATAGAGTGCCTGATGAACTATGGAATGAGGTTCGTAACATTGTATAGGAGACAGGGATCAAGACCATCCCCATGGAAAAGAAATGCAAAAAAGCAAAATGGCTGTCTGGGGAGGCCTTGCAAATAGCTGCGAAAAGAAGAGAAGCGAAAAGCAAAGGAGAAAAGGAAAGATATAAACATCTGATTGCAGAGTTCCAAAGAATAGCAAGAAGAGATAAGAAAGCCTTCTTCAGCGATCAATGCAAAGAAATAGAGGAAAACAACAGAATGGGAAAGACTAGAGATCTCTTCAAGAAAATCAGAGATACCAAAGGAACATTTCATGCAAAAATGGGCTCGATAAAGGACAGAAATGGTATGGACCTAACGGAAGCAGAAGATATTAAGAAGAGGTGGCAAGAATACACAGAAGAACTGTACAAAAAAGAGCTTCACGACCCAGATAATCATGATGTTGTGATCACTGACCTAGAGCCAGACATCCTGGAATGTAAAGTCAAGTGGGCCTTAGAAAGCATCACTAGGAACAAAGCTAGTGGAGGTGATGGAATTCCAGTGGAGCTATTCCAAATCCTGAAAGATGATGCTGTGAAAGTGCTGCACTCAATATGCCAGCAAATTTGGAAAACTCAGCAGTGGCCACAAGATTGGAAAAGGTCAGTTTTCATCCCAATCCCAAAGAAAGGCAATGCCAAAGAATGCTCAAACTACTGCACAATTGCACTCATCTCACACGCTAGTAAAGTAATGCTCAAAATTCTCCAAGCCAGGCTTCAGCAATATGTGAACTGTGAAGCTCCTGATGTTCAAGCTGGTTTTAGAAAAGGCAGAGGAACCAGAGATCAAATTGCCAACATCCGCTGGATCATAGAAAAAGCAAGAGAGTTCCAGAAAAACATGTATTTCTGCTTTATTGACTATGCCAAAGCCTTTGACTGTGTAGATCACAATAAACTGTGGACAATTCTGAGAGAGATGGGAATATCAGACCACCTGATCTGCCTCTTGAGAAATCTGTATGCAGGTCAGGAAGCAACAGTTAGAACTGGTCATGGAACAACAGACTGGTTCCAAATAGGAAAAGGAGTACGTCAAGGCTGTATATTGTCACCATGTTTATTTAACTTCTATGCAGAGTACATCATGAGAAATGCTGGACTGGAGGAAACACAAGTTGGAATCAAGATTGCTGGGAGAAGTATCAATAATCTCAGATATGCAGATGACACCACCCTTATGGCAGAAAGTGAAGAGGAACTAAAAAGCCTCTTGATGAAAGTGAAAGTGGAGAGTGAAAAGGTTGGCTTAAAGTTCAACATTCAGAAAACGAAGATCATGGCATCTGGTCCCATCACTACATGGGAAATAGATGGAGAAACAGTGGAAACAGTGTCAGACTTTGTTTTTCTGGGCTCCAAAATCACTGCAGATGGTGACTGCAGCCATGAAATTAAAAGACGCTTACTCCTTGGAAGGAAAGTTATGACCAACCTAGATAGCATATTCAAAAGCAGAGACATCACTTTGCCAACAAAGGTTCGCCTAGTCAAGGCTATGGTCTTTCCTGTGGTCCTGTAAGGATGTGAGAGCTGGACTGTGAAGAAGGCTGAGCGCCGAAGAATTGATGCTTTTGAACTGTGGTGTTGGAGAAGACTCTTGAGAGTCCTTTGGACTGCAAGGAGATCCAACCAGTCCATTCTGAAGGAGATCAGCCCTGGGATTTCTTTGGAAGGAATAATGCTAAAGCTGAAACTCCAGTATTTTGGCCACCTCATGTGAAGAGTTGACTCATTGGAGAAGACTCTGATGCTGGGAGGGATTGAGGGCAGGAGGAGAAGGGGACGACAGAGGATGAGATGGCTGGATGGCATCACTGACTTGATGGGTGTGAGTCTGAGTGACCTCCGAGAGCTGGTGATGGATAGGGAGACCTGGCGTGCTGCAGTTCATAGGGTCGCAAAGAGTTGGACACGACTGAGTGACTGATCTGATCTGATCTGATCTGACCCTTTCTTTTCATCTAGATTTCTTTATTTTTCATATGAAGATTTAAATACTCCACCAAATACCCCATGAGGTTACTATGAGGTCAAAATGAAATCTATAGATACAAAAATGTTTCAAACAGTTCAAAGCAATGTATATATAGAAGCTTCTCTTTCAATAATGTGAGCCCAATCACTGTCATTCAATGAGTGTCTATACCATGGTTCTTAGTTTCTCTCATCCCCTAATGGCAGTAGCCTCATTTAGGAGGTGACCGGAAAAAGCTTGGGTTAGGCCAGATGCAGTGTTGGCACAACTAGGGCATGTTTAGAGCCCTCACTTGAGAAACAGGGGCTATCTAGTCATTCTGCCAATCCCTCATCAGTTGGGAACTCCTGGATGGCCTCCGATTCCTTTCATAATTTCCTTGGGTATGGTTCCACCAGAAAGCTGAACCTGGACAATTAGAGACTCTTCATGCCTTCCCTGTCCTTGAAATGTACCCTCTGCCTACAGTTTCCACAGTGGGAGCTGTTTCAAGGACACAGACTTGAGAGAGTAAGGTGTTACTGAGACCATCTGGACAGCATATGTGTGACTGAACCCAGTTAAAGCCTCTATATGGGTGTATGATTCTGGCAGGCGGGTGTGGAGATCTTCTTGTCTTGGGTCTGTCCAAGACAAGCCCTGAATACAAATTCCGTTGCTTATTAGACCTGCCACCTACCAGTCTGGAGTGCCTGTCTCATTCCTTGGTCTCCTTCTCCACTAGTTATCAGTTCAGTTCAGTTCAGTCACTCAGTCATGTCCAACTCTTTGCGACCCCATGAATTGCAGCACACCAGGCCTCTCTGTCTATCGCCAACTCCCAGAGTTCACTCAAACTCACGTCCATCGAGTTGGTGATGCCATCCAGCCATCTCATCCTCTGTCGTCCCCTTCACCTCCTGCCCCTAATCCCTCCCAGCATCAGAGTCTTTTCCAATGAGTCAACTCTTCACATGAGGTGGCCAAAGTACTGGAGTTTCAGCTTTAGCATCATTCCTTCCAGAGAAATCCCAGGGCTGATCTCCTTCAAAATGGACTGGTTGGATCTCCTTGCAGTCCAAGGGACTCTCAAGAGTCTTCTCCAACACCACAGTTCAAAAGCATCAAGTTATATGGGAGCCCAATTGTGAACCAACAACTTACTGACCTCACACTGCTGAATTTTTAAAATCTTTTTGGCCTGATTTTGCATTTTTCCCAGTCATTTTCCCCCAAATTTTTTTTCATAACAAGATACATAAAGAAAATGATAATATTTTTATTTTAATGCTGTTTATGATTTCTAATCATCTGACCACCTGTGGTAGAAGATAAAGCTTCTCTTATTATGAATAAGGTAGTAGATATCAGAGGACTTTCCTAGGATTTCTGAGTTCCTCACTTCTTGCATGTCCTGTTCTTAGTAATAATAATAGTTGATACTTGTCAAATGCCTCCTATATGTCAAACACTATATTAAGTGTTATATGCATATATTTAATCTTGTTTACTCTTCACAATACAGAGAGGTAGGCACAATTAATATCCCAACCATCACAGATAAAGAAACTGACATTTTTGAAGATTTATGTATTTTGTCCAAGGTCAAATAAAGTGTTTGGTTGAGAATTTAAACCAAGTTTATCTGACTCCACAGCCCATGCTTTTTACCATGTACTTTTGTTGAGGAATATCAATTATTATTATTTTTAAAATTATGGGCATGTGATAAAGCCAGTAATCATATAAGGAAAATGCCAAATACTGGAAGGCTGAGAAGAAGGTTAGGTGGAAAGCATTGAACACCAAGAGAGCACCTAAAAGGAACATCCACATAATGAAATTAGATTCACAAGAAGAAAAATGCATGATCAGTCTTAGGGAGGAGGAAAAACTAGCAAAGATTATTCCATAAGTACCAATGCTATAGCTCTGAGGCACCTTGATAAAGAGGAGCCTTCTTCTTGTTCTGGTCTGAACAAGTTAAGACAAAAGTCAGGCACGAGAACAATAAAAATATCACCTCTATTGCTGACAAAAAGTTTGTCTTTCAAGCTTTTTCGCTTCAGGGCACATATAGAAAATGATAATACTTTTATGGAAACTGGGATAAACAGACGAGGCTTCTTACAGCTGGTAATGAATGGTATGGAGAACTGGCATCCATAAAATCTCACCCAGCCACTCTGAGTCCCAGAAAGAAGGATATTATGGCATTTCTGAGGCTATTCATAGAACATTAGTCTCGAAGCTCTATCATAAAGTCTAAATGGGAGGATATGCCTTAGAGTCAGAGCTAAAAGAACCTAGTAACTAAATTCTGGAAATAAACAGTCACTGTTCCCATTCAGAGCACTAGATGAGGCAAAGCATTCCCCTTCTGCAAAGCAAAGAATGACTCACTAGGGGGAGAGTTTAATTTCTGTTTCCTTTAGGCAGCTGGTCCTCAAAGGGAGTAAGAGAGGAGCTGAACCAAGCATGCCTAAAGTGTTTTTCCCGAGTTCATCACTCAGTTTCAGCCATTTCTTCTCTCTAGTCAGAGTAAATAAGCGGCATAGAGAAGCCAGGGGTTAGATCAAATGAGCTCCCTCTACAAGGATGTTACATCGTGAGTGATGGAAAAGTCTTCCCCAACTCATGGTTAACAGTCACAGGAATAACAGTACAGGTACAATCAGAGAGAAACTCTCAACATAGGTAGGAATTGTATCATTAGTGGCGGTATTGGTGGTAGGAGGCTAGGGGCTTCTATCTGGGCAGATTTGGGTTCTAAATAGGAAAACAGATGCTATGAGAAAGCCATGCATGTGTGTGTGGAGAGAGAGGGAGACAGAGAGAGAAGCAGGAGAGGGAGAATGGGAAGCAATTTGGACCATTTAACCCATTTTTTGCCTTGGCAGCATTTTAATTTTTTTTAGTTGAATGCAGTCAATTCTTCTATTGCCACAGTTAGATGAGTAGATGTAGATAATTACTTAATAAGAATAATTTAATTATAATAATTATGATTTGAACAGTGATTGCTTTTAAGCAAAAGTCTTTATCAAAAACTTGTTTTGGTGTAATGATGTAATCAAAATGCCAGTGTATTCTAATAAAACAGTCTTTGAAAATGAGGAGAAGCAAAATTGCTTTCAGAAAGGGTTTAAACTCTATAGCTCACACCCCAAAGTCAGAAAGTTACAGGAATAGCTGGCTATTGATATAAAAAATTTGGCCATGAAAAGGTAAGTCACCACTGAAGACAGGGATCGTTCATCCTTTGTCTAAGACTATGCTCACACCCCAAATCTCCATGTTGTATTCAGGATCTTATTCTGCTGATTGGAATACACAGAAAATTGACCTAATCTTTTCCAGCGGACCTGCTGGGGACCAAGCTTTCACTTAAAGATGTATTGACATTTCTAAGGCAAGTAGGCATTTTATTTTTTTTTGATTTCATAAAGTCCTTCCTGTGTATGTAGTGATAAACACAACTTGTCACTTCCCACAATGAATAGCAAATCAGTGACTATTATTGCCTCACCCAATCGCAAGCACAACAATGTAGAAAACTCACAGTTTCTAGGAATCCATAAATCCTCTTGCTCTGGATATAGGTTGTCTCTTGCTGCTGCTGCTAAGTCATTTCAGTCATGTCCGACTCTGTGCGACCCCATAGACAGCAGCCCACAAGGCTCCCTGGGATTCTCCAGGCAAGAACACTGGAGTGGGTTGCCATTTCCTTCTCCTAGGTTGTCTCTTCAGCCTAGAGTTTGGAAAGTGGGTGCAGTGTTTAGAAAGGTTGTCTCTTACTACTTTCTAAATGCTGCACCCACTTTCCAAACTCTAGGCTGAAGAATGTGGCCAGACTTTCTCTAAAAGGTGATTTTCATAAATAAGCACACATAGTGAACTTGGGAAAACTGAGAATCATAATGAAACATGATTGGACATCAGAAAATCAGTCAGAATAGAGCAGTCAATGAATGGAGTCAAATAGTTTTTCAGGTCCCTGGGTGCATTTATGTGTGAAACTCACATTCGTATGCTGATTCTCAGTGAAAGGAAAGTAAGAATCAGAGAATAGACCAATCAGGAACTGTAACAACACAATCTTCAAGACATCCCCTCCAAAATCTTCATTTGAAAATTCCCATGAACAGTTTTAATGTTTTATTGGCACATGGGAAGTATACACATACCTATATAATAGCATGAACCTGAGTATAAATCCAGTCCAGTATGATCTTGTTTCCAGCAAAAATTTCTGTGAGGCTCAGAAACTCAGGTCATTATCTGACCATTACAGAGCCAGTTCCACCAGGGATCACTAAAGACTTTCAAGGCGTGTTTTTTTTTTTCCAAGCCATGTAGATAAAGAAGCATTTCTAGAAGGATGGAAAGATGTCGACATTTACCTTTCAAGCTTGAATATTTCCTTGTTTTTACCCCCAGGTAAGCCTCAAAGCTCAGTTGTCTTTTTAACTGCAATGCCAAGAGACTTCTGAGTAGAGAGGGAACAGTGGAAACAGCTGAAATAGAAACCTATGGAGTGAAAGATTGTTCAGATCTAAAACCTTCACTTTGAGCAAATGAGCATCTCAGTGATTCAAGCCAGACTTTCACCAGCAGTTTCTACTTCCTCTCTTTATACTCAAAATCTTTTGGAGAAAATAGTCTTGAATTTTTACTCCCCTAGCGATTTCCCTGGCATTCTACTGGTTGACTCTGCACGTCCACTGCAGGGGACTCGGGTTTGATCTCTGGTCAGGGAACTAAGATCCCCCCAAAATTCGACTCCTTAGCTGCTGGAATGCTCATCAGGGGCTCATCATTAATCGTCAGGTAAAGAAATCTACTTAAAGTTCAAGGGTTGAATTTCCTTCAGATGTGTCCAGTGAAATGAGTTGAGAGATACATGGTCTGTTACTATAAAGCACTCTAGAGTTTACAGAAATTTGACTTTAAATAAAGATGGGCTCAATGTTAAATCTCTATTGCTATTACATCCCCTTATTTGCATTTCTTTGCTGGGAAAAAAGTGTTGAAGTCTACACTCTGCGTAGTGCCCTGGAATTATATCTGCTCCTATATACCAGCCCATTTTACATATGCAGCATTCCTTATCCGTCCACCACATTGTCTGTTATTTAGTTATAGTGATTATACCCAATTGCAGAGGCATTTGAATTCCTATTGAAGTTTTAGGGTGGAGGATCACCAAAATTTGGGTAAACCAATTAAGTTCATGTGAATACAACATCCAGGGGAAAATTAAAAAAAAAAAAAAGAAGAAGAAGAATTACATGTATTTTCTTAGCTGCATCACGTCTTATTTGCAGCACACCAGAATTTCATTGCAGCATTTGGGGTCTTTGCTGGCAATGTGCGATCTGGCTTAGTTGCCCCGAGGCATGTGGGTTCTCAGTTTGCTCACCATGGATCAAACCTGCATCCTTAGCTTTGGAATGTGGATTCTTAACCACTGGACCACCAGGGAAGTCCTAGGATAAATTTTTTAAATGGATTTTGTGGCAGGGTAGGGGTGGCGGGGGGAGTGGTTTCGAACCTCTGGATGAATAGTTAATCCCTTGAGCTTTGAGGAATTGATGTACATCATAATGCTTCTAAGGAGGGCAGTCTGGAGTGGCCAGGTACCAGGGATCCAGGGGAAACAGAGAAATCCTTACCTTTACCAGGCTTGTTCTAAAATACACTAGTTCTACCAAATGATCATATAAATTGCAGGCTTCTGGGTACATCAATCTGAGACTTACTTGATTAAACCAAATTTAATACCACAATTATCAGAATCTTTAGCATACTAAGGTGTACTATGAATCTCCAGACAATATAATATTCAGTATTTCTCAAACATACGTGGATTTAAGTCTCCCTTTTAAAATGTCTATCAAAACCAGTATTCTGCAGAATATAATTTAGTAAGAGCTATAAAAGGAAGGTGGGGAAATGGAGAATAGAAGGAATAACAATAACAGATACTATTTGTACAGTCCTCACAGTTTATAAAGTGCTCCCCCATTATTATCCCTTCTGATCCTCAGGCCAAACAATTTTATAGGAAAAAATAGCTCAAGGATTTTAAGTGCTTTTCCAAAATATATACAGTGATAAAAAAGGATGAGTTTTGACTTGGCTTTGGGTCTTCTGAGTTTAGTTCAAATATCCTTTTCACTATATTATGCTTTAGTGGAGACATATTTTTTGTTTCTGTTTTTGCCAAGGGATAGCCCTAAATCATATTTCTCAATGGCAGGATAAGTAGGACTTTCTGTACCTGAGCAAGTTCCACAAGTTATGTGTCCCCAGCCTCCATCTACTCCTTCCTATGAACTGGCCCTTTTATTTTGCCACCTTGCCAGATACTTAAGCAGAAATACACGACTCGTAATGAAAAGGTTTTAATAAAGAGAATTTTTACAAAGATGGAGAGAGGAATATGGGAAAGCAAAGACGATGGTTAATTTCCTAGAGCTTGCTATAGCTAGGAGCTGGTATCACAATGCCTGAAAAGGCAAGGGGGTGAACAGTTGTGGAACTCTGGGCAAAGGGGTGGCTGTAATAGGACTTCCTTGCAAAAAGAAGTAGCCAAGTTGCAGTATGCTAACACATATCTATGGAATCTAGAAAAATGATACAGATGAACCTATTTGCAGGGCAGGAATAGAGACACAGAAAACAGACGTGCACACAAGGGAAAAGCGGAGAGTGGGACAAATGGAGAGAGAGGCATTGACATAAATATACCTGGTTGTTGTTTAGTTGCTAAGTCATGTCTGATTCTTTGCCACCCTATAGACTGTACCCACCAGGTTCCTCTGTCCATGGGATTTCCCAGGCAAGAACACTGAAGTGGGTTTCCATTTCCTTCTCTAGGGAGTCTTCTTGATCCAGGGGTTGAATCAGCGTCTCCTCCATTGCAAGGGGATTCTTTACCGCAGAGCCACCAGGGAAGCACTTATGCTACCACGGGTAAAATAGATAGCTGGTGGGAAGCTGACATATAGCACAGGGGGCTCAGCTCTATGCTTTGTGGTGACTTAGAGGGGTAGGATGGGGGAGAGGTGGGAGGAAGCCTCAAGAGGGAGAGGATGTATGTATACATATAGCTGATTCACTTTGTTGTACAGTAGAAACTAGCAGAAACTAACACAGCATCCTAAAGCAATTATATTCCAATGATAAAAATAGAATGAAGAGAACAGAGGAAAAAAAAATACTCTGATTTCATTCTCCTCCCACTTTTAGTCTCTTGATAGTCCCTGCTGCTGCTGCTGCTGCTGCTGCTGCTGCTAAGTCCCTTCAGTTGTGTCTGACTGTGTGCGACCCCATAGACGGCAGCCCACCAGGCTCCCCTATCCCTGGGATTCTCCAGGCAAGAACAGTCAAGTTAGCCAAAATTAACAAGCCACTGGAAAACAGTCCAGTTGATGAAGCCCACAAAAGCTCTCTTTCCAGGTTGCAGAGCAGAAGGTAAAGGAGAATGCAAACTGAGCCTGAGGGCACAGAGACATATCCGGCACCCCAGGGGGTAAAGGATGTCAGTCTCCGCCCACAAGGCCAGAAGGGTGGGCTTTGAGGATTTAGGCTTCCCTGATAGATCAGGTGGAAAAGAATCCACCTGCAATGCAGGAGACCCCAGTTAGATGCCTGGGTCAGGAAGATCTTCTGGAGAAGGAAAAGTCTACCCACTCCAGTATTCTTGGGCTTCCCTTGTGGTTTAGCTAGTAAAGAATCTGCCTGCAATGCGGGAGACCTGGGTTTGATCCATTAGTTGGGAAGATTCCCTGGACAAGAAACTGGCAACCCACTCCAGTATCATTGCCTGGGAAATCACATGGACAGACGAGCCTGGCAGGCTGTTGTCCATGGGGTTGCAAAGAGCTGGACTTGACTGAGTGACTAAGCACGCAGGCCACGCTAAGTGGGGGAAAAAATCCTTAGGAGAAATCTGGGACTCACATTGCTCAGTATGTCTAGGAATGATAATTCTCTGTACTGAATCTCTCATCTCAGTGACACAGCCTCAGTCTTGTAATGAAGGGCTTCTCAGAATCAGCTTTCCAACTTATTTTATTTTTTAAGACATATTCTTTTCTTAAGACTTAAAATCTTTTTTATTGTTTGGCCATGCCGTGAAGCATGCAGGATTTTAGTCCCCTGACCAGGGATCAAACCTGTGCCCCCTGTAAGAGAAGCACAGAGTCTTAACCACTGGACTGCCAGGGAAGTCCCAGCTTTCCATTTCAACTAGTGGAAAAGGCAGCAGCCAGTGTGGGGATTCTGTTACAGCCACTTGTTTTCATCAACTACTGGGTACAGGTCTCCCGCTAGATAAGTGCCATGTGATACTCACCAGAGCTGCAGGCTCCTCCCTGTTCTCAAGGCTCAGTTACACCTTAGCTTGGGGAGGTTTACAGGATTCTAGCACCAAAGCAAACTGCGTCAAGTTGCTGTCAGTTTCTCCACATTTTGTGCTTTAAGGTCAGGAAGTGCCTAATTAACTAGTTTTTCTGTCTTTTTCTGCTCCAGCATATAGGTCTTGAAATTGGGTTCCTGTCATGGTTCTCTGCCCAAGTATAGAAAGCAGAGGCAGAAACAGGTAGAAAGAATGAGAATGAGAAAGAGAAAAAATAACCCAGTGATCCATACTGCATCTTACCTTTTTTGGACTTCCTTTGCCAGTCTTCCAGAATTTTTATTTTGTGAATCTGAGAATTAACTCGTGAAACATTCCTACACTGATATTAAAAGGTTATAAGCAGCATATAGATAAGCATGCATATGTGGGAAGTTGCTTCAGTCGTGTCCAACTCAGTGGGACCCTATGGACCATAGCCTGCCAGGCTCCTCTTTCCATGGGATTCTCCAGGCAAGAACACTGGAATGAGTTGCCATGCCCTCCTCCAGGGAATCTTCCAGACTCAGCAGTCGAAACTTTTCTTACCTCTTAGGTCTCCTGCATTGGCAGGCAGCTTCTTTATCACAGGTGTCACCTGGAAAGTCCTATAGATAAGTATAAAACAGTTTAATAAATCAAAGAAAGAATGAGATTTTTTTCCCCCATCCCCAAGTTCTTTTGATATAATCTCTACAGCTTTTCAAAAATTCAGTATTTACCTTTCACTTAAGATTTCTAGGGAATTCCCTGGTGGTCCAATGGTTAAGACTTTGCCTTCTAATGCAGGGGGAGCAAGTTCTATCCTTGGTTAGGTAGCTAAGATCCTGCATGCCTCACGGTCAAAAAAACCAAAACATTAAAAAAAGTAATGTAACAAATTCAATAAAGACTTTATAAATGGTCCACATTAAAAAAAAAAACTCAAAAAAATTTCTAGATGTCTAACAAGAGGAACAAATAACCATTGAAATGATCAGGTGTTTTCTTCTAATTAAAGGGAAAGTGTTGGTCTTTCCTGTATGAATTATTGGTGATATGAATAATGATTGGTGATATGAATTATTATTCATATGAATATGATATAATTGGTGTATGAATTATTTTGTGATCCCATCGATCATAGCTCTCCAGGCTCCTCTGTCCATGGAATGCTCCAGGCAAGAATACTGGAGTGAGTAGCCATGTCCTTCTCTAGGGCATCTTCCCAACCCAAGAATCGAACATGAGTATCCTGCATTGTAGGTGAATTCTTTACGGTCTGAGCCACCAATGCCTTTAAGAGAGTTGCTTACCTTGAGAAATTTCTGGCCACAGCCTGATGCTAACTGCTGCTGCTGCTCAGTCGCTTCAGTCGTGTCCGACTCTGTGCGACCCCAGAGACGGCAGGCCACCAGGCTCCCCCGTCCCTGGGATTCTCCAGGCAAGAACACTGGAGTGGGTTGCCATTGCCTTCTCCAATGCATGAAAGTGAGAAGTGAAAGTGAAGTCGCCCAGTCATATCCGACTCCCAGCGACCCCATGGACTGCGGCCCACCAGGGTCCTCCATCCATGGGATTTACCAGGCAAGAGTACTGGGGTGGGGTGCCATCACCTTCCCCAGATGCTAACTAGACCCTTTTATAAGAGAGTGATTCTAGTTTACTAATGACAGAATGTGGTCCTATTTTACTACTGATACCTAATTTGTACTCAAGTCTAGAATAATCTCCATGTAAGTGATACACTCGGAGAAGGCAATGGCAACCCACTCCAGTACTCTTGCCTGGAACATGCCATGGACGGAGGAGCCTGGTGGGCTGCAGTCCATGGGGTCGCTGAGTCGCACACGGCTGAGCTACTTCACTTTCGCTTTTCACTTTCATGCACTGGAGAAGCAAATGGCAACCCACTCCAGTGTTCTTGCCTGGAGAATCCTAGGGACGGGGGAGCCTGGTGGGCTGCCGTCCATGGGGTCACACATAGTCGGACACGACTGAAGTGACTTAGCAGTAGCAAGTGATACACTGATGCTTCACCAATAATTCATACAGAAAAGGATCTTTGTTTTCCCCAACACATGACCAAAGATTGCCAAGGCTTTAGGATAGAGTTCTCTTCCTTTTGCTATAGTTTTAAAAGTACGATGTCTTAAGTTCCCTAACCAGGCCTCTGAAGTCCAAGAATAATAGTTGTCCAGTGCCTGTGGTCTTTCCTATTCTGGACACAAAGAGTGAAACGCTCTTCAGGCCAGAGTCGGGAGTATTCAGGTTACTGATTTTATAACCTCAGTTGCCTGGTTTCCCATAGCAACCACCAGTTCTTCCAAGGTTACAGTGGGTAACAAATTAGAAGCAGCAAAGTAGGGGACTGTTAGAACAGACGCATGGAAAAGTGACAGGCGTCAGAAAGAAAGGGGACAGCAGGTACACTAACTGGAAATGTCTGGCAGCCTACGGCCAGTAAGTGTTGGCCGTAGAGTCCTTAGTACCACGATGAGCCCTTAGGGCAGCACTATATTTGAGCCATAGCAGTGGCCCTGAGTCATCAAGAAAATATGAACTCACATCAAGGATATTCTGTTTAGTAAGGAAAATAAGTTTGCAATACGTTTGAGAAATATTCTCATCCCAATGACTACATATCCATATGCATAATATTTAAATTATTATGTTTTAGTTACTGGGAAAAAATTCATGTATAGAGAGCATTTTGCAATTGAAAATGCTGACTATAAAGATCTTTGATTTCTATAAGGTTATTTCTTCTGAGGGTGGGGGCTGGGACGTCCCTTGATTATACACTCGCTCGTAAGACGTTAATTCCTTGATCTAAGATGAAATGTCCCTGAGTCTCCCCAAGTTATATGAGTGGAGATGAACTGGAACAATGGGTAAATAGAAGGGGAGTGAACAAAACAGGGGAAAAAAGTATAAAGTGGAAATTTTAGAATGTAAGTTATGGAAAGAGAACAAAAGAGCTTATCTAGTTACTAATTGCTTACTCAGTTTTTCCATTCTCCCCTGCCTCTTTTCTGCTTCCTTTCCTCATTTGAGTGATCATGTTCCTTTCCAAAATCACCAGGATTCCATAAACTTGCTCTGGTGAATGGATAAGGGCACTCCTCTCCCCTCCTCCACCCCTCCTCTTTCTCTCTCTGATACCAACCTCACTTGCCTAATGTGTTTGACTGAACATTAGAGGGGAAAAGGCTGAAGCTGATGTAATTGTTCCCACAACTTGAACTCCACGGCCTTCAAACTCTGCGGTAGCTTCAGTAAATGAAGAGTGAAGTGAGCAGGGCTGTTGGGATGCTATATCCAAGTGGCAAATGCACGCATGCTCAGTCAATGGGGAAGGCAGTGGCACCCCACCCCAGTACTCTTGCCTGGAAAATCCCATGGACGGAGGGGCCTGGTAGCCTCCAGTCCATGGGGTCGCTAAGAGTTGGACACAACTGAAGCGACTTAGCAGCAGCAGCAGCAGTTGCTAAATCGTGTCCAACTCTTGTGACCCCATGGATTCTAGCCCGCCAGGCTCCTCTGTCCATAGGATTCTCCAGGCAAGAAAACTGGAGTGGGTAGCCATTCCCTTCTCCTGGGGATCTTCCCAATCCAAAGATAGAAACTATGTCTCCCTCTCTGGAGTTGATAGGCAGATTCTTTACCACTGAGCAACCTGAGGCAAATCTATGCCTCTACTACAGGGCAGGAGCAGTGTCTTTTTGAGCCTGCTTTTAATTCTTAACTAAGTACCTTAATTCCTTTAGGAAATTTAAGAAGTGAATCTAAACCTTGAAAATTGTTTAGAAAAATTGTTACATTTTAAAACAAGATTTAAGCATACTAGTTCTACTCAGTGAAAAGTAAAAAGAAGCATAAAGTGCTTGGAATAGAAGAAATAAGATGATCATTTTCTCAAAAGAGATGACAATCTAAATAGAAAACCAGAGATAATCTACAGGTAAATTTATTGAAGTTAATAAAAAGTCTATCAGTGCTGGCTAATGTAAGATCAGTAATCAAAAGAGAAAGTAGAATATAGGGTTTTCCGGGGGGTTGGGGAGGTCGGGTGGGGTGGGAAAGGGAGCTTATTTCTACAGTAAACATAAAGTAGAAGTTTCCTAGGGAAAATAATTGTCAAAAGATGTATTGAATATAAGACTTGTGGAAATTATTAAAACACTAGAAAGGTATTAAAGAAGGCTGAACTAAACAGAGAGACAAATATTGTTCACAGTAGAACAAAGTAACACCAGTTTTCCTCAAAATATAATTCCAGTTAAAAAGACCCAACCAACATTATTTTTATGGAATTGGACAAGTTAATTATAAAATTATGCCAGTAATTGATAAAGTGTCTCTGAAATGCAAGAACCAGGCAAGAGACTTCCCCCCAAAGACATCAAGTTTTATTTTAAAAAGTATTGCAATTAAGATAGAGTAGGAATAATAGAGGCTTAGACAGATGGCCCAAGACAGAATTGAGATCCTAGAAGAACCATACATAATGGAAATCTGATACATGAGTCGATATTGCTGATGAACGAGAAAATGGTGGTCCATTTGTACTTCTGACAATTGTATATTTTTGAGAAAAACATGCTTCCATTCCTCTCATCATATAGGAAAATTCTTCCAGATGAATTAAAGATTTAATATGAAAACAAAAGGCAGATAATAAGGAAGAAGCACATAAATGCTTCATTAGTAAGGTTTTATTTATTAAACTGTGGAGTGAATACAGCAATGTATATTGCCACATTTTCCATAAACATTATGTGTATGTATATGTATATCATGTGTGCATATTATACATATATGTTTAATTTTATGTATGATCTATGTCATGATAAAATGTATATGTATGGATAGAAGTATTGCAATGTACATATTTAAAACCTGATTATTTTCCATCCTGGAGATTCTCTTGGAGAAGTGGTATTTTCACATTATTTTTTATACATTATTTCAGCATCTGTGTTTTCCTGGAAAATACTAAATATGAATATTACAGAGTTTCAAAATCTCTCCAGATTTTGTAAGTGGAGCTGAAACCTGGAAGCTTATTTTCTGAGTTCATTCATTCAAACTGAAACAATATGGCCAACTTGTATCAAGTGCCATGAAGTGAAAGAGGCTTGCCCCCCTGCAGCTGAAGGCTGACCTCCTGTGTCAGATAGTTCCTATTAGTACTGCATTTCTTGTTGCACTGGGTGCCCTTGAGCCCTAACCATTAGGAACTGCCTGACCTAGGTTCCCTTACCCTCCTCCAGCTTCTAGATGGATTTAACCATATTTCAGAAACCACCAGAAGAACAGTGTGAATGAAGCACAGTGAGAAATAGGGAGAGGAGTGTGTGGTGATGTTGGAGAATCTGATAGAGATACTGAGGTCATAGTAAAGACTGGACATTCAGGCAAACGGCAATGAAATTTTGTTGGAGAAGGAAATGGCAACCCACTCCAGCATTCTTGCCTAGAGAATCCTGTGGACAGAGGAGCCTGGTGGGCTGCCGTCTATGGGGTCGCACAGAGGCGGACACGACTGAAGCGACTTAGCAGCAGCAGCAATGAAATTTAGTCAAAGATGAAATAGGAAGTCATTGGACAAGTTGAAGCAGGAAAGAGTCAGAAACTGACTTTCATTTGAAAACTTCACTCAGGTCACTGTGTGCTGCTGCTGCTGCTAAGTCACTTCAGTCATGTCCGACTCTGTGTGACCCCATAGACGGCAGCCCACCAGGCTCCCCCATCCCTGGGATTCTCCAGGCAAGAACACTGGAGTGGGTTGCCATTTCCTTCTCCAATGCATGAAAGTGAAAAGTGAAAGCGAAGTAGCTCAGTCGTGTCTGACAGTCGTGTCCGACCCTCAGCAACCCCATGGACTGCAGCCTACCAGGCTCCTCCATCCATGGGATTTGCCAGGCAAGAGTACTGGAGTGGGGTGCCATCGCCTTCTCTGCAGGTCACTGTGTAGAAATGGCCTATAAAGGTAAGATCCAAGTAGAGGATATTGGTTGAGAATATAAACTTTGAGTCTGTGATAAGTTAGAACTAGAGTGGTGGTAGAGACCAAGGAAAGAAGAGGAGAGATATAAGACACATTCTGGTGAGAAGAAACAAGATATCTAGGTTATATACTGAATATGCGTGTGTGCTCAGGCAGTTAGTCATGTCTGACTCTTTGCAGCCACATGGACTGTAGCCCGCCAGGCTCTTCTGTCCATGGGATTCTCCAGGCAAGAATACTGGAGTGGGTTGCCATTTCCTCCTCCAGGGGATCTTCCCCACCCAGGGATGGAACTTGCGCCTCCTGTCTTTCCTGCATTGCAGGCATATTCTTTAGTACTGTGCCACCTGGGAAATCTTAAATACTGGATATAAGAGCTAAAAGAAATAGAAGGGCAGAGCCTGACACTTAGGCTTTTGAATTAGTAAACCTGCAAATAATGATGGTCTATTTAGTGAAAGAGAAGCACTGGGGGAAATTCCAAGTAGTAGAAATAAAGAGCTCCACATTTGACATGTTGTGTTTGAGGTGCTTATGGTGCATTAAAATGGAGCAAACAAGTTAGAAGCACAAAGGTGCAGAGCAGTGTCATCGGTAGGGATCACCATAAAGTTGGCATTTTAGGTCATGAGAAAGGACATGTCACCTAGAAAGAAATAATAGAAAGAAATGATGGCTCAAGCCAGGTTTTGAGGAACAGGAGAGGACAGGAAGAAAAGCAGCTGTCAGGGAGGTTGTGAGAATGTGAGCTGTCCACATGATTGAGAGGAGAGTGTTTCAAACAGAGAGCGATCAGCCAAGTTGGGTGGTTTCAGTATATCTATTCCATTTGACAACACAAAGATTACTGATGACTGAAAGCAGCAGAGTTAGTGGAATGATGAGACTAAAGGCCAGAGTAGAGGAAGAAAAGAGAAAAAGCAGGGCTGAATTATCATTTCAGGGGTGACAGATTGGGAAAAATCAAACAAGCCATGAACTGTAAGCAGGGTTGAAGATGCAAGGAAACAGACTTGCTCATATGTGCTAAGTGATTTTGTAAATTAGCAAAATGTCTTTGGGAATCAATTTGGTAATGGATAACAAAGACCTACTGTAGAACACAGGGAATTCTACTCAGTAGTCTGAATTGGCCTATATGGGAAATGACTCTTAAAAAAAAGAAGAAAACACAACAGAGTGAATATATGTATATGTATAACTGAGTCTGTTGTTCCATGTCCAGTTCTAACTGTTGCTTCCTGACCTGATACAGATTTCTAAAGAGGTAAGTCAGGTGGTCTGGTATTTCCATCTTTTTCAGAATTTTCCACAGTTTATTGTGATCGACACAATCAAGGCTCTGGCATAGTCAATAAAGCAGAAATAGATGTTTTTCTTGAACTCTCTTGCTTTTTCAATGATTCAACAGATGTTGGCAATTTGGTCTCTGGTTCCTCTGCCTTTTCTAAAACCAGCTTGAACATCTGGAAGTTCACAGTTCACATATTGTTTAAGTTTGGCTTGGAGAATTTTGAGCATTACTTTGCGCATGTGAGATGATGCGTGCAATTGTGCGGTAGTTTGAGCATTCTTTGGCATTACCTTTCTTTGGGATTGGAATGAAAACTGACCTTTTCCAGTCCTGTGGCTACTGCTGAGTTTTCCAAATTTGCTGGCATATTGAGTGCAGCACATTCACAGCATCATCTTTCAGGATTAGAAATAGCTCAACTGGAATTCCATCACCTCCACTAGCTTTATTCATAGTGATGTTTCCTAAGGCCCATTTGACTTCACATTCCAGGATGTCTGGCTCTAGGTGAGTGATCACACCATCATTATTATCTGGGTCATGAAGGTCTTTTTTGTACAGTTCTTCTGTGTATTCTTGCCATCTCTTCTTAATATCTTCTGCTTCCGTTAGGTCCATACCATTTCTGTTCTTTATCGAGCTCATCTTTGCATGAAATGTGCCCTTGGTATCTCTAATTTTCTTGAAGAGATCCCTAGTCTTTCCCATTCTATTGTTTTCCTCTATTTCTTTGCACTGATCACTGAGGAAGTCTTTTTTATCTCTCCTTGCTATTCTTTGGAACTCTGTATTCAAATGAGTATATCGTTATTTGTCTCCTTTGCTTTTAGTTTCTCTTCTTTTCACAGCTATTTGTAAGGCCTCCTTAGATGGCCATTTTGCTTTTTTGCATTTCTTTTCCATGGGGATGGTCTTGATCCCTGCCTTCTGTACAATGTCACGAACTTCCATCCATAGTTCATCAGGCACTCTATCAGATCTAATCCCTTAAATCTATTTGTCACTTCCACTGTATAATAGTAAGGGATTTGATTTAGGTCATACCTGAATGGTCTAGTGGTTTTCCCCACTTTCTTCAATTTCAGTCTGAATTTGGCATTAAGGAGTTCATGATCTGAGCCACAGTCAGCTCCCAGTCTTGTTTTTGCTGACTGTTTAGAGCTTCTCCATATATGGCTGCAAAGAATATAATCAATCTGTTTTTGGTTTTGGCCATCTGGTGACGTCCATGTGTAGAGTCTTCTCTTGTGTTGTTGGAAGAGGGTGTTTGCTATGACCAGTGCATTTTCTTGGCAAAACTCTGTTAGGCTTTGCCCTGCTTCACTCTGTACTCCAAGGCCAAATTTTCCTGTTACTCCAGGTGTTTCTTGACTTCCTGCTTTTGCATTCCAGTCCCCTATAATGAAAAGGACGTCTTGTTTGGATGTTAGTTTAAAAAGGTCTTATTGGCCTTCATAGGACTGTTCAGCTTCTTCAACATTACTGGTTGGGGAATAGACTTGGATTACCGTGATATTGATTGGTTTGCCTTGGAAATGAACAGAGATCATTCTGTCATTTTTGAAATTGTATCCAAGTACTGCATATCAGGCTCTTTCGTTGACCATGATGGCTACTCCATTTCTTCTAAGGGATACTTGCCCACAGTAGTAGATATAATGGTCATCTGAGTTAAATTCACCCATTCTGGTCCAGTTTAGTTTGCCGATTCCTAAAACGTTGACGTTCACTCTTGCCAACTCCTGTTTGACGACTTCCAATTTAACTTATAACTTATTTAACTTGTATGTATTTTCATGCACTGGAGAAGGAAATGGCAACCCACTCCAGTGTTCTTGTCTGGAGAATCACAGGGACAAGGGAGCCTGGTGGGCTGCCGTCTATACGGTCGCACAGAGTTGGACACGACTGAAGCGACTTAGCAACAGCAGCAGCAGCAGCAGCAGAGTACATCATGAAAAACGCTGGGTTGGATGAAGCACAAGCTGGATTGCTGGGAGAAATATCTATAACTTCAGATATGCAGATGACACCACCTTTATGGCAGAAAGTGAAGAAGAGCTAAAGAGTCTCTTGATGAAAGTGAAAGAGGAGAGTGAAAAAGTTGGCTTAAAGCTCAACATTCAGAAAACTAAGATCATGGTATCTGGTCCCATCACTTCATGGAAAATAGATGGGGAAACAGTGTCAGACTTCATATTTTCGGGCTCCAAAATCACTGCAGATGGTGACTGCAGCCATGAAATTAAAAGGCGCTTACTCTTTGGAAGGAAAGCTATGACCAACCTAGACAGCTTATTCAAAAGCAGAGACGTTACTTTGCCAACAAAGGTCTATTTAGTCAAGGCTATGGTTTTTCCAGTAGTTGTGGATGTAAGAGCTGGACTATAAAGAAAGCTGAGCACCAAAGAATTGATGCTTTTGAACTGTGGTGTTGGAGAAGACTCTTGCGAGTCCCTTGGCCTGCAAGGAGATCCAACCAGTCCATCCTAAAGGAGATCAGTCCTGAGTGTTCATTGGAAGGACTGATGTTGAAGCTTGAAACTCAATACTTTGGCCACCTGATATGAAATGCTGACTCATTTTAAAAGATCCTGGTTTATCCAGTAGTCATGTATGGATGTGAGAGTTGGACTGTGAAGAAAGCTGAGCATCGAAGAATTGATGCTTTTGAACTGTGGTGTTGGAGAAAACTCTTGAGAGTCCCTTGGCCTGCAAGGAGATCCAACCAGTCCATTCTAAAGGAGATCAGTCCTGGGTGTTCTCTGGAAGGAATGATGCTGAAGCTGAAACTCCAATACTCTGGCCACCTCATGCAAAGAGCTGACTCATTGGAAAAGACTCTGATGCTGGGAGGGATTGGGGGCAGGAGGAGAAGGGGACGACAAAGGATGAGATGGCTGGATGGCATCACCGACTCGATGGACGTGAGTCTGAGTGAACTCCGGGAGTTGGTGATGGACAGGGACGCCTGGCATGCTGCAATTCATGGGGTCACAAAGAGTCAGACACGACTGAGTGACTGAACTGAACTGATGCTGGGAAAGATGGAAGGCAGGAGGAGAAAGGGATGACAGAGGATGAGATGGTTGGATGGCATCACCGACTCAATGGACACAAGTTTGAGTTGGTGATGGACAGGGAGGCCTGGTGTGCTGTGGTCCATGGGGTCGCAAAGAGTCAGACACGACTGAGCGAGTGAACTGAACGGAACTGAAAACTGAGTCACTTTGTCGTACACCTGAAAGCATCACAACATTGTGAATTAACTATACGCCTATGAATTTTTTTAAAAATAGACACAGTGCCGGAAAACAGGAATCAACTTAGCAATATGTTAAAAAACAAAACAAAACAGAAGATCCCTATCTTTATGACCCAGCTACTTTATTTCTTAGAGTCATCCTTGGGGAAAGTACTGATAGTTTTGGTATTAATAGTCTGCCTGCAGAGGGGGTGACATCTGCAAAGATGTTCCCTGAAGCCCTGTTTTAAGAAATTCAGGGCAGACAGTCTAACTGCCCATTAATGGGGAATAAGTAAAAGAAATTTATTCAAACACTGCTATAACATGTAAACTGTAAAATATAAAAATGAACCTACATTGCCACGGATATATTTCAAAAATCTATTTTGAATGAAAGGAGATTGGTAAATAGTTGCAAAATATAATGCATACATGTGTACACAGTTGCTCAGTCTTGTCTGACTCTTTGCTACATCATGTACTGCAGCCCGCCAGACTTCTTTGTTCATGGGATTTTCCAGGGAAGAATACTGGAGTGGGTTGCCATTTCCTACTCCAGGGGATCTTCCTGACCTGGAGATTGAACCCAAGTCTCCTGCATCTCCTTCCTGCATTGGCAGGCGAAATATTTACCACCTGGGAAGAACACAAAATATACCACTTATCTAAATTTTCAAACATGGCACAGTATTTAAAAATTGGTGGGCAGATATGTATAGAGAAAAATGAAATTGAAAAAATGTTCATGGCAAAAATACACATCCACTTCAGGAAAATAGCTGCCTCTAAAGAGGGAAGGGAAGAAGAAATAGCATAAATTTTTAGCTTTTTCTGTAATACTTCATTCTTAAAAGAGAGAGATTCTTTTAAGAATTCTTAAAAGAAACATTCTTAAAAGAAACATGGCAAAATATTAACATCCTTATTCAAATCTTGGTAGGAAAAAGAGTACATCAAGGCTGTATATTGTCACCCTGCTTATTTAAATTCTATGCAGAGTACATCATGAGAAACGCTGGGCTGGAGGAAGCACAAGCTGGAATCAAGATTGCTGAAGAAATATCAATAACCTCAGATATGCAGATGACACCACTCTTATGGCAGAAAGTGAAGAACTAAAAAGCCTCTTGATGAAGGTGAAAGAGGAGAGTGAAAAAGTTGGCTTAAAACTCAACATTCAGAAAACGAAGATCATGGCTTCTGGTCCCATCACTACATGGGAAATAGATGGAGAAACAGTGGAAACAGTGTCAGACTTTATTTTTTTGGGCTCCAAAATCACTGCAGATGGTGACTGCAGCCATGATATTAAAAGACGCTTACTCCTTGGAAGAAAAGTTATGACCAGCCTAGATAGCATATTGAAAAGCAGAGACATTACTTTGCCAACAAAGGTCCGTCTAGTCAATGCTATGGTTTTTCCAGTGGTCATGTATGGATGTGAGAGTTGGACTGTGAAGAAAGCTGAGGGCTGAAGAATTGATGCTTTTGAACTGTGGTGTTGGAGAAGACTCTTGAGAGTCCCTTGGACTGCAAGAAGATCCAACCAGTCCATTCTGAAGGAGATCAGCCCTGGGATTTCTTTGGAAGGAATGATGCTAAAGCTGAAACTCTAGTACTTTGGCCACCTCATGTGAAGAGTTGACTCATTGGAAAAGACTCCGATGCTGGGAGGGATTGGGGACAGAAGGAGAAGGGGACGACAGAGGATGAGATGGCTGGATGGCATCACTGACTCAATGGACGTGAGTCTGAGTGAACTCTGGGAGTTGGTGATGGACAGGGAGGCCTGGTGTGCTGCGATTCATGGGGTCGCAAAGAGTCGGACATGACCGAGTGACTGAACTGAACTGAAGCTCAAGCTTAAATACTGGTGGCTCAGACAGTAAAGTATCTGCCTGCAATGTGGGAACATGGGTTTGATCCTTGGGTTGGGAAGATCCCCTAGAATAGGGCATGGCAACCCACTCCAGTACTCTTGCCTGGAAAATCCCCAAGGACAGAAAGAGCCTGGTAGGATACAGTCCATAGGGTCACAGAGAGTTAGACACAATTGAGCAACTAAGCACAGCACAGTGGTTCATTGAAAATTTATGATGTTATTTTTGCAGTTTTCTATATGTTTGAAATACATCATCATTCATTTTAAAAATGAATAATAGTTGAGGAAATGGAGAAAATGAGCCAATTCTTCTGGCCCCAAATCTAAGTTTCATTCATAATTCTTTCCCTCATCACCCTTTATTCACACTATCAGCAAGTCATTTTGATTTTATATTGAAATAGATGTCTCTAATCTTGCCACTTGCCATCACTTCTCTAAACCCACTGTGGTCAGCCACCATCTTCTCTATTCTGTTTCAACAGATACTAAGGTGTATCCCTCCTCTTACTTTCTCTCTCTTTATAGTTTTGCAATGGCCTTTTTATTTTTTAATATGTGAATCATATCTCATCAGTATCCTGTTCAGGCTCACACTTGAAACAAAACACAGGTTCCTTCCTATAGCTTCCATCAAACCCAAAACAGTTTTATATTCTATACATTCTATGATGTAGGTCTGTTTGATGAATATATGAAGGGGAAAAGGAGTGCTGATGGTGTAAGAAACTTGAATTGGAGAAAAATGATGGGCACAAGTGGAGAACTAGCCTTTAATAGGAAGTAAGAAATCTCTTGGTTGTAACAAGAGAGAGAAAGGAGGAGATGATTGAGGGTTTGGTGGATGGAAAGTAGAATTTCCAGGACATGTTTAGTGCCTATTATAGCTTTTTAAATTATGAATTTAAAGCTAATCTAGTCATCCTAGTCATATTATTTTCTCTTTTTATGTTTGGCTGCTTAAATGTAGGCACCAAAATGACAAAGAATTGCTGGTTACGACCAGGAGTTTTGCCACTGCACTATGAAAGATGAGGAGGGAGAGGGGAGGGGATGGTGTTTGTATATAATGATTATATTGAACGATGGATCATGAAATCTAAGATGGGCAGAGAGGAAAATGAAGACAGGAGGGTGCTTGGAGACAGTGAGAAATTGGCCGTGTTCCTAAGCTGAAGATTTAGATGGGAAGTGAATTATAGGAGAGTGAATGTCAGAGAAATTGAGCTGAGAAGAGGTGAAGAGCAGAGAAAGGACTACTTGATATGAAGAGTTTAAAGGTAGAGCACCCAGAAGTCAAGGGATGGGGTAGCTGAAGAAAATTGTGGAGAGATTATTGCTAAAGAAAGAATCGGAGTGTTGAGCCATATTAAAGAACAATTACGGGTGTTGTGTGCTGAGGAGGAAGAAAAAAAAGTCTTCGAGAATATAGAAGACAACAGGGGCAGTTGATGCTTTTAACATATAGGGTTCATTTTGTTTTGTTTCAGGCAGAAATGTGAATAAGGAACATCTAGAAATGTCATTCCTGCCATGAAGGAATGGAATCTACTCCACGAACAATCCCTTTTTGATAAATGTCGAAAGAAATACTATCTTCAGGTTTCTGTTAAGAAATTTAGGATGACTGAATGTTTGCTATTCTCTGTTTGGGGGACTTTGGGAAAGTCACTTAACATGTCTGACTGTGAATCTTCAACCTATGTTGTAAACTGGAGTAACTAAATGATCTTTAAGTATTTACCTAGGCTTAGGTTTCCATTTCTTTATATTCATTATATTTACCACAGTGACTTTGGTATTTTACCTGTTTTCAATTATTTTGGAATTATATCTGCTATTTGCTAAAAATGAACTTTAAATGAACATGAATTACAGGTGGTTTTCTTTTACTTCTTAAAAGACAAAATCAGTGGAAATAGAGTGATCTATATAGATCATGGCATCCGGTCCCATCACTGCATGGGAAATAGATGGGGAAACAGTGGAAACAGTGTCAGACTTTGTTTTTCTGGGCTCCAAAATCACTGCAGATGGTGACTGCAGCCATGAAATTAAAAGACGCTTACTCCTTGGAAGGAAAGTTATGACCAACCTAGATAGCATATTCAAAAGCAGAGACATTACTTTGCCAACAAAGGTTCGCCTAGTCAGGGTTATGGTCTTTCCTGTGGTCATGTATGGATGTGAGAGCTGGACTGTGAAGAAGGCTGAGCGCCGAAGAATTGATGCTTTTGAACTGTGGTGTTGGAGAAGACTCTTGAGAGTCCCTTGGACTGCAAGAAGATCCAACCAGTCCATTCTGAAGGAGATCAATCCTGGAATTTCTTTAGAAGGAATGATGCTGAGGCTGAAACTCCAGTATTTTGGCCACCTCATGCGAAGAGTTGACTCATTGGAGAAGACTCTGATGCTGGGAGGGATTGAGGGCAGGAGGAGAAGGGGACGACAGAGGATGAGATGGCTGGATGGCATCACTGACTTGATGGGTGTGAGTCTGGGTGACCTCCGGGAACTGGTGATGGACAGGGAGGCCTGGCGTGCTGCAGTTCATGGGATCGCAAAGAGTTGGACACGACTGAGCGACTGATCTGATCTGATCTGATCTGATACAGATCATTCTTTGTTAGCAACACAAATGAAGTTTGGTACCATTGGTGGTAATTTGAACATCAGACATTTTTTTAGAAAGTCATTTATATTTGGATTTGTCATACTGTGATTTTATTTGAAAGAACAGTTTTTCCACTAGATTATTTATTTATATCACAGTATAGTATATTTTTATTTATTTATTATTTTTTTAAATTGGAGCACAATTGTTTTACAGTGTGTTAATTTCTACTGTAAGACAAGGTGAATCAATCATATGTATACATATATCCCCTCCCCTTTGACCCTTTCTTCCCCTCGACCCACGCTTCCAGGTCATCCCAGAACACTGATCTGAGCTCCCTGTACTATAGAGTAGCTTCCCAATACCCATCTATAGAATACTTTTTTAATTATACTGTATACAAAATGTGAGTTCTCCAGAGAATTATGAGTTATCCAGGAAATTATCAGCTAGGCATGGAGATGAAGGGTTCTGAACTTGTATAGATAAAAGCAAAGAGTTAAGACTAAGATTTTCAAAGATAATCAAATATATCCACTGAACAATGGAAAGGTAACTAAATAAGCTCAGCGCTGTTTACCATTCCCAAATTTAAAAGGCCTAGACTATAAATGCCCTAGCACAGTGCCTGGCACAAAACAACTCAATAAATATTGACTTTCTCTTTCTTTCCTTGATCATTAATAGTTCTTTCTCTTTTTTTTTTTTTTTTTGTCTTCTTTACACAAATTTATAATAAGATCATTTCTTATCTTCTTCTCTATTGATTCCAATCCTTGGGAAAGAAAGAGATCCCAAATACAAAAGAAAAAACGTTAAAGTCTTGTTCCACGGCACAGCTTAATGTGACAATGAGAATGGTTTCCCCTTTCTGGAACGGTATTGTTGGGAAATGTGTGTACTCAAGACTAGCATCAAACCTATTAATGTTGCAGATACAGAGTAAATTGGCCCTTCGGTTACTAAGATAGGACTATAAGGCACAGTGACAGTGATTATTATAAGCAACTGGTCTTAAAATGGACAGTTTGAACATAATACGATATACTTTAACAAATGGGATTTTAACACTCTCCAGGTATTTTCTTTGCTGTGTGAGATCTGCTGTGTTAAATCTCTTTGTTCAGCTCAGACAGGTCATTTGTCAAATTCCTTCTCATTATTAAAAATGTATTCAGTGGCATTTAATGAGTACATATGGATTCAGAGATGATCACAAATCAAAATTTCAAAAGTCATATTTTTATCTACCCTCTCCCACACTATGAATATGTAGCAGGCCCTTAACGTGGACTATTCTTAATGCTCAAACAGGATCTGATCCTTATAATATTCACTGAGTTTTTAGTCTTCCATTTTCCAGTAAGGGAATTATGAAACCCAAAGAGAAAGTGTCCTTGTTAGGGAAAGAAACCCCAATTCTAAACTCAGCTTGAAGTTTATATACTGACTTTATAATTGTGCATGCTCAGTTGCTCGCTCAGTCATGTCCAGCTTTTTGCAACCCCATGGACTGTAGCCCGACCTGCTCCTCTATCCATGGAACTTCCCAGGCAAGAAAATGAGAGCTGGTTGCCATTTCCTTCTCCAAGGGATCTTCCTGATCCAGAGGTTGAACCCACAGCTCCTGCTGTGTCTCCTGCATCGGCAGGCAGATTCTGAGTCACCAGAAAGCCAACTTTGTAATGAATGTTTGCAAATTCATTATTTTATTTAGGAACTAGTACTTAAGGAGCACTTTGTAAATCAAATGTATTATGCAAGTAGTGTTAATATTATAATAATGATTGCTTTAATAAGTGTAATTAAAACCTTCGACTATACAGGATCTTGTCTTATTTTCAAGCATTACTTCTTGTCCTTGTATAGTTAGAATAGTACATCACAAAATTAGTGGGTGGGGAAACTTCCAATTCCATGCTGAGACAGAGACTTCCCAGCTGTTACCTGAGCTGAAAACATTCATATTCATAATGCTTGCTATTTACCATGGCAGAATATTTCACAGGATTAAGAGCTGAGGTAATTCGTCAAAGCCTCTCTCATTTGGGCCAGCTTCTAATCCAAGAAGACCTTTCAAATGTAGTTTACAAAAGGATGGAAATTGTATAGGGGAGTGGAAGGAGCGGCCAAGACAGAAGCCTTAAAGGAAATGAGGCCCGGGTTTCAGGTTAAGAATGTTCACCTGGAACATCCCTGGTTGTCCAGTGGTTAAGACTTCACCTTCCAATGCAGCAGGTGCAGAGGGTGTGGGTTCAATCCCTCATCAGGACCCTAGGATCCCATACGCCTTGTGACCAGAAGACCAAAACATAAAACAGAAGTAATATTGTAACAAAATTCAATAAAGACTTTAAAAATGATGCATGTCAAAAAAAAAATCTTAAAAAAAAAAAAAAGAATGCTCACTTGGATCAGGCCCAGCAAAACCTCCCCTCCAGACTCTCCATAGTGTTACTTTCTGCTGACTTGATACAGATGAAAAAGAGACTTTGGAAACCATAGTGGAAAGTGATGGAGCCACAAAATGAGATTGGACCCTTGAACCGCTGTTTGAAGGGGAGTCACTAGCTTTGGAAATTATGAGTGTGTGTATGTGTGTAATGCATCTAGCTCTCAGATTAGCTATATTTATGATTACATATAATATATAACATAAACATATTGACATTATACATGTATAGGATATATGTTATACATTGTGTTTTTATGATAATAAACACATCTAATCTGAGAGCTACACTGTAGTATATAATACATGCATATATAATATATAAATATTAAATGTTTTGTGTACTTTCATAAATGCAGATAACTAGGATAAAATTTCTAGAATTGCAATTCAAGGTCAGAGCACATCAGCATCAGACAGCCCTGATGCGGACTATCCCACCATGGCTCTTCCATCCTTCACTGACTAAAGACAGGTTGGTTCCAGGTGTCAGGATGACATGGTAGCCAGCATATGGAGATAAGTGGCTTTAACTGTTTAACAAGGAGGAACATCGTGCAGACAAAGAGTATGGCAGGTCTTGAGAGCCATCTTGCAAGTAACCTCTTTGTAATTATTTGCAGGTGACAAATAAAGACAGATCTAGCCCAGGGCTCTCTGCTGAGTATTATTTCCAGCCCCTGCTAAACTCAGGCAGCACAGCAGGTTATATCCAGCCCTACCCACTTTGTTACTAAGGACCCTGTTAATACCCAATGCACGCTGGACTTGTCCAGGCAATGCTCACCTCCGTGACTCCTCTATGTTTAACAGCAGGTCAGCTAACTTCATAATCCTTTGCTGGGTTTTTCTTCCCTGTTTCCATCTGCAAGAAGATTAGAGTCCTGTAATATCTTCCTTTTCTCTATTGACTACAGGGCTGTGTCTAAATGTGATTAGATTTACTCCACGCTGATGCTTCTTGTTTCTGCAGTCACAAACAGCTAAAAGGAAGATCCCAGAGATGCTCAACAACTTTGCCTTTTCTATTTTGCCTTTTTATTTCTCTCCGAAGCCCAAGCTGTGTAAGTTAAAACCAATTTATTTCTTCCTTGGACAGATGCCACAGCCATTACATTGGGGGTTAAATGGTTTTCACTCTCCTAAAATGGTTAAGAGACCTGTTATTGGCTTATTTCACCTCCCTGCGATCTACATCCTGTGGCCCACTCAGGTCTTGGGGACTTTGGAAGTGGGATAGTGGAGTCTTGGGGGGTACTGGTTTTATTGAAGGGGCCTCAGCACGTCATCTGTGATGGACAACCTGCGAGTCTGATATCTCTCTGGATCCTCGGAGCCCAACCTAGGTATGGAGGAGTGCAGGATGGGCTTTTCTTTCCCACTCGTAGCATAGCTTCTATTCTTAGGTTTGCATCCAAGGGCACAAGAGACCAGGGCTGCCAAGGGTCCTTCAGAATGTCCTAGTCACATCCAGCCTGATGACTTGAAGCTGCTTTGGTACCAGCTTCTTTCTCCTATCTTTCAACGTATTTGGGAAGAAGATTCTGGGGAATGTTTCTGTATAGCTTATCTTGTTATATGTCCATCCTGAAATTCAGGGCATTCCCTATAGATTCTAACTCTAATCCCTCTCTTTAAATCTCTGCTTGTTTTGTCTTCTCTTTTCCCTGTTCACGATGGAACAGTGTTGTGGTGGCCCCTCAACAACTACCACCTATTCAAGTCTATTTTCTACTTCTCTGAAAAAGAATGCTATGGGACTTCCCTGGTGGTCCAGTGGTTAAGACATTGCCTTCCAATGCAGGGTGTATGGGTTTGATCCCATATGCCCTGTGGCCAAAAAACCAAAACACAAAACAGGAGGAACATTGTAATAAATTTGATAAAGACTTAAAAAGGTTGCTCTAATTTGACTAATAAAAGACAATGCCATGTATTTTATACCTAGAAAAGCCTGTTCTCGTGATATTCTTCCTTATGCTACAGATATTGAGGTGAAATGAAGGAGAATTAGAAATTCGAGGAATGAGTCATTCGTAACTGGCTTTTGCTGCTCCTGAGAAAGAAGGAATGGAGCAGGACTTTAGCCCAAGTGATGCAATGATGCTGAGCCGTGTGCTCAGGCAGAGGAAACAGAAGGAACAGATGCACAGCAACAAAGGGCAGTCAGTGGTCGAGGAGAATAACAGAGGAACAGGCAAGCATCCAGGGAACTGCGTCTATCTCTGCTGCTGGGCATTTTCACTTAGCTCCTGCCCAGCTCACCAGGGTCACCTCTGGTCCTGATATAACCAAGTGTATTATTTTGATTTTGCTTATTTCTTATCTAAATCACCTGTCAGCTCTTCATTTCCTTACACATTCCCTCGTTTGTATTCCAAAATCACCTTTCTAATGCCACTTCCTTTCTTAATAAGCTTTAATGGCTCCTCATTGCCTATAAGATAAAACTGCATGCATAATTGACCATAATACAGTAGGCTAATAATAGCTGCCATTTAGTGAGCCCCTTTAAGGGTATCATGCTGAGTGCATTATATAGATGGTACCTAAACCTCACAACTATCCTGCAGGGTCAGTATAATTATTCCCATTATACAGATGAGGGATCTGAGTCTCCAAGAGATAAGGGACCTACCAAGTGGTGAAGTCTGGATTTAAACCCAGGATTTTTTTTTATTATTATTATTACTCCAAAGTCATTACCCTCACAGTAGAGTGTGTAAGTTGTGCTCATTCATCAAAACGTTCATACTTAATTGACATTAATGCATTTTTATCCACAAATGATTATGGGGAGACAAAAAGGGGAGCAATCAAATCTGTTAGAGATATGAAGGAGGGCTTGTCTTTGAAGGATAAAGAGAATTGTCTCAAGTAGTTGGAGTGTGGGTGTGTGTAGGATTGGAGTGAGAAAACAAATATTCAGCCCCAAATGAAGCATTCTGTCATAGCATATATGGAAAAGAAATCAAATTTCTCTAGGAGAAATGTTCTTTTCCGTAGATCCATTCCAAACCTATGAACTTAAAAGAAAAATCACATGATTCACTCTAATTTCTTATACAGAAGGAAATGCTGGTTTGGGGAGGGTAGTCATATATATTTTGTCTTAGAAAGTAGATTTCTAAGCCCCGTAAAGAGGTATTTCTTCATAAGACAGCGAGTCTAGTCTCTAGAGAAGAGCATACATCCAGGGAATTATCAAAGCTGTCACCTGAATCTTCCTTTCACTGGACTCTCCAAGTAGGTGAAGCATACTAAACATTTGGTGGGAGGCACTCCCAGGGGGCGCTAGTAGTAAAGAACTCATCTGCCAATGCAGGAGACATAAGAGACCCGGGTTCGATCCCTGGGTTAAGAAGACCCCCTAGAAGAGGGCATAGCAATCCACTCCAGTATTCTGGCCTGGAGAGACCCATAGACAGGGGAGCCTGGCAGGCTAAGGTCCATAGCATTGCAAAGAGTAGGACTCGACTGAAGCCTCTTAGCACGCACACTCACTGTCTGAAGGGAGAAAGGATCCAGGTGACGGTAGATGGGCAAGAGTCTCCATCATTATCTGTGAGCCTCTGACATCCCATAATAGTGGCCATCTCACACTCACCATGGACCACCCGGCTTGAGAGGAGGAAGACCCTTCTGTAGTCCTCTGATGTCTACTGCCCATGAGACAGGACCTGCCTTTGAACGTGTCCATTTCACGTGATGTCTGGGAAATGGAGAAATGGTTTTTCCACTTAGTGTTCTGACAGAGGCAGAGACTGATGCCTCCTTCTGATGCAAACATGAGTGAGTGAAAAATAACTAACCGACTCTAAGAAAACCCTTCTGAATATGCCAGCATTCTTCCAGAAACAAACACAATTGACTCAAACACAAAACACACACACCTTTTCCTGTCAAATCCTGTTCCTCCTAACTCAGTTCCTCAAGGTGGCTGCAATCTTTGCTTTCTCTGTCCCTGTTATCTGTGCCATTCTTGCTGGGACTCATAAGAAATAATGTTCTTTCGTTTTCCTTCAGAGTTCAGACATGTCCTCTTGTGAAATTACCATGATTTTCCCCTCTTGTTTTTCTTTATGTGTTCCCTTCAAACACGTAGCAAAATCATCTCAGATAAACTGGAAACAATTTAGCTTACTGTGTTGAGCCAACGGATACGTTCCAGGCCCCATTTCAGGTATCATTTCAAATTCCTTCTTTCATATAGTGTTGGTGTTCTCTGATCATTTTCCTTGGCCTTTTCAATATATTATTTTTAGAAACTCAGAAGTTATAAGATGATTCCTTGAGTTTCCTAACATGATTTATTCTATTTCAGAGAAATGGCTACAGAAATACACCCACAGCTTCTATTTTCTCTCTCAACTTGCAATGGGACAGACAATTATTGACCTTTTTGGATCAGATAATTATGGAAGCGTAAGGGGAGCACCAAGGGCTATATACTCCTGCTTCTCCCTTTTCATTGTGACTTCACCAATACAGACTGCAGACCTTTGTTTTGGTAGCTAAAGCTCCTCTGTTCAACTAAGAGCTACTGAAATCTGTGCACAGTGTAGACCCCTGCTCTGCAACAGGAGAGACCACCGCAATGAGAGGCCACCGCAATGAGAAGCCCCTGCACTTCAACAAGAGTAGCTCCAGCTCACCACAACTCGTAACCCCTGCTTGCTGCAGCTACAGAAACCCCATGCAGCTACGAAGACCCAGCACACCCAAAAAGAATATAAATGTTTTAAAAATGCCCCATGCCAATCTGAAAAAAAAAAAAAGCTATACAGGTAAATAACAGTTAGGGAGTTTTGGCCACATTCCTGGTTCTCATCTCCTTAAGGTCCACCATCATTGACCTTGTATTCTTGAAGTGTTTAATAGCTTTTCCAAAGATTTTCATTGTAGGCACTCTAAATGCAACTGATGCAAATGTTGTAAGTGTGACCTTAAGAATTTTCTCTAAGAAGATTGATCACAGAAGGCAATATACCTGGTCTCCATTTCTCATGCCTTCATTTTCCATCAAGTTGAGCTTGAGCAGATCAAGTGTCTTTCCTGACCTTTGTATCCTCCTCTGGAAAAGATAATGTCAGATGAAACTCTCCTGAAGACCCTCCAAACCCTAATCAAGTGACTACAGCATCTGGTGGGTGACATTCGCTATCAACAGCCAGCGGCACAAGTCTTTTATCCTCCTAAGGCAAAGCAAACTAAAGAGAGTTTGTAAAACGACAGACAAAGCATAAGCTCTGTAGGCTGTAATCACAGAGGCAAAGGGTGTCGGGTAAGTAATAGGAGACATTTGTGATGTATAAGGAAAAAACAGCAATCCATCCACAGTGGTCACTCACCCACCCAGGCAAAGACCTCAGAACAATCATGTCCCTAAACAGTTCTGCTTCCATCTCTTCCTCCATCTCTGTTTTTATTGCAATTAAGACTTTGAAGTCTTAATTGCATTTTATTTTAGTTGTTTTATTTTGGACTGCGAGATTATTGCATCAGAGATGAATAATTTTGTATGCTCGGAGCAAAACTGGATGGTCTATCTGACTCCTTTTTTTTTTTTTTAATGACACCCTCTGCCCAGATTCATTTTTCCTCTGCTCTCACTGGTTGTCCTTTTTCTACTCCTGTGTCTCAGGTAAGACGTTTTGGTCAGGTTGTGTTTTCCACCTGCCCCCTTGTAGCTCTTAAAATGAGCCCCACGCACTCTGCCCCATGTCCATCACTAAGGGGACTTTGCTTCAGGAGGGCATGTGGCTTAAGGTATTCCTTAGCGCTAAATTTAACTTTACACCTGCTACCTCAAACAAATCATTCTCCTTCTCTATTTGTGCCTGCATTTTGCCTCATATGAAATGGAGATAATAACACTTACCTTCTGCAACCCACCAGGGTGTTATGAGGATTAATTAAAGTCCTTTGAAGATGACAAGTCTTGAATATAGTTATTATTAGCTGAGCAAACTGCCTGTTTTAATACCAAGGGTCTCTGGGCAGGTCAGACAAGCTCCCTTAAGCGCAGCCCTCACTCTCATTTTTCCCATATTACTTTCAGCCAGCTCGAACATGTAGAGGACCTGGGGGTGTTCTTTGGAGAATGTGCTTTTTCAATGGGATTAAGCTGCATAAATAATTGAAAAGTGCCAGTGTGTGTGCCCGAAGAGTGCAAAGCCCTTTCTCATCACTTTCCGCCTGCTCAGCCACCTCCACGCAGCAATGACTCAGAGCCTTCCTCAGTTTTCCGAGGGAAGCAGTGCAGTGCAGAGGCCAGTGCTAATTAATTCTTGGCATATGCACACTATCTCGCTCACTGCAAAATATTTCACAAAGTGGAATGTACCAAAACAAAGAAGACTAGCTATTTCAATGATGGAAAAACAGAGGTAGTAAGATATAAGTCTACTTCCCAAAGACAAACAGGGGGAAAAAAATGAAATTTTGATTCTAAAATTTACATTGGCACTTCCCTGGCAGTCCAGTGGTTTAAAGTCCACCTCTCAATTCAGGGGGTGCAAGTTCACTCCATCATTGGGGAGCTAAAATCCTACATGACTTGTGGCAAAAAAATCGAAACATAGAACAGAAGCAATATTGTAACAAACTCAATAAGGACTTTTAAAAAATGGTCTCTATCAAAAAAAATCTTTAAAATAAACCACAGGTTTTTGAGTTGGAGGTTTAAAAGATAGCATTTTAAAATTTGAAATTGTCCATCCTTGACCTTGTTTCTACTCTTTTTAACAGTAGTTTGGTAACTGTACAGCCTGGGAAATAATAGGAAACCTAAGAGGACTCTCAAACTTCTGGCTGTTTCTCACCTGCCCCAATTTATATCTTCTCATTATCAGGTAAAAACCCTATTTGAGGGGTCCAGGTTTCTTAAAGCATGTTGATCACAGTGTGTCACAAACAGTCTAGACACAGTCTAACCAGCATGAAACGAAATGAGATTTCTACCCTATGTTCTAAACAATATGATCTTACATCAGACACAAAATACTGATGACTCGTATTACATTTAACATCAACTAACATTCAATTTTCACTTTCATACATTGGAGAAGGAAATGGCAACCCACTCCAGTGTTTTTGCCTGGAGAATCCCAGGGATGGGGGAGCCTGGTGGGCTGCCGTCTATGGGGTCGCACAGAGTTGGACACGACTGAAGCGACTTAGCTGCAGCAGCAGCAGCAACATTGCCCCATGAGTTTCACCTCCTGCTAATAAAGGACTTCTTTCCTCTGTCTTGTCTTTTTGACCTATATGCAAGACTCCACATTTATGGGTATTTATTTAGCATTCTGGTCTTAGCCTGGTTTCCTCTGCTTGATTAAATCTTTATCAACCCTAACCTGTCCATGCAGGTTGTTAGTTAACTTTTTCTACCAGCAGTGAGAATGTTGATCCTTCCATCTCCTTTGCAGATGGCTAGTCTGCAGGGGAAGACCACTCAGGAAAAATAAAAGCAAGGCAGAAGCATGAGGGAGAGTTAATAAATAAAGTCTGCAGAGGATAATGATGGAGACAGGACAGTTGAAAATTTCCTGGGTCTTCCCTGGTGGTCCAGTAGTTAAGAACCTGCCTTCCAATGCAGGGGATGCAGGTTCAATTCCTGGTTGGGGAACGAAGATCCCACATGCAGCGGGACAACCAACACTGTGCAGCAAACTGTGAAAGATCCTGAAAAATGCAACCAAGACTAGATTCAGGCAAAATGATGATAAATAAATATTTAAAAATAAAAAATATCCTACTCTCTTACCATATCTTTCTAAAAGTGTCAGTGTTACAAAAAAGGAAGAATTTAACCTTTTGCCAGATCACACAATAGCAACATGACTGCTATCAGATGAAATGTGTACATTTCTAATTTTTCAGGTAATTTCTCTAACTTGTTATAGCTTCGTTTTCCCTAGGTCATTTCACCTTTACATTTCCCATCCAAATACTGAAAAAGCCTCACTAATTTAGGGCAAAAAGTTTTTAATGACTCATATTGAGGATTCCTACTTACTTTTTCCATTCCTGGGAATCCTTAATGATGTGGAAGCTATTCCATTATTTTCTGGGGATCTAATTGTTGCATTGCCTACTGTCAAGCCACTAGTTCCCTGACTACCGAGCTTTATTTGGCTCTTAAAAGTTCACCTCTCTACCCTTTTTTTGGAAATAAAGCCGGGGATTGTCTTTCATTTCTATTTTCATTAAAAAACTTTAATGCACTGCCATTTTCCCCTCTTGCCTGCAATGATTGCACAAAGAACCAAACGGCAGCCAAGAAAGAGTCTTAAGGAATCCTTAGAGAAATAAGAGAAGTCATAATTGAATAATCTGCCACCAACAGTTATTATCAGGGTTACAGTCTTTCCAATGTACCTTCATGCCAGAGTGCAGGGTTATAAATAGACATGTGCTCTGGGAAAAGGAAGAATTAAGCTAAGAGAGAGAGTGAAGACAATGTAAGAAGGTAAAGCGTGTCTTATAAAAAGCCAAAGCTTTAAAAAATTAAAGTTGTAATAGCACGAAGATTGCCTTTTAAATTGTCAAAGGGAGATTCTCTTCTCTGAAATCCAGTTTAGGTTAATGGCCTGAGGAAGACTTGGCTCCAGCCTCCCTGTGAATGTATAAATTAGGTTTGAGCAGCGCTTGCTGGAGGCTCTCCGCACGTCTCAGAAAGAGGCCTGATGCCATCTTTCTTCTTAAATCAACAATAATATCATAGCTAGATAATTTAAAACCTATTAGCAATAATCATTGTTAACAGGAAAAACAGTGTGGACTATATTAGAATAATCCAAGCAAACAAGAGAGGAATGCCAACCACTTGCAGTTCCTTTTTGACTTGAGTGTGGGCTCAGAGAAAAATGGTGCCCGTGGTGCAGGTTTGTGTCCAAATAATATGACGATTATTACTTTCCTGGTGGCTGGGTGAAGAATCAGTCTGCCAATGCAGGAGACCTGGGTTTGATCTCTGGGTCAGGAAGGTCCTCTGGAGAAGGGAATGGCTAACCATGGGATTTTCTTGACTGGAAAACCCCATGGGCAAGCGAGCCTGGTGGGCTGCAGTCCATGGGATGGCAAAAGAGTTGAACAAGACTCAGTAACTAAACTACAACAACAATAATATGATAATCGGAAGAATGGTAAATTAACCAAGCAGATTTCTCGGCCATCCTCACTCTGTGTTCCTTCCTCATCCCCCTCCAGCATCCCTAGGGTACATAAATATTGACTTCACCACTAAATATCTCACAACTGTTAATTCCTGTGATGTTTTACTTTTAGGCCACACTTTTCATTTGGCCGTTAGAGCCTGATGAGAAATCTGTGGCAGGGCGTGGGGAGGTGTGGGTGGGAGAGGCCCGTCTGCACTGGGCACATCCTCTGGGTTTATAGCTTGCTTGCAAGCCTGGATTCCTGTCTGCAATGTGAGTCTTCATAAAAGTTTATGGACACACAGTCCTCACTTTTGCCCCTGAGGACTGTTGTTTGCCTTAGGGATTTTTCATTAGGCTACTTAACCCCTAGAAAGAGAGAAATAGGCTCGAGATATAGAGATTGGAGGAAGTAATAAAAAGGAAAATAGTGGGATAGGATACAGAGCGTTGCATATTACAAGGACAACCTATGAAGTAATGAGACAGAGTTTCTCCCTTGGGTAATGGAAAACTGTCTCATGACCTACACAGCACAGGTTTCTCCTGTGGGTCTCTACATCAGTGTCTGTGCGTTCAAGTGAGTCTGTGCGAGGGGCGAGAAAGTAAGAGAGAGAATCAGCTGGGAAGAACAGGCTTCTGTTGAACCTCTTTAAAGGAAAAACAGAGAGATGATCATGTTAAGTGAATAAGTCAGCCAAACCCGGAATATTCATTAGAGGGACTAATGCTGAAGCCCCAATACTTTGGCCACCTGATGTGAAAAGCCAACTCATTGGAAAAGACCCTGATGCTGGGAAAGATTGAAGGCAGGAGGAGAAGCAGATGACAGAGGATGAGATGGCTGGATGGCATCACCACCTCAATGGGCATGAGTTTGAGCAAACTCCTGGGGACAGTGATGGACAGGGAAGCCTGGTGTGCTGCAGTTCATGGGGTTGCAAAGAGTCAGACATGACTTGATAGCAAACAACGACAACAAAAGTCACATAGAGAAAGATAAATATCATATGATATCACTTATAAAAATGACACAAAAGAACTTATTTACAAAACAGAAGTAGACTCATGATATTGTAAGCAAATTTATGTTTTACTAAAGGGGAAATGGGAGGGAAGGATAAATTGGGAATTTGGGATTAATATGTGCACACTACTATAAACAAAATAGATAAATAACAAATACCTACCGTACAGCACAGGGTATTATATTCAATATCTTGTAGTAACTTAGAAAAGAATATGAAAAATACATATTCTTTTATGTATATATGTATTCATATATACATATATGTATATATGTGTTTATATATATGTATACATACATACAGATATAACTGAAACACTTTGCCATGCACCTGAAATGAACACAACATGGCAGATTAACTTTATTTCAATAAAAATGGCTAAATTAAAAAACATGAAAAATACATGAGTGTTTGGCACAATTTCCATCAAAGACCATCCTTCTGTGAATTGGTAGAAGACTTTACTGTCTCCATATGACACATTAGACTACTTCTTCAGGGCTGGACAGCCAGTAGAGTATTATAATATTATCTTAGATTAGCTAATAGAAAATCCTATAGGCCTTCATGTTTCCAAAAAAAATGGGAATTTAAAAGTCAAGTTAAAAACGAAAGTTCTCCTAGATGTTTATAGACACTTTTATAAGCTCTTTATTATCATTTTCTAATTTACTGGATTTTACCATATGCAAAATGGGCAGATCTTAAGCTTCATAAATAACATTTTCCTACTTATGGAGATGTTGTCTTGTGTGCTTTGTGCCCAGTTGCTCAGCTGTGTCTGACTCTTTGCAACTCCATGGACTACAGCCCACCAGGCTCCCTTGTCTGTGGAATTCTCCAGGCAAGAATACCAGAGTGGGCTGCCATTTCCTCCTCCAGTGGATCTTCCCAATCCAGGGACTGAACCCACATCTCCTGTGTCTCCTGCATTGGCAGGCATGGTCTCTACCATTAAGCCACCTATCGATGTTGGATATAACAGCATTTAAGGCCCAAGCAGTGGGCCTGTCCTATTTCCATGCCTTCTGTCTCCCAAAAAGATGCAATTAGCCCTGGTTCATTTTTCAATTTAGTCAGTTGAACATTGAGGTATGCCAACTTTTTCTATTGTTAGTAATTTTATTTATTTCTAGCGGTCATTCAGAGAGCTCCCTTCCTGAACAACAACATTGAAAAAAACCAAGTGTCTCTTATCTTGCTTTAATAGAATTGCTTGCAATTTTATCTTATGTCTCCTGCTTGTGTCTATGGTTAATTTAAATGTTTTGATAGCTTCCTTCTTAAAAACTCACTACTCTATTGACTCATTGGTAGGCTGAATTTTTACCACTGAGCCACTTGGGAAGCCCAGAAATGAAATTAGTTGAACTTGAATTTATTTTTTGTTGATAGTAACAGCTAGATTCTGGAGTGGGATGTAGTCCATATGAACCTGTGGTTTTCGAGGGGAAAAATGTTTGTGTGCCATAAGAAAGGTGAAAAGGAATGCCCATGCTAATAATCGTGCACAAAACAAAATTGACCACATCAATCGTGGTATCTTATAAGGGACAATGATAAATGTCCCCAAATCTTTTAAGAGAGAAAAGCCTTTGGGGAATGGCAGTTGGGTACAATTTCGCCTAGAATTTAGAGAAATAGACATGTAACTTGATGTCCAAGAGAATTTGACTGAAATCTGAACACTCAGGGCTGGAAGTCTCGATAGCTTGGCATTCCTTCCAAATCTCAAAATTCAATTTTCAGTGGGTCAGTAAAAGGCATTTCCTCTCTCTGAACTTGAGTTCCTCCAGGAAATAGGAATAATTAAAATCAGTGCTCTGATCCAATAAATCAATCCTATCAGTGGATTCAGTGCGCTGTCCTCATCCCAGTAAATTGTCACCAAATACATTTATCCAAGGACTTCTGTTGGTTGCTGCTATTTCAGGGGTAATAAAACAACTGCCACAAGTGCATTTTACAAGTACATATTGAGCACTTATTGTATTCTAGATACTGTTCTAGTTACTGACATATAGAGAATATAGGATAGATAGGTTTATGAAATTCAGGGCACTTTCATTCTAAGAGAAGGAAGATAGATCATAAACATTTCACATGAATTTCTCCAAGAATTTTCTTTATCTGAATTTATTCACACAGTGACTGCACAAGATAAGTGTATAATAACGGTCAGGCTGAGGTTAATTACACATGTAACCTTAGGTCACCTGAATCATCTGAATCCTTGCTTTTGAGGCTCTGTACTTGTCAGACACCTGGTAGTTTTCATAGACAACTCATCTGTACTCTCGTGTCATTTCTGTTTAGGATGAGACCTGGTGTCCTGCATTGCTCTGGTTGTTAATCATGAATTTCACCTTAAAAAATATTTATCTTTGGCTGCGTCAGATCTTAGTTGCAGCATGCAGAATCTTCACTGTCGTAAGTGGACTTAGTTGCCCCATGGCACGTGGGCTCTTGGCTCCCAGATGAGGGATTTGAACCCATGTTCCTTGCATTGGAAGGCAGATTCTTAACCACTGGACCACTAGGGGAGCCCCATGAATTTTGTCTTGAGTGACTGTTATTTTGCCACTCTGCTCAGAGCCATTCTCTGGACAGTTGGTTGGTCGTGACCATGGTGTTTCCATGCCTCCAACAGTCTGCTCTCTTCTGTTTGGCACAGACTGATGCTGGCCGTACTGCCACTGATGACTGTTGATACTTCTATGTCTGCTGTTCACATGGTACAAGTGCTTCCTGGGCTGTGTGCCTATGTCAGTAGCCCCTATAATGTTATAACATCTACCATGAAAATCACTGACATAGCGATTCTCCAGTGATCCTTCACTATGGATGTTCAGTGGTCACTACCCAGAGTGTCCCAGCACTCACTGTTGCTATTACCTTTCAGGCCACAATTGCTCACACTATTTTTTCAAGTTTAGAAGCAATTGTTCTTTCTCTGGGCTGTTCAGTAGGTTTGCTTGGGCCCTGAGATCTATCCTTTACACACACACATCTGTTCATTCCCTAAGACACACATATCTGAGTGTGTAAATTTTGAAAATCCACCATTTGGTTATCTGAAACATTTCAGTCTTTTATTCTCATCTCTGCATTCCAGGTTCATCTATTTCATGGTCGATTTTCTAACAGAGGTCCCTGAAATCCAAATAGGGACACACAATTTAAACAAGCATGAACTTGGATCCTAAGTGTATGCATGATTCAGGAAGATCCTAGCTTTCATGTGAATCAGTGGATCATAGAGACAGAAGACAGAAATCACATAAAGTGAGTAAAGTGAAGTCGCTCTGTTGTGTCTGACTTTTTGGAACGCATGGACTGTAGCATACCGGTCTCCTCCATCCATGGAATTTTCCAGGCAAGAGTAACTGGAGTGGGTTGCCATTTCCTTCTGCAGGGGATTTTCTCGACCCAGGGATCGAACCCGGGCCTCCCACATTGCAGGCAGATGCTTTACCATCTGAGCCACCAGGGAAGCTCATGAAAACTTTTGCATGATTCCTCCTAGTGGCCTGTGAACCTCGCCATATAGTTTACAGGAGGAGAACAAATTCGTTTTGATAAAAAGTTTTAGTGTTTCTCCAGAAATTATTCACAACAGAGATTCTGTCCTTATTCTTAGTCTATCACCCCTTTAATTCAGCTTATCATTTTCTCACCACAACAGATTTTTGAAATATCTGTTGCCTCATTTTTACCTTTGAGGTACTGCAGTTTAGATCATGTAAATGAAAGCAGTAGAAAGCTCATAAATTTTAACTCAAAATTCAGGCTGCTTACATTGTGCCATAGTGCCAGTGAATATATCTACCCTACTGTTGCACATTCGCTAAGTCGTGTCCAACTCTTTGCAACCCCATGGACTATAACCCATAAGATTCCTCTGTCCATGGGATTTCCCAGGCAAGAATACCACAGTGGGTTGCCATTTTCTTCTCTAATTTAGCCTGTAACATATGTATTAAGGATCATAACTGCCTCTAAAGTAGATGGACTCAGAAAAGCTAAGGGAGACACTGTTTGACTTTGTGAACCCCTTAGGTCCCTAAGATAACAAAGCCATTCTTACTCTGGTGGGGGTGGGGAGGGGGTGGAGGGTTGGAGGAAGCCTTAAGAAATGATCCTCTTTCCTTCTTTCACTACATCCTTTTCAGTAAGAGGCCACTGCTGAGGTCCAGCCCCGGCTGATCCAGGGTATTCGAAGCGGGGGACGGCGTCAGCGAGGATCAGGATACAATAGCTTTAATTAGATATTAACTAGAGATATAAAGAGTAATAGAATGAGGATAGCTCAGTAGGAAAATTCAGTGGAGAAAAGAGGCTGAGTAGCTTGGTTTACGCGGGAGACCAATAAAACTTCAAGACAAGAAGTTTGCACCACTTACGTAGGCCACAGGCGTCCTTCAGTTCTCCCAAAGGGGAGGAGATGCTGAGGCCTCCCTGGTTGGATCTTAGAAGTCCAGGCGTGATTAGTAAGCAATATTATTGAGTTCCGCGCTCCAGATGGAGACTCAGCCAGAGTTTGAGAGAGAGAGCAACATGGAGAGACCAGTCTTTCGAGGAACTGATCCCAATTCTTTATTTTCCATGGTCTACTTTTATACACTGAGATGTTATACAAAAGTCACGTGGGTTCAGCAGTCCTGACTTTTATCAAAGTCAGGTGCTTCATACAAATGTATACAGAGATCTTAGTGGTGTTACATCATCTTCTGGCCAGGGGGCCTGCTGACAATTTATGACCCTCTCCTTGTGACAGCGGTCGGTCAACCAGAACACTTATTTCTCCAGGGGTGATTATTCTTAAAACAAACTCCACCTTCCAAAGGTACTAGATAAAGTTACATTCCTATAGGGTGAGGGTGTAGTGGGTTTTAATTAAAGAGAGAATTTACTTAGCCTAAGGTCTAACGTGATTAATATCAAAGGTTAATACTTATTTCTTCTATATATTCATTAATATGTGTAAGGGCAGGGGATGTGGAGACTTAGCAGCAAACATTGGCTCAACAAATGAAAAACCCTTCACCAATACAATTTCTAATCAGCCCACTATACTTATACTAATAGTTTTATAACTTCTCTAAAGAACCTGTTTTTAGAAGGTTAAGCATCTCGTGCCTCTCATGGTTGGGAGGCTGTGAGCAATCACATGTGGCCGGATAAGCCTGTCAGGCAAGCTAGAGAACCTTCAGAGGAGTTTGTAGGTTAAAACACTATCATACCCAGGAGCTGTAAGTTAACTCTTTTTTCAGAGAGAGGTAGTGGGGGACAGCCCCCCGTAAAGTCAGAGGTGTAGGTGAGAGCACAAAGTAGTAAAGTAGGCAGGCTCTGGTTATAGGGGTAGGTGCTCTAGGATTTCCAGGGGGACTCCTGAGGCTCGATCCTGCCTTTGCGTATGTCGAGCCTCCTTTCTCATGACCTTTGCCACGGGTGGAGTGCCTCATGCTGGCCCCAACAGGCCACCCTGGGAAAGCTGATACATCTTGCTTACTTAGTGCAAAGTGCAGCTATAACAATTCCTTACCAAGTTGCATTGGCCTATCTCTCAAGAGTGGTTTCTTATCAAAATGTGAATACTTGAAAGACAGGATGATGATGCCTAAGGTCTAGCCCTCCATCAGCTTTGATAAACAACGATAAGTCCATTCTGGGATTAAAAACAAAATCCCTGTCTCAATTTCTCTGACAAGGATAAATAGATGCTGAGGACCCGAGAACCATGGAGACAATGGAAGAAAATCTAGAGCATCCTAGTTTTAGGGAATTCTTTCAAGGACATTCAGTTGGGCATGCTACGTTTTATGTTATGCTGCTGGCACGTAGATTATATTAACACATTGTTTTTAAAGATTTTCTTTTCTTTAATTTTTTAAAAATTGTATTTTTATTTATTTATCTGTAGCTGTACTGGGTTATTTGTTGCATCACCTGGGCTTTCTCTAGGTGCAGCGAGTGGGGGCTACTCTCTAGTTGTGCACCAGCTTCTCATTGTGGTGGCTTCTCTTGCTGTGGCCACCTGATGGGAAGAGACAACTCATTGGAAAAGACCCTGATGCTGGGAAAGGCTGAGGGCAAGAAGAGAAGGGGACAACAGAGGACCTGATGGTTAGATAGCATCACCAATTCTACGGACATGAATCTGAACAAACTCTGGGAGATAGTGAAGGACAGAGGAGCCTGACATATTGCCGTCTATGAGATCACAAAGAATTGGACATGACTTAGTGGCTGAACAATAAAAACAACTCTTGTTGCAGAACGCAGGCTCTAAAGCACAAGATCAATAGTTGTGGCATACGGGCTTAGTTGCTCTAAGGTGTGTGGGATCTTCTCAGACTAGGGATTGAACCTGTGTTCCCTGCATTGGCAGAAGGATTCTTATCCACTGAACCACCAGGGATGTCCTAGATTATTTGTTGTGGATCTTGTTTGTTGTTGCCGAGTAAGGATGGGAAGCTACTCAAGAAAGTACACCGCCTCCATGTGGCCATGACCTCAGGTGGTAGACATTGCATTTTGCCTCCAGGTAAGTAAAATTGCCCAGCAACACAATAAAGAATATCACATAGCCTGAGGCTGACTGGCTACATATACACACATAGAAAATGCTGTATAAAAAACCAGAGCCCTAGAATATGACCCACTTTAACCTAAGGATAACCAATATCCTTAAGGTGGATAATGAAGAGAGACCATGGGTATCTATAGTGTAGGTTATCAGATATCAGATGCACCAACAAGAAAGTTTGGATTCCCATTGCTATTGGCTGGGCTACTGGAAATCTAGTCCTTCCTACATATTTCAGAGTGGAATAATCTGAAAAATACAACCCCTTTCTTCATTCTTCCACTATCCACATCCCTGCCTCTCTGGAGGTTTCATATATCCTTGTAGGATGAGGTATGACTATGTCACGGAAAGAGGAACGAGTCTTTTCTAAGCTCTGAAGCCCCAGCTCAAATCCATGGGGCTAGATGACATCAGATGGTTTGATCCATATAATCCCATAGGGAATAAAATGGAATTTTATTTCTTTAAAATTGTCAGTGTATTTTTCTCTCATTAAAATGTGTTTTCTTTTCATTTTGTTGATGGTTCTGAATTTGTTTGGTCCCCAGGGGAGGAACTCGAGGTTTGTATGTTCTTTATTATTTAGCTTTATGCTTTTTTGAACTTCATTTGAAAGTGCTACCTTGTTTTGGGAATCAAACTAACTACCCAAAGCATTAATGTAGCATGAATCCATAACTGTCTGAGGCCCAAAGGGATGTCTGTGTGACACGTGGATTACTCTAGAGGCCTCTGTTACTCCTTTGAGTTGTTTTAAAGTCCATGAAGACAATGTGGGCTAAATGCTCTCAAATGATTTCATAAAAATAGAGAAAGAAGACACAGTATGTCTGCAAATTACTGGGACATTAGAGTCTGTTTTATCATTAGAAGGTTCACAACTGACTTCAGTAGTAATCAGCTTGTGCTCACCTTGGAAAGTGGTCAGTCCCTCTTGCTTTAGGAAAGGCCTTCAGCTTGCCGTCAGTGGAAAGATGATGTCCGGCATTGATAGCAGGCCCTTATTCTGCTTTATTTCCCGAGCCTTTCCTGTAAGTGCCTGTTTGTCATGATGAATCTGAGTCCCTCTCAGAGGCCATGTCTCATCACTGCGTGGTTCAGAGAAGTCAGACACAGCATGCAGAGCCCACTGCAAATGAAGCCTCGTCCCCAGGAACAGTTGCCACCAGGGATGAACCTGGGCTTTGTGGGCCCTCAAATTTACGAACATTGAGGCAATCTCTCAAAGAAAAACAATAAAAGTTTGCAAATACAAAAATTAAGTACATTGACTTGGAAGGGGCCTGATAAAGTAAGTGATATTAATAAATCTCAGGAGCTTCATGTAAACCCACCTGTAGTATTTGCCTTTGCTCCCTGTGCTCATGCATAAAACTGCCCACGCCGATGATCACTTCAGTGCTCCATTAAAAAAGAAAAAACTGTTACTTTACAACGCTGTGTTAGTTTCTGCTGTACAGCAACATGAGTCGGTCATATCTATCTATCCTCTCTCTCTCTCTCTATCTCCACTTCCTCTTGAGTCTCTTCCCCTCCCACTTCCCACCTCTCTAGGTCATCATGTAGCACTGGGCTGAGCTCCCTGCTCTACACAGCACCTTCTCACTAGTTCTCTATTTTACACACAACAGTGTATATATGCCAACGTTACTTTCTCAATTCGTCCTACCCTCTCCTTCCCCTGCTGTGTTCACAAGTCTGTTCTCTACATCTGCATCACCAATTCTTCCCTGCAAATAGTTTCATCAGTACTGTTTTTCTGCTGCTGCTGCTGCTGCTGCTAAGCCGACTCAGTCGTGGCCGACTCTGTGTGACCCCAGAGATGGCAGCCCAGGCTCCCCCAGAGAATACCAGGCTCCCCCAGAGAATACCAGGCTCCCACGTCCCTGGGATTCTCCAGGCAAGAATACTGGCGTGGGTTGCCATTTCCTTTTCCAATGCATGAAAGTGAAAAATGAAAGTGAAGTCGCTCAGCCGTGTCCTACTCTTAGCGACCCCATGGACTGTAGCCCACCAGGCTCTTCCATCCATGGGATTTTCCAGGCAAGAGTACTGGAGTCGGGTGCCATTGCCTTCTCTATTTTTCTAGACTCCATATATATGCAATATATATATATAGGTATTATATACATAAATATATAAATATACATATAGGGTATAATATGCAGAAGGCAATGGCAATCCACTCCAGTACTCTTGCCTAGAAAATCCCATGGACAGAGGAACCTGGTAGGCTGCAATCCCAGGGATGGGGGAGCCTGGTGGGCTGCCGTCTACGGGGTCGCACAGAGTCAGGCACGACTGAAGCGACTTAGCAGCAGCAGCAGCAGGGTATAATATACATTATTTGTTTTTCTCTTTCTCACTTCAATCTGTATGACAGACTCTGAGACCATCCACATCACTACAAATGACTCCATTTCATTCCTTTTCATGGCTGTGTAATACATATACATATGTGGTATATACATACCACTACTTCTTTATCCGTTTATCTGTTGATGTACATCTAGGTTGCCTCCATGTCCTAGCTACTGTCAGTAGTGCTGCAACGAATATTGGATACATGTGTCTTTTTAAATAGTGCTTTATTCAGGGTCTATGCCCAACAGTGGGATTGCTGGTATTCCTGGTTTTTTAAGGAACCACTGTACTGTTTTCCATAATGGCTGTATCAGGTTACCTTCCAACAGGAGGGTTCCCTTTTCTCCACATCCTCTCCAGAATTTATTGTTAGTAATTTTCTGTTAGTTAGTTTGGTTGTTTTTGATGATGGCCATTCTGATAAGTATGAGGTGATATCTCATTGTAGTTTGGATTTGAATTTCTCTAATAATGAGTGCAGTGCTTTTTGATTTGCAGTAAGAAGTAAAATACTATACACTGTCTTCAGTTCAGTTCAGTTCAGTTGCTCAGTCATGTCCAACTCTTTGCGACCCCATGAATTGCAGCACGCCAGGCCTCCCTTGTCCATCATCAGCTCCCGGAGTTCACCCAAACTCATGTCCATCGAGTAGGTGATGCCATCCAACCATCTCATCCTCTGTCGTCCCCTTCTCCTCCTGCCCCCAATCCCTCCCAGCATCAGAGTCTTCTCCAATGAGTCAATTCTTTGCATCAGGTGGCCAAAGTACTGGAGTTTCAGCTTTAGCATTATTCCTTCCAAAGAAATCCCAGGGCTGATCTCCTTCACAATGGACTGATTGGATCTCCTTGCAGTCCAAGGGACTCTCAAGAGTCTTCTCCAACACCACAGTTCAAAAGCATCAATTCTTTGGTGCTCAGCTGTCTTCCTAGTCCAACTCTCACATCCGTACATGACCACTGGAAAAACCATAGCCTTGACTAGACGGACCTTTGTTGGCAAAGTAATGTCTCTTTTTTTGAATATGCTGTCTAGGTTGGTCATAACTTTCCTTTCAAGGAGTAAGTGTCTTTTAATTTCATGGCTACAGTCACCATCTGCAGTGACTTTGGAGCCCAGAAAAATAAAGTCCGACACTGTTTCCCCATCTATTTCCCATGCAGTGATGGGACCAGATGCCATGATCTTCGTTTTCTGAATGTTGAGCTTTAAGCCAACTTTTTCCACTCTCCTCTTTCACTTTCATCAAGAGGCTTTTTAGTTCCTCTTCACTTTCTGCCATAAGGGTAGTGTCATCGGCATATCTGAGGTTATTTATATTTCTCCCGGCAATCTTGATTCCAACTAGTGCTTCTTCCAGTCCAGCGTTTCTCATGATGTACTCTGCATAAGAGTTAAATAAGCAGGGTGACATATACAGCCTTGACATACTCCTTTTCCTATTTGGAACCAGTCTGTTGGTCCACGTCCAGTTCTAACTGTTGCTTCCTGACCTGCATACAGATTTCTCAAGAGGCAGATCAGGTGGTCTGGTATTCCCATCTCTTTCAGAATTTTCCACAGTTTATTGTGATCCACACAGTCAAAGGCTTTGCCATAGTCAATAACGTAGAAATAGATGTTTTTCTGGAACTCTCTTGCTTTTTCCATGATCCAGAGGATGTTGACAATTTGATCTCTGATTCCTCTGCCTTTTCTAAAACCAGCTTGAACATCTGGAAGTTCACGGTTCATGTATTGCTGAAGCCTGGCTTGGAGAAGTTTGAGCATTACTTTACTAGCCTGTGAGATGAGTGCAATTATGCAGTAGTTTGAGCATTCTCTGGCATTGCCTTTCTTTGGGATTGGAATAAAAACTGCCCTTTTCCAGTCCTGTGGCCACTGCTGAGTTTTCCAAATTTGCTGGCATATTGAGTGCAGCACTTTCACAGTATCATCTTTCAGGATTTGAAATAGCTCCTCTGGAATTCCATCACCTCCACTAGCTTTGTTCGTAGTGATGCTTTCTAAGGCCCACTTCACATTCCAGGATGTCTGGCTCTAGGTCAGTGATCACACCATCATGATTATCTGGGTCATGAAAATCTTTTTGTACAGTTCCTATGTGTATTCTTGCCACCTCTTCTTAATATCTTCTGCTTTTGTTAGGTCCATACCATTTCTGTCCTTTATTGAGGAGATCTTTGCATGAAATGTCCCTTGGTATCTCAAATTTTCTTGAAGAGATCTCTAGTCTTTCCCATCGTTATTTTCCTCTGTTTATTTGCATTGATCGCTGAAGAAGATTTTTTTATCTCTCCTTGCTATACAATGTCTTAGGTTGGCCCAAAAAATTTGTTCAGGTTTTTCTGTAACATCTTATGGAAAATCTGAAACAAACTTTTGGTTAACCCAATATAATATCTGTGGCAACTCCTCAGATGTGGCACATTATTTGTGTGTAAGAACTTTTGACCTGGGATAATGGACAATAAAAATGGCTCTGGAGCCATTTAATTATGCTTGACTCAGAAGTCAGAAATCAAACCAAATCAAGTAAAACTACTATGTAGATCTTTTACGTGTGGTTACCAATCCTCCAAGTCTTAAAATTTCCTGCTCTACTAAATCAATATCATTTAAATACTTAATCTGCCCTCATCTTTTCTCCATGGGATCCTTTTAAATATGCAGTAGTCTCTCCAGCAACCACATGTTGCTTGTGCCTGTACATACTTTCACGTCTTTGCTTGTATTGGTGAATCTCCTCTTTCTTTTGATCCTCCCAATGGTATATTATGGGGCTTCCCTAGTGGCTTAGTGGCAAAGAATCTGCCTGCAATGCAGGAGATGCAGGTTCAATCCCTGGGCCAGGAAGATCTCCTGGAGAAGGAAATGACAACCCACTCCAGTATTCTTTGCCTGGAAAATCCAATGGACAGAGGAGCCTGGAGGGCTACAGTTCATGAAGTTGCGAAAGTTGAACATGACTTAGCTATTAAACCAACACCACCAATGGTACATGGCAGTGGGATTCTCCATGTGTGGTCCATAGTCTCCTGGAGTCTCCAAGATTCTTTTAAGGAGCCCTCTGGGTCAAAATTATTTTAATACAAAAATAATTGCATTTTTCACTAGACTAACATTTGTGTGTATTATCCACAAGCTGTGTTGGATAAAATGATGAACGGTGCAGTGGATATAAACTGTACTAGTCATTGCAATCACTGCCATGCACTTGAAAGAAAAAATGCAAAGGAAAAAGGAATTTTACTTTGGACTGTCCTCACTAAAGTAGTAAAATTATTGCTATTATTAAATACTGATACCTAAGTATTCATAGTTTTTATAGCATGTATGAAAACACGTGGTGAATGCATTAAGCACGTAAGGTTTGTCTAGGTGATATGCTTTGGCAAATGAAATACGTGCAAGCATGCTAGAAGTCAACCCTTAGTAGAAACTCTAAACATGATGATAGAAAATATTAAGGAATAAACTTTCAAACCTATTAGAACCGATAAAGAAGTTCAGGAGTGTTGTAGACTACAAGTAGTGACCTATTTGTCTACAATAGCCATGAAATGAGCCTTCTAAAAGCAAAATTTAGAAAACAGTTACATTTGAACTACCATCAAAAAGAATAAGATACTTGGGAATAAACTTAACAAAGGTGTTTGACATATACACTGAAAGTTACAAAACATTATTGAAAGAAATGAAAGAAGTTCTAAATAAATGGAATGATACCCCATGGTCATTTATCGACAGACGAGATATTGTTAAAATGTCAACATTACTCAAATTGATTTACAGATTCAACACATTCATTACCAAAACCCCAGGTGGCTTTTTGTAGATATTGATGACCTGATCCTAAAATTTATGTGAGAATTTAAGGGAACAAGAATGACAAAAACCATCTTAAAAAATAAGAAAAACGTTTGGAGGTTTCACATTTTCTGATTTTAAAAATTTACTACAAATCTACTATAATCACAGCACTATAGTCCTGACAGAAAGACAGGCAAATAGAATAGTGGAATGGAATTTAGATTCAGGAAATTAAACATTATCAGTTTCTCATGCATGCTCAGTCATGTCCAACTCCTTGCGACCCCATGGACTGCAGCCCACCAGCTGCCCTGTCCATGGGATTTCCCAAGCAAGAATCCTGGAGAAGTTTACCATTTCCTCCTCCAAGGGATCTTCCTGATCCAGGGATAAAAATTGCGTCTTTTGAGTTTCCTGCATTGGCAGGCAGATTCTTTACCACTGTGCCACCTGGGAAGCATGTAAAACCTTATATGTATAGTTGATTAAATTTTAATAAGACTGCCAAAATAGTTTAATGGGGAAAAGAATGGCTTTTTAAACAAATTTTACTGGCAAAACTGAACCTCCATGCATTAAAAAAATAAGTTTATGCCCTCCTACTTCACACCATACACAAAAATGTACTCAAAATGTAAACACTAAAATCACAAACTATTAGTAGAAAACATAAAAGCACATCTTCATAACTTCAAGTTATACATGAAGCCAAGAAATCTTTTTTCTTATTCTACATTAAAAGTACAGCAACACACACACAATAAATCCCACTGTATCAAAATCAAAGTCTATTATGCTATATATTTCTAAACTATCATACAAGAAAATGAAGTAGACAACCCACAGATTGAGAGAAAATATTTGAAAATTATGTACCTGATAAGGGACTTACATCCAGAATATATAAAAAGCTTTTATAACTCATTAACAACAGAACAAATGACTCAAGTAAAAATACATGAAAAAGATTTGAATAGACCTTATAAATAAATAAATTAAAATGACCAATAAACACATGAAAAGATGTTCAACATCAACATTAAGCATTAAGGCAATGCAAATCAAATTCATGAACTAACGTTTCATATCCACTAGAATGACTATAATCAAAAAGACTGACCCTCTTAAGTGTTAGCAGGAAGGTAAGGAAATTGGAACACGGATATGTTTTAGATGGAAGTATAAAATGGTGCAGACTCTTGGGAAGAGAGTTTCGTAATTCTTAAAAATGTTAAATATAAAAGTGACTATATTGTCCAGTAATTCTATCCCTAAGGTATATAACCAGGAGAAATGAGAACATATATCTACACAAAAACATGTATACAAATTTTCATAGTAGTTGTGAATCATAATAGTAAAACAGTGGAAATAATCTATATGCCCATCAATTGATGAATGGTTAAATAAAATCTGATATAGCCATAGGATAGAAATTATTTGGCTATAGAAATAAAATGAAGTACTAATGCATGTTACAACACGAATGGACCTGGAAAACAAATAAAGTAAGTCCATCACACAGGACCGCTTATTGCATCGTTCCATTTATGAGACGTCCAGAATAGTAAAATCTATAGAGATAGAAAAGAGATCAGTGGTTATCTAGAACTTGAGTTGGGGTTGGAAGAATGGGCAAGTGACTGTTAATAGACACAGGGTTTCATTTGGGGAGCATGAAAATGTAAAATTAGACGACGGTCTTATAATCCTGTGAAAATACTAAAAAAATCTCGTGGCGTACAATGTAGGTGGATGAATCATATGGTATATGAAATCCATCTCAATAAAGCTGTTTAACAAAGAAGCATTGTGCTATTCTGCTAGCTCTCTGCCAACTCCTCCTGGATGTAATGGTCCAGCTTAACCACCACTGCTTCTCCTGAGCACTCATCTCCTTGAGTCCTTACAACCTGCCTCACCCTATTTACCACTCACTCTCTACCAGCTCCTCCTGGATGTAATGGTCCAGCTTAACCACCACTGCTTCTCCTGAGCACTCATCTCCTTGAGTCCTTACAACCTGCCTCACACTATTTACCACTCATTTGTGTGCTCAGGCAACAGTTATTGAATACCTATTCAATGCTATCAATTACACCCTGGGTTGAGAGAAGGTGAGGTACAATTTAAAAATGAATAAAATAGTCACAATGTCTAATCTCATTAAACTTATAGTTCATTGGAGAAAGAAGTGTTGTGTATTTTTTTAAAGTAATCATTACTTTTATTGCTGTTACTTGAAAGGACTCCTCCATTATTTTTTTTAATTTTTATTTTTTTTGTTTTTAATTGGAGGGTAATTGCTTTACAGTATCGCATTGGTTTCTGCCATACATCAACATGAGTCAGCCACAGGGATACATATGTCCCCTCCTTCTTGAACCTCCCTCCCACCTCCCACCCTAACCCATCTTCTAAGTTGTCACAGAGCACTGAGTTTGAGCTCCCTGCTTCATACAGCAAATTCCCACTGGTTATCTATTTATATCTATTGAATATCTATTCTTTGCTAAGTGCTGCACTACACACTGGATTGAGAAAAGGTGAAATGCAATTTAAAAGATGAAGAGAATAGTCACAATCCCTATGCCATTAAACTTATAATTCATTTGAGAAAGGGTGGTTTTACAAAGTTTTTTGTTGCCTTCATTCATTATTTCCCTTTTTGGTTTTTCCAAGTGATCTGTCACTGACTACTTAATTCATACACATCCGCTCAATGTTTCATTTAGTACTGAGCACTTTGTAATAACTAAAGAATAAAAAAGTTTGCTGATTGGAAATTGTCCTAAGCATATCCCAAATATTCTCAGTTTCTAAAGAAATAGAAAGTTCTCCAGCTTCTTGTGCATTTACTTCAGCTCTTGCAAGGTAGGGAGTCGGGAAGTAGGGGGCTCTGCTTCACCTGATTCTGCACGTATTTCCACACAGACTAAGCAGCATCCTTGAAATGACCTACATGGAGGACCCAACAATCATTGAAGGCGCTCTGATCACCATCTCATTGGCATTAAAAGTTCTCTGGGGCTCCATTTCCTCAAAGCTATTTGCACCCCATACTAAGCAGTAATCAAAAAGTGACCGTGTAAATCTCAGGCTTCTTGCATCATTGTGCATATCTTGATTTCCTGGGAGGGAGTCCTGGGACTTGGCTCTCTCCATTCAGGCTGTAAAACTGTGAAGATCTGAGCTAATTAAGTTGCATCCTTTGTTGGCACTAGGCTCTCCAGTAGGTTTTCCCATCACTGAGCCAGATGCCTCAGGGGCAGACTGAGGACCACAGCATCTGATCTAATATGCTTAAAAGAATCTGAAACATTTGCATTCATGAAATATAAGACACAATTAACTTGCAATTTTGCAAGTCTTTTAAAATTATTATTCTACTTAAATGAGGTAAGCCATAAGCATGTCTGAACTAGTGGGATGGGAAGAGGGGGTGGTTATGGAGATGTAGTCATACCCCTGGAGTGAAGTCTGAGTACAGAACCAATGCCTGTGAAGCCCCAGGGAGATGGCTATCTCATTATAACCACACCCCTAGAGTTGCTTTATAGTCTGCATAAGACTTCGCTCAGAAAAATAAGAGAGGGTGTCATTTTTACTTTGGAAGGAAGATGAAGCTGGAAAGTTGTATTCTGGCATCAACCTGAACACCTTGTTAAATAATGGCTTGCAATTTTCCTCCTCACATAAAAATTCCGTATTAGGAATATTCCCTTTTAACAAAAGTAATAGCAAAATTGCGGTTAAGGTCAGAGACTATATTGGGCAATCTACCAACATATATTTATGAAGTGCTTATTAAAGTATAGTCCTGCTTCTGTGTGGTGTACAAATAGTCTTTCTGTGACATTTATAAGAAATATGCATTTGATTTTTGTCCCCATTTCTGGCCCAGAACTCTTAAAACCCTTGGAATTTCCTAAGCGATGAGAGCTACAAAGATATCTTCAGCTATTTTAAGAGGTGACTTTTGAGAAGCACGTAAGGATGGAGTTTGCTTGCTAGGGGAGCTATACACTTGATCAAAGGGTTAGAATTTACAGTCACACTTCTGCCCCATCTCTAGGAAGGGAGAAGGGCTAAAAGGTGAATTGATTGCTAATAACAATGATTTAGTCGACCGTGCCCATATTGTGAAACCTCCATAAAAACCAAGAGGCACTGTGGGTTGGCAAACATGTGGAGATTGGGGCAGAGTGGCCCATTTGGAGAGAGTGTGGAGGCCCCCCAACACTTTGCTCATTCCTTTCCTCTTCGTCTCTGCTATCTTGGCTGTTCCTGAGTTATAGTCTTTTATAATAAATCAGTGATATAGTAAGTAAAAGGTTTCTGTTAGTTCTATGAGTTGCCCTAGCAAATTAATCAAACTCAAGGAGAGGATCACTGGAACCTCTGATCTATAGTCATTGTGTGAAGCTCGGGTGACAATCTGGATTGACCACTGCCATCTGAAATGAGAGAGGGGCAATCTTGCAAACAGAGTCCTTCACCTGTGGGGTCTGACACTGTCTCCAGGTAGGATACCCCCCCAGTGTCTGAGAAGTGATTGGAGGTGCGGGAAACTCCCCACTTCAAACACACACTGCTGGAACCAGGCACAGACCTCTCATTGCCCATAACGAAATTCATCATCTAGTGAGAGAGACACGCTACAGTCAAACAAATATCACCACGCTTAGTGTTTTAGAGTATTTTAAGCTTCCTAAATATTTTTGCACACATGGTCTCATCTGAGCAACAATTATAACAGGATGTATAGACCTCGCTTGGCAACCATACAATTTAGACAGGAAACACCAACCAACTTGTTAAAGTCATTTGTTTAATACATGCTAAAATCTAAATTAGAAGCAAGGCTGTTAGAAGAGATTTATTTTCCTGCAACTGTGCTTTGACTTATTTCCAAAGAGCCAGGACCCATAAAATCCAGGTCAAGATGTAGAATCCTCAAAATTCCACTAATTATATATGGTTCTCTCATGTCCCTCCCTGTAATAAATCCTTCTCTGCTCCAAATTTTGACATTTCATTTTATTTGGCCTCACTGTGCATCAGGTACACAAACTTGCACCCAAAAGCAGAAGAGGAGAAAACTAAATCTGAATATCGTTGAGTCAGTCTACCTCTGGATCTTTTTCCCAATTCTTGCATTAAGTCCTTTAACTTCTGGACTTAACCATTTTGTTGTTGTTCAGTCACTAAATCATGTCTGACTCTTTGCAACCCCATGGACTGCAGCATACCAGGCTTCCCTGTCCTTCACTATCTCTTGGAGTTCGCTCAGACTCATGTCTGTTGAGTCTGTGATGCCATCCAACCATCTCATCCTCTGTCACCCCTTTCTCTTCCTGCCCTCAAACTTTCTCAGCAGCAGGGTCTTTCCCAAAGAATCAGCTCTTCGCATCAGTTGGCCAAAGGATTGGAGCTTCAGTTTTACCATGCCCCAACTGATTATTTTACTTTATCTTTAAGGATTTGTTTTCAAATAAATTGTTGAAAAGCAATCCCATGGGTCAAACACACAGTACCCCAGGAGTAAGAAAACCACTGGCTCGTTGAAAGATTCAGGTGAACCAGGTGAGAGTTATCAAGAACACAGCAGGATATGGGCTAGTTGGGGTCAGAGCAACTAATGAGGCACAGAAGACAAGGGAGGATGGGCCTCTTGGGTTAGTGGGAGGAAGAGTGGGATCTTAGGTCATAGCATAGGAGGAAATGATGTTAAGAAAGGAAAGCCCACTTAGGGATTTTCCTTGGGAAGAAATATCAGATACAAGTGCAAAAAATGTTTTACTGCTGTATGTGGTTCTGAAATACAGGAAAGAAAAGAGACTTGTCAAGTCTAGTTATAAACATGTTAACATCAGCACAGAACTTGAACTGAGACTTAAATATAAGGATGATTTGCCCAGTATCTTACATCTTGCCAGGGAAGAGATGGAAAGAATCCATCTCTCAATTGACATGACTTTATGCAAAATCTGTCTTTCTTTAAACAAGCCAAACTCTTTATTCCTCATGGCTTAAGTCTCTCCCTGGAGGTACATATTCTTAATAGCAATGACTTCCAGCTGTATAGAGCTTCACTGTCTATAGGACTCTTTCCCATAAGTGACATCACTTATTGCTTAGAAAGTAGTATTATCCAGATCCCCGAGTAGCTATTTAGGGCATCATTCTTCAGTTTTAAGTCAAGATCCAAGTTCAAGTCCAGAAACTAAGGCAAGTCCACTTAACGTTAGGAGACAGGACTAAGGGTTTTGAGTTCTAGAAATTGTGTTTTTGATTCTGCCATATGGTCCAGATGGTGTTAGTAGATCATTGAATTTGACCCTGTGATTATTTTTCTTGCAAATGAACCTTAAATTGAGACACTCAACATGGCAAAGAGGCCCTAGCTAGGAAGACCTCTGAAATTTGCTAGCAAAGACTATTACTTATGAAGTGTTACATTGTTAAGTGAAAGTGTTAATCATTCAGTCACACTAGACTCTCCGTGATTCCATAGAATGTAACCCACCAGGATCCTCTGTCCATGGAATTCTCCAGGCAAGAATACTGGGGTGGGTAGCCATTCCCTTCTCCAGGGGATCTTCCTGACCCAGAGATCAAACCCACATCTTCTGCATTAGGAGGCAGGTTTTTTAAAGCGGCTCAGGCTGTAAAGTGTCTGTCTACAATAAGGGAGACCTGAGTTCGATCCCTGGGTTAGGAAGATTTCCCTGGAGAAGGAAATGGCAATCCACTCCAGTACTATTGCCTGGAAAATCCCATGGACAGAGGAGCCTGGTAGGCTACAGTCCACGGGGTCACAAAGAATCAGACACGACTAAGCAACTTCACTTTATTCTTTACCATCTAAACCATAAGGGAAGCCCACTATATTGTTAAACTGCATTTAATAACATGTGGATGGTTAGGTAGCTACAGACAAAATAGAGGGCAGAACAGACAGGCACATATTAGAATCTTTATGATGTTATTATTTGGTTCAGAGCTTGAGATTTTAGAATTAGACTTCTCAAAACTTAGCTGTTGTGTGTACTTGGGCAAATGACTACCTCTGTGTCTGTTTTCTCATTAAAATAACAGGCATAATAATAGTATTTCCTCAGTGGGTTGTTGAAATGATCAATGTAAAATCATGTGAAACAATCAGTACAGTGCCTGGTGCAAAGTGAGTGCTCCTCACTGCTTATGGTTACAGGTATACCTCATATTATTGCCCTTTGATTTAATCCTTTAAATTAAATGGTGTCTTTTACAAATAAAGGTTTCTGGAAACCCTTTGTCCAGGAAGTCTATTGCTGCCATTTTTCCAACAGCATTTGCTCACTTCTTGTCTCTGTGACACATTTTGATAAATCCTGCAATATTTCACGGGGAAGGCAATGGCACCCCACCCCAGTACTCTTGCCTGGAAAATCCCATGGATGGAGGATCCTGGTAGGCTCCAGTCCATGGGGTCGCTAAGAGTCGGACACGACTGAGCGACTTCACTTTCACTTTTCCGCTTTCATGCATTGGAGAAGGAAATGGCAACCCACTCCAGTATTCTTGCCTGGAGAATCCCAGGGACGGGGGAGCCTGGTGAGCTTCTGTCCATGGGGTTGCACAGAGTCGGACACGACTGAAGTGACTTAGCAGCAGCAATACTGCCGACCCAGGGATCAGCAATACTGACCCAGCAATACTGACCCAGCAATACTGCTGCTGCTAAGTCACTTCAGTCGTGTCCGACTCCGCGTGACCCCATAGACGTCAGCCCACCAGGCTCTCCTGCCCCTGGGATTCTCCAGGCAAGAAAACTGGAGTGGGTTGTTGCCATTTCCTTCTCCAATGCATGAAAGCGAAAAAGTGAAAGTGAAGTCGCTCAGTCCTGTCCGACTCTTAGCGACCCCATGGACTGCAGCCCACCAGGCTCCTCCATCCATGGGATTTTCCAGGCAAGAGTACTGGAGTGGGGTGCCATTGCCTTCTCCGCAAACCGTCTATTAGCGAATGTAAAATTGTCTTACTTTGCAGACTACATGATCATCTATTTAGAAAATATAATGGAACATGAGGGCTTCCCTGATAGCTCATTGGTTAAGAATCTGCATGCCAATGCAGGAGACATGGATTTGATCCCTGGGTCAGGAAGATATCCCAGAGAAAGAAATGGCAACCCACTCCCGTATTCTTGCCTGGGAAATCCCATGGACAGAGGAGCCTGGTGGGCTATAGTCCATGGGGTTACAAACGAGTTGGATACAACTTAGCAACTAAATAACAACAACAAATCAACAACGGAATACAGAAAAAAGCTTTTAATACTCATATGTGAGTTTAACAAGCTTGTAAGACATATGATGAATACACAACATTCGACTGTATTTCTGGAAACTAGGAATGAAAAATAGGAAATTAAAAAAAAAAAACAAACAACTGCCAAAATATGAAATACTCTGGTGGCTTAGACATTAAAGAATCTACCTACAATGCTGGAGACCTGGGTCCAATCCCTGGGTTGGGAAAAGCCTTTGAAGGAGGGCATGGCAACTCACTCCAATAATTTTGCCTGGAGAATCCCCATGGACAAAGGAGCCTGGCAGGCTACAGTGCAGGAGATGCAGAGTTGATCCCTGGGTGGGGATGATCTCCTGGAGAAGGAAAGGTCACAAAGAGTCAGACATGACTGAGTGACTAAAACACATTCCTTGGGGTCAATATGACAGAAGATGCGAGAGACATATACAACGGAATTGAAAATGCTGCTGAGAGACATTTGATAAGATCTAAATACACTGAAAGTGATGGTCTAAAAAGAAAAGATCATGACTCACTGAGCACTTAGATGAAGGTTAGGATTTTTTAGCAATGAAATGCTTTTTTAAATTAAGAAGTATACATTTTTTAAGACTATGATATTGTCCACTAGCAGACTACCATATAGTGTAAACATAACTTTTATGTACACTGGGAAACCAAGAAATTGGTGTGATCCCTTTTTTGTGTGTGGTATTTGCTTTATTGTGGTGATTTGGATTGCAGCCTGCAGTATTGCCAAGGTATGTCTACATTCATTATTCATGATGTTGAACAAACACTTTACCCCTTTCTGCATATGCAAAGGATTCAGTGGCCTAGGATATTCTTCAACTTCAGCAGGCACCTGAGTCACCTGGAGTATGCTAAAGCACAGGAGTCCCAGAATTTCTGATTCACTGAGTCCAGGATGCAACTTAAAGTTTTCTATTTCTAGCAGTTCCCAGGTAATGCCTATTCTTCTAGTTCACCAACCTCCCATCCCTGCCCCCTATATATAAAGCAGAATCTCTGGGACTTCCGTGGTGGTACCCTGGTTAGGACTCTGTGCTTCCACTGCTGGGGGCCTGGATTGATCCCTGTCAGGGAACTAGGATCTCACAAATCAAGTGGTACAACCAAACCGAATCTGGCTTTAGCATTTCTTTTTTCAAATATTTATTTAGTTATTTGGCTGTGTCAGGTCTTAGCTCAGTATGCAGATCTTCAGTCTTCATTGCAGCATGCTGGATGTTTAGTTGCAACATGTGGAATCTAATTCCCTGACCAGGGGTGGAACCCAGGCCCCCTGAATTGGGACTACAGAGTCTTTAGCCACTGAACCACCTGGAAAGTCTCTCTGGCTTTAGTGTTGTTGTTGTTGTTAAGCTTCTTGTGTTTCTGCTGTGCAACCAAAGTGGAAACCCACTAACAAAAGCTATCTTGGTTAATGATAGAGAAATATTTTATTTGGCTAATCCAAACAGTGGCTTGATTTTTGGTTGTAAAGGTAGGGTTTGGCATTAAAACACTATTTTGTTAGGTAGAAAGGAGCAAGTTTGAAAAGACAACTTGAGGATAGAAAGAGGCAGATATGCAGTATTTATAAATTAACAGAGCAGCACAAGTTAGATTTGGAGCAGAAGATACATTTATTAATTCCCCTGGGAATTGTAGGTGTATAAAATGTAATTGCTTGCATCTCTCTGAGAGCTTAGGGCAACTTTCCTTTTGGAAATTGTACTTTGTGTTCCCATCTCTACATTTTGGGTTGTAGAGCTTGATTAAACAATAAAAGCTAATTTCCGTCTACAACTTTATCTTGTCTCCTATTTACACATACAACTATTTTTTGGGTCATTACAGTTCCTATTTCTCTTTGTCCTTTGGGTAGAATTTTTTTCTTTCTCCAAAGTATATTTTAATACTATGAGAAAGTGAAAGTTGCTCAGCTGTGTCTGACTTTTTGTGACCCCATGGACTGCCAGCCTCCCCTGTCCATGGGATTCTCCAGGCAAGGATACTGGAATGGGTAGCCCTTCCCTTCTCCAGGGGATCTTCCCAACAAAGGGATCAAATCCAGGTCTTCTGCATTGCAGGTGGTTTCTTTATAGTCTGAGCTACCAGGGAAGCTTACTATGAGAAAATACTTATGATATAATACTACATGTGGGAAAACTCCCCTCAAATTTGTAAAATATTTGAGTGAATATAAAGCTTTTTAGTAACTTCATATTCTATTTTTAAATAAACCTTTATTACTTTTTTATCATTAGGAAATAAAATTATTTAGCTGTTGCAAATGAGTCAAGGTTAAGGTTTATTACTTTTTTAAAATTAAAAAGTAGAAGAAACAGGTCAGTAAGAACACATACCTAATGAAACTTCCATTAGAGTTTAATTCCAAGTGGGATTCCACACTCCAAGTTGAGGTTTTAGAAAATAGACCTGCATCGATTGGTTTTACTGAAAATGGTGATAACATAGTTCTCAACCTGTGGGGTTCTATCTTGGGGGAAAAAAAAAGTAAATGCAAGCTATGTGAGCTTTGCTGCGGAAATCAGTGCCATATTTACAGGTAGATGGTAATTTTCGTTTTCTTTCTTAAATGGCTTTTGTAGATTCTGCTGTCATTTGCACTCAGGTGGGTCTTTTTTATAGAATAATGTAGGACAGACACACTTTGACATGTACTTTCTGTAAGTGCACAGCTTCCTGGCCACACAAGCTCGGAGAGTCTCAGTGTGGGCTTCCTGGATCAGCGTTAGTGATCATGGGGGAACCTGTTAGGAATATAAGTTGTCAGACTTCAACCTTGGACCTCATGAGTCAAAAACCAGGGGCATGTGGGCGAGAAATCTGAGATTTCAGCTTGTCCTTCAGGGGACTCTGATTCCTGCTGAAGCTTGAGAGCCTCTACTCCAATTGATGGTTCTGGTATTCATTCTGCAGTTATGTGCAGAGAGCTCCACCGGATGTGCTCTCAAACTGCAGTATCAGGGACTTCCCTGGTGGTCCAGTGGTTAAGAATCCACCTTACAACACAGAGGACACAGGTTCAATCCCTAGCCTGGGAACTAAGATCCCACACGCCGTCGAGCAACAGCCCACGAGCTCTGAAGCCATGCGACACAACTAGAGGGAATCTGTTCACTTCATGATGCCACAAAGATCCTATGTGTTACAACTAAGACTCAATGCAGCCAAATAAATAAATATATTTTTAAAAAGGTGGTGCCGTCTTGCAGCCGTAGCTGGCTGATTTGCTTTAGTGCATCAGCTATCCCAGCGCTGGCAGCCACCATGATTATGGGTCTAACTGCTGCCTCCGTAACATAGCAGGCCCATGTAAAACCACTGTACACCCCTGGGGCACCCACAGGAGCTCAAGCCAGTGCCCCAGGACATCTGTCTTGGCTAGCCAGGCAGCAGAAACAATGGCAGCCATGGCAGGTAGGTGTGCTAATGGTGCCAAGTGGCCCTAAGCATGTCCTTGAGATCTACTGCCAGGCTGTCTGTGACCTTGTACTGGATGGGACAGTTCCATCCCCAGTGATTCTTAAAGTGTAGTCCAAGACCGTTTACCATAGACCCTCCTAGAATGCTTGGTTAGAGCCTACAAAAATAGAAACCAGACATCTTTATTTTGTAATAAGCTCGCTAGAAAAATCCTAGGCTATGCTGAATATCATCTTTAAGGGTGAAGGAGCTGGATTGCTTTATTAAATGTTTCTTGTTTTTAAAGAAAGTGATTTTACTCCTAGTTAGTACATTAGTACATTCTCAGAGGATTCCAAACCACTTAGAGTTTCCTTGACTCAGTCTTTGAATGTACCATTCTATAATTTTCATCATCTTAAAACTAACACTTATAAAACTCTTATCTGAGTCTAAAAATGACCTCATACAGTAGTTAGGAACATAATTCATGCAATTATATTTTGTGTATTATTATTGTTCTTTCACATAATCAGAACATTATATGCTTTCAAAACAAGATTGCACTACACCAGAAGGTGCTACTTCTTTGTCTTTCTAATGGAAATGAGTAGAAATACTTAAATCCTGTGTATATTAAATCATGCAGCATTTTAATTCAAAAGTTTATCTATCTGGGGTAAGCCAGACTTTTTCTCTTGCTTTTTGTAAGAGTTTTGTGGCTTGTCATTTGGTATTCCATTTTGAGAATGCCTTTCTCTTACCAAAATGTTCTTAAACCACTAAAGAAGTGGCATAATTGGTTAAAAAAAAATCTCAGGTTCACTGCAGTAGACTAGCCTATAAGTGCTATAAAGGCAATAATTATATATGAATTAGTTACTCCTCATCTTTCTTGTACCTAACACAGGCCTATGATACAGTAGTGCTCCCACAAAAGAGTAAATGCAGAATGCACAAAGAAATAATGGAACAGCTGAATGAATGAAAAACAGGTGAATAAACTCAAGGGACAACAAATCTTTGGGCATTTGGTTAATACAGAGAATCCTTAAGGGTTGGAGCTATTGTTTCAGCTGAAGTCTCATCTTAATTAGAATTCTCTCCATTGCAGGGACAGAAGATGTCCTGAATGAATATTCATGTGCAGATGTATAAATTATCTATTACAAATTATTACGCTAAGGCTAGCTTTTCCTCTTTCTCACTTTCAAGAGATATGTGAACTCTGCCCATCCCAACGTTATTAGCTACATGAGTGACAAGGGAGAACATAAAATTAGGATATTGAAACAAAGACTAAACCGATCGAAATATAATTAGAAAAGGAAATCCTCTGGAAAAATAAGTGAATTCCAAAGGAAGGTATACATGATTATTTGAAGGTTATGGGGTGTTTGGGATTATTCACTTCACTGCATTTCTTATTATACAGTGTGAAAAATTGAGACTTGCTGGGCAGTTCATGGTATGGAATGATATGGCTAAGAAATCTGAAAGCATTTCTGAAAAGAGGTTCAATTCTTTGACAAAAGCAGAGAGTCTCTTTTGCTCCAAACTTAACATATATTTTTCTAAATATACATTTTCTATTGTGTACAGAAAAATTCTTTTGCTACTTTTGTGGTTCTGCAAAATAGCAGCACTTCCCCCGACCCCCACCCCTCATTGATAAAAATCCTTTATCTTGGATCTAGCCACTGGCCTATTAAAAAGTACCCAGTGACCCTTTCTTGGGGCTGGTCAGAACAAAGGAAAGATACAAGTGAGACCAAATTTCCATCTCTGGTTTGATCTCTCTGCCCAGGCCTGTGGGGCCTGGAATCTGTCTGCTGGGAGAGATGAGATGAATGGAACAGGAGGAACAAACTCATCAGATTCATCAATGACTGGGTACCAAGTTTCCCAAGCCACCAGGCACCTTGGAAGAATAACAAATGATAGAATTAGCCATACTGTCAGATTCCCGCAGAATGAACATAAAAAATAAGATGTTGTCATTTTTTTCTACGGCCACAATAGAGCTATACAAGTGTACACCCACACACTCATTTTTTTCAAAGTAATATACATAGGAAGCTTAAAATCATATAGCACTAAAGAAAAGAAAGAAAGTAAAGTCGCTCATTCATGTCTGACTCTTTGTGACTCCATGGACTGTAGCCTACCAGACTCCTCCATTCATGGAATTTTTCAGGCAAGAGTACTGGAGTGGGTTGCCATTTCCTTCTCCAGGGGATCTTCCTGACCCACCTGACCCAGCGATCGAACCCGGGTCTCCCTCATTGCAGGAAGACGCTTAAGCGTCTGGGCCACCAGTGCAAAACATCCACACTTGTCTGTCTTATTCCTTTCCAATCCCTAGTCCTTCTCTCCAGAATCAGCCTCTTGCAAAGGACTTTGTTGTCATTGTCTAGCCACTCAGTCCTGTCTGACACTTGCGACCCTATGGACTGTCGCTTGCAAGGCTCCTCTGTCCATGGGATTTCCCAGGCAAGAATACTGGCTCAGGTCGCCGTTTCCTTCTGCAGGGGATCTTCCCAATCTAGGGATCGAATCTGCATCTCCTGCTTTGGCGGGTAGATTCTTTACCACTGAGCCACCAGGGAAGCCCTTTCAAAGTGATTAGCCATTTCTTTTGATTGTTATCCTTTATATTTCAACAAATATGCTTACACTGATGTTTCTTTAATTTTAGATAGAATCCATTTACTTGCCCTTGCTAGTTATCAGCAACACCTATTTTGCAACCCCTACTAAGCTTCCACTAACTGGCACAAATTGTGGCTGAAATAATGACCTTGTAAATATCATTCCGCACTGAGCCAAGCATGAGCATGTTTTATTTATTGTACAACTGTTTCTTTCCTCCTAGAATTAATAATTGCCTTGTCTTTTAAGTTTGTTTACTTTCTATGTATCTGAGGTTATTTTGTTTTTCCAAACCCTCCAATTATCTCTAACAGTTGAAAAATAATTTCTTTCCCAAATACGTGAAAATATCCATTTCTTCACGTTTTCCTATGAAAAACCACTTCATACATCTCTAACTAGCTGCTACAGTCTGAACTTGTTCTCCAGGCTTTTTGCATACTGTTGTCTTGGGTTTTCCATTTGCCAGTTTCTTTTTTGTTGTTGTTTTGGCTGCCCAGGATCTTTGTTGCTGTGTGCAGGCTAGTTGCCCCGTGGCACGTGGGATCTTTGTTCCCCGATCTGGGATTGGAACTGCGTCTCCTGCTTTGGAAGGAGAACTCTCGACAAAGGGACCACCAGGAAAGTCTTGGTTCTTGTGTTTACTCACCTGTGTATGGTATTTTGGACTTATCCACTTCTGGTTTTATCCCTTAGATTTTTCAGCCATCCTCTAACCTTGCTACTTAAAGTGGGGGTCACTGACCTACAGCAGCAGCATCCCCTGAAAGTCTGGTAGAAATGCAGAGGCTCAGGCCCCTCCTGCAACAATCTTCAGTTTAACAAATCCCTGGGGGTTTGGGTACGCATAACAATTTTCAAATCATTTCTCTAAACATGAGTAAATATTTAGGCTGGATATAGCATTCTGGTTTGGAAATAATTTTCCCTGAGAATTACTATCTTCCAGAATCCCAGACTGCTCATGAAAAAAATCCATCAATGTCCTTTATCTTTGGTGTGGTCAATCTTTTATTTTCTTTCTCATTAAACTTTCTTTTTGCCCCATTGTTCTGAAATCTCAGAATAACATTCATATGTTTGTGTGTGCGTGGGTATGTGTCAGAGAGAGAGAGAGAGAGAGATTTAACATTTTGGACACTTGCAAGCATCTGTTAGGTCTGAGAGAGTTTTTATATTATTTCTTTGGTAACTTTCTCCACTCAATTCCAAGTTGGATGGTGGTTTTGCTATACCTGTCCTTGTTATTGTTGCTATTTAGTAGCTCAGTTGTGTGCAACACTTTTGAGACTCTGTGGACTCTAGCCCACCAGGCTCCTCTGTCCATGGGGTTTTCCAAGCAAGAATATTGGAGTGGTTTGCCATTTCCTTCTTTAGGGGATCTTCCTGGCCCAGGGATCGAACCCATGTCTCCTGCATTGATAAGCATGTTCTTTACCACTGAGTCTCCTGGAAAGCCCACCTATCTTTAGTTTATCTTCAATTTTAGTATCTTTCTTTCTCCTCTTCTTTTTTAGTTTGGTTTACTTTCTGGGAGATTTCCTTAATTTTATCTACCAAACTTTTGGTTATTAGTTTGCCATAGTTATATTTAATGTTTTTATTGTTTTTCAGTTCCCAATTTAATATAATTTAACTTTCAGTCACCAATTTATTTAATATATAACTATTTTTTGTTTAATTACTTCACTTTGTAGCATTCTGTTCTTTTAATATTTTGATGAATTAAGTGACTTGTTTGTTCTAAAAAAGTATTAATAGTAATGTTTTAAAGGATATTTTGTGCTCTATGTATTGCTTTTTTCCCCCCAAATCTCCATTTCCTATTTGTTTTTTCTTTCATATCAGTGTATTTCAAAAATCTTAAAGTCTGATTATTCATATTTATTCATGTTGAAGGGTAAGGGTATAAAAAGCTGGTTGGAATTCTGTATGGAACTCAAGAATTTCTTTTTGGTTCTAAGTAGCACTTACGGACAATAAAGTCATAAGTTATCCTCTTCATTAGGGGATCCTTCTATATCAGAGTATAGAGGGAGATTTTTGCTCTGAGCTATTATTCTATCTCCAGAGAATCTCCTAATCTTTTATATGCAGGGAGAATGTGTGTACATTCCTGGAAGAATTCTGAAAGCAAGACAGGGAAAGGACAGTGAGGTCTTCTCTGTGTTTATTTTTCAATTAGTCTATTTTGGGCCTCTTAGGTTGCTCCTGCTATCTTCTGTGTTGATATACAAAAGAGGTTCTTCCCGTTTCTGTTTCTCTGGAGAATGATTGGCCCTGCATCCGGGTGGGGATAGGGTTGAGGAGATTCACCCAGATGCCTAGCACCTGGGGACCGTTCTAAGGATTTCCTATACTGAGACCATAGACTAGCAAGCCTGTTGTCAGCCCAGCCTATCACCCCAATTGCTGTGGCTCCTGGTACTTCCTAAGGATGAGTGGTCTGGCAGAGTAGAAAAACCTTCTGTTCCGTACCAGTCTCCCCACGTCCGGGTACTGAGCTGAAGCGCCCTCCATTCTAGACAGTCAGTTAATATGTTCCATCTTCCAAAAAATGACCTGAAACATGTTCTCCCACAACTGTTAGGTTTTTAAATTCTTTTGGCATCATTTAGTGGGATTTAGAAAGAAAGGGAAGATGAATCATGCAGTTCTTCCTCTATGTTTAACTAGGCAGCCATGATGGAATCTTCTTATTCAAACATTTAGAAATATTATTGCATAATCCTGATTAAACACAGTGAATGAAGGAACAAATGAAACCAAAATGGAAGTAAAATTTTTGTGTGTGTGTGTGTTTGTTTAATGTAAACTCCCAAGTATAGAGAGAATGAAAGGAAATAATAAGAGCATTTTAGAATCTGAAAACGAACTGGGAAATGTTAGCTGTCTTAGTATGGAAAAGAAAATAGATAATTATGATGGTGGTACGGGGCAAGAATAAGCCAGAAGCAGTGTCACTTTTAACACGGAATCCCAGAAACCTCCAAAAACTAGTGACTTGAGCCAGGCACCTTGGAAAGCAGAATGCAGATTAACTTAAAATCAACAATAGTAGTTAACGTATAGTCATTTCAGAGCAGGGTTGCAAGGATTCCCAAGTAAAAATAAATTTTTTGTTGTTGTTGTTGTTCAGACTCAAAGTCATGTACAGCTCTTTGTGACCCCATGGACTGCAGTGCGCCAGGCTCTCCTGTCCTTCACTGTCTTCTAGAGTTTGCTCAAAGTCATGTCCATTGAGTCAGTGATGCTATCTAACCATCTCATCCTTTGCCACCCTTTTCAGTTAAATTTGAATGTCAGTTAAAAAAACCAACAATAATTTAATTTTGGTCATATATAGAAAAAAATCGTTTATCTTACCGTCATATCTAACCTGGTAGACTGTACTTTTTCTGGCAACACTATTCCATGTCCCTCAGCTCCAGATCTCCTTCTTCACCCAGCAGTGAATGGAAACTGACCCTTCTCTTCCAGACAGAAGGTTAGAAACTTACTCAAAGAAGATGTGAATCAGAAACAATTTGGACACCTGACCACCAGACCCAGATGTTTATTGAAAGTCTCTACATATGGTGATCCTTTCCCCACATAGTCAGTCTCCTTTCCTTACTTGGCTGAAAGTCAGTCTCTGGTAGGAGATCATTCATAGTATATGTTGAACCCATGAGTGTCTTGATAAGAGCTTTAGAGATCTAGATTAGTGATTTATTTATGAGAAAATGAACTGAGACATCACATGCTAATAAGAATGGATCCTTCACTTCTCCCAGCCAGACAAACCCACACCAACTAAGAAGTCCCTGTAAGGCATATAGAATCCAGTGAGCTCACTCACTTTTTAAATGTTAACCATCTGCTAAGAAGCACCAGGTACTTGAGGGACACTTTTCATATAAAAGACAAAGATCAAAAAACAACAACAAAAAAATGTTAAAAAGGGAAATTTAAGGTGAGAAAAGCAATTCAAGGATCAGAAGGAAACTTGAAAAAATTTGCAATCTTCAGAGGTACATGATTCAACTTATTGATTCCTTGAGATAAGAAGGAAATGAGCTAGAAAAGGATGATTCCCAGAACAAAAAGTCTTACAAATTAAAGATGAGAGCAGATATAAGAATTTGATTCAGAGCTGTAGACTAAAGGGGAAGAAATATTCCAGAAAGTGAAAAAAGAGAAGTAAAATAGAATAAGGGTATGAAAACAGGAGAAATGCTAAGTCAATTTAAATTTCCAATATCTACTAATAGAAGTAGCATAGAGAAGAGAGAAAGCAGAGGAAGAAACATAAAATAAATCAGTAAATTTGAAGAAATGTGATGTAAAAGTTCTTGATTCACAGACTCAATATGTACTCAGTATAATGACTGAAAAAATAAAGGAAACACATCCAAGAATACTATCATCAAATTCCAAAAATCTTAGGGAGAAGATTTTTTAAATTTTTGGATAGAAATAAAGTCACATATAAAAGATCAAAAATCATATTTGTCAACATCCACATTGGAAAATAGAAGCATTGATGCTTTGAACATTTTGAGGAAATAGAATTTCCAACCTACGATTCTCTCTAGATAAGCAATGAATAAGAATGACACAGAAATAAAGATAATTTTAGATGTGCAAGTACTCAAATAATTACTTCCCAAGTATATATTCTAAGAAGGCTGCTAACGAAAATGCTTCAGTAAAAGGAAGAAACAAACAAGAATACCCAAGGTTGACATCCAAGAAACAGCAAAGAAATAAAAGGAATGCCCTCCCTAGTGAAGGCAAAGGCAGTCTGAGGACAGCTGATGTGGAGTAAGCGTGGAACAGGCCAGCTTACAGTGAGGAAGGGCATCCAGAGGGGCATCTCCAATAAATGAAAACGGACATATCAGCTTAGTAGCTGAAATTCTGAGAAGTTACTGGGTTGACCAAAAAGTCTGTTTGGGTTTTCTATAACATCTTATGGAAAAAGCCAAATGGACTTTTTGGCTGACTCAATATTTACACTACTAAATGAATGTTTATTTATAAATGACTATCAGGTTCTTAGAAAATGAAAAGGTAGAGGGAGAGAGGTGAGGGAGGGGATTGGGAAGGAGAGAGGAGGAGGAGAAGAGGAAGGAGAGAGGGGAGGAGAGGCAATCAGGGATTGATTCAGTTATCAACTCCAAAGAAAATGGAAAGATGGTAAAGGAAATGTAATACACACCTAATCTCAGGGAAAGTGAATGTGTTAGTTGCTCAGTCTAGCTGCATCTGACTCTTTGGGACCCCATTGACTGTAGCCTGCCAGACTCCTCTGTCCATGGGATTCTCCAGGCAAGAATACTGGAGTGGGTTGCTATTTCCTTCTCTAGGGGATCTTCCTGACCCAGGGACTGAACCTGGGTCTCTTGAAGGCAGACTCTTTATTGTCTGAGCCATTGGGGAAACCACAAAACTTAATGGAGGAAAGTTAAATTCAGAATTATTTATCTCAGTCATAAAAAGTTAAATAATTACTTTTTAATTTTAATTTTTTTAAGAAAATTTTTTGCTGCACTGCACAGCATGTGAGACCTTAGTTTGCTGACCAGAGATCAAACCTGTGTGCTTTGCTTTGAAAGGTGGAGTGGAGTGTTAACCACCAGAGAAGTTCCTAAATGATTATTTTTAACTAAAAATTGTAGCATAACCACATGGGCCAATGTGAGAAGATTGTGGTGTGATGCATGAATAAAGTACACGTGTCTATGTGAGAAAATACGTGTTTCATGAGTTGTAAGAAAGCAAAACCCCCTTTTACAATGGAGGAAGTTGATAGAACCCATCTAAAATGGAAACAAATAGAGATGAGAGACATTTAAATACTGTTTTGAAATATTTTGGCTCATATTAGAAAAAGAACTCTAAGAACTGGACATGAATTGCATCTGGGATTGATGCGGAGAGTGGATGGAGCAGGAAATTGCTTTTTAAGCTGCAAAGCATTGATAGCTATTTGATTTTTAAACTATTTGAGTACGTAAAAAATTATAAAATAGTATCTTTGTAACCCTTTGGACTGTAGGTTGCCAGCATGGAATTTTTCCATGAAAACTGAAGTGTGTTGCCATTGACCCCTTCCAGGGGATCATCCTGACCCAGGGATCAAACTCACATCTCCTGTGTCTCCTGCACTGCAGGTGGATTCTTCACCTGCTGAGCCATCCGAGAAGCTCCCTATGCATATATATTTGATAAAATAATATACAATTATACATATTTTTCTCCTATTTGATATCTTCCCTTCCCAAGGATTTTGAGTATACTAGTAAAGTACACCAGTATCTTTCTTATGCTTATTTTTGTCTGATTTGCATAGCACAGGTAACCTACACTGTCTTATATTCTATTTTTTATACGTCCTTCTAGTTACCCTGAGATTACTGGTCCACAAAGATATAAATCATACCTCACGTCTCTTTTGTGTCTCTCACAAAGTGCTAGCACCAGTGCTAATCCCTAAAATGTACTCAGAAAATACATATTATTGATCTTACTGTTCTAATCTTTGGGACAATGCTAAAGTTAAAATAAAAAGGTACATACAGAAAAGAAAGATTCTAGGAAAATTTCCTTCAGTGTGAGAGAGACGATCCTTATGGAGGATCCTTCTTCATGTATGGGGAATTCCCTGGTGGTTCAGTGGTTAAGACTTTGCCTTCCAATGCAGGAAGTGCAGGCTCCAACCCTGGTCAGGAAGCTAAGACCCCACATGCTTCACTGTCAAAAAACCAACACATGAAACAGAAGCAATACTGTAACAAATTCAATAAAGACTTTAAAAAATGGTGCACATAAAAACAATCTTTAAAATAATATTAATGTTTGAGTCCATGTTAGGGATTATTTCTCCAAAGTCTTCCACTGGATTCTGATCAAAATCATCTGGACCCTCAGAACTCCAAGCTAAGGGCGAGGGTAGCACAGACTACAAGTGATAAGACCAAAGAGAAGTTTCTATCCTTGAATGACATTTTCCCTCCATTTGACTTATAAAGTTAGTACTAGGTTTAATATCAAATTTAAAAACAATAAAATTAATTATTGGGTCTAGAATAATCATGAGTGTGAAGGCTGTGATTGGCATCTATACAAATTTTAGGGTGTGAGTCAGATCAAAACAGACTTATAAACGAAATACTGTTTCTTTTTAAAGCTGTGAGGAATCCATTGAGGCTTGGAAAAGCTAAGTTAAAACAATTTAAAGGAAATGCCATGTTACACAGCAGGCAATAAAGTTTATGGAACTCATTACTTTAAGAAGTGAAACAGGAATTATCATTCCTAAACAGGTTTAAATAAATTCTTACATGACTGATCTGTAATGGCTTATTAATAGAAAATTAGATTGTATTTTCAAGCTAACCTTGGAGGTTAATGCTAGACAAAAACAATAATAGCAATGTAACAACAATAAAATAACAAAAAGTAACAACAATAAAATAATAATAACACTTATTGAGTGCAATGAACTACACAAGATATTTAATAATAAATTGTCTTTATTCTATAGCAACCAATAATTATTATTCCACACATCTTAAAAATGTGAACAAGGTGTCTGATCAGTCAAAGATGGGCATTGGATTTTACCAATCCAAAGATGTGCATTCTAGGATAACTTAAGCCTACTATGATTGCTGGTCCTGAAGAAAAAAGATCATTTTCATGGGCATATGAGTGACTCAAATCAGGTTGTGGGCTTCCTAGGTGACTCATTGGTAAAGAATCCGCCTGCCAGTGCAGGAGACAGAAGAGACTCGGGTTTGATCCCTGAGTCGGAAATATCTCCTGGAGAAGGAAATGGCAACCCACTCCAGTATTATTGCCTGGAAAATCCCGTGGACAGAGGAGCCTGGCGGGCTACAGTCTATGGGGAAGCAAAGAGTCAGACACGATTAGTGACTAAACAACAAGAAGTTTATTTTCCAGTGATAGGCTTTGACTCTCCCTGGGTAAATACTTACGTATATTTAACAGTCAATCATGTTATTCTATTTTCTCCTTTCCCAGTTTTGTAGTCATACTCTTTCATCTTTTTCAAAAATGGGTAACATTTACATACTACCATTTCTCTCATATCTCCATGATGTTTTACTCCTATTTCTATAGTATTAGTACTGTAGTATGTGAGGTGTGTGTACACAATACACACACACATACACACACTATCATGAATTATATGTGGAAGTTTCCCTGATTGTCTTTTGTTTGAATTAAGTTCATGCTTTAGTAGACTTCTTAGAGAAGGACTCATGAATTTTTAGATGAAGTTCCTTGATGAAGTTATTGCATCTCAAATATGTTTGCAATAGTCTTTATACTCAAAGGCAATAGCTTAATAAACAAACCTAATTCTTACAATTATGGTTTTTATTATAATTAATGATTGGAAATAAAAGAGTATCAGATCAGATCAGATCAGTCGCTCAGTTGTGTCCGACTCTTTGCGATCCCATGAACCGCAGCACGCCAGGCCTCCCTGTCCATCACCAGCTCCTGGAGGTCACTCAGACTCACATCCATCAAATCAGTGATGCCATCCAGCCATCTCATCCTCTGTCGTCCCCTTCTCCTCCTGCCCTCAATCTCTCCCAGCATCAGAGTCTTCTCCAATGAGTCAACTCTTCGCATGAGGTGGCCAAAGTACTGGAGTTTCAGCTTTAGCATCATTCCTTCCAAAGAAATTGCAGGATTAAAAGCTCCAAAGTCTGCAAGTTTTATATTCTGAGGTGACTAGGAGACAGTAGTATGCTGAAAGACAAAGTAAAACCTGAAGAGGGAATTGATTTTCAGGGAAAATAAATTAATGGTTTTCTGGAGGTGAGAAGTATGCCTCAACCATCTACCACTTTTTGAAAATGTCTACAGTTTTATAAGTTTCTCTCTACCTGGAAAGTTTCTGTCTTGGCATTTTGTCAATAAGCATCGTGTCTGCTTTTATTATTCACTAACATGTTGGTCCTGGCATTGAACTGGTTCCCTGGACTTGGATATCAGACTTCCCCAGTCAGTTCACCAGCTGAAACCTTTTGAATTTTACATACCAGCATTACAGTCTGTATTCCTCTGCCCTTCTTTATCATTCACCTTCATCCTTGTCACAGCTCAGCCCTTGGGAATTCAGTTTGTACCTAAACTGAACCACAAGTGCTGGCCTACAAATTTCAAGAGTCACAAAATATGCCTGAAGTAAATGTATGTGTTTCTGCATGGCATATAGGTTATTCAGCCTTCAAAAACTGAGATTAGGAAATTGTGAGATAGTGACCAGTAAGTCAAGTGGCATATTTTGTCCCAATTTCTTCTTAAAGCACAAATACTGGATTTTCATTTACTGTTTTACAGCATGGCAAGGTAGATATGGGAATATAAAATTGAGCAGGAGATAAGCTCTGCTCTCAAAGAGCTCTTGAAATAACCGTGGTGTGCATAAGAAAACCGCTGATCACAGTATAGTGTGATGAGCTCCCTGTGGAAGGTGCTATAATATGGTGGGAGAAATCCCTGACATGTCTCAGGCAGACAGGCAGGAGGCTTCCTGGAATTGCTGACCTTGCAAGTGGAGACGATAGGAGGAAGAAGTTCCATGTGGAAAGTCTATGTGTGCAAAGGAACAGCATTTAAGGGGGCAAATGCTGGTCTGTGTGGTAGGAAGGGTAAGCAATGGTTTGAAGATGGACTAGATAGTGGTCAGCTTACATATCAGAATAAGACACTTGGTGTTGTTATGGGAAAAGGAAGTCACCAGAGGGTGTTAAGGTGGGGAATGGGTATTGGGGTATTGATTAGGTTTGCACTTCTGGAGGATTCCTTTTTAACAATCCCGTGGACTGGGTATTGAGTTGTGTCTGCACTATCACTACGTTCCAGTTCCTACAATCTCTTGAGCACCAATCAATGAAACTAAAGCAATCATGAGTTCTTACCTCGATGTTACAGATCAGAAGGCAGGTTGTGGATGAATTGCTCAAATTACTTTGCCAACACAAGTCAGCAGCCAGTGAGCCCTGATCTATGTCCCAGTTAACAGAGGGTCAAAAAGCCTCTTAATTCAATTTCCTGTGATCTTCAAGTAAGTGCAACATTTCAAAAGCTTCCCAAAATGAGTTGGTTTTAAAAATTTGCCATTGAAGTTAAAGTTTAGGTTTTTTAAAGATCAAGTTTGCTGGATGTACCTTTTCTGCCCTTTATTTGTCTTTTATTAAGGTTGGCAAAAATAAGATGAACTTTGTCTCACTGATACTGCTGTGCCCTCTGTGAAGATAAAATTATAATGTGTGGTGGGGTTGGGGGATAAAGGAAGTGTACTCAACAATTCGCACACCAGAATGACATCTGGATAAAACTCAAGAATAGCTCTCAACAGTTTCTAGTCTTCTTACTTAAAAAAAAAAAAAAAAAAAAAGGACAGAAATTCCATTTGCAGGAACATGGATGGACCTGGAGATTGTCATACTGAATAAAGTGAGTCAGATGAAGACAAATATCATGATATTACTTTTATGTGGAATCTTTAAAAAAAAGGTACAAATGAACTTATTTACAAAGGGGAAATAGAGTCACAAATGTAGAAAACAAACTTATAGTTACCAAGGGGGAAGAGGGGGAGAATAAATTGGGAGACTGGGGTTGATGTATACACACTGCTATGTATAAAATAGATAACTAATAAGTACCTACTGGATAGAACAGGGAACTCTATTCAAGACTCTGTAATGATCCTACATGGGAAAATAATCTAAGAAGGAGTTGATATATATATGTATGTGTATAACTGATTCAATTTGTTGACCGCAGAAGCTAACACAATGTTGTAAATCAACTATGCTCCAATAAAATTTTTTTTAAAAAAAGACAGAAATTTTGTATCCTGGATCTCAGAGTACAGAGTGAAGTGCACTTCCATCACCCACCAGTTGTATGATTTTAAGGTGAAGCAATTCTTTGAGCTTGAGACTGAGGGACATTTATCCCAAATATAAGAGGGAAAGGATGTCTGGCCCTTTAAAAGTATCTTGATTTCTTTAACCTGTCAGCTTTCCTCAATATTTGACTCAGAGTCAGGGACTCATAATCCTAAAAGGCAAGGATCTAGTCCCTTTGCCCTCACTTCTTCAACTTCCAAAGCAGAATCACGGGCCTTTTACTTCAAAGGACTCTGCTGGCTCTGTCAGGATCCCACCAGCTGCTGAAAGCACCAGCCAGGATATTTCTTAGAATACAAATAAATAAAAACAAATAAAAATGTGTGCATGTAACACCATCCTAGTTTGCTTTGTCTTTGTCAAATAATGTACATGGTCTTCCTGAAACTGAGTGCTGATGGAAGGGTAGTATCACATAGAAGAAAGGAATCAATCACCAGACTTTAGACTCATGTTCCTAAATGTCTAGATCATCTAGGCAAGTGTGACCAGAAAAATGAGCACAGCAGACTATGAAGACCAACGTACAAATGAGGAGAGAGTTGGTTTAATCTTGCCCCCAAAATCAATGTGGACAAACCCAGATTAGTTTAACATAACAAATTAAAGGGAATATAACTTTTAGTCTGCTTTTGTGGCTAGTGGGTTTATGGGATATGTTGTCATTCTAATCAAGATGTGCGCATGTGCGTGCTCAATCCTGTCCGACTCTTGGTGACTGTATGGACTGTAGCCCTCCAGGCTCCTCTGTCTACAGGATTCTTCAGGCATGAATACTGGAGTGGGTTGCCATTTCCTCCTCCAGAGGATTTTCCTGACGCAGGAATCCAACACAATAGGCTCCTTCGTCTCCTGCATTGGCAGGCAGATTCTTTTCCCACCCAGCTACCTGGGAAGTCCCTAATGAGGATGAGTACAAAAGTATGTTGCTTGACTTGAATATGTATAAGTAAATTTTTGACTTAATTAAGGGAAAAAAACAAAATGACATCGATACTGACAGGATCCCATGGGTTTATCCATGGCTTCTGAAATTACATACAAACCAGGACAAATAGTCTCCCCAAAGAGTGAAACTTTAAAGACAGACTAATGAAAAAACAATCATCTCTGTAGCCTCAGTGTTGACATAGACAGAGTTTTCTCTAGAGGTCACTGGATTCAGGAAGTGTATAACACACCCATTTAGGAACTGACGTATTATCTCTCATGCCACAAAAATCTTTTTGCTTTTTCCCCTAGTCTCAGAACTTTCCTATGATAATCCTCATTGAAGAAATGAAAAAAAAAAAAAAAAAAGCCACATATTCATGAAGTCAATATGCTTTACCAAACAGCAGCAAATGCACAACTGTTTCACCACCTGAAAGATCCGGAGAGCTATACCAAAATAAGTCCAGACAACTTTTCTCTGTTCTGAGGTTCTGTTCTCCTGAGAGGCCAGGCAGCAGGGCTCATTTGAGAGTTGGAAGGATATTCTAGTGTACCTAGAGAGTATAAAAACATAGATTATCCATCTGGGTAAATACCTAACTGCCTTTTTAAAAGTATACTGTTTTTATCTCTTTATTTGAAGATAGGATTTTCTTTTTTTAAGTCTTAGAATTCAGCAGGCTTCCAGTAAAATTCAGAAATACTTATTCTTTCATGTCACCCCTCACAGATTATACCTAAATCCCACTGGAGAATTCTGATTATACTTCAAGAGAGCCCTTGGACTTTTTTTAGGGTGGACTTAACCTGTAACAGGACTTGTAAAAGGATAGCGTTCCCATAGTGATGAGGATGATATCATCAATCCTGGTTCCAGCAGTGAGTACCAGCCCATTGCTCACCACAGGAATGGATGGGATAAGAGATAACAGCGTTTTTTGTTCAAATACAGAGAACTCAAAGATTAGCCAGGCTAACAAGCCAGGAATTTTCACTAAACGTAAGTCTGATAGATTGTTTAAAATTGTTATCCTCTTCACTGTCAAAGATACTCTAAAATAGCAGGAATTCTTCTGTCCTTTTAGGCTCCTCCAAGGATCTGTAGCTCAGATGGGCAGGTGGCAGCTTGAATACATTGCTGAGATGTTAATATTAGATTTTTGTGTGCCTGAGAGGCCTTCACTCTCTATTAAGCAAAATTGCAGAAAGCAGGAGCTGGAAAGTCAGCTACAGTGGCTTTTGCAGAGGACAGAACAACTGATATAAGTTTTATAGTACGCTATGGCATTACAGTCATCTAACTTTATTCTCCTAAAAATACCCTTGGCAAAATTCCACTAAACCAGATCATCGGTCTACACCTGTTAGTATAGGGAAAGCATCAATCCATGTGTGATCTGTATTCCCTTTTCATATTCATCATTGATTTTACTAACATCTGTTTATAACTCAAACAAAATTAGTGAGTTCTTGTCCATTAATGTACATCTTTCAATGTCTTAGCTTTCAAGCCTGTAATAAATACATTCACTTAATCTATCCATCTATCTATATAACAATTTGTTTTTTGTTGAGTACTGACTGTATTCTAGGTACTATGCTCTATAAAGGAGCTGTATGAAATCAAAAGATGAATGTGATTCAGCTTTTGCCTAGGGAAGACATAGAGTCTGATGAAGGGGATGAACACATAAACAAATAGTTAGTATGCAAATTAATGTCTTGAATAAGGGTTTATCCTGGGTTGTATATCCATGAAGTTGTAGCTGTCTCTTCTGTGGGAGTCAGGGAGCGTGTACAGAACCAGAACCTGGGACTAGGCTGGGGACAGCCCTTGGCATGTTTTCCAGTATCTGGCTCACAAGAGCAGACTGAAAAACAGGAGATGGAAGTCAGCTGAGGGAACTGAAAGCAAGATCCTGAATCTGCCACTCGTTCCCCATCCCTGTCACCACCCCACCCTACCCCCGCCCTGCCAGAGACATACCCCAACAACCCTAATGTCTGAGCCGAGTTGTTAAGGATTAGACTCACTATAAGCATATTTTTGGACTCTGCTCAATATGGAGAGTTTCCTCAAGGTAGGCACAGGGCTCAGCCGGCTCAGCAGTAAAGGACACTCCTGCCAATGCAGGAGATGCAGGCTCGATCCCTGAGTCAGGAAAATGCCCTGGAGAAGGAAATGGCAACACACTCCAGTATTCTTGCCTGGGAAACCCCATGGACAGAGAAGCCTGGTGGGCTACAGTCCATGGGGTCACAAAAGAGTCAGACGTGACTTAGTGACTAAACGACAAGGTGGGCACAGTGGTTCTTACCCCTACTTGGACTATGAACTCCTTCAGGAATCTGATGGTGTCTAGACTTATTCACTAGGAAAAAAGAAAAAAGCATAACATTAATTATGCAAGGTTGTAAAGCATTTCATGACATTCCGTAAATACAGAGGGTCTATGGAACACATGTAAAGAACTCTTAGTTAAAGACGATGTCATATCACTTTTATTATAATCCTGGACTATCCAACTGTCTTATATGATAATGAAAAAACAAAAACAAAAAAATCATGATGCAGGAGCTAGTCTTTGCTGGCTTATAGTGTTGAATACATTACTTCCTAGTTGTGTGAAAAAAGTGAAAGTGAAAGTGACTCAGTCGTGTCTGACTCTTTGCAACCCCATGGACTGTAATCATGGAATTCTCCAGGCCAGAATATTGGAGTGGGTAGCATTTCCCTTCTCCAGGGAATCTTCCCAACCCAGGGATTGAACCCAGGTCTCGCTTATTGCAGGCGGATTCTTTACTTAGATGTGTAGTATCAGATAACTTCCCTAGGTCTCAATTTACTCATCTCTATGATGAGGATGTTAATCTTCTCTCTCAGAATTTGTTGTCAAGATTATAGATTACATACATGTAATACATACCGAAGTTTCTGGCATATTACTACTTTAGTTTTTATTATCATCATTTGTACCATTGTCAGTATTAGTACCGTACAGTGACAACACTACAATTATGTTCTAAATATTCAGGGAGCAAATGATGTTGACCAGATGCAATATCCATCTGAATTCTTCACAGATGTATCAAACATATTAGTTAGCTAGAATTCCCTCTGCTCCTGAGATGATTAATAAAAACATTGCAATTACATTCTCAACCCTCTGGGTAGAAAGTATAGGTACCTATATATTCTGCATCATGTTCAATAAGTGTTTAATAAAATTATAATACTACTCGGGGCTTCTATAGTTCTTTTCATTCCATGGTCTCTAAGTACTTTGTAGATATTAGTTCATTAATTCTCCAAATTTCACTAGGACCTGGAGGGAGGAAAAGGCAGGCATCTTCTTTGCTTACTGTTTTAAACACATCTCTTTCTTTTATCTCCCCAAATCTTGCTGTGCCACCTCTTACCAATTATACCAGGATTCAATTCCTTTTTGGTACTATGGCATTTTACCAACTCTACCAGACTAGTTTACCTTGCTCAGCTTTCTCAAGCCTTCCTTTCTCCTTCCTCATTTCGCATTTTAGTGTCAGTTTCTCTCTAATATATTTAATCTCTAAAATGGGCTGGCTCCTTAATAGATACAGACTAAAGACAACCCTAAAAACTAGTAATAATAACAAATACCTAAAGGATGAGATGATTATTTATTTTCAGTCATCATTATGTAAGAAGTATTTGTTATGTATATTCCAGATTGAATTGCTTTGTTTTTGAACTATGACTTTAACCCTCATTTTCTAATTTAAAAAATAGGGCCATTATGCTGGAAATATGTATTGACAGTATATTAGGTTAAGCAGTTGCCTTCACTCTAGCTCATTTCAAAGGAATTTGGGACTAATTAAACAGACTGTAGCCCACCAGGCTCCTCGGTCCATAGGATTCTCCAGGCAAGAATACTGGATTGGGTTGCCATGTCCTCCTCCAGGGGATCTTCCTGACTCAGGGATTCAACCTGTGTCTTCTGCATTGCAGGCAGATTCTTTACCACTGAGCCACCAGGGAATCCCAAAACATGCAATACTTCCTGAAAGACCTAGGGTTACTTAGGTGTTTGAAAGATATTTTCCGCTGCTATGAATCAAGTTTTCCAAATAATAATGCCAACATATCTTTCTTTTGCAGATAGAGAAATAAATACGCTGACAAATAAACAAAAAACAAAGATATGGCTTCTAGGAAACTGCTTAATAATCTGGTTGCCATATTTAGAGAATTCAGATTCTTGTTCTTTTAGGGATATTCTAAACTATCTCTGTATGAAGCACATATTATGTCTTCTCTTGAACTTGTACAAATGCAGGTATAACCACTGTTTCTACCAGGAAGGTGCCTGCTGGGTGCCAAGTACTCCTAAACCTTACATAAAGGAGAAGGGAACCATCATATAGGACTTCTTAGCCATGTCAGAAAGAATTCCAGGGTGCTTTTAATCCTCCCAACAGCCACAGAAAGAAGACACAATTATTATCAATTGACAGAGAGACATTGAAGCACAGAGATAACCTGTCATTTTCTAGATAATAATCGATAGAACTGGGATTCGATTCTATATTTGTCTGACTTCAAAGTCCAAGCTCTATTCAAAGCCCATTTTCTATTTTTCTGAATTCTGTATATTGTGAAAAGACCTGTCTCTGAGCAGGATCTCTGCAGACAGTGATTCTCATCAGATGGAAACCAGACTAAAAGTCACGGAATCTTGCCACTGAGACACTGGTGAATGTCTGGTCAACTGTGTGTGTTCTGAGTGTGCCTGAATAGGAGGATCGAACAAGCCTCATCACTAAACCAAACCATCTGCAGGGATTTCTGAAACCAGACCTATGAATTTCCAGCCCCCAAGGAAACATTGATTATTCTTTTTTCTCTGCTCCAAATATGGGTTATGCTCAAGACCAGGACTAGTGCTCAATTCTTTGTCAGGTTTAGGGTAAGGAGCTTTCACACCTCCTACTAACAATGAGCAGCAATTCCATCACCTCCTTCATCACCTTCTTATAAGTATACCTGCCTTAGTCACTGCAAATGGAATGTTTTTGGTTATTTCACAATCCATGAAACCTATTCTAGAGATTTTCATCTATACAGATCTCCTTTTGCTTTAATATGTGATATGTAGGTTCTTCTTCCCACCTCTAATTCATTTTTTAAAAGATTTTTAAAAATGTGGACCATTTAAAGTCTTTACTGAATTTGTTACAATATTGATCTATTTTACTTATTTTTTTTTTTTTTTTTTTGGCCATGAGGCAGGTGGGATCTTAGCTTCCTAACCAGGGCTTGAACCCACAGCCCCTGCATTGGAAGGTGAAGTTTTAACCACTGGGCTCCCAGGGAAGTCTCCTGCTTCTAATTCTAATGACATTCTTTAAGAAGTGGATAGTTAGCAGAAGTGTCTATACTGTTCTTGTCCCAAGTCCAGGATCCTCAGTCCAATAATTTCTGAGCATTATTCTGCATCCAAACCGTGAATCCTGCAGGTGTACCTGTTACCTTCGAATCTGAAACACCTGTATGTGGGCATAGGGAAATCGATGAAGGAATGTCTGATTTGCTTCATCAGGACAAAAGAGAAAAAGAAAGCACATATTTTTCCTGTATAACCAACTCAGTAGACACGAGCAGACTCTAGGAGACAGTGGAGGACAGAGGAGCCTGGATTGCTACAGTCCATGGGGTTGCAAAGAGTCATAAAGGACTTAGCAACTGAACAGCAACAGCTATGTTAAAGACTTTTAATATCTTTTGCCCCACACAGTGTTGACAGTATCCTGGAGTGTTAGGGAGGAGAGAGATTAGTGTTCCTTTTTATGGAAAGAAAACTAAGACCCCATGGATGATATGACCCAACTAGACATACTTAGCTAGTTAGTACCAGGTCTCTTGATTCCTAGTCCAGGACATTTCACACAGATCCAGAAAGCCCTTTCCCCTAAAATCTAGCCCTGTTCCTAGGTAATTATTTCAGAAAGATTAATTTCTGGTGGATTGATTTCCTTACTCCTGTAACAGTCATAGTAAATATTGTATGCTGGTATGGAAAACCCGAATGAACTCTTTGGCCAACTCAATATAATAATTATGATCAGAAATAATAACCCCCTACTTCCTCTACAAATTCAAAAAATAGCCCTTTGGGGCGACTAACTGCTGTTGATACTGTAAGCAATGGTAACCTAGACACCACCCAGCTGAGCCTGAACATTAGCCTGTCTGCACTTGCATGTGACCAAAATGCTAAGACAACCACCAGGTCTTCATCAGCAGACTTCTAGGTTCAGGCTTTCTAACAAAAAAGAGTCGGTATGAAACCTGACAATGTTTTTATTTCCTTTCTTTTTCTGCAGGCTTAAGCAAAACCACTCAGATGAATAAACCTCAAAGACTTAAGTCAAAGAGCCTCATTAGGAGATGAATAGCAAATGCTCTGTTCCAAAGGTTAAACACATTGAAGCCAAGAGGAAGCAACACGGCATAAAGTGAGCAGAGTATGGTTTGCTACACAGATTTGATGCAAAGAGTCCAGTGTCACAGCCTCCACTGAGGGGGCTGCATTCACACAATGTTGGGACCTAGAGATACACTTAAAAGGCCAATTGTGGGACTTTCCTAATGGTCCAGTGGTTAAGAAACCACCTGCCAATGCCTGGTCTGGGAAGATCCCATGTGCTACAGGGCAACTAATCCCTTGTACCTCAACCACTGAAGCCCGCACACCCTAGAGTTCATGCTCTGCAACAAGAGAAGCCTGTGTCCCACACCTGCAGAGTACCCTCATTCGCCCTACAACGAGACCCAGCACAGCCAAAAGAGAAGTCAATTGCTGTTGTTGTTTTTAATTTCAAATACCAATTTTTTTAATGAAATTATTTGGAATTTAGGCTAACTGATTGTGAGTTTATAGTATCATACCATTTTAAGGTGGTCTGGCCACTGCTATGTTCAAATGAAATAATGGATAGACCTTGAGTAGAGTGGGAGATGAGGACAATCAGTTTCCTTGTTCTCAGTCCTGACTTCTGCATTCCCAGGGTTCAAGGTCCAATTCTTTAGGCTTCAACTTATAGGATACTTTGATGAGCTGAGAGGGTTTAAGGAAGACACTCAAAAATGCATCAGTTCAGTTCAGTTCAGTCGCTCAGTCATGTCCGACTCTTTGCGACCCCATGAATTGCAGCACACCTCCTCCCTGTCCATCACCAACTCCCAGAGTTCACTCAAACTCACGTCCATCAAGTCAGTGATGCCATTTCACCATCTGCAGTGATTTTGGAGCCCAGAAAAATAAAGTTTGACACTGTTTCCACATCTACTTCCCATGAAGTGATGGAACCAGACGCCATAATCTTAGTTTACTGAATGTTGAGCTTTAAGCCAACTCTCTCATTCTCCTCTTTCACTTTCATCAAGAGGCTCTTCCATTCCTCTTCACTTTCTGCCATAAGGGTGGTGTCATCTGTATATCTGAGGTTATTGATATTTCTCCCAGCAATCTTGATTCCAGCTTGTGCTTCTTCCAGCCCAGCGTTTCTCATGATGTACTCTGCATATAGTGAGTAGAAAATATAATGTTTTTCTTTAAAAGATCATGTGATAGAGAATGTGATTAACTACAGGAATATATTGTTGTTGTCTAGTCCATAATTTGTGTCTGATTCTTTGCCACACCATGAACTGCAACACGACAGACTTCACTGTCCTTCATTGTCTCCCAGAGTTTGCTCAAACTCATGTGTTGTTGATGCATATATAAGCTGACATTTTCTGGAATATGAAGGGTTATATTAATAGCAAGTAATAAGCTTCCACTGAATGAGAGGAAGTTGGTCTTAAATTACACCAGAGTATGAGACATTACAAGCGAGTATGAAATCAATTAATAACTATTTGTGTTGAAAGATTGAATGCCTTGCATGGAAACAGGATAATGGACTAAGTGACTGTCCAATACTCTTCCTATACTTACGCTGAGTTCAGTTACTCAGTCGTGTCTGACTCTTTGTGGTCCCATGGACTGTATCCCACCAAGCTTCCTTGTCCATGGGATTTTCCAGGCAAGAATATTGAAGTGGATTGGCACTTCCTTTTCCAGGGGATATTCCCTACCCAGGGGTCAAACCTGCATCTCCTGCATTGGTGGGTGGGTTCTCTACTGCTTCAGTCACCTAGGAAGTCCCTTCTTGGTAGAGAAACCAGGACCCTACTCTTTGTGCTGATTTTACCTTTGGTTACCAGCAAATCAGTATGATTCAAAGGACTATTGCCTTTTCTGTTACAAAAGGACAGAGGTTGGATACAGAAGTCTGAAAAATGCCTTTCGTTTAAGGTGTAACATAAATATTATTTCTTCTAAAAGACATCCCCTATCTCATGAGAAGAAATTCTTTTTTTTTTTTCATCCTCATGACTCCCACTGGATATTATCTCATTTGTTCTATAATGTTGATCACAGTCTTTCTTTAATATAATTAGCTAAGTGAAAGTGTTAGTTGCTCAGTTGTGTCTGACTCATTGTGACCTCATGGGATGTAGCCTGCCAGGCTCCTCTGCCCTTCACAGCCACATTAGTCCACTTCAGTCTCTGCCTCCTGAGTATTACCCCTTCTTGGTGTATCTCATTCAGACCTCCACTTCTCTGACAAAATCCTTTCCTCTCTCTCCTAGGCTTCCTGGACCTGCTGAGGTTTTACAATTATAGTTCAAGCTAAATATTTTTCCATTCCAGTCTCAGTGGAAGTGGAAAATTTCTCTGGAGAACAGTCATTATGTACAGACATGAGATTCCATGGCTCCTCTGAGCCCAGCTGCTAAGAGGAACCTGAGCTCAAAGCTTTAATGTGATGTGAACTTTAACGTGACAATTAATGCAGGGACCTTTTCTCTGAGGCAATTAACTTCTGCTCTTCTGTCTAACCAAGATTTCAGAGCTGGCAGCAGGCAGGAAATGAATGTCACCATCACAAACACAGTCAACTTAGACTTGTACCCATAGGGGCCTTTCAATTCACTGTTTCTTTGCATCTTTCATGCTTGGATTCCCTTCAGGGACTATGACTACATTAGAAGAGAAAATAGGCAACGGCAACCCCCAAACCAAGCCAGACTTCTCAACATCTGGAGAATGCTACCACAGTGCATCCCCATATTGTTGTTTTCCCAGTGCCGTTAATAAATAAAGGAAACTCTGTATCTTCCTATGAAGAGATCCCTAAATGGTAACTGCTTCAGGATATGTATTTGTATTATTGTCCATTAGGGAATCTCTGCAGTGGTGGAGTGTCCTGTGTTCAAGACAGGGAAGAGAGAAAGAGTGAAAAACAACCAACTTGGGAAATTTGAAAAAAAAAACGGTTAAGATATCTTCAAAGTAACTTGGAAATGTGTTGAAGTTAGCAAAAAAAGAAAGGAAGGAAGATAAAGAGAGAGATAGAGAGAAAGAAAGAAGGTGTCCAAGAAAACCAGAATTGAAAGAGACTCGTATACTCCAATGTTCATCACAGCACTGTTTACAATAGCCAGGACATGGAAGCAACCTAGATGTCCATTGGCAGATGAATGGATAAGAAAGCTGTGGTACATATGCACAATGGAATATTACTCAGCTATTAAAAAGAATGCATTTGAATCAGTTCTAATGAGGTGGATGAAACTGGAGCCTATTATACAGAGTGAAGTAAGTCAGAAAGAAAAACACCAATATAGTATATTAACACATATATATGGAATTTGGAAAGATGGTAACAATGACCCTATATGCGAGACAGCAAAAGAGACACAGATATAAAGAACACACTTTTGGACTCTGTGGGAGAATAGCATTGAAACATGTATGTTACCATATGTGAGATAGATTGTCAGTCCAGGTTTGATGCATGAGACAGGGTGCTCAGGGCTGGTGCACTGGGATGACCTGGAGGGATAGGATGGGGAGGGAGGTGGGAGGGGGGCTCAGGATGGAGACACATGTATACCCATGGCTGATTCATATGAGTATATAGCAAAACCCACTACAGTATTGTAAACTAATTAGCCTCCAATTAAAATAAATTAATTAATTTACCAAAAAAAAGAAAGAAAGAAGGTGTCATGGTCTGCATGTGGATTGGAAAAGAATTTCTAGACATGAGGCAGAATGAGAGGAGAATAAAGTTTATTAGAGTGGGATGCTTTTAGAACAGCAGGCAGGCTCAAGGGAGAACTGAACCCTTTTGCAGGCTAGTAGCTAATTTTTATGGAAACTTCCTGATGGGAGAGAATGACTGAAGGGGACAGTGGGTCTTGTTCTGATGGGCCGGGCCATGCTCAGTAAATCTTTAATCCAATTTTCTGTTGATAGGCAGGGCTGTGTTCCCTCTCTGCTGTTTGACCTGAGGCCAAACTATGGTGGGGGTAATGAAGATTATGGGGACCTCCTTCAAAAAGTCCCATGCATGCACTGCTGCACTCAGTGTCCCTACCCCTGCAGCAGGCCACCGCCCACCCACGCCTCTGCTGGAGCCTCCTGGACACTCACAGGCAAGTCTGGGTCAGTCTCCTGTGGGGTCACTGCTCCTTTCTCCTGAATCCTGGTGTGTACAAGGTTTTGTTTGTGCCCTCCAAGAGTATGTTTCCCCAGTCCTGTGTAAGTTCTGGCAGCTCTGTGGTGAGGTTAATGGCGACCTCCTCCAAGAGGGCTTTTGCCATATCCAGGTCTGCTGTTCCCAGAGCCCCTGTCCCTGTGACAGTCCACTGCTGACCTGTACCTCTGTAGGAAACACTCAAACACAGTTCTGGCTCAGTCTCTGTGGGGTCTCTGGGTTCTGGCATGTACAAGTTTTGTTTGATCCCTCCGAGTGTCTCTGGCGGGTATAAGGTTTGATTCTAAATGCAATTTCACCCCTCCTACCACCTTTCTGGGGTTTCTCCTTTGCCTTTGGATGTGGGGTACTTGTTGGTGGGATCCAACATTCTCCTGTTGTAACTTTGGAGTTCTCCCAGAAGAAGATGAGCGCACATCCTTCTACTCTGCCATATGTTCAAAAGACAGATATGAGCTTGCTTGCTTAATTGGCAAACTCAGTTCAGAAATGTGTTCTGATTCCTAATTTTTGTTCCACCCCACTGCTTGATGTGATCTTTTCACCATTTCTAATTGTCCCAAATCACAGTTATTGCTCCTTGGAAGAAGAGCTATGACCAACCTAGACAGCATATTAAAAAGCAGAGACATTACTTTGCCGATAAAGGTCCATCTAGTCAAAGCTATGGTTTTTCCAGTAGTCATATATGGATGTGAGAGTTGGACTGTAAAGAAAGCTGATCACTGAAGAACTGATGCTTTTGAACTGTGGTGTGAGAGAAGACTCTTCATAGTCCCTTGGACTGCAAGGAGATCCAAAAAGTCCATTTCCTTCAGGACTAAAGGAAATCAGTCCTGAATTTTTTATTGAAAGGATTGATGTTGAAGCTGAAAGTCCAATACTTTGGCCACCTGATGGGAAGAACTGACTCATTTGAAAAGACCCTGATGCTGGCAAAGATTGAAGGCAGGAGGAGAAGGGGATGACAGAGAGTGAAATGGTTGGATGGCATCACCAACTCGATGGACATGAGTTTGAGTTAGCTCTGGGAGTTGGTAATGGACAGGGAAGCCTGGCATGCTGCAGTCCATGGGGTCACAAAGAGTTGGACATGATTGAGCAATTGAACTGAACTGAGCCAATTTTTATAGCCTCAAGACAGAGAAAATACCCACTGGAGTGGTGGCATTAAGTGATTGTTTAGGATGCTATAGGGTGGGTAATAGGGTGGGTATTTTATATAATATGGAATCAGGAAACTGGCTTATTTAGATTCAGAGTCTCATGGCAACAATTGCTATGGGGCTTGGTCAGTTCCAGAGATTTCAGTCCTGTGACCTTGGTATAGGGCTCCACAAAAGGGGAAAAAGCAAGGAAGGAAGGAAGGCAGGAAGGCTTGAGAACAGAATAGAGTAGGCAAAAGAGTAGTATTTTGACAATCCTTAAACTAAGCTAAAAAGATAATTAGCCATTATTAATTAATACAGGTATGGGAGGAAATTAAACTGAAGCTGAATTTGGCCTCTGAACCCTGCCACCAAATTAAGTCTCAGAGACAGTGTTTTAGGTGAAATAGAGAAGAATAGTTTTATTGATGTGCCAGGCAAAGGGGGCCACAGGGGGCTCATGCCCTCAAAACTATGTGTCTTGACCTGGAGTGAGTAGTGAGGAGTTTGACAGTAATGATTCAAAGAGGGTGTGATCAGTTGGTGGACATTCTTCTGATTGGTTGGTGGAGAGATAACCATTCAAAATTAGAGTAACATCTATGCTCTGACAAGTAATGTTGAAGAAGCTGAAGTTGAATGGTTCTACGAAGACCTACAAGACCTTCTAGAACTAACACCCCCAAAAAGATATCGTTTTCATTATAGAGGGCTGGAATGCAAAAGCAGGAAGTTAAGAGATAACTGGAGTAACAGGCAAATTTGGCCTTGGAGTACAAAACGAAGCAGGTCAAAGGCTAACAGAGTTTTGCCAAGAGAACACACTGGTCATAGCAAACACTGTCTTCCTACAGCACAAGAGAAGAGTCTATACATGGACATCACCAGATGGTCAATACCAAAATCAGATTGATTATCTTTGCAGCCAAAATGAAAAGTGAAAGTGAAGTCGCTCAGTCATGTCCAGCTCTTTATGACCCCATGGACTGTAGCCTACCAGGATTTTCTAGGCAAGAGTACAGGAGTGGGTTGCCATTTCCCTTTCCAGGGAATCTTCCCAATTCGGGGATCAAACCCAGGTCTCCCGTATTGCAGGTAGACTCTTTACACTCTGAGCCACCAGGGAAGCTCTATACAGCCAGCAAAAACAAGACCAGGAGCTGACTGTGGCTCAGATCATGAACTCCTTATTGCTAAATTCAGACTGAAATTGAAGAAAATGGGGAAAACTATTAGACTATCCAGGTATGAGCTAAATCAAATCCCTTACAATTATACAGAGGAAGTAACAAATAGATTCAAGGGATTAGATCTGATAGACAGAGTGCCTGAAGAACTATGGACAGAGGTTCATGACATTGTATAGGAGGCAGTTATCAAGACCAGCCCCAAGAAAAGGAAATGCAAAAAGGCAAAATGGTTATCTGAGGAGGTTTTACAAATAGCTGAGAAAAGAAGAGAAGCTAAAGGCAAAGGAAAAAATGAAAGATATACCTATGTTCCAAAGATATACCTGGTTCCAAATAGGAAAAGGAGTTCGTCAAGGCTGTATATTGTCATCCTGTTTATTTAACTTATATGCAGAGTACATCACGGAAGGCAATGGCACCCCACCCCAGTACTCTTGCCTGGAGAATCCCATGGACAGAGGAGCCTAGTGGGCTCCAGTCCGTGGGGTCGCGAAGAGTCGGACACGACTGAGCGACTTCACTTTCACTTTTCACTTTCATGCATTGGAGAAGGAAATGGCAACCCACTCCAGTACTCTTGTCTGGAGAATCCCAGGGATGGAGGAGCCTAGTGGGCTGCCATCTGTGGGATCGCACAGAGTCAGACACGACTGAAGCGACTTAGCAGCAGCAGCAGCAGAGTACATCATGAGAAACGCTGGACTAGAAGAAACACAAGTTGGAATCAAGATTTCTGGGAGAAATATCAGTAACCTCAGATATGCAGATGACACCACCCTTATGGTAGAAAGTGAAGAGGAACTAAAAGCCTCTTGATGAAAGTGAAAGTGGAGAGTGAAAAAGTTGGCTTAAAGCTCAACATTCAGAAAACGAAGATCATGGCATCCGGTCCCATCACTTCATGGGAAATAGATGGGGAAACAATGGAAACAGTGTCAGACTTTATTTTTCTGGGCTCCAAAATCACTGTAGATGGTGACTGAAGCCATGAAATTAAAAGACGCTTACTCCTTGGAAGGAAAGTTATGACCAATCTAGATAGCATCTTGAAAAGCAGAGACATTACTTTGCCAACAAAGGTCCATCTAGTCAAGGCTATGGTTTCTCCAGTGATCATGTATGGATGTGAGAGTTGGACTGTGAAGAAGGCTGAGCGCTGAAGAATTGATGCTTTTGAACTGTGGTGTTGGAGAAGACTCTTAAGAGTCCCTTGGACTGCAGGGAGATCCAACCAGTCCATTCTGAAGGAGATCAGCCCTGGAATTTCTTTGGAAGGAATGATGCTAAAGCTGAAACTCCAATACTTTGGCTACCTGATGTGAAGAGTTGACTCATTGGAGAAGACTCTGATGCTGGGAGGGATTGGGGGCAAGAGGAGAAGGGGACGCCAGAGGATGAGATGGCTGGATGGCATCACTGATTCGATGGACGTGAGTCTGAGTGAACTCTGGGAGTTGGTGATGGACAGGGAGGCCTGGCGTGCTGCGATTCATGGGGTCGCAAGGAGTCGGACACGACTTAGCGACTGATCTGATCTGATCTGATCTGATCCCTATGTGAATGCAGACTTCCAAAGAATAGCAAGGAGAGAAAAGAAAGCTTTCCTCAGTGATCAGTGCAAAGAAATAGAGGAAAACAACAGAATGGGAAAGACTAGAGATCTCTTCAAGAAAATTAGAGAAACCAAGGGAACATTTCATGCAAAGATGGGCTTGATAAAGGATAGAAATGGTATGGACCTAACAGAAGCAGAAGATATTAAGAAGAGGTGGCAAGAATACACAGAAAAACTGTACAAAAAAGATTTGCACGACAAAGATAATCACAATGGTGTGATCACTCATCTAGAGCCAGACATCCTGGAATGTGGAGTCAAGGGGGCCTTAGGCAGCATCACTATGAACAAAGCTAGTGGAGGTGATGGAATTCCAGTTGAGCCATTTCAAATCCTAAAAGATGATGCTATGAAAGTGCTGCATTCAATATGCCAGAAAATTTGGAAAAGTCAGCAGTGGCCACCGGACTGGAAAATGTCAGTTTTCATTCCAATCCCAAAGAAAGGCAATGCCAAAGAATGCTCCAACTACTGCACAATTGCACTCATCTCACACGCTAGCAAAGTAATGCTCAAAATTCTCCAAGTCAGGCTTCAACAGTATGTGAAGCATGAACTTCCAGATGTTCAAGCTGGATTTAGAAAAAGCAGAAGAGCCAGAGATCAAATTGCCAACATCTGCTGGATCATGGAAAAAGCATCTATTTCTGATTTATTGACTATGCCAAAGCCTTTGACTGTGTGGATCACAACAAACAATGGAAAATTCTTTAAGAGATTATTCAAGAGGTATGAAAATTATTCAAGGGATGGGAATACCAGACCACCTGACCTGCCTCCTGAAAAATCTGTATGCGGGTAAAGAAGCAACAGTTAGAACTGGACATGGAACAACAGACTGGTTCCAAATAGGGAAACCAGTATGTCAAGGCTGCATATTGTTACCCTGCTTATTCAAGTTATATTCAGAGTACATCGTGCGAAATGCCAAGTTGGAATCAAGATTGCTGGGAGAAATATCAATAACCTCAGATATGCAGATGACACCACCCTTATGGCAGAAAGTGAAGAAGAATTAATGAGCCTCTTGATCCAACTGAAAGAGGAGAGTGAAAAAGTTGGCTTAAAACTCAACATTCAGAAAAATAAGATCATGGCATCCAGTCCCATCACTTCATGGCAAATAGAAGGAGGAACAATGGAAATAGTGAGAGACTTTTATTTTTTGGGCTCCCAAATCACTACAGATGCTGACTGCAGCCATGAAATTAAAGACGCTTGCTTCTTGGAAGAAAAGCTATGACCAACCTGCTGCTGTTGCTACTGCTAAGTCACTTCAGTCGTGTTCGACTCTGTGCAACCCCATAGATGGCAGCCCACCAGGCTCCACCATCCTTGGGATTCTCTAGGCAAGAACACTGGAGTGGGTTGCCATTTCCTTCTCCAATGCAGGAAAGTGAAAAGTGAAAGGGAAGTCGCTCAGTTGTGTCCGACTCTTCACTACCCCATGGACTGCAGCCCACCAGGTTCCTCCTTCCATGGGATTCTCCAGGCAAGAGTGCTGAAGTGAGGTGCCATTGCCTTCTCCAATGACCAACCTAGATAGCATATTAAAAAGAAGAGACATTACTTTGCCAACAAAGGTCCATCTAGTCAAGGCTATGATTTTTCCAGTAGTCATGTATGAATGTGAGAGCTGGACTATAAAGATAGCTGATCACTGAAGAATTGAAGCTTTTGAACTGTGGTGTTGGAGAAGACTCTTGAGAGTCTCTTGGACTGCAAGGAGATCCAACCAGACCAACCTAAAGGAAATCAATCCTGAATATTCACTGGAAGGACTGATGTTGAAGCTGAAGCTCCAGTACTTTGGCCACCTGATGGGAAGAACTGACTCATTTGAAAAGACCCTGATGCTGGGAAAGATTGAAGGCAGGAGGAGAAGGGGATGACAGAGAGTGAAATCATTGGATGGCATCACCAACTCAATGGACATGAGTTTGAGTAAGCTCTGGGAGTTGGTAATGAGCAGGGAAGCCTGGTGTGCTACAGTCCACGGGGTGGCAAACTCAGGACTGAGCGACTGAACTGAACTCAACTGAACTGAGGTAAGTGGGAGTCAGCACCATCAATCCTCTGGTTCCAACTATTCTGGGCTCTACATGCTTATGGGTATACCTTTAACTTCTCCCAACTGGAGGGCGTTTCAATCTCTGCAAAACAGCTGAATGATATTGTTGTGTTCCCTGGAGGGAGAATCAGGACCATTCCCCAAGGATGTACTGTGGTTCCTTTTGACTGTTCCTCCCTTGTTCTTGCATCCCCTCGCTTCCCTAATTAGCATTCATTTGAACCTGTCCAATTCCAAAGAAAGGCAATGCCAAAGAATGCTCAAACTACCACACAATTGCACTCATCTCACACGCTAGTAAAGTAATGCTCAAAATTCTCCAAGCCAGGCTTCAGCAATATGTGAACCGTGAACTTCCTGATGTTCAAGCTGGTTTTAGAAAAGGCAGAGGAACCAGGGATCAAATTGCCAACATCCGCTGGATCATGGAAAAAGCAAGAGAGTTCCAGAGAAACATCTATTTCTGCTGTATTGACTATGCCAAAACCTTTGACTGTGAGGATCATAATAAACTGTGGAAACTTCTGAAAGAGATGGGAATACCAGACCACCTGATCTGCCTCTTGAGAAATTTGTATGCAGGTCAGGAAGCAACAGTTAGAACTGGACATGGAACAACAGACTGGTTCCAAATAGGAAAAGGAGTACGTCAAGGCTGTATATTGTCTCTCTGTTTATTTAACTTATATGCAGAGTACATCATGAGAAACGCTGGACTGGAAGAAACACAAGTTGGAATCAAGATTGCTGGGAGAAATATCAATAACCTCAGATATGCAGATGACACCACCCTTATGGCAGAAAGTGAAGAGGAACTAAAAAGCCTCTTAATAAAAATGAAAGTGGAAAGTGAAAAAGTTGGCTTAAAGCTCAACATTCAGAAAATGAAGATCATGGCATCCAGTCCCACCACTTCATGGGAAATAGATGGGGAAACAGTGGAAACAGTGTCAGACTTTATTTTGGGGGGTCCAAAATCACTGCAGATGGTGATTGCAGCCATGAAATTAAAAGACGCTTACTCCTTGGAAGAAAAGTTATGACCAACCTAGATAGCATATTGAAAAGCAGAGACATTACTTTGCCAACAAAGGTCCGTCTAGTCAAGGCTATGGTTTTTCCTGTGGTCATGTATGGATGTGAGATTTGGGCTGTGAAGAAGGCTGAGCACCAAAGAATTGATGCTTTTCAACTGTGGTGTTGGAGAAGACTCTTGAGAGTCCCTTGGACTGCAAGGAGATCCAACCAGTCCATTCTGAAGGAGATCAGCCCTGGGATTTCTTTGGAAGGAATGATGCTAAAGCTGAAACTCCAATACTTTGGCCACCGGATGTGAAGAGTTGACTCACTGGAGAAGACTCTGATGCTGGGAGGGATTGGGGGCAAGAGGAGAAGGGGACGCCAGAGGACGAGATGGCTGGATGGCATCACTGACTCGATGGACATGAGTCTGAGTGACCTCCAGGAGTTGGTGATGGACAGGGAGGCCTGGCGTGCTGCGATTCATGGAGTCGCAAGGAGTTGGACACGACTGAGCGACTGATCTGATCTGATTGGAATTTAGGGAAGGTCGAGGAGACTGAATGAAGCTTATTTCCTGTAATCAAGAAATGGGGAACACAGAAAGGTTTTTGTGTCTGGGAGCCGCATAGAGTCCTTCTAGGTATCAAAACCTCAGTGGTTTCATATAAGAAATGCTTTCCTGTAAAGTTTGTGTGTTTAGTTACTCAGTCACATCTGATGCATTGGGACCCCAGGGACTGTAGCCTGCCAGGCCCCTCTGTTCATGGGATTTCCCAGGCAAGAATACTGGAGTGGGTTGCTATTTCTTTCTCCATCCTGTGAAGTTTATGAGGTCCTAAAAGAAATGAGAAAATATAATAATAACAAAAGAATTCTTGTTACTTAAACGTGTCCCATAGATTAGCGGTTTTGGCATCACAGCAGTTTTGAGTGGTGAAAATGCAAAGTCTTAGATCCTACCCAACACCTACTAAATCAGATCCTGCATTTAAAAGATTTATTTAAAAAATGTTTTTAAAATCATTTAAACATTAAGCATCAATCTAGGTGAGCAACAGTGTATCTATGGCTTAGAAAGCATGACAGGTGAAATGTGTTTAGCTTTTTAAAAGAAAACCAATCACATATCCTACAAAGCTAGAGATTTTCAACCAGTTCCTATTACCTTTCTGGTGCCCTCACCCTTCAGTCCTTTACATTCACCTGTATGCACCTTCAGGTACATCAATGACCTTGAATGGTGCAATAAGCCTGGGATTATGACCTTGACCACACTCATCCCTTAATGTCTATGTATCTCTCTGCCATTATTTTAATCTTTGAAGAAACTTTTTAATAACTAAAGCACAAACTAACACAAACACACACCCACATGTTTAAACACACAAATATAATGAGGTTTGAAATGAAAAAAACAAAATAAAATCACAGTATTGATTATGTAAAGAAATAATGTTAACTCAGTACTGTTTGTTCACTTCTTCAGTCTTCCTTTTTTCCTTTTACTTCTACTTCAAATGGTTTCCTGGTTGATTAGATATTGACAAACTTTGATGGGTATAACACACTTAAAAATCTTATTTCCAAAAATACATTCATTACTATTTCATAGCATGTTGACAGTGATTCTCCTTTTTTTCCTATATTGCATGTTAACTGTATCCATCAAAAGAGAAATGCCATGTTTCTCCTTTGTTTGACTTCAATGTGACTTCTAAAGGCAGGCTCCAGAGGTTGGTGCTCCTGGGGATGTGTCTGGTACCTTGTTTACCAAACTCCATCTTCCTGTTCTCCTCTTATTCGTTTGGAAGAGCTCACTGCTCCCAGAGGGCAGGAGAAGAAAAGCAGAAGCACAATATGTACTCTAAAATATTCTTGTGGCTACCCAATGAATAGCAATAATCAGAAATTAATGGAATTTTGGAAGCTCCAAGGGACTTATAGATCATCTAGCTCAACCCCTTTATTCTACTAATTAGGAGATTCATCAGAGAGGGATTTCCACTTTGTTCATTCTCACTAACACATCTTGTTAAAGATGTACTTTATTTTGACCCATGGATAATTTTAGGAAGTGGAATGTCCAGAAATTTATTTCTGAAATACAGAAAAATAGGAAAACAAAATCAGTGTTGGAACAGTTGATTTTTTTCACATTGTTTTTAATTAATATGATTAATTTGACAAAGTAAGGACCAAACAGAAAAACAGTTTTAGTCTTCACAGTTCACTCTGAAGAGTTTATTTATTTATTTTTTATCCCAAATTAGATGTTGTTTTGTTCCTCATCTAAAAAGGTCGTAAGTACCAGAGGCCATTTACCTAACCAGTTACATACTGACGTTTTAGTAGCTTAAAATATTAAAGCATTAATGAGGTGTTTATAGTCTAAATGAACAGAATCAAAAAACGTTTCTCACATTTAATAATACATAACTAAAATGTGTCAGGTGTTTAATACTTGTCAGATACTGTGCCATTTAATTTTCAAGATAATTATTTAAGACTGTTACCCCCTCTCAATGAGAAAATTAGAGAAAATTTAGGGAGTTAGGTTGCATAACTAGTATTGTGGAATTGGGATAAAAATTCATCTTTGTCTAACTATTGAACTAACACTCAGAATGAGTATATGCCTTTAAAAAATAGTTATGTACAAAGAGAGCCAGTTTCTCTAGAATTTAATGAAACCAATTTTCTCCTTTGGTTTGTTTCCTCTTCAAGATGATACAGCCTGCTCACTTTACAGGTGAGGAAACCAAGGCTCAAAAAAGTTGAGCGATATGGCAACATGCACATAGCTAGGAGGCACTAGTGGTAAAGAACCTGCCTGCAATGCAGGAGACATAAGAGACTTGGGTTCAATCCTTGGGTCAGGAAGATCCCCTGGAGAAGGGCATGGCAACCCACTCCAGTATTCTTGCCTGGAGAATCCCATGGACAGAGGAGCCTGGAGGGCTACAGACCAAGGGATTGCAAAGACTTAGACACAACTGAAGAGGCTTAGCAGTGCTGGCCAGGACTGGAATTGGAATCCACAAGTCTGAATCCTTCTGTATCCGAAGTCTTTCTATTGCACCACTCAATTTAGACATGGAATTACAGCTATGGATATAAAATCTGAATCAGTTTCCCAGTCTCCCTAAACCTTCCAGCTTAAAGTGATGCCTACATTCCTAGACAATATGGACAGTATGTTCAGAATTACGCCATCTTGCCTCACATCCCTGTTGTCTGAAGTTGCCATCAAAAACCTGTAGCCTCCGCATCAACACTATCATCAGGACATTACCTCCATGCTGAAATCTATGAAATTGACCCAAATATCTGGCTTCATATATTCCCAGGTCCTTCCCAATGTGTCTCATGGAATTTTCATAGCTTTTCTTTAGCAAACTCTCTAATATACCTAACTCCTTCTTAGATGTCCTCTTTACTTCTGACCTAAATACAGATTCTCACCAGAGTGACACTTCCCTTGAAATCACACAAACCTCTGGATGAAGTATTGAGCAGATGTTTGCATTGCTCTTCATTGCTACTTTCAAAGAGGTCTTTTCATAATTCTCCTTAAAACGTTCTTATTTTTTTGGAACTCAAGCCATTCCCTACCCCACTTGGAATCTGTTATCCACCAATCACCCATCAGTGTTTTCACGCATTTTCTTTCTCATTTGGGTTCACTATCTTTGTCCACTTTTTTTCCATTATCATTATTGATGATTTCAATATTCACATGCATTACCCTCTCCTATTTTGTTCTTCATTTACTTACTCAGTTCCAAAATTTTATTCCTTCACTACTCCTTCAAGTCACCTACCTGTCTTAGTCCTACTAATTTTGCCATTATATATGAAAGGAACTAGAGGCCAAATGATCTGAAATTATTCTCTTTATTTCTTTGTCTATGGTTAGCTAGTCCAAGCTAGATTGTAGTTTCATTGAGAATAGGGACCTGATATGTGAGCTCATTATTTTATCTCCAGAATCTGGAACAGTAGTTTATACAAAGCAGATACTAAACAAAAATTATTAAACAAATAGGACTGTAGCATGCAGATCCTATACTTAGTGAAACTGATAAATATAGAATTACCAGCTCTTCAAAAACTTCTGCTCATTAAGAAACAAGACATGTCCCAGACATTTAATACATAATAAGAAAATGAAGTGAAAAGGAACTAAAAAGCTTCTTGATAAAAGTGAAAGAGGAGATTGATAAAGTTGGCTTAAATCTCAACATTCAGAAAACTAAGATCATGGCATCTGGTCCCATCACTTCATGGGAAATAAATGGGGAAACAGTGGCTGACTTTATTTTTCTGGGCTCCAAAATCACTGCAGATGGTGATTGCAGCCATGAAATTAAATGACGCTTACTCTTTAGAAGGAAAGTTATGACCAACTTAGACAGCATATTCAAAAGCAGAGACATTACTTTGCCAACAAAGGTTCGTCTAGTCAAGGCTATGGTTTTTGCAGTAGTCATGTATGGATGTGAGAGTTGGATTGTGAAGAAAGCTGAGCACCGAAGAATTGATGCTTTTGAACTGTGGTGTTGGAGAAGACTCTTGAGAGTCCCTTGGACTGCAAAGAGATCCAATCACTCCATTCTAAAGGAGATCAGTCCTGGGTGTTCTTTGGAAGGACTGATGCTAAATCAGAAATTCCAATACTTTGGCTACCTGATGTGAAGAGTTGACTCATTTGAAAAGACTCTGATGCTGGGAGTGATTAGGGGCAGGAGAAGAAGGGGACGGCAGAGGATGAGATGGCTGGATGGCATCACTGACTCGATGGACGTGAGTCTGTGTGAACTCCGAGAGTTGGTGATGGACAGGGAGGCCTGGTGTGCTGCAATTCATGGGATCACAAAGAGTTGGACACGACTGAGCGACTGAACTGAAATGAACTGAAGAAAATGATGGGTTGTTCTGGTTGTTGCATGAATGCTTAGTCATGACCAACTCTGTGACTCTCTTGACTGTAGCCTGCCAGTTTCCTCTGTTCATAGGATTTTCCAGGTAAGAATACTGGAGAGGGTTGTCATTTCCTCCTCTAGGGGAACTTCCCAACCCAAGGATCAAACTTACATCTCCTGCAACTGCTGCATTGGTAGGTAGATTCTTTACCACTGAGCCACCTGACTTTGCTAGAAGTTGTTCTGAGTGAATGGTAAAGAAAGAGTACAAAATTTTCTTATTCAATGAACTTAATAATTTATTGGTGGCCTATGTGTTAGTGTAGAAAATGTCATTATTAAATAAAATGTTAAATCATAATGTGTGAGTGGTTAATATGTTTTCATTCCTTTGCTATTGCATTTATTCACTCATTTATCCATTACTTTATTTATTTAGTTAACGAATCCTTATTGAGTACTTTCTGTGTTTTGCTCTCTCTTGGTCACTGGACTGTGAAAGATGAATGAGGCATTATTTCTGCTTTCAGTGGCATTAACCTTAGTAGGCAGAGAAAGGCGTGAAGAGTTTACAAAAGAGAAGTAATATTGCAGATCATATATACATCTGCTCCCATCAGCTGCTCCCTTCCCCCCATACTCACAGAATCCGGTAATAGAGTACTTGTATGTATAGACTTGTTAGTTGCTCTTCGTGTTGTATTCTCTTCTCTTATAGTTTCTTTCTAGGTGGTGGAAGTTTGGTATCATAAATGTCAAACATTTTGGTTTACATTTACACTGACTTATATAAACATGAGAAAAGTGAGTATAAAAAATTGACTGACATATTTACTTGAAGAGTATGTATTTTCACCTTTTCCAGGCGTGTTTTCTGCCACTTTTATGGTCAGACTGCCAACTATTCAGATTAAAAAAAAAAATTAACATGCACAGCATATATCCTATATCTTTCTATAAATCTAATTGAGAACTCATTTTCCAACAGGAAGAATGATATAGACTGACTGAAAATAGAAATCAAAGGGAAAGAGGAAAAAAAAAAGGATGCCATAAGTTAGTATAAACTTAGCTATAAGTAAAAGAAGCCCCAATTCAATATATGTTGAGCAACAACAGTGAGGATACAGAGAGAGTGCAGTGATTTCAAAGCATGCTCTGGAAGCCAGGTTCCTTGCATCTCTCAGTTGTGCCCTCCCAGGCCTCGCTTCCTCTTCTCGCTGTTGTCACCAAGTCTGCATTAGGTCTGGGCATAACACTGGAACACAACAGCAACTAAGGGAAAAGGACAGAGGAGCCTCTTTCTGTGACTCCATCAAAATTATCTCAGAAGATAGTCTCTCAAATTCCTGTGGTCAGAATTGATCGCACATCTATTTTTGGATCCATAATTATGGCAAAAGGAATGGGGTTACATATGGGTAAACCAGACTCACTGTCACAGCCATGGTCAGAATTAGTATCTCCTGAAGCACTTGGTTGTGTAGACTTGGGAAAGCACAGTTCTTTTAAGGAAGAGGAGAGGGATGTATGCCAGGGAGCCAGGGCTGACATTTCTAGTTGGTGGAGACAGAGAAATATGTAGGGAAGTCAACCTCATCTCCTCGGGGCTGCTTCCCCAACCCATGGCACAAGGGGGCTCTCAAGGGACTATCACCTTGCACTGGGTCCCAGGTAGGTAAAAAATACTTTCCATTCAGAGACTCTTGGGAGTCCCTTGGACTACAAGGAGATCCAACCAGTCCATCCTAAAGGAGATCAGTCGTGGGTGTTCATTGGAAGGACTGATGTTGAAGCTGAAACTCCAATACTTTGACCACCCGATGCGAAGAGCTGACTCATTGGAAAAGACCCTGATGCTGGGAAAGATTGAGGGCAGGAGGAGAAGGGGATGACAGAGGATGAGATGGTTAGATGGCATCACCAACTCAATGGACATGGATTTGGGTGGACTTCAGGCGTTGGTGATGGACAGGGAGGCCTGGTGTGCTGTGGTTCATGGAATCGCAAAGAGTTGGACCCAACTGAGTGACTGAACTGACTGACTGACTGACTTTCCATTCCTCTTAATGGATCACAAACACCCTGTGGCATTGCTGGGCCTGAGGCAGGGATGGCTACCACCTTGTTCCACTCCAAAAGACTACAAGGTACGTGTCCAGACCTAATCCTGCCCACACCCACATCCATGCTCCACTAGACACAGAGGGAGGGGAGACAGTGGACCCGTCCCACTCTTGATTTGGAGAGCAGAGAGTGGCAGGAATAACCAGTCCAGGAAAGCCAAAGAAACGGTGGCAAACAGCTGAGAACCCAACTCAGGGAGAAGCAGAGGCAGCCGGAGGCAGCAATGTTGGAGTCAAAGCTCTTTGTCCTGGTGCAGCTTCCATTGTCCGACCTACTTCAATTCAAAGCACAAATCCAAAGAGAAAGTTATTGAGGATTTGAAGACGGTGACTGCAGACCCGTAATCTTAATGGGGAGGCCCTTCTGAACAGTGCCCTGTCTGATCGCACTGGTTGTGTGCCCAGAAAGCTGGCCTGAGGAGTAGTCAACCAACAGAGCCAGAGTGTGGAAACTTGGGAGTCATGTGAGAAAACACCAGAAGCCAGACAAAAAGGGAAGGCTCTGAGAAGAAACTGAACCGCAAGCAACTCAGGAAGGTGGTACATGATATTTAGAGCTACCCTTATTGCCAATAAAAGGCTGAGAGGAAAAATGGCTCCCCAAGAATTAGAGGGAGGTAACACAGCTAATCCCTTGTGTACAATGAGACAGGGCAGTCAGGTGCCCTGAACATTCACTGGAGACCATTCTGTATTTCTTTTCTGTTGTGACCTGATACAATCCAGGAAAAAAAAAAAAAAAAAATACAAAACAGTTGATGCTATTAAGCCAAAATGGGGAAAGAGAGAAATGATTGCCAGCTCATAGGGAGAAAGAGAATTCTTTAATCAAAGGAAATTATTATTTTCCCACATCCTAACAAATCTTAAAAATGTCCAGTGCAATTCTGCATCAGACACACCTACGTACCGTAATTCCTCCCAGGCAGGCTTCACCCAGCGTGCCTGCGTGAGAGAGATTATTCACATCCTACAGAAAAAGGTGATTTTCAAAGCTTTAGTTCTAATCTGGTACACATGGAATGCTCTCAATTATTTCCCCTGAGCTTTAATGATGGACCTTTACACGCTTTCTTTGTTGAAAGCACCTGAGAGATGAAAACACAAGCCCATGTCATGGAATATTTATATAAATTGGGCAGATCCACTCTTCTCAAGAGGAATCACCTACAGAGAGATTTATGTCCTGGGAGGTCTGTGCCTAGGCTAGGATTGTAGCAAGAGATTCCAATCGCATCCTAGTATCGCAGTCTAAGACTTGACACTTCACTGGCAAAGACCTGAAACAAAAGTACTCTTCTTTACCTATACTATTAATGAAAAAGAATGACTAAATGCTAGAAGGGATTACATCAATATATTATTATTGTTTTTTTAGTGGTTTATTCTGTTTTGGAGAATAGCCAATTCACAATGCTGTAATAGTTTCAGGTGGACAGCAAAGGGACTCAACCATTCATATACATGCGTCCATTCTTCCCCAAACTCCCCTCTCATCCAGGCTGCCACATAACATTCTGCAAAGTTCCTTGTGCTCTCCAGTAGGTAGGTCCTTGCTGGTTATCCATCTAAAATATATCAGTAGGTAATACACCAATATTTTAGCTGTTTATGGTGGAGCCATGAGTGATTTTCATTTTTTCTTAGGCTTGTCTATAGTTCTTACTGCTAAAATAAGTCTGAGTTATTTCTAAAAGGAAAACTATATATACATATCTATGCATAGACATATATACACAGATACATATATATACATATTTACTTATCCAATTTATCACACACATAAGTAGATATATATTTACAAATGAGGTATGGGTCGCAAAGAGTCAGACATGATTTAGCAGTTGAACAACAAACAACAACAATGTATTTATACATACATTCATACAAAAATACACACACGCACACATGGACTTCTGTGAAATAAACCAAAGTGTTTTTATTTCTTTGCAGAGAAGGTAACTCAAAACAGTCAAGACATATGAAGCATCATGGAATCCAGGGCTGATGTGTTTTCTATCAAAGTACCTTTTTTACTGTAAATACAACATGGTTTATGGAAGGGAGGAAAGGAAAAGAGAAGGGAGGGAAGGAAGGGTTTGGGAGGAAGGGGCGGACAGAGGATGTTTCTCATAGTCTTTAAAAAAGGATTAGAAAACACTTTGATTCATAATACACAGAGTTCAGAAAATCTCATAACTCTCATGAAGATGATTTTTTGTCTGTTGTTTTTTAATGTCTAATCTTCCTCAGGCCTTCCTACTTTGAGGATGAGATTATGGCATGAACATAATAGGTGTGCTTTAAGAAGTAAACAGATGGTGACTGCAGCCATGAAATTAAAAGACGCTTACTCCTTGGAAGGAAAGTTATGACCAACCTAGATAGCATATTCAAAAGCAGAGACATTACTTTACCAACAAAGGTTCGCCTAGTCAAGGCTATGGTCTTTCCTGTGGTCATGTATGGATGTGAGAGCTGGACTGTGAAGAAGGCTGAGCGCCAAAGAATTGATGCTTTTGAACTGTGGTATTGGAGAAGACTCTTGAGAGTCCCTTGGACTGCAAGAAGATCCAACCAGTCCATTCTGAAGGAGATCAGCCCTGGAATTTCTTTGGAAGGAATGATGCTAAAGCTGAACTCCAGTATTTTGGCCACCTCATGCAAAGAGTTGACTCATTGGAGAAGACTCTGATGCTGGGAGGGATTGAGGGCAGGAGGAGAAGGGGACGACAGAGGATGAGATGGCTGGATGGCATCACTGACTCGATGGATGCGAGTCTGAGTGACCTCCAGGAGCTGGTGATGGACAGGGAGGCCTGGAGTGTTGCGGTTCATGGGGTCGCAAAGAGTCGGACACAACTGAGCGATCTGATCTGATCTGAAGAAGTAAACACCTAGGCAGCTGGCAGGACATGCCAGCAATAACTGACATTTAAACACAAATATAAAGCAAAACAGGGCTTCCCAGGTGGTTCAGTGGTAAATAATCCACCTGCCAATGCAGGAGATAGAGGTTCAGTCCCTGGGTCAGGAAGATCCCCTAGAGAAAGAAATGGCAACCCACTCCAGTAATTTTGCCTGGGAAATCCTGGGGACAGAGGAGCCTGGTGGGCTATAGTCCATGGGGTCTCAAAGAGCTGAACATGACTGAGACTGAGCACACACACAGAAAGCAAGAAAAAAAAAAAAAAAGCAAAACAAATGAACTATTTCGCTATTCTATCACCAGAGTGCTCACCCAGAGTCTAAGCTTATTCAACATGCACAGAAATGTCTATTAGGTTCCATGTCCAACTGATGGCTCTGTGGGGTGGAGTGCAGGGACCGGGACACAATAGAACAGTTTTACACAAAGCAGGGGTGAAGACTGGGATTCAGCACCCTAGGGAATATCTGTGCTGCTGCTGCTAAGTCGCTTCAGCCGTGTCCGAGTCTGTGCGACCCCATAGATGGCAGCCCACCAGGGCATCACACCAGGACGGCTCCCCCGTCCCTGGGATTCTCCAGGCAAGAGCACTGGAGTGGGTTGCCATTTCCTTCTCCAATGCATGAAAGTGAAAAGTGAAAGTGAAGTCGCTCAGTCGTGTCTGACTCCTAGCGACCCAATGGACTGCAGCCCACCAGGCCCCTCCATCCATGGGATTTTCCAGGCAAGAGTACTGCAGTGGGTTGCCATTGCCTTCTCCAGGGAATATCTGTAGCTTTGGAATTTTTTATTGGGACATATTTATCTCCTCTTAGATGACAGGAGTGACAGCTCTTCCTTTTCTAGGGTTTTTGGAGGAGGATGAGAAAGACCATGGGATGATAATGAGAAAGTGGAGGGGTTCTTCCATGGTGACCTGGATGATGGAAGCAGGGCTGGGGCGTTGGAGACTGTCTGCTTTTATTAAAATAAAAAGGCGAGTCAGATTCATTCTCAGCTTCAGGAAAGCCATTGGTAACAGGTAGGGGAATTTTCCTTTGCAGAGATTTTTGAAAGATTTTTCAAAGCAGTTTGTTCTGTGCATATGTCCAAGTCAGAGACAAAAGTTAGGGGTAAGGAATAAAAGCAAGATGCTCTTAAAACAAATTGGTACTCAGAATCTAGAAACTTTAAATCTCAATCAGTGGCATTGGGAAGAAGTGGGGTGCTTTGGGCATTGTTCCCCAGAGGGATAAGCCCAACTGTGACACCTCCTCCATCTGGTTTCACACTGGGAAGGCCACCTGTCACTTTCCTCTTTGCCTTGTCAAGCATGGAGGTAAGATGGGGAGCAGATTCTGAGAGAATGGCAAGATTGTCTTTAAAGTTTCAGAGAGTTAGATTTTCACACTTGCTAAATAGGGAGAGAAAGAGAAGCAAAAAAAAAAAAAAAAAAAAAAAAGAAGTAGAAGAGGTTCCTTAGATCAGCTGGCTTCCTTAGATTAAGGCACGGAAGTCCACCTCACACCATCTGTTACAACAAAGATTGGGAATGGATAAGTTACAAATGATCTGTTCAAATTCCAGAATGGCTGATTTGATGATGGTAATATCTACAGAACTGTTCATGCTATATTCAGTTGGAAAGATATCATGAGATCCTATAAAAATCTTGTACACCACTCGGTTCATTTACCTAGCCTAGCCCAATATTTCTAGGATGGATGGGAGTACAACAAATGAAATTTTTGTTTCTCCTATTATCAGTATTCTGTTAATGTCATCTAGTGGTACTTTGTTCTCTGTCCTCCAAACAGGGTAAAGCAAAGCATTTACAGATTCCTGGAGGTTCTGCGCCTTTCTAGGACTTCCTGTTTCCGTGCATCCCCTCCATGTGATACATATCCCATTGCTGAATCTTTTGATTATGGATCTTAACTGACTAAATGAGTCAGAGCAAATGATTAGAACAAACATCTGGATCTTGACAACACCAGTTTGAAGCTGCAAACACACATCATTTGCCCTTTTCAATTTGCTAATGAAGCTGGTCACTGCATTTGCTGTAGAATCAATTCAATGTGAACACAAGGATAAGATAGCCCAGGTCCCAGCCGAAGAGGAAAAAAATAAACTGAAGGCAGTCCCATGTCGTAACACATCCACAGTTTTCAGTTTTGACTGAAGGTTGTTATAATCTGAAGATCTTCTTTAGAACATATCCATACCCTATCTTTCTGGTTAGTTCCTAAGTCATGTCTGACTCTTTGCAACCTCATGACCTATAGCCTGCCAGGCTCCTCTGTCCATGGGATTTTCCAGGCAAGAATACTGGAATGGGTTGTCATTTCCTCCTCCAGGGATCTTCCAGATCTTTACTACTAAATAGACTTATTTCATTCATCTGGGTGGGAGCAGTGACTAAAGAGCAGCCATGTTGAAAATCTTTACTGGTGACTCCAAGGTAAGTAATGATGTAACTTCAGTGAAAAGTAAAGAACGATGATTAGATATATTTTATGATACCTAAACTCTTGCAGTAGGGTTGAGCTGTTAAAATGCTTTTCTTACAAGTCAGTTCTTAATTATCCATGCAAATCTAAGGACCAGTGAACCAGATAATATGAGAGTTCATAAATTAAAATAAAAGCAATAAAATCTAAATTTGACCCTTAAAGTCAAATTTAGAGTTCAAAAGAAAACTAATGAACATTTAGTGTGAACCAGACCCTGTTTTAAGAGCTGTGAAAGAGGTAGAAGAATGAAAAAAGTGTAAAATTGTTTTAAAGGAGGTCAAATGAGTTCATTTATGCTTCCACTAGGAACTGAGCTCTTTTCAAACTATCCTGTATACGATTAAAAGGAGTAAAGACGACAGACACCTTTCTTGCTCTCGTGAAGTTTGCATTCTATCAGAGTAAATGAATTTAAACAATAGAACAAACTAGTGAATATAACAAAAAAAGAAGCATACTCGGAGAACACACTAGTGGTTACCAGTAGGGAGACAGAACTGGGAGGGGCAATGGGGAGTTGGGAGTAACAGGTACAAGTGAAGTGAAAGTGTTAATCACTCAGGCATGTCTGACTCTTTGTGACCCCATGGGCTGTAGCCCACCAGGTTCCTCTGTCTATGGGATTCTCCAAGCAAATATACTGGAGTCAGTAGCCATTCTGTTCTCCAGGGAATCTTCCCAACCCAGAAGTCAAACCCAGGTCTTCTGCATTGCAAGCAGATTCTCCACCATGTGAGCCACCAGGGAAGCCCAAGAGGTACAAACTATCAGACATAAAATAAGCTACAAGAATGTATTGCACAACATGAGGAATAGAGCCAATATTTTGTAATAACTATACATGAAGTACAACCTTTACAAAATGTGAATTGCTATATTCTACACCTGTAATTTATATGGGGCTTCACAGATAGTGCAGAGGTAAAGAATCCACCTGCCAATGCAGGAGATGCGAGTTCAATCCCTGGGTCAGGAAGATCCCCTAGAGAAAGAAATGGCATCCCACTCCAGTATTCTTGCTTGGGAAATCCCATGGACAGAGGAGCCTGGCGGGCACCAGTCCATGGAGTCACAAAGAGTTGGACACGACTGAGCACACACACACATTTGTTGCACATATAGCGAGGAGACATAAGAAAGCCTTCCTCAATGATTAGTGCAAAGAAATAGCGGAAAACAACAGGATGGGAAAGACTAGAGATCTCTTCAAGAAAATTGGAGATACCAAGGGAACATTTCATGCAAAGATGGGCTCGATAAAGGACAGAAATGGTATGGACCTAACAGAAGCAGAAGATATTAAGAAGAGGTGGCAAGAATACACAGAAGAACTGTACAAAAAAGATTTGCATGATCAAGATAATCACGATGGTGTGATCACTGACCTAGAGCCAGACATCCTGGAATGTGAAGTCAAGTGGGCCTTAGAAAGCATCCCTACGAACAAAGCTAGTGGAGGTGATGGAATTCCAGTGGAGCTATTTCAAATCCTGAAAGATGATGCTGTGAAAAGTGCTGCACTCAATATGCCAGCAAATTTGCAAAACTCAGCAGTGGCCACAGGACTGGAAAAGGTCAGTTTTCATCCCAATCCCAAAGAAAGGCAATGCCAAAGTATGCTCAAACTACCGCCCAATTGCACTCATCTCACACGCTAGTAAAGTAATGCTCAAAATTCTCCAAGCCAGGTTTTAGCAATATGTGAACCGTGAACTTCCTGATGTTCAAACTAGTTTTAGAAAAGGCAGAGGAACCAGAGATCATATTGTCAACATCCACTAGATCATCAAAAAAGCAAGAGAGCTCCAGAAAAACATTTATTTATGCTTTATTGACTATGCCAAAGCCTTTTTGTGGATCACAACAAACTGTGGAAAATTCTGAAAGTGATCGGAATATCAGATCACCTGATCTGCCTCTTGAGAAATCTGTATGCAGGTCAGGAAGCAACAGAACTGGACATGGAACAACAGACTGGTTCCAAAGAAGAAAACGAGTACGTCAAGGCTGTATATTGTCACCCTGCTTATTTAACTTCTATGAAGAGTACATCATGAGAAATGCTGGACTGGAGGAAGCACAAGCTGGAATCAAGATTGCTGGGAAAAATATCAATAACGTCAAATATGCAGATTACAGCATTCTTATGGCAGAAACTAAAGAACTAAAGAGCCTCTTGATGAAAGTGAAAGAGGAGAGTGAAAAAGTTGGCTTAAAGCTTAACATTCAGAAAACTAAGATCATGGCATGTGGTCCCATCACTTCATGGGAAATAGATGCAGAAACAGTGGCTGACTTTATTTTTGGGGGCTCCAAAATCACTGCAGATGGTGACTGCAGCCATGAAATTAAAAGACACTTACTCCTTGGAAGGAGAGTTATGATCAACCTAGACAGCATATTGAAAAGCAGAGACATTACTTTGCCAACAAAGGTCCGTCTAGTCAAGGCTATGGTTTTTCCAGTGGCCATGTATGGATGTGAGATTTGGACTACAAAGAAAGCTGAGCACCAAAGAATTGATGCTTTTGAACTGTGGTAATTGAGAAGACTCTTGAGTCCCTTGGACTGAAAGGAGATCCAATCAGTCCATCCTAAAGGAGATCAGTCCTGGGTGTTCATTGGAAGGACTGATGTTGAAGCTGAAATTCTAATACTTTGGCCACATGATGCAAAGAGCTGACTCATTGGAAGAGACCCTGATGCTGGGAAAGATTGAGGGCAGGAGAAGAAGTGGACGACAGAGGATGAGATGGTTGGATAGCATCACTGACTCGATGGACATGGGTTTGAGTGGACTCTGGGAGTTGGTGATGGACAGGGAGCCTTGGTTTGCTGCAACCATGGGGTCTCAAAGAGTCGGACACGACTGAACGACTGGACTGAACTGAACAGCAACTATGCTGCTGCTGCTAAGTTGCTTCAGTCGTGTCCGACTCTGTGCGACCCCATAGATGGCAGCCCACCAGGCTCCGCCATCCCTGGGATTCTCCAGGCAAGTGTACTGGAGTAGGGTGCCATTGCCTTCTCGAACAGCAACTATATCTCACTACAAAATATGCATAATTCTGGGTTACACTCATCCTCCATCCATTCTTAGAATAGTGGTGCTGAGGGACATGAGGACCATAACTCCTTCACATCTCAGATTCATAAACAGTGTCCTGAAGAGGTTTGTGCTAACAGTGGGGTCATTTCTAGAGCCTAGATTATCTCAGGCTAGATCCATGGCTCTCTCTCTATGCCTTCCCTCTGTCTAGCATCCAAATAATCTGTATACTGTGGGTAAGTGTAATTAGTTGCTCTTCCTCATTCCAACTGCAAGAAATTTAATATAGTTACCGATAAGCAGCTCTACCATACTACCAAGAAAAATCACCTATCTTTTAAAAATTGAGATGTAATTGATGTATAACGTTTTGTAAGTTTAAGGTGTACAGTGCGTTCATTAGGTGCATTTATACAAGGCAAAATGATTACCACCAGAGTGTTAGCTAACACCTCCATCATGTCACATAATTATTATTTCTTTTTTGTGATAAGAACATTTAAAATCTAGTCTCTTAGCAACTTCAAAATATATAATACAGTAGTGTTGACTGCTTCTATCATCAATTTCTTCTGGGACCTTTCCCCACTGTAGTCCTCCCATCCCCCCACCACACACAATATACATAAAACAACTCTATAACACAAAATCTCACACGCACAGAGCTCTCGTATTCTAGACCTGGTAATACATTTTCCAGGGTATTTGTTTTTTTTTTTTTTTTTTTTTATCAAACTTTAATAGGTGTCTTGCTTCCCTGGTGGTGCAGTGGTAAAGAATCCACCTGCCAATACATGACATGCTGGTTTGATCTCTAGGTTGGGAAGATCCTATGGAGAAGGAAGTGGCCATCCGATCCAATATTCTGGCCTGGGAAATCCCATGGACAGGGGAGCCTGGTGGGCTACGTCCGTGGGGTCACACAGAGTCAGACACGATTGAGCATGCACAGAGGATATTTACATTAATGCCTAATACCCAAAAGTTTCTTAGGAGTCCACTTTTTAACTAACCAGTCTTTCCAAGAGTCTAATAATTCAAGTGTTTTTCCTCAGAGGAAAGAGAAATGCAACAATGCAAATAGCAAAGCCCCCGCCCTCCAGAGGCTTATACCCTAGTTGGAAGAATGATTCCCACGTGGAGAGTGAGCTGACATAGTCTGGCTCCTCTTCAGTGGTTTAGGCTCAATGTTGTCCATCCTGCCCAGTGACCATATTAAAAACTCTGGAGAAAATAACTGAGAACAAGAGTTTGGAGATGCTAAAGAGAAAAAGGGGTCCCGTGTGGCTCAGCTGGTAAAGAATCTGCTTGGAATGAGGGAGACATGGGTTCAGTCCCTGGGTTGGGAAGATCCCTTGGAGAAGGGAAAGGCTGTCCACTCTAGTATTCTGGCCTGGAGAAGTCCATGGGTCACAAAAATTCAGACACGACTGAGCGACTTTCACTTCAGTAAATTAATGGTCATAGCAAACACCCTCTTCCAACAACACAAGAGAAAACTCTACACATGGACATCACCAGATGGTCAACACTGAAATCAGATTGATTATATTCTTTGCAGCCAAACATGGAGAAGCTCTATACAGTCAGCAAAAACAAGTCCAGGAGCTGACTGTGGCATAAATCATGAACTTCTTATTGCCAAATTCAGACTTAAATTGAAGAAAATAGGGAAAACCACTAGACCATTCAGGTATGACCTAAACCAAATCCCTTACTATTATACAGTGGAAGTGAGAAATAGGTTTAAGGGACTAAATCTGATAGAATGCCTGGTGAACTATGGACGGAGGTTCGTGACATTGTACAGGAGACAGGGATCAAGACCATCTCCATGAAAAAGAAATGCAAAAAAGCAAAATGGCTGTCTGGGGAGGCCTTACATTAGCTGTGAAAAGAAGAGAAGTGAAAAGCAAAGGAGAAAAGGAAAGATAAAAGCATCGGAATGCAGAGTTCCAAAGACTAGCAAAGAGAGATAAGAAAGCCTTCTTCAGTGATCAATGCAAAGAAATAGAGGAAAAAAACAGAATGCAAAAGACTAGAGATCTCTTCAAGAAAATTAGAGATACCAAGGGAACATTTCATGCAAAGATGGGCTCGATAAAGGACAGAAATGGTATGGATCTAACAGAAGCAGAAGATATTAAGAAGAGGTGGCAAGAATACACAGAAGAACTGTACAAAAAAGATTTGCACGACAAAGATAATCACGATGGTGTGATCACTCACCTAGAGCCAGACATCCTGGAATGTGAAGTCAAGTGGGCCTTAGGAAGCATCATTATGAACAAATCTAGTGGAGGTGATGGAATTCCAGTTGAGCTATTTCAAATCCTGAAAGATGACACTGTTAATGTGCTGCACTCAGTATGCCAGCAAATTTAGAAAAGTCAGCAGTGGTCACAGGACTGGAAAAGGTCAGTTTTCATCCCAATCCCAAAGAAAGGCAATGCCAAACAATGCTCAAACTACTGCACAATTGCACTCATCTCACACACTAGTAAAGTAAAGTTTAAAATTCTCCAAGTTGGACTTCAGCAATACATGAACTGTGAATTTCCAGATGTTCAAGCTGGTTTTAGAAAAGGCAGAGGAACTAGAGATCAAATTGTCAACATCCACTGGATCATCGAAAAAGCAAGAGAGTTCCAGAGAAACATCTATTTCTGCTTTATTGACTATGCCAAGGCCTTTGACTGTGTGGATCACAACATACTGTGGAAACTTCTGAAAGAGATGGGAATACCAGACCACCTGACCTGCCTCTTGAGAAATCTGTATGCAGGTCAGGAAGCAACAGTTAGAACTGGTCATGGAACAACAGACTGGTTCCAAAGAAGAAAATGAGTATGTCAAGGCTGTATATTGTCACCCTGTTTATTTAACTTATATGCAGAGTACATCATGAGAAACGCTGGACTGGAAGAAGCACAAGCGGAAATCAAGATTGCTGGATAAATATCAATAACCTCAGATATGCAGATGACACCACCCTTACGGCAGAAAGTGAAGAATAACTAAAGAGCCTCTTGATGAAAGTGAAAGAGGAGAGTGAAAAAGTTGGCTTAAAGCTTAACTAGGATCATGGCATCTGGTCCCATTACTTCATGGGAAATAGATGGGGAATCAGTGGAAACAGTGGCTGACTTTATTTTTTGGGCTCCAAAATCACTGCAGATGGTGATTGCAGCCATGAAATTAAAAGACACTTACTCCTTGGAAGGAGAGTTATGACCAACCTAGACAGAATATTGAAAAGCAGAGACATTACTTTGCCAACAAAGGTTCGTCTAGTCAAGGCTATGGTTTTTCCAGTGGTCATGTACGGATGTGAGAGTTGGACTGTGAAGAAGGCTGAGCGCCGAAGAATTGATGCTTTTGAACTGTGGTGTTGGAGAAGACTCTTGAGAGTCTCTTGGACTGCAAGGAGATCCAACCAGTCCATCCTAAAGGAAATCAGTTCTGGGTGTTCATTGGAAGGAATGATGCTAAAGCTGAAACTCCAATACTTTGGCCACCTCTTGCGAAGAGTTGACTCATTGGAAAGGACTTCGATGCTGGGAGGGTGGGGGCAGGAGGAGAAGGGGATGACAGAGGATGAGATGGCTGGATGGCATCACCGACTTGATGGACGTGAGTCTGAGTGAACTCCGGGGTTGGTGATGGACAGGGAGGCCTGGCGTGCTGCAATTCATGGGGTCGCAAAGAGTCGGACATGACTGAGTGACTGAACTGAACTGAACTGAAAGAGTAAAAAAAGAAAACAAAAACAAAGTATTGTGGAATGAAGTAAAAATAAAATTTAACAATAGCCCAGGCATGAGTTTTCTGTTTTGTTTTGTTTGCAGTTTTGTCCTGAGGCTGGGGCACTTTTGCTGCAGCCTTGAAGGCAGTGGCTGTAGGGTAAACTTCAATAGTAACACTGACTTTCTTGCCAAAGGAAATATGCAGAAACAAAGGTCAGGGACTGAAGAGAACGAGAGAATCCTAGAAGAGAGAATGGTCTCCCTTGATTCTGTATCTGAATCCAGAGGACTATCAACCAGCATAGTAAAAGCATTAAGAACCGGACTGAGATTTGAAACATGGCGCCCAGAACGGGAAACAGAGTTTGCAGTTGGACTTGCTGGGACTGCCTGCCTGCTCACACAAATGACAACAAAAAACAAAATCCTTTATACTGAACTACGCCTGCAGGTCAAATCTGAGCCACTGTCTTTTTTTGTAAATAATTTTTTTTTGTGTGTGGAACACAGCTGTGCCCATTCATATATGAACTGTCAGAAGATCTGAACTGTTACAGGGACAGCGTGGTCCGCAACCTAAAATATGTACTAACTGGCCCTGCACAAAAATATCTGGCAACTCCTTCTCCAGCTGATTCTAACAGCACCCAGAGTTTATATGACACATTATTTGCAATGTCAAGGAAAAATAAAATAATTCTTGACCTAAAAAGAACCAGGAAAGTGTGCCCGATCCTCCAAGAAAAATAAAATTAGATGTTGGAACACTTAGACAAGACTTTAAAGCAGTTTTCACAACTGTGCTGCATGATGTGGACATGTTGGCTCAGGAGGTAAAGAATCTTCCTGCAATGCAGGAGATCCGAGTTTGATCCCTGGGTCGGGAAAACACCTTGAAGAGGGAACTAGCAACACACTCCAGTATTCCTACCTGGAGAATTCCATGGACAGAAGAGCCTGGTGGGCTATAGTCCACAGGTTGCAAAGAGTCAGACAGGATTGGGCGACTATCACTTTTCTATGATGTGAAAGAAAACAATCTTTAAATGAATAAAAAGCTATAAATTTTCATCCCAGAAATATGAAAGAAACAAAACAGAAATTTTAGAATTAAAAAAGTACAATAACATAAATTTAAAAAAAGTACTGGATGGTTTCAATAGAAGAATGAAAATGACAGAGAAACTTCTGAGCTTCAAGTCAGTAAATGTGAAGAGAGAGCAATAGAAAAATTCTATGTAAATAATAGAGATAAATGATATTGAAATAAAATTAACAGAGACTCAGAGATCTGTGAAAGAATACGAAAAGGCCTGGCATCCCTATTATTTACTGGAGACTCAGGAGGAGAAGAGAAAGAAAAGAGATCAGTTTGAAAAAAAGAATATATAATAGGTGAAAATCTTCTAAATTTGGCTAAAGTCATATGTTTCCAAATTCAAAAAGCCTCAGCAAAACCCTAAAGAAGATGATCTATAAAGAAAAATAGAAAAAAAAAAAAGATGCATTGTAACCATACTGCTGGAAGTTAAAGGAAGAAATGTTATAATAATACAGAAATAACACATTATAAAGGACCAATAATTCAAGTGATTTCAGATTTCTCACCGAAAGTCATTTTATTTCAGAACTGTCAATCTTGAAAACATACTAGATTCAGAAAAGACCCAACTATATGATGTTTCCAAAAATTGTATTTTAAGTATAATAATAGAGGCAGGCTAAAGGTTAAAAGATCTTTAAAAAGACACACTACTAAATATTCAGTGGGTCAAAGATGAAGACTAAGAATTGCAAAAGAAATTAGAATATATTCTGAGGACTCCTCTGGCAATCCAGTGGTTAAGACTCTGTGTTCCACTGCAGGGAGCATGAGTTCTGTTCCTGGTAAGGAACTAAGATCCTTCATGCTGTGCTGTGTGTGGGGAAAAAAACCGAGAGAGAGAATATATTCTGAACTGATTGAAAATTAAAAAAAATATATAAAAAATCTGTGAGATGTTGTTCAAGTAATGCTAAGAAAAACTTACAGTAGCAAATACTTATATTAGAAAAGTATATTATAAATAGAAAAAGTATATTACATATAGAAAGTATTCATTTATCAAATAAATTATCTAAGCTTTTACCTGGCCAAACTAAAAACAAGCAAACTCAAATCCAGCAGAAAAGGAAATAACAAAAATAGAAAATAAAATCAAAAAAGCAATTGAGAATATCAATGATACCAAAGCTTTTTTTCTATAAAGATAAATAAAATTGGTAAACCTTTAGACTGACCAAAAACAAAACAGAGAAAACCCATATTACCTACATTAACACAGTGGAACAAAAGAGGAGACACACATATAGCCCCATGTATAAGAAAAGGAATAATAATGTAACACTGCAAACAATATTACACTCCAAAATTTGAAAACTTAGATAAAATGGATCAGTGTTTTGGAAAGACATAAACTGTCAAAATTCACATAAGAATAAGTTGACCACCAGAATCTATTAAACAAATGGAATAAATCTTTTAAGTAAATGTAAGTTGTAGGCACAGTTCTTCCTGAGGAGAAAATTATAGATCCCTGTAATTTCAGGGACAAATTCTTTTAAAAAGGTAAGAAAAAAAAATAACACCAATTTTATACAATCTCCTCGAGAAAATAGAAGAGGATGAAGCACTTTCCCTCTCATCCTATGAGGTCAGGATAACCCTGATACCCAAATCAAAGAAAACAGTACAAGGAAAAAAAAAAAAAACCCTTAAGGCCCTCAGGAACTTATATATAAGAATTCTCAGAAAAATATTAACAAATCACAGAGATAGTGTGGTATTGACAGAAGAATATTCACACAGATCTATGGAACTCAATACACATTGCAATAAGAGACCCACACAAATAGGATTGAAAGATATCTGTAAAGGAACAAAAGTTACTCAATGGAGAAAGTAAGATCTCTTTAACAAATGGTTTTGGAACATATTGCACTCCATATACCAAAGGGAGAAAAAAAGGAAACTTCAACCTCAACTTAAATTTTACATATTATACAAAAATTAACTCAGTGGATTGATCATAGATCTAAACCTTTTAAGAATCAAAAAACTTTAAGAAGAAAGCATGAAGTAATATTTGATCCAGGGGTAGGCATATTTCTTAGAATTGATACCAAAAGCACCATCCATAAAAAACCAAATTGATACAGTGGTAGTTTCATCAAAATTTAAAATGCTTAATATGCAAAGACATTGTCAAGAAAATATAAAGATAAGCCACAGTTAAAAAAAAAAAAAAAGGTTTAAATCACATATTGAACACATTACTTCTATCTATCAACAGTAAGAGAACAATAAAAACAGTTAATAATTGGGAAAAATATTGAACAGACATTTAAATAAGGAGAAGATATAAATGGCACACATGAAAATATACTTAATATCATGGACCACTGAGAACTGAAAGTCGTTCAGTTGTGTCCTATTCTTTGCAACCCCATGGACGTCCATGGAATTCTTCAGGTCAGAATACTGGAGAGGGTAGCTTTTCCCTTCACCAGGGAATCTTCCCAACCCAGGGATGGAACCCAGGTCTCCGACATTTGCAGGTGGATTCTTTACCAGCTGAGCCACAAGGGAAGCCCAAGAATACTGGAGTGGTATCCTATCCCTTCTCCAGCGGATCTTCCTGACCCAAGAATCCAACCGGGGTCTTCTGCATGGCAGGCAGATTCTTTACCAACTGAGCTATCAGGGAAACCCCATTGACCATTCTGTTGTCCCTCAGTCGTGTCCAACTCTTTGCGACCCCATGAATTGCAACATGCCAGGCCTTCCTGTCCATCACCAACCCAGGAGTTCACTAAGACTCAGTCCATCGAGTTAGTGATGCCATCCGGTCATCTCATCCTCTGTCGTCCCCTTCTCCTCCTGCCCCCAGTGCCTCCCAGCATCAGTCTTTTCCAATGAATCAACTCTTCACATGAGGTGGCCAAAGTACTGGAGTTTCAGCTTTAGCATCATTCCTTCCAAAGAAATCCCAGGGCTGATCTCCTTCAGAATGGACTGGTTGGATCTCCTTGCAGTCCAAGGGACTCTTAAGAGTTTTCTCCAACACCACAGTCCAAAAGCATCAATTCTTTGGCCCTCAGCCTTCTTCACAGTCCAACTCTCACATCCATACATGACCACAGGAAAAACCATAGCCTTGACTAGATGGACCTTTGTTGGCAAAGTAATGTCTCTGCTTTTAAATATGCTATCTAGGTTGGTCATAACTTTCCTTTCAAGGAGTAAGTGTCTTTTAATTGCATGGCTGCAGTCACCATCTGCAGTGATTTTGGAGCCCCCCAAATAGTCCGACACTGTTTTCACTGTTTCCCCATCTATTTCTCATGCAGTGGTGGGACCGGATGCCATGATCTTCGTTTTCTGAATGTTGAGCTTTAAGCCAACTTTTTCACTCTCCTCTTTCACCTTCATCAAGAGACTTTTAGTTCCTCTTCACTTTCTGTCATAAGAATGGTGTCATCTGCATATCTGAGGTGATTGATATTTCTCCTGGCAATCTTGATTCCAGCCTGTGCTTCCTCCAGTCCAGCATTTCTCATGATGTACTCTGCATATAAGTTAAATAAACAGGGTGACAATATACAACCTTGACGTACTCCTTTTCCTATTTGGAACCAGTCTATTGTTCCATGTCCAGTTCTAACTGTTGCTTCCTGACCTGCATACAGAATCTCAAGAGGCAGGTTAGGTGGTCTGGTATTCCCATCTCTCCGAATTTTCCACAGTTTATTGTGATCCACACAGTCAAAGGCTTTAGCATAGTCAATAAAGCAGAAATAGATGTTTTTTATGGAACTCTCTTGCTTGTTCCATGATCAAGCAGATGTTGACAACTTGATCTCTGGTTCCTCTGCCTTTTCTAAAACCAGCTTGAACATCAGGAAGTTCACGGTTCACATATTGCTGAAGCCTGGCTTGGAGAATTTTGAGCATTACTTTACTAGTGTGTGAGATGAGTGCAATTGTGCGGTAGTTTGAGCATTCTTTGGCATTGCCTTTCTTTGGGATTGGAATGAAAACTGACCTTTTCTAGTCCTGTGGCCACTGCTGAGTTTTCCAAATTTACTGGCATATTGAGTTAGAGAAATGTAATTTAAACCTATGATGAGATACAAATACACAATGTTTAGAAAGACTAAAATAAAGAACACCAATAATACAAGGGCTGGTAAGGATAGTACAATGGGCTCTATTATGTCTTGTTGCCAAGAATGAAAATGGAATAGGCACTTTGGAAAACAATTTGACAGTTTCTTAAACAGCAATCACAGTCATGGGTATTTAACTTAGAAATATTAAAGAAAGAAAATAATGTTCATATAAAAACTTGTACATGAATGCTCATAGCAGCTTTAGTTGTAATAGCCGAAAGCAGCAGCAGCAGCAGCGGCAGAATCAACTCAGAGGTCCTTCAACTAGTGAATATATGAACAGTGATACACCTGTACAGTGGTTGCTGCTTAGCAGTATGAAGGAAGAAATTTTGATACAGGCAACAACCAGAATGGATCTTAAGGGGCTCATGATATGTGGGAAAAAAACCAAAAGATCTTAATTCTCCTACCAAGGATCAAACCTGCGCCTCCTCCATTGGAAAGCAGTCTTAACCACTGGATCACCAAGGAAGTCCCCTGTAATGTGGGACCTTAGTAATGTTTCAGTTGTTCTTATTGTTGTTTAGTAGCTAAACTAGTATATTACATATAGAAAGAATTTTTAAAAATGCTGAGTTACCATTTTATTTATGGGATATACCCCATGTGGCTGTGGTGTTTAATATTGTTAACAGGCTGTTGTATTTGTTTTGCTCACATTTTTAAATATTTTTGGATCTGTATTCAGGAGAAGTATTTTTCTCTAATTCTCTTTCTTCGTGATGTTTTTATCTCATTTTCATATCAGGATAATGTTGGCCTCATGCTGTTTCTCCTCTTCTGTTTCTTTGGGTAGAGTTTGAGAGGAATTGGTGCTAATCATGCAGAGTCAGACAGGACTGAAGCAAGTTAGCATGCATGCATACTTCAAATTATTAGAGTTTGCCAGTGAAGTCATCTTGTTCTGGACTTTTTTTATCGGGAAGATTTTTATTACTGACGCAATTGCCTTACTTTTTAGAGATATAGTCATATTTCCTATTTTTTTCTTGAGTCAGTTTTGGTAATTTGTGTGTTTCTAGGAATGTATGCTTTTCATCTAAGTTATCTAATTTATTGGCATATAATTGTCCAAGGTATTAGCTTATAATCTTTTTTATTTCTGTAAGATTCATGATAATGTCCCCTTTATCATTTCTGATTTATTTGTGTCTTCTTTCTCTTTTTTTCTTATTAGTTTAGCTAAAGGTTTGCTGACTTTGTTGACCTTTCAAAGAACCAACTTTTGTTTTCATTGTATTGTTTCTGTTGTTTTTGTATGCTCTATTTCATTTGTCTCTGTTCTAAACTTTACTAGTTCCTTCTGGCATCTTTGGATTTAGTTTTCTCTTCCTTTTTTAGCTTCTCAAAATATTAAGTTAAGTTATTGGTTTGAGATCTTCCTTCCTCCTTAATGTAGTTGTTTACAGCTATCAGTTTCCATCCAAGCATTGCTTTCTTTGTATCTTGTTACGTTTTAGTAGGCTCTGTTCTCATTTTCATTTACCTCTAAATATTTTCTAATTATTCTCGTGATGTCTTCTTTTAATCACTGGTTGATTAAAAGTATTTTTTTTATTTCCACATATTTGTAAATTTTCCAATTCCCTTTATTGACATCAGAGCAGTTTCTTAGAATGATTTTAATCTTTTAAAATTTATTGAGAGTTGTTTTATGGCCAAGCATATTTCTTCCTTTATTTCTATCAGTATTTGCTTCATACATATTGGGGTTCTGTTATTGTTGCATCTGTGTTTATAATTATTATATATTCTTGTTGAATTGACACATTTATCAATATTAAATGTTCTTATGTGTCTCTTGTAACAGTTTTTAACTTAAAGTCTATTTTGTCTTAGAATAGCCACACTCACTATATTTTGATCACTCTTTGCATGAAATATATTTTTTAATCCTTTAACTTTCAACTTATTTGTGTTTTTTGGAAGTAAAAACAATTTTTCTCCATCTGCACCATGAGGCTATAAAATATTTTTAAACTATATGTACAATTCTTATTGCATTTTCAGATATTCCATGATACACATGCACGACTTTTATAGTCACTGCTGCTGCTGCTGCTGCTGCTGCGTCGCTTCAGTCGTGTCCGACTCTGTGCGACCCCAGAGACGGCAGCCCACCACGCTCCCCCGTCCCTGGGATTCTCCAGGCAAGAACACTGGAGTGGGTTGCCATTTCCTTCTCCAGTGCATGAAAGTGAAAAGTGGAAGTGAAGTTGCTCAGTTGTGTCACAAATTACATTAACACAGAGTCAAACAAGAAAAGTACTGTAAAAGTATCGAAGAGATATATATATTATTTGCTAAATAATTCTAGCAAATAAAAAAGTGAAAAGAATCATTTTCCAGGAGCTAGTGATGAGTTTTTTTCTCTTTGCTTGAGGATAGGCTGCTAACATTATAGAAATCCAGAAGATTAGAGTGTAAGCTGAAGTTTTTCATGGAGGAGATTAGTTTCATCTTAGCCTAACAAAGAGAAAAAGAAAAGGAGGTCCAGGTGTAGGGAAATGACCTGAGCAAAGATACAGTTTAGAATTATTATAGAAGGTGCATTTGAAAGATATATGTCAAGTTGTGTGGATTGTTTGCAAGATTGCATTTCCTATCTTATTTAAAAGAATTTATCTTGCTGTTGAATGTCAGTCCACACGCAACCTTGAAGAGATGGCCAAGATGGAAATGGCTATCTAATAACACCTGAAGTCCAACTCAAAAAGGTAAGAACCTATAAAACTCCTAGGGCTATCACTTACTATATTAACATAATTAATTTAAATAATATTTGTTTAGCTTTATTTATTTGCTGGCTCATCTGATGTCTGTGTCCCCATAGTAGAAAGTAAGTTTCAGAAGAACAGGGACTTTGTCACATCTCTTCTGTACCCCCAGTGCTTACCATGGACTTGGCATGCAGTAAGTGCTCAATATGTATTTATTGTTTGATAAATGTGATAATTTTAAAACTAAATAAAATAACTTATCTTTTCCATTAAAGGGTAGCGGAAAGGTGTCTCTGGAATATAGACACTCAATCACTGAGTCATTGATTTCTTTACCATTTTGTAATAGACAGCTGAGAGAGCTATTACCCTTTTATAACAGATTTTTCTTTCAACTAACCCTAGGCTTCATATAAAATTAAAAAGTAGAGAATATGTGGTTAAGATCTTTGACTATCTTCGGAGGGCCAAGGCTGCCTGACAGACTTCAGGATGGAGACTAGCCAGAGGGTCAGGGACTTTTGCAATAGCACGTGCGAAGTTGGATTACTCTCTCTTAGCCTCTTGGCAGCTCTATTTTCAGCTGAAACCCTGGGAGGCAAGTCTGAGCACAGATGCAAAGTTATGACTGATGCTAGCATCATCAAAAGTCCTGACGCGGTGAAGAGGCAGCTTCAGCTAGCTTACATAATGTCTAGCTGAATACATTTTCCTTCTGGTGATTATTTACTTTTCTCAAATCCTAAAATTTCTGCCTGTAGTTTATTTTGCATGAATTCCTGTGCCGTGTGATGTTCTCTTTCTTCCATGGATCTGACACATGCCTTTTTTTCCCCACAGGGAGCAGCATCCTTCTTCAACCAACTTACTAACATAAAATTTTTTTTCTAAATAACGTTTTTGTCCCAGTTTTTGTATTTTACCATAGCAAAGGCTGCTTACAGGTGTGAAAGAAGCACAGAGTAGATGACTATTTAGAAGATTCAGATTAAGCCCAAATTGACCTTATTTTCCTTCAATTTCATCTCAGTATCTGTCAGTTGCCCTGAGCTTTCCTGATATCTCTTAAGGTGCTTTTTATATCGCAATAGTAATGCAACTATTAAACCATGCCTTCTTTATTCCTGGTACAGGCTTCACACAGAAGATGACATTCACTGGAGAACTTGAAACACAAGTTAAAACACCAGAAGCTAGAGCTGTGTTTTGTTGAGCATTTACTGTATTTAACTCTACACAGCAACTTGCAAATTAGTGTTACTAGTGTCCTCATTTGTAGATGAGAAACTAAGGTAAATGAAAGTTAGGTAAATTCCCTACCATCACTTAGTGAGAGAGTAGCTTCCCATTCACTCTGCCAGGCTTCAGAATTCAAGCTCTAAATATAGTAATAAAAGGGTGTGAGTGGCATTGTGTCTGCCAACAATGGAAAAATAGAATGTAAAGATACCAGTCTATGAGGTTTTTGTGTTGAGCAAGAGTGAGGATTTTGGTGCAGTTCAAATGTAAGTTACATTAAGAGAGAAGCTGAAGGTGAGATGAAAAGTCTCACAGACAATAACTGAGAAGACAATGGGGATTTAGAAATAGCCAGATAACATTAACCTCTGAATGTTAAAACATGAAATACATGGGTTATAGGTGAGGTTGTAGAACCATTTTAAAGACAGATTCTTTCCAAGGTTAAGACTTGACTGGAATCTGATTGGAGATACTAACTTTTAAAACTCAATTCAAATATTTTTTTTCAGCAACAGAACTATTCAGTAATAAGTATTACAGAGGCAAATGGCTATGTTCCGTAATCAATGAAATTCAGTATCACAGAGGCAAATGGCTATGTTCTGTAATCAATGAAATGTTTGACCCCAAAACATTCATCAGGATGTTCAAAAATGATGACACTGCTCATACAATCATCAAAATAAGAAATTCAGTGAGGTGCATTTTTCATAGAAAATTTTCTTTTTCCCCAGCGAAATTTTACACATAAATTCAATATACGATACACAGAAAAGTAGAATGGTTTAGATAAGAAAGTCTTGGAGGATCTAGATTCTACAGAACTCAGTTTCCTTTTATACATATAATAATGATATAATTAATTTTGTAAGAAGCTACAATTCTTTGTTGTAATTCTGAGATCACAGTGAAACTTTCTCATTATGATTTTTCCATATAAATTTGATTGCAAGGAGGGGATTCTAAGCAAAAAACAGTCAGATTCTGTTCCAGGTGTCTGAAGTGCATTTGTGCACAAAACAAGGCATTTAACAGATTTATTTCTCATATAAATTAATACAGTACTATTCTAGTTTATTCATTGGTCCCTTTCAAGTGAAGTTAACATGAATCAGTCTTATTTTTGTTGTACACATAATTGCACTACTAAACTATAAAGAAGCTTCCCTGGTGGCTCAGTGATACCGAATCTATCTGTCAATGCAAGAAAAGGGGGTTCGAACCCTGGGTTGGGAAGATCTCCTGGCGAAGGAAATGGCAACCCACTCTGGTAAGCTTGCCTGGGAAATCCCATGGACAGAGGAGCCTGGTGGGCTATAGTCCACTGAGTCGCAAAAGAATCAGACACGACTTAGTGATTAAACAACAAAATCCTTAAAACCATGAAGAAACAACCTTTCTCTTGGTTACTCTATACCAGCTCTTCAGTATCTTCTCCTAAACAATTTATATGCCATGCTAAGATGCTTAACTCTTAGCAATCAGCTCAGTTCAGTTCAGTCACTCAGTCATGTCTGACTTTTGCGCCCCCATGGACTGCAGCATGCCAGGCCTCCCTGTCCATCATCAACTCCCAGAGTTTACTCAAACTTATGCCCATTCAGTCAGTGATACCATCAACCATCTCATCCTCTGTCATCCCCTTCTTCTCTTGCCTTCAATCTTTCCCAGCATCAGGGTCTTTTCCAATGAGTCAGCTCTTCTCATCAGGTGGCCAAAGTATTGGAGTTTCAGGTTTAGCATCAGTCCTTCCAATGAACATTCAGGATTGATTTACTTTAGGATGGACTGGTTGGATCTCCTTGAAGTTCAACAGACTCTCAAGAGTCTTCTCCAGCACCACAGTTCAAAAGCATCAATTCTTTGGCACTTAGCTTTGTTTATAGACCAACTCACATCCATACATGACTACTGAAAAAACCATAGCCTTTACTAGATGGGCCTTTGTTGGCAAAGTAATGTCTCTGCTTTTTAATATGCTGTCTAGGTTGGTCATAACTTTTCTTCCAAGGAGTAAGTGTCTTTTAATTTCATGGCTGCAGGCACCATCTACAGTGATTTTGGAGCCCAGAAAAATAAAGTCTCTCACTGTTTCCACTGATTCTCCATCTATTTGTCATGAAGTGATGGACCAGATGCCATGATCTTAGTTTTCTGAATGTTGAACTTTAAGCCAACTTTTTCACTCTCCTTTTTCACTTTCATCAAGAAGCTCTTTAGTTCTTCACTTTTGCCATAAGGGTGGTGCCATCTGCGTATCTGAAGTTATTGATATTTCTTCTGGCAATCTTAATTCCAGCTTGTGCTTCATCCAGCCTAGTGTTTCTCATGATGTACTCTGCGTATAAGTTAAATAAACAGGGTGACAATATACAGCCTTGACGTACTCCTTTTCCTGTTTGGAATCAGTCTGTTGTTCCATGTCCAGTTCTAACTGTTGCTTCCTGATCTGCACACAGATTTCTCAAGAGGCAATGGAGAGTCAGTATTTCTTTTAAAGTAAGAATTTGGCATATATCTATTTTAGAAAATATTTAGAGCTAGGAAATAGTGTACAGAAAGAGGGTGGAGGGCATTTCCTCTTTTGATCTCACCTAATATCGTGTGGCTAGAAGCATACAATATCACACTTTGTACTAGGTACCCACACTCCTTTTAATACTAGGGATACAGTTATGAACAAAACAGACAAAAATGTCTATTTCCATGCCTCAGGCTTCCCTGGTGGCTTAGATTGTAAAAATGTGCCTGCAATACAGGAGATCCAAGTTCTATCCCTGGGTCAGCAAGATCCCCTAGAGAAGGGAACGGCAACTCACTGCAGTATTCATGTCTAGAGAATTCCACAGACAGAGGAGCCTGGAGGGCTACAGTCCATGGGTCACAACGGGTAGGACACAACTGAATCACTAGAACTTATATTCTAGAAGGAGCTAAAAGGCAGTATCAGTTCAGTTCAATTCGGTTCAGTCGCTCGTGTCCGACTCTTTGCAACCCCATGAATCGCAGCACACCAGGCCTCCCTGTCCATCACCAACTCCCGGAGGTCACTCAGACACTCAGACTCACATCCACTGAGTCAGTGATGCCATCCAGCCATCTCATCCTCTGTCGTCCCCTTCTCCTCCTGCCCCCAATCCCTCCCAGCATCAAAGTCTTCTCCAATGAGTCAATTCTTCACATTAGGTGGCCAAAGTACTGGAGTTTCAGCTTTAGCATCATTCCTTCCAAAGAAATCCCAGGGCTGATCTCCTTCAGAATGGACTGGTTGGATCTCCTTGCAGTCCAAGGGACTCTCAAGAGTCTTCTTCAACACCACAGTCCAAAAGCATCAATTCTTTGGCCCTCAGCCTTCTTCACAGTCCAACTCTCACATCCATACATGACCACAGGAAAGACCATAGCCTTGACTAGGTGGACCTTTGTTGGCAAAGTAATGTCTCTGCTTTTGAATATGCTATCTAGGTTGGTCATAACTTTTCTTCCAAAGAGTAAGCGTCTTTTAATTTCATGGCTGCAGGCACCATCTGCAGTGATTTTGGAGCCCAGAAAAATAAAGTCTGACACTGTTTCCACTGTTTCTCCATCTATTTCCCATGAAGTGATGGGACCAGATGCCATGATCTTCGTTTTCTGAATGTTGAGTTTTAAGCCAACTTTTTCACTCTCCTCTTTCACTTTTATCAAGAGGCTTTTTAGTTCCTCTTCACTTTCTGCCATAAGAGTGGTGTCATCTGCATATCTGAGGTTATTGATATTTCTCCCGGCAATTTTGATTCCATCTTGTGCTTCTTCCAGCCCAGCATTTCTCATGATGTACTCTGCATAGAAGTTAAATAAGCAGGGTGACAGTATACAGCCTTGATGTACTCCTTTTCCTATTTGGAAAAAGGCAGTGTAGAAACCAAAAAAAAGAAAAGAGAAGAAAAGAGAGAAGCATCATAGAGAGCAGGGGTTAGCCATTTATAACACATCCAGATTGCTACTTATTTTGGAAATAAATGGCCACTCTCATTTGTTTAAACATTGTCTATGGCTGAATTCAAGCTATAATGGCTGAGTTGGAGAGTTGCAACAAAAACTAGCCTGCAACCTTCAAATATTTAGTATCCAGTCCTGTACAGTAAAAGTTTATTGACCTCTGGTACAGAATATTATTTCAGTTGGCTGCAAATGCAATGGAGTTAATAAAACAGAGAAAGGGAAAAATGATATGGGGAAATTGCTAATGTATAACATAAAATAACTTAACAACATAATATAATCTATGCTAAATAAACATGATGTTTGACGAAAGCCTCACCAAAAAGGTGTTATCTGAGCAAATATCATTTACCTTCCAAATCAGTCCAAATGACATTTTTATGGTTAATCTTTCTGTGGATAATCTTTTCAATCCAATTCCAAGATAAATTCCCTGTATTAGTGCTGTATGACTTTGTACTTGTACACTTGCAAAAGCACTTGTGGCTTGGCTGTTGTATATCCATCTCTCTCCCCAGCGACCCAGCCCATTCTATTTATCCAGATGAACCTTTTTGAATGATTTCATTCCCTGCTCAAAAAGCTTCTGCAACTTCCCATTAACTACAGGATGCAAGTCTAAAATGTTTCCTTAACCAACATTCAATATCCTTCAAAATCTCCCATAGTAACCTATCCACAATTATTTCTCCTCCTACCCCTCAAACTGCAGTCAAACCCCTCATGGTTTCTCTACCATTTTGAGGGTTTTAGGTTTACTTTGATGCCTTACTTGTGCCTTCGCTGCAGCCCTGCATGATGTAATGAGAAGTATCATTTGAGTAGAAAACTGAAAGGGATGGGGGAGTGAGCCCTGCAGAGAGATTCCTGGGGGGAATAAAAGCAGTCCAGGCAGAGTGCAGGGTAACTGCGAAAGCCCAGTGGTGTGAGTGTGCTTCCAGTGTTTTTGAGGGCCAACCAGGGGGCTGAGATGGCAGGAGCATCATGGGGAAAGGAGATTGAAAATTAGATGAGAGAGGCTTGGGAAAAGGCAATGAGATGATGGTGAGAGCTTAGATTTGGTGACATGGGAGCAACTGAGGGTGTTTAGGGGCTTTCAATAGACAGAAATGTGATCAGACTTCAGTTTTGAAAGGATCACTTGCTGTTGTGGGCTCCCCTGGTGGCTCAGACAGTAAAGAGTCTGCCTGTGGTGTGGGAGACCAGGGTTCGATCCCTGGGTCAGGAAGATCCTCTGGAGAAGGAAATGGCAACCTACTCCAGTATTCTTGCCTGGGAAATCCCATGGGTGGAGGAGCCTGGCAGGTACAGTCCATGGGGTTGCAAAGAGTCGGACATAACTGAAAAACTTCACTTCCACTTTTCTGGCTGTTGTGCTATGATATGTACAGGGACAGGGTAAAAGAGGAGGGCAGGTTAGGAGAATTTTTTTTTTCTTTTCTTTTTTTTTTAAATTCAGTTCAGTTCAGTCACTCAGTCATGTCTGACTCTTTGTGACTCAATGGACTGCACCACGCCAGGCTTCCCTGTCCATCACCAACTCCCAGAGCTTGCTCAAACTCACGTCCATCCAGTCGGTGATGTCATCCAACCATCTCATCCTCTCTCATCCCCTTCTCCTCCTGCCTTCAATCTTTCCCAGCATCAGGGTCTTTTCCAATGAGTCAGTTCTTCGCACCAGGTGGCCAAAGTATTGGCGTTTCAGCTTCAGCATCAGTCTTTCCAATGAACATTCAGGGCTGATTTCCTTTAGGATTGACTGATTTATCTCCTTGAAGTCCAAGGGACTCTCAAGAGTCTTCTCCAGCACCACAGGTCAAAAGCATGACTTCTTTGGTGCTCAGTTTTCTTTACAGTCCAAATCTCATATCCATACATGACTACTGGAAAAACCATAGATTTGACTAGACAGACCTTTGTGGGCAAAGTAATGTCTCTGTTGTTTTAATATGCTGTCTAGATTGGTCATAGTTTTTCTTCCAAGGAGCAAGTGTCTTTTAATTTCATGGCTGCAGTCACCATCTGCAGTGATTTCGGAGCCCCCAAAATAAAGTCTGGCACTCTTTCCACTGTTTCCCCATCTATTTACCATGAAGTGATGGGACCAGATGCCATGATCTTAATTTTCTGAATGTTGAGTTTTAAGCCAACTTTTAAAAATTGAAGTATAATTAATCCACAATGCTGTGCCAGTCTCAGGGGTGAGCAAAATTGTATGTGTGTGTGTATATATATGTAAATGTATTCTTTTTAAGACTTTTTTCCATTATAGGTTATTACAAGATACTGAAAACATACAGTTTATTGTAGTACACAATAGGCCCTTCTTGCTTACCCATTTTATATATGGTGGTGTTTTAGTCACTAAGTCATGTCTGGACTTTTGCAACCCTATAGACTGTAGCCTCCAGGCTCCTCTGTCCCTGGGATTCTCCAGGCAAGAATACTGGGGTGGGTTTCCATTTCCTCTTCCAGGGGATCTTCTTGACCCAGGAATTGAACCTGGGTCTCCTGCATTGCAGGCAGATTGTTTACCAACTGAACTATGAGAGAAGCCTATCATAGTGTGTGTATATGATAGTCACAAACTCCTAATTTATCTTTCCACCCTCAGCCATCCCCTTTGATAATCATGACTTTATTTTCATATCTGTGAATCTATTTCTGTTTTGTAAATAAATTCATTTGTATCATTTTCTAGATTCCACATGTAAGTGATGTCATATGATATTTGTATTTTTCTCTTCAACTCATTTCACTAAGTATGATAAAGTATGATAATGTCTAAGGCTATGCATGTTGCTGCAAATGGCAATATTTCATTCTTTTCATCCATTTCATTCTTGTTTATGGCTGAGTAATATTTTAGTGTATATATACACCATATCTTCTTTATCTATTCATCTGTCAATGAACGTTTACGTTGCTTCCATGTCCTGACTATTGTAAATAGTGCTTCTCTCAACATAGAGGTGCATGTATCTTTTCTAATTAGGGTTTTTTCCTGGATGCATGCCAAGAAGTGGGACTGCAGAATCATCAGATCAGATCAGATCAGATCAGTCGCTCAGTCGTGTCCGACTCTTTGCGACCCCATGAACTGCAGCACGCCAGGCCTCCCTATCCATCACCAGCTCTCGGAGGTCACTCAGACTCACATTCATTGAGTCAGTGATGCCATCCAGCCATCTCATCCTCTGTCGGCCCCTTCTCCTCCTGCCCTCAATCCCTCCCAGCATCAGAGTCTTCTCCAATGAGTCAACTCTTCGCATGAGGTGGCCAAAATACTGGAGTTTCAGCTTTAGCATCATTCCTTCCAAAGAAATCCCAGGGCTGATCTCCTTCAGAATGGACCGGTTGGATCTCCTTGCAGTCCAAGGGACTCTCAAGAGTCTTCTCCAACACCACACTTCAAAAGCATCAATTCTTCGGCGCTCAGCCTTCTTCACAGTCCAGCTCTCACATCCATACATGACCACCGGAAAGACCACAGCCTTGACTAGGCGAACCTTTGTTGGCAAAGTGATGTCTCTGCTTTTCAATATGCTATCTAGGTTGGTCATAACTTTCCTTCCAAGGAGTAAGCATCTTTCAATTTCATGGCTGCAGCCACCATCTGCAGTGATTTTGGAGCCCAGAAAAATAAAGTCTGACACTGTTTCCACTGTTTCTCCATCCATTTCCCATGTAGTGATGGGACCAGATGCCATGATCTTTGTTTTCTGAATGTTGAGCTTTAAGCCAACCTTTTCACTCTCCACTTTCACTCTCATCAAGAGGCTTTTTAGTTCCTCTTCACTTTCTGCCATAAGAGTCGTGTCATCTGCATATCTGAGGTTATTGATATTTCTCCCGGCAATCTTGATTCCAGCTTGTGTTTCTTCCAGTCCAGCATTTCTCATGATGTACTCTGCATGTAAGTTAAATAAACATGGTGACAATATACAGCCTTGACGTATTCCTTTTCCTATTTGGAACCAGTCTGTTGTTCCATGACCAGTTCTAACTGTTGCTTCCTGACCTGCATACAGATTTCTCAAGAGGCAGATCAGGTGGTCTGGTATTCCCATCTCTCTCAGAATTTTCCACAGTTTATTGTGATCTACACAGTCAAAGGCTTTGACGTAGTCAATAAAGCAGAAATAGATGTTTTTCTGGAACTCTCTTGCTTTTTCGATGATCCAGCGGATGTTGGCAATTTGATCTCTGGTTCCTCTGCCTTTTCTAAAACCAGCTTGAACATCAGGAAGTTCACGGTTCACATATTGCTGAAGCCTGGCTTGGAGAATTTTGAGCATTACTTTACTAGTGTGTGAGATGAGTGCAATTGTGCGGTGGTTTGAGCACTCTTTGGCACTGCCTTTCTTTGGGATTGGGATGAAAACTGACCTTTTCCAATCTTGTGGCCACTGCTGAGTTTTCCAGATTTGCTGGCATATTGAGTGCAGCACTTTCACAGCATCATCTTTCAGGATTTGGAATAGCTCAACTGGAATTCCATCACCTCCACTAGCTTTGTTCCTAATGATGCTTTCTAAGGCCCAGTTGACTTCACATTCCAGGATGTCTGGCTCTAGGTCAGTGATCACACCATCATGATTATCTGGGTCGTGAAGCTCTTTTTTGTACAGTTCTTCTGTGTATTCTTGCCACCTCTTCTTAATATCTTCTGCTTCCGTTAGGTCCACACCATTTCTGTCCTTTATCGAGCCCATCTTTGCATGAAATGTTCCTTTGGTATCTCTGATTTTCTTGAATAGATCCTTAGTCTTTCCCATTCTGTTGTTTTCCTCTATTTCTTTGCATTGATCGCTGAAGAAGGCTTTCTTATCTCTTCTTGCTATTCTACTGTTCCACATATTGGTGTGCCAATTTACATTCCCACCACCAGCATAAAGGTATATTTTGCAAACCCTTTCCAGTGTTTATTATTTGTAGATTTTTAAAATGATGGGCATTTGGACTGGTGTGAGGTGATATTTCATTGCAGTTTTGATTTGTGTTTCTCTGATAATTAGCAATATTGGAAATCTTTTTATGTGTGTTCTGTCCATCTGTCCGCCTTCTTTGGAGGGAACTGGAGAAGACCCTGACACTGGGAAAAATTGATGGTAGGAGGAGAAGGGGGTGACAAAGGGTTAGATGTTTGGATGGCATCACTGACTCAGTGGACAAGAGTTTAAGTAAACTCCTGGAGATAGTGAAGGACAGGGAAGCCTGGTATGCTTCAGTCCATAGGGGTGCAAAGAGTTGGACATGACTTAGCAACTGAACGACAATTATTTAGGTCTTCCGCCTAATTTTTGAATGGGTTGTTGATTTTTTTTATATTAAGCTGTATGAGTTGTTTGCAAATGTTTTATTAAGAGAATGTAGAAACAATGCACATGAATGCTAGCATTTGAACCAGGGTGGTAGTTGCAATAGAAAAAATGTTGGATTCTGGATAGTTTTGAAAATAGAACCTACAGGATTTTCTAGTCGATTGAATGTAGGGTGCACAGAAATTGTGGAATCAGAGTCTGACGTTTTGGCCAAAGAGGTGGCATTTACTGAGATGAATAAAAAAGTGAAGGAGGAAAGGACATTTTATGTGCTATGTCTGAAATGCTTTTAGACTTTCAAGTAAACATATTTGAGGAGAAATTTGGACATATGGGTACTGAGATTAGAGCAGGGGTCCAGGCCAGAAATAGACATAGACTCTTGCCTGCATACTCTTATTTCTATCATGAAGTTTTGTAATTATGGTGTGTATGAGAGAAAACTACTTATAATTTACTGAAATTAGACTCGAATTCAAATTTACATAAAAATAAATGTATTTTGTGTACAGTGTTTATATATATTGAATTTCCCTGGAATGCAGCTGTTATGTAAATCAAAGAAATATTAAAGACAGTTTTGTTAAAAAGTTTTAAAAATAATTATTCACCATTTTGGAAAGTTATACTGCTGACAGTCACGATGCCTGAAATAATTGAATTGCCTACAAAGTTCCTGTATCCTTTAGTACTTGTGAGAGTGGGACCATAAACAAGGCTGCAAGATCAAACCAGTCAATCCTACAGATTGACTAAAGATTCAACCCTGAATCTTTCATGGAAAGACTGATACTAAGCTGAAGCTCCAATACTTAGACCTCCTGATGCAAAGAACCAACTCATTGGAAAAGACCCTGATGCTGGGAATGACTGAGGGCAGAAGGGGGTGAAGGAGGATGAGTTGGTTGGGTGGTATCACTGACTCGATGGCATGTGTTTGGGCAAACTATGGGAGAGAGTGAAGGACAGTGATGGACCTGGTGTGCTGCAGTCCATGGGGTCACAGAGAGTCAGACATGACTGACTGAACAACAGCGATTCTTTTGTACTTGGAATGATTGCTTTTAGATTGATTTGAGATATAGAAGTAAGCATCTCTATTTAAGTCACTAATATGGCTTTACTTGAGTATTTATCAATTACAATATTTATTGCTTTGTTCTAAGATTATTTTATTTTTTATTCTGTATCATAGTTCCTACATTCTTATATATTAATTTTCTTTTATTTCTGTTTTATGTCATTTCTAAGACTATCAGTTGTTGTTCTCTACCACTGCTTCTTTCTGAAAAGTTTCTGCTTCATCTATGCTGGGAACTATGATAAAGTTTGCCTCCCTGCATTTGAATGGCTGCATTTCACAAGCGTAAAGGGGTCTTACAAAGCATCTGTGATAAAAAGTGTGTGTTGGGAATTCTCTGGCAGTCTAATGGTTAGGACTCAGCACTTTCACTGCAGGCGACACAGATTCCATTCCCTGGTCAGAGAACTAAGGTCCTACATGCCACAGGGCACAACCAAAAAAATAAAAAAGATAAAATTGAATCCATTAAACTTAGTTTCCTTAAAAAATAAAAAGTGGGGGGATGTGTTGGGTTGTATGGGGTTTAGAGTCTACGCACTCCCTGAGCTTCGTCTTCCAGTTCCTCAGCACTCATCACAGGACGCCTGTAGCCCCACTCCTGGGAAACTCTCAGGGGACAAGGACAGATGATTAATGAGACGCACAGTTAATGAACCACAGAATGGGCATTATCCAAACCATAAGGCTGGGCTGGCCTTGTGGGTTTTTGCTTTTGCTCCATTGATTTCAGCTTTAAGTAAATCTAAAAATGGCAAAATTAGCATTTCTACTACCATTCTTCAAAGACATAAATAAAATGAACGGCTCACCTCTAGCCTGTTCTCTGAGCTGAGCACAGTTGATTTTTCAGTGCTTTTTTTCAACACACCATCCACTCCTCTCCTGTCAGCCCTGCTTTGGAAATGTGCTTGATGATTTTTTTCACTTTCTTTCCTTGGTCATCAATTATAATTCACCAGCAGATGCCACAGGCCTCCTTATTTGTTTAAATGGGCACTGGTATTTGTGTGTGTGTGTGTGTGTGTGTGTGTGTGTGTGTGTGTGTGTGAGATATGTGGGTGCTTTATTTCTTCTGCTTATGCATGGAAAGCCCAGTGTAGTTTCCCTGACAAACTAATTCAGGACTGCAGATTTGAAATGTATTCCGAATGTACTTTTCTTAAGCAAGGCTTAGAAAGCTCTCAAATCCCTTTTAGTCATTTGAGGTAACATTGCCCGTTTAGAAGACCTGGGGCTCAAGAAAGAAGGTTAATCCAAGGCCAGGAAGATTTGAAATGAACTGAAATAAGCATACAGACCATGCACACCAAGGCAACAGGAACAGGAAGGTTTAACCACCAGGTGGCCACAAAAGAGAAGAGTGCATTCAAAATGAATTGTTGGCAAATCCAGTTTACTCAGAGCCAGAGCAAGCCTAGACTTTCTAACTCTAATTGGTTAAAGCTTTAAAAATAGTTATCTTGCATCTGAAATGTAGATTTGGAAATCTGGCTATTCAAGCGCAAGAGTTTTTAGAAGTCATAACAAGACAGGCACAAGAGTGTGTATATGTATGTTCTTGCACATGTTCATGGATGCCTATGGGCTGTGTGTGAGTGTGGGTATATATGTATATGTACATGCATACAAGTATATTTTTATATTCTAGCAATTACAGGAATTTGGCGTCTCATCTATCAAAATTGGTATTGTTGTTCCCTTGCTCAGTCATGTCCTACTCTTTGCAACCCTATGGACTGTAGCACACCAGGATCCTCTGTCCTCCACTCTCTCCTGGAGTTTGCTCAAATTCATGCCCATTGAATCAGTGATGTTACCTAACTGTCTCAGCCTCAAAATTGATTGCATGTTTTATAAATTAATAATTTTATAAATTTTTCTCAAATTATTACTTCAGTTTAAGGACTAAACTATTATTATTTCTTACTTCAGGATCTTAGCAGATACACCCCTCCTATCTAAAATGAAATGAAAAATCACTCTTTAGGTGGCTAATCCCCACCCATTACTCAGGTTTTAGCAAAGCTATACATTTCTCAGCGAGATTTTCTTAATTCTCAGATCTAAAGTGTAATGCTCCTTATATGTTCTTTTGTACTAATTTTTATTTTCCTTCAGTACTTTAATAGAAATTCAGGATACTTTATGAATTTGATCATTTGTTAAATGTCAGTTTCTCCAACAAAACCGCAAATTTCACTGGGATGGGTACCTCATCTGTTATGTTTACCACTACCTCTCTATCACATAGAAACATCTAAAAAATAGTATTTATGAACACATAAATGTAGGAGATCCAGAGGAATCAAGAATGGGAAGAATGCAAAAAATCATATTTTGAAAATAATTCTTTAACTTTTATATTTCCTCTTTTTAAATATCTTCCTGAATATATTAAAGTTCAAACATGTAGGAAGTGATAATGTGATGTGACAGTCTATATTTTGTTTGTTTGATCTCCTCTGTGGATGTTATTAGTTCCTGGGTTTCTTCACCTAGCAGCCTAGTGGTATGTCTCATTAGCAACTTTCTAAACAATGATACATGTTTTCACTGAGGTTGCCTGGGTAGAAGAATTAGAGATTCCTGCAATTATTCCAATACAGGTAACAAAGAATTAAACATTTAAACAACAAATAAATGTAAGCCCCATTAAATATCTTAATATTTTTACATGTACAGGACCATATGTGTCCATGAGGGTTAATTGATCTTTGAGACAAAGAGTTCCCTTCTGTAGATTTTTTTTTCAAGTGAGGGAGGGAGCTTATAAGAGAGAAAATGTCATCTCCAGAGTCTTATTGCTACATGTGAACCTTAAAGAACATAGGTTCAGTTCCCATTTCTGTTACTTCTTTGCCTGGGACTAGGGATCAGCTTTTCAGTTCATCTTCAGTTCTTTCCACTGTAAAATCAGGAAAATCTGGGTTAATCCAAACAGTTACTTCCTCCACTTCATAACTTGAGTTGCTAAGAACAGCTAAAGAAAAATAACTTAGACTGGGGTCATTATCAACAGAACAACTCAACACAACACTGTCTCCTTTCTTCTTCCAGAGAGCAACTTCTCTAAGTCTTTACACAAACTCTGATCATAAAGCACGGGTCAGTGTTCTTACTTTAAGGCAACAGAAAACACTGCCTAATTTAAGCAGATAAATCAGCTGTTGAGTCTAAAAATAGTCCATGGAATCATGAGGAGGATGAAGAACAGATTCTAGCCTAGGGTTCCAGGAAAAATTCCCACAGCTACCTTGTGGACCTAGTTCACCAGAGGAGCTGCTGCTGCCTCTTCTTGGACTGGGGAGCTTTCAAATCATAAACATAATAATCTCGGCTGAGCTCAGAACAGAGCTTCTTTGGCTGTAGACCATTGGGGGATACCAGACCTGTTTGTCCTTTTGCTTTCCCCACATAACTCTGTTTGAATAACATTTCATAGTACATCTGACTTAAACACCCAAAACAGGTCCAGACTCTAAGCACTGAGGAGGCTGGGAGATGGAGCTTTGGATGGGAGTTCTACATTGCTAAAGCAGATTTACGTTATGAGACACTTTCAAAATGCAGGAAAAGCCTTCAAAACAGGAGAGATTGCCACAAAGGATACAAATCCAAAATAACTTGCTCTACCGACTGTCTTGTAGGCAATACGCCACCATCACCACCTCCTTCACAGATGTCCAGTGAATTTCAGACAGTAAATTACATTTCCAAGAACTCCGTGATGTTCTGTCCACTTAGCACCTGCTAGTGAGAGGCGCTTGTAAGGGGGTAGTTGAGAGGAAGGAGAAGCCATCGTTCCCTGGAGGTGGTTGCTGTGAGATGTGCTTTTGACATAGGATTTGCTGCAATTTCATAATCACTCTGGAGAAGGCAGTGGCAACCCACTCCAATACTCTTGCCTGGAAAAATCCCGTGGACAGAGGAGCTGGTGGGCTGCAATCCATGGGGTCGCTACGAGTTGGACACAACTGAGTGACTTCATTTTCACTTTTTACTTTCATGCATTGGAGAAGGCAGTGGCAACCCACTCCAGTGTTCTTGCCTGGAAAATCCCAGGGACAAGGGAGCCTGGTGGGTTGCCATCTATGGCTTCGCACAAAGTCAGACACGACCGAAGTGACTTAGCATCAGCAGCAGCAGCATAATCGCTCACTGTCCTCGAGCAGACCAAGATATTTAGTCAGCTCTTCTCAAATGTTTTTGAGACATCTAGCAGTTTCCATCGGGGAAGGCAATGGCACCCCACCCCAGTACTTTTGCCTGGAAAATCCCATGGACAGAGGATCCTGGTAGGCTCCAGTCCATGGGGTCGCTGAGAGTCGGACACGACTGAGCGACTTCACTTTCACTTTTCACTTTCATGCATTGGGGAAGGAAATGGCAACCCACTCCAGTGTTCTTGCCTGGAGAATCCCAGGGATGGGGGAGCCTGGTGAGCTTCCGTCTGTGGGGTCGCACAGAGTCGGACACGACTGAAGCGACTTAGCAGCAGCAGCAGCAGCAGCAGCAGCAGCAGCAGTTTCCATGCTTGCTCTTGGAACTTCTGCTTTGTAGCTGATGGCTGAGATTTTTCCTGTTGGCTACTTGATCTCCATTCTCTCAGCATTTCCAACATTTGCATAAACCACTAATCTTCCTGAAGGTAAGGTGCGATGGCTGTGCTTCACTGGCCGGGAGCAGCCAGGAGCAGCCGGGATGAGATACCCCACGCCCAAGGTAAGAGAAACCCAAGTAAGACAGTAGGTCTTGCAAGAGGGCATCAGAGGGCAAATACACTAAAACCATTCTCACAGAAAACTAGTCAATCTAATCACACAAGGACCACACCCTTGTCTAACTCAATGAAATTAAGCCATGCCCGAGGGGCAACCTGGGATGGGTGGGTCATGGTGGAGAGATCTGACAGGGTGTGGTCCGCTGGAGAAGGGAATGGCAAACCACTTCAGTATTCTTGCCTTGAGAACCCCATGAACAGTATGAAAAGACAAAATGATAGGATACTGAAAGAGAAACTCCCCAGGTCAGTAGGGGCCCAATATGCTACTGGAGATCAGTGGAGAAATAACTCCAGAAAGAATGAAAGGATGGAGCCAAAACAAAAAGAATACCCAGCTGTGGATGTGTCTGGTGATAGAAGCAAAGTCCGATGCTGTAAAGAGCAATATTGCATAGGAACCTGGAATGTCAGGTCCATGAATCAAGGCAAATTGGAAGTGGTCAAACAAGAGATGGCAAGAGTGAATGTTGACATTCTAGGAATTAGCAAACTAAAATGGACTGGAATGGGTGAATTTAACTCAGAGGACCATTATATCTACTACTGTGGGCAGGAATCCCTCAGAAGAAATGGAGTGGCCATCATGGTCAACAAAAGAGTCCGAAATGCAGTACTTGGATGCAATCTCAAAAATGACAGAATGATCTCTGTTCGTTTCCAAGGCAAACCATTCAATGTCACAGTAATCCAGGGCTATGCCTCAACCAGTAATGCCGAAGAAGCTGAAGTTGAAAGGTTCTATGAAGACCTACAAGACCTTTTAGAACTAACACCCAAAAAAGATGTCCTTTTCATTATAGGGGACTGGAATGCAAAAGTAGGAAGTCAAGAAACACCTGGAGTAACAGGCAAATTTGGCCTTGGAATACGGAATGAAGCATGGCAAAGACTAATAGAGTTTTGCCAAGAAAATGCACTGGTCATAGCAAATACCCTCTTCCAACAACACAAGAGAAGACTCTATACATGGACATCACCAGATGGTCAACACCGAAATCAGATCGATTATATTCTTTGCAGCCAAAGATGGAGAAGCTCTATACAATCAGCAAAAACAAGACCAGGAGCTGACTGTGGCTCGGACCATGAACTCCTTATTGCCAAATTCAGACTGAAATTGAAGAAAGTAGGGAAAACTACTAGACCATTCAGGTATGACCTAAATGAAATCCCTTATGATTATACAGTGGAAGTGAGAAATAGATTTAAGGGCCTAGATCTGATAGATAGAGTGCCTGATGAACTATGGAATGAGGTTCGTGACATTGTACAGAAGACAGGGATCAAGACCATGCCCATGGAAAAGAAATGCAAAAAAGCAAAATGGCTGTCTGGGGAGGCCTTACAAATTGTGAAAAGAAGAGAAGCGAAAAGCAAAGGAGAAAAGGAAAGATATAAACATCTGAATGCAGAGTTCCAAAGAATAGCAAGAAGAGATAAGAAAGCCTTCTTCAGTGATCAATGCAAAGAAATAGAGGAAAACAACAGAATGGGAAAGACTGGGGATCTCTTCAAGAAAATCAGAGATACCAAAGGAACATTTCATGCAAAGATGGGCACGATAAAGGACAGAGATGGTGTGGACCTAACAGAAGCAGAAGATATTAAGAAGAGGTGGCAAGAATACACAGAAGAACTGTACAAAAAAGAGCTTCAAGACCTAGATAATCATGATGATGTGATCACTGACCTAGAGCCAGACATCTTGGAATGTGAAGTCAAATGGGCCTTAGAAAGCATCACTACAACAAAGCTAGTGGAGGTGATGGAATCCCAGTGGAGCTATTCCAAGTCCTGAATGATGATGCTGTGAAAGTGCTGCACTCAATATGCCAGCAAATTTGGAAAACTCAGCAGTGGCCACAAGATTGGAAAAGGTCAGTTTTCATCCCAATCCCAAAGAAAGGCAATGCCAAGGAGTGCTCAAACTACCGAACAATTGCACTCATCTCACACGCTAGTAAAGTAATGCTCAAAATTCTCCAAGCCAGGCTTCAGCAATATGCGAACCGTGAACTTCCTGATGTTGAAGCTGGATTTAGAAAAGGCAGAGGAACCAGAGATCAAATTGCCAACATCCGCTGGATCATCGAAAAAGCAAGAGAGTTCCAGAAAAACATCTATTTCTGCTTTATTGACTATGCCAAAGCCTTTGACTGTGTGGATCACAATAAATTATGGAAAATTCTGAAAGAGATGGGAATACCAGACCACCTGATCTGCCTCTTAAGAAATCTGTATGCAGGTCAGGAAGCAACAGTTAGAACTGGTCATGGAACAACAGACTGGTTCCAAATAGGAAAAGGAGTACGTCAAGGCTGTATATTGTCACCATGTTTATTTAACTTATATGCAGAGTACATCATGAGAAATGCTGGACTGGAAGAAACACAAGTTGGAATCAAGATTGCCGGGAGAAATATCAATAACCTCAGATATGCAGATGACACCACTCTTATGGCAGAAAGTGAAGAGGGGCTAAAAAGCCTCTTGATGAGAGTGAAAGTGGAGAGTGAAAAGGTTGGCTTAAAGCTCAACATTCAGAAAATGAACATCATGGCATCTGGTTCCATCACTGCATGGGAAATAGATGGGGAAACAGTGGAAACAGTGTCAGACTTTGTTTTTCTGGGCTCCAAAATCACTGCAGATGGTGCCTGCAGCCATGAAATTAAAAGACGCTTACTCCTTGGAAGGAAAGTTATGACCAACCTAGATAGCATATTCAAAAGCAGAGACATTACTTTACCAACAAAGGTTCGCCTAGTCAAGGCTATGGTCTTTCCTGTGGTCATGTATGGATGTGAGAGCTGGACTGTGAAGAAGGCTGAGCGCCAAAGAATTAATGCTTTTCAACTGTGGTGTTGGAGAAGACTCTTGAGAGTCCCTTGGACTGCAAGAAGATCCAACCAGTCCATTCTGAAGGAGATCAATCCTGGAATTTCTTTAGAAGGAATGATGCTAAAGCTGAAACTCCAGTATTTTGGCCACCTCATGCGAAGAGTTGACTCATTGGAGAAGACTCTGATGCTGGGAGGGATTGAGGGCAGGAGGAGAAGGGGACGACAGAGGATGAGATGGCTGGATGGCATCACTGACTCGATGGATGCGAGTCTGAGTGACCTCCGGGAGCTGGTGATGGACAGGGAGGCCTGGCGTGCTGCGGTTCATGGGGTCGCAAAGAGTCGGACACGACTGAGCGACTGATCTGATCTGATCTGATCTGATCTTCCTGAAGGAAAATCCTTCATTCTGAGAATGAATAAAAGAGCTTTTGTTTCTCAACTGGACCTAACTGATACATTATCATTCCAGCATTCCCTTTCCCTTCCTCCCAACAACTTCAAAAATTCACAACAAGGAGTCTCATTTCCTGCTTATCAGAAAAGAAAACAGAGCCTCTATGGAACACTTTGTGACACATTCATAACCATAAATGCATTCATAGTCCATTTTAGTCATTCAGTCATGTCCCACTCTTTGTGATCCCATAGACAGTAGCTTGCCAGGCTCCTCTGTCCATGTGGATTCTCCAGACAAGAATACTGGAGTAGGTTGCCATGATCTCCTCCAGGAGATCTTCCCAACACAGGATTGAACCCTGGCCTCCCGCATTGCAGGCAGATTCTTTACCATTAACCATCTGAGTCACCAGGGAAGCCCAAGAATACTGGAGTGTGTAGCCTATCCATTCTCCAGGATATGTTCCCAACCCAGGAATCGAATTGGGGTCTCCTATATTACAGGTAGATTCTTTACCAGCTGAGCTACCTGGGAAGCCCTATTGAGTACCATAAATGTATTCATAGTCCATTTTAGCTGCTGCTCTTCTGTATCAAAGGATGAGGTATTTCTTTTCCTGCTGAAGGTTAAATCTTCCATTAATCTGAGATCCTCCAGATCCCTCTTTCTCTCTTCCGAATCTCTATTGTTTGTCTTGCTGCGTGGGATGTTTTATCTTTGCCTCTGTGGTTGCTTTTTTCTATCATTCAGTTCAGGTCAGCCTCTCAGTCGTGTATGACTCTTTGCGACTCCATGGACTGCAGCACACCAGGCTTCCCTGTCTATCACCAACTCCTGGATTTTGTTCACTCATGTCCACTGAGTCAGTGATGCCATCCAACCATCTCATCCTCTGTCGTCCCCTTCTCCTCCCGCCTTCAATCTTTCCCAGCATCAGAGTCTTTCCCAATGAGTCAGTTTGTCACATCAGGTGGACAAAGAATTGGAGTTTCAGCTTCAGCATCAGTCATTCCAATGAATATTCAGGATTGATTTCCTACAGGATTAACTGGTTGAATCTTCTTGCAGCCCAAGAGACTCTCAAGAGTCTTCTCTAACAACACAGTTCAAAAGCATCAATTCTTCAGCAATCAGTTTTGTTTTTTATATAGTCCAACTCTCACATCTATATATGACTACTGGAAAAACCATAGCTTTAACTAGACAGACATCTGTCAGCAAAGTAATGTCCCTATTTTTCAATATGCTGTATAGGTTGGTCATAGCTTGTCTTCCTTAAAAGGAGCACGCGTCTTTTAATTTCATGGCTGCAGTCACCATCTACAGTGATTTTGGAGTCAAAGAAAATAAAGTCCCACACTGTTTCCATTGTTTCCCCATCTATTTGCCAGGAAGTGATGAGAGTGCATGCCATGATCAGTTTTCTGAACGTTGAGTTTTAAGCCACCTTTCTGACTCTCCTCTTTCACTTTAATCAAGAGACTTTAGTTCTTCTTCACTTTTTGCCATAAGAGTGGTGTCATCTGCATATGTGAGGTTATTGATATTTCTCCCAACAATTTTGAGTCCAGTTTGTGCTTCATCCAGCCTGACATTTCCTATGATGTACTCTGCATGTAAGTTAAATAAACAAGGTGACAATATACAGCCTTCAGATCAGATCAGATCAGTCGCTCAGTCGTGTCCGACTCTTTGCGACCCCATGAACCGCAGCACTCCAGGCCTCCCTGTCCATCACCAGCTCCCGGAGGTCACTCAGACTCGCATCCATCGAGTCAGTGATGCCATCCAGCCATCTCATCCTCTGTCGTCCCCTTCTCCTCTTGCCCTCAACCCCCTCCCAGCATCAGAGTCTTCTCCAATGAGTCAACTCTTTGCATGAGGTGGCCAAAGTACTGGAGTTTCAGCTTTAGCATCATTCCTTCTAAAGAAATTCCAGAATTGATCTCCTTCAGAATGGACTGGTTGGATCTTCTTGCAGTCCAAGGGACTCTCAAGAGTATACAGCCTTGACGTACACCTTTTCCGATTTGGAAGCAGTCTGTTGTTTCATGTCCAGTTTTAACTGTTGCTTCCTGACCTGCATATAGGTTTCTCAGGAGGCAGGTCAGGTGGTCTGCTATTCCCATCTCTTTAAGAATTTTCCAGTTTGTTGTGATCCACACAGTCAAAGGCTTTGACATAGTCAATAAGGCAGATGTGTTTTTTTTGAGCTCTCTTGCTTTTTTGATGATCTAACAAATGTTGGCAATTTGATGTCTGGTTTCTCTGCCTTTTCTAAAACCAGCTTGAACATCTGGAAGTTCACAGTTCACATACTGTTGAAGCCTGGCTTGGAGAATTTTGAGCATTACTTTGCTAGCATGTGAGATGAGTGTGATTGTACGGTAGTTTGAACATTCTTTGGCATTGCCTTTTTTTGGGATTGGAATGAAAACTGACCTTTTCCAGTCCTGTGGCCACTGCTGACTTTTCCAAATTTGCTGGCATATTGAGTGCAGCACTTTCACAGCACCATCTTTTAGGATTTCAAATAGCTGAACTGGAATTCCATCACCTCCACTGATTTTGTTCGTAGTGATGCTTCCTAAGGCCCACTTGACTTCACATTCCAAGATGTCTGGCTCTAGATGAGTGTTCACACCATCATGGTTATCTGGGTCATGAAGATCTTTTTTGTATAGTTCTGTGTATTCTTGCCACCTCTTCTTAATATCTTCTGCTTTTGTTACGTCCATACGATTTCTGTCCTTTATCTAGCCCATCTTTGCATGAAATGTTCCCTTGGCATCTCTAATTTTCTTGAAGAGATCTGTAGTCTTTCCCATTCTATTGCTTTCCTCTATTTCTTTGCACTAATCATTGAGGAAGGCTTTCTTATTTATCCTTGCTTTTCTTTGGAACTCTGCATTCATATGGGTATATTTTTCCTTTTTTCCTTTGCCTTTAGCTTCTCTTTATTCTTAGTTATTTATAAAGCCTCCTCAGACAACCATTTTGCCTTCTTACATCTTTTTCCTTGGGGATGGTCTTGATCACTGCCTCTTGTACAATATCACAAACCTCCATCCATAGTTCTTCAGGCACTCTGTCTGTCAGATCTGATCCCTGAATCTATTTGTCACTTCCACTGTATAATTGTATGGGATTTGATTTAGGTCATACCTGAATGGTCTAGTCGTTTCCCCTACTTTCTTCAATTTCAGTCTGAATTTGGCAATAAGGAGTTCATGATCTGAGCCACAGTCAGCTCCTGGTCTTGTTTTTGCTGACTGCATAGAGCTTCTCCATATTTGGCTGAAAAGAATATAATCAATCTGATTTCAGTGTTGACCATCTGGTGATGTCCATGTGTAGAGTCTTCTCTTGTGTTCTTGGTGCTTGCTATCACGTTCTCTTGGCAAAATTCTATTAGCCTTTGACCTGCTTCATTTTCTACTCAAAGGCCAAATTTTTATATCATACAAACATATAAATGTATCTCTATAGTAACCAAAAGCCCACAGACAACACACCACAGGCATCAAGTTGGCTAAATAATGCTACGAAAACAACTGAAAACCTTTAAAGTCTTAAACAAGAACGACTTGCACCCACGCTGCATGTCCTAAAAATCTCTGCTCATCCTCCTCTTTCAGAGATGGGGTGTGACAGAAGCATTGTCATCTTAACAAAAGGTTTCAGGGTTTAATGTTGCAGACAAAGAGAGTCTGAAGATCCCAGCACGAATTCTAAATGATTCTGCACAGAAGTCACTTGCCACTTCTTTTTTATTTTATGACCAAAGAAGTCACATAGCCATGTCTATATTTGGGAGAATAAGACAGAGGCTGGAATGAGAGACATGCTCAAATTATTGGTGAATGACCTTTCATAAATACACACATCTTTCTCAACCCTACACAGGTGTCTCTTACATTTTGTAGTGAAACTGCTTCAGTGGTCACTATTTTACCACCTGTTTCCTTCTCAACAGATGACTGTCTAGTTTTTCTGGAGACCAAATTCTAATTGTTGATAATTTCCTTTGGGAATTGTTAACAGGTTTTTCCATTGTGTTCTGGAATCCAGTGATGCTGCTGAGAAATCTGATGCTGTTCTGATTCTTGATCTGTTGTATACAGTGTTTTTCTCTGAATTTTTAAAGATCACTATCTTTATTCTAAGTGTCCTCATATTTGGAGATAAAGGTTTTACTTTTAGTTTTTTTTTTTTTTTGTTTTTTGTCTTTAATGATGTGGGTCCTGTTTTAAATTTATTGTTTTGGGCACTTAGTGGCTCTTTTCAAGTCAGGTTTTTAAAAATTATTGGATAATTTTCTTCTCTCTATTTTCTTAATTCTCTGGTTGTCTGGAATTCCTATTAATCTGAGACTGATGCTTTAATTTAATTCTCTTTCTTCTTTTATAACTTCAACTTGGTCTTTTTATTCAGTTGTCTGAGAACGTTTCCTTTATCTTTTAACACTTCTATGAAGATTTAATATCCTTCATATTCTTCAGTTTCAAGATTATTTATTCTATTAATGCTCCTTTTATAGCATTTGTTCTGACTTTATGACTGTACTCTTTTCTTTTACATTTTGGCGTATATTAGTGGGTACATTAGTGATTCTGGTGAAGTTTTCTTTTCCTCTCTAGACTCTCTCATCTAATTTTTTTTTTTTCCTCCTGAACATTTTCTTTGCTTTCTGACCTTTATATTAGTGGCTTTCTTTAAAATTTTATTTTAATCTTGGTTGTTAATTCCCTTAAAAGTGAAATGTTAAAATGTTTTTTAGGAAGTTCTGTATGCACAGGCAGGTCTTTTGCCAAGAGGTAGATTTCATCATGGAATGCTTAGGTAGGAATCTTAGGATTTTCTTAGGAAAATGGCTGACTGTAAGTAATGATATATTTTTGCTTTTTTTCTCTTATGGTCATAATTTCACCATGAGAAGAAGTCAAATGCCCTGTCTTGCTGGTCTAATTGGATGTCAGTGTTTCAAAAGTCTACTTTAATCATTTATTGCTGCATAACCAATTAGCCACCATATCTGTGACTTAACAACTTTTATTATCTCATAGTTTGTGTGGTTAGGAATGTGGGTGCAATTGAGCTGGGACTTCTGGCTCCAGATCCCTCACAAGTAGGACCAGCAGTCATCCAGGTTTGCCCAGCATTGTCCAAGTCTTAGCTGTAAAAGTCCTGAATCCCAGGAACCCCTCAGTCCTGGGGAAACCAGGACATCCGGTCACCTTACGAGTATGTGGTCATCTTACAGCGTGACTGGGGAGGTTCTACTTCTAGCTCACTCACATGGCTGTTGGTGGGATTCAGCCCCTCACAAGCTGCTGGACAGAGGACTCCTTTAGTTTCTAAGTGGACCTCTCCATGGATTGCTTCAAAGACTGAGCGAACAGGAAGTCAAGAAAGTGTCTGCTGGAGTGTCAGCAAGACACAGTCACAGTTCTTGTCACTTAATGATGGAAATGACTTCTCATCACTTAGCCACATTTTATTCATTAGAAGTAAGTCTCCAGGCCCAGCCCACATGAGACAGGTTGGGATCTGGGACCCTTTGTTGCAGTGCTTGAACCTGGACAAACATCTATTCCAGCCACAAAATACATAGACACTATAGAGGACTAAAAATGACTGCTCACATATGCAGTTCTGGCAAACTGTGAACAATGAGATGTAAAAAGACCAAAACCCAACTGCCACTTCTAAGGAGCCAGGACCAAAATCAGAATACTGTGCATGCCCCCCTGCATTCAACACCAGCGAAGGGGTGGGCAAACCATGTAAGCCACTCCTCCAGTCCATCGCCTGGACTCACCTCTACCTCATCCTATATAAGGAACCAGCTAGTCCCCTTTTCCCTGGTGGCTCAGATGGTAAAGAATTTGCCCACAATGTGGGAGACCTGGGTTCAATATCTGGGCTGGGAAGATCCACTGGAGAAGGGAATGGCTACCCACTCCAATATTCTGGCCTGGAGAATTCCATGGACAAAGGAGCCTGGTAGGCTATAGTCCATAGGGTCGTAAAGAGTCAGACAGGACTGAGCGACTTTCACTGCACTGAACTGCAGCCCCACCTTGGAGAGCAAACGAGTGAACCTGTAACTTGTTTTTGCTCCCTTCTGCTGCAGCAGGACTCCTGAGAAAGCCTTTTCCGAGTCTCTTGTCTGGCTTTGTATCAATTTCTGTTGATTCAGGGGGCCAAGAATGCTGGCTGGAAACATACATACAAGGGAGGGAGGGACCCATGAGGGCTTGGGTACTAGCAAGGGGGTATATTGTATGCTACACCAAAAGCTGTCTGCTGCAGAATCTATCTAATGAGGGAATGGAACAGTGCAGGGAGACTGTTACTTAATTCATATGAATTCAATCTGACCCCCAAACAGTATCTCTAATTCAACTCCTTTTTCAGAGTGAAATACCCATATTCTGCAGAGGTCAGGAATGTGATGTCATTGGCTGTGCAGGGTGTAGCATGAGATGTAGGGGTAAAATGCATCTTATACAGATTTCCAAAAAATCCTCCTGTTCGTTGTTTCAACAGTGATCCTAACGTCTAGTTTGCTCCATCCTTCAACTCTTGGGTCTTTCCAGGGTTCTGAAACACAAGATGGCCTGACTAATTCCATTACCTATTCAGATTTCCTGTATAAGATATGTCAGTTTTCTCTCATCCAACTGCTTTATATTTGCATACATGTAATCCCATTCTTTGCTTTTCTATTGTTATTTATCTTGGGTTTCCCTGGTAGCTCAAATGGTAAAGAGCTTCCAGCAATGTAGGAGACCTGAGTTCGATCCAGGTTGAGAAGATCCCCTAGAGGAGGACATGGCAACCCACTCCAATATTCTTGCCTGGAGAATCCTCATGGACAGAGGAGCCTGGTGGGCTACAGTCCATGCAGTTGCAAGGAGTTGGACATGACTGAGTGACTAAGCACAGCACAATCCTGTTCTTTGCCTTCTATTCCTTTTTATCTTAGTAACTTTGTTCTTCCGACTTGACACTTTTTATAAAACATCTTTAAAAAACTGTAAATATTTTTCATATTTTTTTTCTTGGTTTGCCATGCAGCTTTTGGAATCTTTGTTCCCTAAGGATCTGTGGCCTCTGCATTGGAAGCACAAAGTCTTAACCACTGGACCACCAGGGAAGTTCCAATAATGATGTTTTAAGAGGAGATACGGCAAACACTTGTTCAATCATCTAGGTTAAATCAGAACCCCTATGATTTTCTTAAAATCTCTGTGGGGCATCCTCTTCCCACCTCTCACGGTTATAGTTTTATTTATGTATCTTCAGTGCCTGGTCTAGTCACTAACACATAACAGATATTTTTAAATTAATAACTGGATGAAGTTAAATCAGCATGACTCTCTTGAGCATAATGTGACCCAAATTAATCAAGAAGAAATATTGATGTAATGAAAAAAACAACCCAGCAAGCCAGTAAATGTCACCAACATATTATCCTCAAGTCTTAAGAAAAAAAATGGGCAGAACATGAGAAACGCTGTAGAATGTTAGATCTGAGAAATCACAGACATTTGTTTTATTCACTATTGGATCCCCTGATCAAGAACATTGACTGCCATACAGTAGTGGAAGTGAAAGTCACTCAGTCTTGTCTGACTCTTTGCGACTCCATGGACTATACAGTCCATGGAATTCTCCAGGCCTGAATACTGGAGTGGGTGAGTGAGTGAAGTCGCTCAGTCGTGTCCAACTCTTTGCGACCCCATGGACTGTAGCCTACCAGGCTTCTCCATCCATGGGATTCTCCAGGCAAGAATACTGGAGTGGGTTACCATTTCCTTCTCCAGGGGATCTTCCCTACCCAGGGATCGAACCCAGGTCTCCAGCATTGCAGGTGAACTCTTTAACAGCTGAGCCATATGGTAGGTGCTCAATAAATGTCCATTTTTGTGTGTATGGCTATGTAGTGACAGGAGTACACTGTAAAATTAGGAGACTTGGATATAGAGTAAAAACAGCTGGGTTGCTTCAAGCAAGGTACGATCCCACTTAGCCTCTTTTTTTTTTTTTTTTTTAGCTCTAAAGCAATGACTGTGATTTTGCCCAAAGATATTTACCATTTAAAGTATGAAACAGTGTCAAAATTTTTGAATGTAATTGTTCCTCTGTGGACATTCTGAAATAAACTATGTTACTGAATATATACAAATTCCAGTGCCTAATTGGAATTTGTGAATGCATACAAATTTAATGAATTGCCAAATTCCATTCGAGCAATATGTTCTGATAACTTCTAACATAACCCTCAGATATTTGAATGTAGTTCTGAGTCTAATATTGAGTCTTAAAATACTTTTTCCTTTCCTAATGAATGGAAGATTCCATTCAAAAATTTGATACTACTAAATACAAATTCCAAATACTTCAGATTGTGTTTAAGTCAGACATGGACAGCAAACTTTTTCTCTCTTTGAGGACTGAGTATATGTGCAGATGAGGAGAAATAGTCATCATTCATAAGGATTTTACTGATAACATGCCATGAAACAATGAGAGAGGCCCTCATGTTGGCTAGAAGGCTGCAGAGAAATTTATTCTTCCCCTGGAATAAACTATGTTTTCTAGTCATTAGAGCAAATCATCTCTTGTTACCCATCAAGGAGACTTGGTGCTCCCTGTACCCAAGACCCTGATGCAATTCCTCTGCCTGCCCTCCCATCCCTCCACACTGACCACTTGCTGACCTCAGCCATATAAGTCAAAATTGGAGCTAATAAAACTTGACAGATACCTAAACTCTTAATTGAATCTCTAAGCTTTTATTGACTTTCCCCTCTTCATCCCTCCACCTTTCTTCTTTCTATTTCTCTTATTTTAGAATGAAGTTTTCTTTTTATTAATTTATTTTTTTATTAGTGAATATACAATATTTAGTTGTCTGACATCTCCAAAGTGGTAGTGACTGCACTATACATTAGCTTGAACATTCATTCCCAGCTTCATAGGTCTGGAGAGAAATGGATGCACTTTGGCTAAACCAGGAAAGCTGATTGCTACCTGAAGAACTAATTCATCTTCATAGCAGATGGGTGTCAAGGATATTCAAGAGGAGATACACCCAAGGTCATGCCAATTAGTTGTGGAGAAGAGCTTGACTAGAGGGTAATTTGAGATATAAACAGCCTTCATTTACCGGACCCAGATTCATAATGAACACCTTATGTAGGTGAAAGGCTTTGGAAAGACATCCACCCTCTTCAAGGGCACGAGGGAAACTGGCGATGAGGTCTTCATGAAATGATGTGTCATCTGGAGAAATTATCAACATAGAGGGGACATAGGGATGTGACACTCTCTCTTTAACTCTTTTGCTGCTGGTTTTTTTGTTTGTTTATTTTTTCCTTTACTTGCTTTGTCAGATTCAACTTGGTGGCAAAAGACAGGTGTTAATTTTTCCTAGTGCTTCAAAAGGAAACCATACATGATAAAATGAAAGGCATGAAACAGAATATATTGAGTCCCAACATTGGGATGATGATAAGTTCTGGAGGAAGTTGTGTGCACTACCACTTCAACAATCACTTTTTAAAACCGGACACCAGTATCCAGAATTCAGGCTTCCCTGGTGGCTTTGCAGCAAAGAATCTGCCATCAGTGCAAGTGACCCGTGTTTGATCCTGGTACCATCTGTGTTCGATTTCCAACACCTTCAAGATCCCTTGAAGAAGGAAATGGCAACCCATTCCAGTATTCTTCCCTGAGAAATCCCATGGACAGTCGGGACTGGTGGGCTATATAGTACATGGGGTCACAAAGAGTCAGACTTGACTGAGTGATTAAACAACATTCCAGAGTTCACAAGCAACATCCCACATATATGAATTCTCATCTCACAGAAGGCAGCCAGCTGCACAGATCTGTAGTTCACATGATCTAACTTTGGAAACTTTGATCCACTTTGTCAGATAGCTAGTTCCCATTAGTGGTGGGTTCATTTCAGTTCAGCCACTCAGTTGGGTCTTCCCTTTGCAACACCATGGACAGCAGCACGCCAGGCCTCCCTGTCCATAATCAGCTCCCAAATTTGCTCAAGCTCATGTCCATCCACTTGATGATGCCATCCAACCATCTCCTCCACTCTCATCCTCTTCTGCCTTCAATATTTCCCAGCCTCAGGGTCTTTTCCAACCAGTTAGTCACATCAGGTGGCCAAAGTATGGGAGTTTCAGCTCAGCATCAGTCCTTCCAATGAATATTCAGGACTGATTTCCTTTAGGATTGACTAGTTGGATCTCTTTGCAGTCCAAAGGACTCTCAAGAGTCTTCTCCAACACCACATTTCAAAAGCATCAAGTCTTCAGTGCTCAGCTTTCTTTATAGTCCAACTCTCACACCCATACATGACTACTGGAAAAACCATAGCTTTGACTAGGTGGACTTTTGCTGGCATAGTAATGTGTTCGCTTTTTAATATGCTGTCTAGGCTGGTCATAGCTTTTCTTCCAAGGAGCAAGTGTCTTATAATTTCATGGCTGCAGTCACCATCTGTAGTGACTTGGGAGCCCCAGAAATAAAGTCTTTCACTGTTTCCATTGTTTCCCTATCTATTTGCCACGAAGTGATGGGACCAGATGCCATGATCTTAGTTTTCTGAATGTTGAGTTTTAAACCAATTTTTTCACTCTCTTCTTTCACTTTTATCAAGAGGCTGTTTAGTTCTTCTTCACTTTCTGCCATAACGGTTTTGTCATCTGCGTATCTGAGGTTATTGATATTTCTCCCAGCAATCTTGATTCCAGCTTGTGCTTCATCTAGCCTGGCATTTCACTTGATGTACTCTGCATATAAGTTAAATAAGCAGGTGATATTATGCAGCCTTGACATACTCCTTTTGCAATTTGGAACCAGTCCATTGTTCCATGTCCAGTTCTAACTGTTGCCCCTTGACCTGCATACAGGTTTCTTAGGAGGCAGGTCAGGTGGTTTGGTATTCCCATCTCTTGAAGAATTTTCCACAATTTGTTGTGATCCACACAGTCAAAGGCTTTGGCGTAATCAGTAAAGCAGGAGATGTTTTTTTGGAACCCTCTTGCTTTTATGATGATCCAACATATGTTGGCAATTTGATCTCTGGTTCCTCTGCCTTTTCTAAATCCAGCTTGAATAACTGGAAATTCACAGTTCACAGTACTGTTGAAGCCTGCCTTGGAGAATTTTGAGCATCACTTTGCTACTGTGTGAGATGAGTGCAATTGTGTGGTAGTTTTAACATTCTTTGGCATTGCCTTTCTTTGGGATTGGAATTAAAACTGACCTTTTCCAGTCCTGGTGAGTAGTGGCATATGTTTGATATCAATAGGATGTGTGATCACTTTTATTTAAAACTTTCATTTACTTATTCAGTATAAATAGGCTAGAAATATCATGTGGTGATGCTGCTCAATGGCTTTATTGATGGTCAGGTTTGGTATCCAAGTCTGTGCCTGATGGGGAAGTATATTCATGACCAGGTTGAAGGCCTTGAGTGTCCTTGATTTCTCTGGTATCATTCCAGAGCAAGTGGGAAAATTTGTCCAGAAAAGAAGATCACAGAAAGTAGAACTTATCAGAGTAACTCTTCAGGCCCAGGAATGTAAAGTTTTACAAGAACAACATTATCAGTAAGAACCTTTGTCATCGCCACATTTTATAGACAACTCCATGCTGTGTCTATAGCCCAGCTCTTGGTTAGGTTTCTCCATGTTGCTGGGAGCTCTGTTAGGCTAGTTTGACATTTTAAAAACTCTGTCACCATTGTTCTTATTTAATAAGTAACTAATCGGTTCTTCAGTCTGTTGTGCCCTGCTGTTGCTAGCAAAGCTAAAATTGGACATTTTGATTAATTTTTCTATTTTTGAGCAATATGTTCCGATAACTTCTAATGTATTGACCCTATATTTGAATGCACGTTCTGAGTTTAATGCTGTGCCTTGTGGCAGGTGTTCAGTTATGGAGACAATACATTTCCAGGATGAAAATGTCATCGGTGTATAACAAGCATGTAAAAACCTTTGCAAAACCCAGAAAATAGATATCCAGACCATATGACGTTGAGCATATTTCTCTGAATAAATGTCCCAATAATAAAACATGCTATAGAATTTCAGGAAGAATTTCCTGAATCAGTATTGTAACAAATTCAGTATTGCTTCTGTTTTATTTATTTATTTATTGTTTTTTTCCTGGGCCACGAGGTATGTGGAATCTTAGCTCCCCAACCAGGGATCAAACTTGCACTCTTTGCGTTAAAAAATGAAGTCTTAGCCACTGGACTTCTACAAAAATCCCTATCCATTGATTCTTTTTTATACACATTATGACAGGATGCCCTGTCATAATCCTGTTATACTCCTGTTTTCCAGACTACCCAAAGTAAACAGGAAAATATATATTTAATTGGTGTGGGATTATAGCATAGTCATATTGAAAATAATAATCAATTCTAATTTTGCAAAAGTATTAGCCCTGATTGCTTTAGGCATCCAACTACAATCTTTAAATGTATTTCATTTGTGAACATATAATATGCATTCAAACATACAAAACTCCTGCATTGCATAAAATTCTATCTTTACAGAGTAACAACCACAACTATAATAATATAGATAATAATAATAACAATGGATAAGATCTGTTTAGCACTTCTGGTGTTTAAGCCTCTCCTGCAATGTTCTGCAGTGCTGGATGGTCCACTGGTTTGCTCAAAATATCTGGTTGTTATATTCTCTATGGAATAGCATTGACTTTACCCTTTAATGAGTGAAAACACATGATGATGCTATGTTGCATTAAATGGAGGAACACACATTTTTGTCTAGGTTGCCCTTATTAGAAGAAAGATCACTGTGAGAAACTATTTCGGTTTCTCAGCCTCAGTGAATGAGAGACACTGAAATTGGGAAGAGACACATCTCAGATAATGGAAGAGTTTGGGCTATGTGAGTCTGTAAAAAGATGCTCTGAAATATGAGGTAGCACCAACTTTCACGTAGAGTGTCCTTCAGTTATTATAAATCAGTCATGAGCTCCAGAGAAATGACATATACTTCTAGACTGAAAATATATATACACACACACAGGGAGTAAATAAGTTTAAGAAATACTGGGTGAGATAAACAGACTTATACTGCAGAACTTCTCATAGCTTTTAAGGTAGTATTGTGAATCTTCAAAAAGTTGACAGACAATTAACTTTATTCTTTTCTTTTTTGAAAAAAATTAATATTTATTGGAGGGTAGTTGATTTGGGGCTTCTCTGGTAGCTCAGATGGTAAGGAATCCGTCTGCAATGCAGGAGACCCCAGTTCAACTCCTGGGTCAAGAGGATCCCCTGGAGAAGAGATAGACTACCCACTCCAGTATTCTGGGGCTTCCCTGGTGGCTCAGTTGGTAAAGAATCCACCTGCAATGACGGAGACCAGGGTTGGGAAGATATCCTGGAGGAGGGACGGCAACCCATTCCCGTATTCTTGCCTGGAGAGTCCCCATGGACAGAGGAGCCTGGCGGGCTGCATCCATGAGGCCACAAAGACTTGGACAGGACTGAGTGACTAAGCACAGGACAACACAGAGTTGATTTACAATATTCTGTTAGTTTCAGGTGTTCAGCAAAGTGAGTGGTTATATATATACATATACCCACTCTTTGGTAGATTATTTCCCATATACGTCATTACAGAATATTGAGTAGTTTCCTGTGTTATAACAGGTCCTTTTAGTTATCTATTTTATATATAGTAGTGTGTATAGTTTTGTTTCAAACCAGTTTCTCTCTCTCTCTCTCTGCACGGCAGAATGACTAATTTTCTGAAATTTTACTCTGGAAAATAATATTTTATATCATTGAGTATTATTCAGAATCTAACATACTATAGGACTTACTAAATATCTGCTGATTTATTTATTTAGAATGATACTGCACCTTGTTAAAAAAATAAAAATTAAATAGCTGAAAACGAATGACAGTGTAAAAGATATTCTTCCTAATGAAATGAGGCACTAGGTCCAGAAAAGAAAAAAAAGACAACATAAACCCTATCATTATTTTGCTCATAGAAATAATATTCAGTCTATTATCTTGGAGATTGTTATTAAGTCCACATGTAATGGATTATATAAAAGAGATTTATCCATTTTTAAACAAGAGAATATTACTTATTCTTAGAAAGTAAATATGATATTAGCCCTTTTTGTTGTTCAGTTGCTAAGTCATGTCTGACTCTTTGCCACCCCGAGGACTGAAGCACGCCAGGCTTCCCTGTCCTTCACTATCTCCTGAGGTTTGTGCAAACTCATGTCCATTGAGTCTATGATGCCGTCCAGTCCCTACTTGAAGTTATAAGATCAGAGCTAAAATGCCAGGACTACCAGTGACGGTGCAGGTGATCTGGTAAAACAGTATTACATAGTATACAGGATTGATATAAAAATTAAATGAGGTGATACATTCTTAGCAAACCTTAAAACACCAGAACAAGATTTCTCAAACAGGTTCATGGGTATACATTCAAGGACCCACTCTGAATTTTGTTTATTTCAATAATAATCTTGAAAAATTTACTTTTATAGAATTTGCAAAATTTACTTTTACCCAACAAAACTACTTTACAATGTTAATTTTCTATCAAAAGACATTTACAAAGTGTAAGTTTTTGTTTTTTTAAGTCCATGTTTCTCACACTGAAATCTGTGGCTATATTCATGAGGTTTGTGAAAAATAACTGTCTTTAAAATGACTCTTGGAATACACAATTTTGAGAATCACTGCACTGTAATTAATACATATGTCACAGATACTGATTAAATTTTTAAGAGCACCAGATAAAGATGCTTGTAATCAAGGAAAATGGACCACCTTCCTCTATATCTCTTAAACAACTTCAAGATATTGCTTAGAAATTTTACTCTATGAAGTCATGAAATTCACATGATCATTAAACATGCAACATCAATAAATTATTCAATATTCAGAAGAAAGATGTATGATAGGTCTGTAACACAATAAGCTGCAATGCTTAGGGTGTTGCATTTTAATTTAGAAATAAGTATTGAGGATGCTAAGTATATGATATGACTTCATATCATCCCCAATGAGGCAGTTCACTTTTCTCTCTCTCTCTCTCTCTTTTTTTTTTTTTTTACAAGTTTAAAGCAATTGCCACAGTATGGCAATGTTATCTTACATTGAATGTCTGGGATTTCTGTTTTCAAAGCCCTGCAGTTTGCCCATTCCCAGATAGGACTTCCTCTTCAAAAAATACACAGGCAGAGTTCCAATGATAGTGGCCGACAGAGTGCTCAGCATTCCTGGCACTGAGACATCGGTGAAGCAAAGCCCTCTCCAGGTGGGCTCCTGTGTTTCCTCTGCTTTGACACTGCAGGTCTCTCTACAGCAGGTGTGCTCCCTACAGCACAGAGTCTCTCAATAGAAGAGATGGGATTCAGAGAGGACCCACGTAAACAACTTGCACAGGTGTGAGTGCCCTTGAAAACAACCAACAGCCTGGAAGATCTTCTAGAAGCTTCCATAATTCTGGCAGCAAAAGCAAGAATTCTCATACTATTAATATTTGAAAGTGAAATTGTCATGCACCACTCCTGGTCTGAAGCTTTGGCTATCTTATGAATGGACTCTGTGATTCTGATATATACATGTATATTTTCTCTTTCTTGTTAAGTTTCCCTGAACTGTGTAAGAACAAGTTATGAAAAATTAATCGAGCTAAAAATTTCTAGTTAATGAGAAGTCTTTTCTTTGAAAGTAAAGTACACAAGGCTCCCAGGGACAGCATGTACTCAGAGTGGGTAAAACAACTGAATAAATTCAACTATAAGCTAGATTTGGACACTTTCTCATTCCTATGCTATTATTGATACCATTTTCCTGTTACAATTTTAGTGAGCCTAATGGGTTTGTTTTTTCTGTGAGGGTATATAGATTAAAAGCCATGAAATTAAAAGATGCTTACTCCTTGGAAGGAAAGTTATGACCAACCTAGATAGCATATTCAAAAGCAGAGACATCACTTTGCCAACAAAGGTTCGCCTAGTCAAGGCTATGGTCTTTCCTGTGGTCATGTATGGATGTGAGAGCTGGACTGTGAAGAAGGCTGAGCGCTGAAGAATTGATGCTTTTGAACTGTGGTGTTGGAGAAGACTCTTGAGAGTCCCTTGGACTGCAAGGAGATCCAACCAGTCCATTCTGAAGGAGATCAGCCCTGGGATTTCTTTGGAAGGAATGATGCTAAAGCTGAAACTCCAGTATTTTGGCCACCTCATGCGAAGAGTTGACTCATTGGAGAAGACTCTGATGCTGGGAAGGATTGAGGGCAGGAGGAGAAGGGGACGACAGAGGATGAGATGGCTGGATGGCATCACTGACTCGATGAATGTGAGTCTGAGTGACCTCCGAGAGCTGGTGATGGATAGGGAGGCCTGGCGTGCTGCAGTTCATGGGGTCGCAAAGAGTCGGACACGACTGAGCGACTGATCTGATCTGATCTGATATAGATTAAAGGCCCTCTGTTAGGGAAGAATGGGCTTCCCATGTGGCCTTAGAAGTAAAGAACCCTCCTGCCAGTGCAGGAGACTTAAGAGACCCAGGTTCAATCCCTGGGTTGAGAAGATCCCCTGAAGAAGGGCATGGCAACCCACTCCAGTATTCTTGTCTGGAGAATACCATGGACAAAGGAGCCTAGAGGTCTACGGACCATATAATTGTAAAGAGCTGGACACAACTGAAGTGACTTGGCATGCAGAACACAAAGGAAGAATAGCTGATATTGCAATTGATTTTGGACTCAATTCATTTTGAAAAGATAACTTTGATTAAATACACTATTGCAGGCACAAAACTAATTGTTGTTGCTGTTCAGTCACTAGGTCTCATCTGACTCTTTGCATCCCATGAACTGCAGTGCACCAGGCTCCTCTGTCTTTCACCGTCTCCCGGAGTTTGCTCAGATTTATGTCCATTGAATCAGTGATGCTGTCCATCTTCTCATCCTCTGCTGTCCCCTTGTCCTGTTGCTTTCAATCTTTCCCCAAAATAAGGTCTTTTCGAATAAGTGAGCTCTTCACATCAGGTGACCAAAGTACTGGAGCTTCAGCTTCAGCATCAGTCCTTCCAGTGAATATTCAAGATTGATTTCCTTTAGGATTGACTGATTTGATCTCCTTGTAGTCCAAGGGACTCTCAAGAGTCTTCTCCAGTGTCACAATTCAAAAGCATCAATTCTTTGGCACTTAGCTTTCTTTATGGTCCAACTCTCACATCTGTACATGACTACTGGAAAAACCATAGCTTTGACCAAAACTAATAATTGTGTCTAAATATTTCTCAGCACCCTCTACAGGTGTTGGTGCAAGTACTTCAGATTTTATTCATACAATAAGCTTTGTTTATACATTTTTAAATTCTGTTATTTTTACGTAAGAAGGTGTCAGATCTGGACCTTAGTCTTGAATAGTCAGATTTCCATTGGTTTTAAGGACCAACACTCTACACATAAAAGGACAGACTTTTTAAAAACCAGTTTACTACCTTTATTCTAGTATTTTAATAGGAGGTGAATCAGAGGAGAGCAAGCATTGTGCCAAGAAACTGAGATAAAGAGGACATGGATTTGAGTTTAACATTACCATTCATAACTGTATGACTTGGGGAAGTCACTTGACCCTTTGAGCTCCATTGTTCTAATTAGAAATGAGAGAGCTGGATTAAATCTGGGAAGATAAATGCACAGCAAACATGATGCTAATTTAGTCTATGTTCTTATCATAAATCGTTATCCATTCTTCTACTGACTTTGAACATAAGATTGCAACCTTCTCAGCTCAAGTTTCCATATAATCGTATTTGATTGATTGGCACTAGTGTGTGAGATAAAATCCAGCTTTCATCCTGGATGATATGCTATATATGCTTTTTTCCTGTTCTAATATTAAATGGTTCTTTACACTTAATAACATAATTATACAATGGGTAAGATGTTTGTGGTTTAAAATGGAGACAAGCAGAGAGCTCTACTGATGGATTGACAATAGAGAGAATTGTGAAGACACCATCTGAGTCTTGAAAAACATGTTCAAGGCTGACTCATGCCTATGTCTTGAGCAGGACTCCTTCCCCAGTGAGAAAATTTACTTCCCCATCTAGTCCCTACTCACTGTCTCAGCATGAAGCCAGAGCACTGAACTTATTACCAGTACAATGAATTATTTCATTTAATCACAAGCTTGGATCTTGCTGTTGTATCTTCTCTCTAATTGTTTCATTTCCTGTACACGTGAATTAGTCCTTATCCACAATCTCACATTTTCTTTCAGATCGCATGCTACCAAAGAGTAGGAATGTTATCATGTATTATATTTAGACAACCAAATGCATTTGGATTTCTAATAAAGAGAATTCAACGATAGTATTAGAAAGCAAAGGAATAGGGGGAAGGAGAAGAAGATTTCTGATAGTCACATAATTCAAGGCACTTTTTAGTTTAATCCATATGAGAAATTCCATGTGATTAAAAGCTTAATGGCTTTAAAATTCAAAAATGAGAATTATATGTGCTTCTATTGTTTTCTCTTCATTAGAACCCTTGTGTGTGTGTGTGTGCACGCGTGCTCAGTCACTTCAGTCATGTTTGACCCTTTGTGACCCCAGGCTCCTCTGTCCATGGGATTCTCCAGGCAAAAATACTGGAGTGCATTGCCATGCCCGCTTCCAAGGTATCTTCCCAAGCCAGGGATCAAATCTGCATCTCCTGCATCTCTTGGATTTCAGGCAGATTCTTTACCAATGAGTCACCCTTTCTGATTAATCTCTCTAATTCCTTGCAGCTGATTTTTTTTTTTAAGTGCCTGTATCTTGGGTAGATCTCTCTCTGCTGAGAAAGTCAAGGAACAATCAGGATGAGGAATAGGGAAAAGCGGGTTTTTAAAGGACTACTCAGACATGCCTTGAACTTATGGAGGCCAGAGGTTTTGGGGTTTGGGGTAGCTTGTTTCTGCATGTATCATCTTTAGGTCCCAAAGCAATAAGCTGAATCTAGATTCAGAAGTTCAAGGTCCTGGCATAACTCATCACATTAATCAAATAAAAACCAGATAATACATTTTTTTCCCAGAAAAGCTGAGAAGAGCAAATATTGAAAAGATAACACATTTCTCCTTTGGGGTATGGTGGAATAGTTGTATCAGGTAAACCCTTCAGTAGAGAACAGTTTTTTAAAAGTTGGATTTGAAGGACTAGAGAGAGGAACATGGTACTAAGAAAAAAATTCTTCACTCCTACTTGGGGTTTTCCAATGTGTAGCATGGGACATAGAGGGGAAATAGACATGGTAGACAAAGCCTTTTGGAGACAGCATGGGAGAGAAAAAAACAAACTGTTAATGATTATGGCCAACAAATTAGTCAAGGTTTGGGAGGCCAAGAACATGAAAAAAAGGACACAAGAAAGACGTGAGATAAACATTCTACCTGACTTGTTCTCAAAGCTTTTCTGTATCCTGTGTTACACAGGATCAAGAGAAAACTAAAAAGAAAGTGGTTACCAAGAATATAACAGCTAACCAGTGGTTCTGGCAATGTAACAGAGCAGAGCAATCTAAAGTTATAATTCAGGATCCTTTGAAGGGAAGATGGTCTTTGGAAATATCTCTAGCTTTGATTTTAGAAGTGTGAAGCATTAAAATTAATGCTCAGAATTAAAAGCAAATTATAAATAAGTCCACCATCAAAAGTCTGAAATTCATCATTTTATCATCTCAGTCCCTTGATAAATAAACTTGATGTGCTCCTTCTCAAACTGCTAGTTAGAAGAAAACAAAATTTTCCCAGGAGGAAGACAAATCATACAAAGATGAAACAGTTTTTCATACATAATGTTCATTATTCAAATAAAAATTATCAGGAATATGAGGATACAGAAATAACAACTGATAAGTAGTAGAAATAGAAAAAAAGTAATATTTGAAGAGAATCATCAGAATTCTTAACACAGGATATATTTGACACAGTTTAAAGTAACTACTCTTAAAATATTCAAATTAATGAAAAGATATAGAATTCCTCCAGGGAACCATTTATAGAATGGTATAATGAAATTCAAATTAGAAACAAAAATATAGTTACTAAAATAATACTTTAATAGATGAATAAACCAGTATGTTAGACAATATAAAAGAAAAGACTGTTAAAGTGGAAGATATAAAGGATTAATAGAAAATATTTGGACAAAAGCACATGAGGCAGATGAAAATATGAGACACAAAAGTTTAACATGTATATAATTGAAACACCAAAAGGCAAAAGATACAATATTTGAAGAAATGGTGACTGACAATTTTCCAAAACTTATAAAAGAATAAAAACCTATTTTAAGGAACTCTATAGATTTCATATATAAAAATTAGAAATAAAACCACACCTAGGCATTTTGTTGTTAGGCTGACAAATGCCAAAGACAGATAAAACATATAGGACCATAGTTACCATTTAACCAGAAATAAATTATAAACATATACTTGCAGTATGAAAAACCAATAATGGTTGACCTACAAGTCTACATCAAGGAAGAATATGTTTCAGTAGTAAAAGAGGAATTTCTGTGCTTGAAATGATGGAGTAAAAATTGGTTGGCACAAAATTGGTTTCCCTATTGTAAACAAATATAAAATTATAAACTGGATAAAACATATGAGGACTATTTAAAATTATTTGACAGCACAAAGCTTATTTGACAACACAAATAAATGTAATCCTTGAGAAAAAGGAAATTCATGAGTTGAGTCTCATGTTTACAATGATTCTACTTGAGCTGTTTTGAAACTATAGCAAAGTGAGCTGGAATGAATCATTCTGCTTTTAAGAGGTGAGGAAGCAGAAAACAAAATTTGTAGCAAGTGACATGACTGGGGCTTTCAGGGTGGCTCACTGATAAAACTTAGAAACTTTCTGAAGAGAAATTTATTCTAGGAATGGAAAGCATCAAAAATAAATCTAATTCAGTATATTAACATAACAAAAAGAGAAATTAAATAATCATATTGATAGATGATTAAAAGTCACTTGATAAAATTCAACACCTACATGAACTTTCAGCAAAGAACGGGAAAGAACATTCTCAGACTGAGAAAGAATTACTCTGATAAGCTTTTAGCTAATATTGTACATTACTGGTGAATCATTAAATAATTTCTAGCTAAGATTAAGAAGAAAAACAGCAAGTATGCTTCCATACTTCTATTAAGTATTATCTGGGATAATGCAATAAAGCAAAAAAAAAGGTATAAACACTAGGAAAAAAAAAAAAAAAAAAAAAGAAACAACTTTGGAAAAATAACAAAGTTGGAGAACTTACACTACCTGACTTCAAGATACTATGATACTGGTGTATCAATAGCATAGAATTCAATGTTCAGAAATAGGCCCACACATATACAATCAATTAATCTTTGACAAGATGCAAACTTAATTCAGATAAGAAAGAGTAGCCTTTTCAACAAAAAGTGTTAAGAGTAAATTATATATTTATATGTAGATGTATGAGGTTTGATTCATATCTCACACCATCTATAAAGATTAACTCAAAACAGATTATATCTAAAGGCAAAGCCTACAACTCTTAAGCTTCTCAAAAAAAGAAGAAAATCATTATGACTTTAAGGTAGCCAAATAATTCTTACATAAATATCAAAAGTATAATTCGTAAAGGAATTTATACATTGGATTTTGTCAAAATTAAGAATTTTCCTCTTTGAATCACAAAGGATATGAGTATAAGAAGAGAAAAACTACAGCTAGGAAGAAAATATTTGCATTCGCATAAACAATAAATGCATTGATCCAAATTATGTAACTATTTCTTAAAATTTAATAATGAGAATACTCAATACAAATAGCAGACTATTTGAACAGACATATTACAGAAGATATATAGATTATAAATTAGTGTAAATGTGTAAATATACTCAGGGCTTCCCCTGTGGTTCAGATGGTAAAGAATCTGGCTGCTCCGTGGGTGACCAGGGTTCTATTGCTGGATCGGGAAGATCCCAGGGATAATGTAATGTATATGCTTCCTCGCTCTTCTCTCAACCTGTCCCATTCTCTTCTTCCCCAACTGTGTCCGTAAGTCTGTTCTCTATGTCTGCCATCTCCACTGCTGCCCTGCAAGGATGTTCATCAGTACCTTTTATCTAGATTCCATACACATGTGTTAATATAGTTTTTGTCTTTCTCTCTCTAACTTACTTCATTTTGTGTAATAGGCTCTAGGTTCATCCACCTCATTAGGACTGACTCGAATGTGTTGTTTTTTATACCTGAGTAATATTCCATTGTATATATGTACCACAACATAATATTGTAGAGCAACTGTCCTCCAATAATTGTATTTTGTCATATGTTTCTCAGTATTGGACAATTATAATCTTTGATAATTTAAAAAAGAAAAAATTGAAGAAAAAAGCTAATAACTCACTGGAGCAATGTTAAATAAGACAAAAATTATTCCCAGAATATTAAAAATTATAATGTTAACCAATATATTTGCAAATTATATTGTCTTAGTCTGGTCACTGTTGAGAAATTAAAGTTATAACAGACTTAAAAAATGAACAGGAAGAGTACATAATGGGTAATTTCATTCATGTAAAATAACAGAAAATTTAAACAAACCTATAAGGGCTTCCCTGGTGTCTCAATAGTAAAGAATCCAGCTGCAAGGCAGGAGAGTCGGGTTCAGTCCCTGGGTTGAGAAGATCCACTGGAAAAGGAAATGGTAACCCACTCTAATATTCTTGCCTCGGTCAGTCAGTCAGTCAGTTCAGTCCAGTTGCTCTGCTGCTGCTGCTGCTAAGTCGCTTCAGTCGTGTCCAACTCTGTGCGACCCCATAGACGGCAGCCCACCAGGCTCCCCTGTCCCTGGGATTCTCCAGGCAAGAACACTGGAGTGGGTTGCCATTTCCTCCTCCAATGCATGCAAGTGAAAAGTGAAAGTGAAGTCGCTCAGTCGTGTCTGACTTGTAGCGACCACATGGACAGCAGCCCACCAGGCTCCTCCATCCATGGGATTTTCCAGGCAAGAGTACTGGAGTGGGGTGCTATTGCCTACTCCATCAGTTGCTCAGTCATGTCCAACTCTTTGCAACCCTATGGACTGCATCACACCAGGCCTCCCTGTCCATCCCCAACTCCCGGAGTTTACTCATACTCATGTCCATTGAGTCGGTGATGCCATCCAACCATCTCATCCTCTGTCGATTCTTGCCTGGAGAATCCCATTGACAGAGGAACCTGGTGGGCTACAGACCATGGGGTCACAAAGAGTCATACATGACTTAGTGACTAAACCACCACGACAACAAATCTATAGTAACAGAAAGCAGATTAGTCGCTGTCTGGAGATGTGGAGTTATGAGGAAGGACAGGACAGAAAGTTTACAAAGGGAGTCAAGGAAATCTCAATGGGTGATGAATATCTCATTATCTTGAAAATGATGGTTTCAAGGGAGTTTGTATATGTTTGCTCCAACTTATCAAACTGTACAATTTAAGCTTGAATATTTTTTACGTATCAATTATATTTCAATGTGCTGTGTGTTTAGTTGTGTCCAACTCCTTGAGGTCGGTCATCCGTTGCAGAGTCGGACACAATTGAATGACCAAGTACACAGCACATTGAAATAACAGGTTGCCAAGAGTTGGACTGCAGCCTTCCAGGCTCCTCTGTCCATGGGGATTCTCCAGGCAAGAACACTAGAGTGGGTTGCCATGCCCTCCTCCAGAGGATACTCCTAATCCAGGGATTGAACCCAGGTCTCTTGCAATACGGGCAGATTCTTTACCTAATGAACCACCAGGGAAGCCCAATAAAGTTGCTTTAAAAGAAAAAGGAAAACAACAATCATAAATATATGGGTTTATTAGGATTGCAGGCTGGGAATATTTTGTACCAAGTAAACTCAGGCAACTGAATAACTATCTCGGAATGGCCATAAATTGAAGTATCAGTTTTATGACTGATACAAAGAAACAGAGACCATGGCATATAATTTTTTATCATCTTTAATGGTCCTTTTAATAACCTTTAATACTAATTTTAAGCTGTTCAGTAAAATTTGGGGGCAGAGTAAAGGGATGCTGGGGAAAAATGGAACTTGCTTCTAATCCCACATTTTTCTTATTTCCATTATCAAGCCACCACACTGATTCATTGATCTCATTTTCCACATTTAATTACACAGAAAATGTGAAAAAATACTCAAGGGACAAGTTTTTCCTTCAACTTCCATATCATTTATTCATTAGATTAACTTAGAATAAATAAGGAAAATCTAGCTGGTTGATTTGAGAATAACATATCCGTAAATTTAGACACTATTGTGAGTGAACCAAATCAGTGTTTGACTATACATGCTTCCTTTGTTCTATGTGTAAATTCACCAAAAAGATTATATTCAGAATTTATAATGAATTGTATTGATAAAACAAAAATAAACACCAAATTAGAGGCATTTTGAGGTCTAAGTATACCATATCAGATGACTGCTGTTATTAATACTTTATGAATATCAGCTTGTAGCCTCATTCTTTTTGGAGTACCTCCTAGCACTCTATGGGGCTCACTGCTCTAATCCATGGTATTTTACACCTTGGGTGGACTCAGTAGATTGGAAATATCTTTCTCTGTTGTCAACATTCTTATACTCTTTCAACCCTCAAAATCTTACCAAAAACCTCTATTTGTATAATAGAAGTTAGTAGGGAGAATGTATTTTTGTCCAGATTTATAGTAACATGGTCACTTCCAAGGTTGAAGAATGCAGGACACAGGAGGTGCCTTTGTTTTCTACTACATCAGTCAGTTCAGTTCAGTTCAGTCGCTCAGTTGTGTCCAACTCTTTGTGACCCCATGAATCGAAGCACACCAGGCCTCCCTGTCCATCACCAACTCCCGGAGTTCACTAAGACTCACGTCCATTGAGTCAGTGATGCCATCCAGCCATCTCATCCTCTGTCGTCCCCTTCTCCTCTTGCCCCCAATCCCTCCCAGCATCAGAGTCTTTTCCAATGAGTCAACTCTTCACATGAGGTGGCCAAAGTACTGGAGTTTCAGCTTTAGCATCATTCCTTCCAAAGAAATCCCAGGGCTGATCTCTTTCAGAATGGACCAGTTGGATCTCCTTGCAGTCCAAGGGACTCTCAAGAGTCTCCTCCAATACTACAGTTCAAAAGCATCAATTCTTCGGCCCTCAGCTTTCTTCACTGTCCAACTCTCACATCCATACATGACCACTGGAAAAACCATAGCCTTGACTACACGGAACTTTTTTTGGCAAAGTAATGTCTCTGCTTTTCAATATGCTATGTAGGTTGGTCATAACTTTCCTTCCAAGGAGTGAGCATCTTTTAATATCATAGCTGCAGTCACCATCTGCAGTGATTTTGGAGCCCCCCAAAATAAAGTCTGACACTGTTTCCACTGTTTCCCCATCTATTTCCCATGAAGTGATGGGACCAGATGCCATGATCTTCGTTTTCTGAATGTTGAGCTTTTGCTTCATATTAATAAACAAGCAGGAATACAATTCACAGAATAGAAAGCCCCTCCCTGACCAGGCATCAAACCTAAAAAGTAACTTAAGCCTCTTTCTGGCCCCTTTTCAGTCACTGATCTTTCAGAGATCTCTCATCCTAAAAATGTGGAATCTGTCCTGTTCTCTCCTAGAGGGAAAACTAATAATCTTCTTTTATTTATTTGGTTTTCTAAGTGTCTTAAGGAAACTGAAAACACTTGCAAATGGTTAAACTCCTACTGAGACTAAAATACCATTTCCATAGTTTATTAAGCATGATAATATTATACAGATTTTATTCTCAATTCCTTTGAAGAGAGTCTAACCCCACCCTACTTCTGCATTTTTCCTTTATAATGCACAAATATCCCTATTATTTCTTTCTTAGGGGAGTGAAAGAGTAAAAATATGACTCACAGCCAAGTTAGAGATATATAAAATGAAGATAATGAAATAGTTATAAGAACAGTTTCTTTCAACTGGGCTGCCCCTTACAGAATAGAAGGCTCATGCAAGTGAATTTAAGCTAAACATGTAAAGCTTAAAGTGATAAAACAACTCTAGTGATCACAAATGAAACTTGTTTAAAGCTGATATTTCAGTATAACATTTACAAATTGATTCAGATGGAAATGAACTGCCAGTGCAACAAAACTGTGCGGGTGGAATGTGCTTCACCATGTACGGAAATATCATTGAGCCTGGAAGACAGCCCCAAACATGCACCACCATCTCGCTACCTTAGAGACAACCTCCACCTTCTAACATGATTCATCTGTAAGTTTAGCAGGTGCCAATTTCAGGGATTAGATCTGATAGACAGGGTGCCTGAAGAACTACGGACGGAGGTTCATGACATTGTATGGGAGGTAATGATCAAGACCATCCTCAAGAAAAAGAAATGCAAAAAGGCAAAATGGTTGTCTGATGAGGCCTTACAAGTACTTGAGAAAAGAAGAGAGGCTAAAGTGGAAAAGGAAAGACATACCCATTTGAATGCAGAGTTCCAAAGAATAGCAAGGAGAGATAAGTAAGCCTTCCTCAGAAATAAATCCAAAGAAATAGAGGAAAACAACAGAATGGGAAAGACTAGAGATCTCTTCAAGAAAATTAGAGATACCAAAGGAACATTTCATGCAAAGATGAGCACAATAAAGGACAGAAATGGTATGGACCTAAAAGAAGCAGAAGATATTAAGAAGAGATAGCAAGAATACATGGAAGAACTATACAAAAAAGATCTTCATGACCCAGATAACCACGATGGTGTGAACACTCACCTAGAGCCAGACATCCTGGAATGTGAAGTCAAGTGGGCCTTAGGAAGCATCACTACAAACAAAGCTAGTGAAGGTGATGGAATTCCAGTTGAGCTATTTCAAATCCTGAAAGATGACGCTGTGAAAATGCTGCACTCAATACGCCAGAAAATTTGAAAAGCTCAGCAGTGGCCACAGGACTGGAAGAGGTCAGTTTTCATTCCAATCCCAAAGAAAGGCAGTGCCAGAGAATGTTCAAACTACCACACAATCACACTCATCTCACACGCTAGCAAAGTAATGCTCAAAATTCTCCAAGCCAGGCTTCAACAATATGTGAACCATGAACTTCCAGATGTTCAAGCTGGGTTTAGAAAAGGCAGAGGAACCAGAGATCAAATTGCCAACATCTGCTGGATCATCAAAAAAGCAAGCAGGATTCAGAAAAGAGAGGTCCATTTACTTCGGCTTTATTGACTACACCAAAGCCTTTGACTGTGTGGATCACAACAAACTGTGGAAAATTCTGAAAGAGGTGGGAATATCAAACCACCTGATTTGCCTTCTGAGAAATCTGTATGCAGGTCAAGAAGCAACAGTCAGAATTGGACATGGAACAAAAGACTGGTTCCAAATTGGGAAAGAAGTAAGTCAAGCCTATATATGGTAACTCTGCTTATTTAACTTATATGTAGAGTACATCAAGTGAAATGCCAGGCTGGATGAAGTACAAGCTGGAATCAAGATTGCTGGGAGAAATATCGATAACTTCATATTGCATATATGCAGATGACACCACCCTTATGGCAGAAAGCGAAGAACTAAAGAGACTCTTGATGAAAGTTGAATAAAGAGAGTGAAAAAGTTGAAGCATCTCAGCCTCACTTTGTTCAGCATTGTCTTGGGGTTTCATGGAGAAAAGCATCTCAGGGTTAAAACTCAACATTCAGAAAACTAAGATCATGGTACCTGGTTCCATCACTTCATGGCAAATAGATGGGGAAACAACAGAAACAGTGAGAGACTTTATTTTGGGGGCTCCCACATCACTGCAGATGGCTACTGCAGCCATGAAATTACAAGAGGCTTGGTCCTTGGAAGAAAAGCTATGACCAACCTAGACAGCACATTAAAAAGCAGAGACGTTACTTTACCGACAAAAGTCCTTCTAGTCAAAGCTGTGGTTTTTCTAGTAGTTGTGTATGGATGTGAGATTTGGGCGATAAAGAAAGCTGATGGCTGAAGAACTGATGCTTTTGAACTGTGGTGCTGGAGAAGACTCTTGAGAGTCCCTTGGACTGCAAGGAGATCAAACCAGTCTATCATAAAGGAAATCAGTCCTGAATATTCATTGAAAGGATTGATGCTGAAGCTGAAACTCCAATACCGTGGCCACCTGATGCAAAGAATCGACTCATTACAAAATACCCAGATGCTGGGAAAGATTGAAGGCAGGAGGAGTAGAGGATGACAGGATGAGATGGTTGGATGGCATCAACAATGAGATGGACATGAGTTTGAGTAGGTTCCAGGAATTGGTGTTGCACAGGGAAGCCTGGTGTGCTGCGGTCCATGGGGTTGCAAAGACTTGGACATGACTGAGCAACTGAATTGAACTGAATTTCAATGGTGCTCTCTGAAATATCAAACCATTTTATTTGATTATTTTTATTTTGTTTGTACTTCCCTTTTATTGAACAAAAAAGAAAATGTTCTCCCTTTTTCTTTGTACCCTATGCTGTTCTAGACTCTGCAGCTTATGTTTAAGGTGACCTTTAATTTTTCAGAAGAAACAAAGCAGCACTCTGTGATATTCAACAATTCTAGTATAGTAACCTTTTTATGTCCTCTTTGTCCACGGGTGAAGACTTGTAGAAGGTCATCATGAGGGTGGTCCCTACATGCCAGCTTATGGGAAGGTTATGTTTTCAGAGTTGGGCGAGTTAATTCTTTCCTTTTCTTTTCTTTCAGGTCCCCTCAGTAATGAAGATAATTCATTGCCAGCTGCTCAAGAAACTCAGGGGTTTTAAAATGTTGGAAATCTAGATTCCCAAAGAAGAAACTTATGGAAGGGAAAGACAAGGAGTCAGTTCACCTGCCATAGTTTAGCATCAGAGGGCCTCTTTTTTTATTGGTCCATAGAGAAAGAAAGATACCATTATCCTTGTCCTTGGACCATTGGTGTTGATGCTCTTATTCAGCTGTGCAGCTGTAACAGATCACTTGGGACACCAGATGCCTCCCACTCATGGATTTGGACATAGAAGACAGAGCTCACAGAGAAAGATGAAACCCTGGGATGCTGTTTCTCCATGAAAGCCCCAAGACAATGCTGAACAAAGTGAGGCTGAGATGGCTTCACATTAAATGCTACAAATGTTTGCTCAAATAAACTGAGGTCCTAGCCTTACATGTTCTACCATGGAGGCCATACATTTCTCCCTCAAACAAGTCTGATTTCTTAAAAGAAATAAAGTAAAGTATTGCTCTTAGGTAGCACTACTGGTAAAGCATCTGCCTGCCAGTGGAGGAGATATAAGGAACATGAGTTCGATACCTGGGTCAGGAAGATAACCTGGAGGAGGTCAGAGCAACCCACTCTAGTATTTCAGAATTTCTGTCAAGGAACCTGGGGGGCTACAGTCCATAGGGTCCCAAAGAGTCAGATGCACTTTAGCATGGATGCACTTAGGGACAGTAACTGGCAGCATATATGTTCTTGGCTCTAGGAACAGAGATAACAAAATTCAAATTTCGCCATGCTCATGCTATATTCCATCTCTGCTCTTGGGCTGCTAAACCATATGAGTGTCTCTCTTCTCCTTTATAATATTTGTAGATGAAAAATTGAGCAGTAGTTATGTGAAGAAAATGAGCTACTGATAAAAAAGGCCCTTCTACAGACTGTCATTGGCAGTAGGTTCTAAGTAATTGTTAACTCTTCACCTTCCTGGATAAGTCACTTTTCCTTCCCTTTTCTTTTTAAAATGAAAACTTCTGCTTTAATTATAACTTGGAGACTCTCTGGATTTAAAATCAAGCAAGAGTATAAATCCTTTGTCATCAGTCTCGTTCCCAGAATGCCACGCTCTTCCCAGAGTGTCTAACTATAGCCGAGGTCTGAAGTTAGGACACTCTCCCAAGGAGAGATTAAACACTGCATTCATTATGGCAGCTGGAAGGCTGCATTATTGCTCTTCCAAGAGGGAGAGATTTATGGCTGTACTTAATGAATGCTAATAGTTTTCTTATCAGTGGGTAGCAATACAAACATTTTTGTGTATGGTAAGGTTAAAGTAAACCTTCAGAGTAGCTTTACAAAACTTGAAAGCTAGTGATTAGTTCTTGACAAGCTTGGCTAATAACAGGAGCTCCTGGAAAGCTATATAGGTCTAGCTCAGCCAGAATACATTATTCTTCAGTGTTTTACAGTTTCACATCTGTCCTTTAGGAACTGGGTTGTCACATAAATGCATGAGGCTTTTGTGCTTTTCTTAAACCTCAAGGCAGTTGCACTCTAACCAATGCTATCTGGTTGCTGGGTAAAGAAAAGCCAAAAAAAAAAAAAAAAAAAAAGCTTTCCTAATAAGTTAACCCCCTCCCCCCAAAAAAAAAAAAAAAAAAAAGAGAGTATTCCCATAACCCAATTTTGTTTTGTAAATAGATTCAGTTTCAACTAATAATTACTGCGTCTCTACTGTTTATGGGAAATGTTAGACTCTTTCACATATATATACCATTTAATCCTTCTAATATTCCTTTGAGGTTTGGTTGCTGAGGAAACTGGAACTTTTGAGAGGGTGTGTGAATTGTCCAAGGTCATGTTTTTAAACCTATATCTGACTTCAAGTCCAATGCACTCAGCCCTGGCTGGACATAGTACATTTCAAGAGCAGTCAGCCTGCTCCTTCAAGGTGTCCATGAACAGTAATGATAAAACGAGGCTGGGGTGCTCCAATGCAAACATTTCCGAGAGGAGATGGTTTCTAAGAGCCTATATCCTTCAGGTTTCTGAAGCTGAAAGTGTGCTTTCTCAAAACTAAAAATGAGTGTTTTCATATGGATAAACAAAGTCATATCAATCAATTTATACAAATTATATACTAAAACATTTTAAATACTGTCCTCTAACATGTAGTTATAATAATAGAAGCTCAACAAAATTACATTTAATAATTAGCCTCAGCCTTGCTCAGTCTCTCTGAAGCCTCCTACAGAGGCTATGATTCAACCCAATAAAAGTCAGATATTTCATGTCAAAAAGCCCATTACTTCTAAAATCATCCTGAGTAGGCTCACTCCAAGTTTTATAACTTTTTCTTCTCCTTCTCTTTCAAAAAAGAAATTAATAGGGGAAAATTATATGCTAGTGTGAAGAAGCTTTGGTTTCCAAAGGTGCTCCTACCTTCAGAAATGGTTTAATTTTGAGGAAGTTACTCAATTTCTCTGATCATGGTTTCTTTATTTTTAAAGTTAGTGTGAATGATGACATCTAATTCCTAGGGCTGGATTCTGGAACAGCATTGGTCAAACCGTTTACGGACTGAAAACTCTGTCAACATCACACAATTAACAATTTTTCCCTTCTTGCGAAGGCACAAATGAAATTAACAAATCGTGACTGATTTCTATTATATTAAAGTGAGTCGCGGAGGACTGTGTGCAGCTTTTCCTGGAAGATAAATTCCACACTCTGTAATAATTGGAATATGCAGTCCCTCCTTAGTGCTTAATGTTGCTACTTAGTAACCAGGGAGTCTGCTGACTGACTTTCCTGCTGCTGCTGCTGCTAAGTCGCTTCAGTCGTGTCTGACTCTGTGGGATCCCAGGGACAGCAGCCCACCAGGCTCGCCCGTCCCTGGGATTCTCCAGGCAAGAACACTGGAGTGGGTTGCTATTGCCTTCTCCAATGCATGAAAGTGAAAAGTGAAAGTGAAGTTGCTCCGTTGTGTCCGACTCTAAAGGGGTCAGGATGGACTCCTCAAGACCACCAATCATTTCTGTGTCCAGGTAGAGAATAATAGATGTCAGTCTGTCTCAGTCACCTAGTGTGGACAAATTTCTGTGCCACACCCTCTTTATCCCAAAGGGTGGTCTGAAACTGCTTACATATTTGAAAAAGAACAAATCTCACAAGCAGAGTGGTTGAAATCAATGTGGGTTAAGTCTAAATATTATTTAATCTAATTTCCGTAGATAACACAGGACCCCAAGAAAAAGACTTTGGCTTGTCTTGATTCTGAGTCCTGAAATGTCTGTCTTGCTTATTTTAAAATAGCAAGCATACAAGACTCCTCTCGAACCATAGCATACACTGAGAACAGAAGACGTGTGTGAAGTTCCTAGCTCAATGAACGTCCATAATTGGACATTAAGGGAAAGTTAGGTGCTTACTGCATGCTCAGTGGCTCAGGCATGCCTGACTCTTTGCAACTCCATGGACTATAGCCCTCTAGGCTCGTCTGTCCATGGGATTCTCCAGGCAAGAATATTGGAGTGGGTTGCCATTTTCTACTCCCAGGGATCTTCCCTACCCAGGGATTGAAAGCATATCTCCTGTGTCTCCTGCACTGGCACACCTGGGAAGCCAATATTTATTGGACTTCACTGGGCATTAATTGTGGGAGAAGGCAATGGCAAGCCACTCCAGTACTCTTGCCTAGAAAATCCCATGGATGGAGGAGCCCAGTAGGCTGCAGTCCATGGGGTCGCTAGGAGTCGGATGCGACTGGGCGAATTCACTTTCACTTTTCACTTTCACACAATGGAGAAGGCAATGGCAACCCACTCCAGTGTTCTTGCCTGGAGAATCCCAGGGACTGCGGAGCCTGGTGGGTTGCCGTCTACGGGGTCGCACAGAGTCGGACACGACTGAAGCGACTTAGCAGTAGCAGCAGCAGGGCATTAATTGTAGCACATCGGGTCTAGTTCTCTGACCCGGGATCCAAACCTGGCCCCTTGTCTTGGGAACAGAGAGTCTAAGCCACCAGACCACCAGGAAAGTTCCTAGATGCTTTCTACACCTTGGTTATTTACTAAGATGCACTGAGTGACCCTCAGCATGGCGGGGAACCATCTAAATGACCAACCATTCTTAAAAGGGGCTATCACTGTGCCAGTCCTTAGCAGGAAGGGAATTTAGCTTGCTTTAACCCAGCCCAGCAGATCCACTACCAACTGGATGAATCAATTTAAAGAGCTGGCATTTGTGGGGTTGAATTGCTAAAACTGCCTTTATCATTGTGACCACTGAGTGGGGGAGGGGCCCTACCATGAACTCAGTAAATCAAGAGCATCTAAAAACACCTTAACTAACTCCCCAGGAGACACTGGCCCAAAAGGATCTGACAGCACCCTCTGATTTACCTAATTCATTCTCTTCTTGCTACTCTTTCTCACAGATCCAAATGCATAGTGGCATGTGGCTGTCCATGAGCATATGCGAATATCTTCAGTGTCTACTTATGCAGTAGAACATAAACCCAAAGAGGAGACCTTGCCTTGGGGAATGCCATAGATGTCAACGACTGCTCCAACTGACTTTGCCACTTTAAATAGCTCTCCACCTTCTTTGCACTATTGATAGAGGCAGTTTGGTTAAAGTCGTAGGATATGTGAGGCTTCCAAGAATGTAATCTGTCCTGTAAACCAGTAGATGTAGAAAATAAAAAAGAAAGAAAGAAATTTCTGCTAGTAGATGTCAGAGTCAAGGTGTCAATTCCATCCATTAGAAGAAGTTTGTGTTTTGCAATCTTCCTTTTCTACTTAAAAGATATAAGTCATATCTTGAACTCAACTCCACTCTGTCTTTTCTCCCTTAATGAATCAACCCCTGTATTATTCTTGGAGGTGGAGTCATTTGGGAAGGGGAGGAAATTTATCCTTGTATGTGTCAAAGTTTGTCAAATATCTCAAAGTCTCTGGGAATGAGGATGGCAGACACCCATTAATTGAAGACAAATATAGAAACCTGACAATAAAGCCTCTTGAGTTGCAAATCTTTCACCTTCCTAATCTGCCAAAACTCAAATTTTGGAAGCCTGAAATACTGAGGACATGACAATGAGAACACACTTCTGGCTGCAAAAGAAAATCAGCTTCACCACCACTGTCTCCTTCACATCCTTAACCCCCCCACCTCTTCTCTTGTTCAACTTAATCCTCCAGAAAACAAAGCAGGGTCAGCAGAATGTGCTTGGGGTTAGATTGTCCAATTTGCTGAAGCCTCCAAGGTAGAAATTGCATCCAGATTAAGATCTCCACCTCAGATTCTCCATCTCACTGCCACGGTGCTTCCTGTCTTTGCCGGGCCATGCTCACAGAGCCCCTTCAAAGAGGTCAGCATTTCCAGGCTGCTGAGGACAGATAAACGCCTGTTGTTTTACACAGGCTGGGTGGGGGAGCGGGTGTAATCCTCTTTGCTCTGCACAAAGGCAGCCTGATAATGACAAATTGCCTTGTCAACCACAAGAGATACTTAGTTATTAATGGAAATAATAGCAGATTATATCAGCTTTGCACCCTATAATCAAAAAGGAAGATCAAAGGGAACTAATGTTACAAACAGTTACCAGTGAAGACATGCTAATGAGATAAAAACCACTTTCATCTTCCCCTCCCCAAATGCACCAGTGGCATCATCATTGATAATAAACCTCATCATGTAAACTTGAACAATATTTTTAACACCCGAAGTCCAGCCACACCAGGGCTGCTTTTCTCTATTCGATAAAATTATTTTCTATGTTTTAAAAAAAAACAAAAAACAAAAACTTGATTGCATTCTGCTTGTGTTATAGGAATATCTGTTTGTGAACCATCTAGCTGATCTCAACTGGTTCATACTAAACTCCCATCTCCATTGATTGTGCCTGCAAACGTCTGAACATAGGACCATTTGGTTCTTTAATAATCGAGCTAGGATATATAACTCTTCTCTGACGTGTCATTTAGGAGAATATTGCTATACAGTAGAATACTTTTCATATTTACCCAATCTTCCCTACCATTAAGTCAGCCCTTTGTTTCTTTGAAGCACTTTACAAATATTAGTGTATGTTAAGGCCATTCTCAGAAAGTACACAGGTATTTCTATCATCTTTTCTCCTATACAGAAAATGACAAAAAGAGATCACTGACCATGGATCGTTTTATCCTTACAAAAATCTTGATTTGAAGTTTCACATTCAGAGTAGTGAAATGGCATCATTCTACACTAAGCACACGATATTTGGATGATAATTTATATGTCTTAGCAAGTACATTTAATAATCTTGAGCTTCTTTATGAAAAATGAGGGTAAAAATGCCTAAAGTTGGTGGAAAACATAAGAACTCATTCACATAAAATTTCCTAGTGGGGATCATACAGTAACTTTGAAGTAAAGTGATGTGTTAGTTGCTAAGTCATGTCTGACCCTTTGAGACCCCATGAACTATAGCCCACCAGGCTCCTCTGTCCATGGGATTCTCCAGGCAAAAATACTGGAGTGGGTAGCCATTCCCTTCTCCAGGAGGTTTTTCCAACCTTACCTTCCAACAAATAAACCAAAGCCTGGAGAGTTTATGGGTTTTTACCCCCAGCTGCATCATTTGATTATTTTATAATTAGGAAATATAATACATCCATTTAATATAAAAATATTCATTTAGAAAAACTAGTGACATTGATTCTTATCCTTCCTTCTTCAGAATATAGACAAATTAAAAGATTTCCCCTTATCAACTGTGCAACATGCTATGAAAATAAAAAGTCATGATGCAATATTGTATACCAATCCTAATGAGAACCATATCTCCAAAATGACTTATTTTCACTTTCAATTAAAAGCAGGGTAGAAAACATCTTCAGGAGAAAACCAGGACTATTTTTGAAAGATAAAGATAAAAAGATTCTCACTGAAGGACAAAATCAGAGTGGAGGGAAGGAATTTCAGCAGTAAATAAAAACAGATGGCTACAGAGGTGAAAGCTATTCTTCCAAGCAGAGTTCCAGGGATGCTCCAACATCTACATGGCAGGTGTGGGGAGCATGACTGGGCTCTGGGTCAGAAAAAGATTAATTATAAAGATTCCACTATATGAAATATTTGGGCCACATGTCTTCTCTTCTCCTTCTTCTATAATTTCTGTTCATGCAGTGAGATAAACAACAATCCACTTGCCGTGAAGAATAAAGCAGATATATCAAAAGAATGTGGGGACTTATTCAAAAGCCAAATACAGGATACGTTGAGCATCAAAATAAATCATTACTGAAACAGATTTTAATCTGTCAAATAAACTAGGAACCCATGAGCCCATACTGATACAAATAAACAAATAAATAAATGAGAAAGGAAAAGCATACCACAGTGAAAAGTGTCAAGTAATGCCAGTTGATAAATGTAAATACTAATTAACATTAGAGTATAAAAACCTTGCAGACACTATCTTGAACATGTGATAAAACATAGTGTCACCAGTAACAAAATGAGAAGTCATTAAGTATCTTCCGATGAGAGGATCCAGCATCACTGTTGTGATAGTCTTGCCAAAGTTCTATAACCAGAAGCTGGTCATGGGGAACCTCACAAGTTTAACTGAAAGATGTTCTGTGAAGTAACTTCTCCATATTTTTCAATAGCAAGGTCATTGAAAAGAGGAAAAGGCAAAGTATTTTCTAAATTGAAGTTTATCCAAGACCTTTGATGACTAAATGCTACATGGGATTTTAGAAGGAATCATCAATCTATAAAGAACATTTTGGGAATAAGCATTGAACTTTGAATGGAACTTTGAATTAGAAGGTAATATTATCTCAATGTTGATGTTCTGATTTTGAAAGTTATATTGTGGCTTTCTAGAGGTGTATCCTTTGTTTTTTCTTTTAAAATTTTTATTTTATATGGGAGTATAGTTGATTAACAATGTGTTAGTTTCCATGTACAGTGAAGTGGTTGTACATATATATGTATCTATTATTTTTCAAGTTTCTTTTCCCATTTAGATTATTAGAGACTATTGAGCAGAGTTTTAGGAATAAACACTAAAGTACTGAGAGATAATGAGAACTCATGTCTGTAACTTGTTCTCAAATGGTCATGCATAAAATAATAGAAATATGTAAAAATAAAGTAATAAAATAAATGCTGACATATTAACACTGGTGGACCTGGGTATTAAGGACTGAGCTGTGCACCTCTGAAACTGAAATGTTGAAATCAGAAGCTCCGGTACCTCAGAATGTGACAGCTATATGGGGACAGGCCCTTTAAAAAAGTGATTAAGATCACACAAGGTCATATGGGTAGGTCCTTATCCAATCTGACTAGTGTCCTTATAAGAAGAGGAAATTATAAAAATTCACCAGGGAGATATTTGATAGAGGAAAGATTATGTAAGGACATCGTGGGAAGGTGGAACTCTTCAAACCAAGGAGAAAAGATTCAGAAGAAATCAAACCTGCTGACACCTTGATCTTAAACTTTTCATCTCTACAACTATGAGAAAACAAGTTTGTAATGTTTGGCCACTCATTTGTGATAATTTGTTATAGTAGCACTTTCAGACTCATAATATATAGAGAGTATATAGGCAATCTTTGTTCCATTCTTGCAACTTTTATAAGAGCTTGAAATTAATTTTTCAATTTTAAAATAGAAAGGTAAAAATTAAAGAAAAACGGTACACATCTGTATAGTCGAACACAGAAACAAAATATCGAAAGGGTAGTATTAAATTTCCTAAATTAATTAATTTATTTTAATTGGAGGCTAATTACTTTACAATATTGTGGTGGTTTTTGCCATACATTGACATGGATCAGCCATGAGTGTGTATGTGTCCCCTGTCCTGAAATCCTCTCCAACCTCCCTCCCCATTCCATCCCTCTGGGTTGTCCCAGTGTCCTGGCTTTGAGTGCCCTGTTTCATGCATCGAATTTGGACTGGTCATCTATTTTACATATGGTAATATACATGTTTCAATGCTATTCTCTCAAATCATCCCACCTTCTCCTTCTCCCACAGAGTCCGAAAGTCTGTTCTTTATATCTGTGTCTCTTTTGCATATAGGGTCATTGTTACCATCTTTCTAAATTCCATAAATATATGTTAATATACTATATTGGTATTTTTCTTTCTGACTTACTTCACTCTGTATAATGGGCTCCAGTTTCATCCACTTCATTAGAACTGACTCAAATGTGTTCTTTTTAATAGCTGAGTAATATTCCATTGTGCATATGTACCACAGTTTTCTTATCCATTTGTCTGCCGATGGACATCTAGGTTGCTTCCATGCCCCAGCTACTGTAAACAGTGCTGTGATGAACATCTTGGTGCATGTGTCTCTTTGAATTTTGATTTCCTTGGAGTGTATCCCCAGCAGTGGGATTGCTGGGTTGTATGGCAGTTCTATTTTCAGTTTTTTTTTTTTAAGGAATCGCCACACCGTTCTCCATATTGGCTGTACTAGCTTGCATTCCCACCAACAGTGTAAGAGGGGTCCCTTTTCTTCACACCCTCTTCAGCATTTATTGTTTGTAGACTTTTTGATAGCAGCCATTCTGACCAGTATCAGAATGGTACCTCATTGTGGTTTTGATTTGCATTTCTCTGATAATGAGTGATGTTGAACATCTTTTCATGTGTTTGTAAGCCATCTGTATGTCTTCTTTGAAGAGGTGCCTGTTTAGTTCTTTGGCCCATTTTTTGATTGGGTTGTTTATTTTTCTGGTATTGAGTTGCATGAGCTGCTTGTATATTTTTGAGATTAATTCTTTGTCAGTTGCTTCAATTTCTATTATTTTATCCCATTCTGAAGGCTATCTTTTCACCTTGCTTATAGTTTCTTTTGTTGTGCAAAAGCTTTTAAGTTTAATTAGGTCCCATTTGTTTATTTTTGCTTTTATTTCCATTACTCTGGAAGATGGGTCATACAGGATCTTGCTGTATTTTATGTGAGACAGTGTTCTGTCTATGTTTTCCTCTAGAAGTTTTATAGTTTCTGGTCTTACAATTAGATCTTTAATCCATTTTGAGTTTATTTTTGTGTATGGTGTTAAACACTCCAGTATTCTGGTCTGGAGAATTCCATGGACTGTATAGTCCATGGGGTTGCAAATAGTTGGACATAACTGAACAACTTTCACTCACTCACTCACATGGTGTTAAAAAGTGTTCTAGTTTCATTCTTTTACTGGTGGTTGACCAGTTTTTCCGGAAAAACTTGTTAAAGAGATTGTCTTTTCTCCATTGTATATTTTTGCTTCCTTTGTCAAAGAAAAGCTGTCCATAAGTGTGTGGATTTATCTTTGAGTTTTCTATTTTGTTTCATTGATCTATATTTCTGTCCTTGTGCCAGTACCATACTGTCTTGATGACTGCAGCTTTGTAATATAGTCTGAAGTAAGGCAGGTTGATTCCTCCAGTTCCATTTTTCTTTCTCAAGATTGTTTTGGCTATTTCATATTTTTTGTGTTTCCATACAAACTGTGAAATTATTTGTTCTAGTTATGTGAAAAATACCATTGGTAGCTTGAGAGGGATTGCTTTGAATCTATAGATTGCTCTGGATAGTATACTCATTTTCACTATATTGATTTTTAACATCACTTTGCCAACAAAGGTTCGCCTAGTCAAGGTTATGGTCTTTCCTGTGGTCATGTATGGATGTGAGAGTTGGACTGTGAAGAAGGCTGAGTGCCGAAGAATTGATGCTTTTGAACTGTGGTGTTGGAGAAGACTCTTGAGAGTCCCTTGGACTGCAAGGAGATCCAACCAGTCCATTCTGAAGGAGATCAGCCCTGGGATTTCTTTGGAAGGAATGATGCTAAAGCTGAAACTCCAGTATTTTGGTCACCTCATGTGAAGAGTTGACTCATTGGAGAAGACTCTGATGCTGGGAGGGATTGGGGGCAGGAGGAGAAGGGGACAACAGAGGATGAGATGGCTGGATGGCATCACTGACTCAATGGATGTGAGTCTGGGTGACCTCCAGGAGTTGGTGATGGACAGGGAGGCCTGGCGTGCTGCAGTTCATGGGGTCGCAAAGAGTCGGACACGACTGAGCAACTGATCTGATCTGATCTGATGATCCCTGAACATGGTATATTTCTCCATCTGTTTGTGTCATCTTTGATTTCTTTGATCAATGTTTTATAGTTTTCTATATATAGGTTTTTTGTTTCTTTAGGTAGATTTATTCCTAAGTACTTTATTCTTTTCATTGCAATGGTGAATGGGATTGTTTCCTTAATTTCTCTGTTTTCTCATTGCTAGTGTATAGGAATGCAAGGGATTTCTGTGTATTAATTTTATATCCTGCAACTTTACTGTATTCATTGATTAGCTCTAGCAATTTTCTGGTGGTGTCTTTATGGTTTTCCACATAGAGGATCATGTCATCTGCAAACAGTGAAAGTTTTACTTACATCTTCTTTTACACTCTGGATTCCTTTTATTTCTTTATCTTCTCTGATTGCTGTGGCTAAAACTTCCAAAACTATGTTGAATAGTAGTGGTGAGAGTGGGCAACCTTGTCTTATTCCTGACTTCAGGGGAAATATTATCAATTATTTGCCATTGAGTATAATGTTTGTTGTGGGCTTATCATATATGGCTTTTATTATGTTGAGATATGTTCTTTCTATGCCTGCTTCATGGAGAGTTTTTTCATAAATGGGTGTTGAATTTTGTCAAAGGCTTTCTCTGCGTCTATTGAGATAATCACATGGTTTTTATCTTTCAATTTCTTGATGTGGTGTAACACATTAATTGATTTGTGAATACTGAAGAATCCTTGCATCCCTGCGATAAAGCCCACTCGGTCATGATGTATGATCTTTTTAATATGTTGTTGGATTCTGTTCCAAATAGGAAAAGGAGTACGTCAAGGCTGTATATTGTCACCATGTTTATTTAACTTATATGCAGAGTACATCATGAGAAATGCTGGACTGGAAGAAACACAAGCTGGAATCAAGATTGCCGGGAGAAATATCAATAACCTCAGATATGCAGATGACACCACCCTTATGGCAGAAAGTGAAGAGGGGCTAAAAAGCCTTTTGATGAAAGTGAAAGTGGAGAGTGAAAAGGTTGGCTTAAGGCTCAACATTCAGAAAACGAAGATCATGGCATCCGGTCCCATCACTACATGGGAAATAGATGGAGAAACAGTGGAAACAGTGTCAGACTTTGTTTTTCTGGGCTCCAAAATCACTGCAGATGGTGACTGCAGCCATGAAATTAAAAGACGCTTACTCCTTGGAAGGAAAGTTATGACCAACCTAGATAGCATATTCAAAAGCAGAGACATTACTTTGCCAACAAAGATTCGTCTAGTCAAGGCTATGGTCTTTCCTGTGGTCATGTATGGATGTGAGAGCTGGACTGTGAAGAAGGCTGAGCGCCGAAGAATTGATGCTTTTCAACTGTGGTGTTGGAGAAGACTCTTGAGAGTCCCTTGGACTGCAGGGAGATCCAACCAGTCCATTCTGAAGGAGATCAGCCCTGGGATTTCTTTGGAAGGAATGATGCTAAAGCTGAAACTCCAGTATTTTGGCCACCTCATGAGAAGAGTTGACTCATTGGAGAAGACTCTGATGCTGGGAGGGATTGAGGGCAGGAGGAGAAGGGGACGACAGAGGATGAGGTGGCTGGATGGCATCACTGACTCGATGGATGTGAGTCTGAGTGACCTCCAGGAGTTGGTGATGGACAGAGAGGCCTGGCGTGGTGCAGTTCATGGGGTCGCAAAGAGTCAGACACGACTGAGCGACTGATCTGATCTGATTTGGATTCTGTTTGGTAGAATTTTGTTGAGGAGTTTTGCATCTATGTTCATCAGTGATATTGGCCTATAATTTTCTTTTTTTGTGGTATCTTTGGTTTCAGTATTAGGGTGATGGTGGCCTCATAGAATGAGTTTGGGAGTTAACGTTTCTCAGCAATTTTCTGGAAGAATTTGAGTAGAATAGGTGTTGGCTCTTCTCTAAAATTTTGGTAAAATTCACCTGTGAAGCCATCTGGTCCCGGGCCTCTGTTTGTTGGAAGATTTTTTATTACAGTTTTGATTTCCATACTTGTGATGCATCTGTTAAGATTTTCTAGTTCTTCCTGGTTCAGTCTTGGTAGGTTATACTTTTCTAAGAATTTGTTCATTTTTTCCAAGTTGTCCATTTGATTGGTATATAGTTACTGATAGTAGTCTCTTATGATCCTTTGTATTTTTGTGTTGCCTATTGTGATTTCTCCATTTTCATTTCTAATTTTGTTGATTTGATTCTTCTTCCTTTTTTCTTGATGATTCTGGCTAATGGCTTGTCTATTGTATTTATCTTGTCAAAGAACCAGTTTTTAGTTTTGTTGGTTTTTTGCTATAGTCTCCTTTGTTTCTTTTTCATTTATTTTTGCTTGGATTTTTATGATTTCTTTCCTTCTACTAACTTTGTACCTCAATACATAAGGCAAATGCTAACAAGTATGAAAAGGGAAATTTACAGTGACACAATAATAGTGGGAGACTTTAACCCCACTCAAACCTATGGATAGATCAACCAAATAGAAAATTAGCAAGGAAATACAAGCTTTAAATGATACAATGGACCAGTTAGATCTAATTGATATCTATAGGATATTTCACCCCAAAACAATGAATTTCATCTTTTTTTCAAGGACACACAGAATATTCTCTAGGATAGATCACATCCTGGGCCATAAATATATAGCCTTGGTAAACTAAAAAAAAAAAAAAAAAATTGAAATCATTTCAAGCATCTTTTCTGATCACAGTGTGGTAAGATTAGACATCAACTACAGGGAAAAAAAAAACTATTAAAAATACAAACATACGGAGGCTAAACAATATGCTTCTGAATAACCAAGAAATCATAGAAGAAATCAAAAAAGGAAATCAAGATATGCATAGAAACAAATGAAAATGAAGACATGGCAGCCTAAAACCTGTGGGATTCAGAAAAGGTAGTGCCAAGAGGAAGCTTCATAGTATTATTAAATTCTTAAAAGCAAGTCAGAAACAATATTCAATTTTTTGTTGAGATACATGATATGGGTATCTGAATAGAAAATGCCAGAATTGATATATGGTGGTTTAGTCACTAAGTACGGTCTGACTCTTTGTGACCCTGTGGACTATAGTCTGCCAGTCTTCTCTGTCCATGGAATTTCCCAGGCAAGAATTCAGGAATGGGTTTCCATTTCCTTCTCCAGGAGATCTTCCTGACCCAGAGATTGAACCCAGGTCTCTTGCATTGCAGATAGATTCTTTACTGACTGAGCCACTAGGAAAGCTTAAACAATGATGACTTCTATGAAATAAGGTTGATAAATGTTAGAGAAAAAGAGGACATTTACTTTATACCTTATATGAATTTGTAATTTTCAAAGATTTTTTACAGAGAAAATGTATGTTATTTATAATAATAACAACAATAAATTCAATGAAAAATAATTCCTATATAAAAGTTAGCAATGCAGAATAAAACTCTCCTTATATTGGTGTTTGAAGTGGAGGTGGGACAAAATCTGTTTTTATCCAACCACAAGCTCTAACACACTAGTGGACAGAGTCTGCTCACATTCATGGAGCAATGAAGTCTAGAGCAGAACCTATCTTAAGCAAATATATATATTTATCTATATACTTCAGAGATATTTACAGAAATTCATGGTTCCCATAAAATAAGAAAAGGCTACTATGTGAAAGGAACATTGATGAAAAATAACAAAGTGTTTAAAATGTAAAATATGATCATTTAAATTAAAAACAAAAAAAGTCAGTAGAAGGTTTGAAAGTGAAAAAAAAAAAAAAACACAAAACTCCAGAAAGTAGTTTTTGAGATCCAAAAGTAAAAAGAAGATAGCAGTTATGAAATAAAATGTAAGAGATATAGTGGGCTCCATGTAAGATCTTCAAAGTCTAAAAAGAATTCAAGAGAATAGGAGGAATAGAGGCAGGGAGGAAAAGACAGAGGGGGAGGAATAGAAGTGGTTGAAATTCTAGGATGGGATGATGTTAGTCAATGCAAATGTAGAAAACAATTTCCTAGAGAAAAAACAACAACTTTCAAATCATTTTAATTATTTTATTTTTTATGCTTAAATATTTCAGAATTAACTATAGGCATTCTGACAAGCAGGGGCTTCCCAGGTGGTGCTCCAGCAATGCAGGAGAAAAAGAGACGAGAGTTCAGTTCCTGGGTTAAGAAGATCCCTTGGAGATCCCTCCAAGATCCCTTGGAGAAGGGCATGGCAACCCACTCCAGTATTCTTGCCTGGAGAATTCCATGGACAGAGGAGCCTGGCGGGCTACAGTTCATGGGGTCGCAGAGAGTGGGACATGACAGAAGCGACTTAGCACGCAAGCACTCATGCACGCATTCTGACAAACCATCACTTATATTTTAGTATCCTTCTCTAAAATAAGAGCATTTTTCAAAATGATCAGAAAGTTGTTATTCCTAAAAATTAATAATTTCTTCATGCAATCTCATGCTTATCAGTATAAAAAGTTTCTGATTGTTCCAACTTGTAAGTGTCTATATCTATATCATCATCTATATCCACAGACAATTCTCATTTTTCAATGTAGTTATATTCCATTAAGTTATCATGAACCATGAATTAACAAACACTGCCCTATTCCTAATGCAGGAGGCTCTGGTCACAACAACCTCAACTGAAACCCCATTTATGTTATGTAGGTTTGTTTGTCAATGCCCCTGTCAAAGAAGCCAGTCTCTTTAGCATTAAAAACCTGCTTTTCTACATAACCTTTATTATTTACAACATTTAGCAGGAATTTTTAAGAATTCCTTTGCAGATTCCTGATCACAGAACCTGCCTCTTCTGCAAGCTTAATATTGTTTATGCCACATTATCTTTTGAAAAGTGCAAGCCAGGCCACACTAGTTGAGAAGGTTCAACATTTTCCTGACCCAGGGTAACCTGACTGAATGACTTTGACTGTTAGCCTCACCACCATGCTGCATACTACGCTTGCTTTTCAACCTGTCATCACCATATGAATCTACACAAATTTATCCCCTTTTCCATCGTTTCCACCACTTCACACATTATAGCTGTTATATTATACAGATCTGTGAGTCTCCTCTTCCATTTTTAGATGCATCATATTTTTAATTTATTAACATTGAACTCAGAAGCAATAGTATTGCAATATATACCTAAACAAAGCTCATCTAACAGACATTTTTTCCCCTTTAAGGCCTATCACAGCCTTCTTGCATGTAGGAATATTGGGTAATAAGTACTCCAAGACTGTACTTGGAAGCCATTTTACGTATGTATGTATGTTTGTATTTATTATTGGAGTGTAGTTGATTTATAATATTATGCTCATTTCAGGTGTACGGCATAGTGATTCAGTATTTTCACAGATTATACTCCATTAGAGTTTAATACAAAGTAATGGCTATAATTTCCTATCCCATACAGTATATTGTAATGGCTTATTTATTTTATACATAGTAGTTTGTATCCATTAAAACCTACCCTTAATTTGTCCATCTCCCTTTTAGTAACCACAAATTTGTTATCATATGAAAGCCATTTAAAATAACAAAATCACTAAAATAATGAAAACAAACAAAAATGTGGCATTAAGTATACAGAAAAAAGGATGCTTGTTTGTAGTAAGAGCTTAAACAAGAAGTCAGAGCATTGCCTTGTTTGACCTCACATGGTTAAATGCAAATGCATGTAGGGCAACTCAAATTTCATGTCACTCTACCTGTGTTCATGATGAATAAAAAAGTTGCCTGAGTATTGATTTGGGAGATACAAGTAAATTTTAAGTGAATTTACAGAATCTACAAATAATGAAGATCAGCTCTGTGTGTATGTATGCATGGGGGTTACAGGTATAGATATAGATAATGTGGGCTTCCCAGGTGGCGCTGGTGGTAAAGAACCCACTTGCCAATGCAGGAGACTTAACAGACACGGGTTTGATGCCTGAGTCAGGAAGATCCCCTGGAGGAGGGCACGGCAACCCACTCTAGTATTCTCACCTGGAGAATCCCATGGACAGAGGAGCCTCGTGGATTATGGTCCATAGGGTACCAAAGAGTTGGACATGACTGAAGCGACTTGGTCCACACACATAGATAATGTAGAAATAGGTATAGATATAGATATATGATTTTGTAAAATGAGTTTGGGTCAAGCTTCAATATGAAATAATATTTAAGCTACAGTTATGATACATTAGTAATGATGCTCAGAGTTCACTTGTGTGATGTCTGTAACACTGAAAAATAAAAAAAAAAATTATATTGAGCATTTGATAAGCTATAAGATTTAAATGATATTGGACAACATTTACTTTTTCTGCAGTTCAAATAATGATGTTTAATTTTACACTGAATGACATTTATATAAATATGGTGTAAATACGATTTATTGATTTTTAATGTTAAATCCTTTTACAGACAAAACACAGATGCACCAACTAGAGTCTAAATGTTATAGAATAGCCAATGTAGGTTTTCTCTCATGGAAATTGGATGATGGGTGAGAGAGGTCAGTTAGAGAAAATGTTAGGGGCTCAATGCTTCTCATTTAGCCTAATTAGGAGTTAAGATAATTTATATAAGTTAATACAACAAGAAATACAAGATGAACTCCATTACTGTAAAGTCTTTTTCATCAAGATCAGTTTTGATATCTGACTAATCATCTACCTGAAACAAACATGCTGATGAAAACATACTTTTTAAAAATATTTTAAAATGCATCAAGAAGTAGACAAGAAAATGAGTACTTGGAGACCAAAAAATAAGTGATAGCTAGAATCTAATACAGGTAATCAGAACACGAAAGCTGGCTTTTGCCCTAAGGACATTTTAAAACAGAACATATGAGCTATGATATTCAAAACCTGGCAAGGCACAGAGAAAAATATATAGAGGCCAGGGCCAAGGAAAGAGAAGAGTATCAAAAAACATTCCCCAGAGGCTGAATACAGACAACTCTGGGCTTTGCTGAGGCTTGTACAATTTTTTAGGGTGCATTTAAGAAAAATAATACAGCATTTCACATGTGCAAGTAAGGGGCTCTGAAGCTGCAGTTCAATAAAACTGCATATAAAAAAAATAAAAGCCAATAAGCTTCATAGAAGAGCTTCCTCTGACAATGCTGCAGAGTTCAGGGGAATTAATAATGAAGTGCCAGGGGACTCTGTGACAAACTGCATTTTCTTGGGAAGTCATAAAATCAAACTGGTCTCCTTAAAGCTGTGGGTGGTCACAAAAAGTCCAGCTGAGAATTTAAAAAGGTCTGAAGTTGGTAGTGCTTCAACTCATCTTGCAAAACCACCTTCAATCAATGTTAACCACAACCAGGAGAAGATATTTAGAATTCAAAAAAAGCAAAACCAAATTAGAATATAGAATCTATAACTCCTTAAAATAAAAAGAAAATTTTAAAAATAGGCAAAAATACCACAGCAAGGAAAGTTTAAATAGCAAAAAAACATATACCATGATTTTGGACTCTTTGAATCTTTTTCATCTATAAAGCAAAGCAGTAAAAACGTATGTATTTCCAGTTATATCATTAGCAGGGCTAGTAGTTGGCCCAGGAGATTTGACCAGTCTAGTATGGATGGTGGCAAGGATCTCTCTCTAGAACTGTGTGGCTCAGAATTTAGAGAAATATATCCAGCTGAGATATGAGGTTGTATCAAAATAGGGCAGGACCAAATTCAACATAGTGAAATTACTGGTGAAGGTTAGGATAAGAAAACAGATATCAGAGAGTTAGGACAACAGGAAGTGCTTCAGTGTGAAAGTAAATTGACTCTTTGCAGCCCCATGGACCCACTAGGCTCTACTGTCCGTGGAATTTTCCAGGCAAGAATACTGGAGTGGGTAACTATTTCCTCCTCCAGGGGATCTTCCCGGGCCAGGGATCAAACCCACATCTCTTGTGTCTCCTGCATTAGCAGGCAGATTCTTTATCACTGTGCCACCTGGGCTTCCCACGTTGGCCCAGTAAGTCAAATTCTGTTTTCTGAGGCTGGTATATAGGTATCAAACCTAACAGGATGCGTGGAAGGATCAACTATACTTAGAGGCTTAGAACTAAGGGTGGATGCAAGTGATCTTCAAGATTTTAAACAACCAATGACACTACTTTTATTGTTGTTGAGTTTTTATGAGAAAGAATGCTTAAAAAACCATAAACAAAAGAGTGAAACTAGATCACTTTCTTGCACCATATACAGAAATTAACTCAAAATGGATTAAAGATGTAAATGTAACGCCTGAAACCATAAGACTCCTAGAAGAAAATATAGGCTATAGGCTACTTGACACTAATCTTAGCAATGACGCTTTTAAAATCAAACTCCCGAAGCAAAGACAACAAGACCAAAAATAAAAGACTGCATCAAACTAAAAACTTGTGCAGGGCAAAGAAAATTATCAACAAAATGAAAAAACAATCTAGTAAATCACAGAAAACATTTACACATAATATATCTGAGTAGAGGTTGATATTCAAAATATGTAAAGAACTCATACAACTGAATAGTAAAAACAACCAACCAACCTGATTTCAAAATGTTCAGAATATAGAAAAAAAATTTTTTTTTCCAAAGAGGACATACAAATAGTCAATAGGTATATGAAAAGATGCTCAATGTCACTAACCATCAGAGAAATATAAATCAAAATCACAGTGAAATACCATTTTGTACCTGTAAAATTGCTAATGTTAAATGACAAGAAATAGGGACTTCCTTGGTGGCCCAGTGGCTGAGACTCTGCACTCCCAATGCAGGGGCCCACATTCCACCCCTGGTCAGGGAACTAGATCTCACGTACCACAACCAAGAGTTCACATGCTGCAGCTGAATATCTGGCATGCTTCAACAAAGACTGAAAATCTCGCATGCTGCGGCTAAGACCCGGCACGGCCAAATAAATAATTGCTTTAAAAAAAATTTTTTTAAGAGGACAAGAAATAACAAGTGTTGACAAACTGTGGGGTGGAGAACCCTTGTGCACTATTAATGGGAAAGTAAACTGGTGCAACCTCAATGGATGACAATATGTTGCTGTAAAACTAAAACCACCGTATGATCCAGCAATTCCACTTCTGAGTATTTAGCTGAAGAAAAGGAAAACATTAACTTGAAAACATATCCACCCCCATGTTTACTGCAGCACTATTTACAATGGCCAAGATACAGAAATAACTTGTGTTCATAGATGGATGAATGGGGGAAAATGTGGAATATATACACAGTGGAATGTTATTAGCCATAAAAAGGAATGAAATATTGTCATTTGTGACAGCAGAGGTGAAACTTGAGGGCATTATGCTAAGTAAAATATGTCAGGCAAAGAAAGACAAATACTGCATGATCTCACTTATATATGAAATTAAAAGCAACAACAACAACAAAGAAAAACACCAAGCTCACAGACACAGAAAACAGGCTGGTGGTTGCCAGAGATGGGGGTTGCTTGGGAAGGGGGGTGTTGGTGAAATGGATACAGGGAGCCTAAGGGTACAAGCTTCCCCTAGTTATAAAATAAGCAAGCCATGAGAACGCAGTGTACAGAATGGCAACTATAGCTAATAATTCTGAAGCGTGTATTTGAAGGTTGCTGAGAGAGCAGATAGTAAGCAAATACTAAAGGTCTTTGTCATAAAAAAAAATTATATATGGTGAGTGAAGTTAATTTATTGCTGTGATCATTTTACAATGCATACAAATATTGGTTCATTATGTTGTAACCTGAAACCAACAGAATGCTATATGTCAATTATATTTTATTTTTTAAAAAAAATTGAAAAAAGAATGCTTTACTAAGAGGAAGCTCAAGTGAATAGCTGTATAATACAAGCTTAATGGCATTGAGCGGAGAAGGCAATGGAATCCCACTCCAGTACTCTTGCCTGGAAAATCCCATGGATGGAGGAGCCTGATGGGTTACAGTCCATGGGGTCACTAAGAGTCGGACACGACTGAGTGACTTCACTTTCACTTTTCACTTTCATGCATTGGAGAAGGAAATGGCAACCCACTCCAGTGTTCTTGCCTTGAGAATCCCAGGGACGGGGGAGCCTGGTGGGCTACCATCTATGGGGTTGCAGAGTCGGACATGACTGAAGCGACTTAGCAGCAGCAGCAGTAGCAGCAGCAATGGCATTGAGAGTGGTCACTCAGAACTGCAAAGGCAGAACAAATGCTGGTGACTCTCCTCATTTCACGTTGACTTCTCCATTTTATGAAGTACCCCAGAGGTGAGCAAAATGTTCCATTAAAGAAGAAAATATTAGAACTTTCTTTTTAAATTATGGCAGCTTTTTGAAAAAATATTTTTTCTGTTTTATAATACATTAATTTGTAACTCAATAGTAAGTATATTCATTCTTTTACTTAACAATATGAAGTACCTTCTATTTCACCATAGTGTAAAGTATTAGTCACTTAGTCATGTCCGAATTTGTGACCCAACGGACTGTAACTCACCAGTCTTCTCTGTTCATGTAGTTCTCCAGGCAAGAATATTGGAGTAGGTGGAGCCATACGCAATCCAGGGATTGGACTGAACCCTGGTCTCCTGCATTGCAGTTAGATTTTTTACCATCTGAGCTGCCAGGGAAGCCCCTACTTCACCATACTGAATATCAAACACTAATCTCCCCTTTTAGCATTTTAGCCCTGAAGACATAGATATGAATAAAATTGTTTGCTCTCATGGAGGTTTCATGGGTGAGACAGAAAATAAACATGTAAATATATGTCGAGTGATGATAAATAATACATATACATATATATATATTATATGAGAAGGAAATGGCAACACACTCCAGTACTCTTGCCTGAAGAATCACACACACACACATACACACACACACATACACACACACACATATAAACAACCAATAGAAACAGTCAATCATACAAACAGGACAAGGCTGGAGCCTGTCTGAAGGGCTTTGCACAAGGAAGGGAGGTGGGCAAGGCCTCTTTGAGGAGGTGGTATTTGGAGGGAATCAGGCAAAGATCTAGACAGCAAACACAGTGAGTCACTGGTCTTGAGACAGAACCAGCTTGGACATTTGAGGAAAAATAAGGGAATGTGAGTCTAGAGTAATCAGATGGCAAATGATAGGAGAAGGGTTCAGAGAGGGATCCAGGAGCCAGATTATATGCAGCCTGGTAGAAGCCTGCGAAGGTAAGGTACAGCATGGAGGCTATAGCTAGTAATCCTGTATTGCATATTTGAAAGTTGCTGAGAGAAGATATTAAAAGTCTTTGCCAGCCAGCCCTTCAGTAAGCAATTTGAATTTATTCTGAAGGAAGAGAGGCCATAGAGGATCTGGACCACAAGATCTGGTTTACAATTTTAAAAGATCCCTCCAGTTTCTGTGTAGAGACTAGTCTGTATGGGAAAAGAGTAAGGAAATAAGAAAGAAAGGAGTCTACTGAGAGTGTAGGCAAGAGATGGTGGTGACTTGGACCTAGAGTAATAATGTAATTAATAAATAAATGAACAGTACATGCTTTGAGGCTATGTTTGTGGGTTATGTTTTGTTTTGGAAAGTTGTACTATCAGAAGGACTGGGAATCTACTCTAAAAGAAGATTTTCAGGACAGGAATGTGATTACAACACAGACTGAAATATTTCCTAATATTTTATAGAATGTCTCTGTTCTTCTGGAGCTGTCAATTCATTGGTACTAATAGTAATTTTAAGAAAGACATGCCTCTTTCAAAAGATGCATAGAAAAATTTTCAAATGTGAAGAAAATAATGCAAACATCAGTTGGCAAATGGCATATATTTTCATCTCAGAAGTTTAGTTTCATTTTGTTTAAATGTATAAACATTTACTGGGACGCAGTCTGTGCTCACAAAATGTTTGTTTGCATTCAGAGTGAGATGTTAGGGTTCCAAATTTACTATAGAAGGAATAAGAGGTAAACTTTTTGTGTGTGTGTTTTAATTAATGAAAATGTGTGTGGAGAAAAATGCACTTTGCCTTATAAGTATCCATTGCACAAATCAGGGAATGTAGCCAGTTGTAAATCATGGGCTTTGGTCCCAGTCAGATTTGGACTGGTTTCATAGGTCACCTATTTGAGAGGTGTTTGTTCCTCGGTAAGTTATTTAATGTAATCAAGCCTCACGTTTTGCTGAAGAATTGATGCTTTTGAACTGTGGTGCTGGAGAAGGCTCTTGAGAGTCCCTTAGACATCAAGGAGATCAAACCAGTCAATCCTGGAGGAAATCAACCCTGAATACTCATTGGAAGGACTGAGGCTGAACCGCTAATACTTTGGCTACCTCATGTGAAGAGCTGACTCACTGGAAAAGACGCTGATGCTGGGAAAGATCGAAGGTTAAAGGAGAAGGGGTGACAGAGGATGAGATAGTTGGATGGCATCACCAAGTCAATGGATATGAACTTGGGAAAACTCCAGGAGATACTGAGGGGCAGGAAGGGCTGGCGTTCTGCAGTCCATGGGGTCGCAAAGAATCAGACATGACTTAGCAACTGAACAATAACAAGTTATGTAACCTAACTGAGCTTCAGATTTTGTTTTGTTTTACTTTCATTTTAAATACTTTATTTTTTAGAGCAGTTTTAAATTCACAGGAAAGTTGAAGGGAAAGGCACAGAGATTTCTCATAGGCGTCCCATCAGAGTGGGACATCTGTTATGGCTGAGGACCCTACAGTGACATATCATTATCCAAAAGCTTTAGTTTACATTAGAGTTTAGCCTTAGTGGATTTTTACTTTCTGTGGGTTTTGACACATATGACAGATGTACCCATCATCATAACAGCATACCATCTCTTCATCTCTCCCTCCTCCCTAAGCCCGCGGCCACTGATCTTTTTTCTCCACACTTGTGCATTTTTTTTCAGAATGTTGATATTTGGAATCATACAATATGATATCTTTTCAGACTAGCTTCTTTCACTTAGTATATGTGTTGAATTTCCCCCTATGTCTTTTTGTAGCTTGATAGCTCATTTCTTTCTAACTTTGAATAACTTTCCATTGTTGGACTACACCACCGTTTATTGATCCACTCCCTTATTGAAAGACATCTTGGTTGCTTTCATGCTTTGGCAATTCATGAATAAAACTGATGTTGTAAACATCTGTGTGCAGGCTTGTATGTGAACACAGGTTTTCAACTCCTTTAGGAAAACTCTTGTTGAATTGTGTGTGTGTATATATATATATGTATACACACACACACATACATATATAATTTCAGGAGTTTCCTCATGCTCTGTTAAAAAATATTTATTTATTTGGCTGTGCAGGTTCTTAGTTGCAGCATATGGGATCTAGTTCCCTGACCATGAATCGAACCCAGGCCTCTTGCACTGGGAGCACAAAGACTTTGTCCTTGAACCACCAGGGAAGTCCCTCTTCATACTCTTTAAGATATTCTTCATGTCTTGGAAAGAAAGTAGGATTTGAATCCAGAGTCTGCAGTTTGAGACAGTGTTGCCCGGTCATCACCACATTGGGAAAATTAATTCACTTCCCTGAGCTTTACTTTCTAAAATGAAAACAATATTTACCTAATAGTGCTCTAGTTATCTTAAAAGGACTGAATATACTAGTACTGATATTTATTTATGGTTAAAATGGCTGAATATCAGCAATTTTATATAGTTTAGCCTGAATATAGTTAAAAGAAACTATCCCCGAATTTCAAATAAAGAAAAACAAATGAGGTATAAAGGTCTTCTTTTAGGCATCAAGTTATGCTTTAATTCTCTCTCATTAAAAAGTACGGTTAGAACACTTATTAGGTGCCAGATGCTGAAGCACTATCTCAGTGAATGCCCCAAACAACCTTACAGATCAGGAATAACGAACCATCTCGCACCACAGAAGACGAGACTGAGCAACAGATCAAAACCAAAGGATACAACATGTACATGGTCACTCGAGAATTTTCAGCCAAGGCAATCTGACACCACAGTCCAAGTTCTTAGTGATTATACCTCACTGCCTCTTCAGCCAGTTCGATTCCAAGGATGAAAAGGACTTATTTTTAGATGCTAGGAGTCAAAGTTTTTTTTATATAGTTCCCTGTTGCTTTTTCTGAACTGTGCCTAGAATTGAATTAAACCCAACTCATCTGGCTTCAGCCTCTCCCAGTAAGCAAAACAATGTCCCCTGCCGTCCATCGCCACCCCTCCTCCTGTCAGCCCGGCAGATGAGCTTTGATATCCATCACACAAATGCAGAACGTCATTTTGGTTTCTTAACTACAATAGAACAGCCTGTCCACTTTAAAATTTCATTAGGAACTGCACCCTGAGGCTAGGACATGATGAACTCAGGTGATGCATAAATCGGAGGAGGCAGAGAAGTGCTGGGAGGAGGGAGAACCCCACTTACTCTAGAAATGTGAGGAAGAGGGTTTAGTGAGAATGGAAGTCTGAGAAGCAGCATTAAGAGACTCATGAAGACCTAAAGCTCCCATTGCTTCAGAAGGCTGTAATTCACAAGTTCAATAACAAAGGCCACAAGGCTGAAGGTAAAAATAAGAGAAAAAAATAAAGTTCTTTCTGGAAGATTAACTCAAGTTCAGGGATGTCGTTTGTCAGGGGGTACATGGGTGGAGAGCAAGGGAGGAGAAATATATTTTCTCATGCTTCTCAGTAACTGGCACCGTTACTGTAACAGGAGAATGGGAACCATGGTGTAATTGTAGTTCACAGCAGTCTTCTAGATTGGCACAGAACACAATTAGACAGGCCAAATGGAGACTAATTTGCCATTTCTAGTCTGAACCAACTCAAAATCAATGGTCCACTGCAGATTACCCCGTGGGGAACATGGAGGCAAGGGAGACTGGCAGTGGCAAAGTAGGTCGTGGGTGTCTGTGTTCCCCAGCCCACTCCTCTATCCATCAAGCTGATAGGTGCATATAAACAAATAGCAGAAGCAACTGCTCTGTGAATGGCTCATGATTACAGCAAAAGGCATTGTTGAGAAAGGAAATGAGGTCTGAATACGAAGAGATTGCAGTTTTTCTACCAGATGCACTATAGGGATTTGCATGTTCTGTAGCCACTTTCTTAGGGTTTCTTTGCTTCAGCAAAGAGAACAATTCTATTGATTAGCTCACCCATCCTCCTCCACCCTATCCCACAGGTGGTTTTCAAATGTTATTGCACATAAGAACCACCTGGAATAAGTATCTAAATGCATATTTCCTGGCCCCAGGCTCAGAGATGCTGACTAGGTCCATTGGGGTTGAAACCTACACAGCAGTATTTATCAAGCATTGCAGTTTTTTTGATGCATATCATTTGTGAGGCACATTTGGAAATGCAACTCAGGGTAATAGATGTGTATGCATACACATGTACGGGCTTCTCTGGTGGCTCAGGGGTAAAGAAACCACCTGCCAATGCAAGAGACACAGGTTTGATCCCTGGGTTGGGAAGATACCTGGAGAAGGAAATGGCAACTCACTCCAGTTTTCTTGCCTAGGAAGTCCCACGAGCACAGGAGCCTGGCAGGCTATAGTCCATGGGTTCTCAAAAGAGTCAGACAAGACTTAGCAACTAAACAACAAAATACATGTATAGAATTTATATTATTTATATTTGATCTTCTGAAGTAGGGACTGTTTAGCATTCAACATAAAAATATCACAAGAAAGCTTATCTCAGGCTCCCTACTCCCACATCTATGCCTGATTTCCACTGTTCCCAGGATGAGGGCAGGATTGACTGACAATCACAAATGATAAATCTACATTATTGAAGGTAATTTGCTTCTTCCTTTAAGTAATTGGATTTTAGATGTTTCATTGAGAAATAATTGACATACATAACTGTAAGTTTAAGGTGTACGGCTTGATGGTTTGATTTATATATATATTATGAAATATATATACATGTATAGTAAATATATGTATATCTAAACCACAATAGGTTCATTTAACTTTCATGATTACATATAGGTACAATAAAAAGAAAAATAAAAAATATTTTCCTTGCAATGATTCTTAAGATTTACTCTCTTAACAACTATTTGGCACATCTTACAGCAGTTAACTGTGGTCACCATTTCGTATATTACTTCCCTAGTACTTGTTTATCTTATAACTAGAAGTTTGTAATTTTTGAATTTTCTACCTCTGATTCCTCCTCCTCTCAGATTCTTTAAACACTATTTACAACTGAACATTTACCATGTCCTCTAGACTAACTTGTATAGTAGCTAATTTCTGAATACTAATTGCTGATAGAATTAACAGGCAGATTTAGTATGATTTTTCTCTTGATACAATATTTTATATAGTTAATTAATTGGCATAATAAAGTGAAAGGTTTTTATGTTTACTACTCACTTTTCTGTGTTTATTTTTAAGGGCAATTAATCATTCACTGCAGAAATACTTTTAATTAAAATGATTTCTCATTCCCAGCCTCAGAAATATATGAAACAAAAACAAAAGAAATGAGGACGAAAACTGAAAGTTGTGACAGTTCAAGTAGACATCACTCATGTTCTGTGTTAGTTTATGAATTGCTGCATGAAAATAAAGCTAGATGAGTGGTGAATATGGACCAGGTTAATAAATGAAATGATCCTATAATCTCCTTAGGAAAGACATTTATTTATTTTGTTTGAAAATTTAGGAAAAAATATTGTCTCAGATCACACTAAAATCCAAATATAAATATTTTTGAAAAACCTACAGTATTCCTCAATGTGATGGCCACAATCATGCCTTTTTATTCCCTTCTTTATGCATCCAATGCCCTACACGTGGCAAGTGCCCAATAAATGAGTACAGTTATTGAGGAAATTCACTAACTTGGTCTAAGTGAAGAAGATGCAATTTGAATCCATAAAGCAATTTTTAATCATTATAATCTTATCTTTTATTATATTTAGTATCATAAATTAGTAGATACCAATACAAGTTCTACAGTTTATGACTAATAATATAGCTTAATGTTGATTTTAGCTATGTTGACCCTTGGAAGAAAATCGTCCAAGGATCTTCTAAGGATCCTATGGAAAATCTATGACCAACCTAAACAGCATATTAAAAAGCAGAGACATTACTTTACCAATAAAGGGCTGTCTAGTAAAAGCTATGGATTTTCCAGTAGTCATGTATGGATATGAGAGTTGGACTATAAAGAAAGCTGAGCACCAAAGAATTGATGCTTTTGAACTGTGGTGTTGGAGAAGACTTTTAAGAGTCCCTTAGCCATCTGTATGTCTTCTTTGGAGAAATGTCTATTAAGTTCTTTGGCCCATTTTTTGATTGGGTCGTTTATTTTTCTGGAATTGAGCTGTAGAAGTTGCTTGTATATTTTTGAGATTAGTTGTTTGTCTGTTGCTTCATTTGCTATTATTTTCTCCCATTCTGAAGGCTGTCTTTTCAGCTTGCCTATAGTTTCCTTTGTTGTGCAGAAGCTTTTAAGTTTGATTAGGTCCCATTTGTTCATGAGGTACCATTACACGCCAGTCAGAATGGCTGCGATCCAAAAATCCACAAGCAATAAATGCTGGAGAGGGTGCGGAGAGAAGGGAACCCTCTTACACTGTTGGTGGGAATGCAAACTAGTACAGCCACTATGGAGAACAGTATGGAGATTCCTCAAAAAACTGGGAATAGAACTGCCTTATGACCCAGCAATCCCACTGCTGGGCATACACACTGAGAAAACCAGAATTGAAAGGGGCACGTGTACCCCAATGTTCATAGCAGCACTGTTTACAATAGCCAGGACATGGAAGCAACCTAGATGTCCATCCACAGATGAATGGATAAGCAAGCTGTGGTACATATACACGATGGAGTATTACTCAGCCATTAAAAAGAATACATTTGAATCAGTTCTAATGAGGTGGATGGAACTGGAGCCTATTATACAGAGTGAAGTAAGCCAGAAAGAAAAACACAAATACAGTATACTAACGCATATATATGGAATTTAGAAAGATGGTAACAATCACCCCGCTTATGAGACAGCAAAAGAGACACTGATGTATAGAACAGACTTTTGGACTCTGGGACTGGGAGAGGGTGGGACGATTGGGGAGAATAGCATTGAAATATGTATAATATCATATCTGAAACGAGTCAGTCCAGGTACGATGCCCTATAACAGATGCCTGGGACTGGAGCACTGGGATGAACTGGAGGGATGGTGTGGGAAGGGGGAGGGAGGAGGGTTCAGGATGGGGAACACGTGTATTCTGGTGGCGGATCCATCTCGATGTATAGTAAAAGTAATACAATATTGTAAAGTTAAGAAAAATTAAAAAATAATAATAAAAAAAATAAAACTTTATTACACACACACACACACGCACAAAAAGAGTCCCTTAGACTGAAAGGAGATCAAACTTGTCAACCCTAAAGGAAATCAGTCCTGAATATTCATTAGAAGAACTGATGCTGAAGCTGAAGCTCCAATACTTTGGCCACCTAATGCAAAGAACTGACTCATTTGAAAAGATCCTGATGCTGGGAAAGATTGAGGGCAGGAGGAGAAGGGGACAACAGGGGATGAGATGGTTGGATGGCATCACTAACTCAATGGACATGAGTTCTGGTAAACTCTGAGAGTTGGTGACAGACAGGGAGGCCTGGCATGCCGCAGCCCATGGGGCCACAATGAGTCCGACACAACTGAGCAACTGAACTGACTGAAAATATCGATACTCATAGATTTGTGTACAGAGTCTCTAATGTTTGGGGGTTCTCATTCTGCCTGATATGTAAAGGCCACCTCAGGACCCCTTCTTCCCCCATTTGACTGGAATCTTTGCTCACAAACAAAAAGGACAGTGCCCAGGATTAGAAGGTAGCACTGGGTAAGCTGGAGAATAGCCAGAAGTGACCAAGAGATGCAATCCCTGTGGCATCTGAGGGGCTGGAGTGGGTATAGATTTTCAACTTAAATGGGCCTTGCTCCAGTTAGATTACAGGAAAGCAGTATCTCTAAGAATCTTGGTTCTAAATATTTAGAATTTCTTGCACTTATTACTGCATTCTGTACAGAAGGAAGAATGATGAATGACTTAGGACAGGGAAGAAAGATCAAATCTAAATGCCTACAAAAACATATTCTAACAATAGCAAGTTGATTTGCCCTAGAATTCTATATGGGATCAAAACTTAGAGGCATCACTTATCAAGGAAAGTGGGGGTGAGACAAAGTAGTGGTAACAAGAGACTTAAATTAAGAATCTACAGAAGATGCTCCAAAGCCCCCAGGTCCCTGTCTGCATACAGCAAAGAGACACCCGCTCCTTTATAAATTATATAGGAGTTGGGAAGTATTTATGGAGACCAATTAAGGGAGAATCTGGGTTCTAAGGTCAGTAAACACAAAACACAGCTGTGGGCTTCTGGGAAGAAAAAAGTCATTGCATTAAAATTATGTTCTAAATATATTCTAAATAGAGATAATACCAGTCCCCTCCCTCAACCAGCTTCAGAATACTAATCACGAGGCATGTACATCCTCACTCCCTAGGTATAAGAAACAAGAAGAGATTTTCAAGAAAGCTGAAAATGTCTAAGAAATGAGCTATAGAGACTGATAGGTGAAAGACTGATTAACAACAAAAAAAGTGAAAACTGAGTTGTCCCTGATTGTTGTTTGGTCCCTCAGTCATGTGCCACTTTTGCGACCCCATGGACTGCCAGGTTCCTCTGCCCATGGAATTTCCCAGGCACAAATACTGGGGTGGGTTGCCATTTCTTTCTTCAGGGGATCTTTCTGACCCAGGAATCAAATCTGTGTCTTCTGTGTCTCCTGCATCGCAGGTGGATTCTTTACTACTGAGCCACCAGGGAAGCCCCTAATTTACGTTTTCATGTCTCATTCTTCAGTTCAGTCAGTTCAGTTCAGTCACCCATTTGTGTCCGACTCTTTGCAACCCCAATGAACTGCAGTACGCCAGGCTTTCCTGTCTATCAGCAACTCTCGGAGCTTGCTCAAACCCATGTCCATCGAGTCTGTAATGCCATCCAACCATCTCATCCTCTGTCATACCCTTCTCCTCCTACCTTCAATCTTTCCCAGCATTGGGGTCTTTTCCAATGAGTCAGTTCTTCGCATCAGGTAGCCAAAGTACTGGAGTTTCAGCTTCAACAACAGTCCTTTCAATGAACATTCAGGACTGATTTCCTTTAGGACTGACTGGTTGGATCTCCTTGCAGTCCAAGGGACTCTCAAGAGTCTTCTCCAATACCACAGTTCAAAAGCATCAATTTTTTGGTGCTCAGCTTTCTTTATAGTCCAACTCTCACATCCATACATGACTCCTGGAAAAACCATAGCTTTGACTAGATGGACCTTTGTTGACAAAGTAATGTCTCTACTTTTTAATCTGCTGTCTAGCTTTCTCATTCTTAAATATTTATGTATCCATCCATCTGTTCATCCATCCATCCACATAGAGTCACTAGTTAGTTAATAAGCACTTCTAAGAAAAAATAACAAGGTAAATGATTAGGAAACAAACAGAAAAAATAAATTTGAAAGTAAGAAAGTTGAAACATAGAGCAGAAGAATGTTACAACAATACCAAAAAGTCTCCTAGACTAATTCTCAGGGAGATAAGAGAATAAATTGTTCTAGGAAAGAACAAAAAGAGAGGAAAAGCAATATAAACCAAGAAGAGTATAAAAATCAAATGAAATATTGTAAAGTAGTCTTAACATGTGTAATGTAGATATGAAAATGAAAGGAAAGCGTTAAAAGAGAGGGGACAATACTTTAAGAGATTCTAGCCAAAACTTTTTCAAATGTGATTTCTAAAATATCAAGCAACACATTCAGGAAAATTTATAAGGTCCCAGAGGTACAAATGCAAAGAATACTACATGTAGCCATATCAGAGTAAAACTTCAGAAAACCAAGGAAAAAGAAAAAATCTTAAAAATAGCCAGAGGAAAAGGATACATTACCTTCAAAGGAGAAACTATAAGATTGACAGTTCCTTTTTGGAACAGAAAAAATGGAAATCAGAGGACAACATAATGATATTATAAATGCTAAATGTATAATTCTCAATGTGGAATTTTATACCCAGTGAAAATAAACTTCAGAAAGATGAAACAGACTTCCTACAAAATTTTAAACTAAGAGATTTAATCACCAGCATATCCACAAAGAAATAAATTCTAATAAGGGGTTTTCATGAAGAAGAAAATATATCTCAGATGCATAGTAATAATGAAGAAGGGACAGTGGTTTCTCTTTGGGTAAAAAAATAAATGGTTTTTAACTGTTTTAAACTGTAACAAGAAATGTCCTATGAACTTTGGCATAGGTAAGAATTAAAACACATGAGAACAACATAAAAGTCAACAGGAAAATAAAGTATTTGCATTATGGACAGTAAAAAAATAATTATTAGATAGATTGATATGTGAAGGTGGATGCTGTAACCTTTGAAGTAATATATATGAGAAAAAATTAAAAATTATAATAAAGCAAATAGAATAATAAAAGATATACTTGATAATTCAAAAAGAATGAAATTATAGAGGGATAAGACCAGAAAAAATTAGACAAATATGAAACCAAAAAATCCACTGCAGGTACAAAAATTAGCATATCAGAAATGACATTAAATGTCATGGACAAAATACTTTATTAATGTATAAAATTATTACACTAGGTTACAGAATGCAAGTTTTCTTACAAATGACACATTTTAAAATAAGGATACAGAATTTTTTAAATGAAAGGGTGGAAAATATTTCATGTAAACACTAAGAAAAAATAGAAAACAGGTATAACTAATATCAGAAAAATGGACTTTAAGGTAAAAATATTACTAAACAGAAAGAAAAACATTTCATAACAAAAAAGGGTCCACTCTACCTGAAAATGTACTAATTTGCATGTATCCAAGAAGGTACTTTCAAACTGTGGTGTCAGAGGAGACTCTTGAGAGACCCTTGGATGGCAAGGAGATTCAACCAGTCAATCCTGAAGGAAATCAGTCCTGAATATTCATTGGAAGGACTGATGCTGAAGCAGAAGCTCCAATACTTTGGCCATCTGGTGGGAAGAGCTGACTCATTGGAAAAGCCCCCAATGCTGGGAAAGATTGAAGTTGGGAGGAGAAGGGGACAACAGAGAATGAGACGGTTGGATGGCATCACTGACTTGATGGACATGAGTTTGATCAAGCTTCGGGAGTTGGTAATGGACAGGGAAGCAGTCCATGCGGTCGCAAAGAGTCAGACATGACTGAATGACTGAACTGAACTGAACTAAAAAGGTAGCCTGAGTAAGTATCACACAAAAGTGAATGTGCAGAAAGAATAAATAAATAAAAAATCATAGTTGGAGATTTTAACACATTCCTTTTGATACCTAGCAAAAAACAGATATAAAAATCAGCAAGCATAAAAGAGATTTGCACACATTATTAACAGAATTACTTTAGTTGACATGCATAGAACATTGCATCCAAAAATTGAAAAATTCATATTTTAAATGTGCACATAGGATATGTTCCAAAATAAATCATATACTGAGCCATAAAGCATGTCTGAAAAAGTTTCAAAGGATTGATATCATACAAAGCATATTCTCTTATCATATTCTTAAGCTAGAAGTCACTAGCAAAAAGTTTGTCAGAAAATCCCCAAATGCTTGGATGTAAATAATACATTTCCAAATCATAATGGAAATTAGGATGTATTTTGAACTAAATGATAATGAAAACAAAATATAGCAATATTTTTGTAATACAGCTAAAGCTATGGTTAGAAATATATAGCCTTAAATGTATTTATTAGAAAACAGGAAATACTGAAAATCAATTTAAACATCATGTAAACAAAGTGGAAACAGAAGAGCAAATGAAGCAGATGAAATAAAGTAATGAAATTAAGAGTAAAAATCTATAAAGTAAAAAACAAATATAGAATAAAAATGACATAAAACAAAAAGTTATTCTCTGAAAAGGACAGTAAAAATGATAAAAATTTTAGAGAGATTGAACAAAAAAAAGAGATGTCAATAAAATACATATTACTAACATGACACCACCATTGATCTACAGATATTACAAAGAAATTAAGAAGACAATCTGAATTTGTGCAAATGAATTTGAAAATTTAAAAGAAATAAATTCCTGATAAAGAGGAACTTGCCAAAGATAATGTGAGACATAAAAAAATTAATTATTTATTTATGCATGTAAAAACCAACCTCTAATTTAATACTCTACTACATGAAAAATTTCAGGCCCAAATAGTTTCACCTGTAAATTTTTCCAAATTTTAATGGAAGAACTAATGCTCATCTTTCATAAAGTTTTCCAGAGAATAGATAGAGAACACTTCCCAATACAATTTTTAAAAGTGATTTTAGAGGGCATCAAATGACTTTCAAGGATACCAGAATTGAAAGACAAAATAGAGGCATTTTATCTTATGAATATAGTTGAAAAATTTTAAACAGAATATTAATGAACCAAATTCAGAACTAAATCATAATGTCCAAGTAAAGTTTATTCCAAAGATACAAAGACTGTTTCAAGATTTAAAAAATTAATCAGTGCAATTTATCACATTAGTAGAATATAAAAGAAAACCACATGATCATCTTAATGAATGAAAAGGAAGTATTTAATAGAAATCAACATCAATTAATGATTATGAAAAACTTCAATTTTTCTTTTCATTCTTAGGAAGAGAATTTTCTTTATATGATAAAGATTATGTTTTTAAAAACCCTAAAACAAATACTAGAGAAAACTGGAAGAAGATAAGAATGCCTGCTTATTCCAATTCAATTTATTATTGTAACAATGGTTCTAGCCAGTGCAAGGTACAAAAAAATAAATAAAAATTCTAAGTATTAGGAAAAGAAAAAACAACAATAATTGTTATGGGCAGATAGCATGATTATGCATTGGACATTCAAAAATAATATGCAGATAGCCTTTGGAATTAAAATGTAAATTAAGCAAGGTAACAATATCAAAATATGAAGTACCAATTGTATTTTATTCCATATCAACAAGAATCAATTAGAACATAAAAAAGAAGTCATACTATTTACAAAAGCAGGAAAGAAACATCAGTTAGTAACAAATGTAGTAAAAGTTATTGAAAACCTCTATACATAAGACTAGAAATATTATAGACAAATATTTACGATGATCTATGAAATGTGGGAATAAAGTACTTATAGATTAGAAGAAATAATATTGTAAAGATGTCAATTCTTTCCAAATTGGTCTCTATATTCAAAGACATTTCAATTAAAATCAAAGGAACTGTTCTAAGGAAGAGTAGTAAGCTCTTTCTAAAATTTATGTGGGTAATACATGATATTTAAATAGACATTCTTAAAGAGAAAGAACAAAATTGAAAATTTGTAGTAACGGATACTGCAATACTGTTTCTTAACAGAGCTACAGTATTGGCATAAGACATTTCTCCAAAGAAGAAAATGTAAATAACCTTACATGGTGAATACTTCAGAAAATGCTCAACGTATTAATCATCAGGGAAACACAAACTAAAGCCACAATAAGATATCATCTAACACCTGTAGGGATGGTTATTATAAAAGAAAAGACACGTTCTGGCTATTGTAAACAGTGCTGCTATGAACATTGGGGTACACGTGTCTCTTTCAATTCTGGTTTTCTCAGTGTGTATGCCCAGCAGTGGGATTGCTGGATCATAAGGCAGTTCTATTTCCAGTTTTTTGAGGAATCTCCATACTGTTCTCCATAGTGGCTGTACTAGTTTGCATTCCCACCAACAGTGTAAGAGGGTTCCCTTCTCTCCGCACCCTCTCCAGCATTTATTGATTGTGGACTTTTGGATCGCAGCCATTCTGACTGGCGTGAAATGGTACCTCATAGTGGTTTTGATTTGCATTTCTCTGATAATGAGTGATGTTGAGCATCTTTAATGTGTTTGTTAGCCATCTGTATGTCTTCTTTGGAGAAATGTCTATTTAGTTCTTTGGCCCATTTTTTGATTGGGTCGTTTATTTTTCTGGAATTGAGCTGTAGAAGTTGCTTGTATATTTTTGAGATTAGTTGTTTGTCTGTTGCTTCATTTGCTATTATTTTCTCCCATTCTGAAGGCTGTCTTTTCACCTTGCTTATAGTTTCCTTTGTTGTGCAGAAGCTTTTAAGTTTGATTAGGTCCCATTTGTTCATTTTTGATTTTATTTCCGATATTCTGGGAGGTGGATCATAGAGGATCCTGCTGTGATGTAAGTCAGAGAGTGTTTTGCCTATGTTTTCCTCTAGGAGTTTTATGGTTTCTGGTCTTACATTTAGCTCTTTAATCCATTTTGAGTTTATTTTTGTGTATGGTGTTAGAAAGTGTTCTAGTTTCATTCTTTTACAAGTGTTCGACCAGTTTTCCCAGCACCACTTGTTAAAAAGATTGTCTTTAATCCATTGTATATTCTTGCCTCCTTTGTCAAAGATAAGGTGACCATATGTGCGTGGATTTATCTCTGGGCTTTCTATTTTGTTCCATTGATCTTTATTTCTGTCTTTGTGCCAGTACCATACTGTCTTGATGACTGTGGCTTTGTAGTAGAGCCTGAAGTCAGGCAGGTTGATTCCTCCAGTTCCGTTCTTCTTTCTCAAGATAGCTTTGGCTATTCGAGGTTTTTTGTATTTCCATACAAATTGAGAAATTATTTGTTATGTCCATCCACAGATGAATGGATAAGAAAGCTGTGGTACATATACATAATGGAGTATTACTCAGCCATTAAAAAGAATACATTTGAATCAGTTCTAAGGAGGTGGATGGAACTGGAGCCTATTATACAGAGTGAAGTAAGCCAGAAACAAAAACACAAATACAGTATACTAACGCATATATATGGAATTTAGAAAGATGGTAAAAATAACCCTATTTATGAGACAGCAAAAGAGACATTGATGTATAGAACAGACTTTTGGACTCTGGGACCGGGAGAGGGTGGGATGATTGGGGAGAATAGCATTGAAATATGTATAATATCATATCTGAAATGAGTCGCCAGTTCAGGTACGATGCCCGATAACAGATGCCTGGGGCTGGAGCACTGGGACGACCTGGAGGGATGGTGTGGGGAGGGGGGAGGGAGGAGGGTTCAGGATGGGGAACACATGTATACTGGTGGCGGATCCATCTCGATGTATAGTAAAAGCAATACAATATTGTAAAGTTAAGCAAAATAAAAAAATAATAATAATTAAGAAAAGACAACATGTGTTGATTAGGATATGGAGAAGCAAGAACACTTGCACACTGTTGGTGGCATTGCAAAGTAGTACTGCTGCTATGAAAAACAGTACAGAAGTGCCTCAAAAAATTAAGAATAGAACTATCATATGATCCACTTGATCCACTTGATTGATATATGATCCACATATATCAATTCCACTTCTAATGTTTATTTACAGTAATTAAAATCAGGATCCCAAAGACATATTCCCACTCTCATATTTACCAGGGCAGTGTTCACAATGGCCAATATATAGAAGCAATGTAAATGTTCATGACAAATGAATAAATAAAGAAAATCAGAATTCTATAAGGTATAGATATTACTCCCACAAAGAGGTAAAACCAATGCTCACCCTTTTATTCGGAGGTTTTGCTTAAGGTCTTGGTTTCAAAGAGTAAACATGGAAAGAAGAAAAAGTAGCTTTACAGTACAGAAATCTTGCAAACTGTACCTTAGACAGGTCCTCAAGGTTAATATCAGTGATGTCATTACTTACCTATACACTTGATGTGATAGCTCAGCTGGTAAAGAACCCACCTGCAATGCAGGAGACCTGGGTTTGATCCCTGTGTTGGGAAGATCCCCTGGAGAAAAGAAAGACCACCCATTCCAGTATTCTGGCCTGGAGAATTTCATGGACTGTATAGTCTGGGGTTGCAAAGAGTGGGACAGGACTGAGTGACTTGCACCTTCACTTTGATATGATATGTGGGAAACAGTACTTCACCTCTGTAATCCTCCTCTCTAAAATATAGTTTAACCGTGAGATAAAACACCAGGCAAGCCCAAATTGAGGGACGTTTTACAGAATATCTGTCAGTAACCCTCAAGGTCATCACCAGTGCTTTCGAGGCCATCAAAAATAAAAAATACTTGAGACACTGTCACGGTCCAGAAAAGCTTAAAGGCACATGATAATATAATATTGTATCCTAGATGAAATCCTAGCATACAAAAATCAGGTTATGGAAGAAATTAATTAAAAATGAATAAAGTATGAGGTTTATTTAATAATAATATATCAGTGTTGGTTCATTGCTTATAATAAATATAGCCTACTCATGTAAGATGTTACTGTAAAAGAAATCGGATATGGTGCATTCAAGAATTCTCTATACTATCCTTGAATTTTTTTGCAAGTCTAGAAGAAATTCCAAATAAAGCAATTATTTCAATTAAAAAAAATCACTAAGACATTTGATAAGTAGCAAAAATCCCCAAGGGATATAATTGCTTATATAATCAAAGAAAAATATAAGAAAACTGTATGATACATTTAGATTTCTAGTCATTATACTCCACCCTCCCCAAAAGAGAAAATTAGGGGAGGAAACCATCAAATAATTCATTCAAAGTAAAACTTTCTAGAACTGAAGAACATTACTTCAGATTCAAAGAGACCAACAAGCAAAAAGAAAAATTAAAGGGGAAAAAAGAGAATCCCTCTTCCATGGTGGTCCAGTGGTTAAGATTTTGCCTTTCAATGCAGAGGTTACAGGTTCAATCCCTTGTCGGGGAGCTAAGATTCCCATGTGAAAGTGAAAGTGTCAGTCACTCAGTCGTGTCTGACTCTGAATGATCCCCATGGACTATAGTCTGCCAGGCTTTTCTGTCCGTGGGATTTTCCAGGCAAGAATACTAGAGTGGGTTGCCATTCCCTTCTCCGGGGAATCTTCCTGACTCGGGTTGAACCCAGGGTCTCCTACACTGCAGTCATACTCTTTACCGTCTGAGCCACCAGGGAAGCCCCAGAAGATCCCACATACACTGGGGCCAAACAACCAAAATATAAAACAGAAGTGATATTGTAACAAACTCAAAAGGCTTTTAAAAGGGTCCATTTTAAAATGGAAAAATTCCACATTTTTTCTAATCAAAAAATAGAAATTTAAGGGGAAAAAAAAAAACAAAACACAAGGAGTAGGACTTCCCTGGCAGTCCTGTGATTAGGAATCTGAGAGCCTTTCCACTGCTGGGGGCTGGGATTGTATCTGTAATGTTCAACAAGACTGCATGGTATATATCATTTTTTATGGTCATTAAAAACCAATATAATGAATATGAAATTAACCAAATGTCAAAAATACTATGTTTTCTGGGTAAGAGAAATGAAAGAAAGATTTAATAGAAATATCACAATAGATAATGTATTGACAATGGCTACATTTGTTGAATTAAGAGACTGCAGTATAAACATAAAAGATATACATATTAGGTTAAAAATAAGTAAACAGCCTAAAGTGTTGAAATTAGTTTTCTGTAGAAGACAAGAAATTAGTTTTCTGTAGAACACAAGAAATGTTCTACACAAGTTTTGTAGAACACAAAAAATAAAAACTATGCCCATGTGTTTACTTAGATAAAAAATAATTAACAAAAGAATCTGCTGCAATGAATGAAACCTGGGTTCAATTTCCGGGTCAGGAGGGAATGGCGACCCACTCTAGTAGTCTTGCCTGGAGAATTCTACGGACAGAGGAGCCTGGTGGGTTATAGTCCATGAAGTCGAATATAGTTGGGCATGACTGAGGAAATAACAGACAAAATTAATACAAAACAAAAATAATATTACATTTAGTGATTTCTCTATGAAAGGCTTACCTATAATTTGTCGTGGCATATTAGTTGAAAAACAAGTGGAAATATTTCATTTTTATTCACAGTAAACCAGAATGTTTCCTCGGAGCTCAGATGAATGTAATTTCATATGATCAGTCCAGCTAATGAACCAGAATATCTTCAACAGTCATATGGAAACCATACTTGTTACTTTTTAAATGGTGAGACTGTCAGGTGACATGTAAGTATTAATGATTTTTTTGTCCTGCTGAACATTCATTTACCTAATATTTTAAAAAATTAGCCTGAGCACTTCTGCAGAGTAATGGTGAGCCCTTTTTTTGAACACAATACTGTGCATGAAATTTTCTTTAAGGTTTATAGGTATTTCTATGCCTGACAGGGACAAACTTTTGATAGAATCTACTTATTCCCTCTGAAACCTGTATTTAATCACTGAAACTCTATTTTGTCCTTAAGCATCAGATAATTGGACTCATTAAGTGATGTATCAGAGAAGAACAAGGTTTCTAATTATGTTTACAATGAAATATATGAGTTAATAAGTAAAATGTGATAGTAGTCTATTAAAATGATTAAGAACTTCTAGAATAGAGCATGCCACATCAGGTATATTAGCATGCACTTTTACACATCAGCATCACTACATGTATTATGTTAAGACTAGTCTTTGGGATTCAAACCAATAACCAATGGACCCAGTAAAATGTAAATATTATAATATATGAAAGACAGAAAAGCCCAAAGATTGCTTGATGCAAACTTTAAGATGTAACATATTCTCATCTCTGAGCTTTTGACATTCATGCAGATGAGACTTCCACACGTGTTTTTTGTTTTTAAAAACAACAGAAGACACCTTACATATGCAGAGCCATAGTTGAGGGATAATCTTGTAAGCTGTCCCTTAGTGGAACTGCCTGCCAAGAGAAGGGGTCAGGCCAGGACCAAGGTGGAGAGTTTCTCCGTGTGGTCAGTAAGGAAGAAGCTTTGACTTTTTCCTTCTAAGCTGTCAAATTTTGTTTCAAGGTCATGCTTCTTCTAGAAATATGGTGTCCTATATTTGGAAGGTTGAAGTTCAGTGTGTTTGTAGGCTAAATAAATCAGCTAAAGCTGCTGCCATCTGGGCATGAGTTTCTTTATCTACTTTTTGTAATTTACCTGGAAAACTTTAAAAAAAATGTAATGACATCGAACTTACTTTACGTTTAGCAGTGTCTACTAGCACTGCTGGGGCTTCCTTGATCGCTCAGTTGGTAAAGAATCCACGTGCAATGCAGGAGATCCCCTTTGGATTCTTGGATTGGGAAGATCCACAGGAGAAGGGATAGACTGACTACCTAATCTAGTATTCCTGAGATTCCCTTGTGGCTTAGCTGATAAAGAATCCACCTGCCATGTGGGAGATCTGGGTTCGATCCCTGGGTTGGGAAGATCCCTTGGAGAAGGGAAAGGCTACCCATTCCAATATTCTGGCCTGGAGAATTGCCTGGGCTATACAGTCCATTGGGTCACAAAGATTGGGACATGACTGAGCGACTTTCACTAGCACCCTTGCAGATATATACTTCCAATGAAATACTCTGAATTTCATCTTTAAATGTATTCATACTATTTTCTGTTTATACACATATGTTAGAAAAGAGTACAAGAATTACAGTTGGAGGATTTGAGCTTAAAACCCTTTTCTACCATTTCTTGACAATATGACCTTGGGCAAATTGCTTAAATCTTAAAATAGCTATAAAAGACATTGATTTACCTAATGGCAAAAGAGAGTTTCCAATGAGAAAATATGTTTCAGAGCATTCATAAAAGATGAAGCACTGGTAAATACCAGTTATTTTTCTTCTTTCACTGGTTAGTTCATTTTCAGCTCCGTTTACCTTCTCTCCTTCTCAGGAGGAATTCATATTCTTTCGAACTGTCCCCGAAGGCTCATTACTGTTGGAGGCCATGTCAGTGTAGTTCCAGCTATGGGACTCCCAGCAACGTTTTCTATTTCCCATTCGTCTTTTCTCTTATTTCTTTGAGTCATATGTTTTCATTTTCTCCTGATGGACTTCATTTCATCTATTTCTTGTCTCCTATTCACTGCTAAAAATACTCACTATTCCACCTAGATCTTTGAAACATTTGTCTTATTTCCTCCAGTATTTTCCCAGCAGCACAATGAACAGACACTTTGAAAACCTAACTTGTAAAGGAATGGCTTGTGTTCAGTTAAAAGTTTTGTGGTTTGGTACTTAAAAAGAGTTCCACAGCTTTCCCGGGGACTCTAAAATGTCTAACCTGCTCTGCTCATGTATCATTGACCCAGTGGTCACTCATGGGGGTCACCCAAGACGGCCCCTAGCTCTTAAGGTGCTCACATTCTGTCTGGACTTTGTAGACTCCAGTTCCCTTGATATTTTCTGGACTAGATACTTCTCTTACTTACGTGTCTTAAACACCAATGCTAAAGGTTCTGGAAATCTCCTCTTCTGGCTCTTGCTGCTCCTGTTCACCTTTCACAGACTACCCATCTAACTCCGCTTATTGGAATTTAGCTCTGACAGTTGTCTTCATCACAACCCATGCTAACTCCAGCTTATTGGAATTTAAGCTCTGACAGTTGTCTTCATTACTAGTGCCCTGATCATAGGCACACACACACACACACACACACACACACACACACACACACACATAAAATTTATGTTAAATGACCAAGGTATTATTAAATTTAACAAGTAAATAGTGAAAGGGACTAGAAAAGTTCTCTATTCCAATCACGTTACAAATTTGTGAGGTCACTGAGAATTCATCCATGTCTAATGGTCTCCTAAAGAGATTTCACAACCACCTCTATAATCTGTTCCAATGTTTAACAACTTTCATTCCTTAGACATTTCTCTCTTTCTTAAAAAAAGAAATAAAGGAAACCTGCAGAGTGTGTGAATAATTCATTTGCTTTTGCATTTACATACTTTCCCATTTGGTTGGATTTCCTGGTTTTGACTTTTCAGCATTTTCAGCTTTGGTTGTTCTTGAATTAATGCTGAAATGAATATGGGTGCAGATATGCTAAAAAAAAAAAAAAAAAAAGGAGAGGATCCTTACTCATGCACAAGGCTTTCAATACTGAAGTGCAGTCGAAGATATTTCTCCCATAGGAAGATAAAACATGCAGAGGTGAAACTTAATAGCTTGATACTGAAATGGCCAACAGCCACACAAAACTACTCATATTTTACTTATTTTTTGATCCAATTTTTCACCTTTTTAAGCCAATTTAGGGTATACAATACTGTGTGCAACATTCTTTCCATGGTGACAGGAAGGACTTCAGCAAATATATATTTTATAGGAAACGGGAAAAAGTGGTCTCTTAGTTCTACGTCTCTCCCTTCTAATTTGGATTAGGAGGTGGAATTAAAAAACTAAAATCTGGTTGGTATGAGCAGCGGGACTCAGCTAGTCTGCCATGATCAGAGTAAAATCCATATTATAGAATACTCGTTTTATAGAAAGAGATAATAAGGGTTAGTTGCTCAGTCATGCCCAACTCTTTGCGACCCTATGGATTACAGCCCACCAGGCTCCTCTGTCTAGGCAAGAATGTTGGAGTGGGTTGCCATTTAGAAAGATCAGACATTAATAATCATAGATATTCAAGACATTCAACTCCAAAATATCTCCCAAGTAAATTTCTTCAGCTTTCCTGTTTTTGCCTTGACAGAGGATTTCCTGATGAAAAGAGACATAAACTTTATCCCAGAACATCAGACACTTTTAAACCAGTGCACACTCTCCCTTTCAAGGGCAATGATTGTGTGGGAAATGGTAGCACACTTGCATGGAAAAAAATATTCTCTCCTATAAGCCAATCCACCACACACTTCTTTTAATTATTTTCCCCACACCGCATGGTATGTGGGGACTTAGTACCCCAACCAAGATCAAACCCACACCCCCTGCATTGGAAGCATGGAATCTTAACCGCTGAACCACCCAGGAAGTCCCCCCACCAAGTATTTCTGATTTAACTTCTTTGCCTATGTTTTCCCATATGAGTCAAGCAAAGGCTATTTGAATTGGAAGTTCTGAGCTTTCACCTACCTGGACCTTGGAGACATAACTGATGTTTTGCTTTCACATTCAAGAAAAAAACCTTCCCGATTCCTTTGAGCAAATCAACAATAGATGGGAAATGTAGGACACGTTTTTTTGTGACATTTACATGCTGAGTGGCTCTGAATATTGCTATAATGACTTAACTGAGTCAAATAATGAACAGTTTCCACCCAAGGAGCACACGATTTTTTTCTCCAAATAAAAATAAGTTTAGCTTTAACAATTTTTGATTATTGTGTGGTAGGCTTTCTATAATGTAGATTATCACAAAATTTTAACACTGAACTACTTTTCTTCTTGACACCCAAGGAGCCTGACTTCTTGGAAACAGAAATTCATTTTAAAATTAGGCTAAATAAAACTACATGAAAAAGAGGGAAAAATGAAAAGTTGTCATTCTATCATACTTGAAAGCAAACTATAAATGAATTTGGGATCTCTCTGCATTCCTATTCCCTTCTGTTAGGGCAGATAATCAAATATTAGCACCAATTTCGGGGGTAAGTTGGAAATACTATAAAAATATGGTTGTTTTTTTTTTAGGGTTTCCTGGCTGATTAAGTACCACAGAATCAAAAATGGCCATGGCATAAATCCTTCTAGGTGAAAATGTCTGACCATTACTAAGCTATCAAGAGCCCACCCAACTGTCCCTGAGAAAGAACCCAGCATGGCAAAGAGGAAAGATTAGCATGGAAATCCATGTCTGGGGTTCTGATGTCATTATAAATTATCCATTCCTGTCTATCATACTTTTTATTATTACCACATAAGTGTATGATTTAGAAATTGGATCAATAACCAGTAATTCCATTTGATGCCCAATACATCATTATTTTTAAGTGCTATCAGTGTGTCTCTGTGTGTGAAGTGTGTATATATGTGGGAGTGTATGCGTCATGCTTTTAATACAAATTTAAAAAGTAATTTGAGTATTTCTCCTTGTAGTATGGGGACTTACTGGTTTCCTTGCTGCATTTACATTTCAAACATCAAAATAACCAGATTTTTATTTTTGACATTAAGTTATAAGTAATGTGACATTAATTAAAAAAAAATGTCATTCTACTTCTAAAAACCTGCCCTAAAGGAATTCATCATTGCTCTGGATCAGGTATTTAGAGAACAGATAATATACTTTGGTTGACAAGTTACCAGATCAGAAATGCAAGGTATGGACCTAATAGAGCAAGCCTGGCCTCGGAACAGGAAGTAGAAATTGGGTTTGATTTTGGGTTGTCCTCCTTTGTGGATCATATATTCTAAATGTGGGAGGAAAAGGTATAAGTGCATATTTGGGGGCCAAAAGGATGAATAGTGGCAGAGACTAAGAACTGTCAAGCAAAGATTCATGCTTAAAAAAAATTGCTCAGTAGAGGCTGCCCATTTAGGAAATTTGCCAGCCTTTTTTGCACAAACTGGGGCATATAACTAATTCTTGCTGGTGGAATATGAGCAGAAATGAAGTATGCCCATTAAAGGTTCAGGTGACCACACAAGTTTTTCCTGTACTCTTTCTTCTCCCATTAGCTACCTGGGTGGGGGAGAGTCTGCAAAACACCCAAGGCCTTATGAGATGTCAAGTCCAAAAGGCCAAAGATGCCTGAGTTCATGAATAACAACCACAAGGAAAGCTGCCCTCAGTTAGAAACATCTGTTTTAGATTCAAAGTCCTACGAGTTTGACCATATTTAATTTGGGGGTTTTGCTTGGTTATAGTAGCTAATATTACCGTAATGCATCATACCACTTGATTTACAAAAGTCATTCTGAATATGTTTTGCAATTTCTTCTAACGCTAAGTAAAACTCTAGGGGGTGTGTGTGTGTGTGTGTGTGTGTGTGTCCACTCATGCTCAGTTGCTCAGTTGTGTCCAAGTCTTTGTGACCTCATGGACTATAGCTCACCAGGCTCCTCTGTCCATGGGACTTCCCAAGAAAGAATACTGGAGTAGGTTGCCATTTCCTCTTCCAGGGGATCTTCTCAACCTGGAGATTCAACCTATGTCTCCTGTGTCTCCTGCATTGGCAGGTGGATTCATTTTGTCCAATTAGTAATATCGATTAAGTACTAAATATAGGCCAAATTATTAATACATCAATTTTTCTTTAGGAAGATAGATTTAAAGATAGATTAAACTATCAGATAATATTACAAGCCTAAAAATTATCTATTCTGAAGAGTCAAGAAAGAGTAAATTTGATCCTAAAATGTATTTTGTTCTATTTTTCAAGTTCAGCCCTTACCTTTACTTCCCTCTTCCCATCCATCTACCACTGGGATGACATTGTCATTCCTTCTGGTACCAGAAACTAATTTTGCCATTTGAGGAAACCGGGAGGGGATGACGTCTTTTCCTTGATGCTTACCCACTGCTAATCTGCACAAATCCTGATAAATCCTTTCAATGTCAATGGGATGAGGTTGATCCTCCATGTGGCTTTCCATTACTAGCAAATTAAAATGCCTTTTGGGATCTGATTTCATCCCATAAGTCGTTTAAATACTGTATGGAGAACAGGTTTAACCTCAATACTAATCTCTTTGTATCTGTACTGAAAATCACCAATGTGTACTCTGAATTTCCTGAAATTCTCTGCACTCTTGATATCCAAAAGGAAAAAATATTAATATATGTTTCTTGATAAGAGTCACACACAAATCCAATTAAATAAATTCTCATAACTTCATAAGGGTAATATCTTTCACTCTCAAATAAAAACTCAAGTCAACTTAGGAAACAGAAAATAAGAAAATGTTTTTAAACTATGCTTTCAGTTTGGATAATTTACTGACAGACTCGCTATGCCTCTAAGTCTCCTGTGTTGGCTGTAAAAATAATTTCTGAAGCTTCTAAGACACCCATTTGAAATTAACTGAACTGTTACTAATTCTCTTGATCTTAAGAAGGCTGAAATTAAGACTAAGCCCCCTTATATTTTATTAAAATAATACTATTACTAAGGGTTTGCATTTCCAAATCTCTGTTAAAAACATGTTTCCCACAGAATTGCAAAATACCTAACAAATCTATTTTGTCACATTCCTGCCAGATGGAGAGGAATAGTTATCTTCAGAATAAGTCTCTCAGTCAGAGAATTGAATAAAAGACTCATAGTCAAGTAAATCTCTTCCATTTCCTTCTTGCCTCTGCCAGCACCTTGCTGCCTCCTTCAACATTGCTCCAGGTGATTTGTGCCTCAGAGGTTCTGGTCCAGTAGAATTGCAAAATGGGTTTTGCCAGGAGCACTTTTCCCCTTTCATTTGAAAGGAAATTGCAACCACACATTTCTGACTCATTTACGCTTACATCATCAATATTTTTGCTTCTGGGAGCTATCCGATGTCCAGCTAGACTAGGTTACCTTTTAATGAGCTTTTAAAATACATTTTCCCTAAAAAGCAGGAAATCACAGAGTGCTTATCATCTCATTTATTATGCAAAGTAAGCAAGTTAAAATGTATAGTCATAATTTTAAGTCATATTCAAGGTCTATTTTTTCCCCATAAAATCTATTCCCTCAAATTTATAAAGCATATGCTGTTATGGTTTGCCTCATGATTTTCATCTGTGCCCTTCCTTTGGGCATTTCTGACAAATATGGAACTCACTCTTTATGGTTCAGGTCAGATATTTCAGTTGTCTAAATATCAGATACCACATATTGTAATCAAATGTGGGGCCCAGATACTCAATGCTCAGAAGTTAATAAAGAGATCAGGTTGGTGGAAAGGAAAGTTTGCTTTATTTTGAATGCTAGCCACTGGCAGGGAGGGTAGATGCCTCTCCAAAGGCCGAACTGCCCCCACTGGCAATAAGTGGGCAAGAGCTTTTAGAGACAGAGGAAGGGGCTTCCACTGGACAGAGCAGTCAGCTCTGACAGTCATCTTGAAATTGGTTATCAGTAGTCAGACCAACATCATCATGATTGTTTTAAGTACAGTTCCCCTTTCCTTGAGGCCAGTTCTTGGAATTGGCAGCTTATGTCATGGCTATAGTCTGGTCATCATGTAATTAAATTCTCCACCTGGTGGGGATTTCAGTATCTATGAGACAGCTCACAGTATATGGTTCAGAATATCATCTATAGCCATTGAGAAGGAACTAAAAAAGTCTTTTGGGCTTCCCCTGGTGGCTCAGCTGGTAAAGAATCCACCTATAACAGGAGACCTGGGTTCAATCCTTAGCTTGGACAGATCCCCTGGAGAAAGGAATGGCTACCCACTCCTGGAGAATTCCATGGACTGTATAGTCCATGGGGTCACAAAGAGTTGGACACAACTGAGTGACTTTCACTCACTTCACAAAGGTCTTTATGCTTAATGGCTAAACTCTTTTTATTTAGTCTTATTGGACTGTTTTCCTTTGTTTCTGCGTTTTCTCACTTCTCTGATTAAGCTTATCCTTTGGCTAAAGTTTTTCTACAGACAAGAGGCAGACTGAAGACACAGTGGGGCAAGGACCAGAGGATCATGCTCAGTTTCAATGCCATGGTTCCTTCAAATCTTGAATTCATATTTGAGTAAAGTTGTCCAGGACAGTCACTTTTTTTTTTTAAGGTCAGATCACTGGGCTTCATTCAACTCCTCCTTCTTTTTCATTCTTTACCTCAGCCAGCTTTCCACACCTGGCCTCCAGCAAGATGGTTGCTCTTTCAGCATTACTGTATCTGAGCCACTGTATCCCTGATGAGGTGGTTAGGGATGACAGAAAGGAGATGAGAGGAAATTAAATTACCCAGAGTCACAGCAGGCATTTATAGGTGGTAGAATTTCAGTCCAATGAACAGTTTCATTCCCTGGTTATCAAAGGGGAATGGAATTCTTCATTGTTTTAATCCATCTCAATAGATAACTAATCAACCCAATTGAAACTTCTTTTTTTTTTTTTTTTCTCAAGAAGAAACAGTTTTCCATATCTATTTAAATGAGTCTGAACTGAGAATTAGAAAGCCTGGATTCTAATTTCTACCATTTGATTATCATTGAGACTTAGTGCTGCTGCTGCTGCTAAGTCGCTTCAGTCGTGTCCGACTCTGTGCGACCCCAGAGACGGAAGCCCACCAGGCTCCCCCGTCCTTGGGATTCTCCAGGCAAGAACACTGGAGTGGGTTGCCATTTCCTTCTCCAATGCATGAAAGTGAAGAGTAAAAGGGAAGTCGTTCAGTCATGTCTGACTCTTAGCGACCCCATGGACTGCAGCCTACCGGGTTCCTCCATCCATGGGATTTTCCAGGCAAGAGTGCTGGAGTGGGGTGCCATTGCCTTCTCCGTGAGACTTACTAGTAAAGATAATATTTAATGAGTATTCACTACACTCCAGGCACTGTATAAGTGCTCACACAATTTTACAAAAGAAGATGCTATTACTAAACACATTTTACAGATTAAAAAGCTAAGACTCAAGAGAGGTTAAATAAGTGATGAAGTTGTGATACTGAACCCAAGTATTCTCACTCTAGAGGGCTTGATCCAACCACTATGCTCTAAATTGCCTATAACCTCACTTATGTTACAACATTAACATAATCACAGATAAAATGAGAATGTTAACCAGGTTACAGTCATTCTTTTAATCAGCAAGTACTTCTTATACACCTACCAGGTCCAGATATCATTTTGGAAAATGGGAATAAAATAGCAAACCTTAGAGACAAAGTTTCTCTGGTCACGGAGCTTACATTTCAGAGGATCATTGACAATTTTTTCCAATTTTAATATAAGCTATTTAATGATTCATACATAAATCCTACTTGTCCCTCCTTGTATAACTCAATTCCTCACTCCATCATGAAAACTATTCTGACTATGCTCACTCTTCCTGATTTGTTGTGAACAATTATCATCAATTTTCCATTGTATTTCCATTTAAAAGTTTGCATTTAAATCTTATCACCATAATAGAATCTCAAAGTTATCAGAGAATGAAAACTTTGGGCAAATAAAAATGTTTTAAATAACTACTATTTTGGATTCATTTGATGATAAGATTTTCTAGGCTATTTAACCTTGTTCTTTGAACTCTTCTCCCTGGATACCCCTCTGTTCCATTTTCATTTCAGTTGAGTGTGGTTAGTCATGCCCCTTGATTCATTTCCAAAAGTTCATATACTTCACAAATTCTTTAATTCATTCAGTCAGCAAATCCTTTTCAAGTTTCTTGTAAGGGCCAGATATCATGCACGGTGATGCAATGATAATTTTTTTTAATAATTTAAAAAAAAGAAAAGAAAATCCGAGCTTCCCTGGTGGCTCAGTGGTAAAGAAGCTGCTTGCCAATGCACGAGACAAGGGTTCGATTCCTGATACGGAAAGATCCCACATGCCATGGAGCAACGAAGCCTATGCACTGTGACTACTGAGCCTGTGCTCTAGAGCCCAGGAGCCACAACTACTGAGCCCATGTGCTGCAACTACCAAAGACTGCTCACCCTGGAGCCTGTGCTCTGCAGCAAGAGAAGCCACTGTAGTGAAGCCCATGTTCCACGACTAGAGAAAGGTCCACGCAGCAGTGAAGACCCAACACAGCTAAAAATAAATAATTAAAAGCAAAACATGCAGACACTGAGGAAATCAGATTAGTGCCAGACCGATATGTAAATAAAAAATAAACTAAAAAAAATAAATTGCAGTATAATGCAGTATGGATCATATGAGACACACTTTAGTAAAGTTCTATATTAGAACTTAATAATAGCTGGAAAACGAAGGATGGTTCCACTCAAGAGGTGCTCTTTATCTTCTGAAAAATGAATAGAAATTGTCTTTGTAGAGAAATGAGGCCATGAGAATTTTAGGTAGTGGGAATAAAATGTGAAGGAGACTGATGGAGCAAGGAAGCTGTTTGGCAGGAACGTAACATTTGTGGATGGCTGGAGATGTGACTGAAATTATATGTTAGGGCATAGTTAAAAGGCTTTGTGAGATGAATTGAAGGCAGAAAGCAGTAGGAAGCTGCTGCTGCTGCTAAGTCGCTTCAGTCGTGTCCGACTCTGTGTGACCCCATAGACGGCAGCCCACTAGGCTCCTTTGTCCCTGGGATTCTCCAGGCAAGAATACTGGAGTGGGTTGCCATTTCCTTCTCCAATGCAGGAAAGTGAAAAGTGAAAGTGAATTTGCTCAGTCATGTCTGCCTCTTAGTGACCCCATGGACTGGAGCCTACCAGGCTCCTCCATCTATGGGATTTTCCAGGCAAGAGTCCTGGAGTGGGGTGCCATTGCCTTGTCCAGTAGGAAGCTAAGAGAGGTTATTAAAGAGAAAGAAGTGCCACTGAAAAGGGCACCAGAATTTTCTAGTTTGAAGCCTTGTGTAAATCATAATGTTGCTAATCATCCAAATGGGTTCCTGCCACAAACCACAGCATCACATCCTGCTTTTGTACCTTGACTCCAAATGCCCTGGCAAGGAGGTCCACACAACAAGAGTGCTGGAGGATCAGAGCCAGGAGCTGGGAACGGTGGGACTCATTCCAGACTATAGTTAGGAGAGGAAACACTTGGCAAAATCCCCACGTCTTCTAACCAGATTATTTATCCACATGCATGCACGCTCAGTTGCAAAGTTATGTCCGATTCTTTGGGACTCCATGGACTGTAGCTCGCCAGGCTCCTCTGTCCATGTGATTTTCCAGGCAAGAACACTGGAATGGGTTGCCATTTCCTCCTCCAGGGGATCTTCCTGACCCAGGGATCAAACCCAAATGTCCTGCACTGGCAGGTGGTTTCTTTACCTCTGAGCCACCAGGGAAGCCCTAAGATAAGGAATGGAGAACCTCAAAATAGTTTCTATTGATAAGTCCCAGTTTCAGTTTAGTTTATAGGTACGTGTGACAGAGAAAGCCAAATATTTGGTGTAGCAAATATTTTATCTTTATAATCATGTTCTGTGATTTCTGGGCAAGTGCTTGGTCTAATCTCTGATCTACAAAGTCAGTTTCTGTGTAGGGATTAGATCCATCTTCTGCTTTTCAGCTGTATGCTAGATTTCAGAGAAAGTAGCTTCCTCTGGCCCACCTTTTTTATTCCTTCTTTGAAGACCCACATTTAAAGATATTTATATGCTGAAGTTTACCTGTGGAGGAATTTGGAATTATAAATAGCTGGCAAGGGGGAAAAAAAAATACTTCTCTTTGGGTTTCTTTAACTTTGTGTGATTGGGTGTGCACTGAATTTGGTCTTTCTGTGAAACAAAGTGCCAAGATGAGATGCTTCTGTTTGACAGTGAATGAAGATAAGACAGACAAAGTCAATTTTTATCTGATGATCTTCCATTTAGGATGGTCCGGGTTACTAAAGTAATTGACTTGAGTTGAGTTTAGGGGATGAAATAAATCTCAGGCCACAAAATATTTGAGGACTGCCATGGTGGTCCAGTAGCTGAGACTCTGTGCTCAGTTTCAGGGGGCCTGGGTTGGATCCCTGCTCAGGGAACTGGATCCTACATGCTGCAACTAAGACCCAATACAGCCAATTAAAAAAAAAAAAATGCTTTCCCATTTAAAACTATGTCATTATTTTGACACTGTTCCCCATGTATTTTACTCAGATGTTACATTAGCCAAAATTCTATTTTTGTTTTTCAAGTTAAAAAAAAAAAAAAAAAGAAGTCATTTAGGCCAAACAGTGGGTTTATTTTATCCTATAATTATAAAGCTAAAAACAACTGGGCATGGATGGATAGAGGAGCTCAAATGATGTCAGGATGTTTATTTCTTTCTCTCTTGGCTCAGTTTCTCTCTATATGTTAGATTTATTCTCAGACTAGTTCTTTCCATATGGTAGAAAAGATGGCTGTTAAAAACAACAAGGCTATATATCCATATTGCCTGCCAATCTAAATGAACAGAACTTCTGCCTTCCAATGTCTTTATCTCCCCAAGTAAGTACTATGATTGGACCTTGTTTAGGATAACCCCCTGCCCCGATCCATCCTCTATTCATGGAACAATGTATGGTACCCTTCTAGGTACCAACTAGGTATGATGGTTGGTCTGGCTTAGGCTGCCTACCTGTGGTTGGGGATGGTAGGAGTATGGAGCAGGGCCGAGATAGTCCTGCAGTGAGGAAGTAGCTCTTTCCTCTAGGAATAAAGCCTGGCAGACTCTAATATCATCTGCATAGAATCTAATTCCAAATAGCTTCTCTTCTAACTATCTTTTGTAGCATAAACAACCATCAGCACACAAAAACATTTGCTTCTTTTCCTTCCCAGACAGAAATCAAAGACACAATTATTGTATTCCGTTTTATTTCACATCCAGAATCTCTGAGTGTGGAACATTGCACTTACGAAGTGTAGCTGCAGTTCCTTGGCATCTAGCTATCTATGGATGGATAAATGAAAACATGACTTACTCCTGTAACTTATAATGCATAATCATAGGGAGAAAATAATGACAGTTAAACTATTGTATAGGAAAATGGCAGCAGGTTATAGTGTCTATTGCCTGGAGAATCCCAGGGACAGGGAAGCCTGGTGGGCTGCTGTCTGTGGGGTCGCACAGAGTCGGACACGACTAAAGCGACTTAGCAGCAGCAGCAGCAGATTGGGAATATCAGGATCCTCCCCCTGGGAAATGGAGTGTTCTTCTTGGTAGTTTATCAGTTAGGAAGATTTCAGCAGTAAGTGAAAGCAAGCCCTGATTGAAATTGGTTTACACAACAAGCTACTGCTGCTGCTAAGTCACTTCAGTGATGTCCGACTCTGGGCAACTCCATAGACGGCAGCCCACCAGGCTCCCCTGTCCCTGGGATTCTCCAGGCAAGAACACTGGAGGGAATTCAATAAAATGAGAACTCTCTAGGCAGCATAGTATCTCAGGAATCCTGGTGACCCACTCCAGTATTCTTGCCTAGAGAATCCCCATGGACAGAGAAGCCTGGCGGGCTACAGTCCATGGGGTTGCAGAGTGGACACAACTGAGCAACTAAACACAGCACACATGTTGAGACTTTATCTGTCTGGAAGTACAGAAGACCTGTACTTCATAACTCATTTTTAATAAAAGAAGACTTTTTTTCCAGAATTCCCTCAACACAATTCCCACCTCCATCCCTCAAAAATAAAAAAAATTAAAGTCAGTTTCAAGAATTCATGGCGTGCCTATATCTAAATAAATCACATGTCGTGGTATTAGTTGCTATGGTTGATTCAGACTGCTGGAGCTGGAAGGATGTTTGCCATCCTCTGAATCGTGCACCAGAGAAAGCAGGACTACTTGAACAAAACCAAGGTTCTGTTAGGAAGAAGACGGCGGAGTGGAGTGGGTGTCTGCACCCCTTAATCTAGAGGGTCAGCTAGTTAGCCAAATCTGGCTGACCCCAGCCCTACACTTTAAGAGGCTCCTCAGGGCTTATTGCTCTTCGTAAAGATAACTGGGGACAAGGTGGTGATTCATGGGTTTTCAGATTGCAGTCACAACTTTTTGTTTACCAGCCTTGGGAAGAAACACTACACCTGCTTGAAAACTGCAAGGGTAAATATTTCACTAGATTTCTGCTGGTGAGGTATCTACCCTGACACTTTCTATCTTTTGCCTTTGGCCACTGCCTAAACCTTTCATGAATGGCTTCCATCTTGGATCACCTATGTGTTTAAGACTGAGATCACTTGTCTTCAAACGCTAGATTGGATTACAGTGGACAATATTCTGCAAGGGAATATTATATATCTGGGGCTTCCCAGGTGGTGCAGTGGTAAAGAATTCTCCTGTCAATGCAGAAGAGGCAAGTGATGTGGGTTCGATCCCTGGGTCAGGAAGAGCCCCTGGAGAAGGAAATGGCAACTCACTCTAGTATTCTTGCCTGGAAAATTCTATGGGCAGAGGAAGCTGGTGGGCTACAGTCCATAGGGTCTTAAAGAATTAGACACAACTAAGCGACATACATACACACACATACATTATGTATCTAAAGATACACTTATGCATAAGGCAGCTTGGGGAGGGTTCTGCATAATTTGGCATATCCTGTATGTTTTTGTTTTCAGGTTCTAAATCTTATATCCTGGTTTGTTTTCCATCTTCCCACCTTTGCTTAAGTCAACTCTTCTATACTTCAGAGAATTTAGTGTCTGTCAATTATCATCTGCCCCTTAGTATTAATATGCCATTGGCCATAAAAAGAAAAGGCCATTCTGATACATATCATTCCTTTATGAAAAGGCTAATTGAGACCAATAATTATCTAATTTTTTATACCATACTGAAGGCCACAGCAGACTTGATATTTGTCACCAACTATCTCAGTGACCTAGCTCAAGTAGGACTTAGTGTAAGGTAGAGAAAATAAGTTTAACCAATTGCCTCACTCCTACATGACAAAGATTCTGTTTTCCACTGACCTTCATGTCAGCCCACCTGGTCTAGTTTCCATCTTAGACTATATCACTTGCCCTTCCTTTCCTAGAAGCACCAATTTCTATATAAGTGAGAACACTTTTGGTTGTCATTTTTAAAAGCTTTGTTAAAACTAGTTCCCCAAATCAACATTTAGTGTCCTACTTGGTTGGAATATCTAAGGATTGTTCAGGTGTTGGGCACAGTTGGGTCCGTGGATACAAAGGCTCACACCATACACTGATTCTAGCTATTGGCTCTGCTCCTCTTTCTTTGTTGGAGTCATTCTCACGCAGGTTGTCTCCCTGTGTCAGGAAGGATGGTTTCTGGCAGCCCCAAGTCTACATTTTTATGACTTGCTATCCAACAGGAAGAGAGACCATCTGTCTTCTATATCCATATGTCAAATCTATCTGAAGCTCTCTTCTAGTGGAATTGCTGAGGTCACATGCTTCTAGCTGAGCAACTCATGTTATTCAAGGGAAGGACAACATATGATGAGTCCCCCACCTGTGGCCAGGGTGGTGAGATACCTTGATACAGACCCATCTGGTGAGATACAGACCCATCAGTATCACACGAAGGTTGAAAGTAGGTTTACAGGTACAAGCATTGGAATGGCAAAAGGAATGTTCTCAACACAGGTAAGAAAGAAGGGAATTTTGGCCAAGACCAGATTTGGCTACTGCTTTGTCCCTTATTCATGGTAGCATTTAAGCAGCCAACATCATCCTGCTCTCCAATACTCAACAGCCAATTTATGTTATGTGGGAAGATGCATTTGCCCAGTAAGTGAAAACAATCATATGGATGTATCTTAAAGAGCTTTTCAGATGAATGTTGCTTTCCAAGTGCGAAATGTTGTTATGAGAAATCTCTGAAACTTGAAGTTAATTTATGCAAAGGGTAGGTGGGGGTTAAAGCAGCAACACACAGCTATTTCCCAAGCTGTCTTTTTCACAGCTTACATCAAAAGACCCTCCCTAACTACCCCCAAAGGAAAAAAAAAAAAAAAACACTCCATCACAGAATAAAGCTCACTACTATTTTCTTTCCCAGCCATACTGCTTCACATCTTTCTGATTTTTTCAGTGAACAGATCATGTGAAAGTATTAATGATTACACAATGCAAGGGGTTAGGAAGGTAAGCGGAGCTCATAATTACCTCATTTACATTCTTTTATTCACTGAAACAGAATTCTTAATGACCTTTATGTGAAATGTAGGGTAATCCGCACGAATGAAACTCTCTGGTGCAGGGTAGCGAAGTGAGCCAAGTCACTGGCTCTCAGAAGAAAATGCCTGATGAACAGTATAACCAAAGAGCCCAGAATGAAGCTCTGGGAGGTCACACTTTAAGAGTCCAAACAAAGATGTTCTATTATACTTTAAGAAATTAGCATAACCAGGTTGAAATCTAAGAAGCAGGGCTTAATGACTAAAAGAACCAGTTCATTCTTAACTACCTGTCTAATTTTCTGAAGGAGAAATAACTAGCTCTCTTTTTCTCAAAGCCTCCTGGGATAAAGGAAACTAGCTTGTGAATGGAAAGACTTCTTTTGTAGTCCTGGCCTGTGCACAAGCTAGTGGTGAATGTTAAATAAACCACTTCACCTCTCCTCACCGCAATTTACCTACTTGGCAAACAAAAGGTATGCACTTCAGAATCACCCATGAGAACTTCCTTAAAACAGCTTCACTTGGCATTTTCTAGACCTACTCGTTCAGTATTTCCTGGGAAACAGTCAAAACTGTGTTTTGAACAGAATCCCTAGGGGATCTTTAAATGACCAGTATGCAAAATGAAAACCTTAAAAGAAAAATCAATTCATGTGAACCAAGAAGCTGTTTATTGATGAATCATTCTTGACATTCAGGAAAAAAAAAAAAAAAAAAACTCAAAATATGGGAAGGATAAAAAAAAGTGTCCAGGTAGTAAAGTGTACCTATGACAGCTTGTATATTAAAAGACAACATGAAATATCTCAAATACACACAGTCACACCAAATTACAATGATAGAATGAACCAGCCAGTGTGGAGGACAAGACCATTCCCTACTACTAAGGAACCCTAACACTGGAGGAATCTCCTACTAGAAGCTGTTGTCTGGGTAGTTTAAAATGGGTAATCATCTATACCAATGCTTGAGCCCAATTTCTGTACCTCTCTTTAGGTGCTTAGATTCATCAACTTTGCATTCCAGATTTTAACATCACTGAGGGCTTGGATCTCAACCTACACTTCTGCCAATGTTTCAGTCAGTTCAGTTCAGTTCAGTCGCTCAGTCATGTCCGACTCTTTGCGACCCCCTGAATTGCAGCACACCAGGCCTCCCTGTCCATCACCAACTCCCAGAATTCACTCAAACTTACGTCCATCGAGTCGGTGATGCCATCCAGCCATCTCATCCTCTGTCATCCCCTTCTCCTGCCCCCATTCCCTCCCAGCATCAGAGTCTTCTCCAATGAGTCAACTCTTCGCATGAGGTGGCCAAAGTACTGGAGTTTCAGCTTTAGCATCATTCCTTCCAAAGAATACGCAGGACTGATTTCCTTTAGAATGGACTGGTTGGATCTCCTTGCAGTCCAAGGGACTCGCAAGAGTCTTCTCCAACACCACAGTTCTAAAGCATCAATTCTTCGGTGCTCACTTTTCTTCACAGTCCAACTCTCACATCCATATATGACCACTGGAAAAACCATAGCCTTGACTAGACAGACCTTTGTTGGCAAAGTAATGTCTCTGCTTTTCAATATGCTATCTAAGTTGGTCATAACTTTCCTTCCAAGGAATAAGCATCTTTTAATTTCATGGCTGTAATCACCATCTGCAGTGATTTTGGCTCAGATAATGAACTCCTTATTGCCAAATTCAGACTGAAATTGAAGAAAGTAGGAAAAACCACTAGACCATTCAGGTCTAACTTCAATCAAACCCCTTATGATTATACAGTGGAAGTGAGAAATAGATTTAAGGGACTAGATCTGATAGATAGAGTGCCTGATGAACTATGGACTGAGGTTCGTGACATTGTACAGGAGACAGGGATCAAGACCATCCCAGTGGAAAAGAAATGCAAAAAAGCAAAATGGCTGTCTGGGGAGGCCTTACAAATAGCCAATGTTTAGGGATTATATAAATGAAGTTACATGATTTCTATACCCTTTCCACCTCTAATATATTATTTCCATGCTGGAAGATGTGTGTAGTATTGATAGAGGTCCTAGTTCTTCTGGAGATATTCTAAAAGTTTCATGAACATAATAATTTTTCTTTTTTTAATTTGGCTGGGCTGGGTCTTAGTTGTGGTACACAGAATTTTTAGTTGCAGCATGCAAGGTCTAGTTCCCTGAACAGGGATTGAACCCAAGCTCCCTGCCCTGGGGATGGGGAGTCTTAACCAGGAAAGTCCTGTGATGCTGATTTTTAAATGTTAGGATGTAACTTAAGATCATTTTAAGACACACAAACTTGTGAGGTCCCAAACGTTGTGAGTCAAATTTTATTTTATGCATCTCTGCAGTAATGATATTCATTAAGAAAACCTATCCTGACTTTTCAATAAATCATATTTCACAATTAATTTTGTCTGCATAACTTTAAGAGCTCTGAGAAGGAGGTTGAATGTGGCTAATGTCTCAACACCCCTAGCCTCTGTGATTTTAATATCTGAACTGCCTATGGACTAAATTATGAACATGTATTTTCATTGTGGCAAGTGGTACCATCTATGTGCAGAGAAAAATGCACCAGTAAGGCATAGTAAAGCAATTAATAGCTCAGTCTTTCTCTTACTAGGTTGGTGTCCTCATTCCAGTTTGAATAGCAAGGTTAAGATCACATTCACTGCATGTCAAATTAGTGTGTTCTCCCTGCTAGGATGCTGTTGCAGAATTTCTACTTTATGATAGACTTTATAAAGCTTGTGTAAGTGACTGCTGTATTTCTGTCGTTCCCCTCTGATCATGGTTTCCCTCCTATTTAGCACACCCCATTATATCTGCAGGGGTACATCATTTAAATATGCAGTATACATAGCCTGATACTCCCTAACTTCCTGTACCCATCAGGACTACAATCCAATTGCTTTGGTGCCCTGAAGCAGACAGATAAGAGACTGAGAAGCTGGACTTGAAAGAAGTTAGGCAGCGGTCAGGGGATCTGCACAGGGATTGCTTGAAGCATTGGCACAGCAATCAAGCTGCGCCCATTCAGTTTTGTCGGATCCTAAGTGGAACCCAGAGAACTTGGCCGGTTCCTGCCATTGGCTATAGGAAGAAATTATCTTTCCTTCTTTAATGATTGCAAGACTTCTTTCTTTTCTATTGTTTTATTATGAAAGTATGATGACGCATTTACAAGAGACTTGGAAAATACAAAGCAAAGTTACATACAGTTCTACTACATATTGCAACTATTTTTTAAGTAGATAAAACAAGATCTTTAATTTTGGAGTTTCAATATTAAACTCTCAAAAATTAATAGAATGGACAGAAAAATAGAAAGACATGAAAAACACTATGAAAGAATTCAACATAATTAAGATTTATACAATTTTCAATGGCTAGGTCAAAGATCTCTGTTGGTAAAATCACATTGCACCTGAAAATATGTGGATTATTTTCAGATATCTTTTGATACTGATTTCTAAAATAATTCCACAGTGATAAGAGAACAAACTTTGTACAACTTCAAGACCTTTAGACTATGAAAATTTTGCACCCTGCTTTATGTCCCTGGATATGTTTCAAGGTCTCCTGGTTTATAGTCTGTGGGAACTTGAAGAAAGTTTGTATCCTGCTATTGTGTGCAAGACTTTTTTTTTGAAGGCAAACACATGCAGTCCCCCTCTGCAAAGTAAGTTTATTCTTGAAGTGGGGCAAACATATATAGTGCCTTTTTTTGTAGCAGGAAGCTCAGCAACAGCTTAAGGTGTTACATTTAGATGCAAAAGACCCCCTCCCCATTACAATTCTGGGGTTTGTGACCCTGTGGACTGTGGGTAATGATATAGGCACATAGATTGTGTCTACTCTTCAGTCCACGTATCTCCAGTATCATGTAGGACAGACTGTCTATGGCCTTGACTAATTGGCTAACTCTCTATAAATATCGTTAAAACATGAGCGGTCCCTGTTCACATTTGTTTAGGTAAAACCTACTTCTGTGGCATCCACATGACTTTGCCCTGAAGTTTTGGGCACCATAGTTTTCCTGGGATCTTATGTAGCCTCAGTTCTTTCCACTGGTGTCCTGGCCACCACTACTCCACTTCACTGTGGCGATTCCTACTAGTGTGGCTGCTGAAGCTATCACTGCATCTCCTCCCGTTGCCCCTAAATTCCCTTAATCTCTATCTCGCATGCATAAGTTGCTTCAGTTGTGTCCATTCCTTTTGTAACCCTATGGACAGTAGCCTGCCAGGCTCCTCGTTCGTGGAATTTCCCAGGCAAGAATACTGGAGTGGGTTGCCATGCCCTCCTCCAGGGAATCTTCCCAACTCAGGGTGTGAATCTGCATCTCTTACATCTCCTGCATTGGCAGGTGGGTTCTTTATCACTAGCGCCACCTGGGAAGCCCCTCTGTACCTTACCCATTCCCATTCCTAACACATAATAGCTGCCTGGAGATACTAGACCATTAACATTTCAAGGTGGATTTGTGTCCAAGTGGGGCAAATATTCTTTCCCATTTGTAGTACACTTTAAGGAAAAAAAGGTATCAAACAACTGTTGTTTTGGCCTCATTGGATTATAGAATTCAGTGAAATAGATCTTTAAGACGCTAAACTATTTCCAGCTTAAGGCTTAGGCATGTACTTAGTATAATGAGTTGCTGGTAGATTTAAGTAGCAGAAGTCTTTTGGTTATAAGACCGTGCTCTCCAACCTATAGATTTGGGATTCCTGTGTCAAGTTCCTTGTGCTTAGCTCTATTTTCTTGGGCTTATTTTTTCAAAGGATTCTCTCTGAGTCTGTACAGATATTCTACTTCCTTTGTATATTCCATTTTTGGCTAAGCATATTGAGGTGTATTCTGAACTCACCCTGTAGAACAGCAGAAAGTCTCAGGAATTGGAGGCATTAGGCATCTTCAAAAATGGGAATGAAGTATAAGGCTGAGCAAAGAAGGATAGGTTTTAAGCCTTTAGAGGAAAGCAGGAGATTCCTCGACGTGCTTCATTTCCTAAGCTACCAGTAACTTCTCTCCCCTTAGCAGTAGACAGGAGATTTATCCTCAGGAGAAATCAACAAGGAGGTTCACTGACAGTAGGCATAGCAGAAGAAGTAGGCTCCTTAATAGAAATAAAAGGATTAAGTGAATATCTATATAACAGGTCATGAGAATCTCCTTCCAGCCTGCCACTGTTTGTCCCTTCCTTGTTAGCCCTGGATAAATGATAGCCAGGAACAATATATACTCCCACCTTCAGAAGTACTTGCTAGGCTTGTTCCAATTAACTTTTTAAGGGATTACTCTTCAATAAATACAGCCTGTAGTTAACACATATTTCAGGAAAACTCTAACAGGAAAAACAAACCAAAATAACAGAGGGAAAAACTTTGAAGGCATAGAGACACTGCTGCTGCTGCTGCTAAGTCGCTTCAGTCGTGTCCGACTCTGTGCGACCCCAGAGACGGGAGCCCACCAGTCTCCCCCGTCCCTGGGATTCTCCAGGCAAGAACACTGGGTGGGGCCATTTCCTTCTCCTACACTTCTCCAATGGCACCCCTCCCAGTACTTTTGATCCCATGGGGGGGGATTCTCCAGGCAAGAACACTGGAGTGGGTTGCCTGGGGATGTTCCTTCTCCTACACTTCTCTTTGAGGGGGTTGGGGGGGGGGGGGGGGGGGGGGGGGGGGGGGCACTACACTTCTCACATGTGTAGCCAAAGGAAAAAGAATCACAGAAAACATTATTATCATTAGTGCAGTGAGATAATTTATGACAACTATGAAGGAAGGAGAGGATACTATGATGAAAGAAAAACAGAAAATAAGTTTTTAGAAAATGATCACAAGAATAAAGGGATGATAACTGTTGCTGCTGCTGCTAAGTCACTTCAGTCGTGTCCAACTCTGTGCGACCCCATAGACGGCAGCCCACTAGGCTTCCCCGTCCCTGGGATTCTCCAGGCAAGAACACTGGAGTGGGTTGCCATTTCCTTCTCCAATGCATGAAAGTGAAAAGTCAAAGTGAAGTCACTCAGTGGTGTCCGACTCTTAGCGACCCCATGGACTGCAGCCTACCAGGCTCCCCCGTCCATGGGATTTTCCAGGCAAGAGTACTGGAGTGGGGTGCCATTGCCTTCTCCAATGATAACTGTTAGGCTGTATCAAAAGATAGCAAATAAAGGAACAAAAGAAAATAAATGAGAAAGGACATGAAAATCAGAAAGCAATGAAGCAATGTATACAACTGAAAGGAGTTTCAGATAGAGAACAAACAAAACAGTAGGGAGGAAATTTACAAAATAATATTTAAAAATTAAGAATTGAAGAGCATGAGTTGTGGTTTGAAATGAACCACTGAATCATTTAATTCAGCACTTTGGGTTTTAATATGTTCACGCCAAGCCACACCATCCAAAAATTTCAAGGAAAAGGGGAAAAATGAAAACACTCAAGCTTTTAAGAGAGACTGGGTATAAAGGTCATTGCCTACAAAAGGTGACTTTTCAATAGCAACAATGAAAGTGAAAGAACAATGGAGAAATGCCTTCGAAATCCAAAAGGAAGTTCTATTCCAACAAGACTGTTAGTGAAAGGGAAATATAGATATTTTTCAGCCTGAAAAAAATCTTGAAAATATCCCAAACATGCCTTACTTAAAAATTCTATGAGTGTGTGTGCAATTAAAACTGGGGAGTTAATCAGGTAGGACAAGAGATTAGGTCAAGAAATGACTGGCTTTACTGTATCTGAAACTAACACATCACTGTCAATCAACTATACTTCAATTTATAGTTGCCCCTTTTCCCTAGGCAACATAATTCTCCTAAAAGAAAAGGGGGGAATGAGAGAGTAATTTCCTAGGCAGGTTAATAAGGAGTCTAGGGGTCCCCAAGGAGAGAGGGGTCTGGAATTCTCAAGGAGGAAGATAGGACAAACTTTTTTCTTTCTCCACATTCCTTAGGATCATATAACAATGGTGTATTCTGCCTAAGGACAGTCTTTGGATTAAACCTCTGGCTAATTCTGTTATCTTAAAATGGAAATTATGGGAGTAGGTCTGATGAGGTCTTTACAACCTCCAGACGTTCTTTGGATTATATAAATTCATGGTTAACACTAGGAAGTGGGTACTCTTTCTTCCCCCTTCTGATGTCTATGTCAGAAGCTTTCTCTATCTCCTTTATACTTTAATAAAACTTTATTACACACACAAAAAAAAAAGAAAAGAAAAGAAAAACGTATACAATAGATAACTAATGAGAACAGACAGTATAGCATTGGACACTACTTAATACACTGGGGTGACCTGAATGGTGTGGACCTAACGGAAGAGAAGATATTGAGAAGAGGTGGCAAGAATACACAGAAGAACTGTACAAAAAAGAGCTTCATGACCCAGATAATATGATGGTGTGATCACTGACCTAGAGCCAGACATCCTGGAAGTGAAGAGTGGGCCAAGCACACTAGGAAAGAGTGGAGGGCCAGGGAGCACCCCGAAAGATGATGCGGAAAGTGCGCACCAAAGCCAGACCAGCAGAAGAAGTCATTCCCCGACCAAGAAAGGAGCCGAGCCCACCGGCCAGAGGCCAGAGTGGAATTGTAAGCTGGAGAAGGCGAGGAACCAGAGACAAGCCACATCCGCTGGATGAAAAGCAAGAGAGTTCCAAAAAGCAACTATACTCCAATAAAAATTAATTTAAAAAGAAAAAATTACACCCAAAGAACAAACTTACAAATTGAATTCAAACAAATCTATAAATCGTACCACATTCATATAATTTAACGTGAATAAAATGTTTTACTCTGATAAAAAGAAAAAAAAAATTAAAATAGACTCAGACTGACGTTCAATCCAAGCCAGTATTCTGAGTTTGACACAAACACCAAGAAGCAATTAGTTGAAGAGTATGGTATTTTCTATGAAAATGTCCAAAGTTCTTTACCTTCAAATTTTCTATGAAATTAGGACAATATGAATGCATCATTTCTCTATTGCTTTATGTTGTTACTGTATTTATAATGAGACTATATGAAATGCTTATAGAGAAATGACCAATTACATTGAAGAAAAAAAGAAATGACCTGCTTAAGGTGACAGGGACAGGACTTTCTAAATGGACAGGTGTGCAGCAACCATTCCATAGAGGAAATTAAACAAGAGGGAACTTTCTTGTCATTTGCAGAGCAGAGAAGGCAATGGCACCCCACTCCAGTACTCTTGCCTGGAAAATCCCATGGACGGAGGAGCCTGGTGGGCTGCAGTCCATGGGGTCGCGAAGAGTCAGACACAACTGAGCAACTTCACTTTGACTTTTCACTTTCATGCACTGGAGAAGGAAATGGCAACCCACTCCAGTGCTCTTGCCTGGAGAATCCCAGGGACGGGGGAGCCTGGTGGGCTGCTGTCTATGGGGTCTCACAGAGTCAGACATGACTAAAGCGATTTAGCATTAGCATTATAAAACTGAAAAATTTAAGAAGGCCAACTAAAGAATTATTATTAGGAATCTTGAGGAAATAATAGGAAGTGATTAGCTACAGTTTTATTCTGTAAAACACAAAACAGCTGTCTTGAGTTCAAACAAAAATTATTTAAGAAATAAATCCAAGGTGAAATATCATGAAGAAAGCCAGAAAAGTTAAGCTATTTAGCAAAATAACTGTAAATCTGCATGATTAAAACTAAACTCTACTGAAGAAAACAAACCAACACGCTTCAGTCAACAGGAATAGCTATCATATATATTTAAATATGCTCTCTCTATTATTTAAATATATACTCTCTCTCTATAGAGAGAGCATATTTAAATATATACTCTCTCTCTATATATAGAGCATATATATATATATATTATATATATATATTCTCTGCTCTGCAAACGACAAGAAAGTTCCCTCTTGTTTAATTTCCTCTATGGAATGGTTGCTGCACACCTGTCCATTTAGAAAGTCCTGTCCCTATATATTGGAGAAGGCAATGGCACCCCACTCCAGTACTCTTGCCTGGAAAGTCCCACGGACGGAGGAGCCTGGTAGGCTGCAGTCCATGGGGTCGCTAAGAGTTGGACATGACTGAGCGACTTCACTTTCTCTTTTCACTTTCATGCATTGGAGAAGGAAATGGCAACCCAGTCCAGTGTTCTTGCCTGGAGAATCCCAGGGATGGGGGAGCTTGGTGGGCTGCCGTCTATGGTGTCACACAGAGTCGGACATGACTGAAGTGACTTAGCATATATATATATATAAGAAATATATATATATATATATATGCTATGCTAAATGCTCAGTGACTCAGTCGTGTCTGATTCTTTGTGACCCCATGAACTATAGTGCGCCAGACTCCTCTGTCCAGAGGGATTTTCTTATATATCCTCTTATTCCATAGGAAGAATCAGTATTCAGATTTTAATTCTAGGTTTCATGATTTTAATGGCAAAATGCTGGTTACATATTGGTTATATTGTGAAAGTGATTAAAATTAAATAGAAATACAAACAAGTGAGAATAACCAAGCAATTTCTTAAAAATAATAATAATCAGAAAGAGCTTACAAATTGCTAGATATTGAAATTCTTATTAAATTGTAATAAACAAACATTTGTTGGTGAGACGTAAATAGACCAATGGAAAAGAACAGACCCACATGAACACAAAAATATAGGGGATTTAGAGAACTGGGCTTCCCTGGTGGCTCAGTTGGTAAAGAATCTGCCAGCAATGCAAAAGACCTAGGTTTGATCCCTGTGTTGGGACGATCCCCTGGGGAAGGGAACAACTATCCCACTTCAGTATTCTTGCCAGGAGAACTCTATAGACAGAGGGGCCATGTGGGCTACAGTCCATGGGGTCACAGAGTCAGTTACCATTGAGTGGCTCTGAGAGAGAAGAGCCATATTTCAAAGCAATGGAGAAAGTCAGAATATTGTTTTAGTAGAAGGAAGTCAGAGTTTTCACATTTTTCACCACTAGTTTCCCCAGTTATTAACATTTTATATGCATATGGTGCATTTGTCACAATTAATGATCCAGTATCAGTACATTATTATTGAAGTCCACGTTTTATCCTGATTTCCTTAGTTTTTACCGAATGCCTCTTCAGTTCTAGGATACCACTATCCAGGTATCCGATGCCTTTTCACTTAGTCACCAGGTTTTTAGACTTGTCTGGCCTGTGATATTTCTCATAATTTCGTTGATCATAATGTTCTTGACAGTTTTGAAGAGTATTAGTCAGATATTTTCCAGAATATCCTTCAAATTGGATTTTTCTGATGATTTTCTCATGATGAGATTGGGTTTGCAGACCTTAGGGAGGGGGACTGCAGAGGTAAACTGCCATTCCCATCACAGAAAATTAATGTCCACTCTGTGAACATGATTCATACCATTGACATGGAACTTGAAAACCTGGTTGGTGGAGTCCCAGCCGGGTTCTCCACTGTGAAGTTATTTCCCCCCATTTTCACTCTGTATTCTTTACAACAGAGTTATTCTATGCTGCCATGTTACCCAAGCATGTTCATTTTGCTCAATGAAACTAGCAAGCTGCTGAGGTTTGCAGCAAAGAGGGTTTATTTGTAAGGCAGGCAAGAGAGGAGACAGGAGAACTAGTCTCAGGTCTGCCTCCCCAAAGGCAGGGGGCTTGGGCTATTTACGGGATAATGGATAAACTAGCAGGATGGACCAGAGTGTGGGACCAGAGTGATTGGAAAAGGTGCGATAACCATTGTTCTGCACAGGCTTCACGAAGCTATGAGCCTCTGCAGGTGTCCCCTTGAAAGGTTCTTAGTGTTCTAGTCTTAACCAGCTCAGCTTGAACTAGACCCAGCTTCTCCAAGTTCCTGGAAAATAACTCAGACCAACATCCTCTTATTTAGGCAGCATTCTGCTTGGAGAAGCCTCTGGTAGCTCAGATGGTAAAAAATATGCCTGCAATGCAGGAGACCCGGGTTTGATCCTTGGGTCAAGAAGAAACCCTGGAGAAGGCAACCCGCTCCAGTATTCTTGGCTGGAGAATTCCATGGACGGAGGAGCTTGGCAGGCTATAGTCCTTTGGGTCGCAGAGAGTTGGACATGACTGACCAACAAACACTCTCCTCACTTTCCACAAGTCTTAAAAGGAACTTGATTACTGATGGTAGGTGAAATGAGTTTCACCCACAGTTTCTGTCCCCCACTATCTTCTAATAACTCCTCAGTCTTGAGGGAAGAGGGGTGATGGCTGCTCTGGCTACTTCCTATTGATGACAGTGGGTAGCCCTAACTAGGGCTTGAGGAATGACACTGCTTAGCACTCATTTGAAAACATGCTCTTGTTTGCATTTAACATTTTGATCCCAATAAACAAATACCATCTATGCGCCAGCTGCCACGAACATTCATAAGCCCAAGATTGATAACTAAACCACAGAGAAAGGATGTACCCTGAGTGGGCACACCAAACACCAGACAAATGAGGGTGAGACCACTCCTATTTCTCCATCCTGAGACCAGGGCAGGTTGAGGGAGGGCCCAGGCTTGAAGATGTGGCAAGGAAAGAGCACAGCACCCTCTTAGGGGGTGAAGGAACAAGGTTTGATTGAACAAGCAGCAAGTCATCCTTCTTTTCATTAGGATCAAGCAAAACAGGTTTCTTTGCCTTCTTTCCTGTTGGGCCATAATCTTATATTTTCTCTGCACAGGTTTATTCTGATACAATAACATAAAAGACAGTACATAAGGCATTTCATTGCATTTTTCTTCCCATTTACAAAATAAATCTAGTTGCAAAATTGAGTTGCAATTCAATGATCCATTTTTAGGCCATTTGCTCAGGAGTCTAAATGATAAGGTGGCCACACAGTGTTACCCCCCAAAATGCCATCTTTTTCCTTTTCCCACGAATCCTAACTGAAAGTCACTCAGTTTTGAAGAACACAGCCTAGAGGACTGCAAGGGGGAATTGAATTAGCTCTTCCCATTTTGAAGGGGTTTTGTTTCAGGTATTTGCAACAAAAAGGTCTTTCTAATACATCCTTGCTATGGGCACCAAAAAGCTCAATCTCCAATAGTCAGTTCTTATCAATTGAGACAATCAAACATAGACATAGATAAACAAGATAAAAACAAATAAGACCAAAATTCACAGCCTTGGGCTTCCCTTAGGAGCTGCAACCTTATATTGTTCCCAAAATCCCACCAGGTGGGTTTCCAATCCATGATCTGCACAGAATTGACAGATAATCTAGGCATGAGTGCATTTTTTTTTTTTTTTCCATTTACACTAACTTTCAGATCAGATCAGTTGCTCAGTCGTGTCCGACTCTTTGCGACCCCATGGATCACAGCACGCCAGGCCTCCCTGTCCATCATCAACTCCCGGAGTTCACTCAGACTCAGGTCCATCAAGTCAGTGATGCCATCCAGCCATCTCATCTTCTGTCGTCCCCTTCTCCTCCTGCCCCCAATCCCTCCCAGCATCAGAGTCTTCTCCATGAGTCAACTCTTCGCATGAGGTGGCCAAAATACTGGAGTTTCAGCTTTAGCATCATTCCTTCCAAAGAAATCCAAGGGCTGATCTCCTTCAGAATAGACTGGCTGGATCTCCTTGCAGTCCAAGGGACTCTCAAGAGTCTTCTCCAACACCACACTTCAAAAGCATCAATTCTTTGGTGCTCAGCCTTCTTCACAGTCCAACTCTTATATCCATACATGACCACAGGAAAAACCATAGCCTTGACTAGACGAACCTTTGTTGGCAAAGTAATGTCTCTGCTTTTGAATATGCTATCTAGGTTGGTCATAACTTTCCTTCCAAGGAGTAAGTGTCTTTTAATTTCGTGGCTGCAGTCACCATCTGCAGGGATTGTATTTATTTATTTATATTGGAGTAACTTGGTTTACTGTTTGTGCTGGTGTCAGGTTGACTGCAAAGTGAAATAGTTGTACATATACATATATGTTCTCTTTTTTAGATTGATTCTTTCCCCATGGAGGCCGTTAGAGAGAGTACTGAATAGAGTTCCCTGTGCTATACAATAGGTCCTTATCAGTTACCACTATATAGATAGACAGACATAGATATTGATATATCAGCTACATATATATATCTTATGTATAGTAGTGTGTATATGTATATGTCAATTCCCATCTCCCAATTCATCCCTCCCCTGCCCCCTTCCCTCCTGGTAACCATCAGTTCGCTTTATACATCTGTGACTCCCTTTCTGTTTCACAGATATTTTCATTTGTACCATTTTTCTTAGATTCCACATATAAGTGAGTTTGTATATTTGTCTTTCTCTGTCTGACTTCACTCAGTATGACAATCTCTAGGGATGCCAAGATTTTCAGATATCCACAGAAGAATGCATTTCTTTAATGGGGTCACTCATTCAGAAGGCATCTTCCAAAACCCAAACCGCCTCTTTGTTGCAAAAGGAAACTAAGCACCCAAGGTTCATGGCACATGGCTGGGGAAATCTGGGTGACAGTCCCTGGAACAAAAGCTGATTGGAACTTGTCTGCAGTCTTTCAATACCAGCAACGGGCCCGCGATGGCAAAAGATCAGTCAGGACTTACCTCCTGGCTGGCTGGTCAAGTTTCTAAACCAGGCTCCTTCCCCCTGATGCACGGCAAGCCTGAACGCTGAGATGACGAGGTCTGCCGTAAAGAGAGGGTTCATTCACAAGGCAGGCAAGGAGGAGACAGGAGAATTAGTCTCAGATCCACATCCCCAAAGGCACAAAGAGCTCAAGTTATTTATGGAATAACAAATAAAGCAGAGTGGTCCGAGGTGTGGGAAGCGTGGGGAAATGTGGCTTGCAAAAGGTGCATTAATCATCATTCTGCACAGATGTAACTCAGCTACAAACTTCTGTGCATTCGAAGGATCTTATGACCCATTGTGGGCTCCCCTGGTGGCTCGATGGTCAAGAATCTGCCTGCAGTGCAGGAGATGCCAGGTCCATCCTTGGGTCAGGAAGATCCCCTGTAGAAGGGAATGGCAACCCACTCCAGTATTCTTGCCTGGGAAATCCCACATACAGAGGAGTCTGGTGGGCTACTGTCCATGGGGTCACAAATAGTTGGACACGAATGAGTGACTAACACACACACACACACACACACACACACACACACACATTACAACTGTGCCACTCTTCTTGCGCCATCTTGTGGCAGAACTCTTAAGCTTCTTTGTCATCTTTCATTCTTCTAGTACACCAGGCTGGCTCCTGGAAACCTCTCTTTAACTTTCCAGAAGGTGGCTCCATAGCTCAAGTTTGTGGTTTCCCCCACCTCTTCCCATAGACCCTGCCCAGTTCTCTAAGCTCATTTCCTGTGTCCTGGAGCTCACACTGGCCACCACACTCAGGAGCAAGCACAAGGAGCCAACTAAGACAGCGGAAGGTGTTGGTTAAGCACTCAGGGGATTGGGGATGCATGTGGAGAACGCAATGGCACCCCACTCCAGTACTCTTGCCTGGAAAATCCCATGGACGGAGGAGCCTGGTGGGCTGCAGTCCATGGGGTCGCTAAGAGTCGGACACAACTGAAGCGACTTAGCAGCAGCAGCAGCAGACCTAGTATGGAGATCCCGGGTGTGGTACTCCCAGAGGCTCATGGATGGAACCATGTCCCTTTAAAACCCTTTGATATTCTTATTGGCCTTTTTCCTGATCTCACTTCTCCCAGTCAAGGAGATTCCCTCCTGTACTCTGTGTGCTGCTGGAGAAAAATACATTTTTTTCTTTTTAAATTTAGTTACACATCCAAAAGGGTATTTGGTTACACATCCACGCTTTCCCAATGTGCGAGGAGTCATCCAGTCTGAAAGCCCAGCCAGTGCAGTGTTGCCTGGCGGAGGGTGGGGAGGGGGTGTGGACAGTGCTTGTAAATTTCTTCTTGCTATTTCTCCTACATCCAAACTCTTGTTTGTTTTCTTGTTTTGTTTGTTGTTGTTGTTCCAAAGTTGCCTTGGAATCTCCTGGGAAGGCTGAACTTCTGTAATTTCTCTCTTATTTGTGGCTGTCTGCCCAGGTCAGTACTACAGGTTTTTTCCCAACCACAATAAAGGTAGTGGGGTAGGTTTGCTGTTCCATTGATTCCACAGTCTACACTGATGTCTGTCTGTCTATTACCAGTGGTGCACAGGGGTGAGCCTTTTCCTGGGGCCTTTCACGTATGGTGCTGTATTCCACAACTACTGCAAAGGTGATTTTGCTCCTGGATGAATGTCTAACACTTAGGTGAAAAGGGAAAACCAAAAGGAACAGCCTAGATCACCATAATGCTGTTGCTGCTTTTACTTTCCACATATATTTTTAAAAACTTTTACTTTGTATTTGCGTGCATGCCCAGTCATGTCCAGCTATTTACGAACCTATGGACTTTAGAATGCGAGGTTCCTCTGTCCATCGGATTTTCCAGGCAAGAATACTGGAATGGGTTGCCATTTTCTTCTCCAGGGGATCTTCCAGACCCAGGAATGGAAGTCTCATTTCTTGGATCTCTTTTGTTGGTAGGTGGATTCTTTATCAGATGAGCCACTGGGGAAGCCTAATTTTATAGTGGGGTATAGCCAATTGCCAGGAGAAATATCAATAACCTTAGATATGCAGATGACACACCTTTATGGAGAAAGCAAAGAGAAACTAAAGAGCCTCTTGATGAAGGTGAAAGAGAAGAGTGAAAAAGCTGGCTTGAAACTCAACATTCAAAAAACTAAGATCATGGCATCTGGTCTCATCACTTCATGGCAAATAGATGGGGAAACAGTGGAAACAGTGACAGATTTTCTCTTCTTGGGCGCCTAAATCACTGCAGATGGTGACTGCAGCTATGAAATTAAAAGACACTTGCTCCTTGGAAGAAAAGTTATGACATACCTAGACAATGTATTAAAAAGCAGATGTTACTTTGCCAACAAAGGTCTGTCTAGTTAAAGTTTTGGTTTTTCCAGTAGTCATTATGGATGTGAGAGTTGGACCATAAGGAAGATGAGCACCGAAGAATTGGTGCTTTTGAAAGAAGATGCTTTTGAAATGTGGTGTTGGAGAAAACACTTGAGAGTCCCTTGAATGGCAAAGAGATGAAACCAGTCTAAAGGAAATCAGTCTTAAAGGACTAATGCTGAGGCTGAAGCTCCAATACTTTGGCCACCTGATGCAAAGAGCTGACTCATTAGAAAAGACCCTGATGCTGGGAAAGATTGAAGGCAGGAGGAGAAGGGGACAGCAGAGAATGAGATGGTTGGATGGCATCACTGATTCGATGGACATGAGTTTGAGTAGCTCTGGGAAATGGTGAGGGACAGGGAAACCTAGGCATGCTGCAATCCATGGGGTTGCAGAGTCGGATACAACTGAGCGACTGAACAACAAGAGCCAATAGACATGTACACACTGCTATATTTAAAATGGATAACTAACATGGATCTACCATAAAGCACAAGGAATTCTGCTCAATGTTATGTGGCAGCCTGGATGGGAGGGGCAGATTGTGAGAGAATGGATACATGTATATATTTGGCTGAGATCCTTCACTGTTCACCTCTTTTCTCATATTTTTATTCAGCTATTTATATCAGTATGGATTCATGGATAATTATTTTATGCTTGAGTTATAATCCAATAGTATATTATTTATTTTATTGCTCAACTTGCTCCAGCTTTGGGCTTTGGGAGCTCTTTTATTTGGCTTTTGTGTCCTTGTGACATTCCCCTATTACTGTGTTATTTTTGTTCATGTTTGCTTATTTATTTTGAGCACTTCCTTCCTGGTGTTGCAACATGCTCCGGGCTAATCTTGTATGTTTCTTTCCCAGTCTTAGAATCAGCCATTTATCTAAAAGCTCTGTCCCTTTTAATGGAAAATGGTATTAGAAAACAAGATTTAAGCCCCACATTTGCTCTTTGTTACTGGGACACTATTATTTTTAGGCCATGTCAGCTGACAGAGAGGGGAGATGTATGTATATTAAGCTTATATATACATATACATGTACATATATATGGTGGTGGTAGTGGTAAAGAATCCTGGTGCCTGCCAATACAGGAGACATAAGAGACACAGGTTCAATCCCTGGGTCGAGAAGATCCCCTGGAGAACGGAATGGCAAGCCACTCCAGTATTCTTGCCTAGAGAATCCCATGGACAAAGGAACCTAGCAGGCTACAGTCCAAAGGGTCACAAAGAGTCAGATATGATGGAAGCAACCAAGCACGAATGTCTTCCAAATATACATTTATAAATATTTTCATATGCTTTTTCATATGCATCCATCTGTACCTATGTTAAGTTAAACATTCAGATCAGATCAGATCAGTTGCTCAGTCGTGTCCGACTCTTTGCGACCCCATGAACCGCAGCACGCCAGGCCTCCCTATAGGTGGCATGAATGTCTCCAACAGTAATTCATAAAACCGAATTAGTCCTGTAGCTTCTCTCTTTGCCTATCTGTTGACCTGTAACCAACTCCAACAATAAGAAATCCAGAATCCACCAACCAGGATACACATACTTAACTGTTCAATTATAGTATATATATTTTTTAGAACTGTAAACCTGTACTCTAATAAAGAAAACAAAGAAACAATTTAAAAAACACAAAACCCCAAACCTTTATCAACTAGAAGACATTGCTATAAACAGTCATTTTGGTCACCTGTATTATAGCCTCCAACTCTTCGTGACCCCATGGACTGTAGCCGCCAGGCTCCTCTGTCCATGGGATTTCCCAGGTACTGGAGTGGGCTGCCAGTTCCTTCTCTAGGGGTCTTCCTGATCCAGGCATGAACTTGTGTCTTCTGCATTGCAGGCAGATTTTTAACCACTGAGCCACCAGGGAAGCCCTCCAAAGTTACTTAGGTCAGCCCCTTTCCCTGCCGCTCTTATCAGTACAGCTGTTTCAATACAACTGTACTACAGTTAGTTTTTTTTTTTTTAATCATAATCTGCATTGCATCCTGGGATTGCTTAATCATCTAAATTATTATTAAAAAAATTTTTTGTGTACATGGTTCTTTGTAGAATAAAGTTCAGTGGTTTTGAATAAACACAAAGTGTCATATATTCACCATTAAAGTATTATGTGGAATAATTTCCCTATCTTACAAAAATCTCCTGTGCTTCATTTACTTAACTCTTACCTTACCCTAGGGGCTTCCCTTGTGGCTCAGATGGTAAAGAATTCATCTGCAATGCAGGAAACCTGGGTTCGATCCCTGGGTCGGGAAGACCCCTGGAGAAGGAAATGGCAACCCACTCCGGTATTTTTGCGTGGGAAGTCCAATGGACAGAGGAGCCTGGGGGCTACACTCCATGGGATCAGAAAGAGTCAAACACAACTGAGTGACTAACACTTTCACGTTTAACCTTACCCTAAACTCCTAGCAATGACTATTTTGTTTGCCATTTCAGTATTTTTGCTTCTTCCAGATTGTTAAATAAATGGAATTATGCAGTATGTAGACTAAACTGACATTTTACCTAGTAATATGCACTTAGAATTTCATATCTTTAAGTTCTTAACATGGATTGATAGTTTATTTCTTTCATCACTGAATAGTATTCCATTATAAAATGTACCACAGTTCATTAATCCATTCACCTATTCAAAGAACTCTTCAGTTCAGTCCCTCAATTGTGTCCGACTCTTTGTGACTCTGACTGCAGCACGCCAGGCCTCCCTGTCCATTACCAACTCCGGCAGCCTACTCAAACTCATGTCCATCCTGTCCGTGATGCCATCCAACCATCTCATCCTCTGTCGTCCCCTTCTCCTCCCACCTTCAATCTTTCCCAGCATGAGGGTCTTTTCCAATGAGTCAGTTCTTCGCATCAGGTGGTCAAAGTATTGGAGTTTCAGCTTCAGCATCTTCTTCCAATGAATATTCAGGACTGAGAACTCTTAGTTGTTTCCAGTTTGAGGAAATTATGGGAAAATATTGCTATAAACATTCATATGCAGGTTTTTATATGGATAAAATTTTTCAAATCAGTTGGGTAAATATCTAGAAGAGCAGTTGCTGAATTGTATAATAAGATTATGTTTAATTTTGTAAGAAACTTCTAGTCTTTCTTGGTTCTGTACCAATTTATATTTCCTTCAACAATGAATGAGCATTCCTATTGCTATATACTTGGCAGCAACTGGTATTTTTAGTCCTTTGTGTTATGGTATCTCATCATGGTTTTAATTTGCACTTCTCTAGTGACAAATGATGTTGAACATTTTTCATATACTTATTTGCCTTCTGTATATCTTTTTTGATGAGATGTCTGTTTAGATTCTCTGTCCCATTTTAAAAATTAGATCATTTAAATTCTTACTGAGTGTTAAATCCAATGTCATGAAGTTTGATCTTAAATTTTTTTCTAAGAGTTTTGTTGTTTGAGATATTACATTAGGTCCTTGTTTGATTTTGAGTTAATTGTTATATATGGTGTTAGCTAAAGATCCCACTTTCTTATTTTTCACGTATGTGTTCAGTTTTCCCTAACCATTTGTTGAAAAGATTTTCCTTTGCCAACTGAATAGCCTAGAAACCCTTGCCAAAAATAATTTTATTTTATATGCAAGGATTTATTACTGCTCTATTCTATTTAATTGGTCTATATGTCTATCTTTATGCCTATATCACGTTTTGATTACTATGGCATTGTAAGTGTGAAAGTGAAAGTGTTAGTCACTCTCAGTCATGTCCGTCGACTCTTTGTAACCCCATGGATTGTAGCCCACCAGGCTTCTCTGTCCTTGGAATTCTCCAGGCAAGAATACTGGAGTGGGTAGCTGGCCCCTTCTCCAGGGGATCTTCCTGACTCAGGGATTGAACCTGCACCTCTTATGTCTACTGCATTAACAGATGGGTTCTTTTCCAAGAATACCACTGGGAAGCCCCTGAGTTTACATATCAGATCAGATCAGTCGCTCAGTCATGTCCAACTCTTTGTGACCCCATGAATCGCAGCACACCAGGCCTCCCTGTCCATCACCAACTCCTGGAGTTCACTGAGACTCACATCCATCGAGTTTACATATAAATGCAACCTATTTTTGTATGTTGTTGTATATCTTGCTTCTTTGCTGAATTCATTTCTTACTTCCTACAGTCCTTCTATGGGACTTGGGGGAAATCTTAAGGATTTTCTACCATGCGCAAAGAAAGATAATTATTCTTCTTCCTTTTAAATTTCAATGACTTCTATTTCTTCTTCTTGATACTTGTTCTGTCTAGAACGTTCAGTACTATGTTGAACAGAAGAGATATAAGTAGACTTCTTTACTTTGTTACTTTCCTTAGAGGAAAACATTCAATTTTCACCATTAAGTGTGATGTTCACTGTGAGTTTTTCATATATGGCTTTTATGTTGAAGTAGTTTCCTTCTATTTCTAGTTTGAGTCTTTTTATCATAAAAATGTGTTGAATTTTGTCAAATGCTTTTTCTGCATTAATTGAGATGATCATTTTTTTCCTTCTTTTGATGTGGTGTATTACATTAATCAGTTTTCGTATGTTGAACTATTCTTGCATTCCAGAAATTAATCTCACTTGGTCATGGTACATAACATATTTAATACCCTTCTGAATTCTGTTTGTAAGTATTTTGTTGAAGATTTTTGCTTCAGTGTTCATCAGGGATATTTGTCTGTAGTTTTCTTATTGGCTTCATTGGTGGCTCAGTTGGTGAAGAATCTGCCTGCAATGTGGGAGACCCAGGTTCAATCCCTGGGTTGGGAAAATCCCTGGAGAAGGAAATGGCAGCCCAATCCAGTACTCTTGCCTGGAAAATTCCAGGCTATAGTCCATGGGGTCACGAAGAGTCAGACACAATTGAGTGACCATCACTTTCGCTTTCTCTCTTCTCTTATAGTGTATTGGGCTTTGGTATCAGAAGAAAACTGGCCTCAAGGAATGAGTTAGAAAGTGGTCCCTCCTCCTTAACGTTTTAGGAAAGTTTGAGAAGAATTTGGTATTAATTCTTCTTTAAATTTTTGCCAGTGAAGTCATCAAGTTTAGCACTTCACTTTCTTGGGAGATTTTTGATTACGGATTCAACTTTCATACTAGTTATAGGTTATAATACTGTGATTTATAATAAGAAGTATGTATTTAGTCTTTGTTCATGTTCTTGGCACAGAACTCCTAAAACCCTTGGGATTTCCTAAGTGAGAAGAGCAATAAAGGTATCTTGTTAGGTTAATGAGTTGACTCTGGGAAAAGCTGCTAGATATCTAAAAGTTGGGTGCTGGTTGCTTGGTGAAACATCCCTGTGATTAGAGAGTTGGAAATTTTCATCTAACCTCTCAACATCTAGGTGGGTGCTGAGATTGGAGATTGAGTTCAGTCACCAGTGACCAATGATTTAATCAATCATGCTTATGTATGGAGCCTCCAAAAACCCTCAGGAGGACAGGGTTCTAAGAGCTTCCAGGCTGGTGAACACATGAAGATTCAGGCAGAATGGTATGCTTAAAGACCAAGGAAGCTCCACACACCTTCCCAATATCTTGCCCTACACATCTCTTTCATCTAGACATTTATCTGTAGCCTTTGTCATATCCTTTTATAATAAATTGGAAACAATAATTATACTGTTTTCCTGAGTTCTGTGAGCAACTTTAGCAAATTAATCAAACCCAGATTTGGGGTTGGGTGGTCATTGAAACCTCTGATCTACAGCCTGAAGCACAGCAGACAATCAGGACTGAGACTGAGATTGGCGTCTGAAGTCAGGAGGGCAGTCTTGTAGGACTGACCCCTTAGCTGTAGGATCTAACACTGTCTTCAGATAGTGTTGGAATTAATTGCTTGGTGGTGTGGAGGTACACACACTCAGAGAAACACACACACACACAGACATACACACATACTGGATAGGTCAATTCAAATTTTCTATTCTTCCTGACTTCTTGGTAGGTTTTGTGTTTCTTGGAATTTGTCCACTTGATCTAAGTTAACCAATTTGTGGACTTATAATCATTCATAGTATTCACTTATGACCATTTTCAATTCTGTAGAATTTGTAGTAAAGCCCCTACTTTCATTTCTGATTTTAATAATTTGAGCTGTTCTCTTCCTTTCTCAGACCATCTAACTCAAGTTTTACCAAATTTTGAAGAACCAGCTTTTGTTTCCAGCTATCTTTTAGATCCATAAACATTAATAAAATCAAAAGATTTTACCTTCATTTATTATTTTCTGGCAACATTTTCTTTCTTTATTTAGATCCATGTCTCTGACGTATATCATTTATCTTATGCCTAAATAATTTCTTTTATTATTTCTTGCATGGGAGTTCTGCTAGTATTGAATTTCTCTCATATTTTTGTTTGATTAATTACTTCTCTTTTACTTCTGAAAGACAATTTTATTGTATATAGAATAATTTTAGGTTGGTGGTTTATTCTTTTAATATTTAAAATATTTTGCTACACTCAATTTTTGCCTGCATGGTCTCTTTAGAAGTACACAATATTTCTTGGCCTTCTTCTATAAGTAAAGGTGTCTTTTTACTCAAGCAGCTTTCAAGATTTTGTGTCTTTTTGACTTTCTGAAATTTGGATATGATATGCTTAGGGATGTGAGTGATGTGTGTTTACATGCTTATATTTATTCTATGCAATTTTCTTTGAACTTCCTGGGTCTATGGTTTTTGTGCCTGTCATTAATTTTGGAAGTTTCTCTTTTTTTTTTTTTTTTTTCTGTTCCATCTTCTCTTTCTTCTGCTTCTTGAATTCTTATTGGGCTTCCCTGGTGGTTTGGATGGTAAAGAATCTGCCTGCAATGCAGGAGACCTGGGTTCCTGGAGAATGGAATGGCTACCTACCTATTCCATTTATTAAAGTAATAGGGATGTTATTAGCTTTTGAGGTTACTGTAAGAGTCTTACTATATTCTCTTACTCTATTTTGTAAGTTATCTTGGATATTTAGAGATTAGAATACTATCCATTACAAATGATAATTCAGTTTCTTTCCTTCTTTACACAATTTGCTTTTGTCTTATTGAATCATATATGATTTCCAGCATTATATTGGATAGACGTGAATAGATAACAGTAGTAGGTATCCCTGACCTTTCCTAACCTTGGCAGAAATGCTTCAACTTTTTTGAAAATGTAACACAGTGCTTGTGGCAAGTATTGGTCGAGTCGCTTTAAAAAATAAGTATGCTTTTATTTTCCTAATTTTTAGAAACTTTTGTTATGAATAGGTTTTTAATTTTTTAAAAAAACTTTTGGCCATGCCATACAGCATGTGAAATCTTAGTTCCCTCATAAGGGATTGAACCCAAACCCCCTGCATTAGAAGCACAAGGTTTTAGTCACCAGATTGCCAAGGAAGTCCCAGGTATTGAGTTTTATAAAATTATTGTTCTGTTTAGTATAACCTTGTGATTTTTTTCTTCTTTAATCTTTATTGTGATGCACTAAAAAAAGGTATTTTGAAAGCTATAGGCAACACAGCTATAAGCCAATGACAGTATGTGAAAATCAATGACTGCCTCTCTCTAAGTAGTCATACTTAAGCTCCATTAGCTGATATCATCAGATACTATTTTCTATGTAATGTAACCATGAGGGGAAGTCTAGTGTTAAGGTCGTTGTTCAGAGCAGGTTAACTGAGTAGACTGGACTCTGTAATGAGTGAACTCTACAACTCCTTCTTGTAGTTGGGAAACTGCCTTTTTTTGGTTTGTTTTTGTTTTTGTAGCCTTTCTCTACTTTCAAATATAGGTTGAAGTGAGGAATAATTTTCTTGAGTCGTGGGATCAAACAAAGCAATTTGGAACAAATTGCGTTCAGTTTATACTTTTACATTAAACTTTTGAACTATGGACTGCTGTGAACTGAGCCGCACGGCTGAGTCCCAGGAAGCCACATGCATTTAGATGCAAGTACAGGCCTCCTGTTCACCTAACCTGCTGGGTCCCATTTGTAGATGACGATCCTCATTCCTCATATTCACTCTGTCACCTTCTTTATCATCCTCGAGGTAGGTTTTTCCTGAACACTGGAGGCTAAACCTGAAGTGACTGAGCAGATGCAATAGCTATCCTGTGAAAGCTTACCTGCGTGGTAGGTCTGCTTCGCTCACAGGGAGAGGAACATGGATGGATTCTGTCCCACTGTGGGAGTCTGTGGGCTCTTGCCAGATATAGCCCTGCCTTTATAATGAAAATAAACCCAACAAAGAGGATGCTAGGATGAGTAGCTTGGTGCACAGGTTTGTTGGCTCCCTTCATCAAAATGTAGCTGAGTTTCATTTGGTTTTCATTCTGCCTACAAGCAGGGCAGGCAGGATTCACTGCCTGCCAAAGAGCCACACACCGCCCCTGTGAAGCAACCTTATCAGAGAGGCACAATGGCTGGGACCTTTCAAATCAGCCTGCGGAAGAGAAAGAAGAGTCAGTGATTAATCCACCTCAGCCTTACACAGGTGTCCTGGCCACCAGCCCCATGTCACTCACATGCATACCAAACACCCGGGTCCCTGGTCTATTGAAAGACAATTGCACATGGTTTAAAGTCGCTACAAAAAGCTCCCTAGCCTTCTACTCCATGTATTCCCTAACACCAGCCAAGGGGCAGAAGAGGGAACAGATGACATCAGTTCAGTTCAGTTCAGTTCAGTTGCTCAGTCGTGTCCGACTCTTCGCGACCCCATGAATCGCAGCACGCCAGGCCTCCCTGTCCATCACCAACCCCCGGAGTTCACTCAGACTCATGTCCATCGAGTCAGTGATGCCATCCAGCCATCTCATCCTCTGTCGTCCCCTTCTCCTCCTGCCCCCAATCCCTCCCAACATCAGAGTCTTCTCCAATGAGTCAACTCTTCCCATGAAGTGGCCAAAGTATTGGAGCTTCAGCTTCAGCATCATTCCCTCCAAAGAAGTCCCAGGGCTGATCTCCTTCAGAATGGACTGGTTGGATCTCCTTGCAGTCCAAGGGACTCTCAAGAGTCTTCTCCAACATCACAGTCCAAAAGCATATATTTATTTAATTTGTTTGAAAATTTTGTATAGTTTTGGTCAATGAGATGTGAGGTTTTTTAAAATTATTATTGGGGTATAATTGCTGTACAATGTAGTGTTAGTTTCCGCTGTACAATGAAGGGAATCAGCTATGTGTATATATACCTCTTCCTTCTTGGACTTCCCTCCCACCGCTCTTTTCATACTGTTCATGGGGTTCTCAAGGCAAGAATACTGAAGTGGTTTGCTACTCCCTTCTCCAGTGGACCACGTTTTGTCAGAATTCTCCACCATGGCCTATCCATCTTGGGTGGCCCTACACGGCATGGCTCATAGTTTCATTGAGTTAGACAAGGCTGTAGTCCATGTGATCAGCTTGGTTAGTTTTCTGTGATTGTGGTTTTCATTCTGTCTGCCGTCTAACTGAAAGGAGATCCAACTAGTCCATCCTAAAGGAAATCAGTACTGAATATTCATTGGAAGGACTGATACTCCAATACTGAAGCTCCAATACTTTGGCCAACTGATGCGAAGAACTGACTCACTAGAAAAGACTCTGATTCTGGGAAAGATGGAAAGTGGGAGGAGAACGGGACGACAAAGGATGAGATGGTTGGATGGCATCACCAACTCGATGGACATGAGTCTGAGCAAGCTCTGGGAGTTGGTGATGGACAGGGAAGCCTGGTGTGCTGAAGCCCATGGGGTTGCAAAGAGTCAGACATGACAAAGCAACTGACCTGTCCTGAACTGAATCCACCCCTCTGGATCACCACAGGGCATGGAGCTGAGCTCCCTGTGTTATACCGCAGCTTCCCCACGAGCTGTTTTACACATGGCAGTGCACATACATGGATTCCAGTCTCCCAGTTCATCCCCCACCCCATGTCCATGTCCAGTCTCTACGTCTGTGTCTCTATGGCTGCCTTGCAAGTAGTTCATCTGTATAATTTTTCTAGATTCCACATAAATGTATTAATATATGATATTTGTTTTTCTCAATGAGGGGCAAGTTTAATGTCAGTGGGATTTATTTGAACACTAGTTTGTTAACTGTTTCATGTATAGGACCTAGAATAGTGTGTGGCACATAGTAAGTCTCCATAGACATTGGTTGAATGGAGAGTGAATAAAATAATCTTTCTTCCACAGTATCTAGTGTTACTCAAATACATTTCCAAGAGAATTATGTAAATAAGGGCTAATTTATGACATCTGATTGTCTCTTATCCTATGTCTGTGTTAGAGACTCATTTAGTAGTATCATAATTTAATCTAGACATTTGGTAGCTAGTGCTGCTCCAAATTTATAAAACTGAAGTGTGATGAAGACCTGGGTAGGTGTGAAAGACACAGCATTTAAGTTGTACTTAATTCGCTTCCTTTTCCACACTATTTCCCTACAGCCCTAAATCCAGAAATACCTCAAAAGCCAGAATTGTCAGGGCATGTTAGTTATGGGTCCAGTTGGCCTGAGGACCTTGGAAAAGAAGGTTGGAGACTTGCTAGGGATTATCCTTAAGCAAAGAGAAACCTAATGGAATTAGATGTATTCCAGATTTAATTTATCAGAGAGGTTCTTAGGTCATAATTTCCTCAAGTTTTAGGATTGTTATATAGTAACTACTGTAAACATTTAGGGGGATTAAATTTCCCTTAAAAATGCATCCATTAGCCTGTCAATTGATCAGATTCATAATTTTGTGAGAAAGTAAAAGGAACTGGCATTGTTTTGCCCCCTTGCTGCGATCTTTCAGAAGGGTAAACTATACACAGTGAGTGGTAAGCATGATATATAAAAATGTTTGTTTCCCAAATCTCAGAAAATGGTTTTGTTTCCATGTTAAGTATGTGTGCCTATCTTTGCATATAGGGGCAGTCAGTGTATATGTGTCTGTATGCATGGAACAGGAGTGTGTGCAGTGTATGTGTGTGTGTGTGCAAATAGTCACTCGTTTATACATTCAGCAATTCACTTCTTATTTTCTGCCTCACATCTTTTCAGTGGAGCACTGAGGTATGTGTGGACCCAGTGTGTCTCGTTCTCTTAAATTGGTCCCATTGTCATCATAATGAGCTGTAGTTACTGCTCTTATTTTGCTCTAAATATCTTAAAGCAGGCAAGCTTGACTCAGACCAAAATGTTGTTGCAGAAAATAAAATTATAGGAAAGCACTTAGAATGTAATCTGCAGTTTTGAGCTGCAAGTTTGGTTTCTCATGGCTCTGGGAAAGCAAGACTGTTCTGCTTTGCTTTGCAGTCTCCATGTGACTTACTGCTATGGCTGAAAAAAAGGTGCCACAGAGACAAACAGGACTCAAGTGACGTGAGCTGAGGCACACCAGGAAAAAGAGTCACTTCCAAAAGTATTTCAACTCATAAGCTTTCACTTCATGCTAGAATTACTTCTGCCAGAGTTTTAGTTTTTAAGTTGACTTATCACTGCCCCTATTAAGACATATTTAATCTGGAAAGAGTAAGATTTTAAGCTGCTATAAATTAATATCTTAATGTGATTTCTTTATTAAAAATCTTCCCTGGAGACAGTTCACTGTGTACAGGGCTTGGCAGGTAAAAGAAGGGGGCATTTCATAGAACAATGCGCTGTGCTGGGGTCTATTTGGCCAAAATTGACTCAGGCAGGAGAGGGGGAGGGAGGAAGGAAGAAAGGGAATGCAATGAGGAAAGAGTGGTATTTGCTTTGATACCAAATAAAGCTTACTAGCTATATGGGGATCATATTTCTTGTTTTTACAACCATGGGCCCACGAACAGCATGGTAAACATAATTAAATCATATAATTTGTAATTATCATATTATACTAACAGAATCAGAAGGTACCGTATGTTAAGTAGCAGATGAAGAAAATTCACAGTCCTTTAAGTCTTCATATTAAAGTGACTACAGATTGTTAGGTGAAAATTTATATTTTTTGGAATGTTTTAAGGTTATTGGAGATATATGAAAGGCAAATATAAAAGTCCCTTCTGTGTGTCAAATGAAGGAGACTCCGGAGGACAAAACTGGGCTCATTAGAAATTACATTTTAAATTCAGAATGCCAGTTTGTTGATTGACAAGGTTCAATGTAACTTCCAAGATACAAGATATGTGAACATCAGCTTGTCTGCTTGTTGTAAGGTAGTCACGGGAAGTAAATAACCTGGGTGTGAAAGTGGGTCTTCCAGTCCCATGACATGGTGTGAGCCGACTCTGGCAGGGACCAGCCTGTGACCTGGCACATTTCCTGGCCTCTCTAAACCTCAGACAGTATATTTGTTTGACATTCCTACAAAATGGAGGGAATAACAGTTATCTTACAGTAGTCTTTTGATATCATTGTGTAAAGAGAATAGTGCAATCTTGATACAGTTTAGTTGCTCAGTAAACGGAGGTTTTTATCTTTACTTTTGTGATTCAAATAGATGATGACCTCTGTCTTTGACAGCCCAATATGCCTGTCAGACTGACAAGGTCCTTTCCCCCTGAGTGTTTGGATAGAAACTTAATGAGATTTAATGGGTTCATAACTAGTGGATTTCCACCTTTAAATTTTGGCACTCCTCTGATTCATTCACTTGGTTTCATGTTTGCTGTTGAAGGTTAAAGAACTGTGGAAAAATGATAGCAATAGCCAGTCAGGGTTTGTTTTGCTACGAAGAGCCATTGGATGCCTGCACCCTTATATGTTGCCCAGATTTCATGGTCTACTCTCAGCTCCCAGGAATTGCAGCTTGTCATTGCCCCCACTTTGACTGAAATCATGGAGAAATTTTAATGCTAACTAAACTTCTAAGAGATGCATTACTGTGAATGTCACTGCATTAGTGCCTTAGGGGGGATGGGTATGAAAATCTTTCGAAGAACTTGAGTGTCTATGTATTTTATTAGGGGCATTTTCCCCCCATGAAATCTATGTACTTTGTAGGCTATGAGTTGATTGGATAGAAAGATATCTGAGCAATGGGAAGTCAATTGTCCAGAGGACTGTTTCATCCTGATTTCAGCAAGCCTTGAAGAGATAAATATCTTCACAGTGAAACAGGGGACTTTGTAGTGACTTCTAATCAATTCATAGTCATGGTAGCCCCTTGCATCATAATCCATTGTTACAATAATGCTGTAGAGCCAACTACCCCAGAACTCAGCAGATTGCACCCATGTTTATGTAGCTCACAGGTCTTTGGATCATTGCTCTAGCTGGATTACCTGGAGGTTCTGATCTGAGCTGAGTCCACTCTCTCATTTGGTTGTCAGTTGTGGGTAAGCTGAGGTCACAAAGGTGACCATGGGTCTCTTATCTCCAGCAGTAAGGATGGGATATGTTCTCATGGAGGCATCATGGGGGAAACTGGCCCATTTCAAGCTTTACTTAGGCTGTATTTGCAAATCCACTGGCTAAGACAAAACACATGGCCAAGACCAGAGTTAAGAGTGGAAGAGCAGTGAAAGTCACATGGCAGGGATGATTGATTTAGGAGGTATGAAGAATTGGGGCTATCGATGCAATCAATCAGTCACTCTGATAAGAGTCTCACTTTCCTGCACACCTGTCGCTAACCTTGACTTTGTGATGTTCCTAAGTTTCACTGCTCACCTTTTCATGCTATTGACTGACAATCTGTTTATTAATAGTACAAGAACATTTATAGAACGTAAGCATTTTTTCTGATTAAAAGTAATACAAGTTTATTATAGAAATCTACAACATCTCACCCCCTGGAGATAATCATGATTAACTTTTTAACATGAATCTTTTCAGACTATTCTGTGTACTTAAAAAAATAAATAAATGTGTTATATGCTGTGAAAACTGAAAAATACAGAAAGCAATACCATCCAGGAAATAATAATTCTCCATAATTCCAACTCCAGGAAATAAATTGAGATTATATGGATTTATATATTTGTAATATATTTATACATACATGATCATACTACATGTATAATTTATATACTTTTTCTTAAAATGGTACATCAATAGTGTTTTTCCATTTAAAATTCTTCAAAACATTTATTTTTATGATTATATTGAATTATTTGGATATACTCTAATGTACCTAACTGTTCATCTGCTATTGTATATGAGGTTGTGGTCTGCCATTAATCCCACCACTCAACCAATGTTTTGAAGCTACCAGCTGGTACAAAGCCTTGTTCTTGGCAATGACAATTATAACCTTGAGAGACAGGTTTCTCCTACAATGTATTTTTTCTTTAAATTGGAAGATAATTATTTTATAATGTTGTGTTGATTTCTGCTGTACAAGCATGAATCAACTATAAGTGTATATATATATATCCCCTCCGTCTTGAGCCTCCCTCCCATTTCCCGGTGTTTTCTTAAATAAGGTTTTAGTTGACATTTTAGGATATATCCTTCACATTTAGTTACTTTTGGGATAAATTCCTAAAAGCATATTATTATGTTAAAAGATATGATTATTTTTCCTGTTCTTTATACATGCTGTTCAATCATATTCTTAAAAGGCCTACATTAGTTTATGCATGTGTTTGTGAATTAAAACGATTATTTATCTCTCTGGACTTCAACAAACATTGTACATCTAATTTTTTAAAGTAAATTCTTTCTTTGAATGCATATTTTTGATTAATAGTTTAATATTTTCACATATTTATGTGCTCCTTTATTCTCTCTTCTTAACTGTTTTAGTGATTTCTCATTGACTCATATGGGCTTTTCTATATCAAGGGTGTTAAGCTTTTTATGCCATAAGTGTTCCAAATGTTTTCTTCTTTTATTACTGGTTGTTTATGGTTTTGATATAAAGTTTAAAATGTTATTTAGTCAAGTATATTGATTGCTTCTTTTGAGGTCTTTCTCATTAGTTTTAAGTATGGAAATTTTTGCCATATCATGGATTGGGCAGTTATTCATTTATATTTTCTTCCAATTTAGTGCTTTTTTAATGGGAGTCTTTAATTCATCTAGATTTTATTTTGATGTTTAGTTTTATAGGAAGATCTACATTGATTTCTTTTTTCCTTGTAAACTTGGCCTATTTTCCCAGCACCATTTATTGAATAATTGACCCCTTTACCTTTCATTTGTGATGTTCCCATGATCAGATACTCACCATGAACCTACATTTAAGTGTCTGCCTGGAGGCTCTGTTTTTTGGTAGATTTAACTCTTATCAGTACAGAATTGCTACATATAATTTACTTTCAGAATGAAGTCATACAGAGGAAAGAAAAACATGGCTTCTGGGTTTTTTTTTTTTTTTTAAGAAACTTTTACTTTTATATTGGCGTATAGCCAATTAACCGGAGAAGGCAATGGCATCCCACTTCAGTACTCTTGCCTGGAAAATCCCATGGACGGAGGAGCCTGGTAGGCTGCAGTCCATGGGGTCGCTAAGAGTCAGACATGACTGAGCGACTTCACTTTCTCTTTTCACTTTCATGAATTGGAGAAGGAAATGGCAACCCACTCCAGTGTTCTTGCCTGGAGAATCCCAGGGACGGTGGAGCCTGGTGGGCTGCCGTCTCTGGGGTCACACAGAGTCGGACACGACTGAAGTGACTTAGCATAGCATAGCATAGCCAATTAACAATGTTGTGATAATTTCAAGTGAACAGCAAAGGGATTCAGCCATACATATATATGTATCCATTTCCCCCCAAACTTCCCTCCGATCCAGGCTGCCACATAATACTGAGCAGAGTTCCCTGCGCTCTACAGTAGATACCTGTTGGTTATCCATCTGAAATATAGCAGAGTGTACATGTCCATCCCAAACTCCCTATCTCTTCCCCCTATTCTGCCACCCCCCACCCACCCCGGCAACCATAAATTTGATCTCTACATCCGTGAGTCTTTTTTGTAAAGAAGTTCATTTACATCACTTCTATTTAGATTCCACATATAAGGGATATCATATTTCTTTTTCTCTGACTTACCTCACTCAGTATGACAGTCTCTAAGTCCATATATGTTGCTGCCAGTGGATTATTAAAAATAAATCTGGGCATAGATCCTTGTTCTACGCTTGACTGATGATCAGATCGGATCAATCGCTCAGTCGTGTCTGACTCTTTGCGACCCCATGAATCGCAGCACGCCAGGCCTCCCTGTCCATCACCAACTCCCGGAGGTCACTCAGACTCACATCCATCCAGTCAGTGATGCCATCCAGCCATCTCATCCTCTGTCATCCCCTTCTCCTCCTGCCCCCAATCCCTCCCAGCATCAGAGTCTTCTCCAATGAGTCAACTCTTCCCATGAGGTGGCCAAAGTACTGGAGTTTCAGCTTTAGCATCATTCCTTCCAAAGAAATCCTAGAGCTGATCTCCTTCAGAATGGACTGGTTGGATCTCCTTGCAGTCCAAGGGACTCGCAAGAGCCTTCTCCAACACCACAGTTCAAAAGCATCAATTCTTCGGCACTCAGTCTTCTTCACAGTCCAACTCTCACATCCATACGACCACAGGAAAAACCATAGCCTTGACTAGATGAACCTTTGTTGGCAAAGTAATGTCTCTACTTTGAATATGCTATCTAGGTTGGTTGTAACTTTCCTTCCAAGGAGTAAGCATCTTTTAATTTCATAGCTGCAGTCACCATCTGAAGTGATTTTGGAGCCCAGAAAAATAAAGTCTGACACTATTTTCACTGTTTCCCCATCTATTTCCCATGAAGTGATGGGACCGGATGCTATGATATTCGTTTTCTGAATGTTGAGCTTTAAGCCAACTTTTTCACTCTCCACTTTCACTTTCATCAAGAGGCTTTTTAGTTCCTCTTCACTTTCTGCCATAAGGGTGGTGTCATCTGCATATCTGAGGTTATTGATATTTCTCCCAGCAATCTTGATTCCAACTTGTGTTTCTTCCAGTCCAGCATTTCTCATGATGTACTCTGCATAGAAGTTAAATAAGCAGGGTGACAATATACAGCCTTGACATACTCCTTTTCCTATTTGGAACCAGTCTGTTGTTCCATGTCCAGTTCTAACTGTTGCTTCCTGACCTGCATACAAATTTCTCAAGAGGCAGGTCAGGTGGTCTGGTATTCCCATCTCTTTCAGAATTTTCCACAGTTTATTGTGATCCACACAGTCTAAGGATTTGGCATAGTTGATAAAGCAGAAATAGATGTTTTTCTGGAACTCTCTTGCTTTTTCCATGATCCAGCGGATGTTGGCAATTTGATCTCTGGTTCCTCTGCCTTTTCTAAAACTAGCTTGAACATCAGGAAGTTCACGGTTCACATACTGCTGAAGCCTGACTTGGAGAATTTTGATTATTATTTTACTAGCGTGTGAGATGAGGGCAACTGTGCGGCAGTTTGAAAATTCTTTGGCATTGCCTTTTTTTTGGGATTGGAATGAAAACTGACCTTTTCCAGTCCTGTGGCCACTGCTGAGTTTTGCAAATTTGCTGGCATATTGAGTGCAGCACTTTCACAGCATCATCTTTCAGGATTTGGAATAGCTCAACTGGAATTCCATCATTTCCACTAGCTTTGTTCGTAGTGACGCTTTCTAAGGCCCACTTAACTTCACATTCCAGGATGTCTGGCTCTAGGTCAGTGATCACACCATCGTGATTATCTGGGTCATGAAGATCTTTTTTGTACAGTTCTTCTGTGTATTCTTGCCATCTGTTCTTAGTATCTTCTGCTTCTGTTAAGTCCATACCATTTCTGTCCTTTATCGAGCTCATCTTTGCTTGAAATGTTCCCTTGGTATCTCTGATTTTCTTGAAGAGATCCCTAGTCTTTCCCATTCTGTTGTTTTCCTCTATTTCTTTGCATTTCCTATAGGAAATCAAATATTTCCTATAGGAAATCAGTCCTGAATAATCATTGGAAGGACTGATGCTGAAGCTGAAACTCCAGTCCTTTGGCCACCTGATGTGAAAAACTGACTCATTTGAAAAGACCCTGATGCTGGGAAAGATTGAAGGCAGGAGGAGAAGGGGACAACAAAGGAACAAATGGTTGGATGGCATCACCGATTCAATGAACATGAGTTTGAGTAAGCTCCGCGAGTTGGTGATGGATAAGGAAGCCTGATGTGCTGCAGTCCATGGGGTCACAAAGAGTCTGGCACAACTGAGCAACTGAACTGAACTGAATGACTTTGGGAAGTCAAGGGGAAAAGAAAAAAAAAAGGTTCATTTACATTTCCCTGAGGATCTAGCTTAAGAAAGAAAGTGTCTTCTGGTATGTAGAATTCCCTCTAAGGTCTAAGCTTCAAAAAGCAAAACTCAGCGATGTGCTTGACAGAGATACTACTGCTCCCACAGTTCCCTCGAGGCCTCTCAGAGTTCCCTGAAGGTTTAGCCCCTGAGTAAAGTCAGAAGGAGCAATCACATCCACACGCTCAAGGTTGAATCTGTTTAATGATCAATGAAAAACTAATATTTACTCACCACAGCAGGCTTAGAGTAAATATTCAAAGCATGAGTGCTGAATTGAATTAAATAAATTATGCAATCTCTGTATTCATTTATACAATTACATGTTGAGACTTTACTCTGTGTGATGACTATTCTAGGGATGTAAGGATATAGGGGTAAATCAGACTTACATTTCTGCTCCAAGGATCTAAAGCATTAGTAAAGGAGATAATGTATACATTCATGATGGTAACAGGATATAACAGTATAAATGACATAAACATGATATAGACAGGTATTGTGTAATCTCAGTAGAAGGAAACATATCCGGGTATGGGGTAAAGCATAGATTTTCTGGAGGAACAACTTCATCATGAAATGAGACAGAGAGACGTGTGATAGGGAATATTATGCTGGCCAAAATGTCTGTTTCAGTTTTCAGTAGGATGTTATAGAAAAACTTGAACAAATTTTTTGGCCAGCTCAATGCATCATTAAGCCATGTGGTGATGGAACAAAGGGGAAAGGGATGCAAAGAAAAAAAAAAACTGAAAAGATGAAGTGTGAGTTTGTGATGACCAGTTAATATCATGACTATCAAGTACTGGTGTATAGTTGGGAGTGGAAATAACTGTAGGAGAAACTACTGTAGTGGGCATCGAATAGGGTTGGATCCATCTTTCCCTTGACATGTAAGCTCTTTGAATGTGCGTTCTGTGTCATGTGTCTTTGTCCCTACCACAGTGCTTGGTAAAATGTAGAAACTCTATAAACAAGTCTGTTGAATTTAACTCCCAACCCAGAGGAAGCAATGACTGATACACAGTGTGTACCCAGCATTGTCTTTTGAGCAAGGAAGAGAGTGCAGCATCGTGGGATGGATGGGGTCTTGGACTCAGTCCTGGAGTTCCCGTTAGCTAACTAAGTGACCTTTGGTGAGGCAAGCAACCTCTTTAACTTTTAGTAAACTGATCTATGAAATGAGGATTTTGAATGAACCTCGCTTCCCATGGGAATACTCTATGCTTTATGAAATCAGGACTTATTTCCAGTGCTTTGGGTTCCTTATGCACAGCAGGCTTCGTGTGTTTATTTTTTTCTAAATTAGATATAGTGTCATCAGTTCAGTCCCTCAGTCGTGTCTGACTCTTTGCGACCCCCATGAATCGCAGGACGCCAGGCCTCCCTGTCCATCACCACCTCCTGGAATTCACTCAGACTCACATCCATCGAGTCGGTGATGCCATCCAGCCATCTCATCCTCTGCTATCAGAGGGCCTTAAATATATAAGGACCTATCAGAAGAGACAGCAGGCCTTTTCTCCCTGCAAGGATTCCCTCTGTAGGTCACAGCAGTGCCCGAGTGCCAGCTGCAGAGGCGCCTTCAGTGATGAAGACATTTATTCCATTGACCCTTATTCATGATCCCACCAGTGAATCTTCAACACCCCTTTAACAGCATCTGCTAACCATATGGTCTTTCAAATGCTTTCTATTTTAAGTTCAAATATAACTAGAAAAAAAATAGGTAATGATGCTCCTTCTCTCTCCTCCTCCCTTCTTATTTCAGCTCAAATTGTGCTATTAGCCTGATTGTCAAGTGATCTGTGGTTATACCACAGTATGATATGTTAAAATTGAGTATTAATCACATTAAGACTTAGTATTTAATCTATTTTCTTATGGTTTCCTTCCTTTTATTGTCATATCTACTGTGTGTAGCCAATTAAGGTCATGGGTCTCATTTTCTCTGCTCAAGTTCATTATTGACTTATACCAAAATGAAGAATTTCAGGGATTCCAAAATGTGTATAGTTGAGATTCCAAAATATAAATGTTAGAAATATAGTTTAACAAGCAGCTTTTAAAAAATATATTTTAATAGAATAAGTCTGGATGTTGCACTCAAGAGGCCTGGATTTCAGCCCTGCTCCTATTCTTTTTCTTCTGTGTGACCCTGGGCAAATCATCATATAGTCACCCTGGACCTCAGTTCCCTTATCTTTAAGAAAGGAGAATAAAAGTGTCAATCAATCTATCATGCCATTAATATTAAATAAATAATGTAGGCATACTTTTTCACAGTCTGAAAAGTATCAGACATATGGGAGAGATCACAGATGGCAACAATACCAAACATTCCCAGACATTCTATGCTTCTATTTCCTTTCAATTATTTTTCCCAGTTTTATTGGGACATAATTGACACAAATCATTAAACTTAAGTTTAGGTATACAACATAGTCTTCCTTGGTGGCTCAGTGGTAAAGAACCCACCTGCCAGTGAAGGAGACAAGGGTTTGATTCCTGGGTCAGGAAGATCTCCTGGAGAACAAAATGGTAACCCACTCCAGTATTCTTGACTGGGAAATCCCATGGACAGAGGAGCCTGTTGGGCTACAGTTCATGGAGTCGTGAAAGAGTCGGACATGACTGAGTCACTAAACAATATACAACTTACAATTTCGATGCTTTGATACAGATACATATTGTAATGTGATCACCACAATGTCTAGTCAACATCCATCACTTCACATAGTCACAATTTTTTCCTTGAGATGGGAATTTTTAAGATCTACTCCTTTAGCAACTGTGACCCAGCAATTCCACTTCTGAGTATATATCTGAAGGAAATGAAATCACTATCTCAAAGAGATATCTACACTCCTATATTTATTGCAGCATTATTTGCAATAGGTAAGACATGGAACTAACCTAAGTGTCCATCTGTGAATGAATGTAAAAAGAAAAGGTGAGATATATATATACACTCACATGCACAAATACTATTTAGCCATAAGAAAGAAATCCTGCCATTTCAAACAATACATATGGACCTTGAGGGCAGTATGCTAAGTGAAGTATGTCAGAAAAAGACAAATATAATATGATCTCAGTTTTATCTAAGGAAATAATGAAAACAGATCCGATTGGTGATTGACCCAAGATGAGGGCTAAAGGATGGGGGGATGTAGTGAAAGTGGTCAGAGGGTACAAACTTATAAGATAAATTCCGGGAATGACATGTACAACATAACAACTATAGTTAACGTTATTGTATCACATGTTTGAAAGTTGCTTCAAATATTTCTGCTATTTATGGTTAGATAATTTCTATCTAAGCCGCCTTATACCAATTTTACTGACCTGCAAACCCACATCTTTAGACTGCATTTTAGAATCTGGGAAATAAAATGTTATTTTTCATTAGGAATCAAAGAACATCTCTTCTGGCTTTTAGTAAAAACTGCACTAAGTGTTGGCAGCTTTCTTGCCAGTTTAAGAGTGTATTTTTGTCCTTCCTTTCCCCACATGCTAGCCTTTGTTGTATACTCTGCTAAGTGTGTGTATTCCTAAGCCTTTGTGTATTTGGGTTAGTGGACGGTGGTCTTTTTGCCCAACTTGGTGCTCACTTGTGTCTACTGACCCTCAGGTTTCTACAAAAACCTCTATTCTCTAAGCTTAGCACCCAGTCCATATCTCATAGAAACCTGATCATCATAGTACAGGATGCCCAATAATATTAATACACATAGTTATAAATCACACAGACTAGGTACACTTCACAAGCTGAACTTTGTAAATTATTATACATTTTTAGTGAATATTCATTAGGAGCTTACTAGGTATTGGGAACTGTGATCAGTCTTGTTTCATTTGTCACACATAACTTTGAAAATGGCGCTAGTGGTAAGGCATCTGCCTGCTAAGGCAGGAGACATTAGAGACGTATGTTTGATCCCTGGATAGGGAAGATCCCCTGGAGGAGGAAATGGCAACCCACTCCAGTATTCTTGCCTGGAGGATCTCATGGACAGAGGAGCCTGGCGGGCTAAGGTCACAAAGAGTCAGACACAACTTAGTAACTAAATAACAACAATGTGGGCTTGAGATACTAAGCTTCCCATTCACAATACCCTGGCTGGGTGGGTCACCCTTACATTTGTCATTACTTTTGATGGGTTGTTTCTGTGCCATTTGGGGTCTGAGGGGACAGAAATGGAAGTGGATGGATGCTAATCATCCTCTCCTAGGAGAGGAAAGAGAAGAAATTTAGCACCTCAGGACAAAGCAGTCCTGAACAGGGAGTGGAGTCAAGACCACTCGAGGTTTATCCACACAAATGTCACCCATCCAGTCAGAGCTTCTGGGGCCTGTGGATTCTGGAAGAAGAGCTTTCTCCCACAGCTCAGCACTGTGAAGTGTTGGCCAGTGCTCAGAAATTAATCAGCTATGGCGTCAAGGGTGCACCCTCATCAGGGCCTATCTATGCCGATCAGTGGGGGCCAGCTTTTTCCTGGATAAATCAGGCAGGGCTGTCCTAGGTCACATGGGCAGAAGACACTCCTGCCTGCCTGGAGAGCCCTATTTCCACACCCAGAGAGAACACAGGTTAGATAGGAACACCTAGGATCATATCAGGTGCTCCACGCAGGGGCTGAATAGAGATAGCTCTGGAGCAGACTCACCTTGTCAGTTCGCCATCCTTTTTTTTTTTTTTAACTTTTTATTTTATATTGGAATATAGCCGATTAACAATGTTGTGATATTTTCAGGCAGACAGCCAAGGCACTCAGCCATACATATATGTGTATCCATTCTCCTCTCCCATCCGGGCTGCCATATAACATTGAGCAGAGTTTCCTGTGCTGTACAGTCCTTGAAGGTCCTTGTCCATCCTTTTCAGGTCTCCAGTGACTGTCCACATCCTAAAATCCATATGTGGTCATCAGACTGCCTAGTTAAAGAGAAGCATGATTATAAATGTTTTAACAGAACAATGAGGGCTTCCCTCATAGCTCAGTTGGTAAAGAATCTGCCTGCAAGCACGTTCAATCTGCAACAAATAACAGTTATAAAACAAGGGACCTTAGTCAATAAAGTCAAGGGCAAAACTCTTAAGTGTCTGAGATTTCTGGGTGTCTGGGGTGGCAAACCTAATGGCCAGCTGTGAGACACAGTCTCAGTGTCACTCAGATCACCTCATTCTGCTAATTCTCTGGGGATAAATGAGAGAGCTCCCAGATTATAAGCTTTTAGGAACTGATTATCTTGCAGGCCCAGGTCAGTGAGGGCAATGAGACACATCAAAGTGGCCCATGTGTGATGTTTATCCCTCTCATTCTACACAAAATACTGCCATCAAATTAATATGACAAACTTGTAACAGTCCATAACGATGCCTGGGTTTCCTCCCATATAATTCTTATTTCTTCTAACTAGAATGAGACTAACCGAAGCTTTTGCCTTCCACATTTTGGGGGGTATATAATGTACTTTTTAAAAAAGTTTTTTATTTTATATTAGAGTATAGCCAATTAACAATGTTGTGATATTAATAGTTTCAGGTGGGCAGCAAAGGAACTCAGCCATCCACGTGCATGTATCCATTCTCCTCCAAACTCCTCTCCCATCCAGGCTGCCATGTAACATTGAGCAGAATTCCCTGTGCTATACAGTAGGGCTTTACTGGTTATCTATTTTAAATATAGCATAGTGCACATGTCCATCTCAAACTCCCTATCTCTTCCCTCTTATTATGCTGTACTTTTATATATGGCAAACAGAGCTAAAATGTATAGATTTCTTATCAAATTAATGAAATTTAGATGTCACATTATGCTAACATGTGTGATCAATGACTCAAAGATGCACTTATTGGCAAAGTAAATCAACCACAAATGCCTTATTTGAAAAGAAAAAGGCATGTGTGTGTGTGTTTGTGTGTATGCATAATCTAATTACAGAAATCTAATTTCCATAGAATTAATGTTTTAATTTATAGAATCAATATGTTCAGATTTTGACATATTCCAAATAGAAATTTATTAGAAAATCGTCATTTGGTTTCGAGCCATTTTATTCTTGGCCATATCTGCATATGTTAGGCAGAGGAGAAAAGAGGTAGAACGTGACAAAGGGAGACAGCTAAAGCACACCTCAAAACATTTATGAAAGAATATTAACTTTTAACAGCAGAGCAGAAGCAACACGTAGACTATAATTGTAAATATATGAAATAGTTATGTATGTGTAAAACATGCAATAATTAAAATGGCTGCTTTCAGATGACAGGATTATGAGAGTCTCACTATTAATACTACCTTCAATATCATTTTTATACTTTCCATTTAATAAAACTAAAGTGCAAAGATCATTCAAAGTTGTTCCTCTGATCTCTTTCCAAACTAGATATTAATTCCAAAGCTTGTTCCCATGAGCAGTATTCTGTTCTCCATCTTCTGCCTCTGTTGCTTCAAAACTTTGGCAGCTTCTGGAGGTGGAGGCAGATCTGCAAGTGATCCCCATACAGGGAGAGCAAGGAGAGACTGAAGAAAGAGGCACTACGGCAGACTGGTTTGCTGTTATTGTTTTTGTTCAGTCGCTAAGTTGTGTCCAACTCTTTGTGACCCTGTAAACTAGAGCCCACCAGGCTCTTCTGTCCATGGGATTTTCCAGGCAAGAATTCTTAAGTGGGTCACTATTTACTTCTCCAGGGAGTCTTCCTGACCCAGGAATCTAACCCGTGTCTCCTGCATTGGCAGGAGGCTTCTTTACCACTTAACCACCAGGGAAGCCATTTATACCTTAGGAATCCCTATACTCACCCCACGTGGGTCCCAGACCCCAAGGGTTGAGTATTCTCTTAGATTGGTTTGCAGGAACAGTTTGCTATCATTGCAACAGAATTCCCTGGGAAGGAGACTCTTACAGGAAGACTAGCATACAGGATTATGGGATAGATTTCAATATGAGTGGCAGGGTAAAGAAAATGGGATTTGGGACAGAGAGAGGTTTAGTTCTAATGCAGCCACAACAAGGATTTCAACAAATCCTATGCAGAGCTCTGAAGCTGAGAAGGCCATTCAGAGTTGTCTCAATTTAAGGTATTTAATAAGAAGGCTGGTCCTTTAAAACCCTTTCTCAATTAGTAATTAGACAATGGTCACTTCTGGGAGGGAGGAAGTAACAGCTTTGTGTAGCCAAGTATAAGTTGTGGAGAGTCATTCAGGCTGCCAAAAATTAAGAGTTTGGGGGAATGAACGTTTGATCCAAGAGTGGGGATCTGGTCTCTGAGAGAGGACCAGGTCTTCTAACTGATAATTTGCCAATATGCTTAACACCTGTTAATGTGTTAAATTAATTAACGTGCTACTTGTTTGCCTACGTTTTCAGCATCACTAGGACTTCACCTCAAATATATAATAGGAACTGTCTCACTTAACATGCAGTTGTGAGTAGTATGCACGTGTAGGTGAGTAAGTGCACTGCATTTCAAAGTATATAGAGATATGTGAAGAGACTGTGGTTGAAATATTACCAGTGTGTATCTCCAGGTAGTGGTATTTTAGGGGTTTTGTTTTGTTTTTTAGCATTTTTAAAACATATTCTTGAATTTTCTATATAAAAATTTCAGGAAATAAGGCTACAAATTAAAAAACAAATAAGCACACAAATAGAAGACAATAAGAAAAATAAACCAAAAAAAAATTTTTTTGGCATGGCCCAGATAACATAGGGGCTTCCATAGTGGCTCAACTGGTAAAGAATCTGCCTGCAATGTAGGAGGCCTGGGTTCAGTCCCTGGCTTGGGAAGATCCTCAGGAGAAGGGAATGGCTACCCACTCTAGTATTCTGGCCAGGAGAAATCCATTGACTGTATAGTCCATGGGGTCGCAAAGAGTCAGACAGGACTGAGAGACTTTCACTTTCAGGATAACACAGAAGTGGAACCCTGAGTTTGCCTCCTCTCAGAAGCAAGCCAAAATCACAACTATCCACAGAAAGCCATCAAAACAAACAAACAAAACCTGGAACCCACCAGGAAAGATCACTGACCACCAAAGACAGGAACCACAAGAAACCACAAGCAGACACGGGTAGGAGGAACAGACACCCAGTATTCTCAAACCTCACACCAACAGGTGGGCGACCTACAAACTGGAGGGTAATTATATCCTCCGGAAGGTCTCCCACAGGAGCGAGAGTTCAGAGCCTCACCTCAGGCTCCCCAGCCCGGGGGTCCAGCACCAGGAAGATAAGCCCCCAGAGCATTTGGCTTTGAGGCCTAGCAGGCCTTTATTGCTGGAGCCCTCAGGACTAAGGAAAACAGAGGCTTCACTCTTAGAGGGCACAAACAAAATCTCACACAGAAGCGGTCATTTGATAAGAGCGTGGGCCAGCCCTACCTGCGGGTCTTGGAGAGGCTCCTGGAGAGGTAGTGAGGGTCGCCTGCAGCTCCTTCCAGAAACACAGACACTGGCGGCAGCCATGTTTGGGAGCTCCTTCTTGCGAGAACTGCAGACTGGTAGGTGGAGCTTTAACAAGAGAGAGGACTTGCTGGATGGTTTATCTCAGGGGAGCCACAGGACAAGTAGATCTCTGCACCCACCCACCAGAATCTTAAAAGTTCAAAGAGTGAAGTAAGTCAGAAAGAGAAAAACAAGTATCATATACTCATGTTTGTATGTGGAATCTGAAAGAGTGGTACAGATGATCTTATTTGTAAACTAGAAACAGAGATACAGACATAGAAAACAAAAGTATGGGTACTAAGGGGAAAGGACGATGTGGGAGGGATTGGGAGACTGGGGTCGGTATATATACACTATTGATACTATGCATAAAATAGATAACTAAAGAGGACCTACTGTATAACACAGGGAGCTGTGCTCAAGTGGTGACCGAAATGGGAAGAAAATCCAAAATAGAAGAGATATATGTATACATATGGCTGATTCACTTTGCTCTACAACAGAAAAAAACACAACATTATAAAGCAATTATACTCCAATATATATTTTTTAAAGATCATCAGATCAGATCAGTCGCTCAGTCATGTCCGACTCTTTGCGACCCCATGAATCGCAGCATGCCAGGCCTCCCTGTCCATCACCAACTCCTGGAGGTCACCCAGACTCACGTCCATCGAGTCAGTGATGCCATCCAGCCATCTCATCCTCTGTCGTCCCCTTCTCCTCCTGCCCGCAATCCCTCCCAGCATCAGAGTCTTTTCCAATGAGTCAACTCTTCGCATGAGGTGGCCAAAGTCCTGGAGTTTCAGCTTTAGCATCATTCCTTCCAAAGAAATCCCAGGGCTGATCTCCTTCAGAATGGACTGGGTGGATCTCCTTACAGTCCAAGGGACTCTCAAGAGTCTTCTCCAACACCACAGTTCAAAAGCATCAATTCTTCAGCCCTCAGCCTTCTTCACAGTCCAGCTCTCACATCCATACATGACCACAGGAAAGACCATAGCCTTGACTAGGCGAACCTTTGTTGGCAAAGTGATATCTCTGCTTTTGAATATGCTATCTAGGTTGGTCATAACTTTCCTTCCAAGGAGTAAGCGTCTTTTAATTTCATGGCTGCAGTCACCATCTGCAGTGATTTTGGAGCCCAGAAAAAGAAAGTCTGACACTGTTTCCACTGTTTCCCCATCTATTTCCCATGTAGTGATGGGACCAGATGCCATGATCTTTGTTTTCTGAATGTTGAGCTTTCAGCCAACCTTTTCACTCTCCACTTTCACTCTCATCAAGAGGCTTTTGAGTTCCTCTTCACTTTCTGCCATAAAGGTGGTGTCATCTGCATATCTGAGGTTATTGATATTTCTCCCAGCAATCTTGATTCCAACTTGTGTTTCTTCCAGTCCAGCCTTTCTCATAATGTACTCTGCATATAAGTTAAATAAACAGGGTGACAATATACAGCCTTGACGTACTCCTTTTCCTATTTGGAACTAGTCTGTTGTTCCATGTCCAGTTCTAACTGTTGCCTCCTGACCTGCATACAGATTTCTCAAGAGGCAGGTCAGGTGGTCTGGTATTCCCATCTCTTTCAGAATTTTCCACAGTTTATTGTGATCTACACAGTCAAAGGCTTTGGCATAGTTGATAAAGCAGAAATAGATGTTTTTCTGGAACTCTCTTGCTTTTTCCATGATCCAGCGAATGTTGGCAATTTGATCTCTGGTTCCTCTGCCTTTTCTAAAACCAGCTTGAACATCAGGAAGTTCATGGTTCATGTATTGCTGAAGCCTAACTTGGAGAATTTTGAGCATTACTTTACTAGCATGTGAGATGAGTGCAATTGTGTGGTAGTTTGCCCTTCTTTGGGATTGGAATGAAAACTGACCTTTTCCAATCTTGTGACCACTGCTGAGTTTTCCAAATTTGCTGGCATATTGAGTGCAGCACTTTCACAGCATCATCTTTCAGGATTTGGAATAGCTCCACTGGAATTCCATCACCTCCACTAGCTTTGTTCGTAGTGATGCTTTCTAAGGTCCACTTGACTTCACATTCCAGGATGTCTGGCTCTAGGTCACTGATCACACCATTGTGATTATCTGGGTCGTGAAGATCTTTTTTGTACAGTTCTTCTGTGTATTCTTGCCACCTCTTCTTAATATCTTCTGCTTCTGTTAGGTCCATACCATTTCTGTCCTTTATCGAGGCCATCTTTGCATGAAATATTCCTTTGGTATCTCTGATTTTCTTGAAGAGATCCCTGGTCTTTCCCATTCTGTTGTTTTCCTCTATTTCTTTGCAATGATCGTTGAAAAAGTCTTTGTTATCTCTTCTTGCTATTCTTTGGAACTCTGCATCCAGATATTTATATCTTTCCTTTTCTCCTTTGCTTTTCACTTCTCTTCTTTTCACAGCTATTTGTAAGGCCTCCCCAGACAGCCATTTTGCTTTTTTGCATTTCCTTTCCATGGGGATGGTTTTGATCCCTGTCTCCTGTACAATGTCACGAACCTCATTCCATAGTTCATCATTCAGTTGAATAGTCAGTCAAGATGGTCTCAATAGCACCTTGCTATCTTATGGCTGCATCCTTGCAATGGTCTCCCACTGTGGGAATGATGAACAGAGAGTACTTCGACTTTCCAAGGACAGGGAGGAGTGTGGAGCCTCCTATGGCCAGGGTCCAGCTCACTGGTTAATTGGTGGTCGAGTCCTTTCCATGACCTCTTGCGACACCCTCAGATCAGAGGGTCAGGCCAGAGGGGAGACAGCCCAGGTCATGTGCATAGTTGTGGGCAGGAGGGTAGTGATGAAGCAGAATTAGAAAGGGGCTGGACTTGGAAGTCAAAGAAAATTGTGGTCCTTCTCTGATTCTGTAGCGTACTGGCTTGAAGGGCATTTATTTATCTCTGACCCGTTTCTTCATCTTATATTGGGAGTAGGACTTTTTTACCCCATAGCTGGGGATGAAAGAATATCACACAGATGCAGTGCTCAACCCCGTGCTCAGCACACTAGAAGCCCTTGATAAATTTTACCTCCTCCCCCTCCTCTTATTAGCTTCTACCTGTGTCATCATCTACACTGTTCAGGGCCAACCATAAATAAGTCATAGAACTGTAAAGTGTTAGAAGTAGAAGGAACCTTTGATGACATCTATAAAGTCCATCCCTTATTTTAAAAAAGGAAACTGAGAACCAGAAATGTCAAGGGCACACAAAGAGAATGTGGCATAACCCAGGAGCTGAAATTATGAGAAAATCACCCTCGGGTCCTTTCTGAGGATTCAAGCCAGTGGTGATTCTTACCAGCATGATGACACCCTTCTATAAACAAATCAGATGTGCCAGGGACACACAAGATGTCGAAAAGAGGGTGGGGCTCACTCTGTTCATTTCTCCTCTCTCACTCCAACCCATTAATTAGAAGAGCAAAAATTGAATTTAAGTGTACTGAGGTTTGGGCTTCCCGGGCAGCGATAGTGGTAAAGAACTTGCCTGCTCATGCAGGAAACATAAGAGACATGGGTTCGATCCCTGGGTCAGGAAGATTCCCTGGAGGAGGGCATGGCAACCTCCTCCAGTCTTCTTGCCTGGAGAATCCCATGGACAGAGGAGCCTGGAGGGCTACAGTCCACACAGTCATAAAGTTGGACATGACCGAAGCAAGTTAGCACACACGCCCATACTGAAATCTAAGTCACCAAGGCAAAAGATGAGTTCAATTCTGAGTGCTTTCTCTACATCAACCAACTGTATGATAAACCTGAATCTCACTTTCCAAGAGCCACATCCTAAGGAAAAAAAAAAAAAAAAAACCTAAGTGTGGCAGAAAAGTAGAAATAGGTGGAGAGTGTGTCTTCTTTGTACCCCTTGAACTGATAGGAGACTGCTTTCATACAAAGAATACATGTGTGCTTGTTATGTTACTATGTCAGGCAGCAGTGCCTTTTCACAAAGACACAGTATTTCAGAAGCTGCATGGCTCAGACAGCTGCAGACAATGTAAAGAACCTTTTTGCAAGGTCGAGGCAAGGACAATGTCTGATTAAGGCAGGGATGGAAGGACCCTGCCACAAAAGCCTGCAACCATGCAGGGCAAGCTCTGCACTCGCCCCTGCCCCACCCCATGCAGTGTGACTGGCATGACCCTTCTTTCTCAGATTAAGAAGTCTTTTTTTTTTTTTTTTTTGCAAATATACAAACTCACTTAGCTAACCACCTTTACCACATGTTTTTGCAAAAAAGAACAGATTCCCTCCAGACCACACAATCCTTTACACCTTCCTTTCCCACACTTGAAGGGGCTCCAATTCCTTAAATTGCTTTCAGTAATTTGTGTGGTTTTCATCCTAGTCTCTCTAGAGATGTCTTGTCAGACAACAGCATTTGGCAACTCTGTATCTTCTTCCCTCACAGGGTTCCATTATTTTTTATTTCTTACCTCCACTTCTTCCTAAATGGTGTCATTGGAGACTGACAGGAGACTGGAATGATTTGTTGGGATTCCTGCGGCAGTAAATGCCTCTTCCAATGACTGTGGAATGATATCAGAGTTACCGTCTTTCTAAAATTGAAGTTTTTAAATGCCTGAAATGTAATCTTAAGAGAGAAAAAAATACAAGTACAAAGTAGTATGTGAATACAATCGATAAGATATGTATACATGTAAACAGATACTGGAAAATTATAGACACAAGCAACAACAGATGTTTGGGATGGTGGGGTGAAGGACGGTTTTTCTTTTCCCTTGTGTTATTGTTATTTTTCAAATTAGAAAATTCCCAGATTCTAGGATTGGATGTCCTTAGGTTAACTCAACTATAGTATGAGTAGAAGCTTGGTCATATTGCCAAATGGTTACTTCCAGAACTGTAAACACAGTACAACTTTTTTCTTTTAACTAAGCAAATTGCCATCCAGAATCAATGGAGGAGGAACACAGAGTGTGTGTGTGTGTGCTCAGTCATGTCTGACTCTTTATGACCCCATGGACTGTAGCCCCACCAGGCTTCTCTGTCTGTGGAATTTTCCAGGCAAGAATACTGGATTGGGTTGCCATTTACTCCTCAGGGGATCTTCCTGACCCAGGGAATGAACCTGTGTATCCTACATCTCCCGCATTGGCAGGTGGATTCTTTACCACTGCATCACCTGGGAAGTCCCAAGATAGTGGAGACCAACTATTAAATCTTAAACTAATCTGAGATATTAAACCACATAAATTCAGCTAACTGAAAGTGAAAATCACAAAATTGTGTCTGACTCTTGGCAACCCCATGGACTAAATAGTCCATGGAACTCTACAGGCCAGAGTACTGGAGTGGGTAACCGTTTCCTTCATCCAGGGGAATCTTCCCAACCCAGGGATCAAACCCAGGCCTCCCACATTGGAGGCAGATTCTTTACCAGCTGAATCACCAGGTAAGCCCTAAATCTGCCAGTAATTATGGGTCATTTAAATGTAGAAGTTATTCCTGGGCTTATTTCAAACTTTGGAAGCTGCACCAATTACCACTGGCCTGCCTACAATGGAGGTTTGAGAGAACCAATATATCTTATAAGTACATCCATCTTTGGAAAGGATGGAAACAGGATCATTGAATATTTGCCACAAACTAACCATAGAATTAGGAGACCATACAGTGCAGTTGCATTCAGAAAACCAAACAGAAGCAACAACAACAAAAAAAACAATTTCCTTTTATTCTTTCTGGTTTCCTTCTTTTCAGCATCAACCTTTTTTTTTTATTGACAAGTTTTAGGGTCCAGGGTCTTATTTGTTTTTTTAGGAGAAGAATATATTTTTCTTGCTCATTATACCTGATCCTCCCAGATCTGGGCATTGCTTCTAATCATCTTATAAACTTAGAAAACAGTCCATGATGAAAGGAGCATCTTTAAAGTGGCTAATCGCATAGTCAATGGCTGGCAAATGACTTCAGTTCAGTTCAGTGGCTCAGTCATGTCAGACTTTTTGAGACCCCATGGACTGCAGCACACCAGGCCTCCCTGTCCATCCAGCCAATTTCCAGAGTTTACTCAGACTCATGTCCCTTGAGTCAGTGAAGCCATCCAACCTTCTCATCCTTTGTCATCTCCTTTTCCTCCCACCTTCAATCTTTCCCAGCATCAGGGTCTTTTAAAATGAGTCAATTCTTTGCATCAGGTGGCCAAAGTATTAGAATTTCAGCTTCAGCATCAGTCCTTCCAATGAACATTCAGGACTGATCTCCTTTAGGATAGACTAGTTGGATCTCCTTGCTGTCCCAGGGACTCTCAAGAATCTTCTCCAACACCACAGTTCAAAAGCATCAATTTTTTGGTGCTCAGCTTTCTTTATAATCGAACTCTCACATCCATACATCAGATCAGATCAGATCAGATCAGTCGCTCAGTCGTGTCCGACTCTTTGCGACCCCATGAATCGCAGCACGCCAGGCCTCCCTGCCCATCCCCACCTCCCGGAGTTCACTCAGACTCACGTCCATAGAGTCAATGATGCCATCCAGCCATCTCATCCTCTGTCGTCCCCTTCTCCTCTTGCCCCCGATCCCTCCCAGCATCAGAATCTTTTCCAGTGAGTCAACTCTTTGCATGAGGTGGCCAAAGTACTGGAGTTTCAGCTTTAGTATCATTCCTTCCAAAGAAATCCCAGGGCTGATCTCTTTCAGAATGGACTTGTTGGATCTCCTTGCAGTCCAAGGGACTCTCAAGAGTCTTCTCCAACACCACAGTTCAAAAGCATCAATTCTTCGGTGCTCAGCCTTCTTCACAGTCCAACTCTCACATCCGTACATGACCACTGGAAAAACCATAGCCTTGACTAGACGGACCTGTGTTGGCAAAGTAACGTGTCTGAATTTTAATATGCTGTCCAAGTCGATCATAACTTTTCTTCCAAGGAGCAAGCATGACTTAAATCACCCTAATATCTCCTCTTACCACTTTAAGCTGAAATTCACTCCCCGTAGCAATTAAAACTAAACATTAAAGCTACCGATAGTATTGTCTAAAAATCAAAAGTGATATGGTCTAGTGGACTTTATTTGCTGGAGAAATGATATAGCCTGTTTCTGTGAGCAATATTTATACCTCCTATCATTTTTCACACCCGACCCAGAAAAAATTGTCAAATGGACAGTTTCCCAGAATGAGACTCCAAACTTATATTTGCCTTCCTTCTTATCAGTGGGACTCGATGGAAGCCTGACCCTTCCCAGAGCTTAAGACAAGAGACAGACCGGGAGTATGGCCCTTCTTTTCCTCCTCCCTGTTCAGAGGCCCCTGTGACAAAACAAAATGTGTTTTGTTAAATTAAAAATATATTTTGATTGTTTATCTGAAAGAACAGAACAGATATGAAACTCAGATCATAATATTCACTATTTTTTACCCAGCAAACAAATCTATTGAGCATTGCTCAAAGCACTGTGGAACATACGACCCCAAGATGTTCAAAACCAAAGAGTAAGGTAACAGCATTGTCCAGTACAATTTTATGTAATTGTGAAAAGGTTTTACAGTGGTGATGTTCAGCATGGTGACCCCAATCACCCATGCTATTAAGTATTTAAAGTGGCTTTAGTGTGACTGAGAAACTAAATTTTTATTCAACTTTAATTATTGTAAATTTATTTTTCAGCTTTACTGAGTTAGTGAGTTGGCCAAAAATTCCCTCTAGGTTTTTCTGTAAGATGTTACAAACCTGAAGGAACTTTTTGGCCAACCCAGTATAATTGAAAAATAAAACTGTAAGATATTTAAAGTGTAGAATGTGATGATTTGACATATATGTGTGTGTATGTGTTTGTATGTGTGTGTATATATATACATATATATATAGTGAAAGAATTCAACCCATTGAGTTAATTACCACATCACCTCACATGCTTTATTTTTTTGATGAGAATATTGGCATTCTACTCTCTTAGCAAATTTTAATTATACGTACAAGATTATCAACTACAGTCACCAAGTTATACATTAGATCCTCAGACATTAATCATCATATAACTGAATATTAGTAATGTTTTCCCATCTTCTCTATATTTTCCCCAAACCCCTTTCCCTGGCAGTTAATTTCTACTCTCTGTTTCTTTGAATTTGGCTTTTTTTTTTTTTTTTTAAGATTTCACATACAAGTGATACCATGTTTGTCTTTCTCCATCTGGCTTATGTCACTTATTTATAATGTCCTGCAGGTTCATTCATGCTGTTGAAAATGACAAGATTTTCTTCTTTTTATAAGGCTGAACAATATTCATATGTATCAAATATATAATTCATCTGTTGACTAACACTTAGATTGTTTCCAGTCTTGACTGTTGTGAGTGATGCTGCAATGAACTGGAAGTACAGCTTTCTCTTTGAGGTTACAACTTTGTATCCTTGAGATGTGAACCCAGAAGTGGGCTTGCTGGATCATATGGTAGCTCTATTTTTAATTTCTTGAGGAATCACCATACTGTTTCCCACAGTAGCAATGACAGTTTACTTTGTAAATTTAAATACGCACACATGGCTAGTGGCATCAGTTTGATGGTGTTAGATAAGTCTATGAGAGAGATGTGCCAGGTGCAATGTGAATGTGTAGGACAGAAATCTTGCTGAGACTGGGGCAAGAAGAAATGATTTCCTGAAGAAGCTAAAGGTAGACCTGAATATTTAAGAATAAGTAAGGGTTAGCAAGGTAGAGGTTGGAGGCTGAGAAACGACTTCAGGTAGATGAGACAGTAAATGTAAAGGCACAGGAGTGTGAGGGAATGTGGTCTTCTCTAGAAACTGTTCACAGTATCTGCAGCTCAAAGGTGAGTTGACTGCAAAGACAAGATTGAGGAAAGAGGCTGATCATTAAGGGCTTGTGTATGTGTGTGTTTACATTTTTAAAAATATTTTTAATTGAATGACAGTTGCTTTACAATATCATGTTAGTTTCTGCCATACATCAACATGAATCAGCCGTAGGTATACACGTGTCCACTCCCTCCTGAACCTCCCTCCCACCCCATCCCACCCCTCTAGGTTGCCACAGAGTACCTAATTTGAGCTCCCTGCATCATAGAGCAAATTTCTACTGGCTATCTATTTTACATATGGTAATGTAAATATTTCAATGCTACTCTCTCAGTTCGTCCCACTCTCTCCTTCTACTCCTGTGTTCATAAGTCTGCTCTCTATATCTGTTTCCATTGCTGCCCAGCAGTTAGGTTCACCAGTACCATCTTTCTAGATTTCACATATATGCCTTAAATAATATATGATATTTGTCTTTCTCTTTCTTACTTCACTCTGTAAAACAGCTTCTAGGTTCATCCGCCTCATTAGAACCAAGTCAAATGTATTGCTTTTTATGGCTGAGTAACATTCCATTTTTATATATATATATATATATATATATATATATATATATATGTACCACAATGTCCTTATCAATTCATCTGTTGATGGACATCTAGGTTGCTCCTATGTCCTAGCTATTGTAAATACTGCTGTGACGAACACTGGGGTACATATGTTTCTTTCAGTTTTGGTTTCCTTAGGGTATATACCAAGTAGTGGTGTTGTTAGCTGTGTTATGGTTTAAGAAACAGTATCATCATCAGACGTGTCACCATCAGATTTGCTTTTCAGGGAGCTCACTCCAGTAGAACATGGTGAATGGATTCAGTAGGGAAGAAAATCAGAGTTAAGAAGACCAATTAGAATCTAGAAGCTCATTCAGGGGCCTAAATGAGGGTGATGGTGGACACAGTGTTTACAGAAACACGGATAATTTTCCAGCATCTTTCTGAAAACAATGCTAACAAAATCCCACTAACTGGAAATTTTGTCTTCCACTTTAAGGAGTAGATGGGTGACATTCACATATTCTCCTTGGGATGAGAGTGAACAGAGGCAGAGACAGGGAAAATTCTAAATATGCCCTCTACTATAATGCTATAATAATAGAGTGCCTTACACTATAATGCTTATTTTGATTCCAACAATTATTATTAACTTTTAGCCCAGAGTATACATTAGCACATCCAGCTTGACTTTGAACATATTTATTTTCAGTTCAGTTCAGTCACTCAGTCATATCTGACCCTTTGCAACCCCATGGACTGCAGCACACCAGGCTCCCTTAACCATCACTGACTCCCAGAGCTTACTCAAACTCATGTCCATCATGTCAGTGATGCCATCCAACCATCTCATCCTCTGTCATCCCTCTCTCCTCCCACCTTCAATCTTTCCCAGTGTCAGGGTCTTTTCAAATGAGTCAGTTCTTCGCATCAGGTGGCCAAAGTATTGGAGTTTCAGCTTCAGCATCAGTCCTTCCAATGAATATTCAGGACTGATCTCCTTTAGGATGGACTGGTTGGATCTCCTTGCTGTCCCAGGGGCTCTCAAGAGTCTTCTCCAACACCACATTTCAAAAGCATCAATTCTTCAGCATTCAGCCTTCTTTATAGTCCAATTCTCACATCCATACATGACTACTGGAAAAATCACAGCTTTGACTAGACGGACCTTTGTGGGCATAGTAATGTCTCTGCTTTTTAATAGCTGTCTAGGTTGGTCATAGGTTTTCTTCCCAGGAATAAGCATCTTTTAATTTCATGGCTGCAGTCATCATCTGCAGTGATTTTGGAGCTCCAAAAAATAAAGTCTGTCACTGTTTCCATTATTTCCACATCTATTTGCCATGAAGTGATGGGACTGAATGCCATGATCTTAGTCTTCTGAATGTTGAGTTTAAGCCAGCTTTTTCACTCTCCTCTTTCACTTTCATCAAGAGGCTCTTTAATTCTTCACTTTCTGCCATAAGGGTGGTGTTATCTGTATATCTGAAGTTATTGATATTTCTCCCAGCAATCTTGATTCCAGCTTGCGCTTCATCCAATCTGGCATTTCTCATGATGTACTCTGCATATAAGTTAAATAACCAGGGTGACAATATACAGCCCTGACATGCTTCTTTCCTGATTTGGAACCAGTCTGTTATTCCATGTCCAGTTCTAACTGTTGCTTCTTGACCTGCATACAGATTTCTCAGGAAGCAGGTCAGGTAGTTTGGTATTCCCATCTCTTGAAGAATTTTCCACAGTTTGTTGTGATCCACACAGTCAAAGGCTTAGGTGTCAATAAAGCCAAAATAGATGTTTTTCTGGAACTGTCTTGCTTTTTCAATGATCCAGCAGATGTTGGCAATTTGATCTCTGGTTCCTCTGCCTTTTCTAAATCCAGCTTGAACATCTGGAAGTTCATAGTTCACATACATGAAGCCTGGCTTGGAGAATTTTGAGCATTACTTTGCTAGGGTGTGAGATGAGTGCAACTGTGAGGTAATTTGAACATTCTTTTCATTGCCCTAAAAGGGACTTTGTATTCATGGAATTATGTTACTTTGACCAACATATGATAAAGAATAAGCCAACCTCACGCGTCTTTCCAAGTGTCGGCTCAAATGTCACTTCCTCCAGGAAGCTTTCTCTGACTTTCAGACACCATTAGATCCTTCTATTAAACACTCACATAACAACCTAGCCTTCTTCTGAGTATTTGTGTAATTCTGTGTATATATGGTCTGCAGTTACAGAAGCTCCTTGAGGTCAGAATGTGATCAGCCTTGAACACTACTGCAGTCCCCACACAGTGGTACATCTTCAATAAACTGCCCTTGGTGGATAAACACGGCATGAAAACGTGCAGAAAAATATCTTCAATTCAAATTATTTACTTTTTGTTTCAATTCCCTCTCTAGAAGGTATTGGACATTTTAAAAATCTTGCAGATGTCTGATGAGTAGCCAGGGTTAAGAAGCTTAGTCCTGGTATTACACAATTTCCCTAGAAAATTTCTCATCAGGAGAGACTGTATTGCATGCCTTTGTGACTGTCGTTTTATCTCTGCTAGCCTTAGTGCCTAAATTTGAATCCTAGAACCTCCACTAGCCAACTGTGTGACCTCAAGCAAGTTACTTAACCTCTCTGTTTCATCTTCTGTTGGATGAAGTCTTCAAGAGGAAATGACTTCCTCTGGTTGACCCACAGGCTGGACCCAGGCAATTTGAGGCTTCGCACCCCTCTCCTGTTTTTGGAATATAACTCTGCCCACCATTTACACCGTGGGAGCTGGCTCCAAGGATGCAGACTTAAGAAAGCAAGATGTTATTAAGGGCATCTGGATTGAATACATGACTGAGACCAGTTAAGAAACTTTGAAGATTCTGGAGGGCAAGTATGGAAATCTACCCATTTTTTGACTGCCAAGACAAGCCTTGTACGATTGGGGTTCAACACCAATGAATCTTTTGGCCAACCTGGTAAGTTCTCTTGTTTATTAAAAACCACAGTCCACCCTCCCACCTGCAAATCTCCTTTCTAAGAAGGAGTAATGATTCTTGTACAAAGGGTTCCTGTGATTCCTTTGTTTTCAGTACCCATATATAGTTTTATTCTTTGCATCATAATGGCTGAATCTTGATTCAGAAGTTTTCCCCAAAGATACTCAGACCTCAAAATCTAGAGAGCCAACCCTCTCCATCTAATGTGCCTGAAATGGAGGTATGTTTGTTAAAGAACTGCACACGCTCTGTATTTAGCACTGTGACTGCTGTTCATGTCCCTGCACCACAAACATGGTCTTTTTTGTTGTTGTTGTTAACAAATCACAGCCAGGGTTGGCAGTAACAGAGCTGCAGTTTTCCCATGTGCCACATTAAGTGGACTGTAGGAACATGAGCTGATAAACTACTGATTCAGAAAATCATAGAGAGAAATCAACAACTCAATAAGAGAAAATCCCAACTCTACCTTCCCATTTGCCTTTCACGTTATAAAGAATTTTAAGTCCAGGAAGAGAAGATCTTTTGGAAGGATTTTTTTCTTTGAAGGAATAATAACAAATCTCAGTGCTTTCATCAAGAATTCCAGAAGGATCTCTCTCTCTCTCTCTTTTTTTTTTTTGAAAGAAAATTTCACGTGCTATTAAGACCAGAAGATATGGCTAAAACTGGAACCGTGACTATGGAGCCAATAATATTAGGGGCCTTTAGTACTAAGCCTTTAGTACTGGGTTAATACTAAGCCAATCCATGTTTCTTCATGTGGAGCCATGATTTGGTTAAAGAGATGAAAGTAACCTCTGTAAGAACACAGATCTGGGCTCTGAATAAATAATTATACTATTCCAAGACTCTGCATTCAGGTGTGTGAATTCAAAATGGCTAATAGCCCAATTCCCAGGACTCCACACAGGAAGCCAAGCTTTCCCCTACAATAAAGACAGCTGGCACGTTTTAATTTACATGGATCATTCCTCATCAACTCTATGAGACTGAGATAGAAATTCCTTGAGATTTGTTTTGTCTATTATAATGTACTGAGTATAAACTTGGAACAAAAAGATATGAGGTCAAGTGCAAATTCCACATTCTTTCTCAATGCCTGACACCCAAGGATTCGCGTTTTAAATTTATTTAGAGCTGGTACTGAGAGAGATCTAGAGGTCATGGTGATAATGAGCTGAACAGAAGGCAGTAACACAGCACTGTCTGCTCTGTTCAACCTCTGTGGACTCTCGGAACATGATCCTGGAAATGGAGAAAGTCCCTAACTCAGCTGGGTGAGTCCAAAAGTGATGGGCAGATCCTTGGGATTCAGCCAGAGAAAAGCAAAACAATAAAGATCCCCTGCATATAAAATGTATACATGTTACTGGAAAACTGTACAATCCACAGATGTGTGAATACTTACTAGATGATCACTACTTATGAATCTAAACTTAGCCTAGGAATTGCTAACAATGAATGACTAATACTGATTTTCTTTTCCAAAGAATATAAGCCCCATGAGAGCCCATAGTTATGTTCATGTTGTTCACCACTCTGTGCTGCCTATAAGAGAGCCTGAAACATAGTAGATCATCAAAAACATTTACTGCATGAATGAACAAATTAATAAGAAAACACAGATCACTATTTTTACAATCATTTGTCTATTTCTATTTTTAAAATCAATTTTCCAACAGGGTTGTAGTAATCCACCAAACCCTCAAATACAATTTTTTTTTTCATTCCAAGGCCTAACTAATTTGTATCAAGATTATAGCACAACACTTGAAATTCGATAGGATTAATACTCTTAATCATGTATTTCATTCATACATCTTATCTGGGACCTGTTTTCTTTGAAGAGAAGCCTGATGCTTTTCGAGTCCTATAGAGTACATCCATGGTAACCAACCTCGTCAATATTCACTCCCAAACATTTGAGTTGGGTATACACACACGCACATACACAAAGAGTACAGAAACGACATTAGTAATTGCAACCCAGGTTAATAGTTAACTTGCAAAGCCACTGTGGAGACAAGTCTAGTATACCAATCCAGACATGCTTATTGATTTCTTCCCAGCAGCCGGTGCATGCCACCTCTCCTCCCCAATGAATGTTTCACACATTGTAAGATTATAGATGGCAAGGTGAGGCATCCAGGGGAGACATGTTCCTAGGCATCTTGGAACACAGAGCTTCTTTGAGCTCTCTCTTTACCAAGACTTTAGAATACTTTCTAAACAAAACACTATGTTACAAAAATGGGTCCCCAAAAGAATGAAGACTTGTAAGGTAGTATCTTAGTTAAAGCCATTAATTTTTTTCCCTAGAAAATAAAAGCCCACAGTGGGGGAAGGAGAGGGTGGGGCAAATTGAGAAAGTAGCATTGAAATATATACATTATAATACTTAAAATTTGATAGCCAGTGAAAATTTGCTGTATGACTCAGGGAGCTGAAATCGGATGCACAGTGACAACCTAGAGGGTGAGATGGGATAGGAGGTGGAAGGGAGGTTCATGAGGGAGTGGACATATGTATACCTATGGCTGATTCATGTTGATATAGGACAGAAAACCAGCGCAATATTGTAAAGCAATTATCCTCCAATTTAAAATAAATTAATTAAAAAAATAAAAGCCCTGATATGCAATCACTATAACAAATGTACTTGGATTAGTAGGTGTGGTGAATAGTGGAAGACACAGTCTCTCCCAGTTTCACCCCAATTCTTGTATTCCTGATAGGAATATCAGCCCTTTATAGATCAAGGTATCACAGAAAAAGGTAGCAGATAACTACTTTCTAATCATTTTCATTGTGTCCCCATGACTAAGGCACTGTGTCCCCTGTGACTAAGTCCAAGAATACTGGAGTGTGTAGCCTATCCCTTCTCCAGTGGATCTTCCCAACCAGGAATCCAACAGGGGTCTCCTGCATTGCAGGTGGATTCTTTACCAACTGAACTATCAGGGAAGCCCAGCTAATGCACAAACATAGTCAAATGCTAGGTTCAATCGGATCTTATAAGATTTGTTTCTGGATGAGAGTATAGGAAAAATGTAAAGAAGGGAGAAGCAAGACAATGGAAATCATTCCTTAATGAAATTCTGCAGTGAACATCAATAATGTGAACTAACCCTTCCTTCTCCCACTCATTTTCAGTAAGGTATTAACTTCACACCTACAGAGGTCATCTAAATAGGAATGTGATTAAGTAGTTAAAATCATTTCACTGTTTTTAATGGCTATTAAACCCTGGAAATTTATTTTAAATCCGATTTACGGTGGCAAATTAAAACACAAAACTTAGTAAATGTGAAAAGGTCTGTGCAATAGTCAGGGTTATAAATAAGTCTATTAAACTCACAGTGTTTTGAATTTTAAATGTTGCATGTTTTGACATAGTATATTCTGATTTGTAAAGCAGCTTAACAATAAGGAAGGGTATTTTGCATTTGAATGTAAAAAGATAAATACAAATTGATACAAAATATTACAATGTATCAGGACCAAGAATAATGTAATTACCAACACCTTCAATACAGCCTATGCTTCCTTTTGTCAATATGATTAATGCAAGTAGATGAAGTTTGTTAAATATATGTGAGTGTATAATTATATCAATGATATTAATTAAAACACATCTCAGCTTACTGAGAATGTTACTGTGAGCCCCAAAGTTTCAACTCTATGATTTTAGTATTTTATATATATATATTAATATATGATCACTCTCTTCTTTGTTAGGTTTGTATTAATCATTTTCCATTTCAAATACAAAATTACCTCAAGCTGTTTGGTTGTGGAAATGTAATTGCTATTATTGTGATTGTTATTGATAACAAATAAGACTAATCATGAAACTTCTCCCCAGGGAGTTGTATACTTGGTTTCTATACAGAAACAAGAACAGCTCTGCCACCAGCTAGCGTTGTTACCTGGGGCAAGTAATATAACCTGTATAAATTTCCTCATTTGCAAAACAAAGGAGTTAGCTCAGCCATCTCTAAGGTTTCTGCCCAGACCAAATAAAATATCAAGGATCTTTGACTTTCACTAGTTACTCTAATCTAAAAAGGAAATGCCAATTTTTGACCTGTTCTCTTCTCTACTATTGCAATCATCATTGATCTTTCAAATACACTCTCTATCCAGAGCCTCTAGAGGTATTTGTAAAATGGAGATTCAAGTGTTATGGGGAAAGAAAATGGACTGAAGTTCCTGTTATAATAAATATTTCATTCTGTTCTCTGGCCAAAGCATTGAAATTGCATTCCTGGGAGAATCAAGGCTGGGGTTTTACCCACAGACTTGGGGTGCTCTGACCCCACCAGATTCAGGAGTTAGTCTTCATACTCAAGCATTATAAATTACAGATTGCAGCCCAGTCAGAAAGCTCAGCTCTGTGAAGGAAAGATGTGGGAAGAAATGCTGTGTTTTTAAACTGGTCTAAGAGGTTCCCTGTGCTGACCTCCTTTTCTGGTCTACTGGGCAGTCCAGTCTCCATTTTTCCTGGCATGGACCTGAGCCCTGCTTGAACAGGCCATGGGGAGTACGGAGAATTTGGCTTGGAGAGATTTTGGCTCTTAGTACTTTACAGCTCTTCTCAGCTTGATTGGCAAAGCTCTAGATAGCAACACCACCCACTTCTTTCTCTTTTTGCCTCCTGTTCCTATCAACCCTCTTTCTGCTTCCCTTGCTGAGACAGAGAGAGGTAAAATCTGACACCATGGCCAGGAATTCTGTACACAGAAGCACACGGAAGACCCAGCTGCGTTTGGCTTCTCTTAGGTGGCTCCCGCAGCGTTGTCTTTGTGATGATCAGAGGCCCTTCTTCAGTAAGGAACGGCACTCCCCCTCCACCTCCACTCATAAAAGGACCATGACATGATTCGGCCTCTAATTATTCTAAATGTTTATGCAAAGGACCCGTGAGGCGATACAGTTGACTGTTTAACTGGTCATTGTAGAGTGATTAAATGTGACATTTTGAAAGAATTAGGTGAAAAACCCACTAGACTCTGGTAGGGTCAAAAAGACTAGGCACTTTTATGAATTTCAATATCGCAACACTCGTCTGGTTCATGGCATGAGGCATATTAGAAAATAGTCCCAAATTAAAAAAAAAAAAAAAAGGTTTTATGCTAATAGACTCTTAAACATTTAATGCTCTGTTAACAAATGGTTATTTCTCCATTAAGCACCATCATGACCTATGCATAGTTTATGAACATTCCTGTTGTCCTTGAGAGAGATCACATACTGTAAGGGCTAAAAATAGCAGCCATGTGAGCAGCAGAGGATAATTTGCATCTCAAGTTCAGCTGACATCATCTAGCTTAGAAGCTTATTTCCAGGGATCAGACTCAAGAAAAGGTCTTGGTAGCCTTTCAGTAAACCAGAATATTCCAAAAGTCAGCCCCCTGGCTTAGAGGGAGCTGGCTTAGAATGGTGTAACTTTTCTTTTACTGGTGAAATACACAGAATGACTTTCTTCCATGCTTTCACATACAGCCCTGACACTTGTCTACACTCGCATGGTCCAGGGACACGTTTACTTCTCCATCAGGCAAGAACCAACTGGCCCCCGCACCCCAGTCTTTTCATCTTAGACAACCACATAAAACAGCCATAGTTATCTAACTTAACTCTCCTCTTGACAACACAGAAACTTATTCTAAGGGGGGAGTGCGGTGGGGTGGACCTGACAGACAGCCACCCACTGCACTAAGAGAGCCTGGATTATCATTCTGAGTCTGAAATTAATGTTCTTATTACTCTGTCCACCTCTTAATTGATAAATTGCATAACTTCTTCAGCAGTCACCTCCTCCACAAAGCCCGTGATGATTGCGCCAGTTAGGCATAGTTCTCTACATTTCATAATAGATCACAGCACTTCCTCACTCTAGACCCTTCACCATTTGACTGTCAATTTTAGACAGTCCTTCATTTCAAATGATGGGGGTAGGAGAGATAACTGAGGAAAATGAGACCCAGAAATACACGAGAGGTGGGAGAGACAAGTTGAACGCTGAGAGCATGGCTAGATATCACTTCAGTTTACAAAGAACAAAGTTAACTTCATAGTGATGAATCTCACTTACCCAGACCACCTCCTCCTCATATCTTTCTTCCACATTCTTCTACTCAGTTTTCTTTAATGACAAAGGGAACCATGGCCTCTTTGTCCTCTTTGGTTTTATCCCGATGGCTATACAATTACCAAAACTCTCTTGTGTAGCAAACCAAGCTCTGTAATGTGCTCCATACTGCATCTGTATCATCAGTTTTCTGACAGTCCCAACCTGTACTCTGTCTTGCAGTGGTGCTGAAGTTCCTGCTCATCTCGCCACACCATATTGTTTCAAGCCTTATCTTTCTTCATCCCATTCTCTTGGTCTCATCACACCATCTATGTTTCTTTGCCATGCTATCTCTTAGAGTACCTTCCCAAGCTGCAGATAGATCTTCAATCTCTGGAATTTTGCCCTTAACTTTCACACTGAGCGTTGTATACTGCCCTTCCAAATGCTTCCCAAACATCCTCTTATTTGGACACAGAGCACTCTGATTATGAGTTCCTCCAAAACAAGGCTGCATCTTTGTCATCTCTTTGTTGTTGTTTAGTCACTAAGTTGTTCCTGACTCTTTTGAAGCCCCATAAACTGTGGGCTACCTGGCTCCTCTGTCCATGGGATTTCCCAGGCAAGAATGCAAGAATGGGTTGCCATTTCCTTTTCTAGGGGATCTTCCTGACCTAGGGATTGAACTGACGTCTCCTGCATTGTAGGTGGATTCTTTACCACTGAACCACCAGGGAAGCCCTTGCCATCTTTTAGCCACCACTAAACTCATATCGCTATCCTGTGATGGTATTGGAGTGGGAGGCCCAGTCCGGGCAAATTGATTTTTCCATATATATCAACTATGTAGCCATAACTGAGTCAGTAGACGTGATGGCATGAAATTGCTCTCCAAATGTTGTTTAGGCTGTTCACAGTGAATCAGAGGATGGGGGAAATTTCCCATTATGGTTTCTACCCAACTGTCAGAGAAAATTGGGACTTCATATAAGGGACTTCGCCAATTCCATATGCTTTATAAATTCTAGATTATAGTAGAGTTTACAATATATTTGCTCTCATTATAAATGTCACAATGTTAATCTAGAAATTGAGGCTAAATTTTAAATGATAATGAACTATGTAACAACATCTAATGTAATATTACAGCAGAGGATGTAAATAAGACGGTTTTTCTTCAGAGTCTCAGTGTGGACACTTTTCCCAATGTGGATAAGCACAATGTTTTTCACTAATTTATCAAACTGTTCCCCATCAGACTGTTTATAATTTGTAATTAAGAAACCTCTCAGCAAGTTGAAAAGTCGTCATTTGTTTTGGATATCAAAATGTTATCAGGACAGTCAATATTTGCTGATTTTCCTCTTCAGCTTGTTAAGGCTTTAAATAATTTTCCCTGTAACTGCTCCTCCCCAGTGCCACTTTGTGTCCCATTTCTGACACTTAGAAATACTCCAGCCTAATATTAAACAAGACAAAGTTCTTTAGGTCAGTCACTCATTCGTGTCCGACTCTTTGTGATCCCATGGACTGAAGCACTCCAGACTTCCCTATCCATCACCAACTCCCGGAGCTTACTCAAACTCATGTCCATTGAGTTGGTGATGCCATCCAGCCATCTCATCCTCTGTCGTCCCCTTCTTCTCCTGCCTTCAATCTTTCCAACATCAGGGTCTTTTCAAATGAGTTAGTTCTTCACATCAGGTGGCCAAAGGATTGGAGCTTCAGCTTCAGCATCAGTCCTTCCAATGAATATTCAGGACTGATCTCCTTTAGGATGGACTGGTTGGATCTCCTTGCTGTCCCAGGGGCTCTCTAGAGTCTTCTCCAGCACCACAGTTCAAAAGCATCAATTCTTCAGCACTCAGCTTTCTTTATAGTCCAACTCCCACATCCATACATGACTACTTGAAAAAACCATAGCTTTGACCACATGGACCTTTGTTGGCAAAGTAATGTCTCTGCTTTTTAATATGTTGTCTAGATTGGTCATAACTTTTCTTCTAAGGAGTAAGCATCTTTTAATTTCATGGCTGCAGTCACCATCTGCAGTGATTTTGGAGCCCCCCAAATAAAGTCTGTCACTGTTTCCACTGTTTCCCCATCTATTTCCCATGAAGTGATGGGACCAGATGTCCTGATCTTAGTTTTCTGAATGTTGAGCTTTAAGCCAACTTTTCCACTCTCCTCTTTCACTTTCATCAAGAGGCTCATGAAGAGGCTCTTTATTTCTTCACTTTCTACCATAAGGGTGGTGTTATCTGCATATCTGAGGTTATCGTTATTTCTCCTGGCAATCTTGATTCCAGTTTACATTTCATCCAGTCCAGAATTTTTCATGATGTACTCTGCATACAGCCTTGACATACTCCTTTCTCAATTTGGAACAAGTCTATTGTTCCACGTCCAGTTCTAACTGTTGCTTCTTTTCCTGCATACAGATTTCTCAGGAGGCAGATCAGGTGGTCTGGTACTCCCATCTATTGAAGAATTTTTCATAGTTTGTTGTGATCCACACAGTCAAAGGCTTTGGCGTAGTCAATAAAGCTGAAGTAAATGTTTTTCTGGAACTCTTGTTTTATTGATGATCCAACAGATGTTGGCAATTTGATCTCTGGTTCTTCTGCCTTTTCTAAAACCAGCTTGAACATCTGGAAGTTCACGGTTCACGTATTGCTGAAGCCTGGTTGGAGAATTTTGAGCACTACTTTGCTAACGTGTGAGATGAGTGCAATTGTGCAGTAGTTTAAGCATTCTTTAGCATTGCCATTCTTTGGGATTGGAATGAAAACTGACCTTTTCCAGTCCTGTGGCCACTGCTGAGTTTTCTAAATTTGCTGGTATATTGAGTGCAGCACTTTCACAGCATCATCTTTTAGTATTTGAAATAGCTGAACTGGAATTCTGTCACCTCCACTAGCTTTGTTCATAGTGATGCTTCCTAATGCTGACTTGACTTTGCATTCCAGGATGTTTGGCTTTAGGTGAGTGATTACTCCAGCTTAATATTAAACAGGGCAAAATTCCTAGCCTTTTTGGTTTCTTGGTCCTTTTTCTGGACAGGATTCTAAAGACTTACACATTTCTTGATTTTATCTTTCAAGAGAGAAAGATGTATTTATTTATCATAGATTCTGTGTCAGACGCTGTGCCAAGTGTTTTACTGTATCATCTGCACCATCCCATAATTCTTCACAATTCTTTACTATTTATTGCATTCAGAAGTGCATATTAAGTATAGTCTGTTCTATCTTATTTTTATAATGCAAATTAGCTCACTCACATAAGGGAATGTCATCAATAAAATGCAGAAATCCTCTAAGTTAATAAGTGATTCTTTCCCAGCCCATTAAATTTTGTGCCACCAAGTAGCAACATCTGAACACAAAGTATACCAACTCAGCTGAATGCAGCAAGCTGAAAAAAATACAGTGTTGTGCAGAATGCCTATTTATCCCATGCTCCTTCTTTGGGCTCACTCTAACGAAATACTGGGAGAAGGCAATGGCACCCCACTCCAGTACTGTTGCCTGGAAAATCCCATGGATGGAGGAGACTGGTAGGCTGCAGTCCACCGGGTCGCTAAGAGTCAGACATGACTGAGCAACTTCACTTTCACTTTCCACTTTCATGCATTGGAGAAGGAAATGGCAACCCACTCCAGTGTTCTTGCCTGGAGAATCCCATGGATGGAGAAGCCTGGTAGGCTGCAGTCCATGGGGTTGCACAGAGTCAGACACGACTGAAGCGACTTAGCAACAACAACGAAATACCCCTTTGGAAATGTGTATTGGTTGTTATCTGGATCTTTGTCTCCAGACATGGTCTCTGTGCTCCGGGTTGCCATCCTTCCTATACTCCCTTAGGTCAAGCTACTTATACTACCTTGAGTCAAGCATCCTTTCTTTTGTTTGTTTGAATTTTTATTGGAGTTATAGCTGCTTTACAATGTTGTGTTATTTTCTGCTGTACAGCAAAGTGAAGCAGCTATGTGCATACATATATATCCTTTCTTTTTTGGATTTTCTTCCCATTTAGGTCATCACAGAGTACTGAAAAGTGAAAGTGAAGTCGCTCAGTTGTGTCTGACTCTTTGGGACCCCATGGACTGTAGCCTACCGGGCTCCTCTGCCCATGGGATGTTCCAGGCAATAGTACTGGAGTGGATTGCCATTTCCTTCTGCAGGGGATCTTCCCAACCCAAGGATCGAACCTGGGTCTCCTGCATTGTAGACAGACGCTTTACCATCTGAGCCACCAGGGAAGTCCCTGAGTCTACAGAGCACTGAGTAGAATATATATATGTCATTCCCCATCTCCCAATTCATCCACCCCGCTCCCCTTACCCACTTTAGTGTCTGTATGTTTGTTCTCTATGTCTGTGTCTCTATTTCTGCTTTGCAAATAGGTTCATCTGGACCATTTTTCTAGTTTCCACATATATGCATTAATATATGATATTTGTTTTCCCTTTATGACCTACTTTACTCTGTATGGCCGTCTAGGTTCATCCATACCACTGCAAATGGGACAATTTTATTCCTTTATACTGCTGAGTAATATTCCATTGTATATATGTGCCACGTTTTCTTTATCCTTTCCCTTGTTGATGGACATCTAGGCCACTTCCATGTCCTGGCTATTGTAAATAGCACTGCAATAAACATTGGAATGTATCTTTTGGAATTATAGTGTTCTAGAGGTATATGCCCTGGAGTGGGATTGCTGGGTAGCTCTATTTTTAGTATTTTAAGGAATCTCCATGCTGTTCTCCATAGTGGCTATATCAATTTACATTCCCACCACTTGTGTAAGAGGAAAGGTTTCCCCTTTCTCCACAGCCTCTCCAGCATTTATTGTTTAAAGACTTTTTGATGATGGCCATTCTGACTGGTGCGAGGTGATACCTCATCATAGATTTTATTTGCATTTCTCTAATAATTAGTGATGTTGAGAATCTTTTCATGTTGCTTGTTTTATATTTACCTTTTATTTATTAGGACTTTTACTTTTTTGTTTAATTGCTAGTTTGAAGGTTTTGTCTTTTATTTTTATTTATCTTTACAGTTTTTGTTAGTGTGCTGGTTGCCAACTTCTGTGTGTACATCAGTGTTGTGTGTATGTGTAAACACATAGGCCACACTGAACAGTCTGTGGGGTCTTAGTTCCCTGACTGTGGATTGGACTCACACCCTTGGGAATGAAAGTTCAGTGTCCTAACCACTGGACTGCCAGGGAATTCCCCAAACTGTATATATTTTAATAGTCTGCACCTAACTCTATTTTCCTTTACCTTGTTATAGTTACAGCAGGATTTTTCAGAATATCAGAACTGCATGCAAAAGATTATAGCAGAAACACTTGCATCCGCTAAGTACCAAGCACAACGCTGAGTATTATTTTCAAACACGTGCTAATACCTACAGTCACAAGGCTCAGATTAGGCAACCCGACTCCGGTCACTTAACAAAGTGGCACATCTGGAATATGAATCCAGGTCTGTTTCATCTGAAGCCACTTGCTTTTCTCATCATATCATGTTGCTTCCCAACTCTCCCTTCTTCCTTCTCACCACCTCCTGATACCCCAAAGCAAGCAACAGTACAAGGGGAAGACTATGGACATGCATGTGTGTGTGCATCTGCGTGTGTGACTGAGTGTGCCCGTATGCATATGCACACAGGTGTTTATTCCAATGGTCCTGCATCCCACCTTAGGTGGTCAGAGGATGTCAGCACTTAGGTGCATGCACATGTGTCACTGAACACTGTGCCTTCTGGGAGAGGGAACACCTGGCTGGAATCACAGTGTTTCACTTGGCTCTCAGAACAGCCTGGTGAGCAGTTAGAGCAATTACCATGCCCCATATGGATGACTCGAGCTTGGCCAGCATGAATGGTCTAATGGAGGATGGAATCCAGGCAGGAGTAAAATATCTCCATCATAAACTGAAACGTTTTGCTGTTTGAACTGTTGCCAGTTTTTATAACAATTTCCATCTTAAGCTGGCTCAATACATATTTAATGAATTCTTCTATAAAACCTTTAACAGCCCTCAATTCATTTCAAGTGGCAAATGACTCAGCAGTTTGAAATGATGCGCTGGATACTGCCTCTATATTCATTATCTAAGAAGAAAAAGTGGATTTTTCTTTTTTAAATGTTATTTCCTCCTTGGGCTCACATTTGTATGATGTGAAAACACTTATGTCTGCCAATCCTCTTTGGCTCAAAGATGTGATTTTATAACAGGCATGCTGTAATTTTTTTTTTTTTTTTGCCTTGAAGAGTTGTGATACATATTAGGATCACACATTATGTAATATTTGTGTTGTTACATATCCTCATGCTGTAATGACCTCTTATTACACATGTCATTTATTCATTCAACAAATATTATTAGGGATTTATTTCTTGGAAATAAATGAAAAATACAAAGGCAAATCAGGCAAGGACACTGTCCTCAAGATGCTTTAACACACAGGCTGTCCTAGTAAGGAATTAAAAAGACATGTTGAATCAAAGAAATGCCTCTTGACTTCATGCTGGTGCCATATGCATTATGATGTACTAGATAAACCTCTGCAAACTTGGAAAGCTTAAAATGCTAGGATATATACTGATGGGGCGTCCTTGGTAGCTCAGATGGTAAAGAATCTGCTGGCAATGCAGGAGACCTGGGTTCAGTCCCTGGGTTGGGCGGTCCCCTGGAGAAGGGAATGCAACCCACTCCAGTATTCTTGCTTGGAGAATCCTATGAACACAGGAGTCTGGTGGGCCAGAGTCCATGGGATCACCACAAGTTGGATGAGACTTAGCAACTAAGCAGAAGCACATATACTAATATTTGGCCTGAACTATCTTTGGAAGGAGGGTTATGACCAACCTAGATAGCTCCAGTCCATGGGGTCACTAAGAGTCGGACACGACTGAGTGACTTCCCTTTCACTTTTCGCTTTCATGCATTGGAGAAGGAAATGGCAACCCACTCCAGTGTTCTTGCCTGGAGAATCCCAGGGATGAGGAGCCTGGTGGGCTTCCGTCTGTGGGGTCGCACAGAGTCAGACAAGACTGAAGCGACTTAGCAGCAGCAGCAGCAGATAGCATATTAAAAAGCAGAGACATTACTTTGCCAACAAAGGTCCGTCTAGTTAAGGCTATGGTTTTTCCAGTGGTCATGTATGGATGTAAGATTTGGACTGTGAAGAAGGCTGAGCGCCGAAGAATTAATGCTTTTGAACTGTGGTGTTGGAGAAGACTCTTGCGAGTCCCTTGGACTGCAAGGAGATCCAACCAGTCCATTCTAAAGGAGATGAGTCCTGGGTGTTCTTTGGAAGGAGTGATGCTAAAGCTGAAACTCCAGTATTTTGGCCACCTCATGCGAAAAGTTGACTCATTAGAAAAGACTCTGATGCTGGGAGGGATTGGGGGCAGGAGGATAAGGGGATGACAGAGGATGAGATGGCTGGATGGCATCACCGACTCAATGGACGTGAGTTTGAGTGAACTCCAGGAGTTGGTGATGGACAGGGAGGGAGGCCTGGCTTGCTGAAATTCATGGGGTCTCAAAAAGTCTGAAATGACTGAATGACTGAACTGACTGACTGATCTTTAGCCTTGAGGTCCCTTTCCAACTGTAAATGTCTTTCACTTAAATGGGTATAGGCCAGTGCCCCCTACCCCGCCTCACACACACCTACCAAACACACCCAAGCACATCTCCAAAGTCCTTTGCTACCTCTCCATCCTGTTCCTGTAGTGCCTTTCTCTTTCCTCCATTGGCTCCTGCAAGTTGGTCTAGCATGTTTCTCTCTAGGTTGCTGGTCCTTCTACCAGGAATGCTTGTGCTCATGTGCCATCACTCAGTCGAGTCCAGTTCTTTGCGACCCCATTGACTATAGCCCGCCAGGCTCCTCTGTCCATGGGATTCCCAGGCAAGAATACTGGAGTGGGTTGCCATTTCTTCCTCCAGGGGATTTTCCTGAACCAGAGATCTACCTCATGTCTCTTGTCATCTCCTTCATTGGTAGGTGGATTCTTTAACACTGCATCACTAGGGAAGCCTTTGGAATGTCCCCCTTGAATATTTGGTGACGCAGAATTTTATCAACATGTTGGTTCAAAAGTTACCATATTTGTAACTGCTCTATTTATGATATCCCTTCCAGGGCTCCCTTTGTCCTTCCATTGCTCCATTTCTCTACATCACACGTACCACCTCTGTCTTACTGTATATTTTATGTTTTATCTGATACTTCTGTTCCTTTTTTTAAAACTTTTTATTTTGTATTTGAGTATAATGGCACCTCACTCCAGTACTCTTGCCTGGAAAATCCCATGGATGGAGGAGCCTAGTGGGCTGCAGTCCATGGGGTCGCTAGGAGTCGGGCACGACTGAGCGACTTCACTTTCACTTTTCACTTTCATATATTGGAGAAGGAGATGGCAACCCACTCCAGTGTTCTTGCCTGGAGAATCCCAGGGACAGGGGAGCCTGGTGGGCTGCCCTCTCTGGGGTTGCACAGAGTCAAACACGACTGAAGTGACTCAGCAGCAGCATATCCAATTAACAATGTTGTGATCATTTCAGATGAACAACAAAAGGACTCAGCCTTACATACACATGTATCCATTCTCCCCCAAACTCCTCTCCCATCCAGGCTGCCACAAAACATTGAGCAGAGTTCCCAGGGCTATACAGTGAGACCTTGTTGCTCATAAGTAACTACCTAAAGCAGGAATTGCTGCTGTATTTCCAGTGCCTGGAAAAGTATTTACCACAGAGCAGGTTCTCCCTAACCATTTGCTATATGACTGGATGGATGAATGAACGAATGTGTCTAAACACCTACGTGCATTTAGGTTTTGCTTAATACCCAAAGCCGTTCATACCCCAAGGTTCCCACACCTGTGCACAGAGGAGGGAATTCTTAGTGTCTGCTGCTGCTAAGTCGCTTCAGTCGTGTCTGACTCTGTGTGAGCCCATAGACAGCAGCCCACCAGGCTCCTCTGTCCCTGGGATTCTCCAGGCAAGAACACTGGAATGGGTTGCCATTTCCTTCTCCAATGCATGAAAGTGGAAAGTGAAAGTGAAGTCTCTCAGTCGTGTCTGAGTCTTAGCGACCCCATGGACTGCAGCCTACCAGGCTCATCCATCCATGGGATTTTCCGGGCAACAGTACTGGAGTGGGGTGCCATTGCCTTCTCCCTTAACTATTAATTTAATAGTTAAATTATTGTAAAACAGAACCCTGGAATCCACCCTGTATTCCACTTTAGACATCATAGTCACTCTTGGAGTATACCCTTTCCAACCTGCCTAAGATCTGGCAAAATGAATTTTTTCTATGAAAATCCAGACAGCATTTTTACACTATATTTTAGAAACATGGCTTCCAGTTTACATATATTTGCATATTATATCCAGAAAGTCCTAAATTACAATGACACTATGTAAAATAAAGTAATCCAAAAAAGCTGATGGATGACAGTTGTGTATTCTAATCAAGTGTTCCTGGAGTCAACGCATCTTTCTAAAGGGTAAAGGAATTATTTCTAAGCCTCATCCTCCAAACTCATGGCTTGTTTTGAGAAGTGACACAGAGGTGTCCAGTCTCAGGTCATCCTAAAAGTTTAACAACCACAAGTGGCTTCTTCCACTTACTGACATCATGTGCTCTATGTCATATGTATTCCTAAGTTTTCTAGACTGAGAAATGAAGTTACTCTCGTCAACTCAGGTTAAATAAGAAAAAAGTGAAAAACTGAATTCTAATAGTAAATTAGCCTCTCTTTCTGCACTATGTATTGTTATTATTTTAATTGGTGAAGAAAAGACCCTAACCAATAATGTCAAGAGGTACTTTATGCTCTTTTCGGAGATCTAAGCTGGTGTGGTCTTTTTAATGAGTCCCCTTCAAAAGTAAATTTTCTGGAATTGTTTCTCAGCAATCTGAAATCACACATCTGCTAGTTCATGTGTGGCTCCCCCAGCAAAGAGGACACAGCGTCCAGTATTCCACCTGTGTCACCGCTGCTCAGGCAGTGCCTGTCAGGGAATCAGGTATTCAAGCACTGCTGATGGGTTTTTGTCTTCTAGGGGAAGTTAGCATAATTTTATTTATTCCCTCTTCTCCAGTGAAGTGGCCAAGGTCTGCTGTGTCTCCGTACACCTGCTGGATTGCTACCTTCATGGAACAAAAACAAAGTTGGTTTTGTAATGAACCACCACCTCATTTACTGGAATCAGAACTTCTGAATCAGCCTTGTGATGTGCTCCTTTATAAACTTCACAAGGCTTGCAAAGTATTTCTGCTTCAAGGCTCCCAGAAATGTCTGGCCTCGTGCCAGAGATGAAGCAGACGCTTCTGAGCACAGTTGGTTCGGCGAAGGAGTGAGTGCACAACATTCAAACTAGGACCAACTGTGGTGGGTGTTTATTTGAGACCTTTTCCAGAATCACACCCACAGATCTCTCCTGCCTCATCAGAATGACATCAGTCACAGGCTGTTTCTTTGTTTGTGATTGAAATTGGGTGAAGGAAGAAAAGGTAAAGGGGACTTGGTTTCTATCTGTGATTCTGCCTCCTTGTTGTCAGTGGCCTGGCCACATAGGCTAAAATGGGTGAATGGTCATCCCCTTGCACTTGCTCATCCCTTCTCTCCTGGGAAGGTACCAGTTACATGTCCTCCAGGTCATCAAGGAAAAGAAAGAACCTCTGCTGATGCACTAGTGTGTTCTCCTGCAGAGGCTTTCCATCCACATCATGCCCTGTATCTTTGATCAGGCTGCCCTCTCAGTCAGTAAACTGGGAAACATTGATCCCTTGGGGACCACTCGAAGCCCTTTCTCCTCTATTAAGTTTTCTCTGCTTCCCTTCCCAGTGAAACACTGGTGATTCTTTTCCTGTGCTCCCACTATAAATTTATGCAGACCTCCAAGTTAGAAGCAGAATTCTTTATTTTCCATTTTATATCTATCTTCTTTCCTAAACCATAGGCTTCTCAAGAAGAGAATTCTCCCTTTTAAACTTTGATTTCCTAATGCTCACAGAAGAGACAGAGTACATACACTGAATAAACTTGAATGGATGATAGACAAAACAAATTCTGGAACTCAGGAATGATTATTGTTTTGTTAGTTTCTCACCTTCTTTTGGGCTTCCTAGGTGGTGCTAGTGGTAAAGAACCCATCTGCTAATGCAGGAGACATTAAAAGACTTGGGTTCTATCCCTGGGTCAGGAAGATCCCCTGGAGGAGGGCATGGCAATCCCCTCTAGTATTCTTGCCTGGAGAATCCCAGGGACAGAGAATTCTGTCCATAGGGACTATAGTCCATAGGGTAGCAATGAGTCAGACACACTGAAGCAACTTAGCACACAGGCCTTCTTTGATTTCTCCTGGGACCAAGGATAGATTGATAAGTATTCTGAATTAGAATGAGTATAGATACTAATAGTTAACATCACAGTAGCTGTGCAGGAACAGAGAGAGGCAGAGACCTATTAGGAAGAAGTACAGTACCTGTCTATTCAAACCTAGAAGCCATTTTCATTGGTTCTAGGGATGAATAAGACTCAAGTTGTAGAGCTGTGTGGGGCTTCAATCCCTAGTTTGTCTCACTTTGCCTTATGCCACCTGTAAATGAGTAAAGGAATCAACAGATGGCTGAGGTCTATATTTGTAGACTAGAATTAGAGAGTGAAAAAATAAATTCTTGTAGCCAGCTCCTATACTTAGAGAAAATTTTTTTTTTGCCTGCTTATAGATACGACCTTGAGAAAGATCTGAGGTCAGTGACAATCAACCTTGGAGAGCAGGTGAACTAATTGCCTCAAGAAGTAAAGTAAGCGGTGTTCCATCTATGGCTCCCTGACATGGCTTAGCAATATCTGTGGGATCGTGATCAATCAGTGGTCATTGGTGAGGCAAAGGGGACCAAGCCCAGGGAAGTCCCCATCATGACCATTAATAATAGAGGGAATTCTCATTTATGGACCACATAGAGTTGTTTCAGGAAGTGTTCTGAATATGCACCAATTATGTGCAGATTATGCACAAGAGGTCATGTGATTATGAAACATTTTGTCATTCACGTGCAATTAGGTTTTATAGTTCATTACAGACGGTTTAAAAGTGGTCCCTCCAAATAATGTTTTAAAATAACTGTAAGCTACTAGTCTCAGAGAAGGCAATGGCACCCCACTGCAGTACTCTTGCCTGGAAAATCCCATGGATGGAGGAGCCTGGTAGGCTGCAATCCATGGGGTCACTAAGAGTTGGACATGACTGAGCAACTTTACTTTCACTTTTCACTTTCATGCATTGGAGAAGGAAATGGCAACCCACTCCAGTGTTCTTACCTGGAGAATCCCAGGGACGGGGGAGCCTGGTGGGCTGCCGTCTATGGGGTCGCACAGAGTTGGACACGACTGAAGTGACTTAGCATAGCGTAAGCTACTAGTCTTCTTATGGCTTCCCTGGTGGCTGAGTGGTAAAGGACCCACCTGCCAGTGCAGGAAATGCAGGTTCAATCCCTGGGTCAGAAAGATCTCCTGGAGAAGAAAAGGGCAACACACTCCAGTATTCTTGTGTGGGAAATCCCACGGACAGAGGAGCCTGGAGCGCTACAGCCCATGGGGTGGCAAAAGAGTTGGACACGACTTAATGACCAAACAACTAATTGTCTAAGCAAAATCTATTTGTTTAGTTCACTGTAGGTGGCCTCTCTAAAGTGAGATGCAAGTAAGTCATTCCTAAATGGAGAAAAACAGTTTAGTTTATAGACATCGTGTACCTTGTCTCTTTTGGTGGCAGATCATGTTTCATTTATTAAAAGCCACTGATTTCATTCAGGTAAGATTGCGTAAGTGAGAAGCAAGAGAAGTCTCCTTGGTTTCTTTAAGAACTTCCTTCTAGTCATTGCGAACTGAACTGAATACAGAAGAGCCATTAAGAGAATTGGCTTTTCAGCACACTGAAATCCCAGCTTTATAAAGAGAAGACAGGTCTCATGTATATCCTTAATTTTCCACCACTGCTTTATAAAGACAGAAAATTATATATCCTTAATTTTCCACTGAATAAGTGCAGTTGAAGTCAGTTGACTTCCAAGCCTTTGCTCTTATGTTTCATAGGGAATGAGCCAAGACATGGAGAAATTCGCCATGTTGAATTGGGCCATGTTGAATTCAAGAGGTTGTGGCAAGGCCAAAACACATTTATCTGAGTGAACACCAGTGTAAGTTGTCATAGTATATATATTTCTCTTGGGTTGTATGGAACTTAAAGGGCTAATGAATGACTGGGAGTGAAGTAAAAGAAAAGTTCATTACAACTCATTAAAAATGAATGCAATTCCAAATCAATTTCCATTAGTTAAAGTGTAGATAGTATACATTTCTTGGAAAATTTTTATTATAAATTCATGCTACATCTGTGAGTAAGAGTGGTTAGTCCATATCTCCCTCCCTAGTAATAAAAAAAAAGAACAGGAGAGATGGCATCCAGTTACTTTCTTATTAAATGAAATGTTTAAAAGGCATCATCTTGCTTCTCATGGCATGTCCTGATTATGTCAGGTCAAATTAGCTAAGTATATAAATTGCAGTAAACACAAGTGACAGATAAATGAAATGCATGGTGACACTCTCATGAAAACCAACTATGGGCTCCATGCTAGGTGGCAAGTTCACAGTCACCATCTGGGGATCCAAAAGAAGAAGAAGCCAGTCTTCAAGTGGTTTTATGCCTGTGCCAACCGTGTGCTTTACTCTCACCACCTCTGCTGCGTGCTTGATTTTTTTTTTCCACCCAAAGCTCTAGAACTTTTTCTCCGAAGATAAGTGAAAGAGTAAAAGAGCTCTTTCATTTGTATTTTTTTTTTTTTTGGCTTAATTAATCTATTCTAGCCCTACACTTTTACTTTTAACTAGAGCTACTTCATGAAATGCAGGGGATATTATCTCTAATATCTGGTAATAAATGTTCTCAGATTTCAGTGTGTGGATTGCCTTTCTCTCACTTACAAACACCAATTAAAACACAGACAATTGTCAATTGTTTAGAAGCCTGAGTCACAGTTTCTGGGAGCTGACTATGTCCTAATTACTGTAAAGTTATCAGCAGTACAGAGGAGTATCTTCACCTCAGTAACTTATTAGTGAAAGAGAAGGGCACACATACATATAATCGCAATAGGACATGAATTTCAGGTTTCCCAAATGGCACTAGCCGTGAAAAACCTGCCTGCTAGTGCAGGAGACATAAGACACACAGGTTCCATCGCTGAGTCAGGAAGATCCCCTGGAGGAAGGCATGGCAGCCCGCTGCAGTACTCTTGCCTGGAGAATCCCATGGACAGAGGAGCCTGGTGGGCTACAGTCCATGGGGTCACAGAGTTGGACATGACTGAGTGATTTAGCATGGATGGTAAATTCCATGACAAGGGAATTTGAGATTCTCTGAGAACCTGCGAAGAGGTTCTTAAACTGCCCTAGGGGAAATCAGAGAATGTCCCAAGGGAAGAAATTGATAATCAAGAATTTTAAAAATATGTTTTTTTGGCTGCATTTGGTCTTATTTGTTGCACATAAGCATCTCTCTAGTTGTGGCAATTGGGCTTGCAGTGGGCTTAGTTGCCCCAAGGCATGTGGGATCTTAGTTCCCTGGGCAGGGATTGCAACTGAGTCCCCTGAGCTGTAAGGAGGATTCTTAACTGGTAGAGATTCTGCAGTCCCAATATTTAAGACTGAAGGGATACTAGAAGTTATCTAGGTAAAGACAGCTTGTTTAAATCAATGGGAGCAGATGAGGGGAAAGCCCAGAGGCAAGTGACCATGAAATACCAAAAAAAAATTTTTTTGAAGTTTTAAAAATGCAAAAAGAAATATGACAGTAGCATTGGCAGGAAATTGGTCCTGATGAGTCCGAGAAGGGGACAAAGATAGGGTAAGGAAAGGCCTTGAAGGCAGGGTTGCATATTTTATCTGAAGCACGGGAATAATATAGGACATTTACATTTTAGAATGCATAGTCCAGCTCCAGTGTGGAGAATGGATTGTAAGGGAGCAAGCCTAGAGGCAGGGAGGTGTGTTACAATAGTGGATGTAGCCAGAATGGAAGAATAACTCAAATATATTGAGAGCATACTTTGTGTCAGCAATTATTTTAACATGTGTACGTACTAACTCTTTAATTCTAACCACATCCCCTTATGGTCAGGTAACTATTGTTCCTATTTTCTGAGTGAGGAAGTTAAGATGGAGTCAGCCGTTTACCCAAGTTTACATAGCTGGTAAAGAACAGATCCAAAGTTTTAACCCAGAGTCTTAGCCCGGAGTTCACTTCCTTAATGATCACTGCCCTAAAATCTTAGAAGAGGGTAATGTCAATGAAAACAGCAGGCAGATCCAAAGGACTGAGAAGTAAACCAGTTCCAGGTCAGAGTGAAGTTTTTGATGTTCAAGTCTGAGCTGAGCATTGAATCAGGTAAGCAATTCCTAGTGGAAACACACCCAAAACTACAGAGGTTGAAGGTCAAAATAAGGGGTCACAATGCAGATCAGTAGAGAAGGTCAGAACAGCCCAGAGTAGAGATCGAACATTTCGAAATGTGAAACAAAACAAAAAACAGAGCAAAGCAGGTTGTCTTAAGATAAAAACATTTAGAAACCAATATTCTCAGCAACTCAAGGAAGAGAGCCAAAACACAGGAGCACAGATGTGCAGCAACAAAACGAGACGGAGTGGGTTATGTGAGGCAGGCTTTTGCCTCGGGCCAGAACTTTTTTATAGTTCTTGTTGCTTTCCAAACCAAAGCCTTTGTGACTTCTGGGCTATCCCTGCTGGGATCCAGGTAAGGGAGTAATTGAGAACATGTGATTGAATTGATGTCTGTCGGAAGATGAGGACTAGCAATTGATAGAGGGTTCTTCCTGAGCAGAACACAGCTGATCCATTATAAATACCTGGTGTTAATAGATTGGGCTTCCCAGGTGGTGCTAATGGTAAAAAACCCTACTGCCAATGCAGGAGATATAAGAGACACAGATTTGATCCCTTGGTTGGGAACATCCCTTGAAGGAGGGCATGGCAACCCACTCAAGTATTCTTGCCTGGAGAATCCCATGGACAGAGGAGCCTGGCGGTCTACCATCCATAGGGTCGCAAAGAATCAGACACAACTGAAGTGATTTAGCACACCAGACATTAATAGCTTAGTGGGTTCCTCTGAATTCCAGAAACTCAATAGAGATTTATTGTATAACTAAATAAATAAGTGAAGTATCTGTTTCTTACATGGACTTATCAATGACTAAAATAAAGGAGGTAGCTGTACGCCTAAGTTATCTAATGTTGAAAGATAATGGAGTACTTCCTTGGTGGTCCATTGGTTAAACTTCACCTTCCAGTGCAAAGGGTGCTGGGTCATCCTCAGTCAGGGAGCCAAGATCCCATATGCCTTGGGGACGAAAACAAACAGAACACAAAACAGAAGCAATGTTGTAACAAATTCAGTAAGAGACTTTAAAAAATATTTCACATTAAAAAAAAAAAAAACCTTAAAAAAAGAAAGATAATGGACCTCTTTTTCAGTGATAAGCTATTATTCAAGATAAACCCCAGATGCCTGATCCCTTTGTCAATATTATGAAAGTCGAAAATACTTTTCTATATTGTGAAGTCATTAAAAAAAATAAAGAGTGTGATTATTACAGAGAGGAAGACCTAAATTTGGGAACTTTTTCTATCACTGACTAGTTTCAGCTTCATCATCTGGAAAACTGGGATAGTAATAATCAAATCTCAAGCTAATTATAAACAAAATTGGGAGTACAGAAATGCACCCTAGGTGCTTCCCTGGTGGCTCAGGCGATAAAGAACCTGCCTACAGTGCAGGAAGTGTGGGTTTGACCCCTGGCTCTGGAAGATCTCCTGGAGAAGGGAATGGCTACCCACTCGAGTATTCTTGCCTGGAAAATTCCATCAACAGAGGAGCCTGGTGGGCTACAGTCCATGGGATCGCAAAGAGTCAGATACAACTGAATGACTTTCATACACACACACACACACACACACACACACACACACACACACAGATACATCATTGGATTTAGAGTCAACTTATTGTTTTACCAAGGTGCAAAGACAGTGAATTTGTTGGTGAAAGTATAGTCTTTTCATCAATGCATATCCATGTGCAAAATAATGACCTTAGATTCATCTCACACCAATACACAGTAATCACCTCAGCTTAAATGTAAATGCTAAAATAATTTTAGCATTAATCACAATAAGCACAGAAAACTAGTCAATCTAATCACACAGACCACAGCCTTGTCTAACTCAATGACACTAATCCATGCCCTGTGGGACCACCCAAGATGGGCGGGTCATGGTGGAGAGGTCTGACAGAGTGTGGTCCACTGGAGAAGGGAATGGCAAACCACTTCAGTATTCTTGCCCTGAGAATCCCATGAACAGTATGAAAAGGCAAAATGATAGGATACTGAAAGAGGAACTCACCAGGTCAATAGGTGCCCAATATGCTACCGGAGATCAGTGGAGAAATAACTCCAGAAAGAATGAAGGGATGGAGCCAAAGCAAAAACATTCCCAGTTACGGATGTGACTGGTGATAGAAGCAAGGCCTGATGCTGTAAAGAGCAATATTGCATAGGAAACTGGAATGTCAGGTCCATGAATAAAGGCAAAATGGAAGTAGTCAAACAGGAAATGGCAAGAGTGAACATCAACATTCTAGGAATCAGCAAATTAAAATGGACTGGAATGGGTGAATTTAACTCAGATGACCATTATATCTACTACTGTGGGCAGGAATCCCTTAGAAGTGGAGTAGCCATCATGGTCAACAAAAGAGTCCAAAATGCAATACTTGGATGCAATCTCAAAAAAGACAGAATGATCTCTGTTCGTTTCCAAGGCAAACCATTCAATATCAAGTAATCCAAGTCTATGTCCCAACCAGTAATGCTGAGGAAGCTGAAGTTGAACAGTTCTATGAAGACCTACAAGACCTTTTAGAACAAACACCCAAGAAAGATGTCCTTTTCATTATAGGGGACTGGAATGCAAAAGTAGGAAGTCAAGAAACACCTGGGGTAACAGGCAAATCTGGCCTTGGAATACGGAATGAAGCAGGGCAAAGGCTAATGGAGTTTTGCCAAGAGAACACACTGGTCATAACAAACACCCTCTTCCAACAACACAAGAGAAGACTCTACACATGGATATCACCAGATGGTCAACACTGAAATCATATTGATTATATTCCTTGCAGCCAAAGATGGAGAAGCTCTAAACAGTCAGCAAAAACAAGACCGGGAGCTGACTGTGGCTCAGACCATGAACTCCTTACTGACAAATTTAAATTTAAATTAAAGCAAGTAGGGAAAACCACTAGACCATTCAGGTATGACCTAAATCAAATCCCTTATGATTATACAATGGAAGTGAGAAATAGATTTAGGGACTAGATCTGATAGATAGAGTGCCTGATGAACTATGGAATGAGGTTCATGACATTGTACAGGAGACAGGGATCAAGACCATCCCCATGGAAAAGAAATGCAAAAAAGCAAAATGGCTGTCTGGGGAGGCCTTACAAATAGCTGTGAAAAGAAGAGAAGTGAAAAGCAAAGGAGAAAAGGAAAGATAGAAGCATCTGATGCAGAGTTCCAAAGAATACCAAGAAAAGATAAGAAAGCCTTCTTCAGTGATCAACACAAAGAAATAGAGGATAACAACAGAATGGGAAAGACTAGAGAGCTCTTCAAGAAAATCAGAGATACCAAGGGAACATTTCATGCAAAGATGGGCTCGATAAGGGCAGAAATGGTATGGATTAACAGAAGCAGAAGATATTAAGAAGAGGTGGCAAGAATACACAGAAGAACTGTACAAAAAAGATCTTCACAACCCAGATAATCATGATGGTGTTATCACTCACCTAGAGCCAGACATCCTGGAATGTGAAGTCAAGTGGGCCTTAGAAAGCTTCACTATGAACAAAGCTAGTGGAGGTGATGGAATTCCAGTGGAGCTATTTCAAATTCTGAAAGATGATGCTGTGAAAGTGTTGCACTCAATATGCCAGCAAATTTGGAAAACTCAGCAGTGGCTACAGGACTGGAAAACGTCAGTTTTCATTCCAATCCCAAAGAATGGCAGTGCCAAAGAATGCTCAAACTACCGCACAATTACACTCATCTCACATGCTAGTAGAGTAGTGTTCAAAATTCTCAAAGCCAGGCTTCAGCAATACGTGAACCACGAACTTCCAGATGTTAAAGCTGGTTTTAGAAAAGGCAGAGGAACCAGAGATCAAATTGCCAACATCTGCTGCATCATGGAAAAGGCAAGAGAGTTCCAGATAAACATCTATTTGTGCTTTATTGACGATGGTGACTGCAGCCATGAAATTAAAAGACGCTTACTCCTTGGAAGGAAAGTTAGGACCAACCTAGATAGCATATTCATTACTTTGCCAACAAAGTTTCATCTAGTCAAGGCTATGGTTTTTCCTGTGGTCATGTATGGATATGAGAGTTGGACTGTGAAGAAGGCTGAGCGCCGAAGAATTGATGCTTTTGAACTGTGGTGTTGGAGAAGACTCTTGAGAGTCTCTTGGACTGCAAGGAGATCCAACCACTCCATTCTGAAGGAGATCAGCTCTGGGATTTCTTTGGAAGGAATGATGCTCAAGCTGAAACTCCAGTACTTTGGCCACCTCATGCGAAGAGTTGACTCATTGGAAAAGACTCTGATGCTGCAAGGGATTGGGGGCAATAGGCGAAGGGGACAACAGAGGATGAGATTGCTGGATGGCATCACTGACTCGATGGACGTGAGTCTCAGTGAACTCCGGGAGTTGGTGATGGAGAGGGAGTCATGGCGTGCTGCAATTCATAGGGTCACAAAGAGTCAGACATGACAGAGCGACTGATCTGATCTGATCTGAAAGCCTTTGACTGTGTGGATCATAATAAACTGTGGGAAATTCTTCAAGAGATGGGAATACCAGACCACCTGACCTGCCTCTTGAGAAACCTATATGCAGGTCAGGAAGCAACAGTTAGAACTGGATATGGAGCAACAGACTGGTTCCAAATAGGAAAAGGAGTATGTCAAGGCTGTATATTGTCACCTGCTTATTGAACTTATATGCAGAGTACATCATGATAAATGCTGGGCTGGAAGAAGCACAAGCTGGAATCAAGATTGCCGGGAGAAATATCAATAACCTCAGATATGCAGATGACACCACCCTTATGGCAGAAAGTGAAGAGAAACTAAAAAGCCTCTTGATAAAAGTGAAAGAAGAGAGTGAGAAAGTTGGCTTAAAGCTCAGCATTCAGAAAACGAAGATCATGGCATCCAGTCCCATCACTTCATGGGAAATAGATGGGGAAACAGTGGAAACAGTGTCAGACTTTCTTTTTCTGGGCTCCAAAATCACTGCAGATGGTGATTGTAGCCATGAAATTAAAAGACGCTTACTCCTTGGAAGGAGTTATGACCAACCTAGATAGCATATTGAAAAGCAGAGACAATCCTTTGCCAACAAAGGTCCATCTAGTCAAGGCTATGGTTTTTCCAGTAGTCATGTGTGGATGTGAAAGTTGAACTGTGACGAAAGTTGAACGCGAAGATTGATGCTTTTGAACTGTGGTGTTGGAGAAGACTCTTGCGAGTCCCTTGGACTGCAAGGAGATCCAACCAGTCCATTCTAAAGGAGATTGGTCCTTGGTGTTCTTTGGAAGGAATGATGCTAAAGCTGAAACTCCAGTACTTTGCCACCTCATGCAAAGAGTTGACTCGTTGGAAAAGACTGATGCTGGGAGCGATTGGGGGCAGGAGGAGAAGGGGACGACAGAGGATGAGATGGCTGGATGGCATCACTGACTCGATGGACATAAGTCTGAGTGAACTCCGGGAGTTGATGATGGACAGGGAGGCCTGGCATGTTGCAATTCATGGGGTCACAAAGAATTGGACATGACTGAGCGACTGAACCTAACTGAACTGAAAATAATTTTTATGGCACCATAACAGAAAATCTTAGAGATGTTTTCTTAGACAAAGATTTCCTAGATAGGACTCCTCAAGAGGAAAAATAATGATAAATTTGCCCTCATCAAAGTTCAAATCTTTTGCACTTCACAAAACACTAGAAAGAAAATTAAAACAAATCAAAACAGAATAGGAGAAATACATGTGTCACAAAGAAATAGCACAAATGTGGTTAAATCCCACTATCCAGAATTTAAAAGACTACTAACTCAAATTTTGCAAGTCAATAAAAAGTGGGGGGTGTTAAAGAGTATGAACAGATTATTATCCCAAGTAGACATGGATGGCCAATAAGTACATGATAAGATGCTCCATACATTAGGAAAATGCAAATTAAAACCACAGCAAAATGCTACATTTCACCCACTAGAATGGCTGAAATAAATAAGACAGACAATAATAAATATCTGTGAGGCTATGAGAAATGGGAACCCTAATGCACTGCTGGTGAAAATGTAACATGTAGCAGCCACTTTGGAAAAGAGTTTGGGGGTTCTTAAGAGGTTAAACATAAAAATACCATATGACCAGAAATTCCAACCCTAGGAATATACACAAAAGAATTGAAAATATATGTTTACACAAAACTTGCAGGTGGATGTCCATAGGTGTTCATAGCAAGATTATCTATAATAGCCCAAGAACCTCCACGCTCATCAACTGGTGAATGGACAGACAAAATGAGGTGTGCCCTACATGGAATGACGTTCAGTGGTGAAAGTGAAGAAATTATGGACACAGGCTAAAATAGATGGAGCTTCCACATGGTGCTAGTGGTGAAGAACCCGCCTGCCAATGCAAGTGACCTCAGACACACAGGTATGAGCCCTGGGTCAGGGAGATCCCCTGCAGGAGGGCATGGCACCCCACTCCAATATTCTTGCCTGGAGAATCCCATGGACAGAGGAGCCTGGTGGGCTACAGTCCATGGGGTCTCAAAGAGTCAGCACAACTGAAGCAACTTAGCACGCCCACATCCCAGGGTAGATGGCCTCAAAGAATAAATTAAATGAAAGATAGCACATTCTGCATAGGCAATTTACAGACAATATCTCAAAAAGCAAATTTAACCAGAAAGAGACTGGTATTTGCCAGGAGGTAGGGAGGAGTAAGTGGATCACGATTAGCTGCAAAAAGACAAAATGGATCTTACTGGAGAGAAGAAAGTGTCCTAATATGAATTTACTGTGTAAATACCTTTACAACTAGGTAAAGGTAGTGAAAATCAGTGCATTTTACATGCGTGAATTTTATAACATGTAAAAGATTTTTTAATAAAATTGTTTTTAAAAAAACAAAACTAAAGAAAAATCCAAGTAATCAGTCAGTTTTTCCTCTTAGAAAACTGCTTTCGCTACATTTTCGAGAGGTCTCCGCCTAAGCAAATCTGAATAAGGACTCTGCTGCCTGAACCGTTTTCCCACCTTCCCTCCTCAGCTCACGACAGCACAGATGCTCAGCACAGGGCCCAGCTGGTGGAGCCCAATGTCGCTGGCTTTGCTGCTTGCCTGGGTGAGGACGCTGGCCTCAGCATGTTAGCAATCCTTATTCGCTGGCTCTAATAAATACATTTTGCCTCTGGCAAAAAGTCTGCGACTAGTTAATAAGAATAATGAACAGTAGCAGAGAATTAATGGCCTCTTTATTATGAGAGATGAAGTCCAGTGTTCAGTGTGCTTGAATAGGAAAATTGTTTTATAGGCAAAATTAACTGGAGAGACCTTATTTAGCCAATTTTAAGGTAATGGGTTTTGGCTTCTAAATGTCAGCAATGCAGAAAGGAAGAGTCCAGGTAAGGTCTGAGTCACTTACATGGCACTTTCTCAATTTTGAAAGGGAAGATGAGGCATGACTCCTCTGTGGCAGGTGCAAGGGTGACTACCTTCATCTCTTACAAAGAGAAAAGGAAGGAGAGCCGTCTCTCAGGTGTGCATGAATTTCATCGTGGCCTGCACCTTATTTCTGTTTTTCTAAGGATGCCAAAACCAACATGGCATCCATGTTATCACCATCTGGGGCCACACCATACTCATTTCGGTGAGAATCTCTTACCTATCTCACTGTGAACATAACTCATGTTCATTGCAATGTGTGTGTCCTGACAAAACTGGGCCAGATCCCAGCTGGCCAGGTCCTGGGTGGATCAGATCTGAGATTCCTTGTTGATGGCAGCTCTGAACCCCTGGCTACCCAGGTATCCTCAGTAGTGGTGTAATGGTCCAGGTGACAGGTATATTGGCACTTGCTCCTTGGAAAGAAAGCTATGACAAACCTAGATAATGTATTACAAAGCAGAGTCATCATTTTGCCCACAAAGGTTCAACTAGTCAAAGCTATGGTTTTTCTAGTAGTTGTATACAAATGTAAGAGTTGGAATATAAAGACGGCTGAGGGACGAAGAATTGATGCTTTTGAATTCTAATACTGGAGAAGACTCTTGAGAGTCCATTGATTGGCAAGATCAAGCCAGTCAATTCTAAAGGAGATCAACCCTGAGTATTCACTGGAAGGACTGATGCTAAACCTGAAACTCCAAAACTTTGGCCATCTGATGTAACTCATTGGAAAAGATGCTGATGCTGGGAAAGATTGAAGGTAAAAAGAGAAGAGGGTGAGATGATTATATAGCATCAAAACTCAATGGACATGAATTTGAGCAAACTCTGGGAGATGGTGAAGGACAAGGAACCCTGGCATGCTACAGTCCATGGGGTCCCAAAGGGTTGGACACAACTTAGTGACTGAACCACAAGGTAAGAGAAAAGCCTTTTTCCTGTCATGTATTTATTTAGAAAGAAATTGAAAGTTGCCCACTCATATCTCTTTGCGACCCCATGGACTGTACAGTCCATGGAATTCTCTGGGCCAGAATACTGGAGTGGGTAGCCTTTCCCTTCTCCAGGGGATCTTCCCAACCCAGGGATCAAACCCAGGTCTCCCTCATTGCAGGTGGATTCATTACCAGCTGAGCCACAAGGGAAGCCCAAGAATACTAGAGTGGGTAGCCTATCCCTTCTCTAGTGGGTCTTCCCAAACCAGGAATTGAACCAGGGTCTCCTGCAATGCAGGTGGATTCTTTACCAGCTGATCTATCAGGGTAAAGAACAAGCTAACAAAAAACACAAAAATAAACCACAACATGATGACAAGGCTCAGAGAGAAAGTTGTTGAATGGTGGTATGTGATTTCAGAGTACTAGTGTGAGATTGCTAAAGCTGGCTAAGCAAGGTTGGGACCAATATACATAGAAAGAAGGGCCACCAAGAGAAAGGGGCTCATGATAGACTGGCCTCACCCTGCCCCTTGAAACTCATTATTCAGGCAATATTCACAACCATGTCACAGGACAGGTCTGGTTGAAGAACTGAGGCACGTTTTAATACCTGTTGTATTAAAAACAACAGGTATTAAAACTTTAAAACTTAAAAAAATTTTTTATACCATTAACTTACATTTTTACTTCTTCGAAAATAATATGAGGGCTTCCCCGGTGGTTCAGTAGTCGGGACCCCACACTTCCAATGCAGAAGGTGTGGGTTTGATCCCTGGTTGGACAACTAGGATCCCACATGCCTTGCAGCACAGTCAAAAATTAAAACAAAACAAAACAAAACACTATGATAATGTGCCAGGCACTGTGATGAGTTTGGCAGGGAAGAGAAGATGCTAAGACAACTCTCTCAGGTCTCAGAGTTTTCAGGGGTGAAGGAGAGGTGTGAAGGGGATCTCAAGGGAGAATATTGAAAGCGCCTTCTAAAAGGTTAAAGAGGTGGGAGGGTCAGGTAAAGTGAATTTAACAATTCATGAAACAGATGTAGAAAGACTGCACAGAGGAGGTACTAACTGAGACATGCTTTAAAAAAATGGTTAAGGCATGAGAGCAAGACCTTTTCAGGGCCTCCTTCCAGAGGAAGAACACAGCACAAGCAAGTCCCAAAGACAGAAAAGCCAGAAGGCTTTAGGGACCAGTTGGAAGCCCAGATCAATTGACAATATATTTTTACAGGAGAGCAGGACTCCCAGGTCCAATGTGCTATGGAGTATCAGAGACGGTAGACAGAGTGGTTGATCATGATAGTCATTCCATTGAAGACCTTAGTGTTGAGTAACATGAATGCACAATAGGATGGTCAATCTGACAGTCACATATGGAATGGGTTTAAATGAGGAGAGCTGAAGGGCTGGGAGTTCAGTTGGAAAGTTTTTGGTTCCTCTAAAGTTTTGCTGAAGGTTTACCTGAATTGAAGGTGTTCTTGAATGGGCCTGAAATCCAAAAGATCACTTCAGAAGCTACTGCAATCCAAGCAAAAGATAAGGACCTAACTTATGTTGGTTGTGCTAGAAAAGAGAGAACAGAAATGAACATTTTGGAGATAGGATTCGATTGCAATTAATGATTCAATTCCAGCTGCTATTAACAGACATGGATCTGTGGCTCCGATCAGGGTCCCTTCCTCACTTCTGCATGTCTATCTGCTTTCTTTTATTCCTCCCTTAAATGTCTTTTACCTTCTAATGTGTTCTTTTCTGAGGGAAAAATGATAGCAAATTTCGAGCCTTAAATCCTCTTTTTGCCAAAGTCTAGAAAATGCAAGTGAAGATTATTTGGAACAAGCATTAGGAAAACTGTTTATAATCTGAGGGGCAACCTCAGGCATCCTTAACACCTTCAGTGTTTGGCACCTGGCCTGGGACCCAGTAAAGTGTCAATAAATGTTTGCTGAATAAATGAATAAATCAATAAATGAAATCACGGTTTCTTTATGTTGTTGATTACTCATTAAGTCGTGTCCAGCTTTTTGTGACTCCATGGACTGTAGCCTCCAGGCTCCTCTGACTATGGGATTTTCCAAACAAGAATACTGGAGTTGGTTGCCATTTTCTTCTCCAAGGGATCTTTCTCACCTGGATATCGAACCTGTGTCTCCTGCTTTGGCAGGCAGCTACCTCAGTTCAAATCAGGGTGAGTTAATTCTAGGAGTTTGATCTTCTTTACAGGGTTCTATTAGGATAGAAATACCTCCCACCCACCCCCCTCCCCAGCCTTCTCCTTTTCCAGACTCTCAACACCAACAACAAAGTTTGCTGGGAAGTTTCTATGTTCTAGCCAATGCAATCAGCAGATGTTTGGATCCCAGTGAATTATGTTTTCATCTACTTCCACAGCTGTATTTCACATGGCAGAGCTAAACCCAGCCAGGGCAAGTCACCTGAATAGTCTTCTCAGTGAAATGTTTAAGAACTAAGGAAATGAATTATCTTGAGCACCTTCTCATAAAGCTTCGTTCCCTCAACACAATTCAGCAATTCAGCATATTTCCCTCAGCCTCAAGACAGCTCCCACTGCATCCCTTGAACTGCCTTTCTTTGGGGACCTGAGAATAATGGAACAAAGTGGCAAAGGGTTTGGGGTGAAAACAGCATGCTGGCATCAAGCCCCAGCGTTTTATAGAACCAAGTGGAAGGTGCCATAGAGGTGAGTGGCTTTGAAGGAAACTCACAGAGATAATCAATTTGATCACACAGGCAGACACTGAAGTATTTGTCAAAATGTCAAGGTTATGGATAGCGCCAATATATTTGTTTTTCAATGCATTAGTCTTTCTAAAAGCCTGCATCTAATGCGACATTGGACACGGTTTTTTTTTTCCTTCCATCATAATGTTCTGTTAGGAAATACTGCATGCTAGTTTTATTTGGGAGCTGAATTTTATACATGGAGATTTCCTGCCATATAGAGAAAGAAGAGAAAGTTGTTCGTGTGTGTCTTTATTGTTTATTTTTGAAAGGTTCGAGAAATACATAATGGTAAGTGACAATCAAATTCCATTCTTCCTCTGTGCTAAACTTAAAAGCCAGCTGAGAGGAGGATCTTTGGGAGAACTGAAGACTTGGCACGTGACAGAGCCTTGGACGGCAGCCCTACCACACGCCAAACTGCATCCCACACCTCCCATTGATGTTAACCAAGACAGCTTGCACCTTGTCTGCCTTTTGATAGCCACAGAAAATGACTGAGGTCCAGATCAGCTCATTGGTTTCCAAGAGATATCTGGTTGCCCCCAAAAGGAGCTTAACCCTGTATTGCAAGGAGTGGCTTCTTTAATGCCCAAAGATCACCGTCACTCGGAGATTATTTAATTTAAAATGGGAAAAGTAAAAATATACTCTTACTCAAAAGACACAGTATGCATAAGCTACTGTGGCACTAAAATGATATTTTTTAAGTTAATATTTTTAAGTTAATTAAAAAATTTTTTTTAATTTTGTATTGGGGTATACCCGATCGCAATGAATATTGTGATAGTTTCAGGTGGACAGAAAAGGGACTCAGCTATATATATTATATATATATATATATATATATATATATTCTCCCCTAAACTCCCTGTCCATCCCGGCTGCCACAAAACATTGATCAAAGTCCCCTGTGCTATACAGTGGGTCCTTGTATGTTATCCATTTTAGATATAGCAGTGTGTACCTGTCCATCCCAAACCCCCTAACTCACTTGTACCCATTCTTCCACTTTGGAAACCGTAAATTCATTCTCTAAGTCTGTGAGTCTGTTTCTATTTTGTTGATACAGTTCATTTGTATCTAAAATGTTATTTTTTTCATATAAGAAATATTAAAGAGGAACAGTCTGTTTTTCCTGTAGTGAAGTATTAGGACAGCAAGAGAAAAAAATTTTTTTTCAATTCTTTGTAGGATAATTCTTGGAACAGACTGGTCAGCTGTAAAAAATGCTACATGAAATACTCCTGTATATACTGGGCTATTGATTATTTTAGTTTCTGTAGGTTTCAAGGAAGATGCCTTGTTTTATTCTGAGGAAAAGTGGTATGCTAGGTAGGTAATCTCTCTCCCAGATTTCTGCTCTTTTGTGAATAGAAAGAAAAGAGAGCTTACTTTTTTCTGGCCCATAATAATGAATTATTATTATCTCTCTCCATCTCCCACCTTTCTCTGCCCATGTATAGCTGGATCTGTGTATTCCGCCTTGGAATATTTGCTTTGTGTGACAGATTTAAGGTCTTTTCAGCTAACAACATAAGAATATTTCAGATATGTCACATGGTTCTTCCAAAATAACTTGGAGGTGGGTTTCTGTCCTAGTTTCTAATCAGCTGAGAACTTGGCTGGAAAAGAAAAGGTGATCAGCACTGATCTTGGGGACAGTGCTCAATAAATGTTCTCCCTCCCTCTTTCCTTCATCCTTTTCTTCTTCCTTAACTTCCAAATCCTCAAAAATACTTTTCTACAAGCCTTAAAATCCACCCTAAATATGAAGAATGGAGCATAAGGCACTACTTTCAGAATTTTGTCACTTTTGCTAAAAACACAGAATATGCAATAAAAGTTAAAGGCTGGTCAATCTATGACTGTGCAGTGATTGTTTTGTTCCTACTCTGAGGGTCTAGCCCAGTGTCCTGTCTTCCCTGAACAATACAGTGTGTGTGTGTGTGTGTGTGTGTGTGTGTGTGTGTGTTTTCTATAACACATATGGTCTGATATATGAGCATCGGCTGGGATCAAGAAGCTGGTGGCCGGCCCAGCTCCGCAGCTCTGATTGTGACAGATTCCTGCTTGTTCCTTGGGTCCGATGCAATCACTTGGTCTTGGTTTATCCATCTATATAGTAAGATTTATGATAACCTGCATCTGACTCATGGTAAGGTTAAAATTATACACTGGATAAGAAAGTAACTAGAAACATCTTTTAACAGAAAGCAACTGACCTAGCAATCCTGAAGGAGGAATATGTTCTCAAGCTGCAGAGCTGCATCTGTATCTGCTGGGGACAGGAAAACACAGTGATAAAGTCTTTTCACCATTGGCAACTCTGCTCTGAGCACCAGCTGGTTAGAGTGACGGAGTCAAAAGACATCTTTGGCCACCCTTCAAGGGGTCATTTATATACCTTAGTTAAGTCTGCAGTCCTACTGATCCCGCTTGGTAAACTGTTAGCCACTGGCTATCATTGGATTTAGCCCAAAAGGTAGAAACAGATTACCTGGGATTTCTAGGACACTAGTCTTGCAGAGTATTTCTTCTAAAAGGTAGACAGCAGGGTAATGACAGTTGTACCATGCCCATCTTAAACCATGGGATCTTTCTTCTCTCTCCCTTTAGATGGTCTTTTCCAGAGAAAGAGAAAGGGGCTCAACTGCATAAGCCAGGATACGTGCTGAAAAGCCAAGACAAACTTTCTTACTATACTGAGCACAAGAATACTGAGTCAGCTGAGCAAAGAGACAGATGACATTCTAATGTCAAGTTTTCGTGGCAGAAATAAGAAGAAAATGGCAATTAGTCTTCCAGATGAGAAAATACAGAGATTTGTTCTACTACACAGGATACAATTGTTACTGGCTATTCCTTCTTCCTCCCTCTGGTATTCATGGAGCGGAAGGCTAATGCATCAGAAGCCCTCTGATGGCAGATATTTATAAATGTCCTCTCATTCAGGTCAGACAAACCCAGCTTCATTGTGATCACCATGTTGCTTTTGACAGTGTGAACATGGAACTGCATTAAACCACTCAAACTCTTTGCCCAGGTCTCCCTCAGGAACCTGAGTGCTAGTTTGCAGGACGGTCAGCTGATAGGGTTTGTGTGTGTGTGTGTGTGTGTGAAAGTTTCTCAGTTGTGTCCGACTCTTTGCGACCCCATGGACTATACAGTCCATGGAATTTTCCAGGCCAGAACTGGAATAGGGAGCCGTTCCCTTTTCCAGAGGATCTTCCCAACCCAGGGATCGAACCCAGGTCTCATGCATTGCAGGCGGATGCTGACTGAGATCAATGAACAAAGCAAAGCCCCGGATAGTCTCCTCAGCATTCTTCCCTGGGAATCTAAGAACTGTTCATAATAGACTTGTCTTGGCTCTGTTACAATCTTAAGGTAGTTATGCAAATTGGCAACAGATTGAAAGACACTGCAGTACTGGTCAGTGGAATTTTTTAAGGCAATATACATCACTTAGCCATTGTTCTGGCTTTTGTTTAAATGCCATAAAAGAAGCCTCATCCACATGCCCCAGGTTCATGGGCTGAATTCTAGACAATCTGCTTTAACTGCTCCACACTCCACTGTCACATTTGCTCTGCTTTTCACCCTACTTTTCCTGACTCTCTTGGCTGCCAATCTTCCTGTCTATCTAACATTTACTTTCTACGCTGGTCCCGCCAACTACTCCTTTACCTGTTCTCCTTGGATCTTGCTCACTATTCATCATCTTTCAGGAAGAGTCTTCCCTGCTTGGCCTTGTTCTCCAGATGTCCTTGTCCAGATGTAGCTTCTCTGTATCACACTCAACAACCCCCACCCATTTAATTGGACTGGATGATGTGAGAAGGGATCTGAACAAAGTTTATCATCAAATAACAATCATTGTGCATCTCCTATATCCCCAGTGGCTCAAGTGATAAAGAATCCTTTGCAATTCAGGAAACACAGGTTCAATCTTCAGGTCAGGAAGATCCACTGGAGAAGGAAATGGCAACCCACTCCAATATTCTTGCCTGGGAAATCCCATGGTCAGAGGAGCCTGGCAGGCTACAGTCCATGGTGTTTCAAAGAGTTGGATACAACTGAGTACACGCACACATATGCAAAGTACTGTCTCAGCTAGCATGGGATTAGTGAGAGTCATAAAATTAGAGGGTGGATACTTTTGAAGAGTTGCCAAATAAAATTAGATTGTGGATACTTCTGAAGAGTTGTGCAAATCTACTTGACAAGGAAATGTCATCCCCCAAGTTTCTTTCATCAGTGTTTTGTTTTGTTTTTTTTCTTTATAATACTTATGACATAGAATGTCTTCTTTCCATCTACCATCTAGATTTTGAGACAAAAAGCATGGAGGGGGGTGGGAAAAAAAAGAAAACTAAACTATCCAATACTCATCAACAAAGACCACAAGATAAGAGATGTCTCAGGAGAGAGTGTGATTAATTGCTAACTGAGAAAAAATCATTGAAGTTGGTAAGTTTAGGAGCAGGGAGGTCACTATATACCAGAAACCTTCATGATAGGGAGACATTGGGAGTAGCCGTTTAGCAGAACTTAACTAGAAGACAAATGTGGGAATTATATCAGAAGGAGGACAAAGACCCTGACACAGGGGGTTATCTTAGTTGATAGCTGGGAAGTCGATATCCGGCTGTCGGTTCCATAAAGGAAATGTAAGATATTAAGACCAAAGTTAAACTGAATTGATTTATATCTTTGTTTTTTATCATTAAAAAGTAAAAACCAAAATCAAACAAAAATCCTTAGAAAATCTTTTAGAATCTAAGAACTGAAGTCTTATTGTAAGCTCTTCCAAGGCATAAGAAATCATTGTTGGGGGCTTCCTCAGTGGTCTGGTGGTTAAGACTCCACACTTCCACTGCGAGCAGCACAGGGGAACTACCATCCCATCGACTGCACAGAGCAGCCAAAAAAAAAAAAAAAACACTGGTCGTACCAATGGCCTTTGGAATGACTTAAGTGTTGGTTTTGTATTACCAAGTAAGACTTCACAGCAGAGCAGCAAAATTCCATCTCTGGAAACAGGGATGCTCCACCCAAGTATCACTGAACTGCAACCTGAATGACACTGAGTCTGTTCAAGTTTCCCTTCTCTTCCACAGCCCATAACTCTAATCTCAGTGACTGGATGCCTTTGAAGCCTAGCACTGCCTTTGATCCATTCTGACTCATTATTCACTCAAGTTATTTGATCTCTTACAGGTCATAAATATTCTCATACTGAGATTTCCCAAAGAACCACTTACATAACATGAGCCGAAAGCAGCCCAAGATGCCTTTGCCCCTGGTCATCTGAGACCTGTCTGCCCCTGACTTTGTGCATGAGGTCTTGTGAAGATGATCTTGAGCCGTCCATCTACTGGTGTTCATAAAATGGGAACAAGTTCAGGCTAGAGGTGGTGATGCCTTTAGCCTGTTGTCTAGTCACTAAGTCATGTCTGACTCTTTGGGACCCCCTATAGCCTACCAGGCTGTCCATGGGATTCTCCAGACAATAATACTACAGTGGGTTACCATGCCTTCCTCCAGGGGATCTTCCTGACTCAGGGATTGGACCTGCGTTTCCTACATTGGCAGATGGATTCTTTACCACTGAACCACCAAGGAAGCCCCATGTTTTCAGTAGTCAAGCACAATTAAGTTCTGCTCTCCTGCTTTTAAAGGCAGAATTTGTGTGGCTGATAGCTCTGGGAGACACTCTACCGACCAGCCTTTAAAAGCAGTGGAGTTTAACAATCTAGGCAGTATGACACGTCATGCAAATAAGACTAAGTACAGCTGTGATAAATGTGTCTTATCCAGGGTAGTTGCCAACAACATGATCTGAACTCACAAATCCCGCTCTTGGGTTGCAATGTAAATTCACAGGGATGTCTTATCAGCAGCAAAGGGCAGGGGGAACCTGTGAAGGAGGGGTTTGTCTCTAAATCTCAGCAAAGGTAAATAAATATCTTCAGAATCTAGATGATCATCCTTTCAGAAGGCAGCCCGTGGGGACAGATTTATTCACTCTGCACTGAAAGCCACCAGGACTAGATGAAACTCCAATCTGCAACCATTTTTCACAAGTCAGGGAAAGGGTAGAGTAATGTTGTCCCTCAGATTTCCAAGAGAACATCATTTTATTTTCTTTCATTCTTTTTCTAAATTTAATTAATTTATTTTAACTGGAGGACAATTCCTTTACAATACTGTAACGGTTTTTGCCATACATCCATATGAATGGGCCACAGGTATACACACGTCCCCTCCCTCCTGGATTCCCTTCCCACCTCTCTCTCCACCCTATTCCTCCAGGTTGTCATGGAGCACTGACTTTGGATGCCCTGCATCGTACATCAAACTCCCGCGGGCTATCTATTTTACATACACGCTGTGCTTAGTCACTCAGTCATGTCCAACTCTTTGCAACCCCATAGACTATAGCCTGCCATGCCCCTCTGTCCACGGATTCTCCAGGCAAGAATACTGAAGTGGGTTGCCAGGACCCACTCCAGGGAATCTTCCCAACCCAGGAATCACAAAGCATCCAGCTAAGCTCCCTGTGCTGCACAGGAGCTTCCCACTAGCTATCTGTTTTACATTATGGTAGCATGTAATGTCGGAGAAGGCAAGGGAACCCCACTCCAGTACTTTTGCCTAAAAAATCCCATGGATGGAGGAGCCTGATGGGCTGCAGTCCACAGGGTCGCTAGAGTCGGACACGACTTTACTTTCACTTTTCATTTTCATGCATTGGAGAAGGAGATGGCAACCCAGTCCAGCGTTTTTGCCTGGAGAATCCCAGGGACAGGGAAGCCTCATGGGCTGCCATCTATGGGGTCGCAAAGAGTGGGACTTGACTGAAGAGACTTAGCAGCAGCAGCAGCAGCAGCGTGTAATGTCAATGATACTCGTTTATTCTTTCATATAAAATTGAGTCATTATACTTCTATCTTAAAACATTATATCAGTAGGAGAAAAAGCCTTCATCATAAGCTGGAAAGCTCATGCAGTGTCAAGATCTGCGTGGGTGAATGAAAAGCTCCTACCTATGGCTATTCTGCTTTCTGGCAAGAAACAATGGATACAAGGAAAAGACAGTTGAATTTTATGTTTACAAACTTCTGCCATAATATTCATATCAAATACAATTAGAGTAACACAACTTTAATTTTATATTCCACTTTGTAACTTGCAAATTGTTTTGTGTGTACTAGTAAGACACTCCTAATAGGGGGATGGTCTTTATTATGTACATTTTGCAGATAAGGAAATTATAGGGAGAGAAGAACAGAAGTGGGCAAGGTTAGAGGGTGAATAAATATTAATAATCGACTGCCTGAACTGCCAGATGACAAATGTTCCCAAGAGATATTCTGCTCTGTTTCCTCTCCCACATTCTTATTTATTCGTATTTTTCGTTGCCCTGAATCTTTGTTGCTTTGGGGCAGGCTTTCTCTAGTTGCGGTGAGTGGGGACAATTCTTCGTTGCAGGGCATTGACTTTTGCATTGGCTTCTTTTGCTGTGGAGCTTGAACTCTAGGGTGCACAAGCTTCGTTGCTCTATGGCATGTGGGATCCTCCCACACAAGGGATCGAGTTCATGTCCCCTGCATTGGAAGGCAGATTCATAACCACCAGACCACGAGGGAGTCCCTCCCACACTCTTACAGGGGCCTCAGAATCTCCCTGATTCCCAAGGAACCCTGGAGAAAGAATGACATAACAAGGAAAAAAATGTTGCTACTGTGAAAACTTCCAAGACTCCAAGGAGCAATTTGCTTTGAATAGTAAGAATAGTTACAAGACTGATTTTTAGGAATAAAGAGACCTCAAACCTAGCCAAATGAAAATCACACTTACCTTGATGAAGACACCATGTACTTTTTTGATGCACTTCTCACCATTGAAAATTTAGACTTAATTGTGTGTGATCATTTAATTAAGTCTTCTCTCACCAGCCTGAAACTTCCATTAAAACAGAAATTTTATTTGCTCTTCTGCTCACCATTTTAGCCCCTGTCTAGCACAGTGTCTGGCACTCAATACATATTAACTGAATGATTGAATAAATGGACTAAGGGGAGGATTGAGGCCCTAAAGAAGCATAGAAAAGAAAAAAAAAAAGGACTTTCAGTTAAATGTGAGAAGAATTAGAAGGGGCAATGTGATCAACACAAGCCACTTTTTTGATTCTGTGTTTTGGGGTAGAATTGTATCAGTTGAGCCTTAATTTCAGCTACTGGTACTTTATCATGGGAGATCAAAAAAAGTCAAATCTGAATAGGAGCTAAGATGGCAGACGAGTAGGACGGGGAGAATACTTTCTCCTCCACAAATCCATTAAAAGAACATTTGAATGCTGACTAAATTCTACAAAACAACTTCTGAATGCCGGCAGAGGACATCAGGCACTTAGAAAGACAATTCATTGTCTTCAAAAGGAGAAAACAAGCCCTGCGGTAACTCCTCTTGCGGAGAAGCAGTGCGGACACCAGCATTTGCTATTAGCAAGCAGCGGCTGGGCTAAGAGGAGCGGCGCGGCCTGCATCGCTTTGAGAAAGGATTTGCCCTGGCTGTCTGGAGTGCTATCTGAGTGAAATAACCAGACTGTTGGTTATCTACTACATCAAGGACTAGCCCTAACTTGGGACACCACCAGGACTACGAGAGGAACAGGGGACTGCACTGAGAGGAACAGGGGACTGCACTGAGATAGCCGGCTGCAGGCCGTCCCACTCCGGTGACAGGCAGCCAGGGCTGGAAGCGGGCAGTCACAGCCCTAGAGAGACACTGTCTGCAGAACTCTAGGTAGGTTTCTGTGCTGACTCACGCTTCTTGGGGCTCTGGATGGTCAACATCTGCCTGAGAAAGTGCGCCAGTTGTATACCCAGAAAACTGAGCGGCAGGGAGGCAATAAGTCACAGCAGCTGCCCTCGCTAAACATTTCATCACCTGCGCTACTCGGATCTGGGAAGGGCATAAAATGCAGACTCAATCGAGTCTGTGCTTCTGAGGATTATCCGAGTGCCTGAACCTGGCCAGCTTAAATTTGGGTGTTCATCTCTACCCCCTTTGTAACAGGGCAGAGATCAGATACTGAAAAGACCTGTAAACCGCCTCAAGAAAGAGAATTCAACAAACTACCAGAATATAGTAAGGACACTTTAAACTTGGCAATTTTAACAAAATGAAGAGACAAAAGAATACCCAGCAGCTAAAGGAACAGGATAGATGCCCACCAAACCAAACCAAAGAGGAAGAGATAGGGAATCTACCTGATAAAGAATTCCGAATAATGATTGTGAAATTAATCCAAAATCTCGAAATCAAAATAGAATCACAGTTAAAGAGTCTGGAGACAAGGATTGAGAAGATGCAAGAAAGGTTTAACAAGGACCTAGAGGAAATAAAAAAGAGTCAACACATAATGAATAATGTAATAAATGAGATCCAAAACATCCTGGAGGCAACAAATAGTAGAATAACAGAGGCAGAAGATAGGATTAGTGAATTAGAAGATAGAATCCTAGAAATAAATGAATCAGAGGAGAAAAAAGAAAAATGAATTAAAAGAAATGAGGACAATCTCAGAGACCTCCAGGATAACATTAAATGTTACAACATTCAAATCATAGGAGTTTCAGAAGAAGAAGATAAAAAGAAAGACCATGAGGAAATACTTGAGGAGATAATAGTTGAAAACTTCCCTAAATTGGAGAAGGAAATTACCACTCAAGTTCAAGAAATCCAGAGAGTCCCTAACAAGATAAACCCAAGGCGAAACACCCCAAGACACATATTAATCAAATTAACAAAGATTAAATATAAAGAACAAATATTAAAAGCAGCAAGGGAAAAACATCAAATAACTCACAAGGGAATTCCCATAAGGATAACAGCTGATCTTTCAATAGAAACTCTCCAAGCCAGGAGGGAATGGCAAGACATAATTAAAGTGATGAAAGAAACTAACTTACAGCCTAGATTATTGTATCCAGCAAGGATCTCATTCAAATATGAAGGAGAAATCAAAAGCTTCACAGATAAGCAAAAGCTGAGAGAATTTAGCACCACTAAACCATTTCTCCAACAAAAACTAAAGGACATTCTCTAGATAGGAATCACTAAAAAGGTGTATAAGTTCGAACCCAAAACAATAAAGTAAATCCTATTTATCAATAATTGCTTTAAACGTTAATGGGCTGAATGCCCTAATCAACAGACTAAGACTGGCCGAATCGACACAAAAACAAGACCCCTACATACCTTGTCTACAAGAGACAACCAAAAGTCTAAAATGGGTCAAATGGAAAAACGACCTCTATATATGTTGTCTACAAGAGAACCACCTTAAAATAGGGTGACTGAATATACTGACTGAAAATGAAGGGCTGGAAAAAGATTTTCTATGCAATTATGGACCAAAAGAAAACAGGAGTAGCAATACTCATATCAGATAAAATTGACTTTAAAGATCCTGAAAAGGAAACAATCAAGGTTATACATAATGACTTAAAGGAACAATCCAAAAAGAAGTTATAACAATTATAGATATATATGCATCCAACATTGGAGCATTATATATCTAAGACAAACATTAATTAATATGCTAGAAGAAATATGCAACAATACAATAATAGTGGGAGACTTTAATACCCCACTCATACAATCTGGCTGTAATAGACAAAGTAAACAGGAAAACATATTTACTTATAAGCCTCAAAAAATTCAGTTCACTCAGTAGAGTTAAAAAAAAATTGACTTATTTGTTCACTCTGTAAAGCTTTATTGACTATTTTATGGGACTGGTACCATTTTGGGTAGTAGAGAGGAAGAAGTGACAAATGTGATCCTGTCCTAAATAATATATTGTGGTAAAGATAGACCTACCAATACAAAATACCAAGATGTGCCTAAGATGAGGACACCCAAACTGGACTTTTAGTTTCCTAAACTTTTCATTTCCAGATCAAACCTCCTAATATAGAATGAATTCAATATGATTTTTTAAGTGTTCTTTGTGATTAAAAACAGAAAGCCATTAGATAAGAAATTGAATATACTCCTCCCCACCATCATTCCCCTTCTTTCTTCCCATTTCCCTCCCACCCTCATTGATCCTTTCCTTTGTCCATTTTCCCCTGCAAAAAAATAAATAAATAAATAAAATTCAGGAATAAAATTGGGTTTTAAAATACATAGAGATAAAAATATGTAGAGATAAGAGTCTATAGACCTATTAATTATTTTAAATTCTGAAAAAAAAAAAAATTCACCGTGGGTGACAGCATTAGCTGAAAAAAAAAAAAAAAAGTCAAATCTGTTTCGACTGAAAAGAAAAGAAAGATTGGAAGAAATTATTGCCTGATTGAACAAAAATAAAATTATCAGCATGTTGGGATAGCCACAGTTATGGAGAATATTATTTCTCAGAAGATACAGTTGAAATAGGCATTGTAATCACAGCTTCTTAAAGAGATAACTGACTTCAGTCTTGGAGAAGGCAATGGTACCCCACTCCAGTACTCTTGCCTGGAAAATCCCATGGATGGAGGAGCCTGGTAGGCTGTAGTCCATGGGGTCGCTAAGAGTTGGACACGACTGAGCGACTTCACTTTGACTTTTCACTTTCATGCATTGGAGAAGAAAATGGCAACCTACTCCAGTCTTCTTGCTTGGAGAATCCCAGGGACAGGGAAGCCTGGTGGGCTGCCGTCTACGGGGTCGCAGAGAGTCAGACATGACTGAAGTGATGCAGCAGCAGCAGCAGTAACTTCAATCTTAGCATAGAATGCAGGGTGTATGATGCTCCTTGGGTGGAAATTCCTTTGCTTTCTGACTATATCCATTTAAAGGTGGATAGCCAGCTTTGGTTGAAGAACTGTCTATAGAATGTACAGGGATGGGCAAATCTGAGTGACTAAACCTGAATCCTGGCCTTCTTAATGGTAAATGGAACTGAGCTAAGCCAAGTGGCTTTGATTCTAAGATCAGCTTCTATATTTTTCTCTTCCTTGTTTCCTCCGTCTTAACTGCAGTCTCAGAAAGGTCATTGTGAGGTCAAGTTGACATATGCAGCATTTTAAAATACTAAATGAGGCCTGTAATGAGGGCAGTGATTGCCATGCATTCAGCACCACTGATTTCTTGTAAAAGAATATTAGCTGCTAAGAGCAGTAGAACACTCCTAGAAGTCTTCAGACATGTTGCTACTGAATATCAAATTTCTAATTTGGTGCTTTTAAATCAGGTAGAATTTTTGCTTCAGTAAGAAATAAATTATTTATGTATAAATCAGATCAGATCAGATCAGATCAGTCGCTCAGTCGTGTCCGACTCTTTGTGACCCCATGAACCGCAGCATGCCAGGTGTTCACAATTTGCCAAAGTATCTTTTTGCTATTAACTTTCAATAACATGTTGGGGTCAGGGTATTGATTCTCCAGTCTCACATTGACTGGTAATACAAGAAGTGTCTTACTGACACCTAACTCCAGCTTTCTGCCTATGTTAATATTAATTAGGAAAACAGTGGCATATTAGTTAAACATTAGATTGGGTCTTCATTCTCAATGGCCTCTTTCTCTCACTGTAGTTCACTCTTCTGCTGCCCTCTTCTGTACCCTTCATTACTCCCTTGTTATATGACTCATGTCTCAAGCCTTCATTTCAAAGCCTCAAAACGCTTAATATAGGCTGGCTACATAGACCTACAGTCTACAGTTCTTTCAGGAAGGGGCTCCCAAACATGGCTGCCTCCAGCATCTGTGTTTCCAGAAGGAGCCACAGCCAACTCCCCAACACCTCTCCAGGAGATCTCCAAGCCCCACAGGCAGGCCTGGTCCAGCTCTTAACAAATAACTGTTTCTTTGTGAGATTTTGTTTGCACCCTCTAAAAGTGAAGCCTCTGTTTTCCTCAGTCCTGGGGGCTCCTGCAATAAAGGCCTGCTAGGCCTCAAAGCCAAACGCTCTGGGGGCTCATCTACCTGGTGCTGGACCCCCAGGCTGGGGAGACTGATGGAGGCTCTGAACTCTCACTCCTGTGGGAGACCCTCTGGAGGGTGTAAATACCCTCAAGTTTGTGGGTCATCCACCTATTGGTGTGGGATTTGAGAACACTGGGTGTCTGTTCCTCCTACATTTGTCTCCTTGGTGGTTCCTTGTGGTTCCTGTCTTTAGTGGTCAAACATCTTTCATGGTAGGTTCCAGGGTGTTTTTTTGTTTGTTTTGTCGTTAGGGTTTTCTGTGGATAGTTGTGATTTTGGTGTGCTCCTGAGAGGAGCAAACTCAGGGTTCCTCGAGTTATTTTCAGTCAGTTCAGTTGCTCAGTCCTGTTTGACTCTTTGCGACCCCATGAACCACAGCATGCCAGGCCTCCCTGTCCATCACCAACTCCCAGAGTCCACCCAAACCTATGTCCATTGAGTTGCTGATGCCATCCAACCATCTCATACTCTGTCGTCCCCTTCTCCTCCTGCCCTCAATCTTTCCCAGCATCAGGGTCTTTTCAAATGAGTCAGCTCTTTGCATCAGGTGGCCAAAGTATTGGAGTTTCAGCTTCAGCATCAATCCTTCCAATGAATACCCAGGACTGATTTCCTTTAGGATGGACTGGTTCGATCTCCTTGCAGTCCAAGGGACTCTCAAGAGTCTTCTCCAATACCACAGTTCAAAAGCATCAATTCTTTGGTGCTCAGCTTTCTTTATAGTCCAACTCTCACATCCATACATGACCACTGGAAAAACCATAGCCTTGACTAGATGGACCTTTGTTGGCAAAGTAATGTCTCTGCTTTTAAAATGCTGTCTAGGTTGGTTATAACTTTCCTTCCAAGGAGTAAGCATCTTTTAATTTCATGGCTGCAGTCACCATCTGCAGTGATTTTGGAGCCCAGAAAAATAAAGTCAGCCAATGTTTCCACTGTTTCCCCATCTATTTCCCATGAAGTGATGGGACCAGATGCCATGATCTTCGTTTTCTGAATGTTGAGCTTTAAGCCAACTTTTTCACTCTCCTCTTTCACTTTCATGAAGAGGCTCTTTAGTTCTTCTTCACTTTCTGCCATCAGGGTGGTGTCATCTGCATATCTGAGGTTACTGATATTTCTCTTGGCAATCTTGATTCCAGCTTGTGTTTCTTCCAGTCCAGCGTTTCTCATGATGTACTCTTCATATAAGTTAAATAAGCAGGGTGACAATATACAGCCTTGACGTACTCCTTTTCCTATTTGGAACCAGTCTGTTGTTCCATGTCCAGTTCTAACTGTTGCTTCCTGACCTGCATATAGGTTTCTCAAGAGGCAGGTCACATGGTCTGGTATTCCCATCTCTTTCAGAATTTTCCACTGTTTATTGTTATCCACACTGTGAAAGGCTTTGGCATAGTCAATAGAACAGAAATAGATGTTTTTCTGGAACTGTCTTGCTTTTTTGATGATCTGGCGGATGTTGGCAATTTGATCTCTGGTTCCTCTGCCTTTTCTATCTTGGCTGTTCCAAAAAAGAAAAATTGGGTTTTCTTTTCTTATTTGCCTTCTCTCTGCTTGCTTGTTTGTTTTTTAATTCATAGCTTTATTTGCAGAAACTTTATCTAGAAAATTCAATAATATGTTTTAAAAATGAAAAGCAAAAATACCACCAGCTGGAGATACACACTGGTAATATTTCAACCACAGTTTCATCAGATATCTCTATATTCATTGAAATGTGATGCACTTACCCACCTACACATGCATACTACTCACAACTGTATGGTGAGTGAGGTAGTTCTTATTATATATTTGGGGTAAAGTCCCAGTGATGCTGAAAACGTAGTCAAACAAGTAACATGTTAATTAATAGTGACACATTAATAGGTGTTAAGCATATTGGTAAATGATTAACTAGAAGACATGGCTGCATCCAGACTAACCCTCTTTCTGTCCGAAATCCCATTTTCTTCATCCCCGTCACTCATCTTGGAATCAATCCATAAATGTGTATGCTAATCTTTTTCTAAAAGCCTGCTTCCCAGGGATTTCTATTGCAGCAAACTGTTCCTGAAAACCAATCAAAGAGAATACTCAACCCTTGGGGCCTGGGACCCAAGTGGGATGAGTATAGGAATTCCTAAGGTAAAAATGGCTTCCCTGGTAACTCAGTGGTAAAGAATCCTTCTGCCAATGCAGGAGATGTGGGTTCAATCCCTGTGTCAGAAGATCCCCTGAAAAAGGAAATGGCAATCCACTCCAGTATTCTTGCCTGGGAAATCCAATGGACAAGGGAACCTGGTGGGCTACAGTCCTCGGGGTTGCAGAGTCAGACGTGACTTAGCAACTTAATAGCAACAACAACATAAAGTAGGTACTGAAAGACAGTTGTTGAGTAGTTCAATTAAGAGGCAAACTCTCAAAGCCATTAAGAGTTATGCTCTCCCTTGGATAGACTTACTAACATGAAAAAGTATGTCATGAATTAAGATACCAGAAGAAACTCTACCTCAAGAATTTAACAGAGCTCAAATAAAGGCATCTTTACTAGATCCCCTGGAGAAGGAAATGCAACTCATTCCAGTAGTCTTGCCTGGAGAATCCCATGGGCATAGGAGCCTGGCGGGCTACAGTCCATGGGGTTGCAAGAGTCAGACACGACTTAGCAACTGAACCACCACCACCACCACTAAATTGTAACAGATGCCCCGTCTGTATCTGGAAAACCAAATTCTGTTTATTCAAGTCTTCTTCTAGGACAGGTTCTAAGTCTTTATCAGTGTTTATGAAACATTTGAGATTTCCCTGAAAGTCATTTAGGAATAAAATGCTGGTTATAGTTCTCGCTCATCAAACATCAAACATCATCAAACATCATGAGGAAAAATTCTCCAGCTAATTGGACTCTGCTTGTTTTCAGACACCTGCCAGAATTTTTTTTTTTTTTTTTTTCACATCCATAGGTCCTTAGCTACATTATAATTTCTGGGATTTGCTTTTATCTTTCTTTCCAGATGTTTCCAGAAAACATCCCTTCCATCAGTCCCTTCATATTTTAAGTGCCCACATGAAACATGATGAGGTGGTATTGAATGAAGATTCGGAGGGACAATTTTGAATTGGGGCTTCTAAGAAAAGGTTTTTTTTTTGTTTGTTTTTTTTTTTTTTTTATAAAAAAGACCCTGATGCTGGGAAAGATTGAGGGCAGGAGGAGAAGGGGATTCAGAGGATGAGATGGTTGGATGGCATCACCGACTCAATGGACATGGGTTTGGGTAAACTCCGGGAGTTGGTGATGGACAGGGAGGCCTGACGTGCTGCAGCTCATGGGATCGCAAAGAGTCGGACACGACTAAGTGACTGAACTGAACTGAGCTGAAGTGAAGAAAAGGTTTTCTTCATGCAATGAATGCTGGTCAAGCTGGAACTAGAACACAAATCTGCCATTCACTAAGGGATGGAAGGAAATCTCCTGATGTTATTGTTTCAGTTTATAGGCAATGATGGTCAAGGGGCAACATGAAATTGTCTGTATAATGCCCTGTTGTGAATAGAGCTCAGTCTGATAATCAGCTCAAGGATAGCAAAAGCTAATTGTGCATGTTCAACCCTCTAGCTGATCTCTAGCCCTGTGGATAGTAGAGCAAATTCTTGATATCACCTGTTGGTCACCCTTTGCCTCATTAAATGGCTGTAGATTAATGAGCATGTAGAATCAAGAGTCAGTTTCATCCTAGGGAAGGCAAATTGCAGTCCAACTTCAAAGCAACACACCTGACCTCATATGAAAGTGTTCTAGTTTATTACTTTGCACGACTGTGTGTTTCAATTTATTACACTGATGACTTACCTTGTACTACTCTGTGTTCAATTATGTATTTTCTGTTCTCATTACAGACCTTCAAACGACCGCAAAAATATATTCATTTAATGCTTTTTCTGTTCCTTTAAAAATTTTATCACTCAGAAAGGAGGAAGAAAATGGTTTGAGCATTAGCACTGGGTATAAACTCAGCCTGATTCTGTGTACTTAAATTACTCTGATAGTTGAAGCAAAGAAACTTTCACCTGAAATAACTAAATAGTAACTAGAAAAAGTATATTTTAGGGTCTAAATATTCAGATATGTTGCACATACTAGCACATCCAATATGTAACTCATTAAGAAGAAAACAGAATAATGTAGAACTTGGGGGCTCAAAGAGACCTGTATATGAGGTGGCGTTTTGGGAAAAGATGGGGATCGTAGTTTGAGAGACACATTTTAGATGAGCGTCTTCCACTTACCAAGTTTGGGATTTGGGAGAGTTTTATTTATGGAAGAAAAAAAGTTAACTATGTAGTCATACGTCATTCTCAAATGATATGGCTATTACTTATATTAAACACCAAAATTAATCCAAGCTAAAATAATAAGATAAATATATATGAACAATATATGAGTCCGTGTTCTCTTTTACTCCATAGAAAACCAAGAATAATGAGAGTGCTCTAGGTATGGTCTTATCTTAAAATAGGTTTGTCTCTGGGTTATCACTTAAGGAACAAAGAATATAGCACTTACACCATCACAACTCTCTTTTCCAGTGTTTGAAAGGTATCTGTTGAGGACAACAATGAATTAGGCTTAAGTGCTACTACCTCTGACAGAGGTAACCCAGTTACATTCATCCTAAAGGATAAGTGAATGACTTCAACGCCCATCCTAAATAATAATATATGTGTCACTGGATCCGTAGTATGAGGCAGTGAACACTGTCATGCAGGAGGAAGAGAAAATGGCAAAATCAAATGAGAGACCCAGATAGGTAGGGAAGAAAAAGTTCTTCCTAGTTGGAATGTGCACCAGTCCTGAGGTTAATAGAAGAATCCGGGGAGCCTCTCTTATTTTTATTGTCAAAGAATGTGAAAGATTCATTTGATGTTCAGATTCCTTGCTTAGCTTTTAAGCACCTATAGTGTTGAAGAACAAATTCATTTTAAACAGTTATCCCCCAGTTTCCAGAACAATGGCAGGTGAGAAAATAAAAAAGAAACTAATAGCGTGTAACAGGAAAACCGGTACCTATTGGTCAGAACCACTGTCTACTTAGCTATTTGACTTTTTTGGGGGGTCAACATCTGAGCAAGTAGAGGCTATAAGTGAACTCAATGCTCTCTGTAACCTGAGGTTTAGAGCCACTGACTGAATCCACAGAAGAACTAAAAATTAAAGACAGTCTCTTCTTTGTGAAACCCTCTCATTCCTCTGCCCACAATCCCCTTCTAATCTTGCCAAGCCTGGACAATGTTTGCCCGTACACATTAGGCATAGCAATTGCTTCTAGTATCTGCACATTCCAGGCATAACCGTTTGTCTTTTAGAATGCTGTTAAATTCTTACCCAGAATCTCATAATACGATAATTTTTATCCTTATTAATTAGAAAAGTGTTCAATTCACACTTTTGAGTTGGAAACAAAAAGTATTGTCACTATGAGAATATCACAATATTATGACTCATTACTAGAAACACTCATTCAGAGCAACTACTTGAATATGACAAATATTGGACAAGCATCTCTTTGTCTGGGTTACACAATGGCAGGCCATCTATTTGTTCTCCCAGTTCTTTTCACCAATTTAATTCATTTTAAAACAGTAAATCTCATGGATGGTATGGTGTCTTACTATATCCTGAAATCCATTCATTGCTGTTTTCTTCACTCACTGCATTCACCTGATAAGTATTATGAATTTTAAAAACATTGCTAGGCACTGTGCTAGGTGCTAGGAATATGAAAATTAAAGCGAGGGCTTGCTGACCACATCTTCTGCTAGCACAGGGTTTCAAGAGATTGCAATCACCCTCTAAGCCTCCCTGGGCTCCTCTCTCCCTAAGACTTTGTAAGGATCAAGACTCAGAGTTCCTGGATTATTCAGTTTCCCAAAACCACTGAAACAAATACAAAAGCATCGCCATTATCCAGAGCACTTCTTTTGAGCTATTTTGCATTTCTGGCACCATACTCAGTTTCTAGTCCGCCCTGACTTTAAGTAACTATTTCTGATTTAAATCATTCTTATTCTGATCCCCTGTTTTTTCCCCAACATCACAAAGCTGTGCTTCAGCATCACCCTGCGCCTTTCTCCACCTTCTCGAGGTGACACCCTTTCAGTGGTGTGCAAATAAGGAAACCTCCCTGAAAGGCAAAGACAGGATCTGGGGCCGCCTTTGCTAAGAATCTCTCCTCATTATAAAGGCATCGGATAACCCATTTTGAAATATAAAGCAGCCTTTCAGGCTGCAGTTGAAAAACATAGTATTTTAAGATTTGTCTTGAACGCTTCCTTTCAAAGGATGCTTAATGAATTCCTGAGTTTAGAGGAAGTCAGAGGAGAAAAGCATCCTCTTTGCTCTTCCTTTGTTCCCTTAAGAAATTAATGCATGTTATGATTTATGGAGGCCACTCCAGAGCCTGGCGTAGCTAAGATCCCATTTGCCAGGCCCTTCTGGCAATGACTTACTGCTAGAAATATCTTTGGGGTGGATGATGGACCAGACATTCTTCCACAAGGGCACAGTCACTTTAGGGTAATTCAAGGATCTAACTGAACAGGACCCCTGGGGCCTTCCTGGGACAGCCCTTCTGGCATTTTCTCTGCTTTAGCTCCTCTCTGAAGTACCCAGATAACAGTATTGGGTGCATATTTCCTGAGTTGTTTTGCAGATGTATAAAACCTCCTCCTCTCCAACAAATGGTAGAAGTTAACTACTTGATGACCATGAGCACATGGCCCCAGGCTTCCTGGAGCCTAAGGACTGTTGGTATTAACCCATGTGACACCACCCTGCTCCCTCACCATCAGCAGGAGAACTGTGCACAGGCTGATCGCAGACCCTGTGACCCCTCTCCTTCAACTGGTTTTTAAAAATGCTTTGCCAAAACCCTGTGGGATCTTCAGGCTTTTCAGGGCATGAGCTATCTTGTCTCCTTGCGTGGTCTTGCAATTAAACCTTTCTCTGCTCCAAACTCCATTGTTTCAGGTTGTTTGGCCTCACTGTGAGTCACACACTGGAACTTGCATTAACAAGGAGAGTTGATTTATCAAAGATTAATAAGAAATGAGTAGATGGGTGTTGGGGAACCACAAGATGTGGTACAGCAACCCTGGGATAGCATTAGCTGCTGAGTCTACAGGGACCAGGAAGAAAAATGTTACCAGAACCTGAAAGAAGGAAAAGTCCTGGAAGCAGGCTACCTTGCTAGAAGGGCAGAATGACACCTGAGGGATACAGCTAGTGTCAGGCCACCTATAGGATAGGAGCAGAGGGGTAAGTACTCGCTTCCTCCATCTCCAGTTGGCGTTCCCCTTGGGCTGAAGTCAGTTGGAAGTTCTAAGATTCAAGAGTCAACTCAAAATTTCCTAATGTCAGACTCTTGAGGCAGAGAGTAGGATTAGAACAGGTAGAGAATGGACCTAGAGGGGTAACTGGAAAAATCTGGCACAAGCATGGAGCGAACCATCTCCGTGTGATCTCCCCCGGAACCTGCATCTGGTCTCCCTGCTTTAGGGGAAATGTGAATCCTGGTTTGCTCAGGACAGTATCTGGCATGTCTGTCCTTCTTGTCTACAAATTATGTCAATTTTCCACTCTCAAAATGTGCTGTGGTTTAGAAAAACTGTATGGTCATCCTAACCTACTTCAGCTTGTCACCCCATCAGGTCTGTTCTCCAACAGCCACCAGTGAGACTTTATTTTTCAGATCCTTTGTCCATTTTTTTAAAAAAAAAAAAATTTTTATGTGGAAGCAGTGGAAACAGTTCAGACTTTATTTTTCTGGGCTCCAAAGTCACTGCAGATGGTGACTGCAGCCATGAAATTAAAAGACGCTTACTTCTTGGAAGGAAAGTTATGACCAACCTAGATAGCATATTCAAAAGCAGAGACATCACTTTGCCAACAAAGGTTCGTCTAGTCAAGGCTATGGTTTTTCCTGTGGTCATGTATGGATGTGAGAGTTGGACTGTGAAGAAGGCTGAGCGCCGAAGAATTGATGCTTTTGAACTGTGGTGTTGGAGAAGACTCTTGAGAGTCCCTTGGACTGCAAATAGATCCAACCAGTCCATTCTAAAGAACATCAGCCCTGGGATTTCTTTGGAAGGAATGATGCTGAAGCTGAAACTCCAGTACTTTGGCCACCTCATGTGAAGAGTTGACTCATTGGAAAAGACTCTGATGCTGGGAGGGATTGGGGGCAAGAGGAGAAGGGGATGACAGAGGATGAGATGGCTGGATGGCATCACTGACTCGATGGATGTGAGTCTGAGTGAACTCTGGAAGTTGGTGATGGACAGGGAGGCCTGGCGTGCTGCGATTCATGGGGTTGCAAAGAGTCGGACACGACTGTGGGACTGATCTGATCTGATTATAAAATTCTTTATTGAATCTGTCACAATATTGTTTCTGTTTTACATTTTGATTTTTTGGCCATGAGGAGTGTGGGATGTTAGCTCTCCGACCAGAGATCAAACCTGCACCCCCTGCATTGGAAGGCAAAGTCTTAGCCACTGGACCACCAGGGACGTACCCCCCTCACGCACACCATTGTAAGTTTTATTTATTTATTTATTTTATTGGACTACAGTTGCTTTACAATATTGTGCTAGTTTCTGCTATAAAGAAAAGTAGATCAGTCACATGTGTACACAGAACCTCTCTGCCTTGAATTACCTTTCCATTCAGCTCACCACAGGACACTAAACCTTTAAAATAGAGAATTGGACTAGATAAAACATATGCTCAAAATCCCCACATCATTCACAAAAGTCAAGTCCTCAACACAGCCTGCACGGTGCAGATGCTCTGGCTTCAGTTTGTCTCTCTGACCTCAGCTTCTTCCATCCTCCCTGGCTCCCTCCACCCTGGCAAGTCAGTTTCCCTTCCAAGCAGAATCTTTGCATTTGTTACTCTTTCTGTTGAGAAAAGTCTTCTCCAAGATACCCTCCTAAATGATGTAGATGATCTTACTTGCAAAGCAGAAATAGAGACATGGATACAGAGAAGAAATACATGGATAACAACTGGGAAAAAGGGAAGTGGAAAGAATCGGGAGACTGAGATTGACATATATTCACTGTTGATACTACGTATAAGACAACTAATATGAACATACTGCATAGCATAGGAAACTCAATTTAATGCTCTGTGATGACCTACATGGGAAGGAAATCCAAAACAGAGGGTGTGTGTGTGTGTGTGTGTGTGTGTGATTCATTTTGCTATACAGCAGAAAGTAACACAACATTGTAAAGCAATTGTTGGTCAGTCCCTCAGTCTTGTCTGATTCTTTGTGACCCCATGGACTGTAAAGCAATTATGCGCCAAGAAAAACTAATTTTAAAAAAGATATCCTCCTAATTTGTTCTCTTTTCTTTCCTTTCTATCTTTAATGAGAAATTACCCATCAAATAACTTTTCTTTTACCAGCAATGCTAACTACACTCCCTCCCACAGTTAAACCCTTCCTCTCATCCTGCTTTCTTGTTCTTCTTGACACTTCACATCATCTGTGTATTTAGGGATCTATTGTCTGTCTTCCTCCACTAGGGGAGAAGTTCCCTGAAAATGGAGATTTTTCTGTTTTGACAATTAATGTATCCCTCAAGTTTAGTAGAGTTCCTGGCATATATTGTGTGCTCAAAAAATATACCTTAGACCAAAAAAAAAAAAAAAAAATTGCAGAAGGCAATTGCACCCCACTCCAGTACTATTTCCTGGAAAATCCCATTGACAGAGGAGCCTGGAAGGCTGCAGTCCATGGGGTCACTAGGAGTCAGACACGACCGAGTGACTTCACTTTCACTTTTCACTTTCATGCATTGGAGAAGGCAATGGCAACCCACTCCAGTGTTCTTGCCTGGAGAATCCCAGGGACGGGGGAGCCTGGTGGGCTGCCGTCTATGGGGTCGCACAGAGTCGGATACGACTGAAGCAACTTAGCAGTAGCAGTAGCAGACAAAAAATACATGAGGATTTTAGGTATAGAAGATAGAACTGGGCTTCAATCTGTGGGTAAAAGGATAATTTAAGTATCATTTAATTAGATAATAAAACTAAAGAATATATGTGATATAAATTCTAAGACATAATGCAAAATAAAGTGTTTATTAATATCATTCTTGTAACTTTCATCAGTACACACAGAATGGAGAGACTGAATTATATCTGGTTTCTTTTGTTCATATATATCATTAGTTAAAATTGTTATATTTTTGCACCTATTTTTATAAAATTTACTGAGGATGTTTTGAGAAGAAATACTTTTACCACTTAAATAAGCGCTTCAGAAAGTGAAGAGGAACTCAAAAGCCTCTTGATGAAAGTGAAAGTGGAGAGTGAAAAGGTTGGCTTAAAGCTCAACATTCAGAAAACGAAGATCATGGCATCTGGTCCCATCACTACATGGGAAATAGATGGAGAAACAGTGGAAACAGTGTCAGACTTTCTTTTTCTGGGCTCCAAAATCACTGCAGATGGTGACTGCAGCCATGAAATTAAAAGACGCTTACTCCTTGGAAGGAAAGTTATGAGCAACCTAGATAGCATATTCAAAAGCAGAGACATCACTTTGCCAACAAAGGTTCGCCTAGTCAAGGCTATGGTCTTTCCTGTGATCATGTATGGATGTGAGAGCTGAACTGTGAAGAAGGCTGAGCGCCGAAGAATTGATGCTTTTGAACTGTGGTGTTGGAGAAGACTCTTGAGAGTCCCTTGGACTGCAAGGAGATCCAACCGGTCCATTCTGAAGGAGATCAGCCCTGGGATTTCTTTGGAAGGAATGATGCTGAAGCTGAAACTTCAGTATTTTGGCCATCTCATGCGAAGAGTTGACTCATTGGAGAAGACTCTGATTCTGGGAGGGATTGAGGGCAGGAGGAGAAGGGGACGACAGAGGATGAGATGGCTGGATGGCATCACTGACTCGATGGATGTGAGTCTGAGTGACCTCCAGGAGTTGGTGATGGACAGGGAGGCCTGGCGTGCAGCAGTTCATGGGGTCGCAAAGAGTTGGACACGACTGAGCGACTGATCTGATCTGATCACTCACTAAAATATCTATGAGTCATGTTGAGAATTCCGGATTTTATGTTTGGTTAATTTAGGCCCAAAGAGGTTAAGTGAATTACATCAAAGCACACACAAACCAATAATAAATGTGGCAATAAAACATAAAGGAAGAGGACCATGTTTCAAAAAGAAAACTGCTGAAGTTTGAAATGAGAGAAAGATTTTATTTATGCAAATTCACATGAGTTGACCCATCAGAATGACTGACACATTTGCCTTGTCTCAGGAACTCTGCTGTCTGGAAGGGAACTCCTCCTCTTTCATCCAGCCAACCATACAGTACAATGCTCTACTTGTCCTAACATTGAGAACAAAGCAGTGTTACCTTCATATCGTTCACACTGTCTTTGACAACCTGAGATTTCACATACTCAGAGAAAAATCTGAAACTAAAGCTATGAGCTAGCTTATGACACAATAGGAATCTATTTTCTTATTATTATCACCCAGAGCTTGCCCCATATCCTTGTCCTCAGTCTTGACAAAGTCACAATGAATGAACTTAATGGAAAAAAGGAAAGAACATTTGAGCAGAGATTACTCCAGGTTCCATTTAAATCTCACTCCTGTGCTTTTCACCATTTGTATGGATGATTATTCTGAAGCCAAACTCAGTTACATAACTGCCCAAAATGACCTAATAATTCTGGCATTTGATAGGGCCAGGACACTTGTAACCCATATCTACCTATCTTTAAAAGTCATGACCTTTTCCTTAGACCATGCAGCTTTTTCATTTCCAGACTTATGGAACTAAGGACATTTTATTTCTAGGGTTGAAACCAAGTTCATGCACAGGGCCCACCAGCTCAGGGATCTAAAGCAATTTGAGAGAATCAAAGTTAACTCAATCGAATTTAGAATCAATTTGTTTCCATTCTCTTGAGGCAGAAAGGTGTCAGCTCTCACCATTTCTACCATCAGACTTTATCACTTTCAAAGGGCTACAACTTGTCTTATTCTCACTGAATTCTTGAGAAACTCCTTAGAGTTTCATTCTTGAGCATGAACTAGAGGCTTTCCTGTGAGAGCACATAGGTAGGAATATTCATATATGTATATAGATATATATATACACTATATACAGTATTATAAACCTAACCAATACATTGTATACTTATATGTATAAAATATATCGGCTTCCAAGGTGGTGCTAGTGGTAAAGAATCTGCCTGCCAAGGCAGGAGACTCTGGTTTGATCCCTGGTTCGGTAAGATCCCCTGGAGTAGGGAATGGCAACCCACTCCACTATTCTTGCCTGGAGAATTCCAAGGACAGAGGAGTCTGGTGGATTATAGTCCGTGAGGTCACAAAGAGTCTGACATGACTGAGCACACACCCAAAAGTGAAAGTGGCTGAGTCGTGTCTGACTCTGCAGTCCATGGGATTCTCCAGCAGAACACTGGAGTGGGTAGCCTTTCCCTTCTCCAGGGGATCTTCCCCACCCAGGGATCGAACCCAGGTCTCCCACATTGCAGGCAGATTCTTTACCAGATGAGCCACCAAGGAAGGCCAAGCATACACACACACATATATTTAAAAAAAGTATATATAATCTATGTGTAAACCTAATATACATATATATATATTATGGTTATATATAGCAAGGTTATGGGAAAAGGACATTTTTTAATGAACATCTCACTGTATTAAATAAGTTTTAATAATTATTCATACTTTGAAAGTAATCTTGAACACAGCACATTTGCCTAAAAATCAGCTTTTGCCTTGTGAAATTCCCCCTTTCTTGCCTAGCACCAAACATATAATTTACCTTTAACAGCAACAACAACAAAAAAGCAAACATTCTTATGGTTTTTGGGAACACACAAAATTTAACAAGCTTTTATTTGTACCAAGCGCTACGTGCTCATTGGATTGCAGTGGGTAGATTATATCTTGCAAATGTTAGGGAATTTCAGTTACTCATGAGAGCCATGGAATACATGCACATATGATGCATTTCTGTTTTTAAAAAGCTGGATGAATGTCCAAAGAACTCATGGCACAAGAAACTCTTTAAAATTACATAAGAAGACCTGTGAGCAAGAGATATCAGGAAACACCAGAACTTATTGTTTAATCACTAAGTCGTGTCCGACTATTTGTGACCCCATGGACTGTAGCTTGCCAAACTACTCTGTCCATTAGATTCTCCAGGCAAGAATACTGTAAGGGGTCGCCATTTCCTCCTCCAGGGGATCTTCCCAACCCAGGCACAGGCTACTGGAAAAACCACAGCTTTGATTATACCTTTGTCAGCAAAGTAATGTCTCTGCTTTGTAATATGGAATGTTTAAGGGGCACTGATCTAGACTGAATTTGGCAATAAGGAGTTCATGGTCCGAGCCACAGTCAGCTCCTGGTCTTGTTTTTGCTGATTGGATAGAGCTTCTCCATCTTTGGCTGCAAAGAATATAATCGATCTGATTTCAGTGTTGACCATCTGGTGATGTCCATGTATAAAGTCTCTTGTGTTGTTGGAAGAGGGTATTTGCTATGACCAGTGCATTTTCTTGGCAAAACTCTGTTAGTCTTTGCCCTGCTTCATTCCGTATTCCAAGGCCAAATTTGCCTGTTACTCCAGGTGTTTCTTGACTTCCTACTTTTGCATTCCAGTCCCCTATAATGAAAAGGACATCTTTTTTGGGTGTTAGTTCTAAAAGGTCTTGTAGGTCTTCATAGAACCGTTCAACTTCAGTTTCTTCAGCATTACTGGTTGGGGCATAGACTTGGATTACTGTGACACTGAATGGTTGGCCTTGGAAACGAACAGAGATCATTCTGTTGTTTTTGAGATTGCATCCAAGTACTGCATTTCAGACTCTTTTGTTGACCATGATGGCCACACTGTTTCTTCTGAGGGATTCCTGCACACAGTAGTAGATATAATGGTCCTCTGAGTTAAATTCACCCATTCCAGTCCAACTATGCCAAAGCCTTTGACTGTGTAGATCACAATAAACTCTGGAAAATTCTGAGAGAGATGGGAATACCAGACCACCTGATCTGCCTCTTGAGAAATCTGTATGCAGGTCAGGAAGCAACAGTTAGAACTGGTCATGGAACAACAGACTGGCTCCAAATAGGAAAAGGAGTACGTCAAGGCTGTATATTGTCACCATGTTTATTTAACTTATATGCAGAGTACATCATGAGAAATGCTGGACTGGAGGAAACACAAGCTGGAATCAAGATTGCCGGGAGAAATATCAATAACCTCAGATATGCAGATGATACCACCCTTATGGCAGAAAGTGAAGAGGAACTCAAAAGCCTCTTGATGAAAGTGAAAGTGGAGAGTGAAAGGGTTGGCTTAAAACTCAACATTCAGAAAACGAAGATCATGGCATCTGGTCCCATCACTACATGGGAAATAGATGGAGAAACAGTGGAAACAGTGTCAGACTTTGTTTTTCTGGGCTCCAAAATCACTGCAGATGGTGACTGCAGCTATGAAATTAAAAGACGCTTACTCCTTGGAAGGAAAGTTATGAGCAACCTAGATAGCATATTCAAAAGCAGAGACATCACTTTGCCAACAAAGGTTCGCCTAGTCAAGGCTATGGTCTTTCCTGTGGTCATGTCTGGATGTGAGAGCTGGACTGTGAAGAAGGCTGAGCGCCGAAGAATTGATGCTTTTGAACTGTGGTGTTGGAGAAGACTCTTGAGAGTCCCTTGGACTGCAAGGAGATCCAACCAGTCCATTCTGAAGGAGATCAGCCCTGGGATTTCTTTGGAGGGAATGATGCTCAAGCTGAAACTCCAGTATTTTGGCCACCTCATGCAAAGAGTTGACTCATTGGAGAAGACTCTGATGCTGGGAGGGATTGAGGGCAGGAGGAGAAGGGGACGACAGAGGATGAGATGGCTGGATGGCATCACTGACTCGGTGGATGTGAGTCTGAGTGACCTCCGAGAGCTGGTGATGGATAGGGAGGCCTGGCGTGCTGCAGTTCATGGGGTCGCAAAGAGTCAGACACGACTGAGCGACTGATCTGATCTGATCTGATCTAGACTATTACAATAGCCTGTCCAAGATCTAGCCATGTTGGAGTCTGGTCACTCTCTACCAGGTCAGTAGAATAATCAGAAATGCATATTTGGCCCAGTCATTTTTCAACTTTAAATGCTGCAGAAGGGACTTCCCTGGTGGTCCAGTCATTTAGACTCCACCTTCAAATGCAGGGAGTGCCTTTTCAATCTCTGGTTTGGGAGCCTAGGTCTACATGTCTTATGGCCAAACATACAAACAGAGCAATATTATAGTAAATTCAATAAAGACTTTAAAAATTACCCACACTAAAAAAAAAAAAAACTTAAAAAAAGTAGAATTATTTTAAAAAAACAAACCCTGCAGATGCTCTTTGGCTTACAGGGTAGAGTCTAAACTCCACGGCATGCTGTATACATCTTTGTATGCTCACTCTGTCTATCTAGACTTGCCCATCTCACCTGTTATCAACCACCCACCTCTCATTCCAACTCCCGGACATTGAGTTGGAAATCCTCAGAAAAAAATCCTCAGACACTTTTACATATTCACACTGTCTTGGTTTTAGTGTCCAACCTTTCCATTCAGTTGGGAAAAGCTTTCTTCTCTTTTTAGCATTCCAGGTTCCTATTAATCTTCCAAGGTCTTGGTCCAACCCTACACTGTCTTTCAGTGACTATTTCCGAGCTTTCTTGCCTCAGAACTGATGGTTTCCTCTTCCATTGTTCCAAGACCCTGTATCTGTAATTTAGTTGTTTCACTTACCTCAAGGCTTTGTCTCCATTGGGATAAAAGTTAAGAATGACTGATGGTTTTAGCACCAGTAGCTGAATAGACAGTGGGTGTCATTATCCATTAATTATTGGTTGCATTCTAATATAACAGCTGGGTCTGCACAAGCAAAGTGAGTTTGAATTTCAAGGTAATTCTCTGAGATGCTTTGAGATGCTTTGATACTTTTTTTTTTTTTTTTTTTTCTGCATGAGGCAATGGAATACAAAACTTTGGAGTTTTAAGACTTCCTATCTCTGGCACTTCCTAATTGCCTGATATGTGATCTTGGATAATTAACCTCTATAAGTCAGTCTCATTACTTTTAAATTGTGAATAATAATGAGAGCCAATTCTTAAGATAATTGTGAAAATTGAAAGAGGTAATTGATGTGAAAGTGTTTAGATATCTGGAAAAGACTGTATATAATACTTATTTTTTAATGTATTTATGCCCTTCATAGACTTTGAACACTTTTTCTTTCCTGAAAATTGTGTTAGATCTCAAATATATCAAAAATTTTCAGATATGATATCAGCCCAAATAACAAAGGGTACCAGAGGAGGTAGACAGACACAAAGGGAAAACTTAGAGAAAACGTATAAGTTGAAACTCTAGCAGTGCAAAGGAAACATAAAAAATTTTAGGGACTTCCTTGGTGGTCCAGTGGTTGAGACTTTGTCTTCCAATGCAGGAAATGTGGGTTCAGTCCCTGATCAGGGAACTAAGATCCCATATACCTCTTGGCCCAAAAAACAAAACATAAAACAGAAGCAATATTGTAACAGATTCAATAAAGACTTTAAAAAAGAAAGGAAGAAATTTTAGAACAGGCTTCATAAAGGATGTAACATTTAAAAAAACACCCCGATTGAGGATATAATTATGAACATCTTAAGGCTAATAATTATTGGCTCTTACTTTGTCTAGACAGATACAGTCACACATTTCAGGTATTTCTGGAATCTTTAAGTTTTTTAGAGGGCAGAACTTTTCTTCTTCACGAGACACACATGGGGTCTGGTGACTGAGCCCCTCCTAACTGCCCCCTCTTTCCTTCTCCTGCCCCTAGTACCTCCTCATCCCTGCTGAAGTAAGCACACACTACCTGTGCTTTACGTGGCCCAGATTCCAAGTACGCGCCAGTGTTTCCATGTCTGTAATGCCCTGGGATTTCATCATTGACAATGTAAATGTCATTCTCATGTCAGGTCACTTCAAGCCCTTACATCCTCCATGAAGTATCCTTGCTTGTTCCATCATCCCTCCCACTCCAGAGGGGTCTCTGCAGTTCTTGACTGTATCACCCAGAAATATTTCTCCCTTTTTTTGACCATGCTGTGTAGCATGTGGGATCTTAGTTCTCAGACCAGGGATTGAACCTGTGCCCCCTGCATTGGAAGCAGAGTCTTAACCATTGCACCACAATTCAATCACATTAGAGGTATGGTGGTGTTAGTTGCTCAGGCGTGTCTGATTCTTTGTGACCCTATAGACTATATCCCACCAGACTCCTCTGTTCATGGGATTCTCCAGGCAGGAATACTGAAGTGGGTTGCCATTTCCTTCTCCATCCATAGTTAACCTTAACCCTATTCGTGGCTAAGTGTGCATGGGAAGTGTGGAGTCTTAACCACCAGACCACCAGGGAGGTCTTGAAAATCACTTAATCATACACATGGCTCTGCTTCTTCAGGTTTATATTTATATCATTGCTAGAGCTGGGCTGAAAAATTCCCTGAAGGATGGAGTCTTGTTACTCCAACCTGGGTCTCCCATTTCTTACTCTGGGACCTTGAACAGAATATCCCCACCTCACTGCATTTCAGCACTCTAAGTCTCCATTTCCTCATCAGTAAAATAAAGGTGTTCAACCAAAAGATTATACTAGATGATCTTCAAATTTGCCGGCAGCTGGAACAATTTATGGCTCATTCCATGAGAGAGCTCTCACCCCATCTTTGTAAAGACTTCTAGTACAAAACTGAGCACATTTTGAATCAAAACTCATGTGTACCGCAGCCCCGCCTCTGTCCTATCACTCCAGGAGAATACTGCAGTCTATTTTGCACACCATGGCACTGTTCTAACACGTAACATCCTATTATTCTTCTGAAATGGAAGATTAAGTTTCTCAGCGTGTCTGACTGAAGGCCCAATATCACCAAATACATAACCATTTGCCTGCAATTCCCCCGGGGAAGGTTATTAACAACAACTTAGTCTCTGATAAATGACTATGTTTCTAAGGTAGTGGTTTCTATCAAGGTTCCTAAATACATATCAGTTAAATTTACCCAGACAGCCATGTGTCAAATAAACAGCAACTGATTATTAAAAACACACTCATTCTTAGGTAAGAGACTGCTGTGCAACTCTGGGTGTGCTGAATTGCTGATTTGCTTTAAACATACAAGTGTATTTAACAGTCAATATCTACCTCCCATTATCTTATTAAAAAGTGTTTACAGTGTTTCTAAGGAAGAAATCTGGCTCGTCGGTTGTCCCCTGTAATGCAGAAACATGCCCAGCAACATGGGATTTTTGTTGTTCAATTGCTCAGTTGTGTCTGACTCTTTGTGACCCCACGGACTACAGCATGCCAGGCTTTCCTGTCCTTCACCATCCCCTGGAGTTTGCTCAGATTCATGTCCATTGAGTCTGTGATGTCATCCAATCATCTCATCCTCTGTTGTCCCCTTCTCCTCCTGCCCTCAATCTTTCCCAGCATCAGTGTCTTTTCCAATGAGTCCGCGCTTCCATCAGGTGGCCAAAATACCAGAGCTTCAACTTTAGCATCAGTACTTCCAATGAATATTCAGAGTTGATTTCCTTTAGGATTGACTGGTTTGAAGAGGTTATGCTATGCTATGCTAAGTCACTTCAGTCGTGTCCGACTCTGTGTGACCCCATAGATGGCAGCCCACAAGGCTCCCTGTCCCTGGGATTCTCCAGGCAAGAACACTGGAGTGGGTTGCCATTTCCTTCTCCAATGCATGAAAGTGAAAAGAGAAAGTGAAGTCGCTCAGTCATGTCTGACTCTTAGCGACCCCATGGACTGCAGCCTACCAGGCTCCTCTGTCCGTGGGATTTTCCAGGCAAGAGTACTGGAGTGGGGTGCCATTGCCTTCTCCAAGTAGCCAAAGCCTCGTAAGATGTCAAGGTTAGAAAGAGCCATAAGGTCTTCTAGGAAAAGTCCTCATTCAGTGACCAAGTGTATTACACCAGCATCCTCCCCCAAACAGTAGTCACATGGCTGCTTCTACCTGCCTCCAACTGGGGCACACTAACCCTAACACTCCAGGAGGGAGAGCCTCCCCAGTGTGACCGTTCCCCATTCTTTCTTTAAAATGTTTCCCAGTGAAACTCCCTCCCTTGGGCTAGCCTCCCATTCAGAATAAGAAACCAACTTGGGATGGTTAAATTTATGTGTCAACTTGACTGGGTCACAGGGTGCCTAGATTAAATATTCCACAATTAGTGCTTGGTATTTACTCTGTGCATCTTGTGTGAAAGCTCCCCACTCTAGGGAACCCCTCCCCAAGGAAGGGCAGCAGGAAGAGGTGCCTCAAGAGTCAGCCTCTGTTGTACCTCTCTGTGGTGGGAGCTGATTCATTCTATGATTGTAAACGGATCATTATAAACTCAGCATAATGAAACAGTAATTACCTAAGAGGTGATGGATTGGGGCAGATTTTCTAGGCTAAATGGTCTGCAGTGTATGGCACTGCAGCAATGAATCTAAAGAGATCACAGAAACGTTGCTCTTGACTCGTGGAGTTTTCTCTCTCCTCTTCCCTCCTTTCCTCCCTCCCTCCCTCCCTTCTTCACTTCTCCTATTTTGTCTCTTTCTTTCGTATGTTTCACCAAAGATTTAAATTGGTCACTGTTTCAAATTCTTTGTCAGAATTCTGACACTTGGGTAGTGTCTTGAGAACTGTTAAAAAAACACACATACATACACATCCCACGATAGCACTTTGCCTTTAAGATTTGCACGTTCTAACAGAAGCTTGGTACCATTTCATCCTCCCATTACATCCAGGAATATTAATGAGGAATATTCTGTGGTCATAGTTAGGGAGAGGAGGCAGGGTTCACAGCGGTCAGGAGCCTCTGTGACCACAGGACAGTCTAGGATGCTCTGCAGCAATCTATAAGACGCGGTTCCTTCTTCAAGGCCAGAGACAGAGCAATTAGGACAGATCGTTTGGCCTGCAACCGCTGCTTGAATTTAACCTGTCATAAAGAATGGAAAGCTCTGATAACTGACAACAAATACAAATCTGGTCAGGTAGCAGTGGGCACCAGGGAATAGTTTGTAACATCCATTTGATTTCTTATGTCAAATATTTTCTTGAAGACATCTTGTTCTATCAAGAAACTCTTTATTCTTTTGGGAGAAATGGAAGTAAGAGATGAAGGAAGCCGACCCAGGAGTCTGAGGTCTTGATTCTGAAGGCAGCTCTGTTCTGAGCCGCTGTTTGCCTTCCCACCATTCAGGGCATCTGTCCAACCCCTCCTCCATTTCCACTCCCAGCTTTGACTAAGAGAGTTCCTGCCTGTCTCACATCAATTCCCCGCCCTCCTAAGGGCTGTCCTCCCAGACAGAATATACTTCTTAAACATTTGCTAAGTTGCTCCCCTTCAAGGTACTCATAAACCTTTCTTCAAGGTCACGCTGACATTCATAGCAATCCAGTCGTGCAAATCTCTCCCTGGATAGAACGTCTACTTTTCCCCACAATAAATAATTGGAAGGATAGGTAGGTAGGTAGGTAGATAAATAAATGATCCAAGTCTATTTTATTTATATTTATGTTATAGATAGAATAGATTTGGATTTTTATGCTAAATTGCATGTAGGATTATATAGGCATGTAATGTAGGACAATTTTGGTTTTGCAAGTGGTAGGAACCAAATTCAAAGCAGTTTAGATCAGAAGAAGACATTACTGGCTCTTTCAACCCTGAGAAAGACAGCATCAGAGATGGGAATCTAGAGAAACTGGATGTGGGGACTTCAGCACTGAAGATGCCTCTGTTCCTCTCTCTCCACCTCCATTCATGTCAATTTTCTCTATGTGGCAGGAAATAGTCATTTCTTCTTTTATTCTTTCAACAATATGTCAGGCATTGGACTGGGCACTGAGAATACATTAGTGAATAAAGGAAAGATACCTACTGTGTGGAGCTTAATTCTAGTGGTCATCGATAGCTGCCAGGCCTACTATTTTGGAGTCAGTGAACACACACATACACTCATATACTCACGACTAAGTGTATGTCATATGTTCTGGTCATATGCTCAAAATCCTATAGGATGATTGTGATTGCTCAGGTATGTGTCAGGTATCAGATTAATTACATCAATCTAAAATGACCCCTGATATGAAAGTGCCCAGTGGGTATGACAGTTCCTATTTAAATCTTCTAGTTAATATAGAAGAAGGAGTATTTCGTAGAAATGGCGGGAAATTTGGACGCTGTCTCTTAGCAGTACTTCTTCCTAGCAACCTCCACCCCAAGAAATAATTTCACAAAGGACTGACTATAACTTCTCCACATTTTGAAAAGGCCTTGTGATTTCCACCTCCTTATCCTGTATTGAGAAACTACAGCTCACTCTACCATCCTAGCCTGTATAGAATGTCAGCCAAAGAGGAAATGCAAAACCTCTATGGCTCTGCTTCTTTGTGTAGATTATTCAACACTGCTTGACTGTAAATGTGATGTCGCATTCTGTCCACTCAGGGGAAAACAACTGTTTTGTCATGTGTTGCTAACCTGAAGTGTGCAAAAGAAAAGAAATAGCTAGGGATGTTAAACAGTAGAACAAAGAGCTGAAAGCTGGACTCAGTGGCCAAGAAAATACGGCAAATTAATTGAGAGGCAAGGAAAATCCTGAAGGTGGAGGTACCTGAGGTCCTAGCCAGCTATACAGGACAGAGAATAGTAAGCATCTATCACAGCTGCCCTGCGTCAGAGGCTAAGGATCTTAGGGCAGGCTGCATATTGAGCAGAATCAGAAGGGATATATTTCCAGAGAGGGAGGTACATGTCAGTGAAGGACTAGACTCCAGGGATTTTAGAAAGAGTTTGGGGAATTACATATTTTGTATGCCTTCTGAAGCAAAGTACTAGACCAGAAGGAGAATAGAATTCAAAGTCAGGCAACCTGAGGGTAAAGTTCTGCCTCTGCCATTTGTCCCCCAAATAAGATGGAGGAATGTGTCTGTTTTACAGTTTCCAGAAAGTAAAATAAGGATAATATTATCAGTTCAGTTCAGTATTTCACTCGTGTCCCACTCTTTGCGACCCCATGAATCACAGCATGCCAGGCCTCCCTGTCCATCACCAACTCCCTGAGTACACTCAGACTCAGATCCATAGAGTCAGTGATGCCATCCAGCCATCTCATCCTCTGTTGTCCCCTTCTCCTCTTGCCCCCAATCCCTCCCAGCATCATAATCTTTTCCAATGAGTCAACTCGTAACATGAGGTGGCCAAAGTACTGGAGTTTCAGCTTTAGCATAAGTACTTCCAATGAACACCCAGGACTGATCTTTAGAATGGACTGGTTTGATCTTCTTGCAGTCCAAGGGACTCTCAAGAGTCTTCTCCAACACCACAGTTCAAAAGCAGCAATTCTTCAGTGCTCAGCTTTCTTCACAGTCCAACTCTCACATCCATACATGACCACAGGAAAAACCATAGCCTTGACTAGACAGACTTTGTTGGCAACTTTGTTGGCAAAGCAATGTCTCAGCTTTTGAATATGCTATCTAGGTTGGTCATAACTTTCCTTCAAAGGAGAAACATTTTTTTATTTCATGGCTGCAGTCACTATCTGCAGTGATTTTGGAGCCCAAAAAATAAAGTCTGACACTGTTTCACTGTTTCCCCATCTATTTCCTACGAAATGATGGGAGTGGATGCCATGATCTTCGTTTTCTGAATGTTGAGCTTTAAGCCAACTTTTCACTCTCCTCTTTCACTTTTATCAAGAGGCTTTTGAGTTCCTCATTTTCTGCCATAAGGTTGGTGTCATCTGCATATCTGAGGTTATTGATATTTCTCCTGGCAATCTTGATTCTAGCTTGTACTTCCTCCAACCCAACGTTTCTCCTGATGTACTCTGAATATAAGTTAAATAAGCAGGGTGACAATATACAGCCTTGACATGCTCCTTTTCCTATTTGGAACCAGTCTGTTGTTTCATGTCCAGTTCTAACTGTTGTTTCCTGACCTGTATGTAGGTTTCTCAAGAGGCAGGTCAAGTGGTCTGGTATTCCCATCTCTTTCAGAATTTTCCACAGTTTATTGTGATCCACACAGTCAAAGGCTTTGACATAGTCAATAAAGCAGAAATAGATGTTTTTCTGGAACTCTCTTGCTTTTTTCATGATTCACCAGATGTTGGCAATTTGATCTCTGGTTCCTCTGCTTTTCTAAAACCAGCTTGAACATTAGGAAGTTCACAGTTCCTGTTTTGCTGAAGCCTGGCTTGGAGAATTTTGAGCATTACTTTACTAGCATGTGAGATGAGTGCAATTGTGCTGTCATTTGAACATTCTTTGGCATTGCCTTTCTTTGGGATGAAAACTGATCTTTTCCAATCTTGTGGCCACTGCTGAGTTTTCCAAATTTGCTGGCATATTGAGTACAGCACTTTCACAGCATCATCTTTCAGGATTTGGAATAGCTCAACTGGAATTCCATCACCTCCACTAGCTTTGTTCCTAATGATGCTTTCTAAGGCCCAGTTGACTTCACATTCCAGGATGTCTGGCTCTAGGTCAGTGATCACACCATCATGATTATCTGGGTTGTGAAGTTCTTTTTTGTACAGTTCTTCTGTGTATTCTTGCCACCACTTCTTAATATCTTCTCCTTCTGTTAGGTCCATACCATTTCTGTCCTTTATCGAGCCCATCTTTGCATGAAATGTTCCTTTGGTATCTCTGATTTTCTTGAAGAAATCTCCTTTTCTCCTTTCCTTTTTGCTTCTCTTCTTTTCATAGCTATTTATTAGGCCTCCCCAGACAGCCATTTTGCTTTTTAGCATTTCTTTTCCATGGAGATGGTCTTGATCCCTGTCTCCTGTACAATGTCACGAACCTCCGTCCATAGTTCATCAGGCACTCTATCTATCGGATCTAGTCCCTAAATCTATTTCTCACTTCCACTGTATAATCATAAGGGATTTGATTTAGGTCATACCTGAATGGTCTAGTGGTTTTCCCTGCTTTCTTCAGTTTAAGTCTGAATTTGGCAATAAGGAGTTCATGATCTGAGCCACAGTCAGCTCCTAGTCTTGTTTTTGCTCACTGTATAGAGCTTTTCCATCTTTGGCTGCAAAGAATATAATCAGTCTGATTTCGATGTGGACCATTTGGTGATGTCCATGTGTAGAGTCTTCTCTTGTGTTGTTGGAAGAGGGTGTTTTTATGACCAGGACGTTCTCTTGGCAAAACTCTATTAGCCTTTGCCCTGCTTCATTCCATATTCCAAGGCCAACTTTGCCTGTTAACCCAGCTGTTTCTTGACTTCCTACTTTTGCATTCCAGTCCTCTATAATGAAAAGGACATCTTCTTTGGGTGTTAGTTCTTTTTTTTTAAATATAAATTTATTTATTTTATTTGGAGGTTAATTACTTTACAATATTGTATTGGTTTTGCTATACATCGACATGAATCCGCCACAGGTACCCACGTGTTCCCCATCCTGAACCCGCCTCCCTCCTCCCTCCCCGTACCATCCCTCTGGGTCGTCCCAGTGCACCAGCCCCAAGCATCCGGTATCATGCATTAAACCTGGACTGGTGATTCATTTCATATATGACATTAAACATGTTTCAATGCCATTCTCCCAAATCATCCAACCCTCGGCCTCTCCCACAGAGTCCTAAAGACTGTTCTACATATCTGTGTCTATTTTGCTGTCTCGCTTACTGAGTTATCATTACCATCTTTCTAAATTCCATATATATGCGTTAGTATACTGTATTGGTGTTTTTCTTTCTGGCTTACTTCACTGTGTATAATAGGCTCCAGTTTCATCCACCACATTAGAACTGATTCAAATGTATTCTTTTTAATGGCTGAGTAATACTCCATTGTGCATATGTACCACCGCTTTCTTATCCATTCATCTATTGATGGACATCTAGGTTGCTTCCATGTTCTGGCTATTATAAACAGTGCTTCAATGAACATTGGGGTACACATGTCTCTTTCAATTCTGGTTTTCTCAGTGTGTATGCCCAGCAGTGGGATTGCTGGGTCATAAGGCAGATCTATTTCCAGTTTTTTAAGGAATCTCCACACTGTTCTCCATAGTGGCTGTACTAGTTTGCATTCCCACCAACAGTGTAAGAGGGTTCCCTTTTCTCCACACCCTCTCCAGCATTTATTGCTTGTAGACTTTTGGATAGCAGCCATTCTGACTGGCATGAAATGGTACCTCATAGTGGTTTTGATTTGCATTTCTCTAATAATGAGTGATGTTGAGCATCTTTTCATGTGTTTGTTAGCCATCTGTATGGGTGTTCATTCTAAAAGGTCTTGTAGGTCTTCATAGAACTGCTCAAGTTCAGCTTCTTCAGTGTTACTGGTTGGGGCATAGTCTTGGATTACTGTGTTATTGAATGATTTGCCTTGGAAACAAACAGAGATCATTCTATAATTTTTGAGATTGTATCCAAATACTGCATTTCGGACTCTTTTATTGATCGTGATGGCTACACCATTTCTTCTGAGGGATTCTTGCTCACAGTAGTAGATATAATGGTCATCTGAGTTAAATTCACCCATTCCAGTCCATTTTAGTTCTGTGAGTCCTAGAATGTCGATGTTCACTCTTGCAATCTCCTGTTTGATCACTTCCAATTTGCCTTGATTCATGGACCTGACATTCCAGGTTCCTATGCAATATTGCTCTTTACAGCATCAGACCTTGCTTCTATCACCAGTCACATCCACAACTGGGTATTTTTTTTTTGCTTTGGCTCCATCTCTTCATTCTTTCTGGAGTTATTTCTCCACTGATCTCCTGTAGCATATTGGCCACCTACTGACCTGGGGAGTTCCTCTTTCAGTATCTTATCATTTTGCCTTTTCATACTGTTCATGGGGTTCTCAAGGCAAGAATACTGAAGTGGTAGTCTTCACTTGAAGGGAAAGTGCCATTCCCTTCTCCAGTGGACCACATTCTGTCAGACCTCTCCATCTTGACCCGCCCATCTTGGGTAGCCCCACAGGGCATGGCTTAGTTCTTTGAGTTAGACAAGGCTGTGGTCTGTGTGACTAGATTGACTAGTTTTCTGTGATTATGGTTTGTGTGTCTGCCCCCTGATGCCTCTCACAACACCCACCGTCTTACTTGGGTTTCTCTTACCTTGGACGTGGGGTATCTCCTCACAGCCGCCCCTCCTGACCTTGAACGTGGAGTAGTTCCTCTTGGCCCTCCTGTGCCCATGCAGCCACTGCTCCTTGGATGTGGGGTTGCTCCTCCCAGCCGCCGCCCCTGACCTTGGGCGTGGGGTAGCTCCTCCCGGCCCTTACCTCAGACTTGGGGTTAGTGGGGTAACTAACCCAAAGTTACCTAGACGTTAAAAGAACTTCAAAAGAATTCGATTTAGGAATAATATCCATGATAATATTATACCCACTTGCTCTACCTCATAGGATTGTTGTATTTCCTGTAAGAAAAAAAATTGTCTTTGAATTGAAACTGGCTACATCTTGATGTTGCATCAACTCTGTGTCCATTACTAAGCTCTACATAAAATAGGGGATATTGATGAGGTGCATAAAAGTTGGGGGGAAGCCTATAGTCCCCAGGAAGAAACCATAACACTCCACAAGCATTAGAATAATATTTTTAAAGGCAAAACCAGCCTATGGAAAATGAAATTAAAACAACATCTTGGGCCAATATCTATTCCAGGAACATCTTCCTATGACCTACCACTTTGGGGACATTGCTTTGCTTCACCTGGGTTTTATTTGTCTCCTTCCATACACCCTTCTAGAGATGACTGTGTGTCGTGAGGAGCAAAGTGATTTCCCCATATGCTGTACACAGCGCATAAAACACTCTGGGATTCTGAGAGAGGAAAGGCACTAAAAAAAGATATTATTACTCCATATAAATTAAAAAAAAATCTTCTTGACAAGGTAAGAGTATTTGATCCATTTTCAATTTCTTGGCAGCCTCTGCACCCTTAGGGTTTTTGGTTTTCCCATAATACACTGTAGCAGGCAGGCTAGCTCACAGATGAGTGGAAGCATTGGAGTCCTGCCTCCCATATAGAAACAGGGCTGACATCACTATTGGTTCTGAGGAGAAAGACTGCAGTTGGAGCCAAGCTCATTACCTCTTAGTATGCAGCGTCAATTCTCAGAGTTAAAAATAGTCCACTCTGATGTCTTTTAATGGAATAAGGCTTCACCAGAGCAATAATGGAAAACAAATTGTATGGCACTCTAATACAATCGAGTGGTTGCAATCTGCATCTGCACTTGCATGGCAAGTTCATTGTTGAATTGGATTTGATAAGTATCAGAAGAATAATGACCAGCGTGGGCTGCTCATGGTGACTGACAGCTGTCAGATGCAGTGACAGATCAGGCTATCTTTCAGAAGAAACAGGATTCATAGACCTCATTACAGGTAGATGGATGGTGAATACAGACTAGAGCTGGATCTCTGGGCATTTATTCTCTGAAATGCCAATGGGGAGTACACACTTGTATAAATGGTCCAGTCAATTCCTTTACCTACTGTATCCAATTACTTCTTTTCTACCTACTGAACTTCCATCTAGCTAACAGCTGATGGAAGTTCAGTTGGACATGGAGTTGCATGTCTAGCCAACTTGGACAGCTATTTATCTACAGAGGTTTTCCTATCAGTGGATTTCTTTATTGCATGACTGCCTCCTTATCTGTCCTATTTATCTCTCAACCCACTGCATCTGCCTATCGATTTTTGTTGTTGTTCTTGTTCTCAGGCTACTGCAATGAGTCAGAATTTAGAAATGACATACAATTAGATTTCCCTTGCCCAGAAGGATATCTGGGTGTCTTGGATTCTCATTCAATTTGAGTTATTCTCTTTGCCTCTAGGCTAGGTAGGCGACCAAGAGTTCAAGGAGGTTTATCACAGATCAGAGACCAAAGCTCAGCTTAAATAAAAGAGGAGGAGAAGATGGGGAAAGAGTTAAAAGAACAGAAGAAAATGTCCATGTTCATTGTTTCTGGTTTTTAAATTTTGCAAATGATACATGCTTAATAAGAGAAAAATTTTTTTATTTAAAGGGTAGACATGCAAATCACCTTCGTTTTAAAATTTCTGAATCCTTTACTCCTGTAAGCTGCTGGGTGCTCAGCATACTTCACCCATCTCTGTCTGGGAAGAATTGCCTCTTGGGGTGACTGTCAAGCCATCTCAGGAGACTGTAGTTACCCACTGAGTTCCCAGATCTGTCAATCTCTAGCAGCCATTTGACATTAAAAATTAGGAGGAAAGAAAAATCTGTAAAGCAATATAGTGAATCTCTGCTTTGGCATTTTCTGTTACAGTGTTCCTGAGCAGACATATTAAATCTTGAAAAGACCTATACCATTTTTTTAAATGCTAAGAATTTGACTTCTTTGGACTCTTGATGAATGTACCTCTAGGAACACATGAAGAATATAGGATTTTAGAATTCAGTAATGGTTAAAAATAAGTCCATCAGATTCCATTTCAAATTTCTTAAAAGCTTAGTGGTTTCATTAATTGAAATCAGGTCAGTCTTATTTCTGACCCTAACATATTTTCTGTGGCTCTTCTGGGAAGATTTCCAGCCAGACTGCCCTCTTTTTAAACAAACCACTCTGCAGTAATATCATCAATCATTCTTCATTTTTATTATTATTAGTATAACTTATAATAATACACACATTTTAGTGCTTTTTTATTCCCCAAAGTATCCTCTCCTACTTTATCTCAGTTTAATCTACTCCATTTGCACGGGAAGCAACATGAGTGCAAAGCCATTGTGTGACACCTAATGACAAACAAGTGGTTAGTGGTGAAGATGAGACTTGAACCCTCATTTCCTGACTCCCAGTACACGTTTTTAACCTTCTATTAGGAAAGCCCATAAACTAATGGCATAGGGACCAAAAAGGAGTATTTTGGCTCTGTGAGTATCAATATATGCACAATTCTATGCATCCAGTGAACTAGATGTTACTAGTCTTTGTCTAAGCATCAGGGAAAGATGTATTCCTGGAGAAAGAAAGACTCGTTACCAAAAAGTAGCTGTCAGTTCTCATTCAGTTCACCTGTAACCACTCGTCCACAGCAAGGAGCCAAATGGAGACAATTTTTCAGAAAACTGAGATCAAAACTGCTACTGCTGCTGCTAATTCGCTTCAGTCATGTCTGACTCTGTGCAACCCCATAGACGGCAGTCCACCAGGCTCCCACGTCCCTGGGATTCTCCAGGCAAGAATGCTGGAGGCTGTTGCCATTTCCTTCTCCAATGCATGAAAGTGAAAAGTGAAAGTGAAAAGTGAAAGTGAAGTCGCTCAGTCATGTCTGACTCTTCGAGGTCCCATGGACTGCAGCCTACCAGGCTCCTCCATTCATGGGAGTTTCCAGTCAAGAGGACTGGAGTGGGGTGCCATTGCCTTCTCTGGAGATCAAAACTAGGAAAGTATATAAGCACAAATGTTTATCTAATAAATGTTTTGGAGAAATTATTGTGAGCCCCAAAATCTTACTGGGTCCTATGAGACCTCAAAAGTTAAAGAGACTAACAGAAAGAAAAAGAGGAAATCCTCAAGCATTTTCAAGCTAAGATAAGTATGCTGTATGAATAAATTGGAAAGAATTAATGAGCTAACTTCTTTTACACTTTTACTCCTTTAGCTGTAAGATAGGAACAATAAAAAGTGCAAGGGCAAGCTATGTTCCAAATAATACACAACTAGTCAATATCTATGTGGAGTTTCTCAACAGGCTGGGCAATTCATAGGCGCTTCTTGTAGAAGCCCCTCTTGACATCCATGCCATCCTTAACCACATGGTTAAATGCAAACACACCCTACTATGAGTTACCATACAAAATCATAATCCTGGCCACAGTGTCTGAATCTCCCAGTTGGTATTACTGGATTTCTTTTCTCCTATTCATTATATACTACAATTCCCTTGTTAGCAGGAACCATACATGTACATGGTAGATAAACAATAAAACTTTGTTGAATGAATGAGTTCATGGATGAATGAATCTCTGACTCTGCTGTGTTTAATACAGAGCTTCAGTGTATTTTGGTGCCTGAATTAACATGCTTTAATGTAGTTTGGTGTCTTGGTTAATGTTAATTGATGGCAAAATTGAATATGAATCAGTACAAAGGCATTCTGGGGAATGATAATCATTTACAAAGAAATAAAGAGATAGAAAATTGGCAGTTTTTCTGCATTTGATTATCTGTCTTCCTTCTTTTCTTCTTCCCTCCCTCCCTCTTTCTGTTTCTTTCTTTCATTCTTCTTTCTCATTCTCTTTTTCCCTTTCTTTGCCATGAGATTTTTTAGAACCACACTTGATGGTATTGAAACCACTATGCTGTGCAGTTGACAAAGTCTTGAAGGAAGAAAGTTAAATTTCCACAGCGATCATCAAAATCTGTAGTTAGTCTAAAAATAAACTATTAGCAAATTATACTTTCATGACTTTGGTTATTGTGAATTTCAGAATAGAAACTATTTTCTAGAACTTCCAGGAAATAAACCTGCAAATTGACAGGAAAAGAAAAGATTAGATTCTTGAACATGTGATAGGCTATCTACACACAGCAGGTTGAATCATCTGGGTACCCTGTCAGACTCCTGCATTATTCTACCTGAATCAACATTGCTCAAGTCATTATTTAATAATTTGATAATTCTAAATAATGGCACCACCCACCCAGACTGACTCCTGTAAGCAAATGTTTCAGGATGTCTCTTGAAAACCTAAATTCCGAAATAGTCAAGTCCCTACAGGGAAAATATAAAGTTAACAACAGGTTGCATTTTTTTTTCTTTCTTTCTTATTTAAATTCCTTTAAAAATGATAAGGTTTCTCTCTCTAGAATCAACTCTAATTTCATAGCCAACCATTCATGTAGCTATTTTTGTATATATAATACTAATTTTAGATCCAATTAGGAAAAAAAATTTTTTTGATGAGAGAGAGAGCTTTAGCTGTTAGAGCCTTAAAGACAACAGAATAGAGATGCAGACGTAGAGATCGGACTTGTGGACACAGTTGGGCAAAGGCAGGGTGGGATGAACTGAGAGAGTGGTATTGACATACACACACTACCCTGTGTGAAACAGATGACTAGTGTGAAGCTGCTGTGTAGCACAGCGAGCTCAGCTCAGTGCTCTGTGACGACCTAGAGGGACGGGATGGGGAGGGAGGCTCTGGAGGGAGGCAATGTGTGTACATATATAGCTGATTCACATTGTTGTACAGTAGAAACTAATACAATATGGTAAAGCAATTATCCTCCAGTTTAAAAAAAAAACAAACTGTAGTGTTAAAAAAAAATTTTAAAGGGCAACAGAAGCTAGAATAAGACTTCAATTCCACATGAGAATTGGAATTTTGCTAACAATGTACAGCAGAGCATATTACTTCAGTAACAGCATTTAAAGTACTCCCAAACTATCAGCCCTTCACCAACCTTTCCTGAGTCTCACTTGAGGTTCTCTGGGTGAGGACTGGTAGAAGAATCAACACTTGGTCAGCCAAGAAAAACCCTTCATGAATGAATCTATCAGGCTCTAAAATTTCCTTCAAAGATTGTGCACAACATAAGCTAGGGTCTTTTTCATACAGTGTATGACCTTCTGGGAATAACTTTGGCTCATTTCTGCTTGTTGAGACACATTCTCTCAGGGACCATCCCAAGTTACATGGGCCCTTCCTGAAGATTTATTTAAAGCCCACTCTGATCTTGTTTATTGTTCTTATTCTTCAAAGATTAACATAGTCTGTTGAAAATAATTGAAACATCATATGTTGAACTCTTTCAGGTGGCCCTGCACTGTACTGCATTAAAGTGGTCAGTTGTCAGCTTGGACAGGTGTATGGTTTGATGTCAGTCAGTGACCACGAACAATCATGTCAATAAAAGAGGCCTGTTGCTCTAATCTCATGTCTTAGAAATAAGGACCAGAATTTATTAAATAGATTCCATTTGGTAATGGCTACGACCCTGATGATTCTGAACTTGTGGAATGCTCTCTCCTTAATTATTTATTTCTTGGCCACACTCTACAGCATATGGAATCTTCATTGCCCAGATCAGATCAGATCAGATAGGTCGCTCAGTCATGTCCGACTCTTTGTGACCCCATGAACCGCAGCACGCCAGGCCTCCCTGTCCATCACCAGCTCCCGGAGGTCACTCAGACTCACATCCATCAAGTCAGTGATGCCATCCAGCCATCTCATCCTCTGTCGTCCCCTTCTCCTCCTGCCCTCAATCCCTCCCAGCATCAGAGTCTTCTCCAATGAGTCAACTCTTCGCATGAGGTGGCCAAAATACTGGAGTTTCAGCTTTAGCATCATTCCTTCCAAAGAAATCCCAGGGCTGATCTCCTTCAGAATGGACTGGTTGGATCTTCTTGCAGTCCAAGGGACTCTCAAGAGTCTTCTCCAACACCACAGTTCAAAAGCATCAATTCTTCGGTGCTCAGCCTTCTTCACAGTCCAGCTCTCACATCCATACATGACCACAGGAAAGACCATAGCCTTGACCAGGCGAACCTTTGTTGGTAAAGTAATGTCTCTGCTTTTGAATATGCTGTCTAGGTTGGTCATAACTTTCCTTCCAAGGAGCAAGCGTCTTTTAATTTCATGGCTGCAGCCACCATCTGCAGTGATTTTGGAGCCCAGAAAAATAAAGTCTGACACTGTTTCCACTGTTTCCCCATCTATTTCCCATGCAGTGATGGGACCAGATGCCATGATCTTCGTTTTCTGAATGTTGAGCTTTGAGCCAACCTTTTCACTCTCCACTTTCACTCTCAACAAGAGGCTTTTTAGCCCCTCTTCACTTTCTGCCATAAGAGTGGTGTCATCTGCATATCTGAGGTTATTGATATTTCTCCCAGCAATCTTGATTCCAACTTGTGTTTCTTCCAGTCCAGCATTTCTCATGATGTACTCTGCATATAAGTTAAATAAACATGGTGACAATATGCAGCCTTGACGTACTCCTTTTCCTATTTGGAACCAGTCTGTTGTTCCATGACCAGTTCTAACTGTTGCTTCCTGACCTGCATACAGATTTCTCAAGAGGCAGATCAGGTGGTCTGGTATTCCCATCTCTTTCATGGAAAAAGCAAGAGAGTTCCAGAAAAACATCTATTTCTGCTTTATTGACTATGCCAAAGCCTTTGACTGTGTAGATCATTGCCCAACCAGGGATCAAACCCAAGGCCCCTGCATTGGAAGTGTGAAGTCTTAAGCACTGGACTATCAGGGAAATATGACCCTGAAAATCAACACTCTGACTTTGTCTGATAGGAATTATTTTTTATGATAAAGGAAGATAGAGGATAGCTAAATTGGAGAAGGAAATGGCAACCCACTCCAGTGCTCTTGCCTGGAGAATCCCAGGGATGGGGGAGCCTGGTGGGCTGCCGTCTATGGGGTTGCACAGAGTCAGACACGAGTGAAGCGACCTAGCAGCAGCAGCAGCAATGATAAGTTAACTCTCCATCATGGTACCATTTTTCCATCAAATTCTGGATTGGAGCTTGTATCCTCAAGGGAATGATGTTCAGAGCTTCAGAATCAGGTCACTTCTCATCACCATCATTAGTCAGGAATGAGTGAAGCCACACTGGGAATTCAATGAAAACTACAGTCTCAAAATTCAAATAAGACAGTGTGTAGTCTGTCCGAGGGGAGACAGCATCCTAAATTGGACAGGTTGTGTCTCTGAGGTTGCCTGAGGGTCATGCAAACAGTCTTATTCTTGTGAAAATGCAATGCAATTACCCCATCTTAAGGACAGGTAATAGTTGCACAACCATAAAGAGTTAGGAGATGGAATGTATTTATACGATTATAAGCATGATAAAAGTAATCAAGATTTACACCTACATCCATTGAGGGTTTATACTATGGTATTAGGAGTTACATCCTGCTGATTCCTTCATTGAATAGAAGTGGAACTTCTCTAAAATTTAGCTGTGATTTTCTGACTAAATAGGGCTAACAAAAATCACACAACATACTTCTGGGCAAATTCTTTAGAACTTACACATTTAGATGGTGCTTATCCTCCAAGGGTGTCAGATTTTGAAGTTGCGTACTTATTCATAGACATTGATAGTGATCAAAAAGTTATCAGTTTTCCTCATTGCATATGCTCTATCTTGACAAGATAAGAACAATGTGGAAAAAAAATCAACCTCATTGCTATTAGGCTGGTTATGTCTAATCAGAGCTCACATCCTAATCTTACTCTCTAGAAATCTTATACTAAGTCAGGCACGTATGAGCCACTGGTGTGCCTCATACAAGTGTAAACAGAGTCCATATGTAGAAAAGCACGTGCTCTCACTGAGTGCAGAAGGCCACAAGATGTAAATCTCTTAGAAATAATAATGGGACAGTGATCAAGCCTTGGTGTGTGCGCGTGTGCTCACTCAGTCGTGTCCAACTCTTTGCGACACCATGGACTGGATGGAGCCCACCAGGCTCATCTGTCCATTAAATTTTCCAGGCAAGAGTACTGGAGTGGGTTGCCATTTCCTCCTCCAGGGGATCTTCCCCACCCAGGGATCGAACCTGTGCTTCTTGCATTGCAGGCAGATTCTTTACTGCTGAGCCACCAAGGAAATCCCAAGCCTTAGATATAGATACAGTTAATGCCACAAGGCCAGCACTACATCCATGATGTTTGTCCTTCTATCTCCAGGACTTAGCAGAGTTTCAACCATAGTGGCTATGTAGTTCAGAATTACTAAATTGTGATTTTTCCTAGATATAGCTTTTTGCCAGTTATGACTTCCTGGGACAAAAATATTTTCAGTTTCTTTTTGTCTCTTGCTGCCTTCACTGCCTTCTATCCCCTATGGTGACAGGCTTTTCTTCCAAATCAGAAGTTACCTTAAATAGACACACGGGAAAGAAGGGTGCACTTACTTATTCATGGTGAAATTCTGTAAGACATAAAGTAGTGTGAACTATGTAATTGCCTTGCTAGAAATCTATTGGAAGTATAAATGGGATTCTGTAATAAGATATTCATAAATAATCTATGAAAAGGGAATCTTGAAAATGGAAAGATTCTGATGATTTGCATATACTTTATAAATAATATCAAATATTATGATTCAAGAAATTGAAATGAAGTTTCAGTAATGTGTCTTATTCAGCTTCATCTACTCATCCAAATTAGTTATCAACTCTCTACTGACTCCCTTCTCGAGCAATCCAACTCTGAATTAGATGCTTGGGGATTTCTCCTTGCCTGAATGAATGCAATGTTTAGTTAGCCAAAATATCTGATCTTTATGCAGTCTATCCTGCTATATTATTAACTTACATGTGGCAAAGATGTCAATATAAGACTGTTGTCCACTTTATCAAGCAATATCTTCGTCAAACATAAGTAGGATCCATGTGTGAAACCTTATTCTTTTAGAGGAAGAAAGAAAACAATGAATGGAGGAGTAAAAAAGTTAAAAGGCATAACTATTCCAGGTGTTTTTCTCTGATGTAATTTCATTGGTAATGAAGCCTGAGACAGTTTATCCCATGAGCTCTGTTAAAGTAATGTGATAACAGAAATAGACAGAAATGACTGGCTTGAGATCGGGATAAGTAGGTCATCTTCCCAAAGAAAACAACGGCATTCCTCCAACTAGCTGATGGTAATTTGTACTACTCAAAATAATGGTTTAAACCCTCAAAATAACTGAAGCATAGACCATCTTGAGAACATAAGAAATGCCCAGAGGCTCAGGACTCAATAGCTACCTCTGTGTCCACATTTCTCAGCTCTTCAGTCATGCCTGTTGGTCGGCAAAACTTAGTATTTTATAGGAATCTGAAGCTCTTGAGTAATAATAAAAATACTAGTTCATACATTTTGAATTATTACTATAAACTGTATGAAAATCTAGCTGAATTATTATATTTAATTTTCAAAACAATGTGGGGTTTTAATCTGTTATACAGATGAGGAAACTGAAGCTTGAAGGGATAATCATCCAAAGCAGTTATAAGAAAAATCAGAGGGGAGAGAGGGTTGGACTGAGAGTCTGGGTATAGCAGATGTAAGCTATTCTGTATAGAATGCATAAACAAGATCCTGTTGTAGAGAATAGCTGAGTGAGTGTCGCTCAGTCCTGTCTGACTCTTTGCGACCCCAAGGACTATACAGTCCATGAAATTCTCCAGGCCAGAATATTGGAGTGTGTAGTCGTTCCCTTCCCCAGGGGATCTTCCCAACCCAGGGATAGAACCCAGTTCTCCGCATTGCAGGTGGATTCTTTACCAGTTGAGCCACCAGGGAAGCCCATAGAATAGGTAACTATATCCAGTATCCTGGGATAAACCATAATGGAAAAGAATATAAAAAAGAATTATATATGTGCATAACTAGTCACTTTTCTGTACAGCAGAAATCAACACAACATTGTAAATCAACTATACTTCAATTAAAACAAGCAGAGCTAAGACTTCAAAATTACATCCTTCTGATAACAAAGTCTATGACTTACCTTGTGGATATCATCTCAAGTCTTATGCTTTTTATTTGGTAGAATTGTTACCCATCAAGATTCTAGCATAGCAAAACTCATATAGAATTATATTATTATTTTCTTATATACTAGTAGTAGCTTGGTAAATTAAGTAACACATTTTTTAATTAAACTTTTTATTTTGTATAGCTGATTAAGGCTTCCCAGATAGCTCAGTTGGTAAAGAATCCACCTGAAATTCAGGAGACCCCAGTTCAATCCCGGGTTCGGGAAGATCAACCAGAGAAGGGATAGGCTATCCACTCCAGTAATCTGGCAAGAGTCTGATGTGACTGAGCGCCTTTCACTTTCATAGCTGATTAACAATGTTGTGATAGTTTCAGGTGGACGACAAAGGGATTCAGCCATATATATTCACATATTCATTCTCCCTCAAAACCTCCCATCCAGGCTGCCACATGATATTGAGCAGAGCTCCCTGAGCTATACAGCAGGTCCTTGTTGGTTATCCATTTTAAATATAGCAGTAGATACATGTTCATCCCAAACTTCCTAACTATCCCTTTTTCCTATTTGTTCCCATAGAATCACCATGTATATCAAGACAAACTCCTTGGGAGGACTCCTGCTTACACTTTACTTTCTTGTTGGCATGAAAACTACATTTCTTCGCCTCTCTTAATGACAGTTGGTGTTTCTAGAGTATGCGAAAAGTCTAAGTTTCCAAGCTATCAACAGAACTCTAATGATTATTATCAAGCATCGTGCTGCACACCATTAAGCCATGTCAGAGTTGGCTGTGTTTCCACAGAGGGAAGATCATTTCATTACTAAGGGAATCGTTGCACAAACAGGACTTCAAAAGATGTGAAGAAAATTCACGTAATTGCACAAGCTCAATATTCTTTGGGCTTCCCTGATGGCCCAGTGATGAAGAATATATCTGAAATGTGGGAGATGTGGGTTCGATCCCTGGGTTGGGAAGATCCCCTGGAGAAGGAAATGGCAATCCACTCTAGTATTCTTGCCTGGAAAATTCCATGGACAGAGAAGTCTGGCGGGCTACAGTCCGTGGGGTTGCAAAGAGTCAGACACGGCTGAGTGACTAAAGCAGCTCGGTATTCTTCAGACATTTTGGATTTTGGTCTCTTGACCACCAATTTCAATTGCACTTAAAAAAAAAAACAAACAGCAGTCCCGTAGTTACCACATCTGATCAGTTCATTGTCCTTTGTCAACATTCATTTTGGGAGTGTTGGCGTGTCTTAGGCTGTAGGTGAGCCACGTAGCAATGTAATCTTCCTAGGGGGTATCTCTCCTCCAGGGGATCTTCCCAACTCAGAGGCTGAACCCATGTCCCTTATGTCTCCTGTGCTGGCAGGTGAGTTCTTTCCCACTAGCCCCACCTGGGAAGCCTCTTTCAAGATCTACGTGCTCTGAAGTGCTGGCTCCACCTCAGAGGCGCTTCTGAAAGGACTGATACATTCACCCATCCTTGTAGGTGCTGTAATGAGCCACCCAGATGCCCCATCAGAGTACTTCATCCCCACTGTGCTGAGAATGCATCAGAAATGCTCTCTTTTTAAGGGCTCTCTTTTGTGACTGCCTCAACTTGCCTAAAAAAATTTCCTTGTCCAAAGTCACACCTCCTTCCAGACATCCCAAGCCCAGTGACTCATTAGTCACCATAAAGCTCACCTTCCCTTGTCCTAACTGGGCGTCTAAGACCCAAGAGCTGCTGTAAGGTCCATAGCGAAAGAAGCTGGGACAGCAACACAGCTCACCTTCACTCTCTCCCAATCCTACATCTTGCCTACCTTCCACAGGGTGATCTCAAGAGCACTCTCTAATTAAAGCCTTGCTTGCTAATTTCTGCCTTGCACTCTGCTTCCCAGAAAACCCCACCTGTCATACCTGTACTAACAGGATTTCTTTAACAATCTTTTCTAAGATTCTCACACATTAACAGGATTTGGAAACTTGTGGGAAAGGAAAATGAAAGGGAAGCCACTGGGAAATGTAAAGAAAGACAGCTCATCAATTAGCAAAGAAACATTTTAACCCCTTGGGTTGTCCCAATGCACCACCATTCAAAAAGTTTGAATTTGCAGCTAGACCATCACTAAGATTTTAATTTACGACTACAGAATTCATGAAGTCTCCCAATCCATACTAGGAGAGGAAAAAGTCTATAAGGGAGAGTCATTTTTTATGTGGGAACAGAGGAGACAGAGCAGGTGAAACCACCGTCAGTCCTCTTCCTGCTGTTTGGCTCTGCAGCAAAGCTGCTGAGCTATAGACTGCAGTGTCCCTTACCCCCAACTCCCAGGTCCATGATTCCACTCCAGGTTTTGGTCTCCAAGAACAGCCAGCAGAAAGAGGATTGGCTGGGCCCTGTGACAGTGTTAATAGATCCTGTCAAGCATCCCAGCATCTTCTTACTATTTGTATGTACTTGATTCTTCCTTAGGAGCAAAGCACTGAGAGGTCAGAATAATAACGCATCCAATTGCAGGTATATAAAAAGCCAGAGATGTTAACATCCTAAGTGTAGGTAACATTGTGTATTGCTCAATAAAATTCATTACTTGCCTTGCCCTAGCGCCATTTTTTTTTGCTCTGGTTGTGAGAAAGCATAAACTCTCCTGTCACTGCTGATTTGGAAAGCCATATCAAGTTATTTCATACAAATAAAACAGTGTTCCTTCATAAGGTAACATCAGTTAAAGTCCAAATAATGCCCAATATGGTACATTTGTTTCAAATGACCAACAGTTTTATATAGTTCAACCACACTGCACAATGTAAACTCCAGGATCTAGTATGCTAGCAAGGGCCAAAGCAGCTACAAAGACAGAGATTCTCCATTTTATTGAGGAAGGACAGGAGTGTTAGGCTTTGGGTGGGAGCCTTTGGAAACAAGAGAGTGGAACTGAGTAATATTTAGCAAATAGAAGCCATAGAATTTTACAAATCATGAATTATAATACCCTATCTGTTACTCAGCCATGCTGGGGAGGGTCCCCATTCTCAAAGACTTCAAGCCATTTCACAGAAATATATTAAATGGATTGGTTTCTCTATGTTTCCTAATGGAGTCTTTATTAAATTTTCTTAAAGTGAGTAAATCTTCTCCTTTTCCATTGGACCTACTTTCGAATTTACTGGAATCTGGTTTATTCCAATTCATCATTAAGAAGAACACATTACTAGAATTTGCGCTAGAGGCTCGCCTTTCATGCTGTGGAACAATGGTTTCACATTTGAGCATGCCTATGAATCATACACTGCCTGGCCCAGGCCCCAGTGTTCTTTTTTAAACTTTTAATTTTATATTGGCATGTAGCTGATTAGGCGGTAAAGAATCTGCCTGTAATGTGGGAGACCTGGGTTCAACCCCTGGGTTGGAAAGATCCCCTGGAGGAGGGCATGGCAACCCACTCCAGTATTCTTGCCTGGAGAATCCCAATGGACAGATTAGCCTGGCGAGCTACAGTCCACGGGGTCACAAAATGTTGGACATGAGTGAGAAGCTAAGCACAGCACGTAGCTGATTAACAATGTAGTGATAGTTTCAGGTGGACAGAAAAGGGACTCAGCCATACATAAATAGGTATCCATTCTCCCCTGAACTCCCCTCCCATCCAGCTGCCACATAACATTGAGCAAACTGAGAAGAAATATCGTATGACGTCCCTTATATGCAGAATCTAAAACCAAATGATAAATGGACTTATTTACAAAACAGACTTAGAGAATGAGCTTATGATTGCCAGAGGGGAAGGATAGGGGGAAAAGATAGTTGAGGAGCTTGAGATCCACATGCACACACTGCTATATTTCAAGTGGGTAATCCACAAGGTCCTACTTACTGTATATCAACCCCCAGAGATTTGATTCAGTAGGTGTAAGTATATATAAGATATATTTCTAACAAGTTGCCAGTTGGTGTTGATGTGGCTACTCTGAGGATCAAACTGAAAGCAACTGGTGTAGAGGAAAAAGAGCCTGTCTAAGGTCTTTCCAGAATAGGTAGAGAGATGGCAGCATGGGGGTGCAAGTGTCAAGGGAGGTGATTCATTTTCACCAATAAAAGTCTATGATAAAGAACAAAACTCTGAATGGCAGCCTTCTATGGGAGAAAGGGGGCTTTCCAGTGGCATTAATGGTAAAGAATCTGCCTGCCAGTGTAGGAGATATAAGAGAAGTGGGTTTGATCCCTAAGTGGGGCAGATTCCCTGGAGTAGGAAATGGCAACCCACTCCAGTATTCTTGCCTGGGAAATCCAATGGGCAAAGGAGCCCTGCAGGCTGCAGTCCATGCGGTTGAAAAAGAGTCAGACACGACTGAGTGAGCACGTATAATGGGAGAAAAACCTGTAAATGAAGTGGTAGGAAAGTGCCTAGAGTGGTGGCTGGTGTGTAGTAGATTCTTAATAAAAGTGTGTGAGGTTGGAGGGTGAGGGAGGGGCAGAAATGCTCTGGGTTCTGTTGCTGTTGGCTGGTACTTGTTGCTTCTTCTTTAAAGAGTGTGTATGTGTGTGTGTGTGTATGTTTTAGATTTTGCAACGAAAAGGAAATTAAGAAATGTGATTTCTCTCTAAAGAGAATGTGTGGGTGTCGATACAGACACACAAGGGAAGAAAACAAATGAAGGGGACTTGGTGAGAACATTAACACAATGCAAAGGAAAACTGACCCCCTCCTTTCCTCTGGTCTCCTGCTACAAATTGAAATGGAGAAAGCTAACAGAATAAATGGTGCAAAATAATTTAGCTGCTTTGCAAAGTTCTTTAAGTTTTAATAACAGCAGAAAGATCCCTTTTTAAAATATGAATTTCATCTCGCCTGTGTGCCTTTAAGGGAGCATAACTTATTTATACTTTCTCCGTTCTTCTAATTTACACTCTTTCCATCTCGGGTGCTCTCCCTTTCAACTAGAACAATAGGGTTTTGAAGATGGATGTGTAGTAACAGCAGCCTTTTCAGTTCTCTCTATGACTCCTCATTATAAGGTTATTTTCTTGTGTTTTGAAATAGAAATGCTGCCTTTGATGCTACCGTTTAAATTTTCATTTTTCTTTTTTTTTTTCTAAAGAAAGTGTCCCCTACTTATTACCTTGCCCTGTCACCTGGGCACAATGTGGTAAATAGCATCCTAAATAAATATTTTCTAATATGTCTTCAAGTACAACTTTCCTTTTGAGTGCAAATAGGATAATTGGGGAGAGGAGAAGAAAGCAGCATTGAATGCCCTGTTTTAAGCAGAGAAGAGTGTGATTTTTGTTTGGCTCCTCTGATGTGGGGCCCATCAGCAATTTCCAGGAGAGCCTGGGGAATTCAGGAGCAGCCTTTTAGTGACTGGGCTGCCTGCATTTGAATCTCAGCAGGGGCAAAGATATGAGGCATTCTTCTGACTAGAAAGATAGAATTTGTCTCTTTGTCCGCCGCATCCTTCCTGGGTGTTTCTGTAGATTTTTCTGCTCCCCATGACTTACTTTCACTGGCCTCTTTTCTCCAGGGCTGTGCATTTCCTAGAATGGCTTTCATGCTCTCCCTCTTACCCCCCAGTCTCAGTTCCTATATGTGTCTCTGTTCCCCTCCATCTTTGTTAGTAGCTTCCCGTCTCTCTTATGTTTCTCCTGACATATGCATCTGCTCAACTTGCTACCCAAGAGCGGCTTTTGGCCTCCTGACAACACAAGGTGCTGCTGCCATCCTGACAGGCAGCAACAGGCAGGGGAGAGGCAGGCTGTGTGCTATCGGAAGGGAAGTTCAGGAGCAGCTTCAGGTATGTTACTTAATCAAAAGCCCAAGACTTAGCTCTGGTTGTCACTTGCCTCCTCTGAGAGCACAGTCACAGCTTTGGTGTCCTCGCTTTTGAGAAGCACTCATCTGGGCTCCTCTCAGCTCTGTAAAGTTTAGTCTAGGATCTCCAGCTGACAGGTAACAGGCAAAGGAGCAAAAATGAAACAGGAGCCTGGACGCAGGAAACAGCACAGCGTTCATCTGCACGTTATTGAACCACAGGCTACATAGATCCGAGATTCTGTGTCTCCCAAGCACCAGGCACTGTTCCCAACAGTGAGGAAGACCGGAGAAATAAGAATGAACCCACCTGTGTTTTTAGGGAGACTGTGTCATATTGAAGGATGTAAATACACAAATACTGCTCATGAGAAGGGGGCGACAGGGGATGAGATGGTTGGATGGCATCACTGACTCAATGGACATGAGCTTGAGCAAATTCTGGTAGATAGTGAAGGACAGGGAAAGCTGGTGTGCTGCAGTTCATGGAATTGCAAAAACATGACTTAGCGACTAAACAATATACAAATACCCAGGGGCTTTTCCATCCCCTATAGAGCACGGAAGCCTGAATTCTACTTCCTATTTCCAGTCTTTGCTCAAATCATGCTCACATGGCCCTCAACACTCTCATGTCCTTAAATTATCTCTGCCTCTGACCAAAAGGTGTGGACATGTGCGGTTCTCTTCTCACTTCATTTCCTAATTTTCCTTCCTATTCTTCCAATCTTAATTCAAGCATTCCTGCTTTGTGTCACAGTGACAAATACATTCCTGTCTGCCCAGGATTTTCTGTTTTAGTTCTGAAAGTTCTGAGTCCTAGGAACACTTCAATTCCATGCAAATCAGGATAACTGATCATCCCAATCAAGTCTGTTGATGATAAACACTTTAAAAAATGACAGCTTTATTGAGATATAATTCTTGGACCACAAAATTCATCCTTTTAAGATTTGGTGTTTAGTAAATACACAGAGTTGTGCAACCATCACCACTATCTAAATATTCCAAAAGTTTTAGAATATTTTCATCAATCACCCAAAGATACATCATATCCATTAGCAGTCACTCCTCATAGCTTCCTTCTGCCAGACCTTGGCAACCACTAATCTACATTTTGTCCTGTTCTGAGCATTTCACATAAATGGCATCATATATCATAAGGCTTTTTATGACTGACTTCTTTCGTTTAGCATGGTGTTTTCAAGGTCCATCCATATCACGGCATGTATCAGCACTTTATCCCTTTTTGTGGTCAAATAACATTCCACTGTATGAATAAACCATAATTTGTTTCTTTATTCATAAGATGAATATTCCTTCATATGGATATGGATATTCAGTCAGATATTGAGTTGTTTTAATTTTTTGGATAGTATAAATAATTCTATAAATATTTACATACAACTTCTTTATGGACATATGTTTTTATTTATCTTGAATATATAATAGGAGTGAAATTTTTATGTCATATGATAATGCTATGTTTAACTTTTTGAGGGTCTGCCAAAATGTTTTCCAAAGTGGCTACATTATTTTACAATCTTGCCAACAATGTATCAGGGTTCTAATTTTTCCATGTCCTCTTCAACACTTGTTATTTTTGGTTTCTATTTTGACTTTATTTCAATTTTAGCAATGGTAGTAGGTATAAAGAGGAATCTCACTGTGGTTTTGAGTTGCATCCCCTCAATGATTAACAATGTTGAAGATAAAATGTTATGTATTTACTAGACACTGAATCTTAAAAGGATGAATTTTGTGGTCCAAGAACTATAAAGCTTTCACTTCCAAGTGTTTCTCACTGAGAGATTTGACTGGGATGAGCAGCCATCCTGGCTTCCATGGAATTGAGGTGTTTCTAGGATTTAGGACTTCCAGAGCTAAAACAAAATCCTAGACAGAAAGACATGTTTTTGTCACTGTGACACAAAGCAGGAATGCTTGGGTTAAGATTTGAAGAATAGGGAGGAGGTTAGGAGATGAAGTGGGGAGAGAATTGCATATATCAACACTTCTGGTAAGAGGCTCAATGAACATCTTTTAATGTGCTTATTAAACTTTTATGCATTTTTCTGAGAAATATCTATTGAGATGATATGATTACTTTAAAATATAAAATATAATACTGTTGCATATGTCTACAACAATAATAATGTTATTTTAAACTATATATATAATATATACTATATAAAATATATTTCATAGTTTTAGATCTTATATTAACTCTGGCACGTTTTGAGCTGATCTTTACACATGGTGTGAGGGGGAGTTTCCAGTTCATTCTGTGACATGTGGTATCCAGTTGTCCCTGCAGCAGTTGTGGGAAAGTCTAGTCACTCCTCACTGAATAGTCTTGGCACCATTCTCAAGAATAAGTAGATCACAAATATGAGAGTTTATTTCTTGTCTCAGATATATTCTGTGAATCAATATATCTATCTGTGTGTCAGTACCACACTATCATGGTTACTTTAGCTCTGTAGTATTTTTTGAAATGATTTGTGAATCCCTAACTTTGTTCTTCTTTTTCAAGATTGTTTTGGCTTCTCTTGGTCATTGTATTTTCCTGTGAATTTTATGATCAGCTTATCATCTTCTGTAAACAAGGTGGGGATTGGATATTGTGTTAAATTGGTAAATCAATTTGGAAAGTATTGTAATTTTAGCAATATTAAGTCATATTATCCCTGACTCTAGAATGGCTTCTGTTTATTACATGTTCCTCAATTTATTTAATCAGTTTTTACTTTTCAAAGAGTGCTTTGTACTCTTTTTCTAACATTTATTCCTAAGTATTTGATTCTTCTTGATTCTATTGTATTGGAATTGTTTTTTCTTAATTTCATTTTTGTTCTTGGCTAATAAGTAAAAATATAATTAAATTTTTGTATATTGATCTTGTATCTACAATATTTATGAACTTGTATATTATTTCTAACAATTTTTTGTGAATTCTCTAAGATTTTTCTATAAAATAAACTAAGTCATCTTTGAATAGAAAAGGCTTTACTCCTTTCTTTCCAATCTCGATGACATTTATTTCTTTTTCTTATCTAATTGTCCCATCTGTACTTTAGAACCTCCAGTACAATATTGAACGTAATGCTGATTGTGGACATCCTTATAGTGTTTCTATCTTAGAGGGAAACATTCAGTGTTTTGTCACTGAGTATGGTATTAGCTGTGGATTTTTCATAGATGTTCTTTACTGGAATAAACAGGTGCATTTTCGTCCTAGCTTGTTCAATGTTTTATCATGAAAAAATGTTAAGATTGTTTTTGTGGATTTATTGTGATGACCACGTGGCCTTATTCGTTTATTCTATTAATATATTATATTTCATTTGCTGACTTCCGTGTGACAGCCAATCTTACATTCTTGGAATAAATTCTACTTAGTCATGGTGTGTAATCCTTTTATTATGCTGTTGGATTCAGCCTGTGAGTATCCATACAGTTTTTAAGTTGTTATGCAGTTGTTTTTTCAAATCATATGGAAATTAAAAGGATTATAAAGAAATATACATTTATACTGTTTTTCATAACTATTTATATAGTTATCTTTACTGGTGCTTTTATTTCTTCAAGTGGATTTGAGTTACGATACAGCTTCCTGTCATTTCAGCCTGAAAGATTTAGCAGTTAATACTGTTATAGAGCAAGGCTGTTGGCAATGAACTCTCAGTTTTGTTTATCTTGGAATGTATTGTTCTTCCTTCATTTTTGAAGGATAGTTTTGCTGGATATAGAGTTTTTAAAATTTATTTATTTTTAATTGAAGGATAATTGCTTTACAGTATTGCATTGGTTTCTACCAAACCTCAGGATGAATCAGCCATAGACTTACCTTTGTCCCCTCCCACTTCAACATCCCTCCCACTTTCCTCCCCATCCCACCCCTCTAGGTTGTTACAGATCTTGGGTTTGAGCTCCCTGAGTCATACGGAAAATTCTCATTGGCTATCTATTTTACATATGGCAATATGTGTTTCCATGTTACTCTCTCCATACCTCCCACTCTCTCCTTCTTCCCCATCCCAGCAGTGTCTTATTCTAGGTTTTACTATTCTAAGTTGAGAAAAGCCTTTTCTTTCAAATTAAAGAAAAACCTATTTTAAGGAATTTTTATTATTGAAATATTTTTATTAAAGTAACTTTTTAATGTATTTTTAAATTGAAGGATAATTGCTTTACAGAACTTTGTGATTTTCTGTCATACATCAACAAGAATCAGCCATAAGTGCGCCCATGTCCCCTCCTTTCTGGACCTCCCTCCCATCTCCCATCTCCCACTGTTCAGCCTGTCACAGAGCCCCTGTTTGAGCTCTGAGTCATACAGAAAATTCCCATTAGCTCTCTATTTTACATATGCTATGGTAAATTTCTATGTTACTGTTTCCATACATCTCCCCTTCTCCCTCCTCCCACCACCCCATGTCCGTTAAGTCTGTTCTCTATGTCTGTTTCTCCATTGCTGCCCTGAAAATAAATTCATCAGTGCCATCCTTTGAGATTCCATAAGTATGTGTCAGTATACGATGTTAATATTTCTCTTTCCCTTACTTCACTCTATATAATAGGCTCTAGTTTCATCCACCTCTTTAGAATTGATTCAAATGCATTCCTTTTTTATGGCTGAATAGTATTCCATTATATATATGTACTATAGCTTCTTTATAATCCATTCGTCTGTCAACGGACATGTAGGTTACTCCCATGTTCTAGCTATTGTAAATATTGCTGCAATGAACATTGGGGTATTGTGTGTCTTTTTCAAATTTTGTTTCCTCAGGGTATATGCCTAGGATTAGGATTGCTGGGTCATATGGTGGTTTTATTTCTAGCATTTAAGGAATCTCCATACTGTCTTCCATAGTGGCTGTATCAGTTTACATTCCCACCTTGCTAGATATAAACTTTTTCACTGACAAGTTTCTATTGCTGTTTGGTTGCTTTTTACTTTCTGTATTTTGTATATGTCATCTTACTGTCTTCTAGCCTCCAAAGTTTCAGATGTGAAGTTAGATGTTTTTGTTGAAAATGGAAAATTTAAAAAAATATGATGTGGTAACTCTAAATAAGATTCTATTCCTTTCCCCAAAGCTAGGTGTCATTACTATTTATTATTATTTCCACTGTTCATTTAGTGACTTTCCCAGAATAATTTTGTAAACTTTGTATTCTTTGTCATGTACAGTGACAAAAGTCTCTGCTCAGATGGCTTACTGTTTAGTTAATAATTTTAAAGATATTTCTAATAATTCCATAAGTTTCTTAAAGCATTAAGTGACAGTTCTTCATGTGGGGATTTGTGTCTGCTGAGATAAATTCATACCTTCAGTGTATCAGTAGGCAGTTCTCAGTTCTCCCTTAGCCTTCTCTGATTACTTGTGCAGAGCTTCAGTGTCAGCCAGAAGTGAGAAACTAGGGTTTTTCAGGTCTTGCCTAGGCATATGTACATCATTGCACATGCATATCACTTTCAGATTCCCAGGAATATTTCAGACCTCTTTAAAGATTTATATTGACAACTTATCCCCCAGGCTTTTCTTTTAAGATTTTGTTCAGCCTTTTGTTATCCACAGTTTGTTTTACAGCCTCAGGTATCTGCAGTGTTAAACAATTACCTTGGATTGTTCTTGTCAAATACTCTAAGGTAGAGTTGAAAGTGATATGAAAATATTAATCACTCCAGTCACATCCAACTCTTTGCAACTCCATGAACTGTAGCCCATTAGGTTCCTCTGTCCATGGAATTCTCCAGGCAAGAATACTGGAATGGATTGTCATTTTCTTCTCCAGTGGATCTTCCTGATCCAGGATCGAACCCAGGTCTCTCACATTGCAGGCAGATTTCTTAGCATCTGAACCTTGTCATCCAGGATCATCTCTGAGTCAGATAAAATAAATGAAGTTACTCTGAATGAAACTTTTCATGAAACTTCCAGAGAGATCAATATCAAAAAATGATGTTAATTCTCTGGATTGGGGTTTTGACTGCTCCAAATAACTCTGTTCCCTCTTGCAGTTGCTAGGCTGCTGGTTTTCCCAATACCATACTTACAAGCTGGGACTTCTCTGGTAGGTCAGATGGTAAAGAATCTGCTTGCAATGCAGAAAGTCTGAGTTCGATCCCTGAGTCAGGAAGATCTCCTGGAGAAGGGAATGGCTACCACTCCAGTATTCTTGCCTGGAGAATTCCACGGACAGAGGCGCCTGGCGAGCTACAGTCCACAGGGTTGCAAAGAGTCAAACACGACTGAGCACCAAGCACTTTCACTTTCATAGTCACAGGCTGTTGACTTTCAAGGTTACTGCAGAACTAGAAAAGGAAGGTGGGATCAGAAAGGTTAAACACCACAAAGCTCACTGCTTTTATTGAGAATCACCAGTTTTTCTTGAATAAACACTACTCTGATTATTGCCAGCCTTTAGTTATTTTTCAATTCTGAAAAAGTTGAGTTTGGTAATCTTCACCAGTGTATTTGCTGTTTTTATGAAGGAGAGGCTGTTCAGACATCCTTAATTCACCATTATGGTGTTATTCCTGGTTATAAATTCTTATACCACTGCATACATTTCTTCTCTTAAAAAACAAAAATATTTCAAAGAACTATTTTAAGTTCTTTTTAAAGCATAAATCACTGTTATATTTTTATATACAATTTAATGAGTCTCTTATCCTCATTAAATCTAAGTTCTGTGAAAATGAATTATACCTACTTTGGTTATTATGATATTCTCAGCTCCTTGCACTGTACATGACATGTAACAGGGGCTCAAAAACATTGGCTAATTAAATAAATGAATGTAAAATGCTCATGAGAGCACACAAGATGGATACGATAGCAGAAGTACTGGAAAGCATGGAATTCCTTTTGATGTATTCCAATTTTGTGAAGTATATTTGATAGAAGGGTCCAAAGTAATTCTCCTGGCAATTGTAAGATATCAGAAATAAGACTGTAGTAATCTACTTTCTGGACTTTCCCAACTACAAGTAAAGACGAAATAGGACTTATTTCCTTGACCTCCTGACCCTAACATTTCACAGAAATCTCTGTGACAGCATTTAAAAATGGCGACAGCTGCTAACATGCCTGCATGATTTCTGCTTCCAATTCCACCTTATTTTTTCAGATGGAATGGATGATGATCTGCATCAGAACTATTGTACACATGATCATTTCTTGGTAAAACATATCTTTGGGAGAGAAATCATAAAATGCCATCATGAAATGGTCCTGGGAAGATCAGAGTAGGGCAGCATTAAAGCCTAGAAACATCCTCTACGCATGTCCCATCGTCCATTCAGTTCGCTTTCCCCTTTGTCTCTGTTTTTCCCACTGTGGTGTTTCAGTAACTAACCACTGAAGACTAGATTTGAGAGGACTGGTAAAGAAGAGTTTGGTAAAAATATCATTTGTGGACTTGCTTCCTTCTTTAATTTGGAAGTATAAACTGGGCAGGGGAAGTCATCTGAGTTTCCTCGCACTAGGAAAGTAGATCAGACTGTTTGGTTAAAAAAAAAAAATCTGACATTGTAACCAGATATGAAAAGTAGAGCTAGAATAATGACACTGTCAGTTCAGTTCAGCCCCTCAGTCATGGCTGACTCTGCAACCCCATGGACTGCAGCACACCAACTCCCGGAGCTTTCTCAAACTCATGTTCGTCAAGTTGGTGATGTCATCCAACCATCTCATCCTCTGCCATAGCTAGAGAAAAAAAAAAGTTACTATCTTAGGTGACTAGGGTGGTATTGTGCTTAAACTTTTGGCATGAATTAACAAGAAAATGCAGCACCTGGGGGCAATCCAAGACCTTGACTGGCCCAGAGTGAGCTGCTATGAAAAGGAAGGAGGCCCTGGTCAGAGGGAGATATGATGTCATAACTTTGTTTCAGTTGCAAACAGTAATTTCATGAAATGCATAAAAAATCCACTCATTTTAGACTTCCTCAAACATTTTGGCTTTGGATAAGAATTTTTTTCTAGGTAACTTATCATATTTTCATTGCATATAAAAAGTATTGCATACTCATTTTTTCAAGAAGTAAGGCATATGTTTGTCATCGTACGGCTCTGAAGTGGGATGGAAAAAAAAAAAGGACCACAGAAATGAAAGAAATTGTTCACATTTTCCTAAAAAAACTTGCTTAGACCATTTCTTTCATTGTCTACGAGAAGAAAGAAAGACCAGTAGCATTTCAGGAGGCATCAGAGCTACTTCATCCCACAAGATTTCTCCTAAAGAGGAAAGGAGAATGCTTACTGACTTAGGATTTTTCCCCCACTTATGAGTTCTACAGAACAGTTCAAGGTAGTGGTTATTAAACATAATTCTACATAGCATAAATCTGCACCTCATTAAGTGGCATATAATGTTACAAGTAAACCACCGTGTTCCAAAACATCATGTTGCCACTGGCTGACTTATTTTTTAAAATACAAATTACAGCTGAGTCAAGAATATCTTTTTTTTTTTTTTCAGGTTTAACACGAATTCATATTCTTTTTTTTTTTTTTAATTAAATTTTATTTTGCTTAACTTTACAATATTGTATTGCTTTTGCCATACGTCAAGATGGATCCGCCACAAGTATATATGTGTTCCCCATCCTGAACCCTCCTCCCTCCTTCCTCCCCATACCATCCCTCTGGGTCGTCCCAGTGCACCAGCCCCAGGCATCCGTTATCAGGCATCGTACCTGGACTGGCGACTCGTTTCAGATATGATATTATACATATTTCAATGCTATTCTCCCACATTATCCCACCCTCTCCCATTCCCAGAGTCCAAAAGTCTGTTCTATACATCAGTGTCTCTTTTGCTGTCTCGTAAACAGGGTTATTGTTACCATCTTTCTAAATTCCATATATATGCATTAGTATACTGTATTTGTGTTTTTCTTTCTGGCTTACTTCACTCTGTACAATAGGCTCCAGTTCCATCCACCTGATTAGAACTGATTCAAATGCATTCTTTTTAATGGCTGAGTAATACTCCATTATGTATATGTACCACAGCTTGCTTATCCATTCATCTGGGGATGGACATCTAGGTTGCTTCCAAGTCCTGGCTATTTTAAACAGTGCTGCTATGAACATTGGGGTATACGTGTCTCTTTCAATTCTGGTTTTCTCAGTGTGTATGCCCAGCAGTGGGATCGCTGGATCATAAGGCAGTTCTATTTCCAGTTTTTTGAGGAATCTCCATACTGTTCTCCAAAGTGTCTGTACTAGTTTGCATTCCCACCAACAGTGTAAGAGGGTTCCCTTTTCTCCACACCCTCTCCAGCATTTATTGCTTGTGGACTTTTGGATCGCAGCCATTCTGACTGGCGTGAAATGGTACCTCATAGTGGTTTTGATTTTCATTTCTCTGATAATGAGTGGTGTTGAGCATCTTTTCATGTGTTTGTTAGCCATCTGTATGTCTGACACGACTCTTATGGCAGAAAGTGAAGAGGGGCTAAAAAGCCTCTTGATGAAAGTGAAAGTGGAGAGTGAAAAGGTTGGCTTAAAGCTCAACATTCAGAAAACGAAGATCATGGCATCTGGTCCCATCACTTCATGGGAAATGGATGGGGAAACAGTGGAAACAGTGTCAGACTTTGTTTTTCTGGGCTCCAAAATCACTGCAGATGGTGACTGCAGCCATGAAATTAAAAGACACTTACTCCTTGGAAGGAAAGTTATGACCAACCTAGATAGCATATTCAAAAGCAGAGACATTACTTTACCAACAAAGGTTCGCCTAGTCAAGGCTATGGTCTTTCCTGTGGTCATGTATGGATATGAGAGCTGGACTGTGAAGAAGGCTGAGGGCTGAAGAATTGATGCTTTTGAACTGTGGTGTTGGAGAAGACTCTTGAGAGTCCCTTGGACTGCAAGAAGATCCAACCAGTCCATTCTGAAGGAGATCAATCCTGGAGTTTCTTTAGAAGGAATGATGCTAAAGCTGAAACTCCAATATTTTGGCCACCTCATGCGAAGAGTTGACTCATTGGAGAAGACTCTGATGCTGGGAGGGATTGAGGGCAGGAGGAGAAGGGGACGACAGAGGATGAGATGGCTGGATGGCATCACTGACTTGATGGGTGTGAGTCTGGGTGACCTCCGGGAGCTGGTGATGGACAGGGAGGCCTGGCGTGCTGCGGTTCATGGGGTCGCAAAGAGTCGGACACGACTGAGCGACTGATCTGATCTGATCTGATGTCTTCTTTGGAGAAATGTCTATTTAGTTCTTTGGCCCATTTTTTGATTGGGTCATTTATTTTTCTGGAATTGAGCTGTAGGAGTTGCTAGAATATCTTTATGATGATGTCACTCTCAGGATGTTTCTGCATAAGAAAGATTACTTAGATTTGGAGGAGGTATTTTATTTCTTCCTTTTTAAACTGTTTTGTGTACTGTTTATATACATTTTAATTATGAGTGCTATGCCTTATGAAGCCATGCTATTCTACTTGACTTAATCATTTACTCTTAATTGTATGTAAAGCCAGAATGAGGTTATATTTGATGAATTAAACAAGCAGAATTAAAAGTAAAAGGCATAAGTCTTGGAAGACTTCAAGTTACTATGTTAAAGGGCATCAGTAATTCTTATGTAAATATGTTTTTCAATTATTTGAAAAATTTCTCCAAATGTTTATGATGGATAAAAATTGTATTTTCTTTAAATAAGAGTCCATGTCAACACCTAATTTGGAGTGAGACAAAGCAGATCATTTGTTAAAGAGTAATCTTCAGTGGGTCTCTTCAAAATAATGTTTATTTACAGAGCCGTTTTGGGAAGAAGGATAAGTGATATGGTTGCTAAGGGAAACCCTGTCATGATTGGAAGAGAGGTCATTACAGGTTTTTACAAAGAAAAGAAGAGGAATGCCTTCATTTCTAAGATTATTTTTTTTTCTGCTCTTACAGTGAAAGGAAAAAGAGGCAGAAACAAGAAGTGCCTTTTCTGCTCCTTATTCACTCTGTGAATTCACAAAGTCTCAGGATAATGGGCCTCCAAGAATATCCAAGCCCATAACAATTTTTTTTAACATTGTTTAATTTATTACTCAAATGTGATGCTTTTTAGCCCTATAATTGCCTGTTCTGCCCAACTAGAATGTATACTAGTTCTAGTTAAGGGCTGTATTTTATAATTATAAATATATCTACATTGTAAATGTATCCAAGAGCCTTGTGCATAATTAAACACTCAATAAATGAGTTAATATTAATTTATCTAAATATATCATGATTTTAACGTAGAAAAATAATAATTTTGAGTGAAAATATGATACATTTCTAAGTCTCTCCATTAGCTTTTTAGCAAGGTTAACATAACTGGATCTATTCACTCATAAACAGGTATAGTAGGACAAGTCTGTGTTTTTCTTGCTGCTTGTATTCCCAGCTCTGGGGACAGTATCTGGCACATATAAATGCTTAATAACTGTTAAATGAATGGATCCCTGTGTTTGTGGTTATAACTGATGAGAGTGTAAGCATAGGGTCAAGATGCAAATAAGCTTTTCCACTCAGGCAGTCTTTAAAAAGTGTTGCTTTAAATCAAAGGCTAAGTACCAACGTGCCTTTAAAAAAATGCAGAGAATTTGGGAAAGGACTCAAAAATAAGATAAAGATGTCAAAAATGGGCACAACATAGGTAGATGTAAATAAGTTATTTATACAGTAATCGTAAAGCATCTGAATGCCTTAGAAGGCTATTAGGAGAGTACCTCTTTAAAAACAGACACTTCTTTGAACAGATTCAAAGTGATGGGCTTATCTGAACACTTGTCTCCATGTTATGGTAAGAATTTTTTTTTCTCTCTCTCTCTAACATTTCACATCAAACTGCTCTTTAGCTTTGAAGATAATGCCTTGGCTAAAAGCACTTCACTGAAATCTGGCCTTTCTGTAGTCAAACCCAGATAGGGGGTGGGCCTGGGTGAGGGGGTTGGGGTGGTGAACCTATTGAAGAAAATTCACCCAAAACATGGAAGATCTAATTCCTCATTCACGCCCCAGCCCAGAGAATATAATATCATTTAACGCGGACATCAACGGAATACAGGAAATTGATGAGCTAACAATATCAATACCATTTTTGAACACTTAGTGGGTTCCATGAATTGTATAAAGTATTTTTCATCAATTATTACTAACCAGTATGATAAAATTACAAGGTAGATATTAGCATCACCATTTTAGAGATAGAGAAATTGAAGATCAGAGACACAAAATGATTTACCTAAGGATGTCTTGAAGTGACTGAGTTGAGATTTAGATTCAGATCTGTCTGCCTAGTGAAGCTCAAATCCCAGGCTTTTTCCACTACACTACCCAGCCTCACATAACTCCAGAAACCTCACCTCATTCAGCCAGGTCTTTGCTCAGCTGTGTCCCAACCCTCACTTTTACCCATCTCTTGAATTTGTCAAATCTCAATCACTGTTCACTCAGACTCGAGTTGCCCAAGACATGTTGTTGTCATTGTTCAGTTCAACCCCTGATGACCAGGAGAATGATTTATGGAAACGACTGGGCTTCCCCGGTGGCTCAGACGGTAAAGAGTCTGAGACTTTGTACTTATCTTTAAAGGCTGTTTTTAAAGCGTAACTGGAAAGTACAGTGGAAAAGGTTTTGGATTTGGGCTTCAGAGCCAGACAGATTTACATTCATTTTATTTATTTATTTATTTTTGAACTTTAAAGATCAGATTTATTTGGAGAAAACAAAAAAACGCCAAAACCCAAAGGATGGGATTTTACATCTCAAGACATCTCCCAGGTATTAAGTCTACAGATTACAAGTCATTTTCATAGAAGATATTTTTGTACAAATTTTACATGTAATGAGGAGCGGGTCATAAATCCCTGTTTGTTCTAAGAGGGTGGCAGAGTAGAGGAATGGTGGGGGGGAACCAGCTTTTTTGTATACATCTATTTGGAAGGAGTAGACATGAAGAGGGCAAACCCTACCTTTTCAACATCTATAGCAAATGGTTTCAAAAAATACCCTCTCAACCTTGGGTATCTCTAAAAGCCACGTCCTAGCTACTAGCCACTCCAAGCCAATTATTTAAAGTTACCTCACTTGGTATGTCCTTTATGTCCACTGGGTAAATGATTCATTATGCTCACTGCTGCAGCACTCATAATCCAACACCCTGCAAGGTTGGACAGGGTCTAAGCTAGGACTGATGGGAAAAAAGTTTGCAAATAAGAGACCAAGGTGTCTTTTCTCTGTAGGTACCAATACTGCCCATAAGGGCACCATCTATTGAGCTGACAGTACCAAGGTGCACAGAAAGCAGGCAAGTAAAGCTATTGTGTTGCAAGAGAAACAAGAACTTTGTTAAATTGTTTACAATTGGTCTAGGCCATATTATAAACCCAAACATTCGTATGGTATTTCAGTGCAGAGATGGAAACTTTTTGAAAAAGCATATCCCCCAATACCAATCAAGGTTGTAAGAAAGGTTTCCAATTTAACCACACACACCACCTAAGACTGGTAATTCTAAAGTTTTCTGAGGTGCAAAAGGGGTCAAAGCAGGAGGAGCAGGAATGGCTGGAGGAAAGGAGTGAGACTCAATGAAGGAGCCAAGAACTGCTTAAGAAAAGCAGTAGTGACAGGTTTACATTTAAATCTCAACTCTGTCAATTTGCAGCATTCTTAGTTAAATGACTTCACATCTATGAGAATGATTTCCTTGTTTTTATAAAAGCCCATCTTTGCTTGAAGGCCACTGGTATTGCTTGTTAAGACTAAAGCTGAAATCTGGCAGAAAACACAGAAGCTCAGAGCTCCACCTGGCATTCTTGCAGCCAAGAATGAAACCTGAGAGACTGGTGCTCTGAAAGGAGGTAGCACATAGATTACTCACTCCTAGTGACTGTCACCCAATTCTTTTGGGATGTCAATGTGTATAACTCAAGATAGCCCCCACCAATGACTCAATGGTAAGTCCAATAACATGACGCATCTTTGGGTGCATCACAAAATGCACCCTGTGCATGCATATGACAAAGACTGTGGTTGTAAGGGAAAATATGGGCTTGCCCATTTCCTGACTTCCTTCCTCTTCAAAAACTGATTTTGTTCCTTCATGAGAGAAGAAAACAGGAAAAAACCACCTACTTAATGCTTACTGCATGTCAGAAATTACCTCATAACTTTACACATACTAACAAATTTACTATTTATAGCAATCCAATAAATTAAGCAATCTCAGAAGTCAGCAAATTATGACTCATGAATCTGACTTTATTCTGCCCTGTGAGCTAGGGACATTTTTTACATTTTCAAAAGGTTGAATTTTGAATGGCTACATAAGTATCTGCACAATCCTATCCATTACCTCTTGGCCTGCAAAGCCTGGAATATCTATTTCCTGATCTTTCCAGGAAACGTTTGCCAACCACTGTGCCGTAGTTTCATCCTGCTATTGCAGATGAGAAAACTGAGACCATCAGTTCTCTTTCCAACTAAGAGGTCAAGGATTTGAACTCAGGAGGTTTCCTTCCAAGATTGCGGGCTCCTCACTGTTCTATGGCACTGCAGGTGAGAGAGGGAAGATCTGACTGGACAATGAAGGGAAGTCACGAGAAGCCATGCCCTCCATCGAAATGCTCAGAATCATTGAGTTCGAACAGTAGGTGAAAAACCTGAGCTTTGCCACAGGGAACAATAAGTTTTAACAAAAAGCCAGAAGTGGCTTCTTCCGAGAGAAGCCTTGAAGGAGAGAAGGGTGGCAGTAAAGTAGCCAAAAGACATACATAGAAATCCCTGGATTTTACCAAGTTTAAGAAAAGCAGAGGGCAATTCTCTTTTCTGTCCAGAAAGTGAAGATCAGAGAAATACAGAAGATAGTCAGATGAGACTTCATAGAGACAGAAATATGTTCTGAGCTCACCCACCCACCTTCCTGGTTAGGAAGATCCCCTGGAAAAGGAAATGGCAACCCACTCCAATATTCTTGCTGGAAAATCCCAAAGACAAGAGGAGCCTGGAGGGCCACAGTCCATGGGGTCTCAAAGAGCTGGACATGACTTAGCAGCTAAACATCAACAACAACAGCAGACCAGAGCTGATGAATGACCCCTTAAAGCAGTCATAGCACATTTATGCTTGGCTTCCTTTAGTCTGGTTCAGAAAACAACATCCAGTGACATTTACCTCCCTTGTATCTTTCAAGCTTAAATACTTTCTACTCCTTTGCTGTATCTTAGCTTTTGTTTAAGGCGCTACCATCAGTTCAATTGAGTCATTCAGTCGTGTCTGACTCTTTGAGACCCCATGGACTATAGCACGCCAGGCTTTCCTGTCCATCACCAACTCCTGGAGATTGCTCAAACTCAAGTCCATCGAGTCAGTGATGCCATCCAACCATCTCATGCTCTGTCATCCCCTTATCCTCCTGCCATCAATCTTGCCCAGCATCAGGGTCTTTTCCAATGAGTCAACTGTTCACATCAGGTGGCCAAAGTACTGGAGTTTCAGCCCCAGCATCCATCCTTCCAATAAATATTCAAGACAGATTTCCTTGATGATGGACTAGTTGGATCTCCTTAAAGTCCAAGGGACTCTCAAGAGTCTTCTCCAACACTAGAGTTCAAAATCATCAATTCTTCAGTGCTCAGTTTTTTTACAGTCCAACTCTCACATCCATACATGACTAGTGGAAAAACCATAGCTTTGACTAGACAGAGCTTTGTTGGCAAAGTAATGTCTCTGCTTTTTAATATGCTCTCTAGGTTTGTTATAACTTTTCTTCCAAGGAGCAAGCCTCTTTTAATATCATGGCTGCAGTCACCATCTGCAGTGATTTTGGAGATCAAGAAAATAAAGTATCTCACTATTTCCATTGTTTCCCCATCTGTTTTCCATGAAGTGATGGGACTGGACGCCATCATTTTAGTTTTCCGAATGTTGAGTTTTAAGCCAACGTTTTCACTCTTCTCTTTCACTTTTGTCAAGAGGCTCTTTAGTTCATCTTTGCTTTCTGCCATAAGGGTGGTGTCATCTGCATATCTGAGGTTATTGATGTTTCTCCCAGCAATCTTGATTCCAGCTTGTGCTCATCCAGCCCAGCATTTCTCATGATGTTCGCTGCATAGAAGTTAAATAACCAGGGTGACAATATACAGCCTTGATGTACTACTTTCCCAATTTGGAACCAGTATATTGTTCCATGTCCAGTTCTAACTGTTGCTTCCTGACCTGCATACAGATTTCTCAGGAGACAGATCAGGTTGTCAGGTATTTCCATCTCTTTAAGAATTTTCCACAATTTGTTGTGATCTACACAGTCAAAGGCTTTGGTGTAGTCAATAAAGCAGAAGTAGATGTTTTTTCCTGAAATTCTCACACTTTTTTGATGATCCAATGGATGTTGGCAGTTTGATCTCTGGCTTCTCTGCCTTTTCTAAATCCAGACTTTTGGAAGGCACAAACAAAACTTTGTGCATGCCAGGGCCCAGGAGAAAGGTGCTACCATGCTCTTTCAAAAAAATATTAGATTCATGAAATGGAACAAACCAGACTCTAGTTTGTCTTTAAGTGGAGAGAGGAGGAGAACCTCTGAAGATTTAGCTCTGGAGATGACAACTCTGCTCAGTAAGTAACGACAGACAGCACAGAGAGGTGGGAAGCATCAAAGCACAGATGTGTGTCTGTCCATCATCTGGGCAGACCAGCCTTCCAGTGCGATCCTTCAGGGATGCATGATACTGGGGGTTCCAGCCTTTACTGCCAGCCTGCCTATTCTGGAAACAGATCTCAGGGCCATGTCTGAAATGAAAGTAGAGGCTGACAATGAGGAGACAGAAGAGTGGGGGGTAGGGGTCTAGGAAATGGAGATCCAGGGCAAGGCAGAGACAGCCTAGATTTTCTTAACCTGTGAACCTCTGTTATATCACTGGTAATGTGGGCACAGCTTCTTTACCACACAGGGATTTTGTTTACCATTAGACAAAGTGAAATATTTTGGTCCTTTTGTTTGTATACAGAAGACTGCATACATTACAACAGAATCGTTCTGGTGATTTTGCATTCATCTATTAAACACCTCCAAGTAAGATCCTATAATATTCCTTAATAAAATATTGTGGGGGTGGTGTGTCTGTCTGTGTGTGTGTGTGCATGCTCAGTCATGTCCGACTCTTTGCAACCCCATGGACTGTAGCCTCCCGGATTCCACTGTGCATGGAATTTTCCAGGCAAGAATACTGGAGTGGGTTGCCATTTCCTCCTCCAGGACCCAGGGATCAAACCCGCATCTCCTGCATCCCCTGCATTGGCAAGTGGATTCTTTACCTCTGACCCACTTGCACACTAACCTCTTAAAGAAGTTCTGGTGTATATTTGAGCATTAAAGAGTACAGAAAATAGGAAAGAGTCCAAGTTGAAGTTCCCTTCAATCTGAGCTTGTTCTGAAGTTGACAAAGGATTGGTCTCCTCTGTTCTCCAGACCCAACAGTCAGATGTCTGTTTTCACAAACAAGCCAGGAAGACCCTTTGATTTGCATCATCACTAACTGCTTTGGCAGGAAAGATTTTGTTTGAACTACCTTTAGAAAGAAAAAAGACCAGTAAAGAAAAATCATGACCTCCCCTTTTAGCTTATTTCCTATGTTTCTTTCTTTCTTTCTTTTTTCCTTTGGACAAATAAAAATTTAAAAAGAGAGGAAGAGATCAATAAATTGCTGTAAGCTCAAAATTATTGATCCTTCTCCAACACTTCACTTGGCATCAAAAGAAATTTATGACAGCAAGTAAAAAAAAAATAGAAATGAAATAAAACAAGAAGTAAAAATCCTAAACAGTTGAGTAAAATTAAGTTCTATATATTTTCTTACAGATAAAACTCAATATTCTGGCTGGAGAAACTTAAAACTTTTTTTTTGTTTGTTTTGTTTTATCTGTCCTTGCTTCATTTTAGCTTTGAAGTACCTAGAAGTACCAAGAAGTTCTTGAACTCCACAGAATTGCACCTTGTTTTATTGTAATGAAGAGGATGAGCTCCGGCTCAACACAAAGAGTAAACAAATTAATGCTGTATCCATGGTAGAGTTTGAAACAAGCCAAATTATTTTCTGGCTGAGATGACCTTCAAATGCCAGTTTTCTGCATACTTGTCTTTTTTTCCCTCTTCTCTTAGATAATTGGGACAATTTGCAACAGAAAAAAAGAATATGATGCCAACATAAGACAAGTCCATTAAAGAGTATTAACTTGTCCCTGGTTCTGAAAGAAACGGATGCAAATGTTCTTCACTAGCACACAAGGTTCTTAATTCTAAACGTCCATCCTGTTTGCCATCACCAGGGAAAATGCTTGCTGCCTACATCAACCCTTCCCTTTGGAGCACTCAGACGAGCTTTCAGTCCTCTGTAGTGAGGAATCCCTTATTGGAACCCTTTTTTGGGTATATGCACAAGGTTGACCTTATTTTAAGGAATTTCTGAAACAAGATGCAGCTTCTCCTCGGCAGTTGAAACTATGGTTATTCTTCTCAGTTGTGTGTGCTTTGGTTTGGTTGACTTCTACGAGTTCAGCAACCCTATTTCCTAATGTGCCCTGGCTAGACTGGCTAGAAGACAGCCAGAAATTCAGGCTGCTGTATGACCAGCAGGGACCACGCTGGGAGAGACAGAAAGTCCAGTGTGCAGGTTTCATGGAAGAGTATCCCGCCCCTTGGGGCTTCCCCAGTGGCTCAGCAGTGAAGAACCCACCTGCAATGAAGTAGAGGCAGGAGACAAGGGTTCGATCCTTGGGTCAGGAAGATCCCCTGGAGGAGTGCATGGCAACCCACTCCAGTATTCTTGCCTGGAGAATCCCATGGACAGGGGAGGCTGGTGGGTTATAGTCCATGGGGTGGCAGAGTTGGACATGATTAAATCAACTGAGCATATACACACAAATGCATTATTATTTTTTTAAACTATTCTACTGAAGTAATATTGTTATGTAAAAAGCTGTACATATTTATATACAGCTCTCTGACTTTAGGATAAGTGTATACCCACAAACCATCACCACCAAGTCTATAAACTTGTTCCTCATCTACCTAAGTCTTTCCCCAGCCCCTTTATTATTACTTTATTATTATTTGAACATGTGTGGTAAGAACACTTTACATCTTAACATAAAATCAACCCATAAGCATTTTTTAATAGCTGAGCAATCAAATGTTCAGGGAACTGTATTTTGTGTTTGTCCAAAAATCACACACTCTCACTTTTGGAAAAGCGAGAGGATTAGACATTGAGTCTCTGTCCCCATCTCTTTCCAAGACAACACACCACCCCTGCCTTCCCCACCAAGCCTCCCTGGGCATGTGGGTTTGTGTGTTTGATCTGGGTGCACGTGCATATACACACACCCTTCCTGGGGACAGTGGCCTGCCTTCCACAGACTTGGAAAAGTTGCCCTTTGGTTTGTCACCGCAGAGGTTTTAGCAGATGGTGAATCAGCCTCAGGCTCCAAGTCAGCCTTTACTTAGGAAGAACTCCCCTGGTATCTCTCCACCTCCCTCTCTGGAGAGTGCCTGTCAGGAGGCTCCCATCTGCTCCCACTGTTTTCCAGGAACTGTGTGTCTCATTTCACACAGGGCTGCTATGTGCCTGGGAGAATTCTTCCTGACTACATTGCTTATGCTCATTTCCTTCCTGGGAGCTTTTCTAGAGAAAATGTTTCCGCAGTTCCCTCAACTAAACATTTAGTAAGAAGAGAAGGACCTCATTTTTCTACCACCCTGTTGACCAACCTTCCTTCAATCTGCACCCATCCTCTGCCTTCTTGTCTGTTACAATAACTGCACCTTCTCTGCCACAAGCAAAAGCCAAGTTCACAGTTGAACTTTGCACCCCATCTCCTTGAGACTTCTCAAGGACTCTGCTCCTGCATCTCTCCCTTCTCTTCCATGCATCACCAAGTTTACCCACCCCAGTGTGCTACTTTATACAATGATCCAGTCCACTTGAAAGAACACACTCACTGTTTCAGTAACTACCTCATCTTACTTTCCCGGTAGCAAAACTCTCAAAAGAGCGTTCATATTTTCATGCTCACCATTTTCGCTTCTTCATCCCAAATGCCTTTTTAGATCTATTCCACTTTACTCCCTGCCACTCTGCCCATATTATTCTAACACTTGTCAAGATCATCAACTATAGCTGGATTATAAAAATTAATGGTCAGTTTCTCATTTTCATCTTCTTTAGCTTCTCAGCATCATTGGATGCAGCTGATCTTCCTTTTTTCATAACACTTTCTGCTCTTGGCTTCTGGGTCTATTCACTCCAGGTTTTCAACTTACCTCACTGGTCACTCTCCCTTTCTTAGAAACACCTAAAGATGTTGGTATTTCTCAAGTTTATTCCTTGACCCCATTTCCCCCACTAAGATTTCTCTCTAAGTAATCTCCTACCATCCCAAATATGTGTTTCCATCACCAACAGTTTAGTTCAGTCACTCAGTCGTGTCTGACTCTCTGCTACCTCATGGACTGCAGCACATCAGGCTTCCCTGTCTGTCATCAACTCACAGAGCTTGCTCAAACTCATGTCCAGTGAGTCGGGGATGCCATCCAACCATGTTATCCTCTGTTTTCCCCTTCTTCTCCTGCTTTCAATCATTAAGGTCTTTTCCAATGAGTCAATTCTTCACATGAGGTGGCCAAATTATTGGAGATTTAGCTTCAGCATCACTCCTTCCAATGAATATTCAGGACTGATATCTTTTAGGATTGACCAGTTTGATATCCTTGCAGTCCAAGGGACTCTCAAGAGTATTTCTAACCCCACAGTTCAAAAGCATCAACTCCATATCCAACATCTCCACAGAATTCCAGACATAGATCCATCTTCTTACCAAAAACTTTATTTTCAATACAACCTCTTTACCACACTATCATTGATTTCACCTCGTTTCCTCTATTTCAGTAAATGCTTTACCCATTCTCCTCACTGTTCAATACAAAGGGTATTTTTCTCATGCCCCATGCTCCAACACATGACCAAGTCCTAGTGTCTCAAGCTTCAACAAATGTCCTGACTAGAACTAGAATAATTTTCAGATTCCTCACCACTATACCCTTTTATGAAAGTGAAAGTGAAGTTGCTCAGTCGTGTATGACTGTGTCCCCATGGACTGTAGCCCACCAGACTTCTCCATCCATGGAATTTTCCAGGCAAGAGTGCTGGAGTGGATTGCCATTTCCTTCTGCAGGGGATCTTCCTGACCCAGGGATCAAACCCAGATCTCCTGCATTGCAGGCAGATGCTTTACCGTCTGAGCCACCCTTTTATGAGCAACCATCATCTCTCACCTGGATTACTACAAGAGTTTCTCTTTTTTTTCACAGAACTATGTAGCATGTAGGTAGGGTCTAGTTCTCTGACCAGGGATCCAATCTGTGCTTCCTGCATTGGGAGTGTAGAGTCAACCAATGGCCCATCAGGGAAGTCCCTATGAGGGTTTCCGAATACTTTTCCTCTTTGTCATGCTACAGTTTATTCTCTGCATGGCAACTGGAATGGTCAACAAATTCTCCAATAACTTTCCTTCACACTCAGACTATAATCCAAATTCCTAAAATCACGACTTCCCAGGCCCTGTAAGATCTCCTTTTCACTCTCTAGTTCTTGCACAGGAAATTCCACTCTTCCCCCAAGTCTTCCTATGACTGTTCCCTCACTTCATTGAGAGCACGCCTCAAAGTTATCTACTCAGAGAGGACTTCCAAATTCTATCTATCCAAAATGGTCCTTAGATAGCCTTTTACCCTGTTAATTTTTTTCTTTACAATACTCACTGTCTGAAATTCTATTATAATATATTTACATCAATTGTTAATTAAAATATTCCTTCAGGGTAAAAACTCTTTCTTACCACTGAATCCCAGAGCCCAGAATGGGACTTTGCACAGTCAGAGCTCAGTAAAAACTGGTTGGAAAAAGACGAATAAATAAATGAATGTGAACACAATGTGAGAGATGTCACTGATTATTTGAGTTGAGGATGAGCCTATCAATCAGGCTGGTGTTAAGGATAAAGAATGACTTGTGATAATTCATAGAACATGCTCACTCAGTCAGATCAGATCAGTCACTCAGTCTTGTCCAACTCTTTGCAACCCCATGAATCGCAGCACACCAGGCCTCCCTGTCCATCACCAACTCCCGGAGTTCACCCAGATTCAAGTCCATCGAGTCAGTGATGCCATCCAGCCATCTCATCCTCTGTCGTCCCCTTCTCCTCCTGCCCCCAATCCCTCCCAGCATCAGAGTCTTCTCCAATGAGTCAACTCTTCGCATGAGGTGGCCAAAATACTGGAGTTTCAGCTTTAGCATCATTCCTTCCAAAGAAATCCCAGGGCTGATCTCCTTCAGAATGGACTGGTTGGATCTCCTTGCAGTCCAAGGGACTCTCAAGAGTCTTCTCCAACACTACAGTTCAAAAGCATCAATTCTTCGGTGCTCAGCCTTCTTCACAGTCCAGCTCTCACATCCATACATGACCACAGGATAAACCATAGCCACAGTCTCCTCCTAAAAGAGCCAGAAAAGTAAGTTTAAAAATACATATAATGAACATCTTCTCTGTGCATTCCCCTGTGTTGATTTCACCCAAAACTTAAAAGACCAATGTATTTAATACTATACTTATTTGCTTTTTTTATTGTACAGTCCTCATTTTCCAGCCTGCTAAACCAAGACCACTGCCAAACAACTACAGCTTTCTATCAGTGATTTTTTTCCCCCTCCTACCATAAACTACCTTAAGAATGACACAGCTTTCACATAAATGTATGTTTATGTATGTTTTCTGAAACTATGCTCTAGGTAGAGCGTGTCTTTCTAACTCTTGAGAACCTGACAACATATACCCTTCTCATCTTTTGTTCTCATTTCTCATCCACTGCAAGACCCATTCACATTTTTCATTCTCAGAGCCTCTGCATCATCTTCACTCTACTTGTAAGTCATTTAATATTTTCTCCTTCATAACTTTTGTGAGTATCATATTTTCTATTCAAGATGATAAGTTCCTGAAAACAGGGACTATATAATTGTATACCCATCAACTAGCAGCCCATCTGGCAAGTAGTACATGCTCAATAAATCATGAATGAATGAATAAGTTAAGCAATAAATATAAGAAGAAATATTGAATAAAGTAGAATAAATTAAAACCTATAAATAAGAAACGGGGTCAAGGAACTGAAGACCAGGTTAGCATTTGGAACCTCAGAAGCTCACAGAGATGATGCTAATTACCAAGTAGGTAAGTATGTACAGACTCCTCACTGTGAAATGCAAGCTGAGAGAGAGAGAGAGAGAGAGAGAGAGGTGTGTGTGTGTGTGTGTGTGTGTGTGTGTGTACTGTTGACAGAAGACTGACTTTCCTTGGTCTAATACATTCGTGGACTCAAAGAAATTCTATAGCCACTTTCCTAGTTAAAATAATAATAATAAAAAAAGACAACACTCTGTTCCCTGACACCTTGATGAGGAAATCTGATTTTCAGAGAGAAAATTTTCTTCTCTCCTCTCAGCATAAGTAAGCTCTTCTGTATATTAGGGGAGGACTGGGCAACCTCACCCATGCTTCTGGTCTGCACCTGATATTACGGTTTTTCTATGATGGTCAGCATATTCTCTTCCCTACACATGTCAGCCAGGGGAGAATCTCTGTTGTCCTTGAAAAGGATTTTTGCCCCAGACCACATAGATTTCCACTACTCATTACTATTTTAAGCACTGTATTACTTGTGGTGTCTTATTCAAGTTCCTGAAATCCCAACAAGTGTCACAAGGTAATGGATCTTAAAGGAGCAAAGATTGACGTGATTTCCAAGTCCATCCCCAGCCCACAGAGAGAATCACACAGGGACACTGCAGAAACACTGAAGGGAGATAAGCCATCCTGGAAATAGGCACAACCAAAAGTGTTTCAAATTATACTTCTTAGGACATCGTATAAGTTTATTTTACTCTACTTCATAATATTTTTCAACATGGCAGCCATGTAGGATGCTACTAACCACTCTAGTTAGAGAGACGTTAGGTATTTAATTTAAAACGTGTATGATGTGTGTGATCCACACAGTCAAAGGCTTTGGCATAGTCAATAAAGCAGAAATAGATGTTTTTCTGGAACTCTCTTGCTTTTTCCATGATCCAATGGATGTTGGCGATTTGATCTCTGGTTCCTCTGCCTTTTCTAAAACCAGCTTGAACATCTGGAAGTTCATGGTTCACATACTGCTGAAGCCTGGCTTGGAGAATTTTGAGCATTATTTTACTAGCGTGTGAGATGAGTGCAATTGTGCGGTAGTTTGAGCATTCTTTGGCATTGTCTTTCTTTGGGATTGGAATGAATACTGACCTTTTCCAGTCCTGTGGCCACTGCTGAGTTTTCCAAATTTGCTGGCATATTGAGTGCAGCACTTTCACAGCATCATCTTTCAGGATTTGAAATGGCTCCACTGGAATTCCATCACCTCCACTAGCTTTGTTTGTAGTGATGCTTTCTAAGGCCCACTTGACTTCACATTCCATGATGTCTGGCTCTAGGTGAGTGATCACACCATCGTGATTATCTTGATCGTGAAGATCTTTTTGTACAGTTCTGTGTATTCTTGCCACCTCTTCTTAACATTCCAGGGTCGCAAAGAGTTGGACATGGCTGAGCGACAGAACTTAACTGAACTGATGATGTGTGTATATTCAGTCATGTCCAGCTTTTTGCAACCCCATGGAGTATAGCCCACCAGTTTCGTCTGTCCATGGGATTTTCCCGGCAAGATTACTGGAGCGTATTGTCATTTCCTTCTCTAAGGGATCTTCCCAACACAGGGATTGAACCCACATCTCCTGCATTGCAGGTGGATCCTTTACTGCTGAGCCTCCAGTGAACATAATCCAATAGCAAAAACACAACAAGTCAAAGGCATAGACAGGACACTTTCTCAGCTACTTTTAGAATTTCCCTGCACACTTTGAGTGACTTGCAATGTTTCAGTCCGACTTCCACTGCCATACATGATTCTTTGAAAACAGGTACCATAGGGAAGCCATTGAGCCATTACTTTTACCTGGAAATTGAAGGTGAAAACCTTGCACTGAAATGGAGGCACGGATTTATAAGATGAGATGACCCTTAACAGGAAAGTCAGCTAACTAGTCCCTCTGGAAATTTCTGTCCTTGAAATGTGAGGCTCAGGCTGGTCTGAGCTCCCAGTGTTCGATGAAGGGAGTAATCCTGCGCCTTCCCTAAGGACTTTCACCATTTTGATCATCACAGCATTTAGAATTGGGGGAGGAAAAAAAAAAACACAACACAGCCTGATTACAGGCAATAAATCCCTACATTTCTTAGGGATTAATGGTAAAGCTTTAACAGTGTTTCAGATTCTAAGTTAATCTTAAAACCTACGTGTGCTTTCCCATGTGGCAAACCCAGACATTTCATCTGTACATGGGAGGATGTTTTTGTGTTGACGGGAGCAGGAATTTGTAAGCCACCCCTTTTTGTCTTGGAAAAACCAACTGCAGAATATGCTTCTGTGTACAAGAAATAGAAAATGTTCTTGAGTCCCCTGGGTTTCTAGCCAGGACCGTGAATGGAAAAGGTCCATACTTCCTAATTAGCTTATTTTGAAATGCTTTAAATTTTTGGTTTGATAATCTTCAGGGATATTCCTCTTCTGTGTGGGATTTTCCTAATGGGCTCTGCTTAGACAGCAGGAAAGATTGTCATTGTTTAATAGGTTTGAAAATTCAAGGCTGACCCAAAAGCACCTACCAAAGCCCTCCTGGCCTATTAGTCTGCAATTCTGGCAGGGGCCATTTGTGGTCTGTGGGGCTTTGTGAATCTGAATGACCAAGAGAGGCAGGCTTGCACTAACTAGCCTCATCTGGAGAAATTCAGTAGCCTCATTAAAATATACTTCATGCTTTTAGTACATGCCTGCATCTATGTGTGTGTTTCCCAGCTGGCACAGTGGTAAAGAATATGCCTGCCAATGCAGGAGATACATGTTCAATCCCTGAGTCAAGAAGATCCCCTGGCAAAGGAAAGGGTAACCCATTCCAGTATTCTTGCCTGGAGAATCCCATGGACGGAGGAGCCTTGCAGGCTGCAGTCCATGGGATCCATTGAACATGACTGAATGACTAGCCTCGCACGCATGAGTCAATCTGTGTGTACACTTAATGTAGAGAGCTCTTCCCCCCCACCACCTACAGTATGTTTGAAATTGGTGGTGCATTTTAAAATCGATTGTATCTTGGAATCAAGGAATCAATGGAATCACTACCTTCCATTTAAAGATCAAAATTATAACTAACAAATATAACAAAATAAATGAAGTGTAAAAAAAGACCATGTTTTAAAACAACTCTGTACAAATTGACTTGCTATGTACACATTGCTATTTTCAAATGGATAACCAACAAGGACATGCTGTATAGCCCAGGGAACTGTTCAATATTATGTAGCAACCTAAATGTGAAAAGAATTTGAAAAATGATACAGGTGTATGTATAATTAATCACATCATTGTACACCTGAAACTAATCAACACTGTTAGCCAACTATTCTTCCGTATAAATTCAAAAGTTAAATGAAATAAAAAAGAACCAAATTGGCTTGTTATACTTAAACATTAAAAGTGATCTTAATATAAGTCTTGAAAGTTATCCCCAAATATCTTAGAAATTCTTCTCTCTGTGCGTGGTCCAGAGTTGGAGAGTTTGGAAGGATTCCCCTTACTCGGGTACTAGAAAACTTTCTCATTTTCAGAAAATCTATTGCTTGGGAAATCTGTTTCAAACTTGCTCTTGCATTTCAGGCTTGAAGTCTTTCCATTAGCTTGTTTACTTGACCTTAACTAAGATTACATCAGGGCTTCCCTTGTGGCTCAGACAGTACAGAATCCACCTATAATGCAGGAGACCGGAGTTCGATCCCTGGATCGGTAACACCCACTGGAGGAGGAAATGGCAACCCACTCCAGTATTCTTGCCTGGAGAATCCCATGGACAGAGGAGCCTGGTGGGCTACAGTCCATGGGGTTGCAAAGAGTCGGACACCACTGAGTGTTTGACACACACAGGATCACATCTCTTTCAGGATCTTGGTATTCATGATCGCAGATCCATTCCAGGCTTCCTTTCATGCTCTAATGAGCAGACACCTCTATATCTTGGTTCCTTTCATAGTTTAACTGCAAAGCAGATCCTCCTACTTCCTCGTGGCAGTAGCACCTCCCCTGTGCTATCTTCAGGAAAACTTATGAAGCCATTCCTGGCATCAGTGCCCCCCACTCTTGTCCCTCTTTCTTTCTTACACTGAGCTAACCTTCTTCAGAAGTAGAGCCTCACTTTCAGTGGTAGCTCCTATGAAATGGCAAACTGTTTTGCATCACATATACATTAAATAACCTGTGAGTGTAAATCCCTCTCCTAGGCCTTTGTATGTCAACCTTTTAAACCTTAGTTATATAAATTGTAAATAGAACTTAAAACTATTTCCTTCTTAATACAACTCCTTGCATCAGCAGGCCATGAAGACCAGAAAGAATTGATTATAATCCTAAATTCATAAACCATTATTTTGCTTATGCAAAGAGTCTAGGCATACATTTCTAAATCTTTCTGTGCAATTGTTAAGAATGAGTGGGAAAAAAAAAAGAAATAATAAGGTATTGCTTACTCCTCTCCAGGTGTCCTGATGTCTTCCTATAGAAAATCAACTATACTGAAACAATTGACCAATTCCAAATTCACAGTTCTCAGGAAATATTAAGGGAAGAGTAATGCAAGGTGAGCTAGCCACTGCTTCCTCTTGCAGACCTAGACACAGCTCACCCAGCACCTATGTCAGCTGAGAGGTCAGCCTACCGTTACATGTTTATTGATCAGTATTCATTAGAGACATCATTACCTCTGTTGGAATGACCAGAGCCATTTGCAAAGCCACATTCTTTAGGAAGTATACTTGGGTGATTATTATATGCATTCAATTTTGAGAACCATGACTTTGTAACCTTTACTAAATTTCTCCTTTAATCTATGGCCATACCACTTTGAATGCACCCAATCTTGTCTAAATTTCTTCTTTACGTTTCTTCCCTGCCTCTCTCTTTCTGCTCTTCAATTGATCATAGCTTATTCTTCCTCTTCCTCTTATCCTGCCACAAAAGTCACAGATATTAGTTATACAAACCATTTTTAATTTTATCTGCTGCCTGCTCCTTTGCTTCTTCTGACCCATCTGTGGATGGGAACCACACTGTCACTTCTGAAACAATTACAATCAGTTTGGGAACCTCAGTGCCACAAACCCTAAACAGGTGACAAAGTGATGTAGCTAGATGATCCATAAGACCATCCTGGCCAAGCAGGAGTCCACCAAAGAAATCCAGGGATTCTTTGCTATAGCTTTGGGTTGTAAGAGTTGTGGGTACAAAAGACATGTGGAGATCTTATATCCAAGCCCTTTGTTTTGCATGAATGAGGAATCGGTGTAGATGCTCATGAATATAATAAGAGAATTATCCCTTATGTAGATAGCATCTGAAAAAAATGGTGGATGTTGATGCTGCTTCATATTAGGAAAATTTTTTAAGCTATAAAATGTACATTTGTTTGTGTAAGAGTGATGCTAATTACTGTCATTGATATTTGCTATTTATAGTACTTGCCTAATTGCTATGTAGAATAATATTTACTATGTGTATCATAATTATGCATTATTTTCATTTTCATTAGTTTCTACATTTCTTAAGGGCAGGAATAAAAGTCTTCCATATTTCTGTACCCTCCAGCCCACTATGACAGTAGCTTACATATTGTACATTTTCAGTAAAATGGTTAATGAATTAATTAATGTTTACATTTTACTCCTGTTAGATTTGTGCATATACATGTTTACACAAATGACCCCAATAAATCATCTGATCTCTCTCTACCACAGACACAAGCATACCTTTCCTAGTATTCTTGGGACTATCAGAAATAGAGGATGGAGTCTTTACTGTATAGCTATTATCAAGAAGAGATAGAGAGAAAGAAGAGGAACACAGAGAGGAAGAGAATGGAAGAACAGGAGGAAGAAGAAAAGAATGAACTGTTACGCTGGACTTGTAATTGACAGAATGTGTAAAACAACCATTACTGAGCATGTAAGTCACCAAGACGAAACCAAAAGTCTTGGTGACCACAGCTGTGTGTGTCCTTCCATCACAGCCAGTTCCTGCTTCTTTCTCAGATTAGAATGTGAGACATGGTAGTGTTTTTATTTCTCTGTGCAGGCCAGACTGTTTATCACCTTCCTCCTAAAGCACTGCATATGCCATTTAAATCTGTCTCAAGATCCACACTGCATACACTTTAGAGGTGCGTGTGTTCCTTCCTTCTCTAGAAACAGTCTTTCACAAGTTTTAAGTGCCAGATCTTAGAAGGAGAAAAATAATTGTAGATGAATAAGGAGAGGGACACACACACACACTTTCTCTCTCTCTCTCTCTCTCTCACACACACACACAGAAAATCAAAACCAAAAATGCCTTAACCATACCCTGATTCATTCCAGAAAACATCATCAAGTGTTCTGTGAACTGCCTCTTATGTACCTTTCAGAAATTTAATAATGTAGTTGTTGGTTAACCAGTATCTCTAATTCATGTGGAAATTGAGCTACAAATATCCTTTGTTGAAAATTATAATTATCTTTTCCTTTATCTCTTGTCGCTACCACCCTTAATTTGTCTCTAATTTTGAGACCAAGATCCATGGCATTCAACCTTCTCTCAAATCTATTAATTTCCCAGTGACTCCCAATTTCTTTATGTTTGCACCTCCCATGAAGCATGACCCTGAGTTTTATTGTTGCTTGATTAGAAGATCAACTCTAGTAATGGATATTTAGGCTTCAGAGGTTTTGCCCACATAATGTGACTTTCTTTCTTATAACTCTTAAAAAATGAATAAATAAAAGAATATTGCTCAAGACTCTCTTTTCCAATCAGGGAAAATTGACTTTAGTTACCTTAGCAACCAGAATGTCAGTCATCCTCTCCTTGTGCCAAATCCCTTTAGAATTCGCAGGAAGCAACATTTTAAAAATAGAATTATTTCTATTCTATTTAACTTCTAGAGTTTGTTAAAAAAAACAAACTTCCTACTTATTTGAATGCTTTCTTAAAGAAGCCAATCTGTTTCTTCCTAGTGAATATATTAAATTTAGTGTGTACACAAAAATTTTCATCTGTATGTGTGTGTAAATTCTGTAAATATATATTATACTCACTGATAGATATAGATAAAGCATTATGAAATTTAGAATTAGGATAATTCAATGACTTAGTGATAACATTAGAATGCAAATTGCCTGACTATAAGAAAATACATCTTTGAGATGTATGCAGGTATACTGAACCTCATCAGTGGTGGATATACTTTTTGTTCCCAACTTGGTAGGTAAAATAGTGATATTAGATTGTGGGTTTTTTTAAACATTTGTTCAATTTCTAGTAACTCATTTTAAAAATTTATCATTGTTATTTCTATGTATCAGATATTAAAATTATGTAATTTTATTAACTGAAAAATGCTTAATTATAATGTTTTTTCCTAAATATTTCCTATTTTCACTTACTATTATGAGAATCATTTTTTTCTCATAATTTTAACTAGTCTTCTAAATTTTTATTGGCCATTTAAAATTCTTTTTTTTGCAATTTCCTTGTACACATGCTTTGACATTTTCTGTGTGATTTATATATTATGTATTCTCACTATGAATTCTTCATTGACTATATACATTTCAAATGTGTTGTAGACAGTGACTTGGCCTTTTTGTTTGTTTAGGGTATCTTTTCTGTACAGAAGTTTTAAAGTTTTATATGTATGAATTATGCAGTATGTTTTATTAAGATGTGTTCATTTTTGCATGTTGTTTAAGAAATTCTCCTCTACTTCCAAGGCTGAAAGTTATTGTGCTAAATTTTATTCTAAATGTTTTAAGGTTTTCTTCTGTTGCATGTCCTTGATCTACTCAAAATTTATTCCAAATCCTAAAAGATGATGCTGTGAAAGTGCTGCACTCAATATGCCAGCAAATTTGGAAAACTCAGCAGTGGCCACAGGACTGGAAAAGGTCAGTTTTCATTCCAATCCCTAAGAAAGGCAATGCCAAAGAATGCTCAAACTACCAAGTAATACTCAAAGTTCTCCAAGCCAGGCTCCAGCAATATGTGAACCGTGAACTTCCTGATGTTTAAGCTGGTTTTAGAAAAAGCAGAGGAACCAGAGATCAAATTGCCAACATCTGCTGGATCATGGAAAAAGCAAGAGAGTTCCAGAAAAACATCTATTTCTGCTTTCTTGACTATGCCAAAGCCTTTGACTGTGTGGATCACAATAAACTGTGGAAAATTCTGAAAGAGATGGGAATACCAGACCACCTGATCTGCCTCTTGAGAAATCTGTATGCAGGTCAGGAAGCAACAGTTAGAACTGGACATGGAACAACAGACTGGTTCCAAATAGGAAAAGGAGTACAGAAGGCTGTATATTGTCACCCTGTTTATTTAACTTATATGCAGAGTACATCATGAGAAATGTTGGACTGGAAGAAATACAAGCTGGAATCAAGATTGCTGGGAGAAACATCAATAACCTCAGATATGCAGATGACACCACCCTTATGGCAGAAAGTGAAGAGGAACTAAAAAGCCTCTTGATGAAAGTGAAAGTGGAGAGTGTAAAGGTTGGCTTAAAGCTCAACATTCAGAAAATGAGGATCATGGCATCTGGTCCCATCACTTCATGGGAAATAGATGGGGAAACAGTGGAAACAGTGTCAGACTTTATTTTTCTGGGCTCCAAAGTCACTGCAGATGGTGACTGCAGCCATGAAATTAAAAGACGCTTACTCCTTGGAAGGAAAGTTATGACCAACCTAGATAGCATATTCAAAAGCAGAGACATTACTTTACCAACAAAGGTTCATCTAGTCAAGGCTATGGTTTTTCCTGTGGTCATGTATGGATGTGAGAGCTGGACTGTGAAGAAGGCTGAGCGCCGAAGAATTGATGCTTTTGAACTGTGGTGTTGGAGAAGACTCTTGAGAGTCCCTTGGACTGCAAGGAGATCCAACCAGTCCATTCTGAAGGAGATCAGCCCTGGGATTTCTTTGGAAGGAATGATGCTAAAGCTGAAAGTCCAGTACTTTGGCCACCTCATTCGAAGAGTTGACTCCTTGGAAAAGACTCTGATGCTGGGAGGGATTGGGGGCAAGAGGAGAATGGAACAACAGAGGATGAGATGGCTGGATGGCATCACTGACTCGATGGACATGAGTCTGAATGAACTCCGTGAGTTTGTGATGGACAGGGAGGCCTGGCGTGCTGTAGTTCATGGGGTCACAAAGAGTCAGACACGACTGAGCGACTGATCTGATCTGATCTGATGAAGTACTGATTTTGTTGTTTGTTGTCATATAGACAATTCATTTGTCCAGTTCTACTTCTACTCTATCTCCCTAGAAATTAATAATGTTTCCTCTTCACTTATCAGATTTTATTGCATACAGAAGTATTCCTTAGCTTTATCTACTATAATAACTCTTCCAGTTAACCCCCAAAGCAATAACACACTGTTTCAATTGCTGAAAATATAGTAAATATTCCCTACCTTACAAAATGGCCTTGTATTAATAGTTTAAAGATTGTGTCAACACTTATTCCTTTTACTATGAAATTTCTGTCTCTGACTTTATTCATTTTCTTAACCTACTGTTAATATTTTTCATCCTGAATATATGAGCTTCCTACAAATAAAAGAAATTAGCTATTGTCTTTCATAGAATTTAAAGATTTTAATTTCATTGCTGTTGGTCTGTAAACTTAGTTTTTTATAGTTTTGCCAAACATAAGATCTTAAGATTTTGCTTATTTTAAATATGAAATCAATCTTGTTTATTTCTTAAAGACTTCTGGGATAAATGAAAACATCTAACAATATTTAATGACATATTTCTCAATGATCCACAAAAGATTCTCAAAATAATAGCTTTTCCCATGCTTATGACAAATTATATTGTATGATACTCCATTCTTGCTTTTACCCTCATTCAATTTTCATTATATATATTAAATTTTGAGTCATCTACTGAACTGAATTTAACATATTTTACTATATACTTTTATATTCAAGAATAGACCTTGATTTTGTGCTCAATTTTACAATTATATATCCAGCAGTTATTTATACTTAAAGTTTTATAGTAAATTATTTTCTCATTCAAAAAATATTTTAAAAATTTCTTTAGAAAATGTACTTGTTTGCCTATTGCATTTGCACACGATGAAGAGCGTGGCTGAGTATATAATTTCCAAGTTATGAACAACTTCATCTTGAAAATTCTTACAGATTGATGTGTTTCTTCAGGTAGCCTTGTATTGTAAGTCTGAAGTTTATTTTGTTTTGCTTTTTGTATTATTGCTAATAGTATTCAAGGCAATGTTTAAAAATTTTCATCATTGTGATTGAAAAAGAAAAAAACAAAATAATCTAGGTAAAGTGAAAGAGTTAATCACTCAGTCATGTCTGACTCTGCAACCCAATGAACTGTAGCCCACTAGGCTCCACCGTCCATGAAATTCTCCAGGCAAGAATACTGGAGTGGCTTGCCATTTCCTCCTCCAGAGCATCTTCCCAGTCCAGGAATCACATGCAGGTCTCCTGCATTGTGGGAAGATTCTTTACTATTGAGCCACCAGGGAAGCCCAATCTAGGTAAAGGCTCATTTTATTAATTTAGGACAAACTGAATGAATCCTTAAATTGTAGCTTGGTCCCTTTTCTTCAGTTTGACCATTATTTTTCTCCTTTGATTATTTCCTCTCTTCCAATTTTTCTGGCTTTGTTTTTTCACAAATACTTGTATATCTTTAAGTTGCATTTCCTCTCCCTTGCAACTATATTTATGCTCTTCTACTACTGTTTTCATCTGTTCATCCTTTCACTCTGCATTTTCAGAGGGAATCACCAGTTTGTCTTTTGCATATGTGATCTATTGCCATAAGTCTATTCCAACTATTTTCTTTTTATTGTTTTGCAGTCTTTTCTTTCAACAGTTGGTTTATTTTAGTCACTTTGCATCTTAGCAGCTTTTTGCTATACTTCTCCCATTCATAAAGATCAGATCTGTTTCTCTACAGACCTCAATTAAGGATCTTATTTTTTTTCACTGATGTTATTCTGTTTATAAACTATTTTTCTGGGGACTTTCTTGGTGGTCCAGTGGTTAAGAATTTGCCTCCCAATGCAGGGGGTGTGGGTTCAATCCTTGGTCTGGGAGCTAATTCAATAAATACTTTTAAAAATGGTCAACATCAGAAAAGAACATTTTTTTAAAAAATGTGGACCAGTTGTTAAAGCCTTTATTCAATTTGTTATAATATTGCTTCTGTTTTTTATTTTTATTTTGGCCATGAAACGTGTGAGATCTTAGCTCCCTGACCAGGAATCAAGCTAGCACCCCCAGCACTGGAAGGCAAAGTCTCAACCACTGGACTGCCAGGGAAGTCGCCACGAAAAAAGAAAAAAATAATCTTAAAAAAAAAAAGGAAGCAAAAAAACCCCTGTTTTTCTAAGACACATTCTTACTTTGGGTTTGCTGGTCTATACATCAGTTCCTCTTATGTTGTATTTTGTATTATGTTTTCCAAAATTTCAGTGTGCTTTTATTTATTTATTTTTATGTTGCTTCATCCTTGGTGATATTTCTAGACACACTTTGCATTTGCCAGAATATTGAGGGAAAGGGGGCAAGGTTACGGTCGTTAGGTCTTTCCAATGGCCTCTATGCTGCTAGTGTCTCACTACTATCAGAGGCAAAGGAGGGCACACGCAATCCCTCAATAAATCATGATGTCTAGCACACTTTATTTGGTGAGAGTCGACCACTGCTTCTGTAACTGCTACCATGTCCTCTGGGTAAGAGAATCATAAGCTTATGGTGATCTCTGTGTCAAGCAAACAATAAAAAGCCACTCTTCCCAGCATGCACTGCTCTTCAGACAATTTCCATCCCTACCCTTGCTTTTTACCCTTTCTGTTAAATGATAAAGGATTCTCATACATAAATGACATTACCTGCCCTTACTCCCACCCCTATTTCTTGATATGCTGAATATTGACAGCCCTGGTCTCTGAACGAATGCAAAAAAAAAACACACCAAACAGTCCACTAATGAAAGAACAGGCATTGGATGCCTGCCTTGTCCTGCTCATCATGTGCATCTTATGATATTTGGAGCCTGGGTTTGTGTGTCCTAAACTTGGGAACATTAAGCTGGTAAATTCTATAATCTTCCCATCTTTTCAGTAACCTTGAAAAGGATTTGGCTAGATCAGAATGCTTCACTTAATGTTATAGTGCAAAGGCCCATTCTTAAATCAGCCCCCATCAATAAACCAGCTAAGAAATAATGTCAGCAAATTTGGAAGACTCAACAGTGAACACAGGACTGGAAAAGGTCAATTTTCATTCCAATCCCAAAGAAAGAGAGTACCAAAGAATGCTCAAACCACTGCACAATTGCACTCATCTCACATGCTAGTAAAGTAATGCTCAATATTCTCCAAGCCAGGCTTCAGCAGTACTTGAACTATGCACTTCCAGATGTTGAAGCTGGTTTTAGAAAAGGCAGAGGAACCAGAGACCAAACTGCCAACATCTGCTAGATCATCAAAAAAGTAGAGTTCCAGAAAAACATCTACTTCTGCTTTATTGACTATGCCAAAGCATTTGACTGTGTGGATCACAATGAACTGTGGAAAATTCTGAAAGAGATGAGAATACTAGATCACCTGACCTGCTTCTTGAGAAACCTGTATGTAGGTCAGGAAGCAACAGTTCAAACTGGACATGGAACAACAGACTGGTTCCAAATAGGAAAAGGAGTATGTCAAGGCTGTATATTGTCACTCTGCTTATTTAACTTATATGCAGAGTACATCATGAGAAACGCTGGGGTGGATGAAGCACAAGCTGGAATTAAGATTGCCAGGAGAAATATCAATAACCTCAGATATGCAGATGATACCACTCTTATGGCAGAAAGTGAAGAGGAACTAAAGAGCCTCTTGATAAAAGTGAAAGAGGAGAGTGAAAAGGTTGGCTGAAAGCTCAACATTCAAAAACTAAGATCACGGTGCCTGTCCCATCACTTCATGGCAAATAGTGGAAACAGTGGCTGACTTTATTTTTGGGGGCTCCAAAATCACTGCAGATTGTGATTGCAACCATGAAATTAAAAGACGCTTAGTCCTTGGAAGGAAAGTTCTGACCAACCTAGATGGCATATTGAAAAGCAGAGACATTAATTTGCCAACAAAGGTCCATCCAGTCGAAGCTATGGTTTTTCCAGTAGTCATGTATGGATGTGAGATTTAGACTACAAAGAAAGCTGAATACCAAAGAATTGATGTTTTTGACCTGTGGTGTTGGAGAAGACTCTGGAGAGTCCCTTGGACTGCAAGGATATCCAATCAGTCTATCCTAAAGGAGATCAGTCCTGGGTGTTCATGGAAGGGCTGATATTGAAGCTGAAACTCCAATACTTTGGCCCCCTGATGCAAATAAATGACTCATTGGAAAAGACCCTAATGCTGGGAAAGATTGAGGGCAGGAGGAGAAGGGGACGACATAGGATGAGATGGTTGGATGGCATTACTGACTCAATGGACATGAGTTTCAGTAAATTCCGGGAGTTGGTGATAGACAGGGAGGCCTGGCGTGCTATGGTTCATGAGGTCAAAAAGAGTTGGACATGACTGAGTGACTGAACAGAATTGAACTGAAGAAAAAATATATCAGCATTGACAATTTATTCTTAACTTTAGTTTATAATTCTCTTGTCATTAAAAACAATTTTATGAATTGAATGAAATATTTTATTTTAAAAATGTTCAAGGAGTTATAATAGGCAGAATGTGTTAATATGGAAAATAAACAGTTTATTAATAAAAAATTTTAAAAATAGGTCATTGCTATTTTATACTTAACACTGAATTGACAAAACTTGAAGCTTCCTACAAAAAGAAATTATAAAATTGTCCTGTTTACACGTCAGTGAAGAAAAGCCATTGCAATATGTGAGCTTTCTGTGAAGGATCACGCTAAATTGTGAGTCCACAGGAAATAAGTTTTTTTCAAAGTATGACCTGGATATCTCTGACAAGCTTTGGCTATTACCTAGAAGGTGTGCTTATCCATGTCTGTACTGATTGTGTGAATTAATGTGTGTGTTATTGAAAGCGGTGCAATAATCCCCATTAATTCTGGTGGCATTTTTTTTAAAATAACAAGGGAGAGCAGGTGGAGTAAGTTTTCTACAGACTACAAATTGGAAATCACTATTGAAAGGGCATATTGGGATATGTGAGTTGTTTGACAATGATGAGGTATATTATAAAAAGATATTCCTCAGAAACAGAATGTTTAGAGATGTGATGGAAATAACATAGAGTCAGAGATATTGAAAATTGAAAGTCACTCAGTGGTGTCCAACTCTGTCTCCAGACCAGAATACTGGAGTGGGTAGCCTTTCCCTTCTCCAGGGATCTTCCCAATCAAAAGATCTAACCCAGGTCTCCTGCATTGTAGGTGGATTCTTCGCCAACTGAGCTACATGGACTTCACAAGATGGTCAATACTGAAATCAGATTGACTATATGCTTTGCAGCCAAAGATGGAGAAGCTCTATACAGTAAGCAGAAACAAGACAAGGATCTGACTGTGGCTCAGATCATGAACTCCTTATTGCCAAATTCAGACTGAAATTGAAGAAAGTAGGGAATACCACTACAACATTCAGGTATGACCTAAATCAAATCCCTTACGATTATACAGTGGAAGTGAGAAATAGATTCAAGGGATTAGATCTGATAGACAGAGTGCCTGAAGAACTATGGACAGAGGTTTGTGACATTGTCCAGGAGGCAGTGATCAACACCATCCCCAAGAAAAAGAAATGCAAAAAAGCAAAATGGCTGTCTGAGGAGGCCTTACAAATAGCTGAGAAAAGATGAGAAGCTAAAGGCAAAAGAGAAAAGGAAAGATATACCCATCTGAATACAGAGTTCCAAAGAATAGTAAGGAGAGATAAGAAAGTCTTACTCAGTAATCAGGGCAAATAAATAGAGAAAAATTATAGAATGGGAAAGACTAGGGATCTCTTCAAGAAAATTAGAGATATCAAGGGAATATTTCATGCAAAGATGGGCACAATAAAGGACAGAAATGGTATAGACCTAACAGAAGCAGAAGATATAAAGAAGAGGTGGCAAAAATACCCAGAAGAAAGAGGTGGCAAGAATACCCAGAAGAACTATACAAAAGAGATCTTCATCACCCAGATAAGAATGATGGTGTGATCACTCACCTAGAGCCAGACATCCTAGAATGCAAAGTCAAGTGGGCCTTAGAAAGCATCACAATGAACAAAGCTAGTGGAGGTGATGGAATTCCAGTTGAGCTATTTCAAATCCTAAAAGATGATGCTGTGAAAGTGCTACACTCAATATGCTAGCAAATTTGGAAAAAAACTCAGCAGTGGCCACAGGATTGGAAAAGGTCAGTTTTCATTCCAGTCCCAAAGAAAGGCAATGCTAAAGAATGTTTAAACTACTGCACAATTGCACTCATCTCACACGCTAGTAAAGTAATGCTCAAAATTCCCCAAGTCAGGCTTTAAGAGTAAGTCAACTGTGAACTTCCAGATGTTCAAGCTGGATTTAGAAAAGGCAGAAGAACCAGAGATCAAATTGCCAACATCTGTTGCATCATCGTAAAAGTAAGAGGGTCCCAGAACAATATCTATTTCTGCTTTATTGACTATGCCATAGCCATTGTCTGTGTGGATCACAACGAACTGTGGAAAATTCTTAAAGAGATGAGAATGCCAGACCACCTGATCTGCCTCTTAAGAAATCTGTATGCAGGTCAGGAAGCAACAGTTAGAATTGGACATGGAACAACAGACTGGTTCCAAATAGGAAAAGGAGTACGTCAAGGCTGTATATTGTCACTCTGCTTATTTAACTTATATGCAGAGTACATCATGAGAAGTAATGCGATGGATGAAGCACAAGCTCGAATCAAGATTGCCGGGAGAAATATCAGTCATCTCAGATATGCAGATGACACCACCCTTATGGCAGAAAGTGAAAAAGAACTAAAGAACCTCTTGATGAAAGTGAAAGAGGAGAGTGAAAAAGTTGGCTTAAAACTCAACAATCAGAAAACTAAATCATGGCATCAGGTCCCATCACTTCATGGCAAATAGATGGGGAAACAGTGGAAACAGTGACAGACTTTATTTTCTTGGGCTCCAAAATCATTGCAGATGGTCACTGCAGCCATGAAATTAAAAGATGGTTGCTCCTTGGAAGAAAAGTTCTGACCATCCTAGACAGCATACTACAAAGCAGAGACATTACTTTGCCAACAAAGGTTCATGTGGTCAAAGCTATGGTTTTTCCAGCAGTCATGTATGGATGTGATAGTTGGACTATAAAGAAAGCTGAGCACCAAAGAATTGATGCTTTTGACCTGTGGTGTTGGAGAAGACTCTTTAGAGTCCCTTGGACTGGAAGGAGATCCAACCAGTCCAATCTAACAGAAATCATTCCTGGGTGCTCATTGGAAGGACTGATGTTGAAGCTGAAACTCCAATATTTTGGCCACCTGATGTGAAGAAGTGACTCATTGGAAAAGACCCTGATGCTGGGAAAGATTGAAGGCAGGAGGAGAAGGGGATGACAGAGGATGAGATGGTTGGATGGCATCACCGACTCGATGGACTTGAGTTTTAGTAAACTCTGGGAGTTAGTGATGGACAGGTAGGCCTGGTGTGCTGCAGCCCATGGGGTCGCAAAGAATCAGACTGTGCAACTAAACTGAATTGAACTGAGAGATATTCAATTTTCAGCCCTTCCTTTTTTCTAATAATACAGGGTTAAAATATATTGTATCAATCCCCCAGAAGCCTCTCTTCTGTATGTGGTGGCCATCACTTGTAATGTGATAAGAGCTTTGAGAGCACTCAGTTAATGGTTCAAATGGAGTAGCTAGCCAAGTGGTCAGCATCAATACACAGGAATTCACAAGTCCAGCCAGCTGGATGAGGGCTTGGTAGAGCAAAAAGAATTGCATGTTCAGAAACAAGGAGGTGAAACAGTGTTTTCCTCATGGAATTGAAGAAGGTAGGAAATCCTAGGGAAATAGTGAAAGAATAAATTAAGGGAAGCTGGTGAGATGCCATATATATCATGCAATCAAGATGGCAGTAGTCAAAGTAGCAAAAATCTATAAACCATTAGATGTCCGTTAATAAGAGAATAGATAGATGGCTTGCATATTCATCCAATGGAATGACACAGGGTAAGGAAAAGGCAGTTATGTGCATGGACGTGGATAAATTGCATCCAGATAAAGTTGAATGAAAAAACAAATCAGAATCTGGCAAAGAGTGGATATAGTTATATGTATAACCTGTATGTATAATTATATGTATACCTGAAACTAACACATTAAATATATATTTAAAATAAAAGAGGGCTTCCCTGGTAGCTCAGATGGTAAAGAATCTGGCTGCAATGCAGGAGACCCCAGTTCAATCCCTGGATCAGGAAGATCCTCTGGAGAAGGGAATGGCAACCCATTCCAGCGTACTTGCCTAGAGAATTCTGTAGACAGACCATGGGGTCGCAAAGAGTCGAACACGACTGAGCGACTCACGTTTCCCACTAAAATAAGAGAATAAGAAACTCACTTATCAGGAGAATTGTTATCTCCAGGTTTCCCCGAAGAGGGAAGGGGTTAGACCATGGGGCAAGGGGTTGTTTTCCAAGGTTATTGGTCTTATTCTACATCCTAGAATCAGCTTCCCTGGTGACTCAGAGGGTAAAGAGTCTGCCTGCAATGCAGGAGACTCAGGGTTCAATCCCTACATTGGGAAGATCCCTTGAGGAGGAAATGGAAACCCACTAGAGTATTCTTGTCTGGAGAATCCAAGGGACAGAGTAGCCTGGCGAGCTTTAGTCCATTGGGTCACAAAGATTCGGACAAGAGTGAACAGGCACCCACTACATTTTAAACTGACAGCTACTCAGGTATTAATTTTGTTTATATTATTATGTACATATGTATTACACTTTGGGGTATCTATTTAAAATTCAATCAAAAAAATAAAAATCATTCTTGTCCTAAACTTACCCAAATTAGCGTTTATTGTTACTATTAGCACTGTACCAAATTGGCGTTTACTATGTCAAGGAAAAGTGACTTATTGAGAGCTTCTAATTTTCACTACAATAGAAATATTAATTGTTAAAAGTCTTTTGATGACCAGAAAGTTAAGCTGAAGGTTCAAAGGTTCAAGAGATTTTTTTAAAGCCTTTTCTTTTTAAACTAGAAATAAAGAAGTGAAGGGAAAAAACCCTCAAGTGTCAAAGCTGGCAGAAGCCAGTGGCTGAGGACTCGAAAGCCCTTGATTGTATTGTGGGTTCATTGCTTTGGTCACAGAGGAGGCTTCACCTTTTCCATTTAACGGACAGAGCAAATGTAAATTTGTTCCCGATCACAATACACCCAGCATTAAATTTAGTAAGAGAAAATTGCACTAAGAGCTGAATTTTAGGCTTAACTTTCTGACACTCTCTTTTCTGTATGGAATTGATCAGCTCAAACCGAGCACTCACGACTGGGACAATGACACAGTCTGCTGTGGCCTTGTTCTAAATGTTAGCAGTGCCAGAGCCCACTCTGACACTAATTTTACAGCCGCTGTTCCCTCTGATTGTCTATCAGGACCTACCATTTTTTCTTGGCTTCCCTGGGAGCAAGGCAACTTGTGGGACAAAGTCCGTTTGGGATTAATCATGGCGATTTCCCAGCTAGCCCTGTGCAAGTGAAATAGACTGTCCTCAGAATGAAGAGGACAGAATTATTTGAAGAAAGTGTGAAAATGTTAAACGTGGTCCTGTCTTACCAGCTTTGGCAGAATTCTTTCCTGATGTTGTTGAATCATTTTCCTGTTTTTTTTTTTTTTTTTCAATCCCTATAGAAATAGAATTATGCGAATGGTTTTTTCCATTTTTCCGAAAGAACTAAACTTAACCTCATTTATTTGTTAAATTATATTTACAAAATATTCTCAGGGACTTCCCTGGGCGGTCTAGTGGTTAAGACTTGCCTTCCAATGCAGTGGGTGTGGGTTCTATCCCTTATCTGAGAGCTAAAATCCCCGTACATGAAACATAAGCAATATTTTAACAATTTCAACAAAGACTTAAAAAAAAAGTTCACAGAAAAAGAAAGTTTTTTTTTTTTTTTTTAATGTTTTCAGTAGCACAGTGAGAATGACATGTTGTACCCAAAATTGATTTTTGGACTAGAATCAAATTCCTGATGTGTGCTTCATTATACTCACTGCGACAGTTTTTGTATCACTGGCACAAAACTGTCCCCATCGACTTCAGTATGTTTTTTCTCTTAGAAAACTGTCACTCCAAGCTCTCCTAACTAAATCATTTTGTCTTTACAGATAAAGATCTCCTAGGCTTAAAGTACATGGTCCTGGATTGGCCAAAAAGATTGTTTGGGCCATTTTTAACCCAAACGAAATTTTTGACCAACCCAATATATGAAATTAAAAGATGCTTACTCCTTGGAAGGAAAGTTATGACCAACCTAGATAGCATATTCAAAAGCAGAGACATCACTTTGCCAACAAAGGTTCTTCTAGTCAAGGCTATGGTCTTTCCTGTGGTCATGTATGGATGTGAGAGTTGGACTGTGAAGAAGGCTGAGCGCCGAAGAATTGATGCTTTTGAACTTTGGTGTTGGAGAAGACTCTTGAGAGTACCTTGGACTGCAAGGAAATCCAACCAGTCCATTCTGAAGGAGATCAACCCTGGGATTTCTTTGGAAGGAATGATGCTAAAGCTGAAAGTCCAGTATTTTGGCCACCTCATGCGAAGAGTTGACTCATTGGAGAAGAGTCTGATGCTGGGAGGGATTGAGGGCAGGAGGAGAAGGGGACGACAGAGGATGAGATGGCTGGATCGCATCACTGACTCGATGAATGTGAGTCTGAGTGACCTCCAGGAGTTGGTGATGGACAGGGAGGCCTGGCGTGCTGCGGTTCATGGGGTCACAAAGAGTCGGACACGACTGAGCGACTGATCTGATCTGATCTGATTCCTAATAGGATGGGACTAAGAGCTAAGACTGAAAGTTAGGAATGGTATTAAGGGAAATTGTTGCGAGTCCCTTCATTATAAAAAATGAAAGGTAAAATTATACAGATACTAAGTAACTTCATTGGCGATGAATTAAAAGTGAGAAAAAAGGTTCACACTGGAATGCAAGGGAGGAACATACTTAAAAGAGATAAGTATACAATCCTTTTTTCATAGGTTTATTTACTATTTCTATTCTTCATTTATTTCCCAGTGGATTTCCTGTTCATGTTCTTTACCTAACTTATTTTGGTTTGTCCATCATTTCTCCACTTAACATATCCATATACATTTTACCTTCTGGAAAGTTTACTATGTCAAGTATGCAAGTTACATTTTTTGAGTGTTATTTGTTTATGGTAGTTGTTTCCATTCCAATGTTTTTATTTTTTATTGCAGTAAATTATATAATCTTTTCTATTATGGGTAATTTGTAAAGCACTCTATTTCCTCTTTTTTTCCCATTCCATATACAGATGCCATGTCTCCTCACTTCAGTTCACTTCAGTCCCTGAGTCTTGTATGACTCTTTGCTACCCCATAGGCTGCAGCACGCCAGGCTTCCCTGTCCATCAGCAACTGCTGGAGCACACTCAAACTCAAGTCCATCAAGTTCGATGATGCCATCCAACCATCTCATCCTCTGTATCCCCTTCTCCTCCTGCCTTCAATCTTTCCCAGCATCAGGGACTTTTCCAATGAGTCAGTTCTTCACACAGGTGGCCAAAGTATTGGAGTTTCAGCTTCAACATCAGTCCTTCCAATGAACACCCAGGACTGATCTCATTTAGGATGACTGGTTGGGTATCCTTGTAGTCCAAGGGACTTTCAAGAGTCTTCTCTAACACCACAGTTCAAAAGCATCACTTCTTCCGTGCTCAGCTTTCTTTGTACTACAACTCTCACATCCATACAGGACCACTGGAAAAACCATAGCTTTGACTACATGGACTTTTGTTAGCAAAGTAATGTCTCTTCTTTTTAATATGCTGTCTAGCTAGGATGGCCATAGCTTTTCTTCCAAGGAGTAAGCATCTTTTAATTTCAAGGTTGCAGTCACCACCTGCAGTGATTTTGGAGCCCCCCAAAATAAAGTCTATCACTGTTTCCATTGTTTCCCCATCTATTTGCCATGAAGTGAGTGGACTGTAGCTCAGATCATGAATTCCTTATTGCCAAATTCAGATTTAAATGGAAGAAAGTGTAGAAAACCACTAGACCATTCAGGTATAACCTAAATCAAATCCCTTATGACTATACAGTGGAAGTGAGAAATATATTTAAGGGACTATATCTGATAGAGAGAGTGCCTGATGAATTATGGACAGAGGTTTGTGACATTGTACAGAAGACAGGGAGCAAGACCATCCTCAAGAAAAAGAAATGCAAAAAAGTAAAATGGCTGCCTAAGGAGGCCTTACAAATTGCTGTGAAAAGAGGAGAAGCCAAAAGCAAAGGAGAAAAGGAAAGATATAAGCACCTGAATGCAGAGTTCCAAAGAATAGCAAGAAGAGATAAGAAAGCCTTCCTGAGCGATCAGTGCAAAGAAATAAGGGGAAACAACAGAATGGGAAAGACTAGAGATCTCTTAAAGAAAACTAGAGATACCAAGGGAACTTTTCATGCAAAGATGGGCTCGATAAAGGACAGAAATGGTACGGACCTAACAGAAGCAGAAGATATTAAGAAGAGGTGGCAAGAATACACAGAAGAACGGTACAAAAAAGATTTTCACGACCCAGATAATCATGAAGGTGTGATTACTCCCACTCACCTGGACATCCTGGTGAGTGAAGAGCCGGATATCCTGGAATGTGAAGTCAGGTGGGCATTAGGAAGCATCACTAAAAACATAACTAGTGGACGTGATGGAATTCCAGTTGAGCTATTTGAAATTTTAAAAGATAATGCTGTGAAAGTGCCGCATTCAATATGTCAGCAAATTTGGAAATCTCAGCAGTGGTCACAGGACTGGAAAAGGTCAGTATTCATTCCAACCCAAAGAAAGGCAATGCCAAAGAATGCTCAAGCTACTGCACAATTGCACTCACCTCACACGCTAGTAAAGTAGTGTTCAAAATTCTCCAAGCCAGGCTTCAGCAATATGTGAACCGTGAACTTCCAGATGTTCAAGCTGGTTTTAGAAAAGACAGAGGAACCAGAGATCAAATCGTCAACATCCACTGGATCATGGAAAAAGCAAGAGATTTCCAGAAAAACATCTATTTCTGCTTTACTGACAATGCCAAAGTCATTGACTGTGGATCACAATAAACTGTGGAAAATTCTGAAAGAGGTGGGAATACCAGACCACCTGACCTGTCTCTTGAGAAACCTGTATGCAGGTAAGGAAGCAACAGTTAAAACTGGACATGGAACAACAGCCTGGTTCCAAATAGGAAAAAGAGTACATCAAGGCTGTAAATTGTCACCCTGCTTATTTAACTTCTATGCAGAGTACATCATGAGAAATGCTGGGCTGGAGGAAGCACAAGCTGGAATCAAGATTGCCGGGAGAAATATCAATAACCTCAGATATGCAGATAAGTGAAAAGGAACTAAAGAGCCTCTTGATGAAAGTGAAAGACGGGAGTGTGGCTGACTTATTTTGGGGGGCTCCAAAATCACTGTGGATGGTGATTGCAGCCAAGAAATTAAAAGACACTTGCTCCTTGGGAAGGAAAGTTATGACCAACATAGACAGCATACTGAAAAGCAGAGACATTAATTTGCCAACAAAGGTCCATCTAGTCAAAGCTACTGTTTTTCCAATAATCATGTATGGATGTGAGAGTTGGACTATAAAGAAAGCTGAGCACATAAGAATTGATGCTTTTTAACTGTGGTGTTGGAGATGACTCTTGAGAGTCCCTTGGACTGCAAGGAGATCGAACCAGTCTATCCTAAAGGAGATCAGTCCTGGGTATACATTGGAAGGACTGTTGTTGAAGCTGAAACTCCAATACTTTGGCCACCTGATGTGGAGAGCTGACTCATTGGAAAAGACCTTGATGCTGGGAAGATTGAGGGCAGGAGGAGAAGGGGACAACAGAGGATGAGATGGTTGGATGGCATCACCGACACAATGGACATAAGTTTGGGTGGACTCTGGGTGTTGGTGATAGACAGGGAGGCCTGGTGTGCTGCGATTCATGGGATCGCAAAGAGCTGGACATGACTGAGGACTGAACTGAACTGATGGCACAGGATGCCATGATCTTAGTTTTCTGAATGTTGAGTTCTAGGCCAACTTTTCCACTCTTCTCTTTCACTTTCATCAAGAGGCTCTTTAGTTCTTTGCTTTCTGCCATAAGGGTGATGTCATTTGCATATCTGAGATTATTGATATTTCTCCTGGCAATATTGATTCCAGTTTGTGCTTCCTCCAGCCCAGCATTTTTCATGATGTACTCTGCATATAAGTTAAATAAGCAGAGTGACAATATACAGCCTTGATGTACTCCTTTTCCTATTTGGAACCAGTCTATTGTTCCAAGTCCAGTTCTAACTGTTGCTTCTTGACCTGCATAAAGAATTTTCAGGAGGCAGGTCAATTGGTCTGGTTTTCCCATCTCTTGAAAAATTTTCCACAGTTTACTGTGATCCACATAGTGAAAGGATTTGACATTGTCAATAAAGAAGAAGTAGCTGTTTTTCTGGAACTCTCTTGCTTTTTTGATGATCCAACAGATGTTGGCAGTTTGATCTCTGGTTTCTCTGCCTTTTCTAAAACCAACTTGAACATCTGGAAGCTCACAAGTCATGTACTATGGAAACCTGTCTCTTGGAGAATTTTGGGCATTACTTTGCTAGTATGTGAGATGAGTGCAATTGTGCAGTACTTTGAGCATTCTTTGGCATTGCCTTTCTTTGTCATTGGAATGAAAACTGACCTTTTTCAGTCCTGTGGCCACTGCTGAGTTTTCCAAATTTGCTGGCATATTGAGTGCAGCATTTTCACAGCATCATCTTTGAGGATTTGAAATAGCTCAACTGGAATTCCATCAAGTTCATTAGCTTTGTTTGTAGTGATGCTTCCTAAGGCCCACCTGACTTCACATTCCAGGATGTCTGACTCTAGGTGAGTGATCATACCATCTTAGTTACCTGGGTCATGAAGATCTTTTTTATACAGTTCTGTGTATTCTTGCCACCTCTTCTTAATATCTTCTGCTTCTGTTAGGTCCATACGATTTCTTTCTTTTATTGTGCCCATCTTAGCTTGAAATGTTCCGTTGCTATCTCTAATTTTCTTTGGGAGATCTCTAGTCTTTCCCACTGTATTATTTTCCTCCATTTATTTGCACCGATCACCGAGTAAGGCTTTATTATCTCTCCTTGCTATTCTTTGGACTTCTGCATTCAAATGGGTATATCTTTCCTCTTCCTTTACCTTTAGCTTCTTATCTTTGCTAAGCTATTTGTGAGGCATCCTCATATAAACATTTTGCCTTTTTGAATTACTTTTTCTGGGGGATGGTCTTGATTACTGTCTCCTGTACAGTGTCACGAACCTCTGTCCCTAGTTCTTCAGCCACTCTATCAGATCTGATCCCTTGGATCTATTTGTCACTTCCACTGTAAAATTGTAAGGGATTTGATTTAGGTCATACCTGAATGATCTAATGGTTTTCTCTACTTTCTTCAGTTTAAGTCTTATTATTGCAATGAGGAGTTCATGATCTTAGCCACAGTCAGGTCCCGGTTTTGTTTTTCCTGTCTGTATAGAGCTTCTCCATCTTTGGCTGCAAAGAATATAATCAACCTGATTTTGGTATTGACCATCTTTTGATGTCCATGTGTAGAGTCTTCTCTTGTGTTGTTGGAAGAGGGTATTTGCTATGACCTGTGTGTTTTCTTGGCAAAACTCTGTTAACCTTTGACCTGTTTCATTTTTTACTTCAAGGCCATATTTCCCTATTACTTCTGGTATCTCTTGACTTCCTACTTTTGCATTCCAGTCCTCTATTATTAAAAGGATATGTTTTTTTGCATGTTAGTTCTAGAAGATTTTGTAGGTCGTCATAGAACCATTCAACTTCAGCTTCTTCGGCAATACTGGTTGGGCATAGACTTGGATTACTGTGATATTGAATGATTTGCCATGGAAATGAACAGAAATCATTCTGTTGTTTTTGAGATTGCATCTAAGTACTGCATTTCAGGTTATTTTGTTTACTGTGATGGCTACTCCATTTCTTCATAGGGATTCTTGCCCACAATAATAGATATAAGGGCCATCTGAGTTAAATTCACCCATTTAAGTCCATTTAATTAGCTGATTCTTAAAGCATCAGTGTTCACTCTCACCATCTCCTGTTTGACCATTTCCAATTTGCCTTGATTCATGGACCTAACATTTCAGGTTCCTTTAGAATACTGCTCTTTACAGCATCAGAGTTTACTTCCATTGTGAGTCTCATCCACAGCTGGGTGTTGTTTTTTGCTTTTGCTCCATCCCTTCATTCTTTCTGGAGTTATTTCTCCACTGATCTCCTGTAGCATATTGGGCACCTACTGACCTGGGGAGTTCATCTTTCAGTGTCCTATCTTTTTGCCTTTTCATGCTATTCATAGGGTTCTCAAGGCAGGAATACTGAAGCGATCTGCCATTCCCTTCTCCAGTGGACCACGTTTTCTCAGAACTCTCCACCATGATCCATCCGTCTTGGGTGGCCCTACACGTCATGGCTCATAGGTTCATTGAGTTACACAAGGCTGTGGTCCATGTGATCAGTTTGGTTAGTTTTCTGTGATTGTGGTTTTCATTCTGTCTGCCCTCTGATGGATAAGGATAAGAGGCTATGGAAGCTTCCTGATAGGAGAGACTGACTGAGAGGAAACTGAGTCTTGTTCTGATGGATGCCTCCTCAGCTATCCTGGAATCACTATGCAGAAGGAATATGGCATGTCTTTCTCTTTTCTTGTCTCTTTTACTTTTTTTATTTTCTTAAACTTTTAATTTTTTATTGAGGTATATCTGATTAACAATGCTGCGATAATTTCACGTGGACAGAGAAGGGACTCAGCATTACATATACACATATTCATTCTTCCCCAAACTCCCTTCCCGTCCAGGCTGTCACAGAGCACTGAGCAGAGTTCCCTGGGCTCTACAGTACGTCCCTGTTCATTATCCATTTTAAATAAAGTAGTGTGTACATGTTCGTACCAAACTCCTTATCTACTCCTTCCCCTCATCCTTTCCCCCAGCAACCATAAGTTCATTCTCTAACTCTGTGAGTCTGTTTTGTAAATAAGTTAATTTTTATTATCTCTTTTTAGATTCCACATATAAGGAATGTCATACAATATTTCTCCTGTTTGACTTCTTGTCCCTTTTAGAATGTCCCTTACACATATTGAGTTAGTCATGCTCAGTCGCATCTGACTCTCTGTGACCCCATGGGCTGTAGCCTGTTAGGCTCCTCCGTTCATGGAATTTTCTAGGCAAGAATAATGGAGTGGGTTGCCATTTCTTCCTCCAGGGAATCTTCCCAACCCAAGGATCGAACCAGCATCTCTTGCACTTCCTGCATTGGAAATTGAATTTTTCCCACTGAGCCACCTGGGAAGCCCTGAATTAGTCACCCAGTATCAAACCTTTGAATTGACTAGCTGACTTGAAACTGTGGAGCTGACTTTTACAAGTACCGAGAGAGACATTAGCAAGGAGACTGACCTTTGGTTCATGCTCATGGAAATTGGTTGATAGAATTGTCATTGTATTTTTCCATTTCCCCCCTTTTTTTCTTGATTTTTTTTGAAACGTTCATTAATTCTTAAGGAAGTACTCTTTCTCCCTTCAGAAAAATTTATTTTGCAAGAACTTAAAATAAGTAGAGCTCACAATTAGTTTCTGAGTAACTGTTAATTCGCACAGATGTAGGAGGCAGGTTTCCTACAGCTGCATGTAATTGAGTTCAGTTCATCATCAGATCTCATGGGTTACTTTAATATTTAACCCCCAAGCAACACTTTCAATGCCACCAGCTTCTCCAGACTTCAAAAGTCTAGGATGCAAAAACCCTTGTTGAGAGCTTTGAAATTTATCCTGTCAGGTGTATTTGACAATGATGACTTGAAGGGGATGCAAATCAAATCTCCTTGCAGTGATTTCTGTAATGTCTTACATTTATATGGTACAATGGCTTTGTCATAAATGCTGTGGTTGCTTACTCGCTTCAGTCCTGTCCAATTCTTTGTGACCCCATGGACTCTTTGCCCACCAGGAAATTTCATGGCATTTTCTAGGCAAGAATCCTGGAGTGGATTGCCATTCCATTCTCCAGGGAATCTGCCTGACCCGGGGATAGAACCCAAGTTTCCTTCATTGGCAGGTGGACTCTTTACTTCTGAGCCACCTGGGAAGTCCTTATATATATGAATTACTAGTATCTTTTAAACCAGCCATGGTTTCTGGTACCCAGCATGGGCTTAATACATAAATATTAAATGGGTTAATAGATGAATGTTCAAAATGAGTGCAAGGCATCTCCTTTTATTATAGACATCAGGTATTTTTAACAGACTCGTGTAGAGACAATGTGTGTAATGCCTAAGGGAAGGTTGTAACTTCTGTGATGACCTTTTCTGCTGAGCGAGACAATGCTATGAAACACTATCAGGGGCATCCTCCTACGGGCAACAGTGACCCTCCAAGCACACCATGTGGGTACCTATCTCCACTAGGTGTGTGAAGTTTTACCCCTTTTCTGAAAGGAGCGTCCTAATGCAGGGAGAAAGCACCACAAGACTGAAGGAGGAGATAATTACTAAGCAGCTGTTTTAGCGGAAGCTGATCTTAGGCCAGCAATGTCCATTTGAGAATTCTCACTGAGAGGGTTCGGTCTTGCAAATGAATTCCTCAGCAATTCCTTTTCTTTTTTTTCTTTAATCAGAAGATGATTAAGACCTGAATACAAGCACCCTAGATGATGGAACCCATTGTAAAATAGATGTTTTATTTAATTCAGGTAAGATGAGACCAACAGACCAAGAGACAATTGCCATTTTTTTTTCTTTTTAATTGGAGGATGATTGCTTTACGATGCTGTGATAGTTTCTGCTGTACAACAATGTGAATCAGTCATGCTGCTGCTGCTAAGTCGCTTCAGTCGTGTCCAACTCTGTGCGACCCCATAGACGGCAGCCCACCAGGCTCCCCCGTCCCTGGGATTCTCCAGGCTAGAACACTGGAATGGGTTGCCATTTCCTCCTCTACTGCATGAAAGTGAAAAGTGAAAGTGAAGTCACTCAGTTATATCAACTCAGCGACCCCACGGACTGCAGCCTACCAGGCTCCTCCATCCATGGGATTTTCCAGGCAAGAGCCCTGGAGTGGGTTGCCATTGCCTTCTCCATGAATCAGCCATATGTACACATATATCCCCTCCCTCTTGAGCCTCCCTCCCATGCTCCGTCTCACCCCCTAGGTCATCACAGAGCACTGGAGTCAGCAAGGCCACAAATATCTAAGTATTAGAATTCAGAAAATAAAAGACAGGGTTCATACGGACAGTAAGACAGCTTGCCATTTTAAAGCATTGTTTACTCATATCCCGAAGGAAGCCTATGAAAAAATAATGGCTACAATTTATTGGAAATATAATATACACTTGATCTTAAAGTAGTCGCCTAACATATTTTACAACAACCTGATATTAGTGTCATAAACAAAAGGCCTATATTGCCTCAAACTTTTGCAATAGTAAGAAAGAGTATATATAGTCTTTAAGAACCAAAGGGCAGAATGATGGACTGATGTGTGAAAATTATATGGAAACAGAATGCAGAGCTACATATGGAAGTCAACATAAAAGGAGTAGAACTTTCCAAAATGGAACCATGGCATATAAGATAAGGAAATCTTCATCAGAGGACACTCTAATTGCCCTATCTCACACTCGGTTCAGAGAATTCCTACACTGGCTGGAATTTTAAACCTAGGAACCCCTAGGATCAGGCTTCCCTGGTGGCTCAGATGGTAAAGAATCTGCCTGCAATGCAGGAGACCTGGGTTGGATCTCTGGGTTGGGAAGAACCCATGGAGTAGCAAATGGCAGCCCAGTTTAGTACTCTTGCCTGGAAAATTCCATGGGCAGAGGAGCCAGGCAGGCTATGTAACAGTCCATGGGGTTGCAAAGAGTCAGACATGAGTGAGCAAATGAGCACTGTGTATAAGAAAAAAATTTTAAAATGATGGAGTATGTGCAGGCATAACCTTGCTTCCATAAAACCAGACTGAAGAAATTTTAAACTGTGACAACATGTTTTAATTATTTTAAGGAAATCTGCCAAGCTTACATTTATACTTTATATTGCACTATTATTTTTAAAGATTAATTTCATTAAAACAGAAATTTGTCTTCCTCCATAAATGACCACAGCTTAATAAGTGGGAGTCTGTAATTTCATCTCAATTCATCTCATACTCAGTGGCCATGGCATTATTGCTTCTTTGAGATAATTGTCTATTGGTGGAGTGCACCACAAATATTGCTTGGATAGCAGCCTTCTAGCTTGCCTCCAGAAGGGAAAGATCTGTCCTTAAACATCTCCATGCTGCCTTAAAATCAGCAATCTATTCCCATGATTTATGGACATTACTTCCATCTCTCACCTTAAGATGTCTTTTGTACTCTGTCCTGCCTAGCAAAGTGACTAATCCATAATAAGTGCTCAATAAATATTTAATTAATGTGAAACAGCTGTATCTCTGTCTCCTTGGTAGATCTCAAAGACCAAGGGGGGAAGAACTTAACTTCCAAAGATAACGAGTGCTAGCTTACTCCATTTATGTGCTTCACCCTGGGTGATCAGCCAGGATTCCCTAACTGTACCATCGGCGTATCAGCAGAGCAGACTGGCCAAGACAAAGAGCCCTGAGACAGAATCAGGGCTGCGTCTGGCTCCCGAGTTTCAGGTAAACCTCAGAATACGGATCACAGTGCCTGAGAAGGCAGAAGCCATCCGGAACCACAGAACCCTCTGTAGGAAAACTATCACCTGCACAGGTCTCCCTTCACCTCTTTGGGACTTGGATTAACTTAAATGAGGAAGAGATCATTTGGGTTAGATAAGTTTGCTTCTGTTCATGTTATTTCCCTGGCCCCCATGCAACTTAGATCCCTGGATTTCTCCAACTTAACTCCAAAGCAAGAGTTAGAAGATGACACATAATATGCGTGATTTCACATTTCCCTCTTATTTTTATCTTCTTTTAATATCGTAATAGCCACATCATATAAGGAAGTAGTGAGAACATAAGAAAGATAAGCTTCATTTTCAATTTAGGGAAGTTCTCTTCACATTTCTCAGTCTATCATCACCTGTTCTTCTGACATTACACCCAGAAATACTGATGTAGGGTTTTCAGAATATTATTCCACTCTTATTATGATTTGAAACCTTGACTTGCTGACCATAATCAATAGACCATATACATATTCAAATTATACAAATTATAAATATTCAGTGGGAGAACATGGAGGGAAAGTTTAATTTTTTCTAAAGGATTAGTTATAGAATTGGCTTTATTTGTTAATAAAGCAATGCAAGAGTCTTGGATAATATTTGCAAAGAAATAATAACAAAAATATCTATGACTCCAGAATCCTGTTTCATACTTAACAATCTTTCAATAGATTCTAAATGATTATCTAAAGTGTCATTGCTAGAAAAAGTAAACAGAAAATGAATATAAGGACTTTCAATAGTCAAAACCAAATGTTTATTACAAGAGCAATAAAACTATATTGGATGTGGAGCCATAGGACAACCAGATTGCTTTAAAATAGAGAAAAGATCTTAAGTAAAAAAAATACAGACAATATTTCTGAATAAATTTGTGTTGTTTACAATGGCTTTTCTTTTTCCTATTTCTTCAAAGTTAGAGATTTCTTGAGAAACCTCTTACATTGACAGGAATTATTTGATAATGAAGTAAATAGTGATTATGAAAATTATAATGATGATAACCACTATATAATGTGTATTAAATACTGTAATAAACCACATTACGCCTTTCCTATATTGTAAAAGACCCTGATGCTGGGAAAGACTGAAGGCAAGAGGAGAAGCGGGTGGCAGATAACATCACCGACTCAGTGGACATGAATTTCAGCAAACTCCAGGAGACAGATAGTGGAGGACAAAGGAGTCTGGTGTGCTGCAGTCCATGAGGTTGAAAAGAGTCGGATATGACTTAGCAACTGAACAACAATGACAATTTTTCTGTACCACCATGGTTTCCTCCTCTGGAAGACTACTTTGTTGTCAGCTGAAATTATTAGCAAGTATAGTGTGGTTTCCAAATTATCTTGTATCTATCTGTTCTCTGTAAAGACAGCTTGGAGCTTCAAATATAATCAATTTCTCCTTAAATATATATTTACATATATCTATTTATGCAAATGCATATTTAGGCCTAGTGAATATGCATATATGTATGTTTTGGATTAAAAATGAGAAAAGCAATTCCATATACATTATCTCATTGAGGCTTTATAGAAACCATGTAAGACAGATTTTTTTTTCAAATAAAATCCTCTAAATTTTTATTTTTCTGCTTCTATTCATTTATAACTTCCATTTATTTATTCTTATTTAAAAGACCATTTGGATATATCTTTATGTAAAAATTAAAATTTATATGAATAAAGAGCCCCTTGATTTTACCTGCTTCCCACAGAGGGAACTATTATTATCAGCTTAAGGCTGATATTTTAATCACACCTTTCTCTACAAAGAAACAATGGTCCAAAGAGTATTGAATGTTTTCCAAAGTGTACAGAAGTTCCTTATCAGTAATAGCTCAACTCAAACCCAGATATCTGGTACAAGTTCTATCCCATTCAATAGGAGAAGGATGAAAGTTCTTAGTTTGAGAAAAGGTCAAATACTGTCACTACGTATTTGTCCTGTTGAGTGGCCAATCCACAGTCCCAAATATAGCACTAACTGGTTAGAAAATGATCTGCTTGCAGGGTTGATGCAAGTCCTGACGCTAGAGCTGAAAATGAAAAGCAAACATTTATTAAGTGTGTGACCAAGGCAAGTCAGCTAAACTCAGCAAACCTCAGTTTTTTCATCTACAGAGATAACAATGGGCTTCCCTGGTGGCTCAGTAGTAAAGAATCAGCCTGCAATGAAGGAGATGCGGGTTCAATCCCTGGGTCAAAGGCAACCCACTCCAGTATTCTTACCTGGGAAATCCCATGGATGGAGGAGCCTGGTGTGCTACAAGTCCATGGGGTTGCAAAGAGTCAGACATGACTTAGCAAATGAACAACAACAGCAACAAATTTTTCTTAACTTCCTGTGAATTGCTAGCTAGCCAAGAAGACAAGACACTGAAGTACCTTTTGTAAGAACAGGCATCAGTCCCAAAAAAGAAAAGTGGCACAGACTGAAAAACTAGGAGCTGATTAAAACACACACACACACACACACACACACACACACACACACACTTACCAAGACACAGGATAGAGAGAAGAAGAGAGAGAAATTGACACATTCCCAGATGCTCTGTGACACAAGCTGTATTTAGCCCCGCTGCTGCCTTGTGCCAGTTGATTAAGACTGGGAACATTTTCTCAAGTTGTGTGAGGGAAGCACAGCTGTCGTGTTCAGGAACTCGAGTATGAAACGTATGCTTCCTGCCAAGCTCTCATGGGGTACAAGCGCAAAGCTTCACGGAAACAGAATGGTCTTAAAAATGATTGGAAAGATTCATTCTTACTGACAGATGGAAAGTAGCAGAGGCTAGGGAAGTGTGCCTTTGTGAGCGTGCACACATGTGTATATGTGTGTGCACACCCACACTTGCACACATCCATTTGGCGAGGTGGCTGACAATAGAACTTCAAAACCAAGCCTGTTGGGCTTCTCTGCTGTTGCATCGTGTTTTCTCAAACCTATTTTTTTTTTTTTTTGAATGAATAATACTCACAGTCCTTTTGCTACAAATCATAATGGCTGAAGACTAAGGGTTTTTTCCCTGGTCTTGGCAGTTTGTAGACTTAGTCACTAAGTTGTGTCTGACTCTTTGCGACCTCATGGACTGTAGCCCACCAGGCTCCTCTGTCCATGGAACTCTCCAGGCAAGAATACTGGAGTCACTTGCCATTCCCTTCTCCAGGGGATCTTCCTAACCCAGGGATCAAACCCGGGCCTCCTGCACTGCAGACAAATTCTTTACCATCTGAGCCACCAGGGGCAGTTTGTAGAATCTGCTTCAAAAGCGTAACACAACCACATGTACAAACTCAAACAAATACACAAAAATACGGTTTTTCCATCTGCCATTATTAACTCAAAATGGCTTACCCACTCAGCTCTTATAACAAGGAAAATGGACCTGGTTTCAGTTCAAAATATATTAGGGCATTTCCCAGCAAAAGTGAAAAACAGAGATGATTTTTTCCCCCTAGATACTTCTATTCTTGGATATTTTAATCCCACCTCCCATGTGGGATGATTGCATCAGTCAAGGTAACTATGGAAACACTCAATCCCAGAGTTGATGTGCTGCCTGAAATTTAGCCAATAGCTGACTGCATCATTACCTTTTTGCTAGCAACTGGAGGTTTCAGAGGCTTGACATGTCTGATGTGGTCACTGTGATTAAAAGCCATTTTGAGGGACAGTCTTCCATTTTTCTGAACCCGTAAAGCTAACCTGGAGAACAGAAGATTGGTACTGCTGGTGTCAGAAACTATGAATATACATCTGATCTCATCCTCAGAGGCTCATCCTTGGAATAACATCTTGGCTGCTGACTGGATACCAGAGCATGGATGACTGTACTGCAGTGGCAAGACAGCAATACCTGTCAGTCCCCGGCTGTGCTAGTGGTAAAGAATTTGCCTGCCAGGAGGCATAAGAGACGTGAGTTTGATCCCTGGGTCGTGAATATCCCCTGCAGAAGAAAATGGGACCCCCTTCCAGTATTCTTGCAAGGAAATCCCATGGACAGAGGAGCCTGGTGGGCCCCATTGAATGGGGTCACAAAGAGTCAGACATGACTTACTGACTAAGCACACACACACACACACGCACACACACACACGCACACATCATATCAGTCTCATAAGCCACAAAAAGCTGGAGCTCAGGTTTGTGGATACATGCAAGCATTCCTATTTGACAACCTTCCTTTTGCAAATAGAGTAATAAATTGCATTAGTTTAAACGGAATTTGAAATATCACTTTGATTTGTAGCAAAACTAAAAATGCCCCAGCCTATGACCTATGAGCGCCGAAGAATTGATGCTTTTGAACTGTGGTGTTGGAGAAGACTCTTGAGAGTCCCTTGGACTGCAAGAAGATCCAACCAGTCCATTCTGAAGGAGATCAATCCTGGAATTTCTTTGGAAGGAATGATGCTAAAGCTGAAACTCCAGTATTTTGGCCACCTCATGCGAAGAGTTGACTCATTGGAGAAGACTCTGATGCTGGGAGGGATTGAGGGCAGGAGGAGAAGGGGACGACAGAGGATGAGATGGCTGGATGGCATCACTGACTCGATGGATGTGAGTCTGAGTGACCTCCGGGAGCTGGTGATGGACAGGGAGGCCTGGCGTGCTGCGGTTCATGGGGTTGCGAAGAGTCGGACACGACTGAGCGACTGATCTGATCTGATCTGATCTGATGACCTAAGGGGAAGGAGATATTTAAGATTCTAGGACTTGTAACTAACCCCATATCACCTGGGACAAAGATGTAGGTTAGGACTTATGAGGTTGTTGTCAATGATAAGAATATGCAAGCTTAGTGAATCTTTCAATTAAAAGCTCTATAAAGTTTTAGAAATAGCCAAACCAGAGGTAGACTGAATATTAATAAATCTGTAGGCCATCATTGTCCAAGTTTGGTTTCTGATTAACCTAATGTCCTTATCTTCCCCTTTATATACCTAGGAAAGGAAATGGTAAACTATCTCTTCATGAAAATAATATTTTGGACCCCATTAGGGGCTTCCTGGTGGCCCTGACAGTAAAGAATCTGCCTACAATGCAGGAGACCTGGGTTGGATGGCTGGGTTGGGAAGATCCCCTGGAGGAGGCTATGGCAACCCACTTCAGTATTCTTGCCTGGAGAATCCCATGGACAGAGGAGCCTGTCTGGGATCCACTCCATGAGGTCACAAAGAGTTGGATATGACTAAGTGACTAATACTCACTTTCATAATTTTTAAAACACCATATATAATATTTAAAATAAAATTACTAGGCATGTGAGTAGGCATTACCAAATAATTGATACATATGGAAGAGGAAAACAGAAAAGATCAAATAAAAGCAAGTTTGCCAGGTATTGAAAATAGCATAAGAGACTTTTGGCTAACTATAAATAATCTATGTAAGGAAATGGTCAAATAGTTGAATAGGTAGTTTAAAAGATAGAGATTGGATTGACATATACACACTACTGTGTATCACATAGATAACTAATGAGAACCTACTGATTAGTACAGGGGAATAAAAGGGAAGGTACAATGTATTTGTAGGGCATATATTAAGTTAACCTTAAAAATACATTCCAATCCAATATACAGTAGGTTCAACAAAACATAAATTTCATCTACACTGGCCAAAAAGAAAGAACAGATTTAGTTACTAAATTCAACCATAATGGAAAAGAACATGTAAAACAGTGTATATATAGATGTGTGTGTGTGTGTATAACTCGTTATTTTGCTGTACAGCAGTAACTAATACATTATAATTCTACTATACTTCAATAAAATTAAATTTAAAAACTAAAAAATAAAAAGGGAACACACACATACATACATGTATATGAATACTTTGAATAACTATATGCCACAAATTAGATAACTTAGATGAAGTGGATAAATATCATGTGAAACATTTACTAAAGCTGATTCAAGAAAACTCAACAAATCTGAATTGTCCTATAACAAGTAAGGAGATCAAATTAGTAACTTCACAACTTCCCCAAAAGTGAAAAACAAGGCCAGATGATTCTGCTGGTGAATTCTACCATATATATATATGGTCTCTTCCACACATGACCAAAGTAAAAAAAAAGCCTAGCAAACCAAATCCAACAACATATACAGCTTAACAAAGTGAGATTTATATCAGTAATAAAAGGTTTGCTTAAATCCCACTACTGGGCATACACACCAAGGAAATCAGAATTGAAAGAGACACGTGTACCCCAATGTTCATCGCAGCATTGTTTATAATAGCCAAGACATAGAAGCAACCTAGATGTCCATCAGCAGATGAATGGATAAGAAAGCTGTGGTACTTATACACAATGGAGTATTACTCAGCCATTAAAAAGAATACATTTGAATCAGTTCTAATGAGGTGGATAAAACTGGGGCCTGTTATACAGAGTGAAGTAAGCCAGAAAGAAAAACACCAATACAGTATATTAACGCATATATATGGAATTTAGAAAGATGGTAACGATAACCCTGTATGAGAGACAGCAAAAGAGACACAGATGTATAGAATAGTCTTTTGGACTCTGTGGGAGAGGGCGAAGGTGGGATGATTTGGGAAAATCGCATTGAAACATGTATAATATCATATGTGAAACGAATCACCAGTCCAGGTTTGATGCATGATACAGGATGCTTGGGGCTGGTGCACTGGGATGACCCAGAGGGATGGTATGGGGAGGGAGGTGGGAGGGGGGTTCAGGATGGGGAACACGTGTACACCCATGGCGGATTCATGTTGATGTATGGCAAAACCAATACAATATTGTAATGTAATTAGCCTCCAATTAAAATAAATAAATTTATATTAAAAAATAAAATAAGTAGCAGAAAAAATTAAATTTAAAAAAAAGGTTTGCTTAACATTCCCAAATTTACTAATATGATATATCATAGTAAGAATGAATAAAAGCCAAATGGTCATCTTAAGAGATGCAGGAAAAGCACTTGAGAAACCTAAACCCTTTCATGATTAAAATGTTCAAAGAACTGAATGGAAAAAGAAAAAAGCTCCCTCGAGTTGATTGAAGGCATCTGTGAAAAAAAAAAAAAAAGTTAATACCATACTTAATGTTGAAAGGTGTGAATTCAGGGAGGCAGAAATCATTTGGCCATCTTAGAAGTCTGCCAACTTCAGAAAACTTTACTTTTAATATCAGAAAAAGGTTAATTAACACTATTATTGCTTCTATTCAACAGGCCAGAAGCAAACCTAAATAAATGAAGAAACAAACTTTGTTTACAGAGCATTATTTGAAAGAGACCAAGTTTTCAATCCTATTTCAGTCATCAATCCTATTTCTTCTCCCTTTTCCCAACATTGAATTCATAGCTCTATTAGATATCAAGGTTTATTATAAAAGCTATAGTAACTAGTATATCATAATATTGGAACACAAGTTGACGAATAGACCCATGAAACAGAACAGAAACTCTAGAAACGTGTCTACTTGTATCGTGATGACTATTTCTGACAGCGTTGGCATTTCGGATCACTAGAAAGGGCATCCTTTAAACAATGTTTCTGAAACAAATGGATACCTCTACCAAAAATGAAGAAAGTAAAAAAAGGAAGAAGGGAGAAAGAAATCGAAGTCTTATCTCACATACAAAAATCATATTAAAAATCAGTTCCAAGTGGAGAATTTTAAAAATCCAGAAATAAAAATCACAAATATATTAAATGATAATAAAGGAATATATCTTCATTATTTCAAGATGGTAAAGAATCTATTTATTAAAGAAGAAGCAGCATTGACTATGAGTTGCATTATGTCAAAGACTTGTTCATCAAAAGACAGCATAAACTGGAAAAAAAACAATGTGCAAAGAAAATACCTTTATAATTTATACAACTGACAAAAAACACGCATTCAGGACAAAAGAAAAGTTACAAAGGGAAATAAACAAAAGATGTGAACAGGCACTTCACAAAAGTAGAAATCCAAATGACTAATAAATATGTGGGGGCGGGGGGAAGTGCTTAATTAATTAGTAATGGAGAAATGCAAATTAAAACCACAATGAGTTACTGCCAAACTGCCAGAAAGGAAAACATCTTGGGATACCATGGACTCCATGAGAGAAGTCAGAGCAAAAATAATACATATAACGTGATTTCAATAATACAGCATAAAGAACGGGTGATTGACAGATAGACAGATACATTGCTTTTTTAATGGATGCATACACAGGTGTGCTGGTTTGCAGAAACAGAAGCGTCCCTGGTGAAATCTGAAACTGGCCCTTTACATGGAAGGCAGAGAGTAATGGAAGAGTCAGCCACTGTAGACAGGTAGATGGCAGATTTAATAAGCAAGGGATCTTACCTACAAGGCTTGTCTGGGGTGGCCAGAAGATGCATAGATCTCTCACCAGCCTGCCAGAATCATAGAAGTGCATATAGACGCCTTACCTGGATTCAGTGATACACACCATCCAGATGCTTGCTCAGGATCACGTCCTTGTAAACATGGGAACAGTGAGCAAAGACTATATTCTAAGGACAGGGGATGGGCAAGGAGCCTCCCGCTGCTGGGGAACAGCTTGAGGGTCCTGTTCATACGATGGTCTCCTCCAAGATATGCAACAAGATTTTAAGAGAGAAGCAGGAAATGCTTATCACTAAATCCAGAAGTGGAGGCAGGAATTGTGCTCATGAAGAAGCATAAGGGGCAAGTTGTTTGTGATACTCTATTTTTATCTATTTCTCTGTTCAAGGAATAAAGACAGGTATCAGTTTTATATTCATGTAATTCAACTATACATATGCTTTGTTTTTCTGTACTTGTGTTCCATCATTAAAGGAAAAAAATACTTGGAGACAAAATGTATCTCTTGCTAAAATGGAGATGTTATAATGTGGAGCAGAGGTTCAAAGGTATCAGCAATATTTACACTTTTAAAGGTGGTGTTGGTAACCCATTTCTGCATATTAATATTAGCAGTTACAGCTTTTTCATATGTTTATATATATTAATATATGTAATAGATATGTTATTTTATGATTAAAAATAATAATGATCCTAACCTAGAAAAATAAAGTGCATAGCACAATCCCTGGTCTGTAATAACCACTCAAAAATTGTTAGTTGTTATTATAAATGAATAGGTAATTTAAAATATTGTGAATCTCTAAAATGGAAGATGGCAAACTACAGCTCACAGGCCAAATCTCAGTCTTGCTAAGAATGGCCATAAACAAAGAAGAGTTTTTGCATTTAAAAATTTGAGAGTAAAGTCAAAAGAATAATGTATTGTGATACATGAAAATCATATGAAATTCAAATTTCAGTGTAAAGTTTTCTGACAACACGGCACACCCAGTTGTTGGCACATCAAGCCTGTCTGCTTTCTCAGAAACCACCGACTTGAGCAGCTGTGAGGGACCATCTGGCTCACTAAGCCTAAAATATCTGCTACCTGGCCTTTTACAGAAAGTTGGCCAGTTCTGCTCAAAAATACTTTAGCCTTTCCTTTTCAAAGCCAAGCTGCCCTCTACAGTCAGAAGACTATCTTAGTGAGTGGCTCCCTCTTGGCTCAGCTGTCTGCAGAAAATCCCACTTGGGATCTGGAGGTTTGTGTGGACAGGAGCCACCATCTTCTGAACAAGGGCTGTTTTTGAAAATAGCCCGCTGCCTCCATCTGCATCCTCCACCCTCAGCTGCCACTCCAGCTACTTGGAAGGAGCACTATCTCTGAGTGCCATCAACTCGTTTCCCCTGGGGATGTTGCTTCACAGATTTGGAACAAATTGAGGAGTAAGGAAAAGTTGAAACTTGCAGGTTTGAATTCCAACACCATGGCTTATTAGGTATAAAATCATAGGACATTTGTAATCAGTTTTATGATATTTGAGCTTCTCTGATAGCTCAGTTGGTAAAGAATCCATCTGCAATGCAGAAGACCCTGGTTCGAGTCCTAGGTTGGGAAGATCCGCTGGAGAAGGGATAGACTGCACGCTACTTGGGCTTCCCTTGTGGGTCAGCCGAGAAAGAATCACCTGCAACGTGGGAGACCTGGATTCAATCCCTGTGTTGGGAAGATCCCCTGGAGAAGGGAAAGGCTACCCACTCCAGCATTCTTGCCTGGAGAATTCCATGGACTGTATATGCCATGGGTTCACAAAGAGTCAGACGCAACTGAGCAACTTTTTCACTTTGTGGTGTTTGATTTCTCCTACCAAAATGGAGCCTGTAACACACTGAAAAGAATTTTTATGAGAATTATTGATACTGTATGCAAAATTCCTGAAAATAATAGACATGCAATTAATAGAAGCTATTAGTATTCATCATCATCTATTCAGAAGGTATCAGGGTAGAGGAAAAATAGAACTCAACTGGCCTCTGTGGTAATACTAGATTTCATCTTTAAGTCCCTTAAAGATTTCAGTTGCCAGGAAATGGCACAAGAGTATAATTAATTAATTCAAGAAGACAGGGTCTCTGAGTCTCTGATCAGCTCTTTTATCATCCTAAGTGATTTACCAGCCCCTTATCCACTCTGTTCTGAATTCGGTTTTATGGGGACCCTCCCAAGGCACTTACACACCTATGCTCACATATCTCAGCTCACTTTACAATTCCTGGTGATTCTCATTGTATCTAGGGCACTCAGGTTAAGAGCCAAGGTCTCAGAAAGTTACCAAGAAAATAAAAAGTGAATTCCTTTGACAGCCGTTCACCTTTTAGGGCCATTGAAGAAGAAAGGCAGTTTCTACCTGAGGCGTGAAAGTAGAGGAGAGCCCCTGGAATTATCTGTTTATTCACATCGGAATACTTGATAATTAGGATAAAATGGGAACTTCAGAGAGTTAGAATGACTGTAATTAAGCTGAGACTGAATTCAGTTTGCTTTCAATTTAACTAGGTATAAAATTATATTATTAATGTATCGAAACATGACATAATAAATTATCGCTTGTTGCTAATTCTTTGAGTCCTGCATTAGGAGCTTTGTTTGAAAGGATTAGATTTAAATGAGAAAATTATTTCAAGATGATTTCAAACAAAGCAAGATACCATGTAGAGGAAAGTTCAAGATCCTTCTTTCTGGGGAGGTGATGGGAGGTCGGGAGGGAACTTATGATAGAAGTGGACAGCCCTGCCCCACGCGCAGGGTTAAGAGCCCCCCAGAGAATCACAGTCAAGCCGTGGCTAGGATTTGTTCACTTGGGACCATGGGGATGGAGAGATGACTCTCCTTACTAAATGCCCAAGAAGTGAGTCTAGGCATCAAGTCTATGAGATGCTTCTACATCAGTTCTTCCTTGGAGCAGTCTGGAAGAAAACATAGGCTCTCTTTGCAGTTTCTGCTCCTCATAGATCAAGGAAGGAGGGTGGTCTTTTCAGGACCGTACTATGGGCTATACTAGGAAATCATGCCAGTCAGAACAACAGCAATACTCAACCGTTCCCAGGTAACCACTCTCTGCTAGAACTTGTGCTAGAGATATTTTACGTGCACTCGCTCAGTTAATCTTTAAAACAACCTTATGAGGCCCTAAAAGTGTTTGCATTTGTAGATGAGGAAGCTGAGGCTTAGTGAGGTGAAGCAAGTATCCAAGGTCACATAGCCAGTGACAGCTTCAAACTTTGTCTCCAAAGTCTACATTCCTTGTGTTGTACTTAGTCACTCTGTCATGTATGATGCTTTGCAACCCCATATACTATAGTCCACCAGGCTCCTCAGCCCATGGGATACTCCAGGCAAGAATACTGGAGTGGGTTGCCATGCCCTCCTCCAGGGGACCAACCCAGGGATCCAACCCAGTTTTCCCACATTGCAGGCAGATTCTTTACTGTCTGAGCCCCCAGCGAAGCCCCGTACTGTGCCCTCTTGTGGTCAGACTCTTCTCATCCACTTCAACGTAACTACACGTTATAGTTTTGATACATGCATTATCCTAGAATACGTGGATTTTTTTTCAGTTCATGCTTTATGCGTACCAGTAAGTGTCTGTGATACTGGATATTTATTATCTCTGAGTTCTTGGAGAGCACAGACTGTGTTTGAGGCACATGACTTCTATATCATTCAGCACAGAGTCACACACACTAAGATATAAATAAAACAGGTTTTTTGGCCAAAAGGATATGCTTTCACTCAATTTCACTTCTCAGAGAGCAGAAAGAAGTTCAGAGAATCTGCCCAATGTGACTAGTGATTCAGAGTGCCTGCTTATTTGCTTGACGACCCCCTGAGCGAGTCAGAGAATGTGCTGCATGATAAACAAACTGATGGCTTTGAACCTGTTGAATATACATCCCAGAAGATCTCACTCAGCCTCCAATGAGAAGCTTAGATCTAGCACTGAGTTCTGGCTTCACCACATATCATATGTACAATCTTAAGTGAATCACTTAACCAAGCCACACCTTGACATTATCATTTGGAGATAGACTGCTGCTGCTGCTGCTGCTGCTGCCGCTGCCGCTAAGTCACTTCAGTCGTGTCCGACCTTGTGTGACCCCATAGACGGCAGCCCACCAGGCTCCCCTGTCCCTGGGATTCTCCAGGCAAGAACACCAGAGTGGGTTGCCATTTCCCTCTCCAATGCATGAAAGTGAAGTCGCTCAGTCACATCCGACTCTTAGCAACACCATGGACTGCAGCCTACCAGGCTCCTCCATCCATGGGATTTTCCAGGCAAGAGTACTGGAGTGGGGTCCCATTGCCTTTTCCATGGAGATGGACTAGGGATGGTAATTGATGGATTTTTCTCTTGACTTGGTCAGAACCTTCTGCCCCACCCTTGCTAACCAGATTTGTTTCATCTCTTCATACTAAAGACTCCTTTGGGCCTTGCCCACATTCCTCATCTTGCCTAGGGTTTATGCTAAGCCATCTTCTGTGGAGAGATGGTGGGGACATTATCTCTGCTAGACTTGGCATCTCCATGGCAGGCCTCAAAGCTCTGAAATTGATTGTCTCTGCTTATCTTGAGGCTCAGAGGTAAAGAGTCCACCTGTCAAAGCAGGAGGTGCAGGTTCAATTCCTGGGTCAGGGAAATGCCCTGGAGAAGGAAATGGCAACCCATTCTAGTATTCTTGCCTTGGAAGTCCCATGGACAGAGGAGCCTGGTGGGTTGCAGTCCATGGGGTTACAGAGAGTCGGATATGACTGAAGTTACTTAGCATGCACAAATATTGCTTTATCTACAACACAACCTACCTCACACCTCTGAAGATGTGCAAACTGAGGCCAAACATGGCCTTCACGAGTCTTTTATTCAGGTGATTGGACTGTTAGGAATTTAAACCCTGTGACCTCAGAGGTCTTTCTGGGGTAAAATTTTGACAATTTTGTATTTCTTTTTCTCTAGTCACATGAGTTTGTGGAGTCTAACAATTGTTTTCCTTTTCTCATCTCTTCTCTTCAAAGGATGCCTGAAAAGCTCTAAATAAGTGAATTGGGCCCCCTCTGAAAGTCTCTGAAGGATCCTGCAATTGCATCTGACCAGCACATAATAATTCTGAGAGGAGGTTTTCTCTGTAATTCACTCAGTGCCTCAGAGCTGGAGCTGGACAAGAGATACATAATTTATACAGGCAATTACACATCAATTGGTTATTAAAAGTGCCCTCATTGAGATGTACTGTATTGAGGACACAGAGATAAATCTGGTTCCCCAGGTAACAAGCTCTAGCTCACAGACAGAAGGCAAATTTTCTGATTTGGGATTGGCGCAACTTCTCTGACCCTGCTCTTCTTCTTTGCCTACAGCGTGGTTGTTCTGCCCGTGTGTGGGCGGTGAAGACAGAAACAGCGGGGAGAAAGCCAGGGTATGAATAATCGCCCCGTGCTTTTCTTGGAGCCTTTTCCTCTTGGGAAAAAATAATTATTTTCCTAATTAATTAAACATTTATCCAAGAATTCATTTATTTATCAATTCATTCATTTAAGTCATGTTTAAATGTGCTTGATGCTGGAGGAGACAGAAGAATGAAAACGACATTACCCCTCCCTTGAAGAGCTGTTCAGTAAGGAAAGACATAGACAAGCAAATCATTTCAAATATTTTGATAAGTGCAGAAATGGAGAGAAATACAAATGGAAATGTGATGGAGGGGGACATTTGCTCTCTCTAAGATAGCTAGGAAAGGAGAGATGAACAGAAGCCTGTGATGATAAACAAGAGTTTATATACAGTGACGAAGCCATTCAGAAAGAAAGGTGGGGGGTGACTTCTCTGGTTGCCCAGTGGTTAGAGCTTCCAAGTGGAGCGTGCAGGTTCTATTCCTGGTTGGAAAGCTAAGATCCCACTAAAGCTAAGCCTTATGGCCATAAAACCCAAAAATATAAAATAGAAGCAATATTGCAATACATCCGATAAAGACTTTAAAAACGGTCCACATTGAAAAAAAAAAAAAAAAAAAAACCTCTTTAAGAAAAATGAGGGGGCAGAGACATGCAAAGACACAATTTTCCATCTAATTAAAAGTATAAGCTGTATGTGGAAGAAATGAGCATACAGAATGCTCTGATGTGTTATACCTTTGGCCAATAAGAAGTGCACAATGAGAAGTTCTAGTGTTGATGGAGGGGATCAGCTGCTCCAAGATCTGGGAGGTTTTTTTGTTATTGTCTTTGTTTTGCTTAAGTACAAGAATCTTGATTCAGAAGGTTTAGGTCTGACCTATGAATCTTCCTTTTAAAAACTCTCTGATGAGTCTTTTGAACCTGGGGCTCAGACAACACTTGAGAAAAACTGAGTTAGTGTCTAAGTTGTTACCTTCATGAATTTCCTTTTTTATACTCGATCTGCAACCTTGAGGCCACTTTAGTCATCAACAATCAGGCAGCTTGCTTAATGTCATCTAGTCAATCGTATCCCCAGAAGAGCCTAATGTTTTTCAAGTTGTGTTTAAAATTTGGGAGGATGCCCAGACACACTGACAATCCTTTGGCACCAGCTCCCAACGAGCTTCCCCAGAAATATGGCAGCAGTGGATATGATCTCAGGTTGCCTCGGTCTGCAATGGCTTGGAGCATGGCTTGCGTTCCCAGCCAGAGACAGGCTGAGTCACGGTAATGAGAGCACCACTAGACCAGTGGTCCGTGACAAGGGCCCTGGCCCTTCAGTTTTGCAGAAAAGAATATCCACAAAGACAGAAAGTAGTGAAGCAAGTAAAGTATTTACTGAGAGGAAAAGAGTACAACATGTGTGGATAGGCACATGGGCTGATTCGGAGGGAGACTCCCTGAGTTGTGCCCTCATGGTAGTTTGAATTTCTTTTATGGAGCATTTCTTCTGGGTTTCCTTTGGCCAATCATTCTAATTTGCCTGATTCACAGTCCGTATTTTGTATTTCTCAGGATACTCCCATGTGTGCCCATGCATCTCTTAACCAAGATGGATCCTACCGAAGAGGCGTCTGGGTAGAACATTCCTTGACATGATTCCCTTTGGCCTCCAACCAGCCTTTTCTGCGCATGTGTGGTTGGGGAGATCTCCAGACTTTGAGAAATATATGGTTTGGGTGGGGCCCAGCCCCCTCCCTTAATTATTCTGCTTGAAGTTTCAGTCCATAGAGAATAAATCTCCAATCACTTTACCCTGGGGTGAGGAAGGGTCCCATGTGCCTCCTACCTCAAATCTAGGGGCCAAGGCATTCTGTTGGCACAGAAGAGTGAGCCACTCTGGCTTCACTATGTGCACTGCACTGGGAATTCCCAGGATGGGGGCCACATAGAAGTCTAATGGGTTGAATGGGTGGTAACTAAGGGAAGCATCTCTGCTGAAAGCACAGTGTGGGAAGTTTAACCAAATGGTGGAGAATCCTCACTAAACAACCTATGAATAAAATATATTGAATGTGCTTCTATACAAAACTTATCAAGCACTATGGATGACAAAGGTAGCTTTTATGACCTAGCTGAAGGAGGGGGTTCCATACACACACATGAAACATAGCTACAGCAATTCAATAATCAAATGGTATTTTTAACTTGTCCCAATAAGATAGGTTAATGGCCTGAAAAGTGATTTTTAGTGATGATATATTTTCTTTAACTACGCAGAAGAAAGAAGCTGCCAAGAATTCATAAAAGAAATAATGCTTACCCCCTAGGAGCTGTTGCTGGGAAAACGCATTACTTTATAGCTTGTTTCCCCCTTGGTTTTTATTGCCTATCAAAGTAAGAAGAGAGGAATTAACGTTTGTTGAATGCATATTAAATGACAGACAACAAGCAAGGTGCTTGGTGTGTATTTCATTTTAGTCTCTCAAAGAGCCAGTTGGCGTATTATCATTCATACCGATGCAGAAAGGAAGTTTCAGGACACATATGCACCCTAACTGGGACCACTGCCCAGGAAGTCGGTGAAAGAATTGTAATCACCCAGCTTACACGCCTTCATTAAAGGCTTCCTTGAGGGACTGGGGGCAGGAGGAGAAGGGGAAGACAGAGGATGAGATGGCTGGATGGCATCACTGACTCGATGGACGTGAGTCTGAGTGAACTCCGGGAGTTGGTGATAGACAGGGAGGCCTGGCGTGCTGCGATTCATGGGGTTGCGAAGAGTCAGACACAACTGAGCGACTGAACTGAACTGAACTGTTTCACACTGGGCTTTCCTGGTGGCTCAGGGGGTGAAGAAGCCACCTGCAATGTAGGTGACCCAGGTTCAATCCCTGGATTGGGACGATCTCCTGGAGAAGGAAATAACAACCCACTCCAGTATTCTTGCCTGGAGAATCCCATGGACAGAGTAGCCTGCTGGGCTATATAGTCCATGGGAATTTCAAAGAGTTGGACAAGACTGAGTGTGCTATCTTAATTAATTTGGGTCATGTTATCCAGTATAGTTCATCTAGGTATGTTGGTGCATTTGAAGAACCCCTGATAAGTCTGTGTGTCTATTCTGTGACTAAATGGGGTGTAGAACAGAGTAAGAACTCTACAACAAATTATTGACTTGAAGAGAAACTTTCTGTAAATGTTCATTCATTCATTTTCTACAATAAACAGTGTCCTCTCTATACTCTTGTAGATGTTTGGGTTACAGTGGTAAACAAAACTTCACAATTTCTCTGTGCTTTGTGTATATGTACCACATCTTTATTCATTCATCTGTCGAAAGACTTCTAGGGTGTTTGCATATCCTGGCTGTTGTAAATAGCGTTGCAGTGAAGATTGGAGTGCGTGCGTCTTTTTAAATTATTGTTTTCCCAGGGTGTCTGCCCAGGAGTGGGATTTCCCGGTCACATGATAGCTCTATGCTTAGCTGTTTTTCTTAAAGGAAACACCATACTGTTCTCCACAGTGGTGGTACAAATTAACATTCCTACCAACAGTGTAAGAGGGTCATTGACACATACCTATGGAATTTAGAAAAATGGTCCTGATGAATCTATTCACAGGGCAGGAATAGAGGCACAGGCGCAGAGGACAAGCTTTTGGACACAGGAAGTTAAGGAGGGAGGGGGACAAATTGAGAGAGCAGCACGGACATGTATACATGACCACGTGGAAAGCAGAGAGCCAGTGGGAAGCTGATGCATAACACAGGGAGCTCAACTCGGGCTCTGTGATGACCTAGAGGGGTGGGGTGTGCGGTGGGAGGGCTTAAAAAGGGGGGGGGGGTTGTACATATAGCTGATTCGTGTATAGCAGAAACTAACACGACATTGTAAAGCAATTATAGTCCAATCAAAACTAAATAAAAAGCAAGGAAAAAAATGTGTATATCCCCATGAAGCTCATGTTCTAGTGAGGGGAGACTAAAAAATACAATAAACACCATCAATAAGTAAATAATATCATATATCAGAAGGTATATGATGGAGAAAGAAATATAGTGGCAATGAAGCCACTCACAGCTTCTGATCAGCTTCGGATAATTGCTACCCTGGGCTGATTTTATTCCAAGAGAAAGAGAAGATTCAGGCATTTGAGTTAACCTATTATACACTTCCCCAAGTACATATTTGTTTCTCACATTTGAAAATGTAAAAGTAGCTCATGGAGTTTTTGATTATCTCTATGAACCTCAAGGTTGGGACTCATTTCTTTTTTTCACTCTGTCAAATAGTTGTCAAACTTCAATGGCAACAGAATCAAGGACCGAGACATACAGAACAACAGCAACAACAAAATGAGAAGTCAAATGTAGGTGGGGCTCAAATGCATTCCTAAGGCAGGCCCACTCCTTCACTCATGCATTTTCTTCTCCTCCCTGACCAAGAACTATAGGTGAGTAAGATCTTATCCCCATGCAAATGATTCAGGAAGGCTGTTGTGTGGAGGTGCAGAGCCAACAGAATGCACTCATTCAAATCCAGGACATTTATTATTTTCCAGAAGCAGCTAACTCAGTAACCTCAGGAATTATAAGATCCACAACTTTGAAAATAGGGTTATGTCTGATAACTGAGTTATTCAAATTTAGAGGCAAACTTGATATTCCCCACAGACCTCCCCAGGTAAGTTTTCTTTGAAAAGTCTTCATGGAGACCCAGATCTGCAGCAATCTTATTGGTAGAGACAGACTCCCATCAGAAAGATCCAGAAGAGAAGTTGAGTGGGGGGCATTTTCTGTCTCAGGTCAGGGGAGAATTTATTCCTCCCTCTAACCCAGTGCTTGGACAACCTGAGCCCCGCCCCTTCCAGAAACAGGTCTTCCCTCAAGAGCATTTCTTTAAGGATACATAAGGAATAGCGAATGAGATCTCAGAAAGCTACACTCCATATGAAAGGAGAGAAATAAGCTGAACTTTTTTTCCCCCTGAAAGTTTCCTGTGGTGCAAAGGGACCCAATTAACAGGAGAAGGTAAATCAGAATAATTCAGTCTTCTCCGAATTTCCTGTGGCCATCCTCCCAGGACTGTTTGTCGCTGGGCGTTTTTGAAGAGCAGGCTCCCCTCGGACTCAGATCCCTTTCATCCTCCCCATGCTGGACGAGGTGAGCTAAATGTGAGGAGAGATGATGGACGGGTCTCTGGGGCTGTTGAGGCAGGAGGGCCAGATGCAGGTCTGGGTGAGGCATTTCCCCACGCCCTGTGTCTGAGCCCACACCGCTCCTCCTCTCGGATATCTTTTCCTTTGGCAACATTAATGGGCTGAATGTAGCCCAACTTAAAAAAAAAAAAAAAAAGCTTGCCCTCATCTATTATTAACCATTTCCTTCCCTGGGGCTTCCCAGGTGGCGCTAGTGGTAAAAATCCCTTCTGCCAAAGCAGGAGACATAACACGTTTTCTCTGTTCCTGGGAGCTAGTTTGCTTGGAGAATCCCATGGATTTGATCTCTGGGCGGCCCGGGGGGGCCCTCACTCAGGAAGATTCCCTGGAGGAGGGTGTGGCAGCCCACTCCAGTACTCTTGCCTGGAGAATCCCATGGACAGAGGAGCCTGGAGGGCTACAGTCCACGGGGTTGCGAAGAGTCAGACACGACGGAGCGACTAAGCACAGCACAGCTGGTGGCGCAGATGGTAAAGAACCTGTCTGCAGTGCAGGAGACCTGGTTTGGATGCCTGGGTTGGGAAGATCCCCTGGAGAAGGGAATGGCTACCCACTCCAGTATTCTTGCCTGGAGAATTCCATGCACAGAGGAGCCTGGTGGACTATGTAATCCATAGGGTCAGAGTCGGACACGACTAAAGCAACTTAGCATGCACTCACGTTTTACAATTTTCATTTTCTTTTTCAAACATCATCTTCTTAACAAATCTACCTGACCACCTTACCCTGATCCTTCTTACTCTATTCTGTTTGGGGTTTCTTAACCACATTTTTTATTTTCTAACATACCCACTGGTGTCTTTCCCAAGTTCCCATTCCACTCCTTCCTGTTGTTTAGTGAGTCCTAAACTGATAGCCAGGCTACACTGATAATCAAAGATTAAAAGAACACTAGGCATCACAATCAAACACAATTTTTAAAAATGAACTTATTTCCAAAAGAGAAACAGACTCACAGATTTAGAGAACGAACTTATGTCTCCCAGAAGGGGAAAGATGGGTGAGGGAGGGATAGATCAGAAGTTTGGGATCAACATGTACATCCTATTGTATTTAAAATAGATAACCAACAAAGTCCTACTGTTAAAAAATAAACTTTAAAAAAATATTATATTAAAAACCCAATAAACTTCAGGTATAAGCAACTCAAAAAAAAAAAAAAAAGTACTAAAATTGCACTAACTTGAGCATCACAAACAAAATCCAAAACAAATGGATTTGTTTTGAATCCACTAAATTTTCTCCCTAGTAAAAGTGTACAGGTGGCTCAGTGGTAAAGAATCTGTCTGCCAACGTAGGAGACATAAATTCAATCCCTGGGTTGCAAAGATCCCCTGAAGTAAGAAATAGCAACCCAGTCCAGCATTCTTATCTGGGAAATCCCATGAAGAGAAGAGCCTGGCAGGCTACAGTCCATGGGGTTAAAAGGAGTCCGACCCAGCTGAGAGACAGAACACGAAAGTGAAGTTACGCATGGCAGGAAGTCATGAGTGGGTTTTGGGTGGGGGGACGGTAAGTACAAATAATTTCATGGGTCTCACGATGACCTCCAAGCACATTAGTTATTTTTTTCAAATAAAGCTTGTACTGTTTCTCTTTTTCTTGCTGCAAGTCTACCTCTCCGGGCAGCACTGATGGTAAAAGATGCCCGGGTCCCATGTTCAAGTGATGGCCTCCCTTTCTGCAGACTGCTGGCACCAAGACGTATTCAGAAACAGAGTCCCTGCCCCATCTTTCTAAGATTCCCTCTATCCTTCACCCACTTCTCTGTCCTAGTTCTCACTCCTCCATATCAGCCTTACGAGAATCTACAGGACCCAGGGCGTAGGGGGCTGGCCTATAGTCTCCAGCATACTTACTTCTTCCTGGGGTCTCCCACCCAGAGCACCCCCACATCTGAGCAGTGGGACCCACTGAGATGGGAACAGGAAGGAAGAAGAGAGCAGAGTGCTGCAAGCCAAGCTTATTCACCTACATCCTATTTTATCAAAGGCCACCTGCTAACTCTCCAAATATGCTTGAATAAATAAAAGCTATAGCCAGAAGTTTGGCTTTTTGACCTTCATGCCTGACTACCTGGCAGAAAAACCGCTATTAACAACTGCCCTTAAATCATTCTCAGCTTGGCCTTCTGAAGTCCTCACCCTAAACTGTAATTATTTCTCATACCTTAAAGGTTCCTCTGATCATCACTGTCTCCTCTTACTCTTTTCCCCTTGAGAGCTGTGTTTCCGGAAGAAAGAGAAACCTTAAGTTGGAAAGGTGCAGAGGTTCTGGAGGAGAGACAGTGTGAAGTTGAATCAGGGACAGTTCCACCTTGAGTGAAAACATAAAAACAGCCCATAAATTTCCAGCAAAAACACATGAAAGTCATTGCTAGGTGAGACCTGATGCAGCTCAGGAAAGCTAATAACATTGCCCTACATTTGTGTTAGGACTTCCCTGGTGATTCAGTGCCAATGCAGGAGACGTGGGTTTGATCCGTAGATGGGGAAGATCCCCTGAGAAGGAAATGGCAACCCACACCAGTATTGTTGCCTGGAGAATCCCATGGACAGAGGAGCCTGGCAGGATACCGTCCATGGGCTCCCAGAGGAGTTGGATACAACTTAACAGCTAAACAACAATAACATATTTGCAGAGCTCTTTATCATTTACCAAGTGTTTCCCCTAATGATCCTGCCATAAGCAAGACTATAATCCTTTTGCAGATAAGAAAACTGAGACTTTGAGAAATTGAGTGATGGGCTGAAGATCCCATACGACTAGGTAGGACCAGCTACATAATTTGCAAAGTGAAAAGTGTGAGTTGCTCAGTCGTGTCTCACTCTTTGTGACCCCATGGTCTGTAGCCCATCAGGCTCATCTGTCCATGGAATTCTCCAGGCAAGAATACTGGGATCGGTAGCCGTTTCCTTCTCCAGGGGATCTTCCCAACCCAGGGATCAAACCCAAGTCTCCTGCATGGCAGTTGTATTCTTTACTGTCTGAGCCACCACATAATTTGCAAGGTTCCAGGCAAAATGAAAATCCAGAGTCTCTTGTTCAAAACAAAACAAAACAAAAACCAATACTGAGAAATCAAGGTGGCAATGGCAGATCATCAGATCAAGTGTCGAGCTCATCTCAGCCTGTGTGACTACCCAGGTCACACACTCATGAAGACAGCCCTGCCGCCACTTGGATCCAGGACTCTAATTCACATCTCTGAAGTCCAAATCCATCTTTCTCAGGACCCTCTGGCTGACTCAGTTCTCCTTCCCTACAGGCATCTTTGTGATGTTGCACAAAAAACGTGTAACAAACACACATCACAGTTTGCCCTAACGCATACCCAGGAGTTACAGTACATAATCATTGCCGTATCTTGCCTCTCCCAAAATTCTGTGATCTTTACCCACTAGATCCTTGAGCTCCAGTGGACTTCTATCTCTACAATGATTCTGAGAATTAAGGAAGAACAAATGTCTCATGGATGGATTTCTTTGTCTTTGAATATGGTCAGTGGGTCTTCCATTCTTTTGAATCCTGCATCTCATATCCATTTCTTCCTCTTACCCTGATGTAATATATTTTTAAAGTCTGATCATTTTGAAAAGGAAAATGTAGGAAAATAAAGGGAATGAGAAAGGGAGAGGGAAAGAGAAACAGAGGAAGAGAGAAAAGGGAAAGAGGAACTAAAAGCCGCCCTAGAAGGCGCATGCTGTGCGGATAGCTCCAGACCTCTTTTTCCAGTCTACCATCAGCCGACTTCACCCCCAGGATGATACACTCTGCAATTTGTATGGCAAAGACATGTTTTTGAGACTAAACTGGTTATTATTGCTGAGGCTCTTGCTTCAAGCAACGGTTTGAATGTTTCTCTCCCTGCAATCTGAACATATTCATCAAACTGTTTTGCGCTCCTGGACTCACAATTAATCACAGCTCGTTTCAAGCTTTGTTAATTAATACCAAGGCCAGGGACCCAGTGGAGGCCCCGAATTTAATCTGCGGTGCTTTAAAATTATTATAATCTGCTAGAGGAAGAGCTGCTGGATTTTAAATAGCCTTTTTAAAAAATTCCAATACGGCATTGCCAAGAAATGAAAAGAAACGGTAGAAGAAGATTGCAAAAGGAGCCTCCCTGGAACTGCTTCTCTTTAGTAGTGTGAGGAGACATCTGGCCAGCAGAGGGCGCTGAACCGAGCTGTAAGCCCCACGTCCGTCCTCAGAGCTAAACAGTCAGTGATGTGCAGACAAGAGAAAGAAAACCAAAGGGGACCCCGGGGCAGCTTCTGGCAATGACAGAACCAGGGCCGCCCAGTGGAATCTGCTTTGATGAAACTGGAAAGACACAGTTTCCAACTCTTTTTCTCACCTTGGAACTACCATGTGGGAAGAATCCTTGAGTATAAAATTCACCCAGAAAGAGAGGGGAATTGTTAAATGATTCCAAAGAAAGAAGGGAAAGTTTATGTGAAATGATGCGCAGTGCCTAACAGTTAATCTCACTCGACTGAAATCACTAGTGTCTTTCATGCTGTTTTAGGTTTTAGGTTGTTTTCCTACCTAATCTGGGACAAGGTAGGCACACCCCTGTTTCTGATGAGTGTTTATTTTTCACACCCCAGACATTTGTAGCAACTCTACCCAACTATAATTTATCTTTGTTCGGCACCAGCTCAATTGTTCAAAAATTTCGGTTCTGAAATGAACCTTAAGATAATAAGTGATCTCCAGTTATTACTAGAACGATGCCAAAATGTTCCAGAAAAATACTGCAAAAATAAGTATCCAGTATTTATGTGTAAAGAATTGCAAAGGAATGACTTTCCAGAAGGCTGAGCATGGGACTTTCCTGGTGGTCCAGTGGTTAAAAATCCTCCTGCCAATACAGGGGACATGGGTTCAATCCCCAGTCCGGGAAGATTACACATGAAAGCCAGCTAAGCTCGTGCACCACAACTACTGACCCCAACTCTAGAGCCCACGCACCATGATTAGAGAGTAGCTCTGTCACAGGTAGAGAAAACCCGAGGGCAGCAATGAAGACCCAGCACAGCGAGATCAATAAATAAACACATGTTTAAAATAAATAAAAATAAAATGCTGAGCATGGAACACACAGCTTTATAAACCCTTCTCTGATGGAATCTTGAGTCCTGTCGTCTCATACTTTCTGCCCAACTTCAAAGTTCCTTCATCTCAAACCACCCTGACATTTATGCATCTGGATGGGGTTTCCCTGGTGGCTCAGAGGGTAAAGTGTCTGCCTGAAATGTGTGAGACCTGGATTCGATCCCCAGGTTGGGACGATCCCCTAAAGAAGGAAATGGCAACCCACTCCACTACTCTTGCGTGGAAATTTCCATGGACAGAGAAGCCTGGTAGGCTATGGTCCATGGGTTTGCCAAGAGTCACACGGGACTGAACAACTTCACCTTATGCACACATGGTTCCTCCTTAGCCTGTAATCCCATTGGATTTCTGTTCATACTACAAGACCCACACAACACTCACCTTTTAGCTTGGAAAGCCTCCCTACTTCCTGTAAGAGCTCCTTTTCAATGATCGCATATTTTTCTGTGCATATTTATCCTTGCATTTTTCACACTGGTTTGTGCTATGGATTCTATGCATATATTTTCTTTACTATACATGTGTCAATCCTTATAACAAATTATGATACGTAATAAAAATACACAATAAAAACATAAATAGATATAAAGATACAGGTCTCTACTTCCAGACTTTAAGATGCCTGAGAGTAATATTCTTATGCTTCTCATTTTTTATACACTCAGTCCCTAGGACAGTCTTGTGACATGGGAGGTGTTTGCTACATATTACCTAAATGAATCACTTGAGTGAATAAGCAGAGGTCTGTGTAGGTCTAGTCTTATTTTATACAAGAAAATAGAAGCACTAGCAGGGCAAGTCACTTGTCAAAAGTCACACAATTAATTATCAAATATATATGGCATAATTCCAAGTCACAGTCATTTCTAAAGGTAGACATTTTTCAGACAAATTCAGTTCTTTAGAGCTGAGTAATTTGTAAGAAATCACATGTTTCCATGCGTGGGGATGGGAGAATGGAGAATACGTAATGGCAGCTATGAGTGGGCGAGACACAGAACAATCGATGTAGCTCCAAGTTCATGTGGGAGGTGCAGTGCAGTTTAAAAGTACAGCCAGGGAAAACACTCAGGCAAGTTAAAAGCTTCAGATTACAGGGTTAATGAGTCTTGTCTCTGCACCCTCCACTTTTGAGACCTAGGGAGCTTCAGATGAAAAGATTCAAAGGCAATCTGGGGTATTATTTCCAAAAGTGTAAGCTCCCAAACATTTTCCAGGTGAGAACATGGACTATCCTATTGGGCTCATGATTATGCACTCAAGTCCAGGCTCAAACCTTTTCTAGGGACCAAGAGCAGAGGTTCCTGCTCTAAGACAGGGCCATGACACTGGCAAAGACCTTGATGGCAACGTGAAGGAAAAGAGCTGGTGGAGAGAGAAAAACAGAGAAGCAGGAAGCGTGGTTCCAGTGGCAGTTTCCACCCTGCCTTGCCTCTGTGTCAGAGAAGCCAGGGGGCTTGAGGGATGAGTGAGCCCGACAGCCATCAGGTCTCAAGGAAACAGCGCACAATATGTGGTTCAGAGTTGGTAGATCGTCCTGTAATCCCAAAGAAGCAAATAACCCAGATGTCTGCATGTCTTCTTTTGATTTTTTAAAAATGTCTATAACTATTTCTCTGTGTGGAACAACACAGAATGAAACCTTTCTGCAGGACAAATCTGTGCTGTGAACCACATGTCTGACTCCTGCCTTAAATGTACAAGCAAACAGAGCCATCCATTGGCTATTGGAGAGCCTGGAGAAAAAAATCCCCACTCCAAGCAACTTTAGGGTGGGTGGTGGACGTTAGTGGAAGAAGGTAGATATATTTTCACTTGAACAGTTTAGAAATTCATAGCATTTCTTCTACATCCTGTCCAAAAATAACCTCTGCCTCAGGACAGCAAGCCAAATCATAAGTTCTGGATTACCGGGATGCTCCCAGTTTGAAATGTCCTTATTATAATGAAATCATATAACAAATACTGTGGCCTGATTTGAGGGCTGGGAGATAGAGTGACAGCAGCCATTGCTCTGTTGCTACGAAAGTGACATTGAGTCACATGGGAACAGCACGTGCATTCTGTGGGATCAAACCCAAACCCTCTGCATTGGAAGGTGGAGTGTTAACCACTGGATTCCCAGAGAAATACCCACAATGTTGTGTTAATCAATGTCTGTTGTGTAGCAAAGTGATTTAGTTATAAAGACATATACATTCTTTTTGTTAATATTCTTTTCCATTATGGTTTAGCATAGGCTATTGAATATAGTTCTCTGTGCCATACAGAGTAGACATGACTCTTTGAACTCTGTGTTGTTCAGAAATTGTGAGATAATAAATGTTTTCAGTTTAGTTCAGTCGCTCAGTTGTGTCCGACTCTTTGTGACCCTATGAATCGCAGCACGCCAGGCCTCCCTGTCCAACACCAACTCCCAGAGTTCACTCAAATTCATGTCCATCGAGTCAGTGATGCCATCCAGCCATCTCATCCTCTGTCGTCCCCCTTCTCCTCTTGCCCCCCAATCCCTCCCAGCATCAGAGTCTTTTCCAATGAGTCAACTCTTTGCATCAGGTGGCCAAAGTACTGGAGTTTCAGCTTTAGCATCATTTCTTTCAAAGAAATCCCAGGGCTGATCTCCTTTAGAATGGACTGGTTGGATCTCCTTGCAGTCCAAGGGACTCTCAAGAGTCTTCTCCAACACCACAGTTCAAAAGCATCAATTCTTCAGCATTCAGCTTTCTTCACAGTCCAACTCTCACATCCATACGTGACTACTGGAAAAACCATAGCCTTGACTAGACAGACCTTTGTTGACAAAGTAATGTGTCTGCTTTTTAATATGCTATCTAGATTGGTCATAACTTTCCTTCCAAGGAGTAAGCGTCTTTTAATTTCATGGCTGCAATCACCATCTGCAGTGATTTGCTAAGCCACAAAAAAGCAGATACTTTCCTTCCTCAATTCTGCCAGGAGACCATAGCAGAGTCTTCCTCCTCATGGGGCTTTCATGATGAGAGAGTTTTCCATATGGGGTAAAGGGCCAGGGATCAGGCCGAGTCTCATAATGTAGATGGCTGCTGGGTCATTCCTGTGAGAGGCTGTGCTCTCTGGAAGGGAAGCCCTCTCCTGTCCCCAGCAGATGCTGAGACAGTGATGGCCAACAGTGGTACCCGGGCTGAGCAGCCTCCATGCAAAGGCCACCTGCTTACAGGGAGATCCTCAGACAGTGACCCCCACGCCCATCCCTGCAGCATGTGGCATCCAGTCCGTGTTCCCCCAACCTGGCCCTCTCCTCTTGGACTCCTCTGAACCCCACTGTCATCTTTTCTTCTGCCTCATCTTATCCCCATCCCTTTGCTTTTGCTCTTGGGGAAGATGGGGAAGAAATCATTTTCTCTTTTAAATGATACTAGGCATCTCCCTTAGAGAAGGGAGTTGCCATACTGTGTTCTCAGCCATGTCTGACTCTTTGCAACCCTATGGACTGTGGCCCATCAGGCTCCTCTGTTCATGGGATTCTCCAGACAAGAATACTGGAGTGGGTTGCCATTTCCTCCTCCAGGGGATTTTCCTGACCCAGGGATTGAACTCACATCTCTTGTGTCTCCCGCATTGGCAGAAAGACTCTCTACCATTGCTACACCTGGGAAGCCCCAGGGAAGGTTGTACTCAGAGATAATGTTTCTGCTCTCCGGGCATTAGTATCATCTATACCACCATTCAGGCATTGGGGAACGTGGAAATTTAGAGATTTATAGACTATTCCCTGCTGTCGCCCCTGTCACACCCATCCCTGAGGCAAATCCAAACCTGAATATCTGCTTAGCAAGAAAATTCTGTGGCTAAAATTCTGTGAACCCATGGACCCCAGGAGCTGTCTGCAAGCTCTTAATTGTCTCTCACCAAGCACTGCATGTGCCATGCAAATGGAACAGTCCCAAGGCCCCCAGCATCCAGCTCTGCAAATCTCCAAACAAAGTTTTGATCGGGCTGATCTCTGAATGTGCAGAAAGAAGCCTTGTTAAGATCAAGCAGGAGGTAAGAAATGGGTGGAGTGGGGTCAGTCACGAGCCGGCCCAAGCACAGGGCCTCTCCAGGCACAGTCAACGAGGGCGACTGTCTTCTCATCCCAACCAGCACCCTCCTGATGGAAAGGCCTGTCCAAACCCCACCTTTTCTCCTAAGCTCCTTTATTCCTGCGGCCTCACGCAGTGTCAGGAGAAAAGCCACCGCTGTGTAAAGAATGCAGCAAGTTGGAAGGAAAGAGAGAGGAACAGCTAACTGTGAGGACATATTAAAGATTTCTCTGAGCCCTGGCAATGCCCAGCATCATCCCCTTGGTCCTTCTCAGAGCCGCAATCCTCCCACCCCACCCAAGTACAAAGAACTGTGATCAAGAAAGAGGCGGGAGGGTTACCACTGTGAATTTCAACCTGTTATTGGAGGGATAAAGAAAGGCTGTATGACCTCTCAGAAGAATTCTGTTGCTTGCCAGAGAGGCTGACCATCAGAAGGGTTTGCTTTGGGACAAGATGTCCATCTCCATGGCTCCTTGTTAAAATTCAGACCACTGTGGGTCAGGCTCATTCACCCAGCTGAACCGTGTGTGTGTGTGTATGTGTATACACACAGGCTTCCCGGGGGCACTAGTGGTAAAAAAACCCCTTGCCGATGCAGGAGAGTAAGATACATGGGTTAGATTCCCTGGAGAAGGAAATGGTTACCCACTCCAGTTTTCTTGCCTAGAGAATCCCATGGATAGAGGAAGGAGCCTGGTGGATTACAGTCCATAGGGTTGAAAAGAGTCAGACACAACTGAGTGAATAACACTTTCAATTTTTTTATGTGTGTTCAGTTCAGTTGTTCAGTCGTGTCCAAATCTTTGAAACCCCATGGACTACAGCACCCTAGGCTTCCCTGTCCATCACCAACTCATGGGGATTGCTCAAACTCATGTCCATTGAGTCGGTGATGCCAATCCAACCATCTCATCCTCTGTCATCCCCTTTTTCTCCTGCCTTTAATCTTTCCCAGCATCAGGGTCTTCTCCAATGAGTCACTTCTTCGCATCAGGTGGCCAAAGTATTGGGGTTTCAGCTTCAGCATCAGTCCTTCCAATGAATATTCAGGACTGATTTCCTGTAGGATGAACTGGTTTGATCTCCTTGCAATCCAAGGGACTTTCAAGAGTCTTCTCCAAAACCATAGTTCAAAAACGTCAGTTCTCCAGTGCTCAGCTTTCTTTGTAGCCCAGCTCTCACATCCATACATGACTACTGGAAAAACCATAGCTTTGACTAGATGGACCTTTGTTGGCAAAGTGATGTCTCTGCTTTTTAATATGCTGTCTAGTTTGGTCATAACTTTCCTTCCAAGGAGTAAGCATCTTTTAATTTCATGGCTGCAATCACCATTTGCAGTGATTTTGGAGACCCAAAAAATAAAGTCTGACACTGTTTCCACTGTTTCCCCATCTATTTGCCATGAACTGATGGGACCGGATGCCATGATCTTAGTTTTCTGAATGTTAAGTTTTAAGCCAAGTTTTTAGCTTTCCTTTTTCACTTTCATCAAGAGGCTCTTTAGTTCTTCTTCACTTTCCACCATAAGGATGGTGTCATCTGGATATCTGAGGTTATTGATGTTTCTCCTAGCAATCTTGATTTCAGCTTATGCTTTATCCAACCCAGCATTTCTCATGATGTACTTTGCATATAAGTTAAATAAGCAAGGTGATAATATACAGCCTTGATTTACTTCTTTCCTGACTTGGAACCAGTCTGTTGTTCCATGTCTGGTTCTAACTGTTGCTTTTGACATGCATACAGATTTCTCAGGAGGCAGGTCAGGTGGTCTGGTATTTCCATCTCTTGAAGAATTTTCCACTGTTTGTTGTGATCTGCACAGTCAAAGGCTTTGGCATAGTCAATAAAGCAGAAGTAGATGTTTTCATGGAAATCTCTTGCTTTTTCAGTGATCCAACAGATGTTGGCAATTTGATCTCTGGTTCTTCTGCCTTTTCTAAATCCAACTTGAACATCTGCAAGTTCTTGGTTCACATACTTTTGAACTCTGGCTTGGAGAATTTTGAGCATTACTTTGCTAGATGAGTGCAATTGTGCAATAGTTTGAGCATTCTTTGGCGTTGCCTTTCTTTGGGATTGGAATGAAAACTGAGCTTTCCCAGTCTGGTGGCCACTGCTGAATTTTCCAAATTTGCTGGCATATTGAGTGTAGCACTTTCACAGTATCATCTTTTAGGATTTGAAATAGCTCAACTGGAATTCCATTGCCTCCACTAGCTTTGTTCACAGTGATGCTTCTTAAGGCCCACTTGACTTCCAGGATGTCTGACTCTAGGTGAGTGATCACACCACTGTGGTTATTTGAGTCATGAAAATCTTTTTTGTATAGTTCTGTGTATTCTTGCCACCTCTTCTTAATATCTTCTGCTTCTGTTAGGTCCATACCATTTCTGTCCTTTATTGTGCCCATCTTTGCATGAAATGTTCCCTTGGTACCTCTAATTTTCTTGAAGAGATTTCTAGTCTTTCCCATTCTATTGTTTTCCTCTATTTCTTTGCATTGATCACTGAGGAAGGCTTTCTTATCTCTCCTTGTTATTCTTTGGAACTCTGCATACAAATGGCTATATCTTTTCTTTTCTCCTTTGCCTTTTATATATCAATGTATATGTATGCACATACATGAATACAATATAGGTGCACATATGTAACTGCATTTGTATACATCAGTAAAGAAAAGTGTGAAAGTTGCTCAGTTGTGTCTGACTCTTTGCTACCTGGAATTCTCCAGGCTGGAATACTGGAGTGGGTAGCCATTCCATTCCCCAGGGGATCTTCGCAACCCAGAGATAGAACCCAGGTCTCCTGCATTGCAGATGAATTCTTTACCAGCTGAGCCACAAGGGAAGCCCAAGAATACTGGAGTGGGTTTCCTTTCCCTTCTCCAGAGGATCTTCCTGACCCAGGAATTGAACCAGAGTCTCCTGCATTGCAGGCAGATTCTTTACCGCCTGAGCTATCAGGGAAGCCCTTGAGCTTTAAAAAAATTTTAAAAAAAAGACAACATTGCTTTTGCCTTCCAGAAGCTTATAATCTAACAAAGCTTACAACCTAAAAGTAAAGTGCATTCCATAAATAATACACATTTGCATAGATAAATTACAGATATTATACTTTAAGATTTTGTTCATAGCATAGTGAATAAGCGTCCAAGCTTAGAATCAAAAGCCTTATGTCTGGATTCCAACTTTTCCATTTACTGTTAGCTGTGCACACTTGGACAACTCACTGCACATCTTAGTAGAGTCTCTGGCTGAGAATATACACTTAATAAATGTTAATTATTTTTATTTTTTAGTGCTACTATTATTACCATTATTAGCAATGTTGTTATTATTTTTAGTGAAGGCATTTGTTCCTTCTGTACATAGCTTTGTAGCTCCCCATAGTATTCTACCATCACTATCCTGTCCCAATATTTACTAATTTGCATGGCTATCACAGATGAACAGTTTTGTAAATGGATTCTGTTCTTGCAGTCTGTTTAGATTCTTATCTATGTTGCATACTGCTTCCAAAGTTATCTTTCTAAAATAGAAATCCATTTGCCTTGTCAATCACCTTCTTGAAAACCTTTAAAATCTCCTTTGACTACAGAATAAATTCTAACCTTAGAGGGGGCTCTTGATAGAACAGTTATTTTGTTTTCGAGTGGAAAGAGAAGGAGTAGAGATAAGATGGCTCATAAGATGCTTCCCTGATGGCTCAGACAGTAAAGCATCTGTCTACAAAGCAGGAGACCTGTGTTCAATCCTTGGGTTGGGAAGATCTCCTGGAGAAGGAATAGCAACCCACTCCAGTATTCTTGCCTGGCAAATCCCATGGATGGAGGAGCCTGGTAGGCTGCAGTCCATGGAGTCACAAAGAGTTGAACATGACTGAGTGACTTCACTCACTATACCTAAGCTTAGGTTTATACTTTATAACTTTGAACTTTTAAAAATTATTATTATTAATTGTTTTTGTTGTTTAGTCGCTAAATTGTGTCTGACTGTTTGAGACCTGTTGACTGAAGCCCACCAGGCTCCTCTGTCCATGGAATTCTCCAGGCAAGAATATGGAGTGGGTAGCCATTTCCTTCTCCAGGAAATCTTCCCAACCCAGGGACTGAACCTACATCTCCTGTATTGGCAAACAAATTCTTTACTGCTGAGCCACCAGGGAAGCCTCTTTTTTTATTTTTAATACTCTGGAATAAAAGAAAACAGGGACCTAAATACTGCCAAGAATGTTTTCACTCATTCATTCAATGGTTATTTCTCGAGCGCTCAACTATGTGCTCTGGACCGGGGATCCAGGAATGAAAAGACAGATGATGCCCTGTCTTTATGGAGTGTAGCTTCTATTGGGAAAGAGAGACATAAACAGGCAAACGAATAGATAAGGTGACAGCAAATGATTTCAAACTCCAAGCTGAGGGCTCAGAAACCTTCTGAAGGTCAAGATCCTGGCATTGGTCCAAGTGGATACATGATAAAATCTATTTGTCATATTTCACCATTGTTTGTATTCTTTTTCTTCTACAGAATCAGTTGTCGAGTGTTTGAGCCAGTTCCCATTCTCTGAAGCATAGCTGTCCATTGTTAAATGTATGTATGTGCCTTTCTCCGTGTGTGTCTATGTGTGTGTGTGTGCTGTTGGAAATGTGTGCATTTGCAGCACAAATCAGTGCAGTGTGTGGCCTGAGAGCAGGGACTTTAAGGAGATACCTTATTCCTGGCTTCCTAACTAGACAAATCACTCTTCTCTCCTTCCACATGCCCTGAAGTCTCTGCCTCTGGCCATAGTTTCTGAAAGCTGCCCTTCATTCATCTATTTTGTTCACTCTTTGCAGGCTTTAGCAAAGCCTTTAGAACGTCAGAAGCATCCAACAATCCTGCCTGCGGTACTCTGGCTGGTGGAGTCAGGAATTCATCTTGCCAACATAAACACAGCATCTATTATGACTTGGGAAAGCCTTGGGTATCTGCATTCCGCATGGCTTGTTGTTTAGTTGCTAAGCTGTGTTTCTCTTGTGACCCCATGACCTGTAGCAGCCAGGCGCCTCTGTCCATGAGATTTCCCAGGCAAGAATACTGGAGTGGGATGCCCATTTCCTCCTCAAGGGAATCTTCCAACCCAGAGATGGAATCTGCATCTCCTGCATTGGCAGGTGGATTCTATAGCACTGAGCCACCCGGGAAGCCCCATCTACACAACTGCATGTTACAAATTCTTCCCTCCAGTCTTCTGCCTCACTGTGCCAGCCATTGTCTGTGGCTGCATGAGTCTATAGGACTGAACTTCCATAGAGAAAGTTCTGTGACTGGAAACCTTGTAGGCACACGTACTGATGGGATGACACCTGGATTTTCCCAAAGAGCCTTCTCCCTCAGACCCGGGGCACAACACAACCTTATTTCCCCATTTCTCAGCACCTTGTTGGTGGACTGCAATGAATGAACCATCAACTAAGATAATGTTGCCAGGATCTGGGTGCTGCTTTCCACCTGGATTCTCAAAGCTCATCCTCAGCTAATTGATTGAAATATTTTTCGTGCCCAACGTTTTGCACACATTATGAATTTTAGCTTTTGAAATATCCCTGCAAAATCACTATTAACTATTTACATTTTACAGATGGTGACACTAAGGCTCAACGTAGCTTAATCATTCAGGCCAAGTGCCCCAGCTGGTAATGTTGAAAGGAGTGTGTCCCATTACCCATGGTGTGATGCTTTCGCCCTTGGAAAGCGTGCATCCAGGGTTACAGGACAGGCTGTTCTTCAACATGCCTAAATTTGGATCCCTCCGCTGCCGCTTGCCAGGGGTATGAACTTGGGTTAAATCCACTTCCAATCTTGGCTTTCTCACCTAAAACAGAGAAACGATACTTGATTCATAAGCTTCAGTTAAGGATTATATGAGCTACTTCAGGTAGAACAGCGCAGTGATAGGAATATGCTATGGAGCACACACAGCATACATTTTAGCTATTAATTAGCAGTGCCATTGTTATTGTTATTATTGCCATCTGAATTCCTTGGGCTATACTTTACCTGACAAATTTCAGTGCTTAATATCAGTACTCAAGTCATGTAGCAAATTACTTTAACAAATTCCCCTTATCCATGAGGAACATATTCCAAGTGGATGCCTGAAACCACAGATAGTATCAAACTTCCTCTCTCTCTCTCTCTGTGTGTGTGAGTGTGTGTGTAGATAGATAGATACTACATATATGTATATATATGTGCACTCTGTGTTTTTCCTATATATTACATACTTATGGTAAAGTTTAATTCACAAATTAGGCACAGTAAAAGACTAACAACACCAATAACAAAATAGAACAAATTATAAAGATCCCCTGCAGTAGAAGTTATATAAACATGATCTCTCACTAGCTCAAAATATCCTATTATATAAACTTAATGCCTCTTCCATCTTAACTAAACACTTATCACTCACTGTGGACCTAACTTTTGCAGTTTATAAAGTTCATCAGCAAAATGAGCTTACATTTTTTTTCCTTCTTCCCAGTTTCAGAGATTGAAGATTCGTCTTTACCCCAGATCTTAGCAACCTCAGCATACTTTTTTTTTTTCTTTCCTTGTTATGTTGAGAACTTTCACTCTTTCACTTAAAGGAAACACTTTATAGCTTTTCTTTGGCGTATCAGAATTGCCAGCATCACTACTCTTACACTTCGGGGCATTATGCAGTAAAATAACGCATGCACTGCTACACTGAGAAAGTCTATCTGATGATGGGCATCGTGACTAGGTGACTTAACGAGGGATGTACCGGACTAAAGCATGTCCCTCTGGAGATGGAGCAGGGTCAGCCTGAGAGTTCATCACACTACACAGAACAACATACAATTTAAAACTTATGAATTCTTTACTTCTTAAATTTTCTATTTAATATTTTCACACTGAGATTGATGGTGGGTAACTAAAACTGAGCATAAAAGGAGGCTACTGTGGACATCTTTTACATTAAGTTCTCCTGAGCCAGCTTGAATGGAAGTTCCAGCAAGTCTCACTAAGTTTAATGGAAGCAACTGCCAGGCTTGGTGTTTCCACATTAACAGCATCCATAGATCCAGACAAGATGTGCATATCACTCACCCAGACTTGACAGATGACTCTTACTTAGGAAACTCTATCCTCTGTCCCAAGCATTGTCCCAACCTCATTTTTCTGACCTGTTGCCAATAGCTCCCTGAAACAGATCAGTTCAGTTCAGTTGCTCAGTCATGTCCAACTCTTTGTGACCCCATGAATCGCAGCACGCCAGGCCTCCCTGTCCATCACCATCTCCCAGAGTTCACTCAAACTCACGTCCATTGAGTTGGTGATGCCATCCAGCCATCTTATCCTCTGTCATCCCCTTCTCCTCCTTACCCCAATCCCTCACACCATCAGAGTCTTTTCCAATGAGTCAACTCTTCGCATGAGGTGGCCAAAATACTGGAGTTTCAGCTTTAGCATCATTCCCTCCAAAGAAATCCCAGGGCTGATCTCCTTCAGAATGGACTGCTTGGATCTCCTTGCAGTCCAAGAGACTCTCAAGAGTCTTCTCCAACACCATAGTTCAAAAGCATCCATTCTTCGGCGCTCAGCCTTCTTCACAGTCCAACTCTCACATCCATACATGACCACAGGAAAAATCATAGCCTTGAGTAGACGGACCTTTGTTGGCAAAGTAATGTCTCTGCTTTTGAATATGTGATCTAGGTTGGTAATAACTTTCCTTCCAAGGAGTAAGCGTCTTTTAATTTCATGGCTGTGGTCACCATCTGCAGTGATTTTGGAGCCCCCCAAAATAAAGTCTGACACTGTTTCCACTGTTTCCCCATCTATTTGCCATGAAGTGATGGGACCAGATGCCTTGATCTTTGTTTTCTGAATGTTGAGTTTTAAGCCAATTTTTTCATTCTCCTCATTCACCTTCATCAAGAGGCTTTTTAGTTTCTCTTCACTTTCTGCCATAAGGGTGGTGTCATCTGCATATCTGAGGTTGTTGATATTTCTCCCGGCAATCTTGATTCCAGCTTGTGCTTCTTCCAGCCCAGCATTTCTCATGATGTACTCTGCATATAAGTTAAATAAGCAAGGTGACAATATACAGCCTTGATGTACTCCTTTTCTTATTTGGAACCAGTCTGTTGTTCCATGTCCAGTTCCCTGATTTAAAAATTAATATTTCCCCATGCCTAAAATGAATCAATGCCAGAATTCTCATGACATCAAGATGATATCCAGTGGCGGGGAGGCCCTAGTTAAGAACTGCAAAGGAAAAAAAAAAATAACGAAAGAGATCCTAAAATGAATCAATGCCAAATTCCATATCTTGTCATTTAAAGTTTCAAAAAATATTGCTAATCTAACTTTCTAATTTTTATCTCACTGCTACAGTCATCCACTCTATAAATCCATGATTAACTCCTGTGTGAAAGTGGTGGAACCTCCCATGTGGTCCTTTTTTGAAGCTGTCTTTCTGTCAATGCCTTCACTTACCTTCCTCCTTGTCTACCTAAGCCCTCATCATTCTCCCTTTAAGATGCAAATAAAATTTAAAGTCTTCCAAAACCTTAGCTAGTCCTCCTTCTCAGCTGTAATTAATGAAGACAGCAGAGAAAGGACACAGCATGTGGAGTTTAAGTCCCGTTTCAACTCAGCACAAGCGCAGACATTAACTGAACACAATGGGGTTGCTCCAGGCTACAGAGTATTGCAAACTAGCAAATAATCTCTGTTGCTTTCCCAACTCATTCTAGGTATTTCCCATGGTGTAAAGTGTAAAATAAGCCAGACTTATATTAGACCCAAGAATTGCAAAGCATTATACTTGATTGAAGAAGAACATTTGATGACATGTGTTTCGTTTTATAATATGCTAAGTCTTCAGTCGTGTCCGACTCTGTGCGACCCCATAGACGGCAGCCCACCAGTCTGCCATCTCTGGGATCCTCCAGGCAAGAGTGCTGGAGTGGGTTGCCATTTCCTTCTCCAATGTATGAAAGTGAAAAGTGAAAGGGAAGTCGCTCAGTCGTGTCCGACTCCTAGCAACCCCATGGACAGGCTCCCCTGTCCGTGGGATTTTCCAGGCAAGAGTGCTGGAGTGGGGTGCCATTGCCTTCTCCTCGTTTTATAATATAGGAAGATATAAGCCATGCCATAAAAGCATTAGGCTAATTGTTTTTGATATGATATGACACAGGTATGTGAAATGTTGCATTATATTGGCAACTAACACCTCTGAAGTCCAGGACTGAATGTAATTCTGTCCTGCGAAATTCTGAGAAGGACATTCCAACTGGCATACATAGATCTCTCCAATAAAATAATGCCACTGTGCGGCATTTGCTGTCTGCATCATTCATATTACACTGATCATGATCTTTTCATACTGCAGTTGTTTTGCTCACGCCTCATCTTATGCACGTTATTTTCCATTCCTGGAAGTCAAGGCCCACATCTGACTTATTGCCATCAAGCGTCACAGAGCCCATTACAAAGGCCTGCACGTGTTAGTCACACAGATAATGTGTTTTGAGTGACAGGCGCAAGTTGAAAGAAAGTATGATGGGCTTTAGAGCCAGCCTATCTTGGGTTTGGTTTGCCTGTTATCTCTTCTGGTAAACAACTGTGTAACCCTATAATACCCACTTTATAGAATTCTTGTGAATAAGTAGGATGAGATTTGTTAATACAATTTTAGTATCGTCCACACAGTAGGTGAAACAATAGAATGTGTGCTCAGTCATGACCAGCTCTTGGGACCCCATGGATTGCAGCCCACCAGACTCCTCTGTTCATGGAATTTTCCAGGCAAGAATACTGTAGTGAGTTGCCCCTTCCAACTCCAGAGGATCTTCCCAACCCAGGGGTCAAACCCACATCTCTTATGTCTCCTGCATTGGCAGGCAGATTCTTTACCACTAATGCCACCTGGGAAGCCCTGTATCTTATATACAGGTGGGAAACGATACACATACCAGTGCTGCTGCTGCTGCTGCTAAGTCGCTTCAGTCGTGTCCGACTCTGTGCGACCCCATAGATAGCAGCCCACAAGGCTCCCCCATCCCTGGGATTCTCCAGGCAAGAACACTGGAGTGGGTTGCCATTTCCTTCTCCAATGCATGAAAGTGAAAAGTTAAAGGGAAATCACTCAGTCGTGTCCGACTCTTCGCGACGCCATGGACTGCAGCCTACCAGGCTCCTCCATCCATGGGATTTTCCAGGCAAGAGTACTGGAGTGGGTTGCCATTTACCAGTAGTGCATGCCAATTTTTAAATTTTTTGCTATGGTTATTGTGGCCTGTCACCTTCTCGAAGTGTACTTAAAATATCAAACTTTATTTTTCATTTAAAGTGACATTGTGTTTCACTAAAATGGCTCTTTAAAAAGTTCCCTAAAACTTAAATCTTAAGTATAGTGAAGCAAAGAACAGGGAAAGAAAAGAGAGAAACAATATCTTTATAGGAGAAGGAAGAGAGAGAGATAAAATCCTTATTATAGAAAAGAGAATCACCTTAATAATTATATCAAGGTTACAATTTCTTATATGTAACCCCTTAATTTTATAAACTATTTGAAATCATTAACCCCAAGCCCAGTAATAATGTGGGAATTTAACATTAAAAAACCAAGCAGTCTATTTTCCTAGCATTAAAGATTATTAAGGTTATTATTTAAAGTTTGTAATGTTTTACACTTTCTCATTTGAAAAAAAAATAAACCTATTAGTAGAAAGCACAATCTAGACTTTATATTAGAAATATGGTATCCTATTTATAATTCATCTTCCCAAATCAACATACCTTTATATCAGTGCCTTTTTCCAATAGCTTTATTGTAATTATATGTGACAACACTTTTAACATATCGTTGACTTTTCCATCCACTGTCTTCTGAAACACCTTCCTTTCAATTTTTAAATTTCCCAGTCTTCAAAACAGCATCATGCTTTGTCAAGAAAAGGTTTGGGCTTTTCTAGGACAGAACTAGAAAGATCAGATCAGATCAGATCAGTCGCTCAGTTGTGTCCGACTCTTTGCGACCCCATGAACTGCAGCACGCCAGGCCTCCCTGTCCATCACCAACTCCCGGAGTTCACTCAGACTCACATCCATCGAGTCAGTGATGCCATCCAGCCATCTCATCCTCTGTCGTCCCCTTATCCTCCTGCCCCCAATCCCTCCCAGCATCAGAGTCTTCTCCAATGAGTCAACTCTTCACATGAGGTGGCCAAAATACTGGAGTTTCAGCTTTAGCATCATTCTTTCCAAAGAAATCCCAGGGCTGATCTCCTTCACAATGGACTGGTTGGATCTCCTTGCAGTCCAAGGGACTCTCAAGAGTCTTCTCCAACATCACAGTTCAAAAGCATCAATTCTTCGGCGCTCAGCCTTCTTTATAGTCCAGCTCTCACATCCATACATGACCACAGGAAAGACCATAGCCTTGACTAGGCGAAGCAGAAGGAGAAATACAACAGGGACTTCCCTGGCTGTCCAGTGGTTAAGACTTCACGCTTCCAGTGTAAAGAGTAAGGTTTCAAGCCCTGGTTGGGGAACTATGATCCTTTATGCTGCAGGGCTCTGGCCAAAAAATAAAAATAAATAAATAAAATTTTAACATAAATAAATAAATTTTAAAAATACAAACCATTAAAAAACACTTCAGCTTCAAAAGCAGTAAACACAACTTAAACTGAACAGCTAAAAAGTGAGTGATTCCACTGTTAATTAATAGGATAGCCAGACATGTCTTGCAGAATTCCAAGACATTCTCTGCAGGGCTGGATATTTAATTTCCAGGGCCCAGTGTAAATAAAAATTCAAGGTCTCTGGTTCATAAATAATTTAGAATTTCAAGATGGCAACAACAGAGCATTAAATCAGACAAAGTTCCAGAAACACGAAGCCAGCTCTGGTTTTCTGATTCCATCATCCAAACCGTATCCTGTGGGCTTAACGTCCACAAGGATAAGGATTTTTAATGATGGAGTTTCGGATCTTTTTTTAAAATACCCATAATTTTGTTAGTGATTCTATCTGAATCCTTAAGTTGGGAGAAGCAGGACTTGGCAAAATGGTAGGCTGAGAAGAATTGGACTGGCTCCTACCAGCCAGGAAAAAAAAAAAAAAAAAAAGCAGGCTTCTGAAGTAACGACATTTACTTGAGTTTTGATGGAACAGTCCCTTAAACAAGTTTTTTTCTTCTGGGAAAAACAAAGTTAAAAGAAGAAAACAAAACAGAAAACACTCCAAGAAAAGAAAAAAGCAACTCTTCTCTAACAAGAATGATCCACCACTTTAGACTCTGCACAACAAAACAGATGCTCATGACTGCCTCAGCTGGCCTGTGCACCAAATTTGTAAGAAGATTTTATTGCATAAACTCATGGCCGCTTGACAGCCATCACATCTGATGAGACAGGCTTTAAGGATGCGATGGGTTATTACATAAGTATTATCTTTAATGCACAGTAGTGCTGTATTTTGAGTGGAGCCATCCAGGTTGATAGAATATGGTGCCAATACCGAACATTCTCTGTATTGTACTTATTCATTTATTTTATAGAATACATTCCTTGGGTTGCTTTTGCTGTGACATCTAGAAGCTCTTACAAAATTTAAGGGACACATGTATTATCAATAGCTGCCCACAACTATCGGCACTAAAACTCTAGTTACTGCTATACCACAGGACTTTAAAAAAAAGAACAAAACTAGATTTATCAGAAGTTGGGTTAGTTACCGAATCATTTCCTCCTGGCCTCTAGCTCCCAAAGTATCCCAGAAGTTGAGAGCTCAGCCAGCCCAAGAAGTCCAAAGGAGCCATTAGGGCATAAATCTTAATACAGAAAGCATTACTAAAATCAATAGAATTCAGCAGGTGATATCATATATCAAAGAATGCAGAAAACAGGGAAGAAGTAGCGGTCACCCTCTGTGACTTTATGCCATAGCTCATTCACCAGTCACTCAAGCTAGTCTGGGAGCCAGAAAATGTTCTTGCCTTATTCCTGGAGTGACTGTATATTATGGGTTTTCTGGGACAGTCTCAATTTCAAATATTCTGTCCTGTTGTCCCCATAAGTGCATTTGGTCTTGTCAAAGCCCATGTCCTGATTTTTTCTGGTGGAGAAAATATGTTCTCTATGATTGCTTCTCATCATATCCATAGTGGGATTGGGCTGCGGAAACTTATGAGAGTTGTTTTTTTTTTTTTTAACTTGGCTAGACCTCAAGACTTCTTATCTGAAAAATATTGGGAAAATGAAGGGACTTTCTAGGGCGCATTATATCCCATTTTTAAAGCACTAGCACAGGTTTTAAAGAATATCTTATTCGGAACCACAGTATGTAATATCAATGGAAGTGGAGATGATCTGGTTGAAGTGGGTGACTCACTCAGCGGCACGCCTGAGAAGTGCCCTCTAAAGTTTTCCCTTTGGAACCTCAGCCTCTGGAGCATGCAGCTTGAAAATCCTTGGACCGATGATCTCTAAATCCCCTTCTAACTCTAATGAAGGCAGCAGAACCCTGAAAGTATACTGCGCTCCAAGGTGGTAGGTAGTTGGGCAGAAGAGAAGCTGAAGGGAATATGAAGGTGAACCAGCAAAGCTTTTGTGCGTATTTACAGATGATCACAGATGTAACTGTACCGGTCTGTTGCCCAGCACACTGGGTCACGAGAGAAGTGATTTGTGATTTTCCTGGAGGCAAGAGGGAAGTCTTTGTGCAGACTAATGGGAAGTTGTTTTTATTTGGGCATGAGAAGATTTGAATTCTGGGCTTGGTTCTGCCACAAACTGGTTTGGCAAGTCATTTGATCTTCTTTTGGAGAAGGCATGGCAACTCACTTTAGTATTCTTGCCTGGAGAATTCCATGGAGAGAGGAGCCTGGCAGGCTACAAGTCCATGGATTTGCAAAACGTAGGGCATGACTGAGTGACTATCACTCACTCACTTGATCTTCTTTGGAGGTCCATTTCTAAAACTGTAAAACTGTTCATTTGTAACATGCGATCAGAAAAATCTCTTCCATCTTCAGTAAATTTAATGATTACACAAAGAGATGTAAAAAAAAATGTATTAGAAATTCACCCCATCTCTAAATCTAAGGAGGGAGAATTAACAGTATGTATATTTCCTTTTTCTCATTTTCACCCCACTCTAACTCATAGCTCGGTTCTATTATGTTGTACATTCTGGTTGCCCTTGCCTGAGGTTCAAGAGATATAAACAGCAATTTCATAAGGAAGAAAAGGCAGTTCTCTCATATGTGGTAGAAAGGCAAAGAGAAAAGAGTACAGAGTTTGGAGCCAGATGAACTTGGCCTCCCATTTATTTCTGAGAGACCCTTGGAAGAGGGCTGATGATTTCTAAGGATTCTCCCTAATTGAAGTGTTCACATCTAAAGAGAAAGATAATTTAGCAATAGAAAGGCAAGCTTCAAAACAGACTCAGGATCATTACCTTGTTCACACATTAGTAGGAAAACCTTAGATATCCCAGCTTTATCACCTGCTATATTGTCATTTTCTATAGTCAACGGTGGGCTTCCCTGGTGGCTCAGCTGTAAAGAATCCTCCTGCCAATTCAGGAGACACAGGTTTGATCCTTGGGTCTGGAAGATCCCTTGGAGGAGGAAATGGCAACCCACTCCAGTATTGTTGCTTGGAAAATCCCATAGATGGATGAGTCTGGCGGGCTGTAGTCCATGGGGTCAAAAAGAGTCAAACACGACTGAGTGATTAAACAACAAAAACAACATAGTCAATGGCAGCTGACACTGGACCATTAGCACATCTAAGAAGCAGGCAGAATTCACACCAGTTCCGTAGCCTCAAATTTCCTCATTCTAATTCCCATTCTTTTCAGTTTTATCAAGTGGATACACTTTTGCCAAATATTATTAAATAATAGACACTGGTGTTTTCAACAAACTGAATCCTCAGGCAATTCCTGTTCTCGCTAATGAATGGCAGAGTCTAAAAACCAAGCGTGGAAACTCAGAAGCTGAATATGTGACTGAAAGATACTTTCCCTCAAGGCCATCTGCTAACACCATGTGCTTTAGGATCATTCACAGAACCCATTGTGCTTAAGTGTGAAGGTTTATGCATGGAACACACAGGGTTCATAAAAGAGTGGTGGTTTTAAAAAGGTCCCTCCAAATATCCATGGACCCCCATGACTTCTTAGCACATCTATGTGGTTGCACAACTAGAGGAGACCTAAAACAGAGTCTCAAACACTAATCTGTGTCTGGATCACTTGGGGTACATTGATAAAACAGAGACTAGGACTTGGTAGGTCTGGGGCTGGATCAAGATGATGTATTTCTAACAAGCTCTTGGGTGATCCTGATGTGGTTGCTCTATAAACCACTCTTTGAGGAGCCAAGTCCCAAAAGTCTGCTGATCCTATGTTTCAGAGGAAATGCAAGTAACTACTAGTTTTATAAATTATTTTGACAAGTGGACTCCATAGCCAGACTCTCTAGGTTCAAATCCAAGCTCTTTCTCTTGCCATCAGTGTGAAAGTATTAGTTGCCCAGTGGTGTCCAACTCTTTGTAACCCCATGGACTGTATCCCTGGTGGGGATACTGTATCTCTTCTGTCTATGGATTTCTCCAGGCTAGAATACTGGAGTGGGTAGCCATTCCCTTCTCTAGGGGATCTTCCTGACCCAGGCACTGAACCTGGATTTCCCACATTGCAGGCAGATTCTTTATCATCTGAGCCACCAGGATTTTGACATGTGGACTCTATAGCTAGACTCTCTAGGTTCCAATCCAAGATCTTTCTCTTACTATCAGTATGACCTTGGGCAAACTCTCCCCTTCTCTGTCTATTAATTTCTTCATGTTGTCATAAGGAATATAGAGTTCATGTGTGTACAATGATGTGCAGAGCTCTGCCTGACACATGGGGACACACTCGGTCAATGTCAGTCATTATTGCTCCAAGGGTAGACTGTTTAAACCTCCACTGAAATAGTGGGAGATATCATGATATGTCTGAAAACCAGGACTGAGGAACACATACTTATTGATGCTTCTTTATTCAGGAAATGACTTAAAGCAGCTGGTTGTTAATTGCTTTCCTCAAGTATCCATATCTGTAACAGCTGACATGAATACCAATATACAAGCATAGACTTGAAAATAACTAGAAATACACGTTATCTCAAAAGATGAATACATGTCCAGCAAAGCATAAACTGCTAATATTGTTAACTGGCTAATCTTTTCTTAAGATTACTTCTTTTTATTTTATTTTTCGTTGTTTTGAGTCTTCATCGCTGTTCGTGGGCTTTCTCTAGTTGCAGCAAGCGGGGGCTACTCTTCGCTGTGGTGTGCGGGCTTCTCATTGCAGTGGCTTCTCTTGTGGAGCACAGGCTCTAGACACAAGGGCTTCAGTAGTTGTGGCTCCAGGGCTTTTTGCTCTGCGGCTTTTGGAATCTTCCTGGACCAGGGATCGAACCTATGTCCCCTGCATTGGTGGGCAGATTCTTATTCACTGCACCACCAGGGAAGTCTGTTAACTGGCTAATCCTAGCACCGTTTAATTGATGGTGGTGATTGAAATATGAACTGAACTGTATTTGGTGAGTTTTCTGAAATTTTGCATTCTTTGGATTTCAGTTAGGGTTAGGGTTTGAGATTGATTTTGGTTTCAGTCAAAAGAGATTCTGTGGACATATCGGTGTGTTTTCTGTTACAGTCAGTTAATTTTCTTACTATTAAGATCAAATGAGGAATGTTGCGTCCAGTTACATATTAATTCTGAAACCCTATGGGGTAACATCATGGACAATAAAGCCAAAGGACTTGGAGAGGTGAGGATGTGGATGGCAGAATCTAGGTTGACTGTGAGAAAGTTTTGTCTATAGACGGGATTTCTATGTAAGCAAAATGTTAGGAATGTGGTTTCCCTGAACAGATATATAATTTGTTTGAAGTGGCAGGACCTGGAGACGAAAGCGTACCTCCAGGAAGCACAAAGTCCCTTTACCAACCCTCAACACTGATCTGAGACATGGTTACTTTTAAATCATTTCATCTCTCCTGTTCCCCGTGTGCAAAGCAAGGATTAAAGACCCTCATCTCACCTCAGCAAAGCTCTGGCACAAAGTAATTATGGTTTAAACGGTTGCAAAGGGCTATCACAGAGAAACACATATGACAACGGGATGTTTACACACGCCCATGCCCTGGTTGGAACACAAGCAAATGCCAGAGAAAATTGATGACAAATACCACAAGGCAAAGTGTTTATTCTAGGACTGAAGGAGACCTGGTATCCTGCAGGAGGAGTCCAGGTAGTTTAGCCATAGGAATGGTGATTTAAAAAGAAATGATTCTTTAAGGACTTCGCTGGTGGTCCCGCTGGTCGTCCAGCAGTTAAGACTCCACATTCCAAAGCAGGGGAACGTGGTTTCAATCCCTGGCCAGGGAATTAAGATCCCTCCTGCCTCCAGGCCAAAAAACCAAAACATAAAACCGAAGCAATATTGTAACAAAATCAGTAAAGACTTTAAAAAAACTGCCCCACATTCAACTAATTAATTAAAAAGAAAGAAAGAAATGGCGGACATGGTGTATAGAGTCTATGAGGGGGCTATCAGGGTATGTCCATCTGAAATGGTAGAATGAAGTGCAATTGGCAAACATTTGTTCATTTGTTTATTTTCTCAGCAAAACTTCATTGAAAAGCAGCAATGAACCAAAGCAATGCACGCGGGCCAGAAACACCAAATCAAACGAGACAGTTATTGCCCTTCATTTCCAGAAGCACGTGGTCCAGGGTGGAGACAGACACGTAAAATGATGATCACAGTTGGGTGTCACAGGTGCTGTGGTGAAATCACACACAAAGGGGCCATAAGATCAAAGCTGAAATGCACCAGTTTACATGAGACCACATTGGGTGCAAAATTTCTGGATGTGGTGCCTGCATGAATTTGGAGGATACATCAGAGGTTGCCTCATTGGATGAGTTCAGGGTGTGAAAAAACTCTCAGCCAGCCAAGTTCAGTAACTGAGGTTACAGCTCCCTATACTAATATATTTATTCGAGTTCTCGCTCTGCTAAAGGAGGTTAAGGTATTAACAGAAACCTCACCATATAAGAGATGGAGGAAAGCAACCAGGACTTGAAGGGTTCAAAGACCTACCTTCAGCTTGGAAATTTTGCAAAGACCTTTTGGGTTTCCTGTACCTTCAGTCAGAGAGGCTCCAGATTTTTTTTTCTGTTTTGCAACTTGGTCATGCCCATGACAGTCTGATTCAAAACAGTACTCTGTGGCTAAAGAGAGTCTAATAGACATGACATAATGCTCAGGAAAACTCTGCCTTAATAGAGAGATAAGCCATCTGTTTTAATGTAAGTTTTCTTTTTCTCGACATGTGTCCAGGTCAGAGTCCTCAGGATTCTCCAGGTCCTAGGTCCTAACTTCACAGGTGGACTTCACAGTCTCATTCCATCAAAAAGCAGTTCTGTGACCCACGTGTTCTGCTTTTTCTTACACTTTAGTGATCCATTATGGTGTTATGAATGACAACAACTTCATGGTTTGGTCTCCAGGTGAACACCTGTGTCCTCTTTAACTGAGAGTGGAAGTTTCACCTCAAAAAAAGTGAAGGGCATTTGCAGCACCTCGAGATTTTGTGGGGAAGGTGGTCTGAAAAAATCATGGGTCCCCAGCCTCTGGGATCTAATGGTTGATGATCTGAGGTGTAGATGATGTGATAATAATAGAAATAAAATGCACAATGAATGTAATGTGCTTGAATCACCTCCAAACCATCTCCTCTGCCTGGTCCATGGAAACATCAGTTCAGTTTGGTTCAGTCACTCAGTCACGTCAACTCCTTGCAACCCCATGGACGGCAGCACGCCAGACTTCCCTGTCCACCATCAACTCCTGGAGCTTGCTCAAACTCATGTCCATCGAATCAGTGATGCCATCCAACCATCTCATCCTCTGTCATCCCCTTCTTTTTTCTGCCTTCAATCTTTCCCAGCATCAGGGTCTTTTCCAATGAGTTGGCTCTTCACAAGTGGCCAAAGTATTGGAGCTTCAGCTTCAGCATCAGTCCTTCCAATGAATATTCAGGATGTGGAAACATGCTCTTCTTTGAAACCGGTCCCTGGTGCCAAAAAGATTGGGAACAGCTGATCTAAATAATTCCTTTAAAACAACCACCTCCTCTGTCTTCACAGGTGGGTTCTGGGCATGCTCCCAGCACAGAGGTGAGCTGAGGCATCTTACTATAGCAAGTACAGGAAAGATTCAAGATGAGGAGCCCCTGGTTCCTGTACTGCTGATGGTTCCCGGAAGTCCTAAACATCTGTCTGATCAGGAACTCACGCCATTCAGCAAGAGGAAGCTTCAGAGGTGGAAGGAGAAGAAGGAAGAGAAAAAACAAAAGGGCAGGTCAAGAGAAGTGCTGACAAAGAGACATTCAGAGGGGTTCAGAAGTGGTCTCAGTACTGAGAAAGGAAAGAACAGAAAATGTAAGCATATATTGGGTTGGCCAATAAAGCTCTTTCTAGCTTTCCCATAAGATGTTACAGAAAAATCCAAACAAACATTGTATATACAGTAACATTAATCTCTCCACCACCAGACCCCCCAAAATGGGAAGTGTTAGAGGAATCTCGAGACACACAGAGAGAAGTAAAGAGAGAGAGAGAGAGAGAGAGAGAATAACTTCCTCCAGCAAATTGCTTTACTTAACAGTTTAGGTCAGTTTCAACTAGGTCACAAGGATGTGTGTATCTTCAGAATAAAGTCTTTAATCGGCTGATGGATATGAAAAAATAAATTACTGAGGCAAAATGTAATAAACGTTAAAGGGAAAATGATGAGGGTAATATAACTACATTGATTTAACGAGGATGATATAGAGGAATTGTCTGTTTTATAGGTTTCTAGATGTCTATTAGTGGCTCTGTATTAAGGAATAGGGCTGTTCTCTTGATATACTTAAGAGCTGTCAGTAATTCCTATTTCACAGTCCGCTGCTTCAATTCAGAAAGTGTGTTCCAGCCCTTGGTGACCCCATCCCAGAGGCACTGGAGGGTGACCAGCTGCCAAAGGTTTGCATTCAGGCAGCGACCGGGAAGCAGCTGTATTATTCAAAATTGGGTTGCCTTTAAGAGGAGCCAATCACTTTAGCCACCTCCCCTCTGCCCAGCTACCTTGCGAGACTGCAGCGTCGTTTGTTTTAATCACTCCTGGCATTGGACTCATTATGTCCTGATCTTCTCTAGAGAGAGTAGCCTCCTTGGTGGGTGGAAATGGTAATTGAGGACACTTACGGAGCCGGCATCATGCCAGTCCCTGGAGGCATATGTCCCCCAGAGACAGGGCACCTTCTCAGGATAAAGCAAGAGGCATGAACTTCAGGTAGTTCATTACTTTTCCACTATGATAATGTCACTGGCCTATAAAAAGGACCCTATAGTTCTTCCATGGCCCACTGAATTAAGCCCAAACTATTATCAGAAGAGGAAGAAAATGCATGATTTCTGGTCACTCTCCAGGCACCCCACACTGTGTTGGATGCTTTCTTGTATTAACACATTTAATACCCAGGTGAATGCTTCTCAAATAAGAGGGCAGCTCTGACTCTCCCTATCAGAGACCCAACCAAATGCTGTGTTTCGCTCCCGACACGAGTCTTTTTAATGATATGTTTTCTTATTTATTTCAGTTAGTGTAGCTGCTTTCCAAGTGTCAGGATAAAGATAAAGTGCTGGAAGGATCTTGACTGTGCTCTGCAGCCTCAGGCTGTGTGTCCTTGGCCCAGGAGTACACCCTCTCTGGGCTCCAGTGACATTCACTGCGAAGGCGAGAACGTTGGACTGAGACAGCGGTTCTCTATCAGGAGCAGTTTTGCTCCCCAGGTCTGGAAATATTTTTGACTGTCAGGAATGGTGGGAATGGGGACTTCCCTAGGGGGCTCAGTGGTAAAGAATCCACTTGACAATACAGGAGACTTGGATTTGATCTCTGGGTCAGAAAGTTCCCTTGAGGATGAAAATGGCAAACCATATGCAAATATTCTTGCATGGGAAATCCCTTCGACAGAGAAGCCTGGTGGGCTATCATCCATAGGGTCACAGAGTCAGAGTCAGTCTCGGCTTAGTGACTGAGTGCACACACAGGCACTGGTGAGGAGTGCATGCTAGTGGCGGACAGAAGCCAGGGATGCTACAAAATAAGCTGCAATGAGCAAGACAAGCCCCCGCAATCATGATTTTCCCAGCCCAGAATGTCAGCAGTGCTGAGGTTGAGAAATCTAAACCAGAGGTATCATAAATGGCTTTTCAGTCCTCCCTAACCTCTACCATCTACTGCTTTCTCTGTTGCCCATGGTCTTGCCCAGCTGAATTACGTTCTGTCCCTACTTCATCCCCAAACATGCGACCCTGTCCCATCTCCCTAAATTTGCTCATGCTGTTCAGTTTAGTTCAGTCGCTCAGTCGTGTCTTGCGGACAGGAGTACACCAGGCTTTCTTGTCCATCACCAACTCCTGGAGCTTGTTAAAACTCATGCCCATCAAGTCGGTGATGCCATCCAACCATCTCATCCTCTGTCACCCCCTTCTCCTCCCGTCTTCAATCTTTCCCATGTTAGGGTCTTTTCCAGTGAGTTGGCTCTTCACAACAGATAGCCAAAATATTGGAGTTTGAGTTTCAGCATCAGTCCTTCCAATGAATATTTAGGACTGATGAGATGGCTGGATGGCATCACTGACTCGATGGACGTGAGTCTGAGTGAACTCCAGGAGTTGGTGATGGACAGGGAGGCCTGGTGTGCTTCGATTCATGGGGTTGCAAAGAGTCGGACATGACTGAGCGACTGATCTGATCTGATCCTTTAGAACGGACTAATTGGATCATGCTGTTCTGTAGACCTCAAACGCCATCCCTCCTCATCTCCACTACTGAGATACTGGGCATCCTCCAAACCCTTTCTCCAGGACCTCTTCCTTCCTAACGTGTGAGTCAGGCTCACACCGCCTCAGCATCAAAGATACTGAAATGTTTTTGGATCTTTGACCTCTAATAAGTTAGTTTTCCAACTTTTAATCTGTTGTTCAAGGTCTTTGTTTAATATTAATGGTGGCTATCATTTATTAAATGCCTATTATCTGTAAGGTGCTATAATTTTCTTGAAATTTATTTTTTAAAGTCTATCATTTCATTTTCTTCCAGCCCTAAATAAGATGAATAGCCTCCCTATCCTCCCCACTGTGTGGATGAAGAACTGAAGCTCAGACATGTTATGTAATTGGTTTGAGGCCATCTTTGAGTCCTTGGACACATTGTTTAATATTTGGTGCCATAATGTGGCCAATCGTGGATTCAAATACAGATATGCCTGACATGACTTGAAAGGTAAAGAATTTGCCTGTCATGCAGGAGACTCAGGTTTGATCCCCTGGATAATGGAATGGCAACCCACTCCAGTATTCTTTCCTGGGGAATTCCACAGACAGAGGAGCCTGGCAGGCTAAAGTCCATGAGGTTGTAAAGAGTGGGACGCGACTGCGTGACTAACACACACACGCACACACAAACCTAGGAAAATTCTTCCCACTATGTAGCTGAGACTCTTAGTATCTCTATTTTTTAAAGGGATGTGGCCACTCTAAACTGCTCAAAATAAGTCAACATATAAAGCTGTTGCTAGGGGCAACTTAGTAAACCTTATTAGATGGGTAATCTCAGTATCCTATGCATATCAATCTAGTAGTTGCAAACCTGAGAGGTGGATTTGGGGGTTGAGAAAAAGACTAAATTCAAGCTTTTTCCTGAAGGGAGAAGTCGGAAAATTCTTCTGTGATTACAGAAAACTAACTATAGGTGTTGCCAAGCAGCTTTTAACAGAAAAAAAAAAAAAAAAAAAGGAAGCAAACACATAGCTGTTGACGGAGAACTCTATGTATATCACTCATCTATGGCTGCATGAACAATTAACTCAAAATTTTTGCATCATTTCTGCGCATTGGGAATTTGGAAGCAGCTTTGAAGAGCCGTTCTTCATCTCCCGGGAGGCTGTAGTCACATGGTATGCTTGATGGGGCTGCAGGATTTGTTTGTAAGGTCACTTGGAACAGGAAGCCTCATTCTTTGCCACGTGGGTCTTTTCAGGGGGCTGTGCCATTGTCCCCATTACTCCAGAGTGAGTGATCCAGAGAGGGCAAGGCAGAAGCCAGGAGAACTGGCCTGACTCTCCTTGAAAGTCCCACAGCATCATCTGCATACTATACTCTAGGCTGAAAAGACCAGCCCTGTTCAGTGTGGGAGGGGAATGCCCAGGGGCATAAATCCCAGCCGGCAAGGGTTCTTGTGGCTACATTATTTCACAATTATTTAAAAACCAAAAACTTTCACAGAGAACTTGCCCTGGGCTTCCATCTCTACTCCTAGGCTGGAAGGCACACTGCCATCTGAGACTTTGCTGCCAGGCCCAGTTCAGTCTGGGATAGTTGGGAGTCAAAGTAAGATTCAGAGTGAGATACAAAGATCACACTCAGCATCAGTGCTGGAATATAGGGGTATAGTTTCAGAGAATTGAAGAATTGCATCATGAAAAAAGGCCCGGTGAGGGGGAGGGTGGAGGAAAGGTTTCTAGAGTCCTCAAAATGAATGAGCTAAGCAAGCAAAGAGATTACACACAGGAAAAAAAAATGGGGACCACCAGCAAAAGACTAAAAAATTTTGCAATATTATTTTCTTTTATTTTTCCTTCTAGAGACTTCTAAGTGTATTTTGTGATTTTTGCCTTTGATAGAGAAAGGGCTTTAAAACAGGCTTCCCTGATGACTCAGTGGTAAAGATTCCACTGGTAATGCAGGAGATACAAGTTCGATTCCTGGGTCGGGAAGATCCCCTTGAAGAGGGCATGGCAATCCACTCCAGATTTCTTGCCTGGAGAAGCCCATGGACAGAGGAGCCTGGTGGGCTACAGTCCATAGTGTCACAGAGAGTCAGACACGACTGAATGGATTAACATGCATGGAGGCACAGGCTTTAAAACAGACAAAAGCCAGAGGGAAGCTTGCAACTTACCCCAAACAGAAAGCAGTAGGCTGACAGTCTAAGAAGTCACAATGGGGAGCAATGGGGAGACCAGCACTAGCAGGGGGGCAGTGGCTCCACTGAAAAGAGGAGCGGGGAGATGTTCTTGTCTCTTGGAAGACTTAATACATTTTGTGGAGACGCATGAAAGTTGGAAACCTGAAGCCAAAAGTATTTGCATCATTTTCACACAGTCTCCATGTAAAGGAGATAGTGTATGTGTGATATGACCAACGCCACCAGCAATTTCTCATTGATAGACAGCCAATGCAATGAAGTACAATATTTAACACATGTATTGTATAGTATATTTTGTTAAGTTTCTTGGTATAACTTTGTATTCAAAGTGTAGTTCCTCCATTTCAAATGTTCCAAGGGTCTTTATTAAGGGTAATATTTTACTTGTAACATCCCACAAAACATATTATCATGGGGAGATCAGTGAGTCAATGAATCCAAATAAAGGTTTTATGATTAGATACCCTATAAGATAAACAAATAATAGCCTTCAGAATAATAAAATTGTTAGTAATAATAGCCATCAGAATAATAAAATTCAAACAGACATAGAGTAGCCTCATTAATATTTGTGGCTTTATAGACAGAATGTCTGAGATAAATATGATTCTATCACTTACTAGCTTTGTAACTTATTCATATAATTTCACAAGAGTTGACTCATTGGAAAAGACTCTGATGCTGGGAGGGATTGGGGGCAGGAGGAGAAGGGGACGAGAGGATGAGATGGCTGGATGGCATCACTGACTCAATGGACGTGAGTCTGAGTGAACTCCTGGAGTTGGTGATGGACAGGGAGGCCTGGCCTGCTGCGATTCATAGGGTCACAAAGAATCGGACACGACTGAGTGACTGAACTGAACTGACTGAACCGTGCCATGGTTTCTTTATCCAAATATATTAAAGGTGCCTACCTCACAGGGTTACTGAGATCTTTAAATGAGCTACTATCTGGAAAGTGTTTTGACAGATGCCAGGCAAGTACCATGTTAGTTATCCCTGGCTAAGTATGTAGGACACGTTGCTTTTATTATTTAGTTGCTATGTCTTGTCGAGCTGTTTGTGACCCCATGGACTGTAGCCCACCAGGCTCCTCTGTCCACAGAGTATTGTCTATCTTGACATGTTAGTTTCACTTTTAACAAAATACTTAAATAATTTGGAGAAATAGATATTTTAACATAAATAAGTGTTGGACTAGAGCAGCTAACTATCTTACATTTCAGGAAAAACATGCATGCCATTGGACCACATTGAAGTTGCAAGCTATCGCTCCCTGGTGGCAGCATAGCTAAATTGCAGCTTTCGAAAAGAGGCATCATTTCCTTTAAGGTTTAAACTACAAAAACAATCATGGGGTGACATGTCTATGTGAATCCAAATGGCCATTGTCCAAACTGCATAATTCTATAAGAAACAGAAAAACTAGATACACTATTTTATGGGCCTCTTTTACAATCTGAAGAGATGGCGATGATTTGGGCTTTTCTAATATTATGATTGTCCTGGCTCTTTTGTGTTTAGATCTATCAGGCTATGCCCACTAGAGAGCCATTATCCTAAGAGCCCATTATCCTAAGTCTTTCCGAAATAAACCAGGCCCATGTACCTTTCAGGAACAGGATACTTCATGTCACTTGTAAAAATCAGATGGAAAGCTTTTCTAGGGTCTTTGCAATCTCTTTAGCAGAGTAAGAGTTACAATACAGAAAATGGGAGCTATAATACCACACTTTGCAGAGATTGTGTTTCCAGCCAGTCCCAAGCCTCAATATTAATAGATTTTTAATAGATTAATAGATAGATTAACAGGTTTTTCCACTCCAAGTGTTCTTACTTGAGTGACTGCAAGTTATACTGATGAAAGGAAAGTAGCAATTACTATTCAGAGATGTTCTCCTGGACAGTTATAGGTCTTCAAGCCATTTTTTCTTTCTTTCTCTCTCTCTCTCTCTCTCTCTCTCTCTTTTTTTCTTTTAGAATCTTAGTTGGCATTTACTTCTGTCTTTCTGGAGAGTGAAGTGATACTGAATAAAGAGTCAACAAAAGAAAGAGCTCATGGAGTTTGGAAGACTTCTTCCTCTAATGACCAACTCAGATCAAAACTGTATTCTTGAATGTACTCCCTTACCCACTCTCAGGACAGTTTCCAAGCCCTGACCTTTCCTCCTAAGCCATGGAGAGGAATGATCCATTTTTTACTTAATAATATTCAAACAGATAAACTCAACACCTTCAGGTTCATCTTTGAATATCTAGTTACACTTTTGCTCATCTTACCCCTTAGGGCAATGATTTTTGACCAAGATGCACGTCAAGATCACCTGAGACCTTGCAAACTGCCCATGCTTAGACCCCTGTCCTGCACCCCTGAAGACACACTAAGGAACTCCGAGTTACAGCCCAGAAATATGCATTCTGTAGTATCTTGGAGCTCCTGACGCAGAAAGAAGGAAGTCTTTCTTACTCCTTACGGAATAATGATGCCCTGCCTTGCTCTAAGGAAAGAGCCTTATTCCCATGGTCCTGGGGCAGACAGCAGAGCTTGTCCTAGTCACCTACTCTGTCTGGGCTCATTGCTCTTTCTCTTCTTAGGAGCAATTGCAAACTCACTTAAGCCTTCTTTTCTTATCCTTTCTTCCAATCCTTCTCTTCTTTCCTCCTCAAATCAAAGTAATGGACAGGTTACACTTCTCAGGACGTGAACAGGGTTGGGAATTGGAAACTTGTGTTCCGAAATGAAAGATGTAAATCACATGACCAGTGTAAGGTGTACATGAAAAGATGAAGGGGACACAGCTCCAGAAACAGAATAACAAGGCTGGAAACTCTTTTAAAAATGACCTGATACAATATTTCCAAGCCATATTATGTCATAGCAATGATTCTCAAAGCATGATCTATAGACCCCTGGGGGTGACTAGGATCTTCTCAGGACTTCATGAGAGCAAAGCTATTTTCATAAAAGGACCAAGACATTGTTTGGCTTATTCACTGTGTTGACATTTGTACCAATACCAATTGTCAATAGGTCAAAAGCAATGCTTGAATCTTAACAACCATTACGCTGCCAGCCCCAACCTGTGTGCCATCGTATTCCTCCCTGTCAGATGTGCATACGCAGTAAGGGGAAGAAAAAAGAGTCAGTTTCACGTAAGAATGATTTTAAAGAAGTAGTAAAAATTATTAATTTTGTTAAATCTTAATCTTTCATTGCAATTATTTTTAATATTATATTTGACCAAAAGGGAAGTATACACAAAGCACTTCTGCTACATAATCAAAAATGATAGATGTTTTTTGAAGAAGTGTGATGGTGCATATGTTTGTATTGGGAGCTGAGCTAACTGTCTTTTCTATAAAATGCCATTTTCTTTCTTGAAAAAATGTTGGACAAATTATGATTGTTCAAACTTAGATGTTCTGGCAGACACCTGTCTTATTTTTTAAACTTTTTATTTTATATTAGGGTATAACTTGTTAATAATGTTGTGATAGTTTCAAGTGGACAGCAAAGGGACTCAGCCATACACTCGCGTGTATCCATTCTCCCCAGATCTCCCCTCCCAGCCAGGCTGCCACATGACATTGAGCAGAGTTCCCTGTGACCTCCAGTAGGTCCTTGTTGGTTATCCATTTTAAATATAGCAGTGTGTCCATGTCCATCCCAAACTCCCTAACTTTCCCTTCCCCCTACCCTGGAAACCATAAGGTCATTCTCTAAGTCTGAGAACTGGCAGAATTTTTTCAATTAATAAAGTGAGATTGTCATTTCATGGAAAACAGCTGAGAGTATATGTTGCCAGTGACAAAACTGGAGCATTCCAAAGAAAACAAAACTTTGGAAAACTTTCACCAGGATCTTGACATAGGCCCAATACTGATGAATGTAACTTTTCTGATGTTTTATAATGAAATGTGTCAACATTTGTAAGAACTACGTGAGTCAGCAAACCAGATGTTTTCTAAATGAACAGCTCATGATCTTATTAAATCAGGCATGGGTAAAAAAACGTATTCAGAGTGCAAGACAGACCCATGAATTTTAGTGTAATGTTATAAAATATTCATTGATATGGTTTCAGATTCCACATTGCAACTAACCTTTAAGAAACTAACACTTCTTGAATTTTGGTGTTACATCAAAGAAAAATATTCACAATTATACAAAAAGCTGTTAAAATTCTCTTCCCTTTCCAACTACACATTTTTTGATTTAATGTGAAAGCAGATAGAAACATCCTATTGTGTTCTATTAAGTCTGGTATTACAGAGATTTGCAAATATGTAATATAAGACCACACTTCTCATTATTGTTTTTGCATCAAAAACATAATCATTGTCATAAAGATCTATGTTTTTATATGTTGCATTTAATATTATATGTATCAAATTGTATTATTATTTAATTTTAATTCTGATTTACGTATTCTTTTACTGTAGATATAGATATAGATTAACCACATTTAAAAAAAACCTCACTATGTGAATATTTTTTACGAATGTAAAGGATCATGAGACTAAGAAGTTTGAGAACTACCATATTATGTAGTAGAAAATTATCTAAATTCTTTACTGGAAATTTTGAATATGAAGAAGAGTAAGTTCTGAGAAGGATAGAAAAAGGAAGAAATAAGCTTCACCTATTTGTACTGAGGAGTGAAATTCAGGAGAAAGAAACTTGGTGGAGGGTAAAATTTGTCTAGGAAGTTCTTGGACCGTGAACTGGGAAAAAATGATAACATGTATTGATATCCATCTGCAAAGCCTTTCACAACATCTGTACCAAGCACTGACAAGTCTGTGAACACTTTCAATGAGGCAGAGACTGGTGACACTTGTTAACCTCTTCCATCCCTGGCCCTGGAGATGTCTGACTGTTGATAAACCATTTCCTCAAATTTATGACAAATTCATAGCAATCATCAGTCCTGAATGTCCATTGGAAGGACTGACACTGAAGCGGAAACTCCAATACTTTGGCCACATGATGCGAAGAACTGACTCACTGGAAAAGACCCTGATGCTGGGAAAGCTTGTAGGCAGGAGGAGAAGGGGACGACAGAGGATGAAATGGTTGGATGGCATCCCCAACTCAATAGACATGAGTCTGAGCAAACTCCAGGAGATAGTGGAGGACAGGAAAGTCTCGGCTCCTGCAGTTTGTGGGGTCACAAAGAGTCGAACACAACTGAGCAACTGAACTAACTAGCATAGTAGTCTGAGTCTTTTCTCTTGAAACCACACAGAATTTAAAAAAGAACCATTTCTCATATGAGCTTTACAAATATTTAAAAAGGAGCTCCCCCATATTTAGGATGTAAATAGCTCCAATTTCTGTAACTATCACTGTGGTTTTAGTTGAAATAGTATCTCCAACATAACCTTTATTTTTTTCTGTTTTTAAAAGATTTTTTTGAAGTGGACCGTTTTTAAGTCTTTATTGAATTTGCTGCTTCTGTCATATGTTTTGTTTCTGGTTTTTTTTGTTTTTGTTTTTGATCACGAGGTATGCAGGAACTTAACTCCTCACACAGAAATCAGACCCAAACCCCCTGCATTAGAAGGTGAAGCTTTATCACTGGACTGCCAGGGAAGTCCCTATTTTTCTTTAAATGTACTCTACTTATTGATGCGTCATGTTACATGACCGCCCCCCACCCCCGCCCCAAGAGAAAGGAAAACATGACATTTCACACATGGTGTGACCAGTGTGAAGGAGGGCTGTCATCTCTCTCTTCCTGAGAATTCATCAGAATTTTTTGGCAAACAAATCAGCCTTTTTATTCCTATTACACATTAGATATCAGTTACGTCTAAGTTTCATCTTATTGTTATTTATTTGTTTCCAATGTTCCTATTAAACCTTATCCATCATGAATGAGATGAGATTTTGTACCAAATTTAGGGACCTTAAGCTTACTATCTATTAAACATTATCTTCTTAGAATTGACATCACAGTATCACTTATTTAAATCTCTTTGGATCCCAGTTTTATCCATTCAACACATCACCTAGCTTTGCAATGTGAAACATCTACAGATCCGATGTTTATCCGAGTCTCTGATAAAATACTTAACAGGATAAGATCCTTTAATACTCTGCTAAAACCTTTCTTCTGCTTGAGTTGAGCCAGAGCATACAAAATTCCAGATACACAGTCTACATCATTTCTATATTCACCAAAGAAAATTTTGTGTTTGAAAATTGCAAACACATATGCTCACTGCCTGCTTTCCAGCATTCCTTCTATTCCCCAGATTCCTTGAAGATTTCCCATCATGGTTACAGACGTCACAAACTCCTTTCCATAAATCTCTCCTTTGCTTAGGATGTATGGAGACACAAACTCTCTTAAAATGATCAGGTCTGCCATTTTTAGCACAGAGATCACTCTTTTTGATTGAAAAGATAAAATCTGATAATTAAGAGGGTTTTGGGAAATTCCCTGGTGGTCCAGAGGTTAAGACCCAACACTTCTAATGCAGGGAGTGTGGGTTCAATCCCTGGTCAAGGAATTAAGGTCCCCCATGCTGTGTGGTGCGGCCAGACAAATACATAAATAAAATTGACAAAAAAAGAAAACAGCCAAGTTATTTTAATAAATAAAAAAAATAAAAGAGCTGTGAAGTTCTATCTTTTGTTGTTTAGTTGTTAAGTCGTGTCCAGCTGTTGGTGACTCCTTGGACTGTAGTCTGCCAGTCTCCTCCGTCCATTTCCTGGAGAGGGTAACCATTTCCTTTTCCAGGGGATCTTCCCAACCCAGGTATCCAGCCCGCAACTCCTACGTTGGCACCTAACTATGTTGGATATAATAGCATTTAAGTTCCAAGCAGTGGGCCCGTTCTGTTTCTATACTTTTTAATCTCCAAAAAGATGTTATTAGCCCCAAAATTGTCATTTTGTAATTTAGCCAGTTGAACATTGAGGTATGCCAACTCTATCATTACTAATTTTATTTATCTCCTTCAATTGTACAGAGATCTCCTTCCTTGTGCAGCAATATAGAAAAAGCTAGTGCTTTTTTAAAATTTTTTTTTGCTTTAACAGAATTGTTTGGAATTTTATCTTATGTATCCAGCTCATGTCTGTGGTTAACCTAAATGTTTTGATAGCGTCCTTCTTAGAAACTAGAATACTCTATCGACTTAGCCCACTGCTTTGTTCTCTGGACATTATTATGAATATTAAGATGGCATAGTCACTTTCTCCCATCAGTACCTTTTCTGATTTTTCCATTGGTACCTTGTCTCTAGTCCAGGCTATGGTTTTTCCTGTGGTCATGTATGGATGTGAGAGCTGGACTGTGAAGAAGGTTGAGTGCCGAAGAATTGATGCTTTTGAACTGTGGTTTGGAGAAGACTCTTGAGAGTCCCTTGGACTGCAAGGATATCCAACTGGTCCATTCTGAAGGAGATCAGCCCTGGGATTTCTTTGGAAGGAATGATGTTAAAGCTGAAACTCCAGTATTTTGGCCACCTCATGCGAAGAGTTGACTCATTGGAAAAGACTCTGATGCTGGGAGGGATTGGGGGCAAGAGGAGAAGGGGATGACAGAGGATGAGATGGCTGGATGGCATCACTGACTCGATGGACGTGAGTCTGAGTGAACTCCGGGAGATGGTGATGGACAGGGAGACCTGATGTGCTGCAATTCATGGGGTCGCAGAGTTGGACACGACTGATCGACTGAACTAAACTGAACTGACCTTGTCTCCAGCAAATTCTTATTGATTTATGCTATCTAGTATCCCCATCATTTCCCAGTTCCTGTATCCTAGAAGAAAGCAACCAGAAATATAAGTGCTCTGGGGTTATAGCCTTTGATTTTACCTGGTGACGTGCTCTGGAAATTTCCACGTGTTGCCAGCACACCATGTTTCTGTGATGGTTTGAGTTGCTGCTGCTGCTGCTGCTGCTAAGTCGCTTCAGTCGTGTCCGACTCTGTGCGGCCCCATAGACGGTAGCCCACCCCATAAGAAACGTGTCATCCATGGCTTCTGGCTGGCTGGGCAATTTGTAGTCTTGTCCTACAAAGATATCTTTCTCTTCTGTTCCCCTTTTCTTCTTACTCATGTATTCTCATGTCTGTGAGATTTCTGTCCTCAGTTTCTTGCATTTCCAGGTGTGTATGTGTGTGTGATTTCTTTTCATACATAATTATCACTGCTATACCTATAAACAACCAGTGTTCTCTGATTTTTTTTTTTTTTTTGCCATGATACTTGCACCTTGCATCCATGTCTACCAGCCTCATGGACATCTGTGAAGTTTGCATTTTATTGCAGATGCTACAACGTGCAGCCTCCCTGTTACTTAACCAAACCCTCTGCATCTAGGTCTCAGCCTCTGAGGCTGTGAGCATTATTTTCAAACACCCTTGGTCAAGGGAATAGTTAGCACTATCAGTCTTGTCTTCAGACCCTACATACTAGCTATTCTGTTTGGGAATAGCTGTTAGAACTGGCAGTTATGGATACATGGGAGGAGAGCAAGAAGGCCTCTTCAGCCCTAAGAGGACTGTTGTCAGACCTGGTGATCTCTCACCACAGTTGTTGGTTTAGGAAGGTTGTTAGGGCTGTTGCCCATGGCCTTGAGGGGCTGGGGTCTAGCAGGAGGTGGGCCAGCCTGGGAGAGAGTCATCTGTGAGTCATTATTTGCAAACGTTCCTTTAAATACTGAGCTCAGAGCTCAGAAGAAGCAGCACGCCCATGATTTGCTTGGCAGTGTCTGTATTAGAAGAGAATATTCCTAAATGTTGCTTTAACATGGAATTGTAGGCGTGATTCCTCTGTGGCCAGGAATTGTAGGTACACAGCCCAGCAGAGGAAATGCCTGTCCAGAATGACCCAGTCTCTCAGGCCCGAGAGGGACACAGCTGGTTTATTACTGCAGCACTTTTCTGACTGTTGTCATCGCCATTAGCATCTGAAATTGACCAATTACTCACCATGTGCACGGCACACGGCAATATTCCTGCCTGCAAGCTTGTGACACAACACCATCACTAGTATGAGTGCGTTCCCAGGGCCCACTTTTGTGGATGGAAAGACCTCATGGAAGCTTGGCTGTGGACGGCAGTGATTAAAGAGGCTCCTCGTGATTTGTCTTCCAAAGGCCTCCAATAGCTTTCGAGACCCTGATATTTTTGAAAATTAGCAGCTGTGGCCTTTCCCGAGCCAGTGCCCAGCGTGAAGCTTTCAATACTGTTACAATGCTATGCATTTGCCACTTGGATCAATACCACGAATTCCATTAAGCTGGGCCTGGCGTCCCGCTTTCCACTTTTCCTTGGTGACCTCCTTTCTCGGCTTCCATTTGCAAATCTCTGCACACTCCGTGCGAGGACCCTTTTAGGCATCCTGAATTAGGGAGGATTTATTCAAGTCTCACTCCCTTTTCCCACTGCGAGCTTGGGAGTCAGGGTGAGTGATGCTATAGGTCCACAGAAATGAGCCTGCATGTAAGAGATCATTTTCTTTAATACAAATCAACAGGTAATGATAATAACTTGGTGATGATGATCAGGGACTAACTTCAAACAATTACCACCCCACGTCTGTCTCAGGGGACAAACTCATATAGTAACTCTCACTTTATCTTTTATTCCAGAATAATGGTTCACGGTCCTTCATCTCTTCCATCTTTTCTTTCTTCCTCCCCCACCTCCTTCCTTCCTTCTTCCCTTCATTCATTCCTTCTTTCCATCATGTGGTGGTGGAAAGATTATTTTTGAGAATAATGAGCTGTAAACCACATAAACTTTTAATCTTGTACTTAAAACTACGAAGCACCTCCCCACAAAATTCATTTGTAAACCTATGAAAGCATGTGCATGCAATTACAGATGACTTAAAACTCCTCATGTCCATTCAAGGACTCCCTAAGGGCTCAATGGGCTGTAGAATCTAGGGACCCTTTGTGGGACCCTTAGTACCTCAAAATGAGGACAAGTCATATCTTTCTAGAAAGGAGGGATTAGAAAAAAAAATTACATCTTTACCAATTTTTAAAAAATGTTTCCTTCAGTGATGGTTGGATGGCATCACTAACTCTATGGACATGAGTTTCAGCAAATTCGGGGAGAAAGTGAAGGACAGACAGGGAAGCCTGGCATGCATCAGTCCATGGGGTCACAAAGAGTCAGACACAACTGAGCAACTGAGCAACAACAGCAACAAAATGTTTACCAAAATATTTATATATGGTAAAATCTACCCTATCCAGGTGTGCACTTTAAGCACAGCTGTCATCCTAAATAAGATATAGGAAATTTCCAAACCCTGAAAAATTCCCCTGTGTCTTGTGAAGCAAATTACCTCCCCTCATCTCCTGTCCCAGACAATACTGATCTGTTTTTTCCTCTCAAGTTTTATCTTTTATGGAACATCATATAAATTGACCAATATAGTAACAGATTTTTGCACTTGACTTAAATCACTTAGCATAAAGCTTTCAGCTTTCCCATTTGAAAATATGAAATAGAGTGAGAACTGTTATATAGATAAACATTTTAGATAAATATGAGAAGGTGACAGTTTGAAAGCAGTCATTGAAGATTATCATAACATTCCCATGAACAGTTGATAACTTATTAAAAAGAATATTATCCTATATATGTTCTTACATGAATCAGTAGTTCATACCTTCTTACTAATGAGAAGATTTCACTTACAGATGTAGCACAACTTAAGAACTTTTTGTATCTTTAGTTATGAGGGTTTTTAAGTGTTTATCACTGAAAGAGGTGGGATGCTTGTTGACTATCTTTAGAAGATGGTCTTCCTGTCTTCCCTTATGTGCTCAGTGAACTGGCAACTAACATTTATTGAGAAGACATCGTGTGCTGCATGCTGCATAGTCATTTTCTTATTTAATTCTATAGGTTTATTGTGAAATAGGAATTAGTATTCACATTTTGTTAGAGCAAAGATTACACCTTCATCAACTGAGAGAGCTTAACTAATGCTTAAGGCACAGTTTAGTGGCAGAACTGCAGTGCTCGGATTTTAGGTCCTGTATTCTTTCTTGAATTTTCCAAACTCTTCAACCAACTGCAACCACTGGCTGAGGATGGAGAAGAGACAGAAGGGCCAGAATTGGGAAGTGTATAGATCGACCTGGAGATTTAGCTGTAGCCCACAGAACATCCCTAACCATTGTCTCATCCCGACTCCCAGCTGTGCTGATCAACACCTGACCACAGGTCTCAGGGTCATCAGAAACCAACTAGGTCATTTCAGAAAGACAAACAAATGAACAAATCTAAAAGGATCTAAAGAGAGGAAGATCTTCTCCTTTGAATCTGTTATTGTTCAATTGCTCAACTGTGTCTAACTCTTTGCAACCCCATGAACTAAAAGCATGCCAGACTTGGCTTCCCTGTCCTTCACTATCTCCCAGAGTTTCCGCAAACTCATGTCCATTGAGTCATTGATGCCATCCAACCATCTCCTCCTCTACTGTCCCTTTCTTCTCCTGCCTTCAATCTTTCCCGGCATCAGGGTCTTTTCCAATGAGTCAGCTCTTTGCATCAGGTGGCTAAAGTATTGGAGCTTCAGCATCAGTCCTTCCAATGAATATTCAAGATTGATTTCCTTTAGGATTGACTGGTTTGATCTCCTTGCTGTTCAAGGGACTCTCAAGAGTCTTATCCAGAACCACAATTTGAAAACATCAATTCTTTGGCACTCAGTCTTCTTTATGGTCCAATTTTCATATCTGTATATGACTACTGGAAAAACCATACCTTTTACTATATGGACCTTTGTTGGCAAAGTGATGTCTCTGCTTTTTTATACACTGTCTAGGTTTGTCATAGTTTTCTTTCCAAGGGGTAAGCATCTTTTAATTTCATGGCTTTGAATCTAGGGAAGAAGAATTTTTTTGGTCCTCTTTAGTTCAAGAGGATAGTGTTGAGTCAATTATTCAGCTCATTTGAACCTCAATAGGACACAATAGATTCCGTTTCTCTTTATTTTCCCAAACAGTAAGAGGTGTTGGGATCCAGGCAGAATTACATATCTGGGAATTGGTAGAGCTCAGGATAAAATACCTCCCATTCTTCTGTTACTTTTGGCCTGGAGATTGACATTCTACTATCCTAGGGTCTAAGAAATTGCCTCCTTTGCCTGAATTAAATGAGATTTAATGAAACAGAAATCCAGGTCAGTGCAGTTTACTATCAAACCTTCAGCTCCTGCATTGCTGGCAGCTCCCCTTGTAATAATTAAACAGAAAGTTGTAGGCAGGCAACAGTGAAATCCATTGCTAATCTTGCCCCTCATCAGCCTATCTTTCTACATGTTCTTTAATTATGGTTTCTAAATGCTCTGCATTTCCCTCTGCACTGGGGGGACCAAAATGAAGCCAGCTGCTTCAAGGATGCCCAGCAGCCAGAGGTGGAAGGTCTTCCAGCGGTATTTCTAATCCAGAATGTTAAACATCAAAGGTAAAATGCAGTAAACGGAAATGCATATGAGGAGTGAGCAGGGAGATGAGGACAGAGAGGTTGGGAGGGGATTCTTTTTTTTTTTTTTTTCCTAGAGGATTTTGCTTTAAAGATTCTGAAGGCGCATCACTGGCTTTATCACGGCTTCTCCAACACACCAGGGAGTGAATGAAACAGCTGTCACATTTAAACACACACAGCGGTAATCCTCCACTGAGCACAATGCCAGGACAGAACAGAAAATCTATCAACACTTACAAAGCATTCTATTTATTTAGCAACTCGTCCCCCTTTACCAAAAGTTCCATCTGCGGGGTTGAAACTGGGGCCACATGCCGCTGGTGGCTTTTTGTGGTTTCCCACTGGGGGAGGGAGTGTAGAAAGCGGTCAGATGTACTCGGTGGGTGTTTGAAGCTGTTAAAAATCACAGAAGTGGCTTTTTGGGATGGCCGAGGGTCTGTGGCAGAGTGAACTCACAGGCCCTTCACATCAAGAGGCTGAAAGAATGTGAGAAAAATGCTGTGAGTGGTCCAGCTTCAATCTCCCTCTCTCCCCCAAAGTCTTCACTTAGAAGATCAAGATCCCATCTTCTTCTCCATCCATGGATCTAGTCTCCTCTCGGGAGATGCCTGCTGATCACCACGAACCTGAGGGGGAAGCAGGGCTGTTCTAGGGGCTTGTAAAGCCAGCTATCTGACCAGGTGCTACTTAGGAAGAATGCTCTGGAGAGAAACCCCAAAGTACCACCATATCAACAGCGTCAAAAAATATGTACTAATTGCAGGACATTAAACTGTGAGAACTGTTCATCATAGATCTGGGAGGAATTTAAAAGCCCGAGGTGCATTCCCTATAAGGAAACCAAGGCTCAGAGAAGCCACGGTTTTCTAGAAGCTCACCCAACTCCCTAGAAGAGGGAGAACAGAGGTGGGACCAGCATGAGACCCCTGAGACCTGGCTTAGTGTGTGTGCCAGTTAGAATGAAATTTGGGCAAGGGAATGATTGTTCATAGTTCAGTTCAGTTGCTCAGTTGTGTCCAACTCTTTGTGACCCCATGAATCGCAGCAGGCCAGGCCACCCTGTCCATCACCAACTCTGTCCATCGAGTCGGTAATGCCATCCAGCCTTCTCATCCTCTGTCATCCCCTTCTCCTCCTGCCCCCAATCTGTCCCAGCATCAGGGTCTTTTCCAATGAGTCGACTCTTCACATGACGTAGCCAAAGTATTGGAGTTTCAGCTTTAGCATCATTCCTTCCAGTGAACACCCAGGACTGATCTCCTTTAGTTCACAAGGGGGTCTCAAATAGGAAAATGAGGGAGGAGGGAGAATGTAAAGAAAAGGCAGTTGAATAACACAGATAAAGAAATTTACCACCATCAGCCTTGAGAAGGCTCTCTCTTGTGTCCAGCTTTAGGCTGGTGGAGAGTTTCAAAGAACAAGGGGAGAAGGCAGGAGAAAAAACAGAGCTTACTGAAGAGGGGCAAACAGAGCCAGCATATTAAAATCTGCACAAGAATTTAACTGAAACATCAGTTCATTAATGGCTTTATGAAAGCATGTTCAATCTAATTCTGCTCTTTTCAAAGAAATTCAATTCCGATCATTTTTTTTCCCCCACTTAGTTTGTGTAAGGATTTTTTGCCAGTAACTCCAAGTGGCACCAAGGTGAATACTCACTGCTCTTCTTCAAGCAGTTTCAATGTGTAATCGGGGAAAGCTCACAATACATTGTATAATGAGTTGGGAGAAAAAGACTCAGATCTGGGCTGGAACAGACGGAGATCTGAGTCTTGGCTCTGGTACAGTCTACCAGGTGACTTCAGGCAAGGCAACTTCAGTTCTTTCATCTTATACGTCTTAAGATTGTTATGGAATGTTTTCTATTCTTTTTTTTTTAATTGGAGTATAATTTCTTTTCAATATTGTGTTAGTTTCTGATGCACAGCAAAGTGAATCAGCTATATGAATACACATATCTCCTCCTCCTTGAGCCTACCTCCCATCCACCCATCCCACCCACCTAGGTCATCACAGAGCACCAAGCTGAGCTCTCTGTGTTGTAGAACAGGTTCCCACTAGCTGTCTATTTCACACATGGTTGTGTATATATGCAATCCCAATCTCCAATTCCTCCCACCCTCCCCTTCCCCCACTGTGTCCACATGTGTATTGTCTACATCTCTGTTGCTATGGATTTAAAAATGACACAAAAAACGTACAAAGTTCTATCAGCAAAGCTCAATGAATATTAGCATACTTTTCCCCTCAAATACTATCCCATAACACAAGAAAGGGCATGGTGCATAGGGAAATAATGGTGAGTGAATTCTGGCTGAACACAGGGATCATGAAGCTGAGAGAGATGGAACACAAACAGGCTGGGAATAATACGTGCAGGACCCAGGAGGCCAGGTTCAGAGTTGCAGCCTGGCTGTGAAGGTCACAGAGGGGCCATAGGTCAGTAACAACAGCAGAGTTGGACTTTAAGAGGAGAAGGGAAATCCCAGTAAAGAAAACATTGTCACAGAGCACATCAGAGCTTCCTAATAGCTCCCAACTGCTCAACCTTCCCCTTCGTACTGATCACATTATTTACTGTCTTAGAAATCAAGGTTCATGAGGGCAGAGATCTTTGTTTTGTCTACTGCTACAGTCCAAGCACATCGAATATTGCTTGGCATATGGCAGGAGCAGAATAAACAGTCCTTGGCACGAGAAGAAAGGAAAGGAGTACAAAGCAGCTCCGTGATTCTGTGCCCAAGGAGCTAGAAGAACAGTGTTTACTGAGCGTTAAAGAGGAAAGGCAGGTGAACAAGCCCTGACAGCGAGCTGCTAAGCTGTTTTCTGTTTCCTTCAAATAGAAGTGGGCTTAACTGCAGCCATGGAAGATTGGGGGTTCAAGATTTTCCAGACCAGTTTGGGTGAAGTATTTGTGTATGAAACTGGGTGGAGCAGAGGGAAGGGACAGTGGCCAGAGATGCTATTGTTAGATGGTGGATGTCTGAGACTGAAGGGCTTTCGACATCTGGGGAAGCAACAGAATAAAGTGGTCCAGCCCATCCTTGCTGTGCTGAGCCTCCACTGCTAAAAGGGAGATGACACCCGTCATCAACCCTCAGTGCCCCACCGGATGTCCCTGTCTTGTCCTGGGCCTCGTTGGTAGGGTGATGGGCCAGACTCATTGTCTCTGCTCTCAGGTGTCTCAGCACCACCCCCATTAGCAGCCTGGGAAACGTGCAACACACTGTAATCCTTAGCTCCGCTGTTTTGAAATGTCCCTGCAACGGCTATAATAATCATCTTACAAACAACCTAGAACAAGCTCTAATTGCTTCTAATGTTGTATTACGGCTGGAATATGGGAGAGCCGAGACACGCTGGCTGTCACAGCCCTGCTCTGATTATATGGTACCTCTGGGAGCGTTTGCACAGAGGAGAAGGCAACAAGCCTATTGTTCTGCCTTCTATTTGGTGAGCCTGGCTCAGAGGAGCCCTCCCCACACCCAGGCAGCAAAAAGAAGAGGAACCTGAGCCAGGAGAGGAACCCAAACCTTCTGGTCGTCTGTGACCAAGAAGGAATAAGCTGAGCTACAGACAAAGGTTGTTGTTACTCAGTCGCCCAGTCGTGTCTGACCCTTTGTGACCCCATGGACTGCAGAATGCCAGGCCTCCCTGTCCCTCACTATCTCCCGGAGTTTGCCCAAGTTCGTGTTCATTGCATCAGTGATACCATCCAGCCATCTCATCCTCTGTTGCCCTCTTCTCCTTCTGCCCTCAATCTTTTCCAGCATCAGGGACTTCTCCAGTGAGTTGTCTGATTGCCTCAGATGACCAAAATACCGGAGCTTCACTTCAGCATCGGTCCTTTCAGTGACTATTCAGGGCTGATCTCCTGAATATTCAGACAAAGGTACAATAATCTATTCTTACTTCTCCTAACCACTGCCCAGGGATGGTGCTCATAAGCCAGCTCCAGTTAACACTGAAAAAGTCCTTAAACTGCCAGTGACCTCCTGGCCACGACTGTGGGATGCTCTGAATCCCTGAGGGAATAAATAAAGGACTAAGTGGATCCCTGAGCCGACACTCACCGAGAGCCTGAAACATATCAGGGTTTCACGCAAATGACTGTATCCGCCCCTTTGACAAATCTATCAGTAGGTTCTCAAATCATCCCCTTCTATAGGCGAGGAAACTGGTTCTCAAAAGAGTAGAGTGGGCCTGTCCTAGGATCACAGAAAACGTCGTACTTGAGAGAATCAGGACTTGAGTAGGCCATCGTCGGGTCATTACTGTTTTATCGCGTTATTTCCCGTCCCACTAAGGTTTGGGGAGATTGGCTCCCATTTGGTGCAGACGGTCCTCAGCGGTACTGTTGTGAGGCTGACGTTTAGCTCGATTCCTCGGCTCCCCTCTGTCTCCCCAGTCCTAGCACGGCAGCTCCAAGAGCCCCAGTTCTCACCTCCACAGCCCAGCAGGGGGACTGCCTGCCCTTACCTCTCCATTTCTTCTCAGGATTATGCAAAGGATCACAGTTTCTGGAAACTCTGTGCTATCATACATCTATAGATGTAGCTTGCACCTTTCCAAGAGCTTTCCCGATTACTATTCCATTTTATCTTCACAATAGCATTTTGTGGGTCAAAAAGGTGGTTCCCATCATTCCCCCATCTTATGATCAAAGAAAGGAAGCCTGGAGAAGAAAAATCTCCCACCAGAACCACACAGCTTGTTGGTAGATGCTGGAGTCAGGACCTGCTTGATCGACTGCTGGGGCCATGTTCCCATAAAGAGGACACAACCTGCCCAGATCCAGCCCAACGCAGCATCAGTTGGGAAGGCTATTTGAGCATAAAGGATGGGATGCAGCCTCAGAAGGAGGAGTGGAGACAAGAGTGAGAGAATCTGATAGAGCAGAGCCTGGGATGCCGGTTAGATTCTCTGCATACCTGTGTACTCCTGTCTATCCTACGAAAAAAGAGAATCATAATCCTAAAACCTCTGAAGAGAAGAACTGTACCACCAGAATCCTGCCCACATCTGACTGCATTTGAGGTAAGTGTCAGGGGTGAAACTTGTGGGCGGCTGGCCGCTTATGTTTTGCAGTTTCTCATCCAGAGCACCTCCACAGGGACCGCCTCCTTACCAAGATTCAGGTCCCCTGGGACAGCAGGTGTGCCCAAAGCTCGGCTGCATGGCCAAGCTCACTCTCACCTGCTCCCTGGGGCCAAGTTCCTGAGCCTTGGGAGAGGGTCACTGAGGCTTCCGGCTCCTTCCCTCTGTCTAGAAGCTGTCTGTCTCATAAAGGCAGAGCAGTCATTATTTCTTCTGCTATTCACACATTATCCACTCTTCAGACATTAACACCTTCAGACCCTGTGCAAAATAAGATGGCAGGACAGGGTTTGGGTGTGTGTTAGTTACTCAGTTGTGTCCGATTCTGAGAACCCAGGCTACTCTGCCATGGTATTCTCCAGGCAAGAATACCAGAGTGGGTAGCCATTCCCTTCTCCAGGGGATCTCGCCAAACCCAGGGACCAAACTCGGTTTTCCTGCATCTCAGGCAGATTCTTTATTGTCTTTCCCACCAAGGACGCCCAAGGGGAAGAAGGAAGCTTCCTTAAACCAACATCCATGGAATGAATCACCCTACAAGTCCCACAGTTTAGTCTGGTCCACTGAAGGGTGACATTTGCTTGCCTTCAGTATTCAGAAAGGTTGGAAGTGACCATTAAGTGAGTGAAGGATAACCAGCTCTAGACATGTAATTCATTCATTTATTACATAAATATTTATTGTCTGCCTACTATTTGTCAAAGGTTGGTACAGGGGTTGGCTACCTAGTAAGACAGACTACTGCAATGTCCTTTTATAATTTATTAATGTACTGATTTGAGCCTGAAGAGTCCTGTGAAGACCCAGAGAAAGTTGGAAATGAGATGAAGAAAGCAAAGACAGTAATGGGAAGAACAACTATCTACAACTGACAGGCAAAATCTCAGCCTTGGTTTAAAAAATACATAAATAAATAAATAAAAATGAGAACAAACAACAAACCAAAAAAAAAAAAAAAACCAACCAAAAAAAAAAAAAAAACCAACCAAATCATCCTTGTTGGTTGACACTTCCCACAATGCACCCCGCAAAGTCAATTTGTGCAGACATGCAGAAAAGGGGCTCTTTTCATTTGCCACGGTGGGTTGCAGCAAACTCCTTATTTCATCCATGTAATTAAGCTAACGTGTCAAAACAATTACCTCTTCTAGACAGCTGGCAACACGCTTCTTTTCTTTCTTAAGTTTCCTTTGAGCAGGGTGATCGAGAAAGTCGTTTGGCGAAATATGGGGACCTTGTTTCAATTCGGCTTTCTACTAAAAAGCCACCATACCACACCACGTCTGGGGACCTCGGTGTCTGTGGATCCACCCCACAATGGTGCAGGAGATAGGAAGTGGTGTTACGGATTGTGTGATACCAGGTACATGAGTGACAGTTGAGAGCGACTTGGCAAACAATGCAGGGCAGCGTGGGGAAAAATTCTTTTATAAATGATACATGCTGTTGATGGCTGGGACAGAAAGCCATCTTGAAAGAGTACCAAATTTAAAAAAAAAAAAAGCTGCCACATCAGGTTGAGACGTTTTGACACTGGAGCTGTGAATGCTGCAACCATCTATTACCATAGGAAGCATCCTGCATTCACGGTGTTTGTTGTAAATCACTCCTGCTCCTTTCCTTTCTCCTGAAGTTAATATATTTTCTTTCAGCAATATTATTTGCTGTGCATTACCAGCAATGTTCAGCTGTTAACATTTGTGTCTATAGTTAGCATTTTTATTCAGCTAATATTTTCATTCAGTAGCACTCACCAAGCGTCAGTTTTATTTGCATCATATCTGCCAAGAATATTTTCTTCCGTTAGCGTTTGTTTCTCCCCTTAAGATTTTTATGTGCTAGGTATTTTTATCCTGTAAGGACTGTCAGCTTCAACTAGGATTATAAGAAATTCTGATTATTGACTGCAAAGAGCTCTGAGTTAGTGGGTGTGCTTCTCAGATGAACCTGAGCTTCCATCATTGGCATCTCTAAAATGGGGATAATAAAAGCATTGTGAAGCTAGGTGAGTCAATGGCAATGGTTACATGAAACACGAGTCCAGGTTATTCCAACAAGGAAAGGGAGAACTGAGAATTCCAAAGAAGTAGATGTCACTCAGCTCGTTACAGTAGTCACGTACGGATGTGAGAGTTGCACCATAAAGAAGGCTGAGGGTCAAAAAATTAATGCTTTCAAACTGGTGCTGGAGAAGACTCTTGAGAGTCCCTTGGACAACAGGAAGATCAAATCAGTCAATCCTAAAGGAAAACAACCCTGAATATTCATTGAAAGGACTGATGCTAAAGCTGAAGCTCTAATACTTTGGCCACCTGATGCAAAGAACCAACTCATTGGAAAAGACCCTGGTGCTGAAAAAAGATTGAAGGCAGGAAGACAAGTGGGTGACAGAAGATGAGATGGTTGAATAGCTTAATCGACTCAATGGACATGAGTTTGAACAAACTCTGGAAGATGGTGAAGGACAGGGAAGCCTGGCGTGCTGCAGTCCACGGGGTTCCAAAGAGTCAGACACGACTGAGAGAGTGAACAACAGCAGCGTGTCACAAGGAGAAAGGAAACTAGCAGAGATTTAAACAAAGATAGGAATGGCTGCCTTGGGAAATAGGGGTTTCTCATCAAAGGCATTAGAGAACTTCTCAACTTTCTGATGGGCTCCACTTCAGAATTTTAGATTCAATAATTCTTGGGGAGGGGGATGTCATGTGTCTGAAAATCTGCATTTCTAACAAGATTTCAAGTGATGCTGCTGCTACAAGTCTAGGGACCACCCTTGAGACTCAGCCTTCTAGAAGGATATTCCTCCTTCTTTTTGGTTTTGTTTTTGGATTTCATAAATTCTTTTATTTCCCCCATTGGAATGTAATTGCTTTACAATGTTGTGTTAGTTTCTGCTGTACAACAACATGAGTCAGCTGCATGTATACAAACATCCCCTCCTTCCCGAACATCCCTCACACCCTACTGCTATCCTACCCCTCTAGATCATCACAGAGCATTGAGCTGAGCCCCCTGTACTACACAGCGGCTCCCCACTAGCTGTCTATTTCACACATGATAGTGTAAATGAGGCAATCCTACTCTCCCAGTTTGTCCCACCCTCCCCACCCCCGCTGTGTCCGTATGTCTATTCTCTATCTCTGCATCTCTGTTCCTGCCCTGCAGGTTCATCTATACCATTTTTCTGGATTCCATATACATGTGTTAATATACGATATTTGGTTTTGTCCTTTATTCTCTTACTACCCTGTAGTTTTATTGTGGCTGTTGTTTGTTTTTGTCTTTTCAATGTCCCCACTCTCTGAAGGTAGAACCTCCAAACAGTTGACTTAGGGGGTCCATGACTGGGGCAGAGTAAAGAGAATGTTAGTTCTGAGTGCCACAGGCAGTAAAGGACCAAGTGTAGCCAAATGTTTGCAGCCATATGTAGATAACAGGAAAGAATTCCAATCTCTTTTAAATTTTCTGCAAGTCCTGTGACATCTTTTTTTTTTAAAAAAAAGTACTTGTCACAAATAATTGTGCCTGCTCTGTATCCCTAATGCTTAATACATTTTAAAAAAGTTATTGCAGGGCTTCCCTGGCGGTCCAGTGGTTAAAACTGCAGTGCCACTGCAGGAGTGAGGGAGGGTTGGATCCCCGGTTGGAACTAAGATCCTGCAGGCATACCAAAAAGTCATTGCATCTCTGCACCCATCCTGATGATTATTTTTTTCACACTTCTGCTTCCCCCAAGCCCTTCCTTGAGATCTCTGATCACTGAAAATGCTCCTGCTGGTTATCTCATTGTGAGTGCTGTGTCTCAGATTAGATAAGAAATGGTTTCTGAGGGTCTCTCCAGTTTGAGATCATTGCTTTCACACCAAGACAAAAGCTCAGAGTATCACAGAGGTGATGGCTGGGTGCTGTGCTTTCAGCTGGAACCCAGGAACTGAGTTAGATGTCCATCGGTAAGTGCTTATGTAGCTGCCGCCGTATTCACGTTGGGTTGTCTCAAAGGCAGTACCTTTGAGCTCCCTTCAAAATGCTTTACAATATTGAACGTGTAAGTCACTCAGTCGTGTCCTACTCTTTGTGACCCCATGGACTATATGGTCCATGGAATTCTCCTGGCCAGAATACTGGAGTGTGTAGTCATTCCCTTCCGGGATGTTCCCAACCCAGGGATCAAATCCAGGTCTTCCGCATTGCAGGCAGATTCTTTACCAGCTGAGCCACAAGGAAAGCACAAGAATACTGGAGTGGGTAGCCTATCCCTTCTCCAGCAGATATTCCAGACCCAGGAATCAAACTGGGGTCTCCTGCATGGCAGATGGATTCTTTATCAACTGAGCTACCAGGGAAGCCTCCTTACAATATTGAATCTTTCACATTCAGTCCCACAGTGCTTTGCATTTCTCACACTGCTTGGTTGGCGATGGGTCCTGGGACAACCAGAGTGAAAATGACCCCAGAACCAGGATGGGATCCTGCCAAATCCCAACCATGGGAAACAAGGCACTGCCAGATGTGAGGAGAGGAAAGTGCTGCTGTCCTCCATCCCTGAGGCTTGAGAGAGAACTCACATGGAATCCAGGGACTAAAATAAGAGGAGAAGCAGAATTGATGGCCTTTCCAAAGGAAGACTCTGGTGTCATGGCAAAGGCAATTACATCTGACCCAAGGCTTGGGATCACAGTAGAAAGCTATCAGCCTCCAATTAGAAGCTGGCAGATTCTGCCTAGATTTTGGCTTGTCCAGGGAAACTCCCCCAACCAGTGTCCGCCACCTCCAGCTCTGCCTCCTACCACAGCCCGGTGACATACACCCACAATGATTCTGTAGCGTTTGAACATGTGTGCATGCTCAGTCGTTCAGTCATGTCCAGTTCTCTGTGATCCCATAGACTGTAAACCACCAGACTGTCCATGGAATTTTTCAGGCAAGAATACTGGAGTGTATCGCGATTTCTTCCTCCAGGGGATCTTCCTGACTTAGAGATTGAACCCACACCTCCTCTGTCTCCTGCATTGTCAGGTAGATTCTTTGAACGCTAATGAAATGGTCTCCACCACCCACAAAGCTGGAACTCAGAGTAGAGTTATCCTTTCCCTCCCCAAAAGAAACTGCAGTGACTTCCTGGGAGAAGCATGAGTCATCTTCATAGCAGCCCATGCACATCCTCCTGAGATGCTTGCTCAGGGTTACTAAAACTGATATGATCCTTTGCCCACAGCATCCTTTGGGATTTTTCTTTGTGTTCTGTTTTGCATTGCTCAGTTTGTTGACATCACTCAGCTGTCAAAATCATTTTTTCAAGATGGCTGGCGAATCTGCATGTGAAGGCTCCACGTTTGCAGATTCTTCTCATCAAAGAAGGGACAAGGAGAAGGGTGCTTGCCAAGCCAGAACTTAGGAGGGGGAGAGGCTGGCGTAATGGTTCTGAGGACAGCAGGACTAGTTGAAAGACGACTTCCTTCTCCTTGGATGGAGACAGATCACCAGGTTTTATAGTTTACTGAAGCCAAATGGGAAGCAAAAACGTGCCTGCAGTGAGAGATCTCTCTCATCCCCTATTCCTTACATAGGCCATCCTTTAGGCCTAGGTATTTCAGAGGTCATGTTCTTTTCCTCTGCTAGGTTTAAGGCATTTATTCTGATGTACCAGGAAAGCATGCTTGTGCACACACTCATCGTTAACATAATTCTCAGTCCAGATGCTTACCCTACCATTTACCAGGTATGTGATTTTGAGCAAGTTATACAGTCTCACAAACCTCACTTTTCTCATGTCTGTAAGAGGAAGAAAACAATATCTAACACCAGGTGGTTGTTGAGGAGCAAAAAAGCCACAATGGTAAAATTACTATATGTTTGCCAGAAACTTAAAAACATTTGAATTCTCCTTGCCCATCCCCCTGCCTCTTCATTTACACAAAGGAATTCATCCCCAATACAGGGATACTTACCAACCCTTTTCCTTCCTGCCCTTTGAAAATGCATGATCTGTGGCTAGATCTGTTAATGCTTTAAGCAACCAGGGATTTCATTTTTTCATATAATAATCTGGGATGAGAGTTTTGCTGGCATTAATTCAGTAGCTCCATAAATCAGGGCTGTTGTCTCCGATTTCCTGAGTCTTTAGAGAGCAAGACTGGTGCTGCATCTTCACATACAACATTGGCATTTAAACAAGATAAGAGCAGAGGGGGGTCTGGGTCTGTCCTTTATCATGAGAACTAAAATCTTTCTAGGGTTCCCCAGAGACTTGGACTTGTATTTCTAGATTGCTGCTGCTGCTAAGTCACTTCAGTCGTGTCCGACTCTGTGTGACCCCATAGACGGCAGCCTGCCAGGCCTCGTCGTCCCTGGGATTCTCCAGGCAAGAACACTGGAGTGGGTTGCCATTTCCTCCTCCAATGCATGAAAGTGAAAAGTGAAAGTTCCAATTTCTAGATTGGAACTATGTTAAAGGACAGTGCTACCTCTAGCTGCAAGGGAGTCGGGGGAAATTATATTAAATTTTATGCCTCTGCATTGAAGGAGGGAAGAAGAAAGGAGGGTAGATATGATGTGTCACCAACAAATAGGGCCTGCCACAATATCCAAAATAAATAAAGGATATATATATATATATATATATATATATATTTTTTTTTTTTTTTTTTCTGAAATCTCCATGTAGTACAGCTAACTACAGAGCCTCAGTTATCAAGAGGTTGGGGAGCTTTCTAGAATCTATCAGAAGTGAGTAACTACAGCCAGTAATAGAGGATAATGATATTGCACAGAAAGTGTCATCTGCTTTGTATTCCCTCCCAGGGCTGGGTCATTTCAATAACAACAATAGTCATTATTTATTGCATTTTGACTCTATGTAGGCCACTGTGCTTAGTGCCTTAAGTATGTTGTTTTACTTAATTCCTCAGAATTAAGAAGTGGGAACAGGTACTTCTCTGAAGGAATTTGAAACATAGACATTTTTTCTATGTTAATACTTATTGAAGTATGGGCTTCCCAGTTAGCTCAGTGATAAAGAATCTGCCTGCCAAGTAGCAGACGTGGATTTAATTCCTGCGTTGGTAAGATCCCCTGGAGAAGGAAATGGCAACACACTCAGTATTCTGGCCTGGAAAAATGCCATGGACAGAGGAGCCTGGCGGGCTATAGGGGTCACAAAGTGCTGGACATGACTTAGAAATTAACCAACAACCACATAGTTGCTTTACAATGTCGTGTTAGTTTCTGCTGTACAGCAAAGTGAATCTGTCACACATTTACATATATTCCCTCCCTTTGCACTTTCTTCCCATTCAGGTCACCACAGTGCATTAAGGGTTCCCTGTGCTACACAACAAATAAATAAATAGACAACAGCCTTGCAGAATGAGAGAGAATTCAGAGACCTTATTAGAGAGTCAGGCGGAGATATTAGTCAAGGATACAGTTTTAGTTATGTCAGATGAGTGAATTCTGGGGTCTGATGTGCAACTCAGTGACTAGTACTAACCACACAGTATTGCATACTTGCAATTTCCTAAGAGGCATGGGGTTCTTAAGGAAGAAAGAGATAAAGAGAGAAAGCAAGGAAGGAAGGGAATGAGAAAGAATGAAATAAAGAAATCACTTTGTGAGGTGATGAATATGTTAATTCACTGCATTGCAGTAATAATTTCACAGCAAGTTCATAAAACATGTGGTTGTTCACTCTTAATATATGTAATTTGATGTGTCATTTATACCTAAATAAGGATGAAAAACTAAAATTAAATAAAAATTAAAAATAAACACCATTTTGCATGCAATAAAAAAGGAAAAAGAAGACAGGCAGAGTATATTGAAGTAAACAAGCCTTCTAAATAATTAAGTCCTGAGGACAGGAAGATAAGAGTATTGAACTTGAAGACAGACTCACCTAGGTTGTAATTTCAATTCTGCCATGTAGTTCTATGGGCAGAACACATATTACTTATCCTCTCTGAACTTCTATCTGCACATCAATAGAATGGGAACAGTAATAAGACCTATGCCATACGGTTTCTAGAAATACAAATCGGATAATAACAGAAAATAGCGTATTTTATGTGCTGCTGTCTGAGCAACACACACACACAGGTGCACACACATGCTTTCTAGGAGGAACTCTTATTCCCATTTTATAAGTGAGAAAACTGGCACAAAAATCATGCCCAAGGAGTCCAGATCCACATGTCATGCTGTGCAACCGCTACAGTGTTCTGATGCTGTAACACCTATTTTTTTTTTTTTTAATATTTATTTACTTATTTGGCTGTGTCAAGTCTTAGTTGTGGCATGCAGGATCTTTTGTTGTGGCACAGGTCTTGTTGCCCTGGGGCATGTGGGGCCCTAGTTCCTCATCCAGGGATAGAACTCTCATCCCCTGCATTGGAAGGTAGATTCTTAACCACTGGATCGGCAGGGACTTTACAAATCTTTAACTCTGAATCTTTACAAAGGCTGCATATGAAAATTGGCCCACACATCACTTGACTAGTGATCTTATATCCCTTTTTCTTAATATCATAGCTTTTTACATTCTTCAAGTGATCTTTGGGTAAATGCCTTTAGATCAGTGGTCCTCAATCAAAGATGATTTGCCCCCTGCCCTAGTTGAAAAGGACCTATTTGGAAATACCTGGAAATGTTTTGGGGTTTCCCTGATGTCTCAGTGGTAAGGAATCTGCCTGCAATGCAGGAGACCTAGGTTCAATTCCTGGGTCAGGAAGATCCCTGGAGAGGGAAATGGCAACCCACTCCAGTATTCTTGAAGAAATCCCATGGACAGAGGAGCCTAGCAGGCTACAGTCCATGGAGTTGCAAAGATTCAGACATGACTGAGCATGTATGCACATGTACAAGGCGTTTTTGGCTGTCACATCTGGGAGGGAAGGGGATGTGCTAGTTGTATCTGATGAGTAGAGACCAGAAATGCTGTTAACTTTCCTATAACTCACAGGACAGCCCTCACAACAAAGCTTATCAAATCCTAAATGTCAACAGCAACAAAGCTAAGACACTGCTATAAACCAGGAACTATCTCTTGATGGTGATCAGGAGGACAATCTTAGGAAGCAACTAATACAGGAAGACCATGTGGAATGATCAGGAAGAAGCAGAGTCTAGACATGCTAGACAGATACTGTTCTACTACTCAGGGCTGAAAGTGTGACTAGTGAGAGGAATTTGAAATTGATACCAAAACCCTCTGTGGCACTTATACTTTATGATACAGGTTTATGCCTAAATTAAATTTGTAGTAAAATATTTATTATCCTCTGACCCCAGTGTTGACTTGAACTATCTCACAAATTCCTTTTGAGTGTGTTCATAAAGTTCTATGTAGTTTTAAAGGTGATTCTCTGAAATGAGTTAAGCTGGCCTGACTCTTAGAGACAAGATTTTGGTGCCCAAACAGGATTAGCCATGTCCACAGCACCGTTGATAGAACCCACTTTAGCAAAGTGGTTTCAGTCTGAACTTCCCACATGCTGCATAGAATTTCAAGTGATTCTCATAAGAAAGGTAGTGATCCTGGAGGGTAAGCTAGAAACTATTTTGGAAGGGCAACATTTGGATCCTCTTTTCCCAACTTAGCCTTAACTTCTGGTCTGACTCAATCTTAATGACAACACCCGCAACAATAACTGTCAACATTGATGGAATGCTTTTACATAGGGACACTGTGATAAAGTCTTTACATAGACAGCTCATTTAACCTTCACAACAAAACTGTGAGGTAAATACCAGTACCATGTGTGTTTTATGTATGAGCAAACTGAAGGAGGGAGGTTAGAAGGTTAGAACTTTTCCAAGATCACATTCGGAATAAGAGTTGGAGCCTTGATAAGAATGCAAGCAATCAGATTCCAGAGTCCCTGTTCTTAGACACTGCTTCTTCTGGGCTTCTGTAGTAATCACTGCTTTGGATCAAAAAGTGTTGAGAATGGCCTAGAAAATTGTGAAAATTCTTACTGTTTTTTACACAAATGATCTGGGTCAGCCCTGGACTCTATCAATAGAGTTTGTCTGGCAGGAACAGGATTACATGGTTAAAACATGAAGGCTCTAAACCTCATATGTCTCCATAACCAATCCATGAGTCTCTTTCACCTTAGTTGAACTTTTAACATCTTACTCCATTTTTTTGGTGGGAATGAATTCTACATGTTCCCTTCCTCCTACACATTGAATTTTCCTTTGTGTAACTAAATGGTCTCTTCATTGCTTCAGAGGGAGCCCCTAGTTCTTCTACAGAAAAGCCTTGTCAACAGTTCTCATAAACCTATTTCTGTACCCATCATGTATGACACATTTCTTCCCCTTGCAAATCTTTCCACCTCCTTGATCACTGAAGTGGGCCCATTTCTGATTGTATTCAGTTTCATTTCAGAAGATGCCTGGAAACACGGAAAATATGGGGCTCCCCATCACTGAGCATCCCAGACATCCACTGCTTAGATTTAATCAATGCTGCCCCTCTTTGGGGCTTTTTGTTAATATCTGGTACAGGGAAGCATGGAGTTGGAAGCACCTGGAGGAAATGTATATGCACCCCTATCTCCATAGTGATTAAATCGAAGAGGGAGGTGAGAGATTGTTGATAGGACTTTGCTATGAGTCCTGTATACCTGATGTAATGTAATAGTTACAACTCCAGAAAATGGGTCATGTTAATTTCACTTAATAGATAAGGAAGTGGAGGTTCTGAGAAAGATGAGGTAAATGACCCCAGGATTCCCAGGAAGGGGTGGCCCAGGATTTAAGTGGGCTCATGCTCCTTCTGCTGCACTGCCTTTGCTCAGTCATGACCATGGAGGACTGCAATACTTACTTTATGTGCCAACCTGACCAGGCCAAGGGGTGCCTGCCTGTTTGTGAGTAAGAAGGCAATGGCACCCCACTCCAGTACTTTGCCTTGAAAATCCCATGGATGGAGGAGCCTGGTAGGTTGCAGTCCATGGAGTCGCTAAGAGTGGGACACAACTAAGCGACTTCATTTTCACTTTTCACTTTCATGCATTGGAGAAGGAAATGGCAACCCGCTCCGGTGTTCTTGCCTGGAGAATCCCAGGGATGGGGGAGCCTGGTGGGCTGCCGTCTATGGGGTCGCACAGAGTCGGACACGACTGAAGTGATTTAGCAACAGCAGCAACAGAAGTCACTCAGTCATGTCTGACTCTCTGCAATCCCATGGACTGTAGACCACCAGGCTCCTCTGTCCATGGGATTTCCCAGACAAGAATATTGGAGTGGGTAGCCATTTCCTTCTCCAGGGGCTCTTTGTGACCCAGGATCAAATCCAGGTTTCCCTCATTGCAGGCAGACTCTACATCTGAGCCACCAGGGATGTTTGGTCAAACATTATTGCAGATGTTCAACAAGTGTGTTTCTGGAAGAGATTAGCTCTAACACTGGTGGACTGAGGAAAGCGCTCAGTCCTCCTTAGTGAGGGTGAGTTTCACACAGCCAAGTAAGGGACTGAGTGGGATAAGCAGGTAGAGAAAGGGTGAATTCACTCTGCCTGACTGTTCAGCTGGGGTCTTGATCTTCTCCTCTCCTGAGCATTCCTAGTTCTCAGACCTTTGGATTTGAACTGAAATCTACACCATCAGCTCTGCCAACCCTCAGAACTTCCAACTATACCACTGGCTTTCCTGGGTCTTTAGTCTGTAGCTGACAGATCAAGGGATTTCTCGCCCTTCATAATCTTATGAGCCAACATGCATGCTTGCTAAATCTGTCATATCTGATTCTTTGCCACTCTATGGACAGTAGCCCCCCAGGCTTTTCTGTCAAGAGGATTTTCTAGGCAATAATGCTGGAGTGGGTTGCCATTACCTCCTCCAGGGTATCTTCCCGACCAAGGGATTGAACCTGCATCTTCTATGTCTCCTGCATAGGTAGGTGTGGTCTTTACTAGTAACACCACCTGCCACCTTACAATACATCTCTTTCTAGATAGATAAAGACATCAACACAACTATAGATCTCCTATTGGTTCTGGTTCACTAGAGAACTGTAAGGTGAGGAACACAAAAGCACAAATAAGAGGGATATATTTACAATTCTGTATTAATCAACATAAAGAGTGGTGAAATACTACTGCATCCCCCTTGCACAGTCAAGATCTTGGGTTGTCCTCCAAGCCTCACCCCTTCCACCCATTCATCAGTGGCTCTTACATATTTGGCCTCCTCCAGGGCAACAGAGTAATGCTAAAACTCTGGTTTATGTGGGATGGAGTTATTGGCTGAGGTTCTTCATGTGTCCCATGATCACAGCTGGGAGATGAGCTAGAGACAGACTTAAACTTGGGAAAATACATGATATCTGTGGTCTGCTCTGGATTCTGGAAATGAGGATGTTTCCTTGTTTTACAAACTCAAATCCTCCCCTCCCCTTATCCTATACTTTTCATCTTAGTTATATTAGGCTTCCCACCTGACACTAGTGGTAAAGAACTCACCTGCCAATGCAGGAGACATAGGGATATGAGTTTAATCGCTGGGTCAGGAAGATCCCCTGGAGGAGGAAAGATATCCCACTCCGGTATTCTAGACTGAAAAAAAATATACATATAGCTGATTCACTTTGCTGTATTAGTAAAAACTAACACAACCTTGTAAAGCAACTACACCCCCAATAAAAATTAACTTTACAAAAGATTGAGGTGTCTTACGTCAATTACTTGCCCTCCACCCTGATGAGAATTGAATCAGAAGCCAAGTCTGGGTAGGCAGCCAAAGCATATGAACAAGAAGATTTACAGGGAGCTGACAGAGAGCAAACCCAGGGAGACGGGGTAGGGGCTGTCCTGCAAAGGAATAGAGACATCCAGGGCCTGAGCAACTTATCCCCTGCCTTCTTTGCTTCTCCCAGAAATAACAAACAAGAGCTTGCATCATGTCACCATCATCCTCAGGGGCATCCAGCTTTGCTGTTTTATTTGGACATTTTTCACTTTCTTCTACAAATTTCATTTTAAAGCTCTTTGGTCAGGTCAGCAACTCTCCTCTCACGTTCCCTGTGAGATGAACACCGTCTCTTGCCAGGAACTCTTTGTTCTGGAAAGCCGTGGTCCAAGAAAACAAATTCTGCTTTGACACCATTGACACAGCCAGCTGTTCCCAACTCATATGTTAGTTTCCCTCCCAAACTCACAGCCTTCAATTGGAAAAGGAGTTGAAAAAGCAACGCTTGTTATTCTGATTTCTTTTTTAAATCTTATATCTAGAACTTCAAAATCATTAAAGACATACATCAATTTTGCTCCAATTACATCATTTGGTCTCACTTTAGCCAGCAGAAAAGTAAAGATCAATATGTTTGATGAGTTTGGGAAAATTTTCTGTTTTTGTTGTTGAGTTGTGAAGTCATGTCTAACTCTTTGCAACCCCAGGGACTGCAGCAGGCCAGATTCCTCTGTCGTCCACCATCTCCCTGAGTTTGCTCAGATTCATGTCCCTTGAGCTGATGATGTTATTTAACCATCTCATCCACTGCTGGCCCCTTCTCCTTTTGCCTTAAATCTTTCCCAGCATCAAGGTATTTTTCTAGTGACTCAGCTCTTCAGATCAAGGGGTCAAACTGCTGGAGCTTCAGCTTCAGCATCAGTCCTTCCAATGAATATTCAAGGTTGATTTCCTTTAGGATTAACTGATTTGATCTCCTTGCACCCCAAGGGACTCTCAAGCATCTTCTCCAACACCATAATTTGAAAGCACCAATCCTTCGGCGCCCAGCCTTCTTTATGGTCCAACTCTCATACTATTTCTGTATCTCCTTGCATATCTATTCCAAGGACCAAGAGGAGCTGCCATATCAGCCTTCCTTCCAGCCATCTATCTCTTTCTTGAAGAAGAAAGTAATTGTTATAATTCTTCTCTTCCTTTTAGAAAATAATGAAGGACACCTTCTTGTATACAATTTAAATTATCCTGTGAAGGAGAGGACATTTCTTCCCAAAGAGGCAATGTTGCCATATTTGGAAGAATCTTCATACTCATTGCACTGTTCCATGAGACAGTTTTTCCTACCCAGGTCTGAGATAGCAAACAGGATGACATTTGGATGAGCAGAAAAGAGTGGAAGAAGGGAATCTAGGTTATGAAACTGTATGTATAGCTATTAAGAGGCAACACAGCCTGATACTCTTGGGAGATAATAAAAATCCAGTCTTTCTGGAAAACTTTGTATTGAATAGTAGTAGGAAATGGACAACAGTAGGGTATAAGGGATGGGTTATAAAGTATACCCAGAGATGCTTTTTCAAGCTTCCATGATAAGTCGACATGTCTGAACTTTGCAAATAATTGAAGAATGGATATTTGGTAGCTTGTTGATAGATTTGTTTGATATAAGCACTGTTTCTGAAATATTTTCTCTGGTGTTTTATGGAGTTTAGACGACAATACTAGGGAATAAATGGAGAGGAATAAAAAGAGTTAGGAAGCCCTTTCTGTGAGACTGTGCATCTAGAATGGAACCTGGATACATACTGGGTATCAAGTGAAAGAGATAATTTAATGAGAATGTGGACTGTTGTTCATTTCCTTATCATGTCTAATATGAAGGCAGACAAAAAGAGTAGGAGGTGTTGCTTCTGTTTGACTCAGCTTTCCCTCTGTTTCATCAATGGGAGATTGAGGACATGTTGAGAGTACCCATTATAAACTCTACAATGATATTATATTGCCTGTTGTTGAGGTTCTGTGTTTAACCCAGTGCTATAGTCAAACAAGCACTTTTCAAATGTCACTTGGCAATGATGATAAAAATATTATTCTTGGACTTAGAATTTGATCTCTGTTCTGCTGATCCCCACTGATGAAATGACCCAGGAAGTCTCCAGGTGCTTTTTGCCTCCCTAGAAATGGAGCATCCTGCACACACTTTTACATACAATGGATCTTTACTCTGGCCATCCTCTCTGATGGGAAGGAACTTGGTGTTTTCACTGGGCTGTGTGATTCCCCAGAGATGATTCCAAGAATGACTTCTCATTCTGGTTTACTAGTTTCTAGCCCATTCGAGCTGAACAAATGTAGCAAAAGTTTCCAGGGTTTAGTAGGATTTACACGCAATTACTGGAGTGGCAAAGGCAGCACAGGCTATTAGAGAGCCTCTTAGAGAGGATACCACGTTGCTGAAGAAGCTCCTGGTGATGATTCTTCTTAGGCATGCGTGCTCACGGCTCAGTGGAGGGGGTGCAAAGGGCAGTGATTCCTACAATCATCCTTTCATCCCAGGCATCTCCCTACCCCCAGCACCACTACCTGAAAATTGGATGCTTGTCATGCAATTTTTTGATATGTCAACTTATACCTGAAGCTTCCTAGAAATTCTAATGTGGACCATTGTTTTAAGTCTATTGAATTTGTTACAATATTACTTCTGTTTTATGCTTTGTGTTTTTCTTTTTTCTTTTCGTTTCTTTTTTTTTTTTTTGGCCATGGGGCATACGAAATCTTAGCTCCCTGACCAGGAATAGAATCCACACCGCCTACACTGGAAGGTGAAGTCTTACCCACTGGACCACGAGGGAAGTCCCTAGAAATTCTAAAATAAAGATGTTTGGAAATCAACTCCTTTCCTACAACTCAAATTAAGGCATTATCTTGCTTTGATTTTGTTGTTGTTGTTTTTAAATGGAAACAGACTCTTCTGCCAGGGAGGTACAATAGTAAGTGTTAGACGCAAAAGTCTTGTTATCACGCACACCTATGGTCTAGGATTCTCTGTCGGGTATCTACAGGCAGGCCTCAGAGATGTTGCCGGTTCGGTTCCAGACCACCACAATAAAGCAATTTTTTTGGTTTCCTATTGCATATGAAAGTTATATTCACACTACTCTGTGGTCTATTAAATGTACAACAGCATTGCTATGTCTAAAAATGTAATGTACATAGCTTACTTGAAATAGACTTGTTGCCAAAAAATACCAACCATCATCTGAGCCTTCAAAAAGTTTGAATCTTTTATCTGATAGACATTACAGCTTGGAAGTTGATGGATGGCTGCTGACTGACCTGGGTAGTGGTGGCTGAAGATTGGGGTTACTGTGGCAATTTCTTTTTTTTTTTTTTTTGCAATTTCTTAAGATAACAATGAAGTTTGCTGCCTTGATTGACACTTCCTGTCACCTGCACACTTAGAGGCCATTGTAGGCTCATTAATTGACAATTTCAATATTGTGTCTCAGGAAAGAGGGGGGCCAGAGGAGGTTAGGGAGACAGACAACTGCCAGTCAGGGGAGCAATCAGAACACACACATTAAGTTTGCCGTCTTACATCGCTGTAGTTCTTGATGCTCCAAAATAGTTACAATAGTAACCTCAAAGATCACTGATCACAGATAATCATAACAAATATAATAATAATGAAAACAGTTGAAATACTGTGGTGGTGGTTCAGTCATTCAGTCGTGTCCAACTCTTCTGACCCCATGGACTGTAGCCTGCCAGGCTCCTCTGTCCATGGGATTCTCCAAGCAAGAATATTGGAGTGGGCTGCCATTTCCTTCTTGAGGGGATCTTCCTGACCCAGGAATCGAACCAGCGTCTCCTGCATTACAGGTAGATTCTTTACCTACTGAGCTATGAGGGAAGCCCAATGGGAATTATCAAAATATGACACAGAGAAACAGGCAAGTCCTGTTGGAAAAAGGGCTCCAATAGACTCGCTCAACTCAGGGTTGCCAGAAAACTTCATTTGTAAAAACAGAAATGCAGTATCTGAGATGCACAACAAAGTAAAAAAGCACCCCAAAATGAAAGGTGTGTCTGCAATTAGAGATCACTCAGTAAATGAAAGTGTTGCTTAACCTCAATTTCCCCTTATATAACCTAGGAATGATGCTATGCTATGCTATGCTAAGTCACTTCAGTCGTGTCCGACTCTGTGCGACCCCATAAATGGCAGCCCACCAGGCTTCCCCCGTCCCTGGGATTCTCCAGGGAAGAACACTGGAGTGGGTTGCCATTTCCTTCTCCAATGCATGAAAGTGAAAAGAGAAAGTGAAGTCGCTCAGTCATGTCTGACTCTCAGCGACCCCATGGACTGCAGCCTACCAGGCTAGGAATGATAACTGAGTCTAAAATGTTTGAGACTTAAACGAGGCACTAAATATATAAATCACCTAGCACATTTGAGGAGAAGGCAATGGCACCCCACTCCAGTACTCTTGCCTAGAAAATCCCATGGACGGGGGAGCCTGGTGGGTTGCCGTCTATGGGGTCGCACAGAGTCGGGGACGACTGAGTGCCTTCACTTTCACTTTTCACTTTCATGCATTGGAGAAGGCAATGGCAACCCACTCCAGTGTTCTTGCCTGGAGAATCCCAGGGACGGGGAGTCTGGTGGGCTGCCGTCTATGGGGTCGCACAGAGTCGGACACGACTGAAGCGACGCAGCAGCAGCAGCAGCACATTTGAACATGCAGTTTGGTCAGTTCACTCACACAGGCATTACTGCATATTTGCAGGACTCCTACTTACAAAGGTAGCCCTTACAAAACTTCTCTACATAGGAAAACCCAGAATGTGAGTTCTCTGAGCCAAAAAGATATGAAAATAGAAAAAAAAAAAATAGAGGAAAGCTGGGTGCTCAAATCCACCCATCTATCTAGTTCCTCCTTCCAAGGGATGCAGCATGTGAGGGAGAAAAGAAAGACGGTAAGTACTCCATTCTCTGCAAGAAAAGGAGCATCAGGACTTAGGAATGAGGTCCACCTCAAATGACAGTGTACAGAAATTGTTAGGTGACTTTCACATCCATCATGCAGAGTTTTTTATGTTGCCATGTGTTCTGTAAACTTTATTTCTAGTGGAAACATTCCAATATGAGGATGATTTATGTGGCCATTCCCCTAATATTGACCATTTAATTTTTCCAGAGTTTTGCCACAATAAATAACTCATCGGTAAATATCTTTACATATAAATCTTTGTCTGAATTTCTGATCATTTCCTCAAGATAAATTTATATAAGTGAGATTACTAGATCAGAAAAATGATCTTAGGATTCTCATTACATTGTGTTACATACGGCAAAAAAGAAACTACAAGTTACATTTCCAATAGCAATAAATGAAGTTGCTAGTCTCAGGGGCTCCTGGTTGGAACTAAATACTATTTTTTTTTAGAACACCATTACTTGATTTGAAATAAACAGGTATCTTATTGTCATTTAAATCTGTATTTGATTCAGTATTTTGTTTCTTTTGTTTAATAGCCATGAACAATTTATTTGTTCTGAATATCTGTTTATGCCATTTGCCCAAGACTTTTGAGTGCTGGAGCCTTAGTGTTTTTCTTAACATTTTGCAAGCGTTTTGAATGTATCAGGTAGCATTTTGGCAAGTCAAAAAATCAGAATAAACAGTGGTATCAGGTTTGCTACAATTGCAAATTTTAGATGATGGAAATTTTACTAGCAGAAATATACTCATAACAGACCTCAAGTCACGTCTAAGTGTAGTAAAATGGTTCAGCTAGATAAATATCCACATTAGAATCTACAAAAGATTAAGATATTTAGAATTTGGAGCTATAGTTTGTTTTCAGAAAGCCAGATTAAGAAAATGGGGGCTCCATTCAATGATTAGTGGGAAAACTCTAGTGCTTCTCATGTGACCTGAATCAGGGATTTATAACTCTGGGTCCCTCCCTAGACCAATTAAATTAGGACCTCTAGATTTACATTGAGAACAAATCCTTTGAGAGAGGTCATAGTTCTTAAAACCAAATTTACCTAATGGCACTGGTAGGAAGGAAAGAAAGAGAAGGCAAAGGAAAGGGAGGAGGAAGCAGGGGAGGGATGGAGAGGGAAGAAATAAAACAGAACCAGAATGGAATAGAACAGAACAGAGCGGAATACAAATGGGCTAAAAACAGGAGATGATGTTTAACTGCTGTTAGATGCCTGCAGAAGTTCAGGAAGGGAATAGAGCCTGAACTAGGGCGACAGCAGTGAGAGGATGTGGAGGGAAAAGACAAACGAGCTTACCGACAAGACAGAAATACAGCCACAGATGTAGAAAACACACTCATGGTCACCAGGAGATAAGGTGTGGAGGGCTAAACTAGCAGATTGGGACTGACATATACACACTACTATATACAAATAGGTAACTAATAAGGACCTGGGCTTCCCTGGTGACTCAGCAATAAAGAATTCACCTGCCAGTGTAAGAGATTCAGATTCGATCCCTTTGTGAGGAAGATTCCTGGAGAAGAAAATGACAATCCACTCTGGCATTCTTGGTTTGGAAATCTCATGGACAGAGGAGCCTTGCAGGCTACAGTCCAGGGGGTCATGACTAAGACTAAACAATGACAACAACAATAAGGACCTATTGTATAGCACAAGGAACTCTACTCAATACTCCATAATGGCTTACACAGGAAAAAAAATCCAACAAAAATAGATAACATGTGTATGTATATGTATAACTGTTTCACTTTGTTATATACCTGAAACTAAAACATTATAGATCAACTATACTCCAGTGAAATATTTTAAAAAGAAGTTCAGTTCAGTTCAGTCACTCAGTTGTGTCCGACTCTTTGCAACCCCATGAACCGCAGCACACCAGGCCTCCCTGTCCATCACCAACTCCCGGAGTTCACCCAAACCCACATCCATCGAGTTGGTGATGCCATCCAGCCATCTCACCCTCTGTCGTCCCCTTCTCCTCCTGCCCCCAATCCCTTCCAGCATCAGGGTCTTTTCAAATGAGTCAGCTCTTTGCATCAGGTGGCCAAAGTATTGGAGTTTCAGCTTCAGCATCAGTCCTTCCAATGAATACCCAGGACTGGTCTCCTTTAGGATGGACTGGTTGGATCTCCTTGCTGTCCAAGGGACTCTTAAGAGTGTTCTCCAACACCACAGTTCAAAAACATCAGTTCTTCAGCACTCAGCCTTCTTTATAGTTCAGCTATAAAAAGAAGTAATACCTACAAATACTAATTTAGCCACGAGCTGAGAGAGATGAAGGGCAAAGTAAAGTTTGAGGTTTTGAGATGAGGAAAGGTAAAAAGGAGCAGTTACAAGGACTTCTATATGGGTAGTTAGCAAGAAATTCATATAATGGCATTCAAGCAACAGTAAAAACTGATATAAAAAAAAGAGGCAAAGCAGAAGAAAAAGTCTAGGATAACAGATAGATGTAGTACCTAATACAAGGTCTAGTGCATAGAAAGTGCTTCATACATTGTTGTTCAAGGAGTAAATAAAGAAAAAGAAAAGTTGACAATAAAATCTTTTCTAGGGTCTCCTTTCAACAAGCCAAAGGAAGACACAGAACTAGAGACAAACATGTAATGACCAGAAGACACAAATATACTGATTAACATTTCAAAAAACTTTCAGGGACACAGTATTGATACAAAGGACACTTCAGAGGGACAGTTATAGTTTACTAAGATAACGGTTCTACTATGAAAACAGGTTAAAAGTTTATGAATGGTTGAAGAAATAATGAGGAATCCAGGGGATCTGAGCATAAACTTCCTGGTAAAGATTGAAAGGAGAAGTTACAGTGGAAAGAAAGCTAGTCTGCTATTATTTTATTTTGTTTCAGTTCAGTTTAGTCTCTCAGTCCTGTCTGGCTCTTTGTGACCCCATGAACCACAGCACACCAGGCCTGCCTGTCCATCACCAATTCCTGGAGTCTACCCAAACCCACATCCATCCAGTCGGTGATGCCATCCAACCATCTCATCCTCTGTCATCCCATTCCCCTCCTGCCCTCAATCTTTCCCAGCATAAGGGTCTTTTCAAATGAGTCAGCTCTTCGCCTCAAGTGGCCAAAGTATTGGAGTTTCAACTTCAACATCAGTCCTTCCAATGAATACCCAGGACTGATCTCCTTTAGAATGGACTGGTTGGATCTCCTTGAAGTCCAAGGGACTCTCAAGAGTCTTCTCCAACACCACAGTTCAAAAGCATCAATTCTTTGGTACTCAGCTTTCTTTATAGAGCTTTCCAAGTCTCACATCCATACATGACCACTGGAAAAACCATAGCCTTGACTACATGGACCTTTGTTGGCAAAGTAATGTCTCTGCTTTTCAATATGCTCTCTAGGTTGGTCATAATTTTCCTTCCAAGGAGCAAGCGTCTTTTAATTTCATGGCTGCAGTCACCATCTGCAGTGATTCTGAAGCCCAGAAAAATAAAGTCTGACACTGTTTCCACTGTTTCCCCATCTATTTCCCATGAAGCGATGGGACCGGATGCCATGATCTTACCTTTCTGAATGTTGAGCTTTAAGCCAACTTTTCCACTCTCGTCTTCCAGTTTCATCAGGAGGCTCTTTATTTCTTCTTCACTTTCTGCCATAAGGGTGGTGTCATCTGCATATCTGAGGTTTTTGATATTTCTTCCGGCAATCTTGATTCCAGCTTGTGCTTCATCCAGCCCAGCTTTTCTCATAATGTACTGTGCATATAAGTTAAATAAGCAGGGTGACAATATACGGCCTTGACGTACTCCTTTTCCTATTTGGAACCATTCTGTCGTTCCATGTCCAGTTCTAACTGTTGCTTCCTGACCTGCATATAGGTTTCTCAAGAGGCAGTTTGGGTCGTCTGGTATTCCCATCTCTTTCAGAATTTTCCACAGTTTGTTGTGATCCACACAGTCAATGGGTTTGGCATGGTCAATAAAGCAAAATAGATATTTTTTCTGGAACTCTCTTTCTTTTTTGATGATCCAGCAGATCTTGTTATTTTGTTGAGGGGTTTATTATTATTATTTTTAGAGGGCTGATGAACCATAACAGCATTTATGCCAAAAAGGAGTATATGTTTATACATGCGTGCTCAGTCACTAAGTTGTGTCCAACTCTTTCCAATCCTTTGTATTGTAGCCCACAGGCTCTTCTGTCCATGGGATTCTCCAGGCAAGAATACTGAGTGGGTTACCATGTTCTCTTCCAGGGGATGTTCCCAATGCAGGGATTGAACCTGCGTCTCCTGTGTCTCAGATGGATTCTTTACTGCTGAGCCATCCAAGAAGTTCAGGTGTTACTAGATAGGGATAGAAAAAAATGAAGGAAAATAAAGAGTTTAATTTCAATGACAAAGTCCAGGAGAAGGTAGGAGGGGATAAAATAATGAAAAGAGATAGATAAGCAATCATATGAAAGGTAGAGGGGCAACTCCTCCTCTGATAGAAAAGTAAAAAAGAGGGAATAACTGAAACCGCAGGGAAACTTCTAGGCTAGGGGAAGGAACTTCAGGGAATCAGAAATACTTAAGGTTAAACATGAACCTTTATGTTTATGGTGGATTCTCAGCTGAGAACGGCTGTGTGGAAGTTTGAAATGCTGATAGATTTCTACAGAAAATATCATGAATGTCAAACTCTTTTCAGGCAACAGTGAAGACCATCTTAAGGCTGATAGTTCAAGGTTATCCAGGACATCCAGGAAGCAGGGTCTTAAAATATTTATGTTCAACATCCTGAGTTTGAGATTAGAAAACTAAATACAAAAATTTACCCAGGTGCATGAGTTATCTACTAACAGATCACAAATTATTCCAAAGTGGAGCAGCTTAAAATGCCAGTTAGATTGGCATGTCTTAACTGGACCCTCTACTTAGCATCTCTCTCAGTCTGCAAGCAGTTTTTGGTGGGGCTGCATTCATCTCGGAGCTTGATGGGGAAGGTTTGACTTCCAAGCATGTACGCTACCTTGCAGGATTTAGTTATTCATAGGCTGTGGGACGAAGGTCTTCTGTTCTTTGTTGGGTGCTCGCCAAAGACTGCCCGCTGTTCCCTGTCATGCTGGTCTCAACAGCACGAGAGTTTGTTTCATCAAAGTGTGCAATCTAAGAAGGTAATACAGAGGGCTGTCTGGCAAGACAGAAGCCACAGCCTTCGTTGCGTAGTCATGGAAGTGACATTCCATCAAATTTATCTGACTCTGTTAATTAGAGTCACTGAGTGCCACTCACACTTAGAGACAGGGAAATAGATAAGAGTGTGAATACCTGCTGGCAGAGCTCATATGGGACCATCCTAGTTTCTGACTTTAGAAATTTCAAGATTACACTAGATATGACTTGGTGAGTATTTTAAAGGTAGCCTAGTTGATTTCTTTAAATGCTCTCTAATTCTTTTTTTAAAATTATGCTCCTGCTAAAGAAGTGAACGCAAATTGTTGTTGTCATTGTTAATTGGCCAGTTATGTCTGGTTCTTCTGTGATCCCATGGGTTGGGACTTTCCCCTCTAAATCTTCATGACCTAGTGATTGAACCCCATCTCCTGCCTGCATCTCATGCATTGCAAGTGGATTCTTTTCTGCTGAGCCACCAAGGATTCCCTGAACACACATTAAGTCTCAGGATACAAAGGTATTTATCTTTGAATATGGGCTGGTAGATGTATAAATAAGAGAAAGAAAGAAAGATGGGTAAGTAGGAAGAAAATCTGAAGGGAGAAAGGAAGGAAAAGACATATTTGAGCCACTAGGAGTGAAGATGAGATATAAAGTCTGATGGTACTTCTGCTGTAAGAGTCATGTAGTGGTTAATTGAAGATCCAGAAAGTCATGAATATTGGAGTTCCCAAATCCATCGTAGAGATCAAAATGAATTTGATATCACTGACTACAATGATGGCATGTCCAGAGGGTCTAGTCATCCCCAGGAATAAGTGCTTCCATAACAATCAGGATGATGATGGTGGTGGTGGTGGTGATGGCATTCATCAATCATATATTTGGATTGATCCAGATTCTGTACTAAATGCTTTACATACATATGTCAATTCATCCTCACAATAACTCTTAATTTTCCCATTAAGAAATTACGAATTTGAGAATGTAATCTACCCACGTTCACAAAGCTAGAAAGTGGCACAGTAATGATGGTAATCTAGATCTTGATAGTATGAAGTCCATTTATGTTTTTTATTGGCTTGCTCTTCAAAACTCAAAATGTTGGAAAGAGCTTGGGAAGCCAAAAATCAGTAAGGAAGCCAGAGTAAGAGTACAATTTTAAAGAGAGGCTACGAAAGGGGAGTATATTTTGGAAGATAAAGAGAGGTAAACATGTTGTTTAATAGATGATGGTATTAAATTTTAAAAAGAGGAGGGAGGGAAGGATGATGGTAAACAGGGAACAAAGAGAAATGGTGACTTTTTAGAAATCAAGTGATCATATTTAATCTAATTATAATAGATTAGAAAAAAATTAGGGAGATTTTATTGGGAGAGAGAAGAAAACTATCCATCACCGTAAATTGGGCATGAAGCATACAGTGTTTCAGGGTTTGATGATGACAATTTAATTATGAGTTACTTAGATATTCAAGAGGACTTTTCTCCTAGGGACTTGGTACATATTTGTAAAATTTTTAAAATCTATAACAAAAGCAAACAAAAATCACTGGTACTGCTCTCATGTTGCTTGTCACCTAAAGTTTAGGGTGACCCCTTACACTTGAACATTTTGAGTGATCTATAATAATTTACAGAAGAACTGTACAAAAAAGATCTTCACGACCCAGATAATCACGATGGTATGATCACTCACCTAGAGCCAGACATCCTGGAATGTGAAGTCAAGTGGGCCTTAGAAAGCATCACTATGAACAAAGCTAGTGGAGGTGATGGAATTCCACTTGAGCTATTCCAAATCCTGAAAGATGATGCTGTGAAAGTGCTGCACTCAATATGCCAGCAAATTTGGAAAACTCAGCAGTGGCCACAGGACTGGAAAAGGTCAGTTTTCATTTCAGTCCCAAAGAAAGACAATGCCAAAGAATGCTCAAACTACTGCACAATGGCACTCATCTCACATGCTAGTAAAGTAATGCTCAAAATTCTCCAAGCCAGGCTTCAGCAATATGTGAACCTTGAACTTCCTGATGTTCATGCTGGTTTTAGAAAAGGAAGAGGAACCAGAGATCAAATTGCCAACATCTGCTGGATCATGGAAAAAGCAAGAGAGTTCCAGAAAAAAATCTATTTCTGCTTTATTGACTATGCCAAAGCCTTTGACTGTGTGGATCACAATAAACTGTGGAAAATTCTGAAAGAGATGGGAATACCAGACCACCTGATCTGCCTCGAGAAATTTGTATGCAGGTCAGGAAGCAACAGTTAGAACTGGACATGGAACAACAGACTGGTTCCAAATAGGAAAAGGAGTTCATCAAGGCTGTATATTGTTGCCGTTTATTTAACTTATATGCAGAGTACATCATTGAGAAACGCTGGACTAGAAGAAACACAAGTTGGAATCAAGATTGCTGGGAGAAATATCAATAACCTCAGATATGCAGATGACATCACCCTTATGGCAGAAAGTGAAGAGGAACTAAAAAGCCTCTTGATGAAAGTGAAAGTGGAGAGTGAAAAAGTTGGCTTAAAGCTCAACATTCAGAAAATGAAGATCATGGCATCCGGTCCCATCACGTCATGGGAAATAGATGGGGAAACAGTGGAAACAGTGTCAGACTTTATTTTGGGGGGCTCCAAAATTACTGCAGATGGTGACTGCAGCCATGAAATTAAAAGAGGCTTACTCCTTGGAAGGAAAGTTATGACCAACCTAGATAGTATATTCAAAAGCAGAGACATTACTTTGCCAACAAAGGTGCCTAGTCAAGGCTATGGTTTTTCCTGTGGTCATGTATGGATGTGAGAGTTGGACTGTGAAGAAGGCTGAGTGCTAAAGAATTGATGCTTTTGAACTGTGGTGTTGGAGAACACTCTTGAGAGTCCCTTGGACTGCAAGGAGATCCAACCAGTCCATTCTGAAGGAGATCAGCCCTGGGATTTATTTGGAAGGAATGATGCTAAAGCTGAAACTCCAGTACTTTGGCCACCTCATGTGAAGAGTTGATTCATTGGAAAAGACTCTGATGCTGGGAGGGATTGGGAGCAAGAGGCGAAAGGGACGACAGAGGATGAGATGGCTGGATGGCATCACTGACTTGATGGATGTGAGTCTGAGTGATCTCTGGGAGTTGGTGATGGACAGGGAGGCCTGGCGTACTTTGCGATTCATGGGGTCGCAAAGAGTCGGACACGACTGAGCGACTGACCTCTCTCTCTGATAATAATTTATTGGGGCAATAGGCACAGGACTGTTAGAAGCTATAATTTATGCTCATCCTACTAATGAAGAAAATGGATAATCAATAAGCAAGCAAAGAAATAAATGTGTGATTACAAGTTCATGAATCTTTTAAAGGAAATAAAACATTTGTATAGGATGACCAGGGATGAGTTCTCTGCAGAGATGACAGAAAACTAAGACAGAGGCAGAGGAACAGCTGATATAAAAGAGAAGGGTATCATATTTAATCACTTAATAGCACTGGAACTGGAAAATAGCTCTGCTTGTGCAAGGTACCAAAAGGGTGCCGTGTCCCTGGAGTGTCCCATTGATGGGAATTATATGAGAGAAGACTGGGAAAAGGAGACAGCCAGTAGGTCAGCAGTGTAGTAAGTGCAATAGAAAGCCATCGAAGATACTTAAATAATATAGTGAGATCATCCAAGCTTCCCTAGAAGGTCAGATAGTAAGAATCCGCCTGCAATTCAGGGGACCTTGGTTCATTCCAGAGATCTGGAAGATCCCCTGGAGAAGGGAATGGCTACCCAGTCCAGTATTCTTGCCTGGACAAAGGAGCCTGGTGGGCTACAGTCCATAGGGTGACAGAGAGTTGGACAGGACTGAACGACTAAGCCTGAGAATGGGTGAGATCATTCAATTTATGTTGAAATGTGCCAGGGGTAGAGGGCAAGAGCGGGTGTATGAAAATATTTGGGGGGATGGACAAAATAGCAGTGAAGACTGAGACACATGAACAGGATCTATATATAATCTTGAGATAAAGCAATCACATATTCTGATGGCTAAATGTAGGGGGTGATAGAGAAAAGATTCAAGAACGACTTCCAGTTTTCTGGCATGAGCCATAGGCAGATAGTGTTGACAGTTTCTGAGCTGGAGAAGACTGAGACAGGAAGCCGTCTAAATAGGAGCGGTGAGAACACTGATTCCAATTTTAAGACTTCACTCCGTCTCTCTCCTCTGGTTTGAAAGCAGGAACTAAAATGTCCACATTATCAGTGAGAGTTCCTTAGTGGAAACCCACAGAAACAGACCGAGCTAGCATGGGCAAAGCTTGATGTATGGGAAACCTAATGGGGACTCACAGAATCAAGGAGGATCTGGAGATTCAGGCTTGGAAATAAGTAGAAATTGAGGTACTTGTGGAGGCGGGAACCACAAGTGACTTATTAGAACCACTTACTTTAGGAATAAAAGAGAATGACAATCACTTTCAGTGTTTATGAATCGCTGTCCAAGAGACTGTGCTCAGGAAAAGAGTATCTGTCTGACTGCAGAGACTTAAAGCTGAAATATTCTATGGTCCAGCCATCATCCACCCCACAACCCAAAAAATCTGGAATGAGAAGGGAGGTTGGGAAATGAAACTGTTCCTGAACTATACTCAGGAGGGTGACTAGGACAGGAACAAGGGATGCAGAGGGGAAGAACCACTTTCTACAAAGTACTTGACTCCACCCTGATATAAAAACAGCCTTGTGTTGTTATTGTTGTTCAATCATTAAGTCATGTCTGACTCTGCCACCCCATGGACTGCAGCACGCCAGGCTTCCCTGGCCTTCACCATCTCCTGGAATTTGCTCAAACCCATATCCATTGAGTCAATGATGCTATATCTAACCATCTCATCCTCTGTCATCCCCCTTGTCCGCCTGCCTTCAATCTTTTCCAGCATCAGGATCTTTTCCAACAAGTCAGCTATTTGCATCTGGCCGCCAAAGTATTGGAACTTTAGTTTCAGCATCAGTTCTCCCGGTGAATATGCAGGTTTGATTTCCTTTCTCTAACATTTTTATCAGACATATTTCATTTCCTTTTTGGTCTGCATTTGGTGATAATCCAGGGAAATTAGTGAACCCACTTCTCTTCACTGCACTGGGCTGATTTAGCTAATGATCTGTTAATGAGTCGTTAATCACTTATTGAAATCTGGAGGGTTGGGTGACTGAGCAGGTGCTAAACCTAGAGGAGAAATTTGCTGCAATAAAACCTTCCAATTTCCATTTCCCGGGAGCAGGCTCCTCCCAGTTTCCTCTTCATTTTTTTTTCTCTGTGCATGTGGGTAGATTTTTTTTTTTTCCCTTTCACATTCTCGCAGAATCTTGAGCAAACAGGGCTCTTAATGCATCCTGAAGTGCTCATAGCCAGGGTCTACTAGTCTTGAAGGTTGTATCTTGGTTGCTGATGCAGTCAGAAATTGTAATGTTGCAGCAGTTTAGCTACCACAATTGGAAAGCCATTGAGATTCATAAAAGTAATAATTGATTGATCTACCAATGTCTCTGGCAACAACAAACTGTAAAATTCTAAGCAACCATATGGAATTATATAGTATATGAAAATACTTTCACAGGCGCTGTCTCATTTGGTCAGAAACAACAGCCATGAGAGATGAGGGGATGGGGTACTTTCCAGATGATATGATGGGGGTGAGGGGAGGTTAAGTAATGTTTCCAAGTCTCTTCACTTGAAACTCACAGGGCTGGATTTTAATCCAGGTGTGACTGACTCCAAATTCTATTTACTGGACCATGTTGCCTCTCCTAGAATCTGAAGCAAACATTGTAAAAGATGTGGAATTGATGCCATGGGCTTCATGCATGAAACATGTATTTTGCTTCTTTATTAGTGCTACTAAACTACAGAAAGAGAAACCTTCAGAAATACAAGGAACATTAGTTAAATTTCTGGTCTCCACTCCAGATCTACCAGAGTAAGTCCCATGAATCTGTATTTTATATACTTCCCAAGAAATATGGGTATACTCTAACATTTGGGAATCTTAGTTTCTCACTGATTGCTTCACCCATAACCATGGTAAACACATTTAATAAGATTAATGACCTACTCTCTCTGCCTAGGGTATATTAGAAGCATAACATTAGAAAATGAAGCAGAAAATAAAAGGGTAGGCTTTTTGAGGTTAGCACACTTATCAGGAGTGGCAATATCTCACAAACTCCTATTGAGAAATAGGAAAGAGACACTAAAATGTAGATACAGGCTTATATTTATTAAAGTGTGTGTATGTGTATATGTGTGTGTGTGTATGCACTCATGTCCAACTCTTTGCAACCCTATTTATTAAAGTACAATAATGAAAATAATTATGCTGGTCCAATCTCAAGAGGAAAATAGTTTAAATTTTACTCAGTACCCTTTCTCTGCGAATACCAGGAAAGACATAAACAATTTTTTTTTTCTTTTTTAGGTAAGAAGGGATTTAGAGACAAACACATTCCCCAGACAGAGTATGGGCTATCTTAGAAGGTGAGAGTGACCCCAAAACACAGCGTGGTTAGTTTTTATGGGCTGGGTAATTTCTTAGGCTAACGAATGGGAGGATTATTCCAATTATTTTTGGGAAGCAGTGGGGATTTCCAGGAATTCCACCATCCTCCTTTTGGTCTTTGATAGCTGCCCTCAGAACTGTCATGGCACCTGTGGGTGTGTCGCAATAATGTTTACAAATATTTGTAAAACAGTTTTAAACTAAAATTTATTTTGGTACTTGTAGAAATAAAATTCATCTTTAAGAGTTCCCTGAAGTAACAACATTTGACTATAAGTTAAAACACCAAGTTCAAATCCCACCCCCGATCACTAATTTTATAAACATGGAAAAGTGTCTTCTACCCTCTTACTTGCAGTTTTCTCACAGCTGTAAAATGATCTAAGTTGTGAGGATGAAATGAAATAATGGATGTGAAAGCCTTGTGCATATGGAAAAGCCTTACATGAATATTATATATTATGAGTATCTGAAAAATTCCTGTACAACATTTTATTCTCTCATGGTTCTGGATTCATAAGGCTTCATTGTATTCTATTTGCTGGCTAGCACAGGTATATAGGACTTATCTATTAAATCAATATACCCATGAGTCCAATGGAACAACTCACTAGAAAAATTCATGTTCTTGGCCTCTGTTCCTAGTTAAAGTGTGTGACCTTGGGCAAACATCTTTCACTTATTATAAGCTTTCTTATCTTGAGAATGAGATCGGAAGTCCCTACTGGATGTGTATCAAAAAGCATGTCATAAGAATGGTGGAGAATGCCTTGGAAAACTAAAGTTTTTAGACACTCTTATCCTCTAGATGTAAAATTATGTGATCATAAGGCCTAGAAAGATTTGCCCAAATGGCACTATAGGTAAAGAATCCACCTGCCAATGTAGGTTTGCTTAAGAAGCATGGGTTCAATCCCTGTGTCAGGATGATTCCCTGGAGGAAGGTATGGCAACCCACTCCAGTATTCTTGCCTGGAGAGTTCCATGAACAGAGGAGTTTGAGGGGTTCAGTCCATGGGGTAGCCCAGAGTCAGACACGACTGAGTGACTTAATGCACATGCATGTAAGGCATAGGAAAGTGTTTTTATGAAAGTCGCTGATCATCAATGCTGGTAGGTGATCCAGACAACATGTATGATTACTTTTTAAATAATTGAACCTAGAAATTCTATAGCAACCATTTCACTGGCAGATTCTATGAAAGGTTTTTGGAGTTGAGCTAATTTTTTGGTGTAACCATAAGAAAGAACGTTTTTGTTGTTAGTTTGCTGTATGTGTGTGTGTTTCCTGATTCAGTATCTCTTCAAACTAATGGTCTAAAGGACTCGAAGCTAAGTGAGCAATATTTTTAAAACTTCCCAACTCTCTGCTGAGTCCTGGTTTCCCCTTTCTCAGAAAAGGGGTATCTGAGGCCTACTGGCCAGCGGTGTTTTTGTTTTGTTTTGTTTCAAAAAACAGAAACTGAAAATTTTAAAACCAAAGGAAAAACGGGTAATCCTGTCACTCCAGTAATATGTACTAGTTTGTTATTTTTTTGCTGTTGGTAAGTGAAACTTAAGGGAACCAAAGATTTACATTTTCTAGTACATACCACGGGGAAGGCAATGGCACCCCACCCCAGTACTTTTGCCTGGAAAATCCCATGGACGGAGGAGCCTGGTAGGCTCCAGTCCGTGGGGTCGCTAAGAGTCGGACACGACTGAGCGACTTCACTTTGACTTTTCACTTGCATGCATTGCAGAAGGAAATGGCAACCCACTCCAGTATTCTTGCCTGGAGAATCCCAGGGACAGGGGAGCCTGGTGAGCTTCCGTCTATGGGGTCGCACAGAGTCGGACACGACTGAAGCGACTTAGCAGCAGCAGCAGCAGTACATACCAGGAGTTCAAACTGTTTGATACACACTTGATGGGGCTTCCCTGGTGACTCAGATGGTAAAGAATCTTCATGCAATGCAGGAGACTTGGGTTAGATCCCTGGGTCAGGAGGATCCCCTGGAGAAGGAAATTGCAATCCACTCTAGTAGTCTTGCCTGGGAAATCCCATGGACAGAGGAGCCTGGAGGGCTATACTCTGAGATTGCAAAGAGTCAGGGATGACTGAGCAACTAACACTGTCACATTCACATGGTTTTATGATACCAACTAGTTGGGTTTTCTTTTTCCTTCAGAGGCAGAAGGGAAATTTTATTTTATTCGATCATAATCAAATCAGATCAAATCAGTTGCTCACTCATGTCTGACTCTTTGCGACCCCATGAATTGCAGCACGCCAGGCCTCCCTGTCCATCACCAACTCCCGGAGGTCACTCAGACTCACATCCATCGAGTCAGTGATGCCATCCAGCCATTTCATCCTCTGGCGTCCCCTTCTCCTCCTGCCCCCAATCCCTCCCAGCATCAGAGTCTTCTCCAATGAGTCAACTCTTCACATGAGGTGGCCAAAGTACTGGAGTTTCAGCTTTAGCATCATTCCTTCCAAAGAAATTCCAGGATTGATCTCCTTCAGAATGGACTGGTTGGATCTCCTTGCAGTCCAAGAGACTCTCAAGAGTCTTCTCCAACACCACACACTAAAAAGCATCAATTCTTTGGCGCTCAGCTTTCTTCACAGTCCAGCTCTCACATCCATACATGACCACAGGAAAGACCATAGCCTTGACTAGGCAAACCTTTGTTGGCAAAGTAATGTCTCTGCTTTTGAATATGCTATCTAGGTTGGTCATAACTTTCCTTTCGAGGAGTAAGTGTCTTTTAATTTCATGGCTGCAATCACCATCTGCAGTGATTTTGGAGCCCAAAAAATAAAGTCTGACACTGTTTCCACTTTTTCCCCATCTATTTCCCATGAAGTGATGGGACCGGATGCCATGATCTTCATTTTCTGAATGTTGAGCTTTAAGCCAACTTTTTCATTCTCCACTTTCACTTTCATCAAGAGGCTTTTTAGTTCCTCTTCAGTTTCTGCCATAAGGTTGGTGTCATTCTATCATCATAACATCCAATAATACTCACCTGAAATTGTTTAAGCAATTTTTAATATACTACAAGTTTAAAGATTTTATTCCAGTCAAGGAATTAAAATATGCTTTTAAATTTCAGGATCATTGATTCCTGTTAAAGAAATAAGCCCCTTAATTCAAAACAGTTCACTGAAACTCCCAAAGAAATGGTATATTCAGGCATGTAACAGGGCTCAGTTAAGAGACATTTAGTTTTCCTCTACGTTGGAAAAATCTGCCAATGCCCCATCCTTCAAAGATAAATGTATTTGTTATACTAATCTTAGAAAGGGATGTGGTGAAATAAATGAAAGTTATTAAAGAAAGGGTAATGGATGGCAATTGAGACAACCGTTTGTTTTGCCACCACCGAATTTATTTCCAGAAAAAGGCCCTTATCAATTTCTAGGGAATGGTTTGTTCTGTCAGGGTGGATGCAGTGTTAATGTTCTTTACGGCTCTCTCAGAACCAGTGCAGTGACACCAATCTAAATAAAGGAGAAAGGAAGGCTTAATCATGCCTGCCGCTGACCAGTTATTAACATTTTCCAACAAGGACATTAGAGGAAGAATTCAGAGAGGTCAATTTGTATTTCAAGAGTGGAGCCAAAAGAGAGAAAACTTACTTGAAAGTGATGTGCTTATGGCAAGAGTAGGTGTGTCAAGTCCACTCCAATTGGGCAAGCCTTTATTAAGCATCTTCTACGGCACAAACATCATCATTCAAGGAGCTCATTGTCTAGTTAAGAAAAGTGTTAGAGAAAAAAAAAATAAAATCAGCAAACATTTGTCAAAGCAATTTGAATAGACATACAAGACACAAAGGAGAGATTGATTAACCCTTCTTGGAAAACTAAAACCAGGAAAAGGCTTGAGTGAGAAGTTTTCTGTGTGAGATCTGTCTGCAATCCAGGACACCCGGGTTCGATCTCTGGGTCTGGAAGATCCCCTGAAGAAAGGAATGGCCACCCACACCAGTATTCTTGCCTGGAGAATTCCATTGACAGAGGAGGCTGGAAGGTTGCAGTCCATGGGGGTCTCAAAGAGTTGGACACAACTGAACAGCTAACACACACACACACAATACAAGATACAAAGGGGAGACTGATGGACCATTCTTGGAAAACTAAAGCCAGGCTTGAGTCAGAAGTTTGGCTGTGGGGGATAAAATGTCGGATGTCAGCCATGGAAGGGAAGCTCCAGGCAAATAACATACATGAGCAAAGGCTTGGATCTGTAAGATACCATGGAAAATTCTGGAAAACAGGGCTCCATGTTGATGGAACATAACACTCCTGAGGGGAGAGAAAGAGATTTAGAAGACAAAAGGACTCTGAAACAGAAGCTTACATTAGTACACCATTGATGAGTATTTTGATGAAAAGGATCCAACTACATTATATAAAGATTATTCAGGCAGAAATAGAGTTAAAAAGATTCAAGAGTGAAGACATGGAGATAAGTTAGGAAAATATGGTAAGATCTAAAAGTGAGAGACATACGTTCTAAATTAAGGTAGTGGGGTGAAATTAAAGATTAAAGTGATTATATAGGTTGGAGAAACGTTTTTAGAATTTCTGGATATCAGTATGTTTTGATATAGAATAGGTGTTTAGCTGCTTATAGATTTTATAGCCATGCATTTTTAAATGACCATTGAGTCCAAATCTATCGTCCCTAGTATATGCTTTTCTGGCTGTCTGTCCTCCAATTTATCACTGTAATATAATTCTGTGTAATCCTTTACTCCTTATTCAGTTTTCCATTTTCAAAGCATTTTACTATACCCTCTGCCAATCCTGCTATATGTTTGGCATACATATATATATATGTGTGTGTGTGTGTCTATATATATAATATATATGGCACATGTGTATATATATATATATACATAATATGTATATATGTGTGTATATATATAAAATGCTCATTCTAAAATTTATTCTGAACTATAGATATCATGGATTTAGTTCATTTTGACATCATTTATGCACTTGTTTTTATACTTACCTTAAGTGGTAGATTATTGTTTTATCCATCTGTTTTAACTCTAGATGAAGAAGTATAGGTTCTATCCTTCTGGTTCCCTGTGGCTTATTATACTTCTGTTAAAATTAAACTGCCTCCTTTGAGGTTTCTGCTCTTTAACTATACCATTCTCTAAATACTATTATCTATTGACCTTCAATATATTCCTCTTCAGTCATTAAATAGTCTGTTCATGAATTTTCAGTTACTAAATATTACATCTTATTCTTTTGATAGCAACCAAATCTCTGTCAAAAGTCTGACATCAACTCCCATTACCGCCAATCCCACAAGGATGATGGATTGAACACTGGTTCATTTCCTTAACCTTTTTATCTCTGAATGACCTTCTCTAATCCATTCAAGTTTATTCCTTGAACTTGGTTACATGGTAGACTGCTCCACAATCTAAAATCCTGAAGTCAATCACCCCTTTCTCTAAACAAAACTTTGTATCTTCCATCTTGCTTATCAGATTATTCCTACTTTAACCTTAACACCTCCACTCCACTGCACTCTTATCTTTGGATTCAAGAATCCATTATTTAAATAACACTGCCTATAAATTCTAAAGCCTAAGTGTTTTGCCTCGTCCTGCTTTCAAACCACTAATATTGAATGAACCCAAACAAATGTGTCCTCCACTCCTGTACTTGAGTTGCAGAGCAAAGATTAAACACACACACACACACACACACACACACACACACACACACACGGACAGGCTGTTTCTACATCAACTCAAGGTCTTTAAACTATGATGAGCTCACTACTTTGAGTGCAAGTCCAGTGTTTCTCTTTTCAACTCCCTCTCACTCCTTATACATTTCTACTCTTGTTTCAGAATGAAAATATAAGCTATCAGACCAGAATGCTTTCATGTTCCCCTCCCCAGACACAAAATCTTCCATCACCTGTACCTTTCCCCTCTTCCTCTGCTGTTACAGTAAAAAGCTCATCTGAAATTACAAAATGTGCCTTCCAGGCCATCTTCTGACCTTCTGAAAAACTTAAAACTATTTTTAACCCTTCTTTCTATAACAGTTAACATTTCCTTCTTCATTAGATTTTTCCACCAACTTTTAACTAAGTTGAGTTTAAGCAATCAGAAAGAAAACAATGCACAAGAGAACTCACTCTTGACCCCTAACAATTCTTTTCAGCTAAAGTGCTATCTTTATCCTCTTTTTCACAAACACCAAAGAGATGTACATACTCCCTACATCAGGAGGGAGTATATACCATACCCTCAACCTCTGGGATCTAATGCCTGATGATCCGAGATGGAGCTGATGTAATAGTAATTGAGATAAAGTACACAATAAACAAAATACACTTGAATCATCCTGAAACCATCCCCCACCCCTACCCTCAGAAAAATTTTCTTCCACAAAACTGATCCTGCTGTTGTAAAGTTTGGGGACTGCTGCATTTTGTCTCCATGCCATACTAAATCCTCAACCACTTTCACTTGACACTAACTCTAACACACAACTCTCCATAGAGACAGCTTTTACTAGGGAAACCAATGACCTTCAGGTTGTTCATCCAAAGACTGGTTCTCAGTCCTCATTTTCATCAGTCACAGTTTGTATTTGAAACAGCCTCTTCTTTTCCTCCTGTGAAGTCTGTGCTGAATTTTCACTCTGGCTGTTTCATGTCTCTCTCCTTTGCATACTCAGCTACTCCCGTGGGACAACAAATATTAGAGTTGCCTAAGACTCAAAGGGGCTTCCCTGGTGGCTCAGTAGTAAAGAATCTACCTGCCAGTGCAGGAGACGTGGGTTCAATCCCTGGACTGAGAAGATCCTCTAGAGAAGGAAACAGTAAACCACTTTGATATTCTTGCCTGAGAAATCCCATGGAGAGAGGAGCCTGGCGGGTTACAGTTCATGGAATCACAAAGAGTCAAAATGATTGAGCAGCTAAACAACAACAACAAAAAACTCATAGTGCTGCTTCTTCCAAGCTGCTTTGTGTCACTAGACAAGGGATCAGCTAAATTTCTCTGAGAAATTTGAGAGAGTAAATATTTTAGGCTTTGAGGAGCATATATTCTCTGTTGTAAGTACTCAATCCTGTCACTATAAAGTGAAAGCAACCATAAACAATATGTAAATTAATAGGCGTGGTGGTGTTTCAATAAAACTGTAGTTATAAAATCAGCCAAGAGGCTGGCTTTGTCTCCTGGAATTTGCCAATCCTGATCTAGATTACCTCTTTCATACTCATGGCTTTAATTACTACCTAGAAGTGAATCAAAAAATAGACCCATCCATGACCTCTCCTCTAAGTTCCAAAACAGCATTTGACACTTGCACTGGAAAAACAAAATGGAGCCACAGACTCAACAGAAATTCTTATAATCATAAATTAGAGTCTTTATGATGATCGGCAAGGATATATGCACATCCGGATCTTCCCTGGTGGCTCAGACGGTTAAGCATCTGTCTACAATGCGGCAGAGCTGGGTTCAATCCCTGGCTCGGGAAGATCTCCTAGAGAAGGAAATGGTAACCCACTCCAGTATTCTTACCTGGAAAATCCCATGGACGGAGGAACCTGGTTAGGGTACAGTCCATGGGGTTGCAAAGAACTGGACATGACTGAGCGACTTCACTCACTCAGTAATTAACTTTAGATACGATCCCTATTATTCATCTGTCATTCACACCACTCATCACCAGTCTTCTCGTGTCCCTTGGGTCTGAACATGCCAAGTCGCATTCTGCTCCAGGGTCTTTGCACTGGTTTCTCTCTCTACCTGAATACCCCATTCCCACGTACTGCACAGACATCCCCGTGACTAGCCATTTCACCTCCTTCAAGTCTTTCCTCAAACTTCACTTTCCTTACAAAGACTACAACAATTACCCTGTTTGAAATCCTCCACCATTTCACAGTCCCAGTTCTCCTGCTTTGCTCTGTTTCTACGCCGCTAGCCTTCACTTTCCAATACACTGTATGATTTACTTATCTATTATATTATTTTTATCAACTGCTTCCTTTGATAAAAATATACACTCCAAAGGGCAGTTATGGTTTGTCTATATTATTTTCTTAATATATCCCAAGAACCAAGGCAAGAGTCTGGCATGTAGTTAAATTCAATAAATATAAGAATAATAAATAAATAAAATACTTAAAGCCAAATTCATAATGAAGTGAAGTCACTCAGTCGTGTCCGACTCTTTGTGACCCCATGGACTGTAGCCTATCAGGCTCCTCTGTCCATGGGATTTTCCAGGCAATAGTACTGGAGTGGATTGCCATTTCCTTCTCCAGCAGATCCTCCCGACCCAGGGATCAAACCCAGGTCTCCCGCATTGTAGACAGACGTTTTATTGTCTGAGCCACCAAGGAAGTCCCACAAATTCATAATACTTAAAATTAATTTTGGGGCTTCCCTATTGGCTCAGTGGTAAAGAATGTGCCTACCAATGCAGGAGACATGGGTTCAATCCCTGAATCAAGAAGATCCCCTAGAGAAGGAAATGGCAGCCCACTTCAGCATTCTTGCTTCAGAAATCCCATGGACAGAGGAGCCTGTGGGCTATAGTCCGTGGGGTCACAAAGAGTCAGACATGACTTAGTAACTAAACAACAACAACTAAACAACAGCACCTTTGCACACACTGTTGCCTCTGCTGGGAATGTGGTTCACTATTTGCCTAGTTAATTCCTGTGTCTCCTGTAACCCCAATTCAATCAAGAATTTTGTAAACTTTCTTGACATTCCTAAGTCACTTAGCAATATGAAAGATTTTCACAGTGCATGTATTTTTGAGATTTCTATATTATCCTTTGTGTTCTCCACAGAGATTATAAACTTCATGAGAATAGAAATAAATGCTATCTTCCCTATCTCTCTCTCTCTCTCTCACACACACACACACACACATATATACACACAAGCACATCAATGCAATCCTAGCAGTTAGCCCAGTGGTTGGCACATAATGGGCACTCTTGGTGTGAGGAAATTAGAAGAGAAAAAAATTTCAGGTTTTACTTTTGAATGAGATAAATGATGCTATCTCTAACTAAAGTAAGGAAAATATGCAAGATAATGCTTTAAACTTTAATTTCTCAAGTTAGAGATGCTTATATATTGGATTATTTGTTATTTGACTATATAGTACTGGAAATTGGAAGAAGTCAAAATTTTCTATTTTATTCTTCCTTTGTATGAAAACATGAAAACTTCTTATCCTTTGAAAGCTGTTATAGTTAATCATTGGAGAAGGCAATGGCACCCCACTCCAGTACTCTTGCCTGGAAAATCCCATGGATGGAGGAGCCTGGTAGGCTGCAGTGCATGGGGTCACTAAGAGTTGGACACGACTGAGCGAATTCACTTTCACTTTTCATTTTCATGCATTGGAGAAGGAAATGGCAACCCACTCCAATGTTCTTGCCTGGAGAATCCCAGGGACGGGGGAGCCTGGTGGGCTGCCGTCTATGGGGTCACACAGAGCTGGACACAACTGAAGTGACTTAGCATAGCATAGCATAGCATAGTTAATCATAACTATTGTCTCATTTAATATTCAAATTATTATAACTTTCCCAGTAGAGTTCCTTTGAGCCAGTTTTTGTTTTTTATTGCTACCCAAGATAGCCGTAAAATCTCCTTATAAATGTCAATAACAATCTTCTAGAGCTATACTGATTTTTTTCCTTGCCTCAAAGTATTTTTCTGTGGGCCCTAGTGCTTTTTTAGTGGACAATAGTAGAAACTAAAATATGAGTGTCAGATGTGAATATGAATGTCTGTCAATGAGCAAAAGTGCTGTGACTGCTGTTCATCCCTGTTTAGAGTTAGAGCCAAAAAGATATTTCCTTTTAGGATTATTCACTTTCTTTTTTATTTCCCCAATTTAACATGATTAGCTAATGTTTTCTACTTTGGTAAGAACTATGATTCAGCAATATGTGAACCGTGAACTTCCTGATGTTCAAGCTGGTTTTAGAAAAGGAAGAGGAACCAGAGATCAAATTGCCAATATCTGCTAGATCGTGGAAAAAGCAAGAGAGTTCCAGCCAAAGCCTTTGACTGTGTGGATCACAATCAACTGTGGAAAATTCTGAAAGAGATGGGAGTATCAGACCACCTGATCTGCCTCTTGAGATATTTGTATGCAGGTCAGGAAGCGACAGTTAGAACTGAACATGGAACAACAGACTGGTTCCAAATAGGAAAAGGAGTACGTCAAGGCTGTATATTGTCACCCTGTTTATTTAACTTATATGCAGAGTACATCATGAGAAACGCTGGACTGGAAGAAACACAAGTTGAAATCAAGGTTGCTGGGAGAAATATCAATAACCTCAGATATGCAGATGATACCACCCTTATGGCAGAAAGTGAAGAGGAACTAAAAAGCCTCTTGATGAAGGCGAAAGTGGAGAGTGAAACAGTTGACTTAAAGCTCAACATTCAGAAAACGAAGATCATGGCATCCGGTCCCATCACTTCATGGGAAATAGATGGGGAAACAGTGGAAACAGTGTCAGACTTTATTTTTCTGGGCTCCAAAATCACTACAGATGGTGACTGCAGCCATGAAATTAAAAGAGGCTTACTCCTTGAAAGGAACGTTATGACCAACCTAGATAGCATATTCAAAAGCAGAGACATTACTTTACCAACAAAGGTTCGCCTAGTCAAGGCTATGGTCTTTCCAGTGGTCATGTATGGATGTGAGAGTTGGACTGTGAAGAAGGCTGAGCGCCGAAGAATTGATGCTTTTGAACTGTGGTGTTGGAGAAGACTCTTGAGAGTCCCTTGGACTGCAAGGAGACCCAACCAGTCCATTCTAAAGGAGATCAGCCCTGGGATTTCTTTGGAAGGAATGATGCTAAAGCTGAAACTCCAGTACTTTGGCCACCTCATGTGAAGAGTTGACTCATTGGAGAAGACTCTGATGCTGGGAGGGATTGAGGGCAAGAGGAGAAGGGGACACCAGAGGATGAGATGGCTGGATGGCATCACTGACTCGATGGATGTGAGTCTGGGTGACCTCTGGGAGTTGGTGATGGACAGGGAGGCCTGGCGTGCTGCGGTTCATGGGGTCGCAAAGAGTCAGACACGACTGAGCAACTGATCTGATCTGATGATTTGCTTTACTATTGTTTTTCCATTACAGAAACATATAGTGTTAATTGTTGAATTGGGTTTGATTCTTTTTGCGGCCCCATTGACTATAGCTCACCAGGCTCCTCTGTCCATGGGATTTCCCAGACAAGAATACTGGAGGGGTAGACATTCACTTCTTCAGGGGATCTTCCTGACCCAGGAACTGAACCTCGGCCTCCTGCATTGCAGCCAGATTCTTTACCATCTGAGCCACCAGGAAAGCCCACTGAAATACATAGTGAGAATTAATTTACGTTTCTAAAAATCGTAAATTTTATTGATGGATAGTTGATTTACAATCACACCAGTCAATCCTTAAGGAAATCAGCCCTGGATATTCATTGTTAAAGCTCCAATACTTTGACCACATGATGCAAAGAACTGATTCATTGGAAAAGACCCTGATGCTGGCAAAGATTGAAGGCAGGAGGAGACGGGGACAACAGAGGATAAGATGGTTGGATGGTATCACCGACTCAATGGACATGAGTTTGATTAAGCTACAGGAGTCGGTGATGGACAGGGAAGCCTGGCATGCTGCAGTCCATGAGGTTGCAAAGAGTTGGACATGACTGAGCAACATAGTAGCTTCATATGTACAACATAGTGATTCAAAATGATTATAGATTATATTCCATTAAAATTGTTATAAAACAGTTATATTCCCTGTACTGTAAACACATCCTTGTAGCTTACTTATCTTATAGATGGTAGTTTGTACCCCTTAATCCTCCACCTGCATCTTGCCCCTCACTTCCTCCCCACCCACACTAGCGGCAGCCACTAGTTTGTTCTCTGTATCTGTAACTCTGTTTTCTGTTTTGTTGTATTCATTTACTCATTTTGGTTTTTAGATTACACATATGAGCAATAACACACAGTATTTGTCTTCCTCGTCCAGTGAAATATATTTCACTGAACATATTTTAAAAAGGAAACAATATCAGTACCTAAATCACTACCAACTTCATTTACCATATGTAAGAGAAAATCCTAAAAATAAAAAGGAGCCTAACAGTACACCTGAAACACACACACACTCAATCAAAAATATGATATCAATAATAGTGTTTTGAGGAGCTTTGAGGGCTTCTCCCCGAGTGCAACAACCACGATTGCTTAAAATTAATTATAAAAACAACCATTGAAAGTCTCTGAAAATGGTCATAAAGTTCATGCAGCCAATAAAGAAAAATTGTATCCCTTTTCAGTTTTTATTTTTTTATAATTTTTATTGGAGTATACATTGATTTACAATGTTGTGTTTCTGCTAAGAAACATTAATTCAAGAAAATCTACTAAATCTTGGTAAGAACTGTGAGAGTTTGTGCCATTTAAGCTTCAGAGTCCAGCACAGCATTAAGGAAACCCCACTGTGTGTGGATGTGGCCATGAAGAAGGAGCTCTTGGTCCTACAATCCCAGTCAAGAGGCACTGGACCTTTCCAGGAGGGAAAGGTCACGTGCATTTCTCATTGTTTGTAACTTCCTGTTACAGAGACTAAATCCTGGGTATGTGTGGCTGAGAAGTGAGTAATTCCCTTTCAGAGTCCAGCCACCACTGATAGAGAGGAGGCATGGTCAACTGAGAATGAAAAGCGAAAGTGTTAATTGCTCAGCTGTGTCCTGTTTGCCACCCCATGCAAACAAGTAGCCTCTATCCATGGAATTCTCCAGTCAAGAACTGTAGGGGCTTGCCATTCCCTTCTCCAGGGAACCTTCCAGAACCAGAGATCAAACCTGAGTCTCTCACATGGCAGGGAGATTCTTTAGCATCTGAGCCACCAGGACCCCTAATCATCCTCACCCCCAGCTCATTTGTAAGGAAGAGGTTCCATGCAGGAGAGAAAAGCCTAGAGGAGTCGAGCTGGTGCCCACACCCAGCACCCTAAGTGTAAACTGGAATATCATCCAAAAAAGCAGTACAACATCCCTGTCTTGGTCCTTCCAAATCAGGGGCTTAAAGATTTTGCCCGGGGAGATGCTGGCCAGGAGAAGAGAAACAAACATGATTTGAAACAGAGTATTCAGAAAGTCACAACTGAAAACAATGGAGATTTTAGTATTAAGCAATTAAGAAGACATTTGTAGCTCCATGAGAGAAATAAGACAACTGTAGTGCAGCTAGTTTATCAGAGAGCACCATGGAAAGAAACTGCTAAGAAGAAAGCCTCCCAGGTTAGAACTAACCTCAGAAATAGGCTTCAAAATCTATCCTTACACAGGTCCCCAAATTTAATTGGATAAGATTGTGAGGCTATTTATGCCCTTGGGTATCATCAAAAACAATAGAACAATTAACCAGCAATTAGTGCTGGGTGTAATGCCAACAGAGTTAGAAAGCCTAAAATGGAAAGAGACAAAGGGAGCTCTGCTAATTCCACACCATCCCAAGGTGACTGTGCACATGCCCAGAGGTAGTCCTTTTGTGAAACAACATCACAGGCTTCACACTGTGGGAGAAATACTTTAATCAAATAGTCCAGCCAGGTCACTAAGAAAATAAACAAGCAAACAACAGCAGAAAGCCCTGGAAGGGGGATAAGTATCTAGAGTTGCTAAACAGTTTCAACAAAATAATTACAAGGCATGCAAACACACAGGGAAGTGTGACCTTGCATTTTTTAAAAAAGCATAATGTTTGGTGCTTTGGTGCAGAAAGGGGCTCAGATGTTGGAACTGACAAAGACATAAAAACAGCAAAACTGAAGAGGAATTAGTAGAGAAAATGTGATCTGAAGAAAAGAGAGAAAAATGAAGAAAAATTAACAAAGCCTCAGAGAAATATATAGTACTATTCAGTGCAACAATGGCACCCCACTCCAGTACTCTTGCCTGGAAAATCCCATGGATGGAGGAGCCTGGTAGGCTGCAGTTCATGGGGTCGCTAAGAGTTGGACACGACTGAGAGACTTCACTTTCACTTTTCATTTTCATGCATTGGAGAATGAAATGGCAACCCACTAAAGTGCTTTTTCCTGGAGAATCCCAGGGACAGGGGGGCCTGGTGGGCTGCCATCTCTGGGATCGCACAGAGTCGGACATGACTGAAGTGACTTAGCAGTAGCAGTGCAACAATATATTTGTAATGATTTTGGCAGTAGAGGAGAAAGAAGCAGAGAAAATATTCAAATGTGCTTTTTAATTAATTTATTTTTTAACTAAAGGATAATTGCTTTACAGAATTTTGTTGTTCTCTGTCAAATCTCAACATGAATCAGCCATCAGATCAGATCAGATTAGTCGCTCAGTCGTGTCCGACTCTTTGTGACCCCATGAACTGCAGCACGCCAGGCCTCCCTATCCATCACCAGGAATCAGCCATAGGTATACATATATACAAAAAAGATCTTCACAACCAAGATAATTACGATGGTATGATCACTCACCTAGAGCCAGACATCCTGGAATGTTAAGTCAAGTGAGCCTTAGAAAGCATTACTATAAACAAAGCTAGTGGAAGTGATGGAATTCCAGTGGAGCTATTTCAAATCCTGAAAGATGATGCTGCAAAAGTGCTGCACTCACTATGCCAGCAAATTTGGAAAACTCAGCAGTGGCCACAGAACTGGAAAAGGTCAGTTTTTATTCCAATCCCAAAGAAAGGCAATGCCGAAGAATGTTCAGACTACCACACAATTGCACTCATCTCACGCACTAGTAAAGTAATGCTCAAAATTCTCCAAGCCAGGCTTCAGCAATATGTGAACCATGAAATTCCAGATGTTCAGGCTGGTTTAGAAAAGGCAGAGGAACCAGAGATCAAATTGCCAACATCCGCTGGATCATGGAGAAAGCAAGAGAGTTCCAGAAAAACATCTATTTCTGCTTTATTGACTATGCCAAAGCCTTTGACTGTGTAGATCACAATAAACTGTGGAAAATTCTGAAAGAGATGGGAATACCAGACCACCTGATCTGCCTCTTGAGAAATCTGTATGCAGGTCAGGAGGCAACAGTTAGAACTGGTCATGGAACAACAGACTGGTTCCAAATAGGAAAAGGAGTACGTCAAGGCTGTATATTGTCACCCTGCTTATTTAACTTATATGCAGAGTACATCATGAGAAATGCTGGGCTGGAGGAGCACAGACTGAAATCAAGATTGCTGGGAGAAATATTAATAACCTCAGATATGCAGATGACACCACCCTTATGACAGAAAGTGAAGAACTAAAGAGCCTCTTGATGAAAGTGAAAGAGGAGAGCGAAAAGTTGGCTTCAAGCTCAACATTCAGAAAACTAAGATCATGGCTTCTGGTCTCATAACTTCATGGCAAATAGAAGGGGAAACAGTGGAAACAGTGACTGACTTTATTTTTCTGGGCTCCAAGATCAATGCAGTTGGTGATTGCAGCCATGATGGCACCCCACTCCAGTACTTCTGCCTGGAAAATCCCATGGGTGGAGGAGCCTGGAAGGCTGCAGTCCATGGGGTCCTGAGGGTCGGACATGACTGAGCGACTTCACTTTGACTTTTCACTTTCATGCATTGGAGAAGGAAATGGCAACCCACTCCGGTGTTCTTGCCTGGAAAATCCCGGGGACGGGTGAGCCTGGTGGGCTGCCGTCTATGGGGTCACACAGAGTCGGACACGACTGAAGTGACTTAGCAGCAGCAGCACTCCTTGGAAGGAAAGTTATGGCCAAACTAGATAGCATATTAAAAAGTGGAGACATTACTTTGCCAACAAAGGTCAGTCTAGTCAAGGCTATGGTTTTTCCAGTGGTCATGTATGAATGTCAGAGTTGGACTATAAAGAAAGCTGAGTGCCGAAAAATTGATGCTTTTGAACTGTGGTGTTGGAGAAGACTCTTGAGAGTCCCTTGGACTGCAAGGAGATCCAACCAATCCATTCTAAAGGAGATCTAAAGGAACACCCAGTCCTGGGTGTTCATTGGAAGGACTGATGTTGAAGCTGAAACTCCAATACTTTGGCCACCTGATGTGAGGAGCTGACTCATTGGAAAAGCCCCTGATGCTGGGAAAGATTGAGGGCAGGAGAAGGGGACGATAGAGGATGAGATGGTTGGATGGCTTCACCAACTGGATGGACATGGGTTTGGGTGGACTCCAGGAGATGTTGATGGACAGGGAGGCCTGACATGCTGCAGTTCATGGGACAGGGAGGTCTGGTGTGCTGTGGTGAATGGGGACGCATCAGACACAGCTGAGCAATTGAACTGAATAATGAACTATGTTGAGCTTCTTTTCATGTGCTTTTTAGCTATCTGTATGTCTTCTTTGGAGAAGGGTCTGTTTAACCCTTTTTCCCACTTTTTTATTGGGTTGTTTGTTTTTCTGGTATTGAGTTGGATGAGCTGCTTGTATATTTTGGAAATTAATCCTTTGTAACTTGTTTCATTTGCTATTATTTTCTCCCACTCTGAGAGTTGTCTTTTCACCTTGCTTATAGTTTCCTTTACTGTGCAAAAGTTTTTAAGTTTAATCAGATCTCACTTGTTTACTTTTGTTTTTATTTCCATTGCTCTAGGAGGTAGGTCATAGAGGATCTTACTTTGATTTATGTCATTGAGTGTTCTGCCTATTTTTTATCTAAGAGTTTTATAGTTTCTGGTCTTACATTTAGGTATTTAATCCATTTTTAATTTATCTTTTTGTATGATGTTATGAAATACTCTAATTTCATTCTTTTATATGTAGCTGTCCAATTTTCCCAGTACCATTTATTGAAGATTCTGTCTTTTCCCCATTGTATATTCTTGCCTCCTTTGTTAAAAATAGGGTACCCATAGGTGCATGGGTTTATTTCTGAGCTTTCTATCTTGTTCCATTGGTTTGTATTTCTGTTTTTGTGCCAGTACTGTTTTGTGCCATACTGTCTTGGTGACTGTAGCTTTGTAGTATAGTCTGAAGTCAGGAAGGTGGATTCCTCCAGTTCCATTCTTCTTTCTCAAGACTGCTTTAGCTATTCAGGGTCTTTTGTATTTCCATATTATTTTGTTATAGTTCTGTGAAAAATTTCATTGGTAATTTGATAGAGATCACATTGAATCTGTAGATGGCATTTGGTGGTATAGTCATTTTTACAATATTGATTCTTCCTACGCAAGAACATGGGATATCTCTCCACCTATTTATGTTGTCTTTGATTTCTTTAATTAGTGTCTTATATTTTCTGTGTATAGTTCCTTTGTCTCCTTGGGTAAGTTTATTCCTAGATATTTAATTCTTTTTGTTGCAATGGTGAGAGATTGATTCCTTAATTTCTCTTTCTGATTTTTCATTGTTAGTATATAGAAATGGAAGCAATTTCTGTGTATTGATTTTGTATCTTGCAACCTTGCTAAATTCACTGATTAGCTCTAGTAATTTTCTGATACTCTCTTTAGGGTTTTCTATGTATAGTATCATGTCATCTTCAAACAGTGAAAGATTTACTTCTTCATTTCTGATCTGGATTCTTTTTATTTCCTTTTCTTCTCTGATTGCTAGAGCTAGGACTTACAGAACTATGTTGAATAATATGGTGAAATAAATAAATAAATAAAATGATGAAAGTTGATACTCTTGTCTTGTTCCTGATCTTAGGGGAAATGCTTTCAGTTTTTCACCATTGAAAATAATGTTTGATGTAGGCTTATCATATATGGCCTTTGCTATATTGAGGTAGCTTCCTTCTATGCCCACTTTTTGAAGAGTTTTAATCATAAATGTGTGCTGAATTTTGTCAAAGGCTTTTTCTGCATCTATTGAAATTATCATATGATTTTTATCTTTCAATTTGTTAATATTGTGTATCACATTGATTGATTTGCATATATTGAAGAATCCTTATATCCCTGAAACAAAACCAACTTGATCATGGTGTATGAACTTTTTGATGTATTGCTGAATTCTGTTTGCTAAAATTTTTTTGAGGATTTTTGCATCTATGTTCATCAGTGATATTGGCCTGTAGTTTTCTTTTTTTGTGTGTTGTCCCTGTCTGGTTTTGGTATCAGGGTGACAGCAGCCTCATAGAATGAGTTTGGAAATGTTTCTTCCTTTGCAATTTTTGAAAGAGTTTTAAAAGGATAGGCATTAACTCTTCTCTAAATGTTTGATAGAATTCTTCTGTGAAGCCATCTGGTCTTAGGCTTTTGTTTTTTTGGGAGATTTTGTCACAGCTTAAATTTCTGTGCTTGTAATTGGGTTGTTCATAATTTCTATTTATTCCTAGTTCAGTCTTGGAAGATTGAACTTTTCTAAGAGTATGTCCATTTCTTCCATGTTATCCATTTTATTGCCATATAATTGTTCGTAATAGTCTCTTATAATCCTTTGTATTTTTGCATTGTCTGCTGTAACCTCTCCTTTTCCATTTCTAATTTTGTTGATTTGATTCTTCTCTTTTTTTTTTTCTTGATGAGTCTGGTTATGGGTTTGTCAATTTTGTTTATCTTCTCATAGAACCAGCTTTTAATTTTATTAATCTTTACTATTTTTTCTTTCATTTCTTTTTCACTTATTTCCACTCAGATCTTCATGATTTCTTTCTGTCTACTAATTTAGGTTTTGTTTTTGTTCTTTTTTCCCAGTTGTTTTATATGTAAAGTTAAGTAGTCTATTCTATGTTTTTCTTGTTTCTTGAGGTATGACTGTTTTGCTATAAACTTCCCTCTTAGAACTGCTTTTGTTGCATCCCATAGGTTTTGAGTTGTTGTGTTTTCATTGTTGTTTGTTTCTAGAATTTTTTTTTATTTCCCTTTTGATTTCTTCATTAACCTGTTGGATATTTAGAAACATTGTTTAATCTCTATGTGTTTGTGTATTTACAGGGTTTTTTTTTTTCCTTGTAATTTATATCTAATGTCATAGTACTGTGGTCAGAGAAGATGCTTGATATGATTTCAATTTTCTTAAATTTACTGAGACTTGATTTGTGACCCAAGATGTGGTCTATCCTGGAGCATGTTACATGTGCACTTGAGAAGAGGTGTATTCTGCATTTGCATGGAGTATCTTAAAGGTATCAATGAGATCCATCTTATCTAATGTTTCACTGAAGACTTGTGTTTCCTTATTAATTTTCTGTTTTGATGATCTGTCCATTGGTGTGAGTGGTGTGTTAAAGTCTACCGTTATTGTGTTACTGTCAATTTCTTCTTTTATGTCTGTTAGTGTCGGTCTTATATAGTGAGGTGCTCCTATGTTGACTGCATAGATATTTACAATTGTTATGTCTTCCTCTTGGATTTATCCCTTGATCATTATGTAGTGTCCTTCCTTATCTCTTGTAATCTTCTTTATTCTAAGGTCTAATTTGTCTGATATGAGGATTGCTACTCCAGCTTTCTTTTGCTTCACATTTGCATTGAATATATTTTCCATCCTCTCACTTTCATTCTATATGTGTCTTTAGGTCTGAAGTGGGTTTCTTGTTGATAGCATATATATGGGTCTTGTTTTTGTATCCATTCAGCAAGTCTGTATCTTTTCCTTGGAGCATTTAATCCATTTACACTTAAAGTAATTATTGATGTAATTATGTCCCTATTGCAATTTGCTTAATTTTGCTTTGGTGTTAATTGTGTACATCTTTTTTTCTCTTGTATTTCTTGACTGTATAAGTCCCATTAACATCTATTGTAAAGCTTGTTTGGTGGTACTGAATTCTCTTAACTTTTGCTTCTCTGAAAAGCTATATATTTCTCCATCAATTTTGAATGAGATCCTTGTTGGGTACAGTAATCTTGGTTGTAGATTTTTCCCTTTGAGTACTTTAAATGTATCCTGCCATTCCCTTCTGGCCTGCAGAGATTCTGCTAAAAGATCACCTGTTAAATGTGTGAGGTTTCCCTTATATGCTACTTGTTGCTTTTCCCTTGCTGCTTTTAATATTCCTTCTTTGTGTTTAGTCTTTGTTAGTTTGATTATTATGTGTCTTGGTGTGCTTCTCCTTGGGTTTATCCTGCATGGGACTCTTTGTGGATCTTGAACTTACTATTTCCTTTTCCATATTAGGGAAATTTTCAACTATAATCTCTTCAAAATTTTCCTCATACCCTTTCTTTTTTTCTTCTTCTTCTGGGACCCCTATAATTCAAATGTTGGTGTGTTTGATATTGTCCCAGAGGTCTCTGAGATTATCCTCAGTTCTTTTCATTCTTTTTACTCTATTCTGCTTTTCAGAATTTATTTCCACCATTTTATCTTCCAGCTCACTGATCCGTTCTTCTGCTGCAGATATTTTGCTATTTATTCCTTCTAGAGTATTTTTAATTTCAGTAATTGTGTTGTTTGTCTCTGTATGTTTATTTTTTAACTCTTCTAGGTCTTTGTTAATTGATTCTTGTATTTTCTCCATTCTGTTATCAAGGTTCTTGATTATCTTTATTATCAGTATTCTGAATTCTTTTTCAGGTAGTTTGCCTATTTCCTCTTCATTTATTTGGGCTTCTGTGTCTTTAGTTTGTTCCTTCATTTGTGTAGTATTTCTCTGCCTTTTCATTATTTTTTTTTAACTTATTGTGTTTCAGGTCTCCTTTTCCAAGACTTCAAAGTTGAATTCTCTCTTCCTTTTGGTTTCTGCCCTCCTAAGATCGGTCCAGAGGTTTGTGCAAGCTTTGTATAGGGTGAGATTTGTACTGAGTTTTTGTTTGTTTGTTTTTCCTCTGATGGGCAAGGCTGAGTGAGGTGGTAATTCTGTCTGCTGATGATCAGGTCTGTATTTTTGTTTTGTTTGTTGTTTAGATGAAGCATCCTGCACAGGATGCTACTGGTGGTTGGATGATGCCGGCTCTTGTATTCAAGTGGTTTCCTCTGTGTGAGCTCTCACTATTTTATACTCCCTAGGGTTAGTCCTCTGGTAGTCTAGGGTCTTGGGGTGTGTGCTCCCACTCCAGGAATGAAGATTCCTCAAGTGGTTTATTATGGCATTAAGTGAGATTAAAACAAATAACCAAAAATGAGAAACCAAAGATGAACCCCAGACAAATGGCAGTTACAAAATCAGGCAAATAATAATTGAAATAATGGAATATACAAATATATATATACACCTGTAAACAAGATCAAAACAGTCCAACAAAAATAAAGAACAATAGAGACCCAGTGAACAAAGGACACCAAAAATTATACCTACCAGTTAAGAACAAAGCTAACTAAAGTATAAACTGGAAAAAAAAAACTAAAGCAAGGTGCCAAATGGGGAATAAAACAATGAAACAAAACTAACAAATATGTTGAGGGGAAAGGAAAGAAAGAATAGATAAACAAAGTTAAATAGAGGTAGATAAAAGAATATTTATATACTTTATAGATTAACAAAAGAAAAAAAAAACAAAGGAATACATGTAGAAAATTTTTAATAGGTTTAAAAATTAAAATTAAAAAAGAGGAAAAACAAGGAAGAAATTTAAAAAAAAGGATATATCCACAGAACTGCAAAAGCCCAATGTAGAGGCAGAGGTTTATAACAGCAATAAAAAGTGTGACTGAATATAAACATATTTATATACATCCATAAGCAAAATCAAAACAGTCCAACAAAAATATAGTACAGTAGATTGACCTGATGAACAAAGGAAACCAAAATTTACATCTACCAGTTAAGAACAAAACTAACTAAAGCACAAACTGGAAAACAAAACTAAAACAAGGTGCCAAGTGGGGAATAAAGCAATGAAAACAAAACTAACAAATATGTTGAGAGGAAAAGAAAAAGAATAGATATGCAAAGTTAAATAAAGGTAGATAAAGAAGATTTATATACATTAAAGATTAACTGCAAGAGGAAAAGAGCAGGAGGAAAAACAAACAAAGGAATAAATGTAGAAAAAATAATAGGTTAAAAAAAATTTTAAAAGAGGGGAAAAAAAGGAAGAAGAAAGAAAAAAAAAAGAAAAAGGAAAACTCCACAGAACTACAAAAACTCAATATAAAGGCAGAGTTTTATAACAACAATAAAAAATGTGACTGAGATAAGAAAATAAAAACTCAAAAGCTGAATTAGATTTCATAGTGCCAATAAAACCAACAACTACAACAGTGGAGGTGAAAAGGAAAAAAAAAATCCAAAAGAATCTACAAAACAAGTCAAAACATAAGAATAATAAATGTTTTTCTCGGGTCACTGCTGTCAGCGTCCTTTCCCTTGCTGGGAGTCACAGTCCACCTCACCTCCCTAGGATGCCCTCCAACACCGCGCTCATCTTTGGACCTGCTGTGGGGACAGCTCAGATTCCAATCTGGCCCTACTGTGTAAGTTCTTGCCTCCAATGTCCACAGCTGTCAGAACTAGTGCATTTTCTTTTGTAGGAGCTCTCCGTGTCCTTTTATATATTCCATAGACACAGGGTCTGCCCAGTTGATTGTGTGGATTTAATCTGCAGCTTGTACAGCTGGTGGGAAGGTTTTGGGTCTTTTTCCTTAGCCACACTGCCCCTGGCTTTCAGTTGTGGTTTTATTTCCACCTCTTCATGTGGGTTGAAGAGGTTTTTGCTGGCGTTTGCTCCTGAGGCTGCCCTAGAGGAGTTGGGTCTGCCCCAGTGAGGGCCAGGTGTAGAGGTGGTGCAGCTGCTTGGGTCAGAGGGGTTCTGACAGCACCAGGTACTCAGGGAAGTTGGCAGCCAGGGCAGAAGGAAACATAGTGCTCTAGTAGGGTATGGCAACCTGTATTAACCCATATGCTCCAGTATTCTTGCCTGGAAAACTCCCCTGATAGAGAAGCCTGGCAGGCCACAGTCTGCAGGGTTGCAAAGAGTTGGATACTACAGAAGTCACCCTGTGTGCATAGATGCAAGACTTTTTTTTTTTTTTTTTTGGCTTGTGGCAGCTCTACCCCACTGAGAGTTGAGTGTGAAGGTGGTGCAGCTGCTTGGCTTGCGGGGACCCTGGCGGAGCCAAGTGTGCAGGGACACAGACTTCCTCCACCACAGAAGTTATGGCCCTATCAGAGTCTCTTATAGTTGGCACTCAGAAGACATCTTTTGCAAAATATATTTTAAAATGATGGAAAGTATCCTAAATTTGATAAATGCTATTAATGTACACATCTAAGAAGCTCAAGAAATTCCAGGTAGAGTAATGCAAAGAGATCCACACTTCAATACATAATAGTAAAAATATTGAAATGAAAAGACAAAAGACTCAAGAAAACTCAAGAAAACAACAATTTGCCATGAACAAGAGATCCCCCCCAACAAAATTAAAGTCTTACCACCAAAATAAACCTAGAAGCCAGGAGGCAGTTAATAACATTCAAAGTGCAATCAGCTAAGAATCTTAAATCCAGAAAAACAATCCTTAGAAGACAAAAGCATTCATAGACAAACAAAAGCTTAGCAAATATATTGTTAGTAGATCCATATTACAAGAAACACTAAAGTCTTTCAGGCTGAAAGTACAATTTTGCTAAAAAGGATAAAACCCCAAAACAATCTGAACCCATGTGAAGATTCACAAATTTACCTTTGCCCACAGATTTGATAACCTAGATAAAATGGACCTGCTCCTTGAAAGACAGAACTATCAAAACTCATACAAGAAGAAATAGATAATAGACTTGTCTCTAAAAATTTGAATGAATAATTCAAAGTTTTCTAAAACAAAGCAATAGGCTCAGATGAGCACATCTAAGGCAGACGTTATACCAGTTCTCTTCAATACTTTCAGAAGACAGAAGCCAAGATTAGATTTCCTGACTCAATCTGTGAAGCCACTATTATCCTAATATCAAAACCAAAGATATTTCAAGAAAAGAATACTATAGACCAATGTTTCACATGACAGAGATGCAAAATCCCTCAACAAAATAGTAGCAAATCAAAACCAACATTGTGCAAAAAAGATTATACATGATGACTAAGAAGGATTTACCTCTGGTTTGTGAGGCTGGTTCAGCACTCAAAAATCAGTTGATGTAATAATTGTATCAATAGGCTAAAAACAAAAATCACATTATTATATCAATACATGTGGAAAAACTCTTTGACAAAATCCAATACTGCTTCCTGACAAAAACTCTCAGCAAACTAGGAATAGAGACAAACTTGCTCAAATTGATATATAATCCCTACAAGAAAGTTACAGCTATGGCTCAGCGGGTAAAGAACCAGCCTGCCAATGCAGGAGACACCAATTGGATTCTTGGGTTGGAAAGATTCCCAGGAGAAGGGCATGGCAACCCACTCCAGTACTTTTGCCTGGAGAATCCCATGGACTGGGGAGCCTCATGCCCTATAGTCCAAGGAGTCACAAAAAGTCAGACAAGACTGAGCAACTAACATACACATCATTATACTTTATGGTGGAAAACTCAAAATCTTTCCTCATAAAGTCAGGCACAAGTCAAGGATGTACAATGACATCACTCTTCTTCAACATTGTACCAGAAGTTCTAGCTAGTACAATGAGACAACAAGGAAATAAAAGATACACAGAGTGGGAAGGAAGAAATAAAACTACCTTTGTTCACAGATGACATGATCATCTATATATAAAGTCTGACAGAATTTACAAAAGACCTGCTAGAACTAATATGCAATTATAGCAGGTTGCAGGACTCAAGGTTGTATACAAAATGAATTCCTTCTTTATATATCAGCAATGAACAGAAATGCCATTTATATTATAACCTCCCCCAAAATATTTAGGTATAAATTTAACAAAATATTAACAAAATCTATTTGACAAAAACTATAAAATTCCTGGGTGTTCATTGGAAGGACCGATGCTGAAGCTGAAACTCCAATACTTTGGCCACCTCAAGTGAAGAATTGACTGATTGGAAAAGACCCTGATGCTGGGAAGGATTGGGGGCAGGACGAGAAGGGGACGATGGAGGATGCGATGCCTGGATGGCATCACCAACTCGATGGATGTGAATCTGAGTGAACTCCGGAAGTTGGTGATGGACAGGGAGGCCTGGCGTGCTGCAATTCATGGGGTCGCAAAGAGTCGGACATGACTGAGAGACTGAACTGAACTGATAAAATTCCAAATTCAAAGAAGAACTAAATAAGTGACATAAAGAGGAAAACTCAATATTGTTAAGATATCAGTTCTTCCCAACTTTGGCCTATAGATTCAATGCAATTCTAGTCAAAGTCCTAGCAAGTTATTTTATTAAATGAACTTTTCTTCTTTCTTTTCTTAACTTACAGTTATAAAAGTCTACAGTTAAGAAATTTTCAAATAGCCTAATTTTCCATATAGAGGTACTATAAAAAGAAAAGCAAGCAAAAGTTATAACAAGTATAGGAAGAAAATCATAAAAATTCACATGGAAGTTAACGAAATAGTAGAAGCAAGACAGAGTAAAAATCCACAATGAAAAAGTTTTGTTCTTAGAAAATATCAGCCAATTTGACTCACATTTAGGTAAACTGCTCAAGGAAAATAAGAGAAAAAAATGAAATTAACAAAATCAAGAATAAAACAGGGACATTACTCAAAACTTTACAGAAATTTTAAAAGGAAATTATAAGACAATGCTATGAAAAACTGTATACTTTAATCAGTGGTACTGGCTAGCTAGATCAGATCAGATCAGTCTCTCAGTCGTGTCCGACTCTTTGCGACCCCATGAACCGCAGCACGCCAGGCCTCCCTGTCCATCACCAGCTCCCGGAGGTCACTCAGACTTGCATCCATCGAGTCAGTGATGCCATCCAGCCATCTCATCCTCTGTCGTCCCCTTCTCCTCCTGCCCTCAATCCCTCCCAGCATCAGAGTCTTCTCCAATGAGTCAACTCTTCGCATGAGGTGGCCAAAATACTGGAGTTTCAGCTTTAGCATCATTCCTTCCAAAGAAATCCCAGGATTGATCTTCAGAATGGACTGGTTGGATCTTCTTGCAGTCCAAGGGACTCTCAAGAGTCTTCTCCAACACCACAGTTCAAAAGCATCAATTCTTCGGCGTTCAGCCTTCCTCGCAGTCCAGCTCTCACATCCATACATGACCACAGGAAAGACCATAGCCTTGACTAGGCAAACCTTTGTTGGTAAAGTAATGTCTCTGCTTTTGAATATGCTATCTAGGTTGGTCATAACTTTCCTTCCAAGGAGTAAGCGTCTTTTAATTTCATGGCTGCAGTCACCATCTGCAGTGATTTTGGAGCCCAGAAAAACAAAGTCTGACACTGTTTCCACTGTTTCCCCATCTATTTCCCATGCAGTGACGGGACCAGATGCCATGATCTTGGTTTTCTGAATGTTGAGCTTTAAGCCAACCCTTTCACTCTCCACTTTCACTTTCATCAAGAGGCTTTTTAGCCCCTCTTCACTTTCTGCCATAAGAGTCGTGTCATCTGCATATCTGAGGTTATTGATATTTCTCCCAGCAATCTTGATTCCAACTTGTGTTTCTTCCAGTCCAGCATTTCTCATGATGTACTCTGCATATAAGTTAAATAAACATGGTGACAATATGCAACCTTGATGTACTCTTTTTCCTATTTGGAACCAGTCTGTTGTTCCATGACCAGTTCTAACTGTTGCTTCCTGACCTGCATACAGATTTCTTAAGAGGCAGATCAGGTGGTCTGGTATTCCCATCTCTTTAAGAATTTTCCATAGTTTATTGTGATCCACACAGTCAAAGGCTTTGGCATAGTCAATAAAGCAGAAATAGATGTTTTTCTGGAACTCTCTTGCTTTTTCCATGATCCAGCAGATGTTGGCAATTTGATCTCTGGTTCCTCTGCCTTTTCTAAAACCAGCTTGAACATCAGGAAGTTCACGGTTCACATATTGCTGAAGCCTGGCTTGGAGAATTTTGAGCATTACTTTACTAGCGTGTGAGATGAGTGCAATTGTTCGGTAGTTTGAGCACTCCTTGGCATTGCCTTTCTTTGGGATTGGGATGAAAACTGACCTTTTCCAGTCCTGTGGCCACTGCTGAGTTTTCCAAATTTGCTGGCATATTGAGTGCAGCACTTCCACAGCATCATCTTTCAGGACTTGGAATAGTTCCACTGGAATTCCATCACCTCCACTAGCTTTGTTCGTAGTGATGCTTTCTAAGGCCCATTTGACTTCACATTCCAAGATGTCTGGCTCTAGGTCAGTGATCACATCATCATGATTGTCTAGGTCTTGAAGCTCTTTTTTGTACAGTTCTTCTGTGTATTCTTGCCACCTCTTCTTAATATCTTCTGCTTCTGTTAGGTCCACACCATCTCTGTCCTTTATCGTGCCCATCTTTGCATGAAATGTTCCTTTGGTATCTCTGATTTTCTTGAAGAGATCCCTAGTCTTTCCCATTCTGTTGTTTTCCTCTATTTCTTTGCATTGATCACTGAAGAAGGCTTTCTTATCTCTTCTTGCTATTCTTTGGAACTCTGCATTTAGATGTTTATATCTTTCCTTTTCTCCTTTGCTTTTCGCTTCTCTTCTTTTCACAGCTATTTGTAAGGCCTCCCTAGACAGCCATTTTGCTTTTTTGCATTTCTTTTCCATGGGGATGGTCTTGATCCCTGTCTCCTGTACAATGTCACGAACCTCATTCCATAGTTCATCAGGCACTCTATCTATCAGATCTAGGCCCTTAAATCTATTTCTCACTTCCACTGTATAATCATAAGGGATTTGATTTAGGTCATACCTGAATGGTCTAGTAGTTTTCCCTACTTTCTTCAATTTCAGTCTGAATTTGGCAATAAGGAGTTCATGGTCCGAGCCACAGTCAGCTCCTGGTCTTGTTTTTGCTGATTGTATAGAGCTTCTCCATCTTTGGCTGCAAAGAATATAATCGATCTGATTTCGGTGTTGACCATCTGGTGATGTCCATGTATATAGTCTTCTCTTGTGTTGTTGGAAGAGGGTATTTGCTATGACCAGTGCATTTTCTTGGCAAAACTCTATTAGTCTTTGCCCTGCTTCATTCCGTATTCCAAGGCCAAATTTGCCTGTTACTCCAGGTGTTTCTTGACTTCCTACTTTTGCATTCCAGTCCCCTATAATGAAAAGGACATCTTTTTTGGGTGTTAGTTCTAAAAGGTCTTGTAGGTCTTCATAGAACCTTTCACTTCAGCTTCTTCGGCGTTACTGGTTGGGGCATAGACTTGGATTACTGTGACATTGAATGGTTTGCCTTGGATACGAACAGAGATCATTCTGTCATTTTTGAGATTGCATCCAAGTACTGCATTTCGGACTCTTTTGTTGACCCTGATGGCTACTCCATTTCTTCTGAGGGATTCCTGCCCACAGTAGTAGATATAATGGTCATCCGAGTTAAATTCACCCATTCCAGTCCATTTTAGTTTGCTAATTCCTAGAATGTCGACATTCACTCTTGCCATCTCTTGTTTGACCACTTCCAATTTGCCTTGATTCATGGACCTGACATTCCAGGTTCCTATGCAATATTGCTCTTTACAGCATCGGACTTTGCTTCTATCACCAGACATATCCACAGCTGGGTATTCTTTTTGTTTTGGCTCCATCCTTTCATTCTTTCTGGAGTTATTTCTCCACTGATCTCCAGTAGCATATTGGGCCCTTACTGACCTGGGGAATTTCTCTTTCAGTATCCTATCATTTTGTCTTTTCATACTGTTCATGGGGTTCTCAAGGCAAGAATACTGAAGTGGTTTGCCATTCCCTTCTCCAGCGGACCACACCCTGTCATATCTCTCCACCATGACCCACCCATCCCAGGTTGCCCATTTAAGAGCGACCTCGCCCCCCGCGACCGGCGCGCCATCTAAGAGCGACCTCGCCTCCCCGCGACCGGCGCGCCATCTAAGAGCGACCTCGCCTCCCCGCGACCGGCGCGCCGTCTAAGAGCGCCCCGCCGGCTGCGTCGCACCATCTAAGAGCGCCCCGCCGGCTGCGCCGCGCACTAAGAGCGCGGCCGAGAGGAGCTACCCCACGATCGAGGAAGGACGGCGGTGAGGGCCAGCGCACTAAGTAGGGCGGAGAAGAGCTACCCCACGACCGAGGTCAGGAAGGGCAGCGGTGAGATGAGACCCCTCGTCCAAGGTAAGGTGTGATGGCTGTGCTTCGCTGGCCGGGAGCAGCCAGGAGCAGCCGGGATGAGATACCCCACGCCCGAGGTAAGAGAAACCCAAGTAAGACAGTAGGTCTTGAAAGAGGGCATCAGAGGGCAAATACACTAAAACCATTCTCACAGAAAACTAGTCAATCTAATCACACAAGGACCACACCCTTGTCTAACTCAATGAAATTAAGCCATGCCCGAGGGGCTAGCTATATACCCACATGCAAAATGATGAAGTTGGAGTCCTACCTTATCCAACACGTAAAAACTAAAAGTGAGTCTAAGGCTTATATGTAATAGCTTATAAACTTCTTACAGTAAACATAGGAGTGATTCTTTCTGACTGCAGATTAAATAGTGATTTCTTAGCTATGACACTGAAAGCACAAGCAACAAAAAGAAAAATTAAATAAATTGAACTTCTCCACAATTAAAAAGAACTTAAAAGAATGTTATCAGGAAAGTAAAGACAACCCACAGAATGGGAAGGAATATTTATAAGTGCTTTACTGATAAGGGTCTCATAGCCAGAATAAATGACACCATGGACTGTAGTCTGCTAGGATCCTCTGTCAATGGAATTATTCTGGAAAGGGTATTGGAGTGTGTTGCCATTTCCTACTTTGGAGAATAAATGAAAAGACAACAATGGAAAATGTGCAAAAGATCTGAATAGATATTTTTGCAAAGAATATATACAAACTGAAAAAAATTGTCAACATAATTCTCCATTAGGGAAATTCAAATCAAAGCCATCATGGAATTTCACTTCACCATTTCTTTTATAATCAGCAAGACAGATAGTAAAAAGTGTCATCAAGTTGAAAAATTGGAACTCTTTTACAATGGTGTTGAAAATATAAAATGGTATGATGCTATGGAAAACAGTTTGACAGTTCCTCAAAATATTAAACATAGATTTATAATGTTATATAACTTTTCATGTGTAAAACAGTATATTTCTACTCCTATAAGCTACGGCATGCTCACCACCAAAAATTCAGTTTCCACTCATCACCATACAAGCAAACCCTTTTACCAACTTTGCTCTCCCCTCTTATAATCACTCCTCTGTCTCTGTATCTCTGCTTTTGTTCGGATTGGTATATACCCTTTCACCAACTTTGCTCTCCCCTTCCCTCTTATAATCACTCCTCTGTCTCTGTATCTCTGCTTTTGTTTGGATTGGTATATTCATTTATTTTATCTTTGTATGTTTGTATGTGTGTTGTATTCCAGATGTGAGTGGAATCATACAGTATTTGTCTTTCTCCATCTGAATTATTTTTATTATGCTTATTATACCCTTAAGGAATCTGGTGGGCTACAGTCACACACGGTCACAAAGAGTTGGACATACCCGGAGTGACTTAGCCCCTCAAGGTCCATCCATGTTGTCACAAATTTCATCTTTTTGTGACTGAGTAAGATACACAATGGAATATATATATATATATATATGTATGTATGTATATATATATATATATATATATATACCACAACTTTATCCATACATCTGTTGATGGACACTTAGGTTGCTTCCATACCTTGGCTACTGTTAAGTAAAGTAATACTGCAATGACCATAAGAATGCACACATCTTTCCAAATTAGTATTTCCATATTTTTTAGACAAAATTTATATAACATTATAATGTTACCTCATTAAAAAAATAATTAAAGTAGAATTGCCATATGACTCAGTAATTCTACTTCTAGGTATATACCCAGGAGAACTGAAAACATATTGACACAAAGACTTGTACATAAATGTTCACATAAAAGTTATTCAGAATGTCCAAAATGTGAAAGCAATCCAAATAACCAACCAATGAATGGATAAATTAAATAAGGCATATTGCTGCAGTGTAATACTTTCAATGTAAAGTAAGCAGAAGAAGTGATACGGCATATAGTACAACATGGACACACCTTGAAAACCTCATGAAAGAAAGTGAAAGTGACTCGGTCGTGTCCAGCTCTTTGCAACCCCATGGATTATACAGTCCGTGGAATTCTCCAGGCAAGAATACAGGAGTGGGTAGCCTTTCCCTTCTTCATGGGATCTTCCCAACCCAGGGGTCAAACCCAGGTCTCCCACATTGCAGCAGATTCTTTACCATCTGAGCCACCAGGGAAGCCCTGAAAACCTCATGCTAAGTTTAAAAAAAAAAAAAAGTGACTCAAAGACAATATATTGTATGATTCTACTTATATGAAAAGCCTATGCGTGTGTGCTAAGTCACTTCAGTCCTGTCCAACTCTGTGTACCCCTATGGACTGTAGCTCGCTAGGCTCCTTTGTCCGTGGGATTCTCCAGGCAAGAATACTGGAGTGGACTACCGTTTCCTTCTCCGACGAAAAGCCCAGAATGGGCAAACTTTGGAAAATTCTGAAAGAGATGGGAATACCAGACCACCTGACCTGCCTCTTGAGAAACCTATATGCAGGTCAGGAAGCAACAGTTAGAACTGGACATGGAACAACAGACTGGTTCCAAATAGGAAAAGGAGTACGTCAAGGCCGTATATTGTCACCCTGCTTATTTAACTTACATGCAGAGTACATCATGAGAAACGCTGGGCTGGAAGAAGCACAAGCTGGAATCAAGATTGCCAGGAGAAATATCAATAACCTCAGATATGCAGATGACACCACCCTTATGGCAGAAAGTGAAGAGGAACTAAAAGCCTCTTGATGAAAGTGAAAGAGGAGAGTGAAAAAGTTGGCTTAAAGCTCAACATTCAGAAAATGAAGATCATGGCATCTAGTCCCATCACTTCATGGGAAATAGATGGGGAAACTGTCAGACTTTATTTTTCTGGGCTCGAAAATCACTGCAGATGGTGACTGCAGCCATGAAATTAAAAGACACTTACTCCTTGGAAGAAAAGTTATGATCAACCTAGAGAGCATATTGAAAAGCAAAGACATTACTTTACCAACAAAGGTCCATCTAGTCAAGGCTATGGTTTTTCCAGTGGTCATGTATGGATGTGAGATTTGGACTGTGATGAAAACTGAGCACCGAAGAATTGATGCTTTTGAACTGTGGTGTTGGAGAAGACTCTTGAGAGTCCCTTGGACTGCAAGGAGATCCAACCAGTCCATTCTGAAGGAGATCAGCCCTGGGATTTCTTCAGAAGGAATGATGCTAAAGCTGAAACTCCAGTACTTTGGCCACCTCATGCCAAGAGTTGACTCATTGGAAAAGACTCTGATGCTGGGAGGGATTGGGGGCAGGAAGAGAAGGGGATAACAGAGGATGAGATGGCTGGATGGCATCACTGACTCGATGGACATGAGTCTGAGTGAACTCCGGGAGTTGGTGATGGACAGGGAGGCCTGGCGTGCTACAATTCATGGGGTCGCAAAGAGACAGACAGGACTGAGTGACTGAACTGAACTGAATTTATCGAGAAAAGAAATAGAATAACAAATAGTTGCCTAGAGCTAAGGAGTTTGGTAAGAAAAAGGAAGTGAATATTAATGAATCTAGGTTTTCTTTTTTGCTGATGAAAATGTTCCAAAATTGATTCTGATGATGGTTGCACAATTCTGTACAATACTAAAAACCAATGTACTGAACACTTTAATATCTCAATGAATTGCTTTTTAAAAAAAACTTGGAAGTGTGTTTTATCATGAGAATGTGATTTTATGAGGGCATGATTAGGAGATCTGAAACACAGTCTGGATGCCCAGGGTTTCAGTGACGACTTCCTCCTGGCAACAGTCTTGGATTTTAAAAGAATCATCTGGCAAACCAGAACCAGTGTGTAAGTATATTGTAAAGAGGGAGGGTGGGAGGGGGGAGAAAGAGAGAGAGAAAGGCCATGGGGTGGTTAAATAATCCATAGAAAAACTACATATAATTCAGAAGTAACGAAATCAGATTCAACTTTGAAAAGTAAGCAAAGGACATAATACAGATGGCTTTTAAATGCCAAATTAATGTTTTCAAACTCAATTCCATGCCTATTGTAAAACTATTAATCAGATTTCGGTGAAAGACTATGGTGAGATTTACCTTTTACCTCTTACCTCTGAGTTGTGGAAAATGGAGTCTTTGAGAAAAGGAGAAGTAGCCTGGGAAGAAATAGAAGGCAGTAATGACAGTTAAGACATTACTGTAATTACACAGGCAAGAAATAACAATAGTGTGGCTCAGCTGGAAAAGAACCCACCTGCAGTACAGGAGACATAGCAGATGCAGGTTCGGTCCCTGGGTCAAGAAGGTGCCCTGGAGGAGGACATGGTAACCAACCCCAACATACTTGCCTGAAGAATCCCATGGACTGAGGAGCCTGGTGGGCTATAGTCTGAACGATCGCAAAGAGTCAGACACGACTAATCAACTAAGCAGGCAGGCACAACTCAGACAAAGCACAGTGAAGGTGAAGAGCAGTAGAAGAGGGAGTAGATTCAATATACATTGAGGAGGTTAACAAAAGGTTTTTATGATATGTCTGGTAGGTTTGAGCTTTGCTTCCAAGGGGAAGGTGAGAAGAGAGAAGAATCAGGATCAGGCCCAGATTTTAGTAGAAGCCAGCAGTGTCTGAACTAAGAAGTGAGCTAGAGAAACAGGAGGAAGGCTAAGCTTAGGAAAACTGCAAGATTTTTGCTCTTAAAGGTCAGGCATGTGTCTTTTACATTTAGTAGATCCAATCTATAGCACAGTGCAAATCAGGTAGCTGATTGGACAAATTGCCATAGTACTAGAGCCCCAAATCAAGTATTCAGATTCTCAAGTTCCTGCTGAGCCAATTTCCCGAAAGCCAAAAGGGAAATTGTCAGGGTTTGTGGCAAATGGCAAGGAGTAGTAATCAAGCATTCTACTGGTTTCTAAGCCTGCCTGGTGTTCTATATGATGAGGTACTTGCCAAAGTTCATGGTGACAGAATTGTGGCAGAAAGGCTGCTATTGGACTGGAAAAACAGAAAGGCTTTGCAGAATTTTGATTTACAGTCTCAGCTGTAAATGCCAGTTGTTCCACTAACTTCATTTTTGCTAATGCAAGAACAGCTTTTGCAGTAATAACATATTTCAGTGTGAATGTCTTTTTAATAATCCTTAATTTGAGTCCTAATTCCCTTGATAGCCACTTTGAGGAGACAACTGCATTCCAAAAGTAACACTGCGTGAGTACATTTGAGAAAAGATTAACCATACGCGCGCACACACACACACAATCAGAAAGATGTTAGGTACATTTTAACACATTATCATATTTCTTAAATGTCATCAAAGGAAGACCCTGAACCCTTTAATAAGCCATTACTCCGAATTTCATAGGCATCAGCAATTAACAACCCGTACCTTCTCATCAGTCAGAATCTGAGCAGCATGGAGATGGAAGACAAGGATGCTGTGATAAAAAGAGCAATAATAGAGAAAGACAAAAGAGATGAATAGAGAAAAAAAATCACTACTCATAATGTAACCACAGAAGCCAGGGCAAGATTACAGCAATGGAGACAGCTGAATATATTTTATCATGGGCTCTGATATAATTTAACAATATTTTTTTTTTTTTATCCAGTGGTGAGAGCCAACAAGCTAAGTCAGGATCAATGAGTTGACATTGATGGGTCCAAAGTAACAAAGCTGCCAAGAAAACATAAATGCCAACAAAGAAATATGTGCATGCCCTCACCTTTCCCCTCCTGAGCCCTTGGTAGAACAAATTTATTTTTGTATTATAGAAAATTGCTCACAGTAGCACCTCACAGTCTTCATCCATTTCCAACTGTCTTCCATTCTTCTTACCTGCAGTAATTCTTAACTCTTGCTCTGAGAACAGTTTGCTGAGACTAGCCTTGAACATTTGGGCCAGAAGGCTCAGAGAGGCTTTAGTCACCATGCAAGGAACATCAGCAATGTCATATGTTTACCACTACACTCATTCCCTAACCTGTCATCTGGGAAGAACTAATTTTTATAAAAGGTAAAAAGCAGAACACCATTGTTCATTAGTTTTCTATCTCCTACCTTCCAGGGCACTCAAGTTTCCTTGTTATTAAAGCTTTTATTTATTTATTTATTTTGATCATCTTGTATTCCTTTTTAAAATTAACATTTATTGGAATGTAGTTGCTTTATAATGTTTTGTTAGTTTCTTGGGCTTCCCTGGTGGCTCAGAGGTTAAAGCGTCTGCCTGCAATGCAGGAGACCCAGGTTCGATCCCTGAGTCCGGAAGATCCCCTGGAGAAGGAAATGGCAGTCCACTCAAGTACTCTTGCTTGGAGAATCCCATGGGGGAGGACCCTGGTGGGCTACAGTCCATGGGGTCCCAAAGAGTCAGAGACGACTGAGAGACTTCACTCACTCACTGTTCAGTGAAATGAATCAGCCACACATATACATATATCCCCTCCCTTTTGAACTTTCTTTCCATTCAAGTTCACCGCAGCACATTAAGTAGAGTTCCCTATGCTATACAGTACGTTCCCGTTAGGTATCTATTTTATACACAGTATCAACAGTGTATATGTGCCAACCCCAATCTTCCAGTTCCTCCTACCCCTTCCCTTTATTGCATTTACTTTCTTGGACAATTATGTCTGTATTTTTGTTGCCTGTTTCCTTGACTGTAAATTCCATGAATTCTATGGACAGTGTTCATGGATGTCTTCTCCTAATCTCATAGACACTCAGGAAATATGTGTTTAGGAGTGGTAGGAAGAGACAGATGGAAGAGGGAGAAAGGAAAAAAGGAAACAAGAAGGAAAAGAAGTCCATTCTTGGCTTCCTCGTGATCTGTCCATACAGCTAAACATACGTTGGGCATTTTCATGAGGTACATTTAATAAGCATTTGGGTCACATGATCCCACCAGAGTGTTACTCATGCATAAGAGAAATTACAATTTATGATCTAGGTCCCTCTTGCCCCACTATATGCCAGCTACTGACTTGCCATTTCTGTATCTATTATGGTGGGCAAGGGAGAGAAGATCGGCTCTATTGTCTGTGAAATTTCAGTTTTAAGGCCCAGAAAGAAAAGAAAAGCATAGCAGAGTGATCCAACAGAAGAAAAAAATACTAAGCATGATTTTATGTGATCACAGTTCTCTACTCCTTGATCAGATAGTTGCTATTTACACACCAGTCCAAAAGTAGCCCATTCACAAGAAGAGGTCTCAAGCATCATACAACATCATCTACAAATAACAAAATAATGTTTTTTTTTTTTCCTCCAGTGACACTACAAGTGCAAAGACAAACAACACAAAAACAAACAGAACGCCTATGGTGTCTCCTAATGCAACACCAGGGACTAGAATTTTCTGCAATGATGAGTGTGTTTTTTAGTCTGTGCTGTCTTCAATATAATACACATGGCTATTCAGTCCTTGAAATCTGGCTGATATGCCTAAGGAATTAAATTCTTACAGCTTAGAAAATAAATAAATTATAAAAATTAATTGCCATTTAAAATTTTTAAAATTAAATTATAAAAATTTTATGCCATTTAATTATTTTACATTTAAATGTGAATAGGTATAAAGGTTAGTGGTCACTCTCTTGGACAAGTCAAAATAACATCACAACAGCTTAGCTAATGAGGAAGGTGGGCCTCAGCCTCAAACTCTGACTTTCCGATTCCAAAAACAGTCTGAGTAGGTACTTCTAGTCGGATCTGACTATACTTCAATTGATAAGCCCATAACTACAGATATATGAAACTATATTGTTAAATGTTAGTCCTGTCTTTTTACAACCTGGATTGAAATATCCATTTCTGGAGTCACCTCTTTGGCTTACACAATAGAGTATGGGGGCCTTTTCTCCGAGTGAAGTGAAATGAAGTGAAATTGCTCAGTCGTGTCCAGCTCTTTGCGAACCCATGAACTATAGCCTACAGGGCTCCTCCCTCCACGGGATTCTCCAGGCAAGAATACTGGAGTGGGTTGCCATTTCCTTCTCCAGGGTAGTTTCCTTAAAAAAAAAAAAAAAAAATGCCCATGCCTTATGAGAAAGGAAACCTGTAAATGTATGCTTTGTGGGTCAGGATGGTACCAAATGTGGAGAAGAGTCTTGGGCAGGGAGGATCTTTGGAAATGTGGGAGATTCAAACTGAGAGACATTGTTTTGTTTTTGATCAGTCACTAAATTGTGTCTGACTCTTTGCGACCCCATGGACTACTGCGTGCCAGCCTCCTCTGTTGTCCATTTTCTCCCAGAGCTTGCTCAGATTCAGGTCCAGTGAGTCGGCCATGCTATCTAACCTTTTCATTCTCTGCTGCCCCCTTGTCATTCTGCCTTCAACCTTTCCTGGCGTCAGGGTCTTTTCCAATAAGTTGACTCTTTGCATCAGGTGGTCCAAGTATTGAAGTTTCAGCATCTGGCCTTCCAACAAATAGTCAGGGTTGATTTCCTTTAGGATTGACTGATGTGACCTCCACGCAGTCCAAGACACTCTCAAGAGTCTTCTCCAGGACCACTTTTGAAAGCCTCAGTTTTGTGGCGCTCAGCCTTCTTTATGATCCATCTCTCATATCTCCCTGTGACTACTGGAAAAACCATAGCTTTGACTATATGGACCTTTGTTGGCAAATTGATATCACTGATATTTAATACACTATCTAGATGTATCATAGAAGTAGGGTTAATTCACATTCTGAATCTTACAAATCATGAGTTGGAAGTGTGGTGGTTGATCATTCTCACAAGGGCTGAGCAGAGAGGGTACCATATGATACACTAGTGAATAGCAGCCTGAGTGCCAGCAACTGCACTGTAGGTTATCAACACTTATCCTGGATGGTGAGGCTTATAGGAATAAATAGTCACAAGGTAACTCTTTCTAAGACTGCAGGGAAACTTTAGGAACTCTCAGAAGATTTCAGTTATCAATTGTTTCTTCTCTCTCTCTCTCCTCTCCCCTCATCTTTTACTTGATTAGTAACAATTTATTGGTGATCTATCATGTTCTGGAAAGGAGCATTAGGGACACAACACTATACTAATCTTAAAACTTAACTTTAAAAAAGCCAAATTATGTGGAGAAACAAACAAGTAAACAATATTAATTTGCTTTCTAAAATTCAGTGAAAAACTCAAATTCAAAAATCGTGAGATTCTGCTAAACGAGAGCTGGGATAAACGCACAGTACTGGAACGTAGTTTGGGGGCCAGAGACCACCACCATCAGGCCCACTACCCTCCCCAAACATGTACAGGCACACACACATACATGCACACACACAACAGATTTTTCCCAACTCCATTGAAAAAACTCAGAAAAATGACAGGGTGGACTTTTTCTTTCTTTTTCCTTTGGTTTATTTTTGTGGAAAACATTCATATGATGATTTTCGCTGTCTTTGCTTTTCGAGACTTTCAAAGACAACACTATTCAAAATTCCTAAACCTTTTGATTAATTTGTTTTGGTTTTGCTTCAGATTTTGCGTTACTAAGGAGACCGGATATTGGTCAATGAGCTGAGATGGGAACCACATAAAGACTCTGGTGCCACCTTCCAGATTGGCAAGCACACACAACGAGAGAACTCTAGCTTGGGCATCGGTATTGGACTGTTGACACTAATTTGGAGAAGGGGAATATGATCCTGACACACTTCTGTTCCAGAGGGACCCATTGATTTTATAATTGAGTTGAGTTTAAAATGTGAAACAGATTGGCTCTGCTGGCAAACTCAGAGCACAGGTGTGTTTATTTCTTCATAAAACAATGGTATTCCCATACAAAGCCCCAGGACCCCAGATGGATCCCCTGTTTTTCTCCATACAGCATCATCACCTGAATTACAAATGGAGCTTACTTTCCTCCTTCCTTCCTCCTCCTCTTCTCTTGGGATCACCTAATTACCCATGGTTATTGCTGAGTTACTTTTCAAGGATATTTATAAAAATTATCTCTTCATTTACTGCTGGAGCACACATTTAAAAAAATAATCTGATGCCCTACATGAATGTATATCTCTTTTCAGTAGTGAAAATGCCATCAGTTCCCTAGAGTTTCTTTCTTTCTTTGAAGGAGAATAAAGCATTTATTAAAGTTACAATAACACATCAATGATGTCCATAGTACCCTAGAGTTTCATTTCATGGAAGTGCTAACCTTGGTCCTGACTAGCGCATTACCCTCTTACAATACAATCCCTCCAATACATCATCTCAGTCTCCATCAAAAGCATTTCACTTTCCCTGAATTTTTCCATATTGAATTAAACAGAGGACAAGGTTTCCTTTTATGACTCAGACCATTCATAACCTAACCCCTGCTATTTATCTGTGGTAATAGAAAAGAATATGACAGAAGGCTCCTCTTTGAAAGAGCACATGATAAATAAGGAAAACACATAATTTTAATACATGTTAATGCACATAATAATGTAAGTAAAATGACTTACATTATTCCCTGATAGCTCAGTTGATAAAGAATCCGCCTGCAATGCAGAAGACCCCAGTTTGACTTCCGGGTCAGGAAGATCTGCTGAAGAAGGGATAGGCTACCCACTCCAGTATTCTGGCCTGGAGAATTCCATGGAATATATAGTCCATGGGGTCATAAAAGAGTCGGACACGACTGAGTGACTTTCACTTACTTAGGATAGCAGAGTTGGGATGCACACCTGTGGATAGAGAGGTATTCAGCTTGGAAGATCAAGAGAGCTTCATGAAGGAGATTCTTCCTTGATCAGGCTTGATAGGAGCCAGTCACATACAAAAGCAGGAGGAGAATATGGTATGTATAGTATACCATGTATAGTGGTATACGTTCACCACTATAGGTAGCTAAGTATAGGAAACTAAATATTTGAGGGCTTCCTACAAAATATTGTAGAAAGATTAGATAGATTTTGAAATTGGTTTCAGTTTCTGACTTTCCTTCTTCCTGTATGGCTTTAGACATTCTCCAAGCTTTTTGACACTATCCCAGCTTCAATTCCCTCACTTGTAAAGTGGAGAAACATTACCTATAGCATTGGGTTGCAGTAAGAATAAATAAAGCAATTAAAGTAAACTCATAGTAAATGCTTATCTGATAAGCCCCCTCTTCTATTCTTGTCATGAGATTAAAAAAAAAAATACCAAGTTCAATTTCTTTTAAGGAGTAATTATTTCAGATTGCCATAGGCAAGCTCTGGAAGTCCAGGGTGTCAGACTCCTTTTTTATAGTATATCATCTTTTATGAAGACTGCCATTTCCCTGGACCATTGTTCCTAACTTTTAGAGAATCTACTGACAAAGTTATGCTGACGATGAAGTCAAATTCTGCCTGGATCTCTTCATACTCTAGACCCCTGAAGTCAGTCCAAAATCAAGAAAGCCAACAGTGTCTTTCCTGGTCATTAGATCCATCAACTCTCTGCATACAGTACACGCTCCATTAAAAAGCTGTGTGAAATCTACAAGGGTAAAAAACAAACAAACAAACACAACAGCCTGGATAACAGTGGTGGCAGCTCTGAAAATAGTAGAACCACATTCTTAGGGGAGAAAAAAAAAACAACCTTCAAAGTGAAGTCACTTTCTCATTTAGGTATCTACTCATTATTCACACCAAAGTGCATTTAGCAAAGGAAACACATGTCAGCCCTTTGCTGCGGTGAGCGGACACTAACTTTATAAAGGAGGCCAATTTTCTGACAGCTATAGACTTGCTCTTGGAACTTGTTCTTCTTAGGAATCAGACTGGTGTGTCTTGGCCATGGCTGGTTAGCCTTGATGGTTAGGAGACTATGATAAAAAACTTATCATGGATTTGATGCCAGGGAGGTCCAGTCAACCATGCTGTGTCCCTTCCCATGCATTCCACAGCCATTTACCGAACGTTCACTAGGTGCCAGATCACAGACAAGGAAATCAACAAAAGGGAAGAGACTTGCTCTTACTCTGAAGGAACTCACAGTTTAAAAGAAAGACAACAAGGACAGCAGATTAACAGAACAAGTCATCGGTGGACAAATAATAAAAGTGCTCTGATGGAGCCATGCAGAAGCAGTTCCAGAGCTTTGGCAGTTTGGGGAAATGGTAACATCCTTGGAGAGGCTGAATGAACTATGGTGGAGAAACAATGGGTCTCACCAGCCTTCCAGGTCATTCACATACACTCACACTGCATTCATTGCTAAGTGTGCTAGAGCCTGCCTGTGAAAATACATGAACGGCATCCTGGAAGAGCTGTGGCTAATTCCACACTCTAGACTCATGTAATGACCTAAGAATTCCACCTAAAATTGGCATCAAGTGAACAGACCTCAGCATCTGATGTGAAAAGTCCTGACCAAGCTTTAGCCCAGGCCAGCAGCTCCTCTTCCAAAGACCTATTCAGAGTTGGTGAGACTAGCGAGGGCCAGTTTAGTTCAGTTCAGTTCAGTCACTCAGTCGTGTCTGACTCTTTGTGACTGCATGAACTGCAGCATGCCAGGCTTCCCTGTCCACTACCAACTCCCACAGCTTGCTCAAACTCGTGTGTATCGAGTTGGTGATACCATCCAACCATCTCATTCTCTGCCATCCCCTTCTCCTCCTGCCCTCAATCTTTCCCAGCATCAGGGTCTTTTTAGCTCTTCGCATCAGGGGGCCAAAAAGTTTCAGCTTCAGCATTGGTCCTTCATATGAATATTCAGGACTGATTACCCCTAGGATGGACTGGTTGGATCTCCTTGTAGTCCAAGGGACTCTTAAGAGTCTTCTCCAACACCACAGGTCAAAGGCATCAATTCTTTGGTGCTCAGCTTTCTTTATAGTCCAACTCTCACATCCATACATGACTGCTGGAAAAAACCATAGTTTTGACTAGACAGACTTTGTTGGCAAAACAATGTCTCTGCTTTTTATTATGTTGTATAGGTTGGTCGTAGCTTTGCTTCCAAGGAGCAAGCATCTTTTAATTTCATGGCTGCAGTCACCATCTGCAATGATTTTGGGGCCCCCCAAAATGAAGTCTGTCACTCTTTTCATTGTTTCTCCATGAAGTGATGGGACTGGATTCTATAATCTTAGTTTTCTGAATGTTGAGTTTTAAGCCAACTTTTTCATTCCTCTCTTGTGAGGGCCAGTACAGATCCTCAAACCAATCTTCAGGAGCACCAGAGATGTGGGAATTTTTATCCTGCCGCCTGTAGCCAAGGATGAAGGCTGCCAATGCCCACAAGGTGAGAAAGTGTGAATAGGTCAATGCAAATCAACCACTCCTGAAAAAAAAAAATACAATTTCAAAGTATGTACCATGCAAACATTCAATACACAGAATAGTGCAGTATTATAGCATTAATCTTACTGCAGTACTCTGGCCAAAGCACCCTGCTAAATTTCTGATATTTTCAATAGGGTGTTCTCCACATTTCAGCACATTTGATAAAGAAGGGCACTGAGTCATGAGTGTAGGATGAGCTCTACAAGGCTCTGTCATAGATCAGAAACGGAAGCAGAAGTACAGCCAATGAATGTGGTGGCCCAAGCAGGGAACAAGCATTTGTTGTTTAATCACTCAGTTGTATCCGATTCTTTGAGACCTCATGAACTGCAGCCAACCACGCTCCTCTGTCCATGGGATTTCTCAGGCAGGAATTCTGGAATGGGTTGCCATTACCTTGAATATGCCCTCCAGGCGATATTCCCAACCCAGGGATGGAACCCACATCCCCTGCTTTGGCAGTCGGATTCTTCTTTTGTTTGTTTTTTAATTTTTTTAAATTATAAATTTATTTATTTTAATTGGAAGCTAATTACAATATTGTATTGGTTTTGCCATATATCAACATGAATCCGCCACGGGTGTATATGTGTTCCCCATCCTGAATCCCCTTCCTACCTCCCTCTCCATACCATCCTTCTGGGTCATCCCGGTGCACCAGCCCCAAGCATCCTGTATCATGCATCAAACCTGGACTGGCGATTCGTTTCACATATGATAATATACATGTTTCAATGTCATTCTCCAAAATCATCCCACCCTCGCCCTCTCCCAGAGAGTCTAAAAGACTGTTCTATTCATCTGTGTCTCTTTTGCTGTCTCACATACAGGGTTATTGTTACCATCTTTCTAAATTCCATATATATACGTTAGTATACTGTATTGGTGTTTTTCTTTCTGGCTTACTTCACTCTGTATAATAGGCTCCAGTTTCATCCACCTCATTAGAACTGATTGAAATGTATTCTTTTTAATGGCTGAGTAATACTCCATTGTGTGTATGTACCACAGCTTTCTTATCCATTCATCTGCTGATGGACATCTAGGTTGCTTCCATGTCCTGGCTGAACAGTGCTGGCAGGCAGGTTCTTTACTGCTGAGCCACCTGGGAAGCCCCAAGGAAGCAATAGCTCTGTCCTTGTCAGTTGGCTGATAGAAGGATGGGAGGATCCTGGAATCTGGATCCGTAGAATCCTTGGATCTAATTCCAGCCTGGCTTTTTACCAGCTGTGTAATCTAGCACCAGTTAACTGAAGATCCCCTTGCCTCAATTCTTTATTTGTGAAATAAAAATCATAATTCTACTCCCACCCACAAGACAGTAGGGAGGGCTAATTCAGAGACTGGATGAATGTAAAATAAGTCAGATAACAAACTGCAGAAATCGAAATACGCCACTGGCCTTCCCTTATTTTGCTTACATCTGAAAAATTGTGTACTGCCTCCCTTGATATGTAAAGCTTTGAGGTCCTGAGTGATAGACCTGGAAAATTCAAAGTGAATATTTTAGGTGTCACTTTATTCTGATATTCAGATGATTCTTTTAGAACAGCCCCACCAGGTAATAGGGATAGCACAGGGATTTGCATACTGTTGCTCTTGCTAACCTCTGGTCTTCCAAAGCAGAGGAAGGTTGAACAAACTGACACATTATATATTATAGAAACAGGCGTCTCACATTCAGGCTGAAGATTAAACCAAGCCTGCCTATAGACAGAACCTTGTTTATAACCCCTGCATGTTAACTGTTGCCATTTAGCAAGCCTGGGTGCTGTAATTATTACCTGAAGCAAATAATATAGTCAGCACTTCATAAGAAATGCAAACTCCTCACCCTTCCTTTGGTTCTCAGAGCAATACCATTAATTATGATAAATTCTTCTGATATTTGTGTGACTGCAGTAGGTAATTTCATAGGTATTCCTCTGCAATTTGACATTAATCATTGTCCACTTAGCATAAATTAGGGCCAAGACTCCATGGCTGAATTTCACTGCTTACTATGTCTCATTCAGGGAAGCTAATTCCTTTCTTAAATATGTATTAAGAGGTTTTTAAAAGATATTTTTTCAGCAGTGGTTGTTTTCAAGGCTTCATTTATGTTGTTCACAGTGCATTCAACTCTTACAGGGATTTTTAGCAGCCATCCTACCTTTCCAACCCATAAGAAAGATGTATTTCCTTCAAGAGCCCTGGAATTTCCAGATTCAGTGTCTTTGAATTCTTTTATACAATGTTCGGTTAACATCTCCACCACTTTGTGGAATAGACTATTGACTTTCTCTTATTCACAACCCATTTAATGAAAATGACAAGACTGATTCTCATTCACTGAAAATCTGCAAAAGTGTTGGGGCATTGCTCGCTTCTCTTCATGGGCTTCAATTCTCTGAATAGTTAGATCCCAAGAAGGGTGGATGGAGCAGAAATATCTTCACAGAGGGAAGCCATGTGACCCTAGGACATCAGGAAGAATTTTCTAAGGAAATCTGTTTGCTTCCTTCTTTTCTTCCTCTCCCACAGATCCAAACACTTCAATCTGCCCCCAGAAAAAAAGGGCAGACAACTCTCTAGGGTAACGTGGCCATGTACAGGAGCTTCCTTGCTTATCAAACCTGCACTGAAATCTGGAGGCATCTTCAGTTTTCTAGGATTCAGTAACTTACCAGTAAGCATTTCTAGAGTGGCATTCTAGAACTGAATAAGGCACAGCTAACACTGGGCAATTTTGGGGTAGGGCCCACCAAGGAGCATGTGGACTATTGAGCAACGAGGCGTGTGCTCCTGAAATGAGACGTAAAGGCGACAGTCCCCACAGCGCTGGAATGGAAAACAGCATCTCCACATGATCAGGGAAGGGAAAAAAAATGTGCATCGGGAGGAATAGCAAGGATTCGTAAAGACGGTGAGATTAGAGTTGCAGCCTGAAGATTTCTTGTTGGGGCAGAGCAGCTGGGTGGGGTGGATGTCATGGAAATTCATAGGAGCCTGAAAACCAGTAAGTAGGTGAGAAGAATTATTCATGAAATGCTTCTGGAACCAGTGAGAAGGTCTCCTGCTCTGAGATAAAGTTCTTCCTGGAGAGTATAATTTTGTGCAGGATTGCCAAATTCAAACTTAACAAAGTTCGAGCCTTCCAAACCTAGAACGTAACACAAGACAGATATTGCTGTTTTAAGAAGAAGGGGTAGGAACATCCTATTGTTAAATAAAGGTGTTCTGATAACCACTGGATAGAAATGTCTCACAGCTAGAAAGCACAAGGACACTGGCTGCTTAACAAGGGGTGGGGGAAGGACCGGTAGATTTTAAGTCTGAAACCCACATTTTTTATCATATAGATGAGGCTGGCCTTGGGCTTTTCAGTGACTTATTGAGGACATATAGACATATAGGCTTGGGGAAGGCAATGGCACCCCACCCCAGTACTTTTGCCTGGAAAATCCCATGGACGGAGGATCCTGGTAGGCTCCAGTCCATGGGGTCGCTGAGAGTCGGACACGACTGAGCAACTTCACTTTCACTTTTCACTTTCATGCATTGGAGAAGGAAATGGCAACCCACTCCAGTGTTCTTGCCTGGAGAATCCCAGGGATGGGGGAGCCTGGTGAGCTTCCGTCTATGGGGTCGCACAGAGTCGGACACGACTGAAGCGACTTAGCAGCAGCAGCAGCAGCAGACATATAGGCTATAGGCTGAGAACTGTTTTCTAACTCTCACTCCAGGGCTTTTTATTTTTTTTCTCCTCAACACACTCAACTCACCCCAGCGTGGCTCTTCTCTCTCTTAAAAGGAAAATCTCCCCTAATGGTCATTTATCAAAGATGTTCCTTCACTCAAAGGCCTCTTCCAACTCAGATTACGATCTTGACGTATTCTGAGGTCTACTTCCATTGTCGCCTCCTTAAAAATGACTTTCTGATTCTGGAACTAACCATGATGAGCTCACAAAACCAACTACCTGTAGCTCTGATTGCTCTGATTCTAGTCACATCTGGTTCCTAATTGCTCACACACTTACCTCATCTTTGGGATTACAAATCTTCCCAGGGTGATAACCTTGCATTGGGACTTCCCTGATGGTCCAGCAGTTAAGACTACATGGTTCCAATGCAGGGAACTCGAGTCCCATCCCTGGTCAGGGAACTAAGATCCCACATGCTGTTTAGTGTGGACCAAAAAAAAAAAAGGGAACCCTGTGCTTGGTACTGCTTCTCCGTGTAGTACAGTGTCTTCACATAATAGGATCCCTAAGTACTTAATGAATGTTTTGAACTGTTGTAGCAAATGCATTTATATTCATCAGTAGCTATTAGATACACTGGATTAGGAAATCGTAACCCACTCCAGTATTTTTGCCTGGAAAATTCCATGGACAGAGGAGCCTCGTGGGATACAATCCATGGGGTCACAAAGAGTCAGACATGACTGAGTACACACAGGAGCTATTAAACATAAGTGCCTGAGCCACAAGTAACACGGCAGAGTGCAAAATATAGCTAAGGTTGATGCATCTGAAATGCATATCAGAGTGTTTCCTAGGAGAGGTAACCCAAAACATAATAAAAGTAATTATGGTCACTATTATCGCCTATAATGTGCTAGGCACTGGTTGTGACTTGGAGCATTACAAATTTATGGGCATCCTGCCTACAAAGGAGCTACCAGTTGAGACAAGATATCTGGCCCTCTAGACTCACTCTGCAGATGCTGGCAGGTCTGATGGATTTGCCAAGCTAAGCTGGCTTTGGTGGGGACTGAAACAATTTGTCAAACTCTGAGGGGCTGTGAGCGTGAATGCGAATGGGAGTGGAAGTTTAATGTTGTCTAGAATGTGATTCCAAAACTTTTAGCCAAGGCCAGACTAACCAGAAAGGAAATAGCCTCAGGACACTGAAGTGAGCAACACGAAATCTTGTGCAATTGGCTCTGGTTAAAGCTTGACAAGAGGGAAGATTGACATCCTTGATTTACGGGCAGGGAAAGTCCCAGGTTCCCATAGAAATGGGCCCCAGCCTCAAATGAAAGCAGCCACGTTTAGGGACAAAAGGGGAATTGAATCTCTAGCCCTTGGCCTCTCTTCTGAAGCTTCAGGTGTGTGGGGGAAATGTGTGCTGAGCCAGCAAATACAGTGAGTAGGGGAATGGCGTGTACAGTGACCTGGGTGCCTGCTGTAAACAGCCATGGTCCCCAGGGTTCTCCATCCTCAAGGGCATTGTATTCTGGAGCAGTGGCTGATCTCATAAATGTAGAACAAACTTAAATAACATAAAGGGAAACTGGAATTCATCTATGTGATCTAGTCAAGGATTTGAGGGTGGAGATGAACTGAGTGCTGGGGGCAGGGTGCAAGAGCTCTGACATTGCTACAGTCTTTCCACTGTCTGCCCACTGTGGGCACCTCGTATGCATGGTCTCTCCCAGGCTGGCTCCTAACACCAAGTTTCCCAGCATCGTGATGTTAATTCATCAGAATCTCGGCCTAATCCTCCCTAGATTATTATTGAGGTTAGAATTCCCGGATGCTTATAACTGTGCCTCTGGCCTGGAAATCTGAGATCTAGGTGTTGACAGGGTTTCTCCTTAGGTTTCCTCCCTGGCCTCCTGCTGTGCTTGTCTGGATCCTGATCTCTTCTTTAAGGGACATCAGTCGGGGGGGGGGGGGCGGGCAGGGCAGACATAACTGAGCCCTAACCTGGGGTTTGAGTTTCTGTCACCTGCAACCAAGAGTCCTGAAAATCTGCATGTATATTCATGGGAAATAAAACCTGGGAGAATATCCATCAAAATGTTAGCAGAGGCTGTTTCTACATGGTGGATTAAGATTGATTTTTATACTTGCTTATCTAAATTTTCTATTTTTCTTCTGCAATAAACATGCCTTCTTATTGTATTAAAAATATCCTAAGATATAAAAAAAAATGTTTCTGGCAAACCCTATCAGGAAAAGTAATAATAATCGATGATATTTATCTGCTCTTTCCTCTTTGGTGAGTATTGTTCTCAGCTTTTCACATTTTGTTGTTGTTCAGTCACTCAGTCGTGGCTGACTCTTTGCAACCCCATGGACTGCAGCACACCAGGGCTCCCTGTCCTTCACCAACTCCCAGAGTTTACTCAAACTCATGTCCATTGAGTCAGTGATACCATCCAACCCTCTCATCCCCTGTTATCCCCTTCTCCTCCTGCCTTCAATCTTTCCCAGTGTCAGGGTCTTTTCTAATGAGTCGACTTTTCACATCAGGTGGTCAAAATATTGGTGCTTCAGCATTAGTCTTTCTAGTGAAAGTTCAGGATTGATTTCCCTTAGGATTGACTTTTATCTCTTTGCTATCCAAGGGACTCTCAAGAGTCTTCTCCAACACCACAGCTCAAAAGCGTCAATCCCCATAAAACTGCCAAGGGGTAGGGAATACAACTATTTCCCATTTTACTGATGAGAACACTGAGATGCAGAGAGGAGAGATAAGATTGAGGCTGCATAGGTGAGTAGCAGGTGATCTGGGATCCCAGTCCAGGGGTCTACTCCAAATCCTACCCTCTGAAGCTGGCAGTATACACTTGTCAGAGTTGGAGCTGCCAGGGGGTGCCATGGTCCCAGAGGAAGATGCATTCACAGCAGACCATCCCTGGACACCTACAGAAACCAGGGGACTCATTCACTGATGTCTGATCCAACATGATAATCAACACCGTATTCTTCACACCAAGGTCAGACTTCTCTTTTCTCTCCTGACTGTGTGGCAGGTGGTCTGCCTGTCTTCCATTTGGATCAGTCGAACACACTATCAAGTCCTTGGATAAAATCAGACAAAAATGGATATCCTAAAATATGAAACAGAAAAGTCGATCCTGTTTTCAATTAACCCCCTACTACGTTTTTACAGGCAAGTTGGCAACTGAAACCACAATTGTGTGTGTGTGTGTGTGTGTGCTCAGTCGTATCCGACTCTTTAGTGACCCCATGGACTGTAGCTCACCAGATTCCTCTGTCAATGGAATCTTTTGGCAAGAATACTATAGTGGGTTCCATTTCCTTCTCTGGGGATCTTTCTGACCCAGGGATTGAACTTGCATTTCCTGTGGTCTCCTGAATTGCAAGTGGATTCTTTACCCACCACGCCATCAGGGAATGTTCTCTTCTAGAGTTCAGAATAGAGGCACAGAGAGGCACTGTGGATATCCGAAGAGCCTGAGGCAGCCCTGGAGGATGGCATTGGAGGGAAATGTCTTTTCCATCAAATGGGAGTACCAGTAAACCTTCAACACCCTGCATGATCACAGCCCGGAAGGCTCCACTCAGAAGATTTTAATCTGAGAAAAATGGTTTAATGCATAACATGCTGTGGGGCTATTTGTTTTGGAGCAGATTGAACTCAAGTCAAATATTCTGCATTTACAAATCCAACTGATTAATAAACAGCCACAAAATTTTGTTCTTTCTCCACAATGCACTCAGGAAAATAGATGAATTTTATTATTCTACTTATTTTTATCAGCAAAAGTTAAAAAAAAAAACTGTGATTTTTCCCATTTCTCCTAAGCTGTAAAATAAGAGAGGCAGTATGATTATACATTTCTGGAAAGAGATGCAATTGTAGAGAATTATAAATCATATTCTTTTGTTCAGTTGGCATTTTTTGTTTATTTGTGTCTAATGCAAAGAACAGGAGATTTACCATAATTTGAGTTCTATAACCTGCAGTACATGTGACAGGAGGGAAAAAAAATCTATTAGCAAAAATGTGTTTTGCCTTTCTGGGCCGAAAGCAAAATAACATCAGGTTGAAATATTCATCTATTTCTCCTGCCAGGGTTTATTCCTTTCAGTGACAGTCGTCTACATACCCTTAAAAAGCAAACAGACAAACAAAAACTCAGGGATTTTCTCAAAATGCATCAGTCAAAATACAGAGCTTTGTCTCCACTCTGTTCTCTACAGATCATTAATAACTCTGGTGATGCACTTCCTTCTGAGGAGGGGAAAGATTACTTAGCTCGGGTTTTGTTTGTTTGTAAAATGTGAGTGACCAAGTGTATTTATCACAGGTTCTAAGAGGAGAAAGAATTGGCTGGGAAGTATATCCGCAGCATTATAGGCACCCATGGTAGGAACATTGCGTAGAGGAGAATTCTTTAACTGAGTTTGGATATGCTCTGCATTCTGAATCCACGTTTCATGGCAGAATTCAAGTCTATAAAGGAGTAATGCTTGAGTCGTATGAGGAGGTTTTGTGATCATTCCTCTCTCTACCCATGCAGAGCAAATCAAAAGGATATATATTTCAATGTTAGTATCAAATCTTCAAACTAGACAATTGGAAAGTCATTTAAATGCTGAGAGTAATAAGATATGAGCCTGTGTTCCTAAGGGAATCTTGACATCATAATCTTTTCCAGATAATTTTAGTTTTGTGTTATGTAACCAACCCCATACTCAAGGGCAGATACAGAACAAGTCAATCCACATGTTTTTTGTGTGTGATCTATACATTTACATACAAGAATGCTCTGAGATATGCATATAAGTGACAAAGATGCATGCTTATAATAAATCATGGAAGGAATATTTGATATTTTATGACTTTATTTTTTTAGAGCAGTTTTAGGTTCACAGGAAAATTAAGAAAAATATATGAAGACTTCTTATATGCCTCCTTTCTCCACACATACATCCCCCTTATTATCAACAACCCCCGCCCCCACCCGGCTCCAGTGTGGCACATTTGTTACAGCTGATGAACCGGCATGGAGAGATCATTATCCTCTAACTCCATGGCTTACATTACAGCTCACTCTGGTTTTCACACCTGCGAGTCAGACAAATGTATAGTGACACGTATCCACCTTTATAGTACCATACAGAGTATGTTCATTGCCCTAAAAATTCTCTACGGGCTTCCCTGGAGGCTCATTGGTAAAGAATCTGCCTGTCAACGCAGGAGATGCAGGTTTGATCCCCGTGGTCAGGAAGATACCCTGGAGCAGGAAATGGCAACCCACTCCAGTTTTCTTGCCTGGGAAAATCCCGTGGGTAAAAAAGCCTGGTGGGCTACAGGCCATAGGTCCACAAAAGAGGTCTGGCATGACTTTTTTTATCCACATTAGGTTATTTCTTTATGATCCATTTAAGACTGCATGGCCCACATTTTTAATAATATTCTTATCAATACACTTAAACACTGGTTTTCTCTCTTTTAACCATTCATTCTCTGAAGGGCTTAGTCTTTTGAAAACCAAAGTCAGGAAGATTCCTTTGTTCCTGCTCTTCCATAAGCTCTCCTGACGGAATGCTTGAATCTGGGAAAAGAGAGAAAAGAAGAGAACTTCCTGGAAGGAAAAACAAAGTTGGTTCATATTTCAAATGGAATTTCTGGCCGTATGAATATTTTAAAAGTTAATTTTGTTAATTAATGTGAAGGAGAAGTTCAATGCATTCTCAGAGAATGTAAAAGTGGTCTTAACTCTCCTCTCTTCAAGGACCCAAGGAAAAGGGTGAAAGCTTCTGATTAGTAAGATAATGATGCCCACCCCTCCTCTTGATATTTACAATTCAAGATGTCACATCTAATTCCCATCACCAAGGAAATATAGATAGCTTAGCCTTCACTCCTCTTATACATACTTCTCAACATCCTACCATCTGTGACTTATTTTTGTCTTTAGGGCTTCCCTAGACAATTGTTTACTTTCTTCTAATTTTGTCTTTAAAAGGGTGACAGATTGTGTATGTACGTGAGGATGGGGTAACATGAGGGAGTGAAAAAATGTCCCCCAATTCAACCTTTCCTTAGGATGAATCTTGGCTCCAAAAGATGATATCCAAAAAAATCTTGGCTCTGTATTTGCACCCCAGAACCCCACAGCACCCTCCAACAGCTACAGCTACAGAAATGCCTGTGCATGCAGGTGACGGTTTTGAGAAAACCTGACATTGATCCTCTGCTGGGCTTTGACAACGAACATCAATGTCTCAATATAAGCAGTCTTTCTCTGGAAGTTAATGAAATAATGATCATCTCCAATGGGAAAAGAGCCAAATACAAGGTTTTAAGTCACCAGTAATAACCAGGAGCAAATCCTTAGTTCTGATTCCAAAACCCTTTTCATTTCTCCACCAAGTGATCCAATCCATCCACACTCACTGACCATCACTTACAGATCATTGCCTCGTCCTGAGGCAGAGTCAGCGACCACTGGAAACCCTTTCTCTCATCTGAGTGCCTAAGCAAAGTCTATAACCTTCTCCCTTCCAAGCTCCTTTCTTACTCATTTATCTCCCGCACCAGTCTGCAGGTCTCCAGGAGCTGGGGGGATGGAGATAAACACCAGCCCCATCATCATGTATGGTTTGTCTGTTGCCAACTTGGCTTCGTGGGGGTTGGCCCTTCTATCTGTATTAAAAATCATAGCAATTCATTTAGGCACTGCTGTTCCTCGCAGGCAAATGTGTGATAACGCGGTCGGCCCATTAACATGGCAGCTGCAGAGCAGATTACTCACTTGTGCTTTGCTGCCTGGTTAAAACATCCACAGCCACTTACGGAATCAGGGGCTGGCGCTGCTGCAAGGAGCTGGCACACTGTTTACAATCATTTCCCAGCACAGATAACGCAGTCTTAGTTTTCTGTGTGGGTTGGGTGGCAGAAAGATCTCTCACCAAGTTGGTATTTTCTGTGCAACTCTAGGGCTTCCAGGGTGGCACAGTGGTAAAGAATCTGCCCACAGATGTAGGAGACACAGGAGACATGGGATGGATTCCTGGATCAGGGAGATCCCCTGGAGTAGGAAATGGGAATTGCTCCAGTAGTCTCTCTTGGGAAAATCCCATGGACAGAGGAGCCTGGGAAGCGACAGTCCATGGGGCCACAGAGAGTTGGACACCACTGAGCACACATGCCCAGGGTACATATAACAATGCTACTCTCCCAGTCTGTGCCACAGTTTACTTCCCCTGCCAGTGGACTTCCCTGGTGGCTCATACAGTAAAGCATCTGCCTACAATGTGGGAGACCCAGGTTCAATCCTTGGGTTGGGAAGATCTCCTGGAGAAGGAAATGGCAACCCACTCCAGTACTCTTGCCTGGAAAATCCCATGGACAGAGGAACCTGGTGGGCTACAGTCCATGGGGTCGCAAAGAGTCTGACATGATTGAGCAACCTCACTTTCCTTCCTCTATTGTGTGCGCAAGACCATTCTCCACGTCTGCATCTGACATTGTTCTTTTATACATATATTTCAAAGATATCTACATGTAAACATTTTTAATATTTTAGAATAAGTGGAATACAAGCATGCAGAAGCTACTTCCACTTTTCTTACACATCTGAAATGTGAAGACAAAATGCTCTTGGCACAAAAGCTGAGTGTATTTCTGAACCTTCTCTAGGGCTTGCTTCTCTGGCCCTCAAGGGTGTGTAAGGCATGATGGGAAGTAGCTTCAAGTACAGAAATAACTAATAGCAACTGAAGGAGTTGGGCCAAAGAAGGCAAAGACCTAATCCTGGGCTCTAAGCTGATCACTTTCTCACATTTCTGCGAGATAGCATTTGTTAGTCAGACAGACAGAGAAAACATATTTGAGGAGCTTTTAGTAAACATAATGGACTTCCCTGGTGGCTCAGACAGTAAAGTGTAAACATACATAAGGACCTTCTTCCTCCTTAAATGTGTCCTTACAACCACATTTGCCAAAACCTTCTCTGAAATGATGGATTCACTTCTGTTGCCTCAAGACATCACAGATAACCCTTGAATTAGTTTGCTTGGGCTGATGTAACAAAATACCACTGTCAGTATGGCTTAAATAACTAACATTTATTTTCTTACAAGTCCGGAAGCTAGAAGTCCATTAGAGGCGTTAGAAGGTTTGGTTTTTCTGAGGCCTCTCTCCTTGGCTTGCAGACAGCTGCCTTCTCTCTGTGTCCTCCTGTGGTCTTTCCTCTCTATGTGTTGATGTCTTAATCTCCTCTTCTTATAAGGACACTAGTTACATTGCATTAAGTGAAGTGAAGTTGCTCAGTCGTGTCCAACTCTGCAACCCCATGGACTGTAGCCTACCAGGCTCCTCCGTCCATGGGATTTTCCATGCAAGAGTACTGGAGTGGGTTGCCATTTCCTTCTCCAGGGGATCTTCCTGACCCAGAGATTGAACCCAGGTCTCCCACATTGCGGGTAGACGCTTTAGCATTTGAGCCACCAGGGAAGTTACCTTTGGTAGCCACTTACCAAAAAGGCCTCGTTTTAACTTAATCACTCCTTTAAGCCCTTCCCTCCAAATACAGTCACTGTCTCAGGCTTTGGGAATTAAGTACAGATGAATTTTGAGGGGACAGATGTCAGTTTATAACAGCCCTTCACATATGCAGGCTACATACTACACAGCAGAGCAGAGAAGACATTTTCCTGAGCACAGGTTAGCTCATTGTTTTCAGGACTGGCTGCCCATTAGAACCAACTAGGGAACTTCTAAAGCTATCAATGCCCAAAGCTCCACCCCCAGATGAACTAAAGCATCGTCTCATCTCAGAGGGTGGGGCCTGGATTTGAGCATTTTTTAGGAGTTCAATAGGTGCTAATGGTGTACATTTAGCATTGAAATATACAAAATTCACTCAAAAGAGACAGAGGAAGGAGCTGAAAGGTATCACCTCAATTCCTTCTCCCAGTCTCACCCATCAAATGAGTTACTTCTCTTCTCAGGATGATGAGTGAGTAAGGAAAGACACTGACCAGCTTCTACGTACCACCTTGGGCTTCCCAGATGGCTCAGTGGTAAAGAATCCACGTACCAAAGCAGAGGATACAAGAGACACAGGTTTGATGCCTGTGTTGTGATGATCCCCTGGAGAAGGAAATGGCAACCGAGTCCAGTATTCTTGCTTGGAGAATCCCATAGACAGAGGAGCCTGGCGGGCTACAGTCCATGGGGTCGCAAAGACAGAGGAGTCTGGTGAGCTACCATCCATGGGGTTGCAAGAGTCAGACATGGCTCAGAGACTGAACAGCAACAGCAACAACAAGTATCCCCTTGCAGATGTCCGAGCACATCTAGACAAGTAACCTGGCTTGGCAGAGACATCTGTCAGATGTGGTGGGGGAAGGGGTCTCTCCGTCCTCCAGTTTGCCGGACATCTACAAGGGAGGCAGTGGCTGGTTTCTAATAACCTAGTCTCATTTTGCATGGTCCAGGCACAACCCTCCCAAACCTTCATCTCAGATCATCTCACCGGGGCAGCAAATTGTTCCACCCTGTCTTTGCACCAGACATTTATGGACCGTGGAAAGCTAAGATTTAGTTCTCTATCCCCTGCACCCCTCTGGATACTGGACCTCAATTCTGGGCATCCAGGCAACACATCAGGAATCCACTAAAGCAAATCATTCTGCTTCTCCACTGGAGGCTGACTTCAGTAACCACCAAGAATTCATTACCGCTCTGGATTGTTTACACTCACTAGGAACAGACAGTGTTGTAAATTATTTGGAGACACCCTTTTCCCTATAAATTAGTTTCAATCTACACTTCAAATGTATAAGCCAGCTTCAAGAGTTTCTTTTTTCCTCCTTTCCTTCTTTAGACAAATGCGTATTCAGGCATGCTCCTTTACAGAGTACATCCAATCAGGGAAATAAATACATACCTTATTTGAATTGGTAAATAAATAAATACCTTAGACCTCAGTTATATGGCTCTGGAGCTGAAGGAATCCTTGGTTTCAGGCCCAGCACCATCATTAACCATCTATATGAAATTTAGAAAAGTCACTTATCTATAAAACAATGGGAGTATTATCAGACTGGCCATGATTTATGTGATGGTGGAATCTCTAAATGAATAATGACAGATGAGAGATGCTGGATAATTTTCATCAGTGGAATTAATTAAAGTGTTACTGATGTCTGCTCTGTGCCAGGCACTGTGCTGGCATACAAACACAAGACATAAAAATAAGTAGAATATGAGACTCTGCTAAGAAGGTCACTTTAAATATAGATTTTGGTTAGCGTGGTAGAGAATGAAGATACTGACAGGTGGTGGCAGTTATAAGGAGGTTTTGTGTGTGAGCTTGGTGGAATTTTCCAGGCCATATTATTGGAGCAGGCTGTAGTCCCCACCTCCTCCTGCAGGGGATCTTCCCGACCCAGGGACTGAACCTGCGTCTCCTGCAGCTCTAGCATTGGCAGATGGAGTCTTTACCACTGAGCCCCCTGGGAAACCCCGTAAGGAGGTCTTTAAAGTGAAAGTGTTAGTCACTTAGTTGTATCTGACTCTTTGTGACCCCATAGACTGTAGCCCTTCAGGCTCCTCTGTCTATGGAATTCTCCAGGCAAGAATACTGCAGTGGGTTGCCATTTCCTTCTCCAGGGAATCTTCCCAACCCAGGGATTGAACCCCAGTCTCCCACTTTACAGGCAGACTCTTTACTGACTAAGCCAAAGGGAAGATATAAAAGAGGTCTCATATTCTTTAAAAGAGCAAAACATTAAGGTCTGACTGCATAAGTACATTTCTTTGGAGAATGTAAGGAGCACCCATTCTCCAGAGGCAACACAACCAGTAACAAAGGTGAAAAAGTAAAACGGGAACTCAAACTGAACGAACAGCATCAATATTTAATCACAGCCAGCTAAGGGTTGTTGAAGCAAGAGGTATTAAATGTAACTGAAAGGAAGTTTTCTGATTCCCAACGTTGCGGGGGGTGGGGGTGGCGGGGGAGGAAGTAGAGGAAGGGCCTGTTCTCTGGGTGTCTCTTTCCCACAATCCACTGAAGTATTCCCTGAGTAGACTGTGCTATTAGCGGTCCGTCAAATCAAGAACCTAAGAAGGGTGAGTGTGCGCAGGGCAGGAGCCTGCCTTGGGTAATTTCACCTCATGTAACACATTGGTCTCTTAGTCACATAATACATACAGAAGCATTTTCTTTTTGCAAAATGGATAGCACGAAAGAGCCATCTAGCTAGCATACTAATAAAGGGAAATAAAGGTGCCTGGGAAAACTCTTTGAAATCTCAATGGCTAATTTGGGAATTCTAGACTTTGTGTACTGGAGAGACACAGTAAAGATGTTATTAAACAACTCTAACGCATGCGATACCTTCCATGGAGCACACACTCCTGTTTTTGTAATTGCTACTTATCTCAGACCTTTTATTCGTGATCTCAGAGGACATTACCAAAAGCGAATAGTGCCACTCTCTCCTGATCAGGGTTATAGGAGGCTTTCTTTTTCTTACAGAAGGATGATCTTTCCCGCTCTTTCTCCCAAACACTCCCATTTAATAATTGTGTCTTTTCTGGGCACTATTATTAACCTGGGGTTTATGATCCCTTCTCTAGTGCATCAGTTTAATAATATCACCTACCACACGCCAGAGACAATGGCATCTACATTCTTTCTTATGTTCCTTTTGTGGATGTCAATCCTGATTACGCCCTAACTATGGTTGTGTGTTCATGTGTGTGTTTGATAGATGATAGATAGATAGATAGAATAAGGTATCAGATTCAGAGCTACTAGTTTTCCATACTCTGTTCTTAAACGTTAAATGACTATGGCCATGTTCTTATAATCTCATATCCCACGTCTCATAATCAGATGCTTGTCTCTCCAGGTACAAACTGTCCTGAATCTATACATCAGCATCACACACTTGACAGAAACAGATACAGAACCAATATAGAGATACTTTACAGGTAATGGGGAACAACACTGTAACCCCAACCTCAGCCACAGCCATGTTGCAGGTGGTCCCTTCATTAGACACAGACCCTCTAAAACACAAGCAAGGTTCTTGTGGGCAATTTGAGGGCTCCATGATATATTGCTCCAGTAACAGAAAATGAATCAGAGGCAGAATTTTACTTCCCCATAACTTTTATCTCTACCAGAAATTGTGGTCTGATGCGATACTCAGAATATGCAGCCAAAAACATGTTTTGCAATCTGCTGGACTAAAGTTATTTAAGGATTGTTTTTCCCAAGAAAGAGAAAAATTCTAAGGAAAGGGACGTATACCCTTTCTACCATACATTTCAATTTGTTGAGATCATTTCCATCATAACAAACATTGAGACATGAGGCACAGATTTTTGTGCCTCTATTTTCCCATCTGTAGGATAAAGCACAAATTATCATTTAAGGAAAAGATGATTCATGTATCATACACATTATAATATAGAGGCCAAAAAAAGTTGCATGTTGAGTTGGAGATATGTGTTTATTTATTCTAAAGAAATTCTTGGAATAAGAAAAGTAACAATAAACATTTTGGTAACATGGGTTTATTTCCCATCTTCCATTCATTATGGGAGGGACTCTGATCCTCCTGAGTCCCCAGTGCTGGTGAGTTTCCACATTGATGCTGTAGGGATCCAACAGGCATAACATTTATTTGAGCAAGAGATTCTTCAATTGCCTGTAAATCTCAGAGTCATACAGAGAGTTCTTGGTAACAGTGAAGTCTACAGACTTTCTGCCTGGTACTTGAGGTGGTTCAGGCCATCACAGGACAGGTCTAGGGCCATTTCCACGGGTAAAGGACCTGCCTGGAATTCAGAAGCGTGTGTAGCCTTGGGCTGAGGCACACTGATTGGGTGGAGAGAAAAGTTCTCCAGGCTTTTAGGCAGGGACTAATTATTAGGCACGTGACTTCCCTGGTGGTCCAGTGATTAAGACTTCTCCTTCCAATGTAGGGGGTGTGAGTTTGACTCCTGGTTGGGGAACTAAGGGCCCACATGCCTTGTGGCCAAACAAAACACAGAAACCAGAAGCAATATTGTAACAAATTCAATAAAGACTTTTAAAAAATTGTCCACATTAAAAAAAAAAAAAAACTTTAAAAATTATTAGGCAGGAATCTGAAATTTAAAGTTGAATTCAGAGAGGGACTTTCCAGACGACACTCAGACATTCACTTAACAAAAAATTACATCATCTCATTTTACAGACTTCAGGGATGATGTCATCCAACCAAGACTCGAACAGATTAGGTTACAAGAGTCCAGGGATGTTAACTTACTTGCCAAACCACATTGTTGACAAATGAAAAGGAAGGAATTGATACCAAACTCTGTTGCTCAAAATCACGTATCTCCTTACCATAACGTGCTGCCCACAGGAGACCTCAGCTTCCTCACCCTGACCTGGGACAAGGCTGAAGGGGATCCCAGGTATACAGCTCCCTTGGGGGTCCCCAAAGCCTTCTCTGGAACTTCACTGTGGCCCAGCATCTCCTTCCGCCCAGCCCTGCTTCCTCCCACTCAGCTCCCAGGTGTTGAGCCCACAAGAGTTCCCTCTGTGACCTGTGCACTAATTGCTAATTTCCATCTCAAGTCTGTCTCTACACTTGATCTTAGCCAAAAAGTCGAGAAGCTATCAGGTCTACCTCTAGGAACCAGCCTGTGACAAAAAGCTTGAAGAACTGTACCAAGGTACTGGTATTAAGAATTTGGGAAAGGTGCATGTCACTGACATTTGAATATTTAAGTTGAACTGCTGAACGAGAGAAGGAAGACCCGAGATGTTTTATGCACACACATACACACAAACACACACTCCTCCATATCCATAGGGTCTGCATTTGCAGATTCAACCAACTGTGGATCAAAAATATTTGGAAAAAAACATTTTTCAGAAAGTCCCAAAAAGTGAAACTTGAATTTGCCATGTGCAGACAGCTATGTACATAGCATTTACATTGTATTTACAACAATTTACATAGCATTTACATTGTATTAGGTATTGTAAGTAATCTAGAGATGATTTAAAGAGTAGGAGAGAATGTACTTAGGTTATATGTGAATATTCCACTATTTTATATGAGACTTCAGCATCTGTGGATTTTGCAGATGGGCCCTAGAATATATATATATATATATATATACACACACACATATATACAAGTATGTATACATACACACATATATATACACATATACATATATATACATATGCACATATATATACATATACACATATATACATCTACATACAATTATATATTTATATGTAGTTTTGTATATGCATATATGATTATATATATATACCCATTTATATGTAGTTTCTTTTTCCTTTGGAGCAGTTATGTCAGATACTAGATGGGATTTAAGGTTATTTCAAAAGATGAAGTCACCAAGAAAGAAGAAAGAAGTCTCAGGACTGAGTCCTGAAGATTTCCAGCACTCACAATCTCCCAGGAACAGAGTTACTGGCAGAAGAGGCTGAGAAGAAGCAACCAGAGAGAAAGGAGGAAAATAAAGACACCATGATGTCACAAGAGCTAAGGGAAAAGAGTGAGGCTTCTGCGAATTAAGTTAAGCCTACTGAAGAGTCTAAAGAGATAAGGGGTAAAAACTTACACTGAATTTTTCAATACAGAGGATATCGGTCCCCTTAGCAAGGGCAGTTTGGGTGGTATCATGCGATGGGGGCCAAATTAAAGTGAACAGAAGAGTGACTGTGAAAGATATCTTTGAATAAAGATATTGACATGGGTGAAAGATGCTGGCATGAAGCAAACTGCAGGCTCTATTTCTACACAAATCCATCGAAATTATTGGAAATATTTTTTAATGTTTTATTTTATGTTGGAATACAGTTGATTACCAATCTTGTATTAGTTTCAGGTTTACAACAGAGTGATTCAGTTATACATATACATGTAAATTATTATTCTTCTGAGTTGGGTGGTTACCTAATATTGACCAGAGTTCCCAGCTCTGGGGAACTATTTTAGTTATTTTAAAAATCCAAAATAAATACAGAATTTGACCTCTCCCTCCATGCCCCTCCTGCCCACATACTTAGGAGCCAGCTATAACTGGAGGCAGGACTAGAGAGAAACAGTGTCTGTATCTGGGGACACAAAAGAAAGCAAGAGAACCATCTCACCACTGAGCACCCACCTGAGAATCTTAGACACTAAGTTGTGTCAGACTCTTTGGGACCTCACGGACTGTCCATGGGACTCTCCAGGCAAGAATACCTGGGTTGCCATTTCCTTTTCCACAGGATCTTCCCAACCCAGGGGTCGAAACTGCATGTCCTGCATCTCCTGCTCTGGCCGGCAGGTTCTTAACCACTGAACCACCTGGGAAGCCCACCTCAGAATCTACCCAGTAGCAATACTTTCTCCTTGTCAGGGAAGATCTGTATTTTAAGATAGGGGGAAAAAGTCAGTCCACAGTGAGACACTAACATCTGAAGAAAAGCAACACCAGAAAGGAGACATTGCTATGGAAATCAATAGATGGAGGTTTTTTTTTTTTTTTTTAAACACATCAGCATAAGACAGGGTTCATGGTATGAGGTTTTTAAGCACCAGCAGAAGTACCTGAACGAAGAGGCAAGGCCAACACATTAAGGAGATGAACAGAGTGAACACAGTGGAGCCAGCTAGTGATATGGAACACATAGGTGAAAAAACAAACTCTTAGTGCAGGAAAAGTTAGAAGCTGTGGGGGACAGATTGAGACCTTTAATATATACTTAACAACAAATTGAGGATAGGGTAGAGAAATTTCAGAAGACTAAGGGATGAAAAAAGTCCAAATAGCTCACAGAGATTTTGAGAAGATAACCTACAAAGGAATGAGAAGACAGAAATAAGATTTATCACTGGAATCATTTGTTTCAAGAAGACAATGGGTATTTTCCTTAAAGTTATGAGGGAAAATAATTTTTCAACAACAATAAAAATGCTACTCCCAGGCATATTATTGTTCAAGTCTGAGAACTAAATAAAGCTATTTTCAGGATATGATGACTCTCAAAAAATGGTTCTGCTGATGTTATGTGTACTACTAATTCAGGTGAATTTAAAAAATCAGAGAGGATGGAGTAAGATGACATATTGGTCACCTACGGCTGCTTCAACTCCCTCCTGAAATCTCACTAAAGGTATTTTAAAAGCAAACCATCCAAAGATATGGAAGATAGGAGAGAAGAAAACAAAAACAAAATTCCAGTGCAAATCAGATGGACAATGAGTAAAATATCTTAGGTGCTTCAGAAAACTGAATCCCAAATGAGAAGGAGGGAAAGCCAGCAGCAAACCCAAGGTATATCAGAATCTTCAGTAACTGGGGAAGCCAGACACACCAGAAGCCAGTGTGAAGGGAAGGAGCTAAATGAATGAGGACTGGTTGAAAACTGATTCAAGAAGCAGTCAGATGCTCTTACCAGCCCAGATTAGCTTGTTGACAATCTTTCCCTTGCTCTAGTACAAGACTGGAGAACTGTCTTTTGAGAGGAAACAACAGCAGCCGTCTGTCCCGGGGGGCACTTGGCAAGTTAGGGCAGGAGTCAGTGTACTGAAAGAAGGGGACTCCAACACATGAGTGAGTCCTGGATACTGACAGCCTTATATTATCATTCAATTCAGCTCCAAGAAAGCTAGCAAGCAATTCTTCACCAAGTCGGAGACTAGTAGTCTTTTCTGGGGAATCAGACCCTGCCTCTCTTCTTCTGCATTGCAGGCAGATTCTTCTTCTTCTTCTTCTTTTTTTTTGATTGCCAAGAGAAGAGATCTACAGAAACTGACAGGAGAGTTTTTCTCATGACCTGGCCCAGCCAGATCCCTCCAGGTCTGTGAGCCACACACTCAGAGCTTCCAAGGAGCTTTGCAAGAATGATTCCGAAAATAAGAGCTGGAAATCAAGGATTACCAAATAGCTAAGGATAGTTTGTAATATGAAATACAGAGATCAAAATAAAATAAATAAACATGGTCCAGAAAAAAAGAGATGATGCAAGGAGGGAAAAAAATCCTCTTACCTCTCTGCTTTCAAATAAGAAAAACTGCAACCATGAAATAGCAACAAGATGCCAAGTAAAGAAACATTGGGAGCTTCTAAAGAAAGCCCTGAAAATTATTAAAATAATAGTAATCTTATAGGATAAATGGAAAAATAGGGAGAAGTTCAGAAGAATGCATTTGTGGAAATAATTCCTCCAAGTACCCCATTTTTTCCTGAATAGATATGTTATTTTATTACACTGAGTTGATACAATTTTAGTCAAAAGCAAAAAGCCATAATACCCTCCGTACTCTAAATGTTAACTTTTTTTATAAGTTTGGAGAATAGAAAATAAAATACATTTAAAGACTTTTAGAGACTCCAAATAGATAGGAAACATAGTTCAGGACCTATCATCTTAAGGGATTTTACAGAAACTTTTCTTTTCATTCTAGTGTATTATGTATTTGGGTTTACAAAGAACTCATCTGGAGTTTCTTGAATAGCTCAGTTATCTAGTTGAGTATCTAATACCTCAATTAGAATTATTTTTAAAAATCAAATTTGTTCTCTAAAATTTAGAAGCACATTGAATTTTAGAGTTGGAAAGAAACTTGAGAGTCTTCTAATTTAACTTTCACACAATATGAAGCAAAAAAAAAAATTTTTTTTTTTAAGAGATGAAAACAGGAAAGCAAAGATGAGGAAATCAGAAGACCAGTGGTAGAGGTACAAATACAGAGGAACAGAGCGGATCCTCGTGATCCAAAAAATTCTTTTTTTCTTTTTTATTGAAGTGTAGCTGATCTACAATACTGTGCCAATCTCTGCTGTACAGCAAAGTGACTCAGTTATATACACACAGACATTCTTTTTAATGTATTCTTTCCCACATGGTTTCTCACAGGATATTGAATATAGTGCCCCGTGCTATATAGTCAGACCTTGCTATATATAGGACCCAGTAGGGCCTATAGTAGGACCTAGGATTCTAAGTAGACTTATCTGAGCAAGTCAGTTGAGAGAAGAGTGTGTGAGGTAAACTGGCAGAGAGTCCAAGCGCGAGAATCCCCTCAGTGGTCTCTAAGGCGGAGAAGACATATACGAAATAAAGATGGAAAAGCATTCATCAGATTTAGCAATTACGAGGCCATGGGTGGTTAGGACCTTAACAGGCAGAGTTCCACAGCAGCTATAAGGGCAGAATCTATATGGCATAGACTGAGAAATGGTTGCCAAATCAAAGAGTGACTGGTGGCTCCTTTCTAAATGTTTATTTTTAAGGACGTGAAAGGAGTATGCTGCAAAGGAGTACGTGTGAATTCTTGGCCACCGAAACGCAGAAGCAGCCACTAGAACAGTTTGTTGTTGCTATTGTTTAGTCACTAATTTGTGCCCTCCAGGCTCCTCTGTCCATGGACTTTTCCAGGCAAGAATACTGGAGTGGGTTGCCACGCCTCCCTCCAGGAGATCTTGATCCAGGGATGGAACCCACATCTCTTATGCCTCAAGCATTGGCAAGCTGTTCTTTATAGGTGAGCCACCCTAGAAAGGTTTGACCTGGAGGAAAGATGATAGAAATCCACCTCCCAGGCCTGTAGTGAATGAAAGTCTTCTCAAAAACAAAGCAAAACAAAAACACAAGAGGAACAGTCGAATGCCACCAGGGAAGGGAGTATGGGAGTTTGCCTTATCAGAGACATCTCAGAGCTTTCCTCCTCACAGGCTTAGCCATGGAAGCACACAAACACTCCTGTGCCCTGAGTATGGCTGACTTTTGGAAGATTTTCCCTGGAATCTCCTTTGAGGTATCCTGACAATTGAAAACAGTCATCCCTAAGGATCTACAAGGGACTGGTTGCTTCCAGGACCCTCTCAGATACCAAAATCTGAAGATACTCAATTCCTATCTATAAAGTAGGATAGTATTTGCATATAACCTAGACACAACCTCTCATACACTTTGCATCCTCTCTAAATTACTTAAAATAATACCTGGTACTCATATCAGGTAAGAAAGAAAATGAAGCCGCTCAATCATGTCCAACTCTTTGCGACCCCATGGACTATATCCCACTAGGCTCCTCTGTCCATGGGATTCTCCAGGCAAGAACACCGGAGTGGGTTGCCATTTCCTTCTCCATCATATCAGGTAAGTGCTATATAAATAGTTGCCCAAAGGCAGTGGATTCAAGTTTTGCCTTTTGGAACTTTCTGATTTTTTTTTTTTTCCTTTCCCAGATATGTTTGACCCGGGTTGGTTGTGGATGTGGAAATGCAGATATGGAGGACCAACTGCTTTTTAGCCTCAGATCTGGATCTTCTCACACTTCTGCTTTGTCCTTTCAGAACTTGCCTTGCTCCCGGGCTCACTTCTATCAGGACTTGAACATTAGCAGCTTTGTGTTTCATGTCCCCAGCAAGCAGGAGCCCATCAACCCCACAACCAACCCTGGCAATCAGAATCCAGGTTTAGAGCAAGCAGGACCCCCTGTCCTGCCCAGGAAAGAAGGGAAGGAACAAGAATAGGAGGGAACAAATGCTAGGAAGGCGGGTCAGTGGTGGGTTACAAATAGGAAACCAGTTCCCACGTGCCCCCAATGCTAAGAAGGTAATAAGAGCTCACCTACCGTTCCGAGTGGTGTCTGACATATGGGAAGCTTAAAAGTCTTTCACAATTTTGTTTCTTTAATAATGTACATAGTTAAATCTAAACAGCAACAAAAAGAATCAAATGTGTTATTTCTTAATGGGGATTAAGAAGTATCCTACTTGAAGATTTATTAGATCATCTGGTATCTTTGTATAAATTCAGAATTTCTTGAGATGCTGAAGCTGAAGCTTCAAAATTTTGGCCACCTAATGCAGAGAGCTGACTCACTGGAAAAGACCCTGGTGCTGAGAAAGATTGAGGGCGGGAGGAGAAGGGGACAACAGAAGTTGAGATGATTGGATGGCATCACTGACTCAGTGGACATGAGTCTGGGAGATTAAGTAGAGGACAGGGAAGACTGGAGTGCTGCAGTTCATGGGATTGCAAAGAGCTGGACACAACTTAGCAACTGAACAACAACAATAAATAATAATAATAAATACATTTGTGAAAAAAAAAAAATCAATTGTGGTACTGGGGGTGGCTATTATTGAGGAAAAAACATCAGCTCACCTGCCATCAGTCAAGCAAAAAGCAATCAACCCTGCAGAGGTGGACTGGCCTGACCCTCCAGCTGTATGCCAGGCTGCCTGCACGTGGTTATTATTTCCTCTAATCTTCATAATACTGCTGAAGGCACCAACTCACCCTAAATTTCACAGCGGATGGAAATGAGGCTTAGAGAAGGAAAAAACCTGCCCAGAGCTATTCTGTTGCCAAGGCGGAATTTGAACCAGCCTGTCTGCTTCCGCGCCATGGGGGAAGCACTTTACAATTGATGGAGAGACGAGTCCAGCATCTCAGGGCATTTGCTTTTCCTATTAACGTCACTTTCTAGAACCAGACAGAGTCCGCATCCACCATCTGAACCGAAACACGGCTGGCTAGTCTTCAGCGTTGAAGGAACAAAAGGCATTCCTGGGGCATTTTGTTCTCCTGCCTCCTCCTGAGAAAGATCAGACTACAGAATTTGGCCGAGAGGCCTTCTCCCCTCCCCTTGTCCATTCTGTGTAAATTAGTTTTCATTTCATAACAGTCATTAGCTGAGTTCTGGGAAGGAAGTGTAAAAATTTCCCCTCACCTCTGGGCCCTAACTGGCAGCGGTTCCTTGAAACTCCTACAACCAGAGCTCCATTTAAGCATCAGAACCTCATCAATTAGGCCTTCGTGTGCGGGGATCACGTGGTCAGCTCATCACACTGAGCTGGACCCACGCAGAGCAGGACCAGAGGGCCTCATTACCAGACCTGGGCTTTTGTGAAATTCCTGAATAAGCAGCCGTGGAGTATCTGTAGCAGACTGCATTTTCTTTTTTCTTTCTTTCTTTCTATCTTTTTCCCCCTGGCTTTAACAATCATTTTTATGGACAATTTAACAGGGTAGGTTGCCAGCTGTGTTAATGCCTGAGCCCCCACCCCCACCCCCACCCTCTTCATTCGTGAAGTCCGCCTTGTGAAAAAGTTATCAGATGGAGACTTAGCGCGTGCCTCTTTGAGCAAACCCGGCCTTTCTTCACATCCGCGATCAGAGCTCCCAGACAAAGACAGAGCCCCACCCTGCTTCCACCCAGAAGCAACTAAGTGCATGAAATCTGTTTCCAACACATTCAGTGTCTGTCGTGTCCCACTCTTTGCGATCCCACAGACTGAAGCATGCCAGGCCTCCCTTTCCCTCATCATCTCCCAGAGTTTGCCCAAGTTTGTGTCCATTGAATAGGTGATGCCATCCAAACATCTCATCCTCTGTTGCCCCCTTCTTCTCTTGCCCTCAATTTCCCAGCATCAGGGTCTTTGCCAATGAGTTGGCTCTTTACATCAGATAGCCAAAGTATTGAAGCTTCAGCATCAGTCCTTCCAATGAATATTCAGGGTAGATTCCCTTTAGGGTTGACTTGTTTGATCTCCCTGCCATCCAAGGGACTCTCAAGAGTCTGCTCAAGCACCACAATGCAAAAAACATCAATTATTGGGCGTTCTGCATTATTTACGGTCCAGCTTTCACATCTGTTAGTTATTGAGAAAAGGTTGCAAGTAGGGAGAGGGGGTGATGCCCAGAGTCTAGCCTGCCTCTTAGTGGTGGGCAGGGATGAGGACAGAGAGTGTGGTCTTGGTTTCCACTGTCTGCAGCCACTGCCCTGCAGGAGCTATTTCAGCATATTCATCTCACTTGTTATTGCCCCAGTTAAGAGGTGTCCACATGTTGGGTATCCTCAGGCTGTTCCAGGCTGAGCCTCGTGTACTCCGAGGCTTGCTTCTTCCTGTGAAAGATTCAGGAAGTGAGTTTTATCAGTTTGCTCGCTGCTAATTAGGTTCTAGGGGCATCTAGTATACTGACCAAGTTCATGTTAGACATACTGATAAGCCAGACTACCGATAGCCATTAATTTGCAAAGAAAAATACTAGAATACCATGTCCCATGGTCAGCATCTTTTCTATTCTTTACAGTTGAGTAAAATAGAAAACATGCACACTCAAGCATACACACACACACGAAAGAGGCTTGAAATATATTTCATAACCATTAAAATATTCAGAAAATGTGGACCCGCAATTCCACCGAAAGAATCTTGAACTATGAAAATCATGACATATACTAATACTTAGTTACAGAAAGCACTTCTTATACAAAGATAGTATTTTGAAGAAAAAGAAACCTAAATGTTCACAAATAGAGGACTGACTAAAAATTGACTTAGCCATGCACTTTAAACCTTATATTATGACTATGCTGTAGAAATAGAGCATGAGACTGTAAGTCAGGGTGCAGTAAACTTCATTTTTTTACATTGTTGCTGTTCTCTGGTGGCTAAGTCATGTCAGACTCTGTGACCCCGTGGACTGTATACAGCCCACCACGCTCTTCTGTCCAGGGATTCCCCAGGACAGAATACTGGAGTGAGTTGCCATTTCCTTCTCTAAGTATCTTCCTGACCAGGGATCAAACCTGCATCTCCTGCACTGGCAGTGGATTCTTTACCACTGGAGCCACCAGTATGTGAGGCGAAACAACCTGAACTAACCTCATGGGGGAAAAACAATCTGAGTAAAACATATACTAAATATCTCTTTCCTTCTGATTTGTAAGTAAGTTCATCTGTATCATTTCATTTTAAAGATGGGAGAGGAGTTTGGGAGAGAATGAATTCATGTATATGATAGCTGAGTTCCTTTGCTGTCCACCTGAAACCATCACAACATTATTGATTGCCTGTACTCCAATATAAAATTTAAAAGTTTTTTAAAAAGCTGAAAAAACAAATATATATGAAAAATAAGGCATTAAAGGAAATATTCCTTCTTATTGCCATCATAAAATATCATCAGGTGCTTGCAAGTACATTTCAGATGTTGCTCATAGCAGAGAACCTACAAGGACAATCACCAAAAAATTAAAAAGGTAGTATTTTTTATTTTTTTTATTTTTATTAAAAAAAATACCTCTTGAAGGCCTATAGAAAATGAACAGCCAAAAAGAGAACACTTACATTGCTCAGATTGTGGTTTTAAACTATGATTTCAATTAAAAGAAAGCAGAACTTCTGCTGATTCTAAATCTGGGGCAGAAAAAGTCGAAGATGAACCTGGAACAGCTGGGATGCTGTAGGTAGAGCTTTGGAGGCAAAGCCTGGGAAGAGGCTCTCAATGGCCAGAGACAGCAGTGTTTGCTTCTTTGAGGATACCTTGGGTGTGTTGTGAGTTCTGTCCCAGACCACCACAATACAGCAACTATCACCGTTAAGTGAGTTATAAGAGTTTCTTGGTTTTGCAGTGCATAAAAAAACTATGTGACACTATACTGTAGTTTATGCAGGATGCAATAACATTATGTCTAAAAAAAATAATGTACATGCTTTAATTAAAAATAGTTTATTGCTAAAAAGTGATAACTATCATCTGACCTTTCAGTGAGCAGTAATCATTTTGCATTAGTGACATCAAAGATCACTGGTTACAGACCTCCATAAAAACATAAGAATAAGGAAAAGAATTGAAATATTGTGAGAATTACCAAAATGAGACACAGAGTCATGAGTAAGCAGATGCTGTTGGAAAAAGTGAAATGGTGTCTATAGGGATTTTCAGGTGGCTCAGAAGTAAGTAAGCTGCCTGCAATCTAGGAGACCCAGGTTCAATTCCTGGTTCAGGAAGACCCCCTGGAGAAGGGAATGGCTACCCACTCCAGCATTCTTACCAGGAGAATTCCTGGGACAGAGGAGCCTGGAGGGCCACAGCCCATGGAGTTGCAGAGTTGGAAATGACTGAGCAACTAACACTTCACTTCAGGCTTGCTTGACACACAGTCGCCACAAACATTAAATTTGTAAAAACATGTGTCTGTAAAGTTCACTAAAGCAAAGCACAGTAAAATGAGGTATGGGAGCAAAAGGAGTTAAATTTATCAAATATATTTTTAAAGCTATGAGTTCCTTATTATATACAAAGGGCATATGGTCTCTGTTGCAACTATAATACATAACTCTGTCATTGTAGATGAAAGCAGAAATAGATAGTGGTATGTAAATGAATAGACATGGCTATGTTCCAATAAAACAAGTTATAAAGACAGGTGGCCCATCTTTCACAAATTTACTGGGTTTGCGTCTAAATAGTATAAAAGTTGCTTTAGCCACCTCCTAGGTCACATTTCTATGAGACCCAGTGTTCATAAATTAAATTTATTTTCTTTTTCTCCTGCTAACGTGCCTCTGTCAGTTTTATTATTGGTACAGCCACAAGAATTCAGGAGGAATGGAGCGGGAAACTCCCCCTCCCTGACATTAATTAAATAATCATATCACAATATATGTAAGTCAAATCATTATGCTGTATACCTTCAGCTTGTATGTATATATCAATTATATCTCTATAAAAAGAAAAAGAGAAACAAGTTAAACTCATGGAAAGAGGCAAGTGTTAAGAAAAATGTAAAAGCTAATGAAACATTTAAAAGACACGTATCAAAGAAAATTAACAAAACTGAACGTTGGTATTTGGAAAGAACAATAATATTGACAGAACTTAACTAAAAAAGTAAAGAGAGAGAAAAGACAGGCCCAGATTGACAGGATCAGAAATGAACAGAAAGATAACATCAATACATTTTAATACAGTAAAGATATAATAATATGATATGCTGAATATTTTATAATATTAAGTTAGAAAATTTTGGTGAAAAGAATAATTTTCTGCCTGGAGACAGCGCATCTTTCCCTTTCCGCCCTTGGCCTAGTCCACCGCCTTGATCCCATGCATGGATTTCAAACTTGGCCCTGTGCCTTGAAATGACCAATGGAACTTGAGCTGGCAATTAGTGAGCAGAAACTTTAAATATGTTTGCATGATTTGGTTTTGTTCCTTGTCCTTTTTCTATCCACTCAGAGACAAGCCCTGTGTAAACTGAATAAGGTGTGTGGGGCTGAGCTGAACTCTACCTGCAGCAGGAGGCAAGCCTAGCTGAGTTCAGCAGAACCTACATATCTGTGAAAATCAGAACAAAAACAGAAGCTTGTGGCCAGCCACTTGGTTTCAGAGTTGTTTAGCGTTAGTGCAGTCAGTCTTAACTAATATACCCTTGAAAAAGTAAAAAGTTTACCAGTATTTAAAACAAAAAGAAATCGAAATATCCCTAAATCTACTAATCAACAGTATGATTTAAATACAAAATAATAATTTAAAAATAAACTTCAGGCATTGATAATTTAATCAGTAACTTATAAACTAGGGATGAAGCGTTTCTATATTGAAAAATTTCTTTCACATAAAAGTGTGACCCTTTCAAAATTAATGTAAAAAAAATGATTACCTGGATTACAAATCTTGACCAGAACACTACAAGGGAAATAAAGACTAATTTCTCTTATAAACAAGAAAGCAAAAATAATATAATATGAGCAAATAGAATCCAGTAATATATAAAAAGTATAATATTTAATATATTGTGAACCAAATGGAGTTTATTCTAGATATTCAACAATAGTCAGACCTCAAAAATTAATTATCATAATTGATGATAGGAGGAGAAAACAAGAAAATCATGCTATTTTTGACAGAGGCAATAAAAGCACTTCATAAACTTCAAGCTCCATTAAAAAAAAAAAAAACACACACACATTAAGAATAGAAGGTAGTTTCCTTACACTAATAAGTCATATTAAGAAAAAAACTAAAAGCAAATACTATTTTGTTTGCAAAACATTAAAAATTTTCTCCTTGAATTTAGGAGGAAAACAATTGCACTTAATATCACTAGTTTTATTCAACCCTGAACTAGTGGTCACTGCAAGTGTGATAAGTAAGAAAAAGAAACAAATTATTTAGAAAATTAGAAAGAAGAAATAAATTGGTAATGATTCATATGTGATATGACTATGTACAAAGGATGGTCTGTAGACTATTAGAATTAATAATGAATTTAACAAAAAATGCCTGGCTGAAATAAACCAAAAACCTATTTTTATACAAACAAATATAAGTGAAAATTTTAAAGAAAATGTGCTATTTATAGAAGCATAAAAATTCAAGTAAGTCAGTCTAGCGATCAATGTGCAAGATTCTACAATAAAAGCTACAAAGCATTATTGATAAAAATTTAAAAAGACCCCAATAAATGGGTAAATAAATCATGTTCAAATATGGAAAGACTTGAAATTATAAAGATGTTACTGTATGGATGTACTGTGCTTAGTCACTCAGTAGTGTCTGGGGCTGGAATTTCAATCAATAGCCAATGGCCAGTTATTTAATTAGTCATGCCTAGTAACCCAAAAAGATGGAGTTTGGAGAGCTTTCAAGCTGGTGAACCATAATGGTTCCCTGTGCTACCATCCTGCGCCCCAAACTCCACGAGGCAGAATCTCCTTTGTTTGGTATTCTTGCTCTGTGTGTCTCTTCATCTGGCTGTTGATTTATATTGTTTAGTATCCTTTGTTATTATTGTTTAGTCGCTCAGTCTTATCTGACTCTTTTGCACCCCCATGGACTGTAGCCTGCCAGGCTCCTCTGTCCTCTGCCAGGCTTCTCTAGGCAAGAATATCAGAGTGGGTTGCCATTTTCTTCTCCAGAGGATCTTCCAGACCCAAGGATTGAACCCAGGTCTCCTGCATTGCAGGTAGATTCTTTACCACTGAGCCACTGGGGAGGTATCCTTTGTAATAAACCAATAAGCAATAAGCTAGTGAGTATGTAGGTTCCCAGAATTCTCTGAGCTGCTCTAGAAAATTAATCAAACCTGAGAAGGGGGCTTTGGAAATCTATGATTTAGAACCAATTGGTCAGACGCACAGGTAAAATGGAGACTTGTGACTGGCGTCTGAAGTGGTATGGGGGGCAGTCTTGTGGGACTGAACTCTCGACCTGTGGAATCTGATGCTGTTTTTAGGTAGATAGTGCCAGAACTGAGTTGAATTCTGGTGTCTGAGAACTGCTTGGTATGAGGAAATTTTGTATATTGATTTTGTATCCTGCGACTTAACTGAATTTGTTTATTAGTTCTAACAATTGTTTTTGTTTGATGAAGCCTTTACGATTGTTTGTATATCATCTCATGTCACCTGCAAACAGTGACAGTTTTTCTTCTTCCTTTCTGATTTGAATTTCTTCCTTTTTCCAGTCTGATTGCTCTGGCTAGGACTTCCAGTACTATGCTAGATAAAGAGGTGCGAATGGACATCCTTGTCTTGTTTCTGATCTTAAAGGCAAAGCTTTCAGCTTTCCACCATTGAAAATGATGTTAAATGCGGGCTTGTCATAGATGGCCTTTGTTATGTTGAGGTATATTCCCTCTACACTTACATCATTGAGAGATTTTATCATGAACAGATTTGAATTTTTTCATATGCTTTTTCTGTATCTATCGAGAATACTTTTCATGTGATACATCACATTGATTGATTTGCATGTGTTGAATCATCCTTACACCAGTGGAATAAATCTCATTGACGATGGCATATGTCCTCTGTATTGTTAAATTAGGTTTGCTAATATTTTGGTGGAGGCTTTTGCATCTACATTCATCATGGATATTGGTCTGTAATTTTGTTCTCTTGTGATGTCCCTGTTTGGTTTTGGTATGAGGGTAATTTGTTGTTGTTCAGTCATTAAGTCATATCTGACTCTTTGTGACCCCATAGATTGCAGCACACCAGACTCCTCTGTCCTCCACTATCTCCTGGAGTTTGCTCAGATTCATGGATATTGAATCATTGATAATAACTAACCATCTCTTCCTCTCTCACCCGTCTTCTCATTTTACCTTCAATCTTTGTTAACATCAGAGTCTTTTCCAATGAGCTGGCTCTTCACATCAGGTGCACAAAATATTGGAGCTTCAGCTTCAGCATCAATACTTTCAATGAAAATTCAGGGTTGATCTTTAGGATTGACTGGTTTGATCTTGCAATCCAAGAGACTCTTAAGAGTCTTCTCCAGTACCACAGTTTGAAAGCATTCATTCTGTGGCACTCAGCCTTTTTATGGTCAAACCTCACATCTGTACATGACTACTGGATGCTAACTGTCTAAAATTAAAACATCTCTAATATGGTATTGAAAAATGAGCAAGAATGATATGAGAAAGAAACATGTGATAACATTGCTTATAAATATAGAAGCAAAGTTTTTATACAAATTATCAGTAAACCAAGAAAAGTGTGGAGAATATGTTAATGAAATATGCATAATTGTTTTTTCAAACTAATGTAAGAATAGCTTATAATTAGAAAATCAACAAATGTTATTTTTAATAGTAACAGATTAAGGATAAAAAAAAATATGATTACCTGAACAGACCAAAAAAAAAAAAAAAAAGAAACCTTAGAAGAATAACCACTACTTAATTATAGCATTTCTTGATAGATCAGGAATAGAGAGGAACTTGGAACTGTGCCCATCTTTTCTAGCAGCATTTGCCAAAACATGAAAAATATCAAGTTTAATTGTAAAACTTTATTTACTTCAAAATCAAGAATACTAAAAGAATTTTCATTCTTACTCCTTCTTATTAACATTGAGGTTCTAGGGGCGGAGGGGGCAGGGAGGGAAGGGAGATGAGGCCTATGAAGGAAGAAAGAAAACTGCTACCATTGACTGTTTAACATCATTGACCTAGAAAACCAAAATAATACAGAAATATAGAAAAATGAATAACATTTGAGTGAATAAAATTTGTCCACATTTTCTGCATCTTATATACAACTCAATTACATTTATTATATTGGCAATAAATGTGTGGATTGAGTCATTTTTAAAAAAGATCCCATTACCCAATCAGTCAAAAATGTTAATCACTTATGGTATGAAACTAACAAATTATGTGGAAAACTTTATGTAGAATATCACATACACTGTTTGAAATAAATTAAATAAAAACCAAATAAATGTAGATATATCCCTTTTATGAAAAAGCAGACTCAACATTGATTGCAAAGCTTTCAGATCTTCCTTTACAGATCTGCATAACAACTTAATTCAGATGGAAAAGCCAAATTTTTTTTTTTCTTTTTTAACTAAATTTTTGCTACTATAAACCTCCAATGGACAGGACACTGAATTAATCAAAAGAGATATTTGATTTTTTGACATTTGATATTTGATACTTTCTTCAGTTCAGTTCAGTTGCTCAGTTGTGTCCGACTCTGCAACCCCATGAACTGCAGCAAGCCAGGCCTCCCTGTCCATCAACAACTCCCGTAGTTCACCCAGACTCACATCCATTGAGTCAGTGATGCCATCCAGCCATCTCATCCTCTGTTGTCCCCTTTTCCTCCTGCCCTCAATCATTCCCAGCATCAGGGTCTTTTCAAATGAGTCAGCTCTTCGCATCAGGTGGACAAAGTACTGGAGTGTCAGCTTCAACAATCAGTCCTTCCAATGAACACCCAGGACTGATCTCCTTTAGGATGGACTGGCTGGATCTCCTTGCAGTCCAAGGGACTCTCAAGAGTCTTCTCCAACACCACAGTTCAAAAGCGTCAATTCTTCAGCACTCAGCTTTCTTTATAGTCCAACTCTTACACCATACATGACTACTGGAAAAACCATAGCCTTGACTAGACAGACCTTTGTTGACAAAGTAATGTCTCTGCTTTTTAATATTCTGTCTAGGTTGGGCATAACTTTCCTTCCAAGGAGTAAGCATCTTTTAATTTCATGGCTGCACTCACCATCTGCAGTTATTTTGGAGCCCCCAAAAATAAAGTCAGCCACTGTTTCCACTGTTTCCCCATCTATTTGCCATGAAGTAATGGGACCAGATGCCGTGATCTTAGTTTTCTGAATGTTGAGCTTTAAGTCAACTTTTTCACTCTCCTCTTTCACTTTCATCAAGAGGCTCTTTAGTTCTTCACTTTCTGCCGTAAGGGTGGTGTCATCTGCATATCTGAGGTTATTGATATTTCTCCCAGCAATCTTGATTCCAGCTTATGCTTCCTCCAGCTCAGCATTTCTCATGATGTACTCTACATATAGGTTAAATAAGCAGGGTGACAATATACAGCCTTGACGTACTCCTTTTCCTGTTTGGAACCAGTCTGTTGTTCCATGTCCAGTTCTAACTGTTGCTTCCTGACCTGCATAAAGGTTTGTCAAGAAGCAGGTCAGGTGGTCTGGTATTCCCATCTCTTTCATCATTATTTCTTACCAGGTATCAAGACTGATAAAGCATGGTAAAGCCTCCTTGGTGAAGTGACTTCCCTGGTGGCTCAAATGGTAAAGAATTTGCCTGCAGTGTAGGAGACACAGGTTCGATCCATAGGTTGGGAAGATCCCCTGCAGCAGGTAATGGCTACTCAATCAAGTATTCATGGCTGGAGAATCCCATGGACAGATGAGCCTGGAGGCTACAGTCCACAGGGTCAGAAAGAGTTGGACATGACTGAGTAACAAAGCTATACAGTATTAGATTAACAGACAAATGGAAAGAGCAGAAAGTGATCACATAAATGGAACAGTGGACTTCCATTCTGTTCCAGAGCTGGTATTTCAGTTAGTGAGGAGGGGCTAGACTTTAAATCAATTAGTTTTTCATTTGAAGGAAATGAAAATTGATTCCCATCTTTTCATCATATGCAAAAGTTTTGTATCAATAGTTGGATTCAGTATCACACAATTTTTAAAAGACGATATGATCTATGAGGAAGATGAATAGATAAGTCAGAAAGAGAGAGCTGTGACTTGTAGATGCTTGTGATATTTGGCCTAGAATTACAATATGGAAGCTATGTAAAGCCTAATCATAAAGAGCAATTTGAAAAAATAGTGGAAATTGGAAGACAAAACTGTTGATACCAGGCAAACATTTTATATCCCCAGTAGATAATTACCTCTGGGGGAAAAGAACAGCAAAATAAATAAAACTCCCTCAAAAAAAAAAAAAAAAAAACAAGGAGCAAAAGATGCTAAAAATCCAAAAATACTAATTAATCAAAGAAACATAGATAAAGAGGAGCTTTTAAAATTATTTGTTTAATCTGTTAGTTTCTGAAATATTGGAAACATTTACAGAGTGTATATTGTTTAGAGTTTGGCCATATTTCTATTTCTGTGCCTTACTGATATGAAAGTAACTTGGTCTAAGTTTTCAAGAGTACGCTTGGCAACATTTTTCAAAATACAAAATGTACATACCCTTTGACTAAGCAATTATATTTCTAAAATGTTTTCTAAAGGGGAAAAACAACAGCTTTCACAGGCATACACATTAGGTAGTTTATCACTGCATTATTTACAATAATTAACATTTGAAAATAATATTCATCAATAGGATGCTGGTTTAATAAATTTTGAGATTATGCAAATGGCATACTATGCAAAATATTATGCATTTAAATAGTCATATAAATCAATATTATTGATACAGGAAATGTTTGCTTGTTGATTGAAAATAGATTAAAGAACTAACACTGGTTTCTCTGGATGATGAAATTTTATGGGTCTTATATTTTCTTCAATACAAACTTCTCTATTTTATTTAACAATGAGTGTACCTATACATAAATAAGCAGAGAAAAACAATGTTCAAAAAAACAAGAAGGAAAATAAATCCTCTAACACACATGCATATTATTAGCAAATGAGTTTTCAGGAATATAACAGCTACTACTTATCAGATATTCCTTTTATGTCAAGTGTGATTTTTCCCAAATCCTGAAAGGTATGGCTTAGTTACATGCTCAAGTGTAAATACAAAGGAGTGCTGCAGTTATTACTTTGAATTCAGTTATCTCTGGCTCTCATCAATCCATACTCTTACATAACACAAGGGGTTTCCCATCTTGAATCAATGTACCAGACCACCACGGACAAGTTTCGGGGCGGGGGGGGGGGGGGAGTCTTTGAGCCTTTTGAAGATGTAAGCAAAATTGCATTTGTATATGAATTTTGAGGATAAGAATCTACACTTTCTATCACAATGTTCTTTTAAATAATCTCAAAAGATAAAGGACCCCTGCCTTTGAGAGAATATGGATTCACATAAGATCGTTACCTCATGATGTTAGTTCAGCCAAAACTCATTTTATTCCTCTTCACAGAGTTTGCATTTTTTATAAATTGAAGTTCAGCGGCAGCCCCTCATCAAGCAAGTCTATAGGCATCATTTTTCCAATAGCATGTGCTCATTCCATGTCTCTGTGTCACATTTTGGTAATTTATTTTGAATGTTTTCATTATTATCATATTTGTTATGGTGATCTATGATCAAACTTTGAAGTTCCTATTGCAATTGTTTGGGGCTCCAAGAACCACACCCATTTAAGATGGCAAACTTAATAGATAAATGTGAGTGTTCTGACTGTTCCACTGATTAGCCATTCCCCTATCTTTCTCCCTATCCTTGAGCTTCTCTATGCTATGCTATGCTAAGTCACTTCAGTCGTGTCCGACTCTGTTGGACCCCATAGACGGCAGCCCACCAGGCTCCCCCGTCCCTGGGATTCTCCAGGCAAGAACACTGGAGTGGGTTGCCATTTCCTTCTCCAATGCATGAAAGTGAAAAGTGAAAGTGAAGTCACTCAGTCATGTCCAACTCTTAGAGACCCCATGGACTGCAGCCTAACAGGCTCCTCCGTCCATGGGATTTTCCAAGCAAGAGTACTGGAGTGGGGTGCCACTGCCTTCTCCATGAGCTTCTCTAGTCCCTGATAATAATGCTGAAGACCAACTGTTCAAGAGAAAGGAAGAGTCATAAATCTCTCATTTTAAATCAAAGGCTAGAAATAACTAAGCTTAGTGAGTAAGGCATTTCAAAAGCGGAGATAGGCTGAAAGCTAAGCCTCTTATGCTAAACAGTTAGTCAAGTTGTAAAGGCTAAGGAAAAATTATTGAAGGAAATTAAGAGTGCTACTGCAGTGAACATACAAATGATAAGTGAAACAGCCTTACTGATGATACGGAGAAAGTCTGAGTGGTCTAGATGGAAGATCAAACCAGCTGCACTCCCTTAAATCAAAGCCTAATCAAGAGTAAGGTCCTAATTCTGTTCTATTCTTAAGAGAAGTGAGGAAGCAGTAGAAGAAAAGTCTGAAGTTAACAGAGCTTTATTCATGAGGTTTAAGGAAAGAAGTCATCTCCGAAATGTAAAACAGCAAGGTGAAGCAGCAAGTGCTGATGTAGAAGCTGCAGTAAGTTATCCAAAAGATCATTAATAAAGGTGGCAACACTAAACAGATTTTCAATGGAGATTAAATAGTCTTAGGTTGGAAGACAGTATCATCTAAGACTCTCATAGCTAAAGAGGAAAGGTTAATTTCTAGCTTCAAAGGACTGGCTGACTCTCTTATTAGAGGCTAATGGACTGATGAAGTTGAAGCCAGTACTCATTTACCCCTCCCAAAATCCTAGGGCTCAGAATTATGCTAAATCTACTCTGCCTGTGCTCTATAAATGGAAGAACAAAGCCTGGGTAACAGCACATATGCTGACAACAGTTAAATGAATATTTTAAGCCCACTGTTGAGACCTACCTACTGTAAATAAAAAAGGTTCCTTTCAAAATAGTACTGTTCATTGAAGATGCGCCTGGTCACCCTAGAGCTCTGATGGAGATGTACAATAAGATTAATTTTGTTTTCGTGTCTGCTCACACAACATCTGGGCTTCTCTGGTGGCTCAGACAGTAAAGAATCTGCCTGCAATGCAGGAGACCCGGTTCAATCCCTGGGTGGGGAAGATCCCCTGGAGAAGGCAATGGCAACCCACTCCAGCAGTCTTGCTTGGAGAATTCCACGGACAGAGGGCTACGGTTCATGGGGTCACAAAGAGTCGGACATGACTGAGCACATAACACTTTCACTTCACGCTTTGACACAGCATCTATTCTGCAGCCCATGAATCAAAGATTAATTTTGACTTTCAAGTCTTATTATTTAAGAAATATATATTGTAAGGTTATAGACCTGATAGTGAGTTTTCTCATGGATCTGAGTAGAGTCCATTGGAAACCTTCTGGAAAGGACTTGCCATTCTAGATGCCATGAGAACATTCACAATTCAAGGGAAGAGATCAAAATATCAACATCAACCACAGTTTGGAAGAAACTGATTCCAATCCTGGTGGATGATTTTGAGGGGGTCAAGACTTCAGTGGAGGAAGTAACTACAAATTTAAGTGGAAATATCAAGATAACTAGAATTAGAAATGGAGACTGAAGGTGTAACTGAATTCCTGCCATTTCATGATAAAACTTGAGTATAAAAACATGAATGAATGAGAAGCTGCTTCTAATGAGTGAGCAAAAAAAGTGATTTCTTGAGATGGAATCTACTCCTGGTAAAAAAAAAAAAAATTTTAAAGGTTGTTGAAATGACAACAAAGGACTTAGATTATTATGTAATCTTCGTTGGTAAAGCAGGGGCAGGGTTTGAGACGACTGACTCCAATTTTGAAAGTTCTACTGTTGGTAACATCCGCTCAGATAGCACTGCAAGCTACAGAAGAAATGTTGTTCATGAAAGGAAGAGCCAATCAATGCAGCAAACTTCATTGTTATCTTATTTTAAAAAATTGTCACAGTGATCCCAAACTTCAGCCACCACCACCCTAATCAGCCATCAACATAGAGACAAGACCTTCCACCAGAAAAAATATTGGTGTGTGCTAAGTCCCTTGAGTCGTGTCCGACTCTTTGTGACCTCATGGACTGTAGGGCACCAGACTCCTCTGTCCATGGGATTCTCCAGGCAAGAATACTGGAGTGGGTTGCCATGCCCTTCTTCATGGGATCTTCCCGACTCAGGGATCGAAACTGAATCTCCTGTGCCTTTTGCGTTGCAAGCAGATTCTTACTGCTGAGCCACCAGAGAACTCTCTAAAGACTCAAGTAATGATTAGCATCTTTTAGCAATAAAGCATTTTTTAAATTAAGATATGTACTTTTTTTTTAGACTTAATACTATTGTATACTTAATAGACTACTGCTGCTGCTGCTGCTAAGTCACTTCAGTCATGTCCGACTCTGTGCGACCCCATAGACGGCAGCCCACCAGGGTCCCCCGTCCCTGGGATTCTCCAGGCAAGAACACTGGAGTGGGCAGCCATTTCCTTCTCCAATGCATGAAAGTGAAAAGTGAAAGTGAAGTCGCTTCAGTCGTGTCCGACCCCTAGCGACCCCATGGACTGCAGCCCACCAGGCTCCTGCGTCCATGGGATTTTCCAGGCAAGAGCACTGGAGTGGGTTGCCATTTCCTTCTCCATAATAGACTACAGTATAGTGTAAATACAACTTTTATATGCACTGAAACTAACCCCCCACAAAAAAATATGTGTGATTTATTTTATAGTGATGTTTGCTTTATCGTGGTGACCTAGAACCACACCTGCAATATCTCCAAGATATCCTTGTACCTGCTTACCACAGAAGGCAATTTGTTGTCCCCATTTTTCTGCCACCCTGTCTTGCCACCTCTGGCCTCTGGTCTCTATAAACTTTGAAAGCATTCTATCTTAAAAAAAAAAAAAAGTTAGGGACGTCCCTGATGATCCAGTGGTTAAGAATCCACCTTCCAATGCAGGGAATGTGGGCTGGATCCCCGGTCAAGGGAACTAAGATCCTACATGCCTTGGGGGAATTAATACGGCTGTCACATCTAGAGGGAAGCCCACACACCACAACCAAGACCCGATGCAGCCAAAAATAAAGAAATGGTTGTTGTTTTATTTGCTAAATTGTGTTGGACTCTTTTGCGACCCCATGGATTGCAACAAGTCAGGCTCCTCTGTCCATGGGATTTCCCAGGCAAGAATATTGGAGTGGGTTGCCATTTCTTTCTCCAGGGGATCTTCCCAATCCAGAGATAGAACCCACATTTCCTGTATTGGCAGGTGGGTTCTTTACCACTGAGCCACCAGGGAAGCCCCAAATAAATAAATACAATTTTTTAAGAAAATATTTATTGGCATATAATTGCTGATAGTAGTCTCTAATTAAATTTAAAAGCTTCTGCACAACAAAGGAAATTATAAGCAAGGTGAAAAGACAGCCTTCAGAATGGGAGAAAATTTTTTTTTTCAATTAAATTTTATTTTGCTTAACTTTACAATATTGTATTGCTTTTGCCATACATCGAGATGGATCTTACACAAGTATACATGTGTTCCCCATCCTGAACCCTCCTCCCTCCTCCCTCCCCATACCATCCCCCCAGGTCGTTCCAATGCACCAGCCCCAGGCATCCGCTATCAGGCATCGTACCTGGACTGGCAACTCGTTTCAGATATGAGACTATACATATTGCAATGCTATTCTCCCAATGGGAGAAAATAATAGCAAATGAAGCAACTGACAAACAACTAATCTCAAATATATACAAGCAACTCCTACAGCTCAATTCTAGAAAAATAAATGACCCAATCAAAAAATGGGCCAAAGAACTAAATAGACATTTCTCCAAAGAAGACATACAGATGGCTAACAAACACATGAAAAGACGCTCAACATCACTCATTGTCAGAGAAATGCAAATCAAAATCACTATGAGGTACCATTTCACTCCAGTCAGAATGGCTGCGATCCAAAAGTCTAAAGCAGTAAATGCTGGGGAGGGTGTGGAGAAAAGGGAACCCTCTTACACTGTTGGTGGGAATGCAAACTAGTACAGCCACTATGGAGAACAGTGTGGAGATTCCTTAAAAAACTGGAAATAGAACTGCCTTATGATCCAGCAATCCCACTGCTGGGCATACACACTGAGGAAACCAGAATTGAAAGAGACACGTGTACCCCAATGTTCATTGCAGCACTGTTTAAAATAGCCAGGACTTGGAAGCAACCTAGATGTCCATCCACAGATGAATGGATAAGAAAGCGGTGGTACATATACACAATGGAGTATTACTCAGCCATTAAAAAGAATACATTTGAATCATTTCTAATGAGGTGGATGAAACTGGAGCCGATTATACAGAGTGAAGTAAGCCAGAAAGAAAAACACCAATACAGTATACTAATGCATATATATGGAATTTAGAAAGATGGTAACAATAACTCTGTATAGGAGACAGCAAAAGAGACACTGATGTATAGAACAGTCTTTTGGACTCTGTGGGAGAGGGTGAGGGTGGGATGATTTGGGAGAATGGCATTGAAACATGTATGATATCATATATGAAACAAGTCGCCAGTCCAGGTTTGATGCACGATACTGGATGCTTGGGGCCGGTGCACTGGGACGACCCAGAGAGATGGTAGGGGGAGGGAGGAGGGAGGAGGGTTCAGGATGGGGAACACATGTATACCTGTGGCAGATTCATTTTGATATATGGCAAAACCAACACAATACTGTAAAGTTAAAAAAAAAAAAATTCAACATTCAGAAGAAAAAAAAAAGTTCCACATTATAAAAAAAAAAGAAGAAAATATTTATTTTAAAAATGGATACATTTAAACTGTACAACATGGTGACCTGATAGACATAGATGTGGTGAGAGTTTTCTCTGAGAATTACCGGCCGCTGCTCTGGGAAGCTGCTCCTGCGACTGTACTGGGGACCTGTGTCTACATAGAGGTGCCCAGGCATGGCTTCCTGGAGATCACTTACTGAGTCCAGCGCATGTCTATATGACCAGGCCCTAACTGGTGAGGACAGCAAATGGGACAACATCTCCTGATGTTTCCATCTTCGTTTTGCTCTGTCACCAACAATCTGGTCACACCCTGGGATATTCCAGCTCAGTCCTAGCACTAACCACCCACAGTCAGACTCCACACAGCCTCTAGTGGGACAGCCTAGCCCAGAGACACATAGGCCAAGACCTGGGAGGACCCCAAATGCAGAGTTGCCATGCCCTCTCCTCATGGAATCGGGGTGCATCATACTCCCCAACCCCATCATATTGATGCATTCACCAACCACCAAGATCACCGAGCCAGTGTCCAGAGTTTTGACCGCAGTTTTATTGAATAGATTTGTTGTTGTTTTTAGTCGCTAAGTAGTGTCTGACTCTTTGTGACCACATGGACTGCAGCAGGCCAGGATTCCTTGTCCTTCACTATCTCTCGGGGTTTCCTCACACTCGTGTCCATTGAGTCAAGTATATTTGGTTTATTAAATCACTGGCCATGAGATTGAACTCAATCTCCTGCCTCTCTCCTCTCTGGAGGTTGGATTGTCTCAAAGATCAACCCTCTAATTATGTGGTTGGTTCTTCTGGTGACTGGTCTTAAAACTGAGCAGGACCCTGTGGGGTTCCTGGGCACAGAAGCCTTTCTGTGTCCCCCATTTCTTGTCTGGGCTTCTTCAGTGACTCAGCAGTAAAGAATCTGCCTGCAAAGTAGGAGAAGCAGGTTTGATCCCTGGGTCAGGAAGATCCCCAGGAGAAAGAAATGGCAGTCCACTCCAGTATTCTTGCCTGGGAAATCCCACAGACAGAGGAGCCTGGTGGGCTACAGTCCATGGGGCCACAAAAAGAGTCAGACACGACTTGGTGACTAAACAACAACAAAAACAAGGGATACACATAACAATATCCTTGAAGTTTTCCGTAGAACTAAACCCCCTCCCCACCTCCATGGAAGATGCCAACTACTTGATGAAACATACTTCAGAGATCAGAAGACCACCTGAGGCCAAATTAAAGGAATGCAGCACCCCACCCCCACCCCGCCCCAGCCCCCAAACACATATCTGGTCCTTATGGTCCTTATCGGCAATCCTGTTCTTGAAACATTGCTATAAAATCCTTCACCAAATTTCCGAGTTGGGATACACAGTTTCAAGGGCAAGGGCCCACTCCTGTGTCCCCATTTGCCTTGTAAAGCAATAAAACTATTCTTTTCTACTTCATCCCAAACTGTCTCTTGAGAGTCCATTCGGCACCAGAACACTGAGACGATGGTTTTGGCATCAGCTTCCATCCTCTCTAAGGACCCATCACCAACCATCACCACCAGGAGTCACTTCATTAGCATAAACTCAGATTTGATCTGAGGAGCTGATGAATAACAATAACATTCCTATTACCAAGGGTTTCAGAAGCTCCAGGCCAGCAATCTGGGACAAAGACGTGCAAATTCTTCACTGTACCACAATCTCCCTCTTTCTCTATAGCTTCTTCACGTTCCATTTTAATTCCCCTCCTTGATCTGTTCTTTTTTTCTTCCTTTGTCCCCAATGAACTGTTCCTCTGACTTTGTGGTTATTGAAATTTCAAACTGAAAATGTTGCCCATCTTTTGTCCCATGAAGGAGAAACATGTAAAAGGACCAAACAAATGTATAGACAACTACACATAACACCAACAATTGAGATTATCTATAGGAGAAGGCCTTCATTTTCTGAATGTTGAGCTTTAAGCCAATTTTTTCACTCTCCTCTTTCACTTTCATCAAGAGGCTTTTTAGTTCCTCTTCACTTTCTGCCATAAGGGTGGTGTCATCTGCATATCTGAGGTGATTGATATTTCTTCTGGCAATCTTGATTCCAGCTTGTGCTTCTTCCAGCCCAGCCTTTCTCATGACACACTCTGCATAGAAGTTAAATAGGCAGGATGACAGTATACAGCCTTGACGTACTTCTTTTCCTATTTGGAACCAGTCTGAAAGTTCCATGTCATTTTCTTGATGAAAGTGAAAGAGGAGAGTGAAAAGGTTGGCTAAAAGTTCAACATTCAGAAAACAAAGATCATGGCATCTGGTCCCATCACTTCATGGGAAATAGATGGGGAAACAGTGGAAACAGTGTCAGACTTTATTTTTGGTGGCTCCAAAATCACTGCAGATGATGACTGCAGCCATGAAATTAAAAGACGCTTACTCCTTGGAAGGAAAGCTATGACCAACCTAGACAGCATATTCAAAAGCAGAGACATTACTTTGCCAACAAAGGTCCGTCTAGTCAAGGCTATGGTCTTTCCTGTGGTCGTGTATGGATGTGAGAGTTGGACTGTGAAGAAAGCTGAGTGCCGAAGAATTGATGCTTTTGAACTGTGGTGTTGGAGAAGACTCTTGAGAGTCCCTTGGACTGCAAGGAGATCCAACCAGTCCATTCTGAAGGAGATCAGCCCTGGGATTTCTTCAGAAGGAATGATACTAAAGCTGAAACTCCAGTACTTTGGCCACCTCATGCAAAGAGTTGACTCATTGGAAAAGACTCTGATGTTGGGAGGGATTGGGAACAGGAGGAAAAGGGGACGACAGAGGATGAGATGGCTGGATGGCATCACCGACTTGATGGACATGAGTTTGAGTGAACTCCGGGAGATGGTGATGGACAGGGAGGCCTGGCGTGCTGCGATTCATGGGGTTGCAAAGAGTCGGACACGACTGAGAGACTGAACTGAACTGAACAGATAGGAGAAGGTTATTCTGGTAATTAAAGGCAGGTGCAAAGAAAGATGATTTGGTAGCTTTTAATCTTCACTGTAACTCTCTTGTATCTGTATAATACACACACCTACAAATAGATGCACATATATAGGTACACATATATACATATTACATGACTACCTGTATGGATGTGAGAGTTGGACTATAAAGAAAGCTGAGCACCAAGGAACTGATGCTTTTGAACTGTGTTGTTGGAGAAGACTCTTGGGAGTCCCTTGGACTGCAAGGAGATCCAACCAGTCCTTCCTAAAGGAAATCAGTCCTGATTATTTGTTGAAAGGACTGATGCTGAAGCTGAAACTCTATTACTTTGACAACCTGATGCGAGGAACTGACTCATTTGAAAAGACCCTGATGCGGGGAAAGATTGAATGCAGGAGAGGGAGACGACAGAGGATGAGATGGCTGGATGGCATCACTGACTCAATAGATACAAGTTTGAGAAAACTCTGGTAGTTGGTGATGGACAGGGAGGCCTGGTGTGCTGCAGTCCATGGGGTCACAAAGAGTCAGACACAACTAAGTGACTGAACTGAACTGAATATACATATTACATTACACATAAGTTGGAAAAGAGAAATGAAAGAGGAATTCCTAAGGTGAGCAATTTGGGGAGGAGAGATGAGATGCCAACAGTGGTGAAATAAAAACACGGCACAGATCCCTGCTCCTTGCAAGCTTATGTTTCCATCAGGATTTCTGCAGCAGCCAGTGTTCTTTTTGGCATTTTCTTCTAGAATACTAAAAATTTCAGAGAACAGAAAAACCCTCCAGATAGATGTAGGCAAAACAAGCAAAACGTAACCCATGAAACAGAAAAGCATCTTTTGGAGCTAAGACAGGAAGAAGAGTTGCAGGTAGGATTTGGGAAAGAGAGGCTTGCTATAGAAGTCATTCTGTATCAGTTGCTCCCCACCTCCCCACACACAAACCCAGAACCGTGAATGTAAAATGATATCTCAGTCCAAATGTGTTGTCTGTACTAAGGAGGCTGAAAGCTCCTAAACTTACCCAAGCAGAGAAGGAAACTCAGTCCAACTACACTTGGATCAGATACATGTCAAGAGCACCATTTTCTCTCTGTAATTCTCAGAGGTTGTTATCAGAAGCCCTGTTGCTTTCCTTCTCCTTGACCTCATCCATTTCTGGGCAAGTACATGCTGGAAGATAGAATGGTCTGGTCAGAGGCCTAAAATGGCACACAATTCTGTCACGAGTTCATCCTAAATCAACCAAGAGCTGCAGAAGAAATGGCTTGGGGGAAAAAACCTAGAAAAAAAAACATTTTTTTTTTTTTTTTAAATCTTTGCCATGTAGCTTTGGAGCCACCAGATGGCGATGTTACAGACCAGCACTTAGAGTCTCCAGGTGCAGTGGAAGTGTGAGAAAGGGAAAGATGTTTAAATAAAGAGAACCCTGGAGTGTGTCAGTGCCTGGATCTCTAACTGGAAAACCAGATGCAGTGCAAAGAGCAACAGCATCTTAAAGGCGGATAACTTTCCTTCCAACTAAAGTTCATTCTGAAACAGCGGGGAGCTACAAAGCAGTTTCCGTGGGGTTAGATTAGTTTGACCTCACCAGTCACATCACCTGTGAATAGTGTGTTCAGAGAGCCAAGGTTTACTTAATGACTCCAGAGAAAAAGACAACACCCGATGAAACCAGTGAAACCAGTCAAAAGACACTCAAGAGCTTGATATCCCTACTTGTTATTCAGTCATGTCTGACTCTTTGCTATCCCATGGACAGCAGCACGCCAACCTCCTTTGCTCTTCACTATCAGAGTTTGCTCAGATTCATGCCCATTGAGTAAGTGATGCTATCTCACCGTCTCATCCTCTGTCCTCACTTCTCTGTTTCCCTGCAATCTTTCCCAGCGTCAGGGTCTTTACAAATGAGTTGGCTCTTCCCATCAGGTGGCCAAAGTATTGGAGCTTCAGCTTCAGCATCAGTCCTACCAATGAATATTCGGGCCTGATTTCCTTTAGGATGGACTGGTTCGATCTCCTTGCTGTCCAAGGGACTCTCAAGAGTCTTCTCCAAAACCACAGTCCAGAAACATCAGTTCTTTAGTGCTCAGCCTTCTTTATGGTCCATCTCTCACATCCATACATGACTACTAGAAACATCATAGCTTCAACCGTACGGACCTTTGTTGGCAAAGTGATGTCTCTGACTTTTATTATGCTGCCTAGGTTTGTCCTATCGCCATTATCCTCTGTTTAATTCTTCTCATTCTCTGGGCCACCAGTCACCTCTCACTGCAACCCACCTTCACAGAGTCAACACATGGCACCCTCACATTTTAAAACGCAGTTTGCAGAATTACCGATAACCATACTGGCCAACTAAAGAAAGTTTTCATTGATTTCCTGTGTTGTAAATTGATCCAGATAATTTCTGTGGCTTAAGGGGTTCATTAACTCACTAATTTGAAATAATCTGAACATAAGCTGAGTTAAAGTTTTCTCTTGCCCTATGTCCAGACTCATTTAACTCAATTTCTTGGAGCACAGTGCAAAGGAGGCCAAAGCTCAATGTACACTCAATTTTATCATGCCCCACCAACATGCATCTTGCTCTCAACCCTGGTGGTCTGTGTAGGCTTAAGGTTAGAAGAAGAAGTTAAAGGGCAGGGACAGAAAAGAGAGTGTAAATGGAGAAATACAAATATATTCTAATTACTGAGGGGCGGGAAGAAGGTTTCAAATCCAATATCTAGTTTTCACTTGAGATAAGATGGAGAAAGGGGCTTCCCAGGTGGCTCAGTGGTAAAGAATTTGCCTGCTAATGCGTGAGACACGGGTTCAATTCCTGGGTTGGGAAGACCTCCTAAGAAGGAAACGGCAACTCACTCCAATATTCTTGCCTGGGAAATCCTGTGGACAGAAGAGCCTGGTGGGCTACAGTCTATAGGGTCACAGAGAGCTGGACATGACTGAGTGACTAAACTACATCACAGGTGGAGAAAACACACACTATCACTCCCCTTGAATGCAGTTCTATCACCTGTACAGAGTGTGCAGTGCATCCTTTTGAAGACTCTAAAGAGTAAACAGTGGCAGGAAGGTTGGTGAAGATGAGAATTTCAAGAACCACCAGACTGACCGGGAGTCTCACATTTTATCCCCTTTCCCCCCGTGATGTGGATCCACAGTAGCATAAAATATGGAAGTGGGCACTGACCTATAAGTAGAAAGCACATCAGGGGAAGCCTAGAAAAGAAAGAAAACCATCCCTATACAGATGAAGAGATTTACTATGCAGAAAACCTCAAGAAGTCAACAAAAGCAACAAAAAGCTTCTAGAAATAATGAATTTAGCAAAGTCACAGGATATAAAGCAGCACACAAAAATCTTATTTGTATACAGTGGCAATAAAAAGTTGGAAACAGAAAATTTTAAATAAACATTGCTAACAATAGCTTTCAAAACTATAAAATACTTTGATACAAATCTCACAAAACCTGTACTCCATGCTGAACACTATAAAATGCTGATGAAAGAAATCAAAGAGGATCTAAATAAATGGAGAGTAATGTTGCAGAGAAGAACCAATTCTGACTTCATGTTGGAACTGTTTCTTTGACTTGCTTTTTTTAGCTGTTGTGATTATAACCATACATAATGCCTGCCTCTGAGGACCCTGACCTTCTGCCTGACTTAAAGCACCTTTTTTCAGAACTCTGTCCACCTGTAGATGGCAGGAAGGAAGAAGTTAACATATAAGTTGCCTGAGACTTGCTATTCTAGGAGATACTTGCAAGGTTAATGACCTTTTTACTTTGCTTCCTCACCTCCCCACATCTCTGACCTACAAAAGAACCTGGCATCCAGACCCCGATAATATGGTTATTTTTATGGTGAGCCTGCCATTTTCTTGGTCAGCTGGCTTTCTGAATAAAACTGTATTCCTTGCCTCAACACCTCATCTCTGATCTCTGATTCATTGGCCTGCCATGCGGTGATCAGAATGAACTTAGTAACAGTAATACAATCCACATGCAGTAGAAGATAATCAGGTGAAGGCGGCAATCTCAAATTCACCGTGGAAAACCCAATTGCAACAGTGAAAAACCAACAACCTAACTGAAAACAGACAAAAATTTGAATAGATACTTCACCAAAGAGGACACACGAAGGGTAAAGCAAAACACACGTGCATATACAGCAAAATCAATAATACCCAAAGACGGTCACAGGGTAAATGCAAGTTAAACCATATGTGGTGATTCTTCTCACCTACTGCTGCTGCTGCTAAGTCGCTTCAGTCGTGTCCGACTCTGTGCAACCCCATAGACAGCAGCCCACCAGGCTTGCCCGTCCCTGGGATTCTCCAGGCAAGAACACTGAAATGGGTTGCCATTTCCTTCTCCAATGCATGAAAGGGAAAAGTGAAATCACTCAAATAAAACGTCCTGGTAATGCCAAGTGCTAGTGAGGATCCAGAGCAGCTGGAGCTCTCGCACCCTGCTAGTGGGAATGCACAATAGTACAACCACTCTAGAAAAGTTTGGCAGTTTTTATAAAATAAAACCTATACTTACCAGAGGACCCAGAAATCCTACTCCTGCATATTTTACCTTAGAGACGTGAAAATTCGTGTTCACATAAGAAGCTATACATCAAACGTTTCTAGCAGCTGTATTTATAGTTGTCGGATCTGGAGACAATCCAAGTGTCTTTCAATGAGTGAATGGTTAAGCAAGCTGTGATCCTTCCATGCCCTGGAATGCCACCCAGCAATGGAAAGGAACAAACTATTGACACACAACCCCTTGGATGGATCTCAGAGGTGTTATGTGGAGTGAAAGAAGCCTGTCTCAATGGTTATATAGTGCATAATACCATTTATATGATATTCTCAAAAAAACCAATCTGTAGTGATTGAGGATACATTAGCATTTGCCAAGAGTTGGGAGTGGAGGAGGTAGGAAGAGGTTCACAGTGTAGTCTTTTGGGGAGATGACACTGTTCTGCACTTTGTCATTATAATAATCTATAAGTGTGGTAATATTCATAGAAGTGCATACCTCCCCAGATGATTCAGTTTCCATGTATGTTAGTTTAACATTTAAATGACTGATTTTATATCAGTTCTCTCATTTAACCCACGTTGTTCAGTCACTAAGTCGCATCCGACTTTTTGCAACCTCATAGACTGCAGTATGCCAGGTTCCCCTGTCCTTCACTATCTCCCAGAGTTTGCTCACATTTATGTCCACTGAGTCAGTGATGCCATCCGACCGTCTTATCCTCTGCTGCCTTCTTCAGCTTTGGCCTTCGATCTTTTTCAGCATCGGAGTCTTTCCCAGTGAGTTCCTTCTTCGTTATTAGGAGGCCAAAGCACTGGAGCTTCAGCTTCAGCATCAGTCCTTCCAATGAATATTCAGGGTTGATTTCCTTTAGGATTGACTGATTTGATCTCCTTGCAGCCCAAGGGATTGAAGCCATACAACTATCCAATTGCTTCAGTTTTATTGCTCTGATGTTAAAAATGAGAAATGGACATTTAGAACAGTTAAGTAGATAGCTAGTCAGCTGAGGGATAAAAGCTTGAAAAGACAGTTGTCTGCTTTCTGAGACTATATATGCTATAGCTTTCACATCACTTAATTAAAGGAGACACGTTAATACCACTTAAAATATAAACTGTCTAATCACTTTTAAAACTATATTTAGAACATGAAGCTTAACTATTAAATTAGCCCTAGTAGGACTTCTACTTGGAAATGTATTATTAGCTATTGATTAGCTTTTCTGCATAGTTTTAGAAAGTCTTGCCCTAAATCCTACAATTCAGGTCTCTATCTAATTCTGATCGACCCTACCTTTGTGTGTCACACGTGGTAAGGCTTTTATTTTATTACATACCTTCCTCAGATGAAAGGCTTCATTTTGGAGGTCATTCTATCTCAGCTCAATTCTTACTCAGGCCCTAATTAAACATGGCGTTGCTATTTAAACACTCTGGTTTAAGAACGAGATGTGATCGTGGCTCAATCGTTTGAAGTTAAAACACTGCTGGGCATGCAGTGGTCGAGTCATAGTAATTCCTGTCTGTGTGTGCCACCCATTGCCACAGCCCAGAGAGGACTACCCTAGTTCTCTCCTCCAAAGGAAAAGAATAGAATATATATCAAATTCCTACCATCACTTTGCCCTACGTCATTCATGCCAGAAAAATAAGTCTGACCTTAAAGCAAATAAATGTAACATCTTCTACAAAAAGCATGATCATATCTGCCACTTGACATGCTCACCAGGAGCTGGGTCTGGCATTCCCTGATCAGGAGTTGAAATCGTCTAAAGAGAGAGCACATCTAACCTTCAGAGAATAAATCGTATATATGCCATAATAGTTGTCAGTGTTGAGTCCCCATCTGACTCGACTGTAAGGTAAAAGAGGAAGAGCAAGGAGGTTTGATATAAGAATATAAGTGAGGAGGTTTATTAAAACATACTAATTGTTCCTAACTTACAATCAATGAGTACAAAGTACCAGGGATGCCTACAGATGAACTCGTAAATATAGCAGAATAAACACTCAATTTCTTTCCCTCTGCAACTTTTCTTCTATTTAAGAATGGATGAACATAGGAGATTCCATCAAAGATGACTCCTCTGAACTACAATAAGAACTTTTTGAAGAAAGAAAATAAGCAGTATTTATTTTTCCAACATTTATTGTAGACCATAGTATATAGAAGGTCCTCCATAAATGTGGAGGGAAGAGAAAGGAAGAGAGAGAAGAGGAACAAGGAGAAAAGAAGAGAAGAGAGATCGCTGTCCAGGAGGTGGGTTACTGCCCAATTTGCAGAATGACTGAGCTTATGAAGAACAGAAGAGATTCTCCCAGAAGGCACTGGTAGTGTCTATAATGGATGCTCATCTTCTCACCTTACCAAGGAAGGAGGTAGATGTGTAAACTTTCACATTTACAAGGAGCTCAGACACTGGTAAATGCTTCTCACCTTACCAAGGAAGGAGGTATAGGAATCCTCTCACGTTTACAAGGACCTCTGAGACACTGGTAAATGTTTCACCAACTAACTGCCTCCTAGCCTCTGGCAGGAATTTAAGTGAAAATAAACCCACATCCCACCATACCAACCTCTATGATTTCCTGGTCTGGTCTGCCAGCTAGCTGGGTGAATAAGACAGTCTCCATGGAAATTTTTCACTATTTTCTGTTCCTTTTCTGCACATCCCAAAACAATGATGATAATAATGGTTAGCATCAACAGGCTTGTTGATATGATAACAGTGTCATTTGGGCACCTACTACATATACAGGCACTGTGCCTTCTCTACAAGTTGTATCAGAGATGAAGGAAATTCAGGCACAATGTATATTTCCATGAAATCGGAGTCATGTTCTTTTTACTAGTCAACACAAAGAAGTCTTCATTCCAGGCTCAAGAGAAGCAATTTCATGTGGAAGGAGAGCAAGACGGCTGGCGAAGGTAGACTATTGAGCTCTGATTTGTTGTTGAGTGACCCTAGCTAAGAACTCCCCAGGTCAGGGCCCCAGCGTCCTAATCTATAAAATGAGATTTTTGATGGAGAGCAGAGCTTCTCAAGGGGCTTCCCTGGTGCCTCAGCTAGTAAAGAATCTGCCTGCAATGCAGGAGACCTCAGTTCAATTGCTGGGTCCAGAAATTACCCTGGAGAAGGGATAAGCTGCCCATTCCAGTATTCTTGGGCTTCCCCACTTACAATTCAGGAGACTTGGGTTCCATCCCTGGGTTGGGAAGATCCCCTGGAGGAGGGCATGGCAACCCACTCCAGTATTCTTGCCTGGCAAATCCCCATGGGCTGAGGAGCCTGGCAGGCTACAGTCCATGGGGTCACAAAGAATTGGATACAACTGAGTGACTAAGTACAGCACAGAATTCTCAAATGTTCATGTGCATATGAATCCCTTGGGGATCTGGTTCAAAGGCATGCTCTGATTCAGTATGTCCATGGTGGGAAGTCTACATTTCTCCGGATTCTTGTGATAGCAATGCTGCTCTTCCTCCAGCTGCATCTTTGGTAGCAAGGATTCAGACAATCTACAAGATAATGTTTCACTCTAAAGTTCTGAACTCAGGAAAAGCTTGTCTGGAATCTGTATAAAGGTCTTGGGTTACAGTTTCATAAATTATACCCACAGCAAAAGCCAGGAGGGAGGGATGTGTGTCCTTCCAGAGCCTATGAGTCAATGGATTCCATGAGTCAATGGATCCTATGAGTGAAAGATGCAGAGATTTGCTGCCAACTAACCTTCAAGCAGTGGCACTAGAAGTAAAGAACTTGCCTGCCAGCACAGGAGACTCAAGAGATGCAAGTTCAATTCCTGGGTCAGGAAGATCTCCTGGAGTAGGAAATGGCACCTCACTCCAGTATTCTTGCCTGGGAAATCCCATGGACAGAGGAGCCTGGAAAGCTACAGTCCGTGGGGCTACAAAAAGTCAGAGAGGACTGAGTGTCTGAGCACTAACTAACCTTCAAGGAGAAAAGTCACTGGAAAGAAAGGAGTTGTGAGAATGTCTGGAATCTGCATCACTTCCAGTGGTTTCCAGCCACATTCCCTGATGTGAAAATGCAGCACATTTTGAGTCCTGTTTCGTTCTATAATCTTCCTTTTCTTCCTGCTTCCTGCCCACGCTGCCACACAAACTGATTTTGGGGGAAACATCCCTGTGAAGCAAACAGAGCTCAGAGCAGGGCTGAGGGACTGTCAAGACAGGAACAGCTCAAACTTAGGTTTCTCTTTTCTTCAAATCTCAGTCTGTTCTAACATTTGAGAGACTGCAGCTCATTAAGGAAGAAAGAGGAAATTCTGAGCAGTATCCCTTGCTCAATCCCCCAAACAGTGGCTTTCCAAATTGTAAGATAACACCCACTTTAAAACAGGAGAAGCACATGAGTCAAAAATAACAACAGCAACAAAAGGAACCGAGGAACCTGGATTCAAGAATATTCCTGAATCGTAAAACCAGTCATGCTAGCTTATTATGTGTTCTAGGATCTAATGAGAAATCAGTTGGTCTCTAATCTTAGAAAATAACATTGCCTATCTTGCTTTAATATGTTTGAGCTTTGACTGACATTTCATTTGTTCAGGAGGATTTTTTTGTTTGTTTGTTTGTTTGCTCTCTCCCGTCAAGAGACTGGCAAAGCTGTGTGTGATCAGCTTTTTCATTCCACCTGGCAAGGACTGTTAGATGCTAAGATGGGAGATGTACAGTGCCTCTGTCATGGATTTGACTACAGAGCATACAGATATAGGGTGGTAAAACAGGAAGTTCTTAATGAGCCACCTCAGCCCCCACATATGACCTGTTTGAATGTTGTTCAGACTCTGTCTAACGCCTCCACAGCTCTCCGCTGGCATTTGCGAGGGGAAAGGAGTTAAGCAACAGCTCATCATCTTTCTGAGTCTGCAAATGCCATTCCCACCTGAGGTGCTTCCATCTCCCGCTCTGGAAAAGGGTGATGGAAATGACCTACCTTGTTTAATCAGTGTTTATAGTACTTGATTAGCCCCTCAGGCCACTGCAGCTAGGTTTAGCTAAGAATGGAAAGTCCTCTACACGGAGCTCTTACCTCCCAGGCTTCTGGGAGAGATTCCGGGCGCAGCTGACTGTAGCAAAGTGACTTTCCCTCCCATCCTCCCCGGGTTGATGGAAAATATGGAAGCAGGGGAGGGAGTTAGAAATGAGAGCCACCATTACAGGGGGCTCCCAAGAGAGCAGAAAAGGGAAATTGGGCCAAACAAAAGAATGTATATTTTTAACTGGTAAATAGGCCAGCAACATTGTATTCAGTCTTTAAAAAGTGCTCTGGTATGAATCTGGCTACTAGCATCCTCCTTGGCCTGGCCCTTTTCACATTTATTAATGCATTTTATTAATAAACATTAAAACTACTTGCTGCTGCTGCTGCTAAGTCGCTTCAGTCGTGTCCGACTCCGTGCGACCCCACAGATGGCAGCCCACCAGGCTGCCCCGTCCCTGGACTTCTCCAGGCAAGAACTACTTAGGAGGCTTCATTAGGTAATGACTCTACATTTGGAAGGAATTAAATATATTAGTGAATACTCTGATTGTTTAAATGATTATGGCTACTTAACTCTAATCACATAGGTATTTCAGGGAAGGTTTTATGTTCCATCTTGTCCCCCTACTCCCAGTAAAAATATCTCGGTAAATATTGCTGTTCTTCTAGACCCTTTGTGTGTAGATAAACTAAACCCTCAGCTTTCTCACTTGGAAGCCAACAATTAAATCTTTCTAGCACTTAGATTCTGTGAGTTTTAAGTCACTGCCTCACCTTTAGAAATTACAAATCAAAAACTCATTCATTTATTCTTTTTCCCCATAAGAAACACTTATGAATTATTAAATGTCAAGGATTGAGTCATGTATATGGCATACATGGGTGATCACTACCAAATAATCCCCCTCTCTTGGGGATTACAGTCTTCTGAGGAAGATGAAAGTCAAACAGTGAAACAAATAAATCTTAATTAGCCGCTGTATTAAGTCTCCTTCCTATAAAACTCAAGATCAGGGTACTTAATGGGTTCTGTGAAAGTAGCATTTGACTTGAGGATTGAAGGATAGGGGGACTGTCATCAGAGGGAACAGCATGTGCAAAGCCCTGTGGTGGGAGAGGTTACAGTGTGCTAATGAAATTGCTACAAAGCTGAGTCTAACTGTTGTACAGATGTGCTAATTGTACTAAGGAGCCCTATAGAATGTGAGAGGAGAGATGTGGTAGTCAGGGAAGTCTTCCTGGAGAAAATGGGACTTGGGGTAAACTTTAAAGAGAGTGAAGATTTTGGAAAGGAAAGTATTAGGTATTTCTGGCACAGCAAAGACAAAGGCAGGAAAGTATGATGGCATGAAACATTTTCTGTCCTTTTTATTATCCTTCTTTCAATTTATGTGTGTGTGAACTTGTTCATTTGAAAATCAAAGATATATACATTGCTATATTTTAAAATTGAATTTATAAAGAGAAAGACTGAGAATAAAAAGAGTCCCTTCTTATATAAATATTAACTTAAAACAGATTACAGACTTAAATGTGAAAGGTAAAACTATAAAACTTTTAGAAAAGAAAATAGAACAATTTCAAGACCTAGAGCTAGGTAAAGAGTTCCTAGACTTGACACTAAAAGCAATTTGTAAAAGGAAAAACTGATAAACTGAACCTCATCAAAATTAAAAGATTTTATTCTGAAAAAGCCCCTGTGAAGGGTATGAAAAGACAAGCTAGAGACTTAGAGAAAATATTTGCAAACCAAATATCTAACAAAGCACTCATATCTGGAGCATATAGAGGACTCTCAAGATTCAACAGCATAAAAAAAAATTAGAAAATGAACAGAAGACAGGAAGAGACATTTCTTGAAGAGGAAATACATATAGCAAATAAGCACATGAAAAGATGCTTTACATTAGCCATCAAGGAAATGTAAATTAAAAACCATGTATAGTGAAAAAGAAACTGATTTGCTTGGAAATCTTGCTCTCAAGGTGGTAGACAACGCAACGATGCCGGTCCAGGGCAATCACCGTCAAGGTGATGGTGGACACTTGTACAGCCAGGCCCTGATTTCCAAGCAAATCAGTTTCTTGATTATTGGCTTGGCTTGGGGAGTCAGCGCCCTGCTAGCAAGCCCCCTGGCCATCTTCCAGGAGTATTCACTGATTGAGATTATTCCTGACTTTGAGATTGTGGCCTGTACTGAGAAGTGGCCTGGAGAGGAGAAGGGCATCTACGGCACGGTCTACAGTCTTTCCTCCTTACTGATCCTGTACGTTTTGCCTCTGGGCATCATCTCTTTTTCCTACACTCGTATCTGGAGTGAGCTTAAGAACCATGTCAGTCCTGGAGCTGCTCATGACCACTACCATCAGCGGAGGCAAAAACCCACCAAAATGCTGGTGTGTGTGGTGGTGGTGTTTGCGGTCAGCTGGTTGCCCCTCCATGCCTTCCAACTTGCTGTTGACATTGACAGCCATGTCTTGGACCTGAAGGAATACAAACTCATCTTCACTGTGTTCCACATCATTGCCATGTGCTCCACCTTTGCCAATCCCCTTCTCTACGGCTGGATGAACAGCAACTATAGAAAGGCTTTCCTCTCAGCGTTTCGCTGTGAGCAGAGGTTGGACGCCATTCACTCTGAGGTGTCTGTGACGTTCAAGGCTAAAAAGCACCTGCACGTCACAAAGAATAATGGTCCCAACGATTCTTTCACAGAGGCTACCAACGTCTAAGGCAACTGACATGTGGAAATCCATGGGTGAATTCTGACCAGAGCGGTAAACCTGGTTTAGGAGAGCACACAGGTGCATCCTCATTTCTCATTTTAAGGAAACATTTGACTGGAAGCATAAGGCAATGGCACCCCACTCCAGTACTCTTGCCTGGAAAATCCATGGATGGAGGAGCCTGGTAGGCTGCAGTCCATGGGGTCACTAAAAGTCGGACATGACTGAGCGACTTCACTTTCTCTTTTCACTTTCATGCATTGGAGAAGGAAATGGCAACCCACTCCAGTGTTCTTGCCTGGAGAATCCCAGGGACGGGGAAGCCTGGTGGGCTGCCGTCTATGGGGTCACACAGAGTCGGACACGACTGAAGTGACTTAGCATAGCATTAGCATAGTAAAAAAAAAAAAAAAAAATTACACCTATCAGAATAGTTTAAAATGTGACAGTACCAAATGGTGACAAGGATGTAGAGAGGCAGTATCATTTACACATCACTGGTGGGAGTATAAAATGTCATAGCCACTCCAGAAAACAGTTTGGCAGTTTCTTATAAAATTAAACACTTAATTACTAAATGTCCCAGCAATGGCCTTCTTAAGCTTTTATCCCAGAGAAATGAAAAGATATTCACATAAAAACCTATGCCTGTCTGTTTCTGCCAGCTTTACTTAGAAAAGTCACAAACTTGAAAGCAACTCAGACATCCTTCAACCACTGAATGGTTAAACCGTGATACATACGTACCCCCATGGACTATTATTCAGATGTTGAAAGTAACTATATTTAATGCTTACAAGATTATTTTTTATTTCAGTTTTATTATAGTTGATTTACAATGTTGGGTTAGTTTCAGATATACAGTAAAGTGGTTCAGTTATACATATACACATGTTCATTCTTTTTTAGATTCTTTTCTCATATAGGTCATCACCCAACACTGAGCAGAGTTCCCCGTGCTAAATAGTAGGCCTTGCTGGTTATCCATCTTAAATATAGTCCTGTGTTTGAATGTTCATCCCAAGCTCCTGATTTATCCCTCCCCATGTTTCCCCTCGGAGAAGGCAATGGCACCCCACTCCAGTACTCTTGCATGGAAAATCCCATGGACAGAGGAGCCTGTTAGGCTGTAGTCCATGGGGTCGCTAAGAGTCGGACATGACTGAGTGACTTCACTTTCATGCATTGGAGAAGGAAATGGCAACCCACTCCAGTGTTCTTGTCTGGAGAATCCCAGGGACGGGGAAGCCTGGTGGGATGCCATCTATGGGGTCACACAGAATCGGACATGACTGAAGTGACTTAGCATAGCATAGCATAGCATGTTTCCCCTTCAGTAACCATGTTTGTTTTCTATGTCTGTGAGTCTGTTTCTGTTTTGCAAATAAGTTCATTTGCATCTCTTTTTTAAAAATTAGATTCTATATGTGAGTGATATCATATGGCATTTGACTTTTTCTGTCTAACTTATTTCACTTAATATGATAATCTCTAGGTCCATCCATGCAAATGGCATTCTTTCTTTCTTTTTTATGGCAGTGTGGTATTCCATTGTATATATGTAACACATCTTCTTTATTCATTCTTCTGTCGATGGACCTTTATGTTGCTTCCATGTCTTGGTTTTTATAAATAGTGCTGCAGTGAACTTGGAATGCATACATTCTTTTATATTATGGTTTTCTTTAGATATATGCCCAGGAGAGAGATTGCTGGATTGACATACACAGCTTGATCAATACCTAAGGAATTATGCCAAGAGAAAAAAATAAAGTCAAAGGTTATGTACTGTATAATTGTATTTACATAATATTTTTGAAATAGTAACATTTTAGAAATGGTGAATATATTAGTAGTTGTCAGAGATTAAGGATATGGAACATTATACATTAAAAATAATACAGATATTTTCAGTCTACAAGAATATTATCTTCCCTCAGAACACTTTCTTCTGACAGGTAACTAAGAAAGTAACACTCTAAATCACCTTAACCCAATAAGAGGTATATATAACTAAAAGCCAGGCATCAGTCCACGCAAGGTCTGGTTCATTTAGGATTTACTCTTAATCCTAGCGTACTGCCCTTCCACATCCTAACCCAAAGCATATGGGATTCACCAAGGACCCTCTACATGCAGACTGTAAACTTCAATATTTGTTCTCAAGTCACCCGAGTCTTTGGAAGTTCTGCCCAGCTATCCTTCTTAAATCCATGGATGTCCCTGTGGTTAAAAGCTCACCTCTTTGGGTTTTGTTCTTGTGGAATTTTGGCTTTGTAATTCTTCACCCCTTTGCTAATTCCCAAGGCTTCAAGCAGATTGTTTCCTTCAGATTTTATAGGTTTTCTCATTGGAAACTGTGCAGTCTGTCTTTAGTGGAAAACAAAGTCTCGGGTGCTTTTTTGCATTGATATTTATATGACTTATTCTACTTTCTTTCTTTAAATACTGTCATCTAGACACATCAGTCTTTCTGCTCCAACCTGAAATATTTACTCCTAAAACTCGAAAGATAAAATTTCTTTGATATATTGAGAAATATTTGTATCACTTTTGATTGGAACTTTTGCTGGTTGTGATAGTTTAGCTTGCCCATCCTTTTCACTCAGATGGTTGAAATCATTTGCAGGATTATCTTTTAGCACTCAGACTTACTGCTGAGACCACTTCTCCACTGCATCTGGGAGGTTCCTTGTTTTTCTCCTTCGTCTTCCTTGCCTCTTTGTGTCCTTCTCTTCTTCCTTCAGCTTCCTCACATCCTGTTCTCTTCCTCCCCCGCCCCTTCTGCCCCTTCTTTTGCACCTCCTCATTCTTCTTAGTTGATCAGCATTTCCCTCCATTTCTCCATCCTGTATCTCTTATTGGCTGCATGTGGAATCTTCATTTCAATTATTTATATTCTATTTCAATTTGATTTTTTAAATATGTTTTTAAACTTTGTATTTTGAATTGGGGTATAGCCAGTTAACATTGTTGAGATGGTTTCCGGTGAACTGCAGAGGGACTCAGCCATACATGTATTGTATCCTTGCTCTCCCAAACTCCCCTCCCACAGCCTGCCACATAACACTGAGCAGAGTTCCCTATGCTCTGCAATAGATCCTTGCTGACTATCCATTTTAAATACAGCAGTAGCTTACTTATAAAACAGAAAGAGACTCACAGACTTAGAGAACAAGCTTATGGTTGCCAGGAGGAAGTGAGCAGGAAGGCATCGTTAGGGAGTTTGGAATGGACACGTACACAATTATCCATATTCTTATTCTTTGCTTGCCAAATGTTTATCTTTGTAGGTTTTCTTAATAAATTCTGAACAGTCTTTTTATTTTTTTATGTTTTATCTCTTCTATTATACATATAGGGCTTCCCAGCTGGCTCGGTGGTAAAGAATCTGCCTGCCAATGCAGGAGACATGGGTTCAGTCCCTGGGTGGGGAAGATCCTCTGGAGAAGGAAATGGCAACCCACTCCAATATTCTTGCCTGGGAAATCCCATGGACAGAGGAGCCTAGCGGGCTACAGTCCATGGGGTCACAAAGATTTGGACACGACTTAGTGACTAAACAGCAACAACAATTTCATATACATATACATATATATATATGCAGCCATTGAATTGATGAATTTTCCCTTTATTTTTAAGAGTTTCTTCTTGTTATCTGACTATTCCATTCTTATAAAGTTCTGTACTTATTTTAGAAATAAGGTGTCTTATCTAAGAATATTGATTTTTGCATGTACCTCCATGTTATGGTTTTAAAATATGTCCATAAAACCTTTTCCAGTCTGTCCCTCAAAAGATAGAGACTCATTCCTCTCCCTTTGAGTAAAGGCTAAATTTAGCAACTCAGTTCTAAGGAGTAGAATATAGCAGAGGTTGTCACCAGTAAAAGGCAATTTAAACAGCTTAAACTCTAGAAATACAAATGTATATTTCCTCAAATCACATTTATCTGTACTAATAAGTTGTGGAATAACTTCTCCCCAAAGATGCTTGAGAACAAGTTCATTTTAAATAGAAGTTGAAACATTTTAGAAAGATAATATGGCATTTGAAAACACAAGAGCAAGTTACTTTAACTGTGAGCTTAAATTCCACAACCTATTCAAGGTAGCTTTTCTACGTTGAGGTAAATTAAGCATTTCTTTTCCAGCAAAGCAAGACTTGTCACAAAGGACAAGACAGAAAAGAGATAACATGCTCACTTTGTGGGATATGTAATTCCATACTGAATGGACAAAGATTGCTGGCTGACACTGGAACAATCCAAACCTGATGATAAAAACAGAGTGGAAGCAATCTATCCTAAGACTTCATCCATAATAGGATAAATAGGAAACTTTGTTAACTTAGTGGCACAAATTACTAGTTCCTGATTCTAGGGATATTAACACAAAAGGTGTTTTGTTTGTTTTTTAATATTTGGCTGTGTCGGAAACTAAGCAAGATTCTAGAGATATAGCAGTGAGCAGAAAATAGACATGGGACCCGATTGGAAGCATATTTTCTTGGGAAAGATAGAAACATTAATCAGATAGTCACATGAATAATTGCTTGAGTCAGCATTTCCCCAACTTTGGAACACAGAATTTATTAAAAATGAAAATGTATTGATGCAACACCAGTAAACGATCATAAGATATAATGTGCACATGAATGAGAATAGACAGAAGAAGCGGTCTCACAGATTACTTAATTACTCTGAGGAGGGATAACAGTTCGATTCGTTGGGGGCTTTTTTATTCTATAACAGAAAACAATGAAAATTAGAGAGAAATAGTTTTTTTAAAAACCAGAATAAACAAAATAACTCACTCTCACAATATATGTAAAAAATAAGACACTGTAGGCCAGTAAAGACAAAATAGACCACATACATCAATGTGATAGTTAGTTTGTAAATGCTGCCTATGCATCAATGCGCAAACTGAATGTCATTTATACACACATCAGGTGATCAGTCATGCAACATCTTGACATTCTTCATGATCATACCCCATTTCTTAAAAGGCAGACCACAGCATAGAAAAGAAAACAGAGATATAAATATTCTTAACATTTTTCACACATACAATTTTAAAACGCTCCTTTATAAGGAAAATCTATTCCATGCATCACTTTTCCTTTCTTATGGGCACGCCCTCTCACCGAGTACATGTGGGGATACTCTGTATAAGCTCCCATGAGGAAATATCCGGCCGAACATATTTTAACTCTTTATAGAATAAGATAATAGGCAGTTAAGAATAGGAATGAACTTCAGGGATCATCTTATTAAAAACTATAATATTGGGTTGGCCATCACATCGTATGGAAAAATCAAAATGAACATTTTCTCCAACCCGTTAGTATAAAACTACTTTTCTTGGGGGTGAGAGGTGCTGCCTCATGCAGCATGTGGGATCTTACTTTCTGATCAGGGATCAAACAACTTCCTCTGCATTGGAAGCACAGAGTCTTAACCCCTGGATCATTAGGGAAATCCTCAACTCAATACTATAAAAGGAGAAATTAATTTTTTTTCAGAAAATTATAGTATTTTAGAAATGAGATATATTACTGGATATCTTGTTGAAATTGTTGTTCAGTTGCTAAGTTCTGTCTGACTTTCTGACCCCATGGGCTGCAACACACTAGGCTTCCCTGTCCTTCACTGTCTCCCAGAGTTTGCACAAACTAATGTCCATCATATCGGTGATGCCGTCCAACCATATCATCCTCTGTCGCCTGCTTCTCCTCTTGCCCTCAGTCTTTCCCAACATCAGAGTCTTTGCCAATGAGTCCACTCTTTGCATCAGGGGGCCAAAGTATTGGAGCTTAAGTATCAGTCCTTCCAATGAATATTCAGGACAGATTTCCTATAGGATTGACTGATTTCATCTCTCTGCTGTCCAAGGAACTCTCATGAGTCCCTCCAGCACCATAGTTTGAAAGCATCAATTCTTTGGTGCTCAGCCTTCTTTATGGTCCAAACTTATCTTTGGGATGGGAATGAAAGCTGACCATTTCTGTTCCAGAAACCAGTACTCGAGAAACCAAGCCCCACACTCAGAGAGTTGGAGGACTCAGGTTTATTATGCCAGTGGGCACAGAGGAGTTAACACTCCAAGCTCTGAGCCCCGACCAGAGGGATTACAGAATTTTTATAGACAGACTGTAGTGGGCAACACTAGCTGTTAATAGGCTGTTTTATACTAAGGGGTTTCATGTGCACAGGAACAGGAGTGAAGATGGGGAGAGGGACACCTGGCCTGGACAGGCATGATTAAGCAGGTTTGCAGGGGCTGGGCAATTGCAAAGAGCAGGACAAGGGTAAGAGAGAAACTCCAGGTCCAAGTATTACAAGTCCCCACTTTCTGAGACTATATGATCTATGTGATCTAGACTTTGCAAGGGGCAAGCTGAGTTACAGAGGCACAAGGAGAAGGAGATTATGTAAAATTTTAACTTTTCTTCTTCATTTCCAGTCCTGTAGCCACTGCTGAGTTTTCCAAGTTTGCAGCACTTTCACACCATCATCTTTCAGCATTATAAATAGCTCAGATGGAATTCCATCACCTCCACTAGCTTTGTTCATAACAATGCTTTCTAAGACCCACTTGAATTCACACTTCAGGATGTCTGGCTCTAAGTGAGTGACCACACTATCATTATCTGGGTCATTAAGACCTTTTTAATATAATTATTCTGTGTATTCTTGCCACCTCCTTTTAATCTCTTGCTTCTGTTAGGTCCTTGTCATTTCTGTCCTTTATTGTGCCCATCTTAGCATGAAATGTTCCCTTAATATCTCTAATTTTCCCGAAGAGATCTCTAATGTTTCTCATTCTATTGTTTTCCTCTATTTCTTTGCATTCATCATTGTTCTTATCTCTCCTTTCTGTTCTCTGGAACTCTGAATTCAGGTAGGTATGTCTTTCCCCTTCTCCTTTGCCTTTCTCTTCTCTTCTTTTCTCAGCTACTTTTAAGGCCTCCTTAGACAACCACTTTGCCTTCTTGCATTTCTTTGTCATTGGGATGGACTACACGAAATTTCTACCCAGCACGCTCATAGTGTCTGTCTTGAAGTCTTCGCTATTATATGCATTGCTATATTTGTTTACTCAGTAAATGTCATATGGATGGACTGTTTTTGTTATGCTAGTGATAATTGAAAAACCTCAGAAAACATGGTTTTGTAAGAACTCAAATAACTGCAATTTAATAAGAGATCATGGGCTTCCCAGGTAGGGCTAGTGGTAAAGAACCCATTTGTCAATGCAGGAGATATAAAAGATGCAGGTTCAATTTCTGGGTTAGGAAGATCCCCTGGAGAAGGAAATGGCACTCCACTCTAGTATTTTTGCCTGAAGAATCCCAGGGGCAGAGGAGCCTAGTGGGCTGCAGTCCATAGAGCCACAAAGAATCAGACATGACTGAAGTGACTTAGCATGCACACACACAATAAAGGCTCATAACAGCAGTCAAGTCACACTTGACACATGCCACCAGTTTGGCAGTTTCTTATACACGTAAACATACAAGTGCCATGATTCAGAAGTTACTCCTGTGTTTTACTCTAGAAAAATATAAACATATGGTCATACAAGAACTTGTACATGCCTGTCTATAAGAGCTCATTGAGAACTTCCAGAAACTAGAAACACCTCAAACAGCCTCCAGTGGATAAATTAACACACTGAGGGGCATCTATAGAGAAAGGCAGTGATGTCCAGCTGCTAACCCCCTGATGAACCTAAGTGAAGAATCCAGCCTCAGAAGGCTGCAGGATTCCATTCACTTGACACTTCAGAAAATGAAAAACTGTAGCTCGTAAAAATTAATAAAGGATTACTAGAAGCAGGAAGTAAAGAGGATTTGATTATAAGAGAGCAGCACAAGGAAAATTTTTTTTGATCGATAGATCTTCTTTGATTGTGGTAGTGGCTTCAAGAATCTATGCACGTTTTAAAAGTCATAGAACTGTTCATAAAGAAGTTCATTTTACAGTATGAGTATGAAGCGTTAGTCACCCAGTCATGTCCAACTCTTTGTGACCCTATAGACTGTAGCCCACCTGGCTCCTCTGTCCATGGTATTCTCTAGGCAAGAATACTGGAGTGGGTTGCCATTTCTTTCTTCAAGAGAATATTCCCAACCCAGGGATCCAACCTGGGTCTCCTACACTGCAGGTAGATTCTTTACCATCTGAACCACCAGGGATTCCCAATTTTATTTTATTTTTTTACAGTATATTTCTTTAAAAAGTAACATTACAATCTCTTTAATGATTGCAACTCTTATTTAAATCTCTGGCAAAACCAAAAACAGTGAATATGCTGCTCAACACAATTTCACTGGTTTCTTTTAAAATTCTGGATAGATAATCATGTGAAAATTAAAGCAATTTATGACAATAAAATACATATGAATATTTTAGCAGTGTATCAAGAAAATCACATCTAGTTAAATTCATAACAAAAATCATTTAACATGTATTACTGTTGTGAACCATTGCTATTGGGTTGCATGGTATGCCATCTGTTTAAATCAGTATAATTAATATTACTTTTATAGTCAACCCATTTTAAATATTTCACTAATATCTACAACTATTGTCAATGTTTTTCATCCTTATGCTCGTCAAACACAAAAGTCTTGTACATAGCTCCTATTTTGGGGCCTTAGTCACAAGAGAAAGAATTGTTTGGAAATGACATAATTGAAGTACTGAACCACTCAAGAGAAATTCTGGAAGACTTCTAAGAAATAACTCACAGTGATTTATTGCATACCTATTGTATACAGTGTTGTGTGCTGGAAACATTGGGAATACAAGTGCAAATAATCCAAGGTCTCTGACCCTCGAAGAGATTCACAAAAGAGTAAGAAGGACAGAACCCATGAAATGGCAAATGCAAATTTGTAAACTCTATAAAGTGTTAGGTGAAATGCAAATAATCCAAAGTAGTCTTTCGTACATGAGATGAACAAAATAATCACAAAATGTGTTAGGTTTTTACAGGAGGAGAAGATTTTTACCAAGTCAATGGACACGAGTTTGGGTAAACTCCGGGAGTTGGTGATGGACAGAGAGGCTGGGTGTGCTGCAGTCCATGGGGTCGCAAAGAGTAGGACACAACTGAGCGACTGAACTGAACTGAACTGAGGCCCTTGTTAGGAAGCTAGCACTTGGGTAGCACAACAAATTAGAGACTAGAATGTATTAAGACTGAGCAATGGACTTGGGATGTCAATAGCTGAGTGAGGTGATGGGACCAGTAGCTAAAAAGATGAGAAATGTGGTTGGGACAGGTTGAGTTTGCAACATGGGTTAGATGAAGACGCCTATTGGGGGAAAAATGACATAGACGAAATTTTCAAGAAAATGGATAGAATGAGAAGGAAGAAGGATCATGAGCAAACATTTAAATCATGTGGGCCAGTCCAGGTTTGACGCATGAGACAGGGTGCTCAGGGCTGGTGCACTGGGATGACCCTGAGGGATGGGATGGAGAGGGAGGTGGAAGGGGGGTTCAGGATGGGGAACACATGTAAAATTGAATTAATTTATTTTAAAAATTAAAAAAAAAAGTCATGTGGGTTTGAGGGCTAGGCTGAGCAATGGCTGGAGAGGTGGGAAAGAAGACCATATTCAACCCTAAAGGACCCTTGTGACTTACTTTTCATAGGCTAGTGTTAATGGAAGCCAAAGTTCAGATAAATAAAGACACAGTGAGAGACAAGAAAGCAAAAACGTAAAGTAAAGATATTTTAGGTTTAAACACCAAGTGTGAAAAGTTTGGCAAAACCTGATTATCTAAGACATGAATTAGCCTCGAAGAATGGTATGATCTCAACAGGCATCTGGATTATGTATCAAATTGCCCCCATTTCTTCTTGGAAAAAAATATCTGTTTGTGCATCACCCCAGTCTACAGCCATTAAATCAATACCTGTAATTGTGTCTGGACAACACCAGAACCCAGGAGGTCATGGAAGAGGCATGATTCTTCTGATGATTTGCAGTCTTTTGGGGAAAAACACTGTAAAGAGAAAAGTTGTAAGCAAGATTTCCCTCCAGCTATGAATGATAGGGTTAGGGACAGAATGAAGAAACAAACCAGGTGAGTAAATAGTTAATCCCACTATTAATCCCACTAGTTAATCCCACTAGTTGTAAGTAGAAAAATATGAGAGATTCCTGTAAGTTAATGATTACTTGAGAAATCAGGTTTGCTTAACCACAAAACTAAGCAGGCTTATTTAGCAAAAAAACATGCAACAGAATCACAGGACATGCCCCCAAGTCAATAAAACAATAGTGGCAATGGCGGCATCCTACCCAGTGAGCTCAGTAACTTAGTGATCCCTAGGACATGCTTTCTACACACATAAAAAAACAGTAATTTGTGGACCCAGCCTCACCCGCACAGACAAGAGAACTCCCCTGCTCAACCTGGAGAAGGAGTTAATGATGAAAACTTGATGTCTACTCAAGAAAGACAAAGACGTTCTTCTCCCTTCCCCATTTCACCTTTGAGTATAAAGCTATAGACCAATAAGTTCTCAGTTGTAAGCCTCACAAGTGTCCTGTCCTGATAAATCACTTCTTATTTACTACTTTGTTCTTGCTGAATTCTTCTCAGGACATAAAGGACTAAGGTACTGGAGCTCTTTGGAGCCCTGAAATGATACCATTTGGTTTCATGAGCAATTTCTCCATGTTGCATTAAGGCATTCAGCTCACGAGCAGACAATTCAAATGACTTGAGTTCCCAGTATATCTCATTGTGCAGGCATGAGGGGATACAAAGTAATAACCTCTTTGTCAGATCTTGATTTTCCTTTTGTCTTTTGGAGCACATGGCTATCCCATCCATTACTGATACCAGCAAGGTTTTCTGAAGTATTCTCAAGGTTCGGAGTTCTGAATCTATTCTCACAAGGTGTGTCTTGTTTGCTATGACCTGCTGTCTAATCAATAAGGATAGAAGTACTCATCATGTCTGGGGGAATTATGGGTGAACAAGGCAGACTGGAGAAATTGGAATAGGCATCTCTCTAGAGGCTCATGTTTCTTCTTGTTCCCCCCAGTGATCACATGTGATAGTGGATGCATGGGATGGAGTATGACAGTTCTTATCCAAGAAAACACATAACAAAATTTTTTTGCTTCCTAGCCTCTTTTTCCAGAACTTGATTACTCCAAGATAGTAAAATAGCCTCATGGAGACAAGCTAAGTGGGTTGTGCTGGTATATATTTTTGTTTCATTTTACTTAAGTTTTATTCTACTACTGCGGAAGACCTGGCTTGAGGGTATTGGATAAATACTAAATAATAATCAGGCTGAGGAAAAGAAATGGATTTCCCAGCATCGTGGGTATAAAGAGAACAGGCTTAATTATTGATTCTCATTCCTGCCTTGTTCACACCTCTGCTCACAGTCAAATAACTTATGGGAGAAAATAGTTCAGAATCTAGTAAAGCAGAAACTATTCTGAGGCTGTTGTAGTGTCAATTCCATCTTTCCTTTAATTTGGAAATGCATTTCTATGCCATTGTACTAGATCAATAAAGAAAATACAGGAAGAAAGTTTACCGATGTGTATAGTCTAGTGGCTGAAGTTGTGGCTTGTCAGATGGGAGATCAAGCATAGGAAGAAGGCCTGGCCCATTGGGAGTTCTGAAGTCATCTGCCCTAGCTGCCAATTAGAAACCTTAAGGAAATCTTTGGGGCAATAGCATGGCATGGGTTTTTCTTTGGCATTTTGTAACTGTGAGTTTGAGTCACTCTAGCTTTTACTAAGGGTATCACATTAAAAATGAATGTCTTTCCAATTTATGAAAGTTCCAAAACACCTCATGGTGTGCAAGGGTCAAATATTCAATGAGCTAATTTAGATGGAAAAACATGTCTGTCCAATAGGCATAATACCTTTGTCACTTGCAGCATGAACTAGTTTAAGCTTTTCAGTGAAATAATAAAAATAAAAACCCTGCATCACATGAATAACAGAGCCATGTCTGTAATTGCTTCACAAGCTTGACTTCCAAGATGTTTCTACTGAAGCAGAGTGAAAAAGAAATTGTGGCAATTGTACGTTCAATCTAGATGTCGGCTGAGGTCATTCTGTCCTTTGAGACTTACATAAAATTAACTTCAACCACTATTCTCATCTTTAATAAGAAACTCAATATCTTTGCTAATATTTTTGCACGTCTTAAATGTATCTTCTCATGGCTATCTGTATTTTTAATTAACTATTCCCATTGAACTTGTACTTCCCCTCCCATAGCTCTTCTCTTCTTGTTGTCCGGTGCTAACTCATGCGGTGACCCAAGGACAAAAGAGCAAATCAAATCAAGGAGGGTCTTGGAATGCAGGAATGGAAAAACCAGAGCTTTATCATCCTTCCCTCCCCCATGTTGTCACTGTTAACGGATTTCAGGTTCTCCTGAGCAGTTTAACCTGTCTCCCCTCCTACCCCATAGGGAGAAGGTATTTGCCTTACTCTTCCCCCTATCCAGTATACGTGCCTCATCCAATCAGCAAATGACCCAAAAGACCCCTATCCCACCCCTTGCATGCTGGGTATAAAAGTGGAATAAGGACCCCTGTTCAACGTCAGTTCTCCCTTGAGCTGGCCTGCTGTTTTAACAGCATCTCCTACTCTAATAAACTTTATTTACTTTTCACTGCAGCCATGAAATTGAAAGACGCTTGCTCCTTGGAAGAAAAGTTATGCCCAACCTACACAGCATATTAAAAAGCAGAGACAATACTTTGCCAACAAAGATCTCTCTAGTCAAAGCTATGGTTTTTCCAGTAGTCATGTATGGATGTGAGAGCTAGACTACAAAGAAGCTGAGCACTGAAGAACTGATGCTTTTGAACTGTGGTGTTGGAGAAGACTCCTGAGAGTCCCTTGGACAGCAAGGAGATCCAACCAGTCCATCCTAAAGGAAATCAGTCTTGAATATTCATTGGAAGGACTGATGCTGAAGCTGAAACTCTAATACTTTGGCCACCTGATGCAAAGAGATGACTTATTTGAAAAGACCCTGATGCTGGGAAAGATTGAAGGCAGGAAGAGAAGGGGATGACAGAGGATAAGATGGTTGGATGGCATCACCAACTCAATGGACATGAGTTTGAGTGAACTCTGGGAGTTGGTGATGGACAGGGAGGCCTGGTGTGCTGCAGTCCATGGAGTGGCAAAGAGTCGGACATGACTGAATGGAACTGAAAACTCTTTCTCATGTCTGGAAATTTTTTTCCAACCCTTGCCCGGACCATGACAATTGACATCCAGCACAGTCCCTTTGTTTCCTGAAACTCTATTCTTAGAAGACATTTTCATGTAGTGAATGGCTATTACATTGCAACAATATACAGAGTTATTTTTTTTTCCAATTTCCCATTTTTTATTATTCACTTGAAAATGTTTCCCAATCTCCATTGTGAAATCTTCAGGCAATGGTTTATGAAGAATATTTCATTTTTTAAAATTTATTTTTAATTGGAGTATAATTGTTTTACAGTATTTGTGTTGGTTTCTGCCATATAATGATGTGAATTAGTCATAAGTATCCCATGGACGGAGGAGCCTGGTAGGCTGCAGTCCATGGGGTCGCTGGGAGTTGAACATGACTGAGTGCCTTCACTTTCTCTTTTCACTTTCATGCATTGGAGAAGGAAATGGCAACCCACTCCAGTGTTCTTGCCTGGAGAATCCCAGGGATGGTGGAGCCTTATGGGCTGCCATCTATGGGGTTGCACAGAATCGGACACGACTGAAGTGACTTAGCATAGCATACTAATGTATATGTATATGTCATCCCACCACTGCAGGCTGTCACAGAGCACCAGTTTGAGCTCCCTGTGTTAGAATTACTTTTTAAATGAATTTTGCTGAAATTGCTCCAGTCACCCTTGCCACCAGGAAATTCTCATTGTCCAGCATTTCTTCATGGAATTCTTCCCAAATACACCTGAACTCCTCTCAAGTTTCCTGTCTCCTGTTCTCAGAACTCTTCCCCTCTTTTAACTTCTTGTTTCTTCATGCATTCAAAACAATTTAACTGCCCCTTTATTTCATGGCCTTCTTCCAGCATTTCATATTCTTAGAGCTTCTTTCACACATATGAGCAAGGCATTTTGCTTAACAGAAGAACAGAAGGCCATTCCCTTAAGAAAGAGTCATTCCATTCCCCTAGGAGACAAAGTAGCAGTTATTTATTGTGCTTTTTAAATTTTGTTCTATATTACATATAAGTAAAGCAGGCCACATAATCAAGAATACATTTATGTTTAGATATGTTACAGGAAAGAATCCGTTGTTTTTTTTTTTTTTTTTTTTTACTTTAACCTTTGCTTCCTATTGCTTTTGTTCACTAAAAGGATACTATCCATGCATAATGGCCTGCCTTAGGGAACCCTGCTCCTCTGCCCAAATATTAAACCAAAGTGCATTTGTTCAGGGAAATTTTCTAATACTGTCCACCTGGAGATTGCTGCAAGGGAAAAAAAAAAAAAACAAACATATCCCCTCCCAAAGACTGGCCTTTGTAGGAGATATTTGCAAGGTTAATGGCCTTTTTACTGTATTTCCTCACCTCCTCCTGCTCAGTGTACTGTAAAAGAACCTGGCATCCATACTCCAATATGAGTATTTTGAGACTTTAGTTTGCCATCTTCTCAGGCTGCCAGCTTTCTGAATAAAGTCCTTGCCTCAACACGCCATCGCCTGACTTATTGGCCTGTCATGGGGGCAGCAAAGTGAACGTGGACTCAATAATAGATATTTTGGGGCATTAAGGTAGTGTCAATTAATGAATGATGCTCTAACTCTTCTTTGTATATGTCATGCTTATGCCCAGCATCAGAGAGCCAACTGTGGTTACTTGACCCATGAAAATGATACTGAATTTGATGTGAGTTCCTATTAAATACTAACTAAGAAACATGTGATTCTTTCTGAAAAGACAAGATTTTAAAAAGCATTTATATGGGGTATAATAGGGCACAGAGTTTTAATATGCTAGAAAAAGAGAATATGCCTCACTCCACCTAATATGTTTATGGTTATAAGGGATAAGGATATGGTCATTGGGATAAGGACCTTAAGAAATATTCCAGCCTCTGCCTCAGCCTCATTCCATAAAATAAGACTGCTAGCTAACAAATCATAATAAACTCTTAGTACTTGAAGAGGGCTTAGAGGATATCAAATATTGTCTTTCATTGGATTCCTTATAAAATATTTTATGAATTTTTACTAGCAGAATGACAACAGTATATTTGGAGAACATTAAATATTAAAAAAGAAAGTAAGGTGTCCATGGGGCTTCCTAGGTGGCTCGATGGTATAGAATCCATCTGCCAACGCAGATGCCACAGAAGACGTGATTCGATCCCTAAGTGGGGAAGATTCCCTAGAGAATTGCATGGCAACCTACTCCATTATCCTTGCCTGGAAAAAATCCCTTGGACAGAGGAGCCTGGCAGACTACAGTCCATGGGGACACAAAGAGTAGGACACGACTTAGGGCTGAGCACACACACAAATGTGTGTGATTAGACAGGGAAATGTCTTTCACATATAAGCTCAACAAACAAGTGTCAATTTCTGCCGACTCTTCTCCTTACCTCTTACTGAGATGAAAATTCTTTTAAACTTCCACTCACTGGACATGGTTCTGCTGCTGCTAAGTCACTTCAGTTGTGTCCGACTCTGTGTGACCCCATAGACGGCAGCCCACCAGGCTCCCCTGTCCTTGGGATTCTCCAGGCAAGAACACTGGAGTGGGTGGACACGGTTCTACCTAATAACAAGAAAGGATAACTTTGGTTTCCCATTCCACACGAGAACATTTCAGATACTTACAGGTAACTACATTTCTTTCTCTTTTATAGTTCTTTCAACATGATTCTACACCCTCACTGTACTAAATTTCCAACTCTAACAGGGTTCTTTAGTTCGTAGGATTTTTAAAGGAGATAAGCTCCAAATTTTGTCCTCCTGGCACACAGTACAGTGAGGATAGCCTTTATTCTGTCCTGACAATCACTGTTAGCACAGCCCAGGTCTCCATTTATCTTTAGAGCAGCCACATCACACCATCAACCTCATCCCAACAGTTAAAGCCTTCAAACATATAGGTATGTATAGATTCATTTTTTTTTTCTTTCTTTCTTTCTGATGGATTTTCATGAATCCCTGTTTTCCCCATTCTGCATTTAATGCATCACTTTTTTTAAGTACATGGCTTCCCTAATAGCTCAGTTGGTTAAAAAAAAAAAAATCCTCCTGCAATGCAGGAGACCCCAGTTCAATTCCTGGGTCAGAAGATACCCTGAAGAAGGGATAGGCTACCCACTCCAGTATTCTCGGTGAAGAAGTCTTTGGGCCTAGGAAAGAAAACAACAGTCTCAAAGGCCCTTGCTGAATTATCTAACTTCTGGGAAAACAAAAACGAACTTTAGGTTCCCCCTGATGCTCAGGGAGGGTTGTATCTACCTGGGACTTATCACCCCCTGCCCAGAAACCTCCCACCCCCTACATCTGCCTAGGACATATTACCCCCTACCCAAAACCTCCCACCCCCGTTCAACTACAAATGCCATCTCATCTAAAAACTACCCAAAATGTCCTGCCTGACTAATGTTTCCCTTATCGCTTCCACAAACCTTCTTTCATTATTTTTTTTTTTGGCAATACTCCACTTCCTTATTTATTTATTTTTTCATTTCTTATATGATATTATACATGTTTTAATGCCATTCTCCCAAATCATCCTCCCTCCCTCTCCCACAGGGTCCAAAAGACTGTTCTATACATCTGTGATCTGTGTCTCTTTTGCTGTCTCACATACAGGGTTGTCCTTACCATCTTTCTAAATTCCATATATATGCTGTATTGGTGTTTTTCTTTCTGGCTTACTTCACTCTGTATAATCGGCTCCAGTTTCATCTACCTCATTAGAACTGATTCAAATGTATTCTTTTTAATGGCTGAGTAATACTCCATTGTGTATATGTACCACAGCTTTCTTATCCATTCATCTGCTGATGAACATCTAGGTTGCTTCCACATTAACAAATTGAAAAATAAAAACCATATGATTATCTCAATAGATTCAAAACTTTCTTTAAATATGAAACCTCCCTGATCCCTCTCTTGCTCAGCCTGGTCATTAAATCAACTGTTGCCCCTCCTTGCTTGAATAAAGGTAACCTACCTCCATTTAGGTAGTCTCTCCTTTTCTGCCTCAGCCCAAACTATACCTTACACTTGAACTTCCTTTGTGGTTCAGCTGGTAAAGACTATGCCTGCAATGCTGGAGACCCTGGTTCAGTTTCTGGGTTGGGAAGATCCCCTGGAGAAAGCAAAGTATTTCTTTCCTGAAAGTATTCTGGCCTGAAGAATCCCATGGACCTATAGTCCAAGGGGTCACAAAGAGTTAGACACAAATGAGTGATTTTCACTTTCACTTCTTTTAAGTACAAGAATATATACATATAAAACTTCTTCTAGACTTTTTGAAAATTGCCTAAGTCCAATCTGTCAAAGCATTTTAGACGTCTAATTCTTATCCACAATATGATTTAATCCAACTCTGATTTATCTAACTCTATGCTTCTTTTTAAACGTTTTATATGATATCGGTAATAATCAGAATAAACAAGGCAGGGAGCAGGGAAATCTGATAGCAAGCTGTTTCACAATGTACCAGGAGTTGTTCTAATCAGATATGGTGAGAGACATAGACACGGAAATGACTGTCATGAGGGAAGAGGTTATACTCACAGGTTCCTGGAAGGAGGAGGCACAGCACGCCCAGCAGGGCCACACAGGGAAGCACTCAGTATAGAAATGAGGACAGTACACTGCCTCAGTCAGAAGTGAAGAGAAATCACAGGTGAGCCTTTACGGAGGAAGTGCTTTGCATGAGAAGGAATGGGCTGGGCAGTGTAGACAGGGCAGGCAGGGTTGAGACTGGCTCATCTGAATAATTTCCGTGTGCTCTGAGGTAAAGAGGTGGTCTCAAATTGTCTAGTACAGCTCAGATTGTAAAGAATCGGCCTGCAATGCAGGAGACCCAGGCTTGATATCTGGGTTGGGAAGTTCCCTTGGAGAAGGAAATGGCAATGCACTTCAGTATTCTTGCCTGGAGAATCCCATGGACAGAGGAGCCTGGCGGGCTACAGTCCATGATTCTCCAGGCAAGAATACAGAAGTGGGTTGCCATTTTCCAAAGAATCAGACACAACTGAATGACTAATGCACACACACAGTGCTAGGATGATTTTTTAAAGCTTTATTATTATTTTTTTAATGAGGACCATTTTTAAAGCCTTTATTAAATTTGTTACTATATTGCTTCTGTTTCATGTATTTTTGTTTTCTTGGCTGAGAGGCATATGGGGTGTTATTCCTCTGACCAGAGACCGAACCTGCAGCCCCTGCTTTGGAAGCACAGAATCTTAACCACTGGACCACCAGGGAAGTCCCATCAGTGCTGGGTGACTTAAGATAGGAGCATAGTGTACCAGCCTGAAGACACCTGATAAAGAAGGAAGGTGGGAGTGCGAGTTCTGAATTGATGGATCAGTATACAGAATATTTACTATCTCCAGGAGTTAGCTAATCCTAGGAGGGGTAGTCTCCTCCCAGTCAGTCAGGCCTCAGATACCAGATCATCAAGAATACAGAAAATGGAAAAATATGGTTAACACACATGCTATTCTGCTTTATTGACTATGCCAAGGCCTTTGATTGTGTGGATCACAATAAACGGTGGAAAATTCTGAAAGAGATGGGAATACCAGACCACCTGACCTGCCTCTTGAGAAACCTGTATGCAGGTCAGGAAGCCACAGTTAGGACAGGACATGGAACAACAGACTTGTTCCAAACAGGAAAAGGAGTACGTCAAGGCTGTATACTGTCACCCTGCTTATTTAACTTTTATATAAGAGTACATCATGAGAATGCTGGGCTGGATGAAGCACAAGCTGGAATCCAGATTTCGGGGAGAAATATCAATAACCTCAGATATGCAGATGACACCATCCTTATTATGGCAGAAAGTGAAGAAGAACTAAAGAGCCTCTTGATGAAAGTGAAAGAGAAGAGTGAAAAAGTTGGCTTAAAGCTCAACATTCAGAAAACTAAGGTCATGGCATCTGGTCCCACCACTTCATGGGAAATAGATGGGGAAACAGTGGAAACAGTGTCAGACTTTATTTTTCTGGGCTCCAAAACACTGCAGATGGTGATTTCAGCCATGAAATTAAAAGATCCTTATTCCTTGGAAGGAAAGTTATGACCAACCTAGACAGCATATTAAAAAGCAGAGACATTATTTGGTAAACAAAGGTCCGTCTAGTCAAGGCTACAGTTTCTCCAGTGGTCATGTATGGATGTGAGAGTTGGACTATAAAGCGAGCTGAACGCAGAAGAATTGATGCTTTTGAACTGTGGTGTTGGAGAAGACTCTTGAGAGTCCCTTGGAATGCAAGGAGATCCAACCAGTCCATCCTGAGGGAAATTGATCCTGGGTGTTCATTGGAAGGACTGAAGTTAAAGCTGAAACCAGTATTTTGGCCACCTGATGTGAAGAGCTGACTCATTTGAAGAGCCCCTGGTGTTGGGAAAGATTGAAGGCAGGAGGAGAAGGGGATGACAGGGGATGAGTTGGTTGGATCGCATCACGGACTCAATGGACATGAGTCTGGGTAAACTCCGGGAGTTGGTGATGGACAGGGAGGCCTGGCGTGCTGTGGCTCATGGGGTCACAAAGAATCAGACACGACTGAGCGGCTGAACTGAACTCGACAGCAAGGAGATCAAACCTGTCAATCCTAAAGGAAATCAACCCTGAATATTCACGGGAAGGACTGATGCTGAAGCTGAAGCTCCAATACTTTGGCCACCTCATGTGAAGAGCCGACTCATTGGAAAAGACCCTGACGCTGGGAAAGATTGAGGGCAGGAGGAGAAGGGGATGACAGAGCATGAAATGGTTGGATAGTATCACCAATTCAATGGACAGGAGTTTGATGAAACTCTGGAAGATAGTGAAAGACAGGAAAGCCTGACGTGCTGTAGTCCTTGGAGTCGCATAGTTGGACGTGACTTAGTGACTGACCGACAACGACAATAAGCCTCCTTGAAGTAGCCACTAGGTCAACAGCAGCTTCCCTCACATGGTACTGTGCACCACCACCACTCTCTCCAGAACTCTCTATGAATTAGCTTTAATCTTCATTATTTCCACGTAAAGTAACTATCCTTATTAAAAAATGGGCAGAAATTAAGCAGCTTGTCCAAGGTCACAAACGTAGCAGTAGAACTGGTCTTGTCATTCAGAGCTCATCTGGCTCTGATATCTAAGCTCTTTCTTTTGTGCAGCCTCAGTCATGCACAAGCCTGGCTTAAAGTCAAATATTAAAGAAGATAGTCTAGATGAGTTATGTCCAGTCATTTTTTTTTTCTTGGGTTTTTAATGGGATCACATTTAGTGTTTTGCCATCAAATACAATGTTGGCAGTTGATTTCAGATAGATATTCTTTTGCAACAAAGGGTTTAATCTTCTAAATTAAGTTTCATTAATGTGTTTGCTTTTTTTTTTGCAAAAAAATTAAAGAAGCATGTTGATTGTTATCAAATGTTTTACAGCATCTTTTACGATTGTTAAGAGTTTTTTGCATTAGAGGTAGAGATATGGCATGTTATAATATTTCTCCTGATAATACACCAGCCTTTCAGTCTTAGGACAAACCTATTTGGCCATGGTAGATGATTATGTGAAGATATCTTGAATTTGATTTGCTAATCGTTTAAGAGTTTTGCGTCAATTTTTCTCAGTGAATTCAATTATGGGTCTGTTTTCCTTTCTTAATGGGTGGGAGCTTTCTTGTACAGATTGTGGCTTAAGAAAATGAAATAGGTTACACTGTCATTTTCAAAGGCTTAAGATAGTTTATATAGCATGAAAATTATCTCCTCTTTGAAATTTTAATGCTAAAATTATTTAATTATGGATCTGTTTTGAACACGTTTTGGTAATTTCGTTTATATTGTTGTTCAAATCAAATTTTCTACTTTTCCTTAATTTAATTTTGGCCAGTTGATTTTTATCCCTAGGAAATCATCCATTTAATGTAATTTTAAAGTTATCTAGCATATTTTTTGTGTAATATTTCTTTGAATTAAGAAAAAAATTTCTTCTAATTTTAAAATTTTCATTTAAAATCTTTTTGTTTTCTCTTTTCTGTCTTGATGGGGTTTGCTTTTCAGGTATTTTCATTGGTATTGGTGTGTTTTATTTAAAGGAAAAGCTCTTGAATTTACTGAGAAACTGTATTATTTTGTTTTGAATTCATGATAAAACTCTCTTTATACTTACTACATATTTTCCTCCAGTTGCTTAGGTTTGTTTTCTCAATGTCTTTCTAACATATTGACTTTACTAAATTTCTTTATTTTATTATTATTTTAATAATGAAAGCACTTAGGATTATTGCCTCCGAGAATAACTCTGGTTGCCTTGCATTAGAATAATAAGTAATGAGTTGTTCTCTTTAAATTTCTGTTATTTTCTAAATAGCCCATTATTGTAATCTCAATTTCTTTTTTGTCCTAATAGGTTTTTTAAAGAATGCTTTAAATTACCAAATTGCTGGGCTTTATTTTTGTTTATTTTTTAATCTTTGGTTATTAATTTATAGTTTGTTGCAATGTGACCAGGGATAACATTTTCCTGCTCAGTTTCTGATTTGAGGATTTTATTTGTGATCTACAGTCCAATTTTTATAATTGTTCATTAAAGTTTGAAAATAAGAAATATGCTCAGTTCAGTAGATACCAGAATTAAAATTTTTTATAATATTAAAATTGCCTGTGTACTCAAGATATATTTTAATGCTTCTTGTAACAATCCTGTTTCAATCAATTTCTCACGTATTCATTTAGCCAACATTAGTAAGCACCTTCTTTGTTCTAGGTTCCCTTCTCAGCACTGGGAATGCAGCCTTGAAGATAATGTGAGATGACCACTAGGGGCAGGATTCAAAGGCACACTGCCAAAAACAAATGGCTTGGTTATATGCACATGGAGAAGGCAATGGCACCCCACTCCAGTACTCTTGCCAGGAAAATTCCATGGGTGGAGGAGCCTGGTAGGCTGCAGTCCATGGGGTCGCTAAGAGTCGGACATGACTGAGCGACTTCACTTTCCCTTTTCACTTTCATACATTGGAGAAGGAAATGGCAACCCACTCCAGTGTTCTTGCCTGGAGAATCCCAGGGACGGGGGAGGCTGGTGGGCTGCCGTCTATGGGGTCGCACAGAGTCAGACACGACTGAAGTGACTTAGCAACTTAGCAAATGCATATAGATGTCTCCCCTTTTAACATAAGTTGAAACATTTCCATAGATACTGTGCTTCCTGCATGCATGGTTGTGTACTTTGATTTTTATCATTTTTCTCTTAATCTTAGTTTGAGTGCATCTCTATTTACTGTGTCTTCAGGGATATCACAGGGGAAGAAACTGGGACTCACAAACAGACATTTTTAAATGGCTTTAATTCCCCTTAATTATTTCTGGCTTATGCTTCATAGTTTCATATTTTTTAAACCCTTTAAGAAGGAAGTTTCAATTGAGCCATTTTATTTTCCCTTTCTCTCTGTATATACAGGAATCATCTTGCTCAAGCAGGTTGCTTGCCCTTCTTTAACGAATACCTGTTGAACAAACTTCAGGGCTCCATCTCTCACTCCAGCCATGGCTGCGGCAACCCATTCCAAGGAGACGTCCTCCAACCTAAACCAAGCACTCCTGTGCTGCGCTCCTCTCACTTCCTGCCCAGGTCCACTCTGGTGACCTGGGTAGCCGGTGTGGCCCTCACTCAGTCTCTACCCAGAAGCACAGGGTCGAATCCTCAAGCACTGAAGGACGAGAACTGGTGGATAACACACCTCACTTTCATTTCTAGATTAGGCAGATATGAGACTCACCTCCAAAAGCTCCTCAGAAGGTTCAGGGGATCCAGCCTACAGTCAGTTTGGGGGTCACTGACTCTATAAGGCATTCTGGTAATGGCTTTCCCTCCTTCCCTGTTTCATTACCCTGCCCCAAAGCCTACTTCTTGTGATCCCCTCTAAACATATTACTGCACCCGAACCTTTATCTAGGACTCTACTTCCTGGGAAACCCAAGCTGCGACACCTCCCTTGCTCATCTTGCTCTGCATGTAGCTTTTAAATCTCTTTATGCTTTTTAAAACATCTTTCTTAGATTTTTGTTTCATTTTAACATTTAGGCTGCCTGCCATTAGTCTTACAACCCCGTGCTGTTCTTCGGTATTCTCTTGATGTTTATCCTTCTCCTTCAATATTTAATAGCTGTCCTTTTAAAATACAAACTTGACTTTCAGTGACATTAGTACCGTTAGATGTATATCTTTTTTCTTTATCATTAAAAAAATTTCTGATTAGATGCAATTTTTCTTGATCTATATTTTTTTTCACCATCCTCTCTCTCCTAAGCTGTGTTATCTTTCAAGCCTCTTTCCTTAGGATCACACACCCACACACATTCTGATTATTTTTAACTTTGTGGTTCTGAAGTCATGTCTGTGACTTTCGAGGTTTTTGTGAACATCACAAGATTGCTTTTTCCAAACATTCTACGGTGACCAGATTGCCTCAATGGTCAGAATTAAACCAGTGCAGCCATTTCTTCTTTATGACTCTCTTTACCGCTTTAAATACATGATAAGAGCAACTCATGTCATGGCTTTAACAGGTTGTTCCACTTTTAGAAGATTCAGATATGCAAGGGCTGCCTGGATGGTCAGAACATTCCATGATGTCAGTATCTTTCCCCTGAAGTTTTGCACTATGTTTAAGGTGCACTTTTAAGGTGCATTTTTATGGTGCTTTTATATGGTGGGTTTAAAGAGGCTGCAGCATTGCTCTGCCATTACGACACTTTTATCTATTTCTGCTTTTATTCCACATTCAAGTATGTGCCATCATGTTCCAACCTTAGGGGAAAGATCTCTACTGATATGTGTATCTTGTGCTTAGGCGCTCAGTCGTGTCTGACTCTTTGTGACCCCATGGACAGCTCCTGACAGTCTCTGTCCAATTGAATTCTCCAGGCAAGAATACTTGAGTGGGTTGCCTTTTCCTTCTCCAATGTCTATCTTAACATGGTCCTATTCTTCTGCTATTTCTATTAGATTAGTTTTGCTGACACAAGTATTCTCCTCTATTACCACACTCTGTGTGTGTGTGTGCATGCACACTCCATCCCTCAGTCCTATCCAACTCTTTGGGACTCCACAGACTATAGCTCTCCATGCTCCTCTGTCCGTGGGATTCTCCAAGCAAGAATATTGTAGTGGGTTGCCATTTCCTCCTCTAGGGGATCTTCCTAACCCAGGGATCGAAACTGTGTCTCCTATGTCTCCTGCATTGGCAAGTGGATTCTTTACCACTGAGCCATCTGGGAAGCCCATTACTTCACTGTAGCCAGTTCAAATTTTATATAGATACACACACATATGTAAATGTATATGTGCTAAGTTGCTTCAGTGTGTCTGACTCTTTGTGACCCTATGGATTGTAACCCACCAGGCTCCTCTGTCCATGGTATTTTCCAGGTGAGAATACTGGAGTGGGTTTCCATTTCCTATGTCACTTTGTGTTGAAATATACAGCCACATTTTATTTATTGACAATGGTTGGTGTCTGACCTAGAGATCTCTGAGGTCCACCGCTGCTGTTCCTAGTGCAGTCATTATTTTCTCATTGTTCCCAACCCCCTGCACCTCTTTTGCTCTCCATGGTGTTAATTTTGCAGCTTAATCTAGGCTTTCCTCTGCCTTTTCATAAAATGTTTATTTTTGCTATTTTGATCACAATGATAAGTGTGTTTACATATTCTTCCAGATGTTTGAGCGATGGCCTCCATCATTTCCTCGGAGAACATCATTCTTTTATAATAAGCCATGACACAGAAAACCAATGTTTTCCTTATTATTAGTGCAATCAGAAGATTATTTCTTATATCCTCCTCCTAGTAATAATAAAAAGAACAACTGTAGTTATAAGTAATTGAGTTTCTTTGATGCACTGGGCTTAATGTTTTTTAAGTATATTGTACCTGATTCTCATAACAACCATGAGAGGTGAGGATTCTTGGCCCTTTTCCTAGTTAAGAAGATATGAGACCTAGCAAGTGTCATACTGAGTGAAGTCAGACAGAGATGAAGAATATCATATGACATCCCTTATATGTGGAATCTGAAAAGAAAAAATACAAATGAACTTAATTACAAAACAGAGACTCACAGACTTAGAGAATGAACTTATGGTTCCCGGAGGGACAGGGGAGGGAAGGGATAGTTAGGGAGTTTGGCATGGACATGGACACACTGCTATATTTAAAATGGATAACCAAATAATAAATAAATAAATAAATAAAATGGATAACCAACAAGGACCTACTGTATAGCACATGAGGGAAAAAAAGAGTAAGTTCTTGTAACTCTAAGTGGTGGATCTACCAATTACCCTAAGTTTGTCTGATTCCAAATCTTGGGATCTTTTTTCTACTTCAACATATTTTTTGATGATGCTTCCAAAGATTTTAAGGTCTCGCGGTTGCTATTATCACAGGGAAGATAGGAAAGAAATAATAATAATAATAAAAGCCCTGGTGTTTCCATCTCTCATTAGATATGCAGAGTCAATGAAGACATTTTCTTTTCTTTTAATGTTTATTTGGCTGTACTGGGTCTTATGCAACATGCCAGATCTTTAGTTGCAGCATGTGAGCTCTAGTTCCCTAACCAGGGATTGAACCTGGGCCCCCTGCACTGGGAGCTCAGACTCAGCCACTGGAAGAGAAGTCCCAGCTTGCCCGGTGGTCTGAATGTTTGGTGATACAAATGCACAAGGAAGGCATCCCACTGTGCAGTTCTCAGTGTCATGTGTACACTAGCCATTTCTGTGGCCATTTCTCAGCTTTACACAGCGTGTCCTCTTGTGGGGGTTCCTACACCAGCTCTGTTTCTCTGATAGCACAAGATGCTGCCACTTCTGCAAACACTTCTATTTGCAGAAGAACAGAAGAAGTCTGTAAGACAGACTACCACTTCTGTCCTACATTTCTGTTGGAAAATACCCCCATCACTTAGGTAAACCTTTTGTAGTTGTTGTATTTAGGACCCAGTGATGGATTCATCTCACACACTAGTAAAGTCATGCTCAAAATTCTCCAAGCCAGGCTTCAGCAATACATGAACCGTGAACTTCCTGATGTTCAAGCTGGTTTTAGAAAAGGCAGAGGAATCAGAGATCAAATTGCCAACATCTGCTGGATCATGGAAAAAGCAAGAGAGTTCCAGAAAAACATCTATTTCTGCTTTATTGACTACGCCAAAGCCTTTGACTGTGTGGATCACAATAAACTGTGGAAAATTCTGAAAGAGATGGGAATACCAGACCACCTGATCTGCCTCTTGAGAAATCTGTATGCAGGTCAGGAAGCAACAGTTAGAACTGGACATGGAACAACAGACCGGTTCCAAATAGGAAAAGGAGTACGTCAAGGCTGCATATTGTCACCATGTTTATTTAACTTATATGCAGAGTACATCATGAGAAATGCTGGACTGGAAGAAACACAAGTTGGAATCAAGATTGCCGGGAGAAATATCAATAACCTCAGATATGCAGATGACACCACTCTTATGGCAGAAAGTGAAGAGGGGCTAAAAAGCCTCTTGATGAAAGTGAAAGTGGAGAGTGAAAAGGTTGGCTTAAAGCTCAACATTCAGAAAACGAAGATCATGGCATCTGGTCCCATCACTGCATGGGAAATAGATGGGGAAACAGTGGAAACAGTGTCAGACTTTGTTTTTCTGGGCTCCAAAATCACTGCAGATGGTGACTGCAGCCATGAAATTAAAAGACGCTTGCTCCTTGGAAGGAAAGTTATGACCAACCTAGATAGCATATTCAAAAGCAGAGACATTACTTTACCAACAAAGGTTCGCCTAGTCAAGGCTATGGTCTTTCCTGTGGTCATGTATGGATGTGAGAGCTGGACTGTGAAGAAGGCTGAGCGCCGAAGAATTGATGCTTTTGAACTGTGGTGTTGGAGAAGACTCTTGAGAGTCCCTTGGACTGCAAGGAGATCCAACCAGTCCATTCTGAAGAAGATCAATCCTGGAATTTCTTTAGAAGGAATGATGCTAAAGCTGAAACTCCAGTATTTTGGCCACCTCATGCGAAGAGTTGACTCATTGGAGAAGACTCTGATGCTGGGAGGAATTGAGGGCAGGAGGAGAAGGGGACGACAGAGGATGAGATGGCTGGATGGCATCACTGACTCGATGGATGCGAGTCTGGGTGACCTCCGGGAGCTGGTGATGGACAGGGAGGCCTGGTGTGCTGCGGTTCATGGGGTCGCAAAGAGTCGGACACGACTGAGCGACTGATCTGATCTGATCTGATCTGATGGAAAATTCTGAAAGAGATGGGAATACCAGACCACCTGATCTGCCTCTTGAGAAATCTGTATGCAGGTCAGGAAGCAACAGTTAGAACTGGTCAGGGAACAACAGACTGGTTCCAAATAGGAAAAGGAGTACGTCAAGGCTGCATATTGTCACCATGTTTATTTAACTTATATGCAAAGTACATCATGAGAAACGCTGGACTGGAAGAAACACAAGTTGGAATCAAGATTGCTGGGAGAAATATCAATAACCTCAGATATGCAGATGACACCACCCTTATGGCAGAAAGTGAAGAGGGGCTAAAAAGCCTCTTGATGAAAGTGAAAGTGGAGAGTGAAAATGTTGGCTTAAAGCTCAACATTCAGAAAACGAAGATCATGGCATCTGGTCCCATCACTACATGGGAAATAGATGGAAAAACAGTGGAATCAGTGTCAGACTTTATTTTTATGGGCTCCAAAATCACTGCAGATGGTGACTGCAGCCATGAAATTAAAAGACGCTTACTCCTTGGAAGGAAAGTTATGACCAACCTAGATAGCATATTCAAAAGCAGAGACATTACTTTATCAACAAAGGTTCGCCTAGTCAAGGCTATGGTCTTTCCTGTGGTCATGTATGGATGTGAGAGTTGGACTGTGAAGAAGGCTGAGCGCCGAAGAATTGATGCTTTTGAACTGTGGTGTTGGAAAAGACTGTTGAGAGTCCCTTGGACTGCAAGAAGATCCAACCAGTCCATTCTGAAGGAGATCAGCCCTGGAATTTCTTTGGAAGGAATGATGCTAAAGCTGAAACTCCAGTATTTTGGCCACCTCATGCGAAGAGTTGACTCATTGGAGAAGAGTCTGATGCTGGGAGGGATTGAGGGCAGGAGGAGTAGGGGACAACAGAGGATGAGATGGCTGGATGGCATCACTGACTTGATGGGTGTGAGTCTGAGTGAACTTCGGGAGCTGGTGATGGACAGGGAGGCCTGGCGTGCTGCGGTTCATGGGGTTGCAAAGAGTCGGACACAACTGAGCGACTGATCTGATCTGATAAGAACATATGTGAAACCAAAAATCCATCTAAAAGAAATTTTCCCAAGCCCACATGGTGACTTAGGTGAGAAATCTAAGGCTTAAAGCCAAGTCTTCTAGACATTAAATCCTATGTTTTTTAATCTCTACATCATTATTCCATGAGAAACATATACTTGCAAGTATATTTATTAAAATATGCAAGTGCCTTATTATGAAGCAAACAAAGTTTAAGAGAGAAGTAGGTTTAGAAGAATGTTGGAATGAGATGTGGGGAATTCTACATGGAATTAAACATAGATACGCTGCGAGTGTGATACAAACATTGAGAACTCTGAACAAGAAGGTCCCAAGAGGAAAACAACAGTATCAAAGGAGTAGAAGCTCTTTAAGGACAAAACTAAGCAACTTTACAAATTTGTCTTAGGGTGACATAGGTGCTGCAGAAGACTTTCGAGAGTCCCTTGGACTGCAAGGAAATCAAACCAGTCAACCCTAATGGAAATCAATCCTGAATATTCATTGGAAGGACTGGTGCTGAAGCTGAAACTCCAATATTTGGCCACCTGATGCAAAAAGCTGACTCACTGGAAAAGACCTTGGTGCTAGGAAAGACTGAGGGCAGGAGGAATAGGGGCAACAGAGGATAAGATGGTAGGATGGTATCATGGACTCAATGGACATGAGTTTGAGCAAACTCCAGGAGATAGTGAAGGACAGGGAAGCCTGTTGTGTTACAGTCCATGGGGTCACAAAGAATCAGACATGACTTAGCAACTGAACACACACACACACACACACACACACACACACACACACACACACACACACACACACACACACACACACACACACACACACACACACACACACACACACAGAGGCACATATACTCTTGGAGTTCTTCATGGGCCAATATTCAGTACATTATCCATTATCCAGGAGAGATTTGTCTCTGTTGTTGATGCAATTACATTCCAATCTTTACATATATATATATATAAAACCCAGCTACCACAATTTTTAATAAATATTAATGGATGAGGAGTGGAGAGAGGACTCAAGATAGCAATGGAGTTTGGCCTTGGGATATCATGCAGAACCCACCTCTTTAGTTTAGATATCCCCAGTGGACCAGATACCAGTTTTGCTGCATTGATCCCTGTTTCATAATATAAAATTTAATTATCTCTATTATTTTACAATAAGTTTTTCTGCCTTGGGGCTTCTGGCACAGGGTACAGTTAGTAACAAATCTAATAAATAAAGAAATAAAACACTTCATTTCCTTTTCAGAAGGAAATCGTGCTTTCTCTATATGCCATGGGCTTAGGGGAATTCATTTTAGCTTTTCCTAATATACTCATTCTTGAGCTGAGATGAGGCCGAGGCATTGTCCAGAAGTTTCAGAAAGACTAATCAGAGGCTCTAGGAGTTTAAGCCGTGGGAACCTCCGTGCTCCTTCCTGCAGGGACCTTGGTAAAAAGTCTCATCCCACACATGCTTTCAAGGACTGTTCTTACTCTTTATGTTTTTATTACTGGATTCCCTCTCATTAACATCCTTTAGTCCAAGATGCATAGAATTAAAAGTCCTCTCCTTCACCTGCTTACATTTTGCTTACCAATTGTTTTCTTTTGAACAAAAATTTCACTGGTAGCCAAATTAAGGTTAGCAGATACAAAACAGAATTTGAGAGATTAAAAAAAAAACTTGATTGTGAATTTAACTGAAATCAAACATTGAGCAGATCATGCATAATGGTTTAGTAAGCTGAAGAATAGATGACATATTTTATTATTAAGCCATCTAGACTTTGAAGAATGTGTAATAAAGGGTCCTCCATTCAAATATATATAGTAGGTCTCAAGAGCATGCATTTAATAAGCAATTTATAAGTGCTCAGTCATGTCCAATTCTCTGTGACCCCATGGACTGCAACCCACCAGGTTCCTCTGTCTATGGGATTCTCCAGGCAAGAATACTGGAGTGTGTTGCCATTGCCTTCTCCAGGGGATCTTCCCAAACCAGGGATTGAACCCAGGTCTCCTGCATTTTAGACAGATCCTTCCCTGGTCTGAGTCACCAGGGAAGCCTCTTTTATAAGTATCAGTTCAGTTCAGTCACTCAGTCATGTCTGACTCTTTGCGACCCCATGAATCGCAGCACTCCAGGCCTCCCTGTGCATCACCAACTCCCAGAGTTCACTCAGACTCATGTCCATCAAGTCAGTGATGCCATCCAGCCATCTCACCCTCTGTTGTCCCCTTCTCCTCCTGCCCTCAATCCCTCCCAGCATCAAACTCTTTTCCAATGAGTCAACTCTTCGCATGAGGTGGCCAAAATGCTGGAATTTCAGCTTTAGCATCATTCCTTCCAAAGAAATCCCAGGGCTGATCTCCTTCAGAGTGGACTGGTTGGATCTCCTTGCAGTCCAAGGGACTCTCAAGAGTCTTCTCCAACACCACAGTTCAAAAGCATCAATTCTTCAGCGCTCAGCTTTCTTCACAGTCCAACTCTCACATCCATACATGACCACTGGAAAAACCATAGCCTTAACTAGACAGACCTTTGCTGGCAAAGTAATGTATCTGCTTTTGAATATGCTATCTAGGTTGGTCACAACTTTTCTTCCAAAGAGTAAGCATCTTTTAATTTCATGGCTGCACTCACCATCTGCAGTGATTTTGGAGCCCCCCAAAATAAAGTCTGCCACTGTTTCCACTGTTTTCCCATCTATTTCCCATGAAGTGATGGGACCAGATGCCATGATCTTCATTTTCTGAATGTTGAGTTTTAAGCCAACTTTTTCACTCTCCTCTTTATAAGTATAAATTATGCATAATCACCAGGTCCAGTGCTTTGAGGATACGAAAAGATCTGAGATAAACAGTTTAAAGGACTAGTAAACCAGTAGTAAAAACAAATGTGAGATGCAAAATTATATTACAAGTCAGAATATAGGAATTTCTAAAAAATACAGAAAACTTTAATGTTCTGTCAGAGTATATACTGAATCTGATTGTAAGACTGGAAAGACTGCATGGAAGAGATCGTCTAGGGGAAAAAAATGCTCTACACACATAATACTGATCAAAAAACAATTTCAAAAAGTATATTCAATATAATGTATAAATTTCATACTTTTAAATTAAAAATATATTGCTTATGATATATACATGATGGAATTAGAAAGAAAGTTAAAGGTAGGCTTATCACAAAAATTAAGAAAAAACTATTTTTTACTCTGAGGAAAGGCAACAAAATGTAATTGTGTTTTGCACCCCGAAGTGTCTTCTAGAAAATAGGCAATAGATATGTTTATTCTTTACCAGGTTGTCAGTTGATAGGATTTGCTTGTAAATATTCTTTAAGTTGTATACAATGGCATATATGTCTTACATAAACTTCAGTATTATGATGCACTTCAAAACAAAAAAGTTAAAATGCACACTTATAATTGAATTTTTAAAATAATATTGCAAAAGAGAGAAATGGCTTGCCATTGTAGACATCAAGCTAATTTAGAGCAGTGAGATTGTATTATAATTTGATTAAGCTGTATACAATGAAATGAAGCTGAATTGAAAATAATAAGGTAACCTATTAGTATTTCAGCATGTGGGGGCACTTTAACATCCAAAGTAAGTTAAAGTCAATAGAGAGCTAAAAAATAAAAAGGGAGGGTGTTTCTGAGGCTTTGAGGATGGACAAACTGTATTGATTAGAGGTTTTTTGTTAAACCACAAACACCAGTTCATCACTCTTCCATCTTCCAAAGGTCTAAGTTTTGAAAGAGTTGTCTGTGTTTGGTGTTTCTCATTTCCATCATTGAATCACATAACATGCACTCTTGAGGGCCTTCCTGTAATTCCAGGGTCTCTCTGTTTTTGTTTTTTTTTTTTTTAACCACAGCCAAGCTGGAAATATGACAACAGCCAATCATCTCTTTTTTCCAACCTTCAAACAATAGGATGAAGACATAAGTATGGTCCAAAGCAGTAGCAAGGTGAAAAGTTAGACCTTGATGGTTTAGAATCAACCAGAAGAATACTAATAGTTCTCTACTGGCTCATTCTGTTCCAAACACAGTAGCCTCCTTGCTAGCTCTCAGATACTCCAAACTCTAGCCTCAGTGCCTTTGCACATGATGCCTGGTTCTCCTCTTTCCCTAGATACTCACATAATTCACTTTCTCAATTTACACAGGTCTTTGCTCAAATAGGCACTCATAAGAGAGACCTTCTGAAACTCACTATCTGAACGAGGACTCTATCACTTCCTGTAACTTCTTCTGACTTTTTTCCTTAGGTGACATTTTTACTACCTAATATTTCATATATTTAGGAGTGTTTTGCTATTTGACGTTCACATGCAAATGTAAACTCTATGAGAGGAGGGACATTTTCTCCATTTTCCACTGCTGGGTCTCTGGAATTTGAAACAAGTCTCTGGCATGTAATAGGGTCTAGTAATTTTTGCCAAATAATTATGTTTGTGCTTGAAAGATTTCAATAGATTCAATGTCTCTTGTGCCCAGAGAGTTGGCAGCAAATCTGACAAATAAATCCCATGAATATCCTTATTCTTACTTTCCCTGATGTCCATTAGGGCTGGACTTAATAAATATAATAGCAGAGCTAAAACAAAACCTTCCTTTTTCTCTTCAAGTGAGACTTATAAAGAATCCAGAATTCCTAGTTAATCTGAGAACATCACCTAAGGTGGAAGTTTTCATCATCCTTTTAAAGTTATCCCCAAACAAAGAAAGAAATACAATGAATACAAAGTGAGCTTGCAAAGCATGAGTAACATCAGGATAAGGACCTTCCCAGCCACCCTTCCTACCCTGTCTTCCTTTCAACAAAGTTATCCCTTTAATATAATAATCCTTGTACACTCTGCTACTGATCTGATCTGAACAAGGACCTACCGTATAACACAGGGAACTCTGCTCAGTGTTCTGTGGCAGCCTGGATGGGAGGAGAGTTTGGAGGAGAATGGATACATGTATGTGTATGGCTGAGTCCCTTTCCCTGAAACTTTCACAACATTGTTAATTTTCTATCCTCCAATGTAAAATGAAATGTTTTTTAAAATGCAGTAAAAGATAGGTAAGAGGTATTTTGATTCAGCTGGGCACTGTGAAGCTGTTTCAAGACTCAGATTTAATAAGAAAGACCACTCGAGGGTAGGGGCATCTGCTCAGCAGAAAGGATCTGCTGAGTGTTACTAAAAGGAAGAGAACTGGCAAGGTGGAGAGGAGATGAGAAGATATTAGGGGGAAGGAAGAAGAACATTCAAGGGGTATCTAAGAACCAAGATTACCGAAAGGTGAGTGAAGACCCTCCTGCTTACGGATGCGCCTTTCAACCTTCAGCTCTGCATACAGTAAAGACTCTAGGAGCTGCCCTCCTCCCGGTGCCCCATGCCTGTCTGCTCCTTCACTTCCCACCAGCATCACATATGAGCAACTGATGCATGTGGCTCATTTTCTTTGAGCTTTTATGAGCTTTTGCTTGGTGAGACCATCCCCACTGTGTTCATATTCTGTTTACCTACCATACTACGATGTGATATTGAATTGAAGAGCATTTGAAAAGCTAGATGAAAGGAAATGAAACCTCAATCTTACCTTGAATCACAAATCAGGAGCTGAAATTAGATCCCACCTCCTGCGAAGGGAGAGAGCCTGTGTCACCCCACACACACCAGCCCCCTTGACATATCCAAAGCCTCAAGTCCCTGCCCCCTGGGCTTTGGCACCAGGGGTTCCACGGCTGTACCCAGGATAAAAGTGCTGTCCCCAGTGTGCTCTCGGGCAAAGACAGCCTGCTTTTAATTAGGAGCAGGAGCCGTTGTTAGATTGTATTTTTCTTTCCCTCTTTTATTTTTTTTTTCCCCCTGTGCTTGATGGCATGATGTGTGTTACATATTTAATTAAAGAGGATCTAATGAGTACTTCTAACAGCCCTGGGGTCAGAAGAGCCACTGCAGAGATTTATGCAAATGAGACAGGCTTTATTGCTTCCCCAGTGAGCATCGTGATGTTGTCCAAAATGGCAGAGCCTGTGGGAGTCCATCAGCTTCCAACATCCACAGGAGAACCCCAGGGGAGGCAGGCAGAGAGAGGGTAGTAGAATTTGCAGGCTTGCGTCTGGGTCCAGAAATAAGTCTAAATATATAACAGGGGGATGTCTAAACCTTATGAAGAAAATGTACAAATGAGCCAGTTGGGTCAATGGCTTAGGCCCAAGAGCAACTCAAGGAGGACAAAGACTCTTAGGAACACACCTTTGGGTATAGTAAATTAAATCAGGAAAGAGCAAAGGAAGGAGAGATAAAGCAAAATCTGCTAAGGTGTTTGTACTCCATTTTATGGGAAATGGGCCATTAAATGACTTGATACATACTTTTTTCAATGTGCTGTATTCTTATACCTATCACAGCACTTTTGCTTTATCTGCAGACATATCTAGATCCCTATTAGAAACTTCACTGATACCTTTAGAGAGGGGATCCCTTATCTCCTGCCCCCATGGTTCCTACTAAACCTCCTCTCATATCCTTAAGGTATCCCTCTGTATTACAATTGCCTACTGAGTTTCTGTCTACACTGCCTAATTGAGAGTTGATTGAGTTATGAGGATTTTTTCCATATTATTTTTGTCACTCATGTTTTTATGCTTAGTGTCTAGCAAAGTGCCCAGAATATAGTATGTACTCAATAAGTCATTATTAAGTTAATAAATAAACAAATAAATGAATCAAATATATTCAGTTTGATCTGATGCTAGTCTGAGCATAGTTAATGCATCCAAAGCAAACAAAGACAGACCACCAATTTGTCCTGAAAGTATTAAAGAGTTGTTTAGGTTTTTATTGAAAGTCAGTTCCTTGGACAAATGGCAAATGATGTTATATTGCATATTATACCAGAAGACTTCTTTAAAACCGTCCTTAAACTAAGATATTGAATGAGAAAACTAATGCATTGTCCATGGCTGGATCTCAGTTTTGAAAAAAAGAATCAGCTATTAAAGACATTTCTGAAATAATTGGGGGATAGTTGCTATTAGATGATATTCATAAATCATTTTTATTGGTATGATAATAGAATTGTGTTATGTAGGAGACTGCTTTTGTGGTGACTTTTTAAAGTAGCTACAAAGTTTTTGACTTTGACCCCATGAAAAGGAGATCTCTGCCCCTTGCCCTTGAATATGGGTGTTTGTGCATATGTTGGCCAACAAGGCTCAGCGTAAATGATGCTTCAAGGCTTCCAAGGCTGTTTCATAAAACCCTAAGCAGGTTCCACCTGATTCTCCTGGAATGGCCATACTTATCTTGAGATGCTCGCCATAGAATCCAAGACCCATGCTGTGAGATTCCCAAGCCACGTGGAAGACCATATACGGGACTCCAGTCCACAAGCCCAGCTGAAATAAGATTTGAGTCATTCTTCAGCTTATTTACAGAGGGCTTCCCTGATGGATGAGACTGTGAGGAATCTACCTGCAATGAAGGAGACCCAGGTTCGAGCTCTGGGTTAGGAAGATCCCCTGGAGAAGGGAATGTCTACCCACTCCAGTATTCTTGCCTGGAAAATCCCATTGACAGAAGAGCCTGGTGGGCTACAGTCCATGAGGTCACAAAGATTTGGACACAACTGAATGACTAACACTTTCACTTTTCAGATAATTCCAACCCCCAGTCATTTAAATACTTCTTACTGAAATCCCAGATATTGTGGAGCAGGGGTAAGCCATCTCTCTGTGCATTCCTAACCCATTCCTGAATCCTTGAGTGTAATGACACGATTGCTACATTCGGCCACTAAGTGTGGAGTGCTTTGTTAAGCAGAAATAGTTAACAATTAAACAGCAGCTATCTTTGGTATTTTCTGGAGGTGCATACTAAAAACCTGAGAATGAGGTTCCGCGATATCTTTAACTTACTTTTAAATGGTCCCCTCAAGGTGACTTCCCTGGTGGCTCAGACGGTAAAGCATCTGCCTACAATGCGGGACACTGGGTTCGATCCTTGGGTCGGGAAGCTCCCCTAGAGAAAGAAATGACAACATACTCCAGTACTCTTGTCTGAAAAATCCCATGGATGGAGGATCCTCGTAGGCCCCAGTTCATGGGGTCGCAAAGAGTTGGACATGACTGAGCGACTTCACTTCCAAAGTGTGGACAAAGACAACCATAGAGGTAGACTGGTCACATGCAGTACATCATCGGCAATTGTCAAATACAGATGGCAAGTAGGTGCATTCACTGAGCGGTTTTTCTACTTTTCTATAAACTTTAACATTTGTATAACAAAATTTTATTTTAAAAGTGTTTCTTAACATCGCTTTCTTTCCCCAAAGTTCCAGTCCTCAGCAAAGCCTAAATTTATCACTCACATATCTTTCTGATGGCTCACAAGTCTCTTTATACAACTGTCTTTGAATGGTCCCTGCTTCTGCCTCCTTCTTTCTCATGGTTCCAATGAAGAACACGTAAACCAGTGCCAGTAAAATCACCTATCTCTTCTGAGAGCTGTTGTTTTAGAAGGAAGAAAAGGGGATTAGGATTGTAATAACTAATACTTTAATATGGCTTCTTTCAAATGAATGACATAATTTTAAAAGCTTTAGAAGCTACTAAGCTTAGTAAAAAAAAAAAGAAAAGAATATCTTCATTAAATTTAATATTTATTAGTAAAACAAGGGCAAAAGACTTCCTGCATTCAAAACTTAACATTTCCCAAGCAATGCTATGGATTATTATTCTCATCAACAGAAGGCAGAGCATTTTTCTAACCCATCATAGGGAAAATCAAGCCCCAAAAAGGAACATTAAAAAAAGCTTTGATCAGAAGTGTTTCTGCCTTATCCAGACTGTCAACCCCAGGCTCCCTTTACTGTGTAATTCACTCTCGAAGGTCCAGTGTGAACCCCTCCCTCCTTGCCCAAGTCCTGGTCACTTCCCTGACCATCTGTCCCCTTCTCCTCTTGAAGGTCACTGCTTCCCTGAAGAGGAGCACCAGAGTGAACCTTGGAACCATAATTCTATTGTAGACAAAATTTCTATCTTTGATAGTTTCTTTAAATAATCCTCCCCACCAGTCTACATGAGCAAAATCACTTTTATCCACTTCACTCCTTCCTATACTTCCTTTTCAATAATAATAATAGCAACAATAACAGCAACAGCAACAATATGAAGGCTAATTTTATTAAATGGTTGCTACACAGTGGCTTTCTATTACTCTCATTTTTAAGAGATAAAATATATATATCTTTTAAAAATTTTTATTGAAATACAGCTTACTTACAATTTTGTGTTAGTTTTACACTACACTTATTATTTCAATTAATCTTCACAGCAGTCCCACGGAGTAGATACCATCATTATTGCCATTTTAGAGATGAGAAAACTGAGGCAGGGGATGGTCGAGTAGCTCACCCAGGACCACTGAGTTAGAAATGGACAGAACCAATATAGAAACCAGGGGTTTGACCAAGAACCCCTGCTGTAACCATCATGCATTCTTGTCTCCCCTAGAAGACTTCCAACAAGCTCCATTTCTTCACTCCACTACCCCTAACAGCCAAAACCAGAAGGAGCCTGCTTGTGCACACTGCAGCCTCCAAACCAGCATCCCCTCACCATGCAGAGAAGCCTGCTCGTCCTGGAAGGCCACACCCTACTGTCCTCATTACCGGTATAACGCTAGGACACCTAAGGGTTCCTGGACTTCAATACATGGACACCATTATACTTCTGTATTGCCCCCTGATCCTATACATCAACGTTCATGCTGATGATCTTCTAACCTTAGGATCTTCAGAAACCAGCTAATCTTCTTAACATCTTATAGTCATGTATCATCATCACACAGAACTCACTCTTCCACCTCTAGGGTTTTGAACTTGAAACAGTTCCTTTCTGATTCCTCCATCTTTATCTTCTATTTCCTTTCAGCCTTTGCTTCTACTAAAGCAGCTCTCTGTCTCAGCCCTAGGTCCCAGTAAACAAGCCATTCCTTGTTCCCCTGTAATTCAAAGCTCCATCACTCACTTCTCTTCCTAATCCCCTGTGTTATGCTGAGTCATTGCACCACCGCAGACACCTTGACCTTCTTGTCTTGTTTCTCCTTGACAGTTCTCAACTGTGGGAAACTACCCTCTGCTTTTTCTATTTGTCCTAAATATGAAATACAACTGGTGGGCTTCATAAAAACATGTTTAATCTTTTAAAACCACCAATAATTTTAATTCAAGCCAGTTGTCCTTTTCCTCTCATCTGAAATTTCATCACCTACTTATATTAATATCGAGTCCACATCTCATTTCCCCTAGAAGATGCCTAAATCTCTATTTCCAGACCTACCCAATCCACCCTTGCTCCAGCAGATGACCCTGAGAGTGTGGACATAATCTGCAAAGAGTCTAGAATGCCTTTCTTGGCTCACCCTCTCAATCAATGGTCTTACAACAGGAGAAACCCCCGTTGCTTCTTCTTAAGACCAAGCTCACTACTTGGATTCCTTTCCCACCACTCACTCCTTTCTCAAAGATCTCACTCTACCAAAAATCTCCTCAGTCCTCACCTTCTGTCTAATAGCTTCAGTTAGTCTCTCTTCTCTGTCTATTTCTTCTCGATTTACAAACATATCTCTATTTCTTCTAAACCACAATATAAAACATCTTTCTGCTCTCTTGCTAATCTACCTTTCACTACCTTTAAAAGCTACCCTATTTCCTCAGCAAAGTCCTTTGCCCCCTCCCACTCCTCAATCCTCAGCAAGGACATTAACCTTGAAAAAGCAAGAGAGTTCCAGAAAAACATCTATTTCTGCTTTATTGACTATGCCAAAGCCTTTGACTGTGTGGATCACAATAAACTGTTGGAAATTCTGAAAGAGATGGGAATACCAGACCACCTGACCTGCTTCATGACAAACCTGTATGCAGGCCAGGAAGCAACAGTTAGAACTGGACATGAAACAACAGACTGGTTCCAAATAGGAAAAGGAGTACGTCAAGGCTGTATATTGTCACTCTGCTTATTTAACTTATATGCAAAGTACATCATGGGAAATGCTGGGCTGGAAGAAGCACAAGCTGGAATCAAGATTGCCGGGAGAAATATCAATCACCTCAGATATGCAGATGATACCACCCTTATGGCGGAAAGTGAAGAGGAACTAAAAAGCCTCTTGATGAAAGTGAAAGAGGAGAGTGAAAAAGTTGGCTTAAAGCTCAACATTCAGAAAATGAAGATCACGGCATCTGGTCCCATCACTTCATGGCAAATAGATGGGGAAACAATGGAAACAGTGTCATACTTTATTTTGGGGGCTCTAAAATCACTGCAGATGGTGATTGCAGCCACGAAATTAAAAGACGCTTACTCCTTGGAAGGAAAGTTATGACCAGCCTAGATAGCATATTCAAAAGCAGAGACATTACTCTGTCAACAAAGGTTAAAGCTATGGTTTTTCTAGTGGTCATGTATGGATGTGAGAGTTGGACTGTGAAGAAAGCTGAGCACCAAAAAATTGACGCTTTTGAACTGTGGTTTTGGAAAAGACGCTTGAGAGTCCCTTGGACTGCAAGGAGATCCAACCAGTCCATTCTGAAGGAGATCAGCCCTGGGATTTCTTTGGAAGGAATGATGCTAAAGCTGAAACTCCAGTACTTTGGCCACCTCATGAGAAGAGTTAACTCATTGGAAAAGACTCTGATGCTGGAAGGGATTGGGGGCAGGAGGAGAAGGGGACGACAGAGGATGAGATGGCTGGATGGCATCACTGACTCGATGGATGTGAGTTTGAGTGAACTCTGGGAGTTGGTGATGGACAGGGAGGCCTGGCGTGCTGAGATTCATGGGGTCGCAAAGAGTCAGACACGACTGAGAGACTGAACTGAACTGATTAACCATCTCTCCACTAATTAAACCTTTGCAAAATGGCTTTTTCTCACCAGTGTCTCAAAATGCTTCTCCCGAGGATGCTGCTAATCTCTAAATCACTACAGCCACTGAGTGTTTCTTAGTCCTCATTTGCTGAATTCCCTAAAGAATCGGAAATCTTCAATTATCTTCTATATCATGAAATTCTATCCCATCTGGATCTCCCTGTTCCCTTTCTTCTCTCTCTTTCTTGGTCCTCAGGTCACATCTTTTATCACCTGGTTCCATAAGTTTCCTTCCCTTTCCTAAGATCGTTTATGTGTCACTTACATGTAATGTTATATATAAATGTATATCTTCAGTCCCTGCCTATTTTCTGCTAATCTCTAATCAGGAATTTCCAAATGTTCCCAGATGAGTCTATAAATTGCATAGACCTAATTTCAGAACCAACACATAAAGTTGAACAGCCAGAGTGAGCATCTTACTACAACTAGCCTATCCCTGTTTGATGCCAAGTCCACGTCCACTAACTTGGCCAAGTGCCTCAGCACTCCCATCTCTTGCTGAATTAGGTCACAAATCTTCTGACTAGACATCAACAGTCCACACAATGCAGCTCTTATTATGCCAGCTGCTGCACAAGAGCCTTTAAAGGCTCCCTATGGCCATTGAATCAAATTCAACCTCTTTGACCTGGCGGTCAAGTTGACCCATGCTCTTACACATCCTAATTTTTCAGCATTTGCTCTTTTCCTGTCATTGATTTATTCATTCATCTGTTAGGCCAATCTGTGAAGAGTTTAAGTTCTTTTAATATGAGCATGCCATCAGTACATTCGTGAAACAATTATGTACCTTATCATGCCTCTAAATACTCTCCAGGAAAAACTAGTGATGAAAAGCAAGGGCTTTGTGGTCCTATTAAGGCACCTTAGAATCCTAAGTCTGCCCATCTGGGAGCTGTATTCCCTGGACAAACTACATAATTTCTCTAAGTTCTGATGTTATCATGGTTAGAATGGGCATTTTAAGAATCAAATGAAATAATGCAAGCAAAGGCTTTCCAGAGTACCTAGCACGTAGGTGACATTTTAAGTGCTTCCTATTTTTATTTTATCACACTCTTTTATAATGATGGGTCTCTACTTCAATCAGGGGCCCATCAGAAGAACCTTTATTCCAAGCCCACTTCATAAACAAGCAGTGCTTTTGTATAACAAAGAATTGGGACCACATCAGGCAGAGTCCTTAAGTCCTTGGTTAGAAGAATCTGATCGAGCAATTTAGGTAAGCTCTCACTTTCCTGAAGTCCTCTTAAAACTGTCCAAACCAACTGAAACTAGACAAGAAAACTAGAGTTTTCTTAAAAATTTTTGAGTGTGCTGGGTCATTGTTGCTGCAAGAGGGCTTTCTCTAGTTGCAGCAATTAGGGGCGTTCTCTGGTTGCAGTGAGGCTTCTCATTGCAATGGCCTCTCTCGTTGTAGAGCATGGGCTCTAGAGTTCATGGGCTCAATAGTCTCCACTCTTGGGCCCTTGAGCATGGGCTTAGTATTGACGCAGGGGCCTAGTTACTCAAGAGCATGTGGAATCTTCCCGGACCAGGGATCAAACCATGTCCCCTGCATTGGCGGGCAGATTCTTAACCACTGGACCACCAGGGAAGTCCATCACTTGGATTTTCAGTGCAGCCAAACAGAAGTCCAAGAGCTCATTTACTAACTGGAGGTTCCTTCCTTTGTTTTCTTGGTCCTGACTCTCTGACCCATAAACCAGCTGACCAGGTTCTTTCTGAACTTGTACTAAAATACCTGGGTTTGGTTCTGAATCTACTAGGGAGTCTCTCTGTGACCAGGGTAAAGTACTACATTTTCTGGGCTTTTGCTTTCTCAACCTCAAAATAAAATAAGAAATCCCTCTAACTTCATCTAAAAGCCCACAGAATGGCACACATTACAAGCTCAGTTGGGGCTTCCCAAGGTACTGCTAGTGGAAAAGAACCCCCTGCCAATGCAGGAGCCACAAGAGAGGAGGGTTCGATCCCAGCATCAGAAAGATCCGCTGGAGGAGGGCCTGACAAGCCACTCCAGTATTCTTGCCTGGAGAATCCCATGGACAGAGGAGTGTGGCAGGCTACAGTTTATAGGGTCACAGAGTTGGATATGACCAAAGCAACTTAGCATCGAAGAACATGCTTAGTTAATAATTTGTTAAATGAATAAGTGAACACATGAATGAATAGCAATGAGTCATTAGGTGCAGTCACACTTTGAAAAATGAAATAATGAATTCAATTTACATAACAAATTGTTAAGTAGCAGATGATGAGTACCTCAACTGCCTAGACTCAAAGCACTAAGAACCTTCTTCATACAGTGGGCTCTCCATATCCACGGTTCTGCATTCAGAGCTGCAACCATGGCTACAGAGGGCCAGCTGTATTAAGGCATTTTATATAAGAGATTTGAGCATCTATGGCTTTTAGTAAATGCAGGGAATTCTTGGAACCATTCCCCCGAGGACACAGAGGAACAACTGTAGTCCTCTAACTCCCCCACTCCTGCCCAGCCCCCAGCCTCTCTTAGAAGCTGTCCCCAAATTCTAGAATAGCAATACGCCTTAGTAAAAGCACCACAGCCTTCCCATCCAGCAGCTCTCTGTGTATTGCTAGCACTCAGGCAGCTAACTAAATATCAATAATTTCTCCAGGATGTCGGTTACCAGTTCCTTTTAGCAGCAGATGAGGTCAGAGCCACGAGGCTCCTGGCGTCTGTCCTGGTCTGTCCGCTCTCCAGGTGACCCCAGCCTGCCGGCAGCCCCAGAGCACCTGCCTTGCACGCGAGCCCCGGAGTTCAGTCCTGCTGGCTCACAGGTCTCGGCCCTCTCGGCTGGGAAGCAGTGGCTGAGGTATAAACCTTGGCACCACAAACCCCACAGCCATAAATTTCACTTACATCCAGTAAAACACAGGCATCCAATTAAACCCATAATCCTATAAACTTGCCAGCAATCAAGCTCACAGTTAAAAATGAAGACGGACAGGTGCACTCAATCAATACCACCGAGGTTACAGCCTGCAGTTTGTAGGCTGTTCCTACATGGGCTCTTCGTCTGTTCTGGCTGCTGTTTGTTTTCTGCCTGGGTAGCAATAACAAATGTTCTTGCTTACTCTTCCATTACGCTGTCTGGGCACCCAAGCGGGGCTGAACCCTGAGGCTGACCAGATGTGGGACACACAGGAGCAGAGCAGTCCCTTTCCGAGTGTAGCTCCATGCTCTGCTCGCCCCACATCCCCACCTGGATGGTTCCTCTCTGGCCAGACCATAGTTTTAGCCTCTAGTGCCTGGAAAGTGGCCGAGAGACCCTGGGGGTTTCCTCAGCCTGGAGTGTGACCTTTGCTTCAAGCACCTCTTCTGACCTTTGCATCATTCCCTTGAACCTCTGATGGCCACTACTGGCTGCTTTCCCAATCCCCGCTTTCTCCCCGCCCCCCACCTCCACGAGGGAGTCCCACTCTGTTGGGTTGCTATGGTTATCCCATGTACAGGGGATTTGGTTTAAAGATGAACACGTTTGTTGGTATTTAGTTCCTTCAGTTGTGTCTGACTCTGCAACCCCATGGACTGTAGCCCGCCAGCCTCCTCTGTCCATGGGATTCTCCAGGCAAGAACACTGGAGTGGGTTGCCATTTTCTCCTCCAGGGGATCTTCCTGAGACAGAGATAAAATCCATATCTCCTGCATTGCAGGCAGATTTTTTACCACTGAGCCACCAGGGAAACCCTCAACTATGAATTAAGATCTCCCAAAGCTTTCCTTGCCCCTTTGGTCAACTGAAATAAAGACTCGAAGTGGGAAACTTAGATGATCAATGAGGAAAATGCATCTAAGCAACAATATCTAGGGCCAGTCATTTGTTTGAATCAAAAGAGTTTTTGGTGATGAATGACTTTTGTTCTCTGCAAATTCCTAATGGAGTCTCTAGTTGGACCTTCTGGCTATTAGCGTCTCTGATGTGCATGGCTGCTGTTGGCTCAGGTACCAGGGACTGACATTTGCCAAGTCTTGTTCATTATCCCGGGGACATGAGTCATTACAACATATAGGAGAAATGTTTCTGGCAGCAGGCACGTCTGATCCCCGCAAGTAACAACATCAGGGAGACAGGACAGCTTTGGAAGAAATTCAGGTCTATTTCTCACATAAGCATCTATGTTTCCCTTGTCCAGGTATAACACAGCTGTTGAAATTGGAGGAAAGAGGTGCATTGGTAACATTAGGAGGATTATTAAGAAAACCCAACCTTGTAGAAATGTTCTTTCCTTAAGAATCACTTAACACACATTTTATATATAGATGGATAGTGTGATAGATAGATATAAATATAGTTGTAGATATGGGCTTACCAGGTGGCACAGTAGTAAAGAACCCATCTTCCAATACAGGAGACTCAAGAGATGTGGGTTTGATCCCTAGATAGGGAAGTGCCAGATGCCATAGCTGGGACTGTGCCATCCCTGATGGGTTTGGGCTGACTTGACACCAAAGACAACAGGACTGCCTGGTATTTGGAATGTGGGCAAAGCAGACATTATCCTGCACTGTCAACCCTGGAAAGGTGGTGGGGCAGCTCTTTCCTCTGCTGCCTCTCCAAACCTGGGGACAGGGATAAACTCCACGAAAAGGGTAGGCTTCAGTGAGTGGGGATAATCTCCTGCAGACACTGGTGGATGTGAAATATATACACACACACACACACTTTGTCATTAAAATAACCCCATTTTTCTAAGCTGCTAATAGGATTATTCAAAATGTTTAAAGCAAAATCCCAAAGCCTGTTATTGGTTTGCCAAAGAAACTAAGTCTTTTCTTTATTTTTTTATCTTTCTATGAATGCTGATTCTGAGTCAGGCAAATGAATGGGCACCGATCTTCTGGGCTGTTCCTGTCACTCAACACACAGGGATTTTCTGAGTCAATTTCACCAGTTCTGAGTCCTCAGGGCCACTGGTCCCTCCATTTACCCACCCTGTCTGCCTCCTACCACCCTTCTCTGCATGAGAGAAAAAACACAATTCATCAAAGCTGGCTTGGCAACCTTCCTCAAGGAACCAAACAGATGGGCAGAAGCAGACAGTAATTGCATCTTCTTCCACTCAGCGCTCAGGTACTCATCTTGGTCAGGAGAACCAGTGGTTTCTGAGGGTTATTTCGTAAGCGCTCTCAAGTCACTTCAAGTTGGTATGTTTTCTCCTCGCAATTAGATTCGAAGGAATGTGAGGACAAAGGCAGCTTTCTGTTTCTTTATGCTGGGTTCCTGTGTCTCTCTTTCTCTCCCATTCTCCATCACCACCACACCTTGAGAAAGCCCCATGCCTGGGCTTACACATCATACATCATGCTGACAGATGAGGGGACAAGGACCCAAGAGAGAAGTCAGCCTTGGCAAAGAGAACTGCTTCTGTCTGAGGAAGCAGTCATAGGACTGAGTAAATGATAGGGCTCATCTTTTGGACAAAGATACCCAGGTAGATAAAGATTAAGGGGGAGATGCAATATCCAGAGTAGATCAGATCAGATCAGATCAGTCGCTAAGTCGTGTCCGACTCTTTGCGACCCCATGAACTGCAGCACGCCAGGCCTCCCTATCCATCACCAGCTCTCGGAGGTCACTCAGACTCACACTCATCGAGTCAGTGATGCCATCCAGCCATCTCATCCTCTGTCGTCCCCTTCTCCTCCTACCCTCAATCCCTCCCAGCATCAGAGTCTTCTCCAATGAGTCAACTCTTCGCATGAAGTGGCCAAAATACTGGAGTTTCAGCTTTAGCATCATTCCTTCCAAAGAAATCCCAGTAGATAAACACTTGTAAACATAGGTTCACATGATGCTTATAGAAGCTTTACAGGATTTTTATGGAATGTAACACATGATGCTTATAGAAGCTTTACAGGATTTTTATGGAATGTAACAGAGAGCTTCTCTCCAGACTGATGAAATAGCTCCTGTATGCTCTTGCTGCCACACCGTCTATTCACCTCTTTTATCTTCCCATCTCCACTTTCTTTCTCACCTATGCATCCTATGCCTTGGCCACGTACTATTACTGAGTTATTATTTAGATTCTAAGTCATGTTGGACTCTTTGTGACCCCATGGACTATAGCTGGCCAGGCTCCTCTGTCCATGGGATTCTCCAGGCAAGAATACTGGAATGGGTTGCCATTTCCTTCTCCAGGGGATCTTCCTAACCCAGGGATCAAACTCAAGTTTCCTGCATTGGCAAGTGAATTCTTTACTACTGAGCCACCAGAGAAGCCCACTATTACTGAGGCTGGACTTAAATATTGTCTCCTTTTTAAAGCCTTCCCTGACCACGAACTTCCCCACCTGCACCTCAAACACTCTCACTCAGGCTGCACAGCCATCTTCCCCAAATCAGGGTCCCAGTGGCACCTTGAGGTCAGAGCTGCTTGCTCTTCTTCAGTATAATTAGTTTATGATTCATGGTTCAAATTTCTGGTGCTAAGAACATGCGTACACTCAATGAATATCTCAGATATGGAAGACAGCAAATGACTGGGTGACTCCGATGGGTGAACGCCATTCCCTCTTCCGCCAAGTTATATCTTCACTTGTCATCATTCTTCCATACATTTCTACCCTAAATACAAACTGCTGAAACCAGACTGTTCTCATCCTTCAGCCTACTTGCATCTCAGGCTTTGCAAACAATGGTAGGAAGTTACAGTGTAATCACATGATATTTATTTGTAGACTATCATTTCCTCCTATATCCTCATGTTAGAGCTATAGGCTATAACAAACACTTGAACCATAGAGTACAGTGGACCTAGCTGCCTGGTGAAGCCCTCCATGCATCATATTTGGAGAGCCAGGTTATTTGCCTGAGAGATATGGGAGGAAGAATTAATATTATGGGGAAAGAGACAATTAGCATAATAGGGTCCTTAAAATGACCGTAGAAAATATCACTGCTCCACAGTCCCACAAAGCAATCAGGGTGTCCCAAAGTGAGAGATTGGCAATGATAAGAAAAGAAATTGAACCTTGATTTTGTGGCTTCCCTGAGTCTGGACTTCAGTCTCATCTGGATCTGGGAAAGTCTCTGAGCTTGTCTGCTGCACTCAGATGCCTGCATTCTTGGAGCTGGGAGACAACTGGAGGGAAGAGGCGGTAGAAATTCTATGAGAGGTAGGAAGCAGTGAAAATGCTAAGAGTGGGGAATTGGAAGCATGGTCAGTGAAAATTCCTTGGCTAAAAAACATTTGGAAGGGTTCCAAGGGAAGTTATTTGGTTTTGAAAATTATTTTTTTCCACAAAAAATGTTGATCAGGGATCTTTCTTTCTACTGGAAAATAAAAACCATGAAGTCTTTCACCCTCCAAGCATCAAATCTACCAAGGTTGCCCTTCATTTATCTTTTTCTCTCCTTTCACAAAGGGATATTCCAGACACTCATTGACTCAAGTGAAAAAAAAAAAAAAAAAAAGAGTTATCTTTGAATCTTCCAGTTCCTCCATCCTTCTCAGTTAATGGAGCAGCAAATTCACACTATCTCTTAAATGTTTCCACATGTTCCCTCTCCCACCATAACCCTCACCAGGCCAGTGTATCCCTCTTACCAGGACTAAAGCAATAACTTCCCCAGCCGTGTCTGGTTTTCTACCCTAAACTCCTCAACCTGTTCTCCACACAGGTTGTGTTCGTCCACCTGTTTGTCCACTTCCAGTTTGTATGATGTCTTGATGCTGCTTAAAACCCTCAGGTTAGGGACGTCCCTGGTGGTCCATTCTGCTCTCCCAGTACAGAGGGGCCAGATTCAATCCCTGGTCAGGGAACTAGATCCCACATGCTGCAATGAATATCAAAGATCCTGTGTGCTGCAACTATTCGTAAGACGCACAGCCAAATAAATACTTTTTTTTTTTTTTTAAAACAACTCAGATTACTTCCTGTTCCACTTAGAACAAAGCCCGAACTCCTTACAGTGTTCTTCTATGTTCTACAGGACCTGGCCCTCACTCCTCTATTCAGCTTCTGGCTACACCTTTCCTTGTTTACTAGCCAATAGGCACCAGACAATTGAACTATTTATGGGTCTAGAAAATACTATACCTTTTTATTCTTTTACTTATGGTTGAAATGCTGTCCCGTGCTAATTCTTATCCTTCCCTGTATGCTTCTTTGTCTGAAGTAGTTGCTTTTCAAAATCCTCTCCCTCATTGTCCCCTTGCTACTGCTGCTGCTAAGTCACTTCAGTCATGTCCAACTCTGTGTGACCCCATAGATGGCAGCCCACCAGACTCCCCTGTCCCTGGGATTCTCCAGGCAAGAACACTGGAGTGGGTTGCCATTTCCTTCTCCAATGCATGAAAGTGAAAAGTGAAAGTGAAGTCGCCCAGTCATGTCTGACTCTTAGCGACCCCATGGACTGTAGCCTACCAGGCTCCTCTGCCCATGGGATTTTCCAGGCAAAAGTACTGGAGTGGGGTGGCATTGCCTTCTCCTTACTGATACTCATAAACTTTTCACAGCTTGCAACAATTTAATACAAGTGTTTATTTACCTGTTCTTGGGTCACCTCCTAGAATATAAGATCCATGAGGGGAGGCACCCTCTGAGACAATTTTGTTCACCAGGTTGCTCTAAGGATTCACGGTCATGTCTCAAACATAGTAGGCTTTTGGTTAGTTGGGTAGATTCTAGTGATTCAAATGAACTTAGAAATGAAAAGGACAGTGGTCTAATTATAAAGAAATGCACTTTTATGACTTTCAGGACATAGAACGTGTTCCTGACAAGGCCTAATTTATTGAACGGATAAGACTCATTTGTAGTTGGCAGCATCTATTTGTACCCATCTGCATCCCAGTAATTAATGCCAAGTTCTTAGAAGCAGTCTGTTCCCTTAAGGAGGCAGAATCTGTGTTTAAATTTGATAGAAGTGGCCTGGGTAATAGGAGAACTTGACTATAGTGTCTTGAATTGTTCTCTGGTTTTTCCACATTTGAGAGTCTTTTCAAACCAAATGTAACTCACTTAACAAGGAAGATTCCGCCTTATGTTTCCTCTTTTTATTAAAATCCGAAGAACTGCAAACTTTTCTTTCAGTTAATTCCAAACACAGAATACATCCTTCATGCATGAGATAAGAGGTGTGTGTGTGTCTGTGTGTGTGTGATTGTCCTTAGCCGGCAATGAATAGTGTGTTAGAATCTCATATCACCTTTTAATTCAGATGAAGAGGATATTACTGCCATGCTTCCCTCTTATTGTCTGTTGCTATTCAGAATATAATTGAAAAGAAAATATGAATTAATTCCATATAAATAGGCAAACATAAGAATTCCACAAAGGGAGGAGACAAGGCCTCTCCTGTTCATTGTTGATTTACCAGTTAACACAAAGCACCATGTCTGCCGCAATATAAATGCTCAATAAAGCCTGAATTGAAACAATTTCTGTAGGTTCAGGTTATTTCCATAGACTATTTCTTCTGTATCTTCTTCCTGGTCCATATTTCACAGGGCTCATGGCAGTTATCTGCCAACAAACACTGGCTGATTTTCCTTGACAGCTTAGGCTGCCGCCCAGTTCCTCCAGCTAAGCTCTTTTTGGAAAATAATCCCTTCCCAGCAGTTTCAGTGGCCATGTAGTTTATCTGTGGGCAGTTTTTAAAAACACCCAAAACAAACAAGAGCTCTGAGACCCCAAAATACTGCGCAGCTCGTAGGAGCTTTCACAGCTCTGAGCCCTGCAGAGCCCTTGGGGAAAGAAACTTGGCCATCTCAGTTCCCTCTGGCACTTCCAGAGTTAATGCTTCAAGCATTTATCCCTGTACCTTTTCTTTTCTCAGATAACTCAGAAATGGTTGGATTAAGAATGTCAAACGTGGCCTTTAGGTAATCCTCAGTGCAGAAGGACGCAGAGTTAAATTTGAAGGGAAAAATGGTTAAAAGATAAAGAAGTTCTGAAGCAGCAGGAGGAGCCGACACTTCTTATTTTAGGGAACATGGAAATATTTTCAGAACCTTTTCATCAATCAGGTGCCTGGGTATTTTCTGCGTATCCACCACATCCTGCCCGGTGTGCGCTGAAAGTGAAAATGAAAGCATTAGGCATTTAGACCGGTCTGATTCTTTACAACCCCGTGGACTGTAGCCCACCAGGCCCCTCTGTCCAAGGAATTCTCCAGGCAAAAATCCTGGAGTGGTAGCCATTCCCTTCTCCAGGTGATCTTCCCAACTCAGGGATTGAACCCAGGTCTCCTTGCACTGCAGGTGAATTCTTTACCATCTGAGCCACCAGGTGTGGGCAGCAGGAAGGCAAATACAAAGGGAAATCTGGAAGACCCTTCCACGTTTGGAATCTCACGGCTGGGGGCCTCTCTGTGTTTTCAGCTCCTAGTCTTTGCTTGATCCATCTGGGCTCAGATCCTGTTCCTGCCACTTGCAGGCTGTGGGAAACTGGACAAATTACTTATCCTCTTGAAAGCTGTTTCTCAGCTGTCAAGTGGAAGTGTTAACAGTGTCTGTCTTACAGAGCAGTTGTTATGACTTTGCCCATAACAATACTTCCAACGGGCATGGTACACGGTCACTGCTCCCTGAACATCATCCCTCTCATTTTCATCATCATCTTCATCCTTAAAAACCCTCATCCCTTTCTTCCCTCCTCTCAGCATCACTGGGAGGCAGATCAGGACTACCATCCTCCCATGACAATAATGTGAGGGTCCACCCCCAACTGCCCTTCCCTCCCCGCACTGATGTGAGTTCCCACCAGCTATTGCCTGAATTGGACACTAGTTTCAGAAGCTGGCCAGTGGCCTCCAGAACATCTCCACTCCAAATTCCTCCTACTCACCCCTTTCTTTTTCACACGGACTCTGGTCACTCTGCTAAATGAATCCTTAGTGCTGTGGCCACTTTGGGTGGCTCATTGCCCCCACACATAGCTTCTACCCATCACTAGCTTTTTGTATAGCCCTTTTAAACTTCCGAGTTTGGCTCCTGTCCCATTTCTGTTTCATCTATGTAAATTCAGCTTAATGCCACTTTTTCCATGAAGCTTTCCCTGACTTTTAGCTCTCATATCTAATCCTGAATTTCTCTAACATTTTATAGTCTATTTCTCTCTTTCAGGAGCATGGTAAATCAGACACTACTATATTAACATATTATCTATATGGGAGAGCAAACGAGCCTTGGCTCTATCTATGTGACTTTGGGGAAATGACTGAAAGTCCTGGGACTCAGTAGAACACACATAAAATGGAAGTAATTGTATACACCTTGACTGGTCATATAAATGAGCAAATCTAAAAGGAGTCATGTTAACACAGCGCCAAGTTCATTTTAGGCATTTAATAAACAGCAGGTGCACCGCCCTGAGTTTGTGCATGTCTGGAAACCCTTCAAGGACAAGACTTTGTATTTCTTTGCACGCTCATGTTGCCTAGAAAAATACCCTACTTGCTATCTACCCTTAGTTTATGATTAATACCTACTCATTGAATGAATGAAATATACTTATAACCACAAGTCTTTTCTGTCTCAATGAATGTGTTTGCCATCCAGCTATCCCCGTATTGTGTGTGTGTGCAATATGTTTTGCAATTCCTCTAATAAACCCAGTCTCTAAAATAATTAGAACTCCCTGAATATCTAAGAATGGGGTCCCAATACCAGATTGTCACAAAGACTGAAATTCCATCATTAGAGAGATTGTCATGTGGGTGTGAGTTAAGCATTAGGCTCACCCAATAGTCTTTTTTTTTAAATGCAAAAACCCCATTTCAAGATCTGTATTCATCAGCTCAGGCTGCCATACCAAACTACCACAGCCTGGGTGGCTGAAACAACAGAGATGTGTTTTCTCACAGTGCTAGAGGCTGTAAAGCCCACGGTCAAGGTGTTAGCAGGATCAGGGTCTGGTGAGAGTTCTCTCTGTGGGCTGCAGATGGCCACCTTCTTGCCATGTCCTCACATGGCCTTTTCTTAGCGCATGCCCGCAGAAAAGGCCAATCTCTCTCTTCCTTCTTATATGGCCACCAAGCCTATCCAATCAGGACTCTTAATTACTTCCTAAAATACAATCACAGTTGGGAATAAGAGCTTCAGTATATGAATTTGCAGTGGACCCTCTTTGGTCCATAGGAAAATCGTTCATATCTTAACATAAATTCCTTGTTCTTCTTCCTTGAAAAAAGACAGCCAACTAAGTGGGGGATAGGATCCTATAAGTGGGGAAGTGACTGCAGACAAACTTTATCTGGGGCTTCACAGACACATGTTCCTTGTTGCAAAAGTATTGTCCTTGTCCAAATACATTGTGCTGCTGCTATAAATTTGGTGATGCAGCCCAGACCCTGCCCACCCCCCAACACACCAAACCTTCAGGCTCGTGAGACAGGAGGATGAGTGGTGACCTCTTACATTTCTTCTCATGACCCCACCACGGCTGATACAGCCCAGCTCTCCAGCAGCTGCTGGAGATGGAGGTCACCTCTCTATAGCTAATGGACAGTGTAATCAGTTTCAGGTAACTGTCCCCATGCACGATGGGACACTGTGAAGATCAAAGCCATAAGTTCTAACCTTTGCTCAAAACACAAAACAGCGATCTCTGTGAGGAAAAGGACGTTCAGAAAGAAGGAGAACCAAAAGCAAGTTTCCAAAACTCAGTGTGAGTAAACTTTCATAAATCACTGCCAGCTAGAGGTGCTTCTTTATCATTGTTGCTCTTTGTTTTTATTTGTTTGCTCTCTAGCTGCTCTTAAACCAAATCTTCCATCTACCTTTATGTCTGCTGCTTTTTATGATAATGATTTTTTGAAGAGTACCAAGCAGTTGCCTTGTAAAATGCCCCTTGTATTAGTTTCTTGTTGCTGTGAAACAAATTACCATGCATTTAGCAGCTTCAAGTAACACCTTTCCCGTCCTTCCCGGCTTCTATGGGACAGGAATCTGCACTTGGTTACTTGATTTACTGCTGAGGCTGAAATCAAGCTGTTGGCCAGTGCTGAGATCAGCTCTGATGCTCAGGGTTCTCTTCCAAACTCAGTGATTGTTAAAAGAATTCAGTTCCTTGCAACTGTTGGTCTGTGGCTCTTAGGTCCTGCTACTTGTACCCTCCACCACAAAGCAGTTTCCTTCTTTGAGGTTAAAAAGAAAATGTCTACAGCTGCCTCTCTCCCCAGGGAAAGGGATAAGGCAATATTTCAGCCTTTCTACTGAGCCACATTCACCCAAGTAATTGTCCACAAGTCAACTGATTAGGGACTTTTAATTACATCAGCAAAATTATTTCCCCATTTCATATAGTTATCCCTGTTCTTCAGTATTCACAAGGGATTAGTTCTAGGACCTCTTAAATTCACAAATGTTCATGTCTCTTATAAAGAGACTTACATAGAATTTTCTAGTACAGATTAGATCAGTCGCTCAGTCGTGTCCAACTCTTTGTGACCCCATGAATCGCAGCACACCAGGCCTCCCTGTCCATCACCAACTCCCGGAGGTCACTCAGACTCACATCCATTGAGTCAGTGATGCCATCCAGCCATCTCATCCTCTGTTGTCCCCTTCTCCTTCTGCCCCCAATCCCTTCCAGCATCAGAGTCTTCTCCAGTGAGTCAACTCTTCGCATGAGGTGGCCAAAATACTGGAGTTTCAGCTTTAGCATCATTCCTTCCAAAGAAATCCCAGGGCTGATCTCCTTCAGAATGGACTGGTTGGATCTCCTTGCACTCCAAGGGACTCTCAAGAGTCTTCTCCAACACCACAGTTCAAAAGCATCAATTCTTCGGCGCTCAGCCTTCTTCACAGTCCAACTCTCACATCCATACATGACCACAGGAAAGACCATAGCCTTGACTAGGCGAACCTTTGTTGGTAAAGTAATGTCTCTGCTTTTGAATATGCTATCTAGGTTGATCATAACTTTCCTTCCAAGGAGTAAGCGTCTTTTAATTTCGTGGCTGTAGTCATCATCTGCAGTGATTTTGGAGCCCAGAAAAAGAAAGTCTGACACTGTTTCCACTGTTTCCCCATCTATTTCCCATGTAGTGATGGGACCAGATGCCATGATCTTCGTTTTCTAAATGTTGAGTTTTAAGCCAACCTTTTCACTCTCCACTTTCACTTTCATCAGGAGGCTTTTTAGTTCCTCTTCACTTTCTGCCATAAGGGTGGTGTCATCTGCATATCTGAGGTTATTGATATTTCTCCCAGCAGTCTTGATTTCAACTTGTGTTTCATCCAGTCCAGCGTTTCTCATGATGTACTCTGCATATAAGTTAAATAAACAGGGTGACAATATACAGCCTTGATGTACTCCTTTTCCTATTTGGAACCAGTCTGTTGGTCCATGTCCAGTTCTAACTGTTGCTTCCTGACCTGCATACAAATTTCTCAAGAGGCAGATCAGGTGGTCTGGTATTCCCATCACTTTCAGAACTTTCCACAGTTTATTGTGATCTACACAGTCAAAGGCTTTGGCATAGTCAATAAAGCAGAAATAGATGTTTTTCTGGAACTCTCTTGCTTTTTCCATGATCCAGCAGATGTTGGCAATTTGATCTCTGGTTCCTCTGCCTTTTCTAAATCCAGCTTGAACATCAGGAAGTTGACAGTTCATGTATCGCTGAAGCCTGGCTTGGAGAATTTTGAGCATTACTTTACTCGCGTGTGAGATGAGTGCAATTGTGTGGTAGTTTGAGCATTCTTTGGCATTGCCTTTCTTTGGGATTGGGATGAAAACTGACCTTTTCCAGTCCTGTGGCCACTGCTGAGTTTTCCAAATTTGCTGGCATATTGAGTGCAGCACTTTCACAGCATCATCTTTCAGGATTTGAAAGAGCTCAATTGGAATTCCATCACCGCCACTAGCTTTGTTCGTAGTGATGCTTTCTAAGGCCCACTTGACTTCACATTCCAGGATGTCTGGCTCTAGGTCAGTGATCACACCATCATGATTATCTGGGTTGTGAAGCTCTTTTTTGTACAGTTCTTCTGTGTATTCTTGCCACCTCTTCTTAATATCTTCTGCTTCTGTTAGGTCCATACCATTTCTGTCCTTTATTGAGCCCATCTTTGCATGAAATGTTCCTTTGGTATCTCTGATTTTCTTGAAGAGATCCCTGCTGCTGCTGCTAAGTTGCTTCAGTCATGTCCGACTCTGTGCGACCCCATAGATGGAAACCCAACAGGCTCCCCCGTCCCTGGGATTCTCCAGGCAAGAACACTGGAGTGGGTTGCCATTTCCTTCTCCAATGCATGAAAATGAAAAGTGAAAGTGAAATCGCTCAGTCGTGTCTGACTCTTAGCGACCCCATGGACTATAGCCTACCAGGCTCCTCCATCCATGGGATTTTCCAGGCAAGAGTACTGGAGTGGGGTGCCATTGCCTTCTCCGAAGAGATCCCTAGTCTTTCCCATTCTGTTGTTTTCCTCTATTTCTTTGCATTGATCACTGAAGAAGGCTTTCTTATATCTTCTAGTACAGTCATGCTCAAATGATCAGTTGTGTCTGATTCGTTGTGACCTCATGGACTTAGCCTGCCAGGCTCCTCCGTATCTGGGATTTTCCCGGCAAGACTACTGGCATGGGTTGCCATTTCCTCCTCCAAAGGAACTTCCCAAACCAGGGATTGAACCTGCATCTCCTGTGTTTTCTGCATGGTCAGATCGATTCTTTGCCACGGTGCCATCTGGGAAGCCTGTCTAGTACAGTCAGCTCTCTGACTCCACAGGTTCTACATCTGAAATGCATGGGTACCAAGGGCCAATTGTATATAAACAATCAGGGGAGAGACTCGGGGAAGGCAATGGCACCCCACCCCAGTACTTTTGCCTGGAGAATCCCATGGACAGAAGATCCTGGTAGGCTCCAGTCCATGGGGTTGCTGAGAGTCAGACACGACTGAGCGACTTCACTTTCACTTTTCACTTTCACTTTCATGCATTGGAGAAGGAAATGGCAACCCACTCCAGTGTTCTTGCCTGGAGAATCCCAGGGACGGGAGGCTGGTGGGCTTCCGTCTAGGGGGTCGCACAGAGTTGGACACGACTGAGGCGACTTAGCAGTAGCAGCAGCAGCACAGCAGGCAGGGCTGGGGCCCACCTTAGGAATCTATCACATCCTTCATTATTTTTATCTTATTGGAGGATAATCACTTCATCATGGTATGTTAGATTCTCCTGTACAATGAAGTGGATCAGCTATATGTATACAGATAGCCCCTTCTTCTTGAGCCTCCCTCCACCCCTAACCACGCCACCCCGCTAGGTCATCACAGATCGTGAGCTGGGTTCCTGTGCTGCACAGCAGCTCCCTCCCAGCTCTCTATTTTACACACATGGTGTGTATATGTCAATGCTACTGGCCCAATTCATCCCACCCCCAGCTACAGTGCCTACATGTCTGTTCTCTGCTTCTGAGTCTCTATTCCGGCTCTGCAAGTAATCTCGTCCACACTAGTGTTTCTAGACGCCACATGTATGTGTTAATATATGATATTTGTTTAACTTTGTTCTTGATTTGCCAAACTTGTCTGTTTCCTCATGATTAAAGTCAGGTTACAGTTTTTCCCTTATCATACTGTTCACAGGGCTCTCGTGGCAAGATTACTGGAGTGGCTTGCCGTTCCCTCCTCCACTGAGGATGAAATAGTATCACCGACTCAGTGGACATGAACCTGAGAAAACTCCAGGAGACAGTGAAGGACAGGAAGCCTGGCATGCTGCAGTCCACAGGGTCACAAAGAGTCAGACACGACTTACTGACTGAACAGCAACAAACCGCTTTTTGGCAAGGACCCTGATAACGTGGTTCAAGCAGGTCTTCTTATCTCCAACATCTCTGGTTCTCCCCTGGTCCATTCCCTCCCATGCACAGTCTACTCACCTACCAGAGACCTCAGGGGACATGCCACTTCCCCTGGAGCCAGCGGCAGAGGAAGGCTGTATGCCTAATGGCTCTAATCACATCAGGATATTAGTTGGCTTGGCACCTCCCCAGGGCACCTGCCCTCCTTGAGGAAGAACCAGATACTGGTTGAGTGTGCAGATGCTGTAGCAGAACTGATGTACTCAAATTTTGACTTTAGCTCTTACTAGCAGGGACAGGGGAGCCTGATGGGCTGCTGTCTATGGGGTCGCACAGAGTCGGACATGACTGAAGCGACTTAGCAGCAGCAGCAGCAGCAGTAAATGCCTAAACTCTTCATTTTCCATAAAAAAAAGTATGGATGTTCACCTCCTCTGTAGAGCCCACCCCTAACATTTTTAGGGTCCAGAGGAAAAGTACAAATGGCAGCTTCTAAACCATGTGGCAAAATACACTAAAATAAAAACTAAGTTAACAAAATTTTAAATAAAGCATGTTTGAGCCTCCTGCCTTGACAAATGCACATTTATAATGACCCGGAAGCACAAGGCCTGAGTTCAGAATTCCCTGACTCCCAGAAGGTCTTTGCTGAAATAAGAGGCTGTAGGGGAGTCTGTGTCCTAGGCTTTTGCTCATGGCTCACCCTCCTCCCTCTCCCTTCCTACCCCTGGCTCCATCCACACTGCAGGTCAAATGGAAGTAAGTTTGCTGATGGTCCAGCCCACACGAAACACTCCCTGTGTCCATCAGGCGCACAGAGGCCAATCCTGGATTTGGTGGCCAGGATGATACTATAGACAACCTGACAGCAGGGCCAGATCCAGGTACAAGTGCTCAGAACCTCAGTTTAACTCAGGGGCTTTAGGGAATAAAAGGTCCCAGGTGCCTGGTAAGTATGTCTTCTTGTCCTCCAAGAGCAGCTTCTTACCCTCAGGGTAGGGACGCACCTGGAGGGGAGCCCAAATAGACCCCCTTAAGCAGGGAGTCCAGGTATAGGCTTCTCTCATCTGCATCTCAGGGTGAAGCTGACCTTTCTCATAGAACTGGATGAGAATCAGATGAGGAAATGTATGCTGAGTGCTTAGACCAGGGTCTGGAACAAAACGAGCCTCAATATAGGTTAACCCATTACATTCCGAAGCCCTATAGATTGAGAGAGGGAGAAATTCACAGCATCTGACACTGGATTCTTTTGTACTCTTGTGTTTTCTAGCATCTACTTAAACCTAAAGGCACACAGAGAGGGAAAGCTGCAGACAGGTTATATTCTCAAATGGATTTCTGTGGCCAGGGTTTACACCGTGTTCTAAGCCATGTGAGTTAAATTAAAATCCTCATATAGTCCTCTACCTCAAACCTAGCCTGTCTGACCAAGCACTGGTCACAGACAAAACACACATCTCACCATCCAAAAACCCGATTCCTTCTTCATTTGGCCTGTATTCATTTTCTGTCTCTCTGAATCTTCATTCTGTTTATGAGTTATCAATTACAGAATAAATCATGAAAACATGGTAATCTGGAGGATCTTGTCTTCGAAAAGCTTCATCCTGCCTTCCCAGTTTGCAGAGAGCTGTGTTGAGAAGGCAAATGCATGCTCGACTGGCAGACTTTGTCTTCCTTAGAATTTAGGTGTGATCTATATTCAGATGACAGTTTAATGAGCCTTTTCCTATTTCCAGAAACCTTATCACATCATTAAAGCATAGAAATGAATAATACATCTAGCAGTTGGATTAAGCTGAACTTGAGACCTGATGCATCTTCAAAGAGGAAAAAAAATGGAGCAGAGGCGAAATCGAGCAATGCTGTGCCCAGGAGAAGGGGTTAAATGAGGGGGTCAGGGAAGGACATTTTTATTCTCAAGAACCAACACAGGCAGGCAAATGTCACCGGCATTTTTCAAAGTCTTAACATGACATTCCTATTTCTCTGGGCATGGAATGGACGGGGCTTTTTGCAGTGCAGTCTGTTGTCCAGAGTCATGGCTGAGGATGAAGTGTTCATCTGCCATGATGTCACTGTGAGCAAGAGGTAAGCTGCCTGCATGAGTGTCCACACCATGCCCAACTTCTTTCTCAGAGGTGAGGGAGCTCACAGTGATTCAAACCCTAAGCTCTGGAGTCAGAACTCCTCCCCTGTCTCCAGCTGTGTGTCCTTGCATGGAAAAGCTTGACTTCTTTCAGCTCCAGCTGTTTTCATCTGCAAAATGAAAATAATAAGTGTATCCACTTTGATGGGTTGTAGAGAAGGTCCAGTGAGGCAGCCTAGATCCAGTCCAATGGTTAGCCCAGGACTCGGTACACCAGAAGAGCACAATATTTACCTTTGGACTATTATTTTTCATTCCTTGGTGTCTTTGCATATGCTATTTCTTCTCCTGGGAATGACCTTTTACTTCTTGACCACCAGTCAAGTCCACTCTCCAGCCTCAATTCCCTAGCTCTTTCTCCTGCTGAAAACTTCTATTCATCTGTCAAAACCCAGTTGAAATGTTCCCCACCATCATTCTCCCTGCCAGCCCTATAGTCAGATCAAGTGGTTCCTTCTCCAGACTGTCCTAATTCCCTTGACATGCTTGTGATCAAAACAACACTGTGCTGAGATTCTGTTTTATAATGCATTCTCAAATGTTGGTTGAATGAGTCTAGACTCACTTTGCTCTGCACCCTGATGTGGAGAAATACAGAGGTGAGGGCACTTTTCCAGGTGGTCTCAGGGCTCTCTGTCCAATGCTGAGAGATGCACACACTGATGATGAGATGTTTGCAGTGTCCCAGAGCAAAACCCTTTGACCAATTCAGCAGGATAACATACATGCTAATCTAAACACACCCCATCCAGAGTGTAGGCATGAAAATGGTAAGCTAAGTTCACCCCCAGTACCACTGCCCTGGACACAGCATCCTAGAGACTTTGGAAATAAGGAAGTCATCACTGACAAACTCTCTTTCTCCCACACAACACATTCAGGATCTGCCAGGGTCTGTAGGCACCATTTATGGTTCTCCCCGCTACCCTGTCTGTATCCCTCTCATCCCTGGAAAACTGTTTCGCAGTTCTCCAAAAGCTGATTATCACATACCCTATGAGTTAGCAATTTCTCTCCTGAATATATACCCAATATAAATCCATGCATAAGTTCACCTTAAAAAAATGTACAAAGATGTCAGAGCAGCGGTATTTGGAATAGCACCAAAGAAAACTGCCTAAATGGCTGTAATGGTATAATGGATAAACTATATTATGTTCACACAAGGAAATGCTATACAGCCATGATAACACATTTTCTAGAGCTATAGGCGATAATGTGACTGAATCTCACAAATATAATTTTGAGGAAAAAAAGCCAAGTACAAACAGTACAAACTTTATGATTCCTTTTATGTGAAGTAAAAAACAAAACAAAAAGGGAAAGCTATTAAAAACCAGGACAGCGTTGATAGTGTTGCCCTTGGGAAAGGTGTGGCTAGAGACCTCTAGGGAGTTAAACTGAATCCCAGAAAGGAATGCCCACGTCTTTACCCCAACACTTGTGAATGTGAGCTTATTTGGAAATGGAATCTCTGGAGATTTAACTAAGGATCACAAGATGAGATCATCCTGGATTGTGTGCATTTGTATTAGTCACTTCAGTTGTGTCCAATTCTTTGTGACCCCATGGACTGTAGTCCACCAGGCTCCTCTGTCTATGGGATTCTCCAGGCAAGAACACTGGAGTGGGTTGCCATTTACTCTTCCAGGGGATTCTTCCCAACACAAGATCACACTGTGTTTGATCTTCTAAAATAAAGGGATCAAACCAGCACCCACTGTGTCTCCTGCTTTGGCAAGCAGGTTCTTTACCACTAGCACCACCTGGGAAGCCCCATCCTGGATTAGGGTGGCCCTAAATCCAATGCGGGCAATGGCACCCCACTCCAGCACTCTTGCCTGGAGAATCCCATGGACGGAGGAGCCTGGTAGGGTGCAGTCCATGGGATAGCTAAGAGTACGACGGGACTGATCGACTTCACTTTCGCTTTTCACTTTCGTGCATTGGAGATGGAAATGGCAACCCACTCCAGTGTTCTTGCCTGGAGAATCCCAGGGACGGGGAGCCTGGTGGGCTGCCATCTACGGGGTCGCACAGAGTCGGACACGACTGAAGCGACTCAGGAGTAGCAGCAGCAAAGCCATTGGATGGTGTCCTTAGAAAGGAGAGGGGGATTCAAGACACACAAAAGGAAAGGCAGCATCAAGGTGGAGACAGAGGTTGGAATGATGCTGCTATACAACAAGCAACATCAGGGATAGCTGACCGGCACCAGAAGTCAGGAGAGGCATGGACTGGATTCTGCCTCAGAGCCTCAGAAGACACTAACCATGCTGACACCTTGATTTCAGACTTCTGGCCTCCAGAACTGTGGGGAAATAAATTTCTGTTGTTTCAAGCCAGCCATGTTTTGGAAATTTATAGCAGCCGCCCCAGGAAACTAATATAGGGCATTGAAGAGGTTCCTGGGATGCAGGTACTGTTGTGTTTCTTGTTCTATGGTCAGTTTCTGAAGATTAATTTACTGTACTCCTCGCTACATATGCACCATGCGATATGTATACTGTACTTCAAAAAAGTTATAAGTATCCATTGCTTCTCTTTATGACACTTTGAAAGAAGCCTTATCACATGCTATGCTATGCTATTCATTGGAAGAAATGATGCTGAAGCTGAAGCTCCAATATTTTGGCCATCTGATGTGAAGAACTGACTCATCAGAAAAGATCCCAATGTTGGGAAAGATTGAAGGCAGGAGGGAAAGGGGACATCAGAGGATGAGAAGATTGGATGGCATCACCAACTCAATGGACATGAGCTTGAGCAAGCTCTGGGAGCTGGTGATGGACAGGGAAGCCTGGCATGTTGCAGTCTGTGGAGTTGCAAAGAGTCGGACACAACTGAGTGACTGAACTGAACTGATGCTATGCTAAGTCGCTTCAGTTGTATCTGACTGCAACCCTGTGGACTGTAGCCTGCCATGCTCCTCTGTCCATGGGATTCTCCAGGCAAGAATACTGAAGAATGCCATTTACTCCTCCAGGGGATCTTCCCGACCCAGGGATCAAACCAGCATCCCCTGCGTCTCCTGCATTGACAAGCAGGTGCTTTGCCACTACCGCCACCTAGGAAGCCCCACCTCAGCAGCAAAAACAAGATAAGCGTTTGTCTCATAACGGACCATCCTAAATTACCATGACAACAAAAGCCTATATCACCTTGGAGGTTAGCTATGTCTCTACTCACATCCTCTTATGAACCAGATCGAATGATAACTCCTATGTGAAGCTTTTCCAGAAGTTCTAGGCAGACAATAGAAGTGTCTTTCTCCAGTAGTATTACTTATATTTTGGCTAACTTGCTTGCATATTTATTTCCAGCACTAAGTGTGAACACCCAAATTGCAGAAATGTCATCTTTCCAGAGCATAGTTTGATGATTGGAGGCACATTTTTATATCAGACTTGATGTCAGACAGATTTGGATTTTTGTTCCATCTCTAGTGACCTCAGGCAACTTAATCCCACTTGGCTTCAGTTTCCTCATCTGCAAAATTAGGGGCGTGCTACTACTGATTTTATATTATCATAAGGATTAAAAATTACAACATATGTAAAGCTCTTAAAACAATCCAAGGCATATATGAGATGTTGATTAAATATTTCCTGTAGGGCTTCCTTGATGGCTCCATTCTAAAGAATCCACCTAACGCAGGGTTTGCTCCCTGGTCCGGGAAGATCCCACGTGTTGTGGAGCAACGAAGCTCATGCACTACAACTATTGAGCCTGCAGTCCAGAGCCCACGAACCACAACTCCTGCGCCCATGCACCCTACAGCCTGTGCTCTGCACCAGGAGAAGCCACCACGATGAGAAGCTGGTTCACTGCAACTAGAGATTAGGTCACATAGCAACAAGGACTCAGCACAACAGAAAATTAATTAATTAAAAAACGTTCCCTGTAAACTCAAACCAGGGCTCAGTTCCAACCTAGAGGGGTGGGATGGCGAGGGAGGTGGGAGGGATGTTCAAGTGAAAGAGGACATGGGTAAACCTATGGCTGATTCATGTTGATGTTTGGTAGAAACCAATGCAATACTGTACAGCAACTATCTTTCAATTAAAAGTAAATTTAAAAAAAATTCCCTGTAGAGTTAATATTATTGCATACCTACTGCAGGTCAGGCTCTGATCTAGGGTTCTAGGATTAGTTGCCAACAAGTCAGAATCCTGACCTTTACTGAGCTAGGCTGCTACTCTTACTGTTATTAGCTGCTATTTGTATGCCTACTAGCTTACTCAGTGCTTAACACGTAGTAGGCTCATGATAAATGCTGCTAAACAATTGGTATTCATCCTCCGACTCCAAAATTTCACACTTCTTCCTAACTTCTCACCCTCTCAGGCTTATCCCTTAGTATCTTTTTCTCCCCTGATTCTCATTTTCATTTTTGCATGAGTCATTCCTTTTAAAAAGTTAGCTTTGGGGGTGAGCGTTTGAGCCTAACCACTTTAGCATTGCATACATAATAATCCATGTTAACAGATGCCCTATTTATGGGGAAATGTAAAGCCATGATGTGGGGAAATTATTCATCTCATGTTTTTGTTGAAGAAGCAAAACACGCTGTAAATTAAGTCTGCTCTTCTTGAAATTCTGCATTTTCAAAAAGTTGTGAGAGGAACTGGGGAGCACACTTGGTAAAACGTGGCATTAATTACTTAGTCACTCTGAATAGGTTTCAATTGCATTCCATGGAAAAATGTAAGGGCCCTCCAGTGGTCAAATCATCCCACTCAAGTCCCGAGGGTTGTTTGCTCCAGACAGCATTTCCAACCGAACAAAACACCTGCTTCATCTTCTGTAGGAAAGAAAGAGAGAGTGACCCTCTTTATTTTCTAATAAGACCTATTAAAGTCCTATTTTCCTGTTTTAAAGAGGACTCTTGTCTGATTCCAAACACTCAGACAAGTTTGAAACAAATTGTTTTATCCCTTAAAGCAGAGGTAATACCTTCTTTCTAATAGTCAAGCACTGCAATCAATTACCACTTTTTACTGAGCATCTAGTGTAAATTCAGAGCTCTGCCGGACTTTGCAGAAGGAAGTAGCTCTGGAGGGAGAGAGAGAGAGATGAACAGAACACACAGCTTCTGTCCTCAAGGGTCTTCTGGATTGCGGAGGAGACAAGACTAACTCCTTCGGACAATAAAGGGATCATGGATAGTGATAAAGTTGATCTATCTTGTCCAAAACCATGTTTGGCATGCTCCCTGGGGAAGGGAAAAGTGCCTCAGCAAAAGGCATAAAAATGTGTTTGTAATTCACTGGTGGCACCCCACTCCAGTACTCTTTTGCCTGGAGAATCCCATGGATGGAGGAGCCTGGTGGGCTGCAGTCGATGGGGTAGCTGGGAGTCGGACATGACTGAGCGTCTTCACTTTCACTTTTCACTTTCATGCATTGGAGGAGGAAATGGCAACCCACTCCAGTGTTCTTGCCTGGAGAATCCCAGGGACGGCGGAGCCTGGTGGGCTGCTGTCTATGGGGTTGCACAGAGTCGGACATGACTGACGCGACTTAGCAGCAGCAGCAGCAGCAGCAGGACTAGTCTAGGTACTAGAGGGGCTAGAATCAATACAGACATGGCCCCTTGCTTTCCTGGTCCTTACAGTCTACTGCCGGAGAATAACAGTGAATAAGCACTCTTTGATACTATGTATAAGTGCTAGTCACTCAGTCGTGCCCTTTTTTCAACCCCATGGACTGTAACTCACCAGGCTCCTCTGTCCATGGGATTTCCCAGGCAAGAACACTGAGGTGGGTTGCTATTTCCTTCTCCAGGGGAATCTTCCTGACTCCAATAAAAATTAATAAAACAGTTGTAAAAAGGCTTGACAAGCTATTCAATATCCTATGATAAACCATAATGGAAAAAATTGCATATGGATGTATAACTGAATGTATACAGATATATAACGATTCAACATACAGCAGAAATTAACATAACACTGCGTATCAATCTTCGTGCAATAAAATAAATTTTTTAAAAAGAGAGACCTGACAATGTATAGGAGTTTTCAGGGCACAGGGAGGACACATCTGACTAAAACTGAGGAGGGGATGGTGGTCAGGGAAGCTTCTAGAGGAAGTGACAGTTAGCCCAGTAGCTGAAATGAAATGAGTAGCCAAGTCATGAGGTTGGGTTTAGAATGTTCCAAGAAGAGAGGATGCGAAGAACTGGCAGGGCTAGGGGTGAGAGGCTGTAAGGTTGAAGGGTGTCTGTGTGGCTGGAGCTGAGGGAGGGGGCTTCGTAAGGGAAGGAGTGGGAGCCACGTTACTCTAACGGGAGCCAAGGCGGAACGGAGCCACAATTAGATCTCAATCTAGGCTCCACAGGCTCTCCTTCATCCATTATCTGCTGCGCAAGCACCACTCTGTCTAATCACAGCTCATTCCTGCTTCCGGTTAGGCAGGAAGATGCTGGAACACCAGGAAAGCCATCTTATCTCCTCCTCGAGTATTTGAGGGGCCTCTTGCTACTTCCGGGCTTCCTCAGTGGCTCAGTGGTAAAGAATTTGCCTGACAATGTGAGTGACGCGGACTTGAGCCCTGGTGGTGAAGGTCCCCTGGAGAAGGAAACGGCAACCCACTCCAGCATTCTTGCCTTGAGAATTCTATGGACAGAGGAACCAAAAGAGCTACAGTCCATGGGGTCGCAAAAGAGTCAGATACAACCTAGCGATGAAACAACAACAATTTCTGCTTTCACTCTCACCTGCAAGAACTGCCAAACAAGGGGGCGGGAGGGGTGGTCCAACAGCCAAGTCAGAGAAGGAGAAAACCAGGGGCAGTGTGAACATACAATTTGTCCCTGACATGAACAGACAATCTGCCCTGGGCCTGGGACTCGGCTGTGAAATGATATTTTATCTAATGCTACTGTGCATGAGCCCCTCAAGATGAATCCATCCTTCTGGACAACAAGAGGGGGTGACACCCTCTTCTGGATCTGACCCAGGACCCCAGCAGGCCTCATCCCGGTGGCCGTTTAGCCTTCCCACACTTCACTGCCATCCAGAAGGTGACCCCTGGCCTTCAGTACAGGAGAAGAATGATTCGCCAAGGGAAGTAAACACACATCCTTTTTTCATCACAGAAAACGCTTGGCATGGGTGATAAGGAAGGTCAGACCTCTCAGCTACGTTAGCCTGAAGGGTCAGGATGACAAGCTCATGGTTTACATTTGTGCAGAAAGTAATCTGGGCCCAGCAGCTTTTTGCACAGTAGAGGGCAAAGCCACCATTTCCATCAGCCAGAACTGCTTGTTACCTACTGCTGGATGACCTGGGTAGGTGGCCACAGGTCCCAGTGAACTGAACTCCCAAAAGAGGACATGCATGCAAATTTTAAAGCTGAGGGGGAATCTTGAAATCATTAAAAGCATCCCCCAAATGTGTGCATATTCACACCAGTATTGCGAGAGCTCAATGCCAAATCTAGCTATTGTTAAACTTTCTGCACTTGCAGCTCTTATTTCTTTCAGGACACATTTTCTTAAATACCAGCACTGGTTTAATCTATGATAATAAGGTGGAGAAGGGTAGAGGGTATATAGATTCCAATTCAAACAAATCTAGGTTTTTGTTGCCTGTCTGAAGATTCTGAGAAACAGGGTGTAAATTCCATCATCTTCCTCTCAGGCCCATCTGCTCCCCTCGTACTATCTTCTTCACCTTCGTTATTATTATTATTATGGCAAAATACTTGCAGTCTCCCTCTTAACACATTTTTAAGAACATATTTCATTGTTAACTCAAGGCACAATGTTGCATGGTAAGTCTCTAAAATGCATTCATCTCCCATGACTAAAACTTTCTACTCATTCAATAGCACCTCCATCTCTCCCCAGCGACCCCCAGCATGCATGCTTAGTCATGTCTGTTTGTGACCCCATGGACTGTAGCCCCCAGGCTCCTCTGTCCATGGGATTTCCTAGACAGACTACTGGAGTGGGTTTCCATTTCCTTCTCCAGGGGATCTTCCTGACCCAGAGATCAAACCTGCGTCTCCTGTGTCTCTTACATTTGAAGATGGATTCTTTACCACTGAGCAACCAGGGAAGCCCTTCACTAATTACTAGAGAGATGCAAATCTTCCTCCTTAGTTTCTGAGTTTCTTTGGCCTAAGGAGGAGGAAGAGAGATGTACTAGGGTACTTCCAGGCCCAAGGATGCTAACACAGCCTGTGTCTCCCTGTGTGTGCATGTGTATAGAAGAGGGTCAGGGGAAAGAAAGTGGGACATTGGGGTGGGGTGGGGTGGGGTTGGCAGGGAAGTCCCAGAATTTGTACTGCATGTGGGCTGAAAGAGTAAATGCTGTTCAGTCTGCTAGTCCAAGTTTTACGTCCTGCATCTGACACTGAACATCTTGGAAACATCAGCCAAATCAGAGCTCTCTCAGTCTCAGCTTCTCCTCCTGTAGAAGGACGATTACTAACAATGCCTCCCCCAGCAGTCACTGTGTGGGCTCACAAATATGGCAGAGGGCTCAGAGAGATCAGATGGCATCAGATCCCATGATAAAGGGCAATAATATAAAAGTCAGACTCAGTGTGTGTAGGGGGATAGTGGGTGGGTAATAGAATAGGAAACCAGGACTGGGGCACCATGGTGAATGAACGTCCCATAGAAAGCATTTCAACTGAATTTGAAACAAGCCAATACCTGGCAAGTGTATACCTGGCAGTCAAATGCGGCCCACGTTGACTCCGTAGGAAAATATCTGGCCCTGAAAATGAAACTGTGGTTGTTTTCTTACTGTCATTTCCTCCAGGGGAAATTCCAGCTAGGACAGTCCAGATCACACCAAACATACCCAGTCTGCACCAGAGCCTGCATGCCCTCTTTTCCTAGTAGACCCAGAGACCCTCACTCACCAAGACAGGACAGGTTGCTGATTCTTGGCTGGAAACAATCTCTATTTCGAGGTACTTCACCAGCTTCCTTCCACCTCGGTCCCTTTCTGTTTCTCTCTTCCCCCTCACTTCTGCTGCCACTCTCATCCTGGCGCCAGCAGCACAGATGGCAAGAAGCCCCTCTGAAGATGCACCTCAGTGGCTGTGAGCCAAGCTTCTCTGCCCCGCTCCTTTGGCATCCTCTCCTCCCGGTTCCTGCAGGTGGGAGCCTGACCACAGCATGATCAGGCTTCCAGGAGAGAAGCCCGCCCCATTCCACTTGGTCAGAAGCTTCACTGGAGTCTCCTAACAGCAGAGTGCTGACCTGTGAACCAGACAAGAAGCAAACTAGGGGGGAAATTCACTTTTCTCCATGGGAGAGCCTTTCATCCTAGAGGTTAGAAACTGCAAACAGCCTTTGACTCATGCTGACCGTCTCTGAGTGAGAACCACCGGCTCTCTCCAACTCAGACTTATCTTTCAATGTTAGGTCTGGAACACAAAATAGAGAATAAGGGAGGCTTCTTAGGTTTTACCTTTTGACATTAAATCAGAGCATTATGGTGCATGACTGGGGAGAGATCTAAGTGTCATGTGACCGATCATCCCATGTTATTATTCCTGGAAGCCCTGAGGGCTAAGACAGGACCAGACAGAGCGGATCATATTTTATATAGACATCCTAGTTTCACATCCCTTCATGCGGACATCAAGCAAGTCATCTCCCAGATGAGATTAGAAAAGAGAGTAACACCAGTCTTCTTCTGTCCTGGAGACTTCCTCCAGACGACCACAGAAACTCACTCTTGCTACTTCCCTCCCACTGGCCAGGCTGCATGCGTTTCTCTAACCATCCCCATCGATCATCAGGCAGTGGTAGAGCTGGGACTCTGAGCCGTGGGCCTCCTCAAGTCCTCCTGTGGAGGGTGCACAAAATACACGTGCCTCTGACTTCCCCACAGAGATTCACATTCAGTGGTTGGGGGGTGCGTTCTTTTAAATGTTGTCTGGTGGTTACACAAAAGGTCCTGGCTCAGAATCCCTGCTTTAGAGAGCAGAGGAGGCACATGAGTGGGCCCTGGGGCCGCTCACCTTCTAGCCACCAGGAGGCAGGGGCCATGTCTTTTATGCACTGTGGTCATTAGAGTCTAGCGCACACAGTACACCTCAAGGGATTGTCTGCATCAAAAGGGAAAGTCACTCAGTCGTGTCTGACTCTTTGCAACCCCATGGATTCTCCAGGCCAGAATACTGGAATGGGTAGCCTTTCCCTTCTCCAGGGGATCTTCCCAACCCAGGGATCAAACTGGGGTCTCCGGCATTGCAGGTGAATTCTTTACCAACTGTGCTATCAGGGAAGCATGCACAATCCAAATAACCAAATATGCCCATCAAGTCTCCATTTCTTGCAAAAATCACAAGCCCAGGGAGACAGGAATCAAGAACACCAGGCTGAGATGTCTGAGTCCCAGGCTAGGTCCGTCACCACCTGATCAGATGACCTTGAGCTAGGCAGACACTTGAACACTCAGTATCTTCACCAGTAGCTTTATGAGGTTGGAGTAAATACTAAATTCCCTACAAACACCAAAACTATGTAAATAATTGTATGCGTGCTTGCTAAATCATTTCAGTCATGTCTGACTCTTTGGAATCCTATGGACCATATCCTGCCAGGCTTCTCTGCCCATGGGATTCTCCAGGCAAGAATACTGGAGTGGGTTGCCATTTCCTCCTCCAGGGGATCTTCCTGACCCAGGGATTGAACCCACATCTCTTACATTTCTTGCATTGGCAGATGGGTTCTGTACCAGTAGCACCACCTGGGAAGTCACAAACAATTATATACTGGACTTTTAATGAATTCAATATTTTTTTTTCCCCTTTGGAGTCTCCATCCTTATGTTCATGGTCTGAGAGTTAAATAAGAATCAAGAATCATAAGAATCAATCAAACGATAAGAATTTTAACTCTGTCATCAATTCCTGTATAATTACGGCTAAGTCTCTCCTAGGTGCTCATGCATCCAGGGCATAAAGAGAACAACGGGTGCTATCAGAGCACTCGAGTCCCTGGAATTAGGGATGGGACAGGTGACTATGAAGTTCATGTCCTGACATCATCAACAGGGTCCCAGCCCAAAGCTGGTGACTCCACTTCAAGATGAAGGAAAACATTGCTGAAACTCCTGGCTACACAAGGGCTTTTTTCCCTTGCAAACATCTTGCAAAAAAAAAAAAAAAAGTAAGAGAGGGGGAAGAGGGGAGACAATGGTTGTATTTGAAGCAGAATCACGAATCTAAATAGAAGTTTCCGAAGATGTCTATCATGCATCGGCAGCTCCTTAAAATAACAGCAAACAGTTTAGATCCATTATTTAGTTTCTGTGGAAAATAAACAACAGGGTCGAGTAGAATAAGAATCTTGGGTTTAGCCCTCAGTCCTCATTCATCTTCTGTACCCATGCATTTCTAAGACAGGAAAACATTTTCCCAATTACAGCAGGAGCAGGAAGGAGGGGAGGGGGTGGGCGGGCATGGGCTTGCTGGAGATGCCCTGCTTGTGTGTCTGGGGCCTGAGGTTAGAACGGATGCCCTGTTGTGGGGACAGTTGATGAGCAATCTTTAAGGTCAGGGAAACCAGTTCCTGCCCAGGCAGAGGCTGGAGAGCGTCACAGGCCCACACCAGCTGATAGCTGCAGAGATGTTCAGAACCAGTGTGCCTTCTCCTCCAGGCTTAGGGCTTCAAGCTGGCAGAGTACCTTCCTGCCACCTGGGGTCCTGACCTGCCTATTCAGAAAGTCTGCCAAGTGGGCCCAGAGACCAGCACAAAGGTCCCACCCTACCCTGTCATATCCCCCTTGAAATCAGCTCAGATGCCTCCTGGAAAGCAAAGCAGGGAGACTGGATAAGCTCTGTGTGTCTTGTTCGCCAGGGGAGCTGCTGAAGCTCCTGAGTGTGGGCTCTTGTGTCTGACCACACTTCCTCACTTAAGAAATGACTTCACAGACCCAAAATAGCAATAGCCATGGAACAAAACACAACGAGGTTCAGGCAATAAGAGCCAAATCAAGAAATGAAACAGTACAGCAGAAATGAACCCAGCATTGTAAATCAACCACACTTCTATTAAACAAAAATGAAAACAAAAATTAAAATGAAACATCCCTACCAGGTGACCAGGATAGGGTGAGGGTCTTCTCATGGGGCCGGGTTAGGATGGGTTGAAGGTCTGGGACTGGGACCCTCAAAATGGCCCTGTCTAAGGAGGCAGTGGAGGAATTAGATTGAATCTGTCTAATATCTTACTTTAGTTGTTTGTAAAGGCATCTGGAATAGGTCAATATTAGCACTGGATGTTGGTGTTTGAGACTTTTCAGCAATCAGACACAAGGCTCCTAGAATTCCCAAATTCATCCCATCCTTTAGATGAAAAAGGATGCACACCATTGTGTCCACAACATGAACCACGGAGAGAGAGGCAAAGCAAACCAGCTCCAATCTCTCTCATCTCACCTTTCAGACTAAATTCCTGTCTAGTAATTACTGCCTGTGATTCTGAGAGGTAATAGGTAGTTATCAGTGAGCACTTATCAGAGAGGTGAGCAGAGCAGGGCTTCCCACCATAGCCTCGGAGAATAGGCTTCATTATGCCTTTGCTGAGTTACTTCATCCTATGCCTGTTTATAGTTATCGCCTCTCTGCAGAGCTGTTTTGAGATTTCAGGTCTGGAGTATGGATCATTTTTCCCCTCCCCCACCGGAAGCAGGGGGAATTCACAGACCAGACTGTCTCCTCGAAGAGGTGGGACAGAGACCTCTGGCACATTCTTGGAATAAGTCACTCACTTGGATTTCTCCTCCCAGATATACCAACTTGTGCAGTCTGCATCCTTACTTTCTAACTTAGGAGCTGGATGACCTTAAGACATACATTGAATCACTTTTTGGCTTGATGTCCCCTTCTGTAAAACAGGATCAATAATACCTACCTGCTGCTGCTGCTAAGTCGCTTCAGTCGTGTCCGACTCTGTGCGACCCCATAGACGGAAGCCTACCAGGCTCCCCCGTCCCTGGGATTCTCCAGGCAAGAACACTGGAGTGGGTTGCCATTGCCTTCTCCAATGCAGGAAAGTGAAAAGTGAAAGTGAAGTCGCTCAGTCGTGTCCGACTCTTAGCGACCCCATGGACTGGAGCCTACCAGGATCCTCAGTCCATGGGATTTTCCAGGCAAAAATACTGGGATGGGGTGCCATTGCCTTCCCCGATACCTACCTCATACTGCTTTTATAAAGGTGAATCTCTAACTAGTTTCAGAATCTTGAAAGCCAGAGTTTAAGGCTTATTCATTTTTGTATTCCTGGCATCTGACAGAAGGACTGGCACATAGTGGTCGCCTAATAAATATTGGTTAAATGAATTACAACTATTTAGTAAAACCATGGAGTCCCATTATTTGCTGATCCTCTGCTTACTTCCTTGAACACAGATGATGAAGGCTGAGGTTAGAATGATAGCAATTGAGAATCTAGAAAGAAGCACATGTAAAGCAAGACCCTTCTTAAAGGGTCATCGAGTCATGCCGTCTCTCTCCAGGAACAGGAGGGATTTCTGGTCTTCCCAGCCCCTGAAAACTCTGACCACCCCCGTGCAGCTAAAAAGAATGGAGGATGTTCCCATTGACTGAAGAGGCCTGAAGACAGCAGGACAGCTGGAGCCCTGTGTGCAGAGGGGAGCTCCTCCATTTCTGACTCTGCGATGGAAAAACCCCACGGGCACTTTCAGAGGGCACTTTGGATGGTTCTCCTGGCCCAATCTGTATCCAGCTGCAGAGAGCTGTGTGGGTTCCATGAGGCTGCACTGGCGTAAATGTACCAGATTTCCATTTTTCCTCTCCTCTCCGTACATACTCCGTGACAAGACAGGCAATCGCCTGACTAGTTGCTCACAACTGACCAGGCACATGGCCAAAAGCCAGACCAAGAAAGAAGGGATTCTTCAAAGGCCTGGTGAAGGAAGATAACAGAGTTTCAGCCAAGTAAACAACACGGGGTGGGGGAGGGGGGACTATGGACACGACAAACCAGGGGCTGAGTTTAAAGGGAAGAGGGTAGTCCAAACCTGTAACCTAGGAGACAGTATTCCTGCAGATGTCTGGGTCTGACTCACCCTCTCTGTATGAACTTGGACTTAGCACAGCTCTCACCTGTAGATTGAGAGCATCACATTTCATAGTCATGGTATGAGAAGAATCTCTAGAGATCTTAGTTTCAAATCACTCATTTTAAGGGTGAAGGGACAGGGCCTGGGAGGAGCCAAGGGATTTGCAGGGGATCGTGTGGCCAGTTTGCCTTACAGCTTGGACAAGGACCCAAATCTCTCTCTTTCTGTCCGTCTCTCAAGCACTGTGCTTCTCAGATTCTCAGAAGATAGCATCTCAGGTTGTTACAAGACAACCCTCTGTGCCAATTAAACTTCCAGGCTTGCTCTGTTTTGACCTGGTGACTGGAAGGAATTACATACCAGGTCTGAAAGGCAAAGGGCTGCAAGAGACTTTGTCTCAGGTTTGTGTCTACGAATGTGTGTTTGTGACTTGACTTGATGCTGCACTGAGCGTTAAAGTCTGAGAGTCTAAGGAGAGTGAAACAATCAGATACGCCTTCCTCTTTTCATGCTCTCTAACCCCAAACTTGATGAGGTCCCTAGGGATTTTTTTTTTCCCATGGTGCTTTCATTCCCAAAGCTTCTAAGATTTGACTTCCCATCAGCTCTTGCCCCTTGATTGTCCCTGTTTCACATGCCTGCCTACCCACCCACACTTACCAAATAGAAATAATTTTATCAAGTGGCCATGCTGCAGATTGCTTCTAAACAGCTGGGTTTGGGAAAAGCTCTGGGGATGAGTTCGGATCAGGAGTCATCTTCCCTGGCATGCTGTTTCTGGATTTACATATGCGTGGGCTGAATGTTTTAATTAGTGCTGCCAGCCAGTCTGGTCACAGCTACCCACCAAATGCTTTGCTTCTTAGGTGAGTGGTTGAGGCCTGTTCTTCAGAAGTTGAGTGCTCTGGCTGCAAGAAAAGGAAAACAACACCTGGGTGTCTGCATCTTATTTGCTCATTCATGTTCAACAACTCTTCATGGAGGATCTATTAAGTGTCAGGCATTGAGCTAGACTGTGGGGACTCGGAGAGCAATAGGACACAGATATTGCTGATAAAGAGGACACAGATGTTGCTGATAAAGAGAACACAGATCATAGACATTAAATGAATATGCTATACAAGGTGTTACAGTGGTAAAGAATCCTCCCCACCAAGGCAAGAGACACAGAAATGCGGGTTTGATCCCTGGGTGGAGAAGATCTCCTGGAGTAGGAAATGGCAACCCACTCCAGTACAATTTTCCAGTATTGTCCAATGGAAAATTCTATGGACAGAGGAGGCTGGCGGGCTACAATTCATGGGGTCACAAAGAGCTGGACATGACTGAGCGTGCACCCACACACATACAGTGAATGGTGAATGAGAATGTATGATGATTCTGAGAGGCACTGGGTGTCAGGGAAGACCAGAGAAGGGACATTTTGCCCAGCCTTGGGTACCTAGTGGGAGAGAATGAGGGAGTGGTTTCCACTGCTGAGAATCAGTGAAGGCTTCCTGGAAGAAGTGCTAAAAATCAGTCCCAAAGGATCTTCAGGGGTTAATACGATACAAGTTGATGTTGGCAAGGCTTTCTTGGAAGAGCGAACAGCACAAACAAAGAAATAAAGATCAGCAGCAGCACAGGAGGAGGTGGATGAGCAATATAGGTGGCTTTGTTCTCTAAAAGGGGCTGGCAGCTGTAAATAGTGTTCAGGAATGTGTGACATTGGAGAAGGGGAAGGAGAAGAGATGCAGGCAGCGAGCACATAATTGACCTTTGTCCAGCATTTCATAGGCTATTGTTTTCACATGTGTTGGCTCATCGGCCCACAGAACAGCCTCATGACATGCATAAAGGAGATGCTAGTACTTTGTGAGCCCAGCAGTGGTCCTCTAATGGTTCATCTTCCATTTCCATCCTCTTCTGTAGCTCACTGCCCATCCTATGTTAACCTCCAGATTTTAGTCATTCTTGACCTTCCTTGAAGCTCTCTGCTTTTCCCTTTGAGTCTCCTAACAGCAAATCCACTTTAGTGTAACCCCTAGACTTACCCTTCTCTGGTATCATTGGTCCTCCGCTCTCACCCTTCTCATCACCACAGGTACACCCATATTGTCATGTTGACCAAATCCAAACCTCCAGCTCCTACCTTTCTCTGGAGATCTGACTACGAATCCCCACCTGACCAAGTGGACACCTCTGCATGAGCAACGAGCACCTCACTGAATATATCCAGATGGGAACTCAGGACTTCTCCATAAGGCCTTCTCTTCTTTGGAAAACTAGATACCATTCTCACTCTGCCCTTTCCCCTGAGTCCTTCTTTTACTCCCAAACCTCATCAATCTGTGAACTGTGTCTTCTAATTCAGGGCCATTTCCTGCATCAGCTATTTTCAATCTGCCAACCCACCTACTGCTCCCATTGCAAGAACTTCCCATATGGGTGTCCTACTCCCATACTCTCTCCTTTGGGCTATTATTTCCAGTTTCAGAAGAAATTCCTCCTTCTTCCCACCAAAAGCTCTCCTTTAGTCTGCTCCCCTGATTAAAGTCCTCCATCACATGGGGGTAAAATCCTAACTAAGTATGGGTGACCCTTTACCAGCCACCCCTTAGGAGGGTCTCCAGCCTTATCATCTACATTTCACCCATCAGCACAGCGATGCTGCCTCTGGTGCTCATTCGCCCTCCATCGCCTCGACACAGCCGTTTCCTCTGCTTAAAATTCTCCTCCGGCCCTAGGTGAGTTGGAGGTGCTCCTGTGTACGCTCAGTGCAGCTTTTAATGTTCCACGCTGAGTGACCTCATCCCCTAATCAGACTAAACATCTTACAGATGGGGTATTTGTCTTATTTACAGTTGGTCACCCAAAACCTAGCACAGGTCCATAATAGAGACACGCACATATACAAATACACACACATACACGCACATCCCAATTAAACCGAATTGAACTCCTCATCTGATCAATTCAAAGTGAAAGTCACTCAGTCATGTCCAACTCATTGCAACCCCATGGTCTATATATACAGTCCATGGAATTCTCCAGGCAAAAATATTGGAGTGCAGAGCCTTTCCCTTCTCCAGGGGATCTTCCCAACCCAGGGATTAAACCCAGGTCTCCAGCATCGCACGCAGATTCTTTACTAGCTGAACCACAAGGGAAGCCCAAGAATACTGGAGTGGGTAGCCTTTCCCTTCTCCTGGAGATCTCCCCTACCCAGGAATCAAACCAGGATCTCCTGCATTGCAGGTGGATTCTTTGCCAACTGAGCTATCAGGGAAGCCTTGTATGTCTTTAAAATTGGATTCAAATGTCACCTTTTCTGCGACGCCTTCCTTGATTTAATTAAGCATACGTAAAAGGTTTTTCAGTTGGTATTATTCCACTTGTTTCACTGAATTATCATTCCATTTTAATTCATCTGCCACTAGATTGAGTTCCTATAAGGCAGAGAACAGCCACCCAACACAGGGCTAGACCAATGACTGAGACTCAAACAATTTCCTAGGGACTGAATGAATCATCAGTTTATAGAAAGGAAAACTGAAGTCTAGGGAAGTCAAGCATCCTGTGAAAAGTCAAACACTGGTGTATCTCAGCCTCGAACTTGGCTCTGAGGTCACAGATCTTTCCTTTAAAGCTGATACTAGTGTCTCTGGTTCTACAAGTTGCCACATCTGGGAAAACACTCCATAAGGGAAGACTCTTTTCTTGGGTAGCAGAACCCGCAGTGATGGCCATCCCAGTGCACGTGGGGCAGCCAGCCATCTACCAAAAGCGACACCAGCAGTGTAAGCCCTCACGGCTGTGAAGCAAGTTGCTTTTCAAGTGACACTTAGGAACAAGGGAGCCCCTGCCAGAACAGGTATGCTCAGCCACAGCCTGAGCGTCTCATCCTGAATCAGACCTGCACCTGAGTCTAGCTCTGCCATTTCCCACACGTGACCTTGAGCAAGTCATACCACATGGAGCTGTGTTTTCTCAACAATGGGAATAAAGATAACTACCCTTCCCTACTGTTGTGCAGCAAACAGCAACAGCGGTGACATACACATTGTTCATATGCCTTGTTATTTTATCTCTGTGGAGATGCTGAAATAGTAGGAGCTCGATAAATGCTTGCCATGATGGCATCAAGCTATGCTTGATCTTTACAATAATCTGTTCTCCTTTCCATAATTTCTCTGAGCCCTGGATCCTCCTTAGCTCTCTTTGTTGGCCTTCTAGACCTTGATAATGCAGAAAAAGAAAAGAATGCAAATAATAATTTAGAGCCTCTCTGATACACTGCAGATCCACCACGGTTCTGTTTTGTATGATTTTTGTAATCCTCACTGTGGTCAATTAAAAAAAAAATGCTTTGATATCTCCAGGGGGGAAAAGACACTAAAGAGAAATCCAGGATGCATGGAAGGTAGAAGAAACTCATGAAAGAGGTGTTTCTGAGGATTCAAGGCATTCCCCCAAATGGTCCTCCCTTGGCATAAATATTCAACCAAATAGTCCAATCATCCAGAAACTGTTAGGTCCATTTCTGAGAATTCTCACAGGTTTGCTGCTGCTGCTGCTAAGTCGCTTCAGTCGTGTCCGACTCCTAGTGACCCCATGGACTGCAGCCCACCAGGCTCCTCCATCCATGGGATTTTCCAGGCAAGAGTACTGGAGTAGGGTGCCATTGCCTTCTCCATCTCACAGTCATCCCCAATTTTTATTTGCTTTATATTATAAATCAAAAGTTTCCAACCTACATGCCAAGGGCCCTTGAAGGATATAGTTATTGTAAGCAGTTTCAAATTTGAGTGTGCATTAAGTGTCATCGCTCACCTAAAAAATAAAAAAAAATCAGTGCTTTGCAAAAACATTCACACTTATTTTATTTTCCAGAGTATTTTATATTATTATAAATAAAATGTGTATTTGTACAAGATCATTATCAAATTTTACAATAGCTGTTTGTCATTTTGCATTTCCCACAATACAAGTATTAAAAGGACTAATAATACCTTAATGTTTTATTGTGGGGAAATTTGCACAGGGTGTGTTCTGCAAAATGTTTGACATGAAGAGCAATGCCAGTGCTAGTAGACTTTAGGAATCCCTCTCATAAGTTAGAAACCCAGAATCTAAGTGGACCTAGCAGTTGGCTTCCTGGAGCAACTCAGAAACATATGTGCATTGCAGAATGACCTTGAGAAATCTTCCAGCTCCCAAAGATGAAGCTATCTGGGTCTGTCTGCCAACCTAATCCACCACACAGCCCTGGCAAGAGATGCAGGGAGAGTTAATCTTCCCTCCTTCCATCTGGGGGGCCCGGGGGTGGGGGAGCAGGCAGCAGCAGCTGCCAGCCCAGGGCCAACAGGAGGATGGGCAGCAAAGGGCAGTGGCAGCATACCCCGCACCCCCATCCCAGGAGCATCTCCCCTCCTTTCCTCTCCGATCCTTCTCCATCCGCCCTCATGACAAGGCACCGGCAGAAAGTAAGTCTGGCGAACACGCGGCAGGGAGAACATAGCAGCGACGAGCAAGGTGACTAACCTCATCAAGCTGTCACAAATTAAATACTGTCTGTGCAGGCAAGTTCACCTCCCAACTTGCTTTGGGAACAGGAAGCCGAGATTTTCCACGCTGAGATCTGATAAGAGGCTGCGAGCCAGCTAGTCAGCCCAGGTGAGGACAGGACCAGTGGGCTACACTCCCAGCATGACTGTGTCAGGTTGGCGACCGATCAGCAACAGCACACACTGGTCACCCAGACAGGTCACTACCCACCACTTCGGTGACACAGACGTGGACCCTGGCAAACTGACCGAGGTCTCCTTTCTTCCCCACTGGACAGAGCAACCAGCCACTGGACGGGCCACTGAACCTGTGTCCTCGCAGGATGGAGGGTGCAGTTAATACCTGCTCACCTTCTGCAGGGAGCCAGAGCCCTAATTAAGTGTAGTTTGTGAAGTGCTTTGAGGTTGCCAGATGAAAGCTGAGCTAGGAGTGCAAACTATTATTGCTAATTAATTATTGTCAGCAGGACAATTTACTCTGTGTTTTCAGGGCTAGGAGCCCTTGTTTACAGGTCAAAGAATGCTTTTCTTGTATAGTTTCCACCCCTGTCTCCCACCCACAGTTCTGGCTAGTTGGAAATCTCTCCATCATTCTCCCCACTTTACTCCTGTTGACCTTTCTCAGGTCCCTAACTGAAATGTAAGGTATACAGCCTCTTCTTCAGACCCCAGATGTAAGCAGACTTGCAAAAAGAGAGGACACGAAATCCTTAAGAAAGTGAGTGTAAGCTAGAAAGTACAAGGGGATCTGACACAAAGTATCTGTAGTGTTGGCTGGGAAACAGAGTCCCTTTGGGAAAAACATGCGATTAATCCAGACAGAATATAGAACTGAAATATGGGAGCCTTTCTGCTAAGATGGTTTCTGCTGGTGAATGATGTTGACCTCTGAGGGGCAATGATACGCATGATCAGGAGGGTGCGTCGGAAATTCTCGGAGCAGTGAGCCTCTCAACAGGACCAGTAACCCTCCTTTTAATAAACCCTTCCCTGCACCACTCTCCCCCCACCGAAAAACCCAAGGCCTGTTTAACTTTAATTTCTATCTTCAATTAGTTAGGATAACAATCCTTTAGAATTCCTAGACTGAAATGTGCCTCTGAGATTAAAAAGGAGACCAGAAGCATTAAGAGAACAAAGCAGCGAGGATGGAACAATGCTCGTCTCCCCATCTTGGCTGCCACCTGGCGCTCACCACGCTGGCATCTGAATCAAGGGCATTGTGGATGCAAGACAAGAGAATCCCCAGTGAACTGTAGCTCTTATGAATAAATTGTACTTGCCAAAATTGGTCGGTTGTTTGTGGACATTGATTTATTTTCTCTGATTCTTTCTGATTGTTATATTTTGGATGGTGCTTACTGATGTGAAAAAGCCATCTAGTATTGCTGATAAATCTAGAGATAACGGCAGAGGTCAGAAAAGTAGAAAAGAAGGAAAAGAAGGGGTGCTTGCTGTACAGTGGGAAAACTTTTTGTGTAAAGAACAACTCTCTATGCCCGTTTAAATGTCATTTCACCTTATTTTGTAATTGTACAATTAGCAGGGTCATTTGATTGTTTATTTTCTTTTTTTCCTTCTGGAGTTAAGAATAGAATAGAGTGCATAGTGAAAGGGTGTGCCTTATCTGAGGGCTCAGACACTTCTGCTGGGTTTCTTTGTTACTTCTTTGCCTTTTACTCCCTCGATTCTGCACACGTGTTAGATGGGGGGTAAGAAAGAGAGAGAGAGAGAGGTGGTCAAAGACAGAGGAAGAAGGAGAGAGGGAGCTTTTGGGGTGGTGGTGATTAGCAGCCTGTAAAAAGGAACAGTCTTATAGCACACTGAGTATGCACAGCTAACATACTCAAGGTCGTGTGATGGGAGCATTCAGAACTTTCAAGGTGAGCCGAACCGTTTGACTCCCTGGGTCTCAGTGCTCTATACTCGAACCTTGTGCCAAGTTTGCATCTGGTGAGCTTGCTAAAAAAAGAGTGCTGAACTCAATTTAACTTCCAGGGGGATAGTTAGGCATGAGAGTGGAAAATGTAGGGGACTGGGGAGAGAAGAAGGAATGGGAGAGAGTGGCAAGAGGCTGCTGACTGACTGTTTCCACCTTTGGATCGCAACTCTTGAAACATTACACCTAAAATAGGTCAACAGGGATTTGGGATAAAGTGGGATCAGCTTTAGTTAATTATCCCAAATGTGCAGAATGCCCGCTTTTAAATCCTGAGTTGGATTTAATCACAGAAGCTGAGAAGATCTTCCAACACCCAAATCCATTTGAAAATTGACCGGAGGGGCACTCTATCCAAAAAGATAGCTTGTTCAGTAATAAGGTAGCAAATGCAGCCGCCTCACAGAGACAAGGACTCACAGTGGCTTGTTTGTGCCCTGGTTCCTGGTGTCATTTGGGGAGCAACACAGCAGGCGGAATTAAGGAGCAAGTGCTGGCTCTGATCACTTTCCACATCCTCCCCGTCAGGCTAGGTCTCCTGGGCAGAACAGACCTCAAATTCAATACAACAGAGACATGAGAAGAGACAAAACACCAGCAATCAATTGGTGGGGAGACTTGAATAACAGAGATGCTGAAAATGGGGGATGGAGGATACTTCAAACCTCACTTTGAGACACACTTTGTATTAAAGTTATCTTGGCTTTTCAACAATCTTACATGAGTCTGGTGGGGGTCCATTTAAGGAAGACCGTGAGCCCTCCTGAGGTGTATTGTTAAAAAGACTAACATTTGCTGGAGGTGTAAAAGCAAGTTGATTTATTTCCTGAACAATTTTGAAAACCATCCTAGAAAATGCTTTGGATTAACCTCTACTCCGGGAGCTGGTGATGGACAGGGAGGCCCGGCGTGCTGCGGTTCATGGGGTTGCAAAGAGTCGGACACGACTGAGCGACTGATCTGATCTACTGATAGCATCTTATAAAGCTTTTCATGACTTTGTGGTTTAGTCATTAAGTTGTGTCCAGTTCTTATGACTCCATGGGCTGTAGCCTGCCAGGCTCCTCTGTCCACAGGACTTCCCAGGCAAGAATACTGGAGTGGGTTGCCATTTCCTTCTCCAGGGGATCCTGGTGACCCAGGCATCGGACCTGCATCTCCTGCATTGCAGGCAGTCTCTGGCCTTGCAGACAAATTCTTTACCAACTGAGCCACCAGGGAAGCTTTCCATGATCTAGTTAAGTGGATCCAAACAGACCTCCCCAGCCTAGATTCCTTCCCCCAACCATATATCCATCCCACACCCTCCATTCACAAAGACATTGTCCATCAACGCTCTGATGCTAAAACTCTACTCCAGGCACACCATCGTTCTAATCCAGCTTTGTCTTATAACTATTTTTCATTTTTTTCCTTCTTTCTTGCTACACATACCAAATCACATGTTTGCCAAGGGCAAGAGTCATATCTATTTAGGTTTGGGAGGTCAATGTCTCCAAGAGTGTTAGAATATGACTACTGTCGCATGAGTTCAGTTCTGTCACTCATTCATGTCTAACTCTTTGCAACCCCAAGGACTGCAGCACACCAGGCTTCCTTGTCCATCACCAACTTCCAGAGCTTGTTCAAACTCATCTGCATTGAGTTGATGATGCCATCCAACCATCTCATCCTCAGTTGTCCCCTTTTCGTCCTGTCTTCGATCTTTCCCAGCATCAGGGTCTTTCCCAATGAGTCAGTTCTTCACATCAGGTGGCCAAAGTATTGGAATTTTAGCTTCAGCATCAGTCATATAAGTGAATATTCAGCACTGATTTCCTTTAGGATTGACTGGTTGGATCTCTTTGCTGTCCAAAGGACTCTCAAGAGTCTTCTCCAACACCACAGTTCAAAAGCATCAATTCTTTGGCACTCAGCTTTCTTTATAGTCCAACTCTCACATCCATATGTGATTACTGGAAAAACCATAGCTTTGATGGACCTTTGTTGGCAAAGTAATGTCTCTGCTTTTTAATATGCTGTCTAGGTTGGTCATAGCTTTTCTTCCAAGGAGTGTCTTTTAATTACATGGTTGCAATCACAATCTACAATGATTTTGGACCCCCCAAAAATAAAGTCTCTCAGTTCCCATTGTTTCCCCATCTATTTACCATGAAGTAATGAGACCAGATGGCATGCTTGTAGTTTTCTGAATTCTGAGTTTTAAGCCAATTTTTTCACTCTCCTCTTTCACTTTCATCAAGAGGCTCTTTAGTTCTTCTTCACTTTCTGCCATAAGGGTGGTGTCATCTGCATATCTGAGGTTATTGGTATTTCTTCTGGCAATCTTGATTCCAGCTTGTGCTTCATCCAGTCCAGCATTTCTCATGGTGTGCTCTGCATAGAAGTTAAATAAGCAGTTCCCGATTTGGAACCAGTCCATTGTTCCATGTCCTGTTCTAATTGTTGCTTCTTGACCTGCATATAGATTTGTCAGGAGGCAGGTCAGGTGGCCTGATATTCCTATCTCTTGAAGAATTTTCCACAGTTTGTTGCATAAGTGGTGATAATGAACTGATCTAACAAACACTTGTTGAGTATCTGATAGGCAATACTGCTGTTATGTTGTTTGCAAAAGTTCGAGTCCTTTACCCCCCGGGAAGTTTGTGACCTGTTGAAAGAGAGAAGCAGCAGATGATATGGGAATGACTCCAGTAGAGGTAGAAAATCCTGAAGCGGGAACCCGCTGTAAAGCTCAGGAAGCTCAGCTCTGTGCTCTGTGATGACCTAGAGGAGCGGGATGGTGGGGGATGGGAGGTCCACAAGGGAGGGGATACATGTACACGTGCAGCTGATTCACTCCACTGTACAGTAGAAAGTAACATAGTGTCACAAAGCAATTCTTATCCAATAAAAAATAGCACGCTGGAAAAATATAGCACAAGAAGGGTTTCACGGATACAACAGGTGGCATATGGGGCTCAGAGAAGGTGCCATATGAGTTGGATTTTATGGGAAGATTGGGGCTCTGATAGAACAGGGCAGAAAGGGAATTCTAGGCTGAGAAAGCCATCTGAACAACAGCACGGATGATGGTGGGGTTAGATCACTGCCAAAAGACCCATGTCCACTTTGACGTAGGGTTCCTAGACAGATGTGCGAGCGGTGAATCTAAGGTTCCCTGCAGAATCCCTTCACTCTCCTGCTTCTAGAGTGAACACTCTCTCGCCAACACCCAGGAATCAGAGAAATAAATTTCACTTGCAAAATCACCTCGTATCACTCCAGGGCAGAACCCGTGAAGTGATCCCGGGGCCCTGACTCCCAAATAGAACACAGATGAGGACCCCGAGTTTCTCAAATCTCACTCTCCTGATAGCTAATGCCTACCCTCAGCCCCACTCCCAGGGGTCCTTTGAGAGGCCTTACATAGTCACAGATACAGAGCTTTCTACCAGACTTTAAAACAAGAATTTCACCTCGAAGGTGAGAACGGATATGAGAAATTTCAGCCAAAGTGTGATTTTTCCCCCAAAGCTGTCGTGAGCACCTGAAGACAGGGGTTTATAATGGACGTGCCATTGCAGCTGTAACTATATTGCTGCAAAAGTGTGACACTGTCCCCAGGTACAGGCCCTGTAATAAGACAGAGCATTTAGATGATGCTTGGAAGGACAGCCATGGTATGCAGTCGTCTTTTTCTAGATCATCACTTCTCCCAGTCACTTCCATTTCCAGCTAAAAAGACACACAAGTTTCAAGGGGGAAAAACTTAGTGCAAGAACGGCAAGTTTTGTAACTAGAGAAAAATCAATTATGAAGGACGCTGGGTTCTGACTTGAGGCAACTGTCACTAGGAGGCTGTGATAACCCCAGGGCTCTTGGAGAGTTCACCAGGATTCAATTCCCTTCTGGCCAGCCCCCGAGCCTCTCTGAGCAATTCCCTGGGACTGTCCCTGAGCCAGTTATCTTAACATTCCATTCCAGGATAGAATTGAGGTGATGGGATCAGGCTTTCTCGGTAGACAGCACAGCATAAAATGTAACTCTTTGCAAGGAAGTAGGAGCCGATATTAAACAAAGGGAGGTTCCTTCTCCAACAGTTCTATAAACTACTTCAGTGCTCTGCTTCCATGAACCATATCCTGAGATCATGTGGAATTTCATAAAATTAGTAAAAAGGTCCCAAGTCACACAGGAGAAAACAAATAAAATTCTCATTGTCACATGAGACATCAGGGGGGAAAAAAGCCAACAAAAAGTGAAAAGTACCCTTTCATTGTCAGGAAACTATGTGTGTGTGTACGTGTATGTCTACATGTGTGTGTACATACATTGTATATTATATATGTTTGTTTCAAATCTATAAGCAAGTTTCCGCATTACATGTGCCTACATGAATATCCTCTCTTCTATTTTGTACTTTATTATTGGAGAAGGAAATGGCAACCCACTCCAGTGTTCTTGCCTGGAGAATCCCACAGACGGGGAGGCCTGGTGGGCTGCCATCTGTGGGGTCGCACAGAGTTGGACATGAAGTGACATAGCATAGCATTGGAGTATTTATTATTTAGTATTGGAGTATTGCTTCACAAGATTGTGTTCACTTTTGCTGTGCAAAGAAGTGAATCAGCTGTTTGTACACATACATCTCCCTCTTTCTTGAGCCTCCCTCCACCTCATATCCCACCTCTCTAGGTCAGCACAGCACGGAGCTGAGCTCCGGTGCTTGACAGCAGCTTCCCACCAGTTATCTATGTTACACACAGTGTGTATATGTCAATCCCAATCTCCCAATTCTTGCCACCTTCCCCTTCCCCCACTGTGTCCACATGTCCATTCTTTATGTCTGCATCTCTATTTCTGCACTGAAAATAGGTTTAATAGTCACAAAGAGAAAAAAAATATATATGTATATTAATAAATATCCTCTTGATAGAGCAGACTACTACTCCAAAAGCGATGGGTCTCAGTTTTTCCCTCAGGCTAAATTTGGGCAATTTAGCTCATTTTGCATGACTTTCTTTCCATTAGTAGGGTTCCAATCCTCTTTGATTTGTTAGTTTAAAGAATAGCAAACCTCCCCCTTCCACATTTAGCATAATACATCCTTTATCAAGGTGCCTTTGGTGCCCAAGAGAACAGGCCCATCAGTGTGGACAAGTCTGCACCATGAACCAAATATCGGGACACTTGCCTATTTGTGTGCTTAACCGCTCTAAGAAATAGATGGGGAAACAGTGGAAACAGTGTCAGACTTTATTTTTGGGGGCTCCAAAATCACTGCAGATGGTGATTGCAGCCATGAAATTAAGACACTTACTCCTTGGAAGGAAAGTTATGACCAACCTAGATGGCATATTCACAAGCAGAAATATTGGACTTTGCCAACAAAGGTCCGTCTAGTCAAGGCTATGGTTTTTCCAGTGGTCATGTATGGATGTGAGAGCTGGACTGTTAAGAAAGCTGAGCACTGAAGAATTGATGCTTTTGGACTGTGGTGTTGGAGAAGACTCTTGAGAGTCCCTTGGACTGCAAGGAGACCCAACCAGTCCATTCTAAAGGAGATCAGTCCTGGGTGTTCTTTGGAAGGAATGATGCTAAAGCTGAAACTCCAGTACTTTGGCCACCTCATGAAAAGAGTTGACTCATTGGAAAAGACCCTGATGCTGGGAGGGATTGGGGGCAGGAGAAGAAGGGGATGACAGAGGATGAGATGGCTGGATGGCATCACTGACTGGATGGATGTGAGTCTGAGTGAACTCTGGGAGTTGGTGATGGACAGGGAGACCTGGTGTGCTACGATGCATGGGGTCACAAAGAGTTGGACACAACTGAGTGACTGAACTGAACTGAACTGAACAGCTCTAACAAATGTAATACTGCAAAAGGAAAACACTGACTTTCCCAAACTTGTTTCATTGCTGTATTTAGTGTGTGTGTGTGTGTTAGTCACTCAGTTGTGTCTGACTCTGCAACCATATGGACGATAGCCCTCGAGGCTCCTCTATCTATGGAATCCACCAGGAAAGAGTACTGCAGTGAGTTACCATTCCCTTCTCCACGGGATCTTTCTGGCCCAGGGATTGAACCTGAGTCTCCTGCATTGCAGGTGTGCTCTTTATCATCTGAGCCACCTGGGAAGCCTGCATTTGGTATCCCCTCCACACCCTAATCTTGTTTTCCTGACAATTATTCATTGGAACATATTTGGGACATGGTGCAGGAAGTCTGTGTGCACACTGCATAGAGTATAATGCAGGGTTAGGGGCCAAGAAAGGTCACTTCCCTGGCTTGTGTTTCTATGTGGACAGCTTTACACTAGAGATAGTATCTTCAAATAAAAACAAATATTTCCTGATCATGTACCATGTATACCATGCACACTGTTGACTGTATTATGTGCATCATCTCATTTAATCCTCATAGTGAGGATAAATAATACATATGAGCTAGGTGTGCTTATTATTATTCATATACCACAGATGAGGAAACTAAGGCTCAAAGAGCTTAAATGATTTATCCAAGGTCATACTTAATTGATGGAGGTATTTTGCCCACCAGGAAATATTTGAGAATGCCCAGAGACACTTTTGGGGGGTCAAGACTGGGTGGATGAGCATATATGGAGGGAATCTTATTACTGGCATCTAATGAATTGAAGCCTTTGACTGTGTGGATCACAATAAACTGTGGAAAATTCTGGAAGAGATGGGAATACCAGACCACTTGATCTGCCTCTTGAGAAATTTGTATGCAGGTCAGGAAGCAACAGTTAGAACTGGACATGGAACAACAGACTGGTTCCAAATAGGAAAAGGAGTTCGTCAAGGCTGTATATTGTCACCCTGCTTATTTAACTTATATGCAGAGTACATCAGGAGAAACGCTGGACTGGAAGAAACACAAGCTGGAATCAAGATTGCCGGGAGAAATATCAATAACCTCAGATATGCAGATGACACCACCCTTATGGCAGAAAGTGAAGAGGAACTCAAAAGCCTCTTGATGAAAGTGAAGAGGAACTCAAAAGCCTCTTAATGAAAGTGAAAGAGAAGAGTGAAAAAGGTTGGCTGAAAGTTCAACATTCAGAAAATGAAGATCATGGCATCCGGTCCCATCACTTCATGGGAAATAGATGGGGAAACAGTGTCAGACTTTATTTTTCTGGGCTCCAAAATCACTGCAGATGGTGACTGCAGCCATGAAATTAAAATACACTTACTCCTTGGAAGGAAAGTTATGACCAACCTAGATAGCATATTCAAAAGCAGAGACATTACTTTGGCAACAAAGGTTCATCTAGTCAAGGTTTTTCCTGTGGTCATGTATGGATGTGAGAGCTGGACTGTGAAGAAGGCTGAGTGCCGAAGAATTGATGCTTTTGAACTGTGGTGTTGGAGAAGACTCTTGAGAGTCCCTTGGACTGCAAGGAGATCCAACCAGTCCATCCTGAAGGAGATCAGCCCTGGGATTTCTTTGGAAGGAATGATGCTAAAGCTGAAACTCCAGTACTTTGGCCACCTCATGCCAAGAGTTGACTCATTGGAGAAGACTCTGATGCTGGGAGGGACTGGGGGCAAGAGGAGAAGGGGATGACAGAGGATGAGATGGCTGGATGGCATCACTGACTCGATGGACGTGAGTCTGGGTGAACTCAGGGAGCTGGTGATGGACAGGGAGGCCTGGCGTGCCGCGATTCATGGGGTTGCAAAGAGTCGGACATGACTGAGTGACTGATCTGATCTGATCTGAATGAATTGAAGACAGGGACGCTATTTAAAATCCTGTAATGCATAGGACAGGGAAGCCTGGTGTGCTGCAGTCCATGGGGCCGCAAAAAGTCGGACACAACTGAGCAACTGAACTGAACTGAACTGAATGCACAGGACAGCTGTCTTTCCCCAAGATAGAATGATTTAACCCAAAATATCAACAGTGCTAAAGTTGTGAAACCCTGTGTTAATAGGATATTCTAGAAGAGGCAGATATCTGCAAAGCAGGTTAAAATTTACAAAAGGCTTTTGACGGTGTTCTCTCATTTGCTCTTATAACATTTCTCCGAAGTAAGAAGAAGAAATTTCACCATGTTCATTTCTTTCATGGAGGAGGACTAAGGCTCAGGTGGTGGGGGCTTGTATGAGCTGGCCAGGATGCAAGGCCAATGACGGAACCCTTGGGACCTCACACCCCATCCCCTTCTCTATAGATAGTCATCCTCTGATACAGCCAGGCTGGGGTGCAGGTGAAGGGTGATGTAGCTACCTCTTTCCAGGAAGGTTTATGTCCATACAAAGTCTTCCAACAATCTCTGGAGAAAAGAGAGACCAAATGCTTATTTGTTCCCCCATCGTATGATAGAGCATGAAGTCTGTGAGATGCATCTCACAGAAACAAAATCTCCACAGTTTATCCTTTAAATTAATGAAGTGGACCTTAGCGGTAAACATACATGGCTTACTGGTAGTCTTCCTGGTGGCTCAGACTATAAAGAATCTGCCTGCAATGAGGGAGACCTGGGTTCAATCCCTAGGTTGGGAAGATCCCCTGGAGAAGGGAATGGCAACCCACTCCAGTATTCTTGCCTGGTGAATTCCATGGACAGAGGAGCCTGGTAGGCTACAGTCCACACTGTCGCAAAGAGTCAGACAGGACTGAGCAACTAACACTTTCACTGTCTTTGTTCAGTAGGATGCAGTGTTGGTACATGACAGAAATGATATTCATCTATTTAACTATTTTTCTTTTTAATCCCTCCAACCTGCAAAAGGAGTCTTAGGTGTTTCTGCTGCTGCTGCTGCGTTACTTTAGTCGTGTCCAACTCTGTGCAACCCCATAGACGGCAGCCACCAGGCTCACCCATCCCTGGGATTCTCCAGGCAAGAACACTGGAGTGGGTTGCCGTTTCCTTCTCCATTGCAGGAAAGTGAAAAGTGAAAGTGAAGTCACTCAGTCGTGTCTGACTCTTCGCGACCCCATGGACTACACAGCCTTCCAGGCTCCTCTGTCCATGGGATTTTCTAGGCAAAAGTACTGGAGTGGGGTGCCATTGCCTTCTCCTAGGTGTTTCTAACTTTTGGGATATAGCCAATTATCAATATTGTGACAGTTTCAGGTAAACAGCAAAGGGACTCAGCCATATATATACGTGTATGTATATGTATCCGTTCTCCCCCAAACTCCCTTCTCATCCAAGCTAGTGCATAATAATTGAGCAGAGTTCCCTGCACTATACAGTAGGTCTTTGTTGGTTATTCCCTTTAAATACGACAGCATGTACATGCCTACTCCAAACTCCCTAACTATTCTTTCCCTTCATCCTTTCCCCTGGCAACCATAAGTTTATTCTCTTAGTCTGCGTGTCTGTTTATGTTTTGAAAATAAGTTCATTTGTATCATTTATGTTTAGATTCCACATATGAGGGATGTCATAGGATATTTCCCCTTCTCGTCTGCCTTCACCCGGATCTGGCAATCTAGGTCCATCCAGGTTGCTGCAGACTGCATTATTTCATTCTTATAATGGCTGAGTAATATTCACAGGAGTTTTAGTTTTCAGGGAAGGCCCAGAATGCGGCCTTTGTAGTTACAGCCCAAATTTCACTTTCCTTTAACCCGTTAGTACTCCTCCTACCTGAATAGTTGCAAGAGGACATGGAGGGAATTATAGTGCTTTTTCATCTTCACACATGGATTGGAACTCTCTGCAAGGTTCCTCTAGTCCTCAGAGTTGAAATCACAGCCATTTAGTGGGAATCTGCGGGAGCAAAGGGCAGCAGGGAAGAACTAACACAAGCTCATGGTAAAATGTAAGTAGCAAGTTTGTGACGTCCTCTGAGGATTATATCTGCATGGTCTCCACCTGGAGATGACTCTCATCCCTCAAAACTGAGGTTCCACCCTCAATAGCCAACTGTCTGAGCTCAGATTTTCACTTGTAAGCATCTCCTGAAAAAAATCATTAATATCCTCGCAGAAGAGGATTACAAATTTAATCTTTAACCAACCTTAATGCTTACAAGAGGCTCTATTAGACAAATCATGGGCTTTGCAATCAAATGGACCTCAATTCAAGCCTAGTGTCTTTCTCTTAGAATGAGATTCCAAAAGCCTACAATGACAAATAATTGGAAACTAGTGTGGATTAAGTGGCATAAGAGATGTGACAGCATGACCTCCACTCCATGATATTAGCATAATATTAGCATGAACTAATACATCAGGTTACTGAGGTCAGTGCCCCTTCCTCCACCCAGGCTTGGGTATAAGAGGAAGAGCAGCATGTTCACCCTGGAAAGAGAAATGAGCTCAGAAGAGGAGTCAGGCCAAGTCCACCAGACCAGACAGATCACCCATGCATGGGGTACATGGGAGAAGACCCCACCCTCCACAGTGAGGGGTCTCTGACACCAGATAGGAGCCCTGCCTGTCTCCTCCAGGACTCAAGCCAATTCTGGCAGGATAAGTCCCCAGATCCTGTTCTGACTGCTAGGATATACCTTAGGACACCAAGAAGGCTGTGACAAGTACAGGACTAGCTCCAAATTCTGCTCCAAGATTCTTCCAGATATGGCTCAGTGCCCAGCAGCTCCTGTCTGGGCCACAGGCAAGCCAGACCAGCCTCAGGGCTTCTGTGCTGACCACCACCCCCTCCTTTGGTGCCTTCAGGGACAGCAGCAGCCCCCGTATGGACCAGCATCACTTGCAGTGCATGTCATTTTAAGTCAGGACCATCTGTTCTGGGCCCTCATTATGAATTCATAATGAACATATGTAACAATTACATCTGTAAAAGGAAAAAAGTAGGGTTTTATGGTTTAGCTTCAAGTAAATGCTCTTTGTGCAAGCAGGCGTATTTTTGAGCAATTTGGTTGTGTTTTTATTTTGTTTCTCTGTTAATCCCTGAGAAACTATTTGCAGCAGATAAGTTTTCATTCTAGGCTTAAACATTCAGCTTGGAATGACCAGAAATGGAAGATCACAGCTTCCTGCTCTAAGAATAAGAAATAAAGTAAAAACTAGGGTCCTCCCCAGGAGTGATACTGGAGTCAGGATACAGTAAACAGCTGGGATAGAGAACATGGAGCACGGCTTTGACCTCCTCCTAACACTGACCTCAAGCATGTTTCTCTAAGTCTGTTCCTTCCACATATTAGAAATATTGATAATAACAGCAACTCTGCCTTAGAGTCATGAGAAGGATGGAAGGGAGCCATGCAGGGCGACCAGCATAGCACACAGGGTAGCTTTCAGCTTTACCTGGGTCTCAACTTTACCAATCTTGAAGGGGTTGGAGGGTTGACACTTTATAATCAAATAGCTGAAATAGATCTGGCCCACTTTCCAGAGGGCTAGAATCCTATAGTGATAGGAGCTTTGAAATATGGGCAGTCCTTAGTATGTGCATATGTGTATGTGTGGTAGAAATAATAAGTGATAGATTGGTAGATAGAAGTGTAGATACGTAGACAACTACACAGTACACAAATTAGATACATGTGTACTGAGATACAGGTAGCTAAGCTGGTAAAGAATCCACCTGTAATGCAGGAGACTGCGGCTTTATTTCTGTGCGGGGAAGATCTCCTGGAGAAGGGATAGGCTACCCACTCCAGTATTCTTGGGCTTCCCTGGTGGCTCAAGTGGTTAAGGACCTGCCTGCAATGTGGGAGACCTGGGTTCAATCTCTGGGTTGGGAAGATCCCCTGCAGGAAGGCACGGCAACCCACTCCAGTATTCTTGTCTGGAGAATCCCCATGGACAGAGGAGCCTGGCAGGCTATACGATCCATAGGGTCACAAATAGTCGAACATGATTGAAGTTACTTAGCATGTAAGCAAGCATACAGAGATACATAGATATGAGGGTTTCCCTGATGATCAGGGGTAAAAAATCCACCTGCAAGGCAGGAGACTCAGGGCCAATCCCTGGGTCAGGAAGATCCCCTGAAGAAGGGAATGGCAACCCACTCCAGTATTCCTGTCTGGAGAATCCCATGGACAGAGGAGCCTGGAGGGCTACAGTCCACGGGGTCACAAAGAGTCGGTCACAACTGAGCGACTAGAACACCACCACCACATAGATATGAGGATAGATAATAAATACATGTATACCTAGATGGATACAAAGACACATAGGTGACAGATAGCTAGACAGACAAAGAGATGTGTTTCACACAGAAAAAATTGGGAAACTGTATTTATCATGTTAATAATGACTATCTCAGATAGTATGATTGGAGAGACCGGGGAGGGAGAAAGTTTAGGAAAGCAACAAACAATAGCCCGAATAGGGTCTCTATTCGGAGATTAGAGATTCCAAAGAGTAGGGGTTTGACACAAGGATAAATGTAAAAGAGAGATTCTCTGTTCCTGGCAGACAGCTCAGGGAAATATTACCGAATCTTCTGGATTTATCTGCAGGTATATAAGCCAAGTTAGGTTCAAGGAAACAGTATTGAAATGTGGGAAACAGAGTTCACCACCAAACTCACCAGCTCCTCAGGAGGGTTTTGAGGATTTGGAAAAGCACAAGTTACCCCCCTCCTACCAGCAGGCAGAGGACACCATGAACGTGGCCAGGAGTCCCACTGCACAGTCACCTTGGCAACTATAGTCAGGATGTGCAAGAGTACAGGAAATCACCTGTGTGCAGGGCCGGGGCTCCTTAATTCCATCTGAGCACAGTAAGGGTGGGGGTAGCTATTTGTCCCCTGAAAGTAAGAGGAAAAAACCCAAGACGTACCTGTCCCACATGGGGTGGATTTAATGAGCTTAGCACTTCAGTCACTTGCTTCTGCCCCCAAAGCCAAGGAAAAGCTTAGGGCCACCTGGTGAATGGTAATTGCTGGCTTTGTGTCCGGGAGCAGAACAGGCACAGCAGTAATAGATTTCTTTTTTTCCTAGAAGAGGTGGCAGTGGACAGCCAACAGTGCTCAGCCAGTCCAAGCTCTGCTTAGCCAGGCATGCTATGGCACCCATTAGCTCAGGGTAACATCAACTGCCAGGCATGTGGGCTTGGACTGTGCCCTGAAGTCGCTGCAGAATAAGTCTGGAGGTATGCTCAGTCTCCTGTGATAGCAACGGTACTTGACAGATGGGCAGTCAGGCTGAGGTTGATCCATGTAGAAGTATAGTATGTTAGGCTTTGAAACCTCCTAATGTTATTCTTCGGAGAAGGCAATGGCACCCCACTCCAGTACTCTTGCCTGGAAAATCCCATGGGCGGAGGAGCCTGGTGGACTGCAGTCCATGGAGTCACTGAGAGTCGGACACGACTGAGCGACTTCACTTCCACTTTTCACTTTTGTGCATTAGAGAAGGAAATGGCAACCCACTCCAGTGCTCTTGCCTGGAGAATCCCAGGGATGGGGGAGCCTGGCAGGCTGCCGTCTATGGGGTCACACAGAGTCGGACACGACTGAAGCAACTTAGTAGTAGTACTAGTAATGTTATTCTTTATGGGCTTCCCTGGTGGCTCAGATGGTAAAGAATCTGCCTACAATGTGGGAGACCCAGGCTTGATCCCTGGATTGAGAAGATCCTCTGAAGAAGGGAATGACTACCCACTCTGGTATTCTTGCCTGGAGAATTCAATCCTGCCAGAGGATCCTGGCAGACTACAGTCCATGGAGGTACCAAAGAGTTGGATACAACTGAGTGACTAACACTTTCACTTTTTCACTGTTATTCCTCGTCCCCTCCAGAGACATGGAGACACACACAGATCATCAACTATCTGAGATTTGAATACTCCCCTTATTAACCTAAGAAATGACCCCATGGCCTTACAATGCAGGGCTTTCACTAAACTCCATTGCGCAATACAGCTTTTTCGTTGAGATCACAATGCAGCATCTTACTTCCCACTCTGTATTCAAATCTTGTTCAGGTGTGCCTACCTTGATGAGATAGGAAATGGAAGTGCCCACTACACCTAAGCCCTGAAGACCACGATCCATGCTGCTGGACTGATCCCTGCACTCTCCGTGTGAACTCCCCTGCTAGAAAGGATGACTGATGGGCCTCCAAGGCTAAATGTTTGGCTCCACGGCTTCTCCTCCTTCGGGGAGGTGGGACTGGACAGAGGGGCTGAGAGTGGTTTCTCCAACTTTCCCCTGGTGCAGAGGGAAACAGCAAAGGGTCTCTCCTTTCTCGAAGTGGGAAGCAGGAATATGAGTCCCCCTCTTAACATGGCCATCCCAATCAGGGTGTAATTGAGAAGACGGAAGTTCACCTGGAGCTTTGTATCTTCTGGGCTGACAAAGGGGATGCCGAGGAGGCTTTGTGGCTGATGGAGCTATTTCAGGCCTCTGCATTCTGACCTCCACTGCCAGCCTGAACCCCTCGCCTCCTCTTGAAGTACGTTTATTGTGCAGCCAAGAAAACAGGAGCATGGGGAGAGGAGCCACAATACAGCCAGTGCTGAGAGGACTGACATTACAGGGTAGCTCTGGTTTGTTTAGGAACCAATTCAAAGGTTAATTTATGGAGGACTTCTTGACACACTCGCTTGCATGCATAAGTTGCATCATGTTTAAAACAACAACAATAACAACTGTGCTACAGCAGCTTCTTAAAGTCCTCAAATTCAGTCCTCCTCCCCCATTGTATAGAGAAGAGAAATGAATGAATCCCAAAGGTGCAGGCTTTCTAAACTCTGTGGAGTGATTTTCCTCCTGCTCTATTGATGAATCATCATCTCTCTCTCATTATTACCTTTCTGTTCTTAGTTTCCCGTTTTTAATATATTTTATTAAAGTACACTTGATTTACAATATTGTGTTAGTAATTACATATATACATATATATATTCAAATTATTTTCCATTATAGGTTATTATAAGATATTGAATATAGTTCCCTGCACTATACAGGAAATTTTTGTCACATCGCTTTTATATATAGTAGTTTGTATCTGTTATCCCAGTCTCCTGATTTACCCCTCCCTGTTTTCCCTTTTGATAACTGTAAGTTTCTTTTCTTATATTTATAAAATAATTGATTTTAATTGGAGGCTAATTACTTTACAATATTGTGGTGGATTTTGCCATACATCAACATGAATCACTCACGGGTGTAATGTGTCCCCCATCCTGAAGTCGCATAAGTTTGTTTTCTATGTATGTGAATTTCAGTTTTGCATATACATTTATTTGTATTTTTTTAGATATCACATAAAAGTGATGGTATATAATATTTGCATTTCTCTGTCTGATTTACTTTATGAAATATAATATCCTCTAGGTTCATCCATGTTGCTGCAAATGGCAATATGACACTCTTCTGTATGACTGAGTAATATTCATATGGCTCACATCTTAAGCCAATCGTCTGTTGATGGGCACTTGGGTTGTTTCCTTGTCTTGGCTACTGTAAGTAGTGCCTCCATGAACACTGGGTGCATGTATCTTTTTGAACTAGAGTTTTTTTTTACTTTTGAGGATAAACCGTCTTACTCATTCTGTAACATTGCCCAATCATCAATCCTCAAGTTCTTGCCCTCTTAATTTGCAGTATTCCTCCTCACTCAGGACAAAGATGAGGCATGTGATCTGATTAATTTGGGATGGGGTGATGAGGAGAGAGGATGCAACCTTAAATTCTCAATCACATTTTACTATTATAGCAGAAACTTACTTCTCTTGCTCAGTTGTGTCCGACTCTTTGAGACCCCGTGGGCTATAAAAGCAACAGGCTCCTCTGTCCAAGAGATTCTCCAGGCAAGAATTCTGGAATGGGTTGCCAAATCCTCCTCCAGGGGAGCTTCCCAGACCAGGGATCTAGCCCGCATCTCCTGCATCAGCAGGTGGATTCTTGACCACTGATCCACCTGGGCTTGATGCACTTGAAGGAGTGCTGAACTGGAGTATGCTACTCCCTGGTCCCCCTGCCTCCAGCATCCTCCCCTCCACACCACTCAAATCTCTAATCCTGCCGGTCCCTCTGTGGATCTTTGATGATTCCCCGCTTGAACACAGGCATCTGATACCTGGGGGCCTTCAGACAGAATTCGATAATATTAGGGGTTTTAGCGTATGCTTTTATTTCTGATAGTATGAAAATTTACCCAGGCATTTTGGGGGTCACCAAGATACTCACCTTGGAACAGAATACTGTCAAGCAATTAAAGTGTTTGTGTCTCTGTGTTTTCAATGACGATGGTGACAAGTTGCACTTCTTTCATACTGAAGGCTAATGAGAAAAGAACAGAGGCCCGACTCAATACATAAATTATGCTTTCTTTCAAAGTGAAGGTCAAATGACCTCAATGTTTACCATATGAATGAAGATTTCCCAGTAGTTTGAATAGAGAGATACAGTGGAGAAACTGAGTTATCACACTGCACAAGGTAATAAAAGTATGACAAATACAAAAGCTGCACTGAGGTAATCAATCACACACACATAACTCCAATTTAGACCAACAATCTAGTGCACCGGATTAACTTTAATTTTTATTTTATTGGCTTTTACTTTCATGTGATTTAGTTACACATTTCTTTTGATTTTCTTTTGTTGTTGTTCTATTATAGCTACAAGGACGGCATCCTTAAGTATGTTGGTAAATAAAAAGTTGCATTACAATAAAAATATTTTATCAACATTGAGGGTTGATGGGTATGACAATCAGGGTCCTGATTGTCATACCTGATTGTCATCCTGTCCCAGCAGAGAGAGAACGCCTGTGGAAGAGTTGATCTGAAAGTAATTTAATGAAGGGGTTTGAGCAAATTAATAACACCAATAAACATTGGTTAGGAATCCAAGAACTAGCAGCAGTGGGCTGAAAGGGCAAAGAGAGGTCTCCTGGAGAGCAGAGGGAGCCAGAGCAGCTGGAAGGGGGCTGCCTGATGGTAGCGATAACCTAGAGACTCTGGACGAATTTCTGATCACAGCGCCAAAGCAGGGCGGCAGCAGGGGAATAGATGCTTGTCACTCTTCCCACTACCCTCTGATCACCCCAGAGATTGTCCCAGTCACCCAAGAGCCAGAGGACAAGGGAACTTGGAGCATGCACAGCAAACAAGAAGAAAGATTGGATGGAGGAGGGAATGAAGAATAACCAGAATAATGGGAATTTTTATTTTTCCTTTAAAAAATAGAATATACTTATTCAAATGCAAGAAATGTTGTCCTGAAAGCTAAAGTCCATAATGCAGCGCCCAGGACCCTCCCTTGGCTGGACTTGACCACCTGTCTCTCCTAATCTCCAGCCATGTGAAATCACTAACAATTCATAATAAACCATGTGTTAAGCCATTATCCCTTTCCTAACACTAAATTCCCTGCTCGAAATATCTCTCTTAATCCCAGCTGCTTGTTTACTACCAACCTGTAAATAGTACCTCACCTTACAAGACTCAACACAAATGTCATTCCTTCTGTAAAACCGCTTCTGGCTCCACTTAGCACAGATGAAGCAATTAATTGCACTATTTTCTGCATCCCTAGTGTAAATCTGCATACTTCTACAACTATACTTACAAGAGCACAGCACTTCTCCTTAGCACTAGACACTAAGTTCCTAAAAGGCAAGATGCATGTTTTCATGGTCTTTTTATTCACACCTGTTTAAAAAGTATGACATATAATAGAACTCAGTAAGCAAAAGGAGGGCTTTCCAGGTGGCTCAGTGATAAAGAATCCACTTGCCAATGCATGAGACGCAGGAGACATTGGTTTGATTCCTGGGTCAGGAAGATGCCCTGGAGAAGGTCTTGGCAACCCACTCCAGTATTCTTGCCTGTAAAATCCCATGGACAGAGGAGCCTGGTGGGCTACAGGTCATGGGGTCTCAAAGAGTTGGACACAATCGAGCGACTGAGCAGCACATAAGCACAAAGAAGAAAGGAAAGAAAGAATAAACGAGACCATGAATATCTAGTATCTATTCTTTATATGATTTCAAACAATTCATAACTTCTCTGATTCTCAACATCTTTATCAAAAAATGAATAGAATAAGATCAAAATTCTGATGAACACATGTACACCCATGGCTGATTCATGTCAATGTATGGCAAAAACCACTACAATATTATAAAGTAATTACCCTCCAATTAAAATAAATTAATTAATATTAAAAATAAAAATCTAAGGAAAGAAAAGTGCAAGCTCTCAGGACAGGAGCTTACTACAATTATTACTATTGAAGACCAATAAAAATGTTCATTGATCTAATCACCCAGTGTCTCCACATACACACTGTCTTCCAGAAACTGAAAACATTTATAACTCTGTTCCAGCCAGTCTTTTACACCTACTCCTGTGTCTAAACTACCAGCTATGTGGTGGGCCCCATGCAAAGATCTGCTACAGGCACTTGGATTTCCCTCTAAGTAAAACAAGTGCTGCAGTTTTCTTTGTTGAGCAGGAAGGAAGGAAGCAACGTGTGGATAGAAATGTGTTCTGTTCTTCGGTAGATATTTTTCTTTTCTTCAAATGACTGGCTCACCAAATGAATGAACAAATCAATGAATTTTCTTCAGTAGATGAGTATACTACTTGCATGACAGGTGTCTCTAACAGGTAATTTTCTCCATGGAGGGAAGTTTTAGACGAGGCAGAATCCAAAAGACCCACTGGTTATATGGGAAGGAGCAGAAAGAAGTCTTTGTTGTCTAAAATTGAGCCAAATAAGCTCAACCCTTAAGCTCTTAACTACAAGGTAATTGGCTGCTCAAAAAGAACATCCCCACAACAACCCAAAACCAGACTAAAACAAATTGAGAAAAGAAATGCTATGAGAGGTCAATAATTTGACCCTCATCCAGGACCTCTCTCTGAGACACACTTGAAATGCACCTCTCCTCTGTTGTCAAGCTGGCAACAATTACCATTTTGGAATAGTCTTGACCATTCATCTAACACTCAAGAAGTTTTAAATCTACAGTTGAAAATATCATGAGTTCTGGCTTTCCACATAGATGATGGCCAATAGTCTTTGATACATTTGTACTCGAAGTTCTGAATGCATGTCAAGTGTCGTCTGTCAGTTGATAGAAAGTGATTAACTCCCAGGCTCATTCTGTTGGAGACATTGGTCAATTTTGTGATTCTCTGTTGCCATGAGGCAATTCTACAACTTCCAACATTATTTTTTAGTCCTATTAACATAATGCATTTCAAATGTTTTTAAATAAACTTGCTAGTTTATATGGTTTGAATTCCAGACGTGTGTGCCTTATAGCTAAGCCAACAGATTTGACAGTGGATCCAATGAAATCATGGACTCAATGGACATGAATTTCAGTAAACTCTGGGAGATAGTGAAGGACAGGGAAGCCTGGCATGCTGCAGTTCATGGGGTTGCAAAGAGTCAGACATGACTTAGGAACTGAATAACAACCTGTGAAATCTGAGTTTTTCTGCAACTCAGTTTAACGTAATATTATAAATGAAAAGAGGAAAGGAAAAAATAATGTGAGCAAAGAGGGTAGAGGGGAGAACTATCCAGGGATGGAGGGAATTCCTCTGACTCAAGGATTTGTGAGGTTGTCTCCTTTTAAATTTTCCAATATTTCTATAGCTCCTTTAAAATGCAACATGTAAAACCCTAATAGCACAGGGCGAGCTCTTGTAAAAGGATTACTTTAAACTTTTACAATATCTTAGCACTTTTATTTCCATTTTATTATAGCATCTTATTCCCCTGGAGAAGGGAATGGCTTACCCACTCCAGTATTCTTACCCAGAGAATTCCATGGAGAGAGGCACCTGGTGGGCTACAATCCATGGCGTTGCAAAGAGCTGAACAAGACTGAGCCACTAACACTTTCACTTTCACTATTGTGATTTAACTGCAGCTTGTGATTCTGTGTTTTTAGATCATTCCTATGAAATTTCCCAGTCTTAACCAGGTCTTATATACTTTGGTTTCCTGGCTTTACGTGTATTACTTGCTACTTCATTTTGAGTTTTCCTCAGCTTGTCAAATTCGTTTGAATGACTTGGCAAGGTCATTTTGAATTTTTTTCTTTGCAATGAAGTACATGTAGGATTATTTTCACATTTTCTCACTCTGTACTTGGAACCTGCAATAATTTGACCCTCATCCACGACCTCTCTCTGAGACACACTTGAAATGCACCTCTCCTCTGCTGTCAAGCTGGCAACAATTACCATTTTGGAACAGTCTTGACCATTCATCTAACACTCAAGAAGTTTTAAATCTACAGTTGAAAATATCATTCACAATTAAAAAAAAACTGATTGATATTAAGAAATATCACTGTCTACTTCATCTAAGTGACATAATAGGCAAATATATCAGTCTAGAAGCCTCACTTGTCAAAATGTGATCTGCGGACAAGCAGCATCAGCCTCTCACGGTCCATGGACAAGTAGCATCAACACCATCTGGAAGCATCTTAGAGATGCAGAATCACAAAACCTACTTTGAACTTGAATAAAAAAACCTGCATTTAACAAAATCTTGGTGATCTGAATGCACATTCAAGTTTGAGAACCATTGGTCTAGATGGTTTATTTTTTGAAAAAGGACCCTAAGCTTTCCTAGGTGATTATAATTTGGTAGTTTAATAGCTTGCCTTAAGATTGCCCAGATACTGATGGAGCTGCAATTTCCAAGGTAATAATTTTTCAAGGATGTCACCACATGTGCCCTCCAGCAGCCCTCAAGAATTTCCCCATTCCTACATGATTTCTCTACAGAAACACTTAGAAATTAAATTATCACCACATTACATTTCAAACTTTACTCTCCACTCCTCTCACACTCAATGGAAAAGCTTTGAATAGTTTAACAGGTTATTATAGAAAGGAAAAAATAAAATCATTGACTTTCTTCACACAGGTGCCAAGTATCAAATTCTTAACTGATTAAGTGCAATGTTTAAGGAAAATATGAGTATAAACACATATTTGGATTTATACATAGCAATTTGATTCAGAAAACACTGACTCTTGCGATAACCTGTTCTGTGGTCTCACGGGCAAACTCCCCACTTCTCGGGACCACAATACTTCACCATGAATATAAAAAGTGTGGGTTGGGAGTTAGATCGGGGTTGTGACACTAACTCTATCACTAATTATGTGGTTATTGGCAAATCACTTAATTTTCATTCAGATTTAGCATCTGTAAAATAGAAACGATAACAGTACCTTTTCGTGCATACTTATGACAGTCAAATCACCCCACTCCAGTACTCTTGCCTGGAAAATCCCATGGACGAAGGAGCCTGGTGGGCTTCAGTCCATGCGGTCGCTAGGAGTCGGACACGACTGAGCAAATTCACTTTCACTTTTCACTTTCATGCATTGGAGAAGGAAAGGCAACCCACTCCAGTGTTCTTGCCTGGAGAATCCCAGGGACAGACGACCCTGGTGGGCTGCCATCTATGGGGTCCCACAGAGTCGGACACGACTGAAGCGACTTAGCAGCAGCAGCAGCAGCAGCAGCATGACAGTCAAATAGAACAATGCATGAAAAACACTACTCTGGATCATATAGAGTAGTCAGCAAATAATTGTTGTTATTGTTGTTATATGAAAAAGCAAATATTATCGAAGTTTCTAAGGCTTGAGACCCCTCCCCAACTAATTCAATATTTTATCCCCAGGATCTGACATACAGTAGGAGCTCATTAAATATGTGTTGCAAAAACACTTAAATAAATGGATGGATGGGACTGGATTTCCTAATTTGTAAACTGAAAGACTTCAACTAAATCATTGCTAAATTATAAGTTTAAAGTTTTGACCTATATTTTAAGTAATCCTTAGGTCTGTGTTTAGTACTGTTTTTCATATATGCTCCAACCTTAAAAACGTGAATATAAAGGGACTTCCCTGGTGGTCCAGTGGCTAAGATGCCATGCTCCGGGTGCAGGGAACCCAGGTTTGATCCCTGGTATGGGAACTATTTCTCATATGCTGCAACTAAGACTCAGCACAGCCAAATAAAAATATATAAATAAATTTTAAAAAAGTGAGAATATGAGCATGTTCAGGAGAAAAAGTGTGCTATGACCAGGAATAAAGTTACTAAGCATCCCAGGGGAAGCCAAGGCAAAAAACTGTATCCTAGAGAACACATTCAGCCAGTCATCCTGGTCGTGAATGTCATCCATTGTTGCTTTCAGCAAACCAGGGATCCAGAAAATAGGTAAGTGCTAATGACCCCAAGGAGAAAGCAGCCTATCTATTTTCATACGCACACCTAGAAGAAATTACACCTTCCTGACAACTTGATTTAGATGAAATGTCAAGAGAAAAAGAATGTGCCCAATTTTTCAACAGGGAGAAAAAAAAAATCCAGTAGGAAATTCAGTCAGGTCTTGGGGGTAAGATTTTCCTAATTTAACCTGATGATTCCCTGTGTATAACTGCACCCCTTGACTTTTATTTGTATAAAAATAGTTTTCTTCCCAGGTTCAGTCATTTTTAATCATTGCCCACGCTTGGGACTTGATCTTGTACAGAGCAGGGGTTTAGAAAATATTTCTTGAATATAATTACCTTATTTAATCCCCAGGACTACAATTCTGGATGGTGGACACAACAGGTTTGGGTATTTTTGTTTTATGAATATCAAGGCTCTAAGGGGGTTTCTCAGGTGGTGGTAAATATTCCTCCTGCTAATGCAGGAGACTTGGGTGCAATTACTGGGTTGGGAAGATCCCCTGGAGTAGGAAAGGGCAACCCACTCTGGTATTCTTGCCTGGGAAATCCCATGAACAGAGGAGCCCGGCAGGCTACAGTCCATGGGGCCACAAAGAATCAGACATGACTGAGAGACTGAGCACACACACATACACACGCACACGCCCACACAACATTCTGCAAGGTTCAAAATTGCTTGAGTGCACATGGTAAATACTGGTAAATCAGGTCTTGAGCCACGGACCATTGTCCCAAAGTCACTGTACAAACCATTTGCAGCTACAGAATCTGGACTGAGACCAGGAGATCATTTATTCAATTAATATTCACTGGGTACGTGCTAGGTACTAAATATATAATGATAAACAAACCAAACCTAATTACCGCCCCAGGTAAACTTGTTATCAAGTTATACAGGCTGGAAAAAAAATGAAGAAACATTCCCTGCCTCTCATCAGAGCTATCCTTTGGAAATTAGATAGCCCATTCAAAATATTTTGGAAAAAAATCTATGACCAGAGGATGAAGTGGTAGACCTTCAAATAGAAAGCCTTTGTAACCAGGCAGATTTCTGTGCACATCTGTCCTCTACTGCTTGTTGGCTAAACGCCCTTGGGAACGTCAGGAGGGTCACTTTTCTGAGCATCAGTTTCATCATCTGCAAAAACTGGGATATAATGTACATTTGGAGGAATCATGAGAATTAAATGAAATTTACTACAAGATAGCCTGTCAGGAGTGTCCCCTGAAGGGGCAAATGGCAACCCACTCCAGTGTTTTGCCTGGAAAATTCCATGTACAGAGGAGTCTGGTCGGCTACAGTCCATGGGGTCACAAAGAGTCAGACGCGACTGAGCACACACATACATTCATATAATCCCTTAAACATTTATGTTAATATCTAAAATATTATACATGCTAAAATAGTTGCAAAAGGTATAATTTCCAGGCTTTTGCATGATTGATATAAACTTCCCCAGATTTTCTATCAATATGAAAATATTAGGCTTGAAAATGTTTTATAGTAACCCTATTATAATTTTCTGCAACAAAATTATAAATTAGTTATATACTTGTGACCATAAGGCTAAAAATGCTTTTATTAATTTACTATCAATTTTTATCAAAACACAATTGATAAAACTTTGTAAATATGTTATTGATTTTACTAAATAATAATCAAACATAAAACAAAAAAATTCAAGATAGTCTGGAAGGTAGGACTGACCACATAAAAGAAGCTCAAAAAACTTTATTTTATTTCCCTTTTTCATTTCCTATCCTAAAAGTTAGTGGCAAGTACCCTGATTTCCTTTGAAGACATAAAGTCCTGTGAAAAGCAAACAAAAGAGGCATGGAAAGGAGAAGCTGAGTGGCTGGATAACTAAGTGCAGTCTGACTACATTTCAGCAGAGAAGACTGGCCAGTATCTTCCCAGCAGCCCCTGTGACATCTGAATAGGTGCCTCAGTGTCACGTGGCTTATCCTCCCTGCAGAGCTGCAAGGGCACAGCCATGCTTTCACCTCTAAGAGCTACGGGGATGTTTCTCCCCAGAAGCCAGAGCAGAGTGCACAACCACCAAGTGTCTCTGTCTCCAAGCATTCTGAGTGTCTACAAAACATGCTGAGGTCATTTAATGAAGACATAATTATTAGAAATTGTGGTGCTTCTACAATCTATTCCCAAGCCGCCTCCTACTCTGTCCTTCTATTCGTTTCTCCTGAAACATTCTGCACGCAATCCAAACTGAATTATTTGATTTTCCTTCAATTTGTCATGACTTGGATGATGCTGTTTTCTCCTCATGGAATGACTCTTCCCCTTTGCTATTTCAAATCCTGATTATCCAACCAACCCAGACCAAACATTCCTTTTCTATCAAACCTTCCCTGAAGCACCCACCTCCTATCCTGCTGCCAGCTGAAACTCAGCTTTTGCAACTCTGCTCTCTCATTATAATTCATGTCTGTATTCCTTGCTGCACTCTCATTTTCTATCTTGTATTAATGTTATTTCTGTATGTGTCTTATCTTCTCTTTTAGATCTCAACTTCCCCGAGGGTAGGAACCACATTGGATTCATTTTTGTGTATTGATAGAACTGAACATGGTAACTAACATATAATGAAAGTGAAAAAAGCCTTCATGAGATTAATGGAAATGATGACGGCAGTGATGATGATAATGATGAAGAGGAAGAGGACAAGCAACTAACATTACTTAAAGGTTACTATGTGTCAGGCCTTATTCTTAGGCTCTTCCTACAGCTTATCTCTTTGAGGGCACTCAGAGAATCTACGTAGCGGTCACTGAAGTTAGTATCTTCATTTAACGCATTACAGAATTAAGGTTTGGAGTTGCCAAGTTGCTATCCAAAATCTCATAGTAAGAATAAAGATTTTAACCAAGTTATTTTTCTTCAGAGATAGGATGAAGAACTATAAAAATTACTGGGATAATTAATGTTATATGTCAATTTGACTGGGCAATGAGGTGTCCAGACTAAATATTCTTTCTTAGTGTGTTTATGGGAGGACGTTTCAGGATGAAGTTAGCAATTGAATCTGTGGACCCAGTGAAGTAGATGGTCCCCCCTAGTGTGGGTGGGCATCCTCCAACCCATTCAGGGCCAACATAGAACAAAAAGGTGAGGAAGGGGAATTGGCTCCTTTTCCTCCTATCCCTCTGCCTGGGCTAAAACATCTTACTTCAACTTCTCTTATTCTTTGGCTGGAATTTACATCATCTGCTACCTGATTCTCAGGTTTTCAGACTTGGACTTGAATTACAATTTTCCTTAATATACAGCTCACAAGTGTCAAATCTGGGGACTTCTCAGCTTTCATTACTGCAGGAGCCAATTCCTCATAAGAAATTATATCTATCTATCTTCAGATGACCATTATATCTACTACTGCAGGCAGGAATCCCTTAGAAGAAATGGAGTAGCCATCATGGTCAACAAAAGAGTCCGAAATGCAGTACTTGGATGCAATCTCAAAAACGACAGAATAATCTCTGTTCATTTCCAAGGAAAACCATTCAATATCACAGTAATTCCAGTCTATGCCCCAACCAGTAACGCTGAAGAAGCTGAAGTTGAACGGTTCTATGAAGACCTACAAGACCTTTTAGAACTAATACCCAAAAAAGATGTCCTTTTTATTATAGGGGACTGGAATGCAAAAGTAGAAAGTCAAGAAACACCTGGAGTAACAGGCAAACTTGGCTTTGGAATATGGAATGAATCAGGGCAAAGACTAATAGAGTTTTGCCAAGAAAATGCACTGCTCATAGCAAACACCCTCTTCCAACAACACGAGAGAAGACTCCACACATGGACATCATCAGATGGTCAACACTGAAATCAGATTGATTATATTCTTTGCAGCCAAAGATGGAGAAGCTCTATACAGTTAACAAAAACAAGACCAGGAGCTGACTGTGGCTCAGATCATGAACGCCTTATTGCCAAATTCAGACTGAAATTGAAGAAAGTAGGGAAAACCACTAGACCATTCAGGTATGACCTAAATCAAATTCCTTATGATTATACAGTGGAAGTGAGAAATAGATTTAAGGGCCTAGATCTGATAGAGTGCCTGATGAACTATGGACAGGGTTCGTGACATTGTCCAGGAGACAGGGATCAAGACCATCCCCATGGAAAAGAAATGCAAAAAAGCAAAATGGCTGTCTGAGGAGGCCTTGCAAATAGCTGTGAAAAGAAGAGAAGCAAAAAGCAAAGGAGAAAAGGAAAGATATAAGCATCTGAATGCAGAGTTCCAAAGAATAGCAAGGAGAGATAAGAAAGCCTTCCTCAGCAATCAATGCAAATAAATAGAGGAAAACAACAGAATGGGAAAGACTAGAGATCTCTTCAAGAAAATTAGAGATACCAAGGGAACATTTCATGCAAAGATGGGCTCATTAAAGACAGAAATGGTATGGACCTAACAGAAGGAGAAGATATTAAGAAGAGGTGGCAGGAATACACAGAAAAACTGTACAAAAAGATCTTCACAACCAAGATAATCACGATGGTGTGATCACTCACCTAGAGCCAGACATCCTGGAATGTGAAGTCAAGTGGGCCTTAGAAAGCATCCCTATGGGTCTACTGCCATACCACCCTGAACACGCCCAATCTCGTCTGATCTCGGAAGCTAAGCAGGGTCAGGCCTTGTTAGTACTTGGATAGGAGACCGCCTGGGAATACCGGGTGCTGTAGGCTAAAAAAAAAAAGAAAGAAAGCATCACTATGAACAAAGCTAGTGGAGGTGATGGAATTCCAGTTGAGCTGTTTCAAATCCTGAAAGATGATGCTGTGGAAGTGCTACACTCAATATGCCAGCAAATTTGGGAAACTCAGCAGTGGCCACAGGACTGGAAAAGGTCAGTTTTCATTCCAATCCCAAAGCAGTGCCAAAGAATGCTCAAACTACCACACAATTGCACTCATCTCACACACTAGTAAAGTAATGCTCAAAATTCTGCAAGCCAGGCTTCAGCAATACATGAACTGTGAACTTCCAGATGTTTAAGCTGGTTTTATAAAAGGCAGGGGAACCAGAGATCAAATTGCCAACATCGACTGGATGATCGAAAAAGCAAGAGAGTTCCAGAAAAACATCTATTTCTGCTTTATTGACTATGCCAAAGCCTTTGATTGTGTGGATCACAATAAACTGTGGAAAATTCTGAAAGAGATGGGAATACCAGACCATCTGACCTGCCTCTTGAGAAACCTATATGCAGGTCAGGAAGCAACAGTTAGAACTGGACATGGAACAACAGACTGGTTCCAAATAGGAAAAGGAGTACGTCAAGGCCATATATTGTCACCCTGCTTATTTAACTTATATGCAGAGTACATCATGAGAAATGCTGGGCTGGAAGAAGCACAAGCTGGAATCAAGATTGCCGGGAGAAATATCAATAATCTCAGATATGCAGATGACACCACCCTTATGGCAGAAAGTGAAGAGGAACTAAAAAGCCTCTTGATGAAAGTGAAAGTGGAAAGTGAAAAAGTTGGCTTAAAGCTCAACATTCAGAAAATGAGGATCATGACATCTAGTCCCATCACTTCATGGGAAATAGATAGGGAAACAGTAGAAACAGTGTCAGACTTTATTTGGGGGGCTCCAAAATCACTGCAGATGGTGATTGCAGCCATGAAATTAAAAGACGCTTACTCCTTGGAAGGAAAGTTATGACCAACCTAGATAGCATATTGAAAAGCAGAGACATTACTTTGCCAACAAAGGTCCTTCTAGTCAAGGCTATGGTTTTTCCATTGGTCATGTATGGATGTGAGAGTTGAACTGTGAGGAAAGCTAAGTGCCAAAGAATTGATACTTTTGAACTGTGGTGTTGGAGAAGACTCTTGAGAGTCCCTTGGACTGCAAAGAGCTCCAACCAGTCCATTCTGAATGAGATCAGCCCTGTGATTTCTTCAGAGGAATGATGCTAAAGCTGAAACTCCAGTACTTTGGCCATCTCATGCGAAGAGTTGACTCATTGGAAAAGTCTCTGATGCTGGGAGGTATTGGGGGCAGGAGAAGAAGGGGACGACAGAGGATGAGATGGCTGGATGGCATCACCAACTCGATGGGCATGAGTCTGATTGAACCCTGGGAGTTGGTGATGAACAGGGAGACCTGGCGTGCTGTGATTCATGGGGTCAAAGAGTCAGACAGGACTGAGTGACTGAACTGAACTGATCTCTATCTGTCTTTCTGTATCTCCTGTTGGTTCTGGTTCTGTTTCTCAGAGAACTCTGATGAGTACAATTATCTGGCTTCCCACATTTGTTTGTTCTTAGCTTCCCATAATTTTAGGAAAGTACTCCTATAATTTTAGAATTATATCACCTCAGAAGAAAACTCACAGACTCATTTCTTCTTTATATTATTTTTCCCTCCTATCTCTCAAAAGGAGGCTTTTAACAACCACTTAGTGAGAAGACATTTGTGGTTAATCCTGACCAGGGCAGAGCTAAAAGGACACCCCCAGCTGAGTGGACACAAATCTTTGATGCATACAGAGTCCTGGCTGAATCAAATGCTTTCAACTTCCCTTTCAAAAGAGTTATTCCTCCAGGATTCCATTTAAAGCTCTGCAGACGTGAACAAAGGCAAATGGCATGGAGCAGCATGACATCCACTGAGGATGGTGGGGCAGGAGGAGATCCCCAAGTTCCTTTCCCATCCCATAGGTCCAGGTGATGCAGTGGGGGTTACAGTGTTATAGGGGGCAGGCACCCAAAGAAGCTTGTGTCTCTACAACAGCATTCTAAGGAAGAGATGCATGGTGCATGTGATCAAGAACTAAAATGGGTGGTTCCAGTAAACCTCAGGTAGAGTAACTGAGGAAGGGGACAGAAAAACAACAACAATAAAAAAAAATAGACTGGGGTCTGGCACAAGTGAGGCTGTAATGAGAGACTGAGATGACAGGCTTACATAATCTCTGGCCTCTCTGCAACTTCACTTTCCCATGGGGAAATGGTCCTTGGGGGTTCAAAGACAAGCAGAAGCATTAGAATTTGGGAGGTTCTTAAAATGACATGGGCAGCATTTCTATTAAAGTTCTTAACACAGGGATGGATAAAAGGATCTCAGTCATTTCTTGACTTTGCCTCATCTTTCTTGCACTGCCCAAGCTCAGCATCTGCATTTGCACTGGTTTCCCTTCCTAGTCTGGGGTCCCATTTTCTCTGTATCCTGAATTCCTCAGCCAATTTCCTGACACTCTCCATGCAGGAACGCAGCACGTGATCTTATACATTGTGGGTTCTCAAGAAACATTTGTCAGGGAAGGAGGTGATTTGGCAAAGATATCTAGTCCTTGCATCTTTGGCACACAGCTAATCAATCAATGCTGATTGGAATGGAATGAGGGATGTGTGGCCAAAGAGAGCTTTTTTTGAAGCTCAGTGAGCTTGATTGCTTGGTTTTGAATAGCTGTTGTGCTTTGGCAAGAAGGTATACATTTCCAAATTCAAAGTGTAAATTCCATTTAATTAGTGACATGAACTAGATGGCCACAGCTGCTGTTTCTTTCAGCGGCCAAGGGCCTGGGGGAAGAAGAGCAGCAATGAGTGCAAAATGAATCAAATGGGCAGGGAGCGAAGATGGTGGGCACAGATGGACCTCTCCCCTCTCCACTGGTCCTGACCTCCTGGAAGTGACATCAGAGATGTCTTTAGGGAGTCCAGGAAGCTTTCATCTTTCTTGTTCTCACACAAATACTCAAAGAGAAGCTGTGAAGCAGCATAGTTTAGTGGACTAAAGGTAGAATGTAGAATCAAAAGATAGAGTTTAATTCCACATATATGCATTAATATATGATATTTCTCTCTTTCTCACTTACTAAAAAAATGGTAAAGATGAACCTGTTTGAAAAGCAGAAATAAAGACATAGACATAGAGAAGAAATGGTTGGATAATGGGGTTGGGGGTGTGGAAAGGAAGGCTGAGATGAATTAGGAGACTGGGACTGACATGTATACACTACTGTGTATAAAATAGATAACTAATGAGAACCTATTGTATAGCACAGGGAACTCTACTCAGTGCTCTGGGGTGACCTAAATGGAGAGGAAACCCAAAAAAGAGGGGATATATGTAGACATATAGTTGATTCACCTTGCTGTGCAGCAAAAACTAACACAATATTGTTAAGCAAATATATTTCAATAGTTTTTCTTTAAAGATGGAGTTGAAGAATTTTGTTATGTTGAATAGGTAATTTTTAAAAGCTTTAAAAAAGTCTGATCTGATAAATAAATGGTATGGGGCTTGACAGATGTATTTGATGATAAAGTCAACTCTAAAAGAATATCAACTGATATGAGTAATAAAGTAAAACAAAATGATATACATTTCATAAATACAGATTAACTGAGATGAAAGGAAATATAATATTTGGATGCTTGTCTTGGCAGCTCATATGGTAAAGTGTCCGCCCACAATGAGGGAGACTGCGGTTCGATCCCTGGGTTGGGAAGATCTGCTGGAGAAGGAAATGGCAACCCACTCTAGTACTCTTGCCTGGAGAATCCCATGGACAGAAGAGCCTGGTAGGCTACAGTCCGTGGGGTTGCAAAGAGTCAGACACTTTCACTTTCACTACTATTAATGCAAAGAGAAGAATGTATGTAGGGTTAGAAGTTCTCACTTTAATGGTAAAATAACATCCAAGTGAATGGCTAAATTAAAAAATAGTAATAATAATAATACCTGACTCCATCTGCAAACACTAACCTGTGTCATTAAGTAATCCACTTCTTGACTTTGAGCCCTGGTCTTCAACCCATTAAAGGGGAATGACAATTCCAGTCCTACCAACATCAACAGTATCAAATGAGTTCATATATGAAAGTGAAAGTCACTCAGTCGTGTCCGACTCTTTGCGACCCTATGGATGGAATTCTCCAGGCCAGAATACTGGAGTGGGTAGCCTTTCCCTTCTCCAGAGGATCTTCCCAACCCAGGTATTAAACCAAGTTCTCTCATATTGCAGATGGATTCTTTACCAACTGAGCTCTCAGGGAAGCCCTGAGTTCATATGTAGGTGTTTAGTAAAGAGTAAAACTTCCCCAGTGGCTCAGCAGTAAAGACTCACCTGCAATGCAGGAAAGCAAGTCTGATCCCTGAGTCAGGAAGATCCCCTGGAGAAGGAAATGACAACCCACTCCAGTATTCTTACCTGGGAAATGCCATGGACAGAGGAGCCTGGCTACAGTCCACGGGGTTGCTAAAGAGATGGAAAGGACTTAGCAACTAAACAACAACAAAAAGAGTAAAGCATGATATAAATGCAAATGAATTAACAAACACTAAATAGGAGCCATGGCCTTCCACCATATTAGGGACATTTTTGCTCAATAATCCCATCCACTTTTCACAATACCTCTGTGCAATTAGTATTCTCAGTTTACAAGGTAGGGAATTAGAATAGATTTTAGGTTTGTTAGAGGTCACAGAGCTCACACATCTGGATCCACAATCCCCTTCCATCTTTCAGCTCTTTTCTTCTATTTTCTGTCCCTATTTCAGTGTAAATGGAGCCACTGGGCCTGCCTCTAATTCTTCCTATTGTCCATGTTTGGGCTTAAAACTTTAATCTGCAGTATAATATCAGTTTGCCTTCTGTATATTGGGTTCCCCATCTGGGGAACCAAACGTGTGTCAAAAATAGTTTTAAAAAATTCTGGTAAGTTCCAAAACGCAAAACTGGAATTTGCCAAGCTCTGGCAACTATGTACATGGCATTTACATCATATTTACAACTATCTACATAGCATTTACACTCTATTAGGTATTATAAGTAATCTAGAGATGATTTAAAGTATATGGGAAGATGTGTATAGGCTATATGCAAACATTATGCCATTTTCTATAAAAGACTTGAGCATCTTTGAATTTTGGTATCCATGGGGATCCTGGAAGCAATGTTCCCCAGATGAGTGTATGTTCAGTTGCTCTGTCTCATCTGATTCTTTGCAACCCTATAGACTGTAGGAACCCTCCAGGTTCCTCTGTCCATGGGATCCTCCAAGCAAGAATACTGGAGTTGCCATTTCCTCCTCCAGGGGCTCTTCCCAGTCCAGTGATGGAACCTGCATCTCTTACATCCTTCCACATTAGCAGGTGGGCTGTTTACCACTAGTGCCACCTGGGAAGCCCATCCCTCAGATTCCAAGAGACAAATATGACTGTCTTCTGAACAAACAGGTGATTCATTTGATTCTTCAATCCACATGTTCACTCTATGCATAAATCATTACTTTAGGTTCTGTGGAATATCTTTAAAAGTGTTAGTGGCAGTGTCTTCCTTCATGGAGCTTGCGTTCTAGAAAAACACAAACCAAAAAAAATTATTCATGATATCATGTATCACAGACAGATGACAAGTTGTCATGTAGAACATAGAGTATGTTTACTATATAACAGAGTCTCCACTAAGCATTTCACATGTGCTAGTTGTGGAAATAAATGAAGACCACCCAAAGGAGAAAAAAGCAATTTATTCAGAACTTGTTATGGCAAAGGAGGCAGTCACCAACATGTGTACTGGCAGAGACCCAAATGCAGGCAGTTGAGAAAGCTTTATAAAAGGGAAAGGGGGAAGGATTCAGATTCCCTGATTGAAAGTTATCCATGTAGACAACCTGGGGTAGGCCAGCTAGAAGGGGAATACTCTAGGTGACCAGATAGGGGAGCATATTTGGTTTCCTCCAATTTGTCCAAAGTTGGAAACAGAGGCAAAACTCAGGGAACCTGGCAGGTATTGCCACAGAGGTTGTGATTTGAACTAGTAGCTTCCTGTACTAGTCACTGAAGATTGCAGGTGCTCTATTTTTAAATATGTCTGTCCATCATCCATTTGTGTATCCAGTCTCTCATCATTCACTTACAGCAATCATATGGACCTAGAGTCTGTCCTATAGAGTGAAGTAAAACAGAAAGAGAAAAACAAATATCATATGTTAACACATAAGTGTGGAATCTAGAAGAAGGGTACAGATAAACCTATTTTCAGGGCAGAATAGAAGCACAGACATAGAGAACAAACACGTGGACATGGGGAGGGCAGAGGGGAGGGTGGGACAAACTGGGAGAGTAGCTCTGATATATTTACACTGCTACGTGTAAAACAGATGGCTAGTGCGAAGCTGCTGTGAGGCACAGGGGCTCAGCTCAGTGCTCTGAGATGACCTAGAGTGGTGGGGTGAGGGGAGGGAGGTCCAAGAGGGAGGGTATATATGTGTACATATGGCTGATTCACTTCATTGTACAGCAGAAACTAATACAACATTGTAAAGGAATTATACTCCAATAAAAATACCATATGGTATAGACACTGTGCTATCCTGAGAAGACTGAGGCATGGTGAGACAATTAAACTGCCCAGAATCGCACAGCTAGTAAGAGGCAGAACCATGATTCTAACCTAAGCTTCCTCCAAAATCTGTACCGTCACCCACTAACTAATATATCTGAATAAAGAAAAGATCAACACGAAAGGAAATGGGCAAAGAACCAGAGCAGAGAGTTTACAAAAGATAAATGTAATAACTCAATATTAAAAAGGATGCTCAGATTCCACCAAATTAAGGGAAATAGAAAATAAGTTACAATCCGATACTCTTATTATTTACTTATCTGGTAGGTAAATATCAAGAAGTTTGATGGCATACATTGTGGGTGCACTTGTAAATTAAAAAACCTGTGAAGAGGAATTTGACAATATCTATTAAAATTACAAAGACGCCTCTCCTAGTCCCAACAATTTTATTCCTAGATATTTATTATATGTATATAAACCCGTGAGGGAAATGGCATACATGCAAGGATATTCACTGTTGCATTTATAAGAGCAAACCCTGGGAATGACTAAATGACCATCACCAGAGAGTTGGTGCATCTACAACAACAGGAGTGTATTTATAACACATGGGCACTTGCCACTTCCAATGCTTTACCAGCATTAGCTCATTTCATCCCTGTAAAGATCCTATGAGATGGGCACTCTTCATATCAGTTTACTAGATGAGTCAACCAATGTACAGAGAAGTTAAGTAAGTCAACAAATGTACAGAAAAGTTAAGAAGTTAAGTAAGTAACACAAAATTTAGACTCAGGCAACCTAGCTCCAAAGTCTGTTCTTAACTGTTATTCTATGCTGACCACCGCAAGGCAGTTACAAGAGCAAGGCGGTTCTATATGTATCAAAATATAATATTGTCCAAGGTATAAAAGGAGAGAGAAAACACAACACAGAGCATGCTACAGAATGGCATATATGTGTGTATTTTATATATATATATATATTAGTTACATTATATGTGTGAAATATATTCAGAATGATATACAGCCTGAGAGGGGAAAGGAAGAAAAAGGATAAGAAGGAGATATTTTTATTGTAAAAGCTTATTGTTTGAATTTTGGGCAACAAAGATGTTCTTCTATTAAAAACATAATTATAAGCACTGAATCAGATAATATAACTTTCATGTTGCAAATCCTTCAGGTGCTTATATAGGTGCGCTCAGTCATGTCCAACTCTGTGCAACTCCATGGACAGAGGAGCCTGGCGGGCTGTAACCATGGAATTTCCCTAGGCAAGAATACTGGAGTGGGTTGCTATTTCCTTCTCAAGGGATCAGACCCGGGTCTCCTGTGTGTCTCCTGCATTGCAAGCAGATGCTTTACCACTGCACCACCTGGGAAGAACTAGAATAACCACATCCAGATTCCATAGCACAGTCAGTAAGGAGCATGTTTTATTCAGTCTGTACTTTCTTCCTTTGGAGTATGCAAGCCTCCCTCCATTTCATCTGCCCAGCTTCTCAGAGCCCCTTTCCCTGCTTAAACATGATGAGAAGTTTCCCACCTCAGGGCCTTTGCACATGCTATTCTTCTGCCTGATTTCTCTTTTCTCTCACTTGCAATCAAGTGGCTACTTCTCATCCTACAGGCCTTTGCTGAGCTTCCCAAGCAAACAATTTAAAATCATTGTCCTAGTTCCCCTCCTATTTATCAAGTACTTTCTTTTATTTTTTCCAATTAGCACTACTCATAAGCTATAATTACTTGTTTTGATTCTATTTCCTTAATGCCTTTTTAATTAGTTATTCCCTTTACCAGAACAGGGCTGTATTTGTCTTCTTTCACATGACAGTGCCAGCACCTTTTACAGTTCACAGCAAACAGTAGGTACTCAATAAACATGAGTTTAATTGTTTAATTAATTCACTAGCAAACCCTGCCATTCATGTAGAAAGAAACCCAGCATGAAAGGGGATTTAAGGACAGTATTTTCCATTTCCAATCTCCAACACAAGTAGAAGGCAGGAGGATTACACAAGAAATATTATGGATATGGGTCCCCAAAATCTAGAAACAAAATTGTTGCATGATCTATGCTGCTGCTGCTAAGTCACTTCAGTCGTGTCTGACTCTGTGTGACCCCATAGACAGCAGCCCACTAGGCTCCCCCGTCCCTGGGATTCTCAGGCAAGAACACTGGAGTGGGTTGCCATTTCCTTCTCCAATGCAGGAAAGTGAAAAGTGAAAGTGAAGTTGCTCAGTCGTGTCCAACTCCCAGTGACTCCATGGGCTGCAGCCTACCAGGCTCCTCCGTCCATGGGATTTTCCAGGCAAGAGTACTGGAGTGGGGTGCCATTGCCTTCTCTGTCAGTGAATAAAAGTTTCAGCAAACTCTGGGAGATAGTGAAAGACAGAGAAGTCTGGCACACTGTAGTCCATGGGGTAGCAAAGAGTACAACAGAACTGAGCAACTGAACAGGAACAATGAGCTTGAATCATGTCATCTTCAAAATGAGGATGGTGAAAATATTGTGAGGATTGGATAAAACAGAATGTGAAAATCTTGGCTCGTGGTAGTGATAGCTTACAGTGTTGGATTCGTGATCTCTGAAGAAGATTTAGCTTCTGGACCAGTTACCAGGCTTGATCACTCAAGAGCTTTTGTGTAGCAGAGTTTTATTAAAGTATGAAAAGGGACAGAGAATGCTTCTGACACAGATGTTAGAAGGGGATGGGCAGTGCCCCCCTCGCTAGTCTAAGCAAGGGAGTTATATACTTTTAAATTAGTTATTACAATAAATCAAAGGAATAAATCATGATTATAAAGATCTTAGGAGACTCACTTCCATAATTTATATTTTAAGAAAACCAGATTAGCCAGAAGGTTTTCAGGAAGGAGTAACTGTCCTCAAGCAGGATATATTGTTGTTATATAATCCTTCAGTTCAGTTCAGTTCAGTCGCTCAGTCATGTCCAAAGCTTTACAACCCCATGAATTGCAGCATGCCGTGAAGAAGGCTGAGCGCTGAAGAACTGATGCTTTTGAACTGTGGTGTTTGAGAAGACGCTTGAGTGTCCCTTGGACTACAAGGAGATCCAACCAGTCCATTCTGAAGGAGATCAATCCTGGGATTTCTTTGGAAGGAATGATGCTGAAGCTGAAACTCCAGTACTTTGGCCACCTCATGGGAAGAGCTGACTCATTGGAAAAGACTCTGATGCTGGGAGGGATTGGGGGCAGGAGGAGAAGGGGGACGACAGAGGATGAGATGGCTGGATGGCATCACTGACTCGATGGACGTGAGTTTGAGTGAACTCCGGGAGTTGGTGATGGACAGGGAGGCCTGGTGTGCAGCAATTCATGGGGTTGCAGAGTTGGACACGAGTGAGCAACTGAACTGAACTGAACTGAGGCCTCCCTGTCCATCACCAACTCCCAGAGATCACTCAAACTCATGTCCATTGAGTCGGTGATGCCATCCAGCCATCTCATCCTCTGTCGTCCCCTTCTCCTCCTGCCCCCAATCCCTCCCAGCATCAGGGTCTTTTCCAATGAGTCAACTCTTCGCATGAGGTGGCCAAAGTATTGGAGTTTCAGCTTTAGCATCAGTCCTTCCAGTGTACACCCAGGACTGATCTCCTTTAGAATGGACTGATTGGATCTCCTTGCAGTCCAAGGGACTCTCAAGAGTCTTCTCCAACACCACAGTTCAAAAGCATCAATTCTTTGGCACTCAGCTTTCTTTATAGTCCAATTCTCACATCCATACGTGACCACTGGAAAAACTATAGCCTTGACTAGACGGACCTTTGTTGGTAAAGTAATATCTCTGCTTTTTAATATGCTGTCTAGATTGGTCATAACTTTTCTTCCAAGGAGTAAGCATCTTTTAATTTCAAGTCTGAAATCACCATCTGCAGTGATTTTGGAGCCCAGAAAAAGAAAGTGAGTTACTGTTTCTCCATCTATTTGCCATGAAGTGATGGGACCAGATGCCATGATCTTTGTTTTCTGAATGTTGAGCTTTAAGCCAACCTTTTCACTCTCCACTTTCCCTTTCATCAAGAGGCTCTTTAGTTCTTCTTCACTTTCTGCCATAAGGGTGGTGTCATCTGCATGTCTGAGGTTATTGATATTTCTCCCAGCAATCTTGATTCCAACTTGTGCTTCATCCAGCCCAGCATTTCTCATGATGTACTTTGCATATAAGTTAAATAAGCAGGGTGACAATATACAGCCATGACATACTCCTTTTCCTATTTGGAACCAGTCTGTTGTTCCATGTCCAGTTCTAACTGTTGCTTCCTGACCTGCATATAGACTTCTCAAGAGGCAGGTCAGGTGGTGTGGTATTCCCATCTCTTTCAGAATTTTCCACAGTTTATTGTGATCCACACAGTCAAAGGCTTTGGCATAATCAATAAAGCAGAAATAGATGTTTTTCTGGAACTCTCTTGATTTTTCGATGATCCAGCAGATGTTGGCAATTTGATCTCTGGTTCCTCTGCCTTTTCTAAAACCAGCTTGAACATCTGGAAGTTCCCGGTTCACGTACTGTTGAAGCCTGGCTTGGAGAATTTTGAGCATTACTTTACTAGCATGTGAGATGAGTGCAATTGTGCGGTAGTTTGAACATTCTTTGGCATGGCCTTTCTTTAGGAAAAAAAGAAAGGAAAAAGTAGGAAGTCAAGAAACACCTGGAGTAACAGGAAAATTTGGCCTTGGAGTACAAAATGAAGCAGGGCAAAGGCTAATAGAGTTTTGCCAAGAGAACGCACTAGTCATAACCCTTCTTTAACCTTGAGCTTTAGTGGGTACTACTTTTGATGTGGGAATAGATGAGGGTCTCTGAGCTTGATAACAACAGGAACAGCATTTTGTATTCAACCCAAAGTTTTTCCATCAGCCCACACTTTGGGATTTAGATTTTGTTCAATTAAAATAGCAGGTTCCATATTTATGAAAACAGAGGCCTGATCCCTGCTCAGTATATCCCTCCCCAGAAGGGGTGAGGGACACTCTGGCATGGTTAGAAACTCATTAGAAAATAGTACAGAGTCCCAGTTGCAGCTTAAAGGATGATGGAAATAATAGCATTTGGTTTCTTCTGACTGTCCCGTTATAGTAGTGGATCAGGAGGAAAGTGGACCAGGGGCTTCAGTGAGCACAGAGAAAGTTCCAAAAGAACTTCAACTAATTGGTGCCCCACAGTTACTAATACCAGGGGTTCCTTGGGTTTTATTAGGATAGAAGCTTGTGTGGGGACCCCCAGGCACCTTTGGTCCTTGATTGTCCTGAGAGCCCGACCCCTGGGGCCTACACCTCTAGGGGCAGTCTCTCCTCAGGTGTGGTCCTTTGCAGACTGGACATGGAGCCGGGGGGTGCCTTAGATGCCTGAGAGCAATCCCATGTGAGATGCCCCTCCTTCCCACAGTAATAAGAAGTCCATCCCTTTTCACCTGGGTTCCTCTGGGCATTTTTCCTCAAGCTGTTTCAGAGTAGATCTAACATCCATTGTTGGGGCTTCAGTCTTTTGCCTGGTTCTTTTTTTTTCCTATTTTCCTCCTCATATCCTCTACCACAATATACCATCTGAGCCAGCCGCAACAGTTTTTCTAATGACTGATTTGGTCCAAACGCCTATTTTAGTAGCTTATGGAAGATATCTGAAGCCGAATGAGTGAGAAATCTATTTTTTAAGATCATTCCTCCTCTGAACTTTCAAGATTAACATCAGTAAACTTGTGGAGAGCCTCCCATAGTATATCTAGGAATTTACCAGGCGTTTCATTCTCTCCCTATTCTATGTCAGCCAACCTAGCACAGTCTAAAGTCTTAGTGAGTGCTCACTTGAGTCCTTTAAGAATCTATCTGACAAAGTGGCACTCTTATGGGAACTGTTTGGCTCACAGTAGGAAGGAGGGTGATTTCATGTACCTTCCTTCCCCTTGTCTCACATTCAAGCCATTCATCTCCAAAAGTAGTAGCTTCCCCCAAAACACAAGTTTTTGAGCCAGGAGTCAGTGTCTGTCTCACGACATACATTACATCTTTCCAAGTAAGGTCATAAAGTAAAGTTAGTCCCATAAAGGCTTCTATGTACCTTTTGGATCCTCTAAATAATATTGACCAGGATTGGTACTGTTTGAATTTCTACAAAGACAGGCAACCCCTCATGGAAAGAGGCCCTGATCCTCAGCCTAGTCAGTTGGGAGCACCATACAAGAGCAAAGTACAGGATGGAGCTGAAGATTTCACAACCAAACCTGCACCCTTAGGATGTCTGGCACGTCTTGCAGAGAGATAAAGAGCAACACATATGAAACTTCCAGCTATTTCCCTTGTTTTTTACAGAACTGATATAATTAATTGTAAAACAATATTACAGATGAGAGATCCTTCAACTGGCCAGTATTCCCCTGTCTTCCAAAGGATACTGTGGCCATTTAGTATCACAGAAGTTCAGGCATGTCTTTTTTAAAGTCTAGGGATCAAACTTGTCCCAGTTGTGTGTGTGTGTGTTTTTAATACATCGTAAAGGAGTGGTTCTGGAACAGGTAGCTCCTATCTGTAAAAGAGAAAAAGTGGCATCCACAGCCGTGGCTTCTCTCCACTGGAGGTGTCCCTCCCTGCTCTAGATGGGGGTGTAGACAGACTTTCCACTGAAGCTTTCCTTCCCTAGTCAGACTTAGTCTGTCCCTGACTGACACAGGCACCTTACTCGCAGGCGGGTGGAGATGCACCAGGGATAGACCTAATGGAATCCCAAATTGACTTAGTTCTATACCATCAAGACTTTTGTTAGATTTGCCCTTTTCCCCTGATGCCACCTGGGATGTAACAGAGCAGCTTTTTGGAATGCCTCCAAGCTAGGACTACTACGGGAAACATCTACATTACGTGTGCCTGTGCACATTCCTGAGTACTGTCCTGACCACAGTAGAAATGGTGAGTCATAAAGGGATAAACAACAATCAAGATGTCCCTTCTGAGTTGTCACCATGCCAGTATATGTGATAGCAAAAGGATTGGCCAGCAAGGAAAAAGTGATTTTTGTCCGCAAGCTACTAGGGCCAGTCCTTCCAGTTGATTTCCATACATTACACAAAAGGAACATCTAGGGAGTCGAGACAAAAGCCATCAGAGGGCCTTCTCTGGTCTGGTAAGAGCTAGCACTACCAAAAGAAGAAGCCCATTGTAACTCCAATATAACCACATCTTGAAATTCCTGATCTGTATCCTCAAAAACCTCATGGTCACCGGCAATGCTTCTATCCACTTAGATCAGAGGCACAGCTACGACAAAGACTCACTTTCAGCTCGCTGGCCCTTGAGGCAGGCAGCCAAGAGACTGACCTCTAGACTGAGAGACGTTCCTGGAGCTAGAGCTCCGCCTTGCTCCCAAACATGCTCTTCTAACTTTCTGCTCCTAGCAAGGCTAAGCGCTTCCATACTTAGGGTCTAAGTAAAAGTACATAGTAACAGCATGGATCACAAGTCCCTTGGAAGTCTCTGATCTGATAGATTAGGTTAGTAGTTCTAATTCCACACGCAATTACGAAATGATCAGAGACTAGGAAAAGGTGACTGAGAAAGTAAAGTTCAGTGCACACACTTTGCCCATCTCTGGCCGCCCCCCTCGCAGGGACATTGGGTGTCTCTTGGCATCGGCAGGTCAGTATAAACCCCCGACAAGGCTCCTCTTTCTGGAGCTGCCTTCAGTCATTACAAGGCATGGCAAAACTGCAGGGCGGGCTCCTCACTTGCTTCATGCAGGGCGTGCCATTCGTTCACACAAGCACACAGAAGAATTAGTAAAGTAAAGCAGAAAATGTGTATACTGAGAAAATAGTCTAGAGCTCTGAGTGTTCTTACCTTGTCCTGAAGATCCCCGATGAGCCCCAAGATGATAGTTTGCTTACAGTGAACAGTGTCAGATTCGTGATGTTCAAAGAAGAAGATTTAGCTTTGGGACCAGGGACGAGGCTTGATCATTCAAGAGCTTTTGTGTAGCAGAGTTTTATTAAAGCATAAAAAGGGACATAGAAAACTTTTGACATAGACATCAGAAGGGGGATGGAGAGTGCTCCCCTCGCTAGTCTAAACAAGGGAGTTATATATTTTTTAATTAGTTATTACAATAAATCAAAGAATGTCTCAAGGTTGTAAATATCTTACTAGACCCACTCCCATAATTTACATTTTTAAATAACAGGATTAGTCAGAAGCTTTTCAGGAAGAAGAAACTGTCCTCAAGCAGGATACATTGTCATTATATAATACTTAGTACAGAGTTTAAACTGAGTTGTTTGTTGCGTAATCATCAGTTCAGGGCTTAAAGAAAAAAACATTTTATGTGACAAAGACTAAGGGATGTAGAGAAAAGAAAAGATGTTTGTCTTTTCCTCCTCCTTGAGAATTCCAGACCCTTATCTCTGTCATGTATGGATGCAAGAGTTGGACTGTGAAGAAAGCTGAGTGCCGAAGAATTGATGCTTTTGAACTGTGGTGTTGGAGAAGACTCTTGAGAATCCCTTGGACTGCAAGGAGATCCAACCAGTCCATTCTGAAAGAGATCAGCCCTGGGATCTCTTTGGAAGGAATGATGCTGAAGCTGAAACTCCAGTACTTTGGCCACCTCATGAGAAGAGTTGACTCATTGGAGAAGACTCTGATGCTGGGAGGGATTGGGGGCAGGAGAAGAAGCGGGTGACAGAGGATGAGATGGCTGGATGGCATCACCGACTGGATGGATGTGAGTCTGAGTGAACTCTGGGAGTTGGTGATGGACAGGGAGGCCTGGCATGCTGCACTTCATGGGGTCGCAAAGAGTCGGACACGACTGAGCAACTGAACTGAACTGATCTCCACTTCAAAAGTCCCAGACCCCTTTCTCTTCCTCGGGGACCCTGGACTTCTTATCAACCTGCCTAGGAATTGACTCTCTCAGTAGCCCCTCAATTAATACTTATTGTATAAGTACTTCCTTCTCTTGTTCCCAAGTGCATGGATGCCTGCAGAAAACAGAGGTACAGCAAAGCTTGCTTGAGGGTCCATCAAAGTCTGAGAGGAGGCTCCTTCCTCCAAGACTGCCATTACTGCCACTATTTTGGGCTTGATGATGTCACGGGACAGCAGCAAACCCTAACCTGTCAAAGTCCTTCACCACTCAGGCCCCATTGTATTCTCCTTGCAGACAGAGATGCATTTCCATAAATAGTGCACTGTGTTTCTTTGGCTTGCAATTTCATTAGTATTACCCAAGTTCTGTTATAGTAATAAATTTGGAGCACAATGTCTACATGTCAGGCCCTTTCAAATGCTTTGATTAAGGAGGATTTGAGAGTCATTTTTTTTCTTATTATTCCTTTTCTGCTTGTGTCGTGGCACCAAAGTTGGCTGGATCCTGGGAAGCAGACAGATTATCAGTGCTCTGCCTCTTTTCTGGGTCCCAGAAGCTCAGAGAACCCATGTGCAACAAGGAGCAGCAGACCCCAGGACTCCAGGCCAGCAGCACCAGGATGCATTGCCCCCAACATAGGCTTGAGACACAAGTCACATTTCCCAGGCAGTCTGTCTGTCGTGGACCCACATGATCAGAACAAGGAGCTCTACCTGGCAATGATCTTGGAGATGGCATCCTTCCAGCCCATGGGGAAGGGTGTGGTAAAGACTAAGAGGAGACAAGGATGCTGAAATGTCCTAAAAAGCTTTGCCCATTCCCACCCCCGATCCCAATTCCAGAAGAAGGCTGTGGATTCCTGGGCGTTTGTTTTCCTAACTCAGACTTCCAGGCCTCAGAGTTTGCTCCACCATCTCAGGAGCAAAACCTAAGCAGGGTAGCCAGCCAAGGAAAGAGAGAGCTCTGCCAGACAAACTCATCAGTCTGCCCTCCGGCTCTGAAGGCATGAAATGGAAATGGATGGTATCCAGTGAGCCTGCTCGGGTTTTATTATTCTGAAACGCATTGGACACAGATTAACTCTCTCTGCCTGGTGTCTAGCTCTGTTTCCTTCTCTTTCTTCTGCTAGGGCATGGCAACAAGATGCTCAGTGATGAATTCACAGGACAGCACTCTGTCTCCTTCACAAGTCCTCAACACGACTCCCTCGTCCCTTCTGGACGGAAATGTTCCACCTCAGAGTCATGCCCTTCTTTGAATCAACCCAGACACACTCCTTCAATGCTGCCTCCCGACAGCCAAACTCCACCCACGAGGGAGCAGAGAGGAGCGAGCCGGGCAGAGTAGCTATTCCTCTGTGTGCAGGGGAGGGCCGTATCCATCAATCTCAAGGCAGTGCTTCCTATCCTGAACGGGTTTCCATCCACTTTACAATACGGCAGACAGTTTCTCTCTGGCAATGTTTAGCTGCTTTGCTTCCAGCACCTCCAGGAACCCTGGCAGGAGGTGGGCCACCTACAATGAGTGATGACGTTGGCTTCCTCCAAGCTGTAGCTGAGGGAAGTCTCACTAAATACTCCAGATACCATCTGTCCAGTGCACAGAGGTCCAGGAAGTAGACAGCTCATCCTGTGAAGCAACCATGGTGGCACAAGTGTTCATTTGAATAAGGCAGTGCTGGACAGAAAACCACTCAAGTCCTCCCCTCCCAACAACAAATCCTCCTAAGTCATTAAGCACATTTGTCAGTCTTAGCTCCTCCATCTGTTAAATGGGATGATTCCTTACTGAAAGAAGAGTATTCTCCATCTTTTTTCTCATGTTAATCATAGACTATATCCTTTGGCTTCTCTTAACATGTGTGATACCTTCTCTTTCAAAGCAGCATGTTATAGCAAAAAAAGAGCAGACAGGCTACAAGTGAGTACCAGCTCAGCTCTTTGCTGTCTGACCTTGAGCAAGTTGTTTTACTTCTTTATGCCTTAGTTTTCTCATTTGTAAAAATGAGGATTAGCACTGTCTACCTGGAGCAAATAAGAAAATGATTTGAAGTGGCTTAACGTGTGTATTCCAAAAGTGGTAGCCACCCCTGCTGTTACTAACGACCATCAGGAACTCACGGGACATAAATGTCCATCCCCTTTCCTGCGTAGCCCAGCATTGGCTGACAGCAGAAACTCAGTAAATATTTGCTAATTGATACAGCTTTGAGCTTCAAGACAGCACAGAACTGTATCCACTAATGGTGTCATTCTTGCCGAATGATTTCCTAACCCCATTAGTTTGAGAGGTAAATGGAGCTAAAAATGTTCACGTCAAGAAGTGTAGTATCCAGGCCACTAAAACATTTGATTTTTCTCCTTTCTCCATCAAGTGCTGACACGTGAGTGAACATCTCCCCTCTCCATTTTGATGTGTCTTGACGCAAAAGCCATTCTGGGAATGAGCTGATGACACCCAAACCGTAGCCTATCAACACATCTTCCTTTCAGAAGTAGCTGCAATTTTACAAAATGCCTTTGGGTGCGTTGTGGAGAAAATGCCTGCGACGAAGGAATCTGAGCTTTGATCAGAACTGTTTTCCTTTGCACTCTCTTTAGACACTGCATGAAGTTGACTCTCACAACAGATTGACACGGTTATCCTTGATTCTCAGAAAAATCGATTGAAACATTGCCTCTGCTGTCCCTACATTTCTGGTCCAAAACACTGTTCCTGGGACTGGCAGGCGCTTACATGGCAGAAGAACCCATGTACTGGCCTGTGTGCTTGTAGAGCTTGGATCACTTTGCAACTGAGGCTTTGACCATATCTAAAGGATTGACCTTTTTGTTGGGCCCTCCGTATCCCTGATCTGTGAAGCAAGAGCCACTTTACCACTTGCTGCAGGTCCACCCCTACTCTAGCCTCTAAGACTGATCCTGTCCCCAGGCAGATGGGAGTACACGTTCCCTAACTCAGCATCAGGTCACAGCTTCTGCAATCCCCATCCTAACAGCATTTATTGAATCACGTAGTCTGTAAGCAGTTGCGTCATGTCATTTGTTCTTCTTATAGGGTAGGTGGTGGTTGAATTTACATTTTATCTATGAAGACACTGAAGGTTTCATGGACGTTAGATCTTTTGTCCAGCTCCCTTAGCAGGAAGTATGGGAGCTAATGGTCAGGATGGAAGCTCTGCATTTAACCCCTTACATGCTGTGGTCTCCCAGAGTTGCCTCTGGTTGTTCTTTCACTATGTCTACCCAATACTGTAGCCTTCTCTAGGACTAGAACTTCTTCTTTTGTTCATTTTTCAGAAGCTTACTGAAATTTAATTTTTTGACTCTTTAAATTAATTTATATTAATTGGAGGATGATTACAATATTGTGATGGCTTTTGTCATACATCAACATAAATCGGCCATAGGCATACATGGGTCCCCTCCCTCCCGAACCCGCCTCCCACCTCCCTCCCAAACACATCCCTCCAGTTGTCCCAGAGCACCGGCCTTGGATGCCTGTGTCATGCATCAAACTCCCGCTGGCTCTCTATTTTACATATGGTAATGTATATGTTTCAGTGCTAGTCTCTCAAATCATCCTGAGACAAATTCATTTTTATTTATATATTTTTTGGCCAAGCTTCATGGGCATGCAGGATCTTAGTTCCCCAACCAGGGATCAAACCCATGTCCCCTGCAATAGAAGCACTGATTCTTAACCACCGGACCATCAGCAAACTTCCCAGAACTAGACTTCTTGATCTTGACGTCTATATAGAGCTTTAACTAGCTTGTAGGTGACTTGAGGAAAAGGTAGGGCTTCATAGAGAAGTGAATAGTTTTGGGGGTAGGGGTGGGGGGTTGAGAAGGCATGCCAGGCAGCAAGACAGCAGGAATAAAGAATAAAGGCAAAAGGAACACAATCGCTGGGAGACCTACAAGTCTAGCATGGGGCCAGTCTCTCCACAGTTGCCATCCTAATGACATCCTGAGTGGCCAGGACCACAACATCCAGATGAGAGAGACGGGTCAGGCCTGACCACTAGGACAGTCGGGCACACAAAGAGGAGCCAGAGGTGGTGTACATGAAAAGGGGACACGCAGCCACAGGGCAAAGTTCAAGGTCAGGCTAGAAGCAAAGAAAACTGGCTTAAGACAAAATCTACAGTATCTCCAAAGGTTCAACATGAAGCTAGGACACAGCATGTCTGTCCACGTCAAGATCAGCTGAGCAAACTGCCGGATGGCACAAAGCTCCTGGCAGGCAGGCCGTGCTTGGTAGAGAATCGGGTGGCCAGTGTCAGCACCCAGGCCGCCATTCATTAAATTTTGCACTTCAGAACATGGCCTGGGGCTCAAGGCCCCAGGTACTACTACTACATCGGCGCTACTGGTAGAGAACCCGACTGCCACTGCAGGAGACATAAGGTACATGATTTCGATCCCTGGACCAGGACGATGCCCTGGAGAAGAACATGGTAACCCACTCCAGTATTCTCACCTGGAGAATCTCATGGACAGAGGAGCCTGAGGAGCTGCAGGCCATACGATCGCAGAGAGTCAGATGCAACTGAAGTGACTTAGCACGCATGCACGCACGCACGCACGCACGATATCACCTCTGCGGAACTCCTTCCAGTAACGCATAGATCAGATCAGATCAGATCAGTCGCTCAGTCGTGTCCGACTCTTTGCGACCCCATGAACTGCAGCACGCCAGGCCTCCAGTAACGCATAACCTGAATCTAATTATGAGGAAACATCAGACAATCTTTAATTGAGGGAAATTCTATAAAAAAAATAATCAGCCTCTACTATTCAGAATTTTCAAGGTCAAGAAAGACAAAAACAGCTGAACAATTGCTCCAGATCGCAGGAGACACAAAGGACACATACAAGCCTGATCTTGGATAAGATCCTGGTCCAAGGGGAAGAATTGCTATAAAGGACAGTACAATTGAACATTTTTGAATATGACCTATATTAGATAATAGTAATGTCTCAATGCTAAATTTCTTGAATTTGATAAATTTAAAAGAATATCTTATTTCTTAAGGATTTAAGGGTAGAGGACACTTTGTTACCAACTTAAGTACTTCAAGAAAAAAATATATATCATATATAAATATTAAGAGAAACAATAATAGAGCCAATAGGGCAAAATATAAACATTTGTTAAATTTGAATTTGGCTAAAAGTATGTAGCCTTTCTGGTACTATTCTTGGAATTTTAAAAATAATATTAAAATATTCCTTAGTTCCAGAAAATAAAACTAAAAAGACTTAAAATATATGCTAAAAAGAAAAAAAAAAAAAGATTGGGCCTTTAACCAGTAATTAACTAGAATGACAGAGTCTCAGATTTCATACCAGACTCAGAGACTAAAAACTTACATTTTGATAAGATCCCCATGTAATTTATCAAACCAGTCATTCCTAAAGGAAATCAACTCAATATTCATTGGAAGGGCTGACATTGAAGCTGACACTCCAACGGGAGCCACCTAATGGAAAGAGCCAACTCATTAGAAAAGACCCTGACGATAGGAAAGATTGAAGGCAGGAGGAGAAGGGGGCAGCAAAGGATGAGGTGGTTGGATGGCATCACTGATTCAATGGACACAAGTTTGACCAAACTCTGGGAGACAGTGAAGGACAGGGAAGTCTGGCATGCTGCAGTCCATGGCGTCAAGAAGAGTCGGACACAACTTAGCAACTGAATAACAACCATGGGATTTATGTTTACATACAAGTTTGGGAGCTCCGCCACTTCCTCAGCTGGGCACCTGGTCCTGGCTTTCAGATATCTTACTTACAAGTCATCTCTAAGCTATGCCCCAAACTCCTGTTCATCCCTGAAAACCCAATTCAGAAGTCATCTTGTCTATTAAAGTGTTTCTTACCCCTACCTATGGCTCTCTTCCAGAATAATGTACTGTATTCAGTGTTTTTCAAGGAAAATGGATTGTGTCCCCCTTTGCCCATTGCATTGGAATTCAGTGTCATCATCCCATTAGACTAAAATAGTTATTCTTTGTGTGTCCTCTGCACTGAGTCGGGCAAATGCTAGTGCTCAAGAAACATTTGCGTGAATGAATGAATACGTATTTGAATGAATAAATTCAGCTCTGTGTTGTTGACACCATACCATATGGATGGCTCCAGGAATATACTGCTGAGGTCTCAAAAGAAATAAGAGGTAATTTAGGTTTGAGCAGGCACTGGGGTCTCTCACCAGCAGGGAACACAAACAAAGGAGTTGGTTGGAAAAAGAATCACAGCACGTAGCTATCCAACCTCTAAGCCAGGGTTGTTCCTATGAACAAAAACAATGCATTTCAAGTTTCCTCACAATTCTTAGCAGTTGTATAAATTGCCACTGTATAAATTACTTTATGACCCAGTAATGCATTGTTATAGTAACAATTCTTTGGTAATGTCTACGAGATGTGTGGGTGTTAGGAAAAATACAATAAATAACAAAATATAAATTTAGGCCATATAATCATGATTCCTAAGAATAAAGAAGAAAAGGCCAGGGAGACACATATTAGGGCAGATTTGTTTGAAAGCACATGATCTTGATATTCTAAAAGTTCTGGGCCTTTAAGAGGCACCCTTTCTCTGGCTCTGGCAGGTGCAGGTGGGAATATAGGACAGAACATCAGAAAGCTCAAGTGACTTAAAGGAAAGGAGTGCCTTTGCTTTGGGAGGCATGATCTCCCTCACTTGCCTTCAAATGCACAATAAGGATTTACAATGAGCTGCTTCTATCCAATAACTAAAAGGCAAATTTAAAAGGACCTACTAGTTACAATCCAGCAGCCCCAGTGTTCTCAGCAAAAGCCTAATTTCAGATATCAAACCAAACCATCCTGGACAATGCAAGGCTGGGTGGACTCCAGTCTTTCAATGCAGACAAGACCTGCTACCACAGTACTTGCAGAAGAGATAATATATTTTAAATCAACATGGGACTTTTTAAGAATTCCCCCAGGAACAGAGTTTTGCCAAAAAACTGGAGCTTAATTTAATGAAGGTGAAAAGTTTAAGGAAGAAATATAATAAAAGGAAAGTCCTGAAAGAACAGAGGCAACTTGGAGCAGGAACACACGTCCCACTAGTTGAAATGTATCAGCAAAGGCGGTGAGCAGATTCAAGTCATTATGAGGCCCTGGGCATCTCTGGGGATTTTCAGTGAGACTCTCCTCTGGCAGCTACACGTGCAGGAAGCTTTTCAAATGTGCAAAGAAGAGTCATGTAGAATTGCTTGAGGAAGTTTATTTATTTTAATACCTTGTGTGGGCTAGATAACTTCAGAGGCATGCAAAATACCTTTGTCTTGCAGATATAAAGGCACAGAGAACCAGTGATCTTGTCTGCCCACGATCCCCATCCTCTAACTTGAGTGAGGCCATGACAGTCCTTTAGAAATCTGTCTGTTTGCAAAGCAATCAAGTCACCTCTCCTTGTGTTGCTTCCTACTTATTCTCTGAATCTCCAGGCCCTGCTGGCTTGCCCACAGCCAGTACTATTTGAATCTGCTGGCCTCCTATAGATTTTTTTACTTCAATCCTCTCCTTCAGGACAAAGTGCACCTTCACTCAAGACGTGCCTTCAAATTCTTTTGGTTCCCACTGTAGCAACCAAGGGCCCATGCACCCAGCTCCTTTGAAAGCTGTGGCTCCCAGAGCACCAGCCAAGAGAGTACAGGTTCCTAACATATAAAGGGACCAAGATTTAAATCCAGATGTCTAACTCCAAAGTCCAGGCTCATTCTTCTGTTCTATGAAGCTTCTGCATAGTGGGCAGACTTTGTTTCCAGACATAAAACAAGAGAGTCGATAATGCTGAGAAAGTCACAGAGCATACAGATTCCAATGAAGGTATCCAGTGATACCTTAAATTTGAACTCCGGTAACTAAAGACGCATGATTCCTCAAGCCTGGTAGAATGTTCACAATCAAAATATGAGAGATAACAAACTCTGGCATGGATGTGGAGAAAAGACTTGTGCACTGTTTCTGGGAATGTAAATTGGTATATCCACTGTGGAAAGCTAGAGGTTATAGAGGTTCCTCAAAAAATTAAAAATAGAACTACCATATGATCCAGCAATTCCATTTCTGGGAATATATCCAAAGGAAATAAAAACAGTAACTCGAAAAGATATCTGCACCCCCACATTTCTAGCAGCATTATTTACAATAACCAAGACATGTCTGTTGATGGATGAATAAATAAAGAGGCTATGAGATATATATACAATGAAATATTATTCAGCCACAAAAATTAAGGAAATCCTACCATTTGCAACTAGTGGTTGCAAACCATTTCCCAAGTGGTGCTAGTGGTAAAGAACCCACTTGCCACTGCAGGAGACATAAAGATTCAGGTTCTATCCCTGGGTCAGGAAGATTCCCCAGAGGAGGGAATGGCTACCCCACTCCAGGATTCTTGCCTAAAGAATCCCAAGGACAGAGGAGCCTGGCAGTCTGTGGGGTTATAAAAGAGTCAGACACAACTTAGCAACTAACACTTTCTTTTTCATATTAAATGATAGATGTTAATGAAACCAATTTGGTAATTCACAATATATGAAAATCACACCATCATGCTGTGCACCTTATACAGTGATGTATGTCAATTATTTCTCAATAAAAACAGAAAAAAAAAAAGTGTCATTATTTCAATGTTGGCAGGCCTGAAAATGATGCTGAAAATTACCTATAAGCAAATGAATGATATAAACAGAATCAAAGAGAAGAGATACCCAGGGTGGGTGGGGGAGACTCAGCCTGGTTTCCTGGGTGACAGCAATCTGGAAGGATCCAGAGTAACACTAGATGAATAACAGGGTCCACACTGGAGTCTGATAACCTTATAGAAAGCGCATGAAAAAGAAGGAAATCAGGAGCAACTTCTTAACCTATGGCAGTGGTAAAACAGCTTGCAAATATTCTGTATTATTTAAATATTATTGAAACTTTTTTTTTTTTTTTTAGTTCCAAGCAGGTAACTGAAGGTTTTGATTTTGCACAGTTATCCTCCTGTTCTGAAATACATATGTGCTCCTATATGCCTGAAGCACTTGTTGGACCAAGAGTCTGATTTAGTCTGCTCATATCATGCCGTGCCTGGTACTCCATAATCACCCCATGAATGACTGGATTAATACATACACCAGAATTTAAATTATATTTTCCTCGTTACACAGTGTGTTTCATTGTCTTTATATATGCCACCAGCCTATAAGCCTCATGAGGTGAGGGCACATGTCTGGTTGTGTTCACCTCCCCAGAGCCACCCAGAGTCACTATTTAACATAAAAGTTAATTGCTTTATACAGTAAAACTCTCGTGACTGAGCCTGGTATTCAAGGTGCTAAATAATCAGACCCAATCCAGCCTCACTAACATAATTTTTCATTAATCCATTATCCAAAGACTGTACTTTTCTCCAATCAAATTAGTCCTCTCCTTGGTCCCAGAGAATACCATGGATAGCTTCATTCTAGTCGTCTCCAGGCTTTACTATCCCCAGCTAAGAGCCATTCTGCCTGCATTCTGCCTTGTTTTTGCTGTTCAGTCTCTAAGTCATGTCCAATTCTTAGTGACCCCATGACTGCAGTATACCAGGCTTCCTTGTCCTTCACTATCTCCCAAAGTTTGCTCAAACTTATGTCTATTGAGTCAGTGATGCAATCCAGCCATCTCATCCTCTGTTGCCTGTTTCTCCACCTACTCTCAAACTTTCCCAGCATCAGGGTCTTTTCCAATGAATCTGTTCTTCTCATCAGGTGACCAAAGTATTGGAGTTTCAGCTTCAGCATTAGTCTTTCCAATGAATACTTAAGGTTGATTTCCTTTAGGGTTGACTGGTGTGATCTCTTTGTGGTCCAGGGGACTCTCAAGAGTCTTCTCTAGCACCATAATTCAAAAGCATCAAGTTTTTGGCACTCAGCCTTCTTTATGGGCCAATTCTCACATCTGTACATGACTACTGGAAAAACCATAGCTTTGACTATGTGGACCTTTGTTGGCAAAGTGATGTCTCTGCTTTTTAATGCACTGTATAGGTTTGTCATAGTTTTTCTCCCAAGGAGAAAGTTATTTTTAATTTCATGGCTGCAGTCAACCTCCACAGTGATTTTGGAGTCCAAGAAAATAAAATCTGCCACTGTTTCCACTTTTTTCCCATCTATTTGCCATGAAGTGGCATTCTGCCTGTTGCTGCTGCTAAGTCACTTCAGTCGTGTCCGACTCTGTACGACCCCAGAGATGGCAACCCACCAGGCTTCTCCATCCTTGGGATTCTCCAGGCAAGAACACTGGAGTGGGTTGCCATTTCCTTCTCCAATGCATGAAAGTGAAAAGTAAAAGTGAAGTCGCTCAGTCATGTCCGACTCTAGCGGCCCCATGGACTGCAGCCTATCAGGCTCCTCCGTCCATGGGATTTTCCAGGCAAAAGTACTGGAGTGGGGTGCCATTGCCTTACTGCCTAGCAAAGCCCTATTCTTCAGGTTTCTCTTCCAGTAGCTTCCCAGGACCACACTTTTCAACACCTTTGCAGCTAAGATCTCTTTATCTCTTAGTTTAACCTGCCTTGCAAATTTTTTTATCTTTTTGTTTTTTTTTTTTTTTTGATGCCCTGGTTTTCTCAATGCTATGGGAAGAAATATGGCACCAAATACCATTCCTTATATTTCTTTATACATGACAATACCTGAAATAGAACAAAGCAAAATAGCCAGAATTAAATAACTTTGTAGAGTTGAAGATGATAATAAAACTACATTTCTGTATTCACAAATTCAGAATGTTTTGCACCTAATGTTCAAATTAGGCTATGTAAGTTAATGTAAATGACTCAGTGGTTCTAAAGAAGGGATAGCAGTTAAGCTAGAAATATTTGTTTAAATATGCATTATTGTTAGTTTTGGATTTTTTGAAGCTCCACACTCCCCTTTTCTCTTCTTCTCAATGTCAACTGAGGGTGTCCTGTGATCTCTCTTCTCTGTGGCTGAGTAATTAAACATATTGAAATGTCTGCTTCTAGGCTATCAGACATTTGTCTTCTAAGCTGAAAAGCCTAATTCTTTCAGAATCCACAAATCAAACCCAAGCATTCTCCTGCTCATATTCCATTTTTCCACAAACACTTTAAGGGACAAATGAAGCTCTATCATCAATAAATGATAATACACTATTTCATGTAAGCCCTCACACAAAGTCTGCAAAAATGATATAAAATACACATCCCTAGTACATATTTAATTTCTTTAAAAACGAGTGTCTTTGTACTCAAGATATGAAGTAGGCAATTGGAAAGTAAAATACTGGCAGATTGGGAGGAAAACCAATAGGTCACAACTTGTTTGAGTCACATTCTTGTTTTCCAAGGAACTCAATTAAAACCAACTTAGGCTAAATGAGGAAGTCACTGACCGCGACCATAGATAGAGCTTGGTAGGCAGCTAATCTAAGTCAACTTATCCAGGACTGGGTACTGGCTGGGTTCTTGTTCTCACCGTGTTTTTTTACACTCAGTTCCTCCATGAGGCTGGACCCATGGCCACTCTCTTTACTGCCAACATGTAAGGCTCTCTTTCCTTAGATTTATTTTAGGAGACGTTCCAAGAGAAAGATTCTGATTGGCTTGGCTTAGGTCACATGGCCAGACCCATGGATAGTAGGATTCAGTAGTATACTTGCCCATGGATAGAATTTCAAATCAGTTTCACAGGAGAGAGAGGTGAACTGCTTATAAAAAAATGATTGACCTCCACTATAAAATTGAAGGAGAAAAAAACATGTTTTTAATTCACAAGTGTTGTTGGTTAGGATAAAAGAAAAAGGCAGAAAAAGCCTTATAATATTGAATTCTTTCCTTTCCTATAGTGAGCCCAATACAGAGATTAAGTATTATGCTGTAATTGGTGAAAAAGCTCAAATCAATACCTGCCATAGCTCCATCACACTGCATTATAATTTTCTATGCATGAGACTGTCTTCCCAATGACAAGTGAACTCTTCAAACTAAAGACCCTGTTGTATTTTTACTCTTGAGGCCAGGGTCAGCACAAGCCTACAGTAGAGGATTTTCTACAAATGTGTAGGAAGGGAAGGAAAAGGAGGAAAGGGAGAGAAGAGATCCTTACTCAAGTTGCTTAACATCCAGTGAAATGCAACTACAACTCAAGACAGAATAATCAGTACTAAGTAGAATTATAAAAAAAAAAAGCATCCCTCATTAATTTGTTGTTGTTTAGCTGCTAAGTTGTGTCTGACTCTTTGTGACCCCCGTGGACTGCAGCCTGCCAGGTTCCTCTGTCCATGGGATTTCCCAGGCAAGAATATTAGAGTGGGTTGCCATTTCCTTCCCCTGGGGATCTTCCTGACCCAGGGATCAAACCTGCATCCCCTGCATTGGAAGGCAGATTACTCACCACTGAGCCATTGGGAAAGCCCTTCAGTAACTTAGAAGTAATTTACTCTACTGAGAAAAGTCAGACAAAGCTTCATAAAGAAGTTACCTTTTGAGTATTCCCAAAGAAACTCAATTCAGTAATCAAAAAGAGGAGAGGTGTGCAGATCAAAACAACAGATAGGAACACTGCACTACAGCCCTTAACTGCTTATACATGGAATAGGGTGAATTTGGAGAAGGAAATGGCAACACATTCCAGTATTCTTGCTGGGAAATCCCATGGACAGAAGAGTCTGGCTGACTACAATCCATGGGGTCACAAAGAGTCAGATACCACTTAGTGACTAAACCACCACCACCAGAATAGGGTGACTTAAGGGGTCCAAGAAAGGCTTTTTTTTTGCTCCTTATCTCCGTTAAAAGAGCTCCTTCACTCAATCCTATTGCCTGAGAAGTATTCGGAAGGAGTAAAGCCTTTCACTTCCTAATTAGGAATACATTTATAAAATGCAAGTATCCCTTGGTTTATAGTAAGAAGTAAACGACTAATAACTCAGCCTTTCTTAGAAGCTAACTGTGGTAGAAAGAAAAGGGAGGATAAAACCAGGGCACTGGGCTCCATTCTTAAATGCAAGAGTGACAGAGTCATTGCAGAAAGCAGATAACCAGGGAGACCATTCACTGGGATGATGAATGAGGTTAATCTAAGACTCTTTAAGAAACAGGCCTGCACAGTGTTGAGGATGATGCAGTTATGATCTGCAGTCTATTTTGATGACTGCTAATGGGCTCTATTTCAAATCCTGAAAGATGATGCTGTGAAAGTGCTGCACTCAATATGCCAGCAAATTTGGAAAACTCAGCAGTGGCCACCAAACTGGAAAAGGTTAATTTTCATTCCAATCCCAAAGAAAGGCAACACCAAAGAATGTTCAAACTACCACACAATTGCACTCATCTCACACACTAGCAAAGTAATGCTCAAAATTCTCCAAGCCAGGGTTCAACAATACTTGAACCAGGAACTTCCAGATGTTCAGGCTGGATTTAGAAAAGCCAGAAGAACCAGAGATCAAATTGCCAACATCTGTTTGATCATTGAAGAAGAAAGAGAGTTCCAGAAAAACATCTATTTCTGCTTTATTGACTATGCCAAAGCCTTTGACTCTGTGGATTACAACAAACTGTGGAAAATTCTGAAAGAGACAGGAATATCAGACCCCCTGATCTGCCTCTTGAGAAATCTGTATGCAGGTCAGGAAGCAACAGTTAGAACTGGACATGGAACAACAGACTGGTTCCAAATCAGGAAAGGAGGACATCAAGGCTATATATTGTCAGCCTGCTTATTTAACTTATATGCAGAGCACATCATGAGAAATGCTGGGCTGGATGAACACAAGCCGGAATCAGATTGCCGGGAGAAATATCAATCACCTCAGATATGCAGATGACACCACCCTTATGGCAGAAAGTGAAGAGGAACTAAAAAGACTCTTGATGAAAGTGAAAGAGGAGAGTGAAAAAGTCGGCTTAAAACTCAACATTCAGAAAACTAAGATCGTGGCATCCGGTCCCATCACTTCATGGTAAATAGATGGGGAAACAGTGAGAGGCTTTATTGGGAGGGGGCTCCAAAATCACTGCAGATGGTGACTGCGGCATGAAAGTAAAAGACACTTACTCCTTGGAAGAAAAGTTATGACCAACCTAGATAGCATATTAAAAAACAGAGGCATTACTCTGCCAACAAAGGTCCATTAGTCAAAGCTATGGTTTTTCCAGTAGTTATGTGTGGATGTGAGAGTTAGACTATAAAGAAAGCTGAGCACCAAAGAATTGATGCTTTTGAACTGTGGTGTTGGACAAGACTCTTGAGAGTCCCTTGGACTGCAAGGAGATTCAACCCGTCCATCCTAAAGGAAATTAGTGTTGAATATTCATTGGAAGGACTGATGTTGGAGCTGAGACTCCAGTACTTTGGCCACCTGATGGGAAGAACCAACTCATTTGAAAAGACCTTGATGCTGGGAAAGATTGAAGGCAGGAGGAGGAGACAACAGAGAATGAGATGGTTGATTGGAATCACTGATGCAATAGACATGAATTTGAGTAGGCTCTGAGAGTTGGTGATGGACAGGGAGGCCTGGCATGCTGCAGTCCATGGGATCTCAAAGAGTCAGACACAACTGAGTGACTAAACTGAACTGAACTGAACTGGCTCTTAGATACAGGAATATGACTGTCCTCTCAGTCTTTCTCAATACTTGCTCATGTAACCAGGCTGTTAAAAGGAGCCATCAGATCGAAATTTCCTGAATATAATATGCATATAAATATAATCAACATAGATCCCTGGGTTGAGAAGTTCCCCTAGAGGAGGGTATGGCAACCCACTCCAGAATTCTTGCCTAGAGAATTCCCATGGACAGAGGAGCCTGGCAGGCTGCAGTCAATGAGGTTGCAAAGAGTTGGACATGACTGAGCAACTAAACACAGCACACGTAATTAGCATATCAATATATAAATTGTATAATCATAAGGGATTTGATTTAGGTCATACCTGAATGGTCTAGTAGTTTTCCCTACTTTCTTCAATTTCAGTCTGAATTTGGCAATAAGGAGTTCATGGTCTGAGCCTAAGAAATCTGTATGCAGGTCAGGAAGCAACAGTTAGAACTGGTCATGGAACAACAGACTGGTTCCAAATAGGAAAAGGAGTACGTCAAGGCTGCATATTGTCACCATGTTTATTTAACTTATATGCAGAGTACATCATGAGAAATGCTGGACTGGAAGAAACAGAAGTTGGAATCAAGATTGCTGGGAGAAATATCAATAACCTCAGATATGCAGATGACACGACTCTTATGGCAGAAAGTGAAGAGGGGCTAAAAAGCCTCTTGATGAAAGTGAAAGTGGAGAGTGAAAAGGTTGGCTTAAAGCTCAACATTCAGAAAACGAAGATCATGGCATCTGGTCCCATCACTTCATGGGAAATAGATGGGGAAACAGTGGAAACAGTGTCAGACTTTCTTTTTCTGGGCTCCAAAATCACTGCAGATGGTGACTGCAGCCATGAAATTAAAAGACACTTACTCCTTGGAAGGAAAGTTATGACCAACCTAGATAGCATATTCAAAAGCAGAGACATTACTTTACCAACAAAGGTTCGCCTAGTCAAGGCTATGGTCTTTCCTGTGGTCATGTATGGATGTGAGAGCTGGACTGTGAAGAAGGCTGAGCGCCGAAGAATTGATGCTTTTGAACTGTGGTGTTGGAGAAGACTCTTGAGAGTCCCTTGGACTGCAAGAAGATCCAACCGGTCCATTCTGAAGGAGATCAATCCTGGAATTTCTTTAGAAGGAATGATGCTAAAGCTGAAACTCCAGTATTTTGGCCACCTCATGCGAAGGGTTGACTCATTGGAGAAGACTCTGATGCTGGGGGGGATTGAGGGCAGGAGGAGAAGGGGACGACAGAGGATGAGATGACTGGATGGCATCACTGACTCGATGGGTATGAGTCTGGGTGACCTCCGGGAGCTGGTGATGGACAGGGAGGCCTGGCGTGCTGGGGTTCATGGGGTCGTGAAGAGTCGGACACAACTGAGCGACTGATCTGATCTGATCTATATAAATTGTACAGTTCTATCTATTCAGCATTCAGTTTACAAACCATTGTAAGGTTCAGTATCAGTTTTGATACATAAGACCAGGGAAATGCTAAACATATGTGAAAGTGAAAGTTTTAGTTGCTAAATCAAGTCCAACTCTTTTGCAACCCCATGGACTGTAGCCCGCCAGGCTCCTCTGTCCAAGAACTCTCCAGGCAAGAATACTGGAGTGGGTAGCCATTCCCTTCTCCAGGGGCTCTTCCTGACTCAGGGATCAAACCTGGGTCTCCTGCACTGCAGGCAGATTCTTCACCATCTGAGCCACCAATATACCCTACCAGGGAAATGCTAAAAGTATAAATGGAATTAAAGGGAAAAATGAACGAAAGGGAGAGAAAGACAGGAAGGAAGAAGGAAGCTGAGGCTTAAAAGTATTTCTGCCTCAAGACAAATGCTAGAAGGAGTATTTCTGTGGAGGGTTCTGGGCACCTGGGGGACAATTCTGAATTAGGTTTGGAGATGGATATTGAGTAGATGAAGATGATGGATGGCTTAGGAGAGATATATGGGCACCAACTCCTGGAGCAAAAGTGTAAAACAATAACTTTGGAAGATGAATTTAAGGGAGAAAGTGTTCAGAGGTGTAAGCAAAAGTATATTAAATTGTGGATATGTTTTTATTTGTTGAAATACATTTCTTCCTACCTCTCCCCCTTCTTAGGAAAAGGGGACAAGAGTGAGGGAGGGAAAGGGGCACAATAAAATGTACAGAAGAGAAAAGGAGACTGGAGAGGTGTGACAGGAGCTCCTCCAGCCTTCTTCAGAATCATATCAGGAGCCCAGAGGTGGAATAAGGAGGGCGTGACCTGAACCAGGAGGGTGAACATGTGAGCTAGATGCAGCATGGCTAGAAAAACAAAAGCAGCCTGGAGGAGATATTCACAGCCAGGGTTCACTCTGAAATGATAAGAGATTTAGGCAGATGTGCTAAGAGTTTGAGCTTTGCTGCCCCAGCTGGCATGATGACAGAACTCCCCTCCCAGTTGTTCCCGGAGGAAGGTCAGGTGTTAAAAACATACTCAGGACTAAATGGTCTGATCTCAGCATGCAGATCCTTTCAACCACTCAGGGTAGCAGGACAGCAGTTGGATATTTATTAAACGTCAGCAGGGTCGCTGGTAGAGGACCGATCCCTGTCAAAGCGAAGGTCCAGGCTCAGGGAAGTTTTAAAGGCAGAAGCAAAGGGGAGCAAAAGGGAGCACGGGTCCGGGCAGTCACCATCCTCAGATAGGCAGGCTAAACTTTTACAATCTGGTCACTGTGGGCAGAGAAGGGTTCTGCTTTCCAAATGAGCTGTTTTACTAATCTTCTGTCTCTCAGAGATATTCCTGCAGCCAGCCATCAGAGAAAACCCTGGATGATCAGAAAAAGATGAAGTATTTTCTGGAGTAGAGAGCGTGAAAAGAGATTGGAAATATTATAAAAGATATAGAATCTAGTAATAGCCACAATCCATCCCATTCCAACTCTTTGCCATTCACAGTGGCTAGAGAAAGTTACTAGGCTTAGGAGAACAGTCTGACTCAGGGCAAATAGAGGAAAAACAAAGACTGAGTGAAACCTGAAGTTCATAAAAGAAAATCCAAGGAATGAAAAATAATTTGAAAATCTATATCAAATATCACATATCAAAATAAATATGAAAGGCTTCCTTCGTGGTCCAGTGGTTAAGATTCCACAGTACCAATGCTTGAGAGTGCCAGTTTAATCCCTGGTTGGGGAACTAAGATCCCACATGCCATGAGGCATGGCCAAAAGATTAAACAAATAAATAAAATCATACAATTATATGAATGCAACACAATTTGGGGTAAGAGCACAAAACTGAAAATTAGAAGAAACTGGTTCAAGTTCTGGCTCTTCTACTTACCAGCTGCTGTTTGATCTCTTTGAGTTTCAGTTTCCCGATGATAAATGGGACGGTAGTCCTAAATTACACAATTACTGTGAGTATCAAGGAAAGAAGTCCTAGGAATGTGCCTGGAAGCCATAAATGTACCTTTGCAAATGTTAATGTCCATAATTGGTATTATCATCATGTTTGATAAAAAAAATTATCATCACGTTTGAGTTCAGCACCTAAATTTGCATGTTCATTAAAACCTAGGAAAATGCTGATGTTATAACTACAGTCATTGCTGTGGAACCTATGGCGGGCTAGATCTGTCAAAAAGAAAATTACAGAAACATGCCTGAAGTAGCCTTGCTCTCCGTCTCATGCTGATAAGAGAAATGAAAAACGGACTGTATCTGTTTGCAGGAATGTTCCTTTTACTGTCTTCAAACTAAATATTCATTCTTGCCAACTCTCAATGCTATGCTGAAACAAAGCAGAGATCACAGTTTATCTCTTGGACTTTTAATATCCCCCATTTGTATGGATTGAAAAGTTGAGATGCTTGGACTCAAAGCCGCTCGATCCACATTCACGTGTCCTGGGAACAGGGAACAGCTGGCCAACCAAACCTGAGAACAACCTGGGCAGAATGCCCCCACTTCTGGCTAACGGCAAAGCACAGAGACAATGTAAAATATTAAACAAATAAAGACCAGGGAAGGGAAAGAAAAAAGATATATTCTGGGACATATTTTCAAAATAAGAAAGATAAATTCTGAGAAGGAAACATGTTGCGAGAACAAGACAAATGCTGAAATAAATATGAAAAGAAGACAAATTTGGGCCAGCCAGGAAGGAAAACTCGAAAATGTTAGACAACGGTTGAAGAAAAGGTAAAACTGGGAGAGTAAGATAAACACCAAAGAGCAATAAATCATAGAAATAACACTTCTGAGAATTATTGTGGATAAAACACATCCCACAAAGTAAGTCTGCAAAGAGCAAGACAAATGCAATGTGCCTAAAAAATACAGATAGCGTGACAAGGGTGGAAACTAGTGTTGGGAAGATAAATATCCAGAAGCACACTGGCCTCCCTGACTTTCCATAGACAATCCGATTTACATGCATTTCCTTAAGCTCTTCCTCTTGGGTTGTGTTGTGCTGCTGCTACTGCTAAGTCGCTTCAGTCGTGTCCAACTCTGTGCAACCCCATAGATGGCAGCCCACCAGGCTACTCCGTCCCTGGGATTCTCCAGGCAAGAACACTGGAGTGGATTGCCATTTCCTTCTCCAATGCATGAAAGTGAAAAGTGAAACTGAAGTTGCTCAGTCATGTCAGACTCTAGCGACCCCCATGGACTGCAGCCTACCAGGCTCCTCCGTCCAAGGGGTTTTCCAGGCAAGAGTACTGGAGTGGGTTGCCATTGCCTTCTCCGGGGTTGTGCTCTAGACTCTTTCTATTCAGCCCTGGATTGGAGGTTACCTCTCCCTTACCTGATAAGAGGTCTCATTAACTTTGTGACAGATGGACTCACCCCCTTAGGAGGGACACTGTTCTCCTGTTACTGAAAACTTCTCCCTTGGAAAAAGCCAGAAGGCTGCTCTCCTATTCCCAAATCTGGACCTCATCACTTGGAGGTGAGTAGCTTCAGATACGTGTCATATGCCATGGGCAACCTGCCTAGCTTCCCCCAGTCGTCAGGGTCAAGGTGCTGGATCAGACTCATCACTAGAGTCACCTGTAAAAATCCCTGGACAAGATGAAGAAACTAGTTTCTCCTGATGAACTCGAGTCAGGCTTTGAAGTCAGACAGATGAAGTCTTGAAATTCTATAGCCATTTCAAATCAGCTGTGTGGTATTGAACTAGTTAGTTTAACTCTCTGAGGCCCCTGCTGGCTCATCTGGGGAATGGAAATAGCATTTCATATTCTGAGAAAATTAGAAAAACACATGTGTTTTCCATAAAACATCTAGCTGCTCTAAGGACTCAAAAATGGTAGCTTGTGGAACAACTATGATTCATCATAACCGCAATCCACCTGCAGGTGTGATCTGAGTTCTGAGGTCCTGCGACCGACTGTGTCACCACAGAAAAGATCGGGCATGACAAGGAGGAAGTTGGAGGGGACCAGTGCCTCATCTCTGAAAGCAGCAAATGTGTCCAAGCACCCAGAGCACAGTGATAACCACGATGCTATTAAGATCCTGATGCTGGGAAGGACAGAGGGCAGGAGGAGAAGGGGGCAACAGAGGATGAGATGGTTGGATGGTGTCACTGACTCAAATAGACATGAGTTTGGGCAAACTCTGAGAGATGGTGAACAACAGGGAAGCCTGGCATGCTGCAGTCAGTGGGTTTGCAAAGAGTCAGACATGACTTAGTGACTGAAGGGCAACAGTATCTGCATCACACATTATAAATGTATCAGTGCTTTCACTGAGGCAGGAGCTGAGAACTTCCTTGATGGTTCAGTGGTTAAGAATCTGCCTAGCAATGCAGGGGACATGGGTTTCATCCCAATCTGGGAATATGCTACATGACTCGGAGCAACTAAGCTTATGTGGCACAACTACTGAAACCCCTGTGCCCTGGAGCCCAAACTGCAACAAGGGAGGTCACTGCAGTGAGAGTAGAAGCTGCTTGCTACAACTAGAGAAGAACCTGCCTAGCAACGAAGACCCAGCACAGCCAACAAATAAATACTAAAAAAGAAAAGGCTGAGATTTTGGATACTGGGCGTAAGTGACAAGATGATAAGGCTACTTACACTTTATAGAACAGGTTTCTCTACCTTGCAGGGTAGTTTCACATCCATTGTTTAACACAATCACTTCTACTTGGAACATAAATGGAGCAGGAAATATCCACCTCCTTCTCATACAAGGGGCCTTCCTGATGACTCAGACAGGAAAGTGGGATGCAGGAGACCTGAGTTTGATCCCTAGGTTGGGAAGATCACCTGGGGAGCCCAAGGCCTGGAGAGGTTGTGACTCATCTAAAGTCATGCAAGGTCAAGCAACCAGAGGTGGCAGCTTGTGGAGGGCTCCAGAGCCACAGATGAGGATGGAATGTTCTAAGCCATGTCCTCCAGAAAGAGAAACATTCATTGCTTCCTGTACTGCAGCCAGAGGACCCTCTTAGCTAGAAGTACCTCATGCAAATGCATTCTCCTCCAGGGAAGAGAATACAAGCAAACAATCAGTTGGAAAGTAAATGCAGTTAATATCAAAATGAAAGCCTGGAAGTTGCCTCTCCTATCCTATCCACCAAAGTGCATGGTCCTCAGATCAGTGGCACCATGCCACCAGCCTGCCTATTAGAAATGCACAATCTTGGGTTCCACTCAAGAGTCACTGGAGCATTATCTGCATTTTAACAAGATTCCCCCAGGTGATTCACAAGCAGATGAATATTTGAGAAGCCCCAGTCTAGATAATTCAGACAGGAAATCACTTTGCCATTGATACGGTCCTAAATTCACTGTGTCAGGGAAGAGCTCTCCTTTGGACTGCTGGACCAAGATGATTTTTAGGATTAACCTACCTAATTATCTACCCTCACTCCCTACCTGAGCACATCCACCCAATTGTCTATATCAATTCTTCTACTTCAATCCCAGTTGGCTCTTCTCTTGACAGAACATGTACAGAAAGACCATAGTTAGGGGGCAGAGGCAGGGGAGTGGGATGGACCTTTACTTCAGAAATGGACTTCGTGGAGCTGGAAAAGGAATTCAGTAGAACCCAACCTACATCATCTTGAAGCCTCTTACATTCCTAAAATCCCGTAGTCCTGTTTCTACGTTGCACTCTTGGTTAGAGCTCCTTGTTCTTTGTACCTTTCATAACTTTTCCTTGCCCTGATCTCTGACATATCCCTATTTGTCAGCTATTTACCTGGGGATAAATTTACTTTTTAATCTATTTACTTGGGTATACATTTACATGCACAGTGGATTGCTCTCCTGATTACTTCTGACCTCTATTATTTGAAGAGCCACCCGACAGCAACTCACTCTACACGGTCACTCTTATTTGAACGGCTCCATCTGGAATCTAGAGGAAGAATGTTCTTGGGAGAAACACATTCAGTCTATGACCCAGTTTCGTCTGTTTTGAAGAAATAAGACAGCTCTACCTGGCTCTTTCCCTTGGAGACGTGGGGCCACATTACATCATGCATAGGGAGGTCTCACAAAGGTGCACCGTTATTGAACGGTATTGGAGAAGGAAATGGCAACCCACTCCAGTGTTCTTGCCTGGAGAATCCCAGGGACGGGGAAGCCTGGTGGGCTACCGTCTATGGGGTCACACAGAGTCGGACACGACTGAAGTGACTTAGCATAGCATAGCATAGCATTATTACCCTATCGCCCCTCAATTAAAATAAGTGGCACTTTAAAAATGCAGTAACAGCTGCTCTCAGCAGTGTCTCCTTACAAAGCATTTGCGTTCTCAATTTTTGCCTTTCCCTACAGCCTTTTATATCTTTGTTTAAGCTGTGCTTCATAGCCACCATTGTGAAATCCACAGGACTCCTAACTTCAAAATGCCCAATTAATCCAAAACCAAAAAAGAGCCCAAGGACCAAGAGGATGCCATTCAACTCTCATACCTGGACCCTAAATGCCCTTTGCTGTAAAAATATTTTGCAGCAGTAGCTTTATGAGATCTTCCTGTGATGCTATCAAATCCACAGGCATCATACTTGGGCCCTATAAGGAGCCAGTGGCGTGCAGTGAAAGGCAGCAAGTACGTCAACCACCCGAGCTTCCTGTTGAAAAAGTGTACATCCAACACAAAAGATATATTTCATGGCATAAAATAGTGTCAAATGTAGAAAACAATAAAAATCACCAACAACCATTAATAAGTTAATCCTTCACACCGTCTCTTCTCTTCTCAAACTTCTAACAACTCTTTCCTCTTCCCAGCTCTTAGATAATGATCTTTCTTCCTATTTCTCTGAGAGCAAGTGAAACAGCTTTTGTAAAGCTGAATCTGCTCATGCCTGAGCCCTTATCCTGCCCTCCTTTATGGAGCACCGAGGAACAGTGCTTTGCTGTTGTTTAGTGGTTCAGTCATGTCCAACTCTTTTGAGACCCGATGGACTATAGCCAGCCAGTCTTCTCTGTCCATGGGATTTCCGAGGCAAGAACACTGGAGTGGGTTGCCACTTCCTACTCCAGTGGATCTTCCTGACCCAGGGATTGACCTTGAGCCTCCTTCATTGGTAGGCAGAGTCCTTACCACTGCACCACCTGGGAAGGCTGGAACAGTGTTTATCACTAGCCAAACCCAGTCTCTAACCCTGGGCCAAGATGCCATCACCTCTTCCTGCTCAAGAACATCACTAAGAAAATCCTTTCTCTCACACATATATATCCTTATTTCTTAATTCTTCCCCACTACCAGGCTGTTCACATTAATATCTAAACATACTGCAATTTTTCCACATTACAAAGTAGACTCTCCTTAATTTACAGCTATGTCTCTCTCAATTTACTGACCCTTTTTCAATTCTGTATTTTCCTTTAAAACAAAACTCCATGAAAGTATTAATCTATATTCTCTGTCTCAATTGAACTTCTATTTCTTCTTGAACATTTTCTAACCTGCTTTTGCTTTTTCTACCTGTCTTTAACAAAACTGCTCTTGTCAAAGTCAACAGTGACCAACATATCATTAAATCCAGCTTCTAATTTTCAACCCTTATTTCATTTGATCTATTAGAAGTAACCATCCCCATGGAAAAGAAATGCAAAAAAGCAAAATGGCTGTCTGGGGAGGCCTTACAAATAGCTGTGAAAAGAAGACAAGTGAAAAGCAAAGGAGAAAAGGAAAGATATAAACATCTGAATGCAGAGTTGCAAAGAATAGCAAGAAGAGATAAGAAAGCCTTCTTCAGCGATCAGTGCAAAGAAATAGAGGAAAACAACAAAATGGGAAAGACTAGGGATCTCTTCAAGAAAATCAGAGATACCAAAGGAACATTTCATGCAAAGATGGGCTCGATAAAGGACAGAAATGGTATGGACCTAACAGAAGCAGAAGATATTAAGAAGAGGTGGCAAGAATACACAGAAGAACTGTACAAAAAAGAGCTTCACAACCCAGATAATCATGATGGTGTATCACTGCACTAGAGCCAGACATCCTGGAATGTGAAGTCAAGTGGGCCTTAGAAAGCATCACTAGGAACAAAGCTAGTGGAGGTGATGGAATTCCAGTGGAGCTGTTTCAAATCCTGAAAGATGATGCTGTGAAAGTGCTGCACTCAATATGCCAGCAAATTTGGAAAACTCAGCAGTGGCCACAGAACTGGAAAAGATTAGTTTTCATCCCAATCCCAAAGAAAGGCAATGCCAAAGAATGCTCAAACTACCGCACAATTGAACTCATCTCACTCTCTAGTAAAGTAATGCTCAAAATTCTCCAAGCCAGGCTTCACAATATGTGAACCATGAACTTCCTGATGTTCAAGCTGGTTTTATAAAAGGCAGAGGAACCAGAGATCAAATTGCCAACATCCGCTGGATCATGGAAAAAGCAAGAGAGTTCCAGAAAAACTTCTATTTCTGTTTTATTGACTATGCCAAAGCCTTTGACTGTGTAGATCACAATAAACTGGAAAATTCTGAAAGAGATGGGAATACCAGACCACCTGATCTGCCTCTTGAGAAATCTGTATGCAGGTCAGGAAGCAACAGTTAGAACTGGACATGGAACAACAGACTGGTTCCAAATAGGAAAAGGAGTATGTCAAGGCTGTATATTGTCACCATGTTTATTTAACTTATATGCAGAGTACATCATGAGAAATGCTGGACTGGAAGAAACACAAGTTGGAATCAAGATTGCTGGGAGAAATATCAATAACCTCAGATATGCAGATGACACCACCTTTATGGCAGAAAGTGAAGAAGAACTCAAAAGTCTCTTGATGAAAGTGAAAGTGGAGAGTGAAAAGGTTGGCTTAAAGCTCAACATTCAGAAAACGAAGATCATGGCATCTGGTCCCATCACTACATGGGAAATAGATGGAGAAACAGTGGAAACAGTGTCAGACTTTATTTTTCTGGGCTCCAAAATCACTGCAGATGGTGACTGCAGTCATGAAATTAAAAGACACTTACTCCTTGGAAGGAAAGTTATGACCAACCTAGATAGCATATTCAAAAGCAGAGACATTACTTTGCTAACAAAGGTTCGCCTAGTCAAGGCTATGGTCTTTCCTGTGGTCATGTATGGTTGTGAGAGCTGGACTATGAAGAAGGCTGAGCGCCAAAGAATTGGTGCTTTTGAACTGTGGTGTTGGAGAAGACTCTTGAGAGTCCCTTGGACTGCAAGGAGATCCAATCAGTCCATTCTGAAGGAGATCAGCCCTGGGATTTCTTTGGAAGGAATGATGCTAAAGCTGAAACTCCAGTATTTTGGCCACCTCATGCGAAGAGTTGACTTATTGGAGAAGACTCTGATGCTGGGAGGGATTGGGGGCAGGAGGAGAAGGGGATGACAGAGGATGAGATGGCTGGATGGCATCACTGACTCGGTGAATGTGAGTCTGAGTGACCTCACCGAGAGCTGGTGATTGACAGGGAGGCCTGGCGTGCTGCGGTTCATGGGGTCTCGAAGAGTCGGACACGACTGAGCGACTGATCTGATCTGATAGGATTAATCACTTTTTCCCCTTCACTAGGCTTCCAGGGTCTTCTCAGTGGCACTAGTGAAGAACCTGCCTGCTAATGCAGGAGACGTAAGAGATGTGGGTTCAATCCCAGGGTCAGGAAGATGCCCTGAAGGAGGGTATGGCAACCGACTCCTACATTCTTGCCTGGAAAGTCCCCTGGACAGAGGAGCCTGGTGAGCTGCAGTCCATAGGGTCACACAGAGTCAGACACAACTGAAGCAACTTAGCTCATACACAGGCTACCAGGGCTCAAAAGAACATTCTTGATTCCTTTTTACCTCACTGATGGGTCTTTCTTGGTCTTCTTTTCTGGTTTTTCTTCAGTCTCCTGGTCTTTAAACATTGGAGTGCCCATGGCTTTAATCCTAGTCCTCTCTGTTCTTTACCTACAGTTACTCCCTTGGTGATTTCATTCAGCATGATGACTTTAGTTGCCATGATAATATGGTGATTCCCAGATTTATATAGGCAGTCCTGACACCTATGTTTAACCCCAAAGCTTGGAGATCTAATTGGCATCTCAAACTTAATCTGCCCTGAACTAATATCCTGATCTTCCTCTTTGAAGTCGCTCTTCCTGCAGTTGTGTGTGTGTGTGTGTCAATTAAAGGCAACTCATGCTCTATTTGCTCAGGCTAAAGCCACAGTTTCATCTCTAATTTCTTTGCTTTTCTCACACTCCACAGCCAACCCATCAGAATTTATTTTTTATTTCAAATTTCATCAATTACACTGTTTCCACTTTGGTCCATGCCATCATCATTTCTCACTTTCTAAATGACCTCTGAGTATCTGTTCTGTCCTCTGAAGTCCACATAGCAGTCAGAATGATTCTTTTAAAATATATGAAGTAGATCATGTCACTCTTCTGCTCAAAACTTTCTAATGGCTTCCAATCTTGCTCAATGGCTGAGTCAAATGATCACATTCAGGACTCCATTTATGCATCTATGAAATGATGATAACAGTGGTACCCCTCCATCCATAGGATAATTATTGAAAATAGATGCAACAATGTTTGCAGCTTGTTTAGGAGTTGCTGGGATGAGCTAAAAGCTCAGAAATGTAAGCTATCATCATTATGATCACAAATGCATTGATAATGTATTCAATCAAAAAGACCCATAGTAGCATAGTCAACAAATTATAATAAGATCTTAAAATGAAACAAGAAACTCTGTTCTACTCTCTGTCCATTTGTTTCTAAGTAAGCATGTCACAAGCCCTTTGGGGCATGGGCATTGCCAGGGATAAGATTACTCAGCTGGCAATGAAAGTCTCACGTGGTGGGCACCAAAAGGTGATGACAGTGATAACAACAAAGTCAGTGAGGAAGGAAATGTCAGTGACAGTACCAGGAACTCAGACAGGAAATCCATCCCGGACATCCAGAACACCTGTGGACATGTCTTCCAGGCTCATCTTCACCAACTCATGGCAGAAGATGGTAGCCCTGCCTCTGGAGTACGGGCAGTCAGACACTTCCAACAGGCTGCAGATCGACCCTCCAATCCCTTCAGTTGCCTCCCCATCATGCCCTCTGGTGCCCCTGTTTCTGCCCTTTTCCCCAGTCCTCCCTACGGGGATCTTTTAGGGAGAGCTGGGTCAACTCCGTACGAAAAGGTGAGTACATCTTTGTGCTGGCGTCTGGTGGTTGTTCCCTGTGTGTGTGGTTTCTTTTTTCCCCCTAAATTGACTATTAGCATTTTTTCTTTTTTTTCTTTCCTGTCTGAGTGGTACCACTAATGCGGTGAGAGAGAAAAGAAAAAGAGCCAAAACCCATTAAAATATAACAGCAAAGTAACTCAAGGCTCAGAATGCAGAGGTGGCTTGAAGGAGTCCTCCTTCCCTTTCTAATCAAGTTCCTTATTCAGCCACCTTCCCCAACAAACTGGTCCCTTCCCTCCTCCCTATCCTTGGATGCTTTTATTTTTCCCATTTGATTGCCTAGATTCTTACCTTCTCGTCCCTTTCCTTCCACTGCCTAATCCTTCTCTCCATCCCTCCTTCCTAAAAGATTTTACTTCACAGCCTGTTTTTCCTTTCAGTCAGTTTATAAGCTATTGTTACAGGGTCCACTCTCAGCAAGAGCAACATCCTGAGGACATGATAAAGATGATGAATGAAAAAAGACCAAGGGAAGCAGAAGATCAACCATTCCTCCTCTTGGCACCCTGCCAGCCCAGAGGGACCAGATGATGCAAGACAAGCAAACAGCAGGAAAGGGGACAGAGAGCCCTGCTGGGGGAGCAGAGAGCACAGGGCTCAGGGATATCAAGGAGGACAGAGAAAACTGCCATGGAGTAGCTCGGTAGCTGTACACAGGTCATTAAACTCTGTGAGCCTCATCTGTAAAATGGGCATTGTGAGTTCTACCTGTCTCTTAATCTTGGCAAAGATCCAATGAATGGTATGTGCGAGAGTTTACTGTAACTATGAAAATACTAGACAAAATAAAGTGGTTGTTATTGTTTCTGTGGAATCTCTTTGGAGGAAAATATAGGTATTTCCTCATCCTGGTGGCCTCAGAGTCAACAGATGACCTTGTACATGGCAGTGGTCCTTGGATGGTTGTTGAATATATGATAATTAAACTGAATTATCACATGTTTAATGGAACCACTCTACATGTTTTATTTCAACAACAGTCATTTATTTTACCTCTCAAAATTACTCAACCAAAAAAAAAAAAAAATCAAAGAATAAAGCATGGGACCGCCCTATATGAAATATCTCCTATGCAATCACTCAAAATTACCTGTTTGATGAGTTTGCATAGCCTGAAAAAGTATGCTTATTATCTTGTTGTTTTAAAAGCAAGATACAAAACTGCCTATATACTTGGTATGAGTCTAGTTATTTGTGTTGTGCTATATACATTCAGAAAACGAAGATCATGGCATCCGGTCCCATCACTACATGGGAAATAGATGGGGAAACAGTGGAAACAGTGTCAGACTTTGTTTTTCTGGGCTCCAAAATCACTGCACATGGTGACTGCAGCCATGAAATTAAAAGACGCTTGCTCCTTGGAAGGAAAGTTATGACCAACCTAGATAGCATATTCAAAAGCAGAGACATTACTTTGCCAACAAAGGTCCTTCTAGTCAAGGCTATGGTTTTTCCTGTGGTCATGTATGGATGTGAGAGCTGGACTGTGAAGAAGGCTGAGCGCCAAAGAATTGATGCTTTTGAACTGTGGTGTTGGAGAAGACTCTTGAGAGTCCCTTGGACTGCAAGAAGATCCAACCAGTCCATTCTGAAGGAGATCAGCCCTGGGATTTCTTTAGAAGGAATGATGCTAAAGCTGAAACTCCAGTATTTTGGCCACCTCATGCGAAGAGTTGACTCATTGGAGAAGACTCTGATGCTGGGAGGGATTGGGGTCAGGAGGAGAAGGGGACGACAGAGGATGAGATGGCTGGATGGCATCACTGACTCGATGGATGTGAGTCTGAGTGACCTCCGGGAGCTGGTGATGGACAGGGAGGCCTGGCGTGCTGCGGTTCATGGGGTCGCAAAGAGTCGGACACGACTGAGCGACTGATCTGATCTGATCTGATATATTCCAAGTATTAATATCTAAAATATTAAAACTCTAAAATATTATGACTCCAAATTTTGATAGCAGTTATTTCTGGGTTGTGAAATTATGGTGTGTGTGTGTGTGTATTGTTTAGTCTCTAAGTTGTGTCCGACTCTTTTGCAACCCCATGGACTGTAGCCCACCAGGCTCCTCTGTCCCTGGGATTTCACAGGCAAGAATGCTGGAGTGGGTTGCCATTTTCTTGTTTTATATACATATACATATATATAAAAATACATATATACCATTATATATATATATACCATAGTATGTATTATATATCATATAGGCCATATATTACATATATACCATGTATACACACACACATATTGTTGTTTAAAGGTCTTCAACACTGATTTTGTAAGATTTTAATAATTTAAACAAAGCATAAGATGTTGTATTAAACAAAGATTACAATGGTCGGGAACAACTTCGGATACCCTCTCCCCACTCCCACCTTATCAGCAGTACTGAGTTCTTCTAAGACAATTAGCAAATGTAGGAACAGGAAACCCATAGGACATCAATAGCATATGAGTTACTTTATCTTCACACCTATATCCCAGGGCCTCCATTCTCTCATATACCAACAGTGTCATCGTTCCAGGCAGAAAAATTGGGCTGGAATTTCATGTTAGTGAGCCCAAAGATGGGTTTCCATGGAGTAGCAGCCATAGGAAGAAGAAGAAGGTGGCCACATTCATAACTCACCTGAACTCCCCAGGATCTTCTTTCCATCATCGAGAAGTGAAAGTCTACAGGCAGTAATTCATTTTTACTTCTCCTTTAAGGAGTTGTGCTCAGTGAGGCAGGTTTAGCCAGGTGTTTTAACCAGTGCAGTGTTGACAGAGCCAACACATCAAAGCCTTGGCAGAATTGTGCAAAAGAAGTATATCCTAGGTAGACGATATTAACCTGGTAATGGACAAGGAGGAGGCAGAGTTTATGAAAAACACCACCTTTCTGGGCAGAATCCATATTTTTATGTACTCATTGCTCTTCTGAAATATATATCTATGCAAATGCTGACTCACTCAATACCTAGCTTCCCACATTCCCATAGACATTGGGGAAGCTCCTTCATACCTGCTTTATACTTTTATGTACCAAAGGCTTAAATACTCTCCAACTAACCATCTTGGTCCCATTTTTTGTTGGAAGGGGGTTTTTGTCTGCTTGTCTAGGACTTTTCCTGTGTTAGGTGAGGTATACCAAAGGTTTCTCCTTCAAGAAAAGTAAACAAATCTATCCTCCCAAGGAGAAAGGTTAAGTACTTAAAACCTTCCAGATACTGTGGAGTCAATCAGAAGGAACCACAATGTAAAATGCAAACTCATGGTCAGAAAGTAGGTCTTCTGTGAAGCTATGGCTTGAAATTTAATTCAACTACTTAATGGGAAGCTAGCAATTAGAAAAATGAAGCAAGAACTCAGAAGATGAAGAGAAATTTCTTGGATTTCAAAACTGAACCTATTCCCCTGAGGTAGAATCTACACAGAGAAAATTTCATGATTAGACCTGCCTTTTCTGGAACTCCATCACTGGAAGATAATTTTTCAAGCATCTAAACAAAAATATGCCTTTTTTTCCTGAGGAACTGTATTGGCTCCTGATTCATATCTTTTAACCAGAAGAACACCTCCAAACAAGAGAATCTCAGATAATATCCTTTGGTGCATGTAGGCATTTTACAAAATTTAAGTTTCCAAAAGAACTTTGGAAAGGGTACATGATTTGTAATATGGTCCTAGGAGTTTTCCTAGGGCTTTAATTTACATGGCACAGTTTTGTCTGATATGATTGCATCCCATTGGACACCACCCTTCACCTGATCCTTTTCTAATTCTGAATTAATGCATAGGCAGTCAAGCAAAAATCCCATGCCAGAATCCCAATGGCGTGTGTGTATGTGTGTGTGTGTGTGTGAGAGAGAGAGAGAGAGAGTGTGTGTGTGTGTTTGTGTGTGTTAGTCTCTCAGTTGTGTCTGAATCTTTGCAACCCTATGGACTAAAGCCCACCAGCTTCCTTGGTCCATGGGATTCTTTAGGCAAGAATATTGGAGTGGGTATACATTTCCTTCTCCAAGGGATGTTTTAAAGCCAGAGACTGAACCCGAGTCTCCTGCATTGCAGGCAGATTCTTTACTGTCTGAGCCACCAGGGAAGCCTGTATATAAATATACAAGCTCCTCAATGATCTCCTCTTCTTGGCCCGTAATGAAGTCATTAATACACATACACACACACACACACAATTCCTGGTGTGTTATTTTTATTCCAAACTATTACCTGGGTTCACTCAGCTCTCACTAACACCCAAGCCATTTATCTTAGCTTGGACTGCAAAAAAAAATTTTTTAAGTGTATAAGCTTTCGAATTTTGGTTGAATACTGCTCCTTGGATACGTCTGAACTTTCAAAATAAATCTTTCTTTTTGATGTTGGGTCACTGAGTGCCTCATACCTTTCCTGCAGTGCCATTTATCTTCACCAATGTATTTTCTCATTGGCTGGATAAATACATATATGTTTTCTTGTTTTATTCACCTTGCAATAGAGGGGGAAAAAATGAACTCTGACAATATAACTTGGTTATTCCTCTTCTGCCTCAGTCCCAGGAAGAAAAAGTAACACAGAGAATGTCAAAACCTGGAGAATGCCTGAAGTGCAAAGACTTTTATAACTCACTTTCACAACATAAACCACTTTGAGAAACTTCCAGAATGGCAAGCACAACAGTGAATCGACAGTGCCATCTGCCAAATGGCCTGGAGATGCAGAGAGCCGATGGGCTCATTAATTATGGATGACAATCAGAGTCAATTTGACTTCATTACAGGCCAAGAAGAGGAGATCACTGAGGAGCTGGTTCTTAATGGACCTCAGTGTAACGAGGAGTATACGAGGGTTGGGGAGTCCATCTCCCCACCTCTTCTCATCCATCTCTTTGAGAGCAGCACTGTGACCAGACCTACGTGAAGTGTCTAAATAATTTAGGCAAAAGTCAAATGTTGAGAGCTCTGAATTCCCAAAACCTAATATCTGTCTGTATGACTCACAGATCACCCAATGATTGTACTGTCGTCCGGCATGGAAGGGAGATTGTTCAGCCAAAACTGGGTTTCTTCAAGAATTTTTACCTGTTTCTGTGCCCCCTCTTCAGGCCATGATGCCTAACATTCTCCTTGAAGATAAGATATGCCATGGCATATAGTTTCCAGACTATGCTGAGGCTCTCCATCTTGTGAGCTCTGCATTCTGGGCCCTTCACCCACCTCTTGCGACCGGCCTCTATTTATCAGGGCACAGACTGTAGAAAAGGAATGAAGCTGGGTACCACAACGGATTGGACCTGCAGGAGGCTTTCAGGAGGTAGGATGTAATTACTCCACTTGGATTGCAGCCAGAGCCAGCACTCCTGTGTTCACTCTGCCTCCTTTGTGTTTCTCTAGCACCTTCTCTCGGGGAAGGCAATGGTACCCCACCCCAGTACTCTTGCCTGGAAAATCCCATGGACAGAGGACCCTGGTGGGCTGCTGTCCATGGGGTCGCTAAGAGTCGGACACGACTGAGCGACTTCACTTTCACTTTTCACTTTTATGCATTGGAGAAGGAAATGGCAACCCACTCCAGTGTTCTTGCCTGGAGAATCCCAGGGACGGGGGAGCCTGGTGGGCTGCCGTCTATGGGGTCGCACAGAGTCGGACACGACTCAAGCGACTTAGCAGCAGTAGCAGCAGCAGCACCTTCTCTAGCATAATGCACTGCCATCCTCCCACCTGAGCTTCAGAAGAGCATCTGAGCTTCTCCAGCAGCTCCCCTTTTAAACAATTCAATTCAACTGAACAAAACAGAGGCTATGATATCCCCAGAGCTGTGCAAATCTTTCTGGGAGTAATAAGCAAAGTCTAAAGTATAACCTACGTGGTCAAGGAATTCAGCCTCTTAGTGGAAGCAAAATGTAAACCAAAGGCACAATCAGAGAGCAGCATAAAGCATACACAAAAATAAGGGGCTGTAAGACAATGTTATTGTTATAGCTAGATAGGAAAGGAACACTCTTTTCTTGGTTACAGGGGACATAAAAACTCATTTTGAAGTTAGGTGATTTGTTATTGGTCATACCTATACACTGAAAAATAACTTGAGGGACTTCCCTTGTGGTCTAGTGGTTATGAATCCACCTTGCAATGCAGCAGACGCGGGTTCCCTGGTCAGGGAACTAAGATCCCACATGCCTGTTGTTATTGTTCAGTCGCTAAGTCATGTCTGACTCTTTGCGACCACATGGACTACAGCACACTAGGCTTCCATGTCCTTCACCACCTCCTGGGCTCTAAAACAAAGGCAGTTAGTACCTCTGTTTATAAGACAGGCAGAAAGAGACGAATGGTGGCCATCTCTAATTCTATATACTAATAGTATGATGAGTACACCTTATGGTTTACTCGAGTTTAGATAACCTCTTCAACATGACAAAACTAGTAATAGTTGGGTTAGTATGTAAACCCATATCTTTTCACTCTACATTCCAAATTCTCCTATTTGATGTTGCCTGTCCAAGGTTGAGGCAATAGTTAAAGACAATGAGCATCTCGGCAGCCACTGAATCATGCCTTCTGATCAACAACTACTCCTTCAGTCCTGGTGTAGTAGAAACACCAAACATCTATCTCCTGTGTTCACAAGCTACCCGCTAGATGCAGCAGGAAATATATCGTAACTCTGAAGAGTGAACATGAAGCAGATTGACTTTGAGCTGATGAGCTACTTGACAGGAATGTGAGTCCAGGATCTGAAGCCAGAGAGAGCTAGATTTTACTGAATAAAAAACTAAGCAGACATTGAAATGGGAGGATGGAAACCAAGAAGAGAGGAATATTGCCAGTGGAGTCTAGGGGCTGAACAGAGTAAAGGCAGACATGGACTGTGGCCCACCAGGCTCCTCTGTCCATCGGATTCTCCAGACAAGAATACCCGAATAGGTTGCCATCCCCTTCTCCAGGGAATATTCGGACCCTGGGATCGAAGCTGGGTCTCCTATATTGCAGGCAGATTCTTAACTGTCTGAGCCTTTAAACTTCACCACTTGCTAGCTGTGTGACCCTGGGTAACTAATTTCCCTGTGCCTCAACTCCTCTGTGTAAAATTGGGCTAAAAATAGTACCTGCATCAGAGGAATGTATGAGATATTAAACAAGAAAGTCTTCACTTAGTGTTTGGCATATGATAAGCAATTAATAAGCATTAGCTAATTTTTGTCATTTTATTACTGTTGTTTATTCCTATTTTTCAACATCATCAGTGTAGAAAAGAGCAAACTTTTCCTCTCAGAAACCTATTATCTTTTAAAACCGAAAGATCCAGCTTGAGACCCAGTCAATGACAGTGAATGTGTGGTCTTTCTAAACTAGGAAGTGTCTAGAATCTATCATATTCAGAGCATATTCAGAGCAGAGGTTGCAAATATTTCAACTGGCATGTCAAATATTAACAGCCTGTGTTTGAATATGTGAATATGTTCATTCAGTTCTGGAAAAGATGTCATCTCCATATCAAGGGATTAAAATCATTGTTTGAATGTTTCCTCTAAGCTGAGATACCTTTCACATTATAGGATTCTCTATTATTAATCATTTTCTTTAATATCTTAATAATGTGATAGGAAAATCAAATTAGACTGGTAGAAATTTCCCATCAAACTGTATTAACTTGGTCTAGTAGAGACTTCAGTTTTCTTTCTAATAAGAATACTCTCAGCCAGCTTTGTCTGCACAGTGCATGGATCAGACAAGCTCCTCCTTTTCCTGGAGAATCTGTCAGAATTATCTTGCAGTCTTTCCCCTTTGTTGTCATTTATAGCCAATCAGTTTCCAGTGTTGGTCAATTCTGCCTTTGTATCAATTTCCCCTTCTCTGTTCTCAACTGTATAGACCCTCACTAAATCCTGTCTAGAGGATCTTAGCCCCCAACAATGACCCCTATCTTGTCTATTAACACTCTCATTGGTCTATGATTTCACCATATTGACATATCAAAGGCGTGTCTCTGAATAGGGCTTCCCTGGTGGCTCAGTGGTAAAGAATCTGCCTGCCAAGCAGGAGATGCTTGGCAAATTTTTGGAAATGCTCTCCTAACCAGCTTAAAGGGTATACAGATGCCAAAACATCTAGTTCGAGTGCTCGTAAGGAAGCATAGGGGTTTCCCAGATGGCTCAGCTGTAAAGAATCCACTTGCCAATTCAGGAGACGTAGGAAACCTGGGTTCGATCCCTGGATCAAGAAGATCTGGAAAAGGAAATAGCAGCCCACTCCAGTCTTCTTGCCTGGAGAATGCCATGAACAGAGGAGCCTGACAGGCTACAGTCCGTGGGGTTGCATGGAGTCAGACACAACTGAGCGACTAATCAACAACAACAGCAGGTCTCTAATTATGGCTTTTCCATGTTTGATTTTTATTTTTATCCTTAACTGGCCTTATCAAGCTGCTGAAAAATAATCACCACCTTTAATTGCTTATGTGTTTCAGATACCATTCTGTGCATCTTGTATGTAATAACTTATTCAATCTGCCCGCACACTTTCGTAGTCATGGTTATTACAACATCTATTTTACAGAGAAAGAATTGAGTCCCAAGTAACTTGCTCAAGGTCACACAGCTACCAAAATGGCAGAACAAGCTTCAATCCCAGCATTCTGGCTCCAAAGCATATACTTTTAAACATGGTCAACATACCATCTTTATTTAAATGGGTGGAAATTTTAAAAAAATGAAATTATGAAACATGTTACAACACAGATGAACCTTAAAAAGAATATTATAATAAAATAAACTAGCCAAAAAATGACAAATATGGCATGATTTCATTTACAGGCGGTCAGAGGGCTTCCTAGGTGGTAAAGAACTCACTTGCCAAGGCAGGAGATATAAGAGATGAGCGTTCGATTCTTGGGTCAGGAAGAGCCCCTGGAGGAGGGCATGGTAACCCACCCAAGTCTTCCTCCCTGGAGAACACCATGGACAGAGGAGCCTGGCAGGCTACAGTCGATGGGATTGCAAAGAGTCGGACACGACAGATGCAACTTAGCACACAGCACAGATTCACAGAGACAGAAAGTAGAAGGATGCTATCTGGGGGCTGTGAAGAGAGGAGAATAGGGGAGCTATTGCTTAATGGGTATAGAGCTTCAGTTTGCAAAGATGAAAAGTTTCTGGAGATGGATGATGGGATGACAGCTGCACAACAATGAGAATACGCTTAATGCCACAGAGCTGTACACTTCAAATGGTTAAAAGGTAGATTTTATGCTACATATATATTACCACTGTATGTTAATCAGTTGATCAGTTAATTTTTTGAAATGCATAGAAAGAATAAGTGAACAAATTAACAGACTAATTAATTAATGAGGACATAGATTTTAGAGTTGATAGCAATCAGCCAGACAGCTGACCTAAGACCTTCCCTTTGCATCCGATTTCATCATACAATCCAAGACGACGCAGGAGATGAGGGTTTGATCCCTGGATTGGGAAGATCCCCTGGAGGATGAAATGGCAAAGCACTCGAAAATCACCCTCAAGTAATGCCTGTTTGGGGATATGAACTCTTTATTTTTAACTAACTAAATTGATTCTTTTTTTTTTCTTCAGTTAGAAATCTTCTGGTTTTTTTTTTTTTTTTTTTTCCATTTCCAATGCTTAGCTCATCAACTTTTCTCAGCTTTTCCCTTTCCCTGACACTTGGCACCTCTATTGCTGTAACAGAAACACAGAGTAAATGAGTTGTTATACTTGCAATTTACAAAGCCCACAGGAAGAGCAAGAGACTACCAGAATCAGAGGTTTTAAGCAATAATATGTCAATATATCTTATTCTTATAAATGGCATATATTCATCAAATTGGTAAAGAGCTCACTTTTATTACCTTTCTACTTTAAATAATACAGATTCATTTTTGAGACAGAGCATCCAATGAACACATGACTCCAAAACAGCTCTGTGTGATCAAACTCTGAATTTAAACTCCATAATATTTCTTAAGGGCAGCTTCCCTGACCTGAGCAGAGGGCATGAGGAGTCAGAAAGCACATGGAATCAAAATATAAGATATTCTCTCAGGATACAAGAGAATAAATTATAGAATGAATTAGAATAAATTCTTAGCAGTGTCTGGTAAAGAAGTGTTCAATAAAAGTTACCTCCTGAAAGAGTATGTGAAGGTAGTATTATTTTGTTAAGAGAAATCATCAGTGAAACAATTTGGGTCTGGAATTTTCTTTGTGGGATAATAAGTTTAATCACTTTAACAGCTTATAAGGCTGTTAAGATTTTCTGTTTCACCTTGTACCATTGTATTACATCATCTTGTATACTATTTTTCAAAATATTGGTTTCCTTCAACTAAGTTATTTAATTTAATGACATTTAGTTGTTCATAGTATTCCTTTATTTTTCATTATTATATGACATATTTATATATAGTATTGTTGTGCCCTCCTCCAGGGGATCTTCCCCATCCAGGGATGGAACTCATGTCTCTTATGTCTCCTGCACTGGCAGGCACATTCTTTATCACTCCCGCCACCTGGAAAGTCCATATTACATATGTGTACATGAATATACATGATCTATGGTGATTATCACTCATATTTCTGATGTCAAATTGTTTTTTTCTTTCTTTTTGATGTGTCTAGCTAGGAGTTTATCAGTTTTGTTGTTTCTTTTTGCTTTGTTAATTTTCTCTGTGAACTTCTATTTCATCAATTTCTGCTCTTTTCTATTATTTTTTTCCTTCTATTAATTTTGGGTTTAATTTGCTCTTCTTTTTCTAGCTTCCTAAGATACAGACTTAGAGTACTGATACTATATCTTTCTTTTTTAATGTTTATTTAAGTATGTACTATTAATGTTTATTAAGTCAGAGCTATTTCAAATCCTCAAAGATGATGTTGTTAAAGTGCTGCACTCAATATGCCAGGGAATTTGGAAAACTTAGCAGTGGCTACAGGACTAGAAAAGTCAGTTTTCATTCCAATCCAAAAGAAAGGCAATGCCAAAGAATGTTCAAACTACCACACAATTGCATTCGTCTCACACACTAGCAAAGCAATGCTCAAAATTCTCTAAGCGAGGTTCCAACAGTATGTGAACTGAGAACTCCCAGATGTTTGAGCTGGATTTATAAAAGACACAGAAACTATAGATCAAATTGCCAATATCCACTGGATCATAAAAAGCAAGAGAGTTCCACAAAAACATCTACTTCTCTTTTACAGATTATGCCAAAGCCTTTGACTGTAGATCACAATAAACTTTGGAAAATTCTTCAAGAGATGGGAATACCAGACCCCCTGACCTGCCTCTCAAGAAATCTGTATGCAGGTCAAGAAGCGACAGTGAAAACTGGACATGGAAAAATGGACTGGTTCCAAATTGGGAAAGGAGTATGTCAAGGCTGTATATTGCCACCCTGCTTATTTAACTTCTATGCAGAGTAGATCATGCAAATTGCTGGGCTGGATGAAGCACACAGTGGTAATGAGATATAGATTTAAGGAACTAGATCAGATAGACAAGAGTGCCTGATGAACTATGGAATGAGGTTCGTGACATTGTACAGGAGACAGGGATCAAGACCATCCCCATGGAAAAGAAACACAAAAAAGCAAAGTGGCTGTCTGAGGAGGCCTCACAAATAGCTGTGAAAAGAAGAGAAGCAAAAAGCAAAGGAGAAAAGGAAAGATATAAACATCTGAATGCAGAGTTCCAAAGAATAGCAAGGAGAGATAAGAAAGCCTTCCTCAGAGATCAATGCAAAGAAATAGAGGAAAACAACAGAATGGGAAAGACTAGAGATCTCTTCAAGAAAATTAGAGATACCAAGGGAACATTTCATGCAAAGATGGGCTCAATAAAAGACAGAAATGGTATGGACCTAACAGAAGCAGAAGATATTAAGAAGAGGTGGCAAGAATACACAGAAGAACTGTACAAAAAAGAGCTTCATGACCAAGATAATCACGATGTGATCACTGACCTAGAGCCAGACATCCTGGAATGTGAAGTCAAGTGGGCCTTAGAAAGCATCACTACGAACAAAGCTAGTGGAGGTGATGGAATTCCACTTGAGCTGTTTCAAATCCTGAAAGATGACGCTGTGAAAGTGCTACACTAAATATGGCAGCAAATTTGGAAAACTCAGCAGTGGCCACATGACTGGAAAAGGTCAATTTTCATTCCAATCCTAAAGAAAGGCAATGCCAAGGAGTGCTCAAACTACCGCCCAATTGCACTCATCTCACACGCTAGTTAAGTCATGCTCAAAATTCTCCAAGCCAGGCTTCAGTAATACATGAACTGTGAACTTCCTGATGTTCAAGTTGGTTTTAGAAAAGGCAGAGGAACCAGAGATCAAATTGCCAACATCCGCTGGATCATGGAAAAAGCAAGAGAGTTCCAGAAAAACATCTATTTCTGCTTTATTGGCTATGCCAAAGCCTTTGACTGTGTGGATCACAATCAACTGTGGAAAATTCTGAAAGAGATGGGAATATCATACCCCCTGACCTGCCTCTTGAGAAACCTATATGCAGGTCAGGGAGCAACAATTAGAACTGGACATGGAACAGACTGGTTCCAAATAGGAAAAGGAGTACGTCAAGGCTGTATATTGTCAACCTGCTTATTTAACTTCTATGCAGAGTACATCATGAGAAATGCTGGGCTGGAAGAAGCACAAGCTGGAATCAAGATTGCCAGGAGAAATATCAATAACCTCAGATATGCAGATGACACAACCCTTATGGCAGAAAGTGCAGAGGAACTCAAAAGCCCCTTGATGAAAGTGAAAGTGGAGAGTGAAAAGGTTGGCTTAAAGCTCAACATTCAGAAAACGAAGATCATGGCATCTGGTCCCATCACTTCATGGCAGATAGATGGGGAAACATTGGAAACAGTGTCAGACTTTATTTTAGGGGCTCCAAAATCATGGCAAATGGTGATTGCAGCCATGAAATTAAAAGACACTTACTCCTTGGGAGGAAAGTTATGACCAACCTAGATAGCATATTGAAAAGCAGAGACATTACTTTGCCAACAAAGGTCCATCTAGTCAAGGCTATGGTTTTTCCAGTGGTCATGTATGGATGTGAGAGTTGGACTGTGAAGAAAGCTGAATGCCGAAGAATTGATGCTTTTGAACTGTGGTGTTGGAGAAGACTCTTGAGAGTCCCTTGGACTGCAAGGAGATCCAACCAGTCCATCCTAAAGGAGATCAGTCCTAGGTGTTCATTGGAAGGACTGACACTGAAGCTGAAACTCCAATACTTTGGCCACCTCATGTGAAGAGTTGACTCATTTGAAAAGACCCTGATGCTGGGAAGGATTGGGGGCAGGAGGAGAAGGGGACAACAGACGATGAGATGGCTGGATGGCATCACCGACTCTATGGGCATGAGTTTGAGTGAACTCCAGAAGTTGGTGATGGACAGGGAGGCCTGGCGTGCTGTGATTCATGGGGTTGCAGAATCAGACACAACTGAAGGACTGAACTGAACTGATGAAGCACAAGCTGGAATCCAGATAGCCGGGAGAAATAACAATCACCTCAGATATGCAGATGACACCATCCTTAAGGCAGAAAGCAAAGAGGAACTAAAGAACCTCTTGATGAAAGTGAAAGATGAGAGTGAAAATGTTGGCTTAAAACTCAACTTTCAGAAAGGTAAGATCATGGCATCCTGTCCCATCAGTTCATAGCAAATAGATGGGGAAGCAATGGAAACAGTGAGAGATATTATTTGGGGGGGCTCCAAAATCACTGCAGATGGTGACTGCAGTCATGAAATTAAAAGATGCTTGCTCCTTGGAAGAAAAACTATGACCAACCTAGACAGCATATTACAAAGCAGAGATTACTTTGTCTACAAAGGTCCATCTAGTCAAAGCTATGGCTTTTCCAGTATTTATGTATGGATGTGAGAATTGGACTAGAAAGAAAGCTGAGAACCAAAGAATTGATGCTTTTGATCTCTGGTTTTGGAGGAGACTCTTGAAAGTCCCTTGTACTGCAAGGAGATCCAATAGTCCATCCTAAAGGAAATCAGTGCTGAATATTCATTGGAAGGACTGATGCTGAATCTTAAACTCCAATATTTTGGCCACCTGATGCAAAGAACTGACTCATTTGAAAAGACCCTGATGCTGGGAAAGATTGAAGGCAGGAACAGAAGGGGCTGAAAGAGGATGAGGTGGTTTGATGGCATCACCGACTCAATAGACATGAGTTTGAGCCAGCTGTGGGAGCTGGTGATGGACAGGAAAACCTGGTGTGCTGCAGTTCATGGGGTTGTAAAGAGTCATACACAACACAGCAATTGGACTGAACTGAACTGAAGCATGTACTTGCATTTCTTCCCTTTTTGCTTTTTATGGCTTTTTTGTTTGTTTATTTCTGTTGTTGTTTGATCTTTATTTATATATTTATCTTCAGACCATGTCATGTGGCATGTGGGACCTAATTTCCTAACCAAGGAACAAACCGGAGCCCCACTGCACTGGGAACATAGAGTCTTAACCCCTGGACCACCAGAGACATCCCACCTTTTTTATTTTTTAGTAGAATCATTTTAACATTACAAATTTCCTTCCAGGAACTACTGTAGAAATAAATTTCAATATATTGCATTTTTATTGTCATTTAGCTTCATTTTCTAGGATTCTCCATGATTTGTTCTTTGACCTATGGATTATCTAGGAATTAGTTGTTTAATTAACAAATATTAATGTTTCATAGCTATATTATTTTTATGGATTAATAATTTATTGGCAGAGCACATGCTCTGTATGATTTCAATCTTTTTAAATTATTGAGTTTTGATTTATGGGCCAGTATATGGTCTATCATGGGGAAAACATCTTGTGCATTTAAAAAGAATATTATCTGTAGTTGTTGGGTGTAGTAGTCTATGAATATGAATTAGATCATGGTAGTTGATTGCATTGTTCAGCTATACTAGATCTGTTTTTGGTCAAATAACTTTTTTTGCTTGAATAGTTATATAGATAACTTAGAGAAGAATGTTAATTTGTCATCTGTTTTGTGAATTTTTCTAAATCTCCTTTAATTTCTGTCAGTATTATATTTATCCATTTTAAAGGTATATATTTAAGTTCATAAACCTTTATAATGGTTATATAGTGTGGTTTGTGTGAATGACCCTTTTATCCTCATGAATTGTATTATTCTAGCTCTAAAAATTCTCTGTTTTGAGATCTATGACACTTGATATTACTATTGCTGTTTCAGCCCTTCTTATGCTTATTCTTTGTATGTTACATCACCATCCATCCATTTTATTTCAACTCATCTGTATCCTTACATTTAAAGTACATCGCTGGTAAATAACCTATAACTGTACTTCGTTTCCTATCCACTCTGCTAATTTTTGCCTTTTAATTGGAGTGTCTCCATTCCACGTACCTTTTAAGTACATATTAATAAATTGAGTTTAAGTCTGCCATATGATTATATTTCTTCCTGTTCATACCTCAATTTCTTGTTTCTCATTTTCTCCTACTAGACTTTTTTATTACTTTTACTTTAAAGTCAATTTTAATTTGTCTACTGGCTCTTTAAGCTATACCACTTTTCATTTTTTAGTAGTTTATAGGGATTACAATATATATCTTTAATTCTTCACGATATACTTAGAGTTAATATTGGACCATATCACATAAAATATAAGAATCTTGTAACTATATGGATGTATTTACAACCTGTTGATACTTTTTGCTTTTATCATCATGTATTTATTTTATTGTCATCTACATTTGCTATAAATATCACAGTATAATGTTTTAATTTTTGCTTATATAGTGATATTTCTTTGTTAAATTTATATCAAAAATTGCACTTCATGTTTACCCATGTATTTAGCATTTCTTATCCCCTCCAATTCCTCCTGAAAATCCAAATTTCCATTTGATGTGACTTTTTTTATTAATCTGAATAACTTTAGTATTTTTCATCATGCAGATCTGCACAACAAACTCTTGGTTTTTATTTATTTGACAATAATCTGTATTTTGTCTTCATTTTAGAAGGATGTGTTTTGCAATGTACAGAACTCTGGGTTAGCAGTTTTTGCTTTCAGCACTTTAAGGATGTCATTCCTCTGTCTTCTGGCCTCCATTGTTCTTATAAGTCTGTAGACACCTTATCATTATTGTAAGTATTGTGTCATTTGTATCTGTTGCTTTCAATATTTTCTCTCAACCTTTGGTTTTCGAGTCTTTGGAATCTGTCACTGTGATTTTCTTGGTCTTTACTGTCAGAGTTTTTAGAATTTCTTGAATCAGTTATTTAAAATTTTAACCAAACTTGGCATTTATTCATTCTTTGTTTATTCAAGTAATTTTTCTGCCACATTCGCTGTCTCTTCTCCTTCTGAGACTTCATTGCATGTATGTTAGAATTTTGCTATTGTCTCTGAGGCGTCTTTAAAAATATTTTTCTTTGTTTTTCAGTAGCTGCTTTTTTTGTGTTTTTTGTTTTCTGGCTGCTCAGTATGTAAGATCTTATTTCCCTGACCAGGGATTGAACACGAGTCTCCTACAATAGAACCATGGAATGTTTACCACTGGACCGCCAGTGAAGTCCCTCTTTGTTTTTCAAATTTGATAATTTTTACTTACATGATTCTAAGTGTACTAACTCTTAATTTTTTTTTTTAATCACTGCCAATATACTGTTAAGATCACTGACTGAATTTTAATTTTACTGTATATTTTAATTCTGGCCAGCATTAAAGTATTTCTATGCTTTGTTATCAGAGAAGGCAATGGCACCCCACTCCAGTACTCTTGCCTGGAAAATCCCACGGACGGAGGAGCCTGGTAGGCTGCAGTCCATGAGGTCACTAAGAGTCGGACATGACTGAGAGAATTCACTTTCTCTTTTCACTTTCATGCATTGGAGAAGGAAATAGCAACCCACTCCAGTGTTCTTGCCTGGAGAATCCCAAGGACTGGGAAGCCTGGTGGGGTGCCGTCTATGGGGTTACACAGAGTCGGACACGACTGAAGTGACTTAGCATAGCATAGCATAGCATGCTTTGTTATAATTTTATTATTCTTTGTTATACTTTCAATTTCTCTGTTTTAATTTACTTGCTCACTCATTACTTTTACATTCTTGAGCATAAACATAAAAGCTTCTTTGAACTCTTTATCTGCTAAATTCAACATCTGAGTCAGTCTCCATAGACTGCCCTTTCTCTTGAACATAGGTTGCTACATTTTTTGAGTTTTACTTCTATGCCTAATAAATTTGTTTTTATTTTTATTTGGTTCGGATGTATTGAGATATAATTGACGTGTAACACTGTGTAAGCTTAAGGGGTACAAAATGCAAAACGGATGCACAAATATATTGCAAATGATTACCACCCTGGCATTAGCTAACACTTTCCATCCAGTCATATAATTACCACTTCCTTTTCGTGGAGAGAACGTTTAAGATTTACTCTCTTAGCAACTTTCAAATGTGTAACATAGTATTATTAACTATAATCAGAGGGCCTGAGCTGACTGCTCGTACAGTTCCTGAATGGGGAATGGGACTGGTGAGCAGGTTGGGGCTCAGATGAATGCTGTTAGCAAACGTGAATACTGGTGGAGTACAAGCTGGTGAAATTTGCAGGCGGTTCACAGCAACTGTGCTGGCCAATGGCTATTTCCGTGGTGAGATCTGCTGAGTTCTTCTATAAAGCAGGTCACTGTGAACTACAGACGCTTCCGCTGTGTGGTTGCTACTGCCGGCCCATGCTTTTCCTCCCGTTCCCAGCTGTCTCTACATCTCTCAGCTTTGCCATTCTGGGTGAGGTGAAACCGAAGCAGGACCTCTGTCCAGTGACCCGAAAGGCTATGGAAAGTCTTCTTTTCTTGGCAAAGTGAAAGTGAATTTTGCTCAGTCGTGTCCAACTCTTTGCAACCCCCGTGGACTATACAGTCCATGGAATTCTCCAGGCCAGGATACTGGAGTGGGTAGCCTCCCCCTTCTCCACGAGATCTGCCCAACCCAGGGATTGAACCCAGGTCTCCAGCATTGCAGATAGATTCTTTACCAGCTGAGCCACAAGGGAAGTCCTCTTTTCTTGACAAGGGGAGCCCGTTCTTGCTCGGGGGTTCCTCTAGGCACAGAGAAACAGGGGAGGGATGATACAGGCAAAGTGAAGTCGCTCAGTCGTGTCTGACTATTTTCAACCCCATGGACTGTAGCCTACCAGGCTCCTCCGTCCATGGGATTTTCCAGGCAAGAATACTGGAGTGGATTGTCATTTCCTTCTCCAGGAGATCTTCCCCATCCAGGGATCGAACCCAGGTCTCCTGCATTGTAGACAGATGCTTTACTGTCTGAGCGACCAGGGAAGTCTCATGATACAGGCAAACTAAACCTTTAAACCTTTCTTCCCTTCTGATGTGGTTATTCTCAGGTTTTTTGCTCCACTCTGTTGCTAAGTTTCTTAAGTGGATTCCAGAGCTCTTCTGAGAGTTGTTTTTGCTCATTGATATTTGTAGGGGGATGGCGGCTGAGGTCTCCCATGCCACCATCTTTGTCTGTGTCTAATAAATTTGAATTGTCCTTTAAACACTGTACAAGATGCATTGCAGAAACTTTGGGTCTAGTAATATTCTGCTAAAGAGCCTTAATTTCTTTGTTTGTTTTAGTAACCAATTAACTACACACAGATGCAAGTCAGTCAGCTCAGTCGCTCAGTGTCTGACTCTTTGCGACCCCATGAACTGCAGCATGCCAGGCTTCCCTGTCCATCACCAGCTCCCAGAGCTTGCTCAAACTCATGTCCTTCAAGCTGATGATGCCATCCAGCCATCTTATCTTCTGTCATCCCCTCTCCTCCTGCCCCCAATCCCTCCCAGCATCAGGGTCTTTTCAAATGAGTCAGTTCTTTGCATCAGGTGGCCAAAGTACTAGAGTTTCAGCTCCAGCATCAGCCCTTCCAATAAATATTCAGCACTGATTTCCTTTAGGATGGACTGGTTGGATCTCCTTGCAATCCAAGGGACTCTCAAGAGTCTTCTCCAACACTGCAGTTCAAAAACATCAGTTCTTCAGCACTCAGCTTTGTTTATGGTCCAACTCTCATATCCATACATGACTACTGGAAAAGCCATAGCTTTGACTAGATGGACCTTGTAGGCAAAGTAATGTCTCTACTTTTTAATATGCTGTCTAGGTTGGTCATAGCTTTTCTTCCAAGGAGTAAGTGTCTTAATTTCATGGTTGCAGTCACCATCTGCAGTGATTTCAGAGCCAAAAAAAAAAAATAAATACTCTCACTATTTCTATTGTTTCCCCATCTATTTGCTATGAAGTGATAGGACCAGATGCCATGATCTTAGTTTTCTGAATGTTGAGTTTTACGCCAGATTTTTCACTCTCCTCTTTCACTTTCATCAAGAGGCTCTTTAGTTCCTCTTCTCTTTCTGCCATAAGGGTGGTGTCATCTGCATATCTGAGGTGACTGATATTTCTCCCAGCAATCTTTATTCCAGCTTTGTGCTTCAGCCAGCTCAGCAATTCGCTTGATGTACTCTGCATGTAAGTTAAATAAGCAGGGAGACAATATACAGCCTTGACCTACTCCTTTCCTGATTTGGAACCAATCTGTTGTTCCATGTCCAATTCTAAATGTTACTTCTTGACCTACATATAGATTCCTCAGGAGGCAGGTCAGGAGGTCTGGAATTCCCACCTCCTGAAGAATTTCCCACAGTTTGTTGTGATCCACACAGTCAAAGGCTTTGCGATAGTCAATAAAGCAGAAGTAAATGTTTTTCTGGAGCTCTCTTGCTTTTTTGATTTTCCAACGAATGTTGGCAATTTGATCTCTGGTTCCTCTGGTTTTTCTAAATCCAGCTTGTACACCTGGAATGTCAGAGTCAAAGCTCAATCTAATTTTTGGTGATAAGACACTGAAACCTCTGTCTATTATTTGTGTCTTAGCTGGAATGCATGGTGTCTACCCTGTGCATGCATATTTCAAGGGTTAGTCACAGATTTGGGCAGTTTGTTTACTTACACAACATGGGGTTCTACCTCACTGGAGCTCTGCTTTCAAGGATTCCTTGCCTCCTCACTCTCCAGCTGCTGTGAATGTGCTAAACTCTAACAAGTTGCTCTTCAGATAGCAAGTGAAAAGCAAAGGAGAAAAGGAAAGATATAAACATCTGAATGCAGAGTTCCAAAGAATAGCAAGAAGAGATAAGAAAGCCTTCTTCAGTGATCAATGCAAAGAAATAGAGGAAAACAACAGAATGGGAAAGACTAGGGATCTCTTCAAGAAAATCAGAGATACCAAAGGAACATTTCATGCAAAGATGGGCTCGATAAAGGACAGAAATGGTGTGGACCTAACAGAAGCAGAAGATATTAAGAAGAGGTGGCAAGAATACACAGAAGAACTGTACAAAAAAGAGCTTCAAGACATAGATAATCATGATGATGTGATCACTGACCTAGAGCCAGACATCTTGGAATGTGAAGTCAAATGGGCCTTAGAAAGCATCACTACGAACAAAGCTAGTGGAGGTGATAGAATTCCAGTGGAGCTATTCCAAGTCCTGAATGATGATGCTGTGAAAGTGCTGCACTCAATATGCCAGCAAATTTGGAAAACTCAGCAGTGGCCACAAGATTGGAAAAGGTCAGTTTTCATCCCAATCCCAAAGAAAGGCAATGCCAAGGAGTGCTCAAACTACCGAACAATTGCACTCATCTCACACACTAGTAAAGTAATGCTCAAAATTCTCCAAGCCAGGCTTCAGCAATATGTGAACCGTGAACTTCCTGATGTTCAAGCTGGTTTTAGAAAAGGCAGAGGAACCAGAGATCAAATTGCCAACATCCGCTGGATCATGGAAAAAGCAAGAGAGTTCCAGAAAAACATCTATTTCTGCTTTATTGACTATGTCAAAGCCTTTGAAAAACTGTGTGGATCACAATAAACTATGGAAAATTCTGAAAGAGATGGGAATACCAGACCACCTGCTCTGCCTCTTGAGAAATCTGTATGCAGGTCAGGAAGCAACAGTTAGAACTGGTCATGGAACAACAGACTGGTTCCAAATAGGAAAAGGAGTACGTCAAGGCTGCATATTGTCACCATGTTTATTTAACTTATATGCAGAGTACATCATGAGAAATGCTGGACTGGAAGAAGCACAAGTTGGAATCAAGATTGCTGGGAGAAATATCAATAACCTCAGATATGCAGATGACACCACTCTTATGGCAGAAAGTGAAGAGGGGCTAAAAAGCCTCTTGATGAAAGTGAAAGTGGAGAGTGAAAAGGTTGGCTTAAAGCTCAACATTCAGAAAACGAAGATCATGGCATCTGGTCCCATCACTGCATGGGAAATAGATGGGGAAACAGTGGAAACAGTGTCAGACTTTGTTTTTCTGGGCTCCAAAATCACTGCACATGGTGACTGCAGCCATGAAATTAAAAGACGCTTAGTCCTTGGAAGGAAAGTTATGACCAACCTAGATAGCATATTCAAAAGCAGAGACATTACTTTACCAACAAAGGTTCGCCTAGTCAAGGCTATGGTCTTTCCTGTGGTCATGTATGGATGTGAGAGCTGGACTGTGAAGAAGGCTGAGCGCCGAAGAATTGATGCTTTTGAACTGTGGTGTTGGAGAAGACTCTTGAGAGTCCCTTGGACTGCAAGAAGATCCAACCAGTCCATTCTGAAGGAGATCAATCCTGGAATTTCTTTAGAAGGAATGATGCTAAAGCTGAAACTCCAGTATTTTGGCCATCTCATGCGAAGAGTTGACTCATTGGAGAAGACTCTGATACTGGGAGGGATTGGGGGCAGGAGGAGAAGGGCACGACAGAGGATGAGATGGCTGGATGGCATCACTGATTTGATGGGTGTGAGTCTGGGTGACCTCTGGGAGCTGGTGATGGACAGGGAGGCCTGGCGTGCTGCGGTTCATGGGGTCGCAAAGAGTCGGACACGACTGAGCGACTGATCTGATCTGATGGTCCTCCATCTAAGTTCTTCCCCTTTGCTTAGTATGTACTGGGACCTTTGCTCAGGAAACAAACAAATATAAAACCAGTCACTTGAGAATGGGTTGAATAATGTTGTAGAAATTAAATTGACAAACCTATCAACTAATTAGCTACAAGGAATTAAGAGAGAAATCAAAGACACACACAGAGTATTTCTCTTATCTGGAGAATAAGAGAAATATTTTTCTATTCCTGCACACAGCAAAAGCCATCCTTCAAGACACAGTTGAAACTTATTTTCCCATCCAACCCTTCTCATTTTCACCAAACACCAAGCAGGCACTGCCTTGGGTGGTGTGGGGCTTTGTGGAGTATACACTTTGCACTACCCAAGTTGTTCTCAGGCTCTATGAAATTAAAGCATGTTGTATGCATTATTGTGTAGTCATAGGACTAACCCTTGAGTAGGTTCTTCATAAATACTTTGTGATTAAATGATTCCCCCACTAATCTCACCTCACAGTGTCTCAGATAATAGAGAAATAGCTCCTAAGCATTGCTAATCCTCACATGCATTCTTAATAATTGCTGAACCTCTGCTCAGAAGAAATTGCTACTCTCATTATCAAGTTTGCTGATCCATTTATAATATCAGATTTTGCCAAAGTTATCCACTTTAAAGGGACAGAAGAAATATCGCACTGAAAGGGGGGATTTACTCTTTTTGAGTGGCTAAAGTGAAAGTCACTCGGTCACATCCAACTTTATGCAACCCCATGGACTATACAGTCCATGGAATTCTCCATGCCAGAATACTGGAGTGGGTAGCCTTTTCCTTCTCCAGGGGATCTTCCCACCCCAGGGTTCAAACCCAGGTCTCCACATTGCAGGTAGATTCTTTACCAGCTGAGCCACAGGGGAAGCCCTGAGTAGCCCTGAGCCTTTGAGTAGACCTAAAGAAATACACTAGACTGGTAAATATGCCCCTCAGGAGTGGCTCTAGCTTGCCTTTGATCAGGAAGAAGGGAAGGAAAGAAAAATAATGTCTGTGTTTCTAGGGCACTCCCTTTGGCCCTCACCTGTTGATATGGGTGCAAGGAAAATCTTGTGCAGCTCTTAAAAATGCTGGTGCACTAGATGGCATAATAAATGTTAATATGCAGCTGCTCACACCCAAAGACTTCCTAGTGTAAATAACAAAATGCAAAGTTATAATAAATGGAGGCTCTGTACTTCTGGAAAGTTTTGAAAAGGCTGCAAATTGAAACAGCACAAAACCCCAAACCAAGAGTAACAGAAAGGAAAACCAAGGTGCCTCAGATCCCAGAGCCCTGAGACATTCCTGGCAAAGAGAACCAAGAGGGTGGCAGTTGGAATCCCACAGGATGAAAGCCCAGGACTAGTTGACCATTTGATGAAGCCTATTTTAAAGCTACACACACACACACACACACACTGCACACATACATATATACACACATTGTGCACATATACACATTGTACACACATACATATATGTGCATATCCCTATATACACATGCATACACACATACACATATTGTATATGCACACATACCCACATGCACACACATGTACACATATACCCACACATACACAAATATATACATATACCTATATATACAAATGCATACACATACATACACACACTGTATACACACACATACCCACATACACACATATACCCATGTACACATATATACATGCACACATACATCCAACATACCCATACATACACCCCATACATATACACATATGCATATATATACACCTACATACATATACTGTACATACGCACACATACATACACCCACATAAACTTACACACTTACATACAGATGCACACATATACTCACATACACATGAATACATATACTCATTAACTCATGTATACAGATATAAACATGTACATACATAAACCACATGCACATACATAAACCACATGTGCAAACACACATGCATGCATGCACACATACATCCACTCACATAAACACACATACACATATGCACATTTTCCCACATACATACACATGCACATCTTCACATAAACACATATACACACTGACATACATACACCTACATTTATTTACATACAAACACACACACACACAATTTACCCCTTCATGCAATGAATGGGAAAAGGTAAGTCTTAAGACACAGAGGTGTCTCCAACCTTTATTCACTGTATCTCTTCATCAAGTCAGGGTTTGCCCGGTTGAAGGCAAATAATGTTTAGACACTTCGATAAATTAAGGACAGGATTTAGGGACCAAAGCAGAGGGGGAGGGGGGACAAGAGCAAGAGTGGAACGGGGGCTTACCTGCTGCCACCACAGCTCTGCGCTCCTCCCTTCTCCTGTATTCACAGCTGTGGCTCCCTCCAGCCTCTCCTGGAATTTGACTAGTGAGCCCCATGTCCACTCTGTACTAAACAGCATGTGTAGGGGGAGCAGATGTGCTCTGGTTCCCTCTCCTCTTAACATCCCCTGAAGCCTCCAGGACCTTGCAGTGGGCTCAGTTCAACACAAGGACACGCTTTGCTCCATGGCTGGATTATGAAGGTAGAGTTGCCACAGTGCTTATCCTTGGAACTTCATGTCCAGCAATGTAGAGCTGGGCGCGTAGTCCCCACACAATGCACATCTCTTACTATCTGTGGGGCTTCATTTCCTCATCTTTAACTAGAGGTGATTAAAATGTTTAACTCACAGAATCTCCATGTTAGGATATGTTCAATGAGTTTAAACATTTAATGTGTCAACTCTAGGCTATAACAAATGTCCTATAGGTGATATTCATTATTGTAACAATTGTTATAATAATATTATCAAATGCAGCATTCTAAAAGGCTTCCCTGGTAGCTCAGATGGTAAAGAATCCACCTGCAATGTGGGAACTTTGGGTTTGATCTCTGGGTCAGGAAGATGCCCTGGAGAAGAGAACGGCAACCCACTCCAGTATTCTTGCCTGAGAATCCCCATGGACAGAGGAGCCTGGAGAGCTACAGCCTACTGGGTCGCAAAGACATGATTGCTAACACTTACTTTCACTGGTCTTTTACAAAACAATTGAGATGTATCAGATCAGATCAGATCAGATCAGTCGCTCAGTCGTGTCCGACTCTTTCCGACCCCATGAACCGCAGCACGCCAGGCCTCCCTGTCCATCACCAGCTCCCGGAGGTCACTCAGACTCGCATCCATCGAGTCAGTGATGCCATCCAGCCATCTCATCCTCTGTCGTCCCCTTCTCCTCCTGCCCTCAATCCCTCCCAGCATCAGAGTCTTCTCCAATGAGTCAACTCTTCGCATGAGGTGGCCAAAATACTGGAGTTTCAGCTTTAGCATCATTCCTTCCAAAGAAATTCCAGGATTGATCTCCTTCAGAATGGACTGGTTGGATCTTCTTGCAGTCCAAGGGACTCTCAAGAGTCTTCTCCAACACCACAGTTCAAAAGCATCAATTCTTCGGCGCTCAGCCTTCTTCACAGTCCAGCTCTCACATCCATACATGACCACAGGAAAGACCATAGCCTTGACTAGGCGAACCTTTGTTGGCAAAGTAATGTCTCTGCTTTTGAATATGCTATCTAGGTTGGTCATAACTTTCCTTCCAAGGAGTAAGCGTCTTTTAATTTCATGGCTGCAGTCACCATCTGCAGTGATCTTGGAGCCCAGAAAAACAAAGTCTGACACTGTTTCCACTGTTTCCCCATCTATTTCCCATGCAGTGATGGGACCAGATGCCATGATCTTCGTTTTCTGAATGTTGAGCTTTAAGCCAACCTTTTCACTCTCTACTTTCACTTTCATCAAGAGGCTTTTTAGCCCCTCTTCACTTTCTGCCATAAGGGTGGTGTCATCTGCATATCTGAGGTTATTGATATTTCTCCCAGCAATTTTGATTCCAACTTGTGTTTCTTCCAGTCCAGCATTTCTCATGATGTACTCTGCATATAAGTTAAATAAACATGGTGACAATATACAGCCTTGACGTACTCCTTTTCCTATTTGGAACCAGTCTGTCGTTCCATGACCAGTTCTAACTGTTGCTTCCTGACCTGCATACAGATTTCTTAAGAGGCAGATCAGGTGGTCTGGTATTCCCATCTCTTTCAGAATTTTCCATAGTTTATTGTGATCCACACAGTCAAAGACTTTGGCATAGTCAATAAAGCAGAAATAGATGTTTTTCTGGAACTCTCTTGCTTTTTCCATGATCCAGCGGATGTTGGCAATTTGATCTCTGGTTCCTCTGCCTTTTCTAAAACCAGCTTGAACGTCAGGAAGTTCACGGTTCACATATTGCTGAAGCCTGGCTTGGAGAATTTTGAGCATTACTTTACTAGCGTGTGAGATGAGTGCAATTGTTCGGTAGTTTGAGCACTCCTTGGCATTGCCTTTCTTTGGGATTGGGATGAAAACTGACCTTTTCCAATCTTGTGGCCACTGCTGAGTTTTCCAAATTTGCTGGCATATTGAGTGTAGCACTTTCACAGCATCATCATTCAGGATTTGGAATAGCTCCACTGGAATTCCATCACCTCCACTAGCTTTGTTTGTAGTGATGCTTTCTAAGGCCCATTTGACTTCACATTCCAAGATGTCTGGCTCTAGGTCAGTGATCACATCATCATGATTATCTGGGTCTTGAAGCTCTTTTTTGTACAGTTCTTCTGTGTATTCTTGCCACCTTTTCTTGATATCTTCTGCTTCTGTTAGATCCACACCATCTCTGTCCTTTATTGTGCCCATCTTTGCATGAAATGTTCCTTTGGTATCTCTGATTTTCTTGAAGAGATCTCTAGTCTTTCCCATTCTGTTGTTTTCCTCTATTTCTTTGCATTGATCACTGAAGAAGGCTTTCTTATCTCTTCTTGCTATTCTTTGGAACAAGAGATGGCAAGAGTGAATGTCGACATTCTAGGAATTAGCGAACTCAAATGGACTGGAATGGGTGAATTTAACTCGGATGACCATTATATCTACTACTGTGGGCAGGAATCCCTCAGAAGAAATGGAGTGGCCATCATGGTCAACAAAAGAGTCCGAAATGCAGTACTTGGATGCAATCTCAAAAACGATAGAATGATCTCTGTTCGTTTCCAAGGCAAACCATTCAGTGTCACAGTAATCCAAGTCTATGCCCCAACCAGTAACGCCGAAGAAGCTGAAGTTGAAAGGTTCTATGAAGACCTACAAGACCTTTTAGAACTAACACCCAAAAAAGATGTCCTTTTCATTATAGGGGACTGGAATGCAAAAGTAGGAAGTCAAGAAACACCTGGAGTAACAGGCAAATTTGGCCTTGGAATACGGAATGAAGCAGGGCAAAGACTAATAGAGTTTTGCCAAGAAAATGCACTGGTCATAGCAAATACCCTCTTCCAACAACACAAGAGAAGACTCTATACATGGACATCACCAGATGGTCAACACCGAAATCAGATCGATTATATTCTTTGCAGCCAAAGATGGAGAAGCTCTATACAATCAGCAAAAACAAGACCAGGAGCTGACTGTGGCTCGGACCATGAACTCCTTATTGCCAAATTCAGACTGAAATTGAAGAAAGTAGAGAAAACTACTAGACCATTCAGGTATGACCTAAATCAAATCCCTTATGATTATACAGTGGAAGTGAGAAATAGATTTAAGGGCCTAGATCTGATAGATAGAGTGCCTGATGAACTATGGAATGAGGTTCGTGACATTGTACAGGAGACAGGGATCAAGATCATCCCCATGGAAAAGAAATGCAAAAAAGCAAAATGGCTGTCTGGGGAGGCCTTACAAATAGCTGTGAAAAGAAGAGAAGCGAAAAGCAAAGGAGAAAAGGAAAGATATAAACATCTAAATTGAGATGTATAAGAACACCTAAAGCTCTATTTTAACCAATTCCCTCAATGAAATAAAAATTACATGTAAAGATTAAGAATATTTTGAAAAAAAAAATATTCTCATTCAGGCTAGAAATAAACAGTTCAGACAACAGTATCGACAGGGGACTGTGGTAGTTTTTATTTTATTCAATAATCCAGGTTGCGTATGGACCAAAATGTGTTTTCTAACATTAAATACAATATGTCCTAGTTTCAAAATTGTTAATAAAAATTTTTCTCCTTTGCTTACTGATCCTTTTGAATATAAACCTCTGGGTGGAGAAACCGTAGGTCTCTAAAATCCTGCCAACTTTGAGTTTTAATACGGTTTTTTCCTCAGCATAAAGGAAGCAACCATAACCCTGGAGGGGGGAAACAGCAAGGAGACTGAATCTATTAGAGAAAGGTGATGCCAGGAGGGGCACATACAAACTTCTCTGGGATTCAGGTTTTCATTTATAGAAGGAAGTGGCTGGCCGACATGATTTCTAAGGAGCTTTCATTTCTAATAAGCCATAAGTTCATTTAATACATCAGCTTGGTTGAATTTAAAATTTCATCAAACTCAGATTCACCAGTTGTTAGGATAAAATATAACTCTCTTGACTTTACTTAGGAAGCTAGCCTTCTGGTCTTCTGAGCTTCTATTTTCTTAGCTGTCAAATGGGTTGAGCAGAAAGACTGCAGAGCCTCTGATGCAGCTTGGCTTATCATGAGGAAGGGCAGAATGGTGCCCAGTTTCAAAGAGAGACCCATACCAGGAAGTCAAGCCAAAACTGCTAAGTGTGTGTGTGTGTGTGTGTGTGTGTGTGCATGCATGCTCAGTCGTGTCCAAGTCTTTGCAACCCCACGGACTCTAGCCCATCAGGCTCCTCTGTCCATGGGATTCTTCAGGCAAGAATACCTGAGTGGGTTGCCATTTCCTTCTCCAGGAGATCTTCCCAACCCAGGGATCGAACCCACATCTTCTGTTTCTCCTGTATTGACAGGCAGATTCTTTACCGCAAGCCACCTGGGAAGCCCCAACTCCTCCTGTAGTCAGCAGTTAGGTAGCCTGTAAGCCTCTGCAGTGTTCTGAGAGCCCTGTACTCAATGTTATATGTAGACAAGTTCTTCAATATAAAATGACATTGCTTCTGCACTGATTATATATGTCTGTGTGTGTGTGTGCAATCACATGTGTGAACACAGGCAGGCATCGTATATTTGGAACTATTCTACTAAAGAATGTCCAGCCAAATATCAGAATTATGACATCACAATGTATTATGCCAATTTTACAGGTGGTTGAAAATTGCCTACAAAGTCTTAACCCAAAGATCTTCCCAGAGGCCAATCCGAGGACTCTGTCTCCTGCTTATTCATGCATAAATGAGCCCTTATAAAGCACACAGTAACATCTTAAGAGTGAAGTAACAGATTTTCAAGGAGCAGAGATTGCAGGACCAACATAAAACTAAGCAGGACCTATGCTCCCATCAACCACACCTCCACAGAAAACCCAATCTGAACTATAAAATATGGCACATTCCCCCCAAAGAGCCATTTAACACTAAGGGCCAGAAATCCTCCAAATAGAAAGATTACCAAAATAGTCCCCAGTGTTACATCTAAAGATGCAAATGAGACCTCGTATATAACATCACGTCTGGCTCCACGGATGGTACCCAGATTCCCAGTCTCTGCATCCCAGCCTGGTGAGGACCAAGAGCACTGCTCCAGGCTGTGCCCTCCTCGTTTGTTCTAACCGCTGAGAAGATGAAGAGGCCCGGTGGGTATTTTCAATCATTCAGCCTCCTCACCTCCAAACTAAAGAAAAAGAAGTGGGGTAAGGAGAAGGTTAACACACCAACTTTTTCCTCCTCCTTCTCTAAGCTTTTCAAATGGAAAAGAGGAAAGGTGAGATGTTTTGGCTGATATCCAAGCCAGGAAAGAAAGATCTAAGGTCCAGCTAGAAAGAGTAGAGAGCAGACTCCCTTCTATCCAGAGGTGAATAATGAGACATTTCTGCTTGCCAATAGAATCTGAGGCAAATATTTATTTACTGAGAAGCTGCCCAGGCCTCTGGGGTTCTTAGGAGAAAGAAACTAGTTTATCGACCTCCAATTGGCTGTTTTGAGAAATCTAGAGAATCCAAACATAGAAAGCACTGTGGGTAAGAACCAGCCTCTCTCTGCCTTTGCTTTCCAGTCTTTGGGTAAGAATTGGCAATGAGAAAGATGACTCCTTAGAGCTGGGGCCATGGAGCCCAGGGCCCTGATCACAGAGTACATGAGCATCCCCTCACAAGGAGAGAAACCAAGAGGATTTTAGAGAGCTGCAGGTTTTGCTGGAGGCCTCGGATGAGTGGCAGAACCATGACCAGGACAGCAAAGGTGAGTCCAGGCTGAGCGGGATTCATTGCACCCAGACAGGTCTTCCTAGCTGGCAAAGTAGTAAAGAATCTGCCTGCCAATGTAGGAGTTCAATCCAGGGGTCAGAAAGATCCCCTGGAGGAAGAAATGGCAACCCACTCGGGTATTCTCACCTGGAGAATCCCATGGATAGAGGAGCCTGGTTGGCTACAGTCCATGGGGTCGCAAAGAGTCAGACACGACTGAGCACCCGAACACGAGCACAACAATGCGAGACAGGGATGCAAGAAGTCACGTGGCAGCTGAGCCCCAGAGACATGCAGGGCTGAGTTAGAAAGACATGCATTACTCTAGAGAGGGGACGCCACTGGTAGTAGAAACAAAGCCATTGCCACTGAAGGATGGAGTCAGGGGGCAGAAAGGAGGAAGGAACTCCTTTGCTTTCTTTCAAGCAATAGCTGTCAGGAGGCTACCGTGGCAAAGCAGGAGCCACAGGCTGAGGCTGGGGAGAGCTCAAATCAGGCTTCTGGATGAGTTTTGGCAACCAGATGCCCACTCAGAGTGAGTGTTTGATGACTGACCCTTTACTTGGAATCTTCCTCTGGGTCATTTAGCAAGGGAACAGAAAGTATAACAGATGTAGAATAACTTTGCCAGGGGAAAATACTCCAGGGGAATTGTTCTGGAGTCCATAACATCTGATGCTGTGATCAGTAGATTATTTTCAGCCATGTGGCCACAAACTGCACCTGGCTAAATTTAGAGAAATTTGATTTCTAATGATGGAAAATTAATTTAGTCCAAGGGTTGTAAATTAATGGTCCAGGGCTAAAAGTAGAGCTGGCTCAAGAAACATTATCTTTCTATATATATTATTGGACTCATCTTCCAATTCAACCTAGTCCTTGTCATTCCCTATTGTGATGTATGTTACTTACCTGCTGAACACTGTAGGTATTTGAACCTGTCATTGGCTGTGTTTTTACTCCAATTTCTTTTTCTTGAATTGATGAGGACACCGAGACCCAGAGTTGGGGCAGAGATGCTTCTTTTTTGAGCTTCCCAGGTGGCACAGTGTTAAAAAAAAAAAAAAAATCTGTCTGCCGATACAGGAGACTCAGGAGACATGGGTTTGATCCCTGGGTTTGATCCTCTGGAGAAAGAAATGGCAACTCACTCCAGTATTCTTGCCTGGGAAATTCCATGGAAAGAGTCTGGCAGGCTATAGTCCATGAGGTTGAAAAAAGTAGGACATGACTGAGCATAAACACACACACACACACACATACACACACCATGCTTCTTTTTTAGGGCATATTTTGTTGTGATGTGTTCCTTCCTTCCTGGTAAATAAATATCTGTATCTTTCTTCTAACTCCAAGTTTCTTAGTTCTGGACTAAGAATTGAGTCATTCTCTGCCTGGAAACTGGAAGATAGCACCATTCCCTCCTGTGCACTGGCTTTGAGATGGCATTGTTCCTTTGTAGATCGAGCCCCTGGTAAATACCCAAGACCTAAGTGAGCATTTCCATCTGGGTCCTACTGACCTTTTCCTCATTCATCAAGTTTCACCTTGTTGTAAAAAATGTAATAGCACTTTTCCTCTCTTCTGTTCTCACAATTCATCACCTGATTCTCAACTCAAGCCTATTACCTTTGACAGAATCATAAAGAGTTGTTTTCCTTTTTTCAAACCTCAATTGAAGCAAATACCCCCATTCAAGCTTTATAACTGGCTTCATCTCCAGTATCACCTGTTAAATACCCATCTTCGCTACTATGTTACCAACAAACTGTTCGGAGTTGAATTTGGTTTTGCTGTTGTTAATTAGTCTCAATCTTGTATAATAATAAAAAAAAAGCCCTAGCTTTTCCTTTCTGTAGGGGAAGAACACAATTTCTGTGTGTGTCTCCATTTCCTTTCATGAAGACGCTTCACTTTCAATGCTTCATTTCATTTCTGGTCCTCAAATGTATGAAGGATTTTTCCTAGAATCAATGTTCTGTGACACCAGCTGGGTGTCCTACCATTCAACCCAATTCTGACACTACCTACCAAGAGATTATGTCAGATCCCACAGGTTAAGGGCTCAGTTGCATAAGACTGTCCCCACCTCCCAAAACCAGAACACACACACTTCAGATGCTCATCACAAGTCAAGGTTGTTACTTCTGCTTCCAACCAACCAGCTGCAGAGCATCAGTTCCAACAATGCTTTCTTTGTGTTCACTTAATTTGCTAGAGCAGCACACAGAGGGACCCTTACTGATGCTTACCAGTCAAGTATAGAACAACAGATAAAGGATACAGTTGTACACTCAGAAAGAAGAGATGTATAGGGCAATGTATGTGGAGGGGACGTGGCACTCCCAAGCCCTCTTTAAACATACCACTCTTCAGCACCTCCATAGTCACCAACTCCAAAACTTGTTGAACCCTGTACTTTAGGGATTTTTATGGAGGTTTCAGCATAGAGGCATGAAAGATCAACTCCACGTTTAGCCCTTCTCCTTTCTGGAGTGACCAGCACTTCATCCAGGATCCCATCCAGAGTCACCTCATTAGAGCAAAGGAGGCTCCTTTCATCCAGGAAATTACAAACCTTACTGTGTCAGGAACCAGGATCAAAGATGTTCCTAGTACTCTCATCACCCAGGAAGTTACAGGACTTTCAGAGCGTCCAGGTGGCTCAGTGGTAAGAATTCGCCTACTCATGTTTGATTCCTGGGATGGGAGGATCCCCTGGAAAAGGAAATGGCAACCCACTTCAGTGTTCATGCCTGGAGAATCCCATGGACAGAGGAGCCTGGCGGGCTGCAGTCCATGGGGTTGTAAAGAGTCGGACATGACTGAGAATGCACACTCCTACACTCCTGGAGTCCCGTGTCAGAAACTAGAGACAGAAACCATACATATTTTGTATAATCTCACACCCTGGTACACTTTACTACCCAAAATTGAAAGGTACTTGGACCAAATGTTATGCATATGGGACTTGCTTAAAGGCCGTAGCCTGAGTGTCCATCAGCCACAAGAGCTGCACTCTTCAGGGAACTTTCAGAGACAGGCCGGAAATTGGCCTATGGTTCTGATCTCGCAGCATCCCTTTCATGTGTGCCTCCATTATTCGATCAAAAAACAAATGATATCTTTGCTGTTGAAATGAATGAATAATGAAAAGAGTGAATGGATAAGCCCATAAATGAATTTATGAACAAATAAACAAAAGAAAACAGCGAACAAGTGGGATTATACTATAACGGATCAGCTGGATTGTTCAAACCGTCAATTGTATACTTTTATAGTTTAGAAGAGAAAGATGCTGAGCATTGCTCATGGAAGTCCAAGAGGTTTAGTGCAGTAAGAACAGTTAGAATTCAATTCATTATCATCCTTGCGCCCTGATGTCACTTTCATTTTCATGTGCTCTGCACTGAAATCGCTCAGACACAGGAAGAAGACCCAGGTCTCTGACTTCCCAGGTCAGTGGATCCTCCACCACTCCAGAGCCTTTTTCCAGCTGAAAAGTTGCCAGAGAATTTCCGAACCTAGTGGTACAGGCATTCCAATAGCCACTCTGCATCTCTGTTTTGAAAGTACTCATTTCTTTTTGTTTCCTAATGCGGGCACCGATCTATGAGAGATAATGCACCTTTAAAACAAAAATTTTGCCTGACACTGTATTCTCAGAGAACACTCAATAAATACACATTTCTCTAAAACACATATACATGGCAGAAAAATGATTATCTATCAAGCTGGTTTGGCACCAAGAAAAAAAAAAAATTTGGCATTACTCCTAATGGTCGATAATCTGGAGTCATTCAAAAACCTGAAACCTTGACCTCAAAGCTATGATCTTCAAGGAAAAGTGACTGTTTAACCAAAGGACAGATGAGAAGGAGCAGGGAAACAGAAATGTTTGGGACTACAAATGTTTCTGATACAGAGGACTAGAGGAATAGAGTTGAGCAGGGGAGATGATCAGCCATTTGACAAATCGAGAAGGAAAATTAGAGTTATCAAGGTCAGCTGGTCCACTGATGGCTGTGTGTGTGTCCTCTGCACCACCCACTAACTCTAGAGAGGCCACCACGTACCCAGAGCCTTCGATCCAACCTGGGCCAACTTTGCGGTCCCTTCACTACAACTGACAGCTTGACAGACAGATGGCTCACATATCAACAGCCTTGCCACCTCAATGGTAATCCCTCAGCACGTTCAGAAAGGACCCAAAAAATGTCTATTAGAGGAAACAAAGGAAAGAAAAAGAGGCTCTTCCTAAAAAGAGGGTCACAGGATTTGCTTTGCTTTGAGCCCTGCCCTCCCTTCCCTTTAATGCTGGTTAGAGATCTGGGCTCTTTTGCTAGCCTAACCTTGACCTAGGAGTGTTTGACAGTCTGCAGATCAGTAAGTTCAGCACCCAACCTGTCAACCAGTGGGTGGATTGAGCCTTGACCACATCCCTCTTTCACCTGGCTGTCCCAGTCATGCCCCAGAAGCGTGGACTCCACCATGAACTTAAGGTCCATATGACTGAGCTGTGTTCTCCCAGCCTGTGGCTCCTAGCTCATCTCCCTGAGCAAGGAGCCCTCTAAATCCCCAGAGACAGTCTGTGTCTGATTTTATTGTTTACAATCAGTGGCTAAAAGACTGAAAACAGATGAGGCACTCAAAAAGTCCTTGAATGAATGAATGAATGAGAGGATGGAGGAATGAATGGGAATTCCTGGGATACTCAACTGAAAATCACTCCAGTGAACTTGCCACATCACGATTTAGCTAGATCTGGAGGGAATATCGTGCTCTGAACCCTCACTTTCTCTCTACTTCATATGGAAGTCACCACTCTGATTTCGTAGTTATTTTTAACTTACTAATGAGCACTTTAGAGCAGAATCATTCACCTTCATATTACTCATTCAATACATATGCGTTGAATACTAAATGTTCTGAGAGTTTTAGAGAATAAAGATGTAAATGAAGTCCATACTGTTTCCTTGAGCTTGGATGCTGGTTGGAGGTGGTGATGAGAAGGATGTGTAACCAGTGTGGGGAGAAATGGATGAAAAGTAGACAGTTATTGAAATAGCTTATGTGTACTGAGTGCTTGCTGTGTGATAAACAGCATACTAAATGCTTTATAAGCATTGTCTCCATCGTTGCAAGACCCCCAAGAAAGCACCATCATTGTGATTCCCACTTTACAGATGAAGAAACCAACTCAGTCTTAGAATCTTTAAGTATGTAGCAAAGTAAAAGAGGCAGATGGTGGGGGGATGAGGGTAAGGTTGAGATTAACAGATACAAACTACTGTATATAAAATAGATAAACAATAAGTATCTACTGTATAGCACAGGGATCTATATTTAATTTAAAAAAAGAACCAGAAAGACCTTTCTGACTTGAGAACCAATTTATTCGCTCCTTACTTCTCCCTCTCATTCTCTCTCTCTCTTCCTCACATACACATATACACACACTTTTCTGGCTGAATCTATATTTTCATAACAATAGCTTCTGTATTACTTAGAAACCAGTCTCACATGTATAACTCTTTTATTGAATGAACTGGACTGGATAAAGTGCAATCAAAAGAGTAAATTTATTCTTTCTTCCTGAGTCCCTACAAAATCACTCTGGATTAGTCTTCTCTATCCCTAGGATAAAATTTCAGGAAAGTCTTAAAGCTGTCCAAACTCCTTTTAATCACAAAAGCAGTCTCAGTTCAGTAATCGACTCCAAAAACATCCAGTACCCTATAACTGTCGGAATGCCAAACTTCATTCACCTGCAGGATTCTTCTTAAGCCCAAGCCCGAGGCCTGGAGACCTAGAAGGCAGGCAGTGGGTATGCCTGGCTTCTTCTCTGCGGCTTCCCCTGCTCTCTTCCTACATTCCTTCACCTGCCCCAAACCAGAGGCAACTAGAAGGGAACTCAAGCATTTCTCGTAGAAAGCACAGTCATAATCTGGATACAGGCACCCTCTGAATAGCAAATGTATAATTGCTAGCCTTTTTGCTATATTTTGTTTGTTGTCTTTTGTTTTTAAAAGCCTCCTGCAGGAACTTCTCACTGCATCTCCCTTGGTATGAGCAAAATCTCCTGAGACCACCTAGGACTTTCATTCTAGAAACCCAGCCATCCAGCTCTGATTGTGGGGGTTTTGCTCATTCCAAACAAAATCCCTATCAAGCATCCCCAGACCAACTGCACCTGTGGAGTTTCCTTGTGGCCTCTGGGACACATCTCCCTTTGCATTAGAAGAGTCATCACTTCCATGAGCCCCTTTGTGCTGGCACCAGGAGACCATCACCAGCCTCAGCTTTAGTCTTCTCAAGGCAGACATTAAATACTATCCTCGGGTTCCTCAAGCTCTCAAGGGCTCCTGACGGGTGCTCAGGGTAGCATCTTAGAAGGTTCCCTTATTCTGCCTTTTTTAGCAAATCCAAGGCCAGTCTGCTGGCCGCACAACAGGCCAAGGAGACAAGGTGTGGAGGCAAGGAATAGCTGCTTTATTTAGAAAGTCGGGTGTCTGAGAAGATGGCCAATTAGTGTCCCTGAGTACCATCTTATCAGAGTCTGGATGTAGTTTCTTTTATAGAACAGAGATGGGGAAGGAGGTGAGGAAGTAAAGTAAAAAGGTCATAAGTCTTGCAGAACATCTCCTGGCTTGGCCAACATCTGGGAGGGGGATGTGTTAAGTTTTGTCTTTCCTGCAGTCATTCACAGCTGGGCAAGGTCAGAATGTATCCCCATAAACTGAACAAAGGCACTTTAGCTTAAACATTCAGGCAGTGGGGCAGGGTTCCCGAAGGCAGACCATAACCTATGCTTATAGCTATAGAAGGGCTTCACAGGTGGCGCTAATGATAAAGAAGCCACTTGCCAATCCAGAAGAAGTAAGAAGTGTGGGTTCATTCTCCGGGTCAGGAAGATCCCCTGGTGGAGGGCAAGGCAACCCACTCCAGTATTCTTGCCTGGAGAAGAATCCCATGGACAGAGGAGCCTGACAGGCTACAGTCCATGGGGTCACAGAGTTGTCCACAACTAAAGTGACTTAGCTCACACAGCTATCGAGAGCATTCTTTCAGTGATCACAGTAATAGAAGCAAGGGAGAGAAGAGGTTAAAGTGAAAGAAACAGCACCAACATGGAGTTGAATTCTGTTCTCCCTGTTACATCTGGAAGAAAGAAATGCCATAGAACTCTGAAAACTTCTTTCCAGCCTCTCCAGTAAGTGCGCTCTGCAGTTGAGGAGGATGGTCCCTACCTATGAAGAAGTTTGTCCAGACACCCCCAGCAGCTCTTGTGTAGGGGGGCTAGGACTTCTTTCTGGAAGCAGGTTGGCCCTAATGGCATTCTTCTACTTTTCTCTGCCTCTCCTTTTGAGGAGAAAGCCTTGGAGTTTGAGCTTTACCACGTTCTTTCATCTTCCTTCTTTTCTGCTTCAGTACATATTTTATCAACAATAACAGCAAGAAGATCAGATGTTCTGTCCACGTGTCTGCAGTTTTGTTCGGTGAGACTTTGAATTTGCTCCTCCCTGTTCTCCCCACACACCAACACCCCCCACCCCCCACCCCCAAACTAAACAAGGAGTCTTAAAGCTTCCTCTTTCCTTCAGAGGCAGGAACAAGCTGCCTGGTACTGGACTGGTATTGGTCCCTGGTACTGAATTCGACTTCCAGGAAAGAATATAAACCTTCAGCCTTTCATTCTCTCCAGCTCCTCTCTATGAGCGCCTGTGTCAGCAGGGTGCTGTTACAAGAGACTTTATTACATCTTATCCAACTGTTGGCAAGTTCTGAATCTTAAAAGAGAACTGTTTTGTAGTACAAAGATTAGAGTGCTTCACAGAATACTAAAAAGGGAAGGGGAAAAAACTAAGTCATCAAGAAAAGTTTTTAAAAACCATCTCCGCATATGCTTATTTGAAAAGCCTGTGTTATGCACTTAGAATTTACTTTAATTATTAACATTGAAAGAACACGCTCCTTCTAAGCATAGAAACTTCAAAGAGTAAATAGTGATTGGGCTTTACCTACCTTTTTCTTAAAGTGCTGTTACAATAGCAATTGCAGCCACCCCGCTCTTTGGAGGTTTGGTAGCCGTGGTGGTGGTTTGTTTTCTGTTTTACTCAGTGATTGCATAGTGTTTTATAAGGGAAAATAATCAATAAACTGCTACCCAGTTGGAACAAACTGAGACAGACCATGACATGACCCAGGATCATTCTTCAATCCTCAGACAATGTCCTGCTCTTTGTGTGCATCAAAGAAAGAGAAGTTGACTTCCTAGGAGAGCGTAAGAGGAGGCATCTATGTGTGGCAGCTTGCTAAATGATGATTATCTGAGACATGCCAAGGATTTCAATGCCAGGAGGAGGGGGGTTGATTAGTGAGACTCAAAGGGAGGAGGATGCAAAATGCTGGTGGAAATGGCACAGAATCCAGCCAGATATATGCATATGATCTCAATGCCACGGAGACCCCAAAGCAGTCTCCATCATTGGTGTAGCTAAAACCTAAACCCAAGGACACACCAGCCCTCCTTCCCCAGAGACAGGAGAATAACCTGCTAGTAATTTGTTGGTTTCACCTCTTCCCATTCACAGGACTGGGTGGCTGCAGTTAGACCTTTTGGTGTAAAACAATGGCTCAGAAGTCAGAGAAGCAGAATCAGGTAACACTGACCTTGAGAAAGGTCATCATCATTTTCTAAGTTATGGGGTAATTATCTTCCCATCTATCTCGTATTTGGCCAGGTTTCTTAGCATTCCTTAAACAGCTGTTTGCACCCAGAATGCCCTTCACCTTGTTACCCTTAGCTGAAAGGTTTCTTTGCAACTGTAGTCTCATGACCTTGTCTCTGCCAGTTAAACTCCACCCGGATCTCCAAAAATAAGCTACATAGGAGGTAGCTTATGATCATGAGCTTATGAACTTTTATGATCATACATCCCTGCAGGTTGCCAAAAGTCCTGTCACCAGAAATCCTGGAAATCACCTGCTTGGCTCAGTTGGGAGACAAACACATAGAGAATACCCTCAACATCGGTGCTTTTCCATGATCGGATTATTCTGAAGCTGGCAGAAGAATGGAGAAGAAACAGAAGATTTGGACTATGAGGAGCACTGGCTCACTAATGGATTCATTCAATAAAAATGTATCAGGTTTGTAAATTCAAAACACTCCCTCGTACAGCCTCACCCTTCAATGAACTTGATTCTATGCAGAGTTCAGCAGAACAATTATCTAATGAAATCGAGCTTCATCGATTGACAGTCTCAACTAAGCAAACCCTGCACCCTTTTCTCTTGAATCTTTTGCCTTTATTTTAGATAGAAATGCAGAATCTGAGGCCCAGTTCTCCTTCCAAAATCACAGGTTCAGCCTGATTTCAGGCCTCTCATTCTTAATAATGCCCATTTAATTGATGTCATCATAGCTGCTTTCACTGTCATCAGTAAAAGTTTATAGAGGAAACACTGGGGATCTTCTGTTGAACTAAAAGCCTTAAGAATTTTATAACAGAGAAGATGTTCAGTGTGTGCTGTCTAGAAGCTTCAAGAGATAGGTGTTACATAGATTAGCTAATTAAAGGCAAAGGTTTGTTTAAGAGCTACAGAGCTGGACCAAAGCTAGGGAAAAAAAAAAAAAAAGCTATCAAGTAATCAGTTATTTTTGATTTATGGAAAATATACTTTCTTCTCCTCTAATAACAAGCAGGAAAATAGCTATTTTCAGTTTCGCCCATAGGGATCTCTGCATACAAATAATTCAAACAAAACTAAACTTTCAAACTTCACGCTTTCCCAAGGGAATCATCTTTTATTAGAAATAGTCACATCAAAGGTTTGAATAAATGTGGGGCTTTTTTTAAACACTGCAAGCAATTTACATTTTTGTGTGTATACTCACTAAATGATTCTGATCAGATTCAGGAAATTTATCCTGCCATAAGTGCTATGAGAGTGTGAAACTTCATAATACGGCGACATCAACCAATTAGTGACAGAAATTGGCTGGGTGTTCAACTCCCAATAAACTTTGAATCAGATGAATTCCTGATCCAACTCAAGAAATGATAGTAGGGATATGTGTTTATATGGAGCTCTTTCTCCCACAACATCAAGGTCTTTTAAGGATATACAACTTTCTGACAAATGTCATTTTTAGCAATAATAACCTGACATTTTCTTTAGCACTGTACCAAAGTTTACAAAATGCTTTCTCACCCAATATTTTATTTCTGTCCTCTTTGAAAACTTCCAGTGAATTTGATCATATTCTTCTTATTTTATGATCAGGAAACTAAAAATCAAACTCGACAAGAATTGCACAGCTAAAACATGGAAGAACAATATTTTGAAGCCAGATTTTATTTGAATATATTGAAATCTATCCTAAGCTGTTTGGGCCTGAAATTTTCAGATGGTTTTTTTCATCAAACAGTGTGGGGAGAGTAATAGTGATGGTATAAAAGGAACCTGAATTATCCAGGATGACAGTCTGTGCATTACAGGTATTCTAGATTAATAGTGACCTTTCTATTAATACATCCCTTGATGCTAAGCAGAATCACATCAATAAAAGACTTAAATCAAATTTCTAACTAATCTTACCCTTCTAACCACTAAACCCATGATATGTGACTAAACTAGCAAAACCCTGAGACTCAGTTCACATCCAGAGCTGACAATCATGGGTATGCACTGGTGCAGCTAGTCTAGTTGTTAATGACTAGCATCCTTTCTCATGAACGAACACCTGCAATTAGATATTAAATGTTTTCCATAAGCTTGAAACTCAGCTGAGTTTATGATGCTGTAACTCATGGAACCCTTATAGCACCATTCTGTGATAAGCATCAGCCTAATTTTTTGGTTCATCTTTTACTTTCTTTTACATCTTCAAAGAAACTGCAAATTTACTGAAGATTATGTTCTGTAACTCACCAAGGCTGTAGCTATAGGGACACACACTAAGAAAAGCAGAAGCCAGCTATATTTAGACGGAGGGGAGTGGCAGTAGGTACTTCATTCTAGGGGCAATTATAACCTATTGTATAGCCATTGTGGGAGAGATTTTTTTTAATCTGCTTATCTTCCATTTAGGCTTTATTTGCCTTTGACAAGACCTCTCTCTTAGCAGCATCTTGCATAATACACAGCAGAATGCCAATGAAGCGTGGAGATCGTCGTCCTAGGAATCCTTAGGAAATCATCAATTCCCCACAGGGACTGGAGTCATTGATTCCCTCCTGGGAACTGCCTTTAGAAAGGATGATCTCAGAGGAATTTAGAAGAAGCATTACCTCTGTCAGTAAGCCCAGAGGGAAAAAAAAGTAGAGACAAATTCCACTCTCAATTCAATTCAATTCAGCAAGCATTTATGGAGCCTTAACATAGTCTTTGGGATTTAAAAGTAGAAGGAGACAGTCCTTGTCCTCAGTGAGTTTGCCGTCTGAGGGTGAGATGAAGGGATGCTGACCTAAACAAGCTGAACAAGTTCCTCAACCTCTTCCAACTGTCTTCCTACAGTGTGGACCTACTTTGCCCTCAAAATAAGCCTTCTGCTCCCATTTGGTCCCCGGTCCCAGTTCCTTATGCTTGCCCACCCCGTTACCCGATGTTGTCACTGTAAGTCTCGATACATCTCAATGGCATCCATTGATATTTTCTAGCTGTTCTTTGCTGAAGTCTTTCCTGTTCACTGTAGTTTGTCAGCTCCCCTTGGTTTGCTATGCATGTTTGCTTAGCATTGCAAACATGATAACCGCTACATGAGTGAGTGTTCAGTTGTATCCGACTCTTTGCGACGCTGTGGACTGTAGCCCACCAGGCTCCTCTACCCATGGGATTCTCTGGGCAAGAATACTGGAGTGGGTTGTCATTTCATGGGCTCCCGTAACCCTATCCTGCTTCTCCTAATCCCTCACTATCTTCTCTCTGTGTGTTGTGTTTTTCTCAGAAAGGGCAGAAGTACCTAGATTTGCTCTTGTTTTTGAAGTCATTTTGGGTCTGGTTTGTATTTTGCTTACATGTGAACCAAATTTCCTAATAAATAAAGCGACTAGAGGATGAGATTCAGAAAACAAAGAGGGTCTGCCTGCTGCAGCAGTGACTTGGAGAAGATGCTTAAGGACCAATTAAGAAGAATGACTTTGAAGAGGGGGAAAAAAATGACAGCTTACTTCCTACCGATAAGTGTGAGCTGTATATGCAACTCAGAAAATACTAGTTAGATTTTCTTTATTCCCCTGAATTGGAAAATACTAGTTATATGTCTGGGCTTCCCAGGTGGCACTAGTGGTTAAGAACCCACCTGCCAATGCAGGCGATGTAAGAGACATGGGTTTGATCCCTGGGTCCAGGAGATCCCCTAGAGGAGAGCATGGCAATTCACTCCAGTATTCTTGTCTGGAGAATTCCAAGGACAGAAAAGGCTGGTGGACAGCACTCCATAGGGTCACACAATTAGACACGACGGAGACAACTTAACATGCATCCAAGCACAGTTTTATGGCCATTAAACACACACTTATGTATATATGAACAATACAAATTATATCAATTTTTTGCATTGCCTATATGTAAGAGGAGAACCACATATATGTCTAAATATTTCAACGCTTTGAAACAGATAATAAAGTACGTAAAAATCTGTTCTAACTAAACCTACTGTGTAATGACCTGAAAGATTAGCTTTGAATTTAAAATTGTGGGACTCCTCAGAGTTCTACTTTGCATCCTGGCAGCAAAGAGAAAATTGGTACCTAGCCTGTACCACACCTTCCCACTCTGGCTCTGACCAACACAAAGAGCTTCATAGACAGAGCCTGCACACCCAAGCGTCATTCCTACCCATGACCCACAGCCTCCCCTGGTCCTCCAAAGGCCTAGGGATGTGGATATCAGAGGTGCAGCACATCCTAAGAAGAACAGACCAGAAGAAAGGGACTTTCAGATGCAGGGAGTGAGCTAAGAGCCATAGAAGTGGGGAATTTGGGGATCCTGAGTAGTCAGAAAATGATCTAGAAAAGAGATAAATGCTCAGAGTATGCAGAATCCTTTGCCCTCATGAACTTCTTGCTCCACGAGGACAGGTACAACTCTACCTCTTCAAAAAGTGGTCCATGAGTTAGCCTCATCCGCATCATGAGGGAGATTCAGGTTGCATTTTCAGGATATGCCCAGATGAACTGAACACACAGTGATGTTTAAGAAGTGTGGACTTCCCTGGTGGCACTAGGGATAAAGAACTCCCCCGCCAGTGCCGGTTAGCTATAAGAGATGTGGGTTTGATCCCTAGGTCGGGAAGATGCCCTGGAGGAGGGCACAGCAACCCACCCCAGTATTCTTCCCCAGAGAATCCCATGGACAGAGGAGCCTGGCAGGCTGCAGTCCATAGGATCACAAAGAGTTGGACACTACTCAAGCGACTTAGCACACACACTCTGAAGTGTGGAGCCTGAAAGTGGCCTCTGCTACCTGGGTCTAAGGTTGGTAGTGGCTAGAAGCAGTGTATAGCCTTCTCTCCGTCTCTTCCCACCTCAAAGATATTCCTGGAGTACAGAATCAATGACTTGGGATTCGTCACTTACTGCTGACCTTGGTTGGTGATCAGTCACCAACTGATCTTGGTTGGTGTCGAGCAGTAAATCTGATTTCACCTGTGAGTCATTCAGCCACAAATGAGGCTACCCAGTTATTTCAAGGCCATTTTCCTGGCCCATGAATACATGTGGAAGAATCTCAGAGATTATCACAAGAGACACAACTTCCATACCAAAGAGTGTGCCTCCCTTTGTGACCCCAATGCAAAGTAGGTCAAGAAACTCAAAGATAATCAAGGCATTTGAAATTGGATTCAGCTCCCAGATACCCCATAATGGTTTGCAAATGCAGGCTTATCTCTTCCCCAGTTTAATTCCTTTCAGTAGGTGCAGGTAGAGGATGGCTGACTTTATTCCCAAATATCTTTGAGTCATGGCCCCTGGACTCCAGTTACTAAAAACACTACAGCATTCATCGGAGCTAAGATTCTGAGCTAAAGGGTGTCTATTATTGGAGGACCTTGCTGCTAGGCAACATTAAGAGTGCTAGAGGGACTTTAGAAGGATATTAAGAGGCCCTAAGATATGAAACAGTTCCCTTGACTGTCGTGACTTCAATACACAGATCCCTGAATGAGGAAAGGTAGAGAGGAGTGCAGACACCCTGTAAGAAAATGAAGACCCTGACTTAGAAGATTCTGTATTTTAGATAGGTGCCTTCCAATCTATGGACAATTTGATGCTGAGGATGGGGGAAGGATCAAAAGGAATTGACCTCAGGTCTTAGACAATTATATCTCTGCCACGGGTACCTCTTTCAATTGAGGTAAGGCAGAAAGGCTGGTTTTGACGTCTCTGTGTTCTTATCTTTTGTAAGAATTTCTTTTATAAGAAGTTTATTTATACATGTTCCCCAAAGCACAGAAGTTGTCATCTGCATTTTTTCCAATTCATAACCAAATAGAGACATTTGGAAGGTTGAGTTTTTGTTTTGATATTTAGAGTGGGAAAGCATGTTCCAGAAAGTCCATCTTTAGAGAAATGAGTAATTATTTGATTAGCGTCATTACTAATAGAACAGGTTGACATAACTCAAAGTGAAAAGTACAGAATGATTCAGCCCAAATGTGCACTAGAACGTCTGTCTTAAAATCGCAATCCCTTATATCAGAGATTGTCAAGGAACGAACCCCATAGCCAATAGCTGAGACCCCAATACGTGTGTACGTTACTTGCCCTGTCATGTACGATTCTTTGCAACCCCATGGATTGTGGCCCGCCAGGCTCCTCTGTCCATAGAATTCTCCAGGCAAGAATACTGGAGTGGGTTGCCATTCCCTTCTCCAGGAGGTCTTCCTGACCCAGGGGTTGAACCTGGGCCTCCCATATTGCAGGAAGATTCTTTACCATCTGAGCCACAGGGGACCCCCCAGACTCCCTGCACTGCATAATTTTAGTTTTCTAGACCTAGCTCTCATATACCTCTAAGAAAACTTTTATCCAAGAATATTGGCAGGCCATTTTCAAACAGAAGCATGTCCTCAAAGACCTGTGTCACCAAAGTACCCTCCCAAAATCCAGCTGGGGTTTGGACATACCTAGCTCAAAACTCCTGTATTCCAGGCTTCCCAGCATCATTTGTACAGATACAATTATTTCAACCACCATTAAAAAGGAGAAAGGAATTAAATTAGCTTGCCATCTTTTTACATGTTTCTGAAGAACATGTCACCTGTCACTCGGAATGAGAAGTGCTTCTCTCTCTCTCAGGATGTGGTATAATGAGGTCTCTCTCTCTGAGCTCTGAATGCAGAAATGTATTTATGGCACAAAGGGAGATTTATGTATTTTCTAAAAATCCTGGCAGCCAATAATAGCCCTGACTGACTCTCTAGGGCTCCAAATGCAACTAAATTGTATTTGGGTATAAATCTAGAGGCATTGTAATCTTAGGCTTGTTTTCTTCCATTAAAGGCCAGATGGGGCAAAGGGGTTTGGAGGGAGAAAGTAATAAAATTATTTATAAAATGCATAAAAATAAAATACTAAGCCAGAGAAGACCATTTTGGTATAATCTGTGCAAAATCCTCAAAGATATCATGCATAAGTACCATCTTGGTGACTATGCTAATGAATTCTAGGATAACAAGGATTCTGTACAATCACAGCTTGATGGGTAACATTTTATTTTCCTTAATGTTGTAGAAAGTTGTAAGGAAAATATATTCAGCAAAGGATTTGTCCCAGGGTGAGAGATTCCAAAACTGTTGAACATCTGCCATCTGATATTTCGTCCCTCCTTGACAATTCCCTCATTCAAGAAAGTACTAACAAGACAATGAAAAGTTGGGACTGGAAGGACCATACTTTAGGGCCCAGCCTGTGATAGATGGGAGCGATCCTAGGTGTCAAGAAAACCAGGATGGAGGTAGGTGGTAAACAGTTTTAGAATCACTCTATCTCTGAGGTGTGGCATGTATTCCAACAGTTAAATATTATAAGTGTCCAACAAGAACTTAAAAGAGTTGACACAAGGCAGCCTATGAAAGTGTGCTAAATATGGAGCAGTCACTTAGGAATTCAGAGAAGGGAGGCTTGGCCTGCATCCTGGATCCTACCAGAAGCTCAGGCCTGAGCACTCTTGGAAAGAATCTGTTCTTAAAACTAAGCATTCTTCTGCACTGTTGAATCTTGACAAGTTGTGTCCATCACCCATCAGCTGGAAACAGCTGTAGACTCGTGGTCACAGCAGAGGCCCAAATCTGTGGATGCTGGGTGACAGGCACAGAAGGGGCACGGTAGCTGTTCTGACAGAGGGCGACCTCTGTCAGTATTCTCATGGGTCAGCACCGCCATCGATTCCTATCCTGCTGCATAGGAGAATTCATTTTGGCCATGGCCATTTGGGAACTTGGAAAATTTTTTTAAGTATCTGGCCTATGGAGCAGAACCAAAAGGAGCACAAATGCCCTAAAGACATTTTTTCCAACTAAATTACTTGCATTTATTTTTCACCATGGGGGTCAGAATCGAAAAGCTAACAGGCTCCAGAGGGACAGAGCACGCTAATTCCACTCATGGTAAAGGGCCTTTAAAATGCCACTCATGCCCGAAGCATTGATGAGTTTATGAGTTGCCCTGCTGGCGGGATGTGGCACAGACTCCCACTGGAACCCATTAGACACCTAGAGATAGACGGGCTCTGCAAGGCCACACACACAGCCACACCATCCCAAAGTTCTGAAAAAATTACTAAGCAATTACACAGATTTCCCAGCTCTAACAACAAGGCTAATGGCAGCCCATTTGCAATTGAGTACAGTCGATCATTTGGCACGAAGACAGCTAAACTGTTTAGCACCAGGCCCAAAGCTCTACACACACTGAATATGTGTACATTCAATAGCAATTCATAGAGAATTGTGGGGCAGGGCTGTGTCACGTGGTGCACACACTGGATACCACCCTCACTCATGTGGAGGCAGATCACATTCAACACCCCAAATTTTTGGAGATGCTCTCCTAATCAGCTTAATAGATATTGAGATGTCAAAACACCAGGTTTGGGTGCTCATAAGAAAGCATTGGGATTCCCTGATGGCTCGGGGGTAAAGAATCCCCCTTCCATTGCAGGAGACACAGGAGACGTGGTCTCTATCCCTGGGACAGGAAGGTCCCCTGGAGGAGGAAATGGCAACCCACTCTACTATTCTTGCCTGGAAAACCCCATGGACAGAGAAGCCTGGTGGGCTACAGTCCATGGGGTCACAAAGAGTCAGACATGACTAAGTGGCTGAGCGTGCAGGCTTTAGGAAGTGTAGATGTTTAGAGTTGAAAGCAAGCCTAATTGGCCTACTTCTTGTTCTCCAGAGAAGGAAACTGAGACTTCCAAATTTATGCATGAACATGCATATATTTGCACATGTGCCCGTGCACACATACACACGTGAGGGTGACCAACTGTCACAGTTTCCCCAGAGCTGTCCTGGTTTCTGCACTGAAAATCCCACACCCTGAAAAACTCTCAGATCCGAGCAAATCAGGATACTCGGTCACCTCAAAACACTCACCTCTCTAATGAACACTATCTAATCTAAAAAAGCTAAAAACGACTGAGGACTATTAAAGACTCTTCCCCAAACGTGTCATGACAACAAAATTCTCTTTGCAGGAAACTTAACCCAATTACCCAGGTCAGGTTGCCCTTGGCGCCAAAAGTGAAGAGACTCTGTGATCAGAGCATCATAGCACTTATTATGGTTGTAATTAATGATTTATTGCACAATCGCTTAGTATCTTGTCACTTGCTGCTGGAAGCCTCATGAGGGCAGCGTGGGATCATAGGCCTGTTCTCTATCTGACGCCCTATGCCCGAAACAGTGCCTGACCCATGATAGGCATTCGGTAAATATTTGTTGAAGTCAATGAGCAAATTAATAAGAAAAATGTGTGGATACCATGATGTGGAGTTGGGAGCTCTTCAACTGAGCCACCAGGCAAAGCATTCCTCTTGACAAACAGGAAGCATAGAGGATATGTAGTTCTCTTCCACAGGCAAAAGTCACCCCATGCCATCCTGTAACCCTGATCTCCACCTTTGATTATTGTGAAGATACTATGACATCTGATAGTAGTAATAATAGCTATAGTAAGAAAGTTGGGGGCAGGAATACAGATGGAGACATAGAGAACAGACTTGCGGACACCCTTGGGGAAGAAGAGGGTGGGAAGAATTGAGAGAGTAGCTCTCAGTATACATATACATTACCATATGTAAAACAGATAGCTATAACCTGCGGGAAGTTGCTATATAACACAAGGAGCTCAGCAGGGTGCTTTGTGACAACCTAGAGGGGTGGGATGGGGTGGGATGGGGTGGGAGGGAGGCTCAAGAGGGAGGGGACATACCTGTACTTATGGCTGATTCATGTTGTTGTGTGGCAGAAAGCAACACAGCATTGTAAAGCAACTATTCCAATTAAATTAAAAAGTCAAGTGCTTTCTGCAAAAGCACTCAAGACGTATAAAGCAAAGGTTTCATCCTATCTCAGGGCAGAGTCACTGTGCTGATAGCAGAGGATTTGGGGGGAGGGCTCTCCACTGTGCCAGCCGTCAATGGCAGGGACTGGCTGGACTCATTGCAAGGAGGTTAAGTTTATCACTCTCAGTCACTTCAGTTGTGTCCAACTCTTTGTGATCCATGGACGACAGCCCACCAGGCTCCTCTGTCCATGGGATTTCCCAGGCAAGAGTACTGGAGCGGGTAGCCATTTTCTTCTCCAGGGGATCTTCCTGACTCAGAGACTGAACCCGTGTCTCCTGAGCCTCCTGCATTGCAGGCAGATTCTTTACTACTGAGCCCCTGCAGAAGCCCACTTCTATCACTGGTGGTGGTGGTGTAGTCGCCAAGTCATGTCCGACTCTTGTGACTCCATGGACTGTAGCCCTCCAGGCTCCTCTGTCCATGGGATTCTCCAGGCAAGAATACTAGAGTGGGTTGCCGTTTCCTTCTCCAGGGGATCTTCCTGACCCAGGGATTGAACCTGGGTCTCCTGCATTGCAGGCAGATGATTAACTGACTGAGTTATGAGGGAAGCCCATTCTGTCACTACCCTGTGATAAAACATGCGGTGATCAAGTCAGGCCTGCATCTGACTTGGAAGGTTGAGCTCTTCTCCAACAGGACATTTGCCATGACCAGTATCGCCAAGGCCTTCAAGGGTGCCCGGCACAGAGTAGGAGCTCAAAAAGTGTCTATTGATGGAGAGTTAATGCAGGGTAAGAAAGGACGATGATTGAAAGAAGAAAACACATGTGTGACAACAGAGACGATGTCTCCAGTCCCGACAGGACACAAAAGATGGAATGTGTCAAGGACACAAGGGAAGCATGCTGGGGACTTCCTGGCTAAACTCAGCTATATCTCAGGGGGATGAATTCGGAGTGACAACTACTGTGTTTTTTTATATCAGTGACAGAAAATGAACTGACCCCACCAGTTCAGCAAGTCAGCACAGGTCTCCGAATATGAGACAAGCTTCATACTCGACTCTGCTGGCCACCCTCATTCCCTCTAGAGAAACTTCCCCATCCAGGGGCAGCCTGTCCATTTTACTTCTCTCCTCGTCTGTTTAATTTCCTCCTACAGGACCAGCGGCAGCTCGATTGTGGACTATGTAATTCAATAGATTCACAGATATGTCTTGAGTCAATTTTAATTCTATTTAGAGGACAGTCGATAGAGTCATCTCTGGGGTTTTCAGAGATGAATTTCATATTCCATACACTGAACAATACAGACGGGAAAATGCACTGCTCTTTAAAGATACAGGACTTAGGTTTCTAAAGTGTTCCATTGTCTGTTCCATTTCTCCATTTCAATAAGGCTGCCAGCTCAAGCTCAGGAGATTATTTAGAAACTGAATGGCAAGGGAGGGGCTGCATTTGTATACACAGAAAGCTCTAGACTGACTACTTCCCTTTAGGTTTGCCAAAATGGAGCTGGTCATCACATTTTTCTCAGGAATCTCTCACTCTTGTGCCTTTATCTGAACTCATGCTGTTCCCTCTTCCTGGAACGCCATTCCTTGCCTTCCATGCGTTCAAGATCCAGCTCAAATCCACACCACCATGAAGCTTTCTCTTACCCCCCTTCCCTCCCGTTCATCCCCACACCCTCAGTGGAAGGAACTCCCAGGAGCACTGCCTCTCTCACTTCACTTTAGCTCACATTTTTGCTGTGAAATGATTTTGTTGCTGCTGTTGTTGTTTTCTCAGCTCATCTGCAAGCTCCTTCAGGGCAGTTTGAAGTGACATGAAGTTGCTCAGTCATGTCTGACTCTTTGCGACCCCATGGACTGTAGCCTACCAGGCTCCATCCATGGGATTTTCCAGGCAAGAATACTGGAATGGGTTTTCATTTGCTTCTCCAGGGGATCTTCTCGACCCAGGGATCGAACCCAGGTCTCCCGCATTGCAGGCGGACGCTTTACCATCTGAGCCACCAGGGAAGTCCATTTTATATATCTGATTTATTTTGGTATCTTCCTGTATCTATCTGGTTTTGTTGGTTATTAGTTTGCTACTCCAATGAAGACGATAAATATGACGAATTTCAGTAACTTTCAACAACAAACACTGATTTTCCTTACTTGTGGCTCTGACAGTCAGCTGGGGCAACTTCTTCCAGGGTCTCAATTCAAGTTTCCCCTCTCATCTATGTCTGGGATCCAGGCTGAAGAGGGCAGCAGCTAAGTGGGTGAAGCTTTCCTTCTGGTAAATTGCTGGGGAACAAGAGATGAGGGTAGCTCAGAGGTTAAAGTGTCTGCCTGCAATGCGGGAGATCCAGGTTTGATCTCTGGGCTGGGAAGATCCCCTGGAGAAGGAAATGGCAACTCACTCTAGTATTCTTGCCTGGAGAATCCCATGGACGGAGGAGCCTGGTGGGCTACAGTCCAAGGGGTCGCAAAGAGTCAGACATGACTGAGTGACTTCACTTTCAAGAGGCGAGGTTAGGCCAACAAGCACATCTCTGATTATGTCCCATCTGGTCCCACACCATTGGTCAAAGCATATCACAGGACCAAACCCAAAGTCAGGAGGAAGCAGGTGGATACTCAGCACCGCAAAGTCACATGAGCACATAATTCCATCCCATTGACTCCAGCACACAGCCTGCCAGGTTCTCATGATGCTTGGCTGAGTGTCTAGGAAATCCAGCAGATGCCATACCCATTCCCAGGTAGTTTGAGCAGGCTGATAGCTAACAGTGAACAGTGCCGGATTCGTGATCTCCAAAGAAGAAGATTAAGCTTCGGGACCTGGGACCAGGCTTGATCACTCAAGAGCTTTTGTGCAGCACAGTTTTATTAAAATGAGAAGGAACAGAGAAAGCTTCTGACATAGACATCAGAGGGGGGATGGACAGTGCCCCCCTCGCTAGTGTTACCAATGGAGTTTTATACTTTTTAATTAATTATTACCATAAATCAAAAGAATGTCTCAAATTTGTGAAAATTTTATCAGATCCACTCCCACAATTTATATTTTAGGATAACAGGATTAGAACTTAAAAATAGAAAGATCCTACCAGACCCACTCCCTTAATAAACATTTTAAGAGATCAGAATTAGTCAGAAGGTTTTCAGGAAGGAGAACTGTCCTCAAACAGGATTCATTGTTGTTATATAATCTCTGAAGTGAAGTCGCTCAGTTGTGTCCAATTCTTTGCAACCTCATGGACTGTAGCCTACCAGGTCCCTCCATCCTTGGGATTTTCCAGGCAAGAGTACTGGAGTGGGCTGCCATTTCCTTCTCTAGTACAGAGTTTAAATTGAGTTCTTTGTTGTATAATCATCAGTTCTGGGTTTAAAGAAAAAAACGTTTTATGAGACTAAGACTAAGAAATGTAGAGGGAAAAAAAAAGTGTTTGTCCTTTCCTCCTTGTTGAGAACCCCAGACCCCTTTCTCCTCCTCAGGGACCCCGGACTTCTTATCAATCTGCTTAGGAATTGACACTCTCAAGGCTACCCACTGCCTATATGTCAGTCAGTTCAGTCAATTCAGTCGCTCAGTTGTGTCCAACTCTTTGCAACCCCATGGAATGCAGCACGACAGGCCTTCCTGTCCATTGCCAACTCCCATTGTTTACTCAAACTCATGTCCATTGCAGAGAAGACAATGGCAACCCTCTCCAGTACTTTTGCCTGGAAAATCCCATGGACGGAGGAGCCTGATAGGCTGCAGTCCATGGGGTTTCGAAGAGTTGGACAGGACTGAGTGATTTCACTTTCACTTTTCAGTTTCATGCATTGGAGAAGGAAATGGCAACCCACTCCACTATTCTTGCCTGGATAGTCCCAGGGATAGCAGAGCCTGGTGGGCTGCTGTCTATGGGGTCACACAGAGTCAGACACGACTGAAGCGATTTAAAGAGCAGCAGCAGCATGTCCATTGAGTCAGTGATGCCATCCAGCCATCTCATCCTCTGTCGTCCCCTTCTCCTCCTGCCTTCAATCTTTCCCAGCATCAGGGTCTTTTCCAATGAGTCAGTTCTTCACATCAGGTGGCTAAAGTATTGGAGTTTCAGCTTCAGCACCAGTCCTTCCAATGAATATTCAGCACTGATTTCCTTTAGGATGGACTGGTTGGATCTCCTTGCAGTCCAAGGGACTTTAAAGAGTCTTTTCCAACACCACAGTTCAAAAACATCAGTTGTTTAGCACTCAGCTTTCTTTATAGTCCAACTCTCACATCCATAAATGACTACTGGAAAAACCATAGCTTTGACTAGATGGACCTTTGTTGGCAAAGTAATGTCTCTGCTTTTTAATATGCTGTCTAGGTTGGTCATAACTTTTCTTCCAAAGAGCAAGCGTCTTTTAATTTCATGGCTGCAGTCACCATCTGCAATGATTTTGGAGCCCCCAAAAATAAAGTCTGTCACTGTTTCCATTGTCCATATGTGGCCCAGCACAATTCTGGAAGTTGTTTGAAGTTTAACATATAAGAAAGTTTAACACATAAGCAAGTGAGTAGAGATCAAATCAGTCACGCCTAAAGGAAATAAACCTGGACTATTCACTGGAAGTACTGATACTGAATCTGAAGCTCCAATACTTTGACCACCTGGTGCAAGGAGCCCATTCATTAGAAAAGATCCTGAAGCTGGAAAAGACTGGAGCAGGAGGAGAAGGGGGTGACAGAGGATGAGACAGATGGTTGGATGGTGTCGTCGACTCAATGGGCATGAGTTTGAGCAAATTCCGAGAGACAGTGAAGGACAGGGAAGGCTGACATGCTGCAGTCCATGGGGTCACAAAGAGTTGGACATAACTGGGTGACTGAACAGCAACAACAAAGTGAGTAGTGTCAAGAATGTAACTCTTTGTGTGCAACACAGTCTAGCTCCTGGAAACCTCCTAGCCTGGTGTGTATCCACAAAGGGCCAAACGGAGTGGGAGACGAAAGCAGATAGTCGGTGCTAAGTGATGTTTGGAAAGTTTGGGGGAAATCGTCCATTTCAAGACTTTGGCGCTAGTGGGAGTATTGTCACTGGCCTTTATTACTAGAGTTCTGCAGATGAAAACAAGATCTTTGCTCTTTCAGATTTCCATCTGCTCCCACTGCTTTTTCCCACCTGAAGTGAAAATCCTCTTCTGGCGGCCTCTGTGGCAAGACGTGCTGCAGTGTCCAAACAACTGCTTGTGTGTTCAGGTGGTGAATGACCAGCAAGTGTGTCTGAAACAACTATAATCCCGATTTCCCTGGGACTACATAAAATTTTAAAAGAAGGAAAGGAAAACAGGTTCTCTAGAGTAGAGCCTCCTATATGTACTCAGCTTAGCCAAGTTCAAAGTGTTCTCCTTCCATTAATTCATGAATACTGAGAAGTAGAACAGAAAGAAGGCTGCACACACCTGCTGTTCCTCAAAGGATGAAAGAGAGGGACCCAGAAGAGGCCAGTCTTTTTCAGAAGGTCAGCGAGTGTTGCGTTGTTAGCCAAGGTTTAGGGTGCAGAAATGCTGGCCCCCAGGACTCAGTGCCTGTCACCAGACCTCACTTGGAGAGTGTTATTATGAAAGCACTTATTCTGCTATTGGATTTCATTCCAGTCAGGGTTGAAGGAGGCTTTTAATTGTACGATAAAGTCCATTTGTTTGATCCATGATCACAGCTTTTTAAATTGTGTTTGCTCCCACACACTCAAATCCACACTGCTCACTACACAGTAATTAGGCAAGTCGATCATAGTCCTTAGTGTAAATTAACGAGGTTCTACCAGAGTGAGCTTCTGAGGTCTGGATGAGACCCTGGAATGGTTCTCTCTCCTTTCCTCCACTCTCACGATAGATGATCAATTTCTTTAACTCAAATTGCGTGTTCAATAGCCCTCTCTTCCCAGAGTCAGCAAGTTGGCCGTGACTTACACTTGAGAAGGGGGACTGGTGACAAGAGAGAAGCTGGGTGGAAATAGAAGGTTTTTGCATGCTACCTTGGAGAAAAACAGTGACATCTTAGCAAAGACAACAGAGTCAGTGGTAGCCACCATCCTCAGCCAGGAACGATTATCTGGGGATCATGTGTTGCTCAGACGTCCTGTAAGTTTTCTCCTGATGTGATATTAGTGGAATAATTAATGTATATCAAAGCGAAGTATGGCCCAAGTGGATATTTAAACTGTATACCGTGTTCCCTTGTCTGATGGTTTCTTTTTCCCTGCCTAAGAAAGCCCAAGTGAACACTTAGTTGCCTATTATGCCTTGGAAAAGAACTTTGACAGTACTAACAATAGCATCACTTGGAGACATAAAGTTGAGAGAACATATTCTCCAGTGTCACCAGTATGGCATATTTGTCTTCTGATTAATTTGCCCTCACTGTGTGTTATTAGGAGGTAACACAGTAGTTTTGTTTAATAACCAGCTTCACCGCCCATGGCTGACTCCAAACTGATCACTCAGGCCTGCTGATGAAAGTCCTAATTCATCCTTGTTAGAGCAATTAGAGGGAAATTGGATAACCGTGCCTCTTCTCACAAAGGTCTACGTGAAGCTCTAGCCTATCCCCCAAGAGGTTAAACAAACGCTCACTTTGGCTGCAAGTGAAATAGATACTTTCCTTGTAAGTGAGATAGGACCAAATTAATTTAGACCTCAAGAAGTTTTTAAGTGGGAGCTGAAGCTCAGCCTCTCTTCTCCTAGCTCCGTTCCTCTGTCTGCGCACGGCCAGGTTCAATGTTCTCTCGCCGTTGGAATCAATTATGACACTCTGCTCTACTGCAGATGATATTCTGGCCTGAGCCACACTTCCAGCATCCTGACTTCAGTTGCTTTTTCTTCCTGACCTTGACATTTGAGTGGGGCTTCCCTGGTGACTCAGACGGTAAAGAATCCGCCTGCAATGCAGGAGACCTGGGTTTGATCCCTGGGTCGGGAAGATCCCCTGGAGAAGGCAATGGCTACCCACTCCAATATTCTCACCTGGAGAATCCCTTGGACAGAGGAGCCTGGAGGGCTACAGTCCATGGGGTCGCAAAGAGCTGGACATGACTGAGCAACTAAGACTTCCACACTGACGTTTGAGTAGTTGTTTGAAATTTTTTTTTTACATTGGAGAACAGTCTTATCTGGTTTTGATTTTCATTTTTAAAATTTATTTATTTTTGATTGAAGGATACTTGCTTTACAATATTGTGTTGGTTTCTGCCATACATCGACATGATTCAGCTGTAGGTATACATACGTCCCCATCCTCTTGAACCTCCCTCCCATCCCCCACCTGTCCCACCCCCTATGTTATCATAGAGCACTGGATTTGAACTCCCTGTGTCATAGAGTAAATTTCCACTGGCTATCTAATTTTGCGTGTTGTAATGTATATGTTTCCATGCTACTCTCTCAATTCAAACTGAAAGTGGAAACTTTTCAAAGCATTATGACACATCTTGTCTCTGATCCATTCCATTCCCCTGATGGGAATATAGCCACCTCAGGCTTGCTTCTGCCTGGGAGAATGGTGTTTCTTCTATAGATGGACTTTTAACTATATGGGAAAATTTCTGGGGTTGAAGAAAGGGTTATAATGGACTTGAGAGACTAGACACTGGAGGAGAAATGCAAAAATGAAATGAGACGTGAGTAGAGAAGTCTGTTGTGTTATGACAGAGTTGGTTTGGACCCAAAGAACAAGCAAGAAGCAAGTGTCATCGAAGAATCAAAACATTTCTAATCCCTTGGCCAATGCTTCTGCTCGTTTGGCTCTGAGTCTCAATTATGCATCTAATTTCTTGGGTCTCTTGTCTGTTTTCTTATCTGCTAAACGGAGTCCTTGTGATCTCAAAAGTGCTTACTGACTCCATAACATGAAAGTTTTTTTGCAACAAGTAACAGAGCAAATGAGGTTTTGTGTGTGTGTGTGCGTATGTGTGTGTGCGTGTGTTGGCTCATGAGAAATCCAGCGAGGAGATGCTATGGACATTGGTTCCGCAGTTTGTAGTTACCAAGATCAGCATCTCTGCAGTTCTTTGGGACTTTTTCTCATCTTGTCACCTGATGGCCTCCCAGACAGCTGCTGGCTTCTAGCAGTGACATCCACAGTGTTCCATAGGAGAACAAGGAAACTCCTCTCCCAGAGGCTTTGTGTTTCCAGGAGAGAGATGCTTTCTCTGTAGGTTTCTGCCTACATCTGGTTTCCCCAGGACCTGTACTTAGCCACCCCTGGGTGCTGAGGAGCTAAGAAGTCAAGCATTTCATTTTCCAGGTTTGTCAAAATGAAGGCAAAGCATGAGGGTGTGGAGGTGGGTTGTGAGTCAGCAACCAAATCTGTAACAGGCTTTGAAGCTTGAAGCATGGTCTCCCTCAGCTTGCCTGTCTCAGACCCACAGAGGAAGGTGGTGGGCAGGCTTTATCACTGCCTGTAAATATTCCCTGTGCTTTCAGCCACACTGAGGGCAGTACTTTGTCACCACATGAACACAGGTGCAACCAGGCAACTTGCTCTGGGCAGCGCATGCCAAAGTGGAGTGTTTATGTTCCAGATGAAAGCATTTATGAACTAGCAGGCAACTCTCAGTGTCTTCTCAGCCCCTACAGCTAGAGATGTTCAGGTGTCAGAAGCTCCATCGTTCCAGGTCTAGGTGTGAAGATGAAATGGAGCAGAGACCGCTGAGGGCACATGAGAGACACACAGGAGCAGCGTGATTCGAGAAGTTGCCAGTTATCACAGTACACCTTAGAGTGTCTGGACTAAAACACACAAGCAGACAGGATGTGCGTACTGTTGAAAATTCCAGGGACTTCCCTGGTGGTCCAGTGGTTAAGAATCCACCTTGCAATGCAGGGGATGGGGGGTTCAGTCCCTGGTGGGGAACTAAGATCCCACATGCTTTGGGGCAACTAAGCCTGAGCGTGGCCACTTCTGAAGCCCACACACCACAACTAGAGTCCGAGCACCGCCATGAAAGATCCCACTTGTTGCAACAAAGATCTCATGTGCCTTAACCAAGGCCCAAAGCAGCCAAATAAAGAAACAAGTATTTAAAGGCAGAAAATTCCACAGCCGCCATGAGACCCCAGTCTGGAACCTGGCCTCTCCACTTCTTCCTGAGTTTGGTCACTTCCTTTGCTCCTTCCTCCACTTCTGCCCTACTGTCTTGAGCACCCCCCAAATGCTGTTCTGGCCAGGGCCATGATGACAGATCATCCTCAGAGGGGAGCGCCCGTTAGAGCTCAGTGGCTTTGTGCTGTGATGAGGACCAGCTGGAGGCGGTCCTTCCAGCATCTCTTTGTTAGATTTCTCTCTGGCTCCTCAAAGCAGAGGGGAGAAGGAGGATCTTTCCCAGGCTAGAGCACTTGAAATCACTCATGTGCTGTGGCAAATGCAATGCTAATAACAGCCGGGTTTTGTAATAGTTTCCTGGGATCCATTTTCACCATCATCATCACAGCCAGCATCATGACCATCATTATTATGCTCGTTGCCTCTAATAACATTTCACATTTAGGGAGCACTACCATTGGGCTGGGGACAGGAAACATATAATCTCTTCCCACAGAACATACATCTTTAAAAAGCCACAGGGATAAGCAAGTCATAGAGACTCCAGGAGAGATGGATAATCCTCACCTACTAATGCAAAGTAAGGAGCGTAGGAATATGGAGAAGGTATGGATTAGACACTCAGGAAACTTGTTCCTTCCTCATCTATGGACTTCCCTCTGTGAGCTAGACAAAGCTCTGTCTTTTTAGGGTGCCACTTTCTCCAATTTACTATTAATATTAAATATCTAGTATTCTGGGCTGGAGAATGCCATGGACAGAGGAGCCTGGTGGGCTACAGGGGTGGCAAAGAGTCAGACACGACTGAGCACCTATGCACCTATGATAAAGTATGTATGTACTCAAAACTTCCCTGCATTATTTTCCTTTATTTTTAATTGGAGGATAATTGCCTTACAATGTTGTGCTGGTTTCTGCCATACAGCAGCATGAATCAGCCGTAGGTATCCACATGTCCCCTCCCCTTCAGCCTTCCTCCCACCTCCCACCCCATCCCACCTATTTAGGTTGTCACTGATTACCAGGTTGAGCTCCCTGCATCATACAGCAAATTCCCACTGGCTATTTATTTTACATCCCTGGAGAAGGGAGTGGCAATCCACTCCAGTATTCTTGCCTGGAGAGTCCCATGGACAGAGGAGCCTGGGGGGCTACAGTCCAAAGGGTTGCAAGGCGTTAGATACCACTGAGCAGCCACGCAGCGGATCTATTTTCCATATGGTACTCTGTATGTTTCCAGGCTGCTCTCTCCATTCGTCCCACCCTCTCCTTCCCCGACTGTGTTCACAAGTTTGTTCTCCATGTTTGCATCTCCATTGCTGTCCTGCAAATAGGTTCATCGGTACCATTTTGGAGACAAAGATCGATCTTAGAAAAATCCACGCAGTGGTCATCTTGCTCAAGCCAAGTATGTGGGTGTGGGGAGCGTCCTCAGGGGCACCAGTCCCTCTAGATGCTTTTCCTGCCCTGTCTGAGCTGTTTGCTTACTTGCCGTTTGCTCAGTCACTCAGTCATGTCCAACTCTTTGCAACCCCATAGACTGCAGCCCATCAGACTACTCTGTCCATGGGATTTTCCAGGCGAGATTTCTGGAGTGGGTTGCCATTTCCTTCTCTGGGGGGAATCTTCCCAGCCCAGGGATTGAACCCGTGTCTCCAGCGTCTCCTGCATTGTTAGCAGAGTCTTTACCATTTAGCCACCAGGGAAGCTCATTTGCTTAGTTGGAGTGAGAGAAATGGACAGGCAAGCAAAAAGGCTAAATGACCTTAGGCTATTTATTTGCAGCTATGAGCAGTCCCGTGGTGTGTGTATATGTAAGAAGACATTAGATGGGAAAGAAGCAGCAGGGCTGGCCAGAGTGCTTATCAGTCCGGAACTCCTCATCTTTGGCTACAAATTCTCACACACCACTTAAACATATTAGCATTCAGCATCTTTCCCTACATAGCTAGGTAACAGCCTGAGCGTCCCTCGGGGACTTGTCACATGCCTGTGCAAACTGACTCAGAGCTCCCCTGAGAGTCTGAGGAGAGTACCTCTCCCCCATTCTGTGTTCCAGGGGCTGGCATCTTCCCTGGTGGATAGAACACGAGGTTGGTTGAATAGGTGAGTCCTGTGTATGTGTGTGTGTGTGTGTGTGCATGCACCTGTGTGTTCAGTAGCTCAGTTGTATCTAACTCTTTGCGACCCCATGGACTGTAGCACATCAAACTCCTCTGTCCATAGGATTCTCCAGGCAAGAATACTAGAGTGGATTGCCATGTGCTTCTCCAGGGGATCTTCCCAACCCAGGGATCAAACCAGCATCTCATGTGTCTCCTGCACTGCAGGCAGATTCTTTCCTGCTAAGCCACCAAGGAAGCCCCAGCTGAGTCCTCTGAGTGAGTGATAGTTGCTCAGTCGTGTCTGACTCTTTGTGACCCCATGGACTGTAGCCTACCAGGCTCCTTTGTCTGGCAACCCACTGGAGTGGGTTGCCATTTCCTCCTCCAGGGGATCTTCCTGACTCAAGGATTGAACCTACATCTCCTGCATTAGCAGGAGGATTCTTTATCATTATCATCACCTGGGAAGCCCTGTAATAGTATGGTTTAAGTGTATTTGTTTTAGACTCTGTATTATAATTCAATGCTGTGTTATTTATTTTCTTCTTCAGAGTGTTCCAGACTTGGTCATTGGGAGTTCTTTCAAGTTGGCTTTGTGTTCTTTCAAGATGCTTCTTTGAAAAAAAATTTTAACTCTATATTCTTTACTTGAATACTATAAGCTGCAGTCCATGGGGTGGCTAAGAGTCGGACATGACTGAGCGACTTCCCTTTCACTTTTCACTTTCATGCATTGGAGAAGGAAATGTTAACCCACTCTAGTGTTCTTGCCTGGAGAATCCCAGGGACAGAGGAGCCTGGTGTGCTGCTGTCTATGGGGTCGCACAGAGTCGGAAACGACTGAAGCGACTTAGTAGCAGCAGCAGTTTTGACCTACTAATTTGATTTACTTACTTATTTGTTTACTTTTAAAATAACTTTTATTGGAGTATAGTTGCTTTACAATGTTATGTTAGTTTCTGCTCTTACAGCAAAGTGCATCAGCCATATGTGTACACATATCCCCTCTTTTTGATATGCTTCTATCTTTCTTCCACGCTTTGTTCCTTCCCTCCCTCTCTCCCTTTCTCTTTTACTTTCTCTCTCTCTCTTCCCCCTTCCTCTTTCTTCCTTTTTTTTTCTTTATAAAACATTTAGCACTTTCTTGTCTTCTGCCAAGAAGGCAGAGATATTACTTTACCAACAAAGGTCCATCTAGTCAAAGCTACGGTTTTTCCAGTAGCAGTCTATGAATGTGAGAGTTGGACCATAAAGAAAGCTGAGCACCAAAGAATTGATGCCTTTGAACTGTGGCATTGGAGAAGACTCTTGAGAGTCCTTTGGACTGCAAGAAGATCAAACCAGTCTATCCTAAAGGAAATCAGTCCTGAATATTCATTGGAAGGACTGATGCTGAAGCTGAAACTCCAATACTTTGGCCACCTGATGTGAAGAACTGACTCATTGGAAAAGACCCTGATGCTGAGAAAGATTAAAGGCAAGAGGAGAAGGGGACGACAGAGGCTGAGATGGTTGGATGGCATCACTGCTTCAATGGACATGAGTTTGAGCAAGTTCTGGGAGTTGGTGATGAACAGGGAAGCCTGGGGTGCTATAGTCCATGGAGTCGCAAACAGTCAGACAGGACTGAGCAACTGAACTGAGCTGAAGTGCCTTTGGCCACTCCCCTATACTCCAAGTTTATCCTGCATTTTCTCTACCCAGCCCTGTAGCAGGCAGGTCTCCAAGAAGCCCTAGTTTTTTAAACTGAAGAACGGCACATAGAAAGCAACTCTCAGTACTGAGCGTGCTCCTTGCTGTTGCAGTACCACTGCTTCTAGACCACCTCAGCTGTCTAAGCTAGATAAGTACATGTACGTATATTAACCCATATGTGCACACATATCTGTATCCGTCTGTTTATGTGTGTATGCATCCATGGAGGTGTATACATGTAAACATGAGGTAATACTGATGTCTCTGGCGTGAATCCAGGATCACAGGATTCACTCTGTTTTCCTCTGCCCCGTACTTATTCGACACCTCTTTCTCTGACAGTCATCTCCCATTATCTAAAAATCTGTTTACTTATTTGTTCAGCTCTTAGCTTCATTTCAAGTCTCCCAAATCCTTCAGTCTCTATTGGAATCCTGTGTATCATCTCACAGCACACCATTCACATTTAGCACAGAGTGACTATGTGTCTGATGTCTACTGTGTCTGCCATGGAGAGTTGCCCTTAAGGCAGGACCATGCTGCCTTGGTCTCCACTGTGCACTGTGCAGAGATTTACTGCATACATGAAAGAGAGAAGTAAGAAGACTAACTAAAGTGACAGCTGCTTTCACACAGGCCCTTCCATGCAGTCCTCATTTGTACTACTGTTGCATTAGACAGATGGAAGGTGTCTCTGTCCACTTTCCAACACTCGGTTGCTTCCCCCAGTTTTATCATCTTCATAGCCACTACTATTATCTGCCATCATCTTGACTGTCTTTTGTCTCCCCTCCTAGACAATAAGCTCCACAGGGGTTGGACTGTCATGCTGAGTGAAGTAATTCAGAAAAAGGAAGACAAATATTGTATATTAATGCATACATGGACTCTGAAAAAAAAAAAAAAAAACTAGTATGGATGATAATATTTACAAAGCAGAACTAGAGACACAGACATAGGGAACAAATTTATGGATGCCAAAGGGGAGGGGGATGGGATGAATTAGGAGATTGGGATTAACACATATACACTAACGATACTGTGTATAAAACGGGTAACTCGTGAGAATCTGTGGTATAGACAGGGAATAGCAGAGAGACGTCTATGGTCTAGCACAGAGTACCACTATTCAATGCTCCGTGGTGACCAAAATGAGAAGGAAATCCAAGAAAGAGGGGATACATATAAAGACGTAGCTGATTCACTTTGCTGTACAGCAGGAACTAACATGAAAATGTAAAGCAACTCTGCTCCAATAAAAAACTTTTTATAAAAAGCTCCACAGGGACAGAGAACTTACCTGTCTTATTCACCTCCATATCCTAGAACAGTATATAACCCAAAGCAGGTATTGGATAAAAGTTCATGGAATATTGAAGAAACTGCACTATTAATAGTAAATAGCAAATTTATTAACATTATCTGTTCAGTTCAGTTCAGTTTAGTCACTCAGTCATTTCCGACTCTTTGCCCAACTCTTTGCAACCCCGTGGACTGCAGCATGCCAGGCCTCCCTGTCCATCACCAACTCCCAGAGTTCACTCAAACTCATGTCCCTTGAGTCAAAGATGCCATCCAACCATCTCATCCTCTGTCATCCCCTTATCCTCATTGTTCTACATTATATCAACAGCAATATTAACCAGATGTGTGATTAGTATTGTTATTTTTTAAATGTTTTTGGAACTTACATAGGTAGACACTAAAAAATAACTTTAAAGAAAGAAAGAAAGAAAAGAAAAGAAAGAGGTTAGGCTTCAATAAGTAAACAAATTTTAACAGGAAACTAGGTTGTGGAGATCAAAGGTGGAGTCATTTATAGCCTGGTTGGGGTTTTCTGATGCTTTTCTCCAAGGCTTCTCATGTTTATTTGCATCGTATTGTCTGTATCATCTGCACAAACTGCTGGTTTATGCTCTTTCTGATTTCTCTTCCATCATCCATCTTTCCCTCCTACAAAACTGATGAAAACTTATGAAAAAATATAAATCATTTTGAACCATGGTGTGGGGCCGCAAGGAGATCAAACTAGTCAATCCCAAAGGAAATCCGTCCTGCATGTTCATTGGAGGACTGATGCTGAAGCTGAAACTCCAATACTTTGGCCACCTGATGTGAAGAACTGACTCATTGGAAAAGACCCTGATGCTGGGAAAGATTGAAAGTGGGAGGAAAAGGGGACGACAGAGGCTGAGATAGTTGGATGGTATCACCGACTCAATGGACATGAGTTTGAGCAAGCTCTGGGAGTTCATTGAAGTAAAAAGGTTATAGGCAAGTTTGCATGCTTCCCAGGTGGTGCTAGTGATAAAAGAGCTCGCCTGCCAGTGCAGAAGTCATTAGAGATGCAGGTTCAGTCCTTAGGTCAGAAAGATCCCGTGGAGAAGGGCATGACAACCCACTCCATTATTCTTGCCTGGAGAATCCCATTGAGACAGGAGCCTGGCAGGCTACAGTCCATAGGGTCACAAAGAGTTGGACCCAACTTAAACAGGAAGGTTTGCAGAATTCTGCTGTCAATAACTCCAGTCTTTGGTCCTCAGCCCAAGTCTTCTTTCTCTGTTTCAATTCATTTATCTATAAATGGCCTCACTTTTAGAACTGAAGCCTATTAATTTGGACATTCTTGAATCCACTTCAAGATACTCGGGAAACGCCCGGGGTTATTGTTGCTTTATTATCATTGGAAGAAATTAGTTCCTGCTCTGGGGGTGCACAACCTCGGCCACGTATTAGAATCACCTGAAATACTCATTAAAATACAGGTTTCTCAGTTCTCCTGAGCCCCACTCTGCAGATATTTGTTCAGTGAGGTAAAAGGCTATGGAGATTCTTCTTTGCTTGGCAAAGTGAAAGTGAAAGTTGTTCAGTCGTGTCCGACTCTTTGCGACCCCATGGACTATGCACTCCATGGAATTCTCTAGGCCAGAATACCGGAGCGAGTAGCCTCTCCCCTTCTCCAGGGGATCTTTCCAACCCAGGGATGGAACCAAGGTCTCCCATATTACAGGAGGATTCTTTACCAGCTGAGTCAAAAGGGAAGCCCTCTTTTCTTGGCAAGGGGAGCCCTTTCTTGCTAAGGGGTCTCTCTAGGCACAGAGTAATGGGGGAGGGATGATACACACAAACTAAACCTTTAAACCTTTCTTCCCTTCTGATGTGGTTATTCTCAGGTTTTTTGCTTTACTCTGTTGCTAAGTTTCTTAAGTGGATTCCAGAGCTCTCCTGAGAGTTGTTTTTGCTCATTGATATTTGTAGGGGGATGGAGACTGAGGTGGGGAAGGCAATGGCACCCTACCCCAGTACTCTTGCCTGGAAAATCCCATGGACGGAGGAGCCTGATAGGCTCGTCCGTGGGGTCGCTAAGAGTCAGACACGACTGAGCGACTTCCCTTTCACTTTTCACTTTCATGCATTGGAGAAGGAAATGGCAACCCACTCCAGTGTTCTTGCCTGAAGAATCCCAGGGACAGAGGAGCCTAGTGGGCTGCCGTCTATGGGGTCGCACAGAGTCGGACACGACTGAAGCGACTTAGCAGCAGCAGCAGCAGGAGGCTGAGGTCTCCCATGCCACCATCTTTGTCTGTGTCTAGTAAATTTGAATTGTTCTTTAAACATTGTATAAGATGCAGTGCAGAAACTTTGGATTTAGTAATATTCTTCTAAAGAGTCTTACTTTGTTTGTTTTAGTAACCAATTAACTAGATACAGATTCAAGTCAATCAGTTCAGTCCCTCAGTTGTGTCCAACTCTTCACAACCACGTGAACTGCAGCATGCCAGGCTTCCCTGTCCATCACTACCTCCCGGAACTTGCTCAAAATCACGTCCACTCTACTTGAGGAGTGTGGGCAGTAGTTGAGGCATGCAGTCTTCTTCCTAGCTGTGACTCTAGGGCTTAGTTGCCCTGCAGTATGTGGGATCTTAGTTCACTGAACAGAGATTGAACCCACATCCCCTGCATTGCGAGGTGGATTCTTAACCACTGGATCACCAGGGGAAGTCTCTGGACAAAGTATTATAATATAATATTAGTGTAAACAAGTTTGTAATGGCACTGTTTAAACAAGACAATCTATTTTCCAAAATTGGAATTCTGCTTATTCAAACCTTTAATCAATTAACTTTTTTCCTCTTTTTATTTTTTATTATTTATGTTAGCAAAGTAAGTTTTAAATATTCTTGTTAAATAAAGAGAAGTCAAATTTACTTTTTACCCTGACCCACAGGAAGAAATGTAAGGCTTTCCAGTTGGTGCTAGTGGTAAAAAAATAAAACACCTGTCTGTCAATGCAGGAGATGTAAGAGACTTGGGTGTAATCCCTGGGTCAAGAAGATCCCCTGGAATAGGAAATGGCAACCCACTCCAGTGTTCTTGCCTGGAGAATCCCACTGACAGAGCAGTCTGGTGGGCTACAGTCCATGGGGTCTCAGAGTCGGACATGACTGAAGCAACTTAGCATGCATGCTCAGGAAGAAACGCATTTTACATTGCGTTCCATTACACAGTACAAATATACATATGTGAGCATGTACATAAGCCATAGAAAAATGCATAATTAATATGATAAATTAAAAGTAACTAATATTAAATATGATGTTGATATGATAAACTATCAAATATCAAATAAAATATAGAACTAGCTAAAAATTAAGCAATATAAGAAGAATAGTCCAATAAAGACCCATAGGAGCTCAGCTTGGTGCTCTGTGATGACCTAGACGGGTGGGATGGGAGTGGGTGGGAGGGGGCTCAGGTGGGAGGGGATATGTGTATACATATGACTGATTCACATTGTCAGACAGTAGAAACTAATGCAACATTGTAAAGCAACTGTCCTCCAAAAAAGTAATTGGAAATGGAAAATTACAACAACAAAAAAGCCTTAGAGCCATATCAAGATGTTTTTTTAAAAAAAACATTATTAAAACAAAAAAGAACATAAATATTGACTTTGTGACCCACTAATGAGATGCAGTCTGTGATTTGGAAAACACTGAACTAACTAACCAGTTGTTTGTTACTTGGAGATATTTCAAGGATTTGAAAAATAACAAAAGTGAACTTTTTTTTTAAATCCAAAATTTAGAAAATGGTTCCTAATTATGAGGTGCTGGTGGGTTTATGAAACTGCCTTAGCACTTCAGATAAAAAGAAACATCCTAGCTACAGGGTTCGACTGCCAACAGGAATATTAACTTACTCATGCTAAAGCCTCCCTCAGACTTCTCCCGTTTCCCACCCAAATTTCGTTGCTCCTTGGTGCACTCCTCTCAGTGTGGACTCAGGGTTCTTGGGTATTCTTTACTCTGAAAGGGCCAGAGTAGAACAGCCTCTGACCACACATTTTCACCTTGTACGCTGTAATGAATGATTTCGTTGTTGCTCAGTAGCTCAGTTGTATCTGACTTTTTGCAACCCCATGGACTACAAACACACCAGACTCCCCTGTCTTTCCCTGTCTCCTGGTGTTTGCTCAGACTCATATCCATTGAGTTGATGATGCCATCCAGCCATCTCATCCTCTGTCACAGCCTTCTCCTTCTCCCCTCAATCTTTCCCAGCATCAGGGTCTTTTCCAATGAGTAGGCTCTTTGAGAGAAGGCGATGGCACCCCACTCCAGTTCTCTTGCCTGGAAAATCCCGTGGATGGAGGAGCCTGGTAGGCTGCAATCCATGGGGTTGCGAAGAGTTGGACACGACTGAGCTACTTCACTTTCTCTTTTCACTTTCATGCATTGGAGAAGGAAATGACAACCCACTCCAGTGTTCTTGCCTGGAGAATCCCAGGGACAGGGGAGCCTGGTGGGCTGCTGTCTATGGGGTCGCACAGAGTCGGACACGACTGAAGTGACTTAGCAGCAGCAGGCTCTTTGAATCAGGTAGCTGAAGTATTACAATGGGTATTCTTTATTGATGATCCTTGCACTGGGCCTTTTCTCATTTGCAATATTTCTGTAAGACAGGTAACAATAGCTCTTCTGATGTCACCTACTTCCTCTAGAACTCACCTTAAATTCTATCTATTCTGCAAAGTCCTCATCAAACAAAATCTATCCAAACTGACCACTCTGGTCACAAGCTTTGTCTTTTCACTTCCCATCCAAACACTATTTTGTGCTCCTAAAGGCTGTTAACACGTCATCGGCCTGTTCGCCTTTGGTTTTTCTATCTGCCCTTATGTTGTAAAGTTCATGGAATCATGAATATTAACTTCACTTTACAAAACAGTATCAGAAATGCTGATAGTGATGAGAATACATTCAATTCAAGTCCAATACCTTGGGACTGCCCTGACCCCCGCCCCCCACCATCTTATAAAGACACTATAAACAGAAAACTTGAATTATTTTAGACTAGAGGAAAGGTGAAAAGAATGAAGCATTCTTTATTATCTGAATTAAAAACAAATAAGAAAGAAAACTTGATTTGTTTTATATACTTGATTTCTTTTATATACAAATAATAGGGCCTTCCTGATGGCATAGCCGTAAAGAATCCGCCTGCAATGCAGGACACGTAAGTTTGAGTCCTTGGTTGGGAATATGGCTGGTGAAGGAAATGTCAACCCACTCCAGTATTCTGGCCTGGAAATCCCATGACAGAGGAGTCTTGCAGGCTACAGTCCATGGGGTGACAAAGATCTGGACACAACTTGCAACTAAACAAAACCAAAAATACAAATAATAACAAAAACCAGGTTTCAAAATTGGTGTTGAATATATAATAGATTCCAAGGGACCTGTTTTCACAAACATAAATGCTATAAACCTGGCATTTCACATCTGATTCTAAACCAATGTTAAATGCCAGTTTTATATAAATAATGATGGAAACAGCTAACTTTTTGTCAGATATGTGCTGTGGATTGCATCATTTGAGCCTACCTACAGTGCATTCAAATTTTGCCCACTTACAGAGGTCACACAAATGTCAGGAAGTGACCGGTCCAGAGAGGCACACCTAATAAATGTTGGGACACAGACTTTAATTTCAGATCCCTTAATCTCACTTCCCAGAACCTCATTAATTTTACTAACTTACTTGAAATCCCTGTCAAAATAAATGTAATTCAAAACCTTTGTCCAAATCTTTACGAATTTTGAGTGATCAGAACTGGAGAAATACTACCATCCCTGCCTAGGCGCATTGGAAATGAATGAACCGCTAGAAACGGCTCCATTGTTTCAGGCTCTGAAAACAATTCTCCTGTGAACCTTTATTTTCAGCTTTTATAAATCTTAGCAGATCAGTTCTCCAGGGATGCAGCATACTCCCACCTCACTTTGACTCAGAAGAGAGTCATTTTGGAAAGTTTTGGCCAAAACGGAGGTGCCCTTTGTGAGTTACAGGGCTGAGAAAAATTAACGTGTTTTGCTTTGCTTGTTTTGTTTTTAAAAAGTCAAGACCTTTTTTCCTCAGCTCCCCATAAGTCACAAATAGCTTTTCTTTCAAAGTTCAATCTTGTCAGGCTGTTAATCCTCCATGAGGAAAAAAATGCATGTGATAGGTTTGGAAAGGTTTTGCTTTCAAAGAAGGAAGTTATTAACTTTTACATTCCTGGTTGGTGCTTTCTTGGTTCTGGAAGTCTCTTGGGGGCTCAATATCCAGGGAGATGTGAGATTGAGGCAAGTGAGCAAACCTTTTCCTCTGTTACCCTTTATTCTAACTCTGCACTTTCTCTATGAGAAGGAAAGGAAAGTGAAAAACTGAAAATGCTGGTTGCTCAGTCGTGTCCAACTCTTTTGTGATCCCATGGACTATAGCCCCCCAGGCGCCTCTGTCCATGGGATTCTCCAGACAAGAATAACTAGAGTGGGTTGCCATTTCCTTCTCCAGAGGATCTTCCCAATTTAGGGACTGAACCTGTCTCCTGCACTGCAGGTGGATTCTTTACCATCTGAGCCACCTGGAAAAGCCACCAGGGAAGGTGTGCTGTTAAAAAAAAAAAAAAAAAGAAAGAAAGAAAAAAAGTCATCATAGAGCACAGGACAGGATGGAAAAAGGAGCAAAGTTCCAACAGGACAGTCAGCATCTACCAGCCTCTGAGGGCAGGAGGCAGCCTAGTCTGGAGAGTGAGGAGTGGGGATCTCAGCGTCTGAGCTCAGACTCACTAGCTCACAGAGGAACACTGTTCATGCAGGTTGAAGAATGAAATGTAGACCGCAAATATTCTTGGGCATATCAGTAAGTCAATAGTACCTTTCAGATTCATTGCATGCGTGCTAAGTTACTTCAGTCATCATTCACCAGTAAACTGGATTTCCCAAGGCAGCTTTGGAAAGAGGGTAGAAATAGTATGGGAGTTTCATTTTATTTACTTATTCATTTGATGTGGACCAGTTTTTAAGTTTTTATTGAACTTGTTACAGTATTATGTCGGTTTTATGTTTTGGTTTTTTGGCAGCAAGATATGTGGGATCTTGGCTCCCTGACCAGGGATCACACCCACAGCCTCTGCATTGTGAGGCAAAGTCTTAACCCCTGGACTGCCAGGGAAGTCCCTAGAATGGGGATCTTAAATCAAATGATCTGACCGAATCCCAGCTCTGGTTTACACAAGTAGATGTTCCTGAACTGGTTGGTATTTCCTCACTTAGAAAACATGGATAGTTTGAGATTAGTCATTGCAAAATATATATAGGATGGATAAATCACAAGGTCCTACTGTACAGCGCAGGGAACTATATTCAATACCCTGTGATGAACTATAATGGAAAATAGTATGAAAAGGAATGTACTTATATGTATAACTGAATCATTTTGTTGTACAGCAGAAATTAACACAACACTGTAAACCAACTATACTTCAATAAAACAAATGTTTAAAAAAAATTTTAAATAAAATGAGAATAATAATCCCCACTTCTTCAGGTGTTTATGGAAAGAGTAATAACTGATATTTCTCTAGTGCTTACTGTATACCAAGCACTGGGTTTTATGTGAGTTTCTTATTTAATGCTCTCAGAAGGCACACACTGTTATTATCTTCATTTTCCAGATGAGGAAGCTGAGGTTTACAGAGATTAGAAACTCCTGGCTGAGAGAGCAGAGAGGGTCCGCCAGGTAGTATAGCTCAGAGCCCATTCACTTAGCCATAGGCCACGCTGCCTCCTAAGGTAAGGGGTGTCGCAGCATTTTGTCACTTCTAAAGAGTGGCACAAATGTGGTTATTTGTATTGTCTTTATCAATATGTGGCATCCTGAGTGTTATTCTAGGCTCTCCAAATGGCCTTAAAATAACTCAGGAGAGAGGGAAGAGCCGTGAACCCCTGGCAGGTGAGTTTGGGTACTAAAGTCGTTCTCAGACGTTAGCAAGCTTCAGATCACCTGGAGGGGTTCCTGAAACACAGAGGGCTGGCCCAAAGCCCGGAGTTTCTGCTTCAGTAGGCTTTCGTCAGGGCCCGAGAATTTGCCTGTCTCACAAGCTCCCAGATGGAGCTGGCGTTGCTGGCCTGGAGCCCACCTTAAAAACCCCTGGTGAACGGTTGAAAGCCGTCTTGGAGCTGGAAGTTAGTTTCACGCCTCGCTGATGGAGCAAGTTTGCTGTCTCAGCCTTCTCAACCACAAAATGTGAATAATACTAGTACCTGCATTGTAGACTTTCTATGAAGATAAAATCAGGATAGCGCACAGTATAACACTTGCCTTGGACTCAGCCCCGCATCACAGGAAGCACTGTGATGGCCGTTGTGTATGCAGACGCCATGCTCAGCAGCTCCGTGTCCTTGGAGGAACTTTACCACCAAATCCTGCGAGAGTTAAATTAGACCATCAACACTTTATGTCTTTTAAAGTTCTGCAATTTCATTTTTTACTGAAAGGGGGATGAAGTCATACTAGCATGTTGTGTCTGTCAGGGTCCCAACAGGAAACAGATGGTACACTCAAAATAGGAAAATTCCAGGAGGGATTATTTACAAAGGGGCTGTTTATAACATGCGGGTGTTGGGGAACCACAAGGGATAGTAGAGTAACCTGGGGCTTACTAGCAGCTAAGTTTCTATCTTTGCTAGGCCCGAAGGAATGAGAGGGGAAGAAACAGTGAGAAAGAGTTCCTCAGTCATCTCTGATCAAGAAACACAGCAGTTAATATTGACTACCTGAGAGGAAGTGAGCCCAAGGGATTGACACTCACTCTCCCTGCCTCCTTCTGTCTCTCCAAGGCTCCCCAATAACAGCCAAGTTGACTGTGTTCTGTCCAACAGAGACCAAACCCAAGCGGGCGTCAGAGAGCGTGGGAAATGGGATAAATCCACCGGATGTGTTGACCTGAGTTCTATCAATTGCTTTTACTCCAGCTCTCCCCATTTTACAGATGGGGAAACAGAATCAAGCTAGTCTAAGTTATTTGCCCAAGGCCGTACTGTTTCAACAACTACTGTATTCAAAAAACTACAATAGAGGAAACCTCTGGAGAGAAATATCAGAAACTGAGATGCTTCTTCTTGGTTAGGATCAAAAATAAATACTGTAAAGGGTGAGTATGATAGAGTTGTCATGAATAACAGAAATTGAGATACTTACTCGTGGTTGAATAACAGAAATTGAGATACTCATTCTGGCATGCTGCAGTACATGGGGTCGCAAAGAGTTGGACACGACTGGGTGACTGAACAACAGCAATTGTTGGTTAGTATAAAAAAGTAAATACTGTAAAGGGTGAATATGATAGAGTTATCAGAGCTAGGGCCTCCATGACCTCATCTGTCTTGTTAAGTTTAGAAATAAAAATAAAAAGAAACAACCTTATCTGTACATTGAGATTGTAAGTTGGTAAAATATGCATGTAGCAATTGATAACATAGGCTATAATACAACACGAGGATGATGGATGATTTTCTTTTTATTTTCTCCTTTTTCTGACATTTTGGAATATGGCCAGATTGAACTTACATCTTTTTAGCATAAAAGTAATCAAATAAAATTTTAAAAAATAAAGTACAATGAAGGGTGAACCAGACAATCTCCAAGTTCCCTTGAATGTTTTATGAGCCTACAATCTCCATGTCAATCTCTTTATTTCTCCTCTTTTAATATTCAGCGATCCTACAAATATGAATAAAGGTCTGGAGAATCCATGTCAAGCCTGCAGACCTCATGCTTTATGAAAACTGGGGTGATGGAGGTGAAAGGAGAGAAGTAGCTCAAAATTGCCACCAAGTTCGCTGAAGCAGAAACGGTTGTTTTTACCCTCTGGTTACATCTGATCCATCTTCTGTAACATTTCCATGACTTTTGGAAAGGTCATAGGGATTTAAAAGAGGGCTGGGCAAAACCAGTATGGAAAGATGTCTGCTTTTGAGAGCTCTCTGGTGGAAGTCGCCACTAGAGCTCAATTCTCAAAAGGAGAGTTGTGTCTCAGAATGGATATATTTCTTGGTACGTGGGCATTGATGGCAATGGGGAAATAACCTGGGAAGTGAGAGTATGGTATCTCAAAGATGCCCCTGAAGAAGCCGCAGGTCTCCTCCAGGCTGTGGATCATCTTCCTTGGGTGTCTCCCTACAGGTGGGGCATGGAAAGCCACCTCCAGTGCCTCTCCCATGAAACAAAATTGCTCCATAAAGATGACATAGAAGGTCAAGTTTCTGGATTTCTGATTGTGATGCCAAGTTTCATTGTTACAAATATGGGAGGCCAAGACAAGACCACCAGTTCTTAATACAACCACAATACCTTCTTCCTTACCTTCTCCCATGTCTGCTATCCATGTCTAAAATGGTTTAGCTCTATTCCAAGCAGAGAGATTATCTAATCTGGCAAGTCAGAGAGGGGTAAATAGATAAAGAAGCTAATAAATATTAAACTTCAGTGCTCCTCATTTGTAAGATCCCATTCCTAGTTCCTAAAACTGATTTTATGACTGGAATTTTGCATTCTTTTTAAAGAGAGTCCTCCAAATGTATACATTTCAGATGTTGTAAAACCTAGACTCGCCTTGTGTGTAAACATAAAGACTTTGGATTATTCCAGGCTCTAGAATTCACCTGCGTTTAAATTACAAAAGCCCAGGCTATGTTTTCCTCCACTCACTACCTCCCAGCTAGTTAGTAACTAGATACATAAGAGGAACCTGGTGCCTGAACAGGTTAGAGCTGAAGAGTGTCCACACCAACAAACTGTACTTCAACACTGAAGTGGGAAATAGGTTCAGAAGGAGGGACAAAGTGATGGGACAGAGTGAGGATGGAGCAGAGCTGTGCGCAGGGATGGAGTCCTGCAGGGTGGTTAGGAAAGCGGGCTAGACTTCCCTGGGGGTCCAGTGGTTGAGAGTCTACGTTGCAGTGCGAGGTACGGCTGTTTGATCCCTGGTCCAGGAAGATCAGACGTGCTATGGAGCAACGAAGCCTGTGACCACGACTACTGAGCCTGCGCTCCAGAGCCCACGACCCACAACTGCTCAAGCCCGAGAGCCGCAACTACTGAAGCCCCTGCACCCTAGAACCCATGCTCTGCAACAAGAGAAGCCACTGAAATGAGAAACCCACACATTGCAACTAGAGAGTAGCCCCTGCTTGCCGAAACTAGAGAAAGCCTCCATGCACCTATTAAGACCCAATACAGACAAAAATAGATATTTTTTAAAAAAGAAAATGGGCTTTGGACATCCAAGGGCTTTTCTTCCTACTAAATCTGCAATGTTGAGCCTCAATTTCCACATGTATGAAATAAGAATGCCAATGCCTGTCCCTTGAGGTTTCTATGAAAACAGAACCGAATAATACCTTTAAAATGTCCAGTGTGATTTCTGGTCCATCCTAATTGCTTTTTAGACAGTAGTTACTTCCTTTCCACTAAACCAGAAAAAAAAAAAAGATAATTGTGTCATCTCAGTGAAATGTGATGTACCATGCAAAGGTTTACTTAGCATCTCATGTTATTCCTTTGCACCAATCTTCTCATGACTTTTAACAGTACATCATCATAACTATTATAATATTAAAACTATTTTATAAGTGGGGAAATACACCATGGGATTAATGGAAAATGACTTGTTCAAGCCAGCACAACAATGAATTATAAAACAAGAATTGCAAAATATTCCTCAGGAGTCCCAATAGTTTCCAGTGTCAATAAAATTTATTTCAATTTATATCTATTGAGCACTTGCTAGATATAAGCATTTTGCTTGATACTATAAGGGAGTCAAAGAGCAAAGGGATTCTCTGCTATATAAAAGCTTATAATAGGACTCCCCTGGTGGTACAGTGGGTGGGAATCTGCCTGCTAATGCAGGAGACACAGGTCCAGTCCCTGGTCTGGAAAGACTGCACATGCCATGGAGCCTGGGTGCCACAACTTCTGAGCCCGGGAGCCGCAGCTACTGAAGCCCACACGTGGTGGAGCCTGTGCTTCACAACAAGAGAACCCACCACAAATAGAGAATGCCCTCCCAGCAACAAAGACCCAGGGCAACCAAAAATAAAAAATAAAGAACCAATTTTAAGAAAGATGAAATGCAGACTATAAGACTAACAAGAACTTTATTTCTTTTAAAAAAAAGAAAGTTTATAATAAACCAGAGTAAATTTCCCAAAATGAATTGTTTTCATGGAATACTAGTTAGTAGTTGTGATATGAAAAACCTGTTCTATGGACAAATCAATTTCATAGGCTTCGGGTTAAGTGGGTTTCTTGACTTCTCAGAACCTTTATAAAGCTGATTTTCTACACAAAGCTCTTGGAGGAAAAAAGTAGTCTGCAACACTTTCTAAAATTACTTAGCCATAGAATTCTTTACTTCTGTCAAGAGTCATGGGTCTAGTGTTCCTGGAAGATAAAGATGGGAATCATGGATTAGAAAATTAGACACCTGCAATTAATACAGAAGTGACTCTAAGATAGACTAAGTGACTTCAAAAGTTATAAAAGCTAGAGAGAGAGGTGTCCTAGTTAGTGACATGAAACTAGACAGGCTTTCAGGCGAGGTTTGGTTCGTGATGGTCCTTAGGGGCTGGATCAAATGTTGTATGAAGGACACACAGAGAAGAGAATCCTAGGTGATAAGACTAGAACAAACTCAGAAACAAGTGAGGTCAAAAGTGTGGAATGTGGATTTGCTTCATTGACTTAGCTCATCAAGTGTTATGCAAGGGACACAGTCAGAGAGATTAGGAGGAGGTAGCACAAAAACCACAGCAAAGAGTCCTTGGAAGTGATGGAGCTGGGATGGAGCTGTACTCCCAGAATAATATTCTGGCAAAATGTGAAGCCTGCCTTGGAATGGGGGAAAGGAAAGAGGTAGGGAGACCAGGCAAAGGTTATCTCATTAATTTCAGCAAGAAGCAGTATGTTCTGAACTAAGGAGACAAAGACTAAAAGGCTCAAACATTTGAGATAAAATCAGGGTGATTTGACAGCTTTTGTATGTTTCACCATATTGAGTGACATCTCTTCATAGTCTTAAATGGTCAAGTTGCATACATTGAGTTTACAAGACTGAACTCAGCTTCTGTAATTCTCAGCGTGGTGTGAACTGTGAGAACATGGGTGAGTTGCTAATGGACAGGTATGTAAATTCTCACAACAGAAAACTTGGCCGGCAGGAACAGCGACACCGGATGTCCAGATAATGACAAACTATTCTAATCTCCTAAAAGGTGATCACTGGGTGAAACTGACTAGGACACAGAGCTGAAAGCCAATGTGCATTTCTTTTCCTTGACCCATATGGCTGCCAGTATCCACTCACTTAGAATTCGATGTTCTGAAAACTTGAAACCATGTTTAAAATTGCTCCCCACACAGTCCACAAACAGGCCTCCAGAGCAATTGAAGTCCAGGGCCTCTGCTATCTTGCAGACTAACTGGCCAATGCATAGCATGTGATGTTGTAAGTTTATTGCTCAGAGAGGAACAGGTTCTCTAGGTCTCCCGGCCTGTATCCACCTCAGGAAGGGTGCCGACCCACCGCCATCTCTGGTGAACACCTGTGCACAGAGCCTGTGTTCTGCCATCTGATGGAGACCTTTGCCATCCCATGCTGTGAAAGGCAGGTATTTGCCTCCTTAACTGTTGGAGATTAAAATTTGCAAATCAGAAAATAAAAACACTTCCCCCAGACAATGACGGCCAATCAAATCACAGGTTTGGGGAAGAAAGATGAAGACAACATCCCCCATCTCTGAGTGAGTGAACCACCCTCCCCTCTGTTAATTTGGCCACACGTGTATCTGTGCTTCCTTCAGGGCTGTGAGGTCTCCAGTTACGTCTCCCAGGGAACCCAGAGCACCTGTCCTCAGTGAACTGGTGGTATTCAAATTCTCATTTAGTCCAAAAATCTATCATTTACTGTCCCTGTGCAAAAAAAAAAAAAAAAAAACTGTGCTAGGCAGAGTGAGAGAAATTCAAGTGTTTGAGACCTTATCCCAATGAGAAAGATCAAGGAAGTGATCTTTGAGCTGCATTTGAAGATCAGGAAGGATTGGAACAGGTAAAGATGAAAAACAGGGCATTCTTTGGGAGATAAATAGTATTAGTAAGAAAATATTGGGCAAATAATTAAAAGCCCTTGGGGTCCAGTATAGTAAGCCAGACTGAAGGCACTGTAGAGCAATTATATGCAGTTTATGACTGAATTATGTGAATAGATGGATCTTGGATTATTTGCATGACTGATATAACAGTAATAACCCTTTTGTATTTTATGGAAAATGTGCATGATCTAAAAAGGCTTCAAAGAATTAACTTGGTTGCAGAACAATGTGCAAAATCCAATTAGAATTTAAAACACACACATACACACACAAATTCTAATTGTCCTAGAAAAGGAAAGAATTGATTTATCAGCAATTGTGCCTAATTAGACAAGTCCACCCGGCTGTCTGGCTACCCAGCTGGCAGACTCAATAATCTTTACACATCTACACTTGGCAAAAATGAGCTACAATTTATTTTATTTTTTAAGTCATTTATTGATTTCAACTCTCTTTTGGCTGCACTGCACAGTTCGTGAGATCTTAGTTCCCTGACCAGGAACCGAACCTGTATCTCTTGCAACAGAAGCACAGAGTCTTAATCACTGGATCACCAGGGAATTCCTTTCAGTTTATTTTAAATTCCCAGGTTTGTTTTGAATGTATGTATATGGCACCCCACTCCAGTACTCCTGCCTGGAAAATCCCACGGACAGAAGAGCCTGGTAGGCTGCAGTCCATGGGGTCGCTGAGGGTCAGACTCTACTGAGCAACTTCACTTTCACTTTTCACTTTCATGCATTGGAGAAGGAAATGGCAACCCACTCCAGTGTTCTTGCCTGGAGAATCCCAGGGACGGGGGAGCCTGGTGGGCTTCTGTCTCTGAGGTCGTACAGAGTCGGACACGACTGAAGCGACTTAGCAGCACCAGCAGCAGTATACCCCTTTGGGGGGAAGACAATGGCACCCCACCCCAGTACTTTTGCCTGGAAAATCCCATGGACGGAGGATCCTGGTAGGCTCCAGTCCATGGGGTCGCTAAGAGTCGGACACAACTGAGCGACTTCACTTTCACTTTTCACTTTCATGCATTGGAGAAGGAAATGGCAACCCACTCCAGTGTTCTTGCCTGGAGAATCCCAGGGATGGGGGAGCCTGGTGAGCTTCTGTCTATGGGGTCGCACAGAGTCGGACACGACTGAAGCGACTTAGCAGCAGCAGCAGCAGCATACCCCTTTGGATATAATGATATAAAATCCAAATGATAAATATCAGTTGTTTAATGTATACAGGGCTTCAGTCTAATAGCTGTTAAATGAAAAATTATTTGGCTATTGTTAAATCTTAATAAATGCTTTGAATAATAAATTGGCTTATACTAAGGGCTGGCTATTAGCTCTCATTCTTGCTATTATCTACTAATGTAGTACTTTAGATTTAATACAATATTTATCATTGTTTATTTTCACAGCTATTACTTTGACCTAATACTGCATTTTTGATCCTGCAGATTCTAAGAGCTCTTTTCTAATGCTAACAATGACTTCTGTCTTTTTCTAAACCTCTGATGACCTCCACCCAAACACAGCTGTGCCACTGGGTTCATTCAAGTGCCTTCCTACTCCAATGCACACTCTGCTTCCAGAATTTTCCAGACTCTTGTCTTTCTGGGTCATGGCTTTGACTGACTCTCCATTTCAATGAAGCTTTCGAGCTTACTGCAACCTATGACTCCTTGGGATTCTGGGCACCTGTTGAAGAGACCCTCCACAAGTGTGAATTCCTCTTTGGCCCTTTTATCATAACGTAGGGATGGAAGAGTACATTTAATGAGTAGGAATCGGAGCCATCACAGCAGAAGGAAGGGTCCATGGTGCCTGTGACATCAGCTCCAATGATGGCAGAGCCCCTGTACTCCACTGAAGCAACTTTCCCACTTGAACCCCTGGAACAGGTCTCGGTTCCTTTAAGAACCTCCAGAGAGAATTCAATAATTGTCTCTGTGGAAAGGATGAGTTCCTCCTAGTGCAGCGTGATAAATCACGGATAATAATAGCTCTTTCCAAAATAATCCTTAGGCAGAAGAAAAATCCAACTGAGAAGGTTGTTCAGAGTCAAAACGTGGGACCTGGATCTGCCTTTTATTTAGCTCCATAAATACAATGTGTTTCTTTTGTCACTGCTGTTGACATAATGTATTATTATTACTATTCAGCTATTATTCTCTTAATGCCTGTATCTTTCGTCTCTTTATTTCCTGCCAGGCCTTCGGTCAATGGGCTAACCGTCCACTTTTTAACCCATAGTTGCTTGCTGACCAGATTATCATTCTAAGCCTCTCCTCTTTCATTACCAAGAGTTAGGAGCATGCTTTCAGGAGATTTCTGGAAACAATATCCTAGTGTGAATGAAGAAGTAGATTCATGTTTCTAAATTGCCCTGATTTTTCACTCCATAGTGGTTGGAATCATTGGGTACAATTTTTTTGTGTGTTTTTTAGGCAAAGTCCCCATCATATTTGTTAAGTCATTTTCACAGGATAAGAAAAAAATTGAACTTTTTCTCTCTGGATGCAGAGACCCTCAGAGTGACTTCCAGCACTCTTCTGAGGATAGCTCATTGTGATGTCTCATCTCACGTGTCAACTTGCCTGGGATGAGGATGCCCAGACAGCTGGTGAGAGTTCTGGATGCACCTGGGAAGGTGTTTCAAGAAGAGATTAGCATTTGAATCAGTTTACCAGGTAAAGACCTGCCCTCCCCAGTGTGGGCATCATCCAGTCCACTGAGGGCCTGATAGAACAAAAACACAGTGGAAGGGTGAATTTCCTCTACCTCTTCCTGGGTTGGGATGACCATCTTCTTCTGCCCTTGAACACGGAGCTTTAGATTCTCAGGGCTTTGGATTTGGGGACTTGAGACCAGGGGTCCCTTGGTTCTAATGATACGACCAGATTTCCTCATTCTCCAGGTGCAGAAAACAGGTTGTGGGACTTCTCCGCCTCCATAACTAGGTGAGCCAATTTCTATAATAAATTTCTTCTTATAGTTACATATGTGATATTCAGTATTTTATATATTTATCTTATTGGTTCTGTTGTATAAAACATCACTATTTGTTATTGTTCAGTTGATAAGTCATGTCCAACTCTTTGTGACCCCATGTACGGCAGCACACCAGTCTCCTCTGTCCTCCACTACCTCCTGAGGTTTACTCAAACTCATCTCCATTGAGTCGGTGATGCCACACAACCATCTCATCCTCTGTCGTCCCCTTTTCCTCCTGCCTTCAATCTTTCCCAGCATCAGGGTCTTTTCAAATGAGTCAGCTCTTTGCATCAAGTGGCCAAAGTATTAGAGCTTGAGCTTCATGATCAGTCCTTCCAATGAATATTCAGGGTTGATTTCCTTTGGGATGGACTGGTTTGATCTCTTTGCAGTCCAAGGGATTCTCAAGAGTCTTCTCCAGCACCACACCTTGAAAGCATCAATTCTTTGGTGTTCAGTCTTCTTTATGGTCCAACTCTCACATCCATACATGACTACTGGAAAAACCATAGCTTTGACTATACAGATCATTGTTGGCAAAATGATGTCTCTGTTTTTTAATATTCTGACTATATCTAGGACATAGAGAAGCTTGTTCACTGCTTTACTTATAAGAACAGGTGTGTTTCTACTCTTGATGTGCTATCACAAATCACATAATTCTCCTTACAATTATGTGTTGAAATTATATATATATATATATATATATATATATATATATATATATATGGATGTGAGTCTGGGTGAACTCCGGGAGTTGGTGATGGACAGGGAGGCCTGGCATGCTGCAGTTCATGGGGTCGCAAAGAGTCGGACACGACTGAGCGACTGATCTGATCTGATCTGATATATTAGAGATATATATATAGGCTTCCCTGGTGGCTCAGTGGTAAAGAATATGCCTGCAAATGCAGGAGACATGAGTTTAATCCCTGGGTTGGGAAGATCCTCTGGAGAAGGAAATGGCAACCCACTCCAGTATTCTTGCCTGGAGAATCCCATGGACAGAGGAGCCTGGAGGGCTACAGTCCTTGGGGTCACAAAGAGTCAGACATGACTGAGCAACTAACATACACACACACACACATACATATAAATTCTACTGGTTTTGTTTCTCTCAAAAATCAATAATATACTCATTATCTTTGATAGGCTGGGACTGATTATAGTAACATTTAACTGGCAGGGATATGGAAGTTTTGCCAGAAGAATGTTCCAACAGAGTGACTCACCATGCAATACACATTAACGGCTATTAGTGGTGCCACACCTCTGCCTGGAAGAAGAGTCACCCTGTCCCAAAGACCCACGCACTCTCTATTCCCACATACCAGGTTTCCCCTGTTCTCTCAGATGCCAGAGCTGCCCACAGCTACCCATAGCTCAGCAAGCAGGTCCCATCACTAGAAACTTGAACTAAGTTTCTAAGACCCCAAGATATTATGTCACCTGAGAATTCATGCTTTGCTTCTTTTTGATTTATGGGACAAGCCAGATTCATAATTCTATTTTAAAATATCATAAGGCAGATTGTTTCATTTTCCTTCTTTAGAGCATAATTATTCCTAATTCCACAATTACTTTGCAAAGTGACAGTCTAGTGATTAAGAAGCACTAGCTTTTAGCAAATTTTTCTTATCACCAAACTCTATAAAAATTTAACTTCCTTCCCAAATTATGACGTTGTTGGGTAGTTTTTATTAGACAATTTTGGGACTTGAAAGTTTTTTGTGACTAGTTCTCTCATATTCCAGCACATATATAATTATAATTAATTGCTTCTCTGCACATTTCCTTTTTCTCTGGAAGGAAAGAAATAGTTTGGGGAAAAATAAGAACCGTAGGGAAAGCAGGGAGGGGCCGTTTCCTTTGTTAATTGTATGGGGCTGACTGTCTATCTGATATACAGTCAGCATTTCAAGAGTTTACCTTTTCAAGTTGTGCTTCTCGACAGCTGAAATGTGCTATGAGACACAGGCCAGGGTAAAAGGCCATGGCACCGCACGGCTTCAAACCAGCAGCCAGTCTACCCTGTCTCTCTTTCACACACGCACTTATGCTTGTTGTCATTATTTAACTGGTAAATCACGTCTGACTCTTTGTGATTCCATGGGACAGACTCCTCTGTCCATGGAATTCTCCAGGCAAGAATACTGGCGTGGGTTTCCCATTTCCTCCTGCAGAGGATCTTCCCACCCCAAGGATTGAACCCAAGTCTCCTACATCAGCAGGCGGATTCTTAACAGCTGAGCAAGCAGGGAAGCCCTCACACACATACATACACACTCACAAAACACAGACTGGGAATTGGACTCCCTCAGAGACTGTTATGCTGGATGATATGTGCTTTATAAGCATAAAAGTTGGTAAATCCATGTATGTCACCTTCTCTGAATCCCAAGTAAAATCTGAACTCCACATTGGCAAAAACCTAGGAAAACAAGGAACCTCGTCACTCAGGCACGTGTCTCCCAGGTGCCCCATCATTGATCATGCAGGCTCATAGTTCAGGAAATCAAGTGTCCTACAGGTCTGGGGAGCCTCACCCCAGTGTGAACCTTGGAATGAGGATGAGAGATAAGGCTCATGGCTATCAGAGGCATCAGAGTCATTAGTTTACACCCATTACAACTGAGTCAGCCTCTCTTCGGGGGCTTTGGCTGCAAGTTAAGAAAGGAACAATATGCCCTTTTATTCAACCACAGTGGAGGTTGATAGCAAAATAAATAAATAATAAGTAGCCTGGCCTTTGATGGAGTCCAGAAAGATAAATAATCTCTCCTACTTGGGTCTCTTAATTATCAATGAAGGGTCAATGAGGATCAATGAAGCCCAGCTAACCTTCCCTTCTGACCCCTCCTTCCCTTTATTTCTGACTCCTGCTTTCTGACTCTGGACAGGGGAATTGGAAGCAGCAAGCTGGATAATGAGCAGGAAGCAGATAGATCCTGAGACTATTTCCAGGAGGAAGTGCCAGAAAGAGCTTGTGAAACTTCCATTCTAGCAAGCCCAAGAGGTGGGAATAATAATAGCTTGCTGCTGTGTGTGTGTGCATGTGTGTGTATGTGAAAGGCGCTAAGTGCTTCCTAGACACAAGCTCATGCAGCTTCATGGCTCCCTGGTGAGGCTGGTGAAAAGCCCTGATGCCTACTTTGCATGCATTGAACATCCGCTCCGAAAGCAACTAGCCTGGGCTGAACCTCAAAGAACCTCGGTTAGAGAATGACATGGGGTGTGGGGTGCTCTCTTGCTGACCCCAGGAGAGGCCCGAGGGTTCGAATCTTCACTCTTAAGACTAGATCAAGACCAGCCCCACTGAGGAGCCATGGGATTCCAAGCACTGAGAGACTCGTTTTCCTTGATACACTGATTAGATCTGATTGATAAATACAGATTAAGTCCTTGCTGTGTGACTTGAATATTCTGAGAGCAATAGACATACTGTGGCAAATGGGAGATGGAGCCTTTCTTCTTGAGGATCTAACACTTCGAGGTCAGGAAATAAATCAATACACCTATGAAAGGAGGGCAATGTGGCCCATGGGGACAGCCAGGCAGCGACTACAAGTGCAGCTGAAATCTCCACATTTCGCATCTCAGGACATCCTAGATGAAAGGTGTTGTGGCCCTTTCGGCAATGCTACAGATACACCATTTGGGATGTGTGGGTCCCTCTAGAAAACATGACCTCAACTGAAGGAAGACTTCGTGGTTTAGTATTTCAGACTCTGGTTCTGCTCTCAAGACTTGATCCTCCCTGAAGTCCTCCAGCCCAGACAGAACAAGGACAAAGGCACATCATGGAAATGCTGATGGTCCCTGAGAGATGCAGTTAGAGCCCCTAGATCTTCCGGGTGGGGCAGCTGATGGCCTCCAACGGGGAGGGCACACTCCTTCTCGTGAACTTGTGGCCGTGGTTCTTCCATTAACGAGCCCCATGGGTCAAACCAAGAGACAGAGGTGGAGTGGGACCCCCGCCCCGCCCTGGCCTCCCGCCTGAGGGTTGCAGAGGGGAGCCTGGAGGGCCCGACTGGGCGGGGAAGGGCGTTCCTCCACTGTCTCTCTGTCAAAAATAAAATAATAATAATAATAATGTCGAGGCTGAAAAGGCCATTATGGCTGTAGGGCGAAAATAACATTTGCATTCTAAAGTCTATAGGAGACATCTTCCCATAGAAAATGATGAACTTGCACATCAGAAAGTGCAAGGACTATTTAATCAAAGCCTTTAAGAAGATCAAACCTAATCATGAAATGTTAAAATATACATATATATATATATATATACAAAAGCAGATAAGAAGGGGTTTTGGCCGTGTGACCAGAATCTGAAAACCAAAAAAGAGCCTTTTAGGTCCTTCTACGACAGGGGAAATATGTCACCTTTTTTTTTTCCTCTCTCAGCAATCCAATTTACTCACCACAGTGCTACGAGATGGGATTTAAATAGCATGGCCAGTGCGGCAGCCCAGAGACCGGAGACACTGCCAGACTCTTGTTCCCCATGTGGTCCTTACAGACTGGCCACGTTTCCTTATTTTGATTCATTGTAGGTATGATGTTTAAAAGAAAGAGAGATAGTAGAGACATTCCACAAGACATGGATGAGTAGGTGTAAACGAGGTCAGAGAAGAATGTGGGATGTGGAGTGCCCTCTTGCTGACCCGAGGAGAGGCCTAAAGGTTCGAATCCTCACTCTTAAGACTAGACCAAGCCCAGCCCCACTGAAGGTCCATGGAGGACAGCATGATGAAGGAACTCCAAAAGCTGGTAGAAATAAGAGACAGCTGCTGCTAAGTCGTTTCAGTCGTGTCCGACTGTGCGACCCCATAGACGGCAGCCCACCAGGCTTCCCCGTCCCTGGGATTCTCCAGGCAAGAACACTGGAGTGGGTTGCCATTTCCTTCTCCAATGCATGAAAGTGAAAAGTGAAAATGAAGTCGCTCAGTCGTGTCCGACTCTTAGCGACCCCATGGACTGCAGCCCACCAGGTTCCTCCGCCCATGGGATTTTCCAGGCAAGAGTACTGGAGTGGGGTGCCATTGCCTTCTCCGAGATAAGAGACAATGGGGGTTAAAACAATACTAGGAGGGCAAGATTAAGAACTTAGGTTAAGCCAAGTTTTTCTTTGGTTTGTTTTTTTCTTTGGCAGCACCACAAGGCTTGCGGGACTTCCTCGGTGGCTCACTGGTAAAGAATCCATCTGCCAGTACAGGAGATGCAGTTTTGATCCTGGGGTCAGGAAGATAGCTTGGAGGAGGGCATTGCAACCCACTCCAGTATTCTTGCCTGGAGAATCCCATGGACAGAGAATCTTGGTGGGCTACAGTTCATGAGGTTGCAAAAGAGTCAGACATGATTTACTAACTAAACAACAACACAGCTTGCAGGATCTCAGTTGCCCCACTGAGGGATTGAACTTGGGCCAAGGTGGTGAAAGCCCAGAATCATAACCACCAGGGAATTCTCAAAGCCAAGGTTTTAATGCAGTCATGTGCACTTTTGTCAATGCAAAGTCAAGTGCGCTGGGCCTGGTGTACACGGGGACATAGTAACTCTGATAGCTACCACGGAACATTCTCCACAACAGGCACTCTTTAACCTCATTTTGCCCAGAGTCAGAAAGCTGAAGTCACTTGATGAATCTAAGTCATAGCTGGTAGGAAGCTGCTGTATATCACTAGGAGCTCAGCTTGATGCTCTCTGATGACCTAGAGAGTTGGGATAGGGGATGGGACGAGGTTCAAGAGGGAGAGGATATATGTATACAAATAACTGATGCACTTCATTGTACAGGAGAAACTAACACAACATTGCAAAGCAATTATAGTCCAATTTTTTTAAAAAAATCTAAGTCATAACTAGAAAAAGCCAGACCTGGAATCTATCTCAGATCAGCATAATTACAAAAGCTTTGTTCTTTAACTTGCTGAATAACCCCCAATTCTTTTCAAATATAAAAAGTTATTTTTACATACACCTCCCCACCCTAAAAAAAATTCTAGAAAATTTACAGAAACGCTGCACTTTCACATGTAGAGTCCGTAGGCCATCCTTATATGCACTCACCTTCAGAGGCCTCAGTCATTCCTCCACAGCCACACATGTTCTCAGTCTTCATCTCAAGGAATTTACTGTCAAAACCTTTCCAAGGAAAGCAATCATGAGTGATGGGCAAGCATTCATACATTTGGGCTCACACTTCCCTATGAAAAAAGAAAGACGTTCACTAGCAAGTAGGCTTCCTCCAGCCCTCCTGGCAGACCCTCCAAGCCTCTTACACTTTTGTAATAGTTTCTTCCTACAACACCTTCACCAAATGACTGCTGTTTCCTCTCCAGGTTCCATTGGTTAAGACAACACTGCTGTTTAATCAGATTCTACCTCTAAGAAAATCATGGGGTCATTCCCCAGGCCCCTCCCAATCTGCTAGGAAGTATTCTGTGTTTAGTTTGACGGACAGGGCAGACACACGAAACACACACACAAAATACAATGAGGTATTAGTAGATGAAACATACACGCATAACACACAATGAGGGACTTCCCTGGTGCTCCAGTGCTTAAGAATCTGCCCTGCAATGCGGGGTACACAGGTTCCATCCCTGGTAGGGTAACTAAGACCCCCGTGCCTCGGAGACATTGAGCCCACCAGCCACAACTAGAGTTCAGGTGCTGCAATGAAAGATCCCTTGTGCTGCAAGACAACTAGAGTTCAGGTGCTACAATGAAAGATCCCTTGTGCTGCAAGTAAGACTCAACCCAGGCAAATACATAAATAAATACTTTTAAAAAATGCAATGAGATCTCAAGTGCATGGTAAAGAATATACATTATATACATATATGTGACATATACAGGCATATGTACATACTACATATTAATAGTGCTAATTATTATAGCATAGAAATATGCATATAAAGCAAGAAGATGGGAGGAAATTGTGGAATGGTAGCCATATAAAGTTGTTTAAAGAGGTTTTACATATGGAAAGAAATGAGTTAAAAGCAGATTTTGAACAGAGGGGAGAGATCAAACAAACTCTCCCACAATGAGGAGTAATCATTAAGCAGTAATGAAGCAGAGAGAATATGGAAAGTGAATTTTCATATGTTTACAACGTAGCTGAGGATAAACAAATAATCCATGTTAATGAAAGAAAAAATACTAAGGCAAATACTCTAAGACAGACTATAAAGTGGCACTGCTAAGTTTTGCTCTCTCCAGAATTTAGAAAGACTGCTCTGGGGAGGAAGGAAAAGGCCCCAGGAGAAAGACTTGACATCTGTTCATTCTTGGCTTCTGTCCTAGCTTCTTCTGAGCCCAGACAAGCTCAGGAGAACCCAGCAGAAGACACACAACACAAAGGCTTCTGCTCCAACATCCCTTTTCTCATCACTTCATGGCAAATAGATGGGGAAACAGTGGCTGACTTTATTTTTTGGGCTCCAAAATCACTGCAGATGGTGATTGCAGCCATGAAATTAAAAGACGCTTACTCCTTGAAAGGAAAGTTTTGACCAACCTAGATAGCATATTCAAAAGCAGAGACATTACTTTGCCAACAAAGCTTCGCCAAGTCAAGGCTATGGTTTTTCTAGTGATCATGTATGAATTTGAGAGTTGGACTATAAAGAAAGCTGAGCACTGAAGAATTGCTGATTTTCAACTGTTGTGTTGGAGAAGACTCTTGAGAATTCCTTGGACTGCAAGGAGATCCAACCAGTCCATCCTAAAGGAAATCAGTCCTGGAAGTTCATTGGAAGGACTGATGTTGAAGCTGAAACTCCAATATTTTGCCCACCTAATGCCAAGAATTGACTCATTTGAAAAGACCCTGATGTTGGGAAAGATTGAAGGCAGGAGGAGAAGGGGATGACAGAGGATGAGATGGTTGGATGGCATCATGGACTCAGTGGACATGAGTTTGGGTAAACTCCAGGAGTTGGTGATGGACAGGGAGGCCTGGTGTGCTGTGGTTCATGGGGTCACAAGGAGTTGGACACGACTGAGCGACTGAACTGAATTGGGCAAAGGGTGAAAGTGAAAGTCTCTCAGTCGTGTCCAGCTCTTCGTGACCTGTATAGTCCATGGAATTCTCCAGGCCAGAATACTGTGTAGCCTTTCCCTTCTCTGGGGATCTTCCCAACCCAGGGATCAAACCCAGGTCTCCTGCATTGTAGACGGATTCTTTACCAGCTGAGCCACAAGGGAAGCCCAAGAATACCGGAGTGGGTAGCCTACCCCTTCTCCAGGAGATCTTTCCCACACAGGAATCGAACTGGGGTCTCCTGCACTGCAGGTAGATTCTTTACCAACTGAGCTATCAGGGAATCTGGCAAAGGAAAAAGGGAGAAAATAAGACATCAAATGTCTACTGGAGAAGGAAATGGTAACCCACTTCAGTACTCTTGCCTGGGAAATCCCGTGGACAGAGGAGCCTGGCGGGCTACAGTCTATGGAGTCATAGAAGAGTTGGACACGACTGAGCGACTAAACAACAACAATAATATCTGCATGTGCCTCTGTCTCACTCTTGCTCAAACCTGTCACTTTTGAAGAAAGAAATGAAAACAGGTAACAAGGAGCTTTTTGAAGGGGAGCAATGCTGTATTCTCTGGTGCACCTGATGCCTGGGCTCCCCTCCTAGAAGGATACAGCCTTCTGCAACCTTGGGATAGCCATTTCCATGCTCCTGAGAGCAACTCTATTTTATAACCAGCAAATATACCTGAGGGCTCTAGGCTTTAAACAGCCCCCTACTACTTTGGTGAAATCGTCTTTAATCTTCTCATATCCCATATATATAATCAGAGCTGTCTAGAGATTATGGATCCAAATCCTAAGCCCCTGGGACTCTGATGACCAGAGTAGGGTTTCTGGATGCTAAGATATTTAAACAGTTATCTCCACAAAGCATCTCTTGTGGCTATGGGACAGAAGACTTTTCAGGTTTACTGAAGACCCTTCTGCACTAAACTCTTTCACATTCACCATTTAATCCTTCCAACAAGCCTGCAGGGCAGACAGCTTTATTATTATCACTACTTTATCAAGGAGGGAACTGCCTTGCCTAAATTCACAGAGGTGAAGGGGTCTGCATCACATCACTTTACCAACAAAGGTTCGCCTAGTCAAGGCTATGGTCTTTCCTGTGGTCATGTATGGATGTGAGAGCTGGACTGTGAAGAAGGCTGAGCGCCGAAGAATAGATGCTTTTGAACTGTGGTGTTGGAGAAGACTCTTGAGAGTCCCTTGGACTGCAAGGAGATCCAACTGGTCCATTCTGAAGGAGATCAGACCTGGGATTTCTTTGGAGGGAATGATGCTAAAGCTGAAACTCCAGTATTTTGGCCACCTCATGCGAAGAGTTGACTCATTGGAGAAGACTCTGATGCTGGGAGGGATTGAGGGCAGGAGGAGAAGGGGACGACAGAGGATGAGATGGCTGGATGGCATCACTGACTCGATGAATGTGAGTCTGAGTGACCTCCGAGAGCTGGTGATGGACAGGGAGGCCTGGCGTGCTGCGGTTCATGGGGTCGCAAAGAGTCGGACACGACTGAGCGACTGATCTGATCTGATCTGAAGGGGTCTGAATCAAGAGCAAATCAGCCTGACCTTCACCCCAGACTTTGCATCACATCACGGTGTGCTAGAGATGAGAACACTGATCTTGGACACAGACAGCACACGAGAGGGGGCATGTGCGTTGAAAAGCACTTTGGGAAAGGGATGTGCAGAAAGTGCAGGCATGATGAGTCAAGCAGCCTGCAGAGGGTGAGTCGTGGCTTAAAAGAAAAGCTGGCCCTGCAGCTGAGGGTGTGGGGAAGAACGGCCCTCCTGGGCTCCTGGATGTCCATCTGGTCTAAGACCTAGCGCCTTTGACCTTCAGCAGAATAGCAGAGCAGGAAAGCTTGACCTTGGTGCGCCCTTCTGTCCACCTCAGTAACCCCTCTTACACAGACACAGAGAAGAGACTCGTGGACTCAGCTAGGGGAGGATGTAGGGGCACAAATTGAGAGTAGCTTTGAAATGTACATTACCATGTGTAAAATAGATAGCCAGTGGGAAGTTGCTGTTTAACACAGGGAGTTCAACCCAGTGCTCTGGGACAACCTAGAGGGGTCGGATGAGATAAGGAGTTGGAGGGGGTGGGTGGTGGTTCAAGCAGGAAGGGACAAACGTATACTTATGGCTGACTCATGTTGTATGGCAGAAACCAGCACAACATTGTAAAGCAATTCTCCTCCAATTAAACAGTTAAATTAAATAATAATAATAATACCCCCTCTTTCTCTGCAGTCTTCCCTCCCCACTGCCGGTTTAGAGATACATTCCTCCTTTCACCGCCGTTTCATTCAGTTAGATGTGCATGGCCTTTGCGCTCTTCTCCTAGCCTTGGGTCTTTTTTTCATGCTCACAATTCTCCCTTTTCCTTTCTGTAATATTCCCTTCCTTCCTGCTCTAATTTCTCATCTATTTTTTTCTCTCCTGAGATAGCAAAGAGAACAAAAGAATGAGAATGGGAGAGATCCTTTGCATCTCCCTGAATGATTCATTATTTGATTCTTTTTTCACTACATTCTTTGAATGAGCTTCATAAGATCTATGGTAACTAGATACCCCATTTGTGTCAAATGCTCTTTTGATATGTTGGCACTGACTAAATAAGCATTTCAGAGCGTCTTCATTTCCCTTTCTCTGTTTCACAAGTCTGATGGTTGGGTTTCCAGTTAAAGAGAAAGGAAGAAAGAAAAAGAGAGAAGATTTGCAAAAAGGCCAGGCATGCAGGGCACAAGACCTTATCCATTACCTGGGCTATGGAGGCCTTTGTATTCCTTTGAGAGAGAGAGAGAAGTGGTCAGGGAAAAAGTCTGAAGCATGCACTCCAAAATATGCCACTTTAACATGCCGTTTTTGTTTTTTATTTGGCTGTGTCTGGTTTCAGTTAGCGTGTGAGATCTTTGATCTTCCTTGAAGCATGTGGAATCTTGTTCTCTGACCAGGGATTGAACTCAGGCTCCCTGCATTGGGGCAAAGAGTCTTAGCCCCTGAGCTACAAGTGATATCCCTTTACATGTGGATTATATTGAGTTGAAGGTACTTGAGAAACAGCAAGTACTGGAAAGGCCTTCTTCCCTCCCCTTTTCTACTGTTAAATAACAAAACAGTAATTTAAAAATTTTAAGATCTAATTGGTTTTATCGAATGATTCACAAATAGGGCTGCATCCCAGTTAACAGGCAGAGAGGTGTTCCTAGGAGCTGTACGAAATGGGGAGTCTTTTATAGACAGAAAGGGGAAGAGAGTGGCTGGTTTCAGGCTTAGGTAGCCTACCTAAGGGGAATAGAAGGGGCTAAGTTTCAGATTTTCTCATTGGTGTCAATGAGAAAATTCCAGACTGACTTGCTAAGACTATATTGCTGGGGAGTTTGTAATTGCAATTGCATTAGGGATTAAGTCTTGGTTTGCTGATGTGGAACTTAACACTAGTGACTCCATATTGAACCTGTCATTTCCTTTTTGAAACTATCTAAATAAAAGCAGGTCATAAAATTTCCCATGAGAAATGTGCTGTCTCTGGACTAGGAAGAAAAGAACATTTTTATCACCAGCGATTGGGAATCAGCATCAAAATGAACCCATACAAGCAGATCTACCAAAATAACTCTCATCTTCCCTTGACGGTGGTTTAGTCGCTAAATCGTATTCAACTCTTTTGCAACCCCAGGAACTGTAACTCACCAGGCTCCTCTGCCCATGGGATTTCCCAAGGCAAGAATACTGGTCTAGGTTGTCATTCCTTTCTCCAGGGAATCTTCCCTACCCAGGAATCAAACTCCCATCTCCTGCATTGCAGGCAGCCTCCTGCACAGCAGGTGGATTGTTTACCACTGAGCACCAGGGTCCTTCACTTAGTTCCCTCCTTACATTTCCTAGTCACTTTCTCACAACTTACCACCCCTAGAAGCTTAACCCCCTTTTCCTTTCTCTTGTCACTTCCCCACAAATTTATCTTTCTTTGTTAAAAAGTTATATAAACTCTTAGTCCTAACCTCTATTTTGGATCTTCATGTTTCCTAGGAAGATTCCCATGTGCATGAAAAAAAAAAATTAAATAGAATGTCTATGCTTTTCTTCTGTTAATCTGTCTTTTGTCAGTTCAATCCTTAAGCCCCAGCCACAGAACTAAGAGAGTAGAGGAAAATTCTTTGTTCTCCCTGACAGAATCAATTCAGTGTTTTGTACACATACACACACACACACACACACACACACACACGTTTCCTTTTCTCTGGAACGTCAGTATTGGAAACGTACAAAATCTCCATTCATTGTGGAGCTGCAGAAACTAAGACCCAGAGAGGCAAAGTGGCTTAATAAGATCATCAAATCTGTCCCCGTTTAAACTGAGGCTGGAATACAAGGATCCTGGCTCCCATTCTGCAGTGTTCTTTCCAGTGGCAGTCCATGGGGTTGCAAAGAGCTAGACATGACTGAGAGACTGAACTGAACTGAACTTCCACAGACCCATCTCGTGTACTCAGTCACTGAGTCATGTCCAACCCTCTTGAGACCTCATGGACTTTAGCCCACCTAGGCTCCTCTGTCCATGGGATTCTCCAGGCAAGAATACTGGAGTGGGTAGCCCATTTCCTTCTCCAGGGGATTGTCCCAACCCCGGGATTGAACCTTCATCTCCCGCATTGCAGACAGATTCTTTACCACTTGAGCCTGAGCTAAAACCTTTCTTCCTTTCCAGGTAGTATTCATTTCTAGCTCTATTTTCCATGAACCTGTCTAAAGCCTTCTTAAAGCTATTTCTGGTTTCAGTGTCATATTCCCAAGGAAGGGCCTGAAGCCACAGGGACAGAGGAAGATGAGCAGAAACGGTTTTATTTTTGTCCCATCTCACATTTATGACCTCTTCCCTTCTGAGAGAGTCAGAGGCCTAGTAACTTAGGAAAGAGATGCAGAGGTGAAGGACTTTGTTTTGGGAAGAACCTCATGACAAGCTGTTACATTTCCCCAGAAATGAGCTATCCCTCCTCCCACCGATAGTGGTTGGCAGCCGACAGAGAGAGGAAGGGTAATCAGGTCTGACTCTGCTCTCGGATACCTGTCCAGTTCTTCCACTGCGGCCATCAGTGGAGTTGGAGTCAGAGTAGCTGATTAGTTGGGCTTCCCAGGTGGCTCAGCCATAAAGAATCCTCCTTTAATGCAAGAGACGTGGTTTGGATCCCCGAGTCAGGAAGATCTCCTGGAGAAGGAAATGGCAACCCACTCCAGTATTCTTGCCTGGGAAATTCCATGAATAGCAGAGCCTGGCGGGCTACAGTCCATGGGGTTGCAAAGTCTCACGCATCTTAGCCAGTCAATAAGAACAACAAAGTTTATCAGGGGATGTGTCAGCCAGGGCCCCCACCTGCATTAAAATCTTCCCTAGCCACTGGCTGACAGACATGGGGCCAAACTACCCAACCAGCTCCTAAAGGCTGTAAGAATAGCCAGTGGAAAGCAGCCTGTTATCTCAAGCACGAAATAATGGGGGAGTCAGAAACAGAACCCCAGGCTCCAGATTTCCAGGCAACAGAGCAAGCTCAGCTTTGTTCTGGGATACATTTTCTTTGCTTTGGCCAGCTGTTCAGAACTGAGAATTTTTTTCAAATGTCTCTTGAAAATAAAAAGTTGAGAAAGGCCTTTTTTTAATGATCTTGGCCCCCTCCAGTTAATTTCCCAGCAACATGAACTTTCATTTTACCTGAGGTTCAATACAAAAGGACTTGGCTGAGGTGGAGAAGAAGATAGGAGAAAGAAGATAATGCAGGGCTTGGCGCTGAATTCTTTCTCTTCAGACTCCGAAGACACCAGTGGCTGGGGGATTTGCAAATTAGAGGAGCCTAGGGGTGCAGAGAAACTGGGGTGACTGGGGCTGAGAAAAGTTGAGGGGTGGGGGAGGAGTAGGGTGGGGAGTGCTCCAGTGAAGAGAAGTAAGGAAATGACCAACTTTGCTCTGTCTTCTCTGTGACCACTTAGAGGGAAGGCACCCAATCTGCATTTAAATGGGATGATTTACGGAAGCACCCAGGAGTGTGTAGACTTCTTACCCTCCCCTCCAGGAGAAGGCCTAGGAGGCGTTGAAATTGGCAGCTGCTTTTTTGAAAAAGCAAAGGGCAGTTCCCACCCATTCCCAGTGGCCCGGACAGGCCCCGGGCTTGTGTGATTTGGTTTTGTTTCCCAGCTGGAGAAAGTCCTTTCCTCAAAGGAAGGATGGAATGCAGTCTGAAATTCTATCAAATTGAACATCCTCCCCTGTTGCTTTGATCTGCTTTTAAACTACAGACGTCCCAGAAGAGGTAAAGCTCTAAGTGGTTATCAGTCGTTTACATCCAGGTATGATTGGGGGCTTTAAGAAGAGGTTTCCTTTCCTTTAACAAATATCTGAAAAGCGACTGTTGCCAGGCTGGCACAGTGCTGGTTCCAGGGAACCAGACAGGGCCTCGCCCAAGAAAAATCCCCTGTCAGCGGGTGGGTTTGGCTGTGTAGGGCGAGGAGAGAGGCTGCCACGTGGCCAGAGAACCTGAGCTCAGTGGAGGGGACGGTTGTTGTTGCTCAGTCGCTCAGTCATGTGCTGAGTGACTCTTTGTGACCCCATGGACTGCAGCACGCCAGGCCTCCCTGTCCATCACCAACTCCCAGAGCTTGCTCAAAGTCATGTGCATTGAGTCAGTGATGCCATCCAACCATCTCATCCTCTGTCATCCCCTTCTCCTCCTGCCCTCAACCTTTCCCAGCACCAGGGTCTTTTCCAATGAGTCAGTTCTTCGCATCAGGTGGCCAAAGTATTGGAATTTCAGCTTCAGGAAAGGGAAGGTGGAGCAAGACAAAGGGAACTGGGGAGCCCTGATGATGCACATTTATGACATTTTTATGATTTTCCCTTTTTGTCCCAGCTGGTCCTGTCTCTGATAAATGGCTCCCTACTTGACTTCCAGGGATGGGAGGACCTGTCTTTATTCTGCCATCACTTAGAAGAGAGCCAGGGGCTGAGAAGGAACTGTTCCCATAAACCATGATGTCATTTCTAAGTGCCCTCCACCCCCGCCCCCTAGGATGGCTTTGCTGCTGCTGGAGAGTCCCATCCTCTTATTAAAAGCTCCCCTCCAGTCTGCTTGGTCAGCACGGGAAGGACCGAGGAATGTGCCTTCTCATTAAGATCATTTCTATTTCTGACAGGACCCCCGGGTGGGTCACGGGACTGATGCCTCAGTCCATGCTGATGCAAGTGCTCCGTTGCAATCCCTCACGGTAATTACTTTTGGAGCTGACACTCCACACACCTGCATCTCCTGGGGGCCAGGAGGTCCCGCAAACCCTGCCAGTCACAGTTGGAGACAGTGCAGGGTGGGAGCAGGGTGGGGGGTGTGTGGATGAAGCTGCAGCAGGTGAGTGAGTCAGATGTAAGGGGGGCAGTTTAGGTAGGAGATCCCGGTAAGCACCCCATCCTTGGCTTTGCAGGCTAAGTCACTTCAGTTGTGTCCAGCTCTTTGCGATCCCATGGACTACAGCCTGCCAGGCTTCTCTGTCCATGGAATTCTCCAGGCAAGAATACTGGAGTGTGTTGTCATGCCCTCCTCAGGGGATCTTCCGGACCCAGGGATCGAACCCACACCTCTTATGTCTCCTGCATTTGCAGGCAGGTTCTTTACCACTAGCACCACCTGGGAAGTCCCATTCTTGGCTTTGCTACTGCTGCTGCTGCTAAGTCGCTTCAGTCATGTCCGACTCTGTGCGACTCCATAGACAGCAGCCCATCAGGCTCCCCCATCCCTGGGACTCTTCAGGCAAGAACACTGGAGTGGGTTGCCATTTCCTTCTCCAATGCATGAAAGTGAAAAGTGAAAGTGAAGTCGCTAAGTCGTCTCTGACTCTTTGCGATCCCATGGACTGGAGCCCACCAGGCTCCTCCATCCATGAGATTTTCCAGGCAAGAGTACTGGAGTGGGGTGCCATTGCCTTCTCTGATTCTTGGCTTTAAGAAGAGATGAATCAAGGACTTCCCTGCTGGTCCAGTGGTTAAGACTGTGTGCTTCCAATGCAGGGGGCACAAGTTCAATTCCTGTTTGGGGAACTAAGATCCTGCATGCCTAGTGGCCCAAAGAGAAAAGAAGAAGAAGAGACAACCAGGGCTGGGGAGGCGCAAGTGGGAGAGGACATCTCTAACTGCCTATAACATCTCTAATACAAAAGGATTACTTTCTCAAAGAGACAGGCTTCTCCTGTCACTGCATTTGCCCCAGAGAAAAGATCTTCACTCCATTCCTTTCTTCTGAGAAATGACTTCTGGCTTTGATACAGGGAACTTTGAAACTTCGACAGGTTTTCCAGGGTCATGCACGGGAAAAGGCTCATTGCCAGAGAATGGTGGAGTGTTTGGAATGTGCCAGCAAGCACCTCCTGACCCTCAACATCTTGCAGTGAGGGGCACTGCAAGAATTTAGGATTTACCAGCTAGAATAGTATGCTTTCCGGGGTGGGAGTTGATAGTCACATGGATCAACAGCCAGGCTAAAGCACCTCTCCCAGCCAGAGAGCATTGATTGGACCTGCCTCCAAGCAGGAAAGGTCCTTGTTATGATGATTTTTATTTTACAGCTGAAGTAAATAACAAGAACTTCCCTTGTTACTCCCCCTGCCTACCAATGTAGGAGATGCAGATTCAATCCCTGGATTGAGAAGATTCCCTGGAGAAGATGGCAACCCACTCCAGTATTCTTGCCTGGGAAATCCCATGGACAGAGGAGACTGGCAGACTATAGTCCATGGGGTCGCAAAGAGTCGGACAACTGAACAAGTAAGATCCCAAGCACCTTCGGGATTCTCCCAAGGTCCCTCAAAGGTGGAAGAGGCCACCAGAGACCTGGTCATCCCCAGGGTACAGGGGTCCTGCTGAGCCGAGATCCTTTCTCTTTAGAGCTTGGATGACCAAGAGGATTCAGTATCAACATCACACCTGCCAGGAAGCCGTGCTCTGATTCTGGGGAGAGGCTGGCTGAGGTCTGGTTGCCAGGGCTCCAGCCTCCTGCTCACCTTGCTGGACACTGGCCATCCAGGCTCTGCGGGGAGCACAGCACTGGGCAGTGGGGACACAACCCCACTGGAGACACGTAATGGAGCTTCTGCAGCAGCTTTTCTTGGGGCGAAAAAAGATAGTTTACACAGTTGCTTCTCCTACAAAACATCTCTGTCTTGAGACAGGTGTTGGAAACTTGTGGTCACCAAGTCAGCTGTGTTTGTCCATCTATATGTTCCCTTGTTCTTTGGTGCTGAGTGCATGGGGCGGCTACATGGGACCCCAGTACAGGGGATGCCGAGAGGGACAGGACCAGACCCTGTTTGCAGGGAGCTTTCTGTCCCAGGCAGGCTCTGGCATCCTTTGCTCTCTCCATCTTTATGGAGGAGCCCAATCAGGGTTCTTTGTGCTTCACAGCTGTTGTGTCCTAACTCAGGGTCAGTCCAGGTGGTAGATGCTGAGCGGCCCAAAGTCACACAGATGACTGGAGCCCGGATTTGAAACTGGTTCTCTGCCAACAGAGTTCCACCCTCAGCCAACACGCTGAATTTAGACACTCAGTCCAGGGTAGGCCAGGGTGTCCAGGGAGTGCTGCGGCAGCTCAGAGAAAGAAGCCGCCTCTTCGACGGCCACTGTCTCTGCCCAGCGGCTTTGAAAGCCACTTCCTGATGTTCCACCAAAAATTCTGGCAGCTTTCCTAGGCCAGCTTACAGAAAGGGACGAAAGGATGCTCCATTCAGATCATCTCCTACAGCCAAGAAAGAGGAAATATTTCCTGCTCCCTGGCTTCTGGATACCAGGCTCTCTGCCTTGAGAAGTAAGATAAACAAGAGGCTGGGAGGGGCTTTAGAGGTAACCCAGTGGACAAGTCACCCCATCCGCTGTTTACTGGGAAGGAAATAGGCTCACGTCAACTTACCAAAGTTCACGTTAGAGACAAGGTAGGATCTCAATCCTGGTCCCCATGTTCCAACTCCCAGCTGCTTCCTGGGTTGGAACTTAGTAGGGAAACACCATCTTTTTAAGGAGAGGGACTGGCTTTAGCATGTAGTGTGCAAAAGTGAAAGTGTTATTCACTCAGTTGTGTCCGACTCTCTGTGTCCCCACGCACTGCAGCCCCCCAGCTTCCTCTGTCCATGAATTCTCCAGGATCAAACCCGGGTTTCTTGCATTGCAGGCAGACTTTACCATATGAGCCACCAGATAATAGTATCTATTAGGTCAAACTGGGGATACACAGAGAAGCACTGATTTGAACATCTTCACTTCTGTTAATCTCACCTCTTTCCCGAACCTGGCATTCTCTGAGCACTGGATTTCAATAACTCCCATTTAAAGGAAATCTCTCTCTGCCGATTAACACTGAGCTTTATCCCTGCTAACAGGCTTTATTGAACACACCTCTCTAATTGATTGTACAATCCTTGCTCTCCTGGTCCAGGGACCAATTCTTCGGGAAAACCAAGGCTGGAGTTCTCTCTGCACTCTGATTTCCGCCTTCTGTCTTCTCAGCTCCATCAATAAAGGTGTAGCCATGGGCCACTCGGGAATATTGAGACTGACCCCATCTGGCAATCTGGGGAGTAAGGTGTAAACTTAACTCCTGCTGCCCCAAGTTTTACGAATGAAGATCCAGAGTCATGCTGGATTTTGAGTTTGGGGGAAGATGTATTTCCGAGGGTCATCTCTGAGCAGGAGAGGTTGTGGAACCAGCAGGGGACCTGAAGGGAGGGCTCGGGTAGAGATAGCATCTCCAACCTGGAGAGCAGGGGGATGATTTACAGGCCTGGGCGTCTCGGCCTGATTCAGCAGAAGCCCGTTGTTTTATTGCACCGGGTGAAATTCAATCATTCCCAGGGAGCGCCTTTGCCTGAGAAGGGGGAGATATAGGCTCTTGTTAAGTTAGGATTAAGTTGCTGATTTCAGCAAGTGAAAACTAATGACCACGGCTGGCCACTTATTCACAGGGGGCGCCTGCAGAGGAAACTCAGCCCTCTTCCCCCGTCACCAGTGAGTGGGGGTTGAGCGTTTGGATGAATCTCTGGGCATGGCCGAGCTTTAGGGCAACTCTTGGAGTCTGACATTTCAAAGGACACATTTCTCGCTGGGGCTTATTTGCTTTCTGAGTTGGCACAGAGCGGGGACAAGGGGTGGAGACAGGAGCCCAGGTTTCCCAGATGCTGTTACCCTGAGTTGTCTTGCAAGCTCGTGCACAGGCGATAAATCAGTTCACCTCCGCCCTGTGCACTGGTGTCTCCTTCCTGAGTTTTGTTTTTGGAAAACCTAGAAGCACCTCCACCCTCCTTTCCCGATCCCACTGCAAAGGTGTGCCTGGTCCTTGTGGTCAGTGTGTATTTCCTCCCAGGGAAGGAGGAGGGTGGCTGCCCCCACTTAGGGGCAGTACGCATTCTGCTGGGCAACTTTCTGCATCTCAAATGCAAATACAACTTACGCAGATGCCTCATCAGACAGTACATTAGCTTGGCTTAGTAACAATCAGCTGAGACTAAAAATGAGGCTTAGCATCCACAATAGTGATAGTATCTATCATCTATTGAATAATTACTATGTACCACGCGCTATGCTAAACCCTCTACAAACAATATCTTTCTTTCTTCCTTTTTTTTTTTTTTTTTTTAAATCCTCACCACAGTTCTGAGGCAGGTATTGTATTTCACATTCAGAAAGGTTCAGTTACGTATCCAGGGTTACACACTAAATAGTCAGAGACAGGAGCCAGGTCGTCGGACCGTCTCCACTTGGCTACAGGTGCTGGGCGCCATAGCAGAAACTGGGGAAGGGGCCACCAAGGTGGGGTGTTTTGCCTCAGAGGGAGGCAGAGAGGAACAAAAAGAGCATCAGGTGGTGGAATCATGGGGGTCCTTAGAGAGGCACAGACCCCAACTCCAATCTCAATTTGGACAAGTCTCTGCTCTGTGTTATTTTAGGCAACTGGCTTGTCCCTTTATTTGGTAAATAGCAATAACAATGCCCTCTCTGACCCATCTGTTCTCAAGTCTCTGCTTAGGGTCTATTTGAAAGCCTCCCTGGCCTTTCACCCCATGCCTACTTTACCCTTGTGAGCTGCAGTCCCCAACCTTATTGGCACCAGGGACCGGTTTCGTGGAAGACAATTTTTTCACAGATAGGGGTGGGGGAGATGGTTTCAGGATGATTCATTACATTTATTGTGCGCTTCTATTACTATCACATAGTGATATATAATGAGACAATTATACAGCTCACCATAATGCAGAAACAGTGGGAGCCCTGAGCTTATTTTCCTGCAATTAGATGGTCCCATCTGGGGGTGATGGGACTGAGTGACACCCGAAGTGTGTTGCTTATGTCCAGTCTACTCCGGAATCTCATTTTGATCGCTGTCACTGCAGAAAACCCTACTTAACAAAGATAGGATATTGGAAATGGAATCAGGCTTTTCAGGGCTTTTATGGCAATCTCAGGATAGTCTGCCTTGACTTTAATCCAGAACACAGAGATCTGAAGTTGTCTCAAACATATGCTAACCCTAAACTCCTGTTGTCCAGCCTAGTTCCTAATACATCACAGACCAGGATAGGTCTATGGCCTACGGGTTGAGGACCCCAGCTTTAAAGTGTCCAGCTACATCTGTAGCACCTCACAAAGGCTGAATGAATGAGTGAGCTAACAACGTGGAGTAAAATAAGCTGGAACAAGAAGACATTCAAGAGATTGGCTGTATTTGCCATTTTGGTAATTTTGCCTGGGGTCAACTTCAGTGTTGAGACTTGGAATCACTGTATACACTCCAGGAGGGAAGATAACAGTGCTCCAGGACAGACACTTTTATTATTAACATTCCCAGTGTTGGCCACCCTGGCTTTTGGTCTGAGACAGAAGTGTCCACTGAAGAGACAACATGGCACTTGGAGACCTGAGCTCCTCCCAGGCAGCCCCTGTCTTCCTCAGCCTTTGTTTACCAGCCCTTCAGTGAGTATTGAACTGACTGGAGGAGGTGGCCTTCCCTCTTTGGTATGTGGGTCCTCCAGGGCACTCACCTCACTCTCTGAGCCAATGCAGAGAACATTGGGGGGAACATCTAGATAGCGTGGCTCTTCTGAGAAGGAACCACCACAGCCCTGCCAGGGTGTCAAGCGCAGCCACTGAGAAAGTGGAGGCAGAGGAGCTTATGGGAAGGAGCTGATGCGTGCAGCCATCCAGCTAAAGTCCGGACATTTAATGCCACCTACAGCATCTCCTTTTCATACTGTTCATGGGGTTCTCAAGGCGAGAATACTGAAGTGGTTTGCCATTCCCTTCTCCAGTGGACCACATTCTGTCAGACCTCTCCACCATGACCCGCCCGTCTTGGGTGGCTCCACGGGCATGGCTTAGTTTCACTTAGTTAGACAAGGCTGTGGTCCTAGTGTGATTAGATTGACTAGTTTTCTGTGATTATGGTTTCAATGTGTCTGCCCTCTGATGCCCTCTTGCAACACCTCCCATCTTACTTGGGTTTCTCTTACCTTGGACGTGGGGTATCTCTTCACAGCTACTCCGGCAAAGCACAGCCACTGCTCCTTACCTTGGACGAAGGGTATCTTCTCACTGCCGCCCGTCCTGACCTTGAACGTGGAATAGGTCCTCTAGGCCCTCCTGTGCCCACGCAGCCACTGCTCCTTGGACGTGGGGTTGCTCCTCCCTGCCGCTGCCCCTGGCCTCGGGCAGGGGCAGCTCCTCCAGGCTGCCTCGCCTGACCTCGGACGTGGGGTATCTCCTTTCGGCTGTTCCTGTGCTGCCCAGCCGCCCACGCTGTACTCATTAGTCTTACCCACCCCTATAAGTCTTACCCACCCTTATAAAAAGTGACAACCCAGTAACCCCCGAACCCTGAGGCTGCTCTTGCTTTCTAGGAATCAGCGAACTAAAATGGACTGGAATGGGTGAATTTAACACAGATGACCATTATATCTACTACTGCGGGCAGGAATCCCTCAGAAGAAATGGAGTGGCCATCATGGTCAACAAAAGAGTTTGAAATGCAATACTTGGATGCAATCTCAAAAACGACAGAATAATCTCTGTTCGTTTCCAAGGCAAACCATTCAATATCAAGTCTATGCCCCAACAAGTAATGCTGAAGAAGCTGAAGTTGAACAGTTCTATGAAGACCTACAAGATCTTTTAGAACTAACACCCAAAAATGATGTCCTTTTCATTATAGGGGACTGGAATGCAAAAGTAGGAAGTCAAGAAACACCTGGAATAACAGGCAAATTTGGCCGTGGGATATGGGATGAAGCAGGGCAAAAACTAATAGAGTTTTGCCAAGAAAATGCACTGGTCATAGCAAACACCATCTTCGAACAACACAAGAGAAGACTTTACACGTGGACATCACCAGATGGTCAACACCGAAATCAAATTGATTATATTCTTTGCAGCCAAAGATGGAGAAGCTCTATACAGTCAACAAAAACAAGACCAGGAGCTGACTGTGGCTCAGATCCTGAACTCCTTATTGCCAAATTCAGACTTAAATTGAAGAAAGTAGGGAAAACCACTAGACCATTCAGGTATGACCTAAATCAAATCCCTTATGATTTTACAGTGGAAGTAAAAAATAGATTTAAGGGACTAGATCTGATAGATAGAGTGCCTCATGAACTATGGACAGAGGTTCCTGACATTGTACAGGAGACAGGGATCAAGACCATCCCCATGGAAAAGAAATGCAAAAAAGCAAAATGGCTGTCTGAGGAGGCCTTACAAATAGCTGAGAAAAGAAGAGAAGAGAAAAGCAAAGGAGAAAAGGAATGATATAAACATCCGAATGCAGAGTTCCAAAGAATAGCAAGGAGAGATAAGAAAGCCTTCTTCAGTGATCGGTGCAAAGAATAGAGGAAAACAACAGAATGGGAAAGACTAGAGATCTCTTCAAGAAAATTAGAGATACCAAGGGAACATTTCATGCAAAGATGGGCTCAATAAAGGACAGAAATGGTATGGACCTAGAAGAAGCAGAAGATATTAAGAAGAGGTGGCAGGAATACACAGAAGAACTGTACAAAAAAGATCTTCATGACCCAGATAATCATGATGATGTGATCACTGACCTAGAGCCAGACATCCTGGAATGTGAAGTCCAGTGGGCCTTAGAAAGCATCACTATGAACAAAGCTAGTGGAGGTGATGGAATTCCAGTGGAGCTCTTTCAAATCCTGAAAGACGATGCTGTGAAAGTGCTGCACTCAATATGCCAGCAAATTTGGAAAACTCAGCAGTGGCCACAGGACTGGAAAAGGTCAGTTTTCATTCCAATCCCAAAGAAAGGCAATGCCAAAGAATGCTCAAACTACCGCACAATTGCACTCATCTCACATGCTAGTTGGGGAAGGCAATGGCACCCCACCCCAGTACTCTTGCCTGGAAAATCCCATGGACGGAGGATCCTGGTAGGCTCCAGTCGATGGGGTCGCTAAGAGTCGGACACGACTGAGCGACTTCACTTTCACTTTTCACTTTCCTGCATTGGAGAAGGAAATGGCAACCCACTCCAGTGTTCTTGCCTGGAGAATCCCAGGGATGGTGGAGCCTGGTGGGCTGCCATCTCTGGGGTCGCACAGAGTCGGACACGACTGAAGCAACTTAGCAGCAGCAGCAGCAGCACACACTAGTAGTTCTCAGTGGAACCTTCCCCACTTCTTTGGGGCTTCCCTGGTAGCTCAGAGGTTAAAGCATCTGCCCGCAATGCGGAGACCCGGGTTGGATCCCTGGGTTGGGAAGATCCCCTGGAGAAGGAAATGGCAGCCCACTCCAGTATTCTTGCCTGGAGAATCCCATGGACAGAGGAGCCTGATGGGCTACAGTCCACGGGGTTGCAAAGATTCGGACATGACTAAGCAACTTCACTTTCACTTTCACACACTAGTAAAGTAATGCTCAAAATTCTCCAAGCCAGGCTTCAACAATATGTGAACCGTGAATTTCCTGATTGTCAAGCTGGTTTTAGAAAAGGCAGAGGACCAGAGATCAAATTGCCAACATCCACTGGGTCATGGAAAAAGCAAGAGAGTTACAGAAAAACATCTATTTCTGCTTTATTGACTATGCCAAAGCCTTTGTGTAGATCACAATAAACTGTGGAAAATTCTGAAAGAGATGGGAATGCCAGACCACCTGATCTGCCTCTTGAGAAATTTGTATGCAGGTCAGGAAGCAACAGTTAGAACTGGACATGGAACAACAGACTGGTTCCAAATAGGAAAAGGAGTACGTCAAGGCTGTATATTGTCACCCTGTTTATTTACCTTATATGCAGAGTACATCATGAGAAATGCTGGACTGGAAGAAACACAATCTGGAATCAAGATTGCTGGGAGAAATATCAATAACCTCAGATATGCAGATGACACCACCCTTATGGCAGAAAGTGAAGAGGAACTAAAAAGCCTCTTGATGAAAGTGAAAGTCGGAGTGAAAAGGTTGGCTTAAAGCTCAACATTCAGAAAACGAAGATCATGGCATCTGGTCCCATCACTACATGGGAAATAGATGGGGAAACAATGGAAACAGTGTCAGACTTTCTTTTTCTGGGCTCCAAAATCACTGCAGATGGTGACTGCAGCCATGAAATTAAAAGATGCTTACTCCTTGGAAGGAAAGTTATGACCAACCTAGATAGCATATTCAAAAGCAGAGATATTACTTTGCCAACAAAGGTTCGCCTAGTCAAGGCTATGGTCTTTCCTGTGGTCATGTATGGATGTGAGAGTTGGACTGTGAAGAAGGCTGAACGCCGAAGAATTGATGCTTTTGAACTGTGGTGTTGGAGAAGACTCTTGAGAGTCCCTTGGACTGCAAGGAGATCCAACCAGTTCATTCTGAAGGAGATCAGCCCTGGGATTTCTTTGGAAGCAATGATGCTAAAGCTGAAACTCCAGTATTTTGGCCACCTCATGCGAAGAGTTGACTCATTGGAGAAGACTCTGATGCTGGGAGGGATTGGGGGCAGGAGGAGAAGGGGACGACAGAGGATGAGATGGCTGGATGGCATCACCAAATCGCTGGACATGAGTTTGGGTGAACTCCAGGAGATGGTGATGGACAGGGAGGCCTGGCAGGCTGCGATTCATGGGGTTGCAAAGAGTTGGACACGACTGAGCGACTGAACTGAACTGACAGCATCTCAGGGAGGTGGAGGAGGGCGGAGGGTCAGGACAGAGCCAGCTCCATGCCCACTGTGGGCCCTGTGAGGGTCCCTACTGCTTCCACACAGGCTGAGCAACCACTCCAGAGCCATCCCCTCCTCCCCGCCTTCCTTCTCCTTGCAAACCACTCCTCCAGCCCCAACTCCTTCACCTCCACATCATATGCTTCCCCTCGGGCTCTCTGCCCCACTAAGTACTACGTGACAGCAGTAATGACAGACGCTACTGTGGACAGAGATCACTGCAGTAGGTCCTGGTCTGCGCTCCCATGGTAACCCTCTGAGGAGGTACTATTATCACCCCCTTTTACAGATGAGGAAACTGAGGCTTAGGTTACACACCTAGACCAAGGTCACACAGGTGGAGAAGCCTGAAATCAAGCCCAAGCAGTCTGGCTTGGGGGGTCTGTGATCCCAAGAGACAGAGAAAGAGAGGACAGGGAGAGTAAAAAGGTGTGCAAACAGGAAAACAGCAATGATCTGGGTGGCCAGCACTAGCCCCCTTGGAAGTATTCCCTTCACACTATCTCTGGATTTTGCACATCTGTTCCTCCCCCTCACTACCCAGTGCTATGTTCGTTAGGAAGCAGGACCTCAGAGATTAGGCATCCATCCGGAAGGCAGCTGGTGGTGCCTTCTGTCTTCCAGGTGATGGTCAGATCTATTCCCTCACCTGGGAAGTCCAGAGTATGGAGACACTGCTCTTCCAGCTGGGCCATGGGTTCTTGAAAGCAGGATGGAAGTGAGCTTAGAGAATTAAGCCTCTCATACCCACATTCTCCCCAAGTACACACTCACATACTCACAGGCATGTGCACACACTCACGGACATTCATGCACACACTCATACACACATGCAATGTACTTATGCAATGCACACACTTACACACATATGACTCATATGTACACACGTATGAACACATGGTAATACATGCATTCTGGCATGCAACATGCATCTGTGCATGCACACACATATAACTTGTGTACATGTGGGTGCACACAGTCATACATGCATACACAATCATATACACACACTCATACAGGCATGTAACACACATGCAGTACACATGTGCACATGCTTATACATACACATGTGTGTGCTTAGCATGCACATATAACTCATGCATGCATATACACGCATACATGTATGTACATAAACTCATACACATACATGCACATACCCATGCAGTACACACATGAAAACACTTATAATACAGTGCTGCTGCTGCTGCTACTAAGTCGCTTCAGTCGTGTCCGGCTCTGTGCGACCCCAGAGACGGCAGCCCACCAGGCTCCCCCGTCCCTGGAATTCTCCAGGCAAGAACACTGGAGTGGGTTGCCATTTCCTTCTCCAATGCATGAAAGTGAAAAGTGAAAGTGAAGTCACTCAGTCGTGTCCGACTCTTAGCGACCCCATGGACTGCAGCCTACCAGGCTCCTCCACCCATGGGATTTTCCAGGCAAGAGTACTGGAGTGGGGTGCCATTGCCTTCTCCGAATAATACAATGTGCACACATACAACTCATGTGTACACACATAAGCACACAGTCGTACACAAGCATACACACATGCACACTCATGCACACACTTATACAGTACACACATACACACACAGGCATCCTCATGCACACTCATGCACACATACACACACCCACATACTCAGGCACACACCTCCACCTTAGGCCCCACCATAGACACCAGCTGCACCCACTCCGGGAAACAGTGGGATCACCCTATGTCACAGTAACAGCCTCCATCCCCAGCCCCTTCCTAGCCCGATTCGGCTTTTGACAACTGGGCTGATATTTTTCAAACCACTTTTGTTTTTTACTGAACCAAGAAAAAAAATGTTCCTGTCATTGTGCAGTATGCTGTTCCTCCCCCCTATTAGCTCTGCTAAGATGCACTCAAAGAAAAGAAAATACAATTGCATACAATTAGCCATGGAAATTATTAATAGGAGCAAGAGATTCAATCCATTCTACAAGTAATTCTGTAGTGATTTTAGTAATTGATAGTAATTAAACACTAATTAATTCATTTCCTAACTAATGTATTTACTTTATTTATGGGTATTCACTTTAATTACATTTGTTTGCATTCCTTGGGTTAAGTAATACAAATTTTCTGTTTTCTGAAAATATTTATTTGGGCTTCTTTGAGTCCCTCTTTGAGAACAGAAGGGAGCACAGACTGATTGCTCTGGATGGAAGCTGAGCTCTCAGCTCTCTCACCTTGGCAGGTGGAACTGAGAGGAGGTGATGCTTTGTTGCCTACTGGATTGAATCTTACCTTCATTCCCTGAATTTTTGGTTCAGCTATCTGACACTTTCTGTGAGTTCTTCTTAGAAAAGATCAGAATCTTGACTATGTAAATATGTTCCCCATTGACATGAAACGCCAAGCAATGAGAATTCCCTCTCTGGGCCTCATTGTGGAATGCGTGTGATGACCCCGATGTGACATGGCAGGCATGTGCATTTTCTCTGGATGTAGTGGTCGTTAGCTATGGTACATGCTGGATGCAGTGGTCGTTGGCCATGTTAGACTCTCAGGTCGGAAGCGCAGGGTGAGGCCCTGCAGTCTAGCTGCTCAGCAGATGCTCATGCGCCTCTATCAACCGTATGTGTCTCTATCAACCTAGTATTCAGACGCTTCCCTTGAAGGGACACGCTCCTCAATATTCCATCTTTGGGCAGTTCCAACGATTAGAAATTTTTCCTCACACTGAACCTAACACTATGTTTTTTAAAAGCATCTTCCTCCCTGACTACTCACCATCCCCAAGTGCTCTACCCACAGAGCCATAGAGAGTGAATCCACTTTTTTCCATCAGCTCATCTCTTAACAATTAACAGGGTGGCTCTAGACACGCCAGTCCATTCACCATTCTCCTGTAGAATGCATCTGTATCCCTTCAGCCACCTGCTGGCTGAAGGAAATCTAGTCTCTTTTCATCACTCCTAAGATACGTGAGTGGCTATGGTCTGACGATCACAGCGAAAAATGGAAACCATCTCTCCCAGTCAAAACTCTCTACTTCTGTTAATGAGCAAGTGCATTAGCTCATGTTGGCCACAAAACCATAATGATTCACCTAGTTGTTGGCCCTTCAAGGAGCAACAGGTGGTGTGCTGAGTGTTTCTGAGGACTGTTATGAATAGTGGGTAGCACACAAGTATGAAAGAGAATCTCAGTCATTAAAAAAAAAAAAGAAAAAAAATTGGAAATCCCAGCCTTGGCATGAAGTACACAGAAGGAGAGGTTTGCCTCATCATGCCCACTTGCATACAAACCATGTTTTACCCCCGACCAGCTGGGAGCCAGTGGGTGAGCAGTCAACAGGGAAAACAGAATATATAGAATGAGGATGGCAAGCAGAGTCACATTCATGATGGATTCTTCTGGCAGCAAAGTTGCCCTTTAAGGCCCCATCATTCTGAACTCTAAACCTCTCCTCTATTTTAAAAGGAGGGAAGGAGGATGGTTGAAGTTGGAAGGGTCAGGAATGATGGTGGACCCTGAGCAGAATGTCTGCGAGAAGCATGTGACCCTGATGAAAGGTGAAATCCATATATATTTAATTCCTCTACTCAGGCTGCTGCTACTGCTGCTAAGTTGCTGCAGTCATGCCCGACTCTGTGCGACCCCACAGACGGAAGCCCACCAGGCTCCCCCGTCCCTGGGATTCTCCAGGCAAGAATACTGGAGTGGGTTGCCATTTCCTTCTCCAATGCATGAAAGTGAAGTCGCTCAGTCGTGTCCGACTCTTAGCGACTCCATGGACTGGAGCCTACCAGGATCCTCCGTCCATGGGATTCTCCAGGCAAAAGTACTGGGGTGGGGTGCCATTGCCTTCCCCTACTCAGGACCCCTCCCCATAAGACCACGATTGGATGTGTCATTTTTTTTTCACCAATGGGTCTGGACAAAGACAGAATGAGAAGCTGAAGCTGAACAGGTGGCTCATTGCCCCTTCACTGACCTGTGGAAGGGAGCTGTGTGTGTGTGAGTGTGTGTGTTCAGCTGTATCTGACTGTTTGTGACCCCATGGGCTGTAGCCTGCCAGGCTCCTCTGTCCATGGGATTTCCCAGGAAAGAATACTGGAGTGGGTTGCCATGCCCTCATTCAGGGGATCTTCCCCACCCAGGGAATGAACCTGCATCTTCTGTGTCTCTTGCATTGGCGGTCGGGTTCTTTCCACTGAGCCACCTGGGCAGGGAGCCAAGGCCAGGGAAAGGCCTCAGCTGTCAGGTAAGAAAAGTGTTGCATCAGCCCTCACCCCGAGCACAGAGGATCTGTGGAAGCTGCTGCCAAGCCCTGACTCCTGGTGATCCACCTATCCAAGGAAGCCAGGGGGCGATAGAAACAGCCACACAGTCAAATTGTTACAGGACCCTACTGAGGGGTTGAACTGCTAGAAGAACCGTGTTTGGAGAAGGGGTTGGGGGATGTTCCTGGAAGAAAGCCCCATTTCTGCCTAGAGGAACAGGGGCACTGCATTGCACAGCAAACACCAGGATGGACACAGGAGACTGTGGGAATGACCATGCTCTCTCCCCTGAATGAAGGAGCCTCTTCTGCACTGGGAAGAGAACCCTCAACTTCCAACTCCCCTGTTACTCTTTGTCCCTTAGAAACTCATGCCTCACTCTTTTTTGAAACTGCAAAAAGAAGGATTTCCAATTGTGTAGAAGTGAATGTATCAGTTATATGGACATATGTGGATTTGTATGGGGGGTGTATGTGTGCACATGTGCACACATGTCTATAATCTACAGACACACAGAGGTGTGTGGTTTTGTTTCATCAGCCTGCAGGGCAGGATTTGCATCTACTAATCAGTTTAATCAGAGAAGGCAATGGCACCCCACTCCAGTACTCTTGCCTGGAAAATACCATGGACGGAGGAGCCTGGTAGGCTGCAGTCCATGGGGTCGCTAGGAGTCGGACACAACTGAGCAACTTCACTTTCACTTTTCACTTTCATGCATTGGAGAAGGAAATGGCAATCCACTCCAGTGTTCTTGCCTGGAGAATCCCAGGGACGGGGGAGCCTGGTGGGCTGCCGTCTTTGGTGTCACACAGAGTCAGACACGACTGAAGCAACTTAGCAGTAGCAGTAGCAATCAGTTCAATCCAGAAAAGTCGCTTCCAATAGAAGAATTCCATTGCCAGTCAGTCAGCTGTGAAATTCTATACCTATTCCCTACCTTCTAGAGAAAGGCCTGTTTTCATCTCCTGCACACAGGCGTGCACGCATGCACACACACCACATGACCCTGGCATGCCACAAGGGAAATCAGGTAAGAATTCATGAAGAAGTCCCTGAAAGGAAAAAAAAAAAATCTGGGTTCTTTGAATTTAGTTTTTCTATGGACTGGAATGAGATTTCAAGACCAGAATCTTTAACACGCTGTTTTATAATTAACAGAAAATTAAAAAGGATGGCAGAAAAGAAAGAAGGGAACCTGGCAGACACAGAGGAGGGCATGCTCTATAAAAAGCTGTTAAATGAAGAATAATAACTATGGGGATAAAATGCATACAACAAATATATAGGCCAAACTGTCGCACCCTCTCTCCTCCTCTCGTCATCTTTGGAAGGGTGACTTTTAAGCATTGACTAGAACTATATCTCCTAAGCTGTTGATCACTGGGATTTGCCTCTATAATGTTATAAGATTTAGTATAATGCTATCTAAACTTTAAGAAAATGAGAGAATGAATGAGAAAAGAAATCAGAATGGACACAAGGGAAGAAAAATAATGGGACATTACTGACAATGTAAGTCTATTATTCTGTTTGTTGCTAATAGTGATCCTTTGGTTTCTTGTTCCAAAAGCAGACCCTCCTTACCTTCAATAAGAGTTGTGTATTTGACTAAATTTAGATAAGGGGATTCCTAACCCAGAAAAATTAATGGGACATAGCCACCCCTTTTTGAGGAGAAGAATTCAGACTGGAACTTGAACAACACCCCCAGCATTCAGCGGATAGTCGAGAGCAAGTACAGTGTTCTGACCAGCTTTCTATTTAAAGTGAGTTTCATAATCAAGAGTCTAATTACTCAAAGGCTCTCATTGACATGAGATGGAAACTGGAGCAAAGCAAGTGACCTGACAATTCCACACCTAATAAAAGCCTAGGAGCCTAGAAGGAAGCAAAATTAGCTAAGGATGCCAGACAGAATCTAATCAAGGTTCAGAATCAAGTTTAGGGTTTGAGAGAGCAACATAACAACCAAGAAAATATTCAGTCGAATTTATATCTGTTCTGGTACGTGCTGACTCCACTTCCTGCGTGTTCTCTCCTCATTAATAATTTCACTTAATTGCTAGTCCCTGCTTATGTAATTATTTCCCCTCCAAACTCTCGGAGGTGCACCCCTAGGCACACACATACTTGTGTACCAGTGAGCACACCAGCTTCACCTACAAAGACAGCTGTGTACCCATCCTCAAGCATTGCTCTTCTCTTACATTTCATATTGACCATTCCTCTCCCCTTGGTTACCAAGACACTACCTCTCAAGTTGACCTTCAACTATGTGAAACTGAATGTACCGGTGATCTCAATGAGTCTGTATTTCTGCCTCAACATTGTATGTACTTATGCTAGCTAGGAATACACCTTGTTCTTCCTCTCGTCCTTCTGCCTGAAAAACAGAGATTTACCTCCACCAGCCCTTTAATCCTTTCTCTTCATGTTCTCTCATAAGAGTTGCTTTCATTCATAACCTTCAATTATCCCCTCTTTGCATATGACTATCGAATTTAAATTCCATCCTGAAATCAGTCCCCAGAACCACTTCTAAATGTCCAATGGCTTGTGACTTTCTCCATCTGAATATTCGCTCCAGAACTTTAAACTCAGTACATCCCTATCTAAGCTCACCATTTCTCCTATATTTCATCAAAAAAGAAATGACATCGCTGTATTTAAAATGGATAACCACCAAGGAACTATTGTATAACACATGGAACTCTGCTCAGTGTTGTGTGGCAGCCTGGATGGTAGGGGAGTTTGGGGGAGAATGGATAGATGTATAAATATATGACTAAGTCGCTTTACTGTCCACCTGAAACTATCACAACATTATACAATGTTTTCTGAAAAAAAGGAATGAGCTTCTCCATCATCTCAAGCCCCAAAACCTCATCATCCCACTTCGTCTTCATCTGCAGCTGATTCATTTTGAAGCTGTCAATGTCAGCTCCATTTTATTTCCTTTATCTGCCTCTGCCACACCCCCTCACCACCACTTGCCTTCAGGGTTACAGTAATCGACTCTGGTCTCTCACATCTCTAATTCAACTTAAAAAGCCTTGCCAGAGTGATCTTTTATAGCACTGCTCTGATAATCTTACTTCCCTGTCTAAAAACTTCCATGTCTCCTGACTCACTCAGTCCACACACAAAAACAACTTCCTAATCCGCAATCACAGTCCCTTTCCAATCTAACATAAACTGACCACATCACCTACTGATCCCTTCATCCACCTCTAGCTTTCCAGCCAGACCGAACCAGCTGCTGTTCTCTACACACCGCCACTTTCATCTCTGTGCCTTTGTTCCTGCGTTCACTTAGTTTGAGACACAATCTCTCTGTGTTGTTGTTTAATCGCTAAGTCATGTCCAACTCTCATGCAACCCCATGGACCGTGGCCTCCCAGGCTCCCTTGTCCATGGGATCTGAAGTGGGTTGCCATTTCCCTCTCCAGGGGACCTTCCCAACCCAGGAATGGAACCTGCTTCTCCTGCATTGGTAGGCAGATTCTTTACTGCTGAGCCACCTGGGAATCCCAGTGACCCTTTCCACAGACACAGCTCTCTGACTCAAATGCCATCTCATCCTAGAACTCAGCCCTGGTCTCCTGTTGAAAGCAAAGTTATATTCAGCTGATCTCATTTATCTGTTTTTTTTTTTTTTCATGACCCCATCACTTTGAACTTTATGTTAAAGTTGCATAATAGCACCTCATTTCTTTTACAAAGCAGAAACTCCTTGAAATCAAAGCCAACATCTTCACATACACAACAGTAGTTTATCACACAAGCACTTACCTCGAGCCTTCTGCAGGGTCAGTGCTTAACAGTCACTGGATTACTGATCATATATGAATGAATACAGGTGTCTGAATGCTCACACCTGCTCACTAAACACGCAGACATTCATGGTGACAAAAATATGAATCAATCACTCACCAATCAATCTCTTAACCATAAGTTTACAATGCATGGTGAGAGTCGTGTGTAAATAATTGCCTGCCCACCTGCACTCATGCTTATAAAGACAGAAAAACGAACTCTTTGAATAAATAAATGGGCAATGACTCTTTCTCCCAACACTGCGAGTCACCCTAGCATGGGCACTTACATAAAAGAAAGTGAAAACACTGATGTTGCTCTGAGAATACCAGACCAGATGAAACAGCTGCGGGGACTGGAAGCAATCCACAAGCATTGGATAGATATGAGAGCAAGGACTCAGGCCAGCCCAAGCTGCCGCTGACAAGGGGAAGAAACCCAGCCTAAGAAGGCACTTTAGATGGAAGAAAACCAAACTGCAGGCAATCCCAAAATGGCTCGATGTGAAAATATACAGCAAACTACACTGATGTAGCTGGCGTGCAGCTGTGTGTGTGTGGGTGGGTGGAGGTGGGTGTGTGGGAGTAGGTGTGTGGATGGGGTGGGGAGGAATGTGGACATGAATGAATGAATGAATTCATGGCACCCTGATAAATTCCCCCTGGGAGAAAATCCAAGCGTCTGCTTCTAAGAGATAAACAGAAAGCTCTGCTCCTCAGAGGCATGGCCAGTGGCTGAACACCACGCTAATCTTCTCTGCACCGGGTCCCAGGCACCGCGGCAAATGTGTGTTCAAAAAAAAAAAAAAAAATGGAGGCAAATAAGGGAACCTCACTAAAGGCAATAATGTGAATTCAAATACTCTTTGCAGTTTGGATGAAAGGAACCCAAATTGATGTTGTTTCAAAGAGGGTATAGGAGCGAGAGAAGAGAAACAGATTAATTTGGCTGGAGAGATGGGGAGGACTCCCTGGCTAAAGGGGTGGGGACCGACCAGCTGCCAGTGAGCGAGCGATGCCTTCCGGTTGCCGTGCACTCTGTCCTCCGCTGAGCGCTTTTCATTTATTGTGTCCTTTGATCTTCTAAGCACCGAGAAGAAAAGCAGCACAGGTGCCGTTTTACTCCCTCCCAGGGAAGGCGCTAAGTAAAGCCCAAGGGAGCCATGCACTGGTCTGCCTCTCCTTTAGGTTTAATCCAGGGCTTCCGGCTGACACTTTTAGGGTACCAGAAGGATGTACTGAAACCCAGATGCAAGATGCAAGTGTAAGGTGACGCCTGTGAGTCTGCATTTTTCACACTTACAGGTGAGGCTGATGCTGCTGCCCATTGAGGATAACACTTGAGTAGCACAGTGACTTTGGATGCCATTTCTGTGGGTGTTGAATTTGAAAAGCTTGAATCAATAAAACGAGACCCCTGGCTCTGCATTTGAAGGATGTTATCCCATGGACGGAGAGCCTGGTAGGCTGCAGTCCATGGGGTTGCTAAGAGTCAGACACAACTGAGCAACTTCACTTTCACTTTTCACTTTCATGCATTGGAGAAGGAAATGGCAACCCACTCCAGTGTTCTTGCCTGGAGAGTCCCAGGGACGGGGGAGCCTGGTGGGCTCCTGTCTATGGGGTCGCACAGAGTCTGACACGACTGATGTGACTTAGCATAGCATTCCATTTACATTTACTGAAATTCTAGAACAGGTGTCACCAGGAATTCCTGGGGAGCACTAGGTGGTCTTTGGTGCCACTAGGCTTGACCAACTGGAGGGATGGCTTCTCGCATCTATGTGGTGACCCTGCACACATCACAGATCCTCTTGCTGTTCAGTAACTCAGTCGTGTCCAACTCTTTGCGACCCCCATGGACTGCAGTACTCCAGGCTTCCCTGTCCTTCACTATCTCTCGGAGTTTGCTCAAACTCATATCCATTGAGTCAGTGATGCCATCTGACCATCTCATCCTCTGTCACCCCCTTCTCCAACCTTCAATCTTTCCCAGCATCAGGGTCTTTTCCAATGAGATGGCTCTTCCCATTGGGTGATCAAACTATTGGAGCTTGAACTTCAGCATCAGTCCTTCCAATGGATATTCAGGGTTGATTTCCTTTAAGACTGACTGGTTTGATCTCCTTGCAGTCCAACGGACTCTCAAGAGTCTTCTTCAGGACCACAGTCTCTGTTTTCCAAGTGATCCGAATCAGAGATCATCCTCTCTGGAACCTTATCATCCTGCTGCTGGAGCTGGAGAAGACTCCTTGTTTTGACTGATTTGGCTCTTTCAAAGCCCCCCAAAGTCTAGGAACATGAAGACTCCAAAGGAAGCTGGTGACACAGACTAACTTGACTTCTTGCATTTCTTCAAGAATCTAACGCAATTCAAAACAGGACTCTGATGCCCCGTTGCTGACCCTGTACTCTGGTTCAGAGTTTAGAGAAAAGGTCAGCTCCTCACAGACCGAGCACAACGCATGCATCCCACCATTTAAAACACGTTCTTTTGGGACTGTGAGTCCTTTTAGTTTCCAAATGTGGTATAGGCACACCATAGAATGTTATGCAGACTTAAAAAGGAGAGAAATTCTGACACCTCTTCAACATACATGAACCTTGAGGACTTCATGCTAAATGAAATAAGTCGAACACAAAAAGACACATGATGTATGATTCCACTTAGATGAGGTACCTAGAGTTGTCAGATTCATAGAGAGAGAAAGCAGAAGGGTGGTTGCCAGGGGCTGGGAGGATGGAGGAATCAGGGTTTTGTTTAATGGGTACAGGATTTCAAGACGAAAAGAGTTCTGTGGATGGATGATGGTGATGATAGTATAGCACTCTGAATATGCTTAATGCCCCCGAATTCAACACTTAAAACTGGTTAAGATGGTAAATTTTATATTATGTGTATTTTATCACAATATAAAACGGAGGGAAAATGTTGTTCTAAAACTATAATCATTCCTGGGAGAACTGTTTAACACTTTAAAATTCTAATCATTTAGCAACATCAGGGGAATTTATGGATTAGATTTCTTGTGACAACCAGCTGATAAAAAAGACAGTGCTAGGATAAGGTAGGGGAGGTGCAGGAGGGGTGAAGGAAGGCCCCCTAAAGCGGGTGTGAGCATTAGTCTCTCATTTGTGTCGACTCTTTGCCATCCCATGGAATGTAGCCTGCCAGGCTCCTCTGTCCATGGCATTTCAGGCAAGAATACTGGAGTGAGTTGCCATGCCCTTCTCCAAGGGATCTTCCCGAACAAAAGACTGAACCTAGGCCTCCTGCATTGCAGGCAGATTCTTTACCGTCTGAGCCACCCAGGAAGCCCAAATCACCAAAGGCTACTTTTGCCAGCTTCCATGTTTTTCTGAAAGCCAGGTCTGCTTGTACGTTTCCACCTGTAGCCCCTGGGCTCTGCTCTGGGTATCTGGACTGAACTCAGACTCTCAGGGCCTCTGAAGCCTCTGGGCTAGATACAGTCCTCTTCTCTCTGCCCCCGTCCCTGCCCCCAAGCTCGAGCTGAGCTGTGATTGGTTTGTGGAGTAGGATCCCAGAGGCTCTGTTACACTGTCTCACTGGACATGACTTAGGGTCACTGCCGCAGCTGGGCGCTAAGCAGCCCTCTTTTCCCATCTTCAACGGGCTCACGGAGACCATCTCAAAGAAAGATTCCAATATCCTGCTACGCATCCCCAGGGCCTTCCACTATGTGGCCTCACTGCCAGCCCCGAACGCCCTTCAGAGACAGCAGACCTCCAGGAAAAATTAAATCCTCACCAAATACCCTTTAATTTTATCCATTCGGCTTAATGAAGGTTCCGGTCTTAATGACCTCGGAGGCTTTACATCTGATGGTTCCGCTGGTAACTAAAGCCTGTGCTGTGTTCCCCAGCCCCCTGCAGCCTGCAATCTCAAGCATCGCTTCTAATCTTATTTTCTATTTCTGGGCTCTATTGCATTAGCACCTTTTTATTTCTCCTGGCATGTTTGACAGTGAGTTCAGGCTAGTGAGAACCATCTCTCTGTGCAGGCAAATGGGGATTGCACTGGCTGTTTTATAATAATGACTTATGGTTAAAATTACCCCCAGGATGTCATAATTACATGGGCACTGCTGTCTTGTTTGACAAGGTGGAGAGGCAGACTCAGGTGGCCTGTAGGCAGTTCCTTGAGGAAGATGAGAAAGAAAGAGAAACACATGTGTACCCAGACACCTGCCCCCGCCCCCTCCCCACAGAAAACATGAGGACAGGGAACAGAGGCTTGTGATGGGGAAGAAAGATGTCCACTCCCCATCACCCCAACCACATGCCTTCTCCTCATCCAGGATGGACAGGAAAGTTTGTAGAATTCCCCTCAAATGCCCCACAGCCATGAACATCACACCCTATGGAGTCACCACAGTATCTGAAATTCACAAATGAAACTTCCCTTGGACGTAACTCCTTAAAGAGAAGAAGGGAAATGTTCTTGCCTGGGGGTGGGGGGTCTTATTAATAATACAAGCTAGGTTAATTCATAGGTGCTCTATCTACTGCAATTATTTTTTTACCTTTGCTTTTAGTAGTGAAATAAACATGATCGATCTCATGTGAAGTGTCTAGTAGAAAGTAGTGGTATATGGTGCTGTGGATTAGCTTTTGCCCAACCAGCCCTTTGCCACTGCCCATCTCTGCCCCAGCTGCTGCTTCCAAAGAGGACTGGGGTGGGGACCCCTGCTTGACAGCCACTGCTCCGCTCTGTCAACATCTAGCAGGGCCCGAGGGGGTAATAGCAGAGACCAGAAGGGACAAATTTTAAAAGCTTGCTTCCTTCCAGGGTAGGAGGTCAAAGGGGAAGGGCAGGATGGTGAGGTTATAGGGCCCCAGAGGGATTCCCTGTAGGGCCAGGAGCAGAAATGGGATAAAGGCTAAGATAAATGCACCCTAAAAGCAGGGCAAGTTGCACCAAGGGGTCAATACAACTGAGAGTATGTGAACCGCGACTTTAGAGCCAGCCCTGGGTCTGATCCCAGCCCCACCAGGAGGACGTGTGTGTCTTTGGGAAAACTCCTTTGATACCGACCAGGGTGTTTGACCTTCCCCAACCAATAGAAGTTGACTAGAGGCCAGATAAAAAATTCAGCCAAGGCTTTATCTGTGGTCCTGCACCAGCTGCAGAGAAGAGAGAAAACAAGTAAAAGGTTCCCTAGATCACCCGAGGAGTGGGGAAGAGAGCTGGTTCCTTATATGGGGTGAGGGTTGGGGTATGTCCAGGGATCAGGCTGGAGGGTATGCTTTTTGCCCACCCCTCTAGTGGTGGCATATGCAAGGGACACACAGTGCCTTGCTTTTGCTCCTGGCTCTTTAGGAAGTAGCAGTAGGGGTTTCTTGGTCTCTTTATATCTCTGGGTCCAGAATTTGCCCCAGCTGCACATGTGTAGTTATTTTCAGTCCCACACAGTTTCTTTGTATTTTGTTGCTGGAAGAGAGGTGTGTCCAGTTGCAAGCACTGCAGCAAAGGGTTCCAGGCTCAACTTGTCTCACCTTAACGTCTCTGGGATTCAGTTTTCTCCTTTCTGAAATGAGAACAATAACACATCCTAATTTCCAGTGAGGACTCTTGTGAGACCTGATCCCCCAGACCCCAAATTGCTATCTTGCTCCTTTGTTGGGAAGTCCCCCAAAGGCTGCATTCAGCCCTGGGGAAGGGTCAGGACAAGATTCCAAGGGTGGCTTGGAGGTTGAATTGAATCTGGAGGGGATGGCACAGTGAGGGGTGAACTGGGAGAGTTGGACCCGGCCCCAGCCTGCATTTGTTTGTCAGTAGGGAGAAAGGGAGCCCAGAGGAGCTTATGGAAGTGAGGCGCCCCACCGCCTTACCCCGAGAAAGCTGATTTTTTTTTAAATCCAACTTCTAATCTTTGTAATTACTGCCGCGGGGCCGAGGCACCAGGGAGGAGGAACCTTGTACACCATCTTCTCCTTTTGTTTTCCTCTCCATGAGAGAGACCTTGAGACCTCCCCAAGGTCTTGAAACAAAATTACATTTTTTTCCTAGAGCGGGCCAGGCTCAGCCTGCAAGAGTGAGCCTGAATCCCAGCTTCCCAGGTCGCCCACTGAGGCTCCCACAGAAGCAAAGAGGCAACAGGCCATTTTTCAAATGACACTAATTAATATGGGGATTATTGGAAAAGCAAATCTACTTCGGCTGCTTGATTAAAACCCTCTGTGCTCCCCAGTGACACCGTCTGTCCAATGGGCTTTTTGGCAGGCGCTTGTGCGGGGGCAGCGGAAAAAGGCTCGAGCTTGGTCCTCGTCCCCAGCCCAGTCTGGTGCTCAGGCTAGTCTGTCACTTGAGAGCCTGACTCAGGTTTCACCTGATCTCATGACACGGAAGGTGTGATTAGCACAGAGAATGAGAACAAAGAGAGGGTATGATCTCATGCAAGGACCCAGAAGACGTGAGTTTAAGGCCAGCTTCATCTTTCACTGGTCAGGCTGTGTGGGGCGGAGGGGGTGGTGTGTCGGGGGGTGGTGCTAAGTTACTTCAGTCGTGTCTGACTCTTTGCGACCCTGTGGACCATAGCCCACCAGACTCCTCTGTCGATCGGATTCTTCAGGCATGAACACTGGAGTGGGTTGCCACAGCCTTCTCCTGGGGATCTTCCTGATCCAGAGATTGAACCCACATTTCTTATGTCTCCTGCATTGGCAGGCAGGTTCTTTTCCACTAGCAGCACCTGAGAAGCCCCACTGGTCAGGCTTACCCGACCCTAACTTCTTAGACAGTTGCAATAATAATACTGATATAAGCTTGTGCATCCTATTGTAACAAAAACTAAAGATCCTTCCAAATCACAAAGCCTTGCTCAGTTGTGGTCATTGGGATGGTACTCAGAGACAGGAGGGAGTGGAAAATTCAGCAACATCGTGGCATGCAGTGCAAGCCTTGGTACAGTGATGGGGGGACAGTCCTGGTCTAAGGGGATCGGAATTACACTGAACGTCTCTAACTGAGCAATGTGGTGTCAGAGAGTGCCAGGTCCGGCCCCCTCTGCCTCACTTGCTGACCCTGAGGATGTTGTTCCCATGGAGCTCTTCCTAGGCCCCACCCACTCATGATGCTGCCCTGGAGACTCTAGTCCCCAGGGAGCTCCTGGGAGACCCCCTCCCCCTTTACCACGTACTCTCCACCAGTGTGCTGTCTGTTTCTTGCTGATGTGTAGATTCATGTACGCGTAGAAACATCTTTGAGATGCTCTGCAGTGCATGTCTTTGTGTCTGACTGGCCTTGCGGCAGAGTGCCCACGGTCTGGTGCATCTAATGGGCTCAATAACAGGTTTTGACTAGTAGAACCAGGTTCTTCCCCGTTCTCTCAGTGCCTAGCTTTGTGGGAAGCCCCTGACTTCTTCATTTCCTGAGACCTGTTTCCCTAAGGCTCTTCCTGCCTTCAGGACCCTTGCTGAGGCCCCGTCCCCATCCTCTGCCAGGATACCTGTGCTCCATCACACTCCCAAGGCCAGGCTGGGGGACCTTTTCTCTTGCAGTGACACCTTCCCTCAGCCATCCATGCCCATCAGAGAAAGACCAGGGGCAAAGTTTTGCAGGGTAGATGTTTGAGGAGGCGGTCCTAAAAGATACATCCTCAAGTCAGCAGAGCTGGGTTGTCATTCTCTTTATCTCTCTAGGCCTTTGCTTCCTCATCTGTGAAATTAAGGGCCTGGACCAGGTGATCCTGCAGTGCCTCCCACCTCGAAGAGTCTGCAGTCCACCAAGGAAGACAGGAGGGCAGTCAGGAATTCCAGGAGAGAGAATTAAGTGCAGAGTCTGTCCCCAGACGCTGGGGCTTTAGTTCTACAGGTCTACCCATCCTGGTGCACTTCATCAAGGACAGAGCAGGCAACCATGAAAGTGTGACGATAGCTGAGCAACTGGGTCTGAACCCACTTGGTGGTGGTGAGCCCACTGAAGGACAGTCAGACCCCCACCCCCCATGTTTTACCCTTTGCTTTCCATGGTCTCCCTTTATTATTTGTTAGCCATACCTCTACCAAACTGTTAAAATTGGAAAAATCTGGTTATAAGAGAAAGTCTACTTTTCCCCCATCATTTTTGCGGTATCTTTTTGCTGTTTATATACAGGGGGAAAAAAAAAAAAAGTAGGGGATTATGCAGGAAGATTTAACTTTGCCCTGTTTTTTTGCTTTCCTGAGGCTCTGAAATACATTCCATGTTATTCTAAAAAATAATAATAATAATAAAGAGAGTTAAGCCCTTTGATAGGAGTGTTGGCAGCTTGTATTCAAATCCTGACTTTGGCTCTTAGAAACTGTCTGGTTTGAACCAGGTGATAACTGTCCGGACGCTTACTCTGTTCATTCCCAAGATGGCATGTCTAATATCAAATGTGACTGCAGCGGGGATTGAGCTATGCCCTCCAAACCTGGCATATTAGAGGTACCAACAAGTGATGGTTCGGGGTTGTAGCATAGACTGTTCAGGGGATCGTGATACCAAGTAGGGGTCTGAATTGCATGGGGAAGTCACACCCAGGACCACTTGGAGTTTCACCCTGCTTCTGAGTTCCAGTCTGGCTTTGTGAAATTATTCAGTTCTTTCTGTTTTAAATGGAAGAAATCTCCAAAATGACTCTCCTGGATCCAACATCTTGAGCAGTGACACATTGCGGTCTGATGTTGGTTAAGTGGCTCTGAGTCTGATGTCCCAGGGCTTCTTTCTGCTCTGGTTTTTTTTGCCCCCAGTACAAATTTTCACCCCATCTTTCTAGGAGAATCTTACCCCTGGCCTTCCCAGCCATGCTGCCTCCAAGGCACCAGCTCCAGGCTGCAACCCCCGATTGCAGGAGAATACAAACAGTCTGATTTCTTGGCCTCTTAAAGCTGTGTCGTGCCACTTGCCTGAGATGGCAATTTCTTTTTTGTTGTTCTGCTGAATATATTTTTAAAGAAGAGTCCCTGGGCCGCCGCTGCCTCGCTTTTCTTTGTGGTTAGACGCAATGGCTAGACACCCGCATGTACTTACAAGTCAATTTTCTTTTAATGATGATTTTACCTGCTCTGAAGCTTATCAGAAGGAGGGTTCATGCACCCAGGGTCTCAGCTTGGAGCTTTCAGTGGGTCTCGGCAGCTGTTCTATAGGCAGATGCACCTGTTTTGAATTTCATCAATGTAATGCTAATATGCAAAACGATTTGTGACGCAGGAGACCAGAACCGACAGTGAAAGAAACAGTGAGTGGGACTATAAATCACTTTCCATCAGCCGCTGAGCTTTTGTGGGGATTCAGCGGAGGTTCTTCTGGCAGTGGGACCCCGCATCATCCCTTAACTGACTTCTGTTCTCTAAGAGAGAGTCCGGGAGGGACACTGTTAAATCCGGCAAGAAGGAATTAGAGGGGGTTCAGGTGGAAGAGAGACCTTGGGCGAAAGGAGGGAGCAGGGGAGGGAGGGCATTTATTAGGCAAAATATACCAAGAAACACGTTTAGATCTGCTTCTAGCACTCTGGCTGGCAACTTTCTAGAGATTTGAATGGAGCATTCTGGAAGGGTTGCTCTACGTCTTACCAAGAATAAGGGCTCCATTAGGGCCCATTAGAAACTCAAGTCTATAATCTCCACCTCAGACAACCCTCCACTTCAAAGAATTGCTCTTATGACTTTGAATTAACCTCTGTCCATTAGCAAAAGAGGATGGGCAAAAGCTCAGAGTCCAGCAAGTACTATGATGGCTGAGCGAATTCTAAAGCCAAGTTTCTTGCCTTCTGTAGTCTCAGGGATGTCTCCTGAGATGCCATCAGCTCGTGGCTGCTCACCTGTGTAATAGAGCCAAACCATCTACTAAGGGGCCAGCCTGGAGCGTCGCTGTAACGAGCGCTACACAGTCCTCACTGTTTCTTGCTTTATTTCTCAGAGGAATGTGGATGGACACAGCATAAAACAATGCGTGCTATGGGACAGAGGATGGTCACCCCCTGTCCTCTGTCTGACTTGCTTCACTCAGTTGATCATCTCTAGGTCCCTCCATGCTGCTGCAAATGGCGTTATTTCATTCTTTTTATGGGTGAATAATATCCCATTGCTTTGTTGTGGTTGTTTAGACACTTAAGTCGTATCCAATTCTTTGCGACCCCGTGGACTGCACCATGCCAGGCTCCCCTGTCCTTCCCTGTCTTCCGGAGTGGGCTCAAACACATGGCCATCAAGTCAGTGATACCATCCAATCATCTCATCCTCTGTCGTCCCCTTCTCTTCCCACCTTCAATCTTTCCCAGCATCCAGATCTTTTCCAATGAGTTAGTTCTTTGCATTGGGTGTCCAAAGTATTGGAGCTTCAGCTTCAGCATCAGTCCTTCCAATGAATATTCAGGGTTGATTTCCTTTAGGAGTGACTAGTTTGATCTCCTTGCTGTCCAGGGGACTCTCAGGAGTCTTCTCCAGACCCACAATTCTAAAGCATCAATTCTTCAGTGCTCAGCCTTCTTTATGGTCCAATTCTCACATCCATACATGACTACTGGAAAAAACATTTATTTGGCTATATATATATCACTATATATTCCATTGTGTATATATGTATATATGTGTGTGTATACATACCACATATCACACATATATGTATATGTGTGCCTGTGTATACCACATCTTCTTTATCCATTCCTCTATCTCTCATATGTGGAATCTAACTTTTTAAAAATGACACAAATGAACTTATTTACAAAACAGAAACAGACTTACAGATATCAAAACTAATGGTTAATATAGATACAGATATAATATATTATATATTATATATTATAATATAATATCTGTGAGAATGGTTTTAGTGTATTTGCCCTCTGATGCCCTCTTTCAAGATCAACTGTCTTACTTGGGTTTCTCTTACCTTGGGCGTGGGGTATCTCATCACGGCTGCTTCTGGCTGCTCCCGGCCAGCGAAGCACAGCCATCGCACCTTACCTTGGACGAGGGGTCTCTCCTCACCGCCGCCCTTCCTGACCTCGGTTGTGGGGTAGCTCTTCTCGGCAGTGCTTAGTGCGCTGGCCCTCACCGCCGTCCTTCCTCGGTTGTGGGGTAGCTCCTCTCGGCCGCGCTCTTAGTGCGCGACGCAGCCGGCGGGGGCGCTCTTAGTGCGCGACGCAGCCGGCGGGGGCGCTCTTAGTGCGCGACGCAGCCGGCGGGGGCGCTCTTAGTGCGCGACGCAGCCGGCGGGGGCGCTCTTAGTGCGCGACGCAGCCGGCGGGGGCGCTCTTAGTGCGCGACGCAGCCGGCGGGGGGCGCTCTTAGTGCGCGACGCAGCCGGCGGGGGGCGCTCTTAGTGCGCGACGCAGCCGGCGGGGGGCGCTCTTAGTGCGCGACGCAGCCGGCGGGGGGCGCTCTTAGTGCGCGACGCAGCCGGCGGGGGGCGCTCTTAGTGCGCGACGCAGCCGGCGGGGGCGCTCTTAGTGCGCGACGCAGCCGGCGGGGGGCGCTCTTAGTGCGCGACGCAGCCGGCGGGGGCGCTCTTAGTGCGCGACGCAGCCGGCGGGGCGCGCCTAGATTAAGCCATGCCCGAGGGGCAACCTGGGATGGGCGGGTCATGGTGGAGAGATATGACAGGGTGTGGTCCGCTGGAGAAGGGAATGGCAAACCACTTCAGTATTATTGCCTTGAGAACCCCATGAACAGTATGAAAAGACAAAATGATAGGATACTGAAAGAGAAACTTCCCAGGTCAGTAAGGGCCAATATGCTACTGGAGATCAGTGGAGAAATAACTCCAGAAATAATGAAAGGATGGAGCCAAAACAAAAAGAATACCCAGCTGTGGATGTGTCTGGTGATAGAAGCAAAGTCCGATGCTGTAAAGAGCAATATTGCATAGGAACCTGGAATGTCAGGTCCATGAATCAAGGCAAATTAGAAGTGGTCAAACAAGAGATGGCAAGAGTGAATGTTGCCATTCTAGGAATTAGCGAACTAAAATGGACTGGAATGGGTGAATTTAACTCGGATGACCATTATATCTACTACTGTGGGCAGGAATCCCTCAGAAGAAATGGAGTGGCCATCATGGTCAACAAAAGAGTCTGAAATGCAGTACTTGGATGCAATCTCAAAAATGACAGAATGATTTCTGTTCGTTTCCAAGGCAAACCATTCAATGTCACAGTAATCCAAATCTATGCCCCAACCAGTAACGCCGAAGAAGCTGAAGTTGAAAGGTTCTATGAAGACCTACAAGACCTTTTAGAACTAACACCCAAAAAAGATGTCCTTTTCATTATAGGGGACTGGAAGGCAAAAGTAGGAAGTCAAGAAACACCTGGAGTAACAGGCAAATTTGGCCTTGGAATACGGAATGAAGCAGGGCAAAGACTAATAGAGTTTTGCCAAGAAAATGCACTGGTCATAGCAAATACCCTCTTCCAACAACACAAGAGAAGACTCTATACATGGACATCACCAGATGGTCAACACCGAAATCAGATCGATTATATTCTTTGCAGCCAAAGATGGAGAAGCTCTATACAATCAGCAAAAACAAGACCAGGAGCTGACTGTGGCTCGGACCATGAACTCCTTATTGCCAAATTCAGACTGAAATTGAAGAAAGTAGAGAAAACTACTAGACCATTCAGGTATGACCTAAATCAAATCCCTTATGATTATACAGTGGAAGTGAGAAATAGATTTAAGGGCCTAGATCTGATAGATAGAGTGCCTGATGAACTATGGAATGAGGTTCGTGACATTGTACAGGAGACAGGGATCAAGACCATCCCCATGGAAAAGAAATGCAAAAAAGCAAAATGGCTGTCTGGGGAGGCCTTACAAATAGCTGTGAAAAGAAGAGAAGCGAAAAGCAAAGGAGAAAAGGAAAGATATAAACATCTAAATGCAGAGTTCCAAAGAATAGCAAGAAGAGATAAGAAAGCCTTCTTCAGTGATCAATGCAAAGAAATAGAGGAAAACAACAGAATGGGAAAGACTAGGGATCTCTTCAAGAAAATCAGAGATACCAAAGGAACATTTCATGCAAAGATGGGCACGATAAAGGACAGAGATGGTGTGGACCTAACAGAAGCAGAAGATATTAAGAAGAGGTGGCAAGAATACACAGAAGAACTGTACAAAAAAGAGCTTCAAGACCTAGATAATCATGATGATGTGATCACTGACCTAGAGCCAGACATCTTGGAATGTGAAGTCAAATGGGCCTTAGAAAGCATCACTACGAACAAAGCTAGTGGAGGTGATGGAATTCCAGTGGAGCTATTCCAAATCCTGAATGATGATGCTGTGAAAGTGCTACACTCAATATGCCAGCAAATTTGGAAAACTCAGCAGTGGCCACAAGATTGGAAAAGGTCAGTTTTCATCCCAATCCCAAAGAAAGGCAATGCCAAAGAATGCTCAAACTACCGAACAATTGCACTCATCTCGCACGCTAGTAAAGTAATGCTCAAAATTCTCCAAGCCAGGCTTCAGCAATATGTGAACCGTGAACTTCCTGATGTTCAAGCTGGTTTTAGAAAAGGCAGAGGAACCAGAGATCAAATTGCCAACATCCGCTGAATCATGGAAAAAGCAAGAGAGTTCCAGAAAAACATCTATTTCTGCTTTATTGACTATGCCAAAGCCTTTGACTGTGTGGATCACAATCAACTATGGAAAATTCTTAAAGAGATGGGAATACCAGACCACCTGATCTGCCTCTTAAGAAATCTGTATGCAGGTCAGGAAGCAACAGTTAGAACTGGTCATGGAACAACAGACTGGTTCCAAATAGGAAAAGGAGTACGTCAAGGCTGCATATTGTCACCATGTTTATTTAACTTATATGCAGAGTACATCATGAGAAATGCTGGACTGGAAGAAACAGAAGTTGGAATCAAGATTGCTGGGAGAAATATCAATAACCTCAGATATGCAGATGACACCACTCTTATGGCAGAAAGTGAGGAGGGGCTAAAAAGCCTCTTGATGAAAGTGAAAGTGGAGAGTGAAAAGGTTGGCTTAAAGCTCAACATTCAGAAAACGAAGATCATGGCATCTGGTCCCATCACTGCATGGGAAATAGATGGGGAAACAGTGGAAATAGTGTCAGACTTTGTTTTTCTGGGCTCCAAAATCACTGCAGATGGTGACTGCAGCCATGAAATTAAAAGACGCTTGCTCCTTGGAAGGAAAGTTATGACCAACCTAGATAGCATATTCAAAAGCAGAGACATTACTTTACCAACAAAGGTTCGCCTAGTCAAGGCTATGGTCTTTCCTGTGGTCATGTATGGATGTGAGAGTTGGACTGTGAAGAAGGCTGAGCGCCGAAGAATTGATGCTTTTGAACTGTGGTGTTGGAGAAGACTCTTGAGAGTCCCTTGGACTGCAAGAAGATCCAACCAGTCCATTCTGAAGGAGATCAATCCTGGAATTTCTTTGGAAGGAATGATGCTAAAGCTGAAACTCCAATATTTTGGCCACCTCATGCGAAGAGTTGACTCATTGGAGAAGACTCTGATGCTGGGAGGGATTGAGGGCAGGAGGAGAAGGGGACGACAGAGGATGAGATGGCTGGATGGCATCACTGACTCGATGGATGCGAGTCTGAGTGACCTCCGGGAGCTGGTGATGGACAGGGAGGCCTGGCGTGCTGCGGTTCATGGGGTCGCAAAGAGTTGGACACGACTGAGCGACTGATCTGATCTGATCTGATAATATAATATATACAGATATAATACAGATTCAAACTAATGGTTATCAAAGGGGAAATGCTGGGGCATGGGGGGAAAATAGGAGCCTGGGATGAACACACACACTACTGTATATAAGATAACCAAAAAAAAAAAAAAAAACTTCATTTGATGTATAGCCTTCTGTTTAAAAAATCTAATATGACTGTGCCTTGACTTCTAATGGGCAAAACAGTTCTCAGAGCTTCCTGAGACGTTCTTCCTATGTTATAATCCTCAAATTTGGCTCAAATAAAATTTTCCATTTCTTTCCAAACAAAGATAATCAACAAAAATCTACCGTAGAGCACAGAGAGCTCTACTCGACATTCTATGATGACCTATATAAGAAAAGAATCTAAAAAATGAATGAATGAATTTATTATTGTGTGTATAACTGAATCACTTTGCTATACACCTGAAACTAACACGTTATAAATAACTATAGTCCAATAAGATTTACAAAATAAATAAATGTTTAAAAAGGACAGTCGCCACCCTTTTACTGCCACTGAGCTGCCTGCTTCTCATGATTTGCAGAAGGAAACAACAACCCACTCCAGTATTCTTGCCTGGAAAATACCATGGACAGAAAAGCCGGGCAGGCTACGGCTGTTGGGGTTGCAAAGATGCAGACACGACTGAGCGACGGAGCACACAGGCTCCTCACAACTGAAAACAGCTTTGGGACCCTGCTGGAATTCTTTAGGTCAAGCCATAGTGTTCACCCTGAGTTTGGTAGTGCTGGTAACTCAGAATTTTCTGGAAAGTTGCAGAGAAGGTTTGGGTGTGGGGTGACAGGGGACACCAAGCTGGGAGGACAGGTGTGGTAAGAGAACCCACTTTCTATCTGAAATGCTTCTATCCCGAGGGTTTGAGTAAAGGTTAAGGCAGGCTGTTAGGTCTCAGGGTAAACAAGCACCTGGTGCACCTGACGCTAACACAGCACTGTTAACGGGCTCTAATATAACATAAAAATTTTTTTTTTTTTACAAAAAAGCTAAATAAAAGCAAAAGGTGGTGGATCCCAAATGTAAGATGTCAGTGAGTTGAATGCTGTAGGATTTCAAGGGAAGAAATTATAGTGGTAGGCAAATAGGAAGTGAAATTCAATCTGGAACTCAGGAGCCAGAGCCGAAGTGGGGAGGGCCTTCTGGACAGAAAGAGTGATGTGGATAAAATGCGGTGATAGGAATGAACGCAACAGGAAAGGCGAGAGGAGACCAAGGTGCAGGGAGTGTCAGGCAGCTTAGCAAGAGCATAGTTGAGTCCTCACAGAACACAAAAGGAAGACACCCCAAACTCCCAAACTTCGGGTCTTTTTTTAAAATTAATTTGTTTTCATTGGAGGCTAATTACTTTACAATATCGTAGTGGTTTTTGCCATACATTGACATGAATCAGCCATGGGTGTACATGCGTTCCCCATCCTGAAGCCCCCTCCCACCTCCCTCCCCATCCCATCCCTCAGGGTCATCCCCGTGCATCAGCCCTGAGCACCCTGTCTCATGCATCGAACCTGGACTGGCGATCTGTTTCACTATGATAATATACATGTTTCAATGCTAGTCTCTCAAATCATCCCACCCTCACCTTCTCCCACAGAGAGTCTTACTTTGGGGACTGGAGATGCAGGAGATGAAGTATGGGGGTGGGGAACCCACTGAGAGTCTTGCCACCCAAGCCTGCAGGGTCTCCTCACAGCTGCAAATAATCCATTTCCATCAACACTAGACGGGGTTAGCTGCCAGCGTGTGAGCCCACAGGTGTCTTGGAAAGCGTGTCCCCCACACACTCTGTGAGTCCACAGGTGTCTGGGGAAGGTGTCCCCCACATAGCTCACTCCTAGCTGATGCACTCAAGATTGGGACACCTGAGACTTCACCACCGACCTGAGATCAAGGATGAGAATCACCCACAGAGTCAGCATCTGACTGTCTCCTGGTTTCACTCCTGACATCATTGCTTTCGAAGCCACAATAGAACTCTAATCCCTCTGGATTTCACAGGGAGAAAGCACCGTTATTTACTTATTGGGTTGATTAAAAATGCACCCATTATCTGCATGCCTCCAGGCAACAGTAGAAAAATATATTTTTAAAAGTATGAGAGTTCAATTAGCAGAGATGCAGATGTACCTCCCACAAGTAGGCCAGTGGACTGTCCCCGGTGGGATGGATGAGGGCCCAGATAGGAGAGCTTCTCACTTAGGGCTTCCCTGGTGGCTCAGAGGGTAAAGCGTCTGCCTGCAATGCAGGAAACCCGGGTTTGATTCCTAGGTTGGGAATATCCCCTGAAGAAGGAAATAGCAACCCACTCCAGTACCCTTGCCTGGAAAATCCCATGGATGGAAAAGCCTGGTAGGCTACAGTCCATGGGGTCACAAGGAGTCAGACATGACTGAGCGACTTCACAAAACTTGTGAATCAGTGCATCTGGGCTTCCTAAGCCAGCAGTGGGGAGAGCCGTAGAGATGTGAAGGTCCACCGCATGTTTCCCAGCTCCCTTCTCTTTTCCATTCCAACCTGAGGCTCCTAGAGGAGTTCTCAGACTGGGCTTCGTGTCTGTGATGAGGCCAGGAAGGGAGGGCAGGTTTCAGGTAACTCAGGTGGAAATGCACAGGAAGGAGATTTGGAGAATGCAGTTAATCTGTTGCTTGTGTGTTATTTTGGCTCTTGCTCAGTCATAACCTGGTTTGTGGTTAGGTTGTGTGTGACTAAACTGCAGAAATCTTTTTGAAACTCAAATTTATATATCTGGAAAACATGAGAGTTTAACAGAATGAGCAAAGGACTGGGAGTTGGCTACTATTTAATAAAACGCCATCATATCAGCTCCTCCCTCACCCTTTCTTTCTCCATTACAAAATAAGGATTTGGGAATAATAAATTATCTCTAAGTTCCTATTCATCTCTAAATATCTCTGCTATACATGTGAAATAAAACAGCAAATGCAACCCAAATTCAACATTCATCTTGAGTTGCAAGATGAAAAACACGCACCACTGCTTCCCTCCTTGGGTTTGGGTAATCAATAGCTGTCCATGCATTTCTGCTCTCCTCCAACGTAAGGTCAGAGTAGTGAGGTCAGCCACTGGGAGAAAATAATTGTGCCAATTAATGATGGTTCAAGCCTCCCTGAGCTCCCTGGGTCTTCTGGGGAGAAGGAAGCAGGTGCAGGACCCAGAGCCTACGTTTTCTCCCAAACCCCTGCCCAGAGGGCAGTCCATTTCTGCCCCGCCCCCTCCAGTTCCGTGGAGGAGGGGACACTTAGGAGAACTGACACCCTCCCATCAGCTACCGTGCAGGAGACTGATTGGCTGCTGGCCCAGCAATTGCTACTAGGAGACCACTCTCCACTGGGGTTGACTGTCTAGGGTGACTTACCCTCCCCAGAGGCTCCTGCACGCAAGCAGCCCCATGGCTCAGGACAGAGAAGGCTTTGCTTTCAAGGAAAGGAAGGTGTTTACTATCGATGTGATCATGCCACTGGGAGCCTGAGACTCATCTGGCTTCTGCTGCAGCTGTGTAAATGGCTGTCATAAACTTTTCTCTGCCTGGCCCAGATCACCTAGAGCTTTTATAAAACCCCCTCTACTTACCAAGTGGTTACAGTTGGGGAGCAACCATAGAAATGTCACCTCCACCACAGGCTGCCCTTTATTCACCCCAAGAGAAAGCCCCAGATCGCAGGCACCTATGCTCAGGCGATGCTCTGATGCTTCATCTACCATCACCTCGTTGACTTTTACAGCACCCACCTCATAAGTTTGTTGTGAAGATGAAATGAATTAATACTTTCACAGCCCTGAAAAGTGTACAATACAGCATAAGTTCACTACAAGGGTTCATTGTTTTTATCCATTCAATCCAATGAATACTTAGGAAGCACCTACCTGTACCAGGTACTGAGCCTGGACTAGACATATAACAGTGGGTGATGAAGACCTAATTCCTCTCTGCCCTCCAGATGCTTAGACTGTATGGGCAGAATCCACAGGCCTTCTTGAGCACCTTCTGCAAAGCATAAAAACCCTCCCTATGAAGTGGGAAGAGCAGCCTCTGAAATTCCCACTTTCCAAGGCAGGATGTTTGAAAGGTTGCCCAAGCTGATCTCTGCCTGAGAAGCAGAGCAGGGGACTCTCTGCATCCCTTTGGGCTCTGCAAGGTTCCAGTTGTCAAAGCTGATCCCTAAGACTGAAAGTCTGTCCCATTTGGTTTCAATCCCACATTTACCTATTGAAAAACTACCTTTCATCCAGGACTTCAGATCTATTTTCTGGCAGGGCTATTCCGGTTAAAATTAATCTCCAGTTCAACCCTTTCAGTAAAATTATCCTTCATCTATAAGAAACAAGAGCAAAAACAACACTGAGGAAATGATCCCACCTCCACCTTCAATCAACTCATTTTGGTATCCCAAAAACCTTATTAAGTGATGACCGGATATTAAATAGACAGTCTCTCCAGCACAGCCAAAGCATCTCAGCCCGGTTTCCTTCTCTTTAGGTGTAGAGAACAGCCACTCAACAACCTCGGTGAATAACCCTGGGAGGGACATCCAACTCCTGATATGCCAAGCAGATATGTAGGGAAACAAATTAATTTTATTCATCTATCATTTTAAAATATTGAGTACATGGTATATGCTAGACCATAGAGGTAAAAAAGAATAATAAGAAACATCTGTTCATTCAAGGAGCTTACAATCCTCTAGGGGCACAAATGTAGAAAAATACCATGCAGATGGATAAGCTGATAACAGAAATATGCATTCAGTGACTCCCTACTGCTGAGTAATTTGTTTAAAATGGTATTTCATTGCTGACAGTCTTTCTATTCTCAGAAACTATTCTCAACTATTCTCTGGAAATTCCTAGGATATACTAGGTTAATTAATTCCTTTTCCTGCCATGCCCATCCCTCCTACTTCTTGTCCATATGGTCAACTCCTATTCATCCTTTGAAATCCTTTTTGGACTACCCCAGTTATTTTAAGCATTCCCTTTTCTACATTACTTCTCTAATTTTTTCATCTTTCTCTTTTTGCACATATTCTGTAGTCTGATAAATTACCTGTGTGTCCATATCCTTTACTAGACAACATGTTTCTTTAGGGATTAACACAGTACCTCGCCCATACTCGATGGTCTTAAATGTTTATTGAATCAAACTGTGTATAAGAAATAATGCTATTACTACTATGACCACTATCATAACTACTATTTTTGAGAAGTTTTATGAGCCAGGCATTTTGACAAATATTTTACATACATTTTTCTCAGTTTTTCTTCAAAACAACTATGAAAGCAGGTAGTATTGCAGATGGCTTCTCCAGCAAGTGATACTTTACAAAAAGAACATATTGTATGAATTACTACTTTTCCTCCATTCTCTTTTTCCTCTCTCTCACACACACGTACACACACTCTGATAATCCATTTTACTATTTTACTATTGCTTGGAATTCATAATCTGACTCAGATGTGTCATTTCTGTATTCCCATACTACCCCACAGATGAACATACCCATCTAGTATAACTATTAGTTTGGTTGCTTGCTTTCTTCATTAGTCTGAAAGTTCCTTGAAGGCAGGCATGCCTCATTCATTTTTTTTATCTGAAATAAATATCATGGTGCCTAGAGCACAATAAGTGTTCAATGAGTTCTTACATTAAAAGGAAGAGAGGAAAGGAGGAAGGAAGGAAGGAGGGAAGGAAGGAGGGGAGGGAGAAGGGAAAGGGAGGGGGGAGAGTATCTGACATGAGCCAGGGCAGTTATTTATTCAATAGATAGAAAATATTATTCCTATTTAAGAATTGGGCTTAAGAGTATTAAACCCAAATACTCTTCAGCCAAGCAACAGGAAAACAAGATCAGTTAGCACACTGGAGTCTGGAATAACTGAGTTAACCAATCACTTGAAATATATCTCTTGATATAGCAAACCCAATTTATAAAGAGAAGACTAAGGAATCTTGATGAAATAAATGACCTTGGCATCTTCAGTTAAATTCCGGTAACGTGACCTTTCACTTCCAGCCCACTGCTGTGACTTACTAGACCCAACTCTTCATGAGAACAACCCCTTGGATTTTTGTATGCTCTATTTCCCCAACAAAACTGAGCAGTACCAATGGAATTTGAGTAACCATGTATTTAATAACACCTTTACTACCTACTCTGTGCCAGGGCGCTGGGTTCACAAAGGCCTGTGCTCTGAAAGCTCCTGTTTTCAGAATGGGTGGTCACACCACCATCTTCATGAATCCTACTTCTCAAACTACCCATGGTCAGCACAGCAATGGTGGTAACATTGGTGTACTCAACTCACCAATAAAGCTTTCAAATCTACTGTAAAAGCAAGGAGAGGGAAATAATAAACACCTGAGATTGAATTGGCCTCTGATTTTAACCTAAGAATTGGAGTGACTTTGGGGGAAAATGTTATGCATAGAAAATGTAAAATGTGCCTACTTCGTTTGCTTCCTGCATTGTATTTAACTGTTCAGTTCAGTTCAGTCACTCAGTCGTGTCCGACTCTATGAGACCCCATGGACTGCAGCACACCAGGCCTCCCTGTCCATCATCAATTCCCGGAGTTTACTCAAACTCACATCCATTGAGTCAGAGATGACATCCAACCATCTCATCCTCTGTTGTCCCCTCTCTTCTCACATTCTATCTTTCCCAGCAGCAGGGTCCTTTCAAATGAGTCAGTTCTTCGCATCAGGTGGCCAAAGTATTGCAGTTTCAGCTCCAGCACCAGTTCTTACAATGAATATTCGGGACTGATTTCCTTTAGCATGGACTGGTTGGATCTCCTTGCTATTATCTGGGATAAATGCCTTTCCAGAGAGACTCTGTAGACTCATTAGAAGCTGCCTTTTGACTTGAGTCACACAACCTATACTCGCTTCCCCCCACATTCTGTTATCTGACCTGCAGTCAGCCTCTGGCACATCCCAGGTTGTTTTTGTTTAATTGTCCAGTTATGTCTGACTCTTTTGAGACCCCATGAGACCCAAGAGGAGCCTACCAGGCTCCTCTGTCCATGAGATTTCTCAGGCAAGAATACTAGAGTGGGCTGCCATTTCCTCCCGGGGATCTTCCTGACCCAGGGATTGAACCCAGGTCTCCTGTGTCTCCTGCACTGCAGGTGATTCTTTACCATTGAGCCACCCGGGAAGCCTCAAATCCCAGGACTCCATGGCAAAACTCATCTTTCTCCCAAGACACAGAGGGAGGAGTTGTCTGTGCTCAGAGCTCCCCACAGAGGAGGCTGCTCAGAGTGGTCCACAGATCTCCTGAATCTCTTTCCCCATCTTATCCCCTGATGGAGACGTGGCGCTCCTCCCACTTCCCAGCTTCCAGGGGAGACAACTGCTCAAGGCTGGTCTCACTGCCAAAGAGGCCACCCATTGACTCTCATTGGTAATAGTTCTACAGGATAAGCCAGAGTCCCACAAGCACAGAAGGAGAAAATTAAGCTCTTCTGGGGGTAGAAGTAAGCACTTTTCCCCATGCAGAGATCACCACTTCCCTCCCCCTTCACCTTGCAACTTCCCAGACACCTGTGGCTTCAAAGCCCCAGGCAAGTGTTAGGTTGTCACACCAAACCTTGATGCCCCAAGCGCTCCCCACCCACCAGGGCTGCTCAGGCAGCGGGAAGTCGATTATAACCTGTAATTTCTCATCTCGGTTAGCAGGTGACAGGCTCCCATAACATGGCATCCATATGGCATCACCCCTTCTGTCGAGCACAATTTTAGGGCAAGATTCATACCGCTTCTCTCTGTGCTCAAAATAGATGCCCAAAATTGGGATAGAATTTACATAAGTTGGCTGAAGAGACCGTGTTCAATTAAAAAGCTTTTGTTGCCAAGGAATTTTTTTAGTTGATACATATGCTCCTTTATCGCAGTCCCATAGGGGAAAGATGTTAGTTATCTCTCCTCTCTCTGTCTCGCTCTCTTTTCTTCTTCCCTTTCTCCATCCATCCTGTAATTAATAAGGCGAGGAGGGGGGCAAATATCTGTCTTTAAGGCTGAACGAACAGAAAAAACAACAAAAAAAAAAACTCACCCATATGGAAATAACAGGGATCCTGGCCCAGGAGAAACAGAAGCAAGTGGTGCCCTCTTGCCTAGCCTGGGGCAGGGCAAGCTGCAGAGCTCTTCTCTGCTTGGATTCTGGGTTCTGTCCCAGGGTGAACGGCTGCCCTACTTTGCAATCACCGCAAATTCGATGGGATGTGTTTTCAATTGCACTGACACCGAGGCATGAAAAACATACTTTTTTCAGTCATGAAATAATACTGTTCTTGGGCCCAAACTGGGCAACAGAAAGTATAATGGAGGGGAAATTTCATCTGCAATTTGAAAGTCAATGATGAAACTGGAGCCTATTATACAGAGTGAAGTAAGCCAGAAAGAAAAACACCAATACAGTATACTAACGCATATATATGGAATTTAGAAAGATGGTAACAATAACCCTGTATACGAGACAGCAAAAGAGACACTGATGTATAGAACAGTCTTTTGGACTCTGTGGGAGAGGGAGGGATGATTTGGGAGAATGGCATTGAAATATGTATAATATCATATATGAAACGAGTTGCCAGTTCAGGTTCGATGCACGATACTGGATGCTTGGGGCTGGTGCACTGAGACGACCCAGAAGGATGGTATGGGGAGGGAGAGGGGAGGAGGGTTCAAGATGGGGAACACATGTATACCTGTGGCAGATTCATTTCCATATATGGCAAAACCAATACAATATTGTAAAGTTAAAAAATAAAATAAAATTTAAAAAAAGAAAGTCAATGATGAACTCCGTGAATGCCTTTCCCTCCAGCCTGTACTGCAATTGTGTATATTCACACAAATTTGGGATCGTAATATATACATACTTTTGTAACTTGGCATTTTTGTTTAATACTGCTACTGCTGCTACTGCTAAGTCGCTTCAGTCGTGTCCGACTCTGTGCGACCCCATAGAAGGAAGCCCACCAGGCTTCCCCGTCCCTGGGATTCTCCAGGCAAGAACAGTGGAGTGGGTTGCCATTTCCTTCCCCAATGCATGAAAGTGAAAAATGAAAGTGAAGTCGCTCAGTCGTGTTCGACTCTTAGCGACCCCATGGACTGGAGCCTACCAGGATCCTCTGTCCATGGGATTTTCCAGGCAAAAGTACTGGGGTGGGGTGCCATCGCCTTCCCCAATACCGTAATATAATTTCCTGAGCCTCTTTCTATAGCATATGTTTTAGGAATATCACTTTTAATGGCTATACTATAATGTACTGATCCTTTCTCGGTTTGGGATATTTATGGTATTTCCAATTGTGTTGCTCTCCTTATATAAATAGTGCTGCAATTAACAGTCTTGACTTGGTATGCACCTCTGATTACTTCCTTAGAATAAATCTGCATGGCTTGAGGTTTAAGGTATATGTTAAGGTGTATGTCAAAGAAGTTGCACAAGCTTTTCACTTGCTTCAGGACTGGTTCATCGTGTGATTAATGCACGCAGTTTTTGTTTTGTTTTTTTTTTTTTTACAAAGCCTGTTTAGCATCAGAAATGAAATAAGCATTTAAGGAAATAATTTGTGGGACTTCCCTGGCAATCCAGTGGTTAAGACTTCTTCTTCCAATGCAGGGAGTGTGAATTTGATACCTGATCAGGATTTTTGCCTAGAAAGTCCCATGGACGGAGGAGCCTGGTGGGCTGCAGTCCATGGGGTCGCTAGAGTCAGACACGACTGAGCGACTTCCCTTTCACTTTTCACTTTCACGCATTGGAGAAGGAAATGGAAACCCACTCCAGTGTTCTTGCCTGGAAAATCCCAGGGACTGGGAAGCCTGGTGGGCTGCCGTCTCTGGGGTCGCACAGAGTTGGACACAACTGAAGCGACTTAGCAGCAGCAGCAGCAGGAAGGTAAGATAGCACATGCCTTGAGGCCAAAAAAAACAAAAAACATAAGACAGAAACAATGTTGGAACAAATTCAATAAAGATTTTAAAAATAGTCCACGTGAAAAAAAAATCTTAAAAAAAATAATTTTTTTCTTGAATGTTTTCCTGTGGAAAGCTAAATAACCCTGGATTGAACATCTGTGGTTTGGCCCCTTTTTCTAAAAAGCAAATACAGCCATCCCCACTCTGGGGCTCCAGTATAACTAAGGACCACTCACACTTAGATTCAGGAGTGGCCAATCAGAATCACAGTGAGAGGCAGGCCTTGGATTTACACTCAGACTCTTTCCTCTGAGATTACCGAGTGGGTGGAGCATAAGCCCAGAGATTCTAAGACTCCTCTGCCCCAGCATAGGAAGAGTCCACCCGAGTATCAAGCTATCGTGGAAAGAAGCAGAGAGATGAGAGGGAGATGAGTAGATTCCTGACAGTATTTATCAGCTCTGACCTGCCTGTGCCTAAAGCTAACAAAAACACCCCCACAAATTTCTCAGTTACCTGAGCCATGCAATCCCTCTGTGACTTAACACGATTTAATTTTTCAATGGGTACAACCTAAAATGTCCAGCTAACACAGAGCACCTTCAAGAGCCAAACTCAGTCTTGAACTTGTATTGAAGTCCTCTGCAAAGAGAACTAATAAACTATTAGATTATCTATCACCTGCTGTGAATAGGGGTGCATGCTAATATCTGCAGGAAAATCTCAGGAAGACCAGCTCCAGGCTTCTGAAAGTCTGTTTTTGTCTGTTGCTGTTTAGTTGTTAAGACATATCTGACTCTTTGCAACCCCATGGACTATAGCCCACCAGGCTCCTCTGTCCATGGGATTTCCCAGGCAAGAATATTGGAGTGGGTTGTCATTTCCTACTCCAGGGGATCTTCTCAACTCAGGGATTGAATCTGTGTCTCCTGCATTGCAGGTCGCTTCCTTACCACTGAGCCACTAGGGAAGCCTAGAAGTTTAGAGCACAGAAAACAAGCGAGAGGGCAGGACATAAAACCATGGGGGAGGAACCACCGGGTGTTTCAGAGGATGGGCAGGTCATGCCTTACCAAAATGAAAAAAATTGAAATAATTTTGTTTTGGTGGGATTGAACTCGAACCTTGAAACACTGGTAGAATCTTCATAAATGGAACCAGAGAAGGAGGGAATACTTACCAGAAATATCAATAACCTCAGATATGCAGATGACACCACCCTTATGGCAGAAAGTGAAGAGGAACTAAAAAGTCTCTTGATAAAAAAGAGTGAAAAAGTTGGCTTAACGCTCAACATTCAGAAAATGAAGATGATGGCATCTGGTCCCATCACTTCATGGCAAATAGATGGGGAAACACTGGAAACAGTGTCAGACTTTATTTTTCTGGGCTCCAAAATCACTGCAGATGGTGACTGCAGCCATGAAATTAAAAGACGCTTACTCCTTGGAAGGAAAGTGATGACCAACCTAGATAGCATATTCAAAAGCAGAGACATTACTTTGCCAACAAAGGTTCGCCTAGTCAAGGCTATGGTCTTTCCTGTGGTCATGTATGGATGTGAGAGCTGGACTGTGAAGAAGGCTGAGTGCCGAAGAATTGATGCTTTTGAACTGTGGTGTTGGAGAAGACTCTTGAGAGTTCCTTGGACTGCAAGGAGATCCAACCAGTCCATTTTAAAGGAGATCAGTCCTGGGTGTTCTTTGGAAGGAATGATGCTAAAGCTGAAACTCCAATACTTTGGCCACTGCATGCAAAGAGTTGACGCACTGGAAAAGACTGATGCTGGGAGGGATTGGGGGCAGGAAGAGAAGCGGACGCCAGAGGATGAGATGGCTGGATGGCATCACCGACTTGATGGACGTGAGTTTGAGTGACCTCCGGGAGTTGGTGATAGACAGGGAGGCCTGGCGTGTTGCAATTCATGGGGTCGCAAAGAGTCAGACACGACTGAGCGACTGAACTCAACTGAACTCAACTGAAAAACAGTGTGAGGAAAAGAGAAGAGGGAGGAAAGCAGGAGTGGCTGACTAATGATGAGCATGGAGACTTCAGTGCCACCCAAATGTCAATACACCATTAACTGAAGAGGACTAGCCGTTACCTGTAGTGCCATAATGATGGAATCATAATTGTCCTGCCTGAATTACAGGATGCAGTGACATATTCCAATTGTTTGCTCACCTGGTGGACTGAAGGCTCCTTGAGGCTGGGCACAGGCCTCGCTCTGCACACCAAGTTCTTGCCACATCGCCCTGTATTCTGTGCATACCCCGGAAGACTCATTGACCACAAAAATAGCTTAAAGCTAATTTCAGTGTTTGATTGGATATAATCTAAGAGGCACTGAGAGAGGACATCCTCACCTGGGTCAGTACCTTCTCTCGAAAACAGGTAAGGCCAGAGAGTGCACCCCTTGTTTTAGATCACTAAATGTGGGCTTCCCTGGTGGTCCAGTTGTTAAGAATCCACCTGCCAATGCAGGGGACGCAGGTTCCAGCCCTTGTCCGGGAAGATTTCACAAGCTTCGAGGCAACAAAGCCCATGCACCACAGCTACTGAAGCCTGTGTACCCTAGAGCCTGTGCTCTGCAACAAGCAAAACCACAGCAATTGAGAGGCTTGCACACGGCAACTCCAGAGTAGCCCCTACTCGCTGCAACTAGAGAAAGCCCACCCACAGCATCGACGACCCAGCATAGCCAAAATAAAATTTTAAAAACTCACTAGATGCTCTGCAGCTCTAACCAGCCCGTTCGTTTTCCTAAAGGACATTCTTGACCCAACATGCAAGGCCTACCAAGGCACCTTGTTCATAAATAAGAACTCAATACCTATTCGGCAAACTGAATCAATCAATAAGCTCCGGACTTTCCTTTGTTTCTCCTTCTTAGAGCTAAACACACCCTTCTGTCTACTGCCCACGACCTTGTTACTTACTCCCAATCAGCTAGTCCAAATATCCCAGCAAAACTGACTGCTGGGATCTCTCGGCAGAATCCTCTGGCCCAAGATTTGTTTCTCAAACTATCTTGACTCTGAGAATCAACAGGGTTGCTAGTTGAATAGACAGATCACTGGGTCTCTTCTCTGAGAATCCTGATTTATGGGCTTGGATTGGGATACAGAAATTAGGATCGTGAGCAAGCCCCTGAAATCATGTTGAGGGCAAGTGTCACAAACTCCTGTGAATCAACAGCGCTCTCCTAGCTACAACCAGAATATAACAGACAATGTTAATTAACCATAACCACACACAGCTAATAAGCATATAGAAAAGCATTCCTGCAAAGTGAAGAGACCACTGTCCAGGGAATTCCGTATTCTGGACTCCGATCCTGACTCTAAAACTCACCAACTGGGTGGCTTGGCACAAATTATGTAACCTCTTTGCACTTGTGCTTCTGCCTTTGTAAAATAAGGAAGGCGTGATTTGCCTCACCCCCTTCAAGACGTCTAATTAGATGATGCATGTAAAAGTGTCTCATACATGGGAGGAATTCAGTTTGATATCTTGACTGGAGGCAAAAGCAGTAAAACGATCTGTTTGCTGGAGGAGCTGAGCCTCATCACAGTCACCAGCTGTTGGTAAATATTGGATCCACAAACCAATCCCTGCATGCTTGTCCCATTTAGTGCGAAAACAACGCCGGAAGGTCATCTCCATAAATTACAATCAGCATTTATTGAGCGCTTACTCTACGTCAGGCATAATTGCAGGTGAATTACTCGGAGGGATAAATTCTATCCTCACGTAGCTTTTTTTTTTTACAGGTGCTTTTTTTTCCCCCAATAGTATGACCAATTTTAACCCGTCATACTCTGTTTATTTGTTTATTTTTGGCTGTGCTGAGTCTTCGTTGCTGCGCATGGCTCTCCCTAGTTGTAGCAGGAAGGGGCTACTCTCCGTCGGGGTGCACAGGCTTCTCTTCGTGGTGGCTTCTCTTGGTTCGGAGCACAGTATCCAGAGCACGGGCTTTCGTAGTTGCAGTGTGTGGGCTCTGGAGTTGTGGCGCACTGGCTTAGTTGCTCTGCAGCATGTGGAATCTTCCCAGATCAGGGATTAAACCAGGGTGTCCTGCACTGGCAGGTGGACCCTTAACCACTGGACCACCAAGGAAGTCCTAATAGGTGGTGCTTTGATTGTCATTTTTAGTTGAGAAAACTGAAACATGCAGCATCTTTCAATAACCTCCTGAAGATATAGGGCTTCCCAGGTGGTGCTAGTGGTAAAGAATCTGCCTGCCAATGCAAGAGATGCAAGAGAGGCAGGTTCGATCCCTGGGTTGGGAAGATTCCCTGGAGGAGGAAATGGCAACCCATTTCAGGATTCTCACTTGGAAAATTTCCATGGGCAGAGGAGTCTGGTAGGCTACACTCCATGAGGTCGTAAAGAGTCAGACATGACTGAGCACACTGAAGGTATAATGGAAATATAGCTGGACAACCTGTCAGAGGTCACACAGCTATTGAGAAGCACAGCCGGGCTTTGAATCCAGACAGCTTTGTGGTCCCTGTTTCTAACCCACTAAGCCACGTGATTCTTCAAGAAGATGGGTGTTCCACACAGTGATAGAGAGAAGAACCAGGGTCTCCAGTTACTTACTCCACATTCCCTTTTAAAAATGCAAAAGAATGAACAGAAGAGATGAACAAGCAGAGCCCTAGGGAATTTTAGGGCAGCAAAACTCTTCTGAATAATACTATAATGGCAGATACTTGTCATCATCCATTTGTTCAAACCCAGAGAACACTCAACACCAAAAGTGAACCTAGTGTAAACTCTGACCTCTGGGTGATAATGATGTGTCAGTGGAGGGGCATCGATTGTAACAAAGGTACAGTCTGGTGGGGATGCTGACGGTGGAGGAAGCAGTGCTTGTGTCCAGGCAGCGGGTATATGGCAGCTCCCTGCACCTTCCCCTCAGTTCTGTTGTGAATCTAAAACTACTCTAAGAAACAGAAGTCCATTCAAATAAAAATGCAAAAGGTAGCAATTTTCTTTTAGATCACAGTATCATCTGGTGCCATCACTTCATGGGAAATAGATGGGGAAACACTGGAAACAGTGTCAGACTTTATTTTGGGGGCTCCAAAATCACTGCAGATGGTGATTGCAGCTATGAAATTAAAAGACGCTTACTCCTTGGAAGGAAAGTTACGACCAACCTAGATAGCATATTCAAAAGCAGAGATATTACTTTGCCAAAAAAAGGTCCGTCTAGTCAAGGCTATGGTTTTTCCAGTAGTCATGTATGGATGTGAGAGTTGGACCATAAAGAAAGCTGAGTGCCAAAGAATTGATGCTTTTGAACTGTGGTGTTGGAGAAGACTCTTGAGAGTCCCTTGGACTGCAAGGAGTTCCAACCAGTTCATTCTAAAGGAGATTAGCCCTGGGTGTTCTTTGGAAGGACTGATGTTAAAGCTGAAACTCCAATACTTGGTCCACCTGATGTGAAGAGGTGACTCATTGGAAAAGACCCTGATGCTGGGAGGGATTGGGGGCAGGAGGAGAAGGGGATGACAGAGGATGCGATGGCTAGATGGCATCACCAACGCGATGGACGTGAGTTTGAGTGAACTCCGGGAGTTGGTGACGGACAGGGAGGCCTGGTATGCTGCGATTCATGGGGTCGCAAAGAGTCGGACACGACTGAGCAGCTGAACTGAACTGATCGTCTATTTGCCCTCTGTGGCATTCAGCTTTATCCTACCCCTTATTCTGTAACAGTCATTACAGAATATTAGGGCTTGGCCTATTGACAAACACTGAGTCGGGGCGGGGGTCTCAAATGAGAGGCTCTGTGCCAAATGCACCCCACAGCCACCCTGAAGCACTCTTGTGTTGGGGAATGTCTTTCAGAAAGGCAGACCCTAGGCACCTTGGCACTATCTCCACCTGGCCATTTCACACCTGGGTGACCTGCCTTGTCCCTGAAGGTACTTGTGTTTGCTCCCTGAATCCCTTGCACCCCTTCAAGAGGAAACAAAGCACCCAGACAAATGAAATGGATTGCCCACGTTCAAAGCAAATAATTAATGGCAGCCTGGAAGACATTTGGTTCTTCCAAATCCCAGACAAGTGCCCTTCCAAACCACGGTGGCGGAGAGGGGGCACAGCTGTGCCCTGGCCATCAGAAAAACAAACAACCCCCCCACCCCACCCCCACAAAGCACAGTGAGAAAGCTGGTGAGGCTGGCTGCAGGCATGGAACCCAACGGCCAGCACCCAGCACAAGCGGCCCTCCCACGACAGAAAGGCGCCAAGAGCTGCCACCCTGCCTAGGGGCGGGCACTATCGCCAAGTCACCAAAATCCTTGAAGGTGGGAATGCCTCGGAAGTGCCCACCCCACCGGAGAGGTGGGAGAGGCCAGGCTGCCTTGGCGACCGTGGCGCCTTAATTGAAGCCCGCACAGAAGAATAGGGGCCCCAGGCCCCGGGTCCCCTCCGCCCGCAGAGCCGCACAAAGCACGCCAGGGCCGCCTTTCGGTTGCTGCCTCCCAGCGCCTTGTAGCTCTGGAGAACTTTTAATAGAAATCTGCGGAATGAAATGGGCTACAGCTGTTTGCCTTGATAAATATATTTTATGCTACATGCCTCAGCCGCCATCTGTTTGCTGATACGAGCACTTCTTCGTGGCAACTAAGGAGAAGTCATCAAAAGGAACCAAGCAGGTAGAGAAGCAGCAGGAGGGGGCGGGGCGGAGGGATTGTTTTCAGGCCGAAAGTGGCCGGCCTGGAGATAAAGGCGGGGATTGCAAGCGCAGAATGGGGGCGCCCTGGCCAAATGAGAGAAACCACCCACCCACTCCCGCTTCAGCCGTTCTCCAGGATGCTCTCACTGCATCTCAGAGCCTCGGTCTCTCCTCACTCCGCCGACCTTTGGCCTTTAACACTAAAAGCAAGATGATGCCTGGAGTTTCAAGGGTGCCTGCCTGTAAGCAGTGGCGAGCTTGCCCAGTGGGCCCTGGCTACAGGCTCCTGGCCTGTCAATCCCACAGGAGGAGCCTGGGGTCCCTGCACCTGGTTCCCTGGGCCCACCTCCCACCTCCTCTGGTCCCGGCTGAGTGCAGAACAGACCAGGAGAGAGAGGCAGAGGCCAGGGCCCTGAAAGAAGCAACCTATCCCAGGACCAGACCAAACCAGGGATCAGTTTCAAGGCGCCTGTGCTGAGCCCTGTGGTCACACAGCTGCCAGCCCTGTAAGGACTGGGGAAATGGTCCAGGGATGCTTAGAACACATATGAAGGAGGAGGGACTTGCCCATTCTGGAGCTCTGAAATATTTTCTTGGAGAGCAACAGATTTGCTCAGTCTTGAACCTTTAAAGCCAAAGAACAGTGGAGTCACCTTAAGAGATCACCAGCACCCAGAGGGAAGGACTCAGTCTCTTGGGGGTCTTTCTGATCTCGGAGTGCACATGCCTCTGTGCAGGAGCCTTCCTTCCTCCACTCCTTCCCCCTCCCTCGCGTCCTTCTTTCCTCCCTTCCCTTCCCTCCCTCCACCCCTCCTCCCTTCCTTCCCTCCCTCCTCACTTCATTCCTCCCTCCCCTCCTTCCCTCTTTCCTATCTTCCTCCAGCCCTCCGTCCTTCCCTCTTTCCCTCCCTCCTTCCTGAGGGGAAACAGGAGAAGCTGCTCTGACTCATCGCTATCCTGAGTGGCAACTAGTTTTGCATCCCCACGGCATCACTCACTCCCGTGTCCCCCACCCACCAGAGCTCCCACTGCCTCAACTGAGACGTGCATCCCAGCTGGGAAGGGGTGTCGGCATGTATGGACCCCACGAAGCCCCACACAGGAGCAAACTAGCCCCCAGTGCGTCCCCTGGCCCCATCTCCCCTCCCTCCACCCCCACCTGGGTGCTGGCAGGGAGGAGAGGGTGCTGACCCCTCCAGCTGGCAAGACGAGGGCCGCTGAAACCACCAGCAGCCTCCAGTACCTCCTTCCCCATCCTGTGGGGCCGTGAACCTTCTAAACCAACGGGTGGGGAATCGGAGCACTGAGCTAGTAGGCTGAAGTGAAAGCAAAACTGGATCCCTGAGAGCCGAAAAAGGAGGGACAGGCTTCCAAAATCGTATTAGTCAAAAACAAACAGGATGCAGCGCCTGCTGCTCCGCTCCACCTCCTCGCAAGGACGTGGGCAGGGTGGCTGTTGGTGACAGGCTTTGAGGCGCTCTGACAGAAGGCATGAAATCATTGTGTACTGAAGATTGTGGTTTCGGGTCCAAGAAACCAAGTGCTCTGGACACGCTTCAGAACTCCTGGCTATTCATTGAAGCCAGAGCAAGCCTCGGGCTCCAATGGAGCACCAGCCCCCGGTATTAATAAGTGTTTCCATGGCACTTGATATTTTGCAATTATCTTCTCTAACACGTCTGCCTTAGCAGCAGAAGAAGGCCAAATAGAAATCCGTCTGCCCTCCTGGATGCCTGCCAGCCCTGAGGATGAGGTCCTGGCCCCATCACCCACTTTGTGGGGCCTGAGGGGTCTCTGAGTTTGCAGTCTCTTCTGTCCACTCTCAGTTGCTGGCTCCACGCTCACTTCTACTACTTTTCTGTCCATCTCTCAGTTCAGTTCAGTTCAGTCGCTCAGTCGTGTCCAACTCTTTGCAACCCCATGAATCTCAGCACACCAGGCCTCCCTGTCCATCACCAACTCCCGGAGTTCACCCAGACTCACGTCCATCGAGTCAGTGATGCCATCCAGCCATCTCATCCTCTGTCGTCCCCTTCTCCTCCTGCCCCCAATCCCTCCCAGCATCAGAGTCTTTTCCAATGAGTCAACTCTTTGCATGAGGTGGCCAAAGTACTGAAGTTTCACTCTCAAGGCCAGCTCAAAACAGACAGCATCCACTTACTCATCCCTCCAGCATTTGTGGAGTACTTACTGTGTGCCAGGCTCTGTTGTAGGCACTGACGATGCAGCAGTAAGGAAAACAAACAAAAATCCCTGTCCTTGTGTAACTTACATTCAGTGAGGAGGTGGATAAATAAGAACCAGATAAATGTTTAGCACCATAAATAAAAATAATGCTGGGTGAGAGATAGAGAGTACCCAGAAAGGATATCATTTATTATAGACCTAATAGTCCAATGGTCTGACATCTGAACAGAAATCAAAAGGAAATGAGGGAGTCAGTTAGGCATGCGGGGAAAAACACCCCAGGCCATGGGAGCAGCTGGTGCAAAGGCCCTGGGGTGTGAACACACTGAGTGTTGAGAAACAGCAAGGAGGCGGGTGTGGTTGGACTGGAGCCTGTGTAGGGCATGTGTTGTCATGTCACAGACAGGGTCTGTGAAGTGAAGAGTCAGTTACTCAGTCGTGTCCAACTCTTTGTGACCTCTGTAGCCCTCAAGGCTCCTCTGTCCATGGAATTCTCCAGGCAAGAATACTGCAGTGGGTTGCCATTCCTTTCTCCAAGGAATCTTCCCAACCCAGGAGTCAAACCCAAGCCTCCTACATTGCAGGGGGATTCTTTACTGGCTAAGCCAGCAAGGAAGCCTGGTTTAAGATGTAGCTGGGCCTCTAATAAGCAGCTCTTTCTTCTTCAGCTGGTCCAGCCCCAAAGGACCACTCCTCTTGAAACTCCTGTGCGTGCATGCTAAGTCGCTTCAGTCGTGTCCAATTCTTTGAAATCGCGTGGACTCACCAGAGAGGAGCTCACCAGGCTCCTCTCTTCATGAGATTTCCCAAGCAAGAGCACTGCAGTAGGTTGCCATTTCCTCCTCCAGGAGGTCTTCCAGATCCAGGGATGGAACCCACATCTCTTATGTCTCCTGCATTTGGCAGGCAAGTTCTTTACCACTAGCACCACCTAGGAAACCCAGTGACTCATTTGGACTTTATTGACATTTGCCTTGTGGCTTCACCAATTCACACACTTTTATTTTCTATACCCAAAGCAGATGAAGTTTCCCCAGATTTACTCCTGATTTCTGTGTCTTTCCAGAGCCCCATAGTCCTCCCACCCACCCCTCCTGCCTAATATCCTGAACATCTTTCCAACATGCCCCTGAAAGGAAATGTGGAAAAAACCACACCTCATCAATCATAGGTCCCTGTGAACCCACCTGGGTACTCAGAAACCTCTTCATTTTCAGTTCTAATGTCAGTCAGACAATGATTCCACTGTTCAAATTAACCCTAAACACGAATCCATTCAGAGGTCATTTTTTCACTTAAGAGTCATTGATTAATTCATTAACTTAAAAAAAAAAAAACCTATTCTGCTGGGGAACAAAAGGCGAATGAGACGGGTCCCCTCAACAAGCACCAAGTCTAGTAGACAAGTAATAAGAAAAGAAGTAAATGTTAACACAAGAATACAAAAAGGGATATGAGAGATCAGAGGACCAAGCAATTAATTTTCCATTAATTTCTTCCCAGAGAAGACAGGGAAGGCTTTCCAAGGAGAGTGACTTTGTCGGTAAGTAAGTAAGATGCATAGGAGTTTTACCAGAGAGAGGGGAGTGAAGGACATCAGAACCGAGCTTCTCAATTGGGGGTTGATTTCTCTTCCTGGGGTGACTGATAATGTCTGGAGAGGTTTTGGCTGTTGTGGCTGAGTCAGTGATGTTCCTGGCCTCCAATGGGTCAAGGTCAGGGATGTTGGTAAGCATCCTACATAGAGTGTACAGAATGTGTGTGTGTGTGCTCAGTTGTATCTGACTCTTTGTAATCCCATGGACTGTAACCCACCAGGCTCCTCCGTCCATGGACGTCTCCAGGCAAGAATACTGGAGTGGGTAGCCATTCTCTTCTCCACAGGATCTTCTCAACCCAGGAATTGAACCCCGGTCTCCTACATTGCAGTTGGATTCTTTACCATCTGAGCTACCAGGGAAGCCTACAGTGTACAGAATAGTCCCCAGTAAATAACTATCCAGCCCAAATGCCAGCAGTGCTGAGGCTGAGAGACTCCACGTTAGAAGTAAAGAGAACAACGTGTAAAAGGGCATGAAGTCATACAAGGGTCAGGAAAATCTAGAGAACAGTAGAAAAAGTTCAAGTATGAAACAGAAATCTTGAGTCAGTGGAGGCCGTGGCCAGAGATGGTGCCGGGAAGGTAGGTTTGAGCCGGAGAGAAAAGACTCAACAGCCCAGGCTATGAAGTTTGGCTCTTTGATAACAAGGACCAATTAAGAGAGGCTGAAATAGGTGAGAACAGCAGCTGCCAGTTTTGGAGCCTCTACTTGGCCGGATGCTTTGCTACATTACCTCTCATTCTTAAGAAAGAGATGGAGAAACCCAGAGGGCAGGTATTGTTATTTCTACTTTACAGATGAGGAGACAGGGAAGTCACTGCTCAGGAAACAGAAGCTGCTTGCTCAAGATCAGCCACAGGGACAGTTACAATAAAGGATTTCAATCAAAGTGAGATCTACCCACCTCCTGCACCAGTAACCTCACAGGCAAATCATCCTCTCCCAGTCTGACCTCCTCCTCTTCCCTAGAGCCTTCCAGCCCCTGAGGTGTAACCACAGGGCTCTGAACTCCCCGAGCTGAACAAAAGCCTTCTGAAGGAAGGGAAGGAAGCCTGGCTAACACAGGCACGCACTTGAGACACCAGTGACATCATTCCGTTCTTTCTACAAGTTGGCATATTTTGCATCACAGGAAATATACATGAATAATCTGTAGAGAACAACTGAGCATCTGAGAATCTTCCCTTCTTTTCCTTTCTCTTTCTTCCTGCCTCCTGCCCTCCCTTCTTTTTTTCTTTTCTTCCTTCCTCTCTTTCTTTTTCTTTCTCTTTTTCTCTCTCTTCTCCCTCTCTCCCTCCCTCCTTTCCTCCTTCCCTCCTGAAACAGTGTTTTTGGCACCCTAGGACTATTCACCAAAAACCATCTGCTTTCCTCCTGAGCATGTAACCTGCTGATATTTCCTGGCCCCCTTGTGGCCAAAGGATAGAATTTCGGCCAATGAGATCTTGGTACAGTGGGCTGTACCTCATCTTGGTATGGCCCTTAGAAGTGACCCGTCTGCTATTCTTGCTCCCTCACCCCATCTGCTGCGCACAGAGGGTACAGAGCTCAGTGCAGACCAGGAGAGAAGGAGCACAGGCCCTGGGATCCAAGATAACTTGCCAACTGGCTACCTCCTCACTGGGCTTGATGTGAATGGCAAGCTTTATTGCATCAAGCAACTGAGATTTGGAAGTCTGTTTCAGTAGCTAGATTTGTTTGCCTGACCTAATACGGGGAACATGGATGATGTGGCAACAATGTAGGATTGAGTTCAAAATGCAAACAAGTGGCTTCTGGGGCTGAGTCCAGAAATAGGCAGGCACGACGGTCATCCGGGAATCAGAAACCTCGTAAGTGTCTGCCTCATCATCTCTAGTATGCGGCTCTGATATCACATTACCCCTTAGAGCCGAGCAGAACCAGGTGGCTCAGCAGTAAAGACTCCACCTGCCAGGAGAGGCAGGTTCAATCCCTGGGTTGGGAAGATCCCCTAGAGAAGGGAATGGCGACCCACTCCAGTATTCTTGCCTGGAGAATCTCATAGACAGAGCAGCCTGGAGGGCTACAGTCTGTGGGGTCACAAAGAGTCATACATGACTGGGCAGACACACACCCGCACACAGAAGGACACATTTTAGGCAGAAAGATGGAGAAACTGCAAAGACAAGTGCCCCCTTGGTGAATCCACGTGCTTGAGGGGCTTGCCTGGAAGCTGCACTTAATGACTTCTGCTCACTTCTGGGGGCCTTGCCTCCTTACAAGGGAGGCTGGGAAACATCACCCTTTTACTTGGCATCCTGCGTCCCGGGATAAAATCAGGGTTCTGTTAGTAAGGAAGAAGGGAGGATGGATACCGGGTGGGAAACTAGGAATCTTTTAAAAGAAGGGAGGGGATGGTGGTTTGTGAATCATAATCCATATAACCTGGACTGGTTATATGATGCTGGCTTCCCCTTTATGTGCTGGACTGTTTCTGGCTTCGGCAGCCTGGGGCCGGCATGGGGGTAGGGGTGGCGGATCAAGGTGTGGGTGTCTGAAATGGCTCTGCCCTAGAGGGGACCCACCCCCACCTCCCTTTGTCGATTGCCTCCAAAATGGTTCTGCCTCTGTCTCCTCAACCTCCCTCAGCCCAAACCCTCTGCACGCTCGCTCTCCTCTCCCACAGAAGATGCTGCCGCCTCTGCCTTAGTGATCCTTTCAGCAACATCCCCCAGGGCAGGAAGCAGCACCACGTGCCAGGGCTCCCGAGCGCCCACTACTTCTCCCCCTCCGCAGTTAACACCAGAAAAACATACATTCTCCTGCCATCAGGCTAAGCCTGTTTCCAAGTCCTGTGTGGAGTCAACGCCGCGCCCTCTGACTCTCCTGCTTGGTGTTACTAAACACAGTTCCCCTGGGGCACTGGGCAGAGACCTGCAGCTAGACAACAACAAATTAACCTTGAACATAGGTGTGGGGGTGAAAAGCAGCTTTACTAAAATGAGAATAATAAAGGGCCAGTAATCACCCCCTTGATGTTCTCACTTTGGGGTGCCGCACAGAAAAAAAAAAAAAAAAAACAAACCAACTGTGCTGTATTTTCCAACTTGCTTACAGGACTCACTGAGGTTGATTAAACCCTCTTCTCCTGCCTCCATGCCTGGCAGCAACAGGAAAGAGGCAAGCTGAAGAAATGGAAATCAGTCTGCCCTGGCATTGGTGCCCTGGGAAGCAGGCTGGGGAAGGGCCTCTTAAGTCAGCAACGCAATGACCTTGAGCCAAAGCTGGTTTCTGGTGCCCTGGCACTGGGCACCCAAGTGCTGGAACTTTAGAAACAGGCTTTGCATAGTTCAGTATGTAATTCAATGTCTTCACAGCAGGTCAAACTCTCTCTTTCTGTTTTCCTCTACTTCTATCTCATTGAGTCTATTTTCTTCCTCTCCCTCTTTATTTTATTATTATTATTTTGCCTGCCAGGACTCTAGATGGCATGGGCTCAGTAGTTGCAGCCCACAGGCTTAGTTGCCCCCAGGCATATGTTGCCCCCAACCAGGGATTGAACCCACATCCCCTGCATTCAAAGGCAGATTCTTAACCCCTGGACTGCCAGGGAAGTCCCTCTTCATCTCCCTCTTATATAAGGAATATTTTGTTCAACATCCATCAAGGGTGTACTTCTCTTGTGGCTCAGGAGTAAAGAATCTGCCTGTGTAGGGGACATGGGTTCCATCCCTGGTCCAGGAAGATCCCACATGCTGCAGAGCAACTAAATCCATGCACCACAACTCCTGAGCCAGCGCTCTAGAGCCCTCAGACCACAGCTACGGAGCCGAATTGCCTAGACCCTGTGCTCTGCAACAAGAGACACCAGTGCAGCTGGAAAGTAACCCCCCACTCACTGCAACTCGAGAAAGCACACACAGCAATGAAAACCCAGTGCAGAGTTAAATAGATAAATGTAACTTTTAAAATTAAAAAAAAATAGCAAAAAAAAAAAGACCCATCACAGGCACTTTGGTCATCTACGGCAGTGCTTCCTGAATGTCAATGTGTGCACACACCCCCGGGGGATCTTGTTAGAATGGAGATTCCAAATCAGTAGACCTGGGGCACTTCTGAGATGTGAACTCTAAAGAGCTTCCAAGGCAATGCCAGTGCTGCTGATCCTGGGACAAGGCCTTCGCCTTGGCATTGTTGGCAAACATGCTTTGATTGGTTAAGCATTGAGACTTAAAGGTATGTTTGTTAGAGCATATCTAGAGCACAATCAGGATCTTGGATGGAAGACTCTGGGGCTTTTAGAACTACTGATCTTATACTTAAAAGCACATGGGTCTAAGACTTAGAGGCAGATTCAAAGGCAGAGAACTCTGACAGATGAACCAACCCCCACCCCACATGCAAAACCGAGGTGTACGTGAGACGGACCCATTGCTTCCAAGAGGCACCATTGACTTTACACAGGCTACGGGCAGGTGACTCTCCATCGTGCACACATCTGTGGAATGTTCTGCTCACAAGGGGCCTCCTGAGCAGAGGGGGCCAGAGAAGCTTGTGCTTCCTTCTTTCTTTGATATCAACAAATGACTGTGTCCACAGCATCCCAAAGACTGATATTGTTGTTCAGTCATTAAGCTGTGTCTGACTCTGTGCAACCCCATGGACTGAACGAAGACTGCCAGGTTCCTCCATCCATAGGATTCTCCAGGCAAGAATACTGGAGCTCATTGCCATGCCCTCCTCCAGGGGATCTTCCCAACCCAGGGATCGAACCCATGTCTCTTATATGTCTTGCATTGGCAGGCAAGTTTTTAACACTTGTGCCGCCTGGGGAGTATCACCAGCTGTTGCTAAATGAGGGCCATGAGGAAGTGGCCCATGGGTGCCTGAGTTAGGAAGGGCTCCTGGTAAGTTGGGAGTTTTACCCATACCCAGAGCTGGATTGCCATGGGCCTTCATGTCATTAAGGCAACACTGCTGGGGACACGAACATTGCCCCCAGGAGAATGATTCCCAGTTATTCCAAGAAAGAAGATCTACCACCATGACTCAGCAGAGAACAGCAAACTCTATCCACTTGTGATGTCTTTTCTCCCCAGAGGTCCTGTCCCTGCAGGTGAAAGTTTACCACACTCGTTCCCCTCTGACTTATTTCTGGTCACCAGGGAGATGGGAGAGATGAGAGATTGTTTGAAAGAGGTTAATGAGCCCACAGGCTGTTTTTCCAGGGACAGGATTCTCTCCCTTTCTCTTTGCCTCTTCTCCCACCTAGAAAGGCTTCTTATGCAAGAGTCTTTCTCAACTAGTCTGTGAAATGCAACTCAGATTTTGACATTTCATCTTTTTACTACTTACCCCTCCTCCCCAAATGCTTTACAGGAGCTGATAAACTATGCAAACAGGTTGCATAATTGTGTGTGAACTAGAATATACCAACTAGAATTTCAAGTGTCACTTGGCTGTGACATGAAGATGGACAAGTTTCTCAAATCTCCAGCCCTCAGTGTCTGCGTTTGTACAATGGCTCCCTGTCCACCTTAGTGTCTATGCTAATTATTGGAAGTAAGTGGTAGTCACTCAGCCATGACCAGCTCTTTGTGATGCTATGGACTGTAGCCCACCAGGCTCTCCTGTCCATGGAATTTTCCAGGCAAGAATACTGGAGCAGGTTGTCATTCTCTTCTCCAGGGGATCTTCCTGACCCAGGGATCAAACCTGGGTCTCCTGCATTACAGGCGGATCCTTTACCATCTTAGCCACCAGGGAAGCCCAATTATTGGAAGTAATATCAGTATTTTATAATCTCTAAACCAGACTACAGAAATAAAGATTATATGTGTCAATCTCAATCTCCCCATTCCTCCCACCCAATGGATAACTAATGAGAACCTACTGGATAGCACAGGGAACTCTACTTAATGCTCTGTGGTAATCTGAGTGGGAAGGAAATGCAAAGGGAGGGGATACATGTAAATGTATGAATGATTCATTTTGCTGCACAGTGGAAACTAACACGACATTGTAAAGCAAGTATGTTGTTGTTTCATCACTAAGTCACATCCAACTCCTTGTACAGAATGGATGAACTGCAGCCCACTAGGCTTCTCTGTCTATGGGATTTTTCTAGGCAAGAAGATTAGAGTGGGTTGCTAGTTCCTTCTGCAGTGAATTTTCCTGACCCAAGGATCAAACGAACCCATGTCTCCTGCATTGGCAAGCGGGATTCTTTACCACTGAGCTACTTTGGAAGCTTACTCCAATAAAAATTAATTTTAAACAATTTTGAAAAATGAAGATTAGCCCAAGAATACTGGAGTGGGTAGCCTATCCCTTCTCCAGCATATCTTCCCGACCCAGGAATCGAACCAGGGACTCCTGCATTGCATGTGGATTTTTTACCAGCTGAGCTACCAGAGAAGAACCAATAATAATTAAGGAGCTATGAACAAAGTTTTTATTTGTTTTGTTTTTTTAAGGGAGGGAGCTGGTTACAAATAGCTCCAAAATTATAAAACATTATAATGAGGCAACAATATAAGAAGACAATGAGGCAGAGGAAAGGTGACATGAGTCATAAGATGAAGATGACAAAGTTTCCATGACAGGAGAGCTTGGTGGTGAGGGGCGGATGGCACTCAGATTCTGGGGGTGACAAGCCACATCCCTCCTTGCACACCTTTGGAGGCCACATTAGGGAGTTTGCATGTTTTTCTGAAAGACCATGAAAGTGATCAATGTGTTTCAAGCAGAGAAGTGCTTGATAACATTTGCATTGAAGAAAGTCATTTATGTAGAAGTGAGGACATTGGACTTGAGTGGGTCGAGACGGGAAGTAAGGAAACCAACCTAGAACTCTGTGTCAATGACCCAAGTAAGAAAGGGCATTGCTCAGGGCTTGGGGAGTAGCCGTGCGAATGGACAACAGCGGGTGGAGTCAATAACTACATGAACAGTAGGGTCCAAATACCACAGGCTCATCTCTGAAACCTCAGGTCATCAATGGCAAAGGATCCCCTCTAGGAAGGCAGACTGGATCAGCAGGTAGGTGCCACACTTCTCATCAAAAGATTTGCATTTAATTCCTAGCCTTGCCATTAATTAGCTAATAACTAAACTTAGCTTCATGGATTTGGGCAAGTCACTTAACCTCACCAAGCCTCAGTTTCCTCATCTATAAAATGGGAATAATAGCCCTGTCCCATCATGCTTACCAGGCAGTTGTGAAGCTCAGGTCACACATAATACAAGAGAGGTGCCTTGTGAATTGTGGAGCACTGCATAACTGTAAAGCAGCTGTATTCTCTAGAGACGCAGTCAAACCACACAAAAAGAATGGACAAATGAGAAAAGAACATCAGCCTGCTCGTCAGAGACCCCTGCCTGCTGCCTCCTTGGCCTGCTTGACTTATATGAGGCCAGGGCTTATTGCCATGGTTCCTTAAATTTTAGAAAGCCTTCCACAGTGAGAACACTTTGTGAGAATCTTATTAGACACAGCAAAGACCGAAATCAGCGCTAAGTTCACATATAAAAGCTTTAGGAAAAAAATAAGGATTTCTCAAGAGGCTCTATATGTGCTTAAATGGCGCAGAGAGCTAAATTGTGAAATTACAAATGAGATGTGGAATGGCATATTTGATTATACAGAGTTATCTGCAATGCCTCATAACACGTAAGAAATTTGAGAGACTGTTTATCTGGCATGAGCTCAGGAAGAGCTGCAGAAGAACTAATTGAGCTCTAGAGGGTGTTCCCAAGACAGAGGTGTACCTCTGTGGGGACTGTAAGAACTCAGGGTCTCATCGTGGTGCCTGGGACCCCAGTCCCTCTTTATCCCCCAAATTCACAAGGCTCACGTGTACTTAATTTCCCTTGACTTACTTGAGAAGAATGAAAAGATCATCCCTATTTCACAGGTATTGAGACTATGTCCTTAAAACCATAACATATGGTCTCTACTCCCCACCAGCTGACAATCTAAGAGGGTCCATGAGATAGTGTGTGATACTAACCCAGGGTCCCTCATGCTGGGGGAGGCAGGAGAGCACAGGCTTTGGAGCCAGTCAAACCCTAACTCTGCTGTTTACTAGAGGCCGTGGATAAGGTCCCTTTACCTACCTGAGCCTTGATCAGTTCAGTTGCTCGGTTGTGTCCCACTTTGAAACCCCATGGACTGCAGCACGTCCATCACCAACTTCTGGAGTTTCCTCAAACTCATGTCCAATTGCACCGGTAATGCCATCCAACCATCTCATCCTCTGTCATCCCCTTCTCTTCCCACCTTCAATCTTTCCCAGCTTCAGGGTCTTTTCAAATGAGTCAGGTCTTCATATCAGGTGACCAATATATTGGAGTTTCAGCTTCAGCATCAGTCCTTCCCATGAATATTCAGGACTGATTTCTTTTAGGATAGACTGGTTGGACCTCCTTGCAGTCCAAGGGACTCTCAAGAGTCTTCTCCAACACCACAGTTCAAAAGCATCAATTCTTTGGTGCTCAGCTTTCTTTATAGTCCCAACTCTCACATCTATACACGACTACAGGAAAAACCACAGCTTTGACTAGATGGACCTTTGTTGGCAAAGTAATGTCTCTGCTTTTTAATACGCTGTCAAGGTTGGTCATAACTTGTCTTCCAAGGAGCAAGTGTCTTTTAATTTCATGGCTGCAGTCACAATCTGCTGTGATCTGGGAGCCAAAAAAAATAAAGTCTGTCACTGTTTCCACTGGTTCCCCATCTATTTGCCATGAAGTAATGGGACCAGATGCCATGATCTTAGTTTTCTGAACGTTGAGTTTTAAACCGACTTTTTTACTCTCCTCTTTCACTTTTATCAAGAGGCTCTTTAGTTCTTCTTCCTTTTTGCCATAAGGGTGGTGTCACCTGCATATCTGAGGTGATTGATATTTCTCCTGGCAATCTTGATTCCAGCTTGTGCTTCATCTAGTCCAGCATTTCTCATGATGTACTCTGCATAGAAGTTAAATAAACAGGGTGGCCATGTATAGCTTTGAAATACCCCCTTTTCCTATTTGGGAGCAGTCTGTTGTTCCATGTCCAGTTCTAACCATTGCTTCTTGATCTGCATACAGATTCCTCGGGTGGTCTGGTGTCCCCATCTCTTTAAGAATTCTCCACAGTGTTGTGATGCACACAGTCAAAGGTTTTGGTGTAGTCAATAAAGCAGAAGTAGATGTTTTTCTGGAACTCTTTTGCTTTTTCGATGATCTAACAGATGTTGGCAATTTGATCTCTGGTTCCTCTGTCTTTTCAAATTCAGCTTGAACATCTGAAGTTCACGGTTCACGTACTGTTGAAGAAGCCTGGCTTGGAGAATTCTGAGCATTACTTTACTAGTGTGTGAGATGAGTGCAATTGTGCAGTAGTTTGAGTGTTCTTTGGCATTGCCTTTCTTTGGGATTGGAATGAAAACTGATCTTTTCCAGTCCCGTGGCCACTGCTGAGTTTTCCAAACTTGCTGGCATATTGAGTGCATCACTTTCACAGCATCCTCTTTGAAGATTTGAAATAGCTCAACTGCAATTCCATCACTTTAACTAGCTTTGTTCATAGTGATGCTTTCTAAGGCCTACTTGACTTCACATTCCAGGATATCCGGCTCTAGGTGAGTGATTGTGATTATCTGGGTCATGAAGATCTTTTTTGTACAGTTCTTCTGTGTATTCTTGCCACCTCTTCTTAATATCTTCTGCTTCTGTTAGGTCCATACCATTTCTGTCCTTTATTGAGCCCATCTTTGCATGAAATGTTCCCTTGGTATCTCTAATTTTCTTGAGGAGATCTCTAGTCTTTCCCATTCTATTGTTTTCCTCTATTTCTTTGCATTGATCACTGAGAAAGGCTTTCTTATATGTCCTTGCTATTCTTTGGAACTCTGCATTCAAATGGGTATATCTTCCCTTTTCTCCTTTGCCTTTAGCTTCTCTTCTTTTCTCAGCTCTTTGTAAGGTCACCTCAGACAACCATTTTGCCTTTTAGCATTTCTTTTTCTTGTGGATGGTCTTGATCACTGCCTCCTGTACAATGTCACGAACCTCCGTCCATAGTTCTTCTATGGAGCCCTGATCTCCTCCATGCTAAAGCAAGGGTACAGTGCCTGGAGTGGTAGTGGAATTAAATGAAATGTTCATGCAGGGCATAGAGCCCCAACCTCGACACTGGACGTGCTTTGTAGCTGCTAGTGCTCCATTCGTGTTGTGGGTGGTGCTTACGATTAAGGGTGGATGGAAGACTACCCTGATGTCTCAGTGGTGATGAGTCTGCCTGCCAATGCAGAAGACACAGGTTCAATCCCTGGTCCTGGAAGATACCACATGAAGTCCATATATCACAAGTATTGAGCCTGTGCTCTGGAGTCCAGGAGCCAAAACTACCGAGCCCACAGGTCACAACTACTGAAGCCTGTACACGCTAGAGGCCATGCTTTACAACTAGAGAAGCCACCGCAGGGAGATGCCTGTGCACTGCAAGTGGAGAGTGGCCCCCACTCTCCACAACTAGAGAAAAGCTCACACAGCAGTGAAGACCCAGCACAGTCCGAAATAAATGAGGTTATTCTTAAAAACAGTGGATGGAAAGTCACTGAAGGAGTTAGGGGTTGCACAGAAGGAGCATCCAGCCTCCTCTGACCCTAGGTTAGCTCCACGCTCTTCATCAAAGTCGCAGACATCATCCAGGCCCACCTGAGTACCAGCCACGGTGTCCCAGGATACAGATATCACAGCAGCAACCAAAGACGTCTGTTTTTCTCAGAGTAGAAGATAAGAGGATCAGAAAAAAGCAGGTGCCCTCCCCTGACCCAAATCCTGCTGGAGCACCCAGAGCTGGTCTTCTATCCCCACCCCAGCCAGGGTGGCTTTGCCAGGACCCCTTGGAAGGAAGCCTAGCCCCCAGGTTGCTGACATGGCAGCAGCGCCCAGCAAGCAGGTGTGCAGGCAGGACGTGCTCACAGGAGAGAACAGATTGAGAAGGGCTTCGAGAGGTCTCCGGCACAGATGTGAACGCAGAAGGGAGACTCTTCCCTGTGTTCCATCTTCCCGCCCCTCCCAGAAAGCCAAGGAGTGGGGCAAGGAATCTGAGATGGATCAGACCTGTTCATCTGAGTCCAGCAAGGTCTAACACCTCCTCTTCTGACCTGCGCAATTGACGCTGTGACCCTGGAGGTCAACGTGGAGGCATAGTTAATAAAGCCTATGTGTGGAGGTCTGCACCACCCCCAACTACGAGCATTTGTCATCTGACTGTGGAAAGCGCAGATGAGTTTTGCACAGATGACAAAACAAATGCATAATAAATCTGTGTTTGTGTGTATCCAGGCTTGTGTGTTTGTGTGTGTGTCCATGCATGTGTGTGAGTGTGGGCATGTGTGTGTTGGGATAAAGAGGGTGAAGCAATAGGAAATGTACACATGTACATTTGATTTCACTTGCTAATCAATATTAAAAGGATGAGGATGGGACTTAGAGAAATAGGACAAAGGCATAACACGGAGGCTTTTTCCTGTTGGTTGTTGTTGTTCAGTCACCAAGTCATGTCTGACTCTTTGTGGCCCCGTGGACTGTAGCCCACCAGGTTCCTCTGTCCATGGGATTCCCCAGGCCAGAACACTGGAGTGGGTTGCCATTTCCTTCTCCAGGTTTCCTGTTGGAGCCTCCTGCTTTTCCTCATGCTATAAGTAATCCCCAAGAAGAGTCTCCAATAGCATCTCCTGAAATGGTTTCAGTTTGTAATTCTTACACAAACACAAACACACACAAACACACACACACACACACACACACAAGATTTAAGTAACATTTCTCATTTGGGAGGGTTATTGTTTCTCTAGCCTTTTATCTTTGACCTTGTCATAGAAATATACTTTGGGAAACCCTGGTTGCAGGATCCCCCTGGATAATCAAGTCAGACATCTTTCAGATCCTGCCTAATGTCTCAGAGAAGTCAATCAACAGAGATATGTTAAACACTCACTATGTGTAGTATCTTATACGAGATTTTCCAGAAGATACAGGAAGGTCTGAGATGGTTTTCCCTGTAATGACCATCAGTCACAAAGCTCTACTGATTGACTCTGATGAATGTCTCTGATCTGCCAGTTCCTCTCTGTCCTCATTGCCTCATCGTCTTTTTCCCAAACCTCCAACGAGTCAGCTCAAGAGGCAGGCCCTCCAAGACGCCCTCCCTGATCCAACCCCTAGCTTGTCTCATTGTCCTTCCTCTGTATCCTCAGAGACACCACATTTATTTTTGTACCACTTACCTTATGGTATTAAAACACTCTGTGTGTGTGGGGGTGGGGGGGAGTGTGTGTGCCGCACTCTGTTGCATCCGACTCTTTGTAACCCCATGGACTGTAGCCCAGCAGGCTCCTCTGTCCATGGAACTCCCCAGGCAAGAATACTGGAGTGGCTTGCCATTTCCTTCACCAGGGGATCTTCCCCACTCAGGGATCAAACCCGCGTCTCTTATGTCTCCTGCATTGGCAGGCATATTCTTTACCACTAGCTCACCTGAAAAGTCCATTAAAACATTGTCCTTTCAGATCAGCCTCTGACACGAAACTAATTGTAACCTCTAATGGGGCTTTATAACCCTTTAGCGTAGGACACACTGCCTGCCACTGAGTAGATGCTCCAAAGGCATTTGCTTCCCAGAGCTTAGACTCCATCACAGCAAGCTTCATCTGTGGAACATTTACCTGTGTATCTGGCCATCTCACCTAGCAGATAGTGGGCCCTTTAAGGACAAGACCTGGATTCATCTTGAAATCCCCAGCGCTGAGTACAGTGGTTGGTACCTAGTGATGAGCAAATGAAAGAAAGAGTGAATTACACGTGAATGAATACATCTCTAAATTCCTTCTGATTTCTCTGAGGCTGTTTCTAATTCTAAAATAAGAGTCGATGTGTACCACATGAGCGCACAGACAATAAATGCTATTACATCTCTCAGGAGGGGAAGATCACTTTCAGCTAGAATGGTTGGGAAAGGTTTTAAAGAGAAAATGTGATTTCAACTGAGACTGGAGAAGGCACAGTATTTGAATGTGTTGATGGAGTGGGAGGACCTTCTAGGAGGAAGGAAGCCGGCAGAGCTAAGAAAGAGCAAGCCCTGTGGCCACTGGGCTCCTTGTCCGTATCTGATCTATATGGGAAGAGGACAGGTGAAGTTGGCCTTTTTCCTCTTTTCCTCTGCATCCATTTCAGAATTCTCAGAGCAAGCGTGTCATCTGATTCACTCTTCACACGTGATGCTTCATAACGAAAGATTTGGGGGTAGAAGTGTCAGAGTCATAAGGTGACCAATTGTCCCAGTTTGCCAGGAAACAATGATTTTCTCAGACTCTTGAGAGTCCCTTGGACAGCAAGGAGATCAAATCAGTCAATCCTAAAGGAAATCAACACTGAATATTCATTGGAAGGACTGATGCTAAAGCTGAAGCTCCAATCCTTTGGCCACTGATGGAAAGAGTCGACTCATTGGAAAAGACCCTGACGCTGGTAAAAATTGAAAGCAGGAGGGGAAGGGGGTGACAGAGGATGAGATGGTTGGATGGCATCACAGAATCAGTGGACATGAGTTTGAGCAAACTCCAGAAAATGGTGAAGGACAGGGGAGCCTGGTGTGCTGCAGTCCATGGGGTCGCAAAGAGCCAGACGTGACTCGGTGACTAGCACTTTCTCTTTCATCAGCTCTCTCAGGCTGCAGGGCTCAGCACACCTTAGACTACTGAGGCCCCATGACTCCCCAGACATGCTATCAGATTCAGTGAGCAGACTGTCAGCGTTCATAAGGGTCCCTGCTTGGGCCGGGCCAGAGCCCTGGGGTGGCAGGGGGTGGCCAGCTGGTTTCACAGACTCTTTGGAAGCCTTGGCCCCAGTGGGCCAGTAGGCCCCAAGCCACTCTTGCTACATCACACTGAGATTTGGGAGAAGGAATGAGGTGAAACGGGAAGAATTCTAATTCATGTCCAGGAAAAAAGAGGATTTATGGATAAAACGAAGTCAGCTAACTGTACTTTTCTCATTTTTATTTTTTAATTTTCAAGCCTACTGAAGGTTGAAAGTATAATACGAATGAAAATGCATATACCTTTCCTTGAACTTGCTTTTCCAATTGCTTACATTTTGCTCTATTTGCTCGAGATTGCTCTCAATGTTTTTGCTAAACTGTTTGAAAATTAGTTATAGGTATCTTGAAATTCAATGTCTGAAATACTTCAGCATGTATCGCCTAAGAACAAGGTATTATCCTACATAAGCACAATGCTTTTTTCACTACCAAGACACTTACCTCCCAAGACACTGGTACAATTTTATCTAGTGTGCGTGGGTGTGTGCTCAGTTGCTCAGTCCGACTCTTTGTGACCCTGTGGACTGGAGCCCACCAGGCTTCTTTGTCCATGAGCTTTCCCAGCAAGAATACTGGAGTGGGTTGCCATTCCCTTCTCCAGGGGATCCTTCCATCCCAGGGATTGAGCCCACATCTCCTGCATTGGCAGGTGGATTCTTTACCACTGTGTCCCCTGGGAAGCCCTTTATTATCTAATTGATTGCCCATATAAAATTTTTCCCAATTGTCTTAGTAATGTTCTGATTCAAGACCCAATTAAAAACCATCTACTCCTATTTCTTGTTTTGGTCTTTTAAGACAGATAGTTTTGGAGTACAGGCTAATGTGGGATATCTCATAATCTAAATTTGAGTGTTTGTTTCTTCACTATCAAGTTCAGATCAGACAGTTTTGGAAGAAGTACTACATAGGTGACATATCCTTCTAAGCCCAGCATGTCAGGAAGCTCACAGTGTCATTTTGTTTCAACCTTGATAATGATATCAGAATTCTCTACCATAAAATCTCCTTTGTAGATAATAAATAACCCATGGGGTAAGTCAATTGAATATCTAATAGAATTTTAGATGAAATTTTCTAATGGAACTTATTTAATGAATTTACCATCCAGTGATGCCCTTTGTCCAAATAAATCATTGTACTAATACTTACCAGAGGTGAGTTTTCTAATTCTATCATTTTTTCCTCCATATACAGGTTAGCATTCTTCTGTAAAGAACAGTACATTATCACACATGCATATACACGCTTATTTGTTAACCTTTTATCTTGAAGTAATTAAAGACCCATAAGAAATTGCACACACAAAAATATTACAAACAGGCTCAGGGTACCCAAGCCGAACTTTCACTCAAAGATCCTATGTAGTACATTATCAAATCCAGGAAATTGACATGGTGCAATGTATCAGCAAGACAATAGACTTGATATTTTTATAGTCACATTAATTTTTTTTTTTTTGAATGAGAGTGATATGTTTTCCTGGTTTGCTGCCAGAGTTTTGCTGACTTCATAAAATAAGTTAGAAATGTTTACTACTCTTTTTTTGAAAAAGATTGCATAACATTGACACTATTTATTCAATAAATGATTGAAATAAAGTATATAGACTTTACATGAATTTCACTTTAAAATTTTTTTCAATTGTATTCTAATTGTTTAACGTCTCTTTGAACTCATTTTTTCCCCATTGTGTTACTATCTACTATCATCATTATTCTTTTTGATGCTCAAAATGTCTCACATTTAGCTAGTGAGCACCCTTACAAGCCAGCTCATGTATCTTGTTGATAAGTTACCATCAGTTTCTGAGCTATCCTTTGGTTTCTGTTACGAGGTGTCCGAGGTTCCGGATCTATATTTAGCCATTTCTCCAAGGGACTTGGTTCTTTCTTTTTTTTTTCTTCTCTTTGAAATTTTGATCCTGATTCCAAGCCCTGGTTTCTTTCAGTGGGGAAGCTGATTTAAGTATAAGATCTAGGCACTGCTGCTGCTAAGTCGCTTCAGTCGTGTCCAACTCTGTGCGACCCCATAGATGGCAGCCCACCAGGCTCCCCCATCCCTGGGATCCTCCAGGCAAGAACACTGGAGTGGGTTGCCATTTCCTTCTCCAATGCATGAAAGTGAAAAGTGAAAGTGAAGTCGCTCAGTCATGTCTGACTCTTAGCGACCCCATGGACTGCAGCCTACCAGGCTCCTCCATCCATGGGATTTTCCAGGCAAGAGTACTGGAGTGGGGTGCCATCGCCTTCTCCGGATCTAGGCACCAGGTATGCTAGTTGCTACTGGATTTTAAGATCCTTCCAGTTCTTATTGATTCCTCTTATTTAAATCCAATGTCCCACAACTCTTCCTCATAGCTCAGATGGTAAACAATCTGCCTGCATTGCAGGAGACCTGGGTTTGATCCCTGGATCAGGAAGATCCCCTGGAGAAGGAAATGGCAATCCACTGCAGTATTCTTGCCTGAAGAACTCCATGGACAGAGGAGCCTGGTGGGCTACAATCCATGGGGTCACAAAGAATGGGACACAACTGAAACAACTAACACACACACATGTCCTTATCCCTAGCTCCTATCATCATCAATATATTTAACTCACCTGCTCAGTCATTCAACAGTTTTAGAATCACTATACCAGGACTTCCCTGGTGGCTCAGATGGTAAAGTGTCTACCTATAATGCTTACAAAGTGGGAGACCCGGGTTCAATCCCTGGGTCGGGAAAATCTTCTGGAGAAGGAAATGGCAACCCACTCCAGTATTTTTGCCTGGAAAATCCCATGGACAGTGGAACCTGGTAGGCTACAGTCCATGGGGTGGCAAAGAGTCGGACTGAGCAACTTCACTTTCACTTTCACATACCAACACTATCCACTACCAACATCAAACATACGATGTAAGTTCAAGGTGTCTTTACAGTTCTTTTTTTTTAAATAAATAACCTATCAGGGCCTTCCCACTGGCTCAATCCACTCAATACTTTATTATTAAGTAAAGACACTGCCTGCAATACAGGAGACACAGAACATGTGGGTTCAATCCCTAGATTGGGGAGATTCCCTGGAGGAGGAAATGACAACCCATTACATTATTCTTGCCTGGAGAATCCCATGGACAGAGGAGCCTGGCGGGCTACAGTCCATGAGGTCACAAAGAGCTGGACACAACTAACCAACTGAGGAGAAGGCAGTGGTACCCCACTCCAGTACTCTTGCCTGGAAAATCTCATGGATGGAGGAGCCTGGTAGGCTGCAGTCCATGGGATCGCTAAGAGTCGGACAGGACTGAGTGACTTCACTTTCACTTTTCACTTTCATGCACTGGAAAAGGAAATGGCAACCCACTCCAGTGTTCTTGCCTGGAGGACCCCAGGGACGGGGGAGCCTGGTGGGCTGCTGTCTATGGGGTTGCACAGAGTCAGACACGACTGAAGCGACTTAGCAGCAGCAGCAAGCAACTGAGCTCATCAGGATCTACATTTCGAACACTGGGCTCAAGAGTTTGTGAATTAATTATTTATTTTCTGCATGGTTGTATTATCAATTTGACATGTGGTTGGCTTCCAGTTTTAAGATTTGCTTTGAAAGTTACTGACTTAATTTCATTTTAAACTATATGAAACACTTATACAATTTATAAGACAAAACTATATGAAAAAGCTACATTCATAGAAATCTCGCTATTATCCATAAGGATTCCTTCCCCCTGTCCCATGCCTTGTAGTAACCACTTTCCTTAGTTTGTGGTTCATGCTTCTTGCATTTCTTTTTGCAAAAGCGAGGAAGTAAGTTTGTTTTCTTCTTTTTTTTATATAAAAGGTAACATACTATGTACTCTTTCACACCTTACATTTCACTCTTAACAATATATCCTGAAAATCATTGCGTATCAGTTCCTAGAGAGCGTCTTCATTATTTTTTGCATTGTGTACACTGTCCCGTGTGGGAGTGCTATTCCATGTATCCGCTAAGGCAGGCACTTCAGTTGATTCCAATGTTTTCTTACGATAAATAGCATCACAGTGAATAACCTTATCACAAGGGTTTATATTTGTGGAAGTGTATCGCAGGATAAATCCCACCAAGAATAATTGCTGGCTCAAAAGGTAAATGTCTAGTTTTGTTCAATATGAAGGAATCTTCTCTGCAGAGACTCATCATCTTGCTCGTCTATCAGCAGTTTATGAGAGTATCTATTTCCTTGCCCAAAGTGTGTATCGTCAACTTTTTCAATTCTGCTGCTCTGATAAGTAAACAAATAAAAATAAAAAAAAAAAACCAGCAGCAGAATGTCGTTTTATTTTTCATTTCTCCCATTGAGTAAGTTTCAGCAGTTTTATACATATTTGAAGACTATTTGTGTCTCTGTTTCTCTGAAGTGTCTGTTTCTCCTGCTCATGTTTCTTGCAGGTTTTGGACTTTCATTTCTTGATTTTTGAATGTTCTTTATGTATGAATAAGCTATCAGCTCTTTATCTATAACGTATACTAAATATATTTTTTCCAAGTTTGTTGCTTATCTTTGGACTTTCTGATCTTTTTTCCATGAAAGAGTTTTGTTTTGTTTTAATATTTTGACCATTTTTCTTCTTTTAAATCTGGATTTTGAATTATGATTAGCAAAGCTTTCTCCATACCCAGATTATAAAGAAATTCATCAGTATTTTTTTAAAGTACCTTATTTTATATAAGAAAATACTCATGTGGCTTCTTTTTTTTAATATTTAAATCTCTGATATATTTAGAGTATATTTTGGAAGATGGTGTGAGATATGACTGCATTTTTATATTTTCCTAGTGGCTATCTACTTTTCCAACCCTTTATTAAAAAGTCCACCTACTTCCCAGAACTTAAATTTGGAGTTCTTCCACACTAAATAAGTCCTACAATCAATATTAGTCATGTGGGTTTTTCTTTTTGTTCCTTTTTGGTGTGAGACTTCCAAGCCTGGAAAGAAAAGGAAGATCCAGGGGGACGGGAGGTGGGGGAAGGACTAAGGGTTAGAAATGCAAAGTTTCTAAATATACATGTTTTGCTTATTTTTAAGAAATACATTCTAATGACAAATATATTTTCAAAGAAATACACACTAATGACAAAAATTCAAATAGTACAAAAAGTTGAGCAGTGAAAGGTAAAAAACATCCTCTCAGATAGCAGCTGGTCTTTCCTGATAGCTCAGTTGGTAAGGAATCTGCCTGCAGTGCAGGAGACCCTGGTTCGATTCCTGGATCAGGAAGATCTGCTGGAGAAGGGATAGGTTACCCATTCAAGTATTCTTGGGCTTCCCTTGTGGCTCAGCGAGTACAGAATCTGCCTACAATGTGGGAGACCTGAGTTTGATCCCTGGGTTGGGAAGATCCCCTGGAGAAGGGAAAGGCTACCCACTGCAGCATTCTGGCCTGGAGAATTCCATGGACTGTGTAGTCCATGGGGTCACAAGGAGTCAGACATGACTGAGTGACTCTCACTTTCACTTTGAGACAGCAGCCGACACTGCTGCCAGTTTCTTATGTATCGGTCCACATGTGGCTGTGCAGAGAGGAAAAATGAGAGAAAGAGAGATGGAGAAATGCTTTAAAGAGGTGGAAAGTGCTTTAAAGAGGTGGAAAGTAAGCTTGTACCTATAAAAGGCCCGTTAAGTATCAAGAAAGTAAAGGTTATCACTCTATCTGCCAATAATCCGTATTTTCCAATGGTTCTGTATTGTCATTCCATTTTACAGATGAGAAATCAAAGTTCAGAGAGGTGAAGTGACTTGTTGAAAGACCTCAACTAGCAAGGGGAGGCTCCGGATTTGAATCAACACAGTCCCCTCTGTACCAGGATGTGAACAGGGAAGAAGTGGGTGGTCGCCACCTATGAGTGGCTGTTTGGGGCTCCTGAAGGCACACTGTCACCACCCCCAGAATGACTTGGCAGTGGGGAGCAAAGGGATGTCCAGGTTGTGCCAAGAATGAACATGTCACGGCATAGTCATGTGGTCCTTGACGGGAAGTTCCCCATGATGGAAAGGGAAGTTCATGCAACAGGGCAAAATCTCCCATCCTCAAACACTTTGGAGTTTTTTCTAAACCTTGATACTAGGAGAGAAAAAATTCAAAAGATAAACTGGATTATGTCAAAAAACAGTAGCAGCTGTGACTCAAAGATACATGGGAGGGCTCATATCTCTTGACTCAAAGGAGCCCTTTTCTTAGTCACTTTGCAGCTTTTACCACACTTTAATCTTTTAGAGAAAGAAAGTGATTTACAAAGTGGGGGGGAGGTAAAAATAAAAGATTGCAACAGAAGGATTTGCTTCACAACAGCAGTTTGTGGCAGCATGCAAGGAAAATATAGAGAAGAAAGCATTGTTATTCTATTCCAGAGAGAGGGTTTTTGAATACCCAAGTAGATGGGTGTCAATTTCTGTGTATTAAAACATTCAAAACACAGCTCTTTCTCACAGAAGTTCTTTCTATTGTAGTGAAGACATATTTTTTTCTCATCTTTAGGGATTACAACTCTGCAGAAGAGCACTGGCTAAAAGGGGATGCAGGAGTGTGGGAGGCGGCTCCCCTGGAAAATTCTCACGTTGTCTTTGGTTCCATGGAGATTTTTACTGCTTCTGGAATAGGGTCCTTGAACTGTTCCAATTCTTGAGATCCTGGATATTGGATTAGGGTGGCCCTTTCCAGTAGCCACTCCATCAATATATGGCAGAGTTTCAGCTCATGATCAAGTCTATGTATTCCCATTCCACTTTCTTTCCTGTATCCTCAATTACTACCACCACAAAAGGTGGTGGGAGCACTAGAATTTTGGATTCTGTATATGTGTACAGTCTATGTGCTTTTTGATCACCAACTGCAAACCTGAACTTCTCTCGCAAGGATATTGTAAGCCTTGCATGGGTGTCCATCTCGGCAAGGATGCTGCGGGCCTCATGTGGATGCTCATCTTTGCAAGGATGCCCTGTTTTCACAGTTACCCATTTTTAGATGGACAGCCATCTTCACATAGATGCTCATACAATCAGCTATTTGCTCAGACACAAGCTCCACCACAGCACCTAACCTCTGACCTCCCAGCCTCCCATTGATTCGCCTTTTCTTCATTCTTTACTTAATGCCCTTCAACTCCTACTCTACTCAGATTCTAGCCAAGGGAATATGCTATTCCCGCTCAGATTTTTTCATTTGTACAGTCAGGAATATTCCCTTGCTTTTCCTAGCAGATCTCCACACCCTTTCCCATTTAAAAATTCTATTAAAAACTCATGATTTATAGCAAATCTCCCTTGAGTGTTTCAAATGTTTCAAATAACTCCATTCTCATCCTTTAGCATCTGTCTTCCCATCCATCAACTAGCGTATTTATTAGGCGCTTGCTATGTGCTAGACCAGTCCATTCTGAAGGAGATCAGCCCTGGGATTTCTTTGGAAGAAATGATGCTAAAGCTGAAACTCCAGTATTTTGGCCACCTTATGCGAAGAGTTGACTCATTGGAGAAGACTCTGATGCTGGAAGGGATTGGGGGCAGGAGGAGAAGGGGACGACAGAGGATGAGATGGCTGGATGGCATCACTGACTCGATGGATGTGAGTCTGAGTGACCTCCGGGAGTTGGTGATGGACAGGGAGGCCTGGCGTGCTGCGGTTCATGGGGTCGCAAAGAGTCAGACACGACTGAGCGACTAATCTGATCTGATGTGCTAGACATTGTGCTAATATGAGGGAAAAATGACATTTGTGTTACACAGTTTGCAAGGCATCTTCACATCTGCTTTCCTATATAATCTCCACAATAGCTCAAAGTAGGAAGGGCAGAAATAATTACTAATCCCATATTGCAGATTAGAAAACTAAGGCCCAGAGAGGTCAAGTGGCTGCCGGGAAGTGACAAACCCCCAAATTCAAACAGAGCTCCTTTAGATAGCTCAGGCACTTTGTATTAAGCCTCAGGCAGCATGTATGTGCCCCTGCATGTGTTCCTCCCCCCAGTCCATACTCAAACCCACGCAGTCTGTCTTTATAGTTGTAATTATTCGTAAGCATGTTTTTCTATGTTTTTCTAATGTGTTTGTTCTGTCTCCTCTGTAATCAATAAGGTCCCTTTAGACCGCAGCCCAGAGTGGCTCTCCAAGCTCGGTGCCAAAAGGGGTAGAGAAAGTCAGATAAATCCACAGCTCTTCAGAGCAAAGCGGGATAAAGGTTTCGATCTGTACAGATGCTGTCCCATCTAAAATGGCAGTGAGAGGTACTGAGAGCCTATGCGGGTGGGCTCCTTAGAACTTTACCCATTTAATAAGTATTAGCTATTTTTGGAGCCATTTCCATTCCTTCAACACAACCCCGAACAAATCAGCTCTGAGTCTCCTTCCCAGTAGTTCTCCCTTCCCTCCACACAAAAGCCGGTGAGGATGAAAAGCCCCCATGGTGGGCATCTAATTATCATCAAACTGCAAACCCATTTCTCAAGGATCCTTCCCCATTGCTAGAGAACTGGATTAATCAGCACGGTGCACAGTGGTTTTTGCATCTCTTAATTTACTAGCAAACACTCCTTCTCTCCTGAGAGGAGCTGTTTTGTTACGTGTAATTAGACCATGTACGCAACCCTACATGGGACTTGTTATTTTTGCACAGGAGGATTACGGAGCCGTCTCCAGGTGGGGAATGGTGACATGCTACAGGGACAAAGGTATGCTGGCTGCATGTTCATTTGCAAACCTCCTCTGGCCCAGCGCGGGAGGCTCGTTGGGGAGATGGGAAGGCTGGAGGCCCACGTGGGCTCAGCTCCTCTGACTAATTGTCTGGGGCAGGAGGTTTGGAAGATAATGGCTGAAGCATATGGTTTCTACTGCTTCTGAGATTTTTCTGCCTCCCAAGAGCAAGGCCAGCAACAGCCGTCCTGGGTCTGAAGGGTGTGGTGGTAACTTCAGAACCCCTCCTTCTCAGGACACTTGCAGGGGACTGGGACATTTAGGCAGAGCTGCATCTGATTCCACGGAACAGAGAGGTGGCGGGGCTTCAGAGAGTCAGAGACCCAGATCTCTCTGGACCTTAATCTCCAATCTTGGGGCTTTTCCTTGTGAAAGTCTGATCCTTTGCAAGACCTCCAGGTAACATCACCCTCCAGGAAGCTCCTGAAGCTCTCAATCCCACCAGAAGCAAAAGGAATAGACAGCACTGGAGTTCCAATCCAGTCTGTTTCAAAACCCCTCCACCCGCTTGCTTAGAACCTCTGCTCATCACTCAGATGGTAATAGGAAAAGCTGTTTAGAATTCAAGTCGGTCACTGAAAAACCTACATTTGCATTTGTCCTCGGCTGTCTTTATTTTTCTGTTAATGATGAGGATACAGAGGTCTGTCCAGAATACTTAGGGTCGAGTACTTCACAGGAGCAAGAGGCGAGCTGGTCAGACAGGAAGAGGGAGAGAGTCAACAGGAACCCTCCTGATCCATCCTAGGTCCCAGTTCCTGCTGCATCACTTACTGGCTGTGCGACCTTGGGCAAGTCATCAGCTCTCTGAGCCTCCATCTCTGCAGACATCTGAGGCGGATAATAGCAGCAACGTCTGACCTACCTCTCAGCGTCTTGGTGAGGATCAAATGAGATAATGGACATGCAAGAGCTTTGTAAACCATATCCCGCTTTACAAAGGAAAGTTGTTATTAATAATAATGACTCTTCCCGCTGGTAATGGCTGTCCGCTGGGAGTTGGGGGGGATGTTCTGCCAGCTCTGCCTGGCTCTGTTCAGGTCCTCTTTGAAGGCCTGGCGTGGGCCCTGTCACTCACCAGGAGACACCTCGGGGGACTTTGTCAGAGGTGCTGGAGGAGAGTGGCCAGGGCACCCTGTCCCTCAGGTTTGATGCAGCATAATTGTTTTGACATATGATGGAATTTGTCCTCGCACGGGTCAGAAAAAAAGCCCAATACCGATGCTTTTCATCTAATTTCAATTACAGTCATTAAAACCCTTACTCCTGAGTCAAGCCTTTCCAAAAAGCCATCAATGACAGCCCATTACAGAAGAGTTATTTATAGTGGCGCATGTTAATTTTACAGTACCACAGACCAATGATTCATAGCTTGGCATTAGTGAGAGACATCATTCACAGGGCTGAGTGATCCCTGACATAACAAGTGCTGCCCTGAGTCTCTGCAGGGACGATTCAAGGCCTCAGACTTGGAGACCAGGCCCTGTGTCAAGCAGAACATGCAGAGCCTCTTGGTTTGGCCCATTCCACCCAAGGACACCTTCTATCCTAAATGGAGGAGAACAGGACAATCGGCTTTGGGATGGGAGTATGACATCTATAGGATTTCTAACTGAGATGCTATCTGACCTGGGCCATAATTGCAGCTTTTCCTTCTCATACTGACAGCTTTTGGTACTTACTATGAGCACTTAGTAGATCTCATACTATTTGCTGCTATGCAATAACTCTGAGGGGACATCTGATGTCCAGCTGAACTGGATGGAAGAAGATGGCTCTAGGGCCATCGAAAGCCCAGCTTCCTTTTATCCGAACTACTTCAACCTCAGGTTCGTAAGTGCCACTTTGCCTGATCAATATCGGGCCTCTTGAATCTTGGTCTATTTGTGGCTGAAATTCTCCCCCTTGATTAAAAATTCACCAGGAGGCAGCCTGATGTGACATTTATGAGTTCCTGGAAGTCCATAAATGTTGAATGTTAGAAATTAGCGCAAGTTGTTTAGATGATAAAAAGCAATAAGCAACCAGGAGGACTAATATTCAGCACTCTTATATTTTTATTGTCTATCCATGAAGCCTCACAGCAAACTGGAATGAAAACTTCATACAAAGTGCTTCCCTATTTGATGTAATCTTCCTACCAGTCCCACCTCTAAATAGTACTCTCTTCCAGATGAAGGTGAGTGGGGTTCAGTGCAACCGACTGCCCTCTTTCCTTCCAGCTTGGGACCACTTTGACCAAGAGTACCTGGCCCAAGTTCCCTGATGTATTTCAACACAAACCATGATAACATTGAAACTGACTATGTTGGCTCTATCTTCATATAATGGTAGCTCTGCAATCATTGGGAGGAAAGACGGGCAAAAATAAATGTGTGACTTCATCATTTTGGAGTTTTCAACCACAGGGTTTTTACACTCCACCCATGATTATTTCTTTCACATTATTTCCTGCCCACATCCCAGCACTTTTCTGAGCCTCCGTTCCCCCCAGACATTTCTATAATGTTCCCTCTGTACACCCTTCCGGGCCATCGATCACACTTCTGGGAGCTTTAGCATGCTTCCTGGGAGGCCTTGTCTAGTCTCAGCTGAAGTCAATGAAAAGACAGAGAAGGTTCAATGACTAAGGCTCTAAGGAACCAGCTGAGTGCTGTTCTACTTCTTTTACTGCACAGCCGTCCAGAGAGCAGTTTGTACGCAGAATTCCAATTCTGTCTGGTGACCGGAACATTTCAGAAAGTACCGTGAGACACTCTTTTTGACTCTCGAATGGAGAAACCAGAAATGTGCTATATTATGGGTGGATGAAAGAGAATGGTGCAAAGAGGACAAGGTCTGGCGCCACGAGGTTTGGATTGATTCCAAGCTCTCCCATTTACCAGGTTTGTGACTTTGCTCTGTAACCTCCCTATGCATCTATGTTGTCTTCTGTAGAGCAGAAGTGATGATGGTTCCTGTTGTTAGGAGAGAGCAAATGAGTTTACATTTGAGGGCATTACCTATTAATAGCACATAGTCTATGCTGTACACATGTTAGCTAAATGACAGACATTTTTTTTTTTTTGGAGTATTACTGCTTTACAATGTTGCATTAGTTTCTGTTGGAGAACTAAGTGAATCAGCTCTGTAGGTCAGGAAGCAACAGTTAGAGCTGGACATGGAACAACAGACTGGTTCCAGATAGGAAAAGGAGTATGCCAAGGCTGTATATTGTCACCCTGCTTATTTAACTTATATGCAGAGTACATCATGAGAAACGCTGGGCTGGAAGAAGGACAAGCTGGAATCAAGATTGCCGAGAGAAGTATCAATAACCTCAGATATGCAGATGACACCACCCTTATGGCAGAAAGTGAAGAGGAACTAAAAAGCCTCTTGATGAAAGTAAAAGAGGAGAGTGAAAAAGTTGGCTTAAAGTAAACATTCAGAAAACGAAGATCATGGTATCCAGTCCCATCACTTCATGGCAAATAGATGGGGAAACACTGGAAACAGTGTCAGACTTTATTTTGGGGGGCTCCAAAGTCACTGCAGATGGCGATTGCAGCCATGAAATTAAAAGACGCTTACTCCTTGGAAGGAAAGTTATGACCAACCTAGATAGCATATTCAAAAGCAGAGACATTACTTTGCCAACAAAGGTCCACCTAGTCAAGGCTATGGTTTTTCCAGTAGTCATGCATGGATGTGAGAGTTGGACTGTGAAAAAGGCTGAGCACCAAAGAATTGATGCTTTTGAACTGTGGTGCTGGAGAAGACTCTTGTGAGTCCCATGGACTGCAAGAAGATCCAACCAGTCCATTCTAAAGGAGACCAGTCCAGGGTGTTCATTGGAAGGACTGATGCTGAGGCTGAAACTCCAATACTTTGGCTACCTCATGTGAAAAGCTGACTCATTGGAAAAGACCCTGATGCTGGGAGGGATTGGGGGCAGGAGGAAAAGGGGACAACAGAGGATGAGATGGCTGGATGGCATCACTGACTCGATGCACATGAGTTTGGGTAAATTGCGAGAGTTGGTGATGGACAGGGAGGCCTGGCGTGCTGAGGTTCACGGGATCGCAGAGTCGGACACGACTGAGTGATAGAACTGAACTAAATTGATACATAAATCCAAGAGAAACAGACATTTTTTTAACTGGAGTATGCTGCTGCTCCTGCTGCTAAGTCGCTTCGGTCCAACTCTGGAGTATAGTTGATATATAATGTTGTATTAGTTTTGGGTGTACAGTAAAGTGATTCATTCTTTTTTAGATTCTTTTCTCATATAGGTTATCACAGAATACAGATGAGAGTTCCCTGTGCTATGCAGTAGGTCCTCATTGGGTATCTCTCTTATATATAGTAGTGTGTGAATATTCAAGCTCCTGATTTATCCCTCCCTCTACAAGCATGTTTTCCCTTTGATAACCAGAAGTTTGTTTTCAATATTTGTAAGTCTGTTTCTGTTTTGTGAATAAGTTCATTCGTATCATATTTTAAATTAGATTCCATATATGAGTCATATCATATGGTATTTGTCTTTGACTTACTTCACTTAGTATGATAATTTCTAGGTCCATTCATGTTGCTGCAAATGGCATTATTTCCTTCTTTTTATGCTTAATAATATTCCATTGTGTATTTCTACCACATCTTTATCCTTTCCTCTGTCTATGGACATTTAGGTGGCTTCCATTTCTTGGTTATTGTAAATAGTGCTGCAATTAACATTGGGGTGCATGTATATTTTGGGATTATTGTTTTCTCTGGATATATGCCCGTGAGTGGGATTGCTGGACCATATGGTGGGTCTATTTTTAGTTTTTTAACGGAACTTCCATACTGTTCTCCATAGTGATTGTACCAATTTACATTGAGAGACATTTGTAATTTAAGAAATATTCATGGACTATCCACAGCCCAAAGACACAATGTGAAGCAACATGGGAATGGAGGAAATGAACAAAATATGCCTGCTTTTAAGGACAGTGTTTGGAGAAGCATGGATATAGCCTCACAAAACCAAGAGAGGAGGGCTGGTGCATGATCTATGCAGGAGTATTTGCACCAGTGATGGACAGACCACTTCACACAAATGATGGAAGGCCACTCTAGCTGGGAGGGGTCTAAGAAGGTTACCCAAGAGATGATATTTGAATTGCTCCTTAAAGGACGAGCAGTATTTCCAAGGGCAGATAATGTGGGACAGGTGGCAGAAGGCTGCCCCATGGGTGCCTAGCACAAACACAAAGTCAAATTGCCACCCTGCGTGTCCACCAATCCCATATCTGTCTTCTCCCCAGGGCTCCTTTCCCAGGCTTACCTGCCTTTCTTCCTCTTTTTCCGTCCCTCCCTTCACTTGAAAATTTCTACCACAGGCCTCCCTTTTCTTCCAATTACTTTCTTCTTATTTTTATCTTTCTTTTAATTTCAAAAATTAATGTAAGCAATTTAGATCAAATAATATAGAAAGGTACAAAATGAGAATAAATTTTTCTTCCTCCACCCTCCGCTCCTTAGAGGTAACAACAGTGTGGTCATTTTGAAACATGACCACAGATCCTAAGTGCTTCTCCCTCTGATGGGAGTGTTATGTCTGGCCCCTTGAAACTGAGTGGGTTTATAGCTACTTCTGCCCATAGAGAAGGACAGAAAGGGCAATGCATGCCTTCCAAGGCTGAGACATTAAAAGACCATGCAGCGTCATCCGTGTTCACCCAGCACCCTCTCTAGGAACCCTGAGCTTCCGTATAAGAAACTCAGCCTCCTGACATCCTGGATAGCAAGGCTGCTGCTGCTAAGTCGCTTCAGTCGTGTCCAACTCTGTGCGATCCCATAGACAGCAGCCCACCAGGCTCCTCCGTCCATTGGATTTTCCAGGCAATAACACTGGAGTGGGGTGCCATTGCCTTCTCCAGGATATCAAGGCTAGGTGTCCACATTCTGGGCAATAGTCCCAGTTGGGTCCAGCCTTCCAGCCTTCTCCAGCACTTACAGAGTTAACAGACACCACTGCACAATTGATTTAACCCGCCTTTTAGTGAAAACTCCTCTAGGTTTTTGGCATTACAAAAATCCAGCCGTGAACATTCTTATCTATACATCTTTGCTAAATGTATGGGTGTGTCTGTAAGACAAACTCTCAGAAATAACATTGCTGAACCAAAGAGTTTGTGTGTATTTCCAGGCAAGAATACTGGAGCAGTTTGCCATTTCCTGCTTCAGGGATGGAACCCACATCTCCTGCATTTGCAGGTGGATTCTTTAATCACTGCTCCACCTGGGAAGCCCTTTAAACAGGTTATGTCAATTTAGACTTCCTGATGGTGCATGAGAATGCCCATTTCCCCACAATCTCACCAACACTGAGCGTTATTGCTTTTCCATCTTTACCATTCTGACGTCATCTCTGCCTCCTTTATGATGTGCCCCAGCTGTATCCCGTGTCAGCAAGCCATCCAAGCGTGACCTGTCTCCACAGGGAAACCCAGGGGAGGGGGCCTGTAGAAGTGGGGAGGAGGGGTGTATAGCAAGTTCAATATTAAAGAGAACGAAGTTAACACAAAGATGAGATATAGAACATAGCAGCCTTGCAGAGCAGATGTGTCAGAATATAACGGAACTCAGCTCAGTGACATCCTGCTAATGGCAGGTATTATCTGAAGTCCAGAAAGACCCTGTTGGAAGAAGACAGTTTGGGGCTCAGGGAATGGGGAGGGAGGTTTGAGAAAAGAAAGGAAGTTCTTTCAGTTAATCAAAGTGCTCACTGAACAGCTGGCTAAAAATAGAATATTTTATAATGATTGATTTCAACCTGGATGATTCCAGGGTACAGTCAAGAATCAGGGGCTCCAAACCTCACTGCCTAGCAATATTACCTGGAGTGTTTTTTAGAAAAAGATAGATATTCCATCTTCCTAACCATTGCTTTTAAACACATATATTGTTACCATGATTCTGATTCAGTTGATCCACGCTTCTAACCAACCCATCAGGAAAATTCTGAGGCAGAATAAGGTTAAGGAGCAGAGTTTCTCAAACTTGCATGGGCATCAGAAACACCTGGGATTTAATAGTAAAACACAGATTGCTGGGTTCCACCATAATAGCTTCCAATGTGGTAAACCTGGGGTGGACCTGGGAATTTGCATTTCTAGCAGGCTGCCAGGAGATGCTGGTCCAGAGTCAGAGCTTAGGGATCAATGCTACAGTAGGAGCAACATTAAGAGCGTGCTGGCTGGAAATGCAGAAACCTAAGCCCCATCTCAGACCTGAGGAATCAGAATCTGCATTTAATAAGAGACCCAGCCATCTGTGTGCTTATTAAGCGCCTCACTAAAGGTCTTACCTTTGTTGTTCGGGGAAAAGATTGAAAGGAAGAGGCCTGAGGGAGTGAAAACCTGCCAGGAAGACCTGCATTCTGGTCCCAGTACTAATGACATTCATGATAAAATAAATTGCTTCATCTCCAATGGCTTCTGTTTCCTTATAAATAAAGGGTGATACTGAGGTAAGTAATCCTATAGATTTCTGTTCTTGTTTCCTGTGTTTTAAATTTGGTAATTGAAGCACCATATGAGCTGAATTGTATTCACCCCAAATTATAAATATTGATGTCCTAACCCCCCAGTACCTCAGAATGTGACGGTATTTAGAGAGCGTGTTTTTAAAGAGGTTGCTTGTGGTTGAGCTGCTCAGTCAAGTCTGACTCTTTGCAATCTCATAGATTGTTGTCTGCCAGGTTCCTCTGTCCCTGGGATTTCCCAGGCAAGAATACTGGAGTAGATTGCCATTTCCTTCACCCGGGAATCTTCCCAACCCAGGGATCAAACCCATGTCTCTTGCATTGGCAGGTGTATTTGTTTTTTAAATATTTATTTATTATTTTTGGCTGTTCTGGATCTTTACTGGTACTTGGGTTTTTCTCCAGTTGCAGCGAGTGGGGGATACTCTCTATTTGTCCTGCATGGGGCTTCTCATTGTAGTGGCTTCTCTTGTTGGGGAGCACCAGCTCTAGGGCACACAGGCTTCAGTACCTGAGTCAGGCAGGCTCAGTAATTGCAGCTCCTGGGCTCTAGAGCACAGGTTCAGTAGTTGTGGCACAGGGGCTTAAGTTGCTCCGAGGCACATGGGATCTTCGCGGACCAGGGATAGAACCTGTTACTCCTGCATTGGCAGGCAGATTCTTTACCCATTGACCCACCAGAGAAGCTGGCAGGCTGATTCTTTATGGATGAGCCACCTGGGAAGCCTCTTTAAAAAGGAAATTGAAGTTAAATTGGGTCTCCAGGGTGCATGCTCAAATTCAACAGACATGAACTTGGACAAGCTCTGGGTGATGGTGAAGAACAGGGAGGCTTGGCGTGTGGCAGTCCATGCATGGGGTCTCTAGGGTGGATCTACTCTGACTCGTGTCCTTACAAGAAGAGAACAGGACACAGACAAGCATAGAGAGACAGTGAGAAGACAGAGTGAGAACGTGGCCATGTACAAGCCAAGGAGTGGCCTCAGAAGAAACCAGCCCTATGACACCTTAATCTTGGGCTCAGAGCCTCCAGAACTGTGAGGAGATTAATGTCTGTTGTTTAAACCACCCGGTCTGTGCCTCTATGTTGTGGCAGTCCTAACAGATGAATACACATGTGTATTTTAGAACTTTGCAACTAAATCTAGATTAGAGTCTAAATGCAGAAATCTGATTTCTTATTAACACTCATTTCACATCAGATCCATTAGCTCCTGCAGGAAGAATGCCAGGGCTTTCCACTGGGGCCTTGGGTTTTCTAGGTAATTCCAACACGGGTGCAAATTCATTTCCCTGGATTCCATACCAAAACTATGGAACCCTCATTTACCATCAAACATCCCATTTTCCCCAACCTGATTGCCACATATACCCCCACTTCTACCAGCCCTACCCATTCTGCCTAGATTTAACTTTAAATTTTGATCTCTAGGGGACTTCCCCAGTAGTCCAGTGGCTAAGACTCCAGGCTTCCAGTGCAGGGGGTCCAGGTTTCATCCCTGGCCAGGGAACTAGATCCGATATGCTGCACCTAAGAAAAACCCTGCATGAGACAACTAAAGATCCCACAACATAGACCTGGTTTAGCCAAATAAATAAATATTTAAAAAAAATTTTTGATCTCTGACCTTTGATCTCAGTAAACCCCTCTTTTCACAAATCAAGTAAATGACATTTCTGCAGCGGTTCCTGGTTGTTTCATAATCCCTTTGCGCAAGAACAGGTTTACGTTGATTGAATTTTCATTCAGATCATTTTTTCCCAGCCAAACCAAGATACTCGCAAACATAAAGGATAAAGATGATGAGGATAAGAACTGTCCAGTCCAGAGTAGGTATATTCAGACCATCTCCTTGCTTCACTGTCGTTGCTAGAGTAATACAGCTTAGAATTAAGAAGTCTAGAATTCCTCTAGTTAAATGCAAAGACTCAGGCCTCCAAATGCTAATATAAGAATCCCCAAACACTGTTTTTAGAGCCCAAAAGGTAAACCTATTTTTCACAAGTCAAAGATGTAGGCATCTTGGGCATTTTCCAGTAGAGATACAAGTAGTCAAAGTCCTACAAAAGAAGAAAAAAATATTTAAGACATTTTCTGAGCAACAGAAGGAATGTCAAAACTTATTTTTTTCTTTTTTCCCATCAAGGTAGTATAAAAGTGTGTTTCTTAGCCGTAAATGTGCATGTACGTCACCTGGGGTCTTGTTAAAATGTTCATTCTGATTCAGAAGGTCTGGAGTCTGAGAGTTTAATTTTTAAAAAGCTCCTAGTGCAGTACTTCCCTGGTGGTCCAGTGGTTAAGACTCTGCATGTCACTGCAGGGGTGTGAGTTCAATCCCTGCTCAGAGAACTAAGATCCCACATGCCTCACAGAGTGGCCAAAAAAAAGTCCTAATGGAAGCCCACTCTGCTGGTCCATTGACTGCACTCTAATGGAAGGACATGCTAAAGCTGAAACTCCAGTACTTTGGCCACCTCATGTGAAGAGTTGACTCTTTGGAAAAGACTCTGATGCTGGGAGGGATTGGGGACAGGAGGAAAAGGGGACAAGAGAGGATGAGATGGCTGGATGGCATCACTGACTTGATGCACGTGGGTTTGAGTGAGCTCTGGGAGTTGGTGATGGACAGGGAGGCCTGGTGTGCTGCAGTTCATGGGGTCACAAGGAGTCGAAAATGACTGAGTAACTGAACTGAACTGAATGGAAAGAGAGGTCTATGGTTTCTGCAGTTTCAATGATACTAAAGTTTAAATTCTAAGATTTGCTTTGGATGGGTTAGACCCCTTTACCTTGCCCAAGGTGGGTGTTTGAGAGACACAAAACCTGGACATCATTCCTTTGGGCTCTTAACATCTTTTGAAGAGGCCAGCAAGACCAGGAGAAGACATCCAATTTGTTGGCTATTATTACAAGTGGTGTGTTCCAGCTCACTCTTCTGCACTGACACAAAGAAAGGAAAGTATTAATAAATGATTGCCACAACCATGAGTTTAAATTGTAGAGTCTGATAAACATCCCTTCTCTATCTTTCCAGGTCCCTGGAGACATTCCCTAGGCCCTGTTATACAAGCTCAGCAGTTTTCTCACCTCCTAGTCCCAGAGGGTATAGCATCATTAACCAAGGTGCCCACCAGAAAAGCCAACCGCAGGTGTCCCCCACAGTCCACCAAGTTTTTGAATAAAACTTGTCTCTACGCTGGGGTCACCTGAGGAGCTTCAGATATTGCTGATGGCCTAGGCTAATCCTCAAATACTGAGACTTAATTGGTCTGGAGTGCATCCTGGGCTTTAGAATATTTTGAAGACCTCGCCCCTACCCCAAGATAGTTCAAATGTGCAAACAAGTATGGAAATCACTGCTATACTGTAATTTTCTGAAGGACTTAAAAGAGCTGCCTCTCGATCGATTGTTCATTCATTCATGCATGCATGCACCATTGTTGTTCAGTTGCTAAATCATGTCTGACTCTTTGCGAGTCCACGGTCTGCAGCATGCAAGACTTCCCTGTCCTTCACCATCTCCCCGAGTTTGCTGAAACTCATGTCCATTGAGTAGGTGATGCCACCCAACCATCTCATCCTCTGCTGCCTCCTTCTCCTCCTGCCCTCAATCCTTCCCAGCAACAAGGTCTTTTCCAGTAAGTCAGCTCTTCGCATCAGGTGGCCGAAGCATTGGAGCTTCAGCTTCAGCACCAGTCTTCCCAGTCAATATTCAAGGTTGATTTCCTGTAGGATTTACTGGATTGCTCTCCTTGCTGTACAAGGGACTCTCAAGAGTCTTATGCATATATACAGCAAATAATTACTGAGAACAGACATTGTGCCAGTGCTATGCCGGGCCCTTTATGCCAAAGAAGGACATAGCCCCTGCCCTCAGGGGTTTGTATTCCAGAGGAGGAGATGTAGATGAGTGAACAGACAACTCAAGTATAGGATGGTGGTTTCAGGATGGTGGGACGATGGCATGAAGGATGACGGTAACGACAGCACCACATGTCTCCTGTGCAATTCCCTCTCTCAGAACCAAGACACCAGACAGCAGTTCTGAAAAGGAGAGCATACAGTATTCACTCATTCAACAAATATTTAGTGAGCACAGATCACACACCTATCATTGGGTGAGTTGCTGAGTAAATGGCAAATGAAGCAGTTGACTCCATAAACACAAAGTCTCATTCTCCTCTCTGAATTTTTGGATTTCCTAGTAGAGTAGATATTTGTTGTCTTTGTGATGGTCCATGCTGTGCTAAGTCGCTTTAGTCATGTACGACACCATGGACTGTAGTCCACCAGGCTCCTCTGTCCGTGGGATTCTCCAGGCAAGAATACTGGAGCAGGTTGTCATGCCCTCCTCCAGGGGATCTTCCCAACCTAGGGATCAAACCCGAGCTGGCGCGTTCTTTACCATTATTGCCAACTGGGAAGCCCTTCCTTGTCTTTCAGATCAGATCAGTCGCTCAGTCATGTCCGACTCTGCGACCCCATGAACTGCCGCACGCCAGGCCTCCCTATCCATCACCAGCTCTCGGAGGTCACTCAGACTCACATCCATCGAGTCAGTGATGCCATCCAGCCATCTCATCCTCTGTCGTCCCCTTCTCCTCCTGCCCCCAATCCCTCCCAGCATCAGAGTCTTCTCCAATGAGTCAACTCTTTGCATGAGGTGGCCAAAATACCGGAGTTCCTTGTCTTTAGTTGTTTGTAATTCTGTCTCTCTTCTGATATCAGAACTCAGAACTTTCTCTGAGAAACAGCCCCATTTCTGGGGATTTTTCTGGAGTATTTCCTCTAAGTAGAGCATCAAGTTTTCCTGGCTTTGATTTTACCTGTGGACTTAAAACTTGGTGTGTGCATGGACATGGAGCTGTTGGCTTCCATCTTGCAACCTATGGATAGACGTAAAGGATGCGGCCAACTTGAAGAAGTGAGCCAAGAAGTAGAGACTGCTGTCTGGATGGCCCTGGATGAGGTCAGGTCTGTATCCCCTGCTATAGGGGCTCAGAAGGTAAAGAGTCCACTCGCAATGCAGGAGACTCGGGTTTGATCCCTGGGTCTGGAAGATCCCCTGAAGAAGGGAATAGAATGGCTCTCCCCTGCTGTGTATGCTCATAATTTTCCTTTGGAGCCTAATCCAACTTGACTTAGCTTTTCTGGTATTTGCAACCCAGAGTGTCTGAACTGCTGCACCTAAAATGGATTTTTTTCAGGACTATTTTTTGTGTGATTGAAAACAAGAATAGATCCATTAATATCTGTTCATGAATTGCTCAGTTTCCTGTTTTGTAAAAATGTGTTTTTTAGAGATTCTATTCTAATACATCTTTAGGTGTATAAATAGAATTCTCTAAAGTAAGTCAGATCATGAGCTTAAGATGTTCTTTAGAAAAGTATTTAAATAATGCTACACCTAGTGAGCAGCTGCCAACTAAAGCTCAAAGAGCAGATGGAGAGAAGTATTCCAGGTTGTTCTCTTTGCCTTCTAACAAGTACCTGAGAAAACCTTCTAGGTTTGAGAAGCCTGGGTTTGGGCTTTGCATTCTCTGGACAGTATTGCTATGTGATTAGGAATTATGATGAGGAGGAGCTGGTGAGGTTTGGAAGGTCTTGAGCCTCAAAACCAATCAGCTTGGAGTCTCAGCAGAGAGGTGTGCTCAGCTCCTGAAGGGTCCAGATATCCATGGTCCCAAGATCCTGGGATGGAGATCACCATGAAGGTAGCAAAGGTTATCAAGTGAGGTGGAAAGGAGTTTGTTAAACTAAGCACATCCCTTCACCAAGTACTGCTTGTCCTTCTAAATATCTCTCAAATTGTCTTCTTGATTCCAACTGTCTTGACATTTTTGTCCAAATTCTCATCATCACTAACCTAAACTAATGCAATCATCTCTTAATTGTTCTTCCTGCTTTTGTTTAATTGGAGGATAATTGCTTTACAATGTTGTGTTACTTTCTGCCGTACAACAATGTGAGGAAGCCATAAGTATGCATACGTTCCCTCCCTCTGGACCATCCCTCCTACTCCCCCAGCCCTCCTACTCATCCTATCCCTCTAGGTTATCACAGAGCACAGAGCTGAGCTCCCTCTATTACACAGCCACTTCCCACTAGCTATCTATTTTGCCTATGGTAATATATATGTTTCAGTGCTACCCTTCTTCCCCTACTATGTCCACACATCTGTTTTCTGTGTCTGTATCTCTATTCCTACCCTGCAAATAGGATCATCAGTCCTCCTAGTTTTAATAGCATTTCCACCTCCACGCACTGAGTCAGTCCATCCTCTAAGCTGCACCTAAGTGGGCCAATCATGCTACCTATTTAGAATCCTTCTCACTTGTCCCATCACTTACAGAAGGTCCAAGATTAACGCCAAGGTACCATTTGCCTTTATCTACCTAGAAAAACGTTACCTCTAGTTCCCAGCACAGGCTAGGTTGCTTCAAGTATTTATGCCTGTGCTCACTGCATTCTTTCTCTTTCAAAGTCTTTTGGGAAAAAACCTCTTCATCCTTCAAAACAAAGTCCAGATATTCCCTTCTTCAGGAGGCCTTTCCAAGAATCCCCTAATCTTCAAAGCCAATTCCTTCCTTCTCTGTTCTTTATTTATAATTTCTACTTACCTTTATCCTCTAATATCCTGCCATTATATGTTTGCCCTTTTATCTAAGTTTGAGTTCCTTTAAGACAGGAACAGTTTTGGGGCTACCCTGGTGGCCCAGTGGTTAAGACTTTCCTTCCAATGCAGGGGGCATGGGTTCAATCTTTGGACAGAGACTTAACATCCCACATGCCTTGCAGCCAAAAAAACCAAAGCATAAAAAAAGAAGCAGTACTGTAACAAATTTGATAGAGACTTTTAAAAATGGTTCATATCAAAAAATCTTAAAAAAAAAAAAAAAAGATAGGACTAGTTTCTTACTCGTTTTCTGTCTCTAACATCAAGTTTAGTGCCTGACACATCATAAATGTTGAAAGTCACTCAGTTTTGTCTGACTCTTTGTGACCCCATGGACTGTAGCCCCCCGGTACCTCTGTCCATGGAATTGAACCCAGGTCTCCTACATTGCAGGTGGATTCTTTACCATCTGAGCCACCAGGGAAGCCCTCAGTGAATGTTCAGTGAATTGAACTGATTGCATATGTCTCCAAGTCAGTGCTGAGGGTGATTTGGAAACAGTCAGCCTGATGATCAGAAAGTGAAAGATGCTCAGTCCTGTCCAACTCTTTGCAACCACGTGGACTATATTCTCCAGGCCAAACTACTGGAATGGGTAGCCTTTCCCTTCTCCAGGGGATGTTCCCAACCCAGGGATCGAACCCAGGTCTCCTGCATTGCAGGAGGATTCTTAACCAGCTGAGCCACAAGGGAAGCCCAAGAATACTGGAACGGGTAGCCTATCCCTCCTCCAGCAGATCTTCCTGACCCAGGAATCAAACCAGGGTCTCCTGCATTGCAGGTGGATTCTTTACCAACTGAGCTATCAGGAAAGCCCCCTGATGATCAGCGGGTGAGATCAAAATTAGATTAAGATGAGACAGGAAATGGGCTTCCCTGTGGCTCAGTGGTAAATAATCTGTCTGCAATGCACGAGATAAAGGAGACATAGGTTCAATCCCTGAGTCAGAATGACAACGCACTCCAGTATTTTTGCCTGCAACATTCCATGGACAGAGGAGCCCAGTGGGCTACAGCCCATGGCGTTGCAAAGAGTCTGACATGACTGAAGCAATATAGCATGCACCCACAAGATGAGAAATAGCTAAAAAATAGTGATAAAACTTCACCTATATGCTGATATCTCCTCTTAAAAGTTATCTAATTTAATATGTAAGGCTTACCATGTTTAGCTTTTGCATTAGAAGTAATATATTGAGACTAATTCTGAAGAAAATGCATTTATAAAGAGTGTAGATTTGAGTTGAAATCTCCCTAGAACTCTCTCACACTAATTTTGACTTATACCCAAACACCTTCTATCTAGTTTACTCTGGGAGAAAACAGGATTCCAATTACCTACCCTAAATTAAGTAAAAAGGTCTAAGAGGAAAATAAATTCTTAAAAAATAATTTTTTTAAAGACATTCTTTAATCCCAATTATGCAAAACTAAAATTAGTGGAGACTAGATTGTCTGAATCCCAAAGGGTCAGAGTACAAAAAGGGAGAGAACAAAGCTCCATTACCAGCCTGCCTTACCAATCCAGATGACTGGGTTGCAGCAATGATTTCCAGACAGACAGTCTATAGCCCAGAGCCAGGGGTGTGAACCAAAGGGCCTCTCAATTTTTTTCTGAGTCCACAGTCACCCTTTTTGGATAAGCCCTGCTGGAGCTGGGTTGTGTTTATTCCTAGTAACCATTAAAGTTACAGCATCACTCTAAACTAGCTGCAGTAAAAGAAGAAGAAAAAAAAAAAAAAAAAAGCCAGTGAGAGGGAGCCTGAGATTGCCTTGTAAAATTGGCAAGGACTTTCAGCTGCTTTTTGCTGCTGCTCTTAAATTCAAGGCTGGTTTCCAGGTTCCAGAAGCCCTGTTTTGTGACTGACTGACACTGGGAAGCAACGGGGCAATTTTCCCATGTTTTGCCCCTTCGTTTAGCAATTTCATTGTTAATATAATAAGATTAACCTTTCTGCTGCAGCGAGTGTGGCTTCTTCATGCCAAGGACACCATCCTGTTCATAAGTATAATAAATCCTTTAAAAAAAAATCCAGCAATCAGGAGACAAATGTAACAACTTGGAATTTCTGGATCCTCCACCAATTTAATTAGAATGGCAATGAAAGAACATGTGCCTAATTAAACTGTCAATCAAACCAAAATGACAGGCATCCTATTTATACAAATGTTTACTCCTGTTTCTGTGGCTTGAATCAGCCCTTCTAGCCCAGGAGGCAGCAAGTGGTGATTAAAAAACAAGTGAGAAGAGAAATCTCCGCAGACTAAGTAATTTAGCTTTACTTGGCTGCTTACAATGCTTTTGATTATTTTATTTTTCATTAATACAATTTTATCTTTCTAATGTGTTTGTGAGTGCGTTTAGTCACTCAGTCATGTCCGATTCTCTGCGGCCCCATGGGCTGTAACCCACCAGGCTCCTCTGTCTGTGGAATTTTCCAGGCAAGAACACTGAAGTGGGTTACCATCTGCTACTCCAGGGGATCTTCCAGACCCAGGGATCAAACCCACGTCTCTTATGTCTCCTGCATTGGCAGGCAGGTTCTTTACCACTAATGCCACCTGGAAAGCTTCATTTCTAATGAAAATGTGCATATTATACATGCATGACTTGATCAGTTTCCCCAGACTGACTACATCCATTTACTAAGACCAATCACTGAGCAAGGTCAGCAACCCTGAAGTCCACGACTTACGCCTTCCAGTAATTTTCCCTCTCCTCCTAAGGGCAGCCACTGTCCTAACTTCACAGAGCTTAGTTTTGCCTTAGTTTTTGTGTATCACATAAATGGGATCACTGGGAATGTACTCTTCAAATGTCTGTCTTGCTAATGCGATGCTATGAGGTTCACCCACAGTGCGTTCTTACTGCTGGGTCATGTGATTGTGTGGCCACACCACACTCCACACACCTATGATCCATTCCACTGCTGGATCACGTTGTTTGAGCTGCTTCCTGTTTGGGATATTATGGGGCTTCCCTGGTGGCTCAGATGGTAAAGAATCCGCCTGCAATGTGGGAGACCTGCGTTTGATCTCTGGGTCAGAAAAATCCCCTGGAGAAGGGAACGGCAACCCACTCCGGTATTCTTGCCTGGAGAATTCCACGGACAGAGGAGCCTGGTGGACTACAACCCAAGGGGTCACAAAGAGTTAGACTCGGCTGAGTGACTCACACTTTCACTTTCGCTTCACTGGAGTATTATGAGAAGTGTGGCCATTAACATTCTAGTACATGCCTCTTGGTGATATATGTTCATGGGCTTATTGGGTTGTAATTTGCCATTTAAAAAAATGAAATAATGTCATTTGCATCCACATGGATGGACTCAGAGATTATAATGCTAAGTGAAGTAAATCAGTGAAAGACAAATGCTTATATGCAGAATCTAAAAACAAATGAACTTGTTTACACAACAGAAATAAACTCAGACATTGAAACAAACTTACGATTACCAAAGCAGGGGCGAGAAAGTGAAGTGAAAGTGTTAGTAGCTCAGTCATGTCTGATTCTTTGTGACCCCATGGACTGTAGCCCACCAGGCTCCTCAGTCCATGGGATTTTCCAGGCAAGAATACTGAAGTAGGTAGCCTTTTCCTTCTCCAGGGGATCTTCCCAACCCAGGGATCAAACCTGAGTCTCCCATATTGCGGGCAGATTCTTTACCATTTGAAGTGCGGGTGAGGGTAGGGATAAATTAGGAGTTTAGGGCTAACAGATACACACTACTCTGCAGATGATAGATAACAACAAGGACCTACTATATAGCCCAGGGAATTATATTCAGTGTTTTGTAATAACCTATAATGGAAAAGAATCTAAAAGATAAAATATAAATACATATATATGTATAAGTGAATCACTTTGCTGTATAACTGAAACACTACAAACCAAATATATGTCAATTAAAAAGTAAAAATTAAAATATATATACATGCATATACCAGAATCTGACCTTCCTTTGGTTATTCTAATTCTAGATACCATGGCTGTTTCAAAAATTTATTCTTCTATATTTTAGCATTTTTACTACCCTTTCTTTGAAATTTTCTCATAACACCCCTCCCTCTCACCATGCTGCCCCTCAACCTATTTGTCATGATATTACAGGTACTTGGTTTTTTTTCCTGTACTGATATCTTTCTTTGTAATTCCCTGGCCATTTTCTCTCCCTCACTTTAGCTGCCTGATCTTCTTGCTATTATATTTCCATAAGAAAAATCAATGTTTTTATATTTTTTCATTTTTATCCATGTTTTACAAATGTGTATATAACAATGATGACATTGGGGACGATTTTAGGAAGAATATGGATGAATATTTCTTTTAAAATAGTTATTTTATTTTACTGTATATTAGACAAAATATAAATGGCACATAAAGCCTGAGATCTCACAGACATTATTGCCTAGATGAAGTGAAAAAAATAAGTTTAAGTTAAATTATAGTAAAATATTAAATAAACAATACTATAAGAGTATGAAATAGCAGGGGAAAATGTAAGTAGTACAAAATTGAAGCTAAGGAAATGTACGTGGATCTTCAAATAAAAAATGTTCAATGTTCTCTTTGAACATTTGTGATGGCCACCTGGAGAGGTCCATTTGGATGGTGGTCCATCATAGTTTTAACATTAATAAATAAATCTCAAAACGATTTCCCCCCCAAACAAGTTCCTATATTGATTCAATGATTCCACTATTCTAGAAGGCCAAGTCCAACAACTGGACATCATCTTTTATTCATCTCTCCCTTTTGTCCCTTTTATTCACTAAATTTTTAAATCCTGAAATGACTGTCACATTTACCCTTTCTCTTTTATTCTCATTAAAATCATCCCAAGCCATGACCCAATTACCTCATACCCAGATCACTGTAATGACCTCCAAACTACCCTCTTTCTCTATCTAAATTCAATAGCTTTCTGCCAATGCCCTAAAATCATCATTCCCATGCTAAGAATCTCCATAACTTCCCCTGAAAGCAATGTCTAAGATCCCTGCTGCTGCTGCTGCTAAGTCACTTCAGTCATGTCCGACTCAATGCAACCCCATAGACAGAAGCTCACCAGGCTCCCCCATCCCTGGGATTCTCCAGGCAAGAACACTGGAGTGGGTTGCCATTTCCTTCTCCAATGCATGAAAGTGAAAAGTGAAAGTGAAGTTGCTCAGTCGTGTCCGACTCCCAGCGACCCCATGGACTGGAGCCTACCAGGATCCTCCGCCCATGGGATTTTCCAGGCAAAAGTACTGGGGTGGGGTGCCATTGCCTTCCCCCTAACCCCATGCTAATAATAACTAACATGGATTAAGTTTTTTGTGCTGAAAGCCTTACAGGAATTTTCTCATTTAATCCTCATGACAACCCTATAAGGTAGATACTACAGATGAGGAAAGTAAAGTTTAGAAGTTAAATGGCTTGCAAGAGCTAGTAAGTGGCAGACCCAGAATTCCATCTCAGATGTTGTTCTGTCACTCAGTCGTGTCCGACTCTATGATCCCATGGACTGCAGCTTCCCAGGCTTTCCTGTCCTTCACTGTCTCCCAGAGTTTGCTCAAACTCAGGTCCATTGAGTCAGGGATGCTATCCAACCATCTCATCCTCTGCCATCCCTTTCTCCTTTTGCCTTCAGTCTTTCCCAGCATCAGGGTCTTTTCCAATGAATTGGCTCTTCGCATCAGGTGGCCAAAGGATTGGAGCTTCAGCTTCAACATCAGTCCTTCCAATGAATATTCAAGGTTGATTCTCTTTAGGATTGACTGGTTTGATCTCCTTGCTGTCCAAGGGACTCTCAAAAGTCTTCTCCAGCACCACAATTCAAAAGCATCAATTCTTTGGCACTCAGCCTTCTTTTTGGTCCAACTCTCACATCTGTATATGACTACTGGAAAAACCATAGCTTTGACTAGAGGGACTTTTGTCAGCAAAGTGCTGTCTGTGCCTTTTAATAGGCTGTCTAGGTTTGTCATAGCTTTCCTTCAAAGGTGCTGCTGCTGCTGCTGCTGCTAAGCCGCTTCAGTCGTGTCCGACTCTGTGTGACCCCATAGATGGCAGCCCACCAGGCTCCACCATCCCGGGGATTCTCCAGGCAAGAACACTGGAGTGGGTTGCCATTTCCTTCTCCAATGAAGCTTCTTTTAATTTCATGGCTGCAGTCACCGGTTGCAGTGATTTTGGAGTCCAAGAAAATAAAATCTGTCACTGCTTCCATTTTTTTCCCTTCTATTTGCCGTGAAGTGATGGAAGTGGATGCCATGATCTTAGTTTTTTGAAAGCTGAGTTAAGCCAATTTTTTCGCTCTCCTCTTTCGCCCTCCTCAAGAGGCTCTTTAGCACCTCTTCACAGCCTAATGCTATCTTTCATCTAGACTGCCTATTGACAAATCCAACATTCTTTCTAGTTATGTGTCATCTTTGTGTCCTCTACTCCATTTCCTTTTCTCCCCTAATTTAGGTGAGTCTCATTCTTTAAATATTAGGCCTCTATGAAGCTCCACCTAGGTTCTGATACTCTATACTTCCCTGCCACATACACACATTGCAAAACCACCTTCTGCTACAATAATATCCAAATTGTACCTCTCCTTTAGGACCTGACTCAAGTTTAGCCCCTTATTTTGATGCTAATGCAAGAATTACAAAATTACCCCTGGAAGAAATAGATAGCTGTACTTTCAGACTGAAAACTTACACACTTGGGCCCTAAATTGTTTAGCTTCAGTCCTAATGTGAACCTGGCTCTATGGACCAATTACTAGAAGGAAAGAAGCCAACACCCTCACCCCATCCTATTAACAGAATGTCCTTTCAAAGAAAGGCAAGGGGACTCAGTTCAAGGCATTTCTTCTCAACTTTTTTATGTGTACAGGGCCTTTTCAGCTCATTCTTTGTGTTCCATAGACATGGTGGCTCAGATGATAAAGCATCTGTCTACAATGTGAGAGACGTGGGTTCAATCCCTGGGTTGGGAAGATTCCCTGGAGAAGGAAATGGCAACCCACTCCAGTACTCTTGCCTTGAAAATCCCATGGACAGAGGAGCTTGGTGCAGGCTACTATCCATGGGGTTGCAAAGAGTCGGGACTGAGCAACTTCACTTTCACTTTTCACTTTCGGACATTCTATAATCATAATAACAGTGTGTGTGTGTGTGTGTGTGTGTGTGTGTGTGTGTGTGTGTTAGTCACTTAGTCATGTCTGACTCTTTGTGACCCCATTGACTGTAGCCCTCCAGGCTCTTCTGTCCATGAGAGTCTCCAGGCAAGAATACTGGAGTGGGTAGCCTTTTCCTTCTCCAGGGGGTCTTTCCAACCCAGGAATTTAGCCCAGGTCTCCCACATTACAGGCAGATTCTTTACCATCTGAGCTACCAGGGAAGCCCCAAACACAGGCCAGTTTCCAAATGTGCCAGTGTTTCAGAGACAGAGAGAAAAGCATGAGTTCTGCCCACAGAAATTGTGGCCTCGGTAAGCAGTTGGTCCACCAGGATTTGTTGTGCTTACTGATCTTTCAATTGGTCAATTCATCCCTTGAGCTGTTGTCCACAGACAAGCTAGAAGAGAAATGCTGCTAAGTCACTTCAGTCGTGTCCGACTCTGTGCGACCCCAGAGACGGCAGCCCACCAGGCTCCCCTGTCCCTGGGATTCTCCAGGCAAGAACACTAGAGTGGGTTGCCATTTCCTTCTCCAATGCATGAAAGTGAAAAGTGAAAGTGAGGTCTCTCAGTTGTGTCCGACTCCTAGCAACCCCATGGACTGCAGCCTACCAGGCTCCTCCATCCATGGGATTTTCCAGGCAAGAGTGCTGGAGTGGGGTGCCATTGCCTTCTCCGAGAAGAGAAATAGAGCTGGCAAAAATGAGCTGTGTCTTCTGTTCATTTTGTGTAATAAAAGGCCACCGGTGTGGGGGAACCTTAGAATTAGATGGAAAGTTAGACATAATCTATACCCACCTCTTTATTTCAGAGATGACAAAACTAAGGCTCTAATAGATACAAAGTTACACGCCCAGTTGTGTCTAACTCTTTGGGACCTCGGGGTCTATAGCCCTCCAGGGTCCTCTGTCAATGGGATTTTACAGGCAAGAATACTGGAGAGAGTTGCCTTTTCCTTCTCCTCTTGGGAATCTTCCTGACTCGGGGATTGAACCCAAGACTCCTACATTTCCTGCACAGCAGGTGGATTCTTTACTACTGAGCCACCATGAAAAATAACATAATGGTGATAATTAATGGCATACCTAGGATTGGAACCAGGACTTTGAGCCATAGTGCAGTTCTTAAATCCTTAAAGCCACAGTACAGTTCTTAAAACCACAAGGCTTTTAAATCCTAGCTGTCTTAATAGGGCTTATAACTTTGCAAACATGGACACACTCTTCCCTTTCTGGGATTTAGTTCTTAATTCTGTAATGAGGCTAACATTGATGATTACACTAATTTTGAAGGATTATTATAAGAATCAAATAAAGTCAAGTGCAAAAGGTAGAGAGCAAGAATCTAACACATAATAGTTGCTCAAAAGACGTTCTTTTGTTCACCCAAATAGTTGTTGGTGGACATCAGGAAGAATCTAGCTAAGACATATCTTCAAAAGATGACTGAAACATTGAAGACCTAATCTCATGAAGTTTCTGAAAACCCGAGAGAGCCTTGAAATCAGGGTAGGAGAAGGGAGGCAGATGTGAGAGGGATGATGTTTAGTGGCAAACATGTCCCCCTTGTTTGTTTTTTAAAGGAAAAGGTGTGACTGGGTGACTCATGAAACACTAATTTTTTTAAATTCTTTTCATCCTTGTAACACAAACAAACTACTTTTAGCAATGCTGAGCTTTCTGGAGACCCAGGAAAATAATTGTCTGAATGCAACATTAATTGCTTTAAAAATTAATTTTATGTTTTATATCTGTTTTTAAGATGTTAAAAGTGAGTGTTAGAGCTAAGTCTTAAGTTAGGTGACCCATAACCCAGCAGAAAGAGGCAGAGCTGAGGAGAGTTGCTTGCCAACTATCCACACTGTGGAGTTCAGAACTTGGCCTCATTCTGGGTCTCTGCTTACAGTGATCGAGGTGCCTGACCCCGGGCAATGACATCACATCCCATCTCTCTCCACAACCTGCTGGTGGTCCTTGTAAGAGAGTTTCTCTGAGTGCTGCTTCCTGCCCTTGTCTGCTTGTTCTGAAGCCTGCTAAGACTATAACGCTTAGATGGGGTTTGTGAGTGCTAATATCAAATGATCAGGAAAATTTTGATCTTGCAGAATGGTTTGAGTTTTTAAATTATGAAAAATGTATATGCATAAAAGTACAGAGAATCATTTAGCAATTACCCATGGACCATTCTGATTTTCTGTATGTTAACTTTTTTCCTATATGCTCTAGAAAAAGTTTTAAAGCAAAAATTTACAGATATAATTGAACACTCCCAAACATGGCTCAGATGGTGAAAAATCTGCCTGTAATGCAGGAGACCGGGTTCTCTCTCTCGGTTGGGAAGATTCCCTGGAGACAGGAATAGCAACCCACTCCAGTATTCTTGCCTGGAGAATCCCATGGACAGAGGAGCCTGGTGGGTTACCGTCCACGGGGTCGCAAAGAGTCCGACAGGACAGAGTGACTGACACTTCACTTTTTGAAATTTTTCTGTTGCCTCAAAGACAATCACCATCTTGAGATTGAGTTTTATCTTTATATCTGTACTGTTCATAGTTTTACTATGTATGTATTCACAAATAATATATAACATTAATTTGTTCTTGAATGTTTTATATAAATCATATCATCTGCACATGTATCTTTGTAACTTGCTGTTTTTCACTCAGCATCATATTTTTGAGTTGTATATATGTTGCTACATTTAAATCTAGTTTGTTTTATTTTAATAGGCAATACTTCATTGTATGAATGGACTAAATTTTATCTGTTACATTACTGATAGACATTTAGCTTGTTTGCAGTTTTTTTGCGATTACTTAAGACTGCAATGAATATCCTTGATCGTATCTGCTTATGAACATGTGCGAGATTTTCTCTTGGATATACATATACGAGTCAGTTCCTGGATCATAAGGCTTGTATATCTTCAGCTTTACTAGACTTGGACCAATTCTTCTCCAAAGAGGCTGCACTAATTTACACTCCAATCTCCAGTTTATGACAATTCTTGTCTCCTCTTCAGTGCTTGATGTTATGAGACTTAAAAAAATTTTCCTGATCGGAGGGGTATTAAAATGAACTTTAGAAAAAATGACCTTTCCTTTAGAAGTTAGTCCTTGATCACTAGTTTGACACCGTCTATATTTTGGGTGACCTGGTTTACTAGCCAGCCTGTTACCCTCCATGACTAACTGTGTTAGCAAGTGCTTATAAAGGAATAAATTAACTAGTTAATGTATTTTCCTTTGTACTAACAAGGTTGCACATTTTAAAATGTTTTTTGGCTATTGGGGCTTCCCTGGGGGCTCAGATGGTAAAGAATCCACCTGCAGTGTGGGAGACCTGGGTTCGATCCCTGGGTTGGGATGATCCCCTGGAGGAGGGCATGGCAACCCACACACCAGTATTCTTGCTTAGAGGATCCCCATAGACAGAGGAGCCTGGTAGGCTACAGTCTATGGGGTTGCAAAGAGTCAGACACAATTGAGCAATGAAGCACAGCACAGCATTGGCTTTTTGAATTTTCTTTTCTGTGGATTTCTTTTTAAATATTAGTCATTATTTTACTATTTTATACAATTTTAAAGGTTATTTTCCATTCACAGTTATTACAAAATATTAGCTATGTTCCCTGTGATGTACAACATATCCTTGAGCCTAACTTACATCCAGTAGCTTGTATCTCCCCCTCCCCCATCCCTATATTGCCCCTAACACACACTGGTAATCACTAATGTGTTCTCTGTATCTGTGAGTCTGCTTATTTTTTGTTATATTCACTAGTTTGTTGTTTTTTTGGTTGCACATATAATTATTTGCCTATAAAACAATATATAAGTATATATCTTTCTCTGTCTGACTTATTTCACTAAGTATAATGCCCTTGAAGTTCATCCATGTTGGGGCAAATGGCAAATTCCATTATTTTTTATGGGTGAGTAATATTCACACACACACACACACACACACACACATACATAGCACATCTTTATCTACTCATCTGTTGATGGACACTTAGGGTGTTTCCATATCTTGGCAATTAAAAAAAATGATGCAGTGAACATTGGGCTGAATGTATCTTTTCAAATTATTTTATTTTTTTAATTGCTCACACATATATCCAGGAGTGGAATTGCTGGGTCAGACTGTAGTTTTATTTTTAGATTTTTGAGAAATCTCCATACTGTTTTCTACAGTAGCCATACCAATTTACTTTCCCACCAACAGTGTGCCAGTGGACAAGTGTTGCCTTTTCCCTTCATCCTCGCCAGCATTTATTTGTATTCTTTTTGATGGTAGCCATTCTGACAGCTGGGATGTGGTATCTCACTGTGGTTTTGACTTGCATTTCCCTAAGGATTAGTGATATTGAGCATCTTTCACATGCCTGTTGGCCATCTGCATTTCCTCCTGGAAAAGCATCTACTCAGTTCTTCTGCCCATTTTTAAATTGGGGCTGTTTGTTTTTTTTGATGTTGAGTTGCAGGAGCCATTTACATATGTTGGATATAAATCCCACATCAGTCATATCATTTGCAAGTATTTTTCTCCCGCTCAGTAGATTGTCTTTTTATCTTGTCAATGGTTTCCTTTGCTGTGCAAATGCTTTTTAAGTTTAATTAGGTCCCATTTGTTTATGTTTACTTTACTTTAGGAGATGAATCCAAAAAAAAAAAAATCTTGCTGCGATTTATGTCAAGGAGTGTTCTGCCTATATTTTCCTCTAGGAGTTTGATAGTATCTGGTCTTATATTTAGATCTTTAATCCATTTTGAGTTTATTTTTGTATATGGTGTGAGACAATAAGTGGTGTTGCGAAAACCGACAACTATATATAAAAGAATGAAATTAGAACATTCTCTGACACCATATACAAAACTAAACTTCTGTGTTTTTTTGTTCATGTCCTTTGCCAATTTATCTCTTGCTTTTTTTTAACATGTTTGTAGAAAAATATTTTTAATATTCTGGAAATGAATCCCTTGTTGACTATGCAATATCAATCTCCTCATTCCTGAGCTCTTCATTATTTTTATGGGGCGGACTTGAATGTGCAAGCAGCCATGGACGAGCACTGCCGTTCAGAGCTTCCCAGGCACAGGATATGTTGGCTGTCACACTGGATCCATCACGCAATATGGTGGAGTGACTGGAATTCAACAACCCTGGTTTCCAGCTTCACCTTGACCCTTGATCAACCCAAGCATTCTCAGGGCTCTTTTGCTTCATCTGTGAAATTATAATATGAATGTCAACCTCTATGAAAAGCAAATAAGATACATAAAATCACCTTTGAAAATGTTGTGCAAATGCCAGCCATTATTACTAGCAGCAACTCAAACATGAGACTATCATATTAGTCTGCTTGAGGTGCCATAACAGAATATGATAGACTGGGTGGCTTAAACAATAGAAATGTATTTCCCCACAGCTCTGGAGGCTAGAAGTTCAAGGTCAGGTGCCAGAGTGGTTGGTTTCTAGCAAGTAGTTTCTTCCTGGATGCCAACTTCTTGATGTGTCTTTCCACAGTGGAGAGTGAGCTCTGGGTCTCACCCTCTTCTCATAAAGGGATCAGCCCTATCAGATTAGGGCACTACCCTTGACTCCTTTTCATCTTTATCACCTCCTCAAATCTCCAGATATGATCACATCGGAGGTTAAGTCTTCAACATAAGGATTTGGGGGAGACACAATTCAGTCTATAGTAGTCATGGTACATTGATGTCCACACATTTATTTCCAAAAGGATCTAAATTTCTTAATCTTTCTATAGGGCTTGGAGACCTAGACAGGAACACCACTAACTCTGTAGTTATCTCTGACTTGCTCTATTCAAAAGTACGATTGTTATCAAACCAAAGGTTGATCATTTCTGAGACTCTCATTCAGAAGGAACAAACTCTGATGGTTGGTATTTTTCCCATAACATAAACTTAAAACTGATAAGGTGAAGAGACTAGAGCAGTACCATCCAATAGAGCTTTCCATGATATTATAAATGGTCTATAAAATCTACACTGTCTAATACAGTAGCCACTAGACCCATAAATGATGGGAGAAGTGTTTTTGTTTTTGTTCTATTGGAGTTTGGTCAATTTACAAAGTTGTGATAGTTTCTGGTGTACAGCAAAGTCAGTCAGTTACACATATACATATATCTACTCTTTTTAAGACTTTTTTCCCATATAGGCCATTACAGAGTATTGAGTAGAGTTCCCTGTGCTATACAGTAGGTTCTTATTAGTTGTCTGTTTTGTATATAGTAGTGTGTGTATGTCAATGCCGGTCTTCCAATTTATCCCTTCCCCTCATCCCCCTGGTAACCATAAATTTGCTTTCTACATTGGCGCCTCTATTTCCTTTTGTAGATAAACCATTTGCAGCAAATGGGGGGACCTAGAGATTGTCAGGGGAAGGCAATGGCACCCCACCCCAGTACTTTTGCCTGGAAAATCCCATGGATGGAGGAGCCTGGTAGGCTCCAGTCCGTGGGGTCGCTAAGACTCGGACACAACTGAGCGACTTCACTTTGACTTTTCACTTTCATGCATTGGAGAAGGAAATGGCAACCCACTCCAGTGTTCTTGCCTGGAGAATCCCAGGGACAGGGGAGCCTGGTGAGCTTCCGTCTATGGGGTCGCACAGAGTCGGACACGACTGAAGCGACTTAGCAGCAGCAGCAGCAGAGATTGTCATACTGAGTGAAGTAAGAGAAAGTAAAAATCAGAGCTGTGACTAGATGGACCTTTGTTGGAAAAATAATGTCTCTGCTTTTTAATATGCTTTTTAATATGTTAGTCCTTCTATGACCAACCTAGACAGCATATTAAAAAGCAGCGAGACAGTACTTTGCAAACAAAGGTCCATCTAGTCAAAGCTCTGGTTTTTCCAGTAGTCATGTATGGATGTGAGAGTTGGAGTATAAAGAGAGCTGAGTGCCAAAGAATTGATGCTTTTGAACTGTGGTGTTGGAGAAGACTCTTGAGAGTCCCTTGGACTTAAAGGAGATTCAACCAGTCCATCCTAAAGGAAATCAGTCCTGAATATTCACTGGAAGAACTGGTGCTGAAACTCTAATATTTTGGCCACCTGATGCGAAGAACTGACTCATTGGAAAATACCCTGATGCTGGGAAAGATTGAGGGCAGGAGAAGGGGCTAACAGAAGATGAGATGGTTGGATGGCATCACTGACTCGATGGACAAGAGTTTGAGCAAGCTCCAGGAGTTGGTGATGGACAGGGAAGCCTGGTGTGCTGCGGTCAATGGGGTCATAAAGAGTCGGACACGACTGAGTGACTGAACTGAACTAAAAAAGACAAGAGAAGCTCGAAGCTCACGTGAAAATTCCAAATGGGGGGGATGCGTGTGTCAGAGAATGGCATAAATCAAGAGGGATGGGCAGTAAGGAAGGAAAAACACTCTGAGGGGAACAGGCCTATACGACGTACAGCACTGGCACATGCTTCAGAGGTCACGCATGTGGAAAAAATCAAGTTTTTACCTTTCCCATTTTTCTTCTACTTTTAGGAAATCTGAGAAATAATCCTTAACGATAGAGGGTTTCCAGATTTATGATGGAGAGGCCCCCTTGGCAACCAGGCTGAACTAAAATTCAGCACACCTGAAATGAGAAGAGAAAACAGCATCTACTTGTTCTTTCAAAAGGTTTCAGCTTATAAAATGATTTTCCCAGGGTCCCAAATAGAAGTAGTTCACAGAAGGAGATTGGGGAGCACAGAGGATTCAATTACACAGCCAGGCTGTGAGATCTGCCATGTTAGTCCCATCTCTTATTAGGGAATGTCAACAAATTCAAGATCCCAGAGCATCTGAAACTAAGAGCAATCGTCAAATAAGGAAGGTCCCCTAGGCTGGTCAATACAAGAGAGAACAGTAACACAGATTTATGAAGGCCATGATTCTGAATTATTTATCAAAACAGAAGATTAGACAGCTCCAAATCTGATCTGGAAACACAGGTTTGAATATTCCAGCTTACTCACACAGTTTAGAGTCTCAAACACTGGGACTTTCCTGGTGACTCAGTGGTTAAGAGACCAACCTTCTAGTGCACAGGAGATGGTTTCCCTGGTCGAGAAAGTAAGATCCCACACGCCGCGGGTAACTAAGCACCCTAGCTACTGAGCCCACAACTACTGAGACAAATCCAAGCGATGTAATGAAGACCTAAAAAAAGAAAGAGAAAAATATCTCAAAAGCTACTTCTTTAAACTCAGAATCCAAACTCTCAGCCATCATCTCATGTCTTTGGCTCCCCCACTGCCACTCACACACTCTCAGACTGTATTCACTGTGTTTGTGATTTAGCCAATGCCTTTGTGTGCCTGACAACACAGGCGTTCAAATGATTAGAGCCATCTATTGTGCTCAAATCAATAGGCTGAACCCACACTTACTTTTTAGCTCAGAAAAGGTTTTCCATTTTTCCCCGTTAATGGCCTTTAACATCTGCGCCAGTAACCATCAAGCCAGGATAAAATGCCCCTGAGTTGGAGCAGAGGGGTGAGACAGGAGCCATGGGGCCCAGACACCTTCATACACCTCGCCAGAATCTTAAAAGTGTGGAGTCTCCTGAGGAAACCACATCCCCTAAGTCCCCACTCCTTAGTGAAGTCACTCCCTCCCTCCCTCTTTCGCTGTGCCCTCTCTGCCCTTGCCCCAAATCTCAAGTGTCCTTGTGGCCCTCCAAGGTGATGTCAGGATCCAGGTTTCCATGGTGATACAATCTGGACTCCCATAAGAGAGCCACAAAGCCAGGAGGAGTCCCAGTGCCTTTGCAAAAATTGTAACATTACTCACTCCGTGGACACACTTGCTCTTATTATTCTTTACAATGGGCTTCCCTGGTGGCTCAATGGTAAAGAATCTGCCTGCCAATGCCTGCTAATGTGGGAGACACAGGTTCAATCCCTGGGTTGGGAAGATCCCCTGGAGAAGGAAATGGCAACCCACATCAGTATTCTTGCCTGAGAAATCCCATGGACAGAGGAGCCTGGTGGGCTACAGTCCATGAGGTTGCAAAGAGTCAGACATGACTGAGCGACTAAACAACATTCTTTACAATACATGCTGATTCTCCTGTCTAAGAATCAGAATAACAGGTAAAGTCTGGAGAGTGATCTGCGATGAACTTCACATTTAGTTGGAAATGGGTTCTAGGGCCACCCCCCACAGCCCCCTCTTGGTCTTGGGAACATCCCTGAACCTCCCCCAGCCTCTCCTTTTCACCCATACTGTAGGGGATCATAATCATAACAGACCTATGGTTACTAGGGTACCTGAAAGAGAATTCTCCTGAAAGGACCACCACAGGCCCAAGTGGTCCTGACTCTGATTCCCTGGCTCTGTTAAAACTTACAGCAAAAAGTGAAGTAAGGTCCTGTTTTTCTCACCCGCTCATCTCTCACCTAGTCTCAGGAACAACAGATCATAATAAGTTTAACACTATCCATGGTGGCATTGGGGCATGTCTTGCACCTATAAATTTGAAAAAAGAAAATGAAAAAAAAAAAAAAAGTCTCACTTGGGCTGTTATACTGAACAGGCAGAGAGGAGCTTGGGGGTGTGCAGCCTCTCCACCCAGCCCAGTCTGGGTGCCTCTGCATCGCTCCAGATGCCCTCACTAACTGGCTTTTCCAATGACAACGTGGGCCCCTCAGAAGGTCTACCTTCAGCTTTGTGAGGCCCAAGCCACTTGCTGGGTCACACCGAGGCCTCAGCTCATCTCTGAAATCCAATGTGCCCCCACCTGACCCACAAAGCTGCACACCATGCCCCTCCTGTTTTGCCCTCTTCACCTTGTTGATCTCCGGGCCCTGGGTGAGGTGGGTGGGTAGTGTAGGTGGGAGGTAGGAGTGACTCGGTCTTACTTTTTAAGATCACGTCCCAGTGAAGCAGGACTCTTTCCAAAGACTCGGCCCCTGTTGTCCCCACCTCCTATTGATGCCGAATCCAGCCTCTGTACCCTGACACAGAATTAAATCTCAGAGACAGAGTTCTGGGTGAAGCAGAAAAGAATAGCTATATTGCTTTGCCAGGCAAAGGGGGGCACAGTGGGCTAATACCCTCAAAACTGTGTCCCAGGGACTTCCCTGGTGGTGTAGAGGCTAAGACCACACTCCCAGGGCAAGGTGGGTCTAGCTTCCATACCTGGTCGGGGAACTAGATCCCACATGTCACATTTAAGAGCTTGCATGCCACAACTAGGGCTTCCCTGTGGCTTAGACAGTAAAGTGTTTGCCTACAATGAGGGGGAATAGAGTTCAATCCCTGGGTTGGGAAGATCTCCGGGAGAAGGAAATGGCAACCCACTCCAGTATTCTTGCCTGGAAAATCCCATGGATGGAGGATCCTGGCAGGCTACAGTCAATGGAGTCGCAAAGAGTTGGACATGACTGAGCGACTTCACTTTCATTTTCATGCCACAACTAAAGATCCTGCATGTTGCAAATAAGACCGGGCATAGCCAAATAAAATAAACATTATAAAACAAGATCAGATCAGATCAGTCCCTCAGTCGTGTCCGACTCTTTGCGACCCCATGAACCGCAGCACGCCAGGCCTCCCTGTCCATCACCAACTCCTGGAGGTCACTCAGACTCACATCCATCGAGTCAGTGATGCCATCCAGCCATCTCATCCTCTGTCGTCCCCTTCTCCTCCTGCCCCCAATCCCTCCCAGCATCAGAGTCTTCTCCAATGAGTCAACTCTTCGCATGAGGTGGCCAAAGTACTGGAGTTTCAGCTTTAGCATCATTCCTTCCAAAGAAATCCCAGGGCTGATCTCCTTCAGAATGGACTGGTTGGATCTCCTTGCAGTCCAAGGGACTCTCAAGAGTCTTCTCCAACACCACAGTTCAAAAGCATCAATTCTTCGGCACTCAGCCTTCTTCACAGTCCAGCTCTCACATCCATACATGACCACAGGAAAGACCATAGCCTTGACTAGGCGAATCTTTGTTGGCAAAGTGATGTCTCTGCTTTTGAATATGCTATCTAGGTTGGTCATAACTTTCCTTCCAAGGAGTAAGCGTCTTTTAATTTCATGGCTGCAGTCACCATCTGCAGTGATTTTGGAGCCCAGAAAAATAAAGTCTGACACTGTTTCCACTGTTTCTCCATCTATTTCCCATGTAGTGATGGGACCAGATGCCATGATCTTCGTTTTCTGAATGTTGAGCTTTAAGCCAACCTTTTCACTCTCCACTTTCACTTTCATCAAGAGGCTTTTTAGTTCCTCTTCACTTTCTGCCATAAGGGTGGTGTCATCTGCATATCTGAGGTGATTGATATTTCTCCCAGCAATCTTGATTCCAACTTGTGTTTCTTCCAGTCCAGCGTTTCTCATGATGTACTCTGCATATAAGTTAAATAAACAGGGTGACAATATACAGCCAAAACAAAACAACAAAAAAACCCCGAAACTCTGTGTCCTGACCTGGAGAGAGTAGTGAGACGTTTTGTAGTAATGGTTCAAAGAGGAGGGTGTCATCAGCTCATGGACATTCTTCTGATTGGTTGGTGGTGAGGTCAGTGGGCGTGGTCATCATCAACTGGTTCCAACTGGTCTGGGCTCTACCTGCTTGTGGGCAGCAAGCATACCCTTAACTTCTCGCACCTGGAGGGAGTTTCCCAATATCTGCAAAACAGCATATCCTTTGAGGTGCAGGACCCTTCCCCAAGACTGTACTATTGTTTCTCTCCACTCTTCCTCCCTTGTCTCTGCATCCCCTCCTTTCCCCTAATTAGCATCCATTTGAACCTGTCCATTGGAATTCAGGGAGGCTCCTGGGGACTTGAAGGAAGCCTATTTCCTATAATCAGGACCTGGGGGACACTGGAAGTCTTCCAAGCAGGACAGCGTTCCCCCTACCCGCCCCCCCCCCCCCCCCCCCCCCCAACAGAATCCTGCTTGGTTTCACTATCACAAGCTTCGGCGTTTTAACCAATTGATGGTCCGTGGCTTGCTTGGTGACTTTTCCTGGAGGTCCCTGAGACCCTGCAGGAGCTTCCCCAATGGCTCAGCAGTAAAGAATTCACCTGCAATGCAATGGGCAGGAGACAAGGGTTTGATTCCTGGGTCTGGAAGATTCCCTAGAGAAGAAAATGGCAACCCACTCTAGTATCCCTGCCTGGGAAATCCCAGTTCATAGGGGTCTCAAAAGAATCGGACTTGACTGGGCAACTAAACAACCACCTGAGACCCTGCAGGGCTTGAACGTGCTGGAAATTCTGTCTGTGCTGAGCAAGGCTGTGTCCACCTACTGGTGAGAAACAGGAAGAGGCCCTCTGAAGAAGCCCTGCAAGACAGGGCTAACATAGTGGCAGAAGGAAAGAGTCATGAAAACTTGCCTTGGGGTGAGCAGAAGAAAGAGAAAACCAGACAAAGACAAGGGCTTTTAAAACAAAAGGTGGTGCACTTGAGGTAGAATTTGCTTCAGAGTATCATTGCACATGGGAGGTTAGAAGAAATTCCACAAAGGCCTGAATGTTAAAGTATCAGAATCAAATATTAAAAAAAAAAAAAGAAAAGATACAGGAAAATCAAGTAACAAAATAATCATCGGTTTTAGAAAAACTGAGTTGAATGTCTCCTTAGATTTTCTTCTTAATTGGCTAAAAAATGGATGTATTACATAACTTCTGTGTATTAATAACTTCGCTTTTACGGAAGTCTGGCCACCAGTCGTGATTCATGAGCCCATCCAGAGGACCAGTGCACAGTCGCCCCCCAGTCCTACATACCTACAGCCTGCAGGCAGGCTGCTCCCAATGCCAGAGCTGCAAGTAGGAGTCAGAGCTATTTTTCCCCACGCATATGTTGATATGCAGCAAAGCGGACAGCCTCGCTCTGTGCAAGCTGTCCTATTGAAGGCTCATTTCCTGTCAATCTTCCTTTTTTTTCCACAAAGCTTTAATTTTTTGCCACAGCACTTTCTACATTTTAGTTTCCTGCAAACCTCAGGAAATAGACTGAAATTAATATCGTCAGATGCTTCTAAAAGTGCTGGCTTGGCGGCACTGCAGAACGCTTTCAGATGCCATTTTGGGATTAAAATATACCAGTTATGCCCACCCCCCCATCCCATTGTTTGGAGGAGAGATCTGGGAGAGGGATTGTGTCTGAGATTGGACCGACTTGAAATGCAGGTTTAATGAAAACTGGGAATGGAGACCGGCAGGTAAGCCAACTGGAGGAGGAGATGAAGAAACAAACCTGGCAGCAGATCACAGCGCCCCCTCAGCCTGGACAGCGCAGGACAAGACCCCTCAGTCTTGTTTTCCTTGCAGATCTTTCAAGCTTCGAGTAAGACATCCCTGCTCTAGGGCCTCCAGATCTGACTCCAGTAAGAAGTGTAAAGTGTTATAAGAAAAAAGAAGAGGTGGAGAGATGTATTATTAGCTCTGCTTTCCCAACCAGCAATGATTGGGCAGAGGAAGAAACCTATGCCTAGCTTTTCTCATGTCTCTGGCCCTGAGAAGCCCAGGCCAGGGGTCAGACAGACTTAATGTTGAGGCCCCGTTGTGCCCTGACTTTCAGCAGATCCCTCCTTTCCAGATCACAGCTTCTCTGTCAGTCCAACATGGAGAGATGAGTCTCCCTCCCTCCCTGTGCAAAGATGTCACAATGATAAATTCCTAACAACTATGCAAACATACTTCGGGTTCTTGAGGGGGAGAGCATGACATGAAGCGTAGTTATTTTTATTATCGTTGGCTTCTTCATCTATGATTTCCTAAGAGTGTTACATGAGGCCACGCTATTACAGCATCTCCAGAAATCTATGTGAAATCTTTGTGATGTTGAAGAATGCTCAGTCCTTTTATGCTCTTTGGATTTATTCACCTTTGGGATCTGTCAGCAGCAACTTCTCCATCGTCTACACCACGCAGCCTCCGTCCAATCCATCTGGGAGATGTGTGGATTGAACAGCACACTCCTTTTCCTGTCTGTCCACACCTGAGATTCAAGTCCTCAGCATCTTCTCTGTCTCCAAAACCAACAACCATATCTCTGATGTTTTTGCTTCCTGCTCTCACTATTCAGCCATCCTCCACATCACCTCCAGCTATCTTCCTAATATGTCACTCTAGCTAGGAAACCTCAGTGATCCTCCAGAGATCTTCTTTAAAAACCTGTATTTTATAAATGAGAACATTGGAAAGGCTAAGGGAATCACCTGGAGTCACCTTACCAGCCAGGGGCAGAGCTGAACCGAAAGCCAGATTAGACCCCCAAATCCAAGGTGCAGACTATTGCTCATCGAGTTCTGAATACCCCTAGACCAGAAGCACAGCCCCTGATCCCAGGCCTGCACTATTGCTTGTCAGCTTTCAGGGGTGCCTCCTACCCTGCAGAATAAACTCAAGCCCTGGACCACTCTATGCAGCTTCACAGAACAGAAATATGACTGTAGAGTCTTAAAAATTGGGGCTTTTTTTTTCCCCACAGAATGAGAAGGCAGGAGGAGTTTCAAAGCAGATGCTGTTGCCCCAGGAAGTCATCATGGATCCAAGTTCCTTCTCATGCTCTCCTATACCTGGATCATTGCTTCATGGTCACAGGATGCCTGCTCCACCTCTAGACCTCAAGTTCATGTTCTAGACAGGAAGAAGGAGAGAGGTGCAAGGGCAAAAGGCATAGACCAGGTCAGTCCTTTTTCTTTTTTTTTTTAAAGTTTTAAAAAAAATTTTGACCATGGCACATGGCATGTGGGATTGTAGTTCCCCAACCAGAGACTGAATCCACACCCTGTGCCTTGGAAGAGCAGAGTCTTAATCACCAGACTGCCAGGGAAGTCCCAAGGTGAGTCCTTTTGGTCAGTCATCCAATGGTTTTCCCAGAAGCCTCATCTGGGAGGCCTCTGTGTACATGGTGAAGGTGAGTTAAGTCACGTGATGTCCCTCTAGCTGCAAGGGAGCTGAAGAGGTTCACAGTTTTAAGTGCACATAATGTCACACTGAAAAAAATAGAGATTCTGTCAGTAAGGAGAAAGAGAAGCAGGAATATGGAGCATACAACTGGCAATCTCAGCCACATATAGGTTAGTGTTGACCTTCACATGCCCTACAGGCCCACGCCAGCTGACTTTCCTAATGTCACTTCCTCTCACCTCGGCCACTCACTTCATGACCCAGCCAACCCAGGGCACCCTGTGCCCTTGCCAAGCATGATCGGGGGCAGGGGACTTTCCTGCCTTGCTGCTTTTACACACCTGGTTGCCCACCACTTCTTTAAAACCCAGTTGGCATATCACTTCATTTTTCCTAGTGCTTGCAGTCAAAATTAACCTCCAATTCTTCTATTCACCAATAACATATTGTACTTATCTCTATTAAAGCACTAATCACATCCCACTCTGAAATATAATTTGCCAGGCACGTATCTGCCTCATTCAGCAGAATGTAAGCTTTGGAAGACCGAGGACCCTATCTTGTTTATCTCCATATCCAGTACGATGTTTAAAATGCTGTTATATTCTACGCTAAATGCCTAAGTGTTTAAAACTGGAATTATTATTTTTTTTTCCTTTTGCATGGATGGCTAAGGATGGGTGAAAAGGAACACCTCATAAAGCTGTGTAAGTAAAATTGTGACCTCCCATCTCCCTAGCATAGTCTGGTACTACTCTCTTTGGAGGCAGAAGGATGAATTCTGGAACTCTCTTCTAGCCAGTGGACTCTATGATGGTGTTAACGCCCAAAGGGTCAGTGACTGGTGGTTTGCGCTGGGTCTTTCAAGCTCTAAATACACTAGGGTGACTCAGACAACTGTTTATTCACCCTTTTGGTTTGAACCTGAGCCTCACGAAACTCTGCCCTGTGTTGATTTGCAGGCTGAAGCTCCATCAGGCTGAAGTGATGGCTTCCTGACCTCCATCACCACCACCAGGCTTTACTCTCCCACGTTCCCCACTTGGCTCTGTGCCCTGATGAGCTGACTCTGTGGGATTCAGATTCCTCTTCCTTCTGTTTTTCAGTTGCATTCGGCCACCAAGAATCACCAGAGATGAGAGCACAGGAGGAGAGAGAGGGGTGGAAATAATTCTTCCGCTGTTCCCTTTCTGCTGCAGGGCTCGGCTGTGACACTGGTAGCGTCCTGCCCCTCCAGAATTCAGCTCCTGCCAGGGGGCCCCGGCCCCCTGCCTTCAGTTCACAAGGTTCCACTTACCCGGGTCCCTCATCTCTGCTTCAGGGCTGGACTGGGAGTGGTAATGATCTTAACCACTGTTGCACCTCCCTGCATGTCTCAAGATCACCTCTTATGGGGTCCCAGAACCCAGCCCAACCCTCTGTACACAGTCTATGAAATTTCCTTCCCTAGCCCATCTGAGTGTATTTTATTTTATGCCAGGATACAGACTGGCGTGGCTGCCAAGGCCCTTGGTCCGTGACCTGCATTAAAGTCTTCAACGTGATAAGGATTATTCAGAATTTTGAACTGGCTCCATGAACACGCCATCTACAACAGTCTCCAGAGAAGCCCAGCTAGTGTTTCCCTTGTTCTCTGAGGATGGAGTGAACTTTTACTGAAGACCCGATACCTATCTATATTGACAACCGCATTACACTTGCATGTTTGAGAATGAATCTCTTTCTCGGATACAGAAACGTTTGTCCTATCTGATGGGATGGCCTATGTTTGGGGAGATTAGGGGAGGGGTGAGGATAAGAGTCCAGTGGATATTCAAGTCTCTGATTAATTATGTATAGAACTAAATAAGTTAAACAATGCTTCCCCCCACAACCTTCCTGTCTAGAACTGAAGGGTTTGAATGTCAAGAAAGCTATCATACAGTGACACTCTGAACTCAGAATTAACCCTTTTCTGCTTTGTGTGCACTGGACGTCTGATAAGATGGTAGCTTCCAAACTCTCCCCAATATAGGCCTCCAAGAAACTCAAGCCTGCAGAGAGCAAGCAGAGGCATTTAATTAGTCTCTTTCTTTCTCTCTTTCCTTTTTTTCCTTATTTTCCTTCTCCATCCCTCCCTCTCTCCTTCCCCCTCTTCCTTCCCACTTCTTTCCTTTCTTTCACTCTTTCTTTCCTCTTCCTTCTGAAAAGGGGCAGCGGTACCCTAAAAGAATACCACGAAACCACTGGTACACTTTTGCACATAGAAAATGATGAATACATGTAGACTTGAGGGTAGTCAGTTCGAGGTCACTGTCATCTTCCTCCCCGAGGTCAGCCAAACATCCTTTACCTAAAAGTGTCAAGGGTTCTTCTTTCCCTTCCCTGTGTTTGGACCAGATTTAAAAACACCTGGAGACCCAGTGTAGCTCCTGTTTTCTCCTGCTCCCTCACCTTTTCCCTTCTGCTCTTTTTCCCTGACCATGACAGCAATTACCGCTTCCCTGGGAGGCTGGATCAGATAGGGATGAAAAAAGCAAGTCTTGCCTTGGAAAGCCGAAGACAAAAGGAAATGAATGCTTCAATTTCTGCTTCCTTCAGGCATATTAAAGCAGACTATCGCTGGGAAAAATCTCTGAGATATATTGTTAAATTCAAAGAAGATATAATTGCGGAATAATGTACATCATGTGTGATTCCATTTATGCATTTGTGCTCAGACTGCTTGCTCGTTTATATGTATATAAACTCACAACACAAGACTCCAACTGCTAATAGCAGTTACCTCTGGGAGTAGATTTGGGGCGAGGGTTGGTGAAGGAAGGTGTTCATATTTTTATACGTTTCTAGAATATTTGGTTCTGTAAAATGAGATTAACTTTTTTAGTTTTTGCTTAGATAAGTAATATATGGATTCCATCACAAATAGTGAATTCTTTAACAATCTTTTTTAGGTCTTTTCTTTTCCTTCTGTGCTACCAGGAAGAACCAAATTAATTTTCTCTATATTTTAAAAATTGAGATTTCTTTACTTGAAATACATCCTCTGTCATTTCGGGGTGTCATTGTGCTTCCTGATCATGATTTAAAATAGGTTGTAATGAATCATCTTCCACAGTAAGTTTGACTAAGTCAAGTGAAAATGGTTCAAAGGAAATCAAAATTATGAATTAATCTCCTCCTCTATCACCACGGTGATGCCTTTCCTACTGAGTTTTATTGCTTATGTTCTGGAAGGTGGAACATGGGAAGAGAATAAGGAACCGCTGGACTCAGGGTCCCTGATTTAACTGGGACTCCATGGGGTCACTAAGAGTCGGACACGACTGAGTGACTTCACTTTCACTTTTCACTTTCATGCATTGGAGAAGGAAATGGCAATCCACTCCAGTATTCTTGCCTGGAGAATCCCAGGGATGGGGGAGCCTGGTGGGCTGCCGTCCATGGGGTCGCACAGAGTCAGACACGACTGAAGCGACTTAGCAGCAGCAGCAGCAGCGTGTCAGGTTTGAGTCCTAGCTCTTCCTGCTCCATTGGGCCCATTGTAAGACTCCCCTATCTATTCAGCCGATAGCGAACGCTGCCTTCTCAGAGTATCTGTATCTTCCAGCCACTTTCAGCTTCTCTCAAGGGCTTATACTGTTGTCCTATATGTCTCATGAACCGTGACAGGCTCCTTGAGGACACAGTGTAAATCTTTTTCATCTCTACATTGCCAGAGCCTGCGCCTAGTGCCTGACACAGAGTAGATGCTCAATAAATATATGTCACATGCACATCTGAATGAATGGATGAATGAATGGTTGGCTGAATCAAACCATGAGTCTTGTTTTGTGTCTCCAAATGCACTGGAAGGTACTTGAGGACAGGAGCCTACGTCTTAAATCTTCTGCATCCAACCAGTATTTCTTGATTGACTTCTCCTATTTTATTTTTATTTATTTATTTTTATTTGGCTGAGCTGGGTCTCCATTGCAGCATGCAGACTTCCTCTAGTTGCATCATCCAGGGGCTTCTCTAGTTGCAGTGCACTGCCTCTAGGGTCACCAGCTCAGTAGTTGCAGTGCATGGGCTTAGTTGCCCCCCAGCATGTGTGATATTAATTCCCCGACCAGGGATTAAACCCAAGTCCTCCTGCATTGGAAGGCAGATTCTTAACCACTGGACTACCAGGGAAGTACCGCATGTCTCCTATTTTAAAGGATAATACCAAAAGAGATTTATATCTTGATTTTTTTTTTTTTTTTTTTTTTGCCAGCCTATTGACAAGCTGGCAAAAAGAGAAGAAGAGATGTGTTTTCCCCTCATCTTGTAGATAAGTCCAATGAGGCACAGAAAGGTGAGACAGCTTGACAAATGAGGAGAATGGAAATGCACCTCCTGACCTTTTCAAGCTCCTCTCCAGGACCCACCCTTCTGGCCCTCTCAAGAGCCCAGTGTTTTCTGACTGTGGACTGCCCCTTCCCGCCAGGGAGCATGCCACAGCTCTGTAGACAGCCTATTGCCGAGTGCTCTCTGAATTTCAGGTAGTTAAAGTAGAAAGTTGCACTTCATAATTAGATGGTAATAGCATAATTATTTGAAGGCGCCTTATAATTACATGCCTCCTCCCCAAGCTCCTTTAGCTTCTTCAACTGGGATCTTGGTTCCTGTCCCCTTCCTGTCCTACATCAGTGCCCTGCCACTGGGCCACCAACGTTTACCAGGGATGGCTGTACCGTAGTAAGGGAGGAAACTCCAGTGGATTCTCTCCAAAACTCAGAACTCTTGGGCCTTCACTGCTACCATGTGGCAAACTCTACTTCAAATCACTTTGTACGTGGTGCCAGATAAAAGAGATGAGAGGTTGAGAGAGTACTGGGAAGCCACTAAATTTAGATGCCTCTTCAATATTTATCTCAAAGAAAAAGTCCATAACCTGAGTACACCCCGCTGAGGTTCTCACCTCACTAAGCAGTTCTCTCCTTATTTTGTAACCCCCAATCCCATGATACACAGATTCCCTATTGGTTAGCCTTGAAAGAAAAGAAAAATCACCATCATCTCCACCAACAGAAGAGATGGGTGCTTTTCCTCTCTCTCGAGGTGGGATATAGCTCCAAACCGATAGTCTCTGAGCAGGGAACACAGATATAAGGGCAGAGAGCACAAACGAGAGCTCAGATGGAACAGCAAGGTGACTCGCAGTCAATAGCACATGTCACCCACTTCGAAAAATGGCTGGCTCAATGAACACCCTGTCTCAAGAAAGAAAGGGCCCAAGGGAGTCATTAATGAACCCAAGAAACTCAGTTTTACATCTCATTCCAAAGATGGATTCACGGTACTCCTTTCCATCCAGGTGGGTGAGTTCATGTTGTATGGAATTTGTCTGCCCTCACTGAAAATTCGGGTCAGGCAATGAATTATTCCAAGTAAATTAAGTGTATCGATCCCCTCCCCTTTCTGACACTTTGCAGATATTGCTATCAAATCATGCCCCCTGCAGGTGTCAGTTTTTGCCACAGACATCTGAAGAGGGGAACAAATATTCTCTTGAGTTTCTCAGCGTCTAACAAGTCCTCGTGGGGGTCTAATAAGACTTGAAGGAGCCGGGTGATGATATAACCCTCGGATGAGATGGGCTGTTTACAGTGGAGAGCCAGCATGCCTGGCTGAGGAGAACAAGGCCATGGCTGTATACTTCTCAGTATTTCTCAGGTAATATCAGATCACAGTCATGGGTTGTATCTTAACTCTGGCCAATTTTCGTAAAAATGCCAAGTGGACCAGACAGAAGATCAGACCACAGAGCATGAACACAAATTGTGAATCTCTGACAATTCCGGGAAAACGATCAGGCTATATACCCTATGAATAGGATGTGGCATAAAACTTTATAAACTGTAAGGCAGCAGCCTCTTTCAAGGTGAAGTCAGGCATCATTTTGTTAAGGACTTGCTTCTTTGATGTTAATTCTTCTTCCCAGATGACCAGACTCATCCTTTTCTAAATAATAAATTCCTAAAAAAAAAAAAAAAAAAGATCTTTCTCAGTCTTATCTAATTGAGTGTTGTTTTTTTAATTTTTATTGTTCTGGCTGAAAACTACCCTATTAAGGCTGTTGAATATATTCAAAGGATGAATTGTCTAAGATGAATAGTCTGGCCCACATAGCTAACAAATGTATCCTATAAAGTGTTATTTTCATCCACATTGAAGTCCCTTATCACACACTGAAATTCTTATGGATGAAAGGATATAATGTTTGAATTTGCTTCAAAATAATCCAGTGAGGTGGGAGGAGGATGGAGGATTAATGAAGCAGACTGGGCCCTGGCTCGATCATTGCTGAGCGTGAGTGATGGTACAGGGGAGTTCTGATAGCAACGCTTCTCAAACCTCAGCACAGGTCAGAATAATCAGGAAGCCTTGTTAAAACACACAAGCTGAGCCCCACCCCAGAAATTCTAATTCAGGAAATCTGGGTGGAGCCAACAATCTGCAAGTCTAAAAAGTCTTCAGGGGGGATTTCCCTTGTGGTCCTGTGGTTAAGAATCTGTCCGCCCAAGCAGAGGACACAGGTTGGATCTCTGGTCTGGGAAGATCCCACATGCAGTGGGGTAACTAAGCCCACATGCCACAACTCTTGAGCCCTTGTGCCACAACTGTAAAGCCTGCATGCCTAGAACCAGCGCTCCACGAGAGAAGCCACCACGATGAGAAGCCCACGCCCCACAATGAAGAGTAGTCCTTGCTCTCTGCAACCAGCAAAAAGCCCGTGCACAGCAATGAAGACCCAGCACAGCCAAAAATAAATTAAAAAAAAAAAAAATGAAGTTCTCAGAAGAGGCTGATGATGCTGGCCTGGGAACCCCATGTTGAGAATCATTACATTAATCTATTCTCTCCGTTTTTTGTGTATTTCTTTAAAAACCAAATGGGACTGAACTGGACTGGCATATCAAAGCAAGGTGGAGGAAAGGAGTTTCTACTTTTCTGCTTGTTCAGAATCTCAGACAGAAGCAAAAAAATTTAAAAAGCAGAAAAAAAACACAGACAACAGGAAAAGCGCTGAACCATCAACACAATTTAAGCTGGGCTGAATTTGGGAAACATTAATGCTGGTTTTCCTCCTTTACTCTGAACCTATAGCTATATAACAGTTATGGAGTATGCTAGCTTCTCAACTGCTTGGGACTGTGCCTTTAAGCAAAATAAATAACCAGAATTTCTAACTGCTTTTTTTTAATACAAGAGCTGGAGCTAGGCTGGGGTTTATATAGATTGATGACATCACTTTGCATCTTTGCCTGAGACTCAGTTTGGTTTTAAAATGTACAGTCAAGAAATCTTTTCTTTAGGTCTTTCCAATGTACCTAGTTCCGGAAAGTAGATGTGAGGCTTTCTGCAACTAGTTGAGTCTAGACGCATCAGATGATGCAGAAAGAAAGTCTCACACTTGAGACTGAATAGTCACAAAGAGGCGAGCTGGACCTCTGATCTAATTTTATCTTATTTTAAAACCCTCATTTAGCCAACAATGACTGCATGCCAAGCACCGAGCAATAGACTCTGGGATATGCAAAAAAAAAAAAAAAAAAAATCCAACAAATGGTCCTTGACCTTGAAGAGCTCACACATAGTTTAGAAGGTAGACATGTAAATATATACTATAATAGTAATCGTTATAGAGTAACCGTGGTTGTTGTGAATATGCTGCTCATTTTCAATTAAGGGGAGAAAGAGGTGAAGCAAACAACTCACGGATGATAGTTCATCTGGTTCTGAAGTGGTGAGCACCTATCAGCAAAGAGATGTGTCGGGGAGAGGCATGCCGGAGAGGAAGCTGTGGAAGAGAGGTGCGGGAGAGTCAGAGTGGCTGCTGACTCTAATCAATAAAGAGTAATTTGACGGGATTAAAGTGTGGGCTGTGAAGGAGGGGGCTGGCGACGGGACAGAAAAGGTACGTTTGCTTGGTGTGCCCTACACACGGTGATAGAAAGTTTATAGTCTGTCTTGGGGACCATGCACCCCAAGGTGGTGTAGGGGGAAGATTGCACAGGGCTGAATTTTTAACAGACAGATGCGGTAGGTCAGACAGTGGAGGAGGCACTGTGGACCAGGCAATGAGTGGAGGGAGCCATGAGTTCAGGCAGACATGATGACAACCTGGTCAAGGGCTCCTTAGTTCAGAATATTTGCACAGGAAGCCACTTGCTAGCATGTTGGTAGGCTTCCCTCATAGCTCAGTCGGTAAAGAATCTGCCTGCAATGCAGGAGACCCGGATTCGATTCCTGGGTCGGGAAGATCCCCTGGAGAAGGAAATGGCAACCCATTCCAGTATTCTTGACTGGAAGATCCCACGGACAGAGGAGCCTGGTGGGCTACAGTCCATGGGGTCACAAGATTCGGACACAACTTAGCAACTAAACCACCACCAGCATGTCAGTAGAAAAGTGGGTGTGTGTGTTTGTGTGTAGAGGTTTTTCCTTTTTTAAATCTTTATTGAATTTATTACAATATCGCTTCTGTTTTATGTTTTGGTTCTTTGGCCCCAAGGCATGTGTGATCTTGGCTTCCTGACCGAGGATAGAACCCACACCCACTACATTGCAAGCGGAAGGCTTAACCACTGGACCATCAGGGAAGTCCCTGGAAGTTTGAATATATATAAACTTATATAATTTCATAAAGCTTAGATAAATCTAAAAGTTGCATATATGACTTTGATATTACCTATCTATCCATAATATGAAGAGAAGAAAGGAAGGGAGGAAGGGAAAATGCTGTCTATACATAATAAACAGAAAAGAGGAAGTCAAGTTTGCCATCCAGGAAAAGAGCTTAAAGGCTTCAAGTGAGAAGCAGCTGATCCTTGGGCTTCTCTAAAGGTTTACTGATTTATAACATGGGCCTAGGGTGTGTGTGTGGGGGGGGAGAAGGCAATGGCACCCCACTCTGGTACTCTTGCCTGGAAAATCCCATGGACGGAGGAGCCTGGTAGGCTGCAGTCCATGGGGTTGCTAAGAGTTGGACATGACTGAGTGACTTCACTTTCACTTTTCACTTTCATGCATTGGAGAAAGAAATGGCAACCCACTCCAGTGTTCTTGCCTGGAGAATCTCAGGGATGGGTGAACCTGGTGGGCTGCCGTCTATGGGGTCGCACAGAGTTGGACAAGACTGAAGTGACTTAGCAGTAGCAGCAGCAGTAGCAGCAGGGTGTGTGTGTCAGGGGGCGGGGGAGAGGGTTATGAAAAAGAATAATAGAGAAAAAGAATAAATCTGGTAAAATTTTTAAGACTTTGAATACCACAAATGAGTCATAAATTGGAATTTCACTTTGTCTTCCAATATTTTCCACATAATTAGCCCATTCATATACACAAAAAGAGCACATGACATACTCCAAAATGACACAAGACTTGTTCCAAGCACTGAAGCGGGATGCTGAGGCTTGCCACCCGTGCCATCCCTGGAGGAGGGATGAAGGTCCTGGCCTGTGTGTTCAGCTGGCAATGAGACAAGGCACCGGGGCATGGCCACCACCTTTCATACCGTTTCCCGTATCTTTTCTTCCCTGTAAATTATACACTCCAGGCCTTTGCCGAGGGAGATAATGCTGCTCCCATGAGAACTGACTACCCAGTGCCCTGCATGCATGAATGTGTCAAGCCTAAACAGGTCTATTGTTCTTAAACAGAACTGCCAGAGAAATTGTCTCCTTGTGCAGAATGATGCTGAAGAGATAAAAATATCTTTCATTTCTATAGTGCATTGCATCTTAAAGTGTGTTCCACATTTTGCAAACTATATATAGGCTCAATTCATTACCCAGCCCCATAAAATACAGCCAGAGCAGTGGCAGGCCCATGCCAGATGTTTGACAATGGTTTAATAACAGAGTGAAGAATAAGTTAAATTGGACTCAGAAAACAGGAAGTGGGATGTGGGGCACTAGGTAAGACTATGCCAATCATCCTAACTTTATGTATGAAGTGCCTACTGCCTACCAGGGTAAAAGCTGGGTGCCATAGTACCCGAAAGGTACTGCCCCTACCCTCATGTGGCCTCCAGGATATTCTGGAGAATGCACAATCAGATAGATTCTACGGTCCGTTCTGATTCATGTTAAGAATGAGTTAAAATACAAAGCGCAATGGTCCTTCCTGCCTTTCAAGGGAGGCAGTTACCATGAGCCACGCTGGCATCAGCATTCCCTCTCTTGACTAAAGGGTTTGCATACAATAGAATTATAGAATGTACGCTGAAGAGAAGCTATGAAGGAGGGGTATGGTTCTGGGGAAAGTAAGGAAAAAAAGAGAAATCACAAGATGAGCAAGTTGGGGAAGGAAAGAGGGTACTTAGAGTAGGATGAAGATAAAACAGTTTGGGGAAAAGTGATCAATGAGAGCATAGGGGCCCACGCAGATTCCAGGGTCAGCACTAGTTTTCTTGGGGGTGGGGATGTCACTAGCAATAAACTGCCCGAATGCTGAATTCTCCAAGTCACTGGGGAAGCATGTTCAAATCTCTCCAGGCTGAAAGGTGTGGGTTCTGGAAAACAGATAACAGGATTTTAGAATTGGGAGGAATCCCAGAGAGCCACTGTTTTCTTTCATAGATAAAGCAGGATATGCCCAGGTTTATTCAGTTCAGTTCAGTTCAGTTCAGTTCAGTCGCTCAGTCGTGTCCGACTCTTTGCGACCCCATGAATCGCAGCACGCCAGGCCACCCTGTCCATCACCAACTCCCAGAGTTCACCCAAACTCATGTCCATCGAGTTGGTGATGCCATCCAGCCATCTCATCCTCTGGCGTCCCCTTCTCCTCCTACCCCCAATCCCTCCCAGCATCAGAGTCTTTTCCAATGAGTCAACTCTTCATATGAGGTGGCTAAAGTGCTGGAATTTCAGCTTTAGCATCAGTCCTTCCAAAGAACACCCAGGATTGATCTCCTTTAGGATGGACTGGTTGGATATCCTTGCAGTCCAAGGGACTCTCAAGAGTCTTCTCCAACACCACAGTTCTAAAGCATCAATTATTTGATGCTCAGCTTTCTTCACAGTCCAACTTTCACATCCATACATGACCACTGGAAAAACCATAGCCTTGACTAGACGGACCTTTGTTGACAAAGTAATATCTCTGCTTTTCAATATGCTATCTAGGTTGGTCATAACTTTCCTTCCAAGGAGTAAGCGTCTTTTAATGTCATGGCTACAGTCACCATCTTCAGTGATTTTGGAGCCCCCCAAAATAAAGTCTGACACTGTTTCCACTGTTGCCCCATCTATTTGGCATGAAGTGATGGGACCGGATGCCATGATCTTCGTTTTCTGAATGTTGAGCTTTAAGCCAACTTTTCCACTCTCCTCTTTCACTTTCATCAAGGTTTATTAAGTGGTTGCAAAACATAGCAGTGCCCAGGCCAGAGCCCGGCTCCAAAAGCTTGCCCCTGATCTTTCTCTCAGGCCTGGCCTTGGGTGAATCAGTGCCACAGACAGGTCCTACCCTTTGGGGATGCTTCTGAAAGCTGAAAAACAAGTTCTTGGGGGCCTTTCCAGAGCAGTGCAGAGAGATTAACCACAGTGCACAGGGGTTAAAGTCTTATAATCCACCTACACAGATGTAAGCCAGAAATTTCGTTCAGATAAATGAAAGAGAAATAGGCTGAAAGATTGTGACCGCCCAGGTCAAACAGGCTGCCACCCAGGGAGAACTTTGGAAGCCCATTTGGTCTCTGGAAGTATATGTAGCTTCCAGCCCTTATTACCTCACCCAGGAAGGGAGAGTCAGGTTACTGGGAACTCCCAGGAGGGGCCTGTTCAAAATGAGTTTAAATCCCTGGACAAGGAGGTTTGAACCAGCACTGGCAGGATCTAAGTAAAACAAAAGGAAGTGTGGTTTATAATGTATCTGTGCAACAAATAACACGGAGGCATTAAACAGGAAATTCTCCACCCATGATGATGGCCCCTCTCATAAAACTGCCTCTCCTTCTCCTTCGTGGTAAGGGCCCCTGGTAAACACAGGAAGGTAATTACATGCACTGCACAAGAATTGCAGGAGACTGAGGGGGCCAGGCATTTGAAACACAGGCGGAAGGCACTGGCCCTGTTTCACATCTCAGCCCTCCAGCTTCCTGTAGGGCCTCAGGCAAGTGAACCCAGAATGACCCCACAAGAAGGGCTTGCACCTGACAGGTGACTTCCAGGGCAAAACCTGTCTTGTTAAAAAGCCAGTGTTGTTGTTTAGTTGCTAAGTCCTGCCCAACTCTGCAACCCCATAGACTGTAGCCCACCAGGCTCCTCTGTTCATGGGATTGTCCAGGCAAGAATACTGGAGTGGGTTGCCATTTCCTCCTCCAGGGGATCTTCCCTACCCAGGAATCTCTATGTCTCCTGCATTGGCAGGTGGGTTCTTTACCACTGAGCCACTAAGGAAGCCTAAAAAGCCAATGAGATGGTTCATAATTTCGTTCCCTGCATGCACCTGTGTATATGCTTCTCCCCAACTAGAGGGCAAACTTTCCAAGAACAGAAATTCATGTATTCATTCCACCCATCTTTATTAAGTAGCACAAACAGGCCTTTGCTCAAATGGAAGGAATAATAAACATTAGAGACACTGGACGAAGAGCCAGGAGCAAAGTCAACGGAAAGTGGTGATGAGGCAGTGTCTGGATTCTCAAGGGTTTGGGGTACTGAACAGCGGTGCTGGGACACTCCTGCCTCACTCTCTGGCCCAGAACTCAGAAAGCAGACGAGCAGAGTTTGGAAGCTGTCCAGAGATCTACCCTTCTGAAACATACTGGCCAGAGAGCAGCTCCAGAGCCAGCCCTCATTCTCCGAAGGGAGATCCCGCTCGACTGGGGTGGGGATTCAAAAGACACTGCACTTGGCCTTGAAGGCCCCGAGGAGGGGCTGGAGACTGATCACGACAGCCTCGGGCTCTGCGCCAGGTGAAGAAACACTGGAGATGATGCCACCTGCTGGCTAGGGGCCCGGGTCGCGCGGTGGGCGCAACCGAGACCCGGAGCCCTGATGGGCAAAGAACAAGAATTCGAGCAGTTGTTCGAGTGCTGGCTTTCTGCTGCCTCTTTAGGGTCTCCACCTCCTAGGGCCGAGCCCGGAGACTCCGGACGCCGAGGTTTCCAGCGGGGGCGGCGGGCGTCCTCCCCCGGACCCCTCCCTTCGCGGCGCTCGGAGGTCTAAGACTCCGCGCTTCTCCATCAGGTGGAGCAGTGCTCCTCGCCGCCGGTCTCCCCCTCTCCCTCCTAGCCGGCGAACTGCACGCAGGCACCTAACCGCGCCAGGAGGTTAACCGAGCCCCGGGAGGAGGTGAGGCCGAGGACCAGTCCAGGCGGAGGTGGCGGGGCCGCCGTCGGGGCTGGCGCCAGAGCCCGGCCGGCTGTGAGTCCTGCAGGTACCGCTGTGGTTCTCGCTGCCCCACGTGGTGGCTGCCGAAGACTGCCCGTGGTTTTTCCGGCACGCAGGCTTGAAACGCCTTCTGGCCCTTTTAGAGGCAGGCAGCTCACCACTGAATCCAAGCTTTTTTTCCCTTTCTGCCGGAGACCGGAGGCTGAGGGGCGGCGGGGGCAGAGGGGCTGGAGGAGGGAACAGGCCCAGCTGGCTGGGGTGGGTGTGGGGGACCGAGGTCAGACTGAGAGACAGGAGGCCAACCACAGGGACCAGGGAGTGAGGAAAACCAGGCACTCCCGACCTCGGAATCCCCCTCAACCCTCTTTTCCTGATTCAGAGTTAGTGTGTGTGGGTTGCAGGTACCTGTATGGGAGCCTGATTTCGGTGGATTGCACAGGTCATGACCCGGGGCTCCTGACCCTGGTTCCTAGTATTTATTTCCTTCTGAGTCCGAATTAAGCAAGTCTGGGCCCCAGGCCACTTAAGAATTAGCAATCAGAATTAACAACAGCTTAAAGGATGAATGTCAGTTAAAACATCAAATGTTGCTTTGTAAGGTGCAACCTATATTCTGTAATTATTTGTCTTACTCACAGCAAGGTTGGCCTAAAGAATGATGCCCAGAACTGAAATTTCTTCCTGCCTGCATAGATTCAATGGAAAGCTCCTAGTAAAACCACGTTTCTATTCGTGCTGTGTTTTCACCTTTGATATCTTATTTGACATGCTATTTAAAATTACTGTTCATCTTTTGCATGTGTTTCCTGATTGGCTCTTCTGTTTTGTTGCATTGTCTGTTATAGCAAGTCCCTGGACTAAGGCAGTGCTGACACTTTATTTAGATACCTTGTTTGCAGTTTACCTGATGGGGTGCCTCTTTTGGGTCCTCTTAGTTTCCTTTGCTAAGCATTCCCCCCCACCCCACCCCACCAAAGCTTGCTTACAAATTTCCCTTTGATGTGTTTAACAGCCTCTAAGGGATGCAGTTAAATAAACTATTAAGTGAAGAATAGAAGAGTCAACAGAGCAGACACCTACTAATTTGTAGACCTTTGATGTCAACAACCAGATGTCAGCTCCTACTAGCACACACTTTCACACGTGCCCCTTCTCTCTTTCTTGTTCATAAATACTAAGGGGTGCATTTGTAAAAAAGTTAAGATCCACATGGAAATTTGGAGTTAGAATGTATCTTGCAATCAGCAAAGTCCCCCAAATACCTAATACTGATAAGCTAAGAGTTTCCCCAAAGACCTCCCCAGGGTCCAGTGACAGATTAAAGTAATGACTGATTTTATAATTGTGCGGCACAAATCAAGGAAGCATCTTCCATTTCCCTCTCATTATTCATTACCCCACTTCTTCTGCATACCGCTCTACATTTTTATATGTTGCTTTGTAACTATCCTTATAGTTAGGTGTGTTCTCTGATTTGTAACTGTCCTCATAGTTATAGGTGTTCCACACTAAATTATGATCTCCTGAAGGCATGGACTCTGCCTGCAATTTTATTTCCTCCAATGCCCTGCTTATACCAGGCATAGCTAAATGTCTATCAAGTAAATAGACCTAGATAAATTTGCTTTGATATCCGGGAGGAAATAGAGTTTGATTTGAATGTGAGTTTGGTGACAGGTAAAAAAAAGACCAGAAGGTTCTTAGGAGGCACTGCCTATGACCTTGGCCTCTCCTTCGCAGTAGGATTCACAGCACCTCTTGGAAAAAAGACATAGAGGGATGGAGCGCTCCTTACAGGAGAGCTTCCAAATGTAAAACCAGGCAGCTCCCCATCCTTGGTAGGAAATGCACAAACCAGGATGATAATAATCAAGGGGCACGTGTCACCCATTTACCTGTTTTCCCTCTAGTTCCTTCATTTTGTTTTCTTGCAGTATCGCAAAGCAAAACCACGGTGCAAACATCCCCATTTTATTACTGAGCCCCCCTCCTAGGAAAGTCTCAAAAATGCAAACCACGCTTATCTTTTCCCCAACTCGGAGACTCCCGCTGCACATACTGGCCGAGTCCTTCGTGGAGAAAGGTGGACACCCCCGAGCCCCCCACCACCACCCCACCCCGTGCAAAGTCAAGGCAGGCATATTGTTATACTGAGGCTAGGTACATCCAGCCATCCTTCACTTCACTCCTTTAAACAACATTATGTCCTGTGGACAAAAAGTCACAGCTCCGCTCCCTGTTCAAAATGCCTTTTGGTCAGTGATGGTGACAAAAGCTGAATTTCGCCCCATGTAGGGGGAGAAAGAGAAGGAAAGAAAGAAAGGAGCTTCCCCCCGCCACCACCAGCACACCCTCCTTTTTGCATAGATCGCCTTTCTCCGAGTGTTTCCTCTTTAATTATGCCCCGTTTCCCCTCCCCTCTCCCCCCGCCCCAGCTTCAGTGAAAGGAGCCCTTCTGTCACTCGTCACTCGCTCCCTGGCTCGCTCGCGCGCTGGCTGTGGGAGGAGCCGCCGGAGGAAGCTGGGTGTCTCGGATGCCGAGCGCCAGAGGATGGAGCTGCTCGGAGAGGGGACGTCGCTGACGAGCCCGGCTTCCCGAGAAGGCTAGAAAACAGGCAACTTGCCTCGTCTGGGCTGCGGATCCCCCGAAGCACGGAGCCCCGGGCCACCCGGAAGGACCGACGGACAGACAGACAGATGGTCGGCGCGAACCCGGGAGGACCGCGGCGGAGGCTGAGCAGCACCGCGAGCCGCCCAGCAGGAGAAACTCACCGCGAACCCAAGTTGCCCCGCCGGCTTCCCCTCGGCGCGCGGAGGAATGAGACCTTTCCAGCTCGACCTGCTCTTCGTCTGCTTCTTCCTCTTCAGCCAAGGTAGGACCCGTGCGCCGCCCGGAGTTGCAAAGAAAGTCGGCTGGGTTGTCAGGGCTGCGGGCAGGAATTGTGGGCAGGCTTTGGGAACTCGAACTGATGGATGCGTCTCCTGGTGCCCGGCCGAGAGGCACTGGCATCGCCTCTTTGCCTTTGAAAATGCAACAAAATGGTACTGTTTATTTTCCTTCGGAAGGCAGGGCTGCGGGAGGGGAGGGAGGGTGACTTTCTCCCCCCACTTGTCAACATCCAGCTCCAACTCTCCAATGCAAATGAGTTCTTTATGCTCCCTGTATGTTAATTAGGCGGCATCTCTGTGGCCGTGCGGTGCGGTTCTGAACTTCTGGGCGCCTCCTCTCCTCCAGACGCCGGTTGGAGAAGGAGAGGGTCGGGAAGGAGAGCTCTGTTGAGGTGGCTATTTCAGCTCGAGTAACGTCTGCCTTGCACGATGTATTCGGAAGGGAAGACGTGCGGAGGGGGCTGTGATGACCGAATGGAGCGTGGGGGTGATGTGCAGTTTTTGAGGAAAGGTTCTAAAGAGTTTCATTGCGTGTCATCCGCTTCTCTGAATAAGAGTGCATTCTGTGTCCTACACAGCGTTAGATTTCAGGGCAGAAAATGAAATCCGCCCCCCCTCCCCCTGGTGCAGACGCTTCCTCTCTGCAGCTTAGTAGTGGCAGAGAAGTCGGTGGACTTTCCCAAAAGAACTTAGCCCCCTTGGGCTCCCTGCCCCTGAAAGCCGCCCTGGGCCAGTAGCCGTGGAGGGAGGGGAGGACTGTTCCAGAAAAGGATGGCGAGAGTGCCCTCATGGCCAGCGGCATCCGGAGTCACCTGTGGAATTGAGTTTGAGGGACTAGTCAGCCGCTTCCTTTCCCCTCTCCTGGAATGCCGGCCGCTGTCTCTGCCATCTGAGGCGGCGTTTGTGCCAGCCAGCACAGCTCGGGGAGGAACAGGACTCTCTCAGAAAAATCCACAACAGAGCACATCCATCTGTTGATTAAATGAAGGGTAAAAGTTTTCCAGAAAGCACAGCACCGCTATGGGTGGCTGGCTTTGCAAGCAAACAGCATGTCTCCATGCCTCCCCCTGAAAGGGAGAAGCCAGATGAAGGCTGAAACCCATGCCTCCTTCCCGGCTCCTCCACTGGTGCTTGTGGTCACTGCAGATTTCCCCCTTGTGAAACTTTGCTTCTGACCCTCCTGATTTAACCTGGGGGCCCTTCCCCCACCTGGGTGTGCATATGTCCCTGCTTGTATATAATCCTGATGTATACATTCACACACATGCACGCACACACACACACACACACTCATGTATTCATGTGGTTGTGTTGCCTCTCACCAGGGCTCTCTACAACAGCAGAAGATAAATTGCCTTCCCCAGAGTTTTCAGGCTGAATGAATAAGGACTATCTCAGAACACTGGTATAGAAACAATTCGGGTTCTATTACCACTTGGGGAGATGACCCTCCTTCTTGAATGTGTTTGTGTTCACTTATGGATACACACACACAGCAGCACACATGCTCACTCTCCTCGTTTGCCTCTTACCATTCACTCACTCAGGAAGTTGCATGTAGAATCCCCAAATAGAGGATCTAACTGGGGGTCCCACACCCAGGTTCCCCCGGACCAGTGCATGTTTTACTGTGTCCACTGATTGTGCTAGAAGGTTGAACTGAGACTCTCCTCTAGGTTGACACAAGAAGCCTGTGGCTGTCTAAGTGCCTCTCTGACGGTTGGAATCATCGCAACGTCCATCTTCTATTTTGCTTATTTCTTTCTGGGTATGGAGCTATTTTTTGAGCTGCCTCATATAAATCTTTAAATATATGGAGATTAAATGCTCTGTTTCTTCTACTCTTAGCCCCGAGGGCAGTGGGAAGGAGCCATAGCATCGCGCAGTTCAGAGTTTCTTGCTATTCCTGACTATGCTGAGCTTGGCCAGCTTTGCCCACCCTACCAGATGGTAGGTGCAGAGTCCACAGGACTCCAGAACAGGGAATTCTGGAGAACTCCTGGACTCCAGAACAGGTCTAAAGAAAGACAAGGAGACCTAAGTGGACCTGGCCAATGAGAATCCTCTAGACTACTGAACGGTAGGGTCCTTGAGTTGCCAGTGTCTGACTGCAGGAATGAAGGGTCAAGTGGGACAATGTTTAATGGACTTCACTGGAATAAAAGATCTTTTGACTTGATCGGGAGCATTGATGTGAATGTGGATGTTTTTTGTAGTGTTGTGAATTCCCCAGAGAGTTCTATTTGACCCTCTACCCATGTATGCTTAAGGCATATACTATGCCAACCCCTGCCTGGTGTCATATATTTATCAAGTTATCAGACAGAGCATATCCACTTTCAACAGGTCACTAGCCCCCCTCCCCAGGCTCTGAGTGATGCCCTCTCTCATTCCCCTGACTGTGATTGCACCCCAGCCGACACACACTGAGCCACACCATCAGATGCCACTTTCTGCGTGCCTTCCTCCCGGGATGCTTTCCGAGGAAATGTGCTGAGACTCAGGGATGGCCCTCCACTCGGAGAAAACAAATGCCCAGGGCTCCTTTAAGGGCCTTCTGTGGCCCTCTACTGACACATCCATCTGCTCTCCCACGCCTCTCACAATGGGAACCTGCACATCTTTCTGGAGTCACTGGAAACAACTCTCATGTGTCCCATACAGAGGGGTTGCTCCAAACAGCACTCTGAAGACTTTAAAAGCAAAACACTTAGGTCAACTCTGAGAGTCATTTCAATCCTCCTTTCCCTTTTGGTTTGTCGAATATCTATTCAATGTTACTTTTTTTTCATACCCCCTCTTTAGAGGGTGAAATTTAGGTATCATTTATGTTAGTGATATACTATACCCCTAATCTTGTAAACTTTGGGCTTTTCAGATAGATTAAGTATGTGTTGGTCACTCTTGAGGTGGCCGTAGAAAAGCCAAATGGCACGCCTCCATTCCCGCCCAGCCGGTGTCCCCGGGCCCGGCTCCCCACAAGGCAGTGGAGAGGTGTCAGCGAGCGCTGCTTGTGGGTTTCTCCCTTGCTGGGGCTGCCTCTTCCTCCGCTGTCAGGATGGCATGCTCCATACAGAGAGGGATAATGTCACAGCACAATTTGCCTCCCGCAGAGAAGAAGCATGTTCTGCCCCTGGGTGAAAAGGAATTGATTCTCTTGTCATCCACACGCTTGGAACTCGCTCTGTCTTTCCCTTTATCATTTTGGTTTGCCCATCATGATTTCCTTCTCTGCCCTGGCCCATCCAGCCTGCACGTCCACATTGTAAATGTCTTCAGAGGGACGATGTCCCAGCAGGACTGGGGACACCCTGCTTCCTGTCAGGTCTCAGGTTCTGAGACAGTTCAGGGAACACGTGGTGGTACAGACTCAGTGCCTCCTACTTCGGCTGCTCCTAGGAAACACACGCTCTTGCCTGCTCTGTGACGCTTTGCTCTAGCATCCCAGAGTGTCCTGTCCTGCCTGGTGACTTGGTGGGTCTGAAGGTTCTAATTCTCGGGAGTCCACTCTCTTGTTGGCTTTGCGTGTGCGCTGTGCTGTTCTGGACGTTTTGGGGCAAAAGTGAAAACTTGCACTTGCCCATCAGTGGCATCTCTAAGTTGAGGATTAATCTGGGGTGCCATCTTTCTGTTGGAAAGAATCTCAACCACTTGATGTCCTGACTTGCTAGCAGAAATCACCAGAAGAGCTGTCAGATGGCCATCAGAGGGGCAGAGGTTCTTGGTGATGTGAATCTCCAGGGAAATAGAAGAGCGACACGCAGAGAGAGGGTAAAATAGGGTGTGAGAAGAGAGAGGGGCCAGGATGAAGGGGGCCAGGCTGGGGCTGACAGGAAGCATGAGAAGAGAGGAGCAAGGGCAAGAGGCTTCAACTGGCAAGAAACTCCCTTGGTGGGGAGGCTTAGAAAACAGCATGAGTGTGTCTGAGGCAGCCAGAAGTATGGAGGAGATGCTGGGGGGTACAGGCTGAGAAGACGTTAGAAAAGGAAACTGGGAGTGAGCAGCAACTTTGGAAGCATTTATCATTACCCGGAAACGTCACAGAACAAAGGATAGGGCAAGGAATAAGTGTGAGGCTTCCCCCACAGGCACCCCAAGTGGCCTGATGGCTTGTCTAGAGGGGTAGAGTCAGTGCACAGATGCCAAGGGTGTGGGACCACTTCTTTCAGAGACATCCTGGGTGATGGGGACTGGGGCATGTCTGTTGGGTCTGGGGGTGGTCACGGTGTCTGCTGCCTAGTGGGGAGTTCTCAGCTGCCAGCCAGACCTATAGAGAAGGGAGGAGAAATGTCCCAGGGGAGAGGGGCGTGGGCTGGGGTCAGGGCCTTCACACTGCACTTAGGATCCCACTGGGGCCTCCCTCTGGGGTTACAAAGACAGATCTTGCCTGGAACATGGCAGCAGTGAGCCAGGCTTGCCACCAAGGAGCCCTCTGCCTGGTGCGCCTGTGTTGGTAGGAGCCAGGGCCAGCAGGGGACCGGGTGGAACAGGGCAGTGTGCCTGAAGATGCAATTTTTCTTTTTTGTTCAGCCCAGTGGGGGTGACTTAGGCGGAATTATGTTTGCAGCCCCAAAAAAGCACATGAATAATCCCTAGTGAATTCAAGAGATTTCAATAGCAAAATAATAACAATACTAATGATTCCTTTGATTTGCAGAGTACTTTTCTTCCAAGGAGATAAAAAGATAAACTGTTTTGGAAACATGAACGAGGAAAGAAAATTGCCTGTGATGGAGGATTGGGGAGGAGGGTCAGGAGCTTTCATTTTAGGGTCTCCGGGTAATTGGGGGGGAGGGGTTTACATGGACTTAAGCATCATTTCTCAGCTGTTGTCCTTATCCGTCTAAGATGCTGAGATGTCTTTTGGGTGAAAAATCAGTGCAGGCCTTTTAAATCAAGGTCAGTCTAGAAATAATGGGACCCTGAATTCCACTGCCACCCCCCACCCCCACCAGGAATAGGCCTGTTCTAATTGGAGGGGATCTGAAAGACAAGAAACTTGCTGAAGTGCACATTGGGACTCTCACCACTGTGCCAATCTTGACCATATTGGTGGTTCTCCAAGCAGAATAATTGGGGCCTCAGTGATGCCTCAAAGTCAGTGGGCTCCCCAGCAGCCATGAAGCTGCTGCCCTGGGGACATCTGCACGGGCGAGTTTCATATCACATCACTACCATCCACAAGGGAGCGAGGAGCTAAGCCTGCCAGCATCCTGTGCCAGGCTGTGATGACTTCACCCGGTATTCCAAATGGAGTGGGATTTTGTTTCCAGTTAGGGGAGCGATGCCGCGTCTACTGCACTGAGATGGTATACAGCTCTGTATGTCATCGTGTGTCATCTCCTTTTCCCCGGGGGAAGTCTGTTCGGTGAGCCCGTCAAATCAGAATGTAGATGCCTTATGGATCACTGGAATACTTTTGTCACATGAGGGCAAAGAACTCTAGGTCCCACTTTCTGCTCAGCTTGAGGAGTAAACAGAAGCCACACAGTTGCCATAGACTGGGGATCTCCACCACCATATTTAATATTAGGTTTTACTTCTAACCCACTGAAAGAGCTAAGGATCAAATATGATGCTTTTTCCCCCTTTTCTTCCTCTGTCAATGGTAAAAGTGCATATTCTGGCTGTATACTTTCAGAAGTCAGTAAATGTCAATATTAGTTAAGTGTTTCCTTTATATCGCTGCAATTTAGCATAAGCTGCTTGGAAACAAATGTGTTCCGTAAGCATACAATGTTTCCGTGAGTACACAGTCAATACCACTATGAGGATTAAATAAATGTCAGCTTTCCCTGGGCACACTGGTAACGAGTTAAAACCATGGAAATAGTGGCCAGCACGAGCGACTGCTGCTCCTTACAGAGGTCTTGTGTTGCAGCCTGGCTGGGACATGGAGTCTGGGAGACGGACATTCATCCATCTCTTGGCTGGATATTAAGGCAAGGAAGGAGCCAAATGTAGATACCTCCTGACATTCCACAGGGAGATTTTTCCTAGGAGTCCGGAAACCTTACCATGCCCAGTTCAAGCCTACTCCCATCCAGGAACTCCCCATCCACACACACACATACCTACATACATGCACACAACACTTACTGCTAAAATGTAAGGATATCCAGGACTTAACAACACGTCAGCCATTTTCCTGAAATGGGAGATGAGCTTTCCCTCTAATCTTCCACCTCGTGTTACTATCCTTATGGGCAAAGTGAAGGAGATTCGCCTGAGGTTATTGATTTGATCACTGACACAAACGCTGCTATGGCATGCATTTGTCACTATTGAAAGGAGGTGTGCCCATCAGGCCGGATTATCTCGGTGGTCTGCTTACTTGGCCTGTGTTCACTGGACAGATGTTGCAAGTTCACATTCTTTCTAACGAGTGTCTAGAAGACGAGAATTTGAAATCTGGTGCTGACAGTTGCAGCAATGACTACCAAACATCATTTTCTCCTTTCCACACTCTTCCCCGGGGGCTCCATGCAGTCTGGGTCTCAGAGGGCCTTGTTTCTTTCTCCTTTCTTTGTGCTGAAGCACCTTTGTATGACACCAAAGCTCCATCCTGTCCTTGTTGGGGGCCTACTGTGTGGTGGGCACTGTGCCAGGGGCTTTTGATGGGAAGGTGACTAAGGGTGTGTTTCTGCCCCAGGGGAGCTCTCAGACTAGTCAGGGAGCAGACAGTTGGACTTGTCAGTACAGTTCAACAGCTCAGAGCAGTCAGTGTTCTGAGAACAGCGGGGTTGACTGAAGGTGTTAACAGAGGTTCACAGAGGAGGTGAATTGATCATAAAAGATGTGTAGGGTTCTTCCGATGCTGCAGAGAAAGAGGGTCCCAGGTGGTACCTCAGAGAGTGTGCACAAGTCAGAAGGTAGGACAGGCAGGTCAGAGTTCAGAAGCAGTGGTTTACTTGGGGGCTGGGATGCTGTGTGATGAGGAAGCTTGTGAATGGTCATGAATACCGCGCTAAACGTTTTGAGGATGGCTTGTCAGCATTAAGTCTGTTCTTTAGAAAAATCATTAGTGGTTGTAATCCTCTCTATACTATGGGTTCAATGGACAAAAAAAAAAGAGAAGGATCAACATGTTATCTTTTCTTGGTACTCCCTGTGTTTCACAAGGGGCTTAAAAATGTAGAATTGAATGGAAATACGCTCACTCATCTTCCTACATGGTTATGTGTAAAAGGATGGACAAGTGAGCAAAAGAATAAGCGGGAAGTTGTGACTTTCACGGTTGGTCTAGATTCTAGAGGGAAGGCAGAGAAGGGTACTAGGTAGATGCATAGTTAAGGACTGGATAAAGAATGTGGACGGAACTATGGAAAAGGCAGAAGCAGGGACTGCCAACTAACACTGGACTGTTAGTCGGATGGACTGTGCCAAGAATGAGGGTTTCCAGTTCCCGGGGCCCCTGGCAGGCTAAGTTGAGGTGGAGGCAGCCTGAGGACGAATGGTAAACAAAAAAGGGAGACTGGGACAGGATGAGACAAGCAAGAGGTGCCTGGGGACAGTCTGCCAGGGATTTCTCTCCTGTTCTCAAGAGGCAGCTAAGCTTCCCTGGCTTTGCGGGCAGCAAGGTTACAAGCTAAATGATTGTACTCAGATGTTAGAAATGCTTACCGATGTCTAGCAGCAAGTAACCTTTCATTCAAGAGTAAAGAACATCATCAGGTCCACCCACATGTTTTACACTCTGGTCTGTTCTCTTCAGGAAATGGCAGGGCTGGGGGAGGTGGTGCTGGCAGGACAAGCTCAGGGGTGAAGCCAAACCCTGCATCGTTGTGCAGGAAGGAGACTGTGACACCTCCAAGAGTGTCCACAGCTAACCCTAGTGTCTCCTGAAAGGCTCAGACTGGAATTCGGGCCATCAGAAATGGGGGAGTCAGCGGGGACAGCAGGTCCCACTGTATAGCACAGGGAACTATATTCAATGTCCAGTGTCCCATAATGGAAAAGAATACTAAAAAGAATGCATATGTGTGTACAACTGAACCACTTTGCTCTACAGCAGAAATTAATGCAACATTGTAATTCAACCATCAGATCAGATCAGTCGCTCAGTCGTGTCCGACTCTTTGCGACCCCATGAACTGCAGCACGCCAGGCCTCCCTGTCCATCACCAACTCCCGGAGGTCACTCAGACTCACATCCATCGAGTCAGTGATGCCATCCAGCCATCTCATCCTCTGTCATCCCCTTCTCCTCCTGCCCCCAATCCCTCCCATACTTCAGTAAAAATAATAATAAAGTGAATCTCCTGCTGGCAAATAATAATAATGATAATTTATGAGTTGGTTCCTATGAAGTAAATTGAAGAATAGACTCAGTTCAGTTGCTCAGTTGTGTCTGACTCTTTGTAACTCCATGAACTGCAGCACACCAGGCCTCCCTGTCCATCACCAACTCTGGAGTCCACCCAAACCCATGTCCATCGAGTTGGTGATGCCATCCAACCATCTCATCCTCTGTCGTCCCCTTCTCCTCCTGCCCTCAATCTTTCCCAGTGTCAGGGTCTTTTCAAATGAGTCAGCTCTTCACATCAGGTGGCCAAAGTACTGGAGTTTCAGCTTCAACACCAGTCCTTCCAATGAACACCCAGGACTGATCCTTCAGAATGGTCTGGTTGGATCTCCTTGCAGTCCAAGGGACTCTCAAGAGTCTTCTCCAACACCACAGTTCAAAGGCATCAATTCTTCAGCACTCAGCTTTCTTTATAGTCCACCTCTCACATCCATACATGACTACTAGCAAAACCATAGCCTTGACTAGATGGACCTTTGTTGGCATAGTAACGTCTCTACTTTTTAATATGCTGTCTAGGTTGGTCATAACTTTCCTTCCAAGGAGTAAGTGTCTTTTAATTTCATAGCTGCAATCACCATCTGCAGTGATTTTGGAGCGCAGAAAAATAAAGTCAGCTGCTGTTTCCCCATCTATTTGGCATAAAGTGATGGGACTGGATGCCATGATATTAGTTTTCTGAATGTTGAGCTTTAAGCCAACTTTTTCACTCTCCTCTTTCACTTTCATGAAGAAGCTCTTTAGTTCTTCTTCACTTTCTGCCATAAGCGTGGTGCCATCTGCATATCTGAGGTTATTGTTATTTCTCCCGGTAATCTTGACTCCAGCTTGTGCTTTCTCCAGCCCTAGATGACATCAAAATAAAATTCCAAGAGTTCCTAAATAATATCTATTAACAGCAAGCTATTTAGACAATACATTCTTCTACCATCTTCTACCATCTAGGAGGTCTGTGATGTGTTGCAGATCTCTTTGTCCAGCTCATTTTGTTGTAGGTACTAGAAAGATTCCTCGGGTTGTGGTTGGTGGCAGCAGCAGTGGCCATAATTATCGTGGTCAGGATGACAATGATGATAATTTAGTGTTTGCACATGACCTTCCACAAGCTGTACTTCATTTGTCACTGTGATAGCAGTGAGAGTCATCTGTTGTCATAAACCTCAGAGAGGTTCAGCTGCTTAACCGCAGTGGCTCCCCATCCAGCTGACTGTGTGATCCAGAAGCCTTGGTGCATCTCAAGATGCTGGTGGATCCACATCAGCAACACGGACAGATCCAGGAGAGGCTGCTAGACTGGGGCCTGAGATGAGCCATGTTCTGAGAACCTGTGTGAGTCCTCAGTGCCCAGGCACAGAGAATGGTGTTGGGGGTGCCCTATGGAAATTGGGAAGCTGACCCTTGAACTGTGACCCTGAGTTGCATCTCTCTCCCTTGTTTTGACTCCAGACTATTCCTGAGTTGATCCCTTCCTTTGTCTGACTTTCAGTGTTACCTTGAGGGTTCAAGGTTTCCAGGTCCCTCTTGCCAGGGAGAAATGACAGGTTGGCCTTTTGGGTTGAATAGCAGCCAAGGAGATGCTACCTGGGAAACTCCTTTTGTGGCTGTTCTGACAAAAACGCAAACACGAGGCTGGTTGATTAAAACCTCCATTTCTTTTATACCCTGTGTGTCACATACTAGTCAGCACATAGAAGGCGAATGAATATTGAAATACTGAAACATGTACTTCCCTTGCAGTCCAGCAGTTAAGACTCCATGCTTCCACTGAAGGGAAGCGCAGGTTCGATCCCTGGTCAGGGAAGTTCTGCATGCCACGAGTGTGACCAAAAAAATGAAAGGTGACGAAAAGTGAAAGAAAGAAAAAGCAATCCATCTGACACCCCCACTTCACCACGCACCACAGCAGAAGCTGAGACGCCCCCACAGAGGACAGAGGAAAGACCCCGAGAGTTTAAAGTATGGTCTTGCCCTATAGGATGCTCTTCCTCTCCCAGCAAGGCCTTGAATGGCCATCGGGTCACCAGGAACACTGCCAAGAGAAATACCCTCTGGCAGCCACTGACCCCTCCCAAGAAACAGTCGGTCCTTCTGTTCTCTCCCGCATGCCAGTGCCCATCTCTGTCAGCCACCTGCACCTGTCACAGGGGTCGCAGCTCCGGCACAGTGTGACGGGCCACCTGTCACCTTTGGCGATGCTGGGAGCTATGACAGCTTCAGAGTGACATGGGGCCGGGCTGGCTCATCATGCAGGCGTGCAGGGGACAGGAACTCGAGTCTGCGGACCCGTCCCAGTGCTGCACAGGGAGCGACCGCCTTCCTTCCCTGCCCCACTGTCCTGGTCACAGAAAGAGAACAGTGCCAGTTAACCTCCCCGTGGCTTTGTTCTCTACGTCCGAGGGCCCGCACTTTTCCGTGCCTCGCTGAAGGATGCTGGAGTCTACCCCACGGCCACAGGAAGTGCCATTTCTTTGGGGAGCTGGACTCTGAAGCCTTTGTCTTGCATAAGACACTGGGTCCATGTGTCTGGCGGGGAGAGGGCCTGTGTTTGTCTTAGGACCACATTGGTCAAGAGCTGGTGGAACATTAAACAGAAAAGTTTTGTGGTCTTAAAAACCAGGTGAGCTCTGCAGTTCCTACATCTGCCTGATGGTGGCAGCAGCAGCGCTTGCAAAGCCCAAGAGTGAGCCGAGAGCAGGCGGCCCAGGGCTGTCCCTTAGTACCAGGAAGAGAGAGGCTCCCAGTACCAGGGCCCCTCTCTGCCCCGGGCCACCAGGCTGGGACAGCTGAACGCGGGCAGAGGGCATGGGAGGGAGTAGCAAGCTTTCCTGGGGGCAGAGGCTCCCTAAGGTGGCTCCCTTCCTTTCTCCTCTTTCTGATGGATGATGGCAGAGTGCTAAGGGGGATGCATGCTCAAGAGGCTTGGAAGAGCTACAGAGAGAGGGGATGAGAGAGCTCTCAGCTAGCAAGATCTGTCCTGGGGGTGATGGTGGGGGGGGGGGCTAGTCCTCCCAGGCGGGCAGCTGGCAGCCAGGAATCCTGCTTCTCCCCAGGGGAGCCCATGCCCCTCTCAAGCGTTTGCCCTTTAATGATCCAGGAGCCACTATTTCTGCTGCTGCTCCCCTCCGCTGCTGAAAAAGCCAAACAAACATGCTAAAATTAGTCCTCGTTATCCCTGATCTCCTGGGCAGGCTCAAGAGGAGTCACTGTTTTTACCTCTGGACTGAAACAGTCACCATTAAAAAATTGCTGTGAGCCGTGGCTACTTGTTTGAAAGTGTGTCTTTCTGGGCAGGGTAACCAAATCCAGAAGTGGGCACTGGTAGCTGATGCCCTGTGCTCTGTCTGAGGGAAGTGGAGGAGTCCTCTTGGCCCCAAGAACTCCTAGTCTCTTCCTTTATCTTCCAGGGGAGGCAGCTGCCTTGTTTACCTTTTGAGAATTACAAGCAGGATGGACCAAAGGCTCAGGGTCAAACCACGTGCATCATAAACTAAGATAGTGGGCTGTGAGGTGAAGGAAGGACGAGGTATCTTTTGAGCATCCCTCACCAGTCTCCTCTGTGTAGCCTGAGGGGCTGGTGGAACTGGCCGTTTCAGATCAGATCAGATCAGATCAGTCGCTCAGTCGTGTCCGACTCTTTGCGACCCCATGAACCACAGCACGCCAGGCCTCCCTGTCCATCACCAGCTCCCGGAGGTCACTCAGACTCGCATCCATCGAGTCAGTGATGCCATCCAGCCATCTCATCCTCTGTCGTCCCCTTCTCCTCCTGCCCTCAATCCCTCCCAGCATCAGAGTCTTCTCCAATGAGTCAACTCTTCGCATGAGGTGGCCAAAATACTGGAGTTTCAGCTTTAGCATCATTCCTTCCAAAGAAATTCCAGGATTGATCTCCTTCAGAATGGACTGGTTGGATCTTCTTGCAGTCCAAGGGACTCTCAAGAGTCTTCTCCAACACCACAGTTCAAAAGCATCAATTCTTCGGCGTATGTTGCCTCAAATTGTCAGACATTATGTGGCCGACCATGAGGTTTCAGTTGCCAGTGGGATTAGATGAGGTTTGCTCAAGCCCGAGCAGCCTCCCACACCTGAGTTACCACCACCGTCCCTCGCTGCTTTCTTAGGAGCCAGGAGAGCTACCATCTGCCCAGCCCTCCCTGCCTGTCTTCCTGAGGATGGGAGGGGTTGCAATGGGGTTGGGAGGAGGTAGGATGCTCTGTCCATTCTGCTCACAGCTCCACTGGCACATAGCGGTGAGCATCTCATGTCAGAGAAGAAAATCGTTGGCATAAGGTTTGCAAAACCTCATTTGAAACTGCAGATTGGATGCTAACACAGGTCAGAGAGGAAAATCAGAGCTGTGTAATTTGAGAATTTGCCAAAAAATAATAGAGGTAGCTCTCTTCCCCATAGGAAAATGTGTTGCAGCAAGGTGATATGTGCCTTTGGTCCTCTGCTTTGCTGTCCCCCAATTTGGCCACTTGATGCCCTTTCTCCTTTTACAAACATAGTCTTCCTTCTGGGCCCCTTCCATAGAGAGCTTTTCTGTTCTCATCAGAGAACTTCTGATAGCAAAACTTCTCATAGTCTCCTTGTGTTTCTCTAATATTGATGCCTTAAGCAGTCCATTCTAAAGGAGATCAGCCCTGGGTGTTCTTTGGAAAGATTGATGCTAAAGCTGAAACTCCAGTACTTTGGCCACCTTATGTGAAGAGTTGACTCACTGGAAAAGACTCTGATGCTGGGAGGGATTGGGGGCAGGAGGAAAAGGGGACAACAGAGGATGAGATGGCTGGATGACATCACTGACTCGATGGATGTGTGTTGAGTGAACTCCGGGAGATGGTGATGGATAGGGAGGCCTGGCGTGCTGCGATTTATGGGATCGCAAAGAGTTGGACACAACTGAGCAACTGATCTGATCTGATCCGATCTGAAGCTGGAACCAGCCATGGGAAGGGGTTATTGAGGCCTGTGGCCAGGTCCTTTGCTGAGTTTGCCTGCATTCACCTACTTAATCCTCTCAACCATGTGATAAAAAGCCAGGACTGTCATACCCATTTGCAGATGAGAACTACTATGGCTTAGATTCCATAACTTGCCCATAGGTCATACCACCATGGACTGTAGCCCACCAGGCTCCTCTGTCCATGGAATTCTCCAGGCAAGAATACTGGAGTGGGTTGCCATTTCCTTCTCCAGGGGATCTTCCCAACCCAGCGATCAAACTCAGGTCTCATGCATTGCAAATGGACATTTTACCATCTGAACGAAGTCCAATAAGCATAGGACCATCACTTCAGACACTCGGATGAAGACCCAAATCCTTTGCTGCCCATCCCTTGAGGAGGAATTCTGGTCCCATGGGTCCTTTGTAAGCCACAGAAACCTCTGGCGTCACCTCTGGTTCTTCTCCTTCCTAACTAGTAGAACTTGGGGAAAAGCACTGATAAAAATGAAAGAAGTCATCTCCCCTTATGCAAAAGCACGAGTAAGAATTTGAGAAGCTTTCCTCCATGACTGGCGCTGCTCTTTACCTCCACCCCTCGCCAGTTCAGCTTAACATTTTGAAAGCCAAGTTCTAATTTCTTCATGAGAATCTACCACCAAACTTTCCCTCTGTGGATTGATTTTTTAAAAAAGTGAAACCCCATTCTGCTTAGGGAGAGGTTAGCCTGGTATGAGCCGTGCCCTGTCAAAACGGAGCTACTCGGCAGGAAAAGAAACTCAGGACTTCAAAACCCTTCTTTGTGTCAAGTCTAGAAGAATGAAAATATCAGAAGACCACATGCTTCTGAAATGATTAATACTGGTCGTTAGGAAGAAATAGAAAGGACTCTTGGAAAGCAGAGGAGTCTGCACGCTGTTCAACCTTCGACTCTCCTCGCTTTGGATCCAGCAGCAGGTACATCTTATCTTGTGTCAGAAGTTATTTCTGAAGATGGCTTGTAGCTACCTAGGCCATGCTTGAAATCATAATATTGATTTAAGATAGACACTTATGATAAACTAGCAAAACATGAAAGTTCTTAGAAGTTTTCCAAGCTCCTTTAGATCGAATCAGAGGAATATAGAGGAAGAATGCCAGGCTGGAAGATCCCCATGTGAAAGACGAAACCCTCCTTCTTATTCCGCCAACTAAGTCCTTTAGTGGAGCACACGGATCACATCAGCAGTGTGCTGTCAGCCGTTGCTGGGGCTCCAAATTCACCCGGATGCCCGCTTCTCTGGACATGAGTTTTGCCTTGGGTTTTTCTCTTCATCAAATCAGGGCAGGGGTATTTACAGATAGAAATCCATACTCTATAACTGAAAGCAACTGAATGCTGAGCTGATCAGAATCAAGAAATATCATCCAGAGAAACCGATTCCTGTCCTTGCCTGTTCTCCTGTGAATAATAAGAGAAAATCTTCATTCCCCTCTCATTATTAGCAGATATTTATTTTCTAAAAACTCCATACCACTGAGTTCTTGTCAAGGAAAATAAAAATATATACACTGCTGTATTTTTAAGTGCAAGGAGATCAACTGCAAGAAGGACATCACGCTAGTCAATCCTAAAGGGAGTCAACTCTGAATATTCATTGGAAGGACTGATGCTGAAACTCCAGTACTTTGGCCATCTGATGGAAGGGGATGACAGAGGATGAGATGGTTGGATGGCATCACCGAATCAATGGATGTAAATCTGAGCAAACCCTGGGAGGTAGTAGAGGAGAGGGGATCCTGGTGTGCTGCAGTCCATGGGGTCACAAATAGACACAACTTAGCAACTGAACAACAAAATTTTTAAGTGCAATTGTCTTAGTCTTCTTACACTGTCAACATCTTAGTCTGAGTCTGTTATTATATTGTCTACCTTAAATGTTTACACAGGGAGGGCAGGGCTGTTTACATCTTAAGAGCTGTTGCAACTATATGGGCATCCCAGGTGGTGTTAGTGATGAAGAACTCTCGGGCCAAGGCAGGAGATGCAAGAGAGGTGAGTTCGATCCCCGGGTCCAGAAGATCCCCTGGAGGAGGGCATGACAATCCACTCCAGTATTCTTGCCTGGAGAATCCCACAGACAGAGGAGGCTGGGCTACAGTCCATAGGATCGCAACCATATGAACTGGAAATGTATTTTCAAATCCCCATATGAATAGCCTTTATAGCAAACAGTTTTGCTGCTCTTGTTGAGTAGATTTCGGTGTATGTAAATGTCTATCAGACACCAGTGTGGAGGTCACAACTTTCCCTCAGTAAATACTGAGATACTTTAAAATAACAGCTTCACAGATGCTTGTCCATAAAAGGAAAACAGGTTTCTGGTGGTGCATTTTCTGGCACCAGACTCCCCTGGATCCACTCTACCCCTCACGCCCAACCTTGCTTCATGTAAATCCTGATATATTAATTTATTCTGTACAAGGAGTCTTGTTCTTTTAGACAGTTCATGAGGTTCCCACGGCAAGTATACAGAGATGGTGAAGTACAGGGAAGTCTGGTGTGCTGCATTTAATGGGGTCGCAAGGAGTCGGACATGACTGGGCGACGCAGAGAGGGGCCTTGAGAGCGGTTTTTAACCAGTGGAAGCAAGATGACTCGTGAAAGCTGCCTCTGAGTTTTTATTCAATATTTCGTGTTGTCTTAATAGACCTGGGAGGTTCCATGGGTTCTGAACTAAGAAGGACCTCCCTGGTGGCCCAGATGGTAAAAAATTCACGTGCCAATGCAGGAGACCTGGGTTTGATCTGTGGGTTGAGAAGATTCCCTGGAGAAGGAAGTGGCAACCCACTCCAGTATTCTTGCCTGGAGAATCCCATGGACAGAGGAGCCCGACGGGCTACATTCCATGGGGTCACAAAAGCGCTGGGCACAACTTAGCGACTGAACAGCAACCTAAACCTGAGCTAGGAAACCAGACAAGCGCTAAGGCCAAGAACACACAGTTTAAAACACAGCAGCTTTACCCAGCCGTCGCTGAGACATGCTCCGAGAATCGTCCCTTTCCGTGTGACTCTCAGCCCTGACCCCCTCAGGGACGCCTGGAGAGCCGTGATGATCTGTGCTGACAGGAGAGACCGTAGCTCAGGACATTCGAGTATTTTTTTCCCACCTGCACTTCAGGGATGTGTATTTTAAGCCAAGGCTGTACACCAGAGTTGCTCATGACCATAAAAGATGGATTTTCTGTTTGGTCCAGATTCTGCATGTATATAATAATGTACCCTGAGAGTCCTTGTTATGTTGTTGTTGCTTTAAAAAAAAAAAAGAAAAAAAAACTCTTCAAGGTCAATACAACCTCAGACATCGATATTTGCTTCATTGTGAACTGGGATCTACTAGTTGCTTCCTGTCATTTTAGCTTTCGGTTCATAAAAAAGGATGTTCTCATCACTAGGCCTCTGGGCCTCTTTCTTCAGCCTGGATCACCGATAGGAACCTGGATGCAAGAGCTGATGAATATGACGATGGGAGGAGAGAGAGATGTGGGGCCAGTGCCTGATTTGAAGACACCCTCAGCCCCTCCAGGGGCTGCTGAGTGTGCACTGTGCATGTTCCCAGATGTCTGAGTGACAACGTGATAGGAGAGTGGAAGGGGGAGAAAGACACAGGTGCAGCCCTCAGGTTCAAGAGGAGAGACAGATGGACACACAGAAAGACTGAGCAGCTGAGACATATGCGGGAGACAGGTAGTCTCATCTCCCAGAGATCAGAAGACTATAGAGTTCAAAGAACAGCTTTAACTCTCCCGACCCAGGTGGGGACCATGAAGGCACGCACTTGAACGGAAGAAGGTTTGAAAATTTCATTATGAAGTTCTTGAGTAACTTAGCCATAAAGATGGGCAAATGTCCCAGATTGGAGTCACAGAGGTCTCTGTCTTTAAACGGTTGTCGTTCCTTTGATGGCGTCCTAACACCTTCAGGATGAAAGATCTTCAGGACAGAAATCAGGCCTCCCTCTCCTCCCTGATCTCTCACGCACCCTTCACTCCAGCCCAGGTGAGCTAGGGGCATCTCTGAGTGCCCTCTGCTCCCTCACACATCTTGGCTTCCTCACCTAATTTCCTTCCCCCTTGGAAATGTTACTGACCAGGGTGCTTTGCCTCCTTAATCAATAGAAATTGACCAGAGGCCAGGCAAGAAATTCAGACCAGACTTTATTGGGGCCCCTACCCGTTTCTCTTGCTCTCTCACTTGATCAGAGGAGCCGAGCTGGTTCCTTATATGGAATGAAGGTAGGGGTGTGTCCAGGGCTCAGGCTGAGTGGGTGGCTTAAGTGGTCTGCCCCCTTCCGGGGTGGTGTGTGTAGGAAGCATGTGCAGCGCCCTGCTTTTGTTCCCAGTTCTTCAGAAGTGGCGGTTGGGCTTTTTGGTTTCCTTGTATCTTGTCGATAATTGGCCCCAACTGCACATGCATGGAGTTATTTTTAGTCCCTTATATTTTCTTTGTATTTTGTTACTCCAGGATACGTTTGTCCAGGTGCAAGCACCACCGCAAAGTGTCTCAGGTCCCAGGTCCCAGCCTGCCTAACCAGGACCTCCCCTCTCCCCCATGTTGGTCCGGCTAACTTCCACCCCAAGGGTCAGCTCACCTTGCCTCCTGGAGGGCTTCCCTGACCTCCCTCCTCATAAGGAAATAGAGCTGCCCTTCCGGCCTCCTTCCAAGCTCTCTTGTCACCCCATATTGAAGTGGCTTTTTCTTGTCTGCCTTCCGTTCAGAACTGTGAGCTCCTGGAAGGCGAAGGCTGGCCCTGTGATCTCGGTTTGTGCAGAGACTGCTAGTCCACAGTCATCACGCATCTTGTGCTCCTCACTTGGGGAGAGGATGGAGTGTGTCCGTCTGGATAGCTTCTGCCTTTCACTTGCCACCCTCTGTGTTGTGGCCCTCTTCTGTGAAAGGGACCCAGGCGTCCTCTCCCACCTGCCTCCCAGAGGTGTTACTGAGGGAGGCGTGTTTTCAATCACTGTGAAGGATGCTAAGTACAGAGGATGTATTCGCCATCCTCTGGTGCAGCATGTCCAGATGCGGTGAGCTGGTGCCCAAGGCTCAGATCCTAGGTCCCTTTTCAGGGAAGGACACCGCGTGGCTTTCTCAAGGAGCAGGTGCGGCCAGGAGACCTTTCTCAACAGGACTCATCAAGAGAATGAAACTCAAATGCCTGGAAAGATAGCCATTGTATTAATGTTAGTGTGTTCCCTCTGCAGCTAAAATGGTGCTGCGTGCATGTGTGCATGAGAGGTTGCTTCAGTCGTGTGCAACTCTTTAAACCCCATGGACTGTAGCCCACCAGGCTCCTCTGTCCGTGGAATTCTCCAGGCAAGAATACTGGAGTGGGTACCCATTCTGTTCTCCAGGTGATCTTTCAACCCCGGGATCGAACCTGCATCTCTTTCGGCTCCTGCGTTGACAGTTAGATTCCCACCTGGGAAGCCCCTAAAGTGGTGGTGGTGGTGCTGCTGCTGCTAAGTTGCTTCAGTCATGTCTGACTCTGTGTGACCCCATGGACGGCAGCCCGCCAGGTTCCACCGTCCCTGGGATTCTCCAGGCAAGAATACTGGAGTGGGTTGCCATTTCCTTCTCCAATGCATGAAAGTGAAAAGTCAAAGTGAAATTGTTCAGTCATATCCGACTCTTTGCAACTCCATGGACTGCAGCCTACCAGGCTCCTCCATCCATGGGATTTTCCAGGCAAGAGTACTGGAGTGGGGTGCCATTGCCTTCTCTGAAAGTGGTGCTAGGTATGTGTTATACTTAGGAGAAGAGAAGAAACAGTTACTTGTATTGTTTTCTGGATGCCCTGGTCCAAAAGAGGAACCCCAGTTGAGAAAGGCTGAATGAGGCTGTGTTAGTTTCCTATGGCTAGTGTGCAAATCACTACAAACTTTAGTGACTTAAAACAACACAGATGTATTACAGCTTTGGAGGCCAGAAGTCTAAACCGAGTCTTGCTGGGCTCAGAGGTCAAGGTGTGGGCAATGCTGGCTCTTTCTGGATGTTCTCAGAGAGATCTGTTTCCTGACTTTTCCAGCTTCCAGAGGCAGGCTGCCTGCAGCCCTTGGCTTGTGGCTCCTCCTCTGCATCACTCGACCTCTTGCTTCTGTCACCATATCCATTACAACTGAATCTGTTCCTCCCACCTCTCTTATCAGGTTACATCAGTTTTCCTGATGGCTCAGTAGTTAAAGAACTTGCCTGCAGTATAGGAGACACAGGAGATGCAGGTTTCATCCCTGGGTTAGGAAGATCTCCTAGAGGAGGGCATGGAAATCCACTCCAGTTTTCTTGTCTGGAGAATCCCATGGACAGAGAAGCCTGGCTGGCCACAGTCCATAGGCTCTCCAAGAATTGGACACAACTGAATGAGCACTTGCACACACACACGTGGTTACATCGTGATCATGAAGGTTGCTCAGTCCTGTCCAACTCTTTGCAACACCATGGACTGTAGTCCATGGACTTCTCCAGGCCAGAATATTGGAGTGAGTAGCCATTCCCTTCTCCAGAAGATCTTCCAAACCCACGGATCAAACCCAGGTCTCCCATATTACAGGTGGATTCTTTACCAGCTGAACCACCAGGGAAGCCCAATTGGTTACATCAGGCCCACCCAGATAATTCAGGATAATCTCCCATCTCAGCATCTTTTAACTTAATCACATCTGCAAGGCCCCTTTCACCATGTAAGGTGACATATTCCAGGAGATGGACATCATTCAGTTCAGTTCAGTTCAGTCGCTCAGTTGTGTCTGACTCTTGGCGACCCCATGAACCACAGCATGCCAGGCCTCCCTGTCCATCACCAACTCCTGGAGTCCACCCAAACCCATGTCCATTGAGTCGGTGATGCCATCCAACCGTCTCATCCTCTGTCATCCCCTTCTCCTCCTGCCCTCAATTTTTCCCAGCATCAGGGTCTTTTCAAATGAGTCAATTCTTCACATCAGGTGGCCAAAGTTTTGGAGTTTATGCTTCAGCATCAGTCCTTCCAATGAATATTCAGGACTGATTTCCTTTAGGACGGACTGGTTGGATCTCCTTGCAGTCCAAGGGACTCTCAAGAGTCTTCTCCACCACCCAAAAGCATTAATTCTTCGGCACTTTAAAGTCCAACTGTCTTTCTTTAAAGTCCAACTGTCACATCCATACATGACCACTGGAAAAACCGTAGCCTTGACTAGATGGACCTTTGTTGACAAAGTAATGTCTCTGCTTTTCAATATGCCATCTAGGTTGGTCATAACTTTCCTTCCAAGGAGTAAGTGTCTTTTAATTTCATGGCTGCACTCACCATCTGCAGTGATTTTGGAGCCCCCCAAAATAAAGTCAGCCACTGTTTCCACTGTTTCCCCATCTATTTGGCATGAAGTGATGGGACCGGATGCCATGATCTTGGTTTTCTGAATGTTGAGCTTTAAGCCAACTTTTTAACTCTCCTCTTTCACTTTTCGTCAAGAGGCTCTTTAGTTCTTCTTCACCTTCTGCCATAAAGGTGGTGTCGTCTGCATATCTGAGGTTATTGATATTTCTTCCGGTAACCTTGATTCCAGCTTGTGCTTCATCCAGACCAGCGTTTCTCATGATGAACTCTGCATATAAGTTAAATAAGCAGGATGATAATATACAGCCTTGATGTACTCCTTTTCCTATTTGGAACCAGTCTTTTGTTCCCTGTCCAGTTCTAACTGTTGCTTCCTGACCTGCATACAGGTTTCTCAAGAGGCAGGTCAGGTGGTCTGGTATTCCCATCTCTTTCAGAATTTTCCACAGTTTATTGTAATCCACACAGTCAAAGGCTTTGGCATAGTCAATAAAGCAGAAATAGATGTTTTTCTGGAACTCTCTTGCTTTTTCCATGATCCAGCGGATGTTGGCAATTTGATCTCTGGTTCCTCTGCCTTTTCTAAAACCAGCTTTAACATCTGGAAGTTCACAGTTCACGTATTGCTGTAGCCTGGCTTGGAGAATTTTAAGCATTACTTTACTAGCGTGTACCTCTTTGGGGGTTCATTATTTTGCCAACAGTTGAGGCCATCTGGGTGTGGATTGGAAAAGAATTTCCAAACACAGAACGTTTCAAAAGGGAGGGGGTTTATTAAGAACAAAGAGCAAAGATAAAGTGGGCACCATAATGCAGCGGGCCGACCTCCTGACAGACCACGGAAAGCCGACAGTTTTTGTGGTTAATAACCAGTTTGTATAGCCTTAAGACAAAGAAAAGTCCTGCTGGAAGATTGGTGCTAGGTGATTGGTGGGGCGCTATAGGGTGTTTACTGGAGTGGGCATCTTTGCCTAACTGGGAGTCAGGAACTGGTTAGTGATGACCAAGGGCCTTTTGACAAGGTTACAAAGGGGCTCAGTCAGCTTCAGAGGTGACCTTAATTCTGGGCTCTGCTTCTGTGGCCTTGATGCAAAGCCTCACACCTGTGGCCTTGGGAGCAGGACTCCACACCAACCACAGGGACCAAAGTCAAAATTGGAGCCGAGTAGTCCTCTTTTTCCGGAGAAGGCAATGGCACCCCACTCCAGTACTCTTGCCTGGAAAATCCCATGGATGGAGGAGCCTGGTGGGCTGCAGTCCATGGGGTCGCTAAGAGTCGGACACGACTGAGCGACTTCACTTTCACTTTTTCGCTTTCATGCGTTGGAGAAGGAAATGGCAACCCACTCCAGTTTTCTTGCCTGGAGAATCCCAGGGGCAGGAGAGCCTGGTGGGCTGACGTCTATGGGGTCACGCGGAGTTGGACACGACTGAAGTGACTTAGCAGCAGCAGCAGCAGTCCTCTTTTTCAGGAAAAGGTCAGCTTTCCTGTCCTAACTCTCTGTGGGAGAAATCTGTGCCTCGGTCTCACTCTGCATAAATTAGAACCGTCTTTCATCCTGTTTATGTTTATAAAGTGCTTTGGTATTATCAAGTAAAAGGTGCTTAGTATGGAATGGCTATTACAATATCCTACTATGACTTCGTATAAATTATGCTTACGTTAATCAATGAAGCTGCACCGAGATGCAACGTTTCTTAAGTCCCGTGGGAAAGAGATTAGGGGGCGTCTATTAAAGTCTGAAGTTAAACCTCACTAAATGATTCTTAATAGTGATTTACTTTGACTTCATTAGCGTGGAGTATGTGAATGCTCCTTGAGAATACTGTATAGCCCGTACTCCTCCTGTCTTCGGCATCACTGAAATGGAATGGGAGGTAAACAGCAACAATAGTGTAAGACAAAGGACTCACGGGTACAGGGTTTTCCTCCATGGATTTGCTATAGACTTTTCTCTCTTGGGCCCCGTGTCTGGTTGAGTCTCTGGCTGGGCAGGGGGTACAGGGAGTGGGTATAAAGTGTGTGGCAGTGAACGTGGGGTTGTGGGCTCAGAGATGAGTTTGTGTGTCCAAGTAAAGCAGAGCGTGTACTGTGATTGTATTGGACACGACTTCAGCTCATGTAGGTCAGGTGTCCCCAGCCTCCCAGCCATGGACCTGCTAGGGACTGGGCTACACAGCAGGAGGTGAGCCGTGGGTGAGCGAGCGAAGCTTCAGCTGTACTGACAGCCACTCCCCATCACTCCCCTTAGCACCTGAGCACCACCTCCTGTCAGGTCAGGGGTGGCATTAGATTCTCATGGGAGTGGGAGCCCTACTGTGAACTGTACATGCACAGGATCTAGGTTTCATGCTTCTTATGAGAATCATCCCCGAACCATCCCCCTATGCCCTGGGTCCGTGGAAAAGTTTTCTGCCACAAAACTGGCCCCGGGTGCCAAAAAGGATGGGGACCACAGATGTAGGTCTTAAGGTTCCATTAGTGTGCTAAAAAGGCTTTATGAAGTCTCCCTCCATTGAAGATGAAAGAAGCCCCTCTCGCTCACCTCACCACCAGATGCCTTAAGACTCCATAGAAGGAGAGCTGAGTTTCAGCTCCCAGAGAATCCCCAGATGGGGCTCTGAGTCTGTGTCCACCTCCTGCTCACCCTAAAAATGCCCTGCAGCTCTGCCCTGGGAGCCCAGGGAGAGACACCATCCGCAATGATAGCATCTTCAAATAGGTTTACACAGCATTCAACCCTGGGAGGGCCTGTGTCCAGGAAAGGTTATGCTGCTGCTAAACTGTCCCAGGGGGAGCATTACAACCTGCCCTGAGCCCGGGGCTCTGGGGAATTAAAGGAGAGACAAGCCCTGAGAATGATTATAATCCCATTATGCAGAGCTCCCCCTATTTATTTCTTCATATGGATGAATTTGTATATATTTGCATTTTGTTCTATCTGATAATATGCATAGAATTCAAATTGAAATGACATGAATAGATTTGAATATTAATGAGGCGTTGAAAGGCTGCCATCACTGGCAGAGTCGCCTGGCAAGGGAGCCTGTGTTGCAGAACTCAGCCATTTCCTTGGGCACGGGCCCCACCATGCACCAGCCCTGGAGCCAAGGGCAGGGGAGGGCTGAGGGCTGGGGTGGAGGGAGAAGCCCCCACAGCTGCCAGCACCAAGCCAGGAGCTCATTTCACAGAGGGAAGGACGATTGTAAACAGCCCCTGACTCCAGCCCCTGACTCTCGCTGGGTTATCCTCAGACATCCAGACAGATGGTTTTAGCAAGGCTGTGAAGGACAGAAAGCTTTCCCACACAAAGGGGAAAAGTGGAATTGCCTTTGCCTCCTAAAACTGGAAGGTGAGGGGCAGAGTTGTGTTGCAAACAGATAGGTCCAGGTAAGAGTAGCTCTTCCTTGGGACCTACCCAGGGCCTGGACTTTCTTCTGACCCAGATCCTGGAGCTCTAGCACATGTAACAGTTCAGTCCAAGTCTCTCAGTCATGTCTGACTCTTTGAGACCCCATGGACTGCAGCACACCAGGCCTCCCTGTCCATCACCAACTCCCAGAGTTTACTCAAATTCACGTCCATTGAAGTGGCGATGCCATCCAACCATTTCATCTTCTGTCATCGCCTTCTCCTCCCGCCTTCAATCTTTCCCAGCATGAGGGTCTTTTCAAATGAGTCAGTTCTTCGCATCAGGTGGCCAAAATATTGGAGTTTCAGCTTCAACATCAGTCCTTCCAATGAATATTCAGGACTGATTTCCTTTAGGATGGACTGGTTGGGAATTCTTGCAGTCCAAGAGATTCTCCAGAGTCTTCTCCAACACCACAGTTCAAAAGCATCAATTCTTTGGCACTCAGCTTTCTTTAAAGTCCAACTCTCACATCCATACATGACCACTGGAAAAGCCATAGCCCTGACTAGACGGATCTTTGTTGACAAAGTAATGTCTCTGCTTTTCAATATGCTATCTAGGTTGGTCATAACTTTCCTTCCAAGGAGTAAGCATCTTTTAATTTTATGGCTGCACTCACCATCTGCAGTGATTTTGGAGCCCAGGAAAAGAAAGTCTGACACTGTTTCCACTGTTTCCCCATCTATTTCCCATGAAGTGATGGAACCAGACTCCATGAACTTAGTTTTCTGAATGTTGAGCTTTAAGCTAACTTTTTCACTCTCCTCTTTCACTTTCATCAAGAGGCTCTTTAGTTCTTCTTTGCTTTCTGCCATAAGGTGCCATCTGCCTATCTGAGGTTATTGATATTTCTCCCAGCAATCTTGATTCCAGCTTGTGCTTCATCCAGACCAGCGTCTCTCATGATGTACTCTGCATATAAGTTAAATAAGCAGGGTGACAATATACAGCCTTGCTGTACTCCTTTTCCTATTTGGAACCAGTCTGTTGTTCCATGTCCACTTCTATCTGTTGCTTTCTGACCTGCATACAGATTTCTTAAAAGGCAGGTCAGGTAGCACGTATAACACCCACTGGTTATTTTCTGTGGGATGATGACATTCTGTCCACGTGTTCTCAGTAGATCTGAGGGCCCTCAGTTCTTCTTGAGGCTCTGGTAGGAAATCACAGCGTGCTAGTCAGTGTAGCCTGGGCCCGGAGCTACACCCTAGAAGAAACAAATAGAAAGGCTTGTGAACATAAGAACACCCACTCTGGTGCTCACTCACCATCATTCTTGTCTTTGTCTAGACATTTGGGTAACAGTTTATCCTACAAGGTGTCCTGTGGTTCCAGGCTTCAGATATTTAAAACTCAGCATCAAAATTTGTAGGCCCATCATTTAAGAGGGGCTTCCTTGGTGGCTCAGTGATAAAGAAACCACCTGCCAATGGACGAGATGCGAGTTCGATCCCTGATCCAGGAAGATCCCCTGAAGAAGTAAGTGCCAACCCACTCCAGTATTCTTCCTGGAAAGTCCCAGGGACAGAGGAGCCTAGCAGGCTACAGTCCATAGAGTCTCGAGTCAGATATGACTTAGCAACTGAACAACAACAACAAAAATCTTGTGAAAACAGCGTTTTTGGCAATTTCAATTGGGTTAATGGTTGACTATTGTATAGACTGCTAAAGATTAATGTTTCTAAGTGATCCCCAAAATATTCGATTTTGTTCTAACTCAGTCTTGCCTGGTTCCAAGTTTAAACCCCTAGCACCTGTTCTAGGGGCTAACTGTGAGAGCAGATAACAATGAAAATATACTTGTGAATTGTTTTGTTTCCTAGTCCATGAAATCTCATATATACCCTATTGTCTCTTCTAATTCAACACCTGAACACTAAAATCATTTAGCCCCCTGTTGTGGTCCTCATCTCAGTGAAGGATCCCCATATATTCCCAGTACCTCGCCCTGAAACCCACGTCATCTCCAGCCTCCTTTTTCTAATCTGCCACAGCTAATCATTTATCTTATTATGACAATTTTTATCTTAACTGTTTCTATCACCCTGCTTATCCGCATCATTTTCTCCCCAAATATTAGAGTATCTTCTTAAGTTCCTCACTTTCTTTCCCAGAGTCATCCTTCAACATCATCATTCTTCACAACTTGTAGCTTCCTAAGATACAAGTCAGATTTACTCTTCCCCATCTCAGCCAAGTCCGCTGGTTACCTTCTGTCTGTAAACTGAACCCTGACACCCCTACCTGGTATCTGAGTCTGTGCCATCCCTCCACACTGAAAATGCGCTTCAGTCTGGAACCAGCTGTCTTTCTAGCATCAACTTCTCTCCATTCCTCCTTGCTCTTCAAGCTTTAGCCAAGAAAGAAAGAAAAAAATAATATTCCCTGGATATAAACATGCCCTCATGTCCTTGCATATGCAATTCCCTCAGCCTAAATATTCTTTCATCATGTTTTGAAATACGCTTCCTGTTTCAAGACTCAGCTCAAAGCTCACCTCTGCCATGAGGTCATTTCCTGTTTGCAGCTCAGAGACACGCCTTTCTCTGTCCTCCCAGACATGATGTAAATACCCTGTTATATCAAGTGATGTATTCTGCCCAATTTGTTGCTTACTGGATACCTTACCAACTCAATCATGAGTCCCACAAGGAGAGAAACTCTAATGCTTTAAAATTTTTAATATCATCTGATCAACTGTGACTATTAACAAATGTTTAGTGAGTGAGTAAATGAAATAAAAGAGTAGAAAAGGTACACTGTTGTCTAGAGCTGGTCCAGTCCTCTGCAGCTTCCTGTTCAGCCCTGGCCCCTATTCAGCACCTGACGTTTGTTGTTAGCTGTTCGGTCCTGTCCAACTCTGTGACCCCGTGGACTGTAGCTCGCCAATCTCTTGTGTCCATGGATTCTTCAGGCAAGAATACTAGAATGGGTTGCCATTTCCTTCTCCAAGAGATCTTCCTGACCCAGGGATTAAACCTGGGTCTCCTGCATTGCAGGCTACCACACTAATGTTTATTAAGCATCTACAACACACTCCAGGTACTTCTTGTGATCTCTTTGATTCCCAACAAAACACTAAAACGAAGAGATCCTGGGGACTTCCCTGGTGGTCCAGTGGTTAAGACTTCACCTTTCAATGCAAGGGGTATGAGTTCCATCCCTAGTTGGGGAACTGGGATCCCACATGGCTCGTGGCCAGAAAAGGAAAACATAAAACAGAAGCAATATTGTAACAAATTCAATAAAGACTTTAAAAATGGTCCATGTTAAAGCTCAACATTCAGAAAACTAAGATCATGGCATCTGGTCCATTACTTCTTGGGAAATACATGGGGAAACAGTGGAAACAGTGTCAGACTTTATTTTTGGGGGCTCCAAAATCACTGCAGTTGGTGATTGCAGCAATGAAATTAAAAGATGCTTACTCCTTGGAAGGAAAGTTATGACCAACCTAGATAGCATATTGAAAAGCAGAGATATTACTTTGTCAACAAAGGTCCGTCTAGTCAAGGCTATGGTTTTTCCAGTGGTCATGTATGGATGTGAGAGTTGGACTATAAAGAAAGCTGGGCGCCGAAGAATTGATGCTTTTGAACTGTGGTGTTGGAGAAGACTCTTGAGAGTCCCTTGGACTGCAAGGAGATCCAACCAGTCATCCTAAAGGAGATCAGTCCTGGGTGTTCATTGGAAGGACTGGTGTTGAAGCTGAAACTCCAGTACTTTGGCCACCTGATGCGAAGAACTGACTCATTTGAAAAGACCCTGATGCTGGGAAAGATTGAGGGCAGGAGGAGAAGGGGTGGGCAGAGGATGAGATGGCTGGATGGCATCACTGACTCAATGGACATGGGTTTGGGTGGACTCCAGGAGTTGGTGATGGACAGGGAGGCCTGGCGTGCTGTGGTTCATGGGGTCACAAAGAGTTGGACAGGACTGAACGACTGAACTGAAAAATAATCTTTCATTCCATTTTTCAGGTAAGGAAACTGAGTCTTAATGAGCTTAAGACATTTATCCCGGGTCATAGCTCCTGTGGGTGGGAGTAGTAGCCACTCGGTTGTATCTTTGCAGCTCCATGGGCTGTAGCTGCACCAGGCTCCTCAGTCCATGCAGTTCTCCAGTCAAGAATAGAGGAGTGGGTGGCCATTCTCTTCACCAGGGGATCTTCTTCACCCAGGGATCAAACCCGGGTCTCCCACCTTGCAGGCAGATTCTTTACCATCTGAGCCATCAGGGAGGCTGGTGGGTAATAAAGCTGAAGCAAAAGCTTAACCACTCTGCCTCCCCAACCAGTGTTCCTGCCACTACCCCAACGCGGCCTCTCGAGGCAGCAGCCAGAGCAGCCCGACTCTGGCTTCCCCAGTCTCTGGGTCAGGCTTCAGTGCTCTGGGAGAATGAATTTCCCTCAAATCAGTCCTGGATGCAGTTATTATTTTATAGGGATGTTGTAAGTTGATAAGGTAGCTGTTATATGTTAATAGCTATTGTAATGTTGTTCTTAAGGCCTATTACTGGGGCCGGTTTGTATTTTAATGTGTGCAAAGGTGATTACAACTTTAATATGAATGTTAAACAGATTAGCTGATTTATGTGTAAAATAAATAAATAAACGAAACCCATACTCTCATTTCTATTCATTTCTCTCTCCCTCTCTGTCTTCCTCACTCTGTCCAAAAGCAGATGTGGTCTGTGGAGCATTGACAATGGAACAAAAAGAGAGTGTTTTCTGGGTGATAAATAGTGGTTGTAGACGGGCCTTTTGTTCCCAGTGAATTTCGACTGTGTCCCCTTAATAGCTACTCGTCAGAGACTTTATGCTTTTGACAGTGTTTGGGGAGTTTGGTTTTGTTTGTGAATTGTGCGTTCACCATTCTTTCCCTCGATTGTGTTCCCCGCCTCTGGGAAGCCCCTGATGTTTTCTCAGTACACACTGGAAAGTGTGCCAAACCTTTAGAAAGGCAGATATATCCCTATGATGCTGATGTATCCAGGGACAGAGAGCATAGAGGGGAAGACAGATTTGAAAACACGCAACTAAGGTGCAGATAGATGGGGCCCAGGGTGGTCTGCATGGAGCTCTTTCTGTGGGAGCAGTCAGGAAGTATGCTAACCCACTGGGTGGGGAGAGCTCTCAGAGGAAACTTCTTCCACAAAGCAGAGCTCCAAGGATGAGTTGAAGTTAGCCTAAGAAAATAACCCAGGGTTTGGAGGGGGCTTGGAGGAAGGAAAGGGTATTCCATTGTTGTTGTTCAGTTGCTCAGTCGTGTCTGACTCTGCAGCCGCATGAACTGCAGCACGCCAGGCTTCCCTGTCCTCCACTGTCTCCCGGAGTTTGCTCAAACTCATGTCCATTGAGTCGGTGATGCCATCCAACCATCTCATCCTCTATCACCCCCTTCTCCTCCTGTCCTCAATCTTTCCCAGCATCAGGGTCCTTTCCAATGAGTCAGCTCCTCGCATCCAGTGGCCAAAGTATTGGAGCTTCAGCATCAGTCCTTCCAGTGAATATTCAGGTATTTCATGGCAGATGCTAAATCCTCCATGAATGAAGCCAGTTCTGGGAACTGCAGAGTGCTTGGTGTGGCCAGAGCCAAGGGCTTTGAGGCCACTGGTAACACCAGTGTTTTCATGTGTTGTGCCCTGAACCAGAAGTCAGAGAGCTTCCTGGCTCCGAAGTATTAATTTCCATTGGATGGGGGAGGTAATAACCAGTGTATGGTTATCAGATACTTTGCGTTAGGATGTAATTGCAGCAGAGGACAGGCACAAGGAAGAAAGTGTGCAGGTTGGTTATGCAGATTCCACACACGAAGTGGAGGACACCTCACTGACAGTCACTGAAAGTGAAGTTGGAGGGGAAGATGGAGAACACGCCCATCTGAACTGGATTAGTTCAGTTCAATTCTCACATCTGTCTTCCCCTCTATTCTCTGTGCTCCTACTGCTGTGTGAAAATTGTATAAATCTTAATTGTGTTGAACTGGTTCATAGTACTTTTCAGGTCTACTGTATCCTTTGACTTCTCTGTATTATTGGCATTCTATTAATTTTTGAGAGTTTGACATTGAAACTCCAAGTAAAAACCTTAATTTATCCATTTAAATAACTGTAATAGATAATGGAACTATATGTAGCCTTCTTCTGTATTTTCCAAGTCTCCTATAAATGTGTTATCATACTTTCATAATTTAAAAAAATAAGAAAAAGTAAAAAAAAAAAGAACACAACTATCTGAGAGGACGTTAGTTATGACAGAGAAAGAAGTAGGGAGTGGATAGCAAGCCTTCAAAGAAGATATCAGAGAAAAGGACAGGAAAACCCTGAAAGAACCATGAGATTGCCTCCACATGGCACAAAATGATAGATTGCTGCTGCTACTGCTGCTAAGTCACTTCAGTCATGTCCGACTCGGTGCAACCCCATAGACGGCACCCCACCAGGCTATCTCGTCCATGGGATTCTCCAGGCAAGAACACTGGAGTGGGTTGCCACTTCCTTCTCCAATGCATAAAAAGTGAAAAGTGAAAATGAAGTCGCTCAGTCGTGTCCGACTCTTAGCGACCCCATGGACTGCAGCCCACCAGGCCCCTCCGTCCATGGGATTCTCCAGGCAAGAGTACTGGAGTGGGGTGCCATTGCCTTCTCCAAATGATAGATTAAGGAAGCCTTAAAATCTAACACCCCAACATATTGACAGATATCCTCTGGACTTGACATCACGGGCTTGCTAGGGGGCACCTTGGAGTGGACCATGGTGAGGTGAAGATGGCAGTACTGGGCATCAAGGAATCATTGCCATGTGAGAATGCATGCTTCAGGAGGTGGGAAGCGTGATAGGCAGAGTCTGAACGAGGGTACAGACAAAAGAAGCAGAGGCGATTGCTCTATGTAGCATACAGGATATGCATGCGCTTTCCTGGTACCAAGTACAAACTGGCACAGAAATAAGTTACTGCCATGATGGGGACCTTCAACTCTCTGGACATTAGCTGGAAGGCCAGTCAGGCAAAAGCAGAATTCTTAACATCTTTTTTTTTTTTTTTTTTTTGACTAACATATAGTTGATTTACAATGTTGTGCTGATTTCTTCTGTACAGCAAAGTGACTCAGTTATGTTCATATATACATTCTTTTTTAATATTCTTTTCCATTATTCTTTATCCCATTAGGTTGGATATAGTTCTCTGTGCTATACAATAGGACCCTGTTTTTTTTTTAATCCATTTTGAATGCAATAATTTGCATCTACTAACCCCAAACTCCCAATCTGGCCCTCTCCTTCCCCTATGCTTTGGCATCCGCAAGTCTGTTCTGTAGGTCTGTGAATCTGGTTTTTTTTTTTTTTTTTTAGATAGGTTCATTTTTGTCATATTTTGGATTCCACATATAAGTGATATCATATGGTATTTGCTTTCTCTTTCTGACTTCACTTAGTATGATAATCTCTAGTTGCATCCATCTTAACATCTTTTTAATTGCCTTATAGGCAGCTGGACTTTGTAGAATGCTGAGAAAAAAAAATCAATGAGGGACTGTGCCACTTGGGGCTCAAGTCTAAATAATTTTCTCTTTTTCAACAAGTATTTATTGAAAACCCAATACGTGCCAGCATTGTGCCAATAAGATGTACACTTCTTGATGACTTAGGCATGCGCTAGGCACTCAGTAAAGGCATGTTGAAAGAATGCAGGGATGAATGAATGAATGAAGGGATGTATTGGAAACCTTGAAGGAAAATGAATGCTAGTCTTCAGAATTAAAATAAAAACAGGACACCGGGCATGACCAGACGCCTGTCCTAGGCTGTAGGCCTATCGCTGAAATCCACAGAAAAAAAAAAAAAAAAGAAGGGTAAACAAAAGGAAAGGTGGTTCCAGAAAGCTGGGAGCTTCAGAAAACAGAACGTACTTTGACAATCCAATATAAATCATACTGATAAATCACCGGGCGGCTTCTAAAGAAGCCAACATGGCCACCCAGACAGCTCTCTAGGGACCTCAGGCTGTAACAAGATGCACAGAAAGGATGGAAGGTGGGTACCCAGCACAGGGTGAGTTCAAAGAGGAGGAGGGGCCAGGCAACATCAAGACCAGGATTGAGCTAAATTTGCAGAAAAAGAGAAAGGAAATCATGAGAAATGATAATATGGAGATTTCCGGTGCTGCTTGAGAAAGGAACACAATGTTCATCAGTTATGGAGAACTTCTTCTTGGCTTCTCTTTGGTTCTGTCTTTTCCGGTACGCTTTCCATATTTGAGGGGAAATGCGCTTGGCTGAGAAGGAGCTGAAACCTGAGCGAGGTGCAGAGATGGTAAGAGTCTGTATAAGGCTGAGAGTCCCAGAATTCAAAGGTTCAGTGCCAGCCCTGTCACTTCATAAACTTTTGCCAATACTAACCTCTCCTGGTTCAGCTTGCTGCTGCTGCTGCTAAGTCGCTTCAGTCATGTCCGACTCTGTGCAACCCCATAGATGGCAGCCCACCAGGCTCCTCCGTCCATGGGATTTTCCAGGCAAGAGTACTGGCGTGGGGTGCCCTTGCCTCCTGGTTCAGCTTACCCTTCTGTAATCAGCTTGAGCTAGCTAGAGTACAGATGTCATAGATTTGTTGTATAGATTAAAGATGTGATGCAAATAACAAGTCTCACATGTTAAAAGAGTCAATAAATGTCAGCTATCGTGATGAAGATGATAATGACGATGACTACGCATTTGAACAAATATGACCTAAAAATGAAAGTCGCTCAGCCATGTCCGACTCTTTTTGTGACCCCGTGGACTATACAGTCCATGGAATTCTGCAGGCCAGAACAATGGAGTGGGTAGCCTTTCCCTTCTCCAGGGACTCTTCCCAACCCAGGGATTGAACTTAGGTCTCCCGCATTGCAGGCAGATTCTTTACCAGCTGAACCACAAGGGAAGCAACAAAATTAACTTCCCAGGATATTGAAACAATTTGAGGATAAGATCCTGGAACCATTCTGGGTGAACAATAGTCAAGAAATAATGGAAAATATGAGAGTCTTGGAAAGTATCATTTTTTTTAGAGTGGAGGAGTAGATGGCAGTAGATTCTAGAAACAGCAAACACGTGGGTTTCATAGAGATGTCTTATGGGGGAAAAATCTGCAGGAGGTAAATTTGATGGTTCATAACAATGGCACCCCACCCCAGTACTTTTGCCTGGAAAATCCCATGGACGGAAGATCCTGGTAGGCTCCAGTCCATGGGGTCGCTAAGAGTCGGACACGACTGAGTGACTTCACTTTCACTTTTCACTTTCATGCATTGGAGAAGGAAATGGCAACCCACTCCAGTGTTCTTGCCTGGAGAATCCCAGGGACGGGGGAGCATGCTGAGCTTCCGTCTATGGGGTCGCACAGAGTCGGACACGACTGAAGCGACTTAGCAGCAGTAGCAGCAGCAAACACTTAGAAGGGCTTCCTAGGTGGCGCTAGTGGTAAAGAACCTGTCTGCTGGTGCAAGAGATGTAAGAGACACGAGTTTGATCCTTGGGTTGGGAAGATCCCCTGGAGAAGGGAACGGTTACCCACTCCAGTATTCTTGCTTGGAGAATCTCATGGACAGAAGAGCCTGGCGGGTTACAGTCCATGGAGTCACAAGAGTCAGACATGACTGAAGCGACTTAGCATGCATGCAAACACCAGGAAATTCATCTGTGGTCACTAGCAGCCACCTTGGGCTTGCTCAGAGCAATTCATACTAACATCTCCTTGAAGAAAAAAACAATTGACATTTTAATTTCATGATCTGTCTCTCCTTTGTGATGCTGCATTATTCACAAATTTGATAAACAGATCTTCCTCTGTCTTAATTCCAGAGTCTTAATTGAAAAGGTTTGTTTATTGAAATCTCAGTATGAGGTAACAGTGTGACATGATTACAAAGAATGGACTTTTCCGCTTCCTCGGTAGAAAGGGCTGTGGTTGTATTGCACAGGGGACCGTGGCAGCCCCACTGCCCCACTCTCTGCTGATGTGACCTCACCTGGGAGGAGTGTGCTCTGCCCTGAGAGTCACATCTTAGCCAGGGCACCTGCAGAAGGCTGAGAGGGCCAGGGTGGGCATGAGCCTGGAGATGGTGTCATCCGAGGAAGGGTGGAGGACTTTGTGCATTATTGAGGCAAGACAGGCAAGACTTGCAGGCTTTCTCCAGCTTTCCCATGCATCAAAATCACCTGGGGTGCTTGTTTAAATTGCGGATTCCAGTGAATCCAATCCATAGATTCGTAGAGATTCCGATTCATTAATCCCAGGAGGAGCCCGGGAAATTACAATCAAACAAACATTCCAGGTGGTTCTCATTGCAGCGGCCATATTTTAAGCAACAGTGACTTAGAAGAACAAAATAATTGTCTTCAGAAATAAAAGTTCGCCTCTCCCACATGGCTGAGAGGACATAACCCGAAGGGACAAGTCCTCGGCAGTCTTGCCAGTCCTTGGAGGGTGGAGGCCCTGGCTACTTGTTCCTGTGTCTTTCCTTTCAAATATGGTGTCCAGCACACAGTAGGAGGGCAGCAAATATTCCTTTAATGAAATTACAGAAGATCGGAGAAATAACTTGGCAAGTAAGAAAGCTTCTGCAAAAAGAAGCAGGTGGCCTTGTTAGGCAGCCAGCCTGCTGTCAACAGCCATCTCTATGGGGAAACTAGAGAATAACGTGTAAGAAGTGGTGTCATAAAAGAGATTGTCGTGGGAGAGGGGTTCAAGTAAGGTGACCTCCAGCATATTTCACATTCTTAAAATCCAGTTAAAGAAATAAATATTTTTAAGTTTTTTTGGCCACACCATGTAGCATGGGGGATCTTAGTTTCCCTACCAGGGATCAAACCCATGCCCCTGTGTTGGAAGTGTGGAGTCTTAACCACTGGATCACTGAAATTATTTGCCAACAGTCCAGAGATGACAGAGTCAGAAAGATAGATAATGATGAGCAAACACTGGAAATGTGAAGAGTTGAGCAAGACTCAAGAAGCACTCAGCATAAAGCACTGAATGTCTTAGTTGTGCAATGGGCACCTGCAGCATTTTACATTGGGTCTGACTTAACTGTACCCGCAAACGTTCACTGGGCGCTGACTGTACGCAGACTGGAAGCAGAGTCAGAGCCGGTCTCTGCCCTCCAGGAACCTAAAAGGCAATGGAAGGGATTGTGAATCCTGCTTCTGTACTCTGAATCACAGAACATGAACCTGCCTCTTCTCATAAGCAGAGAAAACATTATGAGTCAGAACATTACCTGACTCATAAATCACTGGGTCCCCAGCACTTAGCATGTACCTGGCATGTGGGCAGGGTCAATAAATATTTGTTGAATGAATCAATGAGCAATAGACACTAATATTTATTGAATCTCTTTTTGCCAGACGGTATGTTATCAATACATACTTTATATAAGTCATTACTCTTAATTCTTCCAAACTCCATAAAAGGCATTAACCTTGTTTTAAAAATGTCAAAATGGAAGCACTGTTGAGTTACTTGCCAAGGTCATGAAGGCTGTGTTTGAGATATGTGCTTCCTAAACTCAGGACATTTCTACTACACCGTATGAGTCTAGAGAACTCAGTTTTGGTAAGTGGATTGAGATTCTGAGAGGTACAAGGTCTTGGTCAGGGTCACCCTCATGAATTGGAGCAGAACTGGGTCCAGACCTAAGGCTGGAACACTGGTTTCAGCTGCCGCCGGGGCTCTTTGTCTCACAGCAGCAGCTGACCTTGCTCCATCACAGCCTTGTTTCCATTGATTCCTACAGGCCCCTGGCCTCCACACCGGGGGTGTGTGCCGTAGCCAGTTCCGCCACTGACCAAGGGGGCCCTTGAGGTGGTCTCAACATTGGGTGGGTCAGTTTGAACTTGGCATTGTGGGTGGGGCAGGCAGTTGTGAGATGCAGAGGTCCTAAGAAGACTCCCCCACCATAAAATGAACAGATTTTCATGCCAGCGGACTGCTGGCCTGGGATTCAGAAGCCTGTGACTAACATACACATGCAGATTGGCCTCAGGACTCAATTTCTGCCTCTTCGTTTTTCAAAACTCAGAGTTGGCATGAAATAAGTTATGTGCTAAATTGTCCTCCAGTCTCTATGGGTTCAGCTCTGCCCTTCGTTATACAAATCTAATTCCCATTGACTTTGGCCAGCATCCCACTTGAGTGAAAGAGAGGGTAGATTTAAGGCTATCGACTCAATCAGAGCAGAATATTGTTCCTTCTTCTCTGTCACTTTTCATGTGGATGATGGGGGAAATGAACACGGGGCTTTTTTTCCCCCACTCCCGAGTGGTTGTTTCAGCTAACTGTACCTCACATTTTCCAAGGCAAGAGAAGAGGACTAGGGAAGGAAAAGGTGTGTATGGTGTGTGTGTGTGTGCACATGTGACACCCCTGCACGCACATGGGGCCTTAATGGAAATCCATGCCAGCCTTCTGGCTGGTATCAATAGAAGAGAATATTGGGCAGGTCACAAACTGCAGGAGAGCTAAGGACCAGGCTCTGAGGTGGTCTAAATGCATGTGGACTAAGTTGCTTTGGTCGTGATTGACTCTTTGCAACCCCATCAACTGTTGCCCACCAGGCTCCACTGTCTGTGGGATTTTCCAGGCAAGAATACTGGAGTGAGTTGCCATGCCCTCCTTCAGGGGATCTTCCTGGCTCAGGGATGGAACTTGTGTCCCTTGGGTCTCCAGCATTGGCAAACAGGTTCTTCACCACTAGCGCCACCTGGGTGAGGTAGTCCACATGATACCCCAAACCATCGTCAGAACTCCGGCTGTTGACAGCAAATATGTAGACCCCCACATCCATCTGGCCACAGCTGCCAGTCCTATTGGAAAAGATGCTCCGCTTAACCTCCTTCTCAGCATCATTAATTCTCAGGCTGAGTCTGGGAAGTGGATCATGTTAGCAGATGCTGGGCCTGCACTCTAGCTGCAAGGGAAGCTGGGAAAACCAGGATCTGGATTTTTGCAACTTCTACCTGGAGCTGGAAGGAGAGTCTTTCCTACTAAGCCTCATCGATACTGAATTTCTCTCAATGTAGGAAGGGTTGCTCCTGCTGAGCAGCCAAGAGGAAGAACACATCCACCCAAGGCAGGTCTGGTGTGATTTTCCCTCTTCATTCAGGAAACACAGCACGTGAAGGAATGTAGGTATTCAGTCGCTAAGTCGTGTCCGTCTCTGAGACCCCATGGACTGTAGCCCGCCAGGCTCCTCGTCCATGGAATTTCCCAGGCGAGAATACTGGAGTGGGTTGCCATTCCCATCTCCAGGATGTTCCTGACCCAGAGAAGGAAGCCACATCTCCTGCAGTGAAGGTGGATTCTTTAGCCCTGAGCCACCAGGGAAAAGCCTGTGTGAAGGAATATATCTGTATAACCCTGTGCTCTCTCTCCCAGGCCTTTCCTGTACAATCACAAGGTCTAGGAAATGTGTACATGGTGATTATACTCTGTGACATTTTCTAGTAAAACAGGTCCTGAGGTGTCATCCCCTCTAACTCATCCGGTATTCTCAACTTTCCAAATAAGAGAAACCAGATGAGCTTTAGTGTCGCTTTGCAGCAGTGGGTTTATCATCATACATCAGAGAAGGGGCTGTATAAATTCTCTGCCATGAAACTGTCTCTCTAAGACTGATTGAATTTTCAGATACTGCTCTTACCTCGTCAGATTCCATTGCTGGTCATCTTGTCTATACAGTGGACTGGGCCCAAGGCCCACAGAACCTGTGTGTTAGGAAAAATCACTGCAAATGAATCATTGCAGTGATTTGAAATGAATAACAAGAGTCCCCTGCCTCTTTATCTCTAGGCCTTACAGGATGGACCACGGGAAAGATACAGAAGCCCTGCCTCGGTGCTCTTTGCTAATTTAGATTAGACATTGATTTATGATGAGTGCTTTCCATTCTAACACGTTAGGTTGATCTCCAAGCAAAGAATTACAGAGATTTTTTTTTTCTACCTCCATGGTTCCTTTCAGAGCTCTTTCTACAGTAACTCCCTCTCCTAGGCTTGCTGAGTTAAGGTAATGTGGTCCTATTTTTATGGGTGCAAAAAAGAAAGAATCTCAATGACGTGCTGAAGGCCAGATGACAGGATAAGGAGGCAGCACCCAGAACAGAACATTAAAAGCCTGTCCGGCTTCCAGTGGCTTTCTATCTCATGTTCACATCCAGCTGTTATCTCTTGAAAATTTTTAAACAGTCGGTAATGATTGCAGTCTTTTCATTAGAGATCATTATTCTCAGGTCAGAGCTGGGAAAACTGGGCACTTGGAATTGCCTCTGCATCCCCTAGTCATTCAAGAATCAGAGGTGGACATTGATGGGTTTTTACTAACGATTTAACCTCCAGATCATTGCACTTTTCATGGTGTTTATTCAGTTCTGTTTCTAGAGTTTGTGTCACCAGAACTGTGGATAATACATTCTGCTCATAAATAATCAAAACCCACCTAAATAAGAATCTGCTTCTTTGAGGAAGATGACAATAAAGAGATACCTAGGAAGGTGAAAACTGTTATGTTGAGGGGATAAACAATAGATTAAAGGAAAACTGAAAAACACTATTTGTTTAATATTTTAACTCTTAAAACTACCCGAGCCCTTTTGCAGCCACTGCAAGTGAGGGAGGTGCTGGAGGCTGGAATCCAAGCTAGAGGTCACAGCTGCACCTCAGTGTCTGTCTGTCCCTCCACTGCTGTGTGGACAGATGTCTGGTAGATACTCATCAGATACTAATGTGAGGGTGTTTCTTCACTTCCTTGTGAGCGTGCTAAGTCACTTCAGTCATGTCCGATTCATGATAACTCCATGGACTGTAACTCTCCAGGCTCCTCTGTCCATGGGATTCTCCAGGCAAGAATACTGGAGTGGGTTGCCATGCCCTCCTCCAGGGGATCTTCCTAACCCAGAGATCGAACCCATGTCTCATGTCTCCTGCATTGGCAGGCAGGTTCTTTACCATTAGCGTCACCTGGGAAGCCTCTTGACTTCCTTAACAGCAATACTTTATCATAACAGCAATACTTTATCATAACAGCAATACTTTATCATAACAGCAATACTTTATTATAACAGCAATACTTTGTGATAACAGCAATAGCTAGCCTTTGTGATCCGTCATGTGTGTGCTCGGTCATGTCTGACTCTTTGTGACTCCGTGGACTGTAGCCCACTAGGCTCCTCTGTCCAAGGGATTCTCCAGCCGAGAATACTAGAGTGGGTTGCTGTGCCCTTCTCACTTCCTTAGGTGTGAGCCTATTTGGAGTTCACCAAACACCCTCTTCATAGAAACAATGTTCTAAATTAGACTGGATCCCTTGGCCCAGCGGTCCCCACACTTTTTGGCACCAGGGACTGGTTTCATGGAAGGTAATTTTTCCAGGGCTGGGGTGAGGCAGGGATGGTTTGGGAATAATTAAATCTCATTACATTTATCGTGCACTTTATTTCTATTGGTATTACATCAGCTCCACCACAGATCTGCTACTGCTAAGTCACTTCAGTCATGTCCAACTCTGTGCAACCCCATAGACGGCAGCCCACCAGGCTCCCCCATCCCTGGGATTCTCTAGGCAAGAACACTGGAGTGGGTTGCCATTTCCTTCTCCAATGCATGAAAGTGAAAAGGGAAAGTGAAGTCGTTCAGTCGTGCCCCACTCTTAGCAACCCCATGGACTGCAGCCTACCAGACTCCTCCGTCCATGGGATTTTCCAGGCAAGAGTACTGGAGTGGGGTGCCATCGCCTTCTCCACCACCACAGATCATCAGGCATTAAATCCTGGAAGTTGGGGACCCCTGCCTTAGCCCATCCACAGAATTTTGTTTAACTTGGAACATGGTTGAAATACTATGTGGTGGTGGTGGTTTAGTCCTTAAGTCGTGTCCAACTCTTTGTGACCCCATGGACTGTAGCCCAAAGGCTCCTCTGTCCACAGAATTTCCTAGGTGGGTTGCCATTTCCTCCACTGAAATACTATATGTTTACAATTTTACATATAACAGAAAACACCCATGTCATCATATCAATAAACTCCTTAGCAGTTCAGAACTTAAAGCTTTAAAAAGGTAAAATTAAAACTATTCTGTAATTTGGTATTTAATAAAAATCAGATTTCTTTAGAGGACAATATATTGATGCAAATCATGGCTCTTCTGGACCCTGGAAGGTTGTCACGGTTTGAAAGTTTGATGGTACAGGTTTCTTTTTGTCTAATTTAGCTCTAAAGTTATGGATTTCTATTTAATTGATACAGCTGTATGACTTAGATTTATACTCATCTATGGATAATAACAGTGACCCTGGACCAGTGCCAGGGCTAGGAGCACCAATCCCTATGCAGTCAAAAATCCACCTGTACCTCTGCAGGTGGCCTTCTGTATCCTGATTCCCTTCTGTATCCCAGCTTTTGCATCTGTGGGCTCAGCCAGCCGCGATAGCGCAGTACTGTAGTACTATTTAATGAAAAAAAAAAAATCCATGTATAAGTTGACCTGCGCAGTTCAAACCCATGTTGTTCCAGGGTCGACTGTAATTAGAATGATGTTTAATAAGGAGATTGTGAAAGACTAGAAGAAAGGGAAGAAAAGAAAAGGATGGGATTTCCTAGAAAACTCAAATTAAAAAAAAAATTAAAGGAGCCAAAGAGAATTGTGTACAAACATGGAAAGCAGTGTGCCTGAAGTAGAATGAACTGAGTTCTGAAGAGGAAAAAACGGAAAGGAGAATTTTTCAAATGCATAATATCCCTAAGGGCAAAAGGGTGATTGTAGGGAAGGTCGCAGTTCCCTATGTAACCTCTAGGTGGCAGTGTCAACCCTGAGCAGTTTGGCTGTTCTGTGATTTGGGGAAAAGAAAGCTAGCTTCAGCCAGATTTTCTTTTGTATGGTGTTGTCTGAACTCAGGTAGAGTCTTACATTAATTAAGCACATTAACATATTAGCAAAACTGATTCCCCTTATTGGTTTTGCTGGAATGAAATACAACCCTTCAAAACCATTTTCTTGGGACTTGCCTGGTGGCCCAGTGGCTAAGACTCTGAACTCCCAAGGCGGGGGACCTGGTTTCAGTGGTCAGGGAACTAGACGCCACATGTTGCAGCTAATCATTCTCATGCTGCAACTAAAGATCCTGCATGCCACAACTAGGACCAGGCACAGCCAAAAAACAAAACAGTAGACCTAAAAAAAAAAATTGTGTACTAGGACCCCAGCACTTGGCTGTTCCCAGGGAGTCAATAGTAGGGAGAAGCTAGAAGAGTAAAAAAAAGCATGGAAAAGCTCTCCTAGTGCCTCTTTCCTCCACTCAACAAGAGAATCCTGGAAAGAACCTATCTCCAGCTTAGACAAGACCCACAAAAGCCATATTCCAGGTTGGCACATCATCTCTGAGTTACTCAAAGTGGGCTTGTGCCATCTTGAAGAGTATCAAGGCCACCACCAGGGTTCACTGGAGGCTCTTTGATGGCTACTTGCTCTTCCCTCAGTTCACTTGGGTAGAATCTATGTGCTTGTGCTTAGTTGCCAGTCACGTCCAACTCTTTTTGACGCCATGGACGGCAGCCCGCCAGGCTCCCCTGTCCATGGGATTCTCCAGGCAAGAATACTGGAGTGGATAGCCATTCCCTTCTCCAGGGGATCTTCCCAACCCAGGGATCGAACCCAGGTCTCCTGCATTGCAAGTAGATTCTTTACCATCTGAGCCACCAGGGAAACCCAGAATCTGTCTATGGGGAGGACATTTCCTATATCCTAATGTGGGGTTGCATGCATGATCTCAGACACACCAAGCTCCATTATCACCCTGCCCACAGCTCCACAACCCTAACAGGATGCTCTGACTGCCTCTGCCCTGGTTCACACCCACCCCTTCTTACAGGCTTTGCATGGATATCATCTCCGGAGCTTTCTTTCCCTCTCTTCTGTGAATTACCCTCATCTTAGGACTTGCCACACCACACTGAATGGCCAGTATGTTTTGCCCTGTAGTAATAACCCTCTCTCCCTGGAAGACTGGTGGTTCTAAAGCTAGAAAATCTATCTTCTCTCTCCTTCCCCTGTGCCCATGGGAAGCACTGAGCAACTGTTTATTGACTAAGTGCATAAACCGAGTCCCCCTTGACCACAATAATGTCCACTGGCACTTCTACCCCCAACATGGTTTTCACAGTTAAGTGGCTTCCTTGGCACTTGAGCGCCCTCTTCTGTCCGAACAGAAGCGTGCTATGTTCTGAGCCTGGTCCTCCAGTGAATGGTCACAGAGCAGATTCTCAGACACCTCTGCTCCAAGTGTCTCCCTCCCATCAGAGGTCTGTTCCAAGGATGTGGCAGGGTGTTTCTGTGTCTGGTACGATGCTCAAAAAACACATCTCATCACATCCTGTTAGAGCTGAAGGGACCTTAAAAATCATCAAGCCACACCCACTGTTTTTTACAAATAAGAGAACTGCATCCCAGAGAGGTTCAGTCCCTTTCCTAAGGTCACACAGCAAGCCTGCTGGCAGACTATAGCTGAAAACTCCATCTCATATCCCTACCATTTTCCTGTTGCAAAGTGCTGTTGTGTAGGATTCCTGATCCATGGGCTCCTGAGAGCCTTCTCCTGGAATCATGTGAGCAAAAGTGGTGCAGTCTTATAAATGGGCTAAACAAATATATATGACAGCTTACTCATCACAGAGCAGCTTTCTTTAGGAGGAGCTTAGCGTATTTAATAAGGTGCTTGTAAACAGGAGCAATTTGGATACTTTCTCCAGCTCACTGTTAGCATGTATACGTGCCCCATTTCATCTGTAATCCGCTTTTACAAGGCACTGGTGAGCCTTTGATGGCAGCAATGAATGACCCAGACGGCTTCATCCCAAATGTTCAAACCGAGCTGAAAATTTGGGCGAATCTAAGGTATTCATCTCCATAAAAAAAAATCCAAACACATTGACTCAAATTGCTCTTCTCCATCCAGATACATTAACTTTTTCTTCCTTCTCCCTTTCTTTCTTTTGCATTTCGCCATTTCCATGTTCTGGTTATGGCCCACATCTGGAGCACGGCAGCTGTCCTGTAATGTGCAAGCTGCGGTGTGTAATTTGGAAAACTTGAATACAAATATCTGTTAATTAAAAAAAATACAGAAGCATGTTTGTCAGCTTGTAATTATGTAAAGAAGAACACCAACTCCCAAACTAATTTAAAAAGCAAAATGAAAATAACTTTACCAGTGGCTTTGCAGACTCCAACAACTCCGCACTTAGCCATTATGTTTCTTCCAAGTATCCCAGCTTCCTTTGCCAACATGCACGGAGTTGTCTCTGGGGAAAGCAGGTGGGCCCAGTAGCATACTCAGGAAAGGGATGGGGCTGAACTGACAGGTCACTCGATTCTGTTACTTGCCCCTTATGGTAAGTGGAGGGCGGGGTTTCTCAACCTCAGTGCTGTTGATACGTAGGGCTGGAGTCTCTGTGGTGTTGGGTTGCCCCTTGTATTATAGGATGTTCAGCAGCATCTCCACCTCTGCTCCCTAGAGGCCAATAACACCCACCCATTCCCCAGTGGTGACAGACAAAATGGCCCCAGACTTTGCCAAGTACCCCTGGAGAAGGACCAGTGAAGAAATCGCCCTTGGCTGAAAAGCAGTTGTTTTTCATTTGCTGCTTAATACGAACAGCACAGGACTTGGCCTCAGAAGACTCGTGTTGCTGTGGACACTTCATTCCAATTATATGACCCTGGCTGAATCTCCGGGCTTTTCTCGGCACTGGCTTCCCCATCTCTATGATGATGGGTTTCTGTGAAGGTCAAGTGGGATGTGGAAGGTTTTCAGATGTAGAAAAGGGAATAGTGAAGGCAGTTTTTAAATCATTGTTATTATTATTGTCACGAGATGGCTCCTGAGGTGAAACTTTGGAGGAGGCCAAGGAGTAGCTTTGCGCAGTGGGAAGAGATTCCCTGTGAGGACTTTGGCCTGGTTAACACAGAGCACAGTCTTGACCTTGACCTGTAAGCAGAGAGCTCTCACGCTCTCTGAGGCTGGGGGAGCAGGTTGGACTTGTGGTGTTCTTTGATGTTTCTGTGGGCATCATTGTAAGAGCACTGGGCAAAGAAAATTGCTGAGGAACAGCTGATGAAGCTGGAATAATTTTACAAACACCAGAGGAAGGGCTGAAAGAGGGGCTCCAGGCCCCTCCCCATGCCCTCCCTCCTCCCTGTAACAGGTTGTTGTTGCTCAGTCACTCAGTCGGGTCCAACTCTTTGTAAGACCATGGACTGTAGCACGCCAGGCTTCCCTGTCCTTCACCATCTCCCAGCGTTTGCTCAAACTCATGTCTGATGCGTCGATGATGCCATCCAACCATCTCATCCTCAGTCGCCTCCCTCTCTGGAACAGGTTAAAAGGTCGGTGTTTGAACTACTCAGGCTGCTGTGAGGTTGTGTAAACACCAGGCTTCAGGTCAGAGAATGTCAAAGAACCTTTTCTAATGGTCTTTTAACAGTAGAGAGATTGTCAGCTGTCCGGGTGGATAAGACAGGCAGGGGGATGGATAAGAGAACCACACAAGGGCCTTTACAGCTCAAGAATTCTAGGATTCTGGGTTCAAGCCTAGGCATTCTGGAACCCAAACCCTCCCTTAATTCATGCACAGATTTCTGGGGGAGACAATGATCTAGTAGCAGCTGCCACTCATGAAGGACAGCTCTGTGCAGGAAGACGTGTACTGAGCTGTTGAGGTTTATCATCTCATTTAACCTTATGGACAGGCATTATTCCCATTTCCAAATGGGAAAGCTGAGATGTTTACAGATGAAGTAACATTAAAGGAAGGGCTCCCCTGGTGGTGCAGTGGTAAAGAATCCGCCTGCCAGTGCAGGAGACATGGGTTCGAGCCTAGGATGGGGAAGATTCCCTGAAGGAGGGCATGGAAACCCACTCCAGTCTTCTTGCCTGAAAAACCCTATGGACAGAGGAACCTAGTGGCCTTCGGTCCATGGGTTTGCCAAGAGTAGGACACAACTGAGTAAACAACAGCACATAATTCAAAGCAGGGTTGCGTTCTTTGTGATAGCAAACCCATCAGCATCTCATCCAGGTCGATGAGGAGAAGGGTCCGTGGCAGGCAGCTGGGCTCCATGTTCACAGGCACCTGGGCTAGGAATGCCAAAGGGCTGCTACTCACAGATGGAATGGGTAGGTCCCAACCTAGCTGGGCTCCTCTGCTGAGCACTTGACCCTGCGGCTAAGCTTTGAAGGCCAAGCATTACAGGAGGGTTTAGGAGGATACCGTAATGTTGAAAATAAAAAATAAAATAAAGACAGGAGAGAGAAGCTGACAGCTTGACTAGAGCACACACAATCGATACACCCGAGATAACAATTTCTGCACAACAGTGCCTTGCTTACCCAGACCCCCAGGAGACGCGGCTGCTCTGACAATCGGCAGGAATTCTGACTTGCTACAGATCTTTTCATCTCCTGCCTGCTTTTTCATTTTACCTTATTAAATATTAAACCCTGTAAACACTTTCATTTGCGCCATATTGTCAGTCAAATTACCCTTCTGTAACAGGGAGTGCGTGCTAAGTCGCTTCAGATGTGTCCAACTCTTTGCGACCCCGTGGACTATAGCCCGCCAGGCCCCTCTGTCCTGGGAGAGGGATTCCCCAGATAAGCATACTGGAATGAGTTGCCATACCCTCCTCCAGGGGATCTTCCCGACTCAGGGATCAACCCCAAGTCTCTCGTGTCTCCTGCATTGGCATGCAGGTTTCTTACCACTAGCACTAGCTGGGAAGCCCTTTCAAATTGTATTGGTGTCTCTTCCCCAGGCCATTCCAAAACCCCATGGCAGAATCAAACAAGGATGGACCTGAACTGCTGATAAGACTCCTAAATTTTTTTTTTCAGACCCTGACATCAGCTAACTACGTATATCTATTCAAGTCAAATTGTTTTCTTTCCAAGCAAACAGCATGGATGTGCTGTGAAGACCCCCACCTTCCTTCAAACAGATTTAAAGTCAATTGGAATAACTTTGAAACTTCAGAATTCTAGAAGTGGAGCCCCATCAACTCAAGGACCTGTCTGTGGATTAGACAGAGCAAGTCATGATCTGTCACTTCTATGGCTGTGATTTCTTGGTGCTCTGGAACTGTTCATTATTTCCCAATGTTAAATATATTAAAAAAAAAAACACACACACACAAAAACAAACAAAAAACATAACAAGGCCAACGTGATACATAGGGCAATAATATATTCCAAAGTCAGAAATAAATAAGATTGTGGAATTAGCTGATATTTTGGATTATCCCTTCTCTCCTTTAGCAAAGACAATCAAAACTTTGTAATATTTAAAATTCAAATTTGAGACAATTCAAAAGAAAATTGATTCTATGAATTCAAATGCCCGTTACTTGTGTGTTATTATTTTGTGATATTTCTTAGCACCGGCATCCCAGGCCCCCACTGGGAAAGCCAAGGCATTCCTGAGTATTGGAATCTGATGCTAACTGTTGTGCAAACAGAAAAATGACTCTCTCTTCCCAGTCACCAGTGTAGGCTCCCTGTCCTAAGTATCAGTGTTCAAAAGATAGAAATGATAGAACTTACAATGTGTAAACACCCAAATGCCTCCCTGTAAATAAGCAGTACAGTTGACCAGCCCAAGTGGATTTGTCGACAGTGGGAAAGAAATGAACTGAATTGAAGGAATTTAATCAGATGGACTTAAGATTCTACCAGGAATTTGAAATTAAGACACCATCCTTTACATCTTTACTAGTCTCCCCAGAGTTCCCAACCCACCCTCTTCTCCAATCCGTCTTCTCATTCATGTGCTGCTCTCTCCGTGCCCTAGGTAAAGTGATTTAACCTTTTCCTAGCTCTAATGACCCATCTGTTGGGTTTGGAGAGCAACAGTTAGGTGCATCTGGTAGAATGTGGTCCTCTTTAATGAGCGTTTGGAAAGTGCTTTGAACATGAGTGGCTTCCCTGGTGGCTCAGATGGTGAAAAACCTGCCTACTGTGCAGGAGACCTGGGTTCAATTCCTGGGTCAGGAAGATACCCTGGGGAAGAGAAAGGCAGCCCACTCCCATATTCTTGCCTGGAGAATTCCATGGACAGAGGAGCCTGGTGGGCTAGAGTCCATGGAATCACAAAGAGTTGGGCACAACTGAGCAACTAACACTTTGAACATGAAATGCTCAGTTTTAATATTGCTTTCCAATGTCCTTGACTAATGAGATGACATCTTCATGTCACAGCGAGTTCATTTTGGAACAGAGTCTGCTGAATCCAAATTTCAGTTTGGGGGTCACTGAGAAGATTTATTTTTCTTTGGGGCAAATATTGACCTTCTGAGCCTCCATCAATATTTACCTTTTGGGTCAATAAATCTCAGTGTTGACCTTGATAAAAGTCAACAGTCTCCACAGAAGCTCAGGTCTGCGTCTGTGCTGCCTTAGTTCCAAAGGCTGTCACTTGATTCTGTTTTAATAAATCCCTATTTGCAGGAGTTTATAACACAAGCTGTCGGCGTGCCCTCAGGGGCAGAGTTGCTGGGTGTCTCCCCGCCGGGCACTGGTGTAGAAATGCTGAAGTGGAACTATCCAAGTGCTTCTTAGAAAACTCCTGATCTTATGTTCATACTTCTCTTCTTGCTGGGAGGGGCTTTCTAGGAGAGCCTACCCAACTTGCAATAAAGTACAGACTAGATTGATTCCTAACAGAGTCTATCAAACTGGATGATTCCATTCACTGAAGGTTGAAGGCTGTCTATTTGGGAGAAGGGGATACTTGCACCCTAATCTTGTGTTTGTAGACACTGGAGGTTAATCTGAACATGCTGACTGTCATCAGTAACACTGGTCATCACCAAAGAGACCACGTGGCTTTCACTCCCTACCATAAACATGCCTGGAATAGTCTATCAGCTGAACTGAGATCAATTGTGAACGTGAAGTCACTCAGTCGTGTCCGATTCTTTGTGACCCCATGGTCTGTAGCCTACCAGGCTCCTCCGCCCATGGGATTTTCAAGGCAAGAATACTGGAGTGGGTTGCCATTTCTTTCTCCAGGAATGTACATATTTAGTCACATTCAAAAGTTGTATTCATTGAATATTTTTTCGGAAACTACTGGGCCAATCTCTTTGCTAAGGTGAGGTTCTCTTCTCTCTCTTTTTAATTGTATTTTTTGGAGTATAATTGTTTTACAATGTTGTGTTGGTTTCTGCTGTACAATGAAATGCATCAGCTATGTGTGTGTACTTAAGTTGCTACAGTCGTGTCCAACTCTTTGTGACCCTATGGACGGTATCCTTGCAGGCTCCTCTGTCCATGGGATTTCCAAGGTAAGAGTGCTGGTGTAGGTTGCCATGCCCTCCCCCAAAGAATCTTCCCGACACAGGGATTGAACCCGAGTCTCCCAGAGTGCAAGCAGATTCCTTACCATCTGAGCCACTTTCCCCTCCCTTTTGGACCTCCCTCCAGCCTTCCCCATCCCACCCCTCTAGGTCATCACAGAGCATCAAGTTGAACTCCCTGCTGAGCCCTGCAGTTGCCTACCACCTGGGGCTGAGAATAAAAAAAAAAAAAAATGTGTGAGGCACAGGGCTGGCATGGAGGGAACTTTGACTATAGTATAGACACAGTTGAATGCACTCCTCATTTTTCCTACATCTCACCCTCATCAAACGGTCGTATCCACACCTCTCCCACCATGAACAGGTTCAGACCGAGAGCCGGTATTCATGTAAATCAACTGGAGTCACATGCCAGCAGGACTAAGATCATTCATTCTTTTCAAGGACAGCATTTCCCACCACCTTCAGGCACCTTGCCATCATTACATCACCTGTAGTCTTTGGGAAACAGTTGGAGAGTTTGGCTTGGTTAAAGACGTAAGAAACATGTTTTGTAAGAGTGGGGGGGTGGGGGGGTCTACCTTTGAGCCTGTGGAGAAGATGTTATCCAAGAGGAAGGGTGGGCAGTGATGAAATGACAGATCAATAGTGTAGCTGCTGTGTTCATCATGTTTTGTCTTTGGGGTTTGAATTTAATTGCTTTCCATATAGATCCGAGGAAAGAGAATGGTTCATCACAAAATATTTTGTTCAGAAATGTTGCACAGATAAACAGATTTCTAGAATAAATGTGCGTAAAACTCAAAACCTTGTCCAGCACGTCTTATGATAAATGAGGCTTTTTTATGTGTTTCCCATTGATTTATCTGCTTTTAATGGGCCCATTTGCAAGCAGCAGTGCTTCCAAACTCTCAAGGATCATGTGTATGTGTGTGTGTGTGTGTGTGTTTGGTGAAGGATCGCAAAGGGAGAAAACTAGCCATTCATTTATTTCAGAAAAAGTAAGTGTTGGGAGACTAGATTTCTCCTACAGACTTAATCTCTTCTCCATTATTTGCAGTCCTATCAGTTTATCAGGCTATAAAAGCCTATTTTTTGTTTACCTAGATTTTTCTAAGTAGTTGGGGAAAATACATTGATGAGAAGGTGACAGGAAAGGGGCCTTCAGAGTTATTCACCAGTAGGGTCGATGTCTGAGTTTTTAGCTCGAATGTCAGCTTCCCATCTGCATTTTTCTGGGTATCCCAGGCTGATGGACTGTTAGCAGCTGCCTGGAACCACAGTTCAAATCCAGTCAATCTTGATGAACTTGATTAATTGAGCTCCAGGAGTTTTGCCTGCTGCTGGTAGAGCCTTAAGATCCCAGGCACTGTGTGTTGGGCGAGCTCTATATGTGCCCCAGGGCCTCTTTAGAAAGATTGGGTTTGTCTCAGTGTCCTATTCTGTTTCTGAAAAAGGAAACAAAAGTGATAACAAACAGACAAAACAAAACCTCTTATAGGAGAGCTTGTCCTGTCCCACAGAGGGTAGCTAGGATATTAGAGGCCCTGCTCTTAAAATAACTGCTTGTGTTTGTTTTCCTCATTTCACATTTGTTCACGGAAGATTTGCCTTTTATTTATTTCTGGCAAATGAGTTAACTTCTTTTACTCCTTTTGGGTCTCCTGGGTCCTGCTGAGGTCTTATTTGATACTCCGATTTCTTCCCGACTCCCAGTGGACTTGCAAGGGAGGTCATTCATTCATTCAGACAACAGCCCATTTATTAAGTATCTGATATTTGCCAAGTACTTTGCTGGGAACTGCAGGATTTTTAAAAATGGATCAATCAGCATTCCTGTCCAGAGGGACAGAATGTAGCATTGAAAGGCAGACTTATATAAACATGTACAGTAAACATTAGAAGGAATGAGGAAGAATGAGTTGAAACAGGGCTGATGTGTACCAGGGGTGGGTGGGCAGGGCTAGATATGAGAGAAATCACAAGGTCAAGTCTGCTGTTCTTGAGCACTGCTTGCATTTAGGGAGTGTCAGATGAGTGTCCCCAAGGTTGGCTAACAGAATGGAAGGTGGGGCATCATCTGAAATAGGGACCAGTGGAAAGGAAGCAGGCCTACGTAGCAAGTACCATCATCTCATTTGGACTCACTGAATGTGAGTGAACTTGGAGGTGTCTGGGGAAGGGTTTCAAGTTGGCAGTTGAATATGTGATATTGGAGCTTGAAGCTTGGAGGGAGCGATCTGGACTAAAGAGAATGCTTTGGGATATTTATACATAAAAATGGGAGTTGAAACAGTGGGAGTGAGTGAAATTTTCCAAGCACAGCTTGTGGAGCAAGGAGAAAAAAAGGCTAAGAAGATCCAGTAAAAACCAACCTTAGGTGCATATTGGTAAGAATTATCCAGGGAAAAAAAGAACCAATAGGGTATATAGAAATAAAAAGAGATTGGTTAAGAAAAAATAGGTTCCTGTGTTTATGGAGGCTAGGAAGTCCCACGGCCTGCTATCTATAAGCTAGAGAACCAGGCAGAACTGCTAATGTATTAAGTTCTAATCCAAATTCCAGCAGAATGAAACCTAGGATGAGCCTGTGTTTTAGTTTGAGTCCAAAGGCACAAGAAAAACGGGTCTTCCATTCAAGCAGTCAGGCAGCAGGAGTGCACTCTTACTCATGGGAGGATCAGCCTTGTTGTTGACCTAGTCATCCTTCAACTGATTGGGTGAGCCCCACCCATATTAGGAAGAACAATCTGCTTTCCTCAGTCTACTGATCTCATCTAGCAACAGCCTCTCAGACATGCCAGAATACTGTTTGATCAGGTATCTAGGCACCCTCTGAACCAAGGGGCATACAAGAGGAGAAAGAAGGGGCAGCAGAAACAGAAAAGATAAAGAGAGTTGGGCTCAAATGGAAGAGCTTGTGCAGTGTCAGAAGGACATGGAACCAGCCCATGTCAACTTCACTTAAGATCTGGGCTTCTCTGGGGACATTACACATTGCAACATTCTGTCTTTGTGCTTGATCAATGGTTGTGAATATGTACTAAGTCACCTCAGTCGTGTCTGACTCTTTGCAACCCTATGGACTGTAGCCCATCAGGCTCCTTTGTCCATGGGATTCTCCAGGCAAGAATACTGGCATGCATTGCCATGCCCTTCTCCAGGGGATCTTCCCAACCCAGGGACTGAACCTGTGTCTCTTATGTTTCCTGCATTGGCAGACAGATTCTTTACTTCTGGTGCCACTTGGGAAGCCCCTCATAAATGGTCATGATCAGACAACTTTCATATTCACACTCCCAGCTGTCCTCTTATTTTTTTTCCTTAAAAATTCTAAAGTGCCACTACTAGAAGGGGTGAATTCACATTTCAATGCCAGGCACTGTGCTCTATATACATCCTCTCATTTACCTCTGCCAGCAGTCCTTAGAGATTGTCCAACAAACCTAAAACTTCAACTTAAGATTATAAGAAGCTGTAGGGCTTAAGAGACAGTAGCAGACCCCCGTTCTCCATTGTGCTTTGTAAACAGAAGCAGCATATAATTAAACAATCTTAGTACTGAGTGACATGACAGTCCTCAAGATAGATGACACCCTGCCCATTTTACAGAGGAGGAAACAAAAGTTCCTTGTGTTTGATTTGCTGCTGCTGCTGCTAAGTCGCTTCAGCCATGTCTGACTCTGTGACCCCATTCATGGCAGCCCGCCAGGCTCCCCCGTCCCTGGGATTCTCCAGGCAAGAACACTGGAGTGGGTTGCCATTTCCTTCTCCAATGCATGAAAGTGAAAAGTGAAAGTGAAGTCGCTCAGTCATGCCCGACCCTTAGTGACCCCATGGACCAGGCTTCTCCATCCATGGGATTTTCCAGGCAAGAGTACTGGAGTAGGGTGCCATTGCCTTCTCCAGATTCATTTGCTAGTGAATAGTAAAGCTGATTCCTCAGGTGGCGCTAGTGGTAAAGAACCCATCTGCCAATGCAGGAGACCTGAGAGATGCAGATTTGATCCCTGGATTGGAAAGATCCCCTAGAGAAAGAAATGGCAACCCACTGCAGTGTTCTTGCCTGGGAAATTCCATGGACAGAGGAGCCTGGCGGGATATAGTCCATGGGGTTGCAAAGAGTCATACACAACTGAGCATGAGCACAGAGAAATAAAGCTGGCAACAAACCCAGGTCTTCTGGCGTCTAGGTTTGTTGATTGCACCCTGGTGCTCCAGGTTCCTACCTGTGTAGGAAGACATCAGGCTGAGCCTCAGGTTTTGTCCTGTCCAGGCAGAAGTCAGCCGTGACTCAGCTCCCCAACAGAGCCAATCTGCTCCCTGCTCCTGAGAAACTTCTGACATCTAAAAGCTCACCGGAAGCCACGGTCCATCCAGCCTTTCTTTGCTGCCTATGCTCTTTCTCAGACTCAGAAAGTGCTGAGCTGTCAGTGCCGGCGGCCCTATTCTTGGATGCGCTGAACATCAGGTAAGATAGCTTTGAGCTCGCACCTTCCCCTGGCAACATTTGACAAGCTTTTGCAATAAAGAAATTCAGAATTAATACCTGACAATTAATCTCTAATTTGAAAGAGCCATATATCCCGTATGTGTCACCCCTGGACATTTCCATTTCCAATCTGCGCAAGTAAGATAACATTCTGAAAATGAAACGTATCGTTAATGAGCGATGTTCTTTAGGATAGATTGATCTACAGTAGTGAGCAGGCTCCATGATCGGAGCAGTGGCTAATGATAAGGAAGAAGCAGGAGAGTTGGAAGGAGGACAGAGATGAGCATCGAAGCCGTGAGATCAGTCCCAGAGGCTGGAAGGTGGAAGGCCAGCTTCCGTGGGACACTGGGCAGCTCTTCCTGGGGCTTGCTGTTGTTCAGTCGCTCAGTCATGCCCAACTCTTTGCGACCCCATGGACTGCAGCACACCAGGCTTCCCTGTCCTTCACCATCTCCTGGAGTTTGCTCGGACTCATGTCCATCGAGTCGGTGATGCCATCCAACCATCTCATCCTTGTCGTCCCCTTCTCCTCCTGCCTTCAATCTTTCCCAGCATCAGGGGCTTTTCCAATGAGTCAGCTCTTCGCATCAGGTGGCCAGAGTATTAGAACTTCAGCTTTAGCATCAGTCTTTGTAGTGAATATTCAGTGTTAATTTGCTTTAGGATTGACTGGTTTGATCTCCTTGCTGTCCAAGGGTCTCTCAAGAGTCTTCTTTAGCACTACAGTTTGAAAGCATCAGTCCGTCGGGGGCTTACCTCTGTGAATCCATCAGTTGGTAGCAGCCATTGTCTGGACCAGGATGGGGTTAACTAAGGCACAGTGGGGAGCCACCAAAGAAGCAGAGAAGGTGGCCCCTGCTATGAAGACTTCATAATTGCCTTGCAGAATCAGACCATATACACCTGAAGTTGATTAAATGCACCACCCAAGAGACACCCACATGAGTACAAGTTGATATGGAGCCTGGTGGTCGTGGGCCTATTTCCATGCCTCTTTATCACCCAGGATGATGACTAGAATTGCCTGGCAGCAATTGTAAAAAAAAAAGTACTTGTAGATCCTTGGCGAGAAGTCATCAGGCCAAAACAGGGCATTGTGATTTCTTATTATATTTAATGGAAAATTGAAGCACTTGGATATTTCCGAAGTGTAATTTGTTCTGATGGGTAGGCCGACAGTGAATTGGACTGCTTCACTAGGGAAGAGGCAAAAAATAAATTAAACAAATTAATGACTGTGACGCATTCCAGGGGAGAGAATGCAGCTGATAACCCACCCACCCCCTAACAAAAAATCATCATTTTATGGCAGTCACATCTCCTTGGGCTGCTGCTTCTTGTGGGTATTTTTAAAAGAAAACTTCCCCTCTAGTCGTTTTCTTTAGCCCAGTAAGCACAGTTGCTAATTTTCTCTCATTTGGAGATTTCCCCCCTGGAACCATATGCCATTAAAATGCTTAGACATGTGGAAATGGGCTGATGAAGATATGAGGAGACAGGGAGTTTCAGACGAGGAGAGATTTTGTCAGATGGAATAGCTCTGACATGGGATTCACTAACCAGAAGAGAAAGATCCTGCCACGGGACAATGAGGAGGAGAGCTGGGCCCTGTCCCCGGAAGCGTCCAGGAGGCATGTGCCCAGTGCAGAGCTCAGTGCCCAGCTTCTGGCAACTGCTCATTGGCAGAGCAAGTGAATGAGTGAATGAACAAATGAATGAGTGAGTGAATGAATGAATGAGTGAATGAATGAGTGAGTGAACAAGTGAATGAATGAGTGAGTGAATGAATGAACTCACGAACAAACAGGCGAATGAGTGAGACAGATGAGCCGCTGATGCAGAGAGGCGGATCAGAGTCTAGGAAGGGGGGTGAGGGGTTGCAGGACTTGAGAGCACCTGAGCATCCGTGGGAACCATCAACAGAGGGCATTGCAGAGCACAGTATGGCATGGGGTGGGGTGAGGCGGGCTTGGCATGTGGACCCATAGTTGAAGTCCCTTTTTCCTAAGAACTGTTTTACATCTTGCGTTTACTTATGTGATCATTCAATTCACGTTTTCAGGATAATATTCCAACTATTTTAAGAACTGGGCTATCAGTGGCACCGACTGGCCAGAATAAACCCAATTCCCAGGGACACTGGCCAAAGACCCAGAGTGGCCATCCAGGACTGCACCTCGAGACCTGAGTTTTCTGAGGATGAGTATCATGTTTGTTTTAATGTCTTCTTAAATCCTCAGCACCTTGCTCAAGCCTTTGATAGAAATATAGTTCCTCTGTGTGTAGTAGCTACTCAGTAAATACCTGTGGAATGAGAGAATGCATTATATAAGGAAGGCATGGCTTAGTTGGATGGAGAAGGAGGCAGGCCTTACCCAAATGGCAGGACTGCCTTCCTTCCCTCTGGGGGCCCCAAAGGACTACCCTAGGGCCTTGACACACACACGGGAGGGCAGAGGCAGATTCAGCCCCCAAAACCCCACCCAGGGCAGCCTTTCTACCAAAGCGCTTTCCTCAGCTTGGGTAAATAGATCTGTTAATACTCTCCAGCCTCTCTTCTTTGTTAGGGAGCGCAGTGTATTACTTAAAAACCCAGGGCAGCTGTAAGTATTTTCAGAACAAGGATTAAGCCAGCTTTCTGTCAATTGCTTTCAAAGTGATTGCTTTTGCTCAAGACATGCTTTCTTGAGGGGTTAAAGCAGCACGCTTTCCTCTCTTCCATCTCCTCCGTTTTACCTCATTACCCTGTCGGCCCCTTCCCCTAGTTCATGCTCAAAACCAGCTTCAGTGGGAAGACCACCATGAAATGTCACGTGCTTGCAGCTGTGCCCCCTGGGGACAGACATGGCTCACTGGGCACTAATACGATCAGACCAAGGCCAGTGTGGTGAGCGGGTCAGCCCCTACTCCTACTCACCTCCCAGCTTTGCTGAGTTAAGGCATAAATATTAATAACATATTCCTATCAAGCATGTTTACTTGTGCCAATGGGGAGTGACCCAAAGACAGGGGCATGTCCTACATAACAGGTTAGCTGTTCTTTTTTGTGTCCATTCAGTTCAGTTCAGTTCAGTCGCTCAGTCATGTCCGACTCTTTGTGACCCCATGAATCGCAGCACGCCAGGCCTCCCTGTCCATTACCAACTCCCGGAGTTCACTCAGACTCACATCCATCGAGTCACTGATGCCATCCAGCCATCTCATACTCTATCGTCCCCTTCTCCTCCTGCCCCCAATCCCTCCCAGCATCAGAGTCTTCTCCAATGAGTCAACTCTTCGCATGAGGTGGCCAAAGTACTGGAGTTTCAGCTTTAGCATCATTCCTTCCAAAGAAATACCAGGGCTGATCTCCTTCAGAATGGACTGGTTGGATCTCCTTGCAATCCAAGGGACTCTCAAGAGTCTTCTCCAACACCACAGTTCAAAAGCATCAATTCTTCAGCGCTCAGCCTTCTTCACAGTCCAACTGTCACATCCATACATGACCACAGGAAAAATCATAGCCTTGACTAGGCGAACCTTTGTTGGCAAAGTAATGTCTCTGCTTTTGAATATGCTATCTAGGTTGGTCATAACTTTCCTTCCAAGGAGTAAGCGTCTTTTAATGTCATGGCTGCAGTCACCATCTGCAGTGATTTTGTAGCGCCCAAAAATAAAGTCTGACACTGTTTCCACTGTTTCCCCATCTATTTCCCATGAAGTGATGGGACCGGATGCCATGATTTTCGTTTTCTGAATGTTGAGCTTTAGGCCAACTTTTTCACTCTCCACCTTCACTTTCATCAAGAGGCTCTTTAGTTCCTCTTCACTTTCTGCCATAAGGGTGGTGTCATCTGCATATCTGAGGTTATTGATATTTCTCCCAGCAATCTTGATTCCAGCTTGTGTTTCTTCCAGTCCAGCATTTCTCATGATGTGCTCTGCATATAAGTTAAAAAAGCAGGGTGACAATATACAGCCTTGATGTACTCCTTTTCCTATTTGGAACCAGTCTGTTGTTCCATGTCCAGTTCTAACTGTTGCTTCCTGACCTGCATACAGATTTCTCAAGAGGCAGATCAGGTGGTCTGGTATTCCCATCTCTTTCAGAATTTTCCACAGTTTATCATGATCCACACAGTCAAAGGCTTTGGCATAGTCAATAAAACAGAAATAGATATTTTTCTGGAACTCTCTTGCTTTTTCCATGATCCAGCGGATGTTGGCAATTTGATCTCTGGCTCCTCTGCCTTTTCTAAAACCAGCTTGAACATCAGGAAGTTCACGATGTTCCATTACGATGTTCCATTTTGTCCATTACACGAGTGTTTTACACGATGACTGTGCACCAGAGGACCCATTTCTGCCTTTTATGGGAAGGGACATTCTGAAAGAGCTCTTCAGGGGTGAGCCAAGCTGTCTACAGGGGTGCAGCTCACCAGTGTAGGCTCTCAGTGTTGTTGTTTAGTCACCAAGTCGTGTCTAACCCTGTGAGACCCCATAGACTATAGCCCACCAGCTCTTCTGTCCATGGGATTCTCCAAGCAAGAATACTGAAGTGGGTTGCCATTTCCTTTTCCAGGGGATCTTCCCTACCCAGGGTTCAGACTTGTGTCTCCCAGCATTGGCAGGTGGATTCTTTACCACTAGGGCCACTTGGAAGTCCAGACTCTCAATATGACTGTTGAAATGAACTGCCCAGGAGGTTCAACTAGATGGTCTTTAAGGGCACTTCCTAGGATGAAATGTAGTGTTGTGAATCAGTTGTCTAGCAGGGTTTGAGCTGAGTTCAGAAGACTGTCTTCCCTTCTTCATGGACAGGCTAGGTTGTGCCCTCTCTGGACCATCCACTCTACCCAACCTATATAGTTGTTTGGTTACTAAGTCATGTCTGACTCTTTGTAACCCCATGGACTGCAGCACACCAGGCTTCCCTGTCCTTCACCATCTCCTGGAGCTTGCTCAAACGCATGTCCATTGAGTCAGTGATACCATCCAACCATCTCATCCTCTGTCGCCCCTTCTCCTCCTGCCATCAGTATTTCCCAGCATCAGGGTCTTTTCCAAAGAGTCAGCTCTTCACATCAGGTGGCCAAAGTATTAGAGCTTCAACTTCAGCATCAGTCCTTCCAATGAATATTCAAGGTTGATTTCCTTTAGGATTGACTGGTTTGATCTCCTTGAAGTCCAAGGGACTCTTAAGAATCTTCTCTAGCACCACAGTTTGAAAGCATCGATTCTTGGGTGCTCAGCCTTCTTTATGGTCCAACTCTCACATCCATGCATGACTACTGGAAAAACCACAGCTTTGACTAGTAGTTCCCTCTTATCTGCAGTTTCACTTTCTTTGGTTTCAGCTACTCACGGTCAGCTGCAGTCTGAAATGTTAAATGGAGCTTTCCAGAAATAAACAGTTCATGAATGTTAAGTTGCATGCTGATCTGAGTGGCCTGATGAGATCTCGTCCCATCATTCTCCATCTCACCCTGGATGTGAATCATCCCTCTGCCCAGGGCATCCATCCGTCAGCCACTAGGTAGTGGTCTCAGTTATCAGATGGACTATCACAGTGTCACAGGGCTGGAGTTCAGGCCACATTCATTTACTTAATCAAGGCCCTGAAGTGCCAGAGGAGTGATGCTGGCAATTTGGATACATCAAAGCTATGAAGTACCTTCTTTAAGAGAAAAGGTAAAAGTTCTCAGTATAATAAGGAAAGAAAAAAAAAAACTGGAATGCCGAGATTACTAAGATCTATGGTAAGAATGCGATTCATGGGGTTGCAGCCGGACACGACTGAGCGACTGAACTGAACTGAACTGATGGTAAGAATGAATCTTCTGTTTGTGAAATTGTGACGAAGGAAAAGGCATTCATGCTCGTTTTATTGTCGCACTTAGAATGACAGAAGTTAGGGCTGCAGCGCATGATACGTGCTCAGTTCAGATAGAAAAGTCATTGAATTTGTACAGGGTATTTGAGAGAGAGTGAGACCACATTCAGATAACTTTCATTGTAGTATATTGCTATCATTATTCTGTTTTATTATTAACTGTTGTTACTTGCTTATTGTAGCTAATTTATAAATTAAACTGTATCATATGTTTGTAAATATAGGAAAAATATAGTCTGAATAGAGTTTGGTACCATTTGCAGCTCCAGGCGTCCATGGGGGATCTTGGAATGCATCCCCCAGTGTAAGGGGAGATGATATAAAGGCCTGGAGGGGGACATGGGGATGGTGCTGAGACATAGATAGGAGAGCATGAGAAAAGCAAGGTAGAAAGGAACACTGCTGAGCCCCCAGACAACTTGTAATTTGCAAATCTTTACCTTATAAGCAATGACTATTAAGTAAATCAGCACGTTCTCCATTGAAATGGTAAATAATCAGCTATGCTGCTGCTAAGTCACCTCAGTCGTGTAGGACTCTGTGCGACCCCATAGAGGGCAGCCCACTAGGCTTCCCTGTCCTTGGGATTCTCCAGGCAAGATCACTGGAGTGGGTTGCCATTTCCTTCTCAAATAATCAGCTATAATAGCACAAAATACATCTGAACTCTAATGTGGCCAAAAAGAAAATGTCGAATCTGAGGCATAATTGTTGTTTTGAGAGACCTGATATGAACTTCCTGAATTTTTCTCCGATTCTCACTTGGGTTCAGGCAATGACTGACTCCATCCTCTGGTACCTACGGGGATGACTTCAACACCTCTGCCCCGCTCATTTGGAAACCTTGAGGAGTGACATAAGATACAGGAGATGTTCACAGCCCCTGGTGAGAATTTAGACTCTGCACACACGCGCGCACACACACACACACACACACATGCCTGACAGACCTACATCTTTTCTGTATACCATTCAGCAGACTGTGCAGTGAAACCCAGCCTCAGCAAAGAAAGAAAGGCGGAAAGAAAAGATCTAAATCAGGATAACATAAATAAGCCTGTGGCAGGCAGAGAAAAACCCAAACAAGTAATAACACCAGGGAAAAGTCACTGCAGAATTTATATAAAAACAGTATATCACAAAAGCTCTTTGAGAGACCTCTGAGAGGCAGAAATCACAGAAATCCTTTCCTGCCAACCTGTGGTTTAAAAGCATAGGAATTATTCTTTTGTGAAACACTGGTGACCAATTTGATTATTTTCTGTCAGCAATCAGCCTTTTGGTCTTGTCATTGTATTTAGCAGGTTGGTAGATCTCTTTCTCTAAAATGTGTGTGTGTGTGTATGTGTCTATGTGTCTTTAATTCACATTTGCATCTTAGATTTTTCTACAGGGTCCTCTCTTTGAACTATCTACATTTTCAAATCATAAACAAATAAACAAAACAGGATGTATTCTTAAACCCTCACTGTTTCTCTATCCCCTATCTTTTCCCAAACTTTTCCTGTGCTATGAGCTAGTATGCTCAGGAGCTCAGTCGTGTCTGACTCTTTGGGACCCCATGGACTGTAGCCTGCCAGGTGTCTCTGTCCATGGGATTCTCCAGGCAAGAATACTGGAGTGGGTTGCTCTGCCCTTCTCCAGAGGATCTTCCCAACCCAGGAATCGAACTTGTGTTTCTTGTGTCTTCTGCACTGCAGGTGAATTCTCTACCCACTGAGTAAAGAAGTCCATGCTTCTGTGCTCTGCTCAGTCGCTCAGTCGTGCTGGACTCTGTGACCTCATGGACTGTATAGCTTGCCAGACTCCACTGGTGTCTCTTGTGCCTCTTGCACTGGCAGGCAGATTCTTTATTACTAGCACCATTTGGGAAGCCTTGTATATATGATAAACACATATGTATTGGCCCAAGCTCATTTTTGTACCTTGGGCTCATGATTGACCTTTTTTAAAAGCATATTTTCTTAATCCAGGGAAGGGGTGATGGGTTGGTGGGGCTATAGATGAAACACAGTGGGTCACAAGCTGATTCATTGTTGAAGCTCAGTGATGGCTACTTGGGTCTTCCATTATAACTGTACTCTCTACTTTTATATGTATTTGGGAGTTTCCCCTAATAACCATTTTTTTGAGTGTTTTATGTTTTTTTTTTTTAATTTAAATTTATTTTAATTGGAGGCTAATTATAATATTGTATTGGTTCTGCCACAATAATAATAATTATAATAAAAATAAGAGCACATTTTCAGTTCATCTTTCCTTTTTCCTTGGGTCAATGGCTTCTTTCCTCCAGGTGAGTTCACTGCTGCAGATTTCAATAGAGCAGGAAGGATGGCTGGCAAGCCTTCAGCCATTCCTGCCTCTCTGCCCGATTGATGGGACCAGTCTCTCTGTGCTCCTTCCATCACTCAGGGGCTTGGTTTGTCCTCCAGTTGCTTTGTCTCCAGTGTCTCATATACCAACCTAGTGATAGGCACAGCTGTCTTCATACCTCAGATGCAGTCAGCCCTTCCGTGGTGAGGAGGAGGCAAGATGTGTTCCTTATTGAGACATTCACCTCCGATCCATTGAGACATTCACCTCCGATTGGGATTGTCTGCTTCTCTCTGAGTCCTTTCTGAGTAGAAGACACCCATCCACCGGTAGCAGACACCGCTTAACTTCCTCCTTATACCAAACTCGCGCTGGTCAGTAAGGCGTTACTAAGCATTTACTGTGTGTTCTGCAATGAGCCAGATGCTACGGGCAATAAACTGGAAATTGTAAGACATGGTTTCTGCCCCTCTGAACCTTATGTTCTAATTAGAGAAAAATCCAAAAATATGAGAGTCCATTATGAAATGCTCAAAGCATTTGCATTGATGCACCCGCCTCTCTTTTTAAACTCAGGTCTCTGGATTATTAGGCTTTTTTCTGTTACTTTTACTTTATCTTAAGGGTAAAGGTACATGTGGTTCCTCTCTCCCAAGGCTACCCTCAGCACATGCGCTTTATTTACCTCTTATGGAAGACAGATGATGGTGAATATGCTCACATCAAAAGTGACTCTGGGGACTTCCCTGGTGGTCCAGCAGCCAAGACTCCAGGCTCCCACTGCAGGGGGTCTGGGTTTGATCCCTTGTTAGGGATCTAGATCCCGCATGCCATAACTATAAGACCCAGTGCAGCCAAACAAATACATATTTTAAAAGTGACTCTTATGTGATTTAATGACTTCCCTGGTGGCTCAGACGGTAAAGCATTTGTCTACAATGCAGGAGACCTGGGTTCGATCCCTGGGTGGAGAAGATCCCCCTGGAGAAAGAAATGGCAATCCACTCCAGTACTATTGCCTGGAAAATCCCATGGACAGAGAAGCCTGGTAGGCTACAGTTCATGGGGTCTCAAAGAGTCAGATCCGACTGAGTGAATTCACTTTCACTTATGAGATTTGGTTAAGGATTTTAAGGTGGGGAGATTATCCTGTATGATGTGGTCAGACCCAGTGTAATCACAAGAGTCGTTGTATAGGGAGGCAAGGGGGACAGAATCGGAGAAGGGGATGTGACAACAGAAGCAGAGGTTGGTGTGATGCAGGACTGGGAGCCAAGCATGCAGACAGCCTTCTGAAGCTGGAAAAGTCAAGGAACTAACTTCTCCCCCAGAACTTCCAGAAGGAACCCAGCCCTGCTGAGCCACCATCCACTCTGACCTCCAGAACTGTGAGACAATAAATTGGTGGTGTTCTCAGCTACTGAATTTGTGGTCATTTGTCACAGCACTGATAGAAAAGTAATCACACTCATGCCACCCCTGGTTGCCTGGCTCACCTTTGCCTCTTCAATCTCCCTTTCTGCAGGTTATGGAATGGCAACATGTTTAGGTCATAAATAAACAAAATTCTATTTGTTTTTAAACCCTCATTGTTCCTTTATTTTCTGTATATTTTGAACCTTTGATAACCAGATTACTTTAAACATAGGCTAAGGTGGTGATTCTCAAATCTATCACCAAAATTGCCCATGGAGTCTTTAAGGAGTTCCCCACAGACCCCCCCATCAGTGACCCCTGTCCCCTCAATGATCTTTGGCACTTACCACCTGAATGAAAATATTTTAATGAAGTTGTGGTAGATATACATAATGGAATATTACTAAGTTCTAAAAAGGAATGCATCTGAGTCAGTTCTAATGAGGTGGATGAACCTAGAGCCTATTATACAGAATGAAGTAAGTCAGAAAGAGAAAGACAAATACTGTATATTAATGCATATATATGGAATCTAGAAAGATAGTATGTGCAGAGCAGCAAAGGAGACACAGACATAGAGAACAGACTTTTGGACACGGTGGGAGAAGGAGAGGTGGGATGATTTCACTTAAACATATACATTACTGCTGCTGCTGCTAAGTCACTTCAGTCGTGTCCAACTCTGTGCGACCCCATAGACAGCAGCCCACCAGGCTCCCCCATCCCTGGGATTCTCCAGGAAAGAACACTGGAGTGGGTTGCCATTTCCTTCTCCAATGCATGAAAGTGAAAAGTGAAAGGGAAGTCACTCAGTCGTGTCCGACTCTTAGCGACCCCATGGACTGCAGCCTACCAGGCTCCTCCATTCATGGGATTTGCCAGGCAAGAGTACTGGAGTGGGGTGCCATTGCCTCTCCGAACATATACATTACCATATGTAAAATAGATAGCCACCAGGAGTTTGATGTATGATGCAGGGAACTGTATTTGTGAGGGTTGATCTTTATTCCTCAAGTAGTCTTTCAACCAGATCCACTCCATCACTTTTCTACCAAGGAGTTTATGTGCTCTGTGCAAATGTAACTAGTCCTTGCTTCCCGGGATTCCTAAAATATGTATGCAGGTCGATGGTCCCTCACCTCTACCCTCAACTGTGTGATGGGAGATGAGAGAAGAGAGGGACCAGCCCAGATCAACACCAGGCAAAGGCATTGGTTACCAGCTTGACCTTAGAGAAGGATGTATCTTTCTACATGGAGGAGGAAAGTGTGAGCCTCTTAATGCATGAAGCCTGAGGAGAGAGCTGAAAGCAGACATAAGAATGAATGATAGAGAAAGGTGACCATAGTGAGGAAACTAGCCTAGTTGAGCCATGGCATTTATGAGACATGAAATTAGTTGTGTATACAGGGTCAGATTCTGAAGGCTTTTCACCACCAGCCATTAGCCATGGTGCTCGGGCATTGGGTATCCTTGTATATTTTAAAGCTGGAGAGTGATCTAATGCTTAGGTTTCCATAACAAACCAAAAGGAAGAAGAAAAAAGTGGCCAAATATCTTAAATTCCTCTTGGGCCTATTGCCTGATTTATCTTGGACCCCAAACACACAGACATGTGCAGATTTTCTCAGATTATTTATTTTGGTTTGAATGTACACAGTGGAGAACTCGATGTGAGCTTGGCTGGATGCTTCAGAGAAAAGAGCTGTTGTGTATGCATCTGTTGATGCAACTGGTACCCAGACCATCTGTGGGTGGTTCCTGCCATTCTTAGCAGCCCTCTTCTCCTGCAGAAAGAAGGTTCCCACACTGAGTCATTTGGTGGCCACTGAATTTTATTTTAGGGATGTGTCCTAAATGCCGCGAGCTTCCCACTCACTATGCAGAAGAGAACACACTTTGAGAAGAGGATTCCTGTGCTCACTACCCAGGCACTCTCTCTCTTTTGTCACCGGCTGAATGAGGACATGTTCGGCCTTCAAGCTCTGAGGGTGAGAGCTTCCAGGGAGGATGCTTAGCAGTCTGTTAGGGTTTGAATCTGAGCTACACCTTTATGTCACTCCACACGAAGGTGCATATGCATCACCATTGCAGTGTTCCAGAAGAATCAGAATCATAAACTCTAAGAACTCGAAGGGACGTGGGAGTCCAACTGCCTACGAATCACTAACCTCCAATCAAGAGTCCTTCTGGGTCAAAGTAATGCTGGTTGCAGCAACTTGGATGGACCTAGAGGTGATCCTACTAAGTGAAGGAAGTCAGAAAAAGACAAGTACCATATGATATCACTTCTGTGTGGCATCTCAAATATGACACAAGTGAAACTGTCTCTGAAACAGAAGCAGACTCACAGACATAAGAGAACAGACTGTGGCTGCCAAGAAGGTCGGGTGGGGGTGGCAAGGATTGGGAGTTTGGGATTAGCAGATGCAAACTGTTATATATAGAATGCGTAAGCAACAAGGTCCTACTGTATAGCACAGGTAACTGTACTTAGTATCCTATTATAAACCAGAATGGAAAAGGATGTGAAAATAATGCTTGTTATATATATAACAACCACTTTGCTGTATATCAGAAATTAATAACATTATAAATCAACTGTGCTTCAGCTTTTAAAAAGAGTCCTTCTTCCTCGTGCCGTCTTCTTCTGACCAAAGGCAAAGATATCTAATACTTTACAAAGATATCTAATTCATGGTAACCAGTAAGCTGAGGTACCACTTCCATATAGCACTTCTAGAGAGATTGAATTCTATGTCTTAAGCTCACCAAAAATTATACCCGCAGACCCAGCAAAATCATATCTAGGAATTTATCTAAGGGAAGAAATGAATCAATTCATCAAAGTATAATATTCCTCTCAATAGTGCTAAGGAAATTACGTGAATGAACAAAAACAACACCTCCTGTTGTAGAATAATAAACACTGAATAGACAAAAATATAGAACAGTAAATATTAATAGAGAAAATGATGCTGTTGTTCAGTTGGTAAGTCATGCCTGACTCTCTGCAACCCCATGGACTGCAGCACACCAGATTCCCTGTCCTCCCAGAATTTGCTCACATTCATATCCATTAAGACTGTGATGCCATTCAACCATCTCATCCTCTGTCATCCCCTTCTCCTCCTGCCCTCAACCTTTCCCAGCGTCAGGGTCTTTTTCAACGAGTCAGCTGTTTGCATCAGGTGGCCAAAGTATTGGAGTTTCAGCTTCAGCGTCAGTCCTTCCAATGAATATTCAGGGTTGATGATAGTTTGTATTTTTAGCACACTTGCTCTGTGCCTTTGCTGAGAGCTTTATATGTATTATTTCATTCATCATTCACCCAGCTCTGCCATGTTTAGGGAATGTGCTTATGTCTGGGTGGGTATTGGAGGTGAGGGTCTTGGGCGTTCTGTGCCTGTTAGGGTTAGTGCGGACCAGCAGTGTCTGCTCCCTCACGGCCCTTACTCTGACCTCTGAGTTGCTGTTCCATCTCCAGATTTCTGCCTCACTGGAGTTGAACAATCCATTTCCCCAGTTTGGCTAAGCCATGAATGGGGTCAGTTTCCTATTCCTCCCATCCTGTCTAGGTGGGCACCACCAGAAGGTAGAGTTTCTAGGAGTACTTTGAATAAAGAGGGAAATAGCACTGGGCAAAGTTCTGAAGAAGGGAAGTTTATTTCTATGGGTCTTTTAAGTTCATAGTTCATGGTTCATGTTGGTTGCTTCAGTTGTGTCTGACCCTTTGTGACCCCCACGGACTGGAGCCCACCAGGCTCATCTGTCCATAGATTTCCCAGGCAAAAATGCTGGAGTGGGTTGCCATTTCCTTCTCCAGGGGCTCCGGATCCAGGGATTGAACCCATGTCTCTTACATCTCCTATGTTGGCAGGCAGGTTCTCTACCACTACTAGCCCCACCTGGGAAGCCCTTTAAATGCATATTAATGCTTAATTTCTTTCGTTGTTCTTTGGGGAAACCGAAAACCTCTCCTAGCTTTCTGGACCTTACAACCGCAGAGAAGAGCTGCACTTTCTGTCAGCCTGGACTGTGACCCTGGGTTCCTGCTTGTTCCTGCTTACTGTTTCTACTACGATTCTGCTGACTTTCTGGCTGGGAACATAATCTTTGACTGCCCTGCACCTTAGCTATTATCACAGTGACTAGAACCATATCCTGGTCCCCTGAGCTCTCAGCTACCCTGAAATCCTTCTATGAAGGGGGACAGGTTCGTGCCAGGGAGGCTTTCTTATGCTGTTCTTAAAACTTTGACCTTTTTCTTTTTTATGATCAAGTACGATGTCAATCGGAGAAGGCAATGGCACCCCACTCCAGTAGTCTTGCCTGGAAAATCCCATGGATGGAAGAGCCTGATAGGCTGCAGTCCATGGGGTCGCTAAGAGTCAGACATGACTGAGTGACTTCACTTTCACTTTTCACTTTCATGCATTGGAGAAGGAAATGGCAACCCACTCTAGTGTTCTTGCTTGGATAATCCCAGGGACAGGGGAGCCTGGTGGTCTTTCATCTATGGGGTTGCACAGAGTCGGACATGACTGAAGCGACTTAGCAGCAGCAGCAGCAGCATGATGTCAATAATACAGAATTGGTTTCTTATTAAATCAAAGGAGAAAGATATCAAGCGTGATAGGTATTATACTTTAAGTTGATTACAAAAAAGCATTTATTGAGGGTTAACCAGTTGGCAATGGATAGAAAATCAATTACACGGTAGTTAAACATCCAATAATATGTATTTTAATGAACAATTCATATTTAACACCTCTGATGAAATAATGGGCTGTATTGGAATTTGGGGTGACTTAGCTGCAGTTGGGATGTTTGATTTAACTCTTGAAGAGCCTGACACCATTAAAAAAAATTGACATGTCATTGATTTATAAGTATATTAGTTTCAGGAGTATCACTCACATGTGGAATCTGATGCTGTGTTTTGTCAAATAACATTTCATAGCTTCATGGTAAGTGAGGGCTGGTTCACTTCTGTTCTGGCATTGTATTTCCTGACCCACAACAGCTTCTAAGATCAAAGACGAGACTGACATCATGGTGGTCTGAAAGAGCAAGTCATATTTTGAAGAACTCACTAGGATGGTGCTGTGCATTATGAAATGACATTCCAGGTTTCTTTAAGAGACCCAGCATCCCCCTCCATAAGAGACCCACTTCTCCATCATCTGTCATATCATCTCCCACGTGATACGTGAGAACCTGACCCAGACATTTTTACCTTGAAAAGGTGTTTGTATGTCTTGTGTGCCTGTTTAACTCAACTCAGTGGCTGTTCACGTTTTTCTGTTTCACTGCACCCATCCAATCAAATGTGGTTTCAAGATAGAAAGAGGCCGTCCAGTTTCGAGACATGCCAAGACACCCACACCCCCAGCTTCATTGAAAGTCATTTCGGAATTCCCTGACTCCATTGCTGCTCTGGGTTCTGTAAGGCGCAGCCGTTCTTTTCAAAGGAGTTCATAGTCTCTGCCTCTAGAATCAGACCATGGGAGAGTCCTTCTGTTTAGCCAATTCACAGCTATTTTACAGAGTTAGAGGAGAGGTGAAGGAGAGAGCAAAGAGTGGAAGACAAGAAGAAAATAGCAATGTGCAGGTGGCAATTGAAAATGAGAAGCAGTGAAGCAGGGAGAATACAAAGTGGGTATTTCATAGGTGGAGGATGGCTGTGGGGAAGGTCAGTTCCCATGTGGGAGAAGCCGAGTGGGTAGAGTACCATGGGACTGAGTAAGCTATTGATTCAGTAAACACTGGCTTTGGCTGACTTTATGGAGATTACCAAACCAAGCTGAAGGAGGTAGGATGGTTAGCAGTTAGGAGCTTGGGCCCTGAAGCCCAGTGAGCTAGATTCTTTCTGCCACTTGCTAGCTTGGTAACTGGGAAGTCATTTAACCCTTCTATGCCTGGACCATACAGAGTACCTAGTACAAGGCCTGCCACATCCGAAATACACGATAGACATTGATCAAATAATGTGTGCACAATGATAATCTACCTTATATGGTTGTTTTGTCCGGATAAATTTAAAAATCCATGTGGAAGAAGCATTTAGTGCATTGCTTGATACATAATAATGGTAACTTAATAACAATTATTATTATTGCACCTATTAGTAGGTGTTTGACTCTCTGTAGTGATTTAATCTTGTTATTTAAGTGATGTCCTTCCTGTTATGGTCGTTGGGACATATTTTGTGAGCTCTTATGATTATGACTGACATAAAGTATGTTCTCAAGATATATTAAATAAATGAATCAATTAATTTGTGAGACTTAAAGAGTGGAAAGTCACCTTACTAAACATCTAGTGTAGCCTGTATATTTTATAGCCTTATTATAAATCCTTTTCTAGAAATAAATAAATAAAGCAGCGTAATGTTTTATTAATGAGGACACAGAGGCCCAGGTTTAGGCTGGATGACCCAGTACCTGAGGACCAAGGAAGAACTAGAGCCCAGGTCTTGTAGCTCCCAGCGTGGTAGCATGTCTTGGCAACCAGATTTTCCCCTTCCGAGGACAAGGGTGGCTGGTCAACTGTGAAGCCTGGAAGCCACGGCCTGAGACATGAGTTTATTTTGCAGTTTGAGGGGCTTCAGGAGATGGTGAGGGACAGGGAGGCCTGGCATGCCACAGTCCATGAGGTTGCAGAGTCGGACATGCCTGGGCGACTGAACAACAACTGTCATTTCAGGGGAAGAAATGCAATTTGAGTCTAAGCTCTGGGTTCTTATCCTCACGAGGGGGATTTGAGCTCCAGTTCAAGGACTCTGGGTTCTTGTGTCCAGTTCAGTATCCTTGGCAGCTCTGGTTAAGCTTCCTGACTTGATCTGAATTTCTAAAGCCCCAGCTCAGGATCTGAGATTTGGAGAGGCCTCATTCTAGCCGCTGTCATCATAGGCTGGAGGAAGAGCCCACGACGAGGCCAGGAGTCAGATGAAAGAGGTCAGTGCTGCTTGGGGGATGGAAGTGGAAATTCTCCTTGGAGGGCATATCCCTACCTTTTATTGGCCGATGTACTGGATGGATCAAAGAGAATTTGCATAGAAAAAGGGACATGAGAGGAGAAGCTATGGTGATTGTGGGGGACAAGAAGTGGGAAGAGTGTGTGGGCACCTGTATTAGGTGTGTAGTCTCATTTCCCTTCCAGCCTGGTGGACTCCAGCCCATTCCCTCTGAACTCCAATCCAGGGAATCCTTAGCCAAAGGCTGAACACGTGACAAGTACTCAATATGTGTTTGATGAATGAATGAATGAACCCATGAATGAATCTAACTTTAGAGCTGAAAGGGACCTTACCGGACCTCAAGTGATGGATATAACCAACATGATTGCAGTGATTAATTCGAATAAAGCCACTCTATAAGAAAGCACTAACAGAAGCTTTGAAAATGCAGAATTTATAGTCATCAGCGTGCTTGTTATTGTCACCATCTCGATGGTGACCTGCCTGGAATTCCCCCTCCCCTTTTCCGGCTATCCTAAGGAGGTGGGAAAGCTTCAGTCTAGGAGCCCAGTGGAGGAGGGGCAGGTCTGTTGTGAGTCTAATGAGCTTCTTAGGATGGAGGACAGAGAGCAGCTTCCCCACAAGGCACTGGAGGAATCCTGAGATGTGTCTCCCCACAGCCTGGGGAAACATTTCTAAAGATTTGCTCAATTGCAAGTATAGATTAAAATGGTATCAAAAGGCCCCAGGCCACTTTCTTCTAGAGACCTCCTTCTAGGAAGACTCAGGGAAGAATGACTTCTTTCGACAGGATGGCTGTGCTGGCTGGAAGGAAGGGGAAGAAAGAAGGTGTGGGGTTCCTCCCTCAGTCCCTCCAGGAATTAAGTGGAGGTGTCCTCACGCCCCAGACACAGCCAGGCGTGGGATCCACACTTGTGGCTAAAGGTTGATGACACTTCTCTGAAGAGCTGTAGACACTGCAACACCCAAGAAGGATGGCTTTGCGGTGATAAGAATCACACTGGACAGCGGCCGGGCAGGGGCGGGGGCTGCAGAGAGCGGGGGCCCTGAGAATTTGCAAACGTGTCAAAGCAGTTTTGTCACTGCAAAAGCAAACCGAAGACAAAGCATCACGGAGAACTCGGTGTGAGGCAGGCAGAGCGTGTCAAGGAGATTTAATTTGTTTCAGAGCAGAGGCCCCCGTCCCTCCTTGGAGCAGGTAGTGATGGTGGGGTAGACGTGGATGAAGGGCTGCAGAAGCTCTCCACCTCTGACGGGGTGTGCATCCACCAGCCCCATCTATCTCTCTGTTAGCGTCTTGAATAAAAGGCAAGTGGAGAGAGGGCAGAGCTCAGCCTGCAGATTAAATCTGGTCAGAGCCAATATCTGAGAATCCCCCATGCTGTTTGCCAAATGAAAGCTAATGCAGCTATGAATTGGCAGCTCTGGGAGCCCGAGGAGGGAGCTGGGTTCTCCTCTGTCTCAGCCCTAGCCTAGACACGGCCAGGAGCCCCGGGGAAGCCAGTGTGCATCCCTCAAGCACACAGGTGTTAGAAGGGGTAGCAAGTGCAGGCGCGCCCCTGAGCTGCCCTGTTCAGGTTGCAGAGTCCAGCCCTGTCTCTGACGGAGCCTGAGTCAAAGCTCTGCCTCTTCTGGAAGGTTTCATTGGAGCCCTGTCACCTTGGAGAAAAATTGGTTCATGCTCTCACCTTCCTCCTGCCCACCTGGATCATCTGTGAGCCCTGGAAGAGGTTTCCTGGCCTGGCCCTCAATTTCCAAATGAAGAAGCCCCCACTCAGTCTGCCTTCAATGACGGCATAGCCCCCAAACCTTGAGACTTCATTTTCACTCATCCCAACAAGATGTTAATCAAACAAAGAGGACAAAAGGGACGGTGACGCTTTCCTTTCACTTACGGAGATTGCTCTCTAATGCTTCCCTTAGAGGAAACGCCCGCCCTTGACCCCTCACATCAGTCATTCTGGTCCCTCCGGACCCTGCGGTCATGCCTGCCTCCTAACCTTCCACCTCATATGGCACTCACACTGAGAAATAAATTCACTACTAATGTCTGACACTCATTTAGCTTTCGGTCCATGATTTAATCTCGTCCTGGGCTTGTCCTCACCCGTGCTCCATGGCCCCGTGTAAATGTGCTTGCCAGCTGCAAAGAGGCAAAGTCGGCCATGTCTAGGCAACTCTATGTGTACAATATGATCTGGAAAGGGGCTTCTGTTGATGATGCTGGTGATAATGATATCAGATTGTGCCGAGAAGGACAGAGAAAAGCTGTAATTAGTTCCAGGACTGAGGCGTTCTGTGGCAGAAATGGAATCTCCCTCCATGCCTCCCCAGGATGCAGCTTTCCCTGGAAGTGAGAGGAGGGGAAGGATGAAGATGAATGTCTCACCACCGGGGCTGCTCAAGGCCCGACGCCATCTCAAGAGCCAACCCCCAAGATCCTCAAGGGAAAGACCCAGTGGAGCGGCACTAGGGCCTGAGACGCTGATGGGAGGCTTTATCAGAAATCTGCAAACAATTGTGCCAGAGTAGAGGCTTGTCCCAGGAGACTTTGTCTGCAGTAGGTGGGAGGTTGGAGGGGATATCTTAGAGTGAAATCTTTTAATGTTCCTCTCCACTGCAGTAGAGCCTCCTTAATACAACAAATCGGGGCTGCTGCCTACTTCACTGCCTGCATGTTAATGCGTGGAGCTGGGGTAACAACGCCCTGGGCAGGAGGACCTTACAGACCGCTTGGCTTTGAGATGTTCAGAGACAGGGAAGGAAGATGAAGTCACAGGAGAGCAACAAGCCTAGAGGAGGGGGCTGCCTCCCTGCCAGCCCTGGAGTCTCAAGGACAGCCTGCTCAAGAGAGTCCCTGCTCTTGGAGTGGCCACACAGAGTGAGCCAGGGGGCATCTGAGACTCCTTTCCGCTGAAGGGCCTCATTCATTAAAACAAGATACAAAGCACCCTCCAGCACAGGCCACCCAACTCCCAGGATGAATGCAGGTCACTGTCCCCGAGCGGCTGCCACTTTATGGCACTTGAGTGACCCTCTTCAGCAGGGAGAGGAAGGGAGAGAGTGGGACCTGGGTGTTTACAGAATGAGTAAGTCCCTGTTTTCTGAATCCAAGGTTGAGTTTATGCCCTGATTATTTGTTCCTAAGTCCTTCTTACTAGTTAACGAGATTCTGTTACTACCTTGACAGAGTGATACAGTAGCTGGCGTGAAGCAGGCCCTTTGGAACGCTGGAGGTGATGTGGTGATAAGACTGAGGGTGATGATGATGATGGTGACGATCTGATGCTAACAGGATGTAACAGGTCCAGCGCTTACCGTGGGCCAGGCATGGCAGGAGGGTTTCTCAATGCCTGTACCATTTAATCCTCATTCAGCTATTTGCTTGATAATGCTATTATTCCATTTTTATTAACGAGTAAACTAAGTCTCAAAGAGATTAATAACTTGAGATCTTAAGAGATGAAGAGTGTAAAAGTATCCATCCTTGGAAGAACATATATGAAGCTCTCTTGGAGTGTGTCTTATTCCAGAGTGTTTGAGCCAGAAGGGAATTTAGGTATGATCTAGCCCAACACTTTTTATTACTCAGATAAAAAGAAACTGAAGCCTGGAAAACTGGAGAGACTTCTGTAAGGCTAAAGCCCTGGAAATTGGCAAAGCTAGGGTGAAAGGCTAGTTCGGCTGAATTCCAGCCCTGTGTTCTTTTCATTTTTGGCAAATTCCTTGTCTCATTGTCTTCCTGTTTGGAGTGTTGCGGGATTTTAATTTTTAAGTAACTCGTGGGTGGCTTCTGGTGAATTAAGTGCATGCTGGAACTAGAACGTTAAAAAATTGGAAAATAATCAAAGGGGAAGCTTGGTCCATTGAGCAGTTATAGGTGCGCTGAGACAGACACTTGGAAAGTCCACCATCTTCCCCAGGGAGCAGGAGGGTGCACCACCCCAACCCAGCCTACTGAGGGAGGCTGCAGAGTTGGAGGTGTTTGGTTCAGGTCCTGGGACCCTTGTTCATCCTGGCTGGTGCCCAAAGACTGAGAAAGGATGAAGAGGAAAGAGTGGGGAACAAGCAGAGATGAGGCTTTCCTCTTATCCTCCTGAGTGTGCCCAACCCATGCTCCAGGCTGTAGTGATGGAAATGCCAGTTTATGTACCATACTGGGCTGGCTTCCAGGAAGCACCTGCAGAGTAAATTAAAGGCCGATTCCTCAGTCCTTCTCTCAGAACTTCTGATTCAGTAAGTCTAGGTTATGATTCATCTGTATTTTTAAAAATTGCTTCCCGGGTGATTCTGATTATTGGCCACATTTGGAGCCACTACTAAAGGGTCTCATGTCATTGGGCAAAACACTGGAAGCTGGAGATAGAAGTGACAGTGATGCCCAGTTACATAAAGGAAGGTGGTATAGGGTTTGAAGGGATGTTTCTAGTAGTTTTGACTATAGTTCTGGGGCTATTGCTAAGAATGACATTGAGGGTGATTCCAACATTAAGGAATAAGGGGAAAAACAGGTTTTATGGGTATGATCCATTATTTGACTGGAAATGAAATTTTCTGTAATTACAATTTCTTGTCTGACATGAAGGCTCAATTGAAATAAAATCATGACTAGTGTCTGAATTATCTAGATCAGTTCTCCTGTATGCATTCTCCCTGGGAGTCAACACATGGTTTCCATCACTCTACATAATTATCTGGATAAGTGAGGCAACTAATAACTGCATAGTAACCTGGCCGTAAATCAATTTGCTCAGAGAACTCAGGCTGATGGAGCTGGAGGAGAGGAGGGAAACTGATCATGGTCCAAAGGGCTGCATAGCAATCCTGACCTCATCCGGTACTTAGGATGAGGTACTGTCAGCATCTAAGGGCTAAATTGCTGCCTATAGGAGCAAAGATGAGGGACAAGGATAAATTAAAAGTCTAAGGTCATCCCTCAGTTTTCCAGCTGGCAGACTCCCAAAGTGAAGTATTATGAGCCATATGACTGGAAGAACATGGCAACTTCAATATGAAGAGCATGGCCTTAGCACATAAGATGAATGTCTGGACACTCTGTGGTAGCAGATGGAAGGGTGAACACACACACACACACACAGCATGGAGATGGGGAAAAGTTCCTTCTCTCCGTTGTAAATTTAAATGAAGTCCAGAGTAGAGAAGGCCATTTGTAAGGTCTGCTGAGCTAATGGATTCATAATGACTTTTAAAGCTTCACTCGGATAAGAAATACTGTTCATTTTTTAATTGCATATAATTATACTTTTTCATAATCTAGGGCGGCATAGCAAAAGTGAATCTACTGGCTTAATTATAAATCTTTTTATTATCTGGAACCCTGCTGAAATAAAAAGAAAGAGAAACAACTGTTGTTTTTCTAATCTAGGAGAAAGGATTTAAAAAATATTCTCAACGTTCAATGAGTGATGATGCTTTTGATGAGAGAACACAGGTTGGTTTCAGGGTTGATACTGCTTTGTGGGGAGACTGTAGGAGTGCCGAGGTGTTCTGACCTGCCTGTGGTCCACATTGCTTCACGTCCTGGAGGAGTGGCATTGGATGATCTGCTCAATAAGCTAAAAGAGTCCTTTTTATCCCTAGAGGTGGACTCTGTGAAAAGCTTTAAGCTTGAAGGGGCAGGAGGTTGGGAGGATGGGGCTGTGAAGGGAGTGGTGAGAAGCCAAGGAGGTGAAACTCCCAGGAGCATGATCAGATTTTTCTTTCTACTGGGTTTCTTCTAATGATTTCCCAAGGTCCTCGAATGACCCTGCGGCTCACTCAGAGTGAGCCTAGGGAAGACCACACATCTCTGAAGGACACAGGATGATAAGTTGGCCAGGAAGATTCATTGCTTCCATGGAGATAAGATTCGCTGTATTTTCAGTTTCTTGCAAAGTGGAAATGCTGAGTCAATTGCATATAGGAAAGCAGCCCCTTCTGGAAGGAGTGAGGGCAGATTCCAGGCTACAGGACTGTGCTAAGGTACAGTGAGCATGGCTCTCCATGTCCAGCTCACCTTGTGTCTCATCTCACAAATCTGAGAGATGCCCACAGCCCATGGGAGGCACTGTTGCTAGGAGACAGCAGTTGGGTGGTCCATGCATGCATGCTAAGTCACTTCAGTCATGTCCAACTCTGTACAGCCCTATGGACTATAGCCCCGCCAGGCTCCTCTGTCCATGGAATTCTCCAGTCAAGAATACTGGAATGGGTTGCCATTCCTTCTCCAGGAGCTCTTCCCGACTCAGGGATTGAACCCTTGTCTCTTCTGTCTCCTGCATTGGCAGGAAGGTTCTTTACCACTAGCACCACCTGGCTGGCCGGTGGAAGCCTGTTAAGTGAGGTAGCCTTTCAGTAGCACCGTCCCAGCCCTTCCCAAGCTGTTGCATTGGCCTGTCTTCTCCCTGGCCCAGGCTTCTGAGATCCCTTGAAAAGTCATCAATTCTGGCTGTCCCTTGTTTGAGTGAATCAATTATTCAGTCATTGTTGGGGAGGCATGAGCCCAGAAAGAAAAGTTAATTAAGCTCCTAAAGGGTGATCTACCCATTTAGGTCTGATGGAGATGGATGATATTGCAGCCCATCTCAGAAGCGGGAGATTACTTCTTGGGAAGAGGCAGCAGTTAGCAATTAAACCTCTCTGAATCCTTTCAAAGTACTTTTCACCATCCTCCCTCAGTTCCAAGCCAACATGCACATCAGGCCCCACGACAGCTCGAGGGTGCTACAGATTACCCGTCGTCACCTGGAAGAGCACCGATGACCATCACGGTGGTGCTTGTGGTGTGTGCCTGGTGCTGGCGGAGAGCTTCTCTCACTGAAGCCAGGCAGGCACCAGGGCTGGGCTTCACCCTCCAAGGGGATTCTTTCTCCTCTGGCTCATTCTAGGCTCCAAGAGCTGTCCTTATACCTGGTGGTGCTGAAAAGTGATGTTTTAATCTTTACCCCTGGGGGCTTTCCTGATGGCTCAAATGGTAAAAAAAAAAAAAAAAAAAATCTGCCTGCATTGCAGAAGACCCCAGTTCAATCCCTGGATCAAGAAGATCCCCTGGAGAAGGGAATGGAAACCCACTCCAGTATTCTTGCCTGGAAAATTCCATGGACAGAAGAGGCTGGAAGGCTATAATCCATGGGATCACAAAGAGTCAGATGTGGCTGAGCAACTAACACACTAGAAAGAAGCAGAACCTCACATCTCCCATGGAAACCTCCTTTACTGTCCCCTACATCCTGTCATCAGTATGAGTTTCCTGAAAAAGTTGGAGAATAAGATACAAAAGTAGTTGTAAACAACACAAAAACAGTGGAGTCTTTATTTTCTGTTTAAAATGTGAACATTCCCAGCACAGACTCAAGCACTGTGAGTTTTGCTAGCTAACCTGAATCCCACTAGGGATCATCCAGACCCATTTCCAAGTCGATGATGTTTTTAATCCGTGGTAACATTGAGCAGCTGGTTCCTTTATCCTAGGGCATGTGCTTTATGCCTTTCAGTTTCCCTCACAGTGGGCAAGACACATGCCAGTTGAGGATCTCAGCACTGTCACTTACTAGCTCCGTGACCTTGAGCAGTTTACTTTTCTTAGCCTCAGTGTGCTCATCTGTAAAGTGGATTTAATGATACCTAGTTTGCAGAATCATAAGAATCACAGAAAAGGGCTCTTGGTGGCTTGGTGGTAAAGAATCCACCTGTCAATGCAGGAGACATGGGTTTTATCCCTGGGTTGGGAGGATCCCCTGGAGAAGGAAATGACAACCCACTCCAGTATTCTTGCCTGGGAAATCCCATGGATGGAGGAGCCTGGCAGGCTACAGTTTATGGGCTTGCAGAAGAGTCTGATACGACTTAGCAGCTAAATGATGACAACCTGGAGTCAGAGGCGTGGTGCCTAATCAGTGCTCAGGAGGTGGGTTTTGTCTTTGTCGCTGTTATTACTCTTAGACCAGTAGATTCAGAAACCTGGGTACAAGTCACTCTTCTTCCACTTGCTGCCGGTTTGACCTTGAATGAATTGCATAGTTCTGCAAAACTGTAGTTTTGGCATCTGTGAAGTACGACTAGTAATTTCTGCTTTAACAGATAGCAGTAGGTTTGGCGACAGCAAACAGAAAAGCCAGCCACAATGGTTTAAAGAAGTAGAGATTCACTGATCTCACTTAACAGGCCTGCCAAGGACATGATGCTAGAGTTGGTCCAGCAGTTTGACCTCATTAGGAGCAGCATCTTGGCAATGCTCAGGGGTTCTCTTGCCCTTTTTTATTGATTCTGCCCTTCATGATCCCAATTCAACATGGAGAAGGGGGAAGCGGAAGGCATGGAAGATCTGTTTCTTGGTGTCAGAAAAGCAAAAGCTTTCCCTTCAGCCCACCCAGCAAACTGATGCTCACATGTCACTGACCACAACAGGGATGAGGGTCAGACCAGCCAGCTGACAGTGTTGGCCACATCTCATAGTAGGATTGCTGAGATAATAGATGAGATGGTGTGTGTTAAAGCATATGTAGGTGCTTTACCAAAGAAAATAATTATCCTCACCCCAGCCCTTGCACAAAGCAGAGGCCAGTCAACTGGTCAGTGAGAACTTTATTGTTCAGGCCTTTTAACCCACACAGAGATATATGAAAGGCATCCAGAAGGCAATGGTTGTGTTAAGACTAGCTTACAGGTCATACCCTCTTTCTGACCAAGCTGAGGGATATCCTATTTCATTCTGCCAGCAACATGATATTTGAATTGAACTTTGAACTTGGTGGCTTCAGTTGTCTCTGCTTGATCTAACTATGAGGCTATATCTTAGATAAATACAGTGAATTTCTGGTGCCAGCAGGAGGTATTCCTGAAAGACTCATTCATCAGTAATGAGGTGATGTGAAATTAATCACAGGTAGTCTCCTTAATGTGTGCCCTCCTATTCATGGGCCCCCATGACATCCTTAATAAGCATCTGCTGTTTTTAACAGCTTTATTGAGGTTTAATGTACATACCGTAAATTCACTAAATGTACAATTCAATGATTTTTAGTAAATTTACGCAGTTGTGGGACCATTGCTACCATCCATTTTAGAATAAGTCCATCTCTCTAGGAAAGGTCCCTCGTGCCCAGTTTTAGGCAGTTCCCAGAACTGCTGTCACCCACAATCTCTCCTGTCCTGCTCTGGGCAATTATTGAGCTATTTTCTGTCTCTGGATTTGCCTTTTCTGGGCATTTCATGTCAGTAGAATTTAATAATATGTGGTCATTTGGATCTTCTTTCACTGAGCATGTTGTTGACGTTCATCCATGCTGTAACGAGCATCAGAAGTTAGTTCATTTTTTTAATGGTTGCCAAGGGGGAAGAATGGGGGGAAGGGATGGTTCGGGAGTTTTGGATGGACACGTACACTCTGCTGTGTTTAAAACGGATGACTAACAAGGACCTACTGTAGAACACAGGGAACTCTGCTCAGTGTTATGTAGCAGCCTGGATGGGAGGGGGTTTGGGGGAGGATGGATTCATGTACGTGTACGGCTGAGCCCCTTTGCTGGACTCCTGAAACTATCATAACATTGTAAATTGGCTGTACTCCAATATAAAATAAAAAGTTAAAAACAGAAGTTAGTCCATTTTATTTTTAAATTGTATTTCATTGTATGGCTATAGAGTTAATGAACATTTAAATGCCTTCCACTTTTTGCAATTATGAATATACTACTATGAACATTTACATGCATGTCTTTCTGTGATCATATATATTTCTCTTCAATAGCTATCTATGGGTGGATTTGCTGAGTCATGCAATAAATTTATGTTTAACATCCTAAGAAGCTGCCAAACTGTTTTCCACATTTTACCAGACTGGAACATTTGTTACAATCCATGAACTTCCATGGATCCATCATCACCCAAAGTCTATGGGTTACATCAGGACTCACTCTTGATGTTGTTCATTTCTGGGGTTTTGACAAACATGCTTGTTCTTTATGTATGTATCTGCTTAGGTGGAGTGTCTGATCAGGTTTTTTGCCCACTTTTTTTTTTTTTTTAACCAGGTTATTCATTTTCTTATTGTTGTGTTTTAAAAATTCTTTATATATTTTATATATTGCTAAGTCACTTCAGTCGTGTCCAACTCTGTGCAACCTCATAGATGGCAGCCCACCAGGCTCCCCCATCCCTGGGATTCTCCAGGCAAGAACACTAGAGTGGGTTGCCATTTCCTTCTCCAATGCATGAAAGTTAAAGTGAAGTCGCTCAGTCCGACCCTCAGCGACCCCATGGACTGCAGCCTACCAGCCTCCTCCGTCCATGGGATTTTCCAGGCAAGAGTACTGGAGTGGGGTGCCATGGCCTTCTCCGATCTATTTTATTTATCAGTCCTTTAGCAAATATGTCTTTTGCGGATATTGTCTCCCAGTCTCTGACTTGTCTGATTTTGCCTATGCGTGGCTGGCTGCCGTCTATGGGGTCGCACAGAGTCGGACACGACTGAAGCGATTTAGCAGCAGCAGCAGCAGCAAACTGAGTTGACTGCTTTCTCATCATTGAGCTTTCAAAAGAGTTCTTAATACGTTCTGGATATAAGTTTTTTATTATGCATCTGATTCACAAAATTTTCTTCTAGTATGTGACTTATATTTTAATTTTCTTAATGGTGTCTTTTAAAGTACAGAAGTTTTAAATATTTATGAAGTCCAATTCTTAATGCCTTTCTTTACGGATCATTCTTATGTTGTGTATTGAAAAACTCTGCCTAAACAAAGGTCTTAATGGTTTTCAACTGTTTCCTTGTAAAAATTTGTACAGGTTTAGCTTTTACAGTTATCTATGTGAATTTGGGGTAAATTTGTTTTGTGGTATGAGGCATGGGTGTCATTTTTACATTTTTGCATGTGACTATCCAACTGTTCCGGCACCTTTTGTTGAAAAGGCCATTGAATTGCTTTGGCATCTTTTTAAAAAATCAATTGAACATAAATGTAAGGATTAGTTTCAGACTCTCAGCTCTGTTCCACTGATCAACAAGTCTGTGTCAACATCAGATTGTGGGGGTTACTGTAGCTTTGTGAAAGTGAAAGTGTTCGCTGCTTAGTTGTGTCTGACTCTTTGTGACCCCATGGACTGTAGCCCACCGGACTCCTCTGTCCATGGAATTCTCCAGGCAAGAATACTGAAGTGGGTAGCATTTTCTTCCTCAGGTAATTTTCCTGATCTGGGGATCAAACCTGCTTCTCTGTGTTGCAGGCAGATTCTTTACCCTCTTAGCCACCAGGGAAGTCCCTACTCTAGCTTTATAGCATGTTTTCAAATCATAAAATGTAATTCAATTTTATTCTTTTTCAAAATTATTTGGGCTATTCTGAGTTCTTTCCATTTCTATATAAATCTTGGTATTGGGTCAATTAAAAAATACTGTTGTGATTGTGATAGAAATTGTGTGAAATAGAAAGATAATTTGGGAGGAATTACCATCTAACATATTTTAGTCTTTATATCCATGAACATGGAATGTTTCTTCATCTACTTGAAACTTCCTTAATTTTTCTCAACAATGTTTTTTAGTTGGCAGTGTATGAATTTTCACCTTTGTTAAATTTATTCTTAAATGTTTAGTGTTTTATGTTACTGTAAATGGGATTGTTTTCTTAGTGTTGAATTTATATCCTGTGACCTTGCTGAATTCATTTATTAGCTCTAGTCATTTTTGTTGTCGATCCCTTAGGATTTTTAATATGTAGGATCTTCCTCAAATAAAGACAGCTTTCCTTCCATCTGCCTTCTCTTCTGATTGCCTAGTATCTGTTACTGAATTTGAAATTTTACGGAACACTCAAAGAGTAGAGAGGAAGTCCCCAGGGAAGACAGCATGATGACTCTGGGGAGGCAAGGCCTGCCAGTTGGAGCAGGGGTGGCAGAAAGAAACAAGGAGTCGTACATTAGAGGGTAATGAGTTTGGACTCACTTATTCACTTTGCAAAATACTGGGATGAAGGAACTGTCATGAGAAAGTCATGTCCAATTTGATGGTACAGACTTTGTTTTTTTGTTTGTTTAAAATTTTTTTTATTGATGTTCAGTTGTTTTGCAACGTTGCAATCATTTCTGCCATGCAGAGGCTGAGTCAGACACATACACACACACACACACATATCCCCTCCCTCGTAAACCTCCCTCCCACCTCCTGATGATGGAGACTTTGATAGCGAGTCAGAAGATGCATTATTGTTGAGCTTCTTTCAGAGAAATTGAACAACACACTCCAGTATTTTTCACTTTGTTCCCTGAGGAAATGGTTTATTCCCTTCCCATTAATTTGGATGTCCTTTTCTGCTGGGCAATGGGTGGTACCCCACCCCTTACAAATGAAGGTAGGGAAACAGTGACTTGAGGGTAGCCAGGTGCACAGTCAAGAAATGAATAGGCAGTCAGGTTCAATGCAGGATACAGGAAGCTTGGGGCTGGTGCACTGGGATGACCCAGAGGGATGGTACGAGGAGGGAGGTGGGAGGTGGTTTCAGGATGAGGAACATGTGTATACCTGTGGCAGATTCATGTTGATGTATGGCAAAACCAATACAATATTGTAAAGTAAAAAAATAATAATAATAATACATGTCAAAAATTATAAAAAAAAGAGAAGGCCTTGAGTCCATGAGTTTATCTGCCATTACAGCAGTAATTCCAAACCATAGCAACCAGGCTTCCTCCTCTCCAGTGAAAAGAGCCTTTTAAATAATCGCTCATTATTTAACACGCAATGGCTATATGGCTATGTGAGCTGTTATCTGTTTATGTTGACTATTAATAAATGATTAGACCATATTGTGTGGGTTTTAATAACTCCATAGGAAGGCGAGTGTGGCCAGGAGGTGAAATCTCAAGCAATTACACATGCATAAGTTGAGTTATGTTTTTTATTTTTTTCTAACACACAGAAGCTGTTCACTTACAAGTGAATTAAACACACAGGCCTGCTGCCCTTGCTTGGGATTCTGGCCCTGCAAAGAGAAGGCACGAACAGCAGATGCTAGGTTCCTGGTGGGAAGAACCTGTGGGAAGCAGACGTGGCAGGATCTGCCCAAGGCAAGAGCTGCTGTTGGCTAGGCTGAATGCATTGCATTTCGCCTTGGCTAAAAACCCCCGTCGGGACAGGAATGTTGACAGTCATAGTCATATCTGTGTGAGGCCAACCAGCACTTTTAAAATGTATTCTTCTAAATCAGCCTTGAAATAGGACTGGCCTGCTTGACTGCCCCGTCCGCTTCCCCAAACTGGCCTGCTTGACTGCTTTCCAGATGAGACCCAGAAAGCCACACTGCACCCCTTACAGACCTGCCCTTCCCCATTCTAGACAAACAGGTGAGAGGCTATTGGAAAATCAGGATTAGAGTGTCAGCCAGGGAGCTTCTTGATGAACTCTGCTCTGGGAGGTCAGACAGAAGCAGAGCAAGCACCACAGGCTTCGGCCACAAAATGGAAATGGACTCAAATCATTTTCTTGTCAGCAAGGATTTTCAAATCAATATCTAGCCTCTTTGCTACATTCTTATTCTTTTTCTTCTTTTCTTGCTGTCTGCTGAGGGTGATGATGAATTTCCTTCTCCAGGTAGTTGTAGAGATGAAGTTTTTATACTTTCATTAGGGACAGGGGTGCCCTGGCCACACCCATCCGGGTAAGAACACAGCACTCCGGGGGGTCAGCCTGACCCAGGGCTATGCAGCACTGGTCATTGTCCTTTCTCTTTGCTATGAGGGGGTCAACTCCACATTTCCTGCCTCTTGCTCCAATCTGGAAACTGCTGACTTTCCCTAGGATGCTGTAAGGAAGAACGAGGGCAGGTATATGACTGTTTCCTTTCCTCCTTTGAATTGTTTAGACAACCAGGGCTACTCAGGACCCTCACTCTTACAATGCTACTAGAAAGCAGATTTGGACATAAAACAAAGTCACCCTCTAGGATGGCCATCCTAGAGGGTTCACTATAGACTCCCTCCAAAAGAAATGTATCATAAGACTGTCCCAAGCATAGATCTCATGGCACCTGGGCTCCAGGAAGACAGGGAGGTTCGCCTCTGTATCCTCTTTTCTTTTCATAACCAATAGGGAATGCGTGTGGAGTGACTGACGGTGAAAGATGGAAGAAAGGGTGGAGATGGGGGCAGAAGGGAGGAGATGGGTAATAGATTCCAGTGTGTCCATTCGTTTATCCGGTCTTGATTGCAGCACATAGCATGCGCCAGGCACTGCAGTAGGTGCTGGGGATAGAACAGCACCCAAGAAATAGGCTTATCCCTCAAAGAGCTTACTGATGAGCTGGAGGGGCAGAAAATGAGAGAAAACAGACACACGCAGATGCTGCGCTTGAGTCCTGAGCCGGCCTGACCACAGAGGGTTGTGCGAGCTCAGATGAAGGGTGTTCACCTCCCCAGAAGTTTCTGCGCAGGTGAGATCTACGTTTGCTCTATGTGAGATGAAAGCTGGGGAGGGGAGGCATGTTGGGGCCAAACGAACAGAATGTAAAATTCTGGAGAGAAATGACTGCGTAGGCTGGGAGTTCCAAGTGTTCAGTGCAGTTGGTAAGAGTGTGGGGAAGAGGATGATCGACCTTGAGGCTAGTGTGATACCCAGTCTGTAGATGATGAAGGGCCTATGAAGAAGCTGCATGAAGGATTTGGGGCACAATCCTGAGAGCAACTAATGCAAGTGTCAAAGTGAAAGTGTCAGTCACTCGGTCACATCCGACTCTGTGACCCCATGGACTGTAGCCCGCCAGGCTCCTCTGTCTATGGGATTCTCCAGGCAAGAATACTGGAGTGGATTGCCATTCCCTTTTCCAGTGGATCTTCCAGACCCAGGGATTGAACCTGGGTCTCCTGCATTGCAGGCAGATTCTTTACCATCTGAGCCACCAGGGAAGCCCCAAGAGCAAGGGGGTCGGGGTGGGGTGGGGGTTGAAGCATGGAAGCGGCAGGATAGTACAGGCAGTTCAGTCACCCTGAACTGCGCTGGGCATGAGATGGGTTGGGAGAACTGAGCTGAATGCAGGGAGATGATGAAGGAAGATGGCAGACCCAGCGGAGGTGTAGGAATGGAGAGTATCCGGCACCCGCCCCTCATCCCTAGCATCCTCCTTCAGCTTCCAGTCCAGGCAGTCATGGCAGGAAGAGCAGAAGACATCAACCAAGAAAGTGGATGCATCACAGAGACAGCTTTTAAGCTTGGAGGAACTTTGAAGGAGAGAGAGAAAACGCCTGCCACAGAGCTCTGGAGAGCTTAGGAAAAGTAGGGAGAGACCTGCCGCGCTAAACCCTAGGGGAGGGCAGAAAGGCAATAGGCATGCAGCATGGATGTGGGGACATTTGGGAGAAACGCAGTTCCAGTGCATCGCACACAGGGCTCAGGAGGCATGGGTAAGATACAAGCGTTGTGAAGAATGGGGAAGAGATGGCTTTGGAGAGCACAGTGGGTTCATTCATGAACTTACTGAGATGCTCCTGTTACCACAGTAACATGTCAAGGGTTTTGCAGATCTGGGAGGAGAAAAAAAAAAAAACTTGAGTTACAGTACTCAAAGCAAATTAGGTCACTGTTACGAGTTATTAATTTTAATGCATTAAGAAAAGTGTGCAAGGGGGGAGTGAAGGGTTTGTGTATGTGTTTTTTTTTAAACACAGCAAATGAGAAACAGCAAAAAGTACAACAATAATTATGCTGAAAGCAAAAGTGAAGTGTTCCATAAAATGTAAGAAATGAACAGATTTCACGCCCCTCCTCCCCCTCTCCCTGCCTCCTCCCCATCCCCTTCCCCCTGCCTCCTCCCCATCCCCTTCCCCCTGCCTCCCTCCCTCCTCCCCCTTCCCCCGCCTCCTCCCTCCTCCCCCCCCCTTCCCCCTCCTCCTCCCTCCTCCCCTTCCCCCGCTCCTCCTCCCTCCTCCTTCCCTTGTAGTTAGGGGTGGGTGAGGTGGGGGCGGGGGCCCCCCACAGCCTTTCACGGGGATAATGAGCTCTCGGTTCCCACCTCTGTGCACACTGTGGGACATTGCTTAAGCCAAGCTGAAATTCAGGGCTGGAGAGAGGGCACAGAGGGGCATTTTTCTGGGCTGAGTTATGTTTAGTGCAGAATCGCTCTCAGGCAAATGTGCAGTCTGATGAGGGGAAATTGGAAGCCGTGAATAGATTCTCCAGGAACTTCCATACCCAAGGGGACTCCGGGCAGGCTGCTTTTTTGGTTTCTGGGCCTGGCTGACTCACTCCACAGCCTACTTCCCTGATGGGGCTCTGGGTCCCCCGGGTGCAAATCTGGGTCATGTGTCTCTCCAGCTTGGCCCGGCCTGGTGCGCCTGTGTTCTGTCTCATTTGGCTCCCTTTGTGTTGTTGTTGTTGCATTTGCTTGCTTTTTATCATGGTCAGTTCTGCTCTGCATTTTGGGGGGCAAGTCAGAAAATGTCATGTTCCAGATGATGCCACATGTGGAACTGACCTCCATTTTTCTACACATAAAGTTTCCCTCTCCCCCTGCTCCTCTGACCTCGTTCTGAACACGCCCTCTCCACCCAGCCACACATTCCGCTGTTGCTCCCTGTCCTGGTGGTGTTCACCGGTCAGACCGTGTCCTCTGGAGGATCTTCTCTCTCCAGGGTGATTCATTCCACGAATACTCTGCGATTTGAGGACACATGGAAGGACCAGGGGGATGAAAACGGCAGCTCCTATGCTTGGCTCTTACGTGAATATTGCTGGAGATTCAGGTGACAGAGGGCCAGGCGGGGGCGGGGAGTGCGGAAACCTTGACATCGTGGTTTCTGTTCTACCTGTTGTTAGGTGGCTGGAGTAAAAGTCACGTCCACATTTTCCTGTAAAAGTAGTCCAAACGGAGAGTGGTCAAAGAAGAGCTTTCATTTTTAATTGTTTAAAATAGCATTTGTATTTATGATAAAGAGAGAAAGAAAAATGTGAGCCTGGTGGGTTCTCACAGATATGATCGAGCTCATGCCTAGCATTGCTAAGTAGGTACAGATCCAGAATAGTGGATATAGTTGAATAGTACCTATCAATATATAAGTGTGTGTGCATGCTTGGTATGCTAAGTCGATTCAGTTATGTCTGACTCTTTGTGACTCTATGGACTGTAGCCCACCAGGGTCCTCTGTCCATGGGATTCTTCAGGCAAGTATACTGGAGTGGATTGCCATTCCCTCCTCTAAGGAATCTTCCTGACCCAGGGGTCAAACCTATGTCTTTTATGTCTTCTGCATGGGCAGGCGGGTTATTTACCATCAGTGCCACCTGGGAAGATTGTGTGTATAAGCGGGCATAAATCCAGCCAATATTTGTTGAGTAGTCATTGTGTCCCAAGTATGCCGTGTATGTGTGTTTGTGTGTGTGTGTGCGCATGCGCACCTGCGTGCATGTTCCACGGCTGCATTAGGGAGCTTTCCTTTCAGTAATTTGTATGACCCACTTCTCATGTCTTTAGTACTTTCTGGACACTGGTATAGAAATCAGGTTTTTTTCCCAGAAGCTAATTTACCTTGTGAGTGGAAAGTTCCATTTTAATTGAGTCCATCTTTCATGATCCAAGTAAACTATAATCTCAGCTCAGTGGTCAATATTTTGGCTAGTCGGTCCCTCAGCCTTGAGCACATAGCTGGGGCAGGCAGAGAGCTGCCGTCACGGTGCAGGAGGAAAGGGGAAAACAGCTCAGGGTGATAATCTGCTTTTGATTTTTTTTTTCCTTCCTTTTCCGACACCCTCTCTCAAATCCACTAAAACAGGGGGAAATCCATAACGATTAGAAAAACTTCCTACTGAGACCTCTTTCTCCACTGGCTTTCATTTTTTCCCCCACCCTCTTTAGTATTCAGAAGCCACCCAAACATCAGAGGTTTCCACGAGGCTCGGCTGTGCTCAGCATCCCAACCACAGAAAGGGGAAGTGAAATTCTCACTGGAGATTTTGCCGTTCCTTTCAGGGCAGTGGCAGGTGGCTTGTGTCACATCCCAGACCTAATTCTTGCAGCAAGTCACTAGAGCAGTGATGGCAAGGGTCGAGTGCCTTCTGCTGAGGCAAAGAGGGCACGCAGAGATGTGAATTAAGTGGGGAGTAGCCCCTGACTGGACACGGTACCCCCAGGGAGCCTCTCAGCTGTTCCTACAAAGCCATGAATCTCCCTGGACAGAACCTGGGGAGGTGGACTTCAGGGTGGCCCTACAGGAGCTGCTGCTGCTGCTGTTGTTGTTAAGTCACTAAGCTGTGTCTGACTCTTTTGCAGCTCCGTGGTCTGTAGTCCGCCAGGCTCCTCTGCCCATGGGATTCTCCAGGCAAGAATACTGGAGTGGGTTGCCTTTTCCTCCTCCAGGGGATCTTCCCCACCCAGAGACTGAACCAGTGTTTCTTGCATCTCCTGCAGTGGCAGGCAGGTTATTTACCATTGATCCATCAAGGAACCCACAGGGAGCCGCACGGGCCACCAAAGGACAACAAAATACTTAAATCAGCCCAACTAGGTTCAGTGATCGGGGAAGGCAATGGCACCCCACCCCAGTACTTTTGCCTGGAAAATCCCATGGACGGAGGATCCTGGTAGGCCCCAGTCCATGGGGTCACTAAGAGTCGGACACGACTGAGCGACTTCACTTTCACTTTTCACTTTCATGCACTGGGGAAGGAAATGGCAACCCACTCCAGTGTTCTTGCCTGGAGAATCCCGGGGACGGGGGAGCCTGGTGGGCTTCCGTCTATGGGGTCGCACAGAGTCGGACACGACTGAAGCGACTTAGCAGCAGTAGCAGTAGGTTCAGTGATCGGAGTAGGCGATGGCACCCCACTCCAGTACTCTTGCCTGGAAAATCCCATGGATGGAGGAGCCTGGTGGGCTGCAGTCCATGGGATCTCGAAGAGTCGGACACGACTGAGCGACTTCCCTTTCACTTTTCACTTTCATGCATTGGAGAAGGAAATGGCAACCCACTCCAGTGTTCTTGCCTGGAGAATCCCAGGGACGGGGGGAGCCTGGTGGGCTGCCGTCTATGGGGTCACACAGAGTCGGACACGACTGAAGCGACTTAGCAGCAGCAGCAGCAGGTTCAGTGATGAGCCTGGGCTCTGTGTACGACATTCATTGTTCAGCCTCCTAGTTATTTGTCTCCCCGTCTTTCAGAAGACTAAACTGAATTGCTTAGCTGAGGTGGCACGACTAGTGGGTGGTTGATCCAGATCTCAAACCCAGGTGTGCCAGGCTCCTCCTCTTCACAACAGAGGGGCAGGCTGGGCCTTCAGTGCTGTCTCCCAGGGTCTCCTCTGCTCCATTCCCGGGGCCTGGTGTGAGTGTGGATGAGCAGTGGGAGGACGGAGATGAGCATGCAAGGTTGGGGTTGAAGGAAGGACATGGGTAGAAGAAACAGCATCCTCAGCCCTCTGTGACCATGTACAGGACAGATGACGCCTCTGGACACAGATGTCTGAGATCCGGGTAACCTCAGCCTGGCAGAGAGCCCTGTTCTGTGAGCACTGCAGGTATGAGGAGGAGGGAACATTTGGGCAGGTACAGGGCCAAAGGGGAGGAGAAGGCAGGTGCGATGCCTACCTGGTGGGGAGGCACCAAGGCATCGCCACCTAGAGCCAAAGAGCGGGGGCGGGGGGAGATGGGCCGGTGAGAGGGGCAACAGGCATTTTTAATGCTGATTCCCCGGTGGTGACTCCGACTTCGGGAAGTCTGTGGTCTGCGGCCCTGTGGAGGGTTGAGCTGGGGAACAGGCGGTCATTAACATCAGGAGGACATGATTCCAAGGAGGAGAGGGCAGGTAGGTGGGCTCCCAGGCGTTGGCATTTGCTCTCTAGCTCAGCCCTCCCACTGCACTCAGCTCGGGCCTGACCGCCTCCTCCATCTAATCTCTAAATCCCTACTCTGCCTCAGGCGACTCTGTGACTCCGGGCCCATGTTGGGGGGCAGCTGCTGACTTTTTCCGCTCTCTTCTCCATCCCTCCCCATTCCCAGGCGCCTGTCACTGCCTGGCCTGCCTCTGGCTGGCAGCCTCCTCACACGTGTGGGAGGGGGGCCTCTCACCTGTCAGGACACGTGGTCATGCGCGTTAAATCCAGGGCACTGACAGCCCAGAAAAAGGGCAGGAGAGCCTTCCAGTCCCCAGTGGATTGTGATGGTGTGTGGCAGGGGCAGAGATGGCAGAGGGGCACCGGCCAGACCTTTCCAAGAGCTTCCAGGACGCTGTAAACCCTCGCCCTTTTCTCTCGTGGAAGGAGAGAGCTGGGAAGAGGAGCAGAGATCTCTCTAGAATAGTCTCTTTCAAGAACACAAACATCCTTTCCCTTTGCCCTAAGAGCACAGCTCCCAAGTGTATTTCCTATTTCTTCCCTGGCTCCTCTGCCACACACACACACACACACACACGCGCACACATACCAGACACACACTAACACACACACACACACACAGTCACAGTGAATATCCATGCTATTGGAAAGTGAATCAGGCTAATAACAACTCGCTCTACCTGCAGAAAAACTAACCAGGAGGAGTGGGGGGACAGGGCTGAGTGTCAGAGGGGTGGGGCATGGGCATCTGCTGTCACCACCATCATTGGCGGAGATGCAAGCAAGCAGCCACATTTGCTTGAAGAGACAGGGATTCTAATGGAGCCGAGCGTCCCCTTTATCTTTCCGTTCTCCCAAATCCCCCAATGGTTCTGCCTTAAAATAAATGTCACTCTGGGACCAGTTTCTGAGAGGAAGTAAACAGAGGCTGAAGAGCAGTCGTAGGGCTGATGTATGAAGCCACATGTGTTCCTTATTGCAAATGAGCGAATATAAAAATGACATAAAGTTAATGGGCGTTAGACTTCCCACATGCCTGGAGATCTTTTCTATTTTAGATCCCAATCTTTTTTTTTTTTTTTTCCACTGAGCACATATTTTTGGAGGGCTTGTTAGGTGCCTGGTGCTCCAGTAGGTGCTGGAAGAGAGCTCTCTGAAGATGGTAAACAGGACAGTGAGCCTAACCTGTGCTGCGGAAGATCACTCTGCAGTGAGGAGAATGGATGAGCTGCAAGAGAGTCAGGAAAGCCAGCTGGGGGGATTCATCCAGGTGAGGAAGGAACGGGTGTAGGAAATAGGTCTAGTGAATGCACGCACCCCCTGCAAGAAGTTTGGAAACAGAGTGGAGAAAGTGGGTAGGTAGCTGCAGAGGAATCCAGGGTAAGGAGAGAGGTGCTGTTGCTGCTGCTTTTTGTTTTTAGGATGGAGAAGACTTGCACATGTTTTAATCCTGTTTGTAGAAGGGGAGAGGGTAAAACTGACAGGGCATGGTCCCTAGAAGTGAGAGGATGGGACCCAGGGCACAGATGGAGAGATAAGCCATGTATGGGTCGTGGCCATTTTTCTTGTGTCCTAAGTGGAACTATGGAGAGGGTGAGCACAAAGTCAAGATGAATGGAGCATTAAGAAAACACTTCTCTGCTGACTTCTATTTTGTCTGCAGAGTAAGGAGGGCTCCTCTGCTATACGAGGGAACCAGGGAGGCAGTAGTAAATTTTGGGAAGCATGGAGGAGACGGGATTCAGCCTTTGTGGAGGCTGGGAGACAGACCTGATCAAGAGGCTTGCAGATGGTGAGACAGTCAGTGGAGGCTGGAGGTCATGCATTCAGATGGGGTCAGTTGAGAAATATAGCTCCATTTGACTACAAATGGAACCAGTGGGGGTATTGTGGTGATTTGGAAACTCTCTTTTAAAAATCATTTTTAAAAGATTTGTTTTATTTGGCTGTGCTGGGTCTTAGTTGCAGCATACAGGATGAATTCCCTGACCAGGGATCGAACCTGGGCATTCTGAGCACAGAGTCTTAGGCACTGGATCGCCAGGGAATTCCCTAGCCTAGCAACTCTCAGCATCCCAGAATTGGGCACAGGGGTAAGTGCAGCAGGTGACATGATGGGGTCTCATGCATTGGGTGAGCTGGTTAGGGAACAGAGTGGAGATGAGGGGTCTGTAGGATAAGGAGAAAGAAAAAGGCCAAAGAGGGGAGGTTTCAATAATATCCAAGAACATATCTGTCTTAGAGCACATTCTAAGCTATAGCCAAGAAAGATCAGGAAAATTGGGGAACTATGGATAGGAAATAAAGTATCTAAATTTATTCTTTCAGAAAAAAAAAAGGCCATGACACTGCCCCACAGGGACAAAGCAAGTCTTCATGGGAAGACGTCTCTAACTGGAATCCCAAATCCAGACCCAGTGGCTTAAGTCCCATGGTGAAGTGAGGGTCTTTGCAATTTAGAGAGATTTCACTCAACCTTTTGTTCCTTTAAGCAGTGATTTGAGAGCTTTATTATAATGCTGTGCACTTATGGCTGTCTCATCAACAGATCTCTTGGGTTTGCTTCTTATAGTGACCAAAAAAAGTCATCTCATAGGTATAGTCAGCAGTGAGAGAGCCTGTGTAAGGCAATAAAGCATGAGTGAGTGTTAGGAGCATGAGTTTTGGGGGTCAGATTTCTAACCTCGCCACTTATTATCTGTTTGACTTCAAGGAAGGGGTTTACCCTTTCAGAGCTTTCATCTGTATGATAGAGAGAGTGACAAGTGCTTTATGGGACTGATATGAAGACTGCAGGATAGAATTAAATGATGAAATAAAAGACAGAGTTATGAACACAGCATCCTGTCAGGCATGTAGTAATGGTTCCGTGAATGACAGTTAGTGGTAGTAGTAATATTCTTCCTGATTAAGGCAGAAGTCCAGCTAGTCTCTATGGCGCATCCCTAGGTAGCAACAACTATGACCTGCATTTGCTGTTGCCATGCCAACTGAGCTGATCCCATGTGGTCAACACTCCCCCTGCTCCAGCAGCTCCTGCCAGCCCTCCCTGGAACCTTACCCCCTAAAACTTCTCCACATCTACTCCGAAAGCCACGCATTCTGATTCAGCACCTCTCAGGAAAGGTGCTTCTTTTCCGGCTGGCTGTGGGAATTTAAAAAGCTTCTGCACATTAGGCCTCGATGAACTGAAGCATGTCCCAGCCACAGCAGCTCGAGCACCCAGAACAGCCGGACCGCAGCTCTGTTATCTCCCTCAGCCAGAGGAGCAGGCTCGCCGCCCACATGTCGAGGCCTTGGGCGGTGGCCTGACATCAAGGACCTGGTTATCAATTATTCTAATTGTTATTCCTCACCGCGGCAAAGGAGTTTCCATCCTCCAGATCCATAAACTTGCCCTTGGCTTATTGAGCCAACCACACTAGTTTAACAGAAGTGATTTTAATTACTCAACCGGAACTACAAAAGGAAGTGAGGAGGGCATGGGGGGCTGTGATCAGTGTTTAAGCAGAGGGCCAGCGTTCTCTTATCTTAGGGGCAACACCGCTCCTAATGGCTACACCTCCCACGAGCTCTCTCCCACTCACATCACAAGAGCATCCACGCTGAGGGATCAGATGTATTGAAACCCACAGAGCTTCCATGCCTCAATTCTAAAAATTACACGTTTGTTAAATACTCAAATGTGTGGAAACCTCAGTTGATGTTAAAAAATTGTGTTTCCTTGGGTCTGTATACACCCTAATCTAGTGTCATAGGAATGTCTTGCTGGTCCAGCTGCCTATTCTTCACTAATGAATATCAATCAAGATGGCGCACCTGTTCTGCAATCCATTGGTAGTAGCTGCCTGGCGTTCAGTGTAGGAAAAGATGCTGGTAAAGAACACTATGCTTGACTAGTAATGTCTGCCATGGGCGCAGGATGAAGAATGGAAGTACCCTTTCTATGTATCTGCAAACCCGATTTTAGTTTACAAACCTCTCAGAGGTGGGAATGTATTGTTCTAGCTCTTCGTGTAAATGTACCTAACGTATGTCATGAGTTATTAGTGATGATGGTGACGAATATTTATGCCAAACTGCAGTAATTTAACCAGTTTTGGTGTAGTTGTTTAGTAGCTAAATTGTGTCCAACTCTTTGCAACTCCATGTAGTTTTGAGCATGCCAGAGTTTGCTCCAACTCATGTCCACTGAATCAGTGATGCCATCCAACCATCTCCTCCTCTGTCATCCCCTTCTTCTTTGGCCCTCAATCTTTCCCAGCTTCAGGGTCTTTTCCAATGAGTCAACTCCTCCCATCAGGTAACCAAAGTATTGGAGCTTCAGCTTCAGCATCAGTCCTTCCAATGAATATTCAGGGTTAATTTCCTGATTGACTGGTCTGATCTCCTTGCAGTCCAAAGGAGTCTCCCTTGACTAGTTTTAGCAGCTAAAAATCTCATGATTGCCCTCTAACCTGTAAGCTTGTTCATCACCCTGTCAGAGAATAAGCAATACAGTTTACAAAATCTTCACTCCTTACACTAAAACTACTTGGATAGTCTAAAGCACTGTCATAAATATTAGACACCAAATTGTCAAAATAAATAAAGAGGGAAGTTTCGCGGTGTGGCAAATTCTCCTCTTCTCCTCCTAAATCATGTTTATTTGCTTACTTGAAATTCACTACATGCCCTCGGCATCCAGCAATGATTTTGAGGCTCAGCTGGACACACGCTGGGGAGAGGGAACAGCCTTATAAGCAAATGAATGACAAACACCTCTTTGGCTTCAGCATCATCCATCTCACTCAAGTCGTGTGTCCTTCAACTGCTCTGCCTCAGGTCCCTGTCGTCCCCCTGAGAAGCACATATATCATCACGTGTAACCTTGTATTTCTGAGATCTGTAATGCACGTGCCAGAGATCAGCGTGGAGTCTTATGAAGACCAACTTGAAGAGAGGAGTCACAGGTCCAGATTCTGCCCCCTGACCCCACAGGCTGTGTAATCACAGATCCAGTGAAGGAGTTTGGCAACTACCAGAGACACAGCTGGATGGTAGGGAGAAGCAGATTCTGCCCCCACCCCCACCATCCCTGCCACTGCCCGGGGCTTCTATCATCTCATTCCAGAAACTTCACCCCAACTCTGACATCCATCTCTATGCTTAGGAGATTAGTGGAGGGCAGAAAAATGATTATCTGTTGCCACCAGAAATCATGGCAGCCTCCAAAAATCTCATACTGGTAATTGGATTGCCCCAGTTCATCATCACTCATTACCCACAAAATGTACATATATAAAGTGAAAATGGTTGTAAAGTGGCTGACTATCCCTGCAGGAGAAGCAGGCTGGGGGAAGCCAAGCTTCTCTTTGAATTGGCTTGAAGCTTAAGCATCAGATATAAGGAGAAGCCAGGATGTTGGGCCAGGCCTAGTTACCTGACTAAACCTTCACTTTCTTTTATTTCAGTTGTAAAAATGAGTAGATGGGAACAGGTGATTACTAATGTTCTTTCCAATTCCAAAATTTCTATTCAAGACCTAGACTTTTCCTTGGTAAAATTCCACCTAACATTCTTTCTAAATGGACTATTCCTCAGTTGGGATGGCCTATTCCATGGTCTGTATCAGTAACTTTGTTGTTTAACTTTTTAATGAAGAGGGATAAAGTCTTCACTGAAACTTCACAGGCTGGCTTTCTGTTAATACCCTGGTCAGTTGAACATGATAAACTAATCATACAGCCAGAGGATGTTCAGAATAGTCTATCTCATGCACCTTTGCTTTCCTCTTCTTTAGATATGATTGATCCTAATGAGTGGTTCTCAAAGTGTGGTCCCAGAAGCAGCAGGATCAGCATCACTTGGGAACCGATTAGAAATGCAGATTCTGGTGGTCCCCCTAGACCTACTGAATTGACACTGTGGGGGTGGACCTCAGAACTGTGTATTTTTATAAATTCTCTATGTGATCTCGAGGCATGCTAAGCCTTGGGAAACACTGATCTACGTGAGAGAAATAGCCCCTGCTGAGGGTCAGGTGATCTGAAATCTACTCCAGTTTCCCATTGACCAGCTGTAAGCTCTTAAATTACTCACACCCCATCTGGAATTCAGCTACTTTATAAGTAAACTAAGGAGAGTGACTACAGCCATGAAATGAAAGGACACTTGCTCCTTGGAAGGAAAGCTATGGCAAACCTAGGCAGCATATTACAGAGCAGAGACATCACTTTGCCAACAAATGTCCATCTAGTCAAAGCTACGGTTTTTCCAGTAGTCATGTATGGATGTAAGAGGTGGATCATAAAGAAGGCTGAGGGCCAAAGAACTGATGCTTTTAAATTGTGGTGCTGGAGAAGACTCTTGAGAGTCCCTTGGACATGAAGGAGATCAAACCAGTCAATCCTAAAGGAAACCAACCCCGAGTATTCTTTGAAAAGACTGATGCTGAAGCTGAATCTCCAATACTTTGGCCACCTAATGTGAAGAGCTGACTCATTGGAAAAGACCCTGATGCTGGAGGTAGAAAGAGAAGGGGGCGGCAGAGGATGAGATGGTTGGATGGCATCACCAACATAATGGACATGAGTTTGAGCAAATTCCGGAAGATGGTGAAGGACAGGGAAGCCTGACATGCTGCAGTTCACAGGGTAGCAAAGAGTCAAACACGACAGAGCGACTGAACCACAGGAGCAAAGGATGGCTTTATTTATGTTACTCATTTGGAATAGAAGTAGGTTACAATTCATCAGTAGGTGTAGAAGTGCTGTGAACAAGTTGAATGCATTTTTCACATGACTAGAGTTTTATTCATTCATTCAACAAGTATTTTTCCTCATCTATATGCTCAGGGTCTGGAGGATACGACAGGAAGAAGGTAGATAAGGTCTTTGCTGTCATGGAGTCTACACTCCACACTGGATTCTTTGTGATACTGTTTGATATTTACAAGTAGTTGTATGATTCATTTCAAGATTAGGTTCAGATCTCTCAAGGGATTGGGAAAATGGGAAATGCTTTTACCTAAGAGGAAGATCAGGTTATGTCAAGCATAACAAAGAATAAGTTGACTACAATGCAGCTAAAGCAATATTAGCTACCAGGACAGAACATAGGAAGAGATTTAGAAACTGTCAAGCTGAGTCTTCCCTCACCACGGCAGAGACTTGGCTAAATGTTACTCAGGCCTCATCCAGATTATGACATTTCAATTCTGTTCTCTCCATCCGAGCCAGCCCTCCTGGCTTTTCTTGAACAAAACTGGATACTCCAAAGAGTAAAGCAAAGCCTCTATTCCTTGAGCTCTTTTCCAGAATCATAACTGGTAGCTCAGTTGGTAAAGAATCCACCTGCAATGCAAGAGACCCCAGTTCCATTCCTGGGTCGGAAAGATCCCCTGGAGAAGGGATAGACTACTCACTCCAGTATTCTTGGGCTTCCCTTGTGGCTCAACTGGTGAAGAAACCACCTGCAATGCAGAAGACCCGGGTTCAAATCCCTGGGTTGGAAAGATCTCCTGGAGAAGGGAAAGGCTACCCATTCCAGTATTCTGGCCTAGAGAATTCCATGGACTATATAGTCCATGAAGTCGCAAAGAGTCGGACATAACAGAGATTTTCACTTTTACTACCATCTGAGGGACCTCCCATGTGGCACTAGTGGTAAAGAGCCTGGCTGCCAATGCAAGAGACATAAGAGATATGGGTTTAATTCCTGGGTCAGGAAGATCTCCTGGAGAAGGAAATGGCTACCCACTCCAGCATTCTTGCCTAGAAAATTCCATGGACAGAGGAGCCTGGTAGGCTACAGTTCGTGGGGTTGTAAAGAGTTGAACACAACTGAAGCGACTGAGCATGCATGCACTACCATCTGAGATATGGGCCCAGTGAGAATAAATAAATGATCGCCAGATAGTTGGACCCCAGGACCAATTTTCAGGAGGATTTTAATCCTTAGCCACTATCATTGACAAGCAGCTGCTTTTTTCTTTTCTCTTCAATCCAAAGCTAAAATTCAATTTCCTAAATTTTATGAAAAGAAATGAAAAATGTGCTGGGGGAAAAGAGTAGCTCGGGAGAGTTTTTGGACTTCAAAACCCTCAAAAATCTTTTAATGATTTAAGTGTAAAGGAATCAGAAACATACTGATGAAATTCCCCTTGATATCCACATGGGGCTTACAAATTCTGAAGGGAAGATTTCAGCAATGAAATCTGCTTTTTTTTTTTTTTTTTTTTATCAAACCCAAACCATGTGAGATGTCTGGTGAACTCCAATATGGTGCGATCATATCTTTTCTCATAACAGTCCCTTCTCCCCAAAGGCAGAAGGGGAAGAAAAAGCCTAATTAAAGAGCATTGGTTTTTAAGGTCAGAGTCCTGCGGGAAGCGGGGAAGGGCTAGGGGTGGGGAGGTGGGGTGACGTGTCAGGTTGTCATATGCTTAGTTGTTTGTGGTATACACTGACCCACAAGTGTGCCATGGATAGACAAGATCAAAAGGTAATCATCTAATCTTCTGCTACTTTTCAACCTATAGTTGGCAAGAATTGTTGCATCCTAAGTTCGAAAACAGTGAATTTCCAAGCTGTCATAATATTGAGGTCTCAGGTGTATTGCTTGTTCTGCATAATTAATTGTAAAGTGATAATTTGTACACTGAGATATTTTCCTTCAGATGTGAAAGTGGAAGTCTCAGCATCTTTGCCTCCGGTGGGCAGAAGGAAAACTGAAGTGGTGGGTGCTATCCAGACACTGACAATGTCTCTCCTTTCACTGAGGCCAGCTGACAAGGGGCTTGGAGAGTCTTCAGCTGCCTAGGCCCTGACACCTACCCACTGTGAACCCCACCCACTGCTCTCCAGATCTCCCCCATTCTTGAAGATTGTCCCAGCAAGTGTATTCATCTCTGGTCTCCTTTCTTCTGAATTCTGGCGGCCCCCACAGTCTCTGTGTATAATGTATGCCTGAATGTGTACTCTCGGTAATTCTTTTAGAGTTTATTGTGTTTGTAAACTCTCTGAGAACAGAAACCAGGCCTCATAATTCTGTGTCTTCCAAATCACCCTGCAGAGTCCTAAGAATATAGTGGCACTTGATATATACTTGCATTAGCTTGACTGCTGTAACAAACAACTCCTGAGTCCCAGCACCCTACAACAAGAAATACTGACCTCTTAGTATCATTGCAAGGGCTTCCCGAGTGGCTCAGATGATAGAGAAACTGCCTGCAGTGAGGAGACCTGGGTTCAATCCCTGGGTTAGGAAAACACCCTGGACAAGGAAATGGCTACTCATGCCAGTATTCTTGCCTGGAGAATCCCACGGACAGAGGAGCCTGGCGGGCTACAGTCCATGGGGTCACAAAGAGTCAGATAAGACTCATCGACTAACAGCAGCACCACCAGTATCATCACAGGGGACTATGGGTTGGATGTGTCTGTACTCCATGCAACTGCATTTTAGCACCTTGGGCAAAAGAGTAGCATCTGTCTTAGACATTCCTTTCTCATGACAGAGGGCAGAAATTGGCCAAGCCAGATGAGACAGCTAGGGTCAAAGCATCTGCCCACACGTGGCATACCTCACGTTCTTTCATATTCCATCAGCTAAAACAGGTTATAAAGCAAAGGCTCGTGCAAGCCTGATGAAGGGATGAAGAAGGAAACTCCACCTTGAGGAAGCACTATAGGTCATGTGGCAAAGGGAGGAGGGGACCAAACCATGGGGAACAGAATGCAACTTGCCACAATGCTGCTGATGGATTATACCTGGGGTGGGGGAAGTTGACCTCCTCTTTGTGAGTGTGGATGGATGTGTTGCCTGGCAACAGGCCCCCTCTAATGCACGCATGTAGACATCAATCACAGAGACCCTTCCTCAGCTTTGCAGCCCTGAGGACCCATGCACCCTCTGCTCTGCCCGGCCACTTCCTGTGTTCCTCCATCAGTGCTTAGGTGGTGGTCTCTTCTCAGGCAGATTTGGAAGGAGGTTCTTTTTCTTACAGAAGTATTCTTTGGGCTTCATTAACAGAAACTGACTCCAATGGTCTAAAGTCATAAAAAATTTTGCTCACATGACCAGAAATGCAGTGTTGGGCACTATCGGATAAAAGCTCTGGATCTACTTTTCCATGTTTGTCTTAGTCCCTTTTTTCATGGATTGGCTTTTTCCCCAAGCAGGCCTCCTTCCCAACCATAAGATAGCTGCCAGCATCAACCTTGGCAACATGAATCAGGCTTTACATCCAGGGAGAGAGAGTGTGTGGGCTTTCCATCACTCTCATAAGAGTGAGATGAGTTTCCAAACACCTCTCAGCAGTCCTTCCTTGCGTCTTGTTGGTCCAAAGAGGGCCACCAGCCCAGTTCTGAACTGGTGAGTTGTCAGGGAATTGGACAGTCCTCAGACCCACCAGATAAGGCAATGGCACCCCACTCCAGTACTCTTGCCTGGAAAATCCCATGGACGAAGGAGCCTGGTGGGCTACAGTCCATGGGGTCGCGAAGAGTCAGACACAACTGAGCGACTTCACTTTCACTTTTCACTTTCATGCATTGGAGAAGAAAATGGCAACCCACTCCAGTGTTCTTGCCTGGAGAATCCCAGGGACAGGGAAGCCTGGTGGGCTGCCGTCTATGGGGTCACACAGAGTTGGACACGACTGAAGTGACTTAGCAGTAGCAGTCAGACCCACCAGGCTCACCCAGGGCACTGATTGTTTCCCTATCGAACATTGCCATTATTAAGTGAAGGAGAAATGGAATGGATCTTAGAGAGTGTCCTGTGTTTCCCAGCCATAATTGGACAGTCTGGTGTCACTCGCAGTCATCATTGATCCAGATAGCTCATGGAGAAAGGACATTGGAAGATGGGTGAGATGAGCTCAGTCTTCCCAGCTTCTGTGCCGTATGTTGTATCTACATATGAATCTCACTGGATGGTTATGGCCAGAGGTGCATTCAAAATTTCACCTGCTTGCCAGCCACTCCTGTTAACTATGTTTGCTTGGCTGAGAGTCTTTTCCAGCCAGCTGGTGGTCCCCTAAGGGTTGCTTCTGGTGCCTGCTTTGACTGATTGGCACACCCCATGTGTCACGACTCAGCACCCTCTAGCATGTCATCATGATGAAACGGCGCTGGTAGTCATGACAATGGGAGAAGTTCATCACTAGGTTCCGTTGTCACGTCAAGTCTCTCTTGGCTATGCTTCACCTGCCACACCCGTGGGAATGAAGAGAGAGGACTGGTAATTAGGCTGCTATAGCGGAGATGCTCTGTGGTGCCTCAGAGTCGAAACAAAGACCCTGGAAGCATAATGAATGGCAGGGGCAGAAACCTCACAGCTACACAGTGTCGGCTCCAGGAAGAAGGTGAAGTGCCTGGCCCTATTTCTGCTCATCAGGCTCTTATTCCAGACTAACAGACAGGCTGGGTTATTTCTATCTTGCAGCTCGTGGCGGGTTGCCTACTGTGTATGTGTATGTGAGATAGAGAGAGAGATGTCTTCCTGGTTGACACCTGTGTGAGAGATGCTCAGCACTGCGGCCAGTGAAAGTGCCACTATCTTCACACATACTCGCTGGAGGAATGTGAGATGGGAAGGGGTGATCAGTGTGAGAAAAGTGAAGAAATAGCTCAGACAGTGACAGACAGGGTCCAGAGAGGTGAAGAGAGGGAGAGGTGGGTAGGAAAGACTGGCTGTAGATACCTGCAGGCCTCACTTTTACATTCCGAGAGTCATGCTGCTGCTGCTAAGTTGCTTCAGTCGTGTCCGACTCTGTGGGACCCCATAGACGGAAGCTCACCAGGCTCCCCTGTCCCTGGGATTCTCCAGGCAAGAACACTGGAGTGGGTTGCCATTTCCTTCTCCAATGCATGAAAGTGAACAGTGAAAGTGAAGTCGCTCAGTCGTGTCCGACTCCTAGTGACCCCATGGACTGGAGCCTACTAGGCTCCTCCGTCCATGGGATTTTCCAGGCAAAAGTACTGGGGTGGGGTGCCATTGAGTCATGCTGGGCTGCACTAATTGCTTGAGTAGCCATGCTACTGATGGCTGTGCTTTTGTTCGATCTTGTCTTTCTGAAAGGAGAGCTGGTCTCCAGACTGGTCTTCTGGAGTTCTGACTCACTTCATCTAGGCTTCTAGACCCCACCCTGCTCTCACCAGGGCTCTGAATGATTGGGATTACTCTCTGAGTGCCTGGGGCTGGAAGTAGCTCTCCAGGGCTTCTTTCTTGGTCTCTACTAAGTCATCTCACTGTTTCCTGGGGCCAGTGTGCAGTGTCCAAGTGTCTGATATGCTAATGGGGAAGAGTGGAGAGATAGTTCCAGAAAGAATGATGTGTCTCGTGGTGAAAGTAAAGCTCGATGCTGTAAAGAGCAACACTGCACAGGAACCTTGGTTGTTTGGTTTATGAATCAAGGTAAATTGGACATGGTCAAGCAGGAGATGGCAAGAGTGAGCAACAACATTTTAAGAATCAGTGAATTAAAATGGATGGGAATTCAGGTGACCATTTTATCTTCTACCATGAGCAGGAGTCCCTGAGAAGAAATGGAGTCACCCTCACAGTCAACAAAATAGTCCAAAATGCAGTACTTGGGTGCAATCTCAAAAACAACAGAATGATCTCAGTTCATTTCCACTGGGGCAGAAGAGGACATTCCTTCATAATAATCTATCTGCCCCGCCACCCACACCTCCCACCTCCACCACTTCTGGGGGCCTTGTGTGCATGTCAAATCCTTCCTCTTGGGGCAGGGAGGAGTGGGGCCAACAGAAATCTGGCCCGAGCCTTCCCTTCTCTGGCTGTTGGTGGCCAGCAGGGCACAGAGGTAATTTAATGGCTGGGCAGCCTTACTGCTAGAATGCCCCTCTGGTCTTTGCACCAGAACCCTCATCAGATTGGGCCATATGGAAGCTTCACCAGCAGATGCACTGGCCGAGTCCCTCTGTCTGCAAAATCTCCATTAGGTTTTCTAATTAGACAAATGTCAGTGTTTTATCCAGGATGAGAAATTGTTTTCTGAGGGTGGCAGAAGTGCCGCTTTCAAAACAGTCACTCAGCACAAGGACTGCCTTTCCTCTGGGGGCCTCCTTCCCCCTTTGGGGCTCCTACTTGGAGAGGAAGGGTGGGTCATTGTCGTCATCGCCTTTACCCCGAGCTCTGTCATCCCTTGGAACTTCCTGCTCTCATTGCTTCCCCTCCCCTCCCCTTCACCCCACCTCCTTCTGATCACAGTAACCCCCACCCCCGGCCTCTGAAGAGGATAAAATACAGGAAGAGGGACGTTGGCGGCCCAGGACAGTTGTAGAGGGAATTGTAAAGCCCAGCCTTCCTTCTTCCTGGCTGTTGGAACACATATCTTTCTGTCTTACTCACTGCCAAAGCCAAGGGTCCAGTGCAAGCCCCTCCTGGGCACCTTTTGCTAATGACACCGTCTGATAGCAAGGACGCTCCATCAGAGGAGCCACCGCTACCAGCTGAGTGGGACTGGAAGTGTTGAACACTTCCTGCATTCCATCAGCAGTGTACATACACTGTTTGCTGGGAAGAGGGGTGTGTTGTGGCCAAAGTGGAGATTGGCTCTTTGGGGCTTAAGCCAAGCCCAGTTGCCTTTTTAGGTACGTGATGTTGACTCTTGGAGAGGCTGAAAAACTTGCCCAATTTCACCATCCACAAAATGGAGACATTATATTTATCACATGGGCTTGTTCTAAGACTTGAATGGGTTTTGTTGTTGTTTAGTCATTAAGTCATGTCCGCCGCTTTGCAACCCCATGGACTGCAGCACGCCACGTTCCTCTGACCTCCACTATCTCCCTGCTGCTGCTGCTGCTGCTGCTGCATCGCTTCAGTTGTGTCCGACTCTGTGCGACCCCAGAGACGGCAGCCCACCAGGCTTCACGTCCCTGAGATTCTCCAGGCAAGAACACTGGAGTGGGTTGCCATTTCCTTCTCCAATGCATGAAAGTGAAAAGTGAAAGTGAAGTTGCTCAGTCATGTCCGACTCTAGAGACCCCATGGACTGCAGCCTAACAGGCTCCTCTGTCCATGGGATTTTCTAGGCAAAAGTACTGGAGTGGGGTGTCATTGCCTTCTCCGACTATCTCCCTGAGTTTGCTCAAATTCCTGTTCAGGTCCCTATGCCATATTGTTCTTGATAGCATTGGACTTAACTTTAATTCCCCTCCGCTCTTCCCCAGTAGCACATTGGACACCTTCTAACCCGAGGGGGCTCATCTTCCAGTGTCATATCTTTTTGCTTCTTCATACTGTTCATGGGATTTTCGAGGCAAGAATACTGAAGTGGGTCGCCATTCCCTCCTCCAGTGGAGCAGGTTTTGTCAGAACTCTTCACTATGACCTGTCGTTTTGGGTGGCCCTGCCCCGCATGGATCATAACTTCATTGAGTTACACAAGCTGCCTTGCCACCACAAGGCTGTGATCCATGAAGGAGTATAGTTTAATTTATGGAAATTCCTCAACAGGAGCCTAGGCTTTCGTAAGTCCTTAGTAAGGAGTGGGTAGCAAGATTTATCATGAAAATGACCACAAGTCTGTGTAGGCATCTCAGCTCCTGGTTATGTTCCTGGTTATCCAGACCTGATCAAGGATTTGAAGACTTCTCTCCTTGCCAGCCAGCAACTCCAAAAAGGCCTTACAATCCCCCAGTCACCCCTTCTCTCCAAAGGACTCCTTGGTTGACCCCTTCTTTTAAATGAGGGCCTTTATACCTGGGGCTGTGTGTCCATCAAACAGCTGCCCCCTTTCCCTTCCTGAGCAGGAAAAGCCCACGGCCACAGAGGACTTTTCAAAGCCTGACTGCTTCTGGGAGTGCAAGATTGAACCGTATGTTAGTTCCAAGATGCAGACACACCATAAAGAAAAGGGTATCCGGTGATAGACTCGGGGCTGAGTTAGGTTTGTTGCTTTGAGCTCAGGTAGACAATTTAGGGTGATTTTAATGACTCTGAAATGTTTTATCTTTTACAACCCCTGGAACTGCTGCTCCACAACCTTAACAAATTGCCAGCTTTCCATCCCTCTCCTCCTGTCATCTTCAGTTAATGCAAGGTCCATTAGGACTTGAGAAACTTATTATTGCAATAAAAAAATATACCCTACCCATATCACAGACCATATATCTGAATCTCGCCTAACACCCGCCCAGGGATTAATACATATTTTAAGCAAGTGTTTTACAGTGGTGATGCTACAGATCCCTGCACAGCCATTCCCACCCATGCTGAGACAATAGGAGCAAAAGGTCATCTATGGGGTCAAAGTGCTGCCTCTCCTGGGTTTTTGGAGACTAATGCGCATCCCCCTACTCCTCTGGGAGACAGGGATCATCATGACCTCAGTCAACAGAGCCCATTCGCAGTTGTACATTACCCCAAGGGTTGGTGTCTGTGCCGGGGGTGTGTGTCTGAACTTACATCACCATTTTGTCAATGGAATCACACCCTGGGAGCTAGCACTTAGCAGGTACCGAAGATGCAGTTTCCACCTTCACCCTGCGGACACCCCAGGTGCACTACGAACTGTAGTTGGTTTTCTGTACCTACAGAGTCCTTCATGACTACAAAGAGTTCTTGCTTGGAGGAAATATCAGGCTAGAGAAGAGGTCTACACTCAATCCCACATCTGTATACCTGTGATGGAAAAAGCCCACAGGTGGGACCTGGGCTTTAGTACCACAACCCTTACTAACTCCTCCCTCTCCATCCTGACCTCCTCCCTGCCCTACCACTGCTCATTGCTACTACAGAGCTCCACCTGCCTGCCAGCCTTTTCTAAGGACACCCCCCCAAATTCCCCTGCCACCCAGAAGATACAGATTAGGTCTTCCATCCTTCAGGGTCATAGTTCCCTGTATCTTCATTGTTCTTGTTGTTTGGTAGCTCTGACTCTTTGTGACCCCAAGGACTGTAGCCCACCAGGCTCCTCTGTCCATAGGATATCCAGGCAAGGATACTGGAGTGGGTTGCCTTTTCCTTCTCCAAGGGAGAAGTGTTACAAAGGAAGAGAAAGCAGGGGAGAGGTTTGGGGGTCTTGTGGATGGTAGGGTAATTTCACGTCAAGTAGTCAAGGGAAGTTCTGTTGAAAAGGTGACACATGAATTAAGATCTGAAGACAATGGGGGACGAGCCGTGCAGGTGCCCAGAGGATGAGAACCCCAGGCAAGAGAACCTTTGCAAGGGAAGGGTCTGGACCAGATGGAGTAAGTGCAGAAAATGAGTGGGAAGGAAAGCAGGAAGAGGCGAGGCTGGAGGAGAGCAGAAGCCAGATCCTGCTAGCTTTGTCTTCATCTCTGTCACTTTACACTAATTTTCTGTTTACAACTTCCACCCATCGTTCCACTAGACTGAAGGAAAGAAGCATTCATCTTTGCAGCTCACAGGGTCAACTCTGAGCCTTGCCACAGCTGGTACTCAGAACACTTTTTGAACAAGTGCTAGAAGCCCTCAAAGAGCTCCAATCCTAGACTTATTTTCCTTGCTTAATTTTGTTACTGAAGTTCTCTTAGCTTTATAACCTGTCCTTCCACCAACAAGTTTCTTGCCCGGCCTCAAATCTGCAGGCTGTCTTTTTCTTGTTTCATGTCTTATGTGCCATTGGCAATGACCTTCCATTTCTACTTCCTCTCTATCGCAGCTGTCCCAAAGTGTGGAGGAGACTCTGGCAGTCTTTGGTGAATATAATCATAACCATATTTGATCAGATAATGAATTGATCAGATGCAGATCTACCCACCTCGGGAGATGGCCCAGTCTTCAAAGCCAGATGTGTAAGCTTACAGATCAGTCATTGTGTCTGAGTAATGGGGCATCTGGGGAAAGAGTGCAAGGGCATTTCCAACTGGAAGAGACACTGCTCTGTGCTCTGACCAAATCGCCAGTAAAAATTCAAGTCCAACAACAATTGTAATAGTGACATCCTGTACTGATGGGTTTGTTGACTGTGTGCTGGGCCCCATGTGGGTGATTGGACCCAAATCAGAGAGGTGCCCTCGTTTGAAAAAATAAGGGCACTATGGCTTCCTTCATAGATTGGCTTCCTTCTTTGCTTTGAATGTCCAAGCCGATGAACCTTTCATTGTGCCTTTCTTCCATGGAATCGAATAACTCAGAAGCAGAAAATTGGGGTTCAGCCAAACCACTCTGACTTCTCTTTCTGGCCCCCCAAAAGACAAGACAACTCACGACAAGACAGACATCCCAGAAAGAAGCCAGATGCACCCTCATACGTGGGGCCACGTAGGAGAACTCTAGGATCTAAAAGGGCTTCCCTGGTAGCTCGGACGGTAAAGAATCTGCCTGCCATATGGAAGACCTGAATTCGATCCCTAGGAAGATCCCCTAGAGAAGAGAATGGCGATCCATTTCAGTATTCTTGCCTGGAGAATCCCACGGACAGAGAGGCTATAGTCCATGGGGTCACAAAGAGTCGGACATAACTGAGCAAATAACGCTTTCAGGATCTAAAAGGATTGTAAACTTTCAGGAGGATCTACCTTGTTTTATAATGTGTGCAGTTCACATTGCCTGCTTTTAAAATTATTCCTGATTATCAGTGAATATAATGTTCCAATACATGCTAAAAAACTGTGAAAGGAAATGGGATTTGAAGCAAAAACACTGTTTCATTCACTTATATGCTGGAAGGAAAACAAGTTGTTGGCCTGAGGCAGTAAGGAAATCATTTGTAAGGTCCTCGCCATCTGGGAGGCTGTGTGACCTGTCTTTGGGAGTCATCTTGCTGTTCACACGTCCCTTTTCTGAGCCTCAGTTTCCCTCTGTTGATAAGAGACTAAGAATTCCAGTTCTTTTCCAGCCTCCCTACTTTTGAAGGCTTCCCTTTAACAAAATCCATGCCACCAACAAAAAGGCTTCTGCAATCTCGCCAGGCAGGATAACTTCGATTTCAGAGATGAGGAGTTGCATCTTTGAAATGCTTGCCTCTTGAGCGGTCAGCGGGCAGCAGGAGGCCAGTCAAAAATCTTCAAAGGAATCAGAGGGTTTGGGGAGAAAGAGGACCAGTGTCTGTAGTGAGAGGACCCAGAGAGGAGGCAGGATGGGGCTGGCAGTGTGATCGCAGCCTGGGGTTCTGCACACCCCCCAGCTTTGAAGGCCACCTGGCATTTGGTTCTACAAAGCTCTTGGTTTAGCAGATGAAATGGAAATCTGAACTGACAACTTTGTATGCAAACTCCAAACAGGATTGCCCTGCCTGTCAGCTGTTTCATCTCTACCAGACTTCCCCACTTTGCTGAATTGGGATTTTTGTACTTCTGGGTGTGGACAGGGGAACCCTGGAGCCCTTTGGGGAATCACATGCCCTTGAAACTCTTCCCCAGCCACCCAGCATGGAGTGACTGTGGCAGATAGGGCTCTGTGTTGTCAGGCCATGGAGGTGGGCATAGCTCCGTTTTACACACTGCTCCAATGTTTTGTTAAAGGATCACAGCCGGACAGGTTAGACAATGGTGGTACCTTTCAGCAACAGAATCTCACACCCATCCAGTATGCAGGCTGAGACTGGTAATGTGTTTGCTGGTCAGAAGTGGGACAGGTCCAGCAAGGCCTAAAAAGAAGACATTCCCTCCTCACTCTCTGACCCCTGGGCAGGGAACTGGGTCTTCCCTGGTGGCTCAGATGGCAAAGAATCTGCCTGCAATGCAGGAGACCTGGGTTTGATCTGTGGGTCAGGAAGATTCCCCTGGAGAAGGAAATGTCAACCCACTCCAGTATTCTTGCCTGGAAAATTCCTTGGACAAGGGAACTTGGCAGGCTTACAGTCCATGGGGTCACAAGGAGTCGAACATGACTGGGCAACTAATACTTTCTTCCTTCCTATGGGCTCCTTGGCTTGGAATCCCAAGAAGAAGGGGCATGATGTAAGTGCCTACCTAGTGAACTGATGAATTGAAATTCTATAAGGCTCTTTACCCCCATGATGCCATTTTGCAAATAAGAAAGCCAGGTGGGTAAAAGTTAAGAGGATTTCCATTCATCTCAAAGGAAGCCTGTGTATCTGGTTAAGACCAGCAGCTAGCAGACCTCTCTGTGAGCCTCTCCTTCATTGTGAAATATTAACCATCCCTGCCCCACACCCGACCTGGGCATGGCAAGCCCTGCCCTCAAGGATGGAACCCTCTATATGTGGCCACCTGGATGGGAGGGGAGTTTGGGGGAGGCTGGGTACATCTTTATATATGGCTGAGTCCCTTTGCTATCTGCCTGAATGATCACAACACTGTTGGTCAGCAATACCCCCAAAATGCAGTAGACTTTTTAAAAAAGAGATAGATACCTCTGAATCATGCTTAGCTCACCCTCTACAGATTGAACAGTATGGTCCTAGAGCCATCCATCCAGGAATGAGACAGAGTGGACAGTTGGCATGACACTGCCCTTTGTGCCAAACCAGGGAATGACCCAGACTCCCTCAGCTTCTCCTCTGAAGCATTGCCACAAAGATGTATCTGAAAATGAGTTTTCATGTTACCTCCTATTTCTGCATCATCACCACCATTATCTCGAGTTAATTATTTTTTAGCTACTTGATGATTCTTGGCACCCTCTTAGATACCTTCAAAGAAAATTTCCACAGTTTTTATTCTCTGGGGTCTTAATGTCTCAGAGGGATGGCTTCCATGCCAACAAGCATAAAGAGAACATTACAAGCATTAAGTGAATTTGGAATAAAAATAGATAGAACAAGATTAAATATGGAATTATGCAAACTTTCCCTCACCTTGACCACCTTCCCCCTCAAAGTTATGGGTGTGCTCAGCAGTAGCAGGGGACAAGTTTTCTTGGCCCAAGTAGGAATAGTCTTATAAAACAGATGACTTCTTTCCCTGCTGTCAAAAACATATATTTGGAGTCATCAGTGGAAAGCCATCAAGCAGCTATGCTAAGAAGTGTGGCTAAGAAGTTTTAAGGAAATGTTATTAGGAATGACCTCTTATTCATAAAAGATTTTGTGACCAAAAGCCTGTTCTGTTGATGTTGCTTCAGATGGAGTCTCTTGTATCAACTGTAATATCCCTAGAGTAATCAGTCTGATTGGCATCAGAAATGCAGTAAGTATCAGGGCACAATTTAACCAGCAACAGCAAAAGAGCAAGTAATCATAAGTGTGGGGGCCTTTGACCATAAAAATGCAGATGTTTACTTTGAACGTTGATTTAAACCACCTAGATTTTACACCAAGTGAAGCTTGAAATGTATCAACTGAAGTACAGCATCCAACTGATAAAAAATAGTCCTAAAAGCTTTGACTTCCTATGAAAAAGAGATTTCCAAGGGGATGGTTCTCTTAGAGCCATGCAATTTGCTCTACGCCGCTTTCATAAAATCATAGCATTTTCAAGTTGCAAAGGACCTTTAGGGTCTCATAATCCAGCCACCTTTTCAATGCGGAAAATCTCTGCTAAAGAATTACCTCCAGGCCAGGCTTGAAATATGCTGCCTACCTGAGAAGGTCTTATTGGAGGGTCACCTTGGGTAGTGTTGATTCTGTTCCAGGGTGAACCAAGGGACTGTGTTCTTTGTTGGGCACCTGAAACTGATGTGAGCCTCCCAAGCAAGGTCCCCGAATAAGCCAGGCTCCCTAGAGAAAGTGGCCGGAGGACTTGTGATATTTGGAAATTTCTTTGATTTAAGACCATCTTCTTATTTCTCCATCTGACAGCATCCATTGTTATACTGACCTATTAAGGTGATTACAGAAAGTGTTGGTGGCCCAATAGATCTCATTTTCATCACTGCCAGCCTCCTGCAATCACAGCTGCTGAACATGCCATAAATCCAATAGACTGAATGGCTCTGGGACCTCGGCAAAGAGGCTGCAGCTTTTTTTGTTTCCACTTAGGCCAGGGTTATGAGTAGTAATAAACTCAGCAGTCAGGCCAGAAATGTGATGATGGGGGAAATGCAAAAGGGTTCAAGACAGGATAGGGGAACACATGTGTCTCCGGGACTGATTCATGTCAATGTACGGCAAAAACCACCACAATCTTGTAAAGTAATTATCCTCTAACTAAAATAAATTGATTAATTTTTTTAAAAAGAAAAGAAACAAAAAGAGAAAGGGTTCAGGAAAGAAAAGAAAAGCCAGAAGAATGCTCAGCTCCCCTTGAGTTGCTGAATTTTCAAATTCATTAGCAATCCCAATTATTCAGTTCCTCAATTTTAATCTCTAATTAAACACTGCCACAGACACTGTATCTTCAGAGGGTGGGATATAAGTGGCCTCTTCTTAATAATTGTGCAACTATGATCCCTGCATGTTTAACCCAGAAAAAAAAGAGAAAAAAAGTGTACTAAATAAAAAGAAAGAAGAGAAAAACCATGAATGCCTAAAGCTCGTGCCAAATGGTAATTGCAGAGAGACATTATTTTTCTCTAAATATAGCAAAGATGACTACAAGGCTTCCAGCATTCTCCTATAATAATTTCTTAAATCAAAAGCGTATTTGCTGATATGAGGATGCTCACCACAGCTATTCTTTCTGGACTAATTAGACAAGCTAGAAAACAACGGGCAGAGGTACAATATGTTGCTGGCTGAGTGAGGAGAGTATTTTTTGCTTATTTCACAAGGTCGAAAAATCCTGAGCTTCCTGTTTTTTTAAAAAAAATTATTCGGATGAAGTAATGAAATAAATATAGGCAGAGATGTGGGGCGGTAACATTTTGGTAACCAGATTTCTATTTATTTAAAGAAAAGCTCCCTGAGAGAGGGAAGGCACATGTACATAGCCCAAGAAGGAAATGTGATTAAGACACAGGTAGGAGGAAGATGGAACAGGAAATTTCACCTCTTCCATGACAATAGCCACGTCAGAACTAGCTTATCCTGTACCGGGTATTGGAAAAGCCGCGCCCTGGGTTTGCCTGGCATCTGTCCACTTCCTAACACACTGCATTGTAGTTGTCGGTTTTCTCACTCACCCGCTCATAGACTACGGACTCCAGGGAAAGGAGTGTGTCTTTCACTTCTGTACCCACAGGAATTAGCACCTTGCCTGATACATAACAAGTACCAAATAAATGTGTGTTAAACAAATCTGCTACATTAAGGCAGTATAGTTATGAGTACATTCTTTCTAATTCCCTTTTGTAAAGCCTTAAACTTTGCCAACAAAGGTTCGCCTAGTCAAGGCTATGGTCTTTCCTGTGGTCATGTATGGATGTGAGAGCTGAACTGTGAAGAAGGCTGAGCGCCGAAGAATTGATGCTTTTGAACTGTGGTGTTGGAGAAGACTCTTGAGAGTCCCTTGGACTGCAAGGAGATCCAACCAGTCCATTCTGAAGGAGATCAGCCTTGGGATTTCTTTGGAAGGAATGATGCTAAAGCTGAAACTCCAGTATTTTGGCCACCTCATGCGAAGAGTTGACTCATTGGAGAAGACTCTGATGCTGGGAGGGATTGAGGGCAGGAGGAGAAGGGGACGACAGAGGATGAGATGGCTGGATGGCATCACTGACTCGATGGATGTGAGTCTGAGTGACCTCCGAGAGCTGGTGATGGACAGGGAGGCCTGGCGTGCTGCAGTTCATGGGGTCGCAAAGAGTCGGACAAGACTGAGCGACTGATCTGATCTGATCTGAAAGCCTTAAACTAATTGCATGTGAAATATGCACTTCAGAGTCAGGAGCAAATGTGTATTACATACATACATGATAGGTATGTGCATACACATATTTCAAATGATTAATTTGACCCAAGGAATCAAACTGAGAGTAAGCCAGAAAATTTAAGCAATGGGAAGGAAACTCTTACGCTATAATAAAGATACAAAAGTACATTCCTTCTGGCCGGAACTGATTCTCTTTTGTCAGTTATGTAGAACCCTCCATTCAGTGGGTGTTTCCTTGCCAGGGTCAACTGTGGCAACTTTGGTTGTGAAGTTGCTCAGTCATGTCCGACTCTTTGCAACCCCATGGATTGTAGCCTGCCAGGCTCCTCCGTCCATGGGATTTTCCAGGCAAGAGTATTGGAGTGGGTTGCCATTTCCTTCTCCAGAGGATCTTCCCGACCCAGGGATCGAACCTGGGCCTCCTGCTTTGTAGGCAGATGCTTTTACCATCTGAGCCACCAGGGAAGTGGCAACTTTAGGTGACCCCAAATGGCTCACATGGTATAGAAACTGCCTGCAATGCAGGAGACCTGTGTTCAATCCCTGGGTTGGGAAGATCGTCTGGAGAAAGGAATGGCTATTCACTCCAGTATTGTTGCCTGGAGAATTCCATGGACAGATGAGCCTCGTGGGCTATAATCCATGGGGTTGCAGAGTCAGACATGACAGAGCATCTGACACAACAGCCACAAAGCCCTGTGCACACTCCATGCTCCACAGTGGCAACACCATCAGACCGAGACTTAGTGAACGTTTCTCACTGAAGGGTGATACCCAAGAGCCAGAATGTGCTCGGTGGACCCCAGAGTGCTGGGCACACAAAGCCCTGTGCACACTCCATGCTCCACAGTGGCAAGACCATAAGACCGAGGCTTAGTGAACGTTTCTCACTGAAGGGTGATACCCAAGAGCCAGGATGTGCTCGGTGGACCCCAGAGTGCTGGGCACACAAAGCCCTGTGTACACTCCACACCCCACAGTGGCAACACCATCAGACTGAGGCTTAGTGAGTGTTTCTCACTGAAAGGTGATACCCAAGAGCCAGGATGTGCTCGGCGGACCCCAGAGTGCTAGGCATACAAAGCCCTGTGCGCACTCCATGCTCCACAGTGGCAAGACCATCAGACCGAGGTTTAGTGAGTGTTTCTCACTGAAAGCTGATACCCAAGAGCCAGGATGTGCTCAGAGGACCCCAGAGTGCTGGGCACTGGGGCTGTTTATATTCACTGTCCTGTGGAAGGAAAGAATGGGGCTTCAGACGCTCTGCTCAAATGCTCTTAAAAGATTTCACATTGCAGTGGGGGGTGTCTTGAGAGCCACTTGGCAACCAGCTGAGGTCTCTGCAGCTGTGAACTCCATGATGGCCTCAGTGCCAGGCAAATTCATTGGTTGTTTCTTTGCTTCAAGGAGGACAACCAATTATTGAAAGAGTTTGCACTGGACACCCTCAAGATGCATATATTTTATTGAGACCATTAGGTGAGAAAAGAACTTTTTCAGTCTTCACCCTCAACAAGTTTATAGAAGAAATTAACACAACACTGTAAAGCAATTATACTCCAATTAAAAATAAAATAAAAGTTTATAGTCATGTAGGGGAGATAAGTTAGAATGACAAATCTATGCTTGGGGCTAGTCATCAATTTGTTAGCATTGTATATGATGACTTTGGACATCCAAGTTGTAACCTAAACAGGGCCATGATTCAGATGATCATTTAGGGTATCAAGGGCCTTTAACCCTAGTAGAGATTCCCTACGGGCTTCCCTCATGGCTTAGTTGGTAAAAAATCCACCTGCAATGCAGGAGACCTGGGTTCAATCCCTGGATTAGGAACATCCCCTGGAGAAGGAGATGGCAACCCACTCCAGTATTCTTGCCTGGGAAATCCCATGGACAGAGGACTCTGACAGGCTACAGTACATGCGGTTGCAAGAGTCGGACACAGCTGAGATTCCCCCCAGGTTCATAACTGTTCCAAGCAGTCACCCATTCTCTCTCCAGCCCATGTCCTATTTCACTGCTGATGGACTTGGCCCTGAGTGCCCTGTGGCTCTCCGCATCCCCTTCCTGAGAGAATGTGGCTGGATTGCTGAGACTGTGCAGATTTTTCAGACTTGCAGCTAGCTGTCTCCTCTTCAAGGAGCCCCCTGCTCCCCAAGGGAAAGTGGACAGCTTCTTGCCGCAAGGATGAAGATGACTTCTTTGTCATTTTTTCCCATAGAAAAGAAAAATGATGAGAACTGAACATTAAAAAGCATCTGTAACTTGAAGCAGGTACCATGTATTGGTTTGAGCTGATGTCCCAGGGCCTAGCTGTTGGTTCCACATTTCGGTCTTTGCGTTGATTTCTACCGGGGTCTCCTCCTGGTCCCTTTCTTCTCTCTCCTTCAGTCCTAACTGGCCCTCTTTCTTTTATAGTTTCCAAGAAAAAGCAGCTACTTGACTTCACTTGCAACTATTTTGAAAATGTCTTTAAATAAGTGCAGTGTATTCCTTCCAACAGAATACTCTAGAAGAGCTCAACAGCCCTGAAGATATACAATCAATACTTTGCCTGAACCATTGATACCCTTGCCCATCACTTAAATATCATTACAGGAAAGATTTCAACAAGATCACGGCACATTATACTTTAAAGTTTGACTTTAAAGGATGCCTGGGCTTTGCTGAAAGGCGTTAGTAATGGAATTCTTTATCTCTGAGCTTAATTTATTCTGGGGAGAATAGGACCATTATCTTAAATCTATTTTTTTTTTCCAACAGAGAAAACAGCCTCAGAAGTCCAGCACTTATAAGGAAATCATTGTTTAATTACTTTTTTGCTTAACCCTTTACAGAGGAAAGGGAGTGGGTGTGTGTTATTGCAAATGAATATGCTTTCCTATTGGGTTGCCATCAATAGACTTGCACTATTTCTTTTTTTGTCATTTCTATTCCTATGCTTCTCTGTGTTTCTTGTGTACAAGAACTCTGGAGTCAAGGAAACCTCTAACTGGTTCTGAACCCCAATGGCATCCACTTTCTCCTTGATCATGGGTGATGAAGGGATCTATGGTTTGAAGAATGTAAGTGATCGGTGACTGAGAGATTAATATTCTGGTGTTAAACTATATACTTGGTATAAATTAGATACAACAGAGCTGTGTGTTTTCACACCTGGAAATGGACACAGTTGTGTGCAGCTCCTTGACTCCTCAGTGTGTCTCCACTGCATAAAACACTTGTTTGAAGAGCAGAGAAAATGATCTATCAACAGACTCCTTTTACAAAACACCAACCACCAAGCAATTAATAGACTCATTGCTGCTTCCCTCCCTCCCAGCAAATTTGCTTAATTGAAGGGCAGTTTGGGATTTGTAGAAGGAGATATGAGCTCCAGAAAAGAGTGTAAGAAGATGCTACATGTCTAGGATTTCTTCCGGGGCCTCTAATGTTTTTTTTTTTTTCCTATTTTAATGTGTAAAGCTCAACCACTCAGCCCCCACATTTTGGGCCAGGTTTGGGGATCACTTATGAACTAAATGATGTCTTCAAATGTTACAGAACTTCAGGAACAGCTCTTTTGCCAGCCTTAGGCATCATCAGCCTCCCTTGTCAGTCCTTTTGTTTGATGGCACGTTTCAGTATGGAGCTACCCTGGTGATTCAGTGGTAAAGAATCTGCCTGCAAGTACAGAAATCCTGGGTTTGATCCCTGGGTCGGGAAGATCCCTGAAGAAGGAAATGGCAACCCACTCCAGTATTCTTGCCTGGGAAATCCCATGGATAGAGGAGCCCAGAAGGGTTGCAAAGAGGTGGACATGACTTAGTGATTAAACAACAACAACCACCTTTCACTACAACTGCTTCCAAAACTTGATCCCTAAGATTCACCTGCGCGGACATGCCAGTTGGGGAGCATGGCATGGCTTGGCTTTTCAGAGGTCGAGAGGTTCTCCAGCTTTGAAGAAGGTTTATCTTGCACTACATACTTACAGATTGCTTAGGTGGAAGGAGAAAAGGAGGCACCGTTATAAATCCAGCAGCAGGGAGCTTATCAGAGTTCACATCCAACTTTCAGCTCCTTCCTTTCCTTTCCTTTGTCAGTTAGGGTACATGGCACTTTTTTTTAACTGCTATTATCAAAGATTTTGTGTTTAATGGTTTGCCGGGTCACATTTTATAAGTGCAAATGACTTTGATGACCTCCATTACTTCTTCTTAGCTATCTTCACATCTCCACAGAGTGAAAGGCTATAAAGAATTCAGACCAGATCTTGTGTTGATCAACCTCTCCAAATGACCATTATACCCAAGTCAAAAAGTCAATGCACTTCCCAAATCAGAGTCTTATACATAGAACATCTCCATTTTATAAGAGAGGAGAACATTCCATCCTTATGAGTCAGTTACTTTGTACCTGAATCTAATTGACCTTCTGCTTTCTGTTAGTCTTAACTACCTCTAGTCACAGGAAACCCAGAATATCCACCTGCTTTTGAATCCCCTTGTCTAACAGCATCCTTACTGATTGTATAAGATATAGGTTCAGTGGACCATTGGAAAAGGGAGCCTGGATTGTCAGCATCAGAATCAGTATCTATGTTGGAATTTACATTCTCTACCCATGCTCTAAATTAGCAAGCTAATTTTAAATTGAATATAAGCTGAAGAAATGTTGGCTGGTTACATTTCTTACCTAATGATCATCGTCACCTATCTAAGAAGAACGCTCTTTTCTATATTATTTTACCGTTATCCCTGGTCCTCACTCCTGTTTCCCTTCTCTACCCCTAGGTAAAGATTCTATGTTTGATACATGTCTTTTAATATGTATGTAAATAAGCAGCATTTTCTATGTGAATGGTGTTAATTTACCTAAATGACATTGTACCACACATATAATTCTGTTTATTCTTCCATCCAACCCTACATTTAAGAACTGTTCATATTGTTAATATTTACCCAGTTTTTGTCTCTAACTGATGCATTTGCAAAGTTTCATTTATCCATTCCCTTTTGATGGATCTTTGAAAAATGGAAGTGTGAGTCTCTCTGTCATGTCTGACTCTTTGTGACCCTATGGACTGTAGCCTGTCAGGCTCCTCTGTCCATAGTATTCTCTAGGCAAGAATACTGGAGTGGGTTGCCATGCCCTTGTTCAAGGGATTTTCCCAACCCAGGGATCAAACCCGGGTCTCCTACATTGCAGACAGAGTCTTTACCATTTGAGCCACCAGGGAAGCCCTTGATGGATCTTTGGGTTGCTTCTAATCCCATTCCCCACTCCCATGAACCTGCTTGAGAATTCTGGCATTCGTACCCCCAGACCAAATGTCTGGGCCTTAGGGTGTATAATTTAATTAAATACTGGCAGATGTATTCTAAAATAACTGACCAGTTTAGATTCTTACCACTAGTTCTGGAGGTTCCATTCCCCACCCCCATGTCCACTAACCTTAGTATTCTCCACTTTTCTAATTCTTGCTTACCTAATTGATACAAAGCAGTATTTCATTGGAGAAGGCAATGGCACCCCACTCCAGTACTCTTGCCTGGAAAATCCCATGGTCGGAGGAGCCTGGTAGGCTGCCGTCCATGGCGTCTCGAAGAGTCGGACACGACTGAGTGACTTCACTTTCACTTTTCACTTTCATGCATTGGAGAAGGAAATGGCAACTCACTCCAGTGTTCTTGCCTGGAGAATCCCAGGGGCGGGAGAGCCTGGTGGGCTGCCGTCTCTGGGGTCACACAGAGTCGGACACGACTGAAGTGACTTAGCAGCAGCAGTATTTCATTGTTACTTTCACTTATTCTCCTTACTGATGACTTTGATGCTAAATCTTTACTTTCAAATTTCCACGAGATAGGAGGGAATAGCATCTGAGAACAGAACCAGGGCAAACAACCGGAGATCGCCAGAAACGGAATGCTTGAGTCCACGGGACATTCTCTTCAAAGTCCCCAGCCTGCACGAGCTGTGGTCCTTATGATGACCGCCCTGCTGCTGCAGGAATTCAGGGACTCGATGGTGTTTCATGGGCTTGGACAACCCAGGCATCTACTTCCACTTCCCCAGCAGAGGCAAAGTTACATGCCCTCCCTAATCCCAGCTGCAACTCGACCTGCCATCCATCAGTGGATATGTGCAGACTCACTTAGTTTAATGTTTCTGTCAAAGTAGCCCAAAGTGCCATCTTATCAGAGGATCAATTTTATATCAGAGGGTCATTAAATTCTTTTTCATGAGAATAAAATGGGCTTTTGCTGCTGCATGTTGTACTGCTGCTCATCTGAAACTGGAGATGAAATCAAAGTGGAAGAGATTTAACCAAATTATCCATCTTCAGAAAATAAGCTTCACTGCAAATGTATTTTTGATGTGGCATTGTGCAACACAGAGAGAGGAGAAATAAAAATATCCTGATGGTCCTGTTATACACTGACGGGGGGAGGCTGTGAATTTAGCTCTCCATGGAGGCAGGGGTTCACTCGCCCTCCCGTTGGCAATGAGGTAGGGTTAGTTAGGAGTTTGACAGGTGAATGACAAGAGATCTGATACTCATGATAGATCGTGCTGGATTCCAGTTGAACTGCATGTTCATTTGTTTTGTTTTCTAAAATATGATTTGACTTTCCATGAGGGCTTGAACACCTTCAGTGGAGGTCTCGCTGAGCTGTGTGATCCAGAGCTCAGCACAGGAAAGGCCCTCAGGGCCGATTACCTACTGCAGCCCCTTCCCTGACCTCTTCCTGGGGTCTCGTGACTGCGAAATCCTAGATGAGCAAATGAACAGAGCCAGAAGCAAACAGAAGCCATGGCGATGTTTGTGCAAGTACCCCTGGGGAGCTGTTGTTTAGTCACTCAGTCGTGTCTGATCTTTGCTACCCCATGGACTGTAGCTCACCAGGCTCCTCTGTCCATGGGATTCTCCAGACAAGAATACTGTAGTGGGTTACCATTTCCTCCTCCAGGGGATCTTCCCAACCCAGGGGTTGAACCCAGGTCTCCTGCATTGGCAAGCAGATTCTTTACCACTGAGTCACCAGGGAAGCCCGCCCCTGGGCAGATCACAGGACTAAATGTGGGAAATACTGCTGCTGCTGCTGCTGCTAAGTCACTTCAGTCGTGTCCGACTCTGTGCAACCCCATAGATGGCAGCCCACCAGGCTCCCCCGTCCCTGGGATTCTCTAGGCAAATAACACTAGAGTGGGTTGCCATTTCCTTCTCCAATGCATGAAAGTGAAAAGTGAAAGTGAAGTCGATCAGTCGTGTCCGACCCTCAGCGACCCCATGGACTGCAGCCTCCCAGGCTCCTCCATGGGATTTTCCAGGCAAGAGTACTGGAGTGGGGTGCCACTGCCTTCTCCGGGGGAAATACTAAATGTGGGAAGGAAACGGGAACACAGGATAGTGTGCTTGGGTAACAACAAAGGAAGCAAAGAGTCACAGAGATGAACCCTATGGTGAGAGTGAATTCTCAAGTACTAGAGGCTGCCGTCTTTGGAGTCACACAGAGTCGGACATGACTGAAGTGACTTAGCAGCAGCAGCAGAGATCACGGATCACATCGCCGCTCCCCCGGGGGTCAGAGCAGGGTCAGAACTCTGGATAGTGTTACAGTCCTGGCCAGTCCACACAGCCCCCATACCCTTGATGGTGGGGCACTGAAGCCACCAGTGGGCCCCACACTCCACGCACATTCCACACAGTTTTCTGGGACATCGGTGCCGTTGTTCTGTCCACTGGAAATGCCCCTTACTCTGCCTGCTTCATAGGTTTTGAGGTTTACTCCATTCCAAGTAAAGAGCAGAAGTCTTTAAAAAACATGCCTGTCCTCAAGACTTACCTGGAGGTCCAGTGGTTAAGACTTCACACTTCCAATGCAGGGGGCGTGGGTTCCATCTCTGGTCCAGGAACTAGGACAGACAGACAGACAAAAAAAAGAAAAAAATAAAAGCATGCCAGTCAGTGGTTCTTCAAGAGCCATGGGTACCTGGCTGGTGTTCAGAGGAGAGCCACGAAGCCTGACTCAGGGGCTCAAAGCCCAGTGTTGGAAGAACTTAGAGAAGCCACCTGACCAGCTCACCTTTGTTCTGAGATGCTGCCCTCTCTCAGGGCTCCTTTCCCCCTTGCAGATGAACAAAGAGACAGCGATGCCTGGGATGCTGTGGGTTCATTGCTGAGCCATCCGGCCACCTGGCAGTGGATTAGAATTTCCATGGTGTCCCGGAGAATGATGTCTCTGTGATGAACGGAGGCCTTGCCTTTAAAAGACCCAGCTACATTTTATATTTGCCATAAGCTATGCGTGTGCTCTTCAGAGAAAACAAGAATGAGGAAAAAAGAAAAAAAATTGCAAGATAAGTAAAGAGAAATGTAATCCCTCAGTGGAATGAAGGGTGCTTTGAAATGAATGGGGGATTATCCTTTTGTTGTCTATTACAAACGCACTTTATTTCTGCATTATCTGGCTATGAGAATGTGCCATTTGCTCTGGTGACACAACCCACTGCAGTTTCTTCTCTTGATGTCATTTTTAAGTGTGTGTGACAAAGTAGTGTTTATCGCCAGGGGTCTGAGGCGTCTGCCGGTGGGGGCAGCTGGGTCATGTGGTCACTGAGGCTCCTGACAGAATGAGTTCTGTCTCTGGCTCAGGACAGCCATGAAAGAGAGGTTCAGGGCAGGGAAGGGATGAAGGCCCGACCCCCACCTGCTCCAGAGGCGAAGGACCGGGGCTTTATTCACAAGGGCTTTCAATAGCCAGGAGAGGCATCACTCAGACCCTCGCTCCGTCTGAGACCCGGGACTCATCTTGCTCTTGCAGGATCTGATGTTCAGGTCTCTTAAAGGGAGAGCAGGAAGATTCTGAGCTCTTCTCAGAAGCTTTTTGGATGGTCTTTGCTTCCTCCCACCTGTTCTCTCAAGCCTGCTCTGCTTGTCTTTTTCTTCTTCCCACCAGAAAGATGCTCCTTGTTAGTGTTGGTCGCTCAGTCGTGTCTGACTCTTTGACTGTAGCCCACCAGGCTCCTCTATCCATGGAATTCTCCAGGCAAGAATACTGGAATGGGTAGCCATTCCCTTCTCCAGGGGACCTTCCCGACCCAGGGATAGAACCTGGGTCTCTTGCACTGCAGACAGATTCTTTACCATATGAGCCACCGTGGAAGCTTTTCTTTTTCTTCTTCCCACAGAAAGATGCTCCTTGTTGAGAGGCAGCTGTCATGGAAACAGCAGGATTGATCACAAGCTGCAATAGCTGGGAATCTCTGTTCCTGGGAGTTACTTCCTTCGAAGCTCAGATATTGCCATGCTGATCTGTTGATTCTCATTCAAAGCTCTTTGTTGTGTGTGTGCGTGCTAATCTCTCGATCCTCACGGACAGCTTTGGAGTCCTACACTCTGTAGATTCCCAGAGAAGATGGAACATGTTATGAAGGATTCTGGAACTCCCACTCTTAGTGCCTAGATAGCTCAAGAGCCCATCTGATTGCTGCTCAAGAAAATGCTGGAGGACAGGGCTGGTGAGTGATCATGTCACTTTCTGCTTTAAAGGTGCCAAGGATAAAATGGCCCAGTATATTCTATCCTTGGCCAAGGATAAAAATGAAGTTCTGCAGAGAGCTCCCCACTGCAAACCCAGCCTGACCAGACAGCCTCAGCTGGCTCTTTGCCACTTTCTGCCCTGGGACCATCATGCATGCTGCTCTCTGTCCCTGCCCCATTTATCCAATAACTTCTACTCATCTGCCAGAGTCCAGCTGAAATATCCTTTCCTCAAAGAACTCCCTACACCCAGTGAGTAGATTGGGCCATCTTCTTTGATGACACCTCATAAGTCTTTATTTTAATTAACGTGATTAAAAATGAAGAACGCATTGGGGAATTAGCACCTCACTATATAAGCTTCCCTGATGGCTCAGATGGTAAAGAATCCACCTGCAATGCAGGAGACCTGGGTTTGATCCCTGGGTCGGCAAGATGCCCTGGAGAAGGCAATGGCAACCCACTCCAGTTTTCTTGCCTGGGAAATCCCATGGACAAATAGGATAGGCTACCGTCCACAGGGTTGCAAAGAGTCGAACACGACTGAGCGATTCCCACTAACATGGTCTTCTCACACTGAAAGATAGACTCGAGAGCCACAAAACACACCTGGCCCATTTTGTTCCCCACTGCATCCCTACACCAGGATAAATACTGACCAAACAAAGAAATAAATTAAGATAACTCCAGCTTTCTCTGGTTTGCATATGTAAACCTCCATTCATCACTTCCTTTCACTCTGTTAGAAGAAGACAGGAAGGCTGATTCCCGTCAGCGTCTCTCAGAATCACATCATTCTCTGAGGTCGCCCCGACGTGATGATGTGGACATGTCAGCCCTGGAAATAGGTTTTGTCATGTCTTCCTGCAGCTGCACTGGGGAGAATTCTGCTGAGGCTGCTGGAAGCTCAGCATCGACGTGCCCACCACCTCATTCTCTGCAGCAGCACCCAGAGCCCACACAGAGCACTGAGCTGTGTGTGACTGTGGGCTCAACCTGCCCAGAGACTATCTCATGGGTTTGCATTCCACCTCCTGAGAGCTTCCAGTCTAAGAAATAGAAACTGATTCTAGAAACAGTACCTGCACCCAGAGTATCCTGGCAACAGGATCAAAACCTGAAACTCTGAATGTTAAGGCATTTATAACACACATAGTTTAGTAGTATAACATTTATCTTGCCAGAAAGGGACAAGTTGAAGCACATTTGCAGGTGGGAGATGGTTGGTTGGCTGAGATGACTGGACATAGAGGGATGTGAAGCTTGGAAATCAGGTGGGGAAGCAAGTTGACTTTCTCATAGTAACCCAGATAGCCAGGCTATAGAGAGGATCTATTTCTCTAGAGTCTAAAATTTTAACCTTTCAGTTCGCTGGTTCACTGGTTCTGTTTAGGGCATGAGTTCAGCAACAAATTAAGAAAAGTGTCCCCAGTAATTGCTAATAAGCCCCAAGAGAAAACAAGGGCATCCCCATGCATACCAAATGCACTTATTAGCATCCTTGCTATTATGAACAAAAGAAGACTGACCTTGCAATCGTTAGGAACTTAAAATGCTATGACTTAAGTTTAGGGGGACACATATTACATTGTAAAACCTAATTAGTGTTCCCTTTGCTAATTGCTGCCTAGCACTGAGCTGGATAAAATAAATGCATGATAGACGTTTCAGAAAGCAGATATAACCCCATCACCGTTTTTAAAGGAAGTGAAATTACAGAAGAAGCGCCATTTGAAAAGGTGTTTATCTGAATTGTTGTGAGTGTTGTTAGGGAAGTGGGGAAGCCTGGGCTGTGAGTGGATTTATTTGTCCCCTAAATGCTGAAATCTGCTTGGGAGAATACTGTTCTCCTCCTATAGTTCTCTGATGTGAAAGTAGGGGTGCCAGACAATAGAGGGAAATTACTGCAGCACCAAAATTCCTCCCCTGCCTGGAAACAGCTGTGCAGGGAGGGAGATGGTGAAAGTGTGTCTGGACAGGTGGTTAGAACACTCAGCAGTGGTCCAGCCCAGACCCAGGGCTGGGGTGTCAGGCTGCACACATGTGCCCAGAGGTGGGTTTGTCCCCCAGACAAGCTTGAGAGTCTCTCCAGTTCACACGGGAGACCTGATGGGTTCCCTCCACTCTCATAGGATATGAAGGGATTCACGGCCCCTTGGCCATCCTGGGGTCAACGTACCCGCAGTGCCAGGGGCACAAAGCTGGGAGCTGGCTGCAATCTCTACCCTGTTACATAACCATAAGAGCAGAAAGGGTTGAATAGTCAACCACACCTGCCCACCCACACCACACACACATCCATACCACGTATACACACACACATACACACACACTTCAGTTCAGTTCAGTAGCTCAGTCGTGTCCGACTCTTTGCGACCCCATGGACTGCAGCACATCAGACTTCCCTGTCCATCACCAACTCCCAGACCTTGCTCAAACTCATGTCCAGTGGGTCGGTGATGCCATCCAACCATCTCATCCTCTGTCGTCCCCTTCTCCTCCTGCCTTCAATCTTTCCCAGCATCAGGGTCTTTTCAGATGAGTCAGTTCTTCACATCAGGTGGCCAAAGTATTGGAGTTTCAGCTTCAGCATCAGTCCTCCCAATGAACACTCAGGACTGATTTCCTTTAGATTGACTGGTTTGATCTTCTTATAGTCCAAAGGACTGTCAAGAGTTTTCTCCAACACCACAGTTCAAAAGCATCAATTTTTCGGTGCTCAGTATTCTTTATAGTCCAACTCTCACATCCATACATGACTACTGGAAAAACCATAGCTTTAACTAGACAGACCTTTTTTGGCAAAGTAATGTCTCTGCTTTTTAATATGCTGTCTAGGTTGGTCATAGCTTTTCTTCCAAGGAGAAGGCGTCTTTTAATTTCATGGCTGTAATCACCATCTGCAGTGATTTTGAAGACCAAAAAGTAAAGTCTGTCACTGTTTCCATTGTTTCCTCATCTATTTGCCATGAAGTGATGGGATTGGATGCCATGATCTTAGTTTTCTAAATGTTGAGCTTTAAGCCAACTTTTTCACTCTCCTCTTTCACTTTCATCAAGAGGCTCTTTAGTTCCTCTTCACATTCTGCCATAAGGATGGTACCATTCTGCATATCTGAGGTTATTGATATTTCCCCCAGCAATCATGATTCTGGCTTGTCCTTCATCCAGCCTGGCATTTTGCATGATGTACGCTGCATAGAATTTAAATAAGCAAGGTGACAATATACAGCCTTGATGTACTCCTTTCCTGATTTGGAACCAGTCTGTTGTTCCATGTCTGGTTCTAACTGTTGGCTTCTTGACCTGCATACAGATTTCTCAGGAGGTAGGTAAGGTGGTCTAGTATTCCCATCTCTTGAAGAATTTTCCACAGTTTGTTGTGATCCACACACACTTATACATACACTTATACACATGCTTATACACACACATACAGACACACACACTTATACACACATACACATAATTATACACACACTTACAATTACAATTATACATTTTACAATTATACACACATATACATACACACACTTATACAGACACTTTTATGCACTCATATACACACTTACATGCACACACTTATACATACACTCACATGCACTTATACACACACACACACACACACAGCCTTGCCTTGCTTCCAGCTATGCTCAGCATTCATAATAAGGTTGTGAAAAGGGAAATAATTTTTCAGCACTGGCATATTTTTTTCCTCCTTAAGGATAAGTGATGGCTGATTTTCCAAGGAAAAAAGTCTGCCGTGTGCCTCTCTCAGGGCCCCTCCTGAGTGCATCCTAAATGGTACAGATTAAAATCAAGTCATAAATGTTACAGCCAGAAGCACTTGTGAAGATAGCTTAGTGCTTTGTTTTCCTGGTAGGTTCTGAGGAGCGCTGGGGTGCCCTGAGGTCCCTCAGCCTCTGCTGGGGCGGCTGGGAGGAGGGGGCCCAAGAGAAACAGAGCCAGCAGGGACCTCATACCACCAGGGAAGCCCCTCTCCGCTATTGTAAATAGTGAGCGTGTATGTCAGATTTTGTTTGAAGAAGAAAACGCTTCCACTGCTTAAAAAAAAAAAAAGAAAAATGGTTGGAAATTGCCAAGGCCATTGAAGACCAGGGAGGCTCTGTGATTTCCCCTGGGCTGTGTCTGATGCTGGTAGGGTCAGGACCCGCATCCAGGCCTCTGGGTCAGAGATCTGTCTCCGGGTCGGTGAGGGAGGACAGTGAAGAGCGTCAGCCGCTCCCAAGGGTGGTGAGGACTTTGGATATAACAGGTGACTCCCTAAAGAACGTCAAACCCAGCCTCACTTTCGTAGACACTCTTCAGATCAGATCAGATCAGATCAGTCGCTCAGTCGTGTCCGACTCTTTGCGACCCCATGAACCGCAGCACGCCAGGCCTCCCTGTCCATCACCAGCTCCCGGAGGTCACTCAGACTCGCATCCATCGAGTCAGTGATGCCATCCAGCCATCTCATCCTCTGTCGTCCCCTTCTCCTCCTGCCCTCAATCCCTCCCAGCATCAGAGTCTTCTCCAATGAGTCAACTCTTCGCATGAGGTGGCCAAAATACTGGAGTTTCAGCTTTAGCATCATTCCTTCCAAAGAAATTCCAGGATAGACACTCTTAGGTGGTCTTAAATAAGATTCCTTTCCTTGAGCCATATTTCCCAAGGATCATGCTCCTCTTTCAAGGAAAACGCGAACCTCATTGAAGTGGGGGAGAGGGTTGGCTTCCGCCCACCACTGCAGCTGCCCCAGCATCACCTCCACCCCTGCCATGGCTCTAGCGTCAGCAGGTTATAACCTAGCTGGTCAAGGCTGGATTTGGAAACTCAATTGCTTCCGTGTGGTTTCCGACGTCTGCACATTTGCCTTGATTGTTAGCCCGCGTGGCTTCTCAGGGATCAACTCCTGCCCTTTGCCGCCTGCCAGCATTAGTGCCAGCAAGACAGACTAGCAGCAGAGAAGCGCCTACATCTGCAGCCCAGGAAGCCCTCCATCCAGGAGTGGTGGGACCTGTGGAAGGCAGCAGGGTTTCATAGCTATTTCACCTGCCTCCTTCTCCTCCTCATCGTCCTTCTTCCCAGCTCCCCTGTCCTTTCCAGGCACTGAAGATTTAAAAAAAAAAAAAAACACAGAGCTGCTGATAATTAAAATTAAATCTCTGTTCCACCAGTGTCTGAAACTCTGAGAAGTTGTTATCAGAGTCAGACAGTGATATTTTGATATCCTGGAATCTTTTTGATATAAGGAATCAAGTTCTAAGGCAGGAGAAGATAGAGCGCCATGCTATTTCCTAATCAGCCTTTATAATTTGCAGTATCTTGGGACGCTTCTCAGATGTTTCCACTGTGGCTTATGTACACTTCAAACCTGCGTGCCATTAAATGCAGAAGCTGGGTACTGAATTAATGAAGGGAGCTTCAAAAGCCCACCTCTTTGGCAAGCTGAAGATCTGAGGGCGAACTCAAAGAGGGTGATGGGGCTTTGAAAACTGCTAAGCACAAACAATAAACCTCATTACATAAAGTCAGTAGAGTGGGCTCAGGAGTGGGATAAGGGGAGTGGGAGGTAGAAGGGGTGAAACTCAGCCTGACAACTGGCTCAGTTGGGGGGCTGGGGTCAGAGTGAAAAGGACTGTGTTTGGGAAAATCATGTGATATAAATAGAAGCCATGCTGAGGAAAGTAGACAGGAGGATGATGGGAGAATCCAGGGCACAGGCAGGCCACTGCAGGGACAGTGATGGGGTAGCCTTCCAGCTTGAGGATGCTGTGGGTGAGAGGCGGTCCGAGTTTAAGAGTGGGATTGCCGGCTCCTGTCTCACTCAGTCTAGCAGCTTCAGAAACATCTAGAGAGGGCAGAGCTTTTGCAAAGTGTGTGTAAAGCAAGAGAGGAGCTGATGGAGTCCACTCAGATGTCTAAATGTAGTCTCCAAAGGTTTTTGACGTTATGAGTCATCCTGTCAAACTGAAGCTTAGCTGGATATCTAGAATGGATAGTCAACAAGGACCTACTGTACAGCACAGCGGACTCTGCTTGATGTCATGTGGCAGCCTGGATGGGAGGGGAGTTTCGGGGAGAATGTGTATGTATGGCTGGGCTTCCCAAGCAGGTCAAGAACCCGTCTGCTAATGCAGGAGATGCAGTTTCAGTCCCTGGGTCAAGAAGATCCTCTGGAGGAAGGCAGGGCAGCCCACTCCAGTATTCTTGCCTGGAGAATCCCATGACAGAGGAGCCTGGCAGACTACGGTCCATGGGGTCACAAAGTGACTTAGCACGCGTATGCATGTGGCTAAGTCCCTTCACTGTCCACCTGAAGCTATCACAGCATTGTCAATCAGCTGTACCCCCAATACAATGCAATCAGCGACCCCACGAAATAAAAAGTTTGGAAAAAAAGAAGCTGAGCTGGGACTTCTGAAACTCTCAAAACACCTTTATGCAGTCAGGGAGTAAGGAAGCTTAAGGAGTTGATCGCTATTCAATGGGAGAGTTCTTCAAGAGATTCCCTTGAAAGCTGGCCAGCATTTTGGATGATCAGAGCGCCAGACCAGTGGGGGTAGTTTTCAGAAGTAGCTTGGGGACACCAGGTAATATGTAGAGACGTTTCATTAAGACACAGAAAGAGAGTGAAGAACTGATCAGCTTTGAGTCCCAAACCTCTCCCTCTAGCCCCTCCTATAGGAAAGCTGAGGCCACTGGGGCAGTGCAAACCCTTTCTGGGCCATCACTGCTAGCCATGGTGGTCCAGCATAGGTACCAGTTTCCCTGAGGGTCCAGGTGGGAGGCCAGATCTCTCGTGAAGCTGCTGAGCATCACAGGGCATCCCCCTCGGTTGCCAGCCCTCTCCCTCTAATAATTATATCTTCATTTTAATTTGAGAATTTAACTACAGAGATTACACTGACCCTTTCCCCTAGAATGAAAGGACAGAGGATCCTCTACCAGATAGTTATTTGTGATTGCGGCTGGGGGTTTATTTAAACTAATTTTATTATTCATGACACTGACAATTTATGCAGTGAATGCAATTATAGGCTATGATTGGCTGCCACCGCTAAGGGCGAAAAGTGCCACTTCCCTGAATGTGCAAGAAAGAGAGGCAGAGAATATTAGAAAAATAATCAGTCACAGAAATATTTTTTATGAAGTGTTCCCCCCAAACCTTCATTGAAAAAAAAAAGCTAATTTAATTTCCCAAACACCCTGCAACAGATATCTAATTATCCACTGCTAAATTGCTCTCATAATTTTTTCCAAAGTTCTCCATTGTTTATGCCTCTGTGAGTTCTCCTTGTCTGCAAGCAAAGAAACTGTCGTCTCGATGCACAGGTCTCAAAAAGACCTCCTCTCAATGATGCTTCCTGATGCTGTGGTCTGTGCATCTCTGATACGTTTGACCATTTAATCAGGAGATATCTGAGGAACAGACGTGAATTGTTATCATCTACAGTTGGAGCAGAAGTAGAGGGAATTGCCCTTATTTTCCCTTTTTCTGAGAGAAACCATTAAAACATTTGTTTGGACATCAAATCAAGACCAATTGTGGTGCATCCACACAGTGGAATACACCTTGGCAGTGGAAAGAAGTAAGCCAGTGATACAAGCAGCAATGTTAGATGAATCTCAAAATAGTTATGCTAAGTGAAAGGAGCCCAGCAAAAAAGAGTTCTTAGTATGTGATTCCATTTATATAAAGTACTAGAAAAAGCCAACTCATTTTTAGATACAGAGAACAGATCACGTAATTCCTTGAAGGGTGGAGGCAGGCAAAAAGGAGAGATTACAAGGGTGCATGAGAAAACTCTGGAGAGAGCGATGGCAGTGTTCTTTCTCCTGATTGTAGTGTGATTTCACAGATGAATACATATCAGAACTGATCAAATGGACACTTTATATATGTACAGTTTCTTGTATGCTGACGTTACCTCAATAAACCTGTTACAATAGACACACAGCCCTTAGTGTGTGTGGAAAGTCTTGACTCCAGCATTTATTAGGTATGTGACTTTAACCTCTGCAGATGGTGGTTTACTCATCTGTAAAAGGGGCTGCTAAGGTCTTATCTGCCTACCCCACAGGGCATTATGAACATCAGCATGAGAACACAACAATCCAGGTGTATTTGTACACCTGGACTTCCTCAACCTCAATCCCTGGAGAGGTAAAGGGAGCAAATGCTGCTGTCCCAGAACCTAGCACATAGTCAGCACTCAGTCTTTTTTAATTGAAATGATGGGCCTCCAGTGTTTAATGCTTAGTAAACCTCCACTGGGGCCTTCCCTGGTGACTCCCTGGTAAAGAATCCACCTGCCAATGCAGGAGATGTGGGTTCAATCCCTGGGTTGGGAAGATCCCCTGGAGAAGGAAATGGCTACCCACTCCAGTGTTCTTGCCTGGAGAATCCCGTGGAGAGAGGAGCCTGGCAGGCTATAGCCCATGGGGTCAGAAAGAATCAGACACGACTTAACAACTGAACAACAGACCTCCATTGGCATCACAGAGTCTAATTATTATCTAGTCACTGAATTTCTGATAGGGGCTTATAGAATTCTGAAATAGCACATCTTGCCCTGGAAGGGCATCAGGAGAGCTTTTGACCACATCCTAGCTTCAGATAGATAGGATGTGAAGACATCTAGTACCTGCTTCATGGCTTGGCCTTTATAAAGGATGCTTGATGGAGGGGAAAGTGGTGACCAAGATGAAATTCCTAGAACCTTTGATGAGCTCTCCTACGCTGTTTCCTAGTATAGGAATTGATCCATAGAGAGCCTGGTGAGAATCTGGCAAGAGCTCTTTACGTTCACAGCACAGCAAAGTGGAACTGAGGTGGGGAGGCTCCCTCACTTCAAAGGTTCTTGCAAGCCCAGGAGAGCTCTGAATTGTAAATTGTCTGATGTTGGCCTCTGCAGCTGTTGTATAGATGAGCGTCGCAAACTCTCAGAATTTTCTCCCTAGCTTCCTGGCAATCAGTGCAGCCCACTTGATCAGTCATCCACCTCACTCCAGCCTGTACTAAACATTTGTTTATGTCACCCTTTGCAGCTCTCACAGTATTTTCACGTAATTATCGCATTTAGTCTTCACCTCTGTTCTGTGGGATGTATTGGATGGATCCTGCTGTGTTTCCTGTTTGTGGCTAGAGGAATTGACACCCATATCAGTGAAGACTCACCTAAGGATCCTCACTGAACAGAGTGGAGAGAAAAACCGGTTCTCTGCCTTCTAACATCATTTCCCATACTGTCTCTACTCACGCCCTTCCCAGGGAGATGGTTGATAACCTCATCTCTGCTTAACTGATTCTGAAGACCACGTTATGCCAGTTTCCGTTTTTCAGATGTGTTGGAGAGAAGTCATGTGACCTACATAATAAGCTCACACAGTGGCCGAGTGGAGATCAGATCCTGGCAAATGCAGCTTCCTTTCCACTGTACCCATTTCGTCTCCAGCACAGGCAGACCTTGTTTTGCTGCATTTTGCAGATATTGCATTTTTTTACAGGTTGAAGGTTTGTTGTGGCAACCCTGCATCAAGCCACTCTGTCAGCACCATTTTCCCCCCAGCATTTGCTCACTTCATGCCTCTGTGTCACATTTTGCTAATTCTCGAGATACGTCAAACCATCTACCAAGAAAAGGATGATGAATCACTGCAGACTCAGATGATGGTTAGCATTTTAAGCAATAAAGCATTTTTTAATTGGGCTTCCCTGATGGCTCAGTGGTAGAGAATCCGCCTGCCAATCCCTGGATTGGGAAAATCCTCTGGAGAGGGAAATGGCAACCCACTCCAGTATTCTTGCCTGGGAAATCCCATGGACAGCGCCTGGCAGGCTACAGTCCATGAGGTCACAAAAGAATTAGACATGACTTAGGGACTAAATGACAGCAAATTTTTTAATTAAAGTATGTAAGTTTTTTAAACAAAAGGCTATTGCACACTTAATATATTATGATATATTATGAACTGGGAAACCAAAAAATTGTGTTACTGGCTCTATTTTGATGTCCACTTCATTGCAGGGCTCTGGAGCCAGACCCCCAATTCCTCTGAGGTATGAAGTTCATTTCAGACTTTTGAGATGTGTGTGTCTTTCCATTGCCTTTACATTCCTGACCAGGTTGGGAGAACGTTGGGAGTGGTAGGGGGTTTGTTGGGGAAGAGAGGTGGAGAGATGAATACCGACTCAGTGGACCAGCCCAGATCCTGCCTTTCCCATTCTGTCCCTGCAGTGATGGGTGGGTTGCAGAATAATACACCTCACTGCTTGCCACAGAAAGAGTGGTGACCCTTTTGACTTCACGAATTTGAAAGAAGAACAGCATGGAAGCTAAATTTGAACAGAGAGGAGAATCCTCCCTGGAAAGCACACTGACCGTGACCACAATCAGTAATGCTCTTTCCTCCTTAGCCTCCAATCCCCCGAGCACCTCCCGCCCTTCCATCGGTGAAGACATGCTTGTCTTTTTGTCTTAGAGTGATGAGGGCGTGCTTGCTCTAATATTCATGGGCTGCATTCAGAACAGAACCCGGGCAATTAGGAGTTTTGGAAAGTCAGTCTCAGATGTTTCAGATACCTCCGTTATTCAGAGGCCACCGTTTCCAAATCGCATTCTGTAATTTTGTGCCGTATTCACCTTACCTGGGCCCTTACATGATCCTGGCCACTGTCTCTCTCTGCCCCTTCCAAGGTCTTCTGGGAGCCTAGTCACGGCGAAGCAGCAGAAGAGGGGCAGGGAGAATGATCTCTAACTCCTGTGTTCACCTTAGGTTTTGACTTTCCAGAGCCCACCTGGAACCATTATCCTCTTTTTTGAATGTTGAAGGTATCTTTTTCCCCCCCCCAGGAGACATTTTTGAAACAGATCACCATTGGAATGTGAATGTTCCTGTCAAGGGTGGGACAGAATAAAGAATGTGGCCATTATTCTCCACTCATAAAAGAAGCCTCCCTCCAGCTGTTACTCAAAAGACAGTAAAGGCCCTCCTAGCACCGGGTCACCCTGCAGACTGGTGCTTCCCCGGTCGAGGCCCTGCCTTAGCATTCAGTGCTTGGGACCAGACTGGAGGCTGATGGCAGAGCTCAGCTCTCAAGCCCAGCCGTTCAATAATGCTCTAATTAACTACCACAAACTTCAGAGGACCCACTAACTATAATTGAGAGATCAACGGAGGCTGCATGGAGTTAGATGTGCATACTAATTACTGAATTAGCCAACACCTGTTTTGGAACTTTGTGCTGAAACATGGCTGTGTTTTCAGGCAGAAGACCTTTAAGTGTAAGAAAAAAGTTTGTCTTTCGAGAGAAAAATGAGATGCACTTCTTGTCTGGTGAATAAGACCTCTTCGTTGGCAATGTGTAGTTGATAAAGCCAGGGCTGAGGCAATGCAGATGAAGCGGTACATGGAGTACTCTGAAGGGAAGACAGGGATGTTTAGAACGGATATCAATGAGGATATTGACGTAAGGGAGAGAGGCATGCTGGGATCTGGGTGTTTCATGGCTGAGCCTGGACCACATTTCTGCATCTTCTGCATCTAGGAGGCACCATCTATTCTGTGCTAGGGATAGGTCAGAACCACTTAGTATCTTCATTAGAACAAGGAAGAGCAGGACAGGGCCAAAATATGTCAAAGGACAGTGTAGAGGAAAAGGTGTAAGAGTCGGGCCCGAAGCTAGAGGAGAGCGCAGGCTGAGAGAGGACAGAACACAGAACTCAGGTGCCAAGCAGACTGTACATGGGAAGGAAAGAAACTTTTTTAATCCTATTCCTCATTTTTACTGATTAGCTTCAATAACCTATAATCAGAGGATTCAAACGGGCGAAATCATACTTACCCTGTGAGCCTTGTAATTTTTAAGATAAAATATTCGTTGCCAAATGGAAAAGTGGAACCTATTTTTTTAAAGTCCCAGATACTCTAGGATGAGCACAATGGGGCACTGCAGCTCGCTGCCCTCTGCTCTGTGCTCCAGCTAATTGATACAGTCTTAATTCAGCAACGAAGGGACTCCCCGTTCCTATGAAAGAATTACCTGCAAGAAAATAATATGGCAGATTTACTATTTCTGGCTTTTTCCTCCATTGGGAGAACATGTGATGATGCTAACAATATTGGTGTTGGCAATGATGGTGATGATGAATGAGATCATTGACATTCACACAAACAAAACAAGATCGAAGGGCTTCTGAGATTCTAGCATGATCTGTCCTTACACTGTCTTTTCTCTTTTTAAAAATGTTCATTTATTTATAATCTATTTGGTTGTGTCAGGTCTCGGTTGTGGCAAACGGGATCTTCATTGCATCACACGAGGTCTTTCATTATGGTGTCTGGACTCTGGTTATGGTGCATGAGGGATCTTAGTTCCCCAACTATGGATTGAACCCACAACCCCTGAATTGCAAGGTGGGTTCTCAACCACTGGACCGCCAGGGAAGTCCCATTATGCTGTCCTTTCTAGGAAATTCAATACATTTGATAAGAACCTTTCTGAAAATTTCTAAGAATATCTGTTTGGGAAACACACTATTTTTTTCATGCTTCCATCCTTTCTCTGGGAGGCTATTCTGAGAATGAACACTGCGTGGGTACTGCAGAAGATGCCACCACACGGAGACTCCTTATGTTTCCCTTCAGGGATCCAGGTAACGTTGAACGTGGATCTTCTCAGACTTGACACACCTCTGCATTTGGCATCTCCCTCACTGATAAAATGTCAAAATGAAGGGACGCTTGCCCAAGATAAAAGGATACAGTACCCATGGTCATCTCTTGACATCAGATTCCTCTCCCAAATTCAAAGCTTTAACAGCCTTGGAAATAACCCTATTTCTACTACTACCCTATCTGAATGGAGGATTTCTGTATTAACACTAAGTCCAGAGAAGGGTTTCTGTGTGAAAACAATATAGTAGCCTCCTAACCTTTTGCCCCCTTCACCCGACATTTATTCACAGAGGGTTCGGTTAAATGATCAACTCTGGGTGCTATTAAACCACACAGATTGTGGGTTGTCTGATTTGGAGAAATCTCACTGCCGAGCAGCCATGGGCTGTGTGTCTCTTGTTGACTGACTGCCTCGTGTGTGTTAAAATCTGCTTCTTGTGCTTTTGTAGCTGAGCTTTTTCACTTCATTAACCTCTGAGGAGAGGTGACATCATTGCTTTTGCACTCCCCCACAACCTTGACAGAACTCCTTGTCTCACTTCTCTAAGGATAGGCCTCAAAATCGGTCATCTAGCTGATCAATCAATGAGTCTCCTGGGTCATGATCCTTGCGTGCTGGATCATTTGTTACTTTCCCTCCTAGAGCACTGAGCTGTCCTTGGAGATGGGAGAGCTGTGCACGTGTCCATATCCCACCTGCCCAGCCTTCCCCAGGACCCTCTGAACACATCCTCCTGCATCCTGACAGCCTGGCTTTGGAGACTTTCACGTGCCTCTGTGCTTGGACTTGTGCCCACACTGTAAACTTCTCACACTCATGTACTAGGAGATCCCTGAAGCTTAGGTTGTCTTCCTGATGATTTGTTGGGACTTCCCTGGTAAGTCAGACTCCATACTCCTAATGCAGGGCAATCAGATTTGATCTCTGGCCAGGGAACTAGATCCCACATGTTCCAACTGAGGGTTCACATGCTGCAACTAAGATCTGGTGTAGCCAAATAAATATTTAAAAAAAAAAAAAAGGAGAGAGATTTGTCCAGTAACGTGGTCTCTGGTCTATTGATTGGCACTTTCTAAAACAGCGTTTCTCCAATTATAGTCTAGAGCTGCGTGCGTGCGTGTGTGCGTGCGTGTGTGTGTGTGTGCGTGCCAAGTCTCTTCAGTTGTATCCGATTCTTTGTGACCCCATGGACTGTAGCCTGCCAGGCTCCTCTGTCCATGAGATTCACCAGGCAAGATTCACTTGGTGGATGGGAGGCCCTCTTCCAGAGGATCTTCCCGATCCAGGGATAGAACCCCTGTCTCCTATGTCTCCTGCATTGGCAGTCTTTACCACTGGCGCCACCTGGAAAGCCCAGTCCAGAACTACTTCCAACAAAATCATCCACAGAGATTGTTTAAAATGCAAATTCCCAGTGACTGCCTCCACATTACTGAACAGGATTTCTGGGAATGGAGCCCAGGCTTTTAACAAGCTTTACAAGGGAGTCATATATGCTGGGAACCGAGCGCTACTAGAGAACTTTTGAAAAAAAATTATTGGAGTGTAGTTGCTTTACAATGTTGTACTGGTCTCTACTGTACAGCAAAGTGAATCAGCCATATGTATTCATATCTCCCCCTGTTTTGGATTTTATCCCCATGTAGGTCACCACAGAGCATTGAGTAGAATTCCCTGTGCTATACAGTAGGTTCCTTACTTGTTTAATTGCTCAGGCATGTCCGACTCTCTGAGACCCCATGGGCTGTAGCCCACCTGGCCCCTCTGTCCATGGTATTTTCCAGGCAAGAATACTGGAGTGGGTTGCCATTTCCTTCTCCAAGGGATCTTCTCAATCCAGGGATCGAACCCAAGTCTCCTGCGTTGGCAGATGGATTCTTTACTATTGAGCCACTAGAGAAGTCCAGGTTGTCAAGTTATCTTTTTATTACATAATATCAATAGAGAATATTTGTCAATCCCAGTATCCCAATCATCCCATCCCTGCTTTTCACCCTTGGAATCTGTATGTTTGTTCTCAATGTCTGTGTCTCTATTCCTGCTTTGTAAATAAGATCATGTATGCTAATTTTTTCAGATTCCATATATATGCATTAATATACAGTATTTGTTTTTTGAGAATTTTTTAAATTAATTATTTTAATTAGAAGCTAATTACTTTACAGTATCGTAGTGGTTTTTGCCATACATTGACATGAATCAGCCATGGGTACACGTGTGCCCCCATCCTGAACGCCCCTCTCACTTCCCTCCCCATCCCATCCCTCAGGGTTGTCCCAGTGCACCAGCTTTGAGTGCCCTGTTTCATGCATCAAACTTGGACTGGTGATCCATTTCACATATGGTAATATGCATGTTTCAATGATTTGAGAGAGAATGTTTTTAAACTAGTAGACCTGAACAATTGTTTGTTCATCTAAACACACCTGATGCTTCACAGGATCTTAAGGTCAACATATGTCATGAGGATCACTGAGGTCGTGTGTGCCATCTCCCAAGGAAATTACACATCCTCCTCTTTAATATTTACAGAGGGAGGGAGCTCACAGCTTCAAGAGACTTCCAAACTGAAGCTGCTCTAGTGATCAGAAAGTTCTTTGTACTGCTTCAAAGCCTCCATCTTCTCCGCTCAGTTCCAGTTTTGACTCTGAATAAATATATAATGGCCCTTCTTTTACACAGCGTGCTTTCTAATATGTGTGCTCAGCTGCTTCAGTCATGTCTAGCTCTTTGCTACCATATGGACTGTAGCCTGCAAGGTTCTTCTGTCCATGGGATTCTCCAGGCAAGGATACTGGAGTGGGTTGCCATTGCCTCCTTCCCGACCCATGGGTTGAGCCCACATTTCCTGCGTCTCCTGCATGGCAGGAGGGTTCTGTACCACTGAGCCACTCGGGAAGCCCATATACTTTCTAATATTGGATCATAAATTCAATAAATAAGCATTTCAAAGCACTCTTTACAAATCCATAAGCTGACTTGGGTTCGGCTCTGGAATTCCAAACCTGAGTTTGGGTCCTCGGGCTTACCCATGAGATTTCCATAGTGTGATATGGTATTAGGAAGACTTCGTAGGGATGTGAATGCTCAAAGAGGTGTATGTGTGTGCTAAGGAGACAGCAATGAATTCTTTGCCACAAAAATACCCTTCATGAAGCTTGAAGAGTGTTAGATTTTTTTCCAGGGGTGGAGATGAGTAAAGGCCATGCCAAGGTGTCAGCATAAGTAGTGTCAAGGAGATCGTGATGGTGACCATGCACTTAGGAACCAGTGCAGAGTCGCGTGTACATAGAAAATGGGGAAGCGGAGCTGCAGGGGAGGGAGGTGGCAGGAAGCCACAGGAGAAGCACTTGATGGGAACAGATCTCCAAGGGCTTTAAATGCTGTGCTGTTTGGAGAGACCTCTCACCACCCTGGTGACCTGGGTTGCCTTTCCACATTGCCTCCTTTTCCCCTTAACTACTGCAGGCTTCTCCGAGGCCCTTTCCAGCACTTCCTGCTTCTCTTGTCTCCTCCTCAACTGCCAAGAAGTAAGGCCCCAGGCTCAGTATCTGACTCAGTCCCTGTTTGGAAGAGAAGAACAAAGTAAAGTAAGAAACCTTAAGGACTTTGGCTTAAACAAGAGGAGATGTATTACTTTTAACTAAAAGGACACTTGCTTTAATGGGGAGCCGTATATGCTGAGTTGGAGTGTTAGTAGATGGGGCTCAGTGGACAGACATTCCAGGTCTGTCTAAACTCTCACTTCCTGTCTCTCCTGCATAATCATCCAACTCCCAGCAGATCATAGGCAGAGGGGTGAGGGGCTCTGCAGCCATGGTCCCTGAACCTAGGGTCTCCATAGGTTTCTTTGTTTGAGTGACTTTTAAAGTTTCTGTAACACTGGAAACCTGCCACTCAAAATGTATCCATTAGTCCAGGCACGTGATAGGAAATTTTCTATCACTCAGGGAGTCACAGAACAGGGTACAGAATCAGCTATTCGCTACACTGGAGGCACCCAAGAACCTCCAGGATGGCTCTTGGCATTGCAACATTTGTTGGCATCACCAGAAAGCATGAAAAATAATGGAACTAAGAACAAATATCGTTTATCAACACATATATATATGCAATCTAGAAAGATGGTACAGGCAAGCCTATTTGCAGGGCAACAGTGGAGACACAGAATAGAGAAGAGACTTGTGGACATAGTGAGGGAAGGAGCAGGTGAGATGAATTGAGAGAGTAGCCTGGAAACATGCATAACACCATCTGTAAAATAGATAGCCAGTAGAAATGTGCTGTATGATGCAGGGAGCTCAAACCTGGGCTCTGTGGCAACCTAGAGGGGTGGGATGGGATGCGAGGTGGGAGGGAGGTTCAAGAGGGAGGGGACATATGTATACCTATAGCTGATTATTGTTGAGGTATGGCAGAAACCAACACCATATTGTGAAGCAATTATCCTCCAATTAAATAAATAAATGTAAGCACTAAAAAAGAGATTGCTGGCAAGCACAGAGTTTAGGGCCTTCGTTTCTGCCTGCATCCTTCAGTGTCTCTTTCCCCTGGTTACAATCACACACACACAAAGGCCAGGGTGGACAAGCCGGCCCAGCATTTTGTAACAGCAAAATGCAAATACACAGGTATGATTTGTGTGCTGAGTTCAGCTGACCAGGGAAGTGAGCGATGCCGTAACTGGGGGGTTAGATTTGTGCCCACCAGACCGCCCCACATTGCTTTAGCAAGATGAAATTCAAAAATGCCCCCTACTGAGCCGGAGGCCTTGCAGTTCCTGATCTCAAGGAGACAAAGGTGATGCGTGCACCTGCTCCTACTTTAACAAGTGGCTGGCAATTTTTAGATACATTTGAAAGGATCCTTCAGTGAATAGTGTTCTCAGAGAATGTCAAGAGGACATGAGTCAGGGTGAGCATGAAGTTTCCAGGACTAGAGTGCTCATTTCCCAGATGTTCCAGAGTACAAAGAAATGTTACGGAATATGACCTTATCAGGGGCCGATTTAGCACCTGCCCCCGCCCACCCTTGCACCCTAGGAAAGTTCCTGAGGGGATCCTCCATGCTCCAAGCACTGCTTACTTAGCTCACCCTACTTTTAGTTCATCCATGCCTTCCCAGACATTTTGACACTTGTTTTTCAAAACCAGGCACTTTTTTTTTTTTTTCAAGTTGCATTAACAGCTTTAAGGAAAACCAGCTCAGCCAATTCCTGAGACAGGTCCTAGCCTAGGACCTTCTGTCTCAGGGACCGTGATGGAGGAAAGCACAGTAGGGTAGGTTCAGAACCAGGCTCCTGGGCCAGGAAGCCAGGTCTGAATTGGGGGTGCGTCATGCCAGCCTGTTAATGGGCTCTGCAGCTCTTTGACAAGGGCACTGATCTGGAAGAGCTTGGAGAAAAGTAATGGGATCGGCTGGCACCTGAGTGCGGCCCCTTTAGCAGAACATGAGAAGCGAGAGGCAGCCGCACACGGAGTTCAGCCATTTATGCCACTTGGACCCATTCAGATCAGATCAGATCAGATCAGATCAGATCAGTTGCTCAGTCGTGTCCGACTCTCCGCGACCCCATGAACTGCAGCACGCCAGGCCTCCCTGTCCATCACCAGCTCCCGGAGGTCACCCAGACTCGCATCCATCGAGTCAGTGATGCCATCCAGCCATCTCATCCTCTGTCGTCCCCTTCTCCTCCTGCCCTCAATCCCTCCCAGCATCAGAGTCTTCTCCAATGAGTCAAGTCTTCGCATGAGGTGGCCAAAATACTGGAGTTTCAGCTTTAGCATCATTTCTTCCAAAGAAATCCCAGGATTGATCTCCTTCAGAATGGACTGGTTGGATCTTCTTGCAGTCCAAGGGACTCTCAAGAGTCTTCTCCAACACCACAGTTCAAAAGCATCAATTCTTCGGCGCTCAGCCTTCTTCACAGTCCAGCTCTCACATCCATACATGACCACAGGAAAGACCATAGCCTTGACTAGGCGAACCTTTGTTGGTAAAGTAATGTCTCTGCTTTTGAATATGCTATCTAGGTTGGTCATAACTTTCCTTCCAAGGAGCAAGCGTCTTTTAATTTCATGGCTGCAGTCACCATCTGCAGTGATTTTGGAGCCCAGAAAAACAAAGTCTGACACTGTTTCCACTGTTTCCCCATCTATTTCCCATGCAGTGATGGGACCAGATGCCACGATCTTTGTTTTCTGAATGTTGAGCTTTAAGCCAACCTTTTCACTCTCCACTTTCACTTTCATCAAGAGGCTTTTTAGCCCCTCTTCACTTTCTGCCATAAGAGTCGTGTCATCTGCATATCTGAGGTTACTGATATTTCTCCCGGCAATCTTGATTCCAACTTGTGTTTCTTCCAGTCCAGCATTTCTCATGATGTACTCTGCATATAAGTTAAATAAACATGGTGACAATATGCAGCCTTGACGTACTCCTTTTCCTATTTGGAACCAGTCTGTTGTTCCATGTCCAGTTCTAACTGTTGCTTCCTGACCTGCATACAGATTTCTTGAGAGGCAGATCAGGTGGTCTGGTATTCCCATCTCTTTCAGAATTTTCCATAGTTTATTGTGATCCACACAGTCAAAGGCTTTGGCATAGTCAATAAAGCAGAAATAGATGTTTTTCTGGAACTCTCTTGCTTTTTCCATGATCCAGCGGATGTTGGCAATTTGATCTCTGGTTCCTCTGCCTTTTCTAAAACCAGCTTGAACATCAGGAAGTTCACGGTTCACATATTGCTGAAGCCTGGCTTGGAGAATTTTGAGCATTACTTTACTAGCGTGTGAGATGAACCCATTGGGTTCATTGGACCCATTCCGACTAATCAAAGATACACTCCCATTAGGTACATTACACTGACACTGTGATTGGTGCAGGAGCAAAGGACTTGTCAGCGGAGTGAGTATTGGCTGTCACTCCTGCTCTCAAGCTGCCTGCCTATTTGCGATTTTATTTCAGATGTGATTGACAGCTGGATGGCTCTGACATTCTCGGCGCAAACATACAGCCTGTTATTATGCTTGCATTAACATTTTGATAAACACACGGTGCAGCGTTGGAAAAGTAATTACATGTCATCACTTCAGTGCTTCATCAAAGAAAAGTTTACTGTGTAATTGCTCTGTGATTTACCTAGGTAGAATGTGTTACATTCCACAAAGGCTCTCTCTATTTAATAGTTTACATTTACTCTTTAAAATACACAAGATCCCTTCCCAGGGGCTTCCTTGGTCTAAAATAAACTTGGCAATATAATTTAGCTTTCCATAAATACACTTAGATATTACTGTGGAGTACTTTTGCATAATAGTTATTTAATGCCGAGTGTAAATATGCAACACATTATATTGGCTGAGCTATCAAAAGAAAGAACTTTTTGACGATGGGGAAAAAAGAGGATATTGTTACCTTGGTTTCTGCATTAAGAAAAGGGCCTTTTGCTCTTATATTTATATCCATGCTTTTTACAACGACATCTAATTTTACAATAAAGTGACTTGAGCTGAAGCGCCGAGCAGTAGAATCTAAAATATTGGTTCTTGTTAGCATTTAAAGAGCTCTTGTGATGTGGCGCTGAAAGAGGTATGTTCTGGAGGAAAGCACACATGATTGCAGGGTACTTGGAAACTGGAGACGAAGGGACAGTTTGACTGATGTTCACTCAGTGGGATCCGTCTGAACGGCTGGAAATTCAGGGAGCAAAAGGCGGGAGGGGGAAGGGATGGATTGAACCACATAGTTGTCAAAAGCCTCCAACAGAAGCTCAGAAGGTAAATTGCATTTATGGCTGATACAGGTAGGACACTTTGATTGGCATGTGCTTTGTGATTATTGAGAGGCAAATCCATACAGCTGTAGCCAAGATCAAATAGGTAAAACTTTTCTAGGATGCTCAGTGATCATGTGGACGTCTAGATTAGCCTGCATTCAAGAAAGGATAGGTGCAGAGAAGGGACAAAGAGGAGAGGGTGGGCTGGATGACCTCTAGCTTCCTACTTGAGGGGTCTCCTTGGGCACGATGCTTCTTGATAAATACTGCAGCTTCCTCCTTGAACAACTGAGATGGGGAGTGGGGGCAATGGTCTTTTCTGAGACGGGTCAGCCACTCAGTAAGGGACATGGAGGTGTAGGTCTCTGGAGAGAGATACTTCTGGGTCATGAGATCAGTTGAGTCCTTGACATGACCTTTATCATGCATCTAATTGGTCTCTTTGCCAAAGGATTATTCTCTTGGATGACCCACCTGGGATCCTGTTCTGTGCTGTGCTTAGTTGCACAATCGTGGCCGACTTTTTGCAACCCCGTGGACTGTAGCTGCCAGGCTCCTCTATCCATGGGATTCTCCAGGCAAGAATGCTGGAGTGGGATGCCCTCCTCCAGAAGATCTTCCAAACCCAGGGATCAAACCCAGGTCTCCTGCATTGCAGGCAGAGATTCTTTACTATCTCAGCCACCAAGGAAACCCAAGAATACTGAAGTGGGTAGCCTATCCCTTCTCCAGGAGAACTTCCTGACCCAGGAATCTAACCAGGGTCTCCTGCTGTACCGACGTTAAATGAATGAACCACAAAATTCTAGGTGAAATCCAAAGGCTTTTGATTCTCTGGTTGTTATCCTTTTGGGGATCACTCACGGCTGCATGGTAAGAGGTTTAACAGTGAGCAAGCCGGGAAGAAATGGAAAAGACTGCAGCCTGATCTTGAAAAGGAAGGTGGGAAACTGGCATTCAGACAAAGATGAAGAGGAGCAGTGAAAGGATCAGAAGTGGGTGAGGGCCATGGTCTTGATCAAAAGGGCATATAGTCATCCCAACAGCATGACATCTATTCAGCTGGGTCTTAAAAGCAACCGCAACTGTATCAGCTGGTTCTCCAGTGCAGCTGGCAGCCACAAAAAAGAAACAGTTAAAAACACGCATTTCCAGATGTGTATAACGGTTCAATAATTCCACATTAGTGTATATTAATCCTCTCTGGAAATTGGCATTAACTCGGCTTTAGCACCAGTCTAAATAAACACGTCAGCTCTTTGAGCAGGGGCTTCTTTGCATAACAGCTGCATGGAGCATCTGCATCCTGGTTATAGGTTCCCTCTACATTACCTCTGAAATGAGCTCCACTTTCCCACTTTACATTTAGCTGGACTCAGAATACTCTCTCTTTTGGCTGTCACTGATGAGAAGAAAGATGCCATTGTAATTGCCAGTTGGCCTGCAGAGTAATGCCCTGTAATTGACAAAGATTGCTTAGCTGCAAGAAAGAAAGATACGCTGATTAAGAGACATCATCTTCAATATTGCATTTAACCCTCAGTCTTTTTCCCCTTTACTTTTCACCTGAGCCCTGAAAAGGATGTCTCGCCTTCTTTGCTGTGCTGCTTTACTCTTTATGGGAGAAAAAAATGAAGTGCAGTGAGGTCCACAGGGGAACACTTGGTCCTTGAGAGTAATTTCACTGAGTTGGGAGTCTTAAAAGCTTTAATATGGTTATATGCTGAACTATCCAAAAACAGAATTTGTTCCCCATCACATTTAACACACACTTTGACCTGCCAATCCCACGGTGGCCAAGGCTTATTCCATTTTTCATCCTTGCCTCAAACTACTAGGTCAGATCTTTAGATCTTCATTAGTCTTGGAGGGCTGTTTGTGCATGTGTGTGCGAGTGTGTGTGTGCCTTTGCTCCTGAATTCAGGGTTGTGTGTGTTGCATTTTTCCTTGAGAATCACATTGACTTTTTTTTTTCAGAGAGCTTTAAAAAATTGCACTGTTAGAAAGAAAATATATGGGTTAAAATGCATTTTTCATGTCCTTTCATGCTTTATTGATTTTTTCACTCGTTTTTCTTACAAAAGAAAGTTTTAATGCAGTTTTTCGGGGAAAAACACAGTTAGCAATTGCTCCCTCCCCAGGAATAAAAATACTGGACACCTTGCTTAAGAGATCAGCAGCATATATATCTATATCAGCATCTGTATATAATGGGGGTGGGAGGTGGTGAAACTCCATTAGTCACCCATAACACAGCTCTTCCCGAGACACACTATTTTAATAGCTACAGGGGACTTTTAATTCTCTACAGTTTCTAACTCTGCAATAAAGTTTAAATGTCCTTCGGGGAGTTTTTGATGTACCTATGGGATATTGAATCTGAAGATAGAATAATTGTGTCTAAAAACGAACACTATCGAGAGAATATGTATCTATCCATCTATCTCTCATCCACATACATACCTCTCTCTCTCCCTATGAATGGTAGGTCATGTGTGGGAGTGCCAAAACCCTGAGTTAGGAGTCAAGGGTATCCAGGATTTCATCTCAACTCTAAGACTCTGGATGAGTTATCTTGCCTCTTTGAGTCAGCTGTGAAATAAGCAACTTGGATTATATCTCTAAGGAGAAATCGAGCCCTGACGCTGCAACTCTTTAGCACCTGTTATATTAATATTCTGCCTTTTCATGCATATAAAATGTGCGTGGTGAGTGCACGATGGCTGTTATCACATACTGCTATATGTCACTGCCTTTATGTTCTGGTGTTTCCATCACTGCTGTGTTTCTGTGGGCCATCTTGAGCCCAGAGATATTGTTACAACAGTGCGACCACTCACTCCCTGTTCAAACTTGTTGTTCAGTTGCTAAGTCATGTCTGACTCTTTGCAACCCCATGAACTGCAGCACGCCAGGCTTCTCTGTCCATCGCTCTCTCCCAGAGTTTGCTCAAACTTATGTCCATTGAGTCGGTGATACCATCCAACCATCTCATCCTCTGTCGCCCCCGTCTCCTCTTGCCCTCAATCTTTCCCAGCATCACTGGCACATCCATGAGTTCTTCTAGCCAAATCAAGTTCATAAGTGGAGATGCCTTTCCAAATAAATCAAGTCAGAAGTGCTTTCCTCTAAATCAGTTGATGCTGGAATTCTTTTAGCTCCCAGTATAATTTACTTTGTTTTCCAGGGGTAGACCCCGTGTGCATTAGGTATGTCTGGGAGTCACCCACCACTTCACTCACCAGTGAAGCAGAGCAATGCTTTCCACTGTAGGATCACAGATCCTAACTATAAACTGGTTGGGTTTTTACAGATCAAATAATTTACTTTCCTGGCCTGTTGACAGAGCAAAGCCTTTCTATCCAGACTCACATTGGACTTGAATGTACAGAAGCCACAGGAAGATTTAGAAATTACATTCATCCTTGGTGTCAACAGGGGATTGGCTCTAGAACCCTCTGCAGATACCAAACTCCATGGGTGCTCAAATCCCTTATATAAAACGGTGAAGGTATTTGCATATGGGCTTCCCTGGTAGCTCACTGGTGAAGAATCCACCTGCACTTCAGGAGACACAGATTCTGTCCCTGGGTTGGAAAGATCCTCTGGAGAAGGAAATGGCAACCCACTCCAGTATTCTTGCCTGGGAAATCCCAGGGACAGAGGAGCCTAGTGGGCTATAGTCCATGAAGTCACAAAGAGTTAGACATGACTTGGCAACTAAACAGCAGCAGCAGTATTTGCATATAATTTGCGCACATCCTCCCATATACTTTAAAATCATCTTCAGATTACTTATAATACCAAATTCAAGTTTTGCTTTATTGGCACTTTCTAGAATTTTTTTTTTTTTTAGCATTTTCAGTCTGTGGTTGGTTGACTCCATGGATGCAGAATCTGCAGATATGGAGGGCTGTGTATGTATATATGAAATCCAGTTTTCATATTCAAGCCCAGTTCCAGGTGTCATTCAGCTCTTGTCTGGCCATTCCAGAAAAAAACAAAACTCTTGCCCCCAGTGGGTCCACACTCCTTCCTATCAGCTAAGAAGCATACAGTGCTTTTTCTCAATCTGTGGTCTCTTAAAGCGCTGGACAGCTGCTTGGCCTCCCCCTTCCTGTTCGAACATCTGCCAAGCCTCCTATCTGCCTGGCAAGGGGTCCCTAGCCTTGCCTTGGCCAAGCGCCACAACCAATTTTTATATTTATGCAAACTCAAGGAGCCTCCCGCCCCTTTCTTGTCTGTTCTTCCTTCTCCTTCATCCTCATTAATACAACTCTTTTCATCATTTCAAGGATAGTCTGTCTTAAAGTGTTCTGTCATCTCTTATAAGGGTTATCAATTATGAAATATTTTGGCTTAATGATAAAGTCATTCTTTTTTCCCATTCATTAAAAACTACTTACTGAGTATGTACTGCGACCAAGCCCTATGATAGATGGCATAGGTGCAGTAATAAACAGCACGATGGAGTCTATGCAAACTGATCAGCTATGTGCTTATTTTTCCCTGAGTGTGATAGGCGATCCAACAATCCAGATGATCCCAAGCTTTTCTGTACCACCCAGACCCTTCTCCACGTCTTTCTCTTCTCTGGACTAGGGCTCCCCAACCTCCGGCAGACTCTAATGCCTAATGATCTGAGGTGGAGCTGATGTAATAATAATAGAAATAAAGTGCACAATAAATGTAATGAGCTTGAATCATCCTGAAACTATCGCCGCCCCCACCCCCCGACCTCAGTCCGTGGAAAAATTGTCTTCCATGAAACCGGTCCTGGTGCCAAAAAGATGCAGGACTTCCATCTCTAGACAATGCCTTTAGCCCAAGAAATTGATTCTAGTAAGCCTGTACACAGCAAGTGCCTTTCTGCAGGCAAGCAGCAGCAACTCTTGGTCAGGAGAGAGAACTCCTAATGCTGATTCTGGACAGAAAAGACCCCAGCCTGGTCTCCGTGGTCTGCTTAGCCAATGATATTCATGCCAGAAAGTTCTGAAGGATAGAGGGATAGACTTTGAAGTGACTATTTCCAACACGAGGTCATCTGGTGCACCCCTCCCATCACCAAAGTCAAGCCTGGCCATGCTGTGCTTGCTGTCTCCAGGGAAGCAGGGATTTAATCTCACTTTCACCTCCAAGCCTTTGCCTGCTTTCTAACATCTTATAATATAGGGACGTGTCCTCCCATGAGATGCCAGGTTTTCTCTCAAAGTCTTCATCTCATTAATGATCACGCTGTTACTCTGTTTTCCCTGTACTATTCCATAGATCATTTTTATTATGTAGATACAAACCCTTTGATATTATAATTGTGAAGTACATTCGATGAAGACAAATGCGGAGAGCGTAATGAGAATGGATGGCCAATAAAAGTTGAAAAACAATGAACCAGTTTTAAAAGCAAACCCTTATCCAGAGCACTGTCACTCTGAATGCTCTGTAGAAACGCCTTGGATGGAAAAAGCTTATTTTTAGTCTAATGTTGATAAAGGTTTGACTTTGGTAGCATCTTAATTATCTGATAAAAGCCAGAGCCCTGTGCCTTGCTCACCTCTAATGTCTAATGCCTTCTACTGGCATTAAAATTATTGCCATGGCTCCAGAGAGAGAAACAAGAGATAGCAGCATTGGATTTCTGAGATGTGAATTAGAGTTTAAAGAGTCACTTGGTTTTGTTTAAACAAATTACAAAAATAATGGGTTGCCCTTAAAAGGTCTGTTGCGGGTATTGTTATCCTTCACTTGTGACACCACGGGCAGTGCCATTTCGAGTATTATGTTTTCCGATAGTCACGAGGGGAGAATCGTGATTTCTGGGGATCTCATCTGTACTTTTGTCGCTTTGCCTCTGATTCTGAAGGGCAGACAGAAAAAAGCTTCAGGGTCATACCTGGAGGTGTGCAGAAGAATGTATCAGTTGATTGGTTGAAGCCAGATTGATTGACAGGTTGATGTAAAATCAAAAACTGAATTCACAGAGGGCTGGGAAAGTATAGAATAGGGCCACACATTGCAGTGGTGTCCCTTAGATCATGGATGCCCAACCTCCAAGATCTAATGCCTGGTGATCTGAGGTGGAGCTGATGAAATAATAATAGAAATAATGTGCACAGTAAATGTTATGCACTTGAAGCATCTCAAAACCATCCCCTTCACCATTCTTGCAAAAAATTGTCTTCCATGAAACCGGTCACTAGTGCCAAGAAGGTTGGGGACCACTGCCCTAGCAGCCAGTGTGAGTAGTGTTCCTAGTATGCAGGAAACAAGAAGGGCAGACACAGACCTCCGCCAGGTCAGGGTCAGTCATATCACAAGAGAGTGGGACGCAGACTGACCTTTCCAGATCACTTGATGTCTCTGGACCTCCCCGTCTCTGCTACAAAATGAGGAGGCTGAGCTGTGTGTTCTCTGAGGTTGATGTGCATTTAATATTTCATGAGCCTCCAGAGGCTGGAAGTACCAGCTATGAGTCCACGCAGAGCCAAATGGGAAGCTGAATTCCGAAAACGCCCCCTCTTGACGAGGGAACGTGCCCGTGGAAGTATTTGAGCAAACATTTCATAGGGTTGACCCAATTCTCACATTAAGAAAATAATGCCCAGGCCCATATGGCTAATTCCTTCCCAAACTGTTTGTCTGCCATCATGCAAACCTACCCTGAAAATAAAGTGTCTAGGCGAATTTCAGAACCCAAATGGAGCAGAATGCAAATGAGCAAGATAATGGCAAAAAGTACATTTACTTTGAAAATTCTTTCGGGTGCAGTCATCAGCGGCAGAGACACTGGGATGTTGGTTTTTAAACGACGCTGCTTTGTGATTTGAGCATGTAATTTTTACCTAGGATAAAAGATGACGCCGTTTATTGAGTGCCTTCCCCAACTGCTTTTTTTTTTTTTTTGCTTTGGCAAGCACCTAGCCCTCCTCACAAGCACAGCTGGAGATGTGAGATACAGGATATCCTGTTGTGTTGCAAAGGAAAGGACCATTGACCCCACTGTAAATCATGACCTAGACCCTTGGAGGTTAGGAGGGTTCTCAAAGACTGTGTAGCTACTTCATCCCCAAGTACTATCTGTCTGATGCCACCTGGGAATAAGAAAACGATAATGACACCAAGGCCAGAATGTTGTGTTTGAGCCATGGGTGGGGCAGGTACTTTGTGTTACCTTGACACCTGAAGAATACCCAGCACAGTGAGATGCGAAACTGTGGACATTATTGGGTTAATTCTGAAGGTGCAGACCACCAGGCTGCAGAGATGGGATTCCTTAGGAGAATTTTTTGGGGAGGAGAGAGTGTGAGAGATGACCTGGGCGTCCCAATCTGTGCCCTCGCTAATTGGATTAACCTTCTAATTTCCTATCATGGCATCCTTACTGTGGTCCCTAACCTTTTGGGCACCTGGGACTGGTTTTGCGAAAGACAATTTTTCCACGGACTGGGGGTGATGGTTTCCAGATGATTCAAACACACACATGCATTGTGCACGCTCAGTTGCTAAGTCCTATCTGACTCTTTGCAACCCCATGGACTGTAGCCTGCCAGGTTCCTCTGTCCAGAGGATTTCTTAGGCAAAAATACTGGAGTGGGTTGCCATTGCCTCCTCCAGGGGATCTTCCTGACCCAGGGATCGAACCCATGTCTTGTGCATTGGCAGGCGGGTTCTTTACCACTGAGCCACCACGGAAGCCCATTTATTGTGCACTTTATTTTTAATCTGATGCTGCCTCTGCTCTGACAGGAGGTACCTGTCCACAGCCTAGAGGGTCAGGTACCTCTGCTTTAATACTGGATAAACAGTTACTGCTTCTTTGCTTGCAAAAGCATCCATCTAGCACACAAGTAGCAGAGTTGGGCCAGACAGCACTAGGATTCCTCCTGTCTGGGAGGTGCCTGCTGCCTGAGTCCATGGACATGTCCCAGAGGCCTTTATGCTGGATGTGAGTCACTCCTCTCCTTAGCTTTTAGAGTGATGAAAAATAATTTTCCAGGGGCCGGTAATTATATAAAAATTGCTTTTGCTTTAAACAAGAATTATGCTTGAACCTTTGGAGCCAGAAGAAAAATGTACAGAGGGAATCATTAATTTTTGAATAAAAACACTTACTTTCCGGTAGCCAACAAGGGAGGGAAATGTGAAATTGGTGTTTTCTCCAAACATCCCAGCACCGCTCCCTGATCTGTTTGCTTGATCTATTACCCAGTCACCTGCAAAGTTGAATGTCTTGTTTGGCCTGCATCTGACTTTTATTCTTTTCCTTCTACCTATTTTGTAAGGACTGTGTTATATGCATACTTCAGACTTCATTTGCATCACATTAAAGTAAAACATTTTAAATTTCTTCACAGCAGAAGTAAATCTGACAGACTTTATGAAGCTATTACACCTGCAGGTATTTTATACTTTTAAAATACATTCTTGTCAAGCTATCTTAATTATATTATTATATGTACTTTTGAACTTGTATCCGCTATTCCATGATATATTACACTTTTGACAGAGCCGTCCAAAAAAGCTACTATTTCTATCAAAGTTCTTGGGCTGAACAAAGATGTGCTGTTGTGGATTCTGCAGGAATGTGTTCCTTTACATGCTGGAATGTGTAACCACAGATGGAGTGGTTGCTTTAATTTTCCGTCCAGGTGATGACGTGCGGCCAGTGCCCTTCAGGATTGGTGGCCAGAGATACAGCTGATCTAATAACTCAGTTTCAGGGGTGAACAGTGCCCATGCCCTAGGTGCCCTCCAGGCCTGCTCTGTGAGTTAGGCTGCCTTTCAAAGGACCACAGCTGTCGCTGGGTTCCACAGGGCACACCAGGAATGCAGAGGGCTGGCCAGTATCTTCTTTGTTTCTTGTTTCTATTCAGCATAGTGTGGCTGCACAGAGCAGGAAAGTGCCCCTACTCGTAGAGAATGTGAACGCAAGGCTAGGCTGGGTTAGGCTGGAAGCAGAAAGGAAAGCTAGAGGCCTGAGATCCCTTCCAGGGGCTGCTGTGCCTTGGCTGTAGCTGCTGTCTGCATCAGTGCAAGGTGGGCGCACTGTGGTCTGTTCGGGTAGCCCAGTCAGATTGGGGGATATCCTGACTTGGTTGGACAATGGCCCCTCCTCCGCTCCTGATGGCAGGGCATCCTTGGGGCTCAAGCTCTGTGAAGGCAGGCATGGGTGAGCGTTCTGTTCACCCGTGTCCCCAGCATCGTGCATGGGCCCCGGATGACGTGTGCTGAATGAGGGCTGAGCTGACTTTGGTTGCGGGAGCACCAGACTCTCTGTCTTCTCTGGGCTCGGATCTCCCTTCTTTTTTTCAAAGAACTCCTTTCGTGTCCTCCAAGAGCTCCCCCTATACACTGCTGAACTGAGGGAGACAAGCTCTTTATCATGGATGCGCTCAAGTAAACCCTGAAGCAGAGATTTCTACTTCCAGGGAGAGGCTGGGACAGTGACCAGAAGACACCTTTTCCCTCTGATTATCTAGATTCTCTCATGGTGGGTCTACAAGGTAACAGCTCTTCTGACAAGAGGCTAGGAGAATGACAGCAGCTTTATTCGGAAGCCTCATTCTTCCCTTGGGAAAAAAGGTTTCATCATAAGCCTTCTGTTTCATAGTTTCCCAAGCCCTGTAAGGTGTATCTGTATCTGGCATTGTTGAAGGTGCAGAGAGGGTAGGTGACTTACCCAAAGTCGCACAGCATAATGCAGCATGGAATGCGCTATCCAGCCCAGCTTTACTACTGCTCACACCATGGACCTCTCCCTTGATTTCCTTGAACTCACAGGTGGCCCTGAGTGTTCCTATCCCACCCAGACCTAGAGGTCCTTCATCACCTCTTTGTGCTTCCTCTTCCTTCACAAGGACACGCGACCCTAATTTGGGCATCAGAGCAGAAGACCATGTGTTCAGCAGACCCTGACTGGAGGGCACAGCTGTTTGAGGGATGGAGATTGCTTCTGAAGAGTCTATTTGGACCGCTTTAGGCATCATCTGTTGGCTTTATCGAAGGAGGCTCCACGGATGCTCTTGATGCCTGCTCCCGGCTCCAGACCCCAAGCCAGGCCAGATTCCAGGTCATCAGCAGAGCTGATTGTCTGGAGAAATGTGCCCCGTGCCCCTGTGGTCAAGTAGAGCTGTTTGGGTCCAGTCTGTCTCTGAGGCTGGAAAAAATTCCCACTGCCGAGTGCAGAAAACACCCTTTCCAGTTGTCACCATGTGTATCCATGACCCATGCAGCACCCTGCTCCAAGCCATCCTTTGCTCTCTGTTTGGTGAACAGAGCCCCAAGGCCTCCACTAAGCACAGACGTGCAGGGCACACCCCGGCTCCCCTGCTCTCTGCTCTCTTGTCTGGCAGGTGCAGAGGGTGGATGCGCCCCAGGCCTCCTGGACTTCATGGCTGCAGCCTTTGCAATGAGTGGACTTGGAAGAGAGGCTGAGGAAGCATCTGTTTGTCCTGTCTGGGACCTGCCAAGCCTGGCATGATGAGGGTGTGTGTGGTGGAGCCAGGAGGGCCCACAGTGGGCAAGGGGAATTGGCATGGGCCAGCCAGTAAGTTGCGTTCTACTGAGATGTTTGCCTCTCACCAGGTCTGTTGGATATTATGTGAAGGATCCGCCTTCTAGGAGACTTGCATCTCAGGCGCAGGGACAGAAGCCTCAGCGAGAGAAGTCCAGCTCTGGTTTAGCACTTTGGCTCTGACCCAGTGGTGGTTGGTGAGCCATCTCTGAGTGATGATCCACTTGGCTGGATGGGACCTCCAACCGGCCTCGGCCCCCGGAAGCCAGGCTGGTTCCATTTGCCACCTTTGATAATTATGTCCAGTAACCAACCGTCTAACGGATTCACTGTCGAATGCATGGCACAGGTAGCCGTGGCATCTCCAGGAGAGCATGCAGAGTGGACCATGCTGCCAGGGAAAAGGGGGAAGATGCACTCTACTGCCCTGGCAGAGATGAAGCCAGGGCAGAGAGGACACAGCCTTGGCCTTGGACTCTGGACAGGCGCCCTGCCCCAGGACAGAGATCTTCTGGACTGCACACTCTCCAGCAGTCCCTCCTCCTCATTAATCACAGTGTTCTCAGGCTCCAGTTACAAAGGCAGTGTTCATCTACACGTGGATCAGATGAGCTTCACTGAAGAGAAGACTGTTTAGGGGCATCTGAAGCTGATGGAGAAAAGGGTGCCCATGATCCCATTTGAAAGGCTGCTCAGGGTGGGTACAACAGAATAAATAAAATGATGGACCCATTACAAGAAACTTGTGAACACTGTGGCTTCAGGAGCTGAACTTTTATCACTTTAGAAGCCAGAGAAAGGCATAGGGATTAGCTTGCTTTTGAACAGAGGGGTATTTTTTTCTGTGAACACAATCCAATTTAAAGACCGTTCATCGAACACCCACTCTGTAAGAGGGATTTACAGTAAAGACTCAGTGCGGCATAGCCTCTGCTATAAGGGCTTCCAATCCTAGTTTGGAGTGGGGCGAGGTAGGGAGCTGATAAACCAAACCTCCGGATGAGCACACCATGAGAAGGCTGCTGTCAGCCTCCTGTGAACGCGTGCGACACCAGAGCCCAGGGCTGAGATGTTGTGAATGGCCAACCTGGTTCATTACCCTTGAGCAGAACCCATGTGGACAATTGGGGGAATTGATCTATTAGCAACTATGTATACTTCTACAGTTAATAAAGACCCCAAAGCCCCTACTTTGGGTTCTCCCAGAAATAGATGCGATTCAAATGCAAGCAGTTCATTTGGGATGTGATCCCTGAAAACACTGTAGGAGGCGGGGGAGGAAGCCAGGGAAAGGGAAGGCAGCCAACAAGCAGCTCATTATGTCGAAGTCACTGTGGGGCAGCCAGAACTCGGGCTGCACAGAACAGACCTCAGAATCAGCCGAGCCAAGGGGCAAGGAAGCAGGCGGGGCCCTTGTCCCCCTGCCCCCATCTGTCACTGGCTGAGAACTGCTTCTGCCATGTTCTGCTGGACAGACTCCCTCGAGTCCAGGGTCTCTCCACAAACAGCCTCTGCGTGTAGAGTTGAGTGCTGCTGAGATGGTAGGCAGTGCACCAGCCACTTCAAAGACAATGACAAATAACGACCAGACACCATGTATATAGGACCTCCACTTCTGCACCACACTCGTAGACTTGGTCACACTTTGCCCATGACTAGCCCATAAGCAGGACTGAGCAAGTGCCTTAGCTTAGCAGACATCTTGAATAGTGACAAAGTCTAAGCAAACCACAACCGTCCTTCAGTCACTAAAGAGTGGAGGTAAAGGATCAAAATGAGTCTTTCTCATGGTGGTGCCTCATCCCTGCTCGCTCCACCTAGGGCCCCATTCCCCATCCTCAAACCCTACTGGCCCCCCTTTCCTGAAGCTCTCTCCAGCCACACTGAGGACTCATGCTGATCTGCAGAGTTTTTTAGTCCACCTTTCCCATGCCCTGTACCACACAGCCAAGCAGGAACAAAGCCCCTGGCGAAGGCTGCCTTGCCTGGCTCTCTAGTTGCATCTTTTCAGGCTCAGCTTTGCCTCTTTCACGACAAGAAGAAAATTTCAGATTCCCTCCTGTCTCCCACATGCCCAGCCTGCCGTCATACGTGTTTAATAGACGTCTGCTTGATTATCTTGAACTGGGCCCATACCAGACTTCTCTAAAGAAAACTGGCTGTGCCCTTCCACCTGCACCCCTCAGTCTGCCTTGAGCACTTTTCCAAAATGAGAAAAGGAGTCGTTTCCAGATCTGGAAGCTCTCTGGCCAGTCAGTCAATGATCGAGTTTATACTGAATGTGCCTTGCTTATCTGGCTGTGAGGTTAGGAGCTGTAGGGAATACAGGTATATCAGGCATGAGCAACCTCCTTAGGGAGTACACAGTTTTATTACAGAACTAAACTAAAACCTAAAAATCAATTACCTCAGAAGTAATACTGGACTGAGAGACTGTCAAAGGAGTGGTTAAAGACTCATAAAAGAAAAAACTAAGGCAGAAAATCTGGATTCAGATTCTGGCCAACTTAGCTGCTAACTGAATGTTATTGTTTTAGAGTTGCTAAGCCTTGTCCGACTCTTTGAGATCCCATAGATGGTAGCCCGCCAGGCTCCTCTGTCCATGGAATTTCCCAGACAAGGATACTGGAGTGGGTTGCCATTTCCTTCTCCAGGGGATCTTCCTTACCCAGGGATCAAACCCATGTCTCTTGCATCTCCTTCATTGACAGGCGGATTCTTTACCACTGAGCCACATGACTTTAAATAATTACTTCGCAGAGGCCAAGCCTTCATTTTTGTCACCTGGAAATATTTACAGCATCTCCTGATGGGCTTTGTGAGAGTGGAAAGAGGTAGTATGTGGAAACCGCATGGCGCCCAATAATCGCTCCATGAAGTGCATTGTCATTGTCCTGAAAGATGATGCTGTGAAAGTGCTGCACTCAATATGCCAGCAAATTTGGAAAACTCAGCAGTGGCCACAAGATTGGAAAAGGTCAGTTTTCATCCCAATCCCAAAGAAAGGCAATACCAAAGAGTGCTCAAACTACCGCACAATTGCACTCATCTCACACGCTAGTAAAGTAATGCTCAGAATTCTCCAAGCCAGGCTTCAGCAATATGTGAACCGTGAACTTCCTGATGTTCAAGCTGGATTTAGAAAAGGCAGAGGAACCAGAGATCAAATTGCCAACATCCGCTGGATCATGGAAAAAGCAAGAGAGTTCCAGAAAAACATCTATTTCTGCTTTATTGACTATGCCAAAGCCTTTGACTGTGTAGATCACAATAAACTGTGGAAAATTCTGAGAGAGATGGGAATACCAGACCACCTGATCTGCCTCTTGAGAAATCTGTATGCAGGTCAGGAAGCAACAGTTAGAACTGGTCATGGAACAACAGACTGACTGGTTCCAAATAGGAAAAGGAGTGCGTCAAGGCTGTATATTGTCACCATGTTTATTTAACTTATGTGCAGAGTACATCATGAGAAATGCTGGACTGGAAGAAACACAAGCTGAAATCAAGATTGCCGGGAGAAATATCAATAACCTCAGATATGCAGATGATACCACCCGTATGGTAGAAAGTGAAGAGGAACTCAAAAGCCTCTTGATGAAAGTGAAAGTGGAGAGTGAAAAGGTTGGCTTAAAGCTCAACATTCAGAAAACGAAGATCATGGCATCTGGTCCCCATCACTACATGGGAAATAGATGGAGAAACAGTGGAAACAATGTCAGACTTTCTTTTTCTGGGCTCCAAAATCACTGCAGATGGTGACTGCAGCCATGAAATTAAAAGACACTTACTCCTTGGAAGGAAGGTTATGACCAACCTAGATAGCATATTCAAAAGCAGAGACATCACTTTGCCAACAAAGGTTCGCCTAGTCAAGGCTATGGTCTTTCCTGTGGTCATGTATGGATGTGAGAGCTGGACTGTGAAAAAGGCTGAGCACCGAAGAATTGATGCTTTTGAACTGTGGTGTTGGAGAAGACTCTTGAGAGTCCCTTGGACTGCAAGGAGATCCAACCAGTCCATTCTGAAGGAGATCAATCCTGGGATTTCTTTGGAAGGAATGATGCTAAAGCTGAAACTCCAGTATTTTGGCCACCTCATGCAAAGAGTTGACTCATTGGAGAAGACTCTGATGCTGGGAGGGATTGGGGGCAGGAGGAGAAGGGGACGACAGAGGATGAGATGGCTGGATGGCATCACTGACTCGATGAATGTGAGTCTGAGTGACCTCCAAGAGCTGGTGATGGATAGGGAGGCCTGGCATGCTGCAGTTCATGGGGTCGCAAAGAGTCGGACACAACTGAGCGACTGATCTGATCTGATCTGAATATCGGTATTATCTGTGTTGTGATTTGAGTCATTGCTGACTCAAAGTGCTATGAAATTTGGAGAAGTGACTAAGCAGACAGGCTTAGTCATGGAAAGAGAGGTGGATGAAGTGGGTATTAGATTGGTCCTTGAGAGAATTTTAGAAATGGGAGGGAAGAGAGTCTTCCAGGAGGGGAGAATAGATGGAAGTTGATGGCAAAGGTGTACAGCGTGCAGGCATCTTGGGGCACCTGGCCCCACAGAACCCCACGGGAGTGCAGGGTAAATGGGAAGAGCGTCAGGCATGCAGGTCCTGCAAGCTGGCATGCCTGGTGAGGAGAGATCCGATTTGCTTGGAGAATGGTTTTAGTTCCCTAAGCAGGGCAATGGCATGATAGTGGTGGAGTTTCAAGACAGTGATTCTTATGGATGTGGAGGATGGTTCTAAGTGCAAGAACTTGGGAACAACGAGAATACAGGCTGTGGGAAGGGAGCCCCATCCTGTCCGGCCAGGTCAGTGGAAAGGGAAGCACATTTCTCTGCAGGACAAAAGCTGCCTTCCTCTCCATTTTTGCCTAAATGCTGGGCAGTCTTTGTCTTCTCTGTAATGTTTAGACAAGGGAGAAATCCCAGCACCTATCCCTGATAGCTCTCCTGGAATCCCAGTCTGGACACACAACAGGAGCATACGTATTTCTCTTTCTTCTCTTTTTGTGCTCCAAAGATGGCCTGACATTGGAAAATCACTGCAGCAGACTTTAAATGATGTATGAAATGAAAAATCCCTTCCCTGTGTATTGGGAGCCTCCTACCCAGCAATGGGTTGTCTCTGCTGGGCTGGCTACTCTATTATTCAGCTCAGACACTCAGTGGAGGTAAGAAACTTGTGATCACAAAGGGAAAACAAAGTTAAATTTTTTTTAAAGGTAAGAAAAATATCTACTGAAACATTTATCTGTCTTTCTCCCTGGCTCTCACTTTTTGTTGTTGTCTTTCTTTTTAATTTCTGCTAAAGCTTTTTGGGTAGGAAAGCTTTTTTCTCTGCTTCCTTATGCATTTTTCTCCCACCCAAATGTCTAGTCTCATTCCTTAACTTCCCCAAAAGACAGAAACAACAACTTTGTTTCAAAGTCCTGCACAGTTGATGGTATTTCTGTTCCTTTCTCAAGAATCATTTATAGTTTAACCTTGCTCCTGTGAGTAGTTCAGGATGGCCAAGGTGGGAGGGCCTTCCTGCTGGATTAGCTCAGGTGAGCTCCACACCCAATGGAATCCTGCAGTGTGGCCCCCCGGAGAGTATAGGATGCTCATTGCTGCCGCAGCCTGGGTCTGCTTTAAGAAGTGGAGACAGAAACTGTCCCCTTGACCTCTACCCCAGGATCTGCTAAGCCCAGGCTAAACACATCCATGACCCACTGTGTGAACTCCATCAGCGCCGAGAGCAACAGGCAGTCTTGACTCAGAGAAGCTGCTGCTTGCCTTTCAGACTGAGCTACAAATAGACTGAGAGCCTCTTTAGTCTGCAGGGAGAGCGGGGCTTGATCAATTTGCTTTTAGCCGATGAAATAATCATCGACGTGGACTTCTAATCTTGGCGCAGAACAGTCAAGAGGCATTTTAGCTATAGATGGTAAATGGGATCATCCCGGGATATATTTAGCAACGTGGCCTGGGGGCAGAAGAGAAGGAGGCTTTGGGATCCAGGAGACACGTGGGCGCTAGAACCTCTCTGTGTCTGGAGGCAAACCGCTGATTCCCTCTGGCTTCTTGGAGTCATGCACCAGTGCATGCAAGGAGGGGCCAAGAGATGCTCTGTGCTGGGCACTGGGTGTGGAATCACCCACATGACACACACACACTGTCTGCACCTAAAGGTTGACAGGAAAACATGTAAGGAAGTGGAAGACTGTGGGAGAGCAGAGAGCGTACGCGTGCATGGGACAAAAGCGGGGTCTGCAGGGTTCTGAGCATGTGCTCTGCAGCCTGGATGGGCATCCTGATTCTACCAGCTTTAGGGGTGTGTGACTGGGGCAGCTCGTTTCACCTCTGTTCCTCAGTCTCCTTACCCATAAAACGAGGATAAATCTGCACCAACTCAAGGCTTGTAGTGAGGGACAAATGCTTGTAAAGACACCTACTTCAATGAAGTGTAGGTCACTATTTCTTATGGGGAGAAGAGCAAGCCAGGCGCACCCAATCTGGAGAGCACATGGAGCCCAGACCAGTTCACACATCATTGGCTGCAGTCTTATATTTGTTTCCAAAACAAGAGAGGGGCCATAGACAGTTATCCCCCGGCATCCACAAGGGACTGGTCCCAGGAGCCCCATGGATATCAAAATCCATGGATGCTCAAGTCCTATTATATAAAATGGATACTGCATCTCTGGATTCAGAGGGACCATTGTGCTTCCCTAAGTAATAAGAATTTCAGAACTCGGCCACTGCTCTTACCGCCACCAAGTGGCCATCACATGTCACCATGGCAACGCAGATGTCATAGGGGCATGTGACCCTTCCAGCCCCACTCCTGCTTTTCTCCAAAAGTTACAGGGGAAAGGGGAGATCCTAAGGATGCCCTGTTATTAGCATCCTTAGGGTCTTTCTGGAAGCCAGTGTCCCCTCCTGCAGGAGACAGTTTCTAGGATGGAATGGAAGAGAGTTTGAACCAGGTACTATGTAGTTCCTTAGTTCCTTAAAATGAGAATAATAACTCGGTTTTCTTGACTTCACAATTGAAATAGATAAGGAAATGCTATGCTATGCTATGCTAAGTCACCGTCAGTCGTGTCCGACTCTGTGTGACCTCGTGGACTGCAGCCTACCAGGCTCCTCCATCCATGGGATTTTCCAGGCAAGAGTACTGGAGTGGGGTGCCATTGCCTTCTCCGAGATAAGGAAAAGGCCTTTATAAACCTGAGTGTGCTCTGTACTTTGTAATACACATTATCTGGTCAGACCCCCTCTTTAGCCAAGTGTTCAGCTTCAGGCAGGTTGCACGGGGTTGGTGGAAGGTGGGCCGGGGGAGTTAATACCCATTTCACCACTTATATCATCCGAACCAATCCGGCCGCCAGTGGGTTTAGCACACGGTGCAGCTGGATCACAGCAGTCCCCGCAGAACTCGTGCCTGGCTACCTGGCTCCAGGAGAGCTTTGGTCACCAGGTGTGACCTGCACCTGCCCTTGGTTGTGTGATCTTTGGCACAGGAGGGAGGCAGGGTGGAGGAATAACATCTATGGGGGTTTCTTAAAGCCTGCAAAGACTCCCCTGAAAATCAAGCTTCACGTGATTGCAAGGATCTCAACTTCACTGGCTCAGATCTTCTCCCCCTAACTGTGCATTTGGGCAAGAGTACTTCAGTACTCTTGCCAGGGAAAATCCCATGGACAGAGGAGCCTGCTGGGCTGCAGTCCATGGGGTCGCTGGGAGTCGGACATGACTGAGCAACTTCACTTTCACTTTTCACTTTCATGCATTGGAGAAGGAAATGGCAACCCACTCCAATGTTCTTGCCTGGAGAATCCCAGGGACAGGGGAGCCTGGTGGGCTGCTGTCCATGGGGTCTCACAGAGTTGGACACAGCTAAAGCGACTTAGCAGCAGCAGCAGTGCACTCAAATTCTGCCTCCGTTCAAATACGCAGAACCCTGATTGGATAGATGAGAAGAGAAGGCTGGGCCTTGGGCAGAACAGTAGCTGAGCAGTCTCTGATCTTTCCCTGTAGGTAGCATGTTCCAAACCCGCAGCCCAGGTGCTGCAGAAACACCTCCATATTTTCTTCCACACCTCCGTGCAGGGGAAGAAGGCGTCCAGGCCGTGACAGCCAGGCATCCACAGGAGTTGCTGACAGCCTTTCAGACAGAAGGGAGCCAACAGGAAAGGAGGAGGCCAGTCCCTAACCATCACACTTCTTACGCCTGGAATTAGCGCCTTGTCACTCACAGCTCTGGTCTCCCAGTGCTGGCTGTCACAGCCATGGAGCAGGTGTGATGCCCAGGATCTCCGTGATCAGGGAGCCACAGTGAGAAACTGCCAGCCACACTCCCACTCTGTCTGCTCCGTGAGTGCCTGGCAGTGTAGACTCAGCCTCAAGTGTCTATATTGTCAGATGCATCCATCTCTGGCAGGTTGATTTCTCCGTGCCTTCTCATCTCTCAGAATCACAGGATGCAGAACTGGAAAGGACCCTGTTGTTACTGATGAAATAATGAGGTCCAGTGGGATTAGAGTAGATGGTGGGAGTAGAGGATAGTAAATGGAGATTGGAAGTCAGCGCCTGCCTCCTTTCTATTGCCTCAGCATGGGGCGATCAAGCCTCTTCCTTCATCGGGGCTACTCCCTGCCAGGAAGGGACAGAGGCTTGAGACCCCCTTCCAAGCCCATTGCCCATGTGCACATGCCCATTAAACTAGCACACCTGGTGTCTGCTCAGATGGGGTTCAGATTTTCCCAGATCCCAGGAGGAATGGAGATTTTTATCAATACCCACAGCAGAGATGCTGGCTTGGTTTCCAGTAAGAGTCAGTGAAGCTGGGAAAATTACTCATTACAGTTTTATTGATATTCACTTCACTCTGCAAATGACCTGGGATGGTTCTGACAGGATGTCTTAATGGGACTGGCTGAGAATCCATTTGGGTGGATGCGGGTTAATGGGGCTGCAGAGACTAAAGGGTTCAGTTGCATCGGCCCTATTCCCCAGGCATCTCCTCCACCATCAGGAGCAAAACGACATGGGACGGTGCCAGGTGTGATGCCCGGGGGAGTGGTGCTGCTCGGGAAAGTCTGAGCTCTCTTTTCCTCTCTCTCTCTTCCATCACCTGAATAGCATCAGACCTCTTCACTTGGATGTGACTTTGTTCATCAGGGCTGCTTGCTGCCAAGAAGAGGGGCTGGGGAGGCCCCTCTCCAAGCCTGATGCCCACCTTCCCACGCACATTAAACTGGTTCTGAGAATAGTAGTTTAGATGCATGTGACTAGAGTCTCATTGTCTGCAGAAAGATCTCATCACCTGGTACCGTCCAGTGCTCCCAGATATCCGTGGCAGCCTACTGGGTGAACAGGTCCCAGGGACTAGCCCCAGGGAAACACCATCAGCCCATCTCTGCTCCAGATCCAGGTGGAGAGAGAATTAATGACCCAACAGTTAAATATGAATAATCTTTGACTGCCAGCCAAAACTCTTAATACACAAACACAATTAAATCCAGAGCTGTATTTGGGTAGCATTCTGTAATGTCTGTGTGTATAATTTCCATGTATCATTCCATTTGATTCTCACCAATATCCTTGGGAATAAGTAGGGGTAGAAATACCTTGTGAATTTCCTGAGTTGGTCATTTGCCCATTTACAGGCTCAGAGCCATTCCTCATCCTTCTCCTGCAAAATACATCTCCTAGACGTCCTTCCAACTGGCTTCTGTATAGGTTTAGCCAATGGAACCTCTGTCAGGGGCTTAGCAGCTAGAGAGAGAAGTGGGTATATTTCACCCCTTCCATCCTGGTTGGGGTGGCCTTTAAGACTGTAGTTGTGTCTCATTGGAATCCAGTTCCCATGGGGTGGCCTGTGTCTCCCTCCCTGGCCTGGCTACGCTATGTTACTAGCCTTTGGGTGTCCTCACACTCCCCTTTTAGACTACCTGACATGGGCTCTGTCCACCTGGCTGCAGCTTGACCAATACATTACAAGAAATGATGAAACCAAGCCCAAGGCAACACAGCTACCGCATTCCATGGCTTTGTTGTTGTTCAGTCAGTCAATCACATCTGACTCTTTGTGACCCCATGGACCATAGCCTACCTGGCTTCCCTGTTCTTCAGTGTCTCCTGGAATTTTCTCAAACTCATGTCCATTGAGTTGGTGATGCCATCCAACCATCTTGTCCTGTGCCAAGAGGACGAGATGCCTTGTGCTTCTGCCACCAATCTTTCCCAGCATTAGGGTCTTTTCCAATGAGTTGAGTCTTTGCATCACGTGGCCAAAGTATTGAAACTTCAGCTTCAGCATCATCCTTGCAATGAATATTCTGGGGGGTTCCGTTCAGTTCAGTAGCTCAGTTGTGTCTGATTCTGTGAGCCTGTGAACCGCAGCACGCCAGGCCTCCCTGTCCATCACCAACTCTTGGAGTCCACCCAAACCCATGTCCATTGAGTCCGTGATGCCATCCAACCATCTCATCCTCTGTCGTCCCCTTCTTCTCCTGCCCTCAGTCTTTCCCAGCATCAGGGTCTTTTCCAATGAGTTAGCTCTCTGCATCAAGTGGCCAAAGTATTGGAGTTTCAGCTTCAACATCAGTCCTTCCAATGAACACCCAGGACTGATCTCCTTTAGGTTGGACTGGTTGGATCTCCTTGCAGTCCAAGGGACTCTCAAGAGTCTTCTCTGGGGAGTAGCTGAGCAGAAATCAACTCTTGTCCTTGCAAAACTTTCTTAAATGGGTGTTTGCACCCCAGCAGCTCATCACTTAATTTTGTGGGAAACCAGAATCCTTGTCCATAGCTTGAGTCCTTCAGCAGCTAAGACCACTGTCCTAAGAGATGGTGGCCATCCAGCTGACCCCAGGATCCCCAGCCAAGAGCAGCTCCGCAGCCTTGTTTAAACCATGCTTCCCTCCGAACTCTTCTCCCGGGGAAAAACCATAGTCCCTCCCATCAACCCAGCATCCTGCCTCTCCAGCCATAAATAGAACTGTGACTGAGCTGGTTTTGAAGACTGTCATTCTCTCAGCATCCCTTTGCGGGAGACTCTGTGTATCAGCTGTCTGTATACGGGCTAGTGTGTGAGTGCTCAACCCTGCCCCTCCTCCTCAGAGTCCCCAACTGAAAGGGACAGACAGACACACACACACACACAACACACCCACTCTCACAGAGCTGACCAATTTCCTAAGCGATCAGAGCCAAAATATGAGTCTGCCTGTGGATGATAGATGAAGATTCACATTGGCCGTGTATGTGGGAGAGAGAGAGAGAGAGAACATGCTAACATGCTCTTAGGAGGTCAGAACCGAGAGAGTAATCCCCTTTGCTGATAACGAGCCACACCCTGTGGCAAGCGGCTTGTGTCTGGCCCACCGTCTCAGTCTCTCCGCCCCCTGCACACCCCGTTCCCAGCATTTGCGGTGGGTCTCTAGTGTACTGAGAGGGAACTGCATCTGACAGTCTGATGTCTGCTGTTTAATCCTCTTGCTTCATGAAATCGGGCCCAGCAGCCCCTCATAGTGGCCGACTCCAGAGCAGCCTTAGATGGGATGTCCTTCAAGGTTAAGAGAGAAAAGCTCCTTCGGACGAGCTGGGTCTATATTTGTGTATTTCGCTGCCATGATGTGAGAGCTGAAATGGACCAAATTGCTTCCCAGCAGGAGCCCACAGTAATATTTCTCGAGCTTTCATATATAAGCCTCTTGGCCTGGTTGGCTGGGGTGGTTTGTGGGTAAGTGGGGCCCTGGCCGGGTGCCAGCATCTTAGAGCTGTGAGTCTGTTGCTTAGTTCATCTGCAGCACCAGCTCCGTGCCCCCTGGCTGTCTGGAGCAGGGCTGGGGCAGCCATGCTCGTTAATTTCCCTTAGGTATGTTGGAGCAGGGGTTTCTCTGCCCCTTCTCAGAGCCTTCCACTGCCTCCAGCCCCTGCCATCCTTCTGGGCACATCCTGACAGTGCTGGAGGAGCCAGGCTTACCCTCGCCCCCCAGATGAACAGGTCTGCCAAAAGACCCTCCTCCCAAAACGTCGGCTGCCTCTTTGGGAATTAGGCAAGGAGTTGTGATAAGAAACATGTCCACCTGGGGTCTGGACATGCTGATTATGAAAGATGTGACCGTGGAGGAAATGCCTGTGTCAGATCAGAGTCCCAGATGCAGTCCCTAAGTAAAGATCCCTGAGCTGGTGCTCCCAGGGGAAACAGGAGAAGAAAGGGCAGCAGATGGCATTGGAGAAGAAGCCAAGCAGGGGTGTGACTTGAGGTGGAGCCCAGTCTCACTGACCCTGCAGAGAAGCTCCAGAATGTAAATGACACCTTAGGGTGTATCTGAATCTGCAAACATTCATCCTCCCACACCCATCATTGGCTAGGAGCCTCAAGGAGCATCCATACTCTCAGGCATCTCCCATTCTCTGAAAGTTTGGGTGAACAGTGGGGCCAAGCGTCTCCATGGCCCAATGGCAGCAGTGCCTGGAGACTGGCAGGTGAGGACCAGTAGAAGCAAAGCATGCAGGTGGGCAGAGACTGCCCGAGGGACCAGCAGAAGGATGCAGGGGGTCTGGGTGGACCCCCAGTCGAGCCCCCTGCCTCCCAAGTGCACTGAGCTTCATGGCCCTGGTTGTAAATGGAGGATGCCAGTAGGTATTCCATAAAGTTGTTATGAGACTGAAAGGTGGTCACATACACAAACAATCCCACACCTAAGCTTGCTAGCTCAGTCGTGTCCAACTCTTTGGGACCCTTTGGACTGTAGCCCGTTAGGCTCCTCTGTCCATAGAATTTTCCAGGCAAGAATACTGGCAGGGGTTGCCATTTCCTACTCTAGGGGATCTTCCTAAACAAGGACTCAAACCCACAGCTCCTACATAAAATGTTAAGTGGGAAAAAATTCAGGATATAGATCTGTGTCCCTGGCATACTCACCATTGTATAAGATTCTTAAAATATTATTATTGGGCTTCCCGGGTAACTCAGTGGTAAAGAACTCACCTGCCAATGCAGGAGACATAAGAGACATAGGTTTGATCTCTAGGTCAGGAAGATGCCCTGGAGGAGGAAATGGCAACCCATTGAGTATTCTTGCCTGGAGAATCCCATGGACAGAGGAGCCTGGCAGGCTATAGTCCATGGGGTCACAAAGAGTTGGACAAGACTGAAGCGACTTACCATAACATTATTGGAAAGCACTCAACATGCTAACGGAGATAATCTCTAGGTATTGGAACTCTGAGTTATTTGTTATTATGTCTTTGTACTTTCCTGATTTTTCTCCTATGAGCAAGTGTTATTTTTCTTTTAAAAAGATACTTTAAAACACCAAGGCTTAGAAAGATCAAGCAGTTTAATTAAATTCAGTGAGAAAAACTTAAAGGCCATCTTGTTTTCACTTGTTTCCAACTCCTCCCTTCAGAGGCAGAGGCAAAGTCGTGAGGTTGATAGATTTTATCTTTGGTTCCTAATCCCCATCCAAGTGATGCATTTGCATTTCAACAGAGATCTCAGTGGATACTATGACTTAAAGTTAAACAGGCTTCTTTACTGTGGACTTTGCCGGCGCTATCAATGAGTTAAAGTGCATCCTGACTCTGGAGATGCAAAGTGTTCTCCCAAATTTTCCAGCACTAGGTTTCTTCAAAGAATATTTAAGGCACTTTTATCCCAAGAACAACTTTGGGAAATACCAGGCTTAAGGCACCTGGGCTTCCCTGGTGGTTCAGTGGTAAAGAATCGCCTGCCAAGCAGACATGGGTTCAATCCCTGGTCGGGAAGATTCCCTGGAGAAGGAAATGGCAATCGACTACAGTGTTCTTGCCTGGGAAATCACAGGGATAGAGGAGCCTGGTGGGCAACAGCCCATGGGGTTGCAAAGAGTCAGACACGACTTAGCAACTAAACCACCTCCAGGCTTAAGGCAAGAGAAGGAGAGCTCTCTGGGGCAGATGTTTGGGGCCCAGCATATCTCCCCAAATCTCCTGCTGGGTCCACAGCTCCTGCCTTCACCCACAGCCTGGACCAGGTCCAGGAGAGCCCAGAGCCTGAGATCTGATGAGTGAGCCATGAGTGCCAGCAAAGGTGGTGAGAGGGAAGAAACATGGGCCATGGGACATCACCCACAGGTGTAGCTGATGGCATCATGTCTGCCTAGACCTTACCCAAAGGTGTCCAGAGGAGCCCTGGGGGAAGAGCCCTCCAGCCAGGAAAGGTGATGACAGGGCCTGTGGGAGAACATTACCCACAGGGTGACCAGGTCCTCGGCCATCACAAACTATGGACATAATGCTGCTTCTTACAAAGCACTTCCGAGTGGCGCGGTAGCAAATGTGTAAAGTAAGATGGCAGGAGGGGCTGCCCTAAGATCAGTATCTCTGAGACCCAGAGTAGCATCATGATGATGTCCCCAAGCTCCTGAGCCAAACCTTCCTGCTATGAGTCCTGCCTCTGCGCGCTCTGAACCCTCAGGCTGAAGCTGAACTCTGCCTCCGAGTTCTCATCTGTGATGCAACCATTACTTAAAGACAAGGATGTATCTACGTCTGTGAGGATTATTTTAATGAGGACCATGGCTAGGTAATCCATATAGAGAGACAGAGAGGTTGAAACGACTGCAGGGAATGAATTGGAACCTTATAAGTTGCTGGTGGGAATAAAAAATGGTCCAGCAGCTGCAGAGAACAGTATGGTGCTTCCTCAGAAAATGAAATACAGAATTACCATATGATCCAACAACTCCGATTCTGGGCGTACACCTGAGAAAACGGAAAGCAGGGATTCAAATGACTGTTCGTACATCATTTACAAGAACCAAGAGGTGGAGGGACCCAAGTGTTCATCAGTGGATGAATGGAGAAATAAAATGTAATATATCCATACCATGGAATATTATTCAGTCCTAAAGAGAGAGAAGATTTAGATACAAGCTGAAACATGGACGAACCCCAAAGAGATTATGCTAAGCAAAATAAGCCAGATACAAAAGGACAAATACTGTAGGCAAATTTATAGAGACAGGAAGATCAGTGGTTGTCAGTAGGTAGAAGTAGGGAGTACAGATAATGGGGAGTTAGTATTTAATGGGGACATTTCAGTTTGGGATGATGAGCAAGTTCTGGATGTAGATGGTGATGGTCTTTGCGTAACAATGTGAATGTACTTAATACCACTCAACTACACACTTAAAAATGATCAAAACAGTATAACTTTGTTATCTATAGTTACCATAATTTAAAAAAAAGTATTAACACTAAAGAGAAAAATAGAATCTAGAAAAAGCAAAAGTCCACATAGAGAGTCGGGGCTGTAGGTCAGAGGCTGGAGGCCCCCTATTCTTTAGTGCTTTCCGAGCAGACTTGAGTGAGACAGTTCCTGTGCCTTGGTTGTTGATCTGAGCGTTGAACTAACTGACCTTGGACATCAGTCTCCATGTATTTATTTTCCATCCCACCGTGAATATCCTTAAGACTGAGAAAAGTGAAAGTGAAAGTCGCTCAGTCGTGTCCGACTCTTTGTGACCCCATGGACTATACAGTCCATGGACTTCTCCAGGCCAGAATACTGGGGTGGGTAGCCTTTCTCTTCTCCAGGGGATCTTCCCACCCCAGGGATCAAATAGAGGTCTTCCACATGGCAGGCAGATTCTTTACCAGCTGAGCCACAAGGGAAGCCCAAGAATACTGGAATGGATAGCCTTTCCCTTCTCCCTGGGATCTTCCCAAACCAGGGATCGAACCCAGGTCTCCCACATTTCAGGTGGATTCTTTACCAGCTGAGCCACAAGGGAAGCCCTGAGACTGAGAAAGATATTGTTAAATCTCTGACATTTGAAGTCCCTATCCTATATCTAGAATGAAACAGAGAACCGAGTGTTCTGCAGAATAGGTTCAGAGATCTTGAAAGGAGGTCAAGAGAGTGTTTTTTTTTTCAAGTTTGTATAAAAATAATTTTGACAGTTTTCACAGGATTGGTACAACGCCATAAGAAGCATATGCTTGGTGACAAAAACTTGGAGAGAGCCTGCTTAAATGTGAAACCCTCTGAAGTGGGCAGAAATAGGGGGTGAATGTTTTCCACATTTTAATTTCTTTCATGGTGTTAAAGGTTGTTTTAATAATAAACAAAATGGGCAAAAGGATAAAAGTAACAGTTGTGAAGAGCCAACTCATTGGAAGAAAATCCCTGATGCTGGGAAAGATAAAAGGCAGGAGGAGAAGGGGATGACAGAGGATGAGATGGTTGGATGACATCACCGCTCAATGGACGTGAATCTGAGCAAACTTTGAGAGATGCTGATGGACAGGGAAGCCTGGCATACTGCAGTCCATGGGGTCAAAAAGAGTCAGACACCACTGAGCAACTGAACAACAACCACAGTTGGGAAACTAAACGCATGAAAACCCCATGAAGACAAACAGCCCCCCCCCCACTTTTTTAAGTCATTTAAAACCCAGATATTAGAAGTGGGATGAGATAAAAGCAGAATATCCTGCTTAATAAAAGTGAAAACAGCCCCTTGTATTAAAGACTTAAATTATGGTCACAGGATAACTTCATAAGATGGCAGTTCACTAAGAATCAATAAAATTCCAGTTTGTTTGGAAAGCCAAGTTGCCTATCTGCCAACAAACATATTTTGCAAATTTCCCAATTTATATTTAAAAAGACCCAACCTTAATTCTTCAAGAAACTGAGTGGAAGGATTAAGAGAAAGGAAAGGGAAAAAAAACCCCAACAACACAGCCATTTAATCATCTTTTTTTTTTTTGGTTCTGCAATATATATATAATTTAATGGAAATTGATAGCATTTGGAAAAAGGAAATATTTTTTTCATTAAAAGCAAAAACAGCAACAATACAAACAACTTGCCAGAGTGACATGAAGTCTTTGTTGTCAATGAGCTTTGACTGACTCTAAAACAGAGGGGTTGCTTTCTGACCTGGGCACATACCCACCATTGCTTTGTCATGGTGGGATCTTTAGCTTGGGGCTTCCCAGGTAGCTCAACAGTGAAATATCCACCTGCAGTGCAAAAGATTCAGATTCAATCCCTAGGCTGGGAAGATCCCCTGGAAGAGGGCGTGGCAACCCACTCCAGTATTCTTGTCTGGAGAATCCCATGGTCAGAGGAGCCTGGCGGTCTACAGTCCATGGGGTCACAAAGAGTCAGACTCGACTGAGCAACTGAGCATGCATGCAAGTGACCTTTAGCTCAGTGCCTGAATCCTCATGCTTTCATTTCTTTGAAAATTAATATAATAAAAAGCACAGCAGATATTTTGAGCTCAGATATAGTAGCTTCAATTTGAGTTCATAAGGTTCTTTCTCTGCTGTCTCCACCTCATTGCATCAGTGATGCTTGGAACTCATCACTTTAATGTAGAGACTTGACAGGTTTTGGAGTCCTGGTGCGGGGTGACCTTGCACAGATGACTTCTCTTAAGCATAGGTTCCCTGGTTGTGGTGAGAAGTGAGGAAAAGTGTACAGACGGTGTCTGGCATGGGGTGGGTGCTGAGGAGTTCCCTCCTTTCCTGCCATGCACATTGAAGACCATTTTATTTTCCAGATGGGCTTCACAGAGATTCAGTGATTGTCTGGGGCTAGATAGCTACTAAATGGCAGAGCTGAGCCTAGAACCATGGTCTTCTCTTTTAAAAAAAGATATTTATTTATTTATTTGGCTGCGTTGAGTCTTCATTGGATCATGCTGAATCTTTCATTGTGGCGTGTGGGCTCTCTAGTTGCAGAGCATGGGCTTAGTTGCCCCAAGGCATCGTGGGATCCCGACCAGGGATCAAACCAGCATCCCTTGCATTGCAAAGCAGATTCCCAACCACTGGACCACCAGGGAAGTCCCCGGAACCATGATCTTCTGAATCATATCAAGCCAGGTGGCTGTTCTGCTCACTTCCTTCCCTCCCTCTTCTCTAGAATTCCTGAAAAGTTGTGCTTTATAAAAGAATGGTAGATGGAAAGTAGTGGGGTCAGATAAACAGAATGCGCTGCCAAGACCTTTGCCAGCCCACCTTCCAGGCGGAGGAGAGGCCCTGGCCCGCTCTATAGCTGCTGATGTGTCCCCGGCTCCCCGGCCTGTTTGCTGGAGCCACCTACCCATGTGGCTCTCATGGCCCCAAGGGAGCTCAGAGGAATGATCCAGTTTCAGTTTTATGCTGTCCCATCAAAAATAAGCAAATAAGGAGCTTGCCTCCCTGCCAGGATGTCTTAATCGCTCTCCCTGGGTGCCTGAGTCCAACATGCGCAGCCTACAGGCTAGAAAAGAGAGGGAACCACACAGTGGAGATAGGGTGGGTGACCTGAACAAAGACACCTTGGGCTTGGGGGTGAGTCTGTGGCTCTGTGGTTGGCGGGAAAGGATGGTGAGCACAGTCTTTCCAGCTGAAATATGGGGGATGAGAGTAGGTATTACCCAGGTTGACCCCAGAGCATCCCCCTTGTTAGTCCCAACACTTCATCACGCTCTCTAATTTATCCACAGATATGTATTTGTGCAGCACCAAAACCGTGTCACTGGGGAACCTCCCAAGCAGGCATGTAGAGAGGTGCCCCTCCACATGGACACATCACGTGGGGCCCCCCAGTGCCTGCAGCAGCACACTTGTGTCCAGAAGTTTATAAGCAATGCCCTGCCCCCGGCCCAGGACTCTCACCACTGCACCGTCAGCATGTTGTCTAGGACAGCACGGCCCGACGACCCGCACACTGAGGTTTCCAGACCACAGTCCTTTCATTCAGTGCACACCCACTGGCAGTCTGGGCCCCGTGTAATTGGACATGGACAAAAAGATTTGAGATCAAAGCCTTCTCTGTACAGAATCCTTCTCCTTCCCGACCCTTGGAGTTCCTACCAGAGACAGTCAAAAGCCCTGGCACCTTCCCAGGGACCCTACGGGGGCTGGTTGCAGAGGTCATCTGAACCTCCACAGGCTAGCACTGCCCTGCGTCTGCATCGGTGTGCAGTGCTGATGTGGCTTCAGGGTCCTTCCTACCCCCTTGTCTTCTGGTCTGACTGCCTCTGCAGCCGGCTGTGAGTGTGGGGTCTCCTGCGGACCAGAGGCAGATTTCTCTGAATCACAGCCCGCCAGGGTCCTGGTCTCTTAGCCTCTCACCCCTGCATGGCTGGAGCCCCTCGCAGGCTAGATTCCCAGATCCAGCATTTTAACCACGTGAGTCCATCTTTTGAATTTAGTAATAAACCTCTGGGGTCCTGGTGAAAATATTCCTCTGTTGGCAGCAGAGATGGTGACCAGGCTCCCTCGACTCGCCCCCACCACCTGACCTTTGTTCGTTGGCATGGTTAGCTCATGGTCACCACGGAAGGGGTACAAGGAGCCCGGGCCCAGGGCAATGAGGTCCGAGAGGAGGAGGGGTCAGGAGGCCCCGTGGGGACAGGCCTGGGTTAGCTTTGCCTCCATCCTCAATCCTGTGAGGGCTGCTCTGTGGTCCTTTCCTGTCCAGAGTGGGGTGCGATCTGCGGAGCCCCCGTAAATCCTTCTATCCACTGCCACTTCCTCCTCCGAAGAGTGGAGGTGATAATATCCACCTGCCAGGCTGCCCATGCTGCTCAGTGAGATAACACGAGGAAACCTCTCCACAAAGTCCGAATGGCCTGCAGATGGTGGCTGTTGTCACTGGCCATTCGCTGTTTAACTCTGTCTCCTCTGCCCCAGGCCCCGGCCAGACAGACCACAGGGGCCTCACCGTCCATTAGTGGCCGAGGAAAAGAGGCCCTGCTGCGACCTGACAAAAACAGATGTTTGTGATTACTGTTCACCTCTTCTTTTAGAAAGTGAAATGAATAAAACGTCTGCAGTTCATGGACACTAAAGAACCTTTTCATATCAATTTAGGACGAGTTGTCAGCTTTGATTTACTAAGTAAAGTTCTGAGATGGGTTACCGGGGGACTGTCAGCCTCCTGATAACGGATGGGCCTCAGCTGGCTGGCTGGGAATGAGTCTGCATCCCAGCCTCACCGCCTTCCAGAGAGGCATGGACGGTGCAACACAGACACAAAGGCAGCCTTGTACACTCTTGGTGGATCTTCCCACTTGCCATCACCCCCACCTGAGTCTCTTTCTATCTCTGCAGTGGCCCCCACCCTATACCAGTCCTCCTTTCTCAAATGCACCCCCATCTGTCACTAAGTAGAAAAGATTGCTGGGTGTCCCAAGCCTGTCCACACCTGCTCAAGGTAACCCACTGGTCAGGAGGGCTAGAATGTCTAGGAAGACCCTCTCGGAGGAGGGTCCCCTGGAGACCTCCATTTCTTTGCCAGGTCCCATGGTCTCATTCACAGCGGTTAGTTCTCTGGTTACTCGTTCATAGTACGAGCAACTAGGCTGTGTAAGTTCCCAGGGGCTAAGGCTGGGCAGACCCACGTCAAAAGCAGGAACTGGGGCTGGGGTCACTCGTTGTAACTAGTGGTTGAGTGAATGACTCACTCACTCCAGCATTCACCATGAAATCTTTAAAAAAAATTTTTTTTAATTTAGTGTTGGACTATGAAACTCTGCTCAATATTCTGTAATAACTTAAATGGAGAAAGAATTTGAAAAAGAATAGATATATGTATAATTGAATCATTTGTGGTACACCTGAAACTAACATGAAATTTCTCTCTGTAAGCATTTCACTGGCACCTTTGTACTTGGCGATCTTCCGAATTCCCTTGACCTCCAGGCGAGAGCAAACCCCATCTCTTGGCCTACACACCTGCCTTTCATAAGGTGGGGACACAGGTTAGGCTGTTTTGGTGGGTTTCCTGATGGTGTTCTTTCTTGGTTTTTGCCTCATTCAGAGACGTCTCTCAATAGCAGAGAACTGTTCCATGTCTCTGCTCAATGCTCTGATCATGCAAGATATTGTCCTAAAGAGCAGGAGAGAATGGGGATGCCGCGCTGTAGAAAGAGAGACGAGCCTCTCAGTTAGGCTTCAGATTGTGTAAACTGAGGTAGGGAGTCTGTGGAACTGTTCTTCAGAGGCCAAATAAAGGCACTGCTTACTGCTTTTGCAAAAGGGAAAAATCTGTGATGCTCGGTCCTTCTGAACCTGACCCATATTCTCTGCTGATTGGGAGGTCAGCTCTCAGGCTAACCGGAGGTGTCATACTGAGTCAAGCTCACGGTCAGCCCAGTGTCTGCCTGTGACAGGGGCCGATAGGACACTGGGCCTCTGGCAGCTGGCAGTTCACTTTCTGAGAACGCACGTGGGTCCTCATCATCCACACCTCGCCCTTCACAGCCCCTTGACTGTGGCTGTCTTCTCTGTACCACCTCTTGGAATGTGTTCTTTAGCCTCATTGTATAAACCATCACAGACTTCCCAGGTGGGTCAGTGGTTAAGAACACTCCTGCCCATGCAGGAGATGCAGGTTCCATCCCTGGGTCGAGAAGATCTACTGGAGGAAGAAATGGCAACCCATTCCAGTATTCTTGCTTGGGAAATCCCATGGACAGAGGAGCCTGGCGGGCTACAGTCCCTGGGGTTACAAAGAGTTGGACACGACTTAGCAACTGAACGACAACAATAAATAAACCATCTCGTGTGGGCCAGAGTCAGGTCTGACCATGAAGCTCTGCAGATTCCAGGGACGGGACCATCAGTCCCACACTAGTACTGTGAGGGCATTTAGATCCCAAAGGAAGGCTGTCCGTGGAGGACATGAGTGGACTTGGTCTGAAAAAGGAGAGGGTGTTGTTCAGTCACTAAGTCATGTCTGACTCTTTACAACCCCGTAGACTACAGCACACCAGGTTCCCCTGTCCTTCTCTACCTCCCAGAGTTTGCTCAGATTCATGCCCATTGAGTCAGTGATGCTATCCAACCATCTCATCCTCTGCTACCTTCTTCTTTTGCTTTCAATCTTTCCCAGCATCAGGGTCTTTTCCAATGAGTCGGCTCTTCGTATCAAGTGGCCGAAGTATTGGAGCTTCGGCTTCAGCATTAGTCTTTCCAATGGATATTCAGGATTGATTTCCTTTAGGATTGACTGATTTGATCTATTCCTGGTTTACAGTAATATCTATCTATTTGTGTACTGTTTCTACATATCCTTACTAAAGGATGGGAAGACTTTATAGCCATGAGTTAGAAAGGGAAGCTTTGTTTTTCAAATGTTGGATTTTATAATTGTTATCTGCTATGCACTCCAGTATTCTTGGGCTTCCCTTGTGGCTCAGCTGGTAAAGAATCTGCCTGCAATGCAGGAGACCTGGATTGAATCCCTGGGCTGGAAAGATCCCCTGGAGAAGGGAAAGGCTACCCACTCCAGATTCTGGCCTGGAGAATTCCATGGATACAGTCCATGGAGTCGCAAAGAGTCAGACATGACTGAGCAACTTTAACTTTCACATACTATCCATTCACTTTTGCACTGTATACTTTTTTTAAATTAAGAACATTTTTTAGAGTCAGTTCCGAAAAAGGAGAGGGTGAACCCTAACATAATCGTCCCATGGATTAGTGCTTATCACAGGAAGGAAGGGGCAAGATGTTGGCCTCTCCACCTAGAACAGAGTAGATAGAACATTTGTATCACGGAATCCTAAGAAATTTAGACTCAATACAGGGGCTGTTTTCCCATGAGTAAGAGAGTTAGGTCCTAAGTCAAGTTCATAGAATTAGCAATTCAGACATAGAGGATTAGGTAGAAGCAATCACACGGCTTGAGGCAGACCCAACCTCCCGGGTTAGAAGTGCCAGCTCAGGCCATGGCCGTGGGTGCAGAGTCTGATACAGACACACAGCAGCCCCTTGAAGGCAGATGGACAGTTCCTCTCCCCACCACCTCCTCCCGGAGTCTCTGTCTGTCCTCTGTCCCACCACTTCACTGCTGCAGAGTTCAGCAGAGCCTGAATCACCCCAACTCTCATCACCTGGCCCATCCTTCCCGGCCCAGAGCCTGACTGGGGATACAGGCTGAGGGGGAAAGGGGGTGGAGGCTTACTCACTAGGATTGCTTCTTATTCCTCCCTGTTTCAACCCAAAGCCTCATCTTAACCATATATGTAGCCTTTGTCTTTTCCCGCAGGACCTAGGCAGAAAAATGATCATTGGATAGGAGCATTTAAGTATAAGACCTTTCTAGCCAGTTGAGAGAGAACCAGCAAGACCACTGTCAACAATAACTAAAAAGGATTATTTAGAGGACTTCCCTAGAAGTCCACTGGTTAAGATTCCATGATTCCAACTCAGGGGTTGCAAGTTTGATCCCTGGTCAGGAAATGAAGATCCCACATGCCATGGAGCATGGCCAAAATATAAAAGGGTGCCTAGACACCGAGCGTGGCTCTGAAGGACAAAGATGACGTTGTCGGGCACAGAGGAGGAGGAAATAATGTTTGGGTTTATTGCTGTAATTAATTGAACTATAATGGATATAACTCTCTTTCAATAAGCAAACATTTATCAGATACTCATGGTGGTTAGCCCTGGGGATATAAATCAATAAGATGATCTGGAATCTGGCCTTTGAGGGCTCAGCCATCTAGTGGGCCAGAGGAATGGGTAAGCAAATTATGAAACAAAGAAATCTAATAAGTGCTAGAGAAAGATCTGTACAGTATGCTGTAGACATCAGAGGTGGAATCCCCTCTCTCTTTTTTGCCACATCATGTGGCTTGTGGGATCTTAGTTCCCTGACCAGGAATTGAACCTGTGTCCTCAACAGTGAAAGTGCCTAGTCCTAACTGCTGGACTGCTGGGGAATTCCCAGGGATTCCCTTTTGGATGCTTCCTCCATGTGTGGCAGCTGAATACAGCCTAGTCTGCCCAGGGAGATTAGACAGGGCTCCAGGGTGCAAGGACTTCCTAAACAGAAGAAGCAGAAAGTACAAGAATGTAGAGATGGGAAAGCATGGCCAGCTTGGGAAAGTATGAACAAATTGTCTGTTTCTTCTTCTGTAACCCCAGCCCCATCTGCTCTTTCAACTCAGATTCTTAAGATCCCCTGGAAAAGGGTATGGCCTCTTATCCTTGAGATTCCTAGAGAAATCATATGTAAACCAAAAGAAACTAGTCTGGATGTTAGTAAGTTCTAGAGCAGTGATTTGCATGAATTGCCCCTTTCTGTTAATCTGCTACTGCTAAGTCGCTTCAGTCGTGTCCGACTCTATGCGACCCCATAGATGGAAGGTCACCAGGCTCCCCCGTCCCTGGGATTCTCCAGGCAAGAACACTGGAGTGGGTTGCCATTTCCTTCTCCAATGCATGAAAGTGAAAAGTGAAAGTGAAGTTGCTCAGTCGTGTTCGACTCTTAGCGACCCCATGGACTGGAGCCCACCAGGATCCTCCGTCCATGGGATTTTCCAGGCAAAAGTACTGGGGTGGGGTGCCAATAGAAAGGATCAAAATAATTATGGTCTTCTAGAACTCAAGTCTCCAGAGTGGCATGAAAAGGCAGTGATTACCAGTGTCAATAGAAACCCACATAATTTAATCGTGGTAGTGGCTTTTATTTTTTAATGGATTAATCTCCCAGAGATTTCTCAATGCTCATGTCCCTAGTGAGAAGTTGATTTTATTGCTCTAGCTGTGTGCACTTTACTTCCTGAAATCAAGAATACAGAGGGTATTCGGTAAGACACACGGCAGGAAGCGGATTCATCCTTATCCACTTAAATATTCATGACAGCTTGCATTTTGGTTCAAAAAGACACTTGTTTATTTAGATAAGATTTAATTTATTCATAATTTAGCTAAATTTGCAGGCGCGTGCATGTACATTTTAGCGTATAAGTAGTATAATACATAAAACATCACCGAAGCATGCAAATTGTACACTGACAGCAGTGGAGCCCGCCTGGATGTTTTAGGAAGATAACACATTTCCACCAGAGCAAAGACCCGAGCAAACGGCTGGGGATTGTTTGCCTGTAATACGCTGACTCATCACTATCTTTTTACCCAAGGCAGACGTCTCATTAAAAACTAAAATGCATCTAATATAAAGTGATGCTGAAGGACAGCTTTCTGAAGCCAGTTCTGTGCTTCCTCCTCTTCCCCCCGGTCCTTCATTGTTGTACGGCCGACCCCTTCTCCTATCTCTAACGACAAACAAAATAACACAGCTCGATGCCCTCCATGTTTACGGCTAGTTAGTGACAGCCTTACAATAGCATTCATTTGCTCATTTACTCAACTAATATCTGTTGTCCACTTGTTGCATAGAAGGACTATTCTAGGACATTCCAGCAGCCTCTCAGAGCACCTGATCTATGCCTTCCACAAGAGAATGAGCTTTCTGAAGGTGGATACTGTGGCTTGTCCTGAGACAGGCTGGGACCTGGGACCCTTTGCTGTGGTGCTTGCACCTGGACAAACATCTCCTTGAGCACAAAATACAAAGAAGATATAAAGGACTGAAAATAACCACATGCATGCGCAGTCAGGGCAAATTATGGACAAGGAAATGCAAAAAGACCAAAACCCAACTGCCACTTCTGAAGATTTGGGAGAAAAGCAAGGTATTGGAAGCAAAAGCAGGGTACTACCCGTGCCCTCTGCACACAGCATCACTAAAGGGGTGGGCAGACCACCTAAGCCACCCAACCCCTGGACCTGCCCCGGCCCTTACCCCATATAAGGAACCAGTTCACCCCACCTTCGGGAGGGAGCAAGGGAACTTGTTGCTGTTCTTTCTCCCTCCCCATCTCCCCCCACCTGCCCCCACTGAAACAGGAGCTCCAGTAAAGCCTTGCCTGAATTTTTTGTCTGGCCTCAGATCAACTGTTACTGATTGGGGATAGCTAAGAACCCTGGTCGGTATCAGACTGCCCTGGTATTCTAAGCCTGGTATATGACAGCTGGTGGATAAATATTGTTAATGGTCTAGATCATTATTTTCAGCAGCATATAGGAATTTTTAGAAATAGAGACAAAAGGTAACTTTCCATGCAAGTTTTTGCCATGAGAACTTTCTTATGACTTGTCGATGACCATGAATCTGACAAGCCCTTTATCCTGACTCAAAAAAGAAGAAAGTCCAGTTTTTGTCCAGAGTTGGCAACAGTGAGCCTTTCCTCCTTAATATGCAAGGCCTTTCTAGCCAGAGCACCATTTATAGGCTTTGGGAAAGGAACTGGAGAGACACAATCTGAAGAGAGTGTAAGAGGATTTAAAGGGAGGCAACTTCTTTGGAGTCTTTGCTACCTAAAGGCATTAAAACTTTATAATGCCAAACAATCCCGTTTTTCTTTATTTATGGATCATATATCCCCCCTGTTATTACTGCCATATATTTTTCCAACCTGACAGCTGATAACACCGAAAATTCACTGCGAGCAAAAAAATCCCATTTACCACTCTCTCCAAGATAATAATTTTAGAATTAAAGGAAAAAATACATATACATGTCTATGCAAAAATATACATATTTATTTTTAGCCCCTGAACACGTACTCCACACTGAATATGGATTGGGTGCCTAAAATCACGTTTTGATCAGAGTCGAGGGGGATTCTTTGAAAAAATCTCACCCTCAAATATCCTCTCTTACCTGTTAGCTATTAACTTGGGGAAGAAATATCAGAGCCAGGCATCCTGGTTTCCCCAGAGTTGGTGCAATTTAATTTCAATTTGTCAAACATGACATGATGGCAGAGATTTATTTTTCTTCTTGATTTATTAGAAATGTTCTAAAAGGGGCAGTCTGTCACTCAGGTTATTTCAGCCAGACCTTTTGTTGAAGTTTCTTTTCCTTTGGCTTCCAATCCAAATCCACAGGAAGGGGGAAAACAACCTAAGAGATAAAAACCACAAGGGGGAAAAAAGAAAAGAAATCCATGTGTTTGAAACCTGATGACAAGATGGGTTGTTTAAATTGCTTCTGCACATTGATTTAAAGCCTGCCCAGTGGAAACCTCGATTCTATTAGCAATCTTTCCCTTCATTTCAATCACTGTAGTTGCTGTATCTTATTACCTTTCCGACAGATGATGTCCAAATATAATGTTGAAGACGATTTTTTTATTATTATTATTTTGTTAGAAGAATGATGGGCAATGACTTAGAGGTCTGGGGACAGAATTAGGAACATAAATAATGTGAATTCCAAATAACCCAAGATAATGATAAATCAACTGCACATTTAACTATAGATTATGTCCTAGATATATTTCTGAAAATGGCAGTTATTTCAGGCTCCAGGGGTGCAGAGAGATAAGATATAATCTTGGCCATAGACTGAAAGTGGTGGAAAATGTTGTCCTCCCATGTCAAATGAACAAGGCTTGCAGTGTGGGAGGTTGTGTTGTATTTTTTTTTTTTAACAAAATCACCTTTGATCTCAATAGTTTGTCATTGAGATACCATTGTCAAGATCACCAACATCTTTTGTAAAAATACTTCTAATTAGCCTACCTATACTTCAGCTCCGGGGAAGGCAATGGCACCCCACCCCAGTACTTTTGCCTGGAAAATCCCATGGATGGAAGATCCTGGTAGGCTCCAGTCCATGGGGTCGCTAAGAGTCGGACACGACTGAGCGACTTCACTTTCACTTCTCACTTTCATGCATTGGAGAAGGAAATGGCAACCCACTCCAGTGTTCTTGCCTGGAGAATCCCAGGGACAGGGGAGCCTGGTGAGCTTCCGTCTATGGGGTCGCACAGAGTCGGACACGACTGAAGCGACTTAGCAGCAGCAGCAGCAGCATACTTCAGCTCAGAGGCAATTCCCTGTGTTGTTTTGATATTTTTACCAGTGTGACTCCTTAATGATCGTTAGGGTTGGAAATGATGGGAAGGGGTCTTTCTGGACCCGTGTCTTAGACAAGATCTGGTACCCAATTAATTGTTATGGAAATAATCCAACGATAAAAAATGCAATCCACCCATCCACTAGGTTTTCTATTTTTACTCTGAGTCTAGCACCATCCTTACATATGAGGATCATAGGTTTCACTCAGGATTGTGAAATGTTATCTGACCTATATGTGGAAGTTTGCTTATGCATGCTGAGCACGTGTTTTTACATATGCAGTCTCCTTCAATCTCAGGAGGCTGGTTCGAGTCAACCCATTTCACAGTTGAAGAGACAGTTTTAGACAAAAATGTCACTCACTCAAGGTCGCACACTTGTTAAACAGAGATTAGATTTGAACCAAGTGTTTTTTTTAACTCCAAAACTTCTCTTTTCTACACCATGTTATGCTAAAGCTGTTATTGTGTTCACTTAACCAAAAAATACCTACTTAATAGCTTCTTCTTGTAACTTTTTATTTTATATTTGGGTATAGCCAGTTATGGAGAAGGAAGTGGCAACCCACTCCATTATTCTTGCCTGGGAATTCCCATGGACAGCAGAGCCTGGTGGGCTACAGTCCACAGGGTGGCAAAGAATCGGACATGACTGAGTGGGAAAAAAAAAAGAGATAGCTGATTATAATGTTGTGATAGTTTCAGGTAAACACCAAAGGAACTCAGCCATACATATATATGAATCCATTCTCCCCCAAACTCCCCTACCCCATCCAGGCTGCCACACAACATTGAGCATATCAGCAGCTTCTACATGTCAAACCATCCGTGTTTTCAAGGTACTGAGGATCAAAGTAATGACTGACTCTGCTCCAACGAGTGCAGTACCCAGATTGGTTTGCTGTGTGTTGAAAGAGCTGTGCACGGGGTGCCATGAGAGCATATCTGAGGTCTCCAGCCCCACTAGGCTAAAGGACAGCATCCTGAAGGAGTAGACCCTGGGTCATATCTGATCATGAAACACTTGCATGCTTCCTCCCTCAGCACTGCCACCTGTGCACATAACTAGGTCTGTTGATCCGTTCTGCAATGAAGAGCTCAAGGAAAAAAATCCCTGAACATTTAGTCTTCCCTACACAAGTCAGAGGATGCTGACCTTCTTGCTAGCATGTTCTTCATGAGATTAAAGAAGAAAAAAGAAACAACTCTATCCTCTAGGCGTCTCAGACAGGCATCTTTAACCAGGTTGTCAATACAATAAAGACTTTTTGAACTGTTGGGTTTAACTTGAGTTTAAGCACTCTGTTCATCTTCCTTCTAGCTCTTGGCTCAGATCCCTATCATCTACCTTAGGATCCTGGTAGGGAAAACAAAGGCTATTTATCAGGGCTTTGTGAGAGTAAGGATTTATGCCAGGCAAGAATCTTAAAGGTATCAGTTTTGAAAGTCAGCCTGTGTCACCTTTATCTTCTGCCTCACAAATTCTCATTCATCCTTGTGTGAGTTAGAATCATCCCATTGTATATAGTTAGAGGGCACAGCGCTTGCAAGAGACCACCTTACTTCTGACATCAACTGAAATTTCAGGAGGGTCCCCCGAACCAATCCTGAGGTTTGATCATTTTCTAAAATGACTTGCTGAACACACCAGAAGCTGTTAAAATCATAATTAAGGTTTTCTGCAGAAAAAGAGGATTAAAATCAGCCAAGGAGGAAGACTTCAGGGCAAATGCCAAATGCAAAGCTTAGATTAGTTCTGTGTTATGGAGGCAGGATGCTCACCTTCCTGGTATCCACATTTAACAACACACAAGGGACTTCCCTGGTGGTACAGTGAATAATAATCCACCTGCCAGTGTGGGGAACGCAGGTTTGATCCCCAGTCCGGGAAGATCCCACATGCCTTGGAGCAGCTAAGCCCCTGTGCCACAACTACTGAGCCCGAACCCTAGAGCCCATGAACTGCGATTCCTGAAGCCCCTGCACTCTAGAGCCTGTGCTCTACAAGAGAAGCCACCATGAGAAACCCACACACCACAACAAATAGTAGCCCCCACTCTCCGTAACTAGAAAAAACCCACACAAAGCAACCAAGACCCAGTACAGTCAAAAAGTAGATAAAATAAATTTTAAAAATTAAAAAAATATACACACACAAGGAAATACTGCTCACCAGGAAACTCACCTGAGCCTCAGTGTTCAGAGCTTTTATTGCAGCTCCATTGTGTAGGCATGACTGGTTCGTAGATTGATTGATTGCTCTCATGTTTAATCTCAGTCTCCAGGTCCACTGATGCCCGGCAACCCAAAGTCCCCAACCTAAATCACATGGTTAGACTGTGTGGTGTAAACCAAAGCCCCCATGCAAATGAAGGCACCAAAGACACTGACAATAGCCAGATCTCTTTGGGGGCAAAGGTCAGTAATTTACAATATCATTCACAGTACCAGCTCTGAGATGCACCCCCCACGCAGAGCCTGCTCTCACCCTTGGAGCCCCCAAGGACTGTCCAGGTCTCTTTTTGCATTGATTACATTGGAATTGAAGACCACAGCTGAGTAATCATTCTGCTCCAACACTCAGCATCTATATGGTCAAGTGCATGCCCCTGTAGGGTTACCATGCCCTCCTCTAGGGATCTTCTCAACCCAGGGATCGAACTTGAGTTTCTCATGTCTCCTGAACTGGCAGGCAGGTTCTTTACCACTATCGCCACCTGGGAAGCCTGAGCACATAGTATGCGCTTAATAAATTTTAACTGGGTTGAGTTTGTCTATTTGATGCAGAGACCCATCTTTAGATTTGCAAAGAGTTTAGATCTTACTAGCTGCTTTTTTATTTCCTGGTGGACATTTACTTTTTTAGGTGTAATTCTTCTCTTACATCCAAGTGGAAGACATCAAAAAAATGTTTTAGCCTTCTACCAGCCAGTAAAACCCTCAGCTGTTATCGTAGCTTCCACTGATGGTTACAGAATCTTGTTAAGTCTGAGCAAATACCATGCACCTTCAGCATGTCCATGATGTTTATAGGAGAAAATGATTTCCAAACCCTGGAAAGTATAGAGTCCAAAGGAGCTATCCCTTGCTTTGTGTTATTTCTCTAACGTGGTGACATTACTCAAGATAAGTCTGCAGGAGAACTCAGCTCACTGAGAATCAATCACAGGACTTTGAGTAGAAAAACTCTGCTATGGTAGGAACTGCTGCTGCTGCTGCTAAGTCACTTCAGTCGTGTCCGACTCTGCGTGACCCCATAGACGTCAGCCCACCAGGCTCTCCTGCCCCTGGGATTCTCCAGGCAAGAACACTGGAGTGGGTTGCCATTTCCTTCTCCAATGCATGAAAGCGAAAAAGTGAAAGTGAAGTTGCTCAGTCGTGTCCGACTCTTAGCGACCCCATGGACTGCAGCCCACCAGGCTCCTCCATCCATGGGATTTTCCAGGCAAGAGTACTGGAGTGGGGTGCCATTGCCTTCTCCATGGTAGGAACAGGAAATTTCAAATAGAACATAAACAGGAGAGGTGGCAGGGAAGCCACTGAAAAATGCTCAACTGGATGCACCTGGCTCTTTCCCCCCAAGATCTGTTTCTTGTTACATGTTTGTTGTTTTGTGGGTGGAGCAGCTATGCTCTGAGCGTGATCAGTAGGCGGAACGCTTGCAAAAAAAAGCAATGATTTGCTTGCACTGAGCTTCTAATTATGTGCCAGCTGTGGAGTGTTGCTAATGAGTCTGGAATGGTGGCACAGACTAGGGGCCACACTGCCAGCTGTGCATGTGAGAGTGTGTTCTCTGTGCATCTCCGTGCAGCCTGCGGTGCCTGCACTAGGGAAGACGGGCTGCAGGTCAGAGGCTGCCGAGACTCCTGTCATGAGAATCTTCTTCTTTACAAATTGGGAGAGAGCAAGACTCTTAGATGGCAGAATTTCAAACCAACAGCATCTCAAAGTAATATTCAGTAATGGCATTCGGAGTGCCCCTGAGTGATCTAATTTCCAATTTTTTCTCAGTAGTGAGCTGCTGAGATGATGAACAGTGTTATCGGCTCTTCTCTCTCCTGCCAAGAGCCAGGGTCTAACCGGGAGTTCGGGCTTCTGAAAGGATGGGAAAGCCCATGTTTGTATCTATAACTCAGGCTTTTCTCTTAGCCTCCGATTGGATTAGGTGTTAACTGTTATGCTAATGAGTAGTTTCATCCTAGCCTGGACCTGTTCTGGTGGCTGTCATCTGGAAGGTAAACTCTTGAAAGAAATCCATCTCCCCCATCCCCCACCTCCAAATTCCAGGTCATGTGAGCTATAGCAGCCTCAGCAACCAGTCTACAATAGGAGGTCCTGTGATGTGGTCATAAAGCCTTACAGAATAGTTCCAGGGAATATAGATGATCCAGCCTCAAACCACAGTTAGTGGCTCAGATGGCCTGCAATGCGAGAGACCTGGGTTCAATCCCTGGGTGGGGAAGATCCCCTGGAGAGGGAAATGGCTACCTACTCCAGTATTCTTGCCTGGGAAATCCCATGAACAGTGGAGCCTGGTGGGCTACAGTCCACGGGATCACAAAGAGTCGGGCCTAACAGAGTGACTAACACTTTCACTTCCATACATCACTGGGGTCTTCCCTGGGGGCTTAGCAGTAAAAAATCTGCCTGTAAAGCAGGAGACCCAGGTTCAGTCCCTGAGTCAGGAAGATCCCCTAGAGAACGAAATGGCAACCCATCCAGTATTCTTGCCTGGAGAATCGCATGGACAGAGGAACCTGGTGGGCTACAGTCCATGGGGTGGCAAAGAGTCAGACACAACTCAGCAACTAAACAACAACTATATATATCACTGTAGATAAAATGGTTGCATTTCATCTATCCATTGTACAAAATTATAGTGTAGAAAATTTTCAGAAAACAGACTTCCTCCCAAACGTTCTACGTTTGGATGGGTGCCTTGGGCGGGTGTGGGGAGAGCAGATACTCAGAGCAAAAGAAGTTGAGAAGAAAAAAAAAAATGAGGTGAACCCTGAGGGCTAAAGCACAATGTAGACTTCCAGGAGAATAAAACCTCAGAGAGTGACAGGGTGTTAATTTTTCCTCACAAGTCTGGAGTCAGATGTAGGCCGAACATGATTTTCAGGAGCCTAAGACCTAATCAGACCTGTAAAAACAACGCACATGGAGAAATGTGAAACTCAGGAAGATGGGGGCGATCTGTGTATGATTTCAAGTCAGTCTTTGTTGAACACGGCCGAGAGCTCCGGATGTCAGCAGCCTGCCCATCTGTGTGTAGCCACGCCATGCTCAGGGGGCTAAAGGTGCGAGGACGTTCATTCTTCATACACGGCCGTGTGTCACCCACTGTCTTTACAAAGGAATTCCAATTTGCACGTTTCGGTGTAAAGGGAACACTTTATTTTTTATTTTTTTTAGAGACTCAGTCCATTGCTGTCTTAACGGAATACTGCTGAGATTCAAAAGGATGCTGGTTACGTGGGAACCATAGATGAGTGGACCGCAAGACAAAATACAGCTAATATAGCGGATGAGCAGATAGGGGTAATAAAGCGTTTGCCTATCAACAGGGAGCTGGCCGTGTGGACCTGCAGTGGTCAACCGGTCTGGGGACCATGAGTGCATCCCATTTGCCATAGATGATTTGAGCTTACACTTGTGCCTGCCTGTTTGTGATATGTGAGTGTGCCTATTTTATACTTCTAAGAGCTTGTTGCTCCTGTGAGCAAGATACTTAACCAAGAAAAGGGAAGAAGATTGGGCCACGCATAAAAGCGAGCTTTCATCATCGGTGTGCTGTTTGCAGGAGGAAGGGTGGACCTACGTGACAAATCACTTCTGTTTGAAATTGTTGGAACCGAGCATCTAGGAGACCAAGCAAACTTGAATGATCCTGTTAGGAGGATTAGCAGCAGTGACAAGAGGGTAGGGACAGCCGTATGCAAGGACATTCTGCTAAAACTCAGGAGGCTCTGCTTTGGATTGCTTCAGTGCAGACCTTTAATATTATTTTATGATTTATTCTTTTTCTGTTTTTAACTAATTATTTTTTTAATTGAAGGATAATTGCTTTACAGGATTTTATTGTTTTCTGTCAGACCTCAACCTCTCAACCTGAATCAACCATAGATACATGATTTACTTTTATTTTTTTAAATTGGAGTATTGTTGCTTTACAATGTAGTGTTAATTTCTTGTACAGCAAAGTGAATCAGCTGTATGCATACATATATCCCTGATTTTTGGATTTCCCTTCCATTTAGTCCACCACAGAGCATGAAGTAGAGTTCCCTGTGCTGTAGTGTAGGTTCTCATGGTTGCGTTGTTGCTTACTCGCTAAGTCATATTTGACTCTTTTGCAACCCTATGGACTGTAGCCCACCAGGCTCCTCTGTCCATGGAATTCTCCAGGCAAGAATACTGGAGTGGGTTGCCACTTCCTTCTCCAGGGGATCTTCCTGACCCATCAAATCTGCATCTCCTGCTTGGCAGGTGGATTCTTTACCACTGAGCCACCAGGGAAGCCCTAGATTCTCGTTAGTTCTTTATTTTATACACGGTGTTGTATATATGTCAATCTCAGCCTCCCAATCCATCCTTAACATGATTTTAACATAGCTTGATCCGGGCACCAGGATAGAGTCCCTTTCAACAAACCTTTGCTCAAAGGACCGTGCCATCTGGGCATCAGACAGAAACACAAGAACAAGCACTGCTAGGTCCTTGAAGAGTGGGCACACTGGGGTCCAGGCACAGGTTTTTCTAGGTCCCAGGAGCTGCATCGTGGGCTGTGCTGACCCTTTCTGCTCATTATGACATTACCAGAGCCCAACCCCAGTATCACCTCTGAGAACAGGGCCCTTCGAAAAGAAGACCCTTCAGCAGCATAAATTTGCAAGAGTGATCCTGTGGCCCCATGAGTTTATCTTACATCTGGTTCTACCCTAACGAGATGCGCAGCTCTGGCTTTGAGTGGTTTAGAATGTGCGAGGAATATGCTGTCCTGAAATACACTCCCGCCTCAAGCTTTCCTGAGGATGATTTCAGCGCCTGGGAGAGGGAGGAGGCTTGCCTCTCTGTGCAGCCTCTTCCAAGGATGATCTTACAGGAATAGCTTTATCTTAAAGCAATTATAAATTTTCACATGCTCATTTATTTATTTTCTCCATCATATTTATCTCCCAAGCGTATAATCATTGTGTGAGCTTTACTTTAAAAACAAACATACATTGACTCCTAGGCCTTGCATTAATAGATGCTGTTTATTCTCATTTAATGCAGCCCTGAGTTGAGGGGGAAACAGCTATTCACAGTGCACGTTACTGACAATGGTTTCAAACATACTATCAGAGCAGCAATGGCTTGACCCTGTTGTTCCATTCATACCCCCCTTGCTGCAGATTCTGGGACATGTGTTCATTTTCCTTATTTTAAAAGAAAATGCAGAAATATTTGATGGAGAAATAACATTTAATTTTTGAAAGTTTCCAAGGTTTAAATAGTATAAGATGTATAAGACCAATTAAATATAAAGACTTAAGTAGTATATTATTTTTACAGTTGTAGAAATAGAGAGATAGATAAGGTAATGTTTGCTTGTCAACCAGTTACATGCCATGGAGGCAATTGCTAAATGATGTTTTGCAAATAATAAGACATTTCGAATGCTCAGCCAGTAGTATGAACTTGTCATTAGTTCTTTGACCACCTACTGTGTCTAACTATCACCCCAAATTATTTCTCAAAACTTGCTTTAATAGGACATTAGAACCCCTCAGGAAATATTCTAGGCTTGCTATTCCTTCAAACAAACAAACAGAAAATACAGATTTTCAGTTATATGTAGCCCCAACTTATAAGTTGGGGAAAAATTATCTAAGGGCGCATTCAGCAATTGCTGAGCCAATTAACACAGGTTGCAGTTGTTGCTTCTAAGGACGTTCAAAATGATGTATCTATTTTTGGGGGGAGGGGGGATGGTTCAAAAGAATGCTTTCAAGCTGTGTAGCAGTTACCCAATTGTCTAGATTGCTATTTAGAATAGAAGAGGATGAAATGGATGGGTGGATGGATGGGTGGGTGGTTGGGTGAATGGATGAGGCATGGAGAGAAAGAGAGACTGATTTAACAAATGATGAGCATATCCTCCGAGAAAGCTGTGCCCTGACTTTATTGGGCCCACTGTTTCTCTGGCCATCATTCACCTCCTAGAATATCATCTTGGTGAAGGTGAATTTCCATCAGTGAATAGATGGGATAACAGTGATCCCAGAGTTGAACTTAAGCCAGGAGCTATAACCTCAAAGTAAACATCAGTGTCCCTGATTTACAGATGCAGACAGTGAGGCCTATACAGAATAAAGGATGTGCATAAGGCCAGAAAGCTAGTACGGGGCAGTGCCAGTATTCAACCCCCATTTGTGTGATCTGCGATCCATGCTCTTTCTTAATCCCTGTGCTGAGGTTTAGTATCTGTAAAGTCTAGCTGGTAATAATACCCAGAACGGCATTATTCACAGACGTGAGCCATATGTGGACATACTCCTGGGCCACAAAGCACCATTCCAGTAATTATGATGTGATCTTTCTTCTAACTGCTCTAATGAAGGACCAGGGGTGACAAAATGCATGGAGACTCCAAGCTCCAGTCATCAGTGACATAAGCAATAATGCCACCCCTTGGCACAGGGAGGTGCCCTATTAGGAAGAAACCTCTTCAAAAGCTCTCACACTTCAGCTGCTGTGCTAAGTGAGTTTTGCATCCAGGCAGTTAGACAAGGCATGCATCTGGCACCACTAACACCTTTCTAAATGCCTGCTGCCTGTCCAGTTCCTGCTTAGCTGGCTTTTAACAGCCTCACTGAAATGGAAACACTAAGAGATGACTGTCACCAAGCCACCTGTAGAATCCAGGGTTGCAAGAGGATCAGCCCCTTGTTTAATTGTAAATAGGAGCTCCTCGAAATTCGATTCAGAGGGCGATCACTTAGAAATGTTAATGTTATTTACTGTAGCATGCCTGGGATGGTGGTGTTTCTCAACATCTGTTTTCATTTAAAATTTCTGAGTTGCCTTTGTGTTCCATTCTGTGGACTCCTCTCAGTAATGATGCCGTTCATACTTATGAAGCAGGAGGATGGAGAGTGGCAAGTGGGAACCCAAACAAAATATTATTAATGAATATTTGCAGCTGCTGGTGGGACTTGGTGAGTAGCTGCCAGCATCACTGATGGAACTCATCTTGTAAAATGTACTATGATAAATATCAGCCATAAGTGATTAGCAAGGGTTGTTAATTCATGAATGAATGACAAGCAAACCAGCAACTCGATCGCCACCAGAAACAGAATGCATTTTTTTCTCTCTCTCTCTTGCAAGGCAACCAGAAGCTTAAGATTATAACATGGTCAGCGTTGCCACACTCTTGGCTTTCTTTTTGTACCTTGAGAGGTTTAGTCTTGAAGAAAAATAAAAGAAGCAGAAGTGTCTGTGTGTTCAGGGAAATGAAGTGTGTAAGACCACGCACATCTTTCAAGACTCAGATCAAAATTCACTTCTTCCCAACAGCCCAGAGTCCACCCTCTGGGCTTCCCTGGTGCTTCAGTTGGTGAAAAATCTGCTTGCAATGCTGGAGACAGCTGAGTGACTAACACGTTTACCTTTTATATACAAACACACATATATATGATAAGTAGTACTGTCCTCATTGTACAGATGAGAAACTAAACTGAAGAAGATAAGGAACTCCACCCTTAGTATCACAAGTCGGCTAAGATTGAACACAAGCCAGTGCAATTCAATTTAACATTGTGTAATTCATCGGAACATTATCCAATGGAGACCATATTACAAGGCTCAGGCAAAGACAGGAGGAAAACTCCTCCCCACTATCTGTGACTCAAGGGTCTCCTTCCGACCCCTAGCACCCCTTTAGCTTACTCAAGTGCAAATCAAAGAAAGCGACACCCACCAAAACGCACACAGTCACTTATTTAAAGTGGTCATTGTGGGATCTTCCCTCCTATTTACTGATGCAACAATAGTGTTACACAATTTTGGACATCCTTTAGTATTATGTCCAAAACTAGTTCAAAAGAATATCCTCTAATATCCATGACTAGTTACTTCACCCCCAGAAGAGGCAGTGCTATCACCCTTTAAAGTAATCCCGATCCCAGTTCATCCAAAGCAAGGAATTTAACGAAGCCTCTGAAGATAGAAAGACCTTCAGCCGGCTGTTTCCCCAACTTTCCTTAATGTCTGGGGTCACAGAAGAGGAATTTGGTTCTTCTCTGTTACTTAACTAAATACCAAGTAGTAAAAACAGGAAAATCCAGATGAACCTAAAGATAGCCTGGGTAGGGAGCATCCCAAAAATGGACAAAGAAAAGTCCTCATCCCCAGCGCCATAGAAGGGAAGATGAATGCTATTTCCCACCTCACTTCCAACATGGTGGCCTGAGGCTGCCCCACTGGGTGTCTCCCCGCCAGAGACACTGACTCTGGGCTCAGGCACTCGGTGCCCTCATGAAAACATTTTGTTTGGGGGGAAGCCCTTGAGGCATCCAGAAAGATGTCCATTTGTTCCCTTCCTGTCCTCAGCTATGGTCCTGGGGGCGACTAGAATTGGCAGCATCAGGTTGGAGCCCCAACAGGTGCTTGCCTTTCTGGTGGGGACCAGAGCACGTACTCTGGAAGAGTGCCAGCAAACACGTTGAGTGATGGTGCCTCCCAACACCTCACAGGTGTACTTCCCAGAACATCCAAGTCCCGGATGTTCAGAGCAGAAATAACATTGGAAAAAACTGGAGGAGACTCAGAGGAAAGAAAGAACGATGGTCTAAAAGCCAGGGGGACAAAGGGACCCCATTAAGAAACAGCCGCAGAAAGATGTAGCTGATGGTTGGTTACCTGGTAACATGGGGAGAGGGGTCAAGTACATCAGTATCACAGTGAGCCAATAGGTGATGCCCCCAGGGTTCATCATCCTCTGCTCAGTCGTTCTGTACACAGTTACAGAGCGTCTACTGGCGCCAGGCACCTCCGTCAGGGGTTGGGAATATAAAGATGATCAAACCAGACTGAGTCTCACCTCATGGCACTCACTATCTAGGAAGACAAACAGATGTTAACTTGACAATCACAGAAATAGATGCTCACTTGCCAGGGCTTCCGTGGTGGCACATAAAGAATCTGCCTGCAGTCCCAGGGACCTGAGTTTGATCCCTGGGTCAGGAAGATATGCTGGAGAAGGAAATGGCCACCAACTCCAGTATTCTTGCCTGGGAAACCCATGGACAGAGGGGCCTGGTGGGCTACAGTCCATGGGGTTGCAGGGTCAGACATGACTAAGTGACTAACACTTCACTTTCCCTTTTGCTGTAATGACCAGTACTGGGAGGAAGAGGCAATCAAAGTTACAGGTGAATGTCATGGGTAGGTGACTATTCAGAGCAGCTTCTCTGAAGAAGGGGAGGTGAAGCAGGGCTAGAGTTAACCGGACCCCGCAGAGGGAGCAGTGCTCCAAAACTCTAAATGACAATTGTTATTAGACTTTTGCTCAATTCTGTTGTTCACTGTGTCCATAATGAAGCCCGTGCTATAATGTCCCACACATGTGCTTTTCTTTTAACACTTTTGTAACTATATTTCATTGTAATTGCTTCCTTTTGTGATCCTATGTATTTTGTTTTATATTTGAAAACATTATTCTGAGAAGAGATCCATAACATCTGCAGATTGCCAAAATTTATGAATTCCTGCTCTGCATCAGATGTTCAGATGCTAAGCATCATTTTGAGGGTGTTTGCCACTTAAAAACCCCCACCAGATGGTGGTGGGAAATATGCTGGAGTTAAGAGTCAGAAGGCCCATATCTGGATACTGCCTGTGGCCAGCTGTGTGACTTTGGGCAAGGTGTCACCCTCTCTGAACCTAAATGTCCTCATAGCAAATCTTAGGTGATATAGTTCCTGCCTCGCTGATTGTCGTGAGTAGAAATGAGACCATTTGTGTGAAAGCATTGCCAATGCAAGAGATGAGGGTTTGACCCCTGGGTCAGGAAGATCCCCTGGAGGAAGGCATGGCAACTCGCTCCAGTATTCTTGCCTGGAAAAATCCCATGAACAAAGGCGCCTAATGGGCTACAGTCCATGGGGTCACAAAGGGGTCCGACATGACTGAGTGACTAAACAAAAACTAAGCGGCACAGGTCCGTTTAGTTTACGTTCCATAAACGTTTTTTGAATCTGACTGAAGGCAGTGGCTCTTCAGCCCATTTGCATATGCAGGCATGGGCTTGTGGGAAAAGATGCTTTTCTGTCTGCCTCCTGCTGGGACTTGGGGAGCCTGCCAGGATGCTTGGGGACGACGGCTCTGACAGCGAGGTGCCAAGAGGAAACCTGCCTCCACTTCCAACCCTGTCCCCTCGGGTGAACCACGCTGAGCCAAAGGGTTCACAGGGATTGGCAGGAAAAGGGAAAACAATTTGTTCAGGGGCCCTAGAGTCAAACACTCGGCATGCTGGGCTGGTGGGGTTTTTCAGCTCTAATCAGCATCAAGTTGATCTCATTTTGAGAGATATTAAGAAATCCAGGCTACCTACAGGTAGCGGCCACCAGACACGCCCAGCCCTCCACCTGGCCCCTGCCCCTTCACTTGCCATCCTGAAGCTCATGTGGCACCAGGGTGCCTGGACCGCTGTTCTGGACCCAGCTGTCAGCCTTCACCTCCATGCTTCAGCTAGGGGCAGCAGGCAAAAAAATTTTCTTTTCCCTTTCAGTCTTGACAGATTGGTTGTTTTTTTTTTTTTTTTCTCCCTCCTCGATTTTCTTTTGTTGAGTTCCATTTTTCTGAAAATTAATTTATTGTAGCTGAAAGGATGGCAGACAGAGAACCCTGGAGACTGGCTTCCTGTATTTATCCAAGGCAGTCGCCTGGTGCTAGCAGGTTCCTCGTTGCGGGGACCCACCGAGGAGACCAGCCAGGCTCTGGTATTAAATAGCTTCTGTTCTCTAAGGAGCTCAAAGCACTTTAGAAACATGAGCTCATTTGGGGTCTGTACTGACCTGGATTCAAAGTGCCCCCTGGTCCTCCCAGGACACAGATGTCTAAGACAGCCTGCGTTCCTGCGGAGGCCATACTGTCCGCCTAGAGTCAGAAAGATGGAAGCATAAAGCCCAAGTTAGATGAGCCTGTAATGAAAAGCAAATACCTTGGAGGTTAGATGAGGGCCTTTCAATTGTCCCCCCTCCCATGTTCTCCAGGCTTTGGTTTGTGCCTAAGCTGAGGCAGAATACTGTCCTTTCAAAGGATCAGAGGAAATCCAAATATGAAAGTACCTAGCCTGATGCGACTTAGCAGCAGCAGCAGCAGCAGCCTGATGTGTGGAGAAGGAAATGGCAACCCATTCCAGTGTTCTTGCCTAGAGAATCCTGTGGACAGAGGAGCCTGGTGGGCTGCCGTCTATGGGGTCGCACAGAGTCGGACACGACTGAAGTGACTTAGCAGCAGCAGCAGCCTGATGTGTTACAAGTGCTGTTGTTTAGTTACTAAGTCTGTCTGACTCTTTTGCGACCCCATGGACTGTAGTCCTGCCAGGCTTCTCTGTTGATGGAGTATTCCAGGCAGGAATACTGGAGCAGACGGCCATTTCTTCTCCAGGGGATCTTCCTGACCCAGGGATCGAACTTGTGTCTCCTGCATTGGCAGGTGGATTCTTTACCACTGAGCCGCCAGGGAAGCTGGTGTTACAAATAGTGGATACTCAATGTGTTGTTGTTGCAGCTGCTGCTGCTGCTAAGTCACTTCAGTCGTGTCCACCTCTGTGCGACCCCATAGACGGTGGCCCACCAGGCTCCCCCGTCCCTGGGATTCTCCAGGCAAGAACACTGGAGTGGGTTGCCATTTCCTTCTCCAATGCATGAAAGTGAAAAGTGAAAGTGAAGTTGCTCAGTCGTGTCCGACTCCCAGTGACTCCATGGACTGCAGCCTACCAGGCTCCTCCATCCATGGGATTTTCCAGGCAAGAGTACTGGAGTGGGTGCCATTGCCTTCTCTGACTCAGTGTGTTAGTTGAATCCAAAATGTCCAGAGTGATGCAGGCCAGTGGGTTCGAGTCTTGTTGTATTGCCAAAGATGGACAGTTTAATCCCTTACATCAACTCCCATTTCTCCTTCTCTGGGTTATCTCTAGGGAATAGCAGACATGCATAGTAGATTACAGAGGATCACAAAATCCTTGGGGCTTCATAGGTGATGCAGTGGTTAAAAAAAAAAAAAAAAAAATCCACCTGAGAAATGAGGCCATTTGTGTGAAAGCACTGTTAATGCAAGAGACATGAGTTTGATTGGGAAGATCTCTTGAAGGAGGAAATGGCAACCCATTCCAGTATTCTTGCCTGAAAAATTCCATGAACAGAGGAGCCTGGTTGTCTACAGTTCTTAGAGTTGCAAAGGGTAGGACATAACTTAGCGACTGAGCACGCTTGCATGGCTACAGTGGGCCAGCTGGATAACACGTCTCAAGGTCAGCTGACGATCTTACTTTCATGTATAGCCTTAATGCCTTCCCTTTGCCATGTAGCAGAAAATATTCATATGCTTCAGGAATAAAGACACGGGCATCTCTTTGGGGAAAGGGAGGAGAGGGGTCATTATTTTGCCTACCACACTCTGGTGGTGGTGGTTTAGTCGCTAAGTTGTGTCCACATCTTGCAACCCCACAAACTATACCCTCCCAAGCTCCTCTGTCCGTGGAATTCTCCAGGCAAGAATACTGGAGTGGGTTGCCATTTCCTTCTCCAGGGGATCTTCCCAACCCAGAAATCAAACCCAGGTCTCCTGCATTGCGAGCAAATGCTTTACCACACTCTATCAGATGGGAATGGCTATGCCTCCCTTTTATAAGTGTGGGAGCTGAGAATCATGGCAGTTCAGCAATTTTTCCAAGGTCACACAATCCAAATGTCACTTCACCTGAAAACTGTAGGGTCTCAGCTAAAAAGCAGAAGTGTTCTGGTGAACGGCCAGAGAAGCCCTTCCAAAGGGAGGGATGTCATTTGAAAGTGGACTAAACAAATCACCATGCCTTTCCACAACCCCGTAGAAATATAATTTTCTGTCAGCTTTATGGTGATGAGAAGCACTACTGGGGGTTTTCCCCCTGCCAGCTTCTCCAACCCGAACAAAAGAGAGAAAGAGAGACCTTGTCTAGGAAAACCCCTCTGAGATTGCTCGCTTATCTCTCCCTGAGAACTGAAGAAACACCATTTCTCATCTCCAGTAAAACCTTCCAATAATGAACTCTGCGATAAGAGGACTCCATTCATCGTGAAGCCACAAATCGTTCCAGTGCATCAACCCTTTCAGTCCCCAGGGAGATAAAGAGGGGATGTTTTGGAGCTCTTTAAAAACATTTTGTGTGCCTTGGACCTGGAAACCTCCACACGTGTGCCACACAGCACTTTCCTAGCCTCGCCCCGAATGCATGGCTTGCTCTCCTGCACACGTGTGACACGGCAGTGATCCAGATACCTGTGATGGTGACCTTTAATCTCTAGCAAAACCCCTCCAAGTAGCTGTTAGTCTCTATGACCCTCAGTTTCCACACCTGCAGAATGGGTATACATATGCTATTAAATACCCAGTATATGGCAATAGGCTTAGAACTCAGGCCCCAACCACATGCAGTAATAGTTCTAAACAATAGGCTTAGAACTCTGGTCCCAGCCACATGCCCTGGCCACTTTGCCTCCAACCTGCTTTCTCCACTTGCTGAGCCTCTGCTCAGTACTTCTCCTCCCAAGGACATCATCTGTCTGTCACTTCTTCCCTCTGTCAGAACTTCCATCTGCCCTTCCATCCCACCTCACCCGCCAGGGAGCCTGCTCTGCCTACTTGACTCCCTCCTTTGGTCAGAATCCTCTTCATCTTCCAGTGCAGCAGCTCATAATTATATGTCCTTAGCCCGTAGCTTTGTGTCTTTATTCATGTTTCTCCCTAGATGTGAGTCATTCTCCCAGAAGAGGCTGTGAGCTCGTCTGGGACAGAATCCATTCCTTACACACACTTTCCCTTGAGTTCATCATGGACCCACCATAGGATGAGGGGCACGGGTGTCTGATAAGGATGACTTGATCTGAAGACTGACCTACTTTACAGAATGTCTAGGTTATTATTTAAAGAAGCTTACTATAAAGTTTCAGAAAGTTAAAGAGCTTGCTGTACACGTGAAACGAACACAAGCTTGTAAGTCAACTATGCTTCAATAAAAAAGAAAGACAAAGGACACCTGCAGTAACCAATAGCCAGTTCGTTGCTGGGTTGACCTGAGCCCCAGGGGTCCTGACTCCTACTGCAGCATCCCCTCTACCCTATCGGCCAACTATCATCTTTTTCTTGGAAAAAAACTGCCACAAGAATAAGATGGGACAGGGAATTCTGTATGTTTTGTTCATGAATGAACCACCAGCCCCTGAAACAATGCCTGGCATGTGGTAGGAGCCCTAAAAATATTGCATAAATGAATGAAAATTGTTGAAAAATATTTTGAATACAAATTTCAGATGAGTACCTTAATTAGCTATTAATTAGATGACTAACTTCATTAGCCCTCATCAAATACAATCCAGATGTTCTGGACCCCAAACAAGTGCAGAGCCCAACACTGAATGTTTGGAGTGAGGTCTGGATGATGATATTCTTGTTTTTTTTTCTTTTTTTAAAAAAAAATATTTATTTTTGGCTGTGCTGGGTCGTCACTGCTGCACAGGCTTTTCTCTAGTTGCGGACAGCCAGGGCTACTCTCTAGCGGTGGTTCGAAGGCTTCCCATTGCGGTGATTTCTCCTGTTGCAGAGCACGGGCTCCAGGGCACGTGAGCTTCAGTAGCTGCAGTTCAGGGGCTCAGTAGTGGTGGTGCACGGACTTGTCTCTCTGCTGCATGTGGGATCTTCTCAGACCAGGGACTCAACTGGTGTCTCCTGCACTGGCAGGTGGATTCTTCACCAGTGAGCCACCAGGGAAGCCTGAATGATGACATCCCTGTGACCTCTCCTGGATAATTCTGATATCTCTGAGAAATGCAATCAAAACTACATTGAGGCATCACCTCACACCAGTCAGAATGGCCACCATCAAAAATCTACAAACAATAAATCCTGGAGAGGGTGTGGAGAAAAAGGAACCCCCAGACACTGTTGGCAGGAATGTAAATTGGTACAACCATTATGGAGAGCAGTATGCTGCGAAGTCGCTTCAGTCGTGTCTGACTGTGTGACCCCAGAGATTGCAGCCCACCAGGCTTCCCCATCCCTGAGATTCTCCAGGCAAGAAAACTGGAGTGGGTTGCCATTTCCTTATGGAGAGGAGTATGGAGGTTCCTTAAAAAACTAAAAATAAAGCGAGATGGAATTCCAGTTGAGCTATTTATTTCAAATTCTGAAAGATGATGCTGTGAAAGTGCTGCACTCAATATGCCAGCAAATTTGGAAGACTCAGCAGTGGCCACAGAACTGGAAAAGGTCAGTTTTCATTCCAATCCCAAATGAAAGCAATGCCAAAGCTACCATATGATCTAGCAATTCCACTCCTGGGCACATACCCTGAGAAAAGGTATAATTCAAAAAGACACATGTACCCCAATGTTCAATGCAACACTATTTACAATAGCCAGGACACGGAAGCAACCTAAATGTCCACCCACAGAGGAATGGATAAAGAAGATATGATGTATATACATATATATATATACATCATATCTTCTTTTTTCCTGTGGTCATGTATGGATGTGAGAGCTGGACTGTGAAGAAGGGTGAGTGCCGAAGAATTGATACTTTTGAACTGTAGTGTTGGAGAAGACTCTTGAGAGTCCCTTGGACTGCAAGGAGATCCAACCAGTACATTCTGAAGGAAATCAGCCCTGGGATTTCTTTGGAAGGAATGATGCTAAAGCTGAAACTCCAGTACTTTGGCCACCTCATGCGAAGAGTTGACTCATTGGAGAAGACTCTGATGCTGGGAGGGATTGAGGGCAGGAGGAGAAGGGGACGACAGAGGATGAGATGGCTGGATGGCATCACTGACTCGATGGACGTGAGTCTCAGTGAACTCCGGGAGTTGGTGATGGACAGGGAGGCCTGGCATGGTGCGATTCATGGGGTCACAAAGAGTCGAACACGACTGAGCGACTGATCTGATCTGATCTGATCTATGTGTGTGTATATATATATATATATATATACACACACAATGGAATATTCAGATGTGTGTTATATATATATATATATATATACACAATGGAATATTCAGATCAGAACAGATCAGTCACTCAGTCGTGTCCGACTCTTTGCGACCCCATGAACTGCAGCACGCCAGGCCTCCCTGTCCATCACCAACTCCCGGAGGTCACTCAGACTCACATCCATCCAGTCAGTGATGTCATCCAGCCATCTCATCCTCTGTCGTCCCCTTCTCCTCCTGCCCTCAATCCCTCCCAGCATCAGAGTCTTCTCCAATGAGTCAACTCTTCACATGAGGTGGCCAAAATACTGGAGTTTCAGCTTTAGCATCATTCCTTCCAAAGAAATCCCAGGGCTGATCTCCTTCAGAATGTACTGGTTGGATCTCCTTGCAGTCCAAGGGACTCTCAAGAGTCTTCTCCAACACCACAGTTCAAAAGCATCAATTCTTCGGCGCTCAGCCTTCTTCACAGTCCAGCTCTCACATCCATACATGACCACAGGAGAGACCATGGCCTTGACTAGGCGAACCTTTGTTGGCAAAGTGATGTCTCTGCTTTTGAATATGCTATCTAGGTTGGTCATAACTTTCCTTCCAAGGAGTAAGCATCTTTTAATTTCATGGCTGCAGTCACCATCTGCAGTGATTTTGGAGCCCAGAAAAATAGTCTGACACTGTTTCCACTGTTTCTCTATTTCCCATGTAGTGATGGGATCAGATGCCATGATCTTTGTTTTCTGAATGTTGAGCTTTAAGCCAACCTTTTCACTCTCCACTTTCACTTTCATCAAGAGGCTTTTGAGTTCCCCTTCACTTTCTACCATACGGGTGGTATCATCTGCATATCTGAGGTTATTGATATTTCTCCCAGCAATCTTGATTCCAGCTTGTGTTTCCTCCAGTCCAGCATTTCTCATGATGTACTCTGCATATAAGTTAAATAAACATGGTGACAATATACAGCCTTGACGCACTCCTTTTCCTATTTGGAACCAGTCTGTTGTTCCATGACCAGTTCTAACTGTTGCTTCCTGACCTGCATACAGATTTCTCAAGAGGCAGATCAGGTGGTCTGGTATTCCCATCTCTTTCAGAATTTTCCACAGTTTATTGTGATCTACACAGTCAAAGGCTTTGGCATAGTCAATAAAGCAGAAATAGATGTTTTTCTGGAACTCTCTTGCTTTTTCGATGATCCAGCGGATGTTGGCAATTTGATCTCTGGTTCCTCTGCCTTTTCTAAAACCAGCTTGAACATCAGGAAGTTCACGGTTCACATATTGCTGAAGCCTGGCTTGGAGAATTCTGAGCATTACTTTACTAGCGTGTGAGATGAGTGCAATTGTGCGGTAGTTTGAGCACTCTTTGGCATTGCCTTTCTTTGGGATTGGGATGAAAACTGACCTTTTCCAATCTTGTGGCCACTGCTGAGTTTTCCAAATTTGCTGGCATATTGAGTGCAGCACTTTCACAGCATCATCTTTCAGGATTTGGAATATTACTCATCCATAAAAAAGAGTGAACTAATGCCATTTGCAGCAACATGGATGGACTTAGAGATTGTCATACTAAATGAAGTCAGAAAGAGAAAGACAAATATCATATAATATTGCTTATATGTGGAATCTAAAAAAATGGTACAAATGAACTTAATACAAAACAGAAATAGAATTACAGATGTAGAAAAAAATTTATGATTACCAAAAGTGGGGGTGGGGGATAAATTAGGAGATTGGGATTAACATATGCACTACTATATATAAAAGAGATAACTAATAAGGATTTACTGTACAGCACAGGGAACTCTACTCAATACTCTGTAATAACCTGTATGGGAAGAGAGTCTAAAAAACGGTGGATATGTGGATATGTATATGCATAACCACTATACTCCACTATGCTCCAATAAATCAATTATACTCCAGTAAAAAATAAAGTACTCCATCAGAGAAGAACCACTGCTTTATAGCAGAACTGTTAGTTGTCGGTTGTGAACTTGGCAAAACTCTAAAGTTACACTGATACATTGTCTGCAGGTAAAATCCTTCCGACTGGCAGAGAGATTGGCCTCATTGACCCTTTCCCCATTACTCAGAGAGGTGTATAGAGACCATATCCTCTGTCAGATTTCCAAAGTCTAGCCTGAGCCCCACCCAAGGGACCCTGCACATCGTAACTGCTGGAGGAGACCCGCTGAGGTTCTCCTAACTGGGAGGCTGTCCAGAATGAACCATCCATCCATCTTGCCAGTGACAACAGCTGGAAGGAGCAGCCTCCACCATGGGCCTGCCCACTCCTGCTCGACTGCACCTCATTACACCTGAGAAATTGATATATGTGTTGTTTTTGCCTTGACAGGCAGGGTGGAGCCGTGTTGGACAGTTGCTTCCTGCATCTTTGTGCTCTTTCTGCATGCTGCTCTTAGTGGCACAGGGGACTGGATCTGCACTCAGAAAGCGCTTGTGCCCCTCAGCCTGGGAGAGGGCACTGCACACTGAGAGAAACCCCTGGGGGCAGGCAGGAGCCTGGCAGACCACCCCATCACCCCAGGCTGCCCAGAAAACTAGGGACCCCAGGTTTCCAGCCATCTTTCTGTTAACCTCATCTCCTTGGGACCCCGCATGTCTCCCCCTTCTTCCACTGGACTGATGGGTGTCTAGATGTCTAAAGCTGCCCACACATCCTCACCAGCCACATCATTCTGAGTGTTCACTTGGACCAGGCTCTGGGCCAGGGCAGGAAGGTGGGGATACATTCCCTGCCATTGGGGGTTCACTGTCTAATGAAGTTTCACATCACAGGAAGTTGAGTGACTGTGAAATATCCCTGAAGAATTTGGGGACCAGAGACCAAGTGATGGACTCGAGTGAAGGCAGACCTGGAGTCAACATTTATAGTCATTTTATAGAGTTCATGTAATGGGGGAGTCCTGATAATCAAAGAAGATTTATTTCTCTGTCGTATTTCCTAAGTCTCCAGATGAGTCTTAAGGTTCTGTCTCTCTCTGTCGTACACACACACACACACCAAATTCCTACTTTAAACAGAATATATAGAAAAGTGGAGTGATTAATATTTTATTGAAACCCTATAACATTCTGGGTGCTTGGTATACATACTTATATTTGTGCGTGCTTGCTGCTGCTGCTGCTGCTAAGTCGCTTCAGTCGTGTCTGACTCTGTGCGACCCCATAGACAGCAGCCCACCAGGCTCTGCTGTCCCTGGGATTAGTGCGTGCTTATTTGTGCTTAGTAACTCAGTCGTGTCCAACTCTTTGCAACCCCATAGACTGTAGCCTGCCAGGCTCCTCTGTCCATGGGATTTCCCAGGCAAGAATACTAGAGTGAATTGCCATTTCCTTCCCCAGGGGATCTTCCCCAACCCAGGGATCAAACTTGAGTTTCCTGCACTGCAGCGTGTTCTTTACTGCTGAGCCACAGGGGAAGTCCTCATATTTATTTAATACATGCAACAACTTTGTGAGAGAAATGGCATCATAATACGGTGAGGAAACTGAGGCTCAGAGAGGTTAGGGAACGTGCCCAAAGCCCACACAGCTCATAGATGGCAGAGGTGGGATTCAAGCATCTACCTTACTCCCAAGCTGGTTGAGCACCTCACACTCTGCCACCTGGCCTCCCTCTAGACACATATTTGCTTCACTGTTCAGCCTTCCTACGTCACTGTTGGCCTTTTCGATGAACCAGAAGCAATTAATTGCAAAGGGCCAGTCTATCATCTATGCCTCTCCCTCCCGCTGGGCCACTTCCCCAAGTGTGAGAAGGATGAGAAAGCAAGCACTTCCTGGTCAGGCTGGGGATGGGGAGGTAACAGACAGGGTTCCTGTGATTGGCCATCCTGTGATTGCTCATGTGGATGCTTGATTTGTCAGTGGCAGATTCTGGCCCCTCCCTCCATCTCTCCGTTCCCACAGAGCAGAGAAGAGAGCTGCATGGCTACCTTACCACATGCTCTCTGCCTCTGGAGACCAGATGGCAGATGCCCCTGGTCATCTGCAGCCTTTGGCCAGCAATGGCATCTAAGTCACCATCAGCTTTTGCTAACTGGCTCTGCTACGGCTACTGCCCTCAGCACGCTGCCCTCTTCCTCCTTGGAAACTGATTCTGACTCAGGAAATCTGCATTCCTTTTCACTTGCCAGATGCTAAAGACATCATCTTCAACACAGTGTGCGCTGTTCATCCTCTGGTCTTAGATGGGCTGTTGACACACTTGGCTTTTTTTGCTGTGTATCGATGCCACAGTCCTTTAATTTTTTTTCCCCTTTGCTGTTAATTTCAGTAGAGTTGGCTTTTTTTTGTTGTTGAGTCTTTTTCTCCCTGCGCTCCTACAATTACGTGCTCCTTTCCTTGGCCCTGTTTTTAATGCCGCAGGTTCTCGCTTCTTTCATCAGGTACCATGTTCCCTCTAACTGCTTTTGATTGTGCCCAGTGTATCCACATTTGTTTAACGAGACTCTGCTCAGCGGCTCCTCTAGGAGCCAAGTCTCTGATTAGAAGGAACGCCGTGCCTGTGCCATTTCTGCGTGTCTTTTCTATAAATCACTTATTTCTCTCTCTGAGTTTGTTTCCTGGACAATTATTGATTGTGGTAAGGCTCCCACAGCGTCCTGAGCGGCTTTGGGCTGGAACAACATGGTGAGCAGACCTTGGAGCAGACGCGAGCCTGGGGTTTTGTTTCCACATGACTTCTGAGCTCCCATCTGGGGAAGAGGAGGGCTGGGTAGGAAGGAGAGGATTGACAAGCATCCCTAAAACTCTGGGAGCACTTGGGAAATCTCTGGTTTGGAGATTTGTGCTTGGATCTGACCTTCAAATTTAGCATGAGGGATTATGAATGAAAACATAGCCAGAACTTTCTTTTGTCCCCTGTGGGGCTCCAACTTTACAATTCTAAGCAGTTCTAACACATTTAATTCAGAAGCAAGGCAATGAATCCAGAGCATAGACAGATGAAACCTGCCTTCAGCCCACTTCTAAATCCAGGGGCCATTATAATCCTGTCAGCTTGTCAAACAATGGATTTCTCACTCTACCTCAGGAAGTGTAAACTCAAAAAGAAGTCTTGCAACCAGAATGATCACTCTAAGTGAAGGAAGTCAGAAAGACAAAGACAAATACCATACGATATCATCTATATGTGGAATCTAAAGTATGGAACACATGAACCTATCTATGAAAGAGAAATAGACTCATAGACATAGAGATGTGGTTGCCAAGGGAGGGGGGAGGAGGGGAGGGTTGGACTAGGAGTTTGGAGTTAATACAAGCTCTTACATTTAGAATCAACAACAAGGTCCTACTGTCTAGCACAGGGAACTTTATTCAATATTCTAGCATAAACCATAGTGGAAAAGCATATAAAAGAGGATGCATTTATGTATATAACTGAGTCACTTTGCTATATAGTAGAATTTACCATGACATTGTAAATCAACTATACTTCAATACTAAATAAATTAAAATTCAATTTTTTAAAATAGTCTTCCCCTCAAAAGGAGAAAAACAATTTGTCTGTGAAATTTTAGGAAATTCAACTGACATACATTTGAGTGATAATGAATAAATATTGTTCTTATTTGTTATTTACCTGCTTTCTAATTTTAACACATAGCACTAGTGATAATTACCCAATCCTACATGTACAGAAGACTGACTCTTTCTTAAGGCTTTGATGGGGCAATTATCTCCATTCTATCTGTGCTGTTTCCCTATAAATGTTGAAAATTTATCATTACCACTAGAACTAGCTGTGGCATTTTGAATACAGATACATAATAAGGAAGGAGGTCATTTGTTTATTAATATTCAAAACACACAGTCATTCCTGCTCTTCTCTGGTGGATGAGCTCAGCTTTGGGTTTTGTAAGAACTTTGCATAAACCAGTTAAAAACTCTGTTTCGGTGCAGCTTATACTTACTGAGAGTTGATAAGCACTGTAACCAATGGAAAAGAGAACAAAAAGTATATCTTGTGATAAAAGTAATAGCTGCCAGTTATTGAATACGAGTGTGTACGGGGCAGAGTGTGGCTTCAGGTTTGTCTTCTTCATTATCTCAGTAGCTTTACAATAGAAGGCATTATCCTCCCCCTTGTTACAGAGAAGTCAATAGAAGGCTCAGAGAGGGCCAGCATGTTCCTGAGCTCACACAGTAAGAGGTGTGAGAGCTAAGACAGAAGCAGGACCATCTGGTTCCTCAGCCTCATCCCTTCCACCCGGTCATCACAGGGGCCGAGCTGGCCTCTTGATATCCCCAGACTTTTGAGTGGGGGGGATAAAGTGTGCCAAGCCTTGTTATGGAAATGAGCTCATAAGTGCTACTTGCTGTGGTTCTAGAGAAGAAAGATGAAGGGTTAAACTAGACACTTCAATTCCTTTTCTAAGCAAGTCAACACCATAAGAGCAGACTTTCGGAGCCAAAAGAAGGGACCAACGGGTTTAGGTGCTTCCATGTCCATGATTAATCTTCTCAATTTAGGGTGCAATTTCAGGAAGGTGGTCTAAAAGGACAGGGAAGCTTGGTGGGCTGCCGTCCATGGTGTCGCCAAGAGTCGGACATGGCTGAACAACAACCCAGAAGAACCTGTTTATGTTTTGCTTTGTTCGGGCTGTTCTATAGCTTTATCACGTTTTAGATTTTGAATAGGAAACTTTGAGAGAAGAATCCCATTCTCTGGCTGCAATCCAAAAGTCTACAAGCAATAAATGCTGGAGAGGGTGTGGAGAAAAGGGAACCCTCGTACACTGTTGATGGGAATGCAAACTAGTACAGCCACTATGGAGAACAGTGTGGAGATTCCTTAAAACCTGGAAATAGAACTGTCATATGACCCAGGAATCCCACTGCTGGGCATACACACTGAGGAAACCAGAATTGAAAGAGACACGTGTACCCCAATGTTCATCGCAGCACTGTTTACAATAGCCAGGACATGGAAGCAACCTAGATGTCCATCAGCAGATGAATGGATAAGAAAGTGGTGGTACATATACACAATGGAGTATTACTCAGCCATTAAAAAGAATGCATTTGAGTCAGTTCTAATGAGGTGGATGAAACTGGAGCCTATTATACAGAGTGAAGTAAGCCAGAAAGAAAAACACCAATGCAGTATACTAACGCATATATTGGAGAAGGCAGTGGCACCTCACTCTGTTACTTCTGCCTGGAAAATCCCATGGGTGGAGGAGCCTGGAAGGCTGCAGTCCATGGGGTCGCTGAGGGTCAGACACGACTGAGCGACTTCACTTTCACTTTTCACTTTCATGCATTGGAGAAGGAAATGGCAACCCACTCCAGTGTTCTTGCCTGGAGAATCCCAGGGACGGGTGAGCCTGGTGGGCTGCCGTCTATGGGGTCACACAGAGTCGGACACGACTAAAGTGACTTAGCAGCAGCAATGCATATATATGATGCGTTTAGAAAGATGGTAACAATAACCTTGTATATGAGACAGCAAAAGAGACACTGATGTATAGAACAGTCTTTTGGACTCTGTGGGAGAGGGAGAGGGTGGGATGATTTGGGAGAATGGCATTGAAATATGTATAATATCATATATGAAACGAGTCACCAGTCCAGGTTTGATACACGATACTGGATGCTTGGGGCTGGTGCACTGGGACAACCCAGAGGAATGGTATGGGGAGGGAGGAGGGAGGAGGGCTCAGGATGGGGAACACATGTATACCTGTGGCAGATTCATTCTGATATATGGCAAAACCAATACAATATTGTAAAGTTAAATAAAATTAAATTTAAAAAGAGAATCCCATTCTCTGCCTCATAGTTGTGACCTATTTGCATGAAAGTCATCACAGATACAAACCTCAGTTGTGTGTGTGTGTGTGTGTGTTGGTCGTTCAGTCATGTCTGACTCTTTGCAACCTCGTGGACTGTAGCCCACCAGGCTCCTCTGCCCATGGGAGTCTCCAGGTAAGAATACTGGAGTGGGTTACATTTCCTCTTCCAACAAACCTCAATACAAATGATCTAAGCTCATAAGTTCTGATGGCAACAGGGTTAATGCTAGTCAAGGTGTTTATGACGATATCAAAGCTAATAGCAGGACTTCCCTGGTGGTCCAGTGGTTAGGACTTTGCCTTCCAACACATGGGGTGAGAGTTCGATCCCCTCATAGGCCAAAAATTCAAAACATAAAACAAGAACCACATTGTAACAAATTCAATAAAGACTTTAAAAATGGTCCACATCAAAAAACAAAATCTTTTATAAGCAAGGGAGTCAGTTCTTCAGTCTCCTTTGGGCAGAATTCCCCACTCACTGCAGTGAAAGTCAAGTAAGTCAAATCTCAAGGTAATATTTGAGTCCAAAATACTTCCAACTTTTTAAACTATAACAACAAAAAAAAGATATCATCTTGGCAGGGTGAATGTGTGGGAAGGAGATAAATGAGGGACTGCCCAAGGAGAAGCAAGCAACGGGGATCAGGGATGGATCAGAGATTTCACCAATTTATTTGCTTCATACACAGGTGGTGAGAGGTGCTTTGGACTAATGAACATGTTTTTAATGATTTTGAAGTGAATCCCAAAGCCTTGTTAATGCTCCAGTCACAAAGGGAAGCAAGGCTGAAAATGCCTTCATCTCCCCTAGTCCTGGGTATCTGAAAGCACAGTCCTTGAATCAAGTTATTTTCAGCTCAGATCTGTGGCTGAATTGTTTTCACTAGAGATCTACCGCCTCCATAAAACCTTGCAGTGATTACAAGGAAAGGCAGGTCTTATTTCAATGATGGGAGCCAGTTCATGGGTCTGAGCTGGGCCTGATACATAGTGAGCTGTGACTAATGAAATGGAGAAACAGGTGTCCTTACTGCTTTTATCTGTCTGTTATGTTCTGCTGGGGGGTCCCACCTGGCTGCGGACTCCAGTGAGAACCCCCACTTCCCTTGGGAGTGAGGTAAGTGGGCTCAGGACAGTGGTGTGCTCTGGGCACAGTGAATGGGGACAGTTCACACAGGGTCTAAGAGATAGTGCCCAGCCCAGAACCTGGCTCAAAGTAGAACTTGATGGAAATGCAGTGGCTCATTGTTTCAGCCTGGTTCTTATGAAATAGTGGCTGCTCATTTCAACAAAAGGAACCTGAATTTCCAAAACTGAGGCTCAAAGTTCAAGCAAACTAAAGAAGCCTAATACTTCAGTTCAATTCAGTTCAGTTCAATTATTCAGTCATGTCCAACTCTGTGACCCCATGGACTGCAGCACACCAGGCTTCCCTGTCCTTCACCAACTCCTGGAGTTTGCTCAACCTCACGTCCATGGAGTCAGTGATGCTATCCAACCATTGCATCCTCTGTCGTCCCCTTCTCCTCCTGCCTTCAATCTTTCCCAGCATCAGGGACTTTTCAAATGAGTCAGTTCTTCACATCAGGTGGCCAAAGTACTGGAGCTTCAGCATCAGCTCTTCCAATGAATATTCAGGAATGATTTCCTTTAGGAAATCTCCTTGCAGTCCAAGGGACTCTCAAGAGTCTTCTCCAACACCACAGTTCAAAAGCATCAATTCTTCGCTGCTCAGGTTTATTTATGGTCCAACTCTCACATACATACATGACTACTGAGAAAACCATAGCTTTGACTAATGGACCTTTGTCAGCAAAGTAATGTCTCTGCCTTTTAATATGCTGTCTAGGTTGGTCATAGCTTTTCTTCCAAGGAGCAAGTGTCTTTTAATTTCATGGCTGCAGTCACCATCTGCAGTGATTTTGGAGCCCAAGAAAATGAAGTCTCTCACTGTTTCCTTTGTTTCCCCATCTATTTGCCATGAAGTGATGGGACTGGATGCCATGATCTTAGTTTTTCGTATGTTGAGCTTTAAGCCAGCTTTTTCACTCTCCTCTTTCACTTTCATCAAGAGGCTCTTTAGTTCCTCTTTGCTTTCTGCCTTCAGAGTGGTATCATCTGCATATCTGAGGTGATTGATATTTCTCCTGGCAATCTTGATTCTAGCTTGTGCTTCCTCCAGCCCAGTGTTTCTCATGAGGTACTATGCATATAAGTTAAATAAGCAGGGTGACAATATACAGCCTTGACGTACTTCTTTCCCAATTTGGAACCAGTCCGTTGTTCTATGTCTGGTTCTAACTGTTGCTTCTTGACCTGCATACAGATTTCTCAGGAGGCAGGTCAGGTGGTCTTGTTTTCCCATCTTATGGAGAATTTTCCACAGTTTGTTGTGATCCACTCAGTCAAAGGCTTTAGCATAGTCAATGAAGCGGAAGTAGATGTTTATCTGGAATTTTCTTGCTTTTTGAATGATCCAGCAGATGTTGGCAATTTGATCTCTGATTCCTTTGCCTCTTCTAAATCCAGCTTGAACATCTGGAAGTTTTCAGTTCACATACTGTTGAACCCTAGCTTGGAGAATTTTGAGCATTACTTTGTTCTTGTGTGAGATGAATGTGATTGTGTGGTAGTTTGAGCATTTTTTGGCATTGCCTTTCTTTGGGATTGGAATGAAAACTGACCTTTTTCAGTCCTGTGGCCATTGCTGAGTTTTCCAAATTTGCTGGCATATTGAGTGCAGCACTTTCACAGCATCATCTTTTAGGATTTGAAATAGCTCATCTGGAATTCCATCACCTCCACTAGCTTTGTTCATAGAGACTAACCATTTCCTTTCATCTAAGACCCCACAGATTGGAATCTAGTCACCAAATAGTCTCTATAGAAAAAATATATATACATATCCATAAATGGATGATGAGCATCTCCTGGAGTCCATTTTATATATATAATGGACTTCCCTGGTGGCTCTGATGGTAAAGAATCTGTCCACAATCAGGAGACCTGGGTTTGATCTCTGGATCAAGAAGATCCTCTGGAAAAGGGAAAGGCTACCCATTCCAGTTTTCTTGCCTGGAGAATTCCATGGGTAGAAGAACCTGGCAGGCTATAGTCCATGGGGTTGCAATGAGTCAGACATGATTGAGTGACTCACATACACACACATTTATATATTGGGTTGGCTAAAATATTCATTTGGATTTTTCCATGGAAATAGATAAACACAAGGATCTATTATATAGCACAGGGATATTTGATATCTCCTAATTATCTATTATAATGTATAATGGAAAAGAATCTGAAAAAGAGTATATGTGTATATGCATATGCTATGCTATGCTAAGTCACTTCAGTCGTGTCCGACTCTGTGTGACCCCATAGACAGTAGCCTACCAGGCTCCCCCGTCCCTGGGATTCTCCAGGCAAGAACACTGGAGTGGGTTGCCATTTCCTTCTCCAATGCATGAAAGGGAAAAGTGAAAGTGAAGTCGCTCAGTCGTGTCCGACTCTTAGCGACCCCACGGACTGGAGCCTACCAGGCTCCTCCATCCATGGGATTTTCCAGGCAAAAGTACTGGGGTGGGGTGCCATTGCCTTCCCCGAGTGGGAGGGCAGGATTTAGAAATAGTCCTTTGAGGACGTGGTCTGGTATATTTTAGGCTTAAAGAAGCTCTGCTAACGTGGAGTCCCATAAAAGAAGGCATAGCTGTCACATCACCATTCCTGCCCAGTACACCCTGGTTCTCATTCATTCACTCATTCATTTGTCCATCTGTCCATCCAAACAGTCAACAGCTATTTATTGAAATTTTCCATGTGTCAGGCACTTTGCAAGGTTCCATGGACCTAGCAAGAAACAGTCCAGACACCGTCTCCCCCAACCCTTTTGGTGTTTACAAGACAGCAACCACATGGAAAATTCAGACAAGGACCACATGCTCCATATCAAAGTCATTTGGTTTCTGGGTCGAAAGGTCTCCTGGGAGGAGGATGCTGGGGATGGGAGGAGGAGAAAGCTGAGGAGGACCTCCTTGGGAAGAGCAGCTTTCTCAGAACAGAAGGGAAGAGCCAACTGTGAACTCGAATGGGCCCTGGTGATGCACCAGGGGTGGAGTTGCTTGCTGGCTCCTTAGAGCCTGGCCACAGCAGGAGCTTAGAATCGAGGATCTCACACTCCCATTGGGCCCACAGCGGGGACCCACACGTGCCCGGGGATGCTGGCTGAGCAAGCACAGAGCTTGGGTGGCTGATGGAAGAGAGCAGATGGGGTTTGTCAAACGGGCTGCATGGCTCATTAGCAAGCTCCCTCCTTCCCGTGCATGCTCTGATGTGCAAGCAAACACCTGCAGCTGTCCGGGAGTGAGCTCAGGGCTGAGGCGGTGCTTCAGACAACCTCCATAAGAGCATCACACTCTCGGAGTCACAGCCAGGACTGCAACAAAAGGTGGAAACTGCTCTCTCCTACTCAGCCTCCCTGATTAATTTGGTGTTTCAGACTCAGTAGCCCATGAGGTCTTCATCTCTTTCAGTTACTCCTCCAAACAGATGTCCGTTTTATGAGCCATTCCTGAGCCTTGCCTGGGGTGCCAATTCCCCTCCTTCACATGAACGCCTCCAGCTTCCCCTAGCCTCCAGCACGTTGTCAGTTCCCAAGTATGGGGCTGAGTGCAGAAATGATCTCTGGTGGCTGATCGTTTTTGCCTTGTGGTTCCATCCAGCCCTTTATGGGATGTGTGTGTGTGTGTGTGTGTGTGTGTGTGTGTGTGTCTGTGTGTGTCTGTGTGTGTCTGTGTTAGTCATTCAATCATGTCTGGCTCCTTACGACCCCAAGGACTATAGCCCGCCAGGCTCCTCTGTCCATGGAATTCTCCAGGGAAGAAATACTGGAGTGGGTTCCCATTTCCTTCTCCAGGAGATCTTCCTGACTCAGGAATCGAACCTGGGTCTCTTGCACTGTAGGCAGATTTTTTACCATATGAGCCACCAGAGAAGCTCTATGGGATGTTTGCAAGACACTCAACCTAAAGAGGGAAAACACGTTATAGCTTGGAAACATGTGGAAACCAGAGATTCTGGACGGAAAAACCTATGGGACTTGAGGGTTTATGCGAAATGTTTGTAAAGTGCTGTCCAGAGTGAAAGCTTCCTGGAAAGTCTTCATGTGTCTGTAGGAAGCTAATGTATGGTAATCAGGGCCACGTGGAACGGCTGTAATTTTTGACAACATAACAAGGAACTTATCGCTGTTTTCTGCTGTTGCTGCATATTCCTAGCACCCTTGCCCGCTAGAGAGGCGTGAATAGAAGATTTATTTTGTATTGTTAGACTGTCAAGGCACTCTGGAGCAACAACTTTTAAATGATAACTTCCCCAAGCTTATAGAAGTTGTGAATTACACGCTTTTAGTCCAGCATGCATGAAGGTCTGACAGCATTCCGCTCCCCATCATCCTTCACTCGGCACCCTGTATGGTCAGTGGCTAAACACGCTGCCCTTCCCAAACCCAGCGGGACCATTATGAAGAATAACAGAAAGCTATTTCTAGACAGGATGCAAGCTGAGGCCACTGACATGTCATTGCTGAAAGAGAACTTCTTCACACCTTGGTCCCTTGGGGGCCCCAGGAGACCTTTCTCTGCCAAAACAGAGACCATCTCGAGTTAAGTGAATGTGAGAAAGGATTCCAAAGTTGAGAGGGGGACAGAGGGAGGGATGTGCAATGAGATGGGACACGGTTTCAGAAAAGTTTGGTCCAGTCTTCCACCTTAGTGTTCCCTAGAAGTGGGCATGATAGCAAAGCTTTGCATAGGGCAGGACCTGATGTGTTTTGACCTTGATTGCTAAGCAGCTGATGACCTCTGTCATCCCTCCAACCTCTCCAGTTGGCATAGAATTTGGTGCCGATACTTTGGCCACCTGTTGTGAAGAGAAGACTCATTGGAAAAGACCCTGATGCTGTGAAAATTTGAGGGCAGGATGCAAAGGGAGCTACAGAGGATGAGATGGTTGGATGGCATCACTGACTCAATGGACGTGAGTTTGGGCAAACTCTGGGAGATAGTGAAGGACAAGGAAGCCTAGCGTGCTGCAGTCCATGGGGTTGAAAAGATTTGGACACGACTTAGCGACTGAACCACAAGTTAATTAATTAGTTAATGAGCAGATCTCTTGAATGGGGTTACTATCTGACAATCAGTCTAAAGACACAGGATGCGGCAATTTCATTTTTTCACTCCTGTCTTGCCCCCGTTTTTGCATCCACGTAGCACTTAGAACTCTTCTTATTCCACAGGTGCTGAGGTTACTGAAGTGTCTCTCTCCTCTGTCTGCTGGATCATACAGAGCTTTGGGCAGTGGTCCCCAACCTTTTTGGCACCAGGGACTAGTTTCGTGGAAGACAGTGTTTCCATGGACTGGGGTGAGGGGGATGGTTTGGGGATGATTCAAGCACATTACATTTATTGTGTACTTTATTTCTATTGTCATTACATCAGCTTCACCTCAGATCATCAGGGATTATATCCTGGAGGCTGGGGACCCCTGTTTAGGGGGCATGGTCTGTGCCTTATGTGTTGTCTTCTGTGTCACCCAACACATGTGGCATTTAGTATGCACATAAATAAACAATCATTGGAATGAATCAGAGTCTTAGGCGATCATATAAGATGTGGTCCTCCCGATCAGGCTCCTTCCTGAGGCCAGAGAAGGTGATGTTTTTCTCTCAGCCTCCTGCTTAATTTCATTTGCTCCCAGGGCATATGAGTCAGGGCTTGTTTTCCAGACTGGGTGAGCCTCTTTTCTCCACGACCCCTTAATGAAGGTTCTGCTGAAGCCAAGGGCTCGTGTAGTGAGATTGTTATTGTGGTTTTGCTCGTGCCTGCCGAGTTCGGGTTTATTATTAGAGGGCTGTACACAAGGGCTGGCTCCTTGCCTGTTGTTGTTTTTCTTTTTCCTAAGGCAGCTGAAAACAGAATAGTTGCATTTGTTTTGAGGGGGGCAAAAAAGAACAAGAGATTTTGCAAACAGTTACAAAAAAATAAAAGCGGAATTGGTCCATTTTGGAATCTCCCGACCTTGACAGTGTCCTTCTGATGCTCTATAAACATTTGTTTGGGGGTATTTAATAAGCTGCCAGCTGACAAATTGCGGAACTTTTTGCAAGAGCCCCTTATCTTTTCTAGAACCACTGAGATGGCAAAATATATTCTCCATCTCCACAATTCACTCCATATTTGCATGTGGAAATTGGAAAGCAAGTTGTTTTTCTTCGTTTGCATGACAAAACTCAGACCCCAAAATACAATTCAGCATTTAATTTGAGCTAGTTAGAGAGTGCAGAAAAGGGCCTCAGCCCCCGGTTGGCTCCATTTTGCTGCTGCTGTTTCTGTTGTTACAATTAAAATTGATGTATTACGCTGAGGATATAAAGTACCTCCTTGGGCAGCGCTGCAGTGAACCTGGGGAGCAGGCTGCCTCAGGAGGTCATGAGGAAAAAACAAACTCCATGAAAAGCTGCCTTTGTTTTTAGGTTTTAATAACTCCATTACAACTTGGCAGAGGCCTCCCCTCAGCGTGAGAGGGGGGCTGTCAGCCCTGGGGCAAGGACGGAGTTGCTGGAATGACCCCTTAGTAGCAGCCCCTGATCACAGCTTGCCCAAAGCAGATCAGGAGAAAGAACTTAGAACAGTTAGTATTTAAATAAGCGCTCCTCTTAGCCAGGGACTCCCCACAGAGTTCTCCATCCAGACAGGGATGCTCCGATCCTTCCCCTCCCAGCCTCCAGGGGGCGCTCCATCCTTCACACTGCAGGCAATCTTTCCTGCCCCAGGGCCGTAGCTGCTCCTGCTGCTTTCAGGGAGTGGAGGACGCTTCCTTCTTCCTGATCCACACCAGGTGGGACTTCCACCCAGTCCACCTGTGTCCAGTGCTAACTGTGGACAGGCACTGTGCCAGGTGCTGAGGGATGCAGATAACCTATAATGGAAAAGAATCTGAAACAGAAAAAAAATATGTGTGTGTGAGTGTGTGTACATATATACATACACACACACATGTGTATACACACACATGAGCTTTGCAGGTGGCTCAGTGGTAAGGAATTTGCCTGCCAATGCAAGAGACATGGATTTGATCCCTGAGTTGGGAAGATCCCCTGGAGAAGGCAATGGCCACTCACTCCAGTATTCTTGCCTGGGAAATCTCATGGACAGAGGAGCCTGGCAGGCTACAGTCCATGGAGTCGCAAAGAGTTGGACATGACTGACTAACAACAACAACAATAACACACACACACACACACACCTATGTTTAACTGAATCGCTTTTCTATATACTTGAAACTAACACAATATTGTAAATACCTCAATATTAAAAAAAAAAAAAAAATCAGAGGAAAAAATACCCAAAACAGAGGATCTGCTCCACACTCTGGAGGTCCAACGAAGGAGGCAGGCAAATGAACAGGCATTTATAACACCAAACTAGTCCATGCAGTGAAACTTTCGAATCAGATACTGGATCAGATTCAGGCTCTGGCATCCAGAGGTTCTGTGTCCTTGGGCAGGTTACTCACATTCCTAATCTGGGTTTCCTTTCACCATCTTCCTCTAAGAGCACGATGAGCATTATGCAAGACAATATATATGAACTGCTGAGTAGCATGCCCGGCTCTGAGTAAGTGGTAAATAGTAGTCGTGTCTGTCCCAATAGAGAATAGCCAGACCTCCAAGGAGGAGTCCTGACCTGTATTGCAGAGCAGACTGTGGAATAACCTCAAAAGCCCTTCTAGCAATGCTCAAAAGACTATTTACAAAGTTCAGGGGACTTGGTGCCCAGGGCAGGAAGGAAGACATTCCAGGCAGACAGAAATGCTCAAAGACTATTTACAAAGTTCAGGGAGGGAGAGGAAAAGACATTCAGGCAGAAGAAGTGCCAAGTTCAAAGGCCTCAAGATAAGAGGGAGCAAAGCATCATCGGGTACCTGCGGGTGGTTTCACATGAGGACCCATGAAGCAAAGCTGGTGCTCTCTGTCACGGTGGGTGCATGTCCCAGGGTGGGAGGATTCAAGGTGACTTTTTAAAAGTTTTCAATTGGAACATGTTTTAACATTTTCCAACATTATGTATGTATGAGTGGTGAAACATATAGCTAAGGAGAAGGTCTCAAACACTAGAGTCTGAGGGCAAGTCTGAGGGCTGCCTGCCATTTAGAACATCTGTTCCCTGCAGAGAAGGGGCAGGCAGGGCTGGACACTCTCATTTACCAGAACTATCCTTGCTTCTAACATCTTTCCCACCACGTGGAAATGCAACCATAATTCACCTTGGTGATCTGACAGCTCCCTATGCCAAGTTCCAAAATTTCAGTGTGAAACGTTCCCTCACTAAGAAGTATGGGTTGTTATCCGTGGTGTCTGATAGAAGAACTACAAACCTAGCAGGAACTAGAGTCTGACCCCTTCCCCTTTCCATCTTCTTATACTGCATCCCACTCACAAATATGATGGTGTACTGGCAAGTCCATTACTCTCAGGGTCTCGGTGACACCCCCTCTGCAGGAAGCATCGTGGTTAATACCTGATCTTCACCTAATAATACTGCAGGCAGACCTTGGAGGTGCTTTGGGCTCAGTTCCAGACCACCCCTGTAAAGCAAATATCACAATAAAGCAAGTCACACAGATTTTTTTAGTTTCCCAGTGTATAGAAGTTATGTTAATACTATACGGTAGTCTGTGAAAGTCGGTCAGCTGTGTCCAACTCTCTGCGACCTCATGGACTGTATCCATGGAATTATCTAGGCCAGAATACTGGAGTGGGTAGCTTTTCCCTTCTCCAGAGGATCTTCCCAACCCAGGGACTGAATCCAGATCTCCTGCATTGCAGACGATTCTTTACCAGCTGAGTCACAAGGGAAGCCCAAGAATACTGGAGTGGGTAGCTATCCCTTCTCCAGCACATCCTCCTGACCCAAGGATCGAACCAGGGTGTCCTGCATTGCAGGCAGATTCTTTACTGACTGAACTATCAGGGAAGCCCTGATAAGCCCTATTAAGTATGAAATAGCAGTATGTCTAAAAAAAACACACAGTACATATCTGAAAAATACTTTATTGCTAAGAAATGCTAGTCAACATCTGAGTCTTTGGCAAGCTGTGGAAGCACCATCAAAGATGACTGGTCACAGATAGATAACTAATGATAACTGACTGCACAGCACAGGTTACTGTACTCAGTGCTCTGTGCTCACCTAAATGGGAAGGAAGTCCAATATAGAGGGGATATATGTATACAGATAGCTGATTCACTTTGCCATATAGTAGAAACTAACACGGCATTGTAAAGCAACGATATTCCAATAAAACTTAATTTTAAAAAAAATCACTGATCACAGATCACCGTACTAAATATATTAACGATGAGAAGGTTTTGAGGTATCGTGAGAATGACCAAAAGGCAACACAGAGACACAAAGTGAGCAAATGCTGCTGGAAAAATGGTGCCGTTAGACTTGTTCTACGTAGAGTTGCCACAGACCTTCCATTTGTAAACGCCAACAAAAAAGAATAATCTGTGAAGCACAATAAAGTAAAGCACAATGAAATGAGCTCTTCCTGCATTATTGGTCCTAACTTACAGGCGAGGACTCAGAGGCATTATCGTTGTTTAGTCACTCAGTCGTGTCCGACTCTTCTGCGGCCTCATGGACTGTAACCCACCAATATCCTCTTTTCCTGGGATTTCCCAGGCAGGAATACTGGAGTGAATTGCCATTCCTACTCCATGGGAATCTTCCCAACCCAGGGATCAAAACTGCCTCTTCTGCATTGCAGGCAGATTCTTTACCTCAATGGTAAAGACACCTGGGAAGACCATTCATAGATTTCAGAGGTGTAGCCAAGAGTCATATAACTTGTCTGATGTTATCCACAGCAAATATAGCGTGGAACCTGGGGACAGCAGTCCACAGCCCATGAAAAGTGGCTGAATAAAGGACTTTTGTGATTACTATTTGCACTTCTGGTAATGGAATAGTATAATCTTAGGACCAGAAAAGTTCTAAGGTCCTCCCCCCACTTTATAGCTGGAGGTGGGCAAGAATAAAGGACTGCCAGCCCAGCCCAGGGCCCCAAGGCTACTCTGAGGTCAGGCTAGGCAAAGGATTGCGTTTGAAGGCAATCTCTGCTCTTTTATTACCATCACTATTAGTACTCAAATTGTTGTTGTGCTTATATGAGGGAGAATATTATTCGTGTTTTTATTATCTCCATGAGGCTCATCAAGGCTGAAGAATCAAGACAATAGCTCTCCCTGAAGATCTGAGCTGGGTTTTCATCTCATCCATTCCCCAGCCTCTCTTTTTGTCTCTTTGCAGTTTGAACTCAAATTGGGATTCAAGGTCTGGATGTTTGTACAATGGCTGGGCTGGTAACTATTCTGGCATTTAATTTGGCATGTGATGGATTCCATGTGGATTTTTTAAATTTGTTGAAATAGTTGAAGGGAGGACTTTGGGACACAGGAATATTAAGAAGACAGCCAAGGACCAGATAGCACTAGGACAGGCAGGCCGAGCACCCCACCACTGCCCAGTGGGTTGGGTTGGAGCCTCTGGTCCCATGGAGGTGGGGAGGGGGCTTGGATGGAGAGGCTGAGCTCAAAGCTGTGAAAGGTTCAGGGTACCAATAACTCCTCTTTCCCTCCGTGTTTTCTCCCCTCCTTTCCTTCTTTGGTTGTCCTTCCTTGCTCCCTCTCTCTCTCCCTTCCTTCTCTCTGTTTTTCTTTTACTTAACATAATAAGTAAATACTGAATGTCTGTTGCATACTTTGTTCTGTGGAAATTAGCTATCATCCTGAAAATAAATGTTCTTCAGTTGACAAGATGAAAGGTTTGGGAAGCATATTTTAATGCATTCCTAAATGAATAAATGACAACTTAGAGACCACAATCTGCAATCAGATCAAGGTTTCTTTTCCTTTTTGCGGGGGGACACCACACCAGACTAAATACTGAAATTCAGAGCAAAAGCAGGTGAAATAGGGTAAGGCTGGTGGGAGAAATGGCCCAGTAGTGCACTGGGACCTCTGAGAAAGATGAGCAGAACCTTTGAGTAATTACAGCCCCTGCATCCAGAATGGCATCTAATAGGTTAATCTCCCTTCCCACTCCAGGTCTATTTATTACTGAGACGTAGTCCTTCTCCCAACATTCAGGATGAGACCTAAATTTATAAAGAAATCTTTTATGGTTTCTATAGCACTTGTCATCACTGCCTTGTTTTATGTATTCACCTATGAATGAATTAATCTGAATACAAAGATGCTACTTTAGTATATAAAATATATAAATATATGCATACATACCTATGTAATTCTATAACCATAGGTTAAGACCCATCTACAGAAACTCCTCAGATCTAATGACTGTGCTCCTCAAATGAAAAGCCAATCTTTTTTAATCTCAATGTCTTTGAAACCCCTCCCACAACCAGACACTCATCCAACTTCATCCATCCTCTGAGCTCAACTATTAGCCAATAAATCTCCAACCAGTCACTGGAATGTGAGTCTTGACCTTTATCGCATCCCCTTTGAAAACCTAATTAAATCTTGGATTCTGCTTCCTAGAAAGACATGCCCAACTCTTGAAGATGGTTTCACATCCTGGATTCACTCTTAGGGATCTGAGCCTCCCCAGGATGGGAACCCCTGCTTGGAGGAGAGGTTGTTATATACCAATGACTTTCCAATTTCTGTTAGTAAATGTTGTTGTAAATATGATCTATGACTTTTAGTTCCATGCATCTGACAAATGTCCATAGGTTTTTTTAAACAAAAAGAAGTCACAAATGAAAACAGGGAGGCATGTTTCATAGTTTCTTTCTCTGTAACTAAAATGCTTTTGTCAAAAGATATTTACCCATGGGAAGCCTGGCCTGCTGCAGTCCATCAGGCTGCAAAGAGCCGGACACAACTAAGCGACTGAACAGCACCAACAACATTTACCCACAAATCTCCTGCTCCTCCTCCCCCATCCAAGCACCAGTTTCAGACCTGTTTCTCAAGGTGAAGTTCACCAGGGGACTCCGATCCACTTCTTGTGGCATCTTCTCATAAGCCTCTAAATGGACCATCATCCCCTCCTTTCCTGAAACAAGAGGGGATTTGTCATCGGAGAGCATCTTTCAGGTTGTAGGCATTTCCCTTCCACCGTTATGTATTTAAAGAAGAAAATTGCCATTTATTTGTACAGAGTAAATTGGCTTATGGGCCGTAATAGGCTTCTCTACTCTTGTCTCGGCCAGTAAAAGGTCATCTTCAGACTCCTGCAATCCGCAGAACTCAGGGATTCTTGACAGCAAGTAGAGAAATCACATACTCCTAAACTGCAATTTCCTTTGCGGATTAAGACCTCACTGGTCACAGGTGTTTGATTTCAGCAGGTTTATTTTCTAGCGTTGCTGGCTATTGACTGGGATGTAAATTGTACCTCATGTGCCCTCTTCAGAATACAACCAGAGTGTCTGAGACACACATATGCACAAACCTACATGCATACTCCCAAGCAAACATAGGTGGGTGCATACACACAAACACACGCACAAACACAGGCCACTGTCGTTGCTGTTTTCAGTTTGGGTAGCTCAGCCATGTTCTACTGCAGAGGGCCCTGTTCCAACTGATGTTATTAGCCATTGCCGTGGCAACAGATATAGATGGCTGTGATTGTGGCAGTAAGATGCCAGGTCCCTATGGAGCTCTTACCCTTGAGTGTATCTAGTTTATAGCTGAGACAAAATGAACATAAAACAAGCAGGCTAGAAAAGAAGTAAAAACCCATGTATTGTCCAGGGGATAGTACAGTTGACGGCCAGTGGTTGCCCAGGGGGTGCATGTGGAAAGTTAGCTCTGATCATCCTGGGATGGAAGGTCTCCTTTGTTGAAGCAGTCACCTGCGCCAGCTTGTCTTCACCAGGAGCCTTTGTAAGTTACAGGAGAATGCCATAGTAGCCACATGTTATCGTTGCTGTGTATTATAAATCTCACTAAGAATAGGATTTGTAAATGTGATCTATGAATTTTAGTTTCAATCCTTCGAGAGAAGAGCTTCCTAACCTCAATCCTCTGATGACACTCATGGGACTAAAGACAATGCTCACCTCCCCCAGAGAGATTCGGGAGCTTTCATCCTCCTGTGCTTTCGCAGAAGCTGTTCCCTCTGTTGATAAAGCTGTTCTTCACTTCTGTGCATGGCCATCCCTTTTTCTCACTTTTCGGGCCCAACTCAGTTGTGTTCATCCCCATGAAGCCTTTACATATTCCTCAGAAGAGACCGGATGTAGCAGACATCCTCCTGTGGTCCCGCTGCACTCGTGGGACCATATGTGCACATGCCCTGTGGGACCGTACGTGACATTCAAGCAGTTAAGCCCAGGCTCCTCGGCCTGGGCATTGCAGAGGCCAGGTGTGCCTCTCCGACTCTGGTCTGCTCCTCCCAGCACCTGGCATCCTGTCGGGGCTGGCGCTTCATTCTCACCTACTCAGTGTTTCTGAATTGATGAATGAAGGAATCAATTAGGTAACTCTGTAATACTCATTTAGGAAGCTCCCTGGGAAAACAGCTCCCTTATATATAGAAACCATTTCTCATGCCGTGTGAATGATGAGTCTGATACTAGCGCCGTCTCCCTGGGCTCAGCTTCCTTTGTTTCTGCTCCCACCTGCCTTCACCGTGCTCACATGTAAGAAGTTTAACTCCCCCTTGGTTAGCTTCTCTTAAGGTAGGGCCGAGGCAAAGAAAGCAAGAGAACTGCAAGCCAAAAATCAAGGCAGCAGGTAAAGGGCTTAGAAACTGTGACTTTGGAACTGAATTTCTGAGTGTCCGTTGTCTTTCCTCTTCTTCTCCGTCACAGCTACAGACAGCTGATGGACATCATTCACCTGTGGAATAGCAGCAGTGAGTCAGGTTGTAACCAAGTGATGGGGGGTTGGGGTGCTTGGAGGCAGTGGAGTAGAATCTTGTTTTAGTTTTGCTTCTTTTAGCTTTTAGGAAGGTTCAACTTTAAAAAAATTTTTTTTTATTGGAGTATAGTTTGAGGCTTCCTTGAAAGCTCAGTTGGTAAAGAATCTGCCTGCAATGCAGGAGACCCTGGTTTAATTCATGGGTTGGGAAGATCTGCTGGAGAAGGCAATGGCTACCCACTCCAGTATTTCGGCCTGGAGAATTCCATGGACTGTATAGTCCATGGGGTTGCAAAGAGTCAGACACAACTGAGCAGCTTTCACAATAATGTGTTAGTTTCTGCTGTACAGCAGTTAATCCACTACACATATGTCCTCTCTTTCTGAGATTTCCTTCCCATTTAGGTCACCACAGACCACTGAGTGGCTCAGTGGTAAAGAATCCACCTGCCGATGCAAGAGATTCAGGAGACAAGGAAATGGCAACCTGCTCCGGTATTCTTGCCTGGGAGATCCTATGGACAGAGGAGCCTGGCGGGCTACAGTCCATGGGGTCGCAACGAGTTTGACACAACTGAGCACATGTGCACAAGACTCCTGAGTAGAGATCCCTGTGGTATACAGTAGGTTATCATGAGTTATCTATTTTATGCGTAGTATCAATAGTGTATGTATATCAATCCGAATTTTTTATTTTGGACAAATTAAGAATGTTTCCTATGACAGGCACTGTGCTAGGCACGTGTGCGTTTCTCACTTAGGCCTGGCCCACGTTGCTGAGTGGTCTCATGATTCCATCTTACAGATGAGGACCAGGTCAAGGGAGGTAAAGTGTCTGGCCAAGGTCCTGAAGCTGGTGAGCAGCAGAGGAAGAATCTGAACCCAGGGAAGCCATACACTGAAACCTTGTAAATCAACTATGTTGTTGTTTAGGCACTAAGTCACATCCATCTCTTTTGCAACCCCATGGACTATGACCGGTACCAGTCTCCTCTGTCCATGGGATTTCTATACTTCAAAAAAAAAAAAAAAAATTAAGCCAAAGTACACAACCAAGGAAAGAATAAAGTATAAAGTACTGCTTCAAAGGAGATAATCACATTTTCAACTCCCTATCTAATTCAGTCTAAACATGTTATGTTTCATATAAAATTTTTGAGGGAAAAATCCATAACTGCTATGATGACAATGCTGACAAAGAATTAAGAATAATAAACTACCAGAATATTTCAGTGTCTGAGACACATGTAAGTAATATAGACTTACCTTAGACATAAGGGTTCCCCAGAAATAATTCTCAAAAAAAAAAAAAAGCTTTTAGAGATGAAAAAAATATTTTCTATAAAAATGGAAACTTAAAAGCTGTGGAATTTCTGATACATCCTCAGTTATGCAGAATAACTTAGTTATCCATAAATCTGGGCTTCCCTGGTGGCTCAGTGGTGAAGAATCTGCCTGCGATACAGGAGATGCAGGAGACACAAGTTCGATCCCTGAGTAGGGAAGATCCTCTGGAGGAGGGCATGGCAACCCACTCCAGTATTCTTGCCCGGAGAATCCCATGAACAGAGGAACCTGGTGGGCTACAATCCAAAGGATCGCAAAGGGTTGGACACGACTGAAGTGACTGAGCACACATGCATGCGAGCAACCATAAATACACATCTTTTTAAAACACTCAAGTTAACCCAAGTTTCACTAAAACAAGGAATGCCCAAGGAGATTGCAGCTTTGACCTTGGCAGGTGTGAGAGCAGGGATGCACCTGAGATGGGGGTCCTCAGTGGCCTCCCCTCCTCGTGTCCCTGTCCCTCACCAGCCCCAGCAGCCTGCAGATATCCTATTAGCTGGAGCTTCCTGAAGCTGCAGCTCAGAGCCCTGCCAGTCCACTTTGCCGCCCCATCATTTCCATCACACATGCATAACCTGTATAATGACCCCTGGCTTCCCGTTTGCTTCCTGATTGCCCAGGGCTTGAAGATTCTGCTCAGCCGGAAGGCCTGGAGGTCATGCCTGGCCCTTGGAGTCAGCCTGTTTGTATGCTGAGGACAGAGCACTGCATCTCAGCCACTAATGGAGCTGAGAAAAGGTGCCCAGGGCTCATTATTCTTGAGGGAATCCTCAAGGTCATAGTCCATAGACTTGCTGTTTGCAGGCAGAAAAGGCAGGAGAGAAGCGGATTTAAGAATCCTAGTGCTTGGTGTGGGTGTTTTTTTCCAACACATATAAGAGGTGTAAAATTTCTGGTCTCCCCCTGCAATTAAATCTTAATCAAGGGAGGGAGCTTCCTTGGTGGTCCAGGGGTTAAGAATCTGCCTCGCAATGCGGAGGACACTGGTTCAATTCCTGGAGAATCCCACATGCTGAGGGACAATTAAAACTGCAGCATAGCAGCTGAAGCCCACGCTCCCTGGTACCCATGCTCCGAAACAAGAGAAGCCACTGCGATGAGAAGACTGCAAGCACAACTGGAGAGCTGCTCCTGCACTGCAACTAGAGAAAGCCCACGTGCAGCCCAGCACAGCCTCCCAGCCAAAATTAAAAATCTCAATCAAGGGAGAAATCCCTGCCCGGAGACCTCCACACCTGCTGTTTACACTAACGCTCTAGTGAGGTTGTCTTTCTCTAAGTGCCCAGCTCCCCTCACCCAGGTTATCATAGTGCAGCCCACGTTTTATCATGACAGCCTGTCTTTCCCCAGACCAGAAGGTGGAGTAGGCGCTCAGGTGATGCTGAGAGCTCAAATGAGGACAAGGGGATGAGCCAGGTTTCTGATAGGGAGGGAGGCCCTCAGTCCCACTTGGGTCACGTTCTAAATGGCCCAACTTAATTAGCTTTCCAGCAGTCTAGACCACTTCCCTGAGATCCCCCAGGGCATTCTTAATGATGCCAAACCCTGGACACAAGGGATGTTCCCTGGATGCAGCTGGGGCCTTTGAGATCCTTTGAGATCTGGTTACAGGTGACCTGGAGCCATGTTAAAAATGGTCCTCGCTATAGCATAGGGAACTCAACTCAGTGCTCTATGGTGACCTAAGTGGGAAAGAAATCCAAAAAAGAGGGGATATATGGGCTTCCCAGATGGTTCAGTGGTGAAGACTGTGCCTGCAATGCAGGAGACTCGGGTTCCACCTCTGCGTGGGGAAGATCCCCTGGAGAAGGAAATGGCAACCCACTCCAGTATTCTTGCCTGGGAAATCCCACGGACCGAGGAGCTTGGCGGCCTACAGTCCATGAGGTTGCAAAGAGTTGGACATGACTTAGTGACAACAACATGTATACTTACAGCTGTCTCACTTTGCTTTACAGTGGAAACTAGCATAACATTGTAAAGCAACTATACTTCAATTAAAATAAAATAAAATTCCTTGAATATATTTCAAAACTGGGGGCAGAAGGGGTTCCAGGGACCAGGAAAGATCTCTGCCATCTCTCTGGCTCTCCCTCTCCCCCTTCCTCCCTCCCAGCTCCCCTCTCTCTGCAGAACAATACCAGATATGCCCCTGCATGCGTGCCTGCTCAGTCGCTTCAGTGGTGTCCGACTCTTCGCAACCCCAGGGACTGTAGCCAGCCAGGCTCCTCTGGCAATGGGAATTCTCCAGGCAAGAATACTGGAGTGAATAGCCATGCCCTTCTTCAGGGGATCTTCCCGACCTAGGAATCGAACCCAGGTCTCCTGCCTTACAGGCAGATTCTTTACCACTGAGCCACCAGGGAAGCCCAGATACCCCCTTTTCTCATCTGCCCAACTGTCATTTCCACCTGGGCTCACATTCCCAGGAATCTTTTCTTCCCTTAAGTCTTCATCATTGTATTTTTCCGACAAAAAAACATGTATACCCAAGAGCAATCTAGGAGGAGCTGTTCATGTAATAGTGTTTCCTCCTCTTCATCACTCACATATGCGCAACCCCTCCTTCTTTGCAGTTCACAGAGCAGCTGTGCATAGGTCCTTACTGGTGCTCCACTGTGATGGGCCTTATTGTAATCTTCATTTGGAGAGACTACAGCACAGCAAGACTGAGATCACAGAGCCAGTGAGGACTGCTGCTGCTGCTGCTGCTACTGCTGCTGCTGCTAAGTCGCTTCAGTCATGTCCGACTCTGTGCGACCCCATAGATGGCAGCCCGCCAGGCTCAGCCATCCCTGGGATTCTCCAGGCAAGAACACAGGAGTGGGTTGCCATTTCCTTCTCCAATGCATGAAAGTGAAAGGTGAAAGTTAAGTCGCTCAGTCGTGTCTGACTCTTAGCAACCCCATGGACTGCAGCCTACCAGGCTCCTCCACCCATGGGATTTTTCAAGCAAGAGTACTGGAGTAGGGTGCCATTGCCTTCTCCAAGTGAGGACTGGAACCCTCCTTTAGACCCCAGACTATGCTCTGTCCTCTTCAGGAACTTTATCTCCTCAATCAAAAAGCATTTCTTAGGCTGTTACTACTCCGCACCGTTTCTTTAAAGAGATCCCTGAAGACATGCCTGCCATCAAGTTAGAAACCCAGAAAAGGAGGAGGAGACCCTGAAGGGCAGACTCAGAGTGAGCTGTTTAGAGGCTCCATGTGTTAAAACGATGGTCTGTGGGCCCCATGTGCCCCTCTGTGCCCCAAGTCAACATGGACTTGCTACCAGTGGAGGTGTGTGTATGCTCAGTCATGTCCGACTCTTTGTCCCCATGGACCGTAGCCTGCCAGGCTCCTCTGCCCATGGGATTTCCCAGGCAAGGATACCGAAGTGGGTTGCCATTTTCCTTCAGAGGATCTTCCCAATACTAAGCCACAAAGTTGGGAAATGAGACTGCCCTGAGACCCTTTGTTTTTGTTAATGAGGGGCCCCTCCCTTCTTTTAACCAAATAGCAAATGGCAAGTTCCTTCCCAAAAGAAATGTTTTCCTAATTCTTCAGCAACACCAGTTTTTCTGGAACCCAGCACACCTGTTTCTGCTGCGACTGGCCATGGAGCCAGCCTAGGCAGGCGTTCTAGGAGGATCCGGGACACTAGTCAGCAGGTTAGGAACCTCAGCAAGTGATCTGCTAAAGGTTCTAGCCAAGGAGCAGGCTTGGACGGACAAGGAATATTCAGATGTTTTAAAAGGGAAAGAGGCTATATGCCTAGGATCTCAGAGTGGGGAGCAGTGGGGGCCATCCTTGGGGGTCCCTGGATTAGAGAAGAAGGAGACTGCAAAGATATCCACCCAGAGGCCCCAAACATAGGGAGATCTTTGCTTTCTACCTGGCTGGGTGGGTGTAATGAGTCATCACTTCCACAACCATCAGCTTTGCACAGTGGGGAGTAGAAATCCACCTGCTCCGAGATACTCCCTTTCCCCCTTCCTGCCAGGCACACAGGGAGGCAGAAACCACAGAACAAACCCACGCATTACTTTGCAGCATCCACGGGCCTCAGGATCTTCGTGGACACACAGATGAATTGTTTCAAGCCAGTCCGAATGCAATTATTTCATTTTCCTTCCCATTCCGAATTGTTGATGTTTAGAAATAAATTGCTCCCGGTGCTTCTGATTTACAAGGACAAAATGCGCATGCAGAAAACAGGGTCAGTGGAGTGAGTTGAATTTCCATTACAATTACAGTTCATTTCAACCATATGATTCTGTGCTTTCCTCATCTACATCAGCCCAGTGCTGGCGGAGATTGGAGGCTGAGGCTCACACTGCCACCGTCCCCTCAGCAGCCCCGTCAGTCACTCGGGCCCTACTGTAGCAGGCCACACAGTGGATCAGGACTCAGCCACTAAGTCAGCCACTCACGAAACTGGAGTGCCCATCAGGGCATGCTTTGAGGGATTGGCAGGGAGGCCGGTGTGGCTGAGCTTCCCAGGTAAGGGATGAAGCTGGAGAGCATCAGACACTGACCAGCAGATTCTTCCTGCCAATTACAACCATGCCGTCAGAACTATCCATATCAAGTACTTTTGTGAGCCAGACATAGTGCTAAGAACTTGACATGTTTTATACTCACAGCAGCTCTGTGAAGTAAGGTTATTATTAGTCGACTTTATGGATGAAAAATTGAGTCTTAACTTAAATAAGTGGCAGAAATGAAAATGCACAAATGGCAGAAAGTGTTAGTCGCTCAGTCGTGTCTGATTCTTCGTGACTCCATGGACCATAGCTCACCAGGCTCCTCGGTCCATGGGCTTCTCCAGGCAAGAGTCCTGGAGTGGATTGCCATGCCCTTCTTCAGGGGATTTCCCGACCCAGGGATTGAACCTGGGTCTCCTGCATTGCAGGCAGATTCTTTACTGTCTGAGCCACCAGGGAAGCCCATCCAAATCATTTAGATATTCAGAGCCCAGACTCATATTCCCCGCACAATGCTGCATCCTCCAAGTTCAATGACAGGAGGTTCAGAAAGCTGAAGCGACACCCCAGAGTCCTGCTTTGCTAATTACAAGTGGTCCTGAATGTAAGTTTCAGGGAGTCTGAAGGGTGCTTTTCCCTTCCCCTCTCCTGCAGACACCTAACAGTGTGCAGAGACCTGCACAGTATCAGCCTTTCTGGTCCCACCTCTGATATGACCCCACACCCCAGAAATGCTGCCTTTGGGACATCCCCTACTCCCCACTCTGCACTGTTCTCTGCCGCTCGCAGCGAGGCTTTTTGTGTGTCCCAGCGCTATGACACTCATGCTCTTTGAGCTAAGCATCAGCATTTTAAAAAACAGGGGAAAAGGTGATAGTTAACACAAGAGGAAACTCACACCAACATCGCAGGTACCCTGTTACCCAGTGGGCACCTGCCCCGTATTTCACGCCAGAAGGAGGAGAATTTCGGTCTCAGTGACAGAGACACTGGGGAGTTTCAAAACACATCACTTGGGCAGCCTGATCTGTTGAAGGGGAAGGCCAGCTCTGCCACCACAGTTGTGATGTCTCCTTCTCCAGCTGAGCAGACTGACCCTCCAAGGCTCTCCTTCCCTCTGGATTCAGCAATGCGCTTACCCAGTACAGCTGGACAGGACCACAGAATGGAATCCCTCTGTCCAGAGAAGGTCAAGGCCATGCCCTGGACCAGTAAACTATCACCAACCGAGCCTCTTTCTTTTTATCCCATTAGCCAGATTTCTTTGGTCCCCCATTTTAATATATAATCAGTCAGGTCTTGTGCATCTCACATTTTCTTCCTTTTCCCCATTGCTCTCGGGGTCACCTCTAGAGACTTAAGAGTATGTTCAGGATTCCAACCTTATTGAATTAGCAAAAATAAAGTCAAGCCTATGTTTCCCCATGGATACAAAAGTGTCCCCTTGAAAGGTGAGTCTAAATCACAAATTAAATGAAGACATGATAGCAAAGTGGCTTATTATTGGCTATATGAATAGCAAAATAACCAGACAAGGTAATAGTTCAGCATGAAAAATGTGCTGTCATTTTTGATTCATGCTTTTCCCAAAGCCTGCATGAGTGTGGGAATGAGCTTGGCATTGCTGAGACTGGGCTGGTACGGGAGAGCTATTTCTCTGCAGGGAGTGGGTAAAGAAGAAGAGTCAGGCTTCAAATAGCTCTGTAATTATTGTTTTTAATTAATACGCTTTATTTCTTAGAGTGGACTTCCCAGATGGCTTAGCGATAAAGAATCTACCTGCAGTGCAGGAGACACAGAAGATGCAGGTTTGATCCCTGGGTCAGGAAAATCCCCTGGAGAAGGAAATGGCAACTCACTCCAGTATTCTTGTCTGGGAAATCCCATGGACAGAGGAGCCTGGTGGGCTACAGCCCTTGAGATTACAAGAGTCAGACATGACTTAGCAACTAAACCACCACCACCACCACTGCCGTCACCATTTCTTAGAGCAGCTTTAGGTCTATAGGAAGATTGAACAGAAAATACAAAAATTCCACATACATTCCACACCCCTATTAACATCCTGCATTAGTGCCATATATTTGTTACTGTTGATCATCTGGGATTGATATATCTTTGCTAAATAAAGTCCCTAGTTTACACATGGGCTTCCCTGATGGCTCAGTTGGTAAAGAATATGCCTGCAATGCAGGAGACCCCGGCTCGATTCTTGGGTCTGGAAGAGCCACTGGAGAAGGAAAAGGTATTTACACTGGGGTTCACTGTCTGTACTGCATGTGCTATAGGTTTTGTCAAATGCATGATGACGCGTATCCTCCCCTGTGGTATCACACAGAGTATCTCATGGCCCTAAAACTTCCCTGTGCCCCACCTATTCATCCCTTCCTCTAAACCCCCAACCTCTGGCCATCTTTGTACTGTCTCCACAGTCTTGTTTATTCCAGAATGTCAATAGTTGGAATCATGCAATGTGCAACCTTTGCAGATTGGTTTCTTTCACTTAGCAATAGACGTGTAAACATCCTCCATGTCTTTTCATGATTTGATAGCTCGTGTCTTTTTACTGCTGAATACTACTGCTTTGTCTGGATGTACCGCCGTTTGTTTATTCACTCATTTATGGAAAGACATGTTGGTTGACTCCAGTATTTGGGAATTACGGGGAAAATGCTTCACTAAACTTTTGTATGCAGATTTTGTGTGAACATGGGAGAAGGCAATGGCATCCCACTCCAGTACTCTTGCCTGGAAAATCCCATGGATGGAGGAGCCTGGTGGGCTGCAGTCCATGGTGTCGCTAAGAGTCGGACATGACTGAGCAACTTCACTTTTGTGTGAACATAATGTTGTAACTAATTTGAGTAAATACCTAGGCCAACAATGTGGAAGTGAGAAATAGATTTAAGGGCCTAGATCTGATAGATAGAGTACCTGATGAACTATGGAATGAGGTTCGTGACATTGTACAGGAGACAGGGATCAAGACCATCCCCATGGAAAAGAAATGCAAAAAAGCAAAATGGCTGTCTGGAGAGGCCTTACAAATAGCTGTGAAAAGAAGAGAAGCGAAAAGCAAAGGAGAAAAGGAAAGATATAAACATCTGAATGCAGAGTTCCAAAGAATAGCAAAAAGAGATAAGAAAGCCTTCTTCAGCGATCAATGCAAAGAAATAGAGGAAAACAACAGAATGGGAAAGACTAAGGATCTCTTCAAGAAAATCAGAGATACCAAAGGAACATTTCATGCAAAGATGGGCTTGATAAAGGACGGAAATAGTATTGACCTAACAGAAGCAGAAGATATTAAGAAGAGGTGGCAAGAATACAGAAGAACTGTACAAAAAAGAGCTTCACGACCCAGATAATCATGATGGTGTGATCACTGACCTAGAGCCAGACATCCTGGAATGTGAAGTCAAGTGGGCCTTAGAAAGCATCACTACAAACAAAGCTAGTGGAGGCGATGGAATTCCAGTGGAGCTATTCCAAATCCTGAAAGATGATGCTATGAAAGTGCTGCACTCAATATGCCAGCAAATCTGGAAAACTCAGCAGTGGCCACAGGATTGGAAAAGGTCAGTTTTCATTCCAATCCCAAAGAAAGGCAATGCCAAAGAATGCTCAAACTACCGCACAATTGCACTCATCTCACACGCTAGTAAAGTAATGCTCAAAATTCTCCAAGCCAGGCTTCAGCAATATGTGAACCGTGAACTTCCTGATGTTCAAGTTGGTTTTAGAAAAGGCAGAGGAACCAGAGATCAAATTGCCAACATCTGCTGGATCATGGAAAAAGCAAGAGAGTTCCAGAAAAACATCTATTTCTGCTTTACTGACTATGCCAAAGCCTTTGACTGTGTAGATCACAATAAACTGTGGAAAATTCTGAAAGAGATGGGAATACCAGACCACCTGATCTGCCTCTTGGGAAATCTGTATGCAGGTCAGGAAGCAACAGTTAGAACTGGTCATGGAACAAGAGACTGGTTCCAAATAGGAAAAGGAGTACGTCAAGGCTGCATATTGTCACCATGTTTATTTAACTTATATGCAGAGTACATCATGAGAAATGCTGGACTGGAAGAAACACAAGTTGGAATCAAGATTGCCGGGAGAAATATCAATAACCTCAGATATGCAGATGATACCACTCTTATGGCAGAAAGTGAAGAAGAACTAAAAAGCCTCTTGATGAAAGTGAAAGTGAAAAGTGAAAAGGTTGGCTTAAAGCTCATCATTCAGAAAATGAAGATCATGGCATCTGGTCCCATCACTACATGGGAAATAGATGGAGAAACAGTGGCAACAGTGTCAGACTTTATTTTTCTGGGCTCCAAAATCACTGCAGATGGTGACTGCAGCCATGAAATTAAAAGACACTTACTCCTTGGAAGGAAAGTTATGACCAACCTAGATAGCATATTCAAAAGCATAGACATTACTTTGCCAACAAAGGTTCGCCTAGTCAAGGCTATGGTCTTTCCTGTGGTCATGTATGGATGTGAGAGCTGGACTGTGAAGAAGGCTGAGTGCCGAAGAATTGATGCTTTTGAACTGTGGTGTTGGAGAAGACTCTTGAGAGTCCCTTGGACTGCAAGGAGATCCAACAAGTCCATTCTGAAGGAGATCAGCCCTGAGATTTCTTTGGAAGGAATGATGCTAAAGCTGAAACTCCAGTATTTTGGCCACCTCATGCGAAGAGTTGACTCATTGGAGAAGACTCTGATGCTGGGAGGGATTGGGGGCAGGAGGAGAAGGGGACGACAGAGGATGAGATGGCTGGATGGCATCACTGACTCGATGGATGTGAGTCTGAGTGACCTCCGGGAGTTGATGATGGACAGGGAGGCCTGGCGTGCTGCGGTTCATGGCGTCACAAAGAGTCGGACACGACTGAGCAACTGATCTGATCTGATCTGATCTGATCTGATGATCAGAGTATGTTTAGCTTTGTAAGAGATCACCACATTGTCTGGCAAAGTGGCTGCACCATTCTGCCTTCCCACCAGCAGTGAATGAGAATTCCTGTTGGCCCACGTTCTCATTAGAATCTGGTTGTAATTTGCTTTCAGAAATATCCAGGTTAGGCAACTTGCCTGGCAGTCGGGTAGTTAAGACTTTGCCTTCCAATGCAGGGGTTGCGGGTTCCATTCTTCCTTAGGGGAGCTAAGATTCCACATGCCTCTTAGCCAAAAAAACCAAAACATAAACAACAGAAACAATATTGTATCGAATTCAATAGACGTTTAAAATGGTCCACATCAAGAAAAATCTTTTAAAAAAGTATTCAGGTTAGAATATTTTTGTAATCATAAACCAACATTCTGTGACATTTTCACACACATTCTCTCATTTGATCTTTGCTACCATCCTGTGAGGAAGCTTTTATTATCCCCATTATATAGATGAGGAAACTGAGACTCAAAAAGATTATATGAAAAGCCCAAGGTCACATAATAAGTGACAAGAGCAGGGGCTGGAATCCAGTCTTCTGAGGACAAAGTCCATGTTCTATCCCACTGAACCAGCCAAAGAGAGGGAACCCAGGAGGGAACTATGGACCCAGGTGGGCAGACTCTGCAAGTTTCCTCCAGGGTTAACTTACCCAGGAGATAGACTGAACAAGCCCTAAGGGTACCTGAAACATTTTTTTGATAAAATTTTATATTGTGTTTAAAAAAATTAACTCCAGCCATCATGAGAAATATGAGAACTTGTTGGACTCCCTTACCATTATTTTGTGTCCAGCTCTTTGCAACCCCATGGACTGTATCCCACCAGTCTCTTCTGTCCATGGGATTCTCCAGGCAAGAACACTGGAGTGGGTTGCCATTCCCTTCTCCAGGGACTTTTCCCGACCCAGGGATTGAACTGGCATATCTTATGTCTCCTGCATTGAGCAAGCAGATTCTTTACCAACTTCACCACCCTGGAAGCCCCATTTTCTGGTCTTAGAATTGTTTTTATTTTTAAACAACAGAGGAAAGCACACTGTAATATTTTCAGCATTTCAGTTCAGTTCAGTCGCTCAGTCATGTCCAACTCTTTGCGACCCCATGAATTGCAGCACGCTAGGCCTCCCTGTCCATCACCATTTAGTACCCTTTAATAAGGTTTCAGTCCAGCCCTAGTCTCTCTCTCTACACATATTTCTCATCCCCTCATTGGACATTCAGCTGTTAGAAATGCATTCATTCATGCCTTTATATAACTCCAGATTTTCAATAAGCACCTATTAAAATCCAGGTACTGGCTGAGAGTGAAGAGAGGCAACATGTGTATTTGGATTGCAAATTTATTCACAGTAGAGCTCAGATATGCAGAGGAACTAGAGTTACTCCTATCTGCTTATTCCTTATCTGGACTTCTCATGAGTGGGCTACTGGTTCACTCCAGTACACTTGATCCAGTATAATAATTTACACATTTGCCCTAGTTAATTTTCAGTCTCTTTGGTTGAAATTGTTCAGTCTCTCAAATTGCATCCTCTTCCTTCGGCTGCTCCCTATCACATCCTCTTAGGAAAGACTCAGGCTGGCCGTGCACCAATTCTTCTCTGAGGGTTGGTATTGATGAGCAGGGCTGTATCTACTTGATGCCTCCATGAACCTTTTGATGAGCCCCTGGTGACATCTGGTCTACCTCACTGTTACTTGTCTCTTCATCTCTCTTTCCTTTTCACCTTCTGGCTGACTCATCCAACCCTTGACTCGGTGTTCATGTCCAAGAGAACTGAGGAAGGTTTGAAAGGGCCAAGTCTCCCCTCCCTCAGCCCAGCCTGGGGTCTGGTGGCGAGACTGAGGAAGAGTGGGGCTCGCTAAGCCAGGACCCCAGCCCTGTCCACTGGCTCAGAAACGGCTCTCAGATCCCGTTTGCCTACAAATGGTTGACTGCAGCCTCCCCCCATTAGTCATTCATTTTCATACAGGTGCCCTAGAAATTCATTTAAAAAGAAAGTTAAGAAAAAGAAATAGATCTGAATGGTACGTTCAATTTTCTGCAAACCCCATAGCCATCAAGAGTGGCCAGACTTTCATTTCCCCTGTGTTGAGGCCCAGCTGAAACTACCGTGAGCCAAAGTCTGGGGAGATGGTAGCTGACTGCATTAGGCCCTGGCCAGGGACAGTGAATTGGTTTTTTTATTAAAACACTCTCTGCCTGTCCTTGAGGATTTAATACCTCAACTCTTTCCCTTCTCATCAGGTCAAAAAATAACAACCAAATTGTCAGTAGAGGCCTCAAAACACACTCTTTCCACAGGAAGAGGTTTCCTAAACACAGAGCTTTCTTCAGAAGCAGACAGCCAGTGCACAGGAGGCAATTTCTGATCTTTTGTTCACAAGGATGCTTTTCCTCTCACCTTCCTAGCAGTCAAAACAGGCCATTCCAGGGACCACTTATTTTTTTTCTTCCCAACCTTAACAAGTGACCTCATTGTCATTTGCATTCTGGTTTGCAAATCCCCCACACCACCTGGTTTAGTCAGTATATTATTTTATTCATAATTTTTAAAAGGACACAGGCCATTTTAAGCCAAACACAATAGACATTGTTCTTGTTTATGATGTCCCCATCCATCATTGACTCTTCTGGGAGCAGGAGGGGGCGACGCGAGACAGCAGCAAAGCCCTGACCAGCAGGGGAGACTGGGACAGGGACGATCAAAGGGCATGCTGACCCGCGTCCGAGCCAGGGGTGTTCTCACCACATCTGGGCTCGGGGCTGAAATCACTCTTTCCTCTGACTCATTGGTGGTGATGTATGCACATTATTTATTCATCCGTTCATATGCTGTTTAGGTTTACCTCAGGCTGGGTGGAACACCTGCCAAAACAATCAGAAAAAAATAAATTGATCAAATGGTGGTATCGTTTGTATTAGAGTGTGTTTTTGTTTGATGAAGTATTGAGCACTGATGCGCTGGGTGTTATGCATATTGAAAACCTGCAATAGCCCGTGTGATGGGTGTCACTAGTTTCATTTGCTAGATCAGGAAACTGAATCTTACCAAGATTGAGTTCCCTGACCAGAGGCACCAAACTAATCAGGGACAAGCCTCTTTCAGTGAAAACTGTGAGGCTGTGACTTTTGATTGAGAATCTAAGACTCTGCCTTTCCTTTGACTAGTCACCCATCCATGTATCCATTCATCATCCGACATATATTTCCCAAGCATGTGGACCAAGTCTCTTTAATTTATTAGCATCTGTCCAGTGCCATGCCTGGTCATCTCAGATTGAGAGATGAGAGACAAGTGAACCCAAAGCAAGGGAACAGACCCATGGGGTCAGTGAGAAGACCGCACAGAGTGGGCTAGGGGAGTCACAGATGGAGCTCAGAATTTCAGCCTGGGCAGCTAGAGGGACAAGAGCTTTCAGTTACTAAGATAGAGAAAACTAGAAAAGGACATGGTCTCTGTGAAGGAATGTGATTAAAGAGGTTGGGGTTTGGAACGGAGTAGGGTCAGGCTGAGAGATATTCAAGGGAAGGGTATCAAGTAGGCAGCTGGTTATAGTGGGAAAGTTTGGGCTGGAGATGTCGATATGGGGATTGTCTACCATGTATGATGGAACTGGTGAAATTATTAAAGAAAGGATAGCACAGAAAGGAAAGGTCAAGGTCAGGGTCCATGTTTATGAAACAGGACCTGCCAGGGAGGCCGAGAAGAAGCTGAAAGAGAGGGATGGGCGGGAACAGCAGAGAGCCCATCACCTGGACTGAGGGGAATCATATTCAGAGAAGTCGGGAGGAGGCAGCCATGTGCAACGTTTCCTGCAGCTCCAGGAGGAGGGAGACAGAAGGCTGATGGACCCCAAATCTGGAACTCTTCTTGACAAGAATGAGCTTTTGTAACCGTAGGGTAGAAACCAGAAGAGGATCGCTTGAGAGTGAATGGGAGGAGAGGAAGTGGAGCCAACGTGTGTACTGACTCTTTCCACTTGTCCTAAGAAGGATGCGGAGAGCAAGGGAATGACAGCCAGAATAAGGTGTGGGGTCTAAGGGAGATTTCAAGAGCAGGTGGTACGTGGGTAGGAATTTGTTTGCTTTTTTGCCCAGTGAGAATGGTCCTGAGAAGACCATTCAGGGTGCAAGAGGGCTTTAGGACGCAAGAAATTAGAAACAGTAGCTGAGGAGCCCTTGCCAAGGCAGGAGGAGATGGACACAGAGCCCATGGTGAAGGACCAGCTTCTGTCATGAGAGAAACCAAATGAGAGATGAGGGAAGCAGGAAAAGATGAATGCACACGTGGTAGGTTTGCAGATTTGGCTGTGGAAGTGTCTCATTTCTCCATAAACTACATCCGTCATCAACGTTTGACAAACCTACATTAAGTGGCTACTGTATGCCCCGGCTACTAGGCACTCGAGAGGCAAAGGTGATGAAGAGTAGTCTTTGCCCCAGAAGGGTTCATGGTCATGTTGAAGAGACAGACGCCTGTACCACAGACTCATCACTTGCCGGAGGTATGCACAGGACATGGAATGGGGCAGGAGGGTGGGGGTGACCACCCAAACATCAGATCAAAGAAAGCAATTTAAATTTCTGGGCAGGGTGCCTAAGCTCACATTGCTGAATAGATATCACCCTTAAAAAAAAAAAAAGATATTTTTAACTATTTATTTATTTGGCTTCCTCGGATGTTAGTTGCGGGCATGTGGGTTCCTCGTTGCAGCGCACAGGCTTCTCTCTAGTTGTGCTGAGTGGGCTTAAGAGCACACTGGCTCAGTAATTGCGGGGCACAGGCTTAGTCGCCCTTGAGGCAAGTGGCATCTCCATTCCCCGACCAGGGATCAAACCCACATCCCCTGCATTGGAAGGTGGATTCTTAACCACTGGACCACCAGGGGAACCCCCAAGATGTCACTCTTTGATGATGACAATTATTTAGAATTCTGATTTTCTACCAGTGGAGATCTTGATGTGGGAACTGAAATCTTCAAAACAGTCCCGCACTTCCCCCATCCTCTTCCTGTGATACTGCCGATACAATGTACGGCTACCTGAATGACTGCAGATTGAACTCTGACCATCTACAGATCAAAACAGGCAGTTTCTTTGATCATGAATGTAAGGCCTTTGTGGTTGATCATGTGGAGAAGTAGTGATGATGTGTCTGATGAGGCTAAAGCTGGCTTTTAACCCAAGCACTGTGCAAACTCGCACAGTTCGGTTTAGCCTACATCCTTAAAGCAGGCATCTCCAGGGGGAGCTTCACACCGCGGGTTTGCCTCCATCCTGATACCCCAAGAGATGGCTATGCTGCTCCCTTGACCTCTCTGAGAGGTGTGTTTGCACTCTGCAGAGCTACTGGTAGGAAGCAGACAGAGGAAGCAAGGATAGCAGATTGACTCAGTCTCAAAGCCAGTGACTGCACACAGTACAGAGGCAGGATGCAGTCTGTCCCCTCTGAGTCAGCACAGTGAGAAGAATCATGTCTCAGCCACTGGACGTGGAAGCCCAATGAGACCAAGATGAACTTAAAAGAACTTGGACCTGCAGATAAGCCCTGGCAGGCAGTGTCCGTGGGAATAGAAAAAAAATGGTTAGAAATTATTTTTCTAACTGAGAAATCAGCAACTGACCCATCCTCGCCTTTTTTCCCATCCCAACTCCATTCCCCATTCTCTACACCCAGTGACTAGCAGGTGTCAGGGGAGATGGAGTATTGTTTGGGCTAAGAGTATGGGCTCTGGCAGGCAATGGCAACCCACTCCAGTACTCTTGCCTGGAAGGTCCCAGGGACGGGGGAGCCTGATAGGCTACCGTCTATGGGGTCGCACAGAGTTGGACACGACTGAAGCAATTTAGCAGCAGCAGCAGCGTGGGCTCTGGGGCCAGGCTGCCAGGTTTGTCACACACCAGCTGTGGCAAGTCTTGCTGTCTCAGTGCTTCTGTTTCTCCATCTGTAAAATGGGGACGCTGATGGTGATGATACTTGTAGCTATATTCTAGGGTTGTTAGGAGAATGAAGTGGAACAGTTCCTGGCATAGGGTAGATAGTTAATCAATAAGGAAAACTGGATAAATGCCAACAAGAAGCAGGGTGAAGAGTGGATGTGTCAGAATAGATGTGCTTCCATTGTCGGCAGGCAATCCAAAGAGGCTAATTCATCAGGAGTGCTCCCTTCGAAGGCAAGCTGTCTCCGCCAGCTGACGGGATGGCAGGCCTGGAAACAAAGGCCCAGGCGGAGAGTGTCTATGCTTCACTGGGTGGTGAAAAGAAAAAGAAATAACAAGAAGCAAGTATTGTGCTGCTGAAACTGGCTGTCTGAACTGTACCATCTCTGCCACCCAACTAAGGAGCTGAAAGAACATTTACATTCATTAAAAATTTATCTTTCCAGGGGAAAAAAAAAAAAAAGTCTTTTTTTCCTCTAGTGAAAAACATGAAAAGAAGATGCTAGAAATTGGCATGGAAATTTAGGTCTCCCTTCCTTAGCTGCAGGAAGGAAAACAATGTGATGAAAAGTTCTGCTGTGTGTTTGGGTGTGTTTATGTTGACTTGGGTGGGGTTGGTTGGAGCTTATTGTTCTTAGTGTTTGGCAAGGATTTGAATTATGTGAATAACAGACACATGGGGCCATGGTGTGATATGATTAATTGTGCCAGCTCCACACACAGAAAGCGGGCTGTTTCCTGTGGCCCTCACATTGCAAATCAAAGAGAATCCTGAGAACATGTACAATGGGGAGGATGAAACCATCCATGTGAGGGTGGGCTGGCTCCATCATTTCATCATTCTGTCATTCATTCCATCACCTGTTCCCTCCATCACCTGTTCCCTCCATCACCTGTTCCCTCCAGTGAGTGGCCCCTGGCTCAGCTAAAATCACATCTGGTCCATCTTTTCACTAATAATGTAACTGGCCCCCTGTGCTGGCTTTCCTCACTATGATGTAGGCAGATGCCCCAAACCCACCCTGCTCCATCGACCAAGATCTCCTCTAACTGCAGATAAGGGGCTGCAGAGAGACACTGCCTCTCCCCCAGACCCCCCATGGCCCTGCTGCTCCTGATTGCTCATTTGGAAAGACCAGCCCCATTTCTGGTCCTCCTTCACACTGGTCTTCACTGCTGGCTTCACTAAGGGCTTCGGCCCAGGTAAGGAATCAAGTGAGGAGGCACAGTGGTAGCCCAGTGGTAAAGAATCTGCCTGCCAATGCAGGAGACATAGGTTCGATCCCTAGTCCAGGAAGATCCCACATGCCATGGGGCAGCTAAGCCTGTGCGCCACTACTGAGCCTATGTTCCGGAGCCTGGGGGCCACAAGAAGAGGAGCTACCACAATGAGAAGCCCATGTTCTGCAACTAGAGAGTAGCCCCCACGTGGCAACTACACAAAGCCAGGGCAGTAATGAAGACCCAGCACAGCCAAAAATAGATAAACAATTTACCAAAAGAAGAGAGAGGGAGAGAATCAGGCAGAGCCCTGCATGAGTGCCTGCTCAGTCGCTTCTGTTGTGTCTGACTCTTAGCAGTGCTGTGGACTGTAGCACACCGAGCTCCTCTGTCCACGGCATTCTCCAGACAAGAATACTGGAATGGTTGCCATGCCCTCCTCCAGGGGACCTTCCTGACCCAGGGATTGAACCTGCTTCTCCTGCATTACAGGCAGATTTTTTACCACTGAGCCACCAGGGAAGCCTGGAGGACCCTGTTGACATCTTGAAAAAGAAAAAAAGAAATCAAGTGAAGACTTCATCCAAGGTGCCCTGCAAGCAGAACCAGCCTATCCAGGGCTCCATTGCTTCCACCCAGGGAGCCCTGGGGGGTGCGGGGGGAGCCATGGCTCAGGTGTGGGCAGGGCATTTGCTCTGTAGATGCCCAATTGTGAACAGCAAACAAACCTAGAGTTGGCCAGCTTCCCAAGTAGCCTAGATTGATAAGATGCCAATCACTTTGATAAAAAAGGGCCCCCCAAACTGATCCTGGAGGAAGTCAGTATGTCCATGTTAGGAAATCACCATATCATTCTTTCCCAGGCAGTGTGTGCTCCCTTTTATGTTATTAATTTTTATTAAGGTTCTTTTATTATTGATGACCATTATTATATGTTTCTATACATACTATGGAACCCCACTCTACTATTCATATGCATTGGGGGACAGGACTTGACATATTTTTAAAATAATCACTTCCATTAGGATGTAATATTACCACATCATAGAAAGTCTAGAAACTAGAGAAAAGGAAAAAAAAAATCAACTCAAATCCCACCCGTCTAATACAAACTCTATTAGCCTTTTGGTGAATTTCCTTTGAGTCATTTTCCTATGCATATTTTAACATAGTAGTAATTATCTTCACTTATATTTTGCATATTTTCTTTTTTCACTTACCATAGTTATCATATGCAATTTCCACATTATGCAATTCTCATAAATGATTGTTTCATGGATTTCATAATATTCCATCAATTCTATGAACCATAATGTATTTAACCCTATCTCAATGGTTAAATATTTAGGCTGTTTTTGCTATTATATGTTTAAAATTTTTTGGTATCTAGAATTATTTTCTGAGAACAGATTCACAAAAGTGGGATTACTGAATCAGAGGGTATGAAGATTATTTTGAGTGCTGATTGTTGTTTAGTGGCTAAGTCGTGTCTAACTTTTCGACTGTATGGATTTAACCCACCAGGCTCCTCTATCCATGGGATTTCTCAGGCAAGAATACTAGAGTGGGTTGCCATTTCCTTCTTCAGGGGATCTTCCTGACCCAGGGATCGAACTCAAGTCTCCTGCTTGGCAAGTGGACTCTTTACCACTAAGCCGCCTGGGATGCCCACACTGATGCCAGATTGCTTTCTAATGCATGTTTCAGTCTAACCGTATTCTGTAGGCGTTTTGGTCAGCAGTGTTGTCTCTATGTTATGGCCCATGCCTGGCATTGATATGGTGACAGTCTGGGCTGTCTTGGTCTTTAGAAAGAAGGCCCTCAAGAAGGTCCTTCTCACACCCCCAAGCACTTCACACCACGGGGCACTTGGTGGATTAGGAGGAACTAACAGGATCTCTGACCAGGGTGAAGGCAGCCTTGAAAGAAACGTCTCAGTGTGTTACTTTGTTAGGATGAAAAGCAGAAAATTAATGTCTGACTTATCGTGCATAACTCGAAATGCTTGTTTCTGCTTTATAAAGACATTCTCTTACAGAGAGCCACCTGTCTAGCTGTCACCAGATCACATGTAAATAACAGAAAACAACTCTCTGAGGGGAGTACTCCGGCTGGATTGTCCTACTGTTCATCTCGCCTGCCCCCATGCTTTCCATACCCTTTTACCCCCATGGGGGTTCAGGAGGCTTCAGTGCAAGACTCTCCCTCTACTCTATCTCTGTGAGCAAAATGTAATTAAGAACACCTCCCTTGACACTCCTGGATTTTCTGCCTTCAAACAGGTAGAAAACTGGAGCTGTCGTTGTCCGCTGAAAGACAGTGCTTCTTGAAGAGGAATACACAGGCCAGTGGTGGTTCAGGAGATTTCTCCCAGAAACTCATAGGTGATGCCCTGCAGTATTTCCATTTATGATGAAACTGACTCCTCTTATTTCTAGTACAAATTAGTACTCTGTTCAGATGCAAGACAAGCTTTAAGAAAACCGGCAATAGAGTGCAATTCTGACTTTAGGTCTACCATTCAAGCTGTTTATTGCACAAGAACACCTCGCTTGGAGGGACAGTGACTGGGCGTGTAGCAAGTCAGTTAAGACTGATACCCAGCCTAGTGGCCCCTCTTCAGTTTGTGTACCCTAGCATGAAGCTCTATCCAGTTAATGTTATTATCCTAGGAGTACCATTTGAAAAAATATATTTCTTTCTTCCTTTGGCTTGCTCCGGGTCTTAGCTGTGGCTTGCGGAATCTTCAATCTTTGTTTCGACGTGTAAGCTCTTAGTTGAGGCGTACAGGATCTAGTTCCCTGATCAGAGATCAAACCCAGGCGCCCTGGGAGCCCAGAGTCTTAGCCACTGGACGACCAGGGAAGTCCCAGAGTAGCATTTTTAAATGAACTTCTTATTTAAGAACAGTTTTAAATTTACAGAAAGATTATAAAGTAATACAGAGTTCCCACATACACCACACCCAGTCTCCTCCATTGTTAATGTCTTCCATTGGTCTGTACCCTTGTTGTAATTAAGGAATCAATCAGTTCAGTTCAGTTGCTGAGTCATGTCCGACTCTTTGCGACCCCATGAATCGCAGCACGCCAGGCCTCCCTGTCCATCACCAACTCCCGGAGGTCACTCAGACTCACATCCATCGAGTCAGTGATGCCATCCAGCCATCTCATCCTCTGTCGTCCCCTTCTCCTCCTGCCCCCAATCCCTCCCAGCATCAGAGTCTTCTCCAATGAGTCAGCTCTTCGCATGAGGTGGCCAAAGTACTGGAGTTTCAGCTTTAGCATCATTCCTTCCAAAGAAATCCCAGGGCTGATCTCCTTCAGAATGGACTGGTTGGATCTCCTTGCAGTCCAAGGGACTCTCAAGAGTCTTCTCCAACACCATAGTTCAAAAGCATCAATTCTTCGGTGCTCAGCTTTCTTCACAGTCCAACTGTCACATCCATACTTGACCACTAGAAAAAATATTGATACATTATTATTAAGTCCACATTTATTCAGATTTCCTTAGTTTTTCCTCAGTGCCCTTTTCTGTCTTGGCATCCCATCCAGGGCAGCATATTCCATTTAGCAGTTTTGTCTTCCTTGGTCTGCTCTTAACTGTGGCACTTTATCAGATTTCGCGTTTTCAAGGATCTTGCCGTTTTTGAAGAGTCCTGGTCAGGGATCTTGTAAGATGTTATTTGGTTGGAATTTGTCTGATGTTTTCTCATGATTTAGACAGGGATCATTGGTTTGGGGGACGACCTCAAAGGTAAAGGGCCACTTTTGTCACATCATATTAAGGGTACAATCTATCAACATGACTTGTAACTCTACAGCAAAACTTTGATCACCTGGCTGAGGTCATGTTTGTCAGGGTTCTCCAGTTAAAGTTACTCTTTTTTCCCTCACTTTTCATCTTGCTTTAGAAGGACATCACTACGTGCAGCCCACAGTTAACAAGTGGGCCGTTATTCCACCGTCTCAAGGGCAGTGTACCTACACACATTATTTGGAATTCCGTAGCACTGAGGTTTATCATTCTCTCTGTTTATTTGCTCTACTTATCTATTCAATCATTGATTTATGAGTCCATACTGTATCCACATTATCCGTATGGATATTTATTTTGTACTTTGGGTTATAATCCAATGCTATTTTATTGCTTACCATCTTCCATCTTTAAGTGTTGAGTGTTAGTCACTCAGTCATGTCTGACTCTTGCATCCGCATGGACTGTAGCCCACCAGGCGCCTCTGTCCATGGGATTCTCCAGGTAAGAATACTGGCGTGGGCTGCCATTTCCTTCTCCAGGTGATCTTCCCGACCCAGGGATCAAACCCAGGTCTCCTGCATTGCAGGCCAAGTCTTTGCTGTCTGAGCCACCAGAGAAGCCCCATCTTTAGACATGGGGAATTCTTGTATTTGGTTTCTATCCCGTTGGTGTAACCCATCACGGCTGGCTTTTTTTGGACTGTGTTTAGTTGTTTCTCCCAAAACAAAATATGCTGAAGTCCTAACCCCCAGTATTTCAAGATGTGGCCTTTTAGTCTGAAATAGGGTTGTTACAGACGTAACTAGTTCAGAGGAAGCCAAACTGCAGTAGAATAGCCTATTAACCTAATGTGACCAGTGTGTTTATAGGAAAAACAGAGAGTCATGGGGAGAAGATGGTCATGTGGCAACAGAGGCAGAGATTGGCGTGATATGTCTACAAGCTAAGAAATGCCAAGGATCAGCCATAAATACTAGAAGCCAGGGAGAATAAGGGGAGGATTCTCCCTTACAAGTTGCAGAGGAGGCATGGCGTTGCTGACACTTTGATTTTAGACGTGTGTGTGTGTGTGTGTGTGTGTGTGTGTGTGCTCAGTCATGTCAGACTCTTTGCAACCCCATGGACTGTAGCCCACCAGGCCCCTCTGTCCATGGGATTCTCCAGGCAAGAACACTGGAGTGGTTTGCCATTTCCTTCTCCAAAAGGAACTATAGAAAGAAATAAAGTGAAGTCGCTCAGTCGTGTCCTACTCTTTGCAACCCCATGGACTGTAGCCTACCAGGCCTCTCTGTCCATGGGATTCTCCAGGCAAGAACACTGGAGTAGGTTTCCATTTCCTTCTCCATCTACTAACCCTCTACAACGTCAAATTCAAGATTATATTCTTTTTTTTAAGCTTCATCATTTATTGGTGGCTCATCAAAAGAGTTCCACAATTTCCTTTTCTTCTCCAGAGCTGAGTTTGTAAATGAAAGCAGGTGGGCCAGGTGGTCCATGGAGCCCGCTGGTGCCCTTGCATGATGCACAGGCCAAAGGGAATAGAGGCACCTTCAAGGTCACCTTCCTACATGTGATTCCTGCTGCTGTGGAAGAACAAACGTTTTTATTAGGAAAGGAGATGAGCCCCATTCTTCATAGAATTTTAGTGTCAGAAGAAACCTTAAAAATGAGGTCCAAATAATTTTTTGATGACACAGGGAGAATGCTTATGATAATTTAACATTAAGGGGGAGGAAAAGCATGTTACAAAATTGTTTGATTTCACTCTGCAATACACTATATAATGAAGAAGCAGACTCCACCAAGATATTAACAATTGTTTTCTCTGAGTGGTGGAATAATAGGTGTTTTTAATTATCTTATTTATACTTTGATGTATTCTCCAGGCTTTCTATAATAAGTACACATGACTTTATCATCTGAAAAGGAATGCTGAGAAAGAACTTAAAAGATGTCTACTTTTAGGACCACACAGAAATGGCAGGACCAAGTGCTCTGCCAGCAACCAGTGCCCAGAGAGATTAGATGGTTTGTCCAACATCATACACACATTCAACTGAAAAGTCAGGAACCCACGTGCTGGCGTAGAGCGTGTCTCTTCCACAGCTCCTGGTTAGCGGGTGGGGCACATCTAGAGTAAGTCCTGGGGAAACACCACCCCCACTTCCGTCCACAACCCCCTTTCACCTGGTCCAAGACACCCAGAGTTAAAAATGGCTCCCACACCCTCCCCCTATTTCACCCAGGGGCATGGGAGCCCTTGCCATCTCTAGAGAGGGGAAAGGAATTTTTATTTAGTCTCTGAGATAGGCAGGCCTTCAGTGAGACCTTTATCTCACTGAAACCCAGCAGTGAGAATGGGGGAGAAAAGGACTGACATTGTTGAGGCTAACTCAACAAACTAAGCCTTAGGCTGCTTTGTCCCCATTTTACAGATGAAGAGACTGAGGCACACTCATGGCCACCAGGAGCAGAACTGGGATCCAGACTCACCCGACTTTCTGGCCCAAGCCCTCCCATGACCAACATTACCACCCAGCCTCCCTGCTGTAACATGTTTTGGGTGCATATTCAAAGCCCCATATGTATTTGTTGAATTTATATAAAGACCTCAATTGTGTGCCATGCCTGAGAGTTCAGCAGGCTTTCAGCAGACTCTCAAATAGCACCCTGGAAACACCTGCCAGCCTAGCACAGGTGGCCTGGTCTGCGTCCAAGGTGATGGATAGGATGCCAGATGTGGGAATCTGGGCACTTCTGGGTACCCACTTACCTTTGTACAGGACATCCCCCAAGCTTGATGCCCTGTCAAGAGGCTGCTCCAGGAAGATATATACTGATGAGAAATCTCAGCCCCCAAATTCATTTTTCAAAGAAGCCAAGCAAATCTGGTGATTTATCCTCTGTCATTCTGATCCCAGCATATGTTCCACATCAGGTAAGTGAGATAGAAGGGATGGTTCAGCAAACATTAAGTTAAAAGAAACCCTGTCAGGCTTCCCCATGAATAGCAGGTTTTTATTTAAAGCCACAGAGTAATTAATTACATTGGGTAAAAAGCTGAGGCTCTCTCCCGCACTGCACTTCTCAAGTGTGTTCTGCAGAAGACATTGTTCTTACACAATCACGGTGCACACACCCACGCTAGCTTTGTGTTTGTGCTGCTTCCTCATTTGTTTTTCCTTCTCGTCTGCTGTCCTTTCCTGTTTTCCTTTGAATATGAAATCCTCCCTGTCTCTCTCTCTGTGCTTCCTGCCTATCTTCCCTCTCCTAATCTCCCACCATCTCTCCCCTCCGCTGGGACTCCTGTTTCTAGTTTCAGACATTCCATCCTCCCTTCCACACACAACTTGGGGCTTCCCGTTACCAGTGGGTGAAGCCAGGCTCAGCCCAGCTCCCCCTCCAACCCTGCCTCTGGTGACAGAATTAGAGCTTGTTCTCTTCATCCCTTCTAGCATCTCCTCCTGAAGGTACAGATGCTGTCAGAGCACTTGGTCCTGCCATTTCTGTGTGGTCCTAAGAAGGGACCAATGATACCCTGTATCATTAGTTCATGAAATGAATCTCAATAGTAGACAGTGTCATGACTCTAGTAGGCGACTCTATTAGACTATTTTGGATGGAGCCATGTAGATGGACAGATTGGAGGAAGGAAATAAAATAGTATGGAAAGACACTATCGTTTTATTCGTACATTCATTCAATAAGTATTTATTGGGACTTCCTGGTGGTTTGGTGACCAAGACTCCAGGCTCCCAATGCAGGGGGCCTGGGTTCACCTCTGGTCAGGGAACTAGATCCCACACGTTGCAACTGAAGATTCCACATACTTCAGCTAAGACCTGGAGCAGCCAAATAAATAAACAAATATTTTTCTAAAAAAGAAGCATTTATTAAGCATGTACTGTGTGCTAAGTTTGATATCAAATGTTGAGAATATTAATCTAAAGTAAAATAAGATTCTGATTCTTAACAGTCCAGTTGGTGAGATACACAGTTCAGTTCAGTTCAGTCGCTCAGTCATCTCTGATTCTTTGCGACCCCATGGACTGCAGAACATCAGGCCTCCCTGTCCATCGCCAACTCCTGGAGCTTACTCAAATTCATGTCCATTGAGTCGGTGATGCCATCCAACCATCTCATTTTTTGTCATCCTCTTCTCCTCCTGCCTTCAATCTTTCCCAGCATCAGGGTCTTTTCCAATGAATCAGTGCTTCACATCAGGTGGCCAAAGTATTGGAGAGACACATGAAAGCAACAATTATAAATACAAAAGGAGATCTTGTAAGTAGTGATTGGGCAAGATTTTCTTGGACTACAGGAGAGGATATTATCATCTAGGTGGGGTAGAGAGAAAAAGAGTTAATCTAGGTTTCCCAGGAAACAGTTCTGCAAACAAACAGTGTCATAAAGGAAATAAATATATTTTGCTATGTTATGCTAAGTCACTTCAGTCGTGTCTGACTCTGTGTGACCCCATAGACGGTAGCCTACCAGGCTCCCCTGTCCCTGGGATTCTCCAAGCAAGAACACTGGAGTGGGTTGCCATTTCCTTCTCCAATGCATGAAAGTGAAAAGTGAAAGTGAAGTCACTCAGTCATGTCTGACTCTTAGCGACCCCATGGACGGCAGCCCACCAGGCTCCCCCGTCCCTGGGATTCTCCAGGCAAGAACACTGGAGTGGGTTGCCATTTCCTTCTCCAATGCATGAAAGTGAAAAGTGAAAGGGAAGTCGCCTAGTAGAGTCCGACTCTTAGCGACCCCTTGGACTGCAGCCTACCAGGCTCCTCTGTCCATGGGATTTTCCAGGCAAGAGTACTGGAGTGGGCTGCCTTTGCCTTCTCCAAAATGTATTTTAGGAATAAAAGGTCAAATCCTGTTTCAAATCCCACTAGTGGAGTACGTCTGGAACGTGAGCAAGGGTAGGAGACACATGGGATATGAAGCTGCAGGGCTTCAGGGGCAGGTCAAGGAACTTTTTAAGCCCTGCCATGGAGTCCAGACTTCAGTATGTGGACCATAGGGAGCAACTGAAGACATTTAAGCAGGAGAATCACATGGTCTGTCTTGCATTTTTGATGAATCACTGTGGCAGATGTGTGGATTGGCTTATAGGTTTCCAGGACAAGTGGCTGGAGACAACCTTTCAGATAAGAGATGATAAAGCCTATACCCATAGCCATGATGATGGACAGAGGTGGCAGGAGCATTTGTCAAGTTTCTGCTGTGTTCTGTTGAGCTGGATGCTTTCTTTCATGTTACCACATGTGTGTGTTCAGAAGCGTGTACACAACTGTGTAGCTCATCACACCAAAACTGAGCGCACAACTGGTAGAGACTATAAAATAATAAGAATGGCAGCTCCTCTGCACCAAAATGCTATAGATGGGATTGAAATAGCTTGTCTTGGTGTTTACATGGATGACGTGATAGCTTTTGTTCAAGAAGAGCTAACACGGCATTTTCCGTACACCGCTGGTAGGAATGAACATCGGCACCACCTTTCTGGAAAGCGGCATGGTCTTACTTTTCAAAAGCTGTAAAACAGGCAATTTTTGTTCCAGCGATTTCTATTCTAGAAATTCAAACTAAGGGAAAAAATGAGGGATGCGTGCAAAGATTTAGCTAACAGGATATTTATTGCAGCATTGTTGTCAAAGCAGAAATATAAAAGCCATTCAAATTGCAATGATTGAGGCCTGGTTTAATATGTTATAGCGCAACTGTATGGCCACGTAGTTTGCAGTCTTTCGGTGCCGTGGAAGCATATTATTGGACATGGAAAGATGTTCACACAGATTTACCCCTCTTCAAAGATGCAGTCTAAATAAAAACGGTTGATTGCTATGCAAACACAACTTTAAGACAGATTCCCTGGCATGCTCTTGCACTAGTTTTCAATATATTTTTAAGTGAAGAAGCAAGCTACAGAGCAACATATATAGTGTGATTCCATTTTAATTAAAAAATATGTGCATGTGAATCTCATGAATAAATAACCCTAAGAAAGGATGCCATAATATCTATTGAAATGTTAATGTATTTATCACTGGATAGGGAACCATAGGGGTTGGATCATTATTATTTTATTCTTTTGGGTTGTCTATAGATTTTTTCATTTATTTGTACAATGGGCATGTTTTTTTTAATTTAATTTTATTTAACTTTACAATATTGTATTGGTTTTGCCATATATCAAAATGAATCTACAGGTATACATGTGTTCCCCATCCTGAACCCTCCTGCCTTCTCCCTCCCCATACTATCCCTCTGGGTCATCCCAGTGCACCAGCCCCAAGCATCCAGTATCGTGTATTGAACCTGGACTGGCGACTCGTTTCATATATGATATTATACATATTTCAATGCCATTCTCCCAAATCATCCCACCCTCTCCCTCTCCCACAGAGTCCAAAAGACTGTTCAATACATCAGTGTCTCTTTTGCTATCTCGTATACAGGGTTATTGTTACCATCTTTCTAAACGCATCATATATATGCGTTAGTATACTGTATTGGTGTTTTTCTTTCTGGCTTACTTCACTCTGTATAATAGGCTCCAGTTTCATCCACCTCATTAGAATTGATTCAAAGGTATTCTTTTTAATGGCTGAGTAATACTCCATTGTGTATATGTACCACAGCTTTCTTATCCATTCATCTCCTGATGGACATCTAGATTGCTTCCATGTCCTGGCTATTATAAACAGTGCTGTGATGAACATTGGGGTACATGTGTCTCTTTCAATTCTGGTTTCCTCAGTGTGTATGCCCAGCAGTGGGATTGCTGGATCATAAGGCAGTTCTCTTTCCAGTTTTTTAAGGAATCTCCACACTGTTCTCCATAGTGGCTGTACCAGTTTGCATTCCCACCAACAGTGTAAGAGGGTTCCCTTTTCTCCACACCCTCTCCAGCATTTATTGCTTGTAGACTTTTGGATCGCAGCCATTCTGACTGGCGTGAAATGGTACCTCATAGTGGTTTTGATTTGCGTTTCTCTGATAATGAGTGATGTTGAGCAAATTTTCGTGTGTTTGTTAGCCATCTGTATGTCTTCTTTGAAGAAATGTCTATTTAGTTCTTTGGCCCATTTTTTGATTGGGTCATTTGTTTTTCTGGAGTTGAGCTGTAGGAGTTGCTTGTATATTTTTGAGATTAGTTGTTTGTCTGTTGCTTCATTTGCTATTATTTTCTCCCATTCTGAAGGCTGTCTTTTCACCTTGCTTAAAGTTTCCTTTGTTGTGCAGAAGCTTTTAAGTTTAATTAGATCCCATTTGTTTATTTTTGATTTTATTTCCAATATTCTGGGAGGTGGGTCATAGAGGATCCTGCTGTGATGTATGGCAGAGAGTGTTTTGCCTATGTTCTCCTCTAAGAGTTTTATGGTTTCTGTTCTTAGGTTTAAATCTTTAATCCATTTTGAGTTTGTTTTTGTGTATGGTGTTAGAAAGTGCTCTAGTTTCATTCTTTTACAAGTGGTTGACCAGTTTTTCCAGCACCACTTGTTAAAGAGATTGTCTTTAATCCATTGTATATTCTTGCCTCCTTTGTCAAAGGTGTTTGTATGTGTGTGGATTTATCTCTGGGCTTTCTATTTTGTTCCATTGATCTATATTTCTGTCTTTGTGCCAGTACCATACTGTCTCGATGACTGTGGCTTTGTAGTAGAGCCTGAAGTCAGGCAGGTTGATTCCTCCAGTTCCATTTTTCTTTCTCAAGATAGCTTTGGCTATTCGAGGTTTTTTGTATGTCCATACAAATTGTGAAATTATTTGTTCTAGCTCTGTGAAGAATACCGTTGGTAGCTTGATAGGGATTGCATTGAATCTATAGATTGCTTTGGGTAGTATACTCATTTTCACTATATTGATTCTTCCAATCCATGAACATGGTATATTTCTCCATCTATTAGTGTCCTCTTTGATTTCTTTCACCAGTGTTTTATAATTTTCTATATATAGGTCTTTAGTTTCTTTAGGTAGATATATTCCTAAGTATTTTATTCTTTTCATTGCAATGGTGAATGGAATTGTTTCCTTAATTTCTCTTTCTATTTTCTCAGTATTAGTGTACAGGAATGCAAGGGATTTCTGTGTGTTGATTTTATATCCTGCAACTTTACTATATTCATTGATTAGTTCTAGTAATTTTCTGGTGGAGTCTTTAGGGTTTTCTATGTAAAGGATCATGTCATCTGCAAACAGTGAGAGTTTTACTTCTTCTTTTCCAATTTGGATTCCTTTTATTTCTTTTTCTGCTCTGATTGCTGTGGCCAAAACTTCCAAAACTATGTTGAATAGTAATGGTGAAAGTGGGCACCCTTGTCTTGTTCCTGACTTTAGGGGAAATGCTTTCAATTTTTCACCATTGAGGATAATGTTTGCTGTAGGTTTGTCATATATGGCTTTTATTATGTTGAAGTATGTTCCTTCTATTCCTGCTTTCTGGAGAGTTTTTATCATAAATGGATGTTGAATTTTGTCAAAGGCTTTCTCTGCATCTATTGATATAATCATATGGTTTTTATTTTTCAATTTGTTAATGTGGTGTATTACATTGATAGATTTTTGGATATTGAAGAATCCTTGCATCCCTGGGATAAAGCCTTGCATCCCTGGGATAAAGCCTTGCATCCCTGGGATACTTGGTCATGGTGTATGATCTTTTGAATGTGTTGTTGGATTCTGATTTTTAATTTATTTAGTTTTAATTGAAGGATAATTGTTTTACATATTGTATTGGTTTCTGCCATGAAAGTGAAGTCGCTCAGTCATGTCCAATTCTTTGTGACCCCATGGACTGTAGCCTACCAGTCTCCTCCCTCCATGGGATTCTCCAGGCAAGAGTACTGGAGTGGGTTGCCATTTCCTTCTATGGTTTCTGCCATACATCAACCCTAATCAGCCATAGGTAATACATATGTCCTCTCCATTATGAGCCTCCCTTCCACCTCCCACCCCATCCCACCCCTCTAGGTTGTCACAGAGCACCCATTTCAGCTCTCTTGAGTCATACAGCAGATTCCCTGGCCATTTATTTTACATATTGTAGTGTATATGTTTCCATTTAGAGTAGCATGTACATGTTTCCATGTATTTCTCATATTTAAAAAAAGAGGGACTTCCCTGGTGGTCCAGTGGTTAAGAATCTGCCTTCCAATGTAGGAGACACAGGTTCAATCCCTGGTTGGGGAACTAAGATCTCACATGCCACAGGGCAACTAAGCCCACACACTGCAACTAGAGAGAAGCCCGTGCACTGCAACAAAGACCCAGTACAGCTGGAAAAAAAGAAAACAGAAATAAGGAAGCTTATCACAGTCCTAACAACCACTCAGAAAGTCAACTTACCCTCTCCTGTTGCTTTATTATGCAGCTATCCTGCTTTATGTATCTATTGTTTCTAGGCATCATGGAAGGTACCAAAGATACAGGAATAGTTAAGTATGATTCCTGTCCTCAAGGAGCTTATAGTCTAGCAGGGAAATTGATTAATAGACAAATAGTTATAACATGGTACCGTAGGGAAAACAGTGATGAAAGTGTTTACAGCGTTTGGTGGGCTCACAAATGATTAAAAAGTGACTTGCACTGTGAGACTGCTGTTCAGCCCTCCGTGCCTCTCCTCTTGTCTTGGTTAGGAAAGAGGCAGCATGGTAGGTGGACAGAGGACAGCATGGGAAACCAGCTCTAGTCTGGCCATTTAGCAAATCCACTTTTCTTGTCTATGAGGCAAAACTTTGTCATTTGCTAAGATCTTTCTCTGCCTCCCACCTATCTTTCCAGTCTCACCTTCTGCTGTTGCCTTCATTAACCTCACATCCTGCCTCTCACCTGAATGATTACTGTCCTCTCCACCTTGCAGACCCTTTAAGCACTTGGTGACTTGAAACACACCATTCTCTTTACCTCTAACCCAGGCTTCTCAACCTCAGGACTGTTGACCTTTGGGGCTGGACAATTTTGGATGGTGGAGGGGGGCGCATTGTGCCATGCCGGTGTTTTGGAGGATGTTTACAGCATCTCTGGTTTCCACTCTTTAGAATCAGTAGCCTCTCTCCAGTCATGATAACCAAAACTGTCTCCAGATACTTTCCCTGGTGGTCCAGTGGCTACAACTCTACACTCCCAATGCAGGGGGCCCAGGTTCAATCCCTGGTCAGGGAACTATATCCCACATGCCACAACTAAGACCCAGGGCAGCCTAATTACTTAACCAATCAATTTTAAAATTAATTGGTTGATTAATTAATATCTCCAGATGTTGCCAAATATCCTCTGGGAGAAATAAATCTTCCAAGGGTGATAACCACTGGGATCCCCAATCATGGAACCTCAGAAAGGTCACTTCAGTGCTGGGCCTGAGCCTTCATCTAGAGAGTAGAAGTAGAAGCAAGCAAATGCCTGTGGCTACAGGGGTCATGGTTCATTCAGGTTTACTGGGCTCCCCCTCACCACCACGCTCTACACTATGCTGTGGGATCAGGGGACATGGGGAGAAGCCCTGTTCCTGCCCCTCAGGATATAGGGGAAGCCTGTACATGTCCAACAATTACCCAGCAACAGGCTGCAGCATGCGAGCCGAATCCTGAGCATCCCTGCCCTGCGGTCCAGCTGGCAATGCCACGCCAGTTCCCTGGACAGCTTATCTCTTAACATTTGGGGTTTGGTACTGCTCACAGGGGCTTCCCAGGTGGCACTTGTGGTAAAGCGATGCAGGAGACAAGAGGTGTGGGTTTGATTCCTGGGTGGGGAAGATCCCCTGGAGGAGGGCATGACAACACACTCCAGTATTCTTGCCTGGAGAGTCCCAGGGACAGAGGAGCCTAGTGGGCTACAGTTGCAAGGAGTCGGACACAACTGAAGCAACTTAGCATGCATGCACACACCACCCACAGGTGGCCATGCTGGCATCTTGCGAGACATCTATGCAGCATCTATGGTGCCAAATCCAAATTTCTAGGACCTCAGAAGTCCTCACATGGTCATCACTCTCCTGGGCTTCTGGGAACTGCTCGGGGCATTGCCGTGAAAGCTGGCCACTGCATCACCCAGGGCTGCTCTGCAAAATGCTCTCTGTGGTGAAGAAGGCAGGCAGGGGACTTGGTGGAGGAAAAAGGACCTCCGCTAAACCATCTCCTCCGTTCTCTTTGGATGACTGTGAAGTTTAAAATAGTCGACTTCTCTGATGCCAAAATCCCCACGCTTTGGAAACATGTCCTGCAGTGTTTGAAGCTAGAGCTGTTTCTAGAGAAGGTCTCTCAAGAGACCGGGATTCACCCTCGTGTTCGCCCACTTGGTGTGGGAGGCAAGGCCCACCTGGTCCTGCAGCCCTGTGTCCCTGAGTCCCTGCTGGGAGGCATTGCACTTGTTATCCAGTCGCTCTGTCGTGTCCAGCTCTTTCGCAACCCCATGGACTATAGCCTGCCAGGCTCCTCTGTCCCTGGGATTTCTCAGGCAAGAATATTGGAGTGGGTTGCCATATTTCCTTCTTTAGGGGATCTTCCCTACCCAGGGATCAAACCCCTGTCTCCTGGGTTGGCTGGTGAATTCTTTACCACTGAGCCACCAGAGAAGCCCAAGAGGCACTTTTCTGGTACTTGTTCATCATCTTGTTTGACTCACCAACCACCCCAGGAAGTAGGTAGCTGTATCTTTATTCTGCTATGGGGAAATTGAGGTTTTGAGAGGTTTCATCACTGGCTAAAGATGGTCAGAACAAGGACCTGAAATCCAGGTCTCTGCCTCCCTCCATGCTCACTGCCCAGCTCCTCAGGAAGCTCTGTCTGAAACACTCCTTTCCTGACCCATGCTCTTCACTCCTGCCTATGCGGATGTGCAGGGAGCATAGGACATGGGAGGGAATCCCCTGCAGAAGAGGCTGAGCTGGTTTCCTGAGGCCAGGCCCCAGCAGAGCAGCAGATACTCAGGAAGCCCCCAAGGTGAAGGGCACCCCACAAGGACTGAGCCAGCCCTGACTGGAGAAGATGCCCAGACTCCCACCATGCTGCCTCCAGAGCCTGGACCCGCCCCCTCAGAGCCTGGTCCATCCCCCTTGGGGCCTGGCCCCACCCCCTTCAGAGCCTGGCCCCTCCCTGTCGGGAAAGGGCTGTGGCCCCCCAGGCTCAGCACCCCTCCACCACTCCCCAGCCACAGGAGTCAGGAGCCTCCAGGCAGCCTCTTTCTTCAAATTCTTTCAGTAAAAGAGCAGAAACATGGCCAGTGTGATGTGAGGAGCCCCAGACTTGGCTTGAGAAGAAGCGAATTCAAATCCCAGCTTATTCCCTCATCTACAAACTGCAAATAATATCATTTCTCCCTCTACGATCTGTGTTAATTTAAAAATAAAATTTAACTCTTGATATATTCAATATCTTATAATAACCTACAATGGAAAATAATCTTTAAAAAAAGAAAATATGTATATATACACACACATACATATGGGTGTGTGTGTATATATATATGTATATATAGATAGATTGTATGTGTGTGTATATGTGTGTGTTTGCTCAGTCGGGTCTGACTCTTCAAAACCCCATGGACTGTAACCCACCAGGCTACTCTGTCCATGGGATTTCCCAGGCAAGAATACTGGAGCAAGTGGCCATTTCCTTCTCCAAGGGATCCTCCTGACGCAGGGATCAAACATGTGTCTCCTGCGTTGCAGGCAGATTCTTGATTACGGTGCCACCTGGGAAGCCATATGTGTGTGTATGTATATATACACAACTAAATCACATTGCTCTATGCCAGAAATGAACACAAAATGTAGATCAACTGTATTTCAATTTTTAAAAAAATAGAAGAGAGGGGGAACCATCGCCAAGACCAATACCAGAAAAAAAAAAAAAATCACATACATAAGGTATTTTCCAGCACCTGGTCCATGAAAGGCAGTTTTTACTGGGAAATGTTTCCTGAGCACTTACTATGCACCAGGCCTAAGAACAGACAGGCCCTGAGGTCCTGAGGAAAGAGACAGGCTCTGGCGTCCTCAGTGGTCTGGAGAGCCAGGCAGGCAGGGCATGACTGGGCTGCGCAGACTTGCTTAGCTGATTGGGAAGCCAGGGAGGAGGAGCATGGTGGTCTCAGGCACTGGCCCAGGACTCATATTTATCTCCCAGGGAATCAAGATGGCCCACTTGGTCATGGAGCCCCCACTACCTACCTTGTCCACACAAAGCTGGCTTTATTGGAAGTGTCCACGCTGCTGGGGAAGATCTGTAACTTGGTGCTTAACACAGTGGGACCAGGGAGAATTCCATTTTGCTGTCGGGAACCCACTTCCAACGCATCCATCTGAATTTTTAAATCGATGGACTCCTTAAGTGAGCGCATCTGGCAAACAGCTCCTTCTGCCTGCCTCCCACGGCTTGCATATTCTTTGACAGAACAGGGAGGTGAACGTAGTGATTTCTAAGAATGAGGAGATGCTCTTCTACCTAGGGAGGTGGGTATCCATTGTTTACCCCAACTGCTTAGAGACAATCAAGCCTAGTGGACAACTGGTTATCAATAGCATAATGGGGAAACTCCATTATGATTTTATTAAGATAAACCACATTTGGGAGTCCTGGGGTGCAGCGGGGGTCCATTCTGGGCTGCTGTCAGGTGGGGCAGCTCATAGACAGCATCCAGGACTTGTTCAGAACAGCCAGGAGCGGGAGGGCAACTTAACACGTTGTTGTTGTTATTCAGTCACTCAATCGTGTCCAACTCTGCGACTCCAAGGACTGCAGCACGCCAGGCTCCCCTGTCCATCACTCTATCCCAGAGTTTGCTCAAACTCACGTCCACTGAGGCTATGATGCCATCTAGCCATCTCGTCCTCTGTCGTCCGCTTCTCCTCCTGCTCTCCATCTTTCCCAGCATCAGGGTCTTTTCCAGTGAGTCAGTTCTTCACATCAGGTGGCCAAGGTATTGGAGCTTCAGGGTCAGTCCTTTCAGTGAATATTAGGGAGCTTTAGAAAGAGGAGTGGGAGGCTGGGCTACAGCAGGAGCCAGCTGTCAGCTTGGTTTCCACCAAGAGTGCAGATCCAATTGGCTCGGAAGATGGGTCAGCATCTCCGAGAGAGCCCTGCCCTGGAGGAACCAACCCAGCCCAAGGGCTGGGCTGTCCAAAGGAGAATTTTTCCAACTGGAGCTGAAAGCACTTGACAGGAGCCCCATTCTGTCTCCACCCTGAGGGGGGGGGGGGTCACAGGTCATGCAGATGCAGGGTGGGGGTGAAGGACGCAGCCCACACCACTGTCTGCCCCTCTGTTTACATGCTGCACACACACATGCTGCATTAGGCTTGGGTGAGGGCGCAGATGGTGTCTCAGGTACCAGTAGCCCAGAGACCTGATGACCAAAGCAAAATTCCATAACTGAAGCCAAACCAGGCCACTTCCCCGTCTACCTGTGTGTCTGAGGGCACAGCCGTCTCAAGACCATGGACGCCCCAGCCTGCTGCCTAGCACCCGGTGCCCATCCTCTGGGTTCCAGCGGGAGATGATGCAGGTGGCCACTGGCGTGGATTCCAATTTCTGTCTCCCTCCTCCTGCACACAAAGTTGCTCTTCCTGGGGCCTGTTTCCCTGCTGGGTTAGGGCCCTTGTCCCTAACCTCCATCTCTACTCCCTACCCCTTCTTCATGAATTTAATGACCTGACGATTCCATGCCAGAGCCAGTACATGAGTCCCTAGCAGAGTGTGGGCCACAAAGCCATTGGCTACAAGGGGCTTCCCTCCCGTTTGCCTCCCTCTTTCCTTCCAGGCTTCAGTGTTCACTCTGTTACCTCTGGGACCCCCATCATTTCTTCCAACCTGTCACAGGACCAACACCCTTGTCCCAACCTTGTACCTATCTGCCAAAGTATCTGGGGGCAGTGTGTATGTATGTGTGCATGTTTGCTCAGTCACACAGTTGTGTCTCACTCTTTTGTGAGTCCACGTGACCCCATGGACTGTAGCCCACCAGGCTATTCTTCCATGGGATTCTCCAGGCAAGAATACTGGAGTAGGTTGCCATGCCCTCCTCCAGGGGATCCTCCTAACCCAGGGATGAAACCTGTATCTCTTGCATCTCCTGCATTGGTAGGTGGGTTCTTTAGCACTCATGCCACCTGGGAAGCCCATCTGCAGCAGGTCAAGAGTAAAGAGGGGACCAGTCTGTGCCCTGCCTCTCAGGGATCTGGAAAGTCTCTGTAAGTATCCAAATAATTGAGACTCAGAGAAGGTCTTTCTGCTTTCCTTCAATCACTCGTTCAGTACTTACTGTCTTCCGGGTTCAGTGTCGGGGACGGCGACATGAGAGATGAATAAGGCATGTGGGTCCCAGGCTCCAAGGAGCTCACAGGAAACACACATACAGCTTGACGCTCTTCCTAGGGCAGAAGCTAGTGCTCTCAGGACAAGAAGGACCGTGGGTTGGCTCCATTACTCATATCTCTGCAATGACCTAGGTTCTCTGCAGGGTTGGTTCTCAGACCTTCTCAGACCTCAGTGGATCTTGAATTAGAGTTCCCCAGAGAAACAGAACCAACAGAATGTGTGTGTGTATATGTATATATATACACATATATGTGTGTGTTATATGTATATTTATATGTGTGTGTGTGTGTGTACATATATATATAGAGAGAGAGAGAGAGAGATTGATTTTAAGGAATTGCTCACTCAATTGTGGGGCTGACAAGTCTAAAGCCTGCAGGGTAGGCCAGCTGGTCGGACACCCAGAGCGGAGCTGCAGTCTGAGTCTGAAGGCCATCTGCCGCCAGGATGCCCTTTCACTCAGGGGAGATCAGTGTTCGCTCTGTTCAGGCCTTCAGGGGATTAGATGAAGCCCACGCACAAGTGGAGCCCATTGAAGGACAATGGACTTTACTCCAAGTCCATTGATTTCAATGCAAAATCCAAAAAGCACCTTCAGAGAAACAACCAGAATATGTTTAACTGCATATGTGGGCACGGGCATCAGTTGGCACATGAAATTAACCATCACTGTCCTTTAAAATCAAGCGATTGAACTGCAGTGAGTTGGAAGATTCCTTCATTTCTAGCATTTTAGGAGACTAGCAGTTCTGGTAAACGAGACACAGACTGTCCTTTCCCTGTTGGAAGTTTTTAGAGAACCAAAGCTATTCTTAGCGGTTTGCACAAGATCAATGATGCCGTCAAATGATGCCACAGTGTGCCCCCCTCCCCAGCTTACTGCCAATCATGAAACCTCAGGACATGACTTAGCTCAGTGGCCTGGTTCTAATGTTCATGGGAACCACCTGGGGACCTTTCAAGAGAGCAGTTTCCCAGCCCATCTGTGAAGACTTGGATGTGTTAAATGTGGCCTGGACGTTGGGGGCCTGGGTCCTAAAGCCTACGCAGTGAGAAAGTACCTACTTGGGACCTGGGAATAAACACCCCTAGGACAGGAGGCTGAAAACACCATGACTGCATCTCCAGGAGGCCGCGTGATTAAGGAGCCCCCAGGTCACTTCATCTGGGGTGATCTGTGGACACTCTGAAAAATGTGGGCCTGGTCTCTCCAGAGGATCTTATGCTAAAGCAGTGAGGATGGGGTGGGGCAATGTGTGCAAAGGATGAGGTCGGTGCCCTTGGAAACATCAGCTAGCATCTTGCCATCCCTTTGCTTCTTCCTGCCGTCCTGCTGTTCACCCGGCCCTCCCACCCTAAAGCTAAAGCTTCCTCCTCCCACACCTCTTCAAATTCTTCCTTACTCTTCCTGAAATTCCAAATTCCAAACCATCCCTGATGGCTGGGGTGCCAAAGTTGGTGTCTAACCTGTACATGCACTCTCTGTTACTCTCCATTCCAAAAACCATCTTAGTAGCCTTGAGTTTGAGGGTCTGCTCCTCCAAAAAAATGATATGAGGGAGGAATTCAGCATCCTTCCTGAACCCTGTATGCCAAATCCTACTTCTGTGTTTCATTTCTAATTTGTAGCACCTCTTTCCTCCCAAATAATAGTTGGGGACTTCATCAGACCTCCCCCGGGTGGTTTGGAGTCTAGAATAGATATGACTTTCCATCAGTGAGAGATGTGCTGGGTCTGTCTGCCTACAGAACCTGCCAGCTGGATCCACCCTGCTTTCCAGGCAGGTGGAGAGATAGTGGATCCCTGAGTGTGTCCCCCAGTCACCACCCTAAGACAGGAAGCATTGGAGAAGAAGGGGTTTATGGAGTCAGGACTATGTCTGAGAATATTAGGATCTAATTAGCAAGATGATGCCGTTTTCTCTTGATGAATCCTAAGACTGGAATTGTGGGGTGTTGGAGAAGATTCTTGAAAGTCCCTTGGACTGCAAGGAGATCAAACCAGTCAATCCTAAAGGAAATCAACCCTGAATATTTATTGGAGGGACTGATGCTGAAGTCCCAATACTTTGGCCACCTGATGGGAAGAGTCAACTCACTTGAAAAGCCCCTGACACTGGGAAAGATTGAAGGCAAAAGGAGAAGGAGGTGGCAGAGAATGAGAAGGTTAGATAGCATCACTGACTCAGTGGACAGGAATCTGATCAAACTCCAGGAGCTAGTGAAGGACAGAGGAGCCTGGCATGTCTGCAGTCCATGGGGTCATAAAGAGTCAGACAGGATTTAGTGACTAAACAACAGCAGGCTGAACTAGCTTACACCAAGCTGAAGGAGGGCCTGAGGTAAGGGAGCAGTGAGGTAACAGGAGTGAGAGCAGAGCAGCTCCCATAAGACTTGGTCTGTATCACTTGGTAGCAGACATTGGTTTGCTGGTCCATCTTCCAATGGTGCCACTTGTCAACTCCCGTGCTTGTCTGGGGGGAGACATGGAGCCCAGGGAAGGGCTTTAGGAAGAAGCCAAAGTGAGTCTTCCTCAAAGGCTGTCTTGAGGAAGAGTTCTGGGGAAGGGGCATGAAATTAGGGGTAGCCTCTCTTGTTGGGCATGAGTGGGTGGAAATCATCTCCTTCAAAGCCTGTGCATCACCAGCTGCCCCCAAAGTCACTTGCAACAAGAAGCATATGTTTTGCCTTCTGTTTTAGAACCATCAAGGCACTTTTTAAAAGATTTTGTTAATAGCCATTTGCAGATTATTATCTATTCAGAATCCCCTGGCACAAATGAATCACACACCAAACATCATGTCTGAGCTCTCGCAACCCACTCACTGACCCCAACGCTGCTGGGACTGGAGGGACAGGAAGAGAAAGGGGCTGAGTGGCAGGGAAGGGTCAGAAGTCTTGGGAGAAAACCAGAAGGCTCCGTTGGGTGTCTGTAGGTCGGAGGCAGGTGAATCAATTTATGATCTCTCTGGGATATGTTTAAGGCAACAGAAGAGAAAGAAGACAAATGGGTGGGTTCTGCTCACAATCAGAGCAAGAGAGGAGGGCGGGCCCTGACCAGCGTGCATCAGACAGGCTCCACCCCACACCCAGCTCCCAGGTGCTGGCTCCATCATTGTTCCAAGGAGTGTGCGTCAGTTGCTTCAGTCGTGTACAACTCCTAGCGACCCCATAGACTGTAGGCCACCAGGCTTCTCTGTCCAAGGAATTCCTCAGGCAAGAATACTGGAGTAGGTCGCCATGCCCTCCTGCAGGGGATCGACCCAGGGATTGAACCCACATCACTTTGCATCTCCCGCATTCGCAGGCAGATTCTTTACCAGTGGCCAAGCTAGTGCCACTTGGGAAACCCAGGGTGAGCTGCAGCCATCCCACCTCTGAGGCCTGAAATGTGGGAAGAAAAAAAAGTTGGACCTGTCTGCAGAGTCTAACCAGGAGGTTTTATTTACTTAAGTATTTATCTGTCTTATTTTTGACTGTGGGAGTCTTCATTGCTGCACGGGCTTTCTCTAGTTGCAGTGAGTGGGGGCTGTTCTCCGTTGTGGTGCACAGGCTCAGTAGTTGTGACACATGGGCTTAGATGCCCCGTCGCATGTGGTATCTTCCCAGACCAGAGATCAAACCCAGTCCTCTGCATTGGCAGGTGGATTCTTAACCACTAGGCCACTAGGAAAGTCCTACCCAGCGGTTTTTAATGGTATCTGCAAATTCTCCCATAGAGGGATATAAGAAAAAGTCAATAACTGGTACCCACAGTAGATACTTAGGGAGTTTGGGATGAACATGGACACACTGCTATATTTAAAATGGATAAGCAGCGAGGACCTACTGCATAGCACAGGGAACTGCTCAATGTTATGTGGCAGCCTGGATGAGAGGGGAGTTTGGAGAAGAATGGATACATGTGTATGTATGGCTGAGTACCTTTGCTGTTCACCTGAACCTCTCACAACACTGGTAACTGACTATGTTGTTGAGTTGCTAAGTTGTGTCCAACTCTTTGTGACCCCATGAACTGCAGCACACCAGGCTTCCCTGTCCTTCACCATCTACCAGAGTTTGCTCAAACTCTTGTCCCTTGAGTCAGTGATGCCATCCAATCATCTGATCCTCTGTTGCTCCTTTCCCCTCCTGCCTCAGTCTTTCTCAGCATCAGGGTCTTTTGCAGTGAGTTGGCTCTTCACATCAGATGGCCAAAGTACTGGAGCTTCAGCTTCAGCCTCAGTCCTTCCACTGAATACTCATAGTTGATTTCCTTTAGGATTGACTGGTTTGATCTCCTTGCAGTTCCAGGGACTCTCAAGAGTCTTCTCCAGCACCATAATTTGAAAGCATCAATTCTTAAGTGGATCAAACAACAATAAAAAAGCAAAAACAAGACATCATATCCACAGAGTCCTAGCTATATGTCCCACATTCTGTCAAGTCAACCTGACTCGTTCTGAATTGTTAGTTGTAACCTCACTTTATAAATGAGGAACCAAGGTTGAAGGAAGTTAAGCCAGTAGCCTAAGATCACACAGTTCATCAGTTTTGAAACCCATGTCTTCTGATTCCAGAACCCCAGCTAGGAACTCGTATTCTGCCTCTTCCCTGTGAGCCATCCATCCTGTGTGAGCTCACCAGAGACAAATTTCTAGTTCCTTGTCCTTCACAGGACAAGGATCAAGCAGGATATTCTGGAAACATTTAATTAAGAGTTGCTAAATGAAAGAAGGAAGGAACTGGGGGACTGAGGAGTCTATCCTTGCATTTCAATGTGAATGGAAATATGCAAAGTACTTGAATATCATATGCAAGTCAACATCTATCATTTTCATCAGCTGCCTGAACTGGCATCACACTGGAGAGAGGAGAAGGTCACATGGATTTCACTGGGGTGGGCTCCCCATCTTTCTTTTTTTATTGGGGAATAGTTGCAATTCATGGGGTCACAAAGAGTCAGACATGACTGAGCGACTGAACTGAACTGATTGTTGCTTTGGGCTCCCCTCTTGATGTCAGTATCTTTCAGGCATGACTCATGTTGACTTGAGCAGATATTGTAGGATTTGTGACTCTGGCCTCTCTTGATCATCTATCAAAATTCTATCCATCCTTTAAAAGTTCCTTCCACGGAGCCTACCCTGACTGCTGGCCCTTGTCAAATCTATTAAGCTCCTGCTATGTTCTGGGTCCTTTGCTAGGGGATACACATGTAAGCAGGTAATGGCAATGTATTAGATTTCGTGCAATATTAGAGGTGTGTATGAAGCATAGCAGTAAGAAAAGGGAGTGATTGGCAGGAGATAGGGCTGGCCGGAAGGTCAAATGAAGGCTTCACAAAGGAAACAATACCTGAATGAGATCTTAAAGTCTCAACTGACAGATAAACAAGACAAAATGCAATCCCAGAAGATAGACTGTACAGAGCAATGGCCATGTCCCACTGAAGAGTGTGTTTTGGAAGCTACGAGTACTAATTATTTTTAAAGATTTTGAACCATGAATCAGATTTTGTTATTTCCTTGCTTAAAATGCCTTGCTGGTTCCCACACACAGAGAAAGCATGCCATGACCTGCTTAAACTCTGGTCTCCACCTTCTGTTCAGACTCATGCTGGGTCCCCTTGCCTCCGGCTTCATCAAGCTCCAGCCACAGCAGCCTTCCTTCTGTTTCTGGTGAATAACCAGCTCATTCATGCCTCAGGACCTTTGCACTTGCTATTCCATTGTCTGGGATTCTCTTTTCTTAGCACCACACCCCCTCCCCCATTTCAGAGAAAGAATGTTCATATTCAAGTCTCAGCTCAAATGTCACACCAATCCCCCGAGAGTCCCACTCTGCCCACCCTGTTCATCGTACTCTTCCAACCAACCTCCAGTCATTCGTTACCCTATTTTCCTTCCTCCTGTGTACTTCTCACTGTTTGAATCTATCTTATTTATTTGTTTGTTTGACTGTAAGTCTTGTGGCATGTGGGATCTCTTAATTATGGCATGCAGGATCTAGTTCCCTGACAAGGGGTCAAACCTGGGCCCCTTGCACTGGGAGCCTGGAGTCTTAACCACTGGACCACCAGGGAAGTTCCCTGAACCTATCTTATTTCCTTGGTTTCTATTGTTGGTCTCTTCTACACACACCAAACCATAAGTTTGTAAGATCCTCAGCGTGCTGACCAACTCACATGCATCCCAGACATGCGTACACACAGTGCTTATACCTAATAGGCCCTCAGTACTTGTGGAATAAGTGATGGGTGTATGGATTAATAGATGGGTGGATAGATGAACGGATGGATAGATGAATGAATAGATTGCTGGATGGATGGATGGATAGATGGATAGATGGATGGATGGATGGATAGATGGATGGATGGATGGATGGATAGATGGATGGATGGATGGATGGATAGATGGATACATGGATGATGGATGGATGAATGGATACATGGATGGATGAATGGATGGATGGATAGATGAATAGATGGATGGATGGATGAATAGATAGATGGGTGGATGAATAGATGGCTGGGATGGATGGATGGGTAGACAGATACATGGATGAATAGATTGCTGGATGGATGGATGGATGACTAGAGGGATATGTGGATGGATGGATGGATAGATGAATGGATGGATAGGTGGATGAATAGCTGGATGGATGGATGGATGGATGGATGAGTAAATGACTGGATGGAATAAATAAATGAATGAATGATAGTTGCTGGACAAGGCTGATATGAGGAACTGTAAGGAGGAGAGACTTAGGGAGCCGACCCCACTGGGAATTGGATGTCAGGCAGATCATCTATCCTGTATCTGATGAGGACACTAGGAAATGAACATTCTCACCAGGCAACTCAGCATTTGATTATCCCTTGCTCTACATAGCCTTTTGAGAGTTTCTCATGCCTGAACCTTATCTCACCAAATGCCAACCACATTTCATGAACCAGTGTTTTCAGAGAACCTGACATAGTCCTTCTTTTGCTGAGTTTTCATGGGCAAGTTTCTCCTCATAAATTCTTCTAGCACTGGGTTGAACATAGAGCAGGTTCTCAGTAAGTATCTGTTGACTGACTGAATGTCTGAGGGGGTAGAAAGAAGGGAAGAGTAAAAAGAAGGGAATTGGCATATCCAGCACAATGGTGTCTGGGCACCCGGCTAGGGCTTTAGGTATTCAGTCCCCACAGTTACCTTACACAGTGTGTTATTAGCCCCCTTCATGGTCAAACTTGGGCCTAAAGAGGATGGACAGTGGGTAGCAGGGCCAGGACTCAGGACTCGTTCCGCTGATCCATGCTGCCCTGCACTCTGTCCACAGTCCTGGCCTGCTTGCTGGATCTGTCCCAGAAGCAGACTCAGTGGCCACAATTAAGGCAAGAGTTCAGCGCCCCTGCCCCTAGGTCTCTGGAGCCTAATCACTAAGGATGTGAGCTCTGCCTCTTGCCTTGAGGGTGCCACCAGCCCCCTCCCAGCATTTTCAGATTTGGCAGGAAATGCCCTCAGCCTTTCTATGAGGCCCTTTGCCCTTGGGGCTGGGTGCCTGGTATAAAACACATAGAGAGGATGACTGATCCCTAGGCTTGCTGTCTCTTCCAGTGTCCTAATATTACTGCAATTCCCTTCATCACCCCATTTGAGCCTGTGTCGTATCTGCTCAGTCATGTCCAACTCTTTGCAACCCCATGAGCGGTAGCCCACCAGGCTCCTATGTCCATGGAATTCTCTAGACAAGAATACTGGGGTGAGTAGCCATTCCTTTCTGCAGGGATCTCCCCCACCCAGGGACTGAACTCCAGTCTCCTGCACCACAGGCAAATTCTTTACCCTCTGAGCCACAAGGGAAGCCTCTCTGGAAAACCCAGCACTTGCACCTCTAGCTTGCTCCTGAACATCCATGCTCAGCAGGAGCTCTTGGTGTCTTGTAGGTCTCTGTTGTGCTAACCCAGCCTGTACATCTCATGTTGAGAGTTCCCCTTCCCAACAGAGCAGCCACCCCCTCAACCCCCTTCTCTGTGCCTGGACCAGTCCCTGACGGCCAGACAGAATTAGTGATTTGACTCGGCTCTCTGTGCCTCAGTTTGCCCATAGGCCAGATGGAGCCATCTCTTTCTCTCACCTCCACAGGGGAGTCCTAGGGACCATTTACTGTAAGCAAATCACTGTAATCATCATAATTATCAACAGCACTATAATCTCCCATCAGAAAAAATGATCATTTTCTGCAATACCCCTTCTCCTCTGCCCAAGGCGGAAAGTTAATTCTGTAAGTGCCTGTCGAGATTACAAGATCAGATCAGATCAGATCAGTCGCTCAGTCGTGTCCGACTCTTTGCGAGCCCATGAATCGCAGCACGCCAGGCCTCCCTGTCCATCACCAACTTCCGGAGGTCACTGAGACTCACATCCATCGAGTCAGTGATGCCATCCAGCCAATCTCATCCTCTGTCGTCCCCTTCTCCTCCTGCCCCCAATCCCTCCCAGCATCAGAGTCTTCTCCAATGAGTCAACTCTTCGCATGAGGTGGCCAAAATACTGGAGTTTCAGCTTTAGCATCATTCCTTCCAAAGAAATCTCAGGGCTGATCTCCTTCAGAATGGACTGGTTGGATCTCCTTGCAGACCAAGGGACTCTCAAGAGTCTTCTCCAACACCACAGTTCAAAAGCATCAATTCTTCGGCGCTCAGCCTTCTTCACAGTCCAGCTCTCACATCCATACATGACCACAGGAAAGACCATAGCCTTGACTAGGCGAACCTTTGTTGGTAAAGTAATGTCTCTGGCTTTTTAATATGGTATCTAGGTTGGTCATAACTTTCCTTCCAAGGAGTAAGCGTCTTTTAATTTCATGGCTGCAGTCACCATCTGCAGTGATTTTGGAGCCCAGAAAAATAAAGTCTTGCTTTATTTTGGAGCCCAGAAAAATAAAGTTTGCTGGGGCTTTTGAGATTACAAAAGCCCCAGCAAAGAGCATCCTTGAATAGGCCCCATTTGGGGAAACGATCCTGAGATAACACTGCTGGTTCCTCCGTGAGACCCAGTGATTCCCTAAAACCCAAGTGATGCCATGTTCTTCCTGGAAAATGTGTCATTAGGCAGGGATATATGGTTTCCTGCTTATTTTTCTTTTTTATTTTCTTTCTTTTTTTTGGCCACTCCATGAGACATGTGGGATCTTAGTTCCCTGACCAGGGATTGAACCTGCGCCCCTTGCAGTGGAATCACAGAGTCTTAACCACCAGACTGGCAGGGAAGTCCCTTGTTTATCTTTTTAATAGAATAAAAGAAAATGAAAGAAAAATAATGTCACGTGTTAAAAGGAGGAAAGAGAAAGAAAGCAAAATAGCACAAGATTTCCACCCTGCCCCCTCTCTCCCGTTTTTTTCCCTCTCTATGTAGGAGTGAGTGCTCTAATTCTGCAATGCTGTCATTGCTGTAATGGGTTTGGCAGGCCCATATTACAGCACCGAGGCTGTCAGGAGCCGATGACATGCTGTCTGTTACGGGCTCCTACTGTTCTCAGCCAACCGAGGGCCAGGAAGACAGGAGAGGAGGTGGGGAGGGAGGAGGCTCCACTTGGGTTAGGCATCCTTGGAGATGATCATTTTAACCCACTCACAACATTACGAATAAAATGACATTAGAGAACACCCCTGGAGGGCTGGTGAACATAAAGGGTTATGGGGATTGGAAATAAACAGCAGAACGAGGAGGTGAGTTTACTCCACCCAGAGCATCTTTCCAGTGTGACCAAGCTCACGTTGTTGGCAATGGCTTCCATAGCACTGAGTGGAAACTACAGAGCGCTGGATTATGGGGCTTGGCCAGAAGGGGAAGCGGGGTGCTTCCTTATCCAGGTAGCAATTAAAGAAAAAAAAAAAAAAAAACTTTTCACTGGGAAAAAAATCGGTGAGCTTAAACCTAGTGGGAATCTAGCACTAATCACTTCCTCACCTCTCAGCCTGGTGGCAGGACTGGGAACAATTAATCACCCTGAGGAGTGAGGTGGGTCCGACTCTCCTGCTGAGGTCAACTGCATTGCTATGATGCTGCTTCTAAACTGCCTGGGTCCCTTTGCCTGATCTTTGACCTCACTAAAGGGAAACAGTGAAGAGAATAATAGTAGTGCCCTCTTCCCCTAAGGAAAAGGGCTTTCTTTGATTAAAAAAAAAGAACTTCCCCTAAAAAAAGGCTTTCCCCTAAGTCCTATGGAAAAGGGCTTTCTTTGATAAAAAAAAATAATAATAACTGTAGAAGTAAATAATGGTGAGCCGGCAAGTGTCAGTAAGAACATTGTTTATTCCACAGCCAAATTCTGGAGCCACAACCTTGCCTGAAGACAACTGAAATGAGGGAACCCACTGCCATGTGCCCCTTGGGGGCCACAGAACAGGTGCCGCAGTGGATTGCCAGCTGTGAGATGCTCCTGGTCCTTGGGAGGATGTAGACATGATGGTCCAGGCTATTCCTTTGCTCTGAGCTCTCTGCCACTGGGACCTGGCCTGGAAAGGAGAAATACTGGGATGAGCGTAGAAAAGGAACACAGGGGCTTAACTCTGTGGGGTTTTAGTAAGTAGGTGACTGCGTAGAAGGACTTGGCCATTGGATCAAGACTCTCCGTGTTTCAGCCCTAGAAGTTTGTTCCGTTATTGTGGTCTCCAGGTGGGGAAACTGATACCTTAACAGGAACTAGAGTCTGCAGAACCATGGATTGCAGTTGGCCCAGGGTGTTTGATGACCATCAGGGGCTTCTGAGTTACCAATCTGTGGTCACCAAAGCTCGGGAAACTCTAAGTACTTTCTGTCACGCTCTGATCTTCCATGAAAGGCTTCCTTCTTCCATCTCCAGGCTGTCATGATTGCCCCTTTGTGCAGCCTCTAAGCTGATACTTCTTACTTTTTCACCTGTATACTATTGATGACACCTCAAGAATTCTTCAAACTGTAGCAAGGAACCCTTGCACTTGACAAACAGAGCTGAGGTGTTGGCAGAAGTGACACTTGGATGGTTCAATGAAGATGATCCAGAGTGTGGGGCTCTTGGCTAAGACCCAGTAGTAAGGGGACCTGCCCCTTTGGGTCCTAAAGTCAGACCTTGGAATAGCCATGTTTAAGATCCCCTGGAGGAGTGCATGGCAACCCACTCCAGTATTCTTGCTTGCAGAATCCCATGGACAGAGGAGCCTCGTGGGCTACAGTCCATGGGGTTGCAAAGAGTCGGACATGACTGAAGCAACTTAGTGTGCCCACACACACACACACACATGCACGCACCTACACACGGCGCCCCAGAAACTGACAGCTCAAGCCCCAAGCAGCTGGATATGATGTTCCACTTGGGTGTTAAATAACATGAACCCAGTACTCAGGGCCTCCAGGTCCAGAGTGAAGGAGAGGGTGGTAACCAAGACTACATAAACCGAGACCCATGGAATGAGAGGGGAATTGTTTTGGGGATGGAGGTCCAGTCATCATTGGCTCACAGAGGGTTGACCGGAGCCTCCTGAGGCAGCAGGGTGCCGCAGAGAAGGAGACGGGCATCAGAGATGGATGTGAGGAGGGAAGGTCCTCTGCACCCCTGGAAAACGTGCCTCTACGGAGAGCAAAGCGGGAACATCACAGTCCTGAAGCCACAGTGCCGCCTGTTTGTAGGACAGATATCCGTAGCTTGCACAGTGCAGACATCTCCATCAGCACCTAGCTAAGGAAGGTAGTGAGAAGCAGGATGCAGGCAGAACAAATACTTGCTGAGGCTGTCACGCTGCTGCTGTCCGCCTGGTGACCACGATGACCTCCTGTCGGAGGCCTTTCCTGGAGAAACTGAGTTATGTTTCATTTTGCCCCAGGGTATGCGGGTGAGTAGGTTAGATGGGGGGTGGGGGGGCGAGTTAGCATTTTATTCATCCTGATTGGAATCCTTTTTCAAACTCAAATGGCATGCATAATCTTCGTCTTAATTAAAACTTCTGAAATATCACTGGGCATCCATGTAACCCCACCTTTCCTTGCCCTCTACAAAGAAGGAGGATGGGGGAGCTTTGCTGGGGAAAGAGGTGGGGGAGGACAGTGCACAGTTGTAGGGGAAAAGAAAAAGATACCGGAAAAGAGAGGAAAGATTCCGGGGGCAGAAGCCACGAGAGTTGGAAATGTGTGGAAATTAAGTGGGATCGTTAATCAGAGTCTGATGTTTTCAAAGAAGAAAGGGAGGGAGGTGGAGACATGGAATTCACTGGGCAGCTACTGGGGTCCATGGCCCCACGTGTGCGGGGGCTGCTTCCATCATCTTGACCTGACAGGTAAGGAAACTGAGGCTCCAAAGCCTGGAAACTTGTTCAAGGTCATACAGCAAGTAGGAGGGCAGGCAAGATTCAGTCCTGTGCTGGGGGTACCCTGCTCACCTCTCCCCAAGCCTCACCTGTGCTCCAGCCCCTCCTCAGGGGCACACTTCTTGAGTCACTTATTGGGCTGCTCTCACAGATTCCGTGCCTGTGTCCTGCGGCTCCAGAGAGACTAGACCCCTCAAAAGAGGGTCCCCCTCGGCTGTTGCCTTTGCAGTGCTTCTTGCCCTCTGCACTCCCGTGCCCTCTCCTTCCCCTCACCCCACCAAGAGCACCTTTCAGGGCTCAGCAAATGGTGAGAAATGAGCAGAACCATTCTGCCCCACCCTCAGCACAAATGTGGACCTTCCTGAGGTCATTTGCTTTCCGCACCCAGCCACAAGGCTGGTTATGGAGTTGTCACATCACAGAATGCCAAGCTGCAAGGAATTCCAGCCAGCATCCAGCCTAACTCCACTATTTGGCTCCAGAAGGCAAGTGGTTCAAAATCATACAGCTGGTTAGTGACGGAGCCAGAATGGGCTCTCGACCCCAGCCCAGAATTCATTCCTCTCTGCCAGACGATGAGAGGAAGGTGTCTGGGAGTCAGGGCGGGGCTCCTGGGTCCCTGTCCCCCTCCTCCTACCTTGCCACGCTCTCCAACATCAATGCCAAGAGCCCTGAGTATGATTGACGTCTGAGAATGTATCACCAGAACTGTCAGCTACAACCAAAGAAACAGAGGAGGAACTGGGGGCCAAGAGTGGGTTGGAAGGACCTGGTGGAAAAAAGGGCCCCAAATTCTACAGAGATGGTCCCCAGCTCTGACTTAGCTTTTACCTGCAGGGAGTCTGCCTGGCAGGTTGACAAAAGAGAACAAGACAGGAGTTCCCACTCCCGGGTTCCCCATGGAAAGTCTCCACAGCAAAGGTTTCTGTTGAGGGTCACCTAACGAAGACCCAACTTAACAACCACAAGAGCATTCATTTCCCTGTCATCAGGAGCATGACTCTATCTGTGGTTTCCAGTGGCTGCTCCAGCTCCCACTGTCATGCCCCGATTCCAGTCGATGGGAGGGGGAGAGACAGAAGAGAAGCACTTATCTCTTTCTTTTAACCCAGAAATTGTACTCATTCCTTCTGCGTACGTCCGGTTGGCCAGGAATTGATCACATAGCTGCAAGGAAGGATGGGGAATGCGGGCTTATTCTGGGCAGCCTTACTTTCTACTGATATTTAGGGTGTTCTTTAGTAGTAGCTAAAAAAGCAGAGCAGAATATATATTAAAGGACATCTAATTTGGAAAAAGATAAAAGGCTCAGTGGTAAGGAATCTGCCTGCCAATGCAGGAGATGCAAGAGACGAAGGTTCAGTCCCTGGGTCGGGAGGATCCCCTGGAGGAAGTACTGGCAACTCTCTCCAGTATCCTTGCTTGGAAAATCCCATGGACAGAGGAGCCTGGTGGGCTACAGTTCATGGGGTCTCGAAGAGTCGGACACGACTGAGTGACTGAATGTGCACATTGCACAGTGGAAAATAAACAAATGCAAAAAGGACCTCTAGTAATGTGTGTGAGATTATTTCTAACGAAACTTATGCATCTGCTTTGGCCACCCAATGCAACCCAGCTCCCTCAGCTGAGGGAGGGGGTCCTACTGTGAGGCAGCCCCAAATGAATGGCAAGTAAGCCAAGAGGAACAACCAGGAGACCCAGACTAAATTCAATTATGGGAGATTCAGAGCTAGATATCAGAAAATGAGATTGAAAGCAGGGGGCAACCTCCTGGGGAGGCTCCCTAAGAGATTTTATAGGAAAGAAGATAAAACCAAGAAGAAACAGCAGAGATCATAACTCAGCTCCAACCCCCAGGGGCTGAGTGGGGTGCCCACCACTCTACCTCGAATACATGGAGACTACACGGTAATTACATTTTCACAAAATTAGTTAGCGTTAAGGGTAACTACGTCCCAAAGTAATAACAGCATAACCATATAATCTGCTTTGTGAGTTAGGCTTGCATTTGCTTCCTAAATCCTCTTCCCAGTTGCTGATCTTGACACTTCAGGGCATATACAATGCACTGTCAACTGATAACCTCACCTTGAAGGAAGATCAGAGGGTGGGACGGAGGTTGTCCTGTCTGTGGGAGGCAGGAGCAATAGACTCTGGACACTGCCCTCTGCTGGTGACCAGAAGCTAATCGCCATCCCTCCAAGTCTGGATGGGTAAGAAACTCTCCCCAGAGGCCAGTCCACCACAGTCCCCCCGCAGCCAGCCGCAGGCAGAGCTGCCAGTAGCCGTGGCCTGGGCAGAGTGCCTGGGATCTGACAAGCTGACTGCTATCCCTCTTCCTTTATTTAGGCCGTGCATGACCCCGAGCCCCTGTCAACTCCCTTTCTACCCAGAGTTTCCATCTTCTCAGACTGGTCAGGACAGGGATTCCAAGTCCTAGCAGATTCTTTAAAAGGAGGGAGGAAGTTGGAGGAAGTGGACTACCTCCATGCCCATCCCATACGACCCCTATGGTTCAGCATCAAGGAATGTGTAGATGAACTGACCTTCAGTTTCTTACTGCATGTATGGTAAGCAGTATTTGTTGTCCCAGAAGGTGAACATGGACAAGAGAATAGCCACCTTCCTAAGCACCCTAAACCAGAGTGACCACCCTCCTTTAATAGTGTGTGTGTGTGTGTGTGTGTGTGTGTGTGTGTGTGTGTGTGCAGTCAGTCATGTCCGAGTCTTTGCAGCCCCGTGGACTATAGCCTGCCAGGCTTCTCTGTTCATGGAATGCTCCAGGCAAGAATACTGGAGTGGGTTGCCATTTCCTCCTCCAGGGGATCTTCCCGACTGAGGGTCAGACCCACGTCTCTTGTGTCTCCTGCATTGGCAGGCAGATTCTTCACCAACTGCTCCACCTGGGAACCCCACCCTCCTTTAAGTCCTAAAACGCACATGGTACGTTCCAGCTTATAAAACATGTCCACAGCCACAATTTCATTTAATTCTCAAGACAATTCTATCAGTTGGTGATATCATCCCTATTCTATTGCTGAGATGCAGAGGTAGTTTTCCAAAGGTCATGCAGCTGATAAGTGATGGAGCTAAGACTGGAATCGTGATCAATGACGTCAAGTCCTAGACTTGTCCCAGAACATCACAAAGCCTTGGGACTTGCCTGGCGGTCCAGTGCTTAAGAATCCTCCTTCCAAAGCAAGGGACACGGATTCTATCCCTGGTCAGGGAACTAAGATCCCTGACCAAAGGGTAATTAAGCCTGTGTGCTGCAACTAGAGAAGCCCCCGCATGCCACAGTGAAGACCTAATGCAACCCCCTCCCCCCAAAAAATATCCAGTGGCTTCCCAGCTCCTAGCAGACCCTGAATGGAGCACTAGCACAGGTGGGTGTGGTGCTGCATCGTAGTGGGTGTGTCTTGCTCTGTGATTATCCTGTGTGGTCTTGGGTTTGTGGTTGCTCCCTCCAACTATGTTGCAAGTCAGTGAGACCAGGGACAGACTCTTGTGCCCCCTTCGGATCCCTCCAGCATCAAGCTTAAGATGGAACATAAAGAAGGACCTCAAACGTGAATGAAATAGATGTCGATGGTCCGCAGAAATACAAGCTTGTAAGAACACACTAGAAGGACTTCTCTGGGGGTCCAGTGATTAAGACTTCACCTTCCAATGCAGGGGACATGGATTTGATTCCTAGTTGGGGAACTAAGATCCCACATGCCTCCTGGCCAAAAAAAAAAAAACATAAAACAGAAGCAATATTGTAACAAATTCAATAAAGACTTCAAAATTGTTTACATCAAGGAAAAAAGAACACCCTAAACTGAAACTCTGTGAAGGAGCAGCTAAGAGGCACCAGTGAGGGTGGTGCAGACGGGCTGGGCATGGAAGGCTCCCATCCTCTCTGAGAGCTTCCCCTTTCCTCCTGTTGAAATAAACGTATTTGATGGTCTGGAGTTCTCAGTATGGAAGCAGTGAACAGTAAATAGGAGCCATGAGTTGGCAGCCTCCCAAAATTCCCGAGTAGAGACCTATGGGTGACTTCCAGCCAAATAGGAGAGAGGAAAGGAGAATCTCAGATGGAGCAGAAACATGCCTGACACGTCTTAAACACCCAGTAAATATTTGTCATCCAGTGAAGCAGCAACCAGAGTAGAAGTTTCTTGGGAATAAGGCGAACTGTGCTAGATAAAAACCAGTTCCATGGGCAATGTCAGAGGTCCTTCTGTCTGTGTAAGGAGTCCTGGTTTTGTCTGTGTAGAGAGTCCAAAGGCTGGATAGGGTGCCTTTGGACTATCTAGGCTTATGTTTGGGCTTGCTTAGCTGGCATTATGTATTTTCCACTTCTCCTCCATCTTGACCATTTTTCTCTGAAAACACCCCAGCCCATCTTATTCCAGCTGGTCTCAGCGACTCAAAGGACATGAATTTGAGTAAATTCTGGGAGAGAGTGAAGGACAGGGAAGCCTGGCGTGCTGCAGTCCATTGGGTTGCAAAGAGTTGGACATGACTGAGCAACTGAACAACAGCAGCAAATTTCCTTACCCCAAAGAAAACTGGATCTCTTTCAGAGATATCGATAACTGTATTTCAGAAAAGCTTATTTTGTTATTGCCTGAATAGAAAGGGATAAAATATGTTAGATATATTTAAGTCCAATTGTCATAGTCAGGTTTCTTTACGTCATAGACGTGACTTCTCTAACAGTATATTTGTACATAGAGCTAGTGAGCTTTTCCTTCTAGAAAATTCTCTTTATAAGCAAGCCATCCTCCCAGCTAGCACCACAGATGATATGTTGTCTACTAGTGATTGCCAAAGAGTTTTCTTTTATCACTGGCCCCTATCAGTAAAATTTTAGCATATACCTAAAATGTATGCATTTCTACATAAATTATACACAGGTACTCCAGCTTCAACATATTATATGCATTCAACAATATATCTGTAAAATAGGCGATATAGAATTAAGAAATGAAACACTCTTTTCCTGTGCTCCAAAGTATTGGATGATTTCCTGAGGTGCCCCCAACCCACGGTGGAGGCCACTGGCTTACACAAAACAACACCCAATGCCCCCAAAGTTATCATAATCAAGGAAGCATTTTACATTGTTTTCTTGGGTAACTTGTTTTCCAAATCAGTGCTGAAACATCACATTCCAAAAGGTCCTGTTCCATCATGTAAGGGTTAAAAAAAATACCAACATGCCACATTTCATATCGGTCAAAGCGTTTTCTGCCACAGAAGCAGTTTTGAGGGAGAAATTGTCATCTAGCACCACAGTTATGCAAATGTGATAGTTATTTTTGACACTGGTAAATAATAGTTCTGTATGCACAGGCACTGTTTTCTTACCTTATCTTGCAGTCTCAAGTCATAATTTAGATGTTCGTAAGTGATTAGCATTTTGGGGCTATGGTAAGCAATTTGTGCAGTGTTCTCAATCTACCTTCTGACTTGAAAAGGTGATTAGTACTTTGAGGTGGGGAGGAGGGAATACCTAACAAAATGCTTCTCTTATCAAGGTGAATCAAGCCCTCCGATGGATGATTGGTTGATCTACGAATATGAGCCATATCCTGTGTTCACATTAGAACTAACGAACTGCCTTTATTACCAATTTGTCTTTATTACAAAATTGACTTCTCTTCAAATAGTATGAAAATCACTACCCCTCAGAATAGTATTACTACAACTTATTTGGTGGCAGAACAAAAATAGACTGAAAATATGCATGTGATACTGGTAATACAACAAGCACTGTACTGTTATAAAAATCTGAGGAAGACTACAAGACAGCATTGCCAGCCCAAAATAGCTAACTGAGAAAGAGTCCTTTATGCTAATGCTCTTAATTGCCTGGGCAGCTTTATAGAAAAGTCAGTTCCTGGCTAGGACTTTGAGAATCTTAATAGCCAAAACCAGGGGCCCAGTAAAAATAGTCTCACAGCGGGAACCCTGGTTCCTTCCTGCATACTCTGTACTGGATGTCTTTCTGGCTAATTAGTGAATCACAGCCATTATGCAAATGAGCACTTCCTGATTGGCAACAGCTTGTATCTCTCCCCACCACCCATGCAAATGAGGCCAACTGAATGGTTGTTTGTAGTCCAGCACAGAAGAAGAGAATGAGAAAATGTCACAGCCAGTCTCCTTTGGAGATCACATGGTCTGACTTCTCAATTTATAGAGGAGGGGACTGAGCCTTCAGAGATTAGGATCCTTGCCTAAAGCCAAGCTTATTTTCAGGTTTTTAAACTTCTAATAGATGGCACCCCACCCCAGTACTTTTGCCTGGAAAATCCCATGGACAGAGGATCCTGGTAGGCTCCAGTCCATGGGGTCGCTAAGAGTCGGACACGACTGAGCGACTTCACTTTCATTTTTCACTTTCATGCATTGGGGAAGGAAATGGCAACCCACTCCACTGTTCTTGCCTGGAGAATCCCAGGGACGGGGGAGCCTGGTGGGCTTCCTTCTATGGGGTCGCACAGAGTTGGACACGGCTGAAGTGACTTAGCAGTAGCAGCAGACTGTTTCTTGCCTTTAATTTTTATTTCATCTTGGAAACCTTGGGATTCTACACACAGAAACTCGTGAAAACCCTATTATGGCAATGGGAAAACTAAGGTTGATAAAATGAAGTGTCATCAGATCAGGGATTCAAGAGACTTGTCATTTGAGGGACCCTAAAACCAGAGACTCTCTGCCCATCACATGGGAATTGAGCTTTATCCCCTGGCAAAATTCTTGGGTCATCTAAAACCATCATGAAAGGACATTGATGTGACTTTCATGAGTCCTTGAAAGGCTTCCCTACAGTGCTTAGGAAATACTCAAGGTTTCCTAATCCCCTCTACCCCTGGAGTTCAAAGCTGAGGCCAGTGACTTCAGTCATAGCAAATTTGTATTAGGAAAGCTCTACATTTCTGAATTGTTGAGACTGGCTTTATCTTTTTTTTCCTTTTCTTTTCTTTTTCCAGTTCCTTTGTAATCATCTCAAAGCCAAGTGCTCATTTCCACCAGAACTTTAAACATTGTGCCTTTATGTAGCACAGCTTTTAATTTTCCTCCCTAACAGAAGTGATTGTTTATGTTGTAAATGCCACATTAGTCTCCATGAAATGGAGATGGAATTGATTTTCATTTCAGAGATTTCACAGCTTGCCCCAGAACTTTATGCTTGATTGCCAGTGCTCAGAAATGCATGGGCTTCTGAGAGGTTCAGAAATGATGTGTGTAACATGGCATATAAAAATGTGAGAACTGGAGTTGCATTTGTTGGGACGACAGACCCCTCGTGTCTCAGTAGCTTTGTCTGTCCAGGTACTCAAAGAAACCAATGCCTTGAGAAGAGGTAACACCTTCAAGAAACAGACTTTAGTCTCAAGTTAGAGTACCCAGAGTACCACTTCTTTCCCCTCCAGAAAGCTCTGGAAGATTTGTTTATAGATCCCTTAATTCAACTAGCATTTTCTGAGCACCTGCCCAGAGCTGCTTGGGCATCATTGGAGTGAAAGGAGTGGCATGCACCTTTGGAAAGTTATAACCTAATGAGGAGGGAAAACACAGGATGCCACCAGTGTATTTGGGAGGGGCGAGTGGTTGTGCTCCAAACCAAATACAACACATACACCACTCAAAGCAAAGGATGGGGAAAGCTACATAGGCACATGAAGAATGGAGACCAAATGGAGGACAGATGTCAGGTTGATCCAAAGGAAATGTTTTATTTTTGCTTGTCTCCCCTGCTGCCTACAGAGTGGCAGCCCCCTCCTCCTTGGGGAACCCTTTGTATTTAGCTGCTGAAGCCAAGACGACAGATGGCTCCACTCTCTTTCAGAGATGTGAGATAATGCCACTGGCATTTCATGGGCTTGGACCGATTCTACATCTGTTTTGATCTTGGTCATCTGTTGGTCCGGTCATCCAGAAGGTATGCTTTCCAAGGGACCTGCCTTACTTTCCTGGAAGCCTTTTCCTCTTGAAGAACTCTGTTGAAACTGGAGTTTTGAGAAGACAGTTAAGCATTCAACACAGTTAAGATATTCCCTGTCATTCTGTTGACTGTTATATTGGACAGACCACTATAAAGGTCAACATCTTCATATGGAGTGAACAGAATGATGTCTGCATAGTACCCTATATTTTTTCTGTGCAAGATTTTTGGGATTTTTTTTTAAACAAGAAGTTCAAATATTTTCATTGACGTATAATTCACTTACAATATGATACTGGCTTCAGGTATGTAACATAGTGACTCAATGTTCTATATATTATAAAATGATCACTATTGTAAGTCTAGTTACCATCGATCATGATACAAGTCATGACCATGTTTTTGACATATGTATATGTATGGAATATACCTTCAAGCAACTTAGGTTGCTTCTGTATCTTGGCTATTGTAGTTAATGCTGCAGTGAACACTAGGATGCATAAACCTGTTCAAATCAGTGTTTTCATTGCTTCAGATAAGTACCTAGAAGTGGAATTCCTGTATTATATGGTAGTTCTCGTTTTTATATTTTGAGGAACTTACATACCTTTTTTCATACTGGCTGCATCCATTTGCACTTCCATGCACGTGTTCCCTTTTCTCCACATCCTTTCCAAAATGTATTTCTTGTCTTTGTGGTAATAGGCATTCTGACAGATGTGAGATGATATCTCATCCTGGTTTGTATTTGCATTTCCCTGATGATTAGTGACGCTGAACACCTTTTCATGTGCCTCTTGTAGCACCGCACAAATATTAGTATTGCCTGTGCCAGCTCTGTGAAAAATGTCCTCAGTACTTTGACAGGGTTCCATTGAATCTGTAGTTTTCTTTGAGTATTAATAGTACGGACATTTTAATAATGCTAATTTTTCCAGTCTATGATTATGGTATGTCTTTCCATTTATTTGTGTCATGTTCAGTTTTTTCAATTTCTTATCATTTTCAGATATGTCTTTCACTTCCTTGATTAAATTTATTCCTAGATATTTTGTTCTTTTTGATGCAGTCTTAGAGGGGATTGCTTTCCTAATTTCACTTTCTGATGGTTCGTTACCTGCTAAGTTGCATCATCATGTCTGACTCTCTGCTACCCTATGGACTGTTGCCCGCCAGGCCCCTCTGTCCATGGGATTCTCCAAGCGAGAATACTGGAGTGGGCTTCCATGCTCCCCTCCCTGGGATCTTCCCCACCCAGGGATCGAACCTGCGTCTCCTGCACCTTCTGCATTGCGGGCGGATTCTTTACCACTGAGCCACTGGAGAAGCGGCTGATAGTTTGTTACCAGTATATAAAAATGTAAAAAGGTTCTCTATATTGATTTTATACCCTGCCACTTAACTGAATTCACTTATTAGTTCTAATACTTTCTTGGTGGAGTCTTTAGGGTTTTCTATATATAACATCATGTCACCTGTAAATAGTGAGTTTTACTTCTTCCCTTCCAACTTGGATGTCTTTTATTTATTTCTTTTTCTTGTTTGATTGCTGTGGCTGGGACTTCCAATACTGTGTTGAATAAAAGTGGCAAGAGTGGGCATCCTTGCCTTCTTCTTGATCTTAGAAGGAATACTTTCAGCTTTTCACCATTGAATATGTGTTAGCTGTGTGTTTGTCATATGTGGCCTTTATATATGACTTATGTGTCATATATATATGTGTGTGTCATATATGCGTGACATATATATGTGTCATATATGGCTACATTAGCATATAGGGTAAGGTGTGCTTTCTCTATACACATTTTATTGAGATTTCTATCATAAATGGACATTGGATTTTGTTCACAAGCTTTTTATGCATCTGTTGGGATGATCATATGACTTTTATCCTTTGTTTTGTTAATGTGATATATCACATTGACTGACTTTTCAGATATTGAACCATCCTTCATCCCTAGGATAGATCTCATGTGATCATAGTGTATGATCTTTTTAATACATTATTGAATTTGATTTGCTAATGTTTTGATGAAATTTTTTTAATTTTCTATTCATCAAATATGTGTTGTGTGTTAGTTGCTTAGTCGTGTCCACCTGTTTGTGACCCCATGGACTTTAGCCCACCAGGGTCCTCTGTCCATAGGATTCTCCAGGCTACTGGAGTGGATTGCCATTTCCTTCTCCAGGGGATCTTCCTGACCCAGGGGTTGAACCCAGGTCTCTTGCATTCCATGCAGATTCATCAAAGATACTGGCTTGCAGCTATATATATATATATATTTTTTAATTCTGGTTTGGAATCAGGAGAATGCTGACCTCATAGAATGAATTTGAAAGTGTTCCTCCTGGCTCAGTTTTTTGGACTAGTGGAGAAGGACAGGCATTAACTCTTAAATGTTTCGTAGAATTTGCCTGTGAAGTCATTTGGTCCTGAACTTCTGTTTGTTAGAAGTTTTGATTACTGATTCAATTTCATTACTAGTAATCAGTGTTTTCAGTTTTTCTATTTCTTCCTGATTAATCTTTTTTGGGGAGAAAGAAATTTGCCCATTTCTTCTAGGTTGTCCAAATAATTGACATCTAAATGTTTATGGCAGTCTCTCATAATTATATTTCTGTGGTATAGTTGTAACTTCTCCCCATTTTATCTCTGATTTTATTTATTTGGGCCTTCTCTCTTTTTATCTTAATGAATGTGGCTAAATGTTATCAGCTTTGTTTATCTTTTCAAAGAACCAGCTGTTCATTTCATTAATCTTTTGTATTGGTTTTTATTCTCTGTTTCATTTTTTCATCCTGTTCCTTACTATTTTCTTCCTTTTACGAACTTTGAGCTTTGTTCTTCCTTATCCAATTCCTTTAGGTGTAAAGTCTAATTGTTTATTAGAGGTTTTTCTTGTTTTCGCTGTAAACATCCATCTTAGAACTGCTTTTGCTGCATCCCACACACTTTGGAAATTGCATTTCCATTTTCATTCGTCTCAAGATATATTTTCATTTCCTCTTTGATTTCTGCATTGACCTGTTTGATTGGGTTAGTCTCCATGTGTTTATATTTCTTCCAGTTTTCTTCTTGTAATTGATTTATAATTTCTTGCTGTCATGATCAAAAAAAGATGCTTGGTACCATTTCCGTCTTCTTAAATTTATTGAGACTTGTTCTGTGGCCAAACATGTAATCTATGCAGGAGATTGTTCCATGTGCACTTGAAAAGAATATGTATCCTGTAGTTCTGGGATGGAATTTTTTATATATCTATTGAATCTTTTAAGTTTAACATGTCTTTTAAGGCAAATGTTTCCTTATTGATTTTCTGTCTAGATGATCTATCCATTAGTGCAAGTGGGACACTAAAGTCTTCTACTATTATGACATTTCTGTCTATCTCTCCCTTTACGTTTGTTAATATTTGCTTTGTGTGTGTTTAGGTGCTCTTATGTTGGGCGCCTAAATATTAACAAATGTTACACCCTCTTTTTGAATTTATCTTTTATCATTGTGTAATATCCTACTTTATTTTTGTTACAGTCTTTATTTTGAAGTCTGTTTTTTTCTGATACTAGTATTGCTACCCCAGCTTTCTTTTTGCTTGCATTTTCAGGGAATATCTTTTTCCATCCTTTCACTTTCAGTCTGTGTGTGTCTTTAGATCTGAAGTGAGTCACTTGTAGGCAGTATATGGATAGGCCTTAATGTTTTGTTTCGTTTTGTTTTTTCAATCCATTCAGCCACCCTATGTCTTATGATTGGAACATTTAGTCCATTTACATTTAAAGGGATTATTGATAGATATGTACTATTTCCAACTTGTTGATTGTTTTCTAGTTGTTTTCGTAGTTCTCTGTTCCTTTTTTCTTGTCCTGGTTTCTTCTCTTGTGGTTTGATGATTTTCTTCAGTGTTATATGGGAGTGCCTTTCTCTTAATTTTTTGTGTATAATTTGTAGGTTTTGGTTTGTGATCACAATAAGGTTCATATATATGAGTCTATATATCATAGTTTATTTTAAACTGACAGTTGCTTAGGTTTGACTGCATTCTAAAAGCACTACATTTTGACTATTCCCTTCATCTTTGATTTTTCTGTCATATTTTCCATCTTTGTATTTTGTGTAACCCTTAAGTACTTGTTGTGGTTATATTTGGTTTTACTACTTTTGTCTTTAGCCTTCATACTTCATAGCTTTTTAAAGTATGCTCCACTGCCTTCCCTATATACTTGCCTTTACCAGTGAGATTTTTTTTTTCATAAATTTTCTTGTTACTCGTTATGGCCTTTTCTTTTCTGCGTAAAAAAGATCCTTTAACATTTCTTGTAAAGCTGCTTTAGTGATGATGAACTCTTTCACTTTTTGCTTGCCTGGGAACTCTTTATCTCTCCTTCAATTCTGAATGATAACCTTGCCAGGTAGAGAACTCTTGGTTGTAGGTTATTTTTTTTTTCTTTGACACTTTATATATATCATGCCACTTTCTCCTAGCCTGTAAAGTTTCTGCTTAAAAATCAGCTTGTAGTTTTGTGGAAGTTTCTTTGTATGTGACTAGTTGTTTTCTCTTACTGTCTTTAAAATTATCTCTTTAACTTTTACTGTGTTAATTTTGGCTTGTCAGTGTGGTTCTAAGATTCTATTTTTCAGGACTTTCTGGGCTTCCTGAGCCTGATTGTCTGTTTCCTGGTCTATCTTAGGGAGGTTTTCAGCCATTATTTCTTCAAATAAGTTTTCTGCCTCTTTGTCTCTCTCTTGTTTCTACAAAACAGTTCTCTCTCCTGGTCTTGAAGGTATGATCTTGCACTGAATGGCTTTTGCAGGCTGGATGGAGTGGGAGTGGTTGTGAGCCAGGGTGAGGGGTATCCCAGGGCGTGCCATGCCGCATATAATGTACATGGCAGTGTTGGGAGATGCAGTCACTTTGCTGAGGGATATCAGGGGATCTAATTTTGAATGATTATCATCATTGTTATTATAAACCTTTCCACTTAATTATAACTAGCTCCATTGAGTTATAAATATGTACATTTTAATGTTAATAATATGAACGTTATTGGCTAAAGATATAATCAGTGATTAAAACAGAAATCTCTTGATGTCTAAAACCACCACCCTAAATTAATGATAAGAGTATAAAGAGCCCTGGTTGACTGCCAATAGATGAACAAAACTTCTTTACATTAAGATAACAACTGAGTGAGATTTAATATTCCTGAGTGAGGGTACTGGGTCGTCTAAGCGGAGGTAAGAGTCTCTCTCCCTGTCTGTCCATCTGTCTCTTTCTGTCTCTCTCCTCCTCAATGGCAGATGACAAACACACGTGCAAGGTAGGGAAGAGGGGGTGGAAAAAGTGCAAATAAGTGACATGAAGAAGAGTTACTTGGAGCTGTCAGGGGGACACATTTTGACAAGGGGAGAGGGAATTAGTTGGCTGCTGGGGAAAGCTCTGGATCTATAGGAATGGTGGTGGAGAGGGCTGCTTAGGCGCTCAGGGAAGTTTCGGTCAGTATGCTGATGGTTTCCCATTATAGGCCTTTTTCTTCTTTTATGGTGTTTTTTCTCTCCCTCTTTCTCTCTCTCACTTGCTGGTGTTTCTTCTTTAAACGGAGTAGGGGGAAGAGGTAGCTTCATCGACGCCAGTTCTCATTTTGCATCGAAGGGTAGTATTGATTTTCCACCCATGACTGCTGAAAATTAAAATTTCTTCATGAAGCGGGGTTCTATTCTTGTCATGTTCCTTATCTTTTTAAATATGATTACCTGCACTTCAGGGCTTCATGGCTAAAATCGTAATGGACTTCCCTGCCCACCACAGTGCACAGGATCTAGAGAGATTTGCCTGCAGGCCCGTGTTTGTGGCTGTAGGAGGACTGGCAAGGGCCTTGGGCTGGAATAAATGTTTTTCCTCTGGTGAGTTAATGCCCTGTCTTTGGGCCACCGGCTTATTGACTTACTACTAATTTTCCTGTCAGGATAATTCTTCCAATCAAGATTTAAAACAAACTAGGGGGTTACTAAAGTGCTGAGATTAAAGCCTAATGCTTTTTTTTTTTTTTTATTTGATTAAGATACTCTTATCTGGTTTCTTTGGGCCCAATTTAAACTCTGCACAAACCTTCCTTAAAGGGCCAGACTTGTTTGTTTCAAGCAAACACTTTTTTCCCTCTCCTGCTGTGTATTTGCTCACTAGGAAGAAGGAATAGATTACCCCACTGCATCAACTTTCAGGCAGCTGTTCAGGACAATTTTCTTCAATGTCTTGCCGTGGAAAAAGAGACCAGTCATTTCCTAAGTGGTGATTTGGAGTGACCTATATTTTAGGAAACTGTTGGATTCACCATCAGCTCCTGTCTTTCCAACATGTAGACCTAAAGCCTTAATAGAGAACTGCACTTGGGGGAGAGATTATTGAAAGAGGAGAGAGGATTTGGAAAGAACACAGCGTGGTCACCTGATACCACTCAGTGCACAGACTCGCCGTGGCTTTAAAGGCCGTCTTTTAAATTTATCTCTTATCCCCATTCTTTGCTTCTTAAATGATGTTGAGCCCCTTCACCAGTGTCTGAGGAAGATATTATCCTGTTTATAGCCCTTAAGCTGTGACAAACCTAGACAGCATATTTAAAAGCAGAGACATCACTTTGCCGACAAAGGTCCACATAGTCAAAGCTACGGTTTTCCAGTAGTCATGTAGGGATGTGAGAGTTGGTTCATAAAGAATGGTTAGCACTGAAGAATTCATGCTTTTGAACTGTGGTGTTGGAGAAGACCCTTGGGAGTCCCTAGGACTGTAAACAGATCAAACCAGTCAATCCTAAAGGAAATCAACCCTGAATATTCATTGGAAGGACTGATACTGAAGCTGAAGCTCCAATACTTTGGCCACCTGATTCCAACTCGTTGGAAAAGACCCTGCTGCTGGAAAAGATTGAGGGCAGGAGGAGAAGGGGGCAATGGAAGCTGAGATGTTTGGGTGTCATCATCGAGTCAATGGATGCGAGTTTGAGCAGACTCCAGGAGATGATGAAGGACAGGGAAGCCAGACGTGCTGCAGTCCTTGAGGTCGTAAAGAGTCAGACATGACTGAGCAAGTGAACAAAATCCCTTAAACCAAGTAGACTTGTTTTAAGTAGACTTGGATCATCCTCTTCTGTTCTTATCTGTACGTGTCTATTTGTACTCCCAAGAGAAAGCTCCCCAAACAAACATCCAGCCCAGCTACATAGTCTGGGTTGCAGCCCAGAAACAGACATACAGGGAGCATGAAGTCAGTGAGGTGGGTTCTGGGGATGCTCTTCTCAGCCCTGAACGTCTCTATTTTCCACCAAGTTTTCTTTTCATCTCTCTTTCTATTAAAAGTCTTCTCAATGCTAATGCAATAAATTTAGATCTGTAGCCAGATGCAAAGCAAAACTTTTGGCAGGGAACACTCCATCAAAAGACATTGCAAATGAAATATGCTCTCCCTTGGGGATTATTCTACAGTTTAATTTAATTTGATATTTCAAATTAAATTAATTCAAATGGTGATGCAGTTTCCAGGGAAAACAGACTTCATTTATGATGTTCTGCCACCAAATTGTTTAGCAGCCATCATACATCTCACATTGTTAATGAAGAAAGATAAATAGTGACAAGGTAAGCTCTTCCCCTCATTTTCCAGTCCCGGCCATAAATAGAACACAAGGAAACCCTTCCAGCATCATGCACTCCCTTATTGAGCAGCATAAATATTTATTAAGACCATTATAGTTAAGACTAATACTATCTGTGGACCCTTCTAGCTAATCATTTCCAGGCATGTAATGAAGATGTATGGGGCCCCAGGAGAAGAACAGATGTGACGATTTCCATTTTATAGACCGGGAGACAGGTGGTGACAGGATTTACCCAGCCTCATACGGGGAACCAGGATGACAGGCAGGAGCTCAGATCCAGTGCCCAGGTTCTCAAACTCTCCACTTTATCAGGTTATGCTCCCAGCTTGTAGCCCTTCACTCAGTCTTAATATAATCTGAACCATGTCTGCAGTGTCCAAGCAACCAGAAATGGAAGTCATTACAGAGTAAATGGATCAACATAGACATTCCATCTGGGGAGCCAAGAAGACTCGTGTGCCACAGTTGTGTTTTATGTAATTTGAGTGTTTAGGTTATCAGACAGCAAAATCACCTCTTTTCTTCAGTTGCCATTTTTGTTTGTTGTTTTTCCTAAGTAATCTAGGCTATCACTCTCTTTTGCAAGTATGGCTAGCTGAGAAAAGAACTCTATAACCCCATGGTTCAGGATGGAGCTTGTGACTCCTCAGGGTCATTGCACGGCCCTCCTGCCTGGTTCTGGAAGGCCTGTCTGGCTATGAGTTGGAGAAAAGACGCAACTCCCCTCTGAGGCTTGGGGAGAGGTACTCAGTGCTCTCATGGGCGGTCACTTTGTTTGGAAAGGCTTCCTCCGGTATAGAGAGTGGGCAAGCAGACATTTACCAATGTGTTATGTCCTGGGGGTCAGGAAGATCCCTTGGAGAAGTAAATGACAACCTACTTGGGTATGCTTGCCTAGGAAATCCCATGGACAGAGGAGCCTGCTGGGCTACAATTCATGGGATCACAAAAAGTCAGAGCAGACACATGCACACGCACACACACACATATGTCCTGGGGGCTTTTTTTTTTTTTTTTTTGCCTATTTTTCTTCTTTCTTTTATAGCACAGCTTTATTGAATGCATGCTGTCCCTTGAGTCTACTAACCTCGTGTCCCAAAATGTTGACTGGAGGAAGGCAGACCATTGTGGAAGGCTTACTTCTCTGCTACTTCCTCTATGCCCACTGGCCACATGAAAACTCCAAGGCTTTTCTGCTAAACAGAATTTAATATTATGACGAGAGACTGTGGAGGAGCACAGAAAGCTAACGGTTCATTGCTGATTCCTTCAACAAAGGACACAAGTTTTAGCGAACAAAGGAGAGTTTATCTGTACCAACATCTCATGCCCCCAGCTCTGCCCAGTTCAGCCCCATTTCCTCCTAAAATCCACAGAGAAACAAGCAGACTCCTTTATTCTTTTTTTAGGCCTTCATTTGGGGAGAGTTCTTTTTTTCTGGGTACAGCTAGGAGAATCCATGGGTTTAGATTTTTTTGTCTGGAGAAATGAAATTTGCATTCCTCTGACATGTGAACCTCTAGGGGAAAAAAATATTAATTATTAGAACAATGATACTTTATACAATAGATGCTTGTAAATTATACACAAACTTGAAAGCCTTCAGTGTCCTATAGTTACGCATTTGTTTTCAGGTACAACACCCAGTGGGCTCATTCTGTTGTAAGGATAATGCTATTATGCAATCATTATTATTAGCACAGTAATGATCATGTAAATACTACAGCACATAATTAACTCACCAGCCAGTTAGCACCTAAGATCTCTTGAACTCATAAATGCCTAACTGATTCTGACATTTTTTTTAAAGTCATCTTTTTAGTTCTCAAAAGAGGAATCCACAAAATCCAAAACTGAGGAGTTCCTAAAGACAGTTGAAAGCCAAGACCCATAGTCAGCTACCTAGCCGAAGAGACTGTTAAGAGCTACAGTGTTTTGAACACCTCCCAAGAGCTTGGGAAATGTTTCAGTGCAGTATCTTATTTCCTCTTCACAACTCAGGGATAGGGGGTCCATTTCCAGATTTTGTAAAAGAAGAAACTGACCACAAGGAGGTAAAGTAACTTGATCAAGGTCACACCCTCAGGCAGAGTTGGATTTGAAACCAGTTCTTTTCTCTCTCAAGCCAAGATTTTGGCAAGCTGTATGTCTATAATACAGTTTGGCCGCCACAGTTACAGATAAACACAAGGAGCCTGGACTTGTCTCTCTTTTTCTATGCATCTCCTTTCACTTTGCTTTTTTTTTTTTCCTCCCTCTCTGGTTTTCTTCATATAATGAGATAGACACTGAAATTTTACACTAGTACTCACTCTTTATTTTTTATTTTTCCACTCAACAAATACATTTGGTAAGAATCCATTTGCAGCAGGTATTGTAACAATTACTTTGCACAGTTTTTTTAACTGATGGTCGGTCTGGCCCTTAAGACCTCACACCCCAAAGTTATTATAGCTCCTTTATCAAGGAGCTCAGCCTGTAGACAATGATCTCTGTGACAAATGCTAAGTGAATTGAGTTTATTTAGCCAGCGGAATAGAAACTTGAACAGTGTTTTTCAAACAGCGTTCAAGTTTATAACAGAAATACTGAAACCTTCCCAGCTGTTCTCCACTGCTGGCAAAAGCAGAACAGAAGGAAAGTGCTTCACTCAAAGCAGCAGACATTCTGATTATGTATAAGAACTTGCTGGCTGCGAAGAATTGTTAGACAAGAACATGGTTTACTGAGGTGGGCTGTCCTTGGAGACCTTTCAGAATAGGACGGTTTGCTTCCTGGGGCATTTCAGATGTAGAGAGACTGGATTGAATGAGCTGAGTAGCAGGGTCATTCAGGCTAAGTCCTCTCGTTGCACAGAATGGATTTAGACAGTTTGTCTGCACCGTCTCTACAAAGTGGAAGTTGCATCCATTTTCTGGGAAATTCTGCAGCACAGATAGAAGATAAACTATCTCTGATCTAAAGGATCCAAATCGATTTCTCTGTCCAAATCACATATGTACACATCCGGATAGAGAAACTAGACAAGATCATCTTAAGATAACAAACTTAATTGGATTTATAAAAATCTATAGCTGTTGTTAGCTTCTTAGAGGTAGGGGCCATGTAAATGTAAGCCATCTCTACAGTGATAGTCGATGTGCATTTTATTAGCACAGTCATGGAAATGGAGACAGATGAGCATCAGTCACTATGGACCTGAGTTCAGATCCTTGTACATTTCATGTGATACATCTGAGAGTCTGCTTTCCTTGCTATAAAATGAAAAGCATTATAATACTTCCTGGTATGGCGAGAGGGAGGTTAAGTTAGTATTTGTACATCACCCCACAGAGTACTGCCAATATGGGGTGGTTCTTTCCCAATAAAATGTTCCACAGAACCTCTTCCATTCCGGCATGGGCTGGTGGTCCAGCCCAGGAGCACTCTAATTCCTCATTGCTACATTCACTGGCAAGTTCATACCCCATCCCTAAGTCTCTCTCAGCCAAAACCCTCCAGCCTGGGCTCTCATTTCCAAAGACGATAGGAAAGGAGGGCTCTCTCGGGCTTTGAGCTCCTACATATCTGGGCATTGAGTATTTTCACAGCTGGTGTGTCATTTTCATGGCGCCTCCAAGGAACAGGAGATGTTCAGCGTGTGGGCGTTGCGGAGGTAGCACCATAGCAGAAGCACTGAACTGGGGATTCAAGGACTCGAGACTGGCTTCAGGGCTGCCCAGGTGACTCGGGGCAGGTCAGTTTACTGCTCTGCACCTCAGTAGCGGTTAGCATGTATTCTGCGCCGACTGTGTGCTGAGGACCTGCTTATTACCTTCATTATTGTCAATATCCCCAGTAAGCCCCAAGGTAGATAGATAACACAGCCTTCATTTTACAGAGGGGGAAACTGAGGTTCAGTGCAGCTGGGGCTCTTCACAGAGGACCCCTGATAGCCAGTAAACAGATGAGCAAACATTAGCACCCATGATGCAGGGCATCACAGTGTGCACCCCCCTCCCCACCTCCTCGGCTCTGACTCAGTTTCTTTATGGAAAAAGTGAGGCTAGACGGAATTCTCTGGGGTTTTCTAGGGCCCAGATAGCTGATGAACCTAATTCTGGACTTCTCCCAGCCTCAGGGCCAGTCTGGATGCATGATGGTCAGATCAGATCAGATCAGTTGCTCAGTCCTGTCCGACTCTTTGCGACCCCATGAATTGCAGCACGCCAGGCCTCCCTGTCCATCACCAACTCCCGGAGTTCACTCAGACTCATGTCCATCGAGTCAGTGATGCCATCCAGCCATCTCATCCTCTGTCGTCCCCTTCTCCTCCTGCCCCCAATCCCTCCCAGCATCAGAGTCTTCTCCAATGAGTCAACTCTTCTCATGAGGTGGCCAAAGTACTGGAGTTTCAGCTTTAGCATCATTCCTTCCAGAGAAATCCCAGGGCTGATCTCCTTCAGAATGGACTTGTTGGATCTCCTTGCAGTCCAAGGGACTCTCAAGAGTCTTCTCTAACACCACAGTTCAAAAGCATCAATTCTTCAGCGCTCAGCCTTCTTCACAGTCCAACTCTCACATCCATACATGACTACAGGAAAAACCATAGCCTTGACTAGACGAACCTTTGTTGGCAAAGTAATGTCTCTGCTTTTGAATATGCTACCTAGGTTGGTCATAACTTTCCTTTCAAGGAGTAAGCGTCTTTTAATTTCATGGCTGCAGTCACCATCTGCAGTGATTTTGGAGCCCAGAAAAAGAAAGTCTGACACTGTTTCCCCTGTTTCCCCATCTATTTCCCATGAAGTGATGGGACCGAATGCCATGATCTTCGTTTTCTGAATGTTGAGCTTCAAGCCAACTTTTTCACTCTCCACTTTCACTTTGATCAAGAGGCTCTTTAGTTCCTCTTCACTTTCTGCCATAAGGGTGGTGTCATCTGCATATCTGAGGTTATTGATATTTCTCCTGGCAATCTTGATTCCAGCTTGTGTTTCTTCCAGTCCAGCATTTCTCATGATGTACTCTGCAGATAAGTTAAATAAACAGGGTGACAATATACAGCCTTGACGTACTCCTTTTCCTATTTGGAACCAGTCTGTTGTTCCATGTGCAGTTCTAACTGTTGCTTCCTGACCTGCATACAAATTTCTCAAGAGGCAAATCAGGTGGTCTGGTAGTCCCATCTCTTTCAGAATTTTCCACAGCTTATTGTGATCCACACAGTCAAAGGCTTTGGTATAGTCAATAAAACAGAAATAGATGTTTTTCTGGAACTCTCTTGCTTTTTCCATGATCCAGCAGATGTTGGCAATTTGATCTCTGGTTCCTCTGCCTTTTCCAAAACCAACTTGCACATTAGGAAGTTCACGGTTCACATATTGCTGTAGCCTGACTTGGAGAATTTTGAGCATTACTTGACTAGGGTGTGAGATGAGTACAATTGTGCGGTAGTTTGAGCATTCTTTGGCATTGCCTTTCTTTGGGAATGCATGATGCTGGAGACATGGAAATGATGCCAACCATCAATTTCCATCTCTCACTCCGACCCCATTCTTTTGTCTCCCTCTGTAAAGACTATTTTGGAGTTCTCTTGTATTTCTTTCCCTGAGAAATAATCATTGGCATCTTTTTTTAAAAGGAAGACTTTTTGGTAAATGGGCAGAGTCCAGAAAGTAAAGAAGCCCCTTGCGACATGATCCTATTTCTTTCGGCCATACTCTTGTAGCATCATTATGGGCCATCAGTTAACCTCCTCTCCCCTTGCGTGATCGTCTGGTGCTCAGTCTCCAAGAGAAAATGGGCAGGAAGAGAGGACGAGCCTTCCTCGTTGGGCGTGGAGGAACAGGGCATCAGCAGACAGTCATGTGTAGCAAAGGTGTAGACCATCCAAGCCTACCATAAATACCAGCAAATGTTCAGATAAGTCATATCAGGAGAGGGCCAGGGAGCCAGATTTATGTAGTTGAGCAAGGATCTAGCTCCAAGAGAACACAATCATGGTCTATAAATACCTCTACAAAAACAGTATCAATGAAGTGAGAGAGTTAATCACCGTCTCCAAAGCCAGGAGGACAAAGTGCACTAGCCCTCAGCTTGGAGAGGGAGCTGGAAAGTACAGGAGTGAAAATTTCAGAGCTGAGAGAGGCACCAGGACAAAGGGACCAGCTACCCAGGAAAAGTGGCCTTGCTCCCCCCGCTGCTTGGAGACCTGGCGAGAGGAGAAATGCTAATTGAGCCAGAGTCCAGGGAGGCCCTGGAAGGCTAGATGGGGGTCAAATGGGATGACCCAAGGGGTTCCTCCACCTATGATTCAGCAAACTGAGGAGTAATTACTTGCTCTTGCAAATTGCTTGGTAAATACACTGAGTAAATCAAAGTAGCCATTTCAGCAGAGGAGTAGCTGGGGATGGGCAGATCAGAACCTGCAGATTCTAGAGAACCTGTGCAGAGTTGGGTTTGTTTGTGAGACTTGCTCTCGTAACACTAGATGGCCACTTGTCTCGGTTATTATTGTGTGTGTTCGTTTTCAGCCGCGTGGCATGCAGGACCTTAGTTCCCCAACCAGGAATCAAACCCACACCCTGTTCATTGGCATTGTGGAGTTCTATCCACTGGACCACCAGGGAAGTCCCTGACCCAATTTAATCCACATTTATTAGCATGAAAAGCAGCTTCTCTTGTCAGACTGCAGATCCCCTACCAAGGGCCTTATCGAGCCCCAGCCTCCCTGTTCCTGCCCCTTCCAGAAGAATCCTGCTCCTCTTCCATCCCCACCACCTATCGCATCCTGCCTGTCCCGCCCGCCTTTCAACAATATTAATGACTCCTGCCTAACTACCTGAGTGGAGCCAGGCCTCTCCTCCACAAAGCCTGTTTAGAGATGGCCCAAGTGCCTGCTGGGAATAATTCTAGCCTTAGGCAAGCTCAAGAATTATTGATGAAATAACCTTTTGGGGCCTGAGTCTGGGGTTTTGCAGATGCACGGCAAGATTGTTGTTTAAGTGGGGACTTGATCAGGCAGTGACCTAGAAAACATTTAGTTCTTTTATTGCTTTCACAGCTTCCCGGGGCTAACGCTGTCTACTGCCACGGAAGCCTGGGCAGCTCACTGGGAAAGGGAGTGAGAGGAAGTGGACAGTGAGGCTGTCCACAGATCCAGAAGGCCAGAAAGTAACAAGGCAGTGCCTGCACCCCCAGACAAGAGCACCCTGAGTCTCCCACAGCCCTGGAATGATGTAAAACAATTCAGCTTTGCAGCAACTTGTTGTTTTCACCTGAAATGCTCAACCTCACTGGATTCGAAGAGCAGATAAATCCATCAGGAGGGAGGTGGTTATTAATGCAGGAGGCCTTTCCAGGAGCCATAACGCTAGGCTGGTTCAGATGGAGACTGAGACCTAGATGAGAGGAAAGTCATCTGGGAAAGTCACATTCAGCGCCAGAGGGGTGGGGACTTCAGGCTGACCACAGTTCTTCAAGGGGCAAAGACCACCACAAGCGCCCTCTGCAAATAGAAAGAAGCATAGGGGGCTTGTCTACTCCCTGCATATGGTTGTCCCCTCACCTGTTCAGTGATTCTCTCGATTTGAACAATCTGTGGAAGAGAAGACCTTTGGTACCACGGTAAGAAGTCCAGGGAGTTTCCCAGCGGGCCGGTGGCCAGGACTCCATGCTTTCACTGCTGAGGGCACAGGTTCCATTTCTGGTTGGGGAACTAAGATCAAAAGTTTTTTCTGAAGTTCAAAACCTCTGAAGGTAGGACATGAGTATGTCTGTTTCAGAATACATTCTAGAGGCAGCGAGGGCTAATTAGAACCAGGCAGAGACTGAGGGCAGAGAAACCCCACTTATACACAGTGTGGGCCACAGACCACTCACCAGGGAACCATAGGGCCCTTCCCCCAAATCTATCTAACCAGACATTCTAGGCGAGGGGCTGGAGAACATATGCTTGTAATAAGCTCCCTGCATGATTCATGAGTACCATGGAGTTTGAGACCAACGAGTTAGGGACACGTGTGTGCGCATGCACGTGCTCGAGTCATGTCCGACTCTTTGCTACCCCATGGACTGTAGCCCACCAGGCTCCTCTGTCCGGGAAATTTTCCAAGCAGGAATATTGGAGTGGGTTGCCATTTCTTCTTCCAGGGGATCTTCCCAACCCAGGAATTGAACCTGTGTCTCTTGCGTCTCCTGCCTTGGCCGGCAGGTTCTTTACCACTGTACCCGCTGGGAAGCAATGAGTTGGGAAGTGATTGCCATATTTTGCAATACTCCAGGTGAGAGAGAGCAAGGGCCTGGATTCGGGCAGTGATCATGACAATGCAGAAGACAGCAGGCCTTCTTCTGTAGACAACTTTTGTAGCGATGTTGTTATCAGGATGTGATTGGATGAGGCAGAAAGAGAGATCTCCAAGATTGTGCTGAGGTTCCCAACTTGGGTGCCTGGGTGGCTGGTAATGGTGATGCATGAAAGTTGGAGTTTTGGTTTTGAAAATTTTGAGTTTCTGATATATGTGCAGGGTATGCTGGTGGAGAAGTCTGTCATCTGAAACGCCCATGTGGAGCTCAGAAGACAGGAGGCAGATCACAGGGAGAGATAGGAATTTGGTACCCTTGACTGATCCTGCATAAAGCTGATCCTAGTTCGAGAGGCAGAGTTGACCACTTTCTCTGCCACATATCCATAACACCTGTACAGCACTCATCACGCCATGTGGAGTCTATTTGCTTTATGTACCTGCTCTTCTACTAAATCACAGTCTGATTAAGAATAAGAACCCATCATTCATGTCCATATGCCCAAATGCCCAGCACAGTGTCTGACACACATGAAGTTCTTTAAAATATCACTGAATATGTGCAAGAAAATAGAGAATTAGATGAAATCAAGAAAGGTTCTGTGGACCTGACCTCAGGAACCATCAACATTTACAGGGTGGATGGAAGAGAACAGGACTGCAAGGAAACCTGGCAAAGGGTGGTTAGAGTGGGACGAGGAGAAGCAAAAGAAAACAATGACAAGAAGGAAAGAGAGAGGAAGCCCTTGGCTTCCCAGGTAGCGCAGATGGTAAAGAACCTGCCTGCAGTGAAGGAGACCTGGGTTCGATCCCTAGGTTAGGAAGATCCCTGGAGAAGAGAATGGCAACCCACTCCAGTATTCTTGCCTGGAGAATCCCGTGGACAGAGGAGCCTGGTGGGTATAGTCCAGGGAGTTGCAAAGAGTCAGACACACAGTCAGTCAGTCAGTGAGCAACTGAAGTGAACTGATGAACTGAGACAGAACTGGGTGACTAATACTTTACAAAGAGAAAGGAAGACCCTTCAGTTACTGCAAAGAGACCAAAAAGGGATCTGACTGGTGGTGGTGACCACTAGTGGTGTCCCTTTCAGGAGTGAGGCTAGTGTGGTACAAAGATAAGCTCCAGACACAAAGCCTGGCCTCTGGAACTTTAATTTGGTTCTTTCTTTGCAAGTCCAAGTAGCTCTGGCATCATGAGGGTGAGTTGTGAAGCCAAGAAAACCCAGATTGTGTTAAGCAATGAGATGGCCATTAAAACCCAGATGGTTGCTACAGCTCAAGCTCTCACGTGGTCCTCCCAAGGAAGTGAACCCAGTGGTTAGGCCACCTGGATACTTTTTTCCCTTCTCTCCTTGTTTTTTGGTCTTATAGGCATCTTTTCATGCAGATGTTTGGAAATTTAGTGGAAAAACAAAGAACCACCAGAAATGGCCATACCGACAATACCCAATATTTACTGTAACACAACCAGTTATCTGGGGGCTTTGTTTGGTTTGGTTTTCTTTACTTTCTTTTCTTTTCTCTTTTTCCTATCTTGGCCTTATTTCACTGGCCTCAGCTCACATGACCACGCTGTAAATTTCCATTTTGTCTGTTTTTTTTTTTTTTTTTTCCAGACGTTGTAATATGAACCAAATGCTGTTTTTAATGAGTTAGGAAACTGTTCCGGCTTCTCTCTCTCTCTCTTTTGCCTTTTGAATTGCTGTAGGGTATACCTCAAAGCTTCCGTTGGAAGCCTGCAATTTCAGAGACGTTTTCTTTAGGCAAGAGAAGCTGTGCTGTATCTCAGAGATATCACCACGGCTCAAGTTCAAAGAGTCTCTGGTGGAGGAACCAGGATATGAGGTTTGGAAGGTGGGAGGGTGGGAGGTGCTGGAGGAGGTTCCTTTGGATCCTCTGGAGTAGATGGCCAGAGGCAGGGTGACTCCCTGGATGGAGGGGGTGCCCACTAGTGGCCAGGGTCTCACTCTTTAAGCTAGACCTCCAGCCCATAATATTCAGCTACCCCGTGTGCATTTCCACCAGGATGGCTCCCCTCACCTCAAACCTAAAATGTCTTGAGCAGAGTCTGTTGCTTTTCTTATCAATTCTATTATTGTTTCCATCTTTATTTAGTATCTGCTATGTGGCAGATGGAATTTTAAGTGTTGGGGTCATGGTGATGGGCAACAAAGACACAGTTCCTGGCTGAGGAAGCCTATGTTCTAGCAAGGAAAGCAGACTGGAAATATGGTTGATATTGTCCTGAGTGCCATAAATAACAGTAATAACACTAATGTTCATTGAGTCTTTACTGTCTACCAGACACCATGGACACCATCAGACTGGGAGACTGGACTTAGTCTGGAGGCTGTAGTGTCCCTAACTGGTCCCCATTGGCCTCCAGACACGCACTTTGGAAACTGAGGTCTCTGTCTCTTCTTCCCACACCTTCCTCTGTAACATCTCCAGGCACGGCGCCACCTCCATCACCTGGCCCTCCTCTCCATTCTTCCCCTCCCTCTCTGCTCCAGTAGCCTGCCTCCCACAACTGGACATCACAATAGCCTTGGCCTCTCTGGTCCAGAAAGGCTGCTTTCTGCTCAAAGTCTCAGTCGCTAATTCAAAACAATGTTTATCAAAGGGCCTTTCCTCACCCCTCACAATTAGGTTGTATGTTTCAATAGAGAAAATGATGCTGACTGTGGTCCCTTGACTACAGATAGTCCAACCTCCTTCCTCTGGCATGCTTGCCCTCCCCCACAAGCCAGCTTTACAGGTTCATCCCCACAAATGGCCTGTTCACATGTCCCCTGGCATGACTTCCGTCTTCTTGGGCCCCCTGATCCTCTCCACTTCTACTTATTATTCAGTAATAAGGCCCTAATCAGATGTCACCTCTCTGTGAGGACTTCCCTGGTGAAGCCAAGAAGTGAAGTACTTTCTCCCATCACTGCATTTATTCTGAGATGCATTCATACTGCACATACAAGCCTGTGTGTGTCTCACACACTCATATACATGGCACACACGTGGTTGATAATCCCTAGGAATCCTTGTGTGCACCACACACAAGGTAAGCCTTGGCTCTCCTCCAGAGCCTGTGCTAAGCGACCAGCCAGATTCTCTCTTGTTCTCATCAGGGCCCTCTACCAAAGTAGCTCTAGCAAAAGTATCAAATATGGGGATATGATAACAAATCACATCCCTGCATTACAGATGCGATCAAAGAGGTTAGGTGAGTTGCATAAATAAGGTCACATAACCAGTAAGCACCAGAGCAAAGGTTCAAAGCCAATTTTGACCTAATCCCACGTGTGTAACACTGCATGGCCATTCACCAGGCAAGAATTCCTCTTCAAACAGTCATGTACCTCAGCTTCCTTCTCCAGTGCTTTGCATGCAGTATGCATTCACTGTTATATTGCAATACCTCACACAGAGTCCAGAACATCTCCTGCATGCACAGTAGATACCTGTGACTGAATGAATGGAGCTATTGCCGGGCACTCCAACGAACCTCCTGAAGGAAAACAGCCAACACCGGGGCCTGAGAGTGTTAACAAAAGCTCCAGTGATTCCTATGCAGCCAGGCAGCACCTGTCCGCAGACTGCTGTCCAGCCAAAGGGACACTGAGGCAAACAGTTGTTAACTGACTATCCTGAGGTTAGCAGCCTACCTCCCACCCCTGAGCCAGCTTTTGTAGTCAGCTCCTCTCGGTGTCTGCCTGGCTGTAAGATAAGAAAGTAACACTGGGCAGAAAGCAAGCCCTTGTCTCCATCTGTCCTGTCTAAGGAGATCTTAAATTGGTTTTCCTGACTCTTTCCTCTGAGAAGATCCTTACCAGGACCTCATCTCAGATAAGCTGAGAAGGGGACAGCCTCCAAGCAGCTGACCTAGAAACTCCAAACCACAGCAAACCAAGTCTTTGACCTGGAAGGGCCTTGTTATTGGGTTTTGCTTAATGCAGATCCATCATCTTCAGAACCTTCTTGCCGCTTTAGAGAGGAGCCATGTTGCCTGGCAACCAATATGTCAGTGAGGTGACAAAGCTGTTGATCAATAAAGATTGGGTCTCATAACCTCTCTCTGAAATTATGTTTGGTCTCTCTGGGTCTCAAAGCCACTGTCTGCTGATGTCTTAGCAGCTGGGGTGATGCATTCAAAAGAAAATAAGATTCAGAGTTAGACATACCTAAATCAATGTCCCAATCCAGCCACATGCTGGCTGTGTGACCTTGACAAATCACTTGCCCTCTCTGATTCTCAGTTTCCTCAAACCAGTGGTGAGGAGACTTTAGTGCGAAATCTCAGGTCCTTCCAGTTCTGACATCTATGATCTGTGTTTCATGACCTGGGGCATGAGCTCCTCCCATGATCCAAGGCTAGTGTGATGAAGGGACTCAGTTCCGCTTCATGCTGGTCATCCTGCATTATCATTCTGAACAACTGAGGCATGAAAATAAATCAGAAGCAATGAGAGGTTAGGATACATTGTCCTTCCATGAATACCTCCCTCTTCCCAACCCCCAGTCTTGCCTTGATAATAAAACCCCCTTTCCTACAGACAGACAGCATGACTCTCTGGGAAATCCTCAAGAAATGTCGTCCATATGTTTTTGAGTCATTTACACTGAACCCATCATAATATTGTTCTTTGAAGATCCATTTACATTTGTTCTAAAGGCTTATTTTAAAGCTTATGCAAATGAAATAGATTAAGGTTGCATTCTGGAAGCTGAGGCTGGAAAATGGGAAGTTCATTTTAAAGCTCGGTGTAAATAGAGTTTCACATGTGTTCTAAATAGTTCTTCCTTCTTAGCCCAAGTGGCCTCCGTTCAACCCTCGGGTAACCTCAGACCGAGAGAGAGAAGTTCTCTGGGTGGGAAATGCTAATTGGTGGCAGTTAGAAGTAATGGAAAGAGCCAGGAAATGGGAGCCTAATTCTCCCCCTCTTAACTAGCCTTATGGCATTGGATGAGTTCCCCAATCTTCTAGGTTTCAGTTTCTTCATTTGGGTCCCACACAAGATCTCTGTGGCTCCCTCATGTCAGCATCATAAGAACGGATTTCAAGGAGCAGCTTTGGGACTTGTCACCCTGATCTACTGATTTATAGTCTCCAAGAGTGAAGCCCGAGAATCTGGATTTTTTTTTCCCGTGCCCCCCAGGTAATTCTGATGTGTGCCCAGGTGTGAGAACCACTGGTCTAGGTAATTCATGATGATCTGCCATCTCCACCTACAAGATTCCACGATTTGTTTCTGAAGTCTCTCTTTTCCATGTGTATGTTCCTACCTGCCTCCTACACTCCTGTACGTGCTAAAAATTTTCGTTCTTCATATGGCCCCACATTGTGGACACTAGGGAATTTTCTTGGAAGAACCCTGATGCTCTTGTTGAAGGCTGGTTGGATGTAAGAAACTATCATTTGTCATCCCAACACACTCTGATGGAGAGGCTGAGGTGGAGCTCAATATCCGGTGGCATTACAGAGCCCCTAAGAGTCATTGTGTCTGCCCTACAGAATTGAGCAGACCCCCTAGTGAACAAATACATCAGTCAAATGACCTGCATATTGATACCCATCTACCTCTGTAGGTGGTGAGTAAGTGGCATCATGGGAATCTGCCTTAGGATGTGGACCTGTGCTCCAACGCACTGGTGAAAGTGGAGATGGGGGAGAAGAGTCCTGGGCTTGGCAAAGGACACCTCATCTCTGACCTGAGTTGTCTCCTCTGATCGTTGAGAACGGAGAGTTGACTTGTGTTACATCATGCCTGGGATGGCTTGAGAACAGAGAGTTGACTTGTGTTACATCACGCCTGGGATGGCTTTCCACTCAGTGCCTGCAGAAAACAGCTCCTCATGATGAAAGCTTCCCCCTGGCCTACCACTGTCCCTCCTCTCATGTAGCCCCAAAGTCAGCGCTGTCTGATGTCATGTCTGAGGGCTTTGTCACTTGTTATACCATGGAGGACTCTCAGGGAACGAGGTGTACCTTCTGCTCAATGAGTCTGGCTTTCTCCACGCAGCGTGGCCTCGTTGTGATGTCAGTCTGGCAAGGGTTACCTTCTCTGCTCCCAACGAAGAAAGGATATACCTGAGCTCAGAGAGGCAGAATTAAGGATCTGTCTAACTTCGCGGCTTCCCTGGTGGTCCAGTGATTCCGAATCCACCTGCCAGTGCAGGAGACACGGGTTCAATCTCTGGTCGGGGAAGATCCTCCATGCTGCAGATCGACTAAACCCGCGTGTACCGCAGCTACAGAGCCCGTGAGCCACAACTCCTGAGCCCACATGCTGCAACTACTGAAATCCGCTCACGTAGAGCCTGTGCCCCATGGTGAGAGAAGCCACAGCAGTGAAAACCCCATGCACTGAAAGTAGAGAGTAGCCCCCACTCGCCAAAACTAGAGAAAAGGCTGCACGCAGCAACACAGCACAGCCAAAAATAAATAAGTAAAATTAAAGAGAACTGGTCCCCAGGGCCATCTCAAAAAAAAAAAAAAAAAATTTTGCCTAACTTTGTCCTTCAGTCCATTTTTGTGCGCCCACCCCTCCCCACCTCTCCATCAAAGCACCCAGGACACCTTAGCTGGTAGCTGGCCGCTACCATCTTAAAGTCTTGAGCTACAGGATTATTGTTTTATTAGTCTTCTCTCTCAAGATAGAAGATGATGCTGGGAGAGAGCCGTGCTTTACCCATAGGGATAAACTGCAAATATAAGCAGCGTGATTCCAGGCAGGAGAGATCTGTGAGTGAGGGGTTTTCAGGCAACCATCCCCCAAGTCAGAGCATGTTTGTGACTGCTGAAAGCCTGGAGTATCCAGACAGACTTTTCTCCAGACGACTTCCAGACGACGGCGGCACCTACCATCTCCATTGACTTTAGCGGTAGAACACTTTAGTTTCTTTCAATCCTATTTATAAAACCATTTTTTACACCGCTGCTTCAATTCAGTCCCATCTGCAGTTCCTTCCATTAATCACAGGAGAACTCCCCACTGTAGCTTTCATTACCTGCTCGAAATGAATGTGGAGAGAAAACATAATTAGATGCCACTTTTAAAAAATAATATCTCGAAAATAGAGCAATGACTTAAATAAAAAAGAAAGAAGGAGGGGAAAAAAAAAAACACCATTTGAACTAATGGGCCAAATTACCTCAGGTTAAGCTGGATTTTAAATCAGGTTTTTCTTTCTTTCTTTCTCTTTCTGCCCCTCCACCCACCCCTCCAGTGAATCATGACAGATCTAGAGTTCAGCTGGATGGGTGATTAGATTTTCTCGTCCCAGCTGAAACAATGAAATATTTCTGTAATATTAAACACGTCAAACTGATCAAAGTGCAGTGTCAAAATTCTAAGTGCTCCTTCTCGTCCAATCCCCTCTGCTCTGGCAAAATGCAGCACATTTTATTTGCTGCCCCTAAATTCCCTGAGGTTCTTGAAACCTGACCCATGCTGCCTGATTGGCAGGGGTTAGTGCCTCTCTGCTAGAGGTGTTTGCCCCAACTCACACTGAAGGCCATCTTGCCTCCCAAGCCCCCCGCAGGCCTTGACTGTGGTTTGCACCTCTTTCCACCTGAAATACAGACTTTGTATTTGAAATACAGACTTTATTTTTTCTTTCCAGAAAAGGATTTTTTTTATTCAGGTAACTGGAAATAGGAAACCAGAGGGGGAGCCCCAGGCCGGGACAAATAATGACTACCTCCTCCCCGACAGAACAGGTGGAGAAGGTGGCCCCCACACATGACAGCCAACACAGCCCCCCTCACTCTGCTGCAGCATCCTAGGGGCACGGCCCCACCTTCCCTGGGACTGGGGTAGTCGGTACCCGCTTTGCTCCAGGCCCCTTCCTCTAAGAGCTTCCTGGAGGAGGGGACCATGGCAGAACATGAGGCAATGAGGATGAACATTTGCCGCTGGTAGCAGCAACGGTGACAGATGTCCAAGAATGAAACATTTAACAAAGCAACACAACTGTCCAGAGGTGGTTTGTCAACAGAGGAAAGAGGGAACCAGAACCTTGGGGGTTGGGGAGGAGCAGAAGGTTGGGAGTGAGCAAGACTACCTCCTTGTTATTATTGCCCCGAGGGAAGGAAGGAGGGGAAACTGAGGCCTAGAGTGGAAGCAGACAAGGACGGGGAGTGGCTCCAGCTCGCCTGAAGTGGCTGCTGCCGGGAGCCCAGGCCCCCTGGACCTCACCTGGGTCAAGAAGACTCTGAGTTTTCCATCATTGCAACTGGATTCCAGGATAAGGGCAAGGCGGGCTGGAGACTGCCTAGAGCTGGGAGGGGGCTTACATTCCTACCTTCCTTCCTGTGCCCCCAAGAGGGTGGCCCAACCTAGTGTAGGGACTAGGCAAGGCGGGAAGAAGAGGGGGTGTGAGCAACCCCTGGGGAGACACAGGTCGGTCAGGGGGGTGGGGAGGCATCTCGGGGCAGTCACCCCTCTCCAGTGGCCACACTGGCTGCCGCTAGTACAGTGGCATGGGGCGTGTCCGAATGTGAGGATGAGATGGGGCTGGGGCCCCTTTTAAGGCCGGGGAGCCCTCCCAGGCCCCTTAATGGGAAGCCAGAGGGGAGAGTCAGAGGGGATCCCCAAACCAAGGGCCCAGCCAGCAAGGTCCCTTCACAGAGGGAGGAGCATGCAGCAGTGCAGGAGCAGCTAAGTGGGAGTCAGCTTGGTGCAGCAGGGCAGGTGTGGCGTGTGGGTGAGGGGTCACTGGGACCTGAAGTCAAAAGGAGCTGCTCCCCACTCGGGCCCAGGGACCCTGCAGCGGCTAGTGCGCCGTGGTGGTGAGGGTGCAGGTGGGTGGCGATGATGTGAGGGCCTGGGAGAAGGGGCTACCCAACCGAGTGGCTGAGCCTGGCAAGAAACCCTCAGAAAGAGTGTATCAGGGGGTGTAAAACCCAGGCAGTGTTCAGGGTGGTCTGGACCCCCACCCCTCGACCAAGGGTCCAAGTGCTCCTCAGGGGCTGCTCAACTTGACCCAAATTCCTCAGTTTCTTCCCCTGTAAATGAGAGTAATTCAGTATGCCCACTCAGCTTACAGCAAGCACAGGGAGTTCTGCTCAATGTTACGTGGCAGCCTGGGTGGGAGGGGAGTTTGGGGGAGAGTGGATACGTGTATATGTACGGCTGAGTCCCTTCTCTGTTCACCTGAAACTATCACAACACTGTTAATTGGCTATACCCCAATATGAAAGTTAAGGGGAAAAAGATTAAGAGATTTATGGAGGAGGCTGTAACCAACCGAGGTCACTTGAGCCAGGAGGAGGTCACTTGAACACCATTGTGAGTGTCATCTGGTGCTCAGTGGGCGAGTTGTCTGCAGAAGCTGGGCAGTTCACATTGGTGAAGGCACATTTTAGACATGAACATGGAACCATAGGGAGAGTTCAGCTTCAGAGTCAGACCAGTCTGGATCTGGGTTTCTGTTCTGGTACTTTCTAGCTGTGTGGCTGTGAGCAAGTTCCTTGGTCTTTCAGGAACACAGTCTGTACAGTAGAAATAATATTACATACCTGCCTTTTAAGATCACAATGGCACCCCACTCCAGTACTCTTGCCTGGAAAATCCCATGGACAGAGGAGCCTGGTGGGCTGCAGTCCATAGGGTCGCTAAGAGTCAGACACAACTGAGCGACTTCACTTTCACTTTTCACTTTCATGCATTGGAGAAGGAAATGGCAACCCACTCCAGTGTTCTTGCCTGGAGAATCCCAGGGACGGGGGAGCCTGGTGGGCTGCCGTCTATGAGGTCACACAGAGTCGGACACGACTGAAACAACTTAGCAACAGCAGCAGCAGCAGAGGTGTTATAATTAAATGAAACATATATTTAAGCACCTGAAACAGAGTAGACTCTCAATAAATGATGGCTTTATCACTGAGATGCTCTGTTTACTGGACATCGTCTGGAAGAATAAGGAAATGAGATGTCGCTCTGCTTTTAAGGAATTTCTTGACTGACACCAGGTCAGCCCTGAGGCACTGGGGGCTCCGAGTGGAGTTTATTTCTTTTCTTTTTCCATAAACTTTTTTTCAGGCAACTACCTCATTCAGGCAGCAATAATCTCTTTCTGTGTTTTTGTGGGTTTTTTTTTTTTTTTAATGTTGTTTTGTTTGGTTTGGGCCTTCTGTTCTCAATACCTGCTAAGGCTAAAATAGGAAAGGCCATTTCTGGGAAGGGAAAGGATGGAGGAAGCCAGAAAATGGGCTGTCTGCAGTGACTTAATCTCTTAACAAATGAGAAACAAGCTCAAGATGTACAGACTAAGTGCTATTAATTACCACCCAGCAAATATGGAACCACAATGCTGTTTGTGCTACTGGAAAAGAACCAGGAGCCTCAGCCTGGTTACTGAAGGGCCCCACTCATCTCTGTGAACCCTGCATCCCGTTCGTGTGGCTCTGAGAAGCTCTGAGAACCCCACAGAACCCCACGGGAGGCACAGGCAGGGCACGCCAGGTGGAGTCTGGACAGGTTCCTGCATGAAGCCCACTTCCACCTGTGGCCCGTGTCAGGGATGGGGGGAAAGAGGGAGCTGTCTGCTGGGAGAAAGGCAGAGGACCAGAGGAGGCGGGTAGGTGGAGCAGCCAGCAGCGCTGCTGGGGGTCTTCTCATCTTGGAATAAAGCCAGGTCAGATTTTGCTCCTGGCTTAGCTGTAGGCCTTGCACACTTAGTACCCAGCACACAGGAAGCTTAGATGTACTTGTGCGTTTAAGATGTCCTGCCCTGGGACCCCCTTGTGGGTCCAGTGGTTAAGACTCCGAGCTTCCACTCCTGAGGGCACAGGTTCAGCCCCTGGTTGGGAAAGTTCCATGTGCCCCACAGTGTGGCCAAAAAGGAAAAAAAAAAAAAGAGAAGTAAAATTTTTTTTATAAAGACCCACTGTATCGCACAGGGAACTCTGCTCAGTGTCACGTGCAGCCTGGATAGGAGGGGAGTTTCGGGGAGAATGGATACACTTACATGTATGGCTGAGTCCCTTCACTGTTCACCTGAAACTATGACAACAATGTTAATCGCCTTTACCCCAAAACAAAATAAAAAGTAAAAATAATAATAAATAAATAAAACGTCCTGCCCTGACCAACCTAGTGCACACACAAGTCTCCGCTAGTTCACCATGTCCCCAGACCCCCTCATCCACTGGAGAATGCGGAGATGGGGAAGAAGCTAACACACACTGACGTGTCCTGCGTGTCATCCTGGTGCTAAGTGTTCACGTAAGCGATCTCATTCCGTCTACCCCTGGGATGACCACCATCGTTGTATCGTTAGGGAAAGCGAGACTTGGAGATGCTTAGCCCTTGCCTGAATCCTTCGCCAGGATCCACATGTGACCCGAAGCCCCTGTTCTCTCTCCACCACTTGCTGTCCCACCCCTAGACCCCAGAGTCGTGGGGACTGCTTGGGTGGTAACGCATGGCGACCGGTGATAGGGAGGTGAGCAGCGTCACCTTCTCCCTGCCTCGGTGGCCACTGCCCTTGGCATTCTGGAACTGCAACACACTCTCTGCCTTGAATGAGTCCTGCTTCCCTCCCCAGGCCCCAGCCCAGTGCCTTGACAGCCACCTTTGCCCCCAAAGTCAGCTCCCAATCAGGAGGACACATTAATTCTCCCCTTGACAGACATAGCCCAGCTCAGCACACTCACCCAGATTCTGATGCCGAATATCTGCATCAGAAAATTGCCAAATGGAGCAAAAGTGGGAAACTTACTACTTGAGAAAACTTTAGCCTTTTTTTGCCCCTGCAATCTAAACAAGATGCTGCTGCTGAAGATAATGTGTTCTGATGTAACAAATTGCTGGCTCCCTGAATAGCACCTCTCCCTCCTGCACTCCATGACAGCCAGAGTAGGGCGCAGCCTTTGAATTCTTCCCAGGTACCACAGGGACAAGCCTGGCAGCCCCCATCAGCCACTCTCTCTGTGACCTTTCACCCTCCCCCTACACAATTTTCTCAGCTGTAAAATCAGGAGACGGGTCTAGACAAGGATTGCTCAACCTCAACACTGTTGACCTGTGGGGTAGGGTGACCCATTGTGGCCGGGGCTGTCTTGGGCGTGGAAGGATGTGTAGGAGCAACCTTGGCACCAGGATGCCAGGAGCGCACGTGCACCCCGCTCCCACCAGCTGTGACAACCCAGGGTGCCTTTGGATATCTTCTCCAGAACAGAAGAGAATCACTGGCCTATATAGTTGCTGAGGATCCTTCTAACCTTTGAATTCTCTGTTTAGAAGGCAATATGCTAAGTCGCTTCAGTCATGTCCAACTCTGTATGACCCCATAGACGGCAGCCCACCAGGCTCCCCCGTCCCTGGGATTCTCCAGGCAAGAACACTGGAGTGGGTTGCCATTTCCTTCTCCAATGCATGAAAGTGAAAAATGAAAGTGAAGTCATTCAGTCGTGTCCCACTCTTAGCGACCCTCCACCCATGGGATTTTCCAGGCAAGAGTACTGGAGTGGGGTGCCATTGCCTTCTCCTTAGAAGGCAATAGGAACACACAAAGAGCTTGAATGGGGTGGTTGACCAGAGGTGGACCCCTCTATTCAAATCTCAGCTCTGACATTTACATTTCAGCTTTTTATGTAACTGGTCAAATGACTTTACTTCTCTGGGCCTCAGTTCACTTATCTGCAAAATGGATGTGACCATACCTATTTCATAGGGTGGATTGAAGGATTCATTGAGAAAATGTATGTAAAATGTCTGGCACATAGTATATAGCCCCCGAAACGAGGCTGTTTTTGCTGTGATGGCAACTGAAAGTAAACCAGATCATCTGCTTTCCCTGGACAGTGCCTCTGGTATTCCATTTCATGCAGACTCACACAAAACTGGCCAGCCAGCTGCAATACCTATGCAAAGAAAGAAGCTAATACATGTATTAAACACTGCTCTGTCCTTGCACTACGTTAGCTGTGGGAATTCTCAGGCTACATCAGAACTGTAAACAGCAGTGAGAACTAATAAGCATAGTTACGGCTGTGGGCATAGCCAGACCCCGGTCAAAGTGCCGATGCCGAGAAGCTCAAGGTCTGGAAATATCAGGGTGTTTCTTTTGTACCTTCAGTATTAGGAGTCAGTTCTTTGACTTTTCCATTAAATTTAGATCATCCATCCCCTGTTACCCGGGATGAATGCGGTATAGGAGACCAGAAGGGGTGAAAAGTAATTTTTAGCTGGAGTTGTTCACTCTCAATTTCACGTCTCCTCTTTGGCTTGGTTCTGGCCCCCAAGCACCATTTACTTCAGTTCATATAGAAAGAGACAAGGAAATAATATTAACATCTGTCCTGAAACCAGAGTTACAGGTTCCAACTCCTTTTCTCATTTCTCATCTTCAGAGGCCTGGCAGCCGTCCGTTCCCTCCCAAGCCACCTTCTCCAGTAAGCCCCAATTCCCTGGGGCACCTTATCAAGTTCTGGCCTGCCCCATGAGCGGTTTTGCTTTTCAATGGAAGTGTTGAGCTGGCAGGTCCCAGGCCTGGTTTCTGTATTAACTGTCCACAAAGAGTGGGTGGGAGACACTGGCATGGGGCCGATAGAGGCTCCTCTTCCTCTCTTCCTGGTGGGTCCTGCTTGAGTCTCTGACACTCCAGGGTCCCACAGTGCTCACCTGGCCTTGTCGGTTTCCTTTGCTATTACTCACCTCCTGTTCCACCCTTGGCCTCTGATTCATGTGCAGATCCAGTCGTGTTTTGGCACGACTGCAAAGTGCAGGTCTCTTTCATGAATTTCAATCTCACCTAGCCTTCTTGCTGCTGCTGCTGCTGAGTCACTTCAGTCGTGTCCAACTCTGTGCGACCCCATAGACGGCAGCCCACCAGGCTCCCCCGTCCCTGGGATTCTCCAGGCAAGAACACTGGAGTGGGCCTAGCCTTCCTAGGAACTTGTTTTACAGATTTACAGAGAGATCGAGGGTATCATCAAAGGCCACCACTAACCAGTGGTAGAACTGAGTTACATGTCCCCAAAACTCTGAGTCCTGGTGCTTGATCCTCTCCCCAGCAGCTGCCAACCATGGTCCCAACAGGAAAGTCCTTTCTTCCCTAAGATGGGAAACACCCTCTATGAGCCTCCATGCTACAGATGCTGTGATTGGTCCAGGCCATGCCAGTCAGCCCTGCCCTTGACCAGAGCCAGCAACAGGGCTGAACTCAAAGACGGTGTCATTCTCTAAACATTTATGTCTGAGTCTTTCCATCGTCATTCCCTCGGCCTCAGTTAACACCCAACCACCCCTTTACTTTCACTTGCAAACTCCCATACATTCTTCTAGAATCGGCTCAAGAATCACCTTTTCAGAGAAAGTTTCTCTGACCTCCCCGTGAATCCCCCTCTCACTGTGAATATATCTCTACTCTAGAAGGTGCCATTTTGTGTCTTTTTTATCACTTTCCACAATTCCCGGGATATAACAGTACTCAATCAAGGGTTCATAAATGAACAGATAGATGAAAGGAAAAATGGAGGGGGGTGGGTGTACATGAAATCTTGGGCCCAATAACTAACACAGTATTTGAACTACTTTCGAAATTGTCCAAGAAAAATCTGTCATGGATTTTGAAAGTAGAGCTTTTTTAAAAATTTTTTTCATGAAAGCCTGGAAATTTTGAGAGAGCAGCAGAGGAAAGCCTATTTCTTCCCACCCACTGGTTGATTTCCTCTAGAGCAGTGTGTCTCAAGCTTTAATGGGCACATGAGTCACCTGGAGATCTTGTTAAGATGCAGATTCTGACTCAGTGATTCGGGGGTGGGGCTCCCAGGTGACCCCCAAACTGTCAGACCACACATTGAGAGGCAGACTCTGATTCCTTCCGGGCTGCTTCCTGCCTCGTCTAACGTCCCTGGCCTGTCCCTTTGAACCCCTGGCAGGGGCAGAACACCCTGGCATTCCTGTGCCAGCTTGGCAAGGCAGCTGTCTGCTAGTTTATTTATTCCCTCCCATTATCACCAGAGGAAGAGAGTCTGTAGACATGCCACATCTTGTTTACAGTGAGCTTCAGAAAAGTTAAAAGTGCAAGTTTAAAAAAAAAAAAAATTGCCTCAACAGCCCCTTAGAATCACACATATCAGGGAAAAAATGGGCTAAAGGAAATTCATAAAATATTAAATGACACTGTGTCAAGACACAGATAGGGGCAGAACGGTAATTAAAGTAAACAGCGCATCAAAACCCTGGCTGAAGCCGTTATTTAAATTGAAAGTAAATGTAGGAATGGATCGTGTAGCCTCGTATAAATGTGTTTCCAAGAGCCTTTTAAGAATATTAATGATTATGGAAGTATAATGGCGGCATATCAATGATCATCTTTACAGCAAGTGACAGCTCAGAGGGAGAGGAAAATAGCCTAGATCCTTCCAAAGACGCCGCCCCTTTGATCGTCCCAGCACCCTGTGTCCCTCCCGGGGACAGAGGAGGACTGGGAGGATGATGAAGGTGTCCCAAGTTTAGGGCGCCACTTTCCTGCGGTGAGAGGGACAGAGGGCTGTCCAGACAGGGCGCCTTGGCGGTGACTGTGGTCCTCCTCCTCTGGTCCAGGATGCCAGCTGAGCTCCTGCTGGGCGTGCGGCCTGTGACACCTTGCCATCGCTAAAAATACTTTCCCGCCTTGCTTGAAAGTTACTGAAAATTGCAACAGCCCCAAACCAAAAGGGAGACTGTAGAGAACTATAACTGATGTTTCAACAAAAGGGCTAGAAATTACCGGTCTGAATTGAAAGGTTGTACTCTTATTAAAGGAGCCTCCCAGGTGGCACAGTGGTAAAGAATCTACCTGCTAATGCAGGAAATGCAGGTTCAATCCTTGGGTCAGGAAGATCCCCTGGAGAAGGAACGCAACCCTCTCCAGCGGTCTTGCCTGGAAAATCCCATGGACAGAGGAGCCTGGCGGGCTACAGTCCATGGAGTGGCAAAAGAGTCAGACACAGCTGAGCACCCACGTACTCTTAACAGAGGTGAAAGTGAAAGGGTTTATTAGTCGCTCAGTCGTGTCTGATTCTTTGCAACCCTATGGACTGTAACTCGCCAGGCTCCTCTGTCCGTGGGATTCTCCAGACAAGAATACTGGGGTGGGTTGCTATTCCCTTCTCCAGGCGATCTTCCTGACCCAGGGATCAAATCCAGATCTCTTGCATTGCAGGCAGATTCTTTACTATCTGAGCCAACAGGGAAGCCTCCAAATATCTCAAGATGCCTCTGAGCCCAGTGTTCTTGTCTTCAGTGTCACAGTAAGGGTGGTCTCCCTCCTCTGATATTGGATTTCACCAAAACTATCCAAGAATCCAATGGGTAGGCAAGCTGTTCGGGGTCCAAAACGGAACTCTGAAGCCCTGTTTTCCCCTAGGGCTCAGCGTCCTGCTAACCTCTGGTTTGCTCTGTTTTCCGGTAAGAGAAATGGCTCCCACTGAGCTTTTGTTGTCTGTGGCCCTCTGGGGTCAGAGCCCAAGTTTCTCCTTAAGCTGCTTCTTCTTCAGCAATGTCTCTCAACGAGCAGCGTCCCAGCACCAGAAGGTCACCTTCCTAAAAGTGTCTCCTCTCTTCTCTGAGGTGGCAGCCAAGCCAGAGCCAGTATCCTGGTTCTGGGCCAGGCTTCCCAGGCCAAAGTTGAGAGCAGGAGCTGGAGGAAAAGACTCAGTCTTCACTGTCTCTCCATCCCTCGATCCGGCCTTCCTGGGGCTGAGATGGATTGGATTGGCCATTGTCATGAGACTGTTTAGGCCTGACTTACTTGGTAAGAAGCATCATCTTCTCCAGCTGACCAGACAGCTCCAGAGTTTTGAGCCCAAGCTCACTGACAACAAAAGCACTGCCTCCCTTTCTGTGCTTGTATTTTCTCAAGGTGGCCTCATGAGGAGTGGACAGGATTGAGGGTGTTCCTGCAACACTGGGCTCAATATAGTAACTTACCAAGTTATTGCATTATAAAGTCATTTTATTGTTAATAATAGCTTCATGTTGTTGTTCAGTTGCTAAGTCATGTCTGACTCTTCGTGACCCCATGGACTGTATGTAGCCTACCAAGCTCCTCTGTCCATGAGATTTCCCAGGCAAGAATACTGGACTGGGTTGCCATTTCCTTCCCCAAGGGATCTTCCTGACCCAGGGATCAAACCTGTGTCTCCTACATTGGTAGACAGATTCTTTACCACGGTACCATCAGGGAAGCCAGTAGCTTCCTATTAATTACTATATTATTCTAGCCATTACTTACAATCCTCCATTTCAAATCTCTGGCTTCGATTGCTGTTCCTGCAGGAACCCTGGGTCTCCTGATGGATGCATTGGTGAGGCCCCCAGGCAAGGTGGCGAGGAGGTGACATAAATGAGATCCCCACTTCTGGTGCCCCCCAGAAACCCGCTGAGCTCCTAGTACCTACCCCACTTTGTGATTTTCTGGCAACCACTTCTGCTTCTCCTCCCTGCTGGGGGCTCAGTCCTCAGTTGCTATCTCAAAGAGCTGCCTGCATCAAAGTGGCCACTGTTTCCAGCATCTTCCTTTCACAGTCCCTTTTGTTTTTTGCTTTTGATCTGGCATATGCTGGGGGTTGTGGGGGGTGGGGGGTAGGCTTTTGTCTTGCAGCTTGTGAATAAATGGAAGCACTTAGACAGCAGCAGCAGCAGCAGCCAGCTGATTCATTTCTTGTTCTTCTCTAACTGGGAGCAGGAGGGGTCCAGCAGCTTGGGACCTACCAGTGGTCTCCTTGAGGCCATTAGGTCTGGTGAGCAGAGCAGAGCTTGGGAGTCCTGAGACCTGAGTGCTAAGCCCTGTCCTTGCTGCAACAAGGGGTGTGTACTTCAGCCAAGTCTGCTTCCTTCACGCACTGGTTCACCATGCAAGGTGGGTGTCACTGGGTCTGCAGTGAGCAATAAAACTACATCTCAAGGAGATAGCAGCAAGGTGAGAAGTGCACGTGAGAATACACCCGAGCCATGTAGGAGCAGCCACTGTATTGGAGTCCCCTGGTGGCCCAAACGGTAAAGAATCGACCTGCAATGCAGGAGACTGGGTTCGATCCCTGGGTCAGGTAGATCCCCTGGAGGAGGAAATGACAACCCACTCCAGTATTCTTGCCTGGAAAATTCCGTGGACAGAGGAGCCTGGCTGACTGCAGTCCATGGGATTGCAAAGAGTCGGACATGACTGGGTGACTACACTTTCACTTTACTTTATATTAAGTATTTATAAGTCATCTAGAGATGATTTAAAGTGTATGGAAGAGTGTTTGTAGGTTACATGCAAATATTAGGGCATTTTGTATAAGAGACTGGAGCATCTGGGGATTTAGGTATGTGGGGGGGGGGGGAGGTGGCATTCCTGAAACAATTCCCATGGATCATGAGGAAGAACTATATGCTAAGAAGTTGGGAAGTGGAGAAACGCAGATGGATTTGCTTGTGGTTAAGAATTCTCTCAGGAAGCAATGAAGAAAGTGGCTTAAAGAGGAGCCGGAGGTCAGAGAGACCAGTTAGGAAAACATGGTTTTATCAGCTCTGCACATCCACATTTGGATAGGACTAAAAATTCTTGGGAGGTTGGGGGGCTGTCTTGTGTCTTATATGATGTTCAGCCACATCCCTGACCTCCACCCACCTGCCAGTCATGATCATCAAGAATGTCCCCAATGATCATCAAGTCATCACCAATGATCCCCACGGGGGCAAAGTTTCCTCTAGGTGAGAACTGTTCCTCTAAGCAAAGGGTGTTGCTATCCTAGGTATGGGGCTTCCCTGGTGGCTCAGACGGTAAAGAATCTGCCTGCAATGCAGGAGACCAGAGTTTGATCCCTGGGTTGGGAAGATCCCCTGGAGAAGGGAATGGCAACTCACTTCAGTATTCTTGCCTGGAGAATCCCATGGACAAAGAGCCTGGCGGGCTACAGTCCATAGGGTCACAAAGAGTCAGACATCACTGAGCGACTGACACTTTCACTTTCATCCTGAGTATGGTGTGAAGCCGGTGATACATGGAAGACACATTTAGCAGTCAAACTGAGAAGGACTCGGGACTCGCAAATGTGTGGGGTGGGGAGAAGGGCTGAGGCCAGGATGACCCTGAGATTTTCAGTGGAAGGAGAAGTCAAAGATACACTGAGATGGGGACAAGAGGGCACAGACCAGACTTGGCAACAGTGATCAGGCTGATTAGACATGCTACCCCCAAGGGCCTGTGCATCCCTGGCTGCAGAGGTCAGAAGACAGTTGGCTCCAGGGGCTGAGGATCAGAGCCCATATCTGGGTGGAAGATACAGATTCAGGCTCAGGGAGTAATGAGGCTGTTCTCAGGAGGGGCATCCTGGCGAGAAGAGGGTGAGGATAGATCCTAGAGACACCAGCATTTAAGCAGCTGGGGGAAAGGACAGGTCACTGAGAAGAAACAGAGATGTCAGTGGAGGATCAGGAGGACGATATCCTAGAAAGATGACTGGGAAAGAGAGTTTGCAAAGGAAATGTCACAGAAATGTCAAAGAAGGGAAGTGGGAAGCGACGGCTGATACCTCAAAGGCTTGCTTCTGGAGCGAACGTGAAAGATCTGTTAAAGGTTCTCAGCGCAGGACAGACATGCAGGCCCTTAGTGGTGAAAAGGTTCCCCCCTTGACCCGGGATTCCCTAGGCTTCTGATTGCCTCCCCAGCTCGTAAATACAAGCGAGAGCCCAGAGGACTGCATCGCTGGCTCTTTCCTGCCCCGGGAGTGCTGCCCTGGGCCCCCCCAGTGGCCTCAGCAGGACCCAGGCCCCCGTCTACCTGGGAGCACCAACCAGCCTGTCCCCTGTGCCCCCCACTATCTCCAGCAAATGGAGGCCAGGAACGGCTCCTGTCTTCCTGTCTGCCCTGTGTTTACAAGGAGAACCCTGGGAATGTTAAGGTGACTCGCTTCCTGAAGCAGCGAGGAGAAGCCCTGTTGACCCTCTGATTCCCTCCTGGGCTCTGTGAGTTCCACTGCGGTGACCTGGTGAAATGACCCAAATTCCCACTTTCTGTCTCTCCAGCATCGTCCCTAAGATGACCCTCCCCAGGCTGTACTCCATCCTTTCCTGCTCTTGATCTCTCTTTCCGTTCTTTACCCATGCACTACCCTCTTCCCTGAAAGAATTGTTGTAGTTCAGTCTCTAACTCGTGTCCAACTCTTTGCGATCCCATGGACTTCAGCACACCAGGCTTCCCTGTCCTTCACTATATTTCAGACTTTGCTCAAACTCATGTCCATCGAGTCGCTGATGCCATCCAACCATCTCATCCTCTGTTGCCCCCTTCTCCTCCTGTCTTCACTCTTTGCCAGCATCAGCTTCTTTTCCAATGAGTCAGCTCTTTGCATCAGGTGGCCAAAGTATTGGAGCTTCAGCTTCAGCATCAGTCCTTCCAGTGAATATTCAGGGTTGATTTCCTTTACGGCTGACTTGTTTTATCTCCTTGTTACCCAAGGGACTCTGAAAGAATTAGGGTTTGCATTAAACCAGAAGTCTTGTGTTTCTCAGATGTCTGTTTCCCCGGCTTGACCTCTGTCCAGCAGCTCTTCTTCCGCTCCACCTATGATTCCAGCAGGACTCGGGTGAGAGGAGAGGAGATGGCCAGCTTGTGTTTACCTGATCTGGGATGGGCACCCATCACTCTGGCCTGATGTAAGCCCACAGACATGCACACCTGCTCTCAAACAACTCCAGCAACTGGACAGCCCACTGCTCGACCCAGCCCCCACCTCTTCTCCCATCTTTCAAGCTTTGGAGCCTGGGCTCAGCTCCCTGAATACAGAAAGTACCCTGGGAATGGGGACCACAAGAGATCAGGGCAGGAGCTGTGGAAGCCAGCATAAGGCATGGAGCAGGGAGGGACCAGGTACAGCATCCTTCATCCAGAAGACTAGGTCACTTACTAGACAGACCAGTCCCTAAATCCTTAAGAGCCTTTCCTCCACTGATGAGTACTCAGCTTTTCCTCTGTCTCTCTCCTCTGCTGTACACAAAGTCCAGGTTGTCCAGGGTTTATTGGGTCCCATGTTGGACTCACTCAGCCTGAAAAACTAATAACTGTGTTTGGCAGGTGGCCAGCAGTCAAACCTGTATCATGTCAGCTCCCATGAACCAACACCCCCAAACTGCATATGGGCCAGGCAGGGTGCTTAGTGCTAGAACAGAGTAGGAAGTGAGACACACCCTGCCCCTCCAGGGCCAACACTGCAGTGGGGAGAATGCATCCGTGGACACCTCACATTACTACGGTGGGTGTGACATTGGTGCTACAGAAGGCCATCCATCCATGTGATGCCCCCATACCCATTCTGCAGAGGGAAAAACTGAGGCTCAGGGGCTTTGAGTGACTCACCCCAGGGCACATAGCTATTCACAGGTCCTCTTTGGTCATATTTATTTCACTGGGGCTGGCTTTCCTGCAGTGATGGCCACCTCATCTGCTGGTGGCCTTGTTCTGAGTATCACTGCCCCATCAGGTCCAGCCCCTCTGATTCTGCCCCTGCCCCTGGGACTCTGATGTGTAGGGACCACCTTTGCCCCACTGTTCTGGGTGATCTGCTGGAGGCTCCCAGGCAGTGCTGACCTGCTTCTCTTAGAGCTGTGGGGGATGGGGACTGCAGGAGAAGTGCTCACACCTGGGGTGGCCCATGCTCATGCTGTCCCTCTGGGCTCCCTCACCCCTGGACGTGGGGGACCCGGGGCTCCAGGTTAGCCTCTGCAGCCTGAAGGTGTCTGGCCCATGCTCATGCTGTCCCTCTGGGCTGCCTCACCCCTGGACGTGGGGGACCCGGGGCTCCAGGTTAGCCTCTGCAGCCTGAAGGTGTCTCCATCTGCATCCGTGCGGGTTGAGTCACCCAGACACAGCCGTGCCCCACCTCTCCACTCCCCACACGCCTCGGAAGTTACCAGTTCGGCTCCTTTGGTCCTGACAGAGACCATGTTTCAGCAGCAATTGTGGAAATGGCTCAAGCTAAGTCAAATCTGATTTTCTTTGGGGAGAAAATTGAATTCTCCACTTTGTGAGGCAGATGGAGAGATTAGAAGGAGGACCAGAAGAGCACAGCTCACCCAGGGTGGGACGGCCAGACACTCGGAGGGGCAGAATGAGGGGGCGTGCAGAGTGGGAAGGCTGGCCACAGGGGCCGTGCGGCTCTTGGGCTTTGAGCCTCACAGAAGCCAAGTCCTCCAGACTGAGACTCAGCACTGAGCCAGGGCATGGCCGTCTGCTTATGTCCTCGTTTTAGTTTTAACATCTGTGAGCTCAGAGGCCTGTCTTCTCAGGGCGAGGCCATCAGAGGCGAAGGTCTGTACTTCTGGTGGAGAATGTGTTGCAAGTGAGCATGGAAGGGAGGAAGGAGAGGCAGCCTGAGCTCTTGCGAATCCAGGGAAGAAAGTGTTAGGGGACGGCCAGCCTGCTGGATGCAAGGAGTATCCGTGTGAGAGCCCCCAGCGGCTGCCTCCTCTAGGAAACCCCTGCTGGCATAGGCCGTGGCTGTTTTCTTGGTCATTTCACACACATGTATTGATAGTTTCTCTCCAGGAGGCTCCATGCTGGGCACTGGGAATTCAGAACAAAGGCCCAGCTCTCAGGGAGCTCTTAGTCAGGTGGGGAAGATGGGCTTGTCTACATCAGCCATGATAGTCCCTGCTGAGACTCTGATAGAGTTGACCCAGAGGATAAGGCATCTCAGAGGAAGAAGCAGCTGACTGCTCTATACGAGTGGGTGAGAAAGAGAGGAAACCTTTCAAGAGAGGGGCCATCTGAGCCGGGCCTTGAAGGATGTGTAGGAGTTTTCCAGGAAGAAGGTAGAAAGGGGGACATTCCTAGCACAGGGAACAGCAGAGCAGTGGCATGGAGGCACAGATGAACGGTGCATCCAGAAATGGCGTGCAGTCCAATAAAGAGCAAAGGGAAGGGACGGGGTGGAGAGAAGAGGCTGGAAAAGTAGGCTGGAGCCACTCAGAAAGAGGCATCTTGAGAAGTCTAGGCTCTTCCCCAGAGCCGAAAGTTTGTCTCAGAGAAGTTCCAAGAGAAATGATGGGCAATTTATGAGAGAAAATTCTAGAAAACGTGTCAGAGCTCTTCCATGGATCTGTAAGGGATTTATAACGGCTCCCTTAGGATCACTAGAATCGCTGGATGTCAGAGCTTTAAAAAACTGATGAGAGGATCCCTGTGATTATCAAACTGGGTTCAGTGGGGCCCCAGGGTTCCAGAGAAGGGCTTTCGAGACCCACTCTTGGGCAGCGGGTTTAGAATGGGAGGGAGGGTGCTCAGTGGGGGTGGTCTTCAGGGCCCCAGAGACAGAGACCACCAGCCCTGAACATGCACTCCCGGGGTTCTTCAGCGAGGTCGGTGCTCTGACAGTCCATCCCGCTGCAGCCTCCAAGCCAGCAACCAGGAGAGAGCTATGGAGTGCACATCCACACTCAGAAGAAATTGGGAGGGCCAGGCAGCTTGCAGGCAAACTGACAGGCGTGATAATGCTTTTGTTTATGAACCGGCAACAATGAGATGCAAGGAAATGTCCAAAAAAAAAAAAAAGTCCAAGCAGGTGTTAGCACCATTCCTATATCGTATGGTTTGCTTTGTGCTGGAGTCAGTGAGTCAAGGCCAGTCATGCACAGGACACCAAAATGCAGCCTTCTGTTTTGCTTTGATCTCTCCTGATGGCACGCTCCGCCAGAGATATCATAGCTTTGATCTCTTGACACCGATGTTAAGTTTCTGGAGCTCAGTAGCATCTCCTTGAGATTAATCCTTCATGGCACAGCCAGCACCATGCTGTTCTCTCGCATATACATCACACCCAGCCACGCGTCCCTGTGGCCTGAGCCTCTGTGGTTACCCATAGGCTTAGGAGAGAACCCTGCTGTGTCCTCCCCTCCGACCTCCCCTCTTTGGTTAAAGCCTTGATAAAATGGAAAGCTGGTTAGGCAGACACCAGAAGACACGCCTTTGATTCCTGAGTCAGCCACTCTTTAGGCAAATTCCTCACCTTTTTGAACCTCAGTCTCTTCATCTGTAAAACAGGAATGAAAGCTCCCACTTTCACTCTAACTGCACACTGCTTAGCACAAAGTCACAGTTCCATAAATATTCATCAAAGGAATAGTGAATTGACTGGTTGATCTAGGATAAAGGGGAATGCAGGAGAATTGTTACTATTAAGGTTAGTTTAGGGAGAACTCTCGGCACATAAGCAAGGCTTGGTCTTGCCTCTCACATTCAGCATTCAAAAGATGTCTCATTGGAATTTGAAATGGAAAGAAAGGCCTCGAGAAGAAAGGCAGAGAAAGCATACACCTGGACTCAATCTAGGCATGACGTATCCACTGAGCAGCAGGAGAGACTTCGCCAGCCCTCGGGGAGAGGAAGGTTTCACTCCAGCTGGAAATTCACAGAACCCACCCATCTCATCAGCAGCCCCTCCCAGATCCTGTCTGGGTCTTTGAAGAAGGCTAATGGGGAGCGACATGGCTCAGAACCTCCAGGGCATCCATCTGCTTGCTCACTCACTCTGCATCTTATCCATAAGAGGAATGAACAGTGACAACAAGTCTGCTTGTGTGTGTGTGTGTGGTTTGTGTGCACGAGCTGAACCATGAGCCCGTCTTATAATGATGTTCGTGTACCACAGCACAGGTGTTTAAGGTATAGAGAAAATGGACCAACCTCAAGGAGATGGACACATGAAATCTTGTTGTTCAGCCACTAAGTCATGTCCGACTCTTTGCGATCCCATGGACTGCAGCACACCTGATTCCTCTGTCCTCCACTATCTCCTGGAGTTTGCTTAAATTCAAGTCAGTTGAGTCAGTAATGCCATCCAACCATCTCATCCTCTGCTGCCCCCTTCTCCTTCCTGCCCTAAATCTTTCTCAGCATCAGGATCTTTTTCAATGAATCGGCTTTTCGCATCAGGTGGCCAAAGTATTGAAGTTTCAACTTCAGCCATCAGTCCTTCCAGTGAATATTCAGGGTTGATTTCCTTTAGGATTGACTGGTCTGATCTCTTTGCTGTCCGAAGGACTCTTTAAGAGTCTTCTCCAACACCACAATTCAAAAGCATCAATTCTTCAGTTCTCAGCCTTCTTTATGGTCCAACTCTCACATTCATACCTGACCACTGGAAAAATTATAGCTTTGACTATGCGGACCTTTGTCGGCAAAGTGACGTTTCTGCTTTTTAATATGAGAAATCTTACACGAGAACTTATTTTCCCCTGGCCAGGGCAGAAGAAACCTACCTTTGCAGTGTGGTTCTTCTCCCCACCTGTCTCTCAGGTCACCCATGCGGTCAGTGACGGGAGGGTGTGGGCTCCTCTCTGTCCTCTGTGGGAGGTTTGGGTCTGAGAAAGTAAGGCAGGACACAGAGGCTCAAAACAGGCAGCCCTAGCTATTCATTTTCCCATGGAGACTGCCCACACCTCTCCATGCCTCCTTTCATAATCAGAAAGCCTCGTGAAACAAATCAGATCAGAGTCTAGTTTCCTGCAACTGTGTTCATGCATAAAAGAAAATTCCCAGGAACCCCAGGCGGGGAGATAACTGTGCTGGTGTTTACCTTCTCTCAAAGTATCTCAGTGCCTTGTTGGTTTGGGAGGTTGTTTCCTGAGTTCCGAGTCCAGCTGGTATTTGTGCTCATCCCTTTCTTCCTTCTTTCTCTCCTCCCTTCCTTTTTCATATCATATCAGGTCATTTATGTAATTCAACAAAAATTAATTGAACATCTATTCTGTAATCAGGCACTGGCCTAAATGCTAAGCGTATAAACACATAACAGTCACTGTTCTCAAAAAGCTCACAATTTAAGAGTAGAAAATACTGTTTGCTTTCATTGCTCTACTGCTACTGCTGCTGCTGCTAAGTCACTTCAGTCGTGTCTGACTCTGTGCGACCCCATAGACGGCAGCCCACCAGGCTCCCCCATCCCTGGGATTCTCCAGGCAAGAACACTGGAGTGGGTTGCCATTTCCTTCTCCAATGCATGAAAGTGAAAGATGAAAGTGAAGTTGCTCAGTCATGTCCGACTTAGCGACCCAATGGACTGCAGCCTTCCAGGTTCCTCTGTCCATGGGATTTTCCAGGCAAGAGTATTGGAGTGGGGTGCCATTGCATTGCTCTACTAGGGCCTTTATTTTGTTTTTAAGGGTTTTTTTTTACCTTTTTTGTTTTGTTTTATATGTATTTGTTTTAATTATTTATTTGGCTGCACTGGGTCTGAGTTGCAGCACGTGGGATCTAGTTCTTTGACCATGGATCAAACCCAGACCCCCGCATTGGGAGCACGGAGTCTTAGCCACTGGACGACCAGGGAAGTCTCTGTTGGTGTTTTGTTTGTTTATTTGCCATACCTGCAGCTTGCAACATCTTAGTTCCCTGACCAGGGATTGAACCCAGGCCCCAGGCATTAGAAGCTTAGAGTCCTAACCAGGGGGCCACCAGTGAAGCCCCAAGGGTGTTTATTTTTAAAGCATGGAGAAGGGTCCTTGCTTAAGGTGAGGTGCTAGGTACTCGCAGTCCCAATTTTTTATTGATGCCACAGAGCATGGGAGTCAGGAATCCAAGGGAGAATTGGTTTGAAAAAATTGATGTTTCTTTATAGCAGAGTGTGCTGGACACAGCAGGGCCCCTCCCTTCCTTGCCTGACCGCTTCTGGCTCCCTCTGCACGGCCCCACCCCCATGAATTCGGTGTTCTCTGGTTCAGCCCTGTTCCCTTTTCTTCCCATTTCATTTCGCAGACACAGAGCCCTGATGAGTAGGAAGGCTACCAGGGTTTCAGTGGGGAAGCCCAGCTGTGTTCGCTGACTACCTCCCACACAGTGATCACAGACTGGGTGTTGGATGCCGGGGCAGAGATGACAAGCCCCCAGTCCCTGCCCACGGGGGTCTCAGTCTTGAGATAGGAGCGCAGAAGGCTTGTCTGTGCCAGACGCTGCAGTGCCGTTTCCATGGGCAGCCATAGATGTTGTGAGAGGAACAGAGAGGCAGAGGGTCGATTCTGTCTTGGGAGACAAAGGATGGTTTCACCATGGAGGTGACCCCTTGTGAGAGAAATGAAATTTGTGCAGAAATCACTATGCTCCAAGGTAAAACTAAAGCACCATGAAGCAAACAAGAAGGAACATATTTCTGGCTAGAAGATAAGAAATGCTTCATGAAGAGGGGGTCTTGGAGCTGCACCTTGCCAAGGGGCAGAATTTTCAACAGCATTCACCAAGTCAGTATTTACTGGATAATTATCATGCTATTCTAGGTCAAGAGGAATGTGATCATTTAGAAGATAGACAAAATTTCTTGCCCTTATAGAGCTCAACCTCTAGTCGTGAAGACAGAAAATGAATAATATAAATTAACTAGAGCAGAAGTTTAGCAAACTTTCTGGGAAGGGTTAGTTAATCAAGAGTTTAGTCTTTGGACCATATGGTCTCTGTCACAAGTACTCAACTCCACTGTTAGAACACAAAAGCAGCAAATAAATGAAACTGTGCTCCAATAAAACTGTATTTATGGAAACAGGGGTGGACTGGGTGTGGTCCGTGGGCCATCATTTGCCAAATCCTGATAGAGTATGTTAGGCAGAAGTGCTCAAAAGAAAATATAAGTCAGGAAGGTAAAAATAAGTGATAGAAATGTTGGAGGAAGGGGGTGAAGTTTTAGTAGGTGGGGGGGTCAGTGAATATAGTCTGCAAGAAAGTGGATGAGACTTCCTGGCAGAAAGTCAAAAAGAAGCCATAAGCAGAGATCAGAAGAGCCTTTCAACAGAGGGACCAGCAAATCCAGACCTCCAAGTTCAAGTGGCAGTGAGGAGGTGATGCCTGGGATGTTTGCAGGCAAACAGATTTGATAGATTGGAGAGAGATGCCATATGAGGGAGTCCTAATTTTCTTTCTAGGGAAGGATTTTCCTGCAAATCCCTCTCTTCTGATTTGAGCAGACACAAATGGTTTAGAAACACAAACAAGCTTTTTAACTGGGAGGCATCATCCTCCTGTCAGCCATGGATCGCTGAGGCCAGGACAGGGCTGGGGGCCCCGATGGCCCTGCCTAGTCGTGAAGCTGCTCTCATCCCCCCAAAGCACCCCACCACTGTCCTGATTCAGCGCATGGGCCGCCCTGCCAGGCCCTTCAGCCCATCCCCCAGCTCCTCGTTGCAAGCCCAGCAGGGCGAGCCTCAGTGATTGGTCCCCTCTTCTCCTTCTTGAGGAGCAGGTTCCCTTGAGAAGATGCTAGGGAGGCCCCTGTTCTGAGCCACGCTGGATACCTCGCTGCCTTGCTTACTCCTCAGAACCGTTTAAGAGAGGTGCTAGGAGGACAGGGGTGCAGGGCCAGTCTGTGACACCCCCAGTCCAGTTCATGAGGGCCAGTGGGTGAGAGTAAGTCAGGACCTGACTTTCTTTCTGAGTCTCTGTGAGGCTCCTCACTCAGTTGCAACCAAAGGGAGTCAGTTGACTCCAAGGCAAAATTGTTCTCATTTCACGGTCCCCTCCCTGACCAGCTCAGCTGATGCCCAGTTAGCTCCTTCCATAGGAATCCTAGTTTCTTTCTTCTCTTGGGCATGTGAGATAGACCTTCGTCCCAGACTCTTCCGGCCCCTGCCCTCTTGACATGTCAGACCGGACGCCCACATTTCTCTGCCCTCTCCTGGCTCCTCTTCCCCTCCTGGTACCCTCTCTGTCTCCTCCCACTTTTCCCCAGGCATCTTCTTCTCCCCTATCCCTCTAGCATCATCCCCATGCCACAGGCCAGCCCCTCCCTCCCCAATTAGGGTGGTCTCACCTGGTTTGCCCAGGACGGTCCTGACATAATTATGAACAACTCCCCAGTCCCTCCCCAAAGCATCTCTGTTCATGATACACGTCTTCACTTAGACGGAACATGGGCATGAACTCTAATTGAAACCCTGTGGATCTAAATGGAAAATAATTTTCAGTTTATCATACTTTTCTCCCCATCTAGTGTTTTTATTTCCTTACGTCCTCTATCGTTTTCTTGTTACGTAGCCGCCCAAGCTATGGTCTATTTCCTTGGGGTCTCATTTTTGAACTATCTGATGGTGACACCTTCTTGGAGGGATTTGGGGTCAAGGCAAGCATTTCTTTTTTTCTTTAAAAAAAAATTGGGGGAGTATACTTGCTTTACAATGTGTGTTAAGTTTCTGCTGTACAGCAGAGTGAGTCAGCTTTGCATATACACACATCCCCTCTTTTTTGGATTTCATCCCCATTTAGGTCACCAGAGAGCATTGAATAGAGTTCCCTATGCTATACAGTAGGTTCTCATTAGTTGTCTGTTTTCCACACAGTAGTGTATATATGTCAATCCCAGTCTCCCAATTCATCCCACCACCACCCCTTCCCCTACTTGGTATCAATTTTCTCTGTGTCATGGAAGTTAGCAAATATAAAAATGAAAAAGGTAGAGTGTTTACACTGAGAAGGCTGGAAGTAATGACATACTCATAGCATTCCCACCTTGGCTTCTAAATAGCATGTCCTTTAAAAGGAGCAAGGACTCCTTGAGGGGGAAAAGACTAATTCCTAAGATGGTGCAGGGCCGAGGCATTTAGAACTCAGTATCACCAGGGTGCCAGGCAGATATAGCCCTCGAGCAAAGCCCACCCAGCCCCCAACTGTGCTACACACCCCTGTCTGCTTGCAAGCAGCCATGTGGGACAGGGCAGCGGTGGTGGAGGCAGACTCCAGGGTCACCCTGGGTCTAAATTCATCCTCTTAGCAAATATTTATTGGGCACCTACTGAATGTCTGGGCACGCCCTGTTCTGAGCACTGGGGACACAGGAGTGGACAAAATAGACTCCGTGCCCCCAAGACTTCACATTCTACTGAGAATAGAATAAATAAATATATATCCAGTGATGAGAAATTCAATGAAGAAAAATAAGATGGAGTAAAAGAGATAGCAGGCAGAAAAAAAAAAGAGTAAGGTCCAAGATCTAGAGAAGGGAGCCTGCTTAGCATGCCTGAGAAATAGCAAAAAGTCAGTGCGGCTGAAGCAGAGGGAGGAAGGAGGTAAGTAGGAGCTGAGATGGGAAGAGTGAAGGTCCAGATCCCGACCCTGAGCCACTGAAGAGTTTGGACAGAGGAGCACCAGGATCTGAGTCACACGGTGTCAGGATCGTGTATCCCCCCTGTGATGGGAGGACACCGGAGGGGCAAGGAGAGAAGCACCCACCTCCTAGGAGCTGGCCCAGGACAATGCTGCCTGGGACCAAGGAGGCAGCTGCAGAGATGGTGAGAAGTGGTCGATTTTCTGGATAAAAGATTGATTTGAATATGGAGTGTCGGAGAAAGAAGGAGATGACTTCTGATGTTGTAGCCTTAGCAAGAGGAAGATTGAGGTTGCTGTTTTCTGAGCAGGGGATGATATTGAGGGGATTAGGTTGGGGGCTGTGGACAGGGTGTGAATCAGGGCTTCCCTGGTGGCTCAGATGGTAAAGAATCCTCCTGTCATGCAGGAGACCCAGGTTTGATTCCTGGGTTGGAAAGATCCCCTGGAGAAGGAAATGGCTACCCCACTCCAGTATTCTTGCCTTGAGAATTCCATGGACAGAGGAGCCTGGGAGGCTACATCCCATGGGTTCGCAAAGAGTCAGACATGATTGAGCAACTAACACTTTGGATGGATTACATTTTTTATTTTTTATATTTACTTATTTGGCTTCATTTCTTCCTTCCCCTCCCCCCCCCCCCCCCCCCCCCCCAGGTCTTAGTCGGTGGCAGGATCTTTCATTGCATCTCAAGCTTCTCGTAGTTCGTGTCTCTTCTTGGGGATCCTCTTCTTTGTAGTCTTTGCTCAGTACTTCCCCCATAGCAGGCGTTTCCTTGTTTTTTTTTGGGAGTTCCATTTTAGTCCCCTGTACCATTCATCTGTGGATGCATCAGTTCACCTGGTATTGTAAACAGTGCTGCTATGAACCTGCATTGGAGTATTTTTTGTAGTGTGGATTCTTTTTTATTTAACCACTGGAGCATGTAGAGGAAGTCCCGATGTCCCCTGATTGGAAGGCGATTTTAACCACTGGACCATGAGGGAAGTCCCGAATTACATTAGACGTTCATAAGACATGCAAAGAGAGATGTCAGGCAAGGAGATAGTCTTCAACATGTAGATAGTATTGGAAACCACAGGACTAAATAAGTTAACTTAGGAGTGATGATAGTGGTAAAGAACCCACCTGCCAATGCACAAGACGTAAGAGATGGGGGTTCGATCCCTGGGTCAGGAAGATCTGCTGGAAGAGGGCATGGCAACCCACTCCAGTATTCTTGCCTGGAGAATCCCATGGACAGAGGAGCCTGGCGGGCTACAGTCCATAGGGTCACAAAGAGTCGGTCAGGACTGAAGTGATTTAGCAGCAATAGCAGGAGCAAGTATAGACAGCCAGAAAAGCCCTAAGGTCCTTCAACATCTGGAATAATGTGGAAGAACCAACGAAGAGATGGAGAAGGAACAGTTGTGACCTAAGAGCTTGTTCTCCGAAAGATGAAGAATGGAAAGTGTTCAAACAGGAAGAGCTGATCAACCATAGGAGTTGACTGTGGGATTTGGCAGTAACCTTGGGGCGGGGGGCAGGAGGCGGGGCGCAGAGAGCTGGGGGCCAAATCTAAGTGACTGGGCTCAAGAGAGATTGTGTGAAGGGGAATTGGAGATGGTGGATCCGGCTCTTCTGTTATGTAAGAGAGAACACAGAGGAGGATCTGTGGCTGGAGGGGACTAGGGTCAAAGGAGGTTTGTCCATTTTTTAAAACTCAGAGATACCACAGCATCTTTGTAAGGAGATGATTACAGAGAATGGAGAAATGTTGGCCCCAGAGAGAAAGAGTACAGATGTTTGGATCAGTTTCCTTGAGTAGGAGAGAGGGGCTGGGGTTTGGCCTCAGGGGGATAGGGACTCAGTGAAGCCCCTGTAGGATGGCACCATTGGGGGTGCCTGGCCAGCCGGGGGCTACCCAGACCCAGGAAGCTCTGTGCGGGCCCAGGTGAACTTGGAAAATCACTTATTGTCTAAATCTTGGTTTCCATGTCTTAAATATTAGCTGACCATGCCCACTCAAATGACCACTGTGAAAGGTAAACAGATTTTAAAAATGCGTACAGAAAAAGATTTACAGACTTAGAGAACGAACTTATGGTTGCCAGGAGTAAGGATGGAGGGAAGGGATAGTTAGGGAGTTTGGGATGGACAGGTACACTCTGCTATCAGATCAGATCAGATAGTCGCCGGAACCGCACAGGCCCCGTCCATCACCAGCTCCCGGAGGTCACTCAGACTCGCCCATCGAGTCAGTGATGCCATCCACCTCCTCTCGTCCCCCCCCCCCCCTCAATCCCTCCCAGCATCAGAGTCCCCAGAGTCAACCCGCAGAGGTGGCCAAACTGGAGTCAGCAGCACACGCAGGTGACTCCTCAATGTTGGACCGCAGCCAAGGACCCACCCCACCACAGTTCTAACAGCTCATTCTTGGGAGGAGAGTCTTAAAGCGCTATAGGGCATGTATACATGTATATGTATGACTTGAGTCCCTTCCCTGTTCACCTGACATTATCACAACACTGTTCATGTTAGCCAGCTAAACCCCAACACAAAACAAAAAGTTAAAAAAAAAAAAATAAAGAATAAGTGCAGAGGGTGGTGCTCACCCCATCATAGGTGTTGGGCAAAGGCTGGTTCCTGCCCCCCTCCCTCCCCCAGCTTGTCCTTCAGGGTTTCCCTGGGACCTCTGACTCCTCATGAGACACGGGAATGGTCCTGCTGCTTCCACTGCTGCTTTGAGGTCAGCAGGGCTGAAAGCAGGAACAGCCAGGGGCTGTCATTCTCTCAAACACCCCCTGTGTATATCTGTCTCAGCAGATTTCTGCCTGTGTGTTTGGCGAGTCATTCTCCTATGACGGTTTTTCATTTCTGTGTCTCATGGAGCTGGGTTCTGTAACCTGCACCTGCTTGCAGCCAGAACCTTCAAAGAGCTACTTCCCACTGAGTGGAGCCCAGCCAGGGGGCTCCTACCCTCCCCAGGAGCCACATGGCAGGGGAGGGAGATGCCTGGCCACTTCTCCAGGATGGCCCCATCTGCCTGAGCCTGAGAAGCTGGAGGTACGGTTGCAGGAGACAGAAGTCCCCCTCCTGACAGCCTGGGTGAGAGAGAGAGACCCAGGCCCCAGGGTGCAAGCCCTCCTCTTGGCCAAAGCTCTGAGATGCTCCTTTGCCTGACTAGGAGGTCCATGAATCCCTGACCCAGAAAGACTGGGCTCTTTTCATGAGGAAAGGGACATTTTAACTTCCATCCCCAAACCTCCCGAGGAAAAAATTTAAAGTTCTGTCAAAACAGGTTAGCATATTAGCAATCAGGGCTCCCAACCATCTGTATTTGTTCCATTTGTGGCATTTATGACGGTTATCCACATTAATTATTTCACTGCTAAAGTCCCTTCTAATTTCTGAACACTGTTATTTCTAAGAAAGATGGATATTAAATATGCCACACATCAGCACAGGGTGGCATTACAGCATGCTATTAAATTTGGATGCTGAGGCCCGGCAGAAAATAGCTTTGCTATTTGTAATTGCAATAAAGTGTTTTATTTTGTGGTTCAAAATGAAGAACAGCACTGATGGAAAGGGATTTCTTAGTTTGGCAATGACCCTGAAGTCACCAGGAAAGACAGAGACCACAAGGCTGGGGTGGGTAGGCAACCTGGGGACAGAGATGGGGAGGGGGGGGTTGTAGAGGAAAAGACGTGGGGTACAGTGATTTGTCCCACAGCAGACCTGCCTGTTATTCAGTCACTCAGTCGTGTCCAGCTCTATACAACCTCAAGGATGGCAGCACACCGGGCTTCCCTGTGCTTCACCATCTCCCAGAGTTTTCTCAAACTCATATCCAATGAATTGATGATGCCATCCAACTATCTCCTCCTCTGTCATCCCCTTCTCCTCCTGTCTTCAATCTGTCCAAGCATCAGGGTCTTCCTGCCTGAGGGGAGTTGAAAGGATCACTTTCAAGAACCATCAGAGGTTTGGATGAGGGGTAGCCAAGGAGCCTGGTAGGCTCTAGTCCATGGGGTCACTAAGAGTCAGACACGACTGAGTGACTTCCCTTTCACTTCTCACTTTCACGCATTGGAGAAGGAAATGGCATCCCGCTCCAGTGTTCTTGCCTGGAGAATCCCAGGGACGGTGGAGCCTGATAGGCTGCCGTCTATGGAGTCGCACAGAGTCGGACACGACTGAAGCAATTTAGCAGCAGCAGCAGCAGCCAATGCTAGAACATTCTCTTACTGCTGGTTTGCAGTCTCTGGAACCCCCATTAGAGAATTTGCATATGGTCAAGGAGAGTGGAACCCCGCAGACAGTAGCCACTTTCAGAGAGCGTTAGCTTATAAACTGTTCTTAAGCATCATCAAACATCATGGCAGACGTGGAAAGGAGTCTGTATTATTATCATCACCAGGACAAACAAGATAAATAACTCTTCTCTTAGCTCCCAACCCCACTCCCCAAAGAAGACAGCAGTGGATTAAACAGCTAAACCCCAAGAAGGCATCTCTTTTTTTCTATTAAACTTTTTTTTTTTTATGGGGACCATTTTTTTATAGTCTTTATTGAATTTGTTATAATACTACTTCAGTTTTATGTCTGGTTTTTTTGGTCGTGAGGCATGTGGGATCTTAGTTCCCCAACCAGGGATCGAACCTGCACCCCCTGCATTGAAAAGCAAAGTTTTAACCACTGGACCACTTGGGAAGTCCCAAGAAGGCAGTCCTGAAGGCAAAGCCCAAAATGCAGGTTGTTGGAAAGCACAGATAGCTCCCTCTCTGGGGCTCTTTGCTTAAAAGTGACCTCTGAGATTCCCATCAGTAGGGGGCTTGTAGGATTAAATGCTTCACTGAGATCCTCTCCTGCTCAAGCGTGTCTGCATCCTCTCATTGGCTCACTCATTCATCAAAAATGTGCCATGCAGCTACGTGCATCAGGGTCTCTGCCCGGCCACAAGCCAACAGGAGGCAAGAGACTCGAGCCATCTTTCAAGGGACAGACAGCTAACCAGAGCAACAAGGAAGTCCATGGTCACAATCTGAGAAGGGGGAACAAACAGATACCAGTTGAGAATAACAGGTAGATGCCATTTAGATGGGATCCAGGATAGAGTGAAAATCAACTGATAACAAATCCCCCACAAACTCAAGCTAGAAAATAACGCCTTTGCCTGGCATAGCTAGTTCTTAGATGAGTGTGGTGGCTCTTTCTGCTGGGGAGATAGTGCCCCCTGGTGGTTGGAGGCCTAAGTTTTTACATCGATAGGACAATCCTTTACAAAGGAACCTTCAAATTGCAAATTTTCAAAGATAGGAACAGGTGTTCCATCAACATCAGGTGTGAGTGAAATTGCAGCTTGCCCTCCGTCTCCTGTTGCTGACGATCCTTCAGCTCTACCATCTCCCATCTTCTCTCCTCCTCCAGTCAGTAACTCTTTTTGTCTGTTCACTGGATGCCAGCCCCTGTATGCCAGCTGTTGTACAATACAACTGTACTTTCCAAGGTCCTGTACCGTAAAATTAAAAATGTTTTCTTTATTTTTTATGTATAATTTGTGTGAAAGCCATTATAAACCTACTACAGTATGGTACTGTAAAACTGTGTTAGTAGGGTACCTAGGCTAAGTTTGTTGGACTCTTGATCAAATTGAACTTACAAATGAGCTCTCGGAACAGAACTCATTTGTATGTTGGGGGCCTACTGTATAGGAATTTTCTGTGATAAACTGGTACCTTTGATGGGATCCCCGTAGTCCATAAAGGCAGGCGTGTGCCTGTTCCCCTGAAGTGGGGCTGATCTTGGAGCATCTTGAACTTCCTTCATCCTTGAGTTAAGATCCCAGCCTCCCTTCTTCCTCAATGTTGTGATTTGGGACGAAGTTCCTTAAATTCTCAGAGCCCTCCTTTTCCTCAACTTATATTAAAATGAGTGTGACAGCCCCCTGGTAGCCTAATGGTTAGGATTCTGGGCTTTCACTGCCATGGCCTAGGTTCAGTCCCTGGTGGGGAAAGTGGCATGCCACAAGCCACATGGGGCAGCCAAAAAAAAAAAAAAAAAAAATCGGTGTGACAGCACCAAAGAATTAAATAAGATAACGACATGACAGCTAGCCCAGGATGTGGCTGCTAGCAGGTCCTTCACTGATGTTAGCTGCTTTACTCGGTCTTAGCTTAAGATTTCCAAATGCTCTGCATCTCCCTCCATTCTGCCCTCCTCTCTCAAACGCCCATCCTGTCCTCTTTCGTCTTTTCCCTGGCTCCCTCCGCTCGGTTCCCCTCCCATCTCCTTTCTTCCTCTCTCTCTGCATCTCCTTTCTTCCTTCCCATCACCTCCCACATTTCCCATCACCTCCCACATTTCCCCTTCACTTCCTTGGGCTTTCTTTTTTTCTGCATCTCATCCTCCACCCTTTTCATGCCCAAACCTCTTGCCACAGCATCTAAGAAGTGACACCGGGTCGCACTGAGGGTGCTCTCCAAAGATAAACTGCATCCTGTGCTAAGTCCAAGAGGAGCCATCTTCTGCTATTCAATAGCACCACGGATGTCTTGTATTCTTCAGAAAGGCACCAGGCGCCTTGCCACACTCTTCGCTCGGGAGCCCGGGTCCCTCCGCCGCCTTCATCCTTGGTGAAGTTTGCGCATGCTTCGGCTTCTGCTTGCTCTTTTGAATACTTTCTGATGCTGGCAGGCTCCGTGCTCCCCTTTTCCTCCTCCTTTGCTGGCCTGCCCTCTCCCCCTTATCTCGCCTTGCTTCTGTCTTCTGTATCATCACACGTGTTAGCTGTCCTTTGCCTCTTGTTTTTGATTTGCAAAATGGCCCATGTTCCCCTTTATTCCCCAGCTGCGTTTGCTCCAGCAGCCTGCGATAGCTCTTGCCTGTCACGGCAAAGGCTTTTTCATCTCCATTTGGAGCCATTTGCCCTGATCATTTCTCTCTTCAGTATCACACTTATGAGCCCATGGGGTCTCTAGCTGTCAACAATCCCCAGGAAAGGAGAGCTTGTTCTTAAAACTTGCTTTTTAATTTGGGGGCCCCTGGGAAGCGGGGCTGGCTCATGCTGAGTGGAAGCCACCAACTGGCTCAAACAGGCCAAGTGGGCACGCAAATCTTTGGGAAGGAAGCTGGAAGGCCCAGAATGGTTGTGTTTCCTTCCCACGCTAGACAGATGGAAGGGGTAAGTAGGCCAAGACTGCTTTCCTCAAGTGATTCTGTCTCTTAACAGTTTTCTTTGAGGAGGAAGGAAACAAAATGATCAGATGGCAAAACAGAGATATCGGTTGTCCAGGCATTGTTCCCGGGGTGGAGGGACAGGCGACTTGCACAGAAGACCCAGTGATAGCATCCCCAGCCATGCCGTCGTATAGAAAGGTCGTGTGTGAGTTTAGAATTTAAAATATATGTGTTAAGTCCTGTCCCACACCCTGTGGCTCAAGGCCTCCAGCGGGGAAAAAGTCCTGCAAAGGAAACTGCTAGCTGTCCAGAAGTAGAACTCCTTCTCCATAGTGGGAGAAGTGAATATGCCCCGCTCCCTCTGGGGGCAACTAGGGGGCATCCACTGTCTTATCTGGATCACCCTCGAAGCAGATTCTGAGACAAAGATTCACATGCACGTGGTTCATCTGGGGTTGGGGGTGATCCCAGGAAACATGGGTGGAAGGCAGGGAGCCGAGAAGAGTTCACTGCCCCTGTCGGCTGCTGCGATCTCTGCGCCCAGGCCCACGGGCAGCTCTGGGTGTGGCCTTCTCCCACTGAGAAGCGAGGCCATTGGGATATTTGTCCTTACGAAACCCACCCATCATATGTTGAGGGTTACTTCTGGGGTGATAACTCCCTGCCCCCTGCCAATCACCTCACCTGGGTATTTCCTCCTCAGCCTGTAAGACGTCAACATCACTTCCTCAAGGACGCCTTCTCCACGCCCCCGGCCAGAGCAGATCCTAATAAAAGGCCCTCACACCCTCCACGCTCCTTCAGAATTTCTTATCACAGTAGAAATTGCATAATTAATTGTGTAATTAGTTGTTTAATGTCCGTAAGTTCCCATTAGTTACCAAGGCCTGTTAAGTCTGCCTCCTAACACACCTGAAATCTCCCATCCTCGTAGCTTCCACCAGCGCAGCCCTGAGCCAGGCCTCACCTAGGCCCCTGCAACAGCCTCCTGGCCGACCCTTCTGGGCGTGTCCCTCCTCCGCTTAAAAGCGTCCATGGCTCCCTTGTGCCTTTGTGAGAACCAGCCGGCCCTCATTCAGCTACCAGCCTCAGACAGGAAGTCCCTGACTTCCTGAGAAAGAAGGGCTCCTGGCCCTCACAGGGGCTGGCTCCCCTGCATGGATGCCCCTTCTCCCCTCTGCCCTTCCCATCAGTCCAGGAACTTCCCTGAGAGGCCCTTGCAGGACGTTTGTCCTCATGCCCCATGGCAGCCCCCATCTCATGTAGGTTCCAGCACCATGGGCCTCCTCAGCCCCCATGCTTACCCAATTTCATGTTTCTTACACTGTGTTACAGCTAACCGTTTACCTCATGTCATCCTTATCAGACTATGAGCATCCTGAGATCAGGAACTAAGCACAGCACTCACCACCTAGCACCCTGCATCTAGCACCCACCACCTAGCACCTAGCACCACACCGGAGCTTAGGAGGCTCTAAGGAAGTGTCTGGTGAATGACCCAAACCCTTGGAATACCTAAACTATAGCTTCTTTCTAGGCAACTGGCAACTGGGGCTTGAGTGATCTCTGAACTTCCTGTTACTTTGTAGGAGAAACAAGGATGGATAAAAGAGGGTCCTGGCGCCAAAGTAGCACTATCTCCACCTGCTTCTTTTCTCTACTGGCAGATTTTTGGTTGTCACCAACCTCTGTGAGTCCCAAACTCACAGACCTCCTGTCCTCTCCGGCCCCCTGGCACAGGCCCCACTCAGTGACTGGCAGAAGCCCTTGATCCTGAGGTCCGGGGCACAGGGCATCATGCTGGAGCCCTCACCTGCATCCCGACCCCTATGGGAGAGGTGCTATCACCAGGAGAATAAGGGAGTAACCACAGGCCTCCAGTTTACCTTTTCCTTCCACGTCCCTAGGAGACAGAGGGGACTGCTGAGTGGACCGAAATCCAGGCGCTGCAGCGATGGGGCAGGTGGCATGAAGAGTTCCTGGCCCTCATCCATTCTGAGTGGCCTCTGAGTGTCTCGTCCCTCCCACCCCCTGCCTCACTCAGAAAGACCCCTTAGGAATCTCTTTGATAAGTGAGGACAGCCCCGCCCCGTGTGCACACACGTGCATGCATGCGCACACACACGCCCCCCTGCTTCACAGCACACATTTCCTCCTCCTCCTCGGGGCTCCCGGCAGCCAGCTGTACCGTCACTTTTATGATAGCAGATGATTCACATTCAAACAAACTCTGACTCACCAGGGACTCAGAAAGAAACTGTGGGTGACTGGGAACACCACAGCTCGCTGCTTTGCCTTCCCTTTCCTGGCATCATTCATGTCCAAAGAGGACCGGTGGGAGAGGGACCTTGCTGGCGGTGACTGAAGCCCAGGTCCCACTGCACTGAGGAGCAGTCAGCCGGTGCCCCTGGAGAGTGGGCTTCCTGGACTCCTAAGGAGGCGCTTTCAGTGGAGTGCTAGTTTGTTCGTGTGTCTGGGATATCATGCTCCTCGGGATCTTACTGCTTTTGATAATGAAGTGCTTCTGCCTGTGCAGGTGGGCGAGTGGCTGTGTGACTCAGCTGAGCCCTGGCCTTTGCCTGCAAAGCATCATCAGGCAGTGCTGGAAACCCCCACCTGACTAAAGCAGATCTCTGAGCCCATCCCCGCTCAGTCACATTTCGATGGGACCAAAGCTTTGCATTTTGTTCTCCCACAACTAACAGGATACTAGTTCTGCTGTGAGGGAACCGTTGATTTAATTAGCCGTATCAAGACTTCTCCTGAAGACACAGATGTAAAGAATCAACTTTTGGACTCAGTGGGAGAAAGAGAGGGTGGGATGATTTGAGAGAATAGCATTGAAACATATACATGTGTGTGTGTGTGTGTGTGTGTGTGTGTGTGTAGGCGTGCATGTGCTAAGCCGCTTCAGTCGTGTCTAACTCTGCAACCTCTTGGACTGTAGCCCAGCAGGCTCCTCTGCCCATGGGATTCTCCAGGCAAGAATACTGGAATGGGTTGCCATTCCCTTTTCCAGGGGTTCTTGCCGACCCAGGGATCAAACCCGTGTCTCTTGCATCTCCTGTATTGCCAAGCCGGTTCTTTACCACTAGTGCCAATTATCATATGTAAGATAGATGACCAGTGCAAGTTCAGTGCTTGAAGCAGGGCACCCAAAGCTGGTGCTCTGGGACAACCTAGAGGGATGAGGTGGGGAGGGAGATGGGTGGGGGTTCAGCATGGGGCGGGGTGGGGGGAAACATGTATACCTGTGGTCAATTCATGTTGATATATGGCAAAAAAACCTCAATATTGTAAAGTAATTACCCTCCAATTTAAATAAATAAATAAATGTTTTTAAAAAATAATTCTCCTGAAACTCAGATGGTTACTTGCTCACGCACCAGGCAGGATGGAGTTCTTTGTTTTGCACTAACTTGGTCCATGAAAGGATGGAGCCGAGTCTTTTCTCTAAGAATCTAAAAACGTGTCACGGTCTCTCAAGGTTAGCGTTCGAAACCTGAATGCCAAGAATGTTCGACGATCGGGTGATTAATTTGATTAGTGGAGACCACATATTTTTCCTGAGGGAAGGTGAACTTGGCCAGTTTCTCCCCATGATGAGCTGAGTAGAGGCAGCTGCAGCTCCCTCTGCTCAGGGAGGGGGCACCTGGCACCCCCTTGCTGGTTCTCTGAGTTGCGCCTTCCCCTCAGCCCCCAGCCCCATGACACCCCTCTCCCTGTGAAGACATTGATCAGGTTGAGACTGTTGCCATGCGTTAATTAATGTTTCATTCATTATTAAAATGGCCTTTATTGAGCTTTGGCAGCTCCGAAATCAGCTTTCATGGTGGTGGCTGTGGTTGCCCTTTAGTAATTCTATTTGTAATAATCAACTGTGATCTGTTTGACTTGGAATCACTTTTCTTATTAAACTAAACCAAACCTTGATTTGAGACACTTAATTATAAGTGAGACTAATTTGCTTCCCCTCAGGGCACCAGGGACTCCAGGTCCACAGAGGGATGGGGGAGGCCCACATGTGAGGGTAGAGGAGGGGAGCCTCCCTGGGAGACTTGGAGAGTGATGGTCATTCATGCAGAGCGACATTTAGAGAAATATTTCCCCAAGCTCTCATCTGCACACACGTTTGCTGGAGCTCTAAGGACCGCCTTCTCGGCTTATTAGGAATGTCGGCAGCCCTGGAGGGTTACTTGAATGAGATTGAGCCGTCTTGGGAACTGAAGCTGGCTTCCCATTCGAGTACTTCCGGGACCAGGCTGAGTGTAAATAGGAAGGGCTGGTGGGTCAATGGAAGGGACACTGGGCTGATCCTCATCCCCTTGGCTCTGAAGTCTACTGTTTCTGACCTCGTGAGCTCGGTGAGCACGCCCCTCTAGACAACGCACCTAAAAGCCACTCCTAAACCCACCTGGTGGTCAGGTAGACAGTCCAGGGCAGACTGATGCCAGCCCCTGTGCTGATTGACACGCATGACACAGAAGTGTGAGCACGGGCTTCACAGGGAGGAGACTGGGACTCAGATCCAAAAGCTGAGGCTCATCTTCCGTGTCTCATGGGACCCTTACTCTCTACCTCCCGGGGGTTTATGCGGATTAGAGATAAGGAAGGTGAAATGCTTGCATGGTGGTGTGATTCTTGGTGCATAGAAGACGCTCAGTAGAGGGAGCTCTTGTTATCAGTGTGTGCCCTCGTGCCCCGTAGCCCCACCCTGTCCCCCACTTCTCCAGCCAGTACCTGCTTTGTTGTTTAGTCACTAGGTTGTGTCTGATTCTTTGTGACCCCATGGACTATAGCCCTCCAGGCTCCTCTGTCCATGGGATTTCCCAGGCAAGAATACTGGAGTGTATTGCCATTTCCTTCCCCAGGGGCTCTTCCCAACCCAGGGATCAAACCTGAGTCTCCTGCATTGGCCGGCGGGTTCTTGACTACTGAGCCCCCAGGGAAGCCCAGTACATGCTTAGTCTCCTGTATTAGTCTGCTAGGGTTGCCATAACAAAGCCCCACAACCTGGGTGACTTAAACAAGAGAAGTTTATACTCTCAGAGTTCTAGAGGATCCAAGTTCAAGATCAGAGTGTCAGCAGATTTGGTTTCTGCTAAGCCTTTCTCTTTGACCTGAAGATGGCCATCTTCTCCCTGTGTCCTCACATGGCCATCCCTTAAGTGCATCTGTGTCCTCTTCTTATCAGGACCCCAGTCATGCTGGATCAGAGCCCTCCCTAATGAGCTCGTCTTAACGTAATTACCTCTTTAAGACCCTATCCCCCGTCACATTCCTGAGGGTTGGGACTTCAGCACATTTACTTGGGGGCACACAGTTCAGCCAAGAACAGCTCCCCACCACCATCACAACCACACATTAGCAGCTGCTTCTCTGGACTTTAGCCAGATAGGTGTGAGTTCTGTCTTTCCTATTTGACTGCTGCTGCTGCTGCTGCTAAGTCCCATCAGTCGTGTCCGACTGTGTGCGAACCCATGGACGGCAGCCCACCAGGCTCCCCCGTCCCTGGGATTCTCCAGGCAAGAACACTGGAGTGGGTTGCCATTGCCTTCTCCAGTGCATAAAAGTGGAAAGTGAAAGTGAAGTCGCTCAGTCGTGTCGCTCTTAGCAACCCCATGGACTGTAGCCTACCAGGCTCCTCCATTCATGGGATTTCCCAGGCAAGAGTACTGGAGTATGGTGCCATTGCCTTCTCCGTATTTGACTTCACTTTCCACCAAAGGGCCTGCCTGCCATTCCCCACTCCTCCAAGAGACCTTGACTGGAACCTTTTTCCCTGAGGATAGACTTTGTGATAAAGCCAGGTAGTCAAATAAGAGCCATATTATGGAGGCGGGTGGTTTGAATACCAGGAAAAGAACTTTGAATTGCTCTAAGAATTTCTTTATCCTTTTCCTTAGGGATATCTGCCTGCAATGCAGGAGACACAGGTTTGATCCCTGGGTTGGGAAAATCCCCTGAAGAAGGAAATGGCTACTCACACCAGTATTCTTGCCTGGATAAATCCATGGACAAGGGAGTCTGGTGGGCTACAATCCATGGGGTCACCAAGAGTCAGACACAACTGAGCTAGGAACACAACAACAACATATAGTAAAACACACTACACGAGGTTATTGACAGTCTTAAATGAAGTGACCCTGGGCTGGAGCAGTGCCCAGTGCAGTGCAGACATTCACATAACCATTGCGCTTCCCTCTTGACTGGGAGGAGCACACTGCAAACAGTGCTGTGGGACATTCCTCTGCCCCAGTGGCACAGGCTGCCCTGGGGTGGGGCAGAAACTGTGGGGTTAGATGGATGGGGGCAGGAACAATGGGTTAGAGAAGAAGAGACCGTCATAAGACACCTGGAGAAGGAAGCACGGAATTTAGGAACAGTGTGGAACGAGGTGGGAGCAATGAAATAGAAAGGGAGATGAAAGTTGATCCCATGGTCTTAGACCTGGCTAAGAACAGTGCACTTGACAGAAAGGGGAGCTGGAGAATGGAGGTGGGAGTGTGAGCTCTGTGGAGGTCATGCAGAAGCGGAGATGAGGACTCTACTGGAGAAACTGAGGAGAAGGTCAGATCTATTGGCCAAGGAATGTGAGCTCAGATTGCTTTGACCCTTCCTTCACCAGGAGCCTCTTCTGAACATTGAACTGCCCGCCTTCCCAACCACAGGAAGCCCAAGTGGGAACCTCAGCTCATGAATTAAGTCGAAGGATGATGACTCCTGGTTCTGAGCACCCCGGGGTCAGGATTTGAGATCTGAGATAAAGGACTCTAGTTCCTGTCCTCCCCTCCAGTCATCCCCTTTAAAAAGAAAATAGGGTACTCACCACTGGATTACAGATCTTCTTTCCTATTTTCCAAGAGGTGAGCAAATAAAATTTCTGAGCAGAAGCAGTTCTCTGGCTAACTGTCCTGGGTGAGGAGGACATTGCTATTCCAATATTGTTTATTTCAGACTTTCAGGCCTTCTCAGATGCTTGACTTCACAGAGTCATTTTGCCTACTTTCATGGCGATACAACATTGTAAATTGCCAGGGAGGAAAAAAAGCAGCAGCACAGGCTGATAAGGTTTCAGGCAGCATGAATATTTTCTGACTCCCTGATCAGGGATTTCTTTCACATGTGAAAAGAAGATGGAAGAGGGACACGGTTTATTTCTTGATCCTCAAATGGTACATGGATGCCCCTAGGACCTGTGGAAATGATCACCTTAGTCAGGGACACCTACGAGAGGTCCATCAATCTCGTGGTCTGCTGGCCACTTACTCAGCCAGGCTGCCCCATTTAACACGGCAGGTGAGTGAACAGGCAAGGGAATGAATGAGCCTGGACATCCACAGGAAGAGCTATTTTCCTAGGGGAGGCAGGAAGAAGGGTATAAGGGTTCCCAAGAAAGCAAGAAAAGATAATCAAGGTGGCCAAGAAAAAGAGCTTCAGAGCAATTACTGAAAGCAGTTTTTCTACAAGGGAGGAATGATCCAAGGAGGGAGACTTTCTAAGGAAGTGCAGCAGAGTCTATGGAAGAAGAGAATGGGTTAGACTGGGATGAAATGGAGGTATTATCCCTGGGGCTAGTGACAGGGCTCAGAGCTCCAGACCCTGGCTCTAAGAGCTAACTACCATCCCTGCCATCCACAGGAAGTACCCACTGGCACAACTGAGATGCAGACTTCAGGGTGCTGGTGGTGAATAGAGCAAGGGAACAAAACAGTACAGAAATAGAACTTCCCTGGCAGTCTAGTAGTTAAATCTCCATGCTCCCACTGCAGGAGATATGGGTCTGATCCCTGCTCGGGGAGCTAAGATCCCACATGCTACGTGGCATGACCAAAAAAAAACAAACACACACACAAAAAAGCAACAGCAAAAAAATAAAAAATAGTACAGAAATAGAGCCAAGCACATTATGTGGGATAGTTTGTGATAAAGGGGTGTTTCAGAGCAATGGGAGCAGGATTCACTTCAATAAATACTGTTGGGCAATTGACTAGACCTTTGGGAAGAAAATATGTAAACAGAATCCCTTCCACATTCCTTATACCAAAACAAATTCCACCTGGATTTAAAAAAAGAAAAAGAAAAACCGGGACAAGAAATCAAGAGAGAAAGAAAATGTGTCTTGTAGGTATTGGTATACACAAAGTGGGAGGCTAAAAAGAAATCTATGAAAAAGGATTTGTAACACAAACGACAAAGGGCTAATTTCTTTCGTTTGTCAACTGAGAGTTCTTGCAATTCAGTGAGGAAGAGAGTTGTTAGAATTCAATAAAGTGGAAAGCTCTTATGTGCCAGTAGAAAAATGAATAAAGGACATTAGCTGCAAAAGAAAAAAATAGCCAATAAGCATATCAAAAGGCAACCCACTTCAATCATCGTTGAAGAAAAGCACACTAAAACGTGGTTGATATTTTTTTAATCTATCAGACAAGAAGAGATGAAAAGTTTGATTACATCGCCATGCCTTTGTGGGCAAGGATATAGGGAATCAGGCACAATCATATACTTTTGGTGGGAGGGGAAAATGTGGTGGGGCACCTTTGGAGGATAACTTGACAATATCTGTCAAAATTTTAAATTCACATATCATTAAATAAGAACTTTATTTCTAAGAATTTAACCCAGAGATATTTATCTATGCTATGCTATGCTATGCTAAGTCACTTCAGTCGTGTCCGACTCTGTGTGACCCCATAGACGGCAGCCCACCAGGCTTCCCCGTCCCTGGGATTCTCCAGGCAAGAACACTGGAGTGGGTTGTCATTTCCTTCTCCAATGCATGAAAGTGAAAAGAGAAAGTGAAGTCGCATACATGTGCACAAATATACATGTATAAGATGTCTATTGCTGTACCCCTGCAAGGAATCAGACATAACGAGTGTGCATGCGTGCTCAGTCACTTCAGTCATTTCTGATTCCTTGCAACCCCATGGACTGTAGCTCCCGCAGGCTCCTCTGTCCATGGGATTCTCCAGGCAAGAATACTGGAGTGGGTTGGCCTGCCCTCCTCCAGGGGATCTTCCTGACCCAGGGATCAGACCTGTGTCTCCCATATCTCCTGCTTTGGAGGAGGATCCTTTAATCACTGAGCCACCAGGGAAGTCCAGACATAATATAAATGTCTTTTAATAAAATACTAGTTTTATAAAATTATAGCAAATCAATGCATGACTACTTGGTTATTAAAATGAATAAGTCAATCCATTTAGTACTCTTTCTGTGGGCCAAGCCACTTCACAACCGGGTAGCTTAAAATAAAAGCCGCCAAGTCTCTCATGGTTCTGTGGCTTGGCTGGTTTCAATCCAGTGGCTCATCTGCTCTGTCTGTTATCACCTGGAGCTGCTACCATCCTCTGAAGGCTCAACTGGACTGGAAAGCACAGTGACTCACTCACGTGGCCGGCAGTGGATGCTGAGTGCTGACTGGGAGCTCAGTCATGCTCTTGGAGTCGGGTCTCAGTCCTCCAGGGGTCTCTCCCTGGGATACGGGCTTCCCACAGCATGGCAGCTGCACTCCCAGGGAAATCTTTCCAAGGACCTGCGAGCACAGACAATGGATTTTAAGCCTGTGTCGCAGAAGGTACACAGCACCGCTTCCTCCACATTTTACGGAAGAAGCGGCAAGGTCTTTGTGGCCGTCTAATCCTCCATGCTGTGTTTTCCATTTATATGCATATACGTATCCAGTGGCACCCCACTCCAGTACTCTTGCCTGGGAAATCCCATGGACGGAGGAGTCTGATAGGCTGTAGTTCATGGGGTCGCTAAGAGCCAGACACAACTGAAGCGACTTAGCAGCAGCAGCATACCTCCATATACATATGGTTTCCCTGGTGGCTCAACAGTGAAAAAAAAACAAAACAAAACCCGCCTGCCAATGCAGGAGACATGGGTTGGATCCCTGAGTCACAAGTATCTCCTGGAGTAGGAAATGGCTCCAGTATTCTTACCTGTGAAATTCCATGGACAGAGGAGCCTGGAGATTCATGAGATCCCAAAGAGTCAGACAGGACTTAGTGACTAAACAACCACCACCCCCATATACATATACATCTATACATACATAGCTGCAGATACATATACATACATATATATACATATATGTATATATATAATTTCTGGAGTGATGCACAAGAAACGTTCTACTTCTGGCAGCAATGGAAAAGGTCTGACATCTTTGTTCTGTTTGCATTCTCACTATAAACATAACATTTTTTAGTTAAAAAAAAACATTTTAAGAAAACCAAACTCATGTATGAAGCTGAAGTAAGCTATATTCAGTAGATAAACCCTCAGATTGCCGCTCACATATAAAGTTTGGCCCCAAGATCCCTCCCACTCTAATCGTGCATCTCTGTCCCCTGAGGAGCTGACTGATCATTTATAGAGGCAGAAAACTGGCCAAAAAATAAAAAGTAGTGGGTTTTGGACCAATGACTTGGTTTAAGGAGGAGACTATTGCTGCTTCTTGTGGGTGATGGTCTGTTGAGAACTCTGCCTTCTTCTTGGACAACCCTTTGTTTGTTTTTTCACCCACTTTAGTATGGGAAGCCTTGGGGTTGATGTCATGATGCAGCAAGAAATACCTTGCTGATGCAGACATGCAGAGGGCATGGAAACCCAAGTGTCAGGAAGGACTCAGACTCCCCTATCAGCTAGGACTTATGAAAACCAAGTCATTGGAAAAGAAAGTGTCCTCTATATATGGAGAGTAAGCCTGGGCCACACGCACATGTGTGCACAGGCACACTCAGGTCGATGAGATGGTGTTCCTGAGGAAGACTCTTCAGGGTTACGGCTGCCAAGTTGAATCGAGCTCTGCCAAGATCTCTCAGCAGGAACTTCTAAGTGAGGAAACCATGAGCCCCTCGCCACCTGAGTCCCTTCACGCCCAAACTGAAAGACCTCAGACAGCGTGCCTAGCCTCCCTGGCCTCAGTTTTCTGTGTAGCATGGGGGTAAGGTGATAATGGTGCTGACCCTGCAGGGTGTGGTGGGGATAAAGATAAAGTGCTTAGCACTGAGCCTGACACTTGACAGGTGATCAGTAACTGCTCAGGTGATCCTAGTCATGAAATGATTTCACCAGCTTCTCACAAGAGCCCCCTAAGCAGGGCTGCTGCACTGTGTAGTTCTCAGGGCACGTCATACGTGCAGCAGGCAACCCTTGACCGTGTGCAGTACACAGCCTGTGCAACTGCCCATGGAAGCCAAGAGACAGGCCAGACAATGTGAACAGGAATCCAGGTCTCCTGGTTCCTCCTGGTCCTCCCACCCCATTGAGCTTCCCACGCTGGCCAGAGCAGTTTCCCAGCTTAGAGAAAGTGCTGTCCCATCATTTTCTCTTTGGGATGCACAGTCGCCATAGACCGTCCTCCCACCACCCGGAAAATAAAGATGCTCCTCCAGAGAATGAACTATGATTGTCTTCAGGGCCTCTGGCCAGAATAAGCCATGACAGAGCACATGACCCCGAGTGAGCAAGGCAGAGCCAGACCCGTCCCCCTGCCCCCTCTTGGGGACAAACTGGGCATGGGCCGCCTTGCTCCCAAGGGGGCACTGGGCAAAGAGGAAGGCATGGGTGCCAAGGCAGGAGAGCAGAGCAAGGAGTGGCTGGCCCTGAAGCCACCGCTCATGGCTTTGCTCGGCTGTGTTCAGAAGATGATACGCAGTCTGTGGGGCACCGCATGAGAGGAGTCCATCAAAGCGCAGTCCGACAAGCACCTTCCCCTCCAGCCCAACGCCAGCCCCCAGAGCAGTCGCACAGATGGCCCGAGTGACATGCACCCCCCGCTGCACTTGGACTTGGAGTGAGGGTGTGACACGGACAGAAATGATAGTAATAATCATCATGTCATGTATTTCTGAATCCCTGCGCACGCTTCAAGGAGATTGTGCTTTCTTTAATTTGTTGTTCAGCACAAGCTTGTATAAATACCTGTGCTGCCATCGGCGGGGGGCTGTTCTGCCTGACAGGCTCCACGCTGAGCGCCGTACCTGCATCATCACTTCACTCTCACAACAAATCTGCGAGGCTGGTATTATTCTTCCCCATTTTACAGATGAGGAAGGCAGCAGGAAACAGAAACCTTAGGATGCTTTCCTAAAATAAAGTAGCTAGTTATTGGCAGAGGCCAGATTCAAAGTCAGGTATCACGGGCCACACACCCATACTCAGAGCCATCATGCTTTATGTGTAAATCAAACAGCAATTTAATTAACAAGTACATTAGGACCCTGTTCTAAAGAAGGAACTTGATTTTAAGTGGGTAACCAACAAGGTCCTACTGTACAGCACAGGAGACTCTGCTTAATGTCATGTGGCAGCCTGGATGGGAGGGGAGTTTGGGAGGAGAATGGACACATGTATGGGGCTTCGCTGGTGGCTCAGACAGTAATGAATCTGCCTGCAATGCAGGAGACCCCAGTTCCATCCATGAGTCAGGAAGATCCCCTCGAGAAGGGAATCGCTACCCACTCCAGTATTCTTGCCTGGAGAATTCCACGAACAGAAGAGCCTGGCAGGCTGTAGTCAATGAGGTCACATGTATGTGTATGCGTATGTGTATGTGTATATGTATATGTGTGGCTGAGCCCCTTCAATGTTCACCTGATAACATTAATATAAAGTAAAAAGTTAAAAAAATAAAAGAAGAAGGAAATTGAGGCCTAATGTAGGTTAAAGAACCAGTGCAGAGCCATGCAGCAAGTTCACAGCAGATCCTGGGGCCTGGACCTAGCCAGCATCGACTAGTCTGAGAGTCTTAACAAAATGAAAATTTTAAACCCTAAGAATTTTTTATGGCACCTTCGCAGGATATTTGTCTTCCCTGTTTATAGATGGGAAACCTGAGAACAGGCCAGAAAAGAGTTCGTCCAAACTCTCCCCGAGATGTTGGGGGAATTGCTCCCCAGCAATAGCATCCCACTCCAGTACTCTTGCCTGGAAAATCCCATGGACAGAGGAGCCTGGTAGGCTGCAGTCCGTGGGGTCACTAAGAGTCGGACACGACTGAGCTCCTTCACTTTCACTTTTCACTTTCATGCATTGGAGAAGGAAATGGCAACCCACTCCAGTGTTCTTGCCTGGAGAATCCCAGGGACGGTGGGGCCTGTTGGGGCCTGGTGGGCTGCCGTCTATGGGGTCGCACAGAGTCGGACACGACTGAAGCAACTTAGCAGCAGCAGCAGGCTGGGACCAGGCTCCAGGGCTCCTCCCAGGAGCTGCCCCTGGGGGCTCAGCCCATCTCCTCTTTCTTCCTGCCTTCTCTCTCCTCCTCTAGCGAAGAGGGTCCTATGGTCTCTGCCCCCCTCACCTTATTCACATGCTGTATGAGTGTTCCTTGTGGCTCAGATGGTTAAGAATCTGCCTGCAATGCAGGAGACCCGGGTTCGATCCCTGGGTTGGGAAGACCCCCTGGAGAAGGGAATGGCAACCCACTCCAGTATTCTTGCCTGGAGAATCCCATGGACGGAAGGAGCCTGGCAGGCTACAGTCCATAGGGTCACAAAGGGTCCATCACGACTGATCGACTACACAGGGAGTTCCCAAGCGTGGCAGGAAAGAAGCTGCTTTAAAAAGCACCCACCTAGTGACTTTCTGAGGAATTTTCCGTTTCCAGACGAGGGGCCACGGGGTAACAGGTTGCACGCTCGTAGCTGCCGAGGAGAAAGGGCCATTGCCTCAGAACGTCTCTGCCCTGCTGCTCCCCGCTGCTTCTCTCAGATGTCCTTTCGTGCCAGCATGGGCACAAGGCCGCCGCCCTCCCATCGAGACAGAGAACCCAGGGCTCACGGCTTCTCCACAGGTCGTGAGGATGTTTGGATTAATGTTGAAAGATGAGTGAGTGGACCGTTCGCCTGTGACGTCAGCTCATCTAGGAATTCATCACGAAGGGGCAGGGGATCTGTCTCTATCACACACACATGACTCTACCCCATCATATAATTCATTTATTGAAAAAGGGACTGTGGCATTGAGGAATGAACCTTGATGTTGGAAAGCACTTGAAATGCATTGAGATCATTTCTCTGGTGCTACCTCGTTCACATGGCCCTTTCCTGACAATGCAGTGTGGTTTCCACAGAGAGACACTGACGTATGCCTTGACTTTCAGAGGCTATTTTGGGATGAATGGGCTGCCGGGCTGGCTTTTGTGGGTCCTCGTTAAATGAAATGAAGCTGGAGGTCTTGATTCGGGGCTTTGTCTACATGACCAGACACAAAGCAAAGAGTTGCTGGGAAGGATCGAGGCAGGGGCTGGGTTTAAAGGGACTCAGCTCATTAGTGGAACCATGCTGGGGAAGGTTGGGGATGACCACTCTGCCTGTGAAGACCTCAAGGAGATGTTAGCCCATCACCTGCTGAGGCCTGTTTGGACACTGTGGGGTTGAGAGGAGGTTGCGGGAGAAGAGATTTTTATGTAGTGAACAGTGGTGTGAACCTTACAGACAGATGAGACCTGGCCCCTTGGAGCTCCTGGGCACTTCTTGAGGCCCAGACCCCAGCCCTCCAAGAATGACACCCTGCAGGTACACTCAGGGGAGGGTCCCAGTAGGGGAGGGCCTTGGCCCAGCAAAAGGGCCAGCACACCCCAGCTTGGTCCAGGGACAGAGGAAGAAGTTAATAAAATAGCATGATGCCAGAACCTCTCATTGTTTGCCAGCCCTACTGCTTGGAGAAACTTTCTGGGTGTTTAAGAAGAAAGGAGCAAGACTTCCCTGGTGGTCCAGTGGTTAAGACTCTGGTTAAGGCAATGCAGGGCGTCTGTGTTCAATCCCTGGTCAGGGAACTAGATCCCACATCCTGCAACTAAGAGTTTGCATGTCAGAAGACCTAAGAACTAAGATCTGGTGCCACCAAATAAAGATTAAAAGAGAGGGAGAAGACGAAGAAAGAAAGAGACTGTGAGAAAGAGGAAGTAAGTCTGAATGGGAGAGTCCCAGGAGCTAAGGGTAGAAGGCCCCTCTGCAGGTGACCTCATTGCAGCCTGAGTGGTGGGAGGGTGTCCCTCACTCACTGACCCGCCCTCTCTGGAATCTGAACATTTTCAGGTTCCTGTGGGATACTCTGCTGACCCTTGGAGCTGGAATAGGGGGATGTGAAGAGATCTTGATTGTAACTGTGTTCCTTCATGATGACCACATAAGGGTGGTTTGAGGACCTTGGATTCAAGATGTCTACTTTCAGCTCCATCCTCTTGGAACAGTGCCTTTAACATATGGCGTTGACACTCCTCTTTCATTTATTCTGCATTTCCTGAGCAGCTAAAGTGTGCCATCACCGTGTCAGGTCTGGACAGTGCGATGCTAAGCAACAGTGAGATAAACAAATAAGGCGTGTTTTCCTGCTCTTGAGTTCACAACCTAGGGATGAATATGGACACATAAGTTGTTAGAATCCCATAACATAACAAATTTTAATAAATGAGAAAACATGATGCTCTAACAGTAACTATTACATAAGGGAGGATCTAGAAAATTTTAGCAGAAGGGACTTTGAGCTGATTTTTGAGGAAAAATGAGAGGTGGCAAACAATGAGAAGTGTCGGGAAAGATATTGCTGAGAAAAGGAATGGCATGGGGACTTCCCTGGTGGTGAGGCTTCATGCTGCCAATGCAGGGGGGCCCAGGTTCAATGCCTGGTCAGGAAATCGGATCCCACATGCCGCAACTAAGAGTCTGCATACTTCAGCTAAGACTCGGCATAGCCAAATAAGTAAAATTTTTGTTTATTTTTTATTTTTTTAATTTGTTTAAAATTTTATTTTATTTTTTAAATTTACAATATTGTATTGGTTTTGCCATATATCTAAATGAATCTGCCACAGGTATACATGTGTTCCCCATCCTGAACCCTCCTCCCTCCTCCCTCCCCATACCATCCCTCTGGGTCGTCCCAGTGCACCAGCCCCAAGCATCCAGTATCGTGCATCGAACCTGGACTGGCAACTCATTTCATATATGATATTATACATATTTCAATGCTATTCTCCCAAATCATCCCACCCTCCCCCTCTCCCACAGAGTCCAAAAGACTGTTCTATACATCAGTGTCTCTTTTGCTGTCTCGTATACAGGGTTATCGTTACAATCTTTCTAAATTCCATATATATGCATTAGTATACTGTATTGGTGTTTTTCTTTCTGGCTTACTTCACTCTGTATAATAGGCTCCAGTTTCATCCACCTCATTAGAACTGATTCAAATGTATTTTTTTAATGGCTGAGTAATACTCCATTGTGTATATGTACCACAGCTTTCTTATCCATTCATCTCCTGATGGACATCTAGGTTGCTTCCATGTCCTGGCTATTATAAACAATGCTGCGATGAACGTTGGGGTACATGTGTCTCTTTCAGTTCCGGTTTCCTCAGTGTGTATGCCCAGCAATGGGATTGCTGGATCATAGATCAGATCAGATCAGTTGCTCAGTTGTATCCGACTCTTTGCGACCCCATGAATCGCAGCACGCCAGGCCTCCCTGTCCATCACCAACTCCCCGAGGTCACTGAGACTCATATCCATTGAGTCAGTGATGCCATCCAGCCATCTCATCCTCTGTCGTCCCCTTCTCCTCTTGCTGGATCATAAGGCAGTTCTATTTCCAGTTTTTTAAGGAATCTCCACACTGTTCTCCATAGTGGCTGCACTAGTTTGCACTCCCACCAACAGTGTAAGAGGGTACCCTTTTCTCCACACCCTCTCCAGCATTTATTGCTTGTAGACTTTTGGATAGCAGCCATTCTGACTGGCGTGAAATGGTACCTCATAGTGGTTTTGATTTGCATTTCTCTGATGAGTGATGTTGAGCATCTTTTCATGTGTTTGTTAGCCATCTGTATATCTTCTTTGGAGAAATGTCTATTTAGTTCTTTGGCCCATTTTTTGATTGGGTCATTTGTTTTTCTGGAATTGAGCTGTAGGAGTTGCTTGTATATTTCTGAGATTAGTTGTTTGTCTGTTGCTTCATTTGCTATTATTTTCTCCCATTCTGAAGGCTGTCTTTTCACCTTGCTTATAGTTTCCTTTGTTGTGCAGAAGCTTTTTAAGTTTAATCAGGTCCCATTTGTTTATTTTTTATTTTATTTCCAATATTCTGGGAGGTGGGTCATAGAGGATCCTGCTGTGATGTATGTCAGAGAGGGTTTTGCCTATGTTCTCCTCTAGGAGTTTTATAGTTTCTGTTCTTACATTTAGATCTTTAATCCATTTTGAGTTTATTTTTGTGTATGGTGTTAGAAAGTGCTCTAGTTTCATTCTTTTACAAGTGGTTGACCAGTTTTCCCAGCACCACTTGTTAAAGAGATTGTCTTTAATCCATTGTATATTCTTGCCTCCTTTGTCAAAGGTGTCCATATGTGCGTGGATTTATCTCTGGGCTTTCTATTTTGCTCCACTGATCTATATTTCTGTCTTTGTGCCAGTATCATACTGTCTTGATGACTGTGGCTTTGTAGTAGAGCAAGCAGAAAAAGAAATAAAAGGAATCCAAATTGGAAAAGAAGAAGTAAAACTCTCACTGTTTGCAGATGACATGATCCTCTACATAGAAAACCCTAAAGACTCCACCAGAAAATTACTAGAACTAATCAATGATTATAGTAAAGTTGCAGGATATAAAATCAACACACAGAAATCCCTTGCATTCCTATACACTAATAATGAGAAAATAGAAAGAGAAATTAAGGAAACAATTCCATTCACCATTGCAACGAAAAGAATAAAATACTTAGGAATATATCTACCTAAAGAAACTAAAGACCTATATAGAGAAAGCTATAAAACACTGGTGAAAGAAATCAAAGGGGACACTAATAGATGGACAAATATACCATGTTCATGGATTGGAAGAATCAATATAGTGAAAATGAGTATACTACCCAAAGCCATTTATAGATTCAATGCAATTCCTATCAAGCTACCAACAGTATTCTTCACAGAGCTAGAACAAATAATTTCACAATTTGTATGGAAATACAAAAAACCTCGAATAGCCAAAGCAATCTTGAGAAAGAAGAATGGAACTGGAGGAATCAACCTGCCTGACTTCAGGCTCTACTAAATATTTTTTTAAAGGAAGAACATGGATAAAATCTCCAAGGCAAGAAGGAGCAGGACACTGGCAAGAAATCAGAGGTGTAGGAAGTGGTGGCATTCTGGCCAGGCATCATTCATCTTCCAAGATGGAAAGACTGCAGCCAGCCAGCAGCTCCCACGTCTGCATAGCCTCTCACATGCAGGGTTCTCCTTTGATTCTCAAATCGGTCCTATGACTATTAGCCCTATTCTATGGATGCATTATGAGCTTGGGGTTATACACACTCATTAGCTACAATGCCAGTGAGAAAGGTGGAGGGAAGGGAGCTGCCAAGAGTCCATAAACAGTCCTTCCTCCATATCCTCAGGGCATTGCCTCTAGGAACCACAAGGATACCAAAATTCAAGATGCTCAAGCCCCTTGTGTTAAATGATGTTGTGTTGGCATGTAACTTGTTCACATTCTCCCATATGCTTTAAATCATCTCTAGATTATTGATGATACATAATGCACTGTAACTGCTGTATAAATAGTTGCGAGCATACAGCAAATACAGGTTTTGCTTTTTGAAACTTTCTGGAATTTTTTTTCCAAATATTTTTAATTCATCGTTGGTTCACTCCACAGATGCCATGGATATGGAGGGCTGGGGGCAGTCTTCTCCTGCAGGAGTCGGCAGGTGCATTAGAGCAAAGGAAGGAAGGAAGGAGGAGGAGGAGGTGAGCCAAGGTATCCTTTTCACTGATTCCAACAGGAAATGAACGCCACCTCATTCCAGATACACGGCTCTAAATTATTGTCAAGTAAGATTTCCAAATGATTTCTCTTAGACTCTAGAAACTGTAAGCAGAAAGGAAGTTTCTGCCTTTTTCTGGTCCCATCCTCCTGCTTCTGATCCCCTGGAGAGTCCGGGCAGTGATTGTACCTATTAGGGCCACCCTGCTTCTGTTCATGGGAGTACGATTCTTCCTGTCATCCAAGCTCAAAATCTGGAAGGTCAAGTCTGATGACTCCTGCTTCCTGCATCCTCTAATTCACCACAGTGAACTCCATCCCTTTGCACCCTGTGCGGCTTCAGACCTAACACTCATCCATGGGCTTCTCTGCTTCTCCTTCTGCCGCTTTTCTCCCAGAGCCATCCACCGATATGACCCCAGGAGACCACATGACCTGAGGCAAAGTTTCAGCCCGTCCGTTCCCCCCATTCAAAGCCATTCTAGTATCCTAATGTGGGTGTGTGCTCAGTCACATCCGACTCTTTGTGACCTCATGGACTGTAGCCCACCAGGCTCCTCTGTCCTTGCAATTTTCCAGGCACAAATACTGGAGTGGGTTGCCATTTCTCCTCCAGGGGATTTTCCTGATCCAGGGACCAAACCCCTGTCTCCCACACATCTCCTACATTGCAGGCAGATTCTTTACCACTGAGCCACCAAGGAAGTCTTCTAGCGTCGTACGTGCTCAGCAAATGTTTGCTGAAGGAGGGCGTCCACACCACTTTCTCAGGGAAGTGCAGAGCCCTCTGCATCCAGAGCCTTCTAGCCCCAGGTCCAAGTGGCCGTTGCAGCCATGTCTTCAACTACTCACTCACCCTTGGCCGGGTCTTCAGGGAACGGGGCCATCACCCCACTCCACGTGGAGCTGGTACTTTCCTGCTCTACTTTGATCCTGGTTTCTCCTCCAGTGAGAAACCTCCCCCGGCCCGACCACCCTCACCCATCTCTCTTGGCAAAGTGGCTCCCCTCTGGCAAGACCTGGTGGGATGCCACTCCTCCTCCAAGGAGCCATACCACATCATTCCTAAAACGTGCCTGTTTAAGAAAGAAGAGGAGATGCTTGCTAACTTCCTGTTGTCAGGCCACAAGTCGCTTTGGCTCTCTTATTCTCATTTTCACTCATCTGTTTAAAAAAAAATAGTAATATTAATTGTCTCAGTCATAAAATTGCCAAGAATATCAAATGCGATCACGTATGTGAAAGTTTTTAGCAGATGATTGTTGGGGATTAAATAACAATAATTATTATGCACATATTATATTATTCTTATGCATACATTTTTCTCTCCTTGATAAGCTCTACATCTGCTCTAATACAGTCACCACCAGCCCCCCGTGGCCGATAAGATGTGGCCAGTCCACACAGAGATGGTGCTATAGGTGCAGAGATACTTACCAGATTCTAAGATAAGTAAAATATCTATTCAATAATTTTCACCATAATCACATGTTGGATATATTAGCTGAAACAATACATAATACTAAAATAGACTTCACATTTTTGTTTAACATGGCTACTGCTAAATCACTTCAGTCATGTCAGACTCTTTGCAACCCTATGGATTGTAGCCCACCAGACTTCTCTGTCTATAGGATTCTCCAGGCAAGAATACTGGAGTGGGTTGCCATGCCCTCCTCCAGGGGATCTTCCTGACCCAGGGATCAAACCCACGTCTCTTACGTCTCCTGCACAGGTTCTTTACTAATGCCACCTGTATTAGGACATTTAAAAATTCTACCTGAAACGTGTTATATTTCTGTGGGTCATCACTACCCTGGGCACAGTCTCAGTGTTTGTAAGTAAAGTATTTTCTTCATTCATTCAGCCATCCTGGAGAAGGTTTGGTTGTGATCCTGGATGTGTGAGGATGAGTTGGGGGAGGGGTTCCGGCTGTGCCAACGTCGCCTCCCCAGGAGGTTTCCCTGGCCCCGTCTGCATGTGGCTGTCACACCCCAGCGGCTCCCTGCACCACTTCCCAGGCTTCAGGAGTCACTCAGGGTGCTGGCCTCACTCCCCCTTCCACCCATCCTGCCTCTCCTGACAACCAGAAATGGAACTGTTTATTGGAAGAAAGGTGAATTAGAGTGTGATGTTTTGTTTTGTTTTTTTTACATGGAGGTAAAATTACTGGGAACTCTGGGAAAGATTGAAGGCAGGAGAAGAGCATGAGAGAGGATGAGATGGTTGAATGGCATCACTGATTCAATGCACATGAACTTGGGCAAACTCCGGGAGATGGTGAAGGACAGGGAAGCCTGGTATGCTGCAGCCCATGGGGTCGCAATGAGTCGGACATGACTTACCAACTGAACAACAACAAAAGCTTACTGATGAACAGGCACCTTCCTACACAGCATCCTGGGGCCGCAGCCCTCTCATTCTCCTGTCTGTGGAGCAAAGGCTTGGGAAGCGCTCTGCTTCCTGGCCATGAAGAGGCAGCGATGGGCGGGAATGCTGGAGCCTTTCCTGCTGGATTCCGTGCTGGAGGCCACCTGTCTTCTCTGGGGCTCCCTGCCAGAGAGTGGAGAGGAGCCAGTGGCAGTTGAAGTTGCTCAGAGCCCAGGACACTGGGCGAAATTCCCCAGACAGGCAGAGCTGTGGCTTCCAGGCCAATGCCTTAGGCCACTGACACTCCCAGCCCCTCCCGCTCAGCTTTCCCCCTTCCATTTGGATTCCTCTTCCTCTTCACACTGTAGATCCCTTACAATAGTTCTCAAGACACACCAAAGGGATTGTTGTTGTTCAGTTGCTCAGTCATGTCTGACTCTTTGCAACTCCATGGACTGTAGCACACCAGGCTTCCCTGTCCTTCACCATCTCCTGGAGTTTGTTCAAACTCATGTCCATCAAGTCAGTGATACCATCCAGCCATCTCATCCTCTGTCACCCCCTTCTCCTCCTGCCCGCAATCTTTCCCAGCATCAGGGAATGGACAAATAGATTCAATGGGTTAGATCTGATAGAGTGCCTGAAGAACTATGAAAGGAGGCTCGTAACACTGTACAGAAGCCAGTGACCAAAGCCATCCCACTGGAGAGATAGCCTTGAGCAGATGATCTCATGGCCTGTCACCTTCATTCAGGACATGGGGCCCTAGGTCTCCACCAGCCCCTTCTCATCTGCCCAGGGCTCACCCACCAAGACAAGCCCGCAGAGGAGGACACTCAAAGTGGGGATATGGTGTGGTCTCGCCTCCTTTTGACTCCATCATGGCGTTTGGAGAGATTACAGGATCTTTAAAAGCAGAGTCTTAGTAGGCCTAGGAGACGGATTTGTCTCTCCTGAGTGTCTTTTCTTGGGGATATGTGTCAGAAGGATTCTTAAATCTTCAAACAACCCTCATCTCTCTGTGAGCCTGAGACCGTGGTAGCAGTAAGGCACAGTAAAAAACCTGCTGATAGACAGATGGAATGCTGTAATTATACGCAGGAGGGAGAGAGGGAGCGTTTGCCGAAATTATTAGTGTGGGCAGACAATTAGAGGCTTTTCCAGAAGATTACACTTTTCCCTCCCATCTGCGCTCCATTTAGGAGTTTTTACATTCACAATGCTATTTCCTCCTCAGCTGTGCCATTTGCCATTTTGCCCAAATTATTATTGTGCTTGACTTTGCGTTTGCTCCGACTTCGCCAGCATTCCCCGTCTTCTCCTCCTGGCTCCCGCTCTCTCCCTCCCCATCACTTCCAATCTCTTCCTCCTTCACTCTCCCTTCCTCCTGCTTCCCTCATCCCCCAGCAGAGAGCCGAACACGTCCATCAAGAGTGAGCTTGCTTCTTGGTAGGCTGAGCGGGAGGGACACTGTCAAATAGGAAACACCAGGAAGGTGATCAGAGTGACCTGGAGCATGCTTCCTGTCCTGGGACTTACGCCAAAGCCCAGGGAGAAGCCAGGATCCCAGGGCAGTGGAGCTGAATGAATCTGCGGATGAATCCATGTGTTGGAGGGGGAGGAAAGCACGTGTGTTCTCTTCCATCCAGTTACACCTGAGCTCGGGTTGTCAGGATGGGTCCAAATCTGATTCCTTATGAGCCCAAGGCTTTGGATCCCAGAGCCTCATTCACACTCACTCTCCATTCATCGATCCATTCATTCATTCAACACAGAGTACTCGAGCAGTTGCTGTATTACAGCAGAGTCCTCAAGCAGGACTTAACACCACCGGAAAGGCGGAAGAGAACCAGCTTCACTCAATGTCTGCTCAGAGTCAGGGCCTGCAGAAGGTGTTTGGTGAGTGGGAATTATTGTCTTCACATTTTAGATGAGAAACTAGGTTCCAGGAGGTTGAAGTACTTGCCCAAATCAGAGATGTAGTGCCCGATCCTGGATCTCTGGCTCCAAGGCCAGTGGTCTCCATGGCATTCCCTTGTCCCTGGGGAAGCAGAGTAGTCTGCAAGCAGTCCTCTAGCGGTCCTGCCATCTTCTAGATAAACAAGCGTGTGAACAGTTACAACAGTAAATGAGGAGGGTGGTGAGCCAGGTGGAAGGGGTGACGGAGCCTTCACAAGGAGCCAGGGAGGCGTGGGCTGGAGCAGCGGCCAATGATGAGCAGAAGCCAGCAGGCGAGGGAGAGAGGTATGGGTGGGCACCTGGGCACAGGGCAGCAGGCGTGTCTGGCAGGGCTGAAAGGAATCAGGTGGCATTTCTTCAGTGCAATTTTTTATTCAGCACTTTCATATATATTATACCACTTAATCCTTGGGGTGGCCCTTAGGTAGACATCATTGTCTCCATTATACAGATGAAGAAACTGAGGCTCTGGGAGGGTGAGTGACTGGTCTAGAGAGGAAGTGGCACAGTGGAGCCCTGACAGGCTGTGTTGGGCCCCAAGGCTGGCAGTGTGTGGAGGAGGGCCAGAGGGAGACCCAGTCTGGAGTCAGATCTGTCAGGAGGCAGGTCTGGAGGCCAAGTGGTGCCTGGTCCAAGGCTGTGGAGGTGGAGGCAGGATCCAGAACTGATTGAGAGTTGGGAATGACGGAGTGGAAAGAAGGTGTGGAGGATAACTCGAAAGTTATGGTAGAAGATACTGGATGGATTATGTTGCCATTAACTGAGCTAGGAGCTCAAAGGAAGAAGATCAAGTTCTAGGGGGAGGGTGGGGGCGTGGGGAGAAAGACAAGGACAAATTAATCAAGAAGGAAGCTTTATGCCATTGAGACTTTCTTAGGCAAGGTAGCTGAGGAGGCAACTGTGCCAAGGAATTGGGGGTGTTACCATGAATTAGAGATAATCTCACTCCTTTCCCACCAAAAGTCAATTAAAAAATGATGTCTCCCAGTGTGAGTAGACCTAGAGACCATCATACAGAGTGACGATAAATCCAGAAAGAGAAAAACAAATATTGTGTATTAACACATGGATGTGGAATCTATAAAAAATGATATAGATGGTCTTACTTACAAAACAGAAATAGAGACACAGATACAGAGAACAAAGGTGCAGACACTAAGCCAGGGTGGGGGGCGGGTGGGGGGAGGAATTAGGAGATTGAAATTGATGTGTATACTCTACTGATACTATGTGTAAAATACATAACTAATAAGAACAGACTACATGGCACAGGGACCTCTACTCAATGCTCTGTGATGACCTTGATGGGAAGGAAATCCAAAAAGAGGAGACATAGGGGTACATATGGCTGATTCAGCTTTCTGTACAGCAGGAACTACAGCAACATTGTAAAGCAACTATGCTCCAGTAAAAATTGATTTAAAAAATAAATAGAATGTTTATACTGATACCAAAATAAAGTCTCCCAGGAGTGTGATGCTCCACAGGAAAAGCAGGATTCTCTAGGAGTCAGGCTTCCTGTCCCTGCTCCCTTGACCTCTTGGTCTCTATCCCAGCCTCTTCTTGTAGAGCCGCAGAGCCTCAGGGACATGGAAGCCCCAGACAGGCAGTGGCACACAGACACACAGACAGAGAGACCCCACACCAAGGAGCTGGCTGGGCCCTGTCAGAGTTCTCTGAGAACTACCTGGAGGGTGAGCAGAGGCCAGCACAGCTGGAGGGTCGTGTTCTCAGGGGCATCAGCACCTGAGCCTGCAGAGATGGGGGCACCTTGAGGGTTGGTCTAGAGGGTGGAGTCCTGGGGAAGGAGGCACCAGTGCCAGGGTTACCAGCCAAATAGAATTCAAGTCGCCACATGACTCAGAAACTCACAGAGCGAATCCCGATGGCTTTGGGGTCTATGTGCAATGAGACCGTCAGTTAATGAAACCACTGGGCCGAATCAGGAAAGCTGATTGCGGTTCTAAGGCAGACACTAACTCTGTGATCCTGGATGGATCACTTTCTCTCTCTGAGCCTCACACCCCTCCCAGGTCCATGAGTCCTCTGACCACGCAGATAGGAGAAACCCCAAAAGTAAGGATGAATAAGAGCAGGGGGGTGGCAAACTTCCTCTGTAAAGGGCCAGATTGTTAATATTTTCAGCTCCATGGGCTCTCAGAAATACCCAACTCTGCCTTTGCAGCAGGAAAGCACCGCAAATAGAACCCAAACAGACAGGCATGATGATCCCGATACAGATTTATTTATAAAAACTGACCGTGACCAGATCTGGCTATTGGTTGCTGCTCTCCGACCCAGAGCATTCTGGGCACAGGGAACCTCAAACCTGATCTTCCAGTCAAAGCAATCCCATCCTTCTGGGAGTCCGCGGCAGGAGATGAGGTGAGAACTGCACTCTCTTCCAGCCATCCTTCTTGTTGCTATTCTTGTTCAGTTGCTCAGTCATGTCTAACTCTTTGATCTCATGGACTGTAGCCCACAAGATCCTCTGTCCATGGAATTTCCCAGGCAAGAATGCTGGAGTGGATTTCCATTTCCTTCTCCAGGGGATCTTCCCAACCCAGGGATCGAACCCACATCTCCTACATTGGCAGGCAGATTCTTCACCATTAAGCCATGGGATTCCCCGCCAGCCATCCTTAGAAGGGAATTTTACACTTAGTAAGCCTCTGCCCTGTACCAGCTAAGATTTCACATATACAATAAGCCTCCATCACCAGGATTACTAACAACAGCTCTGTGTTTAAAAAAAATTCTCAAAGTTCAAAAGAAGGTGGCTGGGGGACTTCCCTGGCAGTTCAGTGGTTAAGACTTCACCTTCCAATGCAGGCCGTGTGGGTTCAATCCCAGATCAAAAAACAATAATAATAATTGGTCCATATCCCCCCAAAAAAAATCTTTAAAAAAAAAAAAAAGAGAGAGAGAAAATGTGTCTAGGTAACAGTCCTAGGGTCCTGTTGCTTAGACTAAAACCAGGATAAAACTTCAAAGACTTCAAATGGTATCCTGTCATTCATTAATCCCCCCAAGCAGATCCATTTTTGTTGGAAGGCTACTCGCTGCCCCCAAACCTGCCCTCAAAGCAGCCTTCCCTGCACCCATCCTGAGCTGATGGAGATCTGAACAATCACGCTTCACACTCCCCTTGCTTTCTCTGCAGTATTTCCCTTCCCCACTTTTAAATGTCATGGAGCGTGATGCTGACACAATGAGACAGAATCCCCAGTCCAGACAGCCCCGCAGCCAGGGGAGACACAACCCCGAACATGCTCTCTGGGATACAGTGGGAAAGTGCCATTCGCTTTAAATAGATTCCCATAAATAAGCAATAAAACAGGCACAGCCATTTGCAGCCCACATTTCCAAGGTTTGATGAGCTAGGAGTTCGGACGAAGGGGAAAAACAAAGAGCCTTTCTCATTATTTCCCCATCCCTGCAATTTTCTTTTACTGCCTGCCGACTCTGAAAGGGAAAAACGAATGTGGCTCCCTTAGGAATGGAGCCCGCGCTCCCATCTCCCGCTACAACCTGCCAACTTCCATGTCCCACTTGTGCGAATGTCACTTTGAGAGCTATGCCTCTGCCCTTCTCTCTCCAACCCTGGCCGCCTCCACCTGCTGCCTCCCTCTGCCCGCCTGCCCTGGGCCTTTGTCATCAGGCTCGGAAGTCTGGAGAGATGAGGCGGACAGATGGGGTGAGATCTGGGGAAGGGGCAAGGAGGAGGCCACTGGGGACCAGAGAATCTGAGTTTTGTAAAAATGTGTCTAGACATGGAGGGGATGCAGCCCGGGCCGGGTACAGTCAGAAATGTCTTCGTTTCCTTTCTCTTTTTCTCTAATGTCAAAAGTAACTCCATCCCTGGGGAGTGACCTCAGTTTACACCAACATGGAAAGTGACAGAGGCTGTCATGTGGACTGATGAGGTTTTCCCTTGATAAATTCACCCGGATTTGAAACGCCGCTACTTGGGCTACAGGCATGTATGTGTGTGTACACATGTGTGGGCCCATGCAGGAGGTAGCATGCACCTTCGTGTTCACTGTCTTTGGAACCATGTCCAATGCCGTGAGTCATCGCTCCTATGGCCTCCCTAGATGGGAGAGGACGCACACCTCTCTTTCTCTCCATGTTGACTATGACTCATTCTTCACCTTCTGATGGGAAGGCGTCCATCTATGACTTCCCACAATCCACCTGGCCTTTTTGGCAGTTTCCTCTGACTTTGCTCCTCCTCTTGGATCCCAGCCTTTGCTTAAAACCAAAGGATCGGCTGTAACCAAGAGCTGGTTTTTCTACTAATATTGAGCTGTTCTTTCCCCTTGCCCAAACTTACTGCCCTTCCTAGGACTGCTTAGTGAGCGTAAAATCCCAGGAGAGTGCCTGCTCACTGAAGCCATCCTACACAGACATGAACAGGCCCATGTTATAGATGATTCACACAACTTAACATCTGATTTTATATTATCATATCATATATTATTCCCAATATATGGAGTATATTTCTCTAATACTTTGGCCACCTGGTGCAAAGAACTGACTCATTGGAAAAGACCCTGATGCTGAGAAAGATTGAAGGCAGGAGGAGAAGGGGACGACAGAGGATAAGACAGTTGAATGGTTGAATGGCATCACCGACTCAATGGACATGAGTTTGAGGAAGCTCTGGGAGTTGGTGATGGACAGGGAAGCCTGGCATGCTGCAGTCCACGGGGTCCCAAAGAGTCGGACACGACTAAGCGACTGAACTGATTATTATTCTCAAGGTATTTCATACATGTTAGACTGTTAAGCTCTCTGAAGACAAAAAACCGCACACATACACATGGACATTTCTTATGGACTAGCCCTGTTAGTAACAGCTAGCTATTGCTATAAAAATAAAATGCCAAACTCAGTGGTTGGAAAAACTGTAAGCATTTCTTATCACTCACCTAGCTATATGTCTGCTGGGCAATTCTGCCCATCTGGGCCAGGCTTGGCTGAACTTAGCTAGACTCGGTCACCTGTCTGTAGTTACCCGGAGGTGACTGGGGAATGGCTGGTTTTAGATGGTATCACTCACATCTGATGGTTGCCTGACTACCCACAGTCACTGCAGCCATGCCTGGAACCAGCATGTTGTCTGTCACAGGCCTGTTGACACATCATAAGGGTTCCAAGGGACCATGCAAAGGCTCTCAAGGCCTTGGCTCAGAACCAGCATACCCTCACTTCCACCACATTGTATTGGCCAAAGTAAGTCCCAAGGCCAGCTCAGATCCAAGAGATGAGAAAACAGACTCCACCCATCAAAGGGAAGAGCTTCAAAATCACAATGCAAAGGATGTGGATCCAGGGGAAAGTGGAGAATCGGAGCATCTTTGCTGTCCGTCTGCCATACACACTCATGGATGGATACATAACATGTTGTTGTTGTTGTTCAGGTGCCAGATCGTGTCTGACTCTTTGCGACCCCATAGAGTGCAGCACTTCAGGCTCCTCTGTCCTTCACTGTCTCCTGAATTTGCTCAGACTCGTGTCCATTGAGTTGGTAATACTATCTAACCATCTCATCCTCTGCCATCTGCTTCTCCTTTTGTCATCAATATATAACGTAGCCCAGCACAAAATCCAAAACTTGGTTCTATTGTGACTATACTCATATATATGTTCTCATCCTTCTTTGTACCTAGCTTTGATCTCTTTCAAGTCTGGCCATGGTCTGGTCATCCCAGGACCCACTTACAGGTCAGGAGGAGGTCTTTGTTGCTGCAAAATAGATCATCCAGTTGAGTGAGATCAAGGCATGAGTTTCATCTGTTAGATGGGCCAACCTGTAAATCCATTGTTGTTGTTTAGTCGCTAAATTGTATCTGACTCTTTGCAACCCCATGGACTGTAGCCTGCCAGGCTCCTCTGTCCATGGGATTTCCCAGGCAAGAATACTGGAATGGGTTGCCATTTCCTTTTCCAGGGGATCTTCCTGATCCAGGGATCAAACCTGAGTCTCCTGCATTGGCAGGTGGATTCTCTAGCACTGTGCCACCTGGGAAGCCTTGGTATCTATGAATTCAGTAAGTTTCATTACCTGCTTAAGGCAATCAGCAGGCTTTAAATCTGTGATCAAAACTGCCAGCCTGATCATTGCCCAGAGAAAAGCCCAGGGATCAAGGGGAAGGGATTTAGAAGGGACTGTAGCTTCTACCCTCCAGCCAGTCTTTGTCCCCCATACTGAGACTCAGCAGTCACATGACCTCAAGGTTTTCTTCAGTCTAGATCAAGATCATCTGAGAGGTTTCTGTTGATATTTGTGGCCTTACTCCATTTCTTGAGTGCCAGTGAGCCAAGCTGAGACATAACTGAACTAGATACAACCATTCATCACGCACTCTCCTCTTTACTCTATAAGTGGCTCTTTTTATTTATTTTTAAATTTATGTTTCTTCACTTAACATATTTCCTTTGTGAGTGGAGCAGGGGGTGGTGAGGCTAGGTTATTATATTGGAGTTTTAGGAGTTGAGTGTGATTTTGTTTAATGCTGATTGAACCCAAGATTCTTTTCTTGAACATTTGGCAGTAATTTAGTGAGTGCTTATACAGTATGGCTCCTGCGTTTTTTAAATGTTTTTTATTGTTGTAAAAAAAAACATGAAATTTACCATCTTTAACATTTTTAAGTGTACAGCTCAGTTATGTTGAGTATATTCAGATTATTGTGAAACAAACCTCCAGAATTCTTTCATCTTGCAAATCTGAAACTCTATACCCACTAACAACAACCTCCCTTCTCCCCACCCCCCTCCCCACCAGCCCAGGTAACCAACACGCTACTTTCTGTCTCTGTGAATAGTCTGCTACATGTATATGCCACAGGTCATTTCTCCGCTCATCTATGGAGGGACATGTGTGTTGCTTCCATCCCTTGGCTTTTGCGAGCAATGCTGCTATGAGCACGGGTGTGCCTTTGCGAGCTCTTGCTTTCACGTCTTTCTGATGTAGACCCAGGAGTGGGATTGTTGGATCAGAAGATAGTTCTGTTTGTTTTTCATTTTCTGAGTATCCTTCATGCTATTCTCCATCACAATCACACCATTTGCCATTCCCACCAGCAGTGAACAGGGTTCTGATTTCTGCACGTCCAAGACCACACTTGGAATTTTCTGGGTTTTTTGAGAGTCGCCACCCTCAGGAGTGTGAAGTGATGTCTCACTGATCTGGATTTGAGTTTCTCTAATAACTAGTGATCTTGAACAATTTTTCGTAAATTTGTTGGCCACGTGTGGATCTTTTTTAGAGAACTGTTCAGGTTCCTCAGCTATTTTCAAATTGGGTAGTTTGATATTTTGTTTTTGTTGTTGCATTTATGTATGTTAGTACTATAATTTTTTAAAAAAATCATGAATTTTTCAACAAACAAGAAAACTAGAATATTGATGACAGCTGTGTTATATCCTCATCTTCCTCTGTCCAAAGTAACTAAATACTATCTTGAATCTTATGTTTGTTATTTCCATGCCTTTTTTTTTCCAAATAGAGTTTTATTAACAGCTACATATTTTCTTTAAAAAATAACATTTGGGATGTGGTTTGACTTTAATTTTATTTTGTGTATTTTCTTTATACTATATTATTTATTTTAACTTACAAATGTATCTATTATCAGGGAAGGCAATGGCACCCCACCCCAGTACTTTTGCCTGGAAAATCCCATGGACGGAGGAGCCTGATAGGCTCCAGTCCATGGGGTTGCTAAGAGTTGGAAACAACTGAGCGACTTCACTTTCACTTTTCACTTTCATGCATTGGAGAAGGAAATGGCAACCCACTCCAGTATTCTTGCCTGGAGAATCCCAGGGACAGGGGAGCCTGGTGAGCTTCCGTCTATGGGGTCGCACAGAGTCGGACACGACTGAAGCGACTCAGCAGCAGCAGCAGTATCTATTATGATGCAAAGGGTATCAGGCAATATTAATTATCTGGGGGCTTGCTTTTTTACAAGGGCTTCCCTTGTGGTTCAACTGGTAAAGAATCCACCTGCAATGTGGGAGACCTGGCTTCGATCCCCAGGTTGGGAAGATCCCCTGGAGAAGGGAAAGGTTACCCACTCCAGTATTCTGGACTGGAGAATTCCATGGACTGTATAGTCCATGGGGTTTTTAAAGAATTGGACATGACTGAGCGACTTTCACTTTTTTTTTTTTTACTCAAATTTTGCCACTAAGACGTATCCATGGTGTTATATGTAGCTACTGTTCATTCACTTTAGCTGAGGTTTATTATTGCACTGTATGCTCACAGTGCAATATAATTCTCCATTCTCCTGTCGGGGTTCATTTGTATGGTTTCCAGATTTGTGCTGTTTATGGATCATGCTGGCGTGAGCATCCTCATACGCATCTCCAGAAGAATGTGCATACAAGTTGCCGTTGAGTGTATTCCTGAGAGTAGGATTGCTGGATTGTGGGGCATTTGAATGTCCAACTTCACAAGAGAATGCTAACTGTTTCTGAAGTGGCTGTACAATTTCACACTCTCCCCCACCCCAGCAAGGTACAGAAGGTTCTGTCGATCCACGTTCTACCCAACACTTGATATTGTCAAACTTCTCCATTCTTGACGGTGAAATGGGTGAGGGTGGTGTTTCGTGTGCCCTTGGTGTGCATTTCCCTGATCATTAGTGAGGTTGAACATCCCTGCCTGTGTTTATTGGCCACATGTGTTTTTTAATCAACTTCAGAGCTTCTGTTCATGGAGACACTGCAAAGAAAGGGAAAAGCAAGTTACACGCCAAGGCGAGTTATTTGCCACACACATAGCCGACAGAGACTTAGTGCAAAATATATCTGCAAGAAAAGGACAACTCACCTAATAGAAAACAGAAGAAGAAACAGCCAGCATTTCACAGAAAACCCCCAGTCATTACTGTTAGCCATAAAGATGTGTTTCTATTCATAATACCAGCTGGTTGTATCGTGGGGTTTTCTAACATCAGATGGGGACTTCTTTTAGTGCAGACACAATTTTCTAAAGCCTTGTCCTCCACTAGTTGAGAGATTAGTCAGACAAGCCTGCTGCTTTCTCACTTGGCAACTGGAGAATTCATCTGAGTCCAGAAAAAGGTGTTCACAGGGACAAAGACTTGAAGCCAAGGGATGCTCAGATGGTTACCTGGAGACACTCAAGCCTTAGAAAACCCTACAGCTGAAGGTGTGAATAACCATCCTTTTCAAGGAGAGCGAGGTTACATTTTCTCATCAAGACTTTTCCAGAGTATTCCCAGGGGAGGAGGGGAATCTTCTCATCACTGTCCATGCCTTGAGGAAAGGGCAACCATTTCTCTTGCCCTAAAAGTGCTCTCGGATTGATGACCAGGAAAAAAAAAAAATCTATGTGGAACTAATTTCTCTCGAGCATTCCCTGGAGCCAAGGAAATGGTTAAGTATTTAGGCTTTGAAGGATTTCCCTGCTGGAGTGAGGTTTCTGGTGAAGAGAGAAGGGTTAGACAATATATTGATTAAGTAAATGAGTTGAAGGGAAGGGACATGAGCTGTCAATCATTTTCAGCATAGTCTGCCCTGCAGAGGATACCAAAATGAGGCCACTCTTGGAGGTCAGCCTGACTCCCTTCTCCCTCTTCCTCCAGTGGCTTCTGAGGGACTTGTAGAGGGAAGGGCCGAGCGAGAGAAGAGCAGTGAGACAGAGAGGTAAGTGGAGACTGAGAGAGGAGTCGGCACTCACGCCCCTATTCCTCTCTGTCGCTAACTAGCTTTCTAAGGTGGTGCCTGCCACTTGCAGTTAATAGCAAGTGTCTTCCCATATTTATTCACTTACCTGTCAAGGCTACCTATTCCTTGTGCAGCAGCGGGGAATCTGACTGGCAGATTATGCCTTTGGTGCTCACCTGTCAGTCCCAGGCTCTCTGCTGGATCGGAGACCCAGGCCGACACCGGAAAGTGACAGGCAGACAGGTAGCTAGTTGCAGTGACTTGAAGCAAAACTAACTAGAAGCTGGACCCTTGCAGTGGACATTACGAGGGGAAATGGCGAACAAGATATCTTTTCCATCTCCAGGTGGGGTTGGGATGGAATGATTAGACCTGTCAACACTGGGGCATGTCAAGGTGAGACAGAGCCAGGTGACAAGACCTTCCGCTGGAAAGTCTGAAGGCTTCTCCTCCTTCTGAACCCTGGAAACATCCTCTTAGGAGCTTGAAGGAGTGGGAATGGCCCAGCCTGTGGTCACACACACACACACACACACAGGAAAGGATGTTAAGTGAGAGGCTGGAAAACACAAGCCTGGGTTCTAGAAGTCCTGTGGCCTATTGGGGCTCGTCCTCCAGGTGCTTCGTTGTCCCCAGGTCTGGATGAGCAAATTCCTACACCATATAGTCATCTCAGAGGCTGCTGGCAGAGCATACTGGATCATTTGAAAATCATCTTTCTTAACTATTTCCAGGACTCGTTCCAGTTGCTAAAACAGCAAATCACAGATTGTTGACACCGCCAGCAGGACCACAGAGGCTCAGCTTATCCCCTGGTGAAGGTGGGGTAGCTCATGCCAATACATCATTACACTTCTCTCCCTTTCTCCCTGTCCTCTCCCTCTCTGTCTCTGTCTCTCTGTCTCCACCCCCCATCACTGACACACAAACGCACGCACCTCTACATCGTGTCTTTACAGCCCAGCAAAAACAACATTGCGAGCAGAAAGAAAACATCTCTCAGTCCCACCACTTTCTGGCTTTTATCTCCCCCTTCCTCATCATCTCTGGGTAGTTAGCATTCCATGTTATTAAGCAAAAATGTCTTGTGACAGCGACCACGTATCTCTGAGTCTTTTAGCGTTGACACAGACAAGAACAGAGCTTATGAAATACACACATTTTCCTTCCGTGCAAGAAACTAGGACAGCAACAGAGCTTTAGAAACACACACTGTCCTCCCTACAGAAAACTGACATCCTATACTCAAAGCCAGTAACAACAATTCCTTCCTTTATTGTTTAATTATGAGCTGACGCTGCCAAGATAAAGACCCAACCAATCCAGGGCTCAAAAATGCCAATCACTCTCTGAAGAAATCAGAGGCTGCCTCTCTCCTTTTTATTATATTTGTTACGATTGGAGTTTGTTCAGCAGTAAGTGCAATATTGACATTTAGAACCCCTAGCAAAGAAAGAGAGAAAGATAGGAAGGAAGAAAGAAAAAAGGCAACCAAAACATCATTTGCTTCACATCCTTGAGCAGTTTCCGACTGGAGGCCATGAGGGTTTCCTTGCTCTTTTTAATTTATTTCCCCTCCCCCCTTGCATACATTCCCACAGAGACATGTCTTCCAGTCAACAAGATATCTGAGATCAATATCTCTTATGTACAGCATGCATACAACCATGTTCTAAATGGGAAAGGAAGGTTATTGAATGCACTTGTCGAGATCGTCTGGCTGTGGCCGGAGCCGGGTGAGGAGGTAGCTGAATGTAGAAGTGGGCCAGTTGGAGAAGGTTGCTCCCAGGATTACTGAGTCAAGTGTGGGCAGCGATGCTGAGCCCTCCCACTGCATCTGTCTTCAAGCCCCAATTATTTCGGGCTTCTCAGTATTGACATATTAGCAGAGGCAGGAGTCGTCCTGAAAAAAGCTGTGCGTCTTCTTCCCCTCGTGTGCGTGTGTGCTAAGGGGCTTCAGTCATGTCTGTCTGTCTGTGACCCTATAGACTGCAGCCCGCAAGGCTCCTCTGTCCATGGGGTTCTCCAGGAAAGAATACTGGAGTGGGTTACCATTTCCTCCTACAAAGGATCTTCCGGACCTAAGGATCAAACTGTCGTCTCTTGTGTCTCCTGTGTTGGCAGGCGGGTTCTTTACCGCTAGCGCCACCTGGGAAGCCCCTCTTCCCCCTCGACATTTTCATAAATAAAAGTGTTTATCCCTCAAATTTAACCAGTGCCCAGAATCTATTTTATAGGCCTTAAACCTTTTGTTTTAGTTTTCTGGATTTTGGGGGTCTTGTTTGGTAGCCGAGACGGGCTTCTCCCCTGCCAACAGTGCAGTCCAACTTCGGTCTGCCCCTCTCTAAGGCCACACTCATGCCACCATGACCCTTCTTCTCCCTTCACCAGCCAGTACTCATGGGCTTTTTGAGCTTCCTCTAGACTGCAAACACTTGGAAATCGAGATTGTAGCATCCATCTTTGCATCCTCAGTATCCAAAACAGTGCCTGGCATGTAGGAACAACAGAAGTTTGTTGAATTCAGAAATTAAAAAGCAGAAGACTTCCCCAGCCAATGAGTGGTTGAGACTTCATCTTCTAATGCAGGGGATGCAGGTTTGATCCCTGGTCAGGGAGCAGAGATCCCACAGGCCTGTGGCCAAAAACCCCAAAACACAAAATAGAAGCAATATTGCAACAAGTTTGATAAAAACACTAAAAATGGTCCATATCAAAAACAAACAAAAAAAAATCTTAAAAAAAAGAAATTAAAAAACAGTGTACTAATGAGTTAATCAATCAACTGATCAATGAATGAATGGAGCATGTAAGAGATGTTCACAGAAAAATACTTCACTAAATTGTAAAACCTTTCTGGCAGTTAATAGAAAACTCTGTAATTTCTCCCTCAACCAGAACCTATAGCTCCAAAGGGCTAGGGGAATATTTAGAAGCTTTGGTCTACATTCTTGTGGTTTCTCTATGTGAAAGCTTCCAACTGGGTGAGACTGTCTTGCTTCCAAGGTTTGTTGGTTCAAAAATAAAAAGATTTTAAAATAACTTTGAGCTAGGTAAATTTGGGGCTGTTATATCAGGGTGTGTGTGTGTGTGTGTGTGTGTGCGTGTGTGTGTGTGAATGTGAATTCTTCCCTCTCTGTACCAATCAGAAGGAGATTTTTTGATACAAATGGTCCTTTAGTCAGGGCAAGTCTGAATTAGCTTTGGCAAGAAAGCCAAGAGAGAAAATAACAACCAGCTCATTTCCTGGCACAAAGCAGAGCCCAGCACATGTTTGAAAAACGTTGTGTAAATTAATCAGTTCCTTTCTGTGGCATGGTCTTTCCTGAAACCATTCATGAGCTTGAGCTCCCCTAGGATTGTAGCCCACCAGGCTCCTCTGTCCATGGGATTTCCCAGGCAAGAATACTGGATTATGTTGCCATGCCCTCCTCCAGGGGATCTGCCCCACCCAGGTATCTAACTCAAATCTCCTGTGTCTCCTGTATTGGCAGGCAGATTCTTTACCAGTGAGCCACCTGGAAAGCCAGTACCTAGACTGATTCCTAAGTGTTTACTGATGAGAAAATACCTGGATGAATTAATGAAAGACTGCTCAATACTGTAGAAAGTCTGGAGATGGGGAAACTACACAATACATGGAAACCCACCTATAGACTTGAGCCATGCATTGGAAGGCATGGGCAGATGGATGGTCTGCGGTGAAGTTCAAAGTGGGACAGAGGGCAGAGTTCCCTGCCAACAAACAGGATCAAAGAGAAAGGAGAAGTTGATGCGGTCAGGGCTGCCCAAGGCTTTGCTCAGACCCCAGGGATGGGGAGCCAGAGCAGATAGGATCTTTGCTAGTCTAGAAGGGACAGGAAAAAGCCATCACGTGGACCAAGAGTAGTGAAGATTTTACACGGGGACTAGATCTAGCACTGAGCCGCACGTGAAAAGGAAAAAGCTTGAGGGGCTCCTGACTCGGTGTGTTTGCCCCCTGATCCTAAGGGCTGTGAAGTGGCTTTAGGAACCACCACAGGAGTACGTACTGGCCACCACTCTGCATGCCAAGATGCTGCCCACGGCCTGGAAACATCCACAGTCATGAGCAAGGGATCAAAATGAGATGGAAATGACCTGTCACAGCACTTTAACTCAACCACTGTATTTTGGAATTTATATTTTAATTAAGGTTTATTTGTTACCATTGTGACTGTAATTCTGAGAAGCACCAAGCCTGCTCTGGCAGAGGGAAGAGAGGAAGAAGGCATATCATAATTAAAATAATTATTAATCTAATCTCATCAAGTATAGATTGTCCACATCGCTGCTGGTATTAGGTGCTGGGGGCAGACCTCTTCCTGAATCAGCCCCGTCAGCTTGCATGAAAAGTGCCTGGGGACTCCTTGTCCTTCATATAAGGCAGAGACCCCCATCTCCTTCTGGTAGACTTTCTACCTCCAGCTCTCCTTCAGGAAGTTCTCCTGCACAAAATCTGTGCCATGCTGGGTTTGAGACAGGCTCTGGGTTTAGCTGTGTGCCCGACACCTGCCCCTCACTCCCCAGTGTGGAGCTGGGAGCTCCTTGCTCTGATCTCAGCCCCAGCGGACACCTCCCCAGTCCTGCCTGCAGGGGCTGTGTTTGCAGGTCCTGCTCCCCTAGGAGGCCATGAGCTCCTCAAAAGGATTTACCGTGTCCTCCACCTTTGCATTTCCTCCAACATCTCTTTCCATCCCAATATCTACAGGAATGTGTGTGTAATGTTGCTTCGGTATTGGAGCAAGAAGGGAGGAAGGAGGCAGGGAGGGATGTGGGGAAGGAGAGAGAGAAGAAAGAAGAGGAAGTATGTGGGGAGTGAAACAAAGACAAAGAACCCCATTCTGCTGAGAGTCACTAGGGGCTAACCAGTGCCTCCTCCATCTTCCCGAGTGCCCACTCCTACCCCTACCCCCACAACCAACCTGCTCTCTCTTTCCATTCCTCATGGGTGCAGATGACTAATGAATTTCAAAGCAAAGTGATTAGGTGGCCTTTACAAGCTTCAGTACCTACCAGGATAACTATAAGTCACTCTGACATCATAAACGCCTTCTCAGAAAATGTAAACAAGAGAGAAGACATAGCCAAAGAAATGAATTTAATTCTAAAGCATTTTCTTAAGTTAGACTTGCCTGGTAGGGGTGTGGGAGGGGAGGTTCCCACACCACCAACCATTCTCTGAGACCCCAGCTGGGGGTCCTACACTTCAACTCAATCCTGACACTTTCTGCACAGAGTCAGCATCAGATGCCATGGGTTAAAGGCCCAGTTCCACAAGACTACCCCCTACTTCAGATGCCAACGGGAGCAGTAGGTCCCCAGGTTACCCACAACTTCTGTCTGGCTTGGCTTACAAATCGGAGGTTCCCACCACCCCCTCCTCAGGTTTGATTAATTGGGCTCACAGCACTTAGGGAAGCACTGGCTTATATCTACTAGTTTCTTAAAGGACGTTATAAAGGATACAGAAGAATAGCCAGATGGAGAGATGCAAAGAGTGTGGTCTGGGAGGGTCCCAAGGCCAGGAGCTTCTGGCACCATGAACTTGAGATGTGTCAGCCTCCTGGACGTGGATGTGCTCACCCACCAGGGAGCATTCTAAACCTCATGCTATTAGGATTTTTATGGAGGCTTCATCATGTAGGCTGATCCATCATTAACTCCATATTTGCCAGTTCTCTCTTCTCAAAAGAGTGGGGGTTGGGGACAGAAAAACCCAAGCTTCTAATCCTTCTAAATCCTGTCTTTCCAGTGGCCAGCCTTCATTCAGAGCCTTGTCCAGAGTCACCTCATTAGAACAAAGGACTCTCCTCTCACGGAGGAAGTTACGAGGTTTTCCGAAGCCCTGTGTCAGGAACAGGGGTAACAACTAAATGTTAGAACAGAAGGCATTCATATCACTTAGAAAATTATAAAGGTTTTAGGAGTCCAGGAACAGAGGCCCATATGTATATTTCCTGTTATCTCACGGGGATGGAATGAAGGGACACAGTGGTCAGATGCAATCACGAATAATGGACACAATTCTTGCTGATGGTTTCCCTAATATTCCCCAGAGCCCCTGAGGTTTCGTGGAGGTGGCTTAGGACCACTTTGAGTTTTAGGGAAAAGCAGGTTTAACCGCCAAAGTTTTGCCTCCACGTGTCTTTATGTAACAGTTCTTTGTTTAGGTCTGTGAAAAGAATCCTGCTGTTTAAAACAACAACAACTTGGAAACCCCTGATCTTGTCCAACTCCCTCTTTTAGAGCAGAGGAAATAATCCCCATGGTCAGGGGAGTCCCACCACCAGCAGGTGACAGAGCTGCTGACTCCAGCGCCATGCAGGTCCTAGTCCAGGGCTCCGAGCAGCCTCTCCCCAGAAGGCGTCCCAGCGCCCGGGCATCAGCTTCAGCCTGGCTCAGGTGTCAGCATGCCAGCTGCTTCATGCAGAGGCGAACCCTGGGCTCAGGCTCTCATCACCCTGGGAGGGACCTCTGAGACCCGGAAAGGACCCAAATAGGAAGCACTTGGGACCTGGTAGGCCCGACTGGTAGACCCGCACAAGTCTGGGGCCCAGCCAGTGTTTCAACAATACATTTTGTTTCTTCTCCGTAAGCAAGTTTACCTCCTGAGAGAGAGGAGCTGCCGGTCCTGCTGAATGGAGCTAATTGGAGATTTCACTGCTCATAGACAAAACGGAAAAGGGGCTGATATCAGCACACTTATTTTCAGCTCCTGTGCTTCAGACCCACCCTCGCGAGTCTGCGTGGTCCCTGTGCTGCTCAGCTAGCACCCTAGCTCGTCAATAACGTTGCTTAAACACTGTGGTATGTCAGGCCATGTGCTGAGAGAGTTGCCTGCCAAACCTCCTGTTACCCTCCCCACGCCTCCTGGATGTAGGAGCCTCCATCATGCTTCCCATTTTGCAGAGAGGAGACAGAGGTTTCACAAGGTCTGATGACTTGTTCAAAGTCACTGTCTGCAAAAATCACTAGATGCAGCAGGCTCGCACCTCTGGGTCAGATCCGGGAGGGTTTCCCCGTGGGGATGGCAGCTATTTGGGGAACTGTCCCGATGTCACATAGTCTGTCCCACTTATTCACAGACCACCCAACTGTCCAACGTTTCCAATACTTTAGCATCCAAATTCTTTTTTTTTTCCTAAGCTCTAAGCTTTTTAATCAGAAAACATTTTTATCTGAAGAGATTGCATTTGAAGTAGTAAGTAGTAGAAAATTATTTTATGGTCCCCAATGTGTTTTTTTAGACCTTTTATTTTGTATTGCGCTATAGCCGATTAACAAACAATGTTGTGATAGTTTCAGGTGAACAGCGAAGGGACTCAGCTATGCACTCCCACTCTCCCCCAAACTCTCCTCCCATCCAGGCAGCCACATGACATTGAGCAGAGTTCCCTGTGCTCTAAATTAGGTCCTTGTTGGTTATCCATTTTAAATATAGCAATGTGTACATGTCCCTCTCAAACTCCCTAATTATCCTTTCCCCAGTCTTACCCCTGACAGCCATACATTCGTGCATGAAATTTGTGGGTCTGTTTCTGGTTTTTAAGTTCATTTGTATCATTTCTTTTTAGATTCCATATATAAGGAAGGGACTTTAGCGTCCCATTTCTAACCCTCAAATTCAGTTCAGCTGCCTTGAAAGTAGCTCCAAGAACACTTGTCACACATTCTGTCCCAATTAGAGGGTCAGAAAATTTGGGTCACGATACCCATATGATATAGATCAAAGGGCTTGACATGGATTCTCACCTCTAAAAATATCTCATGGAAAAATACCTGAAATTCTATGAGTTCTATTCTCTTTATCTTAAACATTAACTGCCCCCCGCATTATTTTCCTAAAATACCGATACCCCTGCAGAGTAAATGGTAACTTCAGAACATTTTAAGCTAACTCACTTTGCCAGATTTCCCATACTCTCTAAGAAGATTGAGGAAAGAAGTCACCACTCAGGGACCATTGCTCGCTTTTAAGAGAGGACCTGAAAGAGGACTAGGGGATAAAGCGGGGACTGACTAGCTCTGTCTCCCCAAAGAGCTGGGCCAGATGCTTTGTACTTGTCTCATTAACTCCTTGAGGCAACCCTGGGGTTGTGGGGAATGGTATTACCCCCATTTTATAGATGAGGACAGTATGATTCCAAGAGGTTGCTATGTCATCCATTCCAAGCCAGAAAGAAGAGAAAGTGACTTGTTGGGCTGGAAGGGATGTTTCTTAACCACCAGCACGTGAATCTGTGCCTCACAGACCCCGTGGGTCTAGGGCATGGAATGGGGGCATGCCCTCTACACTGGTTCTGTGCCACCCACTCTTTATTCTCCCAGGTCCTGGTGACCTTTGCAGTGGTTAGGGGAGAGGAGTTTTTTATTGCTTTGCATCAAATAATAGATAATAGAGAATTTCAGATCTGGAAACGACAGAAGATTTAGTCCAATTTTGACATCTGGTCTCCTGATTCCCTAACTAATATTTTCTTTCTTCCTATGAGAGGGTAGATGTTTGAAATCTAATGGGTAAAAGAATTCTGAGCAATCTTTTCTGTTGCATGATTTCATATTTTTTAAAGGTACATTTGATTTGCTTGCAGTGTGTATCTGGTCTCTCAGGACCCGGGATGCTGAAAGGCAGAGTCCTCAGGAATACTGATCCAATACTATTAGCCATGCAGGTCCCTGAAGCAGAAAGGGACAGGCGTGGGATTAACATTAAAAGAAATTCAATTAAACAAATAGTGACCGGCCACCAGCGAGTGACTACGTGGGAGGCAGTGGGCCAACTCCAGCAACACTTTGCAAAAGCGAAGCTGAAGCTTCTACCTCCAAGTCATACCACTGATTGTGTGTGTGTATGCATGTGTGTGTGTGAGTGTGTGTGTCTGTGCACACATTCCCATGGGCACACACTGTTCTCCGCTTTTCCCACGGTGAACTGAAATGAATAAATCCCCCTAAACTGCTCCCCTCATGAGCAACCTTGGAAATAAGTCCTATTTACAAATATTTTATCACCCCCGCTACCTCCAACCCCATGTTCCCCTGATAACTCTAGGCAATAACATGAATAAAACTCAGAATGATTTCCTTCTATGGGGCATCAATCATCACTTTTCCTGGGCAGATCAGTAAGTGATTCAGTACAAGGCAACGCTGGAGATATTAGGGAGTGTCTGCAAACTCCACGTCTCTGGGGTTTGGACCCTAGCTAGGGAGAGAGTAAGTTGGATCCAAGCAGGGCACCAGAGCCTCCTTTGGATGCTTCTGACATTATTTCTCACATTTTACCACCTAAGAGGGAGCTACAAGTCCCTTTAGTCATTGCTGCAGAAAAACGTTTTGACATGAACTCTCATACATCACAACGGAGGTTAGTTACCAAAATGCACACATTTGCCTTAGCCGGTTTCATTTACTACCCTTTAAATTATTTCTCAGCCTTGCAAATCTTGCTGTGACAGACAGAGCAGGGGGGTGGAAACCACTAAGTGTTCATTTTTCATATAATATATTCCAATCCTGTTAGGTCGTGCTGCTGAAGGTAATATTTCTGGCATTCATTTAATGAAATTGACATTGATGAATGGTTAATTATACAAATTACATTCTTATTAAATCCCCTAGAATCAGTGCCTTAAAATTTCCTAGCTATGGGCTTCTTACGGCTGATACCCTTTTTTTTTTTTTTTTTTGCTCTGAGTAGCTCTTCTGTTGGCTGCTGTTAAGACTGCATATTTTTCCTCCTCCAAGAAACTCTGAAAAGCATTTAAAAATCCCCTAGTTAAGGAAATTACTGCAGATAAGTTAATCTTCATGGGATGTTTAAAGCCCAGTTCTTGCATATGTTTATCCTGATTTTTTTTTCCCCCTCTCTAGACAATATCTGCCCTGGAGGTGGAAGCAAAGAGGGGAAAACTCTACCTCCTGCTAAATAAGGGTCTGAGGGGCAGGGAGGGGAATTAGCTGCATAGCCAACTGCCTCCAGGCTGCTGGCTGTGTGTATAGATCTAATAGAGAAGTCGACACAAACTGGGCTGATGGGAAAGAATCAATAAGTGGTCCCTCGCATGCTAAGTATCCCTGGCTGAGACGTCGTCGCCCTGAGAGCAGCCAGCTTCTCGCCCCTTCACTGGGGAATAGAAGGATGAATCGTATTCATTAAGAGAACATTTCTTTCTGTTACCCTGACTGCTCACCAGACAACTGATCAACTGCTAGGCAGCCGGCACTGAGTAGGCACCTCGGGGAATTGGAAGCAGTCTCAGGGAGTTCACGCATCTGAAGGAAATTCTTGTCAAAGAACAAATGCAAAGTTGGATTGTTTCCTCCGACGGGAAGAGGCAACAGAAAGACGTGTGACTCTGGGAGGGCCAGACTGTTTTCAAAGCCATCGTTATCTTTCTGTTTTCAAATGCCTTGGACTCACAGCCAGGAGGGGGCGCTGCTGGGCTCCACCGGCTCAGCTGAGGGGGTGCTCCCCACTCCAGGGCTCTCTCTGGGGACACTTCTTGTCCTTAAACCCATGTCACTCAGACCATTCCGTTGGCTGGGGCAGCTTAGGTTCCTTTGCCTAACTTCAACTGGTATGTGTCTTGTGTTGACTTTTTGTGGTAGGTTGGGGCAGCCTCAGGAAGTTGTTGCTGTTCAGTTGCTAAAGCCCTGCCTCTTGGCAAGCCCATGGACTGCAGCACACCAGGCTTCCCTGTCCTCCACCATCTCCTGGAGTTTGCTCCAATTCACGTCCATTGAATGATGCCATCCAACCTTCTCATCCTCTGTCATCCCCTTCTTCCCCTGCCCTCCATCTTTCCCAGCATCAGGGTCTTTTCCAGTGAGTTGGCTCTTCGCATCAGGTGGCCAAAGTATTGGAGTTTCAGCTTTCAGCATCAATCCTTCCAATGGATATTCAAGGTTGATGTCCTTTTGGACTGACTGGTTTGATCTCTTTGCTGTCCAAGGGACTCTCAAGAGTCTTCTCCAGCACTACAGTTCGAAAGCATCAACTCTTCAGTGCTCAGCCTTCTTTATGGTCCAGCTCTCACATCCGTACATGACTCCTGGAAAAACCAGAGCTTTGACGTGGGCAGCAGGATGTGTCAAATCAGCAGTTAGACTGAAGTCCCTTTTGTTTCAGTGAACCATGTGGGCAAATCCCTTGATTTATTCTGAGTACTGTTAAGTCAGCCAGACTCTAAGCAGCAATCATTCCCATGCATCCGTGCTCAAGTGAAGCATCTACAAAATCACGGATTATCATGGTTAGTGGCACTAACTCTCTAGAGTCAGAAAGACGGGTTCAAATCGAGACTCTGCTTCTGCCCGACTGTGTGACCTTAATGTCCTTGCTTACAAAACGGAGGTAATAATAGCACCTGCTTCAGAGGGATGTTGTGAAACTTCACAGTGCACATAAAGCACTTATGTGCATAAAGGCCTGTGCAAGGGTTCCATGAGGGAGAGTTTTTCGTATTATATAGGAATGCTTTTCAACTACGAGTAACACAACACCCTTCTGACTGTGACTTGAACCATAAGGATGTATATTGGGGGCTTTACAAAAAGTCCATGGGTAGATTGTCTCAGAGCTGGCCTGACCTCTGAGCATTGTAATCAAGAACACAGGCTCCCTCTATTTGACTATTCTACAATCTGTAACATGTTACTCTTCTCTTTTTTTTGAAAGATACTACATTTTTAAATTTACTGTTTAGTTCCTTTTTTAATTGTAGTTGATTTACAATATTATGTTAATTTCTGCTGTACAGCCAAGTGACTCAGTTACACGCACACACATATATATGTTCTTTTTCATATTCTTTTCCATTATTGTTTATCCCAGGATATTGAATATAGCTGTGCTATATAGGAGGACCTTGTTGCTTAACCATTCTATATGTAGTCATTTCCAAGAAAGATACTGTATTTTCAATAGACTTTATTTTTTTAGAACAGCTTTAGGCTTATAGAAAAAGTGAGTTGAGGGTACAGAGGTTTCCCATATACCTCTTCCCTCACACATGCACATGTTAGCTTTTCGTCCTCATGCTCACAACACGGCTGCCAACATTTCAAGCACGTCTACATCCAAAGCAAGAGGAAGGTAGAAGGGGCAGCACCAGCAAAGCTCAAAGCCTGGCTTCCCATTTGTTTCAGAAAGCACAGTATCTTTCCTAGAAACCTCAAAACAGATTTCTCCTGCCATCCTTTTGGTCGGAACTTGACCGTCTATCCAGCTCTTTACTACCAAGTTGAGTAGAGCAGGCAGTTGGAGGACCTTTTGAGTAGCTCCATCGTCAGTATCATCTCATTCTGCCTCACACCTTCCTGTCCTAGGATGTGAGATTAGGCCCAGCCATCTTCTTCCATTGACATCCTCTCTCTGTACAGGTTTTGCCAGTCTCCGACTGGGAGATATGGGGATGGATAAGACCAGGCACAGCACAGGAGAAGGGTCCTTAATCCTAGAGTCCATTTACTTCTGAAAGGAAACAGAACAACTCTACCACCCTGAGCCAGGGAAAAGAGATCTTTTCCCCTTATTCTCCTGTCCACCCCAATCTGCGCTGGAGTCAGCTCGTGCAATCACACATTACGAGTTTTAATTGTACAGCAAGAGGAAAGATGGGAGATATTAATCAGGTGCTGAGAGCTCAGAGAGTGAAGGTAATAAATAGACTATTAAGTTAACCAAGTTTTCGGCTTCACTTGTGAAAGCAGCCATCTATCTTGTGTGGTTTTCTGCATGCTTCATTACCACATATAACCATACTGAAAAAATATGCCTTCTCCTTTATAATGAGATGATAAGTTCCCCGCAGTGGAAGTAGGTAGCAGAGCCTTGATTGGAAAGGTTCGTGAGGCTGAAGCATGAGAAGGAGGTGTCTGTGTGGATCCTGGAGTCTGGCACCGATGCCAATGACAGGGCGTGGCTTTGGGGGTGATGTAGCCTGAATCACCCAGCCCTGAACATTCCCAGAGCCCCAGCGTGCCTGGGGGCTCAGGCTCCTGCCATTCCTCCCTGTCATGGAGACGCAGTAGAACAGGGATATTGGGCCCAGCCCAGGGCAAACATCGAGATGTCACTAGAATCAGCTTCGCCTGGATCTGGTCCATCAGGCCCCCCAGGAATCACTCAGGAGCCCCACTCATGCAACTGCTGGTGGACTATTCATCTCTCCCCCACCCACCCCACCTGCAGCACTTAGCAACTCAGTGGGTGTCCAGCCCGGCACTTTTGCTTATGGTTTCAGAGGCCTTGGACAATTCATTTAATCTCACTCACCTTGGCTGTCTCATCTGTAAAATGGGGTTAATAAGACTACCTTTCTGGAGAAGTGGAGAGATTTAGATGGGACAGTGGAAAAGCGCTCAACCCTGTGCTTGATGCCAATATCCTTCCTCTAGAGTGAAGATCGGGGAAGGCGATGGCACCCCACCCCAGTACTTTTGCCTAGAAAATCCCATGGACAAAGGAGCCTGGTAGGCTCCAGTCCATGGGGTCGCTAAGAGTCGGACACGACTGAGCGACTTCACTTTTACTTTCACTTTCATGCATTGGGGAAGGAAATGGCAACCCACTCCACTGTTCTTGCCTGGAGAATCCCAGGGACGGGGGAGCCTGGTGGGCTTCCTTCTATGGGGTTGCCCAGAGTCGGACACGACTGAAGCGACTTAGCAGTAGAGTGAAGATGAAATTATCAGATGAGATAATTGAAGCTTTCATAGCTGCAGTAAGCCCTGTATTATTTGGTTCCATTCACATGCAATCTCTGGAACAGGGAAGTCTAAAGTGATGGAAAGTAGGCTAGGGTTGCCTGGGGCTGAGGAAAGGAGAATGCAGCCAAGTCTAAATGGTTAGGAAAGTGACAGCAAGCAAGTGCAGGGCTTCTTGGGGGTGATGAAAATATTCTGAAACTGACTGTGGTGGACGCCGTACCTATCTGTGAATATACTAAAATAACCATTATACACTTTAAACGGGTGAGCTGTGTGGTATGACAACTATTTCTCAACACAGCTATTAGAAAAGGACCCTTCATTCTAATAAAAATAAAACATTACAGCAGCAAATATGACACCACTTGGTGGCCTGTGGCTGCCGGTGGGCCCGAGACACATCTCTGGCCCGGGCACACGGAGACCTGGGCCACGTCACATGGTCTTGAACGGAGAACTCCAAAGCCTGTCTGCATCTCTATCCCCAGACTACCAGGCGCAGCTCTTTAGAGAATTCCTAGGATCTTTCCCTCCCCGCCAAAACTACAACCACAAACAAGAAAAAGTACATCTGCAGACGCTAGTTTGAGAAACACAGGTCTAAGAGCGGTGTGTCAAGGAAAGGAGCATTTTCCAGAGCCAGCCCCCCAACCCAATGGGCAGGAGAGGCCCCAGGATGGGGGAATTCTCCAGGCCTGAGACGGGCTGCAGTCCATGGGGTCGCTGGGAGTCGGACATGACCGAGCGACTTCACTTTCAATTTTCACTTTCATGCATTGGAGAAGGAAATGGCAACCCACTCCAGTGTTCTTGCCTGGAGAATCCCAGGGACGGGGGAGCCTGGTGGGCTGCCGTCTATGGGGTTGCACAGAGTCAGACACGACTGAAGCGACTTAGCAGCAGCAGCAGCAGAGACAGGATGGATAAGGAGGGACAGGACAGACTTCCCTCCAGGATATGAATGGCATTTTCTTGGACTCCTCTCTCCCGGAACTTGTTGGCTCTGTCTGTCCCTTAGGTGTCATGCCCCTGACATTGTGTGTTTCTTTTTTTAAAAAAATTTCTTTTTAAAATTTTTGGCTGCACCAGATGGCATATGGGATCTTAGTTCCCAAACCAGGGATCAAATCAGCACCCCCTGCAGTGGAATCAGTCTTAACCACCAAACCACCAGTGAGACCACCAGGTCTCACTGTGTGTTGTTTTTCCAAGGTGAATTCACCTTTGCCCAGTGAGGTCCACTCTTGCCCTGATGCTAATGACACCCCATCTGTAGTTCCAGCCAGGTCTCCTCCAGAGCCCCACATGTAGACCTGGACCCGTGTGCCACGTCCATTCCAGGCAGCCCCAAACCACACCTGTCACCCTCACCCCTCCTCAAGCTTCCCTCTCCTACTGAATTTCTTATTCTGATTTAATCATCATCCAGTTTCTCAAACCAAGAGCATGCGGTTGTCCTCAACACCTTCCTCTCCTTCTGTCTCTTGGTCACGTTCGTTCCATTCTGCCTACAAAATAGCTTCCTCTTTGCTTAGGTTACTTCTGTGACCTCTGAGTAGTCTCCGAGCCTCCAGTGTCTCCTCTTTGACCCATTACCCATGCAGCTGGTCATTTCCCTGCCTCCAGTGGCTTCTGCTGCCTACAGACTAGAGTTCAGTACCATCTGTATGGCTGACAAAGCCTTTCATGAACCAAGCCCGTGAGCGCCTCTTTCACTCCCCACCTCTGCTATGACCAGCACCTCGTCAGCCAGGAAGTGGATTCTTTGTTCCTGGGAGTGACAGAGAGATGGTAGGCACTGGGATGCCCCCACAGTACAGGCTGGTGACCGACCCCTTTGTCCCCACTACCCCCAGGCCCCTAACCAAATAAACCTAGTCTAACACTGCTGCGTGCCAGCTTCAATCCCATGATATCCAACGCCTCCCCCCACTTACCCTCTCCATCCATAACCCCCACACGAAGGCAAGTGGAGGCCAGGGCTCAGTGGTTGGCACTGTAGCCTCCTTCCGAAATTGTGGGCTTTTAACATGCAGAATCAAGCCATAATTAATAATGCGCTGAGTGTATAATCACACGGCAGAGCAAAGACGGCCCAGCCCATTAGGTCAAACGTGCTGAGTGCCACGGAAGAGCAGAAATCCACTTCTAAAGGCGTGAACAGTAGCTAGAAACATAAAAGGTCAGATCACGGGCTCAGTTGGACTTGATTATATGAGACGAGTGTGGAGATAAAGGCCCCAAAGCCGGGATGATGTGCTGAGGAGATAAATGAAACCAGCAGGAGCGGGGTGGTGCTGATGTCATCCTCAGAGGATCTGAGAGGCCAGCTGGAGTGGGCAGACAGCGAGCCAGAGGTGAGGCCCTTCCGCAGACACTCCACTTGGATGTGACTCTGTAGAGCGAGGTGCCACTTCCTACTCTTGACCAGCCCGACCCCTTCGTGTGCGTGGTGGTTAACGTCATGCACACCACTTCATCCAGCCCTTCCCTGTTTTTCAGGTGGAAATAAAGCTCATGTCACCCAGTACTGCAGACAAGACCGACATGTTTTCATGGCTGTCCCAGCCGAGGGATGGAGAGAGCATTTAGAGAAAGCACATCAGTGTCTCAAGTCTTAGAATCCACTGATTATGATTATCTCTCTTTTTTTTTGGCCATGCCATGGGTCCATGGGAGCTTAGTTCTCCAACCAGGGATCAAACTCATGTCCCCTCTATTAGAAGTGCTAAGTCTTAACCACTGGACTGCCAGGGAAGTCCTCTGTTTTTCATCTTTTTTTTTTTTTTTTAATAACCATCCCTTAAGTAGAAGTTAAAATTCTTAGCCCCCACGCAAAGCCCTGGCCATCTTTTCCCACTAACCACTTCAAATATTCTTTCTGTGAAATGTGGAAGTGAAAGGAAAAGGCTGTTTTCCTTTTGTGGGTTCCCAAGCCGTATGTGGGCTTGGGTGGCTGTTGGTATCAGGGAGTGGTTTCTTGTGTGGGCTCAGGAAAGAGGATGGGGAAGGGCCTGGGAACCTGCGAGGCACCCTCCCCATGGCAGTCAGGCCCCTGAGCCTATCCAAGCCCTTCCTTGGTACCATTGCTTTGTCCAGATGTCTCACGGTGGAGTCAGGACTTGCAAGCATGGCGCCTGACATGTGGTAGGTGCTCAAGAGGAACTTGCAAAGGCTGTGAAATCTTGGATAGAGGTGACTTGGTATACCTAGGACAGCCCATCCCCTTGAGATGGAGCCTGGGGATCAATCTCACAAAAAAGGTAGAATGTATAGTCTCTGAAGTCCTCTCCAAGCTGCAGAATTCCCCGCACATTGCTCAGAAAAGAAGTGCCCTTCCTTCTTTCTGTGACTCTCCAGCAGAGCCAGATGGTTGAAGATTAGAGTTTGAAAGGATCCTCGAAGTCCTGTCAATTTGAGCCTCTCCATTAACGAATGAGGATGTGGGGGCCCAGAAAGGATTAAGGGGTTCACCCAAGATCACACAGAGCCATGACCAGAAGTAGCTTCACGCCCTGAGAAGGCTCCAAATGGATGAACCTCACTGGTATATGCTCCGTTATCCCTCCATCCTTTCATAGTTAACTCACAAGTGACCTAAGTGTGGAGGGAGGGAATTGCACCCTGGCGTTTAGAGTGTCTTTAAATCCTTGTATGAGCAGAGTAAGGATGAACACATTTCCCAGTGGAGGAAGATCTTACAGACCCCAACCCAGAACTATTTCCTGATTGGGAGAATATTCCAAAATCTTCTTGCCATCCCACTCCAGGAATCTCATAGAAGGCACATGCATAGTGAGTAAGCCCCTGAACCCCCATTTGCTTTTCTCTGCCCAGTCCCTGTGCCAGCCCTGACCGTGGCGATGAGTGAAAACACAGATGAATTTTGGAAACATATTAAGACGCAATTATAGATTCCTTGCCTTTAGACGCTTCCTCCTTCCCCCTGGGTCCCTAGAATTAACATAAATGCCTTGGTCAGGAGAAGCTATGAAAATACTATCCATCTGGATCTAATTTTCAGAGCTGCTGGGCTACAAAGTGACCAGAGCTAAAGGTCTATTCATAAATTTTCTTCTCGGTGCCGCCTGCCTGAGCCCAAACTCTGCCGGCAGTCCGCCTGTCCTGACCAGATAACAGATGGGACCGCTCAGATTCTGCACACGCGGCACAGTGCTCTGGCTGACCAAGCTCCCTCTCTCTGCCCCTCCAAGCCAAATGTGGCCTTGTTTCCTTTAACTTCATTTGTCTGGGTCACCCGCCCTCCTGTATATCTTTGCGGGTGTGGCTGTCCAAGTAAGCTGAATACAGCCAAGTGCTGTTGTCTGCACCTGCTTCTCCTTTGGCTAGTCAAGCCCTTGACTGCATCGCCCCATCCCAGCCCCAGAAGCACACCTGGGGACCATTTCCTTTAAAAAAAAATGTATTTGACTGTGTCAGGTCTTGGTTGCAGCACTCGGGATCTTTCGTTGCAGGGCACAGCCTCTCTAGTTGTGGCAGACGGGCATAGTTGCCTTGTGGCATGTGGGATCTTAGATCCCCAACCAGGGATTAGAACCCGAATCCCCTGCATTGCAAGGCAGATTCTTAACCACTAGACCACCAGGGAAGTCCTGACTATTTCTGTCTTTAATACTTTCCCCGGAGAGCAAGGAGGGCTGGAAGGGAAGGAAACTCGAGCTTGTTTACTGTATTCTTTTCTATAATTTGTTGAAGCACAGATTACTGAAAATGGACTAAAATATCAAGTTTGAGACTTCAGGGTTAACTCAAAGCAGTTGGGACACAAGACCGTGATTCAAATAGGAGTGAGTTCACAACTTAACTAAACTGTTAGTTTAGTTAGGTGATAAATAAGGGAGGGACACATTGCTATAGGTACAAGAAAAGAAATACTCCACCAGTTATCTGGCAAGATAACAGATTCCCAGATGGTAAAGCGTCTGTCTACGATGTGGGAGACCCGGGTTTGATCCCTGGGTTGGGAAGATCCCTTGGAGAAGGAAATGGCAATCCACTCCAGTACTATTGCCTGGAAAATCCCATGGACAGAGGAGCCTGGTAGGCCCCAGTCCATGGGGTCGCAAAGAGTCGGACACGACTGAGCGACTTCACGTTCACGTTCACGTTCACGTTAGTACCCTTAGGGCTGTGTTTATTATCTGTGTATCCTCCTAGCTCTGTGCCTTAGACTTCCCTATGCTTCATCTGGGGGAAGGCAATGGCACCCTACCCCAGTACTCTTGCCTGGAAAATCCCATGGATGGAGGAGCCTGGTAGGCTCCAGTCCATGGGGTCGCTAAGAGTCGCACACGACTGAGCGACTTCACTTTCTTTCTTTTTTTTTTTTTTTTTTGATCAAGAATCTCTTTTATTGATTATCAGAAACATTACAAACATCTAGTATGAACAAATTGTAACATGATAGTGTTTAGTTTGAACAGTTAATACATTTCAGATATAATATTATACATATTTCAATGCTATTCTCCCCAATCATCCCACCCTCTCCCGGTCCCAGAGTCCAAAAGTCTGGTCTATACATCAGTGTCTAAAGCCCAGGTCCAGACGGCTTCACAGCTGAATTCTACCAAAAATTTAGAGAAGAGCTAACACCTATCCTACTCAAACTGTTCCAGAAAATTGCAGAGGAAGGCAAACTTCCAAACTCATTCTATGAGGCCACCATCACCCTAATACCAAAACCTGACAAAGATGCCACAAAAAAAGAAAACTACAGGCCAATATCACTGATGAACATAGATGCAAAAATCCTTAACAAAATTCTAGCAATCAGAATCCAACAACACATTAAAAAGATCATACACCATGACCAAGTGGGCTTTATCCCAGGAATGCAAGGATTCTTCAATATCCGCAAATCAATCAACGTAATACACCACATTAACAAACTGAAGAATAAAAACCATATGATTATCTCAATAGATGCAGAGAAAGCCTTTGACAAAGTTCAACATCCATTTATGATAATAACTCTCCAGAAAGCAGGAATAGAAGGAACATACCTCAACATAATAAAAGCTATATATGACAAGCCCACAGCAAACATTATCCTCAATGGTGAAAAATTGAAAGCATTTCCTCTAAAGTCAGGAACAAGACAAGGATGCCCACTTTCACCATTACTATTCAACATAGTTTTGGAAGTTTTGGCCACAGCAATCAGAGCAGGAAAAGAAATAAAAGGAATCCAAATTGGAAAAGAAGAAGTAAAACTCTCACTATTTGCAGATGACATGATCCTCTACATAGAAAACCCTAAAGATTCCACAAGAAAATTACTAGAACTGATCAATGAATATGGTAAAGTTGCAGGATATAAAATTAACACACAGAAATCCCTTGCATTCCTGTACACTAATAACGAGAAAATAGAAAGAGAAATTAAGGAAACAATTCCATTCACCATTGCAATGAAAACAATAAAATACTTAGGAATATATCTTCCTAAAGAATCTAAAGACCTATATATAGAAAACTATAAAACACTGGTGAAAGAAATCAAAGAGGACACTAATAGATGGAGAAATATACCATGTTCATGGATTGGTAGAATCAATATAGTGAAAATGAATATACTACCCAAAGCAATTTATAGATTCAATGCAATCCCCATCAAGCTACCAACGGTATTCTTCACAGAGCTAGAACAAATAATTTCTCAATTTGTATGGAAATACAAAAAACCTCGAATAGCCAAAGCTATCTTGAGAAAGAAGAACGGAACTGGAGGAATCAACCTGCCTGACTTCAGGCTCTACTACAAAGCCACAGTCATCAAGACAGTATGGTACTGGCACAAAGACAGAAATATAGATCAATGGAACAAAATAGAAAGCCCAGAGATAAATCCACGCACATATGGTCACCTTATCTTTGACAAAGGAGGCAAGAATATACAATGGATTAAAGACAATCTCTTTAACAAGTGGTGCTGGGAAAACTGGTCAAACACTTGTAAAAGAATGAAACTAGAACACTTTCTAACACCATACACAAAAATAAACTCAAAATGGATTAAAGAGCTAAATGTAAGACCAGAAACCATAAAACTCCTAGAGGAAAACATAGGCAAAACACTCTCTGACTTACATCACAGTAGGATCCTCTATGACCCACCTCCCAGAATATCGGAAATAAAATCAAAAATGAACAAATGGGACCTAATCAAACTTAAAAGCTTCTGCACAACAAAGGAAACTATAAGCAAGGTGAAAAGACAGCCTTCAGAATGGGAGAAAATAATAGCAAATGAAGCAACTGACAAACAACTAATCTCAAAAATATACAAGCAACTTCTACAGCTCAATTCCAGAAAAATAAATGACCCAATCAAAAAATGGGCCAAAGAACTCAATAGACATTTCTCCAAAGAAGACATACAGATGGCTAACAAACACATGAAAAGATGCTCAACATCACTCATTATCAGAGAAATGCAAATCAAAACCACTATGAGATACCATTTCACGCCAATCAGAATGGCTGCTATCCAAAAGTCTACAAGCAATAAATGCTGGAGAGGGTGCGGAGAGAAGGGAACCCTCTTGCACTGTTGGTGGGAATGCAAACTAGTACAGCCACTATGGAGAACAGTATGGAGATTCCTCAAAAAACTACGAATAGAACTGCCTTATGATCCAGCAATCCCACTGCTGGGCATATACACTGAGAAAACCAGAATTGAAAGAGACACGTGTACCCCAATGTTCATAGCAGCACTGTTTGCAATAGCCAGAACGTGGAAGCAACCTAGATGTCCATCCACAGATGAATGGATAAGCAAGCTGTGGTACATATACACAATGGAGTATTACTCAGCCATTAAAAAGAATACATTTGAATCAGTTCTAAGGAGGTGGATGGAACTGGAGCCTATTATACAGAGTGAAGTAAGCCAGAAACAAAAACACAAATACAGTATACTAACGCATATATATGGAATTTAGAAAGATGGCGACTTCACTTTCACTTTTCACTTTCATGCACTGGAGAAGGAAATGGCAACCCACTCCAGTGTTCTTGCCTGGAGAATCCCGGGGATGGAGGAGCCTGATGGGCTGCCGTCTATGGGATGGCACAGAGTTGGACACGACTGAAGCGATTGAGCAGCAGCAGCATGCTTCATCTAGTCAACTCTCTCCTCTCCCCAGACCTGTAGTAATAATCTGTTTACCCTCTCCATAATGCTGCCTTTTCCAGTGTCACATAAATGAAATCATACTGCATGTAGTTTTTTCAGACTGGCTTCTTTCCTTTAACAATTTATATCTAAGATTCACCCGTATGATGGACTGATACCTCATTTCTATTTTTTTTTTTTTTGAGAATTTTTTTATGTGGACCATTTTTAAAGTCTTTACTGAACTTGTTACAATATTGCTTCTGTTTTATGTTTTTTGGCCCCAAAGCATATGGGATCTTAACTCCCGGAGGAGGGATTAAACTCTCAACCCCTGCACTGGGAAGCAAAGTCTTTACTAATGGAACGCTAGAGAAGTCTCCCTCATTTCTTTTTATCGATGAATCTTACTTATTTTATTACACAGATTTACCCAAATTTGTTTATCTATTCACCTCTTGACGGACACCTTGGTTGCTTCCAGCTTTGATGGTTATGAATAAACCTGCTATAAGCATTCACATGTTTTTGTGTGCAAGTACATTTTCAAATCAGTTGGGTAAATCCTAGAACTACAATTGCTTGATCACATGGTAAGAGTATGTTTAGCTTTATAAGAAAGTCCCAAATCGCCCTCCAAAGTATCATTTGCCTTTCCACCAGTGATGAATGGGCATTCCCGTGACTCCACAGCTTTGCATTGTCTTGTCAGCTTTTCCAATTTCAGCCATTCTATTAAGCATGCAGAAGTATCTCATTGTAGTTTTAATCTGTGTTTCCCTAATGGCAGATGATATTGAGTTATCTATTCAAATGCTTACTTGCCATCTGCATATATTCTTTGATGGAGTGTCTGTTGGAATCTTTTGCCCAGTTTTTAATGGGGCTGTTTGTTTTCTTATTGTTGAGTTTTAAAGAGTTCTTTGTATGCTTTGGATTCAAGTTCTTTATCTGATGTGTGATTTGCAAATGTATTCTCCCAGTCAGCGCTGATTTGTTTTAAAAAGATCATCATTGCCTGTTACATGGGGCCTTTTCATTGTTGTTGTTTAGTCATTAAGTCTTGTCCGACTCTTTCGGGACCCCCATGGACTGTAGTGCTCAAGAAGGAGAAAGATTATGTGAGTATTTAAAAGCACTGAGGGAAGCTTGCCTCCAGCCTAGGATCCTGAAGCCAGAGGCTCCTTTTTCTTTCATCTGTAAAATGGGTCTAGCGGCTTCTCGGAGTAGTCAAAAACGGGCGATCCTACAAAAGCAAATAAAAGAAAGATATTAATGCCGGTACAGGTGAAGCCAAAGAACCAAGAGCAGGTGAATTTGGGTGAAGGCATTTTTCTAGTTAGCTCCGCACTGCAGAACTTCATGTAAAGAATGGGGATGGAAAATCCTAACAGATGGAAAAAGCTTCAGGGCATCACTGGAAACCCCTCCTTCATCCAGAATATTCTTACTCTTGGTACACACACACCCTCATTGGTGGGAAAGAAGGGCAGGGCTGGCATCTTTGTTAACACTACAATAACCAAGCACCCACAGGAATAGACTCTCCCCTGCACACACTGGGGTGGGGCTTTTAAATAAACCTGAAAGTTATTAAAAGCCCAAGTGAACCACCTGGGGCATTAAATTTTTTTAAAAAGAATGGCCTGCCAACAGCCCTTTATAGATTTGAGACAGCAAATGGTGCATTATCGGCCAACTCTCAGCCATAATGAAAACCAAGAAGGGGCTCTTTCGCTAAGTGGGTGTGTCAGGAGAGAACCAATGAAGGAGGGAGGTAAGGCCACCATGCTGCCTGGGGTCCAGTGGATGGAGCTCTTCTTCCCGTGGGAAGCCCCCCCCCGCCCCGCCCCACAGCTTGGACAGCCCATCAGACTTCAGAGAAATGGAGGCAGTCTGGGGAGAGGAAAGTCCAGGGTCTTCCTGTTGCCCCCAGTGTGTATCAGCCCTTCATGAGATGCTGAGGTTGGTCTGAGACACGATTTCTCAAAATCCAGACCACAAACAAGTGTGACCAAACAGTCCTATCCCACACCCTGCAGAAAAGAAGCTGCAGGGTTTCACTCCAGGATGCCGGAGTCCAGGGTTTTAACTGCTTCATCCCGAGATCAAGAAACACCAGCCTTCCCAGACCGGCCAGATTCAGAACCTTAGGTCTTCTGTGACGTGCTCACAGGGTCGCTGCTGTGCCATGCCAAATCACTTCAGTTGTGTCCAGCTCTTTGCAAAGTACAGATGTGTGTGCTGCTACTGCTGCTAAGTCACTTCAGTCGTGTCCGACTCTGTGCGATCCCATAGACGGCAGCCCACCAGGCTCCTCCGTCCCCGGGATTCTCCAGGTAAGAGTACTGGAGTGGGTTGCCATTTCCTTCTCCAATGCATGAGAGTGAAAAGTGAAAGTGAAGTCGCTCAGTCACGTCTGACTCTTAGCGACCCCATGAACTGGAGCCATTCATGGGATTTTCCAGGCAAGAGTACTGGGGTGGGGTGCCATTGCCTTCCCCGACAGATGTGTGGGGGGGGGGGCACTATTTTCAGGAACAAACAGGATCAATGATATTTAGCAAAACCTCCTCTGGGCAGGAGTGCAGTGACCCTAGGACTTCCCATGTGGAACTAGTGGTAAGGAACCCACCTGCCAATGCAGGAGACATAAAAGACACGTTCAATCCCTAGGTCAGGAAGATCCCCTGGAGGAAGGCATGGCAACCCACTCCATTCTTGCCTCGAGAATCCCATGGACAGAGGAGCCTGGTGGGCTACAGTCCATGGGAATGCAAAGAGTCAGACACGACTGAAGTGACTTGGCACACATACATGCACACACACAGAGACTCTCTCTCTCACACACACACACACACACACACACACACACACACTGCTCAGAAATGTCAGTTGTGACTATCCCAAATGAGGCCCCAAGAGAGGTCTTAGAATCCAGGTAGGATGACGGTCCTGCTGGGCCACTTGAGTTAAGATTCTCTCTAGGAGCAGAAGTGTGGGCTCAGTTGTTTGTTGACTCCATCATAGCAAAGTCGAAGTCATTATAGCCATGGCCCTCCAGGGAAAACCGGTTACAAAGAGGCTGCGTTTCTCTCTCTTGTCTCCCCGCATCTTTCCTCCACCTCACATCCTGCTTTCCAGGCAATTCCCTTATGCAAGAGTCCATTAAACACGTCAGCAACACCTATGTGCAAACAGCCCAGCTCTCTCCAAAGCCACATTATTGTTGTTCCAGAAGCACTTCTAGGCAAGCAGTTCCGAACCAAAATATTTGTCAAGCAAGTTAATATCCAACCCTGTGCATATGGTGCTTCTGAATGATATTTGCAACTGGAAATTGTTTGTCTAGAATTCAAGAGAAAAGAAATGGACTTTTGCTGTGATTGAATTCGTTAGAGGCACATTCTTTGATTTTTTTTTTCTCTCTTAACTCTCAGCTTTCAAAGTTATTTCCTTGTCCTACATCATGGAGTCATCTGAAGTTTCCACCCCACACCTTTTTTTTTAATCCAGAATGATAGCTTTTCCTGAAATAAATTGTACAAAAAGATGCAGAGCCACTGACAAATAAAAATGCCATGTTGAACAAGGTTCCTAGTCACTCCAGCATTTCCTAGGATCGATGTTTGGTATCTGTACCTTGTAAGACTCGGGAAACCCTGACCCTGTATCTTTCAACATTTGTTTTCCCATTGCAGACCCAAAATGCACATACCCACAGCAGCATTGCTCATGGATCAACATATCCACTTAACAGCTGGCTTCTCAAGAACATGGTCTTGTTTATTTTTCTGATGGAAGACCTCTCAGTCAATCCAAATAAAAACGGGAAAAGCAAAAGCCCCACCGGAGAGAACAAGAGAGCTGCATTCAGCCCTAAGCATTAATATCACAGGGCAAGAAAATAAACCGTATTGGGAGAGAGACTGGATAACCAGGCAGCACAAATCACTGATATGGTTTTCCTTGCGCCATGAAAGTGAGAAAAATGTTTCCCTGTTGTTCCTAAGGGAAGGGAATGCGTTATTGTTCAATAAGCTTGTCTATAACTTTCTTCTCATTAGATTTGTTCCATCTTGGTAAGCCCTTGGAAGGCTTGGCAACCCCAAAGAGCTCTCAGGGCACGTAGCTCTCCATTCCTCAGGAGCTGGCTATGCCATGTGTGGCTTCCACACACACGTTGCTTCTTCCCTCCCCTGCTCTCCAGCTCTTCCTTGCTGGCTCATCACTGCAGGAAGAGGAGCTGGTACCCGGGCAGGAGCTGGAACACAAGGCCACCATCCACTGTAGATGCAGCGAGAAGCAAGACGGTAAGATGACTTGAAATTATTTGCCAGACAGAATGGGATTCTTGCAATCCATGCTCTTCCTAATTAACCAAGATCCCACTGCACTTCTCTACCATTGATGAATGTTTCTTCAACTGCTATAGTAAAGAAGGCAAATGGTTCTGAGCCAAGGGTTTGAATCAGCATCTTTTGAGCATCCCTTTCCAAATAAAACTGCCTATATCGTCCCAATCCAGGGACTTGGGTACAGTGACAAGAGCAAAAACAATAGCATATATATGCTCATACTTACATAGTATAAATAGAAAATATTCTGTATTCTTTATTTTAATGACGTCATGTAACCCTCATGGCAGCCCTACCCCAGGTTTCATTATGAGCCCCATTTTACAAATGGGAAGAAATGGAAGCAGATAGCATTTAAGAAAATTTCCCAAGGTCACAGAGGTGATAAGAGCTGGAGGCAGGCATGTTTGGAAACATAGCATGCTTCCAAGCTTTACACGCTTTGCCATTAGAGTCTGCTTGGATTTCTATTAAAATATCTCCTGAAATGTATACCTGGCTAAGAGCCACTGTGTTCTTGCTTAGTCACTGAGCTGTATCCAACTCCTTTGCAACTCACTGGACTTTAGCCCACCAGGCTCCTCTGTCCATGGGATTCTCCAGGCAAGAATAGGAGTGGGTTGCCGTTTCCTTCTCCAGGGCATCTTCCCGACCCAGGGATCAAACCCAGGTCTCCTGCATTGCAGGCAGGTTTTTTACCACTGAGCCACCAGGGAAGCCCACAGAGGGTATATGCTGAGCAAAATATGGTCTCTGCTCCCAGTGTGGAGGGGAAAGGAGACACACCCTCAAGTAATCATAATATCACAAATAACATATTGAAAGCTGTAGAAACCTACCGTACGATCATTGTTCATTCTGGCTGGAGGGGACAGGATGGGGACCTTCAAGATGGACCCCGAGGGATGAGCTCCAGTACCTGAGGGTGAATGTTCTCCCCAGGGCATTCCTGTCAAGAACAGTGTGCATGGACCAGGAAGCAGAAAGGGATGAGGTTCAGCCAAGCATCACCTAACCAGCCTTTGAGACACTGAAACAAGGGAGCCAATTTCCCTGATGTCTTTCAGGATGTTTGGTCCTGTCCAAAATACCCAAATGTCTGCTAACCAGATGCTCTGCAGGACATTTGGTCCTCTCCAAAACGTCCATAAGATAGGTGGTCCACGCCAAAGGGTCCTTGAGATTTGGTTGTATCCAAAATATCCATGAACATATGTGTTCAGCGCCAAATGATTTTGCACAGGATCCAGAGATCAAGGGCCTTTTAGAGTGAACCAAATGGTCCTCCAAATATCAAGAGCCTTTTCAGTTCAGTTCAGTTCAGTTCAGTTGCTCAGTCGTGTCCAACTCTTTGTGACCCCATGAATTGCAGCATGCCAGGCCTCCCCGTCCATCACCATCTCTTTGGCTTGGGCCTAATGCCTTATGGACCAACTGTCGTATGGATGTTTTGGACAGGACCAAATGTCTGCCAGCCCCAAGATAGCTCACAACCTAGGGAACAACAGTGGGCATCTCCAAGAACTAACTGGCCTTGGGGGCTTAGAAAGGGCACAGCACAGCTAGTAGAGATGGAGATACTCTGGTGTAGAGATGACCTCCAAGAGGGCGAGGCCTGAATTCCTTCATCCCTTTCGGCATCCCCAGCCCCAACAGAAGACCTACCGCCTTCCCTCCGTCTGAGGCTGCTGCAGTCAGTCTCGTCTCCTGTATTCCAGGCAGTGGGGTGGGGGTGGGAAGATGCTCTTCTCAATGCTGAAAGGCAAAGCCCGTCCCATGAGGTTTCACAGTACTTCCCTCTCCACCTTTGCATGCTTCCTCTTTTATTCATTCCCTGTCTGTCACATCGGACAAGGGTAGGTTCTGTGTGGTCCTCTTTGTACTTTGCCTGGTATGTTTAAGGGGTGGTGGGAATGATGATAATAATGTTGGGAAAAATGCCCATGGCCCCAGCAAAAGTACACATTCTCCTTCTGATCCTCAGCTTGGTAATAGAGGGTGCATTAGGGATATATCCACTCAACTTGCTCTAAACAGCTCTAGTATTAATGGAAATTTTAATGAAAAACTAAGCCTTGATTAGGTTGCCAAGAAGAATTCCCACACTAGGCAGAGTCTGGTTAATTTCCCTTGTGCCAGGGGCACAGGATCTCACACACACACACACACACACACACACACACAGACACACACACACACACACACACGCATTCAAGTTCCCACTGGGCTCCAGACCAATGACCCTCGTGCTTTCTTCTGCCAGTTCAACCCTAGAATCTTATACAGGATTGCAGTGGCTCTGCCATGCTTATCATCAGAGTGGGCTCAGAGATTAGGATTAGCCAGGGAACTCCAAAAGGATCATCCAGGTTCTCTCAACCTCCTTCACCTGCTCAGATAGAATCTGGAATTGGCCAGAGAGATCGATAGGTTCAGAAGTAGAAATTCAAAGGGCTAGGTGCCTCTCTTTCTGGGCAGCCGTGGAGTACCAGTCCTCACTTCCCTGGGTACCAGCTATTTGTACAGCTTCCCAAGAAACACAGAAGCATACGCTCGTGGGAGATGTTTTAATTATGACAGGCAGCTCCATCTATCCCTGTGCAGTAGAAAGCGGCACCTCCCTAGGGAGATCCAGGAGTTGTAGGAGAGAAGCAGTCAATGGCTTTGTCTTGTTAAAGCCAGACACGATGTGGAAATTCCTCCACGGCCCCCTCCCGCCTCTGCTCACAGGCCACAGTCCAGATCCTCATCCATTCCAGGCATGGGCAGGCAGGTGTGGGGGGTGGTGTGCACTCACACGTACTCTTCCCGGTGCTTCTTCCTGGTCCAAGCCTGAGCAGCACCCTGACACCTGATCAAGAGCATCTCTGCCAAGGAGAAGCCAGTGAATAGGGACAGTGGATCCCTGACTCTTTGTTTTGGGTAGAAATGCATGAATAAGAAGAGAGAGGAAACAAAGGAAAAACAAAAAAGATGACCTAAGTAAAAGTAAAATGGTACACTGCAGACAGGCGAAGAGAGCCTGGCTGTTGAGAAGCCATTTGAAGCAGAGGAGATAGACTGGACCTTTTCTTTTTTCTCTCCCCATAAGTTCTTTCCTTGATAAGTCCTTTGCTCTGCTCTGCCATTTCCAGCATCACCACGATCTGCATGGGGCCTGCCCCCTTTTCTGGTGTCTCTGATGGTCAGTGGGCAGATTCCCCAAAGTCTCTGGAAGTTGTTTTGGTTATGGGCTCTTGGTCATAGGGCTGCATTTTCCCCGTTATTAGTCCCTAATGCCGCTATTCACCCGTTGTGTGATTCGTCTGTGATCGCTAATGGAAATACTGAATTTTCCTCAATGATTGCACTTTGGTGGAGGGGGGTTGGTGGTAAGAATAAACACAGCTTTCACCTTTCAGATCCTGGATGCAAAAAAAAAAAAAAAAACGCTACTCAGTGGGGTGTCGGGGTGTGGGGTGGGGGGCGTTTGCGGGAAAGTAGTCTTATTTCTCTCCTCTCAATGGGCTTTTGGCTCTTTGTTTCTCTCTTTCTCCTACCTGTCTGCACCTCCCTCCCCCCAGTTGCCATTTATTTCCCGGCATCCTAAAGATGAAAAATCCTCTTTCAAAAGCTGGATTTGGTCCTCAGCTTTGTGAACTGAACCAGGGCCTCCTGTTTTCTTGCATATCACAGAAGAGACTTCTGCTCAGGTTTTCTTTCTCAATCCTAGATGCACACAGAATCTCCAAGGTACTTTTAAAAATCACTCCCTTTGGGGGCCCACATTGGACGGATTAAATCAGAATCTTTGGATGTGGAGCCTGGGTGTCTGTCTGTTTATGCTCCCCCAGATGATCTTAATGTGCCGCCAACAGAGAAAACCACTCTCTAGCCACATCCCCAAAGCCACAGACAGCTGCCCTCAAAATCCTGTAATCTTCACAGCTCATGTCCTTTGGTTCTCTTAAGGGTTGAGGTCGGGGCTGACCTGGTAGAAATAGAATCAGCAGACCCTCTGGCTGACAGGGGACTCATTGAAAAGACCCCATGAATACAGATTAACCCCAGACATTGGCTCTCTGACCCACCTGAGTAATGTACCTCCTCCTTCAATGACCTTTCCGCCCAGGTAATTCATTCCTCATTATTATTTGGGACAGAATACAGACTTGTAGAAGTTGTAGGGGACCCCTCTCATATGCTCGCGTGACAATTGTATCTGTTCTCTTTGTGATAAACAGCATACAACCAAACAACGCTTATCAGAAACCCACACGAGGCATGACCCACTGCTAGTCACTATTTATTCTAAGAGACAGCGTATGTGCCATTTGGGAGCTTATGTCATAAGAAAAATGACACCATCCAAAACACAGTTAGTTACCCAGAAGGCAGTGATAACTCTGTTCTGTCTTTGTTTTTCTTATCGTTGTTTCTTAGGATGTTTTGGTTTTGAGATCTATTGGGGGTGTTTCACCAAGATGTTAAATGACGGAAGAGTTGTGGCTGTGACACATAAACATTGGTGGTTTCTATAGAGTCTGATTCCTTCCAAGTCTTTCATCTGGTCTCAAGTGATTTTCCCACTGGCCTCTGTCTCAACTTGCTACCCAAAACCCAGAGCAAGGCAGAGTCATTTGCCAAACCTCCATCCCGTGTAGCTTTCTGGATGGTGTTAATATATAGCCCAAGGAAAACCGTATTGTATCTTTTTATTGGTTCTTGAAATGGCTTCATCCTTTACTAACCAAGCCTCATCTTTCTCAGAGTCAGTGCATGTTCTAACTGTGGAAGAGTTTTATGCTTTACTGCCTTGGCAATCAATGTGACATGCCAAACAAGATTGCTTTCTCTGGCCTGGTAATAGGCAGGTCATCTTTAAAAGTTTGCTCCTCCTCCAATGGGCATCAACCTGACGCTTCCAGCCATTTACTTGGGTCTCTCGGGAGCTCTTATCATCCAGACAATGGGTTCCTTTCTTGGAAATGGTCCAAGACACACAGTCAGTTTCTCAATTAGCCATGCTAACGGAGGTGAGCAGTAGTGCAGATAATCCAAAATAGCAGGTCGTCTGAAAATCACTTTTATCGGCTTTGGAACAAACGCTATGGTGCCGTGCATGTAAGTATGTATGCATGAGTGTGTTCCCAGCAGCATCACATTTTCTGTGGATTGTCTGCACTTTATATGTAGCAGAGTTTGCATTCTCTGTGATAACATCATTTGAAAGTGGGAGTAAGCCTCCCACCTTAACTTGAGTAACAGACTGGAGTAACACATGCTCCCTAAGTAATCTGCAGAGGTGACAAAGGGGGCCATGGACCTCCGTTTCAGTAGTTTTGTGGGTACCACCAGGCTTGTTCTTCCCACGTGGGTGTCTGCTGTGCCCTGCATGACCTTGGTGGGGGGGCTGGTATGCACTACCAGCCCCAGATGCTAGGGCTGTTGGGAGCTCCTCACAGCCACTCCCTGTACAAGCTGCAGTTACCCCTGCTTGGTGGCCACACTGAATTTTGTTTCCCCCTTCAGCACTGAAATGCCACCTGGGAAGTGGAGACTATCAGATGTTCCTGCAGAACAAGCATCCTACCGTCCCAACCTTTCTTGGAAATTGATTACAAGTTCTTAAGGGTTGACTTGAAAGGAACCACATGGTGGGAAGTGGTTTTTAAACCTTATTGAACATAACACTCACCCAAGGAACTTGTTTTAATTGCATGTGTGTGAGCTTTACTCACAAAAATTCTAGTTCAGATGCCTGGGGTGGGTCCTTCAATTCGCATTGTTGTCAAGCACATCACCCTTGGAGAGACTCCCCCGGAGAATCTCTGCTTACAGAATCATTCTGACTCAGCTTCTGATCTGACACTGGGCGGTAACTTGAGTGAAGATGAACATCAGCCTTTTCAGGCTCTTTTCCTTCACAAACCATTATGTTTTGGTCCAAACTCGACTTAACGATGGACCAGAAGGGACCATTGATTTGGGGTGGGACAACCCAGTGAGCTGGAAAGTGTCCAGACACTTGGATCAGTGCATCTTCTTCCTAGCCTGTCCATGTCCTGAGATGCACAGTCAGCCCATAAGCCACAGAGCCTTCTTAAATGATGCAGTAATAATAGCTACTGTTTATCGGGTATTTATGAGTCAGCCAACATTATTGTTAATGTTCCACATGAATTTCCTCATTGAATTCACTTAATCCTAAGAGGTGTTATTCTCATTTTGGGAGGACCCGTGGAGAAGCTATCTCTTTGTAGAGCCAAATTTAATATACAAGAAAAAAAAAAAGCAAACAAACCCAGCATGTTTGAGATTCTTGAAGGAAAGACAGCATGTAAATCAACTAATTATCATTAGCATTCATAACTATATCCTTGGAGGCAAGAGGGGAAAAAGTATGATTTTCTGTCGCTTTCTAAGAGATGGTTAGTACTAGAGCAATTAGCAAACTAATTGGCCAGTTGAAATGGTTTTCTGTGATCTTCCTGATCGATGCCCACTGGCCTAGCCTCCCTGTGAGATATAAGGGTTAGGTCAATTCAACAACTGTGACCAACCGCCTGAAATGTGGCTGTCACTCTGAACAGTTTCTCATGTTTCAAAGATCAGGGCGGACAAAGTAATAGGTCCAATGGTTTACTTGATCATCAGCTTTCTGAAATAAGCAGAACGCATAGTCACATAAAGGACTCGGCTGCAAGTATTATCAGTCTTAAGGCAAAATCAAGCAGGGTACAGTGGAGAAGCAGGATGTGAAATAAGGTACAGAGACAACAAGAAGAGAAAGCTGTTGACGTGGAACCCTCAAGACAGGGGAAAGGTCTTAACAAGATGCAAATCCCATTCGGGAAAGCTCTCCAACTCAGTAATTAAAGTCTATCCAGGAATGTAGAGCTGGCAAAGTATAAAAAGATCAATAGGTTAAATACTTTATGTTGTTTAATCAGATACTTAACACAAATCAAATATTACCTTATTGAGGTTATGAGGCTAAATGAGGGCACCGTGGTGGTGAACATTCATTACTGAGACACCAGTGGATCATGAAAATTGCCAGATTCATCCCTTAGTCACCTCCAGCCCTGAGATGAGAAATTAGGCCAGAAAGCCTGTGCAGGACTCAAGTGGCCTCTGTGCTTTTTTCTATAGGAGTAGCTAAGGCAGTTGGGGTTATGAGTTTCCTATATAATTAAAGGTACCAAGTCCTGAAATGTATAAAAAGGCATGAAAATCTCCTTGAAGCTGGATATACATGTGTTAGTCACTCAATTGTGTCCAACTCTTTACGACCCCATAAACTGTAGTCCTCCAGGCTCTTCTGTCCATGGGATTCTTTAGGTAAGAATAGTAGAGTAGGTTGCCATTTCCTACCCCAGGGGATCTTTCCCACCCAGGGATCAAACCCAAGTCTCCACACTGTAGGCAGATTCTTTACCATCTGAGCCACCAGGGAAGCCCTGCTGCTGCTGCTGCTGCTGCTAAATTGCTTCAGTCGTGTCCAACTCTGTGCGACCCCTGAGACCGCAGCCCACCAGGCTCCCGTGTCCCTGGGATTCTCCAGGCAAGAACACTGGAGTGGGTTGCCATTTCCTTCTCCAGTGCATGAAAGTGAAAAGTGAAAGTGAAGTCGCTCAGTTGTGTCCGACTCTTAGCAACCCCATGGACTGCAGCCTACCAGGCTCTTCCATCCATGGGATTTTCCAGGCAAGAGTACTGGAGTGGGGTGCCATTGCCTTCTCCGAGGGAAGCTCTACTGATGTGCAAAAGTGAGGCAGACCTCTACAATGTTCAGGATCATAGAAAGTTCCCTCTTTCTTGTAAGATAGAGCCTTCTCGTTCCTTCCATCACCATGACAGACAAGGCAGTGTTAGGGTATGAAGCTGCCAGTCTTAGAAACAGTTCTCTGAGAAGGGATCCCATGGGGATAAGGGGTCAGCTAGCCACTTCCGCGAGTGGGAGACCTATGACTGAGCCACAGAGGAGCCGAGTGATCCTCAGGCTTTGGCACTGCTGATCTTCTGTTAAGTTCATGGGGATCCAGTGCAGAAAGCTTTGTCAGTTGATCAGGCCCTGGGTTTCCACAATTCCTGGGCCCACTCTGGGGAAGAAAAGGAGAAAGACACTGCCCTTTCTCTTCCAAAGAACACATCCTTAGGCACTGGTTCCACCAGCTCTCACCTGGCAAATCTGTGTCCTGTCCTTCCTGGAGGCTTCTCCCGATCGCTTCTCTCTGGGTTGGTTTGCTTGGTTCACCGAAACATGTTCACTGGCCGCATATGAGGGTGGACTCTACTTTTATGGACACAGCCAATACTTCTCTACTATTCTAAGCCAGCTGTTTTCTAACAGGGCCCCTCAGAGCCTTGGATACCAAGAAAGTCCAAACTGCTTGTGCAGTGAGAGGGCTGAGCAGGAAGGATCCAGGACCCAACCACCACTTGGCACCCACCACCTGATACCTTACCAATACCAATTTCCTGTGTGGAGATTCCATATAAAACCTCATCTGAAAAGAAATCTACTACTTACAAAAAAAAAAAAAAAAATACAAGAAGCCATTATTCCAAGTTTCCTAGACTCCCAATGCTAGCTCATCTTATTCTATTTCCTTCCCAAAAGATAACAAAACAGTCCTCATAATGACTAGCAATTGCTGAAGACTTGTCGAGAGCCAAGGCTTTTCAATGCAGTGCTTGATATAAACCTTCCTTCTAAGGAAGAACATTCATCCTGCACATGAAGAAGCATAAAGACGACGGTGAGAAACCAGCCTGGAGGCCTCCCAGATAGGAAAAGCAGAAGCAACAAGCATCTCTCCAATCGCTACCCTCCCAACCTCATTCACCAAACATTGCTCCCATGACCACCTGCTATTTCTGGCTGCAGAGAGGGCTGTGGTTTTTGACTCCTTGGCCAAGCGCAGATAACTGACAGCCTAGGCTCCAGTGTGCCCCGCTCGGGACTTTCCAGCTCAGGTTCTCCGCCTACCTCTGGGGGTTTCTAATTAGCTTCCAACATCTCCTCTCACACTTCCCTGGGCCCCACCCACCTTTTAGAGTCATCTGTTATGGCAACACCTTCGTCAGTAACAAAGTGTTAGGAAGAAGAAGAAGAGAAAGTTAGTTTTGGCCTCAAAAGCCAGACAAGAGCTAGTGTTTGCCGTTCCTGCTACTATGGTTTCCCTCCCCCTCCCCCACCCCCCCCCATCTTAGGGGGTGGGTGGGTTTTCCATGCTGTTATAACCCCCCGGGGACCTGTGCCCAGACAGGAAATCAGGCCACCAGGACTTTCCCCTTCATTCTCTGCCCTCTGAGACAGCTGGAACACGGCCTTCATACAGCTCTCCTGCAGCCTGGCACCCAGGCTCCAGAGATGACAGGTGTGTGCTGTGAAAATTGTACTTCCTCTTTCTTCTCAAAGTGGCTTCCAGTCCCCAGAGTGAGAGCACGGTAGCTCCCTTCCCTGGTTAAGAAGGGAAGCAACGCGATGGCAGGAGGGAGAGCTTTTGAGTTGACAAGTGAAGTGGTTTTTAACCTTCCAGATTCAGTTGTTTGCGGAGGGGAGAGAGAAGGTGAAGGAGAAAAGAGGCAGGTGTGATTGCTTCAGCAAATCAGACTTTTCAGAGAAACAAAGAAGGCATTTGTCAGAGCAGAGCTGTGCGAACCCACCGAGAATTCAGGCAGTTAGCACCTTGGCAGGCCCCTGCCTTTGCAAGCTGTGACCTAATTTCAAGAGATCCCACTTATACTGTCTTCTGGATAAAAACAGGCACAGTGAAACCTCTCCTGGATGAGGCTCTGACATCAGGAATAATTATCCTGACTCCAGTGACTAATCCCCTTTCTTACCCCTTCCCCCTAACCCAACCCTGCCCCCTTCTCTCTCCTTTTCACAAATCTTTGGCCGAGCTGCCAGATCACATGCCTCCAACACAAAAGGCAGACTTGCTCCACCATCACCCATCCACTGTGGGTGAGACCTGTGTTTAATTCAGCCTTGGCCAGCCAGTGAGCTAGAGATGTCTCTCAACGTGTTCTTTCATCCTGATTAGTTTCTGGCAGGTTGAGCTGTCTTTTTAAAGCCAGGAAAGACCAAGGATTTACCTCTGGGGTGAATGCGGGCCCTCTGCAGACTCCTGGCCTATTACCTAATAGGTTGTTGTTGTTCAGTCACTGAATCGTGTCTGACTCTGCATCCGTATGGGCGGCAGTGCGCCACGCTTCCTTGTCCTTCACTATCTACCAGAGTTTGCGCAAACTCATGTCATTGAGTCGATGATGCCATCCAACCATCTCATTCTCTGTTGTCCCCTCCTCCTCCTACCCTCAATCTTTCCCAGCATCAGGGTCTTTTCCAGTGAGTCGGCTCTTCCCATCAGGTAGCCAAATTCAACTTCAGCATCTAATAGGTTGCTAATATAATTTAGGGAGTGGAGACAAGGAAAATTTGCTTTAGAGAAGCAAATTCTTAAGATATTCACAGTTTAAAATAAAATTGAAAAGCAATGAGGCAGTGTGAACGGGAAAGGTTGTAGAGATTTAGGTACACACATTTCCATTGTCCAAGCATCTGTATTCTCAGGGACTCAGACCTCCCATGGTATCAGGTTGGAGAGGTCTACAGCTGGAGAGGTCTGGAGCAATGAGGTACAAGCTCAATGCCCCCTCCAGAGAGATGTGGCCTTTTCAAGCCACTACTTTCTAAGGTGTGGTGAGAAGTGAGGGAGAGCACCCATGTGAAGCAAAGGAGCATCCTAGATTACACATGCCCACCTTCATCTTTGAGTTAACAATAGGAAACTCTCCTTCTTGGAGGTCTTCTGAGAAAGACCAAGGCTGGCTTCATATTTGGTATTTTAGAGGCAGATGCATAGAGGTAGGGGAAAAGAAAAAAGGATTTGCCTAAAGTTCTTTTCAGTTTAAGTATCCCTGATCCATCTTCTTGGAATTGATTCATTTTGTTGGTGAATGGAAGAAATCCTGGGTGCTAAGGAGAAAACTTACCTTTCTGTAGCTTCTAGAAGGCTCAGTGGTTTAAAAAAAAAAAAAGAATTAGCCTTCTAATGCAGAAGACAACACAGGAGATGAGGGTTCAATCCCTGGGTCAGGAAGATCCCCTGGAGGAGGAAATGGCAACCCAATCCAGTATTCTTGCCTGGAGAATTCCATGGACAGAGGAGCCTAGTGGGCTACAGTCCAAAGAGTTGGACATGACTGAAGCAACTTAGCATACACACAAGTGTATAAATGAGTGATAAAATGAGTAACCCTGTAGAGAAGGGCCCCCCACCTCCCTTGCATCTTCCACCCCAGGTATCCTAACCATGAGCCCTCACTCATCAGCCTAATGAAACTGAATGCAGAGTTTTGTTGCCCAAACTGAAACAATGCAAAGTCTCTCCAAGTCAAAGAGATTCTCAAAGTAGAAATTAACACTTCCAGCCTTCCCTTGGAACCAGAGCCCTGGAGAAGAGAGATTCAAAGACACTAAACTCTAGAATTGAGGATTGTGGCCATGCTGTGACTGAGGCTGAGATGAGTGCCACCATGAGCCTGATGCGCAGAAAACAGTAGGCAAGGAGAAGACTCAGCCATGGTCCAAAGGTGGTTCTGTCCAAGGAGAACCTGAGGGACTTCCCCCCTGAATCTTCATATTGGTATTTGCATGGTATCTTTTTTTTTTTTTTTAATTAATTTTTAAGTTTTTATTTTGGGAGTGGCTGTGGTGGGTCTTGCTGTGAACGGGCTTTCTCTAGTTGTGGGAAGCAGGGCTCCTCTTTAGTGGCAGTGTGTGGGCTCTCACTGCAGTGGCTTCTCTAGTTTCAGAGCACAGGCTCTAGAGCACAGAGGCTCAATAGTTCTAGCACGTGGGCTGTAGAGCAGACGCTCAGTAGTTTGGGTTCACAGGCTTAGTTGCTCCAGAACATGCGGAATCTTCCCAGACCAGGGATTGAACTGGTGTCCCTTGCATTGCAAGGCAGATCCTCAACCACTGAATCAGCAGGGAAGCCCGCATGGTATCTTTTCCATCACCCTTTATGATGCGAATGAGTGTAGCTAGAATAGAAGGGAGATGCCGTTTTCCATTTGTCAGCACAACAGAGAGGAGAAACGTCAACAGCCTCCTGTGTCTTCCTCCTTCCCCTCCCCAGGTCTCACTGTGCTCCGCTCTGTACTCTCAGGGAACCTGCAGGATCGGCCGTGGTCTTACCACGTCTTGTCTGGCTTCTCCCACTAGGTACACGGGCTCTGCTCCTTGCCCTAGCCTGCAGCGTGTCACCCTGAATGCTGCCTGGACAGAGCTGCACCTATCTGTCCAGGTGAGCTGGAATGGAACTCAGAGTGTGGTGCCCAGAGTTCGTGTTAGGATGTCCGCCCCTGGGAGTGCTTTTCTCACGCGGTATCTAGCGTGTGTTTAGCACTTGACGTCAGAGCAGTTCTGTATCCATGTCCATTTGAATTTCATGACCACCCTGTGATGTGTCGTTATCTGCAACTTGCAGCAAAGAACTGAGGCCCTACAGAGTGACTCTTCCCAAGGTCAAATTCCTGGTTACTCAGTGAGACCTGGAGCCTGGCTTCCTCACTGGGTCCAGCTGGTATGCCTTCTGCCATCCCATCCCTGCCCATCCTCCATGAGCCGCTCACATCCATTTCTTCTAAGGACCATGCCAGGCTCCAGTGCTGTCTCCTTCATTTGACTGTGGAAAGCTCACTGTCTGTGTCTCAGTTGCCTGGTTATTCACTCACTCTCTTATTTACTTAACTTTTCAGGTGTGTACATGTATTCTTCCAAGAAAATTATAAACAAGGTGTCTGGCATACACTTTATTATACCTGCTCCCTTTCCCCCATCCCCACCACCCCCCAACAAAACCCAATTAAGAGTGTAGGAGACATTTAACAAATACCGGCTGCTGAATTGCATGAATGAATGACTTTTTTAATCAAATATAAATTAAACCAGTGTCTCATCCAAAGCAGAACTTCTTGCATTAACCCCTGTGGAGCTGTTTCTAATGGCAGTAGGAGATCAGTGAGGTGGCTGGCCCTTCTGTCACTGCTCCATGAAGGGGAACCCGGGAAATCTGAAGGCCTCTGACCTGGTGGGTTGCCTATAGAATGAAAATTTGGTATTAAGATTTCAAAAAAGAATAACTCTTCCAAGTCCCCCATTTGGGATGGTAATAACAGGGATGGCATTAATGAGGTTTGTAATAATCCTGGTGTTTTGGAGACAGTAGGGAATCCAGGAGACTGTGGATCACAGAGTGATGACGTGCAGGGCTTCAGAATCGGACATCCCCAGAGTCCCAGCCTTGCTGCATACTGGTTGAATGGATGGCTTTGGACAGGTTCTGTGACCTCCTGTCCAAAGTCCCCTGACCTGTGAAGTGGAGATAATAATACTATCTATTCTACAGGGACTGTGATGAGGATGAAATGATACAATGTGTATAGAGTGCCGACCACACTGCCCAACACTTAGAATCTGCTCAAGGTACAGTAACTCTTGTCCCTCGGTCAGTTCAGTCCAGACTCCTTCCTACCCAAGCTCATTGGCCAAATGGGATCCTGTGTGTGTGCTCAGTCCTTCAGTCATGTCTGACTCTTTAGGACCCTATGGACTGTAGCCTGCAAGGCTCCTCTGTCTATGGGATTCTCCAGGCTAGACTACTGGAGTGGGTTGCCATTTCCTTCTCCAGGGGATCTTCCCGACCCAGGGATCGAACTCACATCTGCATCTCCTGCATTGGCATGTGGATTCTTTACCACTGAGCCATCTGGGAAGCCCCCAAATGGGACCAATTCCATATAAAAAATAAATAAAACCAAAAAACAAAGCTAAAGATCCTGGTCCCCAATCCAGAGAAGCCCATCCTTCCATTCTGAGCGACTAAATCCCATTTTACCAGTGACCACCCAGAAACACAGGTTCTTCTTAAAGGAATTCTCCAGACAGATCAGAGACCATGTGCGCCCATCTCCCTTCTGGCCCAGAGTTAACAAGACCTTGCTGTCTCATCTTTTCCCCTTCACTTAGAACAAGATCAAACTCCCCCTCTTGCCTCCTTCTCTAGTTGGCATAATGACTTCCTCCACCTTGTCTTAAATATCTGAATTCAAAAACGTTAATTAGGGACTTCCTGCGACTTTATGGAGGTGTCATGATTAGACCTGTTATTACCACCCCAAATGGGAAAATTGAACATCGACTGCTTTATGAACCCTTTATCACAATTAATGCTGTCTCCAAAGCTTGCCATTTATTGGGTGCTCTGGTATAATCATTCCTTATATGTGTTTCAAGACCTTGTATGAGTACAAATAATTTAAACTAATTAGCTTATTATAAAAAAGGAATGTAAACAAATGGCACATGAATGAATTGTGAGGTTTCATATGGAATTAATATCTCCCTAATACCCACAAATTTGGTAAACTCATTATGCATCTATAATCAAACCTGATGAATCCCCTAGATAATTCAGAAGTAATTATGCATGGACTGCTGCCACTTATTTTAAAGTGCTACCAAAATAAGAGATTAATCCTCAAGATCCAGTTAGGCTCTGGGATAACTAGCACTAACCAGACACGTCCTGTCAAAATCAGCTATTAAAAAGTGCACTGGCTTTGCATCCCCTGCTGCCTGCACTGACATCTGTAAAAAGCAGCCTCAAGCCTCAGAAACATGGAGTTGTTTTCACTGGGGTTTGTTTGTGAGATTTGGGGTGATGGAGAAGGTTGCTCAGTTGGACAGCCGCCAAGGCCCCTAGAAACACTGCACATCCTATATGATCACCAGCTCCCAAGAGCCAGTCTTCATCTAGTTGAGGAGTCTTACAGCAAAGAACCATTCTCTGCTTTCCACATGGACTGTAGCTATTTTCCCTCCCAGGACTACATCAGTTCAGTTCAATTCAGTCACTCAGTCATGTCCAACTCTTTGCAACCCATGGACTGCAGCATTCCAGGCTTCCTTGTCTTTCACCATCTCCCAGAGCTTGCTCAAACTCATATCCATTGAGTCAGTGATGCCATTCAGTCATCTCATCCTCTGTCATCCCCTTCTCCTCCTGCCTTCAATCTTTCCCAGCATCAGGGTCTTTTCCAGTGAATCAGCTCTTCGCATAAGGTGGCCAAAGTATTGGAGCTTCAGCTTCTGCATCAGTCCTTCCAATGAATATCCAGGACTGATTTCCTTTGGGATGGACTGGTTGAATCTCCTTGCAGTCCAAGGGACTCTCAAGAGTCTTCTCCAACACCACAGTTCAAAAGCATCAATTCTTTGGTGCTCAGCTTTCTTTATGGTCCAACTCTCACATCCATACATGACTATTGGAAAAACCATAGCTTTGACTAGACAGACCTTTGTCAGCAAAGTAATGTCTCTGCTTTTTAATACCTGTAGTTAAATCTGGGCCGTGTAGTTAAGTCCAGGCCCTGATTTTAGCAGGTTCATTCAACCAGGCAAAATGAAATGTTCTACCCTTGGAACTATTGCTGCTTATTATTTATTTCCAACTTTTTTAAAATGTAACTCCTTATTTTCAGACATAGCTCCTGTTTGAGTGTATGTTTCTTAAAAGACTGTGACAGTGTTCGTTATTACATATATTCATTACATGTATATTCATATGTATATACATATAGGTAATAAATATTTATTAAATATCTCTGTGCTACATCAATAAGTAAAAGAGACAAATAGCCAAGCCTTCACAGATTTGACATTCTAGTGGGGAGACATGAAATAAACAAATAAGTAAGATAAATAATATGTCAGGTGTGATAAGCACTCTAGAGAAAAATAAGGCCAGAAAGGAATGTGGAGAAAGGGATATAGTACAGGAGTGGGGTGCAAATTTTGTATTTTTTATTTTCTGGACAACATGGTCCAGCATGTGGGATCTTAGGGCTCAAACCTGCACCCCTGCATTAGAAGCACAGAGTCTTAACCCCTGGACTGCCAGGGATGTCCCACAGATTTTAAATAAGGTGGTCAGTCTCTGAGAAGGTGACAGCTAAGCAATGTCCTGGAGGAAATGAAGGACTGAACCATGTGGGTCCCATAAGAGCAGAGCATCTCAGGCAGAGAGAGCCGCAAGTGCAAAGGCCCTGAGGCAGGAGCATGTGTCATGTGCACGGGGGAACAGCAAGGAGACCAGAGTGAGTGGAGCAGAGCCAGCCAGAGGATGAGGAGGGATGAAGTCAAAGAGGGAGCAAGGAGGCAAGACCAGAAAGGATGTTGCTGTAAATCTTGACAGGGATTTGGGGTTTTATTCTGAGATAATTAGGGATGGAGAAATGATACCATCTGACTTCAGTTTTAAAAGCATCACCCAGACAGCACCGTAGAGAAGAGACTGTGAAGCAGCAAAAACAGAAGCAGCAGGGAGACCAGTTAGGAGGCTCTGGCAAAAATCTAGGTGCAGACTCTTCTTAACTGGGCCCAGGGGGTAACAGTGAGGGATGAGACGCATCAGAGCCCGAACTCAAACACTGTGAAGGAAGAGCCAGTGAGATTTGCTGACAGATTTGGTTGTTTTTGTAAGCTTTTCAGCTCCCAGAGGCAAACCTTATACCTCAAAGGTGCCTGAGAAATATTTGTTGAATGAGTAGACTAAACACATTCTTAAAATATTTGATAATAATTCATTATTTGTTATTTATAATTAATTATAATTTAGATCTCAATCAGGACATTTGGGGTTGAATTTGATTTGATTTGAGGATAAACAGCACACCCTGCATGACTCAGTTTCTCTCCCGGGGCTGAGTTGCACGGGAGTTGCCTTACCTAGTAGAAACTCATTAAACATTTGTTAAATAAATGAATAAGTTAATTAAAAGAGGTGTGCAAAACCTGGGACCTTGTTGCTCCTTGACTTCCAACTGAAATGCTAGGCAACAGGCCCCAGGTCTAGGGGGTCTTCTTTCTGTGGCCCCAGTCAGAGTTGCATGAGTTAAGTCTGGGTTTCATAAATATTGCAAAATGGTGCCAAGGTAGAGGATGCGTGCGTGTGTGTACGCTCAGTCATGTCCGACTCTTTCTGACTCCATGGACTGTAGCCCACCAGGATTCTCTGTCCTTGGGATTTTCCAAGCAAGAATACTGAAGTGGGTTGCCATTTCCTTCTCCAGGCGATCTTCCCAACCCCGGAAGGGATCGAAACAGCATCTCTTGCATCCTCTGCCCTGGCAGAAAGTTTCTTTAGCAGCTGAGCCACCAGGGAAGCCCAAAGTGCCCAGAAAAGTGCCTAAAACCATCATCTAGCCTCCCGTTTGTCGGTGGTGGGAAACAAGAAATCCTTTCTAAGTGCCTAAATGTCATCATCGTTACTAAATTGCTGTAGGAATAAAAATTCCATTTATACCACTGAGGATCATTAAACTCTCTTCTGAATCTGATGCCAAAATTGAAATAATTGGCCCGTTGATGGTATAACATGGAATAGAACTACATCAGCTTGTGAAGGAAAGTGTTGTTTCAACATGACGAATGGAACAGGAACTTGGGTAGGTTAGATGGGTTTGGTTGGCAGAGGGTTGCTGTGTGGCAATTATAACTGACAGCCCAGATCATGATTAAAAATGCTTGGAGCACAAATTTAGAGTTACAGGAAAATAAATGGATTTTGCAATTAAACCTGAGTTTTGAATCCATTGGCTTTTCCAAGGCATGGTTAAATTCTGGTTCAGGAGGTCAAGTACAGATTAGGAATGCTGATACTCAGTGCAGGGAAGGTACCAAACAAGAACAAAATAAATAAGGATAATAACAGATTGAGCTACAGTCTGAGAACAAAGATGTGTTTTAAATGAAAATCATTACTCACTGATGCCGGAGCACAGAGCCAGACCAAATCAGTGCTGACTCTAAAGAGAGAGACCCACTGGGCGCTCATATCTTAACCTGCAGATGCTAATGCTGACCTGTGGGGGGTGGGGCAGGTTAATTAGCTGCTGGTTGTAAAGCATTATTGCTTTGCTGAGTATTATTATTTTAATAAAGGAGGCTCATGAAAACGTCTCTGGTGGTAACTCATGAAGAATCATTTTGAGGACAAGAGTACTCGTACATCATTCTGAGTGCCGCCTATGTATTTGAGTATCAACAAAAAATTTACTGTTTAAACATAAATCTCTGGAAGAAGTTGAAGTTAATTAAAAAGGTTTAACAGCATATGCATTAGTATTAGCCCTGGCCCTCTTTAGCATGGAAAGAAGGAAAGGAAATAAAACAAGGTATGTGAGGAAGCAGTCGATGTAGGCATTTAATTAAATGTGGTCCAAAGCGCAGGCAAAGATACCACTTTATCTGCCATTCAGAGCCAGGAGAGAGAATGGGATGCGGGGAATGTTCCCTGAAGAGCGATTCGTGTTTTTAATTAACAAAGGCTTTGAGCGTCCTTCCTACATTTTTTTTTTTCTTTTGAAACCCAGAATTTCACCTTGTGCTGTGATGCTTTCTGTTCAGATGTGGGAGGCCTCCGGCCAAAAACTATAGCCCAGTTTGAGTACATGTCCTCTGATTTATGCCCAGCTATTACTTACTGATCGGTTTATTTATGCCATGAATATTTGTAGAGTTTCTCCTCTGTATGACCCATGGAGACTTTTAACTGAGGGCTGCTGAGATGGGCTGGTATCTGCCCTCCAGCGGCTCCCAGTAGAGAAAGACTGGGATGCCCACCAACCTCCGCCTGTGGTTCCTGCCCACCGACAGTGCCGCGTGGTTCACTCTGAGGGAGACACAGTTTCCGTGTTTGGGGGTCACAGATGAGGACCTGTGGGATCTGCGTGAAACTGCGTGCTTCACTTGACCTTTGTTTCAACTCCCACTATTTAAGGTCCTCCACTGAGGTTGGTATTGCCTCCAAACCCATCTCCCTGTCCCCAGCTCATCTCCAGCACAACCCCCCTCATTTGATTGATTGTTATATTGATTTTCCTAAAATATGGTCACTCCTTTCTCTGAAATCCCTAATAATTCACTTGGCCCAAAGTTCAAGCCCATACTCCTTAGCATAGCAATCACAGGCCACAGTAAAGCCTGACCTATATCTTTAGTCTTAATTCCTGTAAGTCTTGCCTCTCCTGTGTGACCTACTCTTTTCCACTTCAGCGTTCATGCCGTTCCCTCTGTCTAAACCAGCTTTTATCTACACCTGTCGAAATCCTCTTTATCTTTCAAAATCATCTCAGAGGCTGTCCCTCCTAGCTATTGATGAGCTCTCCTCTGTGTAAAGAAAAGTAAACATTTTCTTTACTTATAATTCATTCAGTCAAGTAATATTTATTAAGCATCTACTCAGTGCAGAGAACTTTAATAAATATATTTTATTTCATCCTTACACTAATCCTGTGAGAGAGGTATCATTAATATTCTTGTTATAGAAATAAGAAAATCAAAGCTATGTGAGTTTCAATCTCCTACACAATATCACAGAGTTAGTAAGGGTGGAGCAGGTTTACAAACCTAATTCCAGTGCTCTTTACATCAGCCTAGAGTTACCACGGAGAAGGCAATGGCACCCCACTCCAGTACTCTTGCCTGGAAAATCCCATGGATGGAGGAGCCTGGTAGGCTGCAGTCCATGGGGTCGCGGAGAGTCAGACATGACTGAGCGACTTCACTTTCATTTTTCACTTTCATTCATTGGAGAAGAGAATGGCAGCCCACTCCAGTGTTCTTGCCTGGAGAATCCCAGGGACGGGAGAGCCTGGTGGGCTGCTGTCTATAGGGTCGCACAGAGTCAGACAAGACTGAAGTGACTTAGCAGCAGCAGCAGCAGAGTTAACATGCCATTAATGCACTCTGCCTTGCATTGGGTGGAAGAAAGGAACTAGGAGAGATGGAGGGCTGCTCAAGTGCCTTTTGTGCCCTCCTGGATTATAGGGATTTTTGAGCTCAGGAACCATACTTGGTTCACCTTTGAATTTTTCACTTAGAGCCTTAGACACAGAGGAGATTCTTGATACATGTTCACTTTGTTGAACCCGGTGTACAGTTTAGAATTTTTCACATATAAAATCATAAACCTGGGAGGAACATAAAGACCTTATATCATCCATCCCCCACCTCAGGAAGACTCTTTCTGTGCTCTCTTCTGTTTCGCCACACCCCTCTGTCTCATTACTCACTGAAATTCCAGTATGTCCAAAACCACTTTCCTTTCCTGTTAGATGCTCTTGGCTTTTGTGAGACTTCTTGTTTGTTTGTGGCCTATTTCCAGATGTTTGCTTGGAGACAGTGGTCACCCAAGGAAATAAGACTTGTTCTTCTTTTAAAAAAAAATCATATATTGCATTTTGGGGTACATTGAGTTGTAGTTGCAGCATGCAGGATCTTTCACTGTGGTGCACAGGCTTAGTTGCCCCACAGCTTATGAGATCTTAGAGCGAATGTAGGGTCTTAGTTCCCCGACTAGGGATCGAACCCATGTCCCCTGCATTGGAAGTTGAATCCTTCAACCTGGACCACCAGGGAAGTCTGAGACCTGTTCCTTTTAGAATGAGAGTGTGCTTGGAAAAAGCAGAGGAGAGGGAGGGAACAGTGAGGAGGGCGGAGTTCACATCCCTGCGAGTCTAGCTTGGGCTCGGCCACACGGCAGTGTGCTCTCACAGAGAGGCAATTTCATTCCCCTCCTGTTCCCAGTAGGAATCCAGAAACAAGCTCACTGTTATCTCCCAGGAATGCTTTGCCTCGTGTGGGCACAGCCACAGTATTTACAGGGAAACTTGGCACAAACTGAGCCGCTTACTGGTCTCAGAAGAGGGAACACTGAGAACTAATCACCAACCGCAGCGAGGCCCACGCAGGGAAGGTTTTGAAACTGGAGCTGGAAGGCAGGGGAGCATCGTCAAAATCTGTTACTTGACATGCTAACGAGATGATGGGTGCTCCCTCTGTTCCCATGGGTTATGGCGGTCTACCCTTCCTAGGGGGGCCTCTGGCTCTCCAGAATCCCCCAGCAGCTGCGCGCTGGGACCTGAGTTTCATCTGAAGCACCCCAGGATGTTTGCACACTTTACAGGGAGGCTCCTCCCCACTGACACCTGCCTGGAGTATGATACAAAGAAGAACCCTTCGTAGCTGCTGCTTGGAGCTGCAGAACTGACACGCTTGTCCTAAGAAGGAGTGGAAGTCAGGCAGAAGCACATCCAGGCAAGGGCACCTGCAAGAAGGAGCTAAGTGAGCATCCTTCACTTGGGTCTATGCGAATGGATAGAAGTGGATGAGCAGGACCGAGGCAGGGGACTCTGCTGTGAAGGTGAAGGTGAAGAGGAGAAAACAGCAGTGGGGAGAGATCTGTGACCCAGGGCAAAATGACAGAGGGGGAACCCAGGAATATTGTTTCTCAACTGCCTCTCTCATGATCTGCTTCTCACACTGAGTTAGGCATCCCTAAATGCAAAGGTCCCTGTGGGTCACCCTGAGATTTGGAGGAAGGCTTCTTCCCTGGTGGCTCAGACAGTAAAGAGTCCACCTGCAGTGCAGGAGACCCAGGTTCGATCCCTCGGTCGAGAAGATCCCCTGGAGAAGGGGTTGGCAGCCCACTTCAGTATTCTTGCCTGGAGAGTTCCATGGACAGAGGAGCCTGGTAGGCTACAGTCCATGGGGTCGCAAAGAGTCAGACATGACTGAGCGACCAACACTTTCACATTTACACTCTTCCATGTGAAATAGTACCAAGTAATATGAGACGTGTATCTTTAAGACCAAGTTGTGTGGCTCAGACTACGTGCAGTGGGGTGTGTTTATCTGACTCCTGGGCCCCTTCCCTAGCCACACTTCTCAGGTGCATGCAACCCAGAAGGAAAAGTTGACTTAATTCTGAGACCAAATCCTTCCCTCAGATCTCAGCATGTAGGGTATGCATCCAGCAGATTGAAATGCTTCTGATGTTCATAATCTGACCTGACAGTCTGTTTGCTCATTCCAGATGAGGCCACCTTCCAATTCTGTCTGTGTGTGTGTGTGTGTCTGTGGTTATTTGGGGGAGTGGGCTGTCCCATCAATCTTGACAGCCTTCTTTCTCAAACCAAAGTGGAACCCCAAAACCCCCTCCCTCCACTGTTCACGGCTGTTCCTCCAAGTGGCCCAAGCCAGTCTCCAACCTGCAAATAACCAGAACTCTCAGGAACTGACCAGGAGCTTAAGGAAAGTGATGGGCTCAAAAAAAAAAAAAAAAGGTATCATAGAGTGTCTATGCCTTATTTTTTAGCACAGTATGGGTGAGAAATAAAGGAGTAATGGCTTGGGAAGGTGGGAGACTAATTGTCTTCTCTGGGCACGTTCATTTCATATTCATTGTTATAGTGCTGATCGTAATGAAGTTACTTAGTATTCATGCAGATGTCACATCAAGTTCCTCCATAGATGTTTTACTGTAATTTAGCATAAGTTAATGGATATCTATATTAAAGTGTTCCCAATTAAGCAAGTGGCCTTTCTATTCTACAGGCCAGATTGGATTGGATAACCATGAAGTGTAAGCAAACTAAGCCTCCTCAGATCCCAGTTTCAGAGGTCAAACCTGAAATGAGTTTAGCTCCTTCTTGTGTCTGTTTCACAGGAATCCTAGAGGCTCCAATATAACTTTGTAATTGACTGATCCAGACAGATGAGTTGGAAAGCGGATGATTGATGGGCCCAATATGTTTGAACAAAATCAACACCGGGGAGAATACTAATTGCACAAGTCAGGCCAGCCAGCAGAGCGGACGCAAGCACAGAGTCAGGATTAGCGGATCACATCTCCAGCCTGCAGAGCCCTGAGACTGGCCGGAACTGTCCTGGGATGCAATTGGTGGTTATTTAGCATCTGCCTTCTGAACTCTCCTGGATTAGAAGCTGCCACGTTAGAAATGGTTTATTGAGCTCTGTGGAGGTTACTTTTCAAGGCTTAAGGGATTGGGTTCCATTAAAAAAACACACACACAAACAACTTGTAAATGAGGTTTGGTCAAGCAAAGGAACTTTTTCCCCCTTTATGCTTGCCCAGAAGTAGAAAATTAAAAGGACCCAAAAATTCAAACAGAAATACAAATAACTGCCTAGACCTTCACTGAAGGTAAAACTGATTTAGTCAATGCACGGGGTTTCTTTTCTAAAAATGTTATCAAAAGGTCAGAGCCAGTGGCCTTTGAAGGCAAATCTCATCTGACAGAGGTGGCCCTCCAGAGCTTAAGTCTCCAGATCCAGTAGCACTGGCGTGTTTCTTCTGGCTGGGCTTTGGGACGGTGGGAGCCCAGCTAAGTCACAAGGAAGCTGTGGACTTTGGCAGCCCAGCTCAGAACTGAGAGACACCAATGGGACCCATGGAGATTCCTCACACATTACTTGAGAATCTTAGTTCATCCAACAAAAAAAGTATTAGATGGCACTCTTCCAGGCCCTGGGGACACAATGCTGAGCAAAACAGAGCTTACCTATTCTAGAAAAGGAGATGAGTAATACGTCATATCCAGACACTGTGCCTTCTCTCATGGGGGGCTCTTGGAGATGCTTCAGCCACCACCTGGCTCTTCAAGACTGAGGTGCTTTAAAACAGCGGTCCCCTCACAGCGGCGGCCTTTCTCACCAAGGTTCCTACATTAAACGAATTTCAAACCCTCAGCCTGGGCTTCCACTCACCAAGGCCAATCCATGACCAAGACTGCCTGCCAAATGACTGCAGTAATAGGAAAGTATATGAGCAGTGAGGGGAACTTTTACAAAGAGAGAATTATCCATGGACCATGGGCCTATCCTCCCAGACCATCTATAGCAAGATGGCCATCCCTCATCTTAGTGCTCCCGTTTTGGGTTGACAGTGCTCCCCATCCATACAGGAATGAATTCTGTTTGTGTAGACTCTGGGAGCTAGACCCAGCACAGAATAGAGGACAGCTCTCATACCTTTGAGCTTAGTTGAAAAGCAGGGTTGGTGAAACAGGTAGACTTTCTGGCTCTCCTAAGGAGAAAATCATCAACTTTAGTTAAAGCCAGAGGATAGACAAGTAGGGTTTTCCAGCAATAGCAAATGGTGGATTGAAGGAGAAATGTGGTGGAGCTTTGGATTCTTTAAGAACAAGGGAGGTGTCTCTACTTCCATCTCTCTGGCATGTTTTAGGAAAATCCTGTCAAGAGGTCACATGACCTAAGTGTTTTGAGTTCTCTGATTCCAAAGCAGCATAAGCTACTGTTCCTGTGCTGAGATCCCCATTCCTGGGACGTTAGTTCTCCCCAGACATTGGAGCAGATGACAATTTTGTAAAGATTCTGGAGTCTACTAATCCTGGTACCACACGTGTGCTAACGAAAGGGAGTGCTGCAAAGCTCAGTTCTCTTCAGTCTTCAATCTGTAATTCAAGTGCCCCCTTCTTCAGAGCAGCTGTCCCTTTCTGCCCCTGACTCAGATGTCTCTCCTCAGGCTCCCACTGCACTCTTAGGGTGCATCACGGTGTATAGTGATCTCGGGTTACTTGCCACCATCATCTGTATATCCCCAAAGCCAGGCTAGGCTTGGTACCCTGCAGACATTCTGCAAGTTTTATTAAATGAATAAGTGGGTGGATGGGTGGATGGATGGAAGAAAGGATGCATGAGTAGGTAGATGAATGTGGGAATCACTGATTATTAGCTTCTGCTAAGGAAGTCTTTCTATGCATTTCTATCCATTTATAAGTGCCCAGCCTTGAAAGGGGAGAAATAGGTCCCCATTTTCAAAGTAGTATTTTATCAGCCCAGACAGCACTAAACCATATTTTTATCAGGATTTAAACCTGATTCATTTTTTCCTTCTTTCCAGGACTAGGAGTTGAAATAAACCTATAGGTGGAATTTGCAAGAGGACAAGCTAGCTGACTAAGTGTGCCTGCCGGGTCTGGGCAAGCAGATAGGCAGAGGCTTGGATAAGAGGCTGCAGAAGAAAGGAGGGGAGGCTGCCCAGAGCAATAAACAAGGAACATAGTCTCTGTAGTGGGAACGTAAGGCCAGAGGCCAGAGAAGGGACAGACAGTGTTATAATTGCATCTGGAGCCTTTGCATTCAGAGCAAAAGAGAAGCAAAGAGATGAGGATGCTTGCAACATGATTCATTAGTGCTGCGGCTGCTAATTACTAAAATTTCCCAAGTAGTCTGAAATCAGCCCAGATGGAAATGAATACTCCACACCCCGGAAATCAAAACTCAATATCCCAATGAAGAAGTTCTGTTCTCCACCCTGCGTATCCAGTTAAACCCCCCCTTTAGTCAGATCTAGGCTTTCCAGAGTGTACTGAGGAAGCAGCGTAACACAGTGAGAGATGAAGAGCAGGGACTGAGTCACTTTGGAGCAGGGGGTTCCTCACCACCCTGCCCTCCTCCCCTCCCCTAAGCAGGCCTCGAAGCAGGAGGAATAATGCAGAAGAAGGGAGGTAACCTGGTATATACTGAGCACAGACCCTTCTAGGTGCTTTCATATGTCATCTCTTTTTATACCCCCATAATGCAACGAAATCGGGGTCACTCTCATTGTACCGAGGAGGACACAGACTCGATGACATTAAGCAACTTCCCTAAGGTCATGTAAATGGTTAAACCAGGATTCAAATTCAAGCCCAGATGGTCTGGACTTCTTGTGTGGTGTCGCCCCTATGACCTCCCTTTGAGGAGGCACAGAGAGCTCTGCCCACCCAGCCATGACCATAAACAGCAGCAGAACACGTGTTCCAGGCAGGTACCAAGAGCACTGGGAAGAGTGCACTGAAACACCGCAGACAGGAGTGCTGGGTCCAGGAGAGCAGCACGAAAGACCAGAAGCCAGCAGAACAACCGGTAGCGGGGTGGGGGTAGCGGGCCAAGAGATCTACGAGGTAGGAGGAGGGGCTGACACCCGCCATTCTGTAATATGAGCCCAGTATTAAAGCCACATACCCCGTGGCTTCATACACTGCTCCTGTCAGGGCCAATTCTAAGATCTAAGCATCACTGAGCCCTTAAGAGGACAAGTACAGGAAGGGAGAAAGAGGAGGACAACTCATTTCTAGGGCCTCTGGTCCTATATGCCAGAGGCTACTCACGTGACTCCTCATTGATCTTTCCAGCTCTCTGAAATTGTTTTTTTTTTCCCCATCTGAAGCAAAGATAGTTAACTCAAAAATAAAACAACAGTAATGTTTGTTGAGTACCAAGTACATGCCATACCTGTGTATAGCTGTGTATCCTGTATCACATAATTTTATGGCTATCTAAGGATAGTGCGATTACTGTTTCCATTTCTACAGTTGAGAAAACTGAAATTTGAAGTTTTTTGTGATTTTCCTAAGATCACCAAAATAATAAGTGGCTCCTTTTTAGAAATCTGATTCTTTACTGATGAGGGAACGAGTGGTCCCAGCTGGATGGAAATGGGGTGTGAGGAGGGCTGGATGAGGGAAACTGACCCCCCAACACATTCCTTCCAGGTTTATCCAGGGCCAAGCTAACCAAAGCCACTTGCTTCCCTTTTGTACATTTTTGAGAATTAAAGCCTTAAACCTTTGAGATCCAAGAATCAAGCCTTATTTCCCACACAACGTCCTCCCCACCTCTCCAGCCCAGGGGTCCTTCCCCTCAACTCCAGAGCTGTCCCGGCCCAGCCATTCTACCTGCCCTGTGAGCCATCATCCACTTCACCTTGATTAAGCCCAGTTGCGTCCCAAGCATTCACCCAGGGAGGCCAGAAACTAAGGCATTGTGACAAACACAGGCTTGATTAGAGGCTCCTGGCTCTGTCTGACCAGCTGCAAAATAGAGAGGAAAGAGGGCACCTTCCTCATTCAATTGTTGTGAAGATTAAATGGAATCATTCACATCACGTGCTTATCACAGGGTCTGGCACAAAGAACATGCTCAAGCGGGAGTGCCCACCACTCTCCCAGGGAAAGCAAAGTCAGATCCGAGCCACATACCTGTTGACAGAGGAGAACAGACAACTCATTCAGTCCTCATGCAAATCAGCCTTGTACACTGGATCACCCCAGAAATAGACTATTCTCCCTTCGAATGGGCTTCCCTGGTGGCTCAGATGGTAAAGAATCTGCCTGCAATGCAGGGAACTTGGGTTCGATCCCTGGGTCAGGAAGATCCCCTGGAGGAGGGCATGGCAACCCACTCCAGTATTCTTGCCTGGAGAATTTCATGGACAGAGGAGCCTAGTAGGCTACAGTTTGTAGGGTCGCAAAGAGTCAGACATGACTGAGCAACTAAGCACAGCCCTCCCTTCAAATGGGAGCTTTGAGGGAAGCGAAGCCAGATCACCAGACCAGCCCTCCAGAGCCAGAAGGAAGGGCTCCCCAGTGGTCAGGTCTGATTCATGTGGAGTGGACTGTACTTCTGTCCACTGAAGGGGGCTGGAAATGCATCTGGACAGGGACACTCTGGCAAGAACATGACTGAACCATGTGAAATGAGGTCTCTATCGCAGTGGTCCCCAACATTTTAGCACCAAATGCATTGCATCTATTGTGCACTCTGTGTCTGTGATTATTACATCAGCTCCACCTCAGATCCCGGAAGTCAGGGACCCCTGCTCTCTGGGATACATCCATCCTTCCTGTCTTTTCTGTATCTACATGCATGTGTGCTGAGTCGCTTCAGTCATGTCTGATTCTTTGTGACCCTACTGACTACAGTCCACCAGGCTCCTCTGTTCATGGGATTCTCCAGGCAAGGATACTGGAGTGCGTTGCCATGCCCTCCTGCAGAGGATCTTCCCAACCCAGGGTTTGAACCAGCATCTCCTGTGTCTCCTGCATTGCAGGCAGATTCTTTGCCACTGAGCTGCAGGGGAAGCCCCTTTCCATGTATCTACACTGTAGATACTTTCTCAGCCTAAATAAATATTAATATATTGTTGGTACAAAAAGATGCTCTGATGAATGAAGAAAAGAAAGACAATAGTATTTAAGCTGAATTTTAACATTTAAAGAGTAGTCTCTTAAAATATATATATTTAGACCCCAAGTGTCATAGGAAAAGAAGGACTGGCGAGGGTTTGTAAGTATATTCCTCATACTGGCAGCCAATCTGCGGTTAAGGCAGATAGAAAAGAGAGAGCATCCCTTAGGATGCTGGGAGCTGTCCAAGGTGCTGACAACAGCCCTCTGTATTATAGCCTGAGTGCCCAGAGCACCAGGAGGCAGCAATAAGGGGCTCAGATAAGCAACATGTTTTCCCAGAACTGACCAGCTGGAGACAGAAGCTAGATTCAGAAGGATTAAAAGGGGGTACAAGATGGGAAACATAGAGACTTCTATGCTCAGCAGGATGCATCACCCTTGCCATAGCACTACAGTAGCAACTGCCTTCCTGCATCTAGTGTGTGTCCAGACCAGCTCATACCTGTTGAGAAGAGGACAGCTGAGCTGTAGTACACTGCCCCTGAGTGGACATACCAGGGACTTGGAGGAATTGGAAGACAAGGGAGGGTACAGTGAGCAATGTGAGCAGGGGTTCAAACAGGTCCTTACAAGGGTTCCGTTGGTCAAGGGGGCTTGGACATGCTGCTCACCCTTGTCTCCAGGGGCCCACAGCCCCTCACTGCCTTGCCCCTCTGCAGATCTGCTTTGTAGGCAGAACAGAAACGAAGTGGCATAAGAAGGGGGCTGGCAGCAGGGAGGGGGTGAGCAGGAAAGGAGCAGAGATGAGAAAGTAACTGCTCAATGCTGAGAACAGGGAGAGGGGAGGGTGAGAAGGTAATCTATGTTATTGCCAACGTGTCAGTCACAATTACTCACTCGTGAGAAAAGTAATAAAGTTACATTATTCACACATTACGTGGAACAAGCTATTCAATGCTGCCTTCCTCTGAGCCAAATATTGTGATAATTTTGGAGATCATAACTTAATTGAACAATGAATTAATAATCTCATGTGTGGACATTTTCCGTTTGTATGTATGAACCAAAAGCCGGAGGTTTTCTTCCCATTCTCTGGGCCACACAGCAGTCTGTCAGTGAAGTGAGACACATGCAGATTTCTCACCTCAGGGAGAGACCCACAAGGTCAGTTCTCTCTTTGTCTGGGGCTTCTGTAGCCTAGAATATGAGCTTTAGTGAGAGAAATCCAGCTAAATATCCGTAAGACATTGCTTGATATTCATGGTTCTCAAAGCATGTGGTCCCTGGCCCAGTAGTCTCTGAGCATCACCTGGGAACCTGTTAGAAATGCAAATTCTTGGGCCTCCCAGACCTCCTGAATCAAATATAGGACCCAGAAACCCATAGCCTTCCAGGTGTTTCTGACTCCCAGTAAAATCTGAGAACCACAACTTTATATAATGTAGGTGGCCTGGAGGGCTTCCCTGATGACTCAGTGGTAAAGAATCTGCCTGCCAGTGCAGGAGACGTGAGTTCGATCCCTGGATCAGGAAGATCACTTGGAGAAGGAAATGGCAACCCACTCCAGTTTTCTTGCCTGGAAAATCCCACAGACAGAGGAGACTAGCGGGCTCCAGTCCATGGTGTCACAAAAGAGTCGGACACAACTTAGTGACTAAACAACAAGGTGGCCTGGAACCAAGGAGTGAGGGGTTTCTAGAGGTCTGGGGAGCCAGCCCTTCCCCCACATGGCCACCAGTCAAACTGATGAAAAGGAAAGTGAGATGTGCTGCACAGACCGTAAGACCAGGGTTCACAGACCCAGGTCTTCAGCTAGGCTCTTTCCTTTGGGACGAATTTCATAACCTCACTGAGCCTGTTATCTGCAAAACAAGAACAATTCCTGCCTCTTCGCAAGATTGTTGTGGGGATAAAATGAGCTAATGGATTTGAAAGCTACAAAGTGTTCCACAAAAGTAAAGGATTGTTATGGTGTCAATACAGGAAGAGGCTGTGACAGCATGACACGCACTCCCTGCCGCAGGCAATGCAAATCATCTCAGGATGCACTGGCTCCACCTGCACCCACCCCACACTTCTCCCTGGGGGTTTTCTCACCTCGTCTTTCTCTGTCTCTGTGCACACGCAGTCATACCTGCGGAGAAGGCAATGGCACCCCACTCCGTACTCTTGCCATGGGACAATCCCATGGGCGGAGGAGCCTGGTAGGCTGCAGTCCATGCGGTCGCTAAGAGTCAGACATGACTGAGCAACTTCACTTTCACTTTTCACTTTCATGCATTGGAGAAGGAAATGGCAACCCACTCCAGTGTTCTTGCCTGGACAATCCCAGGGACGGGGGAGCCTGGTGGGCTGCCATCTATGGGGTCACACAGAGTCGGACACGACTGAAGTGACTTAGCAGTAGCAGTCATACCTGCTCTGAGCAGAGCCTGGGGAAGCATGAGCTGGGGAAGAAGGAAAGAAGGGATCTGCTCAGGACCTTTCACTTCTATGTGTGAATAATTTCTAACTGCAAATAGACACACTGTGCTGAAGCTTGAAGGGTCAAGTTCTCATGTCATACTCACCACTTCAAACCCCAGATCTGACGTTTACCTGGTGTGTGTGGTCCTCAGCAAGCTGCTTAGTCACTCTTGGACTCAGTTTCCCCCTGTGAAAATGGTAATAATAATAGGACATATCTGTTAGAGATGTGTGAGGGTGCTCAAGAAAGAGCAGAGTGAATGAATGAGTGAACTAACAAATGGGACTTCCCTGGTGGTCCAGTGGCTAAGACTCGACGCTCCCAATGCAGGGGGCCTGGGTTCCATGCCTGGTCATTGGCCTACTTCTCTCCTGATCTCCTGCTAAGGCCTCCTCATTGGTCAGACCCAATGCAAAGCCTATGGCAAGTGAGTCTCAGAGTCCACACAGTTCACATTCACAGGGCAGGGGGCAGAATCTAGAGGAGCAAACAGTTATTTTCCAACACAACAGTCTCTCCACCCTCCAGAGAAAGCAGGGCAAAGCCCTGTCTCACAGCTGTCTTTTCTCCCCACTCCTTGCAGCCATTTGGAAAGAAAAGTGTCATGAGCAGCCCAAGAAACACCCCTTTGGCCCAGAGGCCCCTCAGCTGGTCCCCCACCCCTCACCCCAGAGCTTCGCCCCAGGGAGCTCAGGAGGCTGGCAGTTGCCAATCATTCATGTGCCCCTCTCGGATCCCTGCTGAGCTTCCCAGGGTGCAAACATCTGGTTGTCTCCTGGGAGCACAGTCCTGATGCGCCTTCACCCACATGCGTGCCTCCTCTGCAAACCAAGTCCACACAGCAGGCCATGCTAAAGATCTCTACATCTCCCAGAGATCAGCTCAATGGAAGGAAATGTGAGACACACACTTTTTGCACAGTTCTAGTCCAGAAGCAAGAAATATGCCTCATGGGCAGGGAGTGAGGGCAGGTGTTAGGAAGGGCAGAGAGGAAAGGAGAAAATGGGAAAAAAAAAAAAAAGCCTTGTAATTAGATTCTGCAGGCTGCATCTTATGGCTAGCCTTCCAGGCTCTCTAAACTAGGCTGTGCCCTTTAAATGCTCATTATCAACAGTTCACAATTTTGTGGGTGTGACACCTCTGCTGGGTCAGTGAAGTTTGCCTTCCTACTGCAATTAGACACTTTCACAACATCCTCGGTTGCTCAGATTTTACCCAGAAGAGACCCTGAACAGGAGCAAGGAGCCCTGAGGGGGCAATGAAGAGGGAGACTGGCTCCAGGTTGCTGGATAGACTCAGGGAATCCGAAGACTGGGAGGAGAAGGAGGTGCTCAGTATCATCCTTCCAGCATCAGCGGGGAGGATGGCCATCAAGTTTCTCTGTTCTGGTAGGGAGAGACAAAGAGGAAACAGATAGGCCTTGCACCAGGGGAAACGTGGGTGAGCCTTCAGAGGCGGGCTACAGAAAGTTTGATAATACAACAAGTGGCTAGAGGAAATTGTGAGATCATCCACCATCGCTAGGTGAGCTGTGAGGATGAGATATATATTGCTTTTCCTGCTCAGAGGGCATTTACCAACTGCCACCCCCAGTGGCTCCATGGTAAAGAACCCTCCTGCAACACAGGAGACACAGGAGACGTGGGTTCGATCCCTGGGTCAGAAAGATCCCCAGGGCAACCCACTCCAGTATTCTTGCCTTGAGAATTCCATGGACAGAGGAGCCTGGCGGGCTACAGTCCATGGGGTCGCAGAGTCAGACACGACTGAAGCGATTTAGCATGCATGCCTACTCTGTACTCTCAGGGTCCAGAGCTTAGACATGTGCTCAAAATCCAAGGCTGGAGTGGAGGGGAAGTGGGGAGAGGAATCTACACGGTCATTGGGAGGTGGGCTGCTCACCCCCAGTGCCCCGGGCAACGCTCCCACCACCAGAGGAAAGAGAGCATTTCCTTCAGTATCTTACGAGAAGGTGAGGCTGGTTGAGCCCTCTAAGAGGGAGAGGGTCCTGGCAGGACAAGAGAGGAAAGCAAGGGCTGGATGAAATGCGTGATCAGAGGATGTAGCCAGGACGCCCTGCAAAGACAGGGAATGTGTGTCCTGAGAAACACCACGGGACTAATCGTGCCTGAGCCAAGAATGCTCCCACGCATCCCCAGATGAAAGCCATGCCTTGGCCTGCTTGTTTCATGGTATTGAGGGGTTTTATCCCTCAGAATTTCTATTTTTCTCGTTAGACCTACTCAACAAGTCTGCAAGGTAGGTACGGTCCCTGTTTTTAAATGAGGAGCCCAGGCCCTTACAACTGGGCGGGCTGCTATGCAACTTGGTGGTGGGTTAGTCACTAAGTCATGTCCGACTCTTGCAACCCCATGGACTATAGCCTACCAGGCTCCTCTGTCCATGGGATTCTCCAGGCAAGAATACTGGAGTGGGTTGCCATTCCCTTCTACAGGGATTTTCCCAACCCAGGGATCAAACCCAGTTCTCTTGCACTGCAGGAAGATTCTTTACAGACTGAGCTACGAGGGAAGCTATGCAACTTACCAGAGACCAACCTCACATCTGAAGCAGCAGCCACTGGTTCTGGAGGCTGAAGTCTGAGATTATGGTACCGGCGTGGGTGGATTCTAGACTGTGTCTGATCAGAGCCTCATATGGCCTTTCCTTGGGCTGTGCAGAGAAACTTGTCTCATCCTCTTTCTTTTTTTTTTTAATTTATTTATCTTTAGGTGTGCCGGATCTTCATTGCTATGCGTGACTTTCTCTAGTCGCGGCAAGCAGGGACAACTCTCTAGTTGTGGTGCTCGGGCTTGTCCTTGCGGTGGCTTCTCTTGCTGCAGAGTGTGGGCTCTAGGGCAGACAGGCTTCAGTAGTTGTGGCTCGCAGGCTTAGTTGGCATGTGGGATCTTCCCAGACCAGGGATCAAACCTCTGTCCCCTGCACTGGCAGGCAGATTCGTAACCACTGAACCACCAGGGAAGTCCCTCGTCTTCTTTTAAAAGGGTTTTAATATCAACATGGGGGCTCCACTTCATGAGCTCCTCTAAACCTCCCTGAACTCTGCCTCGTAACACCGCCACAGTGAGGATCAGAGCTTCAGCATATATTAATGCATTTGGGGGAGGAGGACACCTAGCCCAGCTAGATGGTGGCAGAGAGAGCAAGAGGATTCAGGTCTCCCAATTCCTGACCACACGGCCACCCACCCCATGCTGTCACTACACCAGGAGAAGAGAGGAGGCCTCCGCTGGGCCCCCCAAGTGCTCTCTGAGCATCTGACATCTCTCTAAGCCTGCCAACACCCACAAAGAGCATCCCTCCCCCTCAGCCCGCCGCCAATGCCATCTCCCTTCTCTCGAGCTAATGAGGCAGCAGGCCCCACGCGGGGTCCCAGTGACAGCTGCTAGGAGCGTGTTTACCGAAGCCAACCGCTGGACCTGACAAGACATGTTAATTAGGAGATGATGCTGCGTGGTAGGGCACATCGGCCTCGTGGCAGCTGGATGGGCAGCGTCAGTCACCACGGAGCTGAGGAGGCTGCCGTGACATCCCTCATTAAGGCAAAGCTTGTCCCCTCACCAGCTGACAGCCCTAGACTTGGTGAAGACTCACCACCGGGTATCCCAGCAAGGGCCACCCGAAGCCAGCCCGACCAGTAAGGTTTGGTTAGAGCCCACCTGTGGGAACGTGGACGAGACGACAATGCGTCCACAAGGCTTCCAGGGCCCTTCACAGTCTGGCTGCAAAGCTACCGCTCCTGTGCCGCCAACGATTCCAAACACCGTGCAGTCAGTCACCTTCCCAAGCAGGCCCATTCACACATCTGTGGACTCATTCAGTTCTACACGCCAGAAGTCCCCTGATCTCCACTGCTTTCTCCTTATACGGAAACACAACGAAAGCTTACAGATGCAGCTTGAATGCTGCCTTCTTGTAAAGCTTGGCCTCGTTCCTTCACATGCAAGTACACACACACACAAACCCCCTTCCTTTAAACAGGGTTCAAAACTTTTGTTTTTCTTTTTAAAATTTGTTATTCAAGTACAATTGATTTACAATGTTGTGTTAGTTTCAGGTATATAGCAAAGTGCAGCCTCCTTGTCCAAGCTGCTTCAACTATTCCCAAACCCTTTCTCATGATAACCCCTACTGCCTAGCACCTAAAGGATTCATGCTTGGCATGAAGGGCCCTGCTTTAGCCTTGTGGCCCTATGGTCTGACCATTCTGATTGGTCAGTGCACTCACCCTGCCAATTATTGAACACCTGAATATCCACCCCACTCACCAGTCTGCTGTGCCTCAAAGCAGGGTGTTCTCTTTTCCCAATTAGAATGTCAGTCTCTCTTCCCCTGGTGGTCCATGGTTGCACATATGCCCGGGGCCACTGTTTGCAAAGAACTTAATGGTAAAAGGGCACACACACACCCGAAGATCCCCAGCCTGCTTCTGAGTTGAAGCTCTGCTTTTCTCTCCTTTGGTTTCAATTCCATGAGGATTCTAGGCCTAAGACTGTAGAAATATATATTGGCCAGGGCCAGTGCATGTGTCCTAAACCCGACCGATGGCTCCCACTCCCACAGCTTTCTTTCTGTTCCAGAACACAGTCCCCCATTCACTGAAGAAGCACGCGGGGAACACCTACTGTGTGCCTGGAAGTGGAATGCAGAAATGGAAGAGGTGCAGCGCCTCAACACACAAGTTCACATTGCACTGGGTTTAGACAAGAGAACAAACACAGTGCACCAGGAAGGCTGTGATAATAGAGATAAAATAAAGGCTGAACGGTGTCCTGTGGAGCCTCAGAGGAGGAACCGCTACTAATTGCACACAGAGAGGCAGGGATGGTTCTCAGGCAGGAGAGAAGAGCCAGCTCTCTTTAAGGATGGCTAAGAGTTTCCCAGGCAGCCAGTGTACAAAAGATACTGAGGATAAGAGGACACAGAACGGGACTTCCCTGGTGGTCCAGTGGTTAGGACTTTGCCTGCCAATGCAGGGAGTGCGGGTTCGATCCCTGGTTGGGGATATTTCCTTCTACAAAAGCTCATGGCCAAAAAGCAAAGAATGAAACAGAAGGAATATTGTAACAAACTCAATACAGACTTTCAAATGGGTCCACATCAAGAAAAAAATTTTATTTAATTTAAAAAAAATAAAAAGAGGACATAGAAGGGTCAGCAATGTCCACAGTGGCTGGGAACAGGAGGGGCCAGACATCAAAGGGAAGATGGGGCGGGGTGGGCAGGATGAGGATGTGATCATGCCAAGGAGTTTATCCTGTCTGCAGAGAGGGGCTGATGGAGGTCTGTATGCCGGGAACTGACAAGATCAGATTCATCTTGTAGCAAGATAATGTGAGTAGCAATACAGAGACTGAATTGGAATGTAGAAAGATTGGGCGGCCTGTAGAATTTGACTGAAATGGGATTTGTTTACGAGTAATTGATTTCTTACAATTACTAACCCTGAGGTTTTTACAGAGCCTTTTAGAAGGAAATATCACTTGTTTCAGGTCATATGTTCAAATAGTTTCCAGCAATCCTACCTAAAGGTGACTGGGGATAGACCTGGGTAAGAAATTCTAAGATCTGAATTCTAGTCCAGGCCAGAACTGCCTTGCTGTGTGACCTTGAATAAGTAACTTAACCTCTCTGAAAGCAGTCACTAAAAGTCGTGCACTAGCGTAGTCCCATGCTCAGATCACGGGGCACAGGATAGGAGCTGTTACTCAGGGCTGGCTACTACAGGACTGGAGGCATTCTGCTTCAATATTATCAGGGGCATGCAATGCTTCTGGGTGATGAGTGGGAAAGCATACCCTACTGTCTGCAACAGGGTAGAGTCTGATTTCCCAGGACCCAACAGGCTTTTGAGATATGCGTGTAAGATCCCTGCGCTTTCTAGTACTCAGTGACCTTCATGAGGAGTCACTAGGAAACGCTGTCAACAGTCACCCCTGCCTCATTGCCACCACCCAACCTCACCCCAGTTCCCACCATCCTTCCTTTAGTAGGTCTACCTCCCCAAGCTCTGGGTCAGTATCCAAGGGCCCCTTCCAGCAGCCCCGCTCTCATGGTTGGCCTCAAGTCAAGCATCCTGAGGTCGCCCCACATTACATCATGACAGATGTTATTGATGCTTGGGAATTACTCAGCCCTTTGAAAACCCACAGCCGCAATATTTGTCTCCATTAACATCCGTGGCAGCACTTCAGTGAATCAATAGGATACTTAATGCTGAATTACAGGACATACCCAGGCAGCCTGCCTCCGTGGAGCCTAATCTGTCAGGTGAATAACACAGGACAGTGTTCCAAGCCCAGGGTGACAGCACCCAGACTAAGAAGGGGAGACCTAGCATAAACAAGGCTTTGTTTACCTGTTGGTTGGAAGTGAACCACAAATTCTTGATCTTTCCAATTATAGTTGTGGGGTTTTTTTAAAGCACCTCATGGTGTTTTCTTTTCTTTCTGGCATATGAATCATGCTTCATCGTATAAGAAAGACATGTGGGTTGTTTTGGAGGAGAAGAAAAAAGTCATCTGTTTAGAGAAAATAACAGATGACCGAGCTGCACAAATGTTTGCCCATTTACCTCCCCTCTCCCCGCACCGCACCCGCACCGCAATCAGATATTCTGGCTTTATCCCCCTACCCATGGTGTCCTTGTCCTTCACTCCTATTTTTTTAATATACATTTTTAAAAATTATGGTTTATTTTTATATATTTATTTATTTTACTTTTGGCTGCACTGGGTCTTTGTTGCTGGCTGCGGGCTTTCTCTCGTTTTGCAAGGCGGGGGCTACTCTCTGGTCATGGTGCCTGGGCTTCCCGTTGCGGTGGCTTCTCTTATTGCGGAGCCCAGGCTCTAGGGCACTTGGGCTTCAGTAGCTGTGGCACTCGGGCTTACTTGCAACATGTGGGATCCTCCCAGACCAGGTATCAAACCCGTGTCCCCTGCACTGGCAGACAGATCCTTAACCACTGTACCCCAGGGAAGTCCCTTCATTCCTACTGATTTGACCCACAGAGCCATTTTCCTTGTTAGTAGCCTGGCCTGTCCTCCAGGGATCTCAAAGCACTACATCACCGTCCATCACCAGTGTGGACTGTGCTTCCCGGACCACAGCCATTGCCGGGGAAGAGAAGGGGAGCCCTCCAGTCCTCCTCATCTCAGTTTCTGCCTCTTCCCTTCTGACCAGATCAAGCATTATTCATTGAATTCAGAGGACTGCTCACTATTATTTTCTCAACAGGCTAAAATATCTACCCACCAGCCCCTCCTGAACTGAGGGGAAGGTGGGGCATAACTTACTTGCTGGGCTCATCATAGGCCCCACTTCGTTGACAAGGACATTTCTGGTTGATTGGTTGGTTCACTTTCTTGAGGGCCTGGAATTTCACCCTGTATCTTTGTCTGCTAGCTTGATATTTAGTCAGTGTTCTTCTCCCTGCTTCCTTTGGCTTCTCCACTCTTTGATTTTAAGAAAGTAATAGGGATGCCCTGCACACAGCCTAGCCCTGACCACAGGCACATTCCAGGGGCTGCAGAATCTCATCAAACATCAAGTGGTCGACATCACAAAATACCAACCCAGTCCCTTCCTTCAAAGACCTTGAAATTATAGTGAAGGGGCAACAGCCAGAGGAACACGTTGGATGAGGTGTCCATGGAGATGGCGGAGAATGAGGAGACCCCGCTTCATCCATCTGCACAGAATCCAGGCTGAGTCTCTTAAGGGACGCTGCCCCTCCCCCACTGTGGGACTTGGCTCAAGGCACCGAGAAAGGGGAGGGTTTCCTGGCGAGTCAGACTGCTCACGCGCAAAGAGCCTCAGCTTCCCTTCACTTCCAGGTTATTCTGTCTTCTACCCTGGTTGTTCTTCAGTTGTGTCCGACTCTTTGCAACCCCACGGACTGCAGCACACTAGGCTTCCACGGACTGCAGCACACCAGTCTTCCCTGTCCTTCACTCTCTCCCGGCATTTACTCAACCTCACGTCCAGTGATTCGATGACGCCATCCAACCATCTCATCCTCTGTCAACCTCTCTTCTCCTCCTGCCCTCATTCTTTCTCAGCATCAAAGTCTTTTCCAGTGCATCAGCTTTTCACATCAAGTGGCCAAAGTATTGGAGTTTCAGCTTCAGCATTGGTCCTTCCAGTGAATATTTATGGTTAATTTCCTTTAGGATTGACTGGTTTGACCTCCTTCGTGTCTACCCTGGAGGTGTGTTTTAAAACAAGGGAAAAAACAAGCAGGCTGTCCCGCCAGCTGGTTTTGGCAGTGTCACCGTAGACAAATGACTACCTAGTTCTGTTTTCTTATCTCTAAAATGGAGCAAAGGTTGTGGGAAAAATCGAATGAGATAATTAGTGGGTGAGACATTATAAATTATAAATCTGATACAAATGGGCTCTGAGAGTCAGGTTGCCCTGGTTCGAATTCTGCACCCACCGCTCCTTAGTCGTGTGGACCTTGTGCAAAACTCTTGAATTCTCAGTGCCCCAGTCTCCTCATTGTGAAGTGGGATTCAAATACTATTTGCTTTATGAAATCTAGCTTAAGAATTAAAAGCATGAATATAGATAGAGCACTGAAAACAGTGTCTGGAATGTACTTAGGATTCTAAAGTTAGAATACTTATTCTTTTCCCCCTTTTAGAATTTGAGCTCCTGGGAGTCTAGATCTAGTCTCCCCTAAAGGATAATAAAGGTGCCAAGTTAATTGCACTGAGAACTGATAAGGGTGTGTGAGATCTTGGCATGGTCACACGGGCCACCAATTGCTGTCCTACGGAGGAGACAGCAATTGGTGTATGGCCCTTCCTCCAGAGGGACCAGGAGCATCATCACTCAGAACCACACGCCCACTACTCTCCTTCCACTTTCACCAAGACCCTCATCCAGAGAACAGAAACTCAAGGTTCAACTTGGAATAAAATATGTCACCGTTTTTAACAACATTTAGAAGGCGCCTCTAAGAAGAGTAATTAAAATAGCACCCAGAGGTGTGATAACTTTTTCTCTAAGAACACAGAGTTCTTTGCTGGCTGGTTTAGCACATGAAAATTATTGTATACAAAGTACTTTAAAGATGCAGTATGAGCCACAAATCCCAGGAGAGATTAGGGACTGTAGCAAAATAATGACACAAATGCAGTCCCCAGACAGCCTGTAATCAGTGCTGAGGCTCTGATTCCGGCCAGCCCAGCTCCTGGCCAGCACATGGACAGTGACTCAGAGTTCTCCACTCCAGAAAAAACTCAACTGAGAGCCCCAGGCGTTCTCTGGTGGCACCAGTGGTGAAGAACCTGTCTGCCAACACAGGAGATGTGAAGAGATGCCGGTTGAATCCCTGGGTCGGGAAGATCCCCTGGAGAAGAGCATGGAAACCCACTCCAGTATTCTCACCTGGAGAATCCCATGGACAGGGGAGCCTGGTGGGCTATGGTCCACAGGGTCCCAAAGAGTCGGACACGATTGAAGCAACTTAGCACACACACAAGAGCCCCAGGGACTGCTCCTCCAGGCCTCCAACACAGCAGTCAAAACTGAGCATTTTCCACCCAAGTTGGACAAGATAATTATCTTCATACGGTTTGAGAAACATGGTGATAGATCTCATTTTATTTAGTACATTAAGGTTAGAATTTGTGCAAGACAGTAAAACAAATCTAAAATATATGGTACTATAGTAAAATCAATAGGGATTATTAGGAGTGGAGTGTTATATCAGAGGCAATAAAGCCTTGGAAATCCAAGAAAACAATGTTCCCAGTAAACCTACAATAAATGACTATGATTTAATCACTTGGTAAATAAGCCAGTATTTCTATGGGTTTTATTGTTTCATGGTATTAAAAATGCACATTAGGGATTCTCCAAGATAACTCTTCTAAAGAGTATATCTCAGAGTAGCATCATTTTGGCAATTTATGCTTTTAAATAATAGTATATTATTTTCTTCGTAGATCTACTTTTTTAAGCCTCTCACATGCTTTTACGATTTCACTTACCATTAGGTGATCATGCTGAAGATTCTCAGGTCTTTGAACACATGAAATTATATTACCCATGCCCTTTTTCCTACTTCATAGAACACGCACACTTGGGAATTCCTACAAGGAACTGCTTTCCATTTATCTGGGTAGTAATTCCAAACGTTGGTTTAGAAAATTGGAAGCCGTCTGACTTGAAGTTCTCATCTCCTATTCAAATAACCCAAATCAAAAGCGGCTCTCCCCATCCCCCACTCAGAGCTGTTCTGAATAGTCAAATGAAGATTAAACCTTGATTTAAGTAGCTACATCTTAGCAGTAATTAACATGTACATCAAATACTCTTTTTCCCCCTTTGATATGATGTGGTACTAGAATTTAAACCCTGATGAAGGTGCCAAAATTAACTGCAATGGGAAATGAATAATAATTCCTTTAAGATGACTTTGCCCTTTGCATTAGCTTACATGTGAGCCCTTTTCCAAACTCTGCACTCTGCTTTTAGGAAATCTGCAAATCAGGCACACAGGTCAATTCCAAAGATCTATGAGTTCAGAGCAAAAAAGAAAAAAGCCTTAGTCCTATGCCCGTGTCTGCATATGTTCTCATTTGTGTTAGCTTGACGCACTCTTCTAATGAAAAAAGCAGAGGTTGTCTTCTCTAAGTTTGAATGACTTATAAGAAGTTAGAGAAGGAATTTAAAATGGGGTGTGAGGCAGGAAGAAGAGATCAAGAGACCTGTAAAGGCATTTGGAGCAAGAGGAAAGAAAATGAAGGTGGGACCAGAGAAGGGACATTGTTTTCTTGGATTTTCAAGGCATTATTGCTCCTTCTTTGTGTAAAAATCCTTTGATTTAACTTCCTAGGGCAGTGGTTCTCTATTTTTTGAAAACGATGAAAATTTGAGATCTGAGTAAAGCTCTGAACTCTCTTCCCAGAAATGCACACTTAACACACCTATGCACACCTCTAAGGACACCATCGTGTATGGGATGTGTGGACCCAGCTGCAGGCCTGGGAATCCCATCTTAAGGACTGCTGTACCATAAAGACTTAGTCTAATACCCTTACTTAGTGAATATCCATGCAATTAAGAGTGCCTTAAAACCTGGGCTTGTCAAAAGTAGGGTTTTTTGGTTTTTGTTTTTTTTTTTTTTAGATCTGATCAAATTTCCCATTTATTTATGAGCAGTATTTTACAAACTTTAGTTTTCTGCATCCCATTTGTCATATCCATTTACCATGTCCATCCCATAGTACCACAGCTGTACTATTACTGACAAAGTTTTTCTTTAAACTATCTTATTCTTCAAAAGTAAGTTTGTGAAACTTCCCTTCACATAGTCCAGTGGCTAAGACTCTGTGCTCCCAATGCAGGGGGCCCGGGTTCAATCCCTGGTCAGGGAAATGAGTCTCGCATGCTGCAATTAAGACTTTGTATGCCACAACTAAAGATCAAAGATCCTGTGTGCCACAACTAGAACCTAGCACAGCCTAGAAAATAAATAAATAAATATTTTTTTGAAAAGTATGCTTGTTACAAGATACCACATTTTAATAAGGTCATGGATAAACAAGACATCAGTCAGTGGAGAATGATGAAGATGGTGAGGAATCTAGAATCCAAGTACGGACTAAAATATTAGGGGAAATTTAGAAAGAACTACAGGGAAATACAATGGCTAAAAAGAAAAATTCGAAAAAGAAAGCAGCCTTGTTCAGTGTTTTCTGTTGGTTTTTGGTGCAGAAATCATTTTACTAGAAGGACCAAGTTTGATCAGTAGGAAAGGTAATAATCTTCCCAACAGTTAGAAGTTCCTCCTTACAATCTAGTCTCCACATAGCATCTTTTTAAAATATGAATCAGATTACATCACTTTCCCATTCAGGCCCATCTGATGGCTTCCCACCACCCTTGGAATAAAATCCAGAGTCCTCACTATGGCAGGTGGGTCCTATACCGTCTGGCTCCCATCTTCCTCTCTGGGCTCGTCTCCTCCCCATTCTCCTCCAACTTGATTCTTCTCCAGGCTGTTGGCCTTGTTTCAAGAGACAAACTCAGTCTCACCTCAACGCCTTGCCATGTCTGGTTTCCTCTGCTTCAGATGCTCTTCCCTGGATCTTGGGGAGATGGCGCCTTCTCGTCTTTTATGTCTCAGTTCAGTTGTCACATCTTGAGCAAGCTCTTCCCTAAACGTTCAATCTCAAACGGTCCCCACACCCACGCGCCCTCTGCCACTGTTTCATGATCTCCAATGCATTTATCACCACCAGAAACTCTTTTATTTATTTTTTCTTTTCTAATACTTGTTTCCCCCACTAGAACGCAAGACCCATGAGAACCAGGGCCTTGTCTGGCATCCCACTTCTGAAACAGTATCTGAAACAAAGTAGGCATTTATACCTTAGGTGGGCAGGAATCAGACAGAACTTTCTCATGAAGTCATTCATGAGTTTTCTTTCCACAGAGGTGGGTGAATCAAGTCACAGCCCTAATCAAGGATGCTCCTAGCGTTGAATAGGTAAATGAATTCAACTCTAATTTTCAGTTCTGAGATTTGCATATTTCATAGCCTGATGTCACAGAGGGAAAAGAGCATGCACTTTTAAATCAGACGGGCCTGGGCTTAAATCTTATCAATAGTTTTGCTAGTTAAACATGGGGCACTCTGGGCAATTAATCTCCCTGGACTTCAATGTACTCCTTATATGAAAAATGGGAATAAAACTACATATCTTGCTGGGTTGTGGGGAGGATTTAAGAACATAACAAGTATGATGTACCAAACACAAAGCCTTGTATAGGGCACTACAATGGCATCTCTGTTCACGCATCAGAACTTGCTCTACGGCCCACCAACATTTGACAAGAAGGCTGACTTGTTGGCAATATGCAAGCTAGAAGTTTTGGAGGGCATCTTCGTTTCCTGACAAAATAATATGCCTCTTCAAATTCTTTTTGAAAGTAAATAAGTATAAATTCTGGAGGACAGACATCAAAAGGAATATGTGGCCTTGTATTTCTGACCTGAATAACAGTTTATCCATGCCATCGATGTAGTTCTGAATTTCTCTGCAGTGGGTCTGGGGGTTCCCCTCTTTCTTCACTCCTTCCCTCAGGTTTAAATGGCAGACAGAGCTGGTTTCTCCCTGACTGCCATCTAACCGCTCACTGACCAAATCCACGTCTGATGATGAGAGCATCCTTCCACCCCGCGAGGGAACCCAGATTGACTGTGACCTCAACCTGGTCTGGCCAGGAGAAGCCCCTCCCAGCAATCACTTGGTAAATCAGGGTTATTTGCCCAGGAAAACCCCCCTCTGAGGATATCCTCCTGAGTCCCCAACTTTAGTTCAGACTGCCCTAAGGTATGGCATCTGCAAGAGAATGTAACATAATGAAAAACAGAGGGTTAAGTTGTGTTTAGATAAGACTCACTCTGCTGCCACTGCTAAGTTGCTTCATTCGTGTCCAACTCTGCGCGACCCCATAGACAGCAGCCCACCAGGCTCCTCCATCCCTGGGATTCTCCAGACAAGAACACTGGAGTGGGTTGCCATGTCCTTCGCCAATGCATGAAAGTGAAAAGTCAAAGTGAAGTCGCTCAGTCGTGTCCAACTCTTTGTGACCCCCATGGACTGCAGCCTACCAGGTTCCTCCATCCATGGGATTTTCCAGGCAAGAATACTGGAGTGAGGTGCCATTGCCTTCTCCAAAGACTCACTCTAGTTTCTAATTTAATCGTCAAACCCCTTTGAGTCTCAGTTTTCTCATCTGTAAAAGGGAATCAGCAGCATACGGGAAGGTGGATTTTTAGTGCCCAATTCTCCAGTATTTGCTCCCATCCTTATGCTTACCATCTAGTCCCTGCTTCCTCCAACCCCTCCAGAGAAAGGGGACACCTCTATGCCTAAGAAATCTAACAGGAGAGTGGTCACTGCAGCCAACTAAATTCTTCCGCTTCCATGGGAAGTTTGACTTTGACCATGTTTATGATGAATGCCACGACCTTTAGAACAATGCACCCTGTGTTAAAGGAATCGCCCATCCCACCGACTTATCCTCCCCTCTTCCCTTTGCCTGCCTCTCCTTGCCCTGTGCTGGCCCCTCTCCCATCCAGTCTCCCAAGCCTCCATTTCCCAGTGCTCCTTGGAGCCTTCTGCCAATTGGCAGCGCCATCTCAGGAATATTATTTCTGTGCCTTTGGCTATGTCATCACTTTGATGGAAGACTTCCTGGGAGCACTCCTTCCTTCATCAGCCACTTCCACCCCTCCGCCTTATTCCCTGAACCACGCGGTAATGCAACACTGTGTCTGTGTGACATGAACAGAGAAGTAACACGTTGTTTCATGGCCAAAGCAGTCTTGCATCTCCTTCCCAAGACCCAGGACTCCTCTCTCCATTCTGTCCTGTCGCCAGGGGCATACACAGGAGTCTGCTCCCCGGACGTGTGACCATGGACCTTAATGAGAAAAGCAGGCGGGTGGCAGAGGAGGTCACGACACTCATTACCTGGAGACAACCACGGCTGCCGGGAGAGCTTTCCATCCTGGAGCCTGTGCGGCAGAGGTGGTGAGGCTCCCTCTGTGGACCAGACCCACATCTTGCTTGCTAGTGGAGCCGGGGTAGGAGGCTGATGGGAGTAGTAACCGGGTGACCCAGGACTTTAAATATCGGCCCTGCTTCTGGCTCTGTTATCATCTGGGACCAGCCTAACTCCATCTGTATTCGCTGCCATGGCGTAGTTAACCTAAATAGTTGTATATCTTCAATCTGAGCACCTCTGGGGCTGGGGAGCCCTCTGTAACCCCAAAGCGCCCGCCCAGGGTGCTGGTGGACAGATGGCACAACAGTTAGGAGCATAGTTTTGTTTTTTGTCCTTTTAATTGCCACAGTGTTGTGTTATTTTTTAAGTATTTATTTATTTGTTTGTGTCGGGTCTTAGTTGCCGCACGAGGGATCTTTGTTCCATCACGTGGGATCTTCCTCGTTAAGGCAGCCTACCAGGCTACCTCACACAGACCCTCCAGTTGTGGCAACACAGGCTTAATCACTCCCCAGAATGTGGGATCTTAGTTCCCTGACCAGGGATTGAACCCACGTCCCCTGGATTACAGAGCAGATTCTTAACCACTGGACCACCAGGGAAGTCCCAGAGCACAGCTTATGAGGCAGACAGGCTTAAGTTCCCAGCCAGGCTCTGCTACCTGCTGGCTGTGACTTTGCACATTACTTGACCACCTGGTCTCCTTAACTGTGCGTGTGTGTGCTCAGTCACTCAGTCGTGTCCAGCTCTGCAGCCCTATGGACTGTAGCCCGCCAGACTCCTCTGTCTTTGGGATCTTTCAGGCAAGAATACTGAAGTGGGTTGATGTTTCCTCCTCCAGGCGATCTTCCCGACCCAGGAATCAAACCAGCATCTCTCCTGTGACTCCTGAATTAGCAGGCGGATTCTTTACCACTGAGCCACCTGGGAAAGCCCTTCCTTAACTGTAGACTGGGGTAATAAATAGATCTACCTCTCAAAGCACTGGAAGAGTTAAAGGAAAGAAGCAAGAAAAGTGCTCTGCCTAGTGGGCATTAATGACAGTCATTCACCATCATAGAAATGGTTATCGGCATTTGTTAAAGACCATGTCAGGAACTGGATTCAGTACTAGGAATACAGAGGTGAAAAAGATATGGTCTCAAGGTGGAGAAGATGGTCATAAAAGCAGGTGACAGGGAATATGGGAGTATAGTTCTGTATAACAACAATTCTTCCTTATAATGCAACAAAATCGGTTCCCCAGACTCTCTACGCACTGGCCCAAGTTCATCCCCGGGAGCAACTGAAAATCACTCTGATCCTTTTTCCACATGACAGCCCTTCAGCCTCTTGAAGACCACAAATCATGTCCCCTCAAGTCCCCCCTCTTTTCTAAGTTAAACAGTCCCAGTGCCCCTCTAAAAATAATAAACCTGGCTTATCTTTCTACATGCCTTTCTCCAAAAAGCAAAAGGTATTTTACCAGCCCCAGCTCAATCATCTTTTCAGCACAATGGGCCCACAAAGACAGGAAGACTTATTTGCCCGATCCAGACCTGATATCAAGAAAGACTCAATTCCATCTGGGACCCCCAGCTGAGATATGTCAAACCCCAGCTCAGAGGCACTGTGCAGTGGCTGTGGCCTTCTTTTCTGTTTCACCAGCTTTGGCTGGTGAGACATCACTGCCTGGCTTATAGCATCAGGCAACCAAAAATCTGAAGGAACATTTGAGACCATCTGGACCAGGGTTATCTGCCTGGGCTTTATGATAGAAGTTCCTGGGGAGTGTTTTATACAGACGCCAATGGCCAGAGCCATTCACCTACAAGGAATTTTATTTTTTAGTTCTGGCTGTGCCATGCAGCATGTGGGATCCTAGTTCCCCAAGCAGGGATAGAACTCGAGCCTGCTACAATGGCAGTGCAGTCTTAACGCTGAACTGCCAGAACAGTTCCAAGAAATTCTTATTCAATTGTTCTAAGGGCCTGGCCATCAGAATAATTTCCAGAGCTTCCCAGGGCATTCTAATACACAACCAGGATTAAAAACCTGCCAGGCTAGCTCACCATTTCCTTGTGCACTTGAGAAAATTGTCCAAAGAGTAGAAGTGATCTGTTCAAGGTTACAAAGCTAGTTAGAGGAGAAGGCAGCATTAGAAACCCTGGCTTCTGCCTCCCAGTCTAGTATCTTTTCACCAGACTACCTGGAGATTAACATCCTGACTTCAGACTAGAACCCAGGGTGTATGCCTTGAGATGCTATAGGGAAATAGACAATGGATTTTACTCTCCCAAGCCCTAAACCCACCACGTTAATCCCTCTCTCTTTTCTAAGTCTTTCTACTCCTCCCTCACCTCTGTACTCCAGTCTTAAAATGTGGTGTCAAAATGCCATCCACAAAGGGAGAGCTCTATTCAGGTTTCAGCCAAAAGAATTACACAGGAAAGAAGCTCGCCGTAAATCAAAAGCCAAAAGCAATTCTTAAAACCAAATTAAGGTCCTGAGCATTCAGCAAAGCCTCTTTAGAAATCAACCCTTCAGGTTCAGTTCTCTGCTAGATAAAGGCTACGTAAGGGAGGGCGAAAAGGAAACAGTATTAAAATTCCAGAAATGTAATCTGAAATAAATAAGTGATATTTTCTGGCTAAGGTAGTGCAAGGGTTTTAGTTCCCAATGTGAGGGAGCTACTTTACATTTTAATAAATGCTCATTGAGAAAATAATATTATTGCTTTGGTATTGGGAGATTATTTGTGAACATAAAATATTAGAACTTGTCAGGAAGGCATTTATTTTCTTTTTTCCTTCTTTCTCTGCTGCAATATTCTTCCACCTAATAGAAGATGATTACAAAAATAATTCTATCAACCAGTAGCCAACACACACACAATAAATGGGGAAAAATGAAGGTTGTCTGGCATCGGATTGCAAACATGAGAAGGGGGAAAGCGTGTGTCAAGGCACACGGGGATAATTGCACATCAGTCAGATGATTACAGAGTGGGTGGAAAAAATTAAGGCAGCTGATTGGCTGCCGCATGTTCATATCCCAGATGGAAATCAGAACCTGGATCAGAACTCATTAGTCAAATTACCCACTCCCTGTATCCATGTGGAAAAGCCAGAAGCGCAGATGGAGTTCTGTGTCTGAGAAAATAATCTAACCTTAAAATCTTGCCCCGTATGAGTCTGTAATCACAGAGCACTGGGATCCAGAGCCAGTTTCTGATGGCTCTTGAACTCCTGAATTATGTGTATTCTTACATATACACTTATCTGGAAAGAGATTCCATGTTTTTTAATATACTTCTAGAAAAGCTGTTCATAAAAAAACAAATAGAAATAAAAATCAAGAACCATTCAACTGCTCTACCTCCTTCATTTGAAAAACAAGTAAAAACTGTCCCCAGAAAGTAGTTTGGCAGTTCTGCAAAAAGTTAAATGTGAAGTTACTCTATGACCCAACAATTCTACTTAGTATGTAGAACTAAGAGCCTATGCTCACACACAAATGTTCATGCAGCTTTATTCATAATAGGTGGAAGACAGAAACTGAAATGTCCATCTTATGCTGAATAGAGAAAATATGATATATTTATGCATGGAGTATTATACAGCCATAAAGAGGAATGAAGTATTGATACAGGCTACAACATGGATGAATCTTGAAACCTTTATGCTAAGTGAAGGCAGTCACAAAACGCCACATATGATATGATTCCATTTATATGAAATATCCAGAATGGTCAGATTCTTTTTATTTTTTTGGCCTCAAGGCATGGCTTGCAGGATCTCAGTTCCCCAACCAGGGATTGATCTCCAGGCCCAAGCAGCGAAAGTATCACATCCTTATCACTAGACCATCATGGAATTCTCCAAGAATGATCAGATTCTTAAAGACAGAAAACGGATTAGTGATCGCTGGCGGGATGTGTTGGGAATTGGAAGTGACTGCTAATGGGTACAGGGCTTATTTTTAGGGTGATGAAAATGTTCCTACTTAGCTAATGAAAATGGTTGCAAGATGTTGTAAATATACTTAAAAGCCACAGCACTGTGCAATTTTAAAATGCTGAATTTTATATTAGGTGAATTATAGCCTCATTTTTTGAGTGTCCAAAAAACCCCCAAACTATCCCCAAGTTCACCAATCAATAGCAGAGCAATATCGTAAGTGAGCATTTTGAGAGCAAATAGAAATTAGGGGAAAGCAACCCAAATTGGGGTTTCCCAGGTGACACAGACTTTATTTTGGGGGGCTCCAAAATTACTGCAGATGGTGACTGCAACCATTAAATTAAAAGACACTTACTCCTTGGAAGGAAAGTTATAACCAACCTAGATAGCATATTCAAAAGCAGAGACATTACTTTGCCAACAAAGGTTCGTCTAGTCAAGGCTATGGTTTTTCTTGTGGTCATGTGTGGATGTGAGAGTTGGACTGTGAAGAAGGCTGAGCACCAAAGAATTGATGCTTTTGAACTGTGGTGTTGGAGAAGACTCTTGGGAGTCCCTTGGACTGCAAGGAGATCCAACCAGTCCATTCTGAAGGAGATCAGCCCTGGGATTTCTTTGGAAGGAATGATGCTAAAGTTGAAACTCCAATACTTTGGCCAGCTCATGCAAAGAGTTGACTCATTGGAAAAAAACTCTGATGCTGGGAGGGACTGGGGGCAAGAGGAGAAGGGGACGACAGAGGATAAGATGGCTGGATGGCATCAGTGACTCAATGGACATGAGTCTCAGTGAACTCCAGGAATTGGTGATGGACAAGGAGGCCTGGTGTGCTGTGATTCATGGGGTTGCAAAGAGTCGGACATGACTGAGTGACTGATCTGATCTGATCTGATCTGAGGTGACACAGTGGTGAAGAATTCCCTTGCCAATTGTTGGGGCGTAAGAGATGCAGGTTTGATCCTTGGGTCAGGAAGATCCCCTGGAAATGGCACCCCACTCCACTACTCTTGCCTGGAAAATCCCATGGATGGAGGAGCCTGGTAGGCTGCAGTCCATGGGGTCACGAAGAGTCGGACACGACTGAGCGACTCTCTTTTCACTTTTCACTTTTATGCATTGGAGAAGGACATGGCAACCCACTCCAGTGTTCTTGCCTGGAGAATCCCAGGGACAGTGGAGCCTGGTGGGCTGCAGTCTATGAGGTCGCACAGGGTCAGACACGACTGAAGCGACTTAGCAGCAGCAGCAGCAGGTAACACAGTGGTGAAGAATTCCCTTGCCAATTCATGGGGCATAAGAGATGCAGGTTCAATCATTGGGTCAGGAAGATCCCCTGGAAATGGCATCCTGCTCCAGTATTCTTGCCTGGAAAATTCCATGGACAGAGGAACCTCGTGGACTGTGGTCCATGGGGTCGCAAAGAGTGGGACACGATTGAGCACACAAACACACACGCACACAAACACACACACAAAAAAAAACCCAAATTGAGATCATATGTAATTATGCACTCCAGCATTGAGAGGCTCATTATATGCCAGGACACCTGGGCCCTGAGACCCCCAACCCCATAGTGAAATAATACATGTACTCATGGTCTCTTGGACTGACATTTGAGTGGGAAGATGACAGTCCACCAAACACACAATGAATTGTGTAATTACAGTAGTGGTGTGAGACGTGAAGGAGAAGCACAGGTGACATGAGTGTGTAACAGACCAGGCAAGGGCAGGGGACAGGGGGCCTCCTTGAGGAGGTGGTTCTAAGGCGGTAGGAGTCTGGCATATTTTAGGAAATAAAGGAGAACCAAATGGTCACCAGCACCATAGAAGGGCAGAGGGGCATGTCTGAGTCCAGAGAGACAGCAGTGGCTTGTAGACCAGATTAAGGATTGGGGTCTTTAGCAAAGGAGAAAAGGAAAGATATACCCATTTGAATGAAGAGTTCCAAATAATAGCAAGGAGAGATGAGAAAGCCTTCCTCAGCAATCAATGCAAAGAAATAGAGGAAAACAATAGAAAGGGAAAGTCTAGAGATCTCATCAAGAAAATTAGAGATACCAGAGGAACATTTCATGCAAAACTGGGCACGATTAAGGGCAGAAATGGTATGGACCTAACAGAAGCAGAAGATATTAAGAGGTGGCAAGAATACACAGAAGAACTGTACAAAAGCAAATCTTCATGACCCAGATAATCATGATGGTGTGATCACGCACCTAGAGCCAGACATCCTGGAATATGAAGTCAAGTGGACCTTAGAAAGCATCACTATGAATAAAGCTAGTGGAGGTGATGGAATTCCAGTTGAGCTATTTCAAATCCTGAAAGATGATGCTGTGAAAGTGCTGCACTCAATATGTCAGCAAATTTGGAAAACTCAGCAGTGGCCACAGGATTGGAAAAGGTCAGTTTTCATTCCAATCCCAAAGAAAGGCAATGGCAAAGAATGTTCAACTATCGCACAATTGCACTCATCTCACATGCTAGCAAAGTAATGCTCAAAATTCTCCAAGCCAGGCTTCAACAGTACATGAACTGTGATCTTCCAGATGTTCAAGCTGGATTTCGAAAAGGCAGAGGAACCAGAGATCAAATTGCCAACATCCATTGGATCATTGAAAAAGCAAGAGAGTTCCAGAAAAACATCTATTTCTGCTTTATTGACTATGCCAAACCTTTTAACTATATAAACCACACCAAACTATGGAAAATTCTTCAAGAGATGGGAATACCAGACCACCTGACCTGTCTCCTGAGAAATCTGTATGCAGGTCAAGAAGCAACAGTTGGAACTGGACATGGAACAACAGACTGGTTCCAAATAGGAAAAAGAGTACGTCAAGGCTGTATGTTGTCACCCTGCTTATTTAACTTCTATGCAGAGTACATCATGAGAAACACTGGGCTGGAGGAAGCACAAGCTGGAATCAAGATTGCTAGGAGACCTATCGATCACCTCAGATATGCAGATGACACTACCCTTATGGCAGAAAGTGAAGAACTAAAGAGCCTCTTGATGAAAGTGAAAGAGGAAAGTGAAAAAGTTGGCTTAAAGTTCAACATTCAGAAAGCAAACATCATGGCATCTAGTCCCATCACTTCATAGCAAATAGGTGGGGAAACAGTGGAAACAGTGAGAGACTTTATTTTGGGCTCCAAAATCACTGCAAATGATAATGGCAACCATGAAATTAAAAGACGCTTGCTCCTTGGAAGAAAAGTTATGACCAACCTAGACAGCATATTAAAAAGCAGAGACATTACTTTGCCAACAAAGGTCTGACTAGTCAAAGCTGTGGTTTTTCCAGTAATCACGTATGGATGTGAGAGAGTTCTACTATAAAGAAAGCTGAGTGCCAATGAATTGATACTTTTGAACTGTGGTGTTGGAAACTCTTGAGAGTCCCTTGGACTGCAAGGAGACCCAACCAGTCCATCCTAAAGGAAATAAGTCCTGAATGTTCATTAGAAGGACTGATGCTGAAGCTGAAACGCCAATATTTTTGGCCACCTGATGCGAAGAACTGACTCTTTAGAAAAGACCCTGATGCTGGGAAAGATTGAAGGCAGGAAGAGAAGGGGACGACGGAGGATGAGATGACTGGATGGCATCACCGACTCAACGGGCATGAGTTTGGGTAAACTCAGGGAGTTGGCGATGGACAGGGAGGCCTGGCATGTCACAGTCCATGGGGTCACAAAGAGTCAGACATGACTGAGCAACTGAACTGAACTGAGCCTTTAGCTGAGATGTGATCTGTTCGTGAAGCATTCAGACTGGCTAACCTGGGGAGAACAGATGGAAAGAGGCAGTAGGCAACTACTGTGGTCTTGTCATCGAGGAAAAGCATCCAGGGATAGTGCACCCCACACGCAAGCCGGTTAGAGGACATTTCCTGGAGTGAACCAGGAAGGCAAATCTGTGCAAATACTGTTTCAGCCTCTGGGTTCTGGCAGGCACTTCATCTCGCCTGCCACACCTTCAAGAAAGGTACGAGCAAGGGCTGCAAACAAGAGAGTGAAAAATGAAGCGGATGAGTGGGAAACACGAAGATGCTTGGTCATTCACAAAGTCCAGTTTGAAGAAGCACAGGCTGGAAGGGAGTCTAGCTTCCAGGTGTATGTGCTCACCAGAGGTGAACAGAGACTGTGGAGTAAATTGAATAGAGAATCTAAACAGATTTGAACCTTAAATAGAGGAGCCTAAAGCTACAAAAGACCTTATCCTTCAGAGGTGTTAGAAGCACAAAATGTACATTGGCTATAGAAGGAAAGTGGTGAGAAGATGGTAGTAACAATAACAGTAGTATTGGGTGGGCCAAAAAGTTTATTTGGGCTTTTCTGTAAGATGCTATGGTGTTATCTCATTTAATTTTCTCCCAGGGACCTCCACGTGAGGAAGCGTCTATTATTATGGCCACTTCTCAGGTGGAACCACTGTGGCTTCGGTGATGGCATTTTCCCAAGGTCTCAGGGCTCAAAAGAGGAGCCAGACCTGCACACAGCAGTCTGCCCCCCGCCCCTGCCCTCCGGCACCTAAGGCAGATGGCCTGGTCTCCCATCCTCCCCATCACAGGCTCTGGGGGCTGTCAGCTTCCTCCTGAAGCTCGTAGATCTGTGGCCCAGAGTCCCCGCCTTCGCTCCACTCCTGAGTCAGGTCAAGGGCATCTTAGACTCTGTGAGGAGCTGGTAGTTGCTGAGGGTGGAGCTCCTGCCAGGCCTGCAGGGACCCAGGAGCCGCCGAGGCAGCTTCAGATGGACTTGATGAAACCGCTCGCAGGGAGACCAAGAGCCCCGCAAGTGAGCACAGAGAAGTGGATTTCTCCAGCAAGTCCCTGTTCCTCTTTGCCCCGTCTGCAGTGCAGGCCCCTCTAGACTCTCCTTGGCTCCTCCAACCCCACTGACTTATAGGGCTGGAGGCTTACACTTGCTCTGTAAGACCAGTGAGCAGCAGAGAACAGAGGTTCCCCCACAAAGGAGCCAGGCTGAAAGCAAAGCCAACCCCTTACTCTGGTTTCAGACACATCCTCCCACCTCTCTCTCCAAGCCACTCGTGGCCTCAGAGTCACTTCACGTAGGCTGGCAAGGAGCCCTTCCTCTCCCAAGGCAGGAAGAAATCGCATCAGCCAGCCATGCTGTCCCTCTAGGGTAGACCAAAGGAAATCATAAGTAACAGATGCTACGTAAACAATGTGCAGTTAACCCAGCCACCAGCCCTGGGGAAGACACACATTAGCCTTGTCGTTCGGTCGCTAAGTCGTGTCCGACTCTTTGCAACCCCACAGATTGCAGCACGCCAGGCTTCCCTGTACTTCACTATCTCCCGGAGTTTGTTCAAACTCATGTCCATCGTGTCGGTGATGCCATCCAACCATCTCATCCTGTGTCATCCCCTTCTCCTCCTGCCTGCAATTTTTCCCAGCATCAGGGTCTTTTCCAATGAGGTGGCCAAAGTATTAGAGCTTCAGCATCAGTCCTTCCAGTGAATATTCAGGGTTGATTTCCTTTAGGGTTGACTGGTTTGATCTCCTTGCAGTCCAAGGACAGGCTAAGCTGAAACCTGGAGGAAGCCACCCAGGGTTGCACAGGAGCGGCAGCTTAACCTCAGTCCTTCAGACACTGCCCCTCCCACCAGCTCCCTTCCTCGGGTTCCAGCTCCAGCAGGAGAGATGCATGCCCACAGTGGACAGACCGCTGTCAATTTAAGACATTTAATCTTGGGATTGGAGTTGCAGGAACTTTAGTCCCCTCTCTATCTCCGTGGAAGTTCTTTCTGGTTCTCCTGCAACACTATTTGCTGAGTGTTGCTGCAAATAGCTGCGCCTCTGGCTGAGTGTTTCTGCTACCCACCCCAATAGTGATTGTTTTTATCAGGGGCTCAGGGTGACCTCAGCCTGTCTCAGTCGCAGCATGGCTGGCTCTCTCCCCTCCTGCCCTAGGCTTGGCAACCTCACTGTGCACTCCCATTGCCCATTTGGGCACCAGAAGCACACTCCTGCACCAATGCAGTGAGGCCCTCGGGAAACTTGCAGATCACGTGTATGAGTTACTAGCTCACAAGCGTGCCTGGCACTCTGCCTCCTGACCAGCCTCCCTCTGGTGGTAGAGTCTCCTGCCCCCAACCCAGGGATCATCATCCCCTTAGGCAGGAAGGGTGAGAAGGGGCGGTCCTTTGTGTCTGGATCTGTCCAGATCATTACCAGCTGACAGAGGACCTTTGTGATTAAGGAATCCGTTTGTGGGATGGAAGAAGAGGCACCATCCAAAAACACCTGCCTGGGAACCCCTCTAGTGAGGCCACACGAGCCCCTCCCCTAGATTGAGGAAGGGCACCAGGGGCTAAACTCTGTCGGAAAGCAAGGTTAGTGAATGTAAGGATGTGATCTTCAGTTCAGTTCAGTCACTCAGTTGTGTCATGGCAGCTGGTCCCATCACTTCCTGGGAAATAGATGGAGAAACAGTGGAAACAGTGTCAGACTTTATTTTTCTGGGCTCCAAAATCACTGCAGATGGTGACTGCAGCCATGAAATTAAAAGACGCTTACTCCTTGGAAGGAAAGTTATGACCAACCTAGATAGCATATTCAAAAGCAGAGACATTACTTTGCCAACCAAGGTTCGTCTAGTCAAGGCTATGGTTTTTCCTGTGGTCATGTGTGGATGTGAGAGTCGGACTGTGAAGAAGGCTGAGCACCAAAGAATTGATGCTTTTGAACTGTGGTGTTGGAGAAGACTCTTGAGAGTGCCTTAGACTGCAGGGAGATTCAACCAGTCAGAGATCAGTCTTGAGATTTCTTTGGAAGGAATGATGCTAAAGCTGAAACTCCAGTACTTTGGCCAGCTCCTGAGAAGAGTTAACTCATTAGAAAAGACTCTGAGGCTGGGAGGGGTTTGGGGGCAGGAAGCCAAGGGGACAGAGGATGAGATGGCTGGATAGCATCACTGACTCGATGGACGTGAGTTTGAGTGAACTCCGGGAGTTGGTGATGGACAGGGAGGCCTGGTGTGCTCCAAGAGAAATATCAATAACCTCAAATATGCAGATGACACCACCCTTATGGCAGAAAGTGAAGAAGAACTAAAAAGCCTGTTGATGAAAGTGAAAGAGGAGAGTGAAAAAGTTGGCTCAACATTCAGAAAACTAAGGACATGAGCTTAGGCAGCTTAATTCAGCTCAGTTGCCTGGGGCTAGAGGAGGAGCTGGAGCAGGAAGTCGGAAGTTTTGGCTGTACTAATTAGAGTTCACACACGCCTTTGTTATTCAACCTGCCAGACAGAAGGGAGGATCCCTCCCAGGTAGCATCTGAGACGCATCACCTTTCTCCCCCACTTGGCCCACCCACCCTCATCCTGGTAGCCGTCCTGGACCAAGGGAGGGCTCAGACCCCCTTGGCTCACCCCTTAGGGAGGTCAAGGGTGTGGGTGGAGCCTGCATCTACCAGCCTTCCTCTTGGTTGCTAACAGGCTGGCGTGGTCAGCCCATCGGGTGGCAGAACATGTCAGGGGAGAGCCAAAAGAGCTTGTCCTGCCCTGGTTGCTGTGATGGGGTGTCAGTCCCCAGCCCTGCAGAGCTGGTCCAGCGGTGACTGTCCTGAGCTGAGTATGGGTCTGGCCTCAGGGCTCCTGTTGGTGCTGCACCCTCAGTGTTCACCTGTGCACCCTGCAGGCTAGGAAGCGAAAAGGAAGCAGCCCAAAGGAAGGAGAGGGGCGGCCCATCTTGGAAGGATTCGGACCTTAAGCAAGGAATGGAGGACTCAGTTTGTCCCTCTGTAGAATGGCTAATTGCACAAACCACTGGATATAGATTACAATAGCAAAGCCTCCTTTTGACCTCTCTGCTGGAGGTTTAGTGCTCTGAAGACTAGGGAAGCCACCAGATGCCCATCTGATAAACAGGGAACAATTAATACTGGCTGTAAAGGTTCTTGAAGCTGGAGAGCTGCTCTTCTCTGGGCGATGGGAGCCAGAGTTCCTGCTCCCAAGGGACCACCCCACCCGTGGAGAGGCTGCTCCCTCCAGTGGAAGGCGACAGTTATGGTCTGCAAGTTCTGGTCCCCTGTCTCCTTGCTGATCTCGCCTTTAGCCGTTCCTCTCCCAGCCTGGAGCTTCGCATGCCCATGAGAGCACATCCCTGACCATCACAGACTGACATGGTCTGACACCAAAATGTGATCAGGGGAGTTGATGGCCTCGATTTCCTTTCCTGCAAGAGGAGGCCACGGACCCATCTCAGCCCTGTGATCCCATCGCTCCCTGGGGCTCAGGCGCCAGAGTCCTACCCTCTGCTGGCCTCCTGGCAAGGCGGGTCCCCCCTAAGCCTGTGACAAGCCCTGTGGCTGGTTCACAGCCCCCTGCCCGCCAGGAAGCCTCCTTGGAAGCAAGTAACTGCTTAATGAGGTAAACACGCGTGTGAAATTACAAAGCTCTGGAATCCAGGCAGGTTCTGAAGCTGCTTATTTCAGCTAGGAATCACCGACCGGCTCCCGCCCATCCTCACACATTCGGGACCCTCTGATGTCCCCAAATCCCTGCCTTCTTTGCTCAATCTAAGCTGTCAGAGGAGCAAAAACGGTGTGGAGGAGAGCAAGCCTGTTGACGCGTGGTGGCTCGTCTCAGCCACGTCGGAAGGCCTCAGCAGAGTTTGAGGAGAGTGTCCCTGGAATGTTAAACACAACCCTGGGTTTCCCCCCACCTACTGCCTTGAGCCAAGTCACACGTCTTGGGGACTGGGGCTCTGCCAGCACCTTCTCTTGGTGCCCATGCTTAACACAGCCTGCCTCGTTCAGTCCCCACAGTTGTTTAGTCACTAAGTCACGTCCGACTCTTTGCGACCCCGTGGACTGTAGCCTCCCAGGCTCCTCCATCCATGGGATTCTCCAGGCAAGAATACTGGAGTGGGTTGCCATTTCCTTCTCCAGGGGATCTTCCCAACCCATCGGTTGAACCCTCATCTCCTACAATGGCAGGTGGATTCTTTACCCCTGAACCAGCAGGGAAGCCACAATAACCCTTTGAAACAGGTATTGTTATTGCCTGTGGTTTACAGGTGAGGAAGCTGGGACACAGTAAGGGAAGTAACTTGTGTCACAGCTGGTAAGTGACCGACCTGATAATTGAACCCAGGAATGCTGGCCCCAGAGACCACGTTCATAAATGCTATGCTAAGCTGTGTCTCACATAAAAGAAGTATCTTTAGATTAGTATGACTGGCTCTGGTTTTAATATTTTAACCCTGCGCATTGTGCAGAGAGCTTGGCGTGCCTTGTGTCAGGGAATGCTCACAAGAGTGCTGGCAGGCAAATGCTGTGGCCTCCTATTTCAGATAAAACTATGGAGGCTCAGAGAGATTCAATAACTAGGTCAGAGTCGCAGAAATGGTGAGTGACTGACGCAGGTGCCTTCCCGAGTCTGTCTGAGTCCAGAGCCTCGGCTCACTTGGAGACATTACTTCCCATGCTCCCTTCCAAAGGGGATGGTCTGAGCGCTGCCTTTTCGCGAGCCAAAGAATGAACAGAGGACCCCTGAGCATCCTGACTATCCTCTGCCTGTATGCCTCTGCTTCGACTCTGGAGAAAAGGTGCAACGAGAGGAATTGCTCTGCTCAACTCCCAAGAGGGACCTCGTCCCCCTGCCCTCCTGGCCCTGGGCTCTCCACCCTCGTGCCCTGAGCTCAGCCCCCTTCATCCTTCCCCCCAGCCCCTGGGGTTCCTGCTCACTCCAGGCAGGGATGCACAGCTCCAGACCAGCATGACAGATATGTATGGCCAAGAATGGTGATGTATTTATTAAGTGAAACCGACAACTTTCATTAACCCAAGCAGACGTTATTAAAACACACCGGTTATCTCTGGGAAATGAAGTGCCCAGCGCAGGCTGTGAGCCGAGTTCCCACATGCTTGCTCTGAGCCGCTGAGTGTGGGCTGGGCCTCCCCCCTGGCATCTTGCATCTCATCCATCATTTCCCATGAGGAGGGCCCATCCTGAGCCCCGACACTGCATCCTTACAGCAGTCACCACAGGACCCCTCTGTCTGGCATCCCTCTGAGACGAGACTGCTAGACCCGGGTGGCCTGAGCCCCAGAGACCCCGGTACTTTATCCTTCCTCTCGCTGCACCTGGAGACGGAGCTGCCATGGAACCCCTGAGTGACAGCATTAAAGGCAGCATGTTAAACCTGACCAGACTCCTGGCAGTGGCTGAGGAGGCGTCACTGGAGATGTGGCTTGATGGGGTCCCCACTTTCCAGCCCTCTTGAGTTGGTGACTAGATAGAGTTACCCACGGGGCACCAGTCAGGGGCAGGTGGGAAAGCAGGGGTGCCTGAGAAGAGGCAAGAGGATGGAGAGGAACAGAGAAGAGAGGGAAGGACCAAGAAGGGTAAGAGAGAGGCTGGTTGGCGGGACCACCCCTGCCCTGTGCACCATCTGTGATCCTGGGTCTTTGCTGCAGTGCAGGAGGCAGTGGTGATCTAAGTTGCAATTCACAACTGGCTGTCTCATCAACCATCTCATTTGCTCCTTGTAAGGCCTACTCCCAGGGCCATAGATCAGCTTAGTTTCCCTCTTGTGCCCATGGTGAGTGGAGGCTCAGAGAGGTTATGTAACTCAACCAGGTTGCAGATTCACTAAGTGGCAGCTTTGGGACAGTGTCTGGGCCTCTGGCCAGGTGTCCAGCCTTGTTTCAGGGCCTCATCTCACAAACTGCTCCTTTTATTAAGTTCCAAATGCTGGAGCCTGGCATAGTTGAACACTGTTTGGAGGCTGCCATTCTGCACAACATCAGAACCACACCCAGTGCTCCAGGAGTTCAGGCCAGACCATGAGCTATGCCACAAGGCCAGCGAGGTAGCCACCGGGCTACCCCGACCGATCCGCTGGCCTCTCCACTGTCTTATCTGTGCAGCGAGTTCTCTACAGGCCCATGGAGGAAACTGACTAGATGCTGTGCACGTGTCCCACACAGCCCCTGGCAACACAGCAGTGTTCAGCCACCAGTGCTCCTGGTGTTCTTCTTAAAGACCAGGGCAGAGCTGTGCAGTGGGTCAGGGTTTATTGACTGCCTTGGTTTTTGTCCTATTTTAGGAATAGCATCTCACAGGCTTTCAGGGATAGTCTGTTCCCCTAAACAGCCTCACCTTTGTCACCTCCGTGTCCTCATTTTGGGTTGAGAAATGCAGTCATCATAACACTGGACATCCCGAGGGCACAGCGCAAGGACGGGGCTGCGGCTTATTCATCTCTTACTCCCACTGCCTAGCATCTTGTCTGATGTGACAGGTTATCAATAAATGTTAATAGATGGATAGAAGGGAGGGAGGGAGCGAAAATGCCAGGTAAACACAAAGCGGATGGATAATGAGAATCGTGGCATTCTGTGGCCACTCACCATCCCAACGGATTCAGGGGCCTCTTAATGACCAGACAACACAAGTGCTGCTCCGTCTTGGGGTCATGAGGGGAGGGGTGTCCATCTGGTGTGTGTGCATGCTCAGTCGTGTCTGGCTCTCTGTGGCCCCATGGACCGTATAGCCCGTCAGGCTCCTCTGTCCACGGGATTTCCCAGACAAGAATACTGGAACGGGTTGCCATTTTCCTCTCCAGGGGATCTTCCTGACCCAAGGATTGAACCTGCGTCTCTTGCATCTCCTGCATTGGCAGCCGGGTTCTTTGACCACTGGGTCCCCCGGGAGACAACTGGGAGACTTGGTAAAGCCTTGTGATGGGGAGTGTGGGTCTTATGCCCACTCGCTGGCCTGTACCATTTTCTCTTCCCATCAGCAGGCTTGGCCAACCCAGAGCTGCCAGCCCTCCAGGGCCAGGAGAAGGGACAGCCATGGCTCCCCTGCTGGCGTGGTCGCGGCCCGGGCATCAGGCCACATCCAGAGAGCAGTACAGCCAAGCTGTCAGAGGAAGATGCAGCCACCTTAATGCTCTGGTGCTCAGATGCCCGAGACCCGCACCCACCTGTTCCTTCCCGCTCAGCTTATCATCTATACAGAGAAGTAGCAGAGGGGGTGCTCAGATGGGGGTGTCCGCTGAACTCTCTGTGCTCCCCTCTCCTTCTATGACCCCTCTGCTTTGGCAAGGCCCCCGACCCACCCCTTCCTCCCGTGACCTCTCTCTCCCCAGGCTCCAGGACCCTTACGCTCCCTTGTCTCAGGGACCTGGGGAGAGAAATATTTCTCTCCAAACCAGCTGCTGTGAGATGATGCCAAGGGAGCACCAGAGCTGGCTGGAGCCCCCACACCTGCCCACTCATTGGTATTTAACGGGAATTGATTGTTTTAATCAAAGCACTAAGTGAAACAGGAAGTTACTGTTTCACCCTGCCACGGGGCTCAGCAGCTCTGGAAACCTGTGGAGGATTCTCAGAATTGTGGTCCCTCCCATGCAACATGGATTTCCTACTGGAGTGCAGCCAGAGCCCTCCCCCTCAGGATGGCTGGGGTGGGGATGGGGAAGCAGGACATAGGCTCAGCCTGAGCTGGTAGAGAAAGGATCTCAGGCTGGTCTCTCTGCCTCCACCAGCCAGACCCCCAGTGATTACGTACTGAGATCCCTGCAGACGCGGTGGACAGAAGCTCACTTCTGCCTTGGCCACGCCTCCTTGGGCCACCCCCTCGCTGTGGCTTCAAACTTACCCAGAGCAGTTCTTTAAAAGTTCATCCTCTGTAATGATAGGCTCCAGTTTCATCCACCTCATTAGAATTGACTCACATGCATTCCTTTTTACAGCTGAGTAATATTCCGTTGTGTATATGTGCCACAACCTCCTATTGCACTGAGTGAAGTAAGTCAGAAAGAGAAAGGCAAATACTGTATATTAACGCATATATATGGAATTTAGAAAGACGGTAGCAACGATCCTATATGCAGGGCAGCAAAAGCGACACAGATGTCAACAACATGCTTTTGGACTCTGTGGGAGAAGCAGAGGGTGGGGTTATTTGAGAGAATAGCACTGAAACATGTACATTACCATATGTACATACATATTACATACATTACATATTACCATATGTGAACTAGATGAGCAGTGCAAGTTCGATGCATGAAATAGGGCACTCAAAGCCAGTGCTCTGGGATAACGCAGAGGGATAGAGTGGGGAGGGAGGAGGAAGCGGGGTTCAGGATGTCGGGGGCACATGTCAGCCCATGGCTGATTCATATTGATGTATGGCAAAAGCCATCACAGTATTGTAAAGCAATTATCCTCCAATTAAAATAAATTAATTTTTAAAAAAGCTCATTCTCTCTTACTTGTCCTTCCAGCCCCCGAGAACTGCCCCAGAACAGAACCACAAAGTCAGGGTCAGTGGGCTCATCAGGCCCGTGGTTTCCAGGTCTAGTGTGCTCCGTACTCTGTCGCTTCAGTAGACTCCGACTCTTTGAGACCCTGTGGACTGTAGCCCGCCAGGCTCCTCTGTTCGTGGGATTCTCCAGGCAAGAATACTGGAGTGGGTTGCCATGCCCTCCTCCAGGGGATCTTCCCAGCCCAGAGATCGAACCCACGTGTCTTTCATTGTCAGGGGGATTCTTTACCACTAGTGACACCTGGGTTGCACCCCCAGGTCCTAAGGAAGGTCATAAATTGGACTCAGGTCCAAAGCTAGGGTGAGGCTTCACCCTGATCGTGGAGCCACATCTCTTTCCTGTGATGGAATTGTAAAGTCAAGAAAACCTGGATGCAGGCCCTAATTCGGTCATTTGTGAGCTGTGTGACTTCTGACAAAGCACTTCACCTCTCTGAGCCTGTCCCACATCGTCAGATGAGGATGGCTTTGCAGGACGGTTGTGAGGATCACAGGGAAGAATATGTATAGGTGTTCTGTGTAATCCGTGAGGCATTTGACAAAGGCGTTATTGTGAAATCGCTGGCGGAGTCTGAAAGTACAGACGGCCCTGGCCAGGCCACAGGGAGCGGAGTTGGAAGGCCTGTTTCCTCCCCCATTGACTCCACACACCACAGGCTCCATAACCCCCAGACCTAAAAAGCTCAGAGGGCTACGGTCTCCCTGCTGGAGCGGCCTCTCACAGCGCGCACACAATGCAGCCCTCCTTCAGAGCTGCAGCCTCAGCATTCATCAGACCCGCCGGGGTGACCTCCTTGCCACCGCTCCTGGGGAAAGACTCTGTTTTGTGAGGAGGGAGGGGAGCCTCTGGGTAAACAAACTCAGCCATTCAGTGAGCTCCTGCGCAGTGTTGGCAGTGCACTGGGAAAGGCCACTGCCCCGCCGGGCCTCGCCGGGCCCCGCTCGTTACCCCTGTGACTTCGCCAGGAGAATCAGAGGCAGCCTCAGGTGACCTTGCTTCATCTCAGACGCTCACAGCCTCCCATGTCTCTTGAAACGCGTGGTGTTCTGTGCGCACGGCTCTTGGGCTGGGATGTCCACTTTTAGTACAGAAAGGCCTTAAGGAGGGCCAGGTCCTCAGGAAGGAAGGGTTGAGCTGGGAGGGAAGCATCTGGCCTTCATCCGGAGCATCGTGTGTACAAGAGTGAGGGCGGAGGAAGGACACAGCCATGCTGAGGAAGGCGGCCTGGACCACCCGCTGGTGATACCTTGCTCCCTGCTCTCTTTCCTCTGATTGCAACCATCTCACACGCACAGCTCGGACAGGTCACTGTAGAAGATGGGTCGCATTTCAGGGGGGTGTGGGGGAACAGAACTCCAAAGACGAGCCCAGCAGTGGAGGTTGTGGTTTGGGGCTGAGCAGGAGACTCCAGACTGGTGTCTAGGAGTTCAGGGGGGCGGGATGAAGGGCATTGCAGGAAGATGGGGAAGGATGGACAGGGCAGGGAGGGCAGGGGAAGGGCAGACCCACTTTCCCAGGTTCCCATGAGTGCTTGGGGGAGAAGGACCAGCTGAGCGGCAAAGTACAAGGCTTCTGTTTACAGCCATCTATCTCCCATAATTAGCCATTTAGGAAGAAAATAGCCTTCAAATTCAAAGGTAAATTGACTTACATTGGGATAATAACGTTTGATTGAGCACGGGAAGTTCATCTTTAGAGTATGAGAGCAAACAAATTGCTTTTCTTCCCCGGCGCTTGGGAAGAAACAAGACGAGATTGCAGGTGCCCTCGAAGCTGGGTCCCCATCGCCTGGAGGCATTAGCAGGCCCGGAGCTCAGCCGCAGAACCAAGGGTGCCCACAGCTCAGGCTCCGCTGGTTGTTTCCTGATCCTTGTTTTGGAGGGGTTTTAAATTATATTGCATCACATTGATGCAGCAATCCGTTATTATTGTCAACAAGAGCATGAAGAGACATAAATTCCCTCCCTTAGATAGAGGTTGGCTCATAAATACATTTCTTTATTGCTTCCTAGATTGGAGAAATTGCTCTGTGCTTTGGCTTCCTGGAAAACGGTGCTGGCAGGGGGAGGGGGCAAAGGTTTTTTAAATTTTGCTTCTGAACAACTGAGATCCTGGATGATTTTCTGTGGACGTCACTTCATTCTGAGCTTTCTGGGGGTGGGGGGATTGGGGAAGGGGTGAGAAATTAAGGAGGAAACATAAAGAATGGAAATGCTTATCCGATATAGATACAAACTGGTCAGGACTCAGATAAGGAACAGGAGCTCTCACTGGAACACAGAGTTGTTTTCAAAGGAGGAAAGTTTGAGTCAGGCTTTGAAAGGTGAGCATGGAAGAATCATCAGAGGTACACACAGACCCCCAGAACATCATTAATCAGACCCCTCCTGGCTCTTTGGGTTCCGACAGAAATTCAGGTTTTACATAAGTTATCAACAGAAACCAGGAATCGCCTCTATAGAGCTTCATCTCAGCTGTGTCTTTCTTCTGTTTATTCTGATAATATATTGTTAGAATAGGAGTAAAGAGATGTGAATAGCCCATAGATTAGAGCATGCATGTGGAATATAGGTGTGTGTGTGCAAGAATGCATCACTAAAGTGGATGTGAAAGGTTTAAATCCTTGAGTCTAAATATGGAGAAGCAAAATAAAGAAACGCTTTTTTAGGCTAATAAAGACCCGTACTGGTTACCTACTTCTGTGGAACAAAGTACCCCCAAATTAGCCACTTAGCACAGTACGCATTTATTATCTTAAAATCTGTGGCCCACCTGGGTCCTCAGCTCCCATGGAACCCAAGACTTCAGTCAAGGTGTTGGCCAGGCCTGCAGTCACCTCAGTGGTCACCTGGGATCTGGTTCCATGCTTATTCCTGTGGCTGTCAATCCAATTCAGTTCTCTGCAGGCTACTGGACTGAGGGCCTCAGCTCCTCACTGGATGTTGGCCAAAGACCATCTCTGGTTCTTGCCCCGTGAGTCTCTGCTACAAGGTGGCTTTCTTCTGCAAAGTGAGCAGCGGAGAAGACAAGATGAAGTGTGTGTGTGTCAACTGACTGTCACAGAAGTCACAGTCCTTCACGACTGAATCACAGCTATGTCCTGCCACCACTCTAGCCATATTCTCTTCACTAGAAACAAGTCACTAAGTCCAACTCATATTCAAGTGGAGCAAGTACACATGAGTGTGAAAACCAAGAGACAGGGACTTCCCTGGTGGTTCAGTGGTTAAGAATCTGCCTTACAATGCAGGGGACATGGGTTCGATCCCTGCTCAGGGAGCTAGGACCTCACAGGCAGCAACGAAGCCAAGTGCTGCAACTAGAGAGTCTATGAAAGTCTTAGTCGCTCAGTCGTGTCCCATGGACTGTAGCCCACCAGGCTCCTCTGTCTGTGGGATTCTCCAGGCAAGAATACTGGAGTGGGTTGCCATGCTGTTCTCCAGGGAATCATCCCATCCCAGGGATTGAACCCAGGTCTCCTGCATTGCAGGCGGATTCTTTACCATTTGAGCTGCCCTATACACTACACTACAAAAAAAAAAAAAAAAAAGATCTTGCATGACACAACAGATTCTGCATGCCCCAACTAAGACCTGAAACAGCCAAATAAATAAACAGAAAACTGGAAGAGAGGAATTATTGGGAAGCTGCCTTCGTCAACAGTCCCTGGACTACCCAATCAGATCCCTGTTGTCTTGGTCCAACAGAAGCCCAGCTGGGAGTTAAATTCTGGTCCTCTCCCTAGGGCCCATCCCACTGCAGAGACGGTCATACCTCACAAAGGTGGTCAGTGGATGCCCTGGAGCCAGGGGAGTGTCCTGATGAGGGCTGCCCAGAGCTTAGCTATCCAACAGCTGAAGCAGGTCCCCTTCAGAGGCCCCTGGTGATCCCAGGAAATTTCCTCAGGCTCAACAGATCCTTAGAAGTTTCATTTGAAGGGAAAAAAACGTACTTCATTTGAAAAAAGTGAGCTTCAGTTTCTACGCAGGCCTTTGTCCTTGACCCAGATCCAGCCAGACACCAGGAGAGAGGGGTGAAGCAGAGAGCCACACAAGGGGGTGAGAGGAATCAACAGCCCAAGAAGAGCGGCCACCTTTGCACTTTAAGAGTTAAAGGCAACAGAGAAGAGTCGGGATGAAATCGCAGGCGCAGCAGAAAGCACCCGTCTCAGAGAGAGAGAGCCATTAGAGGCCAAGACTCCGAGCAGGAACAATGCAGCTGAGACAATGGATGTGCTGAAAAGCTCTGGAAATAGGGTGCACAGACTCCCGCTTCTGGGATGTCTTCACAGATTAATAAGGCTTTTGAGGATTTCCAAAAATGTTTCTATGAGTCAGAGCCTAGAGAGGCCAATGTGGGACTCTTTGAAGCCTCCTTTTCAGCAGCTTGAAACGGCAGACGTCTCTGCACCCGGCAAGGAGGGGCAAGGCCTGGGCAAGCCAGGAAAAGCTATTGTGTCTCTAGAAAATGGGAGCCCACAAGGGGACTTTATAACAGCCCCAAGCAAGCCATTGAACTTGGAAGGCAGGCACATGCCTTAGCCCAGCAACAATCCACCTCAACGATGGTAGGGAGACAGCCACTGCTCAGATACAGAACATGCATGATTTTCAGACTGAGAGGGGACAGCATTCTCAGAAGCCTAGGAGTAGACCCCAGGAATCAGAGATAACATTTACAAAGCAAAACAGCAATTATTATTCCCACTGTAGAGGTACGGAAACTGAAGCTCAAAGACATTTAATGATTTATCTAAAGACTCAGCAATAAATGAGAGAACAGGTAATCATTCTGTATCGTTGTCATTCCGTGATTAGTAGCAGAGCTCCAAAGCATTAGTGACATAAAAAAGTTTAGGGGTTAACTTTTCTCTCATGTAACTTGAAGCCTAGCAGTAAGTAGGCAGCCCATCCTTAGCACTGTCTTCCATACTTGGTTTATACTTCATGGTCATAAAATGGCTGCTGAGGCTCCAGCCATCCACTCCACATTTCAGGCAGGGAGAAGAAGAAGAGGAAAAAATAAAACAGATGCACCCTCGTAGGTGAATTAGCCATCTTTAAAGAATGGTTTCTGATTACATCTCATCTCATTAGCTATCTATAGCTATTCAAAGGGGGCTAGGAAATTCATATTTTTTAGTTTAGTTACATTCGTGCCTCAACAATACAAAGATTCTAATGACAAATAAATGGGAGAATGTATAAAAGATAGGTCAATAGTTTGGTGTTTTGTTTTGTTTTGTTTTGTTTTTGCCGTAAGACTCAAATTTCCTAAATCTAAATCCCAAATTCTGTCCACAACCTACACTGCCTATGGTGACCATGGACAGAATGGTCAGACTATTGAGCACTACTGTGTCCCCTGACTCTAACACAAAGTCAGAGGCTGCACTGAACTCCGCAGCATTCAGAGCGTCCTACTGCCCAAGCATTGGTGCTGCACAAGGACCCCAGAAAAATCTGACCCTGCCTACTAAATCCTGGCCCAGCTAGCTGTAGACCTGCTCAGATCATCTCTCTAAAACGTGCTGTCTACTCTGATCAAATGAATTCACGTCTCTACTTCACTTAGGGCTGCTCAAAACCATAGTCTTTTGTTTCCTCTATAGGAATATTAAGGGATGTTATGGGGGAAGGGAATGACAGAGTATGAAATGGATGGCATCACCGACTCAATGGACATGAGTTTGAGCAAGCTCTGGGAGACAGTGAAGGACTGGGAAGCCTGGCGTGCTGCAGTCCATGGGGTCGCAAACAGTCAGACACAACTGAACAGCAATGGGACAGTGATGTGACTGTTGTGTTCCACTCTACACTGAACTGAATTTCTGAATTTTGCAGAATTGGTCAAGTTATGGAGAAAAATCTATGCAGGAATTATAGCAGAAGAATGACCGTCAGTTGCATATATGTTTATTAATTCCCCAGATATTGGGGCTAATTGCCAAATCCCACCCCACTGATACCAACTTGTATACCATTGCAAGGAAGACAAGGTCCCATTTTCCCCTAGTGCAACAAAGAACCCACACCCAGTCGTCGGGGGAAGTACTTAAACGAGCAGAGTGGGGCCACTTTGAGACCAAAATAGTTTGGCTCTCCCACTGGAAACTGTGATGCTGACAGCGGGACAGTGTGACAGGGTCATTCTTCCCACCAGCTTCTCTTCCCCCGTTTCCAAATTTCTCCCTGTGACATTTCAAGTTACAAGGCTCCCATCTCAGAACTCTGACTTTGAATGTCTTTTCATATTGGCCTTGAAGAAGACGGTGTCATCAGTGACCTTTTTAAAAGACCACGGGGGCTTAATTAAAAACTAAACTTGGCCACTTAATTCAGATGATCCTGTCGACTCCTGGCCATGCAAGTGAACTCAGCCTTGTCAGCTTGCAGCTGGCTCCTGGCACCACCCTTTGGTGTCCCCACACTTGGAGCTGCAGAGTGACAGACAAGCACTGGCCCAGACCCCAGGACCACTGAGAGCTGAGGGGCTCTGCAGGGAAGGGGAGGAGCCCATCGGGGAAACCGAGGTGTCTGAGCAGGAAAGGGACTCAAAGGAAGAGACTGGGGGCCACATGGACTTCGGGTGATGGTGAGTCTAGATCAAAGGCACTTCTCCTGTATCCTAACTTCCTCTAGTGGCTCAGTGGGGGACCGGAACCCATGTGAGGACCCCACCCTGCTCCCTCCTTCTGCTTTTGAAGATTCTAGGATGGGCAGATTCTGTACCCACAACACGTCTCCTGGGCCCTGGAAAGTGTACCCCGGGCTCTGCTTTCGTTCCCAGAAACGATCCGCAGAGGCCACCAAACCCATCTGAAAGACCAAGTCGGAGCGTAGGCTCTGCTCCTTGGACTCTGTGAGTCGTGGCTGTCATTCCCACTTTGGGGAAGGGCACACGGTGTGAGAGATGCTGTGAGGAGCTATGGGCTCTTAGGAGAGCGTGGATAGACATGTCTTCTCCCCAGTGCCCATGTGTTCCTGCCAGGAGACAGAAGGAGCGTTCCTTCCCAACCACATCCAGTAACTAAAGACCCAACGCAGCTAAGAAACATGGGAAGAGTTTGTCAGAGGTTGAATCAGCTGCTTGACACTGGGGCCCAGGTCCTTACATTGCTACCTTCCCCCACAGAGAGCATGTAGGGAAAGGAGACCTCAATTCTGCTACTTCTCCCATCACTAGCTGGCTGTGCAAACTTGGACATGTTACTTAACCTCTCTGGGCCTCTGTAGAGTGAATGATATTCTGCAGGTGTTGATCTTCTAGGTTTCCTGTGCTTTATTCATTTGTTTGAGAGTTTGCTGAGCATCTGTGATATGCCAAGCACTCATCAGATCTGAGCATAAGGCCATGAACAGAGCATTCTTGGTACAGTCTTTCATGGGCATCGATGCTGGACATCAGAGTTACAGGAGTTTTCTGGAAGGGAATCCTTCTAATTGTAAACAGCCTCTGGGGAGGACAACTCAGCCCTGAAGCAGGATCCCCAATCTCAGCTCCTGTGTCTTTGCCTGTGGTCCCCTAGAGCGTAGGGCAGAGGGATTTATCCCGGAAGGTTTTCCTGCCTTCCTAGCAGCCAAGACCTCAGCTGCTTTCCCAGCTCCTAAAGGAAGAAACTGATTGCTAGTCTATGCCTCTGGCTCTTAAATCATAGCTTAGTACAATTGTTTATGACCACACACTAGTAATCGCCTTGGAAGTGCAGGCGGTGTCTATGCCTGGAGAAGCTCTTGGCAAAGAGCTCCTGCTCACTCACGGTTAGTCACCTATTTCTTGCCATTCCCCTGTCACTCTCAAGGGGGCAGTGTGGCCTGGCCAAAGGGACTTGAGGGCTTTGGAAATGGAAACCTCCTTCTGGGTGCTGTCTTAAGTCATGTACTGGCTGTGTGACCTTGGGCAAAGCGCTTGATCTCTCTGAGTCAGAGTCATGTCATCCATAAGAACATGCAAACAACACATAGCTTACGGGTGGTGGAAATGAAATGATTTCTGTAAATGCTTGGTAAATTGACAAGGCTCCAATCAAAGGTCAGGTGTTACGATAGAAGACCTTGACAAGGGAGAAAGAGGTCGAGACCTGCTCACGTCGTTGGGGCCTTGCCTCCTTCATTTTCCTTCCCTGTCTCCTCCCACGGGGCATGCACGGGATTGGAGGGCTTTGCCCCGGGGCTGGCCGCCAGCCGTCTCTGGTCTCTGGGGCCTGAAGAGAAAGCTGACTCGGGCTCCTGTCTGCCTAGAGTGGGCATCCACCCCCGTCGGCCCCTCCTCCCTGCTCCAGTGGGTTAAGAGCCTCGGAGAGAGAAGAGGATGTCGATAAAGTGGCTCTGGAGGGCTCTCCAGTAGGGCTGGCAGCCCACAGACCTTGTCACCATCCCCACAGCTGCGGGACACAATGCGCCAGCAGCCGAGGGGACCCGAGTCCCCTGCCTGGGTACCGCGTGCTGCAGCCACGAGGCCCCCGTCGGACCCAGAGTCCCAGAGCAGCTGCAGAGTGGCTTTTGCCAGGAAACACCACTCCCCTCGATCCCCACGCTGGCCCTGAGGGTGGAGACCTGCCGGGTGGAAGGCTTGCAGAAAACACTGAACAGCCCCTGAACACACGTTCCTTCACTGTGGCTTTAGAATTCTGCGTGATGTTTAGGACAATGATTTTTTTCCCCAATGTTCTAGTCAGGGTCTCTGTCCTTTTTTTTTTTTTTTTAAGGCTTTTATTTTTTCCTTTTATTTATTCATTTGTTTGACTGTGCTGGGTCTTCGTTGCTGTGCCCAGGCTTTCTCTAGCTGTGGCAACCAGGGGCTATTCTCCAGCTGCGGTGAGCGGGCTTCTCTTATGGCAGCACGTGGGCTCTAGGGTGCTCGGGCTCCGTAGTTGCGGTGCATCAGCTTAGTCACGTGGGATCCTCCCAGCCCAGAGATCAAACTCGTGTCCCCTGCATTAGCAGGCCGATTCTTAACCACTGGACCACCAGGGAAGTCCCAAGGAGCCCTGTCTTTCTGTAAGGACCCCTGGGCTGGACAGAGAAGGGGAATGAGCCAGGAGGATGTGTTAGAAATCAGAAAATCTTAGAGCTGCCGAAAGCCTTACAGCGTTTCTGCTGCTGCCTCTTTGTACCCTTAAAAGTCCCCGTTACGAGGCCTCTGGGGCCCAGAGAGGTCAACCAACTAGCCCAGATCCTTCAGCAGTGGACAGCTGCGCTGTCTGGAGAAAAAAAAAGACTCCCTTCATAGAACCAAGCCCTGCCATCACCTCCCTCCTTAGGTTTTACCAGGCATCCCTTCCAGCCTTCCTCTGCCTCCTCCTTCTCTAGAGAAAGGACTTCCATGTCCTACCACAGACCGTGCCTGGTGCAGGGATGGGGACATGGGACTGGAAGGGACCTGCACTGCGCCACACACAGCAGCGGGAAGGGAGTCTAGGGGTGTGTGCTTCTCCCACAGAAGCAGAAGGAAAGGCAGGAAGCTCTGCAAACGCCTGTCTACTCCATCTCTCCCTGTGATTTGTCAGTCGGTCAGCAAACACCTGCCCATCCACTGGGTAGAGCAGACAAAGTGAAGGTCTGGCCTTTTCCTCCAGAGAAGAATAGTCAGATGGCATCTCCTGATGCCCTGAGGACCACTGCAGTAATGAAAACAATCCTGTGAGCCAACCTTCACAGCTTCCTGGAGGGGTAGCTGAGAACCATGACTTCCCAGCGTTGGCGGGTAGGGGGCACAAATCCTTTCAGGGCTTCCCTGAAGGAAGGTGGCTCACTTGGTAAAGAATCCGCCTGCAATGTGGGAGACCTGGGTTCAGTCCCTGAGTTGGGAAGATCCCCTGGAGAAAGGAAAGGCTACCCACTCCAGTATTCTGGCCTGGAGAATTCCATGGACTGTATGGGGTTGCAAAGAGTCAGACACGACTGAGCGACTTTCACTTTCACTTTTCAAATCTTTTCAATCGTCTGCTCAGAGCTATGAAGATTCAACGTTCTCCCTCCCGAAAGCTTTCATGCACATTCACCAAAAATTAAGAAACTGCACAAGTCCTGCAAATCACCCCATTTGAGCAGGCCCAGACCCCAGCGGAGGATGCTGTTCTAGATCGTCTCATTCGTACAGAGCGCTGTGGCCGCAGGGAAATGACCAGCAGGCATGCAAGTGGGGCTGACCAGACAGTAGGGAGCAGGGCCAGGCGGGGGTCCCACTGCCCATCCTGAGCCCAGAGGGGAAGTGGCAGGCTGGGAGGTGGAGGTCTGCTGCTGTGTCCACTCAGCCCCATGCCCACTGCCCACGTGAGCAGGAGGGGCTGCGGCCGGGGCTGGGGACTGTGTGACGTGCGGCCTGCTGCCGTCAGCCAGAGAGAGCCAACGGAGTGAAAGTGCCGGGGCCTCTGCAGCCTCCCGATAACCGTGCTAAATAAAGGTAATTTTCCCACCACCAGCTAACAATGGCTGGGCACACAGGCAGTGACCGCAGAGTCGGTCGCTTCCTGAACTTGCTGTTGGGGAACCACTCCACAGAGCCACCTGGCCCGGGGTCCGTGTCCACACAAGGATGACGTGCAGAAAACAGCATCCTGGCTCCATGGAAGGCCAAGCCCACCACATACGCTTCTCCTAAAGCCCTGGTGCTTTGCTCCTGGAGAACCACTCCCAGCAGAGGGGATGGGCTCCACGGCTTCTGGCCGAGAAGCTCTTTGCGGAGCATCCTACCCTGGCTGGACCATGTGCCTCCTCCCCTCGGCCCCTCCCAGCCCCTAGGCCTCCACATGGAAGGCCCGCTGGGCCCTCTGCTCTGGGCAGCAGCACGCTTCTCTTCTCATCGCTCCAGGCCCCTCACCCCTGTGGCCGCACCCAGCTCCCCACAGCAGTTCATGTCCCAGTCCAACCTGGGACAGGTTCCAAACTCACTTCCTCCCCAAGGCCTCCCAGTCGGACCTGCTGGCCTACTGCCCCGGCTGGCTTGGCTTTGACCCAAACAGAACAGCTACTTATTTACTCCTGGCCCCGGGCACGCTGCCCCCACCCGCCCCCACCCCGAGCAGCAGGCTCACCTGCCGCAGCAGGCTCACCTGCCGTGTTTCTTTGCCGTGGTCCTTCGCATCCTGCTGTGCTGTCTTCCTCCCTGGATCGGGCCTCTTATGAGGCCACCAGATGGAGGAGAAAGAACACGAGCTGTCAATCAGCTGCAGCTGCGAGTCTTGCTCCCCCCAATCCCACCCCCCACCCCCTGCCACCACCCCGCCCCTCTCCTTGGCTGTGTGACTTCAGACTTCGCTCTTCCTTGGTTTTCTCATCCGTAGAAAGGAAATGAGGGTGCCGGCTCCACTATGTTCAGTTCATTGTAAGGATTAAAACAAGAACTGTTGGGAAAATGCCTGGAACAGAGTCCAAGACGTCATAGGTGCCCAGCACAATTAAGTTCCCATCCGAGGGGCCTGACAGCCGTTCTAGGATTTTATTTCATGGCGCCCACCCAGGGCTGCAGACAAGCCCCTAGCCCACTCAAGGACTCATCTCCTGAGAGTCCCCAGACCTAGCCTCGCAGGCCCCAGAATCTTTGGTTGCCCTGAGGGGATGGGAGAAGGGTGGGAGCTGTTGGCCTAGCAACGGGCCTGGGGCTGCTTGGGCTCTAGGAATGGTGAGCTTGGGCAAGACCCAGCCTGTCTCTGAGCTTCCATTTCCTCCTCCTAAGAAAAATCTCCAATAATTGGCACTTCCAATTATGACACAGATGGTAAAGAATCTGCCTGCAGTGAAAGCGACCTGGTTTCCATCTCTGGGTTGGGGAGATCCCCTGGAGAAGGAAATGGCAACCCAGTATTCTTGCCTGGAGAATCCCATGGACAGAGAAGCCTGGCAGGCTACAGTCCATGGGGTGTCAAAGAGTCAGATACCACTGAGTGGCTAACACATACAAGGAAAATCTCCACCGTGTCAACCACAGGCATTATTGTGAGGAACAATGTCTGTGCCCTGAACAACGTAAAGTGCTTATCCCGTGAGAAGCAGTGCCCCAGCCGATATAACCAGTTGAGGCTTACCCTGCCCAAACTTGTTCCCAGCCCGAACACTAGGGGATTCGCCCAGGGATTTATGCCTGGAGGTTAAGGAATTATCTTGTTGAAGTGTTTATACACTTGGGTTATGGCTGGTTAAAAGCATCGGGCCAGTTGTTAGACCTGAACGCATTAATACTGTATTAGCGCTTTAGATCACTTTCCAATAAGGCAAGTCCCCCAGGGGATAGGGTGAAATGAGACACGCAGGACCAGCAAGCTGTGATGAGAAAAGACACAAGGAGAACAGGGGAGGAAAAACTCGGGTGGGGTGCCCAGCAAGGGAGGGCTGTGAGAAGCCCCAGCTCCGGGCTCTTTAGGAGTTGGGACGATGGGTCAAGGTGAAGACATCAGGGAAGTGAGAGGGCAAGAGAAGGTTTTACTCCCCTCAGAGTTCTTCTGGTCGTATTTCCTGCCTCACTCCATCCCCATCTTCCTCCCATCCCCAACTCCACCTGCACACTCCCGGGAAAGCTCCGAGTGCGCAGTTGCCGGGTCTGATGCTACTCCTCCTCCCTTGGATGTGGACGAGCCAGCACTCTCCTCCTCCCACCCAGGAGGACAGAGACTGCTGTCCGTGTCCCCAGCCTCCTTGAGCAGAGACAGCAGCCCCCTCCCCAGGCTCAGCTCAGGCCCTAATTACACCCTCCATCACTTTCCCACTGAGGCTGAAATGGGGACACATCGCTCACCAGGCAGTGGCAGCGACCTTCACAGCCCATTTCACCTCTATCCAGCCCCCGACTCGCCCAGGACCAAGTGCTCTCTCAGCTGGAGCTTTCTCTCCAGGCCCCAATAGAGCCAAGTGCAGCCGGCAGAGACATAGCCTACAAGGGGGCAGGAAACGTAGGGTTCAGCCCGCGGCCACGCAAGAGGGCAACAGAAAGGGCTTTACCCTCAGCGACTCATTTATGGAAGTCTTGGGGACTGGATGAAAAGCCTTATAGTTGCCAATGTCAGACTTGGGGACCAAAAAATTGAGCTCAATCTTAGTATTTATTGCAAGCTGCTAAGTCACTTCCAGGGAAGGCAATGGCACCCCACCCCAGTACTCTTGCCTGGAAAATCCCATGGATGGAGGAGCCTGGTAGGCTCCAGTCCATGGGGTCGCTAAGAGTCGGACACGACTGAGCGACTTCACTTTCACGTTTCACTTTCAAACACTGGAGAAGGAAATGGCAACCCACTCCAGTGTTCTTGCCTGTGTTCGTCCCTGGAGAATCCCAGGGACGGGGGAACCTGGTGGGCTGCCGTCTATGGGATCGCACAGAGTCGGACACGACTGAAGCGACTTAGCAGCAGCAGCAGCAGGAAAGATATGGGCATTCTTCACCACTGTGTTACCAACCCCCGCGGGGTGAGGACGCGGGCAAGGTGAGGCAAGGTGGCAGGACACAGTCGGCCGAGGGGCGGGGTGTTTACCCAGAGCACAGGGAGCAGATGCCCCGGGTCAGGAATCTGAGGCCAAGAGCTGAGGTGCACTCCAACCCTCCCAGGGAGTGTACACACCCACCCCAGGGCCCAGAGAGGATGGATGTGCTTTGAGTTCAGAAACCTAGGAGTTCTTCCCCTACAACGGCCACTTGATGAGCTGTGTGACTCTGTGCAAATTACTGAACGTCTCTGAGTTCCCATTTCCTCATTTGAAACAGAGTGGCTGCTTGACAGGATAGACCCACACTCTGGACGTAATGAAATGCCAGCTCCATCTGCAGGGCAGGCTCAGAGGTCCCCTAGGCCCTCTATAGAGGCTGACCTATAGAGGTCAGCAGTACAGCTGATGCCACCCCGCCTGCGGGCCCCTGCCCCCTTGGCCAGAGTGACCCTGGCCACGGACCCAGGCAGCCCGAAAGTCCTGGGAGAGGCAGAGTTCAGCGACGCGCCCCGCACAGGCTGCCGCCTCTGTTCCCTCCTGGCAGACCCAGCCCAGGCTCTTCAGCTCTGGAGGGCTTGGAGGGCCCTTCATCTGCCGCCATTATTTGTTGTCCCTGTTGTCTTGAGAAACAGAAGAGAAATATTGTCTGCAGCCAGAGCTGCAGGAGGCAGACACCTCAAAAGGCAGTGGCTCAGGCAGCAATAATTGCCCTGATTGGAAGGCATTTTGCCGGGTTGCTGGGAAGCCCGGGAAAGCGCAGACGGGTTGCCAGAGCCGAGGGGTTCCAGCGAAACCCTGGGGGCTCGTGGTTCCCTTGAAGAATGGGCTTTGGGCTCCAGGCACCAGATTGCTGTTATTTCCTTCTGCCTGCAGCAAGCTCCCTGCTGGAGTGACTGATGCCCTCAGTTTCCCCCTGGCTCCCCACCCACCATCTCCCCAGCCTCACCTCAGTTATCTCAGGAGACAGAATCCTAGCCCCGCTCATAAATCTGCTCCCTGGATGCATATTTCCTGAGTGCCTGTGTATCGCCAAGTTATGTGCTAGGTGCTTGGGATGCACCAGGGAACAAAACAGATTCCTGCACTGAGGAGACAGACTCTGAACAAAACATAATAAATAAGTAAAATATATAATTCTGCAGCGTGTAAGGTGATGGAAGGGCGACTATAGACAAAGCAAAGCGAGGCAGAGCGAGAGTGCTAGGGCCAGGCCCCCCAAGGGGAACCTCCCACGAGGCTCTTCCCCTCCCTCCTCCCCACCCAGGGACCACCGCCCCCCCCGCAGCAAGTTTCCACTAAACCACTCCCAGCTGCCATTTCAGAGAAAGAGAGCTCCGACCTCCCCTAGACTCCTGTTCTCACACCGACCAGCCCGGACAGCCCTCCCAGGTGGCTTACATTTCACAAAGAACTTTTTTTATATATTTATTTATTTGACTGTGCTGGGTCTTATTTGCAGCATGTGGGATCTAGTTTCCTGACCAGGGATCAAACCTAGGCCCCCAGCACTGAGAACATGGAATATTAGCCACTGGACCACCAGGGAAGTCTGTACAAAGGACCTTTAACATGGAAAATCCCAGTTATTCCTCTCCCAAGGACACTCTTGGCCAAGTGTGCCTATTCCCATTTCGTGGTTTAAGAAAACAGGGGGCTCCGGGAGGTTGAATAACAAAGATCAAGGTCACACAGGTCTGGGAAGTGGTGTTTCTCAAATGTGGCCAGAACGTGGATTTCCATCCTAGCTCTTGACTACCCTGAAGTGTGGCTCTCACTCTCTGATCTCATTCCACCCAGAACAATCCCCTGAGCCAGGAATAATAAGCCCATTTTGCTGACAGGAAACTAAGACTCAGAGAGTCTAAATAACCTGCCTAAAGTCACACAGCAAAGCAAATGGCAGAGCCAGGACTTTTCCCCGATCCACCTCCTCTCCCAGGGTTCTCTCCCTGCCCAGCAGGTCTCACATCTTCTACATCAGCTTGTCCCCCCTTCCTCCAAGCCCTCCAAAGACAGACCTCAGTCCTCTCTGCAGCCAGACCTCAGCTCTCCCCGAAGTCCTTCATTCATTGCCTTCAGTCACCCCTATGAGCACTAAAAAGAAGAGAAAAGATAGATGGCAATAAGAATTGTGTTCAACTATTTTACTTAAGTCGTAATCATTCCTAATCTAAATTTGCAGGAATGTGTTACACAGTCTAATCATTCACATATATTGTACTGTGGTTTCAATTTAGTGAAAAGTAAAAGCCATTGAGAAGGCAGAAATATGTTAAATGCACGTCTCCCCGATTACAGTCCTTCAGTTGATAGAGCATGGCTGGGTTTTTTGACTCAGGGGTGGTTGCTGTCTGCTCTGATTTGGGTGTATTTCCAGTATCTCTTCACATACAGTTAAAGGCTCAGAAGTCCAGAGCAAGGTGAGGATCCTCCCGGCTGTGGTGTCGGGGCAAGGGAAGGGCTGGGGGTTTGGACTCACTGCTCCTGATGGCACTGCTGGGGTCTGCTAACCCTTCAGCCTTCACCCCCCAACTCCAACTCTCCCTCCAACTCTGCTCCAGTCCAGACTGGACGCGCTCTTTCTGACCTCCAGGCCTATGCTTGGGCTGCCTCCTAAGTCAGGAGCACCCTGCATCCCTGGCTTATCCGTCCATCTCCCACTTGTCCCTCAGGTTTCAGCTTAGGTGTGATGACCCCTGTGAACCTTCTCCGAGAACCACAGCATCCAGTGACTCTCCTGCACACTGTTGAGACACAGGCTCCTCACTGGTGTGATGACCCCTGGGAACCTTCTCCGAGAACCACGGCATCCAATGGTGATTCTCCTGCACACTGCACACTTTCGAGACACAGGCTCCTCACTGGTGTGATGACCCCTGGGAACCTTCTCCGAGAACCACGGCATCCAATGGTGATTCTCCTGCACACTGTCAAGACACAGGCTCCTCACCGCAGCAGCCATCACTCTCCGTTACAATCGTCCCTGGTCCCTCCCCCTAGACCACCAGCTCTTGCAGGTCTGTGACTCTGTCTTGCCCCTGAGCCTGGTCCCAGTAGGTACTCAGTGAACATTCACGGGGTGGACCAACAGCCCTGAGCGTTTGCTCACTGATTCGTCCCCCTCTGACACTTTCGGAGCCCCAGCTACACATCTACCTCTGGGCTTCCCCATGAACTCAACAGGATGTCTTCCTTGTATGACAGAGGGACCACGATGAGCCCCCAGCTGGTCAATGGCCAAACGATGTGAAATCCAGGCCCGGCTCCCAGCTCCCAGCCTCCTGCTGCCCTGCCTTGTGATCGCCTCCTGTCTAGACGCGGACAGGACAGTAGTAAGGTCCTCGGGGCTCAGAAAAGGTGGTGAGGCTTGAGGTGGCATTGTAAAAACTGGCTTTGAGGCCAGAAGACGCGAGTTCAATTCCCACATCTGCTACATACGTAGTGTGACTGAACAACTCATCCGATCCATCTCTGAACCTCTACTGTAGGATTGGCAAAGGGGAGCGGAGGGACAATTTTTTCTACCTGTCTCAAAGGGTTGTATAAAGATCCAGTGACCAGCAAGGTATGAGAGGGACTACCTACTTCAAAGTGGCAGTGCTTGTGTTAGCATAGAACCCACAAGACACCCCCAACTCGTATACAGCCAGGGGGACTCGGCAGGACAGCATTGTAGCTTGACCGTGACTCCAGCTGCAGTCGGGTTACCTCATTGCCCAGTTCCTCCAAAAAGATTTAGACCAGGGAGGTGGCAGCACTCAGCAGTGGGATGCTTATAGACTTGGGCTCTGGGTCCCTCACAAACTGGGACATGTGGATGAGGGCACTCTGATTCGAGACCCTCAGTGTCTCTTCCCAGCCAAACGTCCTGCTGTGTTTTCCCAGACGTACACGGTCACGTGAGCTCACACCTCACTTCCCGGCATGGACCGGCGGCTGTGGTGGGGAGGGATCCAGGGGCTGAGTGATGCTCTCCAACAGAGAGTTTGTTTTTAAAGAGAGGAAGTCAAGAATCATGTTCCTGTTCCAAGCTGCCGAGGGAATTGGGAAGGCAGACGGCCATTACTCAGGTTGGAATCCCGCCAGGCCTTATGATATCATATTTATTTGCCAAGAAAAACACCTCCCTGACTTCCCTCAGTGAGGGGGAGCCAAGGCCCAACCAATAGTGCTTTGTGTGGAAGGCTGAAGACACGCAGACGGAGACGAGTGGTAACAGTGCCCGTTTCGTTTATAAAGGACATTTAGCTAGATGGACCCCCAGAGTTTTCCAAGCACTGCGGACAGGTGAACGGACAGCTTGAAGGGTTGGGCCCAGGCCCCTTCCTCCCCGTGAGCCTTCTTTGCCATTTGGCGTGAAGGTGGAAAATCAAGCAGCCTCCTACCCAGGCCTCTGGTTCCAAGCACTGATAAGAAAACGAAGCATCAAAGTGCATCCTGTGGATAAAAGTCCCCACATACTGTCCTGGTAAAGGTTCATTTCACAAGCCACGCAAACGAGTGCAGGGTTGTGTGATAGCCCATGCGTTGAGTTAGTTACTGGGGTCCAGCCTGTTGGTTGTGAGATGTGCATGGAGCAGGCCTCCAACCTGCGACAGTAACTAAGTCATGATGAGGAAGGTCTTCCTCAGTCATAACAAAACCCCTCCGGCTTCGGCTTAGGTCCAGTGGGACAGAAGGAGCGGAGCTGGTAGTACTGATATCTGCTATTCTGAGCACCCTGGTACTGCTGCTGCTGCTGCTAAGTCGCTTCAGTTGTGTCTGACTCTGTGTGACCCCATAGATGGCAGGCCACCAGGGTTCCCCGTCCCTGGGATTCTCTAGGCAAGAACACTGGAGTGGGTTGCCATTTCCTTCTCCAATGCATGAAAGTGAAAAGTGAAAGTGAAGTTGCTCAGTCGTGTCCAACTCTTAGCTAGAGGAGAGCAAATTTCCGTGCAGAAAATTTGGAAGAGCCACATTTCCTATGCTCTGCTACCTGACCGGCAAGGCTGGGCCAAACCCATGATGGGAACTGAGCCAGAGAAACACATGCAAAATAGGTTTTCAGGCCCCTGGGGGCCATGTGATGGAGAAGGAGGAAATGGGTCATCTGAGAGTCCAGGAACATGAGCTTTGGCAAGCTCCAGGGTCAGTAGGAAGGAAGAACATCAGCAGAAGTTGGCCAGACCATGTCGTCTTGTATTGGGTCTAGATCTGGGCAGCAGAAGGGTGGGAACCCCTACACCCGGGCCCTGGACAACTGGCTGGGAACACCCTCTCCCCAGTAGCTGGACTGTGCTCCCAGGACCCGTGTGTATTATTTCTTTGCCTCACTCGAGCACACAGCCCACGCCTGCAAGCATATAGGGGGTACCCTGACCCCCGCCAAGTTGTATTTCTCGAATTTCGCTCACGAGGATGGCTTGGTGGCAGATATACCATCTCATTTTCCTGGAGGTCCTGAGGGGCAGCCACCAGATTGCACAAGCTGAATGTCAGCTACGTTAAACTAACACATTCACATCATTGAAAAAACCCTATTTACACATAATAAACATGGGGACGGATGCCACAGAGGAAATAATGTAGTATTGATTAAAACAATGGCCTGTAATGCCTTCTGAAAGGCTACAGTCACCAGCAGCTTCCCCAGCGGGCTGCTGAGAGGCAGCTCCCTCCCTGGAGGCCTCGAGCTGTCACTCCCCAGATAGAGCAGAATGGGCATTTCCAAGCCCCTCCCACCAGCCCAGATCACAGGAGGCTACCCTCGTGGAGCCTTCGCTGCAGGCCAGGCACTGTACTTGGTGACGGATCTCCATCTCTCCCCACAGCAGCTCCTCCAGTGAGTGGTATTATTATTTCCATTTTACAAAGAAGGAAGTGGAGGAGTTTTAAATGTCTTGCCAAGGGTTGTGCAATTAGTAAGTGGTGGGGCTGGGATTTGAAGCTGGGCCTACCTGTGTCTGCAGCACGCCCTACCCGCACTATGTTAGCTCTCTGTGTGTTGGTTTGATGTCTAAGATGAGGGTGAGAGAGAGGCCCCTTGTGTTAGGCTGTGCACTAGGTGACAGGGGTCTGGGTGAGATTGTTATCAATTGATTTGGTGATGCTGGAGTTGGGGCAGTGGGGGGGTGGTCAGGGGAAGGCTCTGTGAGCAGCTCGGCCATGGCCATGATCCTCGCTATCTTGCACCAGGAAGAAGGCTTACAGTTTTGGCAGATCTGGGGATTTCGGAATCTCAGAAATGGAAAAGCTCATTTTAGAAAGATAACTCGTTGCCTGCGGCGGCTGGCAAACCAAAAGCAGCATACTGTCCCTGGTAACCATGCCACCCCCTCAATTCCGCAGGAGTCCACAGCCAGTGGAGAACAGCAGGAGGGTCTGCAACCAGGTCGCTGGTCAGATGGAGGAGGTGCCCTCTGAGAGCGCACGGAGGTGGAGGGCCAGGGAAGCAGGCCAAATGAGGCGGGGTTACTTTCCATGATGAGGAGTAGCTGGTTTGGGGCAACTGAGGATGGGAGGGTCTGATGGCCAAAAATAGACAGCAGTATCCACCCTACCCTACCCTAACCCGGCAGGATTCAGAAGCTCTTCTCTGCGCTGTGTGACTTTGGGGGAGTTGCTTGAGCTGTCTGAGCCTCAGACCAGGAATAGCGATGGTCCTACTTCTGTGTCCATGTTGCAAAGACTTAAGAAAATGAGTGTGCAGCACTCAGGAGATGTTGGCCCAAGGTGCGGTCAGCTCTCAGTGGACCTGAGTGCAGAAGGGATACACAGTCCTCTGGGGACCCAGGAGGACCCCCTGCATCCATCTCCCTCCTGGCCCCCCAGACCCGGAGCTGAGGGTGTCTGCCTGCCCCTCAGCCGGCCCTGCCCAGCAGCTGGATTCAAAAGGGGAAATGGGTAGATTCTGCATCTGCCGAAATCCTTGCTTTGCAGGGTTTCTCTTTCTTCCACTGTTGCAGGGATTTCCACTAAACCCTCCAGCCGTATCTGGATTATTGCTTCCAGCGGCATCAGGGGAGCACGTTCTGATACCAACTCGTACAGGCAAAATGCGGAATGCAGAAACACAAACTGGGACTCAGGGAGGCTGGTGAAGGTGCCCACTGGGGCTGCTGGCAAAACTCGGCAACCAGGCAACAGCGCAGCCTCGGAGGGGGCAGTGGTGGGAGGGGGACCCTGGTCCAACCCAAGCAAGGAGGTCACTGGAGTTCACCCTCTGTCGGAGAGGTGAGAAACTTGATGTTCAGAGAGGTTCAGTGATTTGGTCAAAATCACCCCATAAGGCCAGACTAGGTCCAAATAAAGGGGAGGATCCTGGCTTGGAATCAGACAGACTTGGGTTCCAGCCTTCCTGCCGTTTTGCTGTGCGATCTTGAGCAGGTTGAGTAAGCCCCTGAGAATCTGTTTCTCCTTCGGTGAAATGAGACTATGAGAACCTATCGCATAGCCCGGGGGGCCACCTCTCCACCTCTCCCCTATCCCTCCTTATTCTCAGTATTGAAAGGAAGAAGCAGTGAGTGAAAACAGGGTTCTAAATGTGCAGAGAGACTGGGCTAGGGGGATGCCTTCCTGGGCTGCCAGCGTCCCAGGCCCCAAACTCCTATGGGTTGTTTCTCTTACAGAAGAGGAAGACCATCTGCTCAACTTCTGAGTCATCGGTTGGAAGAGGGATTTGTCTTATTCTCTGTGGCCTTGTGGGACAAACAAGTCACAGTTGCAGGGCAGTAGAGGATATTTAAGCTAAATAGAAACGAATTTTAAAATTATTTTGTGTGTGTGCTTAGTCACTCTGTTATGTTCAGCTCTACGACCCCACAGACTGTAGCCCACCAGGCTCCTCTGTCCGTTGGATTTTCCAGGCAGAACTACTGGAGGGGGTTGCTATTTCCTACTCCAGAGAATCATCCCAACCCAGGGATCGAACCCTATGTCTCTTGCGTCTCCTGCATTGTCAGGCAGGTTCTTCACCACTAGCTCCACCTGGGAAAAGGAAAAGCACAGCCCTGTGAGGTAATGAGCTCCCTGTCACTAGAAGAATTCAAGGGGGGTACCATGTGACTACTTCTCAGAGATGCTGTAGAGGGGATACTGAGAGGGTGCACCTGAGTGATTTCAAAGGCAAGGAGTAATCACTGGGTTTCTTGGCCAGTTACTCTCCCTGAAGGGAAGGATGAAGTCCAGAACAGAGGAAGGACAGCCAGTTTCTAGAATGTTGGTCTCCAGAAAGGATCCCCTATCCTGGGTATTGGACCCCCACTTATCAACAGGTGGCCCAGACCTTCTTCCTTGGATTCTGCCCTCTGCCCCCTGCCATCGACCTGAGTGCAGAAATCTAGTGACTGAATTTGTTTTAGGTGACATTTTGATGAATTTAGACCCAAACTCACTCATCTTATTGATCCTACAGAAAATGTTCATCCTTTAAAGACCACCCAACTGCATACTTAATCCACGCGCCATACTCCGGGTCGATACGAAATGCTGCTGAGACAAATGCATTGCAAGCCCTTTATTGAAAGAAGGTTTTGCGACATTCAGGTCACTCTCCGCTCCAGCCAGCAGGACCTCCCTGACACGTGGGACATGCCCAGTGGTGGTCAGCAGAAGTCACAATTTCTAAGCCCACTAGGCTGCTGGCTGCTGACGGCTGTGGGACTGGGACCCAGCATTTATCCACCCTGGGCCTTAGTTTTCCCCTCTGAGAAATGGGAGACTAACAGAGCCCTCACCAATTCTGGGTGGAGTAATTGACACAGCTGTGTGTCCTGGTGCCTAGCATAAAGAGTGGCTCACTAAGCCTGGCGGAGAAGGCAATGGCACCCCACTCCAGTACTCTTGCCTGGAAAATCCCATGGGCAGAGGAGCCTGGTAGGCTGCAGTCCATGGGGTTGCTAGAGTCGGACACGACTGAGTGACTTCACTTTCACTTTTCACTTTCATGCATTGGAGAAGGCAATGGCAACCCACTCCAGTGTTCTTGCCTGGAGAATCCCAGGGATGGGTGAGCCTGGTGGGCTGCCATCTTTGGGGTCGCACAGAGTCAGACACAACTGAGGCGACTTAGCAGCAGTAGCAGCAACAGCACTAAGCCTAGTGCCTGTCCTCCAGCTTACATCCCAGCACAGAAAACTTCACCTGTGGCTCAGAAGTCTCCTGAACTTTGGCTGATTAAAAAGTCCCCAGAAACAAAGCACAAAGGAGGAGAAGGAAAAAAGTAGCAAGTGCCCATGTGCATGGGCACCTACCCTCAGAGCAGCGGCCACACTGGCCCTGGCCACACTCAGGCCCAGGGATGGTGCCTGACACATACCCTCCCTTCCAGGCTGAGGTCAGCTCTATGGACAGCGTTCTGCAGGTGGTGATGCTGAGGCCCAATGACTCGTCCAAATGATGTGTCACTTCCTACCCCTAAGTGATGTGTCGTCAATGTAAGCTCAGGAGGGCAAGCTTTGTCTCTTCACCATATCCATAGCAAGCAGAACCAACTCAGAATGAACGCTCAACAAATATGTAAGAAATGAATGAGTGAATGAAAAACAGAATAGAAGATGAACACCTGAACGACTTGAAACTTAACCACGTAAGGCTGACCCCCATCAGGGGCTGATTCAGGCACATTTCTGGAAAAGGAAGGGCCAGCGAAGGACGAAGAAATGCAGAGTCCTGTTCCCAAACCATCAGATAGTCTCAGATCTGAACCCCACTGCCCTCCAGTCCTCCAAGACATAAGGGCAGGTCGTCCCAGCCTATTAAGTCACTCATCATGTGTGTTTACTGAATGCCTACTATATGCCAGACTCTACACTTAGGTAGCAGATTTGCAAAGGTCAGTAAAGGTGGTCCCCACCTCAGCGTCAACATGGGCAGCACAAAAGATAACAAATTAATGTTGCGTTCACAGGAAGTTTCATAGCTACAGTGCTTGCAAGGCAGAGGGGTGCCCAGGGTAGGGGTGCCCAGCTGCATGGATGGGTGAGAGAGGGCCACATGGAGAGGGAGTTTCCTCGGGAATAGGGGAATGAACCATGGGCAGAATGGGATGAATGCTTGAAGAGAATGCAGGAATCCCTGGTGGAAGGAACAGTGAGGTCCAAAAACTGGAATCAGAACTAGTCTTCACGACTAGTCCTGTGGAGGGGCAGAGGTTGGGTCAGGAAACAAGACTGGGAGGGACACAGGGGAGAGCATCCTCCCCCCAATCCAAGACTGAAGGACAGCCCTGTCCCCCGTGGCTCTGGGCAGATCCCCTCACTCCTCTGAGTGTTGGCTTCCTCCTCCATGCAAGGTTGAAGGGGGTGATTTCTAAGTTCCCTTCTGGTTCTAACATTCTATGACATTTCTGACTAATGCACAAAATCAAATATGTACACAAGACCAGAGGCATAAGAAAATACACAAAAAAACGTGGATTAATCTAGTGCAAACAGAGTAAGAACTGAATGGCAAACCTGTTAAACCTGTGGCATCACCACCCAGCCTCAAGTCCTAGTTCCCAGAGCCCTGTGGTCCCTCCCCAGCCCTCAAGGAAAGGGAGGCTCCCGGTTGTCCCCTGGGAAGTCTCACCAAGTGCGCTAAACACCCCCAGTTGATGGCACAGCAAAAGCAGTCAGGAGGGTCTCCCTGCCTTCATTTTGGGCCAGGGGCAGACTGAAAGTACTCCTCAGCCCACAGAGCTTCCAAGACTTAGAAGAAATGCCCTGGTCAAGAGTGTTAAGAATCCTTCACAGCCCCAGTCCCCTGTCAGCATCATTTCCAAGCTACAGTCTCCAAGGATGGGGAGGTCTTCAGACCCAACAACTGCTAAATCCAGAGGGCTTTTCAGGGTCCTTTTGGTAAGAGGCCAGGCTTCCCTGATAGCTCAGTTGGTCAAGAATCCACCTGCAATGCAAGAGACCCCAGTTCAATTCCTGGGTCAGGAAGATCTGCTGGAGAAGGGACAGGCTATCCACACCAGTATTCTTGGGCTTCCCTGGTGGCTCCAGCTGGTAAAGAATCTGCCTGCAATGCAGGAGACCTGGGTTCGATGCCCAGATTGGGAAGATCCCCTGGAGAAGGGAAAGGCTACCCACTCCAGTATTCTGGCCTGGAGAATTCCATGGACTGTGTAGACCGTGGGGTCACAAAGAGTCAGACACGACTGAGTAACTGTTACTTCCACTTATTAGTTTGAGACAGGTGGCACCAGCCTCTTTGACGATACATGAAAGCCACAGTTTTCTCCCCCAGAAAAATGCCTACCTGTGCTTCGGGGGTATGTTGTTGACTGGGGGTGAGGGGGTTGTTTTAATATTTACTCATTTATTTGGCTTCACCAGGTCTCAGTTGTGGCACACGGGATCTTTAGCTATGGCGTGCAGACTCTCAGTTGCAGCATGTGGGATCTGGTTCCCTGACCAGGCAGTGAACCCCGGGCCCCCTGCATTGGGAGCACAGAGTCTTAGCCACTGGACCACCAGGGAAGTCCCTATGCCTCAGTTTTATATGCAGATTCAGAAGAGTGTAAGAACCCCTGAGGGAAGTCCCCTTGGGGTCCTCAGACCCCAGGTTAAGTCCCCTGCCTTAGTTCAAACTCTCTATTTTGCAAATGAGAATCCTGAGACCCAGAAAGAGTAGGTGACTCACCCAAAGTCACCCAGCTAATTAGAGCCAGATCCCCAGGAAAATGGGGCCATTATCTGCCTCAAGCAGGGGCAGCTCCCAGCAGGACACAGCATTGCTGGTGCCTGCCCTGCTCCTAGCAGAGGGCAGGGCCAAACTCTGGCCGGGAACAGAGGAGAAGGGACCATCAGGCCCCCACTGACAGGTGCTCTCCTCTGGGAACTGGCCGGTCCCCAGAGCTTTCAGCTCCTGCTGCCTCTCTGTCTGTGGTCTTCCCACAGCCAGGAGAAGGGACTCGAGCTCCCTGGCTCCACACCCTCCAAGGAGCCAGTGTGACGCACGGGCAGGGTCCACTGCACTCCGCACACAGAATGCTCCTTGGGCAAAACCAGGAGAACTGTGCCTCCTTACTGGTGTTCACAGGGTGGCCAACATCCCCTCACGGTGTGAGCAGGAGATCTGGGCTTGGGAGTGCTAATTATGCTATAGGAATTAGGGGTTCAGCGGGGCAGGATTTATGAGAACTCAGGCTGTGAAGTCAGACAGAGGCCCAGATTCGAATCCTGTCTCAGCCACTTGATAGATGAGCTGACCCTTGGCCATATATATTTAACCTCTCCAAGCCCCAGAATCCTCATCTGTGCAATCGGATGACCATGGTACCTCCTCGGAGGACTGGTGTAAGAATTAAAGGAGATAATTTATATAGAGTGCTTAACACCATGCCTGGCAATACATTTTCGCTGTTTTTGTCACACTGCCCCGGGGGTCCCCAGGGTTGTGGAGCCTCACCTTCTGAATCTCACACCCAGCAACTTGCTGACACCGTGGTAACAGAGTAAAGAGAAATCCCTCTTCCTGATCTTCAGAGTATTTGCTGAAGAGTGCAGCAGGAGGCATCCACAGAAGTCGGGAAAGAACTTGCTGTGGTCATCAGAGGCTGCCCATGGAGAAGTCGTGAGCGTGCCCTCCCTGGAGATTTCGAAGCAAGTCCTGACCTTCGTGAAACCGTTGAATGGCTGTTCTGCCAGGTTGCAGGGGAGTGAACATACGTGCTTCTCCTGGCCGGACCCCGGCCACTTCAGCTCGGTGGTCAGCCAACACAGCACAAAGCCTGGAGAGGCGGTGGAGACGGATGAGAAACCACAGGTGGAGGCCCTCAGTCACGTCTATGGAAAGCCTGGAAGAGGAAAACAGGGTGGACAGAGCTCTACTCAAACGTGAAGGCTCCGCTGGTGGTGAGAACACCCTGCTCTCAGAACGGAGAACAGACGGGAGAGGGGCCCTGATGGCCCTTCTGCCGATTTTTCCGGTGTGAATATTCCCACCGTGGCCGACGTGAGGCTTGCCTGTGTGGCATCATGAAACACTGTTGTCAGCGAAAAAATGTTGCCTGCCGTACTGGTAAATGAGTGATGATGCAGGCGGCAGCCTCCCGCTATGGTGAGCCCTGAGGATCTCAGGACGGAAACAGGATGCCGGCCATCAAGCAGTCAGTCACTGCAACCACCCCCGACCATGCACCCTGGGGATACTGGGATGAGAAAGCTCAGGATGTTGGTCCCAGATAGCTGAGGTGCATATCAAAGGAATGAGCCAGACTCTTGTATCTCCCCATAATTTAGCAGAAAAATGCTAAATTGCTTAACTTGAGATGGCTGGTTTTCTTTAATTGACTGTCATCTTTTGATGTTCAGAATACCTGGTCTTTTTTTTTGCTAAAACTCCTATATATATCCTGGTTCCTCCCTTACCTCTCTCAGAACTATCTTAGAGGTTGCATCCCAGGCTTAAATCCTCAGTTTTGTCTGGCAAATAAAACATAATTCTCAGCTTTTAGTTGTGCATTTTTTTTTTTCAGTCGACAGTGCTGGGAAAAGATACCCAAGCCCGTGCTAGGTCCCAGATCCACAGGACAGGCCAGGGGACTGTGGGATCCCGGGCTTCAGTCCCACCTGAGTCCTTGTGAAGAACAGGCTGGGGCAGCTTGCCCTGAAGGCAAGTTTGTCCTTCTACTGAGTTGCCACCTACCTCCCTATAACCTGCACCCCATCCGACCTCTCCCCATAGTCCTGTGATCAGTCTGGCCTCTCCTCCCTGCCCAACCATGATCCTCACCTGGGTCCCTTGTGGCCACTCTTCCAGACCCTCGCCAGCTGGGCACCATCCTCCGGGTGCTCCCAGCTTTGTCTACATGCCTCTTAAATAAGGGTTTACAGGGCTGGGCGCCGCCTTCCCTGTGTTCTGAGAGGGGCAGAACCTTCCATCCCTTGCTTGAACTAGACATGTCATGAAAGGCTCTTTATCTGGATCTATATGAGTATTTGTTCTGACTCCTTGCCTTGTTTCTAAGACTCTGAGAGTCTGTCTTAACCTTCTCCCTCCACCACCCAGTGCCTAGTATGTGCCCTGTGCTTGCTCTGCAGTTACTCGCACCTGCTGGCGAGGTTGGCAACGACTACCTTCAGGCCTTTGGCTCCTCTGATTCTGCACAATACCAGCCTGGAATCTACACTACCACACCAGCCAGGGGTGACACCCCCGTTAGGACCGCCACCACCTAGCCCTTTCCCCCAGGAGCTGAGCACGCGGCCCCCTGAGCTGCTGTGAGCATTACCTTTACATCAGTTTGGAAGCCTTGATTCAAACTACAGAACCAGAGCCCTCAGGCAAACAAACCTCCGTCCTAGAGAATTTCATTCCTGTCCTGACTTACAGCACACCTCTTCCCTTTGTAACAGCACGTCATCTTATTGTTCGAACTCCCGTGTGTTAGGCACTTACAATGTGCCCAGCCTTGGTTGCGCACCTGTGGACAGGTAATAGGGACACCCACCTCTCCTTACCCCCCAGCTTTCTGCATCAATCACCTCCACTCGTCATCACAGCCCAGGAGGTCTCCCTTTCATAAACTTAGGAGACAACGAAGGGGCAGCCTCAGATCAAGAGCCAAGTGGCGATGGGAGGGCTGCACTACAGTGTGAGAAGTCCTGCGGGCCGTGGGGTCAATGGTGCAACGTTCCTGTGTTGACCCCCCTTGGTCTCAGGATCCTGGAGAGGAGGACCTGGCTGTCCTGTCCAAAGTTTATAAGCCAGGACTTCCTACTCACCAGGGCCTGGGCTTAAAGGCCTCTACGTGTCTAAGACCAGGTTACAGCACTGGGTTCTCCAGCCAGAGAACCTTCTCCAGATTAACCAGAGATATCAATATAAATCCTCCTGCAGTTAGGACCGGCCACCAGACTCCTTCCCATGGCTGCTGTCCTCTGTGGACCGGCAGAGGCTGAATCAAGGTCCATGATTGTTTCCAGTGGGCATCGGAGGCATCATGGATCCCACCGCCCACATGCTCAGACACCTCTGAGCTCCGTTGCTCCCAAACAGAGCAGGAGAGGTTCAGGTCATTCCTGGAACCACCCATGCCTGCTCCCGGAAGTAGTAAAGAGCCCACAGGTGACCCAACCAGCAGGTTGGGGTTGGGGGGGCAGGTGGTGAATAAATCCCATTTTCCCTTCAGGGGAGATTTGCTTAGGTGTCAGCTAGTCTGGAACTCCTTCCCATCGTCCCATCCACCGTGATAGGCAAGCCTGTGTCTTCCTCTCCCTCTCTCACACCATCTCAGCACCCTCGTCCTCTGTCCTGGCAGGGTCATCAGGTTCATGGTCCCAAAAGGGGTCACCTCTCTGAGGCTCGGCTATCAATGTGTGCAGAGCTCGCCCAGCCGCATGGCATGCCTATTAGCAATCAGTCTCCTGCTGGGCCGGCCTTGTGGTAAATAAACTTTCATGTTCTTATTAAGTGATGGCTGGTGGTTTGGAATCGCTACCCTGGATCTGTTTGAGGTTGATTCCTTAATCAAAGCTCTCAGGCTCTCCTCCGCCCCCTCACCGCTGAAAGGTTATCATTAAAGAGAAAAAAGGCTCTTTGATTTCTGTTGCTGGGCCTGCCAACTTGGATCTGGGGCTCCGGGCGAGGGTGGGGGGACGCTTGGTTTTACCCCCAAGCCTTGTGTTCAAATCTCATCTCTGCCAGCAGCAGCTGGGTGAGATAGGGCAAGTCATGATGTCCCTCTGGTCCTCGGCATCCTTCGGGGTGGTCTCAGGTGTGGTGAGCTTGTGTCTGACAGGTTGCTAAGCCTGCCAAGCGCTGTGAGTGAGTTAGTCCTAATACCTGGTCACAGGCTCATTCTCAGACCCACATTCAAGACCCTCAGGGTCAAGGGCTTCCATGGAGCTTCCTGGAAACAGTGGACCTTCCCTAAGGCGCCTTGGACAAGAATAGGGGGTTAGAACCAGCCCATGGCATTTACCCTAATTCTCTCCCAGAGGTACCCCCGGCAACAGCTCAGCCCCTGAACTCCCCCATTCTGCTTTCCTCACCTCTCCCCGCTTCTTATCTACATCTGTGCTTTTTGAAGGCAAGAGAAACATGGAGCTAGCGCCTCCATGTAGCTGGATAAATAATTACTAAATAAATAAATAAAAGTAAACAAAGAAAGCCTCCAATGAGCTTGAATTGCTGCCGTGCTGAGAGGTAACTGGCAGACTCGATTTAATTATAAGATTCAGAGTTGTAATGGGGTGTCAGGGGCTCCAGGAGGATTTCAGTAATGGGAGGACAGCAGGGTTTCCTGCCTTCCCCGCTGTCTCCTCTCCGAACCTCACCAATCACTTTCCTGCCTTGCTGGGTGGGCGGGAAGCTTGGCACTGTTGTGGGGGGTGAGATCTGGCCAACCCCGGGCCTTCGCTGCTCACCAGCCTCACCTCCCAAGATGGCCCAAGCCACGATGCGCTGGTGGGCAGGCCCGGGTCAGGAAGTGTGGACGGAGGGGCAGAGCCTGGAGGAAGACACACTCCCCTACACCCGTCCCTCCTCTGCCCCAGGGAAAGGGTGAAGCGCCTGGCAGCCAGGCGTGGCATGCTGACCAGACTGTCAACAAGGCACAGTGACTGTCCTGGCCTGGCCTCCCTCCTGTACTGCTTTTCTACCCAGAAAGTGGAGGGAGCGGAAGCCTGGTCCACTCCCTTCCATCCCCTTCTTGTGTGCTGTCTCTCGGTTGTATCCAGCTCTGCAACCCTATGGGCTGTAGCCCGCCAGGCTCCTCTGTCCATGGGGTTTCCCAGGCAAGCATACTGGAGTGGGTTGCCATTTCCTACTCCAGGGGATCTTCCTGAGCCAGGGATCAAACCCGGGTCTCCTGCATTGGCAGGCAGCTTCTTTACCACTGAGCCACCCGGGAAGCCCAACCCAAGTACCCTAGAGACCCATAGTCCCCGCTCTCCCAGGACAACTTTCCCTTCTTTCCACCCTCTTCCCTGGTGCCAGGTTAGAACAAACATCTCCCTCCACCCCTGCCATGACCAGTGGTGTGTGGGCCTGAGGACAAAGGCTGGCCATTCCGCCTGATTCCAGAAATTCTTTTTTTTTTTTTTTTTTTTTTTACAGAGCAAATTTTATTTATTTATTTTTTTTGTGTCTGCCCTGTAATTTTCTTTTTTTTTTTATTTTTTTTTTTAATTTTTTTTTTTAGTTTAATCAAGAATCTCTTTTATTGATTATCAGAAACATTACAAACATCTAGTATGAACAAATTGTAACATGATAGTGTTTAGTTTGAACAATTAATACATTTCAGATATAATATTATACATATTTCAATGCTATTCTCCCCAATCATCTCACCCTCTCCTGGTCCCAGAGTCCAAAAGTCTGGTCTATACATCAGTGTCTCTTTTGTTGTCTCGTAAATAGGGTTATTTTTTACCATCTTTCTAAATTCCATATATATGCGTTAGTATACTGTATTTGTGTTTTTGTTTCTGGCTTACTTCACTCTGTATAATAGGCTCCAGTTCCATCCACCTCCTTAGAACTGATTCAAATGTATTCTTTTTAATGGCTGAGTAATATTCCATTGTGTATATGTACCACAGCTTGCTTATCCATTCATCTGTGGATGGACATCTAGGTTGCTTCCACGTTCTGGCTATTGCAAACAGTGCTGCTATGAACATTGGGGTACAGGTGTCTCTTTCAATTCTGGTTTTCTCAGTGTATATGCCCAGCAGTGGGATTGCTGGATCATAAGGCAGTTCTATTCGCAGTTTTTTGAGGAATCTCCATACTGTTCTCCAAAGTGGCTGTACTAGTTTGCATTCCCACCAACAGTGCAAGAGGGTTCCCTTCTCTCCGCACCCTCTCCAGCATTTATTGCTTGTGGACTTTTGGATAGCAGCCATTCTGATTGGCGTGAAATGGTATCTCATAGTGGTTTTGATTTGCATTTCTCTGATAATGAGTGATGTTGAGCATCTTTTCATGTGTTTGTTAGCCATCTGTATGTCTTCTTTGGAGAAATGTCTATTGAGTTCTTTGGCCCATTTTTTGATTGGGTCATTTATTTTTCTGGAATTGAGCTGTAGAAGTTGCTTGTATATTTTTGAGATTAGTTGTTTGTCAGTTGCTTCATTTGCTATTATTTTCTCCCATTCTGAAGGCTGTCTTTTCACCTTGCTTATAGTTTCCTTTGTTGTGCAAAAGCTTTTAAGTTTGATTAGGTCCCATTTGTTCATTTTTGATTTTATTTCCAATATTCTGGGAGGTGGGTCATAGAGGATCCTGCTGTGATGTAAGTCAGAGAGTGTTTTGCCTATGTTTTCCTCTAGGAGTTTTATGGTTTCTGGTCTTACATTTAGCTCTTTAATCCATTTTGAGTTTATTTTTGTGTATGGTGTTAGAAAGTGTTCTAGTTTCATTCATATGGAGGGGTCTTGTTTTTGTATCCATTCAGCCAGTCTCTGTCTTTTGGTTGGGGCATTCAACCCATTTACATTTAAGGTAATTAATGATAAATATGATCCCGTTGCCATTTACTTTGTTGTTTTGGGTTTGAATTTATATATCCTTTTTGTGTTTCCTGTCTAGAGAATGTCCTTTAGTATTTGTTGGAGAGCTGGTTTGGTGGTGCTGAATTCTCTCAGCTTTTGCTTGTCTGTAAAGGTTTTGATTTCTCCTTCATATTTGAATGAGATCCTTGCTGGGTACAATAATCTAGGCTGTAGGTTCTTTTCTTTCATCACTTTAAGTATGTCTTGCCATTCCCTCCTGGCTTGGAGAGTTTCTATTGAAAGATCAGCTGTTATCCTTGTGGGAATTCCCTTGTGTGTTATTTGTTGTTTTTCCCTTGCTGCTTTTAATATTTGTTCTTTGTGTTTGATCTTTGTTAATTTGATTAATATGTGTCTTGGGGTGTTTCGTCTTGGGTTTATCCTATTTGGGACTCTCTGGGTTTCTTGGACTTGAGTGATTATTTCCTTCCCCATTTTAGGGAAGTTTTCAACTATTATCTCCTCTAGTATCTTCTCATGGTCTTTCTTTTTGTCTTCTTCTTCTGGGACTCCTATGATTCGAATATTGTAACGTTTAATATTGTCCTGGAGGTCTCTGAGATTGTCCTCATTTCTTTTAATTCGTTTTTCTTTTTTCTCCTCTGATTCCTTTAATTCTGCCATTCTATCTTCTAATTCGCTAATTCTATCTTCTGCCTCTGTTATTCTACTATTTGTTGCCTCCAGAGTGTTTTGGATCTCATTTATTGCATTATTCATTATATGTTGATTCTTTTTTATTTCTTCTAGGTCCTTGTTAAATCTTTCTTGCATCTTCTCAATGCTTTTCTCCAGACTATTTATCCATGATTCCATTTTGCTTTCCAGATTTTGGATTAATTTCACTATCATTATTCAGAATTCTTTATCAGGTAGGTTCGCTATTTCTTCCTCTTTTGTTTGGTTTGGTGGGCTTTTATCCTGTTCCTTTACCTGCTGGGAATTCTTCTGTCTTTTCATCTTGTTTAAATTGCTAAGTTTGGGGCGTCTTTACTGTATTCTGGTAGTCTGTGGAGTTCTCTTTATTGTGGCGTTTCTGCACTATATGTGGGTTTGTACCGGTGGCTTGTCGAGGTTTCTTGTTTATGGAAGCTTGTATCGGTGTTCTGGTGGGTGGAGCTGGATTTCTTTTCTCTGGGGTGCAGTGGAGTGTCTAGTAGTGAGTTATGAGATGTCTATGCTTTTGGGGTCGCTTTGTGTAGCCTGTGTATTGGAGCTCAGGCTGTGTTCTTGTTTTTCTGGAGAATTTGCTTGGTATGTCTTGTTGTGGAACTTGCTGGTCTTTGTGTGATGCTTGGTTTCAGAGTAGGTATGGAGGCTTTTAATGAGCTCCTGTCAATTAGTGTTTCGTGGGATCAGGGTATGGACTTAAGCCTCCTGGTTCCAGTTATTGGTCTTATTTTTACAGTAGTCTCAAAAACTTCTTCTTCTATAATGCATTCCACAACTGGACTGCTCAGAGATGTTCACGGAATTATACATAGAAGGAAAAAGGGAGGAAGGAGACAGAGGTGGTCAGGAGGATAAAAGGAGGGAGTGTGAAGGAGAGAGACAGATCTAGTCAGTAATCAGTAAAGAAAAGAAAAAAGGAAAGGAAAAAAGCAAAGGACAAAAAGGAAAAAAGAAAAAAAAAAAAAAAACAGGGTCGCTAAAGTTATATCTAAACGTGGAGATTAAAGAAGTACTAGAGGATAAAAAAAATAATAATAATAAAAAAATAAAAGAAACAAAACAAACAACAACAAAAAAAATTAAAAGGGAAAAAAAATTTTTGTTTTCCTTTTTCCAATTAAAAAATAATAAAAATTTAAAAAATATATATATATTAAAAAAAGAAAAGAAAAAAAAAAGGAAATAATGATGGGAAAAATAGTAACAATATATATAAGAGTTTCTCTATTATTGTTGTGGGTTCAGTTCATTTTCAGCTAGTTCCTTGTTCCGGCTTAAATTTCTCAAGATCTATAGGCCCCTTTCTCTGTGGTTGGTCTGTATAGTTCTTTGTTCTGTGCACGGTTCGGCGGTGTTCTGGGCCAAGGCCCGCCACTCGTGTGGTCGGCGCTGCACAATCTGGATTGCCGGCCCAAACTACTCCAGTTAGGCAGCACTCCAGACAATCAGGCGAACGAAGTCTGCGCTGAGGCCCGCAGAGGGGGAGGGGTCGGCGACGGGAATGGCGGGCAGGCGGGTGGGGGAGGGGATGGGGTGGCCCTCGTGGGAGCTGCCGGCACAGCGGGCGGGGGCACGCCTGCGCAGGAGTGGCCGGCGGGGGAGCGTCCAGTGGGGGAGAGTCCCGCGGGGGAGCGTCCCTCTGGGGAGCGCCGGCAGCGGAGCGTCCCGCGTGGGAACGGCCAAGGCGTCTCCCTGCCCAGCCCCGGCTCCCCAATGGCAGATGCGGGCGTTTGCAGCGGTGCTTTTCCGCTGCGGAAGTTACCGCAGGGCCCGCAGTCTGTGGGTTCTAATTGCTCAACTGTTCTCCTCCCTGTTATGATAGTCTCCGTGTTTCCCAGGTTCGGCGCAGATTCCGCAGGGAGAGTGTTTCCTGGTGTTTGGAAACTTCTCTTTTTAAGACTCCCTTCCCCGGACAGAGGTCCGCCCCTCCCTCTTTGTCTCTCTCTGGCTTCTATATTCTTTCCTACCTCCTTTAGAAGGCAGTGAGTTGCTTTTCTGGGTGTCCGACGTCCTCCGCCAGCACTCCGAAGCTGTTTGTGGTATTTACTCGGCGCCCAGATGTCCCATTGATGAATTTGTGGAGCAGAAAGCGTATTCCCCGTCCTAATCCTTCGCCATCTTAACCGGAAGTCCTCCCAGAAATTCTTTAAAGAGAAATTCTTTAAAGCCAGTTCACTGCCCTTATGGGACCCTCTTGGTTCATCCTCAGCCTTCATGATTTCATCTGGGCTGTAAATGGGTGACAGGAAGGTTTGTGAGCACAAAACTCAACAGCGGCAAGGCTCCCGTTGCTCCCCCTCCCCCATTCCCACTCCTCCATACTTCCCTGCCCTACCCCTCACCCCCACCCTGCCTCCCTGCAGGCTACCCTTCCTTCTCCAGGCCTGGACTTGCCAGGGGCCTAACTCCCACAAGGGCTTCTCAGAACCCCCGGACCTCCTAGAAGTGCTGACCTAATTCACCACCACCCTCTAGACACACATGGTCCCCTTCCTCTGGCTGTGGTCTCTGCAGCTCACCTGGGCTCTGTGTGCAGCATCCAGGCTGCGTTCCTAGCAGAAGAGTACAGTCCAGGCCCTGGGGTCAAATGGGCCTGGGATTGTGTGTGTGTGTGTGTGTGTGTGTGTGTATGCACGCAGATGATTTCTATTTTCCTCTCTATATTTATTTATTTTTAACTAGAGGGTAATTGCTTTACATTGTCGTGTTGGTTTCTGCCATACAGTACAGTGTTAGGTACTCAGTCGTGTCCGACTCTGTGACTCCATGAACTGTAGCCCGCCAGGCTCCTCTGTCCATGGAATTCTCCAGGCAAGAGTATTGGAGTGGTTTGCCATTTCCTTCTTCATGAGATCTTCCCAACCCAGGGATCAAACTCGCATCTCCTGAATTGTGGGCAGATTCTTTACTGTCTGAGCCGCCAGGAAAAGCCTGGGTTCTGCCGTACATCAGACATAGGGATACATGTGTCCCCTCCCTCATGAACTTCCTTTCTTCCCTTGGCTCCTCCACCTCCTGGTTAGGGGACTTCGGAAAATTGCCTAGCTTCTTTGAGCCCCATCCGATCAACGTGACTACAAATCTCTGTGAGTGTTAAAGCCACAAACCACGTTCATAGACTCCTACTGGGCCCCTGCCTTCTGGCATTGGAGCTGGGCTTTAAGAGGAGACAGGTGATGGGGCGGGGGCATGTGGGCGTGGGGGCCCTGCAGACTTCCTGCTGCCCGTAGCTTTGGTCCACAGGGACTTTGTTGGTCCTACTAGAAAATAGACAGGAGGGTTGCCCTCTTTCTGCCTGGCCTCCTGGAATGATTGACTGGCTGTACCAGGCTCAGGCTCCCCGGGGGCAGGCCACAGCTGTTGAGCATCTGGCCCCATTCAGACATTAGTCACCAACTCCCAACTTTCTCCTAGGAAAAGTCTAAAAGCCTTTCAGGCATATGGCTGTCAGCAGTCCCCGTTCCTCTCATGATAAGTGGACTGATGACACGCCAGGGGTGGGGGAGGGAGTGGGAATGGCCTTCATGGTACAGTTTCTGTGTCATGGTCCCCCACAGCGCAATTAACCAGTGGGATTAGACATCTCAAATCAGAGGTGGCTGAGGGAACTTTGTACATGTGATAAAACATCCCTATAAAATTCCTCCACCAGCATTATTAAACTTTCCCCAAACCCCTGCACCTCTCACAAAGACATTATACTAGTAGCCCAAACTCCTCATTTATAATCGGGTTTTCTGGCCTGCAAACTTACTAGCTGTTTGACTCTCGAGTGACTATTTCATATTTTGAGTTATCTGTTTCTTATTATTAGGAACAATAACAGTACTCACTTAAAGAATTGTTACAATAGAAGATAACGCATGCCAGGTTCTCAGCCCAGGGACTAATCAATCATAAGTGTTCAGTGAATGGCCACTTTAATGGCACTGGTGAATTAAGTGAGCCTGGTCCAGGGAGACGACACGCCAGTGGAGAGGGGCAAGGCTGAACTGCGGCCAGCTCCTAGGGGAGGAGTGGGCAGCCGGTCCCAAGACCAGTGTGCAGAGGGGTGTGGCAGACTCTGCCTACATTGGGGGCTGCAGTGATGCCCAAGTGGCCCAGAGGAAGGCCACCTCCCAAGTCAGCTGGTGACCGAGTTGGGATTCCAAGGAATTAGCCAACTGGGACAAAGACCTCAGGCAGTAACTGAGGGTAGGGGTGACCCCAGCCTCAGAGAGAAAGATAAGAAGGATGAAAAGAGTCAGGGAGGGTCTCAGAGAACCAGCCAGGGGCGCCAAGGCTCAGAATTGGGGAGGAGTTCTTTCTCACAGAGAAGGGAGGCCGGTATGGAAGTCCCCAGGCATGCCGCAAACTTCACCACTCACAGCTGGCAAACTCCTTCCGCCTCTAAATTGTCCAATTCTTTATCCACAAAGACAGGAATAGTAATGCTTAGCTCCATAACGTTGATGTGAGGGTGAAATAAGATGAGGAAAGTAAATGCCCAGGGCTGTCTTTTTCCTGCACATGATGAACAGAGATTTGGAGAAGCCAGAGGACTGGGATCACATGGGCACCAGATTTCCTGCAGGCACATGGGACCTGGGGCCAGCAGCAACGCAAGCAGTCGTGGACCCCACAGCTAGTGATAAGGAGTTGGCTAATATGCCGTCTGCCTTGGCCACTCTGTGGTAGGGCCATGCCAGGCAGTAAATGGCATGGCTGAGGCAGTTGAGAAGTCAAGGATGGGCAAAGGGCTACCCCAAGGTTGGTCCTTGCTGTTGCAGAGAGCACAAGGGGCTTCCTATCAGATAAGGCTCTGAAGGCGCCTGACAGGGGACTTCCCTGGCGGTCCAATGGTTAGACTCCATGCTGCCATTGCAAGGGTCATTGGTTCGAGCCCTGGTCGAGGAACTAAGATTCCACATCAGATCAGATCAGATCAGTCGCTCAGTTGTGTCCAACTCTTTGCGACCCCATGAACTGCAGCACGCCAGGCCTCCCTGTCCATCACCAGCTCCCGGAGGTCACTCAGACTCACATCCATTGAGTCAGTGATGCCATCCAGCCATCTCATCCTCTGTCGTCCCCTTCTCCTCCTGCCCCCAATCCCTCCCAGCATCAGAGTCTTCTCCAATGAGTCAACTCTTCACATGAGGTGGCCAAAATACTGGAGTTTCAGCTTTAGCATCATTCCTTCCAAAGAAATCCCAGGGCTGATCTCCTTCAGAATGGACCGGTTGGATCTCCTTGCAGTCCAAGGGACTCTCAAGAGTCTTCTCCAACACCACAGTTCAAATACCACACAGCCAAAAAATAGGACCAAAAAAATGAGAATGAAGGAGGCTTGCTCCCTACAGGAGCTAGTGAAGAAGGGTTGATGACTGCAAAAGCTTTTTGGAATTATCTCAATGATTGCCAACGCTTCCTAAAAGAGGAGCACTGGATGTAAGCTTTGTACGAAATTCATTGTTTTTAGAACTGAATTTAAGACCACAGCTGTTTCAGATTTCTCTTATAAGAATTTAATTGGTATGTAATAGCGTAGTTAATTAAATACAAATCAATAGTTTAAGGGAACTAATTGATGCTTAATATGAATGTGGAGAAAAACTTAGTTCTAATATAATTAACTCATATGAAATTAGCAATGAAAGAGCATTTATGTCTTTACAACAATGTAAAGTTTATAGTGCTTTAATAAACTTAGCATTAGCAAGCAATGAGATTCAAAAATTATGAAACAGGTATTATTGGGCTATTAAACATTTATTACTTGTCCTCGAGGCCCAGAGTCATGCACTAGTCAGAATTAATAAACCTTTACTATCCCTCTCTGCAGGACTCTTTCCTAGAGAGCTTGATCAGTAAACTGTGATCTTTGCGTGATTTACGGGCATCCTTATTGCCTAGGATGTGAGTGATTATGCTGAAAACAGGACCAGGCAGACCCAATGCAGAAAGCAGTTTGGTAGAATCTCGGCGCAAACTTCCCAAACATGACCCTGCAGCATTCTGCCACGTGGGGGGCCATCGCTGGGCAGAAGGGCTTGTGATGAGAGAGGCCATGGGTACTGACACCCAACCAAGGCAAACCCTAGGCAAGTCAGCAGCCCCCCAGGCCCTTTGAGATGACCACCCCAACCCGCACAACTCCTTCTTCCTCCTCAAGACACTTACAGCAATTATTGTTGTTGATGTAGAAATAACTCCAGCTCAGTCTCGTGACACTTTTTTAGTTGAACTGTGGCTTGTCTTCGACTTGACTTTTTCACAGGCTGTATCCTACCTACATCAGTGGTCCCCAGCGTTTTTGGCATGAAGGACCAGTTTCATGGAAGACAATTTTTCCATGGGTCAGGGTGCTGGAGAGGTTGGTTTCAGGATGATTCAAGTGGATTACATTTACTGTGCTCTTTATTTCTATTATTATTACATCAGCTCCACCTCAGATCATCAGGCATTAGATCCCAGAGGTTAGGGACCCCTGCCTTACATAACCAGCCAGATTGTAATCTCATTGGGAGGAAGCTTGTGTTATGTATTTTTGTCTTGAGCATCATGCCTCTCGATGAGTGTTTGTGGGTTAAGTTTTTTAAATATTGATTTAATTTGACTGTGTTGGGTCTTGGTTGCAGCACGCGGGATCTCTGACCTTTGTTACATCATGTGGGATCTTTTCTTGTGGGGCACAGACTCTCCAGTTATGGCACACGGTCTTGAGAGCATGTGGGCTTCAGTAGTTGTGGTGTACGGGCTTAGTCGCTCCATAGCCTGTGGGGTCTTCGTTCTTCGACCAGGGATCGAACCTGATCCCCTGCACTGCAAAGCAGATTCTTAACCACTGGACCACCAGGGAGTCCCTGTGGGTTGGGTTTTATAGCTGCCGCTTTGTGAGTGCGCGCTGGTGGTGGAGGGGTGCTGGTGCCATCATATCATCATCAACTGATGACCCACGTGGCTGCCTGTATCATCCCCCTGCTTTGTGTGTAAATTGTTACCACGTGAATTGGTCTATAGACCATAATATTCACTCTCCAAGGGCAGTGAAGTTGCTTTAAGATGTGTTTCTTCAGATCTGAACTCATGCTCATGTGATCATCCAGGACCTGCCTACTTGAGGATCTTTCAAACACAGGAAATCCATAATGCACCTTTGTCTCCCATAATCAGCTTCCTTTGTCAATCGCTCCTGACACACACCCCTCACTCCCTCCAATCTCCCCACTGAAGACCCTGTGGGGTCTTCCCGTTCCCCTGCTTGAGCCTCTCTGACCCTTAGCCTATTGTCTAGGCCGAGAAACATCTCCTGAGTTGCCACTTACTCTGTTTCCAGCACCTGTGGTCCCTGACCTCGCCTGCGACACCCCAGGCTGGTCTTCCCGCCTCGCCTCACCCCTCCAGCCCCCTGACCTGTTGCTGCCACACTAATCTTCAAAGATGCCACCTCACAGCTCATTAAATCACCCTGGACGGGGCATATCACTCCCTGAGTTGCCCCTTTGGCATCTGTTTTTAAAAAAAAAAAAAAAAAAAAAGGAGGAGGAGGGAAAGATTTGATCACCTCTAGACTGCAGTCTGATGTTGTTTCAATTTCACCCACTGCTGCTGCTACGAAGTCGCTTCATTCATGTCAGACTCTGTGTGACCCCATAGTCGGAAGCCCACCAGACTCCCCCGTCCCTGGGATTCTCCAGGCAAGAACACTGGAGTGGGTTGCCATTTCCTTCTCCAATGCATGAAAGTGAAAAGTGAAAGTGAAGCCGCTCAGTCGTGTCTGACTCCTAGCAACCCCATGGAGTGCAGCCTACCAGGCTCCTCAGTCCATGGGATTTTTCCAGGCAAGAGTACTGGAGTGGGGTGCCATTGCCTTCTCCGCAATTTCACCCTCATCGGTGCTTTATTCAAGGTCCTTTACACCAAGTGCTGTCTCATTGGATTTGCATGTCAACCAAGTGAGGACGGTCTTATGAGCAGTATCCACATTTTGTAAATGAGAAAACTAAAGCCCACAGAAGCCCTGAGGACTGTTCAGGGCTGAAGCAAGGCTCCGGCTGGCGCTGGTGGTTTTGCAGCCCACGCGGCCCCACTGCCCCCAGGTGCTCTGCGAGACTCCAGCCAGGTCCAGCTGACGTCTTTGCCATCTGCTCTCGGGCACCATCTGGGGAGCTATTTTTAGCCCCTGCTCTGCTCTCCCATGTCAAAGTGGTGGGGGTGTGGAGGCTGTGAATGTCCCCCTGAGAAGCCCAGGGTCTTTTCACCTGCTTTCTCGTCTCAGGCTGTCCTGGGAGAGCAGGAAGAGGGGGAACATATCCACCCATCGCCTCTTGCCAGGAGGGTTGCAGTGGTCACACAGCTGCTCTTCCCCGTCTGGGCTTGCCTTCTCCCAGTCATCATCTACATCCGTGCTAAAATGATAGAAGATGCAAGTCTGGCCTCTCTTGTGCTAAGCACTCTGTAGAAAAAAAATGCAGATTCCAAGGCAAGGCTCACCAGGTCCCCCAGAATCTTGTCCCTGGCTCTGTCTCCTGCCTTTCTCCACTCCCAAAATCTTCACTACAGCCACACCAAACTGCCTGCCCACCACACTCTATTTCTTGTTCAGTAGGCTCCTAGGGATATGCTCCATCTAATAGCTTCAGGTAATAAATGGATGCTAGTGCTGGGAAAGGGCAGGAGGGCAAGAGGATAAAGGGATGACAGAAGTTGAGATTGTTGGTTGGCATTACCCACTCAATGGACACACGTCTGAGCAAACTCCGGGAGATGGTGAAGGACAGGGAAGCCTGGCATGCTGCAGTCCATGGGGTTGCAAAGAGTTGGACACGACTTGGCAACTGAACAACAGCAAACATAAAGGGATAGTTCTCAGCAAGCGTCCCTGGACCATCGTGACTGGGCAGGGTGGGAACAGGTGGGCTTCCAAATGCCTCAGATAGCCTCAGGTGAGGGAGCAAGACCCGGCACCTGTCCACTGTCACCAGCTCTCTCTGTGATTACTTCACAGCCCTTCATTTCTGGCTGGGGCACCAAGCAAGCACTCTTTGGGCCAATGTCATCCACACACTGGCAGCAGGAATGTGCAAGGCATTCTGGGATGACGTCAAGACGCATAGCTAGTGGCTTTCCTGGGCGCTCAGTGGTAAAGGATCCACCTGCCAATGCAGGAAACATGCATTCAATCCCTGGTCCGGGAAGATGCCACGTGCCTCGGAGCAACTAAGCCCGTGCACCACAACTGTTGAACCCACGCCCTAGAGCTCAGGAGCTGCAGCTGCTGAAGCCTGTGCTCCCTAGAGCCCGTGCTCTGAAACAAGAGGGGCCGCCACAATGAGAAGCCCACCGACCACAGCTAGAGAGTAGCCCCTGCTCTCTGCAGCTGGAGAAAAGCCCGAGCGGCAGCGAAGACCCAGCACAGCCAGAAATAACTAAATAAATAAATGAAAATTTAGAAGACACACAGCCAGCCCTCCCTCCCCACCTTCCCTCTTTCCCATCATCTCTCGTGCCCACCACCCCTATTGTCCCATCTCAGCAGCCCCTCTGACTGCTCTCTAGTCAGCTGGTGCCTCTCAGGAGCCTTCTGAGTGGTCATGTGATGCTGCCCCCTTCGTCCCCCATGACTAAGGGACGGGGGTCAAAGAGTCTTGACCAACAGAAATAGGCCACAGAGAAGACCGGTTCCTCCCCTCTTCCTGTCTATATTAGCTTGCTAGGTCTGCTGTGACAAAGGGCCCCAAACTGGATGTCTTAAACATTAAAAAAGGTATTGCCTACCAGTTCTGGAGGGCTTCCCTCATAGCTCAGTCGGTAAAGAATCTGCATGCAATGCTGGAGACCTGGGTCCGATTCCTGGGTCGGGAAGATCCCCTGGAGAAAGAAAATGGCAATCCACTCCAGTATTCTTGCCTGGAAAATCCCATGGACAGAGGAGCCTGACAGGTTACAGTCCATGGTTCGCAAGAGTCGGACACAACTTAGCAACTAAACCACCACCACCACCAGTTCTAGAGGCCAGAAGTCCACAAAAGACGCTGGCGGGGTTGGTTCCTTCCAAGGGCCTGAGGAATGGCTCTGTTTTAGGCCTCCCCTGTGGCTTATCAACAACTTTCTCCATGTTCATATGGCATTGTCCCCATGTGAGTGTCTGTCCCAAATTTCCCGTTTGTGAGGACACCAGTCATATGGGATTGCGTGCGTGTGTGCTCAGTCACTCAGCTCTGTCTGACTCTTGCAAACCCATGGACTGTAATTGGCCAGGCTCCTCTGTCCAAGGGAATTTTCAGACAAGAATACTGAAGTGAATTGCCATTTCCTTCCCCAGGGGATCTTCCCAACCCAGGGATCCAACCTGTGTCTCTTGATTGACAGTTGGCTCTTTACCACTGCTCTACCTGAGAAGCCCCATATTGGATTAGAGTCCCCCTAGTGATCATTTTAACTAGATTACCTTGGTCAAGTCTCTATCTCCAAATAAAGACCAGTCTGAGGTGCTGCGGGCTACCCTGATTGCTCAGCTGGTAAAGAAGCCGCGGGCAGTGTAGGAGACCCCGGTTCAATTCCTGGGTCTGGAAGATCCGCTGGAGCAGGGGAAGGCTACCCACTCTAATATTCTTGGGCTTCCCTGGTGACTCAGCTGGTAAAAAAATCTGCCTGCAATACAGGAGACCTGGGTTCAATCCCTGGGTTAGGAAGATCCCCTGGAGAAAGGAAAGACTACCCACTCCAGTATTCTGGCCTGTAGAATTCCATGAACTATATAGTCCATGGCATCCCAAGGAGTCAGACACGACTGAGTGACTTTCACTTTCACTGAGATACTGCAGTCAGGACTTCAGCATCAGGTTTAGGGGAACCCAGTTCACTCCATGATCCCATAGGACCGCTGATCTCTGCTGACACTTCTATGTCTGTCTTTTTGAAAATATTTATTTATTTTATTTATTTGGCTGCGTTGGCTCTTAGCTGCATCAAACAGGCTCGTCACTATGGAATGCATGAGCTTTCATTAAGGTGCGTGGACTCAGCAGTTGTATCATTCAGGTTTAGTGGCCCTGAGGTATGTGGGAACCTAGTCCCTAACCAGGGATCAAACCCATGTCCCTGCATTGGAAGGTGGATTCTTTACCACTGGACCACCAGAGAAGTCCCTCAGTGTCTGCCTTGATTCACAGCATCACCTAGCCCTGGGATCATAGCACGCACCCTAGGAATTAAGCCAGAAATCAGACCTGGATTCCAGCCTGAGCACTGGCCAGGCTAGACTGTTCTTTGGCCTTGAATTGTCATTTTACTTCTCTGAGCCAGTTTCTGAAACCAAAGTGGAGAAAATCACTTCTGTCTTGCCTGCCTCACGAAGCTACTGTGAACACCCAATAAGACAGTGTGACAGTATCGTGAAAAAATAAGTATCCCACAAATGTGAAGTAATATCTCCGCAATATCATGATTACTAGGAAGAATAAAGGAATCCTCGGGCTACAAAAGTCCCATCCTCACCCTCAGAAACTGAAAGAAAACCATTCCTTTTATGAAGCCATCTTTTTTTATACCTCCCAAGAGAAAACTGCACATTTCCCAGACTCCTGTTCCGATGAGTTATAGCATTCATTCACTCCAGGCCGTCCTCACCTGACCTAATCCACTGTGGCTCGGTCAAGCCCATCTGACTTCTCTCTGGCCTGGGTCAGGGAGAACTGGTCACTGCCCATTCTTTCTCAGTCATCTATTTCACTAAATCAGACTTTTCCTGATCACTCACCATGTGCCAGGCACTGTGCTTCGGACCACGGACCCTGAGCCTAAGAAGACACTATCCCCACCCTTCTGTGGCTCACAGGCTAAAGGCTGGGAGTTCCTGGGCTGCAACCTGGCCTTCTCCCTAAGAAATATACCCCTTCTCAGGCAGTGCTTCCTTATGTAGGGTGTGCGTCTAAGTCGCTTTCATCATGTCCAACTCATTGCAACCCCTTGGACTGTAGCCCGCCAGACTTCTCTGTCCATGGGATTCTCCAGGCAAGAATACCAGAGCGGGTTGCCATGCCCTCCTCCAGGGGCTCTTCCTGACCCAGGGATTGAACCCAGGTCTCCTGTGGCTCCGGCATTGCAGGCAGATTCTTTACTGCTGAGGCACTGGGGAAGCCCCTCCTTGTGTAGCTGCTGCTGCTGCTAAGTCGCTTCAGTCGTGTCCTACTCTGTGCGACCCCATAGACAGAAGCCCACCAGGCTCCCCCGTCCCTGGGATTCTCCAGGCAAGAACACTGGAGTGGGTTGCCATGTCCTTCTCCAATGCATGAAAGTGAAAAGTGAAAGTGAAGTCACTCAGTCGTGTCCGACTCTTAGCGACCCCATGGACTGCAGCCCACCAGGCTCCCCTGTCCATGGGATTTTCCAGGCAAGAGTATTGGAGTGGGGTGCCACTGCCTTCTCACAGTGTCTCCTAACTCTTTGTTCTCCTGAGACAACACCCTCTGCACCTTCATAGGCAAGTGACCTTGGCCTTCTTTACACTGAACTGTCCTTCAAGCCAGGATGACTCCATTCACATCAGTCTTTTTCCGTGGGCCCATTCAGGGCATCTGGTGGTTCTGCTACTAATTAGTGCTTAGCCAAAGGCTGCAGCCCCAAAGTCTACATGGAGAAGACCTCAGCATCTTGCTGTTTTAAAATGCACATCTGGAGGACTTCCCTGGTGATCCAATCCTTAAGACTTCACCTTCCAATGCAGGGAATGCGGGTTCGATCGCTGGTTGGGGGTCTAAGGTCCCATATACCTTGAGGCCAAGAAACCAAAACATAAAACAGAAGCAATATCGTAACAAATTCAACAAGGCCTTTAAAAATGGTCCACACCAAAAACAAACAAAAAAGTCTTAAAAATAAATAAATAAAAACGGGCATCTGGGATCTGACTCCACCATCAGTCCCACACCACCTGACAAAGAAGGTGGCCGTCTGGTGGCTGACCCAGCTCACAGTGTCAACCATACCTCTTCTTTCACATTTCATCATCTCTCCACTAATAGTCTGGTTGATCTGGCTTGTTGGAATCGTAAGCTGTTGATTGCTGTGCCCTGCATGTTTCTCTCTGGTCACTATCTTTGACCACACCTGTGTTTCCAGATTCTCCTGGAATCACACCTGGGCCCTGACCTGCTTCTTCATGTAGCTCCAATGACCTCTAATTTACCTCTGCAAATCTCTCCCAAGAACATCCCCAATTTTCATATATGGATAGCCAGCTCATTCTCACGTATTTAATTCCCCAACCTGCTCATTCTTGCAAAGATCCCAGTGGCTTCTCCCCACTTTTCAGTAAAGACTTAGAGAGTTCTCTCTCTCACTTAATAAATTTCTGCAGTGTGCTTATTAGTGCCTTGTGATATAGATGCCTAAATAATTAAGACTAACCCACACGTGTCAAATTAAATGAGCCAAATACATTGAGAAATTGCTTCGGCCTCCATTTCTTTTATTAATCAGGTTTTTTTTTTAATATAAAAAAAGAAAGTCTTTTCCTGCTCATTTGCAAAAATCAAACATGGTCCATGAAAGTCTTACTTATAATAACCGTGTGTATATACAGCCTCTTTCATTGGGCAATACCCCTGGTGGCATATTACGTGATATAGGACAGGGTGGGTTGGGGTGGCAGAGATGGTCAACTCAAAGTCAGCAGGTGATCCACAGTCTCTAAATCTGTAGGAGGACCATGCCCCTCCATTTCCCTGAGAGGTGAGGGGATGGTCCAGGAAGCCCTGCAGGAACACTAGCCAAAATTCACCCAGAATCTTCTGCCCACACTCTTCTGCCAGAATCTTCTGCCCACACTCTTCTGCCAGAGTTTGTTCCTGGGCTCAATGCAAGAACCCAATCCCAAGCTCCCTTTCTCATTAGGAGCCGCTGCTGATGTACTTCAGATGAGCATAGGAAGTCAGTGGAAAACATAATAGGAATCATCAGCAATTGTATCATTCTCATGATGAACAATACGCGTGCAATTATAATGGGCTGGTTAACTCTGCCTGTCGTCAGCAAGTTGACGTTTCAATAGGGTCCTGGGCTAGAGACTGTTGTTTGCTGGGGCTCAGAGCCACCTCACAGCTAGAGCTTCCGCAGCCCCTCCTCCTGGCAGGCTGCATTTCTGCCTCTTGAAGGTGGTTGTTAGAAAGGATCCACAAATATAGTAAGTAAACATCAAAGGGGCTTTGATCCACATGGCTTTCGACAGAGCAGGAGCCCCTGAAGAAAGGGCTGAGGCCTTGGATGAGGGAACTTAACATCGTCAATTTGGGCGCATGAGATGTAAGGCTGTTTGAAGTGAGGGCATTTTGGCTGTGCCTTCAGACGAGCGAGCGTGGAGAGAAAGGAAGAGAAGTGAGTGCCTTTGGAAAAGGCACGCTCAGATCTGCTTCTCTGCTCTTTACTGATAGTCAATAAACCCCTTTAAAGAATCAAGAGATCAAAGCCCATGACCTCCCTGGGCCATGGCATTCCTCCACCACCCACCATGCTTTGTTTTCCTCTGGGGCGGGAGCCCCTGAGCTTGACTTATCTGTGTCTCTCCGGCCCTTTCATCCTGCTGCTCCAAGAGGCTGGGCCTGGACCGCAAGAGGTGGGGGGAGGGCTGGAGGAGAAGGAGCCCAGCCTCTGTACACTCTGGCAGCCTAGATGCCAACCAGCCAGGGCTCAGAGTATCACCAAGCGTCGGGGAAGAAGATGCTGTGACATAACCCTCCGTGGCACCCTCCTTCTCTAAGAAACTGACAGAGGGAGTAGCCAGGCACCTGGGAAGCTGACAAAGCCTGGGAGGAGTTGCAGTCCCATCCCGGCCTCTGGAAATCATACCCCTTATCCATTTTCCCAGTTCATGGTGGCTGCCACATCTGTATGACTTCAAAGCAAAGAGGTGTGGGTGGGGAGGCTACAATAATCATGGGAAGTCACTTAACAGTTTTGAACTTCAGTTTTCTCATCTGCATAGTGTGAATAGTAATAACCGATCTGCCTCCCTCATGCAGTGGCTGTGGGGAATCCAAAGAGAATCCTGTTTCAGAACCCACAAGTGCTGATGACAAAAAGGACAGATGTGTGTGTGCGCGCTCAGTCACTCGGTCATGTCTGACTCTTTGCAGCCCCATGGAATGTAGCCCGCCAGGCTCCTCTGTCCATGGGATTCTCTAGGCAAGAATACCAGAGTGGGCTGCCATTTCCTACTTCAGGGGATCTTCTGGATCCAAGGATCGAACCCATGTCTCTTGAGTCTCCTGAAGAGGCAGGCAGATTCTTTACCACTGCACCACCTTTAGGGCAAAGGATAGATACCAGAGAGGAAATCTTGCCTGGTTAACCAAGGTACTCCAGTCCAGGGCTTATATACAATGGACACTGATTTTCAGAATATCGTCATGCGGGAAAATTGGTCTCTTGCATTGGCTACCTGCAATCATTGTTCTAACTTGTTGTTTTATTGGGTCAAAGTCTTGTGGGACCCGAGTCTATGTTTTATGTTCCTTAACCATCCCCACCCCTGTGCTCCACACTGAGTCTACGCTCATAAGTGTCTGATGACAATGCCTGAATGTAAGGATGAACAGGGATCCTCAGCCCCAGACATTCACTCTCTCCCAAAAGTCGACTCTTTTTACCTACACCTTGACTCCTGTATACTATGTGTAGTAAGTCACTTCCGTCATATCCACTACTTTGTGATCCCCTGAACTGTAGCCCACCAGGCTCCTCTGTCCATGGGATTCTCCAGGCAAGAATACTGGAGTGGGTTGCCATGCCCTCCTCCAGCGGATCTTCCCGACCCAGGGACTGAACCTGCCTCTCTTATGTCTCCCACTTTGGCAGGTGGCACTAGCAGCACCTGGGAAGCCCCTTGGCCCTTGTGTCTTCCCCTAAATTCTCCACTGCGTCTGGTTGTGCTGTTCCGTCCTGGGCACCACTGGCTGGACTCTGCCTCTTCTCTGGCTTCACCACAGTCCCGATGTAATCTGGGCATACCCTTTCAAGCCTGGGGAGTCATTAACCTAGAGAGTAAAGGTTATGACTGTGGGCTCTGCCTCTTGTTCAGAGTCAGGCTGCCTCTGTTCAAACTCTTGGTTCTGCCACCTACCAGCTCTTTCATCTAAGACCACCTACCTAATATGCTCATAAATGAGGATATAATATAAAAACGGGGATAACAGTGGTAAATCATAAAGTATATCATAGTGGTACCTCATAGAGTTGTTGCAAAGATCAAATAAGCAAATTATTGGCCTTAAGTTATGCCTGGACTGTATAAAATAGATAACTAATGAGAACCAACTGTTTAGCACAGAGAATTCTGCTCAGTGTTCTGTGGTGACCTAAATGGGAAGGAAATCTGAAAAAAAGAAAAAGAGAGAGAGAGAGAGAGGATATATGTATACATATAGCTGATTTCGGAGAAGGCAATGCACCCCACTCCAGTACTCTTGCCTGGAAAATCCCATGGACGGAGGAGCCTGGTGGGCTGCAGTCCATGGGGTCGCTGAGAGTTGGACACGACTGAGCGACTTCACTTTCACTTTTCACTTTCATGCATTGGAGAAGGAGATGGCAACCCACTCCAGTGTTCTTGCCTGGAGAATCCCAGGGACGGTGGAGCTTGGTGGGCTGCCGTCTGTGGGGTCGCACAGAGTAGGACACGACTGAAGCAACTTAGCAGCAGCAGCAGCATAGCTGATTTACTTTGCTATACAGCAGATCTAACAGGACATGGTAAAGTAACTATACACTGATAAATAAATAAATACAAATCACATTCGCGACATCTTAAAGTTATGAAAAACCTGATGAAAGTTTTGAAAAAAGTCATGCCTGGACCAAGTGCTTTCTAAATGTTTGTTGAATAAGTAACCCTTTTATAAGAGCAACAAGCTTCATGTCTCTTGCAAAAGGACCTTCACTGACCCCTGAACTGTTCCAAGCTCACCCACTTCTGCTTTTCTTCCAGAGCTGGGCCTCCAGAAAAGAGGATGTTGTCTGGTGCTGGGCTACATGGCCAAGGACAAGTTCCGAAGAATGAATGAAGGTCAGTGGGAACCTGCCTTCTCAGGGGTGATGGGGAGGGAGGGAGCTCTGCCTACAGCTGTGGCAGCAGGAAAAAGACCCTGAGGCTTTTCAGAAAGGACAGCAGACCCATGAGGCTGACTTCCATGAAGCCATTCAGATAGCAACGTAGGGAAGAAACTGTGTGCTAATTTATGAGCATTTTTTCCTACACTCTCTTCCTTCCTCCCTTTAGGTCCCCTCCTTCTCTTCCTGTCTCTTCCCTTCCCTCTGTCCCTCACCTACCCACCTGGCCCAACTAAATCTGTTTCTATTATCTTTTCTAATCCAGACCTGATGGCCTTTCTCCTTAACATTCATATTTCTTGAATGCTAATTGAATTAACGGCACCTCACAGGGCACTTGGGAGGATACTAAAGAAGAATAAGGCAGAGCTCTTTATTCTCAAAGGACTTCCACTCAAAAACCTGCTCTCTTTTCCAACTCCTTCAGCCCTACCTCTCCCTCTTACTCATAGGCCATTCTGTCTTCTTCTAGCACTGGGTCTTTCTTCGGACGCTTGACTGGGCCACAGAAGGCAGGAGGTGGTGGAGTGGAGAAGGTATTGGCATTGATGTGGAGGCTGGGCTGTGAGAGGAGTGCTGTCACTTCTGGGCCCACTGTAATAAAGAGCCAATCCCCTCATCCCCAGCCATCTGTCTCTATGCAGCTAATAACCCTCTCCATCAGATGCCACAGATTGTTTGTCAGGATTCAAAAGTAGATAAACAATGGCTGGGGATGCCATTTATTCATTAAAGTCAGACAAATGAAGCCCTGGCTTCTCACCAGCCCAGATTGCCGTGAGCCGGGCCCCTCCCTTCCCAAGGCCCAGTGCCCCCTGTAGCCTCATTCCCATTCCAGGCATAGAAAAGACAGTGCACCTGTACCATCTCTAGCCCCAAACTTAGACCACAGCATAGCTCCAGCGCCCTCTTGCCAAGCTCCTCAGCTGGCTCTCCTCCAAGCCTCTAGACCATGACACCACACTCCCACATGCTTCCCAGACCTAATGCCTCACCAGCTAGAGCTTTGTTGCCAGGACCCATCATGGTGACAGTTTGACAACAGTTAGGTCAGTGCAATTAAGCACAAAGAGTATCACTTCCCTGGTTTCACTGCCTGCCTGTATAAGAAGGCAAGAGCATCAAGAAGCTACTTCTTGTTTGTAGGAGCCCCATGGCTGAGCACAGCCAGGACTGAGGCTGCATTTTCTGCATCCTGCCAGTCAGTCTTCCTTCCTGACTTTTCTCTCAGCCCAGCCCTCCCTTCCCACCACCACCTTCTTGAGAGTGCAAGGCAGTAACTTCTCATTTGTGGGAACTGACAGCATGGCTCTGTCCATGGTGCTGAATAGACACATTCGCTTGCTGGCAATGCTCATTAGAGAAGCTGAAATGAGGCTCCCAGGGAATGGGGGAACCAAAAAAAGTCACGAGCTGGGATGGATTTGAAAGCTCAGGTTCCAAGTGTCTGACCCCAGTAGAAGGATACTGACTCCAGATCTTGGGGCCTGTAAAGAATCATATCACAAAGGATGATGAACATGATTCGACTCCTCCCACTTTTCATAAGTGGCTCAGGCTGCTATAACAAAATACCACAGACAGAGCGGCTTAAACACAGAAATTTATACTCTCACAGTTCTACAGACAGGAAATCCAAGATCAAAGTGCCAGCATGGTCAGGTTCTGGTGAGAGCTCTCTTTGTGGTGTGCAAACAGCAGCCTTCTCACTGAGTCATCCCATGGCAGAGAGAGAGAAAATGCCCTGGTGCCTCTTCTTATGTGTGTGTGTACATGTTAAGCCTCTTCAGTGGTGTCTGACTCTGTGGGACCCCTTGGACTGTAGCCAGCCAGGCTCCTCTGTCCATGGGATTCTCCAGGCAAAAATACTGGACTGGGTTGCCATGCCCTTCTCCAGGGGATTTTCCCAACCCAGATATCAAGCCCACATGTATAGTCTCCTGCATTGGTAGGTGGGTCTTTTACCACTAGTGCCACCTCGGAAGCCTGTCTTCTTAAAAAGAAGTTTAAATACATTTGCCATAAAGAAAGATACAATGGTAATACCCTGAACCAGAGCTTAGGAAAATGGTAAGAAAAACAAATGCACCCTTAATAGCTCCTCAAACATTGTTCAAGTAAAGACAAGGGGAAGAAAGTTAGGGGACTAGAAGAGGACTTGGGAGCAAGACTAAGATCTGATTACTTCTAAGAATGGTTAGCCTTACTTTGTCCAACAACTAAGCTAAGACAGCATTTTTTAAATTAATGTGTTTATTTTAATAGGAGGATAATTACTGTACAATATTGTGGTGGTTTTTGCCATACATCGACCTGAATCAGCCATGGATGTACATGTGTCTCACCATCCTGAACCCCCTCCCCACCCCATCCCTCTGGGTTGTCCCAGAGCACCAGCTTTGAATGCCCTGCTTCATGCATCAACCTTGCACTGGTCATAAGATGGCATTTTAACAGGTCTTTATGTCTTTAGTTTGGCTGGGTCGGGTCTTGGCTTCGGCACACAGTACCTTTGTTGACACATGTGGGATCTCTTGTTGTGGCCAGTGGGCTTCTCTAGTGTCCATGTGGGATCTTAGTTCCCCAAACAGGTATGGAATCCATGTCCCCTGCATTGGAAGATGGATTCTTAGCCACTAGACCACCAGGGAAATCCTTTTTGTTGTTCAGTCACTTGCTTGTGTCTGATTCTACGTGACCCCCATGGACTGCAGCACTCCAGACTCCTCAGTCTTTCACTATCTCCCAGATGGCATTTTAAATAGGTTTTTCTTGTTAAAAAAAGCAAGATGCCAAAACAATGCCCCTGCTCTTTGAGCCTCTTTTCAAGCACACACAAGCCACAAAAATGGGTTATTCCTTTCAACAGATTGTGATCCACTTGGCTGGGAATGAGCGATTCTAGGTGCTTTAGCCCAGTTTATACCTTCCCCCTAGTAAAGATGAACCGAGAATCAAGCAGGAGGCAACAGAGGCATCAGCAATGGCCGGGAAGTAGCAGAGCAGCTTGCCCCCGACCTCTGCCTCCCTCACTGCCTGTGCTTCTCGGCTCTCCCAAATGCCCCAGTGCACATTCATGCCCACACACAGTAGCTGCTGCTTCTAGGTAAACAAGGAGATGAGGGGGTGGCAAACAAGTTAAACCACCCTGTATGAGGAGTTACAAACCTCAGCTAACAAAGAGGAGACAGGATAGGAGGTGGGTGAATCGGTGGGGCCGAAGGGGAGATGCTGGAGGTCGGTGGGCTTTGGCCCTGGTGAGGTGAGAGGCATGAGGAGGGGGAAGAGGGAGGGGCCTGCAAAGGAGGCGGATGTCTCTCTGCTCCCACTCCAGCCAGTCTAGCTACCCCAAGTGCCATATTACGTTTTTTTTTTTTCCTCTTTCAGAAGCTCACATGCTCAAACCCCAACACGTCTGCACATCACAAAGAAACATCAGCAAGCATGGGGAGCTGTTTTATGGTTTATAATTATCTTGTACCAATAGTCAAAATGATTATAACTTCCACATATTAATAATTGAACTGGAATAGCAGCTATGACATAGATCAAGAAGCAGACATCTCTGTCCACACTGCCCTACACACCTTGCTATAAATTGAACACTTGGTACAATAGTTTTTAAAAATTATAATTTTTTTCTCCCAGATGTTGAAATTAGTGAGATACTGGAACAATTAGCTGCTTCTTCTATTAAAGATAAGATGGTGATCATTATATTTGCCATTTAGAATAAACATGCAAGACCCACTTGTGCTGTATTGAGGCATATTTGTTCTGTTTAACAGTATCTAATAGAGTGTCTGTCACCCAGGAAGAAGTGGTCCCCTATTGCATTTGTTTCCTTGTTAATTTGTGTATCTTTTTATTTTCTTTTCCCTCCACTCTCTCCTCCTTGCTACATTCCCCCCCAAAAAATAACAGCTTGAGAAGGAGCAAGAGAAAAATAATGAATGAACAGGAGCTTTATAGATCTGGGGTTTATCATAAGCTAGAGTAATCGCAATTGGTGCCGTTAAACTACACAAAGCAATAACAAAGAAAACACTATTCAAAGATCGTTTAAGGAGGCATGTGATAGTTAATGAGAGGTCTGCTCTATTTGGGAGCACGTAATAGCTTCTCGGGTAGAATCTGCAGCATTTGCAGGAATGGAAATGGTCGGTAAAATGTGTGTGTGTGTGTGTGTGTGTGTGTGTGTGTGTTCTTTCCTGTTTGTGCTCAACATATCTGAGGCATCAAGTGGAAATATGGACAAAAATCAATGAAAGGCCGACAAGAAAGGAGCAAATAAAGACAGACTAGGCATGAGCCTGTCACATTTGTTTGACATAATTGTCTTCATGTGATTAAGTACATGGTGCTTTAAGTAGGAACTGCTGGAAGGAGATCATTTATTTATTCATCAAACAGTCAATGAACACGCACCGTAAAAATAATACCAATTTTTCATAATAAGTGCCAGACACTGTTCTAAGCTCTGGAGCTTCAAAAGTAAAGAAGATGAGATTTCCCTGGCGGTCCAGTGGTTAAAACTCTGTGCTTCTACCGCAGGGGGCATGGCTTCGATCCCTGGTCTGAGAACTAAGATCCCACATGCCGGGCAGTGTGGCCAAGGGGGAAAAAAGTAAATAACATATAGTCGCTGCCCTCTCGAGCTCTGGATAAAAAACACACAGTCACATCTCAGGGTTCCTGTCATCTCCAAAGAGACCCTGCCAGACCACCTTACATAAGTGAGATTCCCCCCTTCCCCCACCACTGACCTCCATTGTGAAAACCAGCCTATTTACTTGGTTGTACTTACCCTAATTGATGATTATTTATTACATTGTCCCACCTAAGAGTTAGCTTCAGAAAGGCAAGGATCCTGCTTTCCTTGCCAGTCTCTGGACCTTAGCCCAGTGTCTCACACATAGAGACTAACCATTTTGAATTAAGTAATTAGTTTGTGGGCTTCCCAGGTGGCTCAGTGGTAAAGAATCCACCTGCCAATGCAGGAGACATGAGTTTGATCCTTGGGTCAGGAAGATCCCATTTAGAAACGAATGGCAACCTATTCCAGTATTCCTGTCTGGGAGATGGCATGGACAGAGGAGCCTGGCAGGCTACAGTCCATGGAATCACAAAGAGTCAGACACGACTGAGCAACTCAACAACAAAAGCAATTAGTGCCATGAGTGACAGTGGAGGAATCCAGAAAGCTGCCCACAGGTGTAAGGGGAATCTGGAGAAGGAGCTCAGTAGACAGCACACTCTGACACAGAGCACCAGTCTTCACTCCCCAGCAATTCCCTGTGACTTACCTCTCTGCCTCTCCTCCAAGGCCAGCACTACTGTCTCTCTTGGGAGGCCAGGATCCACGCAGATCAGCGGAGAAAGGGCTAGGAGGTGAGGCTGCCAGGGATGTGTCTGTCCTGTAGCCAGCTGCCATCCTTCCTCACCCCTCCTACTGATGGACCATCTTCTCATCTAGGGCATCGCTAGGCAGGTATTTCCCATCAGAGCTGCAGGGGAATTGCTCTCATGTCACTCACACTCACACACACACACACACACACACACACACACACACACCATTCCCTTTCTTCTTCCCATCCTTCCCCCATGACCCACTTCTCCTGGAGAGCCCAGAACCACTCTCCAGCTCCATGCACATTGCTCGCCCAGGGTGGACCCTATCCACGGGCAGAATAGGAAGCTGTCCCATTGTGTCAGATGAGGAGCTCTGCCTGCCTCTCAGAAAGCCCAGTCTTCCTCTGTGTTAGAATCTTGAACCACCCCCGGAACTACAGTGCAGCCCACTCACCCAGGGAGGCCCAGGGTTGGTAGGAAGTTGCTGGAAGAGGCAGGACCACAACCCAGGCCTGCTGATGTCCAGTCCAGTGCTCTTACAATGCAGAAAGAGGGGGCTGAGGCCACAGTCAAAGGAGACACCCCTAAGGCTTTGTCTTGAAAATACAGAGAAGGTGGAAGGGGCAGGAGAACGTGGGGCAGAACACAGGAGACCGTCAGCCTGATGTGGGAGAAAGTCAGGAAAGGCGGAGAGGGGCACACAGGCCAGGGAAGACCCTTTCTTTCTACAGAACCAGAAAAGGCTACCGGGCCATAGACTAGCAGTGGGAAATGAGGGGGAAGGGAGGGGGAAGGAGGAAAAGGATGTTTGAGGCAGTGGAGCTCTGGCCTCCCTGCCCGGGTGTCCCTTTGAGGCCGAGGTGGACCTGCCCGTGAGGCTCCCATCTGCCCAGGCTGCGTATGTGGTAGGGGGCAGAGCCGGACCTTCAGAAGCACAGGCACCCTCTGCTTCTCACTCAGTTATGGGAAGCAGGTATGCCTCCCAGCTGCTTTCATCCTCCCGGCGGTGGTGGTTTAGTCACTAAGTCGTGTCTGACTCCTGTGGCCTCATAGACTGTAGCCCTCCAGGCTCCTCTGTCCGTGGGGATTCTCTAGGCAAGAATACAGGAGCGGGTTGCCATGCCTTCCTCCCAGGGATCTTCCCCACCCAAGGATCGATCTCACGTCTCATATCTTCTACACTGACAGGCAGGTTCTTTATTTCTAGTGCCAGGGCCCGCAGTCACTTTCCTGAGACAGTCTCTTCACTGCCTGCCAGAGCCCCCGGGGTGCTGGCTAATACTGTCATTTTGTTAGCTGGGGCTTTGGGGGTGCATTTTTTCTTATTTCATTTTTCTTACTGATGTGTTTTCTTCTACTGGGCTGCAAAGCCGATTATTTGTATAACGTCCCTGTTTATTATTTATGGTGAAACTCAGATTTCCAGGGTGCTTTATGATTGTTATTTAATTTGCTCGGTGCCTTGGAACATGGGTCGTCCATTTTCATTCTCCTGCCTCGATCTGATGGTGGATTTCGGAGCTTTTTCCCAAGCCTGTTCCTCCAGCCACCATTTCTACCAGGAGACCTGCTTGGCTAAAGCAAGCTGGGGGCCACCTTGAACATAGACCCTGCCAAGCTCCTCGGACTTCTTTTCGCTCGCTTCTCTCTCCAGTTCTCACTGAGACCTAGAAATGTTGCCTCCTGAATATCTCTTGAACCCATCCACCTCTGTCCATCTGACGGCCACTACCCTCACCCATCACCACCCTCCCCGACCTGGGCTGCATGTTCGCTCTCCTAACTGGTTTCTTGGGTCCATAAAGCCCAGCCCCTTCCCTCCCAGTTCTTTTTTCACACTTCAGCCAGAGCAGTATTTCAAAATGCAAATCTGAAAATGGCGCATTGCTCTTGAAATCATTCCAGTGGCTTTCTATCACCATTAGGAAAAATACCCAAATCCTCAGCATGTTTTATAAGACCCTATAGGATCTGGTTCCTACTGACCTTTTTGGCTCCATCTTGCCCCTGTAACACTCTGTAAAACTCCAGTCACATCAGCCTTCTTTCTGCTCCTCCAACAGGGCATGCTCCCATCTGCCAGAGAGCCTTTGTCTGTTCCGGTCCCTCCTCTTGGGATACAGACCACACATGCCCGCACCCCATCCCCAGACCCTTCCCATAGAGGCTCCTGCTCATCTTTCAGATCTCAGCTGAAATATTGCTTCTGCAGTGAAGCCTCCTCAGACCCACCCCTCCCTAGTCTAGACCAACATCCTCTGTTTCATGCTCTTATATTCCTTTCCTTCCAAGGGCTTAGCTAAGTCTGTACCCAGAAGTTCATTTAGCAGTTATTTAGCTCAGACCTATTTCCCCTCTCAGTCTTTAAGTTCTGCTAGGCAATGGCACCCCACTCCACTACTCTTGCCTGGAAAATCCCATGGATGGAGGAGCCTGGTAGGCTGCAGTCCATGGGGTCGCTAAGAGTCGGACACGGCTGAGCGACTTCACTTTCACTTTTCACTTTCATGCATTGGAGAAGGAAATGGCAACCCACTCCAGTGTTCTTGCCTGGAGAATCCCAGGGACGGGGGAGCCTGGTGGGCTGCTGTCTATGGGGTCACACAGAGTCGGACACAACTGGTGACTTAGCAGCAGCAGCAGCAGGTCTCCATTACCTCCCTGGAGCCTGGCATCATGTTCGCACACAGTAGACATTGAAAGAAGAGTGAGCACAATGATCTTCTCTGCCCCTGGGCAGTGGCTCCCAAGCTGCTGGAACCAGGCAGCTAGACAATCACAGACTCCTAGAAGAAACATCAGAAATCACCTGGAGAAGGGGAAGCTGAGACCCAGGAGAGTGATAGCCTTGCCCAGAGCACAGCAAAGGATTGAACCCAGACTTCTGAGCCACTTCCAGCCACTCCCCCATCTCACTGTGCTGAGTCCTTGAAGTGTGGGCGTGACTGATTGAGTGGGTCCAACAGGGAGGTCTGCCTGCTGAAAATGGGTTTGGGGCAGTGTTTTGAAAGAGACAAGAAGCAAGAACCTCTGGAGAAAAGGAAAGGAAGTAGGTCCTTTGATACAGACATGAAATGCACCCGTGTGAGCCCAGTACTGTGTTGGGCACAGGAGCTCCAGGGGCTGGACACAGCTTCTGACTTCAGGAACTATGTCCTCCACTGGGGGAGCTTAGACATATTTCATGTCAAGGTGATTTTGTGGTTGTTTTGTTTTGTTTTTTCTTTTCAGCCTTGTGGTTAGTATGCTTAAGGGTTAAGCACTGTGGCTTGGGAGACACTGAAATTTAGGCATAGTCAGAGCAGGTTTAGAACCATACCATCAAAGAATCTTGAAGCCAGAAGGGACCCAAGGTTATCTAGTCCACACTCTCTCCTGATGGCTCAATATCCCCACCAAGTACCAATGTATGTAAATACTTGTGAATACTGTGCTGCTGTGCGCTCATCTGCTCACCAACTGACTGTGCGCAACACTGTGCCTGGCCCTCGGCACGTAAAGACATAGTCCCTGCCCCAAAGGACATCACAGCAATCACAACACGGTGTCACACTGGCTGCGGCCAGGTGTGTACAGAGCCTTGGGGACAGAGAAGAGGGATCCAGTCCAACTGCAGGCCAAGTGAGCATGGCCAAGACAGCCTCCTGAGGACAGTGATTATCTGAGCTGAGCCCTGGAAGCAAACTTTATTATCAGAGGCCATTGCAATCTACACTTGAATCCCCCCAAAGACAGGAAACTCACTACCTACCAAGGCCACAGGTAGCCCCTCAGCTAGGCTCTTATAAAGGAGTTTCAAATAGAAAACACCCCTTCCACCCCAAGAGTCCACAGTTTTGTCATTCTGACTGCACTGAGGACAATTAGCCGGGTGACAGTTAGCAGCCACTGGCCAAAATCCCAGGGTCTCACACTGGGTCAACTCTGGCCAGGCAAGCTCCCCTTTCCTCAGTCTGCCTCCCCTTCCCCATCCAGCCAGCCTCAGCCAAGCCTCAAAGCTTTCATCACTGAATGCCAAGACCCCCGCCTCTACTTCCCTCCCCAGGGTGGGAGAGTCTGAATAAATGAGAGTGCTTAATGGCCTGCGGTGCCATAAAGTTTTAGAGCTGTGTATCAGAATGAGCAGGTTCAGGCTGAGATGAATTATCCAGACCTTTTATCAAAAGAGAGTCAATAAAAACCTGAAGGCGCTCACCCCATCTCCTCGGAGTGCCCGTGTCACACGGCCGGGCCTGCGTTCTGGAAATAGTCATCGCTGGGTGCGTTTCCCACCCCCTCCCCAATCCATGTGCTTTCTTCCCTATGCCTTCCCTCCTCCAGTGTATTTGTTTCTATGGTAACTGTGTTGTTACTGGTATGGGAGGAGTTTAATGACATTCAGAAGTACCAAATCAAGTCCATTTATATAATGGTTTGAAATACACATAATGGCCTGTGGAATATAGGACACGGTGACAGCTTCAGTAACTGCGTACAGACTGTGGGATAAATAGAGCGAGGTGGTACTCCCCCCAACCTCCGAGTCAAACGCACCAGGAATAACCACTATTCTTAGTACAAGAGAGGTACTTCTCAACCATTACTTGGGAAAGGGTCTCAATACACGACACAAAGCCGTTCCCTCGTTGAGGAAGGGTGCTGGCTGGACCATGGGTCCTCTGCGCCGGCCAGGGTTTGACCAGGGAGTCGGGTAGGGCAGGTACAGAGAGGATGGGACCTTCCAGAAGTATGGAAAGAACAGCTCTCCTGCCCTGGGTCCTCGGGCGCCACCGCCCACCCCCCGCCCCCTGCTCGCCAGCCAGCCCGAGGTAGAATATGCACTTCAAGAGCTGGCGCTTACGACTCCTGTGCATCTGAGTCAGAGATTTACCTTTCAGGCACCCACTGTGTGCCTGGTGATGGTGGAGGGGTGGGGTGGGGGGGACGTGGCAATGCAACACCCATGGAGGATGCCCTTGTGTTAGCTCAGGTTCCCCCAGAGGCAGATGCTAAGCACAGACTCATCCAAGAGGTGCAGGAAGCGCCAGATGGTAGGGATTTGACATGAGAAAGGGAAGGTGTCCCACGCTGGGGGTACTATCGGGCCCTAAATAGGGGCGGGCAGTGGAAGCCTCATCCCAGTGGGAGGCTCTGGGAAGTGTTGCAGAAGTCACGCCTCACGGTCAGGCCACCCAAAGTTCGGGGTGTCTATACAGTAGTCTGGTCAGTAACTGGTTGAGGGCGCTCAGGTTGGGGTGTTCGATCCGCCGCACTTGTGTCAAGTGGCCTTTGTGGATGGAAAGAAAGACCTCAGGAGAAGGGTGGTGGGTGCTGGTGGTTGGGAGCTGGCCTGAGGGAGACAGGCAGGGCATTGGTAGAGATGACTGCAGCCCCCAGGGAGTTTTGTGTCCAGTGGGGAGACAGGCTTTTAGTGAACTAGCAGAAGGCAGGGTGATGGGAGAGCTAGAGGGGTGGGCAGGTGAGATGCTCTTGCAGCTTAGAGGTGGGAGAAGCCATTTGTTCTGGATACTGGGGGAACTTGGGGAGAGTGGGAGAGGTGAGAGGGAGCTAGTCTGCAAGTTCTGGTGCTCAGGAGGCGCCTAGGACACACACCATTTAGTTTTCATGCCATCACAGGGTAGGCAGTGTTTCCTCCATTGTGAAGATGAAGTTAGCGAGGCTCAGAGAGATTAAGTCATCCACCAAAAGCACGCAGCTAAGGTTCAAACCCTGTTTTTTTGATTTTTGTGTTGTTTTTTTTTTTTTACTTTTTATTTTATATTGGAGTAAAGAACCCTCCTGCCAATGTAGAAGACATAAGAGACACGGATTTGATCCCTGGGTCAAGAGGATCCTCTGGAGGACGACATGGCAACCTACTCTGGTATTCTTGCCTGGAGAATCCCATAGACAGAAGAGCCTGGCAGACTACAGACCATAGGGTCTCAAAGAGTCAGACAGGACTACGGTGACTTAACAGGCATAGCCAATTAGCAAACAGTGTTGTGATAGTTTCAGGTGGACAGCAAAGGAACTCAGCCACACATGTACATGTATCCATTCACCCCCAAACTCCCGTCCCATCCAGGCTGCCACATAACTTTGAGCAGAGTTCCCTGTGCTCTACAGTAGGACCTTGAGGTAAGGTAAGGTGAAGTCCTTCAGTCATGTCTGACTCTTTGCAACCCCATGGACTGTAGCCTACCAGGCTCTTCCATCCATGGGATTTTCCAGGCAAGAGTACTGGAGTGGGTTGCCATTTCCTTCTCCAGAGGATCTTCCCGACCCAGGGATCAAACCCAGGTCTTCCACATTGTAGGCAGATACTTTACCATCTGAGCCACCAGGGAAGTCTTGTAGGAACTTGGTTATCCAATTTAAATATAGCAGAGTGTACATGTCCATCCCCAAATCCCTAACTATCCCTTACCCCTGTCCTTCCCCCCAGCAACCATAAGTTCCAACCCTAGACTTCTTACTCCCACTCTGCCTGGGGGAGCTTTGTGTATTTGGGAGATAGTGGGGAGTGACTGCCTCCATCAGCATCAGGGGCAGACATGACCAAGAGCCTGCTATATATATATCCATGTGGATCTCTCTGCATGGCCACAGACTGCCCTCTCTCATATCTCCCCACATTGTGCTGTCCATGGACCCCCACTCAGTCAGTCAGGTAGCCCCTCTGATCCCACCCCAGATGTAAGCTGGACTGCCGATACCCACCTTGAGTGAATCATCTGGAACTCACAGTCCTAGGAGTGCAGGAAAGAGAAGAGGCAGACGGAAGGCCAGTGGGGGAAGCCTTCAGTTCCAGTGGGCCCTACAAGCCTTCTTTCTACCCCCGTCCTCACCTCCCTGCCCTGCCCTCCCAGCCCTGCTCCAAACCTCATTGCCTCAGAAAATACGGCCGAAGAGGGATCATACAGACACACTTCTCTGGAGCAGCATTTCTGTCGCACGTTAATAGGTGTTCTGTGAAATACAGGATGCATGGTCAAATAAGGTAGAGAGAAGCTGAATGAACCTTAACTAAACAAGTCTCTCCTACAAAAACTCCCAGAGCCATTAAGTGGCCAAAGGGTGTGGAGAATCCCCCAAAGGGGGGATATGGTTCTCAGAGTTCCCCAAACTTGCTGCTGCTGCTAAGTCGCTTCAGTCGTGTCCGACTCTGTGCGACCCCATGGACGGCAGCCCACCAGGCTCCTTAGTCCCTGGGATTCTCCAGGCAAGAATACTGGAGTGGGTTGCCATTTCCTTCTCCAATGCATGAAAGTGAAAACTGAAAGTGAAGTCGCTCAGTCGAGTCTGACTCTTCGCAACCCCATGGACTTCAGCCTACCAGGCTCCTCCGTCCATGAGATTTTCCAGGCAAGAGTACTGGGGTGGGGTGCCATTGCCTTCCCCGAACTTACTTGACCACAAAATATTTTCCATAGAGCATGTTTTAGGACCAGGATTTCTTGGAATCCACTTTGGGACATAATGGTTTAAGGCCAGCTCTGCCAGTGACTCATTGTGTGAGCTTTGTCAAATGAGAATAAATTAAGCCTGCCTCATGAGGACCACTGGGCTTCCCTAGTGGCTGAGTTTGTTAAGAATCTGCCTGTAATGCAGGAGACCCAGTTTGATCCCTGGGTTGGGAATATCCCCTGGAGAAGGAAATGGCAACCCACTCCAGTATTCTAGCCTGAAAAATTCCATGGACAGAGGAGCCTGGCAGGCAACAGTCCATGGGATCTCAAAGAATCAGACAGCACTGTGCGACTAACTTTCACTTTCACTTCATGAGGACCAGTAAAAAAACAGGAATGAAAACTCTTTACAAACCATAAAGTAAATGATGCTATTATTTATTTACACGAAAGATGGTGCTACGGTTTATTCACATAAAATAAAGTTTTATGTGAACACTCAGTTCCCAGAGAAACACTCAGTTTCCCAGAGAATATTTCGTTAGGTAGGACTTCAAAAATAATAGTTGTTATTAGTGTTTTTTCAGTAACAGGGTTTGGCTCCTGATTAGTCATGTGACCTTTATTTTGACCTTGATCTCTCTTGACCTATGTTTTCTCATCTGCAAAATGGGTAAACTCACCCTCTTTCCTCCATGAATTTGTTGCCTTGATAAAACACACACAATGGTTGTACTGATGCTTTGCATGATGAACCATAAAACGCAAGGCACTATTATAAGTGTTCTAGGTTAACACCCTCAATTCAGTCCCACTTGCACTCAGACCAAAACAGGAGAGTATGGTACTGTGGGAAGGGACTGGCTAGTGGGAAATATAACAATGACTAATCATTTTCATCCATATTTATGACGTTGGGAGCCTTGTGTGAGCTTCTTGCTGAGGGGACAGGATGAATATTTCATGAGTGAACACCAAAGGTAGTATTAAGAGGAAATGGACAGAGAGACGCCCCCCCCCCCCCCGCCTGCCTCTGCCGCCACGTTCAGCTGGGATGTCAGCACAGTTCCAAGCCCATGACTGACCCCAAGGAGCAGGGCAGCCAGCCAGCCAGGAGGGAAAGCTCAGGCCTCCACCCAGATGGGGAGCTGTCCAGCACATACTGGCCAAGGGACCCCTGTCCTGGGAGGCAGGAGAGCTGGTGCCCATTCCATACGCCATCTGGGTAGCCTTCAGTGAGTGACTGTCACCACCCTGGGCCTCTGCTTCCACCCTGTAAAAAGGCATGATAAGATCAGCCTTGCCTGGCTGCGAGGTTCCAGTCCAAGCCCTGTTGTTGGGAAGACGGCTTTGCCATGCACACAGGTGGAAAGTGTCCTATCCACGTTTTCATGCAGCAGACCGCCATGGAGCACCCACGGTGCGCCAGACACTGCCACAGCCACAGAGTGCCAAATGCTCCGTCCGTTGCTTCATACGCACCAGCTCGTATAATCCTCACCGCAATCCTGAGAGGTGTCTGTCATTACTCTCATTTTCCACAGGAGAAAATATGATAAATCACTTGCCCTAAGCCATGCAGCTAGTCGATGGCAGAGTCCAGGGGTGTATGAAGCCAAGACCCTTCATTCTACACCGATGGCACATCTTTGTCTGTACTTATACAGAGCTGGTGGGCACGCTCCCTGCACCCTGCCGGCTCCTCCGTATTCTGTTCATGCCTTGTGCTCCCTCTACCTGGCCCCCCACTGCCTTCTTCCAAATGTCCTTTAAGAGGTTGTACAGTCTGCCCTTGAGTTTCTAAACTCTGTCCCCATCCATCAAGACCGTTGCCTCCCAAGACCCTGGACAGCCTCCATCTCTTATCTGGCCAGCCATCGAGTGGTGTAAAGACTGAATACCGTCCCCTCTTAAATGCCCTCAGAAGATGAAGCAAGGACAGATGGGGGCAGTGCCAGGGTTAAACCCAGCAAAGTCTTCTCCACCTCCTAATGGACGCCTGTAGAGGAGGCTCCTGGCTCTTTCCATCCATCCCGCAGCATGAGGACTCTACCATCCCTACAGACCTCTTCCCTGTAGGGCAGTTCCATGTTATCTTGGCTCATCCCTTCTTCAGAGATGGAAAAGATTGTTTTAAACCTGCCGCCCCACCAGCTCTTCTCCTGGCCTCTGATGCCATTAAGTTTCATTATAACAAATAAACACCACAATGACATTTATAAGTTACCACTGAGCACAGAAGCACAAATATGAAGCAGATAAACTGCATTTGATCCAAATAATTACTGCAGGCAATATTGGGCTTAGTTTGAGCTGGCAGCCGGGTATCGAGTAATTTATTAGATTGCGTAAGGCAATGTTGCACGTTGCGTTTTTCATTATTGTGTCTCTTCCCCTTCTCTGTGGTCTAAATAGGTTAGGGGAGTTTAGGGCCAAACAAAGACAGACTTTCCTCAAGCAGATTGAGGCTGGGAGGCGTCCAGGAATGGCTTCTCCCCAACAACATGGCACTTGTGAGAGAGGAGAGGGTTTCAGATTATCACGATGCTGCCAGCCAAGGGCAGTTCCCTATAGCCCCACCCACCCACCCACCCACTGGCCCAGATACAGAAAGAGGCCTGATGGAGGGGATAAATGGAAGGAGTGGATGGAGCCCCTAGGACACCAAGCCCGGTTCCTGCCGCTGGCTTCCTGCTGAGTTTCTTTGTCTTCATCCAAAGACCCTATCTACCAGAAGCCTTCTGTAGCCCCAGGCAGCCCTGGGCAGCCCCAGATCTGAGTCCCCAGACCTCTCCTGCAATAAAGAAAGGGAAGGAAGCAGTCTGCCAGCCAACTCTGCAAAACAAAGCGCCGAGAGCTGGCTACCAGCTGCCTCCTCCCTGCCAAACCCAAACTCATAAAGTTTGATTCAAGGGGTTACAATACTTCCTATTCAGAGTCCCTCCCGCCCCATCCTCCCAGCCTTAGTAAATTACCCAATAAGCAACAAGGACTGTAGTTATTGTGCAGTTAAACGCTGTTTGCCCAGTAAATCCTGAGCAGAGTACTAACGGTGATATACAGTAACTAATTATGGACATGAATTCTCTCCCCGAGACGCCAAGTGGTACCAGATATTGTTGCGTTTCAGGGAGGAGGCTTGAAAGCTGCTCTGTCCGTTCCAGTGAAGCCAAGAGTAACTTTCCTATTAGAGGAGCCGTCAGGACCTCTGTTGGCACTCCAGACTGGAAACGGAGATGTCCTGGGATGGAGGTGGGGTGCCAGGCAGGAGTGAGGCCTCAGCTCCCAGGAAGACTCCCATTCACAGTCCCCCATCCCATGCCCAGTGTAAGGGCATGACTGGGTACCAGCTGGTCCTCCTCAGGTTGCCTTTACAGCAGAGGAGATGCTCCCCATCACAGTGGCTGTGGCAAAGGCCCAAGGCTCCAGCCGTGCAGGGAATGGAAGTCATTTTTCTCACAGCCCCGGACTGAGCTAAGAAAGCCATTCCAGGGAGTCTGTCTTTGTAAAAGGCTTCTGAACAAGGAGGCAGCAGGGCCGGGTGGGGGTGCCTCTGCCTGGCTGTGGACAACTTTTGCCCTAAATGGTCATTTACGGAGGTGATCTCAGGCCCAGGTGTGCCTGGGATAATCAGAGGTGTCTCTGGTTGACTATGATCTGCAGGTGAGATGGGGCTTGTGTCCAGCAGTAAGAAGCAGGTGTCCCATCAGCTTCCTGTGTATTTTGCGAGCACAGCTGGGAGAAACAGTTGTCAGCCTCTACTTTCTGAAGAGGAAACTATATAGCTCAATCACGGTCTATGCTTACCGGAGACTGTCAACTGAAGTCCAGAACTGGAGTCAGATGGTTCAAACACCAGCCTCCAGCACACGCTGTGACCTTGGGTGGGTTTCTTAACCTCTCTGAGCTTCCGTTTCCTAATCCATAAAGTGGAAGGGATTCTCTCTATTCCTCGAGATGGTTGCCGTGAAAATAGCTCACCTGAACTTGAGGCTACTGCTTCCAGGGAGCTCTGCATCTGCCAGTCCCACCCTTCCTGCCACCAGCTCACCTCCTGCAATGCCTGGGCTCAGTGACCCAGCCTCAGCCCATCTGGCACTCCTGTTAACACACACACCTTCCTCTCAAAGTGCATCCAGCATCTCTCCTTTACCAACATCTCCACTTCAAACACTCAAAGCAAAGATAAGGGGCAGTGACAAAATTTAACTTTATTTTGTTTTCTTTGCTGCTGCCTTCTCGGGGTTTGATGTAAATAATCTGAGCCCCCACCAGGGCCGAAAAGGGCTGGCATGGGGCACACTCGTGCAGTGGGACCTTGGCTGGTCATGGCTTTAAACCTTGGCATTCAAGTGTCTACCTCACGGTGACGACAGAACCTTCTCGAAAGGTGTCAGGAGGGTGGATTAAGTAAAATAAGGTAAGTGAAGAGCTTTGTGCTGTGTAAAGCATATGCGAGACTTAGCTGTGGTTAATATCCTAGAACAGCCAGAAGACAGGACCCAGAATCCCAGCACGATGAGAAGAAGAATTACGATTTTAATTAGGACTCATATATAGTCAGCTCTCAATTGTCTGCTAGCAAATTGTCCCCATTCCTGGCAAATGCTATCACCAAGACTACTTAATGAAGTCCTCTGTTAACATTTCACAGCTTCTTATTTTTTTCTTATTTGTATGAGGCCCAAAGGGAATGAAAGTCCTTTAAAGGCAAAATTAGCTAAGATCTGCATCCTCTTCTGGAGAAAGTGTGAGCCACAGAGACAGCAGGCTGGGGAGGGCGAGTGGACCAGTACGAAGGGTGATGTTCTCCACCCAGCTGAGCAAGAGGCCAGAGGGAGCTTCGTCATTGGGTTCTTTTGTGGCTTTTTTTAAGTATTAAAAATCCCCAGAACATCAAACACATCCATATCCAAACATGAATACCAAAATGCATTTCAATGTTGAAAATAAATGTTATTACTTTGGATTATTCATTGTTTTGAAATGTCCATCATTTTGGATTATTCACACACTTGCTTCTCTCTGTTCACAAGATCTTTAAGAATGGATTGTCAAAACCACAATGAGATACCACCCCACACCAGTCAGAATGGCCATCATTAAAAAAATCTACCCACAACAAAGACTGGAGAGGGTGTGGAATAAAGGGAACCCTCCTACACTGTTGGTAGGGATTTAAGTTGGTGCAACCACTATGGATAATAGTATGGAGATTCCTCAGAAAACTAAAAATAGAATTACCACATGATCCAGCGATCCCAGTCCTGCACAGAACTGTAATTCAAAAAGATACACGCACCCCTATATTCACAGCAGCACTATTTACAATAGCCAAGACATGGAAGTGAACTAAATGTCCACCAACAGATGAATGAATAAGAATATGCAGTACATATATACAATAGAATATTACTCAGTCATTAAAAAGAAACACAAAACCATGCATTTGCAGCAATATGGATGCAGCTAGAGATTATCATACTAAGTAAAGTAAGTCAGAAAGAGACATATATGGGACTGATGCAAGTAATATGAACCCTTGTTTTGTTTTTTTTTTAAAAAAAGATAGTTAGGACATAGATCTTCCCCAAACAGACCAAAGTGGCTTGGGAGATTTGCTTTTTCTTCTTTGTGCCTTGTATTTTTTTTTCTTTTCAGCCTTAACCTCTCCTGCTCTCAATCTCTGGCCGGGGAACTGAGATCCCTCATGCCGTGTGGCGTGGCCAAACAAATACATTTTAAAAAAATTTTTAATACATTGAATAAATCAGAACACTAAACATCAGACCTAAAAGAGAGCACCTGAGGAATTGACTTCAGTCTGAACCCTGCATTTACAGATGGGAGCTGAGTCTCGGAGGTGGGAAGGGTCAGGCTCAAGGGCACACAGCTAAGAGGCAGCAGAAGCAGCACCACGTGGGTTCCTTTTGGGCCTGGGTGCTCAGGGTCAGGACACAGCTTCCTGTGTCCAAACAGCATCTCTTATAAAAGGGAACAAGGCTCCTGGGACATCGTGGGGTCCATGGTCCACGGCCCCGCCTCCAGCCCATCCCAGTGGTTCCCAAGCTGCTGTGCTCTAAGAGGGTATGTGGAAATTCTGTGTGCCTGTAACCGATGCCGACAGCTGCCTCTCGGGTTAATGACAGCCCATCGCTGCTCTTCAGATGCACTTTCTCTGTCTCATGCTGCTCCCTACCCTACCCCCAAAATGGTTCAGGGAGCACACATTCCAGTCCCGAAGACACAACGCCCCGAGACACAGAGGGAGACGCGGGGCTTAGCCCAGGCCCCTGGCCAGCCAGCAGCAGGGCCCTCCTGCTGGGATGACATGCAGGGTCCCAGCCTTCACGGGCTGCCCGATGGTCTCCTGTTTCCACAGACCCCATGGCCGCCGCCAAAGGCCACGCCGTTCTTTCCTGTCCTGGTCAGACATCTGGCAGGCAGGGTGGATGGGCTCCTTCACAGGCACACACGCGCCAATGTTTCCGGCAGCCCTTATCAGTGTGTTCTTGGCATCCAGAACTTGACTGAATGGATGGAGGATCCTCTCCCGGCCACTAATGAGCTCAGCGCAGGCTGGAACTGGGGCCACAGGCTGATAATCAGGAGGCGAAGGATTTATAGTGCCTTTGAAGTCACCCTGCCTCGGCCAGCCCCATTGTTTTTCATTAGAGCCCCATGCTGTCCAGGATAACCTTGGCGGGCTGCGTGTCCTGGGGAGAGTCGAGAGAGGCTGGGAGAATCGCAGGCTGCCTGGCCGCCCCAGCTTAGGCCAGGAACACTCAGCCTCTCCCATATAAGCACCCATAAAAGTCCAGCACAGTTTCTGGAACGTTCATGATACTGGCAAGCTTCTCTTCAGCCGTGTTTCAGAATCAAGGCTACAAACAGCTGCAGACAGCAGTGTGGAGGTTGAAAGCGTGTCCCAGCCCCTCTCTCTCCCAGCAGAGGTCCAGGAGAAACAGACAATGGAGGGAAGTCCTGTCTTCCATCCCTGTCTGTCCTTCTGGCTTCTCTGACCAGGATTTCCAATCCTAGTCCAAAAGAAGATTGACTTCTTTCCAATCCAACAGGGCTCAAAGCCTGTGCAAACTTTGACAGGAGTTAGATGTGCTACCCAAGGCAGTTGCCCCCAATACTCCCAGCCTGGAGCAGGTGTGTGCCTCTTAGTCACATCAATGCCTATAACCTTCCAGATTAGCAGATGAGTTCTCAGGTCAACACCCAATAAGAGGACATGTAGTAAAAACACCTCCCACTGCCTGAGCCGTAGTGATGCTCAGTTAAGTGTGGGTGAATCCCACCTTCTTCCTCCAGACCTACTACATCCAGGGTGTCTTCTCCTGAGCGATTCTGCACCCCTCTCCATCAACATATTTACAACTGAATTCACTAGCCCCACAACCTGCTTCTTTCCCTGAGACAGAAGTGGCTCCCCCAGTTACCCATTCACCTTGTCCTGCAGCCCAGGGAGAGGGGGGACCTTTATGCCTCTGTGCTCCTCATCTCCCATCAAACTCAATAGCTTGCTAGCTCAGTGCCACCTCCAGTATCTCCTAAATCCATTTTCAGCTTTAGCCTGATCCCTTGTGAGCAGAATCCTCCAGATCAGTCTTCTGCCTTCGGATTCTTCTCCTTTATCCATCTGCCTCCCTGCTGCCACCGTGATCTTTCTCGAACTCAGATCTGAGCGTGTGGGTCAACACCAGGGATGGTTTCTTATCGGTGAAAACTTCTTAGCGTGCATTCGAGGGCCTGTGCAGCTGAACCTACTGTGTTCTCTTGGGCATCCTACACAGGCTTGCAGTGAGAGGGCGTGCAGGGCCCTGTGCACTTTCCTCAAGTGTTCTGTTCATTCTCACAGACAACCTGACGAGCATGGTTTCCATCCTGTAGGGAAAATAAGGTTCAGAGTGACTAGGAAGTTTCCCCAGCGGTGCACAGCTGTGGCGACAGAGCCAGAGATAGCATCTGGCCTGTTATTCCCTGAACGTGCTGTGACTTCCATACTCTACCTACGCCATCCACATCCCAGGAAACAGTCCCTCCTTGCCCTCTCCTTGCTTACCCTTTCAGGCCATTTCCGAAGCCAGCCCTGGAACATCCCTGGTGGTCCAGTGGTTAAGAATCTACCTTCCGTTGCAGGGGACGCAGTTTTGATCCCTAGTCAGAGAACTAAGATCCCACATGCCACAGGGCAACTAAGTGTGCATGCTGCAACAAAGAGCCAAATAAATAAATAAATATTTTTAAAAAAGCCAGTCCTTCTGTGACTCTTTTCCCCAAAAGGAAAGATCTTTCTTCCTTGAGACTTTCATTTTTATTATATAAATTTCAGATGTACAGCATAGTGATTCACAATTTTCAAAGGTTATACTCCATTTATAGTTATCAAAATATCAGTTACATACCCTGTATTGTAGGATATATCCTTATGGCTTATTGATTTTCTACAGTCATTTGTACCTCTTAATCCACTACCCCTCCCTGCTCCCGCCCCCTTCCTTTACCTACTGGTAATCACTAGTCTGTTCTCTGTATCTTTGAGCCTGTTTCTGTTTTGTTACATCCTTTGGACTTTGTTTATACCTCATTTGGGGCACTTTTTATTTTAAGGGTTTTATTTATTTATTTGTTTTTGGCTGCACCATGCGCCCTGTGGGATCTCAGTTCCCTGATCGGCGATAGAACCTGTGCCCCCTGCAATGGAAGTGCAGATTCTTAACCACTGGACCGCCAGGGAAGTCCTGGGGCACCTCTTATTTTAGTTCCCTGTGCATAGATTTGCCTCCTCCAGACACTAAGCTCTTTGTCCTAGAAGATACCTCAGTCCCTCATCAGCATCCCCACACCTGGCCAGGGGTCTTGGAGGTTGTCGGGGTGGGACTGTCCCCTGCCTGTGGCCCATGGCACATCACAGGTACCGTTACACCCCATATCAATCAGTTTTATTATTAGGGGGTAGAATATAACCCCATAAGCCTCAAGTGGATCACAATAGGATGTTCCAAAAATTTTCCAAAGCTCATTCTACTGCATTAGGAGCTGGGCGTGTGCTGAGCCCCCAGAGAGCTGCAGAAGTCAAGGCTCAGGCTTCCAGGCACGACCGGAGCCATCCTGCCCTGGTCCCTTCCCACCCCACAGCTGGGCGCTGAGCTGGCTCCTGCCTCCCCTTTCCTTCTTCCATCTGTCTGCTTCTCAGGACCAGGGCAACTTCCCTTAATCTCATAAGAGGCAATTTGCGTGCTCTGGGCTGGGAGAAAGCTGGCGACAAATAGCCCCAGCACAAGTATTCTTAAACCTTCCCCAATTGGTCACTAATAACAGAGCAGACGGTGACATCTGAGCCTTTTCTGCGTGGCTGGGCAGGCAGCTCCAGGAGACTGAAGCAGGAAAAAGCAGGGCTGCAGGAGGCTCAGATGTTCGCATCTCTCATCTGCATGACTCATGGGAAGAAGCAGGTCCTAATTGGTCCAGCTTCAGGCTTGCAAAGCCTCCTTTCCCAGCTCTGGGACCCCCTTGTGGCTCCAGCTTTAACAGTCCCTGGGTCAGGAAAGGCTCACAAATAGTGATGAAAACTACAAAAATAAGGTTCCCAGAGAGAGGGGAGGAGGAGGGTGCGCATGCCCCACACCATCTCCTGACCACCTCCAACCTGACCTCTGAGCACGACGGAGCCAGGGGATAGCGGGGCACATGTGGACATCAGCCCCACTGCTCCGCACATTAGGCTCCAGCATGGTTGGCTCCGAGCCTGTCTCTCCTGTTACACTAACTAACCCCATACCCCTTGCTCTCTGCACACTGACCCCCACAGAGGGCTGCCTCTCACACCACCGTGGGACCACCTGATGACCAGATCGGTGACTGGGGAGAGACACAAACACACGTGCCTGTAGGCGTAGCAACAGACTTAGGTCACTGGCATGCCAGTTGTCCCCAGAAGGTCAGGGCTGAGAGTTATGGCTGGCAGGGTTGGGTGAGCACCCTCCTCGGGGTCTGGCATGGCGGACCCCGGGCACCATGGGCACAGGGCCATGGAGCCCTCTTCTTACCTGTTCCCTGCCCCCACGCCCCCTCACCACACACACACACACACACACACACACACACACACACACACACAGTTAGGCAACAGCACCAGGAGCCCCTAGGACCTTAAAGACTGTCCAGACTCACAGCAACCCTGACAACATAGAGAAGCCTTGGCCTTCTCAGCCTGTATTTTAGTCCCAGGAAAAATTCCACCCCCCAAAATTCTAAACCAGAGGCTTTCAAATATTCTAAAAGAGTAAGAGGTATTTATTTGAGCAAAATTGTGAGTGGTTGACAAGGAATAGAAGCAGAAAAGGACTGGCTCGAGAACAGGTGGGGCCTGGAAGCCAACCGACTCAACCCTACCAACATACATGCACACACACACATGCACACATGTGCACACACTGAGGTAGCCAGGTCCCCGGAACACTGATGTAAAGACATCACTCCTGGTGGGTTAGTTCTCCCAACCTCAGCCAGCAGAGTGCCTCTCTCCTCCCCAGGAGGTAATTGGGAATTGAGAGGTGACCTCAGATCAGGGGCCAGAGGTGTGTGAGCTCATAGACAGTCATGGGGTCTTCAGCATTTTAAATGTTCTACTGGAAGACAGTGGGGACCTCCCAGAGCCAGATGGTGATGGCTTGCTCCGTGTTAATGTGACCTGTGGCGAGTCCCCAAAACAGAGACTGCAGTGAGGGGCCATGTGGTCAGGGCTGAGAGGGACGGCCCTTTGGGGAGCCTGATGGGCTGGTAGAGATGAGGGAGTGAAGGGGTAGTGGAGGAGGGCATTGAGAACAGTCTGGAGAAGTCATGAAAGATGCTGCGCAGAGAGCAGAGGGCAGGGGGCAGCCGGCTGCAGGACAGGGCAGCAGGGCTGGGGGAGGGGCGGCTCCGAGCTGGGCTGGTACAGGGGTGAGGGGGCCCAGGGGGCTTCTTCCAGTGCCTCCCCCCATCTCGGGCCAGGCAGCAGCTGCACCTGTCCTTCCCGGCGCTGAGGAGTTGAGAGTCCTGCCACCACCTGCAGCCACTTCATCCTTTCTCCCACCTCCACAGCTCCCGCTTCCATCCGCACTTGGACTCAGAGCACGAGGAACACACACGTGGCTCGAAGCCTGGGGCTCCCCAGAGCCCTCCCTGCTCTTGATCCTTCCCTCTGGAGGTGGCCCCCACTTCCTGAGGTTTGGAAAGAAGGCCCCCACCTGCTCAGACTTCCACCTCCGCTCCTACCCGTGGCCTGCTGAGCTGGGGGTTCTGTGAGAGCCAGACCCTAATCCTGACTCAGTGAAACTTGGGGGGTCGCAGCCCCTTTCTGAGCTCAGTGTGGAGACACAGGCTCCCCCTCCCCGCCCCGCCTCAGTGTGGTAGAGGCAAATCACAGAGTTGGTGAGGTGCTGTATTGGCATGGGCAGGTCACAGCAGCCTGGCAATGCCAGGAGACACATGGGCCAGGGAAAGTGACCTCAGGGGCTCTGAAACGACCCTGGAGGGCCTCTCCCTTCCTGGGGTGGGACCATCCTCCAGGAAGGGGGATAGGAAAGATGGCCTGTGGCCACCACCAGGACCACACCCCATCCTCCCCCCAACCCCTCAAATGCAGGAGAGTTCCACATGGGTTTCCTCCCTGGCCCTCTCCTTTGAAGTTTCTCGAGACTTTTCAGTTCCAGTCAAGGGCACGGGAAGGGGGTCTCAGGCGGGTCTGTGCATCCCCGGGGCTGAGGACTGTCTAGTAAAGGACCACAGGCTGCGGCTCTGACCTGCGACCACAGGACGGCTGGCCTGGTGCCCCTTCTCCATCACTCAGTGCCCTGGGCTCCGAGCAACTGCATCTTCCCGTGGGTCTCATGGGGTACCCACTCCATAGGACTGCTGCTGCTGCTAAGTCACTTCAGTCGTGTCTGACTCCGTGCGACCCCATAGACAGCAGCCTACCAGGCTCCGCCGTCCCTGGGATTCTCCAGGCAAGAACACTGGAGTGGAGAGAATTCAAATAACCCCTGTAAACCTCTTTATTCATGTGGTTCATTCAGTGAAAGTCAGCTATTTATTAATTCTATGAGAATAAAAATGCTATTTATAATACTTATGGCAACCCACTCCAGTGTTCTTGCCTGGAGAATCCCAGGGACGGTGGAGCCTGGTGGGCTGCCGTCTGTGGGGTCGCACAGAGTCGGACACGACTGAAGCGACTTAGCAGCTACGTAATAATATTTATATAATAACAGTATTATATTTTTAAAGATTTTCTGATGTGGACCATTTCTAAAGTCTTTATTGAATTTGTTACAGTTTTGCTTCTGTTTTATGTTTTGGTTTTTTGGCCCTGAGGCATGTGGGATCCTAGCTCCCTGATCAAGGATGGAGCCAGTACCCCTTGCAATGGAAGTGCAGGGTCTTAACCACCAGATCACCAGGAAAGGCCCGATAATGGTATTATATTAATAACTATAACATTAATTATATTAATATAATATTGATAATAAGTAATATTATATATGTAATAATGTAACATGTTATGTATAATAATATATGTAATAATATTATAGACTTTCAGTTCAGTTGCTCAGTTGTGTCCGACTCTTTGCGACCCCATGAATCGCAGCACGCCAGGCCTCCCTGTCTATCACCAACTCCCGGAGTTCACTCATACTCACGTCCATCAAGTCAGTGATGCCATCCAGCCATCTCATCCTCTGTTGTCCCCTTCTCCTCCTGCCCCCAATCCCTCCCAGCATCAGAGACTTCCAATGAGTCAACTCTTCGAATGAGGTGGCTAAAGTACTGGAGTTTCAGCTTCAGCATCATTCCTTCCAAAGACATCCCAGGGCTGATCTCCTTCAAAATGGACTGGTTGAATCTCCTTGCAGTCCAAGGGACTCTCAAGAGTCTTCTCCAACACCACAGTTCAAAAGCATCAATTCTTTGGCACTCAGCTTTCTTCACAGTCCAACTCTCACATTCATACATGACCACTGGAAAAACCATAGCCTTGACTAGATGGACCTTTGTTAGCAATGTCTCTGCTTTTGAACATGCTATCTAGGTTGGTCATAACTTTCCTTCCAAGGAGTAAGTGTCTTTTAATTTCATGTCTGCAGTCACCATCTGTAGTGATTTTGGAGCCCAAAAAAATAAAGTCTGACACTGTTTCCACTGTTTCCCATCTATTTCCCATGAAGTGATGGGACCAGATGCCATGATCTTCATTTTCTGAATGTTGAGCTTTAAGCCAACTTTTTCACTCTCCTCTTTCACTTTCATCAAGAGGCTTTTGAGTTCCTCTTCACTTTCTGCCATAAGAGTGGTGTCATCTGCATATCTGAGGTTGTTGATATTTCTCCCAGCAATCTTGATTCCAGCTTGTGCTTTCTTCCAGCCCAGCGTTTCTCATGATGTACACTGCGTATAAGTTAAATAAGCAGGGTGACAATATACAGCCTTGACGTACTCCTTTTCCTGTTTAGAACCAGTCGGTTGTTCCATGTCCAGTTCTAACTGTTGCTTCCTGACCTGCATATAGGTTTCTCAAGAGGCAGATCAGGTGGTCTGGTATTCCCATCTCTTTCAGAATTTTCCACAGTATATTGTGATCCACACAGTCAAAGGCTTTGGCATAGTCAATAAAGCATTATAGACTATATGTAGTATATAATGTTGTATGTTAATATATAATTAATAATATAATTATAATAATATAAAATAGCTATATAATATAGTTATTAATATAACTATAATAATATATTATTAATATAATAACTGTATATTAATATATAATAACTCTTTGCAACCCTATGGACTGTAGCCCTCCAGGCTCCTCTGTCCATGGGATTTTCCAGGCAAAAATATTGGAGTGGGCTGCCATTTCCTTCTCCAATATAGTAACGAGTTGTATAATAGTAAGTACTATGCTATGCTTAGTCACTCAGTCACGTCCAAGTCTTTGGGACCCCTTGGACTGCAGCCCGCCAGACTCTGTCCATGGGATTCTCCAGGCAAGAATACTGGAGTGGGTTGCCATGCCCTCCTCCAGGGGATCTTTCTGACCCAGAGATTGAACAGAGAAAGACAAATATCATATGATATCACTTATATGTGGAAGCTAAAAAAATGATACAAATGAGCTTATTTATAAAACAGAATTGCAGACATAAAAAACACACTTATGGTTATAAAAGGGGAAAGTGGGTAAGGGATAAATTAGGAGTTTGGGATTAACAGATGCACAACTACTATATATAAAATAGACCTGCTGTATAGCACAGGGAACTATATTCAATATCTTGTTATAACCTATAATATAAAAGAATCTGGAAATGAGTATTCAAATATAAAAATATAATGGAATCTCTTTTGCTGTACACCTGAAATGAATACAACATTGTAAATCAACTATATGCCAGTTAAAAAAAAAAAGTAAATAAAAATAAAGCCTGAGAAGGGAGGTCACTTGAGCTGCCGGGCTCCACACCAGGAGGTCACTGGACAAGATGGGAAGCTGAGGCAGAGACCTGAGAGGGGGTTGAGTCCACAGTGAGAGTAGGACCCTGGTGGGCACAACGCACACTCTGCTTGGATCAGAGCTGCCAGATGTGGGGCTGGGGGCGAGCGGGGCGGAGGCCACAGAAGTAAGGCCTGGAGGGACAGACCAGTTCGCATTCACCCCCTTCTTGCCAGACAAGGCAATTTCTGCCTCCTGGCGGATCTCAGTAAGTGTGTGCTGAATAAACAAAGCGTCTCTAGGAGCTTCTTGCCTATGCAATATAATGCCTAGGAGGTTATAGAAAATAATCATTTACCTTTCACCTCTCTGGACTGGAAAGTAGAAAGTGAAGGAACTGGTAAGGAGAGCCTTCAGGCAAGACCCTCGCTCCGTGGTCTGCCCGTCGCAGCCCCTGGGGCTCCTCAGCCTGAAGGGGAGGCCCCTGGGCCTGTCCTACTGGTCCATGCCTTCATCTCCTGTCCATCTCCAACGCTGTAACCCTCATCTCCTCTAGAAGTGACACCCAGCTTAGGTGCTACTTGAGAAAGTGTCTCGTTGATTTGAAAGAGAAAATCATTCTTAGTGCCTTGAATTTAATCACAAAAATTAAAATTTTGCTGAGGACTTCCCTGGCAGTCCAGTGGATAGGACTGCACACTTCCACCACAGGGGTTACAAGTTCGATCCCTGGTCAGGGGAACTAAGATGGCACATGCCAGCCAGTACAGCCAGAATAAACATGACGAAAAGGCGAATTGTCAGGGTGCACCCTCCCCCCAAATAATTTGCAAACCATGTCTTTTGGGGCATCCTGTTGAGACTATCCGGAGAAGGCAATGGCACCCCACTCCAGTACTCTTGCCTGGAAAATCCCATGGATGGAGGAGCCTGGTAGGCTGCACTCCATGGGGTCGCTAAGAGTCGGACACGACTGAGCGACTTCACTTTCACTTTTCACTTTCATGCATTGGAGAAGGAAATGGCAACCCACTCCAGTGTTCTTGCCTGGAGAATCCCAGGGACGGGGGAGCCTGGTGGGCTTCTCTCTATGAGGTCGCACAGAGTTGGACACAACTGAAGCGACTTAGCAGTAGCAGCAGCAAAGACTATCCTGGGTACCAATCTCCCTCCAGAAACATTCTTTCTGTGGAAAAGTTGAGGGGATCCAAACAGACGACAAATGAGAGCCGAAAGCTCTCTCTGAAGCCTGCTGGAGTAGATCAGGGGACCCTAGTCCACTGGAGGCTCATTCCTATTCCCTTCCTTTCAGGCTCCCTTCTGTCAGCCCTGCCCCAACTCCTGGCTCTGAGGCAGCCTTCAAGGAGAAGTAGTGACCGCTCAGTGTCCACCTCCACACCTGCTTCCTGGGACCTTCCCCTTCCAGCCCTCCCAGCACCCCCAGCCCCGGTCTCCATGGTGACAGCCCTTCTTCTCCCTGGGGCACCGCCACCCCCACCATCCTCAGGCTTCTCACCCTCGCCCCGGCCCACGCCTCCACCTGGGATGCCCCCTGTACCCCAGCTTTCCAGGTCCTCTCACTGATACCAAGAGGAAGCAAGGGGGTGCTCCCACCACAGGCCTCCCTGTTCATGGCAGTCCTGGGGCTCAGGCTCTGCTGCGGAGGGCTTGTTCATCTCAACCCCCACCCCCACCCCTGGCTTCCAGCTGACAACCTGATAATTCTCTCTGATCACACAATCTCTGGCAGCTATGGTGGCTGTCTTGACACTGTCCTTCTTGCAAGAAAGGTTTTGAGATAAAAGAATGCACTGTGAAATCATCATTAGAACCTTGAAGAAGGGGCCTGGGAGAGGACTGGTCTGCGGCCCACGCCGCCTCTCCGTCACCCCAGCTCCTCCCTCTCCCCTTCCTCCCCCTCTTCTCCCTGCCGTCTTCCCTCGTCTCTCTCTTCCTCTCCAATCCTTCTCTCCCGCTCTCCCCATCCCCTCATCCTCCGGCTCCTTCTCCACTCTCTCCCTCCCTGTCTTCTCTCATCTCTTCCCTTCTTCTCTCTCTCTTGTTTTGGTGCCAGAAGCAGTCTAATTACAACAGAGAACTTGAAGAGACAGAAAAAAAAAAAAAAAAAAAAACCCACCACACAGAGCTGATGAAAATGTCCTATGAAATCTAATTTGTAAAGCTCAAATCAGAATAAAAAGTGTTACTCCCACAATTCAGGGCCAATTTGATTTTTAATGAGATTCCTCATAGACCCAGCCAAGATCTCATCAAGTTGAAAACCTACCACCTTCCTGCCTTCCATACACTCTCTCTGCCATGTGGACCTCTGTCTATCCCCTGCTGCCATCCCTAGCGCCCCTCGGGGACATTCCCCAGTGGCTCCCTTCTCAGGGCCATCTCTTGCTGAGAGCTTGGCCCCAGTCTGGAGCTCTGTGTCCCCAGGATCAGCAGCAGACAGTGTCCAAGACCTCTGTGGCCACCCCGACTCTCTCCCGGTGGAGGAACAACCTGCCCACCAGGTCCTGTTTTTCTCGGCTGTGTATCTGTGTCTGCAGAGCAGGGTGTGGGAAAAAAAATACAAACAGAAGTCCCGACCCTCAGATCAAACCCCATTCATTAGCTGTGTGACCTTGGGCAGGTTACTTTGCCTCTCTGATCTGGGTTTCTTTGGTGTAAAATGGGAGCTGTTCTGCTCTGAACAGTAATCAGTCAGTTACAGGAGGAACTGCATGGGAAGCCCAGATGGCACTGTGGGCCAGGAGCTCGGTGGACGTCAAGGTCCCACGTCCCGTTGTCGATTCAGCTGTGGCTGCCCAGGAAACGTAGGTCACAAGACACCCCCTTCCTCAGCAATCCCTCCAGGTCCAGGCACAGAGATCCGCTCGCTGTAGAGAACACAGTCCTTAGAGCCAGGGTCTTGGATTCACAGCCCAGGTCCTGCCACTAGAGCCTCCCTGGACAATTTAGAAACCTCCAAGCCTCCGTGTGCTGAGTCCCTGTGACATGGGGTTGATAAGGCTCCACACAGGTGTTGTGGGCACGTGACAGCCACTGGAAGGTACACAGGGCACTTGTGAGTAACTAATATGCGAGGCTTCTGTTAATATTGTTCCCTTCCTTGGGCCTCATGTCCTCATCTGGAAAATGGGGATGAAAATAGCACCGACCTCATAGGTTTTTATGAAGATGAACATACCAACAAGCGGATATTTTTAAATCTCAGAACAATGCCTGGCGCATTGTACTTACTGTGGGTGTGTCTGTTTACCTTAGTCATGACCTGGCTAAGGTAGAGGATTCAGGGAGGAGTGTGTGGGAGGGGTGGGGTCACACTGATGGTCTGCTTCCAAGTGACAGTGAGGCTGCAGTAGGGTCTGCTGCAGAAAAGACAGGGACGGGAGGATGGGTGGAGACAGTGACCTGCTCCCTCAGCCACATCATCTGCCACACTCCACCTGGACCCACTGAGGGCCCTAAACCTACACCTGGGCCTGGGCCCGTGTGCCCCCCTCCACCCGGGCCCACTGTGTGCCCCTGTACTCCACCCGGGCCCACTGTGTGCCCCTGAACTCCACCTGGGCCCACTGTGTGCCCCTGAACTCCACCTGGACCCACTGTGTGCCCCTGAACTCCACCTGGACCCACTGTGTGCCCCTGAACTCCACCTGGACCCACTGAGGGCTTAAAACTAATGGGCCTGCCGTGTGCCCTGGGCCCACTGTGGCCCTGTACTCCACCTGGGCCCACTGTGTGCCCCTGAACTCCACCTGGGCCCACTGTGTGCCCCTGAACTCCACCTGGACCCACTGTGTGCCCCTGAACTCCACCTGGACCCACTGAGGGCCCTAAAACTACACCTGGGCCTGCCATGTGCCCTGGGCCCACTGTGTGCCCCTCAACTCCACTCCACCTGGGCCCACTGTGTGCCCCTGAACTCCACCTGGGCCCACTGTGTGCCCCTGAACTCCACCTGGGCCCACTGTGTGCCCCTGAACTCCACCTGGGCCCACTGTGTGCCCCTGAACTCCACCTGGACCCACTGTGTGCCCTGAACTCCACCTGGGCCCACTGTGTGCCCTGAACTCCACCTGGGCCCACTGTGTGCCCCTGAACTCCACCTGGGCCCACTGTGTGCCCCTGAACTCCACCTGGGCTTGTGACCCACCTGGACCCACTGTGTGCCCCTGAACTCCACCTGGACCCACTGAGGGCCCTAAAACTACACCTGGGCCCGCCATGTGCCCTGGGTCCACTGTGTGCCCCTGAACTCCACCAGGACCCACTGTGTGCCCCTGTACTCCACCTGGACCCACTATGTGCCCCTGAACTCCACCTGGGCCCACTGTGTGCCCCTGAACTCCACCTGGGCCCACTGTGTGCCCCTGAACTCCACCTGGGCCCACTGTGGGACCTCAGGCATGTCACGCCTTTCCTAGAAGCCTCAGTTCATCTATAAACTGAGGGTAATAACAGCTAACTAGCATTGCAGTTAATCCTCCATGAATAGCTCCGTTCTTTTTGTTCTATAGGGCCTGGCTCCTTGGGGTGCTGGTCCTAGTCTCATCCTAGAAGCCACTAAAAGGATGATATTATTCCTTGGGTTCCCAGGTTTAATCATAGCTCTCCACCCTCCTCCATGCCCACGGCCCTCTTGAAGCACACCCCCAGAGTGCTTCCAGCTGAAGGTCTGTCTCCTGCCTCTGCCCCCTTGTGGAAGTAAGTGCCAAGGAGTGTCGTCAGGTGGAAAGGGTGTCCCATGGCCCATTTGCTGGAGGATGGCAAATCCACAGCATGAGTGCACTGGGGGCTGATGGGCAGGGAGCCTGCAGCTGTGGCCAGCTCCTGTGAGCAGGCAACGGAGCTGGGGGCAGTGAGGAAGCCGCTGCTGGGCCCCAGCGGGAAGGGAGGCACTCTGGGGGGCTCTTGTCTCTCGGACCAGCCTGCTGTCTGCTTCCATAGATCAAGCAGAAGCCCTTCCAGCAAGTAACTGACCGCTGTGCTTGTTTCCTTCCTAGGTCAAGTGTACTCCTTCAGCCAGCAGCCCCAGGATCAGGCCGTGGTGTCGGGGCAGCCGGTGACACTGCTGTGCGCCATCCCTGAATACGATGGCTTCGTTCTGTGGATCAAGGATGGCTTGGCTCTGGGCGTGGGCAGGGACCTCTCGAGTGAGTACCCCCAGGCCTCCCTAGGAAGGCCTGGAACCCACCCCTGCCTTACCCACCCACCCACCCACCCTCCTAGGGAACCCCATCTTCATAGGCATCTGGGGGGATTAAGTCTCAGCTTTCATTGTAGATTCCATGAGCAGAGTCAGGCAAGGCAGGCCCTGGTCCAGGATGCATAGGACTTTGAGGGCCCCTCTGACTTCTGGTGGTGAATTACAAGTAAACCCTCCATTCTGGCTGTCAGTCCTAAACCTAACACAGTGTCGGCTTGGCGAGTCTATTCCAAAGTCAAACACGTCTCATGTAAAGTCAGACTTCCAGAAGTAAAGCCTTCGTCTTTCTTGATCCCAAAAGTATTCCCCACTTAAGACACAACCTGGTTCTTCCCTTCTTCCATCCATTGTTGTTTCTTGCTGTGGTTTTAATTGCTACGTCATGTCCGACTCCTTTGCCATGCCCATAGCCTATAGCCCACCAGGCTCCTTTGTCCATGGGATTCTCCAGGCAAGAATACTGGAGTGGGTTGCCATGTCCCTCTCCAGGGGATCTTCCCAACATAGAGGTCGCACCCACATCTCCTGCATTGGTGGGCAGATTCTTTTGCCCTGAGTCATCTTGGAAGCCCCCTTCTATCCATTAAAGGGAACCAAGTAGATTGAAAATGCAAAGAAAGCTGGTAGGGCTTAGAAGTCACCATGCAATGGGGAGAAAAGAAAACAAGTGTTTGAAATAAATTCCAGGCCCTATTCAGCCCACCCAGGCTGGCATTCCGCAAAGATGCACTGGTGGGCTCTGGTGCCTATTGACGACTGGTGTCTGAGCTGCCTGGGTGGCACCATGCCCTGTCACCTGTTAAGGATGGTAAATGTCAACCCTTACGCCCATACAGATGTCTTTCCAACCCATCCTCTCCCATGGGAGAAAAAAGACTGAAATCATCTTGGTCACTCACCCATCAGTCACTGCAGTTCTCCCCTGGCGAGGGTCAGCATGCAGCCGTTTACTAAGCTTAGCATGAACCGCACAATGCAGAACAAGGGATGTGAGTGTCCCTGCCATCAAGGAATGTCTGGGGATGGAGAAGGAGAGAAAAATATGTATTCAACTGAGAAGTGGCTTTGCCTCTCTCCTGGTGTACAGCTGCAAGAAAATAAAAATCGAAGTGCACTTGGGAACAGGATGGTTGGGAAATTAATATTTTAAAATGTGAGTTATGTCTTGCCAGAAATGTATATTGAAACATTATAGCAATGGTCAATAGCATCCCGAGGTTTGAGTGCTACAGCCCAGCTGAGCATGGATAAAATACACAATCACATCTCCAAAATATACTGTGCTGCCATAAAATTTAAGTATTATGAGAACCAGCCAATTTCAGGGACTCTGAACTCCTTTACCCGAGAGGAACTGGGGAAATGACACGATCTTCCCAAACCAGAATGGTTCACACTTCACGTGGCTCTGAGAGGGCTCAGCACCGCTGCTGGGTAAGAAGGCTCTCGGGGTTCTTGGTCAGTTGTTTTCAGCTTCAGTCAGGGACTGGGTTCTTGTTGGGTCAGTGACCAAGAGGAGGCCCCAGGTCACTGTGGATGGTTCCTAGGGTGGTCATCGCCATACAGATAATGACCCTCTGGCATCCACTTCCACAAATGACTTTCCGGGACTGGAGACTGGGTCTTGCTAAGTGCTGGAGGGCAGCAGGCTCTCATGGACTGGGGTCTACTTCCTCTCCAACCTGACTCCACTGATAGAAAGAAGTCTGGCCCTCTCCTTGCAGAACCAGTGAACTCAAACTCTTAGTAGCATATTTTCTCTGGATTTGATCACTTGTCCCAAAATAGCATCATGACAGTGATGACAACTATATGCTTAATAAACATTGTTTGCTTGCCTGATAAGAAAGTGAGTATAATAGTGCAGCAAGGGCTAAATATTACTGGGCCCGGGATTGTGGGGTTTTGGTCTGCTGCAGCTCTGCCCTCTTCTATTTTAAATACGTGGCTCCATCCAGTCCACCAGAAATGATTCCTAACTGAAGACCTTACTATCTTCCTGGCCACCGAGACTGGAAAAAAATCAGTCGAAGGAAGTGATTTATAAATACATTCCCTCATATTGATAGAACATTTTTCTTCTAAGAAGCTCAAATTCTTCTCAGACATTATCTCATAAATCTACAATGATCCATGGGTTATAAAAAAAGGAAGGCTTTTCCTCTTTTTACTTGTCAGGTAAATAAAGTCACAGCTGAGAAAGAAATTGATTCAAACATATCTCAAGCCCAATGCATGGGAAATACTGAAAGCAAGAGGAGAAGGGGGCAACAGAGGATGAGATGGTTGGACGGCACCACTGACTCAATGGACACGAGTATGAGATCGTTAGTGAAGGACAGGGAAGCCTGGTGTGCTGCAGTCCATATGGTCACAAAGAATCAGACTCGATTTAGTGACATAACAGCAAATGCATGGGATCCTGACTCCCAACCCCCAAAACGCTTGTACCCTGTCTGTTAAAGACAGGAACCTCACTGGCTACCTTAATCACTGTCATGTTCAATTTTTAATTTATTTATTTTTAATTGGAGGATAATTGCTTTACAATATTGTGTTGGTTTCTGCCACACATCAACATGAATCTGCCATAGGTATACATACGTCCCCTCCCTCTTCAACCTCCTTCCCACCTCCCACCCCATCCCATCCCTCTAGATTGTCCCAGAGCACCAAATTTGAGCTTCCTCTGTCATACAGAGTTTAAGACTACTTACTGCGTCAAGTCCTTTACATATAATCCTATCTATTCTTCCCCATAACTCTACGAGGTACTAGCATTGTCCCATTTTATTGACAAGGAAATGGAAGCATAAAGCAGTTAGAGTAACTTGCCCAAGACAGCAGAGTTAGGGACTGATAGAGCTGACATTAAAACCCAGGCAGTTTGTCTGTAGAACCCAGACTACCCATAATTTTACCTCCCCTGAGAGTAGCAAAAGAGAGTAACAGTGCTAGTGGAAGGCGCTAGAACTTGCTCTGAATCTGTGATTCTGGGCCTGTGTTTTCCAAAGATGCTGCCAGTCCTCAGAACAGCATCATGACTCGTCACCTAATTAGGCAAATACAGACAAACCCATCACTGATGTTTTCAGCAGCTTAGGAGAGCAGAAGGAGGCTGCTGTTGGCTTGCAAGACAGCAAAACGCGAGCTCCGGCCAGGATGCCTACAGGGGACCAGGAGCTGGTCACAAGGCAGCAGGTCAGAGGGGCTGGGGGCTGCCTACCGGCTACACTGACGGCAGCTGCAGCTGGGTGAGGCTGGACCAGTGCCCACTCCAGCTCCTCACCGGGCCCCGCGGAGAGCCAGCTCAACTTACCGGGCTCCTCCCCAAAGCCCAGCAGAGGACAGGAAGGGTGGGCAGGAGGGGAAGCCGTGCTCTTGGGGCTACAGCTGATGGCCCTATAGCATCTCCAGCCAGGCCTGAACAGCTGTGGAGGGCACGCTGGGGACAATGTTAGCCGTGAAGACGTGAGCCTAACAGGCTCAGCCACACAGAATGCACCCCAAAAGCATACTGGGGAGCCTGGCGGAGGATCACTGCTGCCTCCACTGACCAAGAATGGGTGCCCCTTAACAGCCCACCCCCAGGGAACCCTGCGCTCCCCTCTGGAAGATCCGTAGGTTATGGGAGTAAGAGGGGCCCTAGGGCACCCAAGAAATCTCCTCTGTAGTGTCCCTGACAGGGGATCCTCCCACATCTGCTTGAATACAGCCAGTGACAGGGACCTCACTACCACTTCTGGCAGCCAGATCTCTGCTGACCCAGTACATTGCTAACAGTAACCTAAAGGGCATCCCAACGTTCATTGTGGCCCTTGGTCCAATCCTTAGAAGCTACACAAACACAGCTAACCCCCACTAAGAGACTGAGAAAAATTTGAAGAGAGCTATGGCACGTCCCCTATCTGTTTTTGTCTCTCAAGCCTTAGTCTTCTCTTTAAAAGGCCAAACATCCCCAAGTGCCTCCTGCTGAGAACTCACTCTGCCCCAGTGAAGGCCCTTCAGAAAGAGAAGCAGTTTGGGGCTGTCAGAGGGTGGATGGGCCTCTGGAAAGAGAGGGACCCTGTATATGGGAACATGCAGAGGTCGGGGAAAGAGATGCATGGAAAACAGGTCTTGTGGAAAGGAACTAAGGAGATCGAGGGCCCAACGGCAGTGAAGATGCAGACGCAGAGAACCGACTTATGGACACAGTGGGAGGGGAGGAAGGAGAGGGCAAGACGAATGGAGAGAGTGGCATGAAAACACATACACTGCCTTATGCATAATAGATAGCCATGGAAACTTGCTATGTGACTCAGGGAACTCAAACCAGGGCTCCCTAACAACCTAGAGGGGCAGGAAAGGGTGGGAGGTGGGAGGGATGTTCAAGAGGGAAGGGACATAGGCATAACTATGGCTGATCCATGTTGATGTATGGCAGACACCAACACAATATTGTAAAGCAATTATCCTTCAATTAAAAATAAATACATTTAAAAAAAAAGAAGGTCGAGGGCCCAAGACACGGGACAGAGAGGCTCTGCCCAACCTGGCAACCACAGCCCCTGATGTATTTCCATTCAACCCACGGAGCCCCAGGAAAACTGCTTAATGATTCATGATTCTCAAGCCTTTATTCATCTATTATTCATCGCCAATGGTATAAGAGGCCCCCAATTTTTAAGTGTCCTGAGTGTCACCTAAGTGCTTAATCAGGCCCTGGAGTCCTGGGGGGGTCATAGTAAGAATGACCAGAAAAAGTCACTTACAGCTCGGAGTGACCAGAGACTCCTGGGCTCTGGTGGGTGGGCCTTGGTTGCTACTTCCTGTCCATCTGCAACCAAAGTTTTCCCCCAAAGCCACTCTTGCTCTTTTTCCAAGTATTTGTGTTTTCTTCTTCTCTCTCCCTCTGGTTCTGTCTTCTCTATGACTCTGAGCCTGGGTCTCTCTGTCTTTGTGTGTGTTTCCTCATCAGGATGTGTGTCTGCTTGGCAAGCTTCAGAGCCGAGCATGCTGCGTTCCAGGGTGACAACCCGTTGTGTCTGTCCACATTCAGCTCCTTCCCGCTCTAATAACAGCTTCTCCGACATCCCTAAACTTTAAAACCTGCAGTACATTTATACACACACACACACACACACACACACACACACACACACACACACACGCTGTCCTAGCTCCCCGGGGAAGCTCACTTTTGTGCTCCTTACACTGAGATCAAGGCCCTGCGCCATCTCCTCCTGCTCTGCCGGCCCCCTAAGACCAGCCCCCCAACCCCGCACCCTGACCCGCTGGATGTCCCGCCCACTGTGCCCGTCAGTCATGCTGGCTTCTCCACCCCGCCCCGCCCCCTGATGCACCTGCCTTCTCCACAGGTTACCCGCAGTACCTGGTGGTAGGGAACCACCTGTCAGGGGAGCATCACTTGAAGATCCTGCGTGCGGAGCTGCAAGACGATGCCGTGTACGAGTGCCAGGCCATCCAGGCCGCCATCCGGTCCCGCCCTGCGCGCCTCACAGTCCTAGGTAAGAACCGTCCCTGCGCCCGGCCAAGGATGCTGTAAGAAACAGCCAAGGCTCAGCTCTAGAACTCGGGCCAGCCTGGAGGGGCCTGCCCACTGGACAACATGGCTGCTGCCCCACCGTGTCCGTCCCTCCCCACCAAAAGGGGGAAAGGGAACGTCCCTGTGCTGGACATCAGAAGGCCAGTGCCAGCGGACCCCGACTCTGCCCAACTCCAGCGTGTTCGCCGCTGACGAAGCTAAAGGGGGCTCCTGGGTGCTTGTTTATTCAATCAGGAAGCCTGTGCACATGGTCTAAGCCACGCGCTATGTTTGATGATGGAGACCTAGAGAAGAAGGGGATGTATCTTTGAGTCCCTTCTTTACGAATTGCCCTCCCCTGGTGCTGGCAAAGCCCCATCTAGCCTCCTCCCGCATCAAGCTCTCCTGGTGATTCCAGCATCCACAGGGACCACCCTGGCCCTGCTTCTTCCCACCGCCACTGCTCCCTGGGAATCCCGGCTCTCAGCGGAGGCCGGGGCTGGCTGCCTACGTCATCCCCAGGAGAACCATTACAGGTTCTTAGGCCACATCACACCTCTGCCCCCTGGTCTTTATCTCGATTTCCCTGGGGACATCCTCCTGAAGAGGTCCCCACTACTGGATCCAGGCACACCTGCCTGGAGACCAGGGGACGGGCTCAGCTACCCCCTCAACCGCCTCATCCTCATTTAGAGTTCAGCCCCATCAACTGCCTCCTCCTGCCAGATGTTAGCGCGGAGCCAGGCCTGCTGGGAGCCACGCTGGTGCATCAGCAATAATAGCTCACGTTTGCATCGCGCTGCACAGCAACCCTTTCAGTCCCTCCACTTAGGTTACCTCGCTGTTCTGACGCCGACCTGGTGGATGGGGAGGTGGCCCCAAGTGAGGATTTGAGGCTCCTAGAAGCAAAGGGCAGATGTAGTAGGGTGGTAGACAGGCCGCCGGAAGAGGGAAGTCCACCCCCACCCCTCTGGCCCGCCACTACTTGCCCCCAGCAGCTGTTGAAAAGTCTGACAACAGGGTCAACAGCTGGGGTGCTGCCTCCTCACCGCCGGGCAGCTGAGGCGCACGACTGCTCAGAGATGAAATATTTAAGAGGGCGTCAGATCTACATGGCCAGCACGCTGGGATAGGCCCTGGAGGACCACTCCCCCAGCGCGGAGCTTGGCTTCTTGAGACGGGGAGGAGGAACTAGGGGCCAACCTCAGAGACCCCCTTCAAACTCTGAGTCTCCCCCAGAAGGGATGAGAGAAATAAACCTTCTCTGGAGGGTCAATGAGCTGGGGTCCCTTGACCAGGAAGTGGCGGGCCCCCTGTGTCAGAGGAAAAGTCTGCCACCTGCGGCGTCTCTCTTGAGATATGGCTGAAATGGGACCCGGCCTTCGATTGCTGCGGGGATTGAGGGAAAAGAGGAGGATTTAGTGCCTAATATATTTTCTGATCTTTGCGGATTGCAAAAGGCCAGTATAGATTTGCTAGGCAGAGTTGTAGGATCTTTTTTTTTTTTTTTAAGAGAACTGGATCCTATTTTATTGGGGAGTTGTGGGGGGAGTGCCGCACTGTGCCTTGATTGCTGCGCATGCGCTGTCTCTAGTTGCGTCGAACGGGGGCTGCTCTTCGTTGGCGTGTGCGGATTTTTATTGTGGGGGCTTCTCTTGTGGAGCACAGACTCTAAGGCTCATGGACTTCAGTGGTTGTGGCACAAGGGGGTTAGTTGCTTCGTGGCATGTGGAATCTTCCCAGACCAGGGATGGAACCGGAGTGCCCTGCATTGGCAGGCAGATTCTTAAGCACTGGACCACGAGGGAAGTCCTGGGGTTGTAACATCTTTGTCTCCAGAGCTTTTATAGCACCATGCTCCACTCTTGAACCCCTTCTAGAGGGTGAAAGTGAAAGTCATTCAGTCGTGTCCAACTCTTTGCGACCCCATGAACTATACAGTCCATGGAGATCTCCAGCCCAGAATACTGGAGTGAGTATCCTTTCCCTTCTCCAGGGGGCTTCCCAACCCAGGGATGAACCCCTGTCTCCCACATTGCGGGCAGATTCTTTACCAACTGAGCTATCAGGTAAAGCCTTCTAGAGAGTACCAGAGATGCTAAACTAAGAGGGCCCTGAGCATTGCCCACTCCTGACTTCACACAAGACTTAAAACAGATGGGGATGACTCTGGTCCTTAAGTTCTCATCCTGGGATCAGAGCTTCACCTGGTCCTACCAAGCCACAGCCTCTTTCTTTTTTTTTTTATTTTATTTTTGATTTTTCTATTTTTATTTTTATTATTTTTTTATTTTACAACATTGTATTGGTTTTGCCATATATCAACATGAATCCGCCACAGGTATACACATGTTCCCCATCCTGAACCCTCCTCCCTCCTCCCTCCCTGTACCATCCCTCTCAGTCGTCCCAGTGCACCAGCCCTAAGCATCTAGTATCGTGCATCGAACCTGGACTGCCGACTCGTTTCATATATGATATTATACATGTATCAATGCCGTTCTCCCAAATCATCCCACCCTCTCCCTCTCCCACAGAGTCCAAAAGACTGTTCTATACATCAGTGTCTCTTTTGCTGTCTCATATACAGGGTTATTGTTACTATCTTTCTAAATTCCATATATATGCGTTCAGATCAGATCAGTCACTCAGTCGTGTCCGACTCTTTGCGACCCCACGAGTCACAGCACGCCGGGCCTCTCTGTCCATCACCAACTCCCGGAGTTCACTGAGACTCACGTCCATCGAGTCAGTGATGCCATCCAGCCATCTCATCCTCTGTTGTCCCCTTCTCCTCTTGCCCTCAATCCCTCCCAGCATCAGAGTCTTTTCCAATAAGTCAACTCTTCGCATGAGGTGGCCAAAGTACTGGAGTTTCGGCTTCAGCATCATTCCTTCCAAAGACATCCCAGGGCTGATCTCCTTCAGAATGGACCAGTTGGATCTCCTTGCAGTCCAAGGGACTCTCAAGAGTCTTCTCTAACACCACAGTTAAAAAGCATCAATTCTTCAGTGCTCAGCCTTCTTCACAGTCCAACTGTCACATCCATACATGACCACAGGAAAAACCATAGCCTTGACTAGACGAACCTTTGTTGGCAAAGTAACGTCTCTGCTTTTGAATATGCTATCTAGGTTGGTCATAACTTTCCTTCCAAGGAGTAAGCGTCTTTTAATTTCATGGCTGCAGTCACCATCTGCAGTGATTTTGGAGCCCAGAAAAATAAAGTCTGACACTCTTTCCACTGTTTCCTCATCTATTTCCGATGAAGTGATGGGACCAGATGCCGTGATCTTCGTTTTCTGAATGTTGAGCTTTAAGCCAACTTTTTCACTCTCCTCTTTCACTTTCATCAAGAGGCTTTTTAGTTCCTCTTCACTTTCTGCCATAAGGGTGGTGTCATCTGCAATATCTGAGGTTATTGATGTTTCTCCCAGCAATCTTGATTCCAGCTTGTGTTTCTTCCAGTCCAGCATTTCTCATGATGTACTCTGCATATAAGTTAAATAAACATGGTGACAATATACAGCCTTGATGTACTCCTTTTCCTATTTGGAACCAGTCTGTTGTTCCATGTCCAGTTCTAACTGTTGCTTCCTGACCTGCATACAAATTTCTCAAGAGGCAGATCAGGTGGTCTAGTATTCCAATCTCTTTCAGAATTTTCCACAGTTTATTGTGATCCACACAGTCAAAGGCTTTGGCATAGTCAATAAAGCAGAAAGAGATGTTTTTCTGGAACTCTCTTGCTTTTTCCACGATCCAGTGGATGTTGGCAATTTGATCTCTGGTTCCTCTGCCTTTTCTAAAACCAGCTTGAACATCTGGAAGTTCATGGTTCACATATTGCTGAAGCCTGGCTTGGAGAATTTTGAGCATTACTTGACTAGCGTGTGAGATGAGTGCAGTTGTTCGGTAGTTTGAGCATTCTTTGGCATTGCCTTTCTTTGGGATTGGAATGAAAACTGACCTTTTCCAGTCCTGTGGCCACTGCTGAGTTTTCCAAATTTGCTGGCATATTGAGTGCAGCACTTTCACAGCATCATCTTTCAGGATTTGGAATAGCTCAACTGGAATTCTATCACCTCCACTAGCTTTGTTCATGGTGATGCTTTCTAAGGCCCACTTGACTTCACATTCCAGGATGTCTGGCTCTAGGTCAGTGATCACACCATCGTGATTATCTGGGTCGTGAAGATCTTTTTTGTATAATTCTTCTGTGTATTCTTGCCACCTCTTCTTAATATCGTCTGCTTCTGTTAGGTCCATATTATTTCTGTCCTTTATCAAGCCCATCTTTGCATGAAATGTTCCTTTGGTATCTCTGATTTTCTTGAAGAGATCCCTAGTCTTTCCCATTCTGTTGTTTTCCTCTATTTCTTTGCATTGATCGCTGAAGAAGGCTTTCTTATCTCTTCTTGCTATTCTTTGGAACTCTGCATTCAGATGTTTATATCTTTCCTTTTCTCCTTTGCTTTTCGCTTCTCTTCTTTTCACAGCTATTTGTAAGGCCTCCCCAGACAGCCATTTTGCTTTTTTGCATTTCTTTTCCATGGGGAAGGTCTTGATCCCTGTCTCCTGTACAATGTCACGAACCTCAGTCCATAGTTCATCAGGTGTTAGTATACTGTACTGGGGAGAAGGCAACGGCAAGCCACTCCAGTACTCTTGCCTAGAAAAGCCCATGGATGGAGGCGCCTGGTAGGCTGCAGTCCATGGGCTCGCTACAAGTCGGACGCAACTGAGCGACTTCACTTTCACTTTTCACTTTCATACAATGGAGAAGGAAATAGCAACCCACTCCAGTGTTCTTGCCTGGAGAATCCCAGGGATGGCAGAGCCGGGTGGGCTGCTGTCTATGGGGTCTCACAGAGTCGGACACAACTGAAGCGACTTAGCAACAGCAGCAGCAGCAGTATTGGTGTTTTTCTTTCTGGCTTACTTCACTCTGTATAATGGGCTCCAGTTCCATCCACCTCATTAGAACTGATTCAAATGTATTCTTTTTAATGGCTGAGTGATACTCCATTGTGTATATGTACCACAGCTTTCTTATCCATTCATCTGCTGATGGACATCTAGGTTGCTTCCATGTCCTGGCTATTATAAACAGTGCTGCAATGAACATTGGGATACACGTGTCTCTTTCAATTTTGGTTTCCGTAGTATGTATGCCCAGCAGTGGGATTGCTGGGTCATAGGGCAGTTCTATTTTCAGTTTTTTAAGGAATCTCCACACTGTTCTCCATAGTTGCTGTACTAGTTTGCATTCCCACCAACAGTGTAAGAGGGTTCCCTTTTCTCCACACCCTCTCCAGCATTTATTGCTTATAGACTTTTGGATCGCAGCCATTCTGACTGGTGTGAAATAGTACTTCATAGTGGTTTTGATATGCATTTCTCTGATAATGAGTGATGTTGAGCATCTTTTCATGTGTTTGTTAGCCATCTGTATGTCTTCTTTGGAGAAATGTCTATTTAGTTCTTTGGCCCATTTTTTGATTGGGTCATTTATTTTTCTGGAATTGAGCTGTAGGAGTTGCTTGTATATTTTTGAGATTAGTTGTTTGTCAGTTGTTTCATTTCTCCTAATGGGAGAAAATAAGTATTACTAGGCTCTATTCTGACTACCAATAAGTGGCTTTAACCCTTTAACTTCATAGTGGTTTTGATTTGCTCCCATTCTGAAGGCTGTCTTTTCACCTTGTTTATAGCTTCCTTTGTTGTGCAGAAGCTTTTAAGTTTAATTAGATCCCATTTGTTTATTTTTGCTTTTATTTCCAATATTCTGGGAGGTGGGTCATAGAGGATCTTGCTGTGATGTATGTCAGAGAGTGTTTTGCCTATGTTCTCCTCTAGGAGTTTTATAGTTTCTGGTCTTATGTTTAGATCTTTAATCCATTTTGAGTTTATTTTTGTGTATGGTATTAGAAGGTGTTCTAGTTTCATTCTTTTACAAGTGGTTGACCAGTTTTCCTAGCACCACTTGTTAAAGAGATTGTCTTTAATCCATTGTATATTCTTGCCTCCTTTGTCAAAGATAAGGTGTCCATAGGTGCGTGGATTTATCTCTGGGCTTTCTATTTTGTTCCATTGATCTATATTTCTGTCTTTGTGCCAGTACCATACTGTCTTGATGACTGTAGCTTTGTAGTAGAGCCTGAAGTCAGGCAGGTTGATTCCTCCAGTTCCATTCTTCTTTCTCAAGATTGCTTTGGCTATTCGAGGTTTTTTGTATTTCCATACAAATTGGAAATTATTTGTTCTAGCTCTGTGAAGAATACCATTGGTAGCTTGATAGGGATTGCATTGAATCTATAGATTGCTTTGGGTAGTATACTCATTTTCACTATATTGATTCTTCCAATCCATGAACATGGTATATTTCTCCATCTATCAGTGTCCTCTTTGATTTCTTTCACCAATGTTTTATAGTTTTCTCTATATAGGTCTTTAGTTTCTTTAGGTAGATATATTCCTAAGTATTTTATTCTTTTCATTGCAATGGTGAATGGAATTGTTTCCTTAATTTCTCTTTCTATTTTCTCATTATTAGTGTACAGGAATGCAAGGGATTTCTGTGTGTTTATTTTAGATCCTGCAACTTTACTATATTCATTGATTAGTTCTAGTAATTTTCTGGTGGAGTCTTTAGGGTTTTCTGTGTAGAGGATCATGTCATCTGCAAACAGTGAGAGTTTTACTTCTTCTTTTCCAATTTGGATTCCTTTTATTTCTTTTTCTGCTCTGGTTGCTGTGGCCAAAACTTCCAAAACTATGTTGAATAGTAATGTTGAAAGTGGGCACCCTTGTCTTGTTCCTGACTTTAGGGGGAATGCTTTCAATTTTTCACCATTAAGGATAATGTTTGCTGTGGGTTTGTCATATATAGCTTTTATTATGTTGAGGTATGTTCCTTCTGTTCCTGCTTTCTGGAGAGTTTTTATCATAAATGGATGTTGAATTTCATCTGTACTATCTCAGGTAGATTACAAAGTCCAAGTTATCCCAGATATTTTACAGATAAGGAAGCTGAGACTGAAAGAGGCAAAAGCTCTCATGGGAGGTCACACAGCTCACTTAACATTCAAAACAGACCCCCGAGTTTCCAACTCCAAACCAGTGCTGTCTGCCCAGTGTCCACATTTCTAAATGCCAGTAGGACTGCCTTTGCCCGGTTGGTGAAGAGCTAGGCTTCTGCGAGCAGGGCCCCAGGATCTGATCTGAACAGACTTAATTTTGTCTTGGGTCACATCTAGAAGGCTTTCAGCCCCCCGTCTCCCTCTCCACTGGCCTGACCTGGCACTGCCTTCTGGGCAGAGCTGGTTTGAGGGGGAGATGTTTCATGAGTCAGGAGATCAGCTGAGGAGAGGAAAGGTGGAGTTCCCAGGAAACCCCAGCAGGATGGCCTGGGTGGAATTCCTAAGGCCAAAAAGGGAGCCTAAGCTGACGTTTATCCATCAGCCTTTCACACAGACCACACCACCTCTCCTCCAGCTTCCCCAGACTCTGCCACAGTCTTCCCTGACTCCTCAAGGGTACCCCAGGTCCCGATCTCTCACCTGTTCATGTAGGTCCCCAGCCCTGAATGGTCCTGTGGGTCTCCACCCTAAAGCTAGTCCTGTGGGTCCCCTTCCTGAGCTGGCCCTGCAGGGCTCTGGCTGAGTTTCTCCATGGTACACAGCCCCACCTACTGCCCTGGAGGGCGGCCCTGCATGCAGACACTGACCCAGCGTTTTGGAAAGGGAGCCTGGTCTACTCACAGTGGGGGACCAAAAGGGCTTCTCCAGTGCCAGTGGAGGAAAGAGGGCTGTTCCTACCTTGGCCAGCAAGCTTCCTGATCCAGATCCCATCTGCTTTGCCATGACATCTCAGCCTGGGAGTGACCCAGCCAGATCCCCAAGGCCGAGGAAGGGGGATCCCAAGGAGGATCTCTGTCTTCCCTGTGTTCCACGAATGAGAGAGAGATTCCTAACTTTGTCTGTATTTGCCTGAGACAGATTTTTAATTAAATAAAGTAAAAGCCTGATTACAACCTGCAGAAGATGTGAGAGCAGAATGAGATGGTATTCCTGCAAAATTGCAAAGAAAACACTGGCTGGACCAGAGGGAGACCCCCAGGGGTCTTCCATCAAAGCACCAAATGAGAGGGCAAATACGAGAGATTATATAGCCAACAGATGTGCATTGTTAAAATATGCATCTGCCGACAGCCTGCTTGGAGAAGCCAAAGGGCTAACTCAGAGTCTGCAGTGCTCCAGGGAGGGCCTGGGAACCTGGCCCAGCAGCCAAGCCTAGAGTCACAGACACGTTAATTAGCCTTGTGTTTCCAGCTCTCAGATGCAATCAGGTGGGGAGCAACTGTGAGCTGAGGGTCTGCTTCCCCAGAGAGACAGAGGGAGGGAGCCAGGGAGACAGAGAGGAAGAAGGGGAAGAGGCAGCTCCTATGAAGCTGAGCAAGATAAGGACTGGACACCCTCCCACCCGCAGACCATCCCTGAAATCATGGTGTCAGAGACAGAGCCACAGACCTGGAAACAACAGTCATGGTCCTGCCATTAAACAGCTGTGGGCTGGTCACTCAGCCTCTCTGAGTCTCACTTTCCGCATCTGTGAAATGATGCACACTTCTGTTTCTCCCACCTGCAGGAAGCTCTGAATTGAAAAATACCAAAACCATCCCAGGGCCAGAGAGGTAAGGGGGCAATAGCATTTGATCCTTCTAACTTCATGAAAGCTGGATGGCAGGAATTTGGGGAGAGGACCCAGAGCAGGAGGACATGGGCACCAAGGATCTGATCAACAAACATTTGCTGAGCGGGTATTAGGCGCCAGACACTGGAGACTCATTAGTAAATGAGAGAGAAAAGCTCCCCTGCCTAGTGGAGCTCGTGTTCGAGCAGAGAGAGACAGTCACTTCACAGTAAACATTGAGCCAGCATGTTGTGTAGCTGCGTAGGATATCGGGTGGAAACACGTGCTATGAAAATGAGGAAGCAGAACAAGGTGAGGGGGATTGAAAGTCTGGGGGTGGAGGAGGAGGAGGATTGTGGATGTCAAGTTAATTATTAAAGAAGGGATTTTCCCAGGCTTCCTACCCCATTTTCTCTCTTCTTCCTGGTTCATTTTAATATTAACTCTACTGCCTTGTGGCTCCCAGTATTAACAACACTTTCTACATCAACATGAATTATTTAACGACAGAGAGTAAGTCAATTTAAATGAAGAGGGCATATTTACTGCTACTGCTGCTGCTAAGTCACTTCAGTCGTGTCCGACCGTGCGACCCCAAGGGGCGCTCCCCTGTCCTGGGATTCTCCAGGCAAGAACACTGGAGTGGGTTGCCATTTCCTCCCAATGATGAAAGTGAAAAGTCAAAGGAGCGCGGACCCCAGGCTCCTCCGTCCATGGGATTTTCAGGCAAAAGTACTGGGTGGGGTGCCATTGCCTTCCCGGGGCATATTTAAGATGATGTAAACCCCAAATACTTTGGGGCAGACAAATAAGGTCCAAATGTGTCTTCCCTTCATGTCTGTCTGCAGCTCTTCCAGCTGGGGAGCTCTCAGGCCTGTATGTCCACAGAGCCGGCGGCATCCCCCAGTCCCCAATCCCCTAACCTTCTGGGTAGGTGGCTCCAGAGAGAGACGGAACACAAGCCAGTTCCCACAGCAAAGGCAGATGGAACTGAAGCGGCCCAAGAGCACTGGCTTCTAAAGTCATTCTCTCAGAAACCGGTGGTGAGAGCACCACCCAGTCACCCTGTCAGGGATCGGGGCACAGCCTGAGCAGATCTTCAGGGGTGAAGAAGCACCGCCACAGAACAAAGCCCAAGCTTCCTCCGTGGCACGCGGGGCCCCCTGAGGCCTGCCCTCAGCTTGCTCTCCAGCTCCAGCTCCCGGATAACAACCAGCTCACGGCACCCTCCACTCACCACACCCCTGTGCCTTCCCTCACATGTGCTTCTGCCTGGAATGTGCTTCCCAACCTCTCTTCCCTTGGCCGCTTCTGGCTCACCTGTCAGGAGTCAGCACAGATATCGCCTCCTCCAGGAAGCCCTCCCTGAACACCACATGGCCTGGCTGTCCTGCTCTGGGCTCCCTTAGCCTGCTGCCCCACCTCAATCACAGCGCTCGCCACGTTCTGTTGAAAGCCACTGTTCACACGTCTGGCTCCTACACTGGGTGTCTGAAAGGCAGTGTGCAGCCCTTACGCCCAGCCTACAGGCACATGCCAGGGCCTCAGAAAGTGTCCCCCAGGTGGCGGTAGTGACAGAGGTGGGACTGACTAGTGGGGTCACACTGACCCTCGCCATGAGAACAGTACCTGGTAGATATACATCCTCGATACACAGGAGAGTTGTGTTATGTTTATAGAGGCAACACGGCTTCACGGTTAAGAGCCCACAGCCAACTTGCCTGCACTTGAAACCTGTGGTGTGACCTTGGACAGGTATTCAGCCCCTCTATGCCTCAGTTTCCTCGTGTGTACAATGGAGAGAGAATTTTATCTGTCCTCTTAGTCTTAGAAGATTTCATGAAATAATACACATAAGGCGTTTCTCACAACAGCACCTGCTGTGCCACAGGCATGCAGGCACTGGCTGCTCTTACTATACCTGTTGTTGTTACTGTTATTCCTGCAATGCAAAGAGAAACCAACAAGCGACTCCTGCTTCCTGGGGAATCAGGCGGTTGTGTCCCGGAGAAGCAGTTCCATCCAGCAAGCAGGCAGAAATCCACGAGTCCTGCAGCCCTCTCCGGGCTGGTGCACCCAAAAAGACAAGCAGAATTGATTTCCTTATCTCCTCATTAACTGAGTTTTGCCTGGGCCCCGGCTTGGTCTTAGGTGCCGTATCGCATTTGTGCTGTGCGTCTGCTTCCTGCCACATTCATTACCCTGCAGTCACCCCCAAATTGGGGCAGCAAGCAAGCCAGAGGTGGGAGAGAGAAGAGCAAGAACAATCACCCTTATCTCCCGAAGCTCCAGGACAGAGGTGGTGCCTGGGCGGCTGTGCACCTCGCCTCATGCACACCCTCGCCCACCCCGACCTGGTCTCCCGACCCTCTTCCTGCTCCTCTGCCCTCTCGGGAGCCCAGGCCACCCCAAGCCCCGCTGGACCAGTGGCAGATTCTGCTTCTCCCCCTGTTTGGCCACCGTGGGCCCCTCTTTGACTTCTTGCTCTAACTCTGTGCCCACTTGCTCTTGTAGGTTACAAGGTGGGCGTGGCTTTAGGGATCATTTAGTTACTTGAAGCTGACGCATGGTCCCTCGATTGCAAATTATAGTATATGCTCCCTGGGGGTGGAGTCTTGGTCTCTGAGGTCCACACTTGGATTCAAGGCCAGATGCTCCCTCCAAAGCCGTTGTTGTTGGGAAATCGGCAGAGATGGGGTGTCTCTCTGGAGGTCCCTGTAGCCACTGGGTGGTGTGTGGACTTCAGAGCTGAGTCATGATGGCCCTCTTTCTGTGTCTAACAGCACCCCCCACCACAGTCCCCCTTTTCCTCTAATCGGCCATGTTGCGTGGAAAGGAGCCCACCCTCGTCTCCTTGTTCTTCATCTCAGCCTCAGTGGGCTATCAGGAGGCTGCTCCTCCCTGGCCAGGGCCCATTCATAACAGAGGGGAGTGCGGGAAAGAAAGGGACCCACAGATGCTGGGTGACCCCCAAGGCTCCAGAGAGGTTGGAGACCCCTCAGGGATGGAGTCAAACCCAGCACTTCCCCTCTTGGCCTGAATGTAGGTGACAGGGGGCAGGCAGGTCCCTCTGAAAGGAGAGGGAGGCCTGATGCAAGAGATGCACATACCCCCCTTACCTCACCCAGCATCGCCAAGGGCAGTGGGCACAGACTCAGCCAATGAGAGAAGAGCTAAGCTGTCTGATCAAGTGTCCTTGCCGAGGTGACCTGATGCCTGATGTCACCTTAGGAAGCTCTTACCACTCAACGCTGGAGGTGCCCCCACACAGCCACCCCAGGGCCAGCCCCTCCCCTCCCCATTCCAGCACCTCTTGCCTTCAACCCCAGCCCAGGGGAAGGCAGGAAGATTTGTTGGAGGCCACCCAGGGTCTGCTGTATGCAAGGCACTCAGCTTCCTGCTCCTGCCCTCCACCACTCCATTTCTAGTTCCTTGCCTCCTACACACACCGCCTCCAACCACCACTAAGTGACCTGGGCTCTCCGGGGCAGCCCTGCAGTCCACCGTGCCCAGGGCACCCGCACGTCTCCAGGTCCAAGCAGGACCAGGGCCCTGGCCCGGAAGTCAGGCAATGAGCATCGTGCCACTGACCAGCAGTGAGTCATGGGATCCCCAAGTTTAACCTCTTGGGACCTGCTTTCCTTCTCCTGGGGAAAACGAGGAGCTGGAAAGATGACATAACAGAGCCACTCCACAGTTTGTGCTTCTTTCTCATTCCATCCTCGTTCAGGGGTCATGGTTCCCTGAGTCCTTTCCCCTTGCTCCTGAGAGCAAGGATAGTATGTCCTTCCGCTGCTATAATCAAGCATGACCCTAAGAGATGCTGAACAGACTCCACTGCTCAGCCAAGAGGAATGTGGGCTCAGACCATGGAGATTTGCAAAAATCGGGCCCTGGATCCTCTGGCGTCCACCGTTCAGTGTGAAACCAGCAGCTGCATGGCTGCGTGTGAGATTCCAGCCACTTGCCTGTCACTTTCAGAATGCAGCTGCCTCGAGGCGGCCCTCGCCAGTTCTTCCATCACTACTTCCTCTGGCCTGGACTTGGCCTCCCACATCCCTCCCGCCTGAAAAAGCACCGTCAAGAGCCTGCCTCTCTCCAGGTAGCCTCCTGGTTCCTCTGTCAGGAAGCCTAACTGGGTCCCTATTTGTGCATCCATATCCACGGTGCACCAAAGACAAATGGACTGGGGTGCACACTTACCCGCACACACACACACAAGTTCACAGCTTAGCAGATTCATCAGTGCCCCCATGGTGGAAAGACACAAAGCCCCTCAATTAAGACTATAGTCACTGCTGCATGCTAAGTCGCTTCAGTCGTGTCTGAGTCTTTGCGACCCTGTGGGCTGCAGCCCGCCAGGCTGCTTTGTCCATGGGATTCTTCAGGCAAGAATACTGGAGTGGGTTGCCATTCCCTTCCCCAGGGGATCTTCCCAACCCAGGAATCAAACCTGTGTCTCTAACATCTCCTGCACTGGCAGGCGGGTTCTTTACCACTAGCGCCACCTGGGAAGGCCAGTCACTGTGGGAAATGGGGAAATCTCAGTGAGGCCACAAAAGTATTGACAGGCCCAGAAAAGGATGGAGCTGGTGGTGCATGTCACCCCAGCACAAGGCCCACTGCTCTACCAAGTCCCCCTAATGAGAAATGAAGCTGATGGAAGAGTCCTAGTGGACTTAGAGGGAGGGGCAGGGCCAGCCAGCCCCCAGGGGTGAAGGGCCCCCTCCTGGCTCCAATCTGTGGGGCAGAATGGGTGTCACCCCTGGGATTCTGCCCAAGCCCAGAGCTGGGGAGTGCCTGAGAGGCCGGGGCTGGGCAAGGAGACCTTGAAAGGGTAAGAATAACTCACTACTTCTCCGCTCCGACCTCAGCCCGGCCTGAGAGGAGGGTTTCATGGCAAATTATGGATTTAAAACTTGCAATGAATCTCCATTACAGCATGAAATGAGAAAGGAAAATGCCACTAAAGGGAAGCCTTCCCCAGCAGCCAGTGGGCAAGGGAGGGTGCCGTGCTAGGAGGGAGGAGAGAGACGAAGCTGCACAATCCGAGGCGGGCTCCCAGGAGCACTCCTGAGAGCCCCCGCACCCGGGGCCCACGGAGGACCCCACAGAGATGGAGGATGTGATGCCGCCAACAGGAGCCAGGAGCCAGTCTCTCCCCACGGGCAGTTTTCTGCAGAGGAAGTATGCACGGAGCTACGTGAGGACTGGGGGAGGCCAGAGCTTTGTCATCTTGCCATTGGGTCGTAATGAGCCCTGTGTCATAGGTCCAGCTAGAGAGGAGCAGTTCAGGGACCTTGACCCACTGCTGGGCCATCTATACAGGGGGCCTTTTTACCCCCTCACCATCTCTGGCAGGCAGGCCTGAGGTTTCCTTTCGCAGATGGCAGAGGCTGACATACAAAGAAGCCCATTCACTTGCCCCAGGACACTCAACAGTTAAGAAGAAGAGCTAGAATCTGAACTTGGGTCTTTCTGGCTCGAAAACCTTGCCCTTTCTTGCTAAGTCACGCCCCTTCCCTTTCCCCCAAATTCTGTTGAGAATTACTGCTGCCTGACTCCTCCCTTTACGATCACAGGCCTCTTTCCAGCCCCAGGAGCTCCGGGAACCCTGTCTGAGCCCTGTGGCCACCCAGGCCCCCAGAGTCAGAGGGGCAGCCTTGCACAAAGAACCAAGGCTTCAGAAAACCCTTCCTGGCAGCACTGTTCCCCAAATGCGCCTTGGGAGCCAGGGCCCCTAGACCCACAGCATCCATTTTCCGTCCCATTAAGTCTCATCATCAGGGGAACCGCCAGCAGCTTCTTTCCCCGTGGCTCTGGGTCTCTAAATTATTCTGCCTGTTGCGGGGGAGGTTTTCCTGACTGGGAGGTTTGTAGGCCCCCAGAAACCCGCACGACTGCCTCCGTCTCACAAAAATACATAGCTGAGCCCCACAGCCCACAAAGACTGGCTTCCAAAAGTGTCACATTTTCACAAGTTGATCAAGGTGTTTGTAAATGTTTATCGAAAGGGAGAACTTTCCCTATGTAAATGTGTCAGGAGCGGTGTGATGTGAGCAGCTGAGAAATCACCAGTGCCAGGAATACCCTTGCAGCCTTCGGGGTGGAAGGCAAGAAACGGGGGCGCAGGCTATGACTTCACAGCCATCCCCCTGAAAGAGGTGGCCCTGCTCGAGCCCCAGACACACCCTCCGCTCGCTTCCCCTCTGTCTACACACAGAGATAGACACACATCCAGCAGGGTGATGGAGGAAACTTGTTTTGCACCTGGGTCTACGGCAGTCTAGAAAGAAATAAGCCGGGGGTTACATGATCCTTGAAGAGGGAAAACAAGTCCCCTCTGACTCTGTGAGACAAAGAGCAGTGGGCTTCGAGCAAGGGTCACCTGAGACTACCCTGTCCCTCCTCCTGCCCCAGCCTCAAATACCAACTTGACCTGGGCAACAGTTCTACTAAGAACCAATAGAAGCCCCCAAGAACCAAACTTTGGTTAGACAATGTTAGAGATGGAAGTGTTGCCCAAAGTGGGGTCTGGCTGCCCACCAGTTGAAGGCTAACATTCAAGAAGCAAGGTTGGTAGAAAGGAAAGTTGGCTTTATTCCAGAGGTCGGCATTCGAGGAAGAGGCTAGACTTGTGTCCAAAGGTTGACTCCTGCAGTGGGCAAGGGCTTCTAAAGGGGTATTTCCAGGGTTTGTAGATGGAGGGAGGTGGTCCTCTTGAAATTGGTCATCGGTGGTCTGACCAGTGTCATCTTGACTCTTTTAAGAACAGCTAGTCTTCAGTTCTGTCCATGGGATTTTCCAGGCAAGAATACTGGAGTGGGGTGCCATCGCCTTCTCCTAGTCTTCAGTTCCAGCGTCGGTTTGTTCCCCTCTATTTGAGGTCAGTTCTCGGAATTGTTGCAGCTTATGTCATAGCTACAGTCTGGTCATCATGTAATTAACTTCTACTGGGTGGAGGTTCTGGTGTCTGCAAAACAGCTCACAGGACCTGGCTCAGAATATTATCTATAGCTCTTGAGGGGAAACTAAAAGTCCTGGACTTTGCTTAATGACAAAACAATTATTATTTTTTGTCCTATTTAGCTGTTTTCTTTTGCTTCTGCATTTTCTCACTTCTCTGATTAAACTTCATCTTTGGCTAAAGTTTTTCTACAGACAAAAGGCAGGTGGAGGACAAGGAGAAGACAAGCCGTAGGGTCCTGCTCCATTTCAGAAGGGATCTGCCAATGAAGCCTTCTTCCTTCATTCTTTTTCTTTTTTTTAATATTTATTTTTATTATTTATTTATTTACTTGGCTGCGCCGAGTCTTAGTTGCACCAGCAGGATCTAGTTCCCTGACCAGAGATTGAACCTGGACCCTTTGCATTGGGAGTACAGAGTTTTAGCCACTGGATCACCAGGAAAGTTCCGTGTCATTCTGTTTTTTCAATATACCTGTATGCACCTTCTGTATTCCTGGCACTGTCCTAGGCACGGGAAACGTGTATATGATCAAAACAGATTAAAATCTCCTGCCTTCATGGAACTTATATTCTAGCAAAGGAAATGGGGCAATAAACAATAAATATAAGAAGAGAATGTTATAGTTTATTAGAAGGTGTTGCTGCTGCTGCTAAGTCACATCAGTCGTGTCTGACTCTGTGCGACCCCATAGATGGAAGCCCACCAGGCTCCCCCGTCCCTGGGATTCTCCAGGCAAGAACACTGGAGTGGGTTGCCATTTCCTTCTCTAATGTATGAAAGTGAAAAGTGAAAGTGAAGTCGCTCAGTCGTGTCTGACTCTTAGCGACCCTACGGACTGTAGCCTACCAGGCTCCTCTATCCATGGAATTTCCCAGGCAAGAGTGCTGGAGTGGGGTGCCATTGCCTTCTCCTAGAAGGTGTAAAGGGCTATCAAAAAATGTAAAGCAGAGTGTAAGAGATAGGGTTTCCTGGAGAAAAGGGCAAGTTGAGCAGTCAGGGTGGACTTCTCAGAGGAGGTGAACTTTTTCATCTTCCTCTTTATTTTTTAAGAGTTTTACTGAGGTTAATTTATATACCGTTAAATCCACCCCTTTTACTTGCACAACTCAATGGTTTTCAGTGAATATATAAAGTTATACAACCATGGCCATAACCTACTTTAGGTCATTTCCTAAAAAAGATCTCTTGTCAGTCTCTGCTCCCATCTCCAGGCCCAGGCAACCACTGATCAGCCTCATATCTCCATGAATTTGCCTTGAGTGGATATTTCATACAAACAGACTCTTAAAATAAGTGGCCTTTCTGTCTGGCTTCTGGAGTTAGCATTGTTTTTGAGACATCTATGTTGGAGCAAATGTCCGTAAATTATTTCTCTTTTATTGTAATTTTATTCACTTGTCTATTTGTCTGCATTGGGTCTTAGTTGCAGCACACAGGATCTTTCACTGTGTCTTGTGGGCCTCTCTAGGTGCTCAGGCTTAGTTGCCCCAAGGCATGTGGGATCTTAATTCCCTGACCAGGAATGGAACCCATGTCCCCTCTTTGGAAGGTGGATTCTTAACTGCTGGACCACCAGGGAAGTCCTATAGTTCATGTCTTTTTGTTATTTGGTAGTATCCCAGTGTATGCTGGTGGTGGTTGTTCAGTCGCTCAGTCATGTCCAGTTCTTTGCGACTCTATGGACTGTTAGCAGCCAGGGTTCCCTGTCCTCCAGTATCTCCCAGAGCTTGCTCAAACTCATGTCCATTGAGTCAGTGATGCCACCCAACCATCTCATCCTCTGTAACCCCTCCTGCCCTCAGTCTTTCCCAGCATCAAGGTCTTTTCCAATGAGTTGACTCTTCCCATCAGGTGGCCAAAGTATTAGAGCGTCAGCTGCAGCACCAGTCCTTCCAGTGAATATTCAGGGTTGATTTCCTTTAGGAATGACTGGTTTGACACCCTTGCTGTCCAAGGGACTCTCAAGAGTCTTCTCTAGCACCATAGATGGACCTTCTTTATAGTCCAACTCTCACATCTGTACTGGAAAAACCATAGCTTTGACTATACAGACCTTTGTCTGCAAAGTGATGTCTCTGCTTTTTAATACGCTGTCTAGCTTTGTCAAAGCTTTTTTTCCAAGGAGCAAGCATCTTTTCTTTTCATGGCTGCAGTCACGGTCTGCAGTGATTTTGGAGCCCAGGAAAATAAAGTCTGTCACTGTTTCCATTTTTTTCCCATCTATTCGCCATGAAGTGATGGGACCAGATGCCATGATCTTCATTTTTTGAATGTTAAGTTTTAAGCCAACTCTTTCACTCTCCTCTTTCACCTCAATCAGGAGGCTCTTTCGTTCCTCTTTGCTTTCTGCCATCGTATAGTTAGATATATTTTGTTTATTCTTTCATCACCTGATGGACATTTGAATTGTTTCCAGTTTGAGTCTGTTGTGACTAATGCTGTGATGAGTGTTTGCATTCACACGGTGGCTCAGAGGGTAAAGAATCCACCTGCGATGCAGGAGACACAGGTTCAACTCTTGGGTTGGGAAGATCCCCTGGAGGAGAGCATGACAGCCCACTCCAGTATTCTTGCCTAGAGAATCCCATGGACAAGAGGAGCCTGGTGAGCTACAGTCCTTAGGGTCACGAAATGTCAGATACTACTGAAGTGACTTAGCGAGCACACACACAAGCATTCATATACAAGCCCGTGTGTATGTGTATGTTTTTACTTTTCATGGGTAAGATTCTTAGGAAATGAAATAGCTAGGCCATGTGGAAAGCTTACACCTAACTTTTTAAGAAAGTGCCAAAGTGGCACCAACCTTGAATTCCTGGGGGAAATCCCATTTGGCCATGGTGTTCGATCTTTTTTTTTTTTTTTTTTTTAATATATGTTGCTGCATTCAGTTTGCTAATTTGGGAGTGAGGGCTTTCAAAGTTTCCAAAGTGGCTGCATCATTTTACTTTGTCCCCACCAGCAGTGTATGAGAGTTCCAGTTTCTCTACGTCCTAGGCAACACTGTGTATTGCTTGGCTTTTCTGTGATGACCAATCTAGCAGATTGAAGTGGTATCCCGCTACACTCTCAGTTTGCATTCCCCTAAGGACTTATGTGTTGAGCATCTTTGGATCTGCTAATTATCCATTTTTTATTTTCTTTGGTGAAGCGTTTATTCAGATCTTTTGCCTATGTTTAAACTGCATCATTTTTCATATTATTATCATTTGTAAGAGTTCTTTATACACAAGATACAAGTCCTTTATCAGATATATAATTTGCAAATATTTTCTCTCAGTCTGTGGCTTGTTTCGTCATCCCCTTAATGGTATCTTTTAAAGTACAAAAGCTTTTAATTCTAATCGAGCCCAATTTACTAGTTTCTTTTCTTTCACGGAGTGTGCTTTTGGTATTCCATCCAAGAACTCTGTCTCACACAAGGTCACAAAACTTCATACTTTCTTGTACAAGTTTTACAGTTTTAGCTCTTACAAAATAGCCCATGATTCATGTTTTATGTTTATCCTTTTTGAATGTATTCATTTTTTAATTGGAGGATAATTGCTTTGCAGTGTTGCGCTGGTGTCTGCCACACATCAGCATGGATCAGCCACAGGTATACATACATCCCCTCCCTCTTGAACCTCCCTCCCACCCCCACCCCTTCCCACCTGCCGGGAGCCAGCTTGGATCAGTGCTCCACCCATGACAAAGGTCATGAGGAAGGGGGCTCGGCAATACCCAAAAGCGGGATGGAACCTCAGGAGCCCCCTGGAAATTCTCGAGCATCTACCCCCCAAAACCATAGTCTGCCTACTTTCTGCTTTGTGCTCACACCTACACCTCTGACTTTACAGGGGGCTGTCCCCCACTACCTCTCTCTGAAAAAAGAGTTAACTTAGAGCTCCAGTTAATAAAAATTTCTGGGCGTGACAGGGGTGTTTTAACCTACAAACTCCTCTGAAGGTTCTCTAGCCCACCTGACAGGCTTGTCCAGCCACATGTGCTTCTAACAACAGGTTCTTTAGAGAAGTTAGAAAACTACTAGTGGGCTGATTAGAAATTGTATTGATGAAGGGTCTTTCATTTGCTCTAGATTATCACAGAGCACCAGGTTGAGCTCCCTGCATCATACAGCAAATACCCACTGTCTAATTTGCACATGGTAATGTATATGTTTCAATACTACTTTCTCAATTCACTCCACCCTCTCCTTCCCCAGCTGTGTTCACAAGTCTTTTCTCTATGTCCCCTCTATTAATGCCCTACAAATAAGTTCATTGGTGCCAACAAATAGTCTATGATTCATTTTAAATTAATTTCTGGGTAATTTGTCAAGTAAGGAACTAAATTTATCATTTTTGCATATAGCCAGCCAGTTGTCCCAACTTCAGTTGTTGAAAAAGACTACCCTTTCCGCCACTGAATTGCATTTGTCAAAAATCAATTGACCAAAAATGTAAGGGTTCATGTCTCAACTCTCAATCATGATAAATTGATCTATATGTCTCTTCTTATGCCAACCCTCCACTGTCTTAACTGCTAAGAACGTTATACTAAAGTCAGGAAAGATAAGTTCTCTGATTTGTTCTTTTTCAAAATGGTGTTAGCTATTTTGAATCCCTTGTATTTCCATATAAGTTTTAGGATCAACTTGTCAATGTTTGCAAGATGGGTGCTGGAATTTTTTATAGAAACTGTGCCAAAGCTATAGACAAATTTGAAGAAAATTATCATCTCAACTATACTGAGTCTTCCAATCCATGAACATAGAATATGTCTCCACTTATTTAGTTCTCTAATTTTTTTCAATGACATTTTATGGCTTTCAGTGTATGTCACATTTTTTGGTAGTTATTCCCAACTATTTTATTCTTTTTTGACGTTATCCTGAATGGAATTGTTTTCTTAGTTTTATTTTCAGATTTTTCATTGCCAATATATAGAAATGCAATTTTTATATATAGATCTTAGATCCTGTAACCTTGCTAGACTCATTTTTTAGGTTTTAATAATTTTTGTGAGTTCCGTAAGAATTTCTCTGTATACTATCATTTTGTTTAAAAATGAAGATAGCTTTAATTTTTTCTTTTCCAATCTGTTGCCCATTTTTTAGTTATTGAACTGACTAGAACTTCCAGTACAAAGTTGATTAGAAGTGATGAGAGCAATGTGTGTGTGTGCGCTAAGTCGATTCAGTGTATCTGATTCTTTGAGACCCACAGACTGTAGCCCACCAGGCTCCTCTGTCCATGGGGACTCTTCAGGCAAGAATACTGGAGTGAGTTGCCATGCCCTCTTCCAGGGGATCTTTCCAACCCAGAGACTGAATGCACATCTCTTAGGTCTCCTGCATTGGCAGTCAAGTTCTTTAACCACAAGCGCCACCTGGGAAGCCTGCTGAGAGCAGACAACTTGACTTTATTCCCAGTCTTAGGAGAAAGTCTTCAGTCTTTCACCATAAAGGATAATGTTCAGTTCAGTTCAGTTTAATCGCTCAGTCATGTCCAACTCTTTGCGACCCCATGAATCCCATCACGCCAGGCCTCCCTGTCCATCACGAACTCCCAGAGTTCACTCAGACTCACGTCCATCAACTCGGTGATGCCATCCAGCCATCTCATCCTCTGTCGTCCCCTTTCCTCCTGCCCCCAATCCCTCCCAGCATCAGAGTGTTTTCCAGTGAGTCAACTCTTCGCATGAGGTGGCCAAAGGACTGGATAGTGTTAGCTGTGCTTTTTTCATAGGTGCCCTATATCAGGTTGAGGAAGTATCCATCTGTTCCTCCTTTGTTAAGAGCTTTTACCATGAATGATACTAGATTTTGTGAAATGCTTTTACTGCATCAATTGAGATGATCATGTGTTGTGGGGTTTTTTTTGGTCTTTATTCTATTAATATGGATTATATTAATTGATCTTCAAATGTGAAATCAACCTTGAATTCTGGGGAAAATCCCATTTGGTCATGGCGTATAATCTTTTTTATGTTGCTGCATTCAGTTTGCTAATTTTGAGTTGAGGACTCTTCATCGGATTCATGATGGACAGTGGTCTGTAATTATTTTGTGATGTGTCTGTCTTTAGTATCAGAGTAGCACTAGTCTTATTAGAATGAGTTGGGAAGTGTTCTTCCTCTACTTTCTGGAAGATTTTGTGAAGGATTGATAATATTTTTTCTTTCAATATTTGATAGAATTCACCAGTGACATTGTCTGGACCTGCGGTGTTCCTTATGGGAAGATTTTTCATTATTAATTCAATTTCTGTACTTGATGTAGTTTCTAGTCAGATTTTCTCTGTAGAAGCTGATTTCTGAACAGACATAAGAGGTGAAGAATTTAGCTGTGAATCTTGGAGGAAAATTTCCACTTGAAGTGAAAAAGCAGAATCTTTGAAGGGTTCTCAAGAGAAGAGTGACAGGCTCTGACTTACATTTGAAAAGCCCCACCCTGACTGCTGGGTTGAGACCAGACTGTAAGAGGATCAGGGGAGGAGGCCTGTGAGGGGCTTTTGCAGGGATACAGACGAGCAGTGAGGGGACCCAGACTGGATGGTGGCAGTGGAGCCAGGAGACAGCAGTCCAGGAAAACGGCAGGAGCCCACGGTGATGCCCAGGATCGGGGTATGGAGCCTTTTATCCCTATAAAATTGGATGCGAAATTCTGAATGAAGTTGTGCATTTCTGGGGAGAGGTTTCATATTTTCAAAGGACTAAATCAGTTAGCTCCCCAGATTTTAAGAATGGCTAATCCAGACCAACATCTTCATTTTTAGGAAACTATGATTCAGAAAGGTTGGGTTACTTCCCCAAGGCCACACAGCAAAGCCAGGGCTATCCCAGCTGCCTTGCCACCACCTCAGGGGGTTACCTAGTGGTATGTGTCATCAGGACCCCTCCTTGCCAGTCCAATGAGACCCACTCACCCCTGCCTAGGAGCACGTATGGGAGAGAGCTGGTGTACAGAAATGAGTCCTCCTCTGTGCCCAGCTTCTGTTGCCCACATCTGCCTTCATAGTCACCTGCCTTCTTTGTCCACGGCCATTGGTCCATCTGGGATCCCCAGGTTCCAACCTCACCCCAGGAAGATCCAAGAGAAAGCCTTTCTGCTACTCACAGCTCTCTCTCCACACAGACTCACAAGAAAGCAGCACTGTATCTGCCTAAGAGAGTAAGACCCTTGGTTTTTAATCTGTGCACGAATCGTATCTGAACAGGTTCTGGTGGCAAGAGTGAGAGAGAAAAATAATTAAGGGGAGGCAGGTGAAATGTTGACATTATTATTACTTAAGTGCTGCGACACTTTTAGTTCATGTTTTTATACCCGTGACACCCAGTGAGGGAAAATCAGCTTCCCATTATCTGAGCTGCACACCCGCTCACCCCACCTCCCCACCACCTATAAATCTTATTTAAACGAGTTCCATTGGCAAGACAGAAAAATAATTAAAGCAAAGGTAGGTGAAATGTTGATGTTATTAGTGTAATGCAACAGTCTGTTCAGTTTCTACACCAGTAAGATGCAGCCGAGGGAAATCAGTTTTAAAGATTACCTTTCTGAGATGCAAGAGTGTAAAAAGTGAACGGGTTAGTTGCTCGGTCTTGTCTGCCTCTTTGCGAGCCCCTGGATTGTAGCCCGCCAGGCTCCTCCATCAGTGGGATTCTCCAGGCAAGAATACTGGAGTGGGTTGCCTTTCCCTTCTCCAGGGGTCTTCCTGACCCAGGGATCGAACCCACGTGTCCTGCATTGCAGGCACATTCTTTACCAGCTGAACCATCAGGGGAACCCCCAAGATGCAAATCAGAGCTCAGAAAGCCGGACTTAACAGAAGAGTACATCAAACCAGGAATCATTTCGAAATCTGTAGCAGTCTCCCAGGGGCTATTAAGCTCACGGTTTACCTTTTGACTGCATTCTATTTTCTTGCAAATCCTTTATTTCCCACTTATTTATTGACTAGAGACAACGGCACCAAAACAAAAGAAAAACAGTTGGTGGAGAGTGATCCTCCAGCCGCTGGTCTTAAAACTCCATAGCAGGCAGTGATTCTCTGGAGGGGGGATCTGAGCACTCCCGCGTGGACCAGCGCTTAACTGAATTGCTTCCTCTCCAAGGGGTGCCCGCCCAGAGTGGGTGGACTCTTCTGGCTGCTGCACAGAGGAGCCTTGACATCTTATCTTCCCTGGGGAAGTGGCTGAGGGGCTGTGGGCAGCACTCCCAGAACAGGCCCCTGGGCATTCCACACAGGAGTCTGGAACTTTCCAACAAGATGTGACAAACACCTCTGCTATGTGAGGTGGTGTGGGGTCTGCCCAAGAATAAGAGATGTCAGAGTGGGCAGAGACCCTATGACTCACAGAGTCCAGATTCAGGAGTGGCCACTGGCTGCCAGCAGGTCAGGTCTGGCACACAGCCGTGTCCAGTCGGCTCCTAAAGTATCTTTGTTGATGATGCTATTCAGTTGCTAAGCCGTGTCTGACTCTTTTTGCAATCCCGTGAACTGCAGCACACTGGGCTTCTCTGTCCTCCACCATCTCCCAGAGTTTGCTCAAATTCATGTCTGCTGAGTCGGTGATGTTATCCAACCATCTCATCCTATGCTGCCTCCTGCTCCTTTCGCTTTCAGTCCTTACCAGCATCAGGGTCCTAAAGTATCTTTAGAGATTTTTGAATTCATGGCCAACATTTTAGATTCTGGAGGGTTATGTATTAAAATTTCAGATTTCTGGTTCTTTTTTTTTTTTTTGGCCACGCCTACAGTATGTGCGATCTCAGTTCCCCGATCAAGGATTGAACAGGGTCCCCTGCAGTGGAAGCAAAGAGTCTTAACCACAGGACCACCAGGGAAATCTTCTGGCTTCTCTTGCACAGATCTGGCAATATTAAATCTGTTCTCTTGCTTGGCAATAATCGTGCAATGGCTGCTCCCTTCATGGCAGTGTGGTCACCAGCCTCCGTTCACCTGGGCCACTTGATGCATTCCTATTACCTACATTGAGTCTGCCGCCCTGATCCCACCAACCCTAGACCTGCCTTCAGGGAGCTCATAGTGAGGATCAGCAGCTAAAAGAGAAAAAGAAACAGAAAGGAGATGAGGGAAGACAGAATGCCAGTGGCATCCAGTCGTTCCTGTGGAGTCACCAAGGGCAGGCTTGAATGGGTTTTAGGTGAGGTTTCAAGCATAAGAAGAGTTTGGACAATTTAATCCATTTGGCCTAGAAGAGTAGGCAGTGTGTTCCTTCCCGGATAACAGCAGATCTCTTGTAAAGAGCCCAGAGCTTGGAGCTGAACTCTCTCTGCCACTTACTGCCTGGCCTGGAAATGCCCCCTATAGGGTGTGGTGCAGAATTGAGCCCCAGGACAGGCTGGAGTGGGATCTGCTCCACAGTCAGTGAACTAAATGATTCATGTTCCCCAACATGGCCAAGGAGAAGCTCTTCCTCGGCTAAGCTTGCATTCCAGCTAATGGAGAGTTATCATTAACGTCATACCCACTTCAGAACTGAAAAAATAACAATGCATTAAAAATAGATCCCATTTTCAATCAGATGAATGTGAGGCTCTGGAATAGCTTGTGAGCAGCCTCTTTTGACACAAAACGGGCTTTGGTTCCAGGCCCTTCATGCTGCCCTGGGCAATGAGTCTCTGAGGACTCCCATTGGACCCTCTGGAGCCTGCTGTCCAATATGGCAGCCACCCGCCACAAGTGCTGTTTAATTTTAATTTCAAATTAATTAAAATCACATAAAACTAAAAATACATTTCCTCAGTGGCACTAAGCCCACGTCAAGTGCTCAGTAGCCATATGGGACTTTAGGGAGGCTGGTTTAAACAGAATTCAGGCATTCCTGGTCAAATTCCACTTAATCCTAATTCCAAAAACCCAACAGCATCCAATATTAGACACAGATTCAAAGGTTTAGACTGGAGGTGTGGAGGTCAGCATCCCGCAAGCATTTGCACCGATGTCAGGATGCAGCCTGGAAATGGAAGCTTCTCATCAATTCACTCACTCCTTGACTCACCAAATCTTCACTAGATGCCAACTATGTGTAAAAGCATCATGTGGATACAGAGTGGGGGTACAAAACATCATCTGTGCCCTCAAGGAGTTTATGATCATGGGAAAGAGAAAACAGAGAAACTCTTTGCAATCATATAAGACAGAATGAAAGAAGTATTTAGAAGTATAAACAAGATACAGAGAAAATGTACGTTTCAACCAAGAAAACCTGAGAGGACCTCACGAGGGAAGGGAAAGCTGAACTCTCCCTTGGTAGGAGGAGTAGAATTTTAGTAGACTACTTATTTATTTGGTAGATTATTTAAAAATAATCAGGGCTTCCCGGGTGGCTCAGTGGTTAAAAAAAAAAAAATCCACCTGCCAAGGCAAGAGACACGAGTTCAATCCTTATTCCAGGAAAATTCCTTGTGCCATGGAGCAACTAAGCCCATGCGCCACAACTACTGAGCCTGTGCTCTAGAGCCTGGAAACTACGAAGCCCGTGTGGCCTAGAACCCATGCTCCACAGCAAGAGAAGACACTGTATTGAGACGTCCGAGCACCGCAACCAGAGAATAGCCTCCGCTCGCCACAAATTGAGAAAAACCCACGAGCAGCAATAAAGACCCAGAGCAAACAAATAAATAAATAATAAAATATAATAATAATCAGGGGACCTCTCTGGCAGTACAGTGATTAAGACTTTGTACTTCCACTTCAGGGGGCCTGGGTCCAATCCCTGGCCAGGGAACTAAGATCCAAAATGCCCCAAGGTTGCACAGCCAAGATAAACAAATACTGTGAATAAACTAATTAATTTCATTAAATGAAAAAATAAGTCATCAAAGAATTCCTTGGTGGTCCAATGGTTAAAACACCATGCTTTCACTGCCCAGGGCACAGGTTCAACCCCTGGTTGGGGAATTAAGATCCCTCAAGCCAAGTGGCACAGCCAAAAATAAATAGATAAAAATAAAGACTTGCAAACTTGAGAACATCCGCCGAGACTGGGAAACTATAAAGAGTGAGGTTGTTTTTTAAAAATGATCATAAAAATCTAAGCAAAGGCACGGAGGGATGAAAGAACAGCGTGCCCTGACTGAGGGGTCAGCCTAGGGACGGTTGTTGGGGATAAACATAAGCGTGGGGGGTGTGGTTCATCAGGAAAGGCCAAGCACCGTGCAAGGAGTTTGAACTTGCGTGTGAACAGTGGAGAGTCATCGCAGGTGCTTGCGGACACTCATCACCACATATGAGGGCCCCAAAGAAGAGAACCACGTGGTATCTGGGGCACCGGTCTGACAGCAAGAAAGTTTTGCCTAGCTGGATCCCGGTTAACAGAAGGTAGGACAACATAGACTCCCCAAAGCCCTTGCTAGAGACGAAAAGCAAGTAAGTGCCCAGAGAGAGGGTACCCAAGTGGTGGTGAGAGTCACTCCCCTCCGTTTCTGTTAACCAGGGAACTCTCACGCATGCCTCAATTCAGCAGTGATTCTACCAGGAGACATCCCGTGGTGCCTGAGCAATGGTACGGCTTCTTTAATGATCCAGAAGTTTCCATGCTTCGGGGTCTTGAGTCACTTAGTCTCTGGCATTACCTGCACACCCACTGCGGGCAGCCCTGTCAGGTGAGATACCTCCACCTCAGGTGTAGGGGAGCACAGTACCGCCCGCCGGTGCCAGGCTGGCCCAGGGGCCAGTCCTCAGTGGCGGGTCAGAGGATAAACATCACCCGAGTGAGGCCACCCACTCCTCACAAGACCCCTCCACTGTGTCTGCGGCTCTCAGACGCCCCGGAGACCATTAGCACCTCTCTGGGAATGTCTAACTGAAGACATTTTCTAGCCGGAATCTGTTATAATTACCAATTAGGTCTGATTATAATTACCTCTCGCCTCCATCCCTTACCTGGCACCCAGGATAGGACAGGGCCCCGAGACAATTAGCAGTGAGTCTTTCCTGATACGCTGGCTGATTAGCAACACAATTGCGGGGTCGGGGGAAGAGCCTGGCTTATTAGAGGGAGGCTGCTGTTTACCGAGGAATCAGTAATCAAATTAGATTAAAATTAATGAGGGGGAAACTCAGAGTGCAGAAATGCAGTTTTTCCCCTCAATCACCTCTTTTTGTGTGTCAGTTGATGACATCATTTAGGGGAAGAAGCTGAATCCCCTACGCTTCTCCGCCTCAGGTTTTGGGGGATCAGTGACCACCCCATCTCTGCCCAGAGTGACGCAGTGGACGTGATCAAAGGACTCACTGCTGTGTGAATGTGGGAAAATCACCCGGGCTCTCTGAGCCTCAGCCTCCTCATCTGTGAAATGGGGACAGTGCTAGCTCTGAGCCAGAGACCTGCCCCAATTATGTGCAGGACTTGGGGGTGGGGAGTGGGGGAATGGGGGTAAAGGTGCCAAATATCACGGCTTAGTTTTCTGGGAATCTCTGGGCTCAGTCCCAAGCTTGGCCCAGAGAAAGTGCTGGAGGAGGAGCCACACTTAACCCCCACTCAGGACCCATAGGGAGGCCTCTCCCTTCCCCAGAGCAGCAGGCTAGCATGGAGAAGAGATGCCAGCTGAGATGGGAACAACCATCCCTGGGCACTCTCACCCCTTCACCTGCTGGATAAAGTGACAACTTCCCAAAGTGGTTCACCGTAAAAAGAGGAAACCTGGGAGCCAGCTGTGCATCCTTGAGGAAGTGAACTTACCTCTCTGGGCTTGAGCATCTTCACCCGTGAAGAATCTTCCAGCCTCCCTGAGCAGAGGGAGGCTCTAACAGCCCTGGAAGAATGCAGTGTGACCATTACACAATCAATCTGGGGACTGTGGGTCAGTGCCCTGAGGAGACCTGAAGGACTTGTTTAAACCACCCAGATTACCAAGCGGGTCCACCCTCCACCTGCTCTATGCTGGCAAGAGACAGCAGAGATGCCAGACTCACAGAAAACAGCCCTTCTTGTTGTTTGGAGAGAGGGACACACGCACGCAAGCACACACACAACCAAACAGGCCCTAGACTCAGGTACCTGCAAAGGTCACACACACACACACGTAAAATTTGCTAATTTATGCAGCTGCTCGGGCTGAGCGTTTGACCTGCTCCCTGGAAGGATTCTCGGGGAATCCAGGACTGTCTTTCCTCTACCATCACACCAGCTCCAAGAGTGAGTCCCCTGTTCCCTCCACCCTTGGTTCCTCTCCAGCAGGAGCCTTCTGCCCTCTCGGGCCCCCAAAAAGGAGCTCTGGATGATCATGGCCCTGGAGAAGGGGCCGCCCCAGTTCCCAGGGACTCATACAGACTTAGGACCTCTATCTATCTCCCACTTCCCCAGCCTTGGCACCCATGCCTGGCACCCCAAGAACTCACACACCTTTCCTAAGGGTTCCTGTTTGGTGCTGACCTGGAGGAGATAGGAGTCCAGAGCTAGACTCCTTGCTATCAGTCCCTTGATATCCCCACTGGTTTAGTCTCCTTTTCCAGGACAACACCCCCTTCACCTCTGCCACAGAGGTCTTCCTTCCTGTTGCCTCCATCACACCCACCTCTCACCCTGAACTTGGCCAAAGACTTGGGTTCCCATGTGGTGAGCAGTGAGTTGGAATGAGCTGAGTGGCAGAGCAACATGGACTTATCGTCAGACCGCTGAGCCCTAGTGCCGCCTGCCCTCGTCCACATCACTCGGCCTCTCTGACTCTAGGTTTCTCATCTATAAAATGAGGATTAAGAATACCTGCCCTACCAGTGTTCAGGGTTATCGTAGAGAGAAAGGTGACTGTGTGTGGGAAGGCACGTGATGAGCACCATGGTGCCTCACAATGTTTTAGCACAGATACCGTTGCAAAATCCCTGCCAGTTCTCTGTTGCTACATAACAACTCATCCCCAAACCCAGGGGCTTAAAACAGCAGTGATCAGTTATCAACTCTCATAGTTTCTGCAGGTCAAGAAGCTAAATCCAGCTCTGCCAGACGGTTCTGGCTCAGGGTGGGTCAGGGCCATCAGACCCTCAGAGAGGCTGGGTCATGTCAAAGTCTGCTATACTCGTGCGTCTGGTAACTAGGTGGGGAAGCTGTGAATGGTGAGTGGTGGGGTGGGGGCTGGGGTACCAGCTCCTCGACCTCTCCCTCCATCTCTATGTGTCTCTCCACGTGGTCTCTCCAGTGCAGTGGCCTCAAGGCACTGAATTTCTTACATGGCTGCTAGGGCTTCCTAGTAAAGAATCTGCCTGCAATGCAGGAGACTCGGGTTCGATCCCTGGGTTGGGAAGATCCCCTGGAGAACGGAATGGCAACCCACTCTAGTATTCTTGCCTGGAAAATTCCATGGACAGAGGAGCCTGGCAGGTTACAGTCCATGGGATCACAGAGAGTTGGACAAGACCGAATGGCTAACACTTTTTGGTTTCCGAAGCACATGTCCCGCCTCCAGAGGTAGATGTACCAGAAGTGCTTTGTGGCCCCTGGGACATCTAAGCAGGGTGGACCCTCGCCCACTTGGCCCTTGGTCAGCCATCTGCAAGGGGAGCCCCTGCCCTGCCTCTCTCCCTGACACACAGCCCACGCCGTGAGCTCCCCCCAGCCATGGCATGCTATGGCCGGAATCCATGTGGGCACCTGCCGACCACACAATGGGCCGCCTTCTGCAGGGAGGTACTCTAGGGCTGGGGGTTGGGGGAGGGCCGGCCAGCAGCCTCCTTCCCTGCCTACAGGGTTTCTGGGGAGCTGGGACTTAAGATCAACAAATAAGAGGTCAGTTTCCCAGGATCCCGAATCCAAATGTGGCTTTGACTAGCTGACTAGGCTCCAGGTTCTCAGAGTGAATTCAGAGTCTGAGCGGGCTCGGGGCATGCAGCCATGGAGTGGCAGGGCTCGAAAGGCACTGGGGGCCAAGAGTGTCTAGCTTAAGACTCAACCTCCCTCCGGCCTCAACTACCCCCACCTCGGGGTCTCCCATCCAACTCATCCTCTCCCAGGCATTTGCCACCCAATTCGCTCGCTTCCTCTGCATGGAAGACTCCTCTCCCTCGCTCCTCCATGTCCCCACTTGCCACCAGGCCCCTCCAGGCCTCAGCCTTCCTTCCCCAGCCTCTGTTTTAGGGTCCCTTCTAGGTTCCCTGCATCCTGCACTCCCCGTGACGGCCCTCCCTACACAGTCCTACGTCATGTGGGTCTCTCCCTACCCAGACTGCACGGTTCCTGTGGTCAGGGACCAGGTCTCCCTGCTCTCTGCACCCAGCACTGAGCCCAGGCTCAGCAGACGGCAGCTCTCAGTGAAGTTCACACAACAGGTGAGTGACCTCCCAGGTCACCATTAGCTCAGCGAGTTTACCTTCTGCTGTGACTGTCCAGCACATTCTGGGGCTCATTCAGGGTCCTCTCGGACTGAGTGAGGCGCGGCCACAGGGCTAAACAAGCTGGGTACCCACTGTTCCTTTCCAGCCTGCTTCCCTCCTCCAGGTTGGCCAGCATTCCCAGCAGGGGCACACAGCTCTCCACATCCATCTTGAAGAAGTCATTTCACCTTTGAGCCCCAGTTTTCTCATCTGATATGCATGCATAGTCACTTTAGTCATATCTGACTCTTTGCAACCTCATGGACTATAGCCCACCAGCCTCCTCTGTCCATAGGATTCTCCAGGAAGAATACCGGAGTGGGTTGCCATGCCCTCCTCCAGGGGATCTTTCCAACCCAGAGATCGAACTTGCGTCTCTTATGTCTCCTGCACTGGCAGGCAAGTTCTTAACCTCTAGTGCCACCTCTCATCTGATAAATGGGCATAATAGTAGCTACCTGTCTAAAAGGTTGTTATGGGGACTTTTTTGGTGGTTCAGTTGTTAAAAACAAACAAACAAACAAAAAACTCTTTGCTTACAATGCAGGGGGCACAGTTTCGATCCCTGACGGAGAAACTTAAGATCCCGCATGCCCTACAGCACAGCCAAATAAATAATAAAAGGTGGTTTGGAAATCAGATGAGTGCAGGGCACCGACGTGTTCCGTAGACTGTGAAGGCAGGTCTGAAGAGAAGCCAGGGCCTGTCACCTGGTGTGCTGTGTGCTTCCCGAGACAGGGGCTGGCATCCGTTTCTTCCCAGCTCTGCACTCAGCTGTCAGCTGAATCCATTCAGCTCTGCTGATGGCGCGTCGGCAGCTCGTAACTGGCTGTAATGGGAGAATTTACACCACAAAAATGGCCAGACACCACAGTCAGGGTTTTTGGGTGTGTTGTGTCATATTTACCATCTGACTTGGGTGTGTTCACCATCTGACTTCCCTGATGGCTCCGATGATAAAGCGTCTGCCTACAGTGTAGGAGACCCGAGTCCAATCCTTGGGTTGGGAAGATCTCCTGGAGAAGGAAGTGGCAACCCACTCCAGTATTTTTGCCTGGAAAATCCCATAGACAGAGGAGCCTGGTGGGCTACAGTCCATGGGGTCACAAAGAGTCAGACACGACTGAGTGACTTCACTTTCTTTTCTTTTCTTTCCTGTGTCGTGTTTGGAGAGCTGGATTGACAGCACACCCCTGCCCCGGCCCCTCCCCTGGCTTCATCTGTGAAGAACAAGTCTTCCCGTCCATCCCCACTGTTCAAAGAGGCTATGTGTCGTAAGTGGAAGTGCCCTGAGTTCTTTAGCAAAACCAGGCTGGAGAAGTCCCAAGTGTGAGCCTTTATTTCCTGTGATTAATGTCCCTTAGTATAATCAGCCTTCATCATAAAGCAGGCAGGAGCAGTGACAGACCTGTGACTCACACCGGGAACCATGCCCAGACTGGAGAGATTGCGGCTTCGCCCGGCAGCCTCCCGGGGCTGGCCTGGATGTAGGCCCTGATGAGCACTCCTGATTCAGACCCCAGGCCTCCCCGGAGGGCTGGGATGATGAGGCTGAGCCACAGGGGGCCTGAGCCGGATTCAAGCTCAACCCCTCATTCATAGGTGGCCTCGGGCATCCCATTTTACCACGTGAGCCTCCAGGGATGGGCAAGAAGAGGAAGTAACAGCCTACCTGGAAAGCCATTCAGTTCAGTCTCTCAGTCGTGTCTGACTCCTTGCGACCCCATGAATCGCATTACGCCAGGCCTCCCTGTCCATCACCAACTCCCTGAGTTCGCTCAGACTCACATCCATCGAGTCAGTGATGCCATCCAGCCATCTCATCCTCTGTCATCCTTTTCTGCTCCTGCCCCCAATCCCTCCCAGCATCAGAGTCTTTTCCAATGAGTCAACTCTTCGCATGAAGTGGCCAAAGTACTGGAGTTTCACCTTTAGCATCATTCCTTCCAAAGAAATCCCAGGGCTGATCTCCTTCAGAATGGACTGGTTGGATCTCCTTGAAAGCCATTGGAAAAGTATAAAGTGCCAACCCAATGCAAAGCAGGGACCATGGGTGCAGAAAGGGTCTTCCAGCAGGGCGGGAGAGCTGGATACAAGTCCATCCACCCCTGTGCAGGTGGGAGAACTTTGTACTCATCGTGTATGTAATTAGCACTATGCTGTTCGGATTAAGCACCTACTGTGCATCATTGCTTTCCTGGGCACTAAAGATAGGACAGTGAGCAAGACAGAAAAAGTCACTGTTCTCATGCAGCTTCCACCGGTGTAAGGAGACACATCAAAGAATTTGATGCCTTTGAACTGTGGTGTTGGAGAAGACTCTTGAGAGTCCCTTGAACAGCAAGGAGATTCAACCAGTCCATCCTAAAGGAAATCAGTCCTGAATATTCATTGAAAGGACTGATGCTGAAGCTAAAGCTCCAATTTTTTGGCCACCTGATGGGAAGAAGTGACTCTTTGGAAAAGACTCTGATGCTGGGAAAGATTGAAGGCAGGAGGAGAAGGGGACAACAGAGGATGAGATGGTTGAATGGCATCACCAACTCGATGGACATGAGTTTGAGTGAGCTCTGGGAGTTGGTGATGGACAGGGAAGCCTGGAGTGCTGCAGTCCGTGGGATCGCCGCAGAGTTGGACACGACTGAGCGACTGAACTGAAGGAGACACACAGACAAATACTATTACATTCTGAGTGTCATAAAGCAAAATGAAGCAGGGCGAGGAGGAAAAGAGTGGTCGAGCACAGGTGTGATTTCATACAGATAACCCCAGAGGGCCTCTTTTAGGAGGTAACCTGTCACCCCACCCCAGTACTTTTGCCTGGAAAATCCCATGGACGGAGGATCCTGGTAGGCTCCAGTCCATGGGGTCGCTAAGAGTCGGACACGACTGAGCGACTTCACTTTCACTTTTCATTTTCATGTATTGGGGAAGGAAATGGCAACCCACTCCAGTGTTCTTGCCTGGAGAATCCCAGGGACGGGGGGACCTGGTGGGCTTCTGTCTATGGGGTCGCACAGAGTCGGACACGACTGAAGCGACTTGGCAGTAGCAGCTGTCACCAAAGACCTGGAGAAAGAGAGGAAGGTAGCGGAGCAACCATCTGGAGAAAAGAGCATTCCAGGCCGAGATGGGGCAGAAGTGGGTACAGCAAAGTCCCCTGAGGTAGGAGAGTTCCAGGAACAGCAAACAGGCCTGCCTGGCTGATGCAGTGTGAATAAAGGAGAGAGTGATGAAGGTGCGATCGGAGAGAGCAAGATCTTGTGGGCTCTTGTAGATCACAGTAACCATCTCAGATTTTCCTCAGCTTAAGACAGAAACCACTCAGGACTTCCCCTGTGGTCTAGCAGTTAAGACTCCACCTTCCAATGCAGCGGGTGTATGTTCAATCCCTGGTCGGGAAACCAGGGTCCGATGTGCCCCAGGGTGTGGTCAACATCTTTTATAAAAGGAAAGAGAAAAGAAGCCACCAGAAACTTCTAGGGGAGACATAATGTGAAAGTTGTCGTGCTGGCTGCTATTTTGAGAAGAGATCAGGGGAGACTGGGATGGAGGACGGGGGAGGGGAGACAAAGGGAGCAGGAATGAATGCAGAAAACCAGTCCGGAAGCCCCTGTGTGGTCCAGGCGTCCTGTCGTGTGGCCTGAGAGGGGCAGCAGTAGTGCAGGTGTGAGAAGCGATGAGATCTGTGTACATTTCAGAGGTGGACCTACAGCAACTGGGGTGTGAGACACAGAGCGAAGTCAAGGGCGCAGGAGGTTGTCTGGCACAAAACTGCTGGTGGGTTCAGTTGCCATCTGCTGAGACCTCGAGGGTAGAAACCTGTGTCCTGCACCTCATGCAAGGCGAGGTGATGTCATCTGTGAGAAGCGTGGTGAGAAGGGGCGGGGCAGGCCCTGCACACACAGGCTCACGGAACAACCAGACCTCTGAGCTCCCCTCTTGCTCCACGGGCCTGACTGGAACACCGACGGGGCCCCTCCTTCAGTGGCCACCCCTGCCTCCCACCCTCCACACAACTTGAGAACCACGGGTCCAAGAGCATCCATGGAGTCTCCTCATCCCGAGGTATCACCCCCAGCATGTGGGAGGCTCTAAGGAAGCCCCAGGGATAAGCCATCATCCAGGCCCTCAGGAAATTCAGAGCCTGCTGGCAGACGTGACAGGGACTCTCCTGGCGGTCCATCAGTTAAGACTCCCTGCTTCCACTGCTGGGAGTGTAGGTTCAATCCCTGATCCCACATTCTTCTTGGAGTGTCCAGGAAAAAAAAAAAAAAGAATCGGTGGGACAGTGAGGGCTGTGGACAGTCAGGAGAGGCTTTGGAGGGGAAGCAGAACTTGGGTCTGGAGGAGGAACCACTGTGGGGTCAGCCAGAGAGGGTGGAGGGCCCTGGAGGTAGGCAGCAGCGAGGAGGAGGGGGCTCTCATGACCCTTTGGTGGGTCAGAGGACAAGAGAGTTTGTGGCCAGGTGATCAAGGGCCTTGACATCAAGGAGCAGGTTCAGGTCTTTTCTGCGGTTGGGGGCACCCCTGGAGGACTCTGAGAAGCAGAGAAGAGGATGCACAACGCCCTCAAAGCTGTCCGCCTCCACCTGCGTCCACTTCCTCCCCTCTCTTTCTGCACTGGCTCCCAGCCCCCAGCCAGGCCAGGGTCTGAGCAGCAGGGCTGCAGCCTGCCCGGACGATGGGAAATAAACAGGGCCAAGTACGCAGCACCCCTTGTGCCCAGCCTGGCGGCCCTGGCTGAACCTCACCCCTTCCAGGCACCAGTTCAGAGCGTCTGCCCACCTGGCTTCTCCCTGCCTCCCCGCCCCTGAAACCTGGGGCCTTCTGGCCTGATTAGGGCGAGTGTCACCACACAGGGGACTTGATGGATGGGCTCAAGAGTGAATGCTCGTCTCTGTCTGCAGGGCCTCGCAGCCCATCCATCTTCTCTTGGCAGCCTGCTCCCGCCCCAGTGCTCACCTTTCGGGGACGATCCTAGGCCGACGTGGGCCCCAAGGACTAGCCTGTGTCTTGTCCCCCACCAAGGACAGGAGAGAGGGACAGCTTCCTTCCCTGGAGGGTATCAAAACAGGACCACGGTTGGGGTGATGCACAAAATGTAAGGGACACTCCATAACTCAGTAATCGAGATGACTATTATAATGCAACCTTTTTAAAAAATCAAAGATGATACAAAAATGATATAAAATCAAGTGATATAAAAATCACTATTTTAAAAAATTTTTAAATCTTTAATTTCTGAAAAACATATTAAAACATGGAATGTGGGAGGAAAAAAATGTGTACCCCTAGTTCCATAATTCTACATATTTCTTGATGGTTAATTTTCTTTTCAGAACACTGAAGTATTTGAAAAAATATTGAAACATTTAAAAGTAGGTGTGTTTAAACTCACAAGATTATTTCAAACTGAAGTATTTTATTTACAACAAAAAATAGAGTTTATTGTCATCTCGCTTTCCTGGCTTTGATGGAAGCAAATGCATCACTGCTGATAATAATCTTCTTTCCTCTTCTCTCATTTTCAATTGAAAAAAAAAAGGCCACATTTGATCATTTCTCATGACCAAGTGACCATCTGAAGTCTTTTTTAATTAATTTCAGTTTAGATAAAGAGCCTGCCTTTATTTAAAATTGTGATGGTTTGTTCACTGTGAATATTTTTGCATTCGTTTTGGTATTGTTTTGTAATTTTCATTCAACTATGATTTCTCTCCATTTCTGAGGTTTTTGGCAAGCCCGTAAATTTCATGCCCAGCCTTGGACAACCTGCCCCCAACCAGATAAGGGTTCCAGGACCCCCAGGCCTGGGGGAGGGGGCCCTGGGAATGAGCCAGCTCTAGGGCAGCAGCGGTCACCATCACCATGAGTCTTGGAGGGAGGAGCTGGCTGGGGATGGTGAGTGTAAGGTTCAGGTGGGGCTCCTGCTTTGGGCCTAAAGTTCGCGTTCCAGCTCAGATTCTGGCTGTGTAACATCAGGCAACTCTCTGATCCCTGCTCAGCTCTTTGCTCCTGAGTCCCAGAGGGCTGTTGAGGCTGGCCCTGCCCTGCTCACCTCACTGGGTCATGATGAGGTTCAAGGTAAACCATATGAATGACTGCCCCCGTGCTGGGCAGCGAGGGCAGCCAAGGCTATTCCACAGCCTCTCTGTTCACTCAGTGCAGCGTCAGAAAATTCTGCTTCATGTCTAACTTCACTCCTCTGCCCTCCCTCCCTGGTCTGGAAGACCAACCTAGAGGGCCTATTTAATTCTGCAACCAGTGGCTCCCAGCCACGGCTCCAAGTCAGCCACCTGAACACCCCTCTCCTGAGCATGGGTGCTGGGGACTCAGAGCAGTAAGGGCCTGGCGTCCACCATGCATGGCTCACCTCACAGCCCCTCTCAGCACCTTGACACCTCGCCGCGAGCGCCTGTGCAGGCACATGCCACTTGTGAGCAAAGGCTCTTTCATGCCAGAGTTGGATGGAAAACCTTACAAGCTGCCTGGCAGCTGTTCCCCGCTCCCAACCCCAGCCCCACGTCCCTCCCAGAGCCCAGGCCTCTGCTCTTGTCTGCCTTCTTCCTCCTCAAAAGGAAGCTCCTCTCAGAAAACTAGATGGACAGAGATAATTGGGAGCCAGGAAGAAGAAACTTCAGGCAAGATAATGAGCAAGCCTGGAGTGGACACGAGCCCAGAGGGGCTCTGGGAAGCCATCCGGTCCACCCCCTGCCTCAGGGCCATGTGGGCCGCCACATGCAACTCATCCCTAACAGGGAAAAAAAAGACCAGCTCTGGCCGTGAAAAAGAATGAAATACTGCCATTTGCAGCAACATGACTGGACCCAGAGATTATCATTCTAAGTGAAGTAAGCCAGACAGAGAAAGACAAATATCATATGATATTGATTACATGAGGAATCTAAAAAAAAAAAATGATATAAATGAACTTATCTACAAACAGACTCTTAGTTCTATTTAGAAACAGACTCACAGACTTAGAGAACAAACACAAGGGCGAAAGGTGGGCTGGAAGGATAGATTGGGAGTTTGGGATGGACATGTACACGTGCTGCATTTAACATGGATAACCAACAAGGATGTACTGTGTGGCACAGAGAGCTCCTCTCAGTACTCTGTGATGGCCTATATGGGGAAAGAATCTTTAAAAAAAAGTGGACATATGTATTTGTACAACTGATTCATTTTGTTGTACACCTGAAACTAATCAGATCAGATCAGATCAGATCAGTCGCTCAGTTGTGTCCGACTCTTTGCGACCCCATGAACTGCAGCATGCCAGGCCTCCCTGTCCATCACCAGCTCCCGGAGGTCACTCAGACTCGCACCCATCAAGTCAGTGATGCCATCCAGCCACCTCATCCTCTGTCGTCCCCTTCTCCTCCTGCCCTCAATCCCTCCCAGCATCAGAGTCTTCTCCAATGAGTCAACTCTTCGCATGAGGTGGCCAAAATACTGGAGTTTCAGCTTTAGCATCATTCCTTCCAAAGAAATTCCAGGGCTGATCTCCTTCAGAATGGACTGGTTGGATCTTCTTGCAGTCCAAGGGACTCTCAAGAGTCTTCTCCAACACCACAGTTCAAAAGCATCAATTCTTCGGTGCTCAGCCTTCTTCACAGTCCAGCTCTCACAACCATACATGACCACAGGAAAGACCATAGCCTTGACTAGGCGAACCTTTGTTGGCAAAGTAATGTCTCTGCTTTTGAATATGCTATCTAGGTTGATCATAACTTTCCTTCCAAGGAGTAAGCGTCTTTTAATTTCATGGCTGCAGTCACCATCTTCAGTAATTTTGGAGCCCAGAAAAATAAAGTCTGACACTGTTTCCACTGTTTCCCCATCTATTTCCCATGTAGTGATGGGACCAGATGCCATGATCTTCGTTTTCTGAATGTTGAGCTTTAAGCCAACCTTTTCACTCTCCTCTTTCACTCTCATCAAGAGGCTCTTTAGCCCCTCTTCACTTTCTGCCATAAGGGTGGTGTCATCTGCATATCTGAGGTTATTGATATTTCTCCCAGCAATCTTGATTCCAACTTGTGTTTCTTCCAGTCCAGCATTTCTCATGATGTACTCTGCATATAAGTTAAATAAACATGGTGACAGTATACAGCCTTGACGTACTCCTTTTCCTATTTGGAACCAGTCTGTTGTTCCATGTCCAGTTCTAACTGTTGCTTCCTGACCTGCATACAGATTTCTCAAGAGGCAGATCAGGTGGTCTGGTATTCCCATCTCCTTCAGAATTTTCCACAGTTTATTGTGATCTACACAGTCAAAGGCTTTGGCATAGTCAATAAAGCAGAAATAGATGTTTTTCTGGAACTCTCTTGCTTTTTCCATGATCCAGCGGATGTTGGCAATTTGATCTCTGGTTCCTCTGCCTTTTCTAAAACCAGTTTGAACATCAGGAAGTTCACGGTTCACATATTGCTGAAGCCTGGCTTGGAGAATTTTGAGCATTACTTTACTAGCATGTGAGATGAGAGCAATTGTGCGGTAGTTTGAGCATTCTTTGGCATTGCCTTTCTTTGGGATTGGGATGAAAACTGACCTTTTCCAATCTTGTGGCCACTGCTGAGTTTTCCAAATTTGCTGGCATATTGAGTGCAGCACTTTCACAGTACAACAGTGTTAATCAACTATGCTCCAATATAAAATAAAAATGTACACCTGAAATTATCACAGCATTGTGAATCAGCTATGTGTTAGTCGCTCTGTCATATCTGGCTCTTTGCGACCCTGTGGACTACAGCTGGCCAGGCTCCTCTGTCCATGGGATTCTCTAGGAAGGAATACTGGAGTGGGTAGCCATTCTCTTCTCCAGGAGATCTTCCCAACTCAGCGATCAAACCTGAGTATCCTAATTTGTAGGCAGATTCTTTATTGTCTGAGCCACCGGGAGAGCTCACCCCAATACAAATATAAAAAGTTTACATGTGTTTTTAAATAAAAGTATTTTAAAAAAAGAAAACAGGGTCTAGAGAAAGGCCTGCCGCCTCTCCCCTCTCTGGGCCAGTTCTTCCTAACGTCTGACCTCGTCCCTCTCAGGGCACTGGAGCCCCTCTTCCTGGTCAGTGCAGGTGGAGACTCCACACTGGCCGTCCTCTATGTACCAATGGCCTCTTTCTGGATGTCCATCATAAGTTATTCTCACATATGATAAGCAAGTATGGGAGGCATAGGGCTCACTGGAGGCAAGTAAGAAAGTAAAAGACTGTATGGAGAGTTGATTCACTTTGCTGTACAGCAGAAACTAACACAACATTCTAAAACAACTATACTCAATGAATTTTTTTTTAATTAAAATAAATTTTTTAAAAAACAGGAAAAAAAATAGTCTGGATTCTGAAATCACCCTTTCTGAAAAAACAAAAACAAAAACACACCTTTGGACTGCAGGGCGCCCAGAGAGATGGGAGCTAGCAACAGGTCCAACTCCGGGCACAGCCCACTTCCCCAGCCCAGTGACCTGTCCACAGAGGCAGCCTTCTGTTGCTGCTGCTGCTGCTGCTAAGTCGCTTCAGTCGTGTCCGACTCTGTGCGACCCCATACACGGCAGCCCACCAGGCTCCGCTGTCCCCGGGATTCTCCAGGCAAGAACACTGGAGTGGGCTGCCATTTCCTTCTCCAGTGCATAAAAGTGAAAGTGAAGTCGCTCAGTCGTGTCTGACTCTTAGAGACCCTATGGACTGCGGCCCACCAGGGTCCTCCGTCCACGGGATTTTCCAGGCAAGAGTACTGGGGTGGGGTGCCATTGCTTTAGCCTCTAGAAATTCTGAGCGCCTGTGAGTGACCCACTTTGTGATCAAGGCCAAGCTGAGGGCTGTTTCATGCAGGGAAAGCCCTGCCCATCTCTGGCTGTTTCATGTAGGGAAAGCCTTGCCCATCTCTGCCCAAGCCTACAACCTATGAATGCAAATGAATTCCAATGGGAGTCCAAAGTAAACATCGTCATTTGAGTCCGTTGTAGTGAGGTGGCTGAACCTAGAGCCTGTTACACAGAGTGAGATGTCAGAAAGAGAAAAACAAAAATTGTATATTAACACATATAGATGGGATCTAGAAAAATGGTACTGATGAACCTACCTTCAGGGAAGGAACAGAGGCACAGACGTAGAGAATGGACTGCGGACACCGCGGGGGAAGGACAGCGTGGGGTGAATTGAGAGAGCAGCAGGGACATATATACGCCACCACATCTGGAACAGATGGCCAGTGGGGAGCCGCTGTGCAGCGCGGGGATCCCGGCCAGGTGCTCTCTGATGGGAGGGGGGAAGGAGGTCCAAGAGGGAGGGGACATATGTGCAGTTATGACCGATTTGCATTGATATATGGCAGAGACCACCACAACATTGAAAAGCAATTATCCAACTAAAAATAAATAAAATTCTTTAAAAATAGAATAAACGTGGTCTAAAAAGGAAAGTCGCCTTGGCTCCCCTACTCCCCCCCCACACACACACACACACACACACACACTCACTCACTAACTCAAACGGTGTGTTCCAAAGTCAAATGCAAATGATACTTTCAATTATGTACCAAATCTGGACCATCCATGCCTCTGGCCATGAACATTAATGCCCATCACGGAAGCCGACAGTGGCTTCAAGACACATCCAATACGCTTCACTTCAAACCAGCCCTGAACACCTCACACACCCACTTCTCTGAGCAGCTGATGGGCTCTTCCCCGGCGACACATACGTATGCAGCGCTGATTCCTGCGAGGTGACAGTGATATAGATCAGAGCTGAAACCCATGTATTCTGATCGTAGGGCACTCCCAGCCACTCACTGCTGTTCTGCCTCTCTTTATGGAGTGTGCACAGAACCCTCAACAGTCAGTCAATTGCTAATCAAATAGAAAGGGATACCTTAGAAGGGAGACAGAGGAAAGCAAGGAGGTGATTAAGGATCCAGGGGTCGCTAGGTGTAGCTGACAGGTCCCAGAGAGAGGGATGGTTGATGGTGGAAAGTGGAGAACACAGAAGGTAAAAAAAAAAAAGATTAGTCCGATGTCTCAGAAGTTCAGGGGACACCAGCTATCCTGGGTTCCATTTGGTGACTCCAATCCTTGTTGTTTAGGCACTCAGTCGTGTCCGACTCTTTGGGACCCCATGGACTGTAGCCCTCCAGGCTTCTCTGTCCATGGAACTCTCCAGGCAAGAACACTGGAGTGGGGTGCCATTTTCTTCTCCAGGGGATCTTCCCAATCCAGGGATCAAACCTGTGTCTCCTTCATTGGCAGGCAGATTCTTTACCACGGAGCCACCTGGATGGCTCCCAGTAGCCAATCCCTGTGCTGCTACTAAGCTGCTAAGTCGCTTCAGTCGTGTCCGACTCTGTGCGACCCCATACACGGCAGCCCACCAGGCTCCCCCATCCCTGGGATTCTCCAGGCAAGAACACTGGAGTGGGTTGCCATTTCCTTCTCCAATGCATGAAAGTGAAAAGAGAAAGTGAAGTCGCTCAATCGTATCTGACTCTCTTAGCGACTCCATGGACTGCAGCCCACCAGGCTCCTCCGTCCATGGGATTTTCCAGGCAAGAGTACTGGAGTGGGTGCCATTGCCTTCTCCGAGCCAATCCCTGTAGTCATCTCCAAATAGGCAAAGCCCTAAAACTGGCCTGTGAGTCCACACGGAGTGCCAGTGGGGCCAAATGAGTTCTCAAGACATCTTAGTGTTCATTAGTGTTTCCGGACCTGCACCTCTCCCAACACCCCCATCTGGAGGCTTTGTTTTTCCTACCCAGTTCCCCTTCTTGCTGGCTTCTAGTCTTACCCTCCACTCATTTACTCAGTACACATTTCTTGAGCACCGACTCTGTGCAAGCTCTTGGCTGGGGCAGGAGAGACAAGGAGGAATACAATGGGCCTGCTGCTCTCCAAAAGTCACCCCCGGCCAGACCCCTGAGTCCAGTCATCTGCGAGACCCAGGAGCTCCGCAGGAGCCAAGGGAGGCTCCCACCCAACTTCGCCCACAGCACTGGCTGAGGAACGAGGTCACACAGGGACGAAACTGCTCCCTGCCTCCGATACCAGGCCACAGTGTAGGGGGGCTCATGCGAGGCACTTCAGCAAGGTCATGCCTGAAGGTCACGCCTGCGCCCTCAAGTCAGGAAGGAAGAATGGGTGTTCCGAGAAGAGAGAGTAGGTCTTCCCTGAGCCCGTAAGTAATACAGTGTAACTAGCTATAATCACCACACTGTATATTAGAGCCCCAGAACTTGTTAACCCTACAACTGTAAGTTTGTACCCTTTGACTGACGTCTCTTCCATTTTCCCCACCCCCAGCCCCTGGTAATCACTCTACTGTCTGTTTCTCAGAATTTAGCTTTTTTCAGATCCCACATATGTGATATCATACAATACTTGTCTTTCTCTGTCAAACTTATTTCACTTAGCATAGTGCTGTCACTATTTCATCCATTCAATATTCATTCATTCAATATTTCAAGTTGTCACGAATGACAAAATTTCCTTCTTTCTCATGGCTGAGTAGTATTCCATTATATATATGTTTTTCTTTATATACAATACATATAGAGAACTAATACAATTCAATAGCAAAAAAAAAACAAACACTCAAAATTAACACAGGCAGAGGAACTGAATACAATTTTCCAAAGAAGATGTACAGATGACCAACAGGCCCATGAAAAAGTGCTCAATATCGGTTATCATCAGGGAATTGCAAATCAAAGCCACAATGATATGTTACTCCCCACCTGTTAGAATTGCTGTCATCAAAAAAAGTTATAGATAGCAAGCTTTGACACGGATGTGGAGAAAAAGGAATCTGTATATACTCTTAGTAGGAATGCAAATTGGTGCAGCCCCTATAGGAAACAGTATGGAGGATCTTAAAAAAATAAAAATAGAACTACAATGTGATCCAACTATTCCCCTTCTGAGATACATCCAAAGAAACTGAAATCGAGATATTGTAGAGGACTTCCTTGGTGGTCCAGTGGATAAGAATCTTCCTGCCAATGCAGGGGACACAGGTTCGATCCCCGGTCCGGGAAGATTCCACAGGCCATGGAGCAGCTAAGTCCCTGTGCCACAACTACTGAGCCCACGAGCTGCAACTACTGAAGCCCGTGTGCCTGGAGCCTATGCTCCGTGACAAGAGAAGCCACAGCAATGAGAAGCCTGCGTGCTGCAATGAAGGGTAGACCCTAGAGGAAGCTTGACACAGCAGCGAAGACCCAGTGCAGCCAAATAAGTAAATAAGATCTTGTAGAAAAATTTGTACTTCCATGCTCACTGAAGAATTACTCACAGTAGCCAGGAAATAGAAGCAACCCAAGCATCCGTCAACAGATGAATGGGTAAAGAAGATGTGTATACATGGAAACAGTGGAAACAGTGTCAGACTTTATTTTTCTGGGCTCCAAAATCACTGCAGATGGTAACTGCAGCCATGAAATTAAAAGATGCTTACTCCTTGGAAGGAAAGTTATGACCAACCTAGATAGCATATTCAAAAGCAGAGACATTACTTTGCCAACAAAGGTTCGTCTAGTCAAGGCTATGGTTTTTCCTGTGGTCATGTATGGATGTGAAAGTTGGACTGTGAAGAAGGCTGAGCACTGAAAAATTGATGCTTTTGAACTGTGGTGTTAGAGAAGACTCTTGAGAGTTCCTTGGACTGCAAGGAGATCCAACCAGTCCATTCTGAAGGAGATCAGCCCTGGGATTTCTTTGGAAGGAATGATGCTAAAGCTGAAACTCCAGTACTTTGGCCACCTCATGCGAAGAGTTGACTCATTGGAAAAGACTCTGATGCTGGGAGGGATTTGGGGCAAGAGGAGAAGGGGACAACAGAGGATGAGATGGCTGGATGGCATCACTGACTTGATGGACATGGGTCTGAGTGAACTCCGGGAATTGGTGATGGACAGGGAGGCCTGGAGTGCTGTAATTCATGGGGTCGCAAAGAGTCGGACACGACTGAGTGACTGATCTGATCTGATCTGATACATATAATGGAACACTACTCAGCCATGAAAAAGAAGGAAATCCTAAAATTTGTATGGAGCCACAAAAGATTCAAAATAACCAAAACAAGCCCGAGAAAGAAGAAAAAATCTGGAGGTATCACTCTTCCCGATTTCAAACTATACTACAAAGCTATAGAAAAAAAGAGTAAAAAAGGCTATAGTAATCAAAACAGTATGGTACTGGCATAAAAACAGACATATAGACTAATGAGACAGAATAGAGAGCCCAGAAATAAGCTCATACATATACAATCAACTAACATTTGACAAGAGAGCCAAGAATATTCAATGTGGAAAGGACAGTCTCTTGAATAAATGGTATTGGGAAAACTGGATAATCATAGACAAAACAATGAAATTGGACCCCCATTTATACCACTCACACAAATGAACTTGAAATGAATTAAAGACGTAAACATAAGATTTTGAGACCCTAAAACTCCCAGGAGAAAATATGGGGGAAGCTCCTTGACAATGCTCTTGGCCGCAATTTTCTGGATGTGACACCAGAAGCGTAAGCAGCAAAAACAAAAATAAATATGTGGGATCACATGCAACTAAAAGGCTTCTGCACCTCAGAGGAAACCATCAACCAAATGAAGAGGCAATGGGAGAAAATGTTTGCAAGTCACATACCTGACCTGGGCCTTGTGAACATCCTGCCTCCACCCCAGGGAGCACCCAGCACATGGTGAGAGAAGGCTGCCAGCCTCCACCTCAGCACCCCCAGCTCACAGTCCCCGCTGCCAAGGACCTCCTACACCCCGCACCATTCACGTTTACCCTTGTCCAATCCCGCACGAGGAGACCGTGGTAGCTCCACTTTACAGATGCAAAAATTAAAGCTCAGAAATTTACAAACTTGCTGAAGGTCACCCAGTGAGGAGGCTTCCAGGTTTGAGAGCAAAGACGGTGCCCACTCCTCACCCCCATACCACTTCCCTGGGGCTGGAGAGACATGTATTGGCAGCCCCAAACCCAGCCCACCAACCCAGCCCACCGACCCCAGCAAATGCAGCTGTAGAGGTGACTAGAGGCAAGTGGGGTGTCCTTCCCTGCCCTGGAGAATCTAACCCAGAGCACAGAGTAGAGCAACATCTTCTTCTGGCCAAACCACCCAGCTCTCCTCCAAAAGGGCAGAATTCTGATACAGAGCACACCGGCCCCAAAACCAGCCCCAGTCCCATTACCACAGTAGCGATGAGCCCCCCTCCCCCGTCCTAGGCGCACCCCCTGCAGTGGGTGCCACCCTGAGTCTCCCTTTCAGGATGGAAGAACTCCTTTCCCCCAACTGCTAGGCTGTGGGGTAGCCAGCTCTCTGCTGAGCTCCCTCTGGGGATTACCTGAGGCCAAAGGGAGGAAGCCTTCTCCCAGTGACTGGCCCCCGCAGGGCAGAGAAGCCAGCCTGCCCTCCTGGGATGGGATAGCCCAAGGGCCCCCCGCACAGCATCACTGCTTCCTGTTGGGATCCACTGAGATCTCCAAGGTGCCGACCCCACGGCCAGGCGCCCTTCTGTCCAGTCCCTTCTCCCTCTTCCCTGTCAGAGCTGGTCCCGACAGGCCTCCCCACTAAGTGTCCTCAGGTCTCTACCTGTACTGCCCCTCACCCGCACCCTCCCCAGGGTGAGGATGAGCCGTTCTCGATTACCCTGCGGTTGCAGAGAGGGCTCAGCCTTCTCCCGTTCCGCATGGCAGCACCCTGGCAGATCTTAAAGCAGGAATGTTCGCCTATAAAATATACCCTCTCCATATAAAATGCAAGGCAATGCTCACCAATTTCTGTGGAGAAATGTGGGCTCTCTCTGTGAGAAATGAGAAAGATAGGAGATTTCAAAAATATCTATAATGCTAAAGTTCGGATGAGCAGTGAAATGCTTTCTGTAATGAATTCAAAAAGAATTGCCCTTTTTCAAATTTAGAGGCTTGTGCTTTTTCAAAAACAGACTCAGAGCAGAAAAAGACTTTGACTTTTTTGCTCTTAGGATGCTGGCAAATAGTGGATTTGATAAATTTGCATAAAGTTGAAAGGTACGTTTAGTGGTTTTCTGGGATTCCCTGAAATGAATTTTGGTGGCAAGAAGCCCGGAGAAAGCATTGTGCTTTTTTTCCCCGCTTGGCATGCTGCCACTTGGCTTTACGGTTCCCCATGACAAGGGACAGTGTGTTTTCTCTTTTTCTTTGCTCCCATTTATCTTGCTTCCCAAGTGGATGTCTTGCCCATCACCAGGCTTCATCTCTTCTCGTCCTCTCGTCTTGCCCGTCCGTCCCTGTGTTCCAAACCAAACTGTCTTCATCACTTCTCTGTCTTCTCGGCTTCCCCACACTGCTTCAGCCAGCTACCATAGGAACAAACACACGGTTTTATAATGCAAAAATCAGTATTCTTAATCCCCCATTTAAAAGCCAATTTTTGCGATTTCGTGTGTTTATTTTTTAAGCTCCTTAATAAGGTGACTCTCTTCCCCATGCCCCTCAATTTCCTGAAGCTACAAGTATTAGGAAGGTTCCACTGGCCTCACTTCCCTCCTTAGTTGAAGCCACAGATTCTTTTTTTTTTAATTAATTTTTATTGAAGTATAGTTGCTTTACAACATCATGTTAGTTTCTGCTGAGCAGCAAAGTGAATCAGCCACACATGTATGTGCATGCCGAGTCGCATCAGTCGTGTCCCACTCTTTGGGACCCCATGGACTCCAGCCTGCCAGGCTCCTCTGTCCGTGGGTTCTCCGGGTGAGAATGCTGGAGTGGGTTGCCATGCCCTCCCTCAGGGGATCTTTCCAACCCAGGGATCGAACTCAGGTCTCTTATGTCTCCTGCATTGGCAGATGGGTTCTTTACCACTGGCACCACCTAAGAAACCTATATATACATATAGATACACACACACACACATATGCCCTCTTTTTTGGATTTCCTTCCCATTTAGGTCACCACAGAGCACTGAGTCGAGTTCCTTGTGCTGTGCGGTAGGTTCTCATTAGTGGTCTGTTTCATACATAGCATGTAGGTGTCAATCGCAATCTCCCAACCCATCCCACCTGCCCTTTCCCCACTTGATGCCCACACATTTGTTCTCTGTCTGCCACAGAGCCCCTTGAGGATGTGGATTTGCTGGATGGGAGCCTGTAGCAAACCCAACCATATCAGTTCTGCTTTCTATTTATGGGACCAACCCAGACCCACTCGAGTCCCTCGGGCATTGTTGTACTGGCTCAGGACGGACTCCATGATGCTGTGAAAGGGCAGAGCACACAGAGACAGCATCCCACACGGGAGCAGCCAGGCTGCACTGAGGCTAGGAGAGCAAGGTGAGTTTAGCCAGACCCTCAGCGGCCTGAGCCAGATCCCTGGGTCCCCCACTCATAAACTGTGCGACTTGCCAGGCTATGCCTCGGCTTCCCCATCTGTAAAATAAGGATGCTGCGAGGCCCACTGGCACGAGATCACTGTAAGATTTAAACCAGTATATAGCAACCCCTCCACCACACCAGACTTCCCCCCCAGACCCTTCTCTGTGGAGCAGGTGAAGCCCAAACTCAAGTTAAGGTCAACGCCAGCTGGGGAGCCTTAGGGAATGCTACGAGGCAGATATGGGCCTGAGAAGGGCATTCACATCATCCTGGGGCCATCTGCACAGGAGCCAAGCTGCAGAGGGAGAAGTCCCTTTCTCCTCGGGACAAAACACCTCCCAGGTGGCCTGAGGGATGTCCCCCCGCACCTGTCCCCAGGGTCCCACATGCCCCCACACCTATCCTCGACACACCATTACACGTCAGCCACCTGCTGTGAACACACACACAGGCACAGACACATAGAACACACACAGACCCCACACAGGCACACACACAAGCAGACACAGGTGCATGTGCACACACAGGCATACATGTGCACACACACAGGCACATACACAGGCACACACACAAGCAGACACAGGCGCATGTGCACACACAGAGACACAGGTGTACACACACAGACCCCACACAAGTGCACACACAAGCAGACACAGGCACATGTGCACACACACAGGCGCACACGTGCACACACAGACACACATGCAGGCATACACACAAGCAGACACAGGTGCATGTGCACACGCACAGGTGCACATGTGCACATACAGGTGCAGACACAGGTGCATGTGCACACACACAGGCCCACACGTGCACACACACAGACACACACGCAGGCACACACAAGCAGACACAGGCGCATGTGCACACACACAGGTGCACATGTGCACACAAACAGGCGCATACACAGGCACACACACAAGCAGACACAGGCACATGTGCACACACACAGGTGCACACAAGCACACACACAGGTGCCCACGCAGGCACACACACAAGCAGACACAGGCACATGTTCTCACACACAGGCGCACACGTGCACACACACAGACACACAAGCAGACACAGGCGCATGTGCTCACACACAGACGCACACGTGCACACCCACAGACACACGCACACCCTCTGCTGTCTGCACCCTCCTGCTCTCTCACCCCACCCCCCTGCTTGGCACACATCCTGTGACTCATTTGTTTGCTTGGGGTTAATGAACATCCGTCTCCTCCACAGCAGCTCCTCACTGATGAGACGGCTCAATCCCTTTCAGGGTTTAATCAGAAGGAAACAAGAGTGCACACCCTGCCTAATTTGAGGGGGAGGCAAGTGGCTTTGTTTGACGTTGTCCCTGCAGCATCTGTGTCCCTGCCTGCACCCCCTCCTCCCGGGCCCTGCCCGTCCCGGCCTCTCACCTTTCCTCATCCCCCGTGTGCTGTCGTTGCTTTGCGGGGAGGTGCTGACCTCCGTCTAGGGAGCCGAGGCTGGGGTACAGAACAAGGCGGCAACAGAACAAGAGGTTGAAGCAGTGATCTCACATCAGCTGCTGCTCTGTGTCCACGTGGAGTGGCTTACTGGGCAGATAGTGATCCTATGGGCAGCTAACAAGGGCTGAGTCCCTGTGTGGTACTGAGCTCTGGGACGAGGCGCTCCTGTTCACCCGGGTCATCAGCACCCAGCCCTGTGAAACAAAGACTGTCATATCTATGCCATCCACGCTATCTTGCCCAAAGAATGAAGTACCTGCCCACCATCAGGCGGCCAGGAGCCGAGCAAGGCACCTGCCTCCTGTCTTTTCCCCACTTGTCAAGAGCTCCGGGTGAGAGGCATGCTTCCCTGTGTCCTGACCTTTGCAGGTCACTGGGGTCAGGGTTCCCTGAGCTCAGCTAGTCCAGGCACCCCCAGACTTGGGGCAGGGATGGAGCTAAAACACAGCCTCCAGGCCTCTCTCCTCTGGTCCCTCTGCCTCCAACCTCCCAGGAAAAGTGTCTGGGCGATGGTGCCACCTCCATGGATGACATCCCTTAAAAAGACCCTATTTGCATCCTACCCAAATCTCCTTTAGGCAGACCTGACTGTAGTGGGGAGGGTCCAAAGAGGAGGTAAAGACACCTGTACTGTGTGTGTACTTAGTCGCTCAATTCTGTCCAAATCTTTGCGACCCCATGGACTGTAGCCCGCCAGGCTCCTCTGTTCATGCGGATTCTCAGGCAAGAATACTGGAGTGGTTGCTATGCCCTCCTTCAGGGGATGTTCCAAACCCAGGGATCAAACCCAGGTCTCCCACATTGCAGGCAGATTCTTTATCATCTGAGCCACTTAGGGAAGCCAAAAGACACCAACATTTAGTAAGTTACATCTATCTAATAAACCCACGTATAGGGTTGCCAGAGAAAATACAGGATGCCTGGTTATATTTGAACCTCAAATAAACATTCTAAAAATTATTTGTGGCTTATCTGAAATTCTAATTTATCTGGGTGCCCTGTACTTTTATGTACTAAATCTGGCAATCCCACATGTCTCCTAGCTCCAATGCTTACTGGCTGTGTGATGCTGGGCAAGTGACTTGACCCCTCTGGGCCTCTATTTCCTCATCTCTAAACTCCACGTAAGTGCGTCGACCTTGTACAAGGCTTCCCAGGTGGTGCTAGCTTTAAAGAATTCGCTTGCCAATGCAGGAGACACAGAAGTCACAGGTTTGATCCTTGGGTCAGAAAGATCCCCTGGAGGAGGAAATGGCAACCTACTCCAGTATTCTTGCCTGGAAAATTCCAGGACAGAGCCTGGCGGGCTACAGTCCATGCGGGTTGCAAAGAGTTAGACATGTCTGAGCGGCTGAACACACACACATACTTTGTATAGTGCTGTTGAAAGAATTAAATGATGACTTTTGGAGCACTGGAAGAGTTCTGGAAGCGTTGTAAGCTCTGTAGAAATGTTAGCTATTATCTGCATTATTACTATTTGTCATTGTTGTTGTTCTACTGATAATTACTATCAGTACATCCAAGGTTATAACCCAGGAGGTGGTATAAATGCAAAGATGCATTAAGACCCCTCCTCTTAGCTGTTGGGAACCTGAAACAGGTTCCACAGATCAACATCCCAGGAACTGCAGTGGGTGCCAGCTGGTGCTAAGGGAGCGTGGACATTTGCTTCCTGCTCAGTGGGGTCAGGCAAGGCACCAGACAACCAAGATGTATTGAGGCTTGCTCTGAGCTACACTCTTTCCTGAGTATATGTGCATAAAGAAGAATCCAGCAAGGACCAGCCCCCAAAGAGCTCACAGCTGTGGGATGGCCAAGGGCACCAAGAGCCACATAAGCTCATGGAGGTAGCACATGGTCTTAGGGCTGGGGCTGAGCTTGAGAGAGGGCTTCCTAGAGGAGTGATAGAAAAAATGACCGGGACTTCCCTGGTGGTCCAGTGGTTAAGACTCTTTTCTTCCAATGCAGGGGGTGTGGGATCAATTCTTGGTCAGGAAACTAAGATCCCACATGTTGCATAGTGTGGCCAAAAAATAAAAAAATAAAAAGAATGACCAAAGATAACCAGGCAAAGGTGGCCTTTGGGCTGGAGAGAGGACAGGATCCCAGCCAGTTACATCACAGGATGAAGACACTGTCAGCAGAGGTAATTTAACAAACCATGTAGCTGTGAAGGCCAGGGTATCCTTGCAGACAAGTAAACGGACCTGTCCAGCGAAGGCACGGGAGGCAGCTGAAGAGAGAAGGCCTAGCTGAAGAAAGCCTTGGCTGGGTTCCATGCGGAGGAACTGGGTTTTACCCTGAACAGCAGGGACCAGTGGACACTGAGAAGCAGAGGTGGAGCCAGTCACCGGCCATCAGGGAGGTAGAAAGGATTGGGGTGGAGCAGACAGATTCGCTGCTGAGGACCCAGTGCTGGGGTGACTTCAGGAGCCCAGAGCTCTGGGCAGTCTTTCAGGAACTCACAAGACAGTAGGTTACTGCTGAGCGTATCGGTTAGTCTTCACAAACTTAATGATGCTACAAGTCAGTGATATGGCCGTGCCCAGCTGAGATGATCACACGGGGTCAGGCGGGCACACAAATGCCCTTGCATCTTTCTAGTGTGATGGCCCCACTCTCGTGGGCACAGAGTCTGAGGGGACGGGAGAGGAGGGAGGGTCAAGCAGGCAGGGTAGCAGATCACCCCCGCACACAGGGGCTGGCCTCAAGTGAACAGACAAGAAGAGTTACTGGCTGGGGGGGAGAGAAGTGGGAGATGGTAGAGCTGAAGGATCGTCAGCAACAGAAGACGGAGGACAGGCTGCAGTGTCATCACACCCGATGGCCCAGGTTCCAGTTCCTTGCTGGGTCCCGAAGCACGTTCACATCTTTGAAAGTTCGCAACTGGAAGGCTCATACGTAGGGGACTTACTGTATCGTGTATTTATCCGTTTATTGTCTAACTCTTCCACTGGAATATAAACTCCACTTAGGCAGGAGTTTTGCGTCCCTGCTGCTTCAAACAGGGCCAGGTACACAGTAGGTACTCAGTGTGGATTTTTCGAATGCCTGCTGGCCTTAAAAACGGGCACATCTGTGTCTTTACAGTCTGTGGTTCCGCACTTTGGCCATCAGGTGGCGCATCGATGCGTTCGAGACCTCTGGATGCGGGGATCACACAGGGCCCAGAACCTGACAACGGGGCAGAATGGGAAAAGTGAGCAAAGCGAGATGTGAATGGCAGAAACCTTCCTCCTCTCCCTTAGTGGACATCTCTCCAGCACACACTGGGAGCCAGGCCTGTGCTCCATCGAGCCCTCTGAAGTCAGGCTGGGGGACGGGAATGTGGGGTCTGAATGCATTGAGATAAAGAGCCAGGACCCAGGCAGGAGGTTTGAGCAGAGCTCCGGTTTTACGGGCAGGTCTGTGTGCCGCTCTGAAGCTGGTAGAGTGTACACATCATAGGGTCAGACAAACTTGGTTCTAAATTCCAGCCTTTACCTGCTCTGTTATTTAGCAAAGTCATTTGCTCTCTCTGAGCCCCCGTTTCCTAATCTATAAAGTGAAAGTTCTAATAGCAGCTGTTTAGAATGATGTGTGTGTGTGTTCAGTCATGTCCGACTCTTTGCAACCCCATGTCCATGGGATTTCCCAGGCAAGAATACTGGAAATGGGTTTCCATTTCCTTCTCCAGTTTCGAAGGATACTTGGTTTTATTTCGAGAATAAAACAAGAGAGCCCTTGGCCCAGTGTCATCCGCAGAAACAAAACTAAATATAGTTCTCAAAAACTGAACCTCTGTCCATGGGATTTCCCAGGCAAGAATACTGGAAGTGGCTTGCCATTTCCTTCTCCAGTTTCAAAGGATACTTAGTTTAATTTCGAGAATAAAACAAGAGAGCCCTTGGCCCGGTGTCATCCGCAGAAACAAAACTAAATATTGTTCTCAAAAACTGGACCTGGGAGTTCTAGCCGAGATGGCGGCGGGTGCAGCGGTTCGTGGGGTCCGAGGCAAATTGGATCTTCGTGAAATTCGTATCCATTTGTGCCAGCGCTTGCCCGGCAGCCAGGGCGTCAGGGACTTCATTGAGAAACGATATGTGGAGCTGAAGAAAGCGAATCCCGACCTGCCCATCCTAATCCGCGAGTGCTCGGATGTGCAGCCCAAGCTCTGGGCCCGTTACGCATTTGGCCAAGAGAAGAATGTCTCTCTGAACAACTTCAGTGCTGATCAGGTAACTAGAGCCCTGGAGAATGTGCTAAGTAGCAAAGCCTGAAGTCTCCACTGAGGATTAAAAACAATAGCCCGAGTCTGGGCTCTGCTGGACTGAGTACAATGTGGAGAAATGTATTTTGTTCTGTATAAAGATTGTGCTGAAAACGCTGTCTAAAGATGATCTGATTCACGTCCCACCAACTACCCATTATTGTGCAACCATCTGAGGGAAAGCAGTTGAATATAAAAATAAAACTTATTTAAAAAAAAAAAAAAAACTGGACCTGATCCTCAATATTTATCTAGCTCTTATCAAGCTACCCCTTCATTCTTCATATCATAAAAGTAATCCTACAACAACCGGCATGTATCTTGATTGCCTCACTTTCCAGATAAGAGGGCGAAGGTTGTCAAATTGTATAACTCTGCACACATTGCACCGCTTATAAAGTGGTGGCCTCGAGCCAGGTTCTGCTCAGCAAATGTGCGTGAAACCACCCTGGAGCAGCAGGTGCTCTGCCAGGTGACAAGGACCAGGATGAAGGAGGCTGCAGTCTAGGGAGAGACAAACACATCTGGATCATTTCCACAGAAGAGGTGGGATACTGAGAATGATATCCAGGATGCTATGGGATCATAGACAACAGTCACTTGGTCCAACCAGGAAATTCAGAAAGACATGGACTGGACCCTCCATGCATCGTACTCATTCATGTCTGACTCTTTGCGACCCCATGGACTGTAGCCCACCAGGCTCCTCTGTCCATGGGATTCTCCAGGCAAGAATTCTGGAGTGGGTCTGTCATGCCCTCCTCCAGGGAATCTTCTCTATGGACTCAGTAACCCCTTAGCTAAATCTGCAAGGCTGAGTAAGACTGATCCAGGAAAAGAAGGAACTCCAACATCTCAAGTTAAAAAACTGCTTGTGCAAAGGAACTTGCTAGGAAACACATTCATGCGGGGGTCTACGCGCTGGTCAGAAAGTTCATTTGAGTTTTTCATATGATGTTATAGAAAAACCTGAATCAACACAATATCTTTAAATCCAGTGTTTAGTGAGCAGGACAGGCTTCCCAGGTGTCACTAGTAGTAAAGAACCCACCTGCCAATGCAGGAGATGCAAGAGACGTGGGTTCGATCCCTGGGTCAGGAAGATCCCCTGGAGGAAGGCATGAAAACCCACTCTAGTATTCTTGCCTGGAGAATCCCATGGACAGAGGATCCTGGAGGGCTACAGTCCATGGGGTCGCAGAGTCGGACACGACTGAGCGACTGGTCATGCATGTGCCCTCTGGCCTCTCTGCTTGAGTCCCCCTTGTCCTGGGCAGCAGAGCTAGGAGAAGGTCCTCAGGGGCTCCCTCCCACATAGGGAGATGCAAGCAGTACCATCTACAGGGCGGGTGGCCAGAGAGGGGCAGAGGAAGGCCCCCAGCCGCCTGCCAGAATCCTGGAAGACAGGTGAATAAATGGCAAAGAGCCAGCCCAGGACTGCGAAATTCATATGATGTGTCTGTTCCGTAAGCAGCGCCCGGGAGCCAGCCCCTGTCCCAGGCAGGGTGTGACCCTCGGGGCTGACTTCCGGCTCCGGGCACCAGCTTGGCCTGAGTTCCATCAGGTCCTCTCAGGCCTCAGTCACCCAACAGTTAATGCGTTTTTCCTGACTGACAACAAGCTCAACACCACAACAGTCACCTATTTTTATCTCCGGATTAATCACAAAAGGCTAACGCTTCCACCTTCCCTGTGATTAAAAATTAGGAGACCAAGCTCTACAGTGGTTCAGGATAATAACCAATCCTGGGAGGAGGGGGGTGGATGAATAATGCATCTCCGATCTCTGGCTGCTTGAGACTTTCTCCCCGCCTGGCCCCCAGCTCCGGGCCGGGTCTGAATGGGGAGGTAACGAGAGGTCCCCTCCCGTCGGGAGCCACAGCTGCCAAGAGGGACTGTTGATTTCTATTCAGCCCGCTGCCCCCAAGCCTCCCCTGCTCATCCTCCACCACCCTCACCCACCCCAGCCCCATCCGCACCCCCTCCTACCCCATCTGGTGTGCACCGAGGCGAAGGCCGATCAATAATGCATGGTTACATGAATAACCGGCGTGATAACCACTTATTCGGGAAGATGTAATCAGGGCCCATTCTGAGGGTGTGTGTGTGTGTGTGTGTGCGCGTGTGTATGTGTGCGCAAGCTTGCCTACGCACTCACACAACACAGTCCCACTCCCCTCTCCCCTCCTCTAACCCAATATTATAAACACAGCATGAAGGAAGGGTCCAGCCTCGCTGTGCTTGCTTTTTAGAAAGGCTTCCTTGCTCTCCATGCCTTGATCACAGGCTGGTTCACTGAGCAAAGGCCCAGAGACAGCCTGTTCTCAAACCTGGTCTCACAGCAGAACCCGCTGGGAGCATTTATTTTTGGTTTTGGTTGCACCACGTGGCTTGTGGGATCTTAGTTCCCTGACCAGGGATCGAACCAAAGCCCCCTGTAGTGGAAGCATGGAGCCCTGACCACTGGACCATCTGGGAAGTCCCTTCTCTGAGAGCTTTAAAAAGCCCCGATGCTCTGGTCCACCTCCTGAGATGGGGATGCAGCTGCTCAGGGTGTAGCCTGGCGACAGGACATTAAAAACGTCTCTGGGAATATCGTAAACTGCAGGGAGAACCACTGTCTCAGGGCCAAGGCCGGTCGGTGCTGAGGAACATTCGAGACCCCCTGGTGTAGTTTCACATTAGGTGGCTGAGGAAGCAAAATCGGACAGGGGCTGCCTCGTCACTTCAGCCTCTGATTTAGGGCAATTTCCACAATCCCACCCCCTCGACTCAACCCCGGGGAGGCCTCGGAGACTGGACGGCCAGGTGTCAATGCTGTTACCAAAGCTCCGGGTGGTCGTTTCCAGTTTCCCTGGCCCTCAGCGAGCTCAGTCTGAGTACCTCCATCCTGGGCGGCTCGAGGGGAGGCAACAGAGAGAGGAAGCAGGAGGCCAGCCCTGCTGGAAGGGTGGCCCGAAGCACAGAGATAAAATCCCCTCACACACACTATCACACCCACCCCCCATTTACCACAAGCCCTCATCTGCCTCCCTATGGCTCTCTGGCCCCAGAGCGCCATGGAGGCCTCCAGCACTAATGAGGGGGTAAAGGGAGGGTGGGGTGGGGGGCTGGACTCATCATCCAGCCCACACCCACCGTCTGCTTGCACCCAGGCCCCCTGGGAGGCTGGACAGGGTTGAATGAGGCCATCTTCCTCCCTGGGCCAGGATCACAGTAGAGGCCTGAGGCTGATGAAAGCAGCTTGGAAGCCCAAAGGGTTTTTTCCCCTCAGCAATAGAAACTTGAGGGTTGGCACCAGCCAGGCCATGGTTCTGAACCAGGCTTCCTGGAGGCCAGGAAGGGAGAGGCAGGGGCACTGGCTCAAGGCATGCATCTCAGGATACTTAGCAGACCCAGAGCCTCCTGGAAAGAAGGGGAAAGTGTTAGTCGCTCAGTCACGTCCGACCCTTTGCAATCCCATGGACTGTGCCCACCAGGCTCCTCTGTCCATAGGATTGTCCAGGCAAGAATACTGGAGTGGGTTGCCATTTCCTTGTCCTGGGGATCTTCCCAACCCAGGGATCGAACCCAGTTCTCCTGCATCGCGGGCAGATTCTTAACCGTCTGAGCCACCAGGAGTTTCTTTCTTTCTTTCTTTTTAAAGACTGATTTATTTATGGCTGCGCTGGATCTTCTTTGCTAAGCACAAGCTTTCTCTCGTTGTGGCAAGCAGGGCCTGCTGCCTAAGCCCAGAGGTGCAGAAGCTCACTTGGGGCCCGAGTGGGAGGATGGACCTCTGGTGACTGGAAAAAGAAGGCCTTTTGCATGAAGACCTCAGCCCTCACCTGACGACCCCGGCATCCATTCACTGAGCAAACACACAGCTCAGGCCTCCTCAGGCCTCCAGAAGTGACTGACCAGCCCCTCCCCAGGGAGAAGACCAGGGACCCATCAGGTGGTCTCCAGGGAGCACCCTGCCCCTTCTGGTTTGTCCAGGGAAGAGAGGCAGGGTGCAGTAGGGGCCTGAGACTCTCAAGCATCCACAAGCACGAACCTCAGAAGAGGCTCTGTGACCTTAGGCCAGTCACTTAACTTCTCTGGGCCCCTTCTCCAAACAATAGTCATCCACCACTGTCAGTGCCCACGCAGCACCCCATGGTTGTCATGAGGGTCAGAGACGTGATTGCACTTTAGCCAAGGTTTATGGAGCTTGCGCCAGGCACCGGGTGCTGAGCTGGGCTCCGTGGGAGGCATGACTCTCCTCCTGGCAGCCCCCATCTCTCAGCGGGGACTGCACTGCCATGAAATAGAGAGGAAGGACCAAGCAGGAGAGATTCATTCCAGCTATGGGAGGAGGGAGTTGGAGCCGCTCTGGGACAATCAGATCCAAAGGTCATGCCCAAGGTTGCACAGCTCTCTGGAACACTGTCTCAGCCTCGAAAGTTTGCCTGTCACCTGTCCCCTGCGAGGGAAGCAGCCAGCATGGTGCTCCAAGTGTCGGGGGACCTGCTTCCAGCCCTGGCCCCCTCCACTCAATCGCTGTGTGACCTTGAGCAAGTCACTTAATCTCGCTGAGCCTCGGTTTCCGGATCTGGGTAATTGGGATAATGATGTTTACCTCGCAAGACTGCGGTGAGGATTAAATCAGATGACAGATGTGACAGGGCTTTGTTTTCAAAGAGAGAAGTTAGAAAGGATAGGATCCAGGCAGCAGTGGCACACTCTCCGATCTGCAAATCGCAGCTAATGACGCCTGCCCTGTCCCCTCGCAGGCTGCTGCGTGGAATGAGATGATGACATGAGCGTCTTCTGCAAATAAGCACGCGACGCCTGTGTCGGGATTACTGCTGTCGTCGCTGTTATTGTTATAGTACAAGAGGATTATACATTTTATTAAAGGATGATAATTACTGTTTGTCAGCGGCTCTAAAATCCACTCAGCCTTGCCCGAGAGGACGGGTGCCTTCGGCCTGACCTCTCCCCTCTCTCTCCCCTCGCAGTGCCGCCCGATGACCCGGTGATCCTCGGGGGGCCTGTGATCAGCCTGCGGGCTGGGGACCCCCTCAACCTCACCTGCCATGCAGACAACGCCAAGCCTGCTGCCTCCATCATCTGGCTGAGGAAGGGAGAGGTGATCAACGGGGCCACCTACTCCAAGGTGAGGTGGGCTTGGGGGACGTGGAGGAGGGGAGGAAGCGGGGCGGGGGGCAGGGCACAGTCGCCCCATCTCTTTGCAGCTCTTGGCTCTGCCTGGATGACTTTGTGTCGCCTTTGGCTCCTAGCTCTTTGTCTCTCTGTGTCTTTCTTTTTTTTTCTCTCTCTCTGTCACTTTTTCCCTCGAGTGCTCTGGCGACCTTTTCCGTCTCTCCTCCTCTTCCTCTCTTTCCTGGGGGAATTGCTGGGCGTGGTGACAACCCTAAGAATGGAGTATGGTCAGAGGAAGCAACTCAGGGACAGAGGTGGACAGAGCCGAGGGTTGCCAGATAAAATACAGGACATCCAGTTAAAAGTGAATCTTAGGTTTGTTGTTGAGTTGCTCGGTCGTGTCCGACTCTTTGCGACCCCATGGACTGCAGCACGCCAGGCTTCCCTGTCCTTCACTATCTCCCTGAGCTTGCTCAAACTCATGGCCATTAAGTCGATGATGCCAACCAACCATCTCATCCTGTCGCCCCTCTTCTCCTTCTGCCCTCAATCTTTCCCAGGCTCAGGGTCTTTTCCAATGAGTTGTTTCTTCACATCAGGTGGCCAAAAGATTGGAGCTTCAGCATCAGTCCTTCTAATGAATATTCAGGATTGATTTCCTTTAGGATTGACTGGTTTGATCTTGCAGTCCAAGGGAATCTCAATAGTCTTTTCCAGCACCACAGTTCAAAAGCATCAATTCTAAACAACAAATAACTTTTCAGTGTAAGTATGTTCCAAATATTGCATGGGCCATACTTATACTAAAGATTGTTCATTGTTTAACTGAAATTCAAATTTAACTGATGTCTGTATTCTCATTTGCTCAATCTGCCCACCTTCCCAGTGCTGCCAGCTGAAGCTGTTTAGGTGTTTCCTGTCCCAGGTACCTGGCTCAGGGGTCAAGGAGGGCTGCATGCAGCCCATAACCCCTTACCAGCCCTGCACCTGCTATACCTACCTGCTGGGGTGCTTTTCTCTAGTTCATACAAGGTGCTGTGAGCTGAAGGGTTTCCCAGGTAGCACTCATGGCAAAGAACGTGCCTGCCAAAGCAGGAAATGTAAGAGACATGGGTTGGATCCTTGAGTCAGGAAGATCCCCTGGAGGAGGGCACGGCAACCCACTCTAGTATTCTTGCCTGAAGAATCCCACGGACAGAGGACCCTGGCGGGCTACAGTCCATAGGATCACACAGAGTCGGACATCACTAAGGTGACTTGGCACACACGCAACCTAAACCGCCTCCATAAAGGCCCCAGGTCCAAATATGCTCCAGTGAGGTTTAGGGCTTCACCCTATGAAATCTAGGGGGACTACACACACACACACACACACATACGCACACACATATATATATACGTATATATACATTGCAGGTGGGGAAACGAAGGCAGAGCACTGACGTTACTGTGACATGTGATAGAGCTCGGGCGTGAACCAGGTTTGTAGGACCCCAAGGCCTGCTCTACGATGACACTAACACGCTCACCCAGGAAATGCACCGAGCAGATCAGTGAGGGAAGGCAGTGATCCTCACAGCCATGCTTCCCTCTGCTCATTCATGACCATCCTCTGAGGCAGGAGCCATTGGTCCCATTGTACAGATGGGGACTGTGAGGCACAGCAATATATATATATATATATATATCAGGGGCCTGGCAGCTCTGACTTGGGCTTACCGAGAAGGATGGATGACCCAGCAGCTCCCAGGGACTCAGCCCTGCGGGCTGTCAGAGCCCAGCCCTCTGCGGCTCCCTCTCCCCAGGACTGCAGGTGCCATTGACCTCGGCAATGGTGATGTCCCAAAGGCAGGGTAACCCCAGACTGGTTGTGCAAGAGAAGAGGCTGGGGGTATGAGCAGCTGAGACAGAGAGACAGGGAGAGAGAGAGGCCGAGAGGACACGCAGGTGCAACAGTCAAGTAGGAGTCACACGGTCTACAGGAAAAACCCCACGGGGCCACCCTGACAGCCCTCGAGGCAGAAGCCTCAGCATCTGTCACATGGTACGGAGTTAAGCCACTGAGCCTGGCAGCGGGAAGCCGGCATACAGGCTCCACCACCGTCTAGCTCTGTGGCCATGGGCAAGCTAGCTAACCTTGCTGTGCCTCAGGGTTCCCATCTGTACAATGGGACCAATGGCTCCTGCCTCAGAGGATGGTCATGAATGAGCAGAGGGAAGCATGGCTGTGAGGATCACTGCCTTCCCTCACTGGATCTGCTCGGTGCATTTCCTGGGTGAGCATGTTAGTGTCATCGAAGAGCAGGCCTTGGGGATCCTACAAACCTGGTTCACACCTGAGCTCCACCACATGTCATGGTAACAGCAGATCTCTGCCTCAGTTTCCCTATCTGCAAAATGGGATGATGATAATAAGTATTATGACGTAACAGGTATCCATGTAATATGGACACCTGTTACAATTGCTGCAAGACTTAAGAAGAATAATGCATTTGAGCACTGCAACAGAGAGAAGCCCCTGCTCGCAGCAACTAGAGAAAGCCCCATGCACAGCAATGAAGACCCAGCACAGCCAAAAATTAAAAAAAAAAAGAAGAGTGCATTGAAAGTAAGGGCTTTGTAAACATTCGCTAGCATCCTTGGCTCCTTCCTCCCAGAGCCCTGTCTCCCCCACCCTGCTCTGCCCCCGCAGAGGTCGCTCAGAAGGCAGGTTTTGTTTTGGTGCTCCACTGTGTGACCTGCAGGGGAAGGGTGCTCTGCCAGCCCCCACCCCCCAACCCAGCACAGGCTGGGGTGCCTCTCCCTGAACCCAGGGTGGCCAGAGTCCTCGTGGCCCAGGTGCCTGGGTGAGCACTCGCGGCTCCCAGCGGGTGTCTGGCTGCAGAAGTATGGAAACTGATGAACAGCCATCTCTCCAAGTCCTCTCTTCCTGGACACCCAGCCTCAGGCCATCTTCTCTGGGCCTGGCACCAGAATGGAGGCCACATGGCGGTCATCTGGAAGGCAGACCTGAGGAGGCAGGACAGGCTGTGGAAGAGGAAGCAAGCCAGTTTGTGCTGAGACCAGAGAAAAACCTTCCCTGGGAGCCAGGTTCCTGCTCCATCTGCTGCTCCCCAGCAGCCGCTGCCAGGTGGAAAGAGGAGGCCTTGACCCTGAAACGGTGGACGGGGGAGGGTCGCTTGACCTTGGATGTCCACAGTTGTGTACATGTCTGCCTTGAAGCCCCTGACCTTCCAGCCCTGTGCCTCTGCAACTTCCAACTTCAGACGGCTGCCTGCCCCAGGGGTGCCCGCCAACCCACCACCACCAGGACCACAAGACTTATTCGAGCCCAAGCTACGTAGGAGTTCTCCGGCACAGCACCTCTCAGGGCCCTCCCTGCAGCTCAGCTCTGCACTCTGTCCCCACCGGTCCCCGTAGCATTCCCTGCCCCCTGCATCCCATCTGTTCATTTCGGGCACCTGGAGCCTCCACCCAGTGTCCAGCTGCCACTCAGCCTAGCCTTCTCTGTGAGAAGCATCCCTCCTGCCCCCAGGACACAAAACCAGGGGTCAGTCCGTGAGGACACAGGTCTGGGAACACAAAGCACGGCCCAAATCCCCACCTTCTGTGACAGCCCTTAGTGATAACAAGGCCCCAGGGGATTCCCCAGGCAGCCTTAAAAGGGGAAGCAAAGAGAGAGGATTTAAAAAAAAGAAAAAGAAAAATTAAGGGACACAGCAGGTGGTGAGAGAGGTGAGTGAGGAGGGAGAGGAGGAGGCCTTGTTGCCAGGCAATCAGGCCCGCAAGCCCTTTCCAGGCTGTTTGCATATCAATGAACATCCCAGATTTAGCACCAAGCTGGGGGCACCCACTACCTTCCCTCCAAATCTCCTTCTTCCCTCACCAGTGGTCACCTCTGGCCTTGGAGAGCTCTGCCTGGCTCTCCACTGCCCAGCTGAAGCCCTGGGGGCAGCGGCCCACACTGGACAACCTCCCACAGGGTGCAGTCTTCCTCCCCAGGAAAGCCCAAGGCTTCTCACCCACCCCACCCCACCCCCGCCAACTACCTCTGCTGATTGAATGCCAAGTGCCTGTCATCGGGGTGCAGAGACAGGAAGCAGCGCGGGATAGGCATAGTCCAGAGATGAGCCCTAAGCCACTGGGACAGTGGGGAAAGCTCTATGGATGCTAGTGGGTCAGAGGCCAGTGGACACACACCCAGGAAGACCCCTGCCCTGGCATGTTCAACCCTGAGCAGGTGAGGTATATACGCCCACTCCTGGTCCATATCTGCAGACACAGGTGGGACCCACGGGAGAGGCCATCAGGGTCACACTAGTGCCGACCAAGCTGCAGGGAGCGCTGCCCCAGGCCTTGGAGGTGGTGGCCCCAGAAATGAGCGATTCACCACTAATAACCCACTTACCCTCTGGCTGAGGGTGAGCTAATGATGGTTTCACAAACAGGAGATAGGGGGTGTTGGGGCCCTGTGTGTCCCCAAAGCCAAGTTCAGGAGAGGGAAGCAGGAGAAGGGGCAGGAGGACAGGGAAAGCGGGGCTGTGACAAGAATCAGCAAATCAGAGACTGTCTACCTGGCCTGGACCCGGGAGGTCCCAGGGCTTCATTTACATGTGAAAATGGGGGAGGTTGACAAGCCAGGCATAAAGGGAAAGAAAACAGAAAGCAGAAGCAAGGAGATACGGAAGTAACAAGGGAGGGAGGAAAAATCAGGGTGAGAAGACCCAGGCCCCTTCTTTGCCCCAAGCTCGGCTCCCCCTACCATGAAGGCTTTACAGACCACTCCCCACCGGAGCTAGGAGGGGCCCTCCCCTGGGGAGCGGGCGCTGTGCCCTGCCCCGGTTTAATGAACACATCTCCCCATCTCTAATTACGTGGAACAAACAACTTGAACCAGAATTTTTATTTCCCAGAAAAGCACACGCCCGGACACAGTAAATATGTCATTAATCATCTTTCCGGGCGAGGAGCACCCTGGGTGCGGGGAGCGGGCAGCAGTCAGGGGCCTAATTAGGAGCTCGGGCCCTTGACTCCCCTCCTACCGGCACCCAGATGGTCCTGCTCCCCAGCACCCCGCGAGCAGATCAATCCGAGAGTTCCCCGGCAGACTAAAATTTATGTAAATATCCCTGGTTAGCACAACGGAAAAGTAAAGAAAAGCGGGAAAGAACAAAAGCATCTTCCTTCCCACCTCTCCTACCCCAACCCCGCGGTCTTATTTTCATCCAGGAAATTGTGCTTATTATCGCTTGGCTATTTATAGACGCTCAGGTCTGCTGAAGAGCCAGTAGCCAGCCGGTTACTATGGTGCAGCGGAGAGGTTCCGGCTGGGCCGGTTGACACCACGCCCACTCTGACCCCGCCCCTGGGGCCAGCCTCCAGATTAACACCCTGGCCCTGAGGCTGAGCTCCAGACACTCAGCCCTGGGGCATCTGGGGCTGACTGTGACACCCTCCCCTAGCCTCCCTCCCAGATCTCTCTACAGCAGGGCTGAGACCACCACCCCACGTCCCAGGGAGGAAGATTGATGAGAGCAGGCCTGGGCCCCGGCGGTTTCCTCGAGCAGAGGAGAAAAGTCCCGGCCATGCTCTGTGGTGTCTCCACACCTGAGTCTGGCTTTGTCTGCAGCGGGATGCGGTATCCTAGATGGAGGCTCCGGGCCTGTTCTAGTACAGGCCACGGAACTGAGGACCCAGAGTCGGGGTCCAGCTGCCTGTGGTAGCCGGTGCTTAGTCCCTCGGTCATGTCCGACTCTGTCACCTCATGGACTATAGCCCACCAGCCTCCTCTGTCCATGGGATTCTCCAGGCAAGAATACTGGAGTGGGTTGCCATGCCCTCCACCGGAGCACCTTCCCAACCCAGGGATGAGGTCTCCCGCATTGCAGACATATTCTTTACCATCTGAGCCACCAGGGAAGCCCAAGAATACTGGAGTGGGTAGCCTATCCCTTCTCCAGAAGATCTTCCCAACCCAGGAATCAAACCAGGGTCTCCTGCATTGCAGGTGGATTCTTTACCAGCTGAGGCACTAGGGAAGCCCTCAGCCGCCTACATGTCTCTACTAAAGGGAGGCTACTTAATCCGCTAACTGTTGCGTCTCAAAAAGGGGATCGCACCACCCTGCTGGCTTACAGGTCCCCAGGAAGCTGCGGTGGGGAGGTCGTGGCTCAGAGCTCACCATTTTCTTATGCAAATCCCTGCCCTGCCCAGCAAGTTCCTGACTCACTCCAAACTCAGTTTTCTCTCCAGTTATTTGGGAGACAAGGCTCCATTCCTTCCAGGGTCCTGCAAGGATCAGAGACGATGTTGTGGTTATTTTCAGGAAGGTTTTGAGGAAGTAGAGTCTATCCATCTCTTCCTCAGCTCCAATAATGGGGAAAATAAGATCAAGTTCCTTCCTGGGGTGTACTGAGCAAGTCCAGCCCCCACCCCAAACCAAAATGGCCCTCCTGCCCACTGGACCTCCCCAGTGGGCACCCACCTTGTGGGCCGCCAGGGAGTCAAGGGTGCAAGGTACCAAACGTGGGACAGTAGCTGGACATGGTCTCCGCTGGGGGAGTGGGTACCTGCAATGAAGGAGAACAGCTGCCCTGAGGAATCAGCACGTGGTCAAGAAGAAGACAGGGGACCTTTGGGCCTGCGTTAGTCTCTAGGGCTACTGTAACCAAGTACCACAACTTGGTTCTTCAGACAACCAAAATTTATTGGCTCACCCTTGTAGAGGCGAAAATGCTGAAGTCAAGGCGTGGGCAGAGTTGTGCTTCTTCCAAAGGCCCCAGGGAGAATCTTCTAGCCTCTTCTAGTTGCTAGGGGCTCCTGGCTTTCCTGAGCTTGTGGCAGCATCATTCCAGTTTCTGCCTCCTCCTTCCTACAGCCTCCTTCCTGTGTCTCCTTGTCTTTTCTTCTTTTTTACAAGGACATCCATCATTAGACTTAAAGCCCACGCTACATCCAGGGTGATCTTGTCTCAAGATCCTTAACTAATGACTAATTACTTAACTAAGTTGTGAAGGCCCCGTTTTCAAATAATTTCACATTCTGAAGTTCGGGGTGGACATGAATTTGGGTGGATGCTTTTCAATACACTCCAGGATCCTGTTACTTACCTCGCCGCCACCAACTCGAAGTGAGTTTAATCAAGCTCCGTAGCCTCTCTTGATCACACCTGTTTCTCAACTGCTAAATTAAAGACGATGCACCTGTAATGTCTGTGGCTTAGTCTGAGCTCCAATGAGGTCTGGTAGTAAACTGATTGAAAAGTTGAGAGAGTTTATACAGGTGAAATAATGAAATGGTCAGTGTGCACTGATTCTTCACACATCTCCACGTGATGCGTGGTAGCCCTAAAGGTAGCCCTGCCTTTACCCCCACTCCCCAAGCTGTGCACCCTTCTGCACCCAGCATCATTCCTGGGGCCACAGCACCTCACTGTTACCCTGTCTCAGCACTCCCTACAGACCCAGAGACACCCCCAGACTAGAGGTAGAATGGTTACAAGTTCATTTCTACATAGCACCGGCAGCCTGGTTTCCACTGGGCCCAAGCTGGTTTCTTTTGTGTCTAGGTAGGCAAGTCACTTTCCAGTTCCTTTTTCTTCCTGAAGCCTGGCGCTCAGCCAGGCCAGGGAGCCAAGGCTGACCCGTGGCTCTGCATGGAAATGGTTGCCCCTGGGTGTTCTGAGCTGACCTACCTCTATCCACAGAGCTCCTTCCTCCTCTCCGAGGCTGGCGCATGTCCTGCCCCACCCACCCAGCTGTCCCAGTGATGAGTGACCTGGGGCCTTCTTTCTCCCCACCCAACCCATAGACCCTTCTCCGAGATGGCAAGCGTGAGAGCATTGTGAGCACCCTCTTCATTTCCCCTGGCGATGTGGAGAACGGGCAAAGCATCGTATGCCGAGCCACCAACAAAGCCATCCCCGGAGGGAAGGAGACCTCAGTCACCATCGACATCCAGCGTGAGTACTGACCTGGCCAGGGGCAAGGACCACCCGGCACTGCTGCCCGGAGCACAGGTTGGGGGAAGTAGCCAGGCCAGGGCCAGACCCCTGCAGGACGACTGGAGGCAGGACCCGGATCCGCCAATCCTAGGGGCTAGCGGGTTTGTCTGGCACCCAAGGACCGTTTTGTCCTTCTTACTGTCACAGGTGAGGGTGACAGTCCCCTTAAAAACATCACTGGGGGTTCCCTGGCAGTCCAGTGGTTAAGACTCCACTTCCACTTCCACTACAGGAGGCACAGGCTCGAGCCTTGGTTTTGCATTCACCTTCTTCACCAGCTATTAAAACCCCCTCCACCTCCATCCACACCAAGCAGAGGGCTCTTCCATTCCCCATCCAGTGAGAGCCAGGATCACCAGGGCTCTGGGCAGACCAGGGACTAGGGTGATGGGAGGGAGGCTCTCGCTTTAAAGGTCGTGTAAGTTCAAGGTCACCCTGGGAGGAGTGTCTCCCTCCCCTGCTCCAGTCCAGGCCCCACTGTCCACACCCACCTGCTTCTTACCTGTAGCAGATATGGCATCAAGCTGCAGGCCCAACTATGGAAAGAAAGCAAGATGTGGGGGGGATGGGGTAGTCTATGGCCCAGAAAGGCTCTGCCACCCATGAGCTGGTCATGTCACCCTGGGGACACCGGTTCCTAATCTCATTTGACTGAGTGACATCCAGGGTCTCTTCTTGCCCTGGGATTGACCATGAATCAGAGGTCTCTCCAGACACAAGCCAAATCTGGGAGGAATGAGGGAGAGAGCCACAGACATCCAAGCCTCCTGTACCAGGCTGCCTGTTGTGACCACTGTGCAGCCCCTCGGTCCTCTCCCCCCACCTCCGCCCAGCTGGTCAGGAGGCCTGTGCCAGCCACAGAACCCCCACGGAAGAAACCCCCGGGTCGGCCTTGGGGCCTGGCAAGAGAGCCTTGTGGGGAGCTGTTTCTGCATCACAAAGCAGAAACTCTCTGTCAACAAGAAAGTCGTCATCATGACAACAACCCACCGACTATTAAAACACGTCCCCCTGAACGCGCGCTAACACCACGATGGATTTACCAGGGCGCATAGATGACAGCCTGCCCCGCAGGAGGATGCCAGCCTTGCCAGCTCTCTGGGCCTCGCTGACTTTCTTTCCAGGGACGTCTCAGCCACCCCAAGAGGGAAGCAGCAAGAATGAGGTCAAAGTGAAGCCGAGTATCCAGGTGCCCGGTTTCCTAGATGGGCTCCATCTGCGGCAGTCCGGAGTCGTGGTTAAAACCGCAGCATCCTTCCTGGTTGGAATTCTGGCTCTGCCACTTTGAGTGATCCTGAGCTGGTTATTTCACCTCTCTGTGCCTCGGTTTCCTCATCTGTATGTGGAGGTGCTTGGCTCGTACATACACTGGCTGGAAGGATTCAGTTAAAGCATTCAGGTAGCGACCCCAGCGCAGCACCCAGCACCTGTCATGGGGGTGCAGCTGCCCCTCCCCAGTGCCCCCAGACCCCACAGGGAGGGAAGGTCTGCGTCCACTCGTCCCCCCTCCCCAAGGTGTCTACACGCGCCTGCTGAGCAAAAGAGCAGGCTCTCTCTGCCCCCTCCCTCCTGCTCTCCACCTTCCCACCCCCACGCATCCCTTTGTTCATTCAATAAGCGTCCAGCTGTTTACTGTGGACACCACAGGCTGGATCAGAGCTGCCTTTGCAAACCTGCTCATTTTCTCAGTCAACCAAGAAGTATCCAAACTCAGCAAAAACACATTTGTTGTTTGTTTCCCTTGGTCTTTAGATGTTACCCAACGGAAGACAAAGCCCCCAGATTGAGTAATGGGAGAGAAAGCTTAACACCCCCAAAGTCTCGCTGCATCTGGACTCTGCATCCAGCTGCCAAGCTTCAAATGGGTGTGCTATAAAATCACTGAGTCATGGAGTTTCTCTCCTTTCTTGTCCCTTCCTGGATGTAATACTTCCCCTGAACGTGCATGCATGCGAGCGCGCGCACACACACACACACATACACGCGTGCGGAGGCAGGCTGCTGATGGAAACTCTAACAGACTCTCAACTGTAACATCTGTTCAGTGCGATCTCAGTTCCGCCAGCTACATCAAAGCTGCCCCCCTGCAAGTTATGCAACCGACATCACAAATGGGATTAAAATCATGTTTAATAGTCGGATATGACATAAACTATTTATACCTTCAGAGCCTGGTGGACTTCTGAAAATTCATATCCTGCACATGCAGAGGAGAAGTGTGGAGAGAGGGGTGTGGGCACCTCTGGGCCTAGGGTAGAGGCTCAGATGAGACTGGCCAGTGTGGAAGGTTCCTGGGGTGTGGGGAGAGCCTGCTTTCCTGGGTACCGAGGATGCTGCAAAGAGGTGGGGAAGCTTCAGGATACAGGTGTCCACAGGATAACTGAGAAGGGTAGCTCAGTGGTAGAGGAGGGGAGCAGGGGAGGGGAGCAGACAGCCGGAAGGGTCCTCCAGCAGGCGTGTGTTTCATCTCTCTGTCCCTGGAAGTCTCACCACTTTATAAAGGACAGCCAGGTGGGGGCAGGCCTCCTGGAGCTGCCCTGCACGTTCTGTGACTGGTTTCTAGAGGCTGTTGAACTAGCCTTGAAAACTGGTGGTTCTCAGCTGGGTGGGCCAGCAGACAACCCACTCAGGTGATGGGGAAGAGCCAGGAGGAGGCTGCAGGGTTCTGGGGGTGTAGCTGTCTTGGGAGATAGGGGCAGAGCTCTCAAGGCAAGTCCTGGCCACGCATCTTTGGGTCCGCTGGAGTCACACTTTAAAAACCAGTGTAGAGAGCTTCCCTGGTAGCTCAGTGGTAAAAAAAATCTGCCTGCTAAGGCAGGAGATGTGGGTTCAGTCCTTGCTCCGGGAAGATCCCGTGTGCTACAGGGCAGCTGAGCCTTTGGACCACAACTGCTGAGCCTGCGCTCTAGAGCCCAGGAGCCACAACTGTCAAACCCACGTGCCGCAACTACGGAAACCCACACACCCCAGAGCCCGTGCTCCGCAGGAAGGGGAGCCACCACAGTGAGAAGTCTGCACGCTGCAAATAGAGAGAAGTCCCCGCTCACTGCAACTAGACAAAAGCCCACGCAGCAACAAAGACCCAGCACAGCCAAGTAAATACAGATTTTTTTGAAATAATTCCTATTTAAAAATAAATGAATAAAAACCAACTTTGAGGTCACTGAAGTAGCCAACACGTCCCCATAATTAACTCTCCAGGAAAAGGCAAGCAAGTCACAGGAGACGTTCCCAGAACTGTGGTCCTATCCAGAACGGATGTGGGGAGAGCAGCTCCAGCTTGGCCGACCACCTGCTGCTGTCAGGAACCAGCATTCTCTCCTGCATCTTAACAAGCTGTCTGCACACCCCAGTGCAGCCCTGTGGGTCATCTCCCCCCAAGCCTGGCGCCCCAGGAGGCAGCTTGAACACCAGCAGGGCACAGGGAGAGCACGCTGCCAAGCAATCCCAACTCCGGGGTGGGTAAGGCTCCGTCTGCAGCTGGGCGGCTGCACAGTTGACTCTCGAGGGGCTCAGGGAGCCCTCTGTCATCTCAACCAGGAGCTGGGCCAGGTAGCTGGAGTCTTGCTCCCCCGGTGGTGCCCTTCATGTGCACCCAGAGCAGGTCAGCATTTTCCAGATGGTCTCCGAGAAACCAGCTTTCTTACTTCTTTTTCTGAAAATGGGGTGAACCCCCAGCAAGTCCTCCTGCCCTCCCAGCATAGAGCTGTGCCTATAGATGAGGTCTGGCAGAAAATGAGGCCCCAGGGCCTGACTAGGACCCAGGGACCAAGCTGCCCTCTTCACTCAGCCTAGAGCTGAGCTCCAGCCAGACCTCCAGGCCTGTCATCTCCGCTTCCCTGGAACGTGGACCATGCCTGGGGTGCTAAGGCCTGGGCGCCTACCCCAGAGCACAAGGATGCCCGACTTTCAGAGCAGGTCCTGGACTGGCCTCCCCCTAGCTCAGGAGGGCCAGGCCACCTCGGGGTCTCTTTCCCGGCTGATTCCCCACCTCTGATCTCTGCTGAGGATACTGTCTCCTCTGTTTCCAACTCTCTGTCATCCTGTTTCCTCTATGTCTCATTATTGTCTTTGGCTTTTTCCCCAGCACCTTATCACTTTCTGTCTCCATCTATTCAGTCCCCCTTGGTCTTTTGGCCTTAAGTCTAAAATTTTTGTTTGATTGTGTGTCTCTCTGAACACGTGAGTCTCTCTGAGCTTATCTGTGTCTGCTCTTTGCTTCTCTATGTTTCTGCCTCTGCACTTTCTCTCTCTCTCTCTCTCTCTCTCTCTCTCTCTCGGTCTCTCTCCTTCTCCTTCCCTCTCTCATCTTCACATCTCTCCTACACAAGCATCTCTCTGCCCCCCTTCCTCCCCCACTTCCCTTCTGCATGACTTCTCTGTGTCTCTGGCTCCCCATTTCTCTCTACCTCTCTGACTTCCTGTTTCCTCCAGCTCTGATCATTTCGCACTTGAGAGCCGGGCTTTATCGTTTTGAGTGACAAAGACGAGCCCTGCCTGGGGAGCTGAGGGCTGAGTGACGTCCATCAGGACTCAGCAGAGATGGTTAGGCTCGGAGAAGGCTGTAAGTGCCAAGGTGACAGATGCACCTTTACAGAGAGAACCTTTACACAAAGAGACACAAGGCAGACATTTCAAAGACAGAAAAGTTCATATTTAAAGGGACTTGGTATCCACATCCTCCTCGTGCGCCCCGCACACCCTTTTCACACCTCTCTTTCCTGCAGTGGTTTGTTCACCCAAAGCTGGAATGTAGGCAGCAAGCACCCTCTGGGGCCCAGACAGCTCTGCTTCCGGGGTGGCTGTTCATTTAAACACCAGCCTTGAATCCATTCCTGATGCTGGGTAAGACTGAGGGCAGGAGGAGAAGGGGACAACAGAGTACGAGATGGTTGGATGGCATCACCGACTCAATGGACATGAATTTGAGCAAACTCCGGGAGATAGTGGAGGACAGGGAAGCCTGGCATGCTGAAGTCCATGGGGTCACAAAGAGTTGAACACAACGTAGTGACTGAAAGACAGTAACTTGAATCCATAGCAAGAGTCCTGAGCCCACTGCCAGGACGCCCTGATTGGGGCACTTCCAGGGACAGAGGGAGCCCCCTGCTGAGGCCCCCACTTTTCTGGGGATCACCAGGGGAGTGGTTGCTCTAGGAGACCCTGGGGGTGGAATTGCTGGCCTTTACCCTCATGTTCCCCCAAACCGTGGTACCCGCAGCACCGCAGTCTGCAAAGGCACCTCTTCTCTCCGCAGACCCCCCACTTGTCAACCTGTCGGTGGAGCCGCAGCCAGTGTTGGAGGACAACGTGGTCACATTCCACTGCTCTGCCAAGGCCAACCCCGCGGTCACCCAGTACAGGTGAGGGGCCCTGCTGGGAGGTCCCCTCGACACCCCTGCCTGTCACAGAGCTGTCACCTGTGGTCCAGGCGTCCAGCACGGTGCTTGGTCCTCTGTGGGTGTCCGGGACCCTTCCCCAGCACACCCGTTCACCCCTCCCTGGCCAGGTGAACTTCGCCTTTTCCTCATGAACACACACTCCCTTCCTCTGAGACAGAAGATGTCACTCCTTCTGTTTGCACAGCTTCTGCACCCCTTATTTCTGAAAGGAAGGAGACTCAGGAGAAAAAGCTAAAACAAGCCATCACGGTCGGTCAGATCCAGATTCTAGTCCTGTGCTCACCAAACCGGTCCCCTGGCAGGGTGGGGTTGCCGGGATCGCCGGCCCTGACCATCAGGCACCCAGACTCATCATCCCCACGGCCCCTGCAGCTGTTGCTTGCCGCACTGATGAACGTCTCACTGTTTTTCACAAGCCTGTCCTTCCCTGTTGAAGGCGGGAACTGCTGTTTAGTCACTTACAGCTGTCAGCGTGGAGCTCGTGTGGCAGGCCCTCAGCGCTCCAGAATGTGGGCTCGTGGACTCTGTAAACACACAGAGTGGCGCCTCTGGGCCTCCTGCCTGGGCACCACCACTGCATGAGATTTCCAGATGCCAGTGGCCTCAGAGGTGCTACCAGGCACACTCAGACACTCCCCGCCACAGCCCTCACTCTGTCCCACTTCTTCCCCCAGCCCAGACCTGATGGTGTCCGCCCCCCACGCCCCCGCCACCACTGAGATGGTTAGGAAGCCCCAGCATCACCCAGTGCCAGGGATGCTGATAGTCCCAGACTCAGAAACAAACCCGCCAGTGGGAGTGGAGGACAGAGCGAAAGAAAGGCAGCACGGCCCCAGAGGGCAGAACCTGAGGAAACGGGTCAAAGAAGCAGCCAGAGGTTCAGGCTAGACACAGGGGATGCTCCCTGCAGAGCACATAATTAATGCTGGAACCTGAAACCCAGGGAAAGCACAGAGCCTTTATCCTTGAGGATATTTTTAAATAGGATGAAAACCATATGTCCTCTGGGTTTAACCATTCATCGGGCTAGAGGCAGGAGAAAGATTAGATGACCGCCAGGCTCCCTGGAGTCCCACGGCCCTATGGGTTCCAGCAGCAGGTCTGGCTTGGCTGGGACAATGACAAAGATGAGGCAGGAGGCTTCTGTATTTTTCTCTGGGCTTCCACCCTGCACCTGCGAGGCCTGGGCTCCGTCCACAGGTGGGCTTCTCTCTGCTATTCGCTTTCTGCTCACAGGCCCTACACACTAAGTGTTGCATGCCCAGAAGAGATCTCTCATGCCAGCTTCCCTGGGCACCCCTTCTCTCCTGCTGACATCCTACCCAAGCAGACCCACCCACATTCATCCTCATATCATGACAATAATAAGAGATAAGTCTACATTTGAAGAGATCATCGAGAAGCAAATGTGGCAAGATATTGACCACGTTTGGTGAGTCTAGGTAAAGGGAGTATGGCAGTTTCCTGGATCGGTCTTGTGACTTCTCTATACAAAGTTATGTTTAGTTTTTAAACTACAAAGTTAATGAGCCAGGACCTGCAGGTGTCCACAGGTTCTGGGTCCCTGTGGTTTCCCTCTGTCTCTATCCTTCCCTGCAGCTCAGAGCCTGGTCAACCGTCAGGCACAGAGGAGGAGCCAGAGACATAGGCCCTCCAGGTTTGACAGGCGTGCGCCTGCTCCTACTTGCATCCTTCCCTCCTGGCCCTCCAGCTCACCAGAGGCCCCAAAATGCTTCACTGTGGATCAGGCACCCTCCAGGGCTCCAGAGGCTTTCGGGGAGCCCTTCCAGCCTCCAGGGACATGTCAGGGAGCCCCGGCGGCCCAGGAGGAAGAGGGTGGTGAGAGGAGGCCGGTGTCTATTCCCACCCCTGTGGCTCAGCCCCTTGGCCTCTGAGAGGGCTGCCCCAGCAGGCAGATGGTCCTTCTAAATGCGGTGTTGGGATCCAAGAGGAAAGGCTTTGAGCAATCTCAGCACTTGAGTACGTGGATTTTTCCCAGCTGACCTGGACAGGACTAAGGGATCTTTGTTTTTTAACTTCCGCCTTGGTCTTGATTGCTTCCTCCTGTTTTACACGAGAGGTTGTGATCTCAGAAAGCAAAGATGTGCCCTGATCCACCCCAGCACCCAGCAAGGGGCCCGTCCAACTGGACTCAGCCGTCACTTGGCTGGACCGGCCGCCTGGGGCAAGCGCACCTGAAGCACGTCTCCGCCTGCTTCTCTGCACCCCTCTGAGGTCTCAGGGCCCCCGCCCCACTACGCAGGGAACAGGGCAGGGGGTCTACCAGCCAGTGTAAAAGGCAGGGCTGTGGAGGACAGTCTGTTGGCAGTGACACGCCAGCCTCCTGATTGTGTGATGTAAATAATTAATCTCTTACATCTGCTCAGGCCAGATTACACATTGACTGGGAAAAGCTTAATCTGACTCCTGTTCGGGGCTGGACGAGGCGATGAACACAGTGGTTGGGGGAAGCGGGGGGCAGGTGGGTGGTGGGAGGGTGAAGAGACTGGAGGAAAGAGGAGGAGAAGGCCAAGCTGAGAAACTAGAGAAGAGAGGCGATGGGAGCGGAGGGGAGGGCAGGGGAGGTGAGACCGGGAGCAGGGACAGAGAGGGGAGGAGATGGGAGGGGAGCTGGGAGAGGCGGGACTTGCTCTCTGGCTCACCCTGGTAGTGTGACCTGCTGCTTCAGTGAGTGGGTTGAGCTTCTATAAGGGATCCCTCCGAGGGTTTTTGTTGTTTTGGGGTTTTGGGGGGGGGGGTTTGGGGGGTACAGAAGGGGAATAAAGACAGGGAGGAAAAAGAGTGGCTGAGTGAGAGGTGAGCTGGGGCCTCATGGGGTGACCCCCAGAGACCCAGCCCCACAGCTGGCCTCCTGGGACCCTGGGAGAAGACCGTCTCTGAGTTCCTCTCAGTGCCCCCCCATTTCTAAGGTGGGGATCGGCCCTGGGGAGCTGGGAGCAGCATCTGCACAGCCCTCCAGTGTCTCTTCAGTCTCCCTTCTTTGAATCTGAGAGGGGAAGCCAAACTGGTTGGGGGAAGAGGAGCCCCATATGTGCTCAGGAGTGCTGAGTTCCAGGCCAGAGATAGCCCCAGCCATTCTGAGTTCCTGGGGGCCCAGTAGGGAGCTTTAACCCTGCTTACACTGTGAGGGACCTCAGACGGGTGGGGAGAAAGCCCCTCTTCCCCCAGGAACCCCCAATAATGGAAGAGGACTGGCCAGCAGAACCTGCTCCCTGAGGCTGTTGGCAACCAGGGCCAGGAGTCCAAGCCAGGCAGGAGGGTCTCACCTGCCTCCTCCCAGCCCAGCCGGCTGCCCCCTCCTCGTAGCATCCCACCACCTGCCCCCTCACGGCTGCAGGTGGGGGTGGAGCAGGGGCTGGACGCCGATTCACCACTGTGTGTCCTGGACTGAACTCGTCCGCTTCAGGTGGGAGCTGTGCCTGACTGTTAAGTGTGGTCATTAAATTAAAGTTAGAGATTGAAATGATTCATGAATAACTCATAATGGGTTGTTGGGAAGCTCCTTCAGCTCTCGGGGAACTATGGTTTGCTCTGTTGTTAAACTGTAATTGTTATTATTAATTGTCTTCTTAATAACGATCTGACACTAATTCAAGATAATAACTGCACAGTGCCAGCCTGGTGCTCTGTGCAGTACTGGGAGACGGCCACCTCCCGAGCCGGATGGACTGGCTAAGCAGGAGCAGGTGGAGGGAAGGGCAGGGCCCAGGCCCTTGTGACCCCAGGAAAGGGGGTCCTGAGAATGTGGCTACCTGGAGTCGTGGTAGCCCCAGCCCTGGCAAAGACATGCACTCCAGGGACTTCCACTTCAGGGGGCATGGGTTCGCTCCCTGGTCAGGGAACTAAGATCCCACGTGCCACACAGTGGCCAAAAACAAAACAAATTCTAAAAGACATATACGGGCCTGAACTACAGGAAGCACCTGTTGAGAACTTTTGTGTTTTTTAAAAGTTTTAACCATAATGAGAGTAAACCAGGGAAAGCTCTGATTCTCTCTCCTTGCGCAGCTGTAAGGAGAGCCCCCAGCCTCACACACATGGGCACACCCACCCTCGGGATGCTCTGCCATACAGACAGCAGACTGTCTGCTGCACCAGGACAGTGATCACTGCCCCAGGGCCAGACCCAAGATACCCATCAGTCAATTAGCCAATGAAAGAAGTCCGCATAGCTGTCTTACCATCACTCCCACCAACCCAAGTGCTGGTCCCATAAAAGCAGTGCTGAGACAGCCCGGGTCCCCAAGGAGCAGAGCCAGGATGGGAGGCAGAGGGTATGGAGGAACATGAGTAAGTAGGAGAGGGCTGAAGGGCTTTTGGGAGAGAGAGGGCACTATGATGGGACCCACTGTGGGGACAGGAGTCAGGACGGGGAAACTGGGAGAGCTGCCCGAGCAGGAGGGTGGGCAGTCGAGACCACGCCTATCACCTCTCTATCAGTGTCTTGTCTTGTCTGGAAATCAAGCTTCCTGATGCCCGTACGTGTGTGTACACGTGTGTGTGCAGGTGTACACGCATGAATGGGCACACACCACTAGACCTTGGCCTCTTCAGTCACAGACTTGGCCTCCTTTTCCAATGTGGTCCAGGACTAGACCCCCAGGGAACTCAGAGCAGGACAGCCAAGCTGCCCAGGGTCTGGCAATTGGGTTAGCCGTTGCCTGGCCAGCCACGTGGGCGGACCCACTGAAGAGCTAACCCACCTCCCTCCAGAATAACCCATCAGTCAAGTGCTGCTGGCTGCCTGGTGACCCACAGCCCAGAGCCCACTACCCCACCACCGACCCCTTTCCGAGCCCCGGAAGTAACCCCGCTGTGGAGGCTCCCCCAAGGGACCCCTCGGGGGCCTGCCCCACCCTGCCCCTCGCCAGGCCTCATCTTCCAGCGGGTGGGACGCATCCTGCCCCCCGGGCGGGAGGTCCGCACCAGCCCGTGTGCCTGTGTTGCAGGTGGGCCAAGCGGGGCCAGATTATCAAGGAAGCCTCAGGGGAGGTGTACCGGACCACTGTGGACTACACGTACTTCTCAGAGCCCGTCTCCTGCGAGGTGACCAATGCCCTGGGCAGCACCAACATCAGCCGGACGGTCGACGTCTACTGTGAGTGGCTCGGGCCTTCCCTGGCTTCTGGGCTCCGGCTGGTCTCCACTCTCAGCTGGAGGAACCATCGTGGGCTCGTTGCACACAACATAAGAATGCCTCCCAAGCTTGGAATCCATGCCCCTTACAGAAAACGTCCCCACATACTGCCTCATATTTATCTTGACCCTCATAATCTCCCAGGGAGGGGACTTCCTGGCGTCCAGTGGTTAGGACTCTGCTTTCACTGCAGAGGGCGAAGGCTCCATCTCTGGTTGGGGAACTAAGATCCTACAAACCGTGCAGCATGGCCAAAAAACAAATCTTTTAAATCTTTTTTTTTTTAATCATCTAGGGAGACTAGAATTCTTATTCCTAGCACCCAGATGACGGGATGGAGGCCCGAAGTCACACAGCAAATGAGAAGCAGAATCAGGACCAAGATGGGTCAGCCTCCCATCAGGGGCGCCCCCTCCTCACCGCTGGCCAGGCAGGGACCCTCAAGGGAGCCAGCCCTCGGCTGTGTTCACAGTGTTGACCGTGTTCACAGCGTTGACCGTGTACAGATTCAGAAGCACTCTTACAAACTTTATTCCTGACCCCCTCACCCCCACCAGCCTCAGCAGGAAGCTCAATTACTCCCTGTCTGCCTCAGGGGACTCTTGCGGGCCTCCTGACCCTGGTTTCACACCTGCTCCCTGAAGGCAGCTCTCTGCACACCCTCCTGCCACTGCCCCTGAAATCCCACTGCTGCACGTGCTCTGGGGACCCAGGCTCCATGCTCTGGGGACCCAGGCTCCGTCTTCAGGGGCTTCTGGTTAGGGCAGGGGAGGGGCAGGGGGGAGGAGCCTCCACTAACTGGATGCTGGAGGGCAAAGACCTGAAGGCGTCCCCTTCACTGTTGAAAAGGAGGCCGGGCAGGGCCGGAGTAGAGGATAATGGGGAGCAGGGTGACACCACACAGGAGGCCTGGTGTCCCCCACTGCTTATCTCCCAGCCCTGCAGTGGCCCTGCAGTGGCCCAGGAGCTGGGCTGGGTGCACGGGGAACTTGGCTCCAGGTCACCTGCTGAGGCCTGAAGGAGGTGGGCAGTTGACTTGAAGGCAGACAGAGATTCTGGGGTGGGAGGCAGGCCCCTCCATCCACACCCAGGGGCCAGGGTGGGGCTTCCTGGAATCAGGACAATGGGATGGGGATGGGAGAGCACTGGGGGTGCACATCCAGGCAGAAATGGGGCCAGAGCAGCTTTTTCTGGGCCTGGAGCTGCCTACTTCCACAGTGGGCCCCAGGGAGGCTGGGCTGGGGGGAGAGGGGTCCTCCTGCCTAGCTCCCAGGCCAGGCTCAGACAGGTTGAGGCCTGACCTGTAAGGGAATGGGCCGGCGTGGATGGATGGAGCAAGCACAGTGGGGGAGAGGAGGGGCGGACAGGAGGGTCCCGCACCCTGCCCACCACAGCCCTGGCTCCTCCCTCCTCCCATGGCAGTTGGGCCCAGGATGACCACAGAACCCCAGTCCCTGCTCGTAGACCTGGGCTCAGACGCCATCTTCAGCTGTGCCTGGACAGGCAACCCATCTCTGACCATCGTCTGGATGAAGAGGGGCTCGGGCGTGGTGAGTCCACAGCTGGAACCACAGAGAGCCTGGCAGGGGTGAAGGGACCTCAGGCCCAGGGGGGAGACTGCCTCCCGGGGCCCCTCTCACTCACACACTAGAAATGAGAGCCTCCCATGTAAACTGCAGGAAGAGGTGCCCCAGAAAGGGGAGAGGGGGCCCCAGGTACCCACACCCAGCCCCCTTAGCCCTAAACACGTTCAGCCAGTGCAATTTTGCCGTCGTGAACCTTATGAGAAAAGCAGGTAGTCACCAAGGTGCTGGGGGTGAAAAGTCCCTAGAGAGGTTTTTCAGCTCTCCCCTAATAGTCATTACCTTCAGCTTTGTGGTTAAGCCTGGCTTTCTCCCTGCTTTTTCCTCTTTTAAAGTGTATGTGTTCTTTAGAGGAGGAAATGGCAACCAACTCCAGTATTCTTGCCTGGAAAACCCCATGGACAGGGGAGCCTGGTGGGTTATAGTCCATGGAGTCGCAAGAGCCGGACATGGCTGAGCCACTAAAGTACCAAGAGTTTCAGACCTCCCCTCCTCCCAGGAGGGCCAGTGAGAGCCTCAGCCAGGGAAGCCAGGGGGAAGGTGGCCTCTGTGTCCCCTACTGCCTGCTGGACACTACACTGTCCTCCGAGTGTCACTGCCCCGTTATAAGGATAAGGTAAGGGCCTCAGAGAAGAGAACTAGGGCCCAAAGCCATGCAAGGAGCACCTCTGGAGCCGGGATCTCAGCTCAGACATGGAATGCCAAAGCCTGTTTGCTTCTCTCCCTCCAAAAGTCAGTGTTAGCCTCTCAGTCACATCCAGCTCTTTGTGACCCCATGGACTGTAGCCTGCCAGGCTCCTCTGCCCATGGGATTCTCCAGGCAAGAAGACTGGAGTGGGTTGCCATTTTCTCCTCCAGGGGATCTTCCCAACTCAGGGATCAAACCCAGGTTTCCCGTATTGCAGGCGGATTCTTTACCGCCTGAGCCACCAGGGAAGCCCCAAACCTCATCCCAAAGGGACACTGAAATGACTCAGGACAGACAAATCCAGGCCCCTCACAGAAGCTCAGATTCAGGACAGTCCTTCTCTCTCACTCCAGCCTCCCCCTTAACCCACCGCTTAGGGCTGCAGCGTCTTCAACCTCACAGGGTCCTCTGTGCTGGGGCTCCCCCATAGGACGGTCTGCCTGGCGCGCTGTGTAATAAGACATTCTGCCCCCTACCCTACCCCGGGGTTGTTCAATGAGATGCTGCAGACCTAGCCCCACCCCCGCCCCCACCCACCTCTCAGCCCTTCTGGTTCAGAGACAGAGCCCAGCCCCTGCTCTTGGGGTCTGACCCTCTCCACGTCTCCCAGGTCCTGAGCAATGAGAAGACCCTGACGCTCAAAGCCGTTCGCCAGGAGGACGCGGGGAAATACGTGTGCCGAGCCGTGGTGCCCCGGGTGGGGGCTGGGGAGCGAGAGGTTACCCTGACTGTCAATGGTAAGACCCCACTCATGCCAGGGCAGGGGTGGGGGGCCAAGAGGGTCCCAGGCATTTCTCCGAGTGGTTGGTTTCTGCTCTGGGTCTATAGCGTTCCATCCACCTCGTCACATCCACGTTAGAACCCAGCCCTGACGTGAGGAGGGACCTGGGTGGCTCCTGGTCACCTCCCTCCTGTGTGCTTCTCCCACGAGATCTCAGCCCTAAGAGTGATGGCTGATGGATTTTTTTCCTGACCAGGTAAAAAGGGGAGAGGATCACTGGGCAGCCAACATAGATCCCACATCTATTCTTTGACCTTGACCTTGGCCCTGGCAGGGAGTCGCAGGGCATCTCTGCGACTCCTGGTCTACCTCTGCCCTTTGTGTTAGAATCGCTCAACCGGGAAGACCCACCACCATCCCCACAGGGCCAAGTTCAAGGGGTCCCCTGAGGGCAGGGAACTGGTCTTATTATATATAATAAGGTCACAGCAGAGCAGGAGAGAACAGTGTGAGTTGCCAGAGAGCTGTCACGTGAGATGTTGAGGGCACAGGCCTGGATCTCGGGATGTAGAAGGTCACAGAGAAGCGGGAACCTAGCTCAGGTCAGACCCAAGGAGGCTGGAGCGGTGGGACAGGGGTTCCGTGTTCCTGCCGTCCTGCGCGCTCGGCAGCCAGCTCGGCTGGTCTGAGGGGGTGAGGATGCTAAGGGCACCCCAACCCCACGTTTCCAGTCAACTTCCCTCTTCTGGGTTTCATTTCGGGGTGAGCCCTGGCAAGAAATGACCCAACTCTGTAGGGCTGCTGCAGACCAGGGCCCAGGCGAGGGGCTGAGCCAAGACCCCGACGTCAGCCCGAGTGGCTTCATCTCGACCCAGGAAGCTGCCCACTGACAGCCTCACCTGGCCTCCCCCTTGTAGAGACTGAAGCCAGCTTGGTGCGTCCTCACCGCACCCTGCCCCCGCCACGTCCACTGCTGGCCCCATTAGCCAGCCTGCTCCGTCTCTTTCTTCTCCTTCCTCCCCACCCCCAGAGGGAGGGTGAATCCGCTCAGACCCCAGAACTGTCTGTCCCAGGCAGAACCCGGTCTCGGGAGCCTTCCTGCCTTTCCTACGTGTCCCCAGGATGCCACCAATAAATTGGTGCTGCAGGGCTAAAAATAACAGCATCTGATCGCGCCTCCGTATATCCATGGCAACACGGGCTGCAGCCTTTTCCCGCCGGCTCCGGTGTCTGACACTCGGCTCCTCTGGCACCAGGCCCTGGTGAAATCAGTGGTCTCCCCACTGCCCACTCTGGGAGGGCGCAGGGAGTCGTGCTGGCCCGTGACTACGGCTAGCTCCGCTCTGATGGCCCTGTGACCAGCCCGGCTGGGGCCCTTCAGACTCACGTGGCCCCGCAAGCCTGAAGCTTTTCAAGGAGCATCCTCGTGTCTGGGAGAAGCACGGTCGATAGAGGAGGGACTGAACAATGTGTGTCACTTCAGGCTTTGAAGCACTTTCCAACGGGCATCAAAGCGGTTTCTCGAGGCGGGAACACACACCTTAGAGGGACACTCCTCTTGGATGGGACACCCCAGCCTGGGCCCTGGAATCTCCAGGGTGTGATCTGTACCCTCCAGTGTTCTTCGTTCCAACCCTCTCCTCTGCCTCCAGTCCTTTGGCACAGGCTCCCCTTGGCCACCAGGGAGGGAAACACCCAAGAGACCAAAGTGGAGCGAGGAGGCAGGGGGATGAACAGACCGGCCCACAGAGAGGACCCTGCCAGCCGACACTGGAGTAGACTTGGGAATGAACTTATCTGTACTTGTATCTGGAGAACAGGTGGAGGGATGGTGAAGACCTTTGGACAGGGCCTGGACCCAAGGGACCCACACTACCAACAAACCCCAAATGAGATGAGGTTCTCGTCCAAACACACCCAGGCCGGGGGATTACTGCTGGCCGTTGCCCTTTGGGGAATAAAGTGCCTGGGATTTGCAGAAACTGGATGGAAAGCATACCACTGCTGCGTTCTGATTCCCCTAAGCCTGTCTGCCCTCACCTGGATTTCTGTTCTTGTATAAGAAGCCTTTATACGTGTATGCATTTTGTTGTTGTTGAGTCGCTCAGTCATGTCTGACTCTTTGCCACCCCATGGACTGAAGCAGCCAGGCTTCCCTGTCCTTCACCATCTCCTGGAGTTTGTTCAGACTCGTGTCCGTTGAGTCAGTGATGCCATCCAACCATCTCATCCTCTGTCACCTCCTTCTCCTCCTGCCCTCAATCTTTCCCAGCATCAGGGTCTTTCCTGGTCACTTTTAGAACAGCTGAGACACCCCACCCTAACCCCACCAGGGAAATCCTAGTTCCTGGGAAGTGAAGGCAGAGAGGTTTTATAGGATCATCACTTTCCGCCCGGCAGCACATCTGCCTTTCAAAAGCCAAAGGCTTCTTGGAGCTAAGGGGTCTAAGAGAGAAACCCCTGAGGATGGGACCCCTTATCATGAGGACTCCCCCCACACCCAGCACCAAGCCATTTCCCAGCCTAAATGCAATAGGAGTCACCTCGGCGATTCCCCTGACGTTTCTCCCCTTGGCTGAGAGCCACTCGTGGAAATGCAAATCTGCTTTAATTCAGGTGGCTAACATACAGCAAATACATTTGCAGCCATTTTTGTTTTGTTCCCAGCATAAATCTGCCCGTCCTCCAGGTCCCTTGCTTTAGTTCTCTTTCCTGCCACCTAAGCCCCAAACTTTACCCCAGGGATTGAGAAGAGGGCACAAGGGGTTTCTGCCCCAGCCCAGCCAGGAGCCCGAGTCTCCTCTGTCCCAGTCTCATTCCCAGATGGGCATCACGAAGGAAGGAGTTGGGTTAACAAACAGGCAGAAATGGACAGGAAGCGCTGCCAGATTCCTGGTGGATCTTCCAGGCTGTCTGATGCAGTAAATGAGCCAAGTGTCCCTGGGGACATCCCTGATCATGACCCGTACACCCACGCACACCCGGGCCGGATATGGTAACGTTGAGGTCAGCTTTGGAGCCGTGGCCTCACCTGGGCTGGCTGGTATGTACATGGAGGCAGACAAGATGATGAACTAAGGGATCTCCTGAGACACCTGTGAGATGAAGGCTGTGCACGTATCCAGCCCAGTCCATCTATGTGGGGTGATTCCCCACTTGGGGGAAGAAGACCTTTTATTTCCTTTCCTGCCTGATTTGCCTGGCTGGCCAAAGACACTGATTTGTTAGGCAAGTGCACCCTCTACTGGATATATGAGGGAATGGTTTTAAATCCAAAAGCTGACTAAGGCAGAGGTGACTTTAGTTTGCCAACAAAGGTCATAGTCAAAGCTATGGCTTTTCCAGTAGTCATATATGGATTTAAGAGTTGGACTATAAAGAAAGCTGAGCGCCGAAGAATTGATGCTTTTGAACTGTGGGGTTGGGACTCTTGAGAGTCCCTTGGACTGCAAGAAGATCCAGCCAGTCCATCCTAAAGGAAATCAACCCTGAATATTCACTGGAAGGACTGATACTGAAGCTGAAACTCCAATATTTTGGCCACCTGATGCGAAGAACTGACTCATCTGAAGAGACCCTGATGCTGAGAAAGATTGAAGGCGGGAGGAGAAGGGGACGACAGAGGATAAGATGGTTGGATGGCATCACCGACTCAATGGACATGAGTTTGAGTAAGCTCCAGGAGTTGGTGATGGACAGGGAGGCCTGGTGTGCTGCAGTCCATGGGTACACAAAGAGTCAGAGACAACTGAGTGACTGAACTGAACTGACTTTAGCTAGGGGAGGTGACATTTCCTTCCTTCCTTCCTGACACCTCCCCCACTCCCTTCTCAGGTTTGCCACCTCCTTTTTAAAGCTCTCCCCGCCTGCCAGGTAGATTTCTCTCTCCTGTGAGGTCCGTTAGCACTTTGCCCGGTGTGAACCTCACCTCCTTCTATCACCAACACCATCTTCTATTACAGCTCTTCATGTCTCTGGGAATCCTGATTTAGAGGCAATCGCTCACTCATCTTCTCCTGAAAGGTTTATGACTGACGCCTCCTTTATCTCTGAAGCCTCTGCTAAATGTTTGCTGAATGGATGTATAAACTTCTGAACTTGCCGCGAGGGGTCCGGCCGGGGGGCCCGCCCCTGCCCCTCCCGATTCTCTGATATGATGCTGTTTCCTCAACAGGACCCCCCATCATCTCCAGCACCCAAACCCAGCATGCCCTGCATGGGGAGAAGGGCCAGATCAAGTGCTTCATCCGGAGCACGCCACCTCCCGACCGCATCGTGAGTGCCTGGGGGTGGGCTTGGGGGGAGGAGGGCGGTGAGCAAGGGGGACAGCCACTCCACACACACACACACACACACACACACTGAACAGTCTGGTGGGTCATCTCTGCTTGCAGCTGCTCAGTCATCTGGCTGGTCAGTCTCACCTCTGCTCTCCCTTTCTTATTGGGAAAAACTATTCCTTGGGAAAGCATCAGGAAGACAAAAGTCACGGGCAGTTTCTTTTCTCAGGATAGGGTGTGCTGCTCGCCTATGGGTGTGTTTAACTCCGCTCTGCCGCTCAGCTGTGCCTCTGACCGCATTCTGCATCCTGGGGGCAGAGGGGAAAGAGGGCAGCAGAAGGAAAAGATAAACCATCTCTTCCCTTTCCTGGGTTCAAGGCCAGCCGTTAGCAAAGTCGTAAACAGGAAGCAGTTATAGTCAGCAGACCCCTCTCTGCACCTCCGGAGGCCTCCTCTGCTTGGCTGTCCATAAAGGACACTGCCCCATTTATCAAGTTTTCCGTGCAAAAGCATCACTCCATTCTCCCTGCCCCCTTCCTCCAAACCCTGCTCCCCGCAGGGCAGTGTGGCTGAGGCAATCCAACTAGCTCACTCCTGGGCCCCCTGGGTATTTACCTTTGTAAAAGTGCGGTCTTTCAGCCAAATTCAGCTGAAACTGGCAGGAGCTGGGGCAGAAAAAAGAGAGGCAAGCCCCAGCGCCCGGGTGGTCTTGCCGGAAAACTCAAGTTCACAGGGCAGCTTTACCTTTCCCAGGGATGGCGGTGCCAGAGTGGTGGTCGGGGGCACATGCCCAACAAGTAAGGTGCCCTCCTGTAGATGAAGACATTACAGTTACACCCTTCCTCAGGGGTTGGGCTCATTCACTGTCTGAGTCACACAAAAGTGCCAAGAGTCCATGCATAGGACTAATACCTACATTTCTCTGTTCCTTTTGCTCTTTTAATTGTTTTTAAAGTGTAAGTGTAATTATATTTTATTGTCAATGGAACATTATCAACACTCTCCCATTGTAGATAATATCCAGTCCACCCCTGAGCATGTTCACACAGTCTTTGTCTTCACGGAGATGGGACTTGAGGCCAGGACTTAACTGGCGGAGTTCTGCCCCCAGGGAGCATTTGGTGACAGTGTCGGATGCAGTTAAACACCCCCACAGAGCCCAGGACACCCCCCATGACCAGGAGTGACCCGGAAGCGGCTCGGGGCTCATCCACCCCACCCTCTAGCACTCACTCTGTTGCAAACACTGCAACAAGAAGGGTGGGGTCCCCTGTACCTGAAATGGGTCTGAGGATCAGTAAACCATCACCATCCTAAACTGAGCTAGATGACAATTCTCTCAGAGCACAACCTTTGTACAGAGTAACAAAACCAGACTTGAGTCAGCCTGGGGCTGGTCTTCACCACCTGTCAGGGGCACCATCTGAAGGAGGGGCTCCCGTCGCTACCCCAGGGCCCCCTGCTCACCCAGGGAAAATGTTCCAACCCAGAGCCGCATAGGGACCCTTGTCAGTGGAAACACCCTCTGAGGTGGCCCAGCCTCTACGCGTGCGCGTGTGTGTGGGCACACGCACGTGCTGTCTGTGGGGTGGTGGGTGTATCAGTGTCGTGACGTGTGTGGGGGGGATGTGTGTATCCATGTTGTGATGTGTGTGGGGGGGGGTGTGTATCCATGTTGTGATGTGTGTGTGGGGGGTGTGTGTATCTGTGTTGTGATGTGTGTGTGTGTGGTATGTGTATCTGTGTTGTGATGTGTGTGGGGGGTGTGTATCCATGTTGTGATGTGTGTGTGTGGTATGTGTATCCATGTTGTGATGTGTGGGGGGGGGGGTCTGTGTATCCGTGTTGTGATGTGTGTGTGTGGGGTCTGTGTATCCATGTTGTGATATGTGTGTGTGGGGGGGTGTATCTGTGTTGTGATGTGTGTGTGTGGTATGTGTATCCGTGTTGTGATGTGTGTGTGTGTGTGTGTATCCATGTTGTGATGTGTGTGTGTGGGTGCGTGTATCCATGTTGTGATGTGTGTGGGGGGGGGGTGTGTGTATCTGTGTTGTGATGTGTGTGGAGGTATGTGTGTGTATATCCCTGTTGTGATGTGTGTGTGTGTGGGTGTGTGTATCCCTGTTGTGATGTATGTGTGTGGTATGTGTATCTGTGTTGTGATGTGTGTGGGTGTGTGTGTGTATCCGTGCTGTGATTGTGTGTGGGGGTGTGTGTATCCGTGTTGTGATGTGGGGGGGGGGGGTATCCGTGTTGTGATGTGTATGGGTGTGTCTGTGTGTATGGCGGTGGGTGTATCCGTGTTGTGCTGTGTGTGCATGCTGTGCTGTGTGCACACGTGTTGTTATGTGTGCCGTGTGGCAGTGATCACGACTGTGGACCTGGCCGCGTGCACTCGGGGTGGGGGGAGGCCGCCTTGTGGTCCTGGGGGGTGGTCCTGGGGGGTGACCTCCTGATTCTGTGCACTCGGGCAGGCCTGGTCCTGGAAGGAGAATGTGCTGGAATCGGGCACATCAGGCCGCTACACGGTGGAGACCGTCAGCACAGAGGAGGGCGTCATCTCCACGCTGACCATCAGCAACATCGTGAGGGCCGACTTCCAGACCATCTACAACTGCACGGCCTGGAACAGCTTCGGCTCTGACACGGAGATCATCCGGCTCAAGGAGCAAGGTGGGGTGGCCAGGACTGCCAGGTCCACAGGCTGCGGCCGCTCCCTGCGAGGGCAGGGCCCCAGGCGAGGCCCTCCAGGGTCCTGGGGGCACAGAGCTGCCTCCAGGGTGCCCCTGCTAAGCTGAGGGGTGACCCTTGCATTGTCCAGTCCCTGGTGTGCAGGGGGCTGGGCTCAGCCGTCTGCGGTTCCCCGGGGGACACAGGAGACACATGGACCACTGTGCTGGGAAGGAGATGCCAGAGGGCAGTGCTCAAGCTCAAAGGAGGGAGCCTCAGAAGGGCATGGAGGGGATTCCAGAGAAGCTGGGCAGGCAGTCCGCCAGCGGCGCTCCGAGTCCTGAGGTTGGCTGCAGGTCTCACCCCTTTTACAGGGGCTTAGTCCAGGGCAGACAGGACGGTCCAGGGGGTCTGGGCCCTGGCAGCCTCTGACCCCTCCAAGATGAAGGCCCACCCACAGGCTGCCATGCCTTGGAAGAGATTCTGGGCTGAGCAGGTGGTCTCAGCCGAGCCCCGGGGGCCTCAGGGCTACCCTGTGGATCCCCCACTGCTCCCAACACCGCCTCCCCAATAGATGCTGCTTTGCATAATGCTTTGCCCACATAATTTGCATAATATCATCCACACATCATCCCAACCCTCCCGGTGCCCTGTGGCTTACCCTCCGTGTCTTCCCCTCAGTGCCCCCACTCCTGTGCCCTCCCCTTAGTGTTCACACCCCCACCTCCTCAGACTCACCCCCTCACCCCACGTCTCTCTCTCTCTAGCCCCACTCCCCTGGAGCCTCTAAGTCAATCTGAGCCAACTCCAAGTTCAGGTTGGCTAGTTCAGATCTGTGGGGTGTCCCAGAGCCATGATGCAGGAGGGAGCACCCCTACCCCCACCCCTCTGACCCTCCAGATGGCTGCCCCCATCCCCACCCCTCAGTCCCATCCCACCCTGGCCAGCCAGGCCCTGGCTGTGGACGCTTGCTTTATTTCCAAACAGGTTCAGAAATGAAGTCGGGAGCCGGGCTGGAAGCAGGTACGAAGGAGACATGAGACTCCCGGGATGGGGAAGGGACCGCTGGGCTAGCGGGGGAGGGAGCCCAAAGCGGGGGTAGGGAGGCCGGGGCAGGCCGCTAACTTCTCTGCCCTCCCCGCCATCTTGAGGGTTTAGTGCACTCAGAGCAGCAGGGCGAGGTCCCCAGGCAGGGTGGGTCTAGGGACCCCCGAGACCTGTCTCCTCTGTGGCTGCGCCCGCAGGCTCCCTGCTTTCCACACAGCAGCTCCTGCTCCTTCCTGTCCTCCCTCCCATCCATCCTCTTTGGAAGCCCTGGCTCCTCCCCTCTGGGGTCAGCTCCTCCCCTCTGGGGTCAGCAGCTGGCCTGCCCAACACCTCCCGCTTCTCACCATCACCAGCAGCTTGGCCATGGCTTCCAGGACACCAGGGCTGCCCCACCCTGCTGTGACCCGCACAATCCATGCTAACCCCACGCTTTCCGACGGCTGGCTCCTAACGCCACTCCTGCATTCCCCGTGGAACCGTCATCTCACCACCAGGCCGCTGGGCACTGCCTCCCTCCCCAGGGATTCGGCAGCCAGGGGCTCACCAGGCTTCCTGGGTTGAGTTGCTCTGTCTTGGGACCTCCTCAAGAGGAGAAGCCCCCACTCCCAGGTAGAAACCCAGAAAAGAGAATCAGGACTTTGCAAGCCAGACCCCACAGTGTTGACAAAGGCCCTGATAAAGATGTGGGATGCTTTGCCCTGGTTCTCCCACCACACTGGCCCAGAAGGCCTAGGACTGGTCAGTTCCTCCCACAAGCTTCTGGTGGGGCCCACGCACACCCTCCCCTCTGGGCAGATAGCCACTTTAAGAGGATCAGTTCCTACACAGACCACGCAAGGGGGCAACACAGACTCCTGTGTTCCCCCTGTCTCCACCTGTCCTGTGTCTGCACACTCCTCTGAGCTCCCTGACACCTTCCTTGGTGGCTGAGATTCCTGGGGTGGAGAGAAGACTCAGTCCCTCTCCAGGGACATCCCAGAGAGCCCTGTCTAGAGAGGGACACCCTGTCCGGTGACCCAGCAAGGAGTTTGGCACAGGCCTTTATGGAGGGAATGCCACCCTTGAGTGCCCTGCCACACAAGACCCTCTCCCTCTGCCCCATCTCCCCAATTAAGACAGTTCTTCAGATAAGATGGTCACACACCCATGCCCCACCCAGCTATTAATGACTTAAGGAAATGTGGCCTCAAGGACACCAGAGGCAGAGACCACCCTAGATACCACTTTCCTGATTCTTGGGTTTCACGGTCATTGAGACCCAGGCAGGTTAAGGAAACTTCCACCTTCATCCTTTGCTCTGGGCTGAGCTGAAACAAGACCAGAGTTTTCCAAGGACTCCTAGACTTCCTAGGAGTCTAGGAGAAACTTAAGTCCAACCCAAATTCATCAAATTCAAAAGCATTGCACCAACGAACTTCCAAAGCAGTTTTCCTTCCTGCGAGAAATTGAAACCTGAGATGGAACCATCTCACTGGCCGAACCAGATCATGGGGCTGGCTGAGGTCAAGTCCGTTGTCTCTCTCCTGACTCTTGAGACCAGGCCAACACCTCCCGTTTGTTGTCCCCTGGCACCCCTACAGGGGTCTCGGCCACCACTAGGCAGGTGATAACTGGACTGGCGTGCAAGTCCTGGGCTAGAAGGGAAATCCCAGGGTGACACTGCCCACCACTGGGGCACCCGCTCCTTTGAGAGAGGGACCCTCCCTCTCCCGCCAGCCTCTCCAGGGGCTGCGATCTGCCAGGTTCCTCCTCTTTTCTTCTCTTTAAAGAAAACAACAATGAAGACAGACACCTGGAGTCCCAGTCATCTACCCTGAGAACACGCAGTGGGAGAGGACCTCTGAAGTCCTCTAAAAGAGACTTTGCTCTCATTGCATCTGCTGTGGTCCTCCTTCCCACACAGACATGGGGGCAAAGGCTTGGATAGTTTCAGGTAGCAGCCTGTGCCAGCCTTTACCTACCTGCATTCATCTGTATGAATCCCAAGGGCTTCCCCTGGTGGCTCAGCGGTAAAGAAGCCCCCCTGCAATTCAGGAGATGTGGGTTAGATCCCTGGGTCGGGAAGATCCCCTGGAGGAGGAAATGGCAACCCACTCCAGTCTTCTTGCCTGGAGAATCCCATGGACAGAGGAGCCTGGCAGACTACAGTCCGTAGGGTTGCAGAGTCGGATGTGACTTAACGACTAGACAATGACAACAAAAACCCCAGCCCTCCCCCAACACCGAGGCAGGTGCAGTTACCATCCCAGTTTACAGATGAGAAAGGAGAGGTGAAGTTGGTTGGTCTGGGTTGTACCAAGGCTGAGAGTGGAAGATGCCGTGTGACACAGTGTGCAGAGCTGGGCAGGACGAGGAGGGTGGCTAAGAGGAGACCTGGGTTTGCGCTGGTTCTAGTGCATCTGCGTGTCCTTAACCAAGGCACTTGACTTCTCTGGGCCTCCGGGTGTCCATCTGTAAATGGGAGGCTTGGACTCTGTGAGCCCTAAGCTGTCCCTCTCCCTGCATGCCTTAGTGTATCCCCCCATGGACATTTCAGGGCCCCACATCTTATGCTCAGACCCCCTCTGCCATCACAGAAAGGTCTGGACCGTCTGGAAGAGTAACCCCGCCACCCTAACGTCATCCTCCCCCCTCCCCACCCATCTCTACTGGAGGAGGGCATGAGACAGACTCCAGGAACTCGGCAGGAAGTGGAGCCCTGCCTGGCTGACATTCCGGGCACCTCTCTGGCAGGGTGGGGTGTCAGGATTCTTGCCCGGGAGACTGGCCCAGGAGAGGCAGGAGCAGTACTGGGCCTCTCTCCTTAAAGAGGTCGGGGGAGGGAAATCCCTGGTAATCCAGTGGTTAGGACTCTGCAGAGGGCATAGGTTCAATCCCTGCTTGGAGGACTAAGATCCCTGTATGCTGCACAGCATGACCAAAAAAATTGGAAAAAAAAATTTTTTTTTTTTTTCCAAAAAAGAGGTGGGCAGGGAGCTGTGATCCTGCCCTCCGGCCTCTAAGACTTGCCTCTGGCACCTTCCACCTGCGATATCCAGGCCCTCAAACTACCTCAGACCTAAAAAGTCTCTGAAAGCTGGTTGTCCGTGTCCACCCCCAGGCCCGGGAAAGAGAAGAGAAGGAAAAACAGAGCGAACAAAAGCAGCAGCGGTGACCATAGTCATCTGCCAAAGAAAAGCCAGGGACTCTCCTGGTTACCCCCGTGGAGCGCTCAGCCGCACCCAGGCTCACCTCTCATCCCCACGCCCCCCTCCCCTCCCATGTCTGCTTGCTTCGTCTCCCGCTCATCACCACTCCCCATCTTTCTCAATCCCCCTGCCCCCTCCACGTGACCCCTGTCCCCACCCAAGCTGACCCCCGAGGCCTCTGCCAGAGCCTGCCCAGGCCCCCGCGGCCTTTCCCAAGCGTGCCTATGCCCAGAGCTGAGCTGGGGCTGAGCCCAAGGAGCTGGGTGGGGTCCCCCAGGGGAGAGCTGACTGTCCTGGCTCCCCCGTCAGCCCGCCTGCTTCTCTCCCACAGAGGCTGTACCGATGGCCGTCATCATCGGGGTGGCCGTCGGAGCTGGCGTGGCCTTCCTCGTCCTTCTGGCAACCATCGTGGCCTTCTGCTGCGCCCGCTCCCAGAGAAGTATGGGAGGGAGACCTGGGAACTCGGGGGAGGGGGACAGAGAAAAAGGCAAGGCTTAGGCTGCCCCGGAGAGCAAGTAAGCGGGAGCAACAGGGGCCCCACCAGTGCTGTGAGCTTCAGGGCCAGGGCCGGGTCTCACGTGTATCTTTCCGCGTGCGGTGCTTTGCCCGCATCCGGGACACAGTGGGCACTTGACTGATGCTGGGCTGGACAGAAGTGGACGTCCTCCCACAGGGCCATCAGCTGGCACCTTGGATGGAACACACACCACACTCCCTGTGCTTTGAGAACTGTACTAAAATCCCTCGGTGGGGGCAGGGAAGGAAGAAATCCTTGCCCTCCAAGATCTGCTAGTCCAACCAGAAAAGCAGGTCACCCACACACGAAAATAAACAACAAAAGCATTCAGGGAATTGCTTCGTGTGGATTCTTAAAAGGCCTTTAGTCATTAGGCATAAAATGCGGGTGTTGATGCCCTCTTGAATCGTGTGTGCCTGGACTCTCCATCCTGAGCGTAGCTCTGAAATTCTGTGTGCTGGACAGACACGTGGGAGGGTAGATGGGATGGCAGAGCCATGGGAACAATAGAGACACAGTCTTGCAGCCCCACCTCTTCTACCCCGTGACCTCCAGGCAAGCCACAGCTACTCAAGGCCTCCGTTCCCTCCTGTGTGACAGCAAGGGATCAGCTGAAGTGAGTTTCAGGGTCCCACCCAGCACTAACATTCTATGAGCATAAGGCACCAAGTGAATCAACGGAGGAAGCCTGCGCCCTCCTCCACTCGGCAGCCGTCATATGTTGGAAAAAGGCTACCTGTGTCCTCCCGTCCAAGCCGAGCAGCTTTGCTCTCTTGAGGGCTCCGAAGGATGCAGTGTCAGGCCCTCCCTTCCCACCCACTCAATGGACTTCATAGGGAAGTGTATTTTAGTAGCAGTTTCCTAGCAGAGCTCTCCAAGTTTCACTGGGCTTCCTCCTCTAGAAGCCGGTAAGCTCTCCATCACAAAAGCTGGACCACAATAGCACAGGGGTGTTTCCACTTCAGACGGGAGCTGGACCAGTGGATCTCCAGGTCCTTTCCAACAATCGGAGGTGTGATTCTCTGAACAGAGAGGCCAGAGCGGGGTAGGGCAGGTCAGAGAAGACTTCTAGAAGGAAGTGAGAATTTAGTAGGATGACCAGTGGCCACGGGAGCAGCAGTGAAAGGCTGAGAAATGCGCAACCAGGAGCCCTTAGAGAAAGCACTCTGAGGCCCCTACAGCAGCCCACAGCACATGCAGACAGGTGTTCTATTACTGGGGCGGGAGTGGGAGGGGCGGAGAGGGGATGCATGAAACTGCTGAGTTCAGGGGCTGGAGAGTAAATCCAAGGGGAGCAGGGAGCTTGACAACTCAGGCCCTGAAGTCTGAGATAACAATTGTCTGTCATCTCCGCTTTCTTATTTTATGTCCAGATCTCAAAGGTGTTGTGTCTGCCAAGAATGACATCCGGGTGGAGATTGTCCACAAGGAGCCAGCCTCGGGCCGGGAGGCTGAGGAACACCCCACCATCAAGCAGCTGATGGTGAGAATGTCATCGTATCCCTGCCCCACCCAGACCTCTGTGCCCTGAAGGCCCCAGAACCAGAGGCTTCCTGATGCTCTAGATGCTCCTGAGAACAAAGCATCTGCCAAGATGCGCTTCTCCGCCTCCCCAGGCCCCTCACCTCAGTTATTAGGCCAGGCATGCACAGGCAGACCCAGGAGGCACCGTGGGTTCGGTTCCAGACCACCACGATAAATCAAGTCGCGTGCATATTTTTTTGTTGGTTTCCCAGTACATACCAAAGTTACATTTACACTATACAGTTAGTTAACTGCACAATAGCATTGTGTCTTTTAAAGTGTACATACCTTAATTTAAAAGTACTTTATTGCTAAAAAATGCTAACCATCATCCGAGCCTTCAGTGAGTAGGAACATCCTGAAAGATCGACTGATCACAGATCCCCATAACAAAGATTATACTAATGACAAGGTTTGGGGACTTCCCTGGTGGTCCAGTGGTTAAGACTCCTGGTTCCCATTGAAAGGGGAGCGGGTTCAATCCCTGGTTGATGAACTGAGATCCCACATGCTGCACAGCCCAGCCAAAAAAAAAAAAATAAAAAGGTTTGAACTGTCATGAGAATTATCAAAACATGACACAGAGACATGAAGTGAGCAGCAAACATGTTTGGGAAAATAATGCCAATACACTTGCCCAACACAGGGTTTACACAAACCTTGGATTTATTTAAAAAAAAAAAAAAAAGAAATATTTGCGAAGTGCAATAAAACTAAGTATGCTTGTATTCTCAGTCAACAAAGGTGTATAGTGTGTCTACTGTATCGTGTTTGGAGCTCTCAGAGACTCAAAGACAGCTAACATGCGTTTCCAGCTTTCAGAACCCAGCTGTCCAATAAGCAAAGAACACCTGCATTGTTGTTGTTGTTCAGTCACTAAGTCGTGTCCAACTCTTTGTGACCCCATGGACTGCAGCACACCAGGCTCCTGTGTCTCCCAGCGTTTGCTCAGATTCATGTTCATTGAATCAGTGATGCCATCTAACCATCTCATCCTCTACCGCCCCTTCTCCTCCTGCTTTCCGTCTTTCTCAGCATCAGGGTCTTTTCAAATGAGTCGGCTCTTTGTATCAGGTGGCCAAAGTATTGGAGCTTCAGCATCAGTCCTTCCAGTGAATATTCAAGGTTGATTTCCTTTAGGATTGACTGGTTTGATAGCCTTGTAGTCCAGGAAATTCTCAAGAGTCCTCTCCAGCACCACAATTCGAAAGCACCAATTCTTTGGGGGCTCAGCCTTCTTTATGGTCCAACTCTCACATCTATACATGACTTCTGGAAAAACCATAGCTTGACTGCTTGACTATTAGGACCTCTGTCGGCAAAGTGATGTACATAAATTGTCATAATATGATGTGACATAACATATAATCCTAGACACATACACACACAGGTATTATCAACATTCAGTACATGCCTTCTCCCCACCCCCAAGGAAAGTCTGCAGTAAGCATAGGTTCCTCTTCAGGAACTGGCCTGTTGTACACTGATAACTTCTCTGGCAACCCCAAGGCCACTCCCTCTCCTCCTCCTGATTCCCACTGATAGACCATGACTCATCCCTCTGTGCAAACAGACCCTGGAAAAAACTGCTAGAACGCCCGGTTGCATATTGTGTCACGGTTATAATATGTCAGAGGAGCCACAGCAAGCCAGTGGGTTAACAGCCTGGGCCTCTCCGTGCCCCAATCTTTTTATCTAGGAAATGGGATGAAATGGCAGGGTGAGAGCTCAGTGGGTAAACCCCTGAAGAGTGTGGAGCCAGCAGAACACAGTGAGGGCGCCAAGGAAGGGGAGCTATTTACATCGATGTGAAGTCACCTGTTTCCTTAGGTCCTGGCCTCCACTAGAGGGGTGAGCGAGCTGCCTTAAGTCAGCCCTGTGTCCCTGGCGCCTTCCACGGTCTCTGGAAGATGCTCGCCGCCACTCAGTGAATTAAACTGACGTCTTCTCTGCTGCTCTTTTTCTATCCAGTTGATTTTCCGGTCCTGTCAATTCCCACTTCACCATCTTTTCAAAGAGGTGCCTCTGCCACTTCTTCATTGTTACTCTTTAGCGCAGGCCTCCCCTGGTCCATGACAGACAGCATCGTCCCCAGCAGTCCCACATTCTCGTCTTTTACCATTTTACTCACCAGAGTCTTTCTAAAATGCAAATCTGATCCTGCGGTGTGTGGGACCTTAGTTCCCCAGCCAGGGATCGAACCCACATCCCCTGCATTGAAGGGTGGATTCTTAGCCTCTGGACCACCAGAGAAGTCCCATATGTTTCTCTTCCATAGTACATTTCTCTAATTACCTGTGAACATCACCAAATATCCCAGAATTTCTCAAAGGTCTGCTAATGTCTACTTCACCCAAGCGAACATAAGATTTGACACATGGAACAGTCACTCTTACAAGGGAGGGGACCACAGCCCAGACCTGGGCAGGAGTGGACATCTCTGTTGATGAGCTTTATCAAGTCTGGTGTGGAGGTCCCCATGCCTGTCCTTCATCCCCCAGGGACCTTGCATTCCCTCCCAGTGGGATGTTCTGAACTCCCCTGACTGTCTTGACATCACTCTCCGGTCCAGACCCTAAAGAGTGGGGGTCACTCAGCAGTCAGTTAAGAGCAGGGGATAACCCCAGCGGAGAAACCCACTGAGGGCTCCCCATGGGGAGACCTTCTTTCCCCCGCCCCGATACAGCCCCAGTATGGAGGAAAGGCAGGCTTAGCAGTTGAATCTGGTGGGAAAGAAGAACTCGATCCAGATAGCCACAGCATTTACTGGAAAATGAAAAAAGAAGCATTAATGGGGAGTTCACAGGACCGAACTGCTTTGATTAATTCTCTGGTGTTCCAAAAATAGATCAGGAAAATGAGTCACAAACAAGAAGGCACATCCCAGTTCTGAGAATGGGTGGGAACCTGGACCAGACTGTGTCAGGTGCGGAAATGATACACGGGAAGGATATTCTGTACAATGGGACAGGCACCACTGTGGCTGTTCAGACTACTACATCTGCTGTGTGCCAAGTATGCTTTATTTTTCACCTTAAGTGCATTATTTTTTAATTTTTAGTAATTTTGAGGCATGTCCCTTCATTCATTCATCTGACATAAATATAACATTTCTGACAGCCCTGCTGTATGGCAGGCACCACGCTGGGCACCAGCAAGTCAAAGAATTAATACAACACAATTAAATATGATTGAATTCCCAAAGGACTTTGGCCAGTGACCACAGGCACTGTACCAGGCATGCTAGAGCCCCAAAGAGAGACAAAAATAGATCCCTGCCCCCTGACTCTCTGGCTTCCATTCAGGAAGATAACTTTTAATAATAATCTAAGTCCTTGCAGTGAATAACAGGTGAGGCCCTAGTTGCCACCTCCTCGCAGGTAGCTCCCATTGATTCCTTCTCAAGGTCCTGCCCGCTGCCCAGAGGTTCTGCAGTTATTTATCTACAGGTCCACCTCCTGCTGAGCAAAGCTATTTCATAAAGTCTCTTGATCTTTGTTTGCCTGGCCTTCAGCACAATGCCTGGCCTGAAGTCAGTCAGTTCAGTTCAGTTCAGTCGCACAGTCGTGTCCAACTCTGCGACCCCATGAATCACAGCACGCCAGGCCTCCCTGTCCATCACCAACTCCCGGAGTTCACTCAGATTCACATCCATTGAGTCAGTGATGCCATCCAGCCATCTCATCCTCTGTCGTCCCCTTCTCCTCTTGCCCCCCAATCCCTCCCATCATCAGAGTCTTTTCCAATGAGCCAACTCTTCACATGAGATGGCCAAAGTACTGGAGTTTCAGCTTCAGCATCATTCCTTCCAAAGAAATCCCAGGGCTGATCTCCTTTAGAATGGACTGGTTGGATCTCCTTGCAGTCCAAGGGACTCTCAAGAGTCTTCTCCAACACCACAGTTCAAAAGCATCAATTCTTCAGTGCTCAGCCTTCTTCACAGTCCAACTCTCACATCCATACATGACCACAGGAAAAACCATAGCCATGACTAGACGGACCTTTGTTGGCAAAGTAATGTCTCTGCTTTTGCATATGCTGTCTAGGTTGGTCATAACTTTCCTTCCAAGGAGTAAGCATCTTTTAATTTCTTGGCTGCAGTCACCATCTGCAGTGATTTTGGAGCCCAGAAAAATAAAGTCTGACACTGTTTCCACTGTTTCCCCATCTATTTCCCATGAAGTGATCGGACTGGATTCCATGATCTTCGTTTTCTGAATGTTGAACTTTAAGCCAACTTTTTCACTCTCCACTTTCACTTTCATCAAGAGGCTTTTTAGTTCCTCTTCACTTTCTGCCATAAGGGTGGTGTCATCTGCATATCTGAGGTTATTGATATTTCTCCCGGCAATCTGGATTCCAGCTTGTGTTTCTTCCAGCCCAGCGTTTCTCATGATGTACTCTGCATGTAAGTTAAATAAGCAGGGTGATAATATACAACCTTGACATACTCCTTTTCCTATTTGGAACCAGTCTGTTGTTCTATGTCCAGTTCTAACTGTTGCCTCCTGACCTGCATATAGGTTTCTCAAGAGGCAGGTCATGTGGTCTGGTATTCCCATCTCTTTCAGAATTTCCCACAGTTTATTGTGTTCAAATCCCTGGAGGTGATAACTGTAGCCAACAGAGAAAGGGAAGGAAGGAAGGGAGTGTGTCTTAGAAATGGGCCTTGCCTGCACCCACCTCTTTGTCTCCAGCTCTCACGAGGGGGTGGGGATAGGGGTCCAAGTGTCCAAGAACAACAGTGAGATCTGGAATCTCCTCCGGACTCTTGTCACCTGCCTCTGGGGGAGGGGAAGCAGAGATGGTGAGCATCTTTTGAGTTCATTTATCCAGCTTTCCCCTGGGATAAGTGGACAGTCAGCCCACCTCCTACCCTCTGAGCAGCTGTTTTGGGGTTGTAGATGGACCGTGGTGAATTCCAGCAAGACTCAGTGCTGAAGCAGCTGGAGGTACTCAAAGAAGAAGAGAAGGAGTTTCAGAACCTGAAGGTAAGAAGAGCCCTGCTTACAGTCACTGCACGGCCTGGATTCTAGGCTTCAGCGCTGATGACCCAGCCCCAGATCCGGGCAAACCACAGCAGCAAATAAGAAGAGAAAGGCCAGAACTTGCCTTGGGGATCTCTTCTCTCAGTAAAGTTGGGATCACCGCACCCGCCCCCCCACCCCAACAAGGAGATGAGAGAGTTAACTTCCTCGCCAATCACATTTATAATGAATTTCCATGTTCTGGACTAAAACAAAAAATAATGAAAGATTCTCACATGACCTTGAGCTGGTGCTGTTGCTGCTGCTAAGTCGCTTCAGTCGTGTCTGACTCTGTGCGAACCCATAGACGGCAGCCGACCCGACTCCCCCATCCCTGGGATTCTCCAGGCAAGAACACCGGAGTGGGTTGCCATTTCCTTCTCCAATGCATGAAAGGGAAAGTGAAAGTGAAGTCGCTCAGTCATTTCCGACTCTTCTCAACCCCATGGACTGCAGCCTACAAGGCTCCTCCGTCCATGGGATTTTCCAGGCAAGAGTACTGGAGTGGGGTGCCATTGCCTTCTCCGGACCTTGAGCTAGCTGCCCTGAAATAACAAAACATGCCGGGCAAGGCTGGCTTTCGGGTGGTGCTAGTGGTAAAGAACCCGCCTGCCAATGCAGGAGACGTAAGAGACAGGAGTTCGATCCCTGGGTCAGGACGATCACCTGGAGAAGGAAATGGCAAGCCACCCCCAGTATTCTTGCCTGGAGAATTCCAGGGACAGAGGAGCCTGACGGGCTACAGTCCATAGGGTTGCAAAGAGATGGACATGACTGAGCGATTAAGCACGCTCGGGGAAGACCCTACTTGAATACCTGCCAGCATCCTGCCCAGGCTAATAATCCACACCCCCACTCTGGCCCCCTGCCTACCTCCCCTGCCTTCCTCCTTTCTGTCCCTGGCCCTTCCCCACTGTCCATCAGGTGATGTGACAAGGCTCTCCCTCCGGCCCCTGCAGGACCCCACCAATGGCTACTACAGCGTCAACACCTTCAAGGAGCACCACTCGACCCCCACCATCTCGCTGTCCAGCTGCCAGCCGGACCTGCGCCCCACGGGCAAGCAGCGCGTGCCCACTGGCATGTCCTTCACCAACATCTATAGCACGCTGAGCGGCCAGGGCCGCCTCTACGACTACGGGCAGAGGTTCGTGCTGGGCATGGGCAGCTCGTCCATCGAGCTCTGCGAGCGGGAGTTCCAGCGGGGCTCGCTCAGCGACAGCAGCTCGTTCCTGGACACACAGTGCGACAGCAGCGTCAGCAGCAGCGGCAAGCAGGACGGCTACGTGCAATTCGACAAGGCGAGCAAGGCCTCGGCCTCCTCCTCCCACCACTCCCAGTCCTCTTCGCAGAACTCCGACCCCAGCCGGCCCCTGCAGCGGCGGATGCAGACGCACGTCTGAGCATCCCGGACCGAGGGTAGGGGGCGGGTCAGAGCTCGGTCTGGCTCTGCAGAGACTTTGCAAAGGACCCCGGAAGCAGCCGCCTCCAGGACAGCTCCAAGGGCCACTACCCCCTCCCCGAAGCCCCGACCGATGGAGCATAAACGTGGGCCTGGCGGCAGCGCACACAACTTGCAGGAGAAGACGCGAGCAGAGGAAGCAGCCGAGAGGAGGTGTGCTCTTTACCGGCCTCTCAGTCCCGGCCTTTTTCCGGAGGCCCTCCTCCACCTGCTCCTCCCACAGGCTCCAGAGGCAGCTAAAACTCTGCTTTTGTGAACTGTACCCGTCGCTGCCCGCCAGCCCTCCCCTCATTCTTGTGCTTCAGTACCGCAGCCCTGGGGAGCAGGGGGTCAAGCGCCCCCCGGTGCTGAGCTACCCCAGCGCCCCCTGCCGCTCATAGCCCAGACCCTCCGAGGCTGGGAAGCTAGACCCGGCCCTGGCCCTTGGCCGCCACCCCAATTTGTTCGGTGTTTTGTGTCCATACTCTTGCAGTCTGTCCTTGGACTGGATGCCTCTCAGCTCTGCAGTGGGACTGGTCTAATCAGAGACTGTGTCTGGGGGGGGGGGGGTGCGGTGGCGGGGAGAAAGAGGGAAGGAGGGGGAGTGTGACACGCGGGGACCCCTCTCCAGGCTGTGTGACCCAGAGCCTTCCCTACCCCTGCTTCGTGTACTCCTCCTCCCCCACCCCTGCACATTCAGAGTCAATATAAGGAGTGTGAGAGCTGCTCTGGTCAGGGTTCTTTAAACAGCAGTTGGAGAGACTGTGTTTGGGGATACATGGGGTTTGAGGGGACCAGCAAGCAGGCCTTTCAAGTGATGAGCCTCGCCTTCTCAGCTGAGCCTAGACGCACCCACAGAACCGTGGTCCCATCTTCAGTACAACTGCAGGGGCACCAGAGGATGCGAATCAGCTCCTCATGCCTACCTGCCACCTGAGAATAAACATAAGGGGCCCTGCCTCCAATAGATCCATTCTGTTCTTTTGTTCCTGCTGAGACAAGAGGAGACCCCAAGAACTCAGAGAATGTTTTGGGAACCCAGGGTTCCTGGCCCGGCTTTCATTCGGCTTTCCCAGGCAGTGGAGAGCTCTGGTTGTGATGGCAACAAGACCTAGAGGCAGACTCCTCTAGGAAGTGCCCAACCCAGAGGGCGCACGAAAGCAGGGCCTCACCAACCACCTGACTCATGCCAGATACAGCTCAGGGGCAAAGGGGCATTGGTGGGGTCCTTCTAGGCCTTTCTTCTGGAAGTATTCTGCAAGGTCAGCTCCCTCCACTGGGGGTTCAGGGGAGGAGGCCCTCTTCAAAAAGCCTGTGCCACCAAGCACCCCAACACTGTGAGACTCAAATGATGTTCTAAGAATGGCTTTGTTTGGGTGGAAAGCTTGGCGTGGTGATGGCCGACAGGCTGGCATGGATAAACAGAGCCAAATTAGAATGCTTACTCTGTGAGCTTTGCGGAAGCCATGCTGTCCTGAAGGTTGATGTTTCCTCCTAAGTCTTAGCCTCTTCTCCTCCAACCTTCCCTGGAGTCCTTACCCATCATGGGAACCTTCATCACGAAAGGCTGCTTCTCTCCACCATTGCTTCCTTGGACTTCCTCAATCCACAGACTCTATGCATAGCCTTCCTAGCATCTCCACTCAGAGGATTTATTGGTTTCCACCACATTTCCTATTGCTTCAGAACCTCCCATTTCCTTTATATCTTCCTTTATAGCCCCCAAGCCCAAGGGAGTAGAAACTGATTAGGAAATCTAAGTGTGCTTCCCAGCCCCACAGCTTGCTCCTGGTACCAGAGCACCATTTCTGGCCCAGCACAGATTCCTGTGGGCTCCAGCTTAATTTTTTTTCCCCTAATAATTGCTAACATTTTAAAATCTTATTTATTTGGCTCTGCCAGGTCTTCACTGCTGTGCAGGCTTTTCTTTAGCTGTGGCAAGCAGGGGCTACTCTTTGTTACCTCACACAGGTTTCTCATTGAGCTGAGTTCTTTTGTTGCAAGGTCTCTGCAGGCTATGGGCTCTAGCATGCACAGGCTTCAGTATTTGCAGCACGTGGGCTCAGCAGTTGTGGTTCCAGGGCTCGAGACCACAGGCTCAATACTTGTGGCACACGGGCTTCGTGTGGGATCTTCCTGGACCAGGGATCGAACTCGTGTGTCCAGCATTGGCAGGCAGATTCTTTACCACCGAGCCAGCAGGAAAGCCCTCTAAGTCTTCTAACCCCACAAGTCTTCTTTCTCATATATGTCTTGCCTTTGGTATTAAAGAATAAGGGTCTAAAATCAAATGCAGAATGCCTTGATGTGCTAGAATAGGAGGAGGATGACCTAAAGACGATCTGTCCATTCACTTCTACACTTCCCCACCTTGGAGGTGGGTGGAAAATTGACCTTCTAATCCTCACCACAGACTACCTTGCCCCGTACCCCATGCACAATCATCACCACCCCTAATACACAGTTCTTCTAAAACAATGGAGGTGCCAATTCTTTTCTTGGAGCCCAAGGTTATGGCACAAAATAACCTGGGAAGAAATATGATCTTCTGGAGAACAGAACCCTCTTTTCCCTCAGAGGCTCAGACACTCCTAGGGTGGAGCTATGGACATCACAGAAGATGGGGCTGCACAGTGAAGACTTGGCTACATGGGGCTACCCCCTGAGCCCTCTCCAAGGCAGAAACACAGCAGAGAATCACTGAAAGGTTACGAGATCACACGTAAGGCCCCGGTGAAAGAGAAGAACCCAGGTAGGTGAAATCAGTAGGCTCTATCACCAAGGCATTGAGAAGGATGCTGGACTGAGCCGTGCGCATCCTTTTACCCCTCTGGCCCCATTTACTTCTCATGCAGGAGTGAAAGGCAAAAAAGTTGGTAAAGGGAAGTGTTAAAAAAAAAAAAAAATGAAGGCAGTGGGAAGCCCTGAATTTCCCTACCAGTGACCTCACATCAACTGAAATGAGTGCTTCACAATTGTAATCTTATTTAATTCCTGCATTTCTACAAAGTATCACCATTTAACAGACAAGGGAGTGAGGCTTAAGAAACCAAAAGACCAGCCCAAGGTCACAGAGCTAACAAGTGACGTGCGTGAGATTAAACACAGATGCATTCCTCTGTTACATGTTTCCATCCACAGCAAAGGCCCAAGGCCACTTGGGTCCTAGAAAACGGCCAGTGCTGAAGGCCATAAGCAAGGACCCACTTGGGGGCGGGCAGCGGAAGGGCAGGCTGCAGCTCCAGTGGGAAAGCAGGACTGGCATCCTCCACCCCCAGTCCCCGAATGACCTGAAGAGACAGGAACTTCCTGGGAAAGGGTGTCTGTGTATCAAATCACCCCCCGCCCACAACGCCCCGTTCCCAAGGCCAGGATCCAGCTTTCCGATAGCTTTACAATTCGTTATTGGCTCTGAGTCACTGGCCAAGGGCCCGGTTTCTAACTCTCAGGCTCGTTATCAGTCTGGAGAGCCCAGGGTTATTTCCACCATGTCTTCAACTCTCATGGAATCGAAGGTGGTCTCATACAAAGCACCAGGGCACCATAGTAAACCCATCTCTGATGGAGACGACCGAGACACGTGCTCTGAAGGCACAGGCCCTGAAGCTGCCTGGGAGCTTCCAGAGTGGAGGGGAACACGGGAAATAACAGCAAACATAATGAGGCTTTGGGGAGATTTCTCAGAACAGGAGAAAAGGAGCCAACAAAAATTCCTTTTCACCTCCTATATGGGGGTGGGGGAGGGGTATACACGGGGGCACATGACCTTTGCTATGAAATGATCAGAACTGAAACGCCAGGTACACACTCCAGGAGTCCCACCAGCCCTTCCCAGGTACAGTGCATGGTTTGTGATGCCACCAGAAAAAAGGACGATGGGGGAGTCCTGTAATTAGTTTCTTCTAGGAAGTTTCCCTATAAAAATCAACTCTTTGTTCAAATAAAAGTATAAATATTTAAATAAAAATGATCCTAATTTGCATATAGATGTTTATTTCAAAAACATGAACGTTTAGATATAAACCAAGGACATTTCAAATAAATCTTGATGTCTACTTCCCCTTTAAAGAAGCCTCTTACAGAAGCTGTTTTTAGGAGCTGTAACTACAGGCCAGCCATTTGCAGCTTCAGCATCAAAACTACAGATCTCTGAGAGTCACTGATCAAACTCTCCCTTGCTCTGACGTTACTCCTCAAATTCAGTAAGGCTCATCTTTTCCCCAACCCCTCCATGTTTCCATTTTCCTAACTAGGTCATCAGTTGGGGAAAATGAGACAATCCCAAGCTACTCTTCTTTCTAAACATAAGGATTTATTTTCCTGGATGAACACATTTGTGTTGCAGGAAGAGGCCCGTCCACTCTTTCCCTCTCTAACTGCTGTTCTTCCTGGCTCCGTCTCTTCCTCCTCTCTGTTGGTGAAATCGTGGACATGTACTGAAAGCTTTTGGACCACAGGTCCTGTGGTTTCACACCTACCACAGCACTCATCTTTACAAGGCCTTTTGTGAACACATGAGATTCACAAGATCCATCCTTGAGTTCTGGTCTACATCCCTGGGGCCTGTATCTGCCTGCCAGCCCATGTTCCCAGAGCTCCTCCCTGGGCCAGCTGGCTCAGCCCACCCACAGGGCTGGGACAGCCTCAATCCCTGGGCCAAATGCCTCTCTTGTGCTCACCGACCAGGGAGCCCGGGCCACACAAAGGAACTTCCTTCTGTTGCTTCTCAAACTATGGCCCTTGGAAATAACCTTGGAAAGCTATAAGAACAGTCACATAAGGCTTCTCTATAGCTGTCTTCTGTGGAGTCACTCTAAAGTACTAAGATTCAAATACAAGGTATGTGAAGTTTCAAGAAACAGGTCTTCTTAGGGAGACTTGGGGTCTTACTAACTAGACCTTACCTGAAATCTACTCCTCCTTATACAAGACTAGGAGTGCCACTCAGAGTAAAGGTTAATATAGGGATTTACCCCTGTGAAGGTCATCCTCCATTAAGCAAACACAGGTTCAAGGGAACTAAGTTCAAGATACCATCTTCATCACCTTTGTAAAGAAATTAAAGGGCCAGGGCCTTGTCACCCAAAGACTAGAAGACAAATTCACGACACTAGTGAGCTCTGCACTTGGGAGAAATACTGAATGGAGAAGGCATTAGTGATAAAGTGATACAGATAAAGATTCAGGGCTTCTACCACTTTCAGATGAGAATTTCCTATCTGACTTTTAATTAAAATTGTCTCTAGCTCTCTTGCCATGCAGGGCTACAAGTGGAACACAAATGTACAGAAAAAAAAAGCACAGAACTGGAAAGAATCTCCCTACCAGATTGTAACTTGTCCTCTTGTTGATATTTTTCTTTAGGAGAGAAACACATTTTTAGGCAAGTGAAGACACTCCTTAAGTGTTAAAGTTGGTGAGGTACATAAATGATATTTTAGGAAACCTCAGAATAACAGTTCTGGAACAGCTTTGTTAAGTAATTCCAACTTCAACTCCCTGGGGTGATTCCTATCATTCCCTCCACCAGTTCTATTCTGCCAGTCTTGCAAGATTCTTGAGAGGAAAACAGTGTCTCTGTTGAGGGGTGTAGTGCTTTAAATTGGTCTTCCCAGTAAAGCTGAAATCTGGCTCCCAAAGTAGTTTTTCCTAAAGCCTTTTGTCAAATCCTCTGTGCTAACCCTCCTATACAGGACTGCAGTCTCCCCAGCTTGCTCCCAGCTGTCTGCATTCCCTTTACTTGAAGAGAGGGGACCCCATTAGGGCCCCCCAATCTGTCATCTAATAAGACCCAAGGTTCATCTCCCTGCCTCAATTCTCAAGTGCAAAATCCCCATAAATTCTAACAAGAGAGGTCAAGTCACTAAGAAAGATCTGGTCAAGAAAACAGTCTATTAACTACTGACATACACACACACAGATCCCTCCTCAAACTCTTAAGTTGGAAAGATTTCCTGGAATCACGTCGGGTACAAAACCAAGGAAGTGCTCAAAACTAACAAATAATTTTCTGAAGCTATAATTAAGACATCAAAACAGTCAGATGGTTTGGGGCGAGCTTACCAACTATTAAGATGTACTTCTCAACCTTTGTTTAGCAACCTGCCCTGGTAGGCTGCCTGCCATGGAAACATTGTTGTTCAGCCCTCAGACCCAGCAGACTCTTTCTAACCCCATGGACTGCAGCACACCAGGCTTCCCTGTCCTTCACTATCTCCTGGAGTTTGCTCAAACTCATGTCCATAGAAACAGATAATGCCACCCAAAAAACACCTTTCTCCAAAAGCACCTGAGAGTATCTGACTTCAACTTGAAAACCATCGCCAGAGAGCAGTTTGAACTCACAGTTCTTTGCTGTTTTCTGCAAAGCCTGCATTTGAGTCCTCTTACCAGCCTCTTACCTTCCTCTGCTGAGCTTGTTGGTGACTTGAAGACAAACACTTTTCTATAACTAGCCTTACCTGGGCATACGTTTGACCCCAGATGGACCTCACCTGTTTCATATGCTTTGAGGTATTCTCTGTCATGCAAAAAGTAGCTTTCCAATCTAACACTGACATCATACTTTACAGTCGACCCGATGTTTTTCCAGACATATTCCCAGTAGATCCTTAAAACCTCCTTGTGGGACAGGCATGCGTAATCACTATTTTACAGGTCACGTGACAGAGCACGGTTTTGTGTGTGGGCTTACACCTAACTGCCTCACAGACAAAACCAATTCCAAATTCAAACTTTTCGCAGGGTGCTGGCCAGTCTCTGGGGGAAGGCAATTGGATGTATTCATATCCTCGGAAAGTGTCAATAAAAACCGGAAGTGCTCAGCACTTTCACTTGACGTGAATACGGAACATCATTTCCACGTGATGACGGACTAAAGACCCAAGCTCTGTGTTGCTCAGCTAGGAGGTGGAGCTGGTTGGTCCGCCTCTTCTCCAGGCCTCTGTGGCGGAGCGATGGGGCGCACGGTCTACACCGCACCGGGCGGATCTCCTCCAATGGCCCGCAGCCCGAGTCTGTGTCACCCCCGCCCCAGCGGTGACATCAACGTAGGTCACAGGAGCCAGCCCCGGCGGGAGTTCAGACAAGCCCCCTGGAAAAAACCGTGGTTCGCCTGCAAACCCGGCAGACAGACGGGCGCGGGCTCAGCGGCCGCTGCCAGGCCCGGAGCCGGTTGCCAGGGAGGCGCCGGCCTCTCAGCACCCCGGGAGGCCCCAGGGCGCACAGCGCTGGGGCGCCGCTCTGCCTGGGCTGCCCCTGCCCCACGACCGCGGGCCGACGACGCGTGCGCCTCACCCGGCCTCCGCCCCCGCCCGCGGGACAAAACCGCGCCTGCGCGTAATTAACGCGGCTCAAGGGCACGGGGAATTAGCCTGGGTTTTGCTCGCAGACCGTTGAGTTGGAAGAGGCCCTTGAGATTATCCTGTAGTCTAGACGACCGGGGCAGTGGTTGCGGGTGCTTGTTAAAATTCCAGATTCCTGGGCTCCATCCCCAGAGGCCTGGGTAAAACCCGAGAATCTGCATTCTTAAATCACACCCAGATGATTCAGCACAGGTGGTCCTCATTGGCTGGACCCTCCCTCCTATTTCAAGGAATGTAGGAATTGGAGCACAGACGTGGAGAAGTGATCAGTCCAAGGTCGTACAGAATTAAGTGGCAAGCCCGGTGGAGGACCCACATTTGTGGGCCGGCAGTCAAGTGCTTTCCCTCTGCCCTGCCCTGTGTCTCTCCTGCCTCCTTTTCCGGGCAGGTGGGCTAGTGGGCAGTTCATCCGCATTGGTCAGGCTAATTGAAGAACGGCAGGCCCTTTCTCAGAACTCAAAAGAGCCCCAGCCATCAACTCCTCATCAAAGCTCCTCTGCCTGCACTGGGGCCCCTGGTGCTGCCTCTGTCCACCTGTGATTGGGGTACCCTGGAGAACGCTGAGCCCACACCCCCACCCAGGGAGCAATGGCCAGTTTTGGGGGTATACACACCCCTTCCCATACACACTCCTGTGTGGATGTAATCATGGAGGACTGTTTGTGTGTAGGCATCACACACTTCATGCAAAAATGTAAATTGCCCCTGTGTCTACATGCGTGTGTGTGTGTGTGTGTGTGTGTGTGTGTGTGTGTGTGTGTGGAGTTTGGGGGTGGTGGTGGTATGAATTTGGTTTCTGGCTCGAGTTTAGGCACATCCAGTAACAGGCAGTGGCCCCAATCCAGGGCAGCTGGATCATACGTGCTGACAGCCACTTTCAATGGCCTGCACGGGGAACTGGACACTCCCATGCAAACCCTCACAAGCAACAGTTGGAGATGCACCAGGAATAAGTGGAGCTGAGGTTCCTGAACACACTCAAGCCCAGCGGGGTCAGCAAGGCTCCCCAGGACAAAGCCTGGAGACGAAGCTGGCCCATGTGGAGGAGAAAGCAGGGGGGCCTGGGGCTGCGACCCTATTTGCTCTCACCCCTGGGGGGACAGCAGCTAGCAGTAGGGTTCTGCCAGGTTTCTGAGAGAGCAAGTCCATCCCCTGCCATGGTCCTCTGCTACTCTAAAATCTCTGCCCCTCCTTATCTGTCCTGTCCCAGCCTCGTCTCAAAACCTCAAGGCTGCAGCTCTTTCCGAGAAAGCCAGGAACACAGCTGTGAGTCCCTTCCCTCTGGGGGAGGTCCGGCTCTCCCTCCTGGCTCCAGATGTAAAGGCACAGCTGGGAGAGTGGCGGGAAGCCCACTTGGCAGCTTAGTAGGGTCTGGGAAGATGGGAAAGAAAGCCAGGCAGAGACCAGCAGACAGCAGGGCTATCACGATTATAAAAATCTGGGCCTCAGGGAGAGGGGGTGGAGGGCAAAAGCATTCCATCATTCCATCGCCTGGCCCATCGACTGCTCACAGGCCTTGCCAAGCCCTCAGACAACCCCCGTGCCCTGCCCATCCCAATTCTGGCTGCTTGGGCCCCTGGCAGGACTTTCTATAAACTCCATTTTATGATTCCCACTTAATCTGAGAAGGAAACTTGGCTTTCTTTGTCTGTCTCCACCCTTGTCCTCAAACACACACCTTCCAACATGTGATTCTGGAAACAAGGCTGGGGAGGGAGAGGGAGGGAGGGGAATGAGAGTGCTGCCCCTCTTGCCTCTGGAGAGTAAACCAGGATGCAGAGCCAGGCTAGGTGTCCAGCAGACAGGGCCGTCTGGGCACCAGTCACTTGCCTGCTATGCCAGGGTGACAATGCATGACTTGGCACCACCCAAGCATCATATTCAGTAAACAATGACTTCCCAAATAACCCTGGCCCTCCTGCCCACTACCGGGCGAGGGGGCCCACCGCTATGGCCTGCTCCCCATCCACGTCTTCTTCAATCCAAAAGGACAAAGAGTATCACAGCTGCTTCTGTTTTAGGAAAAATAGTTTAATAATTTGTAACCTATTTTAGGTCACTTCCACCATGGAGCCCCTGCGCCAGTGCTCTTCCCAAGCCTGCTGGGAGGGAGCAGCCCCTCTGTGGGGGCGTGGGGCACCACCCACTTCAGACGCCCCACCCTCCTGGGAGGCCCGCTCTGGGCCTAGGCTGTAGTGGGTGCATCACTTCTGTGTCAAAAGTGAGCAGAACACTGTCATATGCCCCCTCTTCTGGATGCCATGGGGCCAGCCCACAGCACATTCCTACCCCTTAATTAAATAGCCCCTTAAATAATCTCCCGGCACTGGCAGAGAGGGGATGCCACAGAAGCAAGCCCTCGTGCCCAGGCACAGCCCCTCCTGCCACAGGGCCTCCACCCTGACTCCATCTGGCCTCCACCAGAGCAGCCAGGGGCGCAGCCTCATCTCAGACCTGGCCCCCTCCCCACACAGGAGAAGGTGAGTCCAAGCCGGCCATGCTGGCACCTGGCACCCCCAGAGGCACGGACCGGGGCTGCTCAGCAGGGTGAGCCGATGGGAACAGCCCTTGCCCGAGTCAGAAGTAAGTGAGGTTCTTGACCGCTCCGATCTCCAGCATCCGCTTGATGGCCAGGGCCTCCTGGGAGACATTGTGGCCTGACCACTGTGGAGACAGCCAAGGAAGCAAACTGAGGAACTTCTAGGCAGCTCTCTGGCCCTCCCGTGACCCCACGCCCGGGAGCTCTGTTCCCCAGGCTGGCCCTCGCAAGGAAGACAGAATATGGAGGATGCTGGCCTGGGAGCCCAGATGCCTCTGTCTGTGTGACTCGCAGGTGAGCCATCTCTGGGCCCCCAGCACCACCCTCACTCACTCCGTGTCCCCAGGCCAGTTGGCCCCACCCAGTCAACAGCAGGGACCACTTACCATCATGGACTTGAGCGTGATATACTCATAGTAGTGAATGGACTGCTTCTTCTGGTGGGCGTCTGGGTAGCCGAAGCCAGCAATGTGTACCAGGTCACAAAGGTGGAGGGCCAGGGTGATGGCCAACAGCCCTGTGGTGGGCTTCTGAGGGACAAGGGGTGGGCCAGGTATTAGAGGGAGCCAGAGTCTTTCAGCACCTCTAGGCCAGCAGTCTGCAACAGAACCTTCTAGTATGATGGAAATGTTCATCATCTGTGCTGTCCTATATGGCAGCGACAAGCCACGTGGGGTTCATGCAGCTAAGGAACTGAACTTTTTATTTGATTCAATTCTAATTAAATTTTAAATAGCCTCCTGTGGGGAATTCCCTGGTGGTCCAGTGGTTAGAACTCTGAGTGAGTTCTCACTGCCAAGAGCTTGGGTTTGATTCCTGGTTGAGGAACTAAGATCCCACAAGCCATGGGACACAGAAAAAAAAAAAAAAAATAGCCACATGTGGCTCGTGATGACCATATGGCACGCTGAAGCTGTGTCAGTCACTCAGTTGTGTCCGACTCTTTGCAACCCCAGGGACTGTAGCCCACTAGGCTGCTCTGTCCATAGGGATCCTCTAAGCAAGAATACTGGAGTGGGTTGCCATGCCCTCCGCCAGAGGATCTTTTCAACCCAGGGATCAAACCCAGGCGTCCCACATTGCAGGCAGATTCTTTACCGTCTAAGCCAGCGGTGAAGCCCAAGAACACTGGAGTGGGTAACCTATCCCTTCTCCAGGGGATCTTCCCGACCCAGGAATCGAACCAGGGTCTCCCACCTTGCAGGTGGTTTCTTTACCAGCCGAGCTACCAGGGCAGCCCTACCTTATGGCATAATACAGCTTAATACATCTGGGGAGGGCTCAGACCTTTGGGGATGATTACAGAATGATGGTAATGACAACAACAATAATAATACCTATGACTTTCGGACCACTTGCTATGTGCCGTATGTTATCTTACCCCTATGTCATCTCATCTGTGTGTGCTTGCTCAGTTGCACCTGACTCTTTGTGACCCCACGGACTGCAGCCCACCAGGCTCCTTTATTCATGGGATTCTCCAGGCAAGAAGACTGGAGTGGGTTGCCATTTCCTCCTCCAGGGGATCTTCCCAACCCAGGGATCAAACCCACATTTCCTGCTTTGGCAGACGGATTCTTTACCACTGCACCACCTCTCATCTACTCCTCACAAAAACACTTTGAGATCGATACTTTTACTAGCCCCATTGTTTACAGCTGGGAAACTGAGGCTTAGAACTATTAAACAAGTATCTCCGGGAGTAGAAAGGTTCTGCTCTCCATCCTGGAGAACCATACCTCTCCCGGAATCCCTGGGGAGCTCACACTCCTGGGCTGTGTGCCCTTCACAAGGGTGGGCTCTGCCTTCCGTAAAGTGGGGTCGGCAGTACCCCCCCACCCCCCACCGTAGGGGCTGCTATGAAGATCTCAGTTTCTCCACCCCTAATTCATCCACGAGGATGTGCCACCTAATGGCCTAACCTCACACATCCTCTTTCTTGGCTGGGACGACCTGCGTTAAAGACCACCTCAGTGCCCACTCCCATTGACAAGCCACTCCCCGGAACTTGTCAGACCCCGCAAGGCCGGGTATTCCCCAGGGCCCCTTTCTGAGCTCTCCAACTGTCACTTCCTGCCCCAGCCTTCCCTTTCAACCCTGTTGCTTTTACCACCATTGTGTTATCTCAACCCGTTCAGACCTCTGCCAAACCGCACATTCATCCATCACCTTCTAGCAGCTCTGCCTGGACGTGGGCCTTTTAACTAGTCAAACTCTCCTTTCCCCCTGTATTTCTGTCATTGTTAAATATATTACCATCCACCCAGTTGTGCTGGAAACCTGGAACTATTCATACAGCCCTCAGTTTCACCTTAAAATCAATGCTGCTGTTGCTAAGTCGCTTCAGTCGTGTCCGACTCTGTGCGACCCCATAGACAGCAGCCCACCAGGCTCCCCCATCCCTGAGATTCTCCAGGCAAGAACACTGGAGTGGGTTGCCATTGCCTTCTCCGAAAATCAATGCTATAGCAGGAGAATTCTAAGATGACCACCAATGACCCTTGCCCTTGAGAGTGTGTGTAACCTATGAAAATGATGAGAGATAGTACACTGTGTTAGACTGCTTCATATGGCACAGAGGACGAGAAGATAGACAATCCTGGTGGGCTTGACCTCCTCTCATGAGCTTTTACATCCTGGTCTAGAGGTCAGCAGTGGAGGAAGTCGGACATGTGAAACACAAGAAGGATTTATCACGCTGGCCTAAAGATAGAGGGGGCCGGACAGCAAGGTATGTGGGCAGCTCTTAACAGGCAGAGGGTATCACCCCAGGCTGAAAGCCAGCCAGGAAATCGGCACTTCGGTCTTGCAACCACAAGGAACCAAATTCTTCCAACAATAGGAATGAACTTGGAAGGGGATTTCCTCCACTGAGCCTCTAGACAAGAATGCAGTCAGACTGCCAACTTGATTTCAGCCTTGTATATTCTACCCAGAGAATCCAGCCATGCTGTATTGGACGTCTGACCTCCAGAACTATGAGTCAATGCACGGGTGTTGTTTTAAGCCGCTAAACTGTGGTCATTTGTTAGGCAGTGACAGGAAACCAACACGGATGTCGGGTCCATCCATTTCTTCTTCCTTCTGCTAGAAGCCAGGTTCTGGTGCTCACCTCTGGCTTCTCCCTCTAGCCTTCACCCTCTGCCATCAGGGGCATAAAATTCCTCCTTGCTGTCCCCCATCCACCTCCACGTGCACTAGAACTCAGGGCCAGGGGCGCTGCTTGGTCTTGCCGAATGAAATACGTTTCCCCAAGTGTCTGCTCCCTGGGCCCCTTGACTCCTTAAGGCCCAACTCTAGTCTCACCTCTTCTGATGGTACCTGTCCGGACAGCCCCAAGCAGAGGTCTGTGCCTCCTCTAAGACCCCACAGCACTTGGAACAACTGTCTGCTAGAGCATCTTACCATTCCAGGTTGCAACCTGTGTGTTTATTCTGCTAGGCTGAGTTTCCTTAGTGCAAAGAGCATGTCTTACTCCCCGTGTATTCAAAATTGGGGCCTGGTGCTAAGCAGTCACGAAAGCAGGCATTCAACACTGAAAGTTGAATCATAATAGATATTCAGTAAAAAATAAAATCATAGGGAGTTCTCTGGTGGCCGATGGCCTAGTGGTTAGGAGTCCAGCTTTCAATGCCACGCGTGCGTGCTAAGTTGATTCAGTTGTGTCCAACTCTTCACGACCCCATGGACTGTAGCCCACAAGGCTCCTCTGTCCATGGGATTCTCCAGGCAAGAATAACCAGAGTTGAGTTGCCTTTTCCTCCTCCAAGGGATCTTCCCAACCCAGGGATCGAACCCACATCTCTTGTATCTCCTACACTGGCAGATGGGTTCTTTACCACTGATGCTATGGATTCAATCCCTGCTCAGGAAACAGATCTCACAAGCCATGTGGCACAGAAAAAAAAAAAAAAGAATAAAATCATTTATACAAAATTTGGCTAATATTTATTGAGCATTCACAGTGTTCCAATCTTGATGATAAGCACATTACATAATTATGTTTTTAAATCCCAGAATGGCTATTGGAAAGGTCAATACTGATAATTTCCCCACCACTCAGATAAGAAAAAGCCTCTAAGTGGTTGACTGGCCCAAGGCCATACAGCAGGCAGCACCTTGAGTCCTTTCTCTGATAGTTACCTCTGTCTCCTACCCAACACAACCTGAAGGCTCAAAGACACGAGGAAGTACCTGCTTGAGATGCTACCCAGTATGACGAAGCCCGTCAGCCAGAGACCACTAGAGAGCCAAAACCAAAACCATTACTTGCTGATGCACCCTGCCTCCCCAAACTGCCACACCTAGCAAACCACGGTACACAGGACCAACTGCAATTCTTTTAACTCCCTTAGACCAATATGTTCCAAGATCAGATCACAGATAAAGTGATCAAACAGTAACGGAAGGATTTGGGCTGGGCTCCATGTTCATTTGGGCTGGGCTCCAAAACTAAGACTATTGACTGTCCGAAATTCCCTGGCTGACCAGTGGTTAGGACTCTACAATTTCACTGCTGGGGGTATAGGTTCATGCTTGGTTGGGAACTAAAATCCCACAAGCCACAAAGTCAAAAAAAAAAAAAAAAAAAAAAGACTTCCGCCTGTCCCAGTAAATCCCCAGTGTACAGATTCTGATCAGTGCCTGCCAAAACCATCCTCTAGCTCCCAAGCCGTAAAAACACCCTTCCCTGATGCCCCACTTTGGCGATGCCTCTGGGCATCTCAAGAATCTGCACTCTTCAGCTTCCCTCGTGGCTCAGGGATGAAGAATCCACCTGCCAATGCAGGAGACACAAGTTTAACTCCCGGTCCGGGAAGATCCCACGTGCCTCGCCACAGCTAAGCCCGGGTGCCACGGTCACCAAGCCTGTCCTCTAGAGCCTGCGCACTGTGACTACGAGCCTGTGTGCCTCAACTGCTGAAGCCCAAACACCCCAGAGCCTGTGCTCTGCAACAAGAGAAGCCACCGAATGAGAAGCCTGTGCGCCGCAGCTGGACAGTGGCCCCCGCTCAACACAAAGAGAAGACCCCATGCAGCAGCAAAGACCCAGCACAGCCAAAAACAAATAAAAGTTTATATTTAAATAGAAGAAGAAACTTGCCATTTGTTCTTTTAAAAGAAAAAGAAAGAAAGAGTATGAACTCTGCCTTGCTATAAACATCAGTGCACCAGCCTCGTTACAGACAGCTGTGTGCCTGGGGCCTGTGTTATTCAGACACACGCCGCTCTCTCCACTGGTATTCTTCCTTCGTCTGGGGTCCTCTGGACCTCCCCAAGCCTCTGGAAGTCCCACCTGCTTCCCACCCAGGACCCCAGCCCTCTGGTCTCCCCATCCATCCGCAACCCCTCATCACCTGCTTAATCTTGTGCGGCTGCTGTATCGGCAGGCTCAGCAGTTTGTCGGCTGCGATCTCCATGTAGAAGGGGTTGAGAATCCGAATCTGTTTGGGGTTGACGTCCCAGATGAGGGGAGGCTGTTTCCAGAAGCCCTTTCGCACCTAGGCGGGTGGGGACGGAAGGCGAGAGGGGAGTGGGTTGAAACCTGCTTCTCGAGTCCGGCCGCTGGGCTCCTCCAGGGAAAGGGGCCATGTGGGGATGGCATGGAATCCTCATGAGTGCGGGGTGAGGGGTGGGAGTCGGGACCAGAGGGGAGGAGCAGGGTGAGAGGGGAGTGGAGCAGTCCCCATGGGAGGCCAGGTGACATGGTGTGGAGAGTATGGGGCCTAAGCCTTGCTCACTCCCAATGACATCCACACAAGTAGAAGGGGCTAGGTCAACATCTGGCAGAAAATGGTCAGTTGGACAGTTCAACATTCAACTGATGGCAAAGAGAGAGAGTGGACTTTCTGGGGTGTGTCCGCCTAGAAGGACAGAGATCTCGACTTTCTAACCTACCCGCACCTGGAGATGACTACAGACTGGTCCCTCTGCTCCCAGACGTCTCACTGGGGCGCCCTGGGCTGCCGTTGCCTGAACGCTGTGGCAGAACACTGAGCTCACGCCTCGCCCTCACTGGGTCCTGAGGATCTCGGGCACATGTGATGGAGCCGGAGGGCCTGACCCTGGGCAGTGTTCCCCCACCGCAGGCCAACACCGCTCCGCTCCCAGTCTCCCCACGTACTCGCTTCTTATCACTCAGGATGCTCTCGATCCAGTGGAAGTCCATGGCCTTGAAAGCCACCAGGACGAGGAGTGTGTCGGGGTTGTCCTCCACTTTGGGATTGAAGTGGGCGGACTCAGGGTAGAAGAGACGCATAGTGGTCTTGGAGCCCACGTCCTGCTCGTAGCCAGCCACCGGGGCACTGTTTAACCTGGGAGGCGGGGAGGAGGATGCCTGTCACCCTGAGCTCCGCTGGTCTGTTCCCAGACAGAAGAGGGAAGGGTGGCCATACAGACCTGATGACCACGTCGTACTTGTTGATGGCCTCTCCCAGTGAACTGTTGCGCAGCCGATGCCCATTCCCCACCACCACGCAGCGGCGGCACTTCAGGCTGCCATGGGAACAGAGTGATGAGACCCATAAGGAGCCCCGGCTCTGGCTTCACCTCGCTTTCCTGCCCCCGTCTGCCCCAGGCCCCCTCAGCCCCTGCTTCCTATGGACCATGCAGATGCCAAGTCGCTTCAGTTGTGTCCGACTCTGTGCAAGCCCATGGACTGTAGCCTGCCAGGCTCCTCTGTCCATGGGATTCTCCAGGCAAGAACACTGGAGTGGGTGGCCATGCCCTCCTCCAGGGGATCTTCCTGACCCAGGGATGGAATCTGTGTCTCTTAAGTCTCCTGCATCGGCAGGCAGGCTCTTTACAGCTAGCACCACCTGGGAAGCCCCCTACACGGACCAGGCATCTCCAAAGAGTTCTGCTCCTGGTCATGCTGACTCTGCAGCCCTGGGCTTTCAAGGGAGAGGAAGCTGAGCAGAGCACAGGAGAGAGAGGAGAAGGAGAGGGGCGAAGATGCCTGGGAAGGACTGCGAAGCAATCCCATTTCAGAGTCCCCAACTGCCCCCCAGGCCAGCCTGTTACCATGGCAATACCCTCAGCAACCTCTGCCCACCCTAGCAACCCAATACCCAGGCTCAGTTGCCATAGGGACCGGTGTCCCCACCTCCCTGGAGACAGGCAGGCTCACTGGGAGGTGCTGGACCATGACTGTTTCTCACTGAGGCAGGAAGGCGTGTCTCCTTACCTCTGGATGCTCTCTGGGATGGAGTAGCTGGTGATGGCTAGCACCCGGAGGAGTAGATCTTCTGCAAAAGGACCAGATTTGACGGGGCTAATGACAACAGCAACCTCTCCAAAGGCTGCCAGCCCTCCCTCCCCTGACCCCAGTGTCTGAGCCTGGCTGAGAACTTCGGTGCTGGGACTGTGGGTGGCAAAAACTGAGTAGTGTGGCCAAGGTGAGGCCACCATTCCCACCCACCCCTCTCCCCAAGGTAGGCACTTACCACTCCCCTTGGTCCCGTAGGGCAGCTCATAGAGAGATGGGGTCTTGACCCAGAAATAATCTTTAAGCTGCAGGAAGAAAGGCTGTTCTCGGGAGTAGCTGCACAGAGGTGAAGGCAGGGTGGGGATGAGAGATTAATCTTGATGCCAGAAGCAGGGTCAGACCACAGACTAACACCATGCATACACGTCCAAGGCCTCCCCCGCCCTCAATGGCTTCACCTGACCCACGTCCTCCAGCACCGTCCTCCTCCTAGCTGTACTCAGCCCACCCCCAGCCTCACAGACGTACTTGCCGAAGAGCTTGGAGACCATCTTCTCCGCCTCACCCTGGAGGCATGGCTCCTTCTTCCCTGGGACGGGAAAATAAAAGCTGGAGACAGAAAAGAAGAGGAGATAGGAGCTCCAGTCAGACCTCCCAGGCCCAGGGGCCAGCGTTCCAGGCAGCCCCCACCTCCTCCCAGGGCATGAAGGCTCCAAGGCCCTGGAGAGTGACTCACAGGCTGAAATCATCTCAGCCCAAGTCCCACCGTGAAACCAAATCTCTGTGAACCCAGCTCTTCCTTCTCCTAAACCCTTTGGGTAAGAGACCTGGGGACCCATCCCAGACCTTACCTCCCCAAACCCTCCCAACCACGCTCACAGAAAGATTCTGAGCTAACAGTGTAAGGGAGAGGCCACCCCCTGGCTCTCTGAACCCTCCTCTCTACCACTAGGTCCCCACTCCATGACACCCCATCCCTGAGCCCCCGTCCTAAAAAAAACAAAACGAAAAACCCACAGAAGAACATGAAAGATGGACTCACAGTTCAATGTACCTGTCCTCTCGAGAGATAGAGTACCACACCATGACAGCCAGGAACAGAGCCAACATGGCCAGGAGCTTCCAGCCTGTGGGGTGAACGCACACAAGAGCTGGAGGCAGGAACAGGCAGGCAGGGCCCCAGGCCACCTGCCACACCTGCCCCGCCTGGGGCTCCTGCAACCCCAGCTCAGAGCAGGCCCCTGCTGGGCCACAGTTCTCTGGCTCCGGGCTTGGACCTGAGCATGTCTGCCATCCTTCAAGAGGAAGAGAGGTGCCCCCAGCTCCGTATCTGCCCTTCCACAACCCCCCGGGAGGGTCGAGGGAAGATGCTGAAGACTGCCTCCGGGGAGCCCATCCCAGAGGGTGGGGAGCTCTTGGCAAACACTCACGGGACTTGCTGATCATGTTTCTCAGGTGCCAGGGTTCCTGGGGAGAGTTGTCATCCCGGCTGCCTCGGGCCACCTAGGAGGCAGGAGTCACAGTTGGCGGTCAGCGTCATGAACACTCTGGCCTCGGCACTGGACCAAGACACACCCACAGCCTGCTTATTCCAGCCTCCAGGAAGCTCACAGCTGCAGGGCCATCCAGGGAGCAGCCCTCCTCACTCTGGATGCCCCCCTAATCCCTCAAAGGCGACCTCAGGGGTCCAGAGGGATCCTATGCCCCAGAAAGGGAAACCACATCCCACCGCTCACGGATTCCATCCCAGGCCAGGCCGGCCCACCCCAGCTCCCCAGGCGCGGCTCCCCTCACTGTCCTCTCCCTCGGTTTGACCTCAGAAGGGTCAGCTCCAGGAAACAGATGTGCATTCACCCATTTTCTATGTGAAAGTTAAGCTCAAAGGTACAAGGGTGTGATTCACATTTGCACAAGTGAAGTTTATCTCTTCTGCACATTCAAGGCATTCCCCCACCACCCACCCTTCCATCACCAAGCTCCCGCTACTCCACCCGAATAGGTCTCCTGGGGCCACACCCTGGTGAGGGTGGGGGCCACCAGATGGTCCAGGAGGCCTCTTGCAGCCCTTGTAGACTCTGGCTGAGTGCACATGGCGTCCAAGCCTTCACTGTCCAGGTGCACTGGGGAAGGCCGTGGAGGCGACTGTTTTAATGGGAGTATGGAGAGCAGGAGGGCAGGAGACATAGGAGATGCAGGTTCGATCCTTGGGTCAGGAAGATCCCCTGGAGGAGGGCATGGCAACCCACTCCAGAATTCCTGCCTGCAGAATCCCCATGGACAGAGGAGCCTGGAGGGCTACAGTCCATGGGGTCGCAAAGAGTTGGACACGACTGAAGTGACTGAGCACACACACACACGGGCAGTGGGAAGGGTCTGGTCGGTCACAGAGGAGACAGGAGACCCTTTCAGGAAAGGGCAGGGGCCGGCAAGGTGAGGACGGAGCGGGGTGCGTTGCTACATGCACACAAAGACATCCTTCTGATCACACATTCAGCCAAGGGCCATGCTTCTGAGTCACGGGGAATTCATTTCTGCAGCTCAAAGAGCCACACAAAGAGATATGGGACACAGGGTGCCAGCTTCTTCTCTCCATGCCATTTTCACTTCCCCCAGTGATCTGGTTCATAAGAATCACGAGAGCCATGTACTAAAAACACAGATTCCAGGGCCTTTTCCTGTGACTGCTTCAGCCAGCTGGGATGGGACCTGTGACAGTCATTTCCACAAGCAGCCTAACTGATTCTTCTGACAGATCAGGAAAGGAAGAGAAGCCCTCGTGATTGTGCTCTCTTGGAGATAAACGAAAAATCTCAGATGATTTCTCAATGGTGGGGGCCAGCATCGGGACAAGATCTGGTTCTTGTTAGAAACCATAAATCAATTATACTGAATGCTGTTCTGTTAAGGAGTCGATGCTCTGCTCTGGGCCGGGGAGGGGGCACTCCCCAGGCTCCACCCTGAGTCCACAAACACACAATGAGAATGTCGAGGGGAAGGGAAAGCGGATGGAGGAAGAGCAGGGGGTGTGGACCAGAGTCAGATGTTCTCAGTAGAGTCAGGAGGGCTCATCTCTGAGTCCCAGGGCGGTTGGAGGATGGCTCTGTCCAGGAAGGGAAAGTTTTAGAGTTGTAATCAGCAGACCTCAGTGGAAGTCAAGACCTACTGCTATTCCAAGGGTGGCCCGCCTTCCGATCCACCCAAAGCAACTGCCAAGTCATTCCTGACCACATCATCCCTTTCACATGCTTCTCCCTAACTGAAATTCGTTTAATTACTTACTCTCTGTCTGTCTCCCCCACTGCAAATAAGCCCTGGGAGGGGAAGAATCGGGTCTGTCTTATCCCCAGCTCAAGCCTCAGCATTCAGCACAGCCAGTGCTCAGCAAGTATTGAATGAATAACATGTTGGGTTATCTTAGGGGAGTCACTGTTCACTTTCTGACCCTCGGTTTCTTCAGCTGTAAAACTGGGAAGTTGGTCTAACAAATGCTTGTGATTCCACTATATCAATATTTATCAGATCCCAGCCTGAACTTCACCAGGGACCTTATTAGAAATGTATAATCTCAGGTCGGACTTCCCTATAGCCCAGATGGTAAAGAATCTGCCTGTAATGCAGGAGACCCAGGTTCCATGCCTGGGTCAGGAAGATCTCTTGGAGAAGGAAATGGCAACCCACTCCAGTATTCTTGCCTGGAGAATGCTATGGACAGAGGAGCCTGGTGGACTGCAGTCCACGGGGTCACAAAGAGTCGTACAGGACTAAGTGACTCACACACACAGCCTCAGGTCCCACCCAGATGCACAAATCAGAGCCTGCATTTGCAAAAGATCTCCTGATGATTCACACGCACAGTCAAGTTTGAGAAGCACTTGTCAAGATGGATGTCCTTGAACTTTCCTTGAACAGGAAAATTGCAGTATCTGGGGTTCCCTACCTGAGAATTCTGACAGAACTGGTCTGGCCCAGCACTGGAATTTGTTCAAGCACCCAGGGTGATTCTAACCCAGTCAATGGTTGAGAACCACTGATCCAGATAATGGTGGAAGCAGGCTTCTCAATCTTCAATACACTCATTCTGACTCAGTGGGTCTTGTCAATCTATATTCTAACCAGTCCCAAGTGGTGCTTGCTGCTAGACTGGGACCACGCTTTGAGCTGCAAAGCTCGAAACCAGATCCTTCAGGCTCGCCCATTTCTTTACACTGTGAACCGCACCTTCTCCCACCCTCTGAGCCCTCACTCTTCTTTTCTGATCACAAATCAGCACATTGCACTCCGGCTCCCTTTATCGGGAGGTCACAGCACTGGATACACAGGGCAGTTACCTGAGAAGCTAAAGCATTTACTGATATCTGGGCCCCACTTTCCAAGAGTCTTATTTAATTGGTTGAGGGATGGGGCCCAGGCACTGGCCAGCAAAAAACCAAACAAACAAAAAAGCTTGCCTTTCTTGTGATTTGAACACGCAGCCAAGACGGAGAACACTCTAGAGAGTGTGTTCCGCAGTCACCGAAAGTCAAAGGTCTCAGCCGTCCTCGATGGAGCAGACCTTTGCTGGTCGGAGACGACAGGTCCCCAGAAACAAGACGATTACTCTTTTTTGAACCTCCTGCCCAGTACAGTTCTACACTTTCTTCCTAAACTTATGCTAGGTAGACTGGCTAGTCCTGGCGTTTGCTCCAAGAAACCAACCAGGGATGCCATCTGCCCATGCCTTCCCCTGGCTAGCCAAGCCACAAGAAGGCTCAGCCCCTCTAGGATTCTAGGAAGACAGGTTTCTTGGGCTGGCTGCTGCTTCAAGACCACTTGGCGCCTTCTCCCAGCAGCTGTCCCCCATCCCTGACAGCTCCTGGGGACAAAAGGCCATGAGGAAAGTCACAGAAGGGTACTTGAGCAGGGGAACAGGAATCTGATCCACTCACGTCCAAGGTGCGGCAACCTCTGCCTGGCACCAGCTGCCCGGGAGATCCAGCTCAGTCAGGTAAAGCCGACCCCAAGGCAGGAACACCGTGTGCCCTCCCAGTGTTCTGCTGAGAACCACGATGTCCCTGCCTACAGAGATGCTGAGTCCCGCCTCGGACTCGCTGAAGGGCAGACCTGGGGGATGAGGCAGAAGGACTGAGGCCTCCCACAGCCCTGGGAGCCTGGCAGCCTCACACGTGCCACAAGCACTCAGCAGGCATCCGCTATACCAAGAAGAACAGGACTGGGCGTCACCCGTGGACACGGCCTGATGCCGGGTCCCTCCAAGCCCCTGGGCCCATCAAAGGGCTATGGCTTAATGTTCCTGAGAAGGGGGATGGGAAAACCAGTGGGGCAGAAGCACAGACTGCGATCTTACTGGATCAGAGTAAGTCACACGATCTATGTCCGTGTCCCTCTGAGCAAGTCACACGATCTATGTCCGTGTCCCTCAGTTCTGGGCAGAAATCCGAGGCTGCCCACCTGCCTCCTCCACACTCACCTGCCAGTTCTGCTCCCTCCTGCCCCCCTCACCACACAGACACCGGTCCCCACCCACCCTTCCAGCGTTGCTCCCAACCAGTGACTGATCCCCCTACCTTGCTGCTTCCATCTCTCCCTCTCCTCCACTCCCTTTGACTTAGACTCAACTCTCCCTGTACCTAAAACAAAAACAAAACCCTTTCTGGGCTTCCATGGTGCCTCAGTGGTGAAGAATCCGCCTGCCAGTGCAGGAGATGCAGGTAGGATCCCTGATCCGGGAAGATCCCATATGCCACGGAGCTACTAAGCCTGTGACCTAGGGCCCAAGAGCCGCAAGTGCTGAGCCCACGTGCCACAGCTACTGAAGCCTGCACGTCCCAGAGCCTGTGCTCCACAGCAAGAGAAACCCCTGTAATGAGAAGCCCACACAGCACAACTCGAGAGTAGCCCCGGCTCTCCGCAACCAGAGAAAGAAGCCCATGCAGCAATGAAAACATCCCCATCACAGCAAAATAAAATAAAACTTATTATTTAAAAACCCTCTGCCTCTGTCTCCTCTTCCAGTTACCCCTGCATCTCCGTCTCGAGCTCCAGTCGTCAAACTCCCTCACCTGTGCCACATGCTCACGTGCCCCTCAGCCCTCTACGGTCCACCACTCCATCCCTACCTTGCTTTTATGCTGAGTTCACTCCTGCCGCAGCCCTCTGTGGCCTCCTAACTGTCAACCTGAGAAAGGTCTATTTTCACTCATCTCCCATCCCGAGGCCCCTGCTACAATGAGCGGAGGCCTCCCTGGCTTCTAGCTCAAGACTCTCTAGGTTTCCGCCGCACTGGCTGCACTTTGTTTAAGCGCTGACGTTCTCCAGGGAGCTGCCCCTGAACCCCTGCTCTTTGTTTGTTTTCCCAGGCCAGGTTCGTTCATCTTCAGAGGCTTAACTACTACTCAAACCCTGATGATTCAAGCTCTTTTTTCAGCTCTGTAATTTCTCTCCTGGAACCCATCCTAATATTTCCAGGTTTCTACTGCACATCCTCCCTGTGTGTGTGCTGAGTCGCTTCAGTCGTGTCTGATTCTTTATGACCCCTTGGACTGTAGCCCGCCAGGCTCCTCTGTCCATGGGATTTTCCAGGCAAGAATACTGGAGTCGGTTGCCATTTCCTGCTCCAGCTCATCCTCCCTTAATGATCTTAAAGTTTTCACACTTAACATGTCCAAAACTGGACTCCCGTCTGTCCGTACCCTCCCAACCCCACATTCTCATCAGCTCATCCATCCAATGTCCCCCTTCCCTTCACACCATCCCTGCTAAACGCCATCAATTCTACCCCTGGTTCCTCATTCCAGCAATGCTTGCTGAACTCCCACTAAATATTGTGGAGGCACTGGGGTGCAAAGCCTGATACAGCTCATTGCAGCGTAAAGGTCACAGTCTAGAGCCTCGGAAGTACTGAGTTGGCCAAAAAGGTCATTCGGGTTTTCCCATAAGCTGGTATCAAAGAACCCGAAGGAATTTTTGGCCAACCCAATTCTTCTGAAAGCAGCTTTCCTCTCCTTTTCCTGAACCATAGACTGATTCTAGATCTCACCTCAATTTCTCCACTTCCTAACTGGTCCCTTCACAAGTCTTTCTTCACTCGAGCCACTTCTTCAGAACTACCTACACAGTATCTCTCTAAGAAACAAAGTGGGCCAAACCACCCTCCTGCTTTCATTGTTCCCCATTCTTTCAACGAAAAACCAAAGCTCTTTGTAGAGGCAACCAGGGTGCTTCACTGGGCTTCCCTCGTGGCTCAGCAGTAAAGAATCCACCTGCCAATGTAAGAGATGAGGGTTTGATCCTCTGGGTCAGGAAGATCCCCTGGAGAAGGAAATGGCAGCCCACTCCAGTGTTCTTGCCTGGGAAATCCCATGGACGAAGGAGCCTGTCGGGCTATAGTCCATGAGGTCAAAAAAAGTCAGACACAACGACTAAACAGCAACAAGGGTGCTTCAGTCCCAGGCCACAAGCCCTGTACGTCCACCTCCTAGTTCCTCCTAGTGCCTGCAGGAGCATCTTCTTCTTGCAGAATCCCCACCCCTCTGCACAGGCTTCCCTCCTATACGAAGACCCCAGGCCCCCACTGTTAGCCTCAACAATCCCACTCCTGCACCATCGTCTCAAACAGCCCCTCCTCCGTGAAGTGTTTTTTGACAACTCTCGGCAATGTTTTTGTTTCCACACCATACTGTTTATGTCTTGATCTTAGCACCTATCAGATAGTAAAACTTTGTATTATATAATTACTATTTTCATGGCTTGCCCACTATCCTTTGACCTCTCCAATTATAGGCTTGTTTATACCAACAGTCTATGGCAGCATGTAGCCTAAAGAAGATGCTTTATTACATAATATAATTTTATATTACCCTGTTAAGTGTTTTTGTATCTTGCCCATGAGACTATGACCTCTGAGGTCCAGGCCAGCTTTATATCTTCAGACTCTATTATAGTGCCTAGAACCCAGCAGATATTTTATCGGGATGGCCAAAAAGTTTGTTTGGGTTTTTCATAACATCTTCCAGAAAAACCCAAAAGAACTTTTTAGCCAATCCAATATAAACATCTGACACACAAGTGATAAGATGAGATTTAAAAATGTATTACATCCCTTGTTTTTGTTGTTGTTTAGTCACTAAGTCCGGAGAAGGCAATGGCACCCCACTCCAGTACTTCTGCCTGGAAAATCCCATGGGTGGAGGAGCCTGGAAGGCTGCAGTCCATGGGGTCACTAAGAGTCGGACATGACTGAGCGACTTCACTTTCACTTTTCACTTTCATGCATTGGAGAAGGAAATGGCAACCCACTCCAGTGTTCTTGCCTGGAGAATCCCAGGGACGGGGGAGCCTGGTGGGCTGCCGTCTATGGGGTCACACAGAGTCGGACACGACTGAAGTGACTTAGCAGCAGTAGCAGTCACTAAGTCGTGTCCAACTCTTTGGCTACCCACCAGGATTCTCTGTCCATGGGATTTTCCAGGCAAGAATACTGGAGTGGATTGCCATTTCCTCCTCCAGGGGATCTTCCCAACCCAGGTTGGAACCTGCATCTCTTATGTCTCCTGCATCAGCAGGCGGATTCTTTACCACTGAGCCCCCTGGGAAACCCCTGACATCTCTTACTGATCCTGAAACGTATTCTGCACTCACTGTGTACAACACCAGGGGGCAGGTCCCAACCTCACTGCCATTGCTTTAGGGACCAAGTGGGTCGCCGCCGTGGGGACTGTCCTGGGCACTACAGGCTGGTTACCAGCACCTTTCACCTCTACCCACTAGGTGCCAGTAGGACTCCCACTCTCCTGTTCCGATACCCACAGTGTCTCCAGACATTACTGAATGTGAAAGCTACACTGCAAGACTCTTTTTAAAGTATGATCTCAACCCTGTGAGTTAAACACTATTATTATCTCCACTGTGGAGATAGGGAAATGAGGTGCAGAAAGGGTCTGCAACTTGCCCAGGGTAGCCAAGCTAATGAGGAACTGAGCTCCACAGGCCACACTCCTAACCCCTGTCTTCTACCACCCCTAAACCAGCTGGTGAAGATGCCAAGATCCTTGGAAAGCCCACCTGCAGCCCTTTGGAGCAACTCGAGGAAGCTGCCCTCCATTACATCGAAGTACTTCCAAGGCTTATGAAAGCTCAGAGGAGCCTCCCTAGCTCCTTCTCAGGCAGGCTTCCTAGTGACACAGTCTCCAGCCCGCCCCCCCACCCCCCAGCTCCCCTGGAAGCCCTCTAGCTTATCCTCAATGCTCGCAGCTGTGTTCATGGGATTACCATCACCCTACATCTGGACACCAGACTTCCACAAATGCTGGCAAAGCCTGCGATCAGTTTCTCACGGTCGGGCCACTTCACTGGCAGGGAACCTTGGCTGGTAAGCCAGGTCTCCTGGACCGTGAACTGGTGTGGCTACTCCGTGGAACCTTAGAGCAGGTCTCTGCTACATCTTACTTGCAAATCCCTCACCTCGGGAATCTCCGGTCACGTCTCCAGCCCACTGAGGTGTTTGAATCTCGAAGGTGCCACCTAAACCCACAGCAGTTCCTCAGCTTAAGAGTCCCCAGCTGTGATTCCAGGGGGTGGTGTGAGCTGGATGGTGGGTGATGTTTTAAATTTAATTTCCTAATTTTATTATGCCCATGTTATAATAATATTTTCTATACTGCCAGAAATTTGCATCTAGCTTCCAGGTACAGCTATTTCTTTGCATTTCTTTTCCGAAGGTGGGCCAATGAGTATTTAAGTTACAGACATCCCCAAACTATTATTTATCTGGGACAGATTGTGATTAAAGATAAAGAATGTCAAATCGCATATTTTCTGACAGACACAAACTTGCAAGGCGTGTTTAACAAGGGCCTAGTGTGGACGATGACTTGAATGTAACCAATACAACTGGGAGGTAAGGCAAGGTGAGGACATGAGTCATTGAGCCTTGGAGTCTTGCTCTGTTATATTCAGCCACTCCTGGGTGTGGTCCACTAACTGCAGTTCTCTAGAATGACCAGTCATCTGAATCACCACTCCTCAGCTCAAAATCACCTCTATGGCTCGTGTCTACCCAGAGAGATAGGCCAAGCCCTTGCTCTGATCTGTGAGGATGCATGCGATCTCCTGGCCAGCACCTCTCCCCTCCTTCCCTGTTTTCCTCATTTACTCTGCTTCACTCACACAGGATTCACTGTTCTTGATTGGGCTGGGCCTACCCCCTGCTCTCGACCTTTGCGCCAACTGTTCCTTCAGCCTGGAATGTTTTCCCCCAGACATAGGCTTGATACCTCCCCATCAGCTTTCCACTCATCTTCTCTACCTCCCATCAAAAATCCCCCAGACACCTGACAGGTTAGATCCCTCTCCTCGACTGCCTAGCCTGGGTGGCACCCAGTGGTAAAGAACCCTCCTGCCAATGCAGGAGACATAGAGGCATGGGTTTGATCCCTAGGTCAGGAAGATCCCCTGGAGGAGGAAATGGCAACCCACTCCAATATTCTTGCCTGGAGAATCCCATGGACAGAAGAGCCTGGTGGGCTACTGCCCACTGGGTTGCATAGAGTCAGACACGACAGAAACGACTTAGCGCACCTGTACTCCCCGCCTGCAAAGAACTTCTGTTGTTTTGTTTGAGGATGGATCAACCATGTCTGTAACAGTGACTGGCACTCAGCTGGCTCTAGATACAAATTTGTTGAATTTATCAATGGATCTAATCATCAGGAACTTCACTGTCACAGAGCAGGCCAAGAGAGAAGGGAAAGGCAGTGGCAATAGATCAGAAACCCACTCCAGCCCCTCTGGCCTGACCGCTAGCTAGACACAGGCTGCACTGTGCCTTCTCTCCATCCTAAAGAGCACAGCATGATCTCACAGGACCAGTGGGGAGTGAGCTGGTCTTGGCCCCGGGCTCTTGTGAGGCAGCAAAGGGCAAAGTAATTGACCAACTGCCTCAAGGCCACCAGTGGGCAGATGTGGCACCTCTCCAGACATCCAAGCTTGGAGGAAAGGAGAGGATTCCCCAAGCAGGGCAGGAAGCCTCTCTGATCCCCACCCGTGGGGTCCACGGGGTACCCCGGCCTCCACAACTGGCATCTCAAACAGCCCCGGCCTGCAACCTCCTGTAAAGAAACACTGATATTGTCCACTTTATCAGTTGCCAGTCACAAGACACCACAGACACCACAAGATGCCACATGAAAATCATGTTTCTGGAGTCGGCCCGGGTGGGGCAGGAACTCTGAAATCCATTCGCTCAATAAAAAAGCTGCACTGTTATGACAGGCTGGAGAATCAATAATACAGGTTCATGAGCATAAACAAAGTGAAATTCTGGTGTGGCTGGGGATCTGCCCTGTTCCTTCCCCATGCCTCCCACCCAGGGGTCGATGAATCCGGCCCCCAGGAGTCTAAGCTAAAGGCCCTACAGGATTGGGGCTTGAAGCCACCAGTATGGCCAGTCCCCTCCCTCCCTCTGGCTTCCAGATGCCCCTTCTGAAGACGGTGGATGGCACCAGCCCCGTGGCGTCCCATCCGGGGAGAGGTGACCACAGTCTCAAGTGGCCAGACCAGGCCGAGGAGCGCCGTCGGCCAGGGAACATACACTGGATTTCAAAGACTCGCTGCCAAAAACAGTAAACAATCACCTTAAAAATTACTCCCATTGAAAGTGTGTAAAAGTATGAAAGTGTTAGTTGCTTGGTCGTGTCCAACTCTTCGAGACCCCCATGGACTAAAGCCCACCAGGTTCCGCTGTTCATGGAATTTCCCAGACAAGAATACTGTAGTGAGTTGCCATTTCCTCCTCCTAGTGACCTTCCCAACCCAGGGATGGTCCCTGGATCGCCTTCATTGTAGGCAGATTCTTTACCTGCTGAGCCACCAGAGAAGCTTCATTTACACTGATGTGGCCAACCAGCAGCCCACACTTCCCCTCGTGGGCAGCCCAGGGGCAAAAGCCTCGGCCTGACCTTCTGAGAGCCATCATTTTAGAAAGCAATCATATTTTTTTTTTTTTTAATTATTTACATTGATCTCACACTGAAAGTCTTTTGTCTATACTGGGTTAAAACAGTAAAATTAACTTCACCTTATTTTTACTTTTTAACATGTGGCTAAATTAACTTTTTTTTTTTAATTTAAAATTACCTATGTGACTTGCTTTAGTGGTTCCCATTGCATTTCTATTGGACGGCACCAGACCAGTCTCCCAGGACCCACTAGAAGCACCAGAAGCGTGTATGAAGGTGAATCCGCTCCTGGAGGGCTACACTGCGGCTGGGAGGCCAAGGGCTCCTTTACACTGATTCCTGGTCACAGTGAGCACCATCCTCAGGTCTCAAGTGCATCAGAGTCATGAAGACCCTCCTCTCCTCTGTCTACATCCCCGCGGCAGAGGCACAGTTCGAGGTGTCAGTACCACCTGGCCCAGCAGCCCAGCCTCCACTCTGTCCACACCTAACCTCCTCCTGGGGGAAGGCAATGGCACCCCACCCCAGTACTTTTGCCTGGAAAATCCCATGGACGGAGGAGCCTGGTAGGCTCCAGTCCATGGGGTCGCTAAGAGTCGGACACGACCGAGCGGCTTCACTTTCACTTTTCGCTTTCATGCATTGGAGAAGGAAATGGCAACCCACTCCAGTGTTATTGCCTGGAGAATCCCAGGGACAGGGGAGCCTGGTGAGCTTCTGTCTATGGGATCGCACAGAGTCGGACACGACTGAAGCGACTTAGCAGCAGCAGCAGCAGCAACCTCCTCCTGACCCTGGCATCCCACCCGGGACTGGCTCTCAGCCCCTCCCTGCATGGCCCTCTTGAGCAAGTAAGATGAAGGGAGGTTTCCTGGTCATAGGGTGTCTCCAGGCTTGGAGCCCTCCTGGCACCCCACAGGGTGTGCTGGCATCAGCTTACAGTGTGGTTCAGGCACCTTGGAGCTGGTAGTGATTGAAATGAGTCAAAGGTAACAATAGCCAGTTCTGTAGAAACAACACCTTCTTGGTATAAAGGTGTGTTTGTAAGCATAGCATCAACCACTTGGCAAAAAAGCATGGCCCTGCCTGGCTCTTCCCAGGTGCCCAGAGGATCGCTGTGATGGCTGGCAAGTGGGTCAGGCGGAACTGCCTCCCCAGGACCTTGTCGCCTGCTCTGGCCAAAAGCTGTGACTGGGGACTGGCCTCCAGTACTGAACCTTCCCTTGTTCACTTACCAGACTATGACTTTGGGGAAACCCCTAAGAATCCCTAAGCCTCAGTCTCCCAATCTGAAAAATGGAGATAGAGAGTCCCTACCGGTTTGGTTGTGGTGGTGAACAAGAGAAGGGAGCTGAAGCACACAGAAAAAAGTGTCAGTCACTCAATCATGTCGGACTCTTTGTGACCCCATGAGCTGAAGCCCACCAGGCTCCTCTGTCCATGGGATTCCCCAGGCAAGAGTACTTGAGAGAGTTGCCATTCCCTTCTCCAGGGGATCTTCTCCACCCAGGGACCAAACCTGGGTCTCTGGCTTTGCAGGCAGATTCTTTACTATTTGATCCTCCAGGGACCCAGGAAACACCCAGAAAGAGTGACAGTACTCCTGCCTCGTGTGCTAAGTGTAATCCAAAGGCTGCAACTCCGTGGCATGTGGGTAGATCAGAACAACACTGAAAAAACACTGTTTTTCAGTCTGTTTTCTGACCGAAAGCACAGCATTAAGGGCTGAACCTTACATGGTGCAGAACTGGATGCCAACTGAACTGAGGAAGTCCCGGGTGAATCCCCAAGGCTTCGCCAGGCCTCCCTAAACACACCCTCCCCTCCCCAAAGATAAGAATCTTAGCTCACAAGCCCCCATCTGCACCCCAGTCCCATCTGAGGATGGAGGTGGAGGCGAGGTCAGAGTCAACAGTTTCACATCTGGGGCCTTGTCGGGGTTGATTACAATATAAACAGTGAGGGAGCTGGTATCATTGGTGGGACCCGAGCCCAGGCTGCTCTCCCAGCCAGCCCTCGAGGGTCCTGGTACTCAAGCTCCCTCCCGGCGCAGGGTCCCGGGCTCCCCCATCACTCCCAGTCTGTTCCACACCGCTGCCCTGTTTTATCTCCTCGTGTAGCAGGTACACCACACCGTCTCCCGTACTCAGGAGATCTGGCGACTCAGGAAAGCAGCGACTTCTTAGGGCCCACAGTATCTCCAGCACTGAATGTAACACCTGATGCGTGGTGGGTAAGTAACGAATATTGAAATGAACAGATGTCTAAATGAATGAGCAAATTAGCAGAACAAGTATGAACGGAAAGTTTCGTCAAGTTAAAACATTCCAGACCCTTCCTTTGCAGTGACCTGGGCAAATGAGGCGCCAGGGGCTTGTTAGAGGCTCAGTTCCGGACCTTGCAGAGCCAGCCAGGGCCATGCTCTTTTGCCAAGTGGATGATGCTATGCTTACAAACACACCTTTATACTAAGAAGGTGTTGTTTCTACAGAACTGGCTATTGTTACCTTTGACTCACTTCAATCACTACCAGCTCCAAGGTGCCCGGACCACACTGTGAGCTGATGCCAGCACACCCTGTGGGGTGCCAGGAGGGCTCCAAGCCTGGAGACACCCTATGACCAGGAAACCTCCCTTCATCTTACTTGCTCAAGAGGGCCAGGCTGGGCTAACACCCCAGCCAGCAAGCCCCAGACCTCCAAGGACCCTTGGCCTCCTGGAAGTAGAGGAAAGGGGTCTGGACACAGACTTGGGGTTCAACCCAAGTGGTCACGGGGCCGGGTGTCCCTCGACAAGGTTCAATATGTCCTGGGTCTCACTTCCCATCTGTGAAATGAGAGCAGTAAGCGTATGTTCTCAGAGGCGTGGGAGACTCAAAACATTGCCCAGGATTGAGAGCCTGCAGCCTCCATACCAGCCGGGTCCAGAGAAAGCACTTGGGCCCTGGAAGCTGAAGGTGACTCCTGGTCTGGGCCGCTCCCCACCTGCCCCCTGTCCCTCAGCATGTGGCCGTCCCTCTCTATTCAAGGTCTGCCCCAGCCCAGCACGGAGAAGAGACCACAATGCCATCTGCGACCACAGCCATGACTGCACTCACCTCTCCTCCCAGCTGCTGGGGCCACTGCACACACTGCATGGGACACACAGCTGCCCAGGGAAAGGGTACTGCCACCCAGACTCTGCATGAACTAAATGTGGATCCCATGTCCTAGCCAGGCTCAGGGTGCGCTGCTGGGATGGGGAGTACATGGGATGAAGAAGAGAGATGAGGCTTCATTGGAAAAGCCACTCTCCCTTTTTGGGTATATCACCTCCTAGAGAAGGTGCCCAGACCCCTGATCAGACTCCTCTCCTGAGCAGTACCCCATTTGCAGAACATATCCTCACAAAACTGCCCAGCCACAGGCAGAAGCGGTGGTGCAGTGGTAAAGAGTTTCGGCCTTGGACAGGTCAGAGACGGCACATCATCAACAAATACCTGGATATAGCAGTAATCCTTCCTACCAATCAGAAAAAAAAAAAAAAAAAAACAAGAAACCAAAGAGAATAAAGCAAAGGACAGGAAAAGGCCATTCACAGCTTAAGCCCACACACTTCATAAACGTGAAAAGATGTCCAACCTCACGAAGTGACCAGGAAACGCAGATTAAAACCAAACATGACTTCTTGCGCATTGCTGGCAGGAGTTCACCGACACAAGGCTTAGAACAGTAATTCATCTTGTCTATTAATAGTCAGGCTGAAGGTGTGCATAGTCTACAGTCTGGTAATTCCACTTCCCTGTATAGTCCAGGGTAACTCACCTTTGTATGTGTACACACACCAAGGATGTTTACTGCAGCACTGTGGCAACAGCGAAGGAACAGAAATGCCTTAAATGTCCACAAATGGAGGGGCAGCTGAACAAACTCTGTATCATCACACAATTCAATACTATACAGTGACTTAAATTGAAAAAAATTCCTCATATGAATCTATGAGGATAAACCTGACGCTTAAGCTTTTTTACTGTCAAAGGATACAAGTATATGATCTCATTAACTTTAAAAACACATAAAACAAGACTATACAGAGGGTATGTGAGCTATAAGAATTAAAATAAAAAAAAACATGGAGATTGACATATACACACTGCTACATTTAAAATGGATAACCAACAAGGACCTCAGTATGGCACACTGGGAACTCTGCTCAATGTTATGTGGCAGCCTGGATGGGAGGGGAGTTTGGGGGAGAGTGGACACAGGTGTATGTATATGGCTGAGTCTCTTGGCTGTTCTCACACCATTGTTAATCGGCTATGCTCCAATATAAAATTAAAAGTTAAAAAAAAAAATGGAACAATTCTTGGTGACTATTACATTCACCAAGAGATCAAATAGACTGGGATGGATTATAGAGTCAGGGCTCTGTTGTATTCTTCTAAATACTTTATTTCTTTTAAAACATCAGTCATAATACGCAAAAACATTAACATCTGCAAATCTGGCTGTCATATGGAATTCTGGTTTCCTTTCTATTTTGAAATATGTTGAAGACACCAAGTTACAGATTTTAAGTCAAAAATTCAAAAGCTATAAAAGGAAAGGGAAATTCAACAACATAAAGATTTAAGGAGCAGAAGGGAAGGAAGACTGGGGAGAGAGAGGGAGAATAAACAGTTAAAAGACAAATGACAAACTAGGAAAAGCACCCCCCTAACAGATGCGTATCCGACCAAAGAATTCCCTTTAGCCTATAATCTGCTCATGCAAGTCAGTAAGGAAACAAGTCAACAAATCAAACAGAGAAATGAGCAAAGGACATGAATGAGCAGCTTACAATCCATAATATAATGGCACAGAGGAAAGGCTTGTTCTTCACTGATCTTAATAGCAAAGCTCCAGAGGCCTGCCAGAGCTGGAGGAGGTGGGGAACAGACCCTTTCTAAGATCAGGGGTGAATCACGGTGACCTTTTTGGAAGTGACCTGGCAATATCTGTTGAAATCCCCTTAGCCTGGGAATTCCATCGTTACTTCTACAGAAAAGTCTCCTGTGTTTGCATGAACATTTCCATCATGATCTTTACATACACACAGCACCATTTGCGACAGCGAAAGATGTAAATGACTTGAAAATCTACCGAAAATCCACAAGGACCTGTTTAGAAGCAGCACCACACAAATAACGCACGAAACACTATGCAGCTGTGAAAAAGCGGATGCACATGTCAACATAATGCCACCAAAAGACCTCCCAAGCGCACGACGAAACTTCAAAAAAGCAGGTGGAGAGCAGTGTTCCGTGTATCTCCAATGCCCTTCTACCAAGTGACTTACATGCTGACGTGGCTATGTCTCTACAGGAATCGAATATTCAAAGAATGCAAAAGAAACTAAGAGGGCAGGGGTTGAGAATGGGAGAAAGACCTTCTTTATGTTTAAGACCTTTTACGCTTAATTTTTTTTTTTTAATGGGTGCATGGGATACACTTTCAACTCAAATTCTGCTAAAAGGAAAAGAGAAGAAGAAGGAAAAAAAAAAAAATAAGGAATGTAAACTCTGGAGTACTTACACACCCGGACCTGAATTCCAGATCAACCACTTACTGGCTGCACAAGTACTGGACAAGTCACCTCTCTGGATCCCGAGTTTGTGCCCCATGGAGATTAAAAACGAGGCCCTTCCTCCTGGGGTGGCTGTATAGGCTAGGTAAGAGGAGCTTCAAGGTGGTTACCGTAGAAAAGTAGAAGCTGCTGGTCTCAGAATCCAGAACACACTTCGTCTTTCCTTCTCAGGCGTCTAGTGGACACGAGCCCTTCTTGTCTCTCTTTGCGTCCCACTCCGCAGACAGGGAACGACAGGGGCAGCTGGGCACAGCCCTGCACGCTGGGTGTAGGGCCGGGCCTGGGTGGGGAGTCGGGGCTGAATCCCAGCCCTCCCTCAGCTTGTCAAGCCATCAACTGGGTACAGAGCTATGTCCAATTCCAAGGGTCATTCATCCTGCTTTCCATAACGTCTCTGTATGGGCTAGGAGCTACTTCATTTATAGCAAGCAATTAATTAAACACTCCTCTGTAATCCCTGCCAAGTTACAAAGAGCAAAATGCAAAGATCTAAGTATACACTGAAGTTCGGGGGGATGGGGTAGGGGTTGTCCTGGGAAAGTTGGCATTGTCAGTTCATTCGTATTTATATTTCTGTGTCATTTCCTCTGAACTCACAGATACCCCTTTTTACCAGCAGATGTGGTTTCTAGGAAGAGTTCTGCCACCTTTGGCCCACTGGTACCCACTTCCTAAACCTCGGCTGCTGGGCGATGTTCTAAGTGGAGGACGAATCGTGTGCAGGGCCAAGAGTCCCAAGGGGACACCTCCCTGTCCCCTGCTTTCGTCAGAAGGGCGAGTCAGCAGGAACAGCCTTGAACCAAGGCAGGTTGGGGGTGTGAGGCCTCTGGGGACAAGGCCAGGCCAAGGAGCACAGAAGAAGCACTGCTGCTGAGCACTGTGGGCCTGCTGCACCCGGGGCGCTCCCTGGGGCACTGAACTACAGCAGGGAACCAGGTAACAGGCCTGGGCTCCTGCAGCGACACGTGCTGGGGAAGACACCCTAGGACCACACAGATAAATAAGAAACAGTGATGGTGAAACCCAAGGGTGAGGCCAATAGAACAGGGGAGTGGAGCATGGAGACCGGCGTACCTTAGGACGGAGAGTCGGCAGGTCCTTGCTTAGACCTCAGACGGTGGAAAGGAGGGGGCGGAAGGAGGGTTGGCACTGAGGGGAGCGGAGTTTCCAGCCAAAGAGAAGAGCAAAAGACCCTGAGGCTCGTCAAGTAACAGAAACAAGTCCCGGGTGACCGAAGACGGGGAGGAAGGGCCGGTGGTGGTGCCAGGGAGGTCTGCTGACAGGGTAGTCCAGGACGTTATTCACGGTCCTTGAGAAGTCACCAGAGGGTATTAACAGAGGCATAACCCTCTGGATGCAGTTTTAAAAAGATCCCTGGGGCTGTCCAGCAGCTCTGGTGTGTCATCTTATTTGATTTTTAAAGCACTCTACGTGGTGGGGCTTCCCAGGTGGCCCAGTGGTAAAGAATCCCGATTTACAGATGAGGAAACTGAGGCACAGAGAGACACATGACGGGTTCCTGAGGTCTCCAGAAATAAAGACTTCAAGCAGTCTGAACTGCTCACTCTCTGGCACCCATGAATTGGGGTGAGCTGTCTGGGGTCGCTCTGGACAAGCTCCTACATCTCCTGGGCTTCAGATTTCCCATCTGTAAAATGGGAGCAGCAAGAACAAGTTCTGGGAGGTTTGGGAGCCTCAAAACGCGGCCCAGGATTGAAAGCCCGCAGCCTCAGTACCGGCCTGGCCCAGAGCAAGCACTTGGGCCCTGGAAGCTGAAGGACACTCTTGGTCTGGGCCTCCCCTGACGGATGGCAGTCCCTCTCCACTCAAGGTCTGCCCCCAGCCCGGCATGGGGAGGGGTCCACAGCTCCTGCCTGCCACCACAACCACCCGCACACTCACCTCTCCTCCTGGCCGCTGGGTCCACTGTACACACTGCATGGCACACACACAGCTGCCCCGGGGTGCGAGGGGCGGACAGACTGCCACCTACACTCTGCCTGCGCTCACTACACGGGGGTCACACGTAGGAGCCAGCTGGAGGTCTCAGCGGAGAAGCTGCCTTCCCTCTGCGGGTACAGCCCCTCCTGGAGAAGATGTCAGGCTCCAGCAGGGCGTGGCCACAGCCCCCGAGCCAGCACCACATAGTGACACCCCTTTTACGAGCCACACCTCCGCCCCCCAGCTCCAGGAGCAGTGCCCTCTCCACTTGAGCCTCAGCTCAGTCCAGCGGGGTGTCCCCCTCTCCAGGGCCAGAACTCCCAAAGTCCCCCAGCAGGGCAAAAGTCAGTCCACATCTGAATTCCTAGTAGGAGCCCAAGGGGGTCAGAGCCACAGAGGGCTGTGCATGCTGACCAGGTGGCAGGTACACAACCCCCAGGGTGGGGTGCCTAGAGGAGAAATGAAACCGTGGAGAAGGAAAACATGACCTCTGTTTCCTGCATCAGCCTGTCCCCTGGGAGTAAAGATCAGGTGAGAGAGACCCTTTTGAAGTCCTTTTTACATTTGAAAGGCTTTTCCATGAATTAGTTGTATATTCAACTCTCCTTGAAGTAAAGGTTACCCATGAGGGAAGGGACGGGCAACTAGACTTCTAGGTGTTGCTGGGGAACGTGTAGATCGCCCCCCGCCACTCCAGCCTCAACAGTGATCCCTATGGGCTAGGGCCGAAGCAGAGAAGGTGGAACTGCTGGGAGGAGGGTCAGCCCATTAAATATGACCCAGGGTCTCCTTGGCCACGGGCTCCTGCAGGAGAACCCAGAGCCCCATCCCCACCCCAGAGCCAGGAGGCACCCGGAAGACACTCTGAGCTCTTTTTCAAGCTCTGGTCCACTCAGACCCTGTGTGTCGAAACCTACAAACACATCTCTGAGCACAAACACATGAATCCCTGTTCAAACACAAGAGCATGCCCCAGAATAAATCCTGGGTATACACAGGAACTGACTCCTACACACACACTCTTCCTCCTCCTCCTCCCTGCCCACCCTACTCCCAGCCCCAACATACAGCTTCTGGGGCCAGCTGGGCCCCCTCTGCCAGGGCACTCTCTTCCCCCATCCCTTGAGGAGGGCACTGCCCACCGGCTTCCTTCAACTTCAGCTCCAGCTCCACCAGAGTTTGTTTGTCAGGCTGCAGGTCCCTTGGGCCGTCAGCCAAGAAGCCTGAGCTTCGGGAGGAGCCAGGAGTGGCTGAACCAGCCCTCTGGGGAGCTCTGCATCTCCAAAAGTTGAGTAAAGGGAAACCCTGGGCTCCTGGCTCGGGGCAGGCAAGCCCAGCTCCCTGGCCAGGGGCCCCACACCCCTGTCGGGCTCAGAGGTACCTGGGAAGGTGAGTCGTGGGTGAGGCAGGCTGCAGGAAAGCAAGGGAGGAGGATACACAGTCTTGTAAAGGTGTCCTCAGGGGTTGGGGAGTGTCCTGGGGCAGCCAGTGGCCAAGGTCAGGCAGGGGGCAGAGGCCCCCGCCCCGGAGGAGGACGCCCCCGCCAGCCCCTCGTGCTCACTCACCACCCTCCTGGCCTGTCCCAGCCTCTCTGCACCTGCAGCTAATCTTCATCCGCCCGCACACAAATCCAGGACACTCCCCCGCCCACCTCCTGCCCCATTCGAGCCCTTGTGGGCTCAAGCCCTAAGGCACGAGCAATTCCACACTCAACCTGGCACCCAGTCCTCAGGGTGGAGGAAGGCAAGACTCGGGCAATCAGGGCCTGGGGACTGAGGATTCCAGAGTCTCGGGCTTGCTCAGCCGGTTTGTGCCTCGCCCACACCACCTCTCCCCAGAGCTGCTGGCCCGGGGTCCCATGGGACGCCCCTGGGTGGGCACCCTAAATCTAATGGAGGCTGGTGTCCAGGGTCAAGCCATGAGCCAGACCTCTGGGTGCTCTGTCACTCAGGCCCAGGAAAACCCCGGGCTCTGCCAGCAGCTCCTCCCCTCTGCCCTTTTAAGAGCCGTCCTTGTTCTCAGGCTGGAAGGGTGGCTTGTACACGAGCAACCCCCTCGGGGCCAGCTCACACCTTCCAAGGAAGCTGGGGCCATAAGCTGACTCTGAGCAACTGAGGCACGGAGGAATCGCCGACCCTGAGAAGGCCCAGGAGGCCAGCCTCTGCAGGGCCCTGGCCCTGTCTGCAAATGGGAGGCCCCATCCAGCCTCTTCCGAGAGCCCTCATTCTGCCCAGGAGCTGTCAGGATCAGGGTCCCGGGACACACCCAAGCCTGGCCAGCCCACCTGGCCTTCCCAGCCTGTCAGTCCAGCTGTTCTAGAAAGGGAACATTTTCTTCTCACTCTATTTGCATAGCTGCCGGGACAGCCACAAGGAACAGAGAGGGTCTGATTATTGATGGAGGCAGGGTGCAGGGCCACCGGCCTCTGAAGGGGCTGAGGGCCTGGACCTGGGAGGCCCGGGCCCCCCTCCCCAACAGGGTCAGAGCCCCTCAGCATCACCACAGAGAGAGTAGCCAGAGGGGCTCCCCAGGCCCATGTCCTGGGAGACGGACTCCCATCTTTAGGGAAAGTGATCAGCGCCCAGGTCGGGTCGACACCTCTCAGTCCCAGGCCCCATCCCATCCCTGTGCTCCGCTCCCCTCCTCTGCAGGTCCCAGGCTGACAGCTGGGGGCTCCAGCAAGGAAGACAAGGCATCCACAGGACAAAGGCAGAGGACCTGGAAACCGATCTTCTTCCCACCCTGGGAGGCAAGAAGTGGAACTGCGGGGTTGAGCTAAGCGCCTCCCCTCCCTCCACCCTCCTATCTACCTCCTGGACAGCCGGTCTCTCGCGAGCACCTCCCCTCTCCTCCCAGTCCTTGTCCCCTTTCCAGTCGCCCCATCCTGGTATCTCCTTGTCCCCAACTCCTCCTGCCTGCCTCCCCCACCCTGGTTATGTAAGGGGCCCGGGAACACACAGAGGGAGCTTTGTTGTCAAACCAAATCCATACGGAGCCGGGAACGGCCAGCGCAGCTGTTCCCCATTCCCTCCGCCTTGGCAGGGGTGAGACGCCGGGCAGGAAGCCCCCGCACACCTCCCTTTTGGAGGGTGAGGGGCGAATGCTGGCCCCGGGGCCCCAGGCAGCTGAACGGGTGGCCAGGGATCAGTCACCATCGCGTGGGAGCACAGCAGGGGACCAGTTTTCCCCCAAGACAGAGAAGAGCCTGGGTGCAAAGCCAGGGGCCCAACGCCCAGAGAGGACAGTTCAGGGCTGGGACAGGGCCGCACTGTGAAGGCCTAGAGAGGCGCCCAGACCGACACCAGTGCACCCTATTCTTGTCCGCCCATGGATGCAGGCCTGTGTTCTGTCGGGCACACAACCCATGGACACACTTATCTATGCTCACTTGAAAGGTATCTGAGCAGAAATCTCCTCTCTGCTCTGACCAGCCTATGCCACCCCAGGTACCTCTGGGGAAAAGCCTTTGTGCTCTGGAGAGAAGAGGGTGGGGGGCAGAGGTCAGAGGCCAGAGAAGCTCCACCAGCCAGCGTTTTTTGGCAGACCCTGTAGGTCCAGGATGAGAGCCTGCCTTCCCGCCCAGGAAGATGTCCAAAGAGGCAGGTGAGGGCCCAGGAAGCTAAGCCTAAGATGAGAGCATCGGCACTTGGGGGCGGCAGGCCCTAGCGCTTCACCAAATGCAACTGCTGGACGAGCCATCTCAGTCAAAAATGCTGGGGCTGCCAAGGAGGAGGCCCTCCGGAGTCTCCATGGCCTGCAGGGTGCCCGCCCGGCCCACCCAAAGTCCAGCTGCCAGTTAAGCAGAACGGTGTGGGTGCCAAGCCCTGCGACGGGGCGGGGGCAGAGGGGCAAGGGAAAGAAGGGAAGGCAGACACAAAGGAAGAAGGGTGGTTGGAGAAGGAGGGGAAAGAAATCAGAAGGAGGAAGGAAGGAAGGCGGTGGCAGTGTGGGGGGCTCAGAAAAAGGAGAGAAACTGGAAAAGGACCAAAGATGGGACTAAAGGAAAAGAGGACACAGCACCCACTCCAATATTCACGTCCTGGAAAATCCCATGGACAGAAGAGCCTGGCAGGCTACCATCCATGGGGTCACCAAGAGCGGGACATGACTTAGCATAAAGGAGAAGTGAGAGAAGGGCCCACCCAGCCTGAGAGGATGCCCCCTGGCAGCCCTCCCACACCCTCTGAGCCAGATGGGTGGTCCACAAGAAGCAGGACAGAGTGGGGGCATTTCCAGAGAACTGGTCCCAGCCCAGCCAGCGCCACCATCAGCCATGCCCCAAGGGTTTCAGCCTCAACAATCCTACATCTTTGGAACCTAGAAGATAAACCAGGACCTCAGAGAAAGGAGAGATGGGAGCAGGGGGAGCACAGGAGAGGTAGCTCCTGCCTGGGGCAAGAGTCCCTCTGTGACCTGGAACAGTGAGTTCCTTTTCTGAGTCTCAGCTCCCACCTTTGCAAAAAGGAGTTACCGAGAGGCTACTGTGTGCCAGCCTGGTGCCGGGGATGCAACGGGAAGTCAGGCGGTCAAAGGTCCTGCCCTAGAGTCAGTCTAACATCAGCCTAGACCTCTGAGGCCTCCCCAGCTCACGTCTATCGTCTGGGCTGCGTGACCAATCCCGTGCGCTGCACTGTTAGCCCTGTTATCAGATGTGCTGGTGGAGAATCAGAGCTCCAGACATGCCAAAGATCACACAGGCCGAGGCAGACAGACAAGACAGAGAGCACCTGCCTGGCTTTCTGGCCCCCAAAGAGAGTGCTCTTCAGTCTCTGGGCCCCACCCTGAATCACAGAAAGTGCACCTGCCAGCATTTATAGAGCCGGACCTCAGGCACTGGGACGTTATCGGATATGCGCTCTCTAAGTAAAGGTCACCAATGAGGAAAGGGATGGGCTGTCAGGCTTCTGGGTGTTGCTGGGGAATGTGTAGACCACCCTCCGATGCCCCAGTCTCAGCAGTGATCCCTCTGGGGTAGGACCAGCGAAGAGCAGATGCAACTGCTGGAAGGAGGGCCAATGCTCATCCCATCAAATATGACCCAGAGTCTCCCTGGCCAGGGGCTCCTGAAGCCTGTATGGGGAAACAAGGAGGCAGATCTGAGACCCCACAGCCCCATCCACACCCCAGAGCCGGGAGGCACCCAGAAGATACTTTGAGTTCTTTCTCGAGTGAGCTCTGCTCTGCTCTGCTCTGGTCCACTCTGTGTCAAAACCTACAAACACATCTCTGAGCTCAAACACGTGAATCCCTGTTCAAACATATCCCGGAATAAATGCTGGGAATACACAGGAACTGACTCTAACATGCACATAGGCACTCGACCTTCCTTCCAGACAGAGAAGACAGAGACCACCTGCCCAGATTCTTGGTCCCCAAAGAAAGTGCTCTTCAGCCTCTGGGCCCCACCCTGAATCACAGAAAGCGCACCAGCCAGCATTTATAGAGCCGGACCTCAAGTTAGGACTCGAGGGGTGTGCAGGGCCATCAGGGAAGCCTCAGGATGGGCTCGAGTTGGATGCTGAAGGACACCCACAATCTAGGAAAGGGGGCTGCCACTGGCACCCAAGTCACCTTCAGGGGCCAGTGGAAGCAGAGGCCAGAGCTGAGGACATGGACACGTGGCTGGGAGGTAAGAACAGTCCTACTGGGACCCAATGCGGGTTTTCGAATAAAAAGAGTTTTAAGTCAAGACACCCTCTGTCCCACTTTCAAATGCAATTTTATATGGGACTCCAATATATAGAAGGAATAAGTGGAGTTGTTAAGGTTGAAGCAAAAATGGGGGTGAACCTTCTCCCAAGCCCTTACTCCTGACATGAGACCCTAGAGGGTTCCATTCCAGGGGTGCTTTTCTTGGACCCAAATAAAGTGTCAGGCAGGAAGAGAGGTTAGGACCAGTCTGTGCAAGGACCTGAAGGCAGGGCTGAGGAAGGGGGATGGGAGCAAGAAGGTGACCAGCTGGCCCTGGTGTGGGGGCACAGAGGGGAGGCCCTCCTGGGGGGCAGCTTCCTGCTCATCCCCACCTCGAGGAGACTCCTGCTTGCCTCTCCCAGGTCTGAATAGGCTGTTGGGCCAGGTCCTCAATGGCCTGTCAAAGGTGAAACTCTTCTCCCTTCGCCCCAAGAAAGTGTGTGCGCGCACAGTCGAATCCGACACTTTGCGACCCTACAGACTGCAGCCAGCCATGTTCCTCTGCCCATAGGACTGTCCAGGCAAGAAGACTGGAGTGGGCTGCCATGTCCTCCTCCAGGGGATCTCCCCAACCCAGGGATCGAACTCGTGTCTCCTGCATATCCTGCATGGGCAGGTGGATTCTTTACCACTGGCTTCACCTGGGAAGCCCTCACCCTAAGAAAAGGGGGAAACGGCGCGGGGACACGGTGAAGACAAGGTCATATCCAATCTCTATTCTCCATCCACTCATCAAACAAATATTTCCCAAGCCTTTATTATGTTAGACACCATTCCAGGCAAGAATAACACGGCAAAGAGCACGACAGGTTTCTGGAACTTACACGAAACCACTCAAGAGTCAGGGAGGAAAACGCCTTGAAAGTTTTCAAACCCGTTCACACCACAAACACGCCCCTTCCATGCCTGCATCGCCTGGGGACCATCCCTGTCAGGGTCACGGTTGAACATCATCAGTGACACGGCATGTTCCCCACCCACCCCCAGGCAGAGTCTTCTTCCTGGAATCTCCAGATGGCCGCACTGAGGACCTTGTTCCCTCCCCTCCCTAGGCAAGGGAGCCCACAGAGCGCTGGAAGCATTGTTAAATGTGCCAGTTTTATTTTTCATCACGACAAAGGATGAAGCTTCATCTCTAGTTTTGCTGGCTCTGAGTCACTTGCTCAGAACCCAGGGAAACGAGCCGGCTCCATTCTCACCTGCCCAGAGCTCCCAGATCTCTGGGTCCCTGCCATTGCCCATCTGCCGCGGTTCCCTTCCTGTAACCTTTGAGCAATGGATCCCAGGGGCACAGCCCCACCACCCCCACTTCTCTCCTGCTAACCCTGCCAGGCCTCCCTCTGCCTGATCGGAGCAACCTCTAAGAAGCAAAAAGGATGTTGATCTTTGAAGATCCTCTCTGGTCTTGAGCCAGTCCAGGACGGGGTCCAGGAGCACCCTGGAACAAAGGCACCGCAGCCCGGCAGGAATCTGGGGGTGTCAGGAGCAGCTGCCAAGGCAGGTCCCTGAGCTCAGACCCCAGAGGACCCCTCCCCATCCCCACGTGTCGCCGCTGTTGCCGGATGAGGCCTTGTGGGCAGCAGCCAGGGAGCCGCATTTCCAAGGAATAGGAGCGGACGGGCAGGCCACATGGAAGCAATTACCGGCGGGAAAGCGGGAGAGGTGGGTGCTGGCAGGGGCTGGGAGGGGCCACAGGAGCAGGGAGGGAGGAAGGGGAACCCGGCTTGCCCAAATGAGAGAGGCAAGGAAGCCCAGAACCAGCCGGGCCAGATGTGGGGTTCAGGGCCGTACAGAGTTCTGAACTGCAAATCAGGAGGGCCGTGTCCCCCTTGGTAACCAACACCCTGTGGCCTTGAGCAAACCCTTTCACATCTCCGAGATGCATCTTCTTCATAAATCTCAGGGAAGGGTAAGATGAGCTTGGGGAACAGTAAAGAACTGGGCTGAAAAGCACAAGATTTTGGATGCAGGCAGAGTCCCAGCTCAGCTGCTTCGGAGCTGTGTGACCTTGGCCAAGTGGTCTAATCTTCCCACGCCTCCCTGTCTTCATTTACAAATGGGCTTAATGAAAGGGTCACAGGAAGCGATGTAAATAAGTGACCAGCACAGTTTTGTGGGTTTTTTTTTTAGAGGTTTACTGGGCCAGGCTTTTAATAAGCGCTTGATAGGTAAATTGTAACCACTTTTGTTATTCGCTAAGTCCCTTTTTACTAGAAGGCCAGGGATTTGTGAAGGCTGCCCTGGCAGAGGACACAGGGCAGACCATGGACGCAGGAGCATCACCGCAGGCCCTGGAGCCCACACCCTGGTGGAGGGTTTGGACCCACGGCAGAAACAACGGTGAGCCAGCCCAACGCTCTGCAAACAGCTTCCAGTCCTCTTTCTAGCAACCATGCTCCCCACCCTCCACAGGACAGCAAGATCCCAGAGTCCCCAACCCACTCAGGCTTAGAAGTGAAGCGGCACCAGGCCTTGCCCACCCTCGAGGTCTAAGTGGACACCTCCTCCAACCCCCCGCAGCAGCACCCTCCTCCCTGCTGGGCTTGGGGCAGAAGCCAGGGCTTCAAATTCTAGAACAATCACATCGCGTCTCTGCAGGGTGGCTTTGCAGGGGTAGAAGTGGCAGAAATAGGGCAGTCATCTGGCTGCAGGGCCACTGGTCCCAGGCAAGGGGCCAAGATTGAAAGAAAACCTGCAGCTCAGGATGGCCTTCCTCATCTGAAGAGCAATCAACATGGGGCAGCCCCTGGCAGAGTTTCCCCCTCTGTGGGCCTCAGGGGCGCCAGTCCGAGGCCCGTCACACCTGCCTGGGGCCCAGGCATCACTACAGCTGCTCCTACTTGTAGCAAACATTTGACCACTTCCTTCGTCTGTAGAATAAAGGATGTCTCACACACACACACACACACACATGGATTGTGGTACAGGTCAGGAGTGAACTGGAGTCCAGGCGTGGCCAGCAGCCCCCCCGGTGCACTCAGAACAAGCGTGCACAAGTGCTGAGTGCCTCCAGGAAAGGGTGACCAATGAGAGAGGGGAATTAATGACTACAGGCACCCAAATCTGCCCGCCCTAGGCACTTCCTCAAGGAAACCAAAAGGACAAGAGTGGAGAAGGACCTGAGCTGGAGAGGTATGAGAAGCTAGCTAGTTCCTGCAGAAGAACGCGTACCCCCAGACAGCTGAGGAGTCGGGAGGCAGGGGAGGGTCAGGCCCTGTACACTTTCCGGGTGTCCCCCTACCTGACTGCCCTGCTCCCTAGCACCCACGGTCCAACCCCCCGAGCCTGGGAACTCAGTTGGGTTCTGGTGGCTGTCACAAGCTGTAGGTCTGGTCCTCAGTCTCTGGGATCCTCTGGGACACTGATCTGAAGGATCCCTTTCAGGAGACTGGAGGTGCCCACCCCATCTTCATGGGCTGGGATCATGGTGTATCACTGCAAGGTGGAGGGACCCCTTCTCCATGACAGAGAGGCCAAACTGTTGAGCTGCTCTGAGTGGAGGAGTCCACCCAGAGAATGCACCCACACAGGGCCTGGGTGGGCACATAGTGCAAGGTAGATGCCGGGCCAGTGTGGATAAACCACAGACAATCACAGGGCCCAGGAGGGACGTCTGGCCCCAGCTGTAGACAAGTGGGGAAGAGAGTGTTAAGTGTCAGTCACTCAGCCGTGCCCGACTCTTTGAGACCGGATGGACTGTAGCCTGCCAAGCTCTTCTGTCCGTGAAATTTTCCAGGCAAGGATACTGGAGTGGGTTGTCATTTCCTCCTCCAGGGGATCTTCCAAACACAAGGATCGAACTCAGGTCTCCTGTATTGCAGAGTCTTGACTGTCTCCTCTCTTGCAGGCAGAGCCACCAGGGAAGCCCTTCCTTTCTAGGACTTGGTACAGTTCTAAGAGGAGCAGATTCTTGGTTCTAAACCAGAAAACTGGATCCTAGGAATCTAAAAGGGCTGGGAGGGTGGAGGGGCCAAAGAAGTCTGTTTCTGAGGAGTGGGAGTGAGTCACTGCTTTGGGAAGGGAAGTGGATGAGGGACAAAAAGGAAATCAGCTCAGAAGGCGCCGAGGACTGCCTCAGCCTGGGCCTCCACTCACGGGCAAGGGACCCTATGGCACCAATCAGCAGCCCACTGCCAAGCCACGGACGCTGCTCAGCCCCCAGGTCTAGCACAAGACCCCAGGCTACTGTCTAACTCCTACCATCCACCCTCCCCTCTGAAGCCCGGATGACCTAGGCTCTGGGGGGAAGGTCCAGACTCCTGGCTCACCTTCGGGTGCTGGGAGGGAGGCCCAGGGCCCAGGGGACAGCCTCAGAGCTCCTGCCCAGCACACAGATGCTGAGGGATGGGGCACAAAGAGCCTCGCAGTGGAGACTCAAACCAAGCCAGGTGCCAGGTACAGGCCAGAGGGACCTGAGCCATGTCAACTCGGGCAGGGGGTATTCGCCAATTAGCTCCCAGCAAAGAGAAGAAGCCCCAGAAGTTCATTTCTAGGCCCCAAGCAGCTGGCACCTCATAGGCAACCTCTCTAGGATTATGGACAGAGTGTGGAGAGTGTGGGAGAAATGCTGCTAAGAGCAAACACTCACATACCTCTGCCTCTGTGCAGGTAACTTCCATGGCACTCAGCACCTTAACGATTCCTCCCCGCCACCCCCCCTAAAAGATGCCAGGGCGGTGGTCTAGACAGTGCGGGCGGCAGAGAACAGCTCAGGACAGTGGCTCTGGTTTGTGTCTCTGTGCCACCTTAGCCGAGCCAGGTCCGTTCCCTAGGCTCCGCAGAGAGTAAGTCTGCCTAAACTTGGCTTCCACACTGTGCCTCCACCCCCCACCCCACCCCAGGGGATGGACAGCACAGGCTGCCCTGAGAAGCGAGAGGGTGTGCCAGCCTGTGGGTGGTCAGGAGGTCAGATGGGCACAACTGAGCCCCCCGACACTGACTGCAGCCCCAGCCCTCTGGCGGGAGCCCCCTACCCTGGCTCAGGACCCAGTCTGGGGGACAGGGGAGCAACAGCAGTAGATGAGGCCTCAGATGGTCCAGGCAGAGCCTCCCCCAAGACTGGCAATGGAGGTCCCAGCCACCAGGGGCCCCAGGGGGCACCCAGCACTGACAACTGAGCCCAGAGACTCCACCCGGGACTGAACTCCACCCCAACCCCATCCCTCCCCACTGCCCACCAGCCAGGCAGGTCCCAGATACAGTATCCTAGGCCCAAAGACCCCCAGGAATGTGAACTGGTGTCTTGGGCACAGCCAGCCTGCAGCTAGCGACCCCTACGCTTGGGCTCTGCTTGGCGACCTTGGGTCTCCTGCACACAGGCGGCCCCAGCAGAGCCTGTCAATTCCAGCCAAGCCAGCCCGCCGACCTCCTGGACCTGGTGGGGCAGTTGCGGAGAGCAACCGCGGTTCAGAGGATGCCCAAAGCGGAGGCGGGGGGGCCTCTTCCGCCTCGGCGCAAGGCTGGGGGCTACAAACTTTGCAGAGAGGACCGTCCCGTTCGCTCACTCCCAGGAAGCAAAGACAATTGGCTTTCCGCGGAAAATCCCATCCAGGGCAAGGACTCTCTGAGCTGTGGCCGCCCCCTCTTGGACCCCGACCCGGACCCGCGCGGTGCCCACGTGCCCGGCCCGACCACCTCCCCTATCGCGGCGCCGGGCGGGGTACCGGGCGGCCGGGACCCGGAGGTGCTCCCAGCCCTCGCTGGCGGGCCCCACGGGGACCGGCCGCCGCGTACTCACCCTCGCGGGTGGCGCGGGGCGGGGCAGGACGGCTCCGCGCGCAGCTCAGATCCGCTAGGCGCACGGGCTGGAGGCGCGGCGGCTCCGCTCGGCCCGGTCCCTGTCCCAGGCGCGGGGCCGGCCTGGGAGCGGGCAAGTCCGCCTGCTGGGAGGCGGGGGCCCGGGCCCCGGCGTGGGGCGGGGGGAAGGAGGCCGGACACGCTTGCGCACACTGCCGAGGAGCCGAGCGGGGAGCAGGCAGACAGGAGGAGAAAGGGCGGGGTGGAGGAGGAGAAAGAGCTGTGGTGATTCCGCTTACGGGCGGAGCCGGTGACCGCCAACTCGGGATGGTGCGCCGCCGGCCGGCCCCCGGGGCAAGGGGAGCGGAGGAACAGACCGATCGGGCGAGCGCGAAGGGGTGTGGGGTGGGGGTGGTGTTGTGGGGGCGGGTAGGAAGAGACCGGTGGGGTGAGGGCGCAGAGTTCAGGCGGGTGCAGCCTGTGAGTAGCACCAGGATGGATGTGCCCAGCGCAGCCCATGCACACCCTCCTGGAAACAATGAGCCCTACAAAGCGTTCTCCGCTCTCCCCCGCGTGGAACCGTGTCTTTCTCCCTCTCGGTAAAGTGAGGCACACCTCTCCCACGCACAGTGGCCAGGTGCCCGGGTCGGAGATCTGCGCCTTCCCTTTGCAAGAGTCTGGCCCTGCCACCCCCAAACTTCTCCCTGTGCACCTCCTTTGCACACCCCTTCTTGTCTTTGAGAAAGCTTCTCAGTTTCTGTTCCTTACTGAAGGCACCAGGCATCCTGCCCCCAGGGGGAAAACCCACCAGGCCCTTAGCCTAGTGCCTGGGGCCCACCCACCCCAATCAAGCCAGGAAACTACTTAGGCTGTAGAACCAATCGTCCAGAAGTCGCCCACAGGACAATCCACAGACCCCAAGACACTCTCTCAGAGCCCTTAGTGTGAAGAGCTGGGGGAGGGGGACAGAGTGGGGAGGGGGTAGCAGAGCTCCAAAGAACATGTAAGACCCCACCCCCCAAGAAAGCTTAACCAGATAGTGGCAGAGAGAAGGCTCAAGTGGACGCCCACTCAAGGATAAGTTAGGATAGAAGCTAGTACAGACGAACCTATTTGCAAAGCAGAAATAGAGACACAGAGGTAGAGAATAAATGTATGGACCCCAAGGGGGAAAAGGGTGTGGGGCCAACTGGGAGACTGGGGTTGACATGTACACATTATCAATGATAGTGGTGGTTTAGTTGCTAAGTAGTGTCTGATCCTCGAGACCTCGTGGACTGTAGCCTGCCAGGCTCCTCTGTCCATGAGATTCCTGACTCAGGGTTGGAATTCGTATCTTCTGCATTGCAGGTGGATTCTTTACCCCTGAACCCCCACGGGAGCCCATAATGACACATACTTACCCATATAGTATCATACAGAGTAGCCTGCAATGCAGGGGGTTCTTTTATCAATAGTGGAGGGAAGCCCTACACTATTGGTACTATGTATATAAAATATATAACTAACAAGAACCCACCTTATAGTTCAGGGAACTCTACTCAGTGTCCTGGGGGTACAGGTATACATAGAGCTGATTCTCTTTGCTATACAGCAGAAACCAACACGTTGTAAAGCAACTATATACTCCAATGATTTTTTTTAAAACCAACAGATTTCATTTAATACTGATGTTAATACAAAATGTAATCAGATGCAAATGCCATGTTACCGTGTTCTTAAAGTCATTAAAAAGGGGAAAAAATGTTGTAGGGTTTTATTTTCACCTTTCTTTTCCTAGCTGTCTTCTGTGTTCACGCTCAGTCACTTCAGCCACGTCTGACTCTTTGTGACCCCATGGACTGTAGCACACCAGGCTCCTCTGTCCATAGAGGAGTGGGTTGCCATGCCCTTCTCCAGGGGATTTTCCCGGACCCTGGGATCAAACCCACATCTTTTATGGCTCCTGTGTTGGCAGGCAGGTTCTTTACCACTAGTACCACCTGGGAAGCCTAGCTGGCTTTTAGGTAGAGATTTTTGGTTTGTTTATTTCTTATGTGTTAAAGAATTTGATTAGTCTTATGTACTTATAAATTCATTTTATCTTTTTCTTGCAGTTAAACTGCATAAGACCTAAAATAATCTGTTTCTATTTTTTTGTTATCTTTTTTATTAAAGTTATTTCTTTTTAATTGAAGCGTAATTGCTTTACAGTATTGTGTTGGTTTTTGCCAATCAACATTTGAATCAGCCATAGGTATACCTAAAAAGAAAAATAGAGTAAGTTAGCACAGGATGTGACTAAGTATACTGCTGCTGCTGCTGCTAAGTCACTTCAGTCATGTCCGACTTTGTGTGACCCCATAGACGGCAGCCTACCAGGCTCCCCTGTCCCTAGGATTCTCCAGGCAAGAACACTGGAGTGGGTTGCCATTTCCTTCTCCAATGTATAAGGCATGGGTAATTGACGAGGGGGGTTCACAGAAATGCCAGCGCTAAGTTGGCTTCAGCCGAATCTGGAGGGTTCATGGTCTGACAAGAGGTACTTGAGGAAACACTCTGGCCTGCGTGAGCACAGCAAAGGAGGCAAGGTGAAGACAGGGGCCTTGAGCGCGTCTACAGATGGCTGTTCATTCTAAATCACACCGTGCATGGTGGAGGTCTTTCCTGTATCTCACCAGTGTCCAAGCATAATTAATGCTTGGTTTTGTCAATCAAGCATTCACACAACAAATACTTGACTGGTATCAGCTCCAGCTCTGGCAGAGTAACTCAAGTCCCTGCCGGGGGGCAAGGCTGAAGGGAGAGAGACCGGCCTCCCTGGTGCACAGGGTGGTCAGAGAGGAGACACTGACCCAAAGAGAGTAAAGCAATTGTCCGAAGCGACTAGAATCGCAGAGCTGAACTGTGACTCAACCTAGCTTTGCAACTTTGCAAACTCTTTAATGAACTCGATCTAAACACAGCTGGCAGTTCTTGTTCTGAACCACGTACACTTCACCCTGTGGGAAAAATCAAACTCAAGGGCCAGCTTTGCTCTTGGAGACCTGATTTCCAACTCTGCCTTGGTCACTAAATAGGTTTAATTTTCTTGTTAGAAAAAAAAAAAAAAAAAATGGAAGTAACTGTAAATTATTCAAAGGGCTATTGTTGATGTGAAATTAGGCAACGGATATAAATTAGCTCCAGCAGCATAAGGTGCTGTTAAAAGTGTGTGCTCTTATCATACACGTGGCACCCCCTCCTCTAACCAATAAACTGTATTCAGCTCTCCTCCCTTCTCCTTTCCCCAGCTTATCCTAGGCCTGGTTACTGAGTGCCCAGAAGCTAACTGTCATCTAGACTCCTCCCCTCAGGCCACAGTGTGCTCACTCACGGTCTTTTCCCTCTAGTTCTTCAATACAGCCAGATGCTTAGCTGGCTGCCTAGAATCATATCATCTGCGGGCCAGGAGGAAAGTGATTCTGGTACTTTTCACCTGAAGCCCCTCCCAGCCCACTTGCTCATCAGCAAGGCACTGGGAGTTGCTTAGCAAGAGGCAGTATGGTGGGGTGACCCAGCTTCGGCTCCTAAAACTGTTCCTTTTGGGGCCAGCTGTGCCAAAGATGAGTCAAGACACCCTGAGGATGAGTGGTCTGGCTCCTGCCCTCCTTCCTAGCCATATTGCCTCCTTGCCCACCTCCAGAGCACCCCCTTTACCTCTCTGGTTCTGTCTCTGCTGTGGAGGAAGTTGGCGGACACAGCTCTGCTGGGGCACTCAGGGGGCCTCTCTCTCTCTAGGGAGCAGAGGGAGGAGACAGAGGAGCAAGGGTTGTGGGAGGGGCAGGTGCATCTGGAGCTGGGAGGCCAGGGTGTGAGCCCTTAACACATGCGCCTCCCCAGGCCTCTGGCTCCTGTCCCTTGCATTTGCCACGTTAGCATCCTGCCCACCGGGAGGAGGGAACGGCGAGATGCTGTTTGAGGAAGAAATAAACCCAATCCAGCATCTCAGACGCTTTTAAAAATAGCAACTTGGGGATGGCGTTTCAGCTCCTATTTTTATCAGATTTATACGGCTGGACGCTCGAGCTGTGCAGTTCCCAGGGATCTCAATAGCAGCGGACATCACTATTGTAGTCTTAGAAACCTGCCGTAAGGCCAAGGCTAAAATGCATTCCAGGAACCTGTCGGCTGGAAAAGATCCTGAGAAGTCATTGCACACAGCCCTCGTCTCTTTTAGGGCCACAATCAATGAACCACAGAGAGTTTATGGCTCGCTTTTTGCCTTCAAGTCGTGGTTGCCATGACTTCAGTGCCCAGTCTAGGATTTCATAGCCTTCTAATCCAGAAGTCCTTTTTAATATCTAACCCAAATATATGGGCTGGGTCCTTTAGGTCCTTCTGGCAGTGGGAAAATGGCAGCTAACATTTATGAGTTCTTACCATGTCCACACAATCCTCTTATTGAATCCTCACGAAGCCCCTCGGGGTAAGCACTGCTTTCACTAACTCCTGGCTGATGAGCAGTCACCTAACTGGCCCAAGATTACATGTGGATACGGAGCAGACTCTGTGGAGGGGTTACCAGACTATGCTGGCACTGAAAAGAATGTACAACAGGATAATACATTTCTCCATAGTTCTGCCTTTCAGTTCTTCCTGGTCCTGAAGGAAAAACTGGTCAGGGTCCTATTGGACGTGCTGGAAGCCACGTGTGAGGTTCTGGCCATGCTGAGCCATGCTTTCCCTGAGTGTTGTGTCTTAGCTCATGGTGGTTGTTTGGCTCTCATTTTAGCCTGGAAGTCTGGCTTCTCTTGGCATAAGCTCCCACGGCCCCCTGTGCTTTTCTCAAAGTATTCAGGTTCGTGGTATTACTTTGTAATTATGTCTATCATTGTTGTTGTTACAAATAGATTCAAAGGATTAGATCTGATAGAGGGCCTGAAGAATTATAGATGGAGGTTCATGACATTGTACAGGAAACAGGGAGCAAGATCACCCCCAAGAAAAAGAAATACAAAAAGGCAAAATGGTCATCTGAGGAGGCCTTACAAATAGCTAAGAAAAGAAGAGAAGCAAAAGGCAAAGGAAAGATATACCCATTTGAATGCAGAGTTCCAAAGAACAGCAAGGAGCAATAAGAAAGCCTTCCTCAGCAATCAAGGCAAAGAAAGAGAGGAAAACAATAGAATGGGAAAGACTAGAGATCTCTTCAAGAAAATTAGAGATACCAAGGGAACATTTCATGCAAAGATGGGCACAATAAAGGACAGAAATGGAATGGACCTAACAGAAGCAGAAGATATTAAGAAGTGGCAAGAATACACAGAAGAACAATACAAAAAAGATCTTCATGACCCAGATAACCACGGGTATGGTTACCCCCACACACACATACACACCATCGATAAGCATGATGGTATGATCACTCACCTAGAGCCAGACATCCTGGAATGCGAAGTCAAGTGGGCCTTAGGAAGCATCACTACAAACAAAGCTAGTGGAGGTGATGGAATTCCAGTTGAGCTATTTCAAATCCTAAAAGATGATGTTGTGAAAGTGCTGCACTCAATATGCCAGAAAATTTGGAAAACTCAGCAGTGGCCACAGGACTGGAAAAGGTCAGTTTTCATTCCAATCCCAAAGAAAGGCAACACCAAAGAATGCTCAATCTACCACACAACTGCACTCATCTCACACGCTAGTAAAGTAATGCTCAAAATTCTCCAAGCCAGGCTTCTGCAATATATGAACTGTGAACTTTCAGATGTTCAAGCTGGATTTAGAAAAGGCAGAAGAACCAGAGATCCAATTGCCAACATCTATTGGATCATGGAAAAAGCAAGAGAGTTCCAGAAAAACACCTGCTGCTGCTGCTGCTAAGTCGCTTCAGTCGTGTCCGACTCTGTGCGACCCCATAGGCGGAAGCTCACCAGGCTCCCCCGTCCCTGGGATTCTCCAGGCAAGAACACTGGAGTGGGTTGCCATTTCCTTCTCCAATGCATGAAAGTGAAAAGTGACAGTGAAGTTGCTCAGTTGTGTCTGACTCTTAGCGACCCCATGGAGTGCAGCCTACCAGGATCCTCCGTCCATGGGATTTTCCAGGCGAAAGTACTGGGGTGGGGTGCCATTGCCTTCCCCGGAAAAACACCTACTTCTGCTTTATTGACTACACCAAAGCCTTTGACTGTGTGGATCTCAACAAACTGTGGAAAATTCTTAAAGAGATAACAGACCACCTGACCTGCCTCCTGAGAAATCTGTATGCAGGTCAAGAAGCAAGTTAGAACAAGAAGAACAGTTAGACATGGAACAACAGACTGGTTTCAAATCAGGAAAGGTGTACGTCAAGGCTGTATATTGTCATCCTGTTTATTTAACTTATATGCAGAATACATCATGCGAAATGCCAGGCTGGATGAAGAATCAAGATTTCCAGGAGAAATATCAATAACCTCAGATACACAGATGGCACCACCCTTATTGCAGAAAGCAAAGAACTAGAGCCTCTTGATGAAAGTGAAAGAGGAGAGTGAAAAAGTTGGCTTATAACTCAACATTCAGAAAACTAAGATCATGGCATCCGGTCCCAGGACTTCATGGCAAATAGATTGGGAAACAATGGAAACAGTGAGAGACTTTATTTTTAGGGGTTCCAAAATCACTGCAAATGGATGGTGACTGCAGCCATGAAATTAAAAGATGCTTACTCCTTGGAAGAAAAGCTATGACCAACCTAGACAGCACATTAAAAAGCAGAGACATTACTTTGCCAACAAAGGTCCATCTAGTCAAAGCCATGGTTTTTCCTGTGGTCATGTATGGATGTGAGAGTTGGACTATCAGGAAAGCTGAGGGCCCAAGAATTGATGCTTTTGAACTGTGGTGTTGGAGAAGACTCTTGAGAATCCCTTGGACTGCAAGGAAATCCAACCAGTCAATCCTAAAGGAAATCAGTCCTGAATATTCATTGGAAGGACTGATGCTGAAACTCCAAAACTTTGGCCACCTGATTCGAAGAACTGACTCATTGGAAAAGACCCTGATTCTAGAAAAGGTTGAAGGCGGGAGGAGAAGGGGATGACAGAGGATGAGATGGTTGGATGGCATCACTGACTCAATGGACATGAGTTTGAGTAAGCTCCAGGAATTGGTGATGGACAGGGAAGCCTGGTGTGCTGCAGTCCATGAGGGGTCACAAAGAGTCAGACACGACTGAGCAACTGAACTTGAGTTGTTTGTGGAATTACTTTGTAATTATGTCTATCGTTGTTAGTTGCTAAATCGTGTCCAACTCTTGAGATCCCATGGACTGTTGTTGCTGGCCAGTCTCCTCTGTCCATGGGATTTTTCAGGTAAGAATCGTGAAGCAGGTTGCCTTCTTCAGGATATCTTCCTGACTGAGGGATCAAACCCAAGTCTTCTGATTTGGCAGGCAGATTCTTAACCACTGTGCCACCAGGGAAGCCCAATTATGTCTATATGTCTCACTAAGTTGTAAGCTCCATGAGAGTTCTAGTTCCATATTCTTGTCTTTAAAGGAAAAAAAAACAGGGTAGATGTTCAAAATCTTGTTCTTTGAATTTAAACACTTTAAACAAATTTAGTCCATGTTTCTTTTTTAACAGTGGCTAAAATTTGGTAACTTCAAGTTTACATAGACTTCAGAATCCAATGTAATTTCAGTGAGAATATGGAGCAAACATAGGGTTGCCAACATTTATTTTGCTATGTGAGGATTTTCTGAAAACAGCTACTGTTAATTATCACCATCTTCTTACAGAAGAAAGGTCCTTTTAGGGTTCTATATACATGTTTGGAATAAAGATTTAGTCCTTTCTGAGAATGAAGAGTTAAAAGACCCACATCAACCTATTCAGAAATAAAACAGATCCATTGAACTCATTTGGAAATACAAATATCACAAGAGAAACATTTTCAAATATTACTTTGTTTGCAACTGTTTCTTGATTTGTTTCTCCATTCCCGGGATCTGTGTTCAACAGAACTAGGCGACGTGGAGCTAGCTGTCCAACTCCTCCTGAAATGTTATTTTTCTCAGTTTCATGAAGGAATGTTGACAAATATAGAACACTCAGCAATTTTGCCCTATGAGGAAACTTTTGGGCAAACTTGAGAGGAGCCGAAGAAAAGCAGTCACGTCTCTAATCTCTCTCCTCCCTCCCAACCCAGCCAGGAAGAAAGTCAGCCAAGGACTGGGGCCTGAAGCCGGTGGGGAGCCCTCCCAAGTTTATGAGAAGGTGACACCCACCTCCACTGCACTCACCGAGGACACGCAGCTAAACGCACAGGGACAGACATCCATGCCGTCAGAGAGGGCTGACGGCAGCTCATCAGTCAAGTGGTGCTGAGGCTTAAGGACTTTCTGCTCAGGATGCTGTCTCAGCGGAGGTGGGAGCTGGGTGGGTTCTGCTAAGTGAAGGCAGGAGGAAAGCTAAGGCAGAGGAGACGGTTCTCATTCTGCATCCCTCAGGCTGAGGACTGTCTGTCTGCCCCCTAGCCTGGAAGGCTGGGAGCGTCTTTATAGTCGTCTCTGGGTTCCCAGCCCTTAGGACATTGGCTCAAAAGGCATGCAGTGAGTCAAAGCTTTGGATTCCATTGCAATCATGCCACTTTGGCCTGCTGCGTGTATGATCACCAGCAGATCCCTCTGTGGTGGATCCACATCCCTGCACCCCTTGACAAAGAAACAGGCTCAGGAGGCCTTGGGTCTGGTGCAGTATATGTTTAATAAGCAACATGAGGAACAAGCGAATGGAGCTTGGCTGTGAATCGTACCCTGGTTCTCGGTTCAGGGTACGCAGAGTAGGGCCACCCCGCCTCCTCTCCCTCCGTTTTCATCTTCCTTTCACTCTGTAGGACCCACAGCCTACCTCCCCTGGCAGTGTGTCCTGAGGAAGCAAGATGTGGTAACTCATAGCCCCACGCTGACGGAAGAGCAAATGCCGGCCCCTCTCGGGTAGCGTGATGCGTCTGGGAAGAGGGCCTCGAGTGTTTAACTACACGTCGTCAATGTCTGCACCCGTGTCCCTGCTCTGCTGGAGCAGTGGGAGACGGCACTTTGCCGGATACACCCTTGATGTCTTCCTACAGGCTATCAGCCTTGGGTGCTTTGAAGTCCCTTCCTGGCCTGGCAATTCTGTGGTCAGGGATCCAGGACAGCGGTCACACCTTGATCCGTGGCTCAGGGCCTTCAGACTTCACTGAACCATATGTCACTGCGCCCTGCTGAGACACTGGATTTATCTTCCGCCTGCTCTATGGCAGTGTGTTATCTCCCTGTCCAAATAATGAACTCAAGGCCACAGACTCACTGACCAAGGAACAGAGGCAAAGGCAGGCGTCTTGGGCTTGCATCATCTGATTCTGATTAAGGCCTTCCCCCTTCCAGGAGGCCAGCCTCCAGCCCTGTCAATAAGAGTTTATCAACAGGACCGGCTCACACATGGGAAGTGTGAGTTAAGTGCTGGAGGGAAAGAGGAAGTGCTGTCAGAAAGACTACAGACTACTTCCAGAAAAGTTTCATACGTGGTTTTTTCTGGGGGATTCCCAGACATGTAGACCATCGGGAAGAAACACTAAGTGGGAAGAAGGAGGAGAAAGGTGGTAGCAGAACAGCAGGGGTGAAAGCAGGGAGGCCCAGGACGTGAAGTTGGCCAGGAGGGGACCTGCAGGAAGCCCTGAGCCCTCCAGGTTGGCCGTGCCCACCCGCCTTCACCCCGCTAGGGTCGCCCGCTCCACCTCCCCAGCCCACACTGTGGGTCCATACTGAATGAGACGGATAGTTTATTCTCATGCTGGGAAGAAGCCAGTACAAAGTACCTTAAAAAAAAAAAATTCACTTGGTACAAAAAATCCTGCTGCCCCCATCCCCCAAAAGAGTGGTCTCTTCTCAGCTTCTCTGGGCCTCCTGCAGGAGCGCCAGGAGGGGGTCGTCAGCCCGGAGCGCAAAGGTGAGCGTGCGACGCTGGTAGTGCTCGGGGTCCTGCTCCAGGTTGTCGATGACCTCCGCCAGCAGGTGGGCGCGCTCCACGCCGGCGCCCGGGGCCTCGAAGCCCAGGGCGGTGAAGTGCACGTGCAGGTGGTAGTAGGACGGCAGATAGTGCAGGTACACGCGCAGGCGGCCCGCCGCCACCCCGTAGCGCCGCAGGATGGCCTCCTGGCAAGGAGCAGGGCCGGGAGGGTCAGCTGCTGCCCCACTGGCACCAGCACCCCCTCCTGCCCACAGCCCCCACCAGCCTCTCCGTCGCCCCAAGCGTGGCTTCGGGATCCCTGTCTGCCATCTAGGGAGTCAGCAGGTGTGGGTGACAAGCAGCGAGGTGGAGGTTTTCTTCCCAAGGAAGGGGACGGTGGCCTCGATCGGGGCTCCCCGCTCCACCCCTGCTTCCTTGGTTGCCGCTGGGTCTCTAGGAAGTCTCGGTGCTAAGCACAGAGGCCCGGATTCCCAAGACTGGGGGACTTGCCTGCCCTGGAGGAGTTACCAGACTTAAATCATCAAGTGGGTGGCAGGAAGCCTTTTTTTCCCCGCTCAGCACAGAACAGAGTGGAGCTGGGCTGTGACAAAGCTAAGGGCTTGGTGGCAGAGAAAGGCTCGGGGAGGGGACGTGGGCAGGGGAGGGGACGTGGGCAGGGCTGGACAGAGCTGGGAGGCATCACAGGATCCTTGGATTCTCGCTGGACTCCTAGCAGAAGAGGAAAGCATCACCCTTAGCCCCGGCTCCCTTGGCCCACCCCAACCCTGCACGGTGGTAGAGCTTTTTCTCTTCCAACCACCTTCAAGAGCCTCCAAGCCTCTTGGAATTAAGAGAAGATTTAATTTCCAATGTAGGCCAATCTCTGAGGCGGCAGGGGTGAAGAAAGACAGGGCCCCAGTGGGCTCAGAATATACGCTGCAGTTGTACTGTGCTCTTCTGATTGGGTGTGCTCCTAGGAATCTGGGCATCAGAGTGACCACCAGGGCACCCAAAGGGCTTCCTGGAAGGCTGACCCACCTTAGAGGGTGCTGGAGTTGCCAGGGCAGATGTAAGTGCTGGCCTGACACCTCCCAGGTGCCCTACATCCAGAGAAAAGAGAAAGGCAGCCGGGGACACGGTGGGGTGAGCAGGTGGGCGGGAAGGCAGGTGGGCACAGTGGGGAGGGGGCCAGAGGGGAAGGAAAGTGGCCCCAGGCAGAGCCTCGGAGCAGGGCTTGTTGAACCTCGACCAGGGGGAGCCTCTCCCCTGCTGGAAAGCTTGGTAACAGCAGACCTAGCATGGAGATTGCACCATCCAGTGTCTCAGAGCGGAAACAAGGCTGAGGCCAACCCCACAGAATAATGGGTTCAGAAGGACTTCTCCAGATACTCAGGCCCAGAGAGGTGAAACGACCTACCCGGGGCCACCAGTGGGCTAAAGTCAAAGCGTCAGAATCAGGATCACAGCCCCAGAGTCAAGACTCTCCTCTCCCACCATCTGCCCGGGCCCCCAGGGCTCCTTTTAGCAGCCTTTTCATCCGATTCAGCAAATCTCCCAGAGGGAAAGTGTCCCAGAACGCCAGGTGCTAGAGCGTTCAGTCTCTGCCCTCGAGGTACACGAGGGGACACATGCAGATCCATGTCAGGTCGTGGACCATCTACCCAAGAAACACATGTAGCGTGATGCAGCTGTCAGGGGTAACCCTGGGATCGGAGGGCACCCCACATGTGACCTGAAGGACAACATCAGGGAGCAGAATCGAGGACCCGAGCTGAGGAAGCCTGTGTGGGGTGAGGCGAGGGGGCTGAGTGCAGAGCTGGAAGGCCAGGTGGGACCAGGACCAGGGGCTTCCTGAGGCCATCTACGAGCCTTCACAGGCCCCTGCAGGGCACCTAGAGAGAAGCCGTTCCACAGAAGGGTGGGCTGAGGAAAGGAACACACGGGAATCGGAGTGTAACCCCTCTGGGCCCTGGCGTGGACTTGGCCCCGGGAACCTCACCTGCCCCTCCCGGAGAATGTTCCTGAGCAGCGGCAGGTGCTCTGGGGTGAGGTCCCGAAGCGACTTGATGCCCCGGCGATGGCAGATGGCAATCAGGTACAGGTCATCGAGCTGTGCAGAGACCGGCAGGGTGAACTGGGCTCAGCAGGGGGACCAACCACGGAGGCTGCCCATCCTGGAACTGCCCCCCAAGAAGTCAGGGAGCACCCCCACCCCAAGGCCTGCAGGGCCAGCCGCCACCAATCCCAGGGACACCATGGCCGGACCCAGCCCCAGGCAAGGTGGGCGTCCACCTGCCTCAGGTGGCAAGGGTAGTGTGAGGGAGGAAACCTGTCTTTACTCTTCCTGCTCAAAAATATCACACGAGAGTATTTACATACTCCCAGCTGATGGGGAAGTAGGGGGGCAGAAGTGGGGGGGGGTTCAAGAAAATGCCATGAACCACTTTTATGGTCTAATCACCTGTACTAAGTGCCGTAGGACACAAGAGGAGAAGAGTGCAGGAGAAAGAAGGAAAGACCAGTGAGGGTGATCAGAAAGGGACAGGGGACCTCTGTCGGGAAGAAGAGGGAGGGCTTGGGAAAAGAGCACTGAACAGAGGAAGGGTGAAAAAAAAAAAAAGGCTCAGCGGCATTGGTGAGGGAAGGGGGACTCTGTGTGCCCGGAGTCCAGGCAAGTGACAGGTGGAGAGGCAAGTGAGGGGGAAGGGAGCCTGGGGCCCGCAGGGCAGTGAGCTCCACCTTGCTTCACCCTTATCTCCCTTCCCGTATCTCACAGGGCTCATACACAGCCCTTCCTGCCATCCTTCCGGAAAACAGGGGCTGCCTGAAGACCTGGGGGTCACAATCGTACAAAGACCCAAGGCCAACAAGACCTTGAGCCAAAACCTTGAGCCAGAGAGCAAAATGACTCTTCCTCTTGCCCAGAAAACCCTTCCTGTCCCAGTCTCCACTTGCCCAAACCCTGGCCTTGGCCAGTTTCACATCCTCATGCAAAGCAAGCCCCAGACACCAGGGCTCCAAGGGCCAAGGCCTGGTGCGGATCCAGCGGCCCTCAGCTCCGCAGGCCAAGCTGCTAGATTCCTCAATGAGATAATTTGGGGACCATGAGTCACCTGGCCAAGTCCCCAAGGGCCCCAAGTTAAAAAACTGGGAATGAGACTTTCCAGATGGTGCCTGATGTCCAGCTGTGCTTCTTCATGCCAACAGTCTCTACATGCCACACGCACTCGTCTCCGCCACAGCCCTAAGAGCCGGGCTTTCTGCCCCAGACCGGCCACACATGAGCGCAGTGGGAACCTGCCAGCAGACGGCTAAGCAGTGCCCACCTGGGCCTCAGCTCTGCCTGCAAGTCCCTTCTGGACTCTTCCTTCTCATGGCCTGTGTCCAGGACTCTTGTATAAGCTGAGACCCAAGGAGCAGCAGGAAACAAAGCTGTTTGAACTAGGAATGTGTGCGTGTCTGTGGGTGTCTTCAGCCGTTCCACGTTGTCACTGTCACAGGCCCTCCAAACAAAAGTAACATTTGTTTAGATGGTATCTGTTGACTAATCCCAAAGATGACATTAAGTCACACCTCTCTGCTCCACTGGCATGGAATGAAGCATGAAGCCTGTGCTGAGTGCCAGCTCACGGGCTGAGTGAGGGAAGGAAGACAAACCTGTCCTTTAATAGCAGACATGACCCCGGATTTTCCCCAAAGGGCCCCGGCTGCCCAGAGAAATGATCTGGGAAAAAAACAGGGAAGGGGCTGGCAAGGGTCTCAGACTGGCATCCCAGAAGGCAGCACAGCAACCCCTCTGGGGAGACAGAGGCCATCAACCTTGTCTACTCTAAGGCAGGGCAGCAAAGTCAAAGCAACAGCCTCCTAGCAAGGGGCAAAACAGAGAACGGCTGGAGCTCCGGCCACCCATGGCTCCACCTCAGGAGAGACACAGAGATCGAGGCTCCTGCCTGAGTGCCTTAGACAGAAGGATCTACATTCCGTGAGCTGAATGTGTCTGTGTGTCTCCATGAACACCCACATACATGCTGACATGTATAGTGTGTAAAGACTATGGAGGAGAGACAAACCATCTCTTCTGGGGCAGGGACGTGGAGGAATGCCAGGTGAGGGAATGCACCTTCATTGCCCACTCTGTGTGCTATTTGTATTGTTACCATGTACATGCTGGTGTTGGCTTCCCTGGCAGCTCAGATGGTCAAGAATCTGCCTGCAATGCAGGAGATGTCAGTTCAATCCCTGAGTTGGGAAGATCCCTTGGAGAAGGGAATGGCAACCCACTCTAGTATTCCTGCCTGGGGAATTCCATGGACAGAGGAACCTGGTGGGCTATGGGGTCTCAAAGAGTTGGACATGACTGAGCTTCTAACACACATGTAGATGTATTAACTGGACCAATCCCTACATCCCCAAATAAGCCAGTAAGAAGGAATATACAGTTTCTCTCTACAGAGAACTGAGGAAGGGACTCTCTAATCTCCAGCAGACATTAGGGACTTGATCAATATTTGCGGGGCTTCTCTGATGGCTCAGTGATAAAGAAGCCACCTGCAATCAGGAGACGTGAGTTCGATCCCTGGGTCAGAAGATCCCCTGGAGAAGGGAACAGCAACCCACTCAAGTATTCCTGCCTGGAGAATCCCATAGACAGAGGAGCCTGGTGAGCTTCCAGAGGAGTCAGGCACGACTTAGTGATTAAACAATAACAGCAAAATATTTGTGAGATGGACGGAGAGATGAATGGATGGATGGACGTTTCTTAACCATGGGCCACCAGTGAGCGGAAAAAGACACGCTTCTTGGCAGAGCAGCGGCACGAGGGGCCACCAGGGTGGCTAGAAGTCCCCTCAGAACACATGCCAGACCGCCCTCTCCTCTGTCCTCCTCTGGTGGATGAGGATGAGAACAGAAGTCCAGGCCTGGCCCGCCTCCCTGCTGGACACACTAATTCTAGGGAGCCGTGGGCCTCAGTGTTGTGTCACAAGTCAGGGATATAAGGCCTTTAACTGTGGCACCACAAGGAGACAAGTGGTAATGAAGCAAAGGTCAGGGACAGTCACACCTGTCCAGTCAGCAAGTTAAAAGTCTGATACGCAAGCTGGCCCCTTCACAGCCCCAGGGCAAATCACCCCACCATGTGGCTGGGACCTTGCTGCAGTGCCTGAAGCCTGTTCTTTCTTAAGGGGACAGACAGTGGGCAGTGCCCTGGGCAGGCCTGGCAGGACGCCTGCCGGCGCCAGGTAAGGAGGAGCACAGGCTTCCGCTCTCGGTGCCATAGGCGCCAGAGCATTACGGCTCCTTGCGTGGGGAGGCTGCAGCTATCCCCACATGCAAATCACCTCCTGCAAATCACAAGGTCTTCAGGGACCTCATGAGTCCAAATTCCTCCTACCAGCTTCCCCCCACCCACCCACCCCCCACCTCCCTGCACCATGTGTGTGATCCAGAATGGCCAGCACCAGGCTGCCCAAGGGGGTGGATGGGATTGACAGAGCCCCCCGGCGTCCCCACCCCATGGGGGCTCTGGCTTTGTTCCATCTCCGGTCCTCTGCCCTCCCTTCCGGCCTGAGTGGGGATCGGCAGTGGGGAGGGTGGCCTCTGCACATCATCACTCAGAGGGGGAGGGCAGGCTCCTCTGACCTTCCCGGCTCAGCACTGAGACCTCTGGAAACTCCCTTCAGATTCCCTACCTGCCTCCTCCTTCCCCAACCAGCCACATCCAGGAAGTCCCACGAGCCGCCCCAGGAGACAGCTGGCACTGGCTTGCCCATGCCTCTGAGCCCGAATCCTGTCCCCCTCACCCCGGCCACAGGCTCAGCTCCCCCCGTCTCTTGGCAACTTGAGTGGTGTGGCTGGTCAGGAAACCCACCCCACCCCAGCCAAGAGAATGCAGGTGAGCTTGGCAGAGGGCACAGAGGCCTGACCAGCGGCTGAGTGAGACAGGAGGCGTCCCGCCTGGCAGGACGGGCCCAACTCCAGATCAGTGTCCCCGGGAGACCTAACAATGATGTGAGGAACACAGAGCCCAGAGGGGCCCACCCGAGAGCCTAGGTTAGTCACGGATTTTAACTGGGAGGAGGAGGGGGAATGTCTACCTGCCCCTCACCGCCAGCCCCCATGGCTTCCTGGGCTTTATCCGGGCCCAACTCCAGTCTGTGTGGGCACAGCGCTGCCTGGACCCGGTGCCCTGCTGGTTCCTGTTACTCTCAGGGCATGACAGTCCACCCAAAAAGGCGACACCCAGCGAGCCTGGGGATGGGCCTCTCGGTGTGAGATGAGGGAGGAGAGGAGGTGCATAGAGAATGCAGAGGACTGGAGGGGCAGTGTGAGTGAAGACGGCTCCGGGGGAACCAGGGGAGGGGGCGCTCGGGGGCCAGGCAGCAGAGCTGAGAGGCTTTGGTGGGTGCGGTGCCTGGGCCACTGGAGGCTCCTCTGTGGCTTGGGCGGTGCAGGGGACTCCTCCGGCTGGTCCCCGTGGTTTCTGCCAGCCAGTGCTGCCTGGATGTGCTGGTGTCCAGGGCGTGGGGAGGGGTAAATTGTCCATTTCAGGACTCCGGGCGCCCCTGGAAGGGAAGGTGGCAGCCTCGCGCTTGGCTGATGAAGGAACAGCCTGTGATGTCATGACGCAAACACTGCCCATTCTCACCCCTAGCGTGGGAGGTAAGCCAGAAGGGGCTTTAACTAGCCCACTGAAGGGTAAACATTTGTGTGGGTGCTCCCACTGCAGACAGCTCAGCCTCCCCTGTCAGTTAATTATAATCTGCTTAGAGAGAGAGAGACCAGCAGGAGGAGGAAGGGCAGGATTAAGGAGCGGCAGCTGGAGCGGGGCACTCAGAGACCAGAGAGGCCCAGCACGAAATCCTTTACCTGCTGTTGGTTCCACTTGAGGTCGGGGATCAGGACAAAGCCATCAGATGGATCCGGGTTCTCAAAAACAATCCGGTCGGCTTCAGCCTTCTTGTCGAGAATGTTGTACACCCACTGGAAGGAGGGCAGAGAGAGGGGGTTCACAGGCCAGTCCTTTCCCGGAGAGACACCCCACGTTGGGAGAGGCAGGCTCAGGGAAGGACACCCAATGGTAAAGGGGCATGAAGCTCAGGGGATCCACTCAGGCCATCCTATCCCAGATATCAGCTCTTGGGTCCAGAAGAGACTTCCTCTCTCCCACCATGGCCATCCCCACAGGGGTCACTACAGCTGCCCCCACAAGGGTCCAGATGGAGCTCACTATTTAGGCCCGTCCTGGCCACCCCTGTGCACATGCTCTGCTCTGGCCTCACAGGCCGGGTCTGCAATCCCCTTCCACTGCCCACGGGACTCTGGTGAAGTGTCCCTGCACCCCGACAGGACCACGGGGCAGAGAGTCTGCTGGGAGTTCCTTCTGCAGAGGGAGCTTGCCATGCGCCAGGGCTAGGAAGGGCTTATGTTCTGGAAGTAACCGTGCTAGGTTTCCCAGCCCCACTGGGATTCTTGTGAGCGTGGGGTTAGCGCCTCTACCCCACCCGACATGGACCCTTCAGGACAAAGCAGAAGAAACGCCACATGAGAGGCAACGACACAGACCCTTCCTCCCTTCCTGCCAACCCTGGGCTGCCAGCTCTCCCACGCCCTTTGATCAGCTGCTGTCCACTGTCTTCAAGGACCCTTCCTTGAGCACTGCATGGACCCCAAGAGCATCACTTTACCATGAAGGTCCTGGTGGCCTCTCTGAGGAAGCCAGCCTGAAGCCTGGAGGTCAAGATATGAAGGCCCTGTTCTCATGGGGCTCCAACCCCTGGAGCCCACTCCACTCCACTGCCCCTGAGCACTGAGAACCCTTTGCCAATGTGACTTCCTTCCTGGCCAGTGAACTCTGCCCGAAATCTGACAGTGAACCCTGCTGCACAGCCAGGGAGGGGGCAGGAGTTGGGCTCACCCAGTTGCCCCTTCTGCCCACGGTCAGGAAGGCACTCAAGCTGACGAGGGCTGGAGGGGGAGGACAGGGCACCTACACGGCCAGCCAACACGAGGCTCCTTAGACCACCACCAGGAGTGCTGGCGCAGCAGGGTCAGCGAGAGCCAGGGCTGTCCTCCCAACCCTGTGGGGGCTCCCTTCCCACTGCCCCCCAAGTCCACATCCTGCACTCTCGGCTAGCACAGCCAAGGCCAAGTGCAACAATCTGATATGGAGAGGGACGAGGCAGAGGAAACCTGCCAGGGACGATCTGGGCCTCCCAGGCCCTCCAGTAAGACCCAGAGGCCAGTCACAATAAGAACCCACTAGAAAAGAGGGGCTTTCCCAAGGAAAGCCTGGCCATGCCACTTCCTGGTGAGGCCTGGAGGCCATCCTGCAGTGGCTTCTTTGTGCAACCCTGGGGCAAGAGCAATGCAGAGCCCAGCAAGTTGAGAATTTCCCAGGGGAAGCACTTCCTCTCTAACTGGACATCTCTCTAGGAATGTGCCACTTGAGAAAAAAAAGTCAGTCAGATCCTGACCAGAAATCTCCCAAAAATAAATGGGAGGGAGGGGATGGTGGTTCTGCGTGGACAGCCCTGGGACTGCCCAGCCCACAGCAGGCCAGGCCACCCCAGGGCCCTGCCTTCCCCCACAGCTCCTGTCTCCACCTAGAAAACAACACATCATCTGGGGGAGAATGAATGGGCTCTGGAGCCCAACAACATGGGGCACATCTCTCACCTCCAACACTAACTAGCTGCATGCTGCAAAGTGATTTCATCTAAGCTTTGGTTTCCTCCTTCGTCAAGAGGCGCTAATTATACCCACAGGTTAGGGCTGTGGTGAGGACTACGCGAGAAAATGCTCACACAGGCGTCCAAAACAGAGCCCTGCCCAGGGAGGCAACGGAAAGCAGAAAAGTTGCTGGGAAAGGTCAGGCTGGGTGTGGCTGCAAGACCAGCTGTGGGAAGGGGGAAAAGGAGAGTGGATGAGAGGAAAGGAAGTGCATTGATTCTGGGGCAAGAGAGAATCACATGTGAGACCCGAGGGGGCGCCCAAGGGCTGGGACGGTGTGGTGTGATGAAGACGTATTGTGATGAGAGCATCTCGGGGACCTTCTGTGCGAGGACGTGCACCCAAGTTCACACAGTTCTGACCCAGAGTCCGGCCCCAGAGCCCACCAAGCATCACGCCGTCCATGTGGGGAGGGCCCCTGGGAGAGCGGGAGGGGCCTGGATTCACAGGACAGCTCAGCCCAGACAAGGGAGGAGAAGCAGGGGACCCAATTCACACGCATCACAGGGTGATGTCACAGGGAGGGGCACCCTGGGAAAGCAAGCCCAGCAGCCTCGGCCCCACGGATGACGGGGCTGTGGGGACACCTGGCAGCTCCTGGACCCATCTGGGCATGATGTTCTCTCTGTGGGTGATGCTGGCATCTCCCCTGGGAGCCTCTCTCCTCCTCCTTCTCTGCCCTCCTGCTCCTTGGCTGGCCCCTCTCCTCTGGCCGCCCCTCCCCTGCTGGGTCTCAGCTCCGCGCCCTCCTGTTCCTCCTCGCAATTGCCCCCCGTGTGGACAACAGTGGCCACCCCTCTGGCGCCTCTTCTGTGTGGGAAACAGCAGCAGCCACATTGTACGTGGCATGGCTCAGCGTCCGCCACGACCCCAGGAGGGAGGTGGTGTCCGTCACATTTTCCAGACAGGGAAACTGGGACTCAAAAGTGAAAGACAAGGACTTCCCTGGTGGTGTGGTAGATAAGAATCTGCCTGCCAAAGCAGCAGACACAGGTTCGATCCCTGGTCTGGGAAGATCCCACATGCTGTGAGGTAACTAAACCCACGAGCTGCATCTACCGATCCCATGCGTCTGCCTAGAGCCCGTGCTCCACAACAAGAGGGAGCCATAGCAATGAGCAGCCCATGCACCATAACAGGAGAGAAGCCTGCTCAGCAACAAAGCACAGTCAAAAATAAATATAAAGTACAAGGTCTCGAGGCACTGAGGTGTCAGGACAAGAGGCCAAACCCTGGGCTCACAAACGAATCTCTAAGGCTCTGGATCCAGACACCCCACTGCATTCTTTTTTTAACTGCGAAATTATAAGCACCTCAGATTTGAGTATCCAAGTAGTGTTGATGGCTAAGCACAGAGACACTGGGGCCAGGCTGCCTGGCTGCGAAGCTAGTCTCCAAAAGCTTGTTGTTGAAGATACGGTGCCTGCAAAATGCTCAGGACCGTTGCTGTTCTAAGTCACCTCATGGCTGAGACATCCCAAGCTAACTCACTGTCCTCTACGGAAACCCACTCTGCCGTCCACGCCCTGTGCTGGTTAACCATCACACCATCTGCCACTCATTGCCCAAGGTACCCCCAAAGTCACCCCCAGGCCTCCCCCTCCCTGCTCCAAGCCAGCACCCATCTAGGCCCTGCCTCTTAATCGAAAAAGAAGCTCCCCTCTGCCTCTTCCTCCTCCTACTCTCACCACTTCCAACTGCTTCCTTAAATCTCATCACATTACCCACATGCTTAAAGCCATTTACAGGACCCTCAGTGCCTATAGCACTCGTCCAGAAATCTGACAAGAGATGATTTTTTTCTAATCCAGATTTCCCAGGTCCATCCTGAGTCAGTGGATACCAAGGAGGGCCCTGTGCTCTGTATTTTATAAAACCTCAAGAGGCCATGCTGACGACTGGCAAGGTTTGGGAACTCCTGGTCTCCTGGGTAAAGTGCACACACCTCTTCCTGGGCCCTGCCTGTCTTCTCTTGCTAACTCCCCAAATGCATCAGAGTCCAGCCCTCTGAGGCCCTGGAGTTTCTCTCTGCTCTGGCTGCAGTGCCCTGTTTATTCTGTCCACCTGGCAAACTTCTCTTTGTCCTTTTAAGATCCAACCAGAGGATCCTCTCCCCAATGAAGCCCCCCCACCATCTGGGCTGATCACTCCCCTTTGGGTCACATCTCTACCTTATGTATTAACCACTGAAGTGCTCATCTCATTACATTGCACGCCTACCTTCCTTACAAGACTGTAGGGACATTATCAGTGCTTATCCTGGTGACCCTCCAGACCTTAGCACAGAGTCTGGGACCTAGGGGATGCTCAATAAATATAATAGCTATTGCCAATTAGCTCTGCAGAGTTCCAAAGAATAGCAAGGAGAGATAAGAAAAACTTCCTCAGTGACAGAGGAAAACAATAGAATGGGAACGACTAGAGATCTCTTCAAGAAAATTAGAGATACCAAGGGAACATTTCATGCAAAGATGGGCACAATAAAAGACAGAAATGGTATGGACCTAATAGAAGCAGAAGATATTAAGAAGAGGTGGCAAGAATACACAGAAGAACTGTACAAAAAAGATCTTCACAACCCAGATAACCACGATGATGTGATCACTCACCTAGAGCCAGACATCCTGGAATGCAAAGTCAAGTGGGCCTTAGGAAGCATCACTATGAACAAAGCTAGTGGAGGTGATGGTATTCCAGTTGAGCTATTTTAAATCCTAAAAGATGATGCTGTGAAAGTGTTACACTCAATATGCCAGCAAATTTGGAAAACTCAGCAGTGGCCACAGGACTGGAAGGGTCAGTTTTCATTACAACATATATTGCATCTGATCCCATCATTTCATGGCAAATAGATGGGGAAACAATGGAAACAGTGAGAGACTTTATTTTCTTGGGCTCCAAAATCACTGCAGATGGTGACTACAGCCATGAAATTAAAAGACACTTACTCCTTGGAAGGAAAGTTATGACCAACCTAGACAGCACATTAAAAAGCAGAGACATTACTTTACCAACAAAGGTCTGTCTAGTCAAAGCTATGGTTTTTCCAGTAGTCAGGTATGGATGTGAGAGTTGGACTATAAAGAAAGCTGAGCATTAAAGAAGTGATGCTTTTGAACTATGGTGTTGGAGAAGACTCTTGAGGGTCCCTTGGACTGCAAGGAGATAAAACAAGTCATCCTAAGGGAAATCACTCCTGAATATTCATTGGAAGGACTGATGCTGAAGCAGAAACTCCAATACTTTGGCCACCTGATGTAAAGAACTGACTCATTTGAAAAGACCCTGATGCTGGGAAAGATTGAAGGCAGGAGGAGAAGGGGACAACAAAGGATGAGATGGTTGGATGGCATCACCAACTTGATGGACATGAGTGTGAGTAAACTCCGGGAGTTGGTGATGGACAGGGAGGCCTGGCATGCTGCAGTCCTTGGGGTCGCAAAGAGCTGGACACGACTGATCGACTGAACTGAACTGATTGCCAATTAAGCCGAGTGCTTGTAAACTCGCTAGAAACAGCCGAAAAAGAATACATGGGAAAGTTCCCTGGTGCTCCAGGGGTTAGGACTCAGTGCTTTCACTGCTGAGGGCCTGGGTTCAATCTTTGGTCAAAAAACTAAGATCCCACAAGCCACACAGCTCAGCCAATTTAAAATAATAAACAACACATTAACACTCATGTCACCCAGAAGTGGGTGGAGTAATAGAGTTATTTCCCAAGAGGATGTGTACAGTGGTCTTTAAGAAGGTGCATATATGACTCACTCCGAAACTGTATTAAGGACTTCCTCTCTTTAATCACATATATGTGTAACTAGTGTGGCAAAACACACACTCCAGGACATCCATTTCACGATCCAAGATGTTTTCTAGGGAAGATGGAGACCAATTTCCTTCCTACTTAGAACACATAACAAATGCCGGATGTCTTTGTTAAAAAACGGAAAAAAAATCAAGCCAGAGTGAGTTAGAGAAGCCTTGTGCAAATCCTGTGTGGGGACCACGGCTAACAGCCTGGCCAGGTCTTCCCTGTGGAACCTCCCTCAGCCCCTGTCTGCCTCCTGTCCTTCCTCCTCCCAAGGACAATCCACCTTGCAGGACCCCACACTCAGGACACCCTCCCTTCCTCTGGGCCTGGGAGAAATGGCTGTGAGCTTCCCATATCAGGACACCCTGCCCCACCATGGCCACACTCTCAGCTGGAATACATACAAAGGCTCAGGGAACAGGAGTGAGTGATAAAGAGACAGGATAGGAAAACAGCTCATCCATCACATTAACTCTGAGCATGCACATGGGGCCAATTTCGGGAAAGGCTCTGGTTGGTGCTGGGCACAGACCCAAGGAGAATCGGATCTGTTAGCGAAATGGCCTTGTGTCTGGCCCAGGGACTGAATACACTCTGAAGATGCTTCCAACCTGTGAACACAGCCCTGGAAGAAGAGGCCGTGCACCGGCCCCTCCCCCCGCTCCTGCCCCCCAGGGTGGATGCAGGGGGCGAAAGGGAAGGAGGAGTTTCTCCCATGGGACTCAACTCGTGGAGGCTGGTTAACTGTGGGTGAAACCAGGAATGAGCACCCAGATGGGGAAGGCCTAACCAGCATTTGTTTACCATTTACAGACCTCTGGTCTGGGTAAGCCATTCTTGAGATCACATCAGCGCTACTAGGGAGTAGCCAGAAGTTCTTCCCAGGGACTGGACTGCTCTGAGATCCCAGACTGCCTCGGTGGTGTGCCCAGACCAGCGTCAGTTCCCTTATCCATGCAGATGACTGTCCTCCGCGAAACACAACTGCCTGAGCCCAGCACTTTCTATGCCACTTTTCCTGCCCTTTCCTCTCCACAGCACTCTGTCTCACGTCTGGTGTGGTTATGTATACATCCGTGTCCTATCTGACGCCCGCACAGGAGGTAGGCGGCATGAAGGCAGGGACACTGCTAGCCCCTGGGACCATCTTGACCGATGCCTGAGAAGATGAACACTGGCCTCGGGGACAGCACTCTGCGTCTGACCCGTGGAGCCTGCCTGAGCTGGTGGTGGCGGGTACCTGGATGCTCAAGCTCTGGGACTCCAGGTGGGGCAAGGTGACGTTCCTGTAGTCGCTGCCCGTCTCTCGGACCAGGTGGAGGTCCTGGCGCAGATACTTCTGTAGGTGCTTCTCTGTAGCAGGGTAAACCACGGTTGTCTTCACATCTGCAAAGACACAGCCCAGCCCCGGCCGCGGTCAGCCACGCTCTCCACGCAGACCTGCCACCCTCCAGCCCCCCGGCACCACGGTGAGGAGGCGGCCACCGTCTCATCTCTGATTCGCCAGTGACGGGAGCCGAAGGCTAAAAAGTTGTGATTCACCTGTGTTCCACTCCCATGAGGTGTTTCATGCCATTAAATTCATGAAGGTGAATCACTCTCAGAATATAGAAAACATAAGACGTTCATGGATGGATCATGTGGCCCCTCATAACCCTTAACCCCAGCCCTTCTCTCTTACTTTCTGGGCATAGGAATGAAAGGTTTCTGACTCTTCTCACATAGCAAAGGTTCCAGTATGTGGCCTTCCGAACCCAAAGCTGAAAATCTGGTTTAAAGTCAAACAGACTCCCTTAATGCAGGTGGGGAAGGCACAGACGCCTGGGAAGCCAAGTCCTCGTCCTGCATGCTCCTTCCTCGGGATTGTACCTAGGTCTAGGTGTTTAAGCTTCCTGTGCCCCTACTTCCCCATCTGTCAGCTCAGGATAATAACAGCTCTTGTCAGAGGGTTAGGAGGATTAGCAAGTCAATACCCGTGGAGCTCTTAGACCAACAACGTCTGACACATAACAAACACTATTTAACTACTGGCTATTCTCAACCCAGGGTACTCATCCTTGACCTTGGCACCATCAAGGCCTAGGTAATCCTTTGCTACGGGGGCCATCCTGTGCCCTGCAGGCTATTGAGCAGCACTTCAGGTTTCCGAGATGCTAGTCAAACCCTCTCTCCAGTTATGACAACTACAACAAATGCCGCAGATATTGCCAAATGTCCCCCGAAGCGGGGGACTGCCCCCTAGTTGAGAACAACTGTGTTCATCGCAAGGAAACCTGGTCGTTTTCCTAAAGAGACTCCAGGCTAGGGTCCTTGTCCAGCACCACCTGGTTTTGGTTAAGTCCTTTTCCGTATTTCTATTAGCATCTGCCACAACAGCTTGAACGTAGATCCAAAAAGCAGGAAAGGAAACAGTGTCTTAAAAATCAGTTGGGATGTTTCTCAAAAGACCGACATCCTCCCCGATGCCAGATTCAGAAGTGTTTCCCCCGGAGGGGCCCCTGAGAGGGGGCGGCCCAGCACGGGCACTGCACACTCCAGGAGATTCTCGGGCTCACCTACACACCTCGAGACCCAGCTGAGAACCACAACCCACAGACGCACGTCTGGTCTTAGGATGCAGATGATGCTCACTCCACAGGTGAGGGACGAGGTCACAGGGACTCCAGACGTACCCGACACCACGCTGCGAGACGGGCTTGGGGCGGTGGGGCAGAGGAGGGCTGGAGCCACGGTCTTCCCACTCCTGCCTTTGGGCCCAGCATCGCCATGCGGCAGCCCAGCCCAGGGCGGGCGTCCAGAGGCATCCTGTCAAGCACTTCCATGACTTCCAGAAGGACCAAGGGCGCCGGCCCATCAGATGTAGCAGGCCCACGGGCTGACACACGACTCCCCTTCCTGGCTGCGCCACCGTGGCTGTGTCATTAACCTGGAGTCTCAGCTTCCTCATCTATTAAGAACGGTCATACAACCAAGCTTACAGTGTGCTGCTGCTGCTGCTAAGTCGCTGCAGTCGTGCCCGACCCTGTGCGACCCCACAGACGGAAGCCCACCAGGCTCCCCCGTCCCTGGGATTCTCCAGGCAAGAACACTGGAGTGGGTCGCCATTTCCTTCTCCAATGCATGAAAGTGAAAAGTGAAAGTGAAGTCGCTCAGTCGTGTCCGACTCTTGGCGACCCCATGGACTGGAGCCTACCAGGTTCCTCCGTCCATGGGATTCTCCAGGCAAAAGTACTGGGGTGGGGTGCCATTGCCTTCCCCGAGCTTACAGTGTGGCTGTAAACAAACATTAAGGTGTTTCTTCAGAACCACTTGAGGCGCTAAGTAAATGTCACCCCACTTCCTGGGAATCTCTGATCTGACCCTGAAAGGGAGGCACGGAGGCCTCTTCACAACCCTCGGGGCCTTTCTCACGCCCACCGCCCTCTAACAGTCCAGGGGTCACAGACCAGAGGTCAAAGATCAAGCACAAAAAAGATCTCGGGAGGCAGGGGACTGCCTGAAATAGATGGGATGTCACCCCCTTGGTCCCTTGCAGTGTAGCCTGGTGGAGAAGGGCCAGACTGTGACACCCATCAGCCGGGTTCAAATCCTGACTGTGTAACCTTGGGCACCTGAGACACCACAGAGCAGAGGGTGGGAAGTCTCTAGAACAGCAATTCCACCTGCACCCCCATGGAAAAGTCCTCCTCGAATGTCCTCAGCTTACTCCTCTAGGTCGCCTGGGTGGGGCATGGGGACCAAGGCTGTGAGCCCTGGCGCTTCCCTTCCCCAGGCGAGCAGGGACAGCCTGGAGAAGAGCCCTGCCCCACTGGCAACACACGCACCACCATGGGCTCCCAGCCCGGGACTCCCCGGCCATTCCAGGCCGGAAACCCACAGGGCCTGCAGGTGTGCTCGCCTGCCAAGGCTTGCCAGAGACTGTCCAAGCTGCTCGGGAAGGGGGCGAGACGGGCCCCTCGCCAGGCAGGCCCCTCCTGTCCTCTCCTGAGCAGCAGGGACAAATGAAAGGCCCCATCCAACTGCTCCCTTTCTGCCCAGAGGAGACCTGCCCTGCTGCGCTCTGAGCCCCAAAGAGTCATCACTTCCAGCTGGGTCTCAGTCAGACCCTCACTCCCGGCATCCAGATGGATGCTGCCCCCCAGTCTCGCCCAGGCCTCCCTGCAACCCCACTGACCGTCTTTCCCCGGGCCGTCTCAGCTCCAGCCCTAGCGACCTCCTCACACCTGCACTGACTCCCATCTCCAGGCCTTGAACCTGTTCTCCTGCTTCACCCGCTCAGGTCTCCGCCCAAGCACGGCACCCCTGACCTCACCACACCCTGGGGTTCGCCCTGCACGACCTGACCACGGAGGACAGGTTTCCTGTCTGGTCCCCCCAGGGATGTCTGTCTACCTGTTTTACTCATTATCCCCGGCACCCGGAAGAGTGCTGAGTATATACACTAGGCACTCAGCAAATACCGAACAAACAAAAGAACGAATCTGACCTTATTTTTTGGAATCCGATCTTTTTAGACTTTAAACCCAGGAAGTGCACTTCTTATCCCAAATGGAATAATACCTCTCTGGGGGAAAAAAAAAAGTCAATATATTTCCCAATGCTAAGTTTCTCACTGGCAGCTAAAAGCAAGCTCTGGTGTTTATCCAAATGACCTGCAACTGAGCTTCAGGAGGAATCTGGTCAAGAGTCAAGGCCTGATAAACACTCAAACAATCAGATGAAAATATGTAGGGGACAGGATATCGACCCAGGGCCTCAAAAACAGCTCCCTTGAGATTATTCACTAATTGCAGACGGGGACGCAAAGTGACCAGAGCATCACCCCTGTGAGATGAACTGACCACACAGACCTCCTGAGCCGTGCTGAGGTGCGTGCTCAGCCACTCAGTCGTGTCTGTTCTTTGTGACCCCATGGACTGCAGCCCACCAGGCTCCTCTGTCTGTAGAATTTTCCAGGCAAGAATACTGGAATGTGTTGCCATTTCCTCCCCCAGGGGATCTTTCTGACCCAGAGATCAAACCCATGTCTCCTACACTGGCAGGTGGATTTTTTACCACTGAGGTCATTTGGGAAGCCCGTGCCGTGGGGCACCTGCCAAAGTAACCTGTATCCCATCGCAAGGTGACATCACCTCCCAAACCCAGGGACGCCCGACAAGACAAGTGGCTTCCCAGCTCCTCCACGGTGTCAAAGTTAGGCCTGAGGGACTGCTCCAGATTAAAGGACACTGGAGACTGACTGGATTGTGGACTGCGGAGGATGGGGCAGGGGAAGTTTCCTGCTTGAAAGTGGCATTGAAACAACAGTTAAGATTAATAATGGTCTCCACATCATGCAATGGTTTCGTATAAATGTGAAAGTTCCCCAAATTGACCATTTTACTCTGGTTCCTGGGAGACACACACTGACCATGCTTAGCGATGAGGGGCTACCATGTCTGCAACTTACTTTTCAATAACAGAGGTAATGGTGACAAGATATTACTGTATGTGTACGTGGAGAGAGAAAAAGAAAATGTGGCCACGTTATAAAATGGTGATTAAAAAAACAAGCCCTTTTTTTTTTTTTTTTTGGCTTCACTGGGTCTTCCTTTCTAGTTGCAACGCGTGGGCTTAGTTGTCCTGCAGCATGTGGGATCTTAGTTCCCCAACCAGGGATCGCAGCTGAGTCCCCTGCATTGGAAGGCAGTTTCTCAACCACTGGACGACCAGGGAAGTCCCCTGAAGAGCTTTTATTAAGGGAGTTCTTTGTACTATTTCTACAATGCTTCTGTAAGGTTGAAAATTTTTTTCAAAATATAAATAAAAAGGTGTGGGTATCCTCTACTCCCTGGCTGCTCACCGCCAGCAGAAGTGCCAGCCACTGTTCTAGGCCCTGTGTGCACATGAACCCACTCACTCCCCACAGCCAGTGTGAGGCGGGTCTCACTCCGGTGCCCGGGCTGCTCACAGGGAAGCTGAGGCCAGGGCTGGGCTTTGGCCTTGGACCACATGCTGGCCCCCGCAGGTCAGCAGATGGTGCTTCACCACCTGCCTGGCACCCTCTCTGCAAACCCCATTCAGCAAAATGACTTAAGGGGCCCCCTGCCCAGGACGAGAAGTTCCTGGCACCTCCTAGCCCAGAAGCATCTCCCAGTGGCTAGAGAAGCAACATGGAATCTCCTGACCCTGCCCTCCTGCTGACATTCTTAAAAAACAAAAACAAACAAAAAAACTCTAAAACCCATTTCTCAAAAATAACCACAGTTTATTAAGAGAGCTTCCTTGTCAGAGCCCCCCTTCCCATCATGCTTTTTCAAATTTTGGTTTTATTTTTAGTTTTAAGGTGTATCTTGCATATTAAAGTCAAACAAAGCTTGTTTTTAAATGTCTTCTGCTTCCTTCCAGAGCACCAATGTCAACTCTTCCAGCCATTTCTTTGGTCTCATACTTCCACAGTTCCAAATTATCAATATTTTTATATCTTGTTTCACTTTGATTTTTCAGTTTTATTAGTTAACCTCCCATTAGGGAAGATAAGGATTTAGCTTTTTTTTTTTTTAAAAAAACCAGCTCTCAGTGAATCCTAAAGGAAATCAGTCCTGAATATTCATTGGAAGAACTGATACTGAAGCTAAAGCTCCAATACTTTGGCCACCTGATGGTAAGAGCCAACTCAGTGGAAAAGACCCTGATGCTGGGAAAGACTGAGGGAAGAAGAAGAGGATGACAGAGGATGAGATGGTTAGCTAGCATCACTGACTCAATGGACATGAATCAGAGCAAACTCCAGGAGATGGTGGAGGACAGAGGAGCCTGGCAAGCTACAGTCCACAGGGTCACAGAGTTGGACATAACAACTGAACAACAAAAATCAGCTCTCTACAAAAAGAGTGTGAGTGCACGTGTATATGTGCACACATGCTCTTCTCTACCCTATTTTCTAACACAATCAGATCACAATTTTGGATAAATCAGTACACAGCATTATCAACACCATTATAATGATGTAAATGCTGTCCACTGCTGAAGACTACACCAAGAGTATTCTTCCTTTCAGCACAACTTCTGGTATACAGAGTTAACACTTACTTGTTTACTTTTCTATAAACTCGTCACACAAGTTTTATCCCCACAAGCACTTCCCTTTTCATAAATGTCTCCTCTTGATGTTAAAATTCATCAGACACAAGAACAATGGTGTGTTCACAGAGCCCGTGACCCGAGCCTGCAGGTGCCCCGTGCAGAGCTGTGGCCTGGGAGCTCCGAGCACTGCCATCCTGAGGGGCCCTCCCCCTTGCCATGCTGGGTACCTTGTTTTCCGGATCCACTATCTTCCTCTTTCAGATCCTGTCCTCATTTTGCTGAAGCAGTGCTCCTCAAGCTTAAGCGTGTATCAGGATGCCTGGGGTGGGGCATTTCTTTTTTATAATTTTGTATTTTTGGGGGGCTGTGCTTGGTCTTTGTTGTGGTGTGGGCTTTTCTCTAGTTGTGGCAAATGAACACAGCCTTCAGTAGTTGTGGCACCCGGGCTCTAGAACACAGGCTCAGTAGTTGCAGCACACAGGCATGTGGGATCTTCCTGGACCAGGGATCGAACCTGTGTCTCCCGCACTGGCAGGCAGATTTGTTACTACTGAGCCACCAGGGAAGCCCCCTGCATGTCTAACAAGTGCCCAGAAGATGCTACCACTGGTCTGGGGACCATGCAACAAGAACTAAAGTACAATCTCAAGATGTGTCCAGCGATATGGCACAAGGAAGATACACTGAGAGGCTCGGAACATCTGAAAAGGTCTTTATTCTACTGTCATGCTTAACAAAGAGCTCGGCTAAAGAATTCTAGGATAGCAATGACCCTCCAAGTCTGAAAGCAATCTCTGCAACCTTCCAGACTGTACTGCTGCTATTAAGAAGTCTGAGGCACTCTGATCCCAAGCCTCTGTACTGACCTGTTTTTTTCCTCTCTGTCCCGTGTCCTGATTGTACTGACGGGTGGTAAAGCAGGTTTATTTCCATCCATCAAGCTGGGTTAAGTGCCAGGGCTTTTCAATCTTGAAAATCATGTTCTTCAGTTCTGGAACTCATTTCTTTCTTTTTTTAATTGGAGGATAATTAACTAACAATACTATGATTAGTTTCTGCCATACATCAACATGGATCGGCCATAGGTATACATATCTGGGACCCATTTCTTTGATCGTTTTCTTCCCCACTCTCTCAAGCCCTATCTTTCTGGAACACTATATAGATATTTAACTTCTTTGACTCGTCTTGTAGTTTTCCTTTATCTCCCGTTTCCAGCTCTATATCTTTCTGCTCTACTGTTCAGAAAGTGTTCTTCATCTTCTGTTTTCATTTCTGCCATATTTTCAATTTCTAAGAGCATTTAAAAACTTCCTTTTTGGTAGTATTTTGTTCTGCCTTTTTTTTTTTTTTTCCCCCTGCCATGATGTTTTAATCTCCATGTCTGGAAGACTTCATGACTCAGGCCTGGGCTATGTGGAAACATAATGAGCTACACTTAAATAAAGTTTCCTACCTTGAGAGTGAGTTTAACCTTGTCTAGTCTTTTGCTTTCTTTGTTTTTATAATTTCTCTCTGAGATTACTGATATCTTTGAAAATGTCTTCTCCCTGAATAGCTTCTATCTCCTCCAAGTCTCCTTCTTGCCCTTGGTTCCTTTTCCTTGCCTCTTCTTTTTCAACTGAGGCATTACTCAAAAGTCTGGCCAACCGGCCTGTCCGCTCACTCATATTTTAGAGTGTGAAGATGCTGGAGGGAAGCTTGCTGACACAGGAGAGCTCCATGACCATCAGGCTGTTCCTTTGCACGTGATAGAGCCCCTGAGAGCTGAAGTCTTTTCTCTTGAGCTGCTCAGATTCCCCAGAAAATTCTTCCAATTTCACACATGGAGGTAGGGGCCTGGCAGACAGCACTGAGTGAGGAGGAAGAGAAGCAGGTGGGCAGAGGCAGGGCAGGCAGGGTTCCTCTCAGGGTTCACCGAATTTGCGGACTGCTACTTAACCTTCTGCATTTCTGTGCTGCGACCCCACTGACACCAAAAATCTCTCGACCCTCCGTTTTAACCTCTCCAGCGATGACGAGTCCTGAAGTGACGTGGAGAAGGGACTTCAGTGCCCGTGGCTCACATTCCCCTTGGGCGGCTCACGTTTCCCCTCTCCAACCTGCCTCGCCAGTTCCTCCTCCTCCGTTCGCCTCCTGGGTTTGTCTCCTCTCCCTCAAGTCTTTATGGGTTAATTTTATTTAAAGGCAAATCGTTTGAAGCCATTCTGAGTGAGCGTTTTAAAGGAAGCAGCTGGGCACCTGAACTGCCCACTTTTAACTGGAAGCCCAGGTTCCTGTCCTCTGTCTCCCTCCTCATACTTTATTTTTTTCTTCTTAGCCATTTACTGCCACTTGGCCTATTTATCTGTTCTTTATGTTCCCCGTCCTGCAGCTGCATGTACCTCAGCTCCCTGAGAGCAGAAACGCTGTTCTGTGCACTGGGTGTACCATGCCTGAAACAGACCCGACATGAACTGTGACACGGTCTACACAGCAGAATATATACTGTGCCAAGTTACTGTTACAAGCGTGTGTGCACGGACCACTACACGCACAGAAGTACACACAGAGAACAGTCCAAAAAAGTCAGGACATGTTCTAAGATGTGACCTATCTCTGGGCAGTCGAGTTGAATGTAACTGTAATTTTTAAAATTAGTTTTTCAGGGTACTCATTGACAGAGGAGCCTGGCAGGCTACAGTCCATGGGGTCGCAAAGTGTTGGACACGACTGAGCAACTTTCACTTTCCATTTTCTAAAACTATGGATCACTTTATAACACGTTTATTAAGAACAGAAAAATAAGCTGCTCCTGAAAACCGAAGCCCAGAGAGGTTAAGTAAGTTACCCAAGGCCACACAGCCGGCAAGGGGTGGAGCTGAGACCTGAACCCAAGAGGTCTGACTCCTCTGTGCAACAAGGCTTTCCCTGCCGCACGGCTAGGCCTTTTCAGGCCCTTTCCTGAGAAACCTGTGGTGCTGCCACTTTCCCCAAAAGCAGCCCTGTCAGACTGGAGAAACACGATTCGTTCCAGCCCCTCCCGGAGACACAGGAACAGCTGTCAGCAAAACCGAAGAGCTCAGCGAGGAGCCAGAGCAATGGGAGCTGCAGACTGGGAGGTCTGGGAGGACGTCGGCGCGAGCAGAGGCCAACCACGGGCTGCTGGCCACAGTGCCCCCGGGAGGGCAGGAAGTGGGGCCACGCTCCCCTCCAGCGTGGGGGGGCTGTCTGAGGAGCAGCCCCCACTGGGTGTGCAGCTAGAGGCCGGGCTAGAATGGGCTCCGGACGGGAGTATGGACGGGTGAGGATGACCCCCCTCACAACAGGGATCCATGACTCATTCAACTTCCGGGGGTGGTACCAAGCGCCCTGGCACCCTCCCAGTCTGACAGCGCTGGATGGTGAGGAAGGAGGCCTGGGGCGGGGTGGTCGCAGCCCTTGTAGGACTCAGGGCAGCCGTTCTTTCTCTGCAGGGATGCTATGGCAGTGGGAAGGGTCATAGTGACGCGCCCCAGGTGACAGCAGCCAGCCCTTCCACACCCGCTCCCTCTCTCCGCAGCCTGAGGAGCGGGCCGGCATGCCCATGGCCGGCACACCTTGGTGAGGGTCTCCTGAATGCTCTTCTCCGATAACTGAAGCCAGCCCGGCCACCCCACCCAAACATGAAGGCCCAGTTGCTTTCGGAGATGGGAGGCAGGCAGGGCTCTGAGAAGGAGAGCGCAGCTGTCTTTCTTGCTCTCTGCCAGAGCGGGCTTAGCCAAATCCCCAGGAAAATGCTGCTGCTCATGAAACATGAAAATGCAAACCACAGACAGTCTGCCCGCCTTCCCACACACATGTTCAGACAAGCCTGCTCTCCAACGCGGCTGCCGGCTTCTCCACGATGAGGTCACTGCTACGGCCAGGCCTGTGGCTTCGGCTCCCCCTTCATTATCATGGGCCGGTTTCAACTTATTTGACCCAGATGTGCAGGCCCAAGGGAGCAGGGGAGAGGCAAGAGCAAAGCGTGAGAGGGGTGTGAAGCCCCCCTGCTCCTCCCTGCACAGGAGCCACGCAGAGCATCACGGGCGATGGGCTGCAGCCCAGGCCAACAGGGCCCCCAGCTGGAGCACCCCAAGAGAAGGCCAGCAAGGGGGTCTCGCAGGACCTGCCATTTTCATTCCTCCTCTTGGGGACCTCCCCCGGCTGGACGACACGTTCCTCAGCCCTGGCATCATGGTGAGCAGAGAGCTGGCTGGAGGCCGCAGAGGAGGCCTGGGGCGGGGTGTGCACTGTCCCCCGCTGGGGGGTGCTGGAAGTACTCAAGTGAGGCCTGAAAAGACCTCCATCCGGATCAAGGATAAACAGCGCTGAAGGGTGTGGTTGGGATCTAACTGGAAGCTCCAACCATCCCACAGCAAACCTCCAAACTGCTTATTATCTGTCTCAGTGAAAAGCACAGGAGACGGGGGAAGACGCAGATGCTGATGGTAGCAAGATCCTGGCTCTGGCAGCTTCCTTCCCACTCCTCCTCGGTCCTCCCAGGCCCGGGAGGGTCGTGAGGGGGTTCTGATGAGACTCGAAGGTCCAGGCCACAAACTCAGTGACTCTGGATGCAGCCCCAGGGGTTACATCTTCGGGGATGGGCGGCTGCAGCAGGATGGTGCTCCACAAAGGTCCCTCTGAACAGAAGGGAGAGACCTGCTATCTAATGAGACAATGGAACTGCCAACCAGCAGTCCTGGTCTTAGAGACCCCCTCCCCCACAGGCAGGAAGAAATCATTCTGTGGTCCAGCAGACTAGACTATAAGAGCTAGCAGACTATTTAGGAGTCCCAAAATACGGCCTCAATTTCGACTTCCTGTCTAAAGGCATTACCTGGCTTCACTCTGAGAGGCGCAAAGGTGCCAAGCCTCAGGGCAGCCTGAGTGCTGGCGCGAAGGGAGGAGAAGGCCATGGGCACAGGCCTTCCTGGGAGTCAGGGTTACCAGAACTCCAGGCCATCATGCATGGAGAAGCATGGATTAGAACCAGGCTACCCAGGCTGAAGTGGAGCAGCCATCCGTTGGGTAATCCACCCTCGCCCACTGGCCCTGAGAGAGCGGACTTTCTGCTGACTCAAGCCTTAAGACGGCCACAGAGTCTTGGCATCCTGCCCCCTCTGAGAGGGGGGGGGAGAACGAGAATACACAGGCCTCGTGGTGGTGGCCACATTTCAGGCACTCAGGCTCTATTTGCTTCTAAACAGGCTCTGAACACAGAGGCTTTTCCCAGCCTTGTGGAAGCCATGAGCCTAAACAGAGAACTGAACAGAGGCTTCCGCTCCAGCCTGTGGAGGGAGGAGACGGGGGCACACAGGACGTTGCACTCATGGGCTCTCGGAGCGGAGCTGGCAGAGGGGATGAGTGCAGGCCAGTCAGACAGCTGAGAGGAAGGCAGAGCCTGTTCTGGGTCAAGGACTCTACTCGGGTGGCAGAGACTTCCCATCTTGAAGTTTCTGCTTGCTCTGATCCCACTGTCCCTCCAAGCCCTAGAGGGGGCCCTGGGTCGCTGGTATTGGAAGCCCTAAAGCACCCAGGGAGAGAAGCAGAACTCTGCCATCTTTCAGCGGCCTCTACTGACAAAGAGAGACTCCTGTGGGCTCGCTCACCTTTCCCCAGCTCCATTAAAGAAGCCCCCTTTCAGGACTTGCCAGGTGTCCAGTAGCTCAGACTCTGTGCTTCCAATGCAGGAGGCTCAGGTCCAATCCCTGGTCAGGGAATTAGATCCCACATGCTGCAACCGAGAGTTTGCAAGCTGCAACTAAAGATCCTGCATGCTGCAATTAAGACCTGGTGCAGGGAAATTAATAATTTTTTTTAAAAAGAAGCCCCTTTCTGGACTTCCCGGGTGCCCAGAGGCTAGGACTCCGTGCTCCCAATGCAGCGGGTGGGTAGGGGGTGGAGGTTCTGAGTTCGATCCCTGGTCAGGGGACTCAATCCCATATGCCACACCTAAGAGTTTTCATGCTGCAAATAAGGCACAGTGCAGCCAAACAAAAAAATTTTTTTAACAAAAAAGAGAAGCAGCAGCCCCATTTCAAAGCCCAGCTAATGCTAGGAGCCCACTCTGCTGCTAACCACATGGCTGACCCCACCTGCCTCCCCGACTCCAAGTGTGGGAGGTGCTACCTCTGCACGGTCCACCCCATCCCAGCGGCACCCCTCCATGGCCACCTGCTCCTCATCAGCATCTCCCAGGTACGTCGCTGTAGGCAGGTATAAAGAACCTCCAGAGTTTGGAGTGAGTGTATTTGGAACTACACAGCACTTGTTGATGAACTGACAAGCATTCAGGCTGTGAAGTAAAGACACAGCCAGAGGCCCCAGTTACACTTCATCTTTTGGGTTTATTTTTAAAAATAATTTTTACTATCGTTTGCCCATACCATGCGGCATGTGGGATCTTTGTTTCCCAACCAGGAACTGAACTTGCAACTCCTGCAGTGGAAGTGCAGAGTCTTAACCACTGGACCACCAAAGACGTCCCCAGGCTAAACTTTTGCTCTGCTTCTTTGTTTGGTTTGTCTGGGGAAGAGGTTAATGTCCTAAACAATCTCTATCAGAATATCACAGGATTATAGTCTCAAATGATTCAGAAGTCTAGCCCCCAATCCTTTTCATTGAGGTAATCACCAATAATAGGTGGGTGCTCATTATTCCAGCCTTCTGATGGATGAATGTAGATATTCATATAGAATAAATGTAGACATTTAATGAATGTAGATATATATGAACATATCTACATAAATTGATTTCTAGCACAAGAGGGATGACCCTTTATGTTACCTGTGACCTCAGAACCCTCCCTCCTTAGTCCAGGCAGATCATCTTCCTCTGCTGTAACAATCGTTATGCACATACCTCACCTTATTAACCCCTTCATACACACAGGGCCATTTAGGTTGTTTTTGCCCTTACTTTTCATTTTTTCTATCATAAACAATGCTAAAATGGACACTCTGGCCCGCTCTTTCTGATGTGCATGAATGACTGCCCAAGTCAGACCCCTGGAGGCAGAAATGCTAGGTCAAAGGGACCCAGGTTTCACAATCTTACGTATCTGGCCATGTCTAGCCAACACCCCGCCCACTGTGCACAAACACTGAGGACATTCTGCATGCAAGAGAGTTCGGGAGAAACGAGGTGCCCTTCTCAGCTCACCAACACTAGCTCCATCTGGCTGTGGCCTCAATGGGGTAACGTCTCTGTGGCTTAAGCCCCACCCAGCACACAGACACATGTGAGGAAGGCCCCCATTTCCTATTTAACAGTGATTCTCGGAACGTTTCAAAAACCCACTGCAATGCAGTGTTGAAATACAAATAGGAACAAACCCATAAGAGGGAACATGAAGGGGCAAGCAGCAGAAAACAAGACACCACAATTCATTTCCCAAGGTTAGGAAGTAGAAGGCAAGGATGTGAGTGGATGAGAGCGCAGGGGAGGAAGCTGTAGCCTGGACCACCATCAGGGCCACAGGCAGCGCATCACCAGCCTCCCCACGTGAATCAGGAAGAGGATGTGGGCTCTGAACATGCAGGGACAGAGGGCAGGACAGGAAACAGAGCTGGAAGCCAGGACCAACTAAGGGCCCCTCTAGGGACTTCCCTAGTGGCCCACGGGTTAAGACTCCATGCTCCCAATGCAAGGGCACCTGAGTTCGACCCCGGTCAGGGAACTAGATCCCACAGACCACAAATAAGCATCCCATATGCCTCAGTGAAGATCCCACAGGCCACAGCAGACACCTGGTGCAGCTAAGTAAATGAGTATTTCTTTAAAAAGAAAAATAATAAAAGCCCCTCTAGAGAAGAGCTGTACCAACTAGCTTCATCTATTGCCTACTTTCATCGTGGGGGCAGGCAGTTAATGCAGGGGAAAACAGAGGATTGTGCTCCAAAGATATTAACCCTTGGACTGGAGCAGGAGTAATTCTTAAAGAATGTGGAAAATTTAAAAAGATGGGAATACCAGACCACCTTAGCTGCCTCCTGAGAAACCTGTATTCAGGTCAAGAAGCAACAGTTAGAACCAGACATGGAACAACGGACTGGTTCCAAATTGGGAAAGGTATATGTCAAGGTGTATATTGTCACCCTGGTTATTTAACTTATAGGCAGAGTATATCATGCTAAATACCTGGCTGGATGAAGCACAAGCTGGAATCAAGAATGCCAGGAGAAACATCGATAACCTCAGACTTGCAGATGACACCACCCTTATGGCAGAAATTAAAGAGGAACTAAAGAGCCTCTTGATGAAAATGAAAGAAGAGAGTGAAAAAGCTGGCTGAAAACTCAACATTCAAAAAAAACTAAGATCATGGCATCTGGTCCCAACACTTCATGGCAAACAGATGGGGAAACAGTGGAAACAGTGACAGACTTTATTTTCTTGGGCTCCAAAATCACTGCAGATGGTGACTGCAGGCATGAAATTAAAAGATGCTTGCTCCTTGGAATAAAAGCTATGACAAACCTAGACAGCATATTAAAAAGCAGAGATACTATTTTAGCAACAAAGGTCCATATAGTCAAAACTATGGTTTTTCCAGTCATGAATGGATGTGACAGTTGGACCATAAAGAAAGCTGAGAGCTGAATAATTGATGCTTTTGAACTGTGGTGTTGGAGAGGACTCTTGAGAGTCCCTTGAAATGCAAGGAGATCAAACCAGTCAATCCTAAAGGAAATCAGTCCTGAATATTCATTGGAAGGACTGATGCTGAAACTGAAGCTCCAATACTTCAGCCACCTGATGTGAAGAAATGACTCACTGGAAAAGACCCTGATGCTAGGAAAGATTGAAGGTAGGAGGAGAAGGGGATGCCAGAGAATGAGATGGTTGGATGGTATCACCGACTCATTGGACATGAGTTTGCGCAAGCTCTGGGGGTTGGTGACAGACAGGGAAGCCTGGCATGCTGCAGTCCATGGGGTCGCAAAGAGTCGGACACGACTGGGCGACTGAACTGACCGGAGCAGGGGCAGACGAACTCTCTGTACAAAGTGTGACAGTCAATTTGCGGGGCATTGCTGGTTACATACAGCCTCTTTGGCACATTCTTCTTAGTTTTCTCTTTTTTTTTAACTAACCCTTTAAAAATGTAAATACCACACTTATCTCACAGGCCTCACAAAAGGAAGCAGGCCAGATGTGATCCAAGAGCTACCGTGGACTAGAGAGTATATAGGCTCCAGGTGGGCTGGTACCTCCAAACTCAGGCAAGGCCAGCCAGCAAGCCCTGCTCTCTGTCCACACAGCTAGCTGTCCAAGAGAGACCTGTGGGGGCAACAGACCTAACTCAGTTTGCTAGACTATCAGCCTGGTTCTTCATTTTTAAACACAAATGAACTGGGACTTTCCTGGCAGCCCAGTGGATAGGACTCTGCGCTTCTGCTGCTGAGGGCCCAGGTTCAATCCCTACTGGGGGAACTAAGATCCCACAAGCTGTACTGCATGGGCAAAAAAAAAAAATTTTAATTAAAAAAAAAAATAAATACATATATATATATATATAAAACTGAACTAACATTCACCAGGCACTAAGGGAAAGCCAGCCGTCTGAAAAAGAACGACCAAAATAAACAACCAGAACCAGATCCCAGAGGAAACGGGATCATTTAAGGGTCAGGAGATAATTTTTAAAATGATTCTAATTAGTGTGTCCAAGAATGTCAAGCCAATTTGGCCTCTGTGAAGCAAGAGCAAGATGCTATGAAAATGAAATAATCAGAGGACTAGAGGGAGAAAAATTAAAAAATGAGGCTCCCAAATGAAAACCTTTACTAGGAGGTCTGGAGGACAATGTTAAGACCATCCATGAGACTCCAAAAAGGAAAGATATAGATGTGAACAGGGACAGGACAGAACCAGCACACAGGACCAATCCAGGACGTCTAACCACTAACGGGATTTCAAGGAAGAGGAAATAAAGGAAACGGAGAGAAGGAAATTATCAAAGAAATAACAGGAAAAAATGTTCAGAGTGAAAGGCTGACATAACACTTCAAACTGAAAGGGTCCAAAAGCACCCAGCAGTGAATGAAAAAAAAAAAAGTCTCACCGAAACGCAGCCTTACAAAACCCCGGTACACTAAAGACAGAGGACATCCTATACGCTTCCAAAGAAGGAAACTAATAAAGCAAAACCAAACAGAAAAATCCAACAACAAAAAAATGAAGTTCACTATAGAGAAATGAGAATTAAACTGGTGTTGGATATCTTACTGGGCTTCCCTGGTGGTTCAGTGGTAAAGAATCCACCTGCCAATGCTGGAGACAGGGGTTCAATCCCTGGGTGGAAAAGATCCCCTGAAGGAGGGCGTGGCAACCCACTCCATTATTCTTGCCTGGAGAATCCCGCGGAGAGGAGCCTAGTGAGCAACAATCCATGGGCTATCTTATTAGCAATGATGGATGCTATAAGACAAGAGATTAATGAATCTGATGTTTGCAGGGGAAATAAATTCAAATTCTGTACTCAGTCAAATCATCAGTTAAAAGTGAGGGCAAAACAAAAGACTCAAAAGTTTTCCTCCCATTTATTCTTTCTGAGAAAGTACTTAAGAATGCATTTTATAAAAAAGAACAAAATAATATAATTTGCAGCAACATGAATGGACCTAGAAATTACCACATTGAGTGAAGTAAGTCACAGATGACATCAGTTATATGTGGAATCTTAAAAAAGGGTACAAATGAACTTACCTACAAAACAGAAATAGAGTCACAGATGTAGGGAACAAACAAACCAGGGGGTGAGGGTAGGGAGGGATAAATTGGAAGACTGGGGCTGACATATACACACCACTTATAAAGAGGCCTGGCGTGCTGCAGTTCATGGGGTCGCAAAGAGTCGGACACAACTGAGCGACTGATCTGATCTGATCTGATATATAAAGAGATAACTACTAAGGACCTGCTGTATAGTACAGGGAACTCTACTCCACACTCTGTAATGACCTACATGGGAAAAGAATCTAAGAAAGAGTGGAGATATGGATATGTACAACTGATTTCACTCTGCTGTACACCGGAAACTAACACAACACTGTAAATCAGCTATACTCCAAAAAAAAAATTTTTTTAAGTAAACAAGGACTGCACTTCAGCTAAACCAGAGTAAAACAAAAATGAAAAATACACAGCGCCCAGAAGACAGACAGTGGCTCTAACCCAGGAAAGCTGTGGAGGGAAGTCTGTTATGAGTCTGAGGCATGCCTCAAGAACCAGCTCTCCAGACTGAAGCCAGGAAAAGGCGTTCCAGAAACAAAACGTCCAGAAAGAAAAAAGGAAATACCATTCAACAGATTATTAAATTAAATGACTAGGTACTTTCAAAAACAGGGTACAGATCCTCCTCACCTTACGATGGGGTTACATGCAGAAAAACCCATCGTAAGTCGAAAATGCATTTGTAACACCTAACCTACCGAGCATCGTGCTCGGTCTAGCTTACCCCAAACATGCTCAGACACTTACCTTAGCCTACAGCTGGGCACCACCATCTACCACAGAGTCTGTTTTATTATAAAGTTTCACGAAACTCACATAAATGAATACAATGAAAGTGAAAGTGTTAGTCGCTCAGTTGTGTCCGACTCTTGGCGACCCCATGGACTATAGCCCCCCAGACTCCTCTATCCATGGGATTTTCCAGGCAAGAATACTGGAGTGGGTTGCCATTTCCTTCTGCATGTAGCTCACCAGGCTCCTCTATCTGTGGAATTCTTCAGGTAAGAATACTGGAGAGGGTAGCCATTTCCTTCTCCAGGGTATCTTCCCCATCCACGGATCGAACCCAAGTCTCCCACATTGTAGGAAGATTCTTTACTGTCTGAGCCACCAGGGAAGCCCAACTGAACACTATACTGAAAGTTAAAAACCGGATGGTTGTAAGTGGTTTTCTTCCGTGTCTCGGGATTGCCTAGAAAATATAAGTATGGCTGACAGAGGAGCTGACGGACAGCAAAGGATAGAAGCACCGGGAAGAGAAGGGAAGGCTTTTCGATATTTCCCCTGACAGAGTGATACAACTTAGAGTATGTGGAAGTGAAAGTCGCTCAGTTGTGTCTGACTCTTTGTGAGCCGTGGACTATATACAGTCCATGGAATTCTCCAAGCCAGAATACTGCAGTGGGTAGCCTTTCCCTTCTCCAGGGTATCTTCCCAACCCAGGGATAAAACCCAGGTCTCCCACATTGGAGGCGAACTCTTTACCAGCTGAGCCACCAGTGAAGCCCAAGAATACTGGAGTGGGCAGCCAATCTGTTCTCCAGGGGAACTTCCCAACCCAGGAATCGAACTGGGGTCTCCTGCATTACAGGAGGATTCTTTACCGGCTGAGCTACCAGGGAAGCCCAGAGTATGTGGAATAAGGACTAAAGATTTCAATACATTTAAGATTCCAAAGGCAATTAAAAAACAACAACTTGAAAATAATAATGTAAATATCAAAAACCGGGAGAAGGAGGGAGAGGGGTGAGGAAAATATAAAGGAGGCTTCCATCTTCCACTGTGGGAAACCAATAATGTCAAAATCTGATAAATCAAGGAAGAGCTGCATAAGCATATTATTCAATTATGTGTCTGGAAGAAACTACTAGAAGCACTAAATCCCAGAAATTGTCTTAATGGTAGTCACTTCTGGAAGGAAGAACCAGGGTGGGGGAGATTGGTATTAGAGCCTGTCTGTCCAGATAAGCCTCAGCACCATTTGATTATCTGACCACGTGACTGCGTGACTTTGTTAAATGCCCCAGCCTACTCCTGACGTTCTTATTTAGTAGGTCCAGACTCTGCATTCGAAATTCGAAATTCTGATGATCTGTGCCACTTTAACAACCATCTGTGCTAAGTCGCTTCAGTCGTGTCTGACTCTTTGTGACCCCATGGACTTCAGCCCTCCAGGCTCCTCTGTCCGTGAGATTTTCCAGGCAAGAATACTGGAGTGGGTTGCCATTTTCTTCTCCAGGGGATCTTCCCAGGGATCAAACCCACATCTCTTATGTCTCCTGCACTGGCAGGCAGGTTCTTTACCACTAGTGCCACCCGGGAAAGCCTGAGGTGCTTTTAAGAACCACATGAATAATATCTCCTCTGCATCCTATTCAAAGCTGAGAAATGATGGTTCTCCAAGCTCCTGTGACATAGAAGCCCCCTGATGTGGACTTTCATTCAGGGAAACTGAGTCTCAGAGCAATTACGTGACCTGGCCTGGCGGTGCCCGCTGGCCCTGAGTCTGGGCTATTTCTTGTATTGATGAGGCTGGCGCCCTTCCACACCCTGCTCCGGACTGGCCAGCCAAGACCTGTCTGGCCAGGCTTCCTCTGCTGGTCATTATTCAGAGAGCACTTGTCCTTTGGCTCAGCTGGGCTGGGAGGGCCGCCAAGGACACCCGAAGGGTTGGGTGAGAGGCCAGTGCCAGTCTGTGCTGGAGTGGACCCACGGAGCCTGGTGCCAGCTCTGTCCTCCTGCTGGGAGGACCACATTCCTGCCCGCATCGGCCCCGAGTGGGCACCGTACACCACGGGGCTCCCTCATCCACAGGAGAAGAAGGGGAGCAGAACCAAAAGTCTACTGGTGTCCCAAACTGGGAAAGAGGAAGGGGCCTTAGTCAAACACTTTCATTTTCAGCAAGAGTGACTAGAAACCAAACTGGAGAACGAGGGGAGAGGCCTATAATGTAGCAGGATATGTTCTCAGTTCTTCTAAGGACCTGCTAGCTTTTAATTTTTAATTAGGAAATATACAGCACATATTAACATGTGTATATACACATATACATACATTTTATGTTCACATCAAATCAGATCAGTCACTCAGTTGTGTCTGACTCTTTGCAACCCCATGAATTGCAGCACGCCAGGCCTCCCTGTCCATCACCAACTCCCGGAGTTCACCCAGACTCACATCCATCAAATCAATGATGACATCCAACCATCTCATCCTCTGTCGCCCCCTTCTCCTCTTGCTCCCAATCCCTCCCAGCATCAGAGTCTTCTCCAATGAGTCAACTCTTCACATGAGGTGGCCAAAATACTGGAGTTTCAGCTTTAGCATCATTTCTTCCAAAGAAATCCCCGGGCTGATCTCCTTCAGAATGGACTGGTTGGATCTCCTTGCAGTCCAAGGGACTCTCAAGAGTCTTCTTCAACACCACATATATGTATACATATATATATGTTGTTGTTCAGTCACTTGTTCAGTCACGCTAAGTGGTGCGCAACTCTGCAACCCCATGGACTACAGCACCCCAGGCTTCTCTGTTCACTATCTTCTGGAGTTTGCTCAAACTCATGTCCATTGAGTCTACCTAACCATCTCTTCTTCTGTTGTCCCCTTCTCCTCCTGCCCTCAATCTTCCCCAGCATTAGGATCTTTTCCAATGAGTCAACTCTTTTCATCAGGTGGCCAAGAACTGGAGTTTCAGCTTCATCATCAGTCCTTCCAATGGATATTCAGGGTTGCTTTCCTTTAGGATTGACTGGTTTGATCTCTTTGCAGTCCAAGGGACTCTCAAGAATCTCCTCCAGCACCACAATTCAAGAGTATCAATTCTTTGGCGTTCAACCTTCTTTATGGTCCAACTCGCACATGTACGGATATTGAGAGTTATTCAGTCCCTAAGTACACCAATATTTTATATATATATATATATATATATATATATATGTCCATAAATCTATATTCCATTTAAAGACCTAAAGGAACATCCGCTTATGGAGTACACAGCCCCAGAAACAAATAATACCTGAATTCTGCGTCACCCCCAACAGGGCTAATCATTTTGTTGAATTAGGGGTTGATCATTTCTTATCTTCCTAGTTTCATGAGGCCTGTGTGCATTCCTAAGCAGTGTATTATTTAGTTCTGCTTATTTTTCAACCTTATCTAATCGGAATCTTGCAACTCATACTTTCTGTCTTGCCCTCTGGGTGGCAGGGGGAGTGGGGGGTGGTGGGAGTTGCGGGGGGTGGGGGTGGGGGGTTGGTTGCAGCAGGGAAGTCACCCTTCAGGAAGAGTGTATATAGCCGCAGCTCCTCAGTGTTCACTGGATGACGAAGTAGTCCATGCAGGATTTACTTACAGACTCTATTGTCAGTTGCTATCTGGATTGTTTCTAGTTTTCTTCTATGCTGCCAGGAAAACTCTTTCAGGAGTGGTTGGCCTTTTAACGTGCTCCTTCTCCAGAGCCTGGGTTTTGCCTCTGCACAGGGCACAGGAGGAACACCAGGCCAGTAGAGAGTTCCTGGGGCTTCCCAGGTAGAGCCAGTCATAAAGAATCCACCCACCAATACAGGAGATGCAAGAGATGTAGTTTCAATCCCTGAGTCGGGAAGATCGCCTGGAGGAGGAAATGGCAACCCACTCCAGTATTCCTGCCTCAGAAATCCCAAGGACAGAGGAGTCTGGCAGACTACAGTCGAAAAGCGTTGGACACGACTGGGCACACGGGCTAGAGTTCTGGGAGTTCCCTACAGCCACGAGATGACGCGATTCCCAGGATCCCTCTCTCCGTGGCTCGGCCTCACTCACTCACAGAAGCCTTTTGCCCTGAACCTGAGATCCCCGCCCCTCCTCTAACAGCAGAAAAACAATGGCCTTCTTTGAGGCCGTCTGGATTTCTGAGTTACACCCCTCTCCCTACTGTCTGCCCCTTCTTCCCCAGGTAAGGAAACACAGCTCTCAATGAAAGGGCTCCATTGACCGGCCATGGGTGTGAGAGCGTGAGAGCAAGAGCAGGAGGGGACCCCGCCTCTACCTGCCTGGACCCAGCCACCTGGCCCGCTCGGTCCTCACACTGGCCACATGGCCGCGGGGGAACAAAGGAAACACACCCATGGTCAGAGCCAGGCATTTCTCCATATGTTACATATATCGTTCCACTTAAGGCTCATGTAATTTTAGAGGTGGGAAATAACAATAAAGGATGACAAACATTTGTGAATACACACCATATGCCACTGTGCTAAAGGCTTTATATACCTTATCCCAGTGAGTCATAAACCACAATAGTGGTGATTAAATTAACTTAGGAGGTTAAGACCAGTATTTAAAAAAAAAAAGGAAACAGACGAGACTGGAATAAAGATGAGTATACTAGAGCATGTCACACAATGTAAAGGTATTGCTTTGTGAACTTTTTCTTTCCCTTTGATTCACATATATTTATTGCCCTGGGTTGGGTCAAAATGTAAAATTTATCCTCTCACTGTGGGTAGAAGTTAAAAAACTTTACAATGCCCCTTCCTGTCTTATCCTGACGTAGGTTCAGGTGCTAACCTAATTTAACAAGGAAATAACTGCAGCGACCTCCTCAGCCTCATCTCGGTTCACACACCTTGGTCAGCACCCACCCACCAGGCTCCTGAAACAGCAGCCTCCCCTCCCTTCCTCTTTCCTCCCCCAGTGCTGCGGCCTCAGCCCAGAACCTTCTCCCCGCCCCCTCACCAGCTCTCTGCACAGCTGGTTCCTTTCCATTGCTCTGGCCCCAGCGTGGGGGTAACGTCCGCGGAGTTCCCTGGCCTGCGGCCCGAGCAGCCCCTTTCCTGTTCTTGGGTCGTGTGGACGCGCGTCTCCTTGTTGCTGTCTGCCTTCCCCGTGTGAGCCCAAAGGAGACACTATCCGAGGTCCTCGTGGACGCACCTGAAACCAGGCGCACAGTTGTCATTGAATCGCTGAGTTGTGTCCAACTCTTTGTGACCTCATGGACCGCAGCACGCCAGGCTTCCCTGACCTTCACTACCTCCCGGGGTTTGTTCACATTCATGTCCGTTGAGTTGGTGATGCCATCCAACCATCTCATCCTCACCCCCTTCTCCTTTTGCCTTCAATCTTTCCCAGCACTGGGGTCTTTTCTAATAAGTCAGCTCTTCATGTCACATGGCCAACAACTTCCCAGTCTTTTGGATGAATACAGACACTCTCAGGTCCTCGTGTTGGTGAAGAGCAGAGCCAGGGTCCCATCCTGGGTGTGCCTGAGCCCCTGACCCCTGAACTACACAGGAAAACTCAGACACTGCACGTACTGCCCCTGGCCCCACCACGGGGAAGTCTGGGCACTTGGCTGGGTGGGGCTCCGACCCCCAATGCTCTCCTAGGGCAACAGGGTGTGTGTGGTGTGGGGTGGGCACGGTGGGCTCTTGCGGTCAGCTGAGAACCTGGAAGAGGAAACAGCAAATCCTCAGGCTGGAAGAAACTGGCCAAAGAATGAAGAAATACCAGAAAAGATCGTGCGGGCAGCCAGCTCAGAAATAAGCTGGTGACTAGGATTCAAGAGGCGGGGCCAAGCAGCCTGAGGACCAAGGCCAGAGGAGCGGGCCACAGGAACACTGCGGCCTTACTGCCCCCTGGTGGCTGTGGAATGCTTGGCCCCCAGAGGGGGAAAAAAGGGTGGGGTGGCCTGTGGGATCCACTCTTCAGAGATCATTTACTGAGCGTTTGATGTGGGCCTGGTTGCTGGGGACTGGAAATGAGGCTGACATGGCTCCAACTGACAAGGACCGCCGTTCCCTACATCCAGGCAGTGACCCCACCCTGACAGGTTTATTTCCCCCATTTCAAGTAACTTGCAGGGAGCCACCTCGCTCAAACGGGCCTCAGAGGGCACAGATGGTATTCACTCATCTCTGGAGCCCCAGCACCAGGACAGGGCCTGGCACGTCAGAATAGTCATAACGGCTACTATTTCACAAGTGCTGAGTGCCTTCATGGCAGAAAGAGAAGAGGAACTAAAAGCCTCTTGATGAAAGTGAAAGAGGAGAGTGAAAAAGTTGGCTTAAAACTCAACATTCAGAAAACGAAGATCATGGCATCTGGTCCCATCATTTCATGGGAAATAGATGGGGAAACAGTGTCAACTTTAATTTTTGGGCTCCAAAATCACTACAGATGGTGACTGAAGCCATGAAATTAAAAGACGCTTACTCCTTGGAAGGAAAGTTATGACCAACCTAGAAAGCATATTCAAAAGCAGAGACATTACTTTGCCAACAAAGGTCCGTCTAGTCAAGGCTATGGTTTTTCCAGTGGTCATGTATGGATGTGAAAGTTGGACTGTGAAGAAAGCTGAGCACCAAAGAATTGATGCTTTTGAACTGTGGTGCTGGAGAAGACTCTTGAGAGTCCCTTGGACTGCAAGGAGATCCAACCAGTCCATTCTGAAGGAGATCAGCCCTGGAATTTCTTTGGAAGGAATGATGCTGAAGCTGAAACTAAAGTATTTTGGCCACCTCATGCAGAGTTGACTCATTGGAAAAGACCCTAATGCTGGGAGGGATTGGGGGCAGGAGGAGAAGGGGACGACAGAGGATGAGATGTCTGGATGGCATCACCGACTCGATGGATGTGAGTCTGAGTGAACTCCGGGAGTTGGTGATGGACAGGGAGGCCTGGCGTGCTGCGATTCATGGGGAGGCAGAGTCGGACACAACTGAGTGACTGATCTGATCTGATCCAAAAGACTGTGGCAGGATATCTGTAAAGCCAAGCTGCTCCTAAATGTTGGAGGGCAAAAAAAGACAGAAGGCTATTAGAAGACTGCCCTGTGCTGCAAAGCAGATCCCAGGATTTCCTGGCTGGAAGGAACCTTCAAGGTCAAGAAGCCTCCTTCATGTTTTCCACAAAGCTGCCTCCTGAACCTAATCATGGAAAGGAAAAGAGCTCACAGCATGTCTAGCTTTTGGCATGGAATATTCTCCCTCTTTTTGTTTGTCACTAAGTCATGCCGGACTCTTTGTGACCCTGTGAACTGCAGCACGTCAGGTTCCTCTATCCTCCACCATCTCCCAGAATTTGCTCAAATTTACGTCCATTGAGTTGGTGATACGATCTCACCATCTCATCCTCTGTCACCCCCTTCTCCTTTTACCTTCAATCTTTCCCAGCGTCAGGGTCTTTTAGAATGAATCAGTTCTTCTTCTTAACAAATGAAAAAGTATTAATACTTATGATCAAAACCAAATCTTTGGGACTTCCCTAATGATCCAGTGGTTAAGCATCCACGTTTATACTTCAGGAGGCGTTGGTTCAATCCCTGGTTGGGGAACTAAGATCTCCCACATGCCAACCAGGGACGCCAAAAAAGAAATAAATTAAAAAAAAAAAACCAAATCTCTGCCTTTTTTTCCCTCTCTCAGTTCAAGTGTAATAAAACTACAAAAGATCAAAAGTGATACCCTACCCCTATACACATCAGTTGGCCTGCCCATGACACAGCTCAGGCCATTTCCTCCAGAAGAAGAAAGGCTGGCCTCTCCAACCTCTCCAGGAAAGGCCTGCCCGGTCCCACATCACATTTGGACTGAGTACAAGCTCTTGTGTTTCAGGTAACCATAAATGACCAAAAATCTCTGCTTCTTAACCCACAAAATCGTCCCCTTCTCAAGTCCCTCCTCAATTACACTCCTTGTCTCCCCACCCTAGACAGTGAGTTCCTTCTGGAAACTAATTGATCTTACAGCACCCGGCACACTGCTCATTCCACAGCCACGTGGTGAAAGCAACTCCTTGGTCAACTAAAGATCTGTTTTTCTGCTACCTCTTTGCTGTGTGATCTTGGACAGCTTTCTTAACCTTCCCAAACTTCAGTTTCCTCCTCTGTAAAGTCCTACCAAAATAGGGCTGTTCTGAAGATTATGACACATGTAGAATACTTAAAACTGGTGGCCAGTACAACAGGAAGGGTTTAAGAAGTACAGACAATCACCATTATTCCTATGAATCACACTCCCGCCCCAAAGCACATCATGCTGGAGCTGGGTTTCTCAGCCTTGACACCACAGCCATTTCTTTGTTGTGTGGGCCCATTCGGTGCTTTGTAGGTTATTTAGCAGCATCTCTGGTCTCCATCCTCTAGGAACCAGCAACACCCTATCACCCCAGTTCTGACGACCAAAAATGTCCTCATAGAATGCCAAGCGTCCCCTCGTCCTTCTGTAACTGGAACATGTAAATCTGTAGTGGAGTGGTCATTGTTCCCCTATTTCCCCACCATCACACTCTCCCCGCAGACAGCCACCTCCACTCCCGGCTTACCACTGAGTTGCCTTGGAGGGAACAGGTGATAGGTGCTGTAGATATCATTGGAGAACTGGAGCTGGAGCTCAGGACTGCCCTTCAGGAGCTGGGCCACCTGGTCCACCTGGAAAGGCGTCTTCTCTAGGATCACGACAGCATCCTCCCCATCCCCGTCCCCAGATGCCTCATTCACCTGTGGGGGAGACACCATCAGTGGGCCCAGAGGCAGAACCACAGGGGAGGCCCCCAGAGCAAACGTAAACGCTCCCAGGGCCTCTGCAATCTCAACACTAGGGGTTTCCTTCCCTCTGGGGAAGTATAGCCAAAGGTACTCATGTCTCCTCCCACAGAAGATGTCTCATCAGCCCAAATCCTTGTGGCATCCTTCTTCTGAAAGATGCAAAGCTTCTTCACTATCTTCTCTTTTAGGCTCATAAGGCCTCTGTCAAATTCTCCCCATTTTACAGATGAAGAATCTGAGGTCTAGAGAAGATTAAGTGACTTGCCCAAAGTGACACAAACAGTCAACGTTGAAACAGAAAGTAGAATCTCTTGGGTATCCCAACTAGCTTCAAGCTCAAAGGTTCTCGGTTAAAATCTTCAGCAGGCACTGCAGACTGAAGACAGGTGGGCTCAGAGAACCACACAGAACCACAGAGAACTCCAGTATTCTTGCCTGGAGAACCCCTTGGAGAGAGGAGCCTAGTGGGATACAGCCCATGGGGTCGCAAAGAGTCGGACACGACTGAAGCGACTTCGCAGGAGCAGCAGCAGCAGCATCTTACAGGTTTAATGAATGAACGATGAATCCTTAGGGACTTCAACATGTGATTTTTAATCGGCAATACACTCTACTGATGTTAGTTCTGTATTTTAGTAAAAGAGGAATTAGGAAATTTAGCCTTACGTGTGTTAATTCCCTTAGTTAATTTCACGGATAGTCTTGTCCCTTCCACCAACCAACCCTCGGATACATTTTAGCGCACTCTGACTCCCCCGTCCCAGGAAGCGATTGGTATTTTCCGAAGAATCTATTAAAAAAAAAAAAAAAAAAAATCCGCCTCCGCGGCGACGATTGGGTCACCCCCTTCCGTATCCCCTCCCCAGAACTGCCTATTGGTACCTTCCCGTGCAGGAAAATGATTTTGTCCCGCGCAGACTCCCTCAGCACTTTTTTCACCCTAAAGCCGGAGAAAGGTAAGCGGACAGGGGCAGAAGTACCATTCCCAACGCCCGCTTGTTCTCCCTCTGTGCTGGATGCCTCCGCCTCCTCGGCGTCCAGTTCGCGCCTTCTCTTGCTCTGCTGATGAGCTAGCTCCGCCATGCTGCCGGGCGGGAGGTGTGCGCCTGCGCAAACCTCACAAGCTCCTCCCACCTCCGACAGAAGTGGCGACTACAACTCCCGACGTGCTTTGCGCCCAGAGTCAGGGGCTCTTCTGGCGCTAAGGAGCCTTCTGCTGCAAAGTCGCTTCAGTCGTATCCGACTCTGTGTGACCCCAGAGATGGCAGCCCACCAGGCTCCCCCGTCTCCACGCAAGAACGCTGGAGTGGGTTGCCATTTCCTCCTCCAATGCATGAAAGTGAAAAGTGAAAGTGAAGTCGCTCAGTCGTGTCCGACTCTTAGCGACCCCATGGACTGCAGCCTACCAGGCTCCTCCTCCACTCATGGGATTTTCCAGGCAAGAGTACTGGAGGGGGTTGCCATTACCTTCTCCAGCTAAGGAGCCTAGGAGCTCAGATTCCTGGGACCAGCTCCCATCCAGCGTTTTAATTGAGTTTACTCGTCCTTGATCCCCTTGTGCTGGCCCGCCCTCGTGGATGCCAGTGCTGAGGGAAGAGAGAAGGCAGCAGGTCTCTATAAACAGGAGGGCTAGAGAGACTGCCATGTAAAAGTTCTATTTATAATTTCTCTGCAACATCTCTAAAGGGCCACCACCTCAATAAAAGGCCAACTACCTAAAAAAAATTTTTAAAAGCTGTCCCACTGGAGGAAACAAGATGTTTAGGAAACTTATCTGCCTCAGCATCTGGCTCTGGAGAGAAGGGGAAAAAACAAAAATCCTGAAAACTTGTGATCACTGGTCAATTTCCATTCAGGTTTAGAATTCAGATTCATACTGCCTACATGACCCACGAATTCAAACTGAAAAATCTATTTCAACCAGTTTTGTAGTCTTCACCTCTTGTTATTGTTTAGTTGCTGCATTGTGTCCGACTGTTTGCAACCCCGTGGACTGTAGCCTTCCAGGCTCCTCTGTCCATGGGATTTTCTAGGCAAGAATACTGGAGTGGGTAGCCATTCTCTTCTCCAGGGGATCTTTCCCACCGAGGGATCAAACCCGTGTCTCCTGCATCAGCAGGCAGAATCACCAGGGAAGCTCACCAGTAACAGATAAAAAGTATAATTTTAAAATAACTTGTAGTTCCCTCTGCAGTGGATCTGTCTCTTGCTTCAACAATGCTTGGATGGAAGAGACCCAGAGATGCCCCTCGCTCCAGCCTCCGACCACCCTCCAATCTTTTTTCCAGTGGCAGCCTTCAGAATCAGTCACTCAGCTGTCCACGATCACCAGGACCAGCCACCACCATTTTTTGGAGCTTAACTCCTTATTACAGATTAACCATGAGCTCCCAGATTGGTCAGAATTATTATTCCACTGAGGTGGTGCTGCTGTCAGTCACTTATACTGCAGGCCTTCTACACTTACCTCTCTCTGGGCTTCTATTTGGACCGCAACATTGTGGCTCTGGAGGGTGTGGGCCACTTCTTTTGCAAATTGGCCAAGGAGAAGCACGAGGGCCCTCAAGCATCTCTTGAAAATGCCAAGCCAGCGCAGCAGCTGGACCCTCTTCCTGGAGGTGCAGAAGCCATCTCAAGAGGAGTGGGGTAAAACCCAGGACGCTATTGAAGCTGCCCTTCTCCTGGAGACGAACCTAGAACAGGCCATTTGGGATCTGCATGGCCTGGGCTCTGCCCCTGCAGACCCCCACATGTGTGACTTCCTGGAGAACCACTTTCTAGATAAGGAAGTGAAACTCATCAAGAAGACAGGTGACCACCTGACCAACCTTCACAGGCTGGCTGGTCCCCAGGCAGGACTGGACGAATATCTCTTCAAAAGGCTCACCCTCAAGCAAGACTAGGACCCTCTAGAGCCCAGGGGCTTTTTAGGAGCCACCCTAACATCAGGGCTTCTGCCTGAAGCCCCTCTCTACAGCCACTAGGCAGCTTTTTAACACCCTGGAGCCCTCTCTCAAGCTTTGGAACAAATGAAAAAAGTGACGCTTTTTGCAGCACAAAATAAATAAAAATACCTTTTACACTAGCAACAGAAAATATGACATGCTAAGGAATAAATCTCATAAAAAATGTGACTGACCAATATGGAAAAGATTTATATAAAGTTTATTGAAATACATTTAAAGACAAAGAAGTGGAGTCTTAACATTTTTATAAAGTATTAAAACATCTACTCTTTCCACATTAATCTCTCAATGTAAGTCCAATAAAAATACTAATTGACCCATTCCTGGAATCTGACACACTGAATAAACAATTTATATGAAGGAATAAAGGAAGGGGGAGGGTTGAAGTGATTCTCAGGAATCAAAGGAGTGGGAAGAGCTGACTGTAAATTATTGAGGTTTACTAACAACCACGGTAAGTACGCCAGGGTGCCACTGACACGGGGTACAGATGAAGGAAGGAGCCTGGAGAAGCTGGGCGTGTGATACATGACAGAGACGCCACAGACAGCACAGTCAGTGGGGGAGGATGGGCGCCAGCAAAGAATGGCTATTCAAATGGGGGGGGGGGGGAGTGGTTCTCTGACTTACCAATCGAGAGCAACAAAAACAAACCCAAACAAACATCCAAACATCGAGCTGGATTCAAGAACCAAATGTAAACTGCTTCCATAAGAAAATACGAGAGTAGGGAAGATTTCCCAAAGAAGACACAAAAAGCACAAACTACAAATAGATAGACGTGTTTACATTAAAAAATAAAACCTCTTTAAAAGATACTGTTATATTGTGGTCATATTTTTCTAAAAAAACTTCTAATAATTTAAAGGGACATACTTAAATATTTAGAAATAACACCTGGGTTTTGCGTCAAAGGATCTGGAGGTGACTTATGGGTAGGGTTATTGTTAATAAAAGCTTATCTCTGAGCTGGTAATTGGTGAAACTGGGTGATTGGTATGCAGGGATTTGTCACATTGCCTCCTTCCTTTTAGTGTATTTTTATAATAAAGGCAAAAGAGAAGAAAGAATATTATGACAATAGGATACCAGTATTCACCCACCAAATTAACACACACTTTAAAAACTGACATGTGTGTATGTGTTAGTCACTCGGTTGTGTCTGACTCTTTGTGACCCCATGGACTGTCCCCCACCAGGCTCCTCAGGCAAGAATACTGGAGTGGGTTGCTATTGCCTTCTCCAGGGGGAATCTTTCCAACCCAGGGATTGAACCCTGGTCTCCTGCATTGCAGACGGATGCTTTACTGTCTGAGCTACTAGAGAAGCCCTAAAAAAATTCTAAGTAATTCCCTAGCAGTCTAGTGTTTAGGACTCAGCGCTTTCACTGCCAGAGCCTGGGTTCAATCCCCAGTCAGGGAAGTAAGATCCCAAAAGCTGTGTAGTGTAGCAAAAAATAAAAATAAAAAAAAATCTGATAATTCTAATTGTTAGCAAGAACATGAAAAAGTGGCAACTCTTATACACACAGGGTAGGAACAGAAATTGGTAGAATCAACTTGGAGGAAAATTTCATATCTTCTACCAAGACCATTACTCTTAACTATTCCCCATCTAGGTTAAATCCTAGATCTTGCCCTGGAAAACATATACAAGAATAAAAATGCTCACAGGCTTATTGCTTTCAATAGTAAAAAAAAAAAAAAAAAAAACTGGAAACAACCCAGTGTCCATTTGTAAAAGAATGTGCAGCTAAACAGTGGTATATTTACATAATGGGATGAAAGTGAATGTACTGGAGCTCCGTGCATCAACGTGGATATATCTTACAAATATATGGCCAAAGGAAGGAATTTGCATAATCTGTAAACATAACACCACTTATTTACAATACAAAACCTTGTAAAATTATGCTGTCAGGGATGCATACATATGTAATAAATTTCTAGAGAAAAGCTAAGAGTGATAACATTCAAAATTTAGGGTAGTGGTTACTTCTAGTAAGAGAAGGAAGGAGAATATAATTAAGGGCAGATAGGTAGCAACATGGGGCTTGTGAGGGTTTGTTTCTAAGCTGGGTGTAGAGTACGTGAGTGTACGACATTATTCTTTAGTCCTTTCATATATAATAAGATAATTTGTAATTAAAGGTTTTTTCATATATGCAGATAGCAAATCATGTACACTTGAAACTATGTCAATTATATCTGTTTTTAAAAAAATATATATGTGTATATATTTTTTCAGTAAAAGGAGATGTGAGGGTGGGGAGTGGATGAAGAGACACAAAAGTATTCATCAGGGAAATAATAAGCTCATTTCAGCTCAACAACAAGTTTTATTGAAAACATACCATCCTCCAGAGGAATATGCTGATTCCTCTGAGTGCAGAGGTGAGGAGGTCTCTGCATGAGAAAGCATGAGTTCTGGCCAGACCCCTGATGAAGCCCCCATGTCAGTGCATCGATGAGTGGGCTTTTGATCCCAGCTAAAAGGTCTGAGTGTCCCTTCTCTTCGCCCCACCTGCTCCCTGCTCTCTCCTGTCTCTTCTGAATGGTCTCTAGGTGTGGGTCTCGAATGACAGGTGTGCAATGGAAACAAACAGCAGTGCTTGAGGGCATCTTCCTCGTGCCTTTCAGATGTGAATAACGTCACAGGGAGACCCCGGCAGGAGTGTGAGTGTGAACGACACCGTACCTGTTGCTTTCTCCTGATGCCTGCTCAGGGCTTCCCTGGGCACCGCGGAAAACCACGCAGCTGAGGCAAGTGGTCCAGGATTCCAGCTCCTTACTCAGGAGAGCCACCTCTTCAAGAGGAATGCACCTCAACACCAGTGCCCGATTCCGGGGGATGGAGACACAGACACGACCTGCCAGGCTTCATGTCCAGTCACGCAGGCGGCATCACGCGGGCCATATCTTGGTATCAGCACTTCCTCCCACCTCCACTTTCTGGCTCTTCCAGGCCTTCCTGGGGGATCCCCAGTCTTCCCAGGCCTTCTTGGGGAAGTCCCCAGTCTGCCCAGGCCTTCCTGGGGGAGTCCCCAGCCTCGCCAGACCTTCCTGGGGGCCTCCCCAACTTCCCTGGGTCCTTCCTGAGAGCCCACGGATATGGAGGCCACAAACAGTCTGATCCCTGGGTTACATACAGTGTCCTGCAAACTCACTCCTTACAACTCAGTGTGTCTGCTGAAATCCCAGGCCCTGGGCCCTCTAACTCCATTTCCCACTTTGCTCCAACTTTCTGGGTGCTCTGGTGATGGATCAAACGTCAGCCAAGGGTCTGCAGGTCTGAAAGAGATCCAAGAGGCGAAGGGCTTGTCACCATCCTCAGATCCCAACATCTCTGTTTCCCCAACAGCTCCCTGCCTCCACTGCTTTTTAATCTATATTTTACCTTCCAAACCCACTGTTACATATTGCCCCTCCCTGGATATGCTTATCATGGGCAATCCTTTCCTATTATTTTGCACCTGTTTGCTTTACTAAACCAGGGTCCCTCCTGGCATGTTCCTGGCTCTTGGTGGACATTCCTAGCTCTTGAGGCCAACCTGACCTCAATGAGAGAAATCTAATACTATTAATACTAGTAATGATGATGTGTATGTGTGTGTATGTTCAGTCACTCAGTCATGTCCAACTCTTTGTGACCGCATAGACTGTAGCCCACCAGCCTCCTCTGTCCATGGGATTTCCCAGGCAAGAATACTGGAGTGGGTTGATATTTTCTCCTCCAGGGGATCTTTCCAACCCAGGGATCCAACCCGTGACTCCTGCATTGCAGCCTAATTCTTTACCCACTGAGCCACCCAGGAAGTCCCAATAATGATGGTAATGGCTAATATTTATTGAGGACTCGACATGTGCTAGGCCTTGCCTGTTACAAATACTTTACATGTGGTGGCAGTATCCTGAATACCTACTTAGTGTACATACTTATTTAGGTATATAATATAATTCTTATTCAACCAATGAGAAAACCCAGGCACAGGAGCAGTTAAGTAACTCACCCAGGTAACACAGTCTTTTCCAGAGCCTGCATCCTGAACTACAGGCAGACTTCAGAAACACTGCAGGTTCGGTTACAGACCACCATAATAAAGAGAATGTTGCAGTCAAGTGAGTCACAAATTCTTTGGCTTCCCAGTGCCTGTAAAAGTTATGTTTGTCGGACACGACTGAGCGACTGATCTGCTCTGATCTGATACTCTCTTGTAGTCTATTAAGTGTTCAAAAGCATAATGTTTTTAAAAACAATGTACATCCCTTCACAGAGAACTATATTCAATATCCTATGATTAACCATAATGGAAAAGAAGATTAAAAAAATATGTATAACTGAATCACTTTACTGTAGAGCAGAAATTAACACAACACTATAAATCAAATATACTTCAATAAAAAGTTGATTTAAAAAAATGTACATGCCTTAATTAAAAAATAGGAATAGGATCAACTGCTCAGTCGTATCCAACTCTTTGTGACCCCATGGACTGTAGTCCACCAGGCTCCTCTGTCCATGGAATTCTCCAGACCAGAATACTGCAGTGGGTTGCCATTTCCTTCTCCAGGGGATCTTCCCCACCCAGGGATCAAATCCAGGTCTCCTGCATTGCAGGCAGATTCTTTACCATCTGAGCCACCAGGGAAGCCCTAACTTAGTTACATAGTGCTAAAAAGGAAAAAAAAAAGCTAATTATCATCTGACCAGGAAAGGTTGCCACAAACCTTCTGTTTGTAAAAAACAAAACAAAACAAAACAAAACCCAGTATTTGCCAAGTGCAATCAAGTGAAGTCTAGGGACCTTCCTGGTGGTCCAGTGGTTAAGACTCTGTGCTCCCAATGCAGGGCGGGAGACTGGTTGTTACATCCCTGGTCAGGGAACTAGATCCTGCCTCCCTGCAACTAAGAGTTCTCACGTGACAACTGAAAGAGCCTTCATGTTTCAAGGAAGATCCCCGCCAGCTAAAAGATGCTGAGCAGACAAATGTTTTCCTAAAAAGATAAAATAGAGTGAAGCCCATACTAGGCCACACTGGGTGTCTCCTAAAAGCCCAGGTAGAGCAAGCCCTTCCCCAAAGCTTACACCGCATGACAGCCTCCTTGACTTGGCGGAAGCCACCTTCGGGACCGCGGCCGTCCACGAAGTACATGTATCGGAGCTCGGCGGGGTAGGCGGCTCTGCTGAGGCCGGACATCAGCGGGATGGTGCGGCCCTCGGCCCCGGGGGCCTCGCTCAGCGCCTGCAGCATCTGGTACCTGCACCACGGGTCCCGGAGGAAGCCAGGGGTAATAAGCAGCACTCGGCAGTGACTGCTGCTCAGAGCGTGGCACAGCTCGGACACGATGGCGCCGCCTGGGGTGGCGTCGCGAAGCTGCAAGAAGCAGCGTAGGCTGGCGGCGCCGCCCTCCAGGTAGGAGACCAGCTCCTGGGCGGCCGCCAGGTCCTCCTCGCTGTGGCACACGCACACATCATAGTCCTTGCTCCAGCGGCCGCTGCTGCTGCTGCTGCTGCCGCTGCCGCCGCCACTGTCGACACCCCCGTGCGACGGTGCAGGGATGGGAGACACCTCTGAGCTGGAGCCCAGGGATGGGGGGCTGTCCGGTGAGCTCGGGTGTGAAATGTCACTGAGGGCGCTTTCTGGGGGAGACGGGCATCTTCGTGGGCTTCCTCGACAGGGCCTGCCTGAACCAGTCTGCAGTGGGGAGAGGCATTGCTTAGGCTTGGAGTTCTCAGCAGGGGCTTCCTCCCGACCCCACCAGAGAAGAGTCACCTCAGGAAGGGACCCCAGTCCGTCTCCCCTGCCCACCTTCTCACACCAGCAGTTCTGAGTACTGTGTCCATCCCTCAGGTCTTGCCCCAAACTTCCCCTCGTCTTTAAAGGTTTGGGGAATACATAAAAACTGGTTGTTGGAACTTACTCCGTGGCCCAATGGTTGGGAATCCGCCTGCCAATGCAAGGGACACAGGTTTCATCCCTGGACCAGGAAGATTCCACGTGCCTCCGGGGAACTAAGCTCCAGCCCTCACTCTAGAGCCCATGAGCAGAAACTACTGGTGCCTACGTGCCCTAGAGCCCAAGCTCCTCAGCAAGGAAAGTCACTGCAATGAGAAGCCTGCGCACTGCAACTAGAGAGAGCCCACACACAGCAACAAAGACCCAGAGCAGCCAAAATAAGTAAATAAGCCTGGCAGTTTCATAAGTCAGCGGAGATGTAATACCAGCTTGTCCTGCTGTACTGCATATTTGAAAGTTACTAAGAGGGTAGATCTTAAAAGTTCTCATCACAAGAAGGAACTGTAAGGTAATGGATGTTAACTAGACTTATACTATGCTAAGTCACTTTAGTCGTGTCCGACTCTGTGTGACCCCAATAGACGGCAGCCCACCAGGCTTCCTCGTCCCTGGGATTCTCCAGGCAAGAACACAGGAGTGGGTTGCCATTTCCTTCTCCAATGCATGAAAGTGAAAAGTGAAAGTGAAGTCGCTCAGTCATGTCCGACTCCTAGCGACCCCAAGGACTGCAGCCTGCCAGGCTCCTTCATCCGTGGGATTTTCCAAGCAAGAGTACTGGAGTGGGGTGCCATTGCCTTCTCCGTAACTAGACTTAGTGTCATGATTATCTCACAATGTATACAAATGCTGGATCATTGTGTTGTACATCTGAAACTAATGGAATACAGTATGTCAATTATACCTCAATAATTAAAAAAAAATTTTTGGTATAACAACAATATGAGAAACAACAACTCTAGTTGTTTTACCAGCCTGATTAGGAAAGACAGTTTTGCCTGCTCCACACCCTTTGGTTTCTGATACCCTCATCCTAACCAGAACGTCCCACGAGATGACTAGTCAACCATCTGTGAGTCTGTAAGCAGAATTATGTTAAGCTGGCAAATGTCAGTTAGTCCCCAAACCCACTTTTAGCACTCGGGAGGTGGATTTAGATTAAGGGGAGAGAAAGAGAGGCAGGAAATTGCACCTGTTTGGCCATGAGAAATCCTACACGCCAGGTACGTGCATGATAAGTCTCCTCAATCATGTCTGACTCCACGACCCTGTGGACTGTAGCCCACTAGCTCCTCTGTCCATGGGATTCTCCAGACAAGAATACTAGAGTAGGTTGCCATATCCTCCTCCAGGGGATCTTCCCAACCCAGGGATCGAACCCACATCTCTTATGTCTCCCGCATTGGCAGGCAGGTTCTTTCCACTAGCGCCACTTGGGAAGCCCTGAGAAATCCTAGCTTCCTGCCAAATGGGTAAAATGGAAATGTGGAAGGAGGTCACTGTCCAGAACTCCTGAACCTTAGCACTGATTGATTCCAAACCACACTTTGGAGGGCCCCACAGATTTGATTGTGGACCGCTTGCTTTCTGGATGACTTTAAACAAGCAAGTCAATGTTTCCACTTCCTTATCTGGAAAATGGGTTCATTTCAGTTGTTGTTGAAGGTTAGAGGAAATAATGCCATATCTGGCATATTGTTGAGTACTCCAGATGATTTTAGCTCAGCCTCTCCAGCTTTTGATCAAGACAGAAAGTTTGGTGTTCTGGAGGTGGATTTGTCCTCTCTGTCTGCTCTGCTTATCTCCTTCCTCTGAATGGTTCTGAGTGATTTAGATGACAAGAGACATCAAGTTAAGTACTCAGCATGGTGGTTTCCAGGCTGGGAAGATTAGCTGAGCACACCTGGGAGACCAGTGAGCCGAAATGATTGAAGGCTCCCAGAAGCACACCTCCTCACTCCCCACAGAGCCCTGGGCACTGAGGTCAAGACAGGACCACTCCCCCCAACCATAAGCCTCCTTCAAATCTCTTCAGGGCCTGTGTTTGGGGGCCAGGCAGCCTCCTGGAATTAGGAGTCTGTGTCTACTCACCAGCCATCTTGCCCAGAGGCTTCTTGGAGCCAGGAGCCGGGGAGGAGGTTGATGATGCCATCGTGGTGGGCTCCAAACTAACCCCATGAGACCAGGCATTGGTAAAGTGGGAGACGGGAGGGGCCCCAGTCTTGACCTCATGGAACAGCCATTCTACAAGAGACAGAGAGAGCAGGTCACAAAAGCTGGACCTACCTGACTCCCAGTCCCTGGGCATGGGCTCTGGGAGTTTTCTCTCTGGGTGCCTGACAGAGGCTCAGTCTCTAAATGGGTCCCTTATGGGATTAGGGTCAGCCACCACTGGGATTAGAGCTGGTTTCTAGTGAAACCCCAATCTGTGTAGTGATCAGACTTACAGAGTATGAGCTCAGCATGACCAGCAGAGTGACTGTCCTCTGCACCACCTGGCCAGGGTTGCATTCGGAATCTGCGGAAGGGCAACTGGCAAGCACCTCATTGTAGGAACTTCCTGTGTAAATGCTGAAATCAGAGAAGAAGGTCTGTTGCTATTTGAACAAATAATTATGTGTCAAGGTAAACAGATATTTTGCAGTAGAAAGCCAGCACATGTAAGAAACCTTGGAGGACTTTTTCTCCAAGCCTGCCTTTCCCCAGATAACTCCTTCCATTCGAACCCCAGCCATCCAGCCCTTTCTCCCTCCCTCTCTCCCTCAGCTGCACAAAGTGGTAGAGTTTACAGACTCTGCAGGCAGAGTTCCTAGATCTCTTATGAACTGTGGCCTCTGGTAAACTACTTACTCTTGCAAAACTTTAGTTTTTCCATCTGTGAAATACTACAGCCTGCTCAGCATTATTGTGAAGACTACATGAGATGATTTACGTAAAGTGCATGGTATAGAATGCTCAGGAAAAAATTACCCTGGTAGCTGAGCGGTAAAGAATCTGCCTGCCAATGCAGGAGACACGGGTTTGATCCCTGGTCCAGGAAGATTCCATATGCCTGGGGCAATGAAGCCCGTTTGCCAAGCTGTTGAGCTTGTGTTCTAGAACTCGAAAATCGCAACTACTGAACCTGCGCACTCTAGAGCCTGCCAGTGCTCCACAACAAGAGATGCCACCGCAGGGAGAAGCCCAAGCACCTGCTCTTCACAAAGAGAGAAAATAATAAATAAATAAAAATGAAAAAATAAAAGAATCCAAGGACTTCCCTGGTGGTCCAGTGGTTACGAATCCACCTTGCAATGCAGGGGACCTGGGTTCAGTTCCTGGAGGAGGAAATAAGATCCTATATGCCACAGACTTACTAAGCCCAAGAGCCGCAACTAGAGAGTCCACATGCCGTAATGAAAGACCCTGTATGATGAAACTAAGACCCAACGCAGCAAATAAACATTTTAAAAAATAAAACAAGCCAGATACTGGAGGGATATAGTCAATGTTTTTCCAAATTCCAGAAGGTTGTTGGTTTACTTTTTGGAGGTGGAGGGAAGGGATTGTCAAAAGGCATCAACATTTATATGGAAATGCAAAGGACCAAGACTACCTCAGATGGCAACCTTCTGTGTTCTTTTCCCACCACAATGACCTGATGTCCCTGATGGCGGAGACTCTTTCTGCTTAGTTTTCTGGGAGGATACTGTGTGGAGCAGAGCCCACCCTGATCTGAAACAGAGTCACTGCGATCTAGTGGCTTCTGGAGATGAAGGGTTGGTAGAGGACTGAGCACTACAGCTAGGACTGCTATCTCACTATTTGATGGATCTGCAGAGGTCAAGACAACCCTGCCCCGCCCCCTCCCCGCCCACTGCCCCAGGAAGCCACAGAGAAAGGGTATGTCTGAATAGACGCAATGAGATAAAGAGTTTTCAAAAGTTGAAGAAAGTCTTTCAATGTTGGACAAACATGTTTCATTCAGCTAAATGCTGAACACCCTTATGCCAAGCCGACGGAGAGGAGAGGTACTGATGATTCATGAAAACATAAAAGTTCAAAAAGAGAACTTGAACTGCAGCAGCCGAGGGTGGGGCAGGTGTTCGGGGGCAGAAGGAGGAGTTGGGATGGGCTTGGGAAGAGGCATGTTTGAAAGAGCAAGGCAGACAGCTGCTAAACCAGCCAAAAGGACATGAAAACGGGAACATTAACAAAGATGTGTGTTTCTTTTCCTAATATTCTTTGGATTTCAGCCCCACTAAGAGGAGAGGCTGAGGCAGTGCCTAGTAACCACCATTAGATTTGGGAGTTGTGGGGGTTTTTTTGCTTTAATTTGGCTGTGCCAGGTCCTGGTTGCGGCACATGGGCTCTTGTTCCCTGACCAGGGATTGAACCCAGGCCCCCTACGTTGAAAGCGGGGAGTCCTAACCACTGAACCACCAAGGAAGTCTAGGAGTTGCTGTCTCTTGACATCTTCATTTCAACCATTCAAGATGTCCTTCCGCTCCCTGCCCTGCTCCCCGCCCCCAGCCCCCCAGTAGTAGACACAATGCTACTTACTTTTTATCTTAAACGTTTTTTCAATTGTGTTTTAATTTGAAAATTCATTATTTGGCTTTGACACACAAACTGGAGACTGATTTGATATTTTTATGACAGCTTAAAGGTTCAAAATTAACATAAAACTTTAGTATACTTAACCAATGTAGATTTAAGATTCAATTTCTCAGTTTATCAAATTACTTACCCTTTTGACACTAATGCTGATTTTTGGTAGCCGTATTTTTTCACTTTTTGTTTAAGAAGAAGTCCAATTGCCCAATAGCCACTGGAAGTGGACTGGTATAAGCCCTAGTGACTGACGTTATGGAAAAGTTCAAACACAGGAAATAGCATCTTTGACAAAGGAAAATTGAGCAAGAATGAAGATTAGTTCCATTAACTGTGTACACTGTCTGTTTCCCAGAATCTAAAACCCTACTGCATTTTCCTTGTTTCTTTTCAGTTCTTGTGCAGCAGAAGTTGTTGAGCGATCACACGCAGATATGCTTTAATCTTGACCGGCTTTAGTAATAGTCGTGTATTAGATGTAGAAGACATACTTGTCAGGCAGACAAGAAGCTAGCGAACCCAAATCTCCAACTGGAAGTTCTCATCACTCACTCTGTCTAGTCTCTAATTTGTTCTGTAGTCACTTTTCCCTGTTCCTTTAAACAGTTCATCAAGTAGAAGGACATAGACCTAAATACCTACTTTGTAGATAATTACAAAAACTTGATAGAAAATTAGTGAAGAGAGTCTTCAAAACAAAACCAAAACACAGTAGCATGTTACTGTCAGTGTTATTAGAATACTTTTTCAATATTATAAGAAGAACTTAGTATGTGAGGTAAATACTATAAAGCTCCACTGAATAAAACCCAAAGTTCATTAAGTATTATTCAATATCTAACTGGTCTCCAGTATCTATTGTATAGGGAATGTACTGCAACCTGTGAAGACATATGATTATGTATCTTATCTAATTCATATTCCATTTCTGTTAAACAGGAAGTATTATCTGTGGAAGATGACATAGTGGTCCCCCAAAGACATCCACATCCTAATCCTGGGTGAAAATAAGCTACCTTACTTGGAACAAGCAGACTTTGCAGATGTGATTAAGGGTCTGGAGGCAGGAAAATGAGCCTGGATTATCTAGGTGGGCCAGTGTAATCTCAGAGGTCTTAGAAGAGTTAGAAGGGTCAGAGTGAGAGATGTGACAGCAGAAGCAGAGGTCGAGGTCCTGTGGGGCTCCTATTCAAGGAGATGAATTCTGCCAACGTGAGGCTATCAGCAGGAATGCGGCACCCTCCAGAAGTTTGAAAAGGCAAAGACCTGGATTCCTCCCTAGAAACTCCAGAAAGGATGCTCGGCATCTATAAGATAACAAAAGTGTTCAGTGCGAATCCACTGTTTGTGGTACTTTGTTACAGAAGCAATGGGAAAGTAATACACAATCTTTGATTGTATGTGAGGCTACTGAATAGAGAAAGCATTGACTCTAAGTGCTAAAAACTGGTCTGCTTAAAGGTCTAAACTATTCGAGGGAGTTTTTCACTTCTTTGATGGATATAGTATCAGCTACACTTCATTTGATCTTTGACTTCAAAATTAAGAACATTGGTTTCAAAGGCTCAAACTCTTGCTGAAATGCTTGTCAGGACAGGATTCATTAGAACTTGCAGGACAATGTCCCTTAAAGTGCTGAAATTATGGGACTTTCTTGGGTGGTCCAGTGGCTAAGACTCCCCACTTCCAATGCAGGGGGCCCAGGTTTGATCCCTGATCAGGGAACTAGATCCCACATAACTATAATCCCCCATACAACTAAATCCCACATAACTATAATATAATATATAATAATCCCCCATACAACTATATATATATTATATATAATATATTATATATAATATAATATATAATAATCCCCCATACAACTATACAACTATAATCCCCCATACAACTATAATCCCACGTAACTATAATCCCCCATAAAACTAAAGATCCTGCATGCTGCAACTTAAGACTTGACACAGTCAAAATAAGTATTTTTTTTAAGTGCTGGAATTAACTGTTGATAGCTTGATAGACACAGGTATGGACACTAAGGTGGCCCAAGTGTTCACAACTGTGAGCATGGACAGGACATACAACTTCTTACAACAGGGTATGGCGAAGGTTGTAGTATGTCACTCACATACTATGTTACTATTCATATGGTGCGTGTGTGTGTGCAAGCATATGTTTATAAATGTATACATACACACATAAATCATATAATTAGTAACATGATCATGTGTGTATATACGTTTATACTTATTGACACATATGTATAGTATGTATATTTACTATATAAGATGTATATATATTTAGATATTTGTATTGTATATAAATATTTATATGCATATATTTATAAATAGTATAAAGATATTTATATTGTGTATAATTTATATATAATAGCAAATATACATACTGCATGTATGTGTCACTAGGTATAATGAATACCTATTGATGAATAGATAATACACAATATATGGATATTGTGTATTAATACAGATGTATGTGTGTGCATGGGAGTGGGTGTAAAAGTCCATCTTAGCAGACTGGAAAGACTCCTTTGCTAACTTGGGAGAGTCATGTCATGAGAGAGTCAGGTGTCAAGGAACTTCGGGCAGCCTCACTAACAGCCAGCAAGAAACTGACCTCAGTCCTACAACTTCAAGGAGATGAATTCTGCCAACAAATAACCTCAGGGGGTTTTAGTGGTTCTTTTCCCATTTGCATCTCTGATGGCACCGCAGCCTTGGCTAACACCTGGACTTCGGCTGGGTAAGACCCCAGCAGAAGACTCAGCCAAGCCTTTCCCGGCCCTTGATCCACAGAAACTTTGAGGTAACAGATGGGTGTTGGTTTAGCTGCTAAATTTGTAGTAATTCGTCATGCATCACTGAAGTGAACACAGGGACCAATCACAATGAAGAGTTTAAAAATGCCAGTTCCTATGCCCCACCCCAAATCCACTGAATCACATCTCTGGGAGGAAGACTTGGGAACCTGGTTTTTAAACAAGTGCCCCCAGGAGTACCCTGGCAGTCCAGTGGTTGGGACTCTGCTCTCAATGCTGGGGCCTTGGCTTCAAGTCCTGGTTGGAGAACTAAGATCCTGCGAGCCGCATATTGCAGCAAAACAAACAAAAACCAACCAAGCAAAAAGACCAAAATCACACACACAAAGCCAAAAAAACAAAAACACACACACACACACACACACACACACACACAAATACTAACAAAAACCCCCTAAATACTCCAGGATTCTGATGCACCTAAAGACTGGTCTAGTGGGCTGCAGCAGTGGGTCCCAAACGAAGCTCCATATCATGATCACCGAGAAAACTTGAAAAAAAATAGAGCTACCAGACTTCCCTGGTAGCCCAGTGGTTAAGAATCTGCCTGCCAATGCAGGGGACATGGGTTCGATCTCCTCTCCAGGAAGATCCCACATGCTGCGGGGCAGCTGAGTCCATATGCCCCAACCACTGAAGCCTGTGCACCCTATAGCTGGTGTTCGGCAATAAGAGAAGCCACAGAAATGAGAAGCCCACGAACTGAAACTAGAGAGTAGTCCCCACACACCGCAACTAGAGAAAGCCTGTGTGCACCAATGAAGACCCAGCACAGCCAAAAATATGAAATAATTAGTTAATTTAAAAGTAGCTACCTCTGGAAATTCTTATTCAATAAAGTGAGGCCTGCAAATCTGTATTTTTTAAGAGCTCTACAGGTAATTCTGACACAAGGAACCACCTGTCTCAATGTATATAAGCAGTGGAATAATTGAAAAGTGCTCAGCAAATCTTGGGATTGATTTTGTGGAATCAATTTCAAACTACTGATTTTGCTATAAAGTCAGATTTAAGATGGGACTCTAGCAGGCAGAAAATACTCATAGAACTCTGGGTAATTAACTGAAGTCTTATAATCTATATTAAACTAAATCTTTTTGCTGAATATATAACAAAGTACAAATGCTTTCAGCACTACATTTTATAAATTTTGAAGACTTTTAAACATAGCTCAGTTGGTAAAGAATCTGCCTGCAATGAAGGAGACCAGAGTTCGATTCCTGGGTCAGGAAGATCCCCTGGAGAAGGGAATGGCAACCCACTCCAGTATTCTTGCCTGGAAACTCCCATGGACAGAGGAGACTGGCGGGCGACAGTCCGTGGGGTCGCAAGAGTTGGACATGACTTAGCAACTAAACCACCACCAAACATGTCAAGGGCTTCCCTGGTGGCTCAGTGGTAAAGAATCTGCCTGCCAATGCAGGAGACTCGGGTTCAATCCCTGGTCTGGGAAGATCCCACAAGCTAAGAAGCAACTAAGCCTGTCCGCCGCAATACTGAGTCTGTGCCCTAGAGCCCTGGAGCTACAACTACCAAGCCCACAGGCCACAACTACTGAAGCCCCAGCACCTCCACACTCCATAAGGGGAGAAGCTACAGCAGTCAGAAGCCCATGCACTGCAACTAGAGAGCAGCCCTTGCTTGTCACAACTAGAGAAAGCCTGCACTGCAATGAAGACCCAGCAGAGCCAAAAATAAATAAATAGCAAGTCAAATTTTTCTATGTGTGTGTGTGTGTGTGTGTGCATGTGTGTATAGTAGCGCCTGCTATTTTATTTTTTTATGTTTTGACTGTACAGCCTGTGAGATCTCAGTTCCCAGACCAGGAATGGAATCTGGGCCATAGCAGTTGACAGTGATGAATCCAACCACTAGTCAATGTACCAGGGAACTCCCTAAATTATAAATCAAAGCATTGTGACTCTGGTTGTTAAAATCTAAAACCTTAGCTGTACTTCAGTCACATAGGAATATATCTTACTGACCAAACATGAATGGGAAGTATTTTAATGTGTTGCTGTATTTTGTCAAATGTAGCAAACTGGTCTTTGGAATACAGTTCCTAAGTTTTAAAAAACTCCCTTTGTTTTAAAACTATATCCTAAACGTCCTTTTAGACTAAAATGATGTGAATTTACTTTTTATGTGTTTTGCCATAGGTCTCATGTAAATATGCAGGCATTGAATGTAATATAGACTGTGGTAGCAATGAATTTAACGATGGATACAGTTTATAAATTATGCCTTTATACATTAGTTTCCTTTTGAGCTTTTAAAATGATTGCTTTTTATATAGTTTTGAAAAAGGCTTGGGGGTGGGGAGGTCAGATATAAAAAAAAAAACCTAAAATTTTTAAAGAGGAACTTTGAGAGAACTTCCACTACCAGCATAATGAAGACAGTATAAAACAACAGTAATTAAGGCACAGTGAAATTCATATACAAGGACAGACTAATGGAAGAATAGAGTGTTGAGAAACAGACCCACATCTATATACTCTCCTGGTTTATAACAAAGCTGACACTGCAGTACAGTGGGAAAGGTGGTCTGGGTCAATTTAGACCACCTTGTAGAACCAAGTGAATCTTGACCCACATACTCCAACATACTAAAAAAGTAATTTCAAGTCGATAGTAGACATACATGAGAATCCCAACAAAGCTTTTAGAAAAAAATATAGGTGATTATCTTCCTGACTATGATTATTTTCCTGATTTTTAAAAACTGAGATATAATTGACATCTAACATTGTGCTAGTTTAGGTGAACAACATAATGATTCAATTTATTTAGATATTTAGAAATGATTATCACAATAAGTCTGCTGCTAAGTCGATTCAGTCGTGTCTGACTCTGTGTGATCTCATAGATGGCAGCCCACCAGGCTTCCCCGTCCCTGGGATTCTCCAGGCAAGAACACTGGAGTGGGTTGCCATGTCCTTCTCCAATGCATGAAAGTAAAAAGTGAAAGTGAAGTTACTCAGTCCTGTCCAACTCTTAGCAACCCTGGACTGCAGCCTACCAGGCTCCTCCATCCATGGGATTTTCCAGGCAAGAGTACTGGAGTGGGGTGCCATTGCCTTCTCCGCAATAAGTCTAGTTAACATCTATTACTATATACTCAGAATTTTTTTCTTATCCTCAAAACTTTTAAGTACTACTGCCTTGCTGCTGCTGCTGCTGCTAAGTTGCTTCAGTCGTGTCTGACTCTGTGCGACCCCATGGACTGCAGCCTACCAGGCTTCCCCGTCCATGGGATTCTCCGTCCATGGGATTCTTCAGGCAAGAACACTGGAGTGGGTTGCCATCTCCTTCTCCAACACATGAAAGGGAAAAGTGAAAGTGAAGTCGCTCAGTTGTGTCCGACTCTTAGTGACCCCATGGACTGCAGCCTACCAGGCTCCTCCATCCATGGGATTTTCTGGGCAACAGTACTGGAATGGAGTGCCATTGCCTTCTCCCATTACTGCCTTAGCAACTTTCAAATACACAATACAGTATTATTAACTATAGTCACCATGCTGTTCACTACATCCCCAGAACTTCTTTATTTTATAACTGGAAGTTTATACCTTTTGACCACCATCACCCATTTCACACACTCCCTATGTCCCCAGTAGGTAATGATTTAAAAAAAAGAAAAAACTGGACAGAAGTAATGGAATCATAAGGGAAAACACGATAAACTGGACAATGTTAAATTGAAAAACTTCTGTTCTTCAAAAGACATCATCAAGAGAGTGAAAAAGCAATCTCCTGAGACAGAAAATATCACATATCCAATATGTCTCATATCCATAATATTTAGGAACTCTTACAAACTGGTAAGGAAAAAAGAAATAATGTATTGGAAAAACAGGCAGCACAATCGAACAGATGCTTCACAAAAGGATATCCAAATGCCCAGCAGACATGAAAAGATGCACAACTCATTAGTCATCAGAAAAAAATGCAAATTAAACCTCAGTGCAACCCGACTTCCCCCTCAGCAGGATGGCTACAATGAAGAAGACAGACAGTATCAAGAACTGGTAAGCACGTGAAGAAACAGGAACTCATACACTGCCTGTAGGAATGTAAATTGGTACAGGGACTTTGAAAAACTGGCACTATATTCCACTTCTAGGAATGTACTCAGCAGAAGTGCTTACACATACTCACCAAAAGACAACCATAAGAAAGCCTCAGCAGCACTATTTACAACAACCCCGTATCCATCAATCTATGTATCCAGTAGAATGCAGAAATAAACTGGGGTCTATCCATACAGCTCAAAATTACACATCAGTGTAAATAAATGAACTACCAATAAATGCACGCATGTGTACTAAGTCGCTTCAGTCATATCTGACTCTTTGCGACCCCATGGACTGTAGCCTGCCAGTCTGCTCTGTCCATGGCATTTCCTAGCCAAGAATACTGGAGTGGGTTGCCATGCCCTCCTCCAGGGGATCTTCCCGACCCAGGGATCGAACCCGCATTTCCTGCATTGCAGGCAGATTCTTCACTGCTAAGCTGCAGGGGAAGCCCCACCGCTAAATGCAACAAGAGTTAATCAACATATTGAGCACAAAACACCACACACAAAAGTACAGAAGTATGACCCCAAGTTTCCAAAGTTCAAAACCAAATAAAATTATTTATGATGTTAAAGCCAGGGTAGCAGTCACCCTTAGGTGAAAGTGATTGGAAGACACCTCCCCCAAAAGGGCATCTGGAGTGTGAGTGATGTTTTATTTATCCTGCAGTGACACTGGGTACGCTGTACACTTAAGATCTGGGCACTTTTCTCTGTGTAGGTTGTACTTCAATTTTTATAAAAGGTTTTAAAACTAACTAGACCGTGACTTCCTCTGATGGTGGGTCATTTGTGACTCTCCGTAGCCCCTGGGTCAGCTCAATGAGTGTGTACCCCATCCTCCCGTCTCTTAGCTGCACTCGGCTGGGGGTGTTTCCTAGTGTCTCCAGGTGGAGGACAGGGGGCTGACTCTGTCTCGCTCAGTAATGTCACACGGTGCGCAGCCCATGGTCTAGGTTCACGAAATGACTGTGGAAGGGATCCCCCCTCATAAACCCTTACCCTTAAGTAAAGCCCTGCTCTTGCTGAAACACTGTCACAAAGGCCATCGGAGGAGAGAGAGGCTGCGAGCAGAGAAAGAGGCGGGGAGACTGGAGGGAAAAGAATCTACGGTTCAAGACGGAAGCCACCTGACCGAGCCAGGCTGCGCAGGGTCAAGGACTCTCTGCACGAGCTTCTTGGCGACAGAGAAGGAGACAGCGCTCTCCGAGGGCCTTTTCACCCCGTTTCCGCCGTGTGAGTGCTACAGAAGGCCAGGTGAAGGGGCGGAGAGGGAATGATGGCGAACCCAGCAGAGGTGCCCCAGGGAGGGGACGGGCAAATCCGGGAGCTGGGACCCGGGATCGGCCGCTGACTGGGTCGGACGGGGCCTAAGGAGGGTCTCCACTGCCCGCGGGGGTCTTGCCGGCCCCGCCCCCTGCTCTCCCCGCCCATCGCGGCCCGAGGGGCCCCGAGCGCTTACCTGCTCCTGCGTGCGCCGGGCGCCGCCTTGGTGCAACCAGTGCGGGACGCGGGCTCCGGCCCGAGGCCGCCCGCCCGTCCGGGGGGAAGTGCCTTCGGCTGCCCGCTGCCCCGGAAGCGCGAAGGCGCCAGCCTCCGCGGCCCCTCCTCCGCCCGCCGCTCCCACGCGCGGAGCCGGGCCTGAGGGGACGCCCTGCCTGCCCGCGGCCAAATCCTCCGCGCCCGCGTCCTCGGGCCCACGGGGAGGATCGCGGGCATCCGCGCAGCCACTGAGCCGGCGTGAGCTTAGCGAGATCTTTTCTCCCGAGTTCCCCGAAACCAGCGGCGGAACTTGCAGGCTCGGGGCTGTTCTCTGTCAAACAAGGAAAGTACCTTGTTCACTCATTTGAGTCCTCTCAACACCCTACCAGCTGAGCCACAAGAGAAGCCCAAGAATACTGGAGTGGGTAGCCTATCACTTCTCCAGCGGATCTTCCCGACCCAGGAATGGAACCCGGGTTTCCGACCCAGAAATCGAACCGGGGTCTCTTGCATTTTGCAGGCGGATTCTTTACCAACTGAACTATCAGGGAAGCCCCAACACCCGGCCAGGGAAGCGTTTATACCTTTTTTTTTCTTTTCAGGCAAATGAGGAAAATGATGCCAGACTTTTCCAAAGGCCAGGCACAGTCGGGTCGGTGGTAACAGCAGAGAGGCAGGCAACCCCAGTTAGGGCGACCGGGCCTGCCACGCTCCCCTGAAGTTCACGTTCAAGTCCAAGTACACTGCCCTTCAGGCACTAAAGCCACGTCTAGTGAGACGAGCAAACGGTGGCGAGTGCTGGGTTAAACAGTGAAGGGACATCTCTTTGGGATGTTGATGAACGTGTGAAGCAGCCGCGGGGGATACAGGGAGTGACATTTTCTGAGCTTGTTTCCCTCTGGAGGGAATGTAAGTATCTTCCTGAGCAGTGTTCCTTGGCATGTCCGTGTGGGAAGCCCTCCTACTGCTGTGCACCTGAAATGCTGGAGGGTGGAAGTGGTTGAATAGGGCCGAGGTGGAGAAGACTCTTCAGACTCCCTTGGACTGCAAGGAGATCAAAACAGTCAATCCTAAAGGAAATCAGTCCTGAATATTAGTTGGAAGGACTGATGCTGAAGCTGAAGCTCCAATACTTTGGCTACCTGATGCGAAGAACTGACCCTAATGCTGGGAAAGATTGAAGGCAGGAGGAGAAGGGGATGACAGAGGATGAGAGAGTTGGATAGTATCACTGACTCAATGGACATGAGTTTGAGCAGATTCTGGGAGACTGAAGGACAGGGAAGCCTGGGGTCTGCAGTCCATGGGGTCGCAAAGAGTCTGACGCAACTGAGCAACCAGGAAGAAGATGCATGACCTCCCTTTCAGTCTGACTTTCTACTTTTCTCAGCAGCCAGCCAAAAGGACTTAGTGGGAATCCTGGGAGGCAGTGTGCTGTACGGTGGTCCACAGGGGCTCTGGTGTGAGATGCTGGGGTTCACATCCAGGGCTCATCACCTGCTGGAGGTGAGACCTTGGGAACGTGCTGGGCCTGTCTAGGTTCACTTTCCTCATGGAGATTATGGTATCTGGTTCCCAGTGTTGTGGGAGGAGTAGATGAGAGATGAGATTAAGCCCGTCAGACAGCTCCCCCAGTGTCCAGGTGTGCAGGAAGGGTTCCTTTTACTCTGCATGGAGTGTTTACCCCTGCTCTCCCTGCCACCCACGGGTCCCCTTCTCCCAGGGTGTCCTCCCTTTTCCCATCTCCACTCTTCAAACACCAGCACTTCTGGCAAGGGTCATTTTTGCAGCTTGTGCAGGAAAACTTGTCCTGCCCTTTCCACCCCCTTACCCCCAATACATCCTAGTACCTTGGTATTTGAACCTTGTGTTCAAGCAGCTAACCTCTGTTAGACTGAAAAGTCCCTGAGGCCACGGATGGATCTGCCTCCAGCAGGAGCAGAGAGGAACTCAGGCAAACACACTGAGAGCCAAGGATAGACTAGTCACACTTGGTACTGGGACAGAGGTGAAAGCTAGGGGCCTGTGTCCCTCACAAAGGGCAGACAGACACCAGGCTAACTGCAGTCCTGTAGCCTAAATAAAGCCCCATAGGAGTGCAGACGGTTATTGTTGGTCAGCCGCTCGGTCATGTCTGACTCTTTGCGACCCCATGGACCACAATAAACTCTGGAAAATTCTTAAAGAGATGGGAATACCAGACCACCTGACCTGCCTCTTGAGAAATCTGTATGTAGGACAGGAAGTAACAGTTAGAACTGGACATGGAACAACAGACTGGTTCCAAATAGGGAAAGGAGTACGTCAAGGCTGTATATTGTCACCCTGCTTATTTAACTTAAATGCAGGGTACATCATGAGAAACGCTGGGCTGGAGGAAGCACAAGCTGGAATCAAGATTGCCGGGAGAAATATCAATAACCTCAGACATGCAGATGACACCACCCTTATGGCAGAAAGCAAAGAGGACCAAAGAGCCTCTTGAGGAAGGTCAAAGAGGAGAGAGAAAAAGTTGGCTTGAAGCTCAACATGCAGAAAACTAAGATCATGGCATCCAGTCCCATCACTTCATGGCAAATAGACGGGGAAACAGTGGAAACAGTGACAGACTTTATTTTTGGGGGCTCCAAAATCACTGCAGATGGTGACTGAAGCCATGAAATTAAAAGACGCTTACTCCTTGGAAGAAAAGTTATGACCAACCTAGACAGCATATTAAAAAGCAGAAACATTACTTTGCCAACAAAAGTCCATCTAGTCAAAGCTATGGTTTTTCCAGTAGTCATGTACGGATGTGAACGTTGGACTATAAAGAAAGCTGAGTGCTGAAGAATTGATGCTTTTGAACTGTGGTGTTGGAGAAGATTCTTGAGGGTCCCTTGGACTGCAAGGAGATCCAACCAGTCCATTCTAAAGGACATCGGCCCTGAATATTCATTGGAAGGACTGATGCTGAAGCTCCAATACTTTGGCCACCTGATGGGAAGAATTGACTCCTTGGAAAAGACCCTGATGCTGGGAAAGATTGAGGGCAGGAGAACGGGAAGACAGAGGATGAGATGGTTGGATGGCATCACCAACTCGATGGACATGAGTTTGAGTGAATTCTGGGAGTTGGCAATGGACAGGGAGGCCTGGTGTGCTAGTCCATGGGGTCGCAAGGAGTTGGACATGACTGAGCGACTAAACTGAACTGAAATAGACTGTAGCCCGCCAGGCTTCTGTCCATGGGATTTCCCAGGTGCCATTTCCTCCAGTGGATCTTCCCAACCCAAGGATCAAACCCGTCTCTTTATGTCTCCTGCATTGCAGGTGGATTCTTTACCATCTGAGCCACAGAGGTTTCATTCCTGCCTTCCTAACAAGTGTAGCATTTGTGGTCCTGGAGGAAGTAGCTGCTGGAGGAGCAGCCAGATGAAGGCCTTTTTCCTTCGACCCTAGGTGAGGGTGTCTGTACCAAAGGAAGGGTGAGTGGATACTGGACACTGAAGGACGCAGCCTCATAGGTTTAACACAGATACTGGGTTCAGCTTGCCCCATCCCTGCCCCCTGCCCCTGGCAACTTCCTTCCTGTGTTTCAGCGAGAGTTTGTTGCGTTCATTCCGTGTTCAGGTGCCTCTTCCTCTTCCTCTTCTGCTCACTTGGTAAGTCCTGGCGCTTACCCACCCTCTACTCAGGGGTTCCACTGCGCCCTCCCCCCCCCCCCACACACACACACAGCACAACCGCCCTCTCCTCCCTCACTCTCCCAACGGATGATCTGGGAGGGCCATCGGCTAGGGTGTTGTTTCAAAAGCGACTGCCATTAGGTGAAAAGACGAAGGGACAGAGGACTGCTAAAAGGAAGGAGTTAATCACATTTATTGATCAATGAGGAGGGTAAACAGAAAAGTCAACAGACCTAGGCCAAGCTGCCCCAGGTTGCTTCTGGTCTGGGCTCTGCTCAGAGAGGCAGAGGCAGTCTCTCTGGTTTGGTACCAGGAAGGAGCCAGTCCTGGGTCCTGATGCTCAGGTCCCCTGAGGTGTTCTGTCCTGCTGGGCTACTAGTGGGAGGCATCAACCTGGGCCGTGATCAGTCCTGGGGTCTCGCCCCATCATTCTCCGTTAGCGTGGGCCTGGGCCCATATGGGTCAGGGCGACCTGGAGGAGAGGCAGGTGGAGGAGACCCTGGCTTGGTGCTGGGGAGGCCTAAGCTGTGAGGAGGTATGAGCATGGTTAGGATCAGAGCCCAGGATGACACAGCGGGTGGTGGGCCTGTGAGGCACTCCCGAGCTCAGAGGATACAGTGTTCCTGGGCCTTCTCTCCGAAGTAAAAGCGGCTGAAGAGGAAGGGGCTCAGGTTGATGGTCTGGAAGTGGCCCTCCAGCACCATCTCGGCCACAGCCCGCCCCACGGCGGGGGCCTGCTGGAGCCCGTGGCCACTGAAGCCCGTCGCAAAGTACATGTTGATGACAAGGGGGTGGGGGCCCACCACGCCGTTCTGGTCAAAGGTATTGTAGTCATAATAGCCAGCCCAGGCACTCCGGACCTGCAGGGGCACAAGACGTGGGGCTCCTGGGAGGGCTGCCCATGCACCTCACCTCACTCCCAGTACCCTCTACCACCTCTGAGCAGGCCCACAGAATGGTCCTCAGCCATTGTGAAGTGGGGGCCCCTGTTGTGTGGGGTGGCTGGCAGGCTCCGGGAGCAGGCCCAGAGGCTCCAGGGTCATCTGTCTCAGTCCAGTTACCTTTAGAGTCTCAAAGGCTGGTACCCTCTGGGCCAAACGGGGCCACACCTTCTCCTGGAAGAAGTCGTAGTCCACTTCCAGGTTCCCTGGGTCTGGTTCCTCCTCCTGGTAGGGAGAGGTGGGGACAGGGCTGACATTGTCCAGGACACAAGGGCAGATCCAGACGTCATGGACCTCTTTAGTCAGTCCCCTTTGTGGGCAGGGGCTGGGGGGAAGAGACCCCAGTTCAAAGCCAGAGGGGACTGTGACATCAGTTCCCATGTGGGGCCCTCCAAGGAAGCCTGACTCCTGAGTGACACCTGCTCTCCATCTCTTCACAGGCACCCTGACCCCATGGAGCTTACCTCTGTGGGGCTACAGCTGCCCAGGTAGTTGTTGCCTAATCCTTCCCGGCGGAAATAGGCTCCACTGGGGTCTGCGACGAGTGGTGCCTCCAGGCCTGGTCCCTGGGGGCAGTGCCACAGGTACACATACCTGCCGTGACCAGCAGCGTGAGAAGTGGCGAGAACAGTGACCCCCCCCACCCCAACCCTCGTGTAACCACCCTCTGCAGAACCCTGGAGGAGTCACCTTTTCCTCGGTTCCACAGGTAGCTTGGTGCCCTGCATGGTGCCCGGCGGCCCGTTCCCAACACCAGCCAGCTCTGCGATTTGCCCAGACCAGGCGCCCGCTGCATTGACCACTATGGCACACTCCACAGGCTGGAACTCCTGGCTGCGGTCCATCTTCACCTGCGGACCCCAGCCTCGGTTTACCCACACGGGAAGCGGGTAGAAGACAATCAAAAGGACAAGCATGTGTAAAATAGCTAGCGAGTGGGAAGGGACTATATCTATAACACAGCGAGCCCAGCTTGGCATTTTGGGACAATCAGAGGAGTGGGACGGGAGTGGGGAGGGGGGATCAAGAAAGCAGGGATATATATAATTACGACTGATTGACGTTGTTGTATGGCAGAAACCAACACAACACGGTAAAGCAATTTTCCTCTATAATTAAAAAAATTTAAACAAAACACATAAACACAAGGACAGTCATGACTTTCCTCACTCTGCACTTTGCTAAGGGAGGCCCCTAGGCTGAGAACTTACATGGACCTCATGGATCCTTTTCAAAGTCAACTGCTCCCCGCTGGCAGTCTCCATGTGGCTGGATGAAGAGATGAAACCTGCAGAAAAAGGGAAGAAGGTAAGTCCTTGAGGCCTCGAAGAGGAAGGAAATGGAGCTTCCACTGGTTCCCTAAGGACAGAAAGCTGAAGGCTAGGAGCTGTCCCACAGGGATTGAAGCCAAAAGGGACAGGGCAGCCGGGACAAACTTGGCCACACAGGACAGGATGATGCTGGAACTTCAAGCAGCTCACGAGTCATGGAAAAATCTGCTTAGGAGCTGGAGTTAGGATGCTCAGGACCAGACCCGGGGAGAAGCCCGCACTCCCCTTGCTCAGCCTGTGTGTGCAGGCGAGACCGGGTGTGGGCTGGCCTCCCCGCCGCCAGAGGACATAGGCCACGGGCACCGGGCCTCAGACTCACGTGTCACCTCTCCTTGGCAGAAAAGGACCCCCATGGACTGTAACTTTCGCCGAAGCCCCTGGAGCAGACACCAGGGGTCAAACCAACCCTCGTTCTCCAGCCCTGTGAGGAGAAAGAAGACTCGTGAAGGGGGCCTAGGACCCTCCTCTCCTGTTGTCTTTCCCACACCCCTTGACTCTTCTTCAGGGCTCGTAAGCTGGGGAATGTCACACTGACCGACTGCACCAGAGCTGGATCCTACAAAAGGACAGAGAGCTGGCCTGGCCCGGGGCAGGTCCTGCTGGCCAGGAGCGAAGCCTTCCTCCTTAACTTGGCTGCGGGGTGCTGTGACCTCTCACCCTGAGGCACCCCTCAACCTCCGACCCCCTCTCCAAGCAAGGCTCACCGTATGATGCCAAAGCCACTCCCTCTGTGTTGATCCAGGGAAACTTTTTCTGAAGCTGCTCCGGAGACATCAGACAGACTTTGGCTCCTTCCTGCCTGGAGGAATGTGTGGGTCTGCACATGTGTGCTCGGTGAGCGTGTATGGAGGCGGGGGAGGGAGGGAGAGAAAGGGGGGCCTGGCTCCACAGTCAGCTCATCCATGCCACTCTTCCTTGCTGCCTGGTCAAGACTCTAGCCTCAGTCCCCCCTTTTCACTCTGACACCCTAGACTCCCTTTGGCCACACCAAGCCCCCTGCCCACCCCCGAACTGTTCCCTGTGCTTTCACAACAGGGAGGGTCAAGCTGTTCTGCTCAGGGGGCCCTCCCCGTCCACCTTCCAGTACAGTCCTGCTCACCACACACCTGTCCCCTCTGCGACCCTGATGCCCAGAGGCAGCATCATGGGTGCCCAAAGGACACACTCACGAGCCAGACGAGGCAGTCAGGCTCGAATCCTGGCACTAGTTAAAGTCATAGAACCATCTGGTGAAGATGCCCGCTCTTGACTGGCTGGTCATGAGACCCCGTAGCCTCTGACACGAGCCCCCCATAAAGCTTACAAGTTCTACTTTCTGGCTGTTAGAGAAAACATTTGTGGATTCGTGGGACTTGGTAGGAGGGATGTGTCCTGGGGGGTTCTCATTGCCTGGAAATTTAGGAACCACTGTGACAGCGACTGTCCATGTCTGGATACAGCACTTAGCATGGGACACTAGAGGTCTACCCATGTCCATCTTCCTGAGAGACTGAGCTCCTAGGGAGCAGGGCCCATCTCATCAGCTTTGCCACCCTGGCCTCTAAAAGTGAGTCAGAGGGCACTGAGATGCAGCGTGGAAGCCGCGCCAGGTGCCCACCTCTGCATTTTCACGTTGCGTTCCATGATCGCAGCCCCCTCCTCAGAAGCCAGAAGGAGGTAACCGGAGGGGTTGAACTGGAGGTCTAGGGGAGGGTCATCGACCACCGCCAGGTACTCCTGTGTGCAAAGAAAAGCCTCGTCCAAAAAACTGACCTCAAGAAGGGAGTCAGTGCGACTTCCCTGGTGTCTGAAGGCTGAGACTCTGAGCTCCCAACGCAGGGGGCCCAGGTTCAATCCCTGGTCACGGAACTAGAGTCCACATGGCACATCTAGATATCCCACAAGCTGTAACTAGAGCTCCTGCATGATGCAACAAAGATCAAAGATTCTGCATGCTGCAACTAAGACCCAGTGCAGCCAAATACATAAATATTAAAAAAAAAAAAAAAGGGAGAGGGAGCTTTTCTGGCTTTCTTACCACAACCCTTAGCTCAGTGCCCTGACCCAGAGAAAAGCCCCCTCCAGGCACTGCCACTGGGAAGAAAACTGGTGTTTCCAACTCCGAGCTGCCCTGTCTCCCCTGCCAGCAGGACTGCCCCCATCTCTGGGCTAGAGGAGGGGTCGCCACCCCCACCCCCCAATCTCACATTGATGTTCCGTAGAAATTCAGCCGAAAAGAGGGAGAGCTGGACGTTCTGAGGCAATGAGAACTGCTGGCGAATCCCGCCCACGGAGAGCACGGTGGAGGCCCGGGCGTACTGCAGAGATGAGAGAAGGTGAGGCGGGCCCTGTCCCGCGTGAGCAGAATACTGTCATGGAGGGTGAGAGTCACATGTCCAAAGTTGAAGGGGACTCCTACCTTCAGGTTTTATAATCTAAGAGGAGCTGAAGTGAACAAACCCAAATGAAGGCAGTGAGAACAATGGTCATTAAAATCCTTATTAGGATAGGTGCGGAGCAGAGGGTCAGTCACCAAAGGGCGGGACACCCTCATACAAAATGTTACAAAATGGTAATGGCCCTGCAGTCCAAGGCTGGAAACTGACGCTTGGTTCTACCAACTGGAAAATAGAGGGACATGGCCAATGGAGCAAGACCTGTAACTAGCCAGCAGTGGTAAACAGGAACAATTAAAGCACAAAACCTCAGAAGCAATGAACCCTGCAAGGGGGTTGTAATAACTGTTTGCGCTGATTACAGCTGGAATGCAGGCCAGACCTCTGCGATCTCACAACACACAACATTGTGAAATTTGCTTTCAAAAGCAAAAACCTTATTGTCAAGGTCACTAGTTTGAGGAAGAACCTGGGGCTATTTTGCAACAAGGGCCAAAGTCCTGTCCCTTCAGAGATTTCAGCCTTTCTTCTCCTCCCCTGCCCCGACTCTGTGTTGCCTGACTCTGCCCCACCCCAGGCCTCACCGTGTGGTCCCGCTCCACCACCAGCACCCGAATGGCACCTTGCTGCTTCTCCAACCTCTTCAGCCAGTAGGCCACAGACAGGCCGAGCACCCCACCCCCGACAATCACCACATCTGAGCGTTCAGGGGGCAGGTGGCTGGTGTCATACAGTGGGCTCCAAGCCCCGCCAGGGAAGATGGACTGGATCTTCTTCTTGATCTCCGACACCTTTCCATCCCAGTCTGTGGGACGCAGTTATGGTCAGAGAGGGCCGTGCATCTCCTTTCCAAGAGGCGGGGTGGGGTGTGTGTGTGTCGTGGTCAGCAGACGGGCACAGGAAAAGGTGGGCTAAATTACCACTGAGTCTTTAGTCCTCACAAGGTCAGCTGGCACCCAGCAGCATTCCACAGCTTTGCCTCATGGACTCTGTGCCCAAGTCTCACTTCCTTTGAGTGCATTATACCTAGCTCTGCAAGATTCAGCTTCCTAAAGTGAACACTCTCTACTCTCTCCCTAGGCCAGGGGACTTACACGTTTCCCTCCTGGGCTTCTGGACCAATAGGTCCCGGGGAGAGCCACAGGGCCCTCAGAAACATGGACCTCTGAGTGGCACCTTCTCCTGGATATTCATCACCACCAGCAAATCTACACTCACGTCCTGTCTGTTATCAAGTTCTTATGACTCTGCCTCTTAAATATCTCTCCAATGTGTCCCCTTTTTCTCCCCATCTCTACCACCACTGCGCTGGACCAAACCACAATGATGTCTTTCCCATGAAGGCTGTTAAGAACTCCCATTTCCACTCATTCCCCTCTTGTCCTACCCCCCAACTTCTTTCCTCTATCACAGCTTTGTTGTTGTTCAATAGCTAAGTCATGTCCGACTCTTTGCAACTCCATGGACTGAAGCATGCCAGGCCTCCCTGTCCATCACCAACTCCCACAGGATGCTCAAACTCATATCCACTGAGTCGGTGATGCTATCCAACCATCTAATCCTGTTGCCCTCTTCGGCCCCAGCCTTCAATCTTTCCCAGCATCAGGGTCTTTTCCAATGAGTCTATCACAGCTAGAATGACCTCTGCTGAACACTAATCAACACTCTTTTGCTTAGAACCTTCCATGGCTTTCCATCACTCTAAGGATAAAGGTTCAAAATCTTTCACGTGGCCTGTGAGACACTGCCCGATCTAGCTCTTGTTCACCTTGACTTCCCAGAACCACCCAACCTCACCCCTTCATTTCTGCCACAGAGAACCTACACAGGTGTTCTCTCTGCTTTGAAACTCTGCGCCTACTTCTTTGTCCAGTTAACTCCTTGGTTCCTTTCGATCTCAGCTCGGTTATCATTTTCTCAGGAATGCCTTTCCTGACCTCCCCTAGACTCTGCCAAGTAATCCTGTTATTATCTCATAGCTCAGTGAACTGTTCTTTTGCAACATGCAGCACACTTGCAACTTGGAACTCATTTGTGATTGCTTCATACTGCACTATGTCTATCTTCTCCACCAAATCTCCAGCCTAGCATGGTGCGTGGCACATCCTAAGTGCTCAATAAATGCCTTGAATACATGAATCTTTTTGTCTTTCACACCAAGCTCATAAATCTCCAAGTCTCCTGTCACTGTCTCCAGTACCAAGTTCAAACTCTTCTCAGCATTCGAGTCTTTCTTTGATCTGGACTTAACCTTACCCATCATTTTATACTACTACTCAATTCTCTATCCGGATGGCCTTTGCTAATTCCTTGCACAAAAACGACACTTTTTCCTAACCTTTGCTCAGTTCTCCAGAACCTGGAACTCACACTTTCCTTGAGCCCGTAAACACCATCTTTCAAGGCTGATCTCAGTTCCCACACGATCCACGTATGGCTACCAACACTACCTACTGGCAGTGCAGGACATCGTCCTAGTTGGCTTCTCTTCAGTTTTCAATTGGTCTACGAAGCCTTCCCTCTCCAGCTACACCTCAGACACCTCCAGGACGTGTATCGAATCCTTTCTCTTCTTTCCTCCTCACGGCCACAGAACAGCATCCTGCGTGCGAGCAGGACTTCATTAATTTCTGTGCAACCAAAGAATCAGCCTGGCTGCAACTTTGGTGGCAAACTCAGGCATAGAATCATCTGGGATATGTCACCTGAGAAAGGCAACTCTGGGATCCATACCCCTGTGCAGGCTCTACAAGCTCCGGCAGGCAAGGTTACCCCCTACTCCGAGGGACCCACTGTCTTCCCAGCGTGGGCTGGGATTCTGAGTCTTACAGGTCACAAGGCTGGAGACTGGGGACACCCCAGAACCACGATACCCTCCGCTGCCCTCAACTTTACCCAGAGTAGAGCCTCCTCTGTATGTGCCTAGCCCCCGTCCGGAGAGGCACGGGCCCAGGCGGAGCCGCAGCGCCCTCCGAAGCATGGCACTGCTGTTCCCGGCCGCTAGGACAGCAGCACCCTACCCGGGTACAGTCCCAGCCTGCAGTCACTGCTACGTGACGCCAGTCGTTTATTCGAGCACTCCCATTGGCCAGCGACTCCACCGGGCCCCGCCTCCCCCCACCCTATAGGCGGTCGGTCCCTCCCGTGACGTGCTGAGAGCCCCGCCGAGGCCTGCCCCCACCCTCCATTGGCCAGCTGGGCGTCTACGTCATTCCTGCGCGCCCGTGGGCGGAGCCGGGGAGGGATCCGGGCGGCGCTGAGCGGAAGTGCGGCTGCGCCGGTTTCCGGGACCGGTGGTGTGACGTGTCCCGCGCTTGGCGCAGCAGGAAGCGGCGGCGATCGAGGCCTGAGTTCCCGGCGCCGGCCCCGGCTCCTTTCCCGCTGCCGCCATGCTCGACTTCTTCACCATTTTTTCCAAAGGCGGGCTCGTTCTTTGGTGCTTTCAGGGCGTGAGCGACTCATGCACCGGGCCCGTTAACGCGTTAATTCGTTCCGTGCTGCTGCAGGTACCGCCCCCGCGGGATGAGAACTCCGGGCTCGTCCCCCTCCCCCCTGACCCGACCCCTAGTGCCCTTTGACTGATCCCGGGCCTCCCTCTCACCCTGTCTGCCCACCTCAAACTGGCAACTCGCTCGTAGCCGGAACTCCACTTCTTTCTCCCGCTCCTATCAGACCATCCCGCAACTTTGTGATGTCCCCTCCCCCCTCCGCTTTCTGGGACTCTGGCAGGATTCGGTAGTCTGAGACCTCCCTTCGTTCCCCACTTTGACTGCCAGCGGCTTGCTTTTCTGTTGTCTCAAAGGCTGGATGAGATAAAGGATGAAAGAACGTCTTTTAAGAAGTGTAGATAGTGTCCGGCTGCCGGTAAACCTGATTGTTTACATGAGGACTCTCTTCTCGCTGGCACATGTCGGTCCCTCCCACCTTTCCCCTCCCAGCTGGGTGTCTACACTTTTCTCCCAGGTGGAATGATGGAGAGCAGTGCCCTGAATCTTTTGGCCCTGGGGGACAGGTTTGAGTTTAGGGGAATATCTGGTTCCTTCCAGCTCCAAGTGTTTGAGGGGACAGTCTGAATTCTGAGATACACTCTTTTTCCAGGAGAGAGGAGGTAACAACTCCTTCACCCATGAGGCACTCACTCTCAAGTATAAACTGGACAACCAGTTTGAGTTGGTGTTTGTGGTAAGTGAGGGTATTTTAGAGGGGTAATGATTACATTGACAGGCAGTCCTGATGATTCAGAAAATCCTGATTAATTACACCCAGTGTCTACGATGAAGTAACTGAGAAAACAAGGAGGGTGGAGGGGAAAAGGAAGCCGCTCTTGGGCCCAGTCAGAGGGCTTGGCTGCTTCTCAGGTCAGGGAAACCGGCCAGGGGGCTGAGCCAGTCCCTGGAGACCTGGGTCGAGTTGGCTTCCCTCTGTTCTGGGCCGGCATGTAAGCAGATCTGCTGGCTCTGTTCCTTTCCCTGAACAGGTAGGTTTTCAGAAGATCCTAACACTGACGTATGTGGACAAGTTGATAGACGACGTTCACCGGCTGTTTAGAGACAAATACCGCACTGAGATCCAACAGCAGAGTGCCTTAAGTCTATTGAATGGCACTTTCGATTTCCAGAATGACTTTCTGCGGCTCCTTCGGTGAGAGGCCTCCCCTCTGCAAAATCAATTTCTGAGACTTGATGAGTTCCCTTCCTTCCCAAGAGTGCATAGTACGCTGTGGGTTGAAAGGGGCTCCTGAGTTGGCTTCCCAGTTCTGATTGCCTGCTTGGTGTGAGGGCCCTTCCCCTGGCTTTAGACTGTCCACCTTTTCTCTTTGGGCTTCCCTGGTGGCTCAGATGGTAAAGAATATCTGCAATGTGGGAGACCCAGGTTTGATCTCTGGCTTGGGAAGATCCCCTGGAGAAGGAAATGTCAACCCACTCGAGAATTCTTGACTGGAGAATCCCATGGACAGAGGAGCCTGGCCTACCAGGCTCCTCTGTCCATAGAATCGCAGTCAGACACAACTGAAGCGACTTTTCCCTTTAGTGAAGCAGAGGAGAGCAGTAAGATCCGTGCTCCCACCACCATGAAGAAATTTGAAGATTCTGAGAAGGCGAAGAAACCTGTGAGATCCATGATTGAGACACGGGGTGAAAAGCCTAAGGAAAAAGCCAAGAATAACAAAAAAAACAAGGGGGCCAAGAAGGAAGGTGAGTTTGAACTTGGACATCCAGGGGCATGAGAAGCGGTTAAGGTGGCACTGAAGTGGTCCCCTGTCCTTCCCTTTGTCGTTGTTTGCCTCCCTGGCTCAGGTGCCCACCACCCTCATTATTGTCCCCAGTCTCGGTGATCCCCCAGGTGTTTCTTCATCATTTTCTCTGAATGATCTTGGAGGCTTTTCCCCATTTGTCTATTTTGTTGGAATTTGGTCCTTTTTTTTTTCAGTGAGTTTTCTCCTTGACAGGTTCTGATGGCCCTCTGGCTACTAGCAAAGCAGCCCCTGCAGAAAAGTCAGGTCTCCCAGTAGGACCTGAGAGCGGGGAGGAACTTTCCAAAGAGGAGCAGATCCGCAGGAAGCGGGAAGAGTTCATTCAGAAGCATGGGAGGGGTATGGAGAAGTCCGGGTGAGCAGCCCAGCTTTGCCCTCAGCTTTTGCTATCCAGACACGTTGCGGGTGAGGGAGTCCTGTCTCTGAGGTGGATGCTGCCTCTCCTGCTTCTCCACCATAACCCTCTCTACTGTAACCCTTCACAGCAAGTCCAGTAAGTCAGATGCTCCCAAGGAGAAGGGCAAAAAGGCACCCCGGGTGTGGGCACTGGGAGGCTCTGCTAACAAGGAAGTTCTGGACTACAGCACTCCCACCACCAATGGAGCCCCCGAAGCGGCCCCGCCCGAGGACATCAACTTGGTAAGAGGTAGCAGGGGCCACAGTGAGGGTTACCGGTAATAAGAAGCAGGGGGAAGGAGCGATGAGGAGGGCAGTCCCCTTGATTCCTTGGAGCCAGAGGGTGGGTTACATTTGGAGCTTCTGGAGTCAAAGGGGCGGAGCAGTGTAGCACAGGGACACTCCAGGCTTCCCTCCCCGCCAGCTCATGGTTTCCTGATCCCTTCTTCCTCTCCCCACACCCTCCAGATTCGAGGGACTGGGCCCGGGAGGCAGCTTCAGGATCTGGACTGCAGCAGCTCAGATGATGAAGGAGCTGCTCAGAACTCCACCAAACCTAGGTACGGGATTTGGTGGCGGGTGGCGGGTATGGCTCCAAAGGCACAGGACTTGCGGGCTGCCTGCTGGCTTTCTGTGCATCTGTGGTTTTCTGTGCCTGCAGTGCTACCAAGGGGACTCTGGGCGGCATGTTTGGGATGCTGAAGGGCCTTGTGGGTTCCAAGAGCTTGACTCGTGAAGACATGGAATCTGTGCTGGACAAGATGCGTGATCATCTCATTGGTGAGTCAGGACAGGGCAGACTCGTGCTTTTGGGGTAAGGATGGTGGGGTAGAAGGGCTGTACCATGGGGGTCATTCACTCCTACCGGGGCACTCACCTCACGCTTGTCCCCCTCCTTAGCTAAGAACGTGGCAGCAGACATTGCAGTCCAGCTCTGTGAATCCGTGGCCAACAAGTTGGAAGGGAAGGTGATGGGGACGTTCAGCAGTAAGTGTTTCCCCAGACCCATAAGTGCTTGGGTGGAGGTTATGAAGTCACCACCATTCTTACTAGGTGCATGACTTTTGACAAACTGTAATCTCTAAATCTCTGTTTCACTTAGACTTCAGGTGTTAATGACATCTAACTTAAGAGGATTTGAATCAATGACTTGTCAGGTGCTTAGGGCTGTCAGATACGGTGTGGATTCCTGGGCAGGATCCTAGTTCCCTTTAGCTCAGCAAGATGCCAGGTGTTCAGAGCACCTGACTTGGGCTTCATGGGTATACCTCCCTGCCCCACCCCCAGCGGTGACTTCCACGGTCAAGCAAGCTCTGCAGGAGTCCTTGGTGCAGATTCTACAGCCGCAGCGCCGCGTAGACATGCTCCGGGACATCATGGATGCCCAGCGTCATCAGCGCCCATACGTGGTCACTTTCTGTGGTGTGAACGGCGTGGGGAAGTCTACCAACCTTGCCAAGGTGGGTGTGGTTCCCCAGCCTGAGTCTGACATTGTTTTTGCTGCTTTTTCCTTCTCTGCCGCTCGGGCTGGCTGACAGTTCTGCCTCTTTCGCAGATCTCCTTCTGGCTGTTAGAGAACGGCTTCAGTGTCCTCATCGCTGCCTGCGACACGTTTCGTGCCGGGGCTGTGGAACAGCTGCGGACGCACACCCGGCGTCTGAGCGCCCTGCACCCCCCTGAGAACCACAGCGGCCGCACTATGGTGCAGTTGTTTGAGAAGGGCTACGGCAAGGATGCTGCTGGCATTGCCATGGAGGCCATTGCATTTGGTACAGTGCACAGGAAGCGTGGAGCTTGGGTGGGCCCCTTTGCTCCGGGGGTTTTCTTGGAACTTGCAGAGGACCAGGGTTATCCTACGACCAACTTTCTGCTCAGTAGCAGCTCAGAAAAAGTGATGTGCCATGCCATGCTCCGCTTTGGGGTAACACATGTAGTTGCAGGCAAACCTCACATGTTCCTTTTGTTACCTCAATATTTGGTCACCTTTATCCTCCTGCTAGGGCTTCCCAGGTGTGGCTCAGTGGTAAAGAATCTGCCTGCCAATGCAGGAGACATAAGAAATGCAGGTTCCAGCCCTGGGTCGGGAAGATCCCCTGTAAGAGGAAATGCAACTCACTCCAGTATTCTAGCCTGGAAAATTCATGGACAGAGGAGCCTGGTGGGCTACAGGCCACAGAGTTGCAAAGAGTCAGGCACACTTAGTGTACACACATACACACCCACCTGCTCTCCTTTCCCTAAATATGCTTAATGACAGAATGTGGAAATTGTTTCTTAACATTACCTTGTAACTTGATTCAGAACCTAAGGAAATAAACAGGCAGACTTTTAATAGGGCCAGTTTAGGACCTGTTGAGAGGAAGCTGGAAATGAGTGTAACAGTCCAGGAGTTTTGAGTTGACCACTTCTTTCTTTCTAGCACGTAACCAAGGCTTTGATGTGGTGCTGGTGGACACAGCTGGCCGCATGCAAGACAACGCTCCCCTGATGACTGCCCTGGCCAAGCTCATCACTGTCAACACACCCGACCTGGTGTTGTTTGTGGGGGAGGCCTTAGTAGGCAACGAGGCCGTGGACCAGCTGGTGAGGGCTCGGGCCTGGTTCTCTTCCCAACCTCAGCTCTGGCCAGTTAGGTATGTATATTTATATCATGTTTCTCCTTTCAGGTCAAGTTCAACAGAGCCTTGGCCGACCATTCTATGGCCCAGACACCTCGGCTCATTGATGGCATTGTCCTTACCAAATTTGATACCATTGATGACAAGGTAAACATGGACGACGCAGGGCAAAGTGGGACCAGGAGGGGGAATGGCCACCTTAACAGGGGAGCGGAGGCTCTAAGGGCACATGGGTTCCAGAGCCTCCCGTCGCTGAGGGAGTTGACTGGGTATCCTGTCTCTGCTTCAGGTGGGAGCTGCGATTTCTATGACCTACATCACAAGCAAACCCATCGTCTTCGTGGGCACTGGCCAGACCTACTGTGACCTACGCAGTCTAAACGCCAAGGCTGTGGTGGCTGCCCTCATGAAGGCTTAATGTGGCTCTCGCCTGATACCAAATCACCGCTTCCCCCAAAGTCCCTATCCCTGTATCAAGAATGTGCTTTAGAGTATGTGAGCAACTTGTCTTCAGTGTAGTTCAAAGGCAGAGTGAGGGGGGCTCCGGGGCCTGCAGCCCCTCGTAATCCCACTCTCTGTTCAGCCCAGCCTCCACCTGCAAGGAGGGCCTAATCATGTTACAGTCACTGCCCACTACCCATCCCTGCCCCACCCCGTGCTCTTCCCCCTTCCTAATCCAGCATCCCTCACTCTGCCTACAGACTTGGTCTCATTACAGCTTTGACCAATGGTTAGTAGATCCACCACCATAGCTCTGCTAGTTAGTGTGGTCACGGGGACGTCTGAGCATCGTCCCCCGCTCCATTAGAGGAGAGGCTTGAGAGCCTGCTCTGGGTCTTGATGGCCCCTCTCCGTAGATACACAGCATTCAGGTCTGCAGGGCCAGGATAACACCCCCACACTGTGGCAGTGTATGGCCTCTTCTTAATTGCTGCTAATTCAATGATCCCTCCCCCTTTTCCCCAAAGCCTCAGCGAGGCCAGAGTGATGCGTTACAGATGAGTGAGAGGGGTCCCCGCCTCCCACAGAAGTAAAAGGAGCTGCGCTGCAGTGTTGCATTGGGCTTCTCAGCCTCCAAGACCTCCTCCCACTTCCAGAATCCACATGTAACTTTGCATGTTCCCCTTCCCGGGAGAAAACCACCTGTCAGGAGGGGTACATGTTGCCCCCTCCCCCTTCTGCTCCCCAGCGGATCCTGGCTCCTCATCCTCCTCTACAGTGCCTGGTAGACAAGTGCTACGTTGAAGAATACAGACCTTGTTAAGACTTGTCCTGTAGCTTGGTATTACAGATGTGCTATTAGTGCAATAAGGTGAAGGCTGTCTGCCCAGAGAAATACATAATTTATATAAGAAAATAAATTTCATAAGTAAACTGCCTTTTAGGTCTTGGAGTCATTTTACAGAGGATTCAAAACTAAACTCCTACAGCACACTAACTAGAGTTTCTAGGGTACATGGCAGGAAGGGAAACGGGAATTGATAACGTTGAGGATCGGGTGAAAATCAGCGCTTGTCCCAAGAATGAGATCACCTTCCCCACAGGGTACAAGAATAGAACTTTTAAAATTTAAATTCGGCCTGTACCTTTGCAGGTCAGGAGTTTTCTAAAGTGACTCAAAGTAGAGCTGGGGCCCTGGGAAGTAAATGAAGAAGCTTTTAATATTACAGCTCAATTATGTAAAATACTGTACATTGTAAAAGGTCTAGAAAACTAGAGCTTCAAGTCACATTTTAAAAAAGCCATTAAGCTTAATTGAAAAACCAAGTATAGAGTACAAAACTGCCGCAAGGGCCACGGCGAACCCGTGGCGTTGAGAGCCCAAGTCCTCTGTGCAGCCGCGGTCGGTGGAAATGTCCTGTTGACCTGCTGTGTGGACTCAGCCTGGGGTGGGGTGGGGGCTCCATTTGGGCCCCTTGTCACTTGGGTATTGAACTGGAACAGGCTGCAGAGGAACGAGCCGGCATGAAGGATTAAGTTGGACATCTCTGCTAACCCCCAGCTTTCAGCCTCTGGGTATTGGTACTTCCTAGGAGCTGCTTCGGGTTCTTGTAAGTTCACTTGTTAAACACTCCACGGTAGGCCCTGACAGCTTGATCTAATGGTGGCTGTTCCTCTAGCCCTCTCAGGTACTATGGTCTGCAGAGAGAAAAAAGGTGGTAAGTGAAGTTTCACATGTCCGGTTTATCCACCTAAAGCTGCAGAAACTGAAAGGAAACTGAACTCGCTCAGTCGTGTCCAACTCTGCGACCCCATGGACTGTAGCCTACCGGGCTCCTCCGTGCATAGGATTTTCTGGGCAAAGGTACTGGAGTGGGTTGCCATTTCCTTCTCCAGAAACTTAAGTCAAGCTTAATCCTAGAGAGGACAAGACACCAAATACTAGGAAACCTGTGAATGGACCTGGTAGGAAAATCCAGACTCTACAAGTGGGAGAGCTAAGTCGTTCTCCAAAGTCTTAACTGAGTGCTGGGAAAACGTTTTCTGCTGACAAATGGTTGAATGGGAAACAGTATACCTCTTATTTCACTGTGTGCTGTAGACGAGCCATTCAGCTGGCCTTCTCTCACGATCCCTGCTAAACAGAACACACATCAGTATCAGATAATATGACCGAACAGCTAAAATTTAGCAAAGCAGCCAACTAAAGGGAGTTGAAAGCACATGGTCTGACTAAGGATGAAATTATTACTAATGCACAGTTAGGCAGGGGCATAACCAGGTTAGTCTTCACACTGTTGTACTAGATAGGGAAGCACTGAGGTCCCTGAGTACACTAACACTCCTTGTGAAAAAACAAGTGTGTCCCTACCTAGTCCAGAAGGCCAAGTTTAGGTAAATAAAACTACTCCAGCTGGGGACAGGAAGCAGCATGCAAGGGGGAGAATTCAGCCAAGCAGAAGCGTGACTAGTAGCTGAGCTAACACCCCCAGGATGGGCTTAGAGCCCTGCTGTCGGATACAGCGCCACTGGCCACATGTGCTGTGCAGTTCTAAATTAAAGACTGTTCCTTGGGGACGTCCCTGGAGGTCCAGTGGTTAGGACTACGCACTTCCACTGCGGGGGGTGGGGGGTGGGTTCGATCTCTGGCTGGGGAACTGAGATTCCACAAGCGGCATGGGGTGGCCAAAAAAAAAAAACTGTTCCTCAGTCACACTTAACTACACTTCAAAACTCAATGGCCATGTGTGGCTTGTGGTTACAGTACTGGACAGAGATGATAGAATACTTCAGTCAGCGCAGAAAATTCTGTTGGACAGCACTGGAATAAATAATGTGTGGGAAGAAGTTTAAAACTGAATACACAGGAAAAAAGAATAGCAGACAGAAACACGGACAGCTGGAGTAAAAATAAACAAGAGACAGCGCTCAAACACACAAACTGGCATTCCCCTCCTGGAAAACAGAGCAATATTTATCAGCCACTAAAATGTTACCTTTGACCTAGTAATTATACTAAGAATCCAGCCTATGGAAATTACTGGCCAAAGGAAGAACTCCAGGGATGGTTCACTGCAACAGTGCTTATAGTAGAAAAAAACTAGATATTGCCTAATACAGGGGAATAATTAGGTAACTGTGACACAGTGGATTATAACACAACCATACTGCCTATGAAGACTGCAGCCATGTGGGGAAATGTATGATATGTATCACTGAATTTAAAAAGTACCAGGACTGTATATAGGTTTTGTTTACAACCATGAGGAAATGCACAAGGAAAACTTAACTGAAATATACCAAAGTAACTGCTTTTATGATGGTAGTGAATTATAAAAGAATTACCTTCTTTTCCCCATTACTTGATTTTCCTGAAATAAATGTACTTGCAGCCTACAGAATCTTTCAACCTAAGCAATTTTCACTATGCAGAAGTTTGGACACAGCATAATGCCCGGTACGGAGCAAGAGCTCAGGGTTATAAAACAACAGCAGTGAAAGACCTCTGACCTCTCATTGGTATTTATCTATAGACTCAAAACATAACTGTGGATGGAAGGTAAATTTGACTTGAAGTGCTTTAACCGAAAACTGTTCTGCTAGATTTCAGATCACAAACTTCAGCTGACCATTCTAATTAAAGCCCCTGGCCACACGGAAAATCCTTGATGTTTAACAATTCACAATACCCTAATGAGTGGTATAGAGAAGGCAATGGCAACCCACTCCAGTACTCTTGCCTGGAAAATCCCATGGATGGAGCAGCCTGGTAGGCTGCAGTCCATGGGGTCGTAAAGAGTCGGACACAACTGAGCGACTTCTCTTTCACTTTTCCCTTTCATGCGTTGGAGGAGATGGCAACCCACTCCAGTATTCTGGCCTGGAGAATCCCAGGGACAGGGGAGCCTGATGGGCTGCCGTCTATGGGGTCGCACAGAGTTGGACACGACTGAAGCGACTTAGCAGCAGCAGCAATGAAAGGTAACTTCATGGGGAGTCGCTCTGCTAGGAAGCCCATGCAGCTAAGGACAGTCTGTGCAGCTTCGCAATACTTCTGATGACTTTTGTCAATAAAAGACTTAGTGCAGGAAGAGCTGTCTGGCGGGATTTTGTTCTCTTCCACATTAGCATCTTCCAAAGAATGCTCAAACTACCATACAATTGCACTCATTTCACACGCTAGTAAAATAATGCTCAAAATTCTCCAAGCCAGGCTTCAGCAATATGTGAACCATGAACTTCCTGATGTTTAAGCTGGTTTTAGAAAAGGCAGAGGAACCAGAGATCAAATTGCCAACATCCGCTGGATCATGGAAAAAGCAAGAGAGTTCCAGAAAAGCATCTATTTCTGCTTTATTGACTATGCCAAAGCCTTTGACTGTGTGGATCACAATCAACTGTGGAAAATTCTGAAAGAGATGGGAATACCAGATCACCTGACCTGCCTCTTGAGAAATCTGTATGCAGGTCAGGAAGCAACAGTTAGAACTGGACATGGAACAACAGACTGGTTCCAAATAGGAAAAGGAGTACGTCAAGGCTGTATATTGTCACCCTGTTTATTTAACTTATATGCAGAGTACATCATGAGAAACGCTGGACTGGAAGAAACACAAGCTGGAATCAAGATTGCTGGGAGAAATATCAATAACCTCAGATATTGCAGATGACACCACCCTTATGGCAGAAAGTGAAGAGGAACTAAAAAGCCTCTTGCTGAAAGTTAAAGTGGAGAGTGAAAAAGTTGGCTTAAAGCTCAACATTCAGAAAACGAAGATCATGGCATCCGGTCCCATCACATCATGGCAAATAGATGGGGAAACAGTGGAAACAGTGTCAGACTTTATTTTTCTGGGCTCCAAAATCACTGCAGATGGTGACTGCAGCCATGAAATTAAAAACGCTTACTCCTTGGAAGGAAAGTTATGACCAACCTAGACAGCATATTCAAAAGCAGAGACGTTACTTTGCCAACAAAGGTCCGGCTAGTCAAGGCTATGGTTTTTCCTGTGGTCATGAATGGATGTGAGAGTTGGACTGTGAAGAAGGCTGAACGCCGAAGAATTGATGCTTTTGAACTGTGGTGTTGGAGAAGACTCTTGAGAGTCCCTTGGACTGCAAGGAGATCCAACCAGTCCATTCTGAAGGAGATCAGCCCTGGGATTTCTTTGGAAGGAATGATGCTAAAGCTGAAACTCCAGTACTTTGGCCACCTCATGTGAAGAGTTGACTCATTGGAAAAGTCTCTGATGCTGGGAGGGATTGGGGGCAAGAGGAGAAGGGGATGACAGAGGATGAGATGGCGGGGTGCCATCACTGACTCAATGGACGTGAGTCTGAGTGACCTCCGGGAGTTGGTGATGGAGAGGGAGACCTGGTGTGCTGCGATTCATGGGGTTGCTAAGAGTTGGAAACGACTGAGTGACTGATCTGATCTGATCTGATCTGGCTAGAAGATCTCAAGAACACAGATCAAAAGAACAAAGTGTGTACTCCTTGCCCAGTGGAAAAGCCTACTGAGAGTTCCACCTATGGGCAAACAGTAGAAGAATCTGGAATATTGCAGGACAGCAGAAAACATCACCAAGAAAGATTAGCAAACTGCTTTCACAAAATAGATAAATTGGAAAATTTCCTTTTTTGAGAGTTTTTAAAAGTCTTCTGTAAAAAGGGTAGACTTAGTTTTCAAAATGTTTAGTTATGGTGATGCCTTTTACAAATCTTGTTCCATCAAAACAGAGCCATGGATAATCACAGTTTGTGGAATTTCTCATCACAGGAGAATCCCATTGCATAGGACAAGTTGTCTCTATATTAAACTATCCATCCTTTAAGAGGCCCCTAAGATGCATTCAGATTGACCATGAAGATGCATATTAGCAAATAACTTTCAAGAACATACTCCACATAACAGCAACAAAGTTTCTTTGGAACTGTGTGCTGAGGCAGAATGAGCATACCTTGGGGCCCGGCTTTATTCAAACTAAGGTTTTAAAAAGCATTCTCCAATTTAGCTATACCAAAAAGTTTTGCATTTGGTAGGCTGAGGAAGCTTGCCTGGAGCCATTAGTAAATGGAAACTTTTATCCGCATTTGGCTTTCTAGTTAGAACTGAGAGATAAAATGTCAAGTGAATGGTACCCCTAACTTGACTTTAATGACACCACAACAGTTTCCACATAACATTTTTGAAGCGTTTTTTTTTTTTTCCTGTTTATAAAGACAAAGCATAATTGTAAAAAATAGGATTTTCATATTTCATAACATAAGAAAAAATATTAAAAAAAACACATTAACTCCTACTGCCTAGAGACAGCCACAGTTGATTTTCTAAGCCTCGCGCCAGGCATGTCTCTATGCTATTGTTTCGTTGCTCAGTCCTGTCTGGCTCTTTGCAACCCCGTGGACTGCAGCCCGCCAGGTGCCTCTGTCCACGGGATCTCCCAGGCAAGGACACTGGAGTGGATGTCATTTCCTCCTCCAAGGGACGTTCCCGATCCAAGGGTCGAAGCAGCATCTTCTGCATTGGCAGGTGGATTCTTTATGGCACCAGAGAAGCCATAAAGCACACCAAACAAAAACAGAAAACATCTACAGTCTGGTATGCCAGGGACTGGGGTACAAAAATGCATTTTACAACCTGCATTTTATTTTTTTGACTCAGAATATTACATCTCTGACATTATTTTGGGCAGTAAAAGCATTTTTTATTTTATGGCTTCTTATGTATTTAATATTTAATCAATTAATAAATGGTATATTTATAGAATCACCTGTTTTCTGGAACATTTTAGGTTGCTTCCAATTTTTGCCACTTCTCTACAACCCTGACTACATCCCCGCACCTTTATCTTTGTGTAACTGTGTCGTATAATTGTGTAAGTGAACAGTGATCTCCTTTAGAAGAAATTTCTAAGATTTTTATCGAAAGGGATTTCTGGGTCAAAGGTTTTAAAATTCTGAACATATTCCGAATTTACCCTTCAGAAAAGTTGTACTAACTTTACCTTCCCACCAAAATTGCACAAATACATTTTTTTCCTCACAGCCTTAGCCAAAAGGGAGTTACCATTCTTCCCTATTTTTCAAATCCAAATTCTTTTTTAAAATTTATTATTTTTGGGGGGAGAAAAAAATAACCTCAGATATGCAGATGACACCACCCTTATGGCAGAAAGTGAAGAAGAACCAAAGAGCTTCTTGATGAAAGTGAAAGAGGAGAGTGAAAAAGTTGGCTTAAAGCTCAACATTCAGAAAACGAAGATCATGGCATCTGGTCCCATCACTTCATGGCAAATAGATGGGAAAACAGTAGAAACAGTGGCTGACTTAATTTTTTTCGGCTCCAAAATCACTGCAGATGGTGACTGCAGCCATGAAATTAAAAGACGCTTACTCCTTGGAAGGAAAGTTATGACCAACCTAGACAGCATATTCAAAAGCAGAGACATTACTTTGTCAACAAAGGTCCATCTAGTCAAGGCTATGGTTTTTCCAGTGGTCATGAATGGATGTGAGAGTTGGACTATAAAGAAAGCTGAGCATTAAAGAACTGATGCTTTTGAACTGTGGTGTTGGAGAAGACTCCTGAGAGTCTCTTGGACTGCAAGGAGGTCCAACCAGTCCATCCTAAAGGAAATCAGTCCTGGGTGCTCATTGGAAGGACTGATGTTGAAGCTGAAACTCCAATTCTTTGGCCACCTGATGTGAAGAGGTGACTTATTTGAAAAGACCCTGATGTTGGGAAAGACTGAAGGCAGGAGGAGAAGGGGACGACAGAGGATGAGATGGTTGGATGGCATCACCAACTCAATGGACATGGGTTTGGGTAAACTCCAGGAGTTGGTGATGGACAAGGAGGCCTGGCGTGCTGCAGTCCATGGGGTGGCAAAGAGTCGGAGATTACTGAGCAACTGAACTGAACTGCCCTGGGTCTTTGTTGCAGTGCATGGGCTCCAGGCTTAGCTGCCCCTCAGCATGTGGGATCTTAGTTCTCTGACCAGGCATCAAACCCACATCCCCTGCACTGGAAGATGCATTCTTAACCACTGGACTACCAGGGACGTCCCTGAAATATAAATTTCAATTGCATTTCACCAATTAGTCTAACCTGAAAACTAACCATGATCTCCCTTCATAATCTAGTTAGGATTATATTCTGCATCTTGGTGATGACCTGACCCACCACAAACACATAACAGGCTGAAGAACAGCTGCCCTCTGACCCCTCTTAGTCTCCAAACGCAACTTACCTGATCTTCCCCTCGTGGAAATCTCACATGTCAGTCGTTTGAAATATTCTGGAAGGTCAGCATAGTCATTTCCATAGGAGATGACCTTAATCCCTTTGTCCAGCATGTTTTCTCGAAGCTTCTTGAATTCATCCACATCTCCTCTCCGAACTAGCATGAAATGTTCTAAGTCAGATTTATGCTTGACGGCCTCCAGAAAAAGGGCTTGGAAAGTGGTGTCATCCACAGTCCAGCCACAGCCCAGGAAGAGGAACGACTTGTTTTCATAGAGTTTCTGAATCTCTCTCTGGTAGGGAGAGAAACAACATGTGAGTCACACTGTGAAGACAGGTCCTCAACGGAAGAATCAACAGGGCCGCAACTGCTGCATCGAGCAGACTGTGATGACCAGCGAACCAGGATCAAGAGCCAGAGGACAGATACTCCCATGAAGGAGTACGATCTACTCACGGTCTACTCCTGTAACTTGACGACTGTTCTCAAACTGTATCTTTACCTGGCATTCTCCTGCAGGGTCTCCATTCAGGGTCTCACTGGCCTACACCTTACAGTTTATTTTTGAGATCTGTGCGCTCAGAGGCCATTAAGGCAATCAGTAGTCTTCAATGTGTTTTACTCTTTCCATTTTCTTTACCATATCTGCTTTTTCTGCTTTACAAACTGAACCATGAATAAGCAGAGAATCCCATCACCAGAGCTGCTCAAAGAAAGCCTGACCCTTAGAACACTAATGAACATGTGTGTATATACTTTTAAGACATTTTTTAAAGACTGGTTTGATACGGACCATTTTTAAAGTCTTTTATTGAATTTGTTACAACATTGTTTCATTTTATGTTTTGGTTTTTTGGCCAGGAGGCATGTGGGCTCTTAAATCCTCGACCAGGGATGTGGGATCTTAAATCCTCGACCAGGGATCGAACCTGAGCCCCTGCACTGGATGGCAAAGTCTTAACTACTGAACTGCCAGGGAAGTCCCTGTGGGTATACATTTATACACACATGTATGTACATATATATCTCACACACTACATATGTATAAAGTATTAGAAATGATTTTGCTTAAGGGAATCACTCAGTGTTAGTTATAGATAAAGCTGTAACAGATGTCAGGGAAAGAGCGGGTGAAAAAAAGTCCCCTTGTGCTTTAAAAAACATCACATTTTCATGGTCTTTTTCCATGAAGCCTCCATTTTATTACCCTATTCAAATTAAAAAAATTTTTTTCCAGGGATCAATAAATGAATAAATATGATGATTCAATACAAAGCCACCACCATTTATATAAAAACTCTTTAGAATGTATGCTCTAGTAGTAATTGGTCAGTGAAAAACTGCACAAATTAGTCTCGGCATAGAGAGGGTTACTAGTACCATGTATGTGTGTCTGTGAGTGCTCCGTTGCTCAATCGTGCCCAGCTCTTTGTGAACCCAGCCAGGCTCCTCTGTCCCTGGGATTTCCTAAGCAAGAATACTGGAGTGGGTTGCCATTTCCTTCTCCAGGGGATTTTCCCGACCCAGGGATTGAACCCGTGTCTCCTATGTTCCTTGCACTGGCCGGCAGATTCTTTACCACTGTGTCGCCTGGGAAGATAATACCATGTATACCAAATAACGAATACAAATATAGATTCTTTGTATGTGAAGATGATGCCAGTAACGGTGCCAACTGCTGGCTGTCGATCAAGAACAAAGTAAAACCACAGGGCCTGACACCTGAAGAGATATCTGACATTTCCCAAGACGGCACACACGTCCACAAGCTAAGAAGCACAGAAAAGAATGCTTGGCCTTCCAATTTTAACTGATGAAAAGAAACTGTTAACCCTGGAAGCTCAGTGGTGTGTTCAGAAGGTTCCCAGGAAGGCTTTCCCAAGAGCAGCTAGGTCAGCACCACTTACCATAACTTCAGTATTCCTGAGCACATTCTGATAACCAGCTGGGTGAAGGACAATGCCACTCGGGTTGGTGTAGACTCCATGGATGTGTAAGACGCTCAGCTTCCGCTTCTCCTGAGCCCACTCGAGGACCTGCACAACATAAATACAGCTTAACCAGGGGGGCAGGGCTGAGCACCTGCTTCAGGGTCCCAGTGGGCAAGAGAGTCTTTTGAGGACCAGGCTTCTGACACAACTCTCCAGCTTCATGATATCACAGGGCAAGAATGTGGCCACTTGATGTGGCCTTTGTACTGCAGGCATGACTGTTAGGAATGATGGCAAGTCTGGTGATTTCTCTTGCAAAGAAACAATCAAAAATCAGAATCTGTCATCATCTGCAGAAACCATATGGGCTCTTTCCACTGGTGATACACATGACAGCCACGGATGGCCCTTTCAGTACGGATCCCCAAGACGTCAAGCCTTGTAACGACTTCCTGCACTAGTCCCCTTTCACATTTACTCCAGGCTTGGCCATATGGCTGGCTTTAGAAAACGGGGCATGAGCAAACAGGAGAAGAAACTTGGAAAATGTTGGCACAGTGTGCCTTCCTTCTCTTTTGTTGCTTTTGGAACCCAGCTACCATGTGAAGAAGTCTGACGGCCCAGCCAACTGCCCGCACCAACAGACACACGAGCAAGGTTATCTCACACCACCCAGTCTGGCCACCAGAGGACCACAGTCACGTGGGCAGCCTGCAAAACCAGCAGAATGGCCCAGCAGAGCCCATTATCCCAGCTCAGGTGGCAACTTCACATTATCATGGGCAAATAAAGTGTTATTTTAAACCACAAAGTTTTCAGAGTGATTTCTTGTGCAGCAATTGATAAGTAGTAGAAGAATCACTTCAGTCACCTGTGAGTTACCTAAGAGGCCACCAAGGAAGAACGACCGCTAAGATGCCAATGGTAAGGACCAACCGGGTCCCATGGTTTCCATTTTCCCAAGGACTTGAGACAGTATAAATTTGTTTTTATAACATTCTAGAGAAATAAGGTATGGATTAGGGACAAAAAAAGGCACAGAGATTTAGAATCATAAGTATTACTAGGCTCTATTCTGACTACCAGTCAGTGGCTTTAACCCTTTAACTTCAATACTGCCCCTAATGTGGACTAACTACAAAAGCAAATGTTGAGACTCTGGGATGAAAATGAGAAGGAAAATTTCAAGTCTGATAGATATCCTTAACTTTGTTTTTTGGCTGCACCTCGCAGCATGTGGGATCTTAGTCCCCTTACCAGGGACTGAATCTGCGCTCTCTGTGATGAAAGTGTGGGTTCTTAACCACTGGACTGCCAGGAAGTCCAGGAAATCCTTAACTTAAGAAAGACCCTTATGCATCTGATGCTGGTCATGATCTTCAGAGATTATGTCAGAAACAGGATGGAAGTTGTTTCTTGCCATTCATTTTTAAATTTCATTCAATCGTTTATTCATTCACAAAATATTTACTGACCACCTACTAGTATGTGCCAAGTACTTTCTTAGGCATCAGGGTAAGAAGGGCTGACATGGTCCCTGTCCAAATAGAGGTGCTATTCCTCTAGGGCAGACAACAACCCAAGATGAAAATGGAAAGTTACAACATGTACTCCATTGAAAAACTGAATCCAAAAATAAGGGCGGGTCCCTTTTAAATTAGGGTGGTCAGAGAAGACCTCTTGGAGGAAGTGATTCACAAGTGGAGTCTTACAGGTGAAAAAGGAGCAGGCCATACAAAGCATGGGGGCAGCGGGAGGAAAACACTCCAGCCAGACAAAACCAGTCTTCACAGCACCATTTCTCTGAACTGGATTTCCTTTTACAACCTGACTTCAAGGCCAGCAAAACCACAAGACTGGTATTACAGCCACTGCTCTGGCCAGAGCAGTGCTATGACAATGAGTGCCAGTGGGGGAAATCATTGGTTTGTCCCAACTCTACTTAGATGGGCTCTAAGTGGGACACAAAGGCAGGTTCCCAGGAAAACAAAGTATACCAGTAAAATTACACAAACTGCAGGGCAGGGCAAATGAGACCCAGTGAAGACTTATAATCCTTTTTTTTTTTCCTCTCCCCTTCAATCATTAAATCTCTGACATCTTTTTATGGCAATGAAAACATTTTCCCTTTCATGGCTTCAGTGTATTTCATCAATCAACTTAATGGTGTCATCTATAGACTCTCCTATTGGCGCTACATTTCCAATTGCAAGCCCTAGCGACCACTGTAATACAAGCCTTCTCTCATCAGATGACAGAGGTGGACATCTATAATTTCATTACTATGAGAGATGACTTAGATATAGTATGGGCTACATAAAAAATGTCTGCTGAGGTGTCCTTTAAATATTAACCTCATCCAGCTGTCACGTGGCCTGAAACTTGATTGTCAGACATCAGAAAGTAGTTTTTGTATATTTCTAACAGATGCTATGAAGAATCTGTCCTAACAGAGAAACTAAATCAATACCACACCCACCTGATATTATCAAATGTTAACAATTTAGATCTTACAGTTCAACTGGTTTCCTATCATCCTGGTTTCCTTTCACCCAATGATGAAAGGATTGGATCACCCAATCCTTTCATCATTGGGTGAAACTGTCCAAACTCACAGAACTGAACACTTTTAAGATCTGTGCTTTTTACTGAACACTGATTTAATCTGAAAAATCCAACCAGGGATAAGAGTCTCCCTCTCTACCTTTCCATGAACAGAGTGCTATACAACATCCCAACTAGAAAACAGTTATTTCTGATGAGGATTCAATCTGCTGGCCAGAAGAAGAGACAAGCTAACCCTTTCCTGTTTACCTTCTTCTCATCAGTAAGGTCAAGGGATTCCAGCTGTTTGCCCTGATCTGCCGCATACAGTTCCAGGAGATTGTCAAAGTTTGTAGTTAATACCAGGGCTCCGTTTTCCATCAGGTGGAGAACTGACTGAAGTAGCTGCTTTCCAGAATCTTCCATCTTTGACTCCAAGTCATCAAATACTTCATATAAACAGTCTTTGAAAAATGTGGATCGGACATTACTAGTACGCTGGGGAGGGATATAAAAGGGAAAAGTTAGTTCTCAGCATTTTGGTAGGTCATTTGTTTTGCACTCACAGGTAAAATACTTGTCTCCCTTACAGGGTGGACAGGGTGGGTGCCAAGTACCAACACAACACTCAGTCCGTATCAAGTGACCCAGACTATTACATCATATGCAAAGCAACATACACTCTGTAAATAGGCATATTTATGAATGAAGACAGTGGGCATGGCTAGGAGAGGTGACTTAACAGGAAAAGCTGAGGTAGAAAACAGAGCACCAACCACCCTTTAAACAGGCCTTAGGTCAGAAGACAACACTTTCTGTTAAACTTCCTTTTCCGGGGAATAACCACCAGACAGCTCTCAAGGTGGTCTAACATGTCTTTTTCTAATCCCAGGTGCTTTTTACAGATGCTGATGGAAAAAGAACAAGTGATTTAGCTTCTCCGTGCCTGTTTTTCCCTAGTATAATCCAGCAACTTGTTTACAAGTCTTCCAGGAAGAATACTTATTAAATGATAAAAGTTTCCAAAAACCTGCATTTTGCAACTGGTAAAAATACCAAACACTAATCAGTTCTGAACAGACTCCCTATTTCTTAACATATGGTTCATTTAAATAACTGCTTTCCCAGCTTTGTTTTGAATACATGTAAAATCTCTGAGGACTAGTGAGGAAACAGAATATCAATCTCAAGTGAGAAGTTGGCTTTCTGATTTAAAAGACCAAGCAATCCCTGGGACCAAAGGAATCTGAAACAGGGAAGTAGCTATGTAATGTGCTATAATAAATATCCAATCCGTATCTTATTCCTGCAACACCATCCCTTAGATAATATCTAAGCAGAGAATCACTTCTTAAAGGTCCCATTAATCCCCGTTCAAACTCCAAGTAACTGTAGCCAGCTGCTAGATAGAAGACAGCAATAATCTTTCTATTAATCCTCAAAGCAGCCCCCTTACCTTCCTGGTTTCACTTGTATACCGCCCTAATAGCACTGTGCTCCAATAAAGATCTGGTTCCACGGAACCAGGTAAACAGATTCATAAAACATACTTCAATTTGCCAAATGTACCTCCAATTTTTCAAAGTGTTTTATAAAAATTACCCATTTTTTCATTATATCTGCCAAATAAAGGGTACATTACTTTCGTAGGAGAAATGTGAGAGCACAAAAGGGCAGCCTGCCTCTGCAGGTGCTGACACAGCCAGGAGTCATCCGGTCCTGCTGGTCACTGTTCTGTGCCGCAGCTACCCTGGCCCCGTTGTCAGCGGCTCAGCCTCCTTTCCAGGGCTGACTGGATGGCAGAGCCCACAGTTTATGTGGCTAAGGACGTGTGTCACATTTGTCAACTTTTGCTCATTCTCTTTACGTGTCACGTTTTTCAACTTTTGCTCATTCGCTTATATTATGGCATAAATTATTACATCACATATTAGCAGCTCATGAACAACCAACTGGGGACTCTAATACTTAATCAGAATTAATGACCTGATCAGAAATAAACTCTAGTTACTGAATTTTACTACGTACAAGGGAAAGTGAAAGCATTAGTCGCTCAGTCATGTCTGATTCTGCGACCCGATGGTCTGTAGCCTGATAGGCTCCTCTGTCCATGGAATTCTCCAGGCAAGAATACTGGAGTGGGTAGCCATTGCCTTCTCCAGGGGGTCGAATGTGGATCTCTTGCATTGCAGGCAGATTCTTTACCGTCTGAACCATCAGGGAGGTCCCAAGGCAACTACTAATGAACGTCATGCACTTTTCTCAATTTGTTATCAAAAATACAATGCCCCTTTAATGTCTATCAAAATTACAATCCATTTATCCTACAATCTTGCAATCTCATTTCTGGGAATATATCCCACAGATGGAATTACAAACAAATAAAATGACTTATGCAACATTGTCACTGCTCTGTTATCTGTGACAGTAACAGACCAGAAACAAGCCAAGTGTCCACATACAGGAAACTGGTATGGAAAGACCAGGACACACTGCAGGTAGGACACGTGCAGATGAGTGTGTCTAGAGTGCTGCCTGTTGGCATGGGGTGGAAGCAGTGAGGGAAGAATAGAACCCTATTTGCTTGTTTTCACAGAAAGAAACACTGGAACGATACTCAAGACAGTGGTGACCCATAGAAGGCAAGTCTGGGGAAAGGAGGTGGACAAAGCTGTGGATGCGAGTAAGACGCCATAATGGCTGTTAAATCTTTTTTGTCATTTTGATTTCTGCAATGTGTGTAAACAGTACCCAATCAGAAAACCAAATTATGTTTAAAATTAAACAATACAGTGATTTTAAGAACTGCCTTGCTGTCTCTTATACCTTCATTTTGTACTCTGATGCGTACACACACACACAAATTAACAATGTAATCCAGCACCAATTTAATCATTATACACAGACAGAAACACGTGGGTATACAATCAGGTAAGCATGGGCATGGATATACCTCCTTGCTTCTCAGAAAAGAAATACAAAAGGTTAAAGCCTGGAAAGAAAACTCATGAGTCATGTATTTTAGCTGACTATCTTTGGGTCCTACTTCTTTTGGTTATTATTGGTTATTACATTTTGCATCTCAACACAGAGAGGAAGGAAACCAGCTGCTGGAGCAGTATCAATTCCCTCAGACTTGGAGTTAATTGCTTCTCTCTTCAAACAGGTGACCCTAGAACTCAATTTCCCAACAGTGGCCTCTCTAAGTAAAGACAAAGGAATGAAAACAAATAAGGAGGTTCTGTGGTCAAAAGGAGATGCTGAACTCCCACACACATTTATGGACATTTTCTCACTCATTTGAAACAGTGGACCGCATCCAAAGTTGCTTCATTTCCTCCTACCCTGTAACTCTCATCCTTCCGATCCCAGACGTAGTAAAAAACAACACAAAAAGGTTATTAACATTTACCGTACATTATACTATGTACCAGACACTTCACATACAGAAAATGTTCTCACTTATTTTTCAAGTGGGCTAAGTAACATCACTCCAGTTTTACAGGAGCAAAAATAGATTCTGAGACATTAAACAACGTGCCCAGGGTCCCGGTGGCTTTAAATGACAATCTCTCTGCTCCTGAAATCCAAGGTCTTTGCAATGTCATTTCCCTACTGTAAGAAACTGGCTCAGTGGATGGGCCTTTTTGCCTTGTCATATTACTATTGTATGTTAAGATTCTTAAAAAAACAAACAAACAAAAATCCAAAAAAGGACATTTTCAAAGACACACAAATCTTAAAAAAAAAAAAAGAGAGAATGTATAATACACCTCCTCCGTAACCATCATCCGATTTCAACAATCACCAATGGCCAATCCTGTTCAACCTAAACTCCCCTCACCATAACCCTAGCCCCCTTCACTGAAATTTTTCCAAGCATCATATCATCCAGATACTTCAACAGTTTCCTAAAAGATAAAGACTCCTGCTGATATATAAAAACGTCTGCAATACCACTATCACAACTTAAAAAAATGCAATAATACCAATTCCTTAGTAGCAAGTACTCAAGTGTTCATATTTCCCCAAATGCGTGTGTGTGTGCTTCTTACATATCTCCTATTGGATTGGTTTTCAAGATGCAGCCCATGGATACTGTGGATCCCTAAGATTCCTTAAGAGGTCTGCAAAGTCAAAATTATTTTCATAACAATATGAAAGCAATACTTGTCTTTTAAAAGTATGTTGATATTTGCACTGATGGTACAAAAACAATGGGCTTCCCGTGTGGCTCAACTGGTAAAGAATCCACCTGGAATGCAGGAGATCTGGGTTCGATCCCTGGGCTGGGAAGATCCCCTGGAGAAGGGAAATAGTCACTCCAGTATTCTGGCCTGGAGAATTCCATGGGGTTGCAAAGAGTCAGACACGACCGAGTGACTTTCACTTTCACAAAAGCAATCAAGGGAAAACTGCTGGTGTCTTGGTGTGACTCGGGACTTGGGAATCCAGCTTGCCAGTCATCAGTGTTCTTCACCACCAAAGACTTACAGTAAGAGAAGAATGCCAGTTTCACTTGGGAACGCCCTTAATAAAGCAGTGAACATTATTAGTTGTACTAAACACGGACCCTTGAGTACATGTCCTCCTAATAGTCTGTGTAAAGAACAAGAAGTACACACGAAGCACTTCTGCAGACTGGAGTCTGATGTGGGTTTGAGGCAAAACATCCGTAACTATTTTGAGTTTTAAGCTGAACTAGCTGAACTAGATTTTGTCATCAAATCTCATTTTTACTTCAAAGAATGACTGGCAGACAAACCATGATTATTCAGATTTGAGTATTCTGACCATTTTTGCAAAAATAAATGAAGTGAACTTGTCATTTCAAGGAGAAACAACCCAATGATTGCTGCCATTGCTGCCAAAGATAAAAGCTGAGCTTTCCAGCAAGAATCAGGTTTCTAGAAAATGTTTACCTGCCACCACGAGCATAACAGCTTCCAAATACCTTTGTGATAGGACTGGCAGTGACTTTAAAGGATGCATTTTTTTTTTGTATTATAATGAAATGGGTCAAATTCTAGAATAAGAAGATTCTTCTAAATGCAAGATGGATCATGGAGCTTAATGCATCCGAGTAAGGGAAGTTCAGATTTTATATCACCACTGACATGGCTATAACCTGACTTTCAGATTCCTTACGGCTATTAATCTCCAGGAAGCTTCACTTACGGAATTTTGCTGTAGTATCAACAATGAATATCTACAGTTATCCGAAAAGAGTATTACAATACTTTCCTCCTTTCCAAGTGTGTACCTGTGAGACCTCACTCTTTTCGCACAGTTACACCAAAACCCCACAAACACACGGAACTGACTCCATTAAGCAGATGTGAGGGTCTGTTTTCTATTAGGCCAAACACTGAAGAGATTTGCAAAATGTGAAACAATACCACTCTTCTCACTAATTTATTATTCTTTTTCACTAATTTATTTTTGTTTTGAAAAATATAGTTGTGTTTCATAAACATGTTATGTTAGCATATAACAGGTTTATTATTATTTTTAAGAGAATTTACTATTTTTTTCAATTTCTGTTTTAATTTCTAATAGTGAATGCAGACATATATAATTTATATATAATATAAAAGATATATAACCCAGAGAAACAAAAGCTGTTTGAGATTCTCAATAACTTTTAAGAGTATAACAGGGTCTTGAGACCAAAAAGTTTGATAGTTGCTGTTCTGTTGGAACTGACAATTATTACACTTTGAGGAGAGTAATAAATCTGCATCCAGAGATAATCCGTGAGTCCGGTTTGTTGCTTGGTTGGTATATACTGACACTGACTTTAAGTTCTCTCATTACTTTCAATCGTAACTAACCCAACTACCAAGGTCATGCTTTCTACTCTCTGGAGATCATTCCAACAGACAAGTGGCATGGCAGATAAGTCCATGCCTCCGAGTCTTCCTGGACTAATACGTAATACAGCATTTTTTGTCCTCATGAGCTCTTTCTTTTCCCCCTAGAAAGACAACACTTTTATTGTTATCTATTTAACTTTTATTGGGAGCACAGTTGCTTTACAATGTTGTGTTAGTTTCTGCTGTACAGTAAAGTCAATCAGTTATATGTACACACATATCCCCTTTTTTGGGGATTTCCTTCCCATTTAGGGCTTTCCAGGTGGCTCAGACAGTCAAGAATCTGCCTGCGATGCAAGAGACCCAGGTTCCATCTCTGTGTTGGGACAATCCTCTGGAGAAGGAAATGGCAGCCCACTCCAGTATTCTTGCCTGAAGAATCCCATGGACAGAGGAGCCTGGCGGGCTACAGTCTGTGGGGTCACAAAGAGTCGGGCACGGCTGAGCGACTAACCCTTCACTCCACTTAGGTCACCACAGAGCACTGAGTAGGGTGCTCTCAGCTACACAGTAGGTTCTCACTGACAACATTTTTACTGACTGGCTGACATACTTCTTTAATACTTTTCCCTTATATTTTGGGACGATATAATTTTTTATTACTGTTTTATACAAGTTTGTGTTTTTTTGAGCATTAAAAAATTATGTATGCTTTCTTCTCTCTCAAGTGCACTTGTCAGGTATTAACACAGTCACTCTCACTTTCATTGACTAGTGTTCAAATCATAATTTTCTCATCCTTTTACCTTTAACGTCCCTATGGAGATACAGTTCACATAACATACAATTCACTTATTCAAAGTGCACAGCTGAGTGGTTATCTGCAGATCCACAAATCTGTGCAACTGTCACCAGAGTCCTTTTTTTATTTTTTTTGGCCACATATCATGGGGCTTGTGGGAATTCTCAGTTCCCCAATCAGGGACTGAACCCAGCTGCAGCAGTGAAAGCCCGAAATCCTCATCACCAGGCCACCAGGAAACTCTCTACCACAGTCAATTTTAGAAAATCTTCACCATCTCAAGAAGAAAGCCTGTACCCTGGAACTCTTGCCTCCTGCCCACCAACCCCTGCTACTGCTAAACCACCAGTCCTAAACCACTACTAAGCTGCTTTCTGCTCCTACAGATTTCCCTAGTCTGGACCCTTTGTATGATTGGAATCTTCTAATACGTGGTCTTCTGTGACTGCCTTCCACTCAGCATAATATTTTAAAGGTTCATTCACATTGCACCATGTATCGGTAATTTGATTCTTTTTTACTAGCAAGTAACATTCCACTGCATGAATGTCACCTTTTGTTTATTCGACAGCTGATGGACAGCTGCACTATTTTCACCTTTTGTCCATTATGAAAAATGCTATAAACATTTGTTTATAAGTTTTTTGTATGGACAGACACTTTCATTTCTCTTGGGTGTGTAGATACGTGTGTGTATGCAAATGGAACCACTGGCTCACAGGACAACTGTGTATTTATTTGAGAAATGGCCAGTTTCCCACCATGTCTGTACGGTTTCACAATCCCAGCAATGAGGGTTCCAATTTCTCCACAGCCTTGCCAACACTTACTATCTCACTCCGATTCCAGCTATCCCAGGCATGAAGAGGTATCTGACACAGTATTTTTTTTTTGGCTGCACTGGGTCTCCACTGAGGCGCACGGGGGCTTCTCTAGTTGGGGTGCGAGGGCTTAGCCGCCCCATGGCACGTGGGATCTTAGTACCCTGAGCAGGGATTGAACCCACGTCTCCTGCATCGGAAGGTGGATTCTTAACCACTGGACCATATCACGGAAGCCCCTGACATGGTTTTTGATCTGTGTTTTTCCAATGACTAATGATGTCAAGCATCTTTTCATGTACTTATTGGCTATTTGTATATCTTCCTTGAAGAAATGTCTATTCAAAGCCTCTGCCATTTAAAAACTGATTTTAAATGCCAGAGAGGGTGTGGAGAAAAGGGAGCCTTCCTACACTATTGGTAGAAACTTAAATTGGTACAGCCACTATGGAGAACAGTATGGAGGTTCCTTAAATAGAGTTACCATGTGATCCAGCAATCCTACTTCTGGGTATATATCTGGAGAAAACTCTAATTCAAAAAAATTACACACATCTCTACGTTCACAGTGGCACAATTTACAATAGCCAAGACATGGATGGAAGCCACCTAAATGTCCACTGATAGATGAATGGGTAAAGAAGATACAGTACATACATACAATGGAATACTATCCAGCCATAAAAAAGAATGAAATCATGTCATTTGCAGCAACATGGATGTAGAGATTATCATACTAAGTAAGTCAGACTTACTTGGACAAATATCATACGATAAAGACAAATATCATATAGGAGAAAGACAAATATATGATAACACAGATGCAATCTAAAAAATTATACAAATGAATTTATTTATAAAACAGAAACAGACTCACAGACATAGAAAACAAACTTACTGTTATGGGAGTTTGGCATTACCAGGTACAAGTTACTGCATAAGACACATAAGCAAGGTCCTACTGTAGAGTAGAGGGAACTATATTCAACATTCTTAAAATAAACTATAATGGAAAAGAATGTGAAAAAGAATATATGTGCAACAGAATCATTTTGTTATACACCAGAAACTGTATGGAACACTGTACATAAACTGTATTTAAAACAATTTTTTAAAAAACTGGATTATTTGCATTGTTAAGTTCTCTATATATTCTGATACCACACTGTCACCAGGCACATGAATTATTTACAGCATCTCCCGTTCTGGGGGCTGTCTTTTCACTTTCCGGATAACGCCTGGTGAGCCTAATAGCTTTCATAACTTTGACAAAGTGCAGTTTAACCTAATTCTTCTTTTGTTTCTTAGGCTTTTGGTGTCACAATTAAAAAACTACCGCCAGATCCAAGGTCATGAAGCTTTACAACTATGTTTTATTCTAAAGGTTTTATATCTTTTAGCTCTTAACATTTAGGTCTTTAATCCACTGAGTTAATTTTTGTATATGGTATGAGGTAGAGGTATGAGGAACTCTTAAAAGTCTATTAATTTTTTATACTGTTCTAGGTTAGTAACATTTTATCCCAATTAAGGACAATGAAATGAAAAGAGGAAGTAACAAGCCCTAAGTTTCTGAATGAGTCAGGAACTAGGAGGGAATTACTTTTAAATGCCTTTCAGGCTAACACCTGATGACACTTCTTTTCTACAGGCCCCAGGGCATAGGGGCAAAAAGCAATGGTGCTAACTGACTTTTAAAGGAGTTAAGAGTTATGACTCTCTCTCTCTCTCTCTCTCTATATATATATATATGAATGAATGACTGCCTTTAAAAGAAACATTAAAAACTGGCATGGCTTCATCCACAAAATAAGAACTATCTTTAATCTTTCTGAGGTTCTCTAAAACACACAGATGCCAAGGAACACAGCTTTTATAGTAGTGAGTATACTACTACTATAGAAAAAGTAAAACAGCAGTAATGGGACAGTGGCCTCACTTTGTATACGTAAAGGCTTCAACAACATCATCATTACCACTCTCATCCCCACACTGAAATGGGGTCAAGGAAACTACCCTAATCAGTTCCGTGGACAGACATTTTGGAGAAGAGCCAAATGTTATACAAATCTACAAACCAGAAACAAACATCCTTATTGCATCTAGCACGCGTGCCCTGTTTTAGGGAAGATCAAATACCAAGGCATACAGAGTACTCACGGGAGATAGTTTCTGGATGAGGTCATGGGCAACATGGACGAGGTTCTTGTCTTCATGGAGACACTTCTGAAATTTTTGCTCTCCTCATCTTCTAGAAGATCAAAATCTATGGCCGCATCCAGTAAGGCCTGAATCAGCCCCTTCCAGGATTTCAGGGCTGGGACCTGGGGCGCAACCGCAGCACTGATGCCTGTTCCAATCACCAGCACGAGCTCCCGAGGCTTCTTAGTTTTCAGGCTTGGGAGCAGCTTCCTGAAAGGGTCAAACAAATGAGACGCCTGGGAACACCCAGCAGACACAAGGCACAGAGCAAGGCTATCTTAAGCCACTGTTTCAGCTCCACTCTTGCAGCCGCAAAGGTGACAAGCACGGGTCTAACGCCTTTACAAAGCAGAGTGAGCAAAAAGACCAGAGTACGTGCCAGTGTTTACTGAAAAACAGAGTAAAAATCCTACTGTGGGAATCCTAAAGAGCCTGATGAGATCAACCTTCTCTTTCATAATCCTCACAGCCTAAGAAAACCCACTAACATTAGGAAAAGGTCTGATTATCATAGCTCATCTGAGTTCTGATAACTAAACTATATTTTAAATCAACATACATTTCAAAAAGACACATTTGATTTGGACTCCAGAGAGAAAAGAACCCTCTCCAAAATGAAATTCCTACCCTTGAGAAATGTAAAACAGGACACAAAAGAAAAGCCAATGCAAATCTAAGTCCCAAATTTGAGAACATTAAGATGAAAACGGGCATGACTAAAGTGAAGCATGAGACAGTCAAATATGGGAACAAATTTGCCTTTGGTTTTGTTCTAGACATCCTCAGGCAAAAAATGAAATAGTAGCCAAGAGAATTCTGAAAACACAAGAGCCTTACAGACCTAAATAAAGAAATAACTATTCAACGGACGTGACGCAAGGTGGAAAACATTCCCTTCCTCCCGTGATAAGCACTGCGTTCAGCCCTGACTTCTGTGTGAGACAGCAAGGTGCGAGTCTTTCTGTTTGGTTTCTCCACGCCTCTTCATCCTGAAACTGTATTATTAATAAAACCTGTTTGAAATATGTTTATGCACTTCAGTTTTTGCTGATGGCATGTGTTTTCTTAAGAAACTGCCCTTCTCAGCCTTTTCTCCAAATAATGAAATGAACAGAAAAAGGATCTGCATGCTGGCATTAACGCAAGAAAGGAACAGGGCTTTTAGCCTTGAGAAACCTGGTTTTGAAACCTGGTTTTCTACCTCTAGAACTGCCTTCCCTACTCCCAACTTGATGAAAAACTCATCCAGCACCATGCACAGTGGAGTCCTTGACTGCAAAAGCTTTGTCTGTTGGGGAAGACTGATAATGGAGGTTAGAAGCAAACAGTGAAAAGTGCGCTTCAGTTCAAGGGCATCAAGGAAGTGAAGCAGACACAAACATATACTTAAGAAAATTTCTAGAAGGATTTATAAGAACTGTACAAAGCAGTTATCCCTGGGGATTGGGGAGAACAAGGACTTTTGCTTTGAACTTGAATGTGCTGTACTATTTGAATTCTTTACCTCAGACATTACAGATTTGAGGAATGATTTTTCCAAGTTTAAGATTTCCAGTTACAAAGGGGAAATGTAACAGTTGTTTCATTTTCAGCTCTTCCTAAAACACTAAATAACAGTAATTTTTAAAGAAGGCATATGTTCATAAAAAGTCAAATAGGAGAAGATAACGGAAATAGGAAAAGTAGACAAACCAGGTAAACAGAGCTTAGGAGCTGCCAAGAGCCACATCCCTGGGTAGAAGCCTGGGGACGTTCGGGTAGAACATCAGGAGGCAGAGGGTCAGTTCACGGCAGGGCTGCGTCAGATGCGGATGGAACACTAGGAAGGGAGGCCTATCTGCTAGGGAGGTTTGACCAGAGGCTTCTGTATCTGAGAACACAGAGCCCAGCTTGACGAGGTGGCTGTGTAAATTCTGTACGAGAAATATGAGACGTTCCCTTGCCCTCCCCTCCTAAAAGAAGACTCCCAGGCGTGGGCAGTCAACCTCAGACCTGTACTCCAACCCCACTGGGTCAGGAGACAGGAGGAGTCCCCTTTGGGGAAAAATGACCCACATGAGAGAAAAGACCCACAGAGGCCTGCCAGCAACCAAGCCCCTCACCACAGAGTCTCCAATTGGCTTTTTAGTGTTTTCTCTTAAACAGGAGCAGAAAAATAAGGGTCGCCTTACCCTGAACAAACTCCCAACATGCGAGTTACATTCAAACAAGCCAGCAGATAGAGAGGAACTTGGGGAAAACAAGGGAAAACACAGGAAAGAGAAGAAAAACTGAAAAGGAAACGGACATTCTCACAAAGGCTTTTTTAAAAAATGGCATCTGTGAAACAGAACAGGATGCTATAAAAAAGAAAAAAAAACTGGGCAAACAAAAAGGTTTCTTAGAAATTAAAACTATAACAGAAATAAAAATTCATAAGGTGGGAAATACAACTGAGAAAATCTTTGAGAAAGCAGACTGATGAAAACAAAACTGACAGAAAACTATAAGAAAATTAGAGCCTTATCCAGAAGGTCCAGCGTCTAAATACCCAGAGTTCTATCAAGACCGAAAACAGAAAAGAACTGCAAAGGAAATTATCAAATAAATAACACAGGAAAATGTCTCCAATGTGAAATCACCAGCAGTCTGCTTAATAGAGCTACCTGATACCCAGACTCACATGAAGATACAGTGCTGTGAAATTTCAGACTACCGAGAAAAAAACAACCATCCTTATGAGTGTCTAATGAGAAAAGAAAAAGAGGTCATACGTTACAAAGGACTGGAAATTAGATCAGAGTGGCTATTTTGGCAGGAACACTTAGATGTTAGCAGAGGATGGACAACGATGTCACAACTCTAAGGAAAATGATTTTGTACCTCAAGTTTTCTACTCAGCCAGATCATCAAATCAATGTGAAGAATACAGTTAGACATTGTCAAATTTCTCCCCTAACTTTTTCCCTCTGAAGTCTTACTAAAGAAGCTGAAGAGACATTTTTCAGCAAAATGAAGGCGTACACTGAAAAGGACGATCCAGGAAACAGAGGATCCAACACAGGAGAGATGTGAAAGGAGTTCTCAGGGTGACAGGAGAGGAAATGGCAGAGAGCGGCAAGGCGGCAAGCCGGGAACGCAACTGCCAGAGGGAAGAGTCCACAGAACCATGTTAAGCTAGCACGTCCTGGCGTGGGCCGGTGGATTAGGAGGTCTACTCTCTGTCACAGTCTGAGTTTCAATTAACAGGCTCAGAGAAAACAAAGCAAGCAAAAAAAAAAATGGACACTCTTAATAAACAGGAGGAAAGAAATGTAATCATCACATATTAGGCTCAGCTATGAACACTATTTATACAGTCATTCAATATAAGTATCAAACCGAAAATTGTGCTACAAAACATATGAGGAGGTTGTGGGGAGAGGTTTTGGGGTGTGTGTGTGTGTGTGTGTGTGTGTGTGTGTGTGTGTGTGTGTTGGGAGCTATGAGGGGAGGATTCATGACAGCAAACCTAACCCTTATGGCTTTGGGGGGTGTGTGTGTGTGTGTGTGTGCATGTGCTGGGAGCTATGAGGGGAGGATTCATGACAGCAAACCTAACCCTTATTTTCCATAATTTGAAATAGATAAAGCCAAAAACTAAAAAAACCCCAGCAGTAAACACAGAGTACTAAAAATCTGGAAGCAAACATTATAAGAAACAAAGCTGAAAGTGATTAGCTCCAAGGAGGGCCGAGGCACTACAAGCCCTGGAGAACTGACTTAAAATCATAGACATTTCTGACCTTGATAAAAATAAAAATTAAATGCAAAATAAAAACAGTCTGACTTTTATATGAAGGCCAGTGTTTTCTTTTTGAAGGCCAGTATTAATTAGTGAAGCCAACTGGGATGTAGGGCAAGTTCATTATTTTTCATTAGCTACCACCAATGGCGATTTGCTCTGCTCCTCAGACTTCTTTCGCTTGTTTACCTGGGCTTCTTGGTGGGGGGTGCGCCATCACTGAAGAATCCCAAAATCTTGTCTATATCCGAGGCCTGGCTCCCTGTGGAAGCCATCCAGTTTCTAAAATAGATTAAACACCATGGACCACAATTAGATGTGTAAAGTACATTATTCAAAAGAGCACATGCATTAAATAGCTTTTAATAAGCTATACATTCTGAAAGCGATTTAGAGGTAAAAATGGCTTAACAGAAGCTCATTAATCAATGAGTGTCCCAAACTTATGGGATTAAATTCATCCAAAAGAAAGTGACCTTGAAATTAGGGTTTTGAAGCTCTATACTGTTATCTGACATACATAGCTAAATATATGTTTTGAAGGCTCCCCAACGCTCCCCCACCCTGCTTCAAAAACAAACAGAACAGAACCAAACCATCATCAACTCATGTCAATCGGCCACCACTTTGTGGAGCTTACGAAATACCTGCTATTCTACCTTGAGACAGGTCTTCAGAAGACTTATGGGGAAACCAATGGGTGACTGTCCTACACACCTCCATATTATTAATACCCTTTACCATCACCTAAGAAATCACTGGATCAAGAATAGGATAATCAATACTAATTTGCTGACTGCTGGACATTCCTTTTCTCTGAACAACTGGTTCCTCACGCCAGGGAAGCATGACTCTCAAGCTAAGCGTATGCTTACTCTCTTTCCTTAACAATGTATAAACATCTGTAATCTGGACAAAGTACACGCGCATAAAAAATTGAGAAAGACGACTTGAGAAAGAGGAAAGTAAAATATAGAGGGAAGTAATTTAATGTTTATTAAATTAGATCCAATGATTAATTCAGCTACTAAATCAGAGTTTTAACAAATTCTATAATAATGCTTACCATGTGCCAAACACAACTTACAAACATTAATTCATGTCATCCCCATTATCTTATGAAGTACTGCTATCACCCCATTTTAGTGATGGGAAAACTGAGGCACAGGAAGCTCAACATGTGCGTGTTCAGTCACTAAGTTGTGTCTGACTTTTGGTACCATAATTCAAACCAAGGCGGTCTGCCTCCCAGGTCCACGCTCTTAGCTGCGCTATTACAACCTAAAAACATTGTCGAAGTATTATCTTCTCATCTCCCCCTACCCCATTTTTAATATGCAGTTCAAAACCATCAAATAAGGGAGCTCCCACATTCTAGAAATCTAAAAACTAAATTCCACATTCAGATCTAGTTGAGGTAATTGTGATGCTTTAGAGCTGCTACATGACTAGGTGCTCTGCTGATACAGTTAAAGCAGTCAGTTAAATTTAGGAGCTGAAGCAGATCATTTTTTTCTGGTGATAAGCATTACATGTCACAAACCTCCCAGCACTACCAACCAACCAGAACCCCAGATCAGTCCCATCATTTTCCCCTGGAAAATGTAATTGTTTTGCTGGATTCTCTTTTCTGACAGATGGTCAATTCTTGGTGTTGACACCTGAATACTAAGCTTTTCCATTTTTTTTTCTTTACAGAGTCAACTATTTCAAAGGTCCATTCCATCTACATAATTTATGAGAATTAAATATGGCCAACAGCTCTTGACAAGTTGTTACTGGAATGTTCTGGGTCCTTTTACTTAGGAACTAAATGCAAAGTAATTCAATATTCCCATATTATATTTGATCACATACTCATTCTGTCTTCTAACATTTTTTTCTTCAGTCTGAAAGATGTCTCATATGATACAATATTACATGTACATCCCAGTGACATCTAAGCATAAGGCGTATCTTATTCCTTCTAGAGTGCAATATCAGAAAAAATAACTCTAGTTTAGCATTTACCCTAAACAATGTGCAGCTACTGCTAAAGAACTTCTGATTGTGAAAATCTTGCACAGAATTCCTAACATGCATCAACTAGTTCACACATTAATTTCTTTAAGTGATCGCCACTGGAGTTTTCATTTCAGTGGGACTTAGCAGAGGTGGGGAAAAGCTTTTCTGCCATAAGAAAACAAAGGCCGATGTCTTCATTACTCCCATTACTGCTAAGCTACTGAAAAATCCTTCAAGGCCAACAGAGTTCAACAAAATAAAAGACACTCATCAAATGCCAAGACAAGTAACCTTATTAACAAAAATTTTAAGGCCTAAATCCTCATATCAGATAGGATACTTTTACTTTGAAATATGTCAGCTTGGCAAGAAATAGGATGCTTATATCTGGTGGATGAAAAAGGGAAAAATTGAGGCCAGTGTTCTAGGAAAAATGCAGTAAGAGATATGGAAAAAGGAAAAAAGAAAAGAATTGGCTATATGAATGAAATTAAGATTACATAAGACAGCAGTTATAGATTTGAAAACATGAAAGAATTCCAGAAGTCCCTGCTTTCACAGCAATTTGATTCTAGAAAGATGGAAAATATGGCTTCTTTTTCCAGAGAGGGATGAGAGTGGGGTCTCTCACCTGCTCTCCTCATGCTGATCTGGGGGTCTCCCTCTGCTTCTAGTGTGTGGTCTTCAGCTCTAACGAATCACTGACATGCACAATGAACTCAGAAGAATACATTTCCAGATACAAATGGATGGAATAAATAAAGAGAAAAGTTCTAATCATGACATTTTTGCCTAGAAACAAAGGATGCACAAATGACTAGCTAGCGAAGGAGGTCCCTGATTGGTCTAAAAGATCAGTTATATTTATAGCAAGCTTTACCCTTTGCTATTTAAAAGTATAAACAAATAAAACAGTGACTGGAATAGACTGGCTTATTTCTCCAGCATAAACACAGAAAAGGGTTAACTGTTTTCTAAGGGAAAAGATAGTCATCCTCTGATTTGGAAGAAACCAAGCCCCTCTGATTGTGGCTTTTGGACTAATTCCAACACATCTGTTTTTCTAGAACTATGGGGAGAGGAAGGAAGGGACAGGCAGTGTACGGTGCTACAAGAGGGCACCCAACGAGCTTGCGGGCAACTGACAATTCACTGAAACAGGGTAAGGCAGTGATGAGTTCAGTTCTACTAGAGACTGCAGCCTAGCCTATTTGTTTTGTATAGAATGAAGTTGCCATTCTCATCCTTCTCGTTCACACAAAGAAATGGAACTGATATGTAAGAACTGTACGTGGAATCTACACAAATGGCATAGATGAACCTATTTTCAGGGCAGGAATAGAGACAGAGATGCAGACATAGAGAGAGGACGTGTGGACACGGGAGGTGGTGGGAGATGAAGTGGGAGATTGGGACTGACTACATACCCGACTCGGATTAAAGCAGGGAGCTAGTGGGAGCCCTCTGCATAGCGCAGGGAGCTCAGCTCTGTGCTCTGTGACCACCTAGAGGGGTCGGGGGGCGGGGGCCGGGAGGGAGGTGCAGGATGGAGAGGACATATGTATACAGAAGGCTGATTCACAATGTCACAGAGCAGATACTAACACAACGTTGTAAAGCAACTATACTCCAATTATATATATATATATATATATGAACTGTATTTAGCTGTGCCTCGACTGTGATTCATCTGTGTACACCAGTCTTGAAGTCTTTCCTCCATCTCTGGTTAACTTAGTTTGCTCCTACTTTTATCCCTAAATCGCATGTAACCAACACCCTCTCCCTTCTGTCAGATGAGACCTGTATCACACTCATTTCCTGGAAATTTGCTTTAATACAGTCACTGATAAAATGCCAGATTCATACTACTTATTCTTGGGATTTCACCAGTAAACAATGACCCAGCAATGAAAAATGTGAGAATGAACTCATAAGATACAGGATTTCTGGAAAGACTTTCAGGACTGAGAGGTATAATCACAAATTCTAGAAAGCCTTTAAACTCAAATCCCCAAATAAACTACACTGATATTCCAGGCTCAAGAGCTCAGATGTTGTTTTTATCAGTTATTTTCGATTATAAAACCAAAGTAACACAGCATGTACAGGGAACAAAACTGTTTCAAGAAGGAGTAATGGAACATCTGAATTAAAATCTGATTTGAAGCAGAAGCTGGTGATGGATGCCGATGGTTTTACTGTGCAAAGAATGATAACTGATAGATTCCTTCTGTGTCATTGCTTTCCCTCCTGTGAAGTTTCTGAGAAGGTACATGCTGAAAGTAATGACACATGACGCTAAGCAAGGAGGTTTTAAAAATATCTAATGAAAAAAAATTTCCACGTCCAAGTAGTATGACCAGGCAAACAAATTTATCACAAATGACCCAGGCAATTCATTAACAATGAGAGTAAATAAATCTTCAAGGGTAAGACTGAAGTCCTCCCCCTAATAAGGCAGTGTGAATTATGAATGACTGTGTCCTCAGCTGCTTGCTTCTCCTGAAAACAAAAGAACAGCGAACAGATGCAGATTCCTTCAAGTCCGGGCAGCCCACAAGCTGTCACCATTATAGAGGATCTCTCTAGGAGTTGGAAATTTGACAAGTCTTAAAGGGAAGACTTTCCTGTCATGACTTAACCACCACTGATTTTGGGAGAAAAAAAAAAATTTAAGTTGCATTTTGACATACAGCTTGGCAAATGTTATGATTAAAAACCTCAAGTGTAGCTGGATGTTAATAGTGATTAAGTGAACTGTCAACACCAGGTTAGATATCTCAGAGGTCCCCACATTGTGGCCATGTAACCCAAATCCCATTTCACACCAAACCGAGTACAGTATATAAGAAAGATAAACAAAGTAGACCTGTCTTTGCATGGTGTCTTAAATTGATAGAATGAATAAAAAAATTAGGGTCTTATGTTTAAAACTCAATTCTCAAAATATCCAATCAAGAGAGATTTAGGAATAAGCTTGCTCTGAGTGCATTCAATCTTTTTATCCTGTCATTCAACAAATCAAACATCTACAAAACACTCACTCTTGAACTTCCCACTCGGGATGGCACTGGAACTGGAGGCCTAAGGAGGTCATGGCATTTCCTTTTAAAGAAAAAGAAGGTGGGCAATTACATCTGGGGGTGATGTACACAGAGTTCTATTTTTTAAAAAGGGAGAAAAGGCCTTGCCAATTTTTTAAGGGCCCTTCTCTCAGTTATACTAACCTGGATCACTTTCCTTTTTTACTGCGAGATGAATGTAGAATGTTTTGCTTCAGAAAGTCAAAGACCTGTGCGTCTTAGCATTTTCTTTAGTGATCATACCTCGGCTTCAACCTCAGGAAACTAAGCCAGAAACAATGAACAGCAATTTTGCAGAAGGGATTCAAGTACGAAACAACCATGACAAATGGGGAAAGGAATCAGTAAGAAAAAAGTTTAAGAAACCACAAAAGCCTACTCTGAAAAATAAAATTCAGAAGCAGGAGAAAAGATCAGTCCTGTCTTCCCAGGTAAAGCCAATGGTAAAGAACCCGCCTGCCAATGCAGGAGATGTAAGAACTCGGGTTCAGTCCCTGGGTCGGCAAGATTCCCTGGAGGAGGGTATGGCAACCCACTCCAGTATACTTGCCTGGAGAATCCCACGGACAGAGGCCTGGCGGGCCACAGTCCATGGGGCTGCAAAGAGTCAGACACTGAGAGACTTAGCACACACACATAGCTCGAACACCTCCAGCATCTCACTGCATAAACTAAGGCTGCTTCTTTACAATTAGTACCATGCATCCGAAACAAAGGTGATACGGAATATACACACCAATATAATACACTTGATACGTGCGTGACTTTGACAATATTCTACTGTATCAGTCATTGATTAGGACTGGAAAGGAGCAGAACCCTGTGCCCAAACCCCTGCCTCCACCTACCCAAGGACAAACGTCCCTGCCTACTGTCTGTAGAGAAGCTGAAGTCTCCCAGGCCTCAATGAGTCACAAAGGAGCAGGCTCAGGCAGCGCTGAGATGAGGACAATAGAGCCACAGATGCAGTGTGGGCTGCACATTCCTGAGGTCGTGTACAGACCAGACTGCAGCTGTGAAGTAAACGGCTCCATCTTGAGCAGTACTGAGTCTATGGCGAACAGCTCCAAGGAATGACCTAAAGAAAATGGGATTAACCCTACTGCTCATAAGCTTGTTCTGCTTGTTTCTGTAAACAGGCACCAGTACTGTCACCAACAGACCCACCTGGACATCTTCTGCTCTAAGAATACGGCACTGCATGTCTGCAGAAATCAGACCTTCACCCATGATCCCATAGAAATAGAAGGATGTTCTCAGAAGTGGGGATTTGGAAGCAGCTTTTGGCAGGAAAGAGCTCTCTGCAGGAGGCCCCTCTTAGATCAGGCATCCCCATGCTCTACTCATCTCTGGCCCCAGCACGCCTTTCAAATCTTCTGACCACAGGACATCTTGCCTAATCCTAATCTCTTGGATCTTTGTGTAGATCAAAGGAGTAGAAATTAAGAATAAGTAACTAACAGATGACCAGATCTCCTCCCGAGGTTCTCCTTCAGCTTTCCCAGGAACACACTGGGAACAGGACAGCATCTGAAGAAAAACCACAGGAATTCCCTGGTGGTTCAGTGGTTAGGATTTGGTGCTTTCACTGCCACGGCCCAGGTTCAATCCCTGGCCAGGGAACTAAGATCCTTCAAGCTGCAGAGCCGGAGGTAGGGTGGGGTGGGAGAAACAAGACTGCACACAGTAGGAGGAGGACTCTGCTTCTCTATCTCAAGGATTAACTGAGATGCCTTCCTTTTTCCCTTTAAAAACTTTCATGGCCAAGCAGAATCCTAGGAGATGGTTTTTGGAGGGACACTGAGCCTACCATATCTGCATATTGCCAGCATTCTGATTAGCAGTAATTTTCCTTTCCACCAACATCTGTCTCTCTCTCAAGTACTGATTTCTAAGCAGCCAGCAGCCGGCCCTGACTCGAGAACAGGACCTTATGAAAAGCTGCTGCTGCTGCTGCTGCTAAGTCACCTCAGTCGTGTCCGACTCTGTGCGACTCCATAGACAGCAGCCCACCAGGCTCCCCCATCCCTGGGATTCTCCAGACAAGAACACTGAAGTGGGGTGCCATTTCCTTCTCCAGTGCATGAAAGTGAGAAGTGAAAGTGAAGTCATTCAAGTCATGTCCGACTCCTAGTGACCCCATGAACTGCAGCCCACCAGGATCCTCCATCCATGGGATTTTCCAGGCAAGAGTACTGTAAGAGTACTGGAGTGGGTTGCCACTGCCTTCTCCGTTACAGTGTACCTGATTTAGGCTGCCTACTTAAGAAACACAAGGAAAATCTCACTGAGTTAAAGAACAGAAAACATATATCACCAAATAAAAATGATAAAAGAATCTGGAGCTACTGAGCTTGAAAGAAAGACGGGAGGTAACCAAATCTGCTCTAAAGTCCCATCAGACTCGGCCCAATCTTCACCTCCATCACTGCCCCTCTCTGAGACAAGTGCGCCTTTGCCAATCTCTGCTATAAAACAAAGCCTTTGGCTTTTGAAATCTATTGATTGGAAGGGTAAATTTTCACCTTTTACTAAATACTAGTTCATATGAGCTTGTGATCCAACATCAGTTTCTTATTTGAAGAAAAAGATTCTTTTGTTTGCTTAGCTGCCCTATGAAATGAATTTAAGAAACTTTTGTGTTACTTAGGAATTACTTAATTCAAGTTAAGACATGAGTTGGGGTATTTATAGATTACCACCTGCAGAGCGTTCATAGGATGAAAATTCTTTCCCTAATTTACTCATTTATTTTGGCTTATGAACTTTTGAATTTGACTGAGAAGCCTGTACCTAAAAGGCAGAGGAACTCCCTCCCTCCCTCTAGACCTGCAGGTTTCCCTGCTGCTGCTGCTGCTGCTGCTAAGTCACTTCAGTCGTGTCCGACTCTGCGTGACCCCATAGACGTCAGCCCACCAGGCTCTCCTGCCCCTGGGATTCTCCAGGCAAGAAAACTGGAGTGGGTTGCCATTTCCTTCTCCAATGCATGAAAGCGAAAAAGTGAAAGTGAAGTCGCTCAGTCGTGTCCGACTCTTAGCGACCCCATGGACTGCAGCCCACCAGGCTCCTCCATCCATGGGATTTTCCAGGCAAGAGTACTGGAGTGGGGTGCCATTGCCTTCTCTTCCGCAAACAGGCCTGGAGCACTCTGGCCTGGGGCCTTTCTTTGTGTGGACTGTTCCTTTTCCTGGATCTGCTCACCCCCATCCCCCATCGGTACAAGTTTCCAATCCTTTGCTCCACTCAGACCTTCTCAATGATGCTACCCTGATCACTGTATTTAAAGCTGCAGCCTCCTCACTCCCTGCACCAGCTGCTCTACAATTTCATAGCATGTACTACCCCCAGCACACTAATTATATTTATTAGTAGTATAATAAAGATACTAATTATGCTTATTAATTGCCATCCGTCTCCTCCCACTAGAAGACAAACTCCTGAAAGGGTAAGGTTCTCACTTTAGTTCACAAGCATCCTCAGATCCCAGACCAGTGCCTGGCACAGGGCGGGTGAGCAAATACTTCCTGAATGAACTAACTGAAATGTAAGATGTTGCTCATGATCACAATTACAAGAAAGAAATTTATTGTGCAACAGACAAAGCATTTCCAATTAAAAGAAACATCCTATTACTGCTTTTAAGGCAGTCAGGACCATAAAAGGCTGACTTTTAAAACGGAACATGTGGGAAAAGAAAAATTCCTGTGGAAATTGTGTGCATGGTAAATCAACATTCAGACTATATCGCTTTTCAGATACACTAACAGAACAGGGGTTGAAGGGAATCTGATTCCAGCAGGCAAAAGATTTCAGACCTCAAGTTCTAAGAACACTCTCCAACACTAACTGAACATTTTTAGATATATATCATCTTATTTTTGTAACTCAAGTTTCTGATATCTAAGATGTAAACTGATTATTTATTTGGCTGTGCCGAATCTTAGCTGTGGCATGTGAGATCTAGTTCCCTGACCAGGGGTTCAACCCAGGTCCCCTGCATTGAGCTTGCAGAATCTTAACCACTAGACAACCAGCGAAGTCCCTAAACTGATTTTAAGGGTGGATTCTTAATGCAAGAACTCTTTCTGGTAAACAACTCAAAGAGGTCAGTATTTAGGGCTAAAAATATCCATTTTTTTGTGAACTTCCCCAGTGGCCCACTGGTTGGGAGTCCACTTTGCAATGCAGGGCGCACAGGTTGGACCCCTGGTTGGGGAGTTGGACCCACATGTCGCAACTGACACAGCCACATAAATAATAAAAGAAAATTCTAAAAAAAATCACTTACTTGTATCTACTATATTAAATCTAAATTATTTTACAAATAGAGAAGAAAGGCTTTTGCAGCAGCAGAATTTCAAAACACAAGCTGGATTAAGTCATGGCTTAGAAATCACTCAGTGGCTTCTCTGTATCTAATAATATGAAACGCCTCATCCTGCCGGAGAGACCTGGCCTGGCCTCTGCAGTCTTCTCCACAACCCCCCTTCCAGCCCCGACCCTATCCGCACAGGACACATCGGCCACGCCCCCAGCTCACAGTCTCCCCTTGGAAGGGCGAGTGCCTGTTGTCCTCTGTGAGCACCTCTGCCCCCGCTTCCAGCCCCCACCCTATCCGCACAGGACACATCGGCCACGCCCCCAGCTCACAGTCTCCCCTTAGAAGGGCGGGTGCCCGTTGTCCTCTGTGAGCACCCCTGCCCGCCCCGCTCCCCACCTCCCCCTCCCCGCCCGCCGCCGTCCCATCGCTGAAGCCTCCCCTTTCCACAGAGGCCTCGTTTACATGTCAGCGCCTTATTCACCTTTCAAAACACCTGCCCTCAGCTCAGTTTCTGTCATACAGTAAGTGTTAACACAGTGGAGTAAATATTTAAATATTTGCTGAATGAATGAGTGTGTACGCACCAGGAGTTAATTCAAAGTCTAAGAGATCAACTGATACTTTTAATTTTGAGCTGTAAAAAACACACACACACAAAAAAAACCTAGGTAAAGAGTGGTATTGTTTCTTTCACGCCAAATTCACTCTGTGAGGGATATGCGTCACTCAGCTGTTTCCGGGTATGTTCACTCCCACATATGAACATGCTCACCTGCTCTGCAGGAGTCATCTTTACCTTTCAGTTTTCTTTTTCCCAACTACATGAAAAAAACACAAAGATTACACAGTACCTCTGCAAAAAGTCTATAGAGTGTTCTATAAAACAAAGTTACATGCAGAGAATTCTCAGTCCACTGAGGTTTCCCTCTGGCCTGGACCAAATATATTCTGTATATGCTGGCAGAGTTTAAAATGACAGTTATTGTATTCATTACAAGGTGTTGAATTTTCATGTTAATACCTGTTAAATGCTGAATGCCAGGCACTGCACTGAAACTAATACAATTATTACAGCATCCAGTTCACCTCCAACAAACTCTGAAGCACTTACAATGAGCCAGGCATGGTTTTCTGCAGTTTGGGAATGTTCACTCCTCTATGAAGGAGACATCACCATCACCCTTACACGTCACAGATGTCACAGACAACACAGACATTAAACAGCTTGCTAGTACTCACATGGCAGCATGCAGGAGACCAGGGATGCGGACTGCAGCGTCAACATCGTGGAGACACAAGTCAATACTGTCTCACCAAAGATGAATAACATCATGCCCTTAAGAGCCATACGTTTGAGAAGTCTCCACCTTTTAGGGGAAGTGAAGCTATGAACATATATATATATATATATGTATATATACACACAAGAGAAGACTACACATGGGCGTCACCAGATAGTCAACACCGAAATCAGACTGATTATATTCTTTGTAGCCAAAGATGGAGAAGCTCTATACAGTCAGCAAAAACAAGACCAGGAGCTGACCGTGGCTCAGATCATGAACTCCTTATTGACAAATTTAGACTTAAATTGAAGAAAGTAGGGAAAACCACTAGACCATTCAGGTATGACCTAAATAAAATCCCTTATGATTATACAGTGGAAGTGAGAAATAGATTTAAGGGCCTAGATCTGATAGATAGAGTGCCTGATGAACTATGGAATGAGGTTTGTGACATTGTACAGGAGACAGGGATCAAGACCATCCCCATGGAAAAGAAATGCAAAAAACCAAAATGGCTGTCTGGGGAGGCCTTACAAATAGCTGTGAAAAGAAGAGAAGGGAAAAGCAAAGGAGAAAAGGAAAGATATTCCCATTTGAATGCAGAGTTCCAAAGAATAGCAAGGAGCTATAAGAAAGCCTTCCTCAGCAATCAATGCAAAGAAATAGAGGAAAACAACAGAATGGGAAAGTCTAGAGATCTCTTCAAGAAAATTAGAGATACCAAGGGAACATTTCATGCAAAGATGGGCTCGATAAAGGACAGAAATGGTATGGACCTAACAGAAGCAGAAGATATTAAGAAGAGGTGACAAGAATATACATAAGAACTGTACAAAAAAGATCTTCATGACCAAGATAATCACGATGGTGTGATCACTCACCTTGAGCCACATTCTGGAATGTGGAGTCAAGTAGGCCTTAGAAAGCATCACTATGAACAAAGCTAGTGGAGGTGATGGAATTTCAGTTGAGCTCTTTCAAATCCTGAAAGATGATGCTGTGAAAGTGCTGCACTCAATATGCCAGCAAATTTGGAAAACTCAGCAGTGGCCACAGGACTGGAAAAGGTCAGTTTTCATTCCAATCCCAAAGAAAGGCAATGCCAAAGAATGCTCGAACTACCACGCAATTGCACTCATCTCACACTCTAATAAAGTAATGCTCAAAATTCTCCAAGCCAGGCTTCAGCAATACATGAACCATGAACTTCCTGATGTTCAAGATGGTTTTAGAAAAGGCAGAGGGACCAGAGACCAAATTGCCAATATCCGCTGGATCATAAAAAAAGCAAGAGAGTTCCAGAAAAACATCTTTTTCTGCTTTATTGACTATGCCAAAGCCTCTGACTGTGGAAAATTCTGAAAGAGATGGGAATACCAGACCACCTGATCTGCCTCCTGAGAAATTTGTATGCAGGTCAGGAAGCAACAGTTAGAACTGGACATGGAACAACAGATTGGTTCCAAATAGGAAAAGGAGTACATCAAGGCTGTATATTGTCACCCTGCTTATTTAACTTATATGCAGAGTACATCAGGAGAAACGCTAGGCTGGAAGAAGCACAAGCTGGAATCAAGATTGTCGGGAGAAATCTCAATCACCTCAGATATGCAGATGACACCACCCTTATGGCAGAAAGTGAAGAGGAACTCAAAAGCCTCTTGGTGAAAGTGAAAGAGGAGAGTGAAAAAGCTGGCTTAAAGCTCAACATTCAGAAAACTAAGATCATGGCATCCGGTCCCATCACATCATGGCAAATAGATGGGGAAACAGTGGAAACAGTGTCAGACTTTATTTCTGGGGGGCTCCAAAATCACTGCAGATGGTGACTGCAGCCATAAAATTAAAAGACGCTTACTCTTTGGAAGGAAAGTTATGACCAACCTAGATAGCATATTGAAAAGCAGAGATATTACTTTGCCAACAAAGGTCCATCTAGTCAAGGCTATGGTTTTTCCAGTAGTCATGTATGGATGTGAGAGTTGGACTATAAGGAAAGCTGAGCGACCAAGAATTGATGCTTTTGAACTGTGGTGTTGGAGAAGACTCTTGAGAGTCCCTTGGACTGCAAGGAGATCCAACCAGTCCATCCTAAAGGAGACCAGTCCTGGGTGTTCATTGGAAGGACTGATGCTGAGGCTGAAACTCCAGTACTTTGGCCACCTCATGCAAAGACTTGACTCACTGGAAAAGATCCTGATGCTGGGAGGGATTGGGGGCAGGAAAAGGGGACGACAGAGGATGAGATGGCTGGATGGCATTACCGACTCGATGGGACATGAGTTTGGGTGAACTCCGGGAGCTGGTGATGGACAGGGAGTCCTGTCCATGAATCGTGCTGTGATTCATGGGGTTGCAAAGAGTCGGACACAACTGAGCGACTGAACTGAATACACACACACACACACACACACACACATACTGGCTTGGTCAAAAAGTTCATTCAGGTTTTTCATGGTACGGGAAAACGCAGATGAACTTTTTAGTCAACCCAATAAAATACATTTGTGCTAAGTTTATCATGCATGTATGAACAGATTAACACAGGAGATTAACAATTGTGTTTGCGTAAGACCAAGAATGGAGAAGGCAATGGCACCCCACTCCAGTACTTTTGCCTGAAAAATCCCATGGACAGAGGAGCCTGGTGGGCTGCAGTCCATGGGGTCGCTGCGAGTCGGACATGACCGTGCAGCTTCGCTTTCACTTTTCACTTTCATGCATTGGAGAAGGAAATGGCAACCCACTCCAGTGTTCTTGCCTGGAGAATCCCAGGGACGGGAGAGCCTGGTGGGCTGCCGTCTATGGGGTCACAGAGTCAGACACAACTGAAGCGACTCCGTAGTAGTAGTAAGATCAAGAAATACTTTATGGTAAAAAGGTATCATTGTGGTAAAATTCAATGACATCATTAGGACTCATCCTCCTTTACCTTTTGGAAGCATCTAACACGGAATTTCATTCTCATCTCTGGATGCTGTGTTTTCCTGGCCTTTCTCCCATTCCTGTAGGGGAATCTCTTCTTACTCTGCCCCTTCCCTGAGTGGGGACCGTTCTCAGGGCGTCTGAGGCTCTCCAGTCCAGCCACTTTACCCATTCTCTCCTCTCCCCACAGCATCTATTCCAGTGGCTTACCATGCCAACTAAATGTTGCTGCTGCTGCTGCTAAGTCACGTCAGTCATGTCCGACTCTGTGAGACCCCAGAGACGGCAGGCCACCAGGCTCTGCCGTCCCTGGGATTCTCCAGGCAAGAACACTGGAATGGGTTGCCATTTCCTTCTCCAATGCATGAAAGTGAAAAGTGAAAGGGAAGTCGCTCAGTCGTGTCCGACTCTTAGCAACCCCATGGACTGCAACCCACCAGACTTCTCCAACCATGGGATTTTCCAGGCAAGAGTACTGGAGTGGGGTGCCATTGCCTTCTCCGAACTAAATGCTAATGTCTCCCAAATCTGTGTCTCCAGCCCAGATCTTGCCTGTGTTTCAGACCCATGAGGTACGTACTCAGAGTTTCATTACAGTCCTTCAAACCACAAACGCACTTTGAGACAGTCCTACTTCAACCTTGAAGATCAAAGTGTCGTTTGTCACCCTGTTCCTTATCATGTGTTGGAGGTCTCGAGTGGTAGAAATAAGCTCTTGGATCACAATAAACTATGGAAAATTCTGAAAGAAATGGGAATACCAGACCACCTGATCTGCCTCTTGAGAAATCTGTATGCAGGTCAGGAAGCAACAGTTAGAACTGGTCATGGAACAACAGACTGGTTCCAAATAGGAAAAGAAGTACGTCAAGGCTGCATATTGTCACCATGTTTATTTAACTTATATGCAGAGTACATCATGAGAAATGCTGGACTGGAAGAAACACAAGTTGGAATCAAGATTGCTGGGAGAAATATCAATAACCTCAGATATGCAGATGACACCACTCTTATGGCAGAAAGTGAAGAGGGGCTAAAAAGCCTCTTGATGAAAGTAAAAGTGGAGAGTGAAAAGGGTGGCTTAAAGCTCAACATTCAGAAAACGAAGATCATGGCATCTGGTCCCATCACTGCATGGGAAATAGATGGGGAAACAGTGGAAACAGTGTCAGACTTTGTTTTTCTGGGCTCCAAAATCACTGCAGATGGTGACTGCAGCCATAAAATTAAAAGACGCTTACTCCTTGGAAGGAAAGTTATGACCAACCTAGATAGCATATTCAAAAGCAGAGACATTACTTTACCAACAAAGGTTCGCCTAGTCAAGGCTATGGTCTTTCCTGTGGTCATGTATGGATGTGAGAGCTGGACTGTGAAGAAGGCTGAGCGCTGAAGAATTGATGCTTTTGAACTGTGGTGTTGGAGAAGACTCTTGAGAGTCCCTTGGACTGCAAGGAGATCCAACCAGTCCATTCTGAAGGAGATCAATCCTGGAATTTCTTTAGAAGGAATGATGCTAAAGCTGAAACTCCAGTATTTTGGCCACCTCATGCGAAGAGTTGACTCATTGGAGAAGACTCTGATGCTGGGAGGGATTGAGGGCAGGAGGAGAAGGGGACGACAGAGGATGAGATGGCTGGATGGCATCACTGACTTGATGGGTGTGACTCTGGGTGACCTCCGGGAGCTGGTGATGGACAGGGAGGCCTGGCGTGCTGTGGTTCATGGGGTCGCAAAGAGTCGGACAGGACTGAGCGACTGATCTGATCTGATCTGATCTGATAGGATTATCGGTGATTATTTCCCCCTTTCTGTCTCAAGCACTAATGCAAGTATTTATTGATTTTGAAAGAACTGTCCTCTACTTTAGGAAAGTTTTTGCGAGTACCTTCCCTGGATCAATTTCAGAAATCCCTTAAGAACAAGGGAATGACAGACCAGCCAGAGCACAGGGAAGGAGATAAGCTTAGGACTGTGTGTGCTCAGTCACGTCCAGCTCTGTGACCCCATGGGCTGTAACCGACCAGGCGCCTCTGTTCATGGAGTTTTCCAGGCAAGAATACTGGAGTGGGTTGCCATGTCCTATCCATTATGACTGTAAATCAGCCGGTATTCTTTTCAGGATTTTTTTCTCTTAATAAAAATTAACTGAAAAATATTCTCTTTGATCTGCAAATGAACTAAGAGATAAAAACATTGTTTATACCTGAAACTAGAATCTGAAAGCTCCAGAAAGAGGCTATTATCTGCTACAAGGGCCACTGGAGCCAGAATGGCTAGGCTGACTTAGAAGAAACAGCCTGAACAGCACTGCTTTGCAGAGCAGGTGGCATCAGTCTTTAAAAGTAGCCAGTGAAAATAATTGAGAAAAGCTGAGAGCAAAACAGGTTAGGAAGACCTAAAAACATACTTTCATAAAGAGCAAATGAGGTCAATGCAAGACCGAGTCAGAGGGAGCGACAACAGAGGGCTGGGCGGCCTGGGTGCCGGGGGACACTGCACGGAGTGGGGTGGGGTAGGGTGGGGAGCACCTTTCCTTTCTGAGAAAAGGACAGGTCACATGTAGCACCTGGGGAATACGAAAGGGACAGTGAAGTAGAAAGAGCAAGTGATCCCACCTGGAGAAAACTGCTGTGGGTATTTTCATTTATAAGGAGAAAAGCAGTTTTCAGGAGGAGCTTCTGGGGCAAGTTAAAGCATCCTGGTTTCATGCTGACATCAATTCAAAAAACAGTATTCTTGGGACCTTGCCCCTGCTTCTACAGGATACATTTTCTTATATGCAAGTCCCCTTCATGGTTTTGTTTTGTTTTCAATTTCTCTTCCTTTGTTTAACTTAATGTTTTATAGAAAATTATGATGGGCCCTCTTTGGAGCTATTGTATCCATATGACAAGAATGGACAGTATGAAAAAGGATCAAAGGAAAAGAAAAGATGGGGAGAAAAATCACAGAAATGATAGAAGAAAATGTCCCAGGATTGCAGGACATGAATTTTCAGAATAAATGGATCCACTGTGGACCAAGAATAGCAGAAGAGGAAAGACCCACACCAGGATACACCATTATGGAACTCCAGACCACGAGGGATGGAGGGACTGTCCTCAAACTCCCAGTGAAGGAGAAAAGAAATACCGAACCAGCAGAACAAGGGTATGCAGAAAGGGTGTGAACCTCCATGCCTCAAAAACACTTACAGACCCTGGCAAGGATAAGGACACCTTCAAAACTCCGAGAGAAAATCACTTCTAGCCTGGGACTCGACTCTACTTCCAAACTATCAAACAAGTCTGTGGGCAAAATAAAGTCCTTCAGATTTTTCTTAGAACATAAGGATGCAACCGAGAAATGCGACGCCATGGGAGCCAGCCCAGGAGCAGAGTAAAGGTCCATTCCTGAAGGACACTGACAGGGAGCAGGAAGAAGACTGCCGGCTCCATAAGAAAAATGGAAGTGATGCCTCTGAGCGCGCAGATGATGTTGCTGATAAGAATGTGATTCATACCTTGGAGCATCTGGAAAAAAAATTAACACGGGCAATCGAAAAACCGGGCAAAGGTGAAGGCCAAGCACAGCAGGAGCACCGGGCTCAGCGGTGAAGGACTCGGGGCAGAGGTGCAGACGCAGGGGTGCTTCCTGCGCAGGGGTGAGGGGGTGACACCGATTCCTGGGCCCCGACCCAACCCTCACGGAGCCCAAACTCCTAGAGGAGTGAGCTACTGTAGCCTTCAGGTGCCTCAGGCGACTCTTACCAAGCATGTTGGGGAAATGCTGACCAGTACGCTGGGATCAGTAAACTCAGAATTGATTTGCTTTTCTAAGTCAGTTAATAGTGCAGCTCTCCCTTTAACAGCTAATGTAAGTTATTTTCATTAAACCAAAAATATCATTAGGGAAAATGCAGCATGTTCCAAACGTCAAAGATAAAATAAACACACACACACACATCCAATTGACATCTTTTTATATGGTCAATGAATCCATGACAAAGAAGAATACACAATAGGGAAAAGACATCCTTGTCAATAAATGGTGTTGAGAAAACGGGACAGCAACTAGCAAATGACTGAAACCAAACCACTTTCTTACACTGCAGACAAAAACAAACTCAAAATGGATTAAAGACCTAAATGTAAGATCCGAAACCAAAAGCTTCTAGAAGAAAACACAGGCAGATCTTTGACCTTGATCTTAACAATTTTTTTTCGATCTGTCCCTTCAGGCAAGGGAAACAAAAGTAAAATAAACAAATGGGACTACAACAGTCTTACAAACGGAGAAGGCAATGGCAGCTCACTCCATACTCTTGCCTGGAAAATCCCATGGACAGAGGGGCCTGGTGGGCTGCAGTCCATGGGGTTGCTGAGGGTCAGACACAACTGAGCGACTTCACTTCTTTCATGCACTGGAGAAGGAAATGGCAACCCACTCCAGTGTTCTTGCCTGGAGAATCCCAGGGACGGTGGGGCCTGGTGGGCTGCCGTCTATGGGGTCGCACAGAGTCGGACGTGACTTAGCAGCAGCACTTAGCAGTCTTAAAAAAGTGTTTGCACATGAAAGAAACTATCAACAAAACAAAAAGGCAGCCTACTGACGGAGAAGAGACTGTATTTGCTTCAATCACAATTAAAGTCAAGTACAGTTCCTTAAAAAAAGATACTGTATTTGCAAACACATCAGATAAGGGTTATTACCCAAAATATACACGGAATTCACACACCATCAAAAAAACAACCTGACTAAAAAATGGGCAGAGGACCTGAACAGACATTCTTCCAAGAAGATCTACAGATGGCCAACAGGCACATGCCGAGATTCTCAACATCACTAACTAAAAGGGAAACACAGATCAAAGCCACAATGGGCTCCCATCTTGTACCCCTCAGAATGGCTGTATCAAAAAGACAAGAAATGACTAATTTTGGTGAGAACGTGGAGAAAAGGGAAGCTTCATGCACTGCTGGTAGGACCGTAAACTACAGAAAACTGTATGGAAGTTCCTCGAAAACCTAAAAATAGAATTGCCAAATAATCCAGAGATTTCACTTCTGCGTATTCACCCAAAGAAAACAAAAGCATGCATTCAAAAAGATAACACGCACACCAATGTTCACTGCAGCGTTATTTACAAGAGCCAAAATACGGAAGCAACCTAACAGTCCATTGAGAGGTGAATGGAATATTACTCAGCCCAAACAAAAATGAAATCATGCCACCTATGACAACATCTAGAGGGTATATTATGCTAAGTGAAATAAATCAGAGAAAGACAAATACCATATGATTTCACTGATACATGCAATTTAAAAAAGCAAAAGCAAAAATGAATCAAGCACAGGGATGTAACATAAGCATAAGGAATATGGTCAGTAACAGTTTAGTAACTTTGTATGGGGACAGATGGGTACTAGACTTACTGCGGTGATTTCATAAAACATGCAAATATCAAATCACCATGTAGCACACCTGAAACTAACATGATGCTTGCATATATTGCAATTAAAAAAGCCATTTTTGACTCACTGTGAAATTTTCAAATGATGAAGGAAACAGGTTTATTTTACTTAAGTAACCATCTGTTGCAAAGACCTTCCTGAACTTCTCCAGGGATCCTCACATCCTTTGGCTTTTATCAACAGCACTGAATAGTCCCTTAATTCTCCATCATCCATGTACTGGAAACACATGGATGTTTCCAGGTTCATCCTTCCAGTGTATATTCCATTTGCCATAAGACACTTGGTCATCTTCATTCATACAAATGCCACAAAACACACAGCTCTTAAGATGTTGAAAATGCTCCAATGTAACATTCCTGTTTTACAATCATAAAATGCTGTCTAATAATCTGAGTACCCACTACACACTAGGAACCAGACATATTTATCTTCTTGCTCATCGCAACAATTTTACTAAATTAGTATTATTAATTCCATTGCACATAGGATGAAACTGAGGTTGAGATTAAATGCTTGTAAATAATAAAGTGCAAGATGCAAACCCCAGTCTGTTTTAGAAGCTCATGTTGTTTCTAAAATATCACGCCTGCCTCATTTCCTGCAAGTTCTGGAATTTCAGTGATCATCTAGTTGTTCATTTCGTCCCCTTTTCTAATGAGAAATTTGGGGTCCAAAACTTTGAAGTGATTCCTCTAAACGCAGAATTAGACCAAATTCCTCTCTTGACTTCTACTCTATTTTTATTCCACAAATCTATGCACCTGGTGCTATACTAGGTGCTGGACAGAGCTAGCATTTATCATTAACTCTGTGCGGGGCTCTACTGTGCTTTAACCTGCACTGACTCACTCAATCCTCACGGCGGTCCTAGGGTATAGATTAATTCCATTTGACAAGATGAAGAAACTAAAGTGAGAGAGGGTAAGTAACTTGCACAGGGTTACACAGCTAGCAAGCAGCAGAGCTGGTCTGAAACCCAGTCTGTCTGTCTTGCAAGTGCAAGCTCCCAGCATCCACAAGGTGGACAGTTCACATTATCTCTTCTGAATGCCCATATGGTTTTAGTCTTCTAATTAAAAGTGTACACAGGATGGGTGGACCCTTCTTGACTCCAGATGATTCAAACAAATGAACTGTTAGGAAGTGAAACCAACAGGAAAATCTGTGCACTGACTGGTTGCTCAGTAATAGCCAGGAACGTATTTTTTAAGGTGTGATGACAGTATTGTGGTTATGTTGAAAACTAGTCCTTATCTTTCACGGATACATATCCAAGTGTTTACAGATGAAACGATTATTTCTGGGATCTGATTCAAAACCATCTGGAAGTTAACGGTGGGATGGAGAACAAGACTTGCCTGGGTGTTGGTTGGCTCCAGAAGCTAGTGATGGGTACATGAGGTTTATTAGTTCTTTTTTATCATGCAAATGTTTGAAAATTTCTATGATTAAGAAAGAATGCATGATTTTTTTTTAAAGGCAAGAAAAACCATGATATTAACAGTATTTGGAAAACAGAAATATGAATTATTTTACCTCCTCTACTTTTTTATTTTCAATTTTCTATAATACTTTTATAATGGAAAACATAAAATAAGCTACTTAAAGAAATTCCTTATTTTCTCAAAAGAGCCAGAGCAAGTCAACCCAAAATCTAACGAGGTTAAAGTATCATGACAAATGCATTTCCCACCTCTTAATCAGTTAACTACCCATTCATACACTTTAAAATGGGCCACTTTCTGAGGACAAGTACGGTCTATTTTTTTTTTAATATTTATTATCTATTTGGCTGTGCTAAGTCTTATTTGAAGCATGTGGGATCTTCGATCTTCATGGCAACAAGCAGGATCTTTAGCTGAAGCATGTGGGGTCTAGTTCCCCAAGCAGGGCCAGAACCCCAGACCCCCGCATTAGGAGCACAGAGTCTTAGCCACGGGACCACCAGGGAAGTTCCCAAATATGGTCTTTAAACGGGCCAAGAGCACAAAGGCACATGAACGCAGAACAGATTACAGACAGATTTAACAAAAATAACGATGGTCACCCAGACTGATGACAGTGATCACTTGGTAGAGTGGTACACATGTTGAATTACAATGCTGTACAACTGAAACTTACATAATAATAGTAAAGAGAAAGTAAACCCCCAAAACAGATATGGTCAAGTAAAAATGGGCGATGATTCAAGGGATAATATATAACATGCTTTGGTTTAAAAACAGAACAAAACTAACTAGTGATACCATGACTCTTGAGAGTTAGGCAGAGTTTGGGACGAAGACCTTGAACGTGTAAGGCTGCCCTTTGCACGGACCTTAGCACAAGGAGCTCCTCCTCACCTGGGTATGGCCAGCCGGGAACAGGGCAGCCACAGCTCCTGGGACAGCTGTCTTCTTCTTCAGTGACACAACAGTAATTTCCACATGTCACAGTATGAAAATAAAGTTTGGGAAATAGTGGCTTAAACTCGAACTATCCTGATCATTGCTCAAAAGCTGAATAAACGTGTAACAGGGGGCAACGGTACATCGTAATCTCTTTTTGAAATATGTTGGCACTGAAAAAAGCACACACCGTGTTATAGGTCAATACCATTGTTTCCGTTCTTTTTTTTTTCCTATCTGCACTCCCTCCCACACCCCACCCACGAAATCTGAAGGTGTATTCCAGCAGCACTCAATGAAGCAAACCTCCGAACATAAATGCTAGCTCAGCGGCGTAACGTTAAACTGTGGGAACAGGAGCAAAATCCTGAATCTCTGCGCCAATGCTAAACGTATTCAAGGTAAGTCTGACATAAATTCCACTTGATAAGAAAGAGACATACTTAAGTGTCAGTGGATGGAAAGTCTTCATAGAGTAGAAGCTTAGAGCTGATAAGGATCTTCTTTTACTATTATTATTATTATTTAAAATTTTATTGCACCTCACGGCATGTGGGATCTTAGTTCCCTGACCAGGGATCAAACCTGCACCCCTGCATTGAAGTGTGGAGTCTTAACCACTGGACCACCAGGGAACTCTGAAAAGACAATAAACTGAAGCCCAAATTACTCACTTAAGTTCACAAGCAGCTGAACTGGGGCCAGTCCCCAGCTGCCAACAACTGCACTTCCCAAGACACCTCCAGAGACCTCTTGTTAATTGCCTCTTTGAATCTCTCTAAAACCATAAAACAATCTCCAAGTACTTCCTGCTTTGCAGGGAAACTGAATCACTGGTTAATCTGCAACTAGCAAACCACTGTTCAAGGAACCAGACATTAACCTCATGCCACTAATTAACCTTAAATTTGTGATATTTAAACAACTTCCTTTATAGTCAGTTCCTGTTTATGAATTAAAAAGGAGGCTTTGTCATTCTTGCACAGGATAGAAAATATTTTTAAAAGCAAACTATCATGGTCTTCTTTATATAGTTATGGCGGGGGCACATATGATAAGTATATCAAGATCTATGTCTAGAAGCTATGTTTGTACTCTGTAAGAATAAAGACATCACTAATAAAATTCCCTTCCTTGTACTGAGAAAAGAGTCCAGACAAAAGAGGCCCCAACCAAAAAGAGACTATGAGATTGGTGGAGAAGCTGAAAAATGAGCTACCAAGACAGATCAACTGAATGAGGAAGAGAAAAAAAAAAAAATATGTATCTCTGCATAAATTCTTTTTTTTTAATATAAATTTATTTATTTTAATTGGAGGCTAATTACTTTACAATATTGTATTGGTTTTGCCATACATCAACATGAATCCGCCACGGGTGTACACACGTTCCTCATCCTGAACCCCCCTCCCACCATCCCTCTGGGTCATCCCAGTGCACCAGCCCCGAGCATCCTGTATGATGCATCAAACCTGGACTGGCGATTCGTTTCACATATGGTATTATACATGTTTCAATGCCATTCTCCCAAATCATCCCACCCTCTCCCTCTCCCAGAGTCCAAAAGACTGTTCTATACATTTGTGTCTCTTTTGCTGTCTCACATACAGGGTTATCATTACCATCTTTCTAAATTCCATATATATACATTAGTATACTGTATTGGTGTTTTTCTTCCTGGCTTACTTCACTCTGTATAATAGGCTCCAGTTTCATCCACCTCATTAGAACAGATTCAAATGTATTCTTTTTAATGGCCGAGTAATACTCCATTGTGTATATGTACCACAGCTTTCTTATCCATTTGTCTGCTGATGGACATCTAGGTTGCTTCCATGTCCTGGCTATTATAAACAGTGCTGTGATGAACATTGGGGTCTGCATAAATTCTTGTGTATTGAGAGCAACTTTATTTCAATAACCAGCAAGTGCCTAGACTTAAAATGTTAAGGAAACAGAAAGTTTTGTATCCATATTGGCTAAAGCTGTACTGTGTTATCAAGCAAAAAAACTCTTCAAATTTCTCTCACAAAGTTTCAACAAGAAAAATCTAAAAGTTCCAGAAAAAAAAGGGGGGGGGGCGGGGAACCAGTGTTGTTATTCCTAGGCACTACAGTGGATGCCTTGGGTTAAGGTGAAACCCAAGAACACAAGGTCTGCGTCACTGACAATGATATCTGAGTAGGTTCTTCATTTTGTTTCCTGGCACAAAGAAAATCCTGCAGGAACAGGGGTCACTTTTTGAACACTATTAAGGACAGGTTAAGGCAGAAATATGTTCTCCGGCCCGGATACGAAACTATAAAAGTCCTTCACCTAAAGCAGGCTTGTAATTAATAGGACACAAACTTAAGTCCTGATGTCCAAATTTTAGAGTCCCTGGAAAGGAGGCTTCAAGTACCTATGTACATATAATGTGGGACTGTTTACTGAAATTAGAAACTGGGTCTGGGGCATTATCAGCAAAAGGTAATTCTCAACTTCCATACCTCTGTGTCTTTCCTGTGAATCTGTGGAGGAAAAACAGTAGGAGAGACAGAGGCTGTTTCCCCAGTGTCCCTTGAAATTCCTCACATTTATAATCATCACCTCTCATTACAGAAACACACACAGGCTTTCTTTCCCCCTCTTTACAAATACATCTACTCCTTCCTCCACTCTTTAGATAAACAAATGGACAGAAATCAGATGATTCAAAATGTTCAGACACACCTAATACAAGCCTACAATGCACCTCACCCAGTCCAGGGATATCTGTGAGTTTACTCCGCACCAGATGGGGGCATTAAAAAAAAAAAAAAAAATGAAAGAATGAATCCTTAAGGCACTCACTGTTCAATAGCAGCTGCCAACTGATACTTCTTGACCTGCACAACTCAAAATCAATTTAAACTCAAAAGACAGTATGGCATAGGGAAGAAGACCACGGGTTCAAGCACAGCCTTACTACTGCCCACCTAGTTTGCAGCATCCTCGCTGATTTCCCTGCTTTCAAAGCCCCCTCCTTTTCAATGTGTCCTGCGTTCAACTGTCAGATTCGTTTCTACCTTTCAAGGAGTCTCCCTCCTGCTGGAGAAGCTTCACAGACTCCTTAGATCACAAACTCACATCTAGATCAAACTCTTCTTCAGGTTAAAGTCTTCTACAGGCTAGCTCCACTTACCTGTTCAACTCTGTTTCATGCCAATCCGTTTTAGAGGGGCAGGACACAAGCCTAGTTCCACTAACTCGTCCGGCAACCTTCATGCTCAGCAGTAACTGTTTCCTCTAACGTCAGCGCAGACCCATTCGCTTTCTGACATCCCTTTAGCGCTCGGGCACCATCCTTAACAAATGCCAAGTGTGTCCCAAGCTACTTGTATAGTGTTACCATCCCAACCAGACGTTCCTCTTCCCTGCCACCCCTTAGTGAAGTCAAACAGTCTTGACTTCGCGAAGTCGCAGGCAGTTTGGGCATGGGGGTCCCCTTGTAAGAGAAGGGGAGGGTCTAGAGAGACTGCAAACTGCGGACGAGGAAATGAAGGAAGGAGAAAAGGGAAGGGAAGGTTTCTGCTCTGTACTTTGTCTTCCCTTTGGAAGCCGTTGGGGGGGAGGGGGGAGTTGAAGGAGGAGACGCCAAGAAATGAATTCTTGAAGGCCGCAGAAGAAACTCAAGGTGCTCGCTAGGAAGGAAATATAGGCCCCTGGGTAACGGAAGGGGCTCCCCATCACCCCTAGGAGAGAAGGACTAGTTACAACGTGAAACAAAGGTTGGGAGTCAGGAGGTGAGAGGTGGAGAGGTTTTACTGATCCCGCATCTCCGAAGGTCGAGCCATAAGGAAAGGAGAAGGGACGCCAAGCGTCCCTCGGGGCAAGAGGGACAGGGTAGGCGCCTCAAGACGGCTCTGGGGCGAGCATTCATGGGGCATCTCTTCTACCCGGCGCGGGGGCGGGGAGATGGTTTTGAGTGGGGTGGTCTCTCAAAGGGAGAAACGGTTTCCCGAGACAGGGATCTCCGAGAACGGAAACCCCGGGTCCGCAGATACGTTAAAGCTTTGAGGCACCGGCATTCCGCAGTCCCAACCCGGCTTTCGCACACACTCACCGCGTCTCCTCCAAACGCCGCCGCTCCAGCTGCAGCTACCGGCCGGCGCAGCCGCACTCAGCCCGCCCCGCCCCCACGTGACGCGCCCCGGGCCCCGCCCCGCCCTGCCCACGTGACTTGCAGGCCCGCCCACCTGTCCTCCCGCTGGCCCTTTTGTTGTTCTCCTCTGGGCGTGGCCTTGCCTCGCCCCTCCCTTCTCGGCAAGATGGTGGCGCCCGGGTGTAGCGTGCCGGGCCTCTGCGTCCGGGCCTCTGGGCAGTGTCTCGGGAGTCTCTTCACCCTCTTCTCAAAGCCACTTTGTTCCGCTGCTGCTGCTGCTGCTGCCTCTCAGCCCCTGGATGCTCAGAAATTAGCAGAGAGACTCCGGGCCCAGAAACAGCAACAAAAGACGAAGGAGCCGGTGAGTCCAGAAGGACCACAACTCCCAAGAGGCAGTGTGCTCACTGGGTGAGGGAGGGAGGTAGGCGGGTTCTCTGACACCTGTCAGGTAAATGTCGAGGGCTTGTGGTGGGAGAATTGGGAGAAAGCGAAGGGGACAGCTCAGCAGGGTGCAGGATCTTCCTGTGCGCTGGGTCTTTGGCTCCTGCCGACCCCGGCCTTAAGCCCTACTTGGGTACCAGTGGGACAGATACGCACCCCTGCTCTCAAATTACTCGAGGAAGGCGCTCATCTAGTGTAGAGATACAGGCATTCCCTTCCCAAATTCGCACCCAGATTTAGCGAAAGACCTCCTCACCGGACATTGCCCGTCTCTCCTTCTCTACCCCTAGGCGCCCAAAAACCCTGTTCAGCGGAGAGTGCGAGAACTAGTGCGGTTCACAGAGCAACTGCAGCGCGTCCACCCCAACGTGCTGGCTAAGGCGCTGAGCCGGGGAATTGTCCATCAGGACAAGGACCTTGTGGTCATCAATAAGCCCTACGGTCTCCCTGTGCACGGTGAGGAGCACGTGGCGGGGGAGGGGCGCTGCTGCTTTCTGTTACAAGGAAGGGCAACTCTGACATTACTCCTGGGGCTCTCTGAAGCTTTGCTTTCAGAGTATTTCAGAGTAATTAAACTTTTGTAAGGATACTAACCTATATAAGGCACCAGAGAGGACACAGAGATAAAGAAGACGGTCTCCATCTTCCAAGCAAATGGCAGCCAGCAGTATGGAATTTGCTGTGTGCCAGCCTCCACCAGGGATTGCTATAGAGGACCGAGGCTGTGTAGTTCCTGTCTTCAAATTATCTTCCATCAAAATTGGGGAAAAGGGCATAACGTGTGTTGGTGTATAACTAGCAAAACCCCAGGGCACCTCGACCTTAATGGACACCCTGATGTTTTTTATTTTCAGAGATAGCTGGAGTGAGTCAGGAAAGATTGATAGAAAAAATGCATTTGTGGAAGGGGTTTTGCTGGAGGGAAAGGCATGTTTTAGCTAGAAGTACAGATGCTTTGGGGGGAGATACAGAGATGGTTGTACATGAAAACAAGGAATTAAGTTAGACATTGTCTAGTGCTTTGTGTGTATTTTTCTCTCTTGATCCTTCCATTAATTTTTTTGCCTTTTCATTCCCCAAGAAATAATTATTATCCTCATATTTACATTTTGTAGATAAGAAAACTAAAAGTTGAAAAGGGTAAGTAATCTGTCTAAGGTCAGTGGCTAGTTAGGAGGCTCCATAGAGTGGAATGCCCATCCTTTCAACTCCTCGGTAATGCCTCAGGAGGGCCTTATGGTCTTGCATTTCTCACTAGGGTTTACTTGGCAGATTCTCAAGCCTGTGTTTATATAGTGAAATATCAGACCTCCTCATTTTGGTTGCTAATTTTAGTTTGAGTACATAAGTACCTTTAAAAAATTGTTTATGTCTGAGGAGAAAGCCACATACCTTGGGATCTTGTTTCTTAAACTTTATTATGCATATAAGTGACTTGGGCGTTGTGTTAAAATGCAGTTTGATTCATTATCTGGGTTAGGGGGCCTGAGATTCCTCTCTAGCAGGTTCCCCGGGCATACCGACATGTTGCTAGTCTCTGGACCACACTTCACTTTTACTGCCCTCAAGAGCATCTGCTGTGAAGCCAGTAATCTGCTTTTCCAAGTCGAGGTCTCTGATGGGATGTTTCCCTGGCCACTCAGATCTCTGGCTCTTTCCTCCTCAGGTGGCCCTGGGGTCAAGCTCTGCATCAGTGATGTACTGCCCGTCCTAGCAAAGATACTCCACGGCCCCAAGGCAAAGCCACTGCACCTGTGCCATCGGCTGGACAAGGAAACCACAGGTGTGATGGTGTTGGCTTGGGAAAAAGAAGTGGCTCATCAAGTCCAAGAGCTGTTTAGAACCCGTCAGGTGACAAAGAAGTACTGGTACGAAATGTCGCTAGCGGTCGAGGTGGTGTAAGGCCTCTTTCATTTCTTCAGCTCTTCTTAACGTCAGGAATCCCTGGGGACAGAAGGCACTGTCTTAGGATCCCTAGACATATAAAAATTATAGGAAATAGATTTAGTGCTTAGACTATTAGAGTCTGATAGTATTCAGTTCAGTTCAGATCAGATCAGATCAGTTGCTCAGTTGTGTGCGACTCTTTGCGACCCCATGAATCGCAGCACGCCAGGCCTCCCTGGCCATCACCAACTCCCGGAGGTCCCTCAGTGGTTCCTAATTATGGCTGTACATACAAATTATTAAAAACTAATTATGCAAGTAATATGATTTGATTGTTGTGGTAAAATGTGAGACAACAAGGATAAAGCAAAAAAAAAAAAAAAGTCCTGGAAAATTCACTCATTCTGTTATTCTCACTCCTTCCCTTGGGGTAGTTTGGTTTTTATTCTTGTGGAGCTTACTCATCCTATTTACATACATGTCTGATGCAGGTTCGATCCCTGAATTGGGAAGATCCGCTGGAGGAGGGCATAGCAACCCACTCCAGTATTCTTGCCTAGGAAACCCCATGGACAGAGGAGCCTGGGAGGCCACAGTCCACAGGGTTGCAAAGAGCAGACACGGTGGAGTGACTGAGCCCACTGATAATGTGCACTGTGTGTGTGTGGTGTGTGTGAGTGTGACATTGTACAGTGTACACCGTGCTTTTCCAACTTAACTCTTCGTCTGTAGGCTCTTTCCACGTTGGTGCATATAGATTTCCCTCAGTTTTTATTTATTTGGCTGTGCTGGGTCTTAGTCGCGGTGTTTGGGATTTTTGATCTTCACTGTGGCATGTGGAGTCTTCAGTTGCAGCTCAGGAACTCTGAATTGTGTTGTATGGGATCTAATTCCCTGACCAGGGATTGAACTCAGGCCCCTGCCATTGGACCACCAGAGAAGTCCCAATCTTAGATTTTTTTTTAATATATATATTTATTTTTTAATTGAAGGATAATTGCTTTACAGAATTTTGTTGTTTTCTGTCAAACCTCAACATGAATCAGCCATAGGTATATGTATATCCCCTCCCTCCTGAACCTCTCCCCATCTCCCTCCCCATCCCACCCGTCTAGGTTGATACAGAGCCCCTGTTTGAGTTTCCTGAGACATACAGCAAATTCCCATTGGCTATCTGTTTTACATATGGTAATGTCAGTTTCTATGTTACTCTCTCCATACATCTCACCCTCTCCTCCCCTCTCCCCATGTCCATAAATCTATTCTCTACGTCTGTTTCTCCATTGCTGTCCTGCAAATAAATGCTTCAGGACCATCTTCGATTCCATACATATGCATTAGTGTGTGATATTTATCTTTCCCTTTCTGACTTACTTCACTCTGTATAATAGGCTCTAGGTTCATCCACCTCATTAGAAGTGACTCAAATGCATTCCTTTTTATAGCTGAGAGAAGACTCTGATGCTGGGAGGGATTGAGGGCAGGAGGAGAAGAGGACGACCAAGGATGAGATGGCTGGATGGCATCACTGACTTGATGGATGTGAGTCTGGGTGACCTCCGGGAGCTGGTGATGGACAGGGAGGCCTGGCGTGCTGCGGTTCATGGGGTCGCGAAGAGTCGGACACGACTGAGCGACCGATCTGATCTGATCTGATCTGAACCCCACCCCAGTACTTTTGCCTGGAAAATCCCATGGACAGAGGATCCTGGTAGGCTCCAGTCCATGGGGTCGCTAAGAGTCGGACACGACTGAGCGACTTCACTTTCACTTTTCACTTTCATGGATTGGAGAAGGAAATGGCAACCCACTCCAGTGTTCTTGCCTGGAGAATCCCGGGGACGGGGGAGCCTGGTGGGCTTCCGTCTGTGGGGTCGCACAGAGTTGGACACGACTGAAGCGACGCAGCAGCAGCAGCAGCATTCCATTGTGTATATGTACCGCAACTTCTTTATCTGTTCATCTGTCAATGGACATCTAGGTTGCTTCCGTGTTCTAGCTATTGTAAATAGTGCTGCAGTGAACAGTGGGATATATGTGTCTTTTTCAATTTTGCCAACCTAAGTTTTTTAATAGAAGAAAGGTACATGAGCAAAAACGAAATCACTCCTGTCCCCCATCTACTCTATTTCCTGTTCCTGAAGCAGTTACTGTTGCTAGTGTCTTGTGTAAACTTGGCGAGTTATGTGGGATATGTGTAAGCAGATGATTGTATGGCAGCGTATTTCGCATTGCTTTGCAACCTGCTCTTTTCACTTGGACAGTGTATCTTGGAGGGTCTTTTGTGTTACACAGTTAGAGCTGTCTCCTTTTCAATGGCTCTATTGTATGTATTCATTGTGTGGATATATCATAACTTCCTTATTGATGTTTAAGTAGTTTTCCATTTTTCAAAGCCTCTTGCAAAGAATATGTGAGTATATCCTTAGGACAGATGCCCAGAAATGGAATTGCTGGGTTGAACTGTGCACACTTTATAAAATTTGAATGGTTACTACCCAAGTTGCTCTCCAAAATGATGCTGCTGCTGCCTCTAAGTCACTTCAGAAGTGTCCCACTCTGTGTGACCCCGTAGACGGCAGCCCACCAGGCTCCCCTGTCCCTGGGATTCTCCAGGCAAGAACACTGGAGTGGATTACCATTTCCTTCTCCAATGCATGAAAGTGAAAAATGAAAGTGAAGTCGCTCAGTCGTGTCCGACTCTTAGTGACCCCATGGACTGCAGCCTACCAGGCTCCTCCATCCATGGGATTTTCCAGGCAAGAACACTGGAGTGGGGTACCATTGCCTTCTCCACCAAAATGATGATGTCAGTTTTTATTTCCACTAGCAGTGATGGTATCCACTTCCCATTATGCCTGACCAATTCGTTTTTAAAAGGTTTGCCACTCTGATGGGTAAAAATATATATATTTTATTTTCTGTTTCCCTGTTAACTAGTGATGTTGGTTTGTGTGTGTGTGTGTGTGTGTGTGTTTATTGGTGGTTTGAGTTTTCCCTTCTGTGAACAGACTGTTTTCTTTTGCCTGTGTTCTATGCTATGCTAAGTCGCTTCCGTCGTGTCTGACTCTGTGCGACCCCATAGACGGCAGCCCACCAGGCTCCCCCGTCAGTGGGATTCTCCAGGCAGGAACACTGGAGTGGGTTGCCATTTCCTTCTCCAATGCATGAAAGTGAAAAGTGAAAGTGAAGTCGCTCAGTCGCGTCCGACTGTTAGCGACCCCATGGATTGCAGCCTACCAGGCTCCTCCATCCATGGGATTTTCCAAGCAAGAGTACTGGAGTGGGGTGTCATTGCCTTCTCCGATGTTGGATGTTAGCCTTTTTTGTATTATAGATTTTGAAGTTGCTTTGCTATCTTGGGAACCTTAAAAAAAATCTATATGCTTGAGACCCACCCACAGAGGTTCTGATTCATAAGTCTGGTGGGTGTGAGGTTTAGGCATCTGTATCTTTAAAAAGCTCCACAATGACTCTGATGAGGAATGAAGTTTTAAGAATCACCTCAGTGAGAGATGACAGATAATGGAGCAAGTTTAGCATGGTAGCTAAATGCTCAGAAAGATCTGTGTTCAGCTCTCACCTGTGTTATTTACCAGTGTGAGACTTTAGGTAAGTTACTGAACCCCTCTGACTAGATTTGGGATTCTTTGAGAGCAGGGATTTTTTTTTTTCCTTTCCTTTTTTTGGTTGGGGCATGCGGTGCACACAGTGTGGCTTAGGGAATTTTCCCAATGAGGGTTTGAACCCATGCCCCCTGCAGTGGAGGCACAGACTCTTAACCACTGGGTGGCCAGGGAAGGCTGACCAGCAGGGATTTTTGTCTTATTCATCCATATAAAACCAGTGCCTACCTAAATTGGTGCCTGTTTACATTCAGTGAATATTTATTGGCTGAACGTTTTTGAGCAGGAGCGTTAGGTCATTAGGAAAGGTCATCTAGTGGTTATAAATCAGTGTAAGTCTGGTAAAATGCATCAGATAGCCGTCTGAACTGCTGCCAACCTGCAGCTGGGTGTCCAGAGTGTGAGATGTTATATCTGAGAGGGCTTTTGACTCCTGGGCCAGCGATTCTGTGTTAGGCTGATTGACCTGGAGGTGTAAACGTAAGGAAAAATCACAGTCTTCTACCTGTCTGCAGTGTGATGTACCTCTAACAAGAGAGGTTGGGAGTGAGTTACTGAACTGTGTTTGGGGTTCCTGTGACTTTTGGAGCACATTTCCTCCCTGTTCCATCTACCTGGCAAATACAGCAGGAGCAGTCCTATGAGTTTTTCATTCAGTTCATTTTATTTATTCATTTGTTTCCTATGCAACTTGAATTTACCATCTTTTATCCTTTAAAAAAGAAAGATATAAAAGATACAAAACTGTATTATCCCTCTTTAAAATGAAACTGCCCATACTCATTTTTAAAGGCTGGATGAAAGACCATGTTCAGATCACATCAGTCGCTCAGTCGTGTCCGACTCTTTGCGACCCCATGAACTGCAACACGCCAGGCCTCCCTGTCCATCACCAACTCCTGGAGTTCCCTCAGACTCACATCCATCGAGTCAGTGATGCCATCCAGCCATCTCATCCTCTGTCGTCCCCTTCTCCTCCTGCCCCCAATCCCTCCCAGCATCAGAGTCTTCTCCAATGAGTCAACTCTTCGTGTGAGGTGGCCAAAATACTGGAGTTTCAGCTTTAGCATCATTCCTTCCAAAGAAATCCCAGGGCTGATCTCCTTCACAATGGACTGGTTGGATCTCCTTGCAGTCCAAGGGACTCTCAAGAGTCTTCTCCAACACCACAGTTCAAAAGCATCAATTCTTTGGGGCTCAGCCTTCTTCACAGTCCAGCTCTCACATCCATACATGACCACAGGAAAAACCATAGCCTTGACTAGGCGAACCTTTGTTGGCAAAGTGATGTCTCTGCTTTTGAATATGCTATCTAGGTTGGTCATAACTTTCCTTCCAAGGAGTAAGCGTCTTTTAATTTCATGGCTGCAGTCACCATCTGCAGTGATTTTGGAGCCCAGAAAAATAAAGTCTGACACTGTTTCCACTGTTTCTCCATCTATTTCCCATGTAGTGATGGGACCAGATGCCATGATCTTCGTTTTCTGAATGTTAAGCTTTAAGCCAACCTTTTCACTCTCCACTTTCACTTTCATCAAGAGGCTTTTTAGTTCCTCTTCACTTTCTGCCATAAGGGTGGTGTCATCTGCATATCTGAGGTTATTGATATTTCTCCTGGCAATCTTGATTCCAGCTTGTGTTTCTTCCAGTCCAGCATTTCTCATGATGTACTCTGCAGATAAGTTAAATAAACATGGTGACAATATACAGCCTTGACATACTCCTTTTCCTATTTGGAACCAGTCTGTTGTTCCATGACCAGTTCTAACTGTTGCTTCCTGACCTGCATACAGATTTCTCAAGAGGCAGATCAGGTGGTCTGGTATTCCCATCTCTTTCAGAATTTTCCAGTTTATTGTGATCTACACAGTCAAAGGCTTTGGCATAGTCAATAAAGCAGAAATAGATGTTTTTCTGGAACTCTCTTGCTTTTTCCATGATCCAGCGGATGTCGGCAATTTGATCTCTGGTTCCTCTGCCTTTTCTAAATCCAGCTTGAACATCATGTTACTAATATAATTTTTTTTTTTGTTTTCCTGTTTTCCCCCGCCCCCAGTATTCTGCAATCAGCATATTTACTTTAGTAGCAGAAAAGATAGGTTTGTAAGAATAGTGATAGCTGTCAGGCTAAGCGCTATACCAAGAGATTATTTGGGACCCTCTGACCCTTAGCACTCACTATAGTAGTGCAGAAAGTCCAGCATGAAACCTCTAAGTAGCCAAATAACCAAGGAGCACGTCCCTCATCTTTACGGCTCAGGCCAGGGTTTGTTCCCCTCCCCCCCCCCCCCCCAGGGCCATCACCGTGCGCGTGCCGGTGCCTGAAGCGGGAGTCGTGGACATCCCCATCGTCGAGAAGGAGGCGCAGGGTCAGCAGCATCACCACAAGGTGGGTGGGTGAGCACTTCTGGACGGACGGGTTTTCTGCTTGTCTTTGAAGTCACATCTCGGTTTCTTTTGCTGCAGATGACGCTGTCCCCGAGCTACCGCATGGATGACGGGAAGATGGTGAGGGTGCGGAGCAGCCGGAACGCACAGCTGGCGGTGACTCAGTACCGCGTGCTGAGCAGCAGCCTGTCCGCCGCCCTCCTGGAGCTCCAGCCTATCACCGGTGAGGGCGCCGCTGCTCTGCAGTGGGCAGAGCCGCGGGGCTCCTCAGGGCTTCACGCAGGGCCTCGTGCTGGGCCCCGCCCTGCCTCTGAGCCCCCGGTATTATGGGCCGCTGAGGTTGTACCAGAGTGTGCTTCCGGTGCTGATCCAAGGCTGGGAGCTCCCATGGGGATGGGATTGTGAAAAACAGTAGCATAAGAATATGAACAGTTTGCTTACGTTTATTTAAAAATTTGCAAACGGGTTCTTCAAAAAGATGTCGGTCCACCGCTGTTCATAGCGGCGCTATACACAGTAGCGAAAAGGTGAACACAACCTACATGTCCATCAGCAGATGATTGGAAAGACACAGTGGGACTTCATGCAGTGAAATATTACCCAGCGGTAGAAAGGAAGGAGGTTCTGACATGTGCTTCAGTTGGATCAAACCTTACAGGTATTACGCTAAATTAAAGAAGCCCAGCACAAAAGGGCACACACTGTATGATTCCACTTATGTGAGATACCTGGAGTCGTCAGGTTCGTAGAGACGGATAGCAGAGTGGTGGCTACAGGAGCTGGAGGGAGGAGGGGGTGGGGAGTTATGGTTTTGGGGACAGGGTTTCAGTTTAGGGCGAAAGGGTTCTGGAGATTGACAGTGGTGATGGTTGCAGAACAATGTGAATGTACTTAATGCCCGTGAACTGAACGCTTAAAAAGGATTAAAATGGTAAACCTTGGGACTTTCCTGGTGGTCCGGTGGTTAGGACTGCGAGCTTCCACTGCAGGAGCACAGATTCCATGCCTGGTTGGGGAACTTAGGTCCTGCAGGCTGTGCTGTGCAGCCTTTAAAAAAAGAGGGAATTCCTAATGAACTACTTTCAAATTCTGTTTTTTTTTTTTAAAAAGTTCCAATTTTATGTATATTTTGCCATAATATAAAAATAAATGTGCCAAGTAGTACTATTTAATATTATACGATAAAGTTATTTTTTACAAAAGCAAAAAGCATGGGAGCAATAGACCTCAAGTTGATCATAGTGGTTATGTGTGGTAGAAAGGAAACTGTGATGGGGAGGGGTACTTAGAAGCTTAACAGTATTATTTCTTAATAGCTTATCATTTGTTATATTATCCTTTACACTTCATTGTAGCTGGGGTTTTGCCAATTTTACTGTGCTTTGATTTAATATGATTAGAAGCAGATGCCGCCAGTGGTATCGTTTCTATAGCTACTCATAAGTCTCCTCCCTTTCTCTTTTTAAAGGAATAAAACATCAGCTTCGCGTTCACTTGTCCTTTGGGTTGGATTGCCCAATCCTTGGTGACCACAAGTACTCAGACTGGAACAGGCTGGCCCCCCAGGTAATATCTTTTTGACCCAAGATGCAACAGAATAAGGGAAAAACCTTATGCTTTCCCCTTGTTAAATCCCCAAAGTCAGTTGCAGCAAAGGCGTGTTGGTTATTTTCAGACACAGCACCCTGCCAGCTGGGCTTCCCTGGTGGCTCAGCAGTGAAGAAACACCTGCAACGCAGGAGACGTGGGGGTCGCGGGTTCAATCTCTGGTTCGTTAAGATCCCCTGGAGGAGGGCATGGCAACTCACTCCAGTATTCTTCCCTGGAGAATCCCATGGACAGAGAGGCCTGGCGGGCTACACTCCATGGGGTCACAAAGAGTCTGACACGACTAAGCAACTAAACAACGATAATCCTGTTATCTCTTTAGGTTGGGGAGAAATTCAGAAACAGACAGGAGACTTTCTGAAGGCTCAAAGCAGCCTTTCATGCTATTGCTAGAGTCTTGGTGGAAACTTGTTTTTCACTGTTACAGGTCATTCTCTTGGAAAGCCAGAGAACTGGCCAAAGAGAGCTTTCCCAGTGTGGTGGGTTTTCTGTCATGTGGGTTCTGAAGCCTTTCTAGAGATGGCCCCAAAGCAGACTATCCCTCACTGTGTCATCCAGTGGGGATCAGTGATGGGGCCCCGGAAGTGGAAGTCTTCTACCTCTGGCTGCTGGTCAGAGGCACCGCTGGCCCAGCTCTCACGAGCTCTTTGCTTTGTGCAGAAGCTGTCTGCCGGGATCCTGAAGAAGCTGGGGCTGCAGCAGTCCAAAGCCCGCCACCTCCCCCCTGCACCTGCACGCCTGCCAGCTGACCTTGCCTGCCCTGCAGCCCCAGAAGGAAGAACTCGCCTTGCTCTGCAGGCCTCCTCGCTACTTTGTCAACTCCCTGCGCCGCCTGGGCTTAAAGATGCCAAGTCGGGACCACAGTGAGGATGAGGAAGCCGCGCAGCCAGGAGCCCAGTGAAGACGGTCGGGCAGTCTGCCCTGAATTCTTCACTTTGTTTAAAGGACTCTGCCGACTTCTCACCGGGGCCAGGCCAGAAGAGCCAGGCGCGAAGAGTTGGAGAAACCGAGGCTTCGGGGCTTTTATTGGAGGCTAGCATCTGTTTCCCACCACTCTGGTCACACTCTGAGAAAGCCAGCAGGCAGGTTCCCTGCCTCCAAGTTGACAGGAGTCCAGGATCAGGAGAGCTAAAGTCCGGGATTGCTGATCAGGCATGGTTTTTACCCAGCAATGAAGCGCTTGATCTATCAGGACGGTTCCTGTGGTTGGGGAGAACATGATGGTGACCTAGCTCGGAGAGGGATTCAGGAGCAGTTTCTGTCCTCATGGAGTCACAGGACTGCTCAGCAAAGCCTTTCTGCTTGATTTGTTCAGTCCCAGATTTTTAAAAATATTATTATTAGAGTTTGAGCGCTTACAATGTTGTGTTAGTTTCTGCTGCCCCAAGTGAATCAGCTACCGGTATACATACATCCCCTCCCTCTTGAGCCTCCCACCCTCCCATCCCACCCCTCCAGGTCATCGCGGAGCACCGAGCTGGGCTCCCTGTGCTGTCCAGCTGCCTCCCGCTAGCCGTCTACATTCTCCAGAGGGTAATGCACACATGTCAGTGCTACTTCCCAGCTCGTCCCACCCTCTCCTCCCACCCCATTTCTACGTGTTCATTCGCTTCATCTTCATCTCCATTCCTGCTGGGCGAACAGGTTCAGCTGTGGCATTTTTCTAGATTCCATCTATATGCATTGATACACGATATTTGTTTTTCTGATTTCATTCTGTATGACAGTCTCTAGGTCCATCCACATCATTATAGATAACCCAGTTTCTTTCATTTTTATGTGTGATATTCCATTGTGTATGTGTACACATCTTTATCCATCCATCTGTGGATGGATCAGTCGCAGATTCTGTAGACAGTGGTCACAGACAACAAGTATTCTCGCCTGGCTCAGCCCAGGAGCCTTGCTGTGCGCATGATCATGGAGCCTGTGAAGGGCTGTTCAGTGAGCAAGGAAAGCAGGTGTAAACGACGGGCAGATAACAAAAGCAAGTGGAGCAGGCAGGGTGTTAGGCCATGGCTGGAGCCGTGATGGGAGCACCCATATACCTAAAGAGGGGAGCAGTTAGCTTCAGCTCAGTGTCATTCTAGAGGAACAGATTTCATAACTTTTTTCAGAGTGAGGAAACCCAGCCATTCATGTGAAATCTGCCAGCATCTCACTAGTTAAGTCAGGATTTAGTTAGCTTGGATAGGCTGCTGCTACTGCTGCTGCTAAGTCGCTTCAGTCGTGTCCGACTCTGTGCGACCCCATAGACAGCAGCCCACCAGGCTCCTCTGTCCCTGGGATTCTCCAGGCAAGAACACTGGAGTGGGTTGCCATTTCCTTCTCCAATGCATGAAAGTGAAAAGTGAAAGGGAAGTTGCTCAGTCGTGTCCGACTCTTAGCGACCCCAGGAACCGCAGCCTACCAGGCTCCTCCATCCATGAGATTTTCCAGGTAAGAGTACTGGAGTGGGGTGCCATTGCCTTCTCTGTTGGATAGGCTAGCAGATCCGATTTGCAGGTTGGGTTTCATCTGCAGGCTGTCTGTTTGCAATCTATGTTTAAAGACTGGTGTAGATGTTTGGGAAAGGGCCATCTTGAGAGTTCTTCATCAGTGGTTGACTTTAGCTTCACGTAGCATCTGTCCTTTATAGACTAGGGGATGGCTTTGGTTACTCTGTAAACACTGTAGTTAGTGTGAAGGAGCTGCCATTTCTCGAATCTTCGTTGTTTCAGAAGCAAGCCTGTCCTTGGGTCTCAGGCGGCTGAGCCAAGCACCACTTGGAGAAAAATGATTTTAACCGCTCCTCTTAGTGGTCCGGCTCGCTCCTGTCTGGATTTTTGCAACAGTACAATCTTGCAAACAAATACACCTCATGTTACCTCGGCTGAGCTGAGAAAACTCGGAATGATGGCAGAGTTGGGGAGGGACCCCATTAGGTGCTCTCTCTATGTTGAAAACAACTTTCTAAACCCACTTTCCTGTTTGCATAATACCTGTTACCTTGCACCATGGACTTAACTTTAGAAGCACAAATGAGGTCACTGTGTGTGCTCCGCAGCAAGAGAAGCCACCGTAATGAGAAGCTCTCACATCACAACCTCACTCGCCGCAACTAGAGAAAACCCTCGCACAGCAACCAAAACACAGTGCATCTAAAAATAATTTTATAAAAAAATTTAAAAGATAGTGTTTTTAAAAAAATATTCAAGGTGCCAGGTTTGGGGGTAGCATCTCCTCAACCCCATCACCAAATAGCTACAAAGTCAGGGGTTCCCATTACCTTCTCAGACTGGATAATCCTCTGGAACAACTCTAAAAACTCAGCTATACTTGCTATTGCAGTTTTTATTATGGCAATAAAAGAGGAGGCTCATGGGGTGGAGGTCTGTGAGGGTCCCAGACACGAAGCTACCCTGGCCCCTCCCTGGGGATTCAGGACTCCCGCCCTCCAGGTGCGCAGAGGGTGCCAACCACAAAGGTCACATAAGCTTCGATGTCTGGAGTGTGGAGTCTTGGGGTTTCATCATGTCAGCAAGATTGATTAGATCACTGGTTATTGAACTCAGTCCAACTCTCCATCTCTAATCACGTGGTTGGTCTATTGACATACCATGGACAGGCCTGTACCTGACACTCTCCAGGGGTGACACAGTGTCAGGACCCATCCTAAGTAACAGAGACACCCCTATCATTCCAGAGATTGAGAGGCTTCCTCCCAGGAGGCAGGGACACAAGCCAGGCAAATTCCGTACTACACAACACCGTTGCCCCCTTGCACTCCTGTTCCTGGAGTCATCTCCATGTCCTAGATAGCGACCCCTTCACCTTTGGGTCTCCTTGGTGGCTGGCAGTGTATACGCCTCCATCAGCTAGAGCCTTAAGGTTCTCTTGGACCAGTGGCCTTGAAATACTTCTGTTCACTTCCTTTCTTGCACCCCACTTGGCACACCCTTATCTGCCGTGATCCAGGGCAGTGAGAATGGGGTTTTAATCAAGCCTGATCACCCGGGAGGGTGAAACTGCTTTCCTGGGGGTGTTCTCTGCTGTGCTCCCAGTCGCAATAAACTGTGTGCTCAGTCATGTCCACCTCTTAGCTAGCCCACGGACTGTAAAGCCCGCCAGGCTCCTCTGTCCATGGAATTTCCCAGGCAAGACTACTGGGGTGAGTTGCCATTTCCTCCTCCAGGGAATCTTCTTCACCCAGAGGTGGAACCTGAGTCTCCTGCCTCTCTTTCCTTGCAGGAGGATTCTTTACTGCTTAACCATCAGGGAGGCCTTGGGGGGCACAGGAAACAGGCTCCAAATACTGCTGGGGAGAACGGTTAGAGCTGACGGGGTTGACACGGGTGGGGCAGGGGGAGGATCTAGGGTGAGTCCCGGGAAGCCTATCCTGAGTAGCAGGGTAGATGAGGTGGGTTACAGTAAAGAGAGGAGGTTCGGGGCCCCCCAAGCCTGTGTCAGTGCTGTCATACAGCCATGTATCCAGAGGGGCACTGGGGGAGGGCAATTAGCCTGTGCGCCCTGAGCACCGAAAAGTGCTCGTCCCTCCACACTTCCTGCCTTGTATCCTGATCATTCCTCGTAATTATGCCTGTCTCCTCCCTTCTCGTGGGCAGGCATGGTGTTTCCTCTTTGGCCCCCAAGCCCTATACCTGTAAACTCTTGAAAAGTGACTACTGAACAGTAAGGCAGTCCCCCGACTCTAGTAGCTCTCAGGCTCTGGATCTAGATGGGCTTTCAGTTCAAATGATGGCTCTAATAGTTAGTGGCTGACTGTGGATAATTTATTTAACTTATCTGAGCCTCAGTTTGTGCACCTGCAAAATGGGTATAATAACAGTACCTCTATGACACACATATTGTTGAAGGACTAATTGAAACAATTCATATTAAGTTCCTTGAAGGACTAATTGAAACAATTCATATTAAGTTCCCAGAAGAGTTCTTGACAGATGGCTGCTGCTGCTGCTGCTAAGTCACTTCAGTCGTGTCCGACTCTGCGTGACCCCATAGACGTCAGCCCACCAGGCTCTCCTGCCCCTGGGATTCTCCAGGCAAGAAAACTGGAGTGGGTTGCCATTTCCTTCTCCAGTGCATGAAAGCGAAAAAGTGAAAGTGAAGTCGCTCAGTCGTGTCCGACTCTTAGCGACCCCATGGACTGCAGCCCACCAGGCTCCTCCATCCATGGGATTTTCCAGGCAAGAGTACTGGAGTGGGGTGCCATTGCCTTCTCCTGACAGATGGCAAGGACCCAATTAATGTACTAATAGGTTGTGTGTGTGTGTGCTCAGTCACTAAGGTGTGTCTGATTCTTTGTAATCCCCTGGACTGTAGCTCATCACACTTCTCTGTCCATGGAATTCTCCAGGCAAGAATACTGGAGTGGTTTGCCATTTTCTTCTCCAGGGGATCTTCCTGACCCAGGCATCGAACCTGTGTCTCCTGCATTGGCAGGCAGATTCTTAGATTCTTTACTACTGAACCACCTGGGAATCCAGTAATGTTAGGTTATAGCAGGTTAAAGCAGGTTAAATTTGCCATTTTTATTGAGATGGTATTCACATATAAAATTCACCCATTTAAAGTGTAGAATTCAGTGGCTTTAGTACATTCCTAGAATTGGACAATTAGCACCCCAATCTAATTTCAGAATATTTTAATTCTCACAAAAAAGAAACTCAATATCCATTTTTAAATTAATTTATCTCCTTTTGTTGGTTGTGCTTTTGATGTCATATATTTAAAAATTGCCTAATCAAATTCAGAGATTTACCTGTTTTTCCCTCTTAATAGTTTTCTAGGTTTAGTTCTTCGGAGAAGGCCATGGCACCCCACTCCAGTATTCTTGCCTGGAAAATTCCATGGACGGAGGAACCTGGTGGGCTGCAGTCCATGGGGTCGCTGAGGGTCGAACACGACTGAGCGCTTCACTTTCACTTTTCACTTTCATGCATTGGAGAAGGAAATGGCAACTCCAGTGTTCTTGCCTGGAGAATCCCAGGGACAGGGGAGCCTGGTGGGCTGCCATCTATGGGGTCACACAGAGTCGGACACGACTGAAGCTACTTAGCAGCAGCAGCAGCAGGTTTAGCTCTTACATTTTGGGACTATCAGTGCAGTTCAGTCGCTCAGTCGTGTCTGACTCTGTGAGACCCCATGGACTTCAGCACGCCCGGCCTCCCTGTCCATCACCAACTCCCAGAGCTTACTCAAACTCAAGTCCATTGAGTCAGTGATGCCATCCAACCATCTCATCCTCTGTTGTCCCCTTCTCCTGCCTTCAATCTTTCCCAGCATCAGGGTCTTTTCAAATGAGTCAGTTCTTCACATCAGGTGGCCAAAGTACTGGAGTTTCTTTCAGCTTCAACATCAGTCCTTCCATTGAATATTCAGGACTGAATTCCTTTCCATTTAAAATAAACTTTTGAGTATGATGTATTAAGGTGTTCAGCTTTGCATGTGGATAGCCAGTGGTCCCAGCATCATTTGTTGAAAAGATTATTTTTTTTAAAAGGATCCATATATTTGTTTGTTGTTGATTTGGACCATTTTTAAAGTCTATTGAAATTGTTACAATATTACTTCTGTTTATGTTTTGTTTTGGGGGATGTGAAGCACCTGAGATCTTAGCTTCCTGAACAGGGATCAACTCACACCCCCTGGACATGAAGACAAAGATGAAGCCTTAACCACTGGACTGTCAGGGAAGTCCCCTGAAAAGATTATTCTTTCTCCCATGAAATTGTTTTGGTAAACTGTCATTTTTGAAGGTCGATTCAGTTCAGTCGTTCAGTCATGTCCAACTCTTTGCAACCCCATGGACTACAGCACACCAGGCTTCCCTGTCCGTCACCAACTCCTGAAGCCTTCTCAGACTCATGTCCATTGAGCTGGTGATGCCATCCAACCATCCCATCCTCTGTTGTCCCCTTCTCCTCCTGCCTTCAATCTTTCCCAGCATCAGGGTCTTTTCAAATGAATCAGTTCTTCGCATCAGGTGGCCAAAGTATTGGAGCTTCAGTATCAGCCCTTAAAATGAATATTCATTGCTGATTTCCTTTAGGATTTATAGTTAATTTTATTAAGATTTAGTTTTATTACAGTATTCATATGAAAGAAGCAAAATGAGGAGTAATTGCAATTTCTTTGTCTACCACCAGATGGCAGCAGTCTCCCAAATTTATTCTCCCTTTCTGGCCTGAAAGCAGGAACAGGTTTTAATCAAGCATCTTCCACAACAGCGTTTCCCTGTTTTCCTCTAACCTCCAGATACTCTTGACATTGGCTTCCCCAGTGTTGTAAATCTTGGGCCTTTTATTTTTTAAGTTAGTTTCAAACTTAAATTTTTCTGTTCTCTGTTGGAGAGTGAGACAGTGGAGGGAGGTCATGGTTTAGGCTCCCCAAGTGTATTCACCCTAGAACGAGACTCATAAACACTCAGTTATAAGAAGAGTACAAGTTCACTACAGACATGTGGAAAGTATAATCAAGCTGCTCTCAGTTATGGAAAAGCCCAGATAGGAGTACATCTTAGGTGGGACACAGTGAGACCCAGCCCTTCAGTGGGAGCACTGCCTTATCAGCCCCAGGTCTGTGTTATGGGGCCCCACCTGTGCACCAGGGGAGAAGTGAGAGAGAGAAGTGAAAGAGTAGGAATCTGAGAGGCCCACCTTCCTTTGGGGAATAAACACCTTCTGCTCTGACTCACTGGCGTCTCTTGCTGGTTTCTCAAAAGTATTAGCAGTTCTGAGTTCCCTAAACCTACCCAGGAGGGGTCTTGCTACTTCCTCACCCCACCACCTCCAGGCTTCCCAACTGTACACAGGGTTGAAGGGCCACTTTTGTCTGCCTCCCAGATCATCTAGAGACAGCTGAATTTACCTGTGAATTTTGTTAACGGGACCCCTTCCATATTAGGCATGTTCCGTTCATTTATAAGTCATGGCTGTGCTCAATTTTTCACTGTTTAAAATAAAAGCCTAATGGAAATATTCATTACCCACCACGTGGTTGCAGAGCTCAGCTGAAATGTCAAGCATGCTTAGCAGTTGGCTGCTTTTATTTTGGCCCAATGCATCGTAGTAAAAAATTGCAATCTCTTTGTTGATCGGAAGCACTCAGTGATATGTATGATTAGTGATTAGCATGATTTTGACTAATAAAAGCAGGCTGATAAAATGTGATTTCATAAATAATGGGGGAAAATAAACATGGCAGGTTTGGAAGTTGGGGCTGCACTGATGAGCTTCAGGTAGCTGACATGTGAGAGGCTGCTGCCCCTCCTTTCTTCCCTGCCCCCTCTACTCCCAACAGCCTTTCTGAAATGGGTTTCAGGGTCCTCAGGCTCCTGTCTCTTCCATACCTCCCAACTGCATCTGTGGGCCCTGAACTCCAGCATCAGAGCAGACCGTGCACCCCCTTTCCCCAACACCTGCTGACCAGTCTGTCCGCGAGCGAGTGTGGATGGAGGAGCGGGAGCCGCGAGGACCAGCTCTGATTGTGGGCGGGGGCTGTGCTAACCCGGAGCCCATCTCTCAACACTCTGGGAGCTATTACCATCTGTCCATCAGCAGCTTCAAGGAGCCAGGAGCCATGACCTGAACCATTCAGGGAGCGAGTGAGGGGATGGGTCCCCACTTTGATGTGAGCAACAGGGTCAGAGAGGGAGCAGGAGGTGAGGGCCAGGCCCAGGCTGCAGGCAGCAATCTCCTCTCCCAGCTAGGCTTCTCCTCTCCCAGCCAGGCTTCCACAGTGACGCCAGCTTGCCTTCATCGTCCCTTTCCGGTCTCCCTGCTCTGGGGCCATGTCTCCGCCCAAGCCTCTGGGCTGCTCTGAGCTCCTGTTCCCACTCCTCCAGCCCGTGTCCCAGTTGTGGACCTGTCATTACCTGTCCACACTCCCTCCCTGGATGGGGAGTGAGGCAGTGGGAGGGTGGAAGCAGGTGGGCGGGGGACAAAGCAGGGAGCCTCCAGGGTGGGGGCCAAACCCGCTTGATTCTAAGGGGCAGGTGGTGACTGCTTCCTACAGGAAACACAGGATCTGAAAGTTAGAGGAGAGAACCTTCCCTTCGGAACCAGGAACCGCAGGGAAGGGAGGGGCCTCCACCTTCAGCTACACTTCTCGCAGGCCATGTCCAGCCTGGCCCTGCACGCTTGCATTCAAGGGGCACTACCTCCTGAGCTTCCCACGCTCACTGGTGTGGGGAGGAGATGGGAGAACAGGGAGGTAGGGAGATGGAGGACAGAAGGACAGAGGGAGAGAGCCATGGGTTCCCCTGGATGTGGCCCGAGTTACACACACACACACACACACACACACACACACACACACACACACACACACACCTCCTACAGCCAGGCCTGAACGGCTGCCAGTTCATCCTGGCCCAGTCGGAGAGTCTGGCCTTTTTCCTGTCTAAAGTTACAGAATTTTCCAGAAGTTGCCTGTTTTTTTCTTTTCTTCTGGACTTGTAAACCAGATTTTCCCCTGTCCTTCTACTTTACTGGCCTAGAGAAGAAAAGCCAGAGAGAGAGAGCGAGTGGGCAGAGGGCCTGTGGTCTCACACCCAAGGCTGACCTTTGTCTCTGTCTCTCCTACTTGGAGCTCCCGGAGCCTGAGTACCTGCAACACCAATGCCTGTTGCCTGCACAGAGCCTCTTGCATGAGTTAACTTATTTGCATGCATGCGTGCTAAGTTGCTTCGTGTCCAACTCTTTGTGACCCCAGGGATGGTAGCCTGCCAGGCTCCTCTGTCCATGGGATTCCCCAGACAAGAACGCTGGAGTCATCCCCCAGAGACCCAGGGGATGAAGAATAGCCCTGACTGTGCTGTCCTTTCTACAGAACAGGACTGGGAGAGGTCTCCACCTTCAGCTACACTGCTTGCTGGCAGTGCCCAGCCTGGCCCTGCACACTTGCAAACTTACTACAGTTTTGGGGAGACATAGGAAAGGAAGTTGACTCCTCATTTCCAGAAGGACTGGAGTCAAGCTGGTTCTGGGAGTTGCCAGGCAGTGACCGAGCAGTTAGACCCCCAGGAGGGGATGTGAGGAGACTGCAGTGTAGCTCAGGGAATCACCCTGCTGCTGCTGCTGCTGCTAAGTCGCTTCAGTCGTGTCCGACTCTGTGCGACCCCATAGACGGAAGCTCACCAGGCTCCCCTGTCCCTGGGATTCTCCAGGCAAGAACACTGGAGTGGGTTGCCATTTCCTTCTCCAATGCATGAAAGCGAAAAGTGAAAGTGAAGCCACTCAGTCGTGTCTGACTCTTAGCGACCCCACGGACTGGAGCCTACCAGGCTCCTCCGTCCATGGGATTTTCCAGGCAAAAGTACTGGGGTGGGGTGCCATTGCCTTCCCCGGGGGATCACCCTGAGAACAGAGTAAATCACCAGCATGCCCCAAACTGGATGGTCCACTAAAGATGGAGCTGGAGACCGTGTTGGGAGTGGAGGACACGGTGGTCACCCCCAGCCAAGCCCCCTCCCCTGCGCCCAGCCAGGAACTGGGTAGATTCGAGGGACAGCACATCATCACAGGCAGTCCCTGACGGGCTGCGGATCCCTTGAGAGGTGTGCGGCTGATCTGTAGGTGCTGATATGAAGCCAGGACTCTTGGGTTCCTGATTTGAAGGTCAGAAGCCCAAGATGCCAGGGCTAAAGGAACCCCCAAGATCCAGCATCAAATCTTTCCTGGAATCAGAGGAGGAAGGATGAGTTTGCTCTATCAAAAGCGTTCTTTGCTTCCCATCCTCTGAGCAGGCTCACTCAGCGCCCGACATCACTCATCCCTGGGCAGTTTAGCTGCCATCGGGGGTGCTGTTTGGCGCAGGAGATGGAAGGGGAGTTAGAGCAGGTGGGAGGGCAGAGAGGAGTGCCGCGGGCGTGGGGGACACTGGCAGCTTTGTCTCTTACGCCCACCTTAGAGGGAGGGAAGGACAGGGGTTGTTGGTGGCCCCCCCACCCTACATGGCACGCCGCCCTGCGTCTGGGTCAGGGAATTAAGCTGTCTTCACCTCCCCAGTAAGAATGGGGCCCGACGGGCTGTGACAAGACCTGTCAGTGCTGGGGTCCAGTCCCAGCCAGCGCTGATTAGGCAGCAGCTCAGGACCCCTGGGAAAGACAGGACCAGGACAGCAGTATCCAGGGCTCGAAGAGGGCGGCACAGGTGGGAACAGAGCAACCTTTGTGCACCCCTGACCGGCCCTGGCCATGGACAGCTTCCTGCCAGGGGCTCTGCCCCTGTCCTGCCTCCCACATCTGGACTCAGCACATGGGGCCCCACTCCACCCCTACCTCGGCACCCGCTTGGGACCAGGCTCTCAGCTTCTCCGGGGAGCTCGTCCTGCAGGGATGGAGATGGGGACAAACTTCAAGGAGAAGCAGGTGACAGTGACTGTCTTGACAGTGGTCCAGCACCTGCCCTCCTGGCCTCTCTTCTCAACACTATACTGGGCGATTCCAACCAGCTGCCAACTCCTGGAGCTGAAGTTGAGAAGCATGTGAATGCTGGGGTTATATTCCTGGGGGCAACCCACAGATCCCCATGTGGGTCTGTCCTGGGAGGAAGCTGAGCCTCTGTGGGAGCCAGGCCCCCACCAGAGAGGAGCAGAAAGCACCTGGGGACCAGCCTCCTCATGGTCCCCAAGTCCTCCTGGTCCCTGTGGCTTAGCACGTCCCTATACGAGCAGGGACCTTACTGTGCTTGCATTTCTGCTTGGTGAGGACATTCTGGGGATGGAGGTTCTAGGCCCTGAGCCCCAGCCCAGCTCATCCCTAAACCACAAGGCTGGGTAACTGCATTTGCAGGCGGGGACGGGCGACAGAGGCCGACAGCATGGCTCTGATGAGCCGGCTTGTTACCTAAGCGTGGCCATGGTCTCAGCAGGAAACTTGCCGCTGGACTGCACTCTGCGTCCTCTGTCTCACATTTTCCAAAGAAATGTGCCTCATCACAACTTCTCTCATTCATCCGCTCCTTCTGGCCAGCCCTAAAATCAACCAGGGTGGGCTCCAGGCCTGGGCTTGGGGGATACTGGTAGCTTTGACAGGCTACCTCTCAGACTCAAAACCCCCCGAGAGATGCTCTGTCCTTGTCTCTTCTTGGGTTGAGGACCCTACTCAGCCCTGCTGTGTCCCCCTTGGGCCCAGAAGGAGCCTGGGAGGGTCTGTCTGACTGGTGGTTCTCAGGGTCCTTGCTGTGATCTCCAGGGGCTCTGTTCCCAACCCTCCCCCTCCGGCCCAAGCTGACCCTGGGTGGACCCCGCAGACCAGCCGCCCAGCTGACCAGACTCCAGGGTCTCTGGTTGCTGCTGGAGCTGCACAGAGAGGCTGAGGAGGCTTGCAGAGGCCTCTAGGGTTCCAGTCGGAAAGATGGGAGAGGAAGGCACCCACTGACAGGCACGCTCCTGGGTCCCGACCTGGGACGGAGGCCAAGAAATCTCATGCGGAGTCAGGCTCTGAAGTGTGACTGGCTGTTCTTCCACCATTTCCCTGCGTCTGCCATCGTTTCTGCTGCGGCCTCTGCGGCCTCATCCTCTTATCCTCTCTCTCTGTGCATCTGTCTCTCTTTGTCTCTGTCTGTCTCTGTCTCTCCCCTGCCTCTCTGCCTCTCTCACCCTTGCAGTCTCTGCATCCACCGCTTGGTTGGTCCCCGTCTGGTGCCTTCTCCTGCCTGTGCAGACCTGCCTCTCCCCTTCGCTCCCTCTTTTTCTCTGTCCTGATAGTCTTCCTTTGTGTGAAGTCCCCCCTCTCCTTCACCCGCAGCTTCAGCCACATCCTCTCTGCGGCCCCCCACCCCTGCCTCCATCCAGCAGGAGACTTATCCCCAGAACCCCCTCACAGAGACCGGGAGACCCCTGGGTTCTCCTCTAGGCACTGGGAAGCCAGCCCTGTGATGGGGGAGTGGGCGGTGGGCTTTAACCTCTGAAAGTGTCCCCCTGCTCCCCCAGCAAACAATCGGAGTGCTCAGGTGCCTGCCGGGGTTAAGGTCTCCAGACCAGTCCCCTCGCCTCCTTTCCAGAGGGGCTGCTCCCGTAAGTCCCCAACGCTACACTGTCCCCAGGCCCCACACACGGAGGGTCCCTTTTCTGCTGTGAAGGGGAGACGAGAAGGAAAGGGGAAGAGGGAGTCCTGTGTGCCTGGTTCCTGGGGAGAACACCGGGCTCTGACTCCAAAGACTGGCTTGAAGACTAAAAGGACAGAGGGGCACGGCTGGCTGCAGCATCGGTCCCCAGGTGACCCTCTGCCGCGCCACAGCCTCCTCTGTGTGCCCCTTCAGACGCTCCCTCCGTGGGCTGGGGGAGGAGGGTTGACTGAAAACAGCATCGCACAACAGAAGAGGGAACCGAGGATCAGAGAGGCAAACAGTCAGCCCAGGACACACAGCAAATTGCCTGTGTTGCTGGGGTGGCCTTTCTTCTCCACGCCCACCTCTCCTGGGATGCTGCCTGATGCCATCCCGGCCAACTGCCAAGAGCAGGCTGCTCCTGCCTCCCACCCGCAGTTTCTGCATTCATAAATGCCCGAGTCTAGCAAAATGTTTTTGGGAATCTTCTCTACCCCAGGCATGGGGCTAGTTTGAGAGCTGGATGTGAGTGGCACCTCCAGGGGGCCACCTGTCTGCTTCGGGACCACTCTTCTCCAGGCTGCCTGTGCCTGTGTTGCCCATCGGTCAGGGCTGAAGGGAGGAGGGCACGGATGTGGGTTGGGGGGGTGGCCATGGGGTGAGGAGGTGGGGTGGAGGGGCCTGGGTTTAATGAGGTGACTGCCACTTGTAAACGAAACAGAAGGCAGTGCAGCTTGTGTGAACTCTGACCTCTCCTGTCCATCTCGCCTTTCACCAGGAGCTTTACGGGAGTGGCCCCTTCCTCAGAAGGGACCCACCGCAGCTTGGGGATGCTTGGCTTGAAAGGGTCAGGGAGGGTCGGGGTGAGAAGAAGGGCTGGGCCCAGGGCGCAGGCTAGGGTTCACCCGAGCCCCTGCACCTCTGCCTCCCTAAGAGGAGCGCTGGAGAATGGAAGGTGGGTGGGGCGCCTGGATTTGAGGAGGAATGTGAAAGTTGCTCAGTCGTATCTGACTCTTTGTGATCACATGGATTATACAGTCCATGGAATTCTCCAGAACAGAATACTGGAGTGGGTAGCCATTCCCTTCTCCAGGGGAATCTTTCCAACCCAGGGATCGAACCCAGGTCTCCTGCATTGCAGGTGGATTCTTTAACAACCGAACCACCAGGGAAGCCCAAGAATACTGGAGTGGGTAGCCTATCCCTTCTCCAGTGGGTCTTCCTGACCCAGGAGTGGAACTGGGGTCTCCCGCATTGCAGGAGGATTCTTTACCAGCTGAGCTACCAGGGAAGCCCAGAGGCATAGATTACAAAACTGGAGACTTCTAAAAATGCAAACTCCCAAGCCCCAACCCTGGGGTTTCTGGTTCAGTAGGTTTGAGGTAGGGGGCTTCCCTGGTGGCTCAGTGGTAAAGAATCTACCTGCCAAACAGGAAGCGCGGGTTCTACCTCTAGGCTGGGATGATCCCCTGGAGGAGGAAATGGTAACCCACTCCAGTACTCTTGCCTGGGAAATCCCATGAACAGAGGAGCCTGGTGGGCTACAGTCCATGGGGTTGCAAGAGTCAGACTTGACTGAGTTACTAAGTAATAGCAACAGCAGGCTTGAGGTGGGGCTTGGAACCTGTAGTTTTAAAATGCTCCCATGGTGATTCTTAAACACAGCCGAGTTTAGCAACCGCCATGGTGGACCACAGAGCAACGTGGCCTGGCCCGAGTCATCCTCTCACCAGGCGAGCGAACTCCAGTTCTCAGGGATGGTCCCTGGCTCTGTTCACGGATGTTCCCACGCATCAGGCACTGGGCTTTGTTTCACAGCCATCACCCTGATGGGCCCTCCTCGTAATCCTGCAGGGTTGATGGCATGATCTATATTTCAAAAATGGGATGGAGATTAAATGTTAATAACTCACCCAAGAGGACACAGAACTGAGATTTGAAAATGATTCAACCTGCCTCCAAAAATTCTGCCGTTAAGTAGATACTATTCCTTTTGCCTTTACGGACCTGTTACTGAGTCCAAGCTCACTCTGCTCATTGTCCAACAGGCCAACGAATCCAACAGATGAGGTGTTGAGGCAAGGAAGAGACTTTATCTGGAAAGCCAGCTGACCGAGAAGATGGCAGGCTTACCCCTCAAGATAAGCATCTTATCAGGGTCGGGATATCAGGTTCTTTTCTAGATCAGAGATGGTGGGAGGTGAGGAAGGCCGTTAATCTTGCAAACATCTCCTAGAATGAATGGCAAGCCTCCGGGAGGGAATGTGTTAATTTCTTCTTTCCTACCATCCACAGGTGGACAGGGTTCGGAACAAAAAGGTACTTTAGTTTAACAGTCAGGCAAAGGGGCAGGGCTCTCTGAAGCAAGCCATTCTGTGTGATTATAACAAAAGCAACGAAAAGCAAGTCAAAGAAATAGTTCCAACATGGAGTCAGAATTGGTTTCTTCTCTGCAACAGATCAATGTAAAGGTCTCACTAACACTGAGATATCCAGTGTGTAGGAACCAAGAAATCACAGTCATACTGCTTTCTAAATGTCATCCTGGGGCCAGCTTTGGATGCCATGACTTAACACAGCCCCACAGGGCAGAGACATTGGTCTGATTCATGACTGCCTCCCCAGGGTTGAGCACAGGCCTGATGGCATAGGATAAGCTTAATAAACGCTCATTGGACAGGTAGTAAATACTGTAAAAAAAAAATTGGAAAAATCCCTCGATGCAAAGTGTAAGATGGCCCATTCTACAGTGGACGCTCCTTCAAAAAACAAAAGAGGTTTTTTTTTTTTTTTTTCCTTTTTCTTTTGAACAGAAGTGGGTTTGGCTGAAAAGGATAGGCTCTGGGGAGGGTCCTGTGTCAGCCAGGGCTCTGGGAACAGAAGAAGAGCCCCTTCCCTCTGGCTTGCGGCCCTCCTGCCTGCACCCCCCAGGGCAGGTTTCAGTGGGATCCACCACCCTCAGTGCTAATCTTCTGAAGAGGGTGTTATCCAGGGTTGTCCATGCCTAGAGGCCCGGCTCTGCAGGACCCATGACCAGGGCAATGCGTTGGCAGATTTAGCATAATTTTGCCAACACTTCATTCATTCAAAAATGACTTTTCAAAAAGAGTCATTCCTGGAGCACCTCCTACTTCATAGAGGTGCTAGCTTTGCTGTTGTTCAGATGCTTGGTTGCGTCTGACTCTTTCGACCCCATGGACTGCAGCACAGCAGGCTTCCCTGTCCTTCACCATCTCCTGGAGCTTGCTGAAACTCACATCCGTTGAGTTGGGTGATGCCATCCAACCATCTCATCCTCTGACATCCCTTTCTCCTCCTGCCCTCAATCTTCCCCAGCATCAGGGTCTTTTCCAGGGAATTGGCTCTTTGCATGCTAATGCTTCAGCATCAGTCCTTCCAATGAATATTCAGGCCTGATTTCCTTTAGGACTGACTGGTTTTATCTCTTGCAGTCCAAGGGACTCTTAAGAGTGTTCTCAAACACCACAGCTCAGAAGCATCAGTTCTTCAGTGTTCAGCCTTCTTTACGGTCCAATTCTCACATCCATCATGCATGACTACTGGAAGGAGCTAGCTACATGAAGTGGAGAGCATGCGGTGTGGGATGGTAGGAAGCAGAAAGGATGAGGAGCTGGTGAAGGGTAGAAATGAGATGTGAGGAGCTGGGGGTTTTCAGGGTGAGGAGGAGAAGGAAGGCTGCCCTGTCTGCAGATTTCACCACTGCTCTCAAAGAGATTTTAGGGAGCAGCCTGGGAAGGCTCCTCGCTGAGGGTAAATGATGCGGGACGTGATGCTGGGGCACCTGAACCTTGAGGCTTGGCAACATTCCAGGTGTGGGGTCTTCACACAGCTCCTGGAAGGCCGTCCAAGCCATCCTGTTGCACTTGCAGGGGATTCATGCACCCTAAGAATCTTTATCCTAGGAAATGATGCATTCCCTGAGCCTAGATTCTTGACCCATAGAAACCATGAGATAATAAATGTATGTTGCTTTAACCACCGAGGTTGTAGTAATTACACAGCAACTAACACATCTCTCATTAGCTTTTTCTGATGCTGTGTCACTCTATCACAAAGGATGTTCTTCCCAGATTATGGGACATGCTCCCAGACACTCTCATACCATCTGTACTGGCTGTCTGTTATCATTTGCAGAAGTAAATTTCTTGGCCTGGCAACCCCTCTCTGAGGAAATCTTGTCCTGGCTGAGCTACCCAGCTAGAAAATGTGGCCACCTAGACAGCCCCAGTCTAGGGGATACCACCTGGGAATTGACAATTGACAATCAGGATATAGTAAAAGCAAGAGAGAACTCGAATCCCATAATTTCCTCTGCCCTTACTCACAGTAGGCTGTTTCACAGTCTTTGCTAGCCCCTTGCCTCCAGCATGTTTATCTGTAGTTAGTAGTTACTCAGTACGTGTTTGCCAATTCATTTGGTCCAGTCACTCCTGAAGTTAAAACTGGGGCTGATGAAGAAGTGCCAGGCCCCATCAAGGGTACCTATTATTTAAATTTCAGGACAGTCCACCTGGTCCAAAAGGTAGGGGCAGTCAATGTCAGACCTTTGAAGAGGACTCTTGGTGCTGAGAGTGTAGCGAGAGATAATGACCCAAGTTGGCACATGGATCTGCAAGGAAAACATCAGCCTTTTCAGTCTAAGGTTTTCACCAGTCTTCACCTTGATCTGGAGGCCTGGGGAAAGAGAAGAATGGTTTCAAAGAGACAATCGCACTAATTTCCCCCGGTTCTCCTCTCTTTTAGGAAGGAGAGGAGCAGAAATTGAAGGAGAGAATTAGAGATCTCAGCTGTTGGTTGGGCTCTGAGATTCCAGTTATATTGATAAGCTTTTCCATTTCCTTCCTCAGAAATTAGAATTAGATGGAAGAAGGCTTTGAAGTCCAGAAGCCCAACCATCTCATTGTATAGGTAAAGAAACCAAAGCCCAGAGAGATGGACAGACTTAAACCCAGGTCACATAGCCAGTGGGTTGCAAGGCTGATCTGGCGACCCGTGCCCTCTCCGGATCACTCCCTGCCTCTCCACCCCTTGGATGGGGACAATTTATGGACATGGGAGCCAGGACATTTTATGTGGGTGCGACCACAGCCAGGGACTTCCCGCACTCTGGGGGGAAGCCGGCCGAGAACAAATGTGGGAGGGCCTGGGCCATGGCCCATCTCCCTGCCCTCCCTGGAGGCGCTGAGAGTTGGGAGTTCGGCAGCAGAGCGAGGCATATTGTTCGTATTTTCTTGGCTGGGCGGTCCTGGCAACAGCTCTTCATTTCCTGTAAGGGAAGGCCTTTTAAACTCCGAGTTCAACCTCTCTTAAGATGGGGTGGGGTTGGGGCAGAAAAACAAAATCCTCAAAAGCAGAGCCTCTTAGCTCTGACCTGGGGTGCTCTGGTGGGCTGGTGGAGTCAGCAGTTGAGAGCAAGGGCCCTGACCTGTGCCTGCGGGCTCTGGGCAGAGACTGGAAAGGCGGAAGGAGCAGAGCAGAGAGGCCCACTCCTGCAAGGTGCCCACCCAGCTTGTGCTCATGGTAATGAGCCTGGGTCTCTCCTCTTCCATTTAAGACTTGTTGCTGTTTAGTTGCTCAGTTGTGTCCGATTCTTTGCAACCCCATGGTTGCAAAGAGTTACAGGACTGTAACCTACCAGGCTCCTCTGCCCATGGGATTTTTCAGGCAAGACTACTGGAGTGGGTTATCATTTCCTTCTCCAGGGGATCTTCCCAACCCAGCGCTCAAACCTGAGTCTCCTGCATTGGCAGGTAGATGATTCTTTACCACTGAGCCACCAGGGAAGCCCCCATTTAAGACTATGCTATGCTATGCTAAGTCACTTCAGTCGTGTCCGACTCTGTGTGACCCCATAGACGGCAGCCCACCAGGCTCCCCATCTCTAGGCTAGAGGTTAAAAATTGTTTTTCCTGTCCTACGCACGCCCCATGTTGGATCTCATTTCAGATCAGATCTTCTGGGAACCTCTTTGATCCCCTAAGTCGGACTCAGGTGCCCTCCTAGGTCCGTACAACCATAGTGGCCTGGGCTGCCCCTATGCCTAGCCTTTCATTGACTGCAGTTGCCTGCTTACCTGTCTGCCTCCACCCACTGCCCAAACTCTGATGGGGAGACACCCCTGTGAGTGAATGAGAAAGATGGGATAAGGGAAGGAGCGCCCAATCCCCTCATCTGGTCCCATGAGGCCTCTGAGCTGCGATGCCCAGTGGCAAGGACACCAGGCCTCTTTTTCTCCAGCAGGCCACTCCTGGGAGGAAGTCTGACCTTGGGCCAGGCTGGTCCCATCCGGCGAGGGTCAGGGTGTGAGCCACTAACCCCCTGGCATTGCCAGTAGCTGGGAGACTTTTTGGTTGCCATGGTAACACTCTGCACATTACCTGACAGTTAAGAGGCATTCCACAATGATTCCAAGGGATAAATGAAACATAGCTTTTCATAGCCTTTTCTTTTATGGCTAAAAATGCCAGGTCCTTCAAACGTCACTCACGTGGCCTGATTTTTGCTTCCTGTCTTATCCTCTACTTGCAGTCAATCCCTCTTAAGTGTTGACACCCAGAATTCACAGCAGTTCTCCAGGGGGTTTGACCCACGAAGCTGAGCTGTGCTGTTACCTTGCCAAGTATGGATACTGCTTTTCTAGAAGGCAGTCTGAGGTTTTTAGCAGATGCAGAGACCTTGGCCTCCTGTAGTGTGTATAACAAGCCCAAATCCAGAGGTTTTTCTTCCCAAATATGTTCTATTGGTTTCCCTATCTCACCCTCATAAATGTGTGGGTGGTTGGGTGGGTGTGTATGAGAGAGAGAGATTGAAGTGTAAGTGTAGGACCCTGCATTTATTCCTTTTTTAAAATATTTATTTACTTGGCTGCGTCAGGTTTTAGTTGCAGCATGCAAACTGTTAGGTGCAGCATGTGGGATCTAGTTCCCTGACCAGGGATTGAACCCAGGCCCCCTGCACTGGGAGCATGAAGTCTTAGCCACTGTATCACCAGGGAAGTCCCAGGACCTTGCATTTATTTATTCTTATTAAATTGTATCTTGCCCAATTTGTGCTACTGAGATCTGGATTTTTTTTTTTAACCAAGAAATTTTCCTTTGTGCTCAGACTTATACCTGTCTCTGACCTTTTCTCTAAAATTGCCAGGATGTACTGTGTGCTCAGCATATGACAGGTCACTTTGCTGCTGGTGTTCAGCCACTCTGTCGTGTGGGACTCTTTGCAACCCCATGGACTGCAGCATGCCAGGCCTCACTGTCCTTCACTATCTTCCAGAGTTTGCCCAAGTTCACGTCCATTGAGTCGGTGATGCTATCCAACCATCTTATCCTATGCAGCCCTCTTCTCCTTTTGCCTTCAATCTTTCCCATCATCAGGGTTGTATATGCAGATCGCTTTACGTGGATTTTTTTTTATTCCCTCTTTAATCCTCACAGCAACCTATGAGGTAGGTACGTTTATTGGCCTCATTTTATAGATAAACAGGATTTCCCCAAGGTTACAAGAGTTAAATTGTGGAGCAGGACTGTGAATTCATCTATCTGACTCCAGCCCTTGCTGTTAACTGCAACAGTATACAATCCCCATGTTTTCATCCAAATCATTCACTAAAATGATGGGAAGGAAAGACTCAGGGGCAATACTGCCCAGGGGATAAACGTGGAGAAGCCTGGAAGCAGGGAGTGACCTGTGTCAGAATGAAGGTTCCAACACGCTAGAATGTGAAGGGAGTGACGTCGTCTGTTTCACACCATACAAACCCATTTGCAAAGGATCCAGGAGCCTCACGGGAAAGAACTCAGATAGCTACACAGATGTCCAGATCCACCTAAATATCTGTAAAGGCAGGGAGGCAAAATTGGACAAAAAGAAATCAGAGCCTAAAGTGTTGACCAGAGCCTTTGCCCCCGCAGTCCCTGTACCTGGACACCTGTTAACACTCCTCCCAGCCCCGAATCCCTTTGCTGAGCAAACTCCTACTGATCCCTCAGTCTCAGCTTAAACATTGCTCTCTCTAGAAAGCCTCCCCTGCTTCCCCGACCATTTGGTCCAGCTGGCATAAGTTCCTAGAGCACCTTGCCCATCTCCTAAATGCTCAGTCCCCTTGGAGTAGCTCAGTCCTTGTCTGGCCTCTGCTGGACTATGAGTTCCACAAAGGCAGGGCCCTTACCTGACTTTTTCTCTACTCTGACCCAGCTCCCAGCTTGGTCCAGGGGAGACTCCTCTTAGAAAATCAACAAATAGATTTTGAAAACAGTAGGTGGGGACTTCCCTGGAGGTCCAGTGGTTAAGACTCCTCACTTCCACTGCAGGGGGCACAGGTTCAATCCCTGGTCAGGGAACTAAGATCCCACATGCCATGTGGTGAAACCAAAAAATATATAAATTAAAAAAATAAGATAAAATGATAGGGACCCGAACCTATGCTTCTAACACACACACACACACACACACACACACACACACACACAGTAGGTGGAGGAAGGCGGGCAGCAGCTGACATGTCTTTCCTGTACAACCCCAGCCCCAGTCACTCCTCTCTCCCAGCCTCTCCTTGCCTTTCCTTGGGCTTTGCTTGATGTTCACTTGAACTGGTTTCACCATCACCTGATGTTAATGGGAAATGAGGGCCCTCAGAGCTCAGGTCAGCCCCTGTCTGGGAACAGCACTGCCCAGGTAATACAGCTGGGCTTTCCTTCTGTGGCAGGATATTGAGGCTTTCTGCCTCAAGCTTGCCAGCTTGGTTTGGCTGTGACTTTGAGATTTTTTTTTTTTTTTTTTGTCCCCCAGAGCAAGCAAATCAGTATTGGGAAGGTTTTTAAAATGCCATTCAGGGACTTCTCTGGTGGCGGGGGCTAAAACTCCAAGCTCCTATACAAGGGCCTGGGTTTGATCCCTGGCTGGGGAGCTAGATCCCACATGCCGCAACCAGAAGATTGTGCATGCTGCAACTAAAATAAAAAATAAAATTAAAAAGGATCCTGTGTGTAACAACTAAAGATCCCACAGACCACAATGAAGATCAGAGATCCTGCATGTAGCAACTAAGACCCAGTGCTGGCAAAGGAATAGACAAATATTAAAAAGTGACATATCACAGCCATCCACCAATGACTCTGAAAGGGAGCATGAGCCTTGGGGACTCGGGGATTTCACTGCACTGACAGCACGGTATTCTGGGAGTTACCACCTGGACTCTGTACGTGCATGTGGTCCTGTGCTGATCACAGCACCAGGACAAGGCCAGGCCTCCCAGGTCCTCCTTGCATCCTGCTGGAGCACTGCCAAGTCCTCAAAACTAAGGGGAATAAAAGAAGTCAGCGAATGACTCTGTACTCAACATAGAATGTGAAGATTCCTGGCACCCTTACACTTGTATCCAATTTTAGCCAATTAGTGTTGACTGTTTGCTGTGTGACAGACATGACACTGCATGTCATCTCATTTATCCTTACAACTGCGTCCTGGATAGAGTAAGGATCACTATCTCCATCTTGCAGTGGACAAAACTGAAGGTCAAGGAAGTTATAGGGACTGACTTCAGGGCCTCCCCTGTTTGCCTGAGACCCCTCTGCTGTGCCCCAGTGCTAGCTGGCTCCAGGAGGGCATCCCTTCCGCCCTGGCTTTGGGACCACTGGGTGTGGAGTTGCTTTTGACCAGGGTCTGATGTAGAAGCAGACAAAAGCGCCAATGGGCACATCACTGTTTGGGGAGCCGGCAGCTTCCGCCCTTGGCCATGTGAACATTTTCCAAATATGGGGAGCCATCTGTTGATGATGTGAACACTGGGCAACTTCCACTCTCATCACGAGCTTGGCAGCAATGGAAAGTGAGTCCAGAAAGAGCCCTTGTGTATCATAAAGGAAATTTAAGCCGTATGTTTCTCATTCATTTATTCTTAAGTCATCAAAATGTTGGTTTTAAAGAGGCTTTTGAAGTCTAACTCGCTTTCTGCTCTTTTATGGGGGCGAGAGAGAGGAAGTCACGATTCTTTAGCTGTAAATTGCCCGGTTTGGGCAAAGCTGGAGATGATCCATTGCCCAAATACCGGAAGAACTGAGGAAGCTCCAAGCAGGAGGCTAGGGGGTGGGATGGGGTGGGTTGCCTTAGGAACCCGGGTAGGACTCATGCTCATTCAAAAAAAAAATATTCAATGGCTATTTAGCAAGTGTCAGGCACAGTGAAAAGTACAAGATATACAACTCATGAGTATCTTCCATCAGTGTAAAAGGAGGGAGAGAGACATCTAGTTAATTTACCATGCCATTCTCCTATAGGTGACTCCTCTGCCCACTGTCACATTGCTCTGAGCAACACTGTGATGAAGATGTAGTGGCTGAGGAGTCGGGAGCCATGCCTGAGGCTTCCTGTGCACTGGATGCAGCCATGGAGCTGTGAGTAGGATCTCAGGATCTTGGGACCTCTGCTGTCTTGCTCTAGAGCTCCTGTTCTTAACCTCTGCTGCCTCTAGCAGGAGAAGAGCAGCTATCTAGGTAGGGAGAAAGGGGAAAAAACACTCTCCAGGTCCAAGGCAAGGTTGCAGAGGCTAGTGAGGGCCAGACTGTAAGGGCTGTGGTACCAAGGCAAGGCTGTGGCCTCTAACCTAAGAGCAGAGGGAAGCCGCTGGCAGGTTGTAAAAGCTCTCTGGCTGCCTCTAATGTGCATTCAGGGTTGAGAACCTCTGGGATGAAGATGGTGGCAGTTAAGGCAAGGAGAAGTGGACAGACCAGAGAAGGACCTTGGGCTTCAGTTTCTAGGACTTGAAGTGTTGCCTGGTGGGCAGGGCAGGGAGGTACTGAGGATGAAGAGAGGAAGGTAAGTGATGGAAATGGAGACTCGCCAGATGAGCTGTCCAGGGACGGATTTTAGGATGAGACTGCTGTGTGGACACTACTGTTAAGACCAGAGCTTCTGTCTGAAGAGTGAGCACAGCTGTGCCCTGAAGGTTGCCCAGGCTTTGAAACCAGGTCACTCTGGTCCTTGTAACCCAAACATCCTAATTAATTTGTTTACAATACAACATGTCAAGTGTCACAACAGAGACAGAAATAAAGCCAGGTAAACCGAGGGACTAATTATGCCAGGACTGTCAGGGAATGCTTTACTGAGGAGGTGACCCCAGAGCTGGTTTGGAGAAGGGTCATAGTTGTTCTCAGGCAAAGGAGGAAGAGGGTGTCCTAAGTGGGTAGGAGGGACAGGGTAGTAAAGGATCTATTAAGTCTGGGAAGCACTGAGGAGGTCAAAGTGGGAGTGATGTAGGCATGTCCGGGAGAGGAACCAGGGCGAGATGGAGAGATGAACTGGGACCAGCTGAGAAGGGCCGTGGAAGCCAAAGGATTTGGATTTTGGTTTTGGTTCTACTCCTCTAGCTTGTAAGTTCTCCTCACAGGACTTGGTCTTTGACCTTCTGTTGGGGGCCTATTGCACTCATCTCACATGCTAGTAAAGCAATGCTCGAAATTCTCCAAACCAGGCTTCAGCAATACGTGAACTGTGAACTTCAACCTAGTTTTAGAAAAGGCTGAAGAACCAGAGATCAAATTGCCAACATCCGCTGGATCATGGAAAAAGCAAGAGAGTTCCAGAAAAACATCTATTTCTGCTTTATTGACTATGCCAAAGCCTTTGACTGTGTGGATCACAATAAACTGTGGAAAATTCTGAAAGAGATGGGAATACCAGACCACCTGACCGGCCTCTTGAGAAACCTCTATGCAGGTCAGGAAGCAACAATTAGAACTGCACATGGAACAACAGACTGGTTCAAAATAGGAAAAGGAGTACGTCAAGGCTGTATATTGTCACCCTGTTTATTTAACTATATGCAGAGTACATCATGAGAAACGCTGAGCTGGAAGAAGCACAAGCTGGAATCAAGGTTGCCAGGAGAAACATCAATAACCTCAGATATGCAGATGACACCACCCTTATGGCAGAAAATGAAGAAGAACTAAAGAGCCTCTTGATGAAAGTGAAGGAGGAGAGTGAAAAGTTGGCTTAAAGCTCAACATTCAGAAAATGAAGATTACGGCATCTGGTCCCATCACTTCATGGCAAATAGATGGGGAAACAGTGGCTGACTTTATTTTTGAGGCCTCCAAAATCACTGTAGATGGTGACTGCAGCCATGAAATTAAAAGATGCTTCCTCCTTGGAAGGAAAGCTATGACCAACCTAGATAGCATATTAAAAAGCAGAGATATTACTTTGTCCACAAAGGTCCATTTAGTCAAAGCTATGGTTTTTCCAGTGGTCATGTATGGATGTGAGAGTTGAACTGTGAAGAAAGCTGAGTGTCGAAGAATTGATACTTTTGAACTGTCGTGTTGGAGAAGACTCTTGAGAGTCCCTTGGACTGCAAGGAGATCCAACCAGTCCATTCTAAAGATCAGTCCTGGGTGTTCATTGGAAGGACTGGTGTTGAAGCTGAAACTCCAATACTTTGGCCACCTGATGCAAAGAGCTGACTCATTGGAAAAGACCCTGATGCTGGGAAAGATTGAGGGCAGGAGGAGAAGGGGACGACAGAGGATGAGATAGTTGGATGGCATCACTGACTCGATGGATGTGAGTCTCAGTGACCTCAGGGAGTTGGTGATGGACAGGGAGGCCTGGCATGCTGTGGTTCATGGAGTCGCTAAGAGTTGGACACGACTGAGTGACTGAACTGAACTGAACTGGGGGCGTATGAACACCAGAGAATCCTTGGAGCCAGTGGGCTCTTGGAAGGTCATCTAATCCATTCTTCTGTTCTTAGGGGCACCAGATCTAAGTTGTCCTGAACACAAGAGAAACTTTCCTATATTTGAAGCATTTTAAAGAAGGAGGGACTTGTGTGGTCCAGTCATTAAGACTCCATACTTCCAATGCAGGGAGTGTGGGTTCAACCCCTGGTTGGAGAACTAGGATCCCACATGCCACATGGCATGGCCATTCCTCCTCCCGCACTGAATCCTTCCACCTCACTGGTCGACATTGGTTGACAGGAGACCTCATCCTAATTCTTTTCCTCTATAGTTTCAACTTATTTTTGTAGATTCTCAAAGGAATGGAAACAGCCACTGTTTTCTGTAATGAAAGATATCTACACTCTTAGGCAATCACCAATAAAAAACATTTGTTGGACTCTTACTATGTGAAGGTTCTATATTGACCTGATGATAAAGAAATAGAAGGCGTATTCTTTGGGTTTGAGTTGCTCTATCTGCTGAGTCAGGACATAAAAAAAAAGAATACTTGTAACATCAGGAAATATATGCTAAGTTAGTGCCAAACAAAATCTTCCTGATCCCCTTGGACAGATCTGGGGTGTTCCCTGCCTGTGTTCCTCTGTTCCTGGTACACACATTACTTCCACATAGCAATTATCCTGAGATATCATGGCAAATATAATGTGTATTTCAATACATAGCCATGCATTTATTTATTATTACATAGAATTTAAAAGAAAAACATATACATGCTTTTATTACTTTAAAAATCGTTCATTAATATATCTGTTATAATTTAATTAATTTCTATTGGAGTATAGTTGCTTTACAATGTTGTGTTAGTTTTCACTCTTCAGCAAAGTGAATGGCTGTTTGTTTCCAATTTGTTTTCCCAGCAGACTGGGCGCCTTAAGACAGAACATCCTCTTTCTCTTTGTTCGAAGCCCTCCTCCTACCTCAGTATCTAGCTTACAATGGGTGCTCAATTAATGTTTGATAGATTAATAAATGAATGGTAAATTCAGTACTGATGCTGAAGCTGAAGCTCCAATACTTTGACATCTGATAAGAGGAGGTGACTCGTTGGAAAAGGCCCTGATGCTGGGAAAGCTTGAAGGCCAAAGGAGAAGGGGGTGGCAGAGGATGAGATGGTTAGATAGCATCACCGACTCAGTAGACGTGAGTTTGATCCAATTCTAGGGGATAGTGGAGGACAGCAAAGCCTGATGTGGTGCAGTCCTTGGGGTCCCAGAGAGTCATACATGACTTAGCAACTGAACAACCACAGCATATTTACAAAATAATACAAAGACTGTGTATTTCTCTTAGGAATTCAGGAAATGGAGGGACCCCTGTGGGCCAAAACAGTCAGGAGGTTTCACAAAGACAGTGAGGCTCCTGCTGCTGCTAAGTCACTTCAGTCGTGTCCGACTGTGCGACCCCATAGACGGCAGCCCACCAGGCTTCCCCATCCCTGGGATTCTCCAGGCAAGAACACTGAAGTGGGTCGCCACTTCCTTCTCCAATGCATGAAAGTGAAAAGTGAAAGTGAAATCGCTCAGTCATGTCCGACCCCTAGCGACCCCATGGACTGTAGCCTACCAGGCTCCTCCATCCATGGGATTTTCCAGGCAAGAGTACTGAAGTGGGGTGCCATTGCCCTCTCCGAGTGAGTCTCCTACCATACGCCAACTTTAGTGATGAAAACTGGGAACGGAAATAATGAGGTTAGAAAGTGTGAGTTGGGAACGAGAAAGGTCGCCCACTGTCCAACTCCAGCTAATATTTTCCAGGTTGGAGGCATGGCCGCTACTTGAAACACAATGGATTCTGGGACAATTGATCAGTGAATTGTTCTAATACGTGTGACCACGCATTGAATCACATGGATCTTCAGTCCATCCATGCATTCTCTGGGGTCCTGGAGCACCAGATACTGTTCTGATTTTCCTGGGGTTCCCTGGGATCCCACTCTCTCTACCAGAGAATATGCCCCCTTCCCAGCCAGTACCCCCCTCTCTTGTTCAAATTAAAATGGCTAATTTTAGACACTTCCTGATTACTCCTCTCTAGACCTCATTAGTGGAATTAAAACATTTGGAACCTCAGCTGGAGGAGGAGCCACTTTCATTGGTCCTGGTCTGTTTTCCATCTCCATGTTGCTGTTGATGTTGGCTGCCTTGGAGAAAAGCAAAATGAACTCTCTCCCTAAGCTAGCGGACCACAGGCTGTTGGCTGAGTGCCTGAGCCAGTGGGTGAGGGGTGAAGGCACATATGTCCGAGGGGATATGCCCACCTCTGATGGCAGGCACATGTTTTGCTCATAGTATGTCTGAAAAATGCATAGACATTCATTTTTTCGTTTATATATTCATTCAACATTTAATGATCACTTAGTGATCACCAGACACTGAACTATCCTATATTCTAGGTCCTAAGGGTAGAAAAACATCTAACAAATGGCTTCTGCTTGCTGAGAACTTCCAATCAGGTAGGTGTGATGGACTAGCATGTGACCACCAACCCATGAGACCCACGTACAGGTATTCGAAGGGCACTTATCACTGAGTATTCCAATCTAGGTTCTGTCTAAGGATTTTATATGAATCTGCTCACTTAATTCTCACAATAACTCTATGAGCATAGAGAAGGACCACCTAGTTTAGTGCAGAGAGGGAGCAAAGAGCAGGAAGGGAAGGAAAGGCAAAGGGAAGGAAGGGCATTCCAAGAAGAGGGACAGGAGGCCCCGGACTTCCCTGGCAGTCCAGTAGTTAAGAATCCACCTTGCATTGCAGGGGAGATGGGTTCGATCCCTGGTCAGGGAACTAAGATCCCACAAGCCTCGGAGAAACTAAGCCTTCGAGTTGCAACTAGAGCCTGTAAACTAGAGAGAAGCGCTTGCAATGCAATGAAAAGATCCCGCATGCCACAACTAAGACCGGATGCAGCAAAACATAAATAAGTAAATACAACATTTCTTTCAAAAGATGTGGAGGCCCCCACCCACACACAAATAAAGTCTGGGGGTCTGTTTACCTCTTTCTGCAATTCTTTTTCTCTGCCCCAGAGGAAAAGATCCCTGCAAAGATCTTGAAGTTGGTGACACCTGTTGATTATAAGATGGATTTCAAGCATTTACAGGGCATTTTTATTTCACTGAAAACAGACTCCTGCAATAGCCTTGTCTTCTGTTGGATTTGCACCTTATCTAATAGCAACCTGGCTGGGAGCCTATTAATCTGCTCACCCCACTGCCATCATTTCCCTGTTTCTTGCTCCTCCCCCTGCTCCTGTAAATTGATTCCAGAAGCTCTTTGCTCACTTTTAGTCTAGAGCCTTCTAGGTTGATTCCTTCTCCTCCACTAACAGCTCATTTTCTCAAGAAACTATTCATCAAGGTGTCTCTCATCTCTTCTCTTTGAGTCCTAGTCCTGGAACTGTCTCAAGGCAGGGTTCACAGCCCAGAGACTTCATCAAATTCAAGATAAATGGGCCACAGCAGCAGATGCGGTCGGTGTCCATTTGTGACTGGCCGGGGCTGGACATCATAGCACTCAGCATCTTCTGACAATGTGATGCCCAAACTGGGATTTGTGTGGAATCTAAACCACAGGCTTTCTGTGGTACCCAAACCCTAGCATAGAAAATGGAGAGGGGATTTGAAGAGCAAGGAGAATTGCCAGCACGATTTAGGTCACAAAAGAGATACTTCTAGAATTGCTGAGAAGAGAGATCCTGGGAAGAAGGCGAGGTCAGAAACACTGATGCTTACCCTTCTGAATCAGATGGCTCAAGAATCTCAGCACATTTGCCCTTCACTGCCACTTTTCAGGAACTTCAAGCTCCTTCTTGGGTTCAGGGCCAAGGACACAACGCCCTTTTCCTCTCTCCCGCACCTCTTTTGTCCTAAATCATAGAGAAGTTATGAACCGCAGTCTGGGATGAGGGAGTCAAGGAGTCCTGAATCTGGTCTCAGAGAGGAGAGAATGGTACCTCTCAAGAAAGCCAGCTCCCCTCCTGCTGTGGGTCTTGGCTCCGTCTGATGATCCTCTCCAGAGCACTCGAGGCCTAGAGTCTTTTTTTAATGGGAACAAGAGACTTGTAAATCCCTGAGCCAGACTCCCTTGGAAGCTCCTGGCTCAGCGCTTGCCTCCTGGGCTCCCTGCCACGGGGAGCGTCTCCCATCTGCCCGCCCTCTCTCCCAGACTTCATCACGCATTGAATTCTGGCTCCGGCCAGGCAGTCTGCCTGGCCCAGACTTGGGCCTGCTCTGGTTACTAAGGGTAAGCATCTTTGGGCTGAACTATAATCCTCAAGGCCCTCTGAAACTTGGGGTTGCTGGATCAAGAGATGCTGACCCCGCATTTGGGGGAACGTTTGAGAGAGGAAGTTTGGAGAGGTCCCAGACAGCCATCAAACCAAAAGTTTAGGTGAAATCTACCTACAGTTCCCCTTTCCTTAAGTGGAGGCCCAGGCACACAGGTCCACCAGTTCCTCCTGTGGCCCATCCAAGGGAGCTGATCTCCCTCCACGTCCAGCTGTCCATCTGTCCGAGTGTCTGTCTCTCTGCCACTCTGATCAGGGGGCTCCTGGCCCCTCCCCTCTCGTCCTCCTTTCTTTTTTTTAAATAATTTTATTATTTGTTTAGTTTTGGCTGCTCTGTGTCTTCGTTGCTTTGTGTGGACTTTCTCTAGTTGTGGTAAACAGGGGCTACTCTTTAGTTGTGGAACACGGGCTTCTCACTACGGAGGCTTCTCACTACGGAGGCTTCTCCTGCTGAGGAGCACGGGGCTCCAGGTGTGCAGGATTCCATAGCTGTGGCCACACAGGCGCAGTAGTCGCAGTGCACAGGCTTATTGTTCTGAGGCATGAGGGATCTGCCCAGACCAGGGATCCAACCCACGTCCCCTGTAGTGGCAGGCGGATTCTTTACCACTGGCCCACCAGGGAAGTCCTCCCTTCTTCCTTTTCCAGTCAACCTTGTCCTTCGGCTAGAGGTCAGGTGCAGGGGCCTCCAGGTGCAGCCTGTGCTCAATGAGAAGAGTCAGCCCCGCACTGTCAAGCTGATCTGTCAAGAAGGCTTTAGGGTTTGTAATTAGGGGACCAGATGGCCTCCTTCCTTAGTCTTTTCTGGCTCTCTCACTACCCAACCCCCACCCCCACCACCACCACCCTGGCTTGTAACTTGACTTTTTAAGATGGAATTAAAAATTGAAAAGAAAGAGAGAAAAAAAAAGATAGAAGGACTACTAACCTTCACCCCCTCCCCATGTTCTCCCCCTCCCCATGTTCTAACAACTGCTTTGTGCCAGGTCTTACTTCTTGACTCCTGGTGTCTTTAAATGTCCTTAGAATTCTCAGGACAAAGTGTCTGATGGAGGAAACTGATTCCTGGAGGTTGTCCGAGGAAGGGGGTTTCTCTCCTTTGTATTACAGCCGTGGGGCTGGGCCTGGAACCCAGACGTCCCTGTCCTCCAGCCTCCATTGGAACTAACGAGGTAGAAAGAGCCAGCAGGCCACGGGGAGCCCTGGAGGGCCGGGCAGGCGTGAGCCCTAACTGGCAGGGCAGCCTTGGACCAGATTTTTCTCCTCGTTGGGTCTCAGTGTTTTCATAGAAAGAGAACACTTCTGCTTTTGAAGGTACTTCTGATAAGCAACTGCAGAAAAAGGAGTGACTGTCACTAGCAGCAGTCCCTAAGAGCTGGATGATGGCTTACAGGATTTTGTGGTGGCGCTGGTCTGTTTTCTGTTTGGGAGCTTCCCTGGTGGCTCAGCTGGGAAAGAATCCGCCTACAATGCAGGAGACCTGGGTTCCATCCCTGGGCTGGGAAGATCCCCTGGAGAAAGGAACGGCTACCCACTCCAGTATTCTAAAATTCTGGCCTGGAGAATTCCGTGGACTGTGTAGTCCACGGGGTCACAAAGAGTCACATGACTGAGCAACTTTCACTGGCCTGTTTTGCTTAAAGCATGGAGAGGATGTTGGCTCTGGGGGCGAGAGCTGCTGGCTGGAGAAAGTAGCTGAGGCCGGACCTGCCGGAAGTCACTGAGTCCAGGCAAGTCCAGGGAGGTCCATGGCCTGTTTTCAAAGATTCATTTCCTCTCCTGGGCCCGTTTTGAAGGAAAGCAGACTATGTGGGCACAGAGTTCTAGAAAAGAGTTTCTTGACCATCAAGACAAATCTGCCTGCGGCTGTCCATCTGCACCTTCTGGGTCTCAGTCTCTCTGGGAAGCTTCCCCCTTTGGGACCCAATTAGGCTTCCCTGATAGTTCAACAGGTAAAGAATCTGCCTGCAATGCTGGAGACCCCGGTTCGATTCCTGGGTCAGGAAGATCCTCTTGGGGAAGGGATAGGCTACCCACTCCAGCATCTTGGTCTTTCCTGGTGGCTCAGACGATAAAGAATTTGCCTGCAATGTGGGAGGCTTGGGTTTGATCCCTGTGTTGGGAAGATCCCCTGGAGGAAGCATGGCAACCCACTCCAGTATTCTTGCCTGGAGAATCCCCATGGACAGAGGAGCCTGGCGGACTACAATTCACGGGGTCTCAAAGAGTCGGACACAACTGAGCAACTAAGCACAGCACACACTGGGAAAGTTTATTGAATATTTGTATTGAAAACAGGAGCTGAGCATAACAGGAGAACTGTGTCTACTTTTCGCTGTGGATTAAAGAACTTTAATTGTGCTGAGAACAGACGGGGACTGGGGCTGGGGGCAGGCCTGGGGGATAATGAGTCTGAAGTTTGTTTCCTCCCTAAATGGCCTCTCCCTTCCTCCTCTCTCCCTGCAGAGGAAAAGGGACAACAGGCTGTGGGCCACCTGGGCACTGTCCTCTGGGCACTCCGCTCCCTGGGCCCCTGCCTGGTGTCAGGAGCTAGGGGAGGATGGCCTGCATTTGTGCCCAGTGGGAGGGTGGGGCGCACATGTTCCTATGTGTGTGAGGTCATCACGTGACAGGAGTTGGTGATGAGGTCCCTGTGGAAGGCCCCTGACAAACAACAGAGATGCTCTGGTCAGGACGGCAGTGACCGCAGAGTCCACCAGCCAGGGCACTCAGCTGGCCGCCTAATGTATGACCCTTTAAGCCCCGAGAAATGCCATGGATCAGTCCCTCTCTCTCCTTGGAAGGCATAGGATGAGTCATTCTTCATGCCACTGTCCTCACAGTGGAGCCTGAATTTTGTCAGTCTGGCCACGTTTGGGAGAGTCTGCCTGGAAGTGGGGACTTGACTGGGTTCCAGCCTTCCTGAGGTGCCCCCTGTTCACCGCCTGAGGCCCCTGTGAATGTTATTGTTTATTACCTGAGCAATTTCAAGAGAGGCCCCTGACGGAGAGGCTGGGGGACTGGCCCCGGGTGGCATTCCTTGGCTCTGTGGGCATCAGATGCGGCCACCTGCAGGGGCTGGCCTGCTAAGACAGGTACTGCTGGACGAGACCTCAGAGCTGGACAGCAGTTAGGTCACGAGTCACTCCCTTAAGACCATGCACCAGTTCCAGGCAGAACTGGGATCTCACCCAGGTTTGTCTGCTCCAAAGCCTGTCGTTCCCCTTACACCAGATGGAGAAGCAGGATGAGGAGTAGGGGCTTTCAGATCAGCCTATAGATGAGGAAATTGGGTTCTTCTACCTTTCTCTCTGAAAAAAGATTTGGAAGAGAGACATGAAATTGCTGCTGGTGACTCTAAGTCTTTAGCAGTGTGAAGATGGAAGTGACGATGTCTGTATCAGATCCGGTTTCCCTCCTCTGCATCGCTCCCACCCCACCTCCCACCCTGGCCTGTGCTGAGATACCAACAGCCTATCACTGAGCACCTACTGTGTGCCAGGCCCACTGCAACTGGCCCAGAGAAGTGACTCCCTTAGTCCTGCTGCAGTCATGGTAAGGGGGCCTCACTCGATTTTAAGAGGGAAACTGAGGCAGGGAGACGCTGAGTAACTTCTCACTCACTCAGAGAGCCTGGGATGTGCCTCCTGGTCCCGGCACTAACCACTTAGCCACGCAGCCCCCAGGGGAATGCTTCTACTAGTAGCTCCACGGCCACGTCTCCAAAGGGGAGCTATGCTACAGCTGGGGTGGGGGAAGGTCACCATCCTCTGGTCCTCAGGGGGCGGCCCCACACCCATCAGCTGCAGGGAACCCAGAGATCAGGTGAGGCAAGGCTGGCCCTGCTTTGTGAGGGGGCGCCTCCCTTCTCCTGCCTCCCTCAGGCCTGGTGGCAGCAGGGTGACCCCAGGGCCTGGATTCCAGGGCTGTGAGCTTTATTCGTGCCTCACAGGGGAGGCTTACAGCAGCCCCAGGGTGCAGGGCATTTGTAGTGGCCTTGGTGACCACGCAATGTGGAAGGGACACCTGACCTTGAATGGAGGTGATTTGTCCCTCTATCTGTGTTCATCAGGGAGAGGGCTGAGGGGTGTTGGAGGTGATCCAAGGTCCAGGAGGATGGAGAAACAGGAGAAGACCGAGTAACAGGCCCAGGACTACCCCTCCACCCCCACCTTGGGATGCTCCCCATTCACAGACTGTGCTGTCCTTGCTCTCCCAGACCAGCCAAGCGAGCTCCAAACCCACAACGGAGGCCAAGTGCAGCTGGGAGGACGCTCAGCCTGGCTCCCCTTGCAATAAACAGTAGTAGGAAAATGCAGCTGTTTGTATATAAACTAAAGCTCCTTACAGCCCCGGAAGCCTCTGACTTGGGGGCCCACAGACTTGGAGCAGAGAACACTGCGGAGAGAGATATCGTGTGTGAGCTGTGACTGCCGGGTCCCGAGCATCCTGCTGCCCCCTCACCCTTCTGCACTCTCTGACCTGCCTTGTCGCCTTCCTCTCACCCTGAGAATGAGCCCAAACACAGCCCAGCTGCAGGAACATCAGCCTCTCATGATGCGCTCTGGGCTCCTGAGCAAACAGAGCTGGTCTAAGGGGCGGGAGGAGGGAGAGGTCGGCAAGCTAGGAGAGGGCTTTCCTTAGGGATCGGGTGCTGTGAAACGTGCCAGAGGAGGGGCGCAGGCACTTGGGACCCCTGTCATCCACGAGGATACACCTCCTTACCCTGAAGGCAGGGTGGAAGTGAAGTAAGGAGTTTGATGCTGGACGGAGTCCACTCTGCAGGGCAAGGGAGAAGGTGCAGGCAGCCCTGAGGGGGAAAGGTTGGAGATGGGGCGCTGAGAAAGGCGGCAGTGATGGTGGGGGTGGCATTCGGTCCATTTTGACATTAGCTGGTTATGCAAATAACATGCAAATTGGCCCTTTATTGTGTTTTAGTCAATAGCCAGGCATTTTTTATCTTTGACTGGAAGCTTTGGTCTCTGTAGGTCCCAGCAGGTCACCAGGTGGGAGGGGGGCTGGCAGCCTCTGAAAGAGGATGATGGGAGGGGAGGGGTCATCCCTTTCCTCTGCCTAGTAGCTGTCACCCTGAAGGGGCTGGGGGGTACTGGTGGCAGATAGACCCCAGGAGTCCCTCCCGTGGGCCCTCTGATGGAAGCGCTGACGTTCACAGGCCGGGTGTGGAGGGGCTAGGGGTGGGGGGTGCTGGGCCTGATGGATGGGCCCTGGCAGCAGCTCTAGCTGCCCTGCTGGGGGCTGGGGCCCAGGCTTCGCTGAGCAAGGTCAGGCTGAGGGTGAAGGGACTCTGGCGGCTGAAATGTCCATGGGGTGGGGGGCAGGGGCTGTTCGGAGGGCTCTAGCGGTGGGTGCCTAGGGGGAGAGAGAAAGGACAGGTCCCATGTGGAGGGGGGAGTAAATGATTGTTGGGGGAATGGGCCCAGCGAGGATCACTTTTTGTGTTGCTGGGCTTCCTAAGGGACTAACATGCCTGTATTTTATGTGGGTTCCAGGGTGCCCATGTTGGGGAAGGATGGAGTCCAAAGGCTGCACAAAGCTGAACACACACACACATACACACACACGCACACACACATACACTCTCCTTTTATTTTTTTAAAAAGAGGGAATCTGCTTTCCATGGAAACCTGACCACTTACAGATCTGAGGCGTCTAAACTGACATTCTTGGATGTAAATCAGGTCTCTCCTCCCACCTGTTTCTTCATTGCCCCAAAGTGCAGTGTCGGATTCCCTCTTGCCCAGTCCCTGAGGGTCCACTCTCTCCTGTACAGGCTCCACATGCCTCCCTCCTCAGGTGCCCGGGAATTGCGGGGTGGGAATTATGCCAATTATAAATTGGCAGCCCTGTCAATTTCTGCCTCGTGGTCACAAAACCAAGACCCAGTTGCCCTGTCCTCAGAGGTCGGCTGCTGTGCCGTAGCTGGGGGGATGCGTCCAGCCAGCCCCGGGGATATCCATGTGTCTGAGTGAGAGGGAGTCGGGAAGTCAGTGGACCTTTGTGGGCACTTAGAAGTGGCTGTCACCACCTTTTCCCCTTTCCAACCTGTTCTCCAACCTGCACCACCACCTGAGCATCATCTCCCAGGAGCCCTTTCGGGGGCCTGGAATCCGAGGGATTGGCCCCACTTGGTGGTGAGAATCTTGCTTCATTGAGGTGAACGTTCTCCAGGGCAGCTCAGGGTTGAGGCAATATGGTTGGGGCAGGACCAGCAGACAGCTGTCACAGCGGCTGCCTCCCCACTTCATAAATTCCCCTGCCATTTCCCTGGGATACCTTGATTTTGACCTCCACACAGGGAGCAAAGTCTTTTCTTTGTGTCCTAATAAACAGCCTCAGCCGTGGCTGGCTTCCAGCTGTTTGGCGGCCCCTTGGGCCCCACCCCCTCACCCTACAGGCTCTTTCTCCCCGTGAAGTCTCATTAACTGGAGGCTTGGGGCCAAGGCAGGGCTCTTGCAGGCCACCTCTCTCCTTATTAGCACAATCATTTCTGTCTGGCATGATGGCCTGTGCTTCTCCTGGAAGCCTGTCTGCACAGAGGCCCCTCAGAGGCCCTGGAAACTCTGCCTTGTGTCCTCAGTATGACCAGGGCATTTCTCCACTGTGGTCATTAACACGCAGGGGCTGGGGGTGTGGGGGGACTGCCTAGGTCTTCTCAGGGCCCCAGGGAGGCAGCGGCTGATGGGCCAGATGCCAAAGATAAGGTATTACAAAAAAAGATAAGGTATTCCAAAAAGTGAAAGTTTGTTTCAGCAGGGAAAGGTGGTTTTTTTTTTTTTTTTTTTCTAAAGAAGACATGCAGGTAGAAAGGATTCACAAGGCCCTGAGAATATTGGGAACAGGAAAAGGAATACCTTTTCCTGTAATACCTTCTCCCTCAAAGCCGGCCTGGTCTTTGTGAAGAAACGCCATTCTTGGTGGCACTTGTCCACTGTCAACTTAGGTCACCCAGAAGGTATCTGTGGGCCTGCATACAGCTCTCTCCCTTCCTAAAATTCAGTGCAAAACTTGAATTGGGGAAGAGAAATTTCATGAGGAACTTAAGATGTCTTTTACAGGCAGATTTCTCCCTGGACATCTGAGACTGGATTTTAGGCTCTTCTCTGTACACCAACTCCCTCCACCCCTGAATTTCAGTCTGTAAAATCCAAAGTGCTTTCCACTTCCGCTTTCTTGAATCGGTTGTGTAGTGGTTAAGAACTAAAAAAAAGTGGAATCAGACAGGCTTGGGTGCAAACCCTGTTGCTACTGTTTGCTAGCTGGTTGACAGAGGAACTTCTCTGAGCTGCTCTGAGCCTCAGTTTCCATGTCTGGAAAATGGGTGTGATGGAAGTAATACTGAGCTTTGACAAGAGAGAATGCCTGTAACACATATGTTATCAGCTTTATCATCTCTAGGACAAGCGATGTGCATTTGTACATAGAGTCTCAGCAAGGTGTGCTCTCTTCTACCTGGATCAGGACACAGGATTATGTGTGCTTCCCTCTTGCCCCCCTGCAGGAAGCCCCAAAACAGCCTAGAAAGTTTGTTTCAGCAGTGAAAGGTGGTTTTTTTTTTTTTTTTATTCTAAAGAAGACGTGCAGGTAGAAAGGATTCACAAGGCCCTGAGAATATTGGGAACAGGAAAAGGAATGCAATGGCCACATGTAGGGGTGGGAGGAATACACTCCATCATGGGTCTTTTTGACTCTTGTTCTGTGTCTACATTATACAAAACTGACTTTTTAAAAAATGTATAACATTTAAAAATTAAATATTAGAAACATACAAGGAGACACACTGGGACAGCAATCTTTAAGCTTTTTTTTTAAAATTAAAGTATAGTTGAATTATAATGTTGTGTTAGTGTCTGCTGTACAGGAATGTGACCCAATTTACATATATATTTATTTTTCTTTCATGTTCTTCTGCATTATGGTTTATCACAGGATATTGAATGTAGTTCCCTGTGCTAAACAGTGGGACCTTGTTTTTTATCCATCCTGTATATAATAGTTTGCATTTGCTAATCCCAAACTCCCAATCCAACTCTCCCTCACCCTCCACACCCCTCGGCAATCACAAGTCTGTTCTCTATGACTCTGATCATGTTTCCAAACCATAGACAAATTCATTTGTGCCATATTTTAGATTCCACATATAAGTGATATTATATGGTATTTGTCTTTCTGACTTACTTCACTTGGTAAGAAAATCTCTGGTTGCATCCATGTTGTTACAAATGGCATTATTTCATTCTTTTTGTATGGCTGAGTGGTGTGGTGGTTTAGTTAAGTCATTTTGTGACTCTTGTGACCCCATAGACTGTAGCCTTTGAGGCTCCTCTGTCCATGGGATTCTCCAGGGAGGAATCCTGAAGGAGGTTGCCATTTCCTTTTCCAGGGGATCTTCCCGATCCAGGAATTGAACCCAGGTCTCCTGCATTGCAGGGCGATTCTTTACCGACTGAGCTATGAGGTAAGCCCTGTACGGGTGAGTAGTAGTCAATTGCATGTACGTATGTACATATATACAGTCCACGGGGTAGCAAAGAGGTGTACACGACTTAGCAACTGAGCATGCATGCATGCATGTCTTTTCTTCAAGGTTTAGCTCAAATTCCACCTTTCTGTGAAGTCCTATCTCTTCCTACCAAATCAGAATTCACCTCCCTATCCTTCCATATATGTTTTCGCTCATTTCTCTAATCTAGCTCTTTCCTCCAGGCTGTTTTACGTTATCTCTGGTCATTTGGATGCTACACCCACTATTGACTCAGAAGTCCCCCAAGGACAAAGACCACAGCTCAGACTAGTTCTAGGGTTCCCAGCTCAGGGCCCAGAACATCGTTAAGTTCTTCATCAATGCTTGAGAAAGTGTGAGTGAGTGAGTGGCTCTTAGCCCTCAAGACCTCCTAGACAGGCCCTGATATGTCCTGTCTCTTTGAACCTCAGTTTTCCAGCTGTAAAATGGGGATTGGAATAATGGAGCCACCTGGGAGAAATCAGCTGGGTTGCACCAGAAGACTCAGCTGGGCCCTGATGGATGCCCAGTACATGTGGGCGGTGCTGGCCCTCGAACTTGATGTCCCATCTACCGCTTATAGACGTTGTCTTCTGTCCACTTCCCACACGGCTCCTTGATGTCACGGGTCATAGACTTAGCTGGTGTTAGGCTGGGCCTAACTTTAGGGCCTATCGCCCCCAGACACGGAGTAGTTACCCCAAGGACTCAGCCCTCTGCGCCATCCCGCACACCCGCTGCTCCCCAGAAGGACCTCAGGGCAGAGCTTCCTGACTCTGCGGCCTGCTGACAGCCTCAGGGCCTGTGCTTGGAGGCGGCCTTGCCAGAGTGTCCACACGCAGACCTCATGTCCACACGCTCCATCCCGTCTTTCATTTCCCACGTTATGCCTTCCTTCCTTTCTCCTTTTCTCGTTCTCTTTTTTTTTATGTTTATTTAGAACCTGGATCGCTTGCATTGGAAGGCAGATTCTTACCACTGGGCCACCAGGGAAGCCCCGTTTCTCCTTCCCTCTTGCTGCCTCTTCTCCACGTCATGCCTCGGCTTGAATCTGCAGAGCAATGTGTGTGTGAGAGGAGCAGGGTGGGCATGGAAGGGACACCTATGTTCTCCCATCTCTGGCCCATCATCTGGTCCCGCTCCCAGGAGGCACTTGTGGGTTACCCTGAGTGAGAAGAGGCTCTTTTTACCCTATTTGTCTTTCCTTCCTGGTCCTGCCAGCTCTGTCCCTAAGAGGCCCTGGAGTAGGGGTCTTGTCAAGGGTCTTCTGTAAGTAGAACATTTCTGGGTTAATGCATCCAGGGGTTTTCAGTCTCTGTCAATCCTGCCTCAAGTGAGAGCTTCTGTCCTTTTCTCAGAGAGAAGGCATCTTTTTCCCACAGCCCAGTAGGAAGCCAGGCATCGTGGGGTTGTGGACATGCAAATGATGTCAGTAAGGGCACAGGGACCACTGTGGGACTTTTCCTCCCCATTCCCCCGTCACGGCACAAGCCCTCCAGTCTCCCTGGGCAGCAGAGTCCCAGGGCAGCCGCGGTTGCCAAGGCGCTACAGCCCTGGGGGGACCCATCTTCCTCCTGCATCTTCTGTATCTGCTCCACAGTCCTCGGCCCCAGTGGAAGCAGCTTCAGATTTATATGGTGCTATTTACTGGCCCTCTGCCAATTAGTGACACTTTGAAATTCCCTTATATGACGCACTGCTGCTCTGACAATAAACAAGTCATTAGGCGGGTCGGAGGGCAGCTTCCAGCTGGATTTGATTCATTGTTTCTGCACTGGCTCAAGAGGCTCATTAAGATGCAGGGTCCTGAGCCCCAAGGCTCAGGAAACCCCTAAAGCTGGAGGCAGATGGGGCTCCTGCAGACCCAGGTGCTGGTAGGTCACCGTGTCATCTGCTTTCCCCCTGATCCCCCATGGGGCTCATCCCCACTGCTGGAGGCAATACTAACTTCCAGCCCAGCCTCCACCCCACCCCCAAATTTCCTAAGACACAGACATGGGGCCAAGGCCTCCCAGGGAGTGACTTGAGGAACAGGAGGGTACAGTGCAAGGAGGCTGGAGAGCAGGGAGAGGTTTAAGTGTTCAAGGAAAGTGAGGCCACTCAGAGGTGATTTGGGATGGGGAATATCCGTGGGACACTTGAGTGAGAGCCTGGCTCTTTCCTCTAGCTTATGTTCTTACCTTGCAGCTTCAAAGTCTTCAAAGGACCTGACAAATGTCTTGGAGATCACCTAGGCCATTCCTCTGCCTCTGTTTTGCAGATGCAGAATCTAACACCTCAGAAAGGTGCAGTGACTTTTTCAAGTCCGCTGGGCCCAGAAGTGCCTGAGATCAGACTAGAATGAGGTCTAACTCTTGATCCAAACTGCTACCTGCACGGCCTCCTATGAAAGAACCCGTGGCTTGGAAGAGAACAATGAAGAGTCCTAGGAAGAAGCAAGCAAGGGCCAGTGCTTGCATCTGCTTCCTCCTCCCGTGATCACCCTGCATGCCCCTGGCTTACGGGATTCTGCATAGAGGGAGGCATCATGTGTGGGTACCTAAGGGTTCTGTCTGTTTCTGCAGATAAATAAGGAGGCTGGGACACAACGCTGTGCTAGGCACTACAGGAGGGACAGAGATGAAGAGGCAGGCTTTTCAAGAAGTACTTGGTCTGTTTGCAAAAATTCATGACCTAGAATGCAAAGCACAATAAAAAAGTTACCAGTAGGTAAACACAGAGCTTAAAGTCTGAGCAGTAAGTTCCACCAATTGAGTCATGATAATGTTGCCTAGGGAGTTACTAGATCAGATGCAATCTGAGGTGTTAGGGACTTTGGTTTTGAGGCCAACAAGGGGGTAGATGACAGGATTTCTAGTTCATAAGAGGCAGATAGCTAAATAGAGACCTCTGAAAAAGCTGGGACCCTGGGAGGGATGAGTCCCCAGAGAAATCAAGACAAGAAACATATCACTCAGGTCCTTAGGGTAGTGACAATTAAGCTTATGCATCCCGGGGCTCTGAATAGAAAATAGTCTCCAGTGCAAAGAAGGAGTAGCTCCAGATACAAACCATATGTGACTACAGTACCTGAATTTCCACTGTTGGAATTCCCAAGCTGAGAAATTAATGTAAAAATAGATTCCAGACCAGTAAAACTCATGGGGTATCAAGAGGAAGAAGGACAAGACTATCCTAGAAGAATGTGCCTCAGAGAAACAGCGTTCTCATAGCAAAATATAATCCTCTTTGAAGCTGCACTAACAATAAAAAGAAATTGCAAACCACATGAGGAAACAATACGCCTGTAGGGAAAAATCAGCAAACATAACAAACTAGTTCAACATTCTGATAACATAAAATAATATAGCAATCTGAAAGAGACCTTAAACTAACTATGTTTAAAATGATTTAAAAGGTGAAAAAGTAATGCAAACCATAAATAAAGGATAGGATATTTTGAAAGAGAACAGAAATTTACAAAGAGAACCAATGGAACTTTCTAGAAGTGAAAAAGAATAGTCATTGACATAAAAGCTCAGTGGATATGTCAAACAGCAGGATAGACAAAGCTGAACAGAGATTTAGTGAACTGAAAGATCAAAGGAAATTACCACAGATGCAGCACAGAAAGATAAGGAAAGAGAAAATATGGAAGAGAACCTAAGAGGCATGGAGGGGAGAACAAGGGGATCTAAACTACCCTACAGGGAGGTACAAAGAGAAGAATAGAGAGGAGGGGGAATGGCAATATTTCATTTTCCAGAATTGACGGAAGACATTCATCCTCAGGTTAAAGAAATGTTGGGAGTTCTGAGGAGGATGTACATAAATAAATCTGTATTCAGAGATATTATGGTGACACTAGATTCAAAGAAACCCAACCAGTGTATAATTTTGCCCAGGAAAGTCTGGGAAATCCATGGGTCACTGAGGCTTAAGCCTGAGTAGAATTTCCAGAGACAGAGAGTATGGTGAAGCTTATGAGGACATCTAAGAAATAGAAGGAAAATAGGAGATTCCAGCCTGTGGGACTAGTTTCTGAACAAGTTTTAACGATTTGTTTTGAATTAAGTTACCTAGACCCTGGATACCTGTCTGTTAACCAAAAGTTTCAAGGGACCCACCCCTGCTCTGTATCTTCCCTCAAGCCTATCTTTTTCTTTTTAATTTGTTTATTTATTTGTTTTATTTATGATTATGCTGGGTCTTTGCTGCCATGTGGGCTTTTTTCTCTAGTTGTTGCAGCTGGCAGGCTTCTCCTTGCAGTGGCTTCTCTTGTTGCGGAGCATGAGCTCTAGACACGCAGACTTCAGCAGTTGTGGCCCACGGGCTTAGTTGCTCCGTGGCATGTGGAGTCTTCCTGCACCAGGGATCGAACCCCTGTCCCCTGTACTGGCAGGCAGGTTCTGAATCACTGAGCTACGAGGAAAGTCGAAGTCCGACATTTGACCTTCCTGTTCAGGTACCCTGATCTGTCTCTGAGATCCACCATTCCACAGCCCTGGGAAGGTCCCTTTCTGAGACCACTCGTAACCATATTGCCTTTTGAGGCCTCCCCCTCCTTTGGGGGCTGAGTTGAACTTGGACTGTCCAACCTTCCTTCTGTCTACTTGGGGTCCTTTGGGGCAAAGAAAGCCCCTGCTCTGACGTGGACAGCAGGGGCTTGCCCTGCTGCATCTGTGCCTGGTTAGCAGGGCCAGAGGCTTCGGAGGAAAAGAACAACCTGGCCATGGTAATTGGCTCATGAAAGCTGCATGTTGCTGGAGGGGGAGGGAGGGTCTGGAGAGGAAGGGGGAGAGGACTTAATGAGAAGCAAATGCCAGAGAAGAGCCTGGTGGGGACCCTCCCCCAATTCATGGTATTAGCATTCCTCAGACACCTGCAGGCTCTTGGCCCTGGCTGGGGATGGGCTGGGCTGGCTCCTCCCTGCTGGTGCACAGAACAGACAGATGAGGTTTGGTTCCAATTAAGGGGGCAGAGAGCAGAGGTGGGTGTGAGACAGGAGACCTCTTTCTTGTGTCTTTGAGAGCATGCGATTTTATCTGGGAGTAGTTGAATTCCTCTTCACCTTATGGCCGTTTATGGTGTCAGGGAAAGAGCACTGGGCTTTGGGACCAGATGAACCTGGTCTGATCCCTTTCCTGGCTTTGTGGCTGTAGGAAAAGTCCCAAATCTCTGTATGAATAATGAGGGAATCATATCTACCTAACACGGTTACTACAGCGAATAAACAAGGTGGACCACTTGAAGACACCCAGCAGAGTGTTTATTATGGTAATGGACACTCAAAAAATAACTTTCTCTATCCCTGGACTGTAAATCCTTTTAGGGGAAGGATGGCGTCTGGTCCATCTCTATAACCCTCAAGGAGCCTCCTGTGGAGCCAGGCACACAAAAGTGACTGTTGAGTAAATGAGGGAGTGAATCCCCTGCACACCGAACCCCCAGCCCCCACACTGGAGCAGGTCAAAGTTTAGCTCAGAAGCCTGAGATGCCAGGAAAGGAAAATGCTGAGTCCCCGAGGTCATTAAAATGAGTATGTGGCAAGCTGGCGATAGCCCTTAGAAAGGCAGTCTCTGCTTCCTTGAAGAGTGTCTTGAAGAAGTCACTCCATCTGAGTAGTGGGGCCTCTGGGTGCCTCTCGAAGGGAAGAAACTGTCCTGGGGAACCAGAGGCCGCCCCTGCCCAGGGACCCACCTGGCCCAGGAAGGATGGCAACCCTCTTCCACTTCTCCCACTTGGTACGTGCAGATGCCGTGTTGAGCTCAGCGAGGGGCAGGCTTGTCTAAGGCTGGAGGAGAGTGTGCTGGCCTCTGGGGTTGGCGCCCCTCCAGCCACGAAGGCCTTTGGCTGGGGCTCCTGTCCACCTGCTCTCCAGCTGCTGCTGGTGGAGCCCTGGTCAGCCGAGGCATCTTCCACGCATCTTAAATCTGTCGTGCCTCGGTGCCAAACATCTGTAGCGTAGATCTGCTGGCTGTTTATTTTCTGTTTGTCTTGGGTGTGACACCATCTCCATTCTTCACTTCAGTGACTCCCCTTTATTATTATTGTCTCGACCGCTCTGTTTATTTGCTTCCCCCGAGTCCCAACCACTTTCCCTCTCTTCACCCACATTTGCCGGGGCCCATGCCAGCCCCCCTGTTTCCCTTCCTCCCCAGCGCTGGGCCCCTCTGCTGGTGTCCCGGGGCCCTGCTCTCCCTGCTGGGAACCTCACTCAAACCAGATGTGGCTTCCTCCTCCTCTTCCTCCTTCTTCCCCTGCTTTGCCAAGGGCTGCACGGGGCCGAGGGGGGAGGGGAGGCCCTCCACCCACATCCTGCTCCCCCTCCTCTGCTTCCTTGCCCAGCTCCTCAGCCCAGGCCAAAGGGAAGCAAGCAGTGCATGACAGGGTGTCTGTTTAGTGCCAGCGGTGAGGGGTGGTGGGCTTTCCCAGTAGCTTAGCTGGTAAAGGAACCACCTGCAGTGCGGGAGACCTGGGTTCGTTCCCTGGGTTAGGAAGACCCCCTGGAGGAGGGCATGGCAACCCACTCCAGTATTCTTGCCTGGAGAGTCCCATGGACAGAGGAGCCTGGTGGGCTGCAGTCCACGGGGTCACAGAATCGGGCACGACTGAGTGACTGAGCACAGCTCAGCACAGTGAAGGGTGGTGGGTGATGCTGGGCAGGGATCTTACTCCTGAGAGCTCACCTTGCAGGGGCCTTGGTCCCTCCTGCAACACAGCTGCCCCAGAAGGATTCGGGTTCAACCAATGACATTAAGTGGGGCTTCCCATGTGGCTCTGTGGTAAAGAACATGCCTGCCAATGCAGCACATGCAGGTTTGATCCTGCATCTGGGTCGGGAAGATCCCCTGAAGAAGGAAACGGCAACCCACTCGAGTATTCTTCCTGGGAAATTCCACGGACAGAGGAGACTGATGGGCTACGGTCCATGGAGTTGAAAAGTCAGACACGACTAAGTGACGGAGCAGACACACGTACACAATGACATTAAGTATCTCAAACTCTGACCGCAGGTTGTGTCAAGGCCCCTTTGCCTAAATATTGCCTGATTGGCGATATCTTACAACTGGTTAGTACTCACGGGCTCTGAAAGGCCTTTATTTCCAGTCTCAGCCACCCTCCCCACAGTCCTGGAGATGCAGGGGTATCAGCTCCTCATGACAGACATGTCTCAGGTTCCAATATCATTCAGCTGATAAAGACCAAGTAAAGATTTGAACCCAAGTCTGATCTAATGTGAAGATCGGCTGATGAGCTTAAAAACTGGATCTGCCTTTCTCCACCTGGCCCCTTCAAAGTTCCCCTGTTGCAATATGTGGGAATGAAACTCTTTTTAACAAATAGAGGAGACGTTCATGGTGGTCCCGTGGCTAAGATCCCTTGCTCCCAGTGCAGGAGGCCAAGGTTCAATTCCTGGTCAAGGAACTAGATCCCACATGCTGCAACTAAGCGTTCACATGCTGTAACTAAAAGATTCTGCATGAAGATCGAAGGTCCTGGGTGTCTCAGCTAAGACTCAGCACAGCCAAGTAAGTAAATATGCTATGCTATGCTATGCTAAGTCACTTCAGTCGTGTCCGACTCTGTGTGACCCCATAGACGGCAGCCCACCAGGCTTCCCGGTCCCTAGGATTCTCCAGGCAAGAACACTGGAGTGGGTTGCCATTTCCTTCTCCAATGCATGAAAATGAAAAGAGAAAGTGAAGTCGCTCAGTCATGTCTGACTCTCAGCGACCCCATGGACTGCAGCCTACCAGGCTCCTCCGTCCGTGGGATTTTCCAGGCAAGAGTACTGGAGTGGGGTGCCACTGCCTTCTCCGTAAGTAAATAATTAGAACTAAATATTAAACAACACAAAACAACAAATAGAGAGTGTGTGGGTGCGGAGGCATCAACCAGCCTGGGACATGCCTCTTTGTTTCTGGGATCATTTCTACCTCTGGCCATGGCGGGGAGGGGGTCATTGGAATTTGACCTTTGGGCTTACCTCAGTGGTTGTCAGAGGTGGCGTTATAGCTTTCACTGGGCAAAGGATACTAGACTGTGTGAGGGAAAGGAGTTATAAGAGAAACTGGACACAGCCTAGCATCAGAGAGGGTGTGGACCAAGGCTTAAGACCTTATAAACAGTCACCAATCAACTAGGTCAACCAGGGGCCAGGCCAGGTTTTCTGGAACTTGAGCTTTTATCATGTGATGGTTAGGCTAAGTAAAAGAATTCACAGCTAAGAACACAGAGTTACCAAGACCCCTCCCAAGGCCTTGCAAGGAGCCTGTGCAAAGGTTGTGCAGTTCTTGGAAATCTGCCCCAAACAGAGCTCAAGCAAGTTCAGACAGAGCAGATAGGTGGATGCTCAGTGGAACCTGTAGTTTGGAACAGACCCGGATGGTGGTTATCAACCTTTAGGGAGCCCAAGACACACCTAGAGGGTGTATAAAATGTGGGCAGGAACTCGCCCCCAGAAACCTTGCTTCCCTATAGATGTGGGTTGGGACTTGGAGCCTGCGTTTAAACTCTGGGTCATCTGGAGGAGTCTGAGCCTGGATGTTTGGGGATTAATCTCCAGGAAACACTGACCCAGCCCAACACTGTCATAAAGAGGTTATGGTAAAGAACGAGGAGCCTGGCCGTAGTCTTAGAGCCAGACTGGGCCTGAGGCAGAGCTGGGGTCTGCTTCCCCAGTTTACCAGTTCTTCAGCTTGCCGCATTCCTTCAGGTCAAACCTCACTTCCGGAAGTAGCTGGGTCGTTGACATGGGGGTGGAGACATGACGGGTGTGAAGCAGGGAGAGGCGGGGATTGTATGGGAGGGAAGCTGTCAGTGCGCACACAACCCCCCTGCTTGGGACTCTTGAAAGAGAAGTGACCCTGGACCCCAAAGGCGGTGCCCAGGCCTCTGGGGAGGAGACCTTTAATTGCTGACAGGTGCCTCAGGAGTGGGGCAGAACCTCTCCCAGAGGGAATGTCCAAAGCATTCCAGAGTCCCCTGGTCAAAGGTCACCATCCAGAGTCCCCAGGTCAAAGGTCACCAACAAAGGACCCAAACGTTAAGGCGATGCTCTCGTTAAGCCAAAATAGTGACTTGTCTTGGTAGGAACTATGTTTATTTTGGCTGGAGGTTTAATCTAAACGTCTGTTGATAAGCGTCTCCTCTTCCCCAGGAGTTTACTCTGAAGACTAGTTACCCAGCAAGGAGACCAGGGTGGGGAGGAACGGGAGCTGGCTCCTTACTCTCCTCGGCGACCAAGGGGACGGTGGAGAAAAAGCAGCTGGAACAGGGGACCCAGAGAGCACCTGCCAGATGGAGACATGCCCACCTGCCACGGGGGCAAAGGGACCTGCCTGGATCCACACCCCTGCAGGCCCCTGGTGCTTAGAGTAGAGCGAGGAGGGACTTGTTCCAAATTTCAAGAGGGCTGAGGGCCCCAACAGGCCTAGAGTGTCAGGTGAGATGTCCTTGGCCTCTTCACTGCACAACCCCAGGGGACGTCAGCCACAGAAGTATTCTAGGGACAAAGCGGCCTGCTCTTGAGAGCATGGTTACTTAACGTGTGCCCACTCATGGGGAGGAAGGGTGAGGACAGTGGAGGAGGAGGAAGGAGAGGAGGAAGGAAGGAAGCAAGGGGCGGAGGGAGGGAGGAAGGGAAGACGGAAGGGAGGGAAGGGGCACATTTTCCCTGAATCTCTACTTTGTGTCAGGCCCCGGACTGGGTGGGACGTTCAGGTGGGCAAGGCAGAGAGGCCAGGGAGCAGGGCGGAGCAGGGCCGAGGGGCGGGAGAGGGAAGCCGCCGGAGGAGGGGCCGAGCCCCTTGAAAGCTGCTATTGTTTAAGGTCTCTGCTCAGAGAAGCCCTGAGTAAAAAGAGCTTGTTAGAGAGGGCCAGGCTGGAGACAAGCGGCTCTCAGAGAGCCAGTGAACCGTGCAAAATGACTTAAACTAACATCCCTGACTGCACTGGGCTGGGACCCAGGAGTCAGGACCGTGTGCTCATCAGAAATTCATAGAAGGTGCCCTGCAGCTCGGCTTTCTCTGGCCGCCTTGTTCATTGACCGGTTTTTTTCTTTCCAGTCCCGCGGCCCTGAAAGGGAGACGGGGGGCTGCCTGATGGGGAAGATCAAGTGGCCTTTGAAAACCTCTCTCGGAGTTTATTAAACCCCGGGGCCAGGGCAGGCTGGCCTGGAGGCCCGGCTATGCCTGGCTCCGCCCCCCAGCCTCCCCGTGGGGAACCTGGCCTGTTCTCATGTCCCCAGATCGAAGCGCCTGTGCCAGGGACAGGGAGAGGATCCTGAAGGCCCTGGAGAGAACACACGCATCTTTTTCCAGAAGACTGGGCGGGGCAGGGGGTGGGGAGCACGAGAGAGGGGGCCTGAGCCAGGTGAGCACCCTTCGCCCCCACAAATGACACGGCCTTCTCTCCCTGGGGCCCACAGGACACGGTCTGCTTCCTGCTGGACCGCGTCTCCCCACAGCCTCTCCCAAGTGTCAGCGCTGTCCACCCAGAGGAGAGGCAGTGGGGGCGAGGGAAGGAGGGTCTCTAGGCCGGGTCGCAGCTCAGGGACAAGGCAGGGCAGGAAGGTGGCTTCTCAGAGGAAGCCTTCCCGGCACCTGGAGCCCCTTTCAGACGGAGAGGCCAGAGCTCACACGGGCCGACGCTCAGTGGAACCCGCCCCCAACTCCAGAGGGACTGGCCCAGCTGAGACGGCCTATGGAAGTGGGGTGAAGGTCGACCCTCAGCCCAGAAAACTCCCCTGAAAGCGCTGTGTAAACTGTGTCAATGGACAGCATAGTTGTGGTGGATCCGTTCATTCCACAAACGCTTACCAAGGGCCCCCTGTGTGCCAGACACGATGCCAGATGTAGGACAGAAGCAAGGAGCAAAGCCGGCCAGGGGGCTGTGGACCGCTCTGGAATCAACAGGCTGGTGACCCCAGGCAATGACTGCAGGGTTCTGAGTCGGGGGTGGGAGGGTAGGCGGGGAGGGGCAGAACCAAGAGAGAGCTACATCGGACCAGAGCAGCTCCTTTGACCTGTTTATGTCCTAGCAGATTTGCAGTCCGATTTCTTTTGAAAAGATAGTTCGCCTGATTTAAAACAAAAATCATCACTCAAACCCCCTTCAACACCTTGTTTTCAACTTTTTTGTCTTGTTTCATTTGCTGGGCCCCTTTTCCATATCATTCCAAGGCTTCTTCCTTCTCCCTAAGGGAAGGGAAGGGAGCATAGGAGATTGCTTTCTCCACCCCCACCCTCAATAGGAGACTGCTGTATCCCAAGATGACTTTTGATTTGGAAACCAGTTTGTCTTGCCTACCCTCTTAAAAAAAAAAAAAAAAGAAAAAAATTTTTTTTGGCTGAGCTTTGAGGCATGTGGGCTCTTGGTTCCCTGACATGGGTAGAACCCGTGCCCCCTGCACTGGAAGCACGGAGTCTTAACCACTGGACCATCAGGGAAGTCCATCAGCCTCTTTTTATACTTGCCCGTCAAACAAGTTCAAAGTCCTTTATAGTTTTTCCTAAGCTCCTCAGTAACTGTAGAGAATAAACAGATAGGGGCAGTCTGAAGATAGAAAGCTAGAGTTCAAAGTCATATATGGTAACTGGCCCTGGCCCTGAATAGAGCGCAAGGTATAAAAAATGGCTGTGTTTCCCCTGCACTGTGGGCCTCTTGCTCCAGGGCCCAGGGGGCTCACAGGCAAGTCTGAAGCACTTACCTCCCAAATTAAGGCCAACTCTCATCCCCTGTTGGCAATTACGGGCCAGCACCTTGTCCTACAGGTCCTGGAGACCACAAAGGACATTGGTTTGGGCAGTGATGGTGGTGGTCCTTTTAGCTTAGCCTTCTTGGAGTCAGACACCATCCAAATCTGGGCAGGCAGGGAGATTTAAGCTCATCTACTGACTCTTCCTGATTGGGAAGGTGGGTGTCTGCAACGCTCTGTTTAGACCGATCCCAAGACTGTCGCTATTTTTCTGAGAGTGTTGCTACTGACTTGTGACGTCTGCCAAGGGTCCAGGTTGGAGGAATGACAAAAATCAGTGCTGTTTCTCCCACTCCTGAACCAGATGAAAAGAGGTGAGACTTCCAGTGCTCGTGCTGACTATATTTTTTCTGAACAACAAAAAAAAAAGAAAACGAACAATCTGACAGTGAGATGGGATATGTGAATCTGGGAAATGTGCCTCAAAGCTCACCTGTGTGTTCACCGCATGCATGTTCCTTCACAGAATCAGAGTTCTTGCAGCTGGTAGGGACTCCCAAGAGAAATTATGCCTTAGTGGTTTGCAAACTACACTCATACAGGCTTGCAATTAGCTTTTCTTTCAGGGATATCTTGCACAAAAACATAAACAAATGCACAGATAACGTGGAGCTGCTCTGGTTGAGAAGGGGAGTGGGATGCAGGCCCTCCCAGCTGTGAGCATCGTCCCTCCCATACCACCCTCTTCCTATCCCCGTCCTTTGCTGGCTTCCCAGAAACTCGTGGGAGCCTGTCTGAAGCTACTAATCTACTCCACTTCTCCACTTTTAGGGGGGTATTTTAAAACATGTTTGCAGAGGTGGAAGAGTTGTGACTCAGGAGTCTGAGTCAAATTAGACTGAGTTAGTGCACAGTTATCCTGGCAGCTGTGTCACGCTGATACACCTCCACACACACCATTACCCCAAGCTGCGTCCTCAAGCTCTCTCCAGTCCCCTTGTCCCGAGCAGTGAACCACCATCTGCTTTTTTCCTTTCTAACCTTACAGGTCCAGGCTGCTCCCACGCCTTGCTGCACCTGCCCTAACAACATGGCCACATGCCCTTCTCCATGCCAACAGCTCGATAGGCATCCCACGTCTTAGACCTCAGCCTGAGCTGTGTCGTGGTGCCATCCCTCTTCCCCATCACCTGCCCACCTCCCCTTGCTCTGTAGGTCCAATGTGTCTGACTCTTTGTGACCTCATGGACTATAGCCCGCTAGGCTCCTCTGTCCATGGAATGCTCCAGGCAAGAATACTAGAATGGGTTGCCATTTCCTCCTCCAGGGATCTTCCTTGCCCAGTGATCAAACCTGGGTCTCCTGCATTGCAGGCAGATTCTTTACTGTCTAAGCCACCAGGGAAGCCCCTGTAGGTCCACAGTCACCTCTAATTCCCTGCATGTGTGAGGAGGAGGAAGCAGCAGCAGCCCAGGACTGCAGAGGATAAACCCTTTGCTGTTGAGCTGGGACCAGCGCCTGGCTCTGTGCCCACGGCTCACTCGCTTCTTCCCCATCTCCTCCTTCTCTGAACCTGTCCCTGCCCTTTAGTGCACTCACTATCCGGAGGCACCACCTGGTTCTCTTCCCTCCTGCTTTGTGTTCTGTTCATTTCACTCCCGGAAATGCCCTTCTGTCCCTGAACTTTTCTTCTCTGTTTCATTCGAAGGGCCTTTCAGAAGCCACTTGCTTCCCGGGAGCGTCCCTGGGTTAAAGAAAAGTAGAACTCTTTTCCCCTAATATTTCCACCCATTCATCCATACTTAGCACAAAACCCACCGGCACATAGTCCCCAGGCATCACGCCAGGGTTAGTTTACTTTGTTCTTGGGTGCTGTGCTCTGGTGTCTTCCTGATTTATTCTGTGGTTCAAGTGCCCTCTGCCTGTCTCTGCATGGCTGTTTGACACCGTAGCCCACAGGCGGGCATTTCATACAGAGACTACAATGAGAAAAACAAACGGACCCTGTAGAAGGTGGCCTGTGCGGGCTGGGCTGGGCCAAACCCAGGGAGGAGGTGGGAGGAAGGGGTGACTTGCAGTTCAGCCTCTTCTTCCTTGCTGGGGAATTTGGGGACTGTGATAGCTTGACTCCCAGGTCCCACCCAAGTCTCCCCTCCTGGGTTGTGTCAGGGACCCTGGCTTTGCTGACAGCCCTCTCCTCACCTCCCCCCACCCTGTACTGTCCCGAAGGACAGCCAGGGGCGGGCTGCAGTTTAGTGCCTGTCAACTAATTTGGTGGGATAGAAACATTAAACACTCCAAACACTGCTTATTGGAGCTGGGTAAACTCACACACCACAGTTTACTTTGCTGTCAGAAATCCCCTCGCTTACCACAGAGCAGAGCCCCAGAGGATGGGGACCCCCTCCTTCCCCGCCCACCAGAGGAGACCCCGCCTCTCTCTTACAGCCAGAGACCCTTCCTAGTTTCAGCCCCCAGTGGACCTCTTCTCTCTCCTCCTCACCCCAGCTCTCCTCCTCCTCCTGTCTCTTTCCATCCAACCCTGGATCCTTCCTAATCTTCCTCCGGACTTGGTGTCTCTCAGCAGCTCAAGGCCAGGGGCACTCACCCCTCAGAGCAGAGTGATGGGGCAATGGAGGCTGAGATCCAGGCATTTTTACAGTGACACGGAGGCATCGGGGTACATCCCCGTTTCCTTCCTCATTCCACACAGCCTTGGGCTATGAGCCCTCCATTCAGGAGGGGCAAGAGTTGAGATGGAGGTGCAGAACTGGAATATGAGGTTGGAGGAATGTGCAGGCTCCTGGGTTGGTGCCCGGAGGAGTTTTGAGTTAGGAAGGAGGGTGTCCCAGATGCTGGATAGCTTTGCACTCAAATGGTAAAAAGTTCACCTGCAGTACAGGAGAGGCAGGTTCAATCCCTGGGTTGGGAAGATCCCCTGGAGGAGGGCATGGCAACCCGCTCCAGTATTCTTGCCTGGAGAATCCCATGGACAGAGGAGCCTGGCAGGCTATAGTCCACAGGGTCGCAAAGAGTTGGACATGACTGGGTGACTAACACACACCCACAGATGTTCCTTGACATGACAGGTCCTGCCCCCCTTGCTGGCCTCCGGCACCCCCTCCTCTCCGAAGGCATTTGCAGCCCGGCCAAGGTTTTCTCTTTGGCTCCACTTGGAAGTGCAAACCTTGAGGGCTTGAGATGAAACATATGCTGTTCTGGAATGTGGCTGTGAGCCAAGGGAATGCTCAGAGGCCCCTGCAGAATTTGCAGCCATCTGCCTGAGGTTGTGGTTGGGGTGGGGTGGGGGAGAGGAGGTTTGTGTAACAGACCATTAGGGGCCAGGATAGAGCGATGGAGGCTGAGAGCACCTTCCTTCTCTCCACCCCACTTATGACCATGGCCTCTTTCAACACTCGAGTGGATCTCAGTGTACTGGGTTTCCTTCCCTGGGGATACCCAAAGCTAGGCTCGACCTCAGCCGCTGAGGACCAGGGCTACTGACTCCCAAATGAACAGGTGCTGATTAGTGTGGCATTTTGCATATTTTCTCTGAATGTAACTCATTTCCAGCCCAGAGGCACAAACGACTGCCCTTGCCATCTTTCCCTGGGACCCATGTTTTCTGCTCTCCCTCTGAGATTCCTTGTGACTTGCCATCCCTGCCCTCTGTGGCTTTGGCTCACCCACTCCCTCAGCTTCCCCGGGCCTCACTGGGCCCACTGGAAAACCCCCTGTTAGAGGGGTCCTCGCCTGCCCTCTTGAGTGTGGTCAGAGAGCAAAAGTTCAGGACTTGCCCTTAGCTTCTCCGAAGCACAGAAATAAGTGGGCTTGTTGACGTGTGGGTTCCTCACCCTTCTCCGTGGGACGCCCTGCCTGGGTTTTCTTGGATGAGTGCAGGGCCAGGCTGGGAAGTTGCTGGCAGGGACAAGTCGCCAGGGAAGTGTGATCTGTCCTGACAGAGACGTGGCTGGCAGGGACCCCACCAAAGTCATGGGTCACAGAGCTCCATTCTGGGAAATTGCTGGCAGTGGGGGGTGGGGTGGGTGGGAGGGGCTGGCCAGTGAAGGTAGGGAATTCTCAGGGGTTGGAAAGGGCCTTGAAGATGTTTAAACTCAACACTGTAAATTTATTACTATTATTAATTTTTTTTCACTGATGGTGAATCTGAGAGCCAGAAAAGTAGAAAGTATTAATCACTCAGCTGTGTCTGACTCTTTGTGACCCTATGGGCTGTAGCCTGCAAGGCTCCTCTGTCCATGGGATTCTCCAGAAAGGAATACTGGAGTGGGTTGCCAAGCCCTCCTCCAGGGGATCTTCTTAAACCAGGGATGGAACTCAGGTCTCCTGCATCGCAGGCAGATTCTTTGCTGTCTGAACCACCAAGGTGGCTACAAGAGCCAGAGGGTGAAGACTATTTTTCGGAGGGCATTCTTTGGGTTAGGGGCTGAGCTAGAGTCAGAAGCAGGGCCCTGGACTCCCAGTCCAGTGCTGCTTTCCCAAGACACCACTCCCTTGTGTTCTCCATGAGAAATTTCACCCCGGTCCCAGAGCTGTGGAGGTGAGAGTGTTTCCATAGGACTCCAGTTCCCAGCTTTTGAGATCTGCTCCTGAGAGGGGTAGGTTCTCTGAGGATGAATGCCCCCCATCCCTTGATGAACCCCACCACCACACGGGGGTGAGACACACCTCCGGGAGGGACATGTCTGCCTCTCAGGGAGCTGTTCCCCATGGTCACCCCCGTTCCCTCATAGAGGCTGTGTCCCTCGTGCTCCACCCTCAGCCACGGCGCCTTTGATGAGGAGTAGACGCCTGAGGTCAGCGGGGCAGACAGGACTTACAGCCACTCAGTTTTTCCTCTTGAAAACTTTGAAATAAGGGGCTTCCCTGGCGGCACAATGGCAAAGAATCCACCTGCCAATGCAGGAGAAATGAGCCTGATCCCTGGTCTGGGAAGATCCCACGTGCTGCAGAGTGACCAAGCCCACGTGCCACAGCTGCTGACCTCGTGTGCTACAACTACTGAAGCCCATGCACTTAGAGCCTGTGCTCTGCAATAAGAGAAGACACCGCAATGAGAAGCCTGCGTGCCACAATGAAGAGTAGATCCAGGCTCGCTGCAACTAGAGAAAGCCTGTGTGCCACAGCAAAGACCCAGAGCAGCCAAAAATAAATAAATAAAATTTTTTAAGTTTGAAATAAAAAAATCATAGACTCTTCAGTCATTTAGTTGTAGAGAGCTGGACTAAAACTTCTTTTTAAATGAGGACTTGAGCCAGGACCCCTAGAGTGAAACCACAGGCAAACCAAGTAATGTACAGAGAAGTTTAGACAGCAGACTCTGTAGCCCAGGAGAACTATGAGGTGTGGTTCTTTACTTATTTGTCCTCCAATAGTTTTTTTTGGCGGGGGGGGGGGGGGGGCGCTGCTTAACATGCAGGATCTTAGTTTCCCCACCAGGGATCAAGCCCACATCCCCTGCAGTGGAAGTGCTGAGTCTTAACCACTGCACCACCAGGGAAGTCCCTATCCACTTTTTGTACGTTAATGGATTTCTGCCCCTTGGGACTCAAAGCACTTTGACCAGAAGTGATGAGAAAGGGAATGTTTTAGCATAAAATTCCCAAACAAGCCTGACTCAAATAAGACTGGACCAGAGCTGGCAATGGGCAAGGTATATTCCCACTCTGTCATAGCAGAGATGGGACTCTGGGGGCAGAATTTAAGGACCACTGCTATCCCATGCCATGTTACTAGGAGGAAAGAACTCGGTTACACACCATGACTTACTCCTCCATCTCCCGTCAGAGAGAAAGCTCCTCTGTTGGGGGGACTCTCACTTGAGGAGCCCACTGTATCCTGTTTCACCTCCTAGAGAGTGTTGGAATGAATGTAGTTCTTCTTGGTGGAGAAATGTCTATTGTATTCACGACTGTTACCCAGTATTACTCTAATCTCCCAGGAGGCTCAGTGGTAAAGAACCCTCCTTCCAGTGCAGGAGACCTGGGTTCAATCCCTGGGTCAGGAAGATCCCCTGGAGGAGAAAATGGTAACCCACTCCAGTATTCTTGCCTGGAGAATCCCATGGACAGAGGAGCCTGGTGGGCTACAGTCCATGGGTTCGCAAAGAGTTGGACGCTACTGAACAGGCACGCACAATGGAAACACCGTCGTGTGTGTGTGTGTGCTGAGGGTGGGGGAAAGTAGTCAGGTGATTGCTGGAATGTGAATTTGAAGGTCAAAGATATGATCATGCCCATCTAAGTTGATTCAGGGACTCAGGGGTTTGGAAGAGGGTGACAGACCGTGAGTGTACCCCACACTGGCTCCAAGCAGAGAAGGACCAGCCCCACCCCAGGTCCCATCTCCCATCTGGAAGACAGAACTGTATCTTGCAGCAAAGCTCCATCTGCCAGCCAGATGGACAGTACCTGTAAAAACTTCCCACATCAAGCCCCGTGGGGCTAAAGCCTCTTCCAGAGCCTGCTGACAACAGGAAAAACAATCCCAGAATGACATTTCCCGAAGGGCTCAGAGACGCTTGCTGTCGAGAAGGGATCAGGGAGTTCGATGTTGTCCACAGACATCTCAGGAAGGACTCCAGCAATGGCAGAGGGACGGGAGAGGCCACGACGATCATGGGGAGAATATGCAAAAGCATATTCTCAAAAAGAGGTCCCTACCTCCATTGTAACAAAAATCCCTACCATTTACGGAATGCCTCCAAAGTAGCAGCCCTCCTGCAAATGTCAGCTCATTTAGTTCTCATTACCCTCCAGAGTAAGCACGGCTTTCCTCATTTCTCAGAGGAGGAAAATGCAGCTCTGAAAGGGCAAGTAGTTTCCCAACGACCGCGGGCATGCCACCCTGCCTGCTGTCTTCCAGATACCAGGGGACCACTATGGGACTTTCCTATAGCTCAGATGGTTAAGAATCTGCCTGTAATACAGAAGACGCGGGTTCAATCACTGGGTCAGGAAGATCCCCGGAGAAGGAAATGGCAACCCACTCCAGTATTCTTGCCTGGAGAATCCCACAGACAAGAACCAGAACTGAGCCTGGTTGGCTACAGTTCATGGGATCACAAACAGTCGGACAAGACTAAGCGACTAACGTACATGGGGAAACAGGGATGAAATGGAGCTCTAAGAGTGTCAGTCAACTTCAGACGGTGGTCTTGGTCCTCTTGGAAAGTGAAAGTGAAAGTCGCTCAGATCAGATCAGATCAGTCGCTCAGTTGTGTCCGACTCTTTGCGACCCCATGAATCTCAGCATGCCAGGCCTGCCTCTCCATCACCAACTCCCAGAGTTCACTCAGACTCATGTCTATCAGTGAGTCAGTGATGCCATCCAGCCATCTCATCCTCTGTCATCCCCTTCTCCTCTTGCCCTCAATTCCTCCCAACATCAGAGTCTTCTCCAATGAGTCAACTCTTCGCATGAGGTGGCCAAAGTACTAGAGTTTCAGCTTTAGCATCATTCCTTCCAAAGAAATCCCAGGGCTGATCTCCTTCAGAATGGACTGGTTGGATCTTCTTGCAGTCCAAGGGACTCTCAAGAGTCTTCTCCAACACCACAGTTCAAAAGCATCAATTCTTCGGCACTCAACCTTCTTCACAGTCCAGCTCTCACATCCATACATGACCACAGGAAAGACCATAGCCTTGATTAGACGAACCTTTGTTGGCAAAGTGATGTCTCTGCTTTTCAATATGCTATCTAGGTTGGTCATAACTTCCCTTCCAAGAAGTAAGCAACTTTTAATTTCATGGCTGCAATCACCATCTGCAGTGATTTTGGAGCCCAGAAAAATAACGTCTGACACTGTTTCCACTGTTTCTCCATCTATTTCCCATGAAGTGATGGGACCTGATGCCATGATCTTTGTTTTCTGAATGTTGAGCTTTAAGCCAATTTTTTCACTCTCCTCTTTCACTTTCATCAAGAGGCTTTTGAGTTCCTCTTCACTTTCTGCCATAAGGGTGGTATCATCTGCATATCTGAGGTTATTGATATTTCTCCCAGCAATCTTGATTCCAGCTTGTGTTTCATCCAGTCCAGCATTTCTCATGATGTACTCTGAATATAAGTTAAATAAACAGGGTGACAATATACAGCCTTGACATACTCCTTTTCCTATTTGGAACCAGTCTATTGTTCCATGTCCAGTTCTAACTGTTGCTTCCTGACCTGCATAGAGGTTTCTCAAGAGGCCGGTCAGGTGGTCTGGTATTCCCATCTCTTTCAGAATTTTCCACAGTTTATTGTGATCCACACAGTCAAAAGCTTTGGCATAGTCAATAAAGCAGAAAGAGATGTTTTTCTGGAACTCTCTTGCTTTTTCCATGATCCAGTGGATGTTGGCAATTTGATCTCTGGTTCCTCTGCCTTTTCTAAAACTAGCTTGAACATCAGGAAGTTCACGGTTCACATATTGCTGAAGCCTGGCTTGGAGAATTTTGAGCATTACTTTACTAGCATGTGAGATGAGTGCAATTGTGCGGTAGTTTGAGCATTCTTTGGCATTGCCTTTCTTTGGGATTGGAATGAAAACTGACCTTTTCCAGTCCTGTGGCCACTGCTGAGTTTTCCAAATTTGCTGGCATATTGAGTGCAGCACTTTCACAGCATCATCTTTCAGGATTTGGAATGGCTCAACTGGAATTCCATCACTTCCACTAGCTTTGTTCATAGTGATGTTTTCTAAGGCCCACTTGACTTCACATTCCAGGATGTCTGGGTCCAGGTGAGTGATCACACCATTGTGATTATCTTGGTCGTGAAGATCTTTTTTGTACAGTTCTTCTGTGTATTCCTGCCACCTCTTCTTAATATCTTCTGCTTCTGTTAGGTCCATACCATTTCTGTCCTTTTTCGAGCCCATCTTTGTATGAAATGTTCGTTTGGTATCTCTGATTTTCTTGATGAGATCCCCAGTCTTTCCCATTCTGTTGTTTTCCTTTATTTCTTTGCATTGATCGCTGAAGAAGGCTTTCTTATCTCTTCTTGCTAGTCTTTGGAACTCTGCATTCAGATGCTTATATCTTTCCTTTTCTCCTTTGCTTTTTGTTTCTCTTCTTTTCACAGCTATTTGTAAGGCCTCCCCAGACAGCCATTTTGCTTTTTTGCATTTCTTTTCCATGGAGATGGTCTTGATCCCTGTCTCCTGTATAATGTCACGAACCTCATTCCATAGTTCATCAGGCACTCTCTCTATCAGATCTAGGCCCTTAAATCTATTTCTCACTTTCACTGTATAATCATAAGGGATTTGATTTAGGTCATACCTGAATGGTCTAGTGGTTTTCCCTACTTTCTTCAATTTCAGTCTGAATTTGGCAATAAAGGGTTCATGGTCTGAGCCATAGTGAGCTCCTGGTCTTGTTTTTGCTGACTGTATAGAGTTTCTCCATCTTTGGCTGCAAAGAATATAATCGATCTGATTTCGGTGTTGACCATCTGGTGATGTCCATGTATAGAGTCTTCTCTTGTGTTGTTGGAAGAGGATGTTTGTTATGACTAGTGCATTTTCTTGGCAAAACTCTATTAGTCTTTGCCCTGCTTCATTCCATATTCCAAGACCAAATTTGCCTCTTACTCCAGGTGTTTCTTGACTTCCTACTTTTTCATTCCAGTTCCCTATAATGAAAAGGACATCTTTTTTGGGTGTTAGTTATAAAAGGTCTTGTAGGTCTTCATAGAACCATTCAACTTCAGCTTCTTCAGCGTTACTGGTTGGGGCATAGACTTGGATTACTGTAACATTGAATGGTTTGCCTTGGAAACGAACAGAGATCATTCTGTCGTTTTTGAGATTGCATCCAAGTACTGCATTTCGGACTCTTTTGTTGACCATGATGGCCACTCCATTTCTTCTGAGGGATTCCTGCCCGCAGTAGTAGGTATAATGGTCATCTGAGTTAAATTCACCCATTCCAGTCCATTTGAGTTTGCTGATTCCTAGAATGTCGACATTCACTCTGGCCATCTTGTTTGACCACTTCCAATTTGCCTTGATTCATGGACCTGACATTCCAGGTTCCTATGCAATATTGTTCTTTACAGCATCGGACCTTGCTTCTATCACCAGTCACATCCACAGCTGGGTATTCTTTTTGCTTTGGCTCCATCCCTTCATTCTTTCTGGAGTTATTTCTCCACTGATCTCCAGTAGCATATTGTGCCCCTACTGACCTGGGGAGTTTCTCTTTCAGTATCCTATCTGAATAGGGGGACCCCTATTCATGAACCCCATACTGTTCATGGGGTTCTCAAGGCAAGAATACTGAAGTGGTTTGCCATTCCTTTCTCCAGCAGACCACATCCTGTCAGATCTCTCCACCATGACCCATCCTGGGTTGTCCCACGGGCATGGCTTAGTTTCATTGAGTTAGACAAGGCTATGGTCCTAGTATGATTAGATTGACTAGTTTTCTGTGAGTATGGTTTCAGTGTGTTTGCCCTCTGATGCCCTCTTGCAACACCTACCATCTTACTTGGGCTTCTCTTACCTTGGGTGTTGGGTATCTCTTCCCGGCTGCTCCAGCAAAGCACAGCCATCGCACCTTACCTTGGACGAGGGGTGTCTCCTCACCGCCGCCCTCCAACTCTTTGCAACCCCATGGACTGTACAGTCCATGGAATTCTCCAGGCCAGAATACTGGAGTGGGTATTCTGAGTAGCCTTTCGCTTCTCCGGGGGATCTTCCCAAGCCAGGGATTGAACCCAGGTCTCTTGCATTGCAGGCAGATTCTTTATCAGCTGAGCCACAAGGGCAGCCCAACGGATGGTCTAAAGAAGGAAAGGTGAAGAGGAGAGTTCCTGAAACTAACAAGTGTCTTTTTTTAAAATAAACTTGCCAAAGTCTGACTGCTCAGAAATGCAGGCCACACTTTGAAAGCAGGTCCTTAGAAAGCTGATGTTTATCAGAGCTGCTCTCCATCAATGGCCTTTGTAACTTACAGCATATTCCTTGGGAAATCTTCATCTTCATCATCTGGGGCAGCTACAATCTTTCGGGCAAGAGCCAGAAGTCATTTCGGATTTGGGGGAGTCATCAAATTGGGCTGTATTATTTCAGGTCCATCTGAGGTGTGACCTTCCTTCACTGAAGTACCTGGTGTCATCAAAAGCACAAAGGAGCCCTTGGGGTTTGATGGAGCCCAGGATCCCATGAGGAGAAGGCGATGGCACCCCACTCCAGTACTCTTACCTGAAAAATCCCATGAACGGAGGAGCCTGGTAGGCTGCAGTCCATGGGGTCTCTAAGAGTCAGACACGACTGAGCATCTTCACTTTCACTTTTCACTTTCATGCATTGGAGAAGGAAATGGCAACCCACTCCAGTGTTCTTGCCTGGAGAATCCCAGAGATGGAGGAGCCTGGTGGGCTGCCCTCTATGGGGTTGCACAGAGTTAGACACGACTAAAGCGACTTAGCAGCAGCAGGATCCTATGAAGTGAAGAAGTGAAAGTCGCTCAGTCGTGTCTGACTCTTTGCAAACCATGGACTATACAGTCCATGGAATTCTTCAGGCCAGAACACTTGACAGGTAGCCTTTCCCTTCTCCGGGGATCTTCCCAACCCAGGGATTGAACTCAGGTCTCCCACATTGCAGGCGGATTCTTTACCAGCTGAGCCACAGGGGAAGCCCCAGGATCCCATGGTGACTGGCATGTCCTTGCAGGGGCTGTGGGGAGGCCTTGAACAAGATCTAAGGGGTCTTCAGAGGGAGAGACACGATCAGACCCAATCAGGGCATAAGTAAAAACATACATGGTTCCATAAAGTGGCCTGGGAAAGATGCCACATTAATAAAAGGAAAAATGCAGAGGAATGTGTGAGGAGGGAGCTGCTGAGAATACGTGAGCGCCTATAAACTTGGTTCTGCAAACCCCACCCCCCATCTCTGCTCCTACTTGTTTTTCATTAAGACAAGCCCTAAAGAAACCAGACTGTTCATGGAGGCAGCAGAGGGTGGAGCTGGGCACCTGGCTTGGGTCTCGCCTCCGCTAATCCTCTTTATGTCCCCTGCCTGGTCTCTTCCCTTCCACACATCCCTGGGGCCAACTGCCATAAATAATGCTCCCTCTGGGTGTTGTATGAGCACTGCTGTCTTGGCAGGCCAGTATGCCTGGTGTAAGGAGGAAGGTTAGAGTGGGTGGGGTGCTGGAGGGCCTTCGTTTCCACCTGAAACACTATTTATATCATGGGAGTCATTTTCCCCTTCATCTCCCCCACGTTGGCCTTAGGGACCAGCCAGTCCCTTGACAGGCAGCCAAAACCTTATCACATTTCCAGGCCCCAGCCCAACAGAAAGTGAGCTGGAACTGCAATCAGAGGGTAGCTCCCAGGTGGAATTTGCAGAGAGTCAATAATCAGAAAGGCAAACACTGACAGCAGTTGAGAGGGGAAGGAGGAGAACTGGCCTGCATGCTGGAGATGCTCCTGGTTTATGGAGTGTGGGGGACAGATACTGACATGAGCAGGAAAACAAAACTGAGAAAAGATAACGCAAAGGTCAGTGCATCGGCAAAAATTACCAACTAAGCCCTTAGCATCGAGGAAGTGGCAGAGAAAGAACCATGGGAATGAACAGACCAGCTTGAGTCTGCTGGGATCATTCACAGAAGTTTCACAGAGAAGATAAGTCTTGCAAACTCAGGTCTCAAGTCTTGAGACCTGAAGCCCAGAAGACTAAGGTAGCTGCGGAAAAGAGTTGCTGCTGTTCCGTCACTAAGTCATGTCTGACTTTTTGCAACCCCATGGACTGCAGCACGCTAGTGTCCCTGTCCTTCACTATCTGCTGGAGTTTAGCTCATGTCCATTGAGTTGGTGAAGGCATCCAACCGTCTAATCCTCTGGCAACCTTCTCCTGCCCTCAATCTTTCCCAACATCAGAGTCTTTTCCAGTGAGTCAGCTCTTCCCATCAGGTGGCCAAAGCGCTGAAGCTTCAGCTTCAATGTCAGTCCTTCCAATGCATATTCAGGACTGGTTTCCTTTATGATTGACTGATTTGATCTCCTTTCTGTCCAGGGGACTCTCAAGAGTCTTCTCCAACACCACAGTTCAAAAGCATGAATTCTTCAGCACTCAGCTTTCTTCACAGTCCAACTTTCACATCCATTCATGACCACTGGAAAAACCATAGCCTTAACTAGACGGACCTTTGTTGGCAAAGTAATGTCTCTGCTTTTAAATATGCTATCTAGGTTGGTCATAACTTTCCTTCCAAGGAGTAAGAGTCTTTTAATTTCATGGCTGCAATCACCATCTGCAGTGATTTTGGAGCCCAGAAAAATAAAGTCTGACACTGTTTCCCCATCTGTTTGCCATGAAGTGATGGGACCAGATGCCATGATCTTTGTTTTCTGAATGTTGAGCTTTAACCCAACTTTTTCACTCTCCTCTTTCACTTTTATCAAGAGGCTTTTGAGTTCTTCTTCACTTTCTGCCATAAGGGTGGTATCATCTGCATATCTGAGGTTATTGATATTTCTCCTGGCAATCTTGATTCCAGCTTGTGCTTCTTCCAGCCCAGTGTTTCTCATGATGTACTCTGTATATAAGTTAAATATACAGGGTGACAATATACAGCCTTGACATACTCCTTTTCCTATTTGGAACCAGTCTGTTGTTCCATGTCCAGTTCTAACTGTTGCTTCCTGATCTGCATATAGGTTTCTCAAGAGGCAAGTCACGTGGTCTGGTATTCCCATCTCTTTCAGAATTTTCCATAGTTTATTGTGATCTACACAGTCAAAGGCTTTCGCATAGTCAATAAAGCAGAAATAGATATTTTTCTGGAACTCTCTTGCTTTTTCCATGATCCAGCGGATGTTGACAATTTGGTCTCTGGTTCCTCTGTCTTTTCTAAAACCAGCTTGAACATCTGGAAGTTCACGGTTCACATATTGCTGAAGCCTGGCTTGGAGAATTTTGAGCTTTACTTTACTAGCGTGTGAGATGAGTGCTATTGTGCGGTAGTTTGAGCATTCTTTGGCATTGCCTTTCTTTGGGATTGGAATGAAAACTGACCTTTTCCAGTTCTGAGGCCACTGCTGAGTTTTCCAAATTTGCTGGCATATTGAGTGCAGCACTTTCACAGTGTCATCTTTCAGAATTTGAAAGAGCTCGACTGGAATTCCATCACCTCCACTAGCTTTGTTCGTAGTGATGCTTTCTAAGGCCCACTTGACTTCACATTCCAGGATGTCTGGGTCCAGGTGAGTGATCACACCATTGTGATTATCTTGGTCATGAAGATCTTTTTTGTACAGTTCTTCTGTGTATTCCTGCCACCTCTTCTTAATATCTTCTGCTTCTGTTAGGTCCATACCATTTCTGTCCTTTATCGAGCCCATCTTTGTATGAAATGTTCCCTTGGTATCTCTAATTTTCTTGAAGAGATCTCTAGACTTTCCCATTCTGTTGTTTTCCTCTATATCTTTGCATTGATCGCTGAGGAAGGCTTTCTTATCTCTTCTTGCTAGTCTTTGGAACTCTGCATTCAGATGCTTATATCTTTCCTTTTCTCCTTTGCTTTTTGCTTCTCTTCTTTTCACAGCTATTTGTAAGGCCGCCCCAGACAGCCATTTTGCTTTTTTGCATTTCTTTTCCATGGAGATGGTCTTGATCCCTGTCTCCTGTATAATGTCACAAACCTCATTCCATAGTTCATCAGGCACTCTCTCTATCAGATCTAGGCCCTTAAATCTATTTCTCACTTCCACTGTATAATCATAAGGGATTTTATTTAGGTTATACCTGAATGGTCTAGTGGTTTTCCCTACTTTCTTCAATTTCAGTCTGAATTTGGCAATAAGGGGTTCATGGTCTGAGCCACAGTGAGCTCCTGGTCTTGTTTTTGCTGACTGTATAGAGCTTATCCATCTTTGGCTGCAAAGAATATAATCGATCTGATTTCGGTGTTGACCATCTGGTGATATCCATGTATAGAGTCTTCCCTTGTGTTGTTGGAAGAGGGTGTTTGTTATGATTAGTGCATTTTCTTGGCAAAACTCTATTAGCCTTTGCCCTGCTTCATTCCGTATTCCAAGACCAAATTTGCCTCTTACTCCAGGTGTTTCTTGACTTCCTACTTTTGAATTCCAGGCCCCTATAATGAAAAGGCCATCTTTTTTGGGTGTTAGTTCTAAAAGGTCTTGTAGGTCTTCATAGAACCATTCAACTTCAGCTTCTTCAGCGTTACTGGTTGGGGCATAGACTTGGATTACTGTGATATTGAATGGTTCACCTTGGAAACAAACTAAGATCATTCTGTCATTTTTGAGATTGCATCCAAGTACTGTATTTTGGACTCTTTTGTTGACCATGATGGCTACTCCATTTCTTCTGAGAGATTCCTGCCCGCAGTAGTAGATATAATGGTCATCTGAGTTAAATTCACCCATTCCAGTCCACTTTAGTTTGCTGATTCCTAGAATGTCGACATTCACTCTTGCCATCTCCTGTTTGAGTACTTCCAATTTGCCTGGATTCATGGACCTAACATTCCAGGTTCCTATGCAATATTGCTCTTTACAGCATTGGACCTTGCTTCTATCACCAGTCACATCCACAACTGGGTATTCTTTTTGCTTTGGCTCCATCCCTTCATTCTTTCTGGAGTTATTTCTCCACTGATCTCCAGTAGCATATCGGGTCCCTACTGACCTGGGGAGTTTCTCTTTCAGTATCCTATCATTTTGCCTTTTCATACTGTTCATGGGGTTCTCAAGGCAAGAATATTGAAGTGGTTTGCCATTCCCTTCTCCAGTGGACCACATTCTGTCAGGCCTCTCCACTATGACCAGCCCGTCTTGGGTGGCCCCACACGGCATGGTTTAGTTTCAATGAGTTAGACAAGGCTGTGGTCCATGTGATTAGATTGACTAGTTTTTTGTGATTATGGTTTGTGTGTCTGCCCCCTGATGCCTCTCACAATACCTACCGTCTTACTTGGGCTTCTCTTAATGTTGTGGAGGCCACAACATTACCCAAAGATTTCTGAAAATCTAGCTACGCTCCTGCTTCTGTTCCTGGAAGCAGAGACCCAGGTGCACTTTATTCTTGGCGATCTATCCAGCCTAGAAAGTTTGTCTCTTTGCTTTGAGTTGATGGGGAAATTCTTTGGTGACCCACCCCCAGCTCCTGGGGTTGTGATCAGATACAGAGCTGAATGGACTGTCATCTTTGCTTAGGAATTTGTGCAGGGACTCAAGGGGCAGGAAGCAGCTGAGATGCCTCCAGTTAGTGCTGCAACCCGAATACTCCCTAAAAGAAGCTCAGTGGGAGACCTGACAGACCCTGCATTGTTCAGCTGTACAGCTGGGAGCAGCTGCAGGGCCCCCAGGGCTCCCCAAGCATGGGGATTGTGGATAACCTTCAGCCCAAGCTCACAGACATCTGGTGAGATCAGTGGCATGCCAGGCTGACTGGTGTGGTACCCAGGTTGGGCTGGTCAATGACAACGACCAAGGCCTTAAAAAGCTTGTATTCTAAACGAAAAGACATCACATTGATGTCATGGAAGGTTGGAGAAAGGGACTCTTTGGGGTGGAGTGGGGGGAACAGTGTCCTCATATCATCTTTGGAATAGCTGGCCAAGTCCTCCCCTCTCCTAGCCCAGGCTCCGGATGGCAATGGGCTGAGTCATTTTCCCAAGGACTTGGGAAATCGTCCCTCCCCAAGAGGGAGGCCAACCAGAAACTGAATCAAAGAACCAGACAGTTTCTGAGCAAAAGAACCAGAAGTGCAAAAGGACCTCAAAGAGCAGCCTATTTGAAACTTCCACATTACAATACCTATAAAAGTGAGGCAACCCACTCAGAATCATGTCCCTCGTTCATGCCAGAGGCAGAATTTCAAGGCCAGGGGTCAGGCCATTGCTTTTTTGGATAAGGACACTCAATCCAGCTCTCCAGAGGCTGGCAGTGGCCAAGATTAAGGTGAAAGGGGCAGGAACTGGGCAATACAGTAGGTCCATTTCAACATAAACTGATCAGTGTACAAATGAGGTGCAAAGTTAGAGGCTAATGAGCATTACAGATAGAGAGGCAGGGTGAGCAGTGGGAAGAATAAATGGCTCTGAGTCCACAGACTGGGGTTTAGATTCCTAGTCTTGTCCCCTGTGTAACAGGGAAAATGTGACAGTCTTTCTGCGCCGCCTATAAAATGGGGCTAACATATACTGCAGGATTCTTGTAAGAAATAGCACATGAGAAGGTGCTTTGTGTACAGGAATCATTTAAGCAAATGTGAGTCGTTATTATGGTTATCAGGATTGCCACGGGTGAGGCTGTTGAGTTTGAAGACTAGAATAGTTAGAGTTACTTCCCTGATGGCTCAGCACGAAAGAATTTGCCTGTCAATGCAGGAGATTCAGGTTCAATCCCTGGGTCTGGAAGATCCCCTGGAGAAGGAAATGGCTACCCACTCCAGTATTCTTGCCTGGGAAAACCCGTGGACAGAGAAGCCTGGTGGGCTACAAGTCCTTGGGGTCCCAAAGAGTCAGACACGACTTAGCGACTAAACAAAAGCAACAAAAAAAATAGAGTTAGGGTTCTCCTAGTTCTCTGAGCTTCTCAGCAGAAGAGGGAAATCTGATCATTGACAAGGATTCTACTTCATCTTGGGCTCATCCAGATTCAGCTGTAGGAGCAGAATTAGGGCAAAACCCAAGGCCTGGGTGGGAGCTCAGCTATACAGTGAGGAGCCTTCAGGATGAGGGTTTCTAGTCTCCTGTTTCTGCCTCAGGAGTTCCGGCTTCCCTGAGAAGTGCCTCTTGCAGAGGAATGAAGCCTGATACCTCTCCACCTGAACAAGGTCCCTCTGACTATCTGGAGGGTAATAGTGGAGCCAGGAGACGAGAAGAGGAAGGAGTCGGGATTGGGGGAGGGGGTGGTGCCTACTGCCAGCCATGAGGCCACATGCTTCAGCCAAAGCCACTTGGAGCCACTTGGACAAAGGCATCCTGGCATCATCTCTGGCAGGCCTGATGACACAGCCCTCCTGACCTTGAGTACCAGCACTGGGCAGGAAGTTATGGCTCAGGTATTAAACTAGGGGAACACCATGGGGTACCTTGAAGTGGAAGGCTCGGGAAAGGGAGGGCCCTGTTGTGCTCCAGTCCAGAGCAGCAGCGCTTTTCATAGGTAAAAAGCCCTGCTGTGCAGGCTGACCTCATTCCTGGCACACGTTCTCCGCTCGTTGCAGACGCCTGCAGGTCTGTTTTAATATCTGCAGCAACCACATTCCTAAACAGGGTGGGTAAGAGGCTTTCTGGACAAGACTGCTTTCCATCAGAAATTATTCAATTCACCAGGGTCAGATATTTTATAGAGAGCTGGATTGCTTCTTGTTTTTGTTTTTTAAGGAAGAAAATGAAAATTCAGAAAGAATGATTGAAGGCAGGAACTAGAAGCAGAGAAAGGTCCTGAGGACTGGAGAAGGGAAGGGGAACCTGGGGTCACTGGGGAGGGAGAGAAAGGCACGAAAGACAGGTGAAAGGTCTGGGAGAGAGCCCACTCTTGGGGTGTCGCCCTGCCTAGACGTCCTCAGACCCTGATGGGTTTACCTGTCACCATCATTCATTCATCCATCCACTCAACCCACATTTAACTGCTACGCTATGCCAAGTGCTGTGCCAGAAATACAAGAAATCACATTAGTTATCTATTTCTGTGTAACAAATTACATAAAACTCAGTGGCCTAAAGCAATACATGTCTATTTTCTCAGGGGTTCTGTGGGCCAGAAGTCCAGCACAGCTTAGCTGGGCCCTCTGCTTCAGGGGATCTCACATGACTGTTGATCAAGGCTTTGACCAGAGCTGGAGCCTCATCTGCAGGCTTCACTGGGGAAGGATCTGTTTCTGGGCTCAGATGATAGTGGGCAGAGTTTAGCTGATCACGAATTGTTGGACTGAGGGCCTCGGTGGCCAACTTGTCCTCAGCCAGAGGCTGCTCTCAGTCCTTGCCACAAGCACAAGCTGGAGACAATAGAGTAGGCTAGCAAGTAGGGCCTCCCAGGTGGCTCAAAGGTAAAGAATCCGCCTGTGCATGTAGGAGATGTGGTTTCAACCCCTGAGTCAGGAAGATCCCCTGGGTCCCCTGGATGGCAACACACTCCAGTATTCTTGCCTGTGAAATCCCATGGACAGAGCAGTCTGGTGGGCAGCAGTCCATGGGGTTGCAAAGAGTCAAACATGACTGAGCAACTAAACAAGAACAAGAGCAAGTCACAGCTTTGTGTAGCGTGATAACAGAAGCAATGTCACATCACTTTCGCCATGTTCTGTTGCTTAGAAGCAAGTAATAGGTCCTGCCGGGCTCAAGGGAGGGGATTACACAGAAATGTGAATATCAGGACATGTGGATTGTCCAGGACCATCTGAGAGTCTGCCTGACACACAAGTCCAGTGGTTTCCTGCCTTCAGAAGACTCAGTCAACAATGACCATCACAATAGTTACGGCAAGTGCGGTGTACTTACATGCGCTTATAGTGTGCCAGGAACTGTGCTAGGTTCTTTTATATATGTTTGCTTTTAATCACTATTTGAAAGAATTGAAAGTGTTAGTCCATCAGTCATGTCTGACTCTTTGCGACCTCATGCTCTGTAGCCCGCAAGGCTCCTCTCTTCATGGGATTCTCCAGGCAAGAATATTGGAGTGGCTAGTCATTCCCTTCTCCAGGGGATTTTCCTGACCCAGGGATCGAATCCTGGTCTCCTGCATTGCCGGCAGATTCTTCACTGTCTGAGCCACCAGGGAAGCCCAATCCCTATTTAGGAGGTACACTTACTACCTTCTCTCTGGGTGAGATAATAGAGTCTCCGAGAGCTCACAGTAGCAAACTCACATTGAACTCACATTTGTCAGACTTTAGAGGCTTTGTTCCTACGCCGTCGTCTCCGCCTCCCAGATGAAGGGCACTATAACCTGGGCAGGACTAGACAGTCCCTGTGACTGGGCACAGGCAAGGGCTTCAGAGGTGATGACAGAGAAGGAGCGCTGCTCAGGCAGTGAGTGGGACCCGAGAGGAAGTCCAGGGGTGGAGAAGACACGATCCTTTGCTCTTGAGGAGCCCTTGAGGTTCAAGTGGGGAACCAGATTGAAGCGCAGACCCGGGGCGCTTGCTGGAAGCAGCAGCAAGTGCAGCCTGAACAGCTGTTTGAAGGAGCTCTGAAGAGACGGGAAGCCGGTGGCTGTTTAGATTAGTTTTCTAATTGGCTGAGTGTTACCAAAGGCTCTTGTGTATACAATGGGGATCGTTCATCTTGTCTATTTGTATATCCACTCATGTTCTGTCACTCCCTGATCTGCTCAGCTGTCTGCCTCTTACTGTCAGTTTTAGCCCCAGAGAGGGCTTAAGTCTACAGGAGGGGACGCTTTCTCCCCGGCCCCCGGCAGAGCAGGGCAGCAGGAGGGACACTCCCCAGCCCCAGCCCCACCCTCATCACGGCCCGCCCATCCGCAGCTAGTACCGCTTCCTGCAGGACCCCCACGCCCATTACAGTCATCATAACCCTTTCATTTGCAGCAAGTGGGCTTACGTGTGTTACCGTGTAGCTTCACGACAAGCCTGGAAGCTCGGCTTTCTTACTGTAAATCGGAAACCCCAGACAGAGGTCAGATAACTCTCTGGGCGTCACCCGCACAGTCAGGAAGTGGCTGAACCAAGCCTTGAACTTGTGTCCCACTCTGACTTTCTTGTGCGGTTTGTCAGTCTGCTCCAGCAGACACGCCACATCCCTCAAGGAATTTCCTTCCTCAAGGAGCCATAAAGGGGCCCCTTGGCTGACAGGGTCAGTCCATTCTCGTGCTTTTGCCCATCTTTCAGGACCCTCCAGGACTTGCCCACATCCTCTCCTCTAGCTCCCCATGAACCCATTTCAGTTCTATCATGAGCTTCTACAGGACTGAGTCCTGGTTACCTAACTCCTGGAAATACCTCAAGTTTGTTGGTTCCTTCTCAAATCAGATTGGCATCTTTAGATCAGGGACCAAGAGACCAACTTCCCCCACCATCCTCCCAACCCAGGCACAAAGAAGTGACTTTGCCGTGACTGATAATGAAGGAGGGAAGCATGACTACGTGGCTAGGAGGACAGCTAAGGAAATGGGGTTTATTCCCAAGGCAGAAATGAGTCTGCCCATGGGGATGCCCGCCCAGTGAGTTCCCCACGTAGAAACCTCCAAGTTGCAAACTTTCAAAGATGTGAACATGGGTTCCATCAACATCAGGCTCTAGTAACATTGCATCTCATCCTCGTCTCCTGTTGCTGACGATCCTTCAGCTCTACCTTCTCCCATCCCATCTCCCTTCTCCATCAGTAACTCTTCCTGCCCGTTCACTCGAGGCCAGCCCCCTAAGCCAGCTGCTGTACTATACCGCTGCACTTTTCAAGGTACTGGACTGGAAGATTAAAAATGTTTTCTTTGTGTGTGTATGTTTGTTCATTACATATTATTTGTGGGAAAAATATTATAAACTTAGTACAGTACTGTGTAGCTGATTGTGTTAATCAGGTACTTAGATTAAGTTTGCTGGGCTTATGAAGAGATTGGACTTACAAACGAGTTCCATTCCGAGAGTGCTCTCCAGGTGTCTGTTAACAGGTTTTCTGTCACACATATACATATGCGATACGGGGGAAGGGGTGGGGGAGAAGCAGCCCTTTACATATCGTGATGACACGCCTGTCACAGTCTGGGGAACGGTGGCAAAGAGAAGGTCCACTCCTCAGTAACACTCAACCAGATTTGTTTCTTGGGAATATCATTTAGAGAATTAGAGAAATTCTATACAAACTGGATGAACAGTTAGTGACGTGTTGGTTTCCCCGATCACTACCACTCTTATATATAACTACATGATGCACAGATATAGCTACCATTGATAAAGCACTCCTATGACATTTTACAAATGCTCTACAAAAGTGATGATACTTAGTCTTCAAAATTGTTCTGTAAATTACCGTTAGTATCCTTTCTGTTGGAAAGTGACGCTCACAGAGATGAGGGAGATGGTTCAAAGGTTCAAGATTACACAGTGGGTGTCAGGATTTGAACGCAGGCTGCCTGACTTCCCCCCCGCAAAACTTTGCCCTTTGAATCTGATGCCAGTAGGCCTCACAGTTTTGGGGTGGGGGGAGTTTGTTTGTTTTTTTGTTTTTTTTTTTTTTACTGTAAGGGGCTCAGTAAATATGCCTGTTCCTCCTTTCGGGCTGGAACTTGGTGACGGGGAGAGAGAAGGTTGGGGTCCCTCCTTCTTTTCTGAGAAGATCCCAGGGTGTGGATTTCCTCCCCGCCTAGTATAGCTCTTTGCTTTGCAGCTTTGTAGAAGTGGGCAGCTGGCAGGAGAGCTGCATTTTTAGGCCCCAAGCTGCCTGCTTATCTCAGGGAGCCTTGATTTACGTTCCTCTATCTTATCTCAGTCCGGGGCCCCATGATGGATTTCACCTCCGGCATTTGGAGGGCTGCTCCTTGCCAAGAGCACTCCCCATTAGATAGATGGAGGAGACAGCTCTGAGATCCCTGCTCCGGGACCCACCCTTGCCTCCCCCAGCTAAGCAGAGAGAAGAAGACGCTGGTCTTTCAGACTGCAGAGGGTGAGGCGGGACTCAGAGACTCAGCAAGGAGAAAACTGCCTTCCCCTAGAGTTGGCCCAGGCCTGTCCTTGAGATGTGTTAGAGGAACAGGAAGGGAAGCAGAAGAGTAATATTGATGTGGTACTTTCCTTTTTGTTATGATCCTTCATATGTCTTTTCAAATTTAATCTTCACAACAACTAAATAAAATAGCTTTGTATTCTTACAGATAAGGAAGCCCAAGCTTAGTGTGACTAGAGTCACCCAGACAGTGAAGAATTGGGTATCCAACATGTGTCTTCTGACTTTATTATTTATTATTTTATCACTTTTGGGGGGGGCCATGCCACACGGCATGTGAGATCTTCGTTCCCTGACCAGGGATCACACCCATGCCCCAGCGCTGGAAGCATGGGGTGTTAACCACTGGACCCACCAGAAGATCCCCTGTGTCTTCTGACTTAAATCCTATGTGTCTTTCACAATGCACCAAGCGGAAGAGGGTTTTCTCTTTTGCATAAAGCATCTCCCACATGCCTTCTCTTCATTTTTACTTCTTCAAAACAGAATTGAGGCTTAGATCAGGGTGGCCCGTTCCTTGGCAATGTTGGAGGGCACATCAATGACAGGAAGGGATGCTGCGTTGAGTGAAGGGCTGAGGGCCTAAGTCGGGCAGACTTGAGGTCAAAAGTCACACTTGGAAGGAAGAAGGTGGACATCCACCCTTCTCAGGCCCAGAAGGGAATCAGCAGTGAGTTTCTCAACAAACAAGCCTTGAAACTTCAGAAGGCATCATGCTGGGGATGGCACAAAGCTATGTAAGGCCAGCGCTCAAGAGAAAGATCAGGCAAGTAGCATTAGTGAGGTTCCCTGCATGCCAGGCAAGGGGCTGGGGAAGTTACTTGCTTTGATTTGCACAACAGTCTTACAAGGGAGGTTTCATGAGGCTTGGTTCAGAAAAGTTAGATAATTTGCTTATGGTCTTATAGGTGGTAAATGGTAGCGCTATGACTCAAATCCAAGTTATCTGACTCTAGATCTATTAGTAAGCTGGAAGCCTCTCTTTCTCACCCTGGAGCATGGGAAAATGGGGGTTCTCTCCCCTAGACCCAGAACAGTACCTTACAGATGGCAGCTTAACCAGGTGACCTCTACTTCCTAAGCTGCCCCGCACACAACCTAAAGACTTAGAGGGAGAAAATATTTAACAGGAAGGCTTCAGGTGATTTGTTGAAAGAACTCCAGATGCTCCCTTGCTGGCCACTTGTGAATCTTTAAGGACGGTGTTGGTGGTGGTGGTGTACTCGCTAAGTCATGTCCAACTTTTTGCTGCCCCATGGACTGTAGGCCGTCAGGCTCCCCCGTCCCTGGGATTTCCCAGGCCAAATACTGGAGTGGGTTGCCATGCCTTCTCCAGGGGATTTTCCTGACCCAGGGATCAAACCCACATCTCTGCATTGGCAGGCAAATTCTTTACCACTGAGGCACCAGAGAAGCCCTTAAAGACGGTGACTCTGCTTATTCATCTTTGCGTTTCTGGTGTTTAACACTGTGCTTGGCATTGCTTGGCATAACAGTAGGGGCTCTTTAAGTGCAGGCTGACTTGGATGAGAACCTTGACATCTTGTGGCTCAAAGCCAGAGAAGTTATACTGGCAGACTGGCCAAAAGTACATGAATTCACAGAGCAGAGCTCAGGGAAAACTAGAGAAGAGACAGGCTTTTGAAAGGAAAGATGACTTGGGTGGGAATTAGGTGGGAGGCTTGAAGGTAGCTGTGGCAGAAAATGCATCTTTCGTGGGGTTGTGCCGACCTGGGCTCCAGTCCCAGCTCTGTCACTCACCAGCAGAGGGACCTTAGACATGTGGCTTCCTCTCCACAAGCCTGTTTACTATTGTTGTAAAGTGAAGGGTTGGACCAGTGTTCTAGGATGCCTTTCAACTCTTAGCACAGCAAGACTTTTACATCATTAATCTCCTCACCCCAACAGTTTCCAGGGGAAGATAACGAAAGTCACCTCTTAAAACAGAAAACAAAGACCTCTCTGGTGGTATAGTAGTTAAGAATCCGCTTGCCAAAGCAGGGGACACGGGTTTGATCCTTGGACTGGAAAGATTCCACATGCTCCTGGACAAAAGCCCTTGCTCACAACAAGAGAAGCCACCCCAGTGAGAAGCCCACACACCCCGAGAAAGGTAGCCCTGCTTCACCGCAACTAGAGAAAGCCTGCGTGCAGCAAAGAAGATCCAGCGCCATCAAAAATAAATAATTAAAAATAAGACAACAGAAAAAAGTTTCACCTCCAACTTAAATGCGTGAGGGGCCATCTTCCTTGAAAGGCGAGAATGGATGAGGTGTCATTAGGTGGATCTCTTCAAGCCTGGAGGTGTGGCTACTTGTAGAGTGGATGGGCCCCCTCCGTAAAGCTCATCTCCATAGACAATTGGACCCAGTCTTCAGTACCACCAGAGAAGCTGCATTGGGCACGGTCAGCTCACCCCAGAGGAGGGTGGGGGTCAGGAAAGCACTGCTCTCCTGGGGGATTCTTAGCTCCCCAGTGTGCCGGCCACCTCCCACCCAGGCCTCATTTGCACAGCTAATCTGTTACGTCTTCCTGGGTAATTTAGCACTTTCAGACAGTTATGGTTAGAATCTGTTTATTTTTCTAAACCTCACAAAAGCCCCATAATACAGCAAGAGAATGAGGCGAGAAGGAGAGGGGGCGGTCGGGGGTATGTGGGAGTGTGGAGTTTTTCTAGATATATAAACTCAAAAGTTCAAATGCTCTTCCCCATCTGTAGGACAGCTGTTGTGGCACCCCTCCATCCCCAAACTCTCGCATTCCTTTTCAAGGATCCCTTGCTGACTTCCCTCCCACCGTCATTCCTTTGAGGGAACGTGGCCTGGAGATCAAGCCGTGGAGAGCTGCCAGCTACTGCCACCTGACGCGAGGCCTCGTTGCTTTTGCCTAAGCCTCTCCCCTCTCCCTCCTCACTATGGGATCAAGAAGAGGGACGTTTCTTCCTTTTAGTCACGGTGAGAGCAGAGGACACGTGGGCTGGAAAAAGAGATTTCTCCCTTACATGGCTGAGTAGGAGGAAGTTTGGGCCCACCCCTAACCTAACCTGACCTAATTGAACATTATCTCACCTGAACCTGATGCCCCAGGTGGACTTACTGTTCTCTTGCCCAGGAGGTCTCCATGTGTCTAATCGCCCAGCTCCAGCTAGCGTGGTGGAGGGAGACTGGAGTCAATGAACTTTCGCTGAATGAAAGAATGAATGGATGCAGGGATGGATGGTATCTTAGAGAACTGATTGAAATTTCAGCAAGAGACAGGAAGCCAAGACCAAGACAGGGTAGCTCATCAGATGCCCTCATGCCTTTGGGGAAGAAGAAAGATTTGTACGGGAGAGGCAGAAAAGGATGAGTTTAAATTGAGGCACAAAGGATAGAGAACTGGTTAAGTAAAATGGGAAAGGGCCCTTCAGTTCAGTTCAGTTCAGTTCAGTTGCTCAGTCGTGTCCGACCCTCTGCGAGCCCATGAATTGCAGCATGCCAGGCTTCCCTGTCCATCACCAACTCCTAGAGCTTGCTCAAACTCATGTACATCGAGTCGGTGATACCATCTAACCATCTCATCCCCTGTCGTCCCCTTCTCCTCCTGCCATCAATCTTTCTCGGCATCAGAGTCTTTTCTAGTGAGTCAGTTCTTCATATCAAGTGGCCAAAGTATTGGCGTTTCAGCTTCAGCATCAATCCTTCCAATGAATATTCAGGAATGATTTCCTTTAGGATTGACTGGTTTGATCTCCTTGCAGCACATCTAATTCAAACCTATCATTCTTCAGGGGAGGCACCAAAACCCTGAAGGGACAGCAACCCAAGTGACATTAAGATCACAGAGCCAGACTGAGGTCTTGAATCTCTTGATTGTTTTGTCCCTGACAAAACATTCATTTCCTTTTCTCCATGCTCACCTCAAATTCACTGATTTCAGAAAAGCACCTTACCTAACCTGGGGATCCTTTTTTGGCGGGCTTATTAACCCTAAAGTAATTTGAACCTACTTGAGCTCACCATTCTTGAGTCCATGTAAGCATTTGCCTTGTGGCCTCAAGGTCACCCCACTAAAACAGAAGGCTGGGTGAGGGTAGCCAACCACATCGGGCCACTTTCACACCAGGCTGAATCCATGGGATGATTGGGTTGGTTAGGCTCTTACCGAGGTGTCAAGTCTTGCCCTCTAGGGGTTTACAGTGGTGTGCAGATAAGGGAATTTATGCAGTCTTGAATGAGATGTTCAAACACTGTTCAGTGTTCAAGGACTTCATAATTAAATGAGTGTCCCAAATAGCACCCATCACCCCCAAATCCAAGCATATCATTAGAAGGACATGTAACCCACATGCAACTGATTCACAGAACTATAAGTTATCCCAACGTTTGACTCTGGGAATGGTTTGATGTGTGTTCTGCTTTTTTTCAACTCTTAGATTGGTGAGTTGGCCAAAACAAAATAAACAGCTACGCAGAGAGACAGAAGCAAGTTTCAAGAAGAGGCATGACCTGTGGGCTCCTCCCCTAGGCCTACCTGGGGACAGGATGTACGTCAGGGCAGGGAGAGCACCTAAAACCCAGAAACCTTCCTCAATTAATTAATGCCCCTTCTGCGTGTACTTCTGGAGTGCTGAGCCCTACTACAGAAATTCACCCAGCCTGGGAGATGGTGTCATCATAGATTTATGACATCTGATCTCTGGCGCACCCCCAAGAGCTACACGGCGACCCCATCAGGTCAGTCTCCATGTCCTTTCCAGACCTCAACCCATCTTGGGGTCTTCTCAAGACCCCAGTCCCTCTTTCTCAACAATTTTCTGTTTTGCAGAGAAAAGAGGAGAGTCCATCAAGACCATTTCCTCCATCACCTGTCATTCTCTGCAAACCTGCCTGCCTCTGCACCTCTCCTCATGAGCCACTTCTGAAGGGTCAGCCCAGCTCCAGAGCCCTCCTCTCTGCCAGCAGCATCACCTTCAACTTCTCTCTGCCAGGCCTGCTTCCTTGGCTCCCTCGACCAGCAGGTGTGGTCCCCAAGATCCACCCCTGGTCATTCTCCTATGAGAAAATCTCAGAGTCCATTTCCTGGGGAACCTGACCTGGGGGAAGGAGTGTTTCAGGCACAAGGAATGTGCAGCTGGTATCCCATCTCCTCCTCCATTTCATTTTCTCCTCTTTCCCCCCTGAATCTTCAAATTCCACCTCTCTTTAGCATATATACATCTTCAAGTCCTTCCCATATTAAAACATGAAAATTAAACTTTGCTTGTACCTGCAGGCCCTCTCTATCAATGACCCCTCATATCCTCCCTTTTGGTCAAGCTCCTCAAAACTAGTGACTTGTTATCATGCCCTTCATCTCACACTCCCTCAACCCAGGATGTTGGCATTCAGTCATTACTGAGGTGCACTCCCCCAAGTCACCACCAGTAGGCGCTCCTCAGTCTTTCTTTTACTTAACCAGTCAGTGATTGATCAATGCCTTGGGCTTCCCTAGTGGCTTAGATGGAGAATGCAATGGCACCCTACTCCAGTACTCTTGCCTGGAAAATCCCACGGACGGAGGAGCCTGGTAGGCTGCAGTCCATGGGGTCGCTAAGAGTCGGACATGACTGAGCGACTTCACTTTCTCTTTTCACTTTCATGCATTGGAGAAGGAAATGGCAACCCACTCCAGTGTTCTTGCCTGGAGAATCCCAGGGACGGGGGAGCCTGGTGGGCTGCCGTCTATGGGATCACACAGAGTCAGACACGACTGAAGTGACTTAGCATAGCATAGTGGCTTAGATGCTAAACAATCTGCTTGCCATGCAGGGGACTCAGGCTCAATCCCTAGATTGGGAAGGTCTCCCGGAGAAGGGAATGGTTGTGCATTCCAGTATTCTTACCTGGAGAGTTTCATGGACAGAGGAGCCTGGTGGGCTATAGTCTATGGGTCCCAAAGAGCTGGACACAACGGAGTGACTTTCATCATTTTTTCTTTTGTCACCAGTGGCCTTTCAATCTTGACCTGCTTTGCTCCTTTGGCTTGTGGGGGTACTGCTGCTTCCTGAGTCTCTTTCTACTACTCCCCACCCCCTTCCACTAGATCCATACATGTTGGTGGGGGGTTGCACACCTTCGCTTCTCACTCTACCCACTCCCCTCTGCTGGCAAAGCTGCAGCCTCATGCCCATGCCCCCGTATCTGTACTTCCAGCCAAGGCTTCTCTTCCAAACTCCACCTGTAGTTCTCTGAGATAAAGCAGGACTCCTGAGAAGAACTCTCTCTCCCCTTGAATTTGCTCAACCTTGTGCAGACCCCCATCTTGGAGGAGGGTGTCGACATTTCCCCAGGGCCACCACCTTATCCCCAACTCAGCCCTGGCAATTCCACTCCTTCAGCACCGCTCCCTTCTGCTCTAGCCCGCTGACCCCATTTCCAGTCTTAGTCCAGCAGTCACTCCTTCATATTATTTTTTAACACGTGAATATTCATAGAAGCTTTATTTCTAACAGCCCCAAACTGGAACTATCTCAGATGTCTTTCAATAGGTGAATGGTTAAACAAATTATGATACATCCATACCAATGGTAATTAATAGAAAGAAATAAATTATTGCTATATGCAACAACTTGGATGAATCTCCAAGAAATTGTGTTGAGTGAAAAAAGTCAATCCCCAAAAGTCACATTGTGTATATAATTCAATGTATGTGATATTTTTTAAATAACAAAATTTTAGAAATAGAGGGCAGACTATTGATTGCCACTGAAAAGAAATGAGGATGGAGAGGTGGGTGGGAAGAAGGTGGGTGTGGTTATAAAAGTACAACATGAATGGGCCTTCCCTGGAGGTCCAGTGATTAAGACTGTGTGCTTCCAAGGCAGGGGGTATAAGTTTGACCCCTGGTTGGAAAACTAAGATCCCACATGCTGTAGGGCATGGCCAATGGGAAAAACATGTTAAGTACAATGTAAGGATCCTCATGATTTACCATTTTTCTAACCTTAAAAAAGTAAATAATAACTTTATTGAGTTACAATTCACCTACTGTACAATTCACCCATTGAAAGTATATACAAATCAATGATTTTTAATATACTCACAAATATTTGTATCCATTCTCACAGTCAAATTTAGAGCATTTTCATTACTCTGAAAAGAAACCCCATAGCTACTAGAAATCATTCTCTGCAACTTCCCCCAACAGCTCTAGGCAAACACCAGTCTATTTTCTGTCTCTGTAGATTTGTCAGTTTCGTGTATTTCATTTAAATGACATCATGCATATGGAGCACTCCCTTCTTGATAGCCATCGCTACAGGCTCCTAGCTGGCTTCCCCTCGGCCCGTCTTGGCGGTGCTCCATCCGTACCACACAGGGCAGTAAGAGCGATATTGTTATGTTGTCCTTCAGTCCTTTACTTAAACTTCTCCAGTGGTTTCTCATCACTCTTGGGATCGCAGCTCAACCCTTCAGCACAAAAAACCCTGTGGGATCTGGTTTCTGTCCGTCCAGCCTCATTTCTCCTTCCCACTCCTCGTCTTTATGCTGTAACATTGAAGTTCACTCTTCTGCCTCCCAGAACCCGGAGGGTTTCTCATGGCTCTGCATCTTTGTTCTTGCTCCTTCCTCTGGCTATGTTCCTATTTCTTGGCTTGTCTGCCTGGAAAACTCCTATTCATCTTTCCAGATGCAACTAATGTGCTGCCTCTTCCTGGGAGCTTTCCTTGATTTCTCAAGGCAACTGGAATGCTCCTTCCCTCATCTCCCTCTGCCGCACTCCACCCCTGCCCCCATGTGAATCAGGACCTCACTTTTAGTGCCAATGTGATCTTAGAGCCTTTGTCCACCTCTACATCTAAGCCTCTCGAGAGGAGGGCAGTATCCAGCTCTTTTCATCTTTGTACCTTTTATACAAAGTGCAGGGTCTGACCTTATAATAGGTATTTGATAACTGTTTAATTGGTAATTATGCCTAGCTTTTATTAAGCACTTTTACTAAGGCCAGAAGGAGTGCTAAGCCCTCTAATTCATTACGTGATTTGGTTCACACAATCACCCCATGAGGTAGATGTCCTTTTCCTATTTTATTTTACTGTATTGTATTTTATTCTCCTGGTTGTGTCACATGGCTTGTGGGATCTTAGTTCCTGGAAGGAACTGAACCCCGGGCCATGGCAGTGAAAGTACTGAGTCTAATCCCTGGACTGCCAGGGAAGTCTTAACGCCTATTTTATAGATGAGAAAGCTGAGGCTTAGAGGAGAGCCGCAACTCTCCCAAGCCGGTAAGTGCCCCAGAGGCAGTGTGAGCCACGCTCCCACTTAAGGGCGCATGTATGCTGCTGTTTGCAGCCCTTCTGTGGTTCAACACTCAGCGCAGGGCCTCTGGTGTAGCTCCCAGGAGCTGCCTTCCACACTGTCCACCCTGCTCAGCCCATCAGTACTTGCAGTTAATGGGCCTCTACCTGTTGCCCTGGGCCTTGAGTCCGGCACTTGGTGAATGAGATTTCCGCATTCATGGTTCAGCCAAGCCTTTCTCCTAAGTCAAAATCCTTTCTCACTGTTAGAGTCCCACCACCCTGCCCAGACTCCTGTAGATCTGATGCCCGGTTTCCTGGCTAAGAGTTATGCTTCCTATGTTTTACACACACACACACACACACACACACACACACACACAATGGAATATTACTCAGCCATAAAAAGAACAAAATGTTGCTACCTACAGGAGTATGGGTGGACTTGGAGGGCATCATGCTGAGTGGAATAACTCAGAGAAGGGCAAACACTGGATGATATCACTTATATGGAACCTAAAAAATAAGACAAACTAGTGAATATGACAAAAAAGAAGCAGATTCACAGGTACAGAGAACAAACTAGTGGTGACCAGTGTGGGGGGCGCAATGTAGGGATGGGGGAGAGGGAGGTACAGCTATTGGTTCAAGACAGGCTCAAGTCTGTATTGTACAACATGGGGGATATAGCCAATATTTTGTAATAATGTAAATGGAAAATAATCTTCAAAAATTATGTAAACTTTTTTTTTAAAAAAGAGTTCTGCTCAATGTAAAAGAAAAGTGAAAATACACATAATTTGTAATTCCTGTTCTCACTTCTATTTGGGGTGTTTTATTCTGATTTTTTCTTTTTACTCTTAAGTCTATTATATATCAGTTTTGTTGTTCCCAAGAGCTAGATGTTAGAGTTTCACAAATAAAATGTTTTTTCTATACTCAAAAAATAAAAATAGACATGTCTTGTTATATGTCAATTATACCTCAATTTGATTTTTTTTAAATTAAAAAATAAAAAAACAAACAGACAAAAAAATAACGAGTTCTGCTTCCTGACACTTGCAGATGTAAAGCCATCAGCACTCAAGGATGCTTGCTTCCCAGGCTTGTCCAGCCAGTAAGTCTGTGTTGGGCCTTCTGACCCGGTGTGCACCCCAGGCCGGGCCACACCCCCAGCTCTGATGCGAACACTTCCTGCATCGACGCAGCACTCTTACACGCCTGCCACCTGGCCCAGGGCCTCCTTGCTTTGCTCTGAGTCTCCTCGTCCTGAGTTAAGACCTTGTTGCTTCCTCACACTGACAGCAGCTCAGGGACCAGAGAGCAGGTGGAGACAGAGGATGAGGCCTTGGAAAGGCCTATGAGTGCTGATCAGGGAAACGCCAGGACAGAGGTCTCCAGCCGGTGGTCCCCCACACCCGCAATTGGAGAGTTCACACCCGACTCAGCCACAGGCCCACTCTGCTTTTTCTCCCTCCACTGCTGTTTGCTCGTCATTACGGCAAAGCTACAGTGAAAGTACAAGGAACGTGCGCCTGACAACAGGATTAATACTTTAAATCCAGCTTTGATTGCCCTTAATGATCACTAGTATCTGACTACGGAAGTTATATTAACAATATGCAGTCACTCATGAAGAAAACTTGGACTTCAGGAACACACTTCAGGAACACACTGATTGATCTCAACAGGGAAACTGTTTTAAAAGCTAATGCCTCATTTTGTGGGTCATTTTTCTATAATGCACTTTCCCACATTTCATCTTGTTCCAATTTGGTTCTTTTTTTTTTTTTTTTCATACAATAAAGGGGAATAGAGTTGGGATTGAATTAGTATAAACATACTAATTAGTTAGTATGAATTATTAGTTCTTCTGCACCCCGCAGCAGAAGGGGTGCTGGAGACCTCATATAAGGCAATCGATTCATCTTTAAAACAACCACCTAAAGATGAGAATTTTAGAGACAGGAGTCTGGTAACTTGCATACTGTCCTGAAGCTAATAACAAAAAGGCCAGGACCTGAAACCAGATCTGCCTAGTGTTAGCGCTTATGGCCCTGGGCTCTGTCCACTGCCCCTTGCCCTGACCTGGACTCTGGGCTTCCACACAGGCTTAACACCACCCACTCCCCTGAACCCTTCAGGAGGTTTGATTTTCTTATGTGGATTTTTTCCTAAATATTTTCTTTTTTAATGTGGATCACTTTAAAAGTCTTTTCTGAATTTGTTACAATATTGCTTATGTTCTATGTTTTGGTTTTTTGGCCGAAAGGCATGTGTGATCCTAGCTCCCTGACCAGGGATGGAACCCACATCCCCTGCCCTGGGAGGACAAGTCCCAACCACTGGACTGCCAGGGAAGTCCCCTGATTTTCTTGTGCATTAAACACAAATTCTGGTGTTCCTCTTGAGTCCCGTTGGCCTAAGGTGACTTCGCCTCTGCTGTTCCCCAGCTGGAATTCAAGCTCTAGGTAACGAGCCTTCCCAACCGACTCACCCAGCATGGGTGAGGTGCCTGGTGCTCAGCTGTGTGCTGGTTGTTGCAGGATGCCGCCCTTCCTGAGGAGAAGACAGGGTAACCCCTGGGTTGCCCCAGTGTACGGCCACTATGAATGCGGTGAGGACTCTTCTTCCGGGTCGCCCAGGAGGACATCATTCCAGAACAAGTCAGGGACCTTACTATCCAATGGTCGTCTGTTGAGATTCAGCTGTCTGGATGGTGGTTGTCTGCTTTAAACTGTCCTGACTGCAGAGGGCCACCTCGAGTGAAAATGACCCAGAAGATGGGCAGGGGAAGGGGTCTTTTGGGGAAGGTAGATAGAGTTCTGATCCTGCCTCCTGAAGACCCATTCTTATATATATACTTACTATGTACTTTTTCTGTGCTAGGGCGTTTATTTTTATTTATTTAGCTTTTTTTTTTTTTTTTTGGCTGCGCAGTATGTGGGATCTTAGTTCCCAGACCAGGGTTCAAACCCTCATCCTCTGATTAGAAACTCAGCATCTTAACCACTGGACTGCCAGGAAAGCCCCATTCTTAAGATCTTGGAGAAGCTGTCTTCTCTCCCAGGGCTCCCATTAGTTGAAAGAGTTTATAGAGCATCCCGAAGGTGCCCTCATATTCCAGCCACCCTCAGGGCTGACCTCACGCGGTTCTTAGAAGAGGCTGGGGCTGGGGCTGCCAGAGCCAGCCTCTATGGAGTTTTGGGGCTGGGTCTCCAAGCACCGGGGCCCCTGACGTTCCAGCATCCTGGGGGAAGGTGGCAGTGTCAGCCACAAGGCTGAAGGTAGCTTGTCAGGGCCGGGGCCCCATGGGGGCTCTGCGGACGGCAGGGAGCACAGGCGTGCGTAAGCGTGCAGCGTGTTTATTTATTCTAGGAGCTGTTGCTAAGTCGGGGGTGTTTGCCAGCAGAGAGCTGCCTGAGTGCCGTGTTTGTTTACTTAGCAGAGTGCAGGGAAGGACAAGGCGAGAGACAAGTGCAGGCTCTGAACAACTGGAGCTGGTCCTGGGGACTATTCTCAAGGGGCCCAGGCCTGGGTGCTGCTGGTTTGAGAGCGCCCCTTCAGGCCCACTGGCTCAGGTGTGCCTTTCTTACCAGTTTGTCTGGATCCTCCGCCCAAGCAGAATAGAATTGCTAATCCCCCATCTTCCATCGGAGAAGGCAATGGCACCCCACTCCAGTACTCTCGCCTGGAAAATCCCATGGATGGAGGAGCCTGGTAGGCTGTAGTCCATGGAGTCGCTAAGAGTCGGACACGACTTCACTTTCACTTTCACTTTTCACTTTCATGCATTGGAGAAGGAAATGGCAACCCACTCCACTATTCTTGCCTGGAGAATTCCAGGGACGGCGGAGCCTGGTGGGCTGCCCTCTATGGGGTCGCACAGAGTCAGACACGACCGAAGTGACTTAGCAGCATCTTCCATCAGGGCTTCCCAGGTGGCACAGTGGTAAAGAATCTGCCTGCCAACAAAGGTTCAATCCCTGGATCGGAAAGATTCCCCTGGAAGAGGAAATGGTAACCCACTCCAGTATTCTTGCCTGTAGAATCTCAGACAGTGGAGCCTGATGGACTACAGTCCATGTGGTTGCAAAGAGTCGGACACAACTGAGCACGCACTCAGATCTTCCCTTTGTGCCGGGGGGTCTCCTGGTGGCAGGGTCCTGAGAGAAGGTGGAGGAGAACCAGGAGGGGAGGGTGTGTAATGACAGAATAACTGATTCTAAGCTAGGCTCCACGGACCTTGGGCAGGTCACTTCACCCACCCTGGGCCTCACCTGGTTCCTCGTCTGTAGAATGAGTGGTTTCAGAGTCTCCTTGCAGCCCTGTGTCATTTCTTCCAGGACTTGGAGACACACACCAGCTGCTTCCCATTTCCTGGGACCTGTGAGCACCAAGCCGCTGCTCTGGTCTCACCCCACTCCCTCCTCGCCCAACAGCACCCCCTGCACCCCCACCCCGAGCTTAGACCAGCCTCTGCACCAGGCAATGCGTCTGCGTGAGGCTGAGGCCCACAGCCTCCTCACCCCCGTGTCCGTCCGTCTTCCAGGTTATATATTGGCCATAGGTTCTCTGACATCAGGAGAGAGAGAAAGAAAGGGGACAAACTAACAAGAGACCCTCCCAAGACCCTGTCCGCCGTCGGCTATAGGCCAGGCAGGACTGTTCCCCCAGGAGCCAGAGTTGGCTGGAGTTCAGAGTTGGTTCTTCCCAGCTGGGTGGCCCCAGGGACTCCCCAGAGGCATCTCCCTCCCTCTGCACTGCCCGAAGGCCCCAGCAGTGCGTCTGCAAGTCTCTAAGGGAGCACGGCCCCCCATACACAGGCTGGCTGGCAGCCAGGGCTGGTGTTCTGGCTCCTACACCAGCCAGGAGGGGTGGCAGGAAGGCCCTGCTAATCCCCCGGGAGAAACCTCCTTGGCAAACAGAGAGGAGTGAGTGCCTGCCCTCCGCCCCTGCCTGGGACCATGGGCGCCCTACCCCAGGGTGTTCCAGGCAGGCTTTATGTCTCGGTGCTCTGCTCACAGGTGTCGGGGCTGTGATCCCAGCTGAGCCTGTCGGGTAAGAAAGGGAGACCGAGTTCTTCCTTTTCAGGTTAAGGCTCTTGTGCAATCTATGGCTTACCCCGATTCATCTCAAAAGCCCAGAGGAATTATGAAGAAAAGAGGGCAGGTGGGTACATTGCCCTCTCCAGACTCCAGGTTTCTCTAGCTCCCAATAGCCTGTGGGCTTTCCTGACAGTGTTTGAAGAGGAGGCCAGGATTGCCAGGCTGGGCTACTAATGATTTATTTTGGGCTGTGCTAGGTCTTCGTTGCGGCTCGGGCTTTCTCTAGTTGCAGAGGGTAGACTTCTCCTTGCGGTGGCTTCTCTTGTTGTGGAGCACAGGCTCAGGGCACAGGGGCTTCAGCAGTTGCAGCTCCCAGGCTCCAAGAGTGGGCCCAGTAGTTGCGGTGCATGGGCTTGGTTGCTCTGCAGCATATGAGATCTTCCCGGACCAAGGATCGAACCCAGGTCTCCTGCATTGGCAGGTGTATTCACTACCACTGAGCCACCAGGGAAGCCCGGGGCTAGTAATCCCTTCTCCTTCCTCCTACCCATCGCCCCACCACCCACCTCTGCCCCCAGCACACACACAAACTCACACACAGACTCAGCCCTCTGCCAGTGAGGCTGCCTCTCTTGCTGGTACCACATAGAAACAGATGAAGAGCTGGAAAAATCACCCCCAGGCCAAAGAGAATCAGTGTGGAAAAAGCTGAGGAGAGAGTGAAACCAGATACTGAGAAGGCAGCCAGTGGGGGAGGTGCCCTCCACCCTCACAGACCTCCTGCCAGCCCCTCCTGGAACTGGGGGCTGGGTGGGGGTCCAGGCCAGCCTTGGCCTGCCTTTCTCCCTGCTTGTTCAGCTGACGGGTCACCTGGGAGGGGCTGCCAGGCCCTGCTTCTAGGACCCTCAGTCTCAGATCTGGGAAACGAGAGTCTTTTCCAGAAGACAGTCCCTCCTCTTGCTAGGCTGTCACTGGTGAGCGAGGTCTCAAGAAAAGGGAAAGTGTTAGTGAGTCGCTCATTCGTGTCCGGCTCTTTGTGACTCCATGGACTGTAGCCTTCCAGGCTCCTCTGTCCATGGGATTCTCCAGGCAAGAATACTGGAGTGGGTTGCCGTTCCCTTCTCCAGGGGCTCTTCCCAAGCCAGGGATCAAAACCAGGTCTCCTGTATTGCAGGCAGATTACCATCTGAACCATCAGGAAAGTCCAGAGTGAGGTCCCAAGGGTCGAGCTATTTCTTGCTTTCTCCTACTTGTCTCTGCCTCCACTTCCCTTCTGGCATGGAACCAAAGCCAGGCGTTGGAGCTGGGATGTGAGTGGGCTCCCAAGAGCCAAAAGGAAGAAAATCTGGTCTTGGTTTGAGAGATCTCTATATTCCCAAGGGAGCCAGTGCCATGTACCTCATTGGAGCCTGGAGGGTCATTTAAGGGCCACTTCCAGGCCTGACTCAGTGCAGACCTCAATGCAGGAGGGGCTGCCATGACTCAGGTCACTGACGAGGGTCAGAAGGTAGAAGTCCCTTGGTGTCTGCCCCTCACCCTCACCCTCCAGGCACAGTGTGGTTCTGGTATTCCCAAGGGGAATGCTTTAACCCAAACAAGGTCCCTTGTGTCCAGGTGGACCATTCCCAAACCCATTTCTATCATGGATCATTTCCCTGAGACTTTTCAGGATGGGCAATCACAACTGAAGCTGGTTGTTTAGATCGGAAAATCTGGGTGTAGTGTCATTAGAGAAACCAGAAAGTCTCCTCACATGAACCTTTTCTCCCCCAGCCCATCCACTCCTCTCTCCGAGTCATGATGATGAACAACTTGGACACAGGGCTTTCCGCTGGGCCAAGTGCTCCCACAGTCCCTGTTCCTGCCGACCCTGCCCCTGCAAGATAACTGATATTCTGCTCCACCCATCAGACAACAGAACGCTCAGGGCAGCTGTGGGGCCTGCCTGGGACTGAGCAAGCATCATGCAAAGGCAGGGCCTGACTTGAAATCTTGGTTTCTTTCCCTGGATCCTTTCTGCTCGCCGTCCAGAGATGGGGACGGGATCGGCACCCTCCTGATTGTCCGTGGGATGAAGGGGCTGACTTGACTGCCCTCCTGCTGGGCCTTTGGTGATGGCCTCAGCCCTCGAAGATCCCCGGGAGGACTTCCTGCTCTCTTTCCTGGGTGTCTGCCAGGCCAAAGCTTGTCCTTTTCTCTCTCTGGGTCACCTGCCCCAAAGATCCCATGCTCCTTCTCTGCTTCTCCCCTTTTTTTATTTTTTGGCTGGGTCTTCGTTGTGGCCTGTGGGCTTTCTCTAGTCGTGGCAGGCAGACTTCTCTTGTGGTGGTGCTTGGACTTAGCTGCTCCAGAGCATGTGGGATCTTAGCGCCCCGACCAAAGATAGAACCCGTGTCCCCTGAGTTGGAAGGCAGATTCTCAATCAGTGGGCCACCAGAGGAGTCTCTGCTTCTCCACTTCTTCCCCTTGATATTCTTGCCTCTCTTTCAGAAGTGAGGGCAGGAGTCTCCCCAGTGAAGGTGCCAGCATTCCCGGGGGGCTTGACTATAGTGCTGCCTCGCGTCCTTCATTTTTGCTGTGGCCTCACCACGGAAACTGATTTCTGTTGGATGCTTCGGGGCTTGTAAAGAACCCCCAGTGCCTACCCTCCACATTTAGATTCACTATGTGACCTTGACCCTTAGACTCACTATGTGACCTCGAACGGTAATGTAGACTCTTCTGAGCCTTTCTGTTCTGGAGCAAGATAACCCAACCCAAATCTAGACCTGAGAGGCAGAAGCGAGGTGAGAGGCACAGAACGTATCCTTTTTTTCCAGAGCAGAAGTCAGTTCCCATCCATCCGGTTCCCTAAGGCAGCCATTGCTTTCACCCAGTGACCTTTGCATCCCCACCCCAGGCCTCTCAGGAAAGGTGATTGTGCGAAAGCCAAGTTTATCTCAAGAAATGCAATGAATATCTTGGAGGGAGTGGGGTGAGGAGGAGGTTTTATCCAAAACACATGTTATTGCCACTCTTCTAGTTATCTTGGATATTTCCTGCGTGTTTGTCACCATGGCAACTGACTCAGCACGAAACCTCGTCTGCCGGGCCCCGGGGTCCGGCAGGGCGGCCATGTGGTGTCAATTTGGGCCTCGTGGTGCTTTTCTGTCTCTCTGTCTGTCTCCCCCAGCTTGGGTCTGTCTGTCATTTTTGTCTCTGTCTTTCCTCAGCCTGTCTCTGGGCCTTTCTATTTTTCTTCTCCCAGGAAATAACTGCTTGTGCTTCCCTGCATGCTGTAGGTGGAGACAGCCCTCCCTCAACTCCTCCTGGCATCCGTGGCTAAGGACATCCCAGAAGGGATGGGAGCACGGGAACTGCAGGAGCTTGGCCTTGGGCTAGGGAAGGGTTCAGCCAGGCTCTGGGCTCTGGGACAGACTGGCTCCCTGCCTGCTGAAGGCCCCTGGGAAGGAGGGGCTTAGGTTCTGGGAGACACTGGTTAGAAGGATGTGGGCTTTTTCTTTTAAACATTGGTTTAAATTAAAAAAAAAAAAAATTAATGAAGCAGCTCTTTTTTTAAATTCTTTTTAAAAACTTTTATGTTTCGGCCACGCTGTGTAGCATGCAGGGTCTTAGTTCCCTGACCAGGGGTTGAACTGGTGTTCCCTGCATTGCAAGCACAAAGTCTTTTTCTTTTTTTTTTTTAACTTCTTATTTTTGTATTGGAGAACTGCCGCAGAACAATGTTGTAATAGTTACAGGCGGACAACGAAGGGACTCAGCCATACATATACATGTATCCATTCTCCCCCAAATTCCTCTCCCATTCAGGCTCCCACATAACGTTGAGCAGAGTTCCCTGTGCTCTACCGGAGGTCCTTGTTGGTTACCCATTTAAAATATAGCAGTGTGTCCCTGTCGATCCCAAACTCCCTCACTATCCCTTCCTTTCATCCTTTTACCCCAGCAACCATAACTTTGTTCTTTAAGTCTGTGAGTCTCTCTGTTTTGTAAATAAGTTCGTCTGTATCATTTCTTTTTAGATTCTGCATGTAAGTGATGTCATATGATACTTCACTGTCTGACTTAATTCACTCAGTGTGACAATCTCTAGGTGCATCCGTGTTGTTGCAGCTGACATTATTTCATTCTTTTTAGTGACTGAGTAATATTCTGGTGTGTGTGTGTGTGTGTGCGCGCGCACACACATGCATGCGTACACTACATCTTCTTCATTCTCTGTCGATGGACATTTAGTTTGCTTGCACGTCTTGGCCACTGTAAACAGTGCTGCAATGAACACTGTGGTGTACTGTGTATATACCCTTGCGGATCATGTTTTTCTCTAGATATATGCCCAAGAGTGGAATCGCATACAGTCACCCTACTTTTAGTTTTTAAAGGGATCTCCACACTGTTTCCACAGTGGCTGTATCAGCTTACATTCCCACCCACAGAGTAGAAGGAGTCCAGAAGCATGGAGCCTTATCCCCTGCACCACCAGGGAAAGTCCTAGGATTCGAGCTTCTGATCCTGACATTCCCTGTGTGTGGAAGGGTGTCGTCTGTGCTTCCCAGAGCTCTCATTCCTTGGACTTTTGGAGAAGAGATAGGTGTAGAGTGATAGAGCCAGGGAAAGACAGCTAAAAGCCACGCAAGAGAAGCAAAGAGAAGCTGAGGAGTCCTCCAGAAGGAGGGGCTGTAAGGGATCCAGGTACCCTGGCAGCTCCCAGTCCTTCTCCTCGGGCTGTGGGTGTGGCAGAGCCATCATGGACAGCAGTGTCCCTCCGCGGTGACATGGGGCAACAGGGAGGGTGTTGACAACCACAGCCTGGGAGGGAGCTGGGCCAGCCATCTGGAAAAGGCCACGTGAGCAGACGGAATATAAACAGGCAGCTCCACGGGAGGTGAGGGTGTCTCCTGGCTCCCCCACCCACTTCTGCCCTTGGGTCTTCCTTCCCTCCCTGCCCAGGAGGCCTGGCAGCTCTTTCCAGCTGCTCTCTACCAAGTGTCTGCAGCCACACCCTCCGGAAAGGCCTTTCCAGACTACTTCCCCAATTCATCTTCATTCGTCCTCAGCTGATTCTGATCAGGCCTGGTGCCCACCCCCTGAACAAGGTAGGCCTGGGTACTCTACTGACCCAGATATTCAGGCAGGATTGGCACTCCCCATGGGACTGCTTGGAGGAGAGAGGAGAAGGGGCATCAGACTCAGAACCTGGTGGCTGAATCAGAAACTGCCACCATCACGGGTCCCTCAGGCTCAGCCCCCAAGAGTAATGGGCCCCAGGATGAAAAGGAAGAGGCTGGCCAGGCAGCCACTGGGCGGGGCCCTGGGGGCAGTAGACTGCTGTCACACGGCCAGCATCCAGGAGAATACAGCGCATCAGCCTTCTCTTGGGCCAGCGCCTTTCAAAGATGTGGATGACCAGCAGGAAGACAGTCAGAAGGGACAACAGCAGCAAGGCTCTGGGGGTCAGCCAATAGACTACAGGGGCCCTCTGGGCTCTGAGAGGGTCCCGGGGCCGGGGGACAGGGACAGGTCCCAGAGAGAGGGCCTGTCCAGAATTAGGTGGTGTGTCAGAACCTCAGTCAGACTGGACAGGATGCAGGAGAGGCTTTGTTTCCAGGGAGGCAATGAAAGGCCAAATGGGAAACTGAGACAAGACCAAGTGAGCCGAGGCTCGGGGACGACAGTGGGTGGGCAGGCCGAGGAGTGTCCAGTATGGAGAAGCAAGCAGACACGGCTGGACATCGAGCTCGCCCACTCAGCCTTGGACAAGCTCGAGAAGTCGCTGAACCTCAGTGTGCTCATCTGTGAAATGGAAAACATACCGATTTTGCAGATTCAGGGAGGCCTGGCATGCTGCAGTCCATGAGGTGGCAAAAAGTTGGACACCATTTGGTGATTGAACAACAACAGCTAAGGAGTAACTAAGATGTTCCCAAGCGGCACCACTGGTAAAGAACCAGACAGCCAACTCAAGAGATGTAAGAGACGTGGGTTCGATCCCTGGGTTGGGAAAATGCCCTGGAGAAGTACATGGTAACCCACTCCAGTAGTCTTGCCTGGAGAATCCCACGGACAGAGGAGCCTGGTGGGCTACAGTCCATGGGGTCACAAAGACTTGGACACGACCAAGCGACTTAGCATGCACACACAAGCTGTTCTTTAGAAAAAACAGTGTCTAAGAGCCCATGGGAGGTGGCTAACAGAGCCCTCGCTTCCCCGGAAGGGGAGATGGTTCCACACCCTTCCCCTAAGACTAGTGTGCTTCTTGGTTTTGTTAGGATTAGCCCAGAACCTGTCTGGACTCGAGTGGGCGGGGCCAGTGCTGAAAGCTGAAAGAAGACGGCAGGGTTCTGAGCCTGGAGATCAGGGGTGAGGGCTGGGATGGCTGGCTCCCACCTGGTGCACAAGGAGGCAGTTATAAACGGGAATAGTTTGTTGGGGAGAAGTCCCTGGCAGTGTGCTGGAAACCAAGCTGCAAGCATTCAAATCCACCCCTCTTCGCAGGGGGCCATGCAAGCCTTGTTAAGACAGGCGGCTGAGGTCCCCAAGCCACGATGTCTAACAAACGCATCCAAAAGGATCGGGGACCCAGTGTGTGGTGGGGTGGACACTTGATCCAGGAAGCAGGAGCCAGGGTGGGAAGCCAAGGCTGGGGACAGAGCAGCCTGGGTGTGGGATAGAAAGCAAGGGCTGCAGGCAGGCAACTGGCCAGGCTGGGGAGAGACACGCCGGGCCACGTGGCCTCAGGGATGGTCTGTCTTTCCAGTCTGTGTCTTCAGCTCCACCCAAAGTCCAGGGCAGTGGCCTTTGGTCCTCACACGGCCCTGTTATCTGGAGTGAGTGAGTGAGCTGTTGTTGTTCAATCACCTCTGTTTTCCTGCTGGACGAGTGATGCTGGAGACAGAGAAGGGGCTTGTGATGAGGAGGCTGGGTGCTGGTGCTTCGGGAGAACAGGTGGTCGGGGGCAGCGCAGGGCACACAAGAGAAGGGCGGTGAGGGCCAAGACAGCTGCCCAGGGCTCCAGGCCTGGGGCAGGGCTCCAGCTCACCCCACATGGGGCCACAGGGATTTGGGTGGGAGGCAGGGACTTGCACCCCCTCCCGTCCTCTTGGTCTTCCCCACAGAGACCACAGCTCAGGACCTAGCTGTCCCCTCCCAGTGACTCAGGCCTGGCTGCTGTCCTGCCCACGCCCAGGGCGGATCTGGTGCCCCAGCACAGGAAGGGCTGTGGCGTGGGTTCAGAGGACAGGGCGTGGTCGGGGACTTCAGGGTGGAAGGAGACATCCAGGCCAAGAAGCCCAGGCACCTTCCGGCCAGGTCAGCCTGTGCCACCTCGGCAATGTGGCTTTGGGCTGCAGTGGGAGTCTGTCCCCCTCCCTCCACACGGAGCACAGCAGGCCACTTGTTCCTCATTAGCAAATGGCACTATGTCATCACCATGGGGTGGATGTGCATTTTTGTCCTATTTGCTGGAGTCGTGGGTAGATAGCGGTGGGGACCTGCAGGCTGGGCCAGGAATGAGGTTTGCGGGACCCAGGACTGGGCTGCGACCACGTGGGGCAGAGCCTTCAGAGGCCTCAGGAAGCCACGGTCCCTGCTGGAGCCCGGGGCAGCTCTGCAGAGAGACGAGGAAAAGAGAAACAAATGAAGCTATGCTATGCTAAGTCACTTCAGTCGTGTCCAACTCTGTGTGACCCCATAGACAGCAGCCCACCAGGCTTCCCCGTCCCTGGGATTCTCCAGGCAAGAACACTGGAGTGGGTTGCCATTTCCTTCTCCAATGCATGAATGTGAAAAGAGAAAGTGAAGTCGCTCAGTCATGTCCGACTCTTCGCGACGCCATGGACTGCAGCCTACCAGGCTCCTCCGTCCGTGGGATTTTCCAGGCAAAAGTACTGGAGTGGGGGTGCCACTGCCTTCGCCTGCATGCTAAGTCGCTCCAGTTTTGTCTGAGTCTGTGCAACCTGATGGACCGTAACCCGCCAGGCTCCTCTGTCCATGGGATTCTCCAGGCAAGAATACTGGAGTGGGTTGCCATTTCCTCCTCCAGAGGATAGTCCTGACCCGGGGATCAAACCCACATCTTTTTACATCTCCTGCACCTGCAGGGGCTCTTTACCACTAGCGCCACCTGGGGAGCCCCCCCCCCCCCCCCCGTGAAGCTAGGATTAGTTATTGGCTGTATTTATTGTTAATAGTAATGACTAGCATGGAGAAGAAAATGGCAACCCACTCCAGTATTCTTGCCTGGAGAATCCCATAGACAGAGGAGCCTGGCGGGCTACAGTTCATGGGATCACAGAGTCGGATACGACTGAGTGACTGACGCTGAATGACTAGCAGTCATCTCCTGAGGGCTGGCCTGAGTGATGTGGCTTGTATATATTATTTCTTAAATTCTCCCAATAATTTAGTGTTACAGGTGAGGAAACTGAAGCTCAGAAAGGTTAAGTAAAGGCCCTCATTGTCATAACGAGCCAGGATTTGAACCCAGGCTTTCTGATATTCTGACATCTTTTGCATTATAAAAAAGTGCTTCTACAAAGGTCTGACCTTTTTTTTTTTTGCCTTGGGCATGGTCTGTTAAAGCTTGAGAGGCCTTTCTCAGAAAAACGTTTTTATAAAAAATGGAATAGATTCACAAAGGAAACCAATTACATTCAAATATAGTTGTCAAGACATGAAGAAATGTGATATAGTATTATATGTGCTTTTTATGAACACATTAAATAGCAAGATCTAATAACTATTGTAGCCTCAAAATGGTGATGGATGCAAAAGTATTTCATGATATCAGAGAAAACTTCTGTGTGATTTCTATTGGTGGCAAAGCTGTGGGTTTTGATAACACAGACATTCTTTTTTTAGTCAATTAATTAATATTTTTAGGTAATTAATTACTCTTCTTTTAAACTAATGAATATTCTTTTAATTAGTTGGTTAATTTTCTTCTTAGTAATTCTTTTAGATAATTCTCTTAGATAAAACAATTAACTCTTTTCAATTAGTTAATTAATATTATTTTAGTTGATTAATTTTTTTCAAAGTTAATTGATTAATTAACTAAAAAAAGAATATCCATGTTATTGGTACCCACAACTTTACCATCAGGAGAAATCACACAGCAGTTTTCTCTGATATCATGAGATATTTTTGCATCCATTGCCATTCTGAAATTAGGATAGTTATTAAATCTTATTATTTAATGTGTTCATAAAAAGCCCATGTAATACTATGTCACACGTCTCCATGCTTTGACCACCGTATTTCAATGTGACTGGTGGTTGTGCTGGGTTTTCGTTGCTGCGTGGGCTTTTTCTGGTCGTGGGGAGCAGAGGCCGCCCTTCACTGCAGTGCGCAGGCTTCTCACCGCGCAGCTTCACTGGCTGCAGTGCACGGGCCCTGGAGCGCAGGCTCAAGAGCTGTGGCACACGGGCTTGGTAATCCCGAGGCATGTGGCATCTTCCCAGACTCAGGATCGAGCCCATGTCCCCTGAGTTGGCAGGCGGGTTCTTACTCACTGTACCGCCAGGGAAGCCCATGGATAGTCTTGACTGAAAGCAATGTCATGTTTCAGTTAGAGAACTGTGAAAATAAAGGTGTGATTCCCCCCCCCCCATCGTGTTCCTGTGCCCCCCGATTTCTGAGGATGAGTCAGAGGTCTAGACTCCAGATTAGGAACCACTGCTTTAGAAACAGAAGTAGAAACCTCTCTTTTTGTCCTGGTGGCAAGGGGTGTACAGACCACTTCCAGACTGTGGAGCTCTGTGCCTGCTGGGGAATCTTAAGTGGCTCCTTAGCCCAGCTGTAAATAATCTGTCCTTGTGACCTACCTGGGCTTTAGGGCTTAGCGAACAAAATTACAGAAGACCCAGTTAAAACTGATTTACAGGTCAACAATAATAATTTTTTAGTATAAGTACATCCCATGAAATATTTGGGACATATTTATTGTATTATTTTTCCATTGCTATGCAACACAGGTAGCAGCTTAAACAATACAAATTCTTTAGCTCCAAGTTCTGTGGGTCAGAACTCAGCCCATGTGACTCATGGGGTCCTTAGAGTCTCACAGGCTGCAATCAAGATGTTGGTCAGGCTGCATTCCTTTCCAGAAGCTCTAGGATGTATCCGCTCCTCCTCCTTTGAGTTTCTAAATTCAGTTCCTTATGGGGTAAGATGGAGAATCTGGTTTCCTTGCTGGTTGTTAGCAGTGGGGTGCTGTCAGCTCCTTGCTGTTGTTCAGTTGCTCAGTTGTGTCCGACTCTTTGTGACCCCATGAGCTGCAGCACCCCAGACTTTTCTGTCCTCCACTATCTCCTGGAGTTTGCTCCAACTTATGTCCATTGAGCCGAGGATACCATCCAACCATCTCATCCTCTGTCTACCCCTTCTCCTCCCCACCTCCATCTTTCGCAGCATCAGGGTCTTTTCTAATGAGTCAGTTCTTCCCATCAGGTGGCCAAAGTATTGGAGCTGCAGCTTCAGCATCAGTCCTTCCAATGAATATTCAGGGTTGATATCCTTTAGGACTGACTGAGCCTTGAAGGCGATCAAAATGACTGTGGTTTGTGTCCTGGGTGGGAAGGGAAGACTGTAGAAGTTTCTGAGCAGAGGGCTAGCATGATCTGCTTCAAGTATTAAATAGTCTTTGCAGCTACTCGACGGTGGGCATGATGTGTGCCCAGAACTGCCAGACAGGGTGTGGGATACTCGGTCACTGCCCGGTACAGACCCCATCCACAGAGAACCACAGCGCTGGGGAGACACAGCAAGGCGGTGTGTCAAGCAGCAAGAGCCGGGACTTTAAGAGAGAACTTAGGATTTAAGTCTTCCCTCTTCTGCTTCTCAGCCTGGAAAGTTACCCAAATTCTCAGTTACTGCCGTGACCACACCTGCCTGATGGGGTGATTTTGAAGCCTGGCTGATCACATAGTGCCAGCACCAGAAAAATAAAACAGTGGCTATGTTGTTATTGAATAGTAATATGGGGTAGTTTAAACTCTTCATTGGTGGATCAGTTGGTAAAGAATCCACCTGCAGTGTGGGAGACCTGGGTTCGATCCCCTGGGTTGGGAAGATCCCCTGGAGAAGGGAAAGGCTACTCACTCCAGTATTCTGGCCTGGAGAATTCCATGGACAGTCCATGGGGTTGCAAAGAGTCAGACACAACTGAGCGGCTTTCACTTTCAAGGATGAAGTGGCAGCTGGTGGTCTGGAGTCAGTGGTCCCCTTCAAGGCAGGGGAGATGGCTAACTACCAGAGAGATGGGGATCAGGAGGTAGAGGAAGGGACCTGGCAGAACCCAGGGGCTGGAGTAAGTGGTGGGTTCGTGGTCACAAAGATACACAGGGTGAGGTCAGCGGGACATTGCAGACAGAAGCTGGTGGAGGGGTAGGCTTGGGCAGGTGTAGGATCAAGCTGGTGGGAAGGCCTGATTCTGAAGAGCATGTACAGGCGTCCTCTAATCGGAGGTGACAGGGAGCGGGAGAGGGACTGGATTTGGGGCCGGCGGGGAGGGAGGGAGGAGCACAATAGACCCACAGCCGGGCCAGAGGGGTTGGGATAGAGTGGGCCTTGGGCAGGTGTCCCAAGGCCCAGGATTGCAGGCAGAAGGAAGTAGGCCTGTTTGTCCTGAAACCTGATCTTTCAAGCAGCTGTCCCCCTCAGCCTAATGGACCACAGGAGGGGGTGGGGACTCACGGGCTGTCCCTTCCCAAGGCATAATTTCCACCAGCATCCCACCAACTCTCTGAGAGCACAGGCATCCCAGGAGAGTCACAAAGCGGGGTGACAGGGTCTCTGCTCTGCTGGGTGAGATGAGACGGTTGGATGGCATCAACTCAATGGACATGAGTTTGAGCAAACTCCAGGAAATGGTGAAAGACAGGGAAGCCCGGCTTGCTGCAGTCCATGGGGTCGTGGAGAGTCGGACACAACTGAGCACCTGAAAAACAACCGCCACTGGGTGCAGCCCCCAACTTTTCTCTTCCCACGTTCCCTGAACTGGAGTCTGTGCAGCCCTGTAGGGCTCCGGGCCAATGATTTCCGACCTGGTCATCCCCAGGCTCCATGTGTCCCGGGAGGCAGTTTTGGAGTTTTGGTGAGCTATTTTAGTGTTTATAGACACATCTCACAGAAATCATATATTTTCTGTCATAAGGCTAACTCCTGTTCATCCTTCAGAAACCCAACTTAAATGTTCCCACTCTGGGAAGCTTTCCTGACCTTTCACACATCAGGTTGCCAGCAGGAACAGATGGCTCATTGCAACTGGATAACTGAGAATTTCAGAAGGGACTACTGAAAAATCTATTGGCAGATACTGCATTGCTTATATGCAGACTCAAAAAAAAAAAAAAAAAAAAGATACAAATGAACTTATTTGCAAAACAGAAACAGACTCACAGACTTAGAGAAGGAACTTATGGCTACCAGAGTGGAGTGTTCAGGGAGAGGGATAGACTGGGAGTTTGGGATGGACATGTACACACTGCTCTATTTAAAATAGATAATCAAAAAGGACCTACTACATAGCACAGGGAACGCTGCTCAATATTCTATAATTACTTAAATGGGAAAAGAATTTGAGTAAGAATAAAAAAATGTATATGGTAAAAAAAAAAAAACAAAAAAACTATTGCCAGGATTAAGGGACATGAATGACAACATCTCAAGACCTCACCCACCTGAGCCCTAAAGAGACAAGGGAAAGAAGCAGTGACTGGACCCCCGCAAGACCTGCTGTGATAGAAAGGGCTGCCTGGCAGGCTCTGTGGCCTTTGGAAGAGATCACAGCCTCACCACAGCCATGGTGGCTGATCAGGGAGGGAGCTGACACTCTCCCCAGGCCAGGGCCTCCCATTGGCAGCACCCACCTGGAAGCTGGAGGGCACAAGAGCCATTGATCCAGTCCTTCAAGTCAGGCCTCAAGGTCCAGGGCTGGGTGATCTGGGAGCAGCATGGATTTGGAGGGACAAAGGACAATATCCAGCCTACTTCAGGTGTTAGCTTGGGCTGCCATAATCAAATACCACAGACTGGAAGGCTTGATCAATAGAAGCTTATTTCTCACCATTCTGCATGCTGGAAGTCCAAGATAAAGGTCAAGTCCAAGATAAAGGTCAAAAGATGCTGGTCAATTTGGTCCCTGGCAAGGACTTTCCTCCCGGCTTGTGATGGCCACCTCCTCACTATGTCCTCACATGGCCTTTTTTCAATGCATGCACACGGAGAGAGCTTTCCTATATCTTATTATAAGGGCACCGATCCCAAAATGGGAAACCCCAGCCTCAAGACCTCATCCAACTTTAATCACCTCCCAAAGGCCCACCTCCAAATACCTTCACGTTGGGAGCAGGTAGGGCTTCGACATATGCGTCTGGGGGGACACAGGCCATAATACTTCCTCAGGGTGGTTCTGCACTGACTTACTGTGTGACTTCAGATGACTTACTTAGCTTCTCTGGGCCTCAGTTTCTTCATTTGTAAAAGTAGGGTAACTATGAAGATTAAAAAAGATATCAGGAAACACATAGTTTTTCGAGGCAGAAGCCCAGTGTTTTTCCCTTTGCCTGGCAAAGCAATAAAGCTGCCATTTCCCTGTTGGTGTTGTTCAGTCGCTAAGTCATGTCTGACTTTTTGTGACCCCATAGACTGTAGCATGCCAGACTCTTCTGTCCTCCACTCTCTCCTGGAGTTTGCTCAAATTCATGTTCATTGACTCTGTGATTCTATCTAACCATCTCATCCTCTGCCATTCCCTTCTCCCTTTGCCTTCAATCTTTCCCAGCATTAGGGCCTTTTTCAATGAGCCGGCTCTTCCCACCAGGTGGCCAAAGTATTATAGCTTCAACTTCAGGAACAGTCCTTCCAATGAATACTCAGGGTTGATTTCCTTTAGGATTGACTGGTTTGATCTCCTTGCAGTCCAACAAACTCTCAAGAGTCTTCTCCAGAACCACAATTTGAAAACATCACTTCTTTGGTGCTCAGCCTTCTTATGGACCAATTCTCACATCCATACATGACTACTGGAAAAACTATAGCTTTGACTATACAGACCTTTGTCAGCAAAGTGATGTCTCTGCTTTTTAGTACACTGTCTAGATTTGTCATAGCTTTCCCTCCAAGGAGCAAGTGTCTTTTAATTTCAGGGTTGCAGTCACCATTGCAGTAACTTTGGAACCCAAGAAAATAAAATCTGTCACTACTTTCACTTTTTCCCCTTCTATTTGCCATAAAGTGATGGACTGGATGCCAGAAAAGAAAAAAAAAAAGGACTTTTCTGATGGTCTAGTGGTTAAGAATCTGTCTTCCATAGCTTCTCAGCCTTTTGGCTAAGATTAAGTGTAGCATCTGTTCTTATCATTTTAATATCTGATACATTTTCTATCCGAGAACAATATATTAAATGGATTTTTGGAGCAGGCTCCAGGAGTTGATGATGGACAGGGAAGCCTGGCGTCCTGCAGTCCATGGGGTTGCAAAGAGTTGGACACGACTGAGCAACTGAACTGAACTGGAGCAGGGAGTTGGAATAGGAGCTTGCTCTGGACACTCCACACGTCAACCTGGTGTTGCAGTACTTCTAGGAATGGTGCACCTGCTCCAGGGAATAAAAAAAAAAAGAATCTGTCAGCCAATGCAGGGGACATGAGTTTGATGGATTCCACATGCCTGGGGGCAACTAAGCCCGTGTGGCCCAACTACTGAGTTTGAACTGCAGAGCCTATGAGTGCCAACTACTGAGCCCATGTGCCAGAGAGCCCGTGCTCTCAAACAGGAGAGGCCCACATACCACAACTAGAGAGAGCCCGAGCAGCAATGAAGACCTAGCATGGCCAAAGATAAATAAATTTTTTAAAAAAGAAAAAACAATGAAAAAAAGGAGGGAAAAAAAAAGATATTGCACCCCCAACCTGGACAGCTGTTCGAGCAGCCTGAGAAATCCCACCATTTTCCATTCTGGCCGCCACCCTCTACCCCACCTCTTTTCTTTTCTCTACCCAGTGACATGGGATTATGCCATTCCTCTGCTCAAAGCTTCACCATGGCTTCTTATTTCACTTAGAACACAATGCAGCTTCCTTATGGGGCTGCGAAGTCCGCCACCATCTCACAGCTGCGCTTCCGTTCTCAGCCAGGACTGTATTCCTCCCCCTTATCCCTGCCAGGTTTCAGATCTGAGCTTAAATGTCATTTCCTCGGAGGAGGCTTCCCAAAGACCCCGAACTCCCTGTAATGTTCTCATGGTGGCTGTCCTTTCCCATCATAGCAGCGACTGCATCCGGGGAAAACATATTGCAACTCCTCATGGGATGGATTGGAGCTTCGTCGTGAGAGCAGGAAACTCGACTGACTTCCCCACTGCTTAGTCCCCGGTGGCCCCAGTGCAGCTCTTTTCCAGCACATATTTGTTAAAGGAATAACAAAGTAAAAGGTCTTTCCTGGAATGCCAGCAAGCTCTCTGGGGAGACAAAGACTGACACAGAAAACTGTTCAGCACAACTCAGGATAATCTGTGTCTAGCCCATCTCCAGAGAGCTTGGCCCTGACCCTTGAGGCTTCAGGAATTCAGAGAAAGGGGGAAAGGGTATTAGCTACCTTGTGAAAACTCAGCTTGAGGTCATTCCTTCCAGGGAGATGGAAGACAGCAGGAAAAGTCACATTTGTCATGTGTCCACAATGTTCCAGAAATGTATCACACAACACCTCTTTAAATCTTCAGTTAAATCTTCTAGTTTTGCAAATGAGGAAACTGAGGCCCAGAGAGGTTAAGTAAGTCATCCAAAGTCACACACCAAGTCAGTGGCAGAGCCAAGATATCAAATCAACCAGGCCAGATGTCAAAGCTTGCATTTTTGCAACCAGGCTTAGTAGAATGAGAAGGGAGGTGGTAAGAATTTACTCAGGTAAAGTGGGCAGTGGTTCAAATGGGGTTTGTAACAGAGTAGCATCTAAACTATGGTAATTCTGAAAGCTGGGCTTGTTCTGATGCTGAGCCCAGATCTTAAATGTTACCAGGTACAAGTGGGTTCTTGAGGGTCCAACAATAAATAGAACAGCTAGACCCACCCAGAGCAGTCGCAGCCCTCATAGACGGCCCAGAATCGGACAAGCCCTGGAATGAGCATCTGGGCAGCACTCCCAGCATCTGACCTTGGAAGGAGGCTGCAGAGCTGTGGTTTGGGAGGTTTTCCTTTCTCAGCTAAGATTCCCCCGGAGCCTGTTATAAGGACCCAGGTAAGGGAGCTAGGTGGTGTGAGGCGGCCAGTTCTGTCTTGATAAGGTGGGGGAGGAGAAGGAGGGGTCATTCCTGCCAGGCTGACCTCAGCGGGGTAATGTGATCAGCCTGTCATGGTTCTGAGCCCTGATTTGGGAAGAACAAAGAGGCCAGGCCCCTCTGCCTCTTCTAGCCCAGGAATGCAGCTGGGGCCAGGCCGTGACCAATCAGGAATGCAGGTTGGGAGTGCAGCACGAATGCAGTTTGTACAGCCAGGCGTTCCTGCCGCGATGGGAGCGGGCTCACAAAGCCAGTGGACAGGCCCCGCGCTTCCAGCTTTGATATCCCAGCCCTGCCTCCAGGGACCCCGCATCCCGGAGCTGTCTGGCCCCGCTGCCCCACGGTGGCCCTTTGCAGTGGTGGTGGTGGTGGTGGTGCGGTGGAGAGTGAAAAGTCCAGATGCAGACACCCCAGCCCCAGTGGCGCTCCCAGGTGCTCGCATCTCCTTGTCCATCTCCATCGATCATCAATCTCAGGAAGTCTGAGAAATAGGCCCTGGGAGGGCGGGCAGGGATGGGGAGCTTGGCTGAGCCTCCTGCCTGCTCCTCAGGGGTTTGCGAGATGGATGCACAGACAGACAGAGAGATGTCCCACAGGAGAGGCTGCCAGGCCTCCGCAGCCGCTGCTGAAGACAAGTCCTAGAAGCCTCTTGAGGCTACCCTTTTCAGGGAGATAAATAATGTTGGGATTGGAGGCGGGTGCTGACCCCTGGGCTGACTGTTGAATGCTTTCTGCATTCCAAAGCTCTTCACCTCTCCTTGCCAGCCCAGTTCCACCAGTGTTGTTCCTCTGGGCCTACCCTTCTCTGCCTTCCCAATTACCCTCTGCCCCCTCCCCTCCTGCACTTCCTCTCTTCTGGGTATTAGCAACAGTGGTGCTTCACTGTTCACAAAGCACATCCATACACACTAGATCATCTGATCCTGAGAACCCTATGGAGTAGGTACTCTTGCCCTCATCTTATGCAGGTAGGGAAGAAGGAACAGAGGTGGTAGGAGTTCTGGAGGCAAGAGGTTAAAGGATATGAGAGGGAGTGCTTGTATGCATGATCCAGTTGCCTCAATAGACAGCAGGAGTGGAGACAGAGAAGCTACCAGGGAGCCAGTGGTTAAAGGAGCCCACAGTGTGGGACCAGGAGCTTGAAACTTTCTCTCCCCCATGTCTGGAGCTCTGGCAGCACTTAGTAAATGCTCGCTGACTGATCGAATGTGCCCAGGGTTCTCTTGATCTTCCTGCCCTATACTTGCTCTTATGAAAAGACCTGAAAACTACACTGACATGTAAGTAACTGATGGTAGTTTTCAAATGATGCCCCTCAAAGGAGTCTATTCTTGTGTTACAGGTTCCATTCCCGTGAGCAGACCCTGGAGACTCTGCAATGTGAAGACCCAAGACACAAGGACAAAGGAGAAGAGGGTTTGCCAAGGCTTCAGGGGCTCCCAGCTGGCGGTGGTGGGGGCAGGCGGTCAGAAGAAGGAGACTTTGATGGAGCAGAAAGGAAGCCCGGGAGAAGTTCTTGTGTCCCCTCCAAAGTCCCCCTTCCCAGAGTCATAGAATGTAAGAGGCTGGGGGACCTTAGAAGTGATCTAGACCTTTGGTTAAGAAGAAAGGAAGTGGGAACCTGCCTGGTGGTCCAGTGGTCAAGACTTTGTACTTCCACCGTAAGGGGCACAGGTTCAACCCTGGTCAGGGAACTAATATCCCACATACTGTGTATAGACAAAATAAATGAAATCTCTACCATGGCCAAAATGCCCTATGTTTTTTTTTTTTTTTTTTAAAAAGGAAGGAAGGAAGGAAGAGCTCCTTATTTCTCCCGTTCTGTGTATTGGTTTCATTCACTCAGGCTCCCTGGCAGCTCCTGGGTTTTTGTCATCCAGGCTTCCTAACCAGAAAGAAAATAAGGCTTCTCTCTCCTGGATGAGGTTGGTGTGAAGGATTCTGGGAATGGACTCCACCCTGGTCCAGCTTGAGGGATGCTCTCCACCCTAGGACCCTGGAGCCAGTATGACCCTGCATGTATTTGGAAAACAGGTTAAAGGATGGAGAATGGGTCCCCAAGACAGAGGGTCATCACATAACTAGCCTCTGTGTGAACCCTGAGCTGGGCAATCACCCTGTATCAAGTCTACTACAAAGCAGGCTCATTATGGCATTTAGACACATTCTGTAGTCTACAGAATAGAAATAGGTCAATAAATGATGGTACCTCTTATGGAATCCTATGCAGCTGTTAAAAAGATTGAAGAAGAGCTGTACATCTTTAGATGGAAAATATCCGTACTATATTAAGTAAAACATGTTCAGAACAGTCTGTATATAGTATTTTGTATAACAAAGCAATATATATATTTATGTATTTAAAATTTACTTTTAAAAAGTTGATAAAACTTTGTACCAAATTGTCAAAGAGGATGACCTCTATATATGTACATATTTTTAAAAATTCTTTTACCAAAGATATATATTGTTGTTGTTTAGTTGCTAACTTGTGTCCACCTCTCTTTTTTTTTTTTTTTACTTTTATTTGCATTTATTTTTTGCGGCATTTATTCCGGGGCCCTAAGTTTTTGTTTCTTCAGTTTCTTCTGGGATATCTTTTTCTTCTGTGCAACCTCCTCTGGTTTAGGAACAATCTGTTCTTTTTCAGTAAGGATCATCTCAATGTGGCAGGGAGAGCTCATGTAGGGGTTGATCCGACCGTGAGCTCTGTAAGTCCTGCGCCGCATCTTGGGGGCTTTGTTCACTTGGATGTGCTCAATGACCAGAGAATCTACATCTAAGCCCTTAAGTTCAGCATTACTCTTTGAATTTTTGAGCATGTGTAGTAAAAATTCAGCACTCTTTTTGGGCCACGGACCCTGTGTCCAGCCCCACTGTTTGGCCTGTGCACACCCACCAATTCCACCGTTGTAACGACGGAATGGCACACATCACTTCTCTAAAGTGACATCCTTCAGATACTTGGTGGCTTTTCGGATATGCATACCCTTTATGGCTGGGCAGTTTCACGAGTGTTCTTAAAGTGAACACGAAGATTTGAACCTCTTGATTTGCATGATTTTGTGGGGTTTTCTGGGTCAAGTGAATAGCGCACCATTTTTAGGGGTCACCTCAGGCCGCTTACCGGAAAAAAAAAGCTGTCCACCTCTTTTGTGACCCCATGGACTATAGCCTGCCAGGCTCCTCTGTCCATGGATTTCCCAGGCAAGAATACTGGAGTGGCTTGCCATTTCCTTTTCCAAAGGATCTTCCTGACCCAATCCCGATCCAATCCATGTCTCCTGCATTGATAGGCAGACTCTTTACCACTGAGCCACCTGGGAAGCCCAAAGGTATGCATTGCTTTTGTATTAAAAAAAAAAAATGAATATACACAGGAAGGAAAAGGTCCAATGTTCATAGTCTGCAGGTAAGGAACATGGAGGACAAAGAAATTAAATGACTTGCACAAAATCACAAAAAAATAAGAGCCTGATGTTCAAAGTGCCGAGGAGGTGGCCTTCTTTCATTATCTGTCCAGTCTAGCAGCAAGGGACAGAGGTGGTGGGAACCCACGGGGATCCAGTCCAGACGGCACCAGGGGCGGGCCCGGGAGCAAGGAGGGAGCCTGAAGTGGAGAACAGAGTGGGTGTTGATTCTATAACTTGCTGATGCTTTCAGCGTTTGCCCACTGCCCCTCCTCTGCCAGCAAACACTGGCCTGGGGACACATGTTTACATCTAAATGCTAGGAATGGATTAACCCAGTGTCTTGCTGGAGAGGGAGAAGCTTAGGTCTCCAGGAACATGAAAGGTACTCAGTGGCTCCAGGGATCATGAGAAATGAAGAGGCTCAGGTCTGAATCAATTAGAGTCTCCATCTATAATGTAAACCAGGTTCCTGCCCAGATGCCCCTTTCCCTGGTCCTGGTCCTGGAGTCCCAGAGGAAGAACCAGAGAACAATGCAGCCTTTGGAGCGGCTGCCTTTCGGAGGCCACGGCCATCTATCTACTACATGGAGGCCCCGGCCCACGTGGGGAGCGCTGGCAGCTCAGCCCGCCCTCTTCCGTGCTCCTGGATTCCACTGACACTGAGCCCTCAGCAGCCAGGGTTGGCTGTGCTGACTCCTAACTCCAGAGCCTGTGCCCAGCACTAGGGGACAGACAGAGAGATCTCGGGTCCTGCTAGGCACCAGATGCTCATGTCCTGATAGCAACAGAAGCCCCCAGCCCAGATCCCCATGGCTGGGCATCTCCCCACTCCCACTGCCCCTCCCACATTCACAGTGCTCAGATTTACAATGTCCGTCCAGGTGAATGTAGTCTGAGGTCTCCACCAGCCCTCTTTCTTCAAGTACCCTCTGAGTGTCCACATCAGAAGCTTCCCTTCTGATCACTCCTGCGATCCTCTCTCTTTATCGTCTCACTTCCTCTGAAATCAAGGATAAGAGGAATTCCAGTTCTAGCATTTTCTGGCTGTATTACAGCCCTTAGGAACATTTTCTTCATGAGCCTTTCTGGGCTTCGGTTTTTCATACTATAAAATGAGGTTCAAGGTGAGGAGTCCATGAGTAAGTCATATATGGAAAGCTGAGTCCATAGGAGATCTTTTTCTCCTGCTCCTCTGTGCCTCATCCCTATAGCCAGTAAAGGGAATTAACACAATCTGCTAAAGGACGGGAGTAGCTGCAGAGAGGAGACCCCTGGGGAGCTCGGATCAGAAGAAGGTGTTTACTGAGAGCAGAGGCAGAGATTCTGGTTGACAACGATCCCATAGGCCAGTCACCCCAAAGAAGAGGGGGCGGCTGGATAGTCTGTTGACAGGGCTCTCCACAGAGGAGATCAATTTCTCAGTCACCAAGGAGGACTTCCTGTATCCCTGCCAAGCCCCACTTTTACATATTAGGCTTCTGAGCCCAAGACGTGTTGGAAAACTCCCCTGGGAGCAAGAAACGAGGCAAAGTGATGAGACAAGAAATTCGTGCATGAGAAAGGCTCATGGAGAAGGAAATAACCTAAGGAGCATGAAAACAAAGTGGTCAGTAGGTTTGGTGGCAGAAGAAAGGATGATCTAAAATACAGACAAGGAAGCTCTGGAAAAATTAAGGCCAGCCTCGGTGAAGAGCATGGGCCCTGGGTACCACACTGTATGACGATGGCCATGGCTCTTCTCCACCTCAGTTTCCCTATATCCAAAGGTGGATGGAAATGCTTTCCTTACAGGGCTTCCATGTGGGTTGAATGAGCAAATACACAAAGACAAAGCAAGATGTTAACAGAAGGGTTGGGACATGGAGAGGAGTATGGGGAAGAAAAAAGGCAGAGCTAGAGAGAGACAGAGAAAGGTCCAGTCACAGGGGGAGGGGGCCCATGTGGAGACTTGGAAATCTCGGGTGGGTCCCGGGGCCTCGGAACATCCCGCACCCTGGGGTCTGTCTCCAGGAAACACACACACACACACACACACACACACACACGACTTCTTGTGGGGACAGTCCTTCCGTTTTCTCTATCCTAGTGCATTTTTTGTTTTCTGAACTTGCTGCTTGGAGATATGGTGCTGAGAACATCACATCTTATGTAATCTGTAAGACAGCCCTGAAAGGCAGATATGTGCTGAGGCAAAAAGAAGTTAGTTATATAGCTGGTAGCTGCTGCAGCTAAGTCGCTTCAGTCATGTCCGACTCTGTGCGACCCCATGGACTGCAGCCTACCAGCCTCCTCTGTCCATGGGATTTTCCAGGCAAGAGTACTGGAGTGGGTTGCCATTGCCTTCTCCTATAGCTGAAAGAGATGGGAATACCAGACCATCTGATCTGCCTCTTGAGAAATTTGTATGCAGGTCAGGAAGCAACAGTTAGAACTGGTCATGGAACAACAGACTGGTTCCAAATAGGAAAAAGAGTTCATCAAGGCTGTATAATGTCACCCTATTTATTTAACTTACATGCAGAGTACATCATGAGAAACGCTGGACTGGATGAAACACAAGCTGGAATCAAGATTGCCGGGAGAAATATCAATAACCTCAGATATGCAGATGACACCACCCTTATGGCAGAAAGTGAAGAGGAACTCAAAATCCTCTTGATAAAAGTGAAAGTGGAGAGTGAAAAAGTTGGCTTAAAGCTCAGCATTCAGAAAACAAAGATCATGGCATCAAGTCCCATCACTTCATGGGAAATAGATGGGGAAACAGTGGAAACAGTAACAGACTTTATTTTTCTCGGCTCCAAAATCACTGCAGATGGTGACTGCAGTCGTGAAATTAAAAGACGCTTACTCTTTGGAAGGAAAGTTATGACCAACCTAGATAGCATATTGAAAAGCAGAGACATTGCTTTGCCAACAAAGGTTCATCTAATCAAGGCTATGGTTTTTCCTGTGGTCAGGTATGGATGTGAGAGTTGGACTGTGAAGAAGACTGAGCACCAAAGAATTGATGCTTTTGAACTGTGGTGTTGGAGAAGACTCTTGAGAGTCCCTTGGACTGCAAGGAGATCGAATCAGTCCGTTCTGAAGGAGATCAGCCCTGGGATTTCTTTGGAAGGAATGATGCTAAAGCTGAAACTCCAGTACTTTGGCCACCTCATGCGAAGAGGAAAAGACTCATTAGAAAAGATTCTGATGCGGGGAGGGGTTGGGGGCAGGAGGAGAAGGGGACGACAGAGGATGAGATGGCTGGATGGCATCACTGACTCGATGGACGTGAGTCTGAGTGAACTCCGGGAGTTGGTGTTGGAGAGGGAGGCCTGGCATGCTGCGATTCATGGGGTCGCAAAGAGTTGGACACGACTGAGTGACTGATCTGATCTGATAGCTGGTAGAGGTGAAGCCAAAAATTAAGGGACCATCAAGTTTTCACAGTGACCCAACTAGTATATGGTTACTGTTCATAAGCTTAATTCACTTTCATGCATTGGAGAAGGGAATGGCAACCACTCCAGTGTTCTTGCCTGGAGAATCCCAGGAACGGGGGGAGCCTGGCGGGCTGCCATCTGTGGGTCGCACAGAGTCGGACACAACTAAAGCGACGCAAAGCAGCAGCAGCAGCAGCAGCATAAGCTTAAAATAGTATCTGACAGTATATGAATAATACGATATATGACAATATGAATAATTGTCTTATCATCTTCACCATCATCATCATCATCACTATGGCTGTGTCTCGGCAGGCAGGATAGAACAGTGGATATCATATCCAAGCATAGGCTTGAACTCCTGGTTAAAGATGGCAGGTTGAACACATTAACTTCATTTCTTAACTTCCTTAACTTCATTCCTCCTCAAATCCCACTAAAACAAAGATTAAAGGAAACAAATAAACAAACAAAAGTATAAACCCACAAAGACATGGGAAAGGAGACAACAGCAACACAATTTTGGAGGCTAGAAAGCACATTTAATAAATACCACATTAATATGTGCAAACAGTCTAAGCCGGATGGAGAAAGTTAAATCCTAACTGAGACATGTACACCGCAAATTGTACCTCAGAACTCCCAAAGACTCAGGAATTAGTGATATAAGATAATTCTAGAAAGGAGAGGGGCAAAGTTAGCACTGAAAACAAGGAGATTAAAAGTTGGCTCGAGCACTTCTCTGGTGGTCTAATGATTGGGAATCCACATGCCAATGCAGGGTATATGGGTTTGATCCCTGTTCTGGGAAGACCCCACAGGCTATGGAGCAACTAAGCCCAAGCGCCACAACTACTGAAGCCCACATGCCTAGGTTCCCTGGTCCTCAAGGAGGGAAGTCATCAAAGTGCGAAGCCCGTGCACTGCAACTAGCAAGGAGCCCCCTCTTGCTGCAACTAGGGAAAACCCATGCACAGCAATAAAGACCCAGTGCAGCCAAAAATAAATTATTTTTCTAAATGTCAGCTTATAAAAAAATTTTTGTTCAAAAAGCCGATGAGCCCCAGATCCTTTCCACTACTCCACGTTCCCATCCCTAGCAAAGACTGGACCTCTCTAGAGAAGAGATCAAACAGATAGTTTCTAGCCTGAGGTGTATCGTGCACAATCAGAGGTTCATGAACCCCCGGGACTAAGTGCCAGTTTACAGACTGAATGTTGAGACCACTAGCCTTGTCCCCATAAATGGTGAAAGCCAGGCTTATCCTCTTCAGGGAGGAGACCAAATAAAGTTTTTCTGAGAAATATTATCCAGAGAAGGCAATGGCACCCCACTCCAGTACTCTTGCCTGGAAAACCCCATGGGTGGAGGAGGCTGGTAGGCTGCAGTCCATGGGGTCGCTAAGACAGGACTGAGCGACTTCACTTTCACTTTTCACTTTCATGCATTGGAGAAGGAAATGGCACCCCACTCCAGTGTTCTTGCCTGGAGAATCCCAGGGACGGGGGAGCCTGGTGGGCTGCCATCTATGGGGTCGCACAGAGCTGGACACAACCGAAGCGACTTAGCAGCAGCAACAGCCAAGAAATATTACCAGATGACATCAAGAGTTTTCCAAAGGGAGACTTACTTCCCTGGTGGCCTAGTGTTGAAAACTCCATGCTTCCAATTCAGAGGGTGCTGGTTCGATCCCTGGTCAGGGAACTGGATCCTACATGCTGCAAGCAGAGTTTGCACACCACAGCTAAAAATTTTGCATGCTGCACCAAAGACTGAAGACCCCATGTGCTGCGAGACCTGGCACAGCCAAGTAAATAAATACACACTTCTAAAAATTAAAAAAAAAAAAAGGAAATGAAATGGATAAAATATCTAAGTTTCAGCATTTGTGATAAATGGGAAGCAACACTCAATGTGGGAAGAGTTTGGACTAAGTAAGTGACAAACACATAGACAACAAAACATCTCAACAAACAAACCAAAAGGATTTTTAACACGAAGAGAAAAATTTAGCAGAAAAAGGAAAACAATCATTATGTACTTATGACTTGGCTGTGAATAGTGTTTATGTATTCATAATAAGGTAAATATTGAATGTTGATCTAACCCAAAACATGATCCAGTTATACTGGGAAAAGGCAGGCTGAGTGGGTCAGAGAACATGTGTGGGTGTGTGACCAGGGCAGGGGGATTTGGCCAAAGACGGATAAATCCTTTTCTTTCATAATGGGGAATAAAGCAATGCCTACGTTAAAATTTTTAAGAAATGCCTAACATTGAAAAATTAAAAGTAGTGGTATAATCTTGCTACTTAACAATATGGAAGTAATGAATAAGAAGGAGTTGAAGAAGGAACTGGTGGGAGCAGGGGCTCTGCTGTATTTCTTATCAAGCTTTGCAGAACTCTTGGTATCTTTAAACTATGTGCCAGGAAAATTTTATTTAAAAAAAAAACAAAACATGATAAAGAACAGAAGTAAGAGCAGGAGGTGGAGGAAAAGAAGAACTCAGAAGGATCCAGTAAAGACTGGGTTGTATTTGGGGCAAATGATTTAAATTATTTAATTTCTCTGTTTTTCTCCTCAAAAAATGAAGATAATAATCCATAACTGACAGTGTTCTTTTTGTCTCTGATACATAGTAATTAATATTATTGGAACCACAGACAGAGTCATCAAAGAATTAACCCTTGTTTTCCCATCTAGACGATGGAGATCATCACCTGCCTCATTAAGCTGTTGAGAGATTAAATGAAGTAACTAAGTCAACCACAAATGCTTTGGAACCAGGCAGGACAGGACTTTGGTCACATATCCAACTTGGTGCCTAGAGATGATGCTCTTGTGTACAGAGAGCTTACTCTTTGAGGAGCTCCATCCATGGGCTTGTCCCGCATCTTCCCAGGCAGAATGTCCTTAATCGCCAGAACAGCCGTGTATGCTGTTCAAACAGACAAACACCAGCCATCATAATGCAAGTGAGTAATCACATCTGGGCAGGGTGGGACAGACCAGAAAGACAGTGCAAGTCATTATTGTGCAGCTTGTCCACTTCCGAAAAAGGTTAGTGATGGAGCTGCAAGAGTAACCCAGGACTAAAGATGAGAATCTGGGGACTTCCCTGATGGTCCAGTGGTTCAGACTTTGTGCTTCCACTGTAGAGGCGGTGGGTTAAATTCCTAGTCAGATAGCTAAGATCCCATATGCCTCATGGTACCTCCGAGAAACTTGAAACAAAAAAAGACAAAGAATCTGGCTTCAGATCTCTACTTCACCCCATTAACTGTAGCCTACCAAGCTCCTCTGTCCATGGGATTTCCCAGGCAAGAATACTGGAGTGGGTTGCCATTTCCTTCTCCAAGGGATCAGAAGTAGAAGTAATAGTAATGGTAATATACACATAGAAAATAAGACTTAAAATAGAAATAAAACCCCTAAAACCATACAGGGAGGAAGAGGAAAACAAAAACTTATTTAGCTTAGTTAGTTTAGTCTTAAACTTCCTGGCAACTAAACGAAAACTAAAAACACTGTGATTCTCATCAATAAAAAGCAAATGAAAATAAGACGCCTCTTTCTGGGCTCTTTCTGGGGCAAATTCAAAGTAATTTGTCCTATCCTGGCAAAGAATCCCAAGGACCCAGAATGAATAACATTGTACAGAATTCTTTTGATAACTTCTTATGATAATCCTCAATTAAAATTGATATCAAGACATTAAAACAGTGTTTAATGGAAGTATTTCTCTGGGAACTGCACTTCTGAAGTCTAGAATGTCTTCTATGGTGAAAATCACAGTTTCTTCTCACCACGCTTTTAGCAGAAACAAGGCTGGCAGATTTCTAATCCTCACAACAGCCCAGAAGGTAGATGTTATTTCAATATTACCCTCTTTTTACAAATGAGAAAACAGAAAGGATGAACAATTTTGCCAAAGCTACACAGCCAGAGGTAGTGGAATCACTATAAGGTTCAATCTCTTTCCATTAAACCAGATCATCTTAAACTTAATACCTGGATTAGTTTTATGATGTGATTGACCATCACACCCTTTAACCAGTCTTCAAATACCAGTGGTTTCACTGGGCTTGTCTTCAACTGGACCGTAGTTCAAGATTCAGTTCCCACATAACTATCCAGGGCTTAAATATTCTCGTCTAATTAAAGGGAGACCCTACAGGTTCTTCTCAGCTTTCATCTTACACACCTTTTTTTTGGTAAGCATTTGATGATATGAAACATTCTTTCTGTTATAGCAATAAAATGAAACACATTGCATTCAATAAAATTGTGCACACTTTCTTCTTGGCAAGTCATAGTTCTGTGTTTCCTGGCAATATTTTACTTGGGGAGCATCCGGAGTTTTCAAGCACATCCACTCCACATGAATGATTGGTTTTCTCCCTGTGGTTATGAGGAATCTATCAAAGCCAATGTAGGTTGTTTGAGGTTTACGGCAGCCTCTCATTGGCCTTGACTCAGTGGACAGGAAATGGATCACAGAAGAACAAGATGGGTTTCCCTGAAGTCTCAGCGGGTAGAAAATCTGCTTGCAATGCAGGAGACACCGAAGATGTGGGTTCCATCCCTGGGTTGGGAAGACCCACTGGAGGAGGAAAATGGCAACCCACTCCAGTATTCTTGCCTGAAAAATTCTGTGAACAGAGGAGCCTGGTGGGCTACAGTCCATGGAGTCACAGAGTTGGACATGACTGAGCGACCCAAAACTCATGCAAGAACAGGACAAATCCCTAGCTGTCAACATTTATACAAATCTAATTTGGGGTACCACCATGAAAATCAGTTCTCAGAAATCAGAGTTAATAACAGTCTAGAACATTCTGAATCACAACACCATTTTGATTTCTTTTTCTTTTTCTCTTTTGTCCTTCTTCACCTTTTAAATTTAAAACTTTAGTATGATTTTTTTTTTTTTTTTTTTTTTTTTTTCTTGGCTACACCATGCAGAATGCAGGATCCTAGCTCCCTAGCTAGGGATCTAACCTGCAGTGGAAACTCGAAGTCTTAACCCCTGGACTGCCAGCAATGTCCCTTAAATTTAAAACTTTAAAAAGTATACCCCAATAATCTGCTCTAGGATTATCTATGGATGAATATTCTTGCTTTAAAAATAGGAGGGGAAGGAGTCCTCTGACTACAGATGTGATAGGTCTTCTAGGAGTAGATGTATTGAAGGGACCAAGGGTCCTAGAATACTATGCTGAGTGACTCACTGCTGTTCTATAACAGAATTACTATCTGGGGCAGATTTGTTGTTGTTCAGTCATTAAGTCGTGTCCGACTTTTCAACCCCATGACCTGCAGCATGCCAGGCTTCCTGGTCCTTCACTATCTCCTGGAGTTTGCTCAAATTCATGTGCATTGAGTCAGTGATGCTATCCAACCATCTCATCCTCTGTTGACCCCTTCTTATCCTCTGTTGACCCCTTCTCCTCCTGCTTTCAATCTTTCCCAGCATCAGGGTCTTGTCTAGTGAGTTGCTCTTCCTGTCAGGTGGCCAAAGTATTGGAGCTTCAGCTTCAGTATCAGTACTCTCAAAGAATATTCAGGATTGATTTCCTTTAGGATTGACTGGTTTGATGTCTTTGCAGTCCAAGGGAGTCAAGAGTCTTCTCTAGCACCACAATTTGAAAGCATCAATTCTTGGACGCTCAGTCTTCTTTATGGTTCAACTCTCCCATCTGCAAGTATCATCCTCCAAAATTGAACTGTCTCACCTAGGATAATCCCACAGATCAGATTAATCAGCCTAGCAATTTAGGAGTATATTTACAATTAATTTCCTTCTTAGAGTAAGAACATTGCTCCAGGCTAGATCTCCTAAGATAGCATTTTTGAGACTTTTCATATTATATGACTGAGTACAGTAATTAATGGTAACATTCCCCTCTGGACATTGTCAAGACCCAAGTAGTTTTGATCATTCTTTATGGCCATGCATTTCAGATGAAGTTCATATATCCGGAGGGAAACAAGCGACATGCCATGGGAACCTGTAAAATTGCAGGATAAATACACTCATTTTCTGAGAGTGTCCTTTTCATAAAGACTTACAGTGAATCTTTAGTGAATCATATGAGTAACTGAACAGATAATAATGTATGAGATGCAATTATAGAGTATAAAAATAGTTTAGTGAAATTTTAAGATAAAGTGTGGAACTTTAAAAGGATTTCATGCTAGTGATAAGCTACTGTCTCAGACTCCTCAGGGTACACAGATATTTCACTGATCTTGGGAAATGGTCACTGAAAGTGGATCCACTTAGAATGAGGACCAAAAATAATTCATAGTAAATAGCAGGGGGAAAGGGGTAGATTCAAATTTTACATTGAAAATTATACAAAAAATGTGAAAAGGAAGTTCATTTAACCCCATTTTAACAAAACATTAAGTTCTAATTGCAAACATGCAGGATTTTTTTTTTAAAAAAAAGCAAATGATTTTTTTTTAAAACAAATCTTCACTTTGGGAAGATTTCTGACAGGATATAACATGGCCTGAGACATCACTTGCCCTTTTGACTTTCACAGCGGGATCATAAAGAATGTTATATTTCTCAAGAGAATTAAATCCTTTGTTATTCAAAAATTATCTTTCAGGGACTTTCCTGGTGGTCCACTGACTAAGACTCTAAGCTCATAACGAAGGGGGCCCAGGTTTAATCCTTGGCCAGGGAGCTAGATCCCACAGGCTGTAACTAAGAAGTTTGCAGGCCACATTTGAAGATCTCACTTGTTGCAACTAAGACCTGGTGCAGCCAAATGAATAAATAAATGTTTTTTTTTTTTTTTTTTTTAATTCCATTTCAGAACACCTATCAAGTTAATAATTTTGTCAATTTTCTCTGTAATTATGAGTGACCTGTGGTTTTCTCCGGGCTTTGTGTGAGTTTCAGTGGTTATCCAACACCACTTTCATTGACTTCATGAAATTCCCTGCATTTTGTGCCAGATTTGCCATTGTCTTTGCCTTTTGGGGTCAGATACTCACCACATCTACCACCCAGAGCACCAGGCAGTCTTGTGAACAAGGATGTAGATGCAGCCATGGGGGATGAAGAGATGAATGCTAGGTTTAGGAGAGAGGCTGCTTATATGAGTGGTCCATTCATTAGAGGACATATTCACATTATAATAGCACTTGTCTCCCCTCAGTCCAGTTCAGTCGCTCAATTGTGTCCAACTCTTTGCGACCCCATGAATCGCAGCATGCCAGGCCTCCCTCTCCATCACCAACTCCCGGAGTTCACCCAAACTCACGTCCATCGAGTCAGTGATGCCATCCAGCCATCTCATCCTCTGTCATCCCCTTTTCCTCCTGCCCCCAGTCCCTCCCAGCATCAGGGTCTTTTCCAGTGAGTCAACTCTTTGCATGAAGTGGCCAAAGTACTGGAGTTTCAGCCTTAGCATCATTCCTTCCAAAGAATACCCAGGGCTGATCTCCTTCAGAATGCACTGGTTGGATCTCCTTGCAGTCCAAGGGACTCTTAAGAGTCTTCTCCAACACCACAGTTCAAAAGCATCAATTCTTCGGTGCTCAGCTTTCTTCACAGTCCAACTCTCACATCCATACATGACAACTGGAAAAACCATAGCCTTGACTAGACTGACCTTTGTTGGCAAAGTAATGTCTCTGCTTTTGAATATGCTATCTAGGTTGGTCATAACTTTTCTTCCTAGGAGTAAGCATCTTTTAATTTCATGGCTGCAGTCACCATCTGCAATGATTTTGGAGCCCCAAAAGATAAAGTCTGTTACTGTTTCCACTGTTTCCCCATTGATTTCCCATGAAGTGATGGGACCAGATGCCCTACCTAGCCTCAAAACTATGTGGGGACTCGGACAGAAACACTTAAATAGTAAAGAACCCAGGGCGCACGTCTTTCAATAGACTGCTTTGACGAGAAAAGTAGGATAGTTTCTACAGTGTAGAACTTTGTAAATTCACTGACCACTTGTTCCATGGACTATACCAAAATAAACTATGTGTCTAAGGAAAAATCCATAGAGACTTTTACTTGTGGGTGCTCCTCCAGCCTTCCTGTGTGACTCTCCATGCAGGTCAGAGTCCTGGTTAGACATCGTAAAAACACTATCAAACTTGTTACCTGCCCAACTGGTTTCCATACTTATGGATCTAGTCCCATCCTTCAACAAAAAACGTCATTGCCCCAGGGTCTCTTTATGGAATATAATATTGAACTACCTGCCATCTGGCATCTTTGAAAGGTGACACTTATGGAAGATTGTCTGAGAAATACTGAATTTATCCATTTCTTCAAATGTTAAAATTTCTATCTTTTTCAAGTGGAGATGCCAGTTCTGGTCTATGCTGTAACTACCGCTGCAATTTGAGACAAGTCTAAGCAAATTTGGCAAAACTGGTGAGACAAACTGTCTAGAAATCTATTTGTGTGAAGGATCAAGGCATCTCCCAGGAAATAATCCCAAGGGAAAAGAGAGGAAGTTGGGTTTGATCTCATCACAAAGCTCGGTGTCAAAGGGGAAGAGAGAGGACTTCTGAATACAACCTCTCGGGCCAGGAGGAACAATCACGTGTACAACATTCTTTGGGTTGGCCCCTGCTTTGTCTGGGCCTAAGAAATGAAAAGAGGTAGCTTCATGTAAAAAGCAAAAGAATTGTTTTCATTAAAATTTTGGTCCATATCAGGACACAAGACTGCATCGTGTTGGTGGATCTCTAATGAGATATGATGTGATGGAGAGAAAGGCATTTTCTCCTTTTTAGCAGAGGGTCTTCTGAGAGCTCCATGTCACCCTGAACTTAAAGGGAAAGAAAGTCAATGTCCAGCATAGACTATGATGCTGAATAGACCTGGTGCTCCCTGTGATGTTGCTGGGAACCAGCAGAAAAGGCAGCTGACCTGGGACTTAGGATAAACTGTTCCCAGAAGAGGTGGCAGTGCCTAGTGGATGCTGACTGAGCTGGCTTGTGAGGACATGCAAAATGCTCCCTGGGTTCTCCTAGGGATAATTATGGGAAGACATTGCAGAGAACTAGAAGTCCTACATCAGCAGGTCTGAACAAGAGCCGGATATCACAGAGCAGGATGATGTAGCGGATGCTGTCAGCCCTCTCCCATACCTCCTTGACTACTTCAAGGCCGGCTGGCCCACAAGTCCCTGGCAGCATCTGCATCTCTTTGCCTAAAGGCTTTCTCTGCCTCCTGGAGCTTGCTCTGTTCCACCTGCCTGGTAGGGTGAAAATGCCTGGGGATTAATGCTTCTAGGAGCAGCCTTCAATCAATGACTGATAGAAGTTGGTATACAAATGCCCCAGCTCCCTCCCCACCCAGGTAGGATTACTCAGAGGCTGTTTAACAAGCCTTGCATTTCCAATGAGAAAGTTCTAATCTTCCTTTGTAGCAACTAACTTGACCGTACATCTTTTGGGGGGCTTCTTTTTCTTCTGTCTCACTTGCCCACCCACTACCATTGCTTATTGGGACTGTATCTCAAATAAATGACATGCATTTGAATCCTTTTCTTAAGGTCTATTCCTAGGGGAACCCAAACTAAGACAGATGGGTTACACTTGGAGCCAACTAAAGCCACACAAAGCTACTCTTTCAGGATGCTTTATCTTGAATATTCATCGAACTGCTTTTTTTTTTTTTTTTGGCTACACTGAGTCTTGGGGGAATCTCAGGCTCCCCACAAGGATTGAACCTGAGCCATGGCAGCAAAAGCCCGGAATCCTAACCACCTAGGCCACCAGGGGCCTCCCCATCAGCGTGTTTTTACAGAGGTGCATTTTAATGTTAATGCTTTTAGTTTTTATTGACTATGCCCAGAAGCTGCCATAGGAGCCCAGTACCTTCAGGAGCCAGCTAAAGATGTTACGCAACACTTGCTAGATGACATTCATTGTGAGAATTACTTCTAAAATTTTAAGATGGAAAGGGTTTTTGCTTAGCCTGAGAAGCTGGTATCATTCCCGCATTCTGATAAGGAGAGCTGGATACCAGACCTACATACTCTCTCTCCCTTACAGGAAATTCAGAAGCCAATTTGGAGTTCAGTTATAGTAAATATATAGAACTTTATCACCTGCACCTATATACTTCTCTTCCCTAGTCTGCATATCAATTAAGGTATGTTTTCTCTGGTCCTGATCATTTATTCCCATTTATATCTCTACTTTATCTCTACTTTAATTTTTTTTTATTTGTGACAGGTGGGATCTAGTTTCCTGTCTGGGGATTGAACAGGGTCCCCTGCACTGGAAGCTTGGAGTCTTAGCCACTGGACCACCAAGGAAATCCCTACCTCTCCTTCTTATGCGCATCTCTTCGTAAGCTGATTCAAATCTTCTGCAGAATTAGTGGGTATATTAAACAAGGTATTTAATAAGCATTTAATGAATTACATTTGAATGTCAACTCTGCAGAGATACAGTCCTGGAAACCCAGATGTATGAATCTCCCCTCCAGAGCATCTTACCCCTTAGGGCAGTGCATCTCAGACTTTCTAGATTCTGTGATTGTTTCTTCAGCTGACAGGAAAGGCAGATCAAGTCAATGTGAGCAGACATCCGGTAGAGAAGTGTGGACAAGAGGATGGGACCCCTCACTCAGCTTGGACCACCCCCTTCCTCATCTGCATGAATCACCTCCTCCTAGCCTTAGATCCCTGCTGGGAGCAGGCTGCCAAACAGCTCTGGAGAAAACCCAGCCGGGTGTGGGGCTTCGGACCCCAGCGCTGGGGCTGGGCCACAGTAGCCACTCTGCTGCTGCCCAGGAGAGAGGGACCCCTCCCGTCCTTGGGCCTGTCTGCCCACCAGCCGAGGGCTGTCCTGCCCAAGTTTATCTGAGCTCAAGTGCTGACTCACAGGTCAAGAACTAGCTTGGGGCAGGGCCCTCCCCTGGCCACCTGTTGGTCTGTCTGGACCCTCTCCTTGCCCTCTGGACACTGCTTCCAGCTTCCTTCAGGCTGTGGTGGAGATGGCATGGGTGGAGCTGAGGTGGAGGTGAAGGGCCTGGGGAGTCAGCAGGGAGGGGATAGAAGGAGACTGCCCCACAGGCCCCAGGTTCTGCCTCTTTTCTGGAAGCTCCTTCTAAACTGAGACGCACCCCCCACCCTCCATCCTCAACCCCAGCTGTTTGTCTAATGAAGAAACCTCTCTGACCCAGCCAGTTAAAAGTCCTGGCCCTTCGCCTCATTATTGCCAAGCCCAGAACTAAAGAGGTGAAAGCTGGCAGCCTTGGGCTGCCTTCAACTTGGCAACTACCCCCCGGGGTCTGTGTCTCGGAGGCCCGGCCTCTCAATAGGGCTGTGTTCCCAGTCCTGGTTAAACAAAGCCGGGCCTCCTCCCTCCTGGGCCTGAGCCCCCCATTCTCGTCTTTCTGTGCGGGATTAAGAGCTGCTCTCTTGTTTGGGTGTCACTCTCCCTTTGAACTGCCGTGGCTTCATCTGGTTTCAGGCTCAGCTTCCTGCCAGGAAGTGGATTTACCCCTGGTTTGTTGTTACTCTCGCCACAGGACCATACCCAGGGGGAGTGGGGCTCTTTCTCCCCAGAGACCTCTGCCTTGTGTGTTCCCTCCCCTCCCCCTTCTCTCTCCAACCTAAGTCCCTGAAGTCAGTCCCAGTCACCTCGTCTCTTCCTCTGAATTCTCGTGCCACATGGGCAAAGGTGGAGTCTCCAGTGATGGGGGGCCCAGGTCTGCTTGTCTAGGGGCACCAAGGTGAGCAAGATGGAGATGCAAAAGGCTGGGTGTGCGCTCGCCAGGCTGAGGGAGGAGAAAGCCCTGAATTGATGGGGGAGGCTGGGCTGGGTCCCTCTCTGGGACTGGAGTCTGAGAGCCTCTCACTCTCTTCCTCGTCTCTTTAAAATATTTATTTATGTGGTTTCACCAGGTCGGGCCTTAGTTGCAGCATGTGGGATCTTTGATCTTCATTGCAGCATGTAGGATCTTTTGTTGCAGTATGCAAACTCTTAGCTGCGGCATGTGGGATCTAGTTCCCTGACCAGGGATCGAACCTGGGGCCCCTGCATTGGGAGTGTGCAGTCTTAGCCACTCGACCACTAGGGAAGTCCATCTCAGTCTCTACTTGCAAGTCCCAGAAAATGCTAAACTTGTACTGAAAGCCAGATCTCTTTGAGTGCAAATTCAGGGCTATTTCTCTCATTACTTCTAAAATGTGTATTTTACCTTAATTTGCAATAGACAGAATCTTATAGACACAGTCCTTGAAGTACGGAGAGAGTGTGTGTAATGTAGAAGGGGGTCAATTGATCTTGCTGCTGCTGCTGCTAAGTCGCCTCAGTCGTGTCCGACTCTGTGTGACCCCATAGACGGAAGCTCACCAGGCTCCCCCGTCCCTGGGATTCTCCAGGCAAGAACACTGGAGTGGGTTGCCATTTCCTTCTCCAATGCATGAAAGTGAAAAGTCAAAGTGAAGTCGCTCAGTCGTGTCCGACTCCTAGCGACCCCACGGACTAGAGCCTACCAGGCTCCTCCGTCCATGGGATTCTCCAGGCAAAAGCACTGGGGTGGGGTGCCATTGCCTTCCCCGCAGTTGATCTTAGGTACATTGAAATCCAGGCAGAAGACAGATCTTTTCTTGTCTTATGTAGAAATATATAAGATTTCCTTCTTAAATAGAGGAAAGGTTATTGTCCTTATTCTAGAAAAGACCTTCCAGAAAACATCAAGAGAGATATAATAGTTTAGCTGATATCCCTTGTAAGGTACAAGAAGTGTCTGTCCAGCAGTCAACATAACACCTTCTATTTTATTAATAATCAAGGAAGAGTGAGCTTTGGCAGTAAGAATCCACCTTGGCCCATATTTCTGGAAATCCTCTTCAGAGGAGTGGATTTCAGGGAGGAGAAGTTAAAGAAAGGTGGTGATCTTGCCTGGGGCAGGGGACCATCTCTCGATCAGGACAGGTGTTTTCCCTTGTTTGTTTCTGTTTGGTTTTACCTGCCAGCCCCCACACAACCTGTTAAGCGAGAAAAATTGGCCCCTAAAACTGGGAATGAGGGCTCTGCGGGGCGATGAGATGAAAATAGATTCCGGCGTTGGGCCGGAGGAGAAGAGAAATGGGTTGTGGGTGACAGAAAGTGGCTGATGGGAGGAGGAGGATGGTGTCAGGCCGCAGAAGGTTCTGGACAAAGGAGCTGAGAAGGGAGGTGTGGCCAAGTGGATGAGCAGGAGCCCAGAGAAAGCCAGCAAAGCCGCCCTCCAGGACAGGCCCTCCCCTGCACACCGTGGGCCCAGAAGGTGCTGCTGGTCCAGGCCCATCAGCTGCCCTCCTCAGGAAGCCTGAGCTGTGCTGCTGGCTGCTCTGGGCCTCCCATCCCTGAGGTCCTGACTGCGGCCGCCGGCCCTGGGAGCCTCCTCCGGCTGCCAGAGGCTCCGGGTTTGTCCCAGTGCCCAGACCTAATGAGCAGCTCATTGGAATCCGACGAAGGACCGGGGCGCAAGGAGACATGCTAATTAACATGATTGCTGTACTTTAATTAAGCAATCATCCCCCCAAAGAGGGTATTATCATGCAAATAGAGCCCTCTCGGGTGAGGTAAGGGCTTTGGGCAACAGCTGAGGTCTGTTAATAAGGCCCCAGAGCGCTGGAGGGCAGGGATCCAGGATGCCCCATTGACTGGGTGGCGGAGCCCGGGAAGCGATCACGCCTCACCGCACGCCCTTTGTCTCTCTGCGCCTGGGCTGCAGAGCAGTGGGAGGCAGGGACCCCGCACCTCCCGCTTCTCCTTCCCCTCCATCTCTCCAAGAGAGGCTTTCAGAGCTGTGCAGGCTGGAGGGGTTTGTAGGACAGGGTCTGGTTTGGTCCTTTGTACAATCAACGCCCCAGTTATCAGAGCATCGGGGCACAGACGGGTTGGAATGTGTGGGAAAGGGGGCTCCTCTGAGTTCATAAACATGGAAGATTCTACAAAGGGATGAGCACCATCCAGTCTCTAATGGAACAGAAAGAGACTAAAATGAATCACCCACCTGGCTGACTGGGTCAAACCACTTCTCTCCAAGACCTAGTTTCTCATCTTTGTTTATTACTCATTAATTTTTACTGCAGTATGGTTGCTTTGCAATGTTGTGTTAGCTTCTATGAGCTCAGTCACTCAGTCGTGTCTGACTTTTTGTGACCCCAAGGATTCTAGCCTTCCAGGCTCCTCTATCCATGGGATTTCCCAGGCAAGAATACTGGGGTGTGTTGCCATGACCTCCTCCAGGGGATCTTCCTGACCCAGGGATGGAACCTGTGTCTCCTGCGTTGGCAGGCAGAATCTTTACCACTGAGTCTCCTGGGAAGCTTCTGCTGCTGCTGCTGCTGGTAAGTCGCTTCAGTCGTGTCCGACTCTGTGCGACCCCATAGACGGAAGCTCACCAGGCTCCCCTGTCCCTGGGATTCTCCAGGCAAGAACACTGGAGTGGGTTGCCATTTCCTTCTTCAATGCATGAAAGTGAAAAGGGAAAGTGAAGTCGCTCAGTGGTGTCCGACTCTTAGCGACCCCACGGACTGGAGCCTACCAGGCTCCTCCGTCCATGGGATTTTCCAGGCAAAAGTACTGGGGTGGGAAGCTTCTACTGCATAACAAAATGAATCAGCCGTACAGTATCCATATACCCCCTCCCTTTGGGATTTCCCTCCCATTTAGGACACCACAGTGCATTTTCTCATCTTCGGAATGGGGTGCTCACAAGAGCCTGACGCGGTTATCATGTAAGTAAGTGGCTGTGAATGTAACAAGCTCAGGGTTTCACGCCTAACCTAATGGTTCCTGAATGGGGTGGCCTACTTCCACAAGGTGACAGATAAGATGTATCTATGTATTTTTATTTGCCAAATCCAACAGTCTTATCACTGGGGACACTGGCTTGTCTCAGAGATGTTTGGGCTATCACAACTGGACAAGTGGGGGCTACTGGCATCTGTTGGATAGAGGCAGGGGACGCTGCTAAGTGGGTGCATGGGACAAAGAATTATCTGCTCCCAAATACCCACAGTGCTCAGGTTGAGAAGCTCTGACGTAAACATTACCTAGTAAACCTGACTTAGGGGAAGAAGTCATGAAGCGATGGTGTGCTTTCTAGAGCAGGCCCACAGCAGTGTGGCTGCAAGTCATCCTGGGACCAGCTCTTTGGGTGTTTCTGTGTTCTCAAAGAAAAAAATTTGGATAACAATTGTGTTTTAAGTAACGGAACAGACAGGCTGAGGCCGAGTGGTGCCGTCTGGTACTTGGAGTCCTGTGCAAGAAGCGGGACCAAAAAAATCAATTATGAACCCGAGCAGCCTCAGAGATAACACAGAATCTGCTCAGAGCTAAGAGGAAAGTGGGCCTTCATGAGAAGAGGCCCAGGGCCCAGCCTATGGGCACAATGAGGCCCCTGAGAGCCGGTGTTGGCGGCTCCTGGATGGTAAAGAGGGAACCCTACTCACACCTTTGCTGTTGTTTAGTCCTTCAGTCGTGTCCTACTCTTGCGACCCCACGGACAGCAGCCTGCCAGGCTTCTCTGTCCATGGGATTCTCCAGGCAAGAACACTGGAGTGGGGTGCCATTTCCTTCTCCAATGCATGAAAGTGAAAAGTGAAAGCAAAGTCTCTCAGTCACGTCCGACTCCTAGTGACCCCATGCACTGCAGCCTACCAGGTTCCTCCGTGCATGGGATTTCCCAGGCAAGAATACTGGAGTGGGGTGCCCTTGCCTTCTCCAGGGGATCTTCCTGAAACCGGGGATCTAGCCCACGTCTCCTGCATCTTGTGCATTGGCAAGTGGGTTCTTTATCACTGAACCAGAGTCTCCAGTGGGGCTGGTGCATTGCTGTGGGGGAGACAAAAGGCAGAAAGTCAACAAACCAGGCCATTCAGCAGTTGGGAAGATCAAGCCTCTTGCTCCCAGAAATCTTGGACCCCTTTCAGTTTGGTTTTCAACTCGCTGCAAAATAAATGTTTTGTGTTACAAGGAGACGGAGATACTATCTCATCAGCCCTACTAGTTTAGCACCGCCTCTGCCAACCTCTCACTCGACGTTTGGCAGGGGAAGGAGCGAGGAGAAAAACAGGACCACGTTCTGTTTGCAAAACATTTTCATCAGTCAAAAAAACTGCCAGGGTTGTGAATATTAAGTAAACCCTGACTCACGGAGACGGATACCTTGCCTTGCTTTGCTGGTCCGCTGGGTAACAGAGTTCTGTTACTTTGGGAGTGACAGCTCTAACATTCTGCAGGCTCCTCCGAACTGCTCTGGCTTTTTCTGAACAAAGAACAATCCACAAAAACGCCTATGGTTTGCAGTGGATAGGAGTCTGTTTACAGGACCGTGGACTTGGGCTCTCTCTTCAGTCAGGAGGGACCCAGTGAGATCGCCCATTTAATCACCTCCCACCTACCTGGGGGCTGGGTGGCCTGAAGGCCCTTCTGCCAGTGGATTTCATGAGAGTGTGGCCCAAGTGTCAGACCTTTTCAGTGAGTTCCCTACGGGCCAGCCCTGTTTTTTCCATTGCAGGATTTATAAGTGGGTTTGAAATGAGAGCATAGTTCTGCCTTGCCAGGAACAAAGGTTTTCACTGTATTTCAGTCACTAGCCTAAGACACCATAATATAAGCCAGGCTCCCCAGTCCCCACCTTGAGCAAGTCCCAAAGTGAAAGTTCATCCAAGAACAATAATAGTAATGGTATAGCCCAAACTTACACTTACTACATACAAGGCATTGTTCTAATCCTTACAAAACCAGGAGGCAGGCATTCCTAGCACTGTCATTTTTGAAAGTGGAGCTCTCCTGTTTTCCTTATTCTTAAGTCAGGCCAGTCTCCTTCCTTCCTCTGTAGCTTCTCTTCAGATCTCCAGGTTATCTCCTTCATTCTGAATGTGAACAAGATCTTCTGTTAGCTTTGAAGCAGTCCATTTGTGTGCTAAATCATTTCAGATCTACTCGACTCTTTTAAGACCCCCATGGACTGTAGCCCAGCAGGCTCCTCTGTCCGTGGGAATTCTCCAGACAAGAGTACTGGAGTGGGTTGCCATTTCCTCCTCCAGGGGATCTTCCCGACCCTGGGATCGAACCTGTCAGTCGGGTAGCTTCTTCATCACTAGTACCACTTGGGAAGCCCTGAAACGGTCCAACCCGGTTCTTTCAGCAGTTTTCTCTTCAAGGACCATTTCTTTCTTGATCTTTAAACCCATAATCTCAGTCTTCACCATAACCGCTGAGTGCTTGCTTCTGTGCTGCTCTGCCTGGTTCTCTCATTGTGGAGACCACATTTAAAAAGCTAGGAAGCATGAGAGTTAAGTGTGTGTTTATTCTGAAGTTCACCTGCTTGGGTTTGAATCCAGTTCTGTATCTCCAGCTGTGTCACCTTGGGTAAGTTATTCAACGTCTCTGAGCCTTGGTTTCCTCCTTTATAAAATGAGGATAATATATCTGTTTCAGAGGAATGTTGAGTGAGTGCTATCAAACTGTGCCTGGCACATAATAGGTACTAGCTAAGTATGATGTTTTCTCACTTAAAAAAGACTAAATGTCTCAGGGCAGAGATGCTATTGTGTCTTTCTATGAGTGCTAAGCTAGTGATAAACAAATAGAGAAAGCTCGATAAGCATTTGTGTGGGTCTTTGGCTGCTCAAAGAAATGGTGAGAAGATACATGTGTCTTCCTGGGACTCCACCCAGGAAAGCAGCAAAGTAGGAAGTCCACACAAAGAAGTGTAGAATCTTGATATTATCTTGTAGGCACTTAGTAAATGTCACTGAATAATTTCATTACACTTAATCAGCACTATGGAGAACTACGGCAGTTTCAGTGTTTACAGGAAGAGAAAGAAATAGAGGAAAAGAGGACAGTAGAAGGATAATGATCAATTCATCTCCTCCTGGCCTTTGCCTTTTTTCCAGGTGTTTGTTAAGCTCAGCACCTTCTGAGCCATCTCTGAGGCAGCCATGGGGTGGAAGTGTGCACTGACCCAGGCTCGAGGGGAAACACAGGGCTGACTCTCCAGACTGGGGCTGATGACCTTGGTAGAAAGAGAATTTTGAGAATGGCCACCTTCTTGGTGACTCCAGATGGTCACAGGGCTCACCCACAGGAATCCAGCCAGGTTGAACATCCCAAAGACGAACTGAAATGTTTCCTGTGTAGGAGAATGGTGAAGCCAACCTCTGGGCCTGGAAGGGGACCAGGCTGCAAGATGTTGACATGGGGACAGAAGGGTAAACAGGGCCTGTGAGAGGAGTGAGCTATCCTTGAGCCAGCCTCATGTGTGGAGGCAGTGGATTGGACCTGATGGGCATGTATAGCCCCCAGAGGCTTGGTTCTGATGGTTAAAAAGGAAATGATCTCACTGAGGAAAAGAGTCCCAGAGTCCTGACATTCTGTGTTGCTCTGGCTTATTTTGGGACTGAAGTCTCAATGCCCCCATGTCCATTCCTCCCTTCCTTTTGCAAAAGGCCCCACAGTCCTCCTCCTCCAGCATTTTGAAAAATGCTAAGCACAGATCTCCCCAGGCACAGTCCTTTAATCAAGGTGGAAGCCCTTTGTGAAGGGGCCCAAGCGAAGCTGGGCTGTAGGAGGGGCTAATTGGCTCAGTGTTGAGCCTTTTGACAAATCCATGAAATGAATACAAAGAGAATGGGCCAAGAGGTGTTTCTGAATGCAGGTGGAGTCTGAGACGTCAAGAGGGCCTGTGAATGGGTTCTTCCAAAGGTCTTCTCATGCCCACACCTAGTCTGGGACCACGTAGCGGGTGGAGGTTGGTAATTTCAGTCCATAACACATTGCTGGTCAGGAGGTTAGTGGCCATAGGGCATGCAGAGAAAGGGCGCATGTGTGTATGTGTGTGTGTCTGTTAAATCGCTTTAGTTCTGTCTGATTTTTTTTGAGACCCTTTGGATTGTTGCCTGCCAGGCTGTTCTGTCCATGGGATTCTCTAGGCAAGAATATTGGAGTAGGTTGCCATACCCTCCTCCAGGGAATCTTCCTGACCCAAAGATCAAACCCATGCCTCTTACATCTCTTGTATTGGCAGGTGAGTTCTTTACCACTAGCACCACCTGGGAAGCCCCCAGAGAAAGGGTGTGTGTGTGTGTGTGTGTGTGTGTGTGTGTGTGCTTAGTCCCTCAGTCGTGTCTGACTCTGCAACCTCATGGACTGTGAGAAAGGGTGTGTGTGTGTGTGTGTGTGTGTGTGTGTGTGTGTGTGTGTGTGTAGTCCCTCAGTCGTGTCTGACTCTGCAACCTCATGGACTGTGAGAAAGGGTGTGTGTGTGTGTGTTTTTTTGGGGGGACGAACCTCATGGACTGTGAGAAAGGTGTGTGTGTGTGTGTGTGTGTGTGTGTGCTTAGTCCCTCAGTCGTGTCTGACTCTGCAACCTCATGGACTGTAGCCCGCCAGGCTCCTCTGTTTGGCCTTAAATGTAGGCAGCACAGAGCCAAAAATGTGCTGTGATCTGAACGGCGGTGGAGGAGGCAGAAGACCCCTCCACCCAGAGCCAAAATATCTCCAGGGGTGTCTGCTGTAGCTCTTGGAAGTCTGCTCCTATAGAGTGATGGCCTGAGATCCCAGGAGAACCAATTACAAAGCTGGTCTCAGTTATTGACCCCTTAGATTGAATTAGCTTGAAAACATGCTGAGAAGCTCATGGCCAGTTTACATTGGCAGCTTGGAGAAACGTGGAGAAAATCTGTCTCTTTCTCCATCCCACTCCCTCATTAACTAAGGCGGTCCCTGATGCAGGGAGGCGAGAGACAATGAGCAAGAACATAGTGAAAATTGTTCTCCCTCCCCACCACCACTCGTAAACCTCCCTCACTGGGGTAGCTAGCTCTCAGTGGCTCTCTCCTACTTGCTTCCCTCCCTTTCGGGCATAAGCGTAAATGTAAAGGCTGAGTCCAAAACTCAAGGGGGCTTCTCCAGGCTCCTACCTCTGTCCCAAGTGGCCGGAGTCCCCAGCTCTCCTCCCCTGGTGTCTTCTTCCTATCTGGGCCCCGGACCCTGGTCTCTGTAGCCCTTACGGAAGTGGTAAGGCTGAGACAGTGATGCGGAGTCAGAAACAAAGGGTTTCTTTTTTTTTTTTCACAGAGAATTTGGGGAGGGGCAGTGAAACTATTCTATGTGATGATATAGTGGTGGATATGTGTCATTTTACATTTATCCAAACTCATAAAGAGTTTCCATTCCTCCTGGAAAATGTGGTACCCAGAACTCCCAGGATGGGACGGACAGTATCGGGGAACAGGCAGTTGGTAAATGACCTGGTCAACATGTGGTCAAGGGAGAGGACAGGATGCAGAAGAGGGGATGTGGGGAAGCATGGTGGCTAGTACAAGGCATGAGGTAGAGAGGGACCCAGGGACTCAGGGAGCTCTGTTAGGAGTGGTGTGTTAGCACTGAGGCTCTCTGGAAATACTTTTAACCAACCTAGAGAAAACACTTGGTTAGGTAGGGTGCGAGCAAGGCTAAGGATGATGATTCATGAGCTTGCCTTGTCTTTTTATGTACGTATGTGTTAATCTGGTTAACAAAGCACCATAGAAAGTTTGCCGTGTGCCAGGCTTATCTCATCCTCATGACAGGCTTCTAAATTTATGCCATTTATGGAGTAATTTCACTTTCACTTTTCACTTTCATGCACTGGAGAAGGAAATGGCAACCCACTCCAGTGTTCTTGCCTGCAGAATCCTAGGGACAGGGGAGCCTGGTGGGCTGCCGTCTATGGGGTCGCACAGAGTTGGACACGACTGAAGCGACTTAGCAGCAGCAGCAGCAGCAGCATGGATAGCTATTCATATGAAGACCAAGTATAATCCTTATTACTAAAACGTGAACCATCAGGACACAGAGCATTAATTCACATGTGCTCAGTCTCCCACTGCTCATGTAGCATGGTATTTGTTCACAATGAAAGCAGAGAGAGAGAAAAAAAAAAACGTAAAGCAGAGAGAGAAAACTGTAGTCTGGGGGAGGAGAATTCACAGTGATTTTTATCATGATGATAAAGGTAATAATAGTAGCTATTTTAAATTATTGGTAATGTTTTTATTATTTCAAAGCCCATTGCTTTGTATGCATCATTTCATTTAATCCTCACCACAGTCATAGGAAACAGGTTCCATTATTACTGTTTCGCAGATGAGAAAACTGCTGCACAAAGCCTAATTTGTCTGAGAGGCAAGTCAGTTTTTGTAACATTCTTTGCTGCTGATTTAAGAAATAAAATAATTGATAAGGAACCGTGGCTGTCTACAGCAAGCTGGTGCATATAAAGAGCAAACACGTTGCACCAGCTTTCATTACAGACCTGTCTTTCTCTTTCCTGTAAAATGATCCCCACATTCTTTGCTGGTGCAAAGGAGATGCGTAAAGTCATTTTCTCCCGACCTGGTGTGTGGGTAAATTAATCTGGCGTCACAAACCCAGTCACAGCGTTAGGTGATCTGTGTGTAATGGGTTTAGGCCGTGAGCCTCCGGAGCTTAGCCTGCTCAGCATTAAAAAGGCCATAGAAATCTCTCTCTCCGTGAAATCCTCTTGCACACATTCAGGAAATGTACAAGACAGTGAGGGTACAGTCAACCTATTGGAATTTCTTTTTGAAGGAAAAAAAAAATATCTCGCAGAGGAAAACTGTTGATGACCCACCTCGGAGCCTTGGTAGGGAAGTTATCGTGCAGTCCTTAGATGTGAAATTCCAAAGGCTCGGAGGAGGGTCAGCTCCCTTAATAACATGTCAATATTAAATTACATCATAAATAATCAGAACTTCCTGCATATTTAAGGGGAACTTTGTTGTACAAATTTGGAAACCGTCCAAAGGGAGACAAGCGACTTTTGTTATTGTTTAGCCCTCTGGGCCCAACTTCTTGTGGGATTTACTTGTTATTTTGAACTTTGGAACCTTTAGCAGAGAGAAAGGCCCTAAACCAATTGACTTTTAGATGGTCATTTTCCCTTCCCTCTTTCAGTTTTAAATTGGTTAATGTTTTTTCTTATGTAAATAAGATCCAATAAAATCCAAAGCCATGACCAATATCAAAACACGTGAAATCACTGTTTGGTTTGAAAACCTTTAACAGATTGAGCCAGCTTGGTGATGACCAACTCTGACCACTCTTGCTTAAGAGGGACATTCCGACATTTGCCACGTCTATCAGTCATTTCTTCTTTTTTAAAAAATATTTATGTATTTACTTATTTATTTGGCTGCACCAGATCTTAGTTGCGGCATACAGGATCTAGTTCCCTAACTGGGGATTGAATTCAGGCCCCCTGCATTGGGAGTACAGAGTCTTAGCCACTTGACCACTGGGGATATCCCTTATTAGATCATTTCCAACCCAAGAATATTTGAGAGGCTCATACAACTCATTTTGGTTGGTACCAAATCCAACCAGTAAGGTCTGATTTTCTACCATAAGATACAATACAAATATAAGTTAATTACTCTCATGACCCAAAGAAGAAAGTCTCAAGTTCATGATACAATTCAATCCTTCCTCTGTGGCCCCGATTGCTCTCAATAACTCCACCTCCCACTGCTCCTAAGTACCACTCTGCTCTCATCCCCTGGGCCAATCGCTGTCCAGAACCTTCCTTTCTCTTTCCATTCTGCCCTCACAGCTTTGTTCCCTGTGCCTCTCACTCCTCATTGGGAACCCTCCCCATTTCTCTACTTCTCTTGGAGTCTTCCCCGGCCTCCAGGCTGAGGTCACGTTCTCCTTCCTTCTTAAAACCTTTCTACCTCCACTGCAATTGGATGTTGTTTCTGTACTCACCATGTTCTGAGATCCTACTATGCATCAGGTGCCGTGCTAGGAATTTGATGCGGGTGATCTCATTTATGTCTGGAAAAGGAGGTATTGTTTTCATATCAAATTTTGGGGTTTTGTCTAATGATGAAAACCTGAGTTGTTCTTAATCTGTTACGAGCAAGGCTGCAGTGAATGACTTTCACATCGGCCTTGCACGTTCGTGCAGGAGAGATCTGTAGGATAGATTTAGAGGCTGGGACTGCTGGATCAAAGGGTGACAACATGCTGAATTTCTATAAACATCTTCCGATTTTCTACCCTGGTGGTTGTGCCATTCTTTATTCTTACCATCAATGTGTGAAAGTATACTAGGCTTCCCTGTCCATCACCAACTCCCAGAGCTTGCTGAAACTCATGTCCATCAAGTCAGTGGTGCCATCCAACCATCTCATCCTCTGTCGTCCCTTTCTCCTCCTGCCTTCAATCTTAAGTACAATACAAATAACTATTTGATAAATACCAAATGAGCAGGATGCTGCCAAGCACGTTTTCAGCCCAGCTTGAATATCATTAACTCGGTGACCTTGCGTTTTCTGAACCTCCATTTCCTTGTATATAAAACAGGCAAATCTGGAGACAAGTGAGGGGGAACATGTTACCACCCTGGCTACTGCTTTCTGATACATCACAAGAGACATAGCTGGTCCCTCACCAGGTGCTCCAGCTTGGCCATGAGAGTTGCCTCCAGTGAGGATAAACTGAAAAACCAAGCCTTGGAACAGGACATGGATAGACAAGGGACCTACTGTGGTGTTCCTGCCATGCCCTTCTCACGGTCGTAGGGACAATAACACACCTGCACTTTTGGGTTTGGTCATTTCTTTCCAGCTCACAGCCCAGATTTTGTGACTGATGATTTAAATTATTTTCTTACTAATATTGCACATTAATCTCCTTGTGCACATCCTCCAGCGCAGCTCCAAATTTAGTTCAGTCTAGTGCTTTCTTTCCCCTCATGTCTGAGCAGCTAAATTTTGATAAAGTCATGGAGATTCCATCACTACAAATTCACCATCTCCAATCTAAGCCAGGTCCTCACTGTCCCTCATTAATCCCATAAATGCTTTTCAACTTTTTTCAACTCTCATTTTTCTAATGACTATTCCAACCCCCCATCACCTTCCCCGAGCATCCTTTTCAAGTCTTACACGTTGAGTTCTCTAAGCAACCCACCCTCCAAATTCATCGGGGTAATTGAAGGCTTTAGATATCAGAATTTTAGAGATCTATCCTTGGCCACAGTTTTCTAGGATTCCATATTCTTCCCGAGGCTTCGCCTCTACTTTCATAGTGTAAAAACTACTCTTTGTTGATAACTTTCAAATCTAGAATCTGCAGCTTGGACTCTTCTATCTAATAGACATTTTTACTTGGAAGGTCTATGGACACCTCAAATTCAAAAGTATCCAAATCAAACACCACTGTTCCTCTAAAATCCATCTGTCACACAGGCATGGCTCTCTTCCTGAGTACCATGGGTGTAGAGAGAGGTCACCAACTTCTCAAGCTAGAAGGCTGATATCATCCTCAAGTCCTCTCTCTTTTTTACCTTCCACATGTCATCAGGTTCCAAATCCTGTCAAGATTTCCTCTTGTTTCTGGAATTTCCTTTCTCTTCACTTTTCTACAGTTGATCCAACTGGACAGCCTGGATTGCTTTGGAAGCTTCCAAATTGTCTGATCTCAGGCTTGGATCCCTTAAATCTGTCCTTATAGCTGCTGCTTGGTGAACTTTCTAAACAGGCCCATATCACACTCCCCACTGCACTGACTCCCATGGTCTACAGAATCGAGTCTCAGCTGCTTGGCATGACATGCACGGCCATCTGTGATCTGGCCTTAGCTTCTTCCTGTAATTCCTTTCCTTACCAGTCCCTACCCCTCACACTTCAATCACAAAAGAGTATTTGCAGTTCCTTTGAGCGCCCTCCTTTCTTGCCTTTATTCATAACATCCCCTCTGCTAGACCACCCTCCCATTCCTTCACCTGCACCTGGCCAACCCTACTGTCCTTTAAGGCTTAGTACATGGGTCACTTCTATTGGGAAGCCTTTCTTGACAAGCCACCCTCCACTCTCCCCAAACTCTATACTGCGTTAGCCACACTGACACTATGCTCCCACACCTTGCTTGTTCATTGCACTGAAGAGGTTTCAAAATACTTATCCACTGATGGATCACTATCACAATTAGATTGTGTGCTCTTTGAAGCTTGTGTTGGGTCCTATTTCTCCATGTATCTCTTTGCCTAGGAGTGGCATAGAGTGGGCGCTCAATGATAATACTTGTATTACTTTACATTTGTAAGTGAACAAATAAGTGAATAATTCATTAATGGCAAACAATTTGTCCCTGAAATGAATTCTCCACTTTACAGGTAAGGTAGCAAGGGAGTAATCAGCATCCAGAAACATCATGATTATTTCTCAGGCCTGATTAAGAGTAACAATACCATGTGTGTGTGTTGAGTCACTTCAGTCATGTCTGACTCTTCGCGACCCTATGGACTGTAGCCCACTGTCCATGAGATTCTCCAGGCAAGAATACTGGAGTGGGTTGCCATGTCTTCCTCCAGAGGATCTTCCCAACCCAAGAACTGAAGCCCCTGTGAATTGAGCCTGCCTCTCTTACATCTCCTTCACTGGCAGGCGGGTTCTTCACCACTAGTGCCACAAATAGGCATTGTGATATTCAAAGGGCACTTTGAGTCTTGGGAGAGCCCAGAATCAATGAGGCTCCAGGAGAGAACCCTCAAGAAACTGTAGAGAAACTGCTATGGGATTCTCAGAGTGCTGCAAGAAACCTGCAGGACTTCCATCTCATTCATACAAAACTCTAAGTTCAAATAAACCTTCACTGTTCACAGGACATCTTATTTACTGATTGAAAAAAATCATGTAATATATCTTAAGTTAATAACATACAGACTCGGTGTGTGAATAAGTAAAAAAATGAAACAATAGAGAACAAAGTAGAGTTCTTTTTTCCCTCTCCTATACTGACTTTCTTAGGACCAGATGCTTTCATAAAGACCCTGGATGTAGCTAAAGTAAAAAACTAAACTGTCTGAACACCACCACACTTTCATAGCCTTTGCTTGTGAAATTCAGTTAAGAAGGTAGTGAAGTGAAAGTTGCTCAGTCTTGTCTGACTCTTTGCGACCCCATGGAAGGTTAGGAATGTCATATTTCTCCTGATGTTCAGAACTGAGTGTTTTTGAACTCCAAGTATCATTAGAGCTCTTTTTTGTAGTTAAATAGTAAGTGACGAGGGGAAGGCAATGGCACCCCACCCCAGTACTCTTGCCTGGAAAATCACATGGACGGAGGAGCCTGGTAGGCTCCAGTCCATGGGGTCGCTGGGAGTCGGACACGACTGAGCGACTTCACTTTCCCTTTTCACTTTCATGCATTGGAGAAGGAAATGGCAACCCACTCCAGTGTTCTTGCCTGGAGAATCCCAGGGACAGGGGAGCCTGGTGAGCTTCCGTCTATGGGGTCGCACAGAGTCGGACACGACTGAAGCGACTTAGCAGCAGCAGCAGCAGTAAGTGACGACGATGGCAAAAAAAATTAACTGCTATTATTATTATTACTATATAGAGGTCTCCAAAATCACTGCAGATGGTGACTGCAGTCATGAAATTAAAAGACGCTTGCTCCTTGGAAGGAAAGTTATGACCAACCTAGATAGCATATTCAAAAGCAGAGACATTACTTTACCAACAAAGGTTCGCCTAGTTAAGGCTATGGTCTTTCCTGTGGTCATGTATGGATGTGAGAGCTGGACTGTGAAGAAGGCTGAGCGCCGAAGAATTGATGCTTTTGAACTGTGGTGTTGGAGAAGACTCTTGAGAGTCCCTTGGACTGCAAGGAGATCCAACCAGTCCATGCTGAAGGAGATGAGCCCTGGAATTTCTTTGGAAGGAATGATGCTAAAGCTGAAACTCCAGTATTTTGGCCACCTCATGCGAAGAGTTGACTCATTGGAGAAGACTCTGATGCTGGGAGGGATTGAGGGCAGGAGGAGAAGGGGACGACAGAGGATGAGATGGCTGGATGGCATCACTGACTCGATGGATGCGAGTCTGAGTGACTTCCGGGAGCTGGTGATGGACAGGGAGGCCTGGCGTGCTGTGGTTCATGGGGTCGCAAAGAGTCGGACACGACTGAGCGACTGATCTGATCTGATCTGATATAGAGGTCACAATCCTCGAATGCCCATGCTGCGGCAGGTGCTTTCCACTAAGTATCATACTTACGCTTCACAGCAACCTTTAAATACAGTAGAAATTATTTCCTTTTCTGTTTGAACAGGTGAAGTTCAGTGAAATCAGATCACTTGGGGCACGTCCAAAGGACAAGTTGGGAAGACTCTGGGGCCAAAGGCCGAGGTGGTTGCACGAGGCGACGCTGAGCCTCTTCTAGTCTCTAGAAGTTTTGTTACCTGCCTGCGTATATGTGAAGGCAGAGCGGGAGAAGCAGTGAATCCGAGGAAAATTCACCGCCTACGAATCTAAATACTAAACGTGGGGCAAAGGCGAAGGAACCAAAAGCGGCGGGAAGCCGGAGCCATAAGGGAGACACTCGGTACGAGCCAAGAGAAGGGATGGACTGGCTGGCTCCGCAGACGGCTTAGGTGGAGGGATGAGGGGGGGGGGGGGGGCGGGGCCCGTGTAACCCAGTGGTGCTCGGGCTCTAGCCCAGTAGTGGACCGCTCCAAAGGCCGCCTCTCCCGGGGAAGTAAAGGTGAGGGGAAAGTGAGTGCAGGCATTATGGGAAACTCCGAGAATTGCTAAGGCAGCTCATCCTTCCCTATCCTAAACCAAAGAAGAGACTGTCCTCTCCTTTCCTGGGGGGAGCTATCTTGTAGCGCAAGCAAGATGGGGGACAGGGAGAAGGGCCTGCCCGGAGCGCACCCCCTCCTCCAGCTCATTGGTATGGCCCGTCCCCCCGCCGCTGATCTGGCAGGCTGCGCGCGCACCCTCCGGCGGGGCGCGGGCCGGCGGGGAGCTGCGGCCTCCGCGGCCGGTTCCCTCCTCCCGCTCCTCGCGTGCTGTTCGCTGGCCCGGCGCCCGCCGGGTGACGCGCCCGCGCGCCTAGGCGGGGAGGAGCGCGGCCGCGGGGGCGCGCCCCGGTGACTCCGCCCACCCACCCCCGCCTCCCCTCCCCTGAGTCCCGGGTGCCCGGCTCGCGCGGCTTGGTGCGAGGAGATCGGGACCCCGCGCCGCCCGCCCCCGCGCCCCCCGCCCCGGCGTGAGAGGTGCCGCGCCCTCCCGCTGCCCTGCCCGGTGCATGGAGGGGCCCGTTCGGATCGCAGCCGCCGCCGCCGCCTTAGCCGCCGCCAGCGCGCGGGGGATGACCTGGGGGTGGCTTTCGGAGCTGGCTGCCGCGCAGGAGGTCTGGGGGCTTAGCCAGCCCCGCTGAGAGGTGCGGGGGTGGGGTCGCACCTAAGGGTGGACGGGAGGGGTGGCCTGGGGACACCGACTTGGGCGCCACGAGGCTTGGGAGCTGGAGGTCCGGGGAAGCGGGCTGCTCGGAAGGGCTGGGGGTCCAGGCTGCGTGCGGGGTCTGGGAAGGGTAACTGAAGGATGCGCAGCGGGGAGCTCCTAGTTTCCCGGTCACTCTGAGCCACCTCGTGGAGGAGGCGGGGTGAGGTGTCAGTGACACGATGCAATCTCTTTGACAATGATCCGCTGGGGCAGGTGAGATGAAGCATAGCGGGGTGCAAGGGGCGCCGGGTACGTTTTCCCAAGGGAGCCGGATCTCTCGCCTCTCTCAACCTCGGTCCCCGCGGAGCGCCCGAGAGAGACAGTGATTTATGTGTAGGGAGAATCAAGAGAAATTTCCTGCACAATGTATCTTTCTCTGTCTTCACAGACTCAGTGACTTCCCAGCCCCAGGGAGCGTATTTTTTCCTTCTCCTCTGTAAAGCATTCTGTGGATTGCATTATCATTTGCTAAATACATTACAGCCCGCTATTTATTTCACTCTGCAGCTTCCAGACCTTTGTTGCATTCTCTCCACATCTAGGAATTTAAGTAATAAATCACGGAGGGGCTAGAGAGCCTCTCTCTCCCTTCCCTTCATTGTTCTCCCCAGCCCACCAAATCAGGTGGAAGGCTCTCCAAAAAGAGATTTCTCCAGAATGCCTGTTTTTCCCAGTTCAGACTCCAGAGGGTGGCAGGTGCCTGAAGGGCAGGCTGCCTTCCAAGTTGGCATCTAGAATTGAGGGGACCTCATTAACCTCTGTGTCCTTAAATCAGACACCTTGAGAAACAGAAGACTGGACTAAAAGGAAACATGAGATACGGTCTCAGGCCAGGGGCCAGTAAAGGTGAACAAGGCCAATTCTCCTTCCTTGCCTTACTGATGCCACAAGCCTCAGACTTTCCAGCCGATTCTTGGCATACCTAGTGGACAGTGTCTGGTAGGAGAGGGTGGGAGGGGGCTGGAGCATGAAATGGGTTTATTCTCAGTGTAATTCTAAACAGTCTATTACATTTTATAGCTCATTTTTTGGGGAGTAGTCTATTTTAGCCGAGAATGTGGGAGTAGTTCAACTTTTAGGACAACATGAAAGCGACCTCTAGAAATTTTCTGGAAAATTTAAATGAGTGCTTAACTAGAAAGCATTCTTAGGAACCCAGAGAGGCACCAAATGCTGTCGTTTCTGTCTTGCACATGTGGAAATAAACTGCCTCATACTCTAAGTTATATGAGAAGGATGGAGAAAACCTGTTTCATTTCGTAAAGACGTGCCCTGGGTGTGTGTTTGGCAGCGTGTGGAGCAGAAACATTTATATTTCTGTAAAACACGCACGCACGCACACACACACGTGTATATTGTTTAACTTTCATGCAAAAACTCGGATATAGTATTTGGGAAATCTGTCTTTGTTTGAATAGTTTAGTCAACCAGGAAAATCAGTTACCAGAGGTACTGTGCTATTGTTTGTGTAGTAACTCACTTGGGACGCCTTGATTGATTGCCATGGTTCTCATCAGCCTCCTCTTCTGTGGAAAGTACTTAAACAGCTCTGACCCTCCAGCCAGGAAGCACAGAGAACCCTTAGGACTTGGAGCATACAGATCTACCTTGTGTAGGTTGGCTTCTAAATCAGTGTTACTTGTCTTCTTGCAGGTGGCTTGACTGTGCATGGAAGGAATTGAGTTCATTTTAAGATAGGACACCCCCCACCGTCCCATCTGTAAGGTATATGTAAAGAGGAAGTCTTTATGTTGGAGTAAGAACTTCTGCCATAGGGCTGGGCTCCAAGAATTTCAGGTAAAACTTGTTGACTAGTTCTCATGCTTTCTTTTTCTTTTCCCACTTTTGCCCTTATGCTTTCGCAACTTTCTAGATGATTTCATTAATGGTTTTGTCAAAAAGGAAGTTGAAGTATAATGTTGCTTCTTTAGAAATGTTTCTTATGCAGACGTTTACTGTTTGTAAGTGAATCAGTACTGTTTTTAAGTAAAATACTGGAAAAATGATCTCAAGAATTAAGCCTTATTGTAGCAAAATCAGACTGGAGATCAGAAATTTAAAACGATTAAGTGAAAAATTTGTTATTTTTTAACACATTGTTACATTAGCTATTGCTTTGTAGTTAGCATTTCTACTGTGTAAGAGTGGAGCTAGGGTAACACATCAGAAGAGAAGCCTTGACGTCTAGGGATAGTCTTTCTACAGACATACGATCTTATTACTTAATAGAAACTAATTAGATTAGAAAGGAAATTTGGAGTCTGGTTGGTAAACAGATTGCTCTGAAGGACTTGATTTAACGTGGGTTTTGATGGGTGCTTTTTTTCAAGAAATTTTATTAACTTGAATTAGAGAATGCTTTATTGTTTGTATTTTAAATTTTACGTTATACATAAACATTTCATTGATTTATAAGCACTCGATTTAGAAGTGTTGTATGTATGGTACTGACTCATTTTTCAGGAGAACAGAAAGAGCTTGACTCTCTTCAATTACAATGAAGAGATAGTATATGGGATATATTTAATTTCACTTTAAATATATTGTATTACAATTAAATGAAAAACTGGTTTGTTGGTTTTTTTTAATCCTTCAAGTTCTCCCTCATTGTCTGTGCTCTTTCCCCCCATTGTCAGGCTTAAAACATACAGTATCATTGTCATCTGTCCCCTGAATAATGGTCCTGAGGTGATATTATTAATGTGGCTTTTTAAAATCAAACTAATTATACTTGCCTAAAAGAGCCACATGTGTGTGATTCTAGCTGCCTGGTGCCTTTTGAGAGCCCTGGAGACAAGCTAGTGAATAGAGCTGAAAATTCATTCTGTATTTGATTAAATGGAACAGACTTGCTGCTCCTTACCCCAGCAGGGGCGATGAGATCTCTTGATCCCCGAAGCGGCTCCAAGACCCTGGGAATTCCATTAGCGAGCACCTGAGGAATTTCTGCCCTGCAGTGCCTTTTTTGTATGTGTGTATGTGTGTGTGTGGAGAGGGAGGGGAGCCGAGTGGTGATGGGGGGGGTCGGGTGGTGGTGGGCGTGGGGACGGAGAGAGGCTACATTAGAGGACTCCATATGTTAGCGGATCTAAAATCAAGGCAGGACTTAACAGCTTATCTTGTACGAGAAGAGCCCAACCCGTAGGCAGATTGCTGGCCAGGACTTTCTTACCAGCACGACTGTGGTGATGCGTCTTTATCCTGAAGTGCACGCCACTGTAAGTACAGAAAGTCACTTTTCTGCTTTCCCTCCGAAGCACAAGCATATACACGTTGCAGACCTGGTAAGTTTTCTTTGAATGATCTTTTGATAACTATGTAAAATCATGGTACAGTTAGGTCTCGCCTGTAAGGGCCGCTTTATTGTTTTAATAACTTTTTCAGCCAAGAGCAGAATCAGACTTTTCTGTGCAGCAGAGTGTTTTGCAGAGATGAAATGCTTGTTTGAATAGGCATATTTGACTTTGCTGTCTTGTTTTTATATGACTTTTATTGTGTTTTTGTAACATTATCGCAGAATTTACCTTCGTGCAGGGTATGTCTGTCTCTTCTGTTGTCTTTTGAAAAATTCTCTCTGATTGCTAGGATTTTTTTTAAGACGTCACTTTGCACACTTGCCAGCGGCTACAAATAAATGAAAATATATCTATCAGAAATATTCTGGAAAATCTTTGGAGCAAAATTTTTGACAAACATCAGCATGTCTCTCCACTCCACCCCCGCCCCAGCCCTCACCCCACCCTTCTTAGAACCCTGCCCCTGAATGATTTTTGAATACACACGCTCTTCGGACTATGAGCTCGGTTTGTTTGTGTGTTTTTCAAGGAAGAGCAGTTCTGAATCTTGGATGTTCTACTTAATTGATTTTCATCTTCCAAGAATAGTTAAAAATGAGTGTGAATTCCAGTGTTTGTAGCTTTCAACTAGAGCAGAGAGCAGTAGCCTATTTGATAGATTTTGTTTCTGATTAAAATCTTGTTGTGTGTCACAGATCTCTCCATCCGATTCCTGTGTAGTCCTCTGCTAGAGCCTCTTAAATGTTTAACACTAAATGTTTAAAAAATAAAGAAGTCTTTTAGAGAATGTGTTTAACTTTTTTTTCTACCTTCTTCCTGGGCTTGCATTCTACTAGTATGGCCAGATTGAAAAGACTCTGGAATGAATAGGAGTAAATACTAAAGTTAGCATTGGGCCCCTCTCTGTTCACAGTTGTTCAGGAACTTTGCTGTGTGGTGTATTTTGATGGCCAGAGATAATAAAAACTATCCCAAAGCAGATTTTGTTTTGCTACCTGTCAGTTGGAATGTGAGTCAGGACTTCAGTTCTTGAGAAGCAGTGCTGTGCTTTTAACCATAGAGTTAGGAAACTGTCCAGTTCCTAACTACTTGAGAGGCGGGAAGATACACAGGTTATGTTACTGAACTGAACTGAGACATATTCTGCTTACATTTGGTTACAATATTTTTATATTGCTCTTGTGTAAACAGAATTAAGAAACTGACATACAGCTTGCTTTTCAGCCACTCTTGTCATAGATTAGCTCATCTCTTTTTATTTGTGTGAGTTGGGACAGTGATTTTGATCTAAGCCTTGATTTCCTCATCCCTAAAATGGGGCTAATAACGGTAGTAACTGTTTGCATTGTTTTGTGGACTCTGTGAGATACTGAAAAAAGCACTTGGCATATAGTAAGACCTCAATGAATGTTAGTTGCTATTTTAGGTAACTCCTCCTATACACATTAGTCTGTTACTTTGATCCAGAAGTGATTTCTTTTGAAGATTAAATAATGAAGAATTCTCTGACGTTAGTAATAGTGGGGGCACATGGAAAGGCTCTAGTTTCAGTATGCTACAATTCTCTTCATTTTGCACTTGAGACTTAAAAGACACTTGGAAACAATGTTGCATCCCCCCACCTCTTTGAGGTATAATAGGAAAATGTACACAAGTGTACAGTTAATGTATACTGAGCGAACAGCCAGATGAAGTTTTATATATGCACATGTGTGGTAACCGTTACCCAGATCAAGATGTAGAACACTTCTTCATCTTGGAAGGCGCTCTGGTGCCCCTTCATGGACTTGTCTGCCGCCCCCAGCCAAGCACAGCTATTTTGACTAGTCTCAACCATACGTGAGTTTTGCCTGTTCCTGAACTTTATAAAAATAGACTCACATGATAAATATTCTTCATATCTGGTTTCTTGCACTGTTCCTTATGTCTGAGAGCCATCTCTGTTACTGTGTATGGTAGGAATTCATGCTTTTCAAATTGTTTTAGCATCTTTTGCCTGTTTTGAAATTCATAGTAGTTCATTTTATTGGCACATTAGGTATGTGGTTATTGGGAAAACAAGAAAATAACAACATCTCTTCCTCAGTCATTAGAAAATAAGATCCTAGTCACTATCTTAGAAAGAACTTACGTTTGTACATGAAGTGGGGTTGAAGGTTCCGTCACCTTCAGTGACAGTTCCATGAACCAAATCCTTTGATAACTGCCTTCACTGGTGTGTGTGTTTAGAAAGGGAGAGAGGGAGCCTCAAAATAAGGACCGTCTAAGGTAGCTAATAATGTTCATGCTTAGGATTTAATGTCAAAGTCAATACTTACCATGGTGCATTCAAGGAAAGCAATAACTAGCTCAGCATTAGTGTCGTATTCTCTTAGGAGAAAGCAAAGCAACGCAGTGGATTCTTGGGGAAAAAAAAAACTCCACCCATAATGGAAGAAAATGGAGCAAGGATATTGTTATACTGTAGGAAATTTTTGAAGACTGGGACCCCACAGTTGATTCAGGAAGAAGAATTTTAGTCACTAACGTTCTGAACAGTTGCTGACAGTCTCTGCCTATATGTTTGGAATTTCTATTGGTATTGTTGGAATTCCCTATTACAAAATAAGTAAAATTGATTTCACCAAACAGTGAAATAAGAATACCAGATGATATGGATGAATCAGTGCTTTTTGTTTTTAAATTTTGGAAGGGGCTGCAGCTGGGGTTAATAGTACGTGTTTCTGCTCTTGGAAATGCTGATGAAGCATTTTCTGGGTGTTCTGCTGGGATACAAGCCACTTCTCTCTCTGGAGACATTGTCTTTTTCAACGTTTGTAATTTTATTAAATCTTCTTTTTCATAGCTCCTTGACACCAGGTCCGTCTTCACATACAGCCATGTACAGGATGGGTTCCTTTGGACTACAGGCGGCAAGTGGTCCCCTTTTCTCTTAAATCAGAACCCCAGCAGTCAAGATTTCACTGGGGGTGGGGAGAGTTGAAATAGTGATATATGATTCATCTTTTGTCCCAGAGGGGGCACTCAGAAGATGCAGATTTTGTTTCAAAAGAAGAACTGTTGACAAATAAAGCTGCCTCAGGATAGAAAATGCTCCTTTAAAGGGTGTGAGCTCCTTGTTGCTAGACATGTTGTAGTGGTGTTTGCAAAAGATGCTGCAGAAGAAATCTCTCCCTTTGGGTGAGAGTTGGGACCGCATGACCCCCAAAGGCCTTTTAGTATGAGCCCATGAGACAGGCTCTCCTGAGGGGGCTGTGCTACTAACCAGCACATTCAATAGTCCCCCCTTACCCCAGGGATCACTTGCTGCAGTTTCACTTCCCTGGGATCAATCACAGTCCAAATATTACATGGAAAGTTCCAGAAATAAATGATTCATAAGTTTTAAGTTGTATGCTGTTCTTAGTAGTGTAATGAAACCCTTTCCCCCCACCGCTGCCACCCAAGATCCCCAGACCTTCAGTATTGTCCTGCCGCTGACATCCAGCCATTCACTTTGTCACGCCTGGGTGACCAGGCTTATCAGGAGCTGGTGATCCTCCTTCTGACGATATGTACTAGCCTAATTCTACATCACAATGCCTGTTACTCACCTCACTTCATCCCATCCGGGTGGGCACTTGGTCACCTCCTACCATCATCATCATAAGAGCAATATTTACAATAGTGTAATATTTTGAGAGAGACCACATTCATATAACTTTTATTATACCATATTGTTAAAATTGCTCTATTTTATTGTTAATCTCTTATTGTGCCTAATTTATACATTCAGCTTTATCATATATATGTATGTATAGGAAAAAAAACAGTATAAATAGGGTTTAGTACTATCCATAGCTTCAGACATTCACTAGGGGCCTTGGAATGTATCCCCCGTGGGGGCAACTGTACATAATTTTGGAGGGAAAAATTGTATAGATTTCCAAACAACCATTGGATAAATAAAATTTCTCAAACCAGCCCTAGTTTAAAATTGAGGACCGCCTCTTCTTGTTGACCCTTTCACTTTAAATGTAATTTAGTTTATCAATAACAAGTACATGTCAAATATTCTTTTTTACTTAAAGAGAAAACGGGGCCCTTTCCAGTATTCTAAGCATATTATTAGCGGAAATGAGAACACTTTACAAGTATCTGCTACTTTTTTAGGTAGGTACACACCTGAGTTTACTTGAAGCTCCATCACTGGCCAAGTAACTGATTCACTCCTACAGAGAATTACGAGGCTTCCCAGATGGTTCAGTGGTAAAGAACCTGCCTGCCAATTCAGGAGACACAAGAGGATTGAATACCTGTGTTGGGAAGATACCCTGGAGAAGGAAATGTCAACCCACTCCAGTGTTCTTGTCTGGGAAATCCCAGGGACATGCAGGGTCACTGATCTCACTGGACTTTTAAGGGCAGAAGTGTGTAATTAAGATAAGAAAGCTTTGGATTAAAAAAAATAGTTAAATGTTAAAGATATTAGGATTTCTATCATTACATTATCACTGGAATGCTTGTCAAACATTTTACGTATTTAAGATGTTTAATTTTGTTCTGTGCTGTTATTTTGTGCCCAGAGAGCTGATGTCAGATATTGTCTGTTTTTTAAATACGTAGTATTAGAGGAGTTTTCCTGGATTTCTGGCACTAAAAAGTACATTCAGCCTTCTGTCTCTTGCCAGGGAAATTTCTAACAGTTATTGGCTTTTTAGGTATCAGAATAACAGTAATTCGTATTTTCTCTTTTACTATCATTTGAAATCTGTTCAGTGAGTAATTACATACACTGCCTAGTTGGAGGTGAAATTGGCAAAGGGGATGAATGTCTAATGGATAAAATACTACTTTTATCAGGCCATGAAATTACTGTAGTGACATCAGAACTTGGCAGCCTCTTGTATTCCAATAAAAAGAAAAATAGCATCATAAGCTAGGGATAAGATTTTTCTTGTCCATTTATTTTGGATTATTTTCATGGTTTTAGCCTCAGGGCATGTGTGCAACAAAATAGCACAGTGACTAACAGGCAATAAGAAGGAGAGAACATAGCTTCAGCTGGAACGGATATGCTGTTTTTTCACTCACCTCTGTTTCAGTGGTTTAAACTTCCTCCTAAATTGGTGAGTGTGAAGTTATGAGAGCAGGTATGAAGAATCCTCCTCTGTGAAGTGGAGTTAAGCTTCATTATGTGATGTTATATAGCTTTCAATATATTGAAAAAGTTTGATAATTAGCTGTTGAAATGGTCATATGAAGGGTAATGTCTAAATGTGATTATGAGTGGGATTGTGTCAGACAAGTGCTGTTTATTCCAGTAAACACCAGTAAAATGACATTGTTTGAATCTAGTGTTTCCTCCTACCTGTATTACCCTGTTCACTCTTGAAATTAGGCTAATTAGGCTTTTAGATATTGCCATGATTAATGACAACTGATGCACCAGGATTTCAAATTGGTTTCCATGCATCTGAACAGTTGTTCCAGTAGATCTTGGGACTGCTGAATCCTGGGAAAATAGTTTTGTTTCTTAATAGATTATTAAAACACCCAAGTAGAATCACACTGGTCTTACCATTGTGTTGTGTCCATAAATTACCATGTGGGTTCTCCTATTCTGATCACTTTTTTAAACCAGGTCATTTTATTGTTTCTTCTATTAAGTCTTAGATGGTCTTCCAAAATGAAATCACACATTTTGTTTTTCAATAAGAAGGATTATAGTATGGATGGGTTAGATTTTAGACCTAATTCTGCATTTTTACTCCTCCTGAAGAACATATTTTCAAGTCATATTATAATCTGATTAGAATTGGTCCTGACCTCTAAATCAGTTCTTTGATTTCTATTTATTGAATATTAGGCCCACTTCCTTTACTACGGTCAAGTCCTTTTTGAGAGTAAAACAAAAACAGATCAAACTTCTACTCTGAATCCCTAATTCCAAGCTCTAGTTATTAAGTTATTCATGTTTTGACTGTAGATCCATATAAACGCCTTTCATAGAATTTTCTTCATACATTTTAGAGCCAAAGTTTTTTTTTTTTTTTTTTAGCCTCATGGCTGACTAAAGCCAATTTTGAATCATTCTAAGATGGGTTGTTAACTGTGGTCTCCTATTAGGTTAGCCAATGAAATTTTCATTATTTGTTATCCTTTTGTGTTCGAGGATGCATTTTAAAAGAGCTGTTGTCACCGTGGTTAGGCCTTAAAATAATTTTAATTTTGTCACTGTGAATGCAGCCGCAGTGGGATTTTTAATCGTAAACAATACAGCTTGTGCAGAGATTTAATAATTTTTTTTTTGCAGCATCAAATAAATTTTAGCTCAGGGATTTGACTCAATACATCTTGTTAATGTTAATAAGGTCTTATAGCTAACTCCCAAAGTGAGTTTCTAAATATGAGCTTAGTAAGTCCAGGTTGTACCCTACCGTACAGGAAAGTAATAGTAGAAATTGTTTCAAAGAAAAATTGTCAAGGTTTTACTTGTTTGGAGATTTTCTCTTCCAGATAGGCAGATTATTAGGAAAAAGATAAGGAAACAATTGACCCTGTAGAACAAAGACAGCTCTTGATCAGATCCATGTTTTCTCAGCTCGGTGTTGTACACATATACTGAATACTTAATGAGTTGTGACTGTAGATGTCAGCTGGGCGTGGAATCAAAGTAACGGACACCACATACTAAACTCCTGAGGCCTTCAACGATCAAGAATGAGAGACTGAGTTCTGAGTTTTTCATTTGTGCAATTAAGATTTTTTTCCCCCTTCATGTTGAAATGTGAGTTTTCTGGAGAAAGAAGCCATTCACTTGCCATTTCCTAGACAAACAGTCCCCATTTGCTTTATAAGTTCTTTCTAATTCACTGAGAAATACTAGCATCTTTTGTGCCTGAATCATCTAGAGGGATTTGTACTACAGGAATACTTGGGCAATTTAATAATAAACAGTCTGGTGACAAAGGAGCAAAGTATTTCTTTGGTTAAGCCAGGGGCCTTGATTGAATGAGTGCCCTGCAGACTTATCAGAATGATGCTTCCAGAGGATTGGGGAGCGAAAGACGGTCCTGACACTGCATGCACAGACAGGTTGGGTGGAACTAGGACCCCCCCCCATGCTCATGCAGCTCCAGGCTGAGGAATTGCTAGTTCACTTAGACGCCTGTCCTGTGATTCTTTTCATTCTATTTACAGAATATTTGTCTCCTACCCTCTATTTCTAATGGTTGTTATTTCTTAAATAATTTTATAGAGTCCTTTGTACTTTGCTGAGTGTTTTAAAAGCTTTTTTTTTTTCCTGTTTGCAATAATGTATGAAATAGTAAAGTTTTCATAAGAAGGGAAGTCATGAGGAAAATAAAGATTGAGCATTGGTTTCACACACAGAAGTTTTTAATGTAGTTCAAAGTTGGGTTAAAATACCTCTAATGTTGAAAGAGGAGATTATTTGAAACTGTGGTCTTTGTTTTTAAGCTTAATTTAGATTATAAGTGCGTGTTTGTCTGATTAGGAATAGAATGAAATAGTTGAATTTTAAGGGTTGTTTTTTTTTTAGTTTTTTGGTTGTACCATGTAACTCATGGGATCTCAGTTTCCCCACCAAGGTCAAATCCTGGTGCCCTGCAGTGAAAGTACTGAGTCCTAAACGTTTGACTGCCAGGAAGTTTCTTGTTTTGTTTTTGTCTTTGACATTTGTAAACCACAAACTGCATCGGAGATTCTATTGACCTAATGGAAGATACTGAGATAGTGAAGTAAATTTTGCCCAAGGTAAAATTGACCCCCAGGTGTTTTGTATTTTTTTAAGCTCTTTCCTCTTTAAAGAGGTCTTTAATTACCTCCCCCCGCCCCCCGCCCCCCAGCAACAGGGATCCTTACTTTCCAACACATTTTTTTAGAGCAGGTACCTGGATTCTTAGAAATCTTTAATGGTATATTCCAGCTGAAAATGAAATTTGAAAGCCCTATCCAGTTACATGCCCAGTAAGGAAAATAGCAAAGGGGGCTTTTAGAAATAAATCTCATTTTACATATACATTTTTGCTTGTGGAATAAATATCAAATCAAATTGAATGCTCTTTTTCTTAACATTTGTTCCACGGTACCCCTGTGTTCTGAGCATGACAGATGAGGTCCATGCTTAATCTTATTTTCTGTTTCTGGGATATGTTAGAAAATGAATACAAACTTTGTAACTTTACATGATTCTTCTCATATTTCTTTTGTCAATCATTAACTGTTTCTTGTTTAATTTATTTAAAATTGGAGGTTAATTGCTTTACCATATTATATTGGTTTCTGCTTTACAATAATTTGAATCAGTCATAAATAAATATATATATATATCCCCTTCCTCTTGAGCCTGCCTCCCAATTATTAGCTATTTCTTTTCTGTTTTATATCATTGTATGAAAGAAAGTAAAAGTGTTCGTCACTCAGTCGTGTCAGACTCTTTTGCAACCTCATGGACTATAGCCCGCCAGGCTCCTCTGTCCTTGGTATTCTCCAGGCAAGAATACAGGAGTGATCTTCCCCACCTAGGGATCAAACCCAGGTCTCCTGCGCTGCAGGCAGATTCTCTACCATCTGAGTCACCAGGGAAGCCCCATATCATTGTATAATATTGGCTAAAACAAATGTTAATGCTACAGCATTTAAGGATAGCTTACTTGTGTTCTTTCATTGTAGATCAGTCTAGTTTAATGAGATAGTTTAAAAGTTTTGATGACCAAAGGGAGAAGGAAGGAAAGAAAAATAGGTAACTTAAAGGCAAATCTTGCCCCTCCTCCTGGGCTGGAGAGAAGCTGAGTTATAAGAGCACAGAGTCCAGCTCCTAGTTTGAGGTGTGAGACTGTTTATTTTCACTCTGGAACTGTATATAGTACAGAAGGAAGACTCTGGCCTTGCTTAACCTAAGCAAGTCATTACTTATCTACGATCTGGCAAGCGATTTGATTAAGGTTGACAGAGCTCATATAATATCAGAACCAGGCCCTCTTAATGATTGATGAAGCTTGTCTGTAAGTTTTGTTTTTTTTTTTGAAAGGACCAAAACAGCAAGAATGAATACTTGTTCAGATCTCCAACTGCCCAGTATCAGCCAAGTCTGTAATGTAATGTAGTTTTATCTGTTGGGGTTAATAGGTATTAATTTATATGTTATTTTTAATGGTATAACTAAATGGCTTTAAAAGAATATTTTTAGGTCAGTAGGTTAATTTGACTTCTACATGATTAAATTCTTGAAATTTTGGAGATCTTGCTTCAAACCTTAACATCTTTCTTACGGCTTTCTTTAATGTTATATATATATATTCTTTTGTCTAGTGGAATTTTTTAACCTGTAGGGAATTTTCTTATTTATTTTCTAGTGAAATTTGAGTTCTTTGCCAATTTTTGGCTTTAACCTAAGGCATTTTTACCCTCTTGCTGTCTTACCATATAACCATGATTTAGAAACTTAGTGTCACTGAGTGTCGCTGCTAACCTTTGCTACCTTATTTGTTCCTTATTCTCATTACCAACAGGTTCTCTGTATGACTGAAATGTGCTAGATGTTATTTTTAATTACTGTTTAAAATTTTTTTTAATTTTTATTTTGTATTAACAAACAGTGTTGTCATAGTTTCAGGTGAAGAGCAAACGGATTCAGCCATAAGTACACATGTATCCATTCTCCCCCAAACTCCCCTCCCATCCAGGGTCTTGGCAACACTTTAAATCATTAGTCCACATATAGTTCTGTGTCCAACCAAGAAGATTTCTTATGTTTTAATCATTCATATGTTGCTTAGTAGAAATGAGTACAGGACCAGAAGAAGTCTCTCTTCCAGATGAGTGAAACAGTTGAGTTGAGAATGAATTCATTTTCTGTAAATGGAGTTTTCATAATCTGGGAGCTTTCAGGCTTTGATCATACAGGTTTAGACTACAGTAAACTCTGGAGGCAGTGTGAGTGGGGTCAAAGCCTGACCCCACCGTCTTGTCTTCTCGTGACAAGGCCTCTGTATGCCTTTGTTTCCTTGTCTATATAATGGGATCACCTCAGTTAATTCTCACAGAGTGATAGGTGCTTTATAGGTGCTTCTTGCACGTGAGCTGTTGCTGCTGTTATATTATCTGTGAGCTGGAGTCGAATAGTGAAAAAATATCACTGTGATGTTGCTGAATTCAAGACGGTCATTTCAAAATAAAATGAGTTGGGATTAAACTTTGGGGACTGTAACGTGAAAAGAAACTAGAATTGATTATATGTTGCTGTTACTGAGTTGGTTAGGACTTGGCTTCCATCGCAGAGAGTGGTTAGGTTAGGTGAATAATGTAATAGCTGGCGGTAATCTTCCCATATCCCCAAATAGTTGAATGCATCTTAACTTTCTTACCTAAATTTCAATTTTGTTTCTTTGCGATTTCCCCTTTCTCCTTCTCATCTCCCCAGACTCAATAGAAACATATTTTCAGTTCAGTTCAGTCTCAGTCGTGTCCAACTCTTTGCGACCCCATGAATCACAGCAAGCCAGGCCTCCCTGTCCATCACCAACTCCCAGAGTTCACCCAAACACACGTCCATTGAGTCGGTGATGCTACCCAGCCATCTTATCCTCTGCTGTCCCCTTCTCCTCCTGCCCCCAATCCCTCCCAGCATCAGAGTCTTCTCCAATGAGTCAGCTCTTCACATGAGGTGGCCAAAGTACTGGAGTTTCAGCTTTAGCATCATTCCTTCCAAAGAAATCCCAGGGCTGATCTCCTTCAGAATGGACTGGTTGGATCTCCTTGCAGTCCAAGGGACTCTCAAGAGTCTTCTCCAACACCACAGTTCAAAAGCATCAATTCTTCGGTGCTCAGCTTTCTTCACAGTCCAACTCTCACATCCATACATGACCAGTGGAAAAACCATAGCCTTGACTAGACGGACCTTTGTTGGCAAAGTAACGTCTCTGCTTTTCAATATGCTATCTAGGTTGGTCATAACTTTTCCTCCAAAGAGTAAACGTCTTTTAATTTCATGGCTGCACTCACCATCTGCAGTGATTTTGGAGCCCAAAAAAATAAAGTCTGACACTGTTTCCACTGTTTCCCCATCTATTTCCCATGAAGTGATGGGATCAGATGCCATGATCTTCGTTTTATGAATGTTGAGCTTTAAGCCAACTTTTTCACTCTCCTCTTTCACCTTCATCAAGAGACTTTTTAGTTCCTGTTCACTTTCTGCCATAAGGGTGGTATCATCTGCATATCTGAGCTTATTGATATTTCTCCTGGCAATCTTGATTCCAGCTTGTGCTTCTTCCAGCCCAGCGTTTCTCATGATGTACTCTGCATATAGATTAAATAAGCAGGGTGACAATATACAGCTTTGACGTACTCCTTTGTTCCATGTGCAGTTCTAACTGTTGCTTCCTGACATGCATATAGGTTTCTCAAGAGGCAGGTTAGGTAGTCTGGTATTCCCATCTCTTTCAGAATTTTCCACAGTTTATTGTGATCCACATAGTTAAAGGCTTTGGCATAGTCAGTAAAGCAGAAATAGATGTTTTTCTGGAATTCTCTTGCCTTTTCCATGATCCAGCGGATGTTGGCAATTTGATCTCTGGTTCCTCTGCCTTTTCTAAAACCAGCTTGAACATCTGGAAGTTCATGGTTCACATATTGCTGAAGCCTGGCTTGGAGAATTTTGAGCATTACTTTACTAGTGTGTGAGATGAGTGCAATTGTGCGGTAGTTTGAGCACTCTTTGGCATTGCCTTTCTTTGGGATTGGGATGAAAACTGACCTTTTCCAGTCCTGTGGCCACTGCTGAGTTTTCCAAATTTGCTGGCATATTGAGTGCAGCACTTTCACAGCATCATCTTTCAGGATTTGGAATAGCTCCACTGGAATTCCATCACCTCCACTAGCTTTGTTCGTAGTGATGCTTTCTAAGGCCCACTTGACTTCACATTCCAGGATGTCTGGGTCTAGGTGAGTGATCACACCATCGTGATTATCTTGGTCGTAAGATCTTTTTTAAAATTTTAGATATGAGATGAACTTCTTACCTAGTCTTATTGACACGTTCTTAAAAGCAAGAGCTACCTATGGTTGGAACCCTTTGTTAATTCTTCTTTATAATTTTCCCACCAAAGGTACAAATGTTCTTATCTGTGGGGAATCCCAGTGCTTTCTAGGATTTTGATGTATACATACTTAATAATGAGTTTGGCTCTTACATCTGTTTCAAATTACGTTTTTTCTCTTGGGCTTAGATATGGTCTGAGCAGATAAACACTTAACTAGGCTTAATAGCTTTGAAGACCACCAATAAAGTATCATTCCCAAGTGATTTCTAAAAAAGAAATAGACATGCAATCATCTGATGCAAATGTTTGATTTGGAGAGAGGCCAGTGGTGCTCAGTCAGCCCCACCCTAGCCACGCCCTTGCGTTGTTTCTCCCTAGCCAGGATAAGCCCTCAAGTGACTGTTGAAGATTGAGATTTAGCAGCAGAGGGGAATCCAGAGAACTGGAGCCAGGGGTTGTGGAATCAGAACATGGAAAGGCTGGGGGCTGCAGGCATCACTTTTTACCTGACCGTGGCCTGTCTGTCCTGGAGTGCCTTTCTGTCATCAGCAGTGACAGTATTAATGCTTCAGGAAGGAGATACTATTCTTACTTTTTTGTTGTTGTTTTAAATAGTTTTTTTAGTTAAGGTTTGAGAATTCATCTGTTTCTTCTACCTTACAGGTTGGCCTCATTATTGTATTTTTATTATATCACTGGAATCTGGGTTTTCAGGGAAGCAGAGAAAATTTTGCAGCAATAATGAGCCTGTTTGCAGAAAAAAACATGGTACCATAACTCTAAAATGCACAGATTTTTAAAGATATTCCCTCTGGGGCCTATGGAATAGAGGATAAAGCTTGGTTGAATTGCATTTATAGAAGTTTCTTAAGGCAGTGGTCTTGGTGGCGATGGAAGTGGGTAGCATTTACAAGATTCTTTTAACCTTTTTGATTTGGGGGGAATGTGACTCTAGTATCTGAAACTATAATTCTTGTCTTGTCACCCCCATTCTCAGTTGAGATTTTCAAAGATGTATATAATCAAGGAATTAGCTTTGTGTGTGATTAGTTAACGTCTTAACGGAGGTGATAATGTCCTGTATTTTGCTAAAAAGGAGTGGACACTAAAACTTGAATAACGTGCCACTTACCAAAGGGAAAAATTTTCATAAACCCCAATACTGTTTAAAAAATTTTATTATTAACCTCATTTAATTATGTACAAAATAAACTAGATGCAAACTTCGTATAAAACTAAATTTGCATGTTGTGACAAAATCATAAAACCAATGTAATGCAAAAATGTTAAATCTTAAAAACTGTTTTGTTACATTGTCAGTTTTGAGTTGAATAACAGGAAGATGCGTGTGTGCTAAGTCCCTTCAGTTGTGTCACTCTCTGCCACCCCTGTAGCCTGCCAGGCTCCCCTGCGATTTCCCGGCAAGAGTACTGGGGTGGGTTGCCATGCCCTCCTCCGGGGCATCTTTCCAACCGAGGGACTGAAGCTATGTCTCTTACGTCTCCTGCACTGGCCGGTGGGTTCTTAACCACTAGAGTCACCTGGGAAGCCCTAAGAGGAAGACTTGGCCTTTTGATTTGATTCTTTGATTTTAAGCATGTTTAACATTATTTTTCTTTTTTTAAACTTTTCATTTTTCTTTTAATTAATTAATTGATTTATTAATTTTTGGCTGCACCTTGAACGGAGAAGGCAATGGCACCCCACTCCAGTGTTCTTCCCTGGAAAATCCCATGGATGGAGGAGCCTGGTGGGCTGCAGTCCATGGGGTCGCTAAGAGTCAGACACAACTGAGCAACTTCACTTTCACTTTTCACTTTCATGCATTGGAGAAGGAAATGGCAGTCCACTCCAGTGTTCTTGCCTGGAGAATCCCAGGGACGGGGGAGCCTGGTGGGCTGCTGTCTCTGGGGTCGCACAGAGTTGGACGTGACTGAAGCGACTTAGCAGCAACAGCGGCACCTTGAAGCTTGTGGGATCTAGTCCTCTAACCAGAAATCACACCCACACCCCCTGCATCAGAAGCCTGGATCATTAACCTCTGGACTGCCAGGGAAGTCCCTATTTTTTTCTTTTAATAATGAACTTGTTTTTAACTATTGGTCCAATATTTTGTGGGCCACTTTAAAAGTACACTCTGCTACATAATACTGAAAAAAATTTAGAATTCATTTGATGAAGTGCATGAATGCATTTTTATTTACTTATTGTTGATGAGCCGTAGTAATGTGGGATCTTTGTAGTACATGTGTTTCTAATGTTATAGTATACCATCTGCGATGTCATCTGCTTTTCAAGTTTGGCGCACTTACGCTGCCATGAGCTAGAAGATGATTTACAGTCCCTACTTTTCTTTTCACCTGTTTCAGAACTTTCTTTGAATGGTATTATGTAACATCATTTGACCTTCACATGTCTTGGGTGTGATCCATGAACACAAATGTAAACCGGGCATGGAAATCTTGTGTCATGTCTTTATCGTTTGACTAATGACCTGGAATAAGATAACAATAATTCAAGTTTCAGCAGTGCAGAAACACAATGAAATTAAAAAAAAAAGATTTTCATGCCTTCAGAAATTCATCTGCAGATTAAAACTAAAATAGAGAAGGAAAACTAAAGCCTGGTAGATTTAAGCATCCTTCCAGAGTGAGAAGTGGCTGTGGATTCACAGTGAATTCAACGGGCATAAAAAAGAGACCATACTCAAGGCTCTCCTTTTATTTAAGAAGCTGTGTGTAGAAAGGGTGAAGTGGAGGCCTGGACTCACCCTGGGCTCAATCTCACCCCCATCATTTATTAGCTATGCAATCTTGGGGAGATTATCTGAGCACTCATTTTGTGCAGCTTACTTCGCAGGTGTTAGATATACAGAGGTGACCAAACTAGATGTAGTTCCCTTCCCTCATGGACCTAATATTTAATCCAGGTCCGGTAGAAATTTTTTACATTTATATGACCTATAGATATCTAGCCTAGTTCTTTATTTTCACAGTGTAATGAGTCAGGTAAAACCAACTTTTGTGCATTCCCTTCAATACTGTTCCTTGGTTACCATTTTTTCTCAGGAAATCAGATTTAAATGAAAATCAAAGCCATTACTGAAGAAAGGAAGAAGTTTTATTTTATCTTTTTTTAAAGATATTATAGACAGGGCCATCTTTATTTGATGTAATATGATGGTACAGAGAGAAAATTGCTTTAATTTATAGAAGATTACAATTTATGATGGAAATGCTACAGATTCAGGTATATACTTGTTCATTGATTAAATTTAATGTGCATACAGGGAGATATAGGACTTCTATAACATAGTATTAGAGTGAAATCCCTTATGTTTTATCTCAGTAATTTCTTTAAAAATTTTCTTTTTTTCTTTTTTGTAAAGTTTTAAAACAAAGTTTGAAAATAGTCTGCAGAGAAAGTAAGGGGATAACGGGAATTTTGCTTCCCAATAAGGTCTAGAAGTTTGGCCTATTTTGGAGAGGAATGTTAATAATGAAGAGTACAGGTGCTACTGGGACCATTGGAATCTTTTTGAGCGGCAGAAACCTGTCAGTACTAAGAGCGAAAACGCTGCTTTCGGGAGATTTGTTGGTTGACATTCAAGATGAAAATCTGAGGCGTGTGTGTGTTTAATGCTCCATTAAGAGACACATGATTTAACCTATTTTATAACCAAATGTTGGTGATGAGCTGTTATAACGTGATCTACTGATTTATAAGACTGAAGACTTTAAAGTCTTGAGATTACTGTTTCTCAACATTGATCTTTAAACCAGCTTGATTTATAATGTGGATTTTATATTCATCTGGAGTAAAATGAGAAACAACCAACTGAAAGACATGGAGTGATTACTTCCTCAAGCCAAATTTATTCTAGAATTACTTTTTGGCTCATGTTTTGTTGTGTTCCAATGAACAATGATTGTAGATGGCAGTTCTTCTTTTCTTTTTTTTTTAACTTGGTAAATGGTTGGTATTCTTACATGGGACATACGGGGGTTATGTTTTATTTTTAGGTGTCTCTGGTTATTGAAATCCAAAACTCTGGGAACCATTGCTCTCGATTAAATTTGGTAAACTATCCGTGTACAGTTTTCCAAGTCGGATGTGTGGCATCTTTGCTGTGTCTCACGCTGAATGTTCCTCCATCTGTAGTGTTTACAGCCGTGTGTTTATGATGCGTCAGCGTCAAGTCGGATTCTCCCTCTGACCACAGACTTGAGTTGGCTTTTTATCCTCCTCCAGCAGAGATGGTAACGCCTCACTTAGTTTTACATGTACTGTCATTGTTCCGTATACTGAGGTCAGGAGGCAAACACTTAGAGAGTCTCTCTATATATAAAAGTTGCTTTTAGCTGTTTTATTACTCCTGCTGTTGGTTATTTTAATTACTTGTATGTTTTATTTGTACCCTGAGGCTGCTCAAGCAAAGAATGTAATTCAAATAAACAAAATAATATCTGATTTTTGGAACACCCACACCTGCCAGCTGGGCCTTTCCTCTTAAGTTCTTACTCAGGTTGGCATGGAAGCTGGGCAGAGAAAAAGGAGGTGATTATGTAGAGTTATGAAATGTTTTCTTCAATGTAAGTTCTTGGAAAGCTTGATAACTTAGTAGTTTTCAAATCAGCGGTGCTGTTTGCTTCATGATCAGTCTTTCTTTTGTAAGACAGCCCTGAGTTTTCACAAGAAGTTTTCTTTTCCATTGGGCATATGTTTCTACCAGTGTTCCCAGAATTCTGTGAAAACCTCACAGATAATTTGACTGTAAAATAGTGGATGACCCTTTCACAAAGCAGGAAAAATTTGCTAGGGAAATTTCTTCAGTTTCTCCATTATTATTGTTCAGTCGCTAAGTTGTGTCTGACTCTTTTGGGACCCTGTGGACTGTAGCCTGCCAGGCTTCTCTGTCTGTGGCATTTTCCAGGCAAGAAAACTGGAGTGGATTTTTCCTTCTCCAGGGGATTTTCCTGACCCAGAGATCGGAGCTCTGTCTCCTGCATTGGCAGGCGAATTCTCTACCACTGGCCACCAGGGAACCTCAGTTTCTTTACCCGAATACAAAGTAAAAGGTCTGCCTCTTCAAGTTCTTACAATGAAATCATAAACTTGTCTCCTGCTTGTTTTTTTCAACCTGTTTTTTTTTTTTTTTTTTTAAATAAGAGTGAACACAAGCACTCTCTTTTTTGCTTGCAAACTGGAGGGCTGAACTATATGCTTTTGCCTTAATTTTTAGAGCTGAAATGTTGTTGATTTTGGATACCTTTGCTGTTTCTTTTCCCCCTTTCCTCTTTCATTGGTGCAGTCATGTTTGAGTCTGCCAAAGATGAGGCAAAACTCGTGTAAGAGGTGCACACAGGCTTTTAAGTGCTTTTTCATTTAAACATCGCCCTTGTAAAATGTTTGTCATAGAATTCTAAAACTGAGAGAAAATTGTGGGTTTTTTTTTTCCCTCTATTTGCAGACAGAACCTAAGCCACACTAATTTACTAAATGTTCTACCTGACTGAATCCTCTAGGAAAAAGAAATACATCACTGTAGACTACCAACTGTTCATTTTTAAAAATATATTTTGAATATTCTTATTAAATACTTAAAAAATAGGTTATTAAAAATTCAAACTCCTGTCACTTTTGGAAACGTTTTTTTTATGTCAAAAAAGTTTTAAATGCTGCTGTTTATATGTAATCCAGGAGTTAAAGATGTCAGAGATTTAAGAAATGAGATCAAGGTCTTTGTTATCTTATTCTACTTCTATGTCATCTCTTCTCTAATCATTTTTTTTTCCCCAACTGCTTTGAATATGGACGCTCAATACGTTTTTGTTGTATAAATGAATTGAGAAACTGCTTTTTGTGTTTTTAGGCTACAACTTTCAACTCTATTTATAATGTCTTAGAAAATGGGTTGAAGGAAGAGATTTTAGAAAATTAAGCAAAGGATCCAACACACAGCATTCTTATACTTATAAGATCCAAATTAATCACCTATCATTATATGAACAATCAAGTTAATCATTCTCTTCTAAATCTCACCAAGAATGAAAACCAAAACCTCCTCAAGTTGTTCTAGAGGCCAATAATAAGTCCTTAAGAGTTCAGCTACAAGGTATATACCTGTATCAACATGTATGTTCTACAAATGTCAGCTATGACGTGAGTATAGTGTGATATTAAAAAATATATATCAGAAGTATACCAGAACTTTAAATATCTAAATCAGAATTATGTCTTTAAAGAAGTCTGCTACCTTGGGAAGCTGTATATTTAATATCACATTGCTGTTATTGTACCAAGAAATTTGGTGTTCTTTTGGAATTGCCTTTACTGTTGATGGCACTTAAAAAATGTTTTTTTATGTTCTTGAATATTTTGGAACTAACCTGAAGAAGGCAATGGCACCCCACTCCAGTACTCTTGCCTGGGAAATCCCACAAACGGAGGAGCCTGGTAGGCTGCAGTCCATGGGGTCGCTAAGAGTCGGAAATGACTGAGCGACTTCACTTTCTCTTTTCACTTTCATGCATTGGAGAAGGAAATGGCAACCCACTCCAGTGTTCTTGCCTGGAGAATCCCAGGGACGGGGAAGCCTAGTGGGCTGCCGTCTATGGGGTCACACAGAGTTGGACACGACTGGAGTGACTTAGCATAGCATAGCATTAATAAATTAATTGGGTGATGTTGATGGAGTTAAAACTATATGGGGTTAAAAATCAAGTGTAATCATAATCTAATTGGATGATTTTTATGCCTTGTTTATACATGGACACCAAAAATAATAAACAAGGGATTTTCAGAAAAGATTAACACAGAGGAGCATCATTGGAATGAGTTTATTTGTCTTCCTGGTTGGGTCTGTCTGCTGTGTGGTTTTCCGCTGGTGTCCTTGTGTACTGTGTATGTCTGCGTGTATCTCCTCTATCAGTGTGCTCTTGAATTCTTTCTTTGGACCTTCCTGTTTCCCATTGTCCAGTATAATGTCACAGAGCAGCTGCTGCTCTTTGGTATACATGCATGCAGCCCAGCAGAGTTGTTCCAGCAAGCTTTGTTTCATTTCTGGTGGGCAAGGCGGACCCACTGCTAAAACGGCATCTCAGGCTCTCCCAGTTGGACTAAAACTTCATGCAGTATTGTGTTGTGTTTGCAAAGATATCCCAATCTTAACTGATCCATTTTTCTATGTTCACTTCATCAGGATGTTGTATCTTGATCGTTTCTTTGATTTTATCTGCCTGTCAAAGCTTCTAGGAATGCAGGGGTTTTTTTTTCTACAGGCCTTTGTGTGTTTTTACTTATCTCTATATTTATCAGTCCATTTGTGGTGACTGTGCCAAGTGCACAGGAACCTGTGATTGACATGCATGCCAGCCTATGGCAGTGCTCAAAGGGCCCCACTCTCAGCACCTGGTGCACAGACGTGATGCTTTGACGGCTCTGACAAAGCCTTGTCTGACCTAATTCCCATCACCAGCTTGAACAAACTGGGCCTCCTAAGAAATATACACCCCTTCCGTTATTTTATTCAGCTAGGTTTATTTACTTTTGGTTATGTTTATTTTGCTTTTTAAAAATTCTTTATTTGGCCATGCTGGGTCTCAGTTGCAGCATGTGGGGTCTAGTTCCACGACCAGGAATCAAACCCGGACCCCCTGCTTTGGGAGTATGAAGTCTTAGCCACGGGACCACCAGGGAAGGCCCTATTTTATTTTTTTTAAATTGGAATATAGTTGTGTTACCATGTTGTGTTATGGCTTCTGCTGTACAACAATGTGAGTCAGCTCTGTGTATGCATTTCTTCCCTTCCTCTTGAGTCTCCCTTCTACCCTCTTTCATCCCACCCCTCTAGGCCATCACTGAGCACCAGGCTGAGCTCCCTGTATTTTATGCAGCTAAGTTTGAAGGTGGAAGAAGGCACTTGGAGACTAGTATCACTAAGTTCCAGGTCTCTAGGAAACTCATAATTCAGCAGGTGATATAATATAAAAATCATCCTGATGGAGGTCCAGTGCCCAACCATCATTGATTCAAGTTTGTTTGCAGCCAAGGTATTTTTTCATAGATCTCTAATATTTATTATTATTATTATTTTTTTTTGCTTTTTCCTCAGTGTTTTACTGTATACATTAGAATATATTGCAAGGAAATGAGTTTCTCCTTCAGTCCTTATTTCCTTGTTATGAAAATGAAATCGAAGCCAAAACCCCATGAGGGTGTCTTTCGTCATGGCCAAGGAAAATTCATTCCATTTGGTAAGGTCTGAGCAAGGCATTGTCCTTATTAACAACTATATTAATTTTATTGCCCAACACTTATCATCCAGAGCTCTTTTTAAAATGGCTTCACATTCCTCCTCCTCATTCTCCATCAAAAAGCATTAGCCCAGTGTCTGTCTGGATCTTTATAACATCAGCCTGTTCAAGTTCAGCTAGTTCTTTGCAAACTTAAAATTTTGCGTTTGGCATTTGTTTTGTGGTTACCATTATGGTGTAATGTTTTCCCACGAAGCCAATTCCAATGACAAACCCGAAAATCGACTGAGAGTTGGATTTGTGGCAAATGTTGATTTTGTGATGCTTGCAAGGGATTCAAGAATAATCTCCTTGAAACTTGCTGTATTTTGTGTTTTTAATGATCCCTACTAAGTCATGCTTTAGAATTTCCCTTGTCTGTATGCAGCTATGCTTTTAAATATTTGGAACACTCCTGTACAGCTTACTGTGGATGCCAGAATTATCTTATCTCCACAATTCTTGGTTTCCTGTGCTCTAGAAGCAGGAAGAAATAGCCTCTTTGAAAGAGAGTGGAACAGGAACACTTGACTTTAAAAAAAAACACACACACACATACACACAAATATGTGACTAGAACCCAACTCGGCCCTGGCTCAGACTCCTTCTCTTCTGGTGAGTAATTAAGACCACATTGGCTCCCGTTGCAGCTGGCGGCCCCTCACGGGTGCCTTTTTCTGCTCATGACCTTTGATCTCAGTGACCTTTCCTGGGGTTAGTCCTAGGCCCTTTTCATTGTGTCGGAGCTGAAGTGGCTCATGTGCAGTTGATTATGTCTTTGCTCATTTGGCCTTTTTGGTGCCATAACTCCAAGTCACTTCCATTTGCTTCCTCGACTTTTGATGGTCCACAGTGAAAGGAAATGCTTGTGGAGGCAGCAGGATCAGCATGTCTGCTCGACTGACTTGATTGAGGCTCTGGAGAAGTGGGGGAAGGGCTGTGAGGACTGTAGGTGTCAATGGTTTAAAAAACTAGATGCTTATGACTGCGTGTTCCTTCTAAGCTCATCGAAGCAGATACCACCAAGAGCTGTGTTTCCAACAGCAGTGGAGGTAGGGGGGTGGGGGTGGAAGGGTGGCGTTGGTGGGGGGGCGGTGATTGTGCTGAGTTCTGGTGAGAAGAGAGGTCTACCCAGCTAGACATCCTGCATCTCTGCTTGCACAAAATTTATACAGTCATTCTGCCCTCGAGCTTTGCAGCAGGTCACAGAATGCATCCTTGTCAATTGCACATGACTGCTGGAAAGGATGCTCTGGTTTCTAAAAGCACTGAGAAAAGCCCCCAGAGGGCAACATGCTGACTCTTAGAGGCTGCATTTGCTGCCACTGGACTTAGGAGAGCTCTTTTTTCCCTTCTCCTTCCCTCCCCCTCCTCCTGCCCCTACCCACGCCTCCAGTCCGACCACTGAAGGATGCCTGCCAGCTGTTACTCTCATTTCTTGGGACCCCATGTGGGCAGCCTGAAGACTGTCACTGATCAAAGGCTGCAGGGAAGGAATGTGTCTGGTTACCCTAAACCGTGGTTGGTACCTTTGAAAGGTATACGGGGGCGTGAAAGTCCAGGGACATTTGGGAACTCATTTTTAAGAAGTCTTGAGTGTCTGATTCCATCCCTGGAATATAATTTTCTGTCTTTTCCTCTTTTGTTAAGACAAAAAACTTTTACTAGCATTGATCATGAGCCTTATTTTTGAGAGAGGAATGGGTACCCCTTTAAAGTTGATTTTATTTCATTTCTAGGCTTTAGCCTGAGACTCCTTCCCCCTTAGGGAATCACAGTTTCTCTGTCTGCCCTTGCCTCCCTCATTTCTCTTAAGCTTTTCAGCTTGCCTGCTAGGTCTTTCCTAGAGTTTCTCTTAGCTCCAACTCAGCTTATTAGTTCCACACCTTAAGATGCATCCTTTTCGTTCCCTGCTAACTCCAAACAGCAACAAAAACCACGGAAAGCCCTGTGGTTTCTCACATGTTTCCTGTCTTAGTGAAGGCAGTCATCCACATACTCACTCTTCCACGTCCGAAATCTGGACAGCAGCCCCAATGCCTTTATTTATGGCCAAAGCCACAGGGAAACAGAAGTGAGCGGACAGTGGATTCCAAAGATGTCTAAGCGACGTATGCCTTCCCAGGTCATGTCGTTCACTACCTCATTAGTCCCACCTCCTAAATAGCTTTTGAACTTGTCCATGTCTTAACATTAAAAAAAAATCTTTCACACGTATGCCCTGTTATTTCTCTAGTACAGGTCCCCTTTCTTTTTCACAACGGCCTCCTAAACCCTCTTCAGCCTTTCTCCACATGGCAGGGTAAATGGTTTGTCAAAGGCACAAGTCTGATCTTGACTCTTGCTGCCTAAAAGCTGTTAATACTCGACTCGGAGGAGAAAAGCCAAATGCTATAACCTGATTTATTTTGTTCTTAATACTCTGGCATCTACTCAACTGTGTGGCCTTATTGTCTCCCTGTTCTTACTGTCCACTCTAGTCTATTCTTCCTTACTCTCTGTGTGTCTAATTCTGTGCACACACTCTTCCTTCTGCTTGGAGTATGCCCCTCCCCTTGCTTTTTCTCCCTTCCCCCACACTTCTCCATCTGACTCACCTAATCATTGTCTCCTCTGGGATGTCTTCTCAGCCTCTGAGTCTTGACTGGGTGACCCTTCTGTTTTTCCAGTAGCACCTGTGCTTGCTTTATTTTGTGGCTCATCTAACCCCTCCTTACCTACTTTAATTCCTAAAAACTTGTATATCCTAAAAGCCTTGTTTCTTTATCTTCTTCTCTTTGTTTTCGGCCACACCCTGAGGCTTATAGGAAATTAGTTCCCTGACCAGGGATTGAACCACAGGCCCCAGCAGTAAAAGCACCTAATCCTTACCATGGACTGCCAGATAATTCCACTGAAAGCCTGGCTTCTTAGTGAAAACCATTTCCATTGATTCTGACGGGGGAAAAGTCATGACATGTTCCATCCCAAACCAGGAGAGCTAAACTATTTCCACGGATAGAAAAGTAAATCAACTTATCAATAGATACCAATTTGTGTAGGTGATAAATAGGTGATAATATTTTGAAAGCAAACAGATAGTGTCTTCCTAAACATGTTGCAATGAGTTATTTCACTTAGCAAAGGAGAAAGAGAAGACTTGAGGGTGTTGGCTGGTGAAGGAGGGCTGGTGAGGAAGTCCTGCCGAGGTGGGGCAGTCGGGAAGTGGACTTGGAGACAGGAAGTCCTTTCAAGCATGTAGTTACCTTCCATTCACATGGCACTTCAAGTCATAGCACACAAAAGCGCCTGATGGCAGAATAAAGGCTGAGCACCACAGTGTTCCACAGTCGTGAAAATGATGTATTCCCGCTGCAGGCAGAAGATTAAACGTTCACCGTCCTTTCTTTCTTGGTATCTGTTCACAAAACATCCAAGTAAATATAGCGGACCATTCAAATCCTCTAGATATTCTCTGATAAAAACTGTGGCGTCGTATAAACTGGTGGGTGTCTCTTTGCCCACAGCGGTCCAAGGCCCCTAGTTTAGTTTCTGATTGTAAAAGTTACATAAAAGTTTATACCAAATAAAAAGAAGCCATCCCCTGCTTAGATACAGCCGTCATTTAAAACTGGACATTTAATTTCCAAGCACATGGGGTTTTTTAAGTGTCTTTGGTATTAATTTCTCATTTAAATGCTTTATTCTCTGTGATCACCCTGTATTTTCCATCTTCTGACTTTATTGAGGATTTCCACGGTCAAGTCAAAGGTCTCTCTTGGTACGTGTCACACCACATTTGAAACTATGTGGGGTATTTTCAAATATCTTTTGATATTGACTTCTAATGTAATTCCACAGTGATAAGAGAACAGACTCAGTATGATTTCAATATTTAGACCATGACATTTTTGGATCTTGTTTCACGTCCTTGGATATGTTCCAGTGTCTCCTAGTTTACAGTCTATGGAAATTTGAGTAAAATTTATATCCAACTGTTGTGTGAAAATTGAATAAATCTTAATTCTGTTGAATTGGTTCATGGTGCTTTTCAGGTCTGCTGTATCCTTCTACTTCTCTATATATTCATTCTCTTGATTTTTGAGAGTTTGATATTGAAACTCCAACGAAAAATCTTAACACTTAATTGTAATATATAGTGAAACTGTCTGTAACTTTGTTTCATATTTTCCAAGTCTTCTATAAATGTGTTACCATACTTTCATAATTTAAAAAAGAAAGAGGAAGAAAGAAGCCGTCCACAATATGCAGTAGCCTTGAAGCAGCAAGTTTAGGTGTTCTGTTAGGTGAATCAGTACTGGAAGAGCTTCTTGAGTTGTCACCTGCCCTTACCTGATGTGAAGCATCTTGAAGGCAGCTGTCCTGCCGGGTTTCGCCCCCGGCTGAGTTCCCAGGAGAGCACAGCACCTGACACGGAGTAGGGAGGCATTTAGTGTTTGTCCAGTGAAGGATGGATTCCTCTGCTTTGAACTCTTTCAGTACTTTTTACATTCTCATCTACTTATTATATTTTTCTTTATTTCAGAGTTCATTAATTCAAGCCCTCTTTTCCAAATTAGGCTGCAGTTTCCTCTAGCTCAGAAATTATGCCTTCCTCATCTTCTTCATCTTTATACCTCTCCCAGGATCTTGCCCCAAGTAAATACCCTCCATATGGAATTAACTGATTGAACGAATATTTCTTGGACAAAGTAAGATTCTCTGAGAAGTCTGTGCAGGAAATGTTGTTTGCTTAGCTAAATTACTCAGATATTCAGAATGAAGAAAACTTGGAGAGGATATTTACAGTTGCTTGTGATTAAGGTCAAGGTGGTTCAATGTGTTTAAAAAAAGGTTTTTGACTTCCATAACCGAAATTGTGCAGAATTAAACAGTATCTAGTAAAAAAAAAAAATTTAAGTAGACATGCTTTATTTTTTCTTTTGTTTCAGTTCAGTTCAGTTCAGTCTCTCAGTCGTGTCCGACTCTTTGCAACCACATGAATTGCAGCACACCAGGCCTCCCTGTCCATTACCATCTCCCGGAGTTCACTCAAACTCAGGTCCATCGAGTCGGTGATGCCATCCAGCCAACTCATCCTCTGTCGTCCCCTTCTCGTCCTGCCCCCAATCTCTCCCAGCATCAGAGTCTTTTCCAATGAGTCAGCTCTTCGCATGAGATGGCCAAAGTACTGGAGTTTCAGCTTCAGCATCAGTCTTTTGTTTAGTTACTGCCAAAATATCGTTTTTTTCCCTCCACAGTTGAGAAATAGGATGCTTTGAAATAGTTTGAAAATAAGGATCTGTCTTTTTTTTAAAGAAGGAAATTATTATTTTATGAAGAAGATGCCTTTAAAAAAGAAAACTAAGAATATTATGTTTTGAAGAACAGTACTGATCCCAAAGCTGAATTTTTTGTTCACAAATTAAACACAGTTATTCTCTAAGCCTCAAAGAAAACTCTAAGAACATCTGATATAGGAGTCTAGGGAGGGGATAATGCAGAGAGGCTGCTTTGATCATCCTTAGGAAAGCAGAGGCGTTCCTTCAAAAACAGAGGAATCAAATCTAGAAATTCAGGAAAGACTTTTCCCAAAGGATTATTCTGGCCGTGTGTTGAAAAGGGGTTATAAAAGCAACAAGTTCACAACCTGAACAATAAGTTAAATAAATGTTAGGGAACTATTTCCTTTCTTATTCTGAGATGAGGCATACCTTTAGTTTCCCCTTGCCGACAGAAATTCTCTTAAGCCTGGGATGGCTTAAAAGTAGAGTTTGTAATGCAAGACAAATTGCCTTCTCTGTAGGCATGCGGGAAGGGCTTACAGAAAGCCTGAAACTCGGGAGGTACCAGCTCATCTTTAGGTTAGGACTCAAGGAGCAGCACTTGGGCCGTCTGTGACTCTTGTTGTGGTCAGGGATGTTTGTTTGTGAGGTTGGACCTAGGTTGCGCTTGGTGGCTGTGGAATATAATTTCAAGCTACCTGATGAGTAGGGCAGTGGAATCCAGGTCCTTGTTCTGAATATCACAATTCTCTAACAAGCTGAGCAGGCCTGCCTGGGATAAATATAAACCAAGTCAACAAATACTTAGTAACCGTTAGGGTTTTAATTCCTTTCCAACCACCCAAATTAACTGACAGAGTGTGAGTCTAATAGAAACATGGGCATATTCCTGTGTGATACTGTTTAGGTAGCAATAATGAGCTGTGACGTTTTAAAGGAGAGCTGTAAAGTAACTCACTGGATCCCATGCTGGGGTTAAAGTTGACTCTGGAATTTGTTTCACTGCTTTTCAATAAATAAATAGTTGAGGAAAGATTTGGCAAAAGGAAGAAACTCTCCTCCTTGTCCTCATCGTCTCAGGAAAGTGTCTGCTGTTAGCAAGTTGTTTGAATGTTTACTTTGCCTTGACTGCTTAGCAGCGGTGTGTCAGTTCTTGCCCTTGAAACAGGGGAGAATTCAAATAAACCAAAAAAGGCTTTCACACAGCTGGCCCTTTCTGCCAGTGAATGGTACTGTAGTATTTTCTCCCACTTTTTAAAAGAGCTCATCAAGGAAATATTTAAAAGGCAGTCCTAAAAAAAAAAAAAAGGCAGTCCTTGAACTGATAGTAGATGAACTTGAGTTTGCAACTTGGAGATTTTGGAGTCCGAAGTATAGAGAAGAAGCAAGCAGATCCTAGGAAGTACTTGATTTATTCAGAGACATTCTTAAGATGCCTTGCCTTGTATTGCTATACCCAGTTTTATTGATGGTTAGATTTAACCTTCTTTTCACAAATAAGTATACATGTAGAATTCTCATTACTAAAATGTCATTAATGTAGCTTTGGCCTTACATTTTGTTGTGTTTTGTAGTCACAAATTCTGTGTCCTGGCCAAGCAGGAATATGGGGAGTAGAATTTGTCATCAAAATAATCACTCTTTGGATCTCTAGCCTAGCAATAGTACCTGGTATACATACAGTAGGTACTTAATGTATGTTTGCTGATTCTTGAAATCATATCTATGAATGAATAGTTGAATGAAGGAATCAAAATATAGCTAGGTCGCACAGAATTCAGTTGATATAACAGTTCTCACTAAGCATTACTTTGTTAAGGTACTTCTGGGAATTACATTCTATGAATGTATTCCTTTCATTTTCAGAAACATCAAGTACCTCCTTTCTGCTAGGCATTCAGTTCAGTTCAGTTCAATCGCTCAGTCGTGTCCGACCCTGCGACCCCATGAATCGCAGCATGCCAGGCCTCCCTGTCCATCACCAACTCCCGGAGTTCACTCAGACTCACGTCCATCGAGTCAGTGATGCCATCCAGCCATCTCATCCTCTGCTGTCCCCTTCTCCTCCTGCCCCCAATCCCTCCCAGCATCAGAGTCTTTTCCAGTGAGTCAACTCTTTGCATAAGGTGGCCAAAGTACTGGAGTTTGAGCTTTAGCATCATTCCTTCCAAAGAAATCCCAGGGCTGATCTCCTTCAGAATGCACTGGTTGGATCTCCTTGCAGTCCAAGGGACTCTCAAGAGTCTTCTCCAACACCACAGTTCAAAAGCATCAATTCTTCGGCCCTCAGCTTTCTTCACAGTCCAACTCTCACATCCATACATGACCAGTGGAAAAACCATAGCCTTGACTAGGTCTGGACCTTTGTTGGCAAAGTAATGTCTCTGCTTTTCAATATGCTATCTAGGTTGGTCATAACTTTTCTTAGAATTTGCAAAGTTGAATATAACATCATTCTTGCCTTTAAAAAGGTAGCAGTTATGTAACCAGATAACTCGCAGAACAGAGCAGTGAGTGCAGTGGTAGGCAGTGACCAGGGTATAGAGTTAGCACAGAGGAGAAGGAATAAAACATATCTGGAGAATGGCATGGACCTGTGAATATTCCTAATTTATTTGTTTGGTTTATTGTTCATCTCTCACACAAATGTAAGGTATACATTTTTGTCTGTTATTTTTTACTTATATATGTATTTAAGCTACTCTGACCCCAGTTCCTAGAATAGTACCCAGGATATAGTAAACATTCAAAGGGAGGTTCAAAAGGGAAGGGATATATATATAATACCCATGGCTGATTCATGTTGAGGTTTGACAGAAAACAACAAAATTCTGTAAAGCAATTGTCCTTCAATTAAAAAATAAATAAATTTTAAAAACATAAAAAAAATTCAATAAATACTTGCTGAATGAATGAATAATTTTCCTTTTGAAAGGAGTTTACTGATTTTATTTCCACCAGTGAGATATTATAGTGATTTTTACCCACATCTTTACCAGTGCTGAGTTATATGAAACTTCTTTTCTAGCTTTGTTAATGTGTTATAGAATTTCTATATTAAACCGCCCCCCCCCACAAAACCCAATATTTCCATGGCTGTCATCCATCTGTCCTTAGCAGTTCAATTTTTCTGCTGCCATTGTTAGCAATGGGCTTCCCTGGTGGCTCAGATGGTAAAAGAATCTGCCAGCAAGGTAGGAAACCCAGGTCAGATCCCTGGGTCGGGAAAATCCAGATGGCGAAAGCATAGCTATTGAGCAACCTCCTCTTCAGCTGTGTTCCCCTCTCTAGTCCTCCCATTTCAGGAAACAGAACTCTGTTCTGTTACATCAAAGACTAAGAGTTATCCTTGACATCTCTTTATCTCGCCTTTTCTACTCAAGCCTTCAGCAGATTCTGCTGGTTTACCTTTAGAGTCTACTTTAAATCTAGTGATTCAGTGACGGCCTCTATTGTATCTGATGCACCCTATAGACCAGTGAAAGGCAGTCCCTTGTTACAGCTATATGTTTTGGTCCTTGGGGCTTGTAAAAGTTCTAGAAACAGTCTTACATTGTAAAAGAAATAAGGCAATGTCCTGATACAGAGCTTAACAATTAGGGCAGTATAGATGAGAGAATCCTTATGATATAAATGAGACAAAATACTAATTCTATAAATGAGAAATGGTAAACAGCTCTTTGAATGAAGCAGCTTGGTCAGTTGAAAATTCAGTTATTCAGATTCCAATTCTGAACCCTTACAGACACTGCTGTATGTTCCTCTCACAACTCTGTGCTCTTCTATGAGTCCAGGAAAGAACGGCAATTTGGGGGCTGAAGCTTTTCTTCATCTTCATCCTCTGAATCACTGGATTCAGTGGCTGCCCACCATTTTGCAAGCTTTATATAGAGTGCCTCCCATACAAGACAGGCAGCCGCTAACGTAGTGCTTGCAGCCTGTTCACACTCTGCCCCACTTCAGTCTAGTCCACCCTCCAAGTCAGTGATCTTAAAGCATAATGAGACCGCATTACTCCCTTCTTTAAACCTCCCAAGGGCCCGCCGTTGCCTTGAGAATAAATGCCGACATGGCTTTTGAAACTGGGTGGGCCCTAGCCTGGCTTTCCTCTGCTCATCCCACTCTCACCACAGGAGTCTTTGGACGTTCTGCAGAAGGCTCAGACCCCACCCAAGCCTGCCCTTAGTTTTCTCTGTGCAATCCATGAGTCCCCATCTGAAAAAAAGGGAAGAAAACCAGAAGTCCCTAACTCATGGTATTGTTGAGAAAGTTCAGTTAATGTATGAAAACCACTGAGATGGTGTCTGGCCCGTGCGAAACATGGTATAAACGGTAGTTAAAATTTTGTTGTTTTTGTTATTGTTTGTATTGTAAGGAATGTAGAGAAGGAATGCGTTTTGGTTGAGTTTTAGATGGTTGTGAATTGTACAAACAGAAATGGCTAAAGACCATAATGGATTCATTTGGAATGATTGGGTCTGTGTAAAATAAGTATCTCAGTATCTTGGAAGAATAAGCAGAACTTCTGACTTTAATGCCTACAGATTATTTTGTGAACTGAGAAGATGTGGATCATTAAATGCCTTGTATTTGATGCAATCTATTTAAAGCTTGCGAAATTGAAGGCAGCCACCACGTGCAGGACTCTGGCTCTTCAGAGAATAGATTTCAACTGTCTTTGTACTTTAGAATTTCCTTCTTCTCTTTTTTTTTCCCCCTATGTCTCTTAGTGAGCCAAAGCCTGGGTTTTGCCCTGGAAGTCTGCCCTGCCCACTTCTGTAATCTGGCGCTATGCATCCAGATTCTAGACCTTTACAGACGCTGCTATACGTTACTCTCCTGATGCTGTGCGCTTCTGTGAGTCCAGGTAAGAAGAGAGAATGGTAACTTTTGGGCTGAAGCTTGTCCTCATCTTAATCCTATGGAAAACTTCAACTTTAATGCTTTGCCAGTAGTAATGGTTTATAAAGACATTTCTAAGATTTGTTTGACCAGCGGAACAATTTTTAAAACTTTAATTAAACAATTTAAGGATTTCTTAGTAGTACTTCTCGGCACTCACAATCCTTCCCATCATTGTCCTTGTAATCTATTCCTTTTGTTGCCTTGAAAATAAATATTTTCTGATCGTGCTCTTTTCCCAATGAGGATATGTTACAGATTTCTGAATTTGGAAATTATAATAGGAATAAAGTGCTGACTACATACCACCGCAGAGGAGTTTTAGAATCAGTATGTAAGAATACTCAACTTGGAATGAGAGAACTTGGTTTGAATCCCAGGTCTCATGACCTTGCCTAATTTATTATCTCTTTGCATTACTGAAAAGCTTTAATGTGTTTATTATTAAATGTACATATAAGCCCAAGGCTGATACATGGCCCATATGCATTTCTTTTTATTTTAGATTTGTGTGAAGATTTATATAGAAGTATATACAAATACAGTGATGTTTATTTATTAATATCTATTTATTATCTTTGTTAAAAATACTATATAACTGTGTTTGATTTAGTAGAGGAAAATTGATTTAGTGGTTTTATTTCTGGTTTTTGTTGGGCTAAATAGCAACCTCAGATTCGGTTGAGGCATTTCCCTTAATCTTTATTTCTGGTAAAATACCCTATAAAAGTAGATTCAGCAATTTATTGTGTTTTTTCTTTTAAGTATTTTATTATACCAGATTAACAGGATTCCTCCCCCATCCTCTTTTATGGGTGGAGGAGAGGGATCTGTTTTGATACTTGAGTGCAAGAACTTCTCTCTCCCAAATTCCTGGAAGAACAGACATAACAAATGAACTATTCCAAACACCAAATAAAAATGTTCAGATTGATACCCCGTTTATCCTTACATCCCAGAAAGGATAGGCTTTGTATTTCAGTGTGGCTTCCTGACTTTCTACTTCTGCTTTCTTAAAAGTTGAACATGATTTATATTAAAGAGAAGTAGTCAAGAAGTGGTTGTTATTGTTTAGTCGCCAAGTTGTGTCTGACTCTTTTGCAACTCCATGGACTATAGCCCGCCAGGCTCCTCTGTCCATGAGATTTACCAAGCAAGAACTTTGGAATGGGTTGCCATTTCCTTCTCCAGGGGATCTTTCCAACCCAGGAATCGAACCCCTGCCCCCTGCATTGGCGGTCAGGCTCTTTACCACTGAGCCACCAGGGAAGCCCAATCAAGAAGTACCATAATCTTTTATTGATAAAATAATTTACTCTTAAAAGTCAAATCCTATTGGTAATATGGAAGAGAATTCTCTTTATTTTGAAAGTCATCTTCTATTTTTCTGATGCCTAATTTCTAGTTTTTAAGAACTGCTTCATTCAAAGATCAGCTCACCATTTCTCATTTACAGAATTCGTATTTTGTTTATTTAGATCATAAGGATTGTTATCTGTACTGCCCTAATTGTTATGTTCTATATCAGCACATTGCCTTGTTTCTTTACAAATGTAAAGCTGTTCCTAGAACTTATACAAGCTCTTAAGGACCATAACATATAGATGCAGTAAGGGATTGCCTTTTGTTGTGTATATGCCAATAAGTATATTAAATGTGCTTTTTTTCTCTCTCCCCTTATCTCCTCTTCTCTCCCATTCCCTCCCCCACCTCCACCCCTTTGTATACGGGGAATGTTCCCTTGCAGACTTGGCACCTTATTTTGTTTCTGAGCCATTGTCTGCTGTCCAGAAACTTGGTGGACCTGTAGTACTGCATTGCTCTGCTAAACCTGTGACTGCTCGTATCTCATGGTTGCATAATGGAAAAAGATTGGACAGAAATGTGGAACAGATTAAGGTTCATCAGGGCACGTTGACTATCCTTTCTCTTAACCCCTCACTTTCGGGTTATTACCAGTGTGTTGCCAACAACAGCATCGGTGCCATCCTGAGTGGTCCTGCAACCATATCCACTGCGGGTGAGTTTAATTGTTGTCCCTGTGATAGATCCTTTTTCCTGAAATTACTCTCGGTGCCTGCATTGTTTGAGTCATGGAAGGAGAATGGGCTTTGGAGTGAGTTCTCATCCCAGCCTTGACATTTGTTGTGTTTAACCCTAGGGAATGATACGTGAACCTCTGTGAGCCTAGCTTGGTGTCTTCGATTGTAATAAGGGATGTGAAAATTATTTTGTGCAGAATTAGGACAATTTTCTAACGCGAAACTGAATTTCCTTGTATTTTAAAGTTCTTAATATCAGCAACAACAGCTGTTGTCTGCTTTGACGCAGTTATTTCATGCAGTCCTTTATCTTTTTCTCAAATCTAATTGTTTTATTTACTTTGATTGCAGAGTGGTTTTCGTTTATTTAATTGAAACCAAGTTAAAGAAGTGGGGAGGGGGGGAAATAAGAGCAAAGAAAGGAATGTTGAGTATTGAACTTATGGTAAATCTAAACTGCGTGGTTTTCTTAGTAAGTTTGAGCCATCTGCCTTTCAAATGATGATGGCTTCCAGTAATGGAAAACGTCTTTGTGAGGGCACCCCTATTTACAGAACAAATCTGGATTCCCCAGGAGTAGTGAGTTTGTCATAACTGAGAAGAGTAAATGTTTTTGTAGAGCTGTGACCCATGGACAGCTCCAAGTCACACGCTGGAGGGCTGAATTCCTAGGGGGCAAGCTGCAGAGTGCTTTCACCATTGGCCATAATAAAGAGCACTTCCATGCTGGCTCCATCTGTAGTAAACTTAAACAGGGAGAAATTGAGACCTAGTTAGGGGACTTCTTTGGCAGTGGTTAAGACTCAGTGCTTCCTCTGCAAGGGGCCTGAGTTCCATCCCTCGTCTAGGGAACTAAAATCCTCCCCCCACCCCACACACACACAAAAGTTAAAAAAAAAAAGAATTAATCATATATTTGGTGCTTCCCTGGTGGCTCAGACAGTAAAGAATCTGCCTGCAATTCAGGAGACTGGATTCTCTCCCTGGAAATTCAAATGATACACTGCTTTTTTTTTTTTTCTTCTATGTCCTAGGTTCATTCTTGTAAACCATTTTATTGCCATGTGAGTAGCTACAAACAGAATAAAGATGCATAGGGAAAGTGAGCTGTGATGAGAGACTGGATTAAAAAGAATTCGTCTTGATAGAATGGGGAACAATTGTGTTTTATAGTCCTCCCTAATGTTTCAGGAACAGTTTGCTTGTCTTACAGTCTCCTGGAAGTATTGACTTCTCGAAAAAGGTGCCATGACTAAGCCCCAGCCCTCAACCGTGCACCTCTATCCCAACTGCTTACTGAGATAAAAAGATTCTGTACTCTGGGGACTGGGATTAGCTGCCATACACAGTTGTGGTGCCAGTGTTGGTTCTGATTTTAAAATGTCCTTTGGGGAAGAGAGTTCAAATTTGCGTTTATTTATTGATCTGTCTACTTATTTACTTATTTATTTCAGTTCTTGGTGATTTTGGTGCATCCAGAAAACATGTTATTACAGCAGAAGAAAAGAGTACTGGTTTCATTGGCTGCAAGGTACCAGATAGTAACCCCAAAGCTGAAGTGCGCTACAAAATCCGGGGAAAGTGGCTGAAGCAGTCCACAGGTGAGAACTCTAAAGAAAAGCCAGTGGCACCCATGGAACAAATGTCATTCACCAGGTTCCTTTAAGCTCTGTGTGCTGGGGGCTGTGGATGCAAAAATACTTGAGATATATTGTCTCTCCTCTTGAGAGTCAAGTGGAGGAGACTAGAACAAAAGATTACAGTATAAGATAGAGCATAATATAAAGAACAGGATAGAAATGATTATAGGGAATTCCCGGGTGGTCCAGGGGTGAAGACTCTGGGCTTCCAACGCAGGGGCTGAGGATTCAGTCGCTGGTCAGGGAACTGAGATCCTGTATGCTCAGAGGTGCAGCCAAAAAAGTAAAAATTAAAAAGAAATAATTACAACCCTGCACCTCCAAGGCTCACTCCTTCAACCTGTTCAGGCATCTGCTCAGATAATACTTCCTTCAAGGTCACTCTCATGGCTCTATCTGAAATGATATGCCGTGTTTTCTCTATCCCCCTTGATTCAGCTTCCTCTTTTCCGTAGCACTGTATTATGTCAGTGGTTGCTTGCTTTCTATTTGCCTCTTTCTTGGCTACCCCATCCCTGCACTGGAATGCTGGCCGTGGGAGGGCAGGGTTTGCTCTATCTGCTTGCTTCATTGTTGTATCGCTTGGGCCCAGGCAGCAAGTAGGCTCTCAGTACATATGTCGAGAAGAAAGGAATGAAGAACTGAATGAATACTGGGTGGTCAGTGCTGTAGACAGAGGTTTCCCCAAGGTGATAGCTGCAGTCATTGTGTCTTTGTCCAAATGTTTCTCGTGCTTTTGATTTTCTCAGTGAGTGGTCTGTAGTCATGGGCTTGATTTTGTTACTCAAGTGCTGCTGACTTTTTTTTCCTGTCTTGGCTCTCCTTTTCTTTCATTAATGTTTTTCCCCTGATTGCTTATCGGCTGCTTGTGCCATGTCTACATTTAAAGCGTAACTATCAACCTTTGTAAATTTTAACTGGTGTCCTTCATAAAGGGAGAAGCCTAACTGCATTCCCTTCCTTCCACAGAGAATTATCTAATCCTTCCATCAGGAAATCTTCAGATTTTGAATGTATCCTTAGAGGACAAGGGATCTTATAAATGTGCAGCTTTTAATCCTGTCACACATGAGTTAAAAGTTGAACCCATTGGCCAAAAGCTCCTTGTGAGTCGTAAGTATTTGGGGGAATCATGGTCACTGGGGAGAGTCCTTGGAAGCATTCCACGTGAAGAGTTGGGAAATGGGAGTTCATTTTTCTTTCACATCCTGTTTGTTTATCATGAGAAAGTCTTATAAAAAATTACATGCCTAAATAGCATAATTCTGTACATGTTTTATTAATACAAGTATAATGGCTTTCCAGGAGAGAATTTTGGTCGAATTGACAGAGTAGAATTCATGTGGGGGACTCTGCCTTTTGCTCAGAGAAAAAGAAATTAGAGAGACTTCCTTGGTGGTCTAGTGGTTAAGACCTTGCCTTCCAATGCAGGTCGGGGGCCTAAGATCCCACGTGTCTCAGAACCAAAAAACCAGACCATAAACAACAGAAATTTATTGTCACAAATTCAGTAAAGACTTTAAAAATGGTCCACGACAAACACAATCTTTAAAAAGAAAAAGAAATTGGAGAGCAAGTATCACTGTATATCAGTGGTAATAAAATTGGTGACTGACTATGAATTAGGAAAAAATATTTCTCAGTTCTCTTTGAGATATGGTAAGTCATCACTGATTTTTAGCTTAGGGTGGTCAAGTTGTGAGTGGATCAGTAGTAAAAGTACAGTGAAGGAGTGGTCCATGTGCTTGGTGTGGTTTTGACATTTCAGAACTATATAATTCAGAAGTAGCCCTAAAGGATCCCCAAGTCTTTTAATTCTCAACTGAAAATGGCTTCGTTACCAAATAGGACCTTGTAGTGTAAAAAAGAGTAAATGGGAAGATGAGGACCCTCACAGCTTTGCTAAGGAAGAAAGTGGAAGTGGATACTTAATGATTTTTTTGCTTTGCCTTCTTTCTCCAGGTCCTTCTTCAGATGACTTTCACATTCTTCACCCCACCTTTTCACAGGCATTAGCTGTTCTTTCTCGTAGCCCTGTGACCCTGGAGTGTGTGGTGAGTGGGGTTCCGGCTTCTCACGTGCACTGGCTGAAGGATGGTCAGGATGCTGTGGTGGGAAGCACTTGGAGAAGGCTGTATACGCATCTTGCCACGGACAGCATCGACCCAGCCGACTCCGGCAACTACTCCTGTGTGGTGGGAAACAAGTCTGGAGATGCCAAACACGTGACTTACGTGGTGAATGTACTTGGTAAGACGTTACTTGTTAAGTGTTTTTTCAAGTCAGGATATTTTTCCGATCTAACTGATGTTTGAATGGAAGATCTATTTGTGAACACTAAATGGAATAGAGACTATCTAGAAATAGCTACCCCAATAGCCAGAACAAGCTTCATTTCTCTAAGGCACTGCTGGGACTTCCATGGGGGTCCCTTGGTTTGAGACTTGGCATTCCCAATGCAGGAGGTGGGGTTCAGTCTCTGGTTAGGGAACTAAGATCCCACCACATACTGTGTGGTGCCGCCATGGAAGAAAGAGGACTGCCGAGTTGGGTGGTATTTCTGTGTAGCACAGAGTCTGGGATGTTCTTGGAACCTCACCCCTCACCTGGTTACACAAAACGGAGCTGATTCTTCCTTCTCAGTGACATGGAGGAAAGAGACTGGAGTTCAACAGGATGAGGATTCTGGGCTGTATCGGTGTGTAGTGTCCGGCAACAGTAAGACAGAGTGCACAGGTGCTCAGTTATGTCTGACTCTTTTTCGACCCTGTAGACTGTAGCCCACCAGGCTCCTCTGTCCATGGCATTGCCCAAGCAAGAATACCGGAGTGGGCTGCCATTTCCTCCTCCAGGGTATCTTCTCCACCCAGGGATCGAACTCACGTCTCCTACATCTCCTGCGTCGGCAGGTGGATTCTCTACTATTGAGCCACTGAGAAGCCCAACTAAGACAGAGTACTGACTAGAAAATGTCATCTCAAAAGGAAGTGGGTTTCATTTTATTTTCCCTTTGGAAATGGTTTCACGATCGCTGACTCATAAAATGTGTGTTTTCACTCACCTTCTATGTGCACTATTGATTTCAATGACGTTCCTTCTTCCAGCTACCTATCTCACTATCGTGTGTAGCAGCAAAAATGTTTTATCAAAACAAATTTTCATGAAAACCAGAAAAAAAGTTTCATACTAAATATAGTTTTTGTCAACCTTCTGTACCTGTTTATGTGCAACAGTGGCCTGACGCAGGTTACCTGGGCATTAGTGTAAGTGTACGGCAAGCAGGCTTTAAAATTTAATGATAATGAGGACTAGATTAATATACATAATTGTTTAATATGTTACAAATGCCGATACATGATTTACTTTGTCCAAGTAAAAAGTGGCCTGATGGATACTAAAAGAAGATTTTTGCCCAGAGTACACCTAACCTCAAAGCAGAATTCACCAGAAAAAAAAAAAATTCACTTCCAAATAAGCATTCTTCTATTTTGGCTCTTGTATAGTAAAGGAAATTATTATTTCAAAACAGATCATCTGAAACTCTGCATATGTGCATGTGTGTGCACGCACATATGTTGGCTTGGGGGGTGGTTAATTGGGTGGAGAGATCTATTACATAAAAAGGGATTGCAACATATTAGTAACATATGGTTTATCCTATTGGAGGAAAGTCAATACATTTCTAATTTTTTGTTGATGATCACAGTGGATAGGAGAATATGAGGAAACAGTACATTTTGGTTTTAACTAGTTATTGGTAGAGAGAGTTTGTATGACTTGTGTGAGGGCTAGCTTTATATTTTTTATTGTCATTTTTTATTAATTTTTATTAGCGTATTAGTTGATTGACAATGTTGTGATAGTTTCAGGTATATAGCAAAGTGAATCAGTTATACATATACATATCTCCACTCTTTTTTAGATTCTTTTCCCATATAGGTCATTACAGAGGATTGAGTAGAGGTCCCTGTGGTATACAGTTGCTGCTAAGTCACTTCAGTTGTGTCCGACTCTGTGTGACCCCATACATGGCAGCCCACTAGGCTCCTCTGTCCCTGGGATTCTCCAGGCAAGAATACTAGAGTGGGTTGCCATTTCCTTCTCCAATGCATGAAAGTGAAAAGTGAAAGGAAAGTTGCTCAATCGTGTCCGACTCTTAGCGACCCATGGACTGCAGCCTACCAGGCTCCTCTGGTCCATGGGATTTTCCAGGCAAGAGTACTGGAGTGGGGTGCCATTGCCTTTCTCCAGTGGTATACAGTAGGTCCTTTTAAATTATAATATATTTTATTTTTAGAACATGCTTCAATTTCTAAAGGACTGCAGGATCAGACAGTGTCCCTGGGTGCGACAGTACAGTTCACGTGTGAAGTTCATGGGAACCCAGCGCCCAACCGTACGTGGTTTCACAACGCCCAGCCCATTCGCCCTTCCCTTCGACATCTGACTGTGGAAAATGGATTGAAAATCAGTGGTGTTACCATGGAAGATTCCGGGCTGTATCAGTGTGTCGCAGATAATGGGATTGGATTTACACAGTCTACTGGGAGACTTGAAATTGAAAAAGGTAGGCTTTTACGTCATGTCATCCTGGGAAATTTCACTGTATAGATGGGATTTTGTTTTGATTAAAAATTAAATCATCTTTACAAAAAGGAAGTAATCCTGTCACCATAACAGAGCTGTGTTCATTTTCCATGTTCCTTTCTGCTTGTTGGTAGACCTTTCCATGAAGAAGCAACCTTATTTAATCGGGCTCATAAAAAAATGTTTTTTAATATTTTCTAACAGATACATCATTGCTTTAAAAAGGTATAATTTTAAAAAGTATGTTGTAAAAATCTCACTCGTGTTCCCTAGCCAGTCAGATATCTCTTAGAACTAACAGGTTTTATAATTGTCTTGACTATACTTGTATGCATGTATATGGTTAATTATGTATAACATGTGAGTTTGTGTACATTTAATAGCAATATCAGTTTTTTTACACAAATGATGCTGGCATTCATATAAATTACCTTAAATTTCTCCTTTAAAAATTTCCTTGGATTTTACCTTAAAAATTACCTTGATTGTTTTCACTTAACATTAACATATTATCTTGGCCATCTTCGCATATGGTACATTAAAGAATATTTTCATTTCTTTTAAAAAATGGCTGCTTAGTCTTCTGTTGTATAGCTGTGAAGGTCGGACTGATACCTCACAGATGACTGTTTCTAATCCTTTGCTATTACGAGGAGTCTATGATGAATGTCCTTCTACATAGACTATTTTGCACATATGTGAACATCTTTAAAGTAAATTCCTAGAAATAAACTTGCTAAATAAAAGCATATATGCCTTGGTAGTTTTGACCTTGCTCTCTCTCTCCTGTTACCATTTTACACTCCTACCAGCAGTGTTTCCTTATATCCTCACCAAGGCAGTGGGTTATCAGAATTCTATTTAATGTTTGCCTATCTGATAGGTTTTTCAAAACTACCTTTTGATCCCTGTATTTTTTATTATTATGAGTGACATTGAGCATCTCATCATGTGTTTCTGAGCCATTGAATTTTCTTTCTTGTGTATCGACTGCTTATTGTCTTTTGTCCATTTTATATTAGGTTGTTCATCTTTTTTATTATTTATAGGAATTCTTTTATTTATTTATTTTTACTTTACAATATTGTATTGGTTTTGCCATACATCAACATGCATCCACCACGGGTGTACACGTGTTCCCCATCCTGAACCCCCCTCCCACCTCCCTCCCCATACCATCCCTCTGGGTCATCCCAGCGCACCAGCCCCAAGCTTCCTGTATCCTGCATCGAACCTGGACTGGCAATTCGTTTCTTATATTATACATGTTTTAATGCCATTCTCCCAAATCACCCCCCCGCCCCGCCACAGAGTCCAAAAGACTGTTCTATACATCTGTGTCTCTTTTGCTGTTTCACATACAGGGTTGTCGTTACCATCTTTCTAAATTCCATATATACGCGTTAGTATACTGTATTGGTGTTTTTCTTTCTGGCTTACTTCACTCTGTATAATAGGCTCCAGTTTCATCCACCTCATTAGAACTGATTCAAATGTATTCTTTTTAATGGCTGAGTAATACTCCATTGTGTATATGTACCACAGCTTTCTTATCTATTTGTCTGCTGACATTTAGGTTGCCTTTATATATTATAGAAATTAAGCTTTTGCTGAGAGTTAGAAATATTTCAAAGAATCAGTATGACAGAGACCAACTCTCTGAACTTGTTGCAGTTACTTTAGACTCTGAACTTGCTACTTTGATGAATTACTTCAGATGTTAATAATAAAAAAGAATTTTTAAATGGCATGTATTTGGAAATTTAGAATTATAGTTCTCAATGGCTGGGTGAAAAAATTGTAATGGAAATTTAAAATTCAAAATGATAATGAATATCAAAATCAAATTGTATGGGATATAGGAGAGTGGAATATAAAAGGATTTATACCCTTAAATACTTATTAAAAAAAAGCTAGTAAAACTAAAAATTAGTGGACTAAATAAAATAACAGAATAGATTTAAAGAAAACAGAAGAAAAGAGATTATAACGATATGGACAGAAATCAGTTAAATAGAAAATTAAGATAAAATAGATAGGATCAGTAGGGATAAAGTTTAACCAAGGAGTTAGCCCAATAATCAGTCAGAAAATTTAAAGTATTGTTCATCCAATTTAATGAATAAAGGAGAAAAATAATATGATCTCAATAGAAGCAGAAAAACCATTTGACATAATTCAGTATCCATGTTAGACACTCTTGGAAAAATAGAAATAGGAGGGAACTTTCTTAACTCGATAAAAGAATATCCTATGAAAAACTTACAGGAAACATTACTTTTAGTGGCAAAATGTTAAAGCATTCCCTTTAAAATATCTTTTAGTTGTCATCATAGTGCAGATTCTAACCAGCACAGAATGATAAGAAAAAGAAATAAAGATATTAGGATATAAGAAGGCAGGAGGAGAAGGGGGCGGCAGAGGAAGAGATTGTTGGATGACATCACTAAGTCCATGGACACGAGTTTGAGCAAACTCCTGGAGATAGGGAAGAACAGGAAAGCCTGGCATGCTGCAGCCCATGGAGTCACAGAGTTGGACAGGACTTAGTGACTGAACAGCAATAAAGATAACAGAGAAAGAGACCCAGCTCCTTTCTGATTCACAGCTCCTATGGTTGTCATTAGAGAGAATCCTCTATAGTTTGTTGGCAAATTATTAAAAATAAAAGCTTTAGCAAGGTGGCTGATGGAGACCAGTAAACAGGAATCAGCTGCCTCTCTCTGTACTTGTATTAGCAAGTTTCTCTAGAGAAACAGAACACGGTAGGATAATAAGATACACATCAGAGGAGATTTACTGTAGAAACTGGCGCACACAGTTAAGGTGGTCAAGTCTGTCGTCTGCAAACTGGAGAAGTAGGTAATCTGATGAAGTCGTTCAGCTGTGGGAGAAGTGATGGTATAAGTCTCAACCTAAGCCCCATAGCCAGAGGTCCAGGAGCACTGAAGTCCAGTGTCCTTAGGGCAGGAGAAGGATGACTAAGCTCATAGGGAGGATTCGCTCTTCTTCTGCATTTTTTTTCTACTGAGGTCTTCATCACCCACATTGGGGAGGGCCATCTGCTATCCTCAGTTTACCAATTCAGGTGCAAATTTCTTCTGAAAACACTCCTCACAGACACACCGAGTTATCTGGGCATCCTTTAACCCAGTCAAGTTGACACATAAAACTAACCATTACGACCAGCAACGAAAAATGTCATTTAAAAGTCACCTTTTTATATTAGAAACATTAAAAGTTCCAAGTACATAGAAATATATAACAGTTCATGGATACCAAAATTCAGTATTAACATACTTCTCAGGGCTTTCCAAAGGCTTTCTGTAGATTCGTGCAGTTTCAACTAAATCCTATTACTAGTTTGAGGACTTAGACAAACTAATTCTAAATCATATGGATGATCAAAAGCCCAACAATAGCTAAGACACTCTAAAAGAAGAAAATAAATGTGGGGGGCCTTGCTTTATCAGATTTTAGAACATATACAAAAATTTATAGTAATTAACATAGTGCTGTAGTTCTTCCCTGGTGGTTCAGTGGTGAAGAATCTGCCTGCCAATGCAGGAGACTGGAATTTGATCCCTGATCTGGAAAGATTCCATAGCTAAACCCATGTGCCACAACTACTGAGCCTGTGCTCTAGAGCCTAGGAGCCTCAACTACTGAAGCCCATGCACCCTAGAGCCGGTGCTCTGCAATAAGAGAAGCCACCACAGTGAGAAGCCTGCACACCTCAACTAGAGAGTCGTCCCCACTCCTGGCAACTAGAGAAAAGCCTGAGCAGCAGGGAAGATCCAGCACAGCCAAAAATAAGTAAACAAATAAATAAATAAAATTATTTTTTTAAGGTAAGGATTTGCCCTAGATGGTACTGCAGATCACCAAGGGAAGGATATCCATTTCAGGTTTCCATGTGGGATAACTGGTTATCCAAATGGAGAAGAAGAAATTAAATCTCTTCCACACAAAGACTAATTTCCAGTGGGTTAAAGACTTATATATGAAAAGCAAAATGGTGAAGTTTTTCAAGAAAATATAGAAGAACATATGATCTAGATAAAACTTTTTAACAAGAAATTTGAGGCTAATTTTTAAGAAAAGATTGGTGTGACCACATTAATATTAAAGCATCCTTATTATTAAAGTGTGAAAGTGAAGTGAAGTTGCTCAGTCATGTCCGATTCCTAGTGACCCCATGGACTGCAGCCTACCAGGCTCCTCCATCCATGGGATTTTCCAGGCAAGAGTACTGGAGTGGGGTGCCATTGCCTTCTCCATTATTATTAAAAGATACCATTAAAATGAAAAGAGAGAAAATACTAGTAACAAATGTAACTCACAAAACAACAGTATGTAGTTACAAAGCATCCAGAACCATTATGAAAAAGATAAAGGACCCAATAGAAAAAAGGACAAAAGGAATTTGACAGAGGAAGAAAAAATGAGTATCAGATAAACACGTGAAAAGATGTGCAACCTCATTAGTACTGAGGAAAATGCGGGTTATGACCCATGAGATAGCATTTTACATGTACTAGATAGGCAAAAATTCAGAAATCTGGTAATTGTTGAATGACTGTCAAACGCAGGAAGTAGGACTAGAAAAGGAGAAAGATGTGCTGGAGGAAATGTCAAATGTCAATATTCTGTTGTAAGGTCATGAAATATATGGTCCCAAAATATCTGGGACCAAAAGGAAAGAGGCGGTGCCACTTTAGAAACGAAAATGTGTTCATGTATATGGTCAGAAATACATTTATCAGCTATAATTCAGAATAGGTTTTTCCTCCCAGAATTTTTGTGATCAGATTTTTGCCTCCTGGAACCAACTATTATTTTTGAAGGCCTATTGCTTAGGCTTATACTTCTTTACACCTTTTTCATGGTAGAGTCTGAGGCTTTGGCTTCACATGTTCTGTGTTTGCAGTGACCAGATGTGCTGAAGATACCTGTGGGCAAGCGCTCTTCAGATGTTCTGTATTTACAGTGGCAAGCTCTCCTCACAGTTCTGTATTTACATTTATGCAACAGGATGAAATTATTTTGCATTGTAGATACTATATATAACATACTTAATTTTTATATGTGAATTATTTTTCTTTAATAGGCAGTGGCCTCAAGCCCATTATAACTAGAGCGCCAGCAAGTGTAGAGGTGGCCGTTGGTGACTCTGTGACTTTGTCCTGCAATGCCACTGGGGTACCTGTGCCCGCCATCCATTGGTACGACAAGCACGGATTGATAACCAGTCATCTCTCTCAAGCTCTTAGATCTGAATCCCGAAAACCCCACTTATTAAGACCTGGGAGTTCTGACCCAGAGCCTGTCACATCCTGGGCAGACTCAGGCTCTCTGTACATTCAGGCTGTTGCACGGGAACACGCCGGGAAGTACACCTGTGAAGCCACAAACGCGCATGGCACCGCACGGTCGGAGGCCGTCCTTGTGGTTGGTGAGTTGTCAGTAGTGTCTTTTCCCAGGTGAATGGGTTTCTTTGATAGTAGGGGATAAAATAAAATATACATTTTTTAGAGATTGTTGAACTTATTAAGTGAAAGTCGCTCAGTCATGTCTGACTCTTTGCAAACTCATGGACTGTAGCCTGCCAGGCTCCTCTGTCCATCGAGTTCTCCAAGAAAGAATACTGCAGTGGGTAGCCTATCCCTTCTGCAGGGCATCTTCCCAACCCAGGAATCGGGATAGTCAGCATTGCAGGCAGATTGTTTACCAGCTGAGCTACCAGGGAAGCCCAGACTTATTAAAATATACTTCAAACCCAAGTCTCTTGCATCTCCCACATTGACAGGCGGATTCTTTACCAGATGAGCCACCAGGAAAGTCCCCATCTATATATTTGCCTCACCCTTCTTCAAAGTTATTTTTCTAACAAGATGTATACTATTCTTTTTATTTTTACTGATGTTGGATATAATGATTTAATTTGGAGTACTGGTATTTAGAATATCAATATTATTCAAATTAATTCAGATTTGACTTAATTCACAATCAAAACTAATACCAGTGGGCATTAGTGAAGGTGCCCTATGCATAGGGCTGGTGTGAGAATTCAAGGAGATTATATCTGTAAAGTGCTTAGAACACTGTCTGGAAGTATTGCTATGCTATGCTAAGTCACTTCAGTCGTGTCCGACTCTGTGTGACCCCATAGACGGTAGCCTACCAGGCTCCCCCGTCCCTGGGATTCTCCAGGCAAGAACACTGGAGTGGGTTGCCATTTCCTTCTCCAATGCATGAAAGTGAAAAGTGAAAGTGAAGTCGCTCAGTCATGTCTGACTCGTAGCGACCCCATGGACTGCAGCCTACCAGGCTCCTCTCTCCATGGGATTTTCCAGGCAAGAGTACTGGAGTGGGGTGCCATTGCCTTCTCCGAAGCCTTCAATAAATACTAAGTATTGGGTTATAATTATTGCCACCTGCTGCTGCTGCTGCTGCTGCTGCTGCTGCTAAGTCGCCTCAGTCGTGTCCGACTCTGTGGGACTCCACAGACGGAAGCTCACCAGGCTCCCCGTCCCTGGGATTCTCCAGGCAAGAACACTGGAGTGGGTTGCCATTTCCTTCTGCAATGCATGAAAGCGAAAAGTGAAAGGGAAGTCACTCAGTCTTGTCCGTCTCCCAGTGACCCCATGGATTGGAGCCTACCAGGATCCTCCGTCCATGGGATTCTCCAGGCAAAAGCACTGGTGTGGGGTGCCATTGCCTTCCCCGTATTGCCACCTAATTATTGTTAAATTATAATTATCCCTTGTGCTTCCCTGGTGGCTCAGATCGTGAAGAATCTACTTGCAAAGCAGGAGACCTGGGTTCGATCCCTGGGTTGGAAAGATCCCCTGGAGGAGGGCATGGCAACCCACTCCAGTGTTCTTCCCTGGAGAATCCCATGGACAGAGGAGCCTGGAGAGCTACAGTCCATGGGGCTGCAGAGAGTCGGACACAACTGAGCAACTAACACTTTGTGGTAGTGTTTAAGGCAGGAAGAAATCGTTCCTGATTTTAGTAAACCTTAAAAAATCCTTAAGAATAGAAAAGTAGTTAAGTGTCATATAAATTTATACACACTTATGGATGTGTATATGTATATATACATGTGTGTGTTTATGTATCAGTCTGCCAAGCAAAAATAGGAGTGGCTGTGCTCAAAATTGTTAGCTGCAAGATGTGTAATGCAGGTATTGCTAGAGTAGAGCATTTGGCTGAAATGGTTATTTTATGTAAATAAGGGGAAGATGGAGCTGTAGTCATCACAGTCATAGCTGTTGGGACAAGTAAGTGTCTAGTTGTCTGACTGCCTCACTTGACTTACTCATTTATTTACTTTTTAATTTTTTCGGCCATACTGTGTCATGTGGGATCTTAGTTCCCCCACCCAGGGATTGAACCCAAGTCCTCTGCGTTGGAAGTGCGGAGTCTTAACCTCTGCACCACCAGCAAGTCCCCCTAACTGCCTCATTTTAAATATGAGAAATCCGAAGTACTTTGAAGATATATCATTTGTTTAGATGAGATATTTTTAGATTTTGAAGCTCCCCCTCACCCCCAGGATTTTATATCTTGATAAATATCATTTTTTAATGTATAATAACCCCATGAACCACATCCTGCCTGAGTGGTCCTCCATTGACCCTTTTACATGCTCTACAATAATTATCAAAGTCTAGCTGAGTCTATTAAAGCTCAAAACAGCACGGAACAACCCAATTCTTTCCCTGGAAGTCTGAGCCTATTATTAAATCCTAGCATGCTGACAGCCTTTACTTAGTTTATTGTGAAGAGGGCAGTAAGCAAGATGAATCATTCCCTCACCTTTTTATCTTCCCAGAGACCTTGGGGTTTTTGAGGTTCTGGATGTACAAATATTTGTAGAGGGAGTTATAACTCTTCAAAACTATAGTGAGAATTGGCCTAGGGTCCTAAATAGTTTGGGGTGGGGTTGCTGGTTTGAGTGGTCACAGTGGGAACCACTTAGGCAGACTTGGTTCTGTTCCCTGTTGACTTGGTTTCAACTCAGAGTCATGAACTCATAAACATGGCCACCGTCATAGTACTCAGAAAGCCAGGGTTTTATCAATCTCTTTTCCAATTCAAAAACGTTCTACCTTAAAAAATGCTAGATATCTCTTTTAGAGGACCATTTCAGAGTTGTTTTGAAGATAAAAAGAGTTGTTGTTCAGTCACTATGTCCAACTCTTAGTGACTCCATGAACACCAGGCTTCCCAGTCTTTCACTGTTTCCTGGAGTTTTTGCAAACTCGTGTTCATTGAGTCCATGATGCCACCCAACCATCTCATCCTCTGTGGCCCCCTTCTTCTCTTGCCCTCAGTCTTTTCCCAGCATCAGGGTCTTTTCCAAAGAGTTGCTTTGAAGGTAAGTTGAGATCATAGATGTGAAGAACCTTTGGAAAGTACTGTGAAGGCTTTATGCATTGTATCTAGCATCTTGTGAGCACTCTAATTGTGGTGTTGGGAACAGTAGAAGAAAATTAATTGAAGCTCCTTTTCAATAAAAGTTACGGAAAAGTCTCATTGCAGCCCGAATAACACAAGTGGAATTTTGATACTCCTGCAGTAGACACAGGCTGTAACATTGCATTCTTCTCATGCCTCTGTATAAACTGCGGCATGTGGTATTCAAACTCTTCTACAGCCAAATACCACTTCCCAGTGGTGACCTGCCCAGAGGATACATGAAACACTAATGATAACAAGGTCCTTCTCCATTACCCTAAGCCACAACTAATTGCCTCCACTTGCTAGAATCCATCTCTGCGTGAGCAGGCTCCCAGCCACACCCTTCACATCCAGCCCTCATTCTGACTCATAAGTAAACACTCGTGTTCCAGGAGCAATATTTGAAAGTTGTCTCAGTGAACTTAATTAATTTTCTTCTATCTTATTTTTCCACTAGCTTCTTGTTTTCTTTGATGGAGAAAGCTTCTGGGACACCTTTTCTCTCTTTTAAACAAACAGAGAACTGACCTCCCACTGTTAGCCCTATTTTCTGGTTGGTTCTCTATGAAGCTGCAGTCATTCTAAAAATACTCCCACCTTTTACCAGGAATCTGACTTCATTGTGGAAGAGACTGCTGTTGTTTCCTAGGCTCCATTCCTCCGCAGAATCGGAGACCTTTCGTTGTCTGTATTAATAGCTCTTTAGAGGGACCAGACTGTCAGTCCTTGGGTTTTATTGTGTTGGCAGTTTCTTTGTTTTCATAAATTGCTCTCTCATTTTTTCACGGCAGTGCCACTAACATTCTTTGGCCAGCTGTTGTCACTTAATCTCTCAGAACCCAAATTTCTTCATCTGTAAAATGGAAGCATTACTGTCTTCCTAAGAATGTTGTTTTGAGAATTAAATGAGATGATGGTTATTTAATGTCTGGCTCCATGCTGAGCACATAATATGTGCTCTGTAATTCTTTTTGGGTGTAGGCGACCTATTTATTTTTTTCAGCACAAATAAATTATTTTTACCTTCCTCTTATGTATTCTATATGCTCTTAGTAGTGAATATTAAGGCTGTTTTTAGATTGGCAGTTTTTAAAGAATTTATTTTACTGAAGGATAGTTGATTTACAGTGCCTTGTTAATTTTTGCTGTACAGCAAAGTGATTTAGTTATCCATATAATACATTTTTCATATTCTTTTCCATTCTGGTTTATTACAGGATATTGAGTATAGTTCCCTGTGCTATACAGTAGGACCTTGTTTATCTATTCTATGTATAATACTTTGCACCTTGGCTAATACCAGGCGACTAGCCCGTCCCTCCTCCACCCCACTTTCCCTTTGGCAACGTCAAGTCTGTTCTCTGTGTCTGTAGATAAGTTCATTTGTGTTATGTTTTAGATTATGCATGTAAGTGATATCCTGTGGTATTTGCCTTTTTCTTATTTCGCTTACTACGATATAGACTGGCAATGTCTTAAGCCAACTTCCATTTTATCCAGAAAAAAAAAATTGGAAACTAGTAAATTCTTCCTTTACTTTTGCTAGTCTTGTTTCATTTCCTCCCTCTTGTCTATGACTTGTCTTCTGAGTATAGTAGAGGTAGTGAGTTATCTGTTGTTGTATGCAGTGAAAGTGTTAGTCTCTCAGCCTTGTCTGACTCTTTGCGACCCCATGGACTATAGCCCACCAGGCTCCTCTGTCCGTGGCATTCTCCATGCAAGAATACTGGAGTGGGTAGCCATTCCCTCCTCCAAGGAGTCTTCCCGACTCAGGGATCGAACTCAAGTCTCCTGCATTGCAGGCAGGTTCTTTACCATCTGAGCCTCCAGGGAAGCCCATGTGTTAAGTTGTTCATCTTTTGTTGTTGTTCAGTTGCTCAATCATGTCTGACTCTTTGCGACCCCATGGATTGCAGCATGCCAGGCTTCCCTGTCCTTCACCGTCTCCTGGAGTTTTCGAAAACTCATGTCCGTTGAGTCGGTGATGCCATCCAACCATCTCATCCTCTGTTCTCACCTTCTTCTCCTGCCTTCAGTCTTTCCTAGCATCAGAGTATTTTCTAATGAGTTGGTTCTTTGCGTCAGGTAGCCAGAGTATAGGAGCTTCAGCTTCAGCATCGGTCCTTCCAGTGAATATTCAGGATTGATTTCCTTTAGGATTGACTGGTTTGACCTCCTTGCTGTCCAAGGGACTCTCAAGAGTCTTCTCCAGCACCACAGTTCGAAAGCATCACCAGAATTAAAAGAGACACGTGTACCCCAATGTTCATCGCAGCACTGTTTATAATAGTCAGGACATGGAAGCAACCTAGATGTCCATCCACAGATGAATGGATAAGCAAGCTGTGGTACATATACACAATGGAGTATTACTCAGCCATTAAAAAGAATACATTTGAATCAGTTCTAAGGAGGTGGATGGAACTGGAGCCTATTATACAGAGTGAAGTAAGCCAGAAACAAAAACACAAATACAGTATACTAACGCATATATATGGAATTTAGAAAGATGGTAAAAATAACCCTATTTACGAGATAGCAAAAGAGACACTGATGTATAGACCAGACTTTTGGACTCTGGGACCGGGAGAGGGTGGGATGATTGGGGAGAATAACATTGAAATATGTATAATATTATATCTGAAATGTATTAATTGTTCAAACTAAAAAAAAATAAATAAATAAAATTTGAAAACACTTTTGAAAAAAAAAACACAAAAGCATCACTTCTTGAGCATTCAGCCTTCTTTATGGTCCAACTTTCACATCCATACATGACTACTGGAAAAACCATCTTTAGGGGTAGTTATATCTGATGAATGACTTAACAGGTCCCTTATTATCTTACAGGTCTGTGGGTTAACTGGATAAAGTGGGCCATTCTGTGGGCCTTGCTTGAGGTCTCTTAGACCTTTGTAATCAGATAGCATCTGAGGCTGGAACTGCTGAAGAGGCTCCACTCACATGTGTGGCATCTTTGTGAGGGCTGGACTCCACCTGCAGGTCCTCCTCTCCTTCCCCGCCCCTCTCCATTTCTCTCCCTTACCTCCCTCTCTCCCTTCCCTGGTCACTTCTCTCCATGGCTAGCTGGGACATCTGTACGTGGTTAACGCTCTGGTAGGGGGGCCAGGCCTTCTTAAGGCTTAAGCCTGGAAGACCACAGCCTCTCTTGGGCTTGGCATTGGTTACAGCCACTCATGGGGTAGCCCGATTCAGCATAGGACAGGACTGCCCAAGGGTGTTAATAGTAAGGGACCTTTGGGGACTAGCTATCTAGTAGGTAATGGTCTAACTCTTGATCTTTTCTTTGCTACTTGTGTTATTTTGTTCCCAAGGGAATGCATTACCCATTGTGTTCATTTACCAATTAGAGTAAAAGTTCCTTGTTCGCCAACTTAAAATCTTCAGAGGTTACACTAGCAAGTTGTTGTAAAAGAGGGACTGCTCACATAGAGAAGGGAAAAATAGCATCCTTTCACGTCAGAGACCTGGGTTCGATCCCTATATTGGGAAAATCCCCTGGAAGAAGAAATGGCAACCCACTCCAGTATTGTTGCTTGAAGAACCCCTTGAACAGAATCTGGTGGACTATGGTCCAAGCATCGCAAAGAGTAAGAAATGACTAAAGCAACTTAGCACTAGTACTAGCTACTAAACTACTGAATTGTAGAACTGCTTTTTCACAAAATTAATTTGCTCCTTCATGAATAATAGATAGCTACTGGAGATCAAACCAGTCAATCCTAAAAGAAAGCAACCCTGAATATTCACTGGAAGGACTGATGCTGAAGCTAAAGCTCTAATATGTTGGCCACCTGATGTGAAGAGCTGACTCCTTGGAAAAGACCCTGGTGCTGGGAAAGATTGAGGGCAGGAGGAGAAGGGGATGACAAAGGATGAGATGGTTAGATAGTATCACCGACTCAATGGACATGAACTTGAGCAAACTCCAGGAGATAGTGAAGGACAGGGAAGCCTGGTGTGCTGCCGTCCGTGGGGTTGCAAAGAGTCAGACATGACTTAGTGACTGAATGACAACAGCAGCAACTGGAGTAGATATCCCCATGAATTATAAGCTGAAATGTTACCTGTTTTAACTCCTCGGGCTCAAATTGTGCTAACATTGTGTTAGCTGACGGCACAATGTGTGAGAGACCCTGAAATGATGCGCTTCTTCAGTTTCCTCTTTCTTTCTCTGCAGTTCCTTTTGAGACAGAAACCAAAGCAGAAATTGTCACATCTTCTGATCGCACTCAGAATGATAAAAGTGATGATTCACAAACTGGATTTTTGAGCTCATTTCCGGTGAAAGAACATTCCAGTGCCAAGGAATCATCATCAGAGAAAAACGCTAGTGGCACCTCTGTCCCTGATGCCCCCATCATTCTGAGCCCCCCTCAGACACACACGCCAGACACCTACCACCTGGTCTGGAGGGCGGGGAAGGACGGCGGGCTGCCCATCAACGCCTATTTCGTGAAGTATCGAAAGGTAATGTGTTGTCGTTTGTGATCTTTCTCTTCTCACATCCTCGCATCCTGTGTATAACACATGCTTGCTATCTTTCACCCCAGTGGAGTGGCAGGAAGCAGAGCAGGAGTATCCCAGGGCGATGGGTTTGGGAGAGAGTCAGCAGTCACGCTGGGTTCACCAGTCTTATAAAAACAGTAAGAGTGAAGTACAAATAGCCTCCCCCGGATTGGGATTTTAAGAACCGAGTAACTGGACAGTTGTCTTGTTGACCGTTCCTTGGGGTTTGAGGAATCTTCGTTCCCCAACCAGGCATAGAACCCTGGCCCTGACAGTGAAAGCCCCAAGTCCTAACCACTGGACTGCCAGGGATTCCCTGCTTCTTGACCTTTTTATTCAAACATTTTAACCCCTTGGGTGTAAAGCTTTATAAACCACTTTTTAAAAAGTAATTCCTTCCCTCTGTGAAGTGGCAGAAGACAGTTTATTTAGCGAAGAAGCAATTTCTTACTAGAAACCACTGTTTGAACAAAGTTGTCCATTATAATCTCTGATTAATATTTTCATTTCCAGTTGTCTTCCTAATTGTATTAATATTTTTCATTGTTTGGTTATTTGTTATGATAAATGTTGGTCCGTCTCAATTGATTTTTCAGATGATATTTTTTATCCACAGGCTTATATTAAAACAAAATGAAAATCCTCCCCTCTTTGTTTAATGAGACTAGTAAATGAAATGGGAGGAGATGTACTCGTATTTAAAATAATTTTCTATATTCAAGATGTTTTGATATCCATCATTTAATAGGAATATTTTTTATCCTTTAGATATTTTTTTATTTGAAGTGTAGTTGATTCACAATGTTAATTGCTGCTGTACAGCATAGGGATTGTTATCCCTATATATACATTTTTAAAAAATATTCCTTTCCATTATAGTTTATCATAGGATATTGAATATCTAGTTCTCTGTACTAAATAGTAAGACCTTGTTGTTTTTCCATTCTCTGTATAAAAGCTTGCATCTGCTATTCCAGCCTCCCACTCCATTTCTCCCCCTACAGTAATATTTTTAATATCTGGAAAAATTAACATAATGATACTGGGAAGTTTATTCACTGTTTTTAACTTGATGATTCTAGATGAAGGAAGTTTCACTGGTAATCCTGTCCACATGGAAACTTCCATGAATGTTGGCTCTTGGTTTTATTAATGAAGGCATAACAGATTGGATCTCTTTTTCTTTCCTTCAACTCAATAAACAGTGTAAAAACATGAAGCAAGACTGTTAGAAATATATAATGCATAATTGCATAATTTATACAGACATAAACATGAACTGTGATTTATCAGGTATTGTGTATATTATATATTATCATTAATACATATTATTGTTTACTTACTTAATTCTCCCATTAGTCTAGTAAGAAAGGAGCAACATTTCCATCACCAGGAAAGGAAATGACTGGGTAATCAAGTAACTTCCTTGAGGCCATAAATTAGTGGCCGCTGATGAGCCGTAGCCTTTTTCAAAAACAGTGAGAATCCCAAACTTCTCACTACTAGTTCTCCTTCTAGTTCTTAATTAGAAGAGGCATTGTGTCTCTTTCAGTTTTGATGGTGCATTGCTTCCCCAGATTCATTTTGGAATTGAAGGACTTCTAGTTTTTATCCAATTGAAATGGAAAGATTTTTCTGCCCTGTATCTCCATTTTTAAAAAAGGCCTTGTTTTCGCTTGGCTAGCTGGAGGATGGTGTTGGTGTTGTGGGAAGCTGGCACACAGTTCGAGTCCCAGGAAGTGAGAATGAGCTCCATTTAACGGAACTGGAGCCATCCAGTCTCTACGAAGTTTTGATGGTGGCGAGGAGTGCAGCCGGGGAAGGACAGCCTGCCATGCTCACCTTCCGAACCAGCAAAGGTGAGTATAATCTTCCTTAAGAGGAGAGAGTTGGCTGTATTGACGTCACTTTTTAATAATTAGTGCCATTTTGGGGTAGCAAAGTTTCTTATATATAAATTTACTAAATACACTTATTATAGTACCTCTTGGGGCCACATTTAGATGGTTGTATTCTTCTAGGCCATCTAGCATTTCACAGATATTTTTGAGAGTGTATGATAGGTAAGGCATTAAGGTAAGGGACACAGGGAAAACTAGGATAATCAAGACAAGATCCATCCTGATAGAGCTTCTACTTTGCTAAAAAGGTAAGACATACATATAAATGCCAACTCAAGGCAAAATTTCAGTTCAGCTAATATTTGTTGAATGACTTCTCAGTGCCAGGCAGTAAACAAGTAGATAATACTCCTTTGCTGTCATGGAGCTTCCATTCTAGTTGGGAGAAGTTTACACATAAGTTATAAGAACATTAGTAGGTGTTGAGTGTTAACAAGAGCAATAAATTAATGGATGGGTGTAGCATGGGCTTCTCAGGTGGCGTTGGTGGTAAAGAATCCGCCTGCTAATGCAGGAGACCTAAGAGCCGTGGGTTTGATCCATGGGTCGGAAAGACCCCCTGGAGGAGGAAATGGTAGCCCACTTCAGTGTTCTTGCTTGGAGAATCTGTCCATGGACAGAGGAGCCTGGTGGGCTACAGTCCATAGGGTCACAAAGAGTCAGACACGACTGAAACGACTTAGCATGCAAGCACATGGGATAGTAGCAGTTGTCCCAGTTTGAACAGGTGGCCAGAGAATTGAGCAGTTGACAGCAGGGCAGAACTTTAAGGAGGTGTGTGGAAACCCATGTGGGTCTCTGGGGCTAGAATATCCAAGTTGAGAGGATAGCAAGTGGATGTGCTTGGTGTTTCCAAGGAGCACTGAGGGGCCACAGTGATGGGAGTAAAGTAAGTGGGGAGGGGAGAATGCTCAGGGAGATGGATGATCATTAGCACATTGTCCAACCTGCAGGGGCACCGACTTCGACCGTGAGTGAACTGGGAGCATTGGAGAGTTTTGAGCAGAGTTGTGACGCTGCCTCTTGTGTGTTTCAATGCTGGCTATAGGGCCATTGCTGACTGTAGGGTAAGGATAGATTGGAGGAGGGCAAAGGGATAGCGAAGGACCATATCTGACATGGTCTAGGCAAGACAAGATGCCAGAGGATAGTCTTCTGTGGGGCAGGTTGTGAGAGTGGTGGTGATGGTTTAATCACTCAGTCATGTCCACCTCTTGAGCCCCCCATGGACTGTAAGCCTGCCAGGTTTCTCTGTTCATGGGATTCTCCAGGCAAGAATACTGGAGTGGGTTGCCATGCTCTCCTCCAGGGGATCTTCCTGATCCAGGAATCGAACCCAGGTCTCCTGCATTACAGACAGATTCTTTACCGACTGAGCTACAAGGGAAGCCCACCCAGTTTGTGAGGGTAGCTTGATTGAAAAGATGCCATTTCAGGGCTTCACTGGGGGCTCAGTGTAAAGAATCCATCTGCCAGTGCAAGAGACACGAGTTCAGTCCCTGATTGGGAAGATCCCACATGCTTTGGAGCAACTAAACCCACGCACCACAACTGGTGAACCTATGCTCCAGAGCCCGGGAGTCACAGTTACTGAGCCCACGTGCCGCAACTACTGAGGCCTGTGTGCCCTGAAGCCCGCGAACAAGAGAAGCCAAGCCACCACAGCTAAGAGTAGCCCCTGCTGGCCACAGCTAGAGAAGAGCCTGCACAGCAGCAAAGACCCAGCACTGTCATAAATAAGTAAATAAAATAAACAATTTTAAAAAGATGCCATCTCAGGTTGGCCATAAATGAACAAAAAGACTTCTATGAGCAGAGACGGGAATTGGATACAGGAGTTTTTGGTGTGGCACAGTGTTGGAAAGGAGCTCTGATGATTGAAAAGAAATTGTCTATTGACTTTTGAAAACGATCTTTTTATTTAATTACTGTGTCTGGACAGAAAAATAGTGAGTATTTCTTATTTGAAATGTATTTTGCATTATTACCCATAATTAGTCCTTGTTTATACAGTCTGACCTGGAAATACTGAATAATGAGCATGTATTTCAGTTCTAAAATAATCAATTTCATTTTTCGCCCCTTGAAATTTTAAAACGGCATGACAGCTTTTGCATGAAGAAACCTAACGGAAGCACTTAAATAGTGAATTTTCTACATCAGAATTAAGAAATATGTACAGTAAAAATAAAAGTGGGTGAATAGTTTGAAAACCTTTAGTCATTTGGCTTTTTCATGTGTGTTATTTTTTATGTGTGTAGATTAAAGCTGTCCTGGTGAAGAGAGACACATTCTTGTTATAGGTACTAGAAAAAGACAAAGTAACTTTTCAAGTTAATTCCTCATATTAGCCAAGTAATTACAATGTAGCTTTTAAATTTAGACACTGTAACCCATAAATTCATATATTTATATGCCAGTTGAGTTTCATAGTATCTTTTCTTACTTATGCCGAGAAGCTTATTTGTATTATATTATGTTATATTATACCTTTCTAGAGAAAACAGCATCATCCAAAAATACCCAGGCCTCCTCTCCACCTGTGGGCATCCCTAAGCGCCCTGTTGTTTCAGAGGCTGCAGACAACTTCGGAGTGGTACTCACAGATGCCTCTAGGCACAGTGGAGGTAAAGAGAAGATTCTTCACTTATTCATTCTGTTTCCAAATGTAACTGACCTGTTTCAGGTTATTAGGGGGTGGAGTGGGACAGGATATTTATTATTCAAATTATATCCTACCATATAACGCTTTTAGGTTTTATTTCAACCATTTTAAATGTCTTGAATTTGAAATCTTGAATACCCAGTACCATGATTGATACTCAAAGTAATAAACTCAGATTTCAAATGTTATGATACTAAATTTTTATAACTCACAAAAAGGATTTTTCTGTCTCCTCTCTGGCATGAAAACCAAATTTACATTGGCATCCTGAACATCTGACTTGGTTTTTTTTTAATGATTTGTCAAAATATGTCATGGTACCTATAGTATGACTTAGTTTTTTATTGATTGATTACATGTCATTCTCAGCTTTATTGTTGTGTCATGTTGATCTTAAGAGTGTTTAGATGTCATAGCAATAAGATTTTTTAAAAGACTTCTTTTAAAGAATTCTTCTTATAAAGAGTTCATACATGAATTCTTCCTTTACAACATAATGTGCTTTTTGTGATCTAGGGAAGGCTTAACATTTTATTACTGAGCTCTAAGAATTTTCAAGCTTCTCTTCCCTATTTTTATAGTCTTTCATGAGTTGGTCTCAGACAGAAGCAAGTCATAACATTTGAACACCTCTGTGGAATGCCTCTGCATCTTCAGTATCATGAGCTGGTTTTTCTTGAGTCCTTTCACCTCTGAGATCAGAAGACCAAAAACTTCATGAACTAACACACAGTACTAAAATGGAGCAGCAGAGATCAAATAAATCTTGCCCTTGGAGAGGCTTACAGTATAGGAGATGATGCAGACAACTAAACCAATACCAATATAACAGGGAAGATAGATCAACCAGCAACGATGGTTTTGATTCTGCCTTGGAATCAAACATTTCATGAGATTTACCTAAATCACTTACTTGATAGGAAGGAGGCCCAGTGGCTGGCAATAAGAGATGTCCCCTAAGCTGAGCTTCAAAGGCAAGAATGTTATAGCTGAATGAAGAAGCAGGAGAAACAGTTCTGGGCAGAGACAGATGAAGGACGTGTTCTATTTCATTTAGAGATTCAGAGATTTTTATTTAGTGCTATGGGGAAATCATGCTACAGTCGGGGAGGAAAGCAGTTGCCTTGTATGATGTCCTTAAAGATTCAGTCTTTCCCTCAAAGCTATGAAGAAGCCTGAAGGATTTTAGAGATGGGACGGGGGAGTGGCATCAGATGAGGCTTGGAAATACAGACAGTGACTGTGGATGGAGAAGGACACAGACAAGAGATGAAGGGAACTGAATCCTCATTGAACGAAAGCGAGAAATACGGTGACTTGGGCAACTTGAACCATTTACCAAGATAGGTGATAAGAATTTGTTGCTGAAGGTTATGGATTCTTTGCTGGCAATCATGAGTTTGGTGTTATCCAAGCAGAGATAACCCTAAAGAAAGGATTTATTTAATCTTCACAATAACCCTGTGAAGAAGGGAACATCAGCATATTACAGATCAGGAAACTGGGACTCAAGGGGGTTATGGAACTTGCCTAAGGTCACCCAGAGAGTGGTGGAACTGCTATCCACAGTCAGATATTTAGACTCCAAGAGCAGTATTCTTTAGTTCCTTTCACATGCTGTTTCTTTTAGGTATCGATGGTATTCTTCTCTTTAGGGACTTTCCCTAATAACGTTCTTTTTCTGCTTGGTCTATGGTATTCTTTATGAGTTTTAACCTCATGTGAATCAACAAAGGAAGTTGTTTGGTTATCTTCGTATTAAAAGAGAAATTCACTAACTACTATTCGTTCTGTTTCCATTGCTTTCTAACTTGAAAGGAATACAGTAAGTATCATGCCAAGTTGCCTGCTTTGAATGTGTTCATCTTTTCATCCATTAAACAATTTGTTTTTAAAATACCACAAATTCCTTCATACAGGCACCATATGTAACATTATTTTGTTATGTGTTTGTATTCAGATTGAAAAGATGTTGAGACAGAGGGGTGTTGGTGGAGGCCAGACCCAGGCTAGACAGAGATAGGGCTTCCTGAGTAATTCACTGAAGTAATGTAACCATGGGGGCTTCCCTGGTGGCTCAGCAAAAAAGAATCTACCTGCTGATGCAGGAGATAAGGGTTCGATCTCTGGGTTGGGAAGATCCTCTGAAGAAGGAAATGGCAACCCATTTGAGCATCCTTGTCTGGGAAATCCCACGAACAGAGGAGCCTGGCAGGCTACAGTCCCTGGGGTTGCAGAGAGTCAGACATGACTTAGCGACTGAAACAACAACAATGGAACCGTGGTCCAGAGCTGGTCCTCCTTGTTCTGGCTCTAGAGACATGACAGTGAGTGTGGGGATGGGCAGTCGGTCTTGATAACCAGCTCATTCTTAAAAAGCTCACAGGTGGTTGCTGTAAAGTGGGTGGCAGTTCACGACTTCCAAACTGTCGTACAGCCTAGGTTGTTTGTGTCCGCACCCTTGCTCTGTAGGGACCAGGTGGGAAGCCAGTTATAACCACCAGATTGCTTGGCCAGCAGCTAGGGACACATGTCGGCTACACAGTTTGAATGGCTGATGAACTTATTCCTGAGGTTTCCACCTGCCATAAAGTCGAGACCGTCTCATCTGTGGCCTGGGACATCCCTCCTCTTGGCCATGCTAACCGAGAGCTGCCAGGCATTTGGGTCACGTGGATGGTCACGTGGGTCATCTGTTTCCTGATAACACTTGTCTTTATTTAACTGTGAATCTGTCTTCCTGCTTTCATCCTGAGCAGTGGTTCTCCCTTCCCATTTTTATCAGTATTGATTTTACTGGTTCAGTTTATCTCTATTTACTGCTTGGAGTCTGTTTTTTGGACTAGCATTCCTGTAGCCTTGAATGTGTTAAGATGTGTACAATAATAATAGCTACATTGCTGATTATTGACAGGCTACGATCATAATAGCTAATAAACAGAACAATCTATAGACTATTGGCTGAATATGTTTTCTATAGCTCCATTGGATAATGAAAACCATTTAAATAACACATCATTTTGAAAATTTACTGTAAATTATTACCACAGTCAGACTCGAAGTACCAAACAATAATTACTTATATTGTTTTAGCATGCCTCAGTGATCATACTCATTAACTTTCAGATTTTCAGAGATACTTATCAAGTTTATAAATTATCTCACTTTTCCTGCTACTTCCTCTATTTCATTGCACATTAACTTTTCAGAGGACAGAAAGAAAGTCATAATGTTATTAACTCTGGCAAGAATTTTGGTGAAGAGCCTTTAATAAAGTGATGTTGGGGATTTATCCCTTTCAGTTCATTTGAGTAATTCTTGTTTCTGATGCTGAGGGTTATTGAAATGAATGTTTCCGTTTTCAGTCCCAGAGGCACCTGACCGGCCTACGATCTCCACTGCGTCAGAGACGTCTGTCTATGTCACGTGGATTCCTCGGGCGAATGGGGGCTCTCCAATCACTGCCTTCAAGGTCGAATATAAACGGATGAGGACTAGTGATTGGCTGGTGGCAGCTGAAGACATCCCTCCTTCTAAGCTTTCTGTGGAAGTTCGTAGTTTAGAGCCAGGTAGTAATATTCAAACATTTCGTTTTACGCCAGCAATGCTGACTTTAGATGCATATCTGTCCTTTTTTTTTTTTTGACCATGCCTACTGCATGCAGGGTATTAGTTTCCTGACCAGGGATCCAATCTGTGTCCCCTGCATTGGGAAGTCTTAACCACTGGACCACCGGGGAAATCCCTAAATACATATTTGTAATAATCGTATATTCTTCTAATTGTTAAAGTAATGTGAGCTTATTGTATAAAAAGCAAAATTGTATTTGAAAGCAAAATATAAAAAGAGAATAGTCATCCCAAACCCACCCATCTAGAGATAACCATTGTTTATATTATGTTGTATTTCTTTCTAGTCTTTTTTCCTTTCTAATACAAACTGGAATCATGCCATAAATACTGTCTTGTGACCCCCCGTTTCCCATGTTATAGCATAATTAACAATTCTTCAGAACTCAGTGTTTAATAACTGTGTATCTACTGTGTAAGTATACCGTGATTGACTTAACCTAGTCTTTATTTCTGGGCTTTAGACTATTTCTAACTGCCAATGTATGGACATAGGGTTGTGGTGATATCTTTGTGTGTGTGTGTGTGTATGTGTGTATGTATTCTGCTATGAATGAATGTTTTAAGAGGAAAATTGCTTGTTATTTGACTACAATTGATCTGATGATGCATCTTAGCGTGGTTAAACCCACTACTGTGCTTTATGGATATGAGACAACATTCAACACCGCTTTGTTCTGTTAAGTTTTGTTTCAGCAGCAGGGAAGCTTCTCCGGACCCCCTGTGTGCTCAGTCGTGTCTGACTCTTTGTGATCCCACGGACCGTAGCCCACCGGGCTGCTTTGTCCATGGGGATTCTCCAGGCTAGAATACTGGAGTGGGTTGCCATGCCCTCCTCCAGGGGATCTTCCCAACCCAGGGATCAGACCCAGGTCTCCTACATTGCAGGCAGATTCTTTACCAGGGAGGCCCATCCAGACCCCCTAATATATGAAACAACCCATAAAAGAGGAAAGCACTAATCACAAATCAACTTTCTTTACTTCTGTTTGTTTGGGTTTCATGACTGTTTTTGTTGATGGACTTTTAAATGTACTTTAGCAGCAAAAACCCTGTTTGTCTGACAGGTAACAGGAGGAGCTCAGGAATATGTAGGTACAGTTGGGAGAAGGTGGCAGTTTTAAATATGGGCAAAGCTAAGTAACATTTTGTAGATAGAAAAGACTGTTTTCAGAAGCTCATGGGTTATTTTTGAGCTTTTCGGAAACTTGCTTTAGGGGTCTATTTTATTCTTTAGATTCAGATTTTCAGAAACTCACAATCCTTAGAGTTTTTTTTTTTTAAGTTCTTAATATCTAAGCCAAACAAATACCTTCTGTCGTAGCTTAAATCTGATCTTTCTTATCCTCTTATTAGAGGGAGCAGAGTGACATCTGTGATCAGCCACACGGTGCCTCTTCAGAGCTGTATTCCCTGTGTTAAACTTCGCTTCAGTTGTTTCTTTCAAAGTGAAAAAAACCCTATTGGGTTGGCCGCAAAATTCGTTCAGATTTTTCCTATGTTCTTACAGAAAGACCCAAACAAATATTCTGGCCAACCCAATAGTTTCAGCAACCCACTCCAGTATTCTTGCCTGGGAAAGCCCATGGACAGAGGAGCCTGGTGGGCTGCAGTCCATGGGGCTGCAAAGACTGGGACATGACTTTGTGACTAAACACCACCATCATCACCACCAGCTAGTCCTGTATTCGATGGGTATGACTTTAGAACAGGATGTTGAAAGAGAAATGTGCTCTTTCCTCTTCTCTCCTTGCTTCCTTCCATGAGGAACAGCATCTGTCTCTCCCAGGGACCCCCAGTAAGGTATTGGAATCTTGAACACACGCAATGAACACATGTAATACCAGCGGAGTAGCAAGTGGGTTGAAATCTATTTACTATCTAGGCTTTAGAGCATGTCATTGTTATTGCAGAGAGATGCTTAAGTACAATTGTTGTATTTTGAATATTGTCCCTTAAATTCTGTTTTTCTTTTCCCTCCCTCGAAAGGTTCAACATACAAATTTAGAGTCATTGCTATCAACCATTATGGTGAGAGTTTTCGGAGTTCAGCTTCTCGTCCTTATCAGGTGGCTGGGTTCCCCAATCGCTTTTCTAACCGTCCAATAACTGGACCTCATATTGCCTACACAGAAGCTGTCAGTGATACTCAGATCATGCTAAAGTGGACGGTAAGTAAAACATTTTCTCTAATGACAAAAGTTTCTGATGTGGCCATGTTAATTTAATATCAGGACATGATACTATGAATGGGAAATCTTTGAACTTTTAAGTAAGAGGAAATTGAGGGGCACAAATTTGTGTAAGAGCGTATATTATAAGAGGGGCAGGTTTTGTTTTGTGTTAGTTTTTATTTTATAATGGAGTATAACTGATTAGAGCTTCCCAGGTGGCACTCTAGTGGTAAAGAGCCCACCTGCCAAAGCAGGAGACATAAGAGATGTGAGTTTAATCCCTGGGTTGAGAAGATCCCCCGGAGGATGGCATGCAACCCACTCCAGTATTCTTGCCTGGAGAATCCCATGGACAGAGCAGCCTGGTGGGTTACAGTCCATGGGGTTGAACAGAGTCAGATACGACTGAACTGAAACAATTTAGCACACTCATAGCTGATCAACGGTGTGATAGTTTCAGCAGAGGGACTCAGCTATACATACACATATATCCATTCTTCCCCCAAATTCCCCTCCCATCCAGGCTCAGGGGGCAGGGCTAAAAATAAAATGATTGTCTCTTCAGCTCTCATCCAAGTATTAACATAATCACCATTTCATGTTTTATTGTTTTTGAGCCCAATCTACTTTTTTGTCTTTGAGCCTAGTGAGACATAGTGCTTTATTTTTGTTTAGCCCTGCAGTAAGCTAAAATGCTCTCAGCACCTTTGAATACCTTTAATTAAACTTTAAATGGCTATCAAGGATTTCTATAAAATGAAGCTCAAAAAATACTGCCACACAGAAAAATAAATCTTAATGGATGTAAAAGTTACATTTATTTTTGTCCTTGACAAGTCTTTGCTTCTCTTTTCTAGTACATTCCATCGAGTAACAATAACACTCCCATTCAAGGATTTTATATCTATTACCGGCCAACAGATAGTGACAATGATAGTGATTACAAGAGGGATATTGTAGAAGGTAAGCGCCGTGGACAAGCTAGAGTCTTAATAAGAGAGTTTTGGAGGGAGAGGGTTTATAAATATTATGAAACACATCCCAGGGTAAAATAGAGTAAAAAATGAAATGGCGTATATGCTACTACTTAGAATTTTTTCCAAAGAAAGTTAATTTGTCCAATTTAATACAGTAGACCTTTGAAGATTGAGGGGTTGGTGACTCAGTCTGTAAAGAATCCGCCTGGGAGCTGCAGGAGACAGGCTTGATCCTTGGGTTGGGAAGATCCCCTGGAAGAAGGCAGGGCAGCCCACTGCAGTATTCTTGCCTAGAGAATCCTATGCACAGAGGAGCCTGGCAGGCTACAGTCCATAGGATCACGAAGAGTCAGGCACAACTGAAGAGATTTTGCAAGTATGCATCCTGGTTCAGTTTTGCATATGTGTGTGTATAGGGAATTATTTGTTTAACATTTGCTTTTCCCACTAAGTGTTACTCTCCTCATGACAGAGGGCCTTCTTTCCCACGGCTGTTTCCCAAGCCCTACACTGTTGAGTTGTTCGGTATTTATTGAGTGAATGAATGGGTGAATGCTCAGAGTCCAGAAAAGAATAGTGGAGTGTCTAGGGTGATCAGGTTGGAAAAAAGACATCTATGATAGCCAGCAGCAGAACAGCTATCTTCAAGTTTTGTGTTTTGTTTTTTATTTATTATCTTGGCTGCTCTGGGTCTTCATTGCTGGGCTTGGGCTTTCTCCAGTTGCAGCGAGCTGGGGCTTCTCTCTAGCTGTGCTGTGCGGGCTTCTCGTTGTGGTGGCTTCTCCTCTTGCAGAGCACAGGCTCTCGGTGCTTGTGGGCTTAGTAGTTGCGGTGCTGTGCTTAGTTGCTTCACAGCATGTGGAATCTTTTTGGGTGAGGGATCAATCCCATGTCCATTGCATTGGCAGGCAGATTCCTAAGCACTAGACCACCAGGAAAGTCCTGTCTTCAAGTATTTAAGGACTAGAATGTGGAAGAGGTACTCAGTCTGTTGGGGGAGGGCAGCTAAAGGAAATCGTGTGAGGAAGAACCCTTTCATACCATATTTCTCTAACGTGGGTTCCCTCACAAAATAATAAACTCCCCTAATTTGGGAGGTGTTCAGTAGAAGCTGGATACCTGTTTCTCAGTGGTAAGTTGGAACAGATTCTTGCTTTGGGAGGAAGGCTTCTTCTGAGGTCTTTTTTCACTCTAAGATTCTTTGTTTTTGAAGTATTAATCTCCTAATGAATCATCTCAAAAAATTGTCCCAAGCCAAGGTGACTTTCCTCTGACTTTTCAACGTCCAATAGTTTTTTGTTGTAAGTAATCTTATAGTAAATTACTTTTAATAGGTGGCATCATGTTTCTTTAAATATTGTTGTTTTCTTTTTATTGTTCATCCATTACTTTTGTGATGTGATGCATCCATTATTTTTGTGATGTGATGAAAAATTTGTTATCTAAGTTTTAATACCTGGCCCAGAGTAGGTGCTCCCTAAATATTTTTTGAATGGAAGAGTGATTGTTTCTCTTTTCTTAATCTGGAAAAGTAGGAAAGAAATGAGTTCCCCAAACCTGCCTTCTTCATAAAGAATTGGGGAAGTGTGGAAAGATCATTGATAGTGGCAAAAAAGATTCAGTGAAGTCAGGATGGTAGCTTCCTGGAGGTGGCAGTGGCTGGAGGGCACACGAGGGGACCGTGGGGGGCCAGGAACACTTGCTTCATCTGGGTGCTGGTCCCACGACTGTGGTCTGTGTGCATGAACATTCATCTCTACATCGATGGATACTTTTTCATATGCATGTTCATGAAAGGAAATAGCACTGTTAGTGACCGATCCACACTGTAGTCCTGGCTCAGTCTTCATTTTAGTTTTGTCTGGGTTAGGCAGGTGGAGCTGTCTGGTTTTTAGTTTTAAACTCTTTTGAGAGAGGTTACACTTTTCGTTAGAAGGTCGTTCTAAACAAGCCAAATATAAATAAAACAAATCTCCTTCTCTGTCTCCGTCAATATCACTCCCTCCCCTCCCCTTCTTGGTTCAACTCTAGAAATCCACTGAGAAACACTTTCTATATTCTCTAGCTAAGTCTTTGAACATTTACAGACTTGAGTGTTGCGCCTGTGGAGTGTGGAGCAGGGAAACTCCTCTAAAGGAGCTTTTGTTTCTATTACTAGCATCTGTGCATGTGAGCTTTGCCTTGTGTTTCACAAGAACTTGTTTATGAACGTAATAGAGCAGTTAGCTGTTTAAGTGGGCTTCACTGTGCTGTGTAATTTGCTTATTCCTTATTTTCAAGTTTATGCACTTGAAATTCTTTTTGTGGCAGTTGGAAGCTATTGGCTTGCTCTCCCGAGTCGAGAAACAGAAGTATTTATCCTTTCTATGTAAAGTTTTCATTAAAGTTTTAGATTACTTACGTATATCAACTCAAAATTGTTTACGCTTTGAAGCGCAATTACATTGTTAAAGAATACAGTAAGAGAAGAGCAATTATACTGGTACCCTACCTTTTGAATTAAGTTCCACATTTAGATAAGCTGTAAACGTTTTGAACATACCAGTGTTTTTGTGATGATTATTTTAATCTTGTAAACTAAATTGAGTTCCAAGTAAATCAGAGTATGTCATCCTGATCTTTAAGCCTGTGCTTTCATTTTTTACCTTTTCTAAAACATTCTTGGTGAAAAAAACTGCCTGCTGAGCAAACAGCATGCTGGTTGGTTGATTATAAACCTAATAATACACTTAGGTGTCTTATTTGCCAATGACCTGTAAAACCTTTTCGGTGATATTTCCTATAATTGGAATAATTTCAATAACAATGGGATATTATTTCTAATAAGATATGTATTAGTTCATTTTCTCTTACTAGTAACATCAGAAGTTTAGTTTAATTACATTTTTACTAGTGCTATGAAAGGACAACTTCAAATCTAGTGTAATAATTATTCAAGTGAATGTTGATAAGTGAGTGGGGGGCCTAAAGATAGAGAAACTTTAGCAAAGTTGTTGGAATTTAAAAATGGATCTGTTCCTATCTCAAGTAGATTTTGAGTCAAGTTTCTTTTAGGATCCTCTTTACACTTATAAATGGGGCCTAGAATTCCCCACTTGTGAGTTTTTCATAGTCCTTCGATCCTAAAGTAAGCAGATTCTCTTCCTTATAAAATATGGGGGTGTAGAATATGAATGAGGGGCTTTGTGTTGGTGGCCTGGAAAGGGGTGTGCTTCCGGGTTGGGATGTTTTTGTCTGTGTTGAATCAGGAAGAATCCCGGAGCCATTGGTTCTGTCAGCCAAGTTGATTGGACTTGTGTGCATGGTTTTGTTTCCTTTTTTTTTTTTTTTTCCTTCTCCTCTTTAATTGACTCTTAAATCAGTTGGTGGTATAGTTGAGTTTCTAAGAAACAGTGACAACAGTTTGAAGAGGTATTTTCTAAGAAGGATTAAAGGTGCTTGAAGAGTTCATTGAGTCTGGCAGACGTGTCCCTGTTTATTAAAGTTTGTCACAGGTCCACGGAAGTAAAAACAGAGAGTGATTTATATTGAAGTTGCTCAGTTTAGAAATGTTTCTAGATGAAATGCTGGCTGTGTGCCACGGATCACAGCCTCATTCTTTACTAATGTGGTTTGGAGATCCAGATTCAAAAGGAAAGAAATGGCGGGAGCAGTAGCCAAGAGCTTCCCAGAGTAGATTTTGCTCTTTGAGCATTCATTTATATGTTGGAGGGCTTCCCTGATGGCTCCGGGGTAAAGAATCTGCCTGCAGTGCCGGAGACACAGAGACACGGGTTCCATGCCTGGGTCAGAAAGATGCCCTGGAGAGAGCAGTGACAACCCACTCCAGTATTCTTGCTAGGAGAATTCCACGGCCCCAGGAGCCTGGCAGGCTACAGTCCATGGGGTCACAAAAAGTGAGACACGATTGAGTGTGCACGCACGCACGCATGCACACACACACACACACACACACACACACACACATTGTGTCCCATTAGAGTAGAACTAAGAGTTTTGCTGAGGTCTGTCTTGTAATGGTCACTTGTTCTGGATAAGACATTGTTTTTTGACCTCGTACATGGCATTGCTTTCTGGTGGATGAACAGAGTGGGTTGACTTGCTCCCTGAAGTATGGGATCAAAGGACTTGAGGGTTTTCTTTTAACTTATGCAGAAAATTAATATGTATTTTATGAAAGACTTACTACTAATTACTTGTAATGGAACAAAGTCTGAATCCCCACAGACAGGTTTAGCTTTAATTCAGTTTCTCTCTTCTCTTTACCATTTCTTTTCATACCATGCACTAGAAATGTTATTCATCTGTCGTGTATTGCTGAAAGTATAAGGACATTTTTATTGCTCAAACTGACTATATGGTGATGCCACCTGCTCCAACTTCATTTTGAAATTACTAAATAATTTTATTGACTCTGTTGTTTAGGTTGTGGGGTATTTAAGGCTTATCATCTATTTTTCCTTTCTAGGTTCAAAGCAGTGGCACATGATTGGCCACCTGCAGCCAGAAACCTCCTATGATATTAAAATGCAATGCTTCAATGAAGGAGGAGAGAGCGAGTTCAGTAACGTGATGATCTGTGAAACGAAAGGTAGGGAGGGGAGAGAATTAGTGGTTCCTCCCTGGACAGAGCTAGGATTTTGAACTCTGGGTTCTTTCTGACTATCGATGTATTTCCAAAGATACTTTAGACTATTTTCTAGGTACATCCACTTAGACTTTCTCAACAGTCTAGCCTTATGTCAGCTAGAGCAGCGATCCCCAACATTATCGACACCAAGTGCTGGTTTTATGGAAGACAGTTTCCCATGGACCAGGGAGGTGAACAGGTGGTTTGGAATGATTCAAGTGTATTATATCTATTGTGCACTTTATTTCTATTTTTATTAAATCAGCTCCACCTCAGATCATCAGGCATTAGGTCCTGGAGGTTGAGGACTCCTGGACTAGAAAACTTGCCTTAAAAGTAGTTTAGATAAGTATTCATTGTAAATTTCTGCATGCCTCTAGGTAGGTCACTTCCCTTTTTTTTTTTTTTTTTTTGGTCCTCCATGAAGGAATAGAAATATTTGCTGATTAATTTCTGAGATTGCTGAGAGAATTAGAATGCTTCCCCAAAAAAGTTAAAGAGAAGGCGCAACCTATGTTTAAAGTGGTTTTTGAATGATAGATATATATACTACCTACCTGTTCAGTTAAGTGTAGTAGTTAAGTTCAGAATTAGTCGATAATTCTAAAATAAGATTTCAACTGCTTGCAGACATAGATTAGCTGTAAAAGACTACAATTGTTGACAACAAAAGATACCACACTTGAGTAACAGAAGCAGCCGAAGTGGAAACTGAGGCTCAGAAAGGTTGAATTCATATGCCAAGACTCAGCTTCATCCTTTAATTCTGAATCACGTGTCTTTCTGCTTCAAAACCCACATGTTAAATTCACATTTAAACGTTTATACAAAGACCTATATATAGAAAACTATAAAACACTGGTGAAAGAAATCAAAGAGGACACTAATAGATGGAGAAATATATCATGTTCATGGATTGGTAGAATCAATATAGTGAAAATGAATATACTACCCAAAGCAATTTATAGATTCAATGCAATCCCCATCAAGCTACCAACGGTATTCTTCACAGAGCTAGAACAAATAATTTCTCAATTTGTATGGAAATACAAAAAACCTCGAATAGCCAACGCTATCTTGAGAAAGAAGAACGGAACTGAAGGAATTAACCTGCCTGACTTCAGGCTCTACTACAAAGCCACAGTCATCAAGACAGTATGGTACTGGCACAAGGACAGAAATATAGATCAATGGAACAAAATAGAAAGCCCAGAGATAAATCCACGCACATATGGTCACCTTATCTTTGACAAAGGAGGCAAGAATATACAATGGATTAAAGACAATCTCTTTAACAAGTGGTGTTGGGAAAACTGGTCAAACACTTGTAAAAGAATGAAACTAGAACACTTTCTAACACCATACACAAAAATAAACTCAAAATGGATTAAAGAGCTAAATGTAAGACCAGAAACCATAAAACTCCTAGAGGAAAACATAGGCAAAACACTCTCTGACTTACATCACAGCAGGATCCTCTATGACCCACCTCCCAGAATATTGGAAATAAAATCTAAAATGAACAAATGGGACCTAATCAAACTTAAAAAGCTTCTGCACAACAAAGGAAACTATAAGCAAGGTGAAAAGACAGCCTTCAGAATGGGAGAAAATAATAGCAAATGAAGCAACTGACAAACAACTAATCTCAAAAATATACAAGCAACTTCTACAGCTCAATTCCAGAAAAATAAATGACCCAATCAAAAAATGGGCCAAAGAAATAAATAGACATTTCTCCAAAGAAGACATACAGATGGCTAACAAACACATGAAAAGATGCTCAACATCACTCATTATCAGAGAAATGCAAATCAAAACCACTATGAGATACCATTTCACGCCAATCAGAATGGCTGCTATCCAAAAGTCTACAAGCAATAAATGCTGGAGAGGGTGCGGAGAGAAGGGAACCCTCTTGCACTGTTGGTGGGAATGCAAACTAGTACAGCCACTTTGGAGAACAGTATGGAGATTCCTCAAAAAACTGCGAATAGAACTGCCTTATGATCCAGCAATCCCACTGCTGGGCATATACACTGAGAAAACCAGAAATGAAAGAGACACCTGTTCCCCAATGTTCATAGCAGCACTGTTTGCAATAGCCAGAACGTGGAAGCAACCTAGATGTCCATCCACAGATGAATGGATAAGCAAGCTGTGGTACATATACACAATGGAGTATTACTCAGCCATTAAAAAGAATACATTTGAATCAGTTCTAAGGAGGTGGATGGAACTGGAGCCTATTATACAGAGTGAAGTAAGCCAGAAACAAAAACACAAATACAGTATACTAACGCATATATATGGAATTTAGAAAGATGGTAAAAAATAACCCTATTTATGAGACAACAAAAGAGACACTGATGTATAGAACAGACTTTTGGACTCTGGGACCGGGAGAGGGTGAGATGATTGGGGAGAATAGCATTGAAATATGTATAATATTATATCTGAAATGTATTAATTGTTCAAACTAAACACTATCATGTTACAATTTGTTCATACTAGATGTTTGTAATGTTTCTGATAATCAATAAAAGAGATTCTTGATCAAAAAAAAAAAAATAAATAAACGTTTATACACAGAGACCTGTAGACTAACCTTGAATTTCAGTTGTTTAGCATATATTTGAGTACCTTTTTGTACTGGACAGTGTAACATATTAATGAACATTTCTTACTTGCCTCCAGATGCTGTGAAACTCAGAGCAAAATTACCTAAAAATGAAATTTCTTGTCTCTGCTCCTAAGACACTGAAGAATCTAGCCAGGCAGAACATAAAACACAGACAACAATGTAATAACTATTGTTTTTAATAGTCTTATAGTATACATCATCAGTTGACTCTGCTGGGGAATCAAAGGTTCCAGCTATAGACTTTCAGATCAGAGAAAAACAAAAACCTTCTTTAAAATGTTAATTGGAACTTCCCTGGTGGTCCAGAGTTTAAGACTTTGCCTTACACTGCAGGGGTACAGGTTGGATCCCTGGTCAGGGAGCTAACATCCCATATGCCTCATGGCCAAAAAAACGGAAGCAATATAAAACAGAAGCAATATTGTAACAAATTCAATAAGGACTTTAAAAAATGGTTCACATAAAAAAACGAAAAATCTAAAAAAATAAAATTTTAACTGTTCACGCTGAATGACTTTCTAAAATGTATTACACAATCCCCAGCCTGTTTAAGTAGAACGTTGGATGCCTGAGTAAACCCTTTTAAAGAAATGACTCAAGGTTCTTATTGTGAACAGCGATTATCTTATCTTAGCAATTCAGTACAGTTTTCTCGGGAATGACACAGGGTTGGAGGCCAGCCACTTCCCCCCACTGTTCAAGATTGTACACCATCGTGATTTTTGTTTAGTTCTCTGCTTTCTCTTTCTGTTTTGCCCCTTACCTTGCTCATGTCATGCTCTTGGCTCTCTCTTCTCATTCACATCCGTGGGACTGTCTCACCCACTGCTAAAGTTTTTAAGTTCAGCGAGAGGTTGGCAACCGCTCATCAAGCTTGGTGGAATTATGAATAAATTCAGAGTAAATGAGGAGTGAACAAACCTGAAGGACTTCCCTATGAGTAATTGTGGTCTTTCATGTACAATCTGTAACATCCATTTTGCCTTAGAAACTTGTTTGTTGTCTTAGGAATTGGCAGGGACCTTAGAATTGTATAATCCAACATACCACCCAAAGTAGAAATTTCCTTTAGAGTCTTTGCCAGGTATTCTTCTAGCTTTCAATGCTACAGAGCTCTTTCCTTTGAAAGGCAGCCTCTCCTTGACTGATTTCCAGCCCTGTTCTGTAGAGTTGAAGTTGCTAGAAAATGGAACCCCAATGTAATATTTGTTGAAATAGGTTTGTTTTTAAAGATCACTCTGCTCCTGTAAGTAGTTAGGAACCATAACAAGAAATGTAGAATAGTAACTAATGACAGTAACAAAATTGATTGAACGCTACCACATGCCAGGTTATAAGCAGAGAGCTTTTTTACATGGATTAACTCATTTATTCTTTTATGATTTTATTTATTTATTCTAATTTTAAACAAGTTTTGGCTGCTCTGGGTCTTCCTTGTGGCGGGAAGTCTTTCCCTAGTTGTAGTATGCGAGGGTGTCTCTTGCTGTGGCACATGGGCTTCCCAGTGTGGTGCCCGGGCTTCTCTTTCTTCTTCTTTCTCTTTTCTTTCTTCTTCTCTTTCTCTGGAGCACACAGGCTCAGTAGTTGTGGCGCATGGGATCTCTAGTTGTGCCATAGACCCCACAGCACGTGGACCTCTCTAGTTGCGTCTCGAGGGCGCTCTCTAGTTATGGCCTGCAGGCTTAGTTCCCCCACGGCATGTGGGATCTAAGTTCTCAGTTGTTTAGTTGCTGAGTTGTGTCCAGCTCTTTGTGACCCCACGGACGGCAGCATGGCAGGCTTCCCAGGCCTCTGCTATCCCCCGGTGTTTGTTCAGATTCATATCCATTGAGTTGGTGATGCCATCCAACCATCTTCATCCTCTATTGCCCCCTTCTCCACCTGCCCTCAATCTTTCCCAGCATCAGGGTCTTTTCCAATGAGTCTTTGCATTAGGTGGCTGAAGTATTGCAGCTTCAGCATCAGTCCTTCCAATGAATATTCAGGGTTGATATCCTTTAGGATTGACTGGTTTGATCTCCTTGTTGTCCAAGGTACTCTCAAGAGTCTTCTCCAGCACTGCAATTTCAAAGCATCAGTTCTTTGGCACTCAGCCTTTTTTATGATCCAGCTCTCACCAGAGATCAAACCCATGTCCTCTAATTGGAAATTAGATTCTTAACCAATGGGCCACCAGGGAGGTCCCCTTGTTTACTCTTCATTACAACCTTATGATGGAGCTGGTATTATTATGTCTATTTTCCACATGCAGAAACTGGTTTATGGAAGTCAAGTCATATGGCCAAAGGGTGAACGGTCAGACAGGATAGAAACCCAGACAGTCTGGTTCTAGAGGCCAAGCCATCAACCACTGTGCTGTCTGCTGCTTCTCTATAACATGTAGAGCATTAAGAGCATGTTTTCTGGGGACAGAGAAAGTGGGGTTTATGTGCCACCTGTTTTTAGCTTTTGCTCTTGCCATTATCCAGAATATTAGTGAATTAGGTAAAAGGACTGAGTTTATATAGGCATCAAGAGTTCTTGGAATGTTTAGTATTATGTGTGAAGTTTTTGGAATTGTATGTAATTGTTCTAGTAGTTCAAAGTCATGTCTTTTAATGTGATTTACAGGCAAAAGGCATAAAATATGTAATCGTGAGTCTCATTCAGCTCAAAATGTGTCAGACAGAAAGGAGTTTTTGTCCCATCTTTAGGTTAAAATATTTTTATTTCAACTCTTTGGGAGCCTTCTGCCAGTACAGTTGATCAGATTATCATATAGCAGTTTGGGTTAGACCAAGTGCATCTGTGTCTCTGATCTGATGATTTCTCTAGAATTTGTGGCCTCAAACCTTGGCACATTAGACTTTTAAGCTTTGGAGCCCTCCTTGTGACTCATTGGTGGTCAGATCATCTCAGTCACAAGTGTAAACAGACTAGCTCGCGTTCCTAACCAGACCTCCTTCAGAGAGTAAACCATTTCATAGAGACTGCCTTCACCCTGACATCATGTTTTCCTTTCTATTTTTCAACTAGTGAAACGGGTCCCTGGAGCTTCTGAGTATCCGATCAAAGCCTTGAGCACCCCTCCAAACTCCTCGGGGAGTGGAGGGCACGCGGGCCCTGCCACCAGCCCTAGCAGGAGCAGCGACACGCTGTACCTGATTGTCGGCTGCGTGCTGGGCGTGATGGTGCTCATCCTCCTGGCCTTCATCGCCATGTGCCTGTGGAAGAACCGCCAGCAGAACACCATACAGAGTAAGCCATTCACCAGTGTCTCCTTCTCTTTCTTCTAAAGATGGGTAGAAAAATATTGTCAGAATAAATATTGATTTCTAACACGTTTGTGCATGAGTGTCGTGGGATAGAACACATCAGATGCTCTTCATTCAGTGGAGATGATTTTAAGATGGTGCTAGCTGTCAGCCAAAATAAGTGGAGCATCAAATTAAATTGCCCAGGAGAAATAAACAGCAAAGCCCAAACTAAGTAGGTCTCTAAGTATAAATAGCTGACTCAGTGCTGAGAAACTCTGGTGGTGTTGGACCACGAAAGAGGCTGAGGACTTGAAGCGTGGAGCTTTGGGATTGCTGCCGGAACCCCTCTGTACTGTTCCAGATCTTGTCAACAAGGAATGAAAAAGGCATGATGGAAAGGAAGCTGGTGAAGACTGTTTTAAGTTACTGTCCTGGGATGACACAGATGAAGACAACACGCTCCTGATTTGGTGCTTCATGTACCAAAATAGCTCCAGAGTGGTGTCCCCCCTCCCTGCCCCAAGACGTGTCCAGGAACTCTGGAGCTGTCAGTGATGGCACTGTAGTAAAACATGCAACCTAGAACCCTCTTCCCTTTTCTTTCTTCTTTTTTCATCCCCTCACCTTCTTACCATTCCTCTTCCCCCAGCTATTATAAAAGAGGACAGTCAGATCAATCAGAGGCTTTAGTCTCTGCTGGGAGGAAATATTTCAGTTTCCTCTTCGGCCCCAGAGTAAAGAGATGAAACAAAAGCAAAGACCCCAGCAGTGATAAGCGCTCAGCAGCTTTTAGCTGGTTCCTGCCTGTGGTCCCTTTTTAGTGAACAGCTCAGCGGGGGGGCTGGGGAGTGATTTATTTTTATCACCTTGTTGCCTTCCAAGAGATAGGCAGGGTGAGAAGTGGTGGAGATGGTGATGGTGGAGCCAGGCTGGAAGAGCGGGCCATCTTTTGGGTCTTTTTCTAAATGGTTCTGATGTCATTGACTTTGATTGTGTGAGAGTGCGCTAAATCACTAAGAGTACTGATCTGCTTGTCTGAGCAAGGTTAATCTGGCTAAAGTTACTTTCCTTTGTAACTTGATGATATGTTGAAAGATGGGAAATGGTAATGTTCATTGATGGAAATGTTCATTGAGTCATTGATTCAGAAGATAGTCATTGCGGCTGTCACCTGTGTGCCCCACACTGTGGTGGACAGTGCAGGTATCATGCCTTTTTTGTGTAGTTTAGTGGAGAAGAGAAGCACTGACAGGAACACACCTGCGCTGTTAACACAGCTGTCACAGGAGGAGGGACGGCTGCTCTAGTCCTGGCACTCTCCTCCAGTACCTTTGAAGAACTGATCAAAACTCTGACAACAAATCCTGTGCAGTTTAGATAATATACATTCTAAAGAACATTTCACGTTTTCTAAATATATCTGGTAGGTGTGCTCCTGGAAATCAGATATTTGAGGCAGCTATGGAAATTCTTTTAATGTAAGGAAAGGGAATAATTAGCCTTTCATGCCCCACAATTTCCAACTTGGCTGTAATAACCAAGGACCTGTATGAATAGTGAATGTTTCCCCAATCCCATCCTTTTACCTAAGTGGTGTTTATTGCTTTTTGAAATATTCTACCTAAGGTTAGACTTTTGCTGGCGTTTCATACAATTTCTTTCAGCACTTTGAAGCATTGGGGAATTTAAACACATTTTCTTAGTGTTGCCGGTACTTTGATAGTTGCAACCTGCACAATTTATTCATTCTCTTTTGAGCAATTTCTCTCTGGTTGATTTCTCTTCCCATTAGAAGAGTCATAACTAACTCATAGTTCCTGGCTGCCTCTACACCGTTAAGGGAAATAACAGTAATAACTTGATTAAAGCAAATCTCAAAAAGAAGCTTTAAGTGAATACTTTTTAAGAGTGTATTTTAGTACAGTTGTAGTTTATTAGGAATTTAATTAATAAAACTTCCCAAACAAGAAGAATTGTCTCTTTCAGTCCCTTACCCTTTCTGTTTGTTTGCTTTTTTTGTTCTCTCTCAACAGAATACGACCCACCAGGCTATCTCTACCAAGGGTCAGATGTCAATGGGCAGATGGTGGAATACACCACTCTGCCCGGCACAAACCGGATAAACGGAAGTGTTCATGGAAGCTTCAGCAATGGCTGCTCACATCTGCATCATAAAGTCCCCAGTGGAGTCAGCGGGAGCTTAAACGGAGGGCTCTACTCTGGGCACGTGAGCTCTCTAACCAGAACACGTGTGGATTTTGAACATCCTCGTCATCTAGTGAATGTAAGAGACCTACTTATAAATAAAAGCCCCCCTGTGCCCCACGATGTCAGGGTGCGAGAACATGGTCAGCACACGTGCTTTTCCCAACAAAGAAACATCACAGGGTCACTTGTGGCACCGGTAGCCCCTTGATCCAGACATCTTTGGAAGCTTTCTATTATCAAGCAGTAGTTGTATTCATCAATCTGAATTATATCTAGAGTTATTTAGCACCAAAAGTGCAGGGCCAATTATAAACAGACTGGATTCTTGAGATGAAGCAGAAATCCTATTGGCCATGGACCAAGCCACATAGTTTAAATTTGATTTATTTAGAGCAAAGTCTAAAAGCTTATATGCTTAGAGGAGTCAGGCAGATCCTGAAATTGAGTGAAACAAGTTGGGGATGAGACGGAAGTAGTGAAGGTATGGGAGAGCCATGTAGAAGCAGCCCTGGGGGGCTTCCCTGGTGGCTCGGTAGAGAATCGCCCTGCCAATGCAGGAGACACAGGTTCGATCCCTGATCTGGGAAGATCCACATGCTGCAGAGCAACTAAGCCCCTGGGCCACAACTGTTGAGCCTGTGCTCCAGAGCCGGAGCCACAACTACTGAACCCACGTGCGGCAACTACTGAGGCCCACACGGCCTAGAGCCCATGCTGTGCAACAAGAGAAGTCACCGCAATGAAAGCCCACACATCACAACTAGATAGTAGCCCCCGCTCATGCGCTGCAACTAGAGAAAAGCCCTTGTAGCAGTGAAGACCCAGCACAGCCAAAAAATGAATAGATACAATTAAAAAAAAAAAAAAGAAGCGGCCCAAGTTCAGCGCCTGTTGTCTACACACCTTGTGTGGCCAGGTCTTCTGAATTTTCACATCTGTAAATCCAGGTGAAATCTAGATTTTTTACATGTTGGCAACTAATTCCACTTTTAGAAAAAAGCTTTGCATGGGCCGTACACAGCATGGCTGGGTACCACCAGATTGTCACTTCTGACCTCCTGTGAGGTTTTCTTGATTTGTTTTGCCCATGTGTGTTTTGTGGTTGGCTGTAAGATTTTTATATTTTATAAGATTAGTGTTCTATTCCACAAGGAGAGATAAAGCTTCAGTACTCCTTCATTTCAGTGTAGTGTAAGAGACCCGGGCTCGATCCCTGAGTTAGGAAGATCCCTTGGAGAAGGGAAAGGCAGCCCACTCCAGTATTCTTGCCTGGAGAATCCCATGGATAGAGGAGCCTGGCGGGCTACAGTCCATGGGGTCACAGAGTCTGATACGACTGAGTGACTAACACTTTCACTTTCAATCAGCTGATATACTTTCATTTTTGAAATGGGAATAGAATGACTAGTGTATTTTAGATTTGTACTGGTTTAAGAGATTCTCTGCACCAGGAAACTTGATTTATTATACTGTTTGCATAGTCAGCCACTTTATTTTCAATCACATAAATAAAATGTTTAGTTGATCAAATTAAATACTCATGTACATTTTTGTCATTGTTTCAATTACAGATAAATTTGCCATAACCTACAATGTGCTAGACATGAAGAAGTTTATAGAGATTTTTTAAAAAATCTTAAACAGTAGTAAAGACTTATTAAAATTTTACCTTTGGAGACCAAAACTATGATATATGTTTGTATCTTAAAGCTAGAAATCAAATGGCTTTCCTGTGACCTAGCTTTAGTATGTTGTAGAAAAAATATTTAATTTGCTTTAGTGCATCATTACCAAAAGTGAATAATGATTTCATTATTTTGTATGGAAAGACATGGCTTATATTCAGACTTTCTAAACTTTTTTTTGTCACCATTCCTAATCCAAACTACTAACATTGTCCAAGAAATTGAAGGAGAGAGATTACCGTCTGAATAGCACATGCTGTTTCCATAAAAAAAAAAAAATAAGTCTGATGTTTGCTTTAGTATTTGAACACAGTACTTTGTGTTTTTTGAACAATGAGTTGCTATTTAAATAATAGCTGCCCCAGTAAGTGTGCAGTTTTAGATGTTATCCTCTGTCATCTTAGCTCATTCATTTTCTTACTCTTCTGGATATGCGGAAATAAGGACTTTTTTAAAACGCTTTTGATCATAAAATGATTGAATTAACTTTAATATGTTTGGTGAATCCAATAAATACGCTATCCTGTAGGTTCTTAACTTCAGGTTTTTCTAAAGCTTTGGAGTTTATCCTCCTGGACTGAATATAGCATAGGAATATTCTTTCTCTCAATGTTTTCTCAAAAGCTCCTGTTGCTAGTTGGATCAGGAATGTTGTAAGAAATTTTCAGTACTTTTGGTTTGCTTAGATTCTGGCTGTTGTTATGAGATGAATGGAAATGGAAAATATTCTGGGAAAAACAATTGCCTGAACTTTTCCTAACCTTGAGGGCCTGTTCTGGGCTTGGGGAGCAGTGTAACAGCCTCCTCCACCCTTATCAAATTCAGCTCTGCTGTTTTGCTTCTGAAAGCAGAATTTTGACTCTGACCATAAGGCTGATTCAAGTCTTAACCCGTTTTGAAGAACTCTTGCCATTGTATATCTCAAGTGAACATTTTATAGTGAGGTATGTGTTAATCTGGGCATTTTTCTTAATTGCTGGGCACTTTCCGCCAAAAGCAACAGCACAATATTAATACTCCCCTCCAAGTCATCGCTGGCTGAGAATCTACTCCATCTGGAAAAATATAACATGTTTTAAGACTTCATGGAGTCAAGTGAACAAACCTAATCGAAATAATTACAGGAAAATGAAGATGGGTTTATCTTGTGACATCATTCAAACAGGTTTCCACCCTGTTTCTCCAGCTAGCATCCCATAAAAATTTTCCATGACTGCTAGGAAAGTAAAAATGAATAGGAGCCTATAACGTATAGTGTATTTTGGGCCCATTAGATTTGAAACACTGAAGGGAAATGACTAACCTTCTCCCTTCATTTATTTCCCTTTTTCCAGTACAAACATACATGCAAAAACCCATGGTGGTTGAGTTTGGGAAGAACAGTTTTAGTATTGTGCACAACTCCTGTGTGAATACAGGTAAATGGTGATAAACATAACACGGCTCAAGGAGATGGTCAACATATACCACGTAACCATTTGTTGTTGGTGTGGATTTATATAACTTTAGAGATGATCTGATTTCTAGTCTGTGACACCTTCAGCACTCTCTTTTTTCTTTTTCCCTCTACTTCCTTCCTGCCAAGGGCGGTAGCCTGTACACAGCAGTACCTCCGACTGACCCGATGGAGTGCATTAACTGTCGAAACTGTCGGAACAACAATAGGTATGTTGGTGTGTATTTGCAAGTTGTGAGCAAGAGTGTGTGACTCCGTTTGTTATTCCGTGTTCAGCAGAGAAAGTTCTTGCAGTTTTACCTAAGTTATGTATAAATCTGAGTATGGAGTCCTAGGTTTAAGGCTGTTACTCAGTTGTTGCCCCAGCTTTACAATTTTTAAAGCTTCGTGCTTTGGTTTCTTTCGATATATTGACAATATAAAGGCTTTATTTCTCACTGAGATACTGTTAGAAGGTTTGATCTTTTTGAAACCTTTCAATCAGTGTCTTTCTCTTTAGATAGACTTTATCTTTTCACACACATTCTATTTTCAGTAGACTTCTCTGTGCTGTGTAAATAACAGCCTGTTTGAATGTTAGGGGAAAAAAACCCTGTGTGTGTGGTAATGTTTTTCATGGTAACATTGCTGAAATTTTCTTATCAGGTTGTTCAATTTTTTTTTTTTTAATCTTAAGACCTTAAGATAATTAATAATTAAGTAGCACAAACTTGCTTTCTTTTAATTTCTGTTTTTTTTTAAATTAAGAATTATTTGTGCTTGATATTTCAAACAAGATAGAAATATATAGAGTGACATATACATTTAATTTCTGACAGAATAGTCAGGAAGCTTTCATGCTACTTTATATATTAATCCTGAAGGATTATCAGATATTTTGTACTAAAGTTACGACTGTCAGAAATCTCAGTTCTTTCTTTTTCATGATGATGGTGTTTGATTACATGGTCTCAAAAGTCCTTCTCAGCTCTAAAACTCTGCAATTTAGAAATCATGTTACAGTTAGTACATAAAATACCTTGAGTATTGGACTAGAGTTTGGATTTTTCATTATTGAAATGGGATTTGACCCATATTTTAAAAATGAATTATGAAATTAAAAGTTGCATCTGGGAGCTATCAAAGCCAGAACTTAAAGAAGGATCCAGTCAGCCATTGAATTAAAATTACATTGTTTCATCTTGTGTTTTGAGAGTTGCCGAGCAAAAGCAATAAAGCTTCCTAGAGATTTTTTTTCATCATTTGCTTAACCCATTTTAGGGTTTCTGTATTAGCAAAAGCCATCTGCCTGTTTTGTGTACCAAGATTTGCTCGTTATATTTTAAAATGCTGTATGACCTTATCTAAATTTTAAGATGCTTGTATCAGTAAAGCCACATTTTTGTCCTAAGTTTGTCAAAGGCTTTATCACAACTTGTTAGGAACATGCTAAAGAATCAGTAAAGATAGTTCATACGCCGGGTAAGTAATCAGATGGATTTGATTAAAACACGTCCTCTGTGGCTCCTGTGGCCAGCAGCAAATACGATTCAACCCAGACATTAGAATGATGTAGCAAGAAGACCTCAGGTCCAAGAAGAAATCAACATAGGCTTTGCTGCTGATTAAATCTGTGCTCTTGGGAAAGTTTTGTAATCTTTCTGAGGCTGTTCCTTATCTGAAAAATGGTGAATTGTCCTAGATAGTGTAAAATTGCTCACAGTGTACTCTGATTATAGCTTTTGGTAATTTGCTGCTAATCATCTTTATAATGAGGTATCATATCCTAGTACCAGAAATATATCCTGTTTCCTTAAAAGAATTTGAAAGACTTCTGCCATCTTGTGTTCACTGCCATTTTTGTTTATGTGAGCTTGTGTGTGTGTGTGTGTGTGTGTGTGTGTGGTCTTTGGGGTTTTATTATACATGGTTTTCTCCTTTAAGCCAATCAATATTTCTATTGATTTTCAAGTTAGCGACCTCTTGTATTTCATGTTTGGGGTTTTACTTTTATCTGGAAACACAGATGAATTCTCTGCAGCCTTAGAAAGCCGGCTTCAGTTTCTCCCTGGCCCAAATATTCTTCCTATCTCAGAATCTACCCTTTTAGGGCAAACCTTCAGTTGCCTGCCTGGGCTCCGAGGTTAGCCAAGTGGCTCACCTGGCCTTTTGGAACACTTATGTGATTCTGACACAGATTAACATCAATAAGTACCTATCTTCAACTCTGCAAAATTGGAATCATTAAATCTAAAGGTTTCTGATTCTTTTTAACATTGTAATTGAAAACAGGCATCTCCTCTCAAGATCCTCAAAATGGCAAAATTTGTAATAAGCTTCAAATACTGAGAAGTAGATGATATGTCATTTACTCCCCCAAATATGCACAATTTTAGACAATTTACACTTCTAAAATATTGACATTATTGCTAAGAATAAGCTTGCATTTCCTCATGCCAACTGAAAAGATTATGTATACAAAAAGAGGCATAATGTCAGTTCAGCTATATGAGGGTATCAAGGGGGCATCTTAGGGTTTTTGGCTGTTCAGGCAAAATGAACATTTATTGAGTACTAGCCAGGCACTGGAGTTTCCAGGCAGAAGAAATCAAGTCATGAAAGAAGGAAAGATAACACTTACATGAGGTTAAATAGTCTAGTTCAATGGTTATCAAGCTTTAGCATGCTCTAGAGTTGCTTAGAGCACGTGTAAAAACCAAATTATGAAGCTCTATTTCTAGAGTTTCTGACTCAGTAGATCTAAGGTAGGGACTGAGAATTTGCTTTTCTAGTGCATTCCAGGGGTGCTGATGTCTCTGTTTGTGGGATCATGCTTTGAGAACCACTGGCATAATTTGGATGGAGTAGCCAAGTAGTGAGTACTCGTGAACCCCTAACTCATTTTATGAGCCTCTAAAGAATCCCCCTGCATTGCAGGAGACCTGGGTTCGATCTCTGGGTTGGGAAGATCCCCTGGAGGAGGGTATGGCAACCCACTGCAGTATTCTTGCCTGGAGAATCCCCATGGACAAAGGAGCCTGGTGGGCTACAGTCCATGGAGTCACAGAGAGGCAGATACGACTGAGCAACTAAGCCCATGCTCCACATCAGGGGCTGAAATTCAACCTCTCAGTAAAGTACAGTACTTGTGCTCAGTCATGTCCGACCCTTTGAGACCCCATGGACTGTAGCCAGCCAGATGCCTCTGTCCATGGAATTTTTCAAGCTGGAGTGGGTTGCCATTTCCTCCTCCAGGGATCAAACCTGAGTCTCCTGTGTCTCCTGAATTACCAGGCAGATTCTTTTGCCATTAAGCCACCTGGGAAGCCCATCACAGATCATAAAACTGGAAAACCAGAATGAGTTTATATCATGGATGATCCTTACTGTCAGGGTTTAGTAGTTCATTTAATTAACATTTATTGAGTGCCCGCCACATAGTAGGCCTCCCTCCAGAGAGGCGACAGTTAATAAGAGGGATTCACAGTAAGAGCTTGAAGTATGATGAGTAGAGTTTGAAGAAGCATGTTGAATCTCATTGTGTTATATTTAAGGAATAGGAAAAGTCCCCATTGTTTCTGTAATATAAAACATAGGAGAGATATGAGATTTTTGCCTTAATCAAAAAGGCAGGAACATGGGTTAAATGTTGAGACACACTGGGCTTAGTGGCATCGTGATTCTTTTGAAGATGTTTGAGGAAGGAAGCCAGCTATGCAGAGATGTGTTTAGGCTGGTTAATGGTGGTGGGATTGGAGGGAGGAGACCAGTGTGACAACTTGTGTAATGAAGGCCTTAGCTTCATGAAAGGAATGAGGCTAGGAAAGGAGAGCTGAGTTAGATTCTAGAGTTAGAATTTTTGGGGATTAGCCATTGACTGGAATGCACTGATAGGAATCTAGGAAAAGGTTCAAATGAATAGAGTTTCAGATGTGAATGGCCTGGTAGTCGCCACGGTGATAGTCATAGAAACAAGAAACTTAATGATGGGTTCAGGGAGTAGATTGGGACAATGATCTCTATATTTACAAGTCATTTGTAGCAAAGTAATAAAACTTAAAGATGGATTGGACATTTTGAAGTTCTCTACCTGCATGTAAAAGTTGACCATTTTAAAGATATTTGGTGGTGGTAGGGGGGAGATTTTTGTTTTATCAATAAGACATTTATTTGGAAATGCATAAGTATGTGTATATGTATACACACATATATACAGAAATTGCTGTTTTTGTAGGATAAAAATGTTTGAATACCACCAATTCCATATTGCCTAATAAAACAAAGTTTGAAAGAAAAACAAATTTAAAAATAAGTGGGAATACAAATGCAGAGAGTAACCTTGGCTGATTGATTATTTTTATATATTTAATTTTTAAAGGCTTTTATTTCTTAAGTATTTGAAGTAATTAGACATTCTTTTCATAATCCTCTCATATTGTTATTATTTTTTTGCATACTGCCTTGATATATTTTCAAAGAGATGAAGCAAGGGGTGTGATAAAATCAGGAAAGTGAAAATTAAAGAGGATTCAATCATTCATCACTCACTCAACAGACATTTTTTTGAAAGTCTTTTGTGGACCAGGTGCCAAGCTAGGTCCCAAGGCTACAGTTGTGAACAAAACGGGCATTGTCCTTGCCTTCACTGAGCTTATCATTTGATGGGAGACACATCTCTTTTCAAAATGGCATAAATAAATCATAAAAATGAATAAATAATTCAAACTGGGTGCTTTAAAGACAATATAAAGAATGCATTAGAAGGAAAGACTTCACTAAGCAAGTGCACCTTACATGAAGAATTTGTAAAATTAGGTCAAAGAGAATGGGGATAGGTTTAAAGCTTTCCAGGCAAAGGCAAGGTACTATTTATGCAAAACCTTTAAAGCAGAATACTGAAATCCTGAGACTTTCCTGGTGGTCCAGTGGTTAAGACTGCACTCCCAATGCAGGGGGCCCCAGTTCAATCCCTGGTCAGGGAACTAGATCCCACGTGCCATACTAAAAGATCGTGTGTGCCCCAACTGAGACCCAGCACAGTCAAATAAATAAATATTTCTAAAAATAAATAAGTAAATAAAAAGGGACTGCCCTGGTGAACCAATGGTTAAGACTTCATCTTCCAATGCAGGGAGTGAGGGGCGTGGGTTTGATCCCTGGTTGAACAGCTAGGATCCCACATGCCTCATGGCCAAAAAACCAAAACATAAGACAGAAGCAATATTGCAACAAATTCAATAAAGACTTTAAAAATGATCCACATCAAAAAAAATCTTAACGTCATTGGTAATAGATCCTTTAAGCTATAAAAAGAATGCTGGAATTCTTACAGACTCAAAGAAGGCTAACGTGACAGGAACGTAGTAAGGGAAAGGGTCAGAGGTAGATGAGTGAATTAAGACCATATGGAGCCACAGTGAGTCAGCGAAAGCTACCACAATAGAGCACTCTGGAGGACAGAGTTTGGAGACTCCGTTGGATGACACAAGTCAGGATACAGGGGATCAGTTGGATGGCTGTGGCAGCAGTCCAGATGAGAAATAGTGCACCAAGATAGCTATAGTAGATGCAGAGACAGGTAGGTGGTTTGGAGAGATTTAGAAGGTGCAGTTTTGTTTTAAAGATATGAATAACTCATATCTTTTTTTTTTAAAGATATGAGCCCACAGAGGGGAAGATGTCAAGGATGGTGTCCAGGTAATTGGATGTAATCACTGAACGAGAAAACACTGCGGAAATGTGCTTATGCCCGTCCACCCCTCACACACCTGGGAGTCATCCCCTTCAACCCCAGTGATGCCTCATCAAATTCACCTTGACCCAGGGCAGGTCTCTTACTCTACAGATTACTGATGAGTGAAGAATTGACGAAGGCCTTTCCCCTTGGAATCTACGTGCCCTGTATCTTGCCGCCCTAGCTTTTTTTTTCCCCCTGCCTTTTTAGATTTAAACTCGAATCTATTTCTTGGAGTGGCCTTTTAAAAAGCAAGTCATTGTTAACCTTAAGGTCCTTTTATCATCTTTCTATTTCAGTAATAGAAAACTTTGCCTTTCTTGTCCAAACTGGCATATTGACCTGCAAATTTGTGAACAGGTCAAAGGGGAGTGTACTCAACAGATACGCATTTGAGCAAACTCTGGGAGATAGTGAAGGACTGGGAAGCCTGGCATGTTGCAGTCCATGGGGTCACAGAGTTGGACACAACGTGGCAACTGAACAACAAAAGGGGAGTGCACACGCTAGCAATCTAGAGTTTTATTTGCTTCTAGGGCTTTTGTTGGAGAAGACAATGGCACCCCACTCCAGTACTCTTGCCTGGAAAATCCATGGACAGAGGAGCCTGGTAGGCCGCAGTCCATGGGGTCGCTAAGAGTCGGACTCGACTGAGCGACTTCACTTTCACTTTTCACTTTCATGCATTGGAGAAGGAAATGGCAACCCACTCCAGTGTTCTTGCCTGGAGAATCCCAGGGACGGGGGAGCCTGGTGGGCTGCCGTCTATGGGGTCGCACAGAGTCGGACACGACTGAAGCGACTTAGCAGCAGCAGCAGGGCTTTTGTAGCATTTGTAGAGGACTGCCTGCCTCACTCGGGGAAGGCAATGGCACCCCACCCCAGTACTTTTGCCTGGAAAATCCCATGGACAGAGGAGCCTGGTAGGCTCCAGTTCATGGGGTCGCCAAAGTCGGACACGACTGAGCGACTTCACTTTCATTTTTCATTTTCATGCATTGGAGAAGGAAATGGCAACCCACTCCAGTGTTCTTGCCTGGAGAATCCCAGGGACGGGGGAGCCTGGTGAGCTTCCGTCTATGGGGTCGCACAGAGTCGGACACGACTGAAGCGACTTAGCAGCAGCAGCAGCAGCCTGCCTCACTGCGTTCAATCCATTTGAACGCTTTTCAGATTTAAGAGTTGCACGTAAGGACTCACTACGAACAGCTGGAAAGAAACATATTTAATGTAGCTTTGGGGGAGCCAGCCCCCTGCATGAACAACTCAGTTGAGAAATCCTTGTACATTGCAAGAGTTAAACAGATTTTAATCAAATAAATCAATAGCTTTCTACTCTTCTCTCTTCAATTCAGAAAACAGTAGTGCAGTTCTGGATATGTCATTAAATGGGGCTTGTCAGTTGCTTGGCTAGTTTAATGGGAAGGGATTGACATTAAATCTGCTCTGTTTACCATCAGTCTTGATAATTTGTAAGAGAGGACACTGATGAAATTCACAGATGAATGAACTGAGCGGTCCCATCAGGAAGGAACAAAAATTAACTTTAAGTGTCCTAGAGAGATTGGAAATGGGCAGGAAGTTGCCAAGTAAAAATCAACTTGGAAAAATGTATATAATCCATCTGGGGGAAAAAGTATGAGCTATATATGGCTGGTGGTCAAGAGGAGAAATAAAACTATTGGGAATAGTGCTTTAGAAAACATAGATATTATAAATGACCTCCAAGTTTTTATGTAGTGATCACCTTAAAAGTCTGGGTATTGTTGGGTTTAAAGGTACTCCTTCACCAACTTGAAACCTTCCACTGAATCAGATATACTCAAATAAACATAAGTGTGTACAGATGAATATGAAAACATTCCATTATAGTAGATCTTTTAGGTGGAGGGTTTGGTTTACCCAATTGGTTTGTGAAATATGAAAACAACTGCTTATCTAAGACAATTAGACTCTGCTCCAGCAGGTTAATTGGTTATGATTCAACCCATCTCCTATCCCTGACCACTCAGCTACTTCCAAACTAGCCATAAAACCAAAGGAAGGAAATACACAGAGCCCAAGATTTGGATTCTCTTCCATCTATGGTAATCTCCCTGATTCTCTAAGAAAAATATTCAAAAAACTGTGTCTAATTTCTTTAATTGATTGGTACCTTCCTTTTGGGGGGTTGTTACTTATATTCTACTCTTGATATGGAGACCTGATCATTTTGTCAAGGAGTCATGTGGTTAGAATAGTGCATGCTTTTGGTCTTTTATTTGTAAGATTGTGTGTGTGTGAGAGAGAGTGAGCTTGCCACATTCAGTAATGCATTCCATCATTTATAGTCACCCAACGTGTATTTAAAGGGAGTGTTAGTTGCTCAGTCGTGTTCGACTCTTTGCAGTCCCATGGACTATAGCCCACCAGGTTCCTCTGTCCATGGAATTCTCCAGGCAAGAATACTGGAGTGGGTTGCCATTTCCTTCTCTAGGGGATCTTCCCAACTCAGGGATCAAACCTGCAGCTCCTGCATGGCAGGCAGATTCTTTACCCTCTGAGCCATCAGGGAAGCCGGAGATGGCTGAGTGACTAACATGTATTGTCGCCTGTTCTGTGACAGCCACGGATAAACTAATTCCCAAAAGGAAACTTCCACTGCGTGGCTCAGGTCACTGCAGCCTGTAGCGAAGAGTGTGTGGTGAGAACAGAGGACCTCCATGGCCCTAGAGGAAGGTCATCAGGGTTCTGTTGCAGGGAAACTGATGATCTCAAGATAAGGGCCAGGTCAGCAAAGTGACAGACACAGTGGGAAGAGGAAACAGCAAGGGTGAGGAGAACATTAAAGCAAACCACCACCAAGATGAGACGGTTTCAGAAGATATTCCTGGAACACATTCATGAAAATAAGTATCACGCATCCAAGAGGTTCATGGGTAGTTAGTCCCTGCCCTCCAGGGATAATCAGAAGAGGAAACTTAAGGCAAAATGTATACAATTATCTAATCACAGAAATTCTGTGCATAATCATGCTTAACAAATATTCAACTATGTAATCAGAAATGGGATACTTCTCTGCAAAACATTTCAGAGGTGCTATGTAGTTTTGCTGGAATGTCCAAAATATGTTTAAGTAAGTAAAGTGTCTCAGTCATGTCTGACTCTTTGCGACCCCATGGACTGTAGCCCGCCAGGATTCTCCATCCATGGGATTTTCTAGGCAAGAGTACTGGAGTGGGTTGCCATTTCCTTAGTCAAATACTAATGCAACATGTTCTTTCAAACACAGTGCTGAGCTACTATTACAGTTTCTTATTTCTTAGTGTGTGCTATTTAGATGGCTGCTTCAAGAATATTTTATTTTTTAATGACACTGTAATAGTCATTCTCCTATCTTCTACTTTGGTCAGACAGCCCTCTTCTGTTTCCTGAAAGATACCTTAGTAATAAACTAACAGGACCCAGACCACCAGAATTCTTGCAAAGCAGCACAAATCTTTGTAGGTGGCAAGATGCACGGTGTTCTGATTACTCAGTGTTTTCAAAGTTAGGCAAAGTCATTTCATTGAGCTAGAGACAACCCATTGAAAACCGTCACTCCACCTTAAGCCAGTAATAACTGCAACTGAAAGATTATTTGAGAAGCCTAAGATAGATAAGAAAATACAAACAATTTGTATCGTATAAACTGTGAGATGTGCATTGTCAGAGCATGTTAATAATGTCATAAATATGCAGACATTTGCCCTTTTCTCTCTCTCACTACCTGTAGATTTGGGTCTCTTACATATATACAGGTACTATTTTTGTAGTTATCTGGTTGCTTTAGAAATTTTAATTAAAGCATCAGTAAATGCTTTAATTAAAGCATCAGTAAAAGAATTGTTTTACTTGTTACAAGCTTAATTACATTCAGAACAGGTATCATGTTTCTTTTCTATAGACTATGTCCTCTCTGTTTATATCTTAGCACATAACTCCCAGGTTAAAGCCATTTTTATGCTGACCCATGCAGACATCCAGAAATGAACTAGAAGTAATGTGACTCAATTACTTATATTCGGTTTTCTGTATCAGTGGTCCCTAGCGTTTTGGGCACCAAGCACTGGTTTCACGGAAGATAGTTTTTCCATGGGCCCAGGTGGGAGATGGTTTTAGGATGGTTCAAGTGTATGACGTTTATTGTGCACTTTACTTCTCTTGCTATTACATCAGCTCCACTGCAGATTATCAAGCATTAGAACGCAGTGGTTGGAGGCCCTGCTCTACATGGTTAATTACTGATAATTATGAGTCCGGGTTCGCTGTATTAGAACATTTTAAACCAGTTTGGTTTATCAGGTTGAGATTTGGGTAATCATCACTTTACCAGTCTAACTCACCTGATGATTTTACTGTCAGCACCACCCTGATAATTGAGACTCAAAGTTTGGAATAAAAGTATGCACTGCAGTGGTTTTCTATTTCACTTACCTGAAAGGTAGACGCTAAAGAATATCCAATAGGAAATTGCACTTTTCTCCTGCTAGATATCTGTAATATCTTTTAAAACATACGTGTTTACTTGTTAAATCCCAGCGCATAAAACCAGACGACAGTATCAGCTCTCTAGATACGATTCACAGTAATTGGCCCTGGCGCCTCTGTCCTCACCATCCTTTGGTCCTGTCCCGTCCATGTCGTTCCCCTTCGTTATCCCAATAGGGCTGCATTTTTTTCCCCCACTATGAAAGAAACGAGTTTATTCATTTGGAAAATGTGAAGCCTTGCCACTTGTTTTCATCAGTGAAGGCGGTATCAGAACCACATGTGCAGTATTGTAACAGCTCTCAGAGGGCTGCTAGCCAGTGCAGTGATCAAACATCTGTGAAATAAAATGTTGGCATAAGTGCTCTACACTCAAACTGTTAGACTGCCCTTAGAGGTCCTTTAAAAATGTCATCCTTTGCTTTAAATTAAAGAAATGAGCAGGACAAAAAAGAAATGAAAGGGGAAAAAAAGACAACAGAAGAATTGAAGGCATCTTATCTGGTGAGTCTTCATTATTTTGTGTTCACATTATGAAATTTCGTTCCTGTAAGCTCTGTGAAAGCCAGTTATTAACTTACAGTATCTTGTTTTTTAGGGAGCTGCCCTGGTGTTTTAAAATCTGGCGAGTATATTTTTTTCCTACACGTTAACTTTACTTCTTTAAATGAAAATGTCTCTTTCTGACCTGATCCTTTTTTTCTTGTCTTTCAGGTTTCAGGTACCTTTGTATTACTTCCAGATTCCTGCAGAGAAATGGGACATTAAGCCAGAAGCTCATTTTGTTTGTTTTACATCATGATTGGGGATTTCATTAAGTGCCTGACTGTTCTCTGTGTCTCACTGATCTAAGAGCTTTCTCTGACACCAAGGACAGACATTGCCCATCCTCCAGAAGACTGACATTTAAGTTAGATAACTTTGAAGCCAACAGATAGAAAGAAAGCTAAACAACAGAGCCAATATGAACGAGGACAGAGATAATTTCTATTGTGGTACAAAAGTCTTCAGGGGTAAGTATATGATTCATTCTTACTTTTAATCTGTGTGTCTTAGTTTTGGATATGATCTATTATAAAGTATCTTGACCCATTAGCTTAGTTGTTGCTTTTTGATAATAATTTTGCTTGCTTACAGAAAAGGTTATTTAAAAAGTTTGATGTTCGATATTTATTATGTATCCATGCACCATTTTTGCTGAGGTCCTGCGATATGCCATTTACTATGTGCTTGGCACTGGACATTATGCCCTTAATTGGAGTCTAACATGCATCAGTACTTTTATTAGTACTAGAACAGCAAAATATTTTAGAGCGTTTTAACTCCTATTTCTTCTCTCGGGCTTTGTTATTTTTGTCATATAGTTTAATTCAATAAATATTTAAAATCTTTGAAGACAATACAGTCTCTGGTTTTTTTGCAATGTTCATTCACAATTCCCAACATTATCTTTGTTGCTGTTCTCTCTTTTTTTTCAGTTAATTTTTATTGGAGTGTAGTTGATTTACAATGTTGTGTTAGTTTTAGCTGTACAGCAAAGTGAATCAGGTATACATATACATATATCTGCTCTTTTTCAGATTCTTTTCCCCTAAAGGTCACAGTAGAGCACTGAGTAGAGTTCCCTGTGCTCCACAGTGGGTCCTTATCAGTTACCTGTTTTATATATGATAGTGTGTGTATGTCAACCCCAGTCTCCCAGTTTATCCCTCCCTCCCTGTCACTTTCCCCTTTGGTAACCATAAGTTTGTTTTCTACATCTGTGGGTCTGTTTCTGTTTTGCATGTAAGTTCATTGGTACCTTTTTTTTTTTTTTTTTTAGATTCCACGTATAAGTGTTATCATATGATATTTGTCTTTCTCTGACTTACTGCACTCAGGATGACAGTCTCTATGTCCATTTGTGTTGCTGCAAGCAACATTATTTTGTTTCTTTTTATGGATGAGTAATATTTCATTCTGTACATGAGCTTTTCTGTATACCTCTTAAGCTTCTTGATATATTTTCCATCCTTTTGTGTCTTCAGTCTGAACACACATCACGTTCAGTGAACCTCTGGTCATCTGTGCTCAATTTCCACTTAACTCCATGAACTGAGTTCTTCATTTAGGTTATTCTACTGTTTAGAAATTCCAAATAATAATTATTATTAGATGCTCAGTCTCTGTTAAAATTCTCCATCTTGTCACCTTTTTTCTTGAATGTAATCATCGGTTCTTTTAAAGTCACTGTCTCCTAACTCAATATGAGCATCACTTATTTTTCTTTTTTATTTCTGTCTTCGGAAATGTCTGGTAATTTTTTTTACTGAATTCTGGACATTGCGTATAAAAACTCCTAGAGGCTCTGGAACATGTTTTCTTCCCCCAGAAAGTATTTGCGTTTGCTTTTGGCAGGCAATTAGGCAAGGACGAGATCATTTTAACCCACTTAGAGACTGAGCTGATTTAATGCTGAGTTTCAGGTCTTTTTAAAAGCCTTGTCTGTTCCTGCTTCACCGTTATTTTCACAGTGTAACCCTTCAAGGGTCCCAGTTAAAAGCCTGGGGTGTTTACTGGGCCTTTTCTCTTTGGCAGAATCTGAACTCTTAATTTCTGTCTTCCCGGCCCCGTGAAAAGTGCCAGAAGTTCTCCTCAGTTCCTCAGCCGCCACTTCGTGCTTGACGTCTCAGTGTTCCATCCTGCACTGAGCTGGGCAGATGCCTTGTGAGGACAAGTGATGCTGAAACTCACATTTACCTTCTTTCTGGAATCTTAGCCACTTAAGTGCTGGGTAGCTCTCTGATGACTCCAACAGATTTAAACTCCAATGTCTCCATCTTTTTTTTTTTTTTTTAGTTGCTCTTGGCAGGAGAGTTGTTCTGATATAAACTAATCAGTCATAGCCAGAAGCCAGGAACGTAATTTTTAAGAATTATTTTCAACAAATCATGGTAGTCATATAGATTCCCTTGACCAGAGATATTTCTGGTTTTTGGAAATCAGAATCTTTCTCACTCTCTAATTATCATCTAATGTAATTTCCTCAATTATAAGACTCTTGAGTCTGAAAGAGCATGGAAGGATACACACTAGTCTCTAGTTGGAATGCAGAAAGTACCTTGCTCTCATCAGCCATACAGCCCTAAACCGTCTCCAAGCTGAGTGCTCCCAGTGTCTTGTATGTTCTTATTTTATACTTACTACACTATAGTATAACCACTTGTTTATTCACTCTCCTCTGCTAGACAGGGAGCTGGAACCTGTAGTATTTATCTTTATATTTTCAGTGTCTACCACAGTGTCTGACATTTAGAAGGTATTCACATGTTACATGCTTTTGGAATAAAGGGTTCTTCTAAGTAAGTTTTTTTATAGAGGTATATAATATTCAGTACATTCTCACTAGAAGTAATTTGAATACAAAAAGACTTTTCCAGGAGTTCCCTGGTGACCCAGTGGTTAGGACTCAGCACTTTTCACTGTCGTGGCCCTGGATTCATTCCCTGGTCAGGGACCTAAGATCCTGTGAGCCCCATGGCAGGGCCAGAAAAAGAAACAAAAAATACTCCCCCCGACCTTGCCACACATTTTAGGTGAATGCCCTGTTTAGACTCTGTAGTTGCTCATGAATTGAATACATTCAAGAGAGTTTTCAGATTCCGTGGGTATTGAGACAGCAGAAGAGACTCATGAAAAGAGACTGATAACATGGACACTTTTAAATGGAAGTCAGGAGATCTGTGTTTACGTTTGTTGGCATCCCGGCCTCTTTTAAGTTCAGAGTTGAATGAAATGTCCAGCAGACCCATGAGGAATGCCTTGCTCTCCTAGAGTCATGGTCTGCCAGCCCAGTACTTTGATTCTGACTCCAACACACTTTGTTCCATAGCAGTGCTTCCTCTACTTTTTATTGCCTTAACACTTGCATTGGAATACAGATTTTCTTTGAATCAGCTATGTGCTTTTTCTGATGGTGTTAAAGGTTAGGATTACAGTCATATTAGATTACGCTGCAGTCACATTTCTCTGTGCAGATGAATACCTAACAGACATACTTTGCTTTCATGCCAGATGACTGGTATCTGGATTCTACTAAGTGTACAGTCGATGTATTTCTCTCTTTGAAATTAAAGCTGAACTTATTTAAATTAAGGATTTGGTTTACTGACAGATATCTTATTCTCTTTCAGGTTCCAAGGCTTCAAGCTTAGTATTTGTTATTTCTAGTAACTAGAACCAACAGAGATGCTGGTGACAGTTGTGTGGACTTCCCTTTACTGATTTTATGTTCCAGAAACATACTATCCCATGTTAAAAGGCTGGAAGTCCAAAGAATTCTTACCTTTATTCCCTAACATGCCCGACTCCAGCATACTTGTGTATTTCCTACCTAACCTTCCCGACCGAAGTCACATGAAATGTCTTCACTTTTCTCACTCCTAATTCTATAAATAAAAAATATTTTTATTTTTATGTAAATACTTCTGGGTCTCTAGTCTCCAGTTTCTGTTAATGATGGAATAGCTTATCATCCACAGGTAATAATGATGGAATCTGGGCAATCTGAAAGTATTGTAGAGTAACAAGAAACAGGCATAAACTGAATAAATCTAACCTTGAAAGACAGTGGGTAACGTTTGTCTATGGGTTTTTGCCTGAGGACATTCTTTAGTCTTGGATTAAGAACACAAACTGAAGGTATTGAAAGATGGAGTTTGAGGTCAGCAGAACAACCAGAAAATCAGAGGGAAAAATCCAGTTAAAAAAAAAAGTTACTATACATGTAAAAAATAGGAAAAAGTGATACTTACTCAAGGGAAAAAAATTGTCAATAGAAACAGACCCTGTTACAAATATGCTCAAGGACTCAATGAACAACACACAGTGCCTTCACGTGGGGAACTTCATCTTAGAAATAGAACCTGTAAAGATCGAACGGAAGTTCCAAAGCCGAAAAGCATAAATAACTGGAATGGAGAATCTACTGTTTGGGCTTCATATCAGATTGAAGACAACAGAAGAAAGAGTCAATAAACTAAAAGATCAATAGCAATTATCCAATCTGAAGAACAGGATGAAAAAATTAGAGAAAACACATATTTTGGATGAAGACAGGAAATAAAAGTAGGGCAGAACTAAAGTGAATGTTTAGTACTAATAAATTCTGACAATTCTTCAAAGAAAAAAAAATTGAAAAATAAACAAAACTTGGATTTTGAATGTCTAGTTCTTATAGTGTGTCTTCCAAGAGTGAAAGGGAACATGGCTGGTTTCAAAACTGTACTTTTGTTGGCTTTCATAAGGTCATTTCTCTCACGTGGCTGTAAGTTTCTCAGCTTTCTGTCCTTTTCCTCTTTTTCTGCTTCACTCCTTCCAGCATTAGTGGCCTTTTCCTTCTGTGCTATATTCAGGAGCTAGTTTATTATGAAAGACAACTTCCAACCGTGGACGGAGGCAAAGCGTGCCTGTGATGAGTCATCGTGTGCTGTTCTGTTATTCACTGGTTTGCATTTCATTTTGATGCATTCTCCTTTGTATTTCACTTGAATTTTTGAGATCTTGCTAATTCAAATCATAGTGAATCATTTAGTTATTTTTAAGCACCAGTCTTCCTTAAGAATCCGTGGATACAAAATACCAAATAATATTTCAAAATAAGTGAATTTTAATTATTGATGCCTCTAGACACAGTTATGTCTCTTTTGGTTTACCCTTTGTAGGTGTTTCACCAAAACCAGCAGCACTTTCAGCAGCAGCCCCCTTCCTGTGGTCCCAGTGATAGCACCTTATCCTCAAGACGGTTTGGAAATGAAGCCCTTTGGTCACCTGAAGATGCCTGTGTGTCTGGCTTCCACGGTCCCTGACTGCGTTCAGCCACCTGAGGAGGGCATCAGAGAGGGCGAGACACCAACACCTGCTCAGCCGATTTGCTGTCAAGACAGTAGAGATGGGGCCAGTTCCGATTGTGTGGAAGATACAGCAGAGTTCCACAGAGGTACAGCAAGACATTGTAAATCTCAAGTTTCTAAATAGTCTTCAGTTAACTAAGAGCTACATCAGGATAGATGATGCTTTCAGAACGTTCTCTCTGTGATCAACTCATATTTCTTAGATTATTGCGTGGGGGTATTGGATATGTCAATAAAAGTTGACTCTGTAAAGGATTCTTTGAAATTCTTGGGTGTTTGGGGATGTTCTTTTGTTGGCATCTTTAAATTTTTTGGCCGCACAGCATGTAGGATCTTAGTTCCCCAGCCAGGGATCGAACCTGTAGTCCCAATACAGGGAGTCTTAATCACTGGATTGCCAGGGAAGTCCCTGAAATTCTGTGATACACGTCCTTCATCTCTGATTTTTCGTTCTATTCTATTCTGGAAAATAAATCCAAATAGGCTTTGATTCCGTTTGTACCTGAACAGTAGACTTGCTAGAAGGATGCATTTTGTGATCCTAGGTTCCTTTTCTCATCTGAGTTGATTCTGGAGTTGTAGTGGTTCTTGAACATGGTTACTTGGGGGCTTTTAAGGGGTTTGCTGTAACCCTTAGATGAATCATGTCACTGTCCATGAGAGCTCAACTTTATCTTAAACCTCGGCCTCCCTAAGATTCAAACGTAAACATAAGTGGGCTCTAATTTTGCTCATGGTTCTTTGTTCTTGCTGAAGGTAGTGTTTTTAGACTGCTTTGATAAAAATCAGCCTTTCTCATTTCATAATGCTGCCAAACCTTTGTTTTTCAGGAGACAGCTGTGTGCCTTCAGAAGCTGAGAACAACATTTTAAGTTGGAATCCTCTTAATTTGCCACCTGCCTCGAAGGACTGTACTGAAAAGACACGGTGGTGTCCTCCTGGCACTCCTGTAGACAGTCCTCCAGGGGTCCTTCAGCAACCCCAGGAAACCTGAGGATGCGGCAGTGCCCCGTCACGTTCCCACTGCAAGCCAGCAACTGCACGAAACAGCCCTGGGAGTGGACTGTGTGAAGGACATTAGTTCAATTCAGAGAAAGATCGTTATTTATTTTTTGTTGTAGTGATGTCATATGAATGTATCTTAAAATGTGTGCCCTTTTATGTTATTTATGCCTTAAAAGTTTCCCTCCCCTTTCCTTCCTCCCCCTCGTCAGTAAACAACCTCGTTTGGCACAGTTTCAATCACCTGAGACCGTGTTGTCCAAGAGCCTCAGCGACAGTAAGAGCCCCTCCTGCAAGGATCCTACCTGTTGGCTGATTCAGCTAAGAGGGAGTTAGGCCATTTGGGAGTTTTCAGGTGGAAAGCTGTCTTTCACTATTGCATTATCAGACTGTCTGAGAACATTGGAAATCAAACACCTGATGTTTATAATAGATGTGAATTTGACCAGTGCCTTCCACTGAAGTGATGGTTGACCTGTAGGCTGTCTATGTGTGGGCACAGGTTACATCCAGTTATCTAGGCAGTAATCACAGTGTTGGGGACATAACAGAGGTTAAGCCGGTCTGGTTGGGTTGTTGCAGAAGGCAGAAATGGAGCCAGGACCAGAGAGAAAAAGAATGCCTTCAAACCCAGTATCATTTAAAATCACATTTATTTATAACATGGTTACCATGGGGCTCTTTTTGACTGTTTCTAAGAGAAAAATAAGACTTTCAAATGGTGACTAGAAGAGAAAGATCCATATTTTAAGAAGAAAGGGAAGGTTCCAGGTGGATCATCTTGGCAGAAGCTCTCCCATTAGTATAGGAAGTATCGTGGTGCAACACCCCTGAAAAGTCCGTATTTTCTAAGTTCCAGCTTGGGCAATACGTGAAAGATGTGAGTGTCAGAAAAGCATCTGGAGGTTTGAAGTTTCCTAACGTTTTTCCCGAATGTCGTCATTGTAACAGGCACCTATAGCTTTGATTGGCAGAGCTCGTAAATCACAGTTATTGCTGCCTCTGAGTGACAAGGACATTTGCAGCTGCCGTTGAAAGGCTTTTCTTTTCCACGTCTGAAACAAAACAACACAGCACTCTGAGTGTATTTGATGGCTTGACTCGAGCTTTATGGATCACTGCTCTTTTTTGGATTGTGCATCCCTTTTGGGGAAAAAAACAAAACAAAACAATTCTCTTTATGGAGAGTCAAGCAATTCTAGCATAAGTGAAAATATTTTTACAGTTTCCCAACAATTGCAGTAAAATAGAGTAGAATACTGTATTAATCAACTTTCTATGTAAATGCATCCATATTCCCTTACATACATCTATATATTTTGGAAATAGAACCGCTAGTGGAATGTGCCATGTGAGCTGGGTCCCTATGCAAGGATTACTTGGAGTAGAATGTAGTGGATACAGTTTCATAGTCAGGTATCACGGATGCTCCAGAGTCACATTCTCCATGTCAGACATCCACACCTAGAGTGTACTGGATTTATTCTTCATTGTTGCCTACATGCAGTTAGCTTTGGAGGGAGTTAGCTGCATCCTTTACTTCTGTGGCCAGCAAAGGACCAAGTCCTAGCACACGGAACATGAAAACATACCCTGTGTCTGCCAGTCAGGTTATAGTGCTACACTCACAAAGGGAGTTTTAGAAAACTGGGGAGTAAGTGTTTGTAAGCAGTCATTTTGATTCAGGAAACAAAGGTGTATTAGCGTGAGCCTTAGGTCATAAACTGCTTTTAAAGATTGAGTTTGAATATGGGATTTGTCCACTAGGAAGAGAAAAATGACTTTAACTGTAGGGCAATCTCGTTGTGGACTGCTTTATTTATATTATTAGTAACGCTGTTTTAAGTGTTATCCCTTTAATTGTATTTTATTTATAAAAAATGCTTTTATATATTGAGATATATAAATATAAATATATATATATATATATAATTGCCTTCATGTTTAGGAGTTATGAGTGCTCTCTAACTATGAGTTGTTCTGAACTTTTATGCTCTGCACATTTCCCCAAAACAGTCCTACCTAATGTTACTTGCCAGGAAGTCAGAGGACAGGACAGCATGGGTGATGGCTCTAACATTTGTGGAGTTACTGTTATGTACCAGACTGCTGGTGCTTTGTACTACTATCTCAAATCTTCCTGTTAAGACACAGCTACTAAGTAGGTGATAAAGTCCCCAGATCACACGGGTGAGCCACAGAGCCTGAATCTGAACTTATCTGGAGCAGGAATCTGAGCTCCTGTTTTTCCAGACTGCTTTCCAAAACCATTGCGGTTCACTCTGCTGATGGAACCCGTTCTGTAAGCCCCTGGTCCTCCCCACCGCAGAATTCCTCCAATGCTCTAGCTCCACAACTAGAGAGGCTGTCCCTGTGCCCCCGCGGGCAGAGCTCTGAGCTTATTACCTGGTCTCCCTGGGGCCCTCCTTTCTCCCCATGACCCCCCTTGCTACCACCCCTTCCCTGGAAATTTGACCTTCTCTCAGCGTGATAGTGATCCTGTAATCCATCAGACCTCTTCACATCCCTTCTCCTCTTAGAACTCTATGAGTCTTTGTTTTAGCATCAAACTGCCCCTTCTCTATATAATTTCTCTAGCTCCTTTTTTCCCCCGTCTTTTGGTTATGTACTGATCCTCTGATGATGGGCGCTGTACAGAATGTAAGTGAAATGGCAATGTTTTAAACCTTTTGAAGTGGTCTTTAAAAACAAAAGGCATTTCTTTCTGAGTTTTGTTTTTGTCAAATGAGTCTGCGAAGACGGATACAGATTACTAAGCTGATCATGACGCAAGTCTCATTCCAGCTACAGGACTGCCAAGAAGTCAGCCTTCTAACTGAATTTCACCTGTGTTGCTCTCTCCTAAAGCAGTGATTTTCAGATGCATGTTTTTGTATCATATTGAAAAGTATGTTTTATTTTCCTTAAAGTTGTAATATTATGTTTGAAATTGTATATATTTTAAATGATGTAGCTTTGACAGGTTTTATTTGGTCGATACGATTTTCTATTAAAAGAGAATGCTGCTTTCATGTAGAGTAGCTCGTGAAGATGCAGTTCTCTGCTGCTCCCTGTCTGTGTGAAGCTGCTCATAGCTTGTGGTGGAGATGGATGCATGTCTTTGAAATGTTTTGGACCTGTCCTTCCTTAAAAACCTCCTCTGTGCAACTTAGAGTCAAGTGAATTAATCCCTTCTGATCTGACTGCAGAGATCCAGGCCCTGAAGGAAAAGGATCTGGGACAAACACATTATGTGTGGCTGGGAAAATATCTGCAGCAAGGAGCTCTGTGAAAGCAGATACATCCCCTTAGGGAGCCTAGCATTTCTTCAGAAGGAAGTGGGGGCAGAAGAGAGTGAGAAAGAGGGATCCCTTCTCAGACCTTGTCTGTTTTTACCGTTAACCTAGAACCATGTCCATGTCAACCCCAGAAATTTAGTCTTAAGAAGCAGCTTAAAAAAAAAAGTGTCTGGGATGGGACTTCCCTGGTGTCCAGTGGTTAAGACTCCACGCTCCAGGGGCCCAGGTTCAATCCCTGGTCAGGGAACTGGATCCTGCGTGCCACAGCACAGGAAGGTCTGGCACTTCCCAAGTGGCTTTTCTGGTGGCTCAGAGAGTAAAGAACCTGCCTGCCAATGCAGGAGACACGGGTTCGATCCCTGGGTCAGCAAGAGCCCCTGGACAAGGAAATGGCAACCCACTCCAGTATTTTTGCTTGGGAAATCCCATGGACAGGGGAGCCTGGGGGGCGGCTACAGTCTATGGGGTTGCAGAGTTGGACACAACTTAGCAGCTAAACAACAAGATCCAGCACAACCACAAACAAACAAAAAAACCCAGTGTCTGGGCTGCTTCGACCAGAAAGCCACCAGGGACTTTTGCCTGGGGTGGGCCCTGTCACGCAGTGTTCCCCAGATTTAAACGGGCCTTCCTTGGCCCGCAGCCTTGTCCTGAGAGCTCTGAGGGAACCCGAAAGCCCTCTTCTCGTAGAGACTGAGTCCATGAGAAACTTAGGAGCGCGCCGTTGCTGTCAGCGCCCGTTTCCTCTCAGGCGCCACTTTCCCGATTCCTGGCAGGACCATCCCTTGGCCGTCTCGCCGTTTGCTCTCCTCTGCGTCCCCCGCGGAGGCAGGCCTGCCGACTCGCGCAGGCAGTGGAACAAGCACGCATTTGTGTTTCACCCAGATGTCAGACACACACGCTCGGAGCCAGTGAGTCATGCCGGCGGCTGACAGAGTGTGACTTTGGCCAGCCCCGGGCCCCTGGCAGCCAGCTCCCCCAGCCTGGTGGCAGGAACCCCTGTCCCGTCTTATTGGCAGAGAGTCCAGCGACTGTGAGCCCTTTGACCACGGCAGGCTCTGTGCTGTGCCTGCACGAGAGGTGAAAGGGAGACTAGGGCTCTGGGCACCTGGCTCTGCTACCAGCCCTGGTGCAGCTTGTGTTTGAGGGGGAAGGAGCTGGAGATTGGGAAAGAGCCAGAAGATCACATCTCTACGGCCCTACCATCCTGAAGGCGCCGGATTTTATCTGCTCTCGGAAGCTAAGTAGGGTCAAACCTGGTTAGTACTTAGAAGGGAGAAGAGCACATTTTTTTCTACCGTTGCATGAAGGGCACACACACACACCTGCCTATCTCATTTCCCATCTCCTAGCTTCCTCCCAGTAGGGAAACCTGGGTCCCAACTGAAGCTGGTCAGCTTCTCCCCATGGGAGCTGCAAGTGGAATAACCCTCCACCAGTGAGAGCATCATGTGTGATTTATTGACAGATTGTTCAGTGCGTGAACTCAGGCTGGAGGCAGGAAGCTAGGTCATATGGCTTCAGACACCGTTCCCAGCACCGTGGTTCTCATTGCCCTCGGACAGCCAGCGATCTTCTCCGCAGTCATGTGTCTTCCTGGTTTTTCCACCTCCGTCTGCCATGAGCTGGGCCAGGACTGGTTTCGTAACCGAGTCATTAGAGGCCCTGCAGTTGAGCCTTCTGCTGGTTGTAAAAAGCTGCTTATCCAGCGGGAAGGGGTAGTTAGGGTCTTAGCTACCTTGTCTTTAAGATTCAATGTGATGAGGGGATGTTCCCATCCCCCCCATCTCCCCTAAGCCTGTTGGCACCTTCCCCTTGGGGCCTCATGGTGTGGCCGTCACTGTGATGGTGACATTTACTGGGGGCTCCGTGGATTCTTGTGCAGGATCTGAACCTGGGGTGGTGGGGGATGGTTCGGTGCCTACAGAGAATGGACACAAGCAAAGGAAAGAGAGATGCCTGGGGGCGTCCCAGGTTGCTCCCAGAGGACAAGGGAGGCTGAGCATCATGGGTGACTCATGACTATTCTCCCGAGTTTGTGGGTAAAATTGGGCTTACCTGGCATTGCCTCGGGGCCACCCCTTGAGCCCTGATATTGGTGACTTTGCTCCCTGAGGGTGAAGTAGGAGAGTAAAGTTATACTTTCCCAGCCTTCCTGTCCAGTAGGAAGAAAATCCTGACCTCCAGAATGATTGGGCTTCCATACCCACCTGGGAACGAGCAAGCGCCCAAGGCCTGAAGGAAGAAAAGGAAGAGGTGCATTTCTTGAGCAACCAGCCTAGATCCCAGGAGACTAACCGTCCTCTCCCCAGGCTCAGGAACCTGGAAGGGGGTGGCCCTAGATGCCCAAGTTTCAGGGTTGGAGCCCTGATGGACTCCAGCTTTGGGAAGAGGTCACAACTAAGGAAGAGCCTAGATTCTTCGCCCAGGGGAGTCTCCGTATCGTGTGCTAAGTTGCTCAGTTGTGTCCAACTCTTTGCAACCCTGTAGCCCACCAGGGCTCCTCTGTCCATGGGATTCTCCAGGCAAGAATACTGGAGTGGGTTGCCATTTCCTCCTCCAGGGGATCTTCCCCACCCAGGGATCAAACCCAAGTTTCTAGCGTCTCCTGCACTGGCAAGTAGGTTCTTTGCCGTCTGAGCCACCAGGGAAGCCTATCTAATATGGGGCTGCCTCTTGGGGTCAACAGCCCAGTCCTTGAGCTTCCCACTCACAGGGGAAGGTGTCTGGGTGCCGAGCAGCATACTGGAACACCAGCAGGGAGGCCACTGTCGCCACCACCATTCCTGTGCCTGCCGCACCCAGCACTGCCGCAGAGGCGCTGAAGGGAGGGTCCGCTAGGAGAGGGTGTACAGGGTAGATTTAGAGCCACTGCTGAGCTCGGTGACAGTGGCTCTGGGGCATCATGCAGGCCGTGCCCTGTTCCTCCGGTTGGCCCTCCACCTGGGGGTTGGGGGCTGTGATCAAGAACAAGCCTTGACCTAGAGAACTGGGAGACCAGGTGTCTCCCCAGGAGAGGGTGCCCAGTCTGCCTGGGCTCCTGGGGTGTTGAGTCCCCAGCCAAGCCCCCTCTGTCTGGCAGAGCAGGCAGAGTCTGGTTATCTCGGCAGCCTGGGGCGGGAGGGAAGGAATACTCAGGGTGGTATGAACAGCAGGAAGCCAAGAGCCCACCTGTGCCCCAGGAGGTGAGACTGAGGCGCAGAGCTGGGCCCTCACCCTAATTCAACTACCAGCAACTACACCTCCCGTTCACTATTTCTTCTGATCTGAGCTGGACTATGGTTCCCGCTGCTAGCCCTAGGCCTCCAGAGACTCTGAGAGGGACGGAAAGACAGCAGTGGGGTTACTTGAGATGGGGAGGGCAGAGGAGAGGACAGACTGGGGTTGGAGGGGCTCAGGAGGAAGAAACAAAGGAACACATGCCCTGTGGAGAAGAAAATGACCCGGGTTGGGTTCAGTGGAGAAAAGCAAGTCTCTCCACCGTGCAAGCGCAGGCACCTGGTGTCTTCACCTCAGAAGGATGGCCAGCCGTGCGATGATTCAGAGCGAGGACGCGGAAGGCATAGAGGACCCCCGGGTCCAAGCCCCGCAGCCGCCGGCCCCGGCTCTCCGGCTCGATGTCACCAGCCACGGTCTCCCAAGCCCCTGCCCCCAGGCCTGGGATGCTGGCCCTTCGCTGCACCAGGAAGCCCGTCAGGTTGCCGGGGCCTCGGACGGCCCACTGCAGCTGCACCTCGCTCCGGCGTCTCCCGTAGGTCAGGCGGCTGATGGTGACGTTGGGGGGAGCTGGGTATCCTGGGGTGAAGGCAGGGAGGGACACATACGGCGTGTGTGTGTGTGTATGTGTGTGCTCGAGGGCTTATTAGGGTTTTGTTGAGATACAGCTGGTGGTGTGGGGATGCAGAGATGGGGGTTGCAGCCTCGACCACTTCTGTGTAGTTTTGGTCTGTGGTTACCATTCCCTTCTCCAAGGGAATCTTCCCAACCCAGGGATCAAACCTGGGTTTTCTGCTTTGCAGGCAGATTCTTTACCGTCTGAGCCACCAGGGAAGCCCCTTATAAATGGAGGAAAAGGAGGTTATTCTGACTACATGGAGTTCTGTTTGCCTGAACTTGAGGGTATCCGATTCACATTCACATGGGGTTTGTGTTTTTTGAGGGTCCATCTGTGCCTGAGAAAGAAAGTGCATCCAAGGTTTGAAGCAGGGAATCCATATGCCTTTCCACCTAAAGAGCAGTGGCTGGAGGCTCCCCATTCCCTCTGCGCGCACACGTGCACACCACCCCTCACTCACTCAGGACCTCCAGCAGGACGCTCCGACTGCTGTTGCCCAAGGCATTTCGGGCCACACACTGGTAGGTGCCCCCGTGGAGGGCTGGGTCGGCACCTTGGACACTCAGGCGCAGCTGGGTCCCCTCAGGGTGCAGCATGAATCCCAAAGTGCCCGGCTCCACCTGCCGTCGCTGAGGTCCCAGCCAGAGGAGCTGGGCGGGTGGCATGCCCCCCAGGAGGGCACATCCCAGCCAGGCCTCTTCCCCCTCCAGCACTGACACCTGGGGCTCAGCCACTGCCAGTTGAGGGGCTTCTGCAGAGACAGAGAGGATAAGGTGAGAAGGTGCCCCCTATGCTGGTGGAGATGCTCAGAGGGGAGGTGCTGGCCAGTGGTGAAGGGACGGGGAGGGGAGAAAGCAGATGGGGGGGCTGTAGAGTTGACAGTGAAGCCTGCCTTGGCCCAGTCTGCCCCCTCTTTCAGGCTCTCATTCTATGCCGAATTCCCAGCACCACCTGCTCCAAGTTTTACTGACAGTAGTTGTATTTCATGATGCTTCTCTCCCTTCCGACCCCAGAGCAGCTCCTACAGGTGGGCCCCCGCCCTACTTTACCTCTACATTAACCACCTCCTCCCAGCACCTGGCCCAGGGCCTCTATCCCCACCCCACAAAGGCTCACAACGCCTCCACCCCAGGCACAGGGCCGGGCCCACAGCAGGTGCTGTTTTTATGGACTAACTCCTAAAGACCCAGGGTTTCAGGTGTTCATGAATCTCCTATGATGGAATTTCCAGTCCTGAGGCTGAGTAATAAGGGAAAGAAATATGTTGAATGGTGGACCTCCCTGAAAACCATGCTAGTCACTCGGCCTTTGCAGACCAAGACGTGAAGCATTTTGTGAGAAGCGTTCTGGGTGACGGCTATGCTGTTTGCTTTTCTCAAATTTTTACTTCAGTGTTTAATTCTTTGTTCATGAGCTGGCAATAAGCAGGACTGGCATGGCCGGATGAAGACAGAGAAAGAAATCAGACCAAAAACAAACAGAGGGAGTGGGAGAAGCAGGGGAGGACTTCTGGTGCCTGATTCATTAATGCAAATCAAGAAGACAGGCACCTTGTGCAAATTGATGAAAATGAGGGTGATAGCATCCCTCCAAGTCTAGACCTTGCAGTCCCAAAACAGCTCCCCTCCCCTGCTCCCCAGCCACACATGACAATTTAGCACTTGAAATGTGGCCAGTCCACACTGAGATGTTCTGCCACTGGAAACACACACATTAGATTTTGAAGGCAGTGTGAAAAGAAAAAAGAATGTAAATGTCACTGATAATTTTATATTACACGTTGGAATTAGTGTATCAGTGTGTTGTGTTGGGTTAGTCACTCAGTTGTGCCAACTCTTTGTGACCCGGTGGACTGTAGCCTGCCGGGCTCCCCTGTCCATGGGATTCTCCAGGCAAGAACACTGGAGTGGGTTGCCATTCCCTTCTCCAGGTGATCTTCCTGACCCAGGCATCAAAACCAGGCCTCCCACATTGCAGGCAGATTCTTTACCATCTGAGCCACCAGGGAAGCCCAGTATGTTGGGTATATCAAGCTAAATAAAATGTTTCACTGTTTCTTTTTACTTTTTAAAAATGTGGTTACTAGAAAATGTTAAATTCTATCTATGGCTCACATTATATTTTTATTGGACAACACAGATCTAGACCAAGCCCCCTGATTTTATGCATCAAAAAACCTGAGTCCCTGGGAGGGGAGGTGACACAGGGTCTTGACTCACCCTGCATTACTCAGCCACCAACCCCCAGAGCCCTTCACCCTGATTCCAGAGAGCCGCCCCAGAACCAAGCCTCTAGCTCTGACTCACCTAGCCGGAGCCGGCAGAGGGGGTCAGGGGCTCTGAGTGGGTGAGTGCCCTGGCACGTGAACTCTCTGCCAGCCAGGTCTTCCTGGGCCTGCTGGAGGTAGATGGCCGGGGAGGAGCTGCTGCTGCCCAGAGGCTGCTCCTGTTCATCAAGCCAGCTCAGCACAGCAGGGGGCTCGCCTCCGGGCCACTCACAGCTCAGCATGATGAACTGGTCTCTGATTGTGGCCATGGTCCAGCAAGTGGGGCTCCCGAGTGGTTCCCCTGGGTAGGGAATCACGGCTCAGCACGGCACTAGAGGAGGAGAAAGGGCTGGCAGGCCTACCCATCCCTTCACTCCTCAATTGCTTCACTCACTCATGCCTCTGCGTACACAGTCACTCACTCACTCATTCATTCATTCTTTTCACGTTTATTGAGAGCTGACCATGTGCCTGGGAAACGGTGGGAACAGAGTACAACATAATCTGATGTGTGCTAGAGCATAGGTAGAAAGACAAAGTCTCTGGGTCTTCAGGGAAGAGGACTGAAGACAGGATGACATATGAACTTGGCCTTGGTAGATGGGTAGGAGTTTCCAAGGTAGAAAGAAAACTAAAGGCAAGTTTCAAGGCCAACATGCGATAACTGTTGTTCACTGTTCAGTCACTAAGTCGTGTCCAACTCTTTAAGACCCTGTGGATAATGCAAGTGTGCAAGAATAGACCAGTAAAAATAAGGTCCTCCCTGGGGGCTGGGAGATGGTAATGAGGGTGTCATGGGGCTCTAAGCAGACTTAAGCCACCGTGTGGGTGGAGACCGGGGCTGGAGAGAAAAGCTGGAGGTGGGGACTGAGCCGTGCTGCCCCCTCCCCGCAATCTGGGAGACTGTGGTCTGCAGCCCCTTCTCCGACCCCATGGCCCCAGTGGTCTGGGCCCTGGCCCCTGCCCACTCATCTGTCTGCACTGGCATGCCTTGCCATCCACCATCTCCACTCACACAGCGTGATCCTGCAGAGCGTGGGTAGAGCCAGAGCTGGGTGCCTGCCGGTGCAGGTGAAAGCACTGCTGTTGGCAAGCTGCGTGGCTGCATAACTCCAGGTGACGTTGCTAAGCGCAGTGGGGCCAGCTCCCTGGGGTCCGGCCCACTGCAGCTGGGCAGCTGGAAGCCCCCCAGGCCAGGTGCAGACCAAAGTCAGCGCCCCAGGGGCAGGGAGAACAGCACAGGAAGGCTGCGCCTTGGGGGGATCTGGGTGGAGAAGCGTGTGAGGGCAGGGCTGGAGCAGTGCACCCACCACCACCCCACCACCACCCCCCACCAACCTGGGAGCCTGGAGGCCTGAGGTGTCAAGGGTGGAGGAAGTAGGGAGAAGTTGGTGAGCCGGGAAAGAGTGATCTGTCTGAGGGGTTGATAAGCGAAAGGCATAGTTCTCAGGCCAAGGGCAGAGGCTGGGAGAGGGGTGGGTATTCAGAGTCCGTGAGGAATCCCAGAGCCCCCCTAGGCCCCCACCTGGGAAGTCTCCCTTTCTCTGCTTTGCCCCACTCTCTTTACCCTTCTCTGTGCCTCAGTTCAGTCCCCACGGTGAAAGAACAATTCTCTGGGGAGGGTTCTACATATGGTCATCCCTTCTTTCCGCCCCTTCCCACTTTAGAGGGCTTTTATAGACCCACTCTGAGCACCTAGCAACTCCATCTGATTTCCCAAGTGTTCCCTCCCAATCCACGTCCACACCAGGGCCCCTGGACTCTGCCAGAGCAGATGTCCGGGGGCTCCTGTTGCAAAGGGCCCTTCCCCACACACTCACAGTAGATGGTGAGCCGGACGCTGGTCTGCGTGTGGGTGTCCAGGCGGCTGTTGCGGGCCAGGCAGGTGTACAGGCCTGTGTGGGCACGGCTGGCACTGGCGATGACGTAGGTGGGCCCAGCATGCACCTGAGTGTGGTCATGGAGCCACACGTAGAGGCTGGGGGGATTGGATGCAGCCAGGCAGCTCAGGGTCACCTCTTCCCTTTCACTGGCCCCAAACCCCTCCTCAGTGAAGCCCAGTGGCTCCACGGTGATCACAGGATTGTCTGGACCATCTGGAGGGCAAGGAAGGCTTGTCATACCTCCCAGTCTTCATTCCTTCAGTCACTTGTATAGTCGTCGCTGAGTTCTCTCCCTACCCAGTGGGTATCTATGATGTACCAGCTGTGTCGACTACTGTGCTAGGCCCCCAGGAACTCAAGGAGCAGGGGCCTTCGGCACAGCCCAGTGTAGGTGACCAGGGTTGGTGGAGGTGAGCACCCTGGGCTGGGGGAGCTCAGGAAGGCAGCTGTGACTGTTGTGTGGCTTCCCTGAGGGACTGGTGGTTGAACTGGGGTGGGAGGATGGGCAAGACCCAGCTGGGCAGAAAAGAGGCAGGGCGCCCAGTCCTTCCCATCTGCCTGGGACTGAGGGGTTTCTTGGAACTGGGGCAGTTGATCCTTTTAGACTGGAAAGGTATGAAAACAGGGTGAGGAGATGCCCTGAGCATAACCCTAGCAGCCAGCCCTCTTCACTGCCCGTGTCTCCTGGGTCCTCTCTCTCCCTAATTCCCAGAAAGGACTGAATTCTCTGCCTGTTTCATTCTGCTCCTAATTCCTTCCCAAGAACTTCTCACCTGTCTCTCCCATGCTCCTCTGCTGACAATTTCCATCATTAATGATGATGGCCACCATCATTAGTGAACATCCTTTGGCGGAGTCCTAGCTCCTTAAATGTGCTAGACCAGCACTGTCCAATAGGTATATGTGAGCTACACATGTGTTAAATTTTCCAAATCTTAGAAAGGAAAAATAACCAAACCCAACCAGGTGAAAAAAAACACCAATTTTAATAATATTTTGTTGAACCACATACATGTAGAATATTATAGTTTCAATGCACAATCAACATAAAAAGTATTGGGACTTCCCTGGCCGTCCAGGGGTTAAGACTCTGTGCGTCCACTGCAGGGGGCATGGGTTTGATCCCCAGTTGGGGAACTAAGATCCTGCATGTCATGTGGCATGGCCAAAATTTTTAAAAAATAAATCAATAAATAGTATACAATTATTCAAAAATCATTTATTGATGAATATATATATATGTGTATATATAAGTATATATATGGATGTGTGTGTTAGTCACTCAGTCGTGTCTGACTCTTTGCTGCTGCTGCTAAGTTGCTTCAGTCGTGTCCAGCCCTGTGTGACCCTATAGACATGGATTGTAGCCCGCTAGGCTCCTTTCTCCATGGGATTTCTCAGGCAAGAATACTGGAGTGGGTTGCCATTCCCTTCTCCAGGGGATCTTCCTGACCCAGGGATCAAACCCAGGTCTCCTGCATTGCAAGCAGATTTTTTACTGTCTGAGCCACTGGGGAAGCCCATATATATGCACAGATATACATACTTATTTTTAGATTAAATCTTCAAAGTCTAGTGTGCAGTTTACACTCAGAGCACATCTCAGGTTCAGCCACACCCCAAGAGATCAAAGTCACACAGTGGCTACCCTATTGGACAGTATAGCCCTAGACTATCCTAGTCTTCATCTTTCACACAAACCCCTGATTTCATTTTTAAATTCAAAAATATCTTTTGAAAAAAAATTTTAGAAGTTAATTTGCTACATGTGTTCTCTTTACTGAAATAACTATTTCTGTCTTTGGTCCACTTTTGTACAGCTTGCTGCTTCTTCCCTCACTTGTTTTGGAGATCTTTCTAATCCTTTGCTGTGTGTGCTTCCAGGACAAGTTTCTGACTTCTAATTGCAACCTCTCAGCCTCAGACTTAGGATCAAATTGCCACCCTCTCTTTTCACTGAAATTCCCTCCCTTTTTTCTTCAGGGTTCGGTTGGTCAAAAGCAGAATTTCTGAGCTCCCCCTGAAATTAGGGTAAACTGACTATGAATGTATGCACACTTTCCTGGGAACAGGGGCCCTCGACCTTGAAAAGGTGAAAATGCCCTGTACTAGAGGCATCTTTGACAACAGTGGGTACAATGCCCTGACTCCCGCCTACTGGAGCCTCTTGGAGGGCTAGGGTACTCCTGAGGGTCCCAAGATGTGTCAGGAGGCCAAGCCCAGGTGGGTAGGTGGGTGCCAGCCCTGACCCCTTCCCCTCGGCCACTGTGACTCACAGATGACGTCCAGGAAGGCTCCGTCACTGCTCAACTGGTTGACGGCATTGTGGGCCGTGCACGTGTACCAGCCCAGGTGGGTCCGGTTGACGGGGTCCAGCTGGATCAGATGCTTTGTGACCCCTATGAGAGCCTCTGCAGGTCCTCGGGGTGCCTGATGCTGCCAGGCAAAGGTCACGGGCTCCGTGCCCTCCCGCACTATACACGTGGCCACCAAGGAGGCCCCCTCCACTGGGGACGGGTCACTCAGCCGCACCTGAGGCTTCGATACAGGCACTGGCCAGAGGAAGGAGAGGTCCTGTGTTTGTTATCGCAGACCCAGGCCATGCCCAGTGGCCTGGCACTTGCTGGCAGGCCCCTGAGCGTCCCTTCCCATGATCCCAGGTGTCCCTGCTCCCAGGAGGAGGGCCCCATAGAACCCGAGCCCAGCAGACCACAACGGGCAGCACATGCAGATAGACTCCAAGCAGCACGCACAGCAGCTCAAGCCCGCCGGGGTGCCCGGCCGGCCCCTCACCCAGCACGGCCAGAGCGAGGGAAGAGTAGGTGGCGTGGAGCTGGCCGCTGGCTGCATGCAGGGCCTGGCACAGGAAGTGGCCGCGGGCTCCCTCCTGCAGTTCCCACAGCACCAGGCTGCTGTTTCGCAGACTCACGGCCCCTAGAGCTGAGGCGCTGGCCTCCACCTTGAATTCCCCTCCACTGGCGACGGCCACGGGCTGGGGAATCAGCGAGCCCAGGGGAGTGAAGCTCCAGAAGACCACCAGGGGGGCAGACTGGGCACCACAGGCCAGCTCCACTGAGCCGCCTCGCACTCCTTGGATGGAGGAGATCTCCCTGGGGGCTCCTCGGGTTGGATGGGGCTGCCCTGGAGACAGAGAGGCAACGCAGACTGTCCAGGCCGGTCTGAGGTCTCCTGCTCCCCGTTCCTCGCCCACAATCTCTGTTATTGGTGGTCTGCAGGGCGGGCCGGCTAGGCAGGGTTTGATAAGGCAGCATAAGCCTTATCAAAGTCCAGAAGGGACTCGGTGGACAAGAGACGGTTTCTGAGGGGCCCACAGAGCTTCTTGTCTGGCTATGCTGTATGAGTGGGTGGAGTTAGGGGATTTCTTGAAATCGGGGAATGGATTGGAGCAGAGGTTCCCATTAGGCCTTTCAGAAAGCTTGATAAAAATACAGATTCCTGGGCCTCATCTCGGAAGTCTGAGTCAGAATCCCCGAGTGGGAAGAGGGGTGTCAGGGCCCAGGAATATGTATATTAACAACCATCCAGAAGTCAATCCGATGACCAGACAACAACCCCCAAGGCTCAAGAGGTGTATGTGACCACTGCTAAGTCAGGCTCTGGAGATATCTGCATAAGGAATCCAGGAGATTCCAGACCTACTGCATCAAAGGCAAGATGATCCCAGCCTGCCGTCAGCCCACCCAGCACCCATTCATTCATCAGCTGTTAATCTTGAACGCCTGCATGGGGCCAGGCATGAGCTACCGTGACAAATGAGCCCTCCATCTCTGCCCTCATGGAGCTTCTGGTCCACCAGGCAGTAGACGGCAGCGGTGGGGAAAGCACATCCAGCAGGAACCTCATGCCTGCCTGGGCCCCTGTTCTTCTGTTGCTTGTGGTCAGCATGCTGCAGGGAGCCTCAGAAAACTTAGGAAAGATAAGTGCCTTGGAGGACAACTGAGCCCCAGGGCTCCGGCACACAAGCTTCTGCTGACTGAGTGCCCCCCATACCGTGCCTGCCCTGAACTCTTCCCCTGCTGATCACCTACTGATGTTCACCATAACAACCATAGCATACCCTCCCCAGACTCGGAAACATGAAATCACTTCGTCTAAAACCACACGGTACATGGAGGAGCTGGGGTTGGAGCCCTGCCTAATCCCTGACCTCAGATTCTCCCCACTGCTGTCAGCTTCCCCAGAGAGAGAAGAGGAGGAGACGGGCGTGGAGTTGGAGGGACAAGATCAGAGTCAAGATTCTGATGTTCAGTTGGTCAAGGAGAAAGGCATTTAATCCAGAAACTGGTTCTTTCCAACCCCGTGGACCTTACTTTGGACGCTATGAGCATCTCCCACCTGGACTATTGCAAAGATCTCCCCACTGCCTCCAGCTCCCTGAAATCTGTCAGCTTTGGAGGGAACATCCTGAAACCCAGGTCTGACCGTGTCACACTAAGCTTACACCCCGACAGTGGCCCTCAGCACAAGCTGTTATGGCTTTTCAAAGTTCAGAAGAGCGGAGCACTCTCGGTGCTCCAGCCCTGCCTCCCCGACCTGGCACGAGAGGTCACTCAGTGTACACTGGCTGATGTCTGGTAAGTGGATGAAGTTAATGGACTTCACTGAACAGCTACCCAAGGGCAAAAAGTGGATCCGGAGGAAGAAAGGGGAAGAAATAATGGGATGTGAGTAGGGGTGGGCTCGTGGAGGGCGGACTGAGCATCACTCACCCGAGGCCCCTGGATGCAGAAGGCAGAGGGGTGCCAGCAGCAGGAGGCTGAGTGGGCTGAGCAGGGCCCCCTGACCCACCATGGCCCCATCTCCCTGCGTGGCCGCCCCGCCGAGGTTCCTGCCCGCCTCTCAGGCTCCCTCTCTCCAGAGCAAAGCCCAGCCCTGGAAGGATGGGGGGGCAGTCTGGCTCAGGTTGCCAACCGGGGGCCCTCCTGACACATCTACACTGGATCTCCCGTTACCCTCACCATCCCGATTACAGGTGAATTATTTACCAAATGATTCACTCCATCCATAATGCAGAGTTGGGGAGGGCAAGACCGGGCCAGGGAAGGACCCGCACTCCCTGAAACTTGATTTCAGTAATATGAAATCAGAGTGTGAGCATGGATGTAGCAAAGGCCCCAACTTTACCAGGTCCAACCACCCGTCTGGTGCGGGACCCCCGCGTGCAGCCCTCCAGATCATGGGGATCAGGAGGTTCACATCATCTGTGCCCTCTAGTGTTTTCCTCACGTTTCAGGGGGGAGACGCTGGTGGAGTGTTGGCAGGAGCCCTGGAGTCAAACACACTCCAGAGTTCAGGTTTGACTGGTCAACCGAAAAATTTTAGGACATTTCTGAGCCTCTCTGAGTGTTAGTTTCTTCGCAGATAAACGGGGATAATAACACCTCTTTTCTTGTAAAGATTATTGTGACTATACACGAAAAACTTACATTAGCGTCTTGGGGGCTTCTTGGATGCTTGTAATGTCCTATTTCTTGTCTCAGGTAGGAGTTACAGTTCATCAAGCTGTATGTTCATTTTGTATATGTGCTTGATACAATTTATACACACACACACACACGTGAATGGTGCACATAGTCGGTGCACCAACATTCAAGCTCCTGGCCAGATCTGGCCTGCAAAGACAGGGCCCTGGAGATGGAATGGACACCAGCTGGCTGGGCTGGCCTCTCTGAATCCCAGCACTCTCTCTCCCCTCTCTTGTTCTCAGCACGTCCTGCTGCTGTAGCTGTCTCTTATGACAACCTGACATAAGGTCAGAGTTTTCCATTATCTGATGGCAGGGTTGGGGGGAGGGTGAGATTTCTGGACCCCAGTGAGATGAGCTTTGATGTCAGGTGTTAGATTCCTTGGCACTCAGCTGGGACAGGGGCTGTCAGAGCTGATGCCAGGCAGGGCATCGCTGGGCCCATAGATGTTGGCTGTGGTACTCTCGGCCTCTCAGTGGCCGTAGGACTGTGGAAAGACCCCGTCCTTCACTCAACCCATAGCCAAGGTTCTTCCCTGTCTTCCACAGGGTCTTTAGGCTCCATTCATTCCTAACTCAGCTTTGAGTAGAATGGCAAATGGTTCCTGGGGATTGGGGTCCCACATAGTGGGGATAGGTGGGGCAAGTAGGGTACTGTCCCTGTTTGCCCTCCCTGTTGGCTCTATGGCCCTTCCATTCTGATGCCCTATCCTAACTGGGAGAGCATTAGAACGTCCATTAGCCATTCTTTGGGGAGCAGAGAATAGGGATCTAATGCCTGAGGATCTGAGGTGGAGCTGATGTAAAACTAACAGAAATGAAGTGCCCAGTATACATAATGCATTTGAACCTTCCCCAAACCACCCCCTCAACAACACACATACACATTCAGCATCTGGTAAACCCCCGTCCCACAGTGCATGTCCAGTCAATGTCTCTTTCTTGCCCTCTTTGTGTTTGGGTTGAACTGGAATCTGCTTTTCTGACACATCTGTCCTTGCAGTTGAGTTCTTCCAATGAAACTTTGCAAAACTATTCGAATCCCTCTTTCAAATGCTGCTGCTGCTGCTAAGTCGCTTCAGTCGTGTCCGACTCTGTGAGACCCCATAGGTGGCAGCCCACCAGGCTCCTCCATCCCTGGGATTCTCCAGGCAAGAATACTGGAGTGGGTTGCCATTTCCTTCTCCAATGCATGTATGCATGCTAAGTCGCTTCAGTTGTGTCTGACTCTGTGTGATCCCATGGACAACAGCCCACCAGGCTCCTCCATCCCTGGGTCCTCCATCCCTGGGATTCTCCAGGCAAGAACACTGGAGTGGGGTGCCATTTCCTTCTCTACTTTAAAATGAAAGGCATTCAACAGTTGCAACAGCATATCCAGCCCTCCTCTTCTCCGCCTAAGTGGGAATCAGAGTTCCTATCCGTTGACAGGCCTGTGCTGGGTGTGCCGGGTGTTCTCAGCCCGCCAGGAAACAGCACTGCTGCCTGCATTTCACCAGTGAGCTCAAATTCTCTCCATTTCCCCCACCTCTAATGCCTTCATTTCCCACCTGGCTCCCTGCCTCTGGGCCTTCTTCAGTTTGTCCCCACCCACCCAGGGCTCCATCCCCTCTGGGCTGGCTAGGGGTTCGTGGAATTGCTAAGTTTCTTCTCTCTAGCAATAAGATCACTCTCTCTCTCAGTGATGTACTGTTAGGGTTTTGCTTATCCATCTCTTGTTATTCAGTCGCTCAGTCGTGTCTGACTCTTTGTGATCCTATGGACTATGCACCAGGCTTCCCTGTCCTTTGCTATCTCCCAGAGTTTGCTCAAACTCAAGTCCATTGAGTTGGTGATGCTATCCAACCATCTTATCCTCTGTTGCTCCCTTCTTCTCCTGCCCTCAATCTTTCCCAGCATCAGGTTCTATTCCAATGAGTTGGCTCTTTGCATCAGGTGGCCAAAGTATTGGAGCTTTGGCATCAGTTCTTCCAGTGAATATTTAGGGTTGATTTCCTTTTAGAATTGACTGGTTTGATCTTGCAATCCAAGGGACTCTCAAGAATCTTCTCCAGGACCACAGTTCAAAAGTATCAATTCTTCTGTGCTCAGCCTTGTTTATGGTCCACCTCTCACATCCATACATGACTACTGGGAAAACCATAGCTTTGTCAGCAAAATGATGTCTCTGCTTTTTAATACACTGTCTAGGTTTATAAAAGCTTTTTTTTCAAGGAGCAAGTATCTTTTAATTTGATGGCTACAAGTCACCATCAGCGGTGATTCTGGAGCCCAATAAAATAAAATCTGCCACTGTTTATCCATCTAGTAAACATTTACTTCCTGGCCACCATGTACCAGGGTGTGTTGATTCCACTGCTTTGCAGGGCCCACACCCAGGCTCATGAACGAGACTGGATGGAACTCAGCATGCTGAGCGGACACAGCAGCTCCATGGTGCTCCCCAAGCTCTGGACGAGGGAGTGGTGTGGCTGCAGCCACTCTCCAGGTTTCTGGCCACTGCCTCACTTTCCAGGAACCTCTGCATTGCTGTGGGCAGCATCATGCCAGACTGCGACACTTGTTCAACTTTGGGGCCAAGGGACTCTCATGCCAGTCTCTTCCTGTCTTTCCCTCACAACTCTGCTTCTCTGAACCTGTAGACCCCGCATTCTGTGCTGTGGTTTTAAGCCAGCTCGCCAGCCTGTCATGACCATCTTGAATCTGATGCTGGAGCCCCAGGCCTCGCTTGGAAGGAGCAGAGTGTGGAAGGATGGGGACAGCTGGGCTGGAGCAGAGAAAGCAGATGCTCCTAGAAGTAAATGGCTTTTCCATGTGTGTTCACGCGGGCTTTGTTGGAGGCCAACTGTAGGCCCTGGGGACCCCCGCGGGAGATGAGCTGAGGGCTGGAGAGGAAATGGGCCAGAGGCTTTGCGGTCCACACGGCTCCTGCTGAGTTCACGGCTGAGAGGAGGGGCAGGGGGTGGGCCGGAGGGACAGAGGGTCCAGCAGGGGTCACCGCTTAGTCACTTTGTAAACTGCTCCTTGGAGGCCAGAGAGGAAATGAACAAGACCTAGGTGGACGGGTGAAGAGAGGGAGAACCACAGAGCAAGGGAAGAAGGGAGGGGAGGCAGAGGCGATGTGACCCTGAAGGCAGAGGCTCCTCGGGACCTGGGGTCTCTGCCGGCTCTGCCTGGGCACAAGCCCTCCTTCCTTCTGCTCGACCACTCTCAGTGGTCCCTTCCTAGGCTGCTGTGTGCAGCACACCCCGTTTCTTCTGGCCTCCATTTCCTGATGGATTAACAATGTGGTTGTCATGCCCACCAGCTGCTTCTGGGGGTTGTTGTAAGAGTGTGGTGAAGGAGGAAAGGACTGTAAAAAGCATAAAAACCACTGTACAGACAGGGGCGTGAGGCCAGGGCAGACCTTGGAGTCAGCTCAGCGTTAAGATCCCGGCTCCGTCATCCACCAGCCGGGCGACAGCAAACAAGTCACTTAGTCCAAGTCTCAGTTTTTCCCCTATAAAAGGAGGCTGCTCTTAGAAAAACTATTGGTTTTGTTATGTGTGATAATAGTTGTGTGTTTATATAAGACAATGTTCTGTTTGTCTTTTAGTGAATACTAAGACATTCAGGGATGGGATGTAATGGTATCTCTAAAATACCTTCGTGAACCTAGAGGGGTTGGATGAGGGATGGGAAGGAGACTCAAGAAGAAGGTGTTACATGCATGTGTGAGTGCTAAGTTGCTTCAGTTGTGTCCGACTCTTTGCGACTCTATGGACTATAGCCCTCCAGGCTCCTCTATCCATGGGATTCTCCAGGTAAAAACCCTGGGGTGGGTTGCATACCCTCCTCCAGGGGATCTTCCTGACACAGGGACTGAGCCCATGTCTCCTGCATCTCCCGCATTGCAGCGTCTTTACCACTGAGCCACCAGGGAAGCCCCAGATATATGTATACATACAGCTGATTCATTTTTTTGTACAGAAGAAACTAACCCAACATTGTAATTATACCCCAATAAAAAATTAAGTATTAAATAAAACTACTATTAAGAATCCTGGAGAAGGAAACGGTAACCCACTCCAGGATTCTTGCCTGGAAAATCCCATGGACAAGGGAGCCTGGAGGGCTACAGTCCTTGGGGTTACAAAGAGTCAGACATGACTTAACAACTGAGCATGCACGCGCTATTGACAGAAAAAAAAAAAAAAAAAAACCCTACGTGAAAATAAAATTGATGAAGCATCTTCAGCCAAGCCTTTAGTTCCACATTGCTTCAGGGGTTTTTACAGGGCAGACGCAAAACCTGTTTAATACCAAAGTTGTTGTTTAGCTAAGTCGAATCTGACTTTCTGTAACCCCATGGACTATAGCCCACCACGCTCCTCTGTCCATGGGATTGCCCAAGAGTGAGTTGCCATTTCCTTCTCCAGAGGATCTTCCCAATCCAGGGATAGAACCTGCATCTCCTGCATTGGCAGGCACATTCTTTACCATTGAGCCACCAAGGAAGCCCAACACCAAAGTTAGCATTTCCCTATTTTTCTGAAGTCCAAATTCATTGAAAAGTCATGTTAGGTATTCCCAGTGGAGGTGATGAGTAGGAGAAAGGAAAAAGCATTTGGAGGTAAAGTGAAGAGGGAGAGATTTTCATGAGTTGAGGATAGGTCACAGGTCCCTGGGTCCCTGGAAAAGGATCAGGGTCAGGGCCATGACTGCTTCAGGTGGAAAAGTGGAGAGGACCCCAGAGGCTCAGACTACAAGGTCAGCAGCAACCACAGGGAACCCGAGGTTCGAAGTTTCTCTGTTTTTGGTAACTCAGGAAACCCCTGGGAGGGGCAAGGACTCCGGCCTGGAATCCACTTTATCTGATTTTAGTGAAATAAAGGAAAGGGTACTCTTTAACATGTAAGTTTGTGGAGTGAGATTCACACCCACCTGCCTGCTATTGTTATCATCAGTGTTGCTGTTACTGCTATTATGAAATAGCCTGGAGCCTGGGCCCGGACACCAGATTTGAGAGCATATTGAATGCTGCTCCAGTAGAGGGTCCTCTCTAAGGTTCCAGGCCCTTCCCTGCCCCAGCTGGTGCTGGGGCTTCTATCATGCCTGGAATGACAGCGCTGAGACAGCTTTCCATGATTGAGGGCCTGGTTGGAGAACTCAGCCTTGGCTGCACCCAGTGAGCATCTGTCTGGACAGGGCCGTTGGGGACCCAGGCACCAAAGTCAGCAGAGAAAGTCAGGGCTCAAGGAAAGCTCTTGCCTCTCTCTTCATCTTCAGGCCTAGCCTGCTCCCCGCCGCCCCCTCCCAATCCCCTGCTCCCCAACCTGGCTCGATTCTCCAAGTTCCCTGGCTGGGGAGCTGGAAGGAGAAGGGAGTTTCCAGAATGTCTCTGTAGAGCTCCAGGGGGAGGCTTGGCAACTGGAGATTGTCAGCCGTCTCCTTGGCAACTGGCAGCCAAATAATTCTGGGAATGGAGGAGGGGGAGTGCTCTGCAGGGCGGCCAAGAGAAGCAGATCCCCAGCCTTCTGAAAACTTTAATTCTTCATTACCTGTGTCAGTCGGGGTCCAGGCGGGAGACAGAAACCACATCAGTCAGTTGAAAAGAGAATTGACTATAAAGAATTGGTAACTGGGTATAAAGTTGCTAATTAGGTAACACAAGAACATGCTTGGGTGTCACGGAGCTGGCAACGGCAGGGGCTGGGAAAACAAAGGAAGAGGCTGGAATCACCGAACCTTCAACATGGCAAGGAGGGGGACCCAGAGCCTGGGACTCAGACCCCTGAGGAGGAGGCTCTGAGCAGGAAGCAAAGACCCCTGGGCTTGTGCCCAGACCTCAGGAAGAGGCACCTGCCAGCTGGTGCTGGTGCTCTGGGGCAGGCGTGTGGGAGTGGGTGGTGGATGATGAAGCTGTCAGTGTTGGAAAAACTGCAAACAGCATTCAGCCGCTGCTTCAGGGTGGGCCTGCTGCTGCTGGGAGTGAGGCGTATGGGGAACACACAGGCGCAAGGAGATGCCCACCCTTCTTTGTCCATCCTGTAGCTTCCCTTTAGCGGCGCCTACTGGGAAATCGTGAAGAAACAGCTAGCAAAGCAGAAATGGGGTTCACAGGGCCCAGGGTCAGCATCGCAAAGCAGTGGACAGAGGATGCGTCTGGACCTAAGACGTGAAACCCTTAGAGTAGGGACTTCCTTGGTGGTCCAGTGGCTAAGACTCTACACTCCCAATGCAGGGATTTGATCCCTGGTCCCGGGACTGGATCCCACATACCACAACTGAATTCACATGCTGTAACTAAAGATCCAAATGTCTCAATGCAGACTGAAGATCCCACATGCTGCAAAGAAGACCCAGCACAGCCAAATAAATAGATAAACAAGAGAAGAAAAAGAGCAGTGTCCAGATCTTTACTTCTTTGTATCTCTTACACAAAGTGCAGGGCCCAGCCTTATAACTGGCACTCAATAAATGTTAAATTGGTAATTATGCCTACTTTTACTAAGCACTTTTAATAAGGCCAGGCAGAGTGCTAAGCAATGCTGAGCATATCAGATCAGATTAGATCAGTCGCTCAGTCGTGTCCGACTCTTTGCAACCCCATGAACCGCAGCACGCCAGGCCTCCCTACCCATCACCAGCTCTCGGGGTCACTCAGACCCACATTCATCGAGTCAGTGATGCCATCCAGCCATCTCATCCTCTGTCGTCCCCTTCTCCTCCTGCCCCCAATCCCTCCCAGCATCAGAGTCTTCTCCAATGAGTCAACTCTTCGCATGAGGTGGCCAAAATACTGGAGTTTCAGCTTTAGCATCATTCCTTCCAAAGAAATCCCAGGGCTGATCTCCTTCAGAATGGACTGGTTGGATCTCTTTGCAGTCCAAGGGACTCTCAAGAGTCTTCTCCAACACCACACTTCAAAAGCATCAATTCTTCGGCACTCAGCCTTCTTCACAGTCCAGCTCTCACATCCATACATGACCACAGGAAAGACCATAGCCTTGACTAGGCGAACCTTTGTTGGCAAAGTAATGTCCCTGCTTTTGAATATGCTATCTAGGTTGGTCATAACTTTCCTTCCAAGGAGCAAGTGTCTTTTAATTTCATGGCTGCAGTCACCATCTGCAGTGATTTTGGAGCCCAGAAAAATAAAGTCTGACACTGTTTCCACTGTTTCTCCACTTATTTCCCATGTAGTGATGGGACCAGATGCCATGATCTTCGTTTTCTGAATGTTGAGCTTTAAGCCAACCTTTTCACTCTCCACTTTCACTTTCATCAAGAGGCTTTTTAGTTCCTCTTCACTTTCTGCCATAAGGGTGGTATCATCTGCATATCTGAGGTTATTGATATTTCTCCCAGCAATCTTGATTCCAGCTTGTGTTTCTTCCAGTCCAGTATCTAACATCTGGAGAAGGCAATGGCAACCCACTCCAGTGTTCTTGCCTGGAGAATCCCAGGGACAGCAGAGCCTGGTGGACTGCTGTCTATGGGGTCGCACAGAGTCGGACACGACTGAAGCGACTTAGCAGCAGCAGCAGCATCTAATATCACTGTCTGGCCTCCGTCTTGCTTGGTTCCTGAAAGGACACATGGGCCAGCCTTCCCTGGATGGACTCTGGCTTGTCTTGAAGAGTTACTGACATTCACAGGCTCTGACAGCTGGAAGGAATTTGTATAATGTTCGAGATGAAAACAACATCAGTGAAGAAGTATTTAGGTAAAAGTGGCCTTAAGAAAACGAACTATAAATCACTGTGATCAAATCATACATTAAAGGTAAAGGACAAGATAAATAGATCCAGGGGATGGAAATAGAAACCAGTCAGGAAATATAACCCAGAACATATGGACTATAGTATAAGAATTAAGGTGGTATTTCAAACCAGTGGGGAAAACGGATAGTTTATTTAATAAATTGTATAGACACAACTGGCTGGCTGGCTGAAAAAACAAAACAAGGTTAAGCTCTCTACCCCACGAGTTATTAAAACCAAGTTTCAAATAGATGAAAGATTTACATGTATTTAAATTTAAACATTGAAAACAATTTAAATATTGGTTTTTATATTTAAACAATTTCACAAGGAAATATTTTAAACAACTTAAATATTTAAAACAATTTAATGAGGAAAAAATTAGGAGAATATTTATACAATCTAGGGTTTGAGGAGATTTTTCTAAACAAAGCAGAAAGTCCAGAAGCTATAGAGGAAAATTTTAAATGTTTAAATTTTGGAAGAATAAAAGGTAACATATACAAAATCACAAGACAAATTATATACTGGAGCAAATATTTCAATTACCACCAGTAAAGAGTTAACATCTACAACACACAAAGAGCTCTTATACACAATAAGAAAGAGAAAAGACCTAGGTGAAAATGGACAAAACAAATGGTCAGTACATTTATGGGAAGATGCTCAAACTCACTAATAGTCAAGGAGCTGCAAATTTTAAGATGTGACATCACTTTTCATTTATCGGAATAGCAAAACTTGAATGATGATAGCTAGGGCTGGTAAAGACGTGGGAGAGACGAAAGCTCAAATGCAGCTGACAGGTATGTGAATTACCTTGGACTTTGGAGGAAGTGATCTGGTAACACATATAAAAATTAAAAATATGCATCTCTTTAATATAGTCATGTCATTTCTGGAGTTTATCCTACAGGGGAGTAGGAAAAAACCCTGGCAAACTCCAGTACACAAGGTTATGGATACAAAAAATTCTTTATAACATTTTTTTGTGGTAGGTTTTCCCACCACGCCAGTACTATGACGTTATGCAGCTATTCAAAATAATATATTGCACAAAGACAAACGCTGTATGATTCCACTTTAGATACATCTCTAATGGTCAAACTTATAGAAGCAGAAAGGATGCTGGTTGTCCATGGCTGGGGTAGAGGGCAGGATGGGGAATTGTTTAAGGGGTATGGAAGTTCAGTTTTGCAAGATGAAAACTTCTAGATGTTGGATGTACAGCAATGTGAATACTTTAACATTACTGAAAGTTACACTTAAAAATGGTTGAGATGATAAATGTTGTGTTATATGTGTGTGTGTGTTCTGTCGTGTCCGACTCTTTGCAACCCCATGGATTGTAGCTCACCAGGCTCTTCTGTCAATGGGATTCTCCAGGCAAGGATACCAGAGTGAGTTGCCACTTCCTTCTCCAGGGGACCTTCCAGACACAGGAATCCCACTTGCACCTGGCAGGGGGGCTCTTTATCACTGAGCCACCTGGGAAGCTATTATACCACAATATAAGAAAAAATAAGTTAGAAGGATTTTCATTAGGCTTCCCTGGTGGCTCAGACAGTAAAGTGTCTGCCTGCAGTGTGGGAGACCTGGGTTCAATCCCTGGGTTGGGAAAATCCCCTGGAGAAGGAAATGGCAACTCACTCCAGTACTCTTGCCTGGAAAACTCCATGGACTGAGGAGCCTGGTAGGCTGCAGTCCATGGGGTCGCAAAGAGTCAGACACGACCGAGTGACTTCACTTTCTTTCTCTCTCTTTCGTGAGGTTAGGTGAGAAAAGTAACTTGCAGAGAAGTTGGTGTGATATTTATGAAATAAATAGTAATGATTGCAAATAAATGTCTGTCAGGTTGTCAAGATCTGCTTGGCCATGACCCGTGTCCTCTGATTCCAGGGCATTCTCTCTTCTCCTCAAAGCCCAGGATTCTAGACTACCATTGGATTAAGAGAAGGCAATGGCACCCCACTCCAGCGCTCTTGCCTGGAAAATCCCATGGATGGAGGAGCCTGGTAGGCTGCAGTCCATGATGGGGTTGCGAAGAGTCAGACATGACTGGGCGACTTCACTTTCACTTTTCACTTTCATGCACTGGAGAAGGAAATGGCAACCCACTCCAGTGTTCTTGCCTGGAGAATCCCAGGGACGGGGGAGGCTGGTGGGCTGCCGTCTATGGGGTCACACAGAGTTGGACATGACTGAAGTGACTTAGCAGCAAGCTCAGTAGCTCTGTCAGCCTTTGGGAGAAAAAGCACCCTTTAGACTTCTGCCCTGGTGCTCCCCTATCTCATCCCTCCCCCTTCAGGTCCCCACAGGCTCTGGCACTGTCTGGCACAGCTGTTTCCAATATTCTGCACAAACTTTATTGAAGGAGAAGCCCCGTTTATCACCCTTCGGGCCCTAGCTCCTCCTGATTAGGTACATATGACCTGACCTGTCAGCAGGGCCTGAGCCCCAGTCAAAGGGGAGATTGTTCTGAGCTGGGAGGTGAGACGGGCAGGAACCTGGGGAGCTGAGAAGGGCCCTGAGGAGTCTTCAGCCAGCCTGGAGCAGATGTAGGTGTTCTCAGGATCAGGGGAAGGGGAGGCTGAGCTGAGAAAATTCTTTAAGGGCCCCTGGTCTGCTCGTCTTCTCCGGCCATATTTTCTGTCTCTCTAGCCTCCAAGTTTAAGGTGTTGTGGTGATAAGTTTAGTTGCTAAGCCGTGTCCCACTCTTGTTACCCCATGAACTACAGCCTGCCAGGCTCTTCTGTCCACAGAATTTCCTAAGCAAGAGTATTGTAATGGGTTGCCATTTCCTTGTCCAGCGGATCTTCCTGACCCAGGGATCAAATCTGGGTCTCCTGTATTGCAGGCAGATTCTTTACCATCTGAGCCACCAGGGAAGCTCCCTCTAGCCTCCATGCCTCTTTCAAGAGATATCCTACAGGAGGACCATCTCCCCATCCCCAGGCTCTAAACTCAGCCCAATTTCTCTTTCCTCTCATCTCTAAACTGTACCATGAAACACCCCTGAATATAATTTAAAAAAAAAAAAAAAGAAAAGAAATAGCTTCACTGTTCAACTCTTCCCAAAAGTGTGGAAACTCAAATACTGAAAATAACTCCAGTCAGTTCAGTGCAGTTGCTCAGTCGTGTCCAACTCTTTGCGACCCCATGGACTGCACCACACCAGGCTTCCCTGTCCATCACCAGCTCCTGGAGCTTGCTCAAACTCATGTTCATTGAGTCAGTGATGCCATCCAAGAATCTCATCCTCTGTCATCTCTTCTCCTCCAGCCTTCAATTTTCCCAGCATCAAGGTCTTTTCTAGTGAGTCAGTTCTTCACATCAGGTGACCAAAGTATTGGAGTTTCAGCTTCAGCATCAGTTCTTCCAATGAAAATTCAGGACTAATTTCCTTTAGGATAGACTGGTTGGCTCTCCTTGCAGTCCAGGGAACTCTCAAGAGTCTTCTCCAGGACCACAGTTCAAAAGCATCAATTCTTTGGCACTCAGCTTTCTTTATGGTCCAACTCTCACATCCATATATGACTACTGGAAAAACCATAGCTTTGGCTAGATGGACCTTTGTTGGCAAAGTAGCGTCTCTGCTTTTTAACATGCTGTCTAGGTTGGTCATAGCTTTTCTTCCAAGGAGCAAGCAACTTTTAATTTCATGGCTGTAGTCACCATCTGCAGTGATTTTGGAACTCAAGAAAATAAAGTCTGTCACTGTTTCCACTGTTTCCGCATCTATTTGCCATGAAATGATGGGACCGGATGCCATGATCTTAGTGTTTTAAATGTTGAGTTTAACTTAGAGATCACCTAAGCCTCAACTTACTCTCAATGTAGAAACTCTCTCAATAGTATCCTTGACCAATGGCCACGCCAGTTGATGCTTGAACATTCTAAGCAATATGGTCCAGTAAGGTAGTCCCTAGCCTCACGTGATTCTGTGTTCAGTTATTCAGTTGTGTCCAACTCTTTGCAACCCCATGGACTTAGCCCACTATGCTCCTCTGTCCTTGGGGTTTCCCAGGCAAGAATACTAAAGTAGGCTGCCATGTCCTTCTCCAGGGGATCTCCCTGACCCACAGATTGAACCCGAGCCTCCTGCATCTCCTGTGTTAGCAGGTGGATTTTTTACCACTAGTGCCATCGGGGAAGCCCCAACTATGTGAGTTAAATAAATATATGATAATTAACTTGATTGTGGCAATCATTTCACAATGGATCAAGCCACCTTCTGTACTTTAAATATATACAATTATATTTTCAATCATATCTAATAAAACCAGGAAAAATTTTAAAGTAAAATTTAGTTTTTTAGTCACACTAGAAACATTTCCAGCTTTTAATAGCCACGTGTCATACAATGTGTCAAGAAATTCAAGGAATCTCACCTCTTGCCCTAGTTGCAAGCTAGGAAGTTAATCTGCCAGTTCTGTGGATGCCAGCAGAAGACATGAGAATTCAGGATTTTAGATAAGGCCTTTATTATTTATAGCAGTATCAGCAGTCAGAGTATCAGCATTTTCTTTCTCTGGTTTCCTGAGTTCCAGTTCCCACAGGGCAATGTGAAGAGGGCCGGAGATACCTGCTTATATGGACATGCAGTGGGTCACAATATAGGACTAGAACTCTGAGTTTAGGAGACCTGGATCTTTTCTAACAGGCAGGAAGCACGAAATCCTTTGCTCTGGAGGAAGACACTACCTTTTCCTTCCAAAGCTGTTGGCTATATAAATGCCCTTGAAAAGTGTCCAGAAGAAAAGTCATTCAGTGCCTCTGCTTTCAAATGCGCAGAAATGCAAGACCCATGGAGAACTGTCTCCCAGCCTACAGTGGATAGTGAACATTTCCATCACTGCAGAGAGTTCTGTTGGACAGAGCTGCTCTAAGCAATGGGGAGCTAGCTGCTTTGCTGGGAGCTCCCGATCACTTCTGAGTTCTGACCAAGCGGTCACTGAGCCAGCATTGGCTCTTTGTATCCTTATGTATAAGTTTCAAGGTAAGGTGTTTTCCTTGACGCAGATGTTCTTTCATACCACACTTCCTGTCTTTCCTAACTAATGAGTTAACATGTATATGGTGCTTCACCCAGGGCTTTCCTATGCTCTACGGTCCTGGGGACACCATGAGGATCCAGGTTACGGGGGCAAAGGGGACTCAACCAGGACATTCCTGAGGGGTCCAACACTCCAGTGCAATGGTTCTGTTAGGTGAAGCACACTGATTGAAACCGCCCACCCTGGCCAGGCACCATAGTAACCATTTGCCTGAGTTGTTTTACGACAGGAGGTCCTGGTAAGGAATAGGGAACTGATAAGCCTCCACCAACCAGAAGAGTTCGGGAAAGGTCAAAAGGAGACACCACCTGTCCAACCACCTCCCAGAATCCTCTCTGGAATTCATCTTAGCTGAACAAGGCATGCACCACCAGGAAGGACTCTGAGTCAGAATGATGGGCCAAGGACAACCCCGAAGCTAATCCCATCACCATAAAATCTGAGACTGCAGGCCATTTGACAGAGCAGTTCTCCTGGGTTCCCTTACCCTACTGCTCTCCACCCGGATGCCCTTTCCCAATAAAATCTCTTGCTTTGTCAGCACGTGTGTCTCCTCGGACAATTCATTTCCGAGTGTTAGACAAAAGCCTGGTTTCAGGCCCTGGAAGGGGTCCCCCTTCCTGCAACCGTTCCTGAACTTTAGCAGCATCAGAATCACCTGGAGGGTGTGAAAAAAGACCTTACTGAGCCCCACCCATGAGTCTGTGATGCAGGAGGTCTGTGGTAGGACCTGAGAATGAAGATTTCTAAGAAGTTCTCAGGCGGTGCTGATGCTGCCATCCTGGGGACCACACTGAGAACTATGGCTCTGGAACCATGGGAGCATTCTGAGCTGCTTGTAAAGTGATGCATGGATGATGATTATTATCTTAAAGTTATTTGTACTTTAATGTGTGTTAGAAAAATGTAACAGCATGTCAAACTAGCTATATTTTTAATAACTTTTATATATTTATTTATTGACTGTTCAGAGTCTTTGTTGCTGGACAGGCTTTTTCTCTAGTTGCAGGGACCAGGCCCTACTTTCTAGTTGCAGTGCTCAGCTTCTCATCACAGTGGCTTCTCTTGCGGAACACGGATTCTAGGGCATGTGGACTTCAGTAGTTGAGGCTCGTGGGCTCAGTAGTTGGGGGTCCCAGGTTCTTCTCCTGGGTTGCCATTTACTTCTCCTGGGGATCTCTCCCGATCCAGGGATTGAACCCATGTTCAATCCTGCAACGGCAGGTGGATTTGTTTTACCACTGAGCCACTTGGGAAGCCCTCTCCATTGATCTATTGACAGTCAAATGACATCTTTAGGTTTCCCAGGACTATTGGGGATCGAGTTACTCCCTCCCTCTCTCCTTCCCATCCTTCCTAAGGAGGCAGACACAACCCCCACCTTTAGGCTGCTAACAGTCTAGGAGACACACTCTGTCTGTCATCTTTAGAAGCTTAAAGATCGTAGGAGTTGTTACAGTCTGGATTCCCCATCCTAAGACAAAAGCCAAAGCCCTCCCTCCCTCTGGCTGCAGCCCAGGACTCTGGAAGGAGTGATAAGCCCAGCCTAGGGGACAAGTGGAGGGCCACACGGGCATCCCCTCCTGGATGGGCAGACCAGCCTCCCTCTGCTCCACAGTCCTTCCCTCTGGGGCAGCTGTTCTGTTCCTAATCACACTGCCTCAGGTTAATAACACAGCTGCTTGGTGACTCCTGAGCCCAAACCCACGTGAGAGGGCAGGACCCAGGCCTGGCCCAGAAAATTCACCCAGGACAGAATCCACGTTCATTTTTTTAGAGCAACAAGGCTGACTTCATGAGCCTGCTGTCAGTGCTAGTAGGGCAACAGGAAAGAAAAAAATATGACTTCATGAGACAGGAAACCCAATATTCTTGGGACTATCTGCAAGAAGAAACCACACTGGGGGTCGAGGGCTGTTGGGGGTGGGGCACTTCAAGGAACTCAGACCAAACCCAAGTGGGGAGAGGTGGCCTTTTAAGCCAACCCCCTGGATTCATGCTTTTGGCTGAGGCCTCCAGACTCCAAGTGGGGTTCCTGTCCTGCCCCCAGTTCCACGGGGCTTTCTGCTCTCTGCCCTCCTCGTTTTAATGATCTCAGACAGACATAAAAACAGCTGAGCTCAGCACAGGCGACTGAGACAGGAACGTTGCCTCAGGGTCCCCCAGGACCCCAGCTGGGTACCATGCCGCCCTTGGCTCCATTTTGACGGGATAAAGTGAACTCATTTATTCGGTTGTTTTAAGTGAGCTCACACCAGGCAGTGCCAGAGAACGGAGGAGACATAAATCTCTCCTGGCTCACGGAGTCACTGCCAAACACCTTGGATAAAACTCTCTGCCTGTTCGAGACAGTTTTCCCCCCTTTCAGAAATGAGGAGGGAAAAAGTACTAAAAATCGAAGGGAGTCGGGGGAGGGTGTTAGCAGATTCTGGGAATGACAAACTTGTCAACGCTTTTGCCTAATAAAAATTCTTCCAGTCACAAAGGCAAACTTTTAACTCAGAGATTTTCCTGAGCGGGCTTTCGGGGGTGGGGAGTAGGGTGGAAGGTGTTGCTGGTCATCTGACTGGGGAGCGGGTTAACCCTAAAGGGGGAAGCAGGGGTTTTCTTACATCCTTCAAGGCTGTGTCTGCACCAGAGGTGGGCGGCTGGTCACGCTTCACCCTCAGTGCTGTGGGTACAGCCTCAAATGTTTCTAAACTAGAGCAAACTCAGGCAGGCTGTTGGAAAACATTTTGAAAACTCCCAAACCAGAGAGCAACCTTACCTCCAGGGGTGTAGTCACTCAGGGAAAGGACAATGAGTGATGTGGCCTGGCCAAGCCCCAGTCTCCACGAGACCGACCACTGCTTCTGCTTTTCCTGCACTGAGAGAGGTCCTTAGAGTTTGTAGTCTTTGCAAACACTTAAAGCAACAAACACATAATTGAAAGTCACCCACAACCTCACCAGCCCTATGATGCAGGGGTCCTCAACCTTTTTGGCACCAAGGATTGGTTTCATGAGAAGACAGTTTTTCTACAGTGGAGGGGATAGTTTCAGGATGATTCAAGTGCATTACATTTATTTGCTCTTTATTCCTATTATTATTACATCAGCTCCAATTCAGATCATCAGGCATTGGATCCCAGAGGTTGGGGACCCCAGCTATAATGTATCCAACTGTTTTGTTTCCACACTTCTTATCTACACACAAACTTTTAAAGCATCATTGTGACTAAGACTCCAGGCAAACCTCCTGTCCACTAACTCTCCTTTTTTAGCAAAGAAGTCTCACATAGATCGGTATTCTAGAATTTCACTACTCAGAATGTGCTCTGCAGACAAAGGGCATCATAGCCACCCAGACCTGGAATTTCAGGGCCCCAGCTTAACACGCCCCTTGGTGGTTTCGCTTACACTCATGGCTGGGAGAGGGGACTCTGAGCACATAGGCATGGCCTAAACTCTTCTATAAACTGGGACGATGCCATTCCTTCCTTCCCCGCTCTTCCTGTAGGAATGGGGCACGAGTGAGCAGCGGGCACTGGTCTGGGTTCAGGATGGTTAAGAGGGTACCTTCTAGCACCACCATGTCTTACCCCTCACGAAGCAGAGATGAGAAGGATTTCAGAGCTGGAGGGGACCTTGGGGGATGGGACCAGAAACCAGGTCTCTAGACCCCTCCAGATGTGTCCCTGTCTCTCACCTGGACTCCCTCAGGCAGACAAGTCAGCAGGTGGACGCGGCCATCCCGACCTGGGAACACTGAGAGAGACTCCTCACTTCCCCACCCTTGGTGGTCACAGCCCTCCTGGGCAGGCCATGCTTGTCTATCCCTTTCTGTCTTGGCTCCAGCTGTGCTTCCTGACCTTTTTGAGACAGGAAAGATCTACCTCACGATTCCATATTGTAAAGAAATCAGTTCTCCACCAATTAATGTATGGACTGAGTAAATAAATTATTACTGCCAAGTGGGTACAGATAAAAATTAAGAGGGTTTTTGAAAGTTGGACATGGATCTAAAATTACTCTTGAAGAATAAAACTGGTAATGATATTTTTTTTAAAAAGATGAGAATTAAGATAGCCAAAAGGATGAACAAGTCTTAGAGCAGGGTCAACATTCTAGAACCAGCAGACAAAATCCATACAACTATTGAATTATTTCACTGCGATAATGAGATAGTTTTGTGTGTAAGAGCCATAGTACAAATAAAAAGGGCAAACTAGAAAAGCATATGTTCAGTAAAAAGTTAACCTCTTTATTTGGAAAAACCAAGTCACACAGGTATTTCACAGACTTAATAAGGACAACACTAAGATCTCATAAGATAAATGGGCAAAGGACATCACAGATGTTTTTAAAACAGTGAACCGCATGCCAAAAAAAATTTTTTATAAGGAACTTTGTATTAAAAGAAAAGTAAACCAGAAAAAGTTACCAAGCAATTTTGAAATGAAAATGGGTAGATGAGGTGAAATGAGTGAGACTAATATAAACATCTCTAATTCTAAGAAATAATTCAAAATAATGGGCAAGACGATTTGCTGCAGCTTTTTTTTTTTTTTTTTGGCCTTGGTGCATGGCTTGCAGGATCTTAGTTTCCCAGTTCAGTTCAGCTCAGTCGTTCAGTCGTGTCCAACTCTTTGCGATCCCATGAACCGCAACACCCCAGGCCTCCTTGTCCATCACCAACTGCTGGAGTCCACCCAAACCATCAAGGCGATGAAGCCATCCAACCATCTCATCCTCTGTCATCCCCGTCTCCTCCTGCCCTCTATCTTTCCCACCATCAGGGTCTTTTCCAATGAGTCAGCTCTTCACATCAGGTGGCCAAAGTATTGGAGTTTCAGCTTCAACAACAGTCCTTGCAATGAATATCCAGGACTGATTTCCTTTAGGATAGACTGGTTGGATCTCCTTGCAGTCCAAGGGACTCTCAAGAGTCTTCTCCAACACCACACTTCAAAAGCATCAATTCTTTGGCACTCAGCTTTCTTTATAGTCCAACTCTCACATCCATACATGACCACTGGAAAAACCATAGCCTTGACTAGACCTTTGTTGGCAAAGTAATGTCTCTGCTTTTGAATATGCTATCTAGGTTGGTCATAACTTTCCTTCCAAGGAGCAAGTGTCTTTTAATTTCATTGCTGCAATCACTATCTGCAGTGATTTTGGAGCCCAGAAAAATAAAGTCAGCCACTGTTTCCACTGTTTCCCCATCTATCTGCCATGAAGTGATGGGACCAGATGCCATGATCTTAGTTTTCTGAATGTTGAGCTTTAAGCCAACTTTTTCACTTTCCTCTTTCACTTTCATCAAGAGGCTCTTTAGTTCTTCTTCACTTTCTGCCATAAGGGTGGTGTCATCTGCATATCTGAGGTTATTGATATTTCTCCCGGCAATCTTGATTCCAGCTTGTGCTTCCTCCAGCCCAGTGTTTCTCATGATGTACTCTGCATATAAGTTAAATAAGCAGGGTGACAATATACAGCCTTGATGTACCCTTTTTCCTATTTGGAACCAGTCTGTTGTTCTATGTCCAGTTCTAACTGTTGCTTCCTGACCTGCATAGAGGTTTTTCAAAAGGCCAGTCAGGTGGTCTGGTATTCCCATCTCTTTCAGAATTTTCTACAGTTTTTGGTGATCCACACAGTCAAAGGCTTTGGCATAGTCAATAAAGCAGAAATAGATGTTTTTCTGGAGCTCTCTTGCTTTTTCCATGATCCAGTGGATGTTGGCAATTGGATCTCTGGTTCCTCTGCCTTTTCTAAAACCAGCTTGAACATCAGGAAGTTCACGGTTCATATATTGCTGAAGCCTGGCTTGGAGAATTTTGAGCATTACTTAACTAGCATGTGAGATGAGTGCAATTGTGCAGTAGTTTGAGCATTCTTTGGCATTGCCTTTCTTTGGGATTGGAATGAAAACTGACCTTTTCCAGTCCTGTGGCCACTGCTGAGTTTTCCAAATTTGCTGGCATATTGAGTGCAGTACTTTCACAGCATCATCTTTCAGGATTTGAAATAGCTCAACTGGAATTCTATCACCTCCACTAGCTTTGTTCGTAGTGACGCTTTCTAAGGCCCACTTGACTTCACATTCCAGGATGTCTGGCTCTAGGTGAGTGATCACACCATCATGATTATCTTTGTCATGAAGTTCTTTTTTGTACAGTTCTTCTGTGTATTTTTGCCACCTCTTCTTATATCTTCTGCTTCCGTTAGGACCCTACCATTTCTGTCCTTTATCAAGCCCATCTTTGTATGAAATGTTCCCTTGTTATCTCTAATCTTCTTAAAGAGATCTCTATTCTATTGTTTTCCTCTATTTCTTTGCATTGATCGCTGAGTAAGGCTTTCTTATCTCTCCTTGCTAGTCTTTGGAACTCTTCATCCAAATGGGTATATCTTTCCTTTTCTCCTTTGCTTTTTGCTTCCCTTCTTTTCACAGCTATTTGTAAGGCCTCCTCAGACAGCCATTTTACTTTTTTGCATTTCTTTTTCTTGGGGATGGTCTTAATTCCTGTCTCCTATACAATGTCATGAACCTCCGTCCATAGTTCATCAGGCACTCTGTCTATCAGGTCTAGTCCCTTAAATCTATTTCTCACTTCCACTGTATAGTCATAAGGGATTTGATTTAGGTCATACCTGAATGGTCTAGTGGTTTTCTCCACTTTCTTCAATTTCAGTCTGAATTTGGCAATAAGGAGTTCATGATCTGAGCCACAGTCAGCTCCCGGTCTTGTTTTTGCTGACTGTACAGAGCTTCTCCATCTTTGGCCGCAAAGAATATAATCGATCTGATTTCTGTGTTGACCATATGGTGATGTCCATGTGTAGAGTTTTCTCTTGTGTTGTTGTAAGAGGGTGTTTGCTATGACCAGTTTGTTCTCTTGACAAAACTCTGTTAGCATTTGCCCTGCTTCATTCTGTACTCTAAGGCCAAATTTGCCTGTTAGTCCAGATGTTTCTTGACTTCCTACTTTTGCATTCCAGTCCCCTATAATAAAAAGGACATTTTTGGGGGTGTTAGTTCTAGAAGGTCTTGTAGGTCTTCATAGAACTGTTCAACTTCAGCTTCTTCAGCATTACTGGTTGGGGTGTAGACTTGAATTACAGTGATATTGAATGGTTTGCCTTGGAAACGAACAGAGATCATTCTGTCATTTTTGAGATTGCATCCAAGTACTGCATTTCAGACTCTTTTGTTGACTATGATGGCTATTCCATTTCTTCTAAGAGATTCCTGCCCACAGTAGTAGATATAATGGTCATCTGAGTTAAATACACCCATTCCAGTCCACCTTAGTTCACTGATTCCTAGAATGTCGATGTTCACTCTTGTCATCTCCTGTTTGACCACTTCCAATTTGCCTTGATTCATGGACCTAACATTCCAGGTTCCTATGCAATGTTGCTCTTTACAGCATCAAATCTTGCTTCCATCACCAGTCCCATTCACAACTGGGTGTTGTTTTTGCTTTGGCTCCATCCCTTCATTCTTTCTGTAGTTACTTCTCCAGTGATCTCCAGTAGCATATTGGGCACCTACTGACTTGGGGAGTTAGTTTCCCAACCAGGTGTTGAACTTGAGCTCTCGTCAGTCAAAGTGTGGAATCCTAACCACTGGACCATCAGGGAATTTCTGGCATTATTTATAATGTTGAAAAACTGGACAATCACATAAATGTTCAACCAGGATAGTAATATGCATTGTGTTATATTTACCTGATAGGATAATCTGATCAATCAGTGATGTGATAATAATTCCAAAGACTATGTAGTAACATGAAAAAAACGCTTTAATGTTTCAAATCAGTTCAGTTCAGTCGCTCAGTCGTGTCCGACTCTTTGTGACCCCATGAACTGCAGCACGCCAGGCCTCCCTGTTCGACACCAACTCCCGGAGTTCACCCAAACCCATGTCCATTGAGTCAGTGATGCCATCCAACCATCTCATCCTCTATCGTCCCCGTCTCCTCCTGCCTTCAATCTTTCCCAGCATCAGGGTCTTTTCAAATGAGTCAGCTCTTCACATCAGGTGGCCAAAGTATTGGAGTTTCATCTTCAACATCAGTCCTTCCAATGAATGTTTCAAATAAAAGGACACAACGCCATCTATGCACTACAATCAACCACAGTCACATTAAGATGAAAAGGACCATTTCCAGACAGTAAGCGTTATAATAATTTTGATAATTATCCCCATCACTTTTGTTTGCTATTTTATTGCTTTTATTGTGTTAGTCACTCAGTTGTGTCCAACTCTTTCGACCCCATGGACTGCAGACTGCCAGGCTCCTCTGTCCGTGGAATTCTCCAGGCAAGAATACTGGAGTGGGTTGCCATTTCCTTCTGTTTGCTTTTATAATGTAAATATTATAAAAAATCATCCACAGTCTGCATAAACTGATGAAAACGGGTATAATGGTTACACAGGGAAGTTGGCACATCTGATAATTAAGGCAGGTAAGAGTTATTCACTCCAGGGACTTCCCTGGTGGTCCAGAGACTAAGACTCCATGCTCCCAATGCCCAGGGGGCCCAGGTTCAACCCCTGGTGGGGGAACTAGATCCCATATAGCAACTAAAGATCTTGTGTGCCACAACCAAGACCCAGTGCAGCCAAATAAGTAAACACATTTAAAAAGGAAAAGTTAGCCACTCCATTTTCTTTTCGCTTGTGGGAAAAAAATCTTCCTCTGTACAAAACTCCCATGGCTCACACTCTCCTGTGTGTGTGTGTGTGTGTGTGTAGGTCTGCTGTGTGGGGTCATGGAAACTTAGCATTTTTAAATGGGTGGAGTCTCAGAGATCATTTTATTTTTGACTCCCAGCTAATTCAAGAACTAGACCTACAGTGTCCAATGCAAATAAGTGTAATGGAGGCTTCTGAATGATTGAATATTCCCTCAAGTGGGGAGCTCACCGCCTCGCAGAGCAGCCTGATTAGGCTCCGCCTTCTCAGCCACGCCCGAGGCTGCTGTGCAGAAAGACACCTCCAACCCTCACACGACGTGGGGCTCCCTTGTCAATCGCTTTCTTCAACTGAGATTTCAAGTCAAAAATCACAAACTAAGCGACTGAGTGAGACTGCATCACCTTCCTAACAAAAGGAAAACCAACACAAAATAAGAGACGATCCCTATTCATGTCAAATGTATAGTAGAAATGGGAATGTACAAACCCATGGCTATTCTAATGAATAGGAAAAAAAAAAGTTATTAGAAAGAAATGAATCCCTGAAGTGCAACAGATAGTTGCCTATGCTTCTCCCTAAAAACTAAAAACTTTTTTTTTCTTTCTTTGTTTTGGTCATGCTGTGCAGCAAGTGGGATCTTAGTTCCCCGACCAGGGATCAAACTTGTACCCCCTGCAATGGAAGCTCAGTGGAGTCTTAACCGCCAGACAGCCAGGGAGGTCCTGAAACCAAAGACTTTTAGATCTAAAGACCCTCATTTAGAAAATTCTTTCAGTTGTTCTGAATACCAGATGGGGAAGGCCGTCTTTTCCGTGCTCATCTTTCACATTATCCTAGCACTTCTGGTTGAGTCTAAGCTCGGCACCAGAAGTACAAGGCTGATGAACGGAGAGGGAGGGCTGGCAGCCCCACATGGGCAGTGGAACTCTGCTCTGGGTGTGCAGGACACACGAGTGCTTCTCTTAACCAGGAATCATCCCATTTCATGTGTGTTTCCTGTATTTTGTGAGAAGAGTTCAAAAGTGTCATGTTTAAAGGCGGGATGGAAGACCACATTAAAAAGAGATAATGGTGCTTGTGTGTGTGTCATTCGCTCAGTTGTGTCTGACTTTTTGCAACCCCATGGACTGCAGCCCACCAGGCTCCTCTGACCATGGAATTTTCCAGGCAAGAATGCTGGAGTGGGTAGCCACTTCCTCCTCCAGGGGATCTTCCTGACCTAGAGACTGAACCCAGGTCTCCTGAACGGTAGGCAGATTCTTTACCATCTGAGCCACCAGGAAAGCGCACTGTCCTCCACCCCATGAGATGGTATTTGCAGGTGAGCCTTTGGGGAGGTAATTAGGTAGTGAAGGGGGCCCCCATGGTGGGACAGTGGGATTAGAGACGCCAGGTAGAAGCCATGTCCCTTTCTCTCGGCCACGTGAGGACACCATGAGAAGCCAGACCAGTCTGCACTTCACCAGAAGCCGACCCTGCCAGACCTTGATCTCAAATTTCCCGGCCTCCAGAAATTTAAGGAAATACATTTCTGTTGTTTAAGCCCCCAGTCTATCTGGTGTTTTTTTTGTTGTTGTTGTTTTTAATAGCTTGTTTTAAAAAATTCTTTTATTTAATTGGAGGATAATTACAACATTGTGATGGCTTTTGTCATACAGCAACATTAATTGACCATAGATATACATGCGTATCGGGGAAGCCAATGGCACCCCACCCCAGTACTTTTGCCTGGAAAATCCCATGGATGGAGGAGCCTGGTAGGCTCCAGTCCATGGGGTCGCTAAGAGTCGGACACGACTGAGTGACTTCACTTTCACTTTTCACTTTCATGCATTGGAGTAGGCAATGGCAACCCACTCCAGTGTTCTTGCCTGGAGAATCCCAGGGATGGGGGAGCCTGGTGAGCTTCTGTCTATGGGGTCGCACAGAGTCGGACATGACTGAAGCGACTTAGCAGCAGCAGCAGCAGCATACATGCATATCCTCCCTCCTGAACCCCCCATCTCCCTCCCCACCCTATCCTTCCAGGTTGTCAAAGGACACTGGCTTTGGACGCCCTACCTCCTACATCAAACTCCCGCTGGCTATCTATTTTCCATATGGTAATGTATATGTTTGAATGTTAGTCTCTCAAATCATCCCACCGTCTCCTCCCACTGAGTTCCAAAGTCTGTTCTTTCTGTATCTCCTTTGCTGCCCCGCAGTAGGATCACATCATCTCTCTAGACTCCCTATGTATGTGTTAATGTATGACGCTTGCCTTCCTCTTTCTGACTTGGTTCACTCTGTGTGGCATTGTCAAGGCAGCCCGAGCCCACTGAGACACGAAGCAGGAAGGGAAATGGGGGAAGAGGGCGGTGTCTCTGACAGTGGTCCGGCTGCCCCATCCCTCCTTAGAGAGCCCGGGAGACCAAAAAGGAGAATGTTGGTCTGAGGAGGGTGCCGCACCACGGGAGAGGAGGAGTCAGCGGAGGGGAGGGAGGAGTGGGAGCCCAAAGTCTTCTCTCAGCTGATGAGTAAAAAACGTAGAAAGAGGCTGGGGTGAGTTCTGTAGGAGTCCCTCCCAAGGCTGAGAGCTGGTGCTCCCCACTGCATAGCACAAGGCTGAGGTTTTTCTTGGTCTGTGGGTTACCATGTCATGAGGGTCTTCAGTATACAAGCTGAATCCCTGAAGAGGGTGGAATACGGGGAGGAGCTAAGAGGACCCAACTCTTCTGTGGGGGAAAACTACTGTGGCCTCTGGACCAGTCTTCAGGGCTGTCTGTTTGGTAGCAGCAAGGGCCCTGAGCTTGGAGGGTGAAGATGAGCAGGCCCATGGGGAGCCCCTTGCCCTGGACCCCACTGCAGCATCCGTGCCTGCAGTTGTGCTAAATCTGGGTCCTCTAGCCGACCTGCCCCTGTCCCCCCTCCCCAATCCCCCCTCCTTGAGTCCAAGGGAAGGAGGCTGAGCCTCTCAGGGAACCAAAAGCAGAACCGAGGGTGGACACTGGCTCCTCTCCCAGGGTCTTGTCTGGAAAGGTACCACTCATCTCCCCAGCAACCCTTCAGACTTTCCACCACTGACGACATGTGTGGAGGCGGCCAGAGCCCTCCTGGGGCCCGAGCTCTGCTGGGAGCATCAACACTTTCTCAAGGGCAAAAGCCATCGCATCTTCTGGGAAGGGCTGTCAGACTTCCTACCAGACCAGGACCCACGCATTCACCTTTCCTGTCAGTCATGGTCGCTTCTGATCCAGCACCTAACGTCCAGGACCTGTGCCCCCCGCGGTGACGTGTTCACTCACAGCTCCCACTGGAAATCATAACCCTGCTGTACGTAATCGGGAATTTCAATATGCTCACGGTCTGAAGCTGGCCAAGATAAACCGAATGGGTCTGGTTTAGTATCTGGTGCCAAGTAATACACAGCTGATTAACCCAGCTCCCAGATGCGCTGGAATCATCTGGCCATTCCCAGCTGCTCCATGGACTCTTTCTCTCAGGCAGGCACCCACAGAGGGAGACGATCTGGCCCGGCCAGGCCCGAGGATGTGGAGACTGCTGGCAGTTCTGAGCAGGGTGCTGCTCCCCCGAGACAAGCCTTGGGAATGTTGACTTGCCAAACTAGACAATCAGTGTGCAGACAGCTGAGATGTACACAAAACGGGGATGGCTTTCTTCCTCCTCGCTAGCGAGACAAAGGGAAGTGCGGAGAGGGGCAAAGCGGGAGGAGAAGGATGCACACTATGTGCAGACGCCGTGGGAACAGTTGCCAAATGGAAGACGTTTGCCAGGGTAACTGGCAGAGATTCCATTAGAGATCGAGTCCGTAAGAGGAAGTGTTAGAGTCTTGTTTAGGAGACCCCCAGTGCTCAGCTGACTGTGATGCAAAGTCCAACTCAATTCTCAAATAGTGAGAGAGGTCTAGCGATCCTGATACACTTCCTATGGTTATTCATCTTGTGCTACAGGACTGGGGTTCAAAACTAAGATGGCAAACATCAGGGAAGGACGTTATTGAATGAAGAAATGGCAAGAGAATATTTACACAACAGAACAAGTATTCACAGAGTGTGTATTAGGCGCTGGGGCCTGGGTTACCGAGTGGACAAGCTGATTTGGCCCAGAGAGGAAGGCAGACATGTAAAAGGAGAACATGCATGGACCTTCAGAGGCAGAAGCTCCACGTTTTACAGATTCTGTCCCTGGGACTTGTCTTTGCCTTGGCACCTCCTCCCTAACACAATGGTCTTAAGGACCTGAGGCTTTACCTGTTCTTGGCTACGACAGGTAACTGTGTTTCTGGGCTCTACCCTAAGAGAGTCTGGACTTCTGTGTACAGTATGGGGAAGAAATCTGTATTTTTCTCCCAAGTTCTCCAGGTAATTCTGGTGATGAACTGGATCTGGACCTGTTAGGTGACAGCAAGGTGGTACCCAGTACCTGACAGGAGGCATCTTGCAGCACATGTCCTCTTGGTAAAAGGAAATGCAATGTCTGCTCCTCTTGGAAGCTGGCCCCCATGGTTCTGGGAGTCCCTCCTCTGTGCCCCTTATTTAAGCAAAGACCATTATTAAAACAAAGCTGGCTAATTCAGAGTCTCAGCCGTGCGGCTCTGAATTCAGAAATGACTGGTACATCTTACTCATCTCTCCTCCTTGGTGTGTAGCCTACAGGATGCACAATAAATACCTGTTGGAGGATGAGGATGTTGGATGAATTTCATCTATGTCTGAGCCCTGCCCATGGGAATAAAACATTGGCAGGCGACATGCACATGGAATACCAGAAGAGATAGGCCGGGAACCACTCTCCAACCCGGGATGACAGGCACACTCCCCAAGGGTGCTGGTGGCCACCCGGTGTGATGGAACTGCAGCCTGACTCTGGCCGCGGATTGCAAAGTCCACTCCAGCTTTCTGAGAGAGTATTGATTCCCCACCGCCACCCTGCTTACTTAAGCCCACTGTTTCATTTTTCTAGAAGTAAATGTGAGAAATGAGAAGCATGTCATTGGGACTTGTAGGAAAATGTCTAGGATTCTCACATCCACCTTGAGATTCTGAAAAGCAAACCTGAGAGCTCCCTGAAAGTCACCTCCTTAATAAGGCAAGTGGGTTCCCTCAACCCCCACTGCCTGTCTTAAAGAAATGCCTATAATAAAACCACATTTTCATAGACTATAAAATAACTGAGGATGGATTAAATCTTCTCTCATTTGAAGACATTAAGAACTAAAATAGAAAAATATTTTGAAATTCTCTATGTCAGTTGAAACGTTAAAAAAGCAGCAAAATGTTCTCTCTTTCAAATTGTTTTACTTTGTAAAGATTTTACCCTGTACTCACAGGGAAGAGTGTGTGTCTGCGCCTGGGGGTGTGTGCATGTAGGGAGTGGGGGTGGGGTCGAGACCCTGGAGGGGGGGCGGGGTCGAAACCCTGGGGTGGGAGGCGCAGTGCTTGTCAACCACTCAAATTCCACAACAGTGACGTTCTACTGCCATCTCGTGGCGCCCTGAGCTGTTCACAAGGCACAACCAACTCAGGTGCTTTATAAGAACTAAATCTCACAACATCCCAGTTGCCCTGCAAAGATGTTTATCTGTGAAGAGACTGGAGTAAAAAATTATCTCACTTTTTTATTCAAAAGAATCAACTGCTTCACATCAATTTGGTTCAAAAAACCTCAGGTCTTAAAAGTAAGGCTACCATGACATTTATTTTGCCATACGTAACAGCTTCATGTTGAAAAAGGCTCAACATAAAAAATTACCTTCAAAACGTACATTCTCACATAAACCAAAATACATCTAAGTGATAAAGTTATTTCTTCAATATTCAATCTTTTCAATTTCATCCATGTCTTCAGGGTCGAGTTGCTTAATACTGCTGTCTAAAAGAGCAAAAGAGAATGCAACAGTCTTACTCCAGGGCCCAAATGAAATTTCATCCCATCCAACTACATTTCTGAAGACAGTGACACGTCATATGGAAATCCTCAAGATAGGAACATTCTCTAGGTTAGGTGAGGACGGGCAGGTGTCCAAATAACCAATTCACACCAACCACAGCAGCAGCAAATGCACCAGACAGGAGAACATGCATGTCTATATACCTTGGGGCAGAAAAAAGGCCAAAGAGCAGTGAGGGCCTGCGAAGGGGCCTGGCCGAGTTCATGGGGAGTGAAGTGGGAGTGTACATACATGGTGGGGGGACGTTGCTGGATGGCAACAGGGAGCATTGATCACCACAGCAACGGCAATCTTAATGGGTCTTTCTCCATACCCATCCCTGCTCTGCTATCCTAACACAGGAGAGCTTAACCAACTTCCCTGAAGGGTCCACAGTTAGTAAGCAAACCTGTTAAAATTATATTTCAAATTCCACATCTGTGCTTATGTGCACTCCCCCAGGGACAGTATTCTTTGTTTCCCACAGGGGATAAGTACCACTGTCCTAAAGGTGAAAGATAACATTTGGAATCCTGCAAGGGTTCCTCTTCCCCTGCTCCCCAGCCATCTTCCCAGCAGGTTATCAGAGCCTGTCTTGTTTATATGAGGGGAAGGAGGGCTGGAGGAAAGCAGCCAGACTCAGGATTTAGGATTGCCCAAGTTGATCGCTGGGACAACAGGCAAGAGGAAAATGTAGACAAAAAAGGAAGCTGGGGACACAATATAATCTTCCAGGATCTCATTACTTACAGTGGTTCTTTATGATGTGAAATCTGCTTCAGATGCCAGAACGAGCAACAAAACAGAAATCTGAGCTCACAGGAATCCCACTTGGTTTTTGGGTCTTTTCTACCCCGGTCTCAGGTTAGGAGCTCTGACACTGAGAAGGGGACACCTCCTACTGTCTGGTTCCTGCCCCCATCCTATCACATCATGAACCCTGAGCTTAAGGCCCACGACACATGCCCACTGCCAATGCAGGCAGGTCCACAGCTCTGACTGAAGGGTGCCACTCACTGAAGTGGTCCTGGATCTTCATCAGTAGAGGCAGCTTATCCACCTCGATCATGTTGAAGGCAAGGCCTTTTTTCCCAAAGCGGCCCGTGCGCCCGATACGGTGGAGGTAGGTCTCATAGTCTGGCTCCTCTACTTGGTTCACAGGCAGGTCAAAGTTCATGACAATCGTGACCTGCTTCACATCAATCCCTGGAAGAGGAAGGACACCACTGGGCACTGTAGCTTCCACCTCAGGACCCAGCTATCCAAGAACCACATTTGCTGAGGAAATTCTCACTTGACAGACACAGTCTAGAATCAAGCTTGCTTTGACATATATTTGTTTGTAAGTATGTATGTCTACGATGCTAGGTAAGTGTCAGTAGAAGTGAACTCTACAGAAGTCTAACTATACAAAGTGTGTACAAAGTGTGTGTGTGTGTGTGTGTGTGTGTGTGTGTGTGGCGAGGGGTAGGGGCTCTCATCGAGCCAAAGAGCCCCCTCTCTCTGCTCCCGCTGTGCTGAGTCCCCTGCAGCTTCTCTTCCCCATCAGGGCCCCAGCTCCACCCCATTCCACAGCCACTGTTCTCATCAATTTTATCCATGGCCTCAATTGTCGTAATAATTTCTGGACTGGCTCCCCAGTCCCTCATGTCCTACTCCTCTAATCCTCACCATGGTTGCCACAGCGATGTCCAGAGTACTTGTGTTTAGAACCCGGCTGCCCAAACCGTACAGGATAAAGTACGAACAACTCAAGACTCCAAGGGTTCTCCCCTTCCATCCATACCTCTCACATCTGAGGTTTCCAGGAAGACTTCTGGGCTTGCCTGGGGCCTCCATGCCCCACATTAACACGCTGTCTGGCTCGTGATCCTTGTCCTCCCTGTACTGTGCTTTGACTCTGGAGCTATCTGTGCCCCCTTTCCTCTGGGGTTCTGCAGATGCGCGGTATAGTATGGTAACTATTAGCCTCACAAGGCTATTTAAATTAATTCACATTAAAAATCCAGTTCTTCAGCCACACTAGCCACACTCCCAGTGCCCAAAAGCTACTATCTGTGGCTTGGACAGCAAATAGGAGATTTCTCTCAGTGCAAGCATTTCTATTGGACAGCGCCGGTCTAGAGGGTCAGGAGGTGGTGTGCTCTCAAAGAGAAGGCCTTTTTAAGGCTGCTCCTCCTCCAGGCTCAGCCCTTACGGCAGGTCCTCAGTTCTGTCAGGTGAACCAGTAATAAACTAGGAAACAGGGTCTGAGTATGTGGCCTAGGCAAGGATACAATGGGGAAGTGAGGAAAGCAGGAAGACCCTTGGCTTGAAAAAAAGATTTTTTTCCCAGCAGTCAATAGGTTTAAAATTAAAAACACCTCAGAGATGACCAACATCATTAGTCATTAGGGAACACAGGTAAACAACACAAGACACCACATACATCTACTAGAAAAGTTAAGATGAAAAAGTGTCAATGCCAATTACTGACAGGGATGGAGAACAACTAGACCCTCCGGTACTGCTGGTAGGAATGCAAAATGGCATGGCTCCTCTGGAAAACAGTTCTGCAGTTGCCTCTAAAGCTAAATATACATTGACCCTATGACTGTAAAATCTTACTCCTAGGTATTTACCTAAGAGAAAAGAAAATGTATGTCTGCATGAGCCCTATACATGAATGTTTATTACAGCTTCAGTCAAAATAGCCCTGAGCTGTAAGCAATCCAAATGTCCATCAACGGGTGAACGGATGAACTAAGTTGGTACACGCATTCAATGGAATACTACTCAGTAATAAAAAGGAACGACCTATTGATACATGTAACAACACTGATGAATTCCAAAGTATGATGTCAAGAGGAATAAATCAGACACTGAGGTTACCAACTGCATGACTTAACTTACATGGCGTTCTGGAAGAGACAAAAACACAGAGGCAGAGATCTGGCTCAGTAGTGGTCAGGGGCCATTAGTTTCAGAGACTGATTGCAAATAAGCACAGAGAAATTTTGAGGGGAGATGGAATTGTTCTGTATTTTGATTACAGTGATGGGTACATGACTACATATGTTTGTCAAAACTCACTGAACCACATCCTTAAAAAGAGTGAATTTTATCACATGTAAATGATAACCCCAATAAACCTGACTTTAAATACACACATACACACCTCGAGCGCAGACGTTGGTGGTTATCAGGACTTTCTCCTTTCCATCCCGAAACCTCTGGATGATGGCAGCTCGCTGATCCACAGTCAGTTCTCCACTCAGCAGAGACACCTGGTGGCCATCCTGCATCATCTCCACAGTCAACCATTTGGCATTTCGACGAGTCTGCAGGAAAATCAAAGCCCAGCACCACACCCAGGTTGAAGCAGCCCCACTGTGTGTGCAGCGCTCATGTCTGCAGGGCCTGGGAGCTGGGGGTACAGGGGTTGTAGAGGGGTTTTGCTCCCCCTTCCTTTCAGGCCTAGAGAGACCTGTGAATGTGGCAGGGAGTTCTCCGGCCCCTGAGCCTCTAAGGGGCACACCCTCTCAACCTGTCAGAGCTCTGCTTCTCAGCCCTGAAACAGAATAAAATACTCCGCCTCTTGTGGTGGTCAGATGACAAAATGAGGTAACCTAACAATGACGATGGGCTCAATGGTAAAGGATCCATCTGTCCACGCAAGAGAGCAGGAGATGTGGGTTTGATCCCTTGGTCAGAAAGACCCCTGGAGAAAGAAATGGCAATCCATTCCACTATTCTTGCCTGAGAAATTTCATGGATAAAGGAGCCTGGCAGGCTACAGTCCATGGATCTCCAAAGACTGAGATGCGACTTAGTGACTGAACAACAACAACAATGATGATTAAGTTGTTGTGTGTGCCGGGCACCTCACAAAAACCTTTACTTACATCACGCTCATCTACTTCCATAATGATCTGATGAAGCAGGTGTCTAAGCTCATTTGAAAAAACTAAAAAATTAACCTAAAGCATAAAACCGTTAAGTGATCTGCCCAGGGTTACACGGCTCGTCTGTGGCAGGGCTGCACTTTCCTTTACTCTACAGGTGTGTTTCCAAGGCCATCCACTGCTGGGCGGGGCTCTTCCGGGATGGGGGCATGGAGGTATGTGGAACAGACTTTGCTCGCATGGAGCTGACAGTGTTCACGTGGTGGTGAAAAAACACAATCCAGAACAGGAACATGAACAATGTCAGAGAGAAAAGTAAACATGAAAAGAAAAATAAGAGGCTATCAATAGCGAGTAACTGAGTGGCTGCCTTGCTCATAGTAAGTTTGGAAACGAAGAGAACATTCTTAACCTGATAAAGGGTATCTGTGAAAATAGCCATAGTAACATCAACTTGAACGGGGACATGTTAGAAGCAGTCCCTCTAAAAGAAGGATGCCTGGGGAGTTTCCTGGGGCCCTAATCCTAATTCCAGTGGTTAGGATTCTGGGCTTTCACTGCCATGGCCCAGGTTCAATCCTTGGTCAGGGAACTGACCAAGCTGCATGGCATAACCAAAAAAGAAAAAATATTTTAAATCAACATAAAAGGAGGATGCCCTGTTTCATGTCATATTGAAGTCCTATTTCATCACTTCAGTGTCAACCATAAAATACAAGTAATCTCTATTCAAAGTTGCTCTGAAAATTGAACAACATCATGAATAAACAGTGGAACACAGTGCCGGGCTCCCTGGCTCTCACTCATCTGACTGTCCCCTGCCCCCATCCGCACTGAAGTATGGGCACGAGGAAGGCGGTCCCAGTGGAGCTACCTGGCAGAAGATGATGGCCTGGCCTATGGTGATGCCGCCGTAAATGTTGCAGAGAGCCTGGTACTTGTCTTTCCTGTTCCCGCACAACACGTAGTACTGTCGGATGTTGTTCAGGGTCAGCTCCTCTTTTCGTAACTTGATAACATTGGGGTCAGGAATGATTCGCTCAGCAAACTGCCACACAGAGTCTTCAAAGGTCGCGGAAAACAAAAGCATCTGGCACTCGGAGGGTAAAGCTCTGGGAGAGAGAAGGGAAAAGGGCATCACCCAACTTCCAGGCCTGTCCCACTCCAGGGGGCAGCTCCCAGCACTGGACGCCCATGGCCATCAGCTGCCCCCCATGCCCCTGCTCCCGCTCCAGGGTCACCGTGAAGGGTGCCGTGGACACAAGAAACTACACCTGCTGCAGAGGGGGGACATGTCAGCCCCTCCCTCCCACCCAGGGTTTGGGGAATGCATAAACTGAACACGGGGCTCCAGAGCGAAGGTCAGCTAAGAGATCTGGAGGGCATGGGGGTTTTCAAGCCCATCTTCACCCTAGGAGAGACGGCTTATGGAGCCTAGGCTGTCAGCCCAGGGGCCGTTAATGGCAATCATCTCACACGAGCTCCATGCAGATGAGGGGCAGAGAGGCTCATCACTCAACGGCAGGTGTTCTATCTACTGAGTGGGAAAGAACAGTCACGTGAAGTCTATGTGGAATGGGAAGACCCGGCTATAAATAAAAGGGGCACAGAAGGGGAAGATGCTGCTGCATGGAAAATGCAAGCTAAACCCACACTGAACACAGGACAATTGATACCCAGTTCAAAAATAGGTAAGATGAACCCATGGAGTCAGCAGTTAGGACAGAGCTAAGTCTGAGGAGGAGAGAGGGCTGGTGACAGGAGATGGCCTGCAGGGCACTTTCTCGACCACAACTGAGAAAGATCTCGGTCTTGACGGATCCACTGTCCCATGGCATAGTCTCTCTGCGATAATTCACCCAGTGTACACTTAGGATTTCTCTGTACATATGTTAAACATCAATTAAAAAGTTAGTTTTCAAAAAAACAGAAGAGACGAGAGAGAAATCACTGCCTTTGAGAAGACAACAGAACACTTAAGAGGAAAAGTCCTTAGTGCTAAAAGGGAACAGGAGAGTTCATACAGCCCAGCGATTCCCAAACATTGTATCAAGCCTGGGACCTGAATCCCCAGGAGCTTTTCACACAACTGGACCAATTTTGGGTTGACTCTGGGAAACTGACTACATGTGTTACCTTCTCAGTGTCCCACATCACACTTACGTGATTATAAAGGGATGAAGATACGAACTCATAAGACGTGAAGAATCCAAGAAGAGAAATGGGTGGAAGAGACATTTCAATATAGTTTTGCAAGATGGAAAAGCATGATAATTAGAAGAAGGTGCACGAAGCTAAGATATGTGTGCTACAGAAGGAAATGCTGATGGAAAGGCAGTGGATATCTCAGAACCCTGGGAGGTCTAAGACCCCTGAGACCAGAGAATTCAGAGGAAGGACTGGCAGCGGGTGGGGGCTGTGAACAGACTGGAGGAGAATCTGCATTGGCCATTTGTTCTACTACAATCTTTCATCTGAAAAAAGACGGCCCCAGGACTGGTACCCCAAGGCTGGGACCATTTCCTTCCAAAAAGTAAATTTATACAAATTATCCAAGGGAAGGAAACATGGGTTGTTCTGTAGAACACTGGATTTTAAAGACTTAGTATGCAAAAAAATGCAGACTATTAATAATTTTTATACTGATAAAATATTTGTTACTTGTTAAGACACTCATTTTGATATCAATAAAATGATTTTTTTTCATAACATGAATTTCACCTGTTTCTTTTTTTAATGTGGCTATTAGAAAATTTTAAATTATACATGTGGCTTGCATTGTATTTCTATTGGACAGTGCTGTGGCTTAATGTATTTTAAACAAAAGGAAGGAAAAACTAAAAACTGGAGTCTTAAAAACATCTTGACTTCTATGAAGTTTTTATACAACACAGAAAATGTAAAACAAAAGGCTGCTAGACGTTGTTTCCAAACACAAACCAGCCTATGTTCAACCCCAGTGGGAGTAGCAGACAGAGCAAATATAAACTCTGGCAGATTCCATTCAACTTATGAACTCCTTACCAAAGAACATAAACAGCTCTTACCAGCTACATGTCTGCATCTTTGTACACAACACTACTAAAAGGGCATACGATTTGCTTCCCTTGATACTGAGCTGTTCATTACCAAAGTTTTGGGGCCCTTTGTTAGGTCAAACTTGCAGAAGCCTTATAAGATTTCTTTCTGTGAAGAAATGGAAGCAGAGTGCTCCCTTGGACATGTGTCTACAAGATGCCAGGCATTGTCGCTGGCCAGTGAAAGGATTTAAAATATTAGTCTATTTTTCAAAGCTTGAGACAAAAACAATGTCCATCTCTAATTTATAAATAAATTAAGGATGAGAAAGAGATTATAGTAAAACAGAATTAACACACTGTATCTCCAAAACGGTCTGATGACCAATGAAGATGCCCTATACTGACTGCACTCAAGTTGTCTGGTGTTCTGCAAAGGCTGCAACAAAAACTCACAGCAAATATTTAAAATGGGGAACTAACAAGGACCTATTGTACACCACATGGAACTCTGCTCAATGTTATGTGGCAGCCTGGATGGGAGGGAGGTTTGGAGAAGAATGAATACATACATATTAAAAAACAGAGATATTACTTTGCCAACAAAGGTCTGTCTAGTCAAAGCTTATGGTTTTTCCAGGAGTCATGTATGGATGTGAGAGTTGGACCATAAACAAAGCTGAGCACTGAACTTTGAGCTTTTGAACTGTGGTGTTGGAGAAGACTTTTGAGAGTCCCTTGGACTGCAAGGAGATCCAACCAGTTCATACTTTGGCCACCTGATGCAAAGAACTCACTCATTGGACAAGACTCTGATGCTGGGAAAGACTGAAGGCAGGAGAAGGGGATGACAGAGGATGAGATGGTTGGATGGCATCACCGACTCTATGGACATGAGTCTGAGTAAGCTCTGGGAGTTGGTGATGGACACAAAGCTTGGTGTGCTGCATGCAGTCCACAGGGTCACAAAGACTTGGACATGACTGAGCAACTGAACTGAACTGAGTCCCTTGGCTGTTCACCTGAGACTATCACAATATTGTTCGCTGGCTATACTGCAAAACAAAATAAATAGTTCAAAAGGGAACAAAAAAAAAAAAAACTCGCAGCAAAAAATGACTTATTTTTCCTTTTTTAGAAATAAAACTGCTTCCGAAGTCCAGCCAAGTTGAGGACTTCTCATTTCTTTATTAAATTTGTAATGAATCCATCTCTTAATTTCTCAAGTTTAAGTCACCTCTATGGTTTATAATCTTTTTCCCTGAGGAGGAGAGGTTTCACTTATGATGAGATCTAATAGACTTTGGGGTGTTTGAAATGATGCACATTTTAGGTATGGATGACCCAGACGATGCAAAGGATCTGAATGACAAACACTTGGTCTACTAAAACAAGTGCGTGGATGCAGTGGAAGGACATTCCGAGGGAGCTGGAAATTCTTACAGGTCTAAAAACCACTGTTGCTAGCTCCTAAGTATTCTACGCTTAGACACTTTTGTTCAGAGGCTATCTCACTGGACTGATACCAAGAATCACTGCGGGCTTCTCAATAATACATACATATACACACACACGTGTGTGTGTGTATAGAACAGATAACTAATAAGGACCTACTGTACAGCACAGGGAACCCTACTCAAAACTCTGTAATGACATATATTGAAAAAGAATCTAAAAGAGAGTGGCCATACGTATAACTGATTCACTGCTGCACAGCAGAAAGTAACACAACGCTGCAAATTAACTGTGCATGTGTGCTACACTCCAAAAACATTTTTTTAAAAAAGAATCAGTGTGGGGTTACTGATGGCAGAGCTGCAAGTCAAAATGAATTTCACATCTGACTATATTCTGTTTTACTGCCACATACAAGGAGGGAAGGCTGCAAGGACACTGGAGCAGAGAAACAGCCTATACCACTGTGAGACACAAAGCCAAGTGTCATGACCATCTGTCATTAAATACAGGTAGTATGTGTAATTAGTTCTAATGGATTTACAGTCTCTTCGTAAAAAGCTCCGTAATTCTGTATTGTAAGAATATACAGTAGGGACTCCCCTGGCGGTCCAGCGGGTAGGACTCTGTGCTCTCACCCCCAAGGGCCAGATTGATCCCCGGTCAGGGAACTAACTCCCACAAGCTGTGTGGTGCGATCAAAAAAAAAAATACAACAGCACAGCCTCCAAAATTTAAGCATCCAATCATGTTTTAAAAGATTAAATCGCTGTATCAGAGATAAAACATTATTTTTTTTTCTCATGCATATTTAACTAATTCTCCTATGAATTATTACTAATTGCCACAGTTTAGTTCGACAGTTGTTTCGTTTAAATAACAGTAATTCTCCTATGAATTACTACTTATTGCCATAGTTTAGTTCAACGGTTTGTTTTGTTTAAACAGAAAAGTAAATAATAATATATAATTTAAAATAAACACATATTTTACATATTTTTATGTTAAAGTAATAACACAGGCGCATGATTAGTTCTTCTGTATTATATTATTATATATACATGATATATATGTGTGTGTGTTTATTTCCCTGCTGTGACAGGGTTGGCTTCCTAAAAAGTTGGTCACAGTAGGGAAAGAAGTAACGTAAGAAATTTCCCCAGATCTGGTCAACACAAATTCTGGAAATTAAAACCATGTGCCATATGCGTAGTACAATGAAGAAAACAAAATCTGAACGAAGCCAAGAAGTCTGTGGATAAGAAGATTCCAAAATCTTCTAGAGAAGAAAGAATGTCACAGACAAAAGTCTGGGGATAAGGATGACATTACACTTTTCAGTAGCAATACCAGAAACAGAGTATTAACTATAGTAAAAAAAAAAAGCAACCAAACAAACAAAAAAAACAACCACCATTTTTCTGTTTTCAGCATTGTTTCTGAATTTATAGGGAGAAAGCTTTCTAGGACAAGATTCCACATCCAGGCAAAATCAACTCAGATCAAATTTACAGGCACAATAAAAACATTTTCAGACATGCAGGGGCTAGAAAATGGACTTCTTATACCTCCTTTTGCAGGAAGTCACTAGACTGTATGTTCCAGAATATTCAGTAAACCAAGAAAAAGGACCCACAGGACAGGAGATTCAAAACCGGGAATGAGGACAGGGGAAACTGTGACACGACTGTGGCTGCATGAGTGCAACCAGCCCAGCTAAAACCAGAGACAGTGTGTGTGGAAGATCTCCTGGAAAAAAAAGAAACCACTGGCGCTTTAAGATGCATTTGACTATCTACAGACATCACTGACATATGACACCTCTGATGAAACAGGGCTAAAACGGAATGCTCCTACATAACGATAGGAGCCAAAAAAGGAAAACAGGCAACTTTAGGGGGAAAAGTTACACACAAAAAAACAGAATTAGAGACTCCCTTGTGGTCCACTGGTTAAGAATCTGCCTTGCAATGTGAGGGACAAGGGATGGATCCCTGGTCAGGAAACTAAGATCCCACATAACCACAAGCCACAACTACTGAGCTTGCAAGCTCTGGGGCTGATGTAGTGCAACTAGAGAAAGTCCATGAAATTCAATAAAGACCGAGTGCAGCAACCTCCATCTCTTACACTGGAAGATTCTTACCACTGAGCCACTTCGGAAGAGACAACATACAATGAGAAGCAGCAATGAGAGCTTGTTATTTAAAGATATGACAGTTAATACCAAAATGGGTTTTGGGGCAGGGGATTACTGGTTTTCATTATAAGTCTTTCAATATCCTATTTGAATTTAACACAGTCCCTTGTAGCTCAGTTTGGAAAGAATCTGCCTGCAATGCAGGAGACCCAGGTTTGATTCCTGGGTTGGGAAGATCCCCTGGAAAAGGAAATAGTAACCCACTCCAGTGTTCTTGCCTGGAAGATCTCATGGACAGAGGAGCCTGACGGGCTACAGTCCACGGGGTCGCAAGAGTCGGACACAACTTAGCAACTAAACCACCATCACCATAAATACTTTAAAAATAAGTGATACAGAGAGGCCCACTCCCAGAAATTCTGTTTCTGTAAGGTTCAGGTTAGGCCTGATAATCTGAAATTTTAAGCCCCGTGGTGATCCTGGGAGAGAGGCCTAGCAAAATGATAAGATTTACTTAACAACTTACAGGCAAGGTCAGGACTAGACCATTAGGCTGCTCACCCCAGGTTACTGCATCTTTACAATAGTGCTATGGGGTTTTAATAAATTCTCTTTAGAATTTTGCTCAAATATAAGATTATTGGCAAAATTTGGTGCAGACCCACTATATGGATTCCATCTGTGAGCCTGCAGCACAAGAGTAAATTAAGATTACAAGATGAAGTGGGAAATTACAGGAGGTCGAAGGATCACTGAGCTGCTAAAAATCATGAAAACCCAATCTGCTTTAAAGGAGAAGGAACTGGGGAATAAGCAGTAAAGACAATGAAGAGCAGTGGACAAATGAAATCCCTTATCTGGACAGAAGATCCAGGAAGAAAAGGATGGATGTGAAGGTTACCTTTGAATACGAATGCTCTGGTCTGCGAATCCTTGAGTGTCGATCATCACATCGGCTTCATCCAGGACAAACACACAAATCTTAGTCAAATCAATTAATTTTCGCTTGAAACACCAATCCAGGACAGTCCCAGGAGTGCCAATTACAATCTGTTTGGTGACATCTGTGCCTCTGGGAACTAGGGAGAAAAGGGTTGGAAGGTCTTCTTTAGCTGGAAACCACTCTAAGTGTCTCGAATTCTGAGTGACGCAACACATTTCTTATCGGTTTCCCAAGGCAAACCCTGAGGGTCATTGTGGTTTTTGACAGAGTTTTGGAGAAGTCTCCGAGTTCTTTGGTTTACAGTAACGGTAACAGTCCTGAGTAACTGATTCTGCCTCACAGCCATTTAAAAAGCCGGCCTGCAACATCTCCACTGTCCTACAGGAAAGTGGCACAGCAGGGAAAGGCCTGCAGACCCTCCCCAAACGGAAAACCACCACAATGTCCATCAAGAGGTCCCATGAAAAAAAAAAAAAAAAATGATGGAATATTATACAGCTGGTCAAAAGGAGGACGTGGGGCTACATGCTGACACGAAAAGATGTTTAACATGCGTAAGTTTTTGAACAGTACAAAAAAAAAATGCTCCCATTTTTTGTCAACACTCAAAAACAAAAAACCCCACAGATTTGATAACAAAATCATAGTTGTCTTTGGAAGTAGGTTTTCGAAAGATGAGAAAGGACAACTTACACTTTTACCTTTGAATTTTCTGGGTTTTAAAGACTTTTTTAAAGCTATATGCATGTAGCACTTTCATGAAGAAGTAAAACAATAAAAGCTGTTCTGTACAAAACTGAGCCTCACAGAAGAGAACAGGCAAAAGCACTGAACTGCTGTTCCGGCCGTGGGAGTGATAAGCTACCATGCACTGGATCTTTGTCACATGCTGGAGGTGCACACAGCGCTCCATCTCTATCATTTCATTAAATTCCAGTTAACAGCTCTATGATAGAGGTGCCATTACGTCCTCATTTTAGAGGCGAGAAAGCAGAGAAGGTATTAACATACCATGATTGTTGGTGGAGTAAGGATCTAAAATATGAGCCAGGGAAACTTCCCTGGCAGTCCAGTCATTAAGACTTCAATGCAGGCAGTGCAGGTGTGATCCCTTGCCAGAGAACTAAGATCCCATATGTCACGGGGCTCAGCCAAAAGAAAAGATGAAATTTAAAAGTTGGCTGCTGCTGCTGCTACTAAGTCGATTCAGTAATGTCCGACTCTGAGCAACCCCATAGACGGCAGCCCACCAGGCTCCCCCGTCCCTGGGATTCTCCAGGCAAGAACACTGGAGTGGGTTGCCATTTCCTTCTCCAATGCAGGAAAGTGAAAAGTGAAATGAAGTCACACAGTCGTGTCCGACTCTTAGTGACCCCATGGACTGGACTGTAGCCCGCCAGGCTCCTCCATCCATGGGATTTTCCAGGCAAGAGTACTGGAGTGGGTTGCCATTGACTTCTCCTAAAAGTTGGCTAAAAATAAATAAATAAAATAGTTGATATATATATATATATATATATATCAGCCAGGACTGGCTCGCTGGTACATACTTTGATTCCCTCGAATGGCATACATCACTTGAACATCCACACAGAATTTCCCCATCCGTTCGACCACACGGCCAGTTTGCAGAGCCAGTTCATAAGTAGGAGCCAAGCAGAGGCACTGACAGAGAGAAAGGGGGAAGGAGAAAGCTTCATAAGAGCTATTATGCAATTCTGAAATACAATTAAAATTTGTGGAGGTATAACAATATTATGTATAAAATGAGAAGCCACTATACAGCTCAGGAACTATGCTCTGTGGTGACCTAAATGGGAAGGAATCCAAAAGAGAGGGGACACATGCATCCGTGTGGCTGACTCACTTTGCTGTAGAGTAATTGTAAAGCAACTACACTAGTGTCTGCTCAGTCATGTCGGGCGTGCTCAGTCAGGTAATGACTCTTTTTGGCCTCATGGACTGGAGCCCACCAGGCTCCTCTGTCCATGGGACTTCCCAGGCAAAATCCTGGAGTGGACTGCCATTACTTTCTCCAGGGGATCTTCTCAATCCAGGGATTGAACCTCCTGTGGCTCCAGTTTCAGCCCCTGCTCAGCCACTCTCTGACAACTGTGACCTCACAGGCAACCTCTCCCTCTCCAAGGTTGTTTCCTTTTGCGTTAAGTAAGAGGGACTGGGTGAGCTACAGCCTTATAGCCGTCACTACTGAATGCTCACTTTATGTTGAGCATAGTGCTAAAAATGTTTTAATTATTTCATTCAATCTGCATGACAATCCTATGAGGCAGATACCCATTCATTCAATGTTTAAGGAGCAGTTTCTACAGGGCAAGCACCATGCTTGGTTCAGGGTTCAAGGGCAAACTGGACAACTGTGATCCACACCTTTATAGATGTTATTTTTATTAACAAGAAAATGTACTCCAAAAGATTTACTAATTCTCCTAAGGTTTTCATCTGGTAGGTAGAGAGGCTGGTATTGGAACTAGTCAAACTATGAAGACTATGCTCTCAGTCACTACCCTATACTGCTGCCTATAATCCTATGATTTTAAGAAAGAATATCTATTCTAAATATCATCACATCATGGCAGCACTACTAACTGCCCATTACTAAAATACGACTGGCGCTGCAAGCATTCCTATCTCTCTCAGCCTTTCCTTACCTGTGGAAACAATTTCAAGGCATTAACTCTGCTGAGCATTGCCAATACAAAAGCAGCTGTCTTTCCTGTTCCAGACTGGCTCTGGGCTATGAGGTTCTGGGGTCTGTAGGAAAGAGGAGACGCTGGGCATCAACTGAATATGAGACCAAAAATAACCAAGTTGCAACACTATTTCCCTGGAAACTCACGGATGTGCCAGCATCATTGGAAGAGCCATCTCTTGAATTTTGGATGGTCTATTAAATCCCATTGCATAGATCCCTTTTAGTAACTCTTCCTTGCTGTCAAAAAAAGAAATCAAATACTTGAGGGCTATGATGCATCAGTAGCCTCAGGAATACAAACATGAAAAGTGCAATTCTAAATTAGGTCACTTTGCAACTGAGTATGAAAAGTATTAATAATATATCTAAGTCTCAACTCTCAAACATATACAATCATGCCTATACATTTGGAGCACTAAAGCAATAAGTTATGTTATTAACTTAGACCAAGCATAGTAGTAAGGGCCTAAAGGTGAACTCTCTCTTGAACCAAGAGAAAAAAAAAAAAAAAATGGGAAAACTCATCTGAGAGAAGTACAATTTTCCAGGACAGTTTTGCTTTCCACACAAGCAGAAAACTAAGTGATATTTATCATATTTCTTTTAAATCAATGACAAACTTCTATGTTTTCTGCAATTTCCAGAGAAGACAAAATTTCATTTAGGTGATTCTTTTATCAGTTCTATCTAGAAGAAGATGATGCAATATTAGCTCATTCTTCTAAGCTGGTATTTTAAATACCTCTTTCCTGGGGGGGGGGGGTCTCAAAACAGGTGTTCAGAAGAGAATAAAGTGAAGTAGGCTGGAATACTTCCACTGCAGTGACATGCACAGTCTGGATGTGTTTAATTGGTAGATGAACTGCTAGATTACTGGCAGCCAACTTTTCATCATAGGTAAGCATCTCCCCATTTAGAAAGAGGGCATCAGGATTTTGAATTTCTCCACATCAGTAACTCTCCCTGTTAAAATACATTTCCTTAATGCCAACTGATAAATCCCTAGGAAATACAAACCAATTTGAGAAAGTTATTTACATACCATTTGAGACAAAAAGAGGTAAAAGTTTGTAACTTATCTCAAGGAATATTTGGGCCACCAAATTTCCTGTTATCTGTGTTCTGGTATTGTTATTGCTGTTTAGTCGCTGCTGCTGCTGCTAAGTCACTTCAGTCGTGTCCGACTGTGTATGACCCCATAGACGGGAGCCCACCAGGCTCCCCTGTACCTGGGATTCTCCAGGCCAGAACACTGGAGTGGGTTGCCATTTCCTTCTCCAATGCAGGAAAGTGAAAAGTAAAAGTGAAGTCGCTCAGTCGTGTCCGACTCTTAGCGACCTCATGGACTGCAGCCTACCAGGCTCCTCCATGGGATTTTCCAGGCAAGAGTACTGGAGTGGGGTGCCATTGCCTTTAGTCGCCAAGCCATGTTTAACTCTTTTTTTGGCCCCATGAACTAACTGGACTGCAGCCCATCAGGTTCCGCTGTCCATGGGATCTCCCACGCAAGAAAACTGGAGTGGGTTGCCATTTCCTTCTCCAGGGGACCTTTCCAGCCCAGGGATTAAACCTGTGTCTCCTGCATTGACAGGTGGATTCTTTACTACTGAGCCACCAGCAAAGCCCTGTATTCTGGTATGGAGAGTAGCAATGTGGCTGTGTCTGGCTTAGCTATCCCCCATAACACAGCAAGGTTAAAAATTTTAACCATCAGAAAGGTTCTCAAGTCATTGTACAATTCAGATAGCCTAGTGCTCCTCTTTCGGGGAAGGCAATGGCACCCCACCCCAGTACTTTTGCCTGGAAAATCCCATGGACGGAGGAGCCTGGTAGGCTCTAGTCTGTGGGGTCGCTAAGAGTTGGACACGACTGAGCGACTTTACTTTCACTTTTCACTTTCATGCATTGGAGAAGGAAATGGCAACCCACTCCAGTGTTCTTGCCTGGAGAATCCCAGGGACAGGGGAGCCTGGTGAGCTTCCGTCTACGGGCTCATACACAGTCGGACACGACTGAAGTGACTTAGCAGCAGCAGCAGTGCTCCTCTTTGAGCTGTATTTTATTTCCAGCAAAACGTCCACATCTCAGTTGAATGCTGATTATTAGAACATGAAGGAGAATCTGATGGGTTTATTATTAGCAAATTAGTTTGTTCTGTGCTACACTTTCTGGCATTTCCCCACACTTAGGGCACAAATACTCACAGCCGCAGCTCTTCAAATGTTTTCACTGAGTAGAGTGGAGAGCTGGGATCCTTTTGTAAGACTTCGACCCGGTGACTGGATTCTACTAAGGACTGCCGGATTAACTTGTTTAAGAGTGAATTAGCTGCCAAATCCACTAGAAAAGCAAGGATAAAAAAGAGGATATTGCAGGGGAAAAGTCAAGCCTCCCAAATGCGATCTAACAAGTTGCTTCCTTCCATTCAGTGACTGTATATCAAGCATCTGCTCCTGCTGTCATTTTTCTTCTAAAAGAAGGTTCTGGAAAGAATGACACAGCACTGAGAATTCTTTGTTTCTTAGACTCTGCCCTACACCAGACTCTATCCTCAAGCAAGCCTACATCCACTGCCACCAGACCTACTTTGTCCTTGCCAGCTGAAAATTCTTAACCCATTCCTACATATTCTATTTCAATTTTCCTCTAAAGAGGTAATTTAGTTACTCCCAAGTTAGTGTTTTTTTTTTGACATTCACTATTCATAAAGAAAACAGAAGCAAAGATGGTTCTTTTCCACTTAAGGTATCATTCATTCACATTGTGAAGTCATGATTACATGAAACAGAAGTCGCTCAGTCATGTCCGACTCTTTGCGACCCCCTGTAGCCCACCAGGCTCCTCCATCCATGGGATTCTCCAGGCAAGAGTACTGGAGTGGGTTGCCATTTCCTTCTCCAGGGGATCTTCCCGACCCAGAGACTGAACCCAGGTCTCCCACATTGCAGGCAGACACTTTAACCTCTGAGCCACCAGGGAAGCCCTACATGAAACAGAATGCTAGTAAATACCCACAAATGGATTTATTTCCTACCTACATCATCTTCATCATCTTCTTCGATCCTATTAACAGAACCATCTAAAAGGATGTGAGGAAAAAAAAAAATTGTAAAGATAAATGCCAAGCAGAAACGTCTAGCGTATTAGCCCAGTTTCTCTTGCTGACTCTACAGTGTGCACAAGAGTTAAGCGGTAGAGAAGAGGGTAAAAAGACTGGAAAGGTAGTGGAGGGCCCTGAATGTTAAGGGAGCTAAAGTTGGGATATGAGGAAAACAACACTTTTTCAAGGAACTGAGCCCAATCTCCTTTAACAGCACTCACCTATGTTTGGGATGGTAGCACTCTTGATACCCAGAAGGTTCTGGGAGTGGATGAGGTTTGAAAACTATTGAAAGATACAAAATTCAATCAATATTAGGAAAAAACCCATCAAGCAGCCCAGTGCTGCCCCCTAACAGACTGGAAGGAAGAAAGGGAAGATCCCCCTCCCAATACTGTTTCTTTTGCAATGTTATGTATAAATGGATTCCTTTGAGGAACTGGTCTCCTGTATGAATTACCCTAAAATTGGAAGGAGACTTTCCGCTGCCCCTGCATGTTAAATTCCTCTTTATAAGCCTCTGGTTTAAATGGGACGGTCCTTAGGGGTCAAAGGACAAGCAAAGGAAAGTAGACAGGAAAGCGCGTTGGTAGCTAAGACGAAGATGAAGGCTAGCCGAGGCTTAGTGGTTAAATTGGGAGAATAGAAAAGTCGGGGTCTACTTGGGGCCACCAGCTGCGTTCCCTCCTGGCGCAAGTGTCTTCATTTTGCCCTTTCCAACCCAAGGTCTTGTTTCTCTGAGTCTCCCTTCCGGTGGCCCTCTTCCAAATCCTTGCCACATCTCCTCTCTTACCACCTGACACCCCACTCCAAACGCTACCGGGGCTCCCCCTTCCCTTCCCCAGTACATTTCCCTCAGGGAGTGCTGTTCTAGCTCCCACCCGCTAGCCCTCCCCGGCTCGGTGGCGGTTACGTGGCCGTTCAGCCGCTCGCTCTCCGCGGCCCCCGCGTCGCCTCCCCAAAGTAACGACGCCATCGCTGCGACGGCTGCTTCTGGCCCCAGCACGTGCGACAGTCACAGGCGCGAGGCAGCACGCGGCCCCACGCAGCGGCCAATGGGCTTTCCTCCAGCCGGGCGGGGGTGGGGGTGAGGGGGGAGAGCCACCACCCGCAGCGCGCAGGCGCCCTAGCTGCGGGGAAGTGGGAGGAGTCAGGGGCGGAGGGCGTGGTCCGGGGAGGAGCGGGCGGGCGGTAGCTGTCCTTCACCCGGCCGCAGGTCCGCGCCAGGCGTTAGAAACCCGGCACGGGCGCTTCTGTGGTGAATGTTAGAATGTTTGGCGAACCTCTGCTGAGCCAGCAGAGGCGTGGGAGACTAAGCGGCAGGAATCTCCGCACTGATTCGAGAGTCCTACCTCTTCTCCCCCACCACCCTCTCCCCAGGCTATTCTTCAGGGGGGGGGCAGAACCCCCTGCACCCCGCTTCAAACTCGCATGTTCGCCTTGCCCCCAAATTTCTGCTGCTACGTTTCAAGATGTCAGAAAGGCTAGTAGTGAATGGCATAGGAAAGTGGAGTCAGACGGAGTGAGGTTCACTGGACAAATGGGAAAGACGTAGAGAGAGAGTAAAGTTATTCAAATTCTAACTACTGTCCCTGTTTCTCGATACATGTCATGTATCCAAATACCGGCTTATTTTCATCTTAGTTCTGATACGTGCCTCGTGCTGATACAACGCGGAGAAAACTATTTCCCCTTTGGAACAGCCTTCACCTCCCACCTTCACCTGCACGATCAGGGATAGATTCTGCTAAATGACTGCTAAATCTGGACAGAAGAAGCAGAATATTTTCTTCTTCAAATTTTCTAACCGGAATCTTGAGATTTTAATCAGCATCTCTAGAAAAACGCGCAAAATCCTAGTTATGACCTCTCCGTGGTGCTGAAGCAAGACTCCCTATCCTTGTTCGGTCACTCAGACATCTCGGTCATTTGTTATGAGACGATCACATTCCTTTTCAGCCCTTCATGTGGAGTCTAATTGTAAATGGTTTTGACTCTCAATGGTAGCTTTTACTAATTTAACTACGAATAAAATCGGGTCAAGTTCTTTAAATTTAACTTTCTATTATTTTAGCGGACTAGAAATTATCCTATCTTTTATTCTGGTCCTCGCGCAGGCCCCAGATCATGCCTTGTTGGAGGTGCATAGATAGTGGCCTGACTACAAAACACTAGGCAGATTTCAGTGTTAAACCTGCACTCCCGGCTCTTAGAACTACATTTCCCATAAAGGTGGACTACATTTCCCATGAGGTCCCGGGAGGAGCACGTAGAAGACGCAAAGTGACAGCTTCCTGTCTCGAGGAAAGCTGCATGGCCGACAACCGGAAGGTAAGTGTGGGGGTTTTGGGGGGTGAATTATTTTCTGGATTCAACAAAGAGGAACGAACAGATGGGCAAATAGGTGGACGTTTCTCTCATTTGCCCTATGCTCCTTTTTCTGTACCTTGATCTTTTCCAGAAAGCACTCTTGAGTATGGAAGTGGAACCTCGCTAAAGACCCTGTTTTGTGTCTGGTGCTTCTTGGAGCAGTTGTCAGGAACGTGCAGCAGTTAGGAGCTTGTTTTGCTTGGATTTGTTGAGGACCCTGGGGCTGCGGAGTGTAGTCTTTTCTGCCTCAGAATTCGTTTGCTCACTGAAACCAAATAGTAGAAGTGGAGATTCCGGTAGTATGTGGAGTGTGGAGGTGTGGCAACATTTTCCCCCAAAACTTGAAAATTGGTTTGATAATTTGGTGACCCCTTTCCTGGGCTTCCCTTGTGGCTCAGCTGGCATAAAGAATCCGCCCACTATGCGGGAGACGTGGGTTCGATTCCTGGGTTGGGAAGATCCCCTGAAGAAGAATGGCTACCCACTTCAGTATTCTGGGCTGGAGAATTCCATGGACTGTGTAGTCCATGGGGTCGCAGTCAAACACGACTGAGCGACTTTTACTTCACTTCCTGATATTACACGGCTGCTTGAGAACCACTGCACTTCACCCTGAGGAGGGGAAGTGGTGTTCTGGGGAAGACTGTACTGAGTCAATTCTGTTTTGCCAAAAATGTATTACCGGTTTAATGCCTTTGGACTAGTTAATTGGTTTAATAAGGCAGGTAATATTGGGCTTTGAGAAATATATGAAGAGGAAAACCATTGGGAGTCTTTTTTTAAAAACTGGTTTTTATGTAAAAAAATGCCATGTGGCTGTTAACTTTTAAAAAAGAGGTAGAAACTACCTTGAATCCCACTACCCTGTTAGGTGTGCTGATCTTTCCTTGTGCTTTGGGTGTGCAGCAAGACAGTGCGTGCAGCCTATTTGTTTCATCTAATTTTCATTTTTCTATTAGCTTCCCATATATTTCCAATGACTAACATCTAATTACTTCACTATTGGTGGACAGTTGGCAGTTTTTGCTTATTTGCAGTGAATGTTACATGTATCTTTGAGCCACTGATTATTTCTCTCCCTAATGAATGCTTAACAGTGGAACTGGGTGAATGAATGAATGACGTAACTTAAATGTTACGGAGAAAATGTATTTTAGCAGATAGTAATGGTCAAGGTCATTCATTTTTGTCACGTGGCTGTTTTTCCCTTGAACAAGCAAGCTATTTCTGCTGTCACTCTTCTGGCTTAAATGCTAAATCTGACAGCCTCCAGGTTTTAGGTATTATTATAGGACCAGAAATCAAGAACAAACAGATCTAAGTTCAGATGAGCTCAGTTAGTGATTTGACCCTAACAGGCCAGATTAATTTTGGTTATTATGTCTGCCTCTGGCTCCAGCTGCTAGTAGTTTGAAGCTCTGTTGCAATGTGGCAATAGCCTTCAAATACCAGACATGATTTCTAAGAAAATCTCAGAGGCAAATTATGAAAATTATGGCATTCCAGAAGTAAACGGAGGGCAACATATTATTGAAATAATTCTGAAACAAAACTTGGGGTAGAACCTTGCATGTGGTATCGTGCTATTATTGAGCATCTATTAAAAAACATTTAACATGAAGTGGAATTACTGTATTCCTTAGTAACAAAGGTTATCTTGCTGTTCCTTCATGTAGGATTGTGTGTAAAGGGCAGGTTTTTGTTCATTCCCTTTGGCTCTCATTTAGGTGCCGAGAGTATGATGGAGAGTATAATTGGAAGCAGAATCATAACCTAGGTTTGAGATTGCCTTTGGAAAATATTTAAGGGAAAATAAGGTCAAGTTCACGAATTTCCAAAAGTGTTTAATAGGTAAGCTTACTGCCCAGCAACTTTAAAAACACACTGATAAAAACAGCAACTCACACTGGCCAAAGGTAACAAGTTCATGAAATAAGGGCTGGCTTTGCTCACTAAGACAAAACAGAAAGCCTAGGTCTGTTTTTCTGGCATTATTCCTCTTGCAGTTGCTAGATTTGATGGTCATTTGGAAGTTAAGTGGTAGATACCAATGTGACATATACCTAGAAAAGACCAGTGATGGGTGAAGTCCTTACTCTATGTTCCATGGTATTTTGAGTTAGTTGTTTCTATTTAAATAAAAGGAGAGGTACTAAGAACCAGGTTATTGCAAACAATCCTGTGAAAGGAGAGACAAGTTTAAAAAAAAAAAAAAAAAGACTTAAGAAGGAAAAAGAGGGAAGGAAGTAAGTTTCTTGGGCATCACACCATTTGCAAGGTCACAACGAACACCCCAGCGAAGGGCAGATCGTTTCTTCTCAGTTGGCACTAGGTAATTGTTTGGAACATATATATGCTGAGGCTTGGACTGGGCTTCTGCACGACAAAGCATCTGCTCTCGGATACCCCAGCGTAATTCCTTCCTATGATCTTCACCAGGTAACCGCATGGAGTCCCAGTCTCGTTTATATTCAAAATAGCGGGCTACCCGGTCTACCTTGCTCCGGTTTCTGCTCAACTGGTCCAGCCTTGGGAGGATAAAGGACTTGGGCCGGCTGGCAACAATCAGGTCTTGTTCATAAGCTGGAGGGCCCATTTCTTCTCTTCGTAGATAGCAAATGAGCTGATCTTGAGAAATTCCTTGGTATTCACGTGGTAGACTAAATTTTTGTGAAATATCAACTGGAGAGTCCCTGTCTTCCTGGAAGTGCAGATTCATCAGCCTTTGTCTTAAGTCCCAGACACCCACATCACTTTCTGTACCAGACTCTGATTCACTGATCATCGACTCATCCGTCACTAATACTTCCCCACCTGGCTTTCGACGCAGCACCTTTCTCTTCATAACTGGCTTTCGGAGTCTTTGGAAGGTCTCCGAGACTGCTTCTGAAGGGGCATTGCTTTCTGTATGTGGGTAATACAGTTGTGCAGGAAAACCAGGCTGCTTTCCTGAGGTTACTGAGGCTTTACTGTAGGGATCATACAGGATGGACTGGGCTTCTCTTCTGACATCTCCCTCACCGTGGCCTGCACAGATATGAGGGAAAGCTTTAGCGGCTACTAACATTTGTTCTTCTGGATCCGTATCAGCCCATTTTTGTCCATCAGGTCTCACAAGTTCCTCCACTGCTTCCCCTACACTGAAGGACCTTCTGTAAGAGAAAATCACCAATTAGTTTCCTGATAATAAACTCCCAGCTCAAAAACCATTCCCTTCCTATGTACTATTTTATAGCAGTGAAACAGAACAGTCATAAGTACAACAGTTAAGTATATGGTAAAATACAGATTAGTACAGGCACTAGGGGAGCACTTTGGAGGGGCATTAACTCAGTTCAGTCGCTCAGTCGTGTCCGACTCTGGGACCCCATGGACAGCAGCACACCAGGCTTCCCTGTCCATCATCAATTCCTGGAGCTTGCTCACTCAGGTCCATCGAGTCAGTGATGCCTCCAACCATCTCATCCTCTATTGTCCCTTCTCCTCCTGCCTTCAATCTTTCCCAGCATCAGGGTCTTTTCCAATGAGTCAGTTCTTCCCATCAGGTGGCCAAAGTATTGGAGTTTCAGCTTCAGCATCAGTCCTTCCAATGAATCTTAAGGACTGGTTCCCTTTAGGATTAACTGGTTTGATCTCCTTGCAGTCCAATGGACTCTCAAGAGTCTTTTCCACCACCACAGTTCAAAAGCATCAATTCTTCGGCGCTCAGCTTTCTTTAGAGTCCAACTCTCACATCCATACATAACTACTGGAAAAACCACAGCTTTGACTAGACAGACCTTTGTTGGCAAAGTAATGTCTCTGCTTTTGAATATGCTGTCTAGGTTGGTCATAGCTTTTCTTCCAAGGAGCAAGTGTCTTTTAATTTCATGGCTGCAGTCACCATCTGCAGTGATTTTGCAGGTATTAACTCAGGGTTTATTACCCACTTTCATTTCTAGGCTCTTCTTAATCACTTTCAATTTTACTGCCTAGAAGTCTTGCCACCTTTAGAGTTAGGTTATCTTGCTGTTCCTTCATGTAGGATTTGTGATAGGGCGGTTTTTGAGGTTCATTTAGGTGCCGAGAGTAATGGAGAGATAAGGAAGAGAAGGGAAGAAGAAGCAGAGATATGTTTTAATTGTAAGAAAAGCTCAAGAGATTAATGATATGGGGCATAATGCTTCATGTACATTATCTAACTTGTACTTAAAAGGGACACTCTATGTACCCAGCACTATTTTTTTGTGCTTTATATTTAATTCATGTTAATCCTCACAGCTGTGAGATGAGTACTCTTCAGTTCAGTTCAGTAGCTCAGTCGGGTCCAGCTCTTTGTGACCCCATGAACTCACAGCACGCCAGGCTTCCCTGTCCATCACCAACTCCCGGAGTTCACTCAAACCCACGTCCATCAAGTCGGTGATGCCATCCAGCCATCTCATCCTCTGTCGTCCCCTTTTCCTCCTGCCCCCAATCCCTCCCAGCATCAGAGTCTTTCCCAATGAGTCAACTCTTGGCATGAGGTGGCCAAAGCATTGGAGTTTCAGCTTTAGCATCAGTCCTTCCAAAGAATACCCAGGACTGATCTCCTTTAGAATGGACTGGTTGGATCTCCCTGCAGTCCAGGGGACTCTCAAAAGTCTTCTCCAACACCACAGTTCAAAAGCATCAATTCTTCAGCAATCAGCCTTCTTCACAGTCCAATCCTCACATCCATACATGACCACTGGAAAAACTATAGCCTTGACTAGACGGACCTTTGTTGGCAAAGTAATGTCTCTGCTTTTGAATATGCTATCTAGGTTGGTCATAACTTTTCTTCTAAGGAGTAAACATCTTTTAATTTCATGGCTGCAGTCACCATCTGCAGTGATTTTGGACCCCCCCAAAAATAGTCTGACACTGTTTCCACTGTTTCCCCATCCATTTCCCATGAAGTGATGGGACCGGATGCCATGATCTTCGTTTTCTGAATGTTGAGTTTTAAGCCAACTTTTTCACTCTCCACTTTCACTTTCATAAAGAGGCTTTTTAGTTCCTCTTCACTTTCTGCCGTAAGGGTGGTGTCATCTGCATATCTGAGCTTATTGATATTTCTCCCGGCAATCTTGATTCCAGCTTGTGCTTCTTCCAGCCCAGCATTTCTCATGATGTACCCTGCATATAAGTTAAATAAACAGGGTGACAATATACAGCCTTAATGTACTCCTTTCCCTATCTGGAACCAGCGTGTTGTTCCAGATCCAGTTCTAACTGTTGCTTCCTGACCTGCACACAAGTTTTTCAAGAGGCAGGTCAGGTGGTCTGGTATTCCCATCTCTTTCAGAATTTTCCACAGTTTATTGTGATCCACAGAGTCAAAGGCTCCTTTTCACAGATGAGTAGCCTAAGGCATGGACAGATTAAATAGCCCAAGGTTACAGTGCTAGCAAGTGGTTGAGCTGGAATTCTAACTCAGACAGTCTGGGTTCAGAGTCCATGCTTTTAACTGCGAGAGTGATTTAATCCAGAAGACCATCACACGCATACACTCCTTATGCTTAAGTACTTTAAGTACCCAAACCAAACACCCAATGCCAGTTTCCTGACTGGATCTAGAATAGGTATCTGCTGCTACTGCTACTGCCAAGCGCTTCAGTCATGTCCAACTCTGTGCAACCCCAGAGACGGCAGCCCACCAGGCTCCTCTGTCCCTGGTGGAGTGGGCTGCCATTTCCTTCTCCAGTGCATGAAAGTGAAAAGTGAAAGTGAAGTCGCTCAGTCGTGTCCGACTCTTCACGACCCCATGGACTGCAGCCCACCAGGCTCCTCCGTCCATGGGATTTTCTAGGCAAGAGTAGTGGACTTGGGGTGCCATCGCCTTTCCGGAATAGGTATCCACTGCCCACTATTTCCTGTATCTGATACTTTTCTTAAGCTGAAAAACTAATACATATACATGTAGTTTAAAGCAAGGACTCCCCACCCCCTGCCCAAAGCAAGTTTCACTGTCAAAGGCAGCTTATCATTTCTCCAATAATTTTCCATATTCATATGCGCATTTTTATACCATAAAGAAACTCTTTTGAATAGTAAACAGTCTTAGTGATCCAGCTGTGAGAGTGTCAGAAGTAACAGACTGACTTCATTGTTTAAAGGTACATGGAATTCCAAGGTATGGATGTACCATAATTTATTCAACCTGTTCCTGAGTGATTTAATTTAGTGATTTTATTTTTGTTCTTAAAAACGAGTCTTATAACAAATATCTTCTAAGTTTTACATACTTGTTTAAGCATATATGTACATTCAATTTCTAGAAATGTAATAGGTGGGTCAAAGGCATGTGTGCACTCAATTTTGATAGCTGTTGCCGATTCCCTCTAAAGAAGTACTGAGTGTGTGTGTATTCCAGAGCTTGTTTCTCATTCCTCTCCTCTCTTCAAGGTGGTATACTATCAAACACTCTCCTCTTTGCAGTCAGTTTGATAAAGAAAACAGTCCTCCTCTATACTGGCATTTATTTAAATTGAGTAAATTTGAGCATCTTTTCATACATTTATAAGATTTTTTTCCCCTCTGTATGAAATATGCATGTTTCCCTCTAACTCTCAGGTTGTTGGTTTTTTCCCTTATTGATCTTTATATTAAAGCTGATTATATATGAAATACATACCATCATTTCATTTTTTTTCCTAGTTTGTTATTTAACTTCTGACTTTTTACTGTTAGAAACATATTCGTAGATGGTCGCATTTTTTGGGTTTCTGCAACGCCTCACTTATGCCTTTCCTACTTCAAGATTGTAAGATGGTTATGTCATGTTTTTTCCTAATACTTTAATAGTTTCATTTTTTACATTTAAATTTGTAATCGATTATAGATATAGAAACTCAAAGAGCAAAAAACTAAATTGAGTTATTAGACTTAAAGTAACCATCAAAGATTGTCTAGTACTGTCCCAGTTTACAGATGTAGTACAGTTGTACTCAGATAATTGCAATACGTCAAGAATTTCAACACTGATATCTAAATTATATTATCCAGAGTGATGTTATTTTCCAGCATGACAATTTTAACTACTAGAGGTACAGAAATCTCTTATCAGAACATACATTAAATTTGATTTTAAAAGATCTTAATGCTTAATTACCTTCTTTGTGCCATCAGAGCTGCTTAAAAGGGGGAAAATCGTGATTCCAGATTCTACTTCCAATATGAAGTACAATCACTGACAAGTTTCTTCCACTGGGCCAGCTTCTATTGCACCACCTTTAAGACAGATCTGTTTTAGATGACAGAACACACCACCCACCACAAGCACTAATTTTATCTGCAGTATTAGAAAGCAACAGAAACTTGGAGTAGACGTAAATATTCCATATAAAAAGATTTTATGATTGGAAGATAGCACAAATATAATGAGAAGTCAAAAGGAAGTGTCTTAGGGGAAAAATATCAGTAACATCAGTCCTCCACCATCTCAGCTCATGAAGAATAGAGAAATGAAATCTACATTTCCCCTGAATCCTGACTACTTAAATCTTAACAGTGCTAGCTGGAGTTTTTTTTTTTTTTTTTTTGATGCTACCTTCCTTTTCCACTGTGAACTGACCAGACATGATGGAAAAGAATAATATCTAGATGATCGGCCCATAATAATGAAGCTAACGCTTGTATCCCTGGGCAGAATCAAACATCTATATATCCCTTAGGCCTCAAATTAAATCTTAGATACTGTTTGAACATAATGGAATGATACCGACATCACCAAGGCAATCAGCACTAAAATTTTATCTCTTATTCTCTTTTCAGATAGGGTGGATCTCTTTGTATTTATTCCTGAAGTTGTCTTATCATGGCTGAAAATGACAGAGACAGAATCCAGACTGAGAAACTCCTAAAAAGAGTACAGGAACTGGAGCAGGAGGTAAAACGACTTAAAGAACAGGCCAACAAGGACTCAAACATTAGAGAGAATTCTTCAGGAGCTGGGGCAAAGGCTAAGCGTGCCTTTGATTTCAGTGCTCACGGTCAAAGACATGTAGCTCTAAAGATCGCCTATCTGGGCTGGGGCTACCAGGGCTTTGCCAGTCAGGAAAACACAAGCAATACAATTGAAGAGAAACTGTTTGAGGCTCTAACCAAGACTCGACTGGTAGAAAACAGGCAGACATCCAACTATCACCGGTGTGGGCGAACAGACAAAGGAGTCAGTGCCTTTGGACAGGTAAGGGCCATTGTACTGTTTCGCAAAGCAAGCAACAGTAATATATTCTACATGTACACACTGAGGATTCAGATTATTTGTATCTCTAAATATCTTTCTCTTAATTCCACAGGTGATTTCTCTCGACCTACGTTCTCACTTTCCAAAGGGCAGGGATTCTGAGGATTTTAATTTAAAAGACGAAGTCAATGATGTGGCTACAGAGATCCGTTATACCCACATTCTCAATCGGGTACTCCCTCCGGACATCCGTGTGCTGGCCTGGGCTCCTGTAGAAACTAGCTTCAGTGCTAGGTTCAGCTGTCTTGAGCGGACCTACCGCTATTTTTTCCCTCGTGCTAACTTAGACATTGTAACCATGAACTATGCAGCTCAGAAGTATGTTGGCACACATGATTTTAGGAACTTATGTAAAATGGATGTAGCCAATGGGGTGATTAATTTTCAGAGGACTATCTTGTCTGCTCAAGTACAGCGAGTGGGCCAGAACCTGGCCGAGGAGGGATGGCAAGAACCCTTTCAGTTATGCCAGTTTGAAGTGACTGGCCAGGCTTTCCTTTATCATCAAGTCCGCTGTATGATGGCTATTCTTTTTCTGATTGGCCAAGGAATGGAGAAGCCAGAGGTTATTGATGAACTGCTGAACATAGAGAAAAATCCCCAGAAGCCTCAATATAGGTAAGTTAAAAACACAAACTCAAACTGCCCCCCACCCCCCAGAAAACAGCTATTGCCTGTAGATATATTAGAATATATTTTAAAATATTCTTCCTTTCCCCACCATTGTCTAAAAAACTAAGTTTCTGATTCTCCCTTCATGAGGCTCTTACTCTAACTTGTAGAATGTTATGAACATGTAACAGTGATTATCTTTTAATTTTCTCCTGTCATTGTTCTATCCCTTTACTAAGTAACAGGTGTCTGGACCAGGCCCCTTAAATAGTTTTACAGCATTATGGTGGGGCCAAGTCAACTCACTTCTAGGTGACTTGTTACAATTGAAATTGACTCTAAACGTAGGTCAAGCCTAACAGTGATCCATGGTTTGCTGCGTTTTTCTTTTTTTAATTATAAAATTCAACATGAGGGATGGTGTCATATTTTCTCAACCATTAGATACTCAATATTGACAAAATTTTCCCCCTCCTCTTAACCCAGCTAATCCTGTTTTTTAAGAACTGTTGGATGGCTGCTGTGTATTCTCATACTATTTCTTCTCTAGTATGGCTGTGGAATTTCCTTTAGTCTTGTATGACTGTAAGTTTGAAAATATTAAGTGGATCTATGACCGGGAAGTTCAGGAATTCAATGTTACCCACCTTCAGCAACTATGGGCTAATCATGCTGTGAAAACTCAGATGTTGTACAGTATGCTACAAGGCCTGGACTCTGTTGCACTACCCTGTGGAACAGGTATGATGGGAACCAAAGTTATACAGGGTTGTGGGGGAGGGAGATTCACAGAAAGATTGGACGTGACTCTGTTGTGCTAAATAAAGTATCCATTGTAATGCCTGACTGTATATATTACAGGACCAAAGATGGATGGAATGATAGAATGGAGAAATGTTAAGCCCTCTGTCACAAAGCAGACCAGTGCCTTTGTAGAAGGAGTGAAAATGCGCACTTATAAGCCCCTAATGGATCGTCCTAAATGCCAAGGATTAGAATCCCGGATCCAGCATTTTGTACGTAGGGGACGCATTGAACACCCACATTTATTCCATGAGGAAGAAACAAAAGCCAAAAGGGACTGTAGTGACACACTAGAGGAAGAAAATACTGTTTTTGAGAAACCAACGAAGAGAATTTGTGTTGATACAGAACTTAAAAGCATCATTTAACCACAGAAAACTCACCAAGATCTAGGAGGCAACAAAACACCGTTAGGCTAAAGAAGTCTTTCTTGAACAAGAAAAAGTTTAAACAGTCCTTAATTCCTGGTCCAGAAGAACTAGAGGTGGGAGAAGCAAGAAGAAATTTTTAAATGGACATGTATTTACATACACCTGGAAACCTGTGCCTTGTGTTGAAATTCATTAAAACCAGAACCCAGAAGTATCTGATTTGTTGTGCTGTTCTTTTTAAAAGCAAATGATACTACTCATCTGAGTTCTCATAACGAGCTTTGCCCAAGTCTCAAAACTTAGTTATATATTTGATAAACTGGTTTAGTGAAAATGACCTAAGTAGATAAAACACAGGATCTTTTTACGAAGCTTATCAATCTATTAATAGTGCTATGTGAGCCACAAATGGTCTTTCTCCTTTAATTTTGAGGTAAAGATCCTTCTGTTTTTAGCGTAATCATGGAGTGTAGCAAAATATTCCCACTTAAACATATAAGAACAAACAAAAGCATTTTATTTTTTTCAATTTTCTACCTTATTTCAATGTTCTTTCACTGGTGTTAGTTTTCAAGTAAAAAAAAAAACCAACCTAGGAAAAGAACAGAGTTTAGGGAATCAAAAAAAAATCAACTCTAAAAAATGATACATGAGACAAAAAGCAACTAACTAAAAAGCCATGCTTAGAAGAGTCTATAGTAGAAGCAAAAGAGAGAGGATCAGTGTCTTTGATCTTAAGTGAAATCCTTTTAAGGTTAACAAGATGTATTATAAAATCTAGAAGAATAAGGATTTAGTGACATTATTTTTGGTAGTTGCCATAGAAAAACTCAGGACAATCATCACAGATGAAGCAAATCAGAAGTCCCCAAATGTAACTTTGCAGAATTATCTGAATTGTATAATACAATGTACAAACTCCAAAGTCTGACCCATGGTAAGGACTAAATGAATGTGAGAAGTAAAGCAGGACTTAGCTTTTACTTTGGAAAACAATTATTTCAATAGGTTGTGAAGTTTAAACAAGATTTTATATACATAACATGTAAGTATATGTTACATATATAAACAGTGCTTTGCAAGAACTATTATACCATCCATTTCAATGTTCATGCAATACAAAACTACCTACTGAAGAGATAAACACAGAACAGAGGCAAGTAGGGACAGAAATGGAACAGGACACTGGGCTGGGTGGATTTCCAACACTAAAGCCCAAAGTGATTTTTTTTTTTTTAATGGCATGTGTACTATACTATGATTAGCATGTTTTCTTTGCAGTTAAATTACTGCACACTTTTTCTTGAGTATATGAAGATAGGTGTTTGCAAATAATAAAATATATAATTTAGCAAGATCTGGAAGTAGCTGTCAGTTTTTTCTCTTTCTTTTTTAATATAAAGAACTGATAATCCTTTCTCTTTACCTATAGGGAAACTTTCACACAGAAGCTAGAACAGCTTATATTTTGTAGATAAATACAGATATTATCTGTACCAAAATACCCAGCAGTATCTTGTCAAAATTTGAAGCAATTAAGTGTTCACCTTGAGTTAGTTACAAATGAAAGGATTTCAAGGGTGGAAAGGAAGGGTTTTAAATTGGAAGAGGGGCTGGGTCACTAGGTAAAAGATTCTAAACTTTGCGCAGAGTTAGAACAAATTCCTCTACTTCTTGGAAGGGAAGCATGTAGCTTCAAGGCGGCAATATTAGAACCAAAGAAAACAAAATACCCTAAAAAAAGATAACCATAATCCAAAGAAACAACAGACTAGTGGAAATTCTGTAACAGGTTCAAAATCACTAATTCGCATTCCTCTTAGAAAGCTATTAAAAGGTACAAACACCAGCAGAATAGATAAAAGACAGATGATTTATCAAAGAAATCATGACTAATAAACAAAAATTCCCTATCATTAATAATGCAAATAAAAACAAGCTATCCTTTTAGATTGGTAAGATTTTTTTAATGCAGGGCAGAGTGTGGAGAAATATCTACTCTTACACTCTACTGTTGAGGAGAGGGGGAACCGACAGTTTTTCTAGAGGGCACTCTGGCATTATGAATCAGAATTTATTTTTAATTGTTTTACAATGCTGTATTGGTTTCTGCCATGCTGTATTGGAATCAGCCGTAAGTGTGTATCCCCTCCCTGTTTAGCCTCCCTCCCACCCTGAATCGGAATTTAAACTGTACCATTATTTCTAAGCCACAATCCATTTCCAAGAAATTATTCTAAGGAGATAAAGTGGACAAGAATGCAAACATATATGTGTGCAAGTAACCACTACCATACTATTTTCTGATGAAGAAATTAGAAAATCAAATGTCCATCCATTAGGGGACAGGTTAAATAATATGGCATAGTAGAGCCACAGCAAGAAATATTATGCCCCCATTAAAAATGATAATACATGTCTACATTCGATATGGATCAAATGTCTTATTATATAGGGACTGAGGCATGATCTGCTTTTTAAATGAAAATGCTTTGTTATAGTCAAAATAAATACATTTTACAGTCATGTAAATATCTGAAGTAAACCCAAATATGAACACTGATTTTTTATCTGTGGCTGACAGAATCTCGAGTATTTTCTTCATTTTTTAGTATGTATTTAACAGTGCTGGGATTTCTAAAAATAATGAGACTGTATAACTTTTATAACCAGGAAAAAAAGTTTTTTTGTTTCATTCTGGGGCAAGACTATAGGGTTCTTCAATTCTACACGCTATCCTAACTCACTAGGCAGAGTTTCTCGCACTGTAACATACAGAATTTGACAAAGGTGAAACCAACTAGAAGCGGAGAAGAGGTTTCTCCCTTCACAATGACAACAGAGTCTGCACCAGCTGGCCCGGGGCGTGGTCATCGTCTCGCACGCTCGCGGCCAACCTCCGAGGAAGCGGACTCCTCCGCGGGCATGGGTCCTGCCGCCCCAAAGCCCGGTCACCTCGCAGAGACGGGTGGACGGACCACTGGGGTCCTCGCCGCTGCAGCCGCCCGGCGGGCAGTGGACCGGCAATGGGAGCGTAACGTGACCTCGGGGTTCGGGCGCGCCGGGGGCACGCACGGCGCCGCTCACACGTGCCTCCAGAGGCCGCACACCTGGGCTCCGCACCGAGCGCCCGGGGGACTGGTAGCCAGAGGAGGGAGACTCCAATTCCTCGCTACTTAGAGCCCGATCTCTACAGCGTGGGCGGGCGAGAGGCCCGTGTACCACCTCTCCCCTCCTTTGCCCGCTTACCCGCCCAGCCGACGTCCGTCGGCCGCACCGAGTCCCGCAGCGCGGCTATCGCACCACCGCAAGTTTCAGTTAGTTTCCCGCACCTCGCGCAGGCGTACGGACCGCAAACGCGTCCAAGCTGCCGTTTAACCGCCCGGCCGCCCAGGTTTAAACCCGAAGAGCGAACGGCCCCCTAAGCCCCGCCCACCGCCTTCTTATTGGCTCAGAGAGTGAACGTCTTCCAAGTCTACATCCCGATTGGTGCGTATTTTCTCTTGGCCTCCCCCACGGGCGGGAGGAGCCCTGGGGACTCGCGGTTCGGATTCGGCGAGGTCCGTACGCCGCCAAGGTTGAGCACGTAACCCGGAAGCATCGCGGCGTCGCCTGCTAGTGACCCGAGGGGGAGGGGCGGGCTTCTGAGGTTCGGTTAACTCTCGAGGTTACCCAACAGCGAGATACCTGGATTTGGGGAGGGGCATTCTAAACGTTCCGTCTACCTCAGGGAAATCAATCTCTTCCTTCTTTTGCAGCCCTCTTCCCCCGATTCCGCCTCTTCCACCGCCCCCTCCTCCCCACCGCCCCCGGCTCCGCAGCAGTCTCCCTGGAGTCTGATAAGCGCAGTTTCCGTATAAAGACATGTATAAAGCGCAGTCCTTTCCCTGGCTTCCTAGGATCTCTGATTTGACCCATTGTGTGTCTCTAGCGCTTGCCAACGTGACTCTCAAACTGATTCCGCCACTCCGACTTCTGCTAGAAGAAGCCCTTGCTTGAGCTTAAATGCTCCCTTCTTCCCATAATCTTAACCCTTAAGTGCTGTTTTGTTTACATACCTGGGAAAGAATGTTCTAGGGGGTTGGGAATTCTTGAGGGTGAGGCCTAGAAGAGAAAAAGGGTAGAGGTCTTCACAGCTCAAAGTCCTAGTCACCTCCCTGCAACCTATGTAAAGCAACTTGTCCTTCCACATCCTGAGCGTTCTATACCCCACCTCATGCAAATAGGAAGGTGACATTTAATTAACACGATTTATTAAATTCAGGATTGAGTGAGAGGGAGAAAACAATCTTTAACCTTTTCCTCCAAACTTCAGTTATCCCTTACTCTTACCACCTTTTTCCTCGGGCCTGTGCACTTTGGATTTGTTGAAAAAGGAATAAACAGAGGAGAAGATGAAGTCGGTTTGCAAAGGTTTGAATGACCCTACCCCTAGATCTCCAGTGTCTTAACACGCCTTCAGTGCACATTCTTTTCTCATGAACAAATATCCCATGTTGCGGTTTGGCCGTCTCATCCCTGCACGTCTTTTTCATTGGCATTGAATCTCTACTTTGTCTTAGAAACAAGAGTGGACAGAATCATTTTTCTTAACTATTGCTTTGCAAATTCAACAAACTCGTTACACACATCCCTTATTAATTTCTTGTCCTTTCTGTTAGAATTTTATCTTTGAAACCCTTTAATAACTTGAAGCATCAGCCCTAACCCTTATTAATTTCTTGTCCTTTCTGTTAGAATTTTATCTTTGAAACCCTTTAATAACTTGAAGCATCTATCTCCTGTCATATTTCAGATGGAACCTTGTGTTCTAAGACCTTGTTTTTTGATGGACAACTTCATTTTCTAGCTTTGTCTAGATCTGGTTTGATAATCCCCATGATTCCTTGAAATCCGTAACCCAGGTCAAGAAAAGTTAACCAGGGTCATCTAAACTACAGTAAATGGAAGAAAATCCTATTCTTGCAAAGCAAACTGCGTCTTCAAAAAAATGTAGTGAGGAAAATTTCAAACATATGGAAAAAATGAAGCTACATGAACTCAGTGCCCAGCTCCAGCAATTATTAACTTCTGGCCAATCTCTTTACATATGGATGTGAGAGTTGGACCATAAAGAAGGCTGAGCGCTAAAGAATTGATGCTTTTGAACTATGGTGTTGGAGAAGGCTTGAGAGTCCATTGAACTGCAATGAGATCAAACCAGTCAATCCTAAAGGAAATCAGTTCTGAATATTCATTGGAAGAACTGATGCTGAAGCTGAAGCTCCAGTACTTTGTCTACATGATGCGAAGAGCCGACTCATTAGCAAAGACCCTGATGCTGAGAAAGACTGAAAGCAGGAGAAGAAGGGAACAACTGAGGATGAGATGGCTGAATGGCCTCTCGACTTAATGGACATGAGTTTGAGCAAGCTTCCGGAAATGGCAAAGGACAGGGAAGTCTGGCGTGCTGCAGTCCATAAAGTCGCAAAGAGTCGGACACAACTGAGAGACTGAATAGCAATCTCTACTTATATATCACTATCCACATAACTCCTGTATTTATTTGAAGCAAATATCAAGCATCAAAAATCTATAAATATATCAGTATGATTTCTAAAAACATAAAGGTCTTTTAAAAAGCATAACCACAATCTTATCACATCTAAAATAATGTATTTTCTTATTGTCACATAGTTGTTTTTTTTTTTTTTCTTTACTGTGCTTGTTTAACCTAGGATCCTATCCAGTTCACACGTTGTGATTAGTTGATCGGTCTTTCAAGCTTCTCTTACTCTACACGTTCCACATCCATATTTCTCCCTTGCATTTCATTTGAAGGAGCCCGGTTGTTGGTTCTGTGGTATTTCCCTTAATCTGAATTTTGCTGATTGCGTCTGAGTGATGTAGATTAACATAGCTTCCTTACCTTTTGGTAGTAATGCAGCCCTTTTCCAGATGCTTTCCCTGATTCAGCCTAACTGGTTTAATTAACCCATCTGTGTCTTTGTACATTCACATATTGCTTTCAACTAGTTATATACTCATGCTTGAGTTAATCACTGCTTTGTGATATCTTTGCTTACCTCAGCCCTTTGTTGACATATTCAAACTCCTTCAACTGTAGCCCTCTCTTACTTCTTACTTGCATGTGTGTGATAATAGTGTAAGGAGTAAGTGAGAATGAGATCTTCCAGGAGAGAATATAGAGTGAATTAGAAGGCAGCTGCTCTCTTCTTGAAAGTCTCATCTTTTGAACTCTGGGAGACTGCCGTATCCTGCTTCTGCTCCTGCCGCTCTCCTGCTTTTCAACTTTGCTGGTCCCCAGAGAGTAGTTCTACTCCTCCCCCCCCCACCGCCGCTTAAAGAGCTTAAATAGTTTTGTTGCTTCCTCTATTCATTTTATGTGAGATAATTTCAAAAATCTATAATTTCAATCCTTCCTCTCCTGAGTTTCTAAAATGTATCTTATCTGCATACTCTGATTTCTACATGGATATCTTTTCATCTTTCCAAATGCAACATATCTGAAATACTACTCATCTTTCCCCTCTGGATTCACCCATGTGATTTCCAAGGGTGAATGGTATTGTTTCCCTGTGTTTTCACTCCTGAAGGGATGATCATTTTTTACTCTTTCTCATCCCCATGTATCTCATAAATACTAAGTTCTGTAATTTTGTTCTCTTGTAAAGTCTCATCACAATATCAATAACCTCAGATATGCAGATGACACCACCCTTATGGCAGAAAATGAAGAGGAACTAAAGAGCCTCTTGATGAAAGTGAAAGTGGAGAGTGAAAAAGTTGGCTTAAAGCTTAGCATTCAGAAAACGAAGATCATGGCATCTGGTCCCATCACTTCATGGGAAATAGATGGGGAAACAGTGGAAACTGTCAGATTTTATTTGGGGGGGGGCTCCAAAATCACTGCAGATGGTGACTGCAGCCATGAAATTAAAAGACGTTTACTCCTTAGAAGAAAAGTTATGACCAACCTAGATAGCATATTCAAAAGCAGAGACATTACTCTGCCAACAAAGGTCCATCTAGTCAAGGCTATGGTTTTTCCAGTGATCATGTATAGATGTGAGAGTTGGACTGTGAAGAAAGCTGAGCGCCGAAGAATTGATGCTTTGGAACTGTGGTGTTGGAAAAGACTTTTGAGAGTCCCTTGGACTGCAAGGAGATCCAACCAGTCCATTCTAAAGGATATCAGCCCTGGGTATTCTTTGGAAGGAATGATGATAAAGCTGAAACTCCAATACTTTGGCCACCTCATGTGAAGAGTTGACTCATTGGAAAAGACTCTGATGCTGGGAGGGACTGGGGGCAGGAGGAAAAGGGGACGACAGAGGATGAGATGGCTGGATGGCATCACTGACTCAATGGACATGAGTCTGAGTGAACTCCGGGAGTTGGTGATGGACAGGGAGGCCAGGCGTGCTGCGATTCATGGGATTGCAAAGAGTTGGACACGACTGAGTGACTAAACCGAACTGAAAGTCTCATCTCTTCCTTACGTTTCCTTTTTCCTACTAATCACTAGTTCTTAGCCCTGATTATTTTGTTCTTAGATTCTTTCAGACACATTTAATAATACTGAAAGATATGGCATGGACGCTGACTGTAGGCTGTGGGGTCATGTTATCTGGGTTCAAATTCTGACTCCTCCACTCCCTGGATTTGTGACTTGGGCAAGTTATATAGATTCTATTTTCTCCTTTTAAAAATGGAGATGATAATTTGACTTCCTTCATATGGTTTTTGTGAGAGTTAAATGAGAAAAGCTAGCATAGTGTCTATGAAATAATAGCTTATGGTATTATAAATATTGTATAGTATTCTTTAGTCTATAAAATTCTTTATTATTATTAGAAAAATAGCTCTTTGCCTTCCCTTTTATTCTCTTGGCTCAGTCCATCCTACATGTCATTGCCATATGAGTTTTTCTAAAATGTTAATCAAGTTATTCTGCTTAAGCATGTGCAGTGGTTTCTGTCAGAGTAAATTCAGCCTTCCTGGGACTCTGCACCATCTTGAGCCATCATGCCTTTTCAGCCTCATTTCCCAGGTCACCTCTACTCAAGCTTCCCATTCTACTTAGTCTTGTTTCTTCACTCTCCTCAAAGCTACTTGGTTTATTTAACTTTGGATTTCCTTACTCTGCATCATCTTGAGCCATCATACCTTTTCAGCCTCATTTCCAAGGTCCTAGGATTTCCTTACCTTATCTAAATTATCCTCTTCTCTCAAATCCTGTACCTCTTGAATGTTCATCTCCAATTTATCCCTTCCACTAAGCCAGCCCTGATTACTTTCAGCCTTTGGAATCTGACCCTTTTTGAAACTCATATAGCACTTACCTTTATTTCTTATTTAACATCTAAAATACCTAGACTGAGACTGTTAATATTCTGTTTAGTTTAATCTCATCTTTTCATCTCAAGGTGCTCGTTCCATTCCAGTCTTACTTTTTGATACTCCATAATAGGGGCCCTTCACCAGTCTACTCACTGAACATTCACATATCAGCAGTGAAGAATGCTGATGATACGGATGATATCATCATCCATACGTATGTATGACAAGGATGTACATTTGTCCTAGTGCTTATACAGGGCCTTCTTTGCTCACCTCTCTGTCTCTCCTTTTTTTTTTTAAGCAGTCACAAAGGCAATGGTTGCAAAGGAAACAGAGAAGAGTCAGGAATCAGGAGACCTGAGTTCTGTTCCCAGTAAGTTGCTATCATAGTTTGGACAAGTTAAGTTTCTCTTTGTTTTCTCAGTTATTAAATGGAGTTACATTAGATATTATGTTAATTGCTTTCAGTTCTAAAATCCTTTCCTTTTAAATCTATTTAAAAGGCCAACTCAAGTATGTTATTCCCAATCATTCTTATTTACATCCTAAGCCCTGAAACTCATACCTTGCTTTTTATTCTTATTACTTTTCCAAGTATTTATTTCTTATCCTCCCAAGAAGATTCAGCTCTTTAAGGGCAGTATATGCATACATGTCTCATATTTGGTATTATTTACCACAACTATCAAAGCTATGTGTATAATGAAATTAAGTATGGTCAAATTAAATTATTATGGGGATGGGAAGAATCTTCCACCAGCAAAGGAGACTCTTCAGAATTTAGAGGCTCTGTATCCCTACATTTATCATTCCAACTTATAATGTCCTATTCTTTTCTAATTGTAGATACACAGTATGAGGCTCTGTGTTTGGTTTTCAGCAATTTCAGCCCTTAGCTCCAGGAGGAGCTAAAGGTCTGCATGGCACATAGATTTCCAGTCATTTATGTGGTCCTTGAGCTGGAAATTTCAAATCCCCGAAATCATCCTTTTACCACATTGTCTGACATGGGGAGTAACTAGGTAATCTTAATTGTTAGATCTCCACATAAAAGTTTGAAAGTATAAAGACATAGTCATCTGATTCTTATTTCTTGTAAGTGGCTGAATAGGAGTATTCAGTGGAGATACATTGCTTATCTCTATTTCCAGATCTTTTTTTTTTTTAGTTCCTCTTCACTTTCTGCCATAAGGGTGGTATCATCTGCATATCTGAGGTTATTGATATTTCTCCCAGCAATCTTGATTCCAACTTGTGTTTCTTCCAGTCCAGCATTTCTCATGATATACTCTGCATAGAAGTTAAATAAACAGGGTGACAATATACAGCCTTGACGAACTCCTTTTCCTATTTGGAACAAGTCTGTTGTTCCATGTCCAGTTCTAACTGTTGCTTCCTGACCTGCATACAGATTTCTCAAGAGGCAGATCAGGTGGTCTGGTATTCCCATCTCTTTCAGAATTTTCCACAGTTGATTGTGATCCACAAAGGCAAAGGCTTTGGCATAGTCAATAAAGCAGAAATAGATGTTTTTCTGGAACTCTCTTGCTTTTTCCATGATCCAGCGGATGTTGGCAATTTGATCTCTGGTTCCTCTACCTTTTCTAAAAGCAGCTTGAACATCAGGAAGTTCACGGTTCACATATTGCTGAAGCCTGGCTTGGAGAATTTTGAGCATTACTTTACTAGCGTGTGAGATGAGTGCAATTGTGTGGTAGTTTGAGCATTCTTTGCCATTGGCTTTCTTTGGGATTGGAATGAAAACTGACCTTTTCCAGTCCTGTGGCCACTGCTGAGTTTTCCAAATTTGCTGGCATATTGAGTGTAGCACTTTCACAGCATCATCTGTGAAAAAGTTGGCTTAAAGCTCAACATTCAGAAAACAAAGATCATGGCATCTGGTCCCATCACTTCATGGGAAATGGATGGGGAAACAGTGGAAACAGTGTCAGACTTTATTTTTCTGGGCTCCAAAATCACTGCAGATGGTGAGTGCAGCCATGAAATTAAAAGATGCTTACTCCTTGGAAGGAAAGTTATGACCGACCTAGATCACATATTCAAAAGCAGAGACATTACTTTGCCAACAAAGGTTCACCTAGTCAAGGCTATGGTTTTTCCTGTGGTCCTGTATGGATGTGAGAGCTGGACTGTGAAGAAGGCTGAGCACTGAAGAATTGATGCTTTTGAACTGTGGTGTTGGAGAAGACTCTTGAGAGTCCCTTGGACTGCAAGGAGATCCAACCAGTCCATTCTGAAGGAGATCAGCCCTGGAATTTCCTTGGAAGGAATGATGCTAAAGCTGAAACTCCAGTACTTTGGCCACTTCATGTGAAGAGTTGACTCATTGGAGAAGACTCTGATGCTGGGAGGGATTGAGGGCAAGAGGAGAAGGGGATGACAGAGGATGAGATGGCTGGATGGCATCACTGATTCGATGGATGTTAGTCTCAGTGACCTCTGGGAGTTGGTGATGGACAGGGAGGCCTGGCGTGCTGCAATTCATGGAGTTGCAAAGAGTTGGACACGACTGAGTGACTGATCTGATCTGATCTGATTTCCAGATCTTGGCATGGACTGTCACTGCTCTCTATACTACTAGAAATAGTCATTAGTATCTTTAAATTAGTCAAATTGGAGAGCCAATTCAGAAGCCCCAGAACTGATTCAGAAAACTCATCTGTAAAATTCTGTTCCTCTGGAACCATTCTTGGGCTTCGCTCGTAGCTCAGCTGGTAAAGAATCTGCATGCAGTGTGGGAGACCTGGGTTTGATTCCTGGATTGGAAATATCCCCTCGAGGAGGGCATGACAACCCACTCTAGTATTCTTGCCTGGAGAATCTCCACAGACAGAGGAACCTGGCAGACTGCAGATCACAAAGAGTGGGACACAACTGAGCGACTAAGCAGAACCATTCTCAGTACCAAACTCTGCATTAGAGATACAGATTCAATAGGATTGATTGACTGATTGAGTAGCTGACTGAATTGGTTAAGGTGATTATGGACACCCAGAGGACCCACAGTCAACTATCTGCAAGCTGGAGGACCAGGAAAGTCTGGTATAATGAAGTCTGAGTCCAAAGGCCTGAGAACCAGGATTCTGGGTGCCTGTCCTGGCTTGAGCAGAGAGCACATTTGCCCTTCTTCCACATTTCTGTTCTGTTCAGTGGATTAGATGATGCCCACCCTCAATGGTGAAAGTGATCTTCTTTACCCAGTCTACTGACTCAAATGCTAATCTTTTCTGAAAACATCCTCACAGATGCACCCAGAAATAACATTTTATCAGCTAGCTGGACACCCCTTAGCCTAGTCAGATTGACACAGAAAACCATCATATCTTCCACATGCATCCCTCCCCCTGCTTTAATGTAACTTCTCAGTCTTATCTGCTGAGCTACATAGTCACATAATTACTGCCTTTTTGCCATTTTTACGTGAATGGCTCACTTAACTCTTAGATGTAACATGTGTAAGTTGAATCATCTCCCCTTTTCATGCCACACTTGGAGGATTCCTCAGTGAATAGTGACACTTCTACGCAGTGGCATATACCAGGTACTTGGGAGTCTTGATATTCATTCCTCTCTCCCTCCTAGTAGGTCAGTACATTTTCACTCAAAATGTATCTCAGATGCTTCCATTTTTCTGTCTTTGCTATTGGAACTAATACTAAACACTATAGTCCATGCACCTCCTAATCAGTGTTTTCACTTTCTCTCTAAACTGTTCTCCCCACAGCAACTAAAGGAAGTCACTTGTTTCTCATCTCATTAATCTGCAGTCCTCTCCTTCCTTGATTTCCTTGAATAAAACATACCCTTTTAACTTGACTTTGGATCTTTGCATATCCTCCCCATCCACTATTCTACACTGAACAAATATTCATCCTTCTTTCTCTCAATGGCACCATCTCCAGAGCTCTTCCCTGATCACGTAATCATTTTGTGTTTTACACCCAGGACCCTCTTCGGATTGTTAATAACACATATCACCCTTCATTCTTTTACCTGATTACTTGCGTGTACATTTCATGAGAGTAGGAGCCACTGGCTATGGTCTTTATCGTTGTCTGCTCAGCTCCTGGGACAGTTCCAGATCAGGGGGGTATATCTAGAGGTGGGATCAGTGAATATTTGCTGAAGGAATGAAAGCCTTGAGACAATGCCTCTGCTTCTCCTTGAAGTGGACCCTCAAGAAGAGCAGCCTAATCCTGTGGCAATCACAATGTTGTCCAGCAGGGGGTGCTGCCTGGGGAGAGAATGTTTCCGTAGGATCAGGTCTGCTTTAGGGCCTCTCCACTCCGCTAGTGGAGGAGGCTTTCTGTCCCAATTGTTAGCTTTCTTACTGAGGAATTTAATTCCACTCGGTTGTAATCACACTGTAAACTGCTTACCTTGAAAGTATGTGATTTGAGAGTGGATGTTATGTGTGAGGGGAATAGGCAAAAACATCAACTTCTTTTTACATTCCTAAAATCATTTAAAATTTATAACAGCCATCTATTATTTTATAATTAGAAAATTAAATGACGTTAAAATGTTTAAAAATAAGAAATATAATTTGGCTTGAAAATAATAATGCTGCATGATTAATTTCTGTAGTGGTTTTTACTAGTCCCAAGAGACCTGGCTTCAAGCATAAAATATTTCTTTGAGCAGAGTCAGACTGAATCAGATTGTTTTCTTTATTTGCTGTTTACTTGCTTTTCTTCCTAATCTTCTAAGAATTTCTTGTGCCATTACGGCTTCATTTTCTTTTGGTTTTGATTTTTCTAATTCTGACTTGTGTTCTGAAGGGCACTGCTCTTTCAAAATCAGGGCAGTTCTCCTTTTTTTTGAAATTTATTGTATTGAAATATAGTTGATCTATAATGTGTTAATTTCTGTTCTACAGCAAAGTGATACCCTTATATATACATATATATGTTCTTTTTCATTATGGTTTATCACAGGATTTTGAATATAGTTCCCTGTGTTATACAGTAGGACTTTGTTATTTATCCATTCTATATGTAATAGTTTGTATGTGCTAATGCCAAACTCCCAATTATTTTCTCCTCCAGCCTCCCTCCGTCTTGGCAACTACAAGTCTCTTCTCTATGTCTGTGAGTCTGTTTCCGTTTATAGATATGTTCATTTGCGTCATATTTTAGATTCCGCACATAAGTGATACCACATGGCATTTGTCTTTCTGACTTTCTTCACTTAGTATGATCATCTCTCAGCCCATCCGTGTTGCTGCAAATGGCATTGTTTCATTCTTTTTTTTAGCGCTGAGGAGTACTCCATGCACTGTGTGCATACACCACCTCTTTTTTACCCATTCGTGTATGTGTGTGTGTGTGTATACCGCAACTTCTTTATCCATTCACCTGTTAATGGACATTTAGGTGGCTGCTATGAATGCAGAGGTTCATGTCTTATTTTGAATGACAGTTTTGTCCAGATACATGTTGAGGAATGTGATTTCGGGATCTGGAAGAAAACAGGAACTTCCATACTGTTTTCTGTAGTGGCTCAGCACAGTTCTTTATCCTCCCTCTAGGGAGGGAGACTGAAAGATGATGCTGTGAAAGTGCTACACTCAATATGCCAGCAAATTTGGAAAACTCAGCAGTGGCCACAGGACTGGAAAAGGTCAGTTTTCATTCCAATCCCAAAGAAAGGCAATGCCAAAGAATGCTCAAACTACCACACAATTGCACTCATCTCACACGCTAGCAAAGTAATGCTCAAAATTCTCCAAGCCAGGCTTCAGCAATATATGAACCATGAACTTCCTGATGTTCAAGCTGCTTTTAGAAAAGGTAGAGGAATCAGAGATCAAATTGCCAACATCCGCTGGATCACGGAAAAAGCAAGAGAGTTCCAGAAAAACATCTATTTCTGCTTTATTGACTATGCCAAAGCCTTTGACTGTGTGGATCACAATCAACTGTGGAAAATTCTGAAAGAGATGGGAATACCAGACCACCTGATCTGCCTCTTGAGAAATCTGTATGCAGGTCAGGAAGCAACAGTTAGAACTGGACATGGAACAACAGACTGGTTCCAAATAGGAAAAGGAGTTCGTCAGGGCTGTATATTGTCACCCTGCTTATTTAACTTCTATGCAGAGTACATCATGAGAAATGCTGGACTGGAAGAAACACAAGTTGGAATCAAGATTGCTGGGAGAAATATCAATAACCTCAGATATGCAGATGATACCACCCTTATGGCAGAAAGTGAAGAGGAACTAATAAGCCTCTTGATGAAAGTGAAAGTGGAGAGTGAAAAGGTTGGCTTAAAGCTCAACATTCAGAAAACGAAGATCATGGCATCTGGTCCCATCACTACATGGGAAATAGATGGAGAAACAGTGGAAACAGTGTCAGACTTTATTTTTCTGGGCTCCAAAATCACTGCAGGTGGTGAGTGCAGCCATGAAATTAAAAGATGCTTACTCCTTGGAAGGAAAGTTATGACCAACCTAGATAGCATATTCAAAAGCAGAGACATCACTTTGCCAACAAAGGTTCGCCTAGTCAAGGCTATGGTCTTTCCTGTGGTCATGTATGGATGTGAGAGCTGGACTGTGAAGAAGGCTGAGTGCCGAAGAATTGATGCTTTTGAACTGTGGTGTTGGAGAAGACTCTTGAGAGTCCCTTGGACTGCAAGGAGATCCAACCAGTCCATTCTGAAGGAGATCAGCCCTGGGAGTTCTATGGAAGGAATGATGCTAAAGCTGAAACTCCAGTATTTTGGCCACCTCATGTGAAGAGTTGACTCATTGGAGAAGACTCTGATGCTGGGAGGGATTGAGGGCAAGAGGAGAAGGGGACGACAGAGGATGAGATGGCTGGATGGCATCACTGACTCGATGGATGTGCGTCTCAGTGACCTCGGAGAGTTGGTGATGGACAGGGAGGCCTGGCGTACTGTGATTCATGGGGTCGCAAAGAGTTGGACACGACTGAGCGACTGATCTGATCTGAGGGAAGGAGACTAGAAGAAGATTCCATACTTTTTCTGAACTGATATACTCTTGCAGTATTCTGGGAACAATATTTGTGCAAAAAGACCATCATCCTGCCAAGGTTTTCTAGTCAGCGGTTCATCATAGACAGCCATGGCCAGAAATAGCACCTGTACTGCCTGACAGCAGAGGCTGTGGCCAGGAGCCTCCTGTGCCTGGAGGTGGGGAGGAGGAGAGAAGGGTTAGAGACACCGTGGCTCAGCAGATATGCACAGTGGGCGACTCCCCAAGGCTGCATTGTTCAGTGTCCTTTCCAAAGAATTCAGAAAGGGACTGGATTCCAACGTGGGCTGGCTCCATCCTAGGGCAGAGGAGATGTAAATTTGAAGCTCTTAATAATGGCCGGAGAGAGCTCCTCTTTTCTCTCTCTCGCCAGAGAAAAGAAAAATGTATATTCATGGAAGGGGCAGAAAAGATGGGGGTATTTGGTGTGTTTGTATTAAAATTTGTTCCTGTGTCTGTCCTTGTACACCATGAGACACCAGAATATCCTTAGAAGAAATTCCCCTTTTTATTTAAGCTGCTTTGATTCCTATTACTGATACTTGCAAACAATAGAATCCTAATTAATATTTGCATGTTGATTGCAAAACTGCCAACCAGGTGTTACAAATTAGGTTAAATTGGTTACATCTGGAGAAAATAGAGAGCAATAGAGGCTGTAAGAAATTGGACAATCCTTGACCGAAAAGGCAGCAGCTGTGGAACTGGGGCTCATGGTAGCCATGCAGTATTTCAGATTCAGCACTGACAAATACTTCACTAATTCAAAATACACAAAATCTTTTTTAATGTGGATTTTAAAGTATCCACAGATCTGGATATTTGTGTGACTTCCTCTGGTATTTAGTGTTGCATAATTTAAAAAGCAGTACTGTGCCATGAAGGCCAAACAAAACACATTTGGTAGCAGAATACATGAATAGTATTGATTTGTGTCTCCAATCACTAAACTCAGAAAAAACAGACCCTGGGACTTGACTTTAACTGTCAAGGAACCCACGGATTTGTCTCATGCTAATTCCACATATACAGTCACACGGCATTTTTCTGGTGCTCATACTCTGTACGTGGTGAACTCATGGTCCATTTTTTTATTTATGCCTCAGGCAGTACTCCCAGGAAACATAGGCCATTTTCCCTTTGCTGAATGGAAAGGGAAAATGGCCTCTTAGCCTCTGCTGACTGACTGAGACTTTCATTGAGCCCACTGGCTCATTTCTCCCCCAACCCATTGCCAATGCCCCCCTCCCCACAAGTCTATGTCTTTAGAACCTCTTTGTGTCCCACAGCAAACCCCAACGCGGGCCCACTGGCTTTCAACTCAGTGTCCACTCCATACACGAACAAGGGTGGTTTAGAATCTTGGGTCTTCTTTTTTTCCGTCTGCAGATATGAACAAGCCAGTGGAGTCCATACACGAACAAGGGTGGTTTAGAAAAGCTCTGCCTTGGGGTCCCCAGTCCTTTGCTGTCTATGCCAGTTTTTGGCCCCCATGGTCACTGTGAGAAGCCTCTGCCCCAGATCAGTAGAGGACAGTTATGTGGAATGACTGAGGGACTGATCTGATCTGATCTGATGTAAGGGGAACTCCCTCAATGTCCCAGACAGGAAATAGGGCAAGATTTTCCTCTGCCAACCTCTCAGATTCCACTTCTAGAGCCCACCAGGGATAAATGAGATGTTTGCTTTCTTGTTCTTTCTGCCAACCCTCCCAGCTTTCTCCTGGAACTGGAAAAGTGGAGGACACTGATTTTTTTCCTTTCTCTGAATCATACACATCTTTTTATGATACAGTAGACCTAGGCATTATAGTCTTTGGGCACATTCACTCTCAACCATGAAGTTTTCTCTGAAGTACCTCAGTTTTAATTATTGACTTGAGAAGGAGCTAAGGAGAGTTGGCTAATCCCTTTCCATTTTTTTCCCACAAACAGTTATCTGGCTTTCAAGGCTATTGTCTTCTACATAATCTGATTTTGAATGTCTATCTTTGAATAATGTCACCTTTGTTTTAGTTGTGAAACAAATCCCATTTCATCCCTGGATAATAAAGTTGGCTACTGCAAACGACAAAAGTAAAAAGTAAAATAAAGTCTGATATTTTTTATACTTTCTCCCAGTCTTGGAAGCCATGGGATATGTGTCCAGGACCCTGGTTGCCAGGCTGTATCTATTTACCTTAGTCTCTAATAAGAAGGCTAAGCTTCAACCTAGAATGTCAGCTCTAAACCTTACATGTTCTCTTTTAGGCCAATGGAATGTCTTTTCTCTCTTCTTCCTCTTTAATTAACAGTGAGAGAGCTCTTCTTCAGAAATCTAAATTTACATAGTATTTTACTGTGAATTGAACTGAACTTACTGTGAAAATCATTGCTTTCTCCAATCCTGTGTTATGTTGCTCCCTTCTCTCTGCCTCTCAAACCATTTCTCTAACCCCAATACCTTGACAGGCAGTTTTTCTCTCTCTCTGATATGTGGTCAGAAATTGAACATGCTAATTTCGGCTACTATCTGTAAGGCCAGATACTTAGTCCAGGGCTATTAACAGGTTGTCATCAGCTACTTTTGAAGTCCTAACAGTATCTAATCCGGATCTCTGAAGGCTGTCTGTCACTCTTGGCTGCCTCTCTGCCTAAGGGCTGACAGCCTTCCACGCTTCAGTGGTTGATCCAAGAGCAATTCAAACCACTTTTCTCCAGGCTCTGTGTCTGTTCTTCTTATAAAGTCCCCTTTAAAGGACCTCTCTTGCAAGTTAATTTGGGAGTAAAGGGGATTTGTATTATCATGTTCACTTCTGTACTAATTACATATAGTTGATGATCCATGTTAGTTTTAGCTCCATGAGAACCTTTGTTGAATTTGATCTTAGGCACATTTTAGAATTGTTTGATTTTCCTCCCAGTGTACTAATCATAGTCATAAGCATCTAATGGACATTTTCTTGTAGTAAACACTCTTCTAAACCATTTGCATATGTCATCACATTTCATTGTCACAAAATACCTATGAGGTTAGTAAATTACTTTTAAAGATTAACTTAATTAATAGTAGATATATACATTAAAATTGGTCTTTTTTTAATTAATAAGGAAAGGAAAGCATAGAGAAGTTAACTTGTGCAGGATTATGGCATTTGTGGGAGGCATGTCTGGAATTTGAAGCCAGATAGTCCGAAGACCCACTTCCTGCCCCCTAGTATATATTCTGATGTACGATAAGTCACAGATTCTTTCACCCAAAGTGCATTATTCAGACAGGCATTGGGGTTGTATTTAAGGAAAAGAACCGTGGTAGCCTAGAGGAGAACAGGAGGAATGCTCCGTGGTCCAAAGGTTGTCATCATGGCTGCTGCTAACTCGCTTCAGTCGTGTCCATTCTGTGCGACCCCACAGACGGAAGCCACAGGCCCCGTCCCTGGGATTCTCCAGGCAAGAATACTGGAGTGGGGCCATTTCCTCTCCAATGCATGAAAGTGAAAAGTGAAAGTGAAGCCCAGTCAACTCAGTCCTGGATGGTGTTGCTGGGCCAAGTACGGGGGGGGGCCAGCCTTCCCTGTCATCACTGGATGCCCATTCAAAAGGGTTTTGAATTTGGGACCCGTGAAAGAGTCCTGGATGTGTTTTTGCTTATCAGCATAAGGTGTGTATGTCCTCCTTGATCTTGCTCACCATTCAGCAGGAAAACAATGGTATTCACGCACCTGCATACACACACACACACACACACACACACACAGGCTCACACATGTGAACACAGCCACGCATATAAAGCTTATCATTCTCTGAAAAATTGATTCTCAGAGACAACAAGCAGTTTAGTTCATAATCAGTAAAAGAAATACTCTCCTAAATGTAATCTGCAAAAATTTATGCCAACCCTAGGAACATTGTTTCACCTTATTAGGCAGAATGATAAAAGGACCTGCTTCATTTATTCTCCTAAACCATGGTCAGTGGCCTCAGATATAGAGAAATATGGGGTATAGATCCTGTTTTTTTTTTTTTTTTCATTTATTTTATTGAAGGAGAGTTTATTTACAATATTGTGTTAATTGCTGTGTAACAAAGTGATTTAGCTATGTATGTATATTCCTTTTCATATTCTTTTCCATCATGGCTTCTTACAGAACACTGAATGCAGTTCCCTGGGCTATATGGTAGGTCCTTGTTGTGTATCCGTTCTGCATATAATAGTTTGCATCTGCTAATCCCAAACTCCCAATCCTTCCCTCCCCCATACTCCCTCCCTCTTGGCAACCACAAGTTGGATCCTGTTTTTATAAGCAATAGAGTCTTTGGTGCCTGATTGCCAACCAACAGTTGCATAAAGACTTGGCTGAAATTCTGAAACTGCTGTTCTTGAACCACATTTTAAGGCTGACTGTTCACTGTTCTTTTTGAAGGAAGGAAGGCAGCAAGATGTTTCGTTATTCTCACATTACAAATCAAAAAGCAGATATGGGAGCTGTTCTTCTGGGTACATAAAAATTTGTGACTTATAGCACAGTGGTTATCAGACCATCCCACCTTTCTTATGTAACCAAAACCTTCCAAGACAGTTGCTTTACATTTATAGAATTTGGCTGTCTAGAAAGTAAACAGTTTGAATCTTAAATGACCTGTATGACCTAAGATATAGCCTGTTGTGTGTAATGACAGGAACAATTTGTGATCTAGAAGTCCTTCCCCTTGCCTGCCAGGTAAACAAAGGAGAAAAAAAAATGTGGGGTGGAGACAACCCAAAAAAATCGTCATTAACCCCATCCTTGTGGCATCCCTAGCTTCAGTGGGAAGAAGCACGTTCTTACATTCAGACGATAAAGCGGCCCTATGAAGAAACAAAGTTCAGGAAAATATAGGCAAAGAGACAAAGATTCCAATAGTATCACAAAGTGAGGCCTGAGAGAGTGAGCACTTCAGTGTAGTTAATTTAGTCACAGTTCACAGTGTACAGTTACAGATGCTGTAGTCACAGCATTGAAGAGTTGTGGCCCTTTGTGATCATTCTCTAACTCTGTGGCTGTCTTTCAGTCACTCATTGTAGATAGAGTTGAAGAGTTGGGGTTTTGATTTTTCCCAAGATAGGTGGAAATGGATGAACTCCAGGTCGGGTCTTTGGGAAGGCAAATAGGGAAGAGGAGAGTCAACTCAGCATTCAGGACTCAGGAAATTGTGCCTGACTCTGCACTAGGTCTGGGAATAGAATCTTTTCTAATGATCCTAAACTGGCTCCCTTCTGCCTCCTCCTGAAGAAAAGCTACTTGTAGCTAGGAGTTTGGCATCTAGAAAGGCTCTTGGGGACTCCCTGAAAATCATGATGAGAAAGGAAGTCTGGAGATGGGGAAAGATACAAGGGAATGATTCCCAGGACACTTGAGCTGAGTGCCGTTTAGAAATCAAAAATCTTTTGGCTATTTCTGCAGTCTTTGATTATTCTGAGGAGTAGCGCTCCTGATGTCACCCTATTTCAGTGAATGACAGCTTAGTTAATTTTCTTGCAGCTCACTCATCTGAGATTAAACCAGTCTGTGCTGAACCTGAGTCCCTGACTTCAAAGACTGTTCTGAAAGAACCTGTTCTTGATCTTCCCGCCCACTCCAACACATAAGACATGCCCCCACCTACTAAGAGCTAACCTTTAGCATGTCATTCCTCTCACAACCCCCACCGTTGGGTTCTTCTCCTTGACAAGCCAGAACTCAGTGGCAGACCATGGCTGTCTTTGGACTGGTGACCTCTCAGGGTACTCTGTGCTGACTGAAGCCTCTATACTACTCCAGCTGGTGGGACTGTATGGCTCCTGAAGTTCCCAAATGCCAACATCTGCTAAAACTCTTAGCTCTGCTATGTCCTTGTGCCTTGGCATTGGGAGCACATTCAGTTCACTTTTGCCTGGGGAGATAGAAATAATAAATCCCATAGAGTCATGTTGCACAGTGGTAAGGCTACCACATTTCCACTGTACAGCTTTATAACAAAATAACCTTTTGAAAGAGTTCTCCCACAAAGTTAGAGAGTCTCCTACCATGCTGGGCCTCCTCTAAGAGGGGAAGTAAAGTACAGCAAGAAGGGTGTAAACTCCCAAGGAGTTCTGGCCATGAATTTCTGCATGGGTCTCACATGTTCCAAGTGCAAGACATGCAAAGGAGGTCCCTAAGTGAATTACTTCCTTGACAATGGCCGGTAAGTTTTAAATCCCAGCCAGGCTTCTGGGAACCCAAGTTTCAGTGGAAGTTTGCCCATGAATAATGTTTTCTCTGCTAGCAAGAGAAAGCTTTTATTTTTTTATGGAGACGGTATTTTTCTTAGCCATTCTCCCCATCTCTCACTGCCATGTGATGATTCAGGGTGCAGGTCACTCTAGAGCTAGAGCCCTGGGAGCCCTTCTCCGGATTCTAGAGAAAAGGAGACAGCACGGTGGAGTGGACAAATAACAGCCCACTAAGTCAGACAGGTGTGTGCCTTGTGACATCTGGAGAAAGATGCTGCAGCTCTCAGTGCTCCTGGTCATCAGCGGGAGATGGAGTCAATTATTCCCAACCTACGAAGTTGTTCAGAGAATTCAAAAGATGAAGTGCGTCTCAGGCCCAAAGACTGTTTGAGACGCCCAGCAGGTCTTCATGTTTGGCCCCTCCCCTTTGCCATTACCCAGGAGTGAGTCTATTAAGTCCTAACAAAGGGATCAGATATAGCTCTGAGAGGTCCGGTCTCACCTATGCAGTCACAGGGGCACAGAGACGTTCAGTAACTGTTAGAGATCACACAGCAGACAGGTAACATGCTTGGGCTCCCATCCCAGGTGTTCATGGGCTCCTCTCCGGATGAGGATCACATGAGGGATCTCCCTGGAGTAGATAGTGTGTGTGGCTCTGGGGATGAGCTCGTTCAGGTAATCAGCCCCCACCCCCTCCCTCTCCCAGAAGGGCGACCTGCCATCACCACTGCCCGTCTCCTGTGCTGTGACTGCTAACCGCAAGGCGAAGGCCAAGAGCTTGAAATCAGGCTGTCACAGCAGAGGCCCCATTCCCTGTGCCTCTCAGGTGAACCGCACTCATCGTGCCATCCAGGTTCTCATCGGGTGCCTCTGACTATCTGATCTGTGCAAGGCATCACTCTAGCTGCCGAGAAGAAAGCAGCACAACACGAAACTCTTGTGTTTGTGGAACTCCTGTTCTTGTGAGGGGAGAGAGACAAAATAGCCATAAGGAAGGAGAAGCTAGAGAAGGACAAAGTGGGTTAAGTACTCTGGAAGTGAAGTGAAGTCACTCAGTCGTGTCCGATTCTTTGCGACCCCATGGACTGTAGCCTACCAGGCTCCTCCGTCCATGGGATTTTCCAGGTAAGAGTACTGGAGTAGGTTGCCATTTCCTTCTCTAGGGGATCTTCCCGACCCAGGGACTGAACCTGGGGCTCCCTCATTGTAGGCTGCCGGGGTCCAGCTCCGGCTGATCCAGGGTCTTTGGAAGGGAGACGGCGTGGGCGACTCATTTACATATCAACTGGAGACATTAAGAGTAATTAAAAGGATAGCTCAGTAGGAATATTCAGAGGAGAGAAGAGGCTGAGTAGCTTGGTTTACGCGGGAGACCAATAAAACTTCAAGACAAGAAGTTTGCACCACTTGCGTAGGCCGCAGGCACCCGCTCCAATAGCGGAAAGTGCCCCACCTTAGGCACTTTCTCGAGTGGGTCTTAGAAGCCCAGGCATGATTAGCAAGCTTGGTGGGTTCCGCGCTACAGCTGGAAACTTCAGCGGTGGAAATTGAGAGAAGAATGACATGGGGAGACCAAGCTCTGGTGAGCAAGGCCCATAGCTTTATTTTCAACAGGGGCTTTTATACCCTAAGTTACACATAGAGGATAATAGGGGACGTGAAATCATGAAAAGCCAGCAGTCTTTGATCCTTATCAAAAACCAGGGTTTCTTTCCTGCAAATTTATCGCGTACAAATGGTTCAGGTGATTTATTATCTTCTGGCCAGAAGGCCTATTAACATTTTTATGACTCTTGACAAAGGTTTGTCAACCACAAGATTTATATTCTCTAAGAGTAATTATTTTAAGGTTTGGCGCCATCTTCATCTGAAGTGTTAGATAAACTTGCATTCCTAATAGGGGGGAGGCGCAGTGGGTTTACAACAAAGAAAAGAATTTACTACCTTAAGGGTCTAAAGTTACTAGCACCAAAGCCACTACTTATTTTTTCTACAAACCAACTATATTAATTAATACACATTCAAGGATACAATACAGGGGATGTGGAAACTTGGCAAAAAGCATTGGCTCATAAATGAAATCTTTTACTAGTTTTATTCTGACAGTTTTTAACTCTCTGAGAGACTCTAAGCTATTTGAATATCTTAAGCTTCCCCTGCCTCTGGAGGCTGAGAGACTGTAAACAATCATATGCATAGCTGTAGGAGTCCAGGTAAACTTGTCAGGCCAGTTAGAGAGCTATCTGAGGGGTTTGGATTTAAACACTCCTAATGCCCAGGAACTTTATTAATTGGAGCTGTAAGTTAATTCTTTATTAGAGAGAGCGAGATGGTGGTGGGGGACAGCCCCCAGTAAAGTCAGAGGTGAGAGCACAAAGCAGTAAAGTAGGCAGACTCTGTTTTTTGGGGGGTAGATGCTTGAGAATATCCGGGGGGACTCCTGAGGCTAGATCCCGGATTTGCGTTTTGTCGAGCCTCCTTCCTCATGACCTTTGTCACAAGTAGAGTGCCTCTCCGCGGCGGCTCCCGACAGTAGACAGACGCTTTACTGTCTGAGCCACCAGGGAAGCCCAAGTACTCTGGAGAAGATGCCAAATAGGAAAGGGGCCTGGGAAGTGTGGTGAGGGAGTTTGGGGTGTGCGCGTGTACACATGTGTATCCTTAGCTCTAACTTTCTAATTCTGCCACATCCCTTTCGAGCGAGTAATCGAAGCATCTCTTCCTCTTTCTCCCCATCACTCTGAGCGTTTGTCTCTCCGTTGTAATCATTCTTGGTCTTTGTCCCCACTCAAAATTTTAATGAAGAAAGCTGGAGGGAAGCGGGGATCACTTTCACCTCATCACCTGTTTTCCTGGGCTGTCCCATCCATCAGAGAGGTATGCTCCATCAAGCAGTCAGCCTGGTGAATTCCCCAGTATCTGGGCAATCGGCTGAGGTGAGTGTCCGGGAGGGTTGTGGTACCTTAAGGGACCTGAGAAACTCACTCCCAGACGCTCAGTGGCCCCAGCTTTGTTGTAGCTGAGTGGACATCACGTGGATGTGGATATACACCTGTTGTGTAGACCAACAGGCAGAAATGCAATCATGTGAAGAGGTACTAGGGAGAGAGATTCGATACCAGCATTAATTAGTGTTTTGTGATAGCTCTAATAAAATGAAACAGGACATCTGCTTGGCCTGAGTTCTAAGTAGGTGGAAATAGACAGAATGTCCTGTCTCCTGGGAACACTGGAGAGAGAGGATTCAAGTCGACTGACCTGAAATTTATGCCTTTGCGATTCTAGTGGGGATGCCTGAGGGCAGGTGGTGGGGAATAAAAGAGGCTGGGGCCTCCTACTGGGACCTCTGCAGGAATGGGCCCCCGGATGTTCAGGTTGCTTCTGATGAGCATGTTCACGGTGCTCTTCATGAATGAGAGTAAGCCTGGTGAGGGTGGTACTTGGTGGGCAAATGGGTGGGCAGAGAATGTATGGGGAGGAAGAGAGGGACTTGGTGACTTGACTGATGTGAAGTGGTTCAAGGAGAATTTTTCTTCTTCTCTTTACAGGAGACAGAGTCCTGGGTGCAAAATGTACGGTGCAGTTCATTTTCAGCTCTTGGATAAATAATGCCACAAAGGGAGGGAACCTTTTTGAGTTCTTTTCATATTATGTCTCTACCCTCCCTGGCTACACTCCCCTTTCCCCACTGACTGTTCTAGTGTCTTCTTTTAGTCCCCAGCCTTGGGTGAGAGGGGGAGGTCTTTAACTTCTTGAGGGGAGTAATGACCCCCTGACAGAAGCTGGGAGGGTGTCTGCTTCCCTCCTGTGTGTGTTACACCACTCAAGTGTAAAGGTTTCCAGGTAGGGGTGGGCTTCTGAACAGAATCCCTGTCCCTAGAATTCTGCATCAAAGTCTTCCTCTCTTCCTTTAGGGCTTCAGTTTTGCCTTCAATGTAACCTCCACAATGGATACAGTTGCAACCATGTGATTCGAACTTGCTGGAAATTTAAAGTGCCTATGCTGAAGAGAGCTTGTGTCACAGACAACTTTTACTATTATGATCGTATTGCAGGTAAGTGGGGTTAGAAAGAGACAAAAGATAATATCAGTGGTGGCCATGATCCCTGGACTCAACACGTGAAGGGAGACTGGGACCATTGCCGGCTGGGAAAATGGGATTCTCCGTACACAGACCTGGGATGGAGGCTGTCTGGGAGGCAGATACCTTTTGCCTGGTCCTGTTTAGAGAGACATAGATGAAATGCAGATATAGCTTTGGGGCAAGTTTCCTGTGTTTAGATTTTTGAGGTTCTGGGGAGATGTCATTGCTAGAAAGATGATGAGATCAAGCAAGATGATCAACATTTACTTTTCCATTCTCTTTAGATAGATATAACTACAGATACTCAGTGCTGTCTTGTAGGACTTGTGAAGAGGGATCATTCATGATATTTCATGACTTATATAGAGAAACGTATTGCTGCACTGAAGACAATTGTAATGATCCTGAGAAAAATCCGGACATTTCGAAGGTACAAATGTCGTATCCATAAAACAACAAATAAAATAATTATGATTTTAAAAAACCATCTCTCCTAGTTATTTTTTCCTTTTCCTTACCCCCTGGCCACATCATCTCACATTTTCTCAGAACCCAGACCCCGCTACTGTATTCCAGTAGATCTACTATGGATGCTCTTTCTTCTGATATTACTTCCATTAACAGGAAAGTGCAAAGCCATAGGCCCCCCAAAGCCAACTCTGCCTTCTGGATGGATTCTCATCTATTAACTCCCTGATATCTCCTGGCAAGCTTTACTTGCCCTTAGGTCTGAAGCTAAATTCAGAGTTCTAAAGTTTCTGGCTAAGGGAGCAGAGTATTTTTCTGATGAAGCTTCTGAGAGAAAGTCAGGAGAAAGCAGAGGGTATTAAATTAGAGACATGAAATCACAAGAGATTGTGGGAATATTTGGGAAGAGAATAGAAGAGGTATTTGGTGGCGGCCAGAAAGGGCTGGTATTCCACAGGGGCTTGGGAAAGTCAGTGTGAAATTAGAAAACATCAACTTCCGTGAAAGGAATAGTCAGTACACTAAACTCAAGAATCTTAGGATTTTTGTTTGTTTCTAATCATGTTATCTTATTTTCATGTTCAAAGCCAGGTATATTAGGATGGGCACTTGGCTGAGTGGTGGTCAGCTACCCTGTCTCCTGGCATGTGAGCAGTACTCGACCACCCAGTCCTCAAAAATATTTAAATATTTTCTTACATTCAGTGTGCTTATGGATAGAAAACTGAATGTCTTTCATCTACTGGCACAGTCCTGCAACAGAACATGTCAAAGAGAGATAAAAGTTTCAGATCTTCACCATAGTTTTTATTAGAAGATAATTAGCTGTGAAATTAAAATAATTCCCAAGTTATTATTTACTCACTTTGGGTTAAAAAAATTTTTTTAACTACTATTTTTTAGGTGTATAGTTATACACATATGTACATGCTGCTGCTGCTGCTAAGTCACTTCAGTCGTGTCCAACTCTGTGCAACCCCATAGATGGCAGCCCACCAGGCTCCCCCGTCCCTGGGATTCTGCAGGCAAGAACATTGGAGTGGATTGCCATTTCCTTCTCCAATGCATGAAAATGAAAAGTGAAAGTGAAGTCGCTCAGTCGTGTCCAACTCCTAGCGACCCCATGGACTGCAGCTTACCAGGCTCCCCCATCCCTGGGATTTTCCAGGCAAGAGTACTGGAGTGGGGTGCCATTGCCTTCTCCAACACATGTACATACATATATGTAAAATATATCATGCTTTGTAATGTTCCTCTTGATTATTGGGCTTGTGACTGGTTATTAGTTCTTCCATATTCTATTTTCATAAATAGAAAAACTTAATATTTTATTATACAAATTATTATTTATTATACAAACTAAATATTTTCAATTTATGCTGGAATTTCGCTCAAATTGTATCATGTTAGAATGAATATTATACTTTAACATCTTGCAAAGTAGAAACTACAGTCGAGTCTTCCATTCAGGGTCGTTTAATTGGTTTATGTAGAATGGAGATAGTAGCTGCTGCAGCTAAGTCACTTCAGTCGTGTCTGACTCTGTGTGACCCCATAGACAGCAGCCCACCAGGCTCCCCCATCCCTGGGATTCTCCAGGCAAGAACACTGGAGTGGGTTGCCATTTCCTTGTCCAATGCATGAAAGTGAAAAGTGAAAGTGAAGTCACTCAGTCGTGTCCGACCCTCAGTGACCCCATGGACTGCAGCCTACCAGGCTCCTCCGTCCATGGGATTTTCCAGGCAGGAGTACTGGAGTGGGGTGCCATTGCCCTCTCCGGGAGATAGTAGCAGCAGGCTCCAAATATGAAATGATTCGTGGGGGACTCACTGTGGTGTGTGATTAGTTTCTAGAATGGTCCAAGAGGCAGCTTCACATTAACGTCGAGCTGCAGCCTGAGGACAGTAGCTGGCGCAGGGAGGGCAGCAGGCACGCACTGAGTGACGAATGCAGACCGCCGCCACGGCCACAGCAAGGCGGAAGCGAGGACTCTGCGGAGCGCCGAGGCCACGCCCCTCGGGTTTCCTCATCGCATCAGAAGACTCGAGGTCCAGGCTTCCCGAGTCTGTCCTGTCTGCTTCCTGTTTTGGGTCTCCGTGAGATTCTGACTCCCCTACTGCCCCGTGTTACAGCCCCCATCACCCCCTAATTTTCTGGGTCCAGTTGTGGAACCGCCTCACTCCTTACATTTTACAGAAACAAATGGGACGTAGAGGGAACGGGGAGGGAGGCCGGTCCCTGAGCAAGTGCAGTTACTTAGGTTCAGGTCCAGTGTTCTCTTCCAGCCAATGGGGCCTTGGTGGGTGGTGAACCTAAGCTGGCAAAATGGGTCAAATATGACAAAGCAATTGTATGTCACTTTCAAGCTGAAGGGTTTAGTAATATTAGGAGAAATAGAATTTGTTTTGTATAAATGTGTGTCAAATCATAGATTTCCAAAAGAAAGGCATTCATTATTAAAGATTGTCAGAAAGTCACATCTCACAACTTTTGTTTGCAAACTTTATACAAGTCATAATTGTATTGGAATCCGGGATCAGATCAGATCAATCGCTCAGTCGTGTCCAACTCTTTGCGACCCCATGAATCACAGCACGCCAGGCCTCCATGTCCATCACCAACTCCCGGAGTTCACCCAGACTCACGTCCATCGAGTCAGTGATGCCATCCAGCCATCTCATCCTCTGTCATCCCCTTCTCCTCCTGCCCCCAATCCCTCCCAGCATCAGGGTCTTTTCCAATGAGTCAACTCTTCACATGAGGTGGCCAAATGACTGGAGTTTCAGCTTTAGCATCATTCCTTCCAAAGAAATCCCAGGGCTGATCTCCTTCAGAATGGACTGGTTGGATCTCCTTGCAGTCCAAGGGACTCTCAAGAGTCTTCTCCAACACCACAGTTCAAAAGCATCAATTCTTCAGCGCTCAGCCTTCTTCACAGTCCAACTCTCACTTCCATACATGACCACAGGAAAAACCATAGCCTTGACTAGGCCAACCTTTGTTGGTAAAGTAATGTCTCTGCTTTTGAATATGCTATCTAGGTTGGTCATAACTTTCCTTCCAAGGGGTAAGCGTCTTTTAATTTCATGGCTGCAGTCACCATCTGCAGTGATTTTGGAGCCCATAAAAATAAAGTCTGACACTGTTTCCACTGTTTCCCCATCCATTTCCCATGAAGTGAAGGGACTAGATGCCATGATCTTCGTTTTCTGAATGTTGAGCTTTAAGCCAACTTTTTCACTCTCCACTTTCACTTTCATCAAGAGGCTTTTTAGTTCCTCTTCACTTTCTGCCATAAGGGTGGTGTCATCTGCATATCTGAGGTTATTGATATTTCTCCTGGCAATCTTGATTCCGGCTTGTGTTTCTTCCAGTCCAGCGTTTCTCATGATGTACTCTGCATATAAGTTAAATAAACAGGGTGACAATATACAGCCTTGACGAACTCCTTTTCCTATTTGGAACCAGTCTGTTGTTCCATGTTCAGTTCTAACTGTTGCTTCCTGACCTGCATACAGATTTCTCAAGAGGCAGATCAGGTGGTCTGGTATTCCCATCTCTTTCAGAATTTTCCACAATTGATTGTGATCCACACAGTCAAAGGCTTTGGCATAGTCAATAAAGCAGAAATAGATGGTTTTCTGGAACTTTCTTGCTTTTTTGATGATCCAGTGGATGTTGGCAATTTGATCTCTGGTTCCTCTACCTTTTCTAAAACCAGCTTGAACATCAGGAAGTTCACAGTTCACATATTGCTGAAGCCTGGCTTGGAGAATTTTGAGCATTACTTTACTAGCGTGTGAGATGAGTGCAGTTGTGAGGTTTGAGCATTCTTTGGCATTGGCTTTCTTTGGGATTGGAATGAAAACTGACCTTTTCCAGTCCTGTGGCCACTGCTGAGTTTTCCAAATTTGCTGGCATATTGAGTGCAGCACTTTCACAGCATCATCTTTCAGGATTTGGAATAGCTCAACTGGAATTCCGTCACCTCCACTAGCTTTGTTTGTAGTGATGCTTTCTAAGGCCCACTTAACTTCACATTCCAGGATGTCTGGCTCTAGGTCAGTGATCACACCATCGTGATTATCTGGGTCGTGAAGATCTTTTTTTTAACAGTTCTTCTGTGTATTTTTGCCATCTCTTCTTAATATCTTCTGCTTCTGTTAGTCAAGAAACACCTGGGGTAACAGGCAAATTTGGCCTTGGAATACAGAATGAAACAGGCCAAAGACTAATAGAGTTTTGCCAAGAAAATGCACTGGTCATAGCAAACACCCTCTTCCAACAACACAAGAGAAGACTCTATACATGAACATCACCAGATGGTCAACACCAAAATCAGATCGATTATATTCTTTGCAGCCAAAGATGGAGAAGCTCTATACAATCAGCAAAAACAAGACCAGGAGCTGACTGTGGCTCAGACCATGAACTCCTTATTGCCAAATTCAGACTAAAATTGAAGAAAGTAGGGAAAACCACTAGACCATTCAGGTATGACCTAAATCAAATCCCTTATGATTATACAGTAGAAGTGAGAAATAGATTTAAGGGCCTAGATCTGATAGATAGAGTGCCTGATGAACTATGGAATGAGGTTCGTGACATTGTACAGGAGACAGGGATCAAGACCATCCCCATGGAAAAGAAATGCAAAAAAGCAAAATGGCTGTCTGGGGAGGCCTGACAAATAGCTGTGAAAAGAAGAGAAGCGAAAAGCAAAGGAGAAAAGGAAAGATATAAGCATCTGAATGCAGAGTTCCAAAGAATAGCAAGGAGAGATAAGAAAGTCTTCTTCAGCGATCAATGCAAAGAAATAGAGGAAAAACAACAGAATGGGAAAGACTCAGGATCTCTTCAAGAAAATCAGAGATACCAAAGGAACATTTCATGCAAAGATGGACTCAATAAAGGACAGAAATGGAATCCAGGAACCTGGGTCTAAAACCTCAATAGACCCTTTTCAGAGACATTATATGATGGAGGCTTCCAATCTGACCTCATGTTTTCATGGACTGGGCTCTAAAACAACTGCTGAATTTCAAAATTTACCTCATGAGTATTTGATACACAAATGTGTGTGGATTTCTTTATTTATGCTGGTAAGGTATTGCTAATGGGGACAAAGAAAAACTGGAAAAACCAAAACAAAAAATGATTTGTACTCTTTCAACCACGTGGGTATTTATTTGTTCTGTCAGAGATTCACCGGGACAGGGAAACCTGCCCACTGGCTCTTAGGCAAACTAACGGCCACCAGGAAGGCTGCTATGAGCTAGCTGGAACTGGGAAGAGGCTGTGAGTCAGGAAGCCGAGGTGTTTACTGTGGAGTTCCTGGGTTGATTGCAAAGCTTTGCTTAGGACTCTCTAGGCAGGATTATGGCTTCCATTTCGGACATCTTGGAGGCTAGCAGTGTGGTTTATAAATCTCCACAACAAGTAGGGTAGTAAAAAGAAAATTCCCATCTAAAAAATCAGAGTCTACTAGAGTAGTGTAAGCCTTCAAAGATCTGAGAAATATAGAATTCTGCCACTCACATTCTTTCTGAAAAAATTTCTTCTGAGGAAGAAAGGAACTGTCAGTAGAAATGAAATTGAGCAGGGGGAAAAGATCAAGAAATAGGTAAAAGTTCAAATATTGGTAGGGGAGGAAACAAGAGATAGCAAATCTTGGATATTATTATAGAGATTGCTTTATAAAGACAAAAGCAAAGTTTACTTTGCTTTCAGTGCATTCAAGAGCTGAAGCTAGTTCATAGCAACACTATTTATAGTGGCCAAGACATGGAAGCTACCTTAATGTCCACCAACAGATGAGTGGATAAATTGATACACACACACACACAAACACATATATACACACTGGAGTATTACTCTGCCATATAAAATGAAATATCGCCATTTGCACTATCATGGATGGATCTAGAGATTTTCATACTATGTGAAATTAAGTCAGAGAAAGACAAATATATGACCTAACATATGTAAAACTAAAAAATGGTACAAATGAATTTATTTACAAAACAGAAATAGACTCACAGGCAAAGAAAACAAACATATGGTTAACAATGGGGAAAGGATGGGGAGAGATTAATTGGGATTAATAGATATATGCTGGTATATATAAAATAAATAAACAAGGAGCTACTGTTATGTTGCAGGGGAACATATTCAATATCTTATAATAACTTACAATGGAATGTAATCTGAAAAAGAATTTATATATTGTATAAGTAATATATATAGATATATGACTGAATCATTTTGCTGTACACCCAAAACATTGTAAATCAACTATACTTCAGTTGAGAAAAAAAGATGAACCTAGGCAATGTCACCTGGTCCTTTGCAATCTCCAAGGTAAAACTCTCCCTATGGAAAAAATACAAAAATACACTTGACATAAAAGGACTGCAAATGAACCCCATGTATATATTGGAAGAAAAACGAAACAAATCCCATGCATATAGAAAACAATACCAGAAAAACACAGCTCCAAAACAGAAACTCAATGCGACATTTCAAAGTAAACTGAGAGAAATGATAGAAAAGTGAACTAAAGTGAAAGAAATGATAGAAATTCTGAAAAATCATAAATCAAAAAGGATTGAATTGCTTCTTTTCTAAGAATTTGGTCTAAAAGCCACTTGGGGTTATTAAGGTAAGTTTCCATGAAGGAGGTTAGGCCCAACATAGGGTACTGGAAGCCCAAACTGGGTGAGGATGACATCCACGCATCTTGATATAGATTGCCAGAGTCTGACTTTGGTGAGGATGGCGTCCACGCAGAGCAGAGTAGTGGTGCAAGTATGTGAGCAAGGGTAGTTGGTGACTGAATAGATTGGATCTAGTGTTGGTTGTTAGAGTCCACACCACGTGAGAAGGGTGACTTATGTAGAGATCAGTGGCAGCCTCGTGAAGAGTATTAGAGTTCAAGTGGATGAGTGGTGGTGATGGTGGTCCAGTCACTAAGTTGTGTCCGACTCTTGCGACCTCATGGACTGTAGCCTTCAAGGTTTCTCTGTCCATAGACTTACCCAGGCAAGAACACTGGAGTGGGTGGCCATTTCTTTTTCCAGGGGATCTTCCCAACCCAGGAATCAAACCTGGGTCCCCCGCATTGCAGGCAAATTCTTTACTGACTGAGCTATGAGGAAAGCCCCAGAAAAGGAGTCAAAGACTGAGAGTTGTGAAGAGGGTGTCTGCACAGGGGCTAGCAATGGCAGTGGCCAGGAGTGGAGTGTGGCAGCCCAAGCAGGGTAAGGTGGCAGCAGTGGGAGCCTGGTTTTGTGCAGTGGAGACTGACAAAATAAGAAATGTATTGAAGATGATGTCTCCTCATTACTGTAGATTCTTAATGTTGACGGACTTATAAACACAGAAAGAGATAATACTAGAGTGAATTGTAGATGTAAGTGTGTGTTTGTGTATGTGTGACTATACGTTTGTTCTCTGACTATGGAAAGGACCTAGGAGCAGTGACACCAAATACCCTGATTTTTGGCTTCCAAATATCTTTTCCCACTAAATAGGAGTAGGACTTCTTGGATGGAAAGTACAACAGGCTTCTTGGACTATTTCACTGTGGCAGATTAAGGAAATGTTCTAAGAATGCTGGAGAATGTTGACAGAACTCAGAATCAAACCTGAAGGGATGCTTCCTGGCCAAATCTGAATATCAAGGTATGTATCATAGTATCAAAATAGAATCCATTAAATGGAATAAGAATTGTGAGTTTATATTTATATAATCAAATACATAAATGGAGAGAAGAGAAAGACTTCCCTTAATAGAATGTCAGCTAATAGACACAAAAGAAATGTTTGAATGAAAAAGTCACCAGCTGGCAACAATCATGGTAAGAATTAATTTAGGTGAGAAATACTAATGGATGCTAAAGCTAGGTAGTGAAAGTGGAAAAATAATGAATTGTTCACATAATCTCAAAGAATTTCCCTACCAATAGCTGTTAATTACCAAAAAATGAGTGACCTTATAGAAAAGAAGTAATTTTAATTACAATCAGTTGGCATCGCTGGCAATGAGATGAAACAGTGTCATGTACTACGTGATAGGATACATGAAGAGAACACAGCATCACTTCTATGATAATCCTGCCAAAGATCCCTAACCCAAATCTAATCATGATAAATACTGGGTAGTCCTAGTTTGAGGAACAGTGCACAAAATACTAGCATATAGTTTTTAAGGTCATGAAAAGAAAGAAATGACTAAGGAACTTTTCCAGATTAGAGAAGACTACAGAGACATGACAACTATATACAATATTATTATCCTGGATTGAATTCATTTGCTATAGATGATATTATTGGGAAATCGGTAACACCTAGATTGAGATCTATGATTTCATGATGGAATAATGTACCAATGCTATGTGATGATTGTGGAGTGGCTACAAAGGAAAATGTCCTTGTTTTCAGAAAACACACACTAAAGAATTCAAGGATAATGAGGCATCATGTCATTAACTTACTCTAAAATGGTTCGGAAAAAAAAAAAATCCTTGTGGTATTAAAAAAATTAGAGCTTAACCCAAACTAAGATCAGTCTAAATTATATGATTTAGAATTTGGTCCTATTAAATACAATTTGAGAAAAGAAAAAAAAATATAGAAAAGCTTAGATGTGTGACAGCTAGCAAACAAAAAATTAACAATGAGGGACATTCAAGATATCCCTGTAAAAGACATTTCAAAAATGCATATGATACTTTTGGCTTTGGTCTGCAGATGGTGACTGCAACCATAAAATTAAAAGATGCTTATTCCTTGGAAGGAAAGTTATGACCAATTTAGATCACATATTCAAAAGCAGAGACATTACTTTGCCAACAAAGGTTCGCCTAGTCAAGGCTATGGTTTTTCCAGTGGTCATGTATGGATGTGAGAGCTGGACTGTGAAGAAAGCTGAGCATCAAAGAACTGATGCTTTTGAACTGTGGTGTTGGAGAAGACTCTTGAGAGTCCCTTGGACTGCAAGGAGATCCAACCAGTCCATTCTGAAGGAGATCAGCCCTGGGATTTCTTTGGAAGGAATGATGCTAAAGCTGAAACTCCAGTCATTTGGCCACCTCATGCGAAGAGTTGACTCATTAGAAAAGACTCTGATGCTGAGAAGGATTGGGGGCAAGAGAAGAAGGGGACGACAGAGGATGAGATGGCTGGATGGCATCGCTGACTCGATGGACATGAGTCTGAGTGAACTCCGAGAGTTGGTGATGGACAGGGAGGCCTGGCGTGCTGCGATTCATGGGGTGGCAAAGAGTCAGACACGACTGAGCGACTGAGCTGAACTGAACTGAACTGAAGATGTGGAGAGTTATTAGAAACAATGTCTCCCTCTGTGATAAATAGAAAAAATGGATAAAATAATACAAAGACACATACTTTAAAATGATATTGGAAATCTGTGGGTTCAAATTAAAAAGAAACTCAATTCCAGAAAGAAATGAGTGCTTTTGAGGTAAAAGACCATCAGGAACTTTCTTCCCTGGAAGCAACTGCCAAGGCTTTTCAAAGTGCCTAGAGAAACAGGCTTGGGATAGAAAGAATGACTGAATACGAGAAACCAGCATAGTTATTTTAACAACCTCTTGGGCAGATGTGATGGTTTGGAATTTGTACATTTCTGCAAGATGTTAGATGAAGGAGATTGTGCCATACACAGATCTCGCTCCCACTGCCTCAAGGCGTGTGAAGTCGGTGGTGAACTGAAACCGCCTCTTCCACATAGTCCTGACCTTGCTTAAATATTGAGTGGGTATAGGAGAGTTTACTCCCTCTGGGAAGTAGATACCACTGTTTAGTATGCTAGGAGTATAATAAAAATTTATGGGAAAATGAAGAAGCAGGAAAATGTAATCATTAAGCTAGAGAAATACAGTCTGAAGAAAATACAGCCGGCCCTTTATATCTGCATATCCATGGATTCAACTGAAGGATGGAAAATATTTGAAAAAAAATTTCATAAAATTCCAAAAAACAAAACTTGAGTTTCCCACTCATCTTCAACTATTTACATGGCACTTACATTATATTTGGGCTTCCCTGGTGGCTCAGACAGTGAAGAATTGGCTGCAAAGCAGGAGACACGGGTTGAATCCCTGGGTTGGGAAAATCCTTTGGAGAAGGGAATGCCTACCCACTCCAGTATTTTTGCCCAGAGAATTCCATGGACAGAGGAGCCTAGCAGACTACAGTCTATGGTGTTGCAAAGAGTCAGACATGGCTGAGTGACGAATCTAAGCTAGAGAAAAAATAGCCAATCGAAGCAGATTCATAGATGATCCAGATGTTGGAATTATCAGATGAGGACTTTACATATATATTATGGATAAATTAAATGAGAGAAAATATGGGGAAAAATGAGAAATTTTGACAGAAAAATAGAATGTAAGAACCAAATGGATATTCAAATTGAATTAAGCAGTCATTTGGTTAGCTTGAGAGGATTCCAGATCCAGAAAATGAAATACTAAATAAACAGAAATGTAGATCAACAGACTATCCAAAATGAAGCATAGAGATGTTACTGCTACCACTGCCACTAAAGGTAATAACACATGTATTATTATTATTATTATGTTAGAAGACACACTGAGCATGACAGATATATGGGTCAATATCCAACATATGAATTTAACATATTCATAAGTGATTCCAATCGGGAAAGAAGAGAGAGAAAACAAAAAAGTTTTTGAAGTGGCTGTGACCACAAATTTTCTAAAATTATCAAAAGTCATCAATGTAGAGTATCAAGAACCTCAATCTCAAACAGGATTAATAATAATAAAGCAAACAGCAATAACAACAAAAGTCTCACCAGGGTACATTATAGTCCACCTGCTATAAACCCAAACACAATGATAAAATTTAAGTGTAGCCCAAATAAATGACTAATCATTATCTTATAAAAAGGAACAGTGAAAATAATGAACAACTTTTATTAAAAACAATGAAAGCCAGGAGTTAATGAAATGACATGTTAGAAGTGTTGAAAGGGAAAAACGTTCTACCTACAAATTCTTATACTCTAACAATTGAGATGAAATAACATTTCAGACAACTGAGAGAATGTTAGAATCAGACCCTCACTACCTAAATTTATAAAAGGCAAATATTAAGAAATAAAGTTGTATGGATAAAAATGCCAATATATAATTAAAGGAAAAAATTTTTAATATTTAACAAAAGAAGGTAGCAAAGGAAAAGAAATACAGGAGCAGAAAACAGAGGGGGCAAATGGGAAACAAGTGGAAAAATGGTTGACCTAAATGCAACCATGATAATAAAATATTGGTGATCTAACAACTCCAATTAAAAGTATGTATTGTCCCAACAGATAAAAAGCAATACCCAACTAGTTGTCTATGAGAAATGCCTTATAAATTATATGACTTATAAATAATATTAATAGATATATTAAAAGTAAACGGGGGTTGGGAGGGAGGCTCAAGAGGGAGAGGGTATATGTATACTTATAGCTGATTCACATTGTTGTACAGCAGAAACTAACACAATATTATAAAACAATTATCCTTCAGTTAGAATTTTTAAAATACAAAAGAATTAACACCTAAATAAATAAATAGATAACCAACAAGGACATACTGTAAAAAATAAATAATTTTTTAAAGAAAAAAGTAAAAGGGAAGGAAAAGAGGTACCTGCAAACAGTAAGCATAAGAAGGGTAAAATTACGGAAAGAAGAATGGAACTGGAGGAATCAACCTGCCTGACTTGAGGCTCTACTACAAAGCCACAGTCATCAAGACAGTATGGTATTGGCACAAAGACAGAAATATAGATCAATGGAACAAAATAGAAAGCCCAGAGATAAACCCATGCACCTATGGACACCTTATCTTTGACAAAGGAGGCAAGAATATACAATGGAGAACAGACAATCTCTTTAACAAGTGGTGCTGGGAAAACTGGTCAACCACTTGTAAAAGAATGAAACTAGAACACTTTCTAACACCATACACAAAAATAAACTCAAAATAGATTAAAGATCTAAATGTAAGACCAGAAACTATAAAACTCTTAGAGAAGAACATAGGCAAAACACTCTCCGACATACATCACAGCAGGATCCTCTATGACCCTCCTCTCAGAATATTGGAAATAAAAGCAAAAATAAACAAATGGGATCTAATTAAAATTAAAAAGCTTCTGCACAACAAAGGAAGCTATAAGCAAGGTGAAAAGACAGCCTTTAGGATGGGAGAAAATAATAGCAAATGAAGCAACTGACAAACAACTAATCTCAAAAATATACAAGCAACTCCTACAGCTCAATTCCCAAAAAATAAACGACCCAATCAAAAAATGGGCCAAAGGACTAAATAGACATTTCTCCAAAGAAGACATACAGATGGCTAACAAACACATGAAAAGATGCTCAACATCACTCATTATCAGAAAAATGCAAATCAGAACCACAATGAGGTACCATTTCATGCCAGTCCGAATGGCTGCAATCCAAAAGTCTACAAGCAATAAATACTGGAAAGGATGTGGAGAAAAGGGTACCCTCTTATACTGTTGGTGGGAATGCAAACTAGTACAGAATGCAAACTAGTACAGCCACTAGGGAGGACAGTGTGGAGATTCCTTAAAAAACTGGAAATAGAACTGCCATATGACCCAGCAATCCCACTGCTGGGCATACACACCAAGGAAACCAGAATTGAAAGAGACACATGTACCTCAATGTTCATCGCAGCACTATTTATAATAGCCAGGACATGGAAGCAACCTAGATGTCCATCAGCAGATGAATGGATAAGAAAGCTGTGGTACATATACACAATGGAGCATTACTCAGCCATTAAAAAGAATACATTTGAATCAGTTCTAATGGGGTGGATGGAACTGGATCCTATTATACAGAGTGAAGTAAGCCAGAAAGAAAAACACCAATACAGTATACTAACGCATATATATGGAATTTAGAAAGATGGTAACGATAACCCTGTATGCGAGACAGCAAAAGAGACACAGATGTATAGAACAGTCTTTTGGACTCTGTGGGAGAGGGAGGGGGGATGATTTGGGAGAATGGCATTGAAACATGTATAATACCATATGTGAAACAAATCGCCAGTCCAGGTTTGATGCATGATACAGGAAGCTTGGAGCTGGTGCACTGGGATGACTCAGGGGGATGGTATGGGGAGGGAGGTGGGAGGGGGGTTCACGATTGGGAACACGTGTACATCCGTGGTGGATTCAGGTTGATTTATGGCAAAACCAATACAATATTGTAAAGTAGAGTTCACATGTAAGTGATATCATATAGTATGTGTCCAACTCTGTCTGATTTGCTTTAGCTAGTATGATACTCTCTAGACCCATCCATGTTGCTGCAAATGGCATTATTTCATTCTTTTTATGGCCAAGTAAAATTCCATTAGATACATGTGTACACATTTTCTTTAAAAAATAAATAAAATACAAAATAATTAACACCTAAATAAATAAATAGATAACCAACAAGGACCTACTGTAAAAAATAAATAATTTTTTAAAGAAAAAAGTAAAAGAGGTAGCTGCAAACACTAAGCATAAGAAGGATAGAATTACAGTCACATTACTGTTAGATAAAGTTCCTTCAAAATAAAGAATATTTTGGAGAGGGATCACAATGGCAGAGTAAGAACTTGGATTTCACCTCGTCCCATAAACACATCAAAAATACATCTACACGTGAGACAATTCTCATGAAAAACCAGCTGGAAACTGGAAGAAGATCCCTTATACAACCAAGGCTGCAAGAAAGATTTCCGTGTGACTGAGTAGGATGAGGGAAAAACAGCATTGAGTTGGGACCTGTGCCCCAGGAAGGGTCTAGGAGGGAAATAAAGACCACACGAGTGGACTCTGTCTGTGGGGAGTGAGCAGATTGAGACAGGCTGGGTGTTCCAGTCCCAAAACTCCTGCACAGAAACAAACCGGCCCCCTTGGCTGGTGTGAGAACATTAGGACAGAGAGAAAGGCTGGAGAAGCCTAGACTCCACTCCCAGGGCGTGTGCAGGTGCTGGCTTGCTGATAGACAGTGTTGAGAGAGGTTTGCCTTAGTGGCTGCCACCTGGCCATGCATACCAATCTGAGTTGGGTGAATCCACTGGTCCTGCTTGCTCCGTGCCACAGTTGAGCACAAGATCTAGGACAGACACAAGATCTAGGGCTGCCAGGCTGGGGAAAGATTCAATCGAGGGATACAGAGGCACCCTAGGAGCCATGTGGGGTTAGTGGCCATGGTTGGTGCTTACTCAAACAGCATCAGGAAAACAGCTCACACCTCTGACAGCCGCGCAGTCACTTCAATTCCTACAACCATAATACCCCTTTCCCCAGTTCCAGCCTAGTGAATGCTCTGGCCCCTTTCACTCCAAGCCACAACTTTGCCCTGGGTCTGGGATGACCAAAACAGAAGAAAGTGTGACCTTGGGCTGTGTCCAGGCAAAGCTGTGGATGCCTACATAGGCAACACAGCAGACTTCCATAAGCACACAAGCCTCGTTTACTTCAACACAGCCCCTCCTTTGGGCCAAAAGTCCTACAACAAGAAGAAAAAACACATACTTAAAGGGAACACAGCCAGCTTGAGCCCAGCCCTCTGTAATGACTGATATAAAAAAGAATCTTAAAAAGTGAATATATGTATAACTGATTTATTTTGCTGTGTACCTGAAACTAACAGGGCATTGTAAACTAACTGTACTCCAATAAAAAATAAAAAATTTTTAAAATGCTGCTGGCAGACTTAGAGAACGAACTTAAGGTTGCTGGTGGGAAGGACTGGGGGAAAGGATAGTTAGGGAGTTTGGGATTGACATGTATACACTGCTTTGTTTGAAATGGATAACCAGCAAGGACCTGCCGTATAGCACATGGAACACTGCTCAGTGTTGTGTGGTAATCTGGACGGGAGGGGAGTCTGGGGGAGAATGAATACATGTATATCTGTGGCTGAGTCCCCTTACTGTTCACCTAAAACTATCACCATGTTGTTTCCTAATTGGCTATTGTTTGCTGTTGTTCAGTTCCTAAGTCGCGTCCTAGTCTTTGTGACTCCACGGACTGCAGCATGCCGGCTTCCCTGTCCTTCACTATCTCCCAGAGTTTGCTCAGACTTATGTCCATTGAGTAGGGGATGCCATCCAATCATCTCATTCTTGTTCATCCCCTTCTCCTACTGCCTTCAATCTTGACCAGCATCAGGGTCTTTTCCAGTGAGTCAATTCTTCACATCAGGCAGCTAAAGTATTAGAGCGTCAGCTTCAGCATCAATCCTTGCAATGAATATTCAGGGTTGATTTCCCTTAGGACTGACTGGTTGATCTCCTTGCAGTCCAAGGGGCTCTCAAGAGTCTCCTCCAGCACTACAGTTTGAACACTTGGCTATCTATACCCAATACAAAATAAAAAGTGTTTTTTTTTTTTTAAGTATAAAAAATAGTGCTGGGAAAATTGAACAGCTACATGTAAAAAATAAAATTTTTTAGAACATTCTTCAATATCATGCACAAAAACAAACTCAAAATGAATTAAAGACCTAAATATACTATAAAACTGTTAGAGGAAAATGTTGGCAGACGACTCTTTGACATAAATCTCAGCAATATATTTTTCAGTCCATCTCCTAGAGTAATAGAAATTTTAAAAAATAAACAAATGGGACCTAACTGAACTCAAAAGTTTTTCACAGCAAAGGTAACCATAAGCAAAATGAAAAGACAATCTACAGAATGGGAGAAAACATTTGCAAATCATGTGGCTGACAGGGAATTAATTTTCAAAATTTACAGTTCCTGCTCTCAATATCAAAAAAAACAAACAACCCAATCTCAAAAATGGGCAGAAGAGCTAAATAGACATTTCTCCAAAGAAGTTATACAGATGGCCAAGAGGCACATGAAAAGATGTTCAACACCACTAATTACTAGAGAAATGCAAATCAAGACTACAATGAGGTATCACATCATACCAGCAGGAATGGCCTTCATCAGTAACTCTACAAACCATAAATGCTGGCCAGGGTGTGGAGAAAAGGGAACACTCCTACACTTTTGGTGGGAATGTAAGTTGGTACATGGAGAACAGTATGGAGATTCCTTAAAAAACTAAAAGAGAGTAACCATGGAAGTGAAAGTGAAGTCGCTCAGTCGTGTCCAACTCTTTGCCACCCCATGTACTGTAGCCCGCCAGGCTCCTCCGTCCATGGGATTCTCCAGGCAAGAATACTGAAATAGGTTGCCATTTCCTTCTCCAGGGGATCTTCCCAACCCAGAGATCAAACCCAGGTCTCCCACATTGCAGGCAGACACTTTAACCTCTGATCCTCCAGGGAAGCACGACCGTGTGGCCCTGCAATCCCACCCCTACATGGCTCAAAAGGATACATGCACCCCAGTGTTTATTGTAGTGCTATTTACAATAGCCAAGACATGAAAGAAGCCTAAATGTCTATTGACAGATGAATGAATAAAGATGTGGTACGTATATTCAATGGAATATTACTCAGCCATTAGAAAGAATGATATAATGCCATTTATAGCAACATATACGGACGTGAAGATTGTTATACTAAATGAAATAAGTCAGAGAAAGACAAATACCATATGTATCACTTATATGTGAAATCTAAAAAAAAAAAAAAAAAAAAAAGATACAAGCAAACTTATTTACAAAATAGAAACAGACTCACAGTCTTAATGAACAAACTTATGGTTACCAAGGGGAAAGGGTGGGAAGAAAGGGATAGATTGGGAGCCTGGACTGACATATACACACCACTATGTTTAAAACAGATAACCAACAAAGACCTACGGAATAGCACAGCGGATACTTTGCTCAATACTCTGTGACAATCTAAATGGGAAAAGAATTTGAAAAATAATAGGTACATATACATGTGTAACTGAATCACTCTTCTGTACACTGGACACAACATTGTTAATCAACTCTCCTCTGGTATAAAATAAATATTTTTTAAATGTTAGTAATAAAAATGCTAACTGAATTAAGAAAGAGTAGTGATATAAGCACAGTTAATTTTAACAAAAAACTGTAAACTACAAAGACACGATCAGAAATAGATAATGCCATTTCTGAGATTAAAAAAAATTTTTAGAAACAATCAGTAGCTGAATAAATGAGAGAGAAGAACACATGAATGTGGTGATATAAAAGACAGAATAGTGGAAATCACCCAATCAGAACAACAATGAAACTAATGAAAAAAACTAGTGAAAAAACTAATGAAAACTAATGAAAAAAAAAATGAAGCAACATATGAGATCCATGGGATAATACACAAGGTGCCAACATCCACGTGCATTATAGGCTTTTCAGAAGAAGAGAGAGAAAAAGGAGTAAAAAATGTACTTCAGAACATTATGGTTGAAACCTTTCCAAACCTAAAGAAGGAAATATATCCAGGTACAGGAAGCACGTGCATGCATGCTCGATCTGTGCAACTCTTTGCAACCCCCTGGATGATAGCCTGCCAGGCTCCCCCTCTGTTCATGGAATTTCCCAGGCAAGAATACTGAAATGGGTTGCCATTTCCTACTCCAGTGGATCTTCCTGACCTGGGGATAGAACCTGCATCTCCTGCATTGGCAGGCAGATTCTTTACTACTGTACCCCATGGGAAGTCCTGCTGCTGCTAAGTCACTTCAGTCGTGTCCGACTCTGTGCGACCCCATAGACGGGAGCCCACCAGGCTCCCCCGTCCCTGGGATTCTCCAGGCAAGAACACTGGAGTGGGTTGCCATTTCCTTCTCCAATGCATGAAAGTGAAAAGTGAAAGGGAAGTCGCTCAGTCCTGACTGACTCTTATCGACCCCATGGACTGGAGCCTACCAGGCTACTCCATCTATGGGATTTTCCAGGCAAGAGTACTGGAATGGAGTGCCATTGCCTTTTCCACCTGGGAAGTCCAGAGGGTCCCAAAGCAAAATGAATCCAAACAGACCTATACCGAGACATATCATAAAGAAACTGGCAAAAGTTGAAGAGAAAATCCTAAAGACAACAAGAGAAAGAGTTATATACAGGGGAATCCCTACAAGGCATCACCTGGTTGCAGAATCTATGCAGGTCAGAAAGGAGCAGCATAATATATTCAAAGTACAAACGGAGAAGAATGTGCAACCTAGCATGCTCTACCCAGAAAGATTATTATTTAAGAGAGAATGAGAGAGAAGCTGTTTCTCAGATAAGCAAAACCTAAAAGAATTCAGCAATACTAAACTTCCCTTAAAAGAAATGTTTCCTCTAAATGAAACAGAAGCAAGAATCTAAAACCAATGCATAGATTACAAAAGAAAGAAAATTGTAAAAGAAACTGTACAATAAACAGTGAAGGGATGGCATGAAGATATAGACTTGTTGTTGTTGTTCAGTTGCCCAGTCGTGTCCAACTCTTTGTGACCCCATGAACTGCAGCATGTCAGGCCTCTCTGTCCCTTACCATCTCTGGAAGTTTGCTCAAGTTCATGTCCATTGCATCGGTGATGCCATCCAGCCATCTCATCATTCTCTAATGCCCTCTTTTCCTCCTGCCCTCAATCTTTCCCAGCATCAGGGACTTTTCCAATGAGTCAGCTGTTTGAATCAGGTGACCAAAATACTGGAGTTTCAGCTTCAGCATCAGTCCCTCCAACGAGTATTCAGGATTGATTTCGCTTAAGATTGACTGGTTTGATCTCCTTGCTGTCCAAGTGATTCTCAGGAAGTCTTCTCCAGCACCGCAGTTAGAAGGCATCAATTCTTTGGCCCTCCGCCTTCTTTACAGTCCAGCTCTCACATCCGTACACGACCACTGGGAAGACCATAGCCTTGACTATACAGACCTTTGTCAGCAGAGTAATGTTTCTGCTTTTCAACACACTATCTAGGTTTGTCATGGTTTTCCTGCCAAAAGGCAAACGTCTTCTGATTTCATGGCTGCAGTCACCGTTCACGGTGATTTTAGATCCCAAGAAGAGGAAGTCTTTCACTTCTTCCACCTTTCCCCCCGTATCTGCCATGAAGTAATGGGGCCGGATGCCATGATCTCAGTTCTTTTTAATATTTAGTTTTAAGCCAGCTCTTTCACCCTCATTACATTACATCCCTAGTAGCTATTCATCTTGTAACTGGAAGCTTGTGCATTTTGACTCCATTCTTCCAACTTCCCCTGCACCAGGAGTCTTATATAAGACATCTCATAGGTAAAGCAATCTAGTTCAAGTTGATAACAACTTAATTTTGATTATCTATGAAAGTTTCACCCTTTTACTTCATCTTTTTATATTTAGAAGTCATTATTTTCTTCTTTTTATATTGTGCTTCCCAGGTGGCACAGTGGGAAAAGAATCTGCCTGCCAATGCAGGAGACACAAGAGACTTGGGCTCTATCCCTGGGTTGGGAAGATCCCCTGGAGTAGGAAATGGTAACCCACTCCAGTATTCTTGTCTGGAAAATTGCATGGACTCCCTCCATGTGGTCGTAAAGAGTTAGACTCAACTGAGCGCGCGCGCGCGCGCGCACACACACACACACACACACACACACACACACACATTCTTTAACAAATGATAGTAGCTAAATTATTTTTAATGCTTTTTCTTTTGACCTTTGTAGTATAGTTCAGTGGTTAACAAACCATGTTATTAGAGTTTTCTGACTGTATATTTACCTGTACCAACATGTTATATGTTTCCATATGTCTTTATGTCTTTAATTAGCATATTTTTATTTCACCTTGCATTAACTAACTCCTTTCTGTATTTCTTACAAGTCATACCTAGGCATGATGAATTCCCTTAGCTTTTTTTTTTTTTTAAAACTAGGAAAGCTATAAGATTTTTTGTGTTCTTTATACAGATTCTATATAGGATATCAGTATTGCAAATATCTTATCCAAGTCTTTAACTTCTCTTTTCACTCTCTTAATGATACATTTTGATGAACAAACATTGTGCATTTTAATGAAATCTAACTTATGAATTCTTAAAAATGGTTTTGCTGTTTAGGTGATGTTTAAGTAACCTATAGTCTATTCCAAAGTTATTAGTACATGCTATGCTTTCTTCTGGTTTTATTGCTTTACTTTTCACTTTAGACCTACAATCCAAAAAATTTGAATTTGCTTCTTGTGTATACTGTGAGGTAGAAGTAATGTGTAGAAAAATTTAACTGAATAGAGGACCCAGAGTGTTAAGTGCTAATGGAAAGAGGCATATCAAATTAGTTGAGAAAAATACAAACTTTTAAATAAATATTGTTGGGTTAATTGGCTAGTCACATGGAAATATAGTAACTTGGATCAATTTCTTACAAGGATAAATTCCAAATGGGTAATCAAAATGTTAATTTAATCCAAGAAACTATTAGCAGGAAACATGAATGAATTATTTTCTTACCCAGAGTAAGTGGAATTCTCATACAGTACTGGTAGGACTCTATATTAGTATCACCACTTTGGTAAACTATTTTGGTTGTTTAAGTTATGAATATGCCTACTTTGTGACTCATACATTTTACTTTTAATTACCTACCCAAGAGAGATGAGTGTGTATGACTGTCAAAATTCTTATGTGATACAAATTTTAAAAACGGCTCATCTGATAATGTTCATAGCAGATTTCTTTACAATAGCCCAAAGCTGAAAACAACTCATGTCCAACAATAAGAGAATTTATTTAATAAATTGTAGTGTATGTATGTGCTATGCTGTGCTTTGTCGCTCAGTTGTGTCCAACTCTTTGCAACTCCTTAGATTACAGCCTGCCAGGCTCCTCCGTCCGTGGGGATTCTCCAGGCAAGAATACTGGAGTGAGTTGTCATGCCCTCTTCCAGGAGATTGTCCCAACCCAGCGACTGAATCCAGGTCTCCCACATTGCAGGTGGATTCTTTACTGTCTGACCCACCAGGGAAGCCCAGTGTATGTACACAATGGGAGAAAAAGAACAAACCTTTGATATAACTGAAAACACACAGAAGTCTTAAAAATATTATGGTGGGTGATTGAAACTAGACTCAAGACAGTATTTTCTGTATAATTGTCTTTATAATAAGTTCAAGAACAGATAAAATTAGTTCTATGGTGATAGAAGTTAGAATAATACTTTTGGGAGTAGATTGTTACTTGAAGAAACTCATAGGAATGATGAAAATGTTCTATGTCTTAATTGGGATGTGGTTATATAGGTTTATCTGCTTATCAAATCACATCAAACTCTATACTTAAAATATGTGCATTTTATTATACATGAACTATACTTCAATTAAGATAATTGCCAGAAGTGGGAAGGAGATTCAAGAAGGGGGAGAGGGGAGACATATGCATACCTATGGTTAACTCATGTTGATGTGTGACAGAAATCAAACTAATATTGTAAAGCAATCATCAACCAGTTAAAAATAAATATTACCAAAAAATTATTATTCATCTCACAATGAATGACGGATCTTGCTAATAATAATCAGTAGGAGCTAAAGCTGTTAGATGCACAATTGAAGGGAAACTTTATATTGCATAGATAAATCTGAGAGCAACAAAACTTATATAATTAATCCTGACATTGTTAAAACCAGGAAAATGTATGCCTTCAGATATTTCCAAGTGTTGGGCCAGATTACCCTTTCTAAACTTCCAGGCCTGTTTTGTAAGGCTTTGATATAATAATAGTTTTAATTTTGAATATTGAAGTAAATAATGAGTTTTGGAAGAATCCCATCAAAAAAAGTTGTTTTAAGTTAATGTGTTTGAATACTGGAGGATCCCATAATCAGAAATGTCCTTTTGATAATTTATTTGAGGAAGACACATGGTATGTTGGCACTGGAGTGAACGTTCATGTCTGCTGGGAGTAGTGGTTACCATTCTCAGTGCACTCCACAAAATAAGTAAAAAACCAACAAGCCATGATAAACAAATGGACAAGAACAATTCCAATAGCTTTACTGGCAGCTCTTTTAAACCCAGTGAAGTCTAACTGGCCAGCTAAAGGCAACTAGAGATGAGTAAGACAGGTGTTCTTGCTGTGATTTATAACATTCTAGAACAAATTAGATGAACAGAAATGATTCCTTTTTTGTGAGGAAGAGAAAAAAAAGTACCTATAAAGTGACTTGGGTATTCAGAGGAAGGAGAATTTGTGTAGCAATGGTGTAGGTCGCTGGTGAGTCAGAGCGGAAGTGGGTGGCAAAAGAGGAAAGGAATTGAAAAAGACTAGGAGAGGAAGAAATGAGAGTCATCATATATCTTGAACACACATCCTGCCAGGCTGTATGTGAGCTGTGAATGCCACAGAGGCAAGAAGTCCTTTATTTGCTGCTCCCTACTAACATTGTATATAGAGACACTTCGTAAATGCCAAGAAAATCATGACTGAGTGTGAGGTGGACACTGTCCACTGGGGACAATAATTTTTGTCCACAGAGGAAAATCTCAAGTGTCCAGTATCTGCTTTTTTGCTATTTCTGCTTAATTATAATCATGATGTGAGTTTCAGACACAAACTTTTGTGAATTTTCAACTGAAGAATTTCTAGTCTACCCCTACTAGCTGAGATACTCCACCAGGATCTAGAAGGGTCTTATTTTAAAATTTTCTACTGTGCTTCTGAGGGTAAGCTTCTTGAAGTACAGAAATGCCAGTTCTTGTAATGGGAGAATTCTGTTATTCAGGATGGTAATCCTCTGACTGAGGTAGAAACCAAGCTTAGGCAGTAGCAAGGATAACACTGAGTTACAGAGAGGGTTGGGGCCCCTCCAGAACAGACAGGGCAGAAAAGCAAGGGTACACCAACCGTGAAGGCAGAGATGCGTTGGTAGCATTTTAAAGGGAGAACTCAGGAGTAGAAGTATTTTAGCGTTCTGAAGTTACAATAATTGTAGTTGCAGCATTTGTGAACATAAATTCGACCCATGAAACTGTATGTCAGATTTCTGCAGAATCTCTGACACACCAGATACGATAACTGGAGGGTGTCACCTGTAACAAGAAGGAATCATAGAAAAGTCAGCCAGCGATCTAAGTTCTTTAAAGACAAGTCACACGTGGCACTAGTCCTGTCCACAAACATTTAATAGGGCATCAGGGGTAGGTATGGGGTTGGCTTCCCATCTTGTACTTCCCAAGGGGACTCAGGCAGGGAGAGGAAGACATCACGGGTCCCCTGCAGGAGTTATTTGCCTAAGTTCCCTGGAAAACCTCAACCCTCTGTACTCAGGTTTCTTCCTCCTGGCTCATTTCCCCAAGTCTTCTTCAGTCTGCATACACAGGGTCCTGTACCCAGGGGTATGTGGCACTTTGGTTCCTCTCTTGAATTGACCTTAGCCGGAGATAAAAATTTGCTCTCCTAAGAATTTTCTAGGAATCGCACAGCACCTCCCCAGACCCTCTAACTTACCCTGGAAGATCTTTAAGATCATGCAGCTCTCATAATTCTTAGCGACACAGACTCCAAAGCCTCTTCTACAGTGATCTGTCTGTGTACGAAGGTGGCAGGTTATGCATTTCAGTGATGTCACTGCTGGAGAGCACAGAGCTGGTATAAGGCCAGGGGAGGCAGAGACTTAGAAGAAATGGCACCCCACTCCAGCACTCTTGCCTGGAAAATCCCATGGATGGAGGAGCCTGGTGGGCTGCAGTCCACGGGGTCACTAAGAGTCGGACACGACTAAGCAACTTTACTTTCACTTTTCACTTTCATGCACTGGAGAAGGAAATGGCAACCCACTCCAGTGTTCCTGCCTGGAGAATCCCAGGGATGGGGGAGCCTGGTGGGCTGCCGTCTATGGGGTCGCACAGAGTCAGACACGACTGAAGCGATTCAGCAGCAGCAGCAGCAGACCTATCTAGAGCTGGGAGTGGGCTGGGGGGTGGTTGGGATCAGGGAGTAAGCAGTTTGAGCTCTCACCAACTCCACATCCGGAAAAATGTCATTGTGAGAGCAAAAGGATTCTGACCCCCAATTTAGCCCTTTTAACCTGGTGAAAGTAAAGTGTCTACTCTTTTGTGACCCCATGGACTGCTCCGCAGGCTCCTCTGTCCATGGAATTCTCCAGGCGATAAAACTGGAGTGGGTAGCCATTCTCTTTTCCAGGAGATCTTCCCAACCCTGGGATTGAACTGAAGGCAGATTCTTTATCATCTGAGCCACCAGGGAAGCGCCTTTAACCTGGTAACTTTGAGCAAAGATTTAGCCTCTACGGCATGGATTTTCCGGCTTAAAGATGATTCTGTTAATGCTAACCTGGCTTACTTGGCAGCAGTGTAGATAGAGTGGGATAATAAGGCTGAATGCTTTAAAGTGTTTGACCCATTACTCTGATGGGATATCTGACATTCATCGCTCAGATATGGTTAGGTGATATAGTCTGTTTTGAACTTCAAACTGAATCTATGTGAGAGCCTCCTGAATTATATACCATAGTCAGTGCCACTTTATGTGGTACTGTGGGGTGAACTGATTGAAATAAAGTTTAATTTTAAAAAGTGCTCTTTAATACACCTATATGCTGCTAAGTCGCTTCAGTCGTGTCCGACTCTTTGTGACCCCATAGACGGCAGCCCACCAGCCTCTGCCATCCCTGGGATTCTCCAGGCAAGAACACTGGAGTGGGTTGCCATTTCCTTCTCCAATGCATGACAGTGAAAAGTGAAAGGGAAGTCGCTCAGTCGTGTCTGACTCCTAGCAACCCCATGGACTGAAGCCTACCAGGCTCCTCCGTCCATGGGATTTTCCAGGCAAGAGTACTGGAGTGGGGTGCCATTGCCTTCTCATACACCTATATGAGAAAGTATCATTTCTTGAGCATCTCGTTTGGGCCATGCTCTCTTTCCTTATTATCTGATTTAATTCTCACAAAAGCCTTGTAACTAGGTATTTCCCCATTTCCCAGATGAGCAACCAGAGAATTTAGGACAGTGACTGAATTATTTTTTAACCTGTCTGACCCCAGTGCATCCAGTATTTTCATTCCTACAATCACTTGTGTGGATGTAAGGGTAAGGGTATCAAAACCCTTGATATCACTAAAGCCAACTATGAAATTATTCACTGTAGACTGACCAGCTCCCTCCGCAAATAGGGCACAGATTTATATATGGGAAGGATGTGCTGAGGGAGACCTTGCTAAGAGTTTTGATTATGGGGAATGGTAGGGACAGACTGGTAGGGAGCCCTACGAAGGGGCAGCCACAGAGGCTTGAGCCCTTGGTAGGGAACGGTAGAATGTTATAAAGGTCAGACAAGTTGGCACGGAGGCCCAGGGAGCACTCTAAAGGCTAGCTTCCCCTCCCATATAAATGTAGTCAAAACTCAGCCCAGCCTGGACACCACCCACACATACAGAGGGTCCCAGGGAGCCCCCTCGATCCTGGCTCTGGAGCCCGCTCCTCAAGTCTCTTGACTCACCCACGGGGCAGCCGAGGAGGAATAAAAGCAACAAGAAGTGTCTGTCCATCTTGACAGAGAAGTCCCTCGCACAGGAAGAAAGAAGCCAGGGGTGGCACGCACAGGCCTGTAGGCTACAAGAGGAAATTTTGCCCTTCATCACAGGGCAGGGATTATTCATGCCTGAGGGGAACCAGGCCCACAGTTCACTCTGGGCACTGCAGTTTCTTGCTTTCTCCACCCATCACAGAGAATGGTAGTTAAAAAGTGTTGGCATTTACATGAAGTTAACTTTTTTTTTGTATATATATATATATATATATATACTATTCATCATAGTAATTATTATTAATGTAGTTATTATTCTTATCCTAATTTCACAAAGGAGGAAGCTAAGGCCTGGTGAGGTCCAGTATCTTTCCCAAGATCACATATCTAGTGACTTATAGTGTGATTCAGAGCAAGATCTTCTAGTTCCAGAAGCCATACCTTTAACCATTTTGATTGAATGCCTCTTGGAGGTTTGTTCATACATTCAACTAATATTCATTGAACACTTTTATAGGCCAAGCACAGTTTCATGTATGAGAGCAGGGCAACAAATAAGATCAAAAAAAGCTCACCTAGCTGCATGCCTTATGGGTGAGAAAAAGAAGAGTGAAGGAAGTGAAAAGATGGGATCATCCATGACTAAGCTGGGCCTTCCAATTAGAACTTCTGATTCTCAGCCCAGAACTCTCTCATCTTACCAGAAATCTATTTCCCAAGGCCAGGAGATATTTACTTTGTAGGGCTGTGAAATCGTCTCTAGGATTATCACAAGGCTTGATCTTTTGCGAATTTATATTGTGTATCTGGCCAGTTTGGCCCAGATGCTTTAGAGATCTGTCTCTACAAAAATTAACTCAGGTAAGGTTCACCATGGGTAAACCACTGGAAAACTATGACTGGTTCAGGCACTGTCAGTCTCTGACAGTTCACTGACCCGTCAGTGAACGTATGGTACTTTGGCTAGAGATAATAGGAATCTTCTATTGTGAACTCATTTAATGGCATGTTCTTTAGCTGTAGGAACGGTATGTCCTTCAAAATGTCTCAAGTATCACATTTTTAGAGGACAGGTAACAATTGGGTGAAATCAAGCCTTAGCTCAAGTGCCATGAAATTTATGATGTTTCTTTCAAGTGAGCACAGCATTGAGTCCATCTCTGCCTAAGAAGAGAACCACAGGCCTTTAACATGAGTCTGTTCCTTTGAAAATAATTGATTCTAGAATCGAAGTCAACTTTGTGATGTCTATGAATCCAGTTTTCTATCCTCCATCTTTCAGAAGAAGATGTGAGAAACTGGGATAGCATTTTTCAGGACTTTCCAAAGGCTTATCAAGAAGGCAAGCTTCTGAGCCTTTGTGTGCCAGCTGTTTCCTCTTCTCTGTCTTTAAAGAGAGTGACTCTAGAATCAAAGCAAAGGAAGAAGAAATTCTAGCTTAAACCACAGAGGGTTTGCCCAGTTTCTATGTTACTGCCTTCAAGGTGCCCTCTGGCAGATATTTTCTGAAAGTCCCACTGAGTTTGGAACCTCTTCCCTATTTCCAGTTAGGACTGTAGAATTTTGCAATGTCACCCATGCACTAGGTTCTCTGATTTTACTTCTCATCCCTCACCCATCAAATTTTCTCTTGGAAAAAATGTACTGTGGTATCTGTGGGCCTTCAAAAGTAGAATGGATATTTGTGGATGTGAATCTGGAACTCAAAATAGAGGTCAGAGGTAGAGATGTAAAACTGGGCATCACCAGTGCGTGGGTGACCTCAAGCTCGAGCTGTGAGAACAGACCCAGTTCTCATATAGTCTTCAGTGAAGCAGAACTCAATTAGTTCCCAGCTGCTAACCCACCCAAAGCAAATTAAACAGTTTGTTCTGAAGCTGATGGTGTCTTCAAAGTTCATTCCATAAGAAGCTGTCAGTCTTTCCATCTTTTCCAACACCCAAAGCCCAAGAGAAGCCTTGATGAAACAACACATGACATGATGCTCCCAATTATCATCTTCACAGCTCTTGACCCTTGGATGCCAAAACCACAGCCACAGCTACTCCATCACCACCTTTCCTGGCCAGGTGCCCTTTCCCACACGCAGCTCCTTTTGACTGAAGTTTCTGACACCTACCCTAGCAAAAGGACCCAGACTGCTCCTGAAGTTTTAAGCCCTGCACAAGGGATTCATGTTTGATAGTTTCCAAGGCCTCCACACAGACTTGAATATACTAACACCAATCTTATGATGAAGATTCATTCTCAACGTTGGTAACATACCCAGAGTCACAATACTGGCAAGCAGTGGAGCCAGGATCTGAACCCACATGTGTACCAAACTTGAGGCTGGGATACAGGAAGATGTCCTTTCTAGAATTCAGTATTGGTACAGAAGACTGGTACTTTAATGTCTTTTCCAGTCCTGGGAGAAATGATGCTTTTCATTGACATCTTGCAATTGTAATAGTGAGCAAGAAATCCCACTTTATGTGCATGGGACTAAAGTAATCTCAGTAGCAAGCACCGAGCATCATCCCCTGCAGCTTCTCTCTCTACTTACCTGCCATCACCTCCAGCAAGATGCATCTCTCTGAGTTTCTTGCTCACCCATGTCTCTAGAACCACATGACCAGCTCTCATCCCATGTGACAAGTTGCTTGATATCTCTGTACTTTGACATCTGCTGTGCCTTTGGATGCCTGTCCTTATTTACCACCCTATTGTGGTGCTGGAGAAGACTCTTAAGAGTCCCTTGGACTGCAAGGAGATCAAATCAGTCAATCCTAAAGGAAATCAACTCTGAATATTCATTGGAAGGACTGATGCTGAAGCTGAAGCTCCAATACTTTGGCCACTTGATGCAAAGAGTTGACTCATTGAAAAAGACCCTGATGGTGGGAAAGATTGAGGGCAGGAGGAGAAGGGGACGACAGAGGATGGGATGGGTATATGGCATCACTGACTCAATGGACATGAGTTTGAGAAAACTGTGGGAGATGGTGAAGGGAGGCCTGGTGTGCTGCAGTTCATGGGGTCATAAAGAGTCGGACAAGACCAGTGACTGAACAACAACATCAACCCTATCCACTTATTCTAGCTATTAATAGCACATCACTAGATGGCACCCCACTCCAGTACTCTTGCCTGGAATATCCCATGGATGGAGGAGCCTGGTAGGCTGCAGTCCATGGGGTCGCTAAGAGTCGGATATGACTGAGCAACTTCCCTTTCACTTTTCACTTTCATGCATTGGAGAAGGAAATGGCAACCCACTCCAGTGTTCTTGCCTGGAGAATCCCAGGGACAGGGGGAGCCTGGTGGGCTGCCATCTATGGGATCACACAGAGTCGGACACAACTGAAGTGACTTAGCAGCAGCAGCAGCTTTCAGAGTCCTGCACAAGTATCCTTTCTTCAGGGACACCTTCCCTGGTCACGCAGTCAAATTTGAATGTCCTTTGTCTAGGCCTCCAAGTCAACTGTGGCTGATGTACTTGTGTTCACCTTAACTAGCCTCTAACCTTCATGATGCTGCAGATTTGTGGCCTGATTTGCTTGGTATCTTCTCTTTTTATAATACTGCCATTTGGTATGTGTGTAGAAAATATTTACTTTTTTAAAAGACATCAATTAATTAATAATCAGATCAGATCAGTCGCTCAGTCGTGTCCGACTCTTTGCGACCCCATGAACCACAGCACGCCAGGCCTCCATGTCCATCACCAGCTCCCGGAGGTCACCCAGACTCATACTCATCGAGTCAGTGATGCCATCCAGCCATCTCATCCTCTGTCATCCCCTTCTCCTCCTGACCTCAATCCCTCCCAGCATCAGAGTCTTCTCCAATGAGTCAACTCTTCGCATGAGGTGGCCAAAATACTGGAGTTTCAGCTTTAGCATCATTCCTTCCAAAGAAATCCCAGGATTGATCTCCTTCAGAATGGACTGGTTGGATCTTCTTGCAGTCCAAGGGACTCTCAAGAGTCTTCTCCAACACCACACTTCAAAAGCATCAATTCTTCGGCGCTCAGCCTTCTTCACAGTCCAGCTCTCACATCCATACATGACCACAGGAAAGATCATAGCCTTGACTAGGCGAACCTTTGTTGGTAAAGTAATGTCTCTGCTTTTGAATATGCTATCTAGGTTGGTCATAACTTTCCTTCCAAGGAGCAAGCGTCTTTTAATTTCATGACTGCAGTCACCATCTGCAGTGATTTTGGAGCCCAGAAAAACAAAGTCTGACACTGTTTCCACTGTTTCCCCATCTATTTCCCATGAAGTGATAGGACCAGATGCCATGATCTTCGTTTTCTGAATGTTGAGCTTTAAGCCAACCTTTTCACTCTCCACTTTCACTTTCATCAAGAGGCTTTTTAGCCCCTCTTCACTTTCTGCCATAAGAGTCGTGTCATCTGCATATCTGAGGTTATTGATATTTCTCCCAGCAATCTTGATTCCAACTTGTGTTTCTTCCAGTCCAGCATTTCTCATGATGTACTCTGCATATAAGTTAAATAAACATGGTGACAATATGCAGCCTTGACGTACTCCTTTTCCTATTTGGAACCAGTCTGTTGTTCCATGACCAGTTCTAACTGTTGCTTCCTGACCTGCATACAGATTTCTTAAGAGGCAGATCAGGTGGTCTGGTATTCCCATCTCTTTCAGAATTTTCCATAGTTTATTGTGATCTACACAGTCAAAGGCTTTGGCATAGTCAATAAAGCAGAAATAGATGTTTTTCTGGAACTCTCTTGCTTTTTCCATGATCCAGCGGATGTTGGCAATTTGATCTCTGGTTCCTCTGCCTTTTCTAAAACCAGCTTGAACATCAGGAAGTTCACGGTTCACATATTGCTGAAGCCTGGCTTGCTGAATTTTGAGCATTACTTTACTAGCGTGTGAGATGAGTGCAATTGTTCGGTAGTTTGAGCATTCTTTGGCATTGCCTTTCTTTGGGATTGGGATGAAAACTGACCTTTTCCAATCTTGTGGCCACTGCTGAGTTTTCCAAATTTGCTGGCATATTGAGTGTAGCACTTTCACAGCATCATCTTTCAGGACTTGGAATAGCTCCACTGGAATTCCGTCACCTCCACTAGCTTTGTTTGTAGTGATGCTTTCTAAGGCCCATTTGACTTCACATTCCAAGATGTCTGGCTCTAGGTCAGTGATCACATAATACCTGAAGGCAAAGTAGGCACATCTCTCCTTCTGAAACTTCCCTTTGCTACACCACAGCAGGGACACTTCGGTGTTTCCCTCACATTCAGACCATACCTGAAATCCTGGATTTATTTCCTGGTGCCTCAGTCTAGGGCTTCCCAGGTGGCGCTCGTGGTAAAGAACCTGATTGCCAATGCAGGAGACAAAAGAGACGCGGGGTTTGATCCCTACGTCAGGAAGATCCCTTGGAGGAGGGCACGGCGACCCACTCCAGTATTCTTGCCTGGAGAATCCAATGGACAGAGGAGCCTGGTGGGTACAGTCCACAGGGTGACAAAGAGTTGGATATGACTGAAGCACACACCTCAGTCTAAGAGAGACAATGACAAATCTGATTATTCTGAGATTATCAAAAGGAGCTAAAAGGAACGAAAGAATCCAAACCCTGTCTTAAAAGGTTAAAATGTGGTAAAGAGACTTGTCTTTCCTTGCAGAGCACAAGGCTTAGCTATAGAGGAGAATTTTAAAATAGATGGTTTATGGGCAGTGGACTGGAGTTGGTGCTTTGGTTCTTTCTGGGAACATTGAGATACTAATTTTATGATTATATGATTTAGAAGAATAGCCCAAGGACAGAACATGGATGGAGATCAACCAGTGCCTTCCACAGGCAACTGCACGTGACCAAAGTCCCAGGATGTCTGTTCTGTTTCTGCTGCACATTGTCATTGTGGTCTGCATGAGTAAGGGTAAGTCCTGGAGGCAAAGGGAGGCTGGTTGCTGGTTAAGAGAAAGGAAGGCTAGGGGAGGAGAAATTTCCAGAATTGGCTCTTGGGGCTTTGGCAGATGCATATGCAGCTATGATAAGAAAAACTTCTCTTTTCACAGGTGAATTTTATGAACACATGAAAGGTACGACCATGGCATGTCTAAAGTCCTCGGTAAAAAGGTTATGGGTGACACTTTAGGAGTAAACCTCCCTCTCCCTCTTTTGAGAAAGCTGTAATCCAGTCTTACTGTAAAATCCTAGGAGTTTGATCTTATCAATTTAGTCCATTTTGTGAAGTTAGGAAGCTAAAATCCCTGTCTTTGCTTCCTTTTCTCCATTACTGAACAAAATCATCAGGCTAGATAAGGGGCTCATTAATTGGGGACCAGAGATAAAGTTTTAGGGGAACTCTGACTTCTTGAGATTACATTCAGGGTTTGATTTAAACCTGTCTGTACAAGTTAGCTTTCACAAGATTATCAAAGGAGTCAGGGTCCCAAGAAAAGCTGGGGAGCACTAGGCAGTAGTAAGTTCCTGTTGGGAAGCCCCCCACCTGGAGAACCTTCACCATAAAACCGCATCCTAAAGAGGTGTCTTTCTGTGTCTGGCAGAGCCTTCAACGATGTGTTACAAATGTAAAAAATATCATCTCGGGATATGCTATGAAGCCATGAGGTCCTGCACCCTGAAGTACAAACAGACATGTGCTGTTGAAAACTTTTACTTGCTTACCAGAAAAGGTAGTGTTGGGCATAGAGTAACTGAGAAGTAACCACCTCTCCCCCACTTCGAGGCAATCGCCTCCTTTTGTCATTAGAACACATGGGTGAGTTGGATGGGTAAGGATGGGATGGTCCTGCAAAGATGGACTTTTCTTTAAGACAGTATTGAGTGAAGGAGAGGTGAATGTCCCCCTCTAAGTTAGAAAATAAAATCTGTTCTCTGGGTCAGTAATTAATAAACTCCGTCTTAGCTCACTGGGGTCTAGAGAAAAGTCAGTGAAGGTCTAAAGAAAGGTGATCCCTAGGAATATGGTCAGAGAAGGCAATGGCACCCCACTCCAGTACTGTTGCTCGGAAAATCCCATGGATGGAGGAGCCTGGTAGGCTGCAGTCTAACAGAGTCATCATGATTGTATTCCCTTTCTTTCACCTCCTCAGGGCGGAGTATGTATTTTTATTCAAAACTGTCGTGTAAGGCCAACTGTGAGGACATCAACTTCTTAAATTTTGAGAAGAGAACAGAGCTCATCTGTTGCAAACATAAAAGCTACTGCAACCTCCCCGAAGGTGCCTAGTTTTGCATCTCTCCTGGAGTTTTGATTATTCTTCAACTCACCATCCCCTTTATGTTTTTCTCCCAAACCTATATTTTGTTCTCCTCTTCTAACCAGTGGCAGGGAGTGAGAAAATCAGCAGGTAGTTAAAAGAGGAGCCATCATTAATGATGGAGCCCAAGACAGAATTTTTGCAAATCCCTATTTACAAGGTTTTGGGTTTTTTTATGATAGTACTGCCACGGATATTGTTGGGATTTCAGTTGGTCATTCATTATGTCCTATATGGAAATGCAAAGTGTTAGTCATTCAGTCACATCCGACTCTTTGTGACCCTATGGACAGCAGCTCACCAGGTTTCTCTGTCCATGGAATTCTCCAGGCAAGAATACTGTACTGGGTTGCCATTCCCTTCTCCAGGGGACCTTTTCGACCCAAGGATCGAACCTGGGTCTCCTGCATTGGCAGGCAGATTCTTTACAGTCTGAGCCACCTGAGAAGCCAACTTTAGGTAATGTAGTAATATCAAATCTTATTTTAATCACATAAATGTCTGTTTTATTTATCCCATTCTGAATGGAAATGCAAAGACTTGTGTCAAAATCATCCCAAGCCAGTACTGGGAATTCTGCAGCCACACTTTATCCTCATTCATCCTCACTGCTCTGGGCTAGGATTCTCTGGATTAGCCCTGGCACCCTCCTTGTGTCCCTGAGCTATGGCAATAAGAGAAGACTAACTCAAGTCCTCTAATCTGCTGGCAACATGAGCCGCATCTTTCTCGTGTAGACCTCTTGGGGGAATCTCAGGCCAAGAAAAAACTGGACAAACATAGGAATGAGGCTTCAAGAACTATTTTAGGGGGATTTCAGTTTGTGGAAATTAAGATTCGAGAAACAGTTTGGTGTGAGTGGAGCTGCCATCACCCTCTCTGACCAGGTGGCACTTGGTTGAACCAGGTGATTGAATTGGAAATGGAGACCTTGTGCCAGAATGGCTAATCTGTTTCTTCTCATAAGAATGTGAAAAAAGATGATGGTAATAGAGCAGGTGAAGATAAAAGAACGTATAGAGACTCCATGCGGTAGTGTTCTAGTTACAGAGAGCCCTATGTAAGATGCAGTTATGAGTAAGCAGAAGGAGTGATATAGTGAAAGCTACTGGCGGTGGGAAATCAAGACAGTCAACCCTACAGGAAATCAGCTCCCAATATTCACTGGAAGGACTGAAGCTGAAGCTCCAATACTTGACCACCTGATATGAATAGCCACTCATTGGAAAAGACCCTGATGCTGGGAAAGATTGAGGGCAAGAAGAGAACTGGGTGACAAAGGATGAGATGGTTGGATGGCATCGCTGACTCGATGGAAATTAATCTGAGCATGTTCCAGGAGTTGGTGACCGACAGGGAAGCCTGGAGTGCTGCAGACCTTGGGGTCGCAAAGAGTGGGACATGACTGAGCAACTGAACAACAGCAACAGTGGTGGGAAGAAATGCCAATTCCTCTCTCCCCTCCTCCCCCCTTCTCCCCCTCCCTCCCCCTCCCTCCACCTCTCTCCATTTTTCCCTCCCTCCCTAATATAATAAAACAAATAGGCAGAGAGAGACCACACAGCATTGGTGGTGGAACTGCACACCTGTGGCCAAGGTGGCGAAGCCTCCTTGGGTATGAAGTAACCCCAGCATTTCTCTCCCTGTGAATGACACATACTGCAGTTCTTGGTCCTGGATTTCCACGATCAATTTTCTCCCTTATTATGCCACATGAGATTCTTACAATAAACCGATCACCCCTCTACTTGAATAGTCTGGTGTAGTCTCTGCCTTTGCCTGTGTCTGAAAATATAATCCTTCCTGAGATATTCTCATTTGGGATTTTATCCATACAAAGCTGGGATAGAGACGTGTAAATAACTTTTTAAAAATAGGCAGGCAGGTTGGAAAAGTCAATCGAATAGTGATATTTTGAGTTAAGGAAACACATATTTTTAAAAATTTTTATTGAAATATATTTGATTTACAGTGTTGTGTTAATTTCTGCTACAGCAGAAATTACAGCTAAGTGATTCAGTTATACATATACATCTATTCTTTTCCATATGGTTTATCACGGGATATTGAATACAGTTCCCCGTGCTATATAGTAGGTCCTTGTTGTTTATCCATCCTATATACAATAGTTTGCATCTGCTGACTCCAAACTCCCAACCCTTCCTTCCCCCGTACCGCCCCCCATTGTTAATCACAAGTCTGTTTCCGATGTCCGAGAGTCTGTCTCACAGATATGTTCATTTGTGTCCTATTTTAGATTCTGTGTACAAGTGGCATCATATGGTGCTTGTTATTTCTGTCTGACTTACTTCACTTACTATGATAATCTCTAGGTGCATCCATGTTGCTGCAAATGGCATTATTTCCTTCCTTTTTAATGGCTGAGTAATATTCCATTGTACATATGTACCGCATCTTCTTTATCCATTCATCTGTGGATAGACATTTAGGGGAAACAGCATATCTTTATTTCTGACTTTATATAGGCTCTCTCACCTGTTGAATTACGGGGCTGGGAGACATCATCTAGGAAAAAGAAAAGAGAGAGAGGTCATTGTTTTCTATTGGGTTTCAAAATAGACTTTAAAAAATATTTGTGAATCAATGTTTAGACAAAACTTGGCTTCGTTGAACAAGAAGTTTCTAATTTTTAAAACATTTCCTTAATCTTTCAAGAACAAGCATTGGTACTCTCAGCATTAAAGCACTGAATATTACATTATATATGGATGACTTTTATTTGACCTTTGTGCCCTGCTCAAATCCTTTTTGCTGACCAGTGCACCTGCCACTCAACTGCACTGAGGGTTGCTTTATGACAACTCACAGCTATTCCCTTCTCTGGAGAATGCTGTTGCTGCTGCTGCTACTGCTGCTACTGCTAAGTCGCTTCAGTCGTGTCTGACTCTGTGTGACCCCATAGATGGTCTCCCACCAGGCTCCCCCATCCCTGGGATTCTCCAGGCAAGAACACTGGAGCGGGTTGCCATTTCCTTCTCCAATGAATGAAAGTGAAAAGTGAAAGTGAAGTCGCTCAGTTGTGTCTGACTCTAAGTGACCCCATGGACTGCAGCCCAGCAGGCTCCTTCATCCATAGGATTTCCAAGGCAAGAGTACTGGAGTGGAGTGCAATAGCCCTCTGCCAAATGGGAACTGCCTTGCCTGGATACTAAGCTCCCAACTAGAGCAAACACCTCAGCCAACAAATGGCCATCTCCTCCCATCAAGTTGGGACTAAGCCTGTGGCAGTTCTTGTGCCAGAGCTTTTCTGTGGGATCTGACTAAAGCCAGTCTCCAGTTGAGACTATGTTATTGCTAACATTTCCCCTGACCTCCCTTGCTTTCTTGACTCCCCCTGTAAATTTTAGGCTGAGAAGACCAAGCATTTTCTACAATCATAGGGCACAGAGAGCTAAAACAAGATGCGGGAATTCCCCAGTGGTCCCGTGGTTAGGACTCTGCACTTTCACTGCTGAGGATACAGGTTTGATCCCTGGTTGGGGAACTAAGATCCCACAAGCCATGTGATGTGGCCAGAGCAAAAATTTTTTGGGGGTTGGGTTATAAATGTTACATTTTGGCACCTCTGAGTGATAATGCATGTGGTGTGTGAATTGCCTTTATTAGGCTTCCTTACAGCCAGATAACATTGTTCTAATCTTGGAGAGAATTTTCTTTTGGTTTACCACATCTTGGGATATTATTCCTTTTTCCATTTTCCAACTTGAACAAATGAACAGAATAAGACCTAGGTGAAATTTTTATATAATAAATATAAACAACAACAACGAAAGACCTGTTACCTTGATTGTCTATTGTTGTCAAAGAAAGAACTGTGGAAACAATGGGAAAAAAATCTCCATTGGATCAGAGAGCAGAATGGAAAAGGATAGAGAATTGATCTCCACACCCGTTTTCTTTCATTTAAGTGGGAACTACATTCCCAGCACAGGGAATGAAAAACTTCCCATTGCAACCTTGGGAGATGATAGCAATTCAGCCATATTCTCACCAAAATCTAGAAAATAGCTACCACCCAGGGCTCTTTCTGGACTTCCAGGTGGCTCAGTGGTTAAAAAAAAATCTGCCTGCAATGCACATGTTCAATCTGTGCAGGAGATATAGGCTCAATCCCTGAGTCAAGAAGCTCCTCTGGAGAAGGGATAGCTACCCACTCCAGTATTCTTGCCTGGACAGAGGAGCCTGGTGGACTACAATCCATGGGGGTCATAAAGAGTTGGACACAACCGAGCGACTAACAACTTTCAAGTTTACCTTTCAGGGCTCTTTCTAGTGGGAGTCAAGGGAGAGACCTGAAACGATCAAGCAATGTAAAATCCTTAATGCGGTCCCCACTTTTGTAACTGGACAAGAGGCTGAAGATGACAGTCACAGCTGCATTCACACTGCCTGCTCCACCTTCTCTCACTTCCGCCCATGTCTCAGCTGGACAGGGCTCTTGACTTGATGGCATATTCCAGCCTTCAATCCTGTATGATCTGAACTCTTGGTGGTTTTGTCCTTATAGCATCATTACAGATTTCTATTGAACAAGATTACTGGACAAGAGTACTAAGGATGTTCCAGCATATCCTATGGTTTTCAAAAAATTTCTTCATGCCATCACTGCGTAGTAACAACCTAAATTCCCTTGTAGTCAAAATCAATTACCTCTTTTCGCTGCCTGTGAGACTCTGATATTTTGCTCTCTCTCCTCTCCCCACCGCCACCAGTCTTATCCTAGGGTCAAGCTGATGCAGGGGGCCGGGGAGACCGGGCATACACTTTACACTGTAAAGAGAATCATCCCATGGGTGTCTCCCAGGTTCCACCATAAATGAAAGGGAAAGGAATTTGGGAAACTCCTCAGAGTAATTCCTTGGCTTACTAGGCTATTGTCTTGTTGCAAAATGTTTTAAAAATATAAAATCCTGCCTATTACAGGGCTTCCCAGGTGGTGCTAATGGTAAAGAGCACTTCTGTTAATGCAGGAGATGCAGTTTCCATCCCTGGGTCCCTTGGAGGAAAAATCACAACCCACTCCAGTATTCTTATCTGGAGAATCCCATGGATAGAGGACCCTGGCAGGCTACAGTCCTTGGGGTCCCCAAGAGTTGGACACAACACTGTGCTCACACACACACACACACACACACACACACACACACACACTGAGTATTACTACATTATTTTAGCTTTCTTCTGTTTTATACCAAATCTTGTTTTATTCCTGGACAGAGGCTTACCCAGGATGCAATGGGGTCAGGTTGGTCCCTGCAGGAGGCAAAAGTGAAAAATCACATAAAAGATAAAACAGGGGACTTCCCTGGCAGTCCAGTGGTTAAGACTTGATGCTCTACTCTAGGGATGCGGGTCAGATCCCTGGTCTGAGAGCCAAGATCCCACATGCTGTGTGGCCAAAATAAATAAAGAAATAAAATACAACAGAGCTTTGCCTGGTACCACTTTTCCCAGTCTCAGAAGCCTCTACCACTGTGTGTGGGACTTGGGTTGCTGGGCTTCATTGCGTTTCCACTAGGCTGGGTTTTGATTCAAAATGTCAGCTTGAGAGCCTTCAAGCTTCTCCTACCAACCAACATAGTGTTTCTCCTATCTTCTTCCTCTTTAATTAACTATAGTAAGCAATGTCTAGGATCTCCTCTTATATCTTAGGAAATATAAACTTCTATAGTACTATTTTTTAAATTTGTTTAATTAAAGGATAATTACAATATTGTGTTGGTTTCTGCCATACATCAACATGGATCAGCCATAGGTATGCATACGTCCCCTCCCTTGTGAGACTCCCTCCAGCCTCCCAAGTCATCCCTCTAGGTTGTCACAGGGCCCTGATTTGAGTTCCCTGAGTCATACAGTAATGTTTTGCTGTTAAAAGCCTCAGAAATCTTCTTAAGTCCTGAATTTCCCAACTATGTTCCTATTTGCATGGCCTCCGCCATAGTTTATCTAACTGCAGTATATAAGCAAAGATATTTTGAGTTATTTTCCCGTAGGTGGCCAGAAGCTGAATGTACTCTCTCTGACACTGCCCACGAAACCAAGGTTCTATTCTAGGGCTTTTGGACACTGGCCATCATGTACCCGGAGGCACTGACTGCTTTGAAGCCACAGGCAGTGGGCGACACAGGCCCAGAGGCTTTCTCAACACCTGGCTGCCTCCCGGCTCAAGAGAGGACATGCTGCCACATTTGAGCAGTTTGATCCAACAGCAATTCAAAGTACTCCTCTCCAAGTTCTGTTTCTGAACTTTCTGCAAACTCTGTATTCACAGGGCTCCTCTTGCAAATATATTTGAGAATAAAGGAGACGTGGGGCTTCCTTGGTGGCTCAGTGATCAAGAATCCGCCTGCCAATGCAGTAAACAAGGGTTCGATCCCTGGGTCGGGAAGATTCCCTGGAGAAGGAAGTAGCAACTCAATCCAGTATTCTTGTTTGGGAAGTCCCATGGACAGAGGAGCCTGGTGGGCCACAGTCCATGGGGTCGCAAGAGCAGGACACAGCTTAGTGAATAAACAACAAGAACAAGGGGGACTTAGTCTTTATCCTCTCTCCTAATTTAGTTTAATCCTATAACTGCTTCTCAGTGCAGTCTTGTTTCCACAATAGGCCCTGGTTCACTGAACACTGTTCACCTTCTGGGACTCCTTCACCACCATCCTTCTTGATGTAATAAAAATTTACTATAAGCTTAATTTTAGCATTCAGCATATAATGAGCATTTTCTCACGCCAATTGTTGCTCTAAGCCCTTGACACACAATACCTCATTTTATTCTCATTGCAACCTTATGAAGTACAGGAAGTTAAGATGCTTTGGTAAGGTTACATATGTAGTTATAGCTGCCATTTGAAGGCACAATTCATAGAAGCACTGTTTTAAGCTGATACGACACTTCTTCCATAAAGTGGACCTCAATAAAGGAGTTAATGTATGAAGACCCAGTTCCTTTATTCTAACAATACCATCTTTCAGGGCTGAATGAATATATCAGACTTTATGGAGTGGCTGGCCTAGGTAGAACAAAAAAGCAAACTATTGGTTTGGTCGAAAAATTCATTCAGGTTTTCCATAGGAGCTTACAGAAAAACCCAAACAAACTTTTGGGCCAACCCAATATAAGCTAAATATGGCTATCTCCATATCTATGGTACATCCATAGTGTGGAATTTTCTTGTTGTTCTTTAGTCGTCCAACTCCTTTGTGACCCTAGGGATTGGGGTATTTCAGGCAAAAATACTGGAATGGGTTACCATTTTCTCCTGTAGGGGATCTTTCTGACTCACGTCTCCTGCCCACATCTCCTGCACTGCAGGTGAATTCTTTTCCACGGAGCCACCAGGGAAGCCCAGCTATCTCCATAGTCCAATAGAAAGAAAAGGAAAGTGAAATTTATCCTAGGCTCTCCCACACACAGGACCTACATCCTAGCTTTGTTCTGTCAAACTATATAAAGATGGAAACCAGGGTAAGTTCCAATGACCGGAAATTGACGTTATTCAGGAATAGCAGTGATGCTTTCTAAGGCCCACTTGACTTCACATTCCAGGATGTCTGGCTCTAGGTCAGTGCTCATACCATCATGATTATCTTGGTTGTGAAGCTCTTTTTTGTACAGTTCTTCTGTGTATTCTTGCCACCTCTCCTAATATCTTCTGCTTCTGTTAGGTCCATACCATTTCTGTCCTTTATCGAGCCCATCTTTCCATGAAATGTTCCCTTGTTAACTCTAATTTTCTTGAAGAGATCTCTAGTCTTTCCCATTCTGTTGTTTTCCTCAATTTCTTGGCATTGATCGCTGAAGAAGGCTTTCTTATCTCTTCTTGCTATTCTTTGGAACTCTGCATTCAGATGCTTATATCTTTCCTTTTCTCCTTTGCTTTTCGCTTCTCTTTTTAGAAAGCATCACTATGAACAAAACTAGAGGAGGTGGTGGAATTCCAGTGGAGCTATTTCAAATCCTGAAAGATGATGCTGTGAAAGTGCTGCACTCAATATGCCAGCAAATTTGGAAAACTCAGCAGTGGCCACAGGAAAAGGTCAGTTTTCATTCCAATCCCAAAGAAAGGCAATGCCAAAGAATGCTCAAACTACCACACAATTGCACTCATCTCACATGCTAGTAAAGTAATGCTCAAAATTCTCCAAGCCAGGCTTCAGCAATATGTGAACGGTGAACTTCCTGATGTTCAAGCTGGTTTTAGAAAAGGCAGAGGAACCAGAGATCAAATTGCCAACATCCTCTGGATCATGGAAAAAGCAAGAGAGTTCCAGAGAAACATCTATTTCTGCTTTATTGACTATACCAAAGCCTTTGACTGTGTGGATCACAAGAAACTGTGGAAATTCTTCAAGAGATGGGAATACCAGACCACCTAACCTGACCTGCATCTTGAGAAACCTATATGCAGGGCAGGAAGCAACAATTAAAACTGGACATGGAACAACACACTGGTTCCAAATTGGGAAAGGAGTATGTCAAGGCCGTATATTATCACCCTGTTTATTTAACTTATATGCAGAGTACATGATGAGAAACGCTGGGCTGGATGAAGCACAAGCTGGAATCAAGATTGCCAGGAGAAATATCAATAAGCTCAGATATGCAGATGACACCACCCTTATGGCAGAAAGTGAAGAGGAACTAAAAAGCCTCCTGATGAAAGTGAAAGTGGAGAGTGAAAAGGTTGGCTTAAAGCTCAACATTCAGAAAACGAAGATTATGGCATCTGGTCCCATCACTTCATGGGAAATGGATGGGGAAACAGTGGAAACAGTGTCAGACTTTATTTTTCTGGGCTCCCAAATCACTGCAGATGGTGACTGCAGCCATGAAATTAAAAGATGCTTACTCCTTGGAAGGAAAGTTATGACCAACCTAGATAGCATATTCAAAAGCAGAGACATCACTTTGCCAACAAAGGTTCGCCTAGTCAAGGCTATGGTCTTTCCTGTGGTCATGTATGGATGTGAGAGCTGGACTGTGAAGAAGGCTGAGTGCCGAAGAATTGATGCTTTTGAACTGTGGTGTTGGAGAAGACTCTTGAGAGTCCCTTGGACTGCAAGGAGATCCAACCAGTCCATTCTGAAGGAGATCAGCCCTGGGATTTCCTTGGAAGGAATGATGCTAAAGCTGAAACTCCAATATTTTGGCCACCTCATGGGAAGAGTTGACTCATTGGAGAAGACTCTGATGCTGGGAGGGATTGGGGGCAGGAGGAGAAGGGGACGACAGAGGATGAGATGGCTGGATGGCATCACTGACTCGATGGATGTGAGTCTGAGTGACCTCTGAGAGCTGGTGATGGACAGGGAAGCCTGGCGTGCTGCAGTTCATGGGGTCGCAAAGAGTCGGACACGACTGAGCGACTGATATGAGAGTTCTGATCTGATCTGATACTTCTCAGGGAACACGCGTGAGATTCTTTGTTACATATTCTCTGGTTCCATTCTTTAAAATTTGTTTATTTTTAATTGGAGGATAATTGCTTTACAATTGGCTTCCCTAGTGGGTCAGAGGGTAAAGAATCTGCCTGCAATGCAGAAGACCCAGGTTCGATCCCTGGTCAGGAAGATCCTCTGGAGAAGGAAATGGCAACCCACTCCAGTATTCTTGCCTGGAGAATCCCATGGATAGAGGAGCCTGGCACTCTGCAGTCCATGGGATTGCAAAGAGTTGAAAACTACTGAAGTGACTTAGCACAATTGCTTTACAATATTGTGCTGGTTTCTGCCATACATCAGCATGAATCAGCTGTAGGTATGCATATGTCTCCTCCCTCACTCTTCAACCTTCCTCCCACCTCTCTCGCAATCCCACCCTTCTAGGTTGTCATGGAGCCCTGGATTTAAGCTCCCTTAGTCATACATGAGTTTCCACTGGCTATCTAATTTTCCATATGGTGATGCATGCTTCAAGGCTACTCTCCCAGTCTGCCCCACTTCCCTCCCTGTGCCCACAAGTCTGTTCTCTCTGCCTGCGTCTCCATTGCTGCCGGGCATATAGGTTCATCAGTACCATCTTTCTAGATTCCAAATATATGCATTAATATATGATATTTGTCTTTCTCTTTCTGACTCACTTCATTCTGTATAATAGGCTCTAGGTTCATCCACCTTATTAGAACTGACTCAAATGTGTTCCTTTTTATGGCTGAGTAATATTTCATTGTATACGTGTACCACAACTTCTTTATCCACTCATCTGTCAATGGACATCTAGGTGGCTTCCATGCCCTAACTATTGTAAATAGTGTTGTGATGAATATTGGAGTGCAGGTGTCTCTTTCAATTATGGTCTATTCAAGTTATATGCCTGAGTGGAATTGTTGGGTTATGTGGTAGTTTTATTCCTACTTTTTAAAGGAATCTCCATACTGTTCTCCATAGTGACTGGATCAGTTTGCATTCCCACCAACAGTGTAAGAGGGTTCCCTTTTCTCCACACCCTTTCCAGCATTTATTGTCTGTAGGTTTTTTGATGACAGCCATTTGACCGATGTGAGGTGATACCTCATTGTAGTTTTTATTTGCATTTCTCTAATAATGAGCAATGTTGAGCATCTTTTCATGTGTTTGTTAGCCAAAAGACGCTTACTCCTTGGAAGGAAAGTTAGACCAACGTAGATAGCATATTCAAAAGCAGAGACATTACTTTGCCAACAAAGGTTCGCCTAGTCAAGGCTATGGTCTTTCCTGTGGTCATGTATGGATGTGAGAGCTGGACTGTGAAGAAGGCGAGTGCCGAAGAATTGATGCTTTGAACTGTGGTGTTGGAGAAGACTCTGAGAGTCCTTGGACTGCAAGGAGATCCAACCAGTCCATTCTGAAGGAGATAGCCCTGGGATTTCCTTGGAAGGAATGATGCTAAAGCTGAAACTCCAATATTTTGGCCACCTCATGGGAAGAGTTGACTCATTGGAGAAGACTCTGATGCTGGGAGGGATTGGGGGCAGGAGGAGAAGGGGACGACAGAGGATGAGATGGCTGGATGGCATCACTGACTCGATGGATGTGAGTCTAGGTGACCTCCTGAAGTTGGTGATGGACAGGGAGGCCTGGCGTGCGCAGTTCATGGGGTCGCAAAGAGTTGGACACGACTGAGCGACTGATCTGATCTGATCTGATCTGATGTCTTCTTTGGAGAACTGATTCCATTTTAGATCAAAATCCCTTCCTCAACTCATTTGAAAAGACCCTGATGCTGGGAAAGATTGAGGGCAGGAGGAGAAGGAGACGACAGAGGATGAGATGGTTGGATGGCATCACTGACTCAATGGACATGGGTTTGGGTGGACTCCGGGAGTTGGTGATAGACAGGGAGGTCTGGCGTGCTGCGGTTCATGGGGTCGCAAAGAGTCAGACACGACTGAGCGACTGAACTGAACTAGCCCTCTGAATCCTTCTTCAAAGCACTGTTTTCCCCTCTCCTTGTCTCTTTTGTTCATAGCAGTATCTCCAGCACCTCAAACAATTTCCCAATATCTATCAGATGGCACACATCCACTAATATTTGTTGATGGTTGAGTAATCGACTATTAATTATTACTCTATTAGACCTGCTCCCTCCCCAGCAATCTAATGGCAGTACTTGACAACCCACAGAATTTTGAACCTAAAGCACTGAGTTGGACCATATTGCTGTGGGCTTGAGCATGTATATTTCAGGACAGTCTCCAAATTGAGTCAAAAGTGCAATGAATAGTTTCAGTTCCCTAACTTTATTGCCTTTGAGATCTTTCCAGCAATACCAGGTGAAGCTAAACCCCCTCAATCATGGTGAATTTTGGACTTCTCTGGTGGTCCAGCAGTTGAGCATATTTCTGCCAGTGCAGGGGACATGGGTTTCATCCATGGTTTGGGAAGATTCCACGTGCTATCCTGCAATGAAGCCTGTGCTTAGTTGCTTTACATTATATAATTTTCATGTATACACCATTATATTTCTACTTCTATATACATTACAGCATTCTCAACACCAAAAATTTAGTTTCCATTCATCATCACACACTTGGTTCCCTATACTCATTTCATCTTCTAGCTACCCCTTCCTTTCTGGTAACTACTATAGGTGATCCTTGAACAATGTCAGGGTTGGGGTGTCAACTGTCCACCAGTCAAAAATCCACATATAACTTTACTTCCTTATTGAAGATTCCACACCCAGAGATTCAGCCAACAGAGGATTGTGTAGTGCCGTGGTATGTACTTAGTTTTAAAAATCTAGGAATAAGTGGATCCACGCAATTCAAACTTTTGTTCAAGGGTCAACTGTACTCTGTTTTCTGTATCTGTGTTTGTTTCTGGTTAGGTTTGTCATTGATTTTTGTTTTGTTTTGTTTTATATTCCATCTATGAGTGAAATCATACAGTATTTGTTCTTTTCTATCTGATATTTCTCTCAGTGTAATACCCTGAAGATCTATCCATGTTGTTACAAATGTCAAGATTTCATCTTTTTGAAAGCCTGAATAGTATATCATTGTACACATATTAATGTGTGTGTGTGTGTGTGTGTGTGTGTGTGTGTAATGTCCGTATATATAAATGGGCTTCCATGGTGGCTCAGATTGTAAAGAATCTGCCTGCAATGCAGGACACCCGGGTTATATCCCTGGGTCAGGAAGATCCCCTGTAGTAGGAAATGGCAACCCACTCCAGTATTCTTGTCTGGATAATCTCATGGGAAGAGGAGCATAGCAGGCTGCAGTCCATAGGGTCACAAAGAGTCAGACACGACTGACCATGGATGCAACTCAACTCAAAAGTTTTCTTTATCTATTCTTTATAATAGAATAAAGAATTTTCTTTATCTATTCATTCATTCATGGGCACTTAGGCTGTTTCCATATCTTGCCTAACATAAACAATACTAAGTTGAACACTGGGGTGCATATATCTTTTCAAAGCAGTGTTTTTGTATGTTTTGGATAAATATCCAGAAGTGGGTTCTGGAAAGTGGGATAAGTGAATCATATGGTAGTTCTTAACTTTTTGAGGAATATCCATACTGTTTTCCGTTGCGGCTATACCAATTTATGTTCCAACACTGTATGAGGGTTCTGTTTCCTCCACGTACTTGCCAGCACTTGTGATTTCTTGCCTTTTTGGTAATAATCATTCTATTTTGATAATAGCACATTCATGGGTGTGAGATAATATCTCACTGTGGTTTTGATTTGCATTTCCCTAGTGATGAGTGCAGAGAAGGCAATAGCACCCCACTCTAGTACTCTTGCCTGGAAAATCCCATGGGTGGAGGAGCCTGGTAGGCTGCAGTCCATGGGGTTGCGAAGAGTCGGACACGACTGAGCAACTTGACTTTCACTTTTCACTTTCATGCATTGGAGAAGGAAATGGCAACCCACTCCAGTGTTCTTGCCTGGAGAATCCCAGGGACAGGGAAGCCTGGTGGGCTGCTGTCTATGGGGTCACACAGAGTCGGACACGACTGAAGTGACTTAGCAGCAGCAGTGATGAGTGATGCTGAACATCTTTTCATGTGCCTGTTGGCCATCTGTATGTCTTTGAAGAAATAAATCTCTTTCAGATAAATAAATCTGTCTATTCAGATCCTCTGCGCATTTTTTAATTGAGTTTTGTTAAGTTGTATGAGTTGCTGAGTTGTATAATTCTTTATATTTTGGATATTAACACTGTAGTGAACGTATCGTTTACAAATAACTTCTCCCATTCATCAGATTACCATCCTTTTTCCCTTGGCCGCGTTTCACATTCTTTCTTTGTCTTCGACTTTTGACCGTCTGTCTTGAAGACGGTCTTTTTGCATTGAAGCAATTAGATGTTCTCTCAGTTTTACGGACTTGTGTATCCAGTTCCTTGTCAGGTTCAGGAAGTTTCAGATACTAGTTCTTTAAGTAAACTGTCTCCTCTCTTCTCCCTCTCTTCTTCTCCTTTTGGGATAACTGTTCCCCTAATGTTGCCCTTCCTAAAAGATTTAGTTAACTCTCACAAACTTTCCTCATTTTTTTTTTTTAGATCTTAATTCTCATTCCTTTTTTACCTGTACCACTTCTGGATTTCCATTGTCTAGCTTGCTAATTCTCTCTTTCATATGATCTGCTTTATTGCCAATGGTTTCCAATGCATTGTCCATCTCATTAATTGAGTTCCTCCGCTCCACAATGATTTCTGCTTGCTTCTCCCTTAGAATTTCAATCTCTTCGGTAAGGTCTTCCTTCTGCTCATTACTTTTATTCCTGAGCTCATTGAATTACCTCCTTAGTTAGCTTGTAGCGCATTAAATTTCATGACAGCTATTTTGAATTCTCTATCAGTTAGACCGTAATATTCTGTGAGTTTTTTAATTTCTGGAAAGTTTTCATTTACTTTTTATGTATTATGTGGTTCTTCATAGTGCTTGATGGTTCCTTTGCCAGCACATTTGAAGTAGCAATCATCTTTTTTCCTTAAAGATTTTTTTAAACTTGGTTCCAGTGATTCAGCAGGTTATAAATTAGAGGCTTCTCTCTTGTTTTCCAATGAGTGGCACTATAGTAAGTTTTCCATTTCTTATACCGGAACTGCCTCTGGCTGTGAGTCTGCATTTTGCTGTGCTCCTGAACGCTGCTGTGTCTCTGGCCTCACCTCCTGGGGCACAGCTATGGCAGGCTCTTCCACAGCAGCTACGATCTCCTGAATGTCACTCTCTGCTGCTTAGGGGAAGAGCGGAAGCTGACATCAGGGAACATTTGCCATCTGCGGTACTGTTGGGTTGGTGGGAGCCGCTGCTAAGGGTGGTGGGTGGAGACCAGCACTGTGGAAGCCTCTATGGCTGGAGGACAGGGGTCCCAGGCTCCTCTGTCGCTGATACCCACTGGCCTGTGTCTGTGGGCACCGCGGCAGCAGGAGCCCCAGGGCATATGGCCATCTCTTCGGCTACCACCGGGTTCTCTGGGGCTGCAGGCTCAACCAGAGTGGCTGGGGGCCAGGACTGTGGGCACCACCTGTGCTGTGGTCCTAGTTCCAGATCTTTTTGTGTTCCAGCCCACCTACCTTTAGATATACTGATATATGGATTTTCCGGCATCCTGAGTGTGTTAGGCAGAGCTGCTCTGTTGAGTTGTGGATGTTTAACTGGTTGTCGATCGAGGGGGAGAGACAAAGGCTGCATCTCAATCCACCATGATGCTGATATCAATACCATTGTCTTTTTTGGTTTGTTTTTGGCCACACCTTGCAGCATGTGGAACTTCCCTGACCAGGGGACCAGGAATGGAACCAGTGTCCCCACAGTGGAAGTGGAAAGTCTTAACCACTGGACCACCAGGGAAGTCCAATACCATTATCTTTTAAATAAATATTCTATGATTTGAAAGCCCATGACTGGCTGCAAAAGTCTGAGCTGGTTTTATTTTTTTTTTTTTAATATTTTATTTATCTGTTTGGCTGCATTGGGTCTTAGCCGTGACACGTGGGATCTTCATTGCAACATGTGAGCTTCTCTCTAGGTGGTACCGGATCCAGAGCACAGGGCCTTAGCAGTTGTTCCACAGCATGTGGGATCTTAGTTCCCTCACCAGGGACTGAACTCGCGTCCCCTGCATTGAAAGATGGATTCTTAACTGCTGGGCCATCAAGGAAGTCCTGGAGCTGAAGTTTTGAATCTACTACTTTGCTTTGGGAATAACACTGTTGTAGGCAGGGGATTACTATATTGCTCTCTATGTGTGAAGAGAGATAGCAAGATAATTAAATAGTATTATATCCTCAAATGAATCAGGAGTCAGAGAGGTGGTTGTGTAGGTGTTAGCATATGTGCAGCAAGATGGGGTATCAGAATAGGTTGCTCATCTAGATGCATAAATTTTGTGAAACAGTATAATAGTTCCTCTGTCATTTCTTAATTTGATGCATTCAAAACTTCCCAAGAAGTCTTTGCTTTAAATTCATATAACAAATATTATCAAAATTATAAGATGCTTGGGATCTTAAGTGGCTTTTATGGGAGTGAAGAGAGAAGCCAGTTAATCCAGGACAAATATGTTGTTTGCAGAAATAGGAGCCTTCACACTGGGCTACAATGCAGAGATAAAGGAACTCCCCTTACCCAAACTGGCTGGGAAGAGTGATGTCACTGAATGAGAAAGCAAAGGGCCTTCCAAGAAGCTAGGGTAGGTAGGAAGAGAGGTAGAGAGACTGCCAGTGACAGCAAAGGTACGCACATGTGGGAATCTGGAAAGTCCAGCAGCGGGAGTCTGATGGCGATTTATGAGCAGTGTTGGGGAATAGAGTATGAGACGGTTGGATGACATCACCGACTCAATGGACGTGAGTTTGAGCAAACTTTGGAAAACAGTGAAGGACAGGGAAGCCTGGCATGCTGCAGTCCATGGGGTCTCAAAGAGTCAGACACGACTGAATGACTGAACAACAACAACAAATCGGAGAACTTCCTGATTAGAGGGCAGCGCCTGCTCTTCACTTCCTGAGACAGAAGCTCTCTACTGCTCTCGTGCTGAGTTCTTGGTTCCCGCCATGAACTGTAGTATGAGTGAGGGAGTTTTTGATCTTCCTATCTACTTGAGGGTAATATGTGAGTTCACAGGATCTGTGAAGCCATCAGAAAATCATTGAGTAATTGATAAGGGTCCCGCTCTGATGTGTTAAAGCTCGGGAAATTTTGCCTAACCTAAACTTGGCTGGGAAATAGATTGTCTCCCAAGAATCCTGACCCTCCCTGCAGGCTCTCTCCTTCCTTTTACCCAACGACCCCCTCTTCTCCCAAGCAACCTAGGGAATACCGCCAATTCCCAGAAGTTTGGAACATCCAGAAGGGCTCTGGTGGGTTGCCAGCATTGTCTGGGAGTTGGAAACCCTATACGTGAAGAGGAGACACAGAGAGAGGCTTTCTAGACATTTAACACAAGCTTCTTGGGACCTCTCTGCATCCTCTGGCTGTTTCCTAGACTGTGAGCATCCAGAATTGTCAGGTGGGGTCCAGTCTCGCCCAGATACACTAGCAGAGCTCAGTGAACATCTTTGATGTCCACCCACCAAGGAAAACCAGACAGTCTGCTCTGAACCTGAGCCCCCATCTTCAAAGGTCATTCTAGAAGAAACTGTTCCTGACCTTCCTGTTCACTTGGAACAAGCAAGTCAGATCTAAGCCTTGGTGGCAGTTAAAATTTAACAGACCACTCTTTCAGCCACCCCCACCACCAAGCTCTTCCTCATCCCAAGCCAGAGCTTTAGCTGCAGGCCCCTAGCACACTGTACTGTCTGGGCAGATGACATTTTTCAAAGAGTGGTTCCTGCTGGTTAAGGTTTCTGACATGTGTCCTGGCTAGGAGGTCAACGCTATGATGCATATGTGCGTGCTAATCACTTCAGTCGTGATTAGCGACTCCAGGGGCTGTAGCCCACCAGGCTCCTCTGTCCATGGGATTCTTCAGGCAAGAATACTGGAGTGGGTTGCTGTGCCCTCTTCCAGGGCATGTTCCCCACTCAGGGATAGAACCTGCATCTCTTATATCTCCTGCATTGACAGGCATGTTCTTTATCACTAATGCCACATGGGAAACCCCCAAGGCTACTGTGGAAAACTATTAAAAACGTTCCATGTTCTTCAGTTCAGTTCAGTAGCTCAGATCCGGGGAAGGCAATGGCACCCCACCCCAGTACTTTTGCCTGGAGAATCCCATGGACGGAGGATCCTGGTAGGCTCCAGTCCATGGGGTCGCAAGAGTCGGACACGACTGAGCGACTTCACTTTCACTTTTCACTTTCATGCATTGGAGAAGGAAATGGCAACCCACTCCAGTATTCTTGCCTGGAGAATCCCAGGGACGGGGGAGCCTGGTGGGCTTCCGTCTGTGGGGTCGCACAGAGTCGGGCACGACTGCAGCGACTTAGCAGCAGCAGCTCAGATCAGATCAGATCAGATCAGTCACTCAGTCGTGTCCAACTCTTTGCGACCCCATGAACTGCAGCACAGTTTAAAAGCATCAATTCTTCGGTGCTCAGCCTTCTTCACAGTCCATGTTCTTACCAAAGCCCAAACATGCAGGTTTTTGTTTGAACAGTCTTGGTGAAAACACACTTGATTCACTCCTGGCTTGGGAAAATAGAGATATTGGATCCCACCGTGTCACGTTTGCCAGCCACTTCCCAACGAACTTTTGATGTCAGTGTTACCACCCTGGCGGGCATTATACTTGGGTTTAGTGGGGCGGGCCCCGGGAGAGGGGGTAAGGAAGAACTGGCAGAAATGCACCACTAGGGGGCAGTATAACCTCCACTCTTCTCCAGCCTGAGAAGTCAATGTCCCAGAAGCCTGTGCAGTAGGAAGGACTGGGTGAGCATCTGCTGTGACTGCAGTCCTAGATAATAGGTTGGGGACTGTTGTTTGGGGCGGCTTACAGGAGCTTCCCATCTGTACTCATCACTCCTAAAGTTGGTGGGTTACTCTCAGAGCACGGGACTGGAAAACAGCTGAGGTGAAGGGGTGGGGCTTGAGGGAACGGCCTCAAGGGAAAGCCTTCTCCACCTTTGAGATTGAGACCCTGATAATTCATTCCTGGAAACGTCTCAGGAGGGGGTCATGGAGAAACGTTTCAGAGGAGTCCTTGTGAAACAGCTAGTTATTATTCCTGGTCTTACTGCAACTGATCCCCTCCCTTTTCATGTGTTCCAGGAGTTAATCTCCTAAGCCCAGCATGGAGAAGAACTGAACTGATGAAAAGTGATGACTCAGAACCCATATCTGACTCCAAGTTCACGTTCCGTTTCTCTTACCTGTCAGACATGATCTCTGCCCTGCTGACTGAGAGGACATGGATCAGCATCTCCCTCTGCCTTTACACTGCCTTGAAATCTGAATCCAGTCCTGTTTCATAGGTGTAAAGTCAAGGCATTGGGCAATGGTGCTTCCATGCCCAGCTCCTCTATTTTACCCATTTGGTAAAAGCGAACCTTTGAGACTGTCCAAGCCTAGAAAGTTGAGAAGACAGTTAAATGAGGGTAAGAGGGGCCAGGTCAGGAGGCTGATTTGGGTTGACTATAGAGGAAGAGCGGGTGGATCAGTGGTTTCTGGGGTGAGATCCAGACGTGAAGAACAATGTCCTGAGGCTGATCCAGGCAGCTTGAGGGAGCAGGGGTTGGAGGTGGGTCTCAGGATCAGGAGATCAGCTGGTCTGGCAGTGAGGCAGGAGAGACGGAAGAAATGTGACTGTTTCCCTAGCCCACAGTTTCTTTCTCCTGCTTGGCCGGGGGCTCTCGTGGAACCTGGCAGTAAAATAAGTCTGTCTCCTCTGACTCCTCAGGGACAAGGTGGTCAACTCTCAGCCCTCCTCTCTGCTGAGCAAGGCCAGCAGCAGTGCTTGTCTGAGGTCGGCTGAAGTAGTTGAAGATATTGCTGAATGTAGGAAATATTTCAGGAGATTTTTTTTTTTTTTTTTTACTTTTATGCTGCACCTGGCAGCACGAGAGATCGTCCTTTCCCAACCAAGGATCGAATCCACACTCTCTACATTGAAAGCGCAAAGTCTTAACCACCAGGGAAATCCCTGAGAATTTTTGTTTTTATTTTCCTTAGCCTTCCATGCCCTTTCACTGTCCTCCTACAGGGGCAAAGTAAACCCAGCTTTGGGCTGACCACAAAGGAGCCTGATTTGGCCTCAAAGTCATTCCTTTCCCCTCCTTCTGTAGTTCCAGCGAATGGGTACAGCTTCTGCTCTGAGGAGGACAGTGCAGGACGCCATGTCCCACAGCACCGCCTCCACCCACGTCTAGGGAAGAGCAGCAAGTGTCCGCCCTTGAGTGGGGGCCAGGGGTTCAGGGAGCAGGAGCAGGCCCTGGGTGTCAGGAAGCTAGGGGGTGCTGCGAATTTAGTTATTGGGACTCATTTAAAGGCAGGGAGAAAATAGAGGGTTGGAAAGCATGTCCTCATCTATCAGTGGCAGGGAGAGTTTCCCTAGCTGTCCCAGGTCCATCTGTGACCCACACTGAGATCCTGGGCTGAGAGGTGTTTGAAAGGAGGTGTTTCAGTGAAAGTTTGCCCATAAATAATGTTTTCTCTGCGAGCAAGAGAGAGATCTTATATTTTTATGAGACGGTATTTTTCTTAGCCATTCTCCCCATCTCTCACTGCCATGTGATGATTCAGGGTGCAGGACACTCTAGAGCTAGAGCCCTGGGAGCCCTTCTCCAGATTCTAGGGAGAAGGAGACACCATGATGGAGTGAATGGAGAGCAGCCCACTAAATCAGGCAGATGTGCACCTTGTAACACCTGGAGAAAGTTGCTGCAGCCCTCAGTGCTCCTGGTCATCAGCGGTGAGATGCAGTCAATTATTCCCAACCTACGAAGTTGTTCAGAGAATTCAAAAGGTGAAGTGGATCTCAGGCCCAAAGACTGTTTGAGACGCCCAGCAGGTCTTCATGTTTGGCCCCTCCCCTTTGCCATTACCCAGGAGTGAGTCTATTAAGTCCTAACAAAGGGATCAGATATAGCTCTGGGAGGTCCTGTCTCACCTATGCAGTCACAGGGGCACAGAGACGTTCAGTAACTGTTAGAGGTCACACAGCAGACAGGTAACACGCTTGGGCTCCCATCCCAGGTGTTCATGGGCTCCTCTTCGGATGAGGATCACATGAGGGATCTCCCTTGAGTAGATAGTGTATGTGGCTCTGGGGATGAGCTCATTCAGGTAATCAGCCCCCACCCCCTCCCTCTCCCAGAAGGGCAACCTGCCATCACCACTGCCCGTCTCCTGTGCTGTGACTGCTAACCGCAAGGAGAAGGCCAGGAGCTTGAAATCAGGCTGTCACAGCAGAGGCCCCATTCCCTGTGCCTCTCAGGTGAACCGCACTCATCGTGCCATCCAGGTTCTCATCGGGTGCCTCTGACTATCTGATCTGTGCAAGGCATCACTCTAGCTGCTGAGAAGAAAGCAGCACAACACGAAACTCTTGTGTTTGTGGAACTACTGTTCTTGTGAGGGGGAGAGAAACAAAATAGCCATAAGGAAGGAGAAGCTAGAGAAGGACAAAGTGGGTTAAGTACTCTGGAGAAGATGCCAAATAGGAAAGGGGCCTGGGAAGTGTGGTGAGGGAGTCTGGGGTGTGCACGTGTACACATGTGTATCCTTAGCTCTAACTTTCTAATCCTGCCACATCCCTTTCGAGCGAGTAATCAAAGCATCTCTTCCTCTTTCTCCCCATCACTCCGAGCATTTGTCTCTCCGTTGTAATCATTCTTGGTCTTTGTCCCCACTCAAAATTTTAATGAAGAAAGCTGGAGGGAAGTGGGGATCACTTTCACCTCATCACCTGTTTTCCTGGGCTGTCCCATCCATCAGAGAGGGATGCTCCACTGGGCAGTCAGACTGTATCTGGGGAATCGGCTGAGGTGAGTGTCCGGGAGGGTTGTGGTACCTTAACGGACCTGAGAAACTCACTCCCAGACGCTCAGTGGCCCCAGCTTTGTTGTAGCTGAGTGGACATCACGTGGATGTGGATATACACCTGTTGTGTAGACCAACAGGCAGAAATGCAATCATGTGAAGAGGTACTAGGGAGAGAGATTTGATACCAGCATTAATTAGTGTTTTATGATAGCTCTAATAAAATGAAACAGGACATCTTCTTGGCCTGAGTTCTAAGTAGGTGGAAATAGACAGGATGTCCTGTCTCCTGGGAACACTGGAGAGAGAGGATTCAAGTCGACTGACCTGAAATTTATGCCTTTGCGATTCTAGTGGGATGCCTGAGGGCAGGTGATGGGGATAAAAGAGGCTGGGGCCTCCTACTGAGACCTCTGCAGGAATGGGCCCCTGGATGTTCAGGTTGCTTCTGATGAGCATGTTCACGGTGCTCTTCATGAATGAGAGTAAGCCTGGTGAGGGTGGTACTTGGTGGGCAAATGGGTGGGCAGAGAATGTATGGGGAGGAAGAGAGGGACTTGGTGACTTGACTGGTGTGAAGTGGTTCAAGGAGAATTTTTCTTCTTCTCTTTACAGGAGACAGAGTCCTGGGTGCAAAATGTATGGTGCAGTTCATTTTCAGTTCTTGGATAAATAACGCCACAAAAGGAGGGAACCTTTTTGAGTTTTTTTCATATTATGTCTCTACCCTCCCTGGCTACACTCCCCTTTCCCCACTAACTGTTCTAGTGTCTTCTTTTAGCCCCCAGCCTTGGGTGAGAGGGGAGGTCTTTAACTTCTTGAGGGGAGTAATGACCCCCTGACAGAAGCTGGGAGGGTGTCTGCATCCCTCCTGTGTGTGTTATTCCACTGAAGTGTAAAGGTTTCCAGGTAGGGGTGGGCTTCTGAACAGAATCCCTGTCCCTAGAATTCTGCATCAAAGTCTTCCTCTCTTCCTTTAGGGTTTCGACTTTGCCAGTCTTGTGACTATTTTAATGGACTGCAGTGTCTCAAGCTTAAGAAAGACTGTTGGAAGTTGAATATACTGATCACTAACAGGAATTGTGCCACAGGACACTTTTACTTTTATAATTGTGTTACAGGTAAGCAGGAATAGAAAGAGACAAAAGATACTATCAGTGGTGGCCACGATCCCTGGACTCAACACGTGGAGGGAGACTGGGACCATGGGCCAGTGGGAAAATGGGATTCTCCGTACACAGACCTGGGATGGAAGCTGTCTAGGAAGCAGATGTCTTTTGCCTGGTCCTGTTGAGAGAGACATAGATGAGATGCAGACATAGCCTCAGGGCATTTCCTGTTATAGGAGACTTGAGGTTCTGGGGAGATGTCATTGCTTGGAACATGGTGAGATCAAGCAAGGTGATCATATTTGCTTTTCTCTTCTCTTCTCTTTGGTTCTGCTGGTATAGAATGTGCCTGCAATGCAGGAGACATGGTTTGACTCCTAGGTCGGAAAGGTCTAGTAGAGAAGGAAATGGCAATCCACTCCAGTATTCTTGCCTGGAAAATCCCATGGACAGAGGAACCCAGGGGTCTACGGTCCATGGGGTCACAAAGAGTCAGACAGGACTGAAGGACTACCTTTTTTTCCTCTTCTCTTTAGGCAGACAGCTCTACCATTACTCAGTACTGTCTTGTAAGGACAGTGAAGGAGTGCACTTCCTACATCATGACTTACTGAGACAAACGTATTGCTGTATAAATGATGACAGGTGCAATGATGGAGATAACCTCCCAGAGAAGTCAAAGTTTGGACTAGAGGGAAGGGAAAGTATATATGATCTTGAACCAGTTGTCTACAAGTAAAATGATTACCATTTTGAAACCATCCCTCCCAGTAATTTTTGCCCTTCCCTTACCCAGTGGTAATACCATCTTACATTTTCTTCTTGTTGAGAATGCTTTATTTCTTCATTTAAAAATGTATCAAGAGCACTCTGAAAAGTGCTTGCTTTCTTCTCATTGTATAACTTATAATATGGAGTAAGCATCTTAGCTCTACATTAGCAAATTGTCACATTCCTTTTAAGTTTGAATCAGCTTCCAAAATTTTATCCTTTGTGCTGTCAGTGTATTGCAACACCTCTGGGAGTTCCTTCAATGTGAAGTTTATCAACAGCATCACTTCCTCTGAGACTGGTTCATCCTTTACAACTGTCTTCCTCAGGTAAAACTTTATGTTTGCTTTCACCAAGTTCTTCCTCTTGCACATCTAGAGCTTATTCTTGACTGGCAACAGTGTCAACATTCACCCAGTCATCCTTATCTTCTAACTCCATTTATATTCTATTCAAATTGTATAGTTTTTCACACAGTACAGTCTCTCACTGCTTTGCAAACCAAGGACTACCTGTAATTCTTGGTGCAAATTTCAGTTCAGTTCAGTCACTCAGTCGTGTCCGACTCTTTGCAACCCCATGAATCGCAGCAAGTCAGGTCTCCCTGTCCATCATCAACTCCCGGAGTTCACCCAGACTCGCGTCCATCGAGTCAGTGATGCCATCCAGCCATCTCATCCTCTGTCGTCCCTTTCTCCTCCTGCCCCCAATCCCTCCCAGCATCAGAGTCCTTTCCAATGAGTCAACTCTTCGCATGAGGTGGCCAAAGTAGTGGAGTTTCAGCTTAAACATCATTCCTTCCAAAGAAATCCCAGGGCTGATCTCCTTCAGAATGGACTGGTTGGATCTCCTTGCAGTCCAAGGGACTCTCAAGAGTTTTCTCCAACACCACAGTTCAAAAGCATCAATTCTTCGGCACTCAGCCTTCTTCACAGTCCAACTCTCACATCCATACGTGACCACGGGAAAAACCATAGCCTTGACTAGACGAACCTTTGTTGGCAAAGTAATGTCTGTGCTTTTGAATATGCTATCTAGGTTGGTCATAACTTTCCTTCCAAGGAGTAAGCGTCTCTTAATTTCATGGCTGCAGTCACCATCTGCAGTGATTTTGGAGCCCCCCAAAATAAAGTCTGACACTGTTTCTACTGTTTCCCCATCTATTTCCCATGAAGTGCAAATTTGGGTACACCCAAATGCAAATTTGTACCCAAATGCAAATCTGGGTGCAAATTTCACAGTAACATCCTTATCTGCACTTGTAGTTTCACTGAATAGCTTAACATAATTCATGTCAACTTTGAAACAATGAAACCAGCCTTTATCAGCAGTAAATAGATGTCCTTGTAATTACCATTTTCCTTCAGCACAGCAACTAACTTCAATAACAAAAGGATTGGGGATTTGGTTTTGACTCCAATCCTCAATCCAAAGTAGAAGTAAATGCTCCATTTCAACTGTAAATGACTTTCTATTCCCAGTGCAAAGTAAACGAAAAGATGTTGAAGCAACTTTATGTTGTTTTTATATTCATCAGATTTTTAAAATATGGTTTGTACTGCAGCTTCATGTGGGCCTAGGTCTCATCCTATCTTTGCTTTCCTGTGGCCATTTTCCAATCTTCTAATCCAGTCTAATTTCACTTCCAGTACGTCACTTTTCATTTCTTTGTTCTGTCATATTTGTTGACTAGTTCCCTCTTTTGATTATGGATTTTTGTAAAACACTGCATCAGTTTATCACTGGGAGACAAGGAGAAAACACAACTACATACTTCACTGTCTGTGTGTAACTAATAGCTCTTCAGTGACCAATCATCAAGACTTTGAAAAAAGTCATGTAATTGTTATGTAATTGTTTGTGATGCGTATCTTTTATTTGCATAATGATTTTTAAATAAAGGCTAGTAGCAAAACTAATGCAATTGCTCACGGTTAATATTGTGACAGCTAAAAGTTCAGCCTCATCGGGGGCCAGATGTTGTTTAACTACACTGTGAAAACTGATATTCATGCATGTTGAATTGATGCAAAGGATTACCTGTAGCTTAGTATATAAATCTTTGAATTGTTTATAAATCCAACAGTGTTCTCTAAGAAAACCATCCTTCAATTTTATTCCTCCATTGCATGTTTCTGGCAATTATGTCCCAAGACCCAAGAATCTTTTTCCAACATCTCCAAGAATATTAATTCTTTGAAATGAATCTTTTCAGCCAGAATCTGGATAAAATTTTAAAAAGAGGGAAAAAGAGCAATCTTGCTTGGAAATGTTGAATTCATACTTGCCAGCTTTAGTTCAGTTCAGTTCAGTCACTCAGTCATGTCCGACTCTTTGCGACCCCATGAATTGCAGCACGCCAGGCCTCCCTGTCCATCACCAACTCCCGGAGTTCACTTAGACTCACGTCCATCGAGTCAGTGATGCCATCCAGGCATCTCATCCTCTGTCGTCCCCTTCTCCTCCTGCCCCCAATCCCTCCCAGCATCAGAGTCTTTTCCAATGAGTCAACTCTTCACATGAGGTGACCAAAGTACTGGAGTTTCAGCTTCAGCATCATTCCTTCCAAAGAAATCCAGGGCTGATCTCCTTCAGAATGGACTGGCTGGATCTCCTTGCAGTCCAAGGAACTCTCAAGAGTCTTGTCCAATATTTCCTCTTTAATTCCCCCCATTACTGCAAAGGATCTTGCAGAAAAGAGGCTGTTGAATTAAAAGTTGACTTATCTTGGTATTAGATTCTCATTCAAGCTCTTCTAGGTCACGTACCTACAGTCAACCATACATTATGGTTTCTACATTACCTCCGTGTCGGAGAACTGGAGACCCATCGGCATGCCTCTGGATTCACCTCCACATTGGTCTTGTCTTTCCCATCATCTCACATTTTCTCAGAAGCCAGACCCCATCACTGTATTCCAGTAGATCTACTGTGGCAGCTCTGTCTTTCCTCTCATATTGCATCCATTAACAGGAAAGTGCAAAGCCACAGGCCCCCCCAAAGTCAAGGCTGCCTTCTGGTTGGATTTCTCGTCTATCAACTACCTGGCATCTCCAGGCAATCTTTACTTGCCCTTAGGTTTGGTGCTAAATTCAGAAATCTAAAGTTTCTGGCAAAAAGGAGCAAAGTATTTTTCTGAAGGAGCTCCTGAGAGAAGGTCAGGAGAAAGCAGAGGGAATAAAATTAAGGACAAGAAATCACAAGAGATTGTGGGAATATTGGGGAGGAGAGTAGAAGAGGTATTTGGTGAGGGCTAGAAAGGGCTGGTATTCTACAGGGGCTCGGGAAAGTCAGTGAGAAATTAGAAAACACTAACTTTCATGAAACAAATAGTCAGTATACTAGACTCATGCGCCAGCCATCATTTTGGGGAAACTGTACCAACCACGGCTACTCCTGACCATGTAGCACTGGGTCACTATGTTTCTAATCATGTTATCTAATTTTCATGTTCAAAGCCAAGTATATCCAGATGGGCACTTAGCTGAATGGTAGTCAGTTACCATATCTCCTGGTATGTGAGCAGTACTCGACCACCCAGTCCTCAAAAATAGTTAAATACTACCTTGCATTCAGTGTGCTCATGGATAGAAGACTGAGGTATGTTTGGCTCTTAGCACAGCCCCCTCAACAGAAAATATCAAAGAGAGGTAAGAGTTTCAGATCTTCACTGTAGATTTCCTTACAAAACAATTAGTTGTGAAATGAAAATAATGAATTCCCAAGTTATCATTCACTCACCTTTGGTGAAAAAATTTCTTTTATCATATTAACCTTTCTATGTGCTAAAATCTACACATGCTACTATTTTATTTTTTAGCTATGTATTTACATACACATATATATTAGTCTAGATGTTGTAGTATTCCTCCTGATATGCAGGCCTATGATTAGCTATTCATTTTGTCACGCGAGTGTATGTTCCTTGGTTCTTTGTCTTGTTACAACAAAGATTTGGAGTGACGGACATTAAAGCCCCCTCGGCGTGTCACAGCTCTCAGGTCTTGGATAGACCGTGTTATAGCTCTCAGGTCTCAAAAGGACCACGTTATAGCTCTTAGGCAAATCAGTGTTACAGCTCAGTGTTACAGCTCTATTTTATCTAGAAAATAGCAGGAAAATCCATCTTCGAGGCGTAAGGGCACGTCGATCCAAAGACATGAGGAGAAGAGCGCCTAGCTTTGGCGCCTCTATTTATATGTTTATCTCTCCCTGGGCCTGTCCTATGTAAACTGGGCCAGCCAGGAGTGTTGTTTGTTTTACCTGAGGTTCTCTCCGGTCCTCGGATCTTCTTTTGTTCTGTTTTCGTGGGCTCTTCCCTTCCTTGCCTTTTAGTCACCGCCATTTTGGACTCCTTTTCCCTATTCTACCTACCTAACAGTTTCTACCATATTTTATTTGCCCAAATAAAAATTTTTAATACACAAATTAATTTTAAAATATTTCCCAGTTATGTGTGGTGGAATTTCCCCTAAATTGTATCATGTTAGAATGAATATTATACTTTGCTGCTGCTGCTGCTAAGTCACTTCAATCATGTCCGACTCTGTGCCACCCCATAGACGGCAGCCCATGAGGCTCCTCCGTCCCTGGGATTCTCCAGGCAAGAACACTGGAGTGGGCTGCCATTTCCTTCTCCAATGCATGAAAGTAAAAAGTGAAAGTGAAGTCGCTCAGTCGTGCTCGACCCTCAGCGACTATTATACTTTAACATCTTGCAAAGTAGAAAATGTGGTAGAGCCTTCCATTCAGGGTCGTTTAATTGGTTTACAAGAGTAGACTGGAGATAGTAGCAGCAGGCTCCAAATATGAAATGATTCGTGGGGGACTCACTGTGGTGTGTGATTAGTTTCTAGAATGGTCCAAGAGGCAGCTTCACACTAACGTCGAGCTGCAGCGTGAGGACAGTAGCTGGCGCAGGGAGGGCAGCAGGCACGCACTGAGTGACGAATGCAGACCGCCGCCACGGCCACAGCAAGGCGGAGCGAGGACTCTGCGGGGCGCCGAGGCCACGCCCCTCGGGTTTCCTCATCGCATCAGGAAGACTCGAGGTCCAGGCTTCCCGAGTCTGTCCTGTCTGCTTCCTGTCTTGGGTCTCCGTGAGATTCTGACTCCCCTACTGCCCCGTGTTACAGCCCCCATCACCCCCTAATTTTCTGGGTCCAGTTGTGGAACCGTCTCACTCCTTACATTTTACAGAAACAAATGGGACGTGGAGGGAACGGGGAGGGAGGCCAGTCCCTGAGCAAGTGCAGTTACTTAGCTTCAGGTCCAGTGTTCTCTTCCAGCCAATGGGGCCTTGGTGGGTGGTGAACCTAAGCTGGCAAAATGGATCAAATAAGACAAACCAACTGTATGTAACTTTCAAGCTGAAGGGTTTAGTAATATTAGGAGAAACAGGGTTTCTAAACAAGAGACAAAAACAAAGTCAATGAAACCAAGTGGTGGTTTTTTTAAAAAAGATAAAAAGAATTGACAAAGCTTTATCCAGGCTCACCAAGAAGGTAAGAGAGAAGGCCCAAATGAACAACAATAGCAACAAAAAAAACCCCAAAGAAGTGAAATAATACTCGATGCCATAGAGATACAAGAGATCATAAGAATATTTACATGCCAACAAATTGGACAATCAAGAAAAAAATGAATAAATTTCTAGAAACATACAGCCTGCCATGATAGAATCAAGGAGAAGGAGGCAATTTGAACAGTCAGATCACTAGAAGTGATACTGAATTTATAATAATAATAATAAACCAGCAAGGAAAAGGTATAATGCGGGGAAGGCAATGGCACCCCACCCCAGTACTTTTGCCTGGAAAATCCCATGGACGGAGGAGCCTGGTAGGCTCCAGTCCATGGGGTCGCTAAGAGTCGGACACGACTGAGTGGCTTCACTTTCACTTTTCGCTTTCATGCATTGGAGAAGGAAATGGCAACCCACTCCAGTGTTCTTGCCTGGAGAATCCCAGGGACAGGGGAGCCTGGTGAGCTTCCGTCTATGGGGTCGCACAGAGTCGGACACGACTGAAGTGACTTAGCAGCAGCAGCAGCAGCAAGGAAATGAAAGTCCCAGGGCTAGGAGGCTTCAAAAAGGGAAGTCTACTTACCCTTCTCAAACTATTCCAGAAAAATGGAAGAGGAGGGGACACTGCCAAATTCGTTTTATGATACCACCACTATCCTGATAGCAAAACTAGGCAAAGACACATCAAAAACAAAAATGACAGTCCAATATATTTGATGAATGTAGATGCAAAAATTCTCAGCAAAATATTTGCAAACCAAATCCAACAATATATAAAAAGGGTCATATACTGTGACCAAGTTGGAGTTATTCCAGTCACAAGGATGATTCAACTTTTAGAAATCAATGTGATGCATGACATTAGTGAAAGGAAGGATAAAAATCATATGATCATCTCAATAGATGCAGAAAAAGCTTCTGACAAAGTTCAGCATCCATTTAAGATTAAAAAAAATAATAATAATAACTCCCATCAGAGTTAGTATAGGGCTTCGGGACACCAATTCAATCCCTGGTCCAGGAAGATTCCACATGCCGAAGAGCAAGTAAGCCTGTGTGCCACAACTACTAAAGCTGACACGCCCCAAGGCCCATGCTCCACAGCGAGATAAACCACCACCATGAGAAGCCAGCACTGCAGCTAGAGAGGAGCCCCTGCTCACCACGACTTGAGAAAGCCCACACACAGCAGCGAAGACCCAGTGAAGCTATAAGAAAAGAAATAGTTTTTAAAAGTTGATATAGAGGGAACACATCTCAACATAATAAAGGCCACTTATGACAAACTCACAGCCAATATCACAATGGTGAAAAGCTGGGACCTCTAGCTAAATTGAGAAACAAGACAAGGATACACATTTTCGCCACTTCTTTTTAATGTAGCAGTGATAGTCCTAGCCAGAGAAATCAGACAAAAAGAAAACGAAAGAATAGATGTCCAAATTGGAAGAGAAGACTTAAAAGTGTCACTATTTGCAGACAACATGATAACTTCATATAAAGAATCCTAAAGTCTCCACCTGGAAATGATTAGAAGTAATAAATAAATTCAGCAGTACTGCAGGACACAAGATTAATAAATAGAAATCTGTTGCATTTCTATACATTATAATGAAATATCAGAATGAGAAAATAAAGAAACAATCTCATTTAAAATTGCATCAAAGAGAATAAAATACCTAGGAACAAACTTAAGGAAGGAAATAAAACACCTATACTCTGAAAACTATAAAATATTGATGAAGGAAGTTGAAGATGATACAGATAAATGCAAAGATATCCTGTGCTCTTGAATCAATATTATTTAAATGACCCTACTGCCCAAAGCAATCAACAGATTTAAGGCAGTCTCTGTCTATACCCAGGACATTTTTCACGGAACTTGAACAAATAATTTAAAATTTATATAGAACCACAAAAGACCTGAATGCCAACTGATCCTTAATAAAAAGAATAAAGCTAGAGGTATAATCCTCCCAGACTTCATACTATACTGCAAAGCTATAATAATCAAAACAGGTTGTATTGGCACAGAAACAGACACAGATAAATGGAACAGAATAGAGCCCAGAAATAAACCCATGTATTGATGGTCAGTTACCTACAACAAAGGATGCAAGAACATACAATAGAGAAAAGACACTCTCTTCAACAGTGGGTGCTGGACAAAGTGGACAGCCACAAATGATAGTATTAGAACATTCTTTCATATCATCTATAAAAATAAAATGGTTTAAAAATCTAAGTGTAAGACATGAAACCATAAAGCTCCTAGAAGAGAACACAGGCAGAACACATCCTATTAGAAATAGTAATGCAATTATTTTGGAACAGTCTCTTAAAGCAAAAGAAATAAAAGCAAAAATAAACAAATGGGACCTAATTTAACTAAAAAACTTATGCAAGACAAAGGAAACCGTTGACAAAGCAAAAAACAATTTATGGAATGGGAGAATATATTTGCAAATAACATGACTGACAATGGGTTGATATTCAAAATATACTAAGAGCTCATACAACTCAATATCAAAAAACAAACAACCTGATTGAAAATGGGCAGAAGGCCTAAATATCCATTTTTCCAAAGGAGAAACGTACAGATTTAGCTAACAGACACATGAAAAGATTCTCGATTATTTTAATATGAGATTATTTATTTATAATTTTAAATAAATTATTAAATGCTTTAATATGATTATTTTAATATGGTTAATAAAAAAGATTATTAACCATCAGAGAATGCAAATTAAAAAACCACAATGAGATATCACCTCACACATGTCAGAATGGCCATTGTCAAAAAGAACACAAATAACAGATGCTGGTGAGGATGTAGAGAAACCCACATCCACTGCTGGTGGAAATGTACATTGGTACAGCCACCGTGGGAAGCATGATGGAGGTTTCTCAGAAGACTAAAACGAGAACTGCGCTGCTGCTGCTGTACTTCAGTCATGTCTGACTCTGTGAGACACTATGGACTGTAGCCCACCCGGCTCTTCTGTGCATGAGATTCTCCAGACAAGAATACTGGAGTGAGTTGCCATGCCCTCTTCCAGGGGATCTTCCCAACCCAGGTCTCCTGTGTTTCCTGCTTTGGCAGGCAGGTTCTTTACCACTAGTGCCACCTGGGAAGCACAGAACTACTGTATGACCCAGCAATTTCATTCCTGAGTATATATCTGAAAAAAGCAAAAACACTAATTTATAAAGATACATGCAGCCCAAATGCTGTGAAAGTGCTGCACACAATATGTCAGCAAATTTGGAAAACTCAGCAGTGGCCACAGGACTGGAAAAGGTCAGTTTTCATTCCAATCCCAAAGAGAGGCAATGCCAAAGAATGCTCAAACTACTGCACAATTGCGCTCATCTCATATCTCAAGCCAGGCTTCAGCAATACGTGAACTGTGAACTTCCAAATGTTCAAACTGGTTTTAGAAAAGGCAGAGGAACCAGAGATCAAATTGCCAACATCCACTGGATCATCAAAAAAGCAAGAGAGTTCCAGAAAAACATCTATTTCTGCTTTATTGACTATGCCAAAGCCTTTGACTGTGTGGATCACAATAAACTGTGGAAAATTCTTCAAGAGATGGGAATACCAGACCACCTGACCTGCCTCTTGAGAAACCTGTATACAGGTCAGGAAGCAACAGTTAGGACTGGACATGGAAAAACAGACTGGTTCCAAATCAGGAAAGGAGTACATCAAGGCTGTATATTGTCACCCTGCTTATTTAACTTCTGTGCAGAGTACATCATGAGAAACATTGGGCTGGAGTAAGCACAAGCTGGAATCAAGATTGCCGGGAGAAATATCAATCACCTCAGATATGCAGATGACACCACCCTTATGGCAGAAAGTGAAGAGGAACTAAAAGCCTCTTGATGAAATTGAAAGTGGAGAGTGAAAAAGTTGGCTTAAAGCTCAACATTCAGAAAACGAAGATCATGGCATCTGGTCCCATCACTGCATGGGAAATAGATGGAGAAATAGTGAAAACAGTGTCAGACTTTATTTTTCTGGGCTCCAAAATCACTGCAGATGGTGATTGCAGCCATGAAATTAAAAGACGCTTGCTCCTTGGAAGAAATGTTATGACCAACCTAGACAGCATATTAAAAAGCAGAGACATTACTTTGCCAACAAAGATCTGTCTAGTCAAGGCTATGGTTTTTCCAGTAGTCATGTATGGATGTGAGAGTTGGACTATAAAGAAAGCTGAGCGCAGAAGAATTGATGCTTTTGAACTGTGGTGTTGGAGAAGACTCTTGGCAATCTCTTGGACTGCAAGGAGATCCAACCAGTCCATCTTGAAGGAGATTAGTCCTGAGTGTTCATTGGAGGGACTGATGTTGAAGTTGAAACTCCAATACTTTGGCCACCTGATGCGGAGAGCTAACTCATTTGAAAAGACCCTGATGCTGGGAAAGATGAGGGCAGGAGGAAAAGGGGACGACAGAGGATGAGATGGTTGGATGGCATCATGGACTCGATGGACATGGGTTTGGGTGGACTCCGGGAGTTGGTGATGGACAGGGAGGCCTGGGGTCCTGCAGTTCATGGAGTCACAAAGAGTCGGACACAACTGAGCGACTGAACTGATACTGATATGCAGCTGAATATTCATAGAAACATTATGTATAGTAGTCAAGATATGGAAACAACCTAAGGGTCCATCAGCAGATGAATGGATAAAGAAAATCTGGTGTATATAGTGAAAGTAGTAGTGTTACTCATTTTTCGTAGATGGCGAAGGATTAGGATGGGGAATACGCTTTCTCCTCCACAAATTGATCAATGGGACATCTGGGCGCCGAGTAAATACCACAAACAGCTTCGGAGTGCTGGCGGAGGACGTCGGACACCCAGAAAAGCAACTCACTGCCTTCTAAAGGAGGTAGGAAAGAATATAGAAGCCAGAGAGAGACAAAGAGGGAGGGGCGGACCTCTGTCCGGGGAAGGGAGTCTTAAAAAGAGAAGTTTCCAAACACCAGGAAACACTCTCCCTGCGGAATCTGCGCCGAACCTGGGAAACACGGAGACTATCATAACAGGGAGGAGAACAGTTGAGCAATTAGAACCCACAGACTGCGGGCCCTGCGGTAACTTCCGCAGCGGAAAAGCACCGCTGCAAACGCCCGCATCTGCCATTGGGGAGCCGGGGCTGGGCAGGGAGACGCCTTGGCCGTTTCCACGCGGGACGCTCCGCTGCCGGCGCTCCCCAGAGGGACGCTCCCCCGCGGGACTCTCCCCCACTGGACGCTCCCCCGCCGGCCACTCCCGTGCAGGCGTGCCCCCGCCCGCTGTGCCGGCGGCTCCCCACGAGGGCCACCCCATCCCCCTCCCCCCACCCGCCCGCCCGCCATTCCCGTCGCCGACCCCTCCCCCTCTGCGGGCCTCAGCGCAGACTTCGTTCGCCTGATTGTCTGGAGTGCTGCCTAACTGGAGTAGTTTGGGCCGGCAATCCAGATTGTGCAGCGCCGACCACACGAGTGGCGGGCCTTGGCCCAGGACACCGCCGAACCGTGCACAGAACAAAGAACTATACAGAACAACCACAGAGAAAGGGGCCTATAGATCTTGAGAAATTTAAGCCGGAACAAGGAACTAGCTGAAAATGAACTGAACCCACAACAATAATAGAGAAACTCTTATATATATTGTTACTATTTTTCCCATCATTATTTCCTTTTTTTTTTCTTTTCTTTTTTTAAAATATATATATTTTTTAAATTTTTATTATTTTTTAATTGGAAAAAGGAAAACAAAAATTTTTTTTCCCTTTTAATTTTTTTTTTTTGTTGTTTGTTTTGTTTCTTTTATTTTTTTATTATTATTATTTTTTTTATCCTCTAGTACTTCTTTAATCTCCACGTTTAGATATAACTTTTGCGACCCTGTTTTGTTTTTTTTTTTTTCCTTTTTCCTTTTTGTCCTTTGCTTTTTTCCTTTCCTTTTTTCTTTTCTTTACTGATTACTGACTAGATCTGTCTCTCTCCTTCACACTCCCTCCTTTTATCCTCCTGACCACCTCTGTCTCCTTCCTCCCTTTTTCCTTCTATGTATAATTCCGTGAACATCTCTGAGCAGTCCAGTTGTGGAATGCATTATAGAAGAAGAAGTTTTTGAGACTACTGTAAAAATAAGACCAATAACTGGAACCAGGAGGCTTAAGTCCATACCCTGATCCCACAAAACACTAATTGACAGGAGCTCATTAAAAGCCTCCATACCTACTCTGAAACCAAGCATCACACAAAGACCAGCAAGTTCCACAACAAGACATACCAAGCAAATTCTCCAGAAAAACAAGAACACAGCCTGAGCTCCAATACACAGGCTACACAAAGCGACCCCAAAAGCATAGACATCTCATAACTCACTACTAGACACTCCACTGCATCCCAGAGAAAAAGAAATCCAGCTCCACCCACCAGAACACCGATACAAGCTTCCATAAACAAGAAACCTCGACAAGCCACCGGTACAAACCCACATATAGTGCAGAAACGCCACAATAAAGAGAACTCCACAGACTACCAGAATACAGTAAAGACGCCCCAAACTTAGCAATTTAAACAAGATGAAAAGACAGAAGAATTCCCAGCAGGTAAAGGAACAGGATAAAAGCCCACCAAACCAAACAAAAAGAGGAAGAAATAGCGAACCTACCTGATAAAGAATTCCGAATAACGATCGTGAAATTAATCCAAAATCTGGAAAGCAAAATGGAATCATGGATAAATAGTCTGGAGAAAAGCATTGAGAAGATGCAAGAAAGATTTAACAAGGACCTAGAAGAAATAAAAAAGAATCAACATATAATGAATAATGCAATAAATGAGATCCAAAACACTCTGGAGGCAACAAATAGTAGAATAACAGAGGCAGAAGATAGAATTAGCGAATTAGAAGATAGAATGGCAGAATTAAAGGAATCAGAGGAGAAAAAAGAAAAACGAATTAAAAGAAATGAGGACAATCTCAGAGACCTCCAGGACAATATTAAACGTTACAATATTAGAATCATAGGAGTCCCAGAAGAAGAAGACAAAAAGAAAGACCATGAGAAGATACTAGAGGAGATAATAGTTGAAAACTTCCCTAAAATGGGGAAGGAAATAATCACTCAAGTCCAAGAAACCCAGAGAGTCCCAAATAGGATAAACCCAAGACGAAATACCCCAAGACACATATTAATCAAATTAACAAAGATCAAACACAAAGAACAAATATTAAAAGCAGCAAGGGAAAAACAACAAATAACACACAAGGGAATTCCCATAAGGATAACAGCTGATCTTTCAATAGAAACTCTCCAAGCCAGGAGGGAATGGCAAGACATACTTAAAGTGATGAAAGAAAAGAACCTACAGCCCAGATTATTGTACCCAGCAAGGATCTCATTCAAATATGAAGGAGAAATCAAAACCTTTACAGACAAGCAAAAGCTGAGAGAATTCAGCACCACCAAACCAGCTCTCCAACAAATACTAAAGGACATTCTCTAGACAGGAAACACAAAAAGGATATATAAATTCAAACCCAAAACAACAAAGTAAATGGCAACGGGATCATATTTATCATTAATTACCTTAAATGTAAATGGGTTGAATGCCCCAACCAAAAGACAGAGACTGGCTGAATGGATACAAAAACAAGACCCCTCCATATGAATGAAACTAGAACACTTTCTAACACCATACACAAAAATAAACTCAAAATGGATTAAAGAGCTAAATGTAAGACCAGAAACCATAAAACTCCTAGAGGAAAACATAGGCAAAACACTCTCTGACTTACATCACAGCAGGATCCTCTATGACCCACCTCCCAGAATATTGGAAATAAAATCAAAAATGAACAAATGGGACCTAATCAAACTTAAAAAGCTTTTGCACAACAAAGGAAACTATAAGCAAGGTGAAAAGACAGCCTTCAGAATGGGAGAAAATAATAGCAAATGAAGCAACTGACAAACAACTAATCTCAAAAATATACAAGCAACTTCTACAGCTCAATTCCAGAAAAATAAATGACCCAATCAAAAAATGGGCCAAAGAACACAATAGACATTTCTCCAAAGAAGACATACAGATGGCTAACAAACACATGAAAAGATGCTCAATATCACTCATTATCAGAGAAATGCAAATCAAAACCACTATGAGATACCATTTCACGCCAATCAGTATGGCTGCTATCAAAATCCACAAGCATAAATGGTGGAGAGGGTGGGGAGGGAGGGGTTTTGGGGAGCAACCTGGAGAAAGTATGGAGATTCTCAAAAAATGAAAAACTCCCGAAAGAAAAAAAAGACACCTGTACCCCAATGTTCATAGCAGCACTTTTGCAATAGCCAGAACGTGGAAGCAACCTAGATGTCCATCCACAGATGAATGGATAAGCAAGCTGTGGTACATATACACAATGGAATATTACTCAGCCATTAAAAAGAATACATTTGAATCAGTTCTAAGGAGGTGGATGGAACTGGAGCCTATTATACAGAGTGAAGTAAGCCAGAAACAAAAACACAAATACAGTATACTAACGCATATATATGGAATTTAGAAAGATGGTAAAAAATAACCCTATTTACGAGACAACAAAAGAGACACTGATGTATAGACCAGACTTTTGGACTCTGGGACCAGGAGAGGGTGAGATGATTGGGGAGAATAGCATTGAAATATGTATAATATTATATCTGAAATGTATTAATTGTTCAAACTAAACACTATCATGTTACAATTTGTTCATACTAGATGTTTGTAATGTTTCTGATAATCAATAAAAGAGATTCTTGATAAAAAAAAAAAAAAAAAAAACCCTCCTACAACACAGTAACTAAAAAACAGTCAGCTGATGAAAATGTGGACAAAAGAACTCGAATTTTTCCAAAGAAGATATGCAAATGGTCAATAAGCACATGGAAAGGTGCTCAATATCACTAATCATTAGGGAAATTCAAATAAAAACCATAATGAATAACACTTCACACTCAAAACGATGGCTACTAACAAAAGCTAAATGACAAGTGTAGGTAAGGATGTGGAGAAATTAGAGCCCAGGACACTCTTGGTGAGAATATGAACCAGCACAGCCTCTGTGGACAACCGTATGACAGTTCCTGAAAAGTTTAAACACAGAATTACCACCCAATTTAATCATTTCACACATGACTGAGTGACTGAACTGAACTGGACTGGTTGTATATATCCAAAAGAATTGAAAGCAGGGTCTTGAATGGACATTTGTATACCTATGTTCATTGCAATATTATTTGCAATAGCAAAAAGGTAGAAGTAACCTAAATGTCCATCAATGGATAAATGGATAAACAAAATGTCATAAGTACATACTATGGGATATTGTTTAGCATTAAAAATGAAAGAAATGCCGGCACATTCTACAGCATGGATGAACTTTGAGGACATTATGCTAAGTGAAATTAGTCACAAAAGGACAAACACTGGATAATTGCATTTATATGAAGTATCTGATATAGTGAAACTTAGAATGTGACTGTCAGGGGATTGGGAGTGTTGTTTGATGGATTCAGACTTTCAGTTTTGTAGGATGAAAAAGATGATGGATGTAAGATCCACGTGCAGATGGATGGCGATGATGGTTGTATAACAATGTGAAATTAGTTAATGCCACTGAACTGTATATTTAAAATAATTAAAATGGCAAATTTTGTGTTAAGGGTAGTTCACCACAATAAACAACAACACACTGGCAATAGTAGCCTAAGAAGCAGAAACGAGAAAGTGGAATCAAATTCTTATATTCAATAATATTATTGTGTGGCTGAATGTACTAATTTAACATAGCATGTAAACAGTCAAGTAGCCATAGCTATTAAAAGAATTTTTAAAGAATGTATAAGGTAATAGAGAAGATAAAGTGACAAATAGTAGATTAATCCTAAAGAGTCCAAGAAAGAATGAGAAAATAGTCTATAGTTGCATAAAACAAAATATTTTTGGTCATAAAGCAAGTTCTGATGAAGTACATTGAAAACATCCACAAAGTATCATTCTTATTCTCTTATCCGTGGGGAGGAAGTTATAAAATATTTTTTGGTTAATGTTTTTTCCCTTACCAAAAGACTTTTTTAAGAACTTTGACTTCAAAGAATATTGGAGTCTTCCATGAAAACAGCTATCTTAATTAGCAATCTGCTGTGCCAGAAACAACACTTAGACATGACTTTTTCTGAATTTATACACTCTTTCAAGTTTCTTTGTTAAGACTCTGGCATTTATTCCTTATCCCTTAATGCTTTTCATGCTATATTTATTAGAGTATAATTGCTTTACAATATTGTGTTAGTTTCCGACGTACAAGGTGAATCAGCTGTATGTACACACATATTTCCTCCCTCTTGAGCCTGCCTCCCACTCCTCCTCAACTATCTCTAGAATTCCAAACACACCTTCCTTTCTTCTCCAACCCATAACCCCAGAGAGAGTCTCATTCTATACGGCAGACAATCTTTCACTCTTCATGGTTCAGGCACGAATTTCTTTCTCCATTCTACCCTTCTCCTCACTCTGGAAATAACACTCACAAACAAAATTCAAGAAAAGTCATCTCTTTTCATGTCACCCCCTCCTTCCTCATGAGGCCAGGGTTATTCACTTTAATTGGAGTGAGACAAGAAGAAGAATCCCAAGAGAAAAAAATGAAAGTATTCTGCCTCAGAAAGAAGGGAAGGAGCAGGAACAAAAAATTGACTTATCCTCTTCTTCCTTTTCTTTTTCTAAATTGATTTTGTAGTTGGAGGATAATTGCTTTACAAGGCTGTGTTGGTTTCTGCTGTACAACAACACAAATCAGACATAATTATGTGTGTGTATATATATATATATATCCTCTCTTGAGCCTCCCTCTCACCTCCCCCATCCCACCCCTCTAGGTCATCACAGCACTAGGCTGGGTTCCCTGTGGCTACCCTAGTTATCTGGGCTTCCCTGGTGGCTCAGATAGTAAAGAATCCACCTGCAATATGGGAGACAGGTTTGATCCCTTGGTTAGGAAGATCCCCTGGAGGAGGGCATGACAACACACTCCAGTATCCGTGCCTGGAGAATCCCATGGACAGAATAGCCTGGCAGGCTACAGTCCATGGGGTCACAAAGAGTCAGACACGACTGAGTGACTAACGCAACACACAGCTAGTTATCTGTTTCACACGTGGACAGTGTATATACGTCAATGCCACTTTCTCAATTCATCCTCCCCCTCCATCCCCCCTGCTTCCTTTCTGAAGCAGCTTGGGTGTTCAGTGACTGCACTGGATTCTATACCAACATGCAGGATGTATTGATCTTGTGTTCAAGATGTTCCCCATACACCCCTTCCCAGGGGCCATGGCAGAAAATCTGGAAAGAGAGAAGGCTTTCTTCTTACATGTGCAGAAGGCAGAGCTGTGTATTTCCAATCTGAAATGTGTTTTTTTAGATTACTGTGAAGAGGTGACCCAAGGATGTCACCTACCCAGACACTGGAGCCAGAAAAGAACCAGTGATTTCTAGATGTCTTCATTGCACAAGTCATGGCTCCTGCAACACCTGAAGTCCACCAGGTAGACACTCCACTTTATGTTGTTCACATTAGCGCAGTTCTTCAGGCAACCCCTGAAGGTTAACCAGAGAGTGCCATCATCTGCAGAAGCAGGAGAAACTTATCAGCACAGAGATTTCTAAAACCAAAACCAAAAAAAAACTTCCCAGCCTGCCCCCGTGTACAAAACACAACCTTGTGTAGTTCAAGTCTCGGTTATTTAAACGCGAAGAACTGGAAGATGTGGCAGTCTGGGTACTTCCCCAAAGAGAGACAAAAGCACAGCAGTTTAAAGCAAAAAAAAAAAAAAAAAAAAAAAAAAAAATCCCTGACTGTAGGGCTGGAATGAGAGCAGCAATTCAAGGACTGCCAGAGCTGGGTGTCTCCAATGAGCATGTTGACGCTGGTGTAAGTAAGGGGTAGAAATACTAAGGCATCGCTCAGCACCAAGGATAGGAAAACCGAGAAATCATGCTGTTCAGACTTACCTATAATCTATTGCTGACCCTGGTCCCTCTATCTTCACAGTTTAAAACTTCCCACAGGGAAAGGCCAGGCAGGGAAAAGACAAAGTGCCCGCCTCACTTCAACACTTAGCTCTGTTCTCCACTGGCCTTCCCTTTTCTGTCAACTTAGTCTCCTCTGTTTTGTTCAGGCTTCTCAAAATTCTGATTCCATAGCTATAGATCCCCACTCCCTAGAGACCACCTGTATCTGTTTTTCATCATGACATGTGATGGGGTAGAGATATTCAGTCATCCTAAGGCTTCCCTGGTGGCTCAGACAGTAAAGAATCTGCCTGCAATGCAGGAGACTTCCGGTTCCATCCCTGGGTTGGGAAGATCCCCTGGAGTAGGAAACAGCAACCCACTCCAGTATTCTTGCCTGGAGAAGTCCATAAACAGAGGAGTCTGGCGGGCTGTAGTCCATGGGGTCCTAAAGAGTCCTACACAGCTGAGTGACTCACCCTAGGGACGCTAGGATTGGCCTGAAGCAGGGTCCCTCCTTTCTCCTGTGGCCGGCATGTCCCTGTCTGCTTCACCACCCCGTCCTCCCGCCCCCCACCCACAACTTACATTTGAAAATCCTCCCAGTTGTGCAAGCCTCTTCTTTGACTGCAGTACATAGTCCTCTGCCTCTGGAACACTTCTGTCTTGGAAACTGGATGTGGCACGTCCTACACTGAATAATTTCTATAATTTGGGCCAGAGAGTAGGGAAGTAGGTGTGAAAGCGCTGCTACGTAAGGACCATCTGCCCTTTCATATCTGAAATCCTCTGGGAGCCCCGAGGGCTTTCCCGAGACCTGTGAAGGGAGGGCATCCACCTCTATCAAACAGGCCGAGCCAAGAGAAGGGCTAGAGTTTACAGTCACTGGAGTTTAGCTCATAGAACAGGTGGGAAGATAAGGAAAAGAGGAACAAAATCAAGGCTGAGCGCATCAGATCGTATCCTCTCCATACTCACCAGGAAAATGGCGTTCCTCAACAGATAGTGCCTCAACTGTGCTGGCAAAGAGAAATAGCACTTAGATGCAATTTTCTCTAAGATTTGCTCTTGCTGAGCGTCGCTGTAATCCTTGTGTAAATACACAAGGCCCATTCTGAACTCTTCACTTGGAGCCACCCTGGGCCCTTCTGTTCCTCCAAAGCCTAGTTCCCATCTCTGGGCATCTCTGTATCTCTCCTTCATTTCAACTCTCTTCACCTCTAGAGGGCCTCTCAGCCTCTCCACCACCCCTTAGGATACAGCACAGACTCGAAGAAGAAAGATAAATGAACATTTTGTGCGTGTGTGAGTGCCTCATTGCCTTCTTTTTTTTAATTACTTTATTTTTGGCTGAACCGTGGGTCTCCCTTGCTACGCACCAACATTCTCTAGTTTCCACGAGTGGGGGTTACTCTCTAGTTGCAAGGCCCAGCCTTCTGATTGCAGCGGCTTCGCTTGTTGCTGCTCACAGGCTAGATAGAGAACTCAGCCTTAGTAATTGCCCTGGGGTGTGTAGGATCTTCCCAGACCAGGGATCTAGCCAGTGTCCCCTCATTTGGCAGGCCGATTCTTAACCACTGGACCCCCAAGAAAGCCCCACATTCCCTTTACTTTAATTGACCTCTCTGACTTTCTTACCCACAATTAGCTGAAAGCTGCAAGGTGACAAAGCCTCTGAAATTCATGAAATTGCTACTCTGTGGATTTAGCCAGGTAGGGCCTGAAAAATCAACATTCCACTTCCCCCTTTCCTGTTCCCTCATCTTTTAACACAAGGATCCTTTGCCTTGGCAACTGCTGCTTGTGTTTTTCCATCAGGCTCAAAGTCAGTTCCCACCCCAGCCCCATCCTGCTGGAAGAAGTAGCCGAGTGCTGGAATCCAAGGTTAGTCTCTGGACTCCTTTCAACCCTCAATGCTCATACAGTCCCTCTCATCTCCCCCTCCCCTCAAATTGCTCTTCCCACATGACTGATCTGTCTCTACTCACTTTCATGTTCTTGGTTTGCAAATGACCCGCACAGTGCTGTTAAGGAAAAAGAAACAAAAAGATGTACTCTCTGCAGACCTCATTTTATAAATTCACCTCACAGCTTTTATGAAAATCTTGTCAGTTCCCTTATAATCTACCTATTTTCTTTTGCAAGCAGACTAAGACTTTGCTGAAGGTTCTAGGGATGGGATGCATTGTGTGTGAAAGTCATGGCGTTAGAATGACAGCTTCTGTTACCTATGACTCTCATAAGAGAACCTCTGTTGTGGGAACCCCGACCCATTCCAACATCCTGGACCCATCTCTCCAACTGTCAACCACAGGGACTCTCACCTCGAAAGCAGCAGAGGAAGGACAGGGAGCCCTAGCAGGATGGACTTGCCCATCTCTGAGGGAGGAAAGAGCAGGTTGGAGCAGGAAGCTGCAAGGTGCCTCTTTATATATCTACCAGGTTGGGCTTCCCCAGGAAGGGCTAGGGGTGGGGACATTACAGAAGTCCTTCAAAGGTTTCCTGCTTCAAGGGAAGCCTAGAACTCTAAAAAGTTTCTTTTTGACAAATTGTGAGGAAGAGGGACTGCCTAGGGAAGTCCTGGGTCTGATTCATTTCAGTCTTAGCATTCAGGAAGCTTTGATGCCATGTCCTGTGGTCTTTTCACTAGAGCACTAGAGCATACTGTGGGAGAAGACCAGGATAAATCAGTGCACAGGGGGTTAGATTCAGAGACATTTACACTGAAACAGTCATTAAAGCTGAGAGAAGGGACTTCCCTGACTGTCCAGTGGTTAAGACTTTGCCTTCCAATACAGGGGGGTGAAGGTTCGATTCCTGGTTAGGAAGCTAAGATCCCACATGCCTTACAGCCAAAAAAAAAAAAAAAAACCAGAAACAATATTGTAACAAATTCAATAAAGATTTTCAAATGGCCCATATCAAAAAAAATCTGACAGAATATGAATGTATTGGACTGTAGGAAGTCCATCCAAAAGAGGGGCAACCAAAGAGCCTTTAAAAGGCAGTACTATAGGAAATGGGGAAGATAGATGGAGAGGTTCAGTGCAGATGAGGTGACAGGGTACTCGGGAGGGAAATAGTTTTCCATTTTCGGTCATACTGGAATGAAACAAACAGGTCAGATTACTTCTCCTGGAGGGAGGTCAGCTGGTCCCTCCCTGGTATGAGCTGGTATGAGGAGGGGCAGTTTCCTCAACTCTAAGAGTGACAAGGTAACCAATTGGGGTGGTGACTGAATGTAGAATTCCTGTGGAGGGGATTGAGACTGTGTAAGAAAATCCATGGGATTCTCCAGGCAAGAATGCTGGAATGGGCTGCCACTTCCTCCTCCAGGGGATCTTCCTGACCCAGGGGTCTAACCCGCGTCTTTTGAGTCTGCCCCATTGACAGGCAGGATGTTTACCTCCGAGCCACTTGGGAAGCCCTGTGTTCCCACTGGCAGACCTGTCCCTCTCCTGCTCTCAATACCCGGGAAACTTAGCATCGTCTCTTACCTCCTCACATTCCTTTCTTTGAACTTTGAGCCCTCCCTTCCTTTCCTTCTAGGAATCCTGTATTTAATTCTTTGGCTAATGGCAGCCCACACAAAAGGAGGGAAGGTTTTCTTCCTCTGCCCCATCGGAAACTGTCTCCTCACTTCATTACACTCTGTTGATATTATTTTACTCCTTCTCCTAAAGCAGAAATATTCCCTTCTCAGCTTTACCAATCCACCTAAACTCCTTGTTTATATTTGAACACTATTTTTTTAAGTATTTAGTTTGTTGTACTAAGTCTTAGTTGTGGCATGTAAGGTCTAGTTTCCTGACAGGGATCAAACCCCAGGGCCCCTATATTGAGAGTGCAGATTCTTAGCTACTGGGCCACCAGGGAAGTCCCTGAACTCTATTTTATTAGCTTGTTTTTCTCCTAAAATCTCCTCAAATCCACATTCCTGGTCTTAGTATCCCATAATACCTGATTTTCTTACTGGGTCACAGTCCATACCTTTTCTCAGTGTTCCTAATCCTTTTTCTTATCCTCTTGCTGGTGCTCTGCTGCTAAGTCGCTTCTGTCGTGTCCAACTCTGTGTGACTGCATAGATGGCAGCCCACCAGGCTCCCCCGTCCCTGGGATTCTCCAGGCAAGAACACTGGAGTGAGTTGCCATTTCCTTCTCCAATGCAGGAAAGTGAAAAGTGAAAGGGAAGTCGCTCAGTCAGTCCGACTCTTAGCAACCCCATGGACTGAAGCCTACCAGGCTCCTCCATCCATGGGAGTTTCCAGGCAAGAGTACTGGAGTGGGGTGCCATCGCCTTCTCCTCTTATCCTCTTAGGGCACCCAAAATAATTATTCTTATGTCATAAATTATAGACCCACGACTTAAAAGTATTCAGGAAAGAATCTCTTTTGCTTAGTGCTCCAAACCTCACGTGGAGTCAGATCTTATGCCTTGGCTCAGATGGTAAAGAATCCACCTGCAATGCAGGAGACCCATGTTTGAGCCCTGGGTGGAGTACCCTGGAGAAGGGAATAGCAACCTATTCCAGGACTCTTGCTGAGAATTCCATGGACAGAGGAGCCTGGCAGGCTTCAGTGCAAAGAGGTGGACACAACTGAGTGACCAACACTTACTCTTTTCATATGGAGTCTGGATCCCTGTACTCATGATGCCCTCCTCTCCATCACAGGGTTCTGGAGGTACAGTTAGTCCAGAGGAGCAGCCCTGGCCCTGGATTTTTCTCACCTCTGAAGTGATGAGCTGAATACTCAGTTATATCTTTATGTAGATGATTAGAAGATGTTTAGATGATGAGCTAGGATTTTTGGTTTGCATCTCCGTTATCATGCAAAACAATAAAAATGATATTTCTTGAATAGACATTTACTTTCCAACAGTTACCATTATTTTCAAAAGACATATCACTACTCTCCACGGTGAATACAGTAAAAATATCCTGAACTTCATTGATAATTGAGATATTTTCACACAATGTCATTTCTAAAGAGCTTAATGGGGTCGGTGATTGCCAGGATTTGATTTGAGGAAAGAGCTCTCAGCTTAGGCAGATGCTACCTTGAAAGTGAAAGTGTTAATGGCTCAGTCATGTCCAACTCTTTATGACCCCATGGACTGTAGCCCAGAAAGCTCCTCAGTCCGTGGAATTCTCCAGGCATGGAATTCTCTAGGCAAGAATACTGAAATGAGTAGCCATTCCCTTCTCCAGGGATCTTCCCAACCTAGGGATTGAAGCCATGTCCCCTGCACTGCAGGCAGATTCTTCACCATCTGAGCCACTAGGGAAGCCTCTTGGGGGAAAGTCAACAAGATGAAGAACCACAGTTACTATTCCAAGGCAGCCCAGTGACCCTAAGCTCCTGGGGTTTTCCCAGTACCCATAGGATTTATACCAGTGATCTGACAGAAAAAGAACAATTTCTTCTAGATCAGGGTTTGAAGGAACAGTTCAGTCAGAAGATCGTGCCTTTTTTTCCCTTAAGCAAGGGAGCAGCACCGTTCTGGTTGACTGAGATTAGATGAAACCAGAGAAGTTCTACCCACTTGAGGGATGTGAAAATGGAATTTTCAGACAATATGTGGATATCCAGGAAAGAACATAAAAGAAGTGTGTCTGGGGAGACCTTCTATGTGTATTCTTTTCTACCATGAGACTCCCCATCCCCAAGGATCTGCTGGGAATCTCGAAATTTTTCAACATGTCCACAATTCCCTAGGTAGTTCATGCCAACGGTGCTGAGGGTGGGAAAAGATAAAATGATGTTAAAGTGACTAGGGAGGTAGTCAACAACAACAATGAAGAAGTAGCCAATAATCTATCTACCCATTGTTCCTGTTGTAGCTTACAGCTCAAATAAAAGGCCCTGGGCTTTCAATCTGCCGTATCAGCCAACTCTGGCTATTCACCAGGAGAACTCTTTCCAAAGGTGACTTCAGCAAAGGAGAAATAAGAGATCCCTCTTCTACTTTTCGTGGTAAATTCACCAGTACCTGAAAGCCATGCTCAGAGACCAGCAGTCCCAAGGTGGCGTATAGCCCTCTGTTTTGCAGAGTTTATTACTAAGGTTTTACATGTAACCGTTTAAATTCTGCTTAATGTCATGTGGCAGCCTGGATGGGAGGGGACTGTGGGGGAGAATGGACACATGTGTATGTATGGCTGAGTCCCTTTGCTGTGTACCTGAAACCATCATAACATTGTTAATCAGCTATATTCCAATATAAAAAAATTTTAAAGAAACAAAAATAAATGGCATCCCTTCAGATTATAAAAACAATTTGTGTTCAGAGAGACTCTCTCTGACCAGTTTCCTGAAGTTCTGTATATAGATTCCCCTTGTTATTTCCTCTGTGTGTGTGTGTGTAGATGGAGGGAACAAGTTGGGAGAAAAGCTGTTATTTTTAAAATGGCACAAAACTTTCCTACAATGTGGAAACTGTCTCATTCAGATTCATCCTTTCTGTGGTTGCTGTAAACCTGAGACGAAGTTGATTGTGATGACTTTTACTCTTGTGGTCAGTGTTTCTCTGAGGGGGTCTGTCCTTCAGAGCGCCCTCCTCTGTCATTTCCACTGATGGTGTCTCCTGGCCTCCTCAAAAGCTACATTTTAAAACAATTAAATAGCTCACGTGTGCTAATTTAGCCCTCACAATTCTTATTGATAGATAAATATATATTTTCTCTAGTGAAAAAAAAAACCCACAGGTCAGAGAGGTTAAAGGACATGCACAAGGTCACACATCCAGCAGGTGAAGAATCAGATTTACACAGAGCTTCACCTAGCCCCTGAGCACGATGCTATAATGGTCTCCTGTGGGAAGAAAGCAATTGGTTTCCATGGGCCAGGGATTCTTAATCACTTGGCAAGATTTTTAAAACTCTTGTAATGTTCTTGTGTTTGAAGTGATTGGCTGTAAAATTCCCAAACTGAGACGTGTGTCGGTCCTATCTTTCTAGATTTCATATATATGTGTTAATATCCGATATTTGTTTTTCTGAGCATTTGTTGAATTACATCCCTTGAAAGGGAGTCTTACGGATGTTGGTTAGAGAAGCAAGCTTTGCTTCTGGTCCTTGGAGTACTGTTGTTGGAGAGCTGTCGTTACAGAGCTGGGATGCTGAGGCTGCTTGGAGGAATGAAGAAAGAAGGGAGGAGAGCTGGAAAGAGAGATTATTTTAAGCACTTCAACCTGGGAGAAGGCCCGGAGGAAGGAAGACAATGATGAAACTGCAGGAGGTGCTGCCTAACCCAAGTCCAGGAGATGAGACCCTGAGAGAAGCACAGCCCTTGGCCATGACCTACAGTGCCAGGGAGAGTGAGATTGGATACTGCTTTCAGAGAGGGACAGTGATGCAGGGAGTGTTCTTGGGAGTTTAATGTAGCCCCAGACAGGGTAGGAGGCAGGCTGTGGACACAGTAGTTCAGTGTATGGAAGCCTGTTAGGCCTGAGAACTAAGACTCGGACACAGCCTGCAGGGTTAGGAGAACAGAACATCTTCTTGAGGTCTAGAGATGAGATAGTTTCTGGTCATTAAAGTCCAAATGGGCATCAGATGAGAGGTGAAAAGCTTAGTCAGGTGAGACAAGGAACAAGGCAACCCTGGAAGTCTCGGCACCATCCAGAAGTGGGTGGAGAAGGAACAAGAGGGCATGGATGCATTTAGAAGATATAAATATACTCAAGAAAAAAAATCCAACTCATAATTTCAAAGACTTAAACATGTGCCAAACTGTTGACAATGCAAAATTAGAGGACACAGTCTCCTTTCTATGTCTCAGAAATTTCCTGAGAATGTGTGCTCATACACAGGACAAGAAAGTGAGGGACTTCCCTAGTGGTCCAATGGCTAAGACTCTGCGCTCCCAAAGCAGGGGCCCAAGTTTGATCCCTGATCAGGGAACTAGATCCCACTTGCTACAACTAAGAGTTTGCATGCTGCAACTAAGACCCAGCACAGCCAAATAAATAAATATTTAAAATAAAAAAAAATATTCCCGTGACATCTCCATTCTCCCCTCCTCATCTCAGAAAAGTTCCTCTCCCCAGTAGAAGTCTGGAATTCAGGTTCAAAGATATTTTGATAAGAACTTTCTGCTCAGGTCTCTATCATTTCAAAAATTGATGGAATAGTACCACAGGTATACTGGAGCTTAATTTGAATCATAATATATGCATATTTTTGCTTTATTGACTATGCCAAAGCCTTTGACTGTGTGGATCACAATAAACTGTGGAAAATTCTGAAAGAGATGGGAATACCAGACCACCTGACCTGCCTCTTGAGAAATTTGTACGCAGGTCAGGAAGCAACAGTTAGAACTGGACATGGAACAACAGACTGGTTCCAAATAGGAAAAGGAGTACATCAAGGCTATATATTGTCACCCTGCTTATTTAACTTATATGCAGAGTACATCATGAGAAACGCTGGACTGGAAGAAACACAAGCTGGAATCAAGATTGCTGGGAGAAATATCAATAACCTCAGATATGCAGATGACACCACCCGTATGGCAGAAAGTGAAGAGGAACTCAAAAGCCTTTTGATGAAAGTGAAAGAGGAGGGTGAAAAGGTTGGCTTAAAGCTCAACATTCAGAAAACGAAGATCATGGGATCTGGTCCCATCACTTCATGGGAAATAGATGGGGAAACAGGGGAAACAGTGGCTGACTTTATTTTTCTGGGCTCCAAAATCACTGCAGATGGTGACTGCAGCCATGAAATTAAAAGACGCTTACTCCTTGGAAGGAAAGTTATGACCAACCTAGACAGCATATTCAAAAGCAGAGACATTACTTTGCCAACAAAGGTCCATCTAGTCAAGGCTATGGTTTTTCCTGTGGTCATGTATGGATGTGAGAGTTGGACTGTGAAGAAGGCTGAGCGCCGAAGAATTAATGCTTTTGAACTGTGGTGTTGGAGAAGACTCTTGAGAGTCCCTTGGACTGCAAGGAGATCCAACCAGTCCATTCTGAAGGAGATCAGCCCTGGGATTTCTTTGGAAGGAATGATGCTGAAGCTGAAACTCCAGTATTTTGGCCACCCCATGCGAAGAGTTGACTCATTGGAGAAGACTCTGATGCTGGGAGGGATTGGGGGCAGGAGGAGAAGGGGATGACAGAGGATGAGATGGCTGGATGGCATCACTGACTTGATGGCCATGAGTCTGGGTGAACTCTGGGAGTTAGTGATGGACAGGGAGGCCTGGCGTGCTGTGATTCATGGGGTCACAAAGAGTCGGACACGACTGAGCGACTGATCTGATCTGATCTGCATATTTAATTGTCAGGTAACTTTTTGTTATTTCTCAGTCTGCATCAGTAGTCCACCCTCTGTCTTCTGTCCCATCTCCTACCAGTCCGTAACACCGCTTGGCTTTATGGGCAATTGGATTGTGGGCCCTATTTCTGCTATTTCCATTATCCCGACTCCCCCTATTCTTCTGGGCTGATCCTTGGAAGACAATCAGCGGATACAAATCTGATTGCACTTGTTCAGGAGGATTCTTGGCAAGGAGCATAGGCCACACTGTTAGAGCCAGACTGAAAACACTGTGTTTATTGTGCACGGCCTCTGTGCAGGCCAGCACACAAGAGCTGTACAAAATAACAATAACAATAGCACTGCAGATCATAACAGCAGCAACAACAACAGCAACACATAAAAATAACATCTGCAGCTTGAGTTTCAGGTGTGTATTTTTCTTTATCTTTTCAGTACCAAAAATCTAAGGCTATGGACATAATATGCCTTCTGCAGTCCTTGGTTCTCTTACCCTATTAATTAACTCCTCTAGTGAACAGGTATCATAGTTCTAGATACCCTCAGTAGACTGATAACTCATAAATCTTTACCTTCCCTTCTAAACTCTGCACTGCCTTTTTAAACTTTTTAAAACATTTATTCATTTGGCTGTGTTGTGTATTAGTTGCAGTATACGGGATGTATTTCCCTGGCCAGGGATCGAACCAGGGATCAAACCTGCACTGGGAAGGCAAAGTCTTAGTCACTGGACCACCAGGGAAGTCCCCATCACTGCCTTTTTAATATCTGCGTTTGATGGGCATTTCAAACTTAACGTGCCCCCCAGACAAAAAACTGATTTCACACTCTAACTCACTCCAACATCATACCCTCCACACGGCACCCTCCCAAGAGCCTCCAGGTTCACCTCACTTTCCTCGCATTCTTTCCCATGTCACCCGTAACTGCACCATTCACTCATTTGCTCAGGCTAAAACCTAAGTGTCCTCAGAGATTTCTCTTTCTTCTTTCCTGGTTCCCCACCCCGCCACACATTCAATTAGCGAGTCCTATTGGCTCTCTCTGCAAAGCGTTTCCCAAGACCCATCATTTCTAGGGGCTTCCCTGGTGGTCCAGTGGTTAAGAACTTGGCTTGCAATGCAGGAGACACAGTCCGATCCCTGGTCTGGGAAAATCCCACATGCCCCGGGGCAGATAAGCCCATGAGCTGCAACCACTGAAGCCGGTGCTCCACATCTAGAGAAGCCGAGGCAGTGAGAAGCCTCTGTGCACAACTGGAGAAAGCCCGAGAGCAGCCATGAAGACCCAGCACAGTCCCAGATAAACGAACAAAAAGACCCGGCATTTCTTTTTAAAAAAACACAAACTTTCTATTTTATATTCGAGCAGAGTTGAGTAATAATGGGCTCTAAGATTTGACGGGGACCACTTTCCAGGCCCTCTGGGCTGTCTCCTTGCAGCTAGATTCAGTTTTCTCCCAGAGCTGCAGATTAGGAAGTGCTTGGAGTTGGCCTTTGCCAGCGTCAGTCTCTCTCTAGATACAAGTTCATGTTCCTGATGAACAGTGAGGCCAAACAAACTAAGTTTGGAGCAGAGAGAGATTTATTGCAGGGCTTGCAATGAGACTGGTGGTTCGTGCTCTTAAAAAAAAATTGCTGAGCTCCCTGAAGGGTTTTGGTTTTTTGGCCTTTTTTAAAGCCTTTATTGAATTTGTTACAATATTGCTTCTGTTTTTTGTTTTGCTTTTTTTGGCCAGAAGGCATGTGGGATCTGAGCTCCCCAACCAACTAATCCTGTTGTCTTCACAACCTGAAAGTAGAGTTATTTCTTTTGTTGGGAATGTTTAGGACTCCTGAGCCTCCCCAGCCGAAGCCTGGGAGACAGGAGCTCAGTAGCTGTGAGAAAATTGCCCCAAGGAGGTGAGAGGGGGAGTCAGGTTATATACAAGTTTGCAACAAAGGGAGCAGGCATCTGAACATCAAGATTAGGTATTAATTTAAGGAATTTAGCATTCTATATATGGAAAGATGCAAGACTCTGGGCTCATGAAATTCATTCCTTTCATACGCACTTCAGCTATTTGGGGCCAAATCCTGTTTCTTTTTTTTAATTAGTTTATTTTAATTGAAGGATAATTACTTTACAATATTGTGGTTTGCCATACATTGACATGAATCAGCCACAGGTGCACGTGTCCCCCCATTTTGATCCCCCCTCCCACCTCCCTCCCCACCCCATCCCTTTCGGTTGTCCCAGAGCACTGGTTTTGAGTGCCCTGCTTCATGCATCGAACTTGCACTGGTCATCTGTTTTACATATGGTAATATATACATGTTTCAGTTCTATTCTCTCAAATTGTTCCACCCTCACCTTCTCCCACAGAGTCTAAAAGTCTGTTCTTTATATCTGTGTCTCTTTTGCTGCCTTGCATATAGGATCGTTGTTACCATCTTTCTAAATTCCATATATATGTGTTAATATACTGTATTGATGTTTCTTTTTCCAACTTACTTCACTCTGTATAATAGGCTCCAGTTTCATCCACCTCATTAGAACTGACTCAAATGCATTCTTTTTTATATTGAGTAATAGCTGAGTATTATTCCATTGTGTATATGTACCACAATTTCCTTATCTATTTGTCTGCTGATGGACATCTAAGTTGCTTCCATGTCCTGGCTATTATAAACAGTGCTGCGATGAACATTGGGGTACATGTGTCCCTTTCAATTCTGGTTTCCTTGGTGTGTATGCCCAGCAGTGGGATTGCTGGGTCGCATGGCAGTTCTATTTCCATATTTTAAAGGAACCTCCACACTGTTATCTGTAGTGGTTGTACTGGTTTGCATTCCCACCAGTTGTGTACACGGATTCCCTTATCGCCACACCCTCTCCAGCATTTATCGTTTGTAGACTTTTTGATGGCAGCCATTCTGACCAGCGTGCAATGCAAACCCTGTTTCCTTGTTCATTTAAGCAGTGGCAGGTGGCTGCTTCTTGCATTCCTCCAGCTCCTCTGCAATCTCTGGGCTGGTGGGGGGAGCACTCACTGGATCGAAGTTTTTGGGACTCTCATTCACGTGTGGAGGCCAGAAGTCACTGATGGCTGTGACATTTCTTGTTTATTGGTACAGCAGGAGATATTTTCATTTCACAGAATCTTCAAGGGAAAACAAAGCGTATATAAAGAGTTAAAGTTTGGGAAACAAATGGTTTCCAGGTCATTCAAAGACAATGGGACATAGAGAGGATTTTGATAAAATAGGGTTTGCTAGGTTCCTTGTGCTGGACATTTTTTTAATGATAACTGAATTTATAGTCTCCAACTCCATTAATTAATTACTTTTTTTTTTTGGCTGGGCTAGGTCTTCACTGTTGTGCACAGGCTTTCTCTTGTGGTGAGCAGGGGTTATGCTCCCTGGAGAGCAATGAATATTGCGGTGGCTTCTTTTGCTGCAGAGCTCAGGCTCTAAGCACACAGCCTCGTTAGTTATGGCACCGGGCTCAGTTGCTCACAGCACATGGGATCTTCCTGGATCAGGGATCAAACCTGTGTCCCCTGCATTGGCAGACAGATTCCTAACCTCTGAACCACCAGGGAAGTCCCTGCAAGTCCATTCTTATCAGACATTCCCCAAATCTGAGGTGAGCCAGTTCCGTACCTTCACCTGAGTGGTCTCTCCTTTTACCAGCCCAGTGTGACGTGATTTGGCTAAATCAAGGAACCCAACACAAAATGGGAGTGTTCCGTGCACTTGTGATCCTGCGAAGCAAAGCCCAATACCTGGGCTCAGGGGAACAGTCTGCAGCTTTACACACAGTAAGTTGAATAAGCAGAAAACGTGGACTCTGAAGGTGACTTCCATCTCTGCTTTACTTAGATCCCCTGTCTTCTCTGGGATGAGATTCTTACTATCTTGAGGAAGGTCACCTCTTTCCCATATAAATTCCTCGGTTGAGTCCCCGCGTTGGCGGTGGAATGAGAAGAGGAAGCAGGACACCCACGACCTTACAGGCAGGGCCTCCCAATATAGGTAAAGGCAGTGCAGCTCTCACAGCCCAGGGCATAACCCACAGAGGAGGAGATGAGGAGGGAACGGCTGCTGCAGCTCCATTCTCCATCCTGTCTGGGGCACCATCGCTGAGCACTTCCAGGAGATTGACTGCCTGCCTCATTGTCCTCTCTGCAGTCTGTATGGATTGGCTCCTATTCCTCCTGCTCCCCGGAACCCTCGTGCTTCTGTGCTGGTCTTTCAGAGAGTGTGAGTCCAAAAGCAGGGAGGCAGAGGGGCAGGGTGATGGTGGATGGGAGTAATGTCCAAAAAGACCTGATTGGGGAGCAGGAGCTACAGAGACAGACTTTGCTGGAGCCAGGCCCCTGAGCCTCAGTGGCTGCTACTTCCCTTCCCCATCATGAAAACCGTTCCTGAAGACCCTGCTGCTCCTGCCGCCCAGTAGCTCTCCACACTCTCACTCCAAGAATGGTGTGAGGGAAAGGGATGATAAAGAACTACTGGGGCTGAGCAAAACCAAATCTAACTCTTGAACTGAAGTGAATGAAAGTGAGAGTCTGCCCATCATGTTTGACTGTGTGATCCCATGAACTGTAGCCCACTAGGCTCCTCTGTCCATGGAATTCTCCAGGCAAGAATACTCGAGTGGGTAGCCATTTCCTTCTCCAGGAGATCTTCCTGACCCAGGGATTTAACCTGGGTCTCCCGCATTGCAGGCAATTCTTTACCATCTGAGCTACCAGGTAGTTATTCCTTATAAATGCCTCTGATAATCAAAAGAAACTTAAGTCATCTAGGGATTCCCAGGTGGCTCAGCGATAAAGAACCTACTTGCCAATGCAGGAGACTCGGGTTAGATCCTGGATCAGGAAGATCCCCTGGAGGAGGAAATAGCAACCCATTCAGTATTCTTGCTGCCTGGGAAATTCCCTGGACAGAGGAGCCTGGTGGGCTACAGTCCACAGGTTCACAATAAATCAGACACAACTTAGCAACTAAACAAACAATAACAACCACTTCTAACCAATCCCTGCCCTCTGAAAACCCTACTGTAATAATCAATTTTTGTAATGTTAAACAACTTCCTTGTTTTCACGCTATAAGTCGTCCTGTAACATCAGGTCTCTGACCTTCATATCAGTCTCAAATTTGAAAGCTTCCAGCTTATGAACTGCTCTTACACGCTTAAGAAGCTCATGTGTATGTGTTAGTCCGCTCAGTCGTGTCCAACTCTGTGAGCCCATAGATTGTAGCCCCCTCTGTCCGTGAAATTCTCCAGGCATGAATACTGGAGTGGGTAGCCATTCCCTTCTCCAGGTAATAAACTCGTTCTAAATTCTATTTTATTGAAAAGAAAAAAAAAAAAAGAATCATTGGGTTTCCCTGGTAGCTCAGCTGGTAAAGAGTCCACCTGCCATGCAGGAGACACCAGTTTGATTCCTGGGTAGGGAAGATCCACGGGAGAAGGGATAGGCTACCCACTCCAGTATCCTTGGGCTTTCCTGGTGGCTCAGATGGTAAAGAATCTGCCTGCAATGTGGGCGACTGGGTTTGACCCCTGGATTGGGAAGATTCCCTAGAAAAAGGAATGGCTACCCACTCCAGTATCTGCCTGGAGAATTCCATGGACTGAGGAGCCAGGAGGGCTATGGTCCTTGGGGTTGCAAAGAGTCAGACACAACTGAGCAACTTTCAAAAAAATACTATTTTATTGGGAAAAAAAAAAAAAGAACCATTGAGGCATCAATAGCTGGGAAAATCAGACTCATCAACCAACACCCAGGGCTTAGTAAGAAAGCTCAGAAGGGAGATCCTCCTCCTTCTTCTCCCTCATTAGATCCTGGGCCATCTGTCTCAACTAACCTCACCCAGCCCTACTAGCAATTAAATGCCCATTTCAGTGCCCCTTTCAAAGCCATAGCTGCAGGGTGAGCCTGAAAAGAAAGAAGGGAGAGCACTTCCTGGTTACCATGTGACTCCTAAAACAGATTCCTTGGTAGATCTGGCTCTGCAGAGAGCATCCTCAGGGAGCAAGGAGGAAGGCCTGGGAAGTCTAGTCTTCTGGCCTCAATCCTGACACCTACAGCGGCAGCCCAGCTCTCTTCCCCTTCACTTCTTGGCATTCCTTTTTCTCACCCTGTGGTTCTCCCATATTTTCCAGATCCTCCCATGATGAGATTGATTTCTTGCACCTCCTGTGATGAATATATTGGCAAAAAGTGCAGAAAGAATTTAGGTTCCTGCCACCCCAGATATCCTGATTTAGCATGCCAGACCAAAGAAGTATACTTTCATCATTACACCGGAGGTGAGATGCAGGGAGGAGGATGGGGAGGGATGGGACATTGACTGTGCTACAGTTTCTCACCTGTACAGTGATGAGGTTTTGATGGATGGTCTCCAAATTCCTTTGCATGTCTAGTATTCAGTGACTGAATCCCTAATAGAGTCTATCTGTTACAGCAACTTTGCTGTAAAGGTGTGTGGGCATTGGGAGCAGAAGCAAGTCACCCTGGAAGGAAACTTCCCCTTTTGTGGAAGGGGCTTCAAGTCCAGGGTCTACCTATGGGGATAGAAGGAAAGGGAGGGACTGTTCACTTGGGAACATTCTGTGCCCTGTCTGATGTCTAATCTGTGGCCTGGTTATTCTCCTACCCTCTTCAGATTATATCTACCAATATTCTGTGCTGGGTTGCCCAAGAAGATGTGCAGAGTATACACGCATCACCCCTCGGGAGAAAAACGTGTTCTTCTGTTGTAATACAAGCCACTGCAATAGCTTACCTGTAAAGGATGTGGTTCCATTCAATCCCATAGCATAAGAGGTTTAGCCCGAGATATCCAGCTACTTTTTAGTGACCTCCCCTTGACAGCATTCTGTCCACCATTCTTTAACAAACATCAAGATCCAGAAATGCTTTCACACTTAACCAACACCCACGCTGCCTCCTGAGAGCCTAGAAGCCCGAAAGAAATCAAACGTCGACAAAAAAGAAAGGTAGTGTGACTTTGAAATTCTGTCTGGGCTCATCTTAGACAACCACACCCCGTTGTCTGGTTGTGCTTTTCTTGTTGGGGGTCAAACCCCAAGTCTAAGGTGGGGGGATGGGAATGGGGGAGGCTGCACTGGGACACGAGGGCACTGAATGTATTACAATAAAAACTCTACTGAATAAAAAGGCTATATTCAGGGGAACTCACGGGCTGTTTCCATAATGCACTCAATAAGAAGGAAGGGATACTGGACAAAGAACGATCTGGCAAAAGTCTCCAAGTTATTTTACTTCTCAAATGTCCAGTATCCTAAATCTCATCAGGCTCCTAACACTCAAGGCCTGGAGAGGTCTTCAAACAGGGAGAGCCTTACAAGGAGGGCCTTGTAATATTCCACGGAGAATATTCCATGTCACTTGAGAAGAATGCATATCCTGCTGTCGTTGGCATCTACAATGTCTGTTACATCTAACTGGTTTATGATATTGCTTAAGTCCTCTAATTCCTTATTGATATTCCATATGTTTTTCCTATCATTATTGAAGGTGAAGTATTGAGGTAGAATGTCTATTTCTTCTTTCGACTCTGTCAAAGTTTGCAATATATATTTTGGTTTCTGTTTGGCCTATGTATAATTGTCACAGCATCTTAATGAACTGGGCTTCCCAGGTGGTACTAATGGTAAGAACCCGCCTGCCAATGCAGGAGACATAAAGTGGTGTGGGTTCGATCCCTGGGTGGGGAAGATCCCCTGGAGGAATGCATGGCAACCCGCTCCAGTATTCTTGCCTGGAGAATCCCTTGGACAGAGGAGCCTGGCAGGCCACAGTCCATGGGGTTGCAAAGGGTTGGACATGACTAAAGTGACTTAACACACACACACACACACACACACACAAGGAACTGGCCCTTTTATCAACATATAATGTCATTCTTTATTTCTGGTAACTTAGATCAGTTAATTATTAGTTTAGGTACCCTAGGTCTCTTTTGGTGACTATTTACTTTGAGTTTCAACCTATTTGTGTCTTCAGATTTAAAGTGAATCTCTTGTTGTATAGCTTATGGATGGATAATTTTTTTTTAATCTGTTCTACCAATCTCTGCCTCTTTATTAGAGTTTAATCCACTTATAGCTAAAGTATTTACTGACAAAGAAGGGCCAAACCTCTGCCATTTTAATATTGGTTTTCTGTATGTCTTACAGCTCTTTGAGCCCTCATATCCTCCATTATGATTTGCATTTTGTTGAATTTTTTTGCAGTGAACAATTTTCTCTTTTAAGTTTCCTTTTGTGTATATTCTACAGATATTTTCATTGGTTACCATAAAAACTACAGCTAGCATCCTACAGTTATAATAATTAAATTTGGATTGATATGAACTTAACTTCATTAACATTCAATTCAAAAACTACTGAAATACAGTTTTACTCATTTATGTTAGTAAAGTCATAAATTGCATCTTTATTCATTGCATGCCCAATAACATAGATTTACAATTTTTTATGTTTATGTTTTAAATCATATAGAAAATAAAAAGCAATTTGCCTTCCCAAATGAGAATAACAAATGTTCTTTGAGAAGTTGCTAATCGTCAAACACTTTTCTAAACACTACAAGTACTGAATCATTTAAAATCATCACAGCCCAGTGAATACTTTGATCATTTTTTTTTTAAAATCTTCACATTTGTATTGCGCCATACATCAGTGAATACGTTACTGGTCCCCATCCCTCCCCCTCCCCCCCCCCCCGGTATTCTATTTTACAGATGAGAAAATATAAGCACAGACTTCAAAGTACTTTGTTTAAGTCCCAGAGCAAGCTGTGTATACTCATCTGGAAAAACAGACTTAAATGCTATAATCAGGATTTAAAATCCAATGTCTGAGGACAAAGTGTGCATTATTATAATAATTACTACATAATAAGGCCTCCAATTCTATTCCCTGACCCAATATTCTTTACCAAATTATGTATTACATTTACAGTGTGGATAGAAAAAAGCAAAATAGATTTTATTTATTTATTTGGGTGCACCAGGCCTTAGTCGCAGCATGTGAGACCTTTAGTTGCTGCTCATGGGAACTAGCTCCCTGGCCAAGGATCAAACCCCTGCATTAGGAGTATGGACAGAGTCTCAGCCATTGGACTACCAGAGGAGTCCTCATAATAGATTTTGAATGGGCATGCTAATCAATTATATTAGTGCTATGTAGAATTCTCCTAGGTTCATTGGCAGAATTTATCAGATATGCTGCCAGCTCCCCTCAGCTGTGCTGGATTTCCACATTAGGTAATTATTTAGAATAGATAAGAGAGTTTCAGAGGGAGAGCCAGGGAGACTTCATTTTTTAAATGAAGAATGTAAAAAATGAGGAAAGAAGAGAGAATGAAGAACAGAGAAAGGGAATTAAACAAATAAATGACCCCAAGGGAAAAGTCTGTGTCCTGTTGGTGAGGTGCTTTGTCCGTCAAACTATGCCACCTTAATCTATCTATCTGATTCACCCCTCTGACTCTCAAGTGTATGGTCAGAACCTTTGAGTCTGCTCTCTTCAGTTTTATTATTCTAAACAAACAGACAAACAAAGCATCGATGTGAGGACACCACCTGATCAGAGAGTAAGACGAATTGAGACAACCAGGAAAGAACTGATTCTTAGGCCCTGACATTTTGACTGTGTGATGTTTGAGGAAGCCACTGAATAAAGGGGGAAAGAGCTTTGACCCTGTTTCTGGAAGAGATGTATAGAGTCTTGCTTAAAGGAGGAAAAGGAGACTGGGTTAGATATGACTTTACTGCTACAGTTATTGTCCTAAAATGTTGTGGGAGAAGTGGGATTGCTGGCTCACACGAAAGTTCTACCTTTAATGTTTTGAGAAAATTTCACCTTGTTTCCCATAGGGGCTCTAGCCGTTTCTATTCCCATCAGCATGTACCAGGGTTCCGTTTCTTCACATCCTCACCAAACTCTTGTTATCTTTTTTAATATATTTATTCATTGGCTGTGCTGGGTCCTCTCTCTGTGCGGGCTTTTCTCTAGTTGTGGCGAGCAGGGGCTACTCTCTAGTTGTGCTTGGACTTCTCATTGCTGTGGCCTCTCTTGTTGTGGAGTACAGGCTATAAGGGCACGCAAGCTTCTCTGAATTGAAGAGACAGATACCTGCTCTGCACGCACCTAACGTAGAAGAGTAGGATAGAGGTAGAATAACTGCAATAAACACTTTCATTCAAAAGGAGATAATGTGAGACTTTTCTGGTGGTCCAGTGGCGATGACCTCATCCTCCAATGTGTGGGGATGCTGGTTTCATCCCTGGTTGGGGAACTAAGATCCTACATGCCTCGAAGCCAAACCCCCCCAACCAAAAAAAAAAATACCAGAAACAATATTGTAACAAATTGAATCCAGACATTTAAAATGGTCCACATTAGAAAAATCGTAAAAGGGGAAAAAACAAACAAACAAACAAAAAAGAGATCATTTGAGACAGTCACGGGTCCACGACAATTCTGAAGTCCAACCCTTCACAGGTAGTCAGTCCTGCAGCTGAGAATGGTTCCCTGTGGGTCTTAGCCCCGCCCTCTGCCCTCTGCCCTCTGGGTTCTTAGTTCCTTCCTCTGAATCACTTTTCCTTCTCCAAAAGAAATGGCCCCTGTTCCCAGAGGCCTGTCTGCTTCCTGTCCCTAGAAAACTGGGAATCAAAAAGACTCTTCATTTTCACTGTCTCTGTGTCTGTTAGTCTATGCTGATAAAACTTCTCTTTTAATATTTATATTATTTATTAGTGCTTCTTACGCTGCACCAGGTCTAACTTGTGGCATTCATACTCTTAGTTGTGGCATGTGGGATCTAGTTCCCCAACCAGGAATCAAACCCTGGCCCCCTGCACTGGGAATGCAGAATCTTAGCCAATGGACCACCAGGGAAGTTCCTGATGTAACTGAAATCTCTGAGCTGATGTAGATGCTCCCAGCAGCAGCCATCTGAGACCTCCTCATAGCCTCACTTCATTCACTGTCCAGTGGCTGCAGAGGGCTCTTAGAGCCCAGGAAGGGGTTACTTTTTCAGAACAGTGGTGAAGGAAAGTGTGCTTTCAGGATTCACGGTGTGGGTGGTGTGTAGTTAGGCTGTTAGATTTCTCTTATGTGAGTTATCTGCACAGAATGTATCAGAAGAGCTGGGAAAAACACAGAAAACACTGCTAGCCTCTCCATGAGAACATTCTGACAGTGGTTTTGATCAACACTGCTGTGAAAGATCTCTCACGTGATGAATACGCATAATTATGCATTTGTCCAAACCCATAGAATGTGTAGCACCAAGAGTGAACTGTATCATGAATTATGGTCTTTGGGTGACTATCATGTGTTAACATAGTTTACCAATTGTAACCAATGTAGCACTCTGGTGGGGAATATTAATGGGGTAGACTGTGCATTTTGGTGGTAGGGGGTATAACAGAAACCTCTATACCTCCATCAATTTTGCTATGAATCTAAAACTGTTTTTAGTAAGAGTCTTAATTAAAACATTAAAATATCTCTCCTGTGTATCATACAGTATTGTTAACTCTGATTGTCATGTTGTGTGTTACACCCCTGCTGCTGCTGCTGCTGCTAAGTTGCTTTAGTCGTGTCCGACTCTGTGCAACCCCATAGACGGCAGCCCACCAGGCTCCCCCGTCCCTGGGATTCTCCAGGCAAGAACACTGGAGTGGGTTGCCATTTCCTTTTCCAATGCGTGAAAGTGAAAAGTGAAAGTGAAGTTGCTCAGTCGTGTCCAACTCTTAGCCACCCCATGGACTACAGCCTACCAGGCTCCTCCATCCATGGGATTTTCCAGGCAAGAGTACTGGAGTGGGGTGCCATTGCCTTCTCCTCCTCCTCCTACTACTAAGTCGCCAGTCATGTCCAACTCTGTGCGACCCCACAGACGGCAGCCCACCAGGCTGCATTGTCCCTGGGATTCTCCAGGCAAGAACACTGGAGTGGGTTGCTATTTCCTTCTCCTGCCTTCTCCTAGTACTTATTTAATTTATAACTGGAAGTCTGTATCTTTGGACCACCTTCATCCAATTCCCCTACCCTCACCCACCACCTCTGGTAATCACAAATCCAATCTCTTTTTCTGCAAGCTTGTTTGATTTCACAAATAAATAAGATCATATAGCATTTGTCTTTCTCTGTCTTACTTATTTCACTTAACATAATGCCCTAAAGATTCATCCACGTTGTAACAACAGATTGGCAGGATTTCCTTTTTTTTTTAATGGCTAAGTAGTGTCCAGTGTGTGGGGATTTCCCTGGTAGTCCGGTGGCTAAGACTCCAAGCTCTCAGTGCAGGGGGCTCAGCCTCAATCCCTGCTCAGAGAACTAGATCCCCATGCCGCAACTAAGACCCAGCACAGTCAAATAAATAATATATAGAGAAACACTTTCAAAAACATTCCCGTGTGTGTGTGTATATACTGAGGTTATTTCCATGGTTTACTCTTGAGATTGTCTTAAACAAGGTGTGGGACCTTAAGCTTTAGAGACAGGAGAATCCACCTTTCTCCCCAATACCCAAATCACTTTCTTATATGGCATGGTGTCTGAATACTTGGGAAATTTCTTTGAGAAGAGGGAGTGAGGGGCTAAGTCCTAGGTGTGGGGTGATCAGGCACTTTATATTGAAGTCTTGCATCAGCGGGAAGGCAAGGGCAACCCACTCCAGTACTCTTGCCTGGGAAATCCCATGGACAGAGGAGCCAGGTGGACTACAATCCATGGGGTCTCGAAGAGTGGGACATGACTGAGCGACTTCCCTTTCACTTTTCACTTTCATGCACTGGAGAGAGAAATGGCAACCCACTCCAGTGTTCTTGCCTGGAGAATCCCAGGGACGGGGGAGCCTGGTGGGCTGCCATCTATGGAGTCGCACAGAGTCGGACACGACTGATGTGATTTAGCTGCAGCAGCAGTTTGCATCAGCGGGGACAGACCTGAGAGCTGCCGTTGTACACCGATCCTGGGTTCAGCCTCTGGCTCTCCTAAGATCCCAAGCCTACCTTCATGTCTTCAAATTTCTCTGCTGTTAATCACTATTCTATTCTAACAGTCTAAAACTCCTCCAATACATTGAAATATCCTAGAGATAAAGAAACTCTTTATTGCTTGCCAGTTTTCACCCAGTGCTTAGCCCAGTAGGTTTCCAGAAAGTGCTTGTTATACAAATGGTTTTGAAGAAGAGGCCAGTCTATTCCACAAGCAAGGACAGCTCTTTCTTACAGGAGAGTTATCTTGGATATTGGTCTTCCATGAGATGTGACTTCTCAAGACTTAAAGCCAAACTCCTTTTATGGAGCATGTGGCCTTTTTAGGGGCTTCCCAGGTGGCTCTCAGAGAAGGCAATGGCACCTGACTCCAGTATTCTTGCCTGGAAAATCCCATGGATGGAGGAGCCTGATAGGCTGCAGTCCATGGGGTTGCTAAGAGTCAGACACGACTGAACGACTTAACCTTCACTTTTCACTTTCATGCATTGGAGAAGGAAATGGCAACCCACTCCAGTGTTCTTGCCTGGAGAATCCCAGGGACAGGGGAGCCTGGTGGGCTGCCATCTATGGGGTCGCGCAGAGTCAGACATGACTGAAGCAACGCAGCAGCAGCAGCAGCAGCAGATGGCTCAGCGGTAAAGAAACTGCCTGCTAATGCAGAAGACATGGGTTCAGTCCCTGGGTCAGGAAGATCCCCTGGAGGAGGAGATGGCAACCCATCCCAGTATTCTTGCCTGGAAAAATCTCATGGACAGAGGAGCCTGGCAGGCTATGGTCCATGAGGTCACAAAACAGTCAGACATGACTGAAGCAGCTAAACAATAACAACAAGCCTTTGGAGAATATTCTTTCTCTACCTCCAATCCTAAGGAAGAGTGGACATTTGCTATCTTAGAGTTGTTTCCTCTGGCCAATAGTCCGGCTCTCATTGTGACCCCTGTGGATCTGATTTTTTTCTTGCACAGTGGATGAGATGATCAGCTGTGAGAAAAACTGTTCCAATTATGAAACAAGTTCTGGTTTTTTCAGCAGGCTGAGCATATACTCTGCCACTTTGATTTCTGCAATAACCACACTAAGTCATTCCGGATAAGGTTTCCAATTAAACCGCCCCTTCAGGGAGTCTTATCCATGTTCACTCCCTTCAGAATGATCATTTTCCCTGAATGAGGAGTTTCTAAAAAGATAAGTTCACTGCTTGTTCAGTCAGCTTTTTTTTTTTTGGGGGGGGGGGTTGCTGATGTTTCTTTGTATTAAAGATGTATAGAGCTGATTCAGGCTTTTAGTCCATTCTTATGAATCAGAAGGGAGAACGTTAGCACAGATCGGGTGAGCAGATATATCACAAGCTGAAGACAGGGAAGAGGGCAACTGACCATGAGAAGAGTCACATTTTTTTTTAACAGATAGACATTTCTTTCCTCCTTTCTTTTTACCTTCCTCCTTTTTTAGCTCTTCTCCTCTCTCTTCTTCAACCTCTCCATCACCAAGGCTCTTTATTTTTTTAAGGCTCTTTATTTTTAAGTTTTGAATATTTATTTTAATTTAGAATCCACAACCACATTATACAATTGGAAATCAGGATGGATTGACAGTGCTGGAAATCTTAGAAGAGAGTTATACAGGAAAGGAGTGTTCTGATAAACAGCTATTTAATGCACATCATATTACCTTCACTGGGTCTGTGGTCCACACAGTTAGGAGCATGTTGATGTGGGATATGATAATGGTTGCATAACTCTGTGGATATATCAAAACCCACTGAATTGTAAGTTTTTAAACTAGTGAACTCTATGGCACACAAGGTTTATCTCAATCAAACCAATAGGCAAAATGGATTTCACTGTGGTTGAATGTTCTCTTCCTTTCCCAAAGTCTGTAACCTCTTCATTCATGTGTCTGTACCATCATCTTCCTTCAGCATCACAGCATCACAGTGTGGAGCCCCATGCTGGGGTCACAGGGCAGTATATCCAGAATTAGCCAAGCTCCGTGGCAGCTATTGTCATGATCCATCCTGTTTGTCATGAGCTATGGCATCCTGATTTTCTTAAGCCATCCTGTCCCTAACCAGCCAGCTTCCATCTCTATATTAAGTAACATATGTGCCATGTAGAATCCTAACCAATGGCCTAATGCAAACCCTTGCCACAGGAACTTGCCTTGTCCTGAGGCTATAAAAATTGACCGCAAGCCCACAAAAGCATCGGTCTCCCTTGAGCCAGCCTGCTGCTCTAACTGAGCCGGTCTCCCACTCTGTCCTCCCTTCCGTCGGCTCTCCCTCATCTTCGGAAAGTCAGTCCCCACCGTCTTTGCAGCACCCCTCCCTACCTCAGTCTTTTGCTCTCAGTAAACTCTCTTCTAAAATACTCTGTGTCTGGACATTCTTTTCCATCCTGCACCTGGACTGCCTCAACAAAAATTATTTACTGAAACAGAAGAACACTATGCAGCCTCTTTGTGGGGTTGGGTGGGTGTGCAGGGAACAAGCACACGTTGTGTGGGCAATGGGGCTACACAAGACCAGAGAACAGACTTCCCCAAGGTCAGTGTACCCACCAGACATAGTGACACAAGAAAAACCTGAATAAATAAATATGAATCCTGAAGAGAAGAAACTAGATAAGCCTGAGTTATAAGGATGGAGAGGATATGACCAAGTGACCCCCACCTCACAGCTGCTGCTGCTGCTGCTAAGTCGCTTCAGTCAAGTCCGACTCTTAGCGACCCCATGGACTGCAGCCTACCAGGCTCCTCCGTCCATGGGATTTTCCAGGCAAGAGTAGTGGAGTGGGGTGCCATTGCCTTCTCCACCACCTCACACTATTATACTGCAAATAGCTTTGAGAGGGAATCCCTTATTCTGCAGCAGGTTTTCAAGAGCAGTTCCCAGAATAACCTCATTATGGCAGCAAGATGAACCCAGGGACTCAGTTCATGTCAGAACATTCCCTGTGAAAGAAAAAAGCAGAACAAATTGTTCCCAAAGGCCAAGTCTGTGGGAAGCCATACTGCTTTAAGGAAAGAGAGATTTCTAGAACAGACAGGCTCCAGGATGGAGCATGCCTCTCAAAAGTCCAATCCGAGGTTCTTCTCCCAGGATTCGCTAGTACAGCGCCAGCGGTAGAGAACAAGCATGCCGATGCAAGCGACACAGGAGACACGGGTTTGATCCCTGGATGATCCCCTGGAGAAGGAAATGGCAACCCACTCCAGTATTCTTGCCTGGAGAATTCCATGGACAGAGGAGCCTGGCGGGCTACAGTCCATGGGGCTACCGTCCATATGACTGAAACGACTTAACACCAGGGAACTAGCACCATTAGGGGGAGCTGTGGTTCTAGTTGTTGACTGCATACAGCAGCTTATCCCTCTAAGCCAGGGAAGCAGGGAACACTTGCTGAAAATCTGTTAAGTTCCAGGCTCAGTGAAAAGTACTAGAGGTGGTTTGGTGAGCAACACGAGGAGAATATTTTTTTAATGTATTTTTTTAAATTTTATTTGGCTTCATTGGGACTTAGTCACAGCATTAGTGAAAGTCACTCAGTCACGTCTGAGTCTTCGACCCCATGGACTATACAGTCAATGGAATTCCCCTGGCCAGAATACTGGAGTGGGCAGCCTATCCCTTCTCCAGGGGATCTTCCCAACCCAGGAAATGAACCAGGGTCTCCTGCATTGCAGGAAGATTCTTTACCAGCTGAGCTATCAGGGAAGCCTACAGGATCCTGTAGTTGCACCATACAGGATCTTTGTTCTCCTGACAAGGGATCAAACCCACGACCCCTGCATTGCAAGGTGGATTCTTAACCGCTGGACCATCATGGAAGTCCCTCAAAGTTAACAGGTTTTATGGACAGCACGCTAATTGCCTAGCTTACTGGGGCAAGGTAGGCCTGTCGTTCTTGCTGCATGATGCGGGAAGATCAAATCAGATGCTCTGGGACAACCTAGAGGGGTGGGATGGGTGGGAGGTGGGAGGAAGTTTCAAGAGGGATCAGACATATGTATACCTATGGCTGATTCATGTTGATATATGGCAGAAACCAACACAATATTGCAAAACAATTATCCTCCAATTAAAAAAAAATTTAATGTAAGAAATGCTCCCTCTTCTAAGCAACTCTCCACTTAGCCAGAGGGGGAAAAAAAAGATTTATAGAGAAAGCAAGGTAAGTTCACTACTGCAGCAGGCTGTGTATACCAGAGACCTTAGCACAAACAGGGGGATGCAAGGGAGATTTTCTCAGTGTAGTGGGGATGTGCTAGATCTCAAAGACAGTCAAATTAAAGAGTAGAAAATGGTATATTCAGAGGAGGTGAATTTCCCTGGATATAGCAGAGAGCTGGAGGTTATACCAGCGGGATTATGACCCTTGGATGCCCCAGCAGTCCTCATCTTTTAATCAATTTTGCTGCTGGTGCCATGGGTCTCTGAGATGAAGATTTCTGATTTTTCCTCCCAGCACCTCTCAGACGCACTGTAGGGCTTGAGGGCTTGTCACCATATCAGCCCTTTCTCTCTTAGCTGGGAGAATTGGGATTCAGTGACCCCCAGAGTGGGCCAGGGGCTAGGTAAGAGATTTCATACATCAGTGCTACTCTAGCTAATATGTCTGGGATGTGCTGGCATGCTCTTCTGTACTTATCCGTGTCTATTTCCTAATCATGAGCCCATGGAGTCCTTCCTGTCCACCCCCTGAAGCCCTCTGTTTTCTGCACAGTTACCCATGAAGCCCGTACTGAAACACACCACCCACACCTAACGGCACTGAGCACTCCACCTCCCCCCACCCCCCCATGAGCTCCTTCAGAAGATGCCCACCTTCCCTGGGCAATGAAAGCCCTTTGTGGGTGCAGGACTGTGACAGAGCGTTTCATCTGAGAACAGTAAGTCAGATCTAACCTTCAAACACTGAAGAAGACCAGAGTGCAAAGTCCATGGCCCAGGTACAGTTTCTCCAAGAAATATGGGATAGAGTTCTCTGGTGGTCCAGTGGCAAAGATTCCAAGCTCCCAATGTAGGGGACCCAGGTATGATCCCTGGTCAGGGTACTAGATCACACAGGCCCCAACTAAAGAGCCCACATATCTCAGAGAAGATGAAGATTGCACATGCTGTAACTAAGACCCAGTGCAGCCAACTTAATTAATTATTTTAAAAAAATAAATATGGGATACAGAACAGACATTTGATGGAACAACAGAACTTTCTTGCTCTCCAAGGCCATGGAATAAATGAAAAGCTGTCCAGCATCACTAAGATCTACTGAGACAACACAACAGAAGCACCAAGCACGTGCAATGGCAGACTCGCCCTACATGCAACACGTCAGCTCACAGAGCACGGAGGAGGACAAACCTGAGGCTCGGGGCCACAAGGACCTCCGTCTAAATCTTTGCCTCTGCCTCAGCAGAGCGTTCGTCCAAAGCTGATTTTCACTGTGAGATTTTTAATCGAAAATAATTTTTTGTTTATTAAAGAAAACTGCAGTGTATTGTCCAAAAATGGATCACAAATGGACATCCACGTGCCAAAAAAAGAAAAAAATGTCTAGACACAGACTTCACACCTTTCACAAATTTTACTCAAACTGGATCACAGACATAAAGGAAAATTGAAAAACTAGAAAACTATTACAGAAGAACATAGAAGAAAATCTAGATAACTTTGGGTTTGGTGACAACATAGATGTAACACCGAATCTACAACCCGTGAAAGAAAGAAATGATAAGCTGAACTTCCTTAAAGTGAAAGTTTTTGTGCTGCAAAAGATACTGTCGAGTGAATGAGAAGACAAGCTACAGATTTGGAGAAAATATTTGCAAAAGGCATGCTGATGAAGGACTGTTATCCAAAACATACTATGAATTTTTTAAAAATTAACAACAGAACTCAATATTCTATAATAACCTAAATGGGAAAGAAGCTGAAAAAGACTAGCTATATGTATATGTATGCAACCATGAAATTAAAAGACGCTTGCTCCTTGGAAGGAAAGTTATGACCAACCTAGAGAGCATATTCAAAAGCAGAGACATTACTTTGCCAACAAAGGTCCGTCTAGTCAAGGCTGTGGTTTTTCCTGTGGTCATGTATGGATATGGAGTTGGACTGTGAAGAAGGCTGAGCGCCGAAGAATTGATGCTTTTGAACTGTGGTGTTGGAGAAGACTCTTGAGAGTCCCTTGGACTGCAAGGAGATCCAACCAGTCCGTTCTGAAGGAGATCAGCCCTGGGATTCCTTTGGAAGGAATGATGCTGAAGCTGAAACTCCAGTACTTTGGCCACCTCATGCAAAGAGTTGATTCATTGGAAAAGACTCTGATGCTGGGAGGGATTGAGGGCAAGAGGAGAAGGGGACAACAGAGGATGAGATGGATGGATGGCATCACTGCTCGATGGACATGAGTTTGAGTGACCTCCGGGAGTTGGTGATGGACAGGGAGGCCTGGCATTCTGCGATTCATGGGGTCGCAAAGAGTCGGACACGACTGAGCGACTGATCTGATCTCTGATCTGATAACTGAATCACTTTGCTGTACATCTGACACTAACACAGAATGGTAAAAATTGTCTATACTCCAGTATAAAATAAAAACTAAAAAACAACAACAACAAAAAACCCTCTCAACAAGAAAACAAACAACCCAATTGAAAAATGGAGCCAAGACCTTAAAAAGATCTCAACAAATAAGACTTACATGAAATAAGTACATGAAAAGATGCTCCCATCATACATCATTAGGGAAACTCGAATAAAAACAACAGTGGCATACCACTATACATCCATCAGAAGGGACAACACCGAGAACGCTGACAACCCGAAATGCTGGCAAGAATGTAGAGCAACAGCAAGTCTCATCTATTGCTGCTTGGAATCCAAAATGGTACAGCCATTTTGGAAGATGGTTTGGCAACTTCTTACAAAAATAAATATACTCTTACCCTATGATTCAGCAATCACACACCTTCATATTTATCCAACTGCACTGAAAATTTACAACGATAACTAGAGACTGGCTAAAAAACTTTATAGGAGCTCTTGTAAACAAAAATATACAGCAACCCAGTGAATTGTTGTCTAGTCACTAAGTTGTGTCCGACTCTTACTGATTCCATGGACTGTAGTCCGCCAGGCTCCTCTGTCCATAGTATTTCCCAGGCAAGAAGAGTCACCATGTCCTTCTCTGTGGGATCTTCTCGACCCAGGATCTGAACCCACATCTCCTGCCCTATAGGCAGATTCTTTACCACTGAGCCACCAGGGAAGCCCTATGTGTGTGTATATACTTATCATGAAAAAAACAATAAGATACACGTTATACATTAAATTATCACAGTGTTTCTCTCTAATGACATGTTTGGGTGGTTTTTTCCAACAACTTTTAATTGTGCAATATTTTTCGATTTACAGGAAAAGTTTATCACAACTAATCAGAAAATATTGATTTAGCTCTAAACTGTATACTGCATGCAGATTTCATTAGGTCACTGCCTAGTCTCTGTTTTCTCTTTCAGGATTTCACATTTAATTTTCTCATCATGTCTCCTTCCCTCGCCTGGGTTATGACTGTTTCTCAGACTTGCCCTGTTTTTTTAAATAGCATTTAATCCTTTTGAGGAGTATGGAACCTCAGTATGGGTTTTTGTGATGTTCTATTAGACCTGGGTTATCTGTAGGTAATACCAACCTGTCTTATCATGGATGACATTAACCTTGATCACCTACTGAGTAATTATTTGCCAGATTATTTCTTGTAAGTGTCCTCCCCCACTCCTTCTCATTTTTGTGTTTTGCTCTTTGGAACGAGTCGACAAGTACAGCCCTCTTGCAGAAGTATTTTATTTTCTGTGATTATTTGTATATTCCAAATTTTCTACAATACCTACAGAATTTCCATCAATCATTAGTGAAGAGTAAAGGATAACAACAATGGCACCCCACTCCAGTACTCTTGCCTGAAAATCCCATGGACGGGGGAGCCTGGAGGGCTGCAGTCCATAGGGTCGCTGAGGGTCAGACACAACTGAGCGACTTCCCTTTCACTTTTCACTTTCATGCATTGGAGAAGGAAATGGCAACCCACTCCATGTTCTTGCCTTGAGAATCCCAGGGACGGGGGAGCCTGGTGGGCTGCCGTCTATGGGGTCGCACACAGTCGGACACGACTGAAGCGACTTAGCAGCAGCAGCAAAGGATAACAAAAAGCAGGAGTTTGTGGGGCGGGGGGGAATTGTTTTTTCTTCATTTTTACTGAAAGGATAAAAGTGGATCTTTTAAATGTCTCTATTTGCTGTTCAAAATTTTAGTTATGGGAAGACACATAAATAAAATGTATCACCTTAACCATTCTAAAGAGTAGAGTTCAGTAATGTTAAGTATATCCACACTGTTGTGAAACTTTCAGAACTTTTCCATCTTGCAAAACTGAATCTCTGTATCCTTTCAGTAATAACTCTCCATCTCCCACCTCCCAGGCCCCTGGCAGCCACATTCCACTTCTTTCCAACAGGTATACAGGGGAGCTATGGCTCATTCTGTTCCAGATCACCACGATAAAACAATAAAGTGAACCATGGTAATCGAGGTATGCCTGCGTATGCATTTGTCTTGTTGAGAAACCTCACATAAGTGGAATCATATGGTATTTGTCATATGATGGAGCCTGGCTTCTTTTACTTAGCACAATGTCCTCAAGGTTCATCCATGTGGAACCGTGTGTCAAAGTTTCTTCCTTCCTTAAGACTAAACGGTATTCCTTCATAGCATCACTGACTCGATGGACATGAGTTTGAACAAGCTCCAGTAGTTGGTGAAAGCCAGGTGATAGACGTGACTGAGCGACTGAACTGACTAAATGACATTCCTTTGTGTATTTTCAGTTCCATTCAGTCCCTCACTTGTGTCCAGCTCTTTGCAACCCCATGGACTGCAGCACGCCAGGCTTTCCTATCCATCACCATCTCCCGGAGCTTGCTCAAACTCATGTCCATCAAGTTGGTGATGCATCCAACCACCTCATCCTCTGTTGTCCCCTCCTCCTGCTGCCTTTAATCTTTGCCAGCATCGGGGTCTTCTCCAATGAGTCAGTTCCTCACATCAAATGGCCAAAGTATTGGAGTTTGTTTCAGCATCAGTCCTTCCAAGGAATATTCAGGACTGATTTCCTTTAGGATGGACTAGTTTGATCTCCTTGCTGTCCAAGGGACTGTCAAGAGTCTTCTCCAACACCACAGTTCGAAAGCTTTCTTTATAGCCCACCTCTCACATTCATACATGACTCCTGGAAAAATTATAGCTTTCACTATGTGGATCTTTGTTGGCAAAGTAATGTCTCTGCTTTTTAATATGCTGTCTAGGTTGGACAGAGGAGCCTGGTAGGCTGCAGTCCATGGGGTCGCAAAGAGTCGGACACGACTGAGTGACTTCACTTTCACTTTTCACTTTCATGCATTGGAGAAGGAAATGGCAACCCACTCCAGTGTTCTTGCCTGGAGAATCCCAGGGACAAGGGGAGCCTGGTGGGCTTCCGTCTATGGGGTCGCACAGAGTCGGACATGACTGAAGCGACTTAGCAGCAGCAGCAGGTTGGTCATAACTTTTCATCCAAGGAGCAACCATCTTTTAATTTCATGACTGCAGTCACCATCTGCAATGATTTTGGAGCCCAAGAAAATAAAGTCCCATCACTGTTTCCATTGTTTCTCCATCTATTTGCATGGAGTGATGGGACTGGATACCATGATTTCAGTTTTTTAAATGTTGAGATTTAAGTCAATTTTTTCACTCCTCTTTCACTTTTATCAAGAGGCTCTTTAGTTCCTCTTCACTTTCTGCCATAATGGTAGTGTCATCTGGTATCTGAGGTTATTGATATTTCTCCCAGCAACCTTGATTCCAGCTTGTGCTTCATCCAGCCCAGCATTTCACATGATGTACTCTGCATACAAGTTAAATAAGCAGGGGATAATACACAGCCTTGACATACTCCTTTTCCAATTTGGAACCAGTCTGTTGTTCCATGTCCAGTTCTAACTGTGTCTACTTGACCTGCATACAGATATCTCAGGAGGCAGGTAAGGTGGTCTGGTATCCCCATCTCTTAAAGAATTTTCCTGGAAAAGGGACTGGCAACCCACTACAGTACTCTTGCCTGGAAAATCCCATGGACCGAGGAGCCTGGTAAGCTGCAGTCCAGGGGTTGCTAAGATTTGGACACGACTGAGCGACTTCACTTTCACTTTTCACTTTCATGCATTGGAGAAGGAAATGGCAACCCACTCCAGTATTCTTGTCTGGAGAATCCCAGGGACAGTGAAGTCTGGTGGGCTGGCGTCTAAGGGGTTGCACAGAATCGGACATGACTGAAGTGACTTAGCAGCAAAGAATTTTCCAGTTTGTTGTGATCTACATAGTCAAAGGCTTTGGTATAATCAATAAAGCACAAGAAGATGGTTTTCTGGAATTCTCTTGCTTTTTCTATGATCCAATGGATGTCAGCAATTTGATCTCTGGCTCCTCTGCCCTTTCTAAATCCAGCCTGAACATCTGGACGTTCTCGGTTCATGTACTATTGAAACCTGGCTTGAAGAATTTTGACCATTACTTTGCTAGCATGTGAGATGAGTCCAATTGTACGGTAGTTTGAACTTTCTTTGGCATTGCCATTCTTTGGGATTGGAATACTACATTTTGGAGAAGGCAATGGCAACCCATTCTAGTACTCTTGCCTGGAAACTCCCATGGATGGAGGAGCCTGGTAGGTTGAAGTCCATGGGGTCACTAAGAGTCAGACACAACTGAGCGACTTCACTTTCAATTTTCCTTTCATGCATTGGAGAAGGAAATGGCAACCCACTCCAGTGTTCTTGCTTGGAGAATCCCAGGGACAGGGGAGCCTGGTGGGCTGCCGTCTATGGGGTCGCACAGAGTCAAACATGACTGAAGCAACTTAGCAGCAGCAGTAGCATACTACATTTTATTTATCCATTTACAGTATTTGTTGGTGAACACATGAGTAGCTTCCACCTTTTAGCTAGTATAAGTAATGCTGCTATAAACATGAGTGTGCAAATATTTCTTCGAGACCCTGCTTTCAACCCTTTTGGTTACATACCCAGAACTGAAATTGCTGGTAAAAAGGATACACTAATAACAATAATATGGGAATTCTATTTTTACTGTTTTGAGCAATCATTATGCCATTTTTTATAATGGGTGCACCACTTTACATTTCCACTAACAGTGCACAAACTTTCCCATTTCTCTACATTTTTACCAACACTTTTGCTTTCTGGTTTTTTGATATTAGCCATCCTATTAGGTGATAAGTGATAAAAAGCAGTCTTTAAAATAATAAAAGGCCCTCACTGATCCTGTTCCATCACCATGACCCATCCATAGTTCTTTTTGGTGGAACCAAATATAAGTACACATAGCTTAGTATAGGCTGGAATATATGAGTTGGGTTTTATTGTCATTGGTCTTGATGGAGCTGTTGCTCACACTTTCACATTTAATAACTAGGTTTTAGCTTAAGCCATGCTCCTCAGTGACTCATCCAATTTGTCTTCCTTTCCACCTCCTATTTCAGCTCAAATATTTTTAAAAAAATATTTCAACTTGATATTCTGGGAAAAAATCGGTTTTTAGAAGATTTTTCTTATGCCTTTGAAATGTTTTAACTAAATAAAAGTCATGGAACTTCCCTGGTGGTCCAGTGGCTAAGACTCTGTGCTCCAAATGCAAGCTGCCCAGGTTCAATCCCTACCGGGGAACTAAGATTCCCACATGTCACAGGTGAAGATCCGCATGTTGCAACTAAGACTCAGTGCAGCTAAATAAATAATAAAAATAAAACAAATACTTAAAAAATGGATGAAAGTCATAAAGTGGTTTATTTTATTCTTATTTGTTTTTTCAAGAGAAATATAACATGCTCAATTTAATTTGTTTTAAATTGTGAATGGAAATAATCAAAATAAGCAGTAAAAACACAAATAATGATCTCCATTTCCCCATGGCAAAAGAAGAGAAAAAGCATGTTAAGAACAAGAGAAGAAAAGAAAAAAAAGGAGATAAGACAAAAAGAGCAGAAAATGTTTTATATATATATATATATATACAGAAAAGGAGAAGATGTATAAACATACATTGCTACAGTTATAACAAGAGGATTTTTACATTAAACAAATGTAAATACCAAGAAAACATTAAGAAGAAAAAACTTTTCTTTGATTAAATTCATTAAGGTCGCACTTCCTATAAAAGATGCTGTTCTGCATTCTCAATTCTTCCCAAACTTCTTGGAAGAGCTGCCCACCCTCACTATGTCCTCCTGTCCTGGTCCATTCACTCCTCAACCTGCTGTAACGTGGCTTCTGTGCCACTTCTCCACTGAACCCGCTCTGCCAATAACATGCATGTTGTCGTGGAAACACCAAACCCTGCTCTTCTGTCCTGCTTCCCCACCTACTTCCAGGACCACCATCCATCATCTTTTTGGAGAGGGACCTTCACCCACCTTTTCTTTGGGTAGTCTCTAGTGTCAATGACTTGTCCACCCCCTTTCCCACCTCACTCCCTAGAGAACCTCTGTAAGCCTTATCACCAAAGCTGTCGATGGATTCTGAGTATGTATGTAGCATCTAAATCTGATGAGCCTACTTGTTCTTCTTTGGACGTCAGTATTCGGTATCTTCTTGGACTTTGGGGCCTCTCTGTCCATCTGCCAGGTGGACACATTTTCCTGGGTTTTCCACTGATCCCATGAACTCCACATGTAGAAATGGAACCCATCCCCTTTCTGGGCACATGGCAGTCACTGCTGAGCAGGTGGGATCAGAAACCAGGCGGCCAGAGGAACAGAGTGATTGTGAGGGATGAGGGTGGGAAGGTGATTTACAGATGTGAAGGAAGCAGGAGATGAACCGAGGGTGAGCTGAGCTGAGAGCACTTGGTGTTGGGGGGAAGGAGCCAGTGGCCAGGAGGGAAGTGAAGAGGGAAGCTTGGAGGAGAGAGGAGGACACTGCATGCTCGGCAGGAGGGCATGTGGAAGGATCCAGGACAAGAGAAGGGGGAGGGGACACCACCACCAACAGGGAATTAGCAGTTAGTGACCTGATCATTCTTTTCCTTTTCCAATATATTTATTACAGAAATCTCGACCTTTGCAGCAAAAGGATGAAATCTTCAGGTCCCCAATATAGTAATTTGAAGACATACAGAAATCATAACAGTCCAGTTCAGTGTGGTTGAATTTCCATCCATCTGGAAGAGAAGGACAGTGACTCTCAGCACCATAGAAACATACCTGGAACCTCCCCTGGTCACACCCAGTCCAGCCTCCAGACTAGGGACATGTCCACCTCCCAGGGAGGGCCCCTCAGACTACAGCCCCTCCCCACAGTCAGGAGTGAGGCACCATCTGGAGCCAGAAGAACCTGGCTTCATAGCATTACCTTTCTCTGAGAAAAGGAAGAAATCTCTGGTTCTGCATCCGGGGCCTTGTTCCATGGTGCAATTGCCTTTGCCCTGCAAACACTGACCTTTCTTAAAATTTTTGCAGACCATACATAATGTATCTGGAGCTATAGAAAATTGAAGCAAATGTTGATTACAGAGTCAAATGGGCTGATATTAAGGTAGGCTAGAACACTGGTAGGGTCAAGGGGTCAAGGGAAAAGCATGATCCTAAATATTTCCTTCCAATATACTCTTACAGCTTGGGAACATGTGCATCATATTATGACCATGGATTCTGTAAGGACAGGCGTTTTTTACACAGGGATATTTTTTTTTTAATTATTTACTTGACTGCACTGGTTCTTAGATGTGGCATGTGGGATCTAGTTTCCTGACCAGGGATGGAACACAGGCCTCCTGCGTTGGGAGCACAGAGTCTTAACCACTGGACCACCAGGGGAGTCGATTTTGACTCTATTAAAAATAATATTAAAGCTGTCCCCTTAGCTATGATGCTATTATGAAGAACACAACGAGATCGTCTACATACAGCCACTTGAGGCCAGACTCTCGTAGGGCATACAGACCGTGCTGGCCCCAAGGTAAGATTGCAGTCTCACAAAACTTCCCACCATACCTCCCTCCCAACAAGGAATCTGATGTCCAAACATATCTAAGTGACAATGGAAATATTGTCCCTTGCAACAGAAACATTGGTTCCAGATGACCTTTCAGCAACCTGTTCCTGCTGCATCACTGCCCCTTGGCTGTGTCTTTATGGAAAGTCTGGAGCAACCATTGACTCTGCCTCATAGGGCCAGCCCAGCAAAGCACAAATCCTCTCCCCTTGAGAAGGGGCCCCAGCCCCAGTCTGCCCCACAGAGGGACTGATCCCACTCTGAGACCTTGGAAAGGAACCTGAACTTTTTTCCTGGGAGCAGTCCGGGTGGGGACAGCAGAAAGAGCCCTCAGATCCTTGCTGGTCAAACCATCCCACAACCTCGTCCTTGACTTTGTCCCCTCCCGAGCAGGTCGGGTCACCAGGCGGGCACCGCTGCTGGGCCCAGCTCCACATCCTCAGCCCCGGCCCAGGATCTCAGTCCCCCACAGGGACTCACCCACTCCTTGGAAGAACACGAAAGGGAAGACCCCCAGCAGCAGGAGCAGCAGCAGGAGCTTGTCCATCTCGGTCCGGAGGTGCAGGGGGTGGAAAGGTGCAGAGGTGGCTGTATCAGGGGAGCCGAGTGCCCAGGGAGGGTGAGGACAGACCGCGCTTGTGTGCGGGTGAGAGAAGGCTGCACACTCTGGACAGAGCCGCCCTGGGCTGTGGGCAGGAGCTTCCTTTAACACACCTGCCAGTGGGTGTTTCACAGCCAAGTGGGCCCAGGAAATGTTCCCACAGGACCAGCCCCCTTGGACCCTTACAAGGATGTTATCCAGTGGGCCTGGAAGCTTGTGGTGATTCTAGACACCCCCTGTCTGGCTGCTGCCCAGGGAAGCTTCCTGTGCTGGGAGAGAGATGGTGCCTGAAATTTGGCGTGCTACAGTCCATGGGGTTGCAAAGAGTCCGACACGACTGAGCGACTGAACTGAACTGAACTGATCTCAAAGTAGATGGACCATATAATTTATTCTCTAGAGTGAAGCATTGACCTGAGAATTTGACCAGATCATTTTCTGCTTTCCACAATCTTTTCCAAGCTTCCCCAGTGATACATGCTAAGTCGTTTCAGTTGTGTTCGACTCTTTGTGACCCTATAGACTGTAGCCCACCAGACTCCTGTGTCCATGGGATTCTCCAGGCAAGAATACTGGAGTGGTTTGCTATGCCCTCCTCCAGGGATTTTCTGGACCCAGGGATCAAAGTCATGTTTCCTGTGGCTCCTGAATTGCAGACAGATTCCTTACCACTGAGCCACCTGCGCATCCCCAGTGATAGATAGCATGCCTCTTTCCAATATCACAGTATGCATTGGGTCCTATGCAATATTATTATTATCAATAAAACCTTCAAGTTTGCATAGACCAGGGTGGAAGTAACGCTATGGAAAAAGAATTTTGTTCTTTGGTGGCTCCAATAATCTGTTCATATCCTGCTTTCTCCATTTTCTAATCCTTCCTCTTCCTCTGCTCTTGCATAGCAATGACGGGGGTGATGTGGAACTCGGGGCTCTGTGGGCAGCTCTGGAACCCCACTATCCTATGAGAGGGGCTGCTGAGCCTACAGGGGACCCTGGATCATTCAGCAAAGTTCCTTAGTGTGGGGACTGGGTATCAATGACGTCTTTCATCCACACACCCCACACTGCTGCAGAATCCACTCTGAGTCACCTTTGTCTTTGGAAAGTGGTGGAGGGGAGTTCCTCCTCTCACAATGTGGGAGGAGCTGGACTCCCAGTCTGTGGCACGTGGGGGCTCTGGGCCCCCCACCCCCGCGATTGCTTTCTGGGCTGGCAGACCCTCATGCATTCATGCATTTGTCCTACTATTCTCGTTGAGTCAGAAATAGGGCTGAGCACCTGCTCTGTACCACGCAGTGTGCGGAGAGCTTCTGGGGAATGGTGAGAGTGATTGTCAGGGTCTCTGCCATGAAAGCATTCTTCTGATGGAGGAGAGAAGGGAATGGGAGACCCCAACCCCCACCCCACACTGTGACCTGGAACTGTTTCTCTAGCCCCCAACCTGCACGTTGGGACCTTGCTCCATCATCTTTCTCCTTCCTTTGGCTGGATCTCCAAGCATGAATATCATCGTTGGGGAACTGGCTATTTTTATAAAACATGAAGACACTCCAGAGAATATAAGTAGCAAGGACGAATTGAAAGAGTAAAATTGAAACATATACATTACCATATGAAAAATAGATAGCCAGTGGGAATTTGCTCCTTTGCTGATGCAAGGAGCTCAACCTGGTGCTCTGTGACAACCTGGAGGGGTGGGATGGGGTGGGAGGTGGGAGGCAGGTTCAAGAGGGAGAGAACATATCTGTGCCTATGGCCAATTTCTGTTGATATGTGGCGGAAACTAACACAATATTTAAAACAATTATCCTCCAATTAAAAAATAAAATAAAACTGACATAGCTCTAAAAAGATGTAATTAAAATATAGGGAAAATATTTGCACCCTCTTTGCCTTGTGTGGGTCACCTAGTTAGTCCATGCCAATGACCAAGTGTCTGTAAAAATTCTGAGCCCTCCTATTTAGTCCTGGAGCAGTGATCATCTCTGTCTAAGTAAATCCAACTTGGTGAATGCAGGATCTGTGCTTTTAGGGGCTAGAAAAAGAGTTGAACATGGTAGAAATTGTTTTATACATTGTAAAATAATGTAGCCATTTATCTAGCTCTAAGGTCTCGATTACTTCTATTGTTTGGATAGGATTTGCTTTTGCATATTTGTTTATGATGTGTTTATGATGGGTTGAAGATAAATCTCAAATGATGTATTTGCATTTGTAGATTCTGGGTTTTGAAAATACTAAATAAGTGTTGTTGTTGTAACTACTCTCACAATTGCCAACACCGACTTGGCTCTGAGAGGTGACAGGGACTCTTTACTTTCACCAAAAGTGAGTCAAGCTCCTCTAAGCTCTCTTTTTGTCCTGTTTCCTGACCTGGACCGTGTCCTTGGCAAGGCCAGTCCAGTTTTAGCAAGAATCTTGCTGGCTCAGTTTTTAGTAAAACCTTCCACCTTGATAATCTAATCAAATTCCTCCTTCCCTGCTTCCATATCTTAACACGCTGCCCTCAGCAAGAATCCTGTTGAGTCAACCTAGCAGGTTTCTCATAGATCTGATGTTTCCTCCTAGTAATTTTATGTCACTGACGCCACCCCGCCCCGTCCCCGCCCCAACCAGCCCCTTGTCTGTAAATCTTCACTGGTCTTTGATGGACTCAGAACTGAGTCCAAGCTTTCTTCCCTACCACCAAACTCTGCTAGAGTTGTTCCCTGGAATAAAATCTGTCTTACTGTTTTTAACAAATGTCCTGAGTATTTTTTAAGTTGTTATTGAATTTGTCACAATATTGCTTCTGTCCCATGCTTTGGTTTCTTGACTGTGAGGCATGTGAGATCTTAGTTCCGCAACCCGGGATCAAACCCACACCCCATGCACTGGAAGGCTAGATCTTAACCACTGCACCAGCAGGGAAGCCCCATGCGTATTTTTCATTTAGCAGAGGGCCATGTCGCGAAAAGTCGGACACGACTGAGCGACTTCACTTTCACTTTTCACTTTCATGCATTGGAGAAGGAAATGGCAACCCACTCCAGTGTTCTCGCCTAGAGAATCCTAGGGATGGGGGAACCTGGTGGGCTGCCGTCTATGGGGCACACAGAGTCAGACACGACTGAAGTGACTTAGCAGCAGCATGGTCCTAACTGAGTAAAAACAGAGGGAAGGAGAAGGAAAAGCAAACAGCATGGGCTGCACCTACAATGAGTGTGTCCTGAGCCTCAGTGCAGGTGTCCCGCCAGGCTGGGTGCAGGCTTGGGCTCCGGGACTGGAGGGGAGGTAGTCATGGGGGACGTCTGACATAGAAGAAATGGCTATTTCAGCAAAGCCCTACCCACAAGAGAAGCTCTTGCTCTTGGGCCTGGAGTAGTGAAATGCCCAGAGAATAAAGAATTGGGGAATGTTGAGGGGCCCAGAGATCTGATCAGGGCTCATATTCCCCACTGATTAGATAGCAGCCTCAAGGAACAGGGGTGGCACCTGGGACATTTGTCCTTGTAAGTGTCCAAGGGGGCTGGTCCTGTGGGAACATTTCCTGGGCCCACTTGGCTGTGAAACACCCACTGGCAGGTGTGTAAAAGGAAGCTCCTGCCCACAGCCCAGGGCGGCTCTGTCCAGAGTGTGCAGCCTTCTCTCACCCGCACACAAGCGCGGTCTGTCCTCACCTTCCCCGGGCACTCTGTTCCCCTGCTCCAGCCACCTCTGCACCTTTCCACCCTCCTGCACCCCCGGACCGAGATGGACAAGCTCCTACTGCTGCTCCTGCTGCTGGGGGTCTTCCCTTTCGTGTTCTTCCAAGGAGTGGGTGAGTCCCTGTGGGGGACTGAGATCCTGGGCCGAGGCTGAGGATGTGGAGCTGGGCCGAGCAGCAGTGCCCGCCTGGTGACCCAACCCGCTCGGGAGGGGACAAAGTCAAGGACGAGGTTGTGGGATGGTTTGACCAGCAAGGATCTGAGGGCTCTTTCTGCTGTCCCCACCCAGACTGCTCCCAGGGAAAGAGTTCAGTTTCCTTTCCAAGGTCTCAGAGTGGGGTCAGTCCCTTCATGGGGGCAGGCTGGGGCTGGGGCCCCCTCTCAAGGGGGAACGATTTGTACTTTGCTGGGCTGGCCCTATGAGGCAGAGTCAATGGTTGCTCCAGACTTTCCATAAAGATAGAACCAAGGGCAATGATGTAGTCAGAGGAAGTAATTGGATGGCTTATTTTGAACCAATACTTTTACAGAATTGGCTATTTTTGTAATATTATGTATGCTTAGTGAATTCAGGATACTGTCAGACCCCTTTCAGTGATATTGGGACATAGGTGTTCCTTTGAAGAACAAAATTTTAAATTAAAAAAATTATCTGCTTCCTTTGTGGCAGAGAAATGAGTAATATAGCAGGAATTGTTTCATATTTTAAAAATAAACTATATAATTAATTAGTCCTATATAATGCTTTTGTTCCTGTTTTATTTGGAAAGTACTTGCTGTACATCCTCCCCTGGTAGCTCAGTGGTAAATAGTCCACCACCTAATGCAGGAAACTTGGGTTCAATCCCTGAGTCGGGAAGATCCCCTGAAAAAGGAAATGGTAACCCACTCCAGTCTTCTTGGCTGGAAAATCTCATGGACAGAGAAGCATATAAGGCTACAGTCCATGAGATCACAAAGGGTCAGACATGACTTAGTGACTAAACAGCAACAACAATTGTTACAGTGCTCTTTTTACTTAAATATGTGTGTGCTTTGGATGACTTTTGGTGCTGTCCTTGAAAAATCTTTGGAGACCAAAATCTACCTCCTCATCCTTAAACCAGTGTGGTACTTATGCCCCATCTCTTTCCCAAGGGATCCTGGTCCAGGGTAGCTATATGGAATGCACTGAGTGTGTTCTGCACAATTGCTCCAAAGCTAAAGGCAGCTTGTGAGCACAGAGCTGGTACCATGGGGGTGTTCAGCCCAGATCCCAGGGAACAAAGGCCGAGCAGACATAATCTCTTAGTGCTATTCAGGTGTAAGCTTAGAAATTTCACTTGCTTGGTTAGAACCCATAGCTTTTTTTTTTCTCCTCTCATATCTCACCTTCTAGTATCTGCCATATCTCCCAGCAGGTAATGTGCCATATTCTTGTTCAAGGTTATTTTGGAAAAATAAAAACAGCTCTAGTGGGGCATCATTCACATAGTATGCAAGTCACTCATAAAGTATACACACAGTTATTTATCTCGAATGGATTTTGAGATTCCCATATCAAAGACCCCCATTTCCTTAAATATCCAATGGGAGCAACCTAGGGGGGGTATTTCTTTCCCCAGATAGCATGCAGGACAAGTATTTAGAGCCAGGCTTTGTCCCTCAACTCCTAGGTCCTACTGTGTCTTACATACCTTGGTTGCAGCCCATTCTACCCTGGCCTCTGCTTCCCTGTGTGTTTCTCTGCAGCTCCATCCACCTTGTGTAAGGTCTGCACTATTTTTAAGAGGGGCATATGTTTGTATGGCGAGGGGAACTGCACTGCCGAAGAAGGCCCCGGTTGCAGAACTTCCGATATGTCTTTCTTCAATGTGAAAGGTAATGCTGTTACGCAGGGCTTCTCTGCCTTGAGCAGGGTCCTTATTCCTGACCCTGGGGAAGGACTGCAGTCTGAGGGGCCCTCCCTGGGAGATGGACATGTCCCTGGTCTGAGGCTGGGCTGGATGTGGCTGGGAGAGGTTCCAGGTATGGTTCTCTGGTGCTGAGCGTCAACATCCTTCCTATCCAGATGGCTGGCTCTACAACCACACGCAACTGGACTGTTACGATAAATGTAGAGCTTGGAACTTGGTGCGCGGACGCCTCAAAGTTTCAAGTTTTTGCTGTAAAGGCCAAGATTTCTGCAATATGTACAGAGGAAGATCACTGCATTGGAAGAGTCACTAAGTGCTAATTCCCTATCAGTGGTGATGTCCCCTCACCTTTCTCTTCCTGGCATCTCTTGTCCTGGATCCTTCCACACGCCCTCCTGCCGAGCATGCAGTGTCCTCCTCTCTCCTCCAAGCTTCCCTCTTCACTTCCCTCCTGGCCACTGGCTCCTTTCCCCCCAACACCAAGTGCTCTCAGCTCAGCTCACCCTCGGTTCATCTCCTGCTTCCTTCACATCTGTAAATCACCTTCCCACCCTCATCCCTCACAGTCACTCTGTTCCTCTGGCCGCCTGGTTTCTGATCCCACCTGCTCAGCAGTGACTGCCGTGTGCCCAGAAAGGGGATGGGTTCCATTTCTACATGTGGAGTTCGTGGGATCAGTGGAAAACCCAGGGAAATGTGTCCACCTGGCAGATGGACAGAGAGGCCCCAAAGTCCAAGAAGATACCGAGTACTGACGTCCAAAGAAGAAAAAGTAGGCTCATCAGATTTAGATGCTACATACATACATCTATTGACAGCTTTGGTGATAAAGCTTACAGAGGTTCTCTAGGGAGTGAGGTGGGAAAGGGGGTGGACAAGTCATTGACACTAGAGGCTACCCAAAGAAAAGGTGGGTGAAGGTCACTCTCCAAAAAGATGATGGATGGTGATCCTGGAAGTAGGTGGGGAAGCAGGACAGAAGAGCAGGGTTTGGTGTTTCCACAACAACGTGCATGTTATTGGCAGAGCGGGTTCAGTGGAGAAGTGGCACAGAAGCCACGTTACAGCAGGTTGAGGAGTGAATGACCAGGACAGGAGGACGTAGTGAGGGTGGGCAGCTCTTCCAAGAAGTTTGGGAAGAATTGAGAATGTGGAATAGCATCTTCATAAGAACAATGAGTTTAGTAAGTTGTCAGGCATAGGAAGATTTGTGTCTTCTCTTTAGTGTAAAAATGCATCTATTATTATGATTAGAAATATCTTTCACCATCTTATTATAACGTTCACTCTGTGTGTGTTTTTTCTGACCTTTTGACCTCTCTTTTCTCCTTTGTACTGTTTCCTCTGTCCTTACCCTTTTCCTTTATTTTCTTTCCCTAACCACTCATGATGCAAGAACATTATCATTTTACTTTACTTTTTTATTATAATCTTACACTTCTCTTTCATAAATTAAAACAAAGTACGAATAATATTTTGTTTCTTTTGTAGAGTCTAAAAATTCATTTTTGTATGATTTTTTAAATTTCAGTAAAATTTTTTGAACTTGTGAGAAACTCTTCTGTGTATCTACTTCTATTTTCAAAATGTCAGGTGTAAATATTTTTCATGTTATTTTCCCCCTAAAATTGAGGTTAGATAGAAAATAAAATCGGAGAAGGCAATGGTACCCATTACTCCAGTACTTTTGTCTGGCAAATCCCATGGACGGAGGAACCTGGTAGGCTGCAGTCCATGGGGTCGCTAGGAGTCGGACACAACTGAGCGACTTCACTTCCACTTTTCACTTTCATGCATTGGAGAAGGAAATGGCAACCCACTCCAGTGTTCTTGCCTGGAGAACCCCAGGGATGGGGGAGCCTGGTGGGCTGCCATCTATGGGGTCGCACAGAATCGGACACGACTGAAGTGACTTAGCAGCAGCAGCAGCAGCAGCATATTAGCCTTTGTAGGGCACCGCCTAAGCCAGAGCTTTGTCTTTAAACTCTAAAATATAGCTAGGACATGGAAGCAACCTGAATGTTAATCAACAGATGAATGATTAAAGAAAATGTGGTACATATATGCAATGGAATATTCAGTTCAGTCGCTCAGTCGTGTCCGACACTTTGCTACCCCATAAATCGCAGCATGCCAGGCCTCCCTGTCCATCACTAACTTCTGGAGTTTACCCAAACTCATGTCCATCGAGTCGATGATGCCATCCAGCCATCTCATCCTCTGTCATCCCCTTCTCCTCTTGCCCCTAATCCCTTCCAGCATTAGGGTCTTTTCCAATGAGTCAAACTCTTCGTATGAGGTGACCAAAGCGTTGGAGTTTCAGCTTTAGCATCAGTCCTTCCAATGAACACCCAGGACTGATCTCCTTTAGAATGGAGTGGTTGGACCTCCTTCCAGTCCAAGGGACTCTCAAGAGTCTTCTCCAACACCACACTTCAAAAGCATCAATTCTTCAGTGCTCAGCTTTCTTCACTGTCCAACTCTCACATCCATACAAGACCACTGGAAAAACCATAGCCTTAACTAGACAGACTTTTGTTGGCAAAGTAATATCTCTGCTTTTCAATATGCTATCTAGGTTGGTCATGACTTTCCTTCCAAGGAATAAGCGTCTTTTAATTTCATGGCTGCAGACCATCTACTCATCCATAAAAAGGAATGAAATTGGGTCATTTGTAGTGATATGGATAGAACTAGAGTCTGTCATAAAGATTGAAGTAAGTCAGAAAGAGAAAAGCAAATGTCGTATATTAACCCATATATATGAAATCTAGAAAACTGGTGCTGATGAACCCACTAGCAGGGCATAGAAACAGACTCAGATGCAGAAAATGGACATGGAGACACAGGGCAAAGGAGAAGGTGGGACAAACTGAGAGAGTAGTATTAACACATATACACTATCGTGTGTAAAGCAGATGGCTAGTGGGAAGCTGCTGTGTAGCACGAGGAGCTCTGTGCTCTGTGATGACCTAGAGGGGTGGAATGGGGTTTGGGGATAGGAAAGTTCAATAGGGAGAGGATATATGTATACATTAAACTGGTTCACTTTGTTGTGAAGCAGAATCTAATTCAACATTGTAAAGCAATTATACTCCAATAATAAAATACAAAAAAAAAAAAAACACCACAAAAACACACTGTAAAACATCAGGGGAAAACGCCATCAGCATCACTGGTGAAAAACCAACTCAGGTATTCCAGCCCACATTAAGCTTGTCTAGTAATTTCTTGCTATACTAAGGAGAGAGCTTCCCAGGTGGTGCTAGGAGTGAAGAACCTGCATGCCAGTGCAGAATACATAAGAGATGCAAGTTCAGGCCCTGGATCAGGAAGATCCCCTGGAGGAGAGCATGGCAACCCACTCCAGTATTCGGACCTGGAGAATCCCATAGACAGAGGAACCTGGCAGGTTACAGTCCATGGGATTACAAAGAGTAGGACACGACTGAAATGACTTAACATGCCTGCATGGATACTAAGGAGAACTACGGATGGCCAGGGTGATGGAGGCAGGACCAGTGAGAGGTTCTTTTTATTTTAAAAGCAATCCTCTTGGGACTTCTCTAGTGGTCCATTGGTTAAGAATCTGCACTTCCACTTCTGGGGGCCTGGGTTCAATCCCTAGTTGGGGAACTAAGATCCAATATGCTGCATGGTGTGACCAAAAAATAAAAGCATTTTTAAATAACTGCGTTCTTAGCCATATTCTCATGAGCAATGTGAACCCTGACTATTGTAAAACATTTTAAAAGTACAAATAAGTTAAAAGAACATTAAAAACAGAGTTAATAGGCAATAGTGACTTGCTTTCAAGGAGCATAGTGTGGTAAAAGGGAAAAAGTCACTTTATCTGGAATAGCCTGAGAAACATTATCTCAGCCTGATAATCAAGGTTAATATCAACAGCAATAAAGCAGGTTAAGAGCATATAACTTAGTTACTAAGCCCTGAGAATAGCACTGCCCCTCTGTGGTTCTCCTCCCTCATATCCATGCTGCTGCTGCTGTTACTAAGTCACTTCAGTCGTGTCTGACTCTGTGTGACCCCATAGACAGCAGCCCACCAGGCTTCCCTGTCCCTGGGATTCTCCAGGCAAGAACACTGGAGTGGGTTGCCATTTCCTTCTCCAATGCGTGAAAGTGAAAAGTGAAAGTGAAGTCACTCAGTCGTGTCCGACTCTTAGCGACCCCATGGACTGCAGCCTACCAGGCTCCTCCATCAATGGGATTTGCCAGGCAAGAGTACTGGAGTGGGTTGCCATTCCCTTCTAATTGCAAGAAAAATATCAGACAAACCCCAAACAAGGGATATTCTATAAAATAACTGCAAAGTAATCTTCAAAATTATCAACATCACAAAAAACAGAGAAATTCTGAGAAATGGTCATAGTCCAGAGCAGGTAGGGAGATGTGGTAAGTAAAAGAAATGTAAGAATCCTGGAAGAGAAAAAGAAAAATTAGTCAAGAAGCTAAGGAAATCTGAATACAATATGGAGTTTAGTTAATAGTAAAGAGTACTGTTGCTGCTATTGTCACCACTAATGAAATAATATTTTTTCATCAGTGGTGACAATACCAATGAAATGTAAACTGTTTGGTGTCTGGGAAGCCGGGTGAGAACCTGGATACCAGTCCTGGCCTCTTTACTCTCTGGACACCGGTCTGCCCCGGGCCCAAACACAAGAGCTTCTCACGTGGGTGGGTGTGTATGTGCTCAGCGGCTCAGCTGGGTCCAACTCTTTTGAGACCCCAACGGGCTGTGACCTGCCAGGTTCCTCTGTCCATGGCATTCTCCAGGCAGGAGTATTACAGTTGGTTACCATTTCCTTCTCCAGGGGATCTTCCCAACCCAGGGATTGAACCCACATTTCCTACTCGGGCAGGTGGCTTCTTTACCACTGAGCCACTTGGGAAGCCCTCTCCTGTGAATAGGCTTTGCTGAAATAGCTTTTTCCTCTGGGTCCAAAATCCCCTACTATTCCCTCCCCTCCAGTCCCAGAGTTCAAACCAGTACCCAGCCTGGCTGACACCTGCCTCAGGGCTCAGGGTGCACTCGCTGTAGGTGCATCCCATGCCTTTTGCTTTCCCTTCCCCCTCCCTCTGATTGAGCTCATAAGTGAGATGTCACTGGGCCTCTCAATACTGAATCCGTGTTGACAATACGAGGGTAGTTGTCATAGCAAACCCTGGTGGTTCAGATGGTAAAGAATGCAGGAGACCTCCTTCAATGCAGGAGACCTCCTTCAATGCAGGAGACCCTGGTTTAATCCCTGGGTCGGAAAGATCCCCTGGAGAAGGAAATAGCAATCCACTGCAGTATTCTTGCCTGGAGAATTCCACGGATAGAGGAGCCTAGTGGGCTACAGTCCACAGGGTCCCAAAGAGTTGGACATGACTGAGAGACAAACCTACTAAGTATTTTCTATAAACCAGTATCCACATCTACTACTATCATGCATATCTAAATTAGGATGTATCTTCAGCCTATCATATACACATTAAATGTATGGCAAATACTTTACAAATAAAAAAGGAACTAAATCATTATAGAGGACTAGTCTATTTTATAAAATATGAAATAATTCCTGCTATATTACTCTTATTTCTCTAGACTACAAAGTAAGCAGATAATTTAATTTAAAATTTTGTTACTGTTGCTCAAAGGAACATCTATGTCCCAGTACCTTTGAAAGTACAATTTTGTGGTATCCTGAATTCATTAGTCATGTGTAATAAAAACAGCTAATTCCCGAATAAGAGTATTCATTCTAGGAGATCCAGCCAAAGGCAGGAGAAAGATGATGGAGCAAGGTCCCAACAAGCCGGCTGGGGGCTAGAGAAACCGTTCCAGGTCACAGTGCAGGACGGGGGGTGTCTCCCACTCGCCTCTCTCCTCCTCCATCAGAACAGCCCTTTCATGGCAGAGACCTTGACAGTCATGCTAATCATCCCCAGAAACTCTCCGCACACTGCGTGGTACAGAGCAGGCGCTGCACACTGCGTGGAACAGAGCAGGCGCTGCACACTGCGTGGTACAGAGCAGGCGCTCAGCCCTACTTCTGACTCAACAAGAATAGGAGGACAAATGCATGAATGCATAAGGGTCTGCCAGCCCAGAAAGCAATCGCTGGGGGCTGGGGCGGGTGGGGGTGGGGGTGGGGGTGGGGTGCGCCCAGAGCCCCCACGTGCCACAGACTGGGAGTCCAACTCCTCCCACATTGTGAGAGGAGAGAACTCCCCTCCACTGCCTTCCAAAGACGAATGTGATTCAGAGTAAATTCTGCAGCAGTGTGGGGTGCATGAATGAAGGATGTCATTGATACCCAGTCCCCACAATGATGAACTTTGCTGAATGGTCCAGAATCCCCTGTATGCTCAGCAGCCCCTCTCACAGGAGAGTGGGGTTCCAGAGCTGCCCACGGGGTCCCGAGTCCCACATCACTCTGGTCATTGCTGTGCAAGAGCAGAGGGTGAAGAAGGAGTAGAAAATGGAGAAAACAGGATATGAACAGATTATTGGAGCCACCAAAGAACAAAATTCTTCTTCCATAGTATTACTTCCACCCTGGTCTATGCAAACTTGAAGCATGTACTGTTGATAATAGTGCATAGGACACAATGCATACTGTGATATTGGAAAGAGGCATGTTATCTATCACTGGGGAAGCTAGGAAAAGAGAGTGGAAAGCAGAAGATAATGAGCTGGCCAAAACTTCTCATGGAAGTTTATGCTCCTCAAACATCTTGATGGTGCTTCCTCAGGGAAAGATCTTGGTGCCATCATGAGAAACTCTACAAATAACAAGTGCTGTAGAGGGTGAGGAGGAGAGGGAAACCTCCACACTGTTGGTGGAGATGTAAGCTATTGCAGCCACTATGGAAAACAGTCCAAATATATATATATGTATATGTATGTATATATATATATATATATATATGACCCAGAAATCCCACTCCTGAACATATATCTGGAGAAAACTCTAATTCAAAAAGATACATGCAGCCCAATGTTTGTAGGAGCACTATTCACAATAGCCAACACATGGAATCAACCTAAATGTTCATCAACAGGTGAATTGATAAAGAAGATGTGGTACATATACACAATAGAATATCACTTAGCCACAAAAAAGAACAAAATAAGGCCATTTGTAGCAACGTAGAAAAATCTAAAGATTATTATACTAAGTGAAGTAAGCCAGAAAGAGAAAAACAAATACCACATGACATCTCTTCTATACAGAACCTAAAATATGACATAAATGAACTTATTTACCAAACAAAAATATGCTCAAGGTTTCCCCTGTGGCTCAGATGGTAAAGAATATGCCTGCAATGCAGGAGATCCAGGTTTGATCCCTGGATCGTGAAGATCCCCTGGAGAAAGGAATAGCAACCCACCTCAGTATTCTTGCCCGGAGAATTCCATGGACAGAGAGGCCTGGCAGGCCACAGTCCATGTTATAGTCAGACTCACAAATAGTTGGACACAACTGAGTGACTAGCACTGTCACTTTAGAAAACAAACCTATGATGAACAAAAGTGAGAGTGGATAGGGGTGGGACAAACTAGAAGTTTGGGAGTGGTAGATACACACTCCCATATGTAAAATAGACAAACAACACGGTCCTACTGTTTTGCACTGGAAACTATATTCAATATCCTATGATAACCCATAATGGAAAAGAATATGAAAAAGATACATATATGTGCGTGTGTGTGTGGTCTGTCTGTCTATGTAAAGCTGAATCACTTTCCTTTTACAGTAATGTAAATCAACCATACTTTTTTAAAAAGACTTTTCTACTTTAAGGACAGTAAATATAAATCACCAACACTTATACTTTTTATAAAAGATTTAGGAAATGTGGCCCCACTGGAAAATGCCGGTGACAGCTTTCTGATTATCCTAAAATAAAATGGAGATGTGATATGACTAAAATAGCTCTACTTGTGTATCTGAACCTCACATAAGTCATTTAGAAGTATCGTGAGTTAAATCGATACCAGAAAAGGCCATGCTTGCCTCAAGAAGAATATGCTGCCCCACATTCCTGGCTGGCCTTCCTTCATCCATTCTTCCTCATAGTTTCTTAAACAACATTCCATAATGTGTCCAACCAGGTTGCACTAGAAGATAATGGTCATTTTAAATGGTGGAGTTATGCTGAATAAGACATGCACCTCCGTGAATGATGTGTTGTGAAATTTTTCTGGTTTTTCAGGAGAGGAGCCTTCAGAGGTCCATCAGAAACTGAACACTTGATAATGTCATATATTAAATTTATCCTGAGCCCGTGAGACTTTCAAAGTTGGGAGAGAACTAACAGTTAGTTCTAATTCATAGTATTCCAAGCTTACTTAGTAAACGCCCTTTTCACTCCCCAGAGCTTTGGTCTGCTGCTGCTGCTGCTGCTGCTAAATCACTTCAGTTGTGTCCAACTCTGTGTGACCCCATAGACGGCAGCCCACCATGCTCCGCGGCCCCTGGGATTCTCCAGGCAAGAACGCTGGAGCGGGTTGCCATTTCCTTCTCCAGTGCAATTAAGTGAAAAGTGAAAGTGAAGTCACTCAATCATGTCCAACTCTTAGTGACCTCATGGACTGCAGCCCACCAGGCTGCTCTGTCCATGGGAGTTCCCAGGCAAGAGTACTGGAGTGGGGTGCCATTGCCTTCTCCAGAGCTTCAATCTAGAGAATAAATTATATGGTCAGTTGACCTAGAGGTCATCAGGCACGATCTCTGTCTCAGTGCAGGAATCTTCTCCAGGGCATCAGCCAGACAAGTGACGTCTAGAACCACCACAAGCTTCCAGGCCCACGCTGATCTCCATCAGATCTTACAGTAATGTGTCTAGGGAGAAACCCAACCAGGAAGTATCCCAGCCAGAGACCAGATTCAGAAATTTGGTGGATCTGGGTTTAAAGACTCACTCTAACATCTACTGGCTATGAAACCCTGCATGGTAAGTTGCTTCAGTCGTGTCCAACTCTGCGGCCAGGCTCCTCTGTCCATGGGGATTCTCCAGGCAAGAATACTGGAGACCTTGGCAAGTCATTAATCTATAGCGCCCAATTTCCCCATTAAGGAAATAGGAAATATAATACCACTTAAGTCATTCAGTTCTGCATTCAATTCTTTATATTCATCTTCTGTTCAACTACTAACTAGAGAATCCAGTTAAGAAAAATTTAATTTAAAAACTGGGACTAAGTAATATCACGGGTTTATATTTAGTGACCTCTATTCTCTGCCTGTCTCTTGGGCTCCTTCTTATTCACTAAAAGGGCTGATGTTAATGCTGAAGCTCCAGTACTTTGGCCACCTAATGCAAAGAGCTGATTCATTGGCAAAGACCCTGATGCTGGGAAAGATTGAAGGCCAAAGATAAGGGGTGGCAGCAGATAAGATGTTTAGATAGTGTCATCGACTCAATGGACATAAATCTGAGCAAATTCTGGGAGATAGTGGAGGACAGAGGAGCCTAATGTGTTGCAGTCCATGGGGTCCCAAAGAATCGGACACAACTGAGCAGCTAACACTTTCACTTTCCCTGAAAAACAGAAAAAGTTTCCTCAACTGGGGATTTACTCTGAGAGCCTGTGATACTTCCTAAAATGAGGAGTCAGTGGTAGAAGAGCACTGAGCTTGTTAAAAGACCCTGATAGTATACGTGTTTCCATGCTACCCTGCAGTTATTCCACCCTCTCCTCTCCCACCCCGTGCTGTGTCCATAAGTCTGTTCTCAACGTTTGTATGTCCATTGTGCCATGCTATGCTAAGTCACTTCAGTCGTGTCCGACTCTGCATGACCCCATAGACAGCAGCCCACCAGGCTTCCCCATCCCTGGGATTCTCCAGGCAAGAACACTGGAGTGGGTTGCCATTTCCTTCTCCAATGCATGAAAGTGAAAAGAGAAAGTGAAGTCGCTCAGTCGTGTCTGACTCTTAGCGACCCCATGGACTGCAGCCTACCAGGCTCCTCCGTCCGTGGGATTTTCCAGGCAAGAGTACTGGAGTGGGGTCCCACTGCCTTCTCCTGTATGTCCATTGCTGCCCTGCAAATACACAATACCATATGTAAAATAGATGGCCAGTGGGAATTCACTGTATGATTCAGGGAACTCAACCCGGGGCTCTGTGACAACATAGAGGGGTGGGATGGGGACGGAGGTGGGAGGGAGGTTCAAGAGGGAGGGGACCATATGTATACCTGTGGCTGATTCATGCTGATGTATGGCAGACACCAACACACATTTTAAAGCAATTATCCTTCAGTTAAAAAAAAAAGACCCTGTTAGTGGACTTGCTCTGCCAATAACTGGCCCCATCTCTACCAAGGATAGGACTTCCCTTATAGCTCAGTTGGTAAAGAATCTGCCTGCAATGCAGGAGATTCTGGTTTGATTCCTGGGTTGAGAAGATTTGCTGGGAAAGGGATAGGCTACCCACTCCAGTATTTTTGGGCTTTCCTGGTGGCTCAGCTGGTAAAGAACCCATCTGCAATGCAGGAGACCTGGGTTCGATTCCTGGGTTGGGAAGATTCCCTGGAGAAAGGAAAGGCTGCCCTCTCCAGTATTGTGGCCTGGAGAATTCCAGGGACTGTATAGTCCATGGGGGTCACAAAGAGTTGGACATGACTGCGAGACTTTCACTTTTCACTTTCTACCAGGACTAGTATAAGGCCAAAGCCCTGGGGTGGGGGAGGCGAGGCCCTTTGACCTACTTAACGGACTGCCTTCTGAGGCTGATGGACAAGCTGCTAGGGCTGAGTGCAGCTCTAGTTCTTCCTCTTGCCTGGTGACTGCTGGGTGGGTGGGGAGTCTCATAACCTGGTGACCCTGGTAAACTGGCCAGCTGGCTCAGTGGCTGACCACCCAAGGAAGAACTGCTTCTTGAAAGCCATGTACTACATTTTCACCATCTTTGTGTAAAACGCATTCTTTTAAATAATTTTTTAAAAAACACATCAAAAAACTATAACAGAGCATAGCAGATTCACTTTGCTGTATACCTGAAAATATCACAGCATTGTAAATTAACTATGCTCTAATAAAAAAAAAAAGGAGAAAAAATGCTGGCATAAAATATTTTAAATTTTTTTCAGTTTTTAAAAGTTGTAAAATGTACTTAAGATGTAAAACTTATTTACTTAAAAAAAGAAACCAAAAAACTATAACAGGGTGATCAGCTCATCCCAGGTAGCCCAGGACTTTTCTGGCTTTAGCCCTGAAAGTTTCACATCCTGGAAAACTCCTCTTTTCATAGGCAAATGTGAGATGGTTAAACATTTACATACATGAGAATAGAAGTATAGGGACTAATATGTTTATATTGATTGTTGTTGCTCAGTCATTCAGTCGTGTCTGACTCTTTGCAACCCCATGCTTCCCTGTCCTTCACTATCTCCTGGAGTCTGCTCAAACTCACGTCCATTGAATTGGTGATGCCATCTAAGCATGTCATCCTCTGCTGCCAGCTTCTCCTGCCCTCAATCTTTCCCAGAATCGGGGTCTTTTCCAATAAGTTGGCTCTTTGCATTAGGTGGCCAAAGTATTAGAGCTTCAGCTTCAACATCAGTCCTTTCAATGAATATTCAGGGTTGATTTCCTTTAGGATTGAATGTTTTGATTGCCTTATATTGATTAACTCTGGTTAATAGATTATTTAATAGTTTACTTTACTTGTGTTATACATGACCTTATATACTTTATTTTGAGTCCAGAAAAGTTTGGTTATATTCTCAGTGTAGGAATGCTAGCAATACTTCTTATGGGCAACAAGGTTTAACAAGGACCTAGAAGAAATAATAAAGAGTCAATATATAATGAATAATGCAATAAATGAGATTAAAAAACACTCTGGAGGCAACAAATAGTAGAATAACGGAGGCAGAAGATAGGATTAGTGAAATAGAAAATAGAATGGTAGAAATAAATGAATCAGAGAGGAAAAAAAAAGTGAATTAAAAGAAATGAGGACAATCTCAGAGACCTCCAGGACGATATTAAAAGCCACAACATTCGAATCATAGGAGTCCCAGAAGAAGAAGACAAAAAGAAAGACCATGAGAAAGATCAGATCAGATCAGTCGCTGAGTCGTGTCCGACTCTTTGCGATCCCATGAATCCCAGCACACCAGGCCTCCCTGTCCATCACCAACTCCCACAGTTCACTCAGACTCACGTCCATTGAGTCAGTGATGCCATCCAGCCATCTCATCCTCTGGCGTCCCCTTCTCCTCCTGCCCCCAATCCCTCCCAGCATCAGAGTCTTTTCCAATGAGTCAACTCTTTGCATGAGGTGGCCAAAGTACTGGAGTTTCAGCTTCAGCATCATTCCTTCCAAAGGAATCCCAGGGCTGATCTCCTTCAGAATGGACTGGTTGGATCTCCTTGCAGTCCAAGGGACTCTCAAGAGTCTTCTCCAACACCACAGTTCAACATGAGAAAGATAATAGTTATTAATTATTCTTAATAATTAATAAAATGTATAGTTAAGAATTACTGAGGAGATAATAGTTGAAAAATTCCCTAAAATGGGGAAGAAAATAAGCACCCAAGTCCAAGAAACCCAGAGAGTCCCAAATGGGATAAACCCAAGGCGAAACACCCCAAGACACATATTAATCAAATTAACAAAGTTCAAACACAAAGAACAAATATTAAAAGCAGTAAGAGAAAAACAACAAATAACACACAAGGGGATTCCCATAAGGATAACAGCTGATCTTTCAACAGAAACTCTTCAGGCCAGGAGGTAATGGCCTTGGTATTAAATCTAGCCTTGGTAAATTCAAAAAAATTGAAATCATTCCAAGCATATTTTCTGACCAAAATGCAGTAAGATTAAATCTCAATTACAGGAGAAAAAATATTAAAAATTCCAACATATGGAGGCTGAACAACACATTGCTGAATAACCAACAAATCACAGAAGAAATCAAAAAAGAAATCAAAATCTGCATAGAAACGAATGAAAATGAAAACACAATAACCCAAAACCTGTTGGACCCTGTAAAAGCAGTGCTAAGGGGAAAGTTCATAGCAATACAGGCATACCTCAAGAAACAAGAAAAAAGCCAAATAAATAACCTAACTCTACACCTAAAGCAACTAGAAAAGGAAGAAATGAAGAACCCCAAGGTTAGTAGAAGGAAAGAAATCTTTAAAATTAGGGCAGAAATAAATGCAAAAGAAACAAAGGAGACCATAGCAAAAATCAACAAAGCCAAAATCTGGTTCTTTGAAAGGTTAAATAAAATTGACAAACCATTAGCCAGACTCATCAAGAAACAAAGGGAGAAAAATAAAATCAATAAAATTAGAAATGAAAATGGAGAGATCACAACAGACAACACACAAATACAAAGGATCATAAGAGACTACTATCAGCAATTATATGCCAATAAAATGGACAATGCGGAAGAAATGGACAAATTCTTAGAAAAGTACAACTTTCCAAAACTGGACCAGGAAGAAATAGAAAATCTTAACAGACACATCACAAGCACGGAAATTGAAACTGTAATCAGAAATCTTCCAGCAAACAAAAGCCCAGGTCCAGATGGCTTCACAGCTGAATTCTACCAAAAATTTAGAGAAGAGCTGACACCTATCCTATTCAAATTCTTCCAGAAAATTGCAGAGGAAGGTAAACTTCCAAATTCATTCTATGAGGCCACCATCACCCTAATACCAAAACCTGACAAAGATGCCACAAAAAAAGAAAACTACAGGCCAATATCACTGATGAACATAGATGCAAAAATCCTTAATAAAATTCTAGCAATCAGAATCCAACAACACATTAAAAAGATCATACACCATGACCAAGTGGGCTTTATCCCAGGGATGCAAGGATTCTTCAATATCCACAAATCAATCAATGTAATACACCACATTAACAAATTGAAAAATAAAAACCATGTGATTATCCCAATAGATGCAGGGAAAGCCTTTGATAAAATTCAACATCCATTTATGATTAAAAAAAAAAAAAAACCTCTCCAGAAAGCAGGAATAGAAGGAACATACCTCAACATAATAAAAGCTATATATGACAAACCCACAGCAAACATTATCCTCAACGGTGAAAAATTGAAAGCATTTCCCCTAAAGTCAGGAACAAGACAAGGGTGCCCACTCTCTCCACTACTATTCAACATAGTTTTGGAAGTTTTGGCCATAGCAATCAGAGCAGAAAAAGAAATAAAAGGAATCCAAATTGGAAAAGAAGAAGTAAAACTCTCACTGTTTGCAGATGACATGATTCTCTGCATAGAAAACCCTAAAGACTCCACCAGAAAATTACTAGAGCTAATCAATGAATATAGTAAAGTTGCAGGATCTAAAATCAACACACAGAAATCCCTTGCATTCCTATACACTAACAATGAGAAAATAGAAAGAGAAATTAAGGAAACAATTCCATTCACCATTGCAACAAAAAGAATAAAATACTTAGGAATATATCTACCTAAAGAAACTAAAGACCTATATATAGAAAACTATAAAACAGTGGTGAAAGAAATCAAAGAGGACACCAATAGATGGAGAAATATACCATGTTCATGGATCGGAAGAATCAATATAGTGAAAATGAGTATACTACCCAAAGCAATTTATAGATTCAATGCAATCCCTATCAAGCTACCAACGGTATTTTTCACAGAGCTAGAACAAATAATTTCACAATTTGTATGGAAATACAAAAAACCTTGAATAGCCAAAGCAATCTTGAGAAAGAAGAACGGAACTGGAGGAATCAACCTGCCTGACTTGAGGCTCTACTACAAAACCACAGTCATCAAGACAGTATGGTACTGGCACAAAGACAGAAATATAGATCAATGGAACAAAATAGAAAGCCCAGAGATAAACCCATGCACCTATGGACACCTAATCTTTGACAAAGGAGGCAAGAATATACAATGGAGAAAAGACAATCTCTTTAACAAGTGGTGCTGGGAAAACTGGTCAACCACTTGTAAAAGAATGAAACTAGAACACTTTCTAACACCATACACAAAAATAAACTCAAAATGGATTAAAGATCTAAACATAAGACCAGAAACTATAAAACTCTTAGAGGAGAACATAGGCAAAACACTCTCCAACATATATCACAGCAGGATCCTCTATGACCCACCACCTAGAATATTGGAAATAAAAGCAAAAATAAACAAATGGGATCTAATTAAAATTAAAAGCTTCTGCACAACAAAGGAAGCTATAAGCAAGGTGAAAAGACAGCCTTCAGGATGGGAGAAAATAATAGCAAATTAAGCAACTGACAAACAACTAACCTCAAAAATATACAAGCAACTCCTACAGCTCAATTACAGAAAAATAAATGACCCAATCAAAAAATGGGCCAAAGAACTAAATAGACATTTCTCCAAAGAAGACATACAGACGGCTAACAAACACATGAAAAGATGCTCAACATCAGTCGTTATCAGAGAAATGCAAATCAAAACCACAATGAGGTACCATTTCATGCCAGTCAGAATGGCTGCGATCCAAAAGTCTACAAGCAATAAATGCTGGAGAGGATGCGGAGAAAAGGGAACACTCTTTCACTGTTGGTGGGAATGCAAATAGTACAATGCAAATAGTACAGCCACTATGGAGAACAGTGTGGAGATTCCTTAAAAAACTGGAAAGAGAACTGCCTTATGACCCAGTAATCCCACTGCTGGGCATACACACTGAGAAAACCAGAATTGAAAGAGACACGTGTACCCCAATGTTCACCGCAGCACTGTTTATAATAGCCAGGACATGGAAGCAACCTAGATGTTCATCAGCAGATGCATGGATAAGAAAGCTGTGGTACATATACACAATGGAGTATTACTCAGCCATTAAAAAGAATACATTTCAATCAGTTCTAATGAGGTGGATGAAACTGGAGCCGATTATATAGAGGGAAGTAAGCCAGAAAGAAAAACACCAATACAGTATACTAACGCATATATATGGAATTTAGAAAGATGGTAACAACAACCCTATATGCAAGACAGCAAGAGACACAGATGTATCAGATCAAATCAGATCAGTAGCTCAGTCATGTCTGACTCTTTGCGACCCCATGAACCTCAGCACGCCAGGCCTCCCTGTCCATCACCAACTTCAGGAGGTCACCCAGACTCACATCCATTGAGTCAGTGATGCCATCCAGCCATCTCATCCTCTGTCGTCCCCTTCTCCTCCTGCCCTCAATCCCTCCTAGCTTCAGAGTCTTCTCCAATGAGTCAATTCTTCGCAAGAGGTGGCCAAAATACTGGAGTTTCAGCTTTAGCATCATTCTTTCCAAAGAAATCCCAGGGCTGATCTCCTTCAGAATGGACTGGTTGGATCTCCTTGCAGTCCAAGGGACTCTCAAGAGTCTTCTCCAACACCACACTTCAAAAGCATCAATTCTTTGGCATTCAGCCTTCTTCACAGTCCAGCTCTCACATCCATACATGACCACAGGAAAGACCATAGCCTTGACTAGGCAAACCTTTGTTGGCAAAGTAATGTCTCTGCTTTTGAATATGCTATCTAGGTTGGTCATAACTTTCCTTCCAAGGAGTAAGCATCTTTTAATTTCATGGCTGCAGTCACCATCTGCAGTGATTTTGGAGCCCAGAAAAAACAAAGTCTGACACTGTTTCCACTGTTTCTCCATCTAATTCCCATGAAGTGATGGGACCAGATGCCATGATCTTCGTTTTCTGAATGTTGAGCTTTAAGCCAACCTTTTCACTCTCCACTTTCACTTTCATCAAGAGGCTTTTTAGTTCCTCTTCACTTTCTGCCATAAGGGTGGTATCATCTGCATATCTGAGGTTATTGATATTTCTCCCAGCAATCTTGATTCCAACTTGTGTTTCTTCCAGTCCAGCATTTCTCAAGATGTACTCTGTATATAAATTAAATAAACATGGTGACAATATACAGCCTTGACGTACTCCTTTTCCTATTTGGAACCAGTCTGTTATTCCATGACCAGTTCTAACTGTTGCTTCCTGACTTGCATACAGATTTCTCAAGAGGCAGATCAGGTGGTCTGGTATTCCCATCTCTTTCAGAATTTTCTACAGTTTATTGTGATCTACACAGTCAAAGGCTTTGGCATAGTCAATAAAGCAGAAATAGATGTTTTTCTGGAACTCTCTTGCTTTTTCCATGATCCAGCAGATGTTGGCAATTTGATCTCTGGTTCCTCTGTCTTTTCGAAAACCAGCTTGAACATCAGGAAGTTCACGGTTCACATATTGCTGAAGCCTGGCTTGGAGAATTTTGAGCATTACTTTACTAGCATGTGAGATGAGTGCAATTATGCGGTAGTTTGAGCATTCTTTGGCATTGCCTTTCTTTGGGATTGGGATGAAAACTGACCTTTTCCAGTCCTGTGGCCACTGCTGAGTTTTCCAAATTTGCTGGCATATTGAGTGTAGCACTTTCACAGCATCATCATTCAGGACTTGGAATAGCTCCACTGGAATTCCATCACCTCCACTAGCTTTGTTCATAGTGATGCTTTCTAAGGCCCACTTGACTTCACATTCCAGGATGTCTGGCTCTAGGTCAGTGATCACACCATCATGATTATCTGGGTCGTGAAGCTCTTTTCTGTACAGTTCTTCTGTGTATTCTTGCCACCTCTTCTTAATATCTTCTGCTTCTGTTAGGTCCATACCATTTCTGTCCTTTATCGAGCCCATCTTTGCATGAAATGTTCCTTTGGTATCTGATTTTCTTGAAGAGATCCCTAGTCTTTCCCATTCTGTTGTTTTCCTCTATTTCTTTGCATTGATCACTGAAGAAGGCTTTCTTATCTCTTCTTGCTATTCTTTGGAACTCTGCATTCAGATGTTTATGTCTTTCCTTTTCTCCTTTGCTTTTCACTTCTCCTCTTTTCACAGCTATCTATAAGGCCTCCCCAGACAGCCATTTTGCTTTTTTGCATTTCTTTTCCATGGGGATGGTCTTGATCCCCGTCCCCTGTACAATGTCACGAACCTCACTCCATAGTTCATCAAGCACTCTGTCTATCAGATCCAGGCCCCTAAATCTATTTCTCACTTCCACTGTATAATCATAAGGGATTTGATTTAGGTCATACGTGAATGGTCCAGTGGTTTTCCCTACTTTCTTCAATTTCAGTCTGAATTTGGCAATAAGGAGTTCATGTTCTGAGCCACAGTCAGCTCCTGGTCTTGTTTTTGCTGATTGTATAGAGCTTCTCCATCTTTGGCTGCAAAGAATATAATCAATCTGATTTCGGTGCTGACCATATGGTGATGTCCATGTATAGAGTCTTCTCTTGTGTTATTGGAAGAGGGTATTTGCTATGACCAGTGCATTTTCTTGGCAAAACTCCGTTAGTCTTTGCCCTGCTTCATTCTGTATTCCAAGGCCAAATTTGCCTGTTACTCCAAGTGTTTCTTGACTTCCTTTTTGCATTCCAGTCCCCTATAATGAAAAGGACATCTTTTTTGGGTGTTAGTTCTAAAAGGTCTTGTAGGTCTTCATAGAACGGTTCAACTTCAGCTTCTTCAGCGTTACTGGTTGGGGCATAGACTTGGATTACTGTGACATTGAATGGTTTGCCTTGGAAATGAACAGAGATCATTCTGTCGTTTTTGAGATTGCATCCAAGTACTGTATTTCGGACTCTTTTGTTGACCATGATGGCCACTCCATTTCTTCTGAGGGATTCCTGCCCGCAGTAGTAGATATAATGGTCCTCTGAGTTAAATTCACCCATTCCAGTCCATTTTAGTTTGCTAATTCCTAGAATATTGACATTCACTCTTGCCATCTCTTGTTTGACCACTTCCAATTTGCCTTGATTCATGGACCTGACATTCCAGGTTCCTATGCAATATTGCTCTTTACAGCATCGGACTTTGCTTCTATCACCAGACACATCCACAGCTGGGTATTCTTTTTGCTTTGGCTCCATCCCTTCATTCTTTTATTTCTCCACTGATCTCCAGTAGCATATTGGGCCCCTACTGACCTGGGGAGTTTCTCTTTCAGTATCCTATCATTTTGCCTTTTCAAACTGTTCATGGGGTTCTCAAGGCAAGAATACTGAAGTGGTTTGCCATTCCCTTCTCCAGCAGACCACATCCTGTCAGATCTCTCCACCATGACCTGCCCATCCTGGGTTGTCCCACAGGCATGGCTTAATTTCATTGAGTTAGACAAGGCTATGGTCCTGGTGTGATTAGATTGACTAGTTTTCTGTGAGTATGGTTTCAGTGAGAACAGTCTTTTGGACTCTGTGGGAGAGGGAGGGGGGAATGATTTGGCAGAATGGCATTAAAACATACGTAATATCATATAACAAACAAATCGCTAGTCCAGGTTCGAAGCAGGATACAGGAAGCTTGGGGCTGGTGTACCGGGAAGACCCAGAGAGATGGTATGGAAAGGGAGGTGGGAGGGGGATTCAGGATGGGGAACACCTGTACACCCATGGCGGATGCATGTTGATGTATGGCAAAAGCAATACAGTATTGTAAAGTAAAATAATAATAATTAAATTAAATTAAAAAAAGAAAAGAAAAAGATAGGATTACGGGAAAAAAAAAAAAAAAAAGAACTTCTGACTTGAATTCTGGATGCTTTTCTTTCAGTTAGCCTTCTACCTATCTGACCAGCATCCCCTCATTCTAAAGGTGCTTCCCTCATCCAACCTTGTATTTATTTTAATTTTTTGGCCACGCCATATGGCTTGAGGTATCCTAGGTCCCTGACCTGGGATTGAACCTGAGACTTCTGTCGTAAAAGCACAGAGTCCTAACCACTGGGAAACCAGGGAATTCTTCAACCCTTTAACTTTAGTGTTCCTTAGAATTCCATGCAGTTCCTATCATTCAGCACCTGGGTCAGTGGAAAACCACCTAACTCAGAATTTTAGCAGTTTATACATCCTTGGTTAGCAAGTAGCCATTTATGATCCCAAACTTCACATCTCCAGCTGTACAATTATCCAAGTGTTCATACCTTTGTATCCAGTTACCAAGCCCATCATTTCTTATGTGGCCAATAAAGAATTCATTATGTTTGCAGAGAAAGGATCTCCCTTTCAGATTCTGTATGATTAAAAAACAAGCCACGCATTCAGCGAGGAGCTAAAACCAATGTGAGAGATGAGAAAATGCAGTCAAAGTCCTAACCAATAGAGTGTCAGGGAAGTCCCTGCAATGAAATAGTTGAGATAACAGTGACAGACTATTTTGGGGGCTCCAAAATCACTGCAGATGGTGACTGCAGCCATGAAATTAAAAGAAGCTTGCTCCTTGGAAGAAAAGTTACAATCAACCTCAACAGCATATTAAAAAGCAGAGACGTTACTTTGCCAACACAGGTCTGTCTATTCAAAGCTATGGTTTTTCCAGTAGTCATGTATGGATGTGAGAGTTGGACTATAAAGAAAGCTGAGCACCAAAGAATTGATGCTTTTGAACTGTGGTGTTGGAGAAGACTCTTGAGAGTCCCTTGGACAGCAAGGAGATCTAACCAGTCCATCCTAAAGGAAATCAGCCCTAAATATTCATTGTAAGGACTGATACTAAAGCTGAAACTCCAATACTTTGGCCACCTTATGTGAAGAACTGACTCCTTGGAAAAGACCCTGATGCTGGGAAAGATTGAAGGCAGGAGGAGAAGGGGACGACAGAGGATGAGATGGTTGGATGGCATCACCGACTCTATGGATATGAGTTTGAGTAAGCTCTGGGAGTTGGTGATGGACATGGAAGCCTGGCATGCGCAGTCCATGCGGTTGTAAAGAATCAGACATGACTGAACGACTGAACTGAACTGACTCAGGAAAAGGGTTGACATGTCCCCATGACTCAGTCCTCAGAAATAAATACAGTAAGGCTTTGTATCACTGTTGTTGTTCAGTTGTGTCCGACCTCATGGACTGTAGCGACTCTTTGCGACCCCATGGACGGTAGCCCACCAGGTCTTCTGTCCAGGCAAGAATACTGAAGTGGGTTGCCATTCTCTTCTCCAAGGGAATACCCCCAACCCAGGGATCAAACCTGCATCTCCTGGGTCTCCTGCATTACCGCTGAGCCAGCATGGAAGCCCCAGGGTCCTGAGCACCAGTACCCAAGTCTCTGCCTCAGTCCATACAAGTCAGTTGTGTCCAGCTCTCTGCGGCCCTGTGAACTGTGCCCTCCAGGCTCCTCTGTCTGCGGGATTCCCCAAGCAAGAATACTGGAGTGGGTTGCCATTGCCTCCTCCGGGGGATGGTCTGGTAAGACTAGATGATGCTGGGCCTTGAATGCCAAACTGTGAGCTTTCTAGATTGTTCAAGAAAAGAGAAGGCTTGGGAGATCCACGAGGAAGACTAGAGGGAGCCTTGATGACTGCAGTTACAGAAAAGCTGGCAAGGACCTGAGCGGCCCACCTTTCTCTGCAGGAGCCTCTTCCTCTCCAGGGTCCCTGATGGGGGACTTCCAGTCTCCCCGGCTTCCAGGATGGGAGTTCAGGCTGGGACCAGAGTGGAGCAGGGTGACTAATGCCACAACATCCATAACTGGTCGGGTCTGGGCTCAAATCCTGACTCCAGCACTTACTGGCTGGGACTATGGCCAAGTTACTTAACTTGTCTGAAAGCATCAGCTACCTCATAGACTGCAGCCTACCAGGCTCCTCCGTCCATGGGATTTTCTAGGCAAGAGTACTGGAATGGGTTTCCATTGAAGGCAATGGCAACCTATTCTAGTGCTCTTGCCTGAAGAATCCCACAGACAGAGGAGCCTGGACAGCTACTGTCCACGGGGTCACAAAGAGTCAGACATGACTGAAGTGACTTAGCATGCAGACATGCATACCAAAATATAACAACAGATATCTTTAGGTGATAGAATTATGAGTGTTTTTTCACTTTTCTTTTTGTGCACAAAAAAATCATTTTCACAACCAAACAAATGTCACTTGTTGGTCCTGTCATCATACCCAGCACATCATTTATGACTCCCTGTGTAGGATCACCAGCTCCTTAATTCAGGTTGATGTAATTGGAAATGTGAACCTGCTTATGGCTGCAGTTTGCGCCTGTAGTGGTTAGATTCTCAGGGCAGCTTTTTTTTTTATTCTAAAGAAGTACAGTTGATTTACAATTTTGTATTAGTGTATGATAGGTACACTATACAATAGCTGTATAGCAACGTGATTCAGTTACACATCAATCAACCATCCTTGTGTCTCTGGAATGAATTCAACTTGATCATGGTGTATGATCCTTTTTATGTGTTGTTGGGTTCAGTTTGCTGAGATTTTATTGAGGAGTTTTACACCTATATTCATCAAAGATATTGGCCTCTAATCTTCTTTTTTGGTAGTGTCTTTATCTGGTTTTGGTATGACAGGTGGCAGGAATACATGAAGGAAATAAGACAGCTTCTTCAGGCAGTGGTATTGGGAAAATTGGACAGATACATGTAAAAGAGTGAAATTACAACATTCTCTAACACCATATACCGAAAAATAAATAAATAAATAATGATAGCCACCTCAAAGTAGATTAAAGACCTAAATCTAAGATGGGACTGTCTGCTGGTCAAACTCAGGCGCCCTTTCCCATCCACTGCTGCTGCTGCTGCTGCTGAGTCGCTTCAGTCGTGTCCGACTCTGTGCGACCCCACAGACGGCAGCCCACCAGGCTCCCCCGTCCCTGGGATTCTCCAGGCAAGAACACTGGAGTGGGTTGCCATTTCCTTCCCCAATGCATGAAAGTGAAAAGAGAAAGTGAAGTCGCTCAGTCATGTCTGACTCTTAGTGACCCCATGGACTGGAGCCCACCAGGCTCCTCCGTCCATGGGATTCTCCAGGCAAAAGTACTGGGGTGGGGTGCCACTGCCTTCCCCGTCCCATCCACTACCACCCGCAAAGCTGCTCGCTCCACACATTCTCACTTAAGCCACCAGTGGAGGGAGAAGTTAGAAGTGTGCTTATGAACAGATAAAGGTCTTCCTGTCACCTATATATGTCTCTGGGTTTGGCTTGAGCCACCAAATGATAGAAACCAATCCTTTTCATTGCTTCTCAGCTTGGCTTCTAAACCTACTTCCCTCCCTCCCTCCCAGTGCTAAGCATATTTTTATTTCTTAATGTTTTTTCTCTGTATCCATCATCAGGGTTTTCAGTATGATTTTTATGGAAGGAAGAGACACGGAACTGGTACACGGAAAGTGATGGGAGGGCTGATTGGGCTGGGGGCCAGCGATTCCATGAGAGAGAGATGACTGGAAGACAGCATACAGTGCAGGGGGTGGGATTGTTCTTAATTCGAAACAGGCTCTAGCCAACTGCATAGGTTCCATAGTTGCCAGACAAACTGCTCGATCCCAATCATGATTTTCTTGCCCTTATGCCTTACGAGGCATTCACTCATGAGTGTGTTGACAAGACAAGACAAGCAAGGTGAAAGAAGCATTGGAAGCAAGTAAGCCATGTTTTAGGAAGAAATGCGAGGTCATCAGTAAAACGCAATCAAAACCGCATTGGAACCCCCGTACATCATAGGATTATAAAATGGTGCAGCCACTTCTGATAACACCTGGGCAGTTCTTTTAACTTTTCGTTAAAAAGTTAGACAATGAATTACTGTGTGACATAGCAGTTTCATACCCAGGAATTGGCAAAATAAAAATTTGTTTAAGGCAGATCACAAAAAAAAAACTTAAGCATAAAATCCTGTCTCTATCCATTTGGGCCACTACCCCTCTTTACTGTGCATTATTTGCGTGCTCAGTCGATGAGTCGTGTCTGACTCTTTGCAGCCCCTTGAACTGTGCATTATAACATCCACATTATACATTAACCAGATCTCCTTGAAAGATGTAGGAATGCCTGCTTGACCGAAAAGAGAATTTTCTTCTGGCACCAGCAAGGTAAGTCCTCAGGAGATAACATTCTTTCTCAGTCCTGTAAGGGGTCACAGTGATCCGCTTTGGAAGTATAGACATGGACTATGTAGACCATCCATAGGCTACTTTGATATATAACCTTTTGTCTCAAAAATGTACATAAGTGTGCTTTGATCTGTTATAGGTGGAACAGCCCTCAGAGATTTCTGAAAGACTGTTTCCTGGGTTATAATCCTCAGATTGGGTTGAATAAAATTCCCCCCTTCTTTCTTGGATTGACTATTAATTTTTTCAACAGTATACATGTACAGCTATCAACTGTGAGTTTGTTTTATTCAAGGACTTACTGAGGACTATAGCCTGGACACCAGCCTCTCAGTAGCTCTAAGGGGATTATCTGAAGAGGCAGAGGGGCTTCCCAGGTGATGCTAGTGATAAAGAACCTGCCTCCTGATGCAGGACATGCAGGAGATCTGGGTTTGATTCCTAGGTCAGGAAGATCCCCTGGAGGAGGGCATGGCAACTCACTCCAGTAGTCTTGCCTGGAGAATCCCATGGACAGAGGAGCCTGGCAGGCTACAATTCATAGGGTCACAAAGAATTGGACACGACTGAAGCGACTTAGCAGGCACACATGTACCTAAGAGAATTAAAAACAAGCTGACACAAAAATTTGCACACAGATGTTCATAGCAGCATAATCCACAATAGGCAAAAAGTAGTAGTAGATGGCGTGCTGCGATTCATGGGGTTGCAGAGTCGGACACGACTGAGTGACTGAACTGAACTGAAAAGGAAAAAAAAAAAAAAAACCCTATCAATACAATGGAATATTGTTCAGCAATAAAAAGAAATGCTGTACTGGTACATACTTGTCTACTTAAAGAAAAGTGTACAGCTAAGAGTTGTGAGGTTAGGTTTTATTCAGGGACTTACTGAGGACTATAGCCTGGATGACAGCCTCGCAGTAGCTCTAAGGGGATTATCTGAAGAGGCAGAGGAGAAGCCAGTTTGTGATTTTGGCTAGGGAGTACATGAGACCAAGTATACATCTTGATGAAAGTTAACTGCTAGTAAAAAAGAACACCTATCTCAAATTAATGACTTCAGGGTTTTTCCACTGTATAGGAAGATGCAAGACTATGGGGGTTATTAACATTTTTCCTGAGATATATATCTAAGTACCTAAGGGGCCTGCTTGTCCACAGCACAGCGTGCCTCGCCTGTTATCATCTGAATTTCCACTCAGAGTGCCCAGTGAGCTCTGCAGTGGGTTACAACTTAACCCTTGAGAAACCAGGAGGTGAGCACTGCTTTCTGTTCTTCTTTGTTAACATTCCACAGCATGGGGGAACACTGAACAAACGAAGAACTACAGAGAAGTGGTAAGTGCTTTCAAATGTCAGCTGTGCCTTCGTCTGTGGGTTTTCTTCTTTCTCAAAAGGAGTTTGAGAGGGACGTGTACACACTGCTATACTAAAAACAGGTAACCAACAAGGATCTACTGTATAGCACAGGGAACTCTGTTCAATGTTACGTGGCAGCCTGGATTGGAGGGGAGTGAGGGGAGAATAAAAGAAAGTGAAAGCTGCTCAGTCGTGTCTGACTCGTTGTGACACAATGAACTGTATAGTCCATGGAACTCTCCAGGCCAGAATACTGGAGTGGGTAGCCATTCCCTTCTCCAAGGGATCTTCCCAACCCAGGGATCGAACCCAGGTCTCCCACATTGCAGGCAGATTCTTTACCAGCTGAGCCACCAGGGAAGTCCTTGAGGCAGAATGGATACATGTGAATGTATGGCTGAGCTCCTTTGCTGTTCACCTAAAACTATCACAACGTTGTGTTTTTTTAGTATATGGTGTCCTTTATTCTATTTTCTTTTTCCTTGGGCCGGTTTTGGCTGCACAAGGCCGTCTTTGCTGTGCCCGGGCTCTCTCTAGTTGTGGTGGGCGGGGGGCTTCTCCTCTTGCAGCATGTGGGCTCAGTAGTTGTGTCCATCGGCTCAGGTGACCTGAGGCACGTGGAATCTTCCTGGACCAGGGATCAAACCCACATGCCCTGTACTGGCAGGCAGATTTTTAACCACTGGACCACCCAGGAAGTCCTATCACAACATTGTTAATGGACAATACCCCAGTACAAAATAAAAAGTTTAAAAAAAAAAGAACAACCTTTTAAAGAATGGAAAATTCAAGAGAAGAATAGTATTTTATAACATGCAAAAGCTACATGAAATTCAAACACAATATTGTAAAGCAATTTTACTCCCATTAAAAAAATGTAAAAACCTAAAAAAAAAACGATATGAATTTTAGAACACAGCCATGCTCATTCTTTTACCTATTTTCTGTGGCTGTATTTTTGCTACAAATGGCAGAGTTGAATAGTAGTAAGAGATCTTATGACTCATAAAACCTAAAATATTTACTCTCTGGTCCTTAGAGAGAACATTGATCTGTTCTTGCTCCAACCAATAACTTTTGGATTGGAGAGCACTACTGTGAACTTTGGAGACAGAGTGTCTGGGTGGACATCTGCTGCCATAGTTTTGGGAACTTGAAGGCAATGGCACCCCACCCTAGTACTCTTGCCTGGAAAATCCCATGGACGGAGGAGCCTGGTGGGCTCCAGTCCATGGGGTCGCTAAGAGTCGGACACGACTGAGTGACTTCACTTTCACTTTTCACTTTCATGCATTGGAGAAGGAAATGGCAACCCACTCCAGTATTCTTGCCTGGAGAATCCCAGGGACAGAGGAGCCTGGTGGGCTGCCGTCTATGGGATCGCACAGAGTCGGACACGACTGAAGCGACTCAGCAGCAGCAGCAGGACACTTCTCTAGTCTTTAGTTCCCTCATCTATAAAACGGGAATAATAGTATCTCCCTCACAGAGCTGTGAGAATCAAAAGATACAATGGATACAAGGGTACTGCTTTTGATATGTGCTACTTATGATTATTATTGTTATTATTATTATTGGCTACTTCACAGAAAGATATAAATGCTGACAGCAGACACAGTCCCAAAGGTGGATACACTGTCGTGACATTCAACGGCTTTGCTAATGAAATGCACCTTTGGGTGAAATATTTAGACATCAAGCTTGGGTGGATGAAAAATGGGTACTCAGTGCGCCAGAATTAGATCACATATGTACTCTGCTGCTTTTTAAAAAATAGTTATTTATTTATAAATTCTTTATTTATTTGGCTGCTCTGGGTCTTAGTTGTAGCATCCGGGATCTAATTCCTTGACCAGGGATAGAATCCAGGCCCCCTGCTTTGGAGGCATGGGGTCTTAGCCACTGGACCACCAGGGAAGTTCCTGCATTCTATTTCTTATTCTAAAGATAATTCTACCACTCAGAATTGTCTCCAGTCTTCCGTTCTTTGCAGATGGACTTTCTCTGGTTCTCCATCATGTGACTGAAGATGGATACTCCAAAGCAGCTGAGTTTCATATTACAGTTCTAATCACATTCAAAGAATTAGTTTCTAAAATCCAATAACAAAATGCCAGGAAAGAGAATTTTATTGAGTCAACTCAGCGGCAATCACCACTGACCCAGTCAACCCAGACCAGAGGAAAGTCTTAGTATGTCCATATGTTTTACACCCTCGAGGAGATGTATCTATTAACACACCCATTCTCCTGCCCAGCCTGTGGCATGTATTCTGTGAATACAAAACCAAGCTATGGCCATCCAGAGACCATTATCAGGTAATAACCCAAAAAATGCAGAAGGCTGCAAATAAGAAAAAGAGTTTATTGAGAGTGCTAAGAATTGCATTTTGGGAGGCAACCATTTGAATGGCAACTCACATGTGCTCCAGTTGGGGCAACAGACAACAGTGGGGGATTATAAAGGCAACAGAGACATTCTAGAGAAGAAACAAAGGTTATCATTACAGAACTATGATTGGTGCTAGCAGGCATTCCATCACTTGCTGGCAGCAGATTGGTTGCTAAGCTGTGCTCTCTAAGGAGAAAAGAAGAAAGTTCTAGGTGGTCTCAGGATGTCTGGGTTCAAAGTTCATTTGGGTTTAGCAGTTGATGTGTGTAAGTTCCACTTCCTTAATGCCTCCCAGCTCCATCTTGGATCCCTTTGGCATAAGCGACTCCATTTTTTTTAAGCCACTGATACTTAAGATATTTGTGTTACAACACCTAGCCCACTGAACTAACCTATCATTTATGGAGCCCCTCACACTTCTATTTTTTTCAGCCTTGGAAGACACCCCCTCCTCCTTCAGTTCCTGCCTCCAGAACATGCAGAATCACAAATTCAGCCTTCCCCAGACCCTGCCTTTTTAAGCAGCCAATCAATGTGACTGCCAATTAGGACCTGAAAAGGAAGAAAGCATCCTTGGACCTAGCTATGACCACTAATCTTCATCCCAATTTGGTTTCAAAGACTACGTCCCTGGGGCTTCTTGCAGTGAAGGAAAAGGAGTTTGAAGACAGAACAAGTCTGAGACTGCTTCTCATAGGGCATCCACATTCAGATCAGAGAATCTTGGAGGCTGTGGTGGTTGCAATTTAGGGAGAGTCCCTTGGACTTCAAGGAGATCCAACTAGTCCATTCTGAAGGAGATCAGCCCTGGGATTTCTTTGGAAGGAATGATGCTGAAGCTGAAACTCCAGTACTTTGGCCACCTCATGCGAAGAGTTGACTCGTTGGAAAAGACTCTGATGCTGGGAGGGATTGCGGGCAGGAGGAGAAGGGGACGACAGAGGATGAGATGGCTGGATGGCATCACTGACTCGATGGACGTGAGTCTGAGTGAATTCCAGGAGTTGGTGATGGACAGGGAGGCCTGGTGTGCTGCGATTCATGGGGTTGCAAAGAGCTGGACATGACTGAGCCACTGAACTGAACTGAACTGAAATTAGCTTCATCCATAAAAGATCAGGGCAAAAGCTGGGGCCCTGACTTTAGAATTTGTTGCAGAGAGACGAGTCGTGACAGCATTTATATTCCACAATAACACTGGGATTAAAGAGCTTCATGGGAATACATAGTTGGCTACAACCCTGGTGTCCGTAGGAAAGCATGCCATCTAGAGAGGAGAAGAGAAGACAAGTGAGACCCCAGAACCTAGGACGCAGCCCCAGCTCAGCATATCCTGGGGGTACTGCTCAGTAAATATTCCTGAATGAAGCACAGGATTAATGCATCAACCAACTAATCAAGAATGAGGAGGAAATAGCACATTTCATGGAGGAGGACTCATACTCAGTAGAATGTCAGCCATCTGGGACTGACAGACTGGAGGTAGGGCCCCCTGGTGGGCTCTCCTGAGATAGCTTTGCAAGCTCTGTATGCAAGCACACATGCTCAGTCCCTTCAGTCGGATCCGACTCTTTGCGATGCCTTGGACTGTAGCCCGCCAGGTGCCTCTGTCCGTGGGATTCTCCAGGCAAGAACACTGGAGCCATGCCCTCCTCCCGGGGATCTTTCCGACCCAGGGAAGAGTCTCCTGCACGGCAGGCGGATTCTTTACCAGCTGAGCTACCAGGGAAGCCCAAGCTCTGTATATTAGAGTGCAATCCATCCCCCCACAAGAGAAGGAAGAAAGGATGAATAGAAACTGTCCTCTCCGCCCTGCCCATTTCTCCCCCAATACATGTCCCTAGTTCCCCAAAACCCCATCCCAGTCAGTCCCACTCTGCCTCGTTCCAGTTACCTTCGGGAGCTGAACTCCCTGCTTTCCCCCCTCTTCCTTCCTCCTCCCTCTCTCCTTCATCCCTCTCTCCCTACCCTCTCCTCCCCCTCCCTTAAAGGTCCCCATTCCCGTTAAGGGCCAGTGGAAGCCCAGTACCAGAACGAGGGGATATGCTTCACTAATTTAGCTTAAAAAAAGAAAACCAACCCCTTTCTATGTGGCTCCTGCTCCCAGGGTTCCTGAGGGACCACTTTCCTGAGTCCCACAGCCACCCCGACTTGTCCTTGGGGTCCAGGTACTCACAGGGTCCCATGCCGGGTTCATACTATCCCCTGCGCCCCTTTCCTGGAACACCCACTGTCAACCCCCCGGAGACCTGTTAGGCACCACCTACTTTCGTAGACCCTCCTCAGAAAGCACTGCTGGCTGCCTCGAGTCTGGCAGATGCTTCCCCCGGTCTCGCAGACCCCGCTGGCGTTGACTCTGTTACACTGGAAACATTCTAGAGCTGGAAAGTGAAACCAACATAATAAGGTTCTTCCGGGCCAGCCTCCAGCAGCTCAGGAGGGAGAGCACCCGTGACCCAGGGGCGCCTGGACGCAGACGGTTTCCCTCCTCCTGATGAATGTTCTGGAGGCCGGTGATTTCTCCCTCCTTGGCTTCCACCCGGGCGGAGGCATGCGTGCCCCCAGGCACAAGACCTGCACACGAGCACAGAGAGCTCCGCCGTCCTCCCAGGGACCTGCGGTGCCGCTGGAGGAACAGCAAGTCCTTCACTGCGGCTCCGCGGATCCCACTTGCCAGTTGATTATCACCCCAACCCCATGTTGATTCAGCATGTTGATTTAGGGGGCGCCACTGAAGAGGTTCCGTATGAATGGTATCTGCAGGAGCGGCGCGATGAGGGCTGGAGTGAGGAGTCAGCACCGCCCACTTCCCTCCTTCTCGCAGAGCTCCCCATCCTCCACCCTTTCTGTTCATCTAAAGAGACAACTCTAGGACTCAGCCTAAAAAGGGGCAGGGAAGGGAGAGACAGGACAGGTGGGCGGAGGGGGTTGGGAAGAAAAAGAGATAGGGAGAGAATGAGGCAAGATAGGGGGAGACGGGGAGCAGAGGAAGGGAGAGAGAGAAGAGGGGGAGGAGGGAGAGGAGGGGGAGGAAGAGGAGAGGGAGGAGGAGGGAGAGAGGAGAGGAAAGGAGGGGGAGGGAGAGAAGGGGGAGGGGAGAGAAGGGGGAGAGGGGGAGGGAGAGGAGAGGGGGAGGAGGAGTGATTGACAGAGGGAGGGAGGGAGACGAGGACCAGGAGAGAGAGGAGAGATCTGCCGACAAACGCAGGCGCCTGGGGTCACAGCTCCTCACTCTCTCCTCGCTGTTCCCCGAGTTATTTACCAAACAGTGAGCTCCTGCCAGTGAGCTATTCTAGATGTTGGAAATAGGGTGCTAAAGGGAGCACCGAAATATCCATTCCACCTGTCAAATACTAAACAAATAAATTGGGGAAATGACTGACAATGAAGAAATAAGAAAGGTTTCAGGTCCTGGTGACTCATGACAACGGGAAGGAGGATCATGGAGGAGTGAGCGTGAGGAGGCTGTGGGGAGGCAGAGAGCTTTCTCAGGGGTGACTTGAGCTCAAACCTGATTTTTTTTTTTTTTTATGCTAACCACTAAAACTGGCAGTAACTAGCAAAGTGGTTCCAGCAAGACACACGGGCAAGTGCACAGACAGTTTCTGAGCTGCAGTTAGCTTGGCCAGTTTGAGAAACAGAAGCATCAGCACAGGCAAAGTGGAAAAGGGCGAGAGTATTGTTAAATGAGACTGAAGAGGTTGATAGGGGTCAGACCACAAGCAGGCATCTGCTCGGACCTGCGCTGTTGCAGTGGTATTCATGGACCGTGTGTGGCTGTTGAGCCTGTGAAATGCCAGTAGTCCAAATAGATGGGCTGTAAGTCAATTTCAAACACAGCACACACACACACAAATCGTTTAAATTGCTCATCAGTGACTTTGATGTTGATTGCATGCTGAAATGATAGTAGTGTCCGAGTCTTCCTGACCTCATGGACTGTAGCCCACCAGTCTCCTCTGTCCATGAGATTCTCCAGGCAAGAATACGGGAGTGGGTAGCCATTCCCTCCTTCTGAGGATCTTCCTGACCCAGGGATTGAACCTACATCTGCTGTGGCTCCTGAATTGCAGAATTCTTTACCACTGAGCCACCAGGGAAACCCAATAGTTTAGATATATTGGGTTAAATAAATTGTATATTAAAGTTAATTTTTCACATTTCTGAATTTTTTAATATGCCTACTGGAAGAGTAAAAATGACGTCTGCAGCTTGGCTTGCATCTTATTTGGACCATCATTTAGGCCATCATAAGAACTGACATTGTATTCAAAGTTGGAAAAGACCATCAGAGGCTTTTTCAATAGGCAGTGACATTGACTAGCTTTTTGCATGTACACTCTGGCGGCTCTTCAGACAATAGACTTTAAAGGACAGAGTAACAGAGGCCCAGGACAGGGTTGGTAGAAACTGGAATGGGAAGGAAGCCACAAGTCAACTGCGTCCAAGCAAAAATTTGAGAAATTATAGGTCAGGTAATCCCACGGACAGAGGAGCCTGGTAGGCTGCAGTCCATGGGGTCGCTAAGAGTCAGACATGACTGAGCGACTTCACTTTCTCTTTTCACTTTCATGCATTGGAGAAGGAAATGGCAACCCACTCCAGTGTTCTTGCCTGGAGAATCCCAGGGACGGTGGAGCCTGGTGGGCTGCCGTCTATGGGGTCACACAGAGTTGGACACGACTGAAGTGACTTAGCATAGCATAGCATATTGAAATAGGACTTCTCAGGTGGTGCTAGTGGTAAAGAACCTACCTGCTAATACAGGAGATGCAGGAGACCCAGGTTCAATCCCTGCGTGGGGAAGATTCCCTTGAGGACAACATGGCAACACACTCCACTATTCTTGCCTGGAAAATCCACAAGGACAGAGGAGCCTGGCAGGCTACAGTCCATAGGGTCACAAAGAGCTGGACATGACTGAAGTAACTAAGCTTGCACACACATAAATGAGGTGTGTATGTGGGAAACAGGGACCAGGAAACGTACAACAGAGCAAATAGGAGGTCATTGCATTGTGTTTCTCATGCTTTCATCTTTTTGTGTCATTTAAAACTACACATTTATGTTTTTATTTACTCACACATTTTTATTTTGCAAAAAACATTCCAAAATTTCAAAAATAATGAACTTTGAAAAATTCACACTCAATAAAAAAACCTGAGCTTTGATTCCGCTTCCTCTAAACTTAATGATGACTGTGTAACCTGAGCAGTCTGTCTTGTCAGTATTCACTGTCACCCCTGGATCTGTGATGTCCTTGAGCACATGAAACCGTACTGGAGATACAAATCTGCTTGAGAATTTCAGTGACTCTTTTGAAAGTTATAGTCATTTTATTGTGACTCTTTTGAAAGTTACAGTCATTTTATTCGAACTGTGCCCTTGGATAATTTCAGATGAGCAGCTGCAACAAAGGCCTCAAGTGTCACTGGCTCAAGCAGGTGCAATTCCTCTTGCCCAACCCACAGCCCTCAGCCTCCACCTGCACACGCTGAGGCAGCCCCTGCGGCACATGTGACTCTGACACACTCATCATGCACGTCGGGCAGCTCAAACAGTGGAGAGCAAATGCCCCTGGGAGCACCCTTCTTCCAAGAACAGATGGGTTATTGGTGGATGAATACACCAACTTTTCCTCTTATGAGTTGGATCCCCTACACTGCCCTCCACAATTTCCAGCAGGATGGGCTCCATTTGTTCACCATGGTGTCCAGCTTATTAATTTCTTTGCGTGTTTACAGGTGGCACTAGTAGTAAAGAACCCGCCTGCCAATGCAAGAGGCATAAGAGATGTGGGTTCGATCCCTGGGTTGGGAAGATCCCTAGGAGGAGGGCATGGCAACACACTCCAGTCTTCTTGCCTGGAGAATCCCATGGACAAAGGAGCCCCGCGGGCTACAGTCCATAGGGTCACAGAGAGTCGGACACGACTGAAGCGACCAGGCATGCCTGCACATTGTCTTACTTCCCCACACCCCTCCTGGTATTTCCTGGAATCAGCTTCCAGACAAATGATTTTTTATTCCTATCAGCTACAGATGATGGATTTTCATTTAGATCAAGTGTCTGCTCTTATAAATTAATTTTTCCTATTTAATATTTCTTATTTATTTCCTATTTATTTTCCTGTTTAATATTTCCAGGTTTTCTTGTGCTTTTACAGAACAAACAAAACATTGACTATTAGCAGGCTGATTCCATTTGCTAAAGAACATTGAGAAAAAGTGGTGCTTGTTAATGCCAATGATCATTCCAGTTTTAATCAATCATGGAATTAAAAAAAAAAAACTATGAAAGTATATTCTGTAGAAGGTGAAACACTTTTGGTAATACTATAATAAATTTAATTGGAAAATCCACAAAGCACATAAACTCATTTATTTTTACAGTGGAAGAATAAATACAAATGCCAGTAGAATATGATATTGCAGCAAAAGTTACTAAACTGAGAGTGAAAAATGCCCTTGCAGTTGGTTTTGATGCACACATAATTGTGAATTGTGTCCTGTGTCCAAAAAAGATAGTATATGAATATAAATAAATGTATATGTAAGTATATTGAAAATATTTATACATTATAAACACATCATATATGAATATTAAAATACACAAATATCTATTAATACATGAATATTAAAATAAGTGATGTCTTTATATAGCATATATTATGAACTATATATATGAAAATATATATTCTATGTATGTGCACATACACACCCACAGGCAGAATAACTGAACTGTAGAAGTTTTGTGGTAAAGGTGATGTGGAATAAAAAATAGTCTTCAGCAAAAATTCTCCCTGCTCCCTGTCATCAAGCAGATCAGAAAATGGTTAAGCTTCTGAAGAACTACACTGGGATTCCATCTGTGTTCTACAGCAAGTAAAGGACATTTTGTAAAAGGTCCCGCAAGTATGAATTGCATTTTGGTCATGTAATAGAGTGTCTGGCTCCAGTTTTTGATGTTTCACAGCTGGCAACCTTGAAGTCTTGCCCCTTGTGCCCCACATGCGGGCCCCAGGGGCTCCTTCTTTCAACATTGTGGGAGTTTCACACCACACAAGCCCTACCTGAATGCAGGAACCATCACCCTGCCTCTCTTCCTCACCATCATCTAAATTCAAGAGTCTCCTTTCTCTGATCCCCCAAGCCATCTTAAGACACCTGGCAGTAAGCCCTGCTTTCCCAAGAAAGCCTCATGAGATAACTAATTAAGGCTTTTCACACCCTCCTGGTACGTATGTGCCATCATCAGCCTTGACATGTAATCCAAGTTTGGGTGAGGATCCATCCTGTTTCTATCATATAACCCCAACAGTTTAACATCTTCAAGTGTTCAACAAATGAAGTACCCAAGTATTTCAGCTTTCAAAAATGTTTAACCAGTTAAAACGATGAAAAACAGACTTTCAGGCAAAAAAGATATAGAAATGTATTCCCACAAAAGCAGAATGACCCAGATTATAGGGTAAATGGTAATCTTATCTCTGGGACATTCTAATGTCTAGGCAGGCAGACAAAGAGTGGAAGAGACAGGCAATGCCTAGAACCATAAGCTGCCACTCAGCCAGGTTCCCCCTCTGCCCTCCTACATGCTGGGGGTGGGCACGGGGGAGCAGGGGAGCTCACCTTGCGGGAGTCCAGGCAGTGAGGACAGGACCACCAGCAGCAGTAGCAGAAAGCACTTAGCCATCTCTGGATCTGGTCAAGCTCCAAAGACTTACAGAAGGCAGGACTGAACCACAGCATCAAGAGCCTCTGAGATCCCGACTTTATAATTCCAGGCTGGGAGGAGCAGCCAATGGCAGCCCAGGCAAAGGCTTGCACTTCCCCAGACAAAGAGAAGACTGCCTGAAGGAACTAGGGCCCTACATTCTTTCTAGCAATTACTGGCCTTGCTCACTTCCACTGGCCCTACTGAAGAAGCCAAGGTACGTAAGAAGAGCTGACTCTCTTGTGTCCCCATTGCGCAATTATAAAAATTGAAGACTAGAGTCTGACTTACATCACCTAGGGACTTGGGAATTCGGTTGAATTCGTGATGTTTTACCATTTAAGAGGTTTACCATATTGAATGGAACTACTGAAGTATCAGAGAAGGCAATGGCACCCCACTCCAGTACTCTTGTCTGAAAAATCGCATGGACAGAGGTGGGCCGAAATCCATGGGGTCTCTAGGAGTCAGACACAACTGAGCGACTTCGCTTTCACTTTTCACTTTCATGCATTGGAGAAGGAAATGGCAACCCACTCCAGTGTTCTTGCCTGGAGAATCCCAGGGACAAGGGAGCCTGGTGGGCTGCTGTCTATGGGGTCACACAGAGTCAGACAAGACTGAATTGACTTAGCAGTAACAGCACTAAAGTATGGTGTAGGGGAAGTGGGAACAAGCAACAGGTTCACTTGCTCACTTACTCACTCAGGGGAGGCAAGCTGGTTCTATCTTATATGGGGCCAGGCAAGAGGAGTTACTTAGGTGGTCTGCCCACCCCTTTAGTAGTGTTGAGTGCAGGGGCCATGCATATACCCTAATTTGCTCCCAGCTCTTCAGAAATTGGGTTTTTCATCTCTTTTTATCTTGTCCATAATCTGCTCCAACTGCACATGTATGCAGTTATTTTTAGTTTCTGGGGGGGTTTTTTGCTCAAGGAGACATTTGTCAGATACAAGGCCTGGAGCAAACTGTCCCAGCCTGTTTGTCAGCTACAAGCACTTGAGCAAAGGATCCCAGCCTGTCTCGGTAGTATTGTCTCCTTTCTTGGAAATGAAACACAACTGCATTTGTTTTTTTCACTTTTTGGCTAATAGGAGCAAAATGGAGTATTTCTCCCCAAGTCATCAAAATCTGTACTACAAGTGTTACCCAAAGAGTGTAGGAGGGGTCTGGCTGCTCACCGCCTAAAAGCCAAAAACAGGCCAGGTTGGTGGAGAGTTTGCTTTATTTCAGGTGTTGGCAACTGGGGGGGGGGGGGGGGGGAGGTGGGCAGGGAGGGTGGTGGACGTCTGTCCAAAGGCTGGCTCCCCTCCTTCCCCCTGGCAATCTGTGGGGCAAGAGCTTTTATAGACAGAAGGAAGGGGCCACATGCAGAAACAGCACAGTCAGCTGCTTCACATTGGTCACTGACGGTCTGGCCCACATTATCTTGACTTTTAGGTATAGTGAATCTTCAGTTTCAGGGTCCATCTGTTCCCCGCCTTTTTAGACGAATTCTCAGAGAATTGTGGCAGCTTATGTCAGGGGTACACTTTGGTCATAATGTAGCTAATTTCTTCACCCTAGTGTTTTCATATCTATAAAACAACTCACAGGATGTAGCTCAAAATATTATCTATAGTCCTTGGTGGTTCAAATGGTATAGAATCTGCCTGCAATGCAGGAGACCCGGGTTCAATCTCTGGGTCAGGAAGATCCCGTGGAGAAGCGAATGGCAATTCGTGTCTGCCTGGAAACTCACTCCAGTGTTCTTGCCTGGAGAATTCCACGGACAGAGGAGCCTGGCAGGCTATAGTCCATGGGGTCACAAAGAGTTGGACAAGACTGAGTGACTTTCACTTCTCTTGAGAAAGAACTAAAGGTCCTTGACATGACCATATTATTATTATTTTGGTCTCCGTTAACTGTTTTCCTTTATTTCTGGATTTCTCATTTCTCTGATTAAACTTGTTCTTTGACTAAAGTTTCCCACAGACAAAAGGCAGGTAGAGGACATGGCGGGGTGGGTTGGGGGGAAGGACCATAGAGTCCTGCCCTGTTTCACAAGCGACCCAGAGTTCTCATTATTTTTTTAATCTCATTTTTCCTTTTTAAATAAAATTTTCTTTTCTATTCTGGATGCTGGACTACAGCTAGTGGAAAACTCACTTTCCAGAATGGTGTCAGAAGAAAATCTGCTGACCCACCCCCACACCATCCAATGAAATAACTAACTGGCAAAAAGGATCTTAAATACAATCATTCTAAATCTCTGAAAATTGTCATAAAGCCATACAGCAAATCAGCAAAATTTTTTTTTTTTTTTTCCAAGAAAATCTGCTAAATCTCTGTAGGAGCAGTGAGAATCTGGGCAGGTAGTGCCACCAAAAGTGGGATCTAGATGTTTACCACTCAGAAGCCATTAAAGAGGCCAGGTTGATGGAAGAAAGTTTGCTTTAATTTGGATGCCAGCAATCCATAAGAATATAAGAATCTGAAGTTCTCCCCTAAAAGAACAAACTTGATTTTAAACAGAGTGTGGGGATGTTCAAGAAAAAGGGCGCCCTCAAAAACAATGGAGATTTTGGTGGTAAGTAAAGAAAAGACTCTCACCTCCCTACAAGGACTACCATAAACTATAGGTTAGCTAGTTTACCAGAGAGACCCAGAGAGAGAAACAGCTAAGAAAATCCTACTTGGGGCAGAACAGATTTGAAAGACTGGCCTGAAGGTTGACCTTTGCAAAGGGGCTTGAAAATAATTGGATCAGACTCTGAAGATTTTCATGTCCCAGGAGGCCATCAGCAGGTAAGCATGGTGTAAGTCCATGCTTACACCATGGAAGTCCACAGCTTGGTGTAAGGACAGTTTCACAGAAAATCAGGGAAAGATCTGGCATACCCCTCTCATCCCAGGATGACTGTGACCACGCACTGAACTGTGCCCTCTAAGGGTGACGTCAGAGCTGACACACTACAGGGGAAATAGATTTCACTACACTTGAAACCGCTGGGGTGTCATCTCAGGTGGCTCTGAAGAGCACTGGTACCATATAGTCCCTTATGTCTCAGCACAAAAAGAATTCGGTGAGAGGCAAAGTGATAGATGAGCTTTCCAGGTGGTGCAGTGGTAAAGAATCGCTTTGCCAATGCAGGAGATGCAAGAGACGCAGGTTCAATCTCTGGGTCAGGGAAGATCCCTTGGAGTAGGAAATGACACCCTACTCCACTATTTTTGCCTGGAAGATTCCATGGGCAGAGAAGCCTGGCGGGCTATAGTCCATGGGGCTGCAAAGAGTTGAACACAGCTGTATTTCTGAGCACACGCAGCAGAGTGATGGATAAGAAGTGATGTATTAGACTAGGATGCTTGTCAGGCTTACAAACAGTGGATGAGAGGGTACCATGCCTTGAGAACTTATGGGGCTACAGTTTTATAATCAAAGGAAAAGTGGGGAAGTGGAGAAGAACTTCTTGGTCTTTCGTGAATAGACATCATGTTTCCGTCATCAGCTCCTCCTCCAGTTGAATAGGGGGATTTTCTTGTTTCTACATGATCAAGCGAGGCTTGCTGTTTTTGTGTGTGCAGAGCACATGCCCTAGGGATCATTAATTTACTGAGCTCACCGGGTAGGCTGTGGGTCTCATGCCTCCATTGTTTTATTGTTTCAGGGCATGTCTCATGCTTCTGTTTCATGGTTTTGTTGTTACGCAAGCCTGCTTGGTTTTGTGATTAAGCAAACCTGCTTTCTTGAGTAATCATTAGCTTAGGGGGTCTCTCACATTTTTTTCTACTTAGAATCCTCTAGTGGGATTAACTAATCACCAACTTGGTCCCTTTACGCTGTCCCTATCACAATAGTCCAACCAACTCACTAAACAGAAAATCACAACAAAAACAACGAACGCTTGGAGGCAAGGGGACAGAGCAGGAATCAATATCCAGAACTGCAGTGATGATTTATTTAAATGTTCAGTTTTCAACCCCATACCATGAGAAATGCAAAGAAACAGAAAAGTGTGACCCATACACAGAAAAAAATAAAACAGGCAATAAAAACCGCCTGTGACTGGCCGGTGGGAGGTGTGGAGGGGGAGATGCTGGTCAGAGGGCACAAATTTTCATTGTAAGATGACTAAGTTCTGGAGATCTAATGTGCAGCATGGGGACTATACTTAACAAAACTGTATTGTGTACTTGACACTTGCTAAGAGAATAGATCTTAAGGGTTCTTACACACACACCTAAAGATAACTATGTAAGGTAGATTTTAAAAAATAATTTTTTTAATTTATTATTTAGTTTTGGCTATACTGGGTCTTTGGTGCTGTGTGCTGGCTTTTCTCTAGTTGTGGCAAGCAGGGGTTACTGTCTGGTTGCAGTGCTCTGGCTTCTTATTATTGGTGGCTGCTTTTGTTGACGGGCACAGACTCCAGGTGTGTGGGCTTCAGGAGTTGCAGCACATGGGCTCAGCAGTTGTGGCTCCCAGGCTCTAGAGCACAGGCTCAGTAGCCATGGTCCATGCACCACATGCTCCATGGCATGTGGGACCTTCCTGGACCAAGATCGAACCTGTGTCTCCTACATTGGCAGGCATATTCTTTACCACTGATCCACCAGGGAAGTCCCATAGATATTTTAATTAGCTTGACTGTGGTAATCATTTCACAGTGTGTACATACATGAAACCATCACACAGTGTCTGTTAAATATACATAATTGTCATTATCGATTATACCTCAGTAAGGGCAGAAAGTGAAGAGGAACTAAAAAGCCTCTTGATGAAAGTGAAAGTGGAGAGTAAAAAGGTTGGCTTAAAGCTCAACATTCAGAAAACGAAGATCATGGCATCTGGTCCCATCACTGCATGGGAAATAGATGGGGAAACAGTGTCAGACTTTCTTTTTCTGGGCTCCAAAATCACTGCAGATGGTGACTGCAGCCATGAAATTAAAAGACGCTTACTCCTTGGAAGGAAACTTATGACCAACCTAGATAGCATATTCAAAAGCAGAGACATTACTTTGCCAACAAAGGTCCGTCTAGTTAAGGCTATGGTCTTTCCTGTGGTCATGTATGGATGTGAGAGCTGGACTGTGAAGAAGGCTGAGCACCAAAGAATTGATGCTTTTGAAGTGTGGTGTTGGAGAAGACTCTTGAGAGTCCCTTGGACTGCAAGGAGATCCAACCAGTCCATTCTGAAGGAGATCAGCCCTGGGATTTCTTTGGAAGGAATGATGCTAAAGCTGAAACTCCAGTACTTTGGCCACCTCATGCGAAGAGTTGACTCATTGGAAAAGACTCTGATGCTGGGAGGGATTGGGGGCAGGAGGAGAAGGGGATGACAGAGGATGAGATGGCTGGATGGCATCACTGACTCGATGAATGTGAGTCTGAGTGACCTCCGGGAGTTGGTGATGGACAGGGAGGCCTGGCATGCTGCGATTCATGGGGTCGCAAAGAGTCGGACACGACTGAGCGACTGACCTGTCCTGACCTGAAGGGCTTCCCTGTGGCACTAGTGGTAAAAAACCTGCCTGCCAATGCAGGAGACATAGACACGTAGGTTTGATCCCTGAGTCAGGAAGATCCCTGGAGAAGGGCATGACAATCCACTCCAGTATTCTCGCCTGGAGAATCCCATAGACAAAGGAGGCTGGCAGGCTACAGCCCATAGGGTCACACAAACTCACACTACTGAAGCAACTTAACGTGCACGCATACCTCAATAAAGCTGGGGTAGGGGTTTCAGCTGAAAAAAAAAGAAAGCGCAGACTAAAAGTTGAGTTGTTATTCAGTCATGTAGCTGTGTCCAACTCTTTTTTGATCCCATGAACTGTAGCCCAACAGGCTTCTCTGTCCATGGGATTTCCCAGGCAACAATATTGGAGTGGGTTGCCATTTCCTTCTCCAGGAAATCTTCCTGACCCAGGGATTGAACCCGTGTCTCTTGAATTAGTAGGCAGATTCTTTACCACTGAGCCCCTGGGGAAGCCCATGTTGAAAGTTATGTCAAATGTTTATTGATAAAGAAAATCAGATATCCCAAGTTAAGAAATTTCATGCTTTTCTATGTACAGGAAGATCCAAAAGTCTGAGCTCACTGAAATCTTTCCTTTGCTATGCACCTCAGCTATCTGGGGCTAGTATTACATCCTGAATTTCCTCAGGGCTCACCAGTGTTGCAGAGAATAAGCCAATTGTGACTCCATGTTGGAAGCTGTTTCTTTGACTTGCTTTTCATTGCTGCTGTTATTATAATCATGCATAATGGCTTGCCTCATAGGACCCTACCCCTATGCCTGAATGTTAAACTAAAGTGCTTTTGTTCAGCTCACAGAGAGATAATCTGACCCTGCCCACATGTGAATGGCTACAAAAAAGAGATTAACACACCCATTCCAAAGGCTGGCCCTTCCCAGAGATGTTTTGCAAGACTGAAGACCCTTTATACTTCCTCACTGCCTATCCCTCTCTATTCTGCCTTTTGACTTTAGTTCCTCATTGCTTCTCTTTCTCTGACTCTATGAAAGAACCTGTCATCCAGACTCTGACAAGATGGTCGCTTTGAGACATGAGTCCGCCATCTTCTTGGTTAGCCTCGGATTTATTGGCCTCTCGTGCAGTGAGCAGAGAGAGCCTGGACTTGGTAACAAACTTGGAAAACCAGCCAATAAAACTGAGAGACGAGATGTTGAGGCAAGGAATACGACTTTATTTGGAAGGTCGGCTGACTGAGAAGACGGCAGACTAATGTCTCAAAGCAGCCATCTTGTCAGAGTCTGGATGCCAGGTTCTTACAGAAGCAATGAAGAACAAAAATCAAAGGCAGAACAGAGAGGCAGAGGCAGTGAGGAAGGACAAAGGGTCTTCAGTCTTGCAAAACATCTCCAGGAAGGGCCATCCTGTGGAAGGGGTGTGTTAATCTCTTCTTTTTGTCTAGCTATTCACAGGTGGGCAGGGCCAGATTCTCTCTCTATGAGATGAACAAAGGCTCTTTAGTTTAATAGTCAGGCATGCAGGCAGGGTCCACTGATGCAGGCCATTGTGTATGACTGTAATAACAAAAGGAACAAGAAGCAAGTCAAATGAATAGTTTCCAACATGGAGTCAGAACTGGCTTCTTTATAACAATATGGTTGGTTCTGTTTCTCTGGGGAACCCTGACAGGTACATTATCCAGAAAGCTCAACAAATTATTCATAAGGTAAACCCAAGAGAGATTTACACCTAGGATATTCATGGTAAAAATGTTTAAAGATCAAAAAAATGGTGTAAGCAGCATGGAAAAAAAAAAAAAAGACCCATGACATACAAGGGACTTCCTAAATAAAGTTAAAAGCTGACTTCTCTTCAGAATTAGTGGAGGCCAGAGGACACCATGACACTACCCTAAAGTGTGTGCAGAAAGTGAAGAGGAACTGAAGAGCCTCCTGATTAAGGTGAAAGAGGAGAGTGAAAGAGTTGCCTTAAAACTCAACATTTGAAAACTAAATCATGGCATCTGGCCCCATCACTTCATGGCAAATAGATGGGAAAACAATGGAAACAGTGACAGACTTTATTTTCTTGGGCTCCAGAATCACTGTGAATGGTGACTGCAGCCATGAAATTAAATTCTGTGTTCCCTTCCTTGAGTTCCAAAGAGCAGGTTCAGACAGTTGCCAATGGTGGAAGGGATGAAATGCAGAGATAAGGGAAGAACAGTCAGAATGCAATAGTTGTAGCCTTGGGAGCAAGGCTCTGGTCGCCCCTCAAGGCATACACAAAACAATAATTCTGAGCTGTTTTTAAATAGAGAAACCCCTCCAGGTGGGAGAGGCAAGCTGCCAGAGGCACATAGACCCAGACGGCTGGAACCAGAGGCTGAAGATGACCACTCTCGCTGACCTCAAATCAGATTAGATTAGATCAGTCACTCAGTTGTGTCCGACTCTTTGTGACCCCATGAATCGCAGCATGCCAGGCCTCCCTGTCCATCACCAACTCCCGGAATTCACTGAGACTCACATCCATCGAGTCAGTGATGCCATCCAGCCATCTCATCCTCTGGCGTCCCTTCTCCTCTTGCCCCCAATCCCTTCTAGCATCAGAGTCTTTTCCAATGAGTCAACTCTTCGCGTGAGATGGCCAAAGTACTGGAGTTTCAGCTTTAGCATCATTCCTTCCAAAGAAATCCCAGGGCTGATCTCCTTCAGAATGGACTGGTTGGATCTCCTTGCAGTCCAAGGGACTCTCAAGAGTCTTCTCCAACACCACACTTCAAAAGCATCAATTCTTCGGCACTCAGCCTTCTTCACAATTCAACTCTCACATCCATACATGACCACAGGAAAAACCACAGCCTTGACTAAACGAACCTTTGTTGGCAAAGTAATGTCTCTGCTTTTGAATATGCTATCTAGGTTGGTCATAACTTTCCAACCAAGGAGTAAGCATCTTTTAATTTCATGGCTGCAGTCACCATCTGCAGTGATTTTGGAGCCCAGAAAAATAAAGTCTGACACTGTTTCCATTGTTTCCCCATCTATTTTCCATGAAGTGATGGGACCAGATACCATGATCTTCATTTTCTGAATGTTGAGCTTTAAGCCCACTTTTTCACTTTCCACTTTCACTTTCATCAAGAGGCTTTTTAGTTCCTCTTCACTTTCTGCCATAAGGGTGGTGTCATCTGCATATCTTAGGTTATTGATATTTCTCCTGGCAATCTTGATTCCAGCTTGTGTTTCTTCCAGTCCAGCGTTTCTCATGATGTACTCCGCATATAAGTTAAATAAACATGGTGACAATATACAGCCTTGACGAACTCCTTTTCCTATTTCGAACCAGTCTATTGTTCCATGTCCAGTTTTAACTGTTGCTTCCTGACCTGCATAAAAATTTCTCAAAAGGCAGATCAGGTGGTCTGGTATTTCCATCTCTTACAGAATTTTCCACAGTTTATTGTGATCCATACAGTCAAAGGCTTTAGTATAGTCAATAAAGCAGAAATAGATGTTTTTTCTGGAACGCTCTTGCTTTTTTCATGATCCAGCGGATGTTGTCAATTTGATCTCTGGTTCATCTGCCTTTTCTAAAACCAGCTTGAACATCAGGGAGTTCACGGTTCACATATTGCTGAAGCCTGGCTTGGAGAATTTTGAGCATTACTTTACTAGTATGTGAGATGAGTGCAATTGTGAGGTAGTCTGAGCATTCTTTGGCATTGCCTTTCTTTGGGATTGGAATGAATATTGACCTTTTCCAGTCCTATGGCCACTGCTGAGTTTTCCAAATTTGCTGGCATATTGAGTGCAGCACTTTCACAGCATCATCCTTCAGGATTTGAAATAGCTCAACTGGAATTCCATCACCTCCACTAGATTTGTTCGTAGTGATACTTTCCAAGGCCCACTTGACTTCACATTCCAGGATGTCTGGCTCTAGGTCAGTGATCACACCATCATGATTATCTGGGTCGTGAAGATCTTTTTTGTACAGTTCTTCTGTGTATTCTTGCCACCTCTTCTTAATATCTTCTGCTTCTGTTAGGTCCATACCATTTCTGTCCTTTATCGAGCCCGTCTTTGCATGAAATGTTCCTTTGGTATCTCTGATTTTCTTGAAGAGATCCCTAGTCTTTCCCATTCTGTTGTTTTTCTCTATTTCTTTGCATTGATCGCTGAAGAAGGCTTTCTTATCTCTTCTTGCTATTCTTTGGAACTCTGCATTCAGATGTTTATCTCTTTCCTTTTCTCCTTTGCTTTTTGCTTCTCTTCTTTTCACAGCTATTTGTAAGGCCTCCCCAGACAGCCATTTTGCTTTTTTGCATTTCTTTTCCATGGGGATGGTCTTGATCCCTGTCTCCTGGACAATGTCACGAACCTCATTCCATAGTTCATCAGGTAGTCTATCAGATCTAGGCCCTTCAATCTATTTCTCACTTTCACTGTATAATCATAAGGGATTTGATTCAGGTCATACCTGAATGGTCTAGTGGTTTTCCCTACTTTCTTCAATTTAAGTCTGAATTTGGCAATAAGGAGTTCATGATCTGAGCCACAGTCAGCTCCTGGTCTTCTTTTTGTTGACTGTATAGAGCTTCTCCATCTTTGGCTGCAAAGAATATAATCAATCTGATTTCAGTGTTGACCATATGGTGATGTCCATGTATAGAGTCTTCTCTTGTGTTGTTGGAAGAGGGTATTTGTTATGACCAGTGCATTTTCTTGGCAAAACTCTATTAGTCTTTGCTCTGCTTCATTCCATATTTCAAGGCCTAATTTGGCTGTTACTCCAGGTGTTTCTTGACTTCCTACTTTTGCATTCCAGTACCCTATAATGAAAAGGACATCTTTTTTGGGTGTTAGTTCTAAAAGGTCTTGGTAATCCAAGTCTATGCCCCAACCAGTAATGCTGAAGAAGCTGAAGTTGAACAGTTCACTGACCTCACCACCAACCAATTAGAAGAATGTCCATGAGCTGATCACACCCTGTTCCTTGAACACTATAAAACTCATTACTCCGTCTAGGTTGGAACACACAGTTTTTTTTTTTTTTTTGAATGCCAGAATAAGTTTATTAAAAGTAAATAGAAACAGATTTCCTATGATTGATCAAGAGTTGGTAGGCTGCAGGAGCAGGTTGAGACTTAAAAACAAACAAAAACTGGCCAATAATTTGTCAACCCAACAGTCAAGAGTCAACACTGGAAGGATATGACATACTTTATACCTGAAGGGATGTCAAAACAGATCTTCCATGTTAAAAATCTGTTTCTTTTAAAAGTTTTAACTTTAACTGACATTGTTACAACAAATAAAATATGATCTGAAGCATTAAAAATAAAGTACATCTTAATATGAAGATAGACATCACTGCTTAAAGCCAGTAGACCAAACAACATAGACATACAGCACAACCTATGTACTTAAGACAACTTGAGCATAAAAACATTATTTTCAAACTGGCCCATAGGGGTTGAAGTTTTCTAAGCTTTTGGCATAAAAAGTAAATTATAGCAAAATTTTCTGAGGTTCTTCGAAGTTTCAAGCAAAATAAAATATATTACTTACGCACAAAGGATCACAAGTGTCTCAGTGATAGTTTCAAAACATCTAACCTTGACTTGATTCTTCCATATTCATGCTTTCTCCAGCTGCAGTCTCTGACATTTCTTCATCCTCCTCCTCATCCTTTAGGTCTTTTGAGATTAATTGTCTAGCTAACTTAATATTCAGTCCTTCATTGTAGTGAAGCTTCCTTTTCATTTCAAACTGTCGCTTTTTCTCTCGTTCTTCAGGTGAGAGGTCACTATCCTCATCTCCACTGCTTTCTTGTTCACGAACTCGATACTTTGGTTCCAAGCTTTCAGCAGCAGCAGTTAATTTCCGAGCTAAGATATCTGGGGTCAGGGCTTCAGTGGTTTCTGAATCACTCAATGCATCTTCATCATCAGCTACCATACTGTGGTAAGGAGTGCTGGGCTCGGCCATCTTCATTAAACCGTAGTCTTCGTCTGCTGGGTGATAGGTCGCCAGGATGTTCATTTCATCCCATTTCTGGGACTTTTTACTCAGCTCTTGGTCGAGACTCTTGCCGGGCTGTTTGGCCGAGGACACCACAGAGGAAGTCGTAGAGCTCCTGTTCTTCAGGATCCCCTTGATGGGCCAGTGCGAGGCCGTCGAGGCCGCCATTGCCTGCTGCTCCGGCGGCGGTCGGCTCAGCGTCGCTGCTTGGCGCCAAGTTCAGGAAGGAAAGGGCTGGGCGCGAGCAGAAACTCGCCAGGCAGCCGCCGAGCCCGCCAGGGGCTGAAGCGGCCGCACCTGCTGTCGCGGAGACAGCCACCGGAGTTGTTGTCACGACACAACGACTCGGACGCTCTGGCGTCTAGCCGACGCCGCGTGGCTGGCGGCCCTCCGCGAGCCCTTGGCCACGGGCACTCTAACCGTGGCCCGCGGAGACAAGCCGGGAACACACAGTTTTGATGGCTCTGGACCCCTTTGCGTGGCAAGACAAAAAAGCTATTTTCTACTTCACTCCAAACTCTGTCTCTGAGATTGTATTCGGTGTTGGGGCACAGATACCTATTCAGCTTCCCCCGCTTCTGGCCTCCATGAGCATACTGACTGAAGAAAGCTGCTTTACTGAGTGGTTTTTCTAGTCTCCCGATTATGTGGTTTCTGGGGCTTCAGGTAGGAAGAGGGACCTTTGGCTTAGCTCAGGCCTGTGGGATTCAGTCCCTGGGAGCTTCTCTACAAAGAATCCAAGTCTAGGGAAGCTTCCAGCTCAGTGGGTGTTACAATCACAGACTGCTCTCCTTGATGGAGAGTGCTGACATTAGGGGGAAAACAGAAAAAAAGCACAACATGAGGGTTTGTGGTTGGTTTTATTGGGGGGAAATGAGGACTATAGCCCAGGAGACTGCATTTCAGATAGCTCTGAGAAACTTCTCCACAGAGGTAGGGTGGAGAAGGTCAGTATACATGTGATTTGGTGTATACTTTGGTGAAGAGGGAATTCATGCATTCAAGCACATTTTTTTTTTCCAGAAGATTTCTGCTAGTCATGAAGAGCAGACATCATCATGAAGGATTCTAGTACTTTTCTAGATATGAGGAGATATAAGAACTGGGCTCATAAAATTGGCTCCTGAAGATATCTATCTAAAGACCTGTTCTGCCAGTTTTCCCTAGAGAACAGAATGTCTCATTTCTGTTCTTCACCCTGAGCTTCTTTCAGGGGGGTGTTCAAAGTCAGCAGCTGCAGCAGTACATAATTTAATCCGTGTAGAGGTAGAAGGCAAGTGCCCATGGCAAGTGCTGATTTAAGAGGGAAAGAGCTCCACCTTGGGGTTATGAAGATGGCTAAATACAGAACAGGAGAAGGCAATGGCACCCCACTCCGAACAAGTAACAGTTGGACAGGGGAGTCTGACAGCAGTTTATTAGTCGTGTGTGAGTCTGTGTGTGTGTGCTCAGTCGTGTCCAACTCTTTGCAGCCCCATAGACTGTGGCCTGCCAATCTCCTCTGTCCATAGGATTTCCCAGGCAAGAACACTGGAGCGGGTTGCCATTTCCTCCTCCAGGGCATCTTCCTGATCCAGGCGTGGAAGCCACATCTCCTGCACCTGCATGCAGATTCTTTACCACTGCGCCACCTGGGAAGCCACTGTTAGTCACACAAGATGCCCCAAGTATGCGGCAGGATAACAAACAGACACACTCAACTCTATCCTTTCCCCCTTCTCCTTCCCCGAAGAACTCTAGTTTCTTCTAAGAGGCTTCCAAGCTTTTTCAAAACCTGGCCTCACAGAGGGTTTTTGGCAAGCACAAACAGAAGTTGTCTAGGACAACTTGGGGCTTCTCAGCTGGCTCAGTGGTGAAGAATCCACCTGCCAGTGCAGGAGACACAAGAGACATGGGTTTGATCCCCGGGTCAGGAAGATTCCCTGGAGGAGGAAATGGCAACCCACTCCAGTATTCTGGAGTGGGTTGCCATGCCCTCCTCCAGGGGTTCTTCCCAACCTAGAGACTGAACCCAGGTCTCCCTCATTACAAGCGGATTCTTTACCATCTGAGCCACTTATGCTCCTTGGAAGAAAAGCTAAAACCTAGACAGCATATTAAAAAGAAGAGACATTATTTTGCCGACAAAGGTCCGTCTGGTCAAAACTATTTTTCCATTGGTCATGTATGGATGTCGGAGTTGGACTATAAAGAAAGCTGAGTGCCAAAGAATTGATGCTTCTGAACTGTGGTGTTGGAGAAGACTCTTGAGAGTCCCTTGGACTGCCAGGAGATCCAACCAGTAAATCCTAAAGGAAATCAGTTATGACTATTCATTGAAAGAACTGATGTTGAAGCTGAAACTCCAATACTTTGGCCACCTGATGGGAAGCACTGACTCACTGGATAAGACTTTTCAGTGATGTTGGGAAAGACTGAAGGCAGGAGAAGGGGACAACAGAGGGTGAGATGGTTGGATGGCATCACCGACTCAATGGACATGAGTCTGAGCAAGCTCCAGGAGTTGGTGATGGGACAGGGAAGGCTGGCGTGCTGCAGTCCATGGGGCCGCAGAGAGTCGGACACTACTGAGTGGTTGAACTGTATTGAAACCAAGTCGTCTCCCAAGGCCTGAGATTCAGTGCTTAGCGGCTGCGCCCTCTTGTGGCGTCTCCTAGTACATACTCTGACGTCTGCTGTGGCTAGAGACCTGCTGACCACTGTATGGGCCCTCAGTGGGCTCTGTGGCTCCCGACCAATCACACCCCAGGCGCCCTGGTCTGTTTTTTTGCAGAGCCAGAGCAAATCTTATCCCAGATCTCGTGTCAGAAATACGAGATCCTTTGGTGTGCTGTGAGTGGGCCAGGGTGTTTGCACCTTCAGGTTGGAAAGTAAAGCAAGGCAACAGCAAGCCAGCATGCATGCATTCCTCACGAGTACAGACTAGCCTTCTCCAGCCCTTGATTTGTGTCAGTGGATTTCCTGGGAGGCAGGGGACTTGTCTCCTCCACTTGGGAACCTGATGGGATGCCCTAATTGCAGCTTTCTTTGCTCACCCCTCAGGGCAGGAGTCCATCTGTATGGACCTTCTCTTCCTTACACATCCCTTCAAGTGTGCAGGTTCCAATGCAATGCCGTTGTTCTCCATCCTACGAGGTTACATGAAAATCTTTTTTACAGCTTTGATTGTATAGTTCTTTTGCCGGTTTCCAGTTTTAAATGGAATTTTTTTTTCATTTCTCTTTCTGTTCATTATTGGTGTATAGAAAGCAACAGATTTCTGAATGCTAATCTTATACTCTGCAACTTTACTTAATTCATTTATTAATCCTAACACCTTTTTGATGGAGACTTCAGGGTTTTCTTTATAAAGTACCATGTCATCTGCAAACAGTGACAGTTTTACTTCTTCCTTTTTAAATCTGGATATCTTTTATGTCTTTTTGTCTCATTGCTGTGGCTGGGACTTTGAACACTGTGTTAAACAGACACCAGCCCCTACTATTTTCTATTTTCCTCGGAGTTCATCTGAGTTGCCACTTGAATCTGCCAGCTCCCTGATTGGAGCCCAACCTCAAGTTCAAGTTGGAACTGATGCCTGGAGGACATCCGCTAGGAGCTGGGAGACTCAGGAAAAGGATCCACAGAGGATCCTCTAAGAGGAGGAAGATGACAGACCAGATGACAGCTGGCTACTTCAGGGGTGTGGCCCTCTACAACATGGGGTGATGGAATGAAGGAGTAAACGGCTATGTTACATCTGTAAAATGAGCATAATAACTTTATCGCACCCTTTTCCTGGGTTTGGGGGGAATGTTTTATCTGATACTCTACATGCAAAGTACAGATATTTTTATATAGGTATCACCAACTTCTGGACATACTCTGAACCTGAAAGTGCGTGTGAAAGTGGAAATGTGGAAAGTAGCCTCTCTGTTGGACTTCCTGGGTGGTGCTGTGGCTAGGAATCCACTTGCCAAGGCAGGGGACATGGGTTCGATCCCTGGTCTGGGAAGCTCCCACATGCCTCGGAGCCCGTGTGCCACAGCTGCTGAGTGCGAGCTGCAACGACTGAAGCCTGTGCCCCTAGAGCCTGTCCTCCGCAACGAGAGAAGCCACCACATGGAGAAACCATCCCACCGAGATGCCCGAGCACCGCAACGAAGACGAGCCCCTGCTTGCTGCAACTAGAGAAAGCCTGCGCGAAGCAACGAAGACCAAGCACAGCCAAAAAGAAATATCACTGAAAAGAAAAAGTAGCCTCTGTGTTACCACCAGGTCTTCCTTCCTAGTTAACTAAAATACTAAAATCCTAATTGCATGTCATCAGTTAGAAACAAACTATAATATATTTACTTTCCGAGTTCAAACCTATTCCTTATGTCCAGTGATCCTCACAACTGTTTATGTGTGAAGCCAACTGGATTAAGTCCAAAGAGCATCCAGTTGAGGTTCAGGGTACTAATTCTGGTGCAGTTGTATTTCATTTGTAGATCAAATACTAAGTTTATGGAACCTAGCATTCTTATTTCTGGTATCACCATTTTTGTTTTTCAATTTCCCACTTTATTTTTGCAATCAGGAGAAGCAAAATGAAACAACTTTGGAGTAATCTCCCGAACACTGCTGAGACCAAGCTGCCTGAGTTAAGTGAGGTGGGGCTGGTCAGTGGCTCCCTTATGTCAAATGGGAGCATTCTTTGTCAGTAGCGCACAGAGTCCGACACGACGGAAGTGACTTAGCAGCAGCAGCAGCACCAGATTCAGCATTTAATGTTCAAAAGTACAGATTGAGTAGTAGCTCAGCTGGTAAAGAATCCACGTGCAGGAGACCCCAGTGTGATTCCAGGATTGGGAAGTTCCTCTGGAGAAGGGGATAGGCTACCCACTCCAGTATTCTTGGGCTTCCCTGATGGCTCAGAAAGTAAAGAATCCGTCTGCAGTGTGGGAGACCTGGGTTCCATCCCTGGGTTGGGAAGATCCCCAGGAGGAGAGCATGGCAACCCACTCCAGTATTCTTGTCTGGATAGAGGAGCCTGGCAGGCTACAGTCCATGGGGTCACAAAGAATCGGATACGACTGAGCGCCTAAGCACAGCGCTGAATGAAAGTAGAAACGCATAGGATTGCCGGCATGTCAGTTTAGTGTGTTTCAGCAGCCAGAAGTCGGACAAAATTCATATAAGAATTAACCATCAGAACTAGACTTCTGAGCTTTTCCATAGGTGTGAGCCATCAGACTGAGCCCAGGACTTCTTCCTCAAATTTGCAGAAAGCCCTGTACATAACCAAAGTTCAAAACTGTTTCCTGAATGCCTGCTAAGAAGTGTAGAGAAATCCACTGGCAGAAATGGGTATTTTAGATTAATGAGAGGAGCATATTATTCGTGTAATGGAGAAATATGATCATTGAAAACACTGATTCTAAGTGAACTGGCATCGTCTTGGGTGGCTTAAGCTCCCTACTGATGATGGCAAGGGAAAAACAACAAACTTTTCCAGTTCTGAAAGCTAAGGCTTCTGTTTACTTTGTAGAGAAATGGTAGAATCTGTACATCTGTGAAGGCAGAACCAAGGGTAAGATAGGGGATGGAGAAGAAAATTGTTCTTCCTGAGGATGACTGGGGGAGACTGGTGGTTATTAGGGCTCCAGGGAAAAGAGAGAGAGGTGTGCAGAGGGAAGAGCAGTTGTAAACAACGCAGGTTGGTAACGTCCTCAAACCTCAGACTCTCAAAAACTCTGTGCACAAAAATGCGGTTTTTTTTTTTTTTTTTTGGTCACACCACGCAGCATGTAGGATCTTAGTTCCCTGACCAGGGATTGAACCTACACCCCTTGCATTGGAAGCGCAGAGTCTTGAGAGAGTCATTTCCTAGGCAAGTTGATAAGAAGTCTAGGGGTCCCCAAGGAGAGAGGGGTCTGGAGTTCTTAAGGAGGAAGAAAGGACAAACTATTTTTTCCTTCTCTATATCCCTTAGGATTATACAACAATAATGTATCCTGCCTGAGGACAGTCTCTGGATTAAATCTTCTGGCTAATTCTGTTATCTTAAAATGTAATTTATAGGAGTTCAGTTCAGTCACTCAGTCGTGTCCAACTCTTTGCAACCCCATGAATCGCAGCACGCCAGGCCTCCCTGTCCATCACCAACTCCCAGAGTTCACTCAGACTCACATCCATCGAGTCAGTGATGCCATCCAGCCATCTCATCCTCTGGCTTCCCCTTCTCCTCCTGCCCCCAATCCCCCTCAGCATCACAGTCTTTTCCAATGACTCAACTCTTCGCATGAGGTGGCCAAAGTACTGGAGTTTCAGCTTTAGCATCATTCCCTCCAAAGAAATCCCAGGGCTGAGTTCCTTCAGAATGGACTGGTTAGATCTCCCTGCAGTCCAAGGGACTCTCAAGAGTCTTCTCCAACACCACAGTTCAAAAGCATCAATTCCTCGGCACTCAGCCTTCTTCACAATTCAACTCTCACATCCATACGTGACCACAGGAAAAACCATAGCCTTGACTAGACGGACCTTTGTTGGCAAAGTAATGTCTCTGCTTTTGAATATGCTATCTAGGTTGGTCATAACTTTCCTTCCAAGGAGTAAGTCTTTTAATTTCATGGCTGCATTCACCATCTGTAGTGATTCTGGAGCCCAAGAAAATAAAGTCTGACACTGTTTCCACTGTTTCCCCATCTATTTCCCATGAAGTGATGGGACCTGATGCCATGATCTTCGTTCAGGTATGACCTAAATCAAATCCCTTATGATTATACAGTGGAAGTGAGAAATAGATTTAAGGGCCTAGATCTGATAGACAGAGTGCCTGATGAACTATGGAGTGAGGTTCGTGACATTGTACAGGAGACAGGGATCAAGACCATCCCCATGGAAAAGAAATGCAAAAAAGCAAAATGGCTGTCTGGGGAGGCCTTACAAATAGCTGTGAAAAGAAGAGAAGCGAAAAGCAAAGGAGAAAAGGAAAGATATAAACATCTGAATGCAGAGTTCCAAAGAATAGCAAGAAGAGATAAGAAAGCCTTCCTCAGCAATCAATGCAAAGAAATAGAGGAAAACAACAGAATGGGAAAGTCTAGAGATCTCTTCAAGAAAATTAGAGATACCAAGGGAACATTTCATGCAAAGATGGGCTCAATAAAGGACAGAAATGGTATGGACCTAACAGAAGCAAAAGATATTAAGAATAGGTTGGTGAGAATACACAGAAGAACTGTACAAAAAAGATCTTCACGACCCAGATAATCACGATGGTGTGATCACTCACCTAGAGCCAGACATCCTGGAATGTGAAGTCAAGTGGGCCTTAGAAAGCATCACTACGAACAAAGCTAGTGGAGGTGATGAAATTTCAGTTGAGCTATTTCAAATCCTGAAGGATGATGCTGTGAAAGTGCTGCACTCAATATGCCAGCAAATTTGGAAAAGTCAGCAGTGGCTACAGGACTGGAAAAGTCAGTTTTCATTCCAATCCCAAAGAAAGGCCAACAAAGGTCTGTCTAGTCAAGGCTATGGTTTTTCCTGTGGTCATGTATGGATGTGAGAGCTGGACTGTGAAGAAGGCTGATCACTGAAGAATTGATGCTTTTGAACTGTGGTGTTGGAGAAGACTCTTGAGAGTCCCTTAGACCGCAAGGAGATCCAACCAGTCCATTCTGAAGGAGATCAGCCCTGGGATTTCTTTGGAAGGAATGATGCTAAAGCTGAAACTCCAGTACTTTGGCCACCTCATGCGAAGAATTGACTCATTGGAGAAGACTCTGATGTTGGGAGGGATTGAGGGCAAGAGGAGAGGGGGATGCCAGAGGATGAGATGGCTGGATGGTATCACTGACTCGATGGATGTGAGTCTGAGTGAACTCTGGGAGTTGGTGATGGACATGGAGGCCTGGCGTGCTGTGATTCATGGGGTGGCAAAGAGTTGGACACGACTGAGCGACTGATCTGATCTGATCTGAATGGTCTAGTGGTTTTCCCTACTTTCTTCAATTTAAGTCTGAATTTGGTAATAAAGAGTTCATGATCTGAGCCACAGTCAGCTCCTGGTCTTGTTTTTGTTGACTGTATAGAGCTTCTCCATCTTTGGCTGCAAAGAATATAATCAATCTGATTTCGGTGTTAACCATCTGGTGTTGTCCATGTATAGAGTCTTCTTTTGTGTTGTTGGAAGAGGGTATTTGTTATGACCAGTGCATTTTCTTGGCAAAACTCTATTAGTCTTTGCCCTGCTTCATTCCGTACTCCAAGGCCAAATTTGCCTGTTACTCCAGGTGTTTCTTGACTTCCTACTTTTGCATTCCAGTCCCCTATAATGAAAAGGACATCTTTTTTGGGTGTTAGTTCTAAAAGGTCTTGTAGGTCTTCATAGAACCATTCAGCTTCTTCAGCATTACTGGTTGGGGCATAGACTTGGATTACTGTGATATTGAATGGTTTGCCTTGGAAACGAACAGAGATCATTCTGTTGTTTTTGAGATTGCATGCAAGTACTGCATTTCGGACTCTTTTTGTTGACCATGATGGCCACTCCATTTCTTCTGAGGGATTCCTGCCCACAGTAGTAGATATAATGGTCCTCTGAGTTAAATTCACCCATTCCAGTCCATTTGAGTTCGCTGATTCCTAGAATGTCGACATTCACTCTGGCCATCTCTTGTTTGACCACTTCCAATTTGCCTTGATTCATGGACCTGACATTCCAGGTTCCTATGCAATATTCCTCTTTACAGCATCGGACCTTGCTTCTATCACCAGTCACATCCACAAACTGGGTATTGTTTTTGCTTTGACTCCATCCCTTCCTTCTTTCTGGAGTTATTTCTCCACTGATCTCCAGGAGCCTATTGGGCATCTACTGACCTGGGGAGTTCCTCTTTCAGCATCCTATCATTTTGCCTTTTCATACTGTTCATGGGGTTCTCAAGGCAAGAATACTGAAGTGGTTTGCCATTTCCTTCTCCAGTGGACCACATTCTGTCAGATCTCTCCACCATGACCTGCCTGTCTTGGGTTGCCCCATGGGCATGGCTTAGTTTCATTGAGTTAGACAAGGCTGTGGTCCTAGTGTGATTAGATTGACTAGTTTTCTGTGAGTATGGCTTTAGTGTGTCTGCCCTCTGATGCCCTTTGCAATACCTACCATTTTACTTGGGTTTCTCTTACCTTGGGCATCTGTGGGGTATCTCTTCATGGCTGCTCCAGCAAGGTACGGCCGCTGCTCCTTACCTTGGACGAGGGGTATCTCCTCACCGCCGCCCTTCCTGACCTTCAACATGGGATAGCTCCTCTAGGCCCTCCTGCACCACTGCTCCTTGGCTGTCTTTACAAGGATTATATAACAATAATGTATCCTGCCTGAGGATAGTCTCTGGATTAAACCTTCTGGCTAATTCTTTATCTTAAAATGTAAATTATGGGAGTAGACCTGGTCTTTACAAGAATTATACAACAATAATGTATCCTGCCTGAGGACAATCTCTGGATTAAACCTTCTGGCTAATTCTGTTATCTTAAAATGTAAATTATGGGAGTAGGTCTGGTGAGGTCTTTACAACCTCCAGACATTCTTTGGATTCATTAGAGAGTATATAACTTTATTGCCAACACTAGCAAGGGGGTACTCTTTCTGCCCCCTTCTAATGCCTATGTAAGAAGCTTTCTCTATCTCCTTTATACTTTAATAAAACTTTATTACACAAAAGCTCTGAGCGACCAAGCCTCATCTTTGGCCCCGGATTGATTCTTCTCCTCCGGGGGCCAAGAATCCCAGTGTCTTCCGTGATTCAACAACAACCTTTCAGTCTTAGCCACTGGACTGCAGGGAATTCCCCTATTTTTGTTGTTGGTGGTTGGTTTTTCTTTGTTGTTGTATTTATTTGGCTGGTCAGGTGTTGGTTGCCCCACAACATGTTTTGAGCCATATATATCTAAGCATGTACAATCAGGATAGGACATTTAGCATTTTGCAACAGTTCATTTCCCTAATAATAAAAACTGAATGAAGTTTATAGTCCAATGGGAGATGAGGTGAAGGGCTGGGCTTCCCTCAGGATGCGGTAAACCCAGTGTCTGATGGGAGCCCTTCAGTCCTGCACACAGCCTCTGCTCACCTCCACCTGCTCTACCGAAGAAGCCATGTTCTTTCCTGGCTTCTTTTGCTCTCATTTTAACTAGCTTTGAATTTTTTAAAATAATTTTATCTATATGTTTATATTTGGCTGTGCTGGGTCTGTGTTGCTGTGCGCAGGCTTTTGTCTGGTTGTTGCCAGTGGGTGCTTACTCTCCCTTGCAGTGCACTGAGCTTCTCGTTGTGGCAGCTTCTCTTGTTGCAGAGCACGGGCTCTAAGTGGGCGGGCTTCAGTAGTGGTGGTGGGCTTCAGTAGTTGCTCCAGCTCTAGAGCACAGGCTCAGTAGTGGCAGCACACACGATAAATTCAGCATCACAAATGCTGGGTTTCAAGTGTTCTGGGATATTGAGCTGGAAGTGTCCAGCTGGTATTCCAGCTGGTATTCAGATGTATGGGCCTGAACCAAAATGAGAGGAGTCTGTGGAACAGATTGGTGGATCTGGGGAGTCTCCAAATGGTAGGTGGTGACTGACATGGATTAAGAATTAATTCTCGTCAGGAAGTTGAGATGGAGAAGTACAATGTCAGAAAGGCGGGGAGGGGAACCATAAAAATACAGAGGCCATTGCATATTCAGAGAATAATTAGAAGTCGTGTATGAATGTAGCCACGAGAAGACTCTTGAGAGAGTCCCTTGGAAGGAAGGAAATCAAACCACCCAATTCTAAAGAAAATCAACCCTGAGTATTCATTGGAAGGACTGATGCAGAAGCTGAAGCTCCAACACTTTGGCCACCTAATGCAAACAGCTGACTCATTAGAAAAGACCCTGATGCTGGGAAAGATTGAAGGCAGGAGGAGAAGAGGGGTGACAGAGGATGAGATGGTTGCATGGCATCACTGACTCAATGGACATGAGTTTGAGCAAACTGTGGGAGACAGTGAAGGACAGGGAAGCCTGGTGTGCAGCAATCCATGGGGTCGCAGTCAGACATGACTTAGGGACTGAACAATAGCAATGGATGTGGCTTGGGATGGAGCTTGGGATGAAGGTGGAGGAAGGAAAGGGGAGGGACAGAAGGACAAGACAGAGGAAGGAAATGTCGGGACAGATGTTGCACGGTCTTGATGGCTTTCCCTGGCGGTAGGACTCCCCAGACGAAGCAAAAGACCTGAGAATCCTAGTTTTGTCCTCCAACTCCAGCCAAGTAGGGTAGGCCTCTGCAACCTCTGACCCCTGAGGTCCTGCTTTCTCCAACTGATCCAGTATCTTCACCCAGCCCACTCTCAGTTCAGTTCAGTTGCCCAGTCGTGTCTGACTCTTTGTGACCCCATGAATCGCAGCACGCCAGGCCTCCCTGTCCATCACCAACTCCCAGAGTTTACCGAAACTCACGTGCATCAAGTCAGTGATGCCATCCAGCCATCTCATCCTCTGTTGTCCCCTTCTCCTCCTGCCCCCAATCCCTCCCAGCATCAGGGTCTTTTCCAGTGAGTCAACTCTTCGCATGAGGTGGCCAAAGTACTGGAGTTTCAGCCTCAGCATCAGTCCTTCCAATGAACACCCAGGACTGATCTCCTTTAGGATGGACTGGTTAGATCTCCTTGCAGTCCAAGGGACTCTCAAGAGTCTTCTCCAACACCACAGTTCAAAAGCATCAATTCTTCAGCGATCAGCTTTCTTCACAGTCCAACTCTCACATCCATACATGACCACTGGCAAAACCATAGCCTTGACTAGACAGACATTTGTTGGCAAAGTAATGTCTCTGCTTTTTAATATACTATCTAGGTTGGTCATAACTTTCCTTCCAAGGAGTAAGAGTCTTTTAATTTCATGGCTGCAGTCACCATTTGCAGTGATTTTGGAGCCCAGAAAAATAAAGTCTGACACTGTTTCCACTGTTTCCCCATCTATTTCCCATGAAGTGATGGGACCAGATGCCATGATCTTCGTTTGAATGTTGAGCTTCAAGTCAATTTTTTCACTCTCCTCTTTCACTTTCTTCAAGAGGCTCTTTAGTTCCTCTTCACTTTCTGCCATAAGGGTGGTGTCATTTGCATATCTGAGGTGATTGATATTTCTCCCAGCAATTTTGATTCCAGCTTGTGCTTCTTCCAGCCCAGCATTTCTCATGATGTACTCTGCATATAAGTTAAATAAGCAGGTGGCAATATATGGCCTTGACATACTCCTTTTCCTAGTTGGAACCAGTCTGTCATTCCATGTCCAGTCCTAACTGTTGCTTCCTGACCTGCATATAGGTTTCTCAAGAGGCAGGTCAGGTGGTCTGGTATTCCCATCTCTTGAAGACTTTTCCACAGTTTATTGTGATCCACACAGTCAAAGGCTTTGGCATAGTCAATAAAGCAGAAATAGATGTTTTTCTGGAACTCTCTTGCTTTTTCAATGATCCAGCAGACGTTGGCAATTTGATCTCTGGTTCCTCTGCCTTTTCTAAAACCAGCTTGAACACCTGGAAGTTCTCAGTTCACATCTTGCTGACACCTGGCTTGGAGAATTTTGAGCATTACTTTACTAGCATGTAAGATGAGTGCAATTGTGCAGTAGTTTGAACATTCTTTGGCATTGCTTTTCTTTGGGATTGGAATGAAAACTGACCTTTTCCAGTCCTGTGGCCACTGCTGAGTTGTCCAAATTTGCTGGCATATTGAGTGCAGCACTTTCACAGCATCATCTTTCAGAATTTGAAATAGATCAACTGGAATTCCATCACCTCCACTAGCTTTGTTCATAGTGATGCTTTCTAAGGCCCACTCGACTTCACATTCCAGGATGTCTGGCTCTAGGTGAGTGATCACACCATCGTGATTATCTGGGTCATGAAGCTCTTTTTTGTACAGTTCTTCTGTGTATTCTTGCCACCTCTTCTTAGTATCTTCTGCTTCTGTTAGGTCCATACCATTTCTGTCCTTTATCGAGCCCATCTTTGCATGAAATGTTCCCTTGGTATCTCTAATTTTCTTGAAGAGATCTCTAGTCTTTCCCATTCTGTTATTTTCCTCTATTTCTTTGCATGAAGTAGAGAAAAGGCAACTCATTCATTCCTTCATGCGGGAAAAAAAAAATCTATTGGGGTGGCCAAAAAGTTCATTCTGGTTTTTCCATAACAGCTTATGGACAACCCAAGTGAACTTTTTGGCCAACGCAGTATTAAACATTTGTTGTGTGTCAGCATGCTCTCAGGTAGCAAGGACACAACAGTGATCAAGACAGATTGAAACACCACTTTCATGGAGCTTAAAGCCTAATGGGGCAGAAGAGCATTCAGTAATTATAAGAGTGACAAATACATCTATTCTAGATCCAGCATTCTGTGGTATACGTAATGAAGGGTCCAAGAGAGGTGAGTAAGGAAGAGGGAGGAGATGGGGGCTAGGAGACCTCTGCCACCAGTCATATCTTAGCCCTCCAGACTCCTGTGTCCATGGGATTCTCCAGGCAAGAATACTGGAGTGGGTTGCCATGCCCTCCTCCAGGGGATCTTCCCGACCCAGGGATCGAACCCACGTCTCTTACATCTCCTGCATTGACAGGTGGCTTCTTTACCACTAGCACCACCTGGGAGGCCCCGTCTTCCAAAAGTTCCAGCGTAATACCAGGTAGATGCTTCGCTGCACCCATCTTCTCAGCAGTCGCAGCTCGAGGCTGTAGATCCCTTTCCCATGTCCATAGCAGGTACATTCTCCTGCCACCCATCTGAGTTTGCCATCTGTTTCCTGCCCAAACCATGACTGATATGGACCTTTATGAAAAGATGATTGACAGAAGTGAGCAGGGTTAAGGAAACAAAAAGAAAGTTGGGGCATCCAGGTCTAGCAACAGTAAGAAGTCATCATCCTTCTTAGGCCTCAGGGGGAGGGGAAGGAAGCCACGCTCCCACAGCCTGGTGAAGAACTGGAGCCATGAGGAGAGACACTCGATAGAAACTGTCCTGTCAAGACCCAGCCAGCGTCAGAACTGTGGTAGGAAGGTAATAGGAGGAATAAATACGTCAGTCTCAATCTGTGTGTTCCCTTCTCCAGTCTTCCATTGGCTGAACACAATCTGAAGCCAAACCCAACCAGCCTTCAAGGTGATCAGCTCAATAGAGATCAGCCTTCTGAGGCCCCTGACGCAAATAAAAGGGCTCATACAGAGAACCAAATAAAAAAATAACCAGCTAATCACACCTCACTGTCAATGAACACTTTAAAAAGAGAGTAGATGGCTTTTACAATTTATTACAGAGAGTATATATGTTATTTTGGCAACTTGATTTTTTAAAGAAAAGGCAGAGAGCCACGGTAAAGTGCCAGGCACGGGGCATATCAGCCCTCACAGTATGGTTTGCTGGGGGTTGGCAGAGCATCAACATGCCGGATCAGGCACCTGATCAGCACAACCCATTGTGAGGAATCATGGATTGTTTCTGAGGTTCTAGAATTTGCAGACTCTGTGCCTCGGCACTGGAGGCCTCTGCTCACAGTTTTTCTTCACTGCTCTTGGGTGCCCCACACCAGGGTCCCCTCTTGTCCAAAATCCAGATGAAGAATTTCCTTCTACTAGTGAGTCTGTGTTTCCTTGAATCTGCCAGAGGTGAGTCCTCTCTCTTGGCTCCAGGTGGACATGGAAGAGGCCTGTTTAAGGCCCTTGAAGAAGGAAGACCAGTATCTTAGTTACCCAGACCAATCTGAAGCAGGAGTGGCTGAACAAGTTCAACTCTGAGAGTTGCTGAGTCGGTTGATTCCCCCTAGTTAATGGCTTCACCATCACAGACTAGCTTGACACAGTCTCATTCCTAATACTTTTAGCCACTCAACGTTGTACCTGATGCTCTGGGAAATGAGAAGACAGGTCTAGGGTTCTGGAAGTCTGGGAAGGTTTGCCCCAGTGAACTGAGTGTGTGGGATCCTTGTGTACTTAAGGCAGAAGGAAAGACACAGGAGAAGGGAGTGAGGTATGCCTGAAAGTCACCCCGGGGCCAGAGATCCTAGAAGCCTCCCCTTCCCGGTTCTGGTCTATCTGTTCAGTCATCCGTTTCTCCTCTCTCAGGATCCCCATTCAGGGTGAGCTCTATTCCCTTCTTCCTCCTGCAGAAGCCAGAGGCCATGAGTTTCGAGCTCTCCATTAAATGAGAGTGTTTTCTGTAATGTTGGTTCTCTGAGATTTTGTCTTTTGCCCTCTTCGGTTTTCAAAAATTGACTCAGAAACAAGCTACATACCAGATGGTAGTATGTGCCAGCCACCTGGTGAGGTAGTGAGTCATAAATGATAAGAATGACTATGAAAGGAGTGTGCTTTTCCAAGCCTCTTTTTTTTTTTTTTGTATCAAAAATCTCTTTGTTAAAACTTCTGTTCACTTTTGAAGAATCAGTCAAGCAGGTAGTATTTATGTAACAACTTTTTAAAATTAAAAACTCCTAAAAGCCTTAGTCGGATTTCCCAGGTGGCACAGTGGTAAACAATCCCCACCTACCAACGCAGGAGATGCGGGTTCTATCCCTGCGTAGGTCAGGAAGATCCTCTGGAAGAGGAAATGGAACCCACTCCAGTATTCTTGCCTGGAAAAATCCCATGGGCAGAGGAGCCTGGCAGATGCACAGGGTTGCAAAGAGTGTACACAACTGAGCACTTATGCAAAAGCCTTAGTCTATCTTATCTTTCCTTTATCAACATATTCTAATGCTAGTCTTTTAAAAGTCATTGGTTATAAGGATTTCAAAATACTTGAGTGTGTATCACTCAAGATACACACACACACACACACACACACACACACACACACACAAATTCTTACAGGATTATAATCAGGATGATACTGACTATATTATATTCCTCTCAGCTTTTTGATAGGATTAACAACATACTCATCATTAAAGTCTATTCCCCACCCTCTTCTAGGTGATTCAGCCTAAATCAGTTACTCAGAGTAATAATTTTAAAAAAGAGTAATAATCAAATTGTCTGCATGATGCTACACTTAATAAAATAAAAGCTGTACTTAAGGAGTATTTGTCTGACGGTCACTGATAAACTGGATTAAATGTAGGAGAGACAGGTCAGAAGAGAATGACCAGCGAAGAGTTTTGGAATTCCAAATGCAAGGTCAGGAGGAGGAAAAATTAAAGTTAATTGAGCACTTCAGCAATGGACTAAGCACTTCACAATTTATCTTACTGAAGACACATGACAACTCCATGAAGTAGGAGTAAATGGTATATCAAAAGGAATCTCAAAGTGGAGATATAGAAGTATATAATATTTTTATCTTAATAATTCATGGCAACTTGGTTTTCGGTTCCCAACCACATGGATAGGGGATTGGGTGTGGGAAAAAACATGAACTTGCCAAATAAAGGTCATTAAGACCCTTCTGGTAATTTTCGTGGCCTCATTATATATTTGTCATCTCTAGTTTCAAATTCATTTTGTTTGGAGTTTAAAATCTTCCACCCTCGGTTTCAGCTAGAATTACTCAGTTGCTGAAACACTGCAGAGTCTCTCTGTTGTATCTCCATTCCGACCTTTAACCCACAGGGGAACCAGAGGGAGGCAAGCGGTGGAATTCTGGTTACATGAACAATGGGACCTTGATTTCCTGATGCTGGCTTTGTCAGGAGGCACAGGCGCTTTTGGTGCCCTGTGCCCACTTAGGTACACAGATCCACACAAATACTGCGGATCTTAAAATTCTTCCCTTCAATCACTAAGGTAGCCTCTGTGGTTCCTTAACACCCCTGGCCTTCATGGTCCCTTGAGCAATCGGTTGACTGCCTCCAGCCTCTGCAGTATCTTCAGGTGCTTGACCAGACCCCCAGAAACCTAGCAATCCCACATGAGCCTTGCTCCATAGGAAAGGACTCCTCACCAGGACATCCTCTCTCACCCTCACCATCTCTCTTACTTCTCCACCCCAGGAGCATCAGCTCCATCTGATGAGTTTCTTGGCTCTGTGGATCATCAAGCATCAGTTCAGCAACTCTCAAGTGACTACTTTTCACTTGCGAACCCTTTGGATGAGGCTTTATATGAGACTTCTTCCGTCGACAACACTTTGAGTGAGCGTGGCTCAAGTGAGACCGCCGCAGCCCAACATGCTTCCGGCGAGCCCTTGGCAGCTGAACATGCAAGTGGGCCCGCTTCAGTTGATCACGCTACTGCGGTTGAGCATGCTCCAGGGGAGGCTGCGGCAGGGGAGCACACTCTGAATGAGCACACTTCCGGTGAACAACCTTCTGTGGAACAACCTATAGGTGAGCAGCCTCTAGGTGAACAGTCTGTCGGTGAACAGGCCATAGGTGAACAGCCCACAAACGAACAGGTTGCAAGTGATAAACCTGCAGGAGAACAGTCTGCAGTTGAACCGATCTCAGCCGAACAGGTCTCAGGTGAATCATCAGCGGAGCAGCCCTCAGAACTTCCACCTTCAAGCACATTCTCAGGTGAGTCGTATTTGCACGGGTGCCCTTCCTTGACTTTCAGTGGGAAGTAGGTGACACATCAAAAAGCCAGTTTTAAGGCATTCAGAAGAAAGAACAGTTCAGACCGAACAAACAACTCTCTCAAAGAATCTCTTTACATTTCTTTGCAATAATCCCCAGAGGCAGAATTCAGGTGTTGTGGGGCTTTTGATGGCTAAACAGTTCAGAGGGCTCTCTTTAAGAAAAACAAAATACAAACTGCCAGCTGTCCCTGCAACTTCATTCCACATAAAAAATTAGGAAAATGAATGCCCACAGCTCCACTGGAAGAAGGGGCTCATGGAAGACAACCCTGGTGAGCTTCAGGCTAAATCGGCCTGTTCACAAACTATGTTAAAATCTTTGCAAATCCTCCAACAACATGGCTAGCACCAGAACATGTAGCTCTGGGGTTTTTTTGTCTGAACATGATGTCAGTGGAAATAATAAACAATCATAACTTTTATTTGAGCCAAACTGAGGACTAGTTGGCTTCACAGATTAGTCTGAGAAATGGCCCTGGAGAAGCAGTTTTCGGCACAGTTTTAAATCTCGTCCAGACAAGGCATATTGAACAAGTCAGGGATATATTTCTTCACGGTTTTAAAAAAAAACACAACAGACCAGTTCATACACATACAGCACGTACAGTTTGGGCTCCCCACCTGGAAAGGGAGTTTAATCATCAGTGGAGGACCTGAATCGGTGTCCCAGAAAGAAGGGTATTTAATCTTTATTTTTAATGTGAATTTTTTTTTAACTTCTGGTCAATGTGACCTTTTCTTTACTAATTAAAAGAGATGTACAATGTATGTTTGATAGGCCACAAAGAAGCTATTGTAGTTAGCAAAAAATTCAAGTTAACTCATGTATAAGCCAGAATGACTTCTCTAGACCTCAATATGTGACCGTTTCTTTTATCAATGGAAAGTAAAGCACGCCAACACTTTTGTCTGCAAGATACAGAAATAAGTTCCCAGGACAACTGCAGTTCTTTGGCTCTTACAAGGGTTTGTTCAAGGAAGGAAAACAAGATTTAAGGTTTAACGTCTCAAGTTATTACTAGACATAAACACTTTATGTTCACCCAATTTGTGTAAGTAGCAGTATTCAAAATTTTCAGAAGAGAAAAGTAAGGTTTACCTCATCTGGCTAGAAAGAAGCAAAGCTAAGATTCACAATGAAGTATGATTCCAAAGCCCATATTCTTTCCACTTTATGCTTCCTTAATTAGGAAATTGGCAGTGGAAATAGGCAATATTGAGTCATTTTAGAGAGGCTCTGCCCTTTGTGACAAACTGCCCTGATTGAGGTGAACTTGAGAGTAGAGAATTGATACAAACACTTTATCAGGTTTGTAACATTAGAACATTCCAACATAGTCTTTTTTTTTTTTTTTAAAAGCAGTTTCTCTTTTCTTTGTTATTTACTTTTAATGCATACCATTTAAAAAGTCTTTATTGAATTTTATAGTACTGCTTCTGTTTTATGTTTTGACCTTCCGGCCTTGAGGCATGTGGGTTCTTAGCTCCCCAACCAGGGATTGAACCCTCCCCTCCCCCTGTATTAGAAGGAGGAGTCTTAACCACTGGATCACCAGGGAAGTCCTTAACACAGCTTATTAATCAGTCAAATTTTACTGCAAGTGTCTGTGCCTTGTGGATAAGTGAGAGCATTGTGACACGTATGAACGTCACATGAAAAGTTCCATCGCTCCTATTGAGTTAGACACAGCAGAAGGGCATCTAATGATCAATGTCCAGGAAGCCACTGGGCTATGAATTAAAGTCGGTACTAGAGGGAGAAAGGTGGGATTCATCAGCAACGAATATCGTAGATGAAGCAGTAAGGATGAAGTCATTTTCTCTGGTATGGAAGAGAAAAGATGCTTTTTCAGACCTACGAAATGGTTCTACTTGTTGTCCATCACCCCTTCCCAGATGTGTGACTCAAGGCTACACACCTGATCACAGGGTTATTTCATCAGGCTGATCTTAAATTTTTCAGGCCCACCGTTAAGCTGCCACACATGCTCTTATATGAATGACCAAGGAAAATGTCTTCGTGGAGAGGGAGTCTGCTCCACTCAGAATTCCCAGCAGTGTATGTTAAAGAAGATATTTGAAGGTATGTGGGGACTTCATGGGCTGGTCTTTGACAGAGAACTCATCACCCAGCTTGAGTACTGATGGGGGAGGGGGTGGTTAGGGTGGCAGGGACCGGAGGGATCAAGCTGGGATTCCCTTGAGGCTTAGAGATTCAAGAGGACTTCAATTCTTACAAGAATCAAGAGTAGAATTCCAGCTATTGAGGGAGAGGCCCTTCCCCAAAGGCCTCTGATGTCTTAAAAGAAGACAGGGAGATTGTCTCTTCCTATTAATGTGTGAGTTGCCCCTTGAGCCAGTGGGACATTGACTGCAAGCTCAGGAATGTGTCTATCTTGTTCATGGCTATATATTCCTAGCACTTAGCACAATGCCCAGTCCATGGCAGGCATTTAGTAAGTATTGAATAAATGAATTAAGTAGTCAACAGTTGTCCACTAGTCTGTGTTCACAAGTTGCCAGGCCTGAGTGTATTCCCACACCCCTCCACCCTTACACTCAGTCCTTTGTGCTCGGTTGCTCAGAGGTGTCCAGCACTTTGTGACCCCAGGGAATGTAGCCCACCAGGCTCCTCTGTCCATGGGATTCTCCAGGCAAGAATACTGGAGTGGGTTGCTATTTCCTCCTCCAGGGGATCTTCCTGACCCAAGAATCGAACTTGCATCTCCTGCGTCTTCTGCATTGGCAGGCGGGTTCTTCACCATAGTGCAACCTGGAAAGCCCATATTCCGTCCTTATCCCTCAAATAAGGGAAGGGATCTTGGTTACTTCATCCTGTGAACCCCATTGCCTGACTTCTCTTGTGGTTTGTCTGGTCCCTCACTAGAGAGCGTAGGCAACTTGATGGGGAAACAGCCCAGAAGAAGCAGGTGGAAGGGGAGGGGATAAAGAATATGCAAGTTGGAGGACTTGGTCATGCCTGTGCAAGGACTCTGGGGACCATGATGAAAGGCAAGATTCGACAAGGAAACTCTGTGCTCTTTACAGTCTGTCTCTGCTTCTTTCAGGTGGGAAACTTCAATTCATGGTTCAGGGCTGTGAGAACATGTGCCCATCCATGAACCTCTTCTCCCATGGAACCAGGATGCAAATTATATGCTGTCGAAATCAGTCTTTCTGCAACAAAATCTAGCAGCCTATGCCCTGGCTTCTTGATCTGACTCAGGCAGCAGAAATCCTCCACCACACTAATGGACTCAATTTATATTTAGTGTCTTCCCCAGGCAACTGCTAATGACATCTTTCTCTGCCGTCAGACCCGAAGCCCTAATATCTTCTTTCCTCTCCATGCCATTACCCATCCTTCTTTGCCCTCTGTCTTTCCTATTCCTTTACCCCATCTCTCAACATTCTTTTCTTTCTCAATAAATTTTGCATAGTTAAAGAGTACTGACTCTAGGCAGACATCTTTTCCCATCGACCAGGGGCAGGGTCACCCTGAGCTTCCTTCTGCTCCACACACTCAAGTGGTTGCAATTTTTTAAAAGATTTCATTTTTTGTTTATTTTTGGCTGTGGTGGGTCTTCGCTGCTGTGTGGAGGCTTTCTCTAGTCACAGCTGCAGAGCACAGGCCCTAGGCACGCAGGCTTAGTAGTTACAGCGCACCGGGCTTAGTTACCCCGTGGCAAGTGGGTTCTTCCCAGAGCAGGGATCAAATCCGTGTCCCTTGCATTGACAGGTGGATTCTTCACCACTGGACCACCAGGGAAGCCCCAAAGTAGATGCATTTTTAAACAATTCCACATTCCTCAAAGTGAAGGGGTCCCCCAGGGCAGGGACCATGAAGAGGAATGCAAAGTAAGTGTTAACTTTCTAGGAGCTTAAAATAACATTGCAAGTCCTTGTCTCTGACGCTAACCTCTCCATCCCTATGGAAACCAAACTCACTTCTACTTACCACGATGTTCAAAACCCACCCCTTCTCAGAACCTTGAGAGTTATAAGTGGAGACTCTATGCTTAACAGAATTATAATAATGATTCCTTTTAATTTATCTGCTACATAAATAGAACAGATCATAATTATCTTAATTAAAACTTTTTATCATACACAATGTCACTGGTTTGTCTCAGTATAGAGGGGCAGGTGGAAATTGTATACAGCCCCTTTCATCTTGTATTAGAGTTACACTCTTCAAAGTGTTTTTACATCTGATCCACTGAAAAGGGCCCAGAAAGGCAGGCAGGAAAGATAGCATCATCCTGAGTTCACAAGTAAGAAAGTCTGACATAGAAATGTTCTATATATTCAGATTCCATGTCATTCCAAACATATCAAGGTTACAGAGCAGCAGTGAGCCAGGGCCAGATTGCACGATCTCAATCTGAGCAAATAGCACAGTATAAATATTAGGTAAAACAGTTCTTTCAACACCAAAATCAAACCTCTGTCCCACACAAGCCCATTTCTTATCAGCCACTGCTACCCACACCTCTGTTTAAAAGCCCCTGAAAAATCAATGTTTTTGCTCTGGTTCTTATCAAGGATTTTATGTGTGTGTTTGTAGGAAAGATTTACTTAAAGAAATATTACAACATATAAAAACTACATTAGGTCTTAATTTCCACTCATACAGTGATAAATTTGATATGATATATAATCAGATCAGATCAGTCTCTCACTCGTGTCCGACTCTTTGCGACCCCATGAACTGCAGCACGCCAGGCCTCCATATCCATCACCAGCTCTCAGAGTTCACTCAGACTCACGTCCATCGAGTCAGTGATGCCATCCAGCCATCTCATCCTCTGTCATCCCCTTCTCCTCTTGCCCCCAATCCCTCCCAGCATAATAAAAAACTTAAAAAATCCAGAATGGACACAGTACTGCACGGTTTGATCACTAAGTCAAATTAGCTGATGAGCAAACCTCCCAGAACAGTCTCCTGTCAGCCAAGGTCAAAAACACCATGTACAACTCATTTCAATTGACAGATTTTAAAATATATTAAAAATATAACAATGGTGGTGCATGTTGGGAACCTCTGGTATCAGAAACAAAGAGAAATAAAATCCTACTAACATTATAGATGCTATTTTTTTGATGGAGGGAGATAAACATTAGCTAAATGTATTAAACATAGCTAAATCTACTGTGCTGTGCTTAGTCATTCAGTTGTGTCCGACTCTTTGCGAATCCATGGACTGTAGTTCGCCAGGCTCTGGTGTCCATGGGATCCTCTATGCAAGAACACTGGAGTGGGTTGCCATGCCCTCCTCCAGGGGATCTTCCCAACCCAAGACCCCCGAATTACAGGGGGATTCTTTACCGTCTGAGCCACCAGGGAAGCCTAATCTATTAGCTATGTATTTTGAGGAACTAAATTCAAATATGTTATAACAATTGAAGGGTAGGGGAGTTTTGGCTTCTAATAATGCTGGATTATTCAATATCATAGTATTCAATATCCAAGTCTATGCCCCGATCAGTAATGCTGAAGAAGCTGAAGTTGAACAGTTCTATGAAGACCTGCAAGACCTTCTAACACTAACACCCAAAAAAGATGTCCCACTCCAGTATTCTTGGGCTTCCTTTGTGGCTCAGCTGGTTAAGAATCCACCTGCAATGCAGATGACCTGGGTTCAATCCCTGCGTTGCGAAGATCCCCTGGAGAAGGGAAAGGCTACCCACTCCAGTATTCTGGCCTGGAGAAGTCCATGGACTATACAGTCCATGGGGTTGCAAAGAGTCGGACACAACTGATCAACTTTCACTTTCACTATATGGGACTGGAATGCAAAAGTAGGAAGTCAAGAAACACCTGGAGTAACAGGGAAATTTGGCCTTGGAGTACAGAATGAAGCAGGGCAAAGGCTAATAGAGTTTTGCCAAGAGAACGCACTGGTCATAGCAAACATCCTCTTCCAACAACACAAGAGAAGATTCTACACATGGACATCACCATATGGTGAATACTGAAATCAGACTGATTATATCCTGTGGTGCCAAAGATGGAGAAACACTATAGAGTGAGAAAAAAACAAGACTGGGAGCTGACTGTGGCTCAGATCATGAACTCCTTACTGCCAAATTCAGACTTAAATTGAAGAAATTAGGGAAAACTACTAGACCATCCAGGTATGACCTAAATCAAATCCCTTATGATTATACAGTGGCAGTGAGAAATATATTTAAGGGACTAGATCTGATAGACAGAGTGCCTGATGAACTATGGATGGAGGTTCACGATATTATACAGGAGGCAGGGATCAAGACCATCCCCAAGAAAAAGAAATGCAAAAAGGCAAAATGGCTGTGTGAGGAGGCCTTACAAATAGTTGTGAAAAGAAGAGAAGCAAACAGGAAAGGAGAAAAGGAAAGATATACCCATTTGAATGCAGAGTTCCAAAGAATAGCAAGGAGAGATAAGAAAGCCTTCCTCAGCAATCAGTGCAAAGAAATAGAGGAAAACAATAAATGGGAAAGTCTAGAGATCTCTTCAAGAAAATTAGAGATACCAAGCGAACAATTTCATGCAAAGATGGGCTCAATAAAGGACAGAAATGGTATGGACCTAACAGAAACAGAAGATATTAAGAAGAGGTGGCAAGAATACACAGAACTATACAATAGACCCAGATAATCATGATGGTGTGATCACTGATCTAGAGCCAGACATCCTGGAATGTGAAGTCAAGTGGGCCTTAGGAAGCATCACTACAAACAAAGCTAGTGGGGGTGATGGAATTCCAGTTGAACTATTCCAAATCCTGAATGATGATACTGTGAAAGTGCTGCACTCAATATGCCAGCAAATTTGGAAAACTCAGCAGTGGCCACAGGACTGGAAAAGGTCACACTTCATTCCAGTCCCAAAGAAACGCAATGCCAAAGAATGCTCAAACTACCACACAATTGCACTCATCTCACACGGTAATAGAGTGACACTCAAAATTCTCCAAGCCAGGCTTCAACAATACATGAACTGTGAAATTCCAGATGTTCAAGCTGGTTTTAGAAAAGGTAGAGGAACCAGAGATCAAATTGACAACATCTGCTGGATCATCGAAAAAGCAAGAGAGTTCCAGAAAACATCTATTTCTGCTTTATTGACTATGCCAAAGCCTTTGACTGTGTGGATCATGACAAACTGTGGAAAATTCTGAAAGAGATGGGAATACCAGACCACCTGACCTGCCTCTTGAGAAATCTGTATGCAGGTCAGGAAGCAACAGTTAGAACTGGACATGGAACAACAGACTGGTTCCAAATAGGAAAAGGAGTATGTTAAGGCCGTATATTGTCACCCTGCTTATTTAACTTATATGCAGAGTACTATGTAGTGATTTGATATTTTTCTTAGTTTTTTTTTATGTGCACCATTTTAAAGTCTTTATTGAATTTGTTACAGTATTGCTTCTGTTGTAACAAATTCAATAAACTTTAAAAAAAAAAAAAAACAACTAAGAAAAAAAAAAAATCAAATCACTATGTGGAACACCGGACTTCCCTGGTGGCTCAGACGGTAAAGCGTCTGTCTACGATGCGGGAGACCAGGGTTCAATCCCTGGGTTGGGAAGATCCCTTGGAGAAGGAAATGGCAATCCACTCCAGTACTATTGCCTGGAAAATCCCATGGACAGAGGAGCCTGGTAGGCTACAGTCCATGGGGTAGCAAAGAGTCGGACACGACTGAGCGACTTACACGAGTACATGCGGAACACATGAAAATAATAGAATACAAGTTAATCATGCTTAAAGATAAATGAACCCAAAATTTAAAAATTAATTTAAAAGGTGGGAAAGAATCTAAAGGAAATTAGAGTTACATGAATAAACAGACTCTCAAAGGTTTGGGAACATAAAAACACAATTCTAAATGATCCATGAGTCAAAAAATAAATAATAAAATAATTAGAAAAAAAATTTGAGCCAGCTAACAAAAATACAACACATGAAAAGTTGTGGCATTAAGTAAAGTGAAATTCAGAGAGAAATGCATGATTTTGAATACTTATATGCATAAATATTTATATGCAGCACATAGGGGCTTCCTATGTGGCGCTAGTCGTAAAGAGCCTGCCTGCTGACGCAGGAGACAGGGGCCCCAGGTTCGGTCCCTGGGTGGGGAAGATTCCCCTGGAGGAGGGCACAGCAACCCACTCCAGTATTCTTGCCTGGAGAATCCCCGAGGACAGAGGAACCAGGCTGGTTACAGTCCACGGGGTCACAAAGAGTCGGACACGAGTAAAGTGACTTAGCACGCACAGGCAACGCATAAAACTGACACAGGACTAGTATCCTGAAAGTAAAAAGTGCAAGTGTTAGTCACTCAGTCATATCTGACTTACTGATCCCATGGCCTGTAGCGCACCAGGCTCCTATCCATGGAAATCTCCAGGCAAGAAGTGGGTATTCTTGGGGAAGGGAGAAGATTCCCTTCTCCAGGGGATCTCCCTGACTCAGGATCAAATCTGGGTCTTGCTCACTGCAGGCAGAATCTTTACCATCTGAGCCACCCAAGAAGCCCAAATGTCTCTATTTACAGAAAACACAACGGGGCAGTTGAAACATGTAGAAACTGAACCACAGTGATGCAAATTCAGACTAAGAATTAGACAGTCAACCAGCTAGGTTCTTCTACTTAAATTACAGCTGGGTTCTTCTACTTAAATTACAAGGAGAAAAAAAATCAGACAGAGGGAGAACAAAGGGGGAACTTGCAACCAAAAACAACTTAGACATCAGTCAATTTCTAGTATGGACTTTATTTCGATCCTGATTCAAAAAACTGTAAAAAGTTAAGAATTGGAAATCTGAACACTGGATGGATATCAGTGAAGACCCATGGGGAAAGTATAACTTTTTCACCAGTGCTAAATTAGATAGCCATACAGGGAAAAAAATGCTACCTGACCTCCTATTATACACAAAAATCATTTTCAGGTAAACCGTAGATCTAAAGGTGAAAGCCAAAACTGTAAAGCTTTTGGAAGATAACATAAAAGAAAATCTTCATGATTTTGAAGTAGGGAATGAGTGTTTAAGTAGGAAACAAAAACTGCTAGACAGAGGCATGGAGAAGGCAATGGCAACCCACTCCAGTACTCTTGCCTGGAAAATCCCATTGACGGAGGGGCCTGATAGGCTGCAGTCCATGGGGTCGCTAGAAGTCGGACACGACTGAGCAACTTCACTTTCACTTTTCACTTTCATGCATTGGAGAAGGAAATGGCAACCCACCCGTGTTCTTGCCTGGAGAATCCCAGGGACAGGGAGCCTGGTGGGCTGCCGTCTATGGGGTCGCACAGAGTCAGGTACGACTGAAGCAACTTAGCAGTAGCAGCAGCAGCAGACAGAGGCAAGTCTTGGTTGGACTACATTAAAACTACAATCTTATATGAAGTGTGAAAAAAAAAAGTGTGAAATAAGTCACAGAATGGAAATATACACGTTGTTGTTCAGTGGTTCAGTCGTGTCTGACTGTGACTCTATGGACTGCAGCCCACCAGACTCCTCTATCCATGGGATTTTCCAGGCAAGTATACTGGAGTGGGTTGCCATGCCCTCCTCCTCCTCCAGGGGATGTTCCCAACCTAGGGATTGAACTTGAGTCTCTTATGTCTCCTGCATTGGGAGGCAGGTTCTTTAACAGTAGCGCCACCTGGGAAGCCCTATTTTGTACATATTTGCTGAATTAAATAGGAGCTGCTGAACTGAATTCAGAGTATAAAACCACATCAAGGATGATTTCTAGAGTTTTGGCTTAAGAAACTAAGAGGCTAAATGTGGCATTTATTGAGGTGGGGGGAACTAGGGAGGAGTAGGTTGGAGGACAGAGATCAAAAGTTGTATTTGGTAAGGAGATGACTATTAGTCAAGGGGAAATGTCAGGTAGACCATGGCTGGACAAGTCTGGAGTTCAGGGGAGAGGTCAAAGCCAGGGACAACTTTGTTTATGAGAGTTACCAATGGTTGGCTGACAATTTTCTCTCTTCTTTTATTCTTTTGGCCATGCTGTGTGGCATGTGGGAACTTAGCTCCCCAACCAGGGATCAAACCCTTGCTCCCTGCAGTGGAAGCTTGGAGTCTGAACCACTGGACCACCAGAGAATTCCCTGGCTGACAATTCTCAAGAACAAAATTACTTATTTGAGAATGTACTGGCTTAATTCTTAGAAGTTGCCTGTAGGTTTAAATTTATTCCTCCTGTGGGTTGTTGTTGCGCAGTCACTCACGTCTGACTCTTTTTGACCTCATGGACTGCAGCACACCAGGCCTCCCTGTCCTCCACAATCTCCCAAAGTTTGCTCAAACTCATGTCCATTGAATCAGTGATGCCATCCAATCATCTCATCCTCTGTCGTTCCCTTCTCCTCTTGCCTTCTATCTTTCCCAGCATCAGGGTCTTTTCAAATGAGTCAGCTCTCTGCATCAGGTGGCCAAAGGATTGGAGTTTTAGCTTCAGCATCAGTCCTTCCAGTGAACACCCAGGACTGATTTCCTTTAGGATGGACTGGTTGGATCTCCTTGCAGTAGTCCAAGGGACTCTCAAGAGTCTCCTCTAACACCACAGTTCGAAGGCATCAATTCTTCGGTGCTCAGTCTTCCTCATGGTCCAGCTCTCACATCTGTATATGACTACTGGAAAAACAATAGCTATACCACAATAATACCATTTACCAAGATATACAATATATGATAAACTCTATATAAAGTTTCATGTTCTTGGCTTCAGACTAGAATAACTGGCTAATTTTTATAAATCACCAAGAAACGGGAATACTGGGACCCAATCTAACACATTCAAATGTTAATATAAATTTCATTGAAAGAACAAAATCTTACTAAAATTAACAGGTGAAAAAAGCCAGGAATCAGATCAATTTCTGTTACTTTCTTACATCTCCAACCTCTTTCATTCCTCACCATCTAGAAGTTTAGTCACCAATGAGTTTACAGAGTTAGCTATTCATTTTCAAAATAGAATTTATTTATGTAATAAAGAATTAAAATATGGCTGTGAAAGTAGAAAATAGTATAGAAAAATATTTAAAATGTGCAACAGTAATTCCAAGTAAAGGTAGTTAAGCATTAGAGTTTATGCTCAACTTCTATTTGAAAGACCAATCATACATATTAACTATACCAGAAAAAAAATACATATTTGCAATTTTAATTATTATTCAAAAACAGCTTTATGTACCTGGTCAGGCCCTTTTAAGTACAAATCTTGGGGTATACATTTTGAAGCTGGCTTCACTTCACAGACTGACTGATAAATTTACTGTCCCACAAATAACAAGGTGTGTTTTTTTTTTTTTTTTAATTTATCCATGTGATTAAGTCAATGTGCAGGAAATATGTACTTTTTGGATGGAACCAAATGTTTTGGTAGAATGGGACAAGAGTATCATTTTTCATTATATTGGTATAAAAGCTGGTAAACTCATGTAACCCCAGAACACGGTTTCCACCAGGCGGGTCTCAATTCAGACGCCAAATGCAAATGAAGGAATATCTAAATGAATTCTATCTACCCTTTCCTCAAAGTTTCACTTACAGTTAGGATATAGATTATTATTTGTATGAATATTATACAAAAGAATTGGAAAATGTTTGGCTAGAGGGAATAAAACTCTTCGGGGATTATTGTTTGCAGTTTGCAGAATAGATAATCTTCTCTAGGAAGAATAATGTCCACATAGCAGCACTATATTCACCAGGAATCCCAGAACCAGTGGATCTATCATGTGACAGGAAGCCAAACCTTCTGGCTGCTCACAACATCACTCAGCTTCCCCTTGATCTTCAGGAAGTGTCTCTTGAATTCCAATCCATCACCCTATATTAGGAATAATATCCAAAACTCATGTTAAAAAAAAAAAAAAGACTATGCCATACAATCAAAATTTCTTTAGTGGTATGTAGAGACAAACATCCATAGATATGTCCAGCTATCCTCATCTTCAGGTCCTCTTACAAAGACAAAACACCTTCATAGAAGAAAAGTGAAAGTGAGTCGCTCAGTTGTATCTGACTGTTTGAGACCCCATGTCCATGGAATTCTCCAGGCAAGGATACTGGAGTGGGTAGCCATTCCCTTCTGCAAGGGATCTTCCCAACCCAGGGACTGAACCCAGGTCTCCCGTATTGCAGGCAGATTCTTTACCAGCTAAGCTACAAGGTAAGCCCACGAAGAAGAAATGGCTACATAAATAATTCTGACTTGACTTTGGGCCCATTACACTGGGCCCAGAGAGCAAAAACCAATGGCATCTTGTTTGTTTCAACTGTTGAAAGCTCTGGACCTAGGCCACTGTTTTTCATAGGCACTGGGAGTTTATAAACTAAAAATAAGCTACACAACTACACCTAAGTGTTGCCAAAACACTGTGGCAACAAAGCCAATGATTCAGCTATGAGAAGGATTTCACTACTCTAGGATCTTAATTCCATATCAAGCATCTGGACAATAGTATTACAGCAAGCTGCCAATATAAAGTGACCAACTCTTCCAGCCTCGTTCAGAGCCATGTACAATCTTTCAGGAAATATAGAAAATGCTATTTTGGTCTTATGTATCAAGGGCTTTAAAACTATAACCTCAGAACCACTAATTTCTACAGAAAGACTCAGAAATGTGAGTAAAACTCTGTATATAAGTATGAATCACAAAGTAGCTTGTAACAGATAAAGGTTCATTAACTATAATGTGCAAACATTTTGACAAATCACAATTTTTATGAAAAATACTACATACAAATTCAATAAGGAAAAGCTTAAAATGCTACAAAATGCCAAAGGTAATTAAAGATAAAAATAATCTATGACTATTTTTATTTTGTTATTTACAGATTACACAAAAAAACAAAAACTTTTATAATAAAGAATGTTATTTGAAAAACTGTTTTAGAAGACTAGATAATGACAAGAACAAATGCTCATAATAGTAACCAAAAAAAAAAAAAAAACAAACAACAAGTTAACATATATCTAAAATATAATGCCATGCAGAGGAAGGTAAACTTCCAAACTCATTCTATGAGGCCACCATCACCCTAATACCAAAACCTGACAAAGATGCCACAAAAAAAGAAAACTACAGGCCAATATCACTGATGAACATAGATGCAAAAATCCTTAACAAAATTCTAGCAATCAGAATCCAACAACACATTAAAAAGATCATACACCATGACCAAGTGGGCTTTATTCCAGGAATGCAAGGATTCTTCAATATCCGCTAATCAATCAACGTAATACACCACATTAACAAATTGAAAAATAAAAACCATATGATTATCTCAATAGATACAGGGAAAGCCTTTGATAAAATTCAACATCCATTTATGATTAAAAAAAAAAACTCTCCAGAAAGCAGGAATAGAAGGAACATACCTCAACATAATAAAAGCTATATATGACAAACCCACAGCAAACATTATCCTCAATGGTGAAAAATTGAAAGCATTTCCCCTAAAGTCAGGAACAAGACAAGGGTGCCCACTTTCACCATTACTATTCAACATAGTTTTGGAAGTTTTGGACACAGCAGTCAGAGCAGAAAAAGAAATAAAAGGTATCCAAATTGGAAAAGAAGAAGTAAAACTCTCACTGTTTGCAGATGACATGATCCTCTGCATAGAAAACCCTAAAGACTCCACCAGAAAATTACTAGAATTAATCAATGAATATAGTAAAGTTGCAGGATATAAAATCAACACACAGAAATCCCTTCCATTCCTGTACACTAATAATGAGAAAATAGAAAGAGAAATTAAGGAAACAATTCCATTCACCATTGCAATGAAAAGAATAAAACACTTAGGAATATATCTTCCTAAAGAAACTAAAGACCTATATATAGAAAACTATAAAACACTGGTGAAAGAACTCAAAGAGGACACTAATAGATGGAGAAATATACCATGTTCATGGATTGGCAGAATCAATATAATGAAAATGAGTATACTACCCAAAGCAATTTATAGATTCAATGCAATCCCCATCAAGCTACCAACGGTATTCTTCACAGAGCTAGAACAAATAATTTCTCAATTTGTATGGAAATACAAAAAACCTCGAATAGCCAAAGCTATCTTGAGAAAGAAGAACGGAACTGGAGGAATCAACCTGCCTGACTTCAGGCTCTACTACAAAGCCACAGTCATCAAGACAGTATGGTACTGGCACAAGGACAGAAATATAGATCAATGGAACAAAATAGAAAGCCCAGAGATAAATCCACGCACATATGGACACCTTATCTTTGACAAAGGAGGCAAGAATATACAATGGATTAAAGACAATCTCTTTGACAAGTGGTGCTGGGAAAACTGGTCGAACACTTGTAAAAGAATGAAACTGGAGCACTTTCTAACACCATACACAAAAATAAACTCAAAATGGATTAAAGATCTAAATGTAAGATCAGAAACCATAAAACTCGTAGAGGAAAACATAGGCAAAACACTCTCTGACATACATCACAGCAGGATCCTCTGTGACCCACCTCCCAGAATATCGGAAATAAAATCAAAAATAAACAAATGGGACCTAACTAAACTTAAAAGCTTCTGCACAACAAAGGAAACTATAAGCAAGGTGAAAAGACAGCCTTCAGAATGGGAGAAAATAGTAGCAAATGAAGCAACAGACAAACAACTAATCTCAAAAATATACAAGCAACTCCTGACAGCTCAATTCCAGAAAAATAAATGACCCAATCAAAAAATGGGCCAAACAACTAAATAGACATTTCTCCAAAGAAGACATACAGATGGCTAACAAACACAAGAAAAGATGCTCAACATCACTCATTATCAGAGAAATGCAAATCAAAACCACTATGAGGTACCATTTCACGCCAGTCAGAATGGCTGCGATCCAAAAGTCTACAAGCAATAAATGCTGGAGAGGGTGCGGAGAAAAGGGAACCCTCTTACACTGTTGGTGGGAATGCAAACTAGTACAGCCACTATGGAGAACAGTATGGAGATTCCTCAAAAAACTGGGAATAGAACTGCCTTATGATCCAGCAATCCCACTGCTGGGCATACACACTGAGAAAACCAGAATTGAAAGAGACACGTGTACCCCAGTGTTCATCGCAGCACTGTTTACAATAGCCAGGACATGGAAGCAACCTAGATGTCCATCAGCAGATGAATGGATATGAAAGCTATGGTACATATACACAATGGAGTATTACTCAGCCATTAAAAAGAATACATTTGAATCAGTTCTAATGAGGTGGATGAAACTGGAGCCTATTATACAGAGTGAAGTAAGCCAGAAAGAAAAACACCATTACAGTATCAGATCAGATGGAATTTAGAAAGATGGTAACAATAACCCTGTATACGAGACAGCAAAAGAGACATTGATGTATAGAACAGTTTTTTGGACTCTGGGAGAGGGAGAGGGTGGGATGATTTGGGAGAATGGCATTGAAATAAGTGTAATATCATATATGAAATGAGTCACCAGTCCAGGTTCGATGCCTGATACCAGATGCCTGGGGCTGGTGCACTGGGACGACCCAGAGGGATGGTATGGGGGAGGAGGAGGGAGGAGGGTTCAGGATGGGGAACACATGTATACCTGTGGCAGATTCATTTTGATACATGGCAAAACCAATACAATATTGTAAAGTTAAATAAAATTAAATTTAAAAAAAAAAGACAAAAAAAAAAAAAATAAAAATAAAATATAATGCCAGTAAAAAAAATCTCCACATGAGTATTTCCATATAGCATGTATTACAAGTAATAGTAAGGTTACCCTATCAAAAATAAATCTGTTTTCTATGGATGATAAAATTAAACTTGACTCTTACTTTCTTCTTTACACTTTGTGTTTTTAAAATTTCTAAAATGAACATGTAATACTTCTTCAAATATAACAAAACAAAGTCTTCTCTCTTAAAAAATGTGCTAATCTATATACCTTAGAAAGCCGGAAGTCAACTAAGATCTTCTCATCCATTTCTACCAGATTCACTTTGAAAATCAGCTTATTGTTTCTTCTATCAGTTGTTGATACAGTAACCTACAACAATAAAAATAAGGTTAAAGCATATGTGTGGATAGAAAATACTCTAAATAAAAGCTCTAATCTCAGTTCAGTGATACTACTGGGGTGCAAATTTGAGAAAAGCTTCTACAATAGGAGCAGTGCCGCCGAACACCCGACTCCTTCCAGGATTTTTCCTCTCCCGACGGGTACGTGTGTGTCCACCCAGACCTACGTGTAAAGAGAATGCAGCGCGTCATTGGGGATTGAGTCTATATGAATGGTTAGCAACAGAAGAAATTTAGTATTTTATCAAAATACAACTGAAAGAAGAAACAACTGAAGAGAATGAAACCAGAATGAGAGGGAAAACAAGATTATTAAAACAGGAGAAAGAAAAAGAGAGGCTAGGTTTTTGGGTAAAAAGCTACAATGGTGATCAGAAGATGGCGAAGGTTCTAAGAGGTCTTTCAACTTCCACGTTCAGTGTTTTAGAAGCACAGGTTACAAGACTGATATGGAAAGAGAGGCCCAGCCAACAGCCAGCACCACGATCCCAAAAGTGGATGAGGCTGCCTTGGACCACCAGGCACAGAAAAGCCACAGACTTCAGCTGGATGGATAAGCCCAAGCTAAGATTAGCAGATTTGTCTAGCTAAGCCCAGCCCAAAGTACAAAAACATTTTTAATAATTTTCATCTCACACAGGGAGGGCTTTAATTAAAAAGAGACAATAACAAGTGTTGACGAGGATGAAGAGAAATTGGAACCCTCATACATGGCTGGTAGGAATGTAAAATGGTGCTGCTGCTTTGAAAAATCATTTGGCAGTTCCTCAAAAGATAAACACAAGAGTTATTGTATGCCCAGCAATTCTCATCACAGGTATATACCAAAGAAATTGAAAACATCTTCTGGACTGAAACTGTGTCCCCTCAAAATTCAGATGTTGAAGCCCTAACTCCCAACGCCTCAGAATGTGACTATTTTGGAGATCAGACCTCTTTAATGAGGTAGTTGTTGTTGTTCAGTTGCTCAGTCGTGTCCGACTCTTTGCGACCCCAGGGACTGTAGCATACCAGGCTTCCCTGTCCTTCACCATCTCCCAGATCTTGCTCAAATTCATGTCCATTGACTTGGTGATGCCGTCCAACCATCTCATCCTCTGTTGTCTCCTTCTCCTGCCTTCAATCTTTCACAGCATCAGGGTTTTTACCAATAAGTTGGCTTTGCATCAAGTGACCAAAGTATTGGAGCTTCAGCTTCAGCATCAGTCTTTCCAATGAATATTCAGAGTTGATTTCCTGTAGGATTAACTGGTTTGACCTCCTTGCAGTCCAAGGGACTCTCAAGAATCTTGTGCACCACCACAGTTCAAAGGCATCAATTCTTTGGTGCTTAGCCTTCTTTATGGTCCAGCTCTCACATTCATACATGACTACTGGAAAAACCATAGCTTTAACTATACAGACCTTTGTTGGCGAAATAATGTCTCTGCTTTTTAATATGCTGTCTAGGTTTGTCACTGCTTTTCTTCCAAGGAGCAAGTGTCTTTTAATTTAGAGGTGACTAAGTTCAAAGGAGACCATTCAGAGGGCCCTAATCCAATCTGACTACTGTCTTCATTAGAAAAGGAAATCAGGATACAGAAAGTGACAGATACGGGGGATGTGTGCAGAGAGGACAAAGCATAGGAGGGGACAGCAAGAGGGTGGCCACGTCAAAGCCAAGGTTCTAGAGGAAACCAGCCCTGCCAGAACCTTGGTCTTGGACTTCAGCGTCTAGAACTGTAGGAAAATAAATTTCTGTAAATAAACAAATAAATACCTCCTGCTGCTGCTGCTGCTGCTAAGTCGCTTCAGTCGTGTCTGACTCTGTGCGACCCCACAGACAGCAGCCCACCAGGCTCCACCATCCCTGGGATTCTCCAAGCAAGAACACTGGAGTGGGTTGCCATTTCCTTCTCCAATGCATGAAAGTGAAAAGTGAAAGTGAAGTCACTCAGTCATGCCCGACTCTTCGAGACCCCATGGACTACAGCCTACCAGGCTCCTCCGTCCATAGGATTTTCTAGGCAAGAGTACTGGAGTGGGGTGCCATCGCCTCCTAGTCTGTGGTATTTTGTTATGATGGCCCTTGCAAACTAAAATACCTGTGTTCACACAGAAACCTGAATGCTCACAGCAGCATTATTCTTGACAGCCAAAAAGTAGATACATCATCCCAAATGTCCATCAGTAGATAAATGGTTACACAAAACAGTCTATTCACATAACGGGCTATCATTCACCCATTAAAAGAAATCAAGTATTGATAAATGCTGCAACATGAATTAACCTTGAAAATACTATGTTAAGTAAAAGAAGACAAACACAAAGGGTCATATACTATATGATTCCATTTATATGAAATGCCCAGAAATAGGTAATCCACAGAAAGTATATTAGTGATTGACAGGGAGGAAGAAACGAAGAATGACTGCTAATTGGTACAGAGTTTATTTGGGGGACAGTGGGAAGTTCTAGATTTAAATGGTGGTAACTCCACAGTCCTGCGACATACTTGAAACCACTAAATTGTACGCTTTAAAATGGTTAAAGTGATGATTTTTATATCATGTGAGCTTTATCTTAATAAATCTACCTAAATTAAAAAAAAAAAAAGTAAGATATCTATATAAGTGAGAGGATAATCAAGCTGGCTTCAGGTTTCCTCACAGTAACATTTTCCTCTAACTTTTAATTTTGAAAGTTTACAAATCTACAGAAAAACTGAAAGAATCCTACAATAAATAACCACACATGTTTATTGGCCTTATAAACCTAGATAAGCATGTTTACTTCTTTTTTATGTGACTTTTTTTTTTTTTAAGTTTTTAAACTAAGTTATAAGTTACACACTTTACCATGTGTCTCCTGCAGACATGCTCTTACAAACCACAGTATTATGATCACACCAGAGAAATCTGACACTGATAGAAAAACATTATCTTACATAAAACTCATATTCAAATTTTCCCGATTGTTCTAATAACATCATTTATAGCTTTCTTTTTCTTTAAATCCATGATCTAGTGAAAGATCATGCATTATTTACCAAACCTCTTTAGTCTCCTTTAATACGAAATATTCCCCTTTATTTTTCACAATATTAAGACTTTTGAAAAGCCTAAAGACAGATTAGAATGTCTATATTATAAATATGCTATAACAATGTAAACAACAAAAATCGGCAATTGGGAGCAGGGAGGATAGAGAAAGCATGGAATTGTTACTGGATCCATCCTTCACAGAAGGAAGCTCATTGCTGTAACAATTTAAGTATAATGCATAGTTTTAAAGAAAATAAGACTTGAATCTTTTAGTATTTGTAATAACCTTAGAGAAGTCTTCTTTTAAGAAATACTAGTTCTCAAGGAAAAAACATTGTACTTAAATTTCAATGGTTTCTTTTTCAAATTAATTACTTTATATTTTTAATATATATATAAAATGATAGCACTTTAAAATTTATTTTTAATTGAAGGATAATTGCTTTACAGTATTGCATTGACTTCTACCAAATATCAACATGAATCAACCATAGAATGATAGCTCTTTTTTTTTTAACTCAAATATTTTAAATTTTTCTTCAGGAAAAGATCTAACAAAAATCAATGAAACATACCTGATTCATACAACTTTTCTTCCACTGATAGCCCAATTTCTCACAAGTTTCTTTCAGGCATTGATAAGATTTGTCTGCATCCAATTTGGTAAAAAATCGTGTCATTCTTTTGACTAAGCGCTGCCAGGGGTTCTACAAGTCAAATAGAGGAAAGCTGAATAAATGATCAGATTTACCACCAAAAGGAATCATACTATAGCTATTTGGCCTGAAAATTCTTTTTTCTGACTTCAGATTCTTATACATAAGTGTCTCCCCTAGGGAATTCCCTGGCAGCCCAGTGGTCAGGACTCTGCTTCCAGTGCCAGGGGCCAGGGTTCAATCCCTGGTTAAGGAACTAAGAACCCCATGCCATGATGTGGCTAAAAAAAGAGAAAAAAAGGTCTTGAGTCTCGGGATTTCTCTGGTGGTCCAGTGGCTAAGACTTTGCGCTCTCAATGCAGTGGGCCCAGGTTTGATCCCAGGTCAGGGAACTAGAGCCCACATCCTGCAATGAAGATTGAAGATCTTGTGTGCCACAGCTAAAACCCAGTGCAGCCAAATAAATAAACATTAGGAAAAAAAAGTCTCCCCTAATTCTCTCCTCCATGAACAAAAAAAAAAAAATCTGTATCAAGTGCTAATACTGTATTTCTTAGATTGACAAAAAAAGACTTTAAAGACAATAAAAAATAGAGTTGTCATTATTTATTTGAGGAACTAAATTCCCTTACCTGTGAGGATCCTGGAGTGCCAAGCAACTGACTATTCAGAAGCATGTGATCAGGACAAGTGGGCTGGGAAAAGCTGATCCCTTGTACCAGTTTGTCAATGTATGAGGGGCTGGTGTCCCATAATGAAAGGCCTGTCCGTGGTTCTGGCTGAGAACTGGAGTACTTCACACTTTCTTCACTGAGGCATTATGATATGGAGAAAAATATAGCTTTAAATAAAGTTCTTTAGGCCTTTCTTATATGGCATTATCATTCTCACACTGAAAAAAATTATATTAATCTTCAGAAAACATTATGTACATGGATTATTTTTCATGGGGACTATTATATCCAATAACTACTTGATCTTTTATTATTAACTGACCTTACCTAGAAGCACAGTTTACTGGAGAGAAGTCCAAGTTGGATTGAATATGCTTAGAGAATCCACCAGGAGACTCTGATACACCACTAGAAGTAGCCCGGGGCCTCTTTGCCCCTAAAAAAGAGAACATAAATACAAATGCTTTCCCAGTTGGCAACTTGAAGAAGCAAAACCATATCTAAATTCATTTCTTAAACACAAAATACCTATACAATAGATAGTGGCTTTCCCTACATGATTTTATGAGAAACGTGGTTAGGAACTTCTGACTCGGACTCACTTGTCAAATTGTGCAAACTACACATTTCATAAATCTTGACCTATAAGTATGTCCCAAGTGCACAGTGTCAATGTTAAGGCAGTCATTTTAATGGTATCGTTTTTGGTAACAGAAAAATGTTCTATGAAGACTGAGAGACCCAGCAACAGGATCAAAACCTTTTAAAATAAAAAATAATTTGTGACAATGAATGTTATGAATCTGCCCTACTCAATCTTCTTTGCTTGTGAGAGAGTCAGTTCCTAGGTAGGTTGATAAGAAGTCCAAGGTTTCCAAGGAGGAAAAAGGATTCTGGGGCTCTCAAGGAGAAAAGGTCAAACCTTCTTTCTACATTGCTTTGTCTTAGTCAATATAAATAAGAAGGCAATGGCACCCCACTCCAGTACTCTTGCCTGAAAAATCCCATGGAAGGAGGAGCCTGGTAAGCTGCAGTCCATGGGGTCGCTAGGAGTCAGACACGACTAAGCGACTTCACTTTCACTTTCATGCATCGAAGAGGGAAATGGCAACCCACTCCAGTGTTCTTGCCTGGAGATCCCAGGGACGGGGGAGCCTGGTGGGCTGCCGTCTATGGGGTCGTACAGAGTCAGACACGACTGAAGCGACTTAGCAGTAACAGTCAATATAACTGTATATAACAGTCAATATAACAATGTATCTTGCTCAATGACATGTTTCTCAATAAGAACCTTCTGACTAATCCTGTCATCTTAAAATGTGTATTATGGGGGTGGGTGGTAAGATTTTTCTATTGTTGGTTCTAATCTTATTAATTTAAGATTGATGTTGTGGGAGTGGGTCTGATAAGGCCTTGATAAGACTAGCTGGCGCGGAGGGGTGGGGGGGCATCCTCCGAACCCCTTCTGCTGTCCATGTCAGAAGCTTTCTCACTCCCTTCTCACTTTAATAAAACTCTGCTATACAACAGCTCTTGAGTGATCAAGGCTGGTCCCTGGTCCCAAAGTTAAATCTTCTTCGAAGATCACTAATCTGAGATTGTTCACTGTAAGCTATCACTCCCTTGGAAAAGCTTTACGGAAAATAATCAATATAGAGAACAAGATGCCACTGTAAATTCACGGCTACTCCCCTCCACTGGATCCTCACCCCTAACAGGCTATGCTATGCTACATTTCTCTAATCAGTTTCCTCTTCCTTTCCCCATAATGATTCTTTCAAAACTTCTGTACTCCAGCCAAATTACCAAGACACCCTCCAGTACCTCATTACTTACATATATCTCCCATTTCAGTCACTGGAAGCACCCTCGATTTGCCACTACCAAATCTAATTTACTTGCATTCCTACCTGTCCTCTCTTCCCTTCCATCCTCCCATCAAATGTTCATTTCTCCACTTGAAAAGGAGCCCATACACTCCTTTCTCCTTAAGGACCTTGGTGCTTTTTTCTTCCCTCTCTCTTTGACTCTTAGCATCTTCCTCCCAATTGGATCTGGTGGCTTAATGGTAAAGAATCTGAAATTCTAGAAAGATCTTTTAAAACCAAATACATAAACATGTCATTTTCTTGCTTAAAATCTCCCAGAAGGTTTTCCCATGGCCTTCAGTTAAAGCCCAAGATTCTTAGCATGGGTTATAAGGTCCTCCATGGCTTGGTTCCTATCTACCACCTCATCTTAAATCTCTCTCCCTCCCCTCCTTCTCTACTCACTTATTCACTCCATGAACATTTATGAAATGCCTACAATGGACTACACACTGCACTAAGCACTGGTGATGTAATGCTGAACAAGCCAGACATGGTCCATGCCACACATGCCTTCTCTCAAGCTCCTCAAATGCACTACTTTCTAACCACCAGGTCATCCCTGATGCTGCTTCCCTGTTAGGAATCTGCCACTCGTCTTGCTACTACTCATCTGGTTAGCTCCCCTTTAATCTTCGAATCTTAGATTTAATGTTATTTCCTCAGCAAGGTAAGCGTTCTCTGTCACTTAAGATTAGGTCAACTACTGTATAGCTCAGAGAAATCTGCTCAGTGTTACGTGGCAGCCTGGGTGGGAGGGAAGTTTGGGGCAGAATGGATACATGTATATGTATGGCTGAACCCCTTCGCTGTTCACCTGCAACTATCACCACATTGTTAATCAGCTATACTCCAATACAAAACAAAAAGGTAAAAAAAAAAAAAAAAAAAAAGGCTTGGTCAAATTCTTAGCTACAGTACCCTGATTTTCTACTTTATAATTATTAATGAACCAAAATTTTTTTTTTTATATTTCTGTTTTTTGTACTAGAGGCTATCATCTCCACGAGGACAGAGATCACAGCCATCTTGTGTTGTTGCCTTATGCTGACTTTACAAGTACCTTTTCTTTCACACACACACACAAAAAAAACACTTAAAAATACTTAAAAATTTGTATTTTAAGCATATTACCTTTCTTGAGTGGTTTGTTGTACCATCTGTCTTTCTTAATGTCTGAGATGGTAATCCTTACTGATGGGTTCTCAACTAAGATTTTATGTAGCAGAGCTAAAAACAAAATAGTAAGACAACATTTATAAGAGTCATGCAGATTAGAAAAGCCTATAGCTTGTAGTGTAAAACACACATCCTCTATTGCTCTCCTTATGTCCAAATATTACTTCTGGGGAAGAGAAAACAAAGCCACTAAATTTTTGCTTGAATGTCATGCACTTATTCCTTGCTACTGTCTATATCTTTGAATATTCTTCCCAGATCAGACTCTCAGTTGTTTGCAAATAGAACAAGAGCCAGGTGGAAATGTTTCTCTCCACTTGATGATATTTACACAAAGATAATAAAAAATAAATAAAAACCCTGAAAACCCCTATTTACACAAAGATTTAAAAAAAACCTCATCCATTTTCAATACCAAACTTCATTGTTCTAACATGTCGTATTAAGTTCTCATTCACACAATTTTATAATGAAAATTTACTTTCCAATAACTTTTTAAGAGACAGTAATAAAAGCAACAATCATCCTAAGACCTTAATTTTATTGATAAAGAATTCATACACCTCCCAACACCAAAGAATCTTCTAATGGACCAAAGATTTAAATGGAAAACAAAACAAAACAAGCTATGAAAACACAGGTAATTTTTTTCTACTGTTGAGGGTAGAAAAGCGGAGAAGGCAATGGCAACCCATTCCAGTACTCTTGCCTGGAAAATCCCACGGGTGGAGGAGCCTGGTAGGCTGCAGTCCATGGGGTCGCTAAGAGTCGGACATGACTGAGCGACTTCACTTTCTCTTTTCACTTTCATGCATTGGAGAAGGAAATGGCAACCCACTCCAGTGTTCCTGCCTGGAGAATCCCAGGGACAGAGGAGCCTAGTGGGCTGCCATCTATGGGGTCGCACAGAGTCGGACACGACTGAAGCGACTTAGCAGCAGCACCAGAGGGTAGAAAAGACCTTTCCAAACATGACAATATAGTCAGAAATCAAAAAGGACAAGATACTAGATTTAAATACATAAAATATAAAACTTCTGTATGTTCAAATAGCATAACAAAGTAAAAACACATGACAAACTGTCAAAAAGAATTGTAATAAATGCAATGATATAATGACACTAATATTTTCTTAAAAACATCACATAGAATAAAATGAAAACTTCCTACCAAAAATGAGCAAAATAGACAAGTCCACAAAAATAGACAAAAAAGCTAATAAATCCAAAATGGATGTACAACTTGATACTAAATTTAAAATAAAAATTTTAAAGTTAGAATATATTTCTTATAGGTAGGCCTATTAGATTAGTCAAAAAGAAAAATGTGTAAGGGGCTTCCCTGGTGGTCCAATGGTTAAGATTCACTGATTACACTGCAAGGGTACAGGTTCATTCACTGGTCGGAAAACAAAGACCTGTATGCCTCAAGGTTTAGCCAAAAAATAGCTTAAATGTAAACTAGGTAGACTGTGATGAAATGGTACAAACTTTCTGGAAAACAATTTGGCAAAGTAAACCATAATACTTATACACTGTATATATACATCTTTGACCCTGCAATCCCATTTCTAGGGTTTCACTTTAAATAACTGAGATGTATGTACAAAGATTAAGGTATATAGATGATCATCATTTCTCTTTCACAACAGTGAAAAATTAGAAAAAATTATGAATCTCTAAAAAGGTGAACTGGAGAAGTGTAGTAAGGCATGTCCATATAGCAGACTACCATCACAGTTTTTAAAAACAGTGATGAATACTTACAAGTATAGTCCTGAAAAAGTGTTCACTTAGCATTAACACACACACTCACACACAGTTTACAAAATAACATGTATAGTGTGATGTCATTTTTTTTTGTGAAAACAAATATACTTATAAATAATATTCATATTTAACAGACATATATACTTACATATTTTCTACTACAAAACACAGAAGCAGATATCAAAATAATAAAGGAAGCTATTTCTGAGTACTAGAATTATAGGGTTGTATTTTTAATATTTTATTTATTATTTTTCTACTTTATCTACAAAGATCATGTATTATTTATATAATTAATTAAAAGTTAAAAAGAAAAATATACGTAAGAAAAAAATTCAAACAGCACTAGGCTTCATTATCCAGGAAATCAGTACTTTATATCAAGATAACGCAGTTACCTAGAGGACCGGAATCAATTTTTTTCCAAGGGTTGAGGTATGTTTTCTTTTCTTTCCAATCACAATATTCCTGACAACTATCACTAGGCTGGTCCCATGGCAATTCTAAAAAGGAAACAAGACTCGATTTTCTGAATGTTCAAATCATTTTACAGTAACGGTTTTAAGGGAAAATAATCAGTGACACAAATCCATTAAAAGTTTTCTTCAAATTAATTAAATATGGTTTAAGAAATTTTAAAGACACTTCTAAGATAGATAATCCACTGCTGTCTTACTATTTCCAAAAGTATTCACATAATTTTAAGAGAGAGCTACTGTGATATTTCATTTAATAGCTACACATAAATCATTTTTTTAAATCTTTGGGATTAAAAGTTCCAACTTAGTTATAAATAGGTTAATATTAAAATACTATTACATAAATATGGACCTCCTTGATTTATTTCATTTATTTTGGTACAGGAAACATGGCTTTCCAAAGGACAGGAATCTAATCATGATTAAACAGCTCTTACCTCCAGCCAACATTGCAGTAAGTACTATTCCACAGGACCAAATATCGACTGGCTCTGCATGAAATTCTTTTCTCTTTAGAAGTTCTGGAGCAACATATGGTAAAGTACCACACATCTTGTTCAACAAACGCTCCCGATTATTATGCCGAAACACGGTTGCCAAGCCAAAGTCAGAGATTTTGAGGTTATCTAAGCCAAAGGAAAAAAAGGATGGCACTGAATGAGAATGTTTTGTAAATTAAAGGGGCTTCCCAGGTGGCGCAATGGCAAAAGAATACACCCGACAATGCACGAGACTCGGGTTCATTCCCTGAGTAGGGAAGATCCCTGGAGGAGGAAATGGCAACCCACTCCGGTGTTCTTGCCCGGAGAATCCCATGGACAGAAGAGCCTAGCAGGCTACAGTCCATGGAGTCACAAAGAGTCAGACCCGACTGAGCAACTGAGCACACACACAAATACTTAAAGGAGTCAAGGTTTACTGGAAAACTGCTGGTGTTATTTTAGATTTGTGGAACTTCTCTATCTTAAAGTGATCAAAAATAAATTGTACATCATCATATAACTAAAACTAGAAAAAGGCCTCATGGCTTCTATTAACTTAAGACAAATCCTGTCAATATACAAACAGCATGGGTTAGAGGAAGATCCTGGAGTCAAAAGGGTCTAAGGGTCTTCTAGCAAAGAGCACTTAAACACTGAGAGCAGAGCCATGTCCTCACCCGGCTGTGCAGAGGCAGGAGGTATCAATAATACTCTAGGCACAACGTTCTCAGAGATGTAAAAACCCAGCTGGCTGGAAGGAAGCATATAAAGACACATAGAAACTCAAGATTCACAAACCTCCAGAGCTTCTCATCAAAGTGGCTATGTTTATAAAAGGAGGAAGAACTCTGTACAAAAAACAAATAAGAGCAAATTTCCTCTCTAACTTCCCACCTTTAAGACACACAAACTATAGGCAGAACTTTCACCTTAACTATACTTACTGAATATTTATCGTAACTGAGTGGCAAATTAAGAAGCTGCCCTAAAATTTCAGTAATGCAAAAGTCTTCATCCTGCCCTTGTAAGGCTGTATTAAAATGATTTTGGTAGCAGTGACAAAATGCTAAACTTACCCCTTTCATCCAATAGGAGATTTTCGGGCTTAATATCCCTGTGAGTTATTCCAATACCATGCAGATAAACCTAAAAGAGAAGCAGAGGGAAGCATATCAGAACTGAGTAACTTATTTCACTGCTGCTGCTACTGCTAAGTGGCTTCAGTCGTGTCCGACTCTGTGCGACCCCATGGACGGCAGCCCACCAGGCTCCACCATCCCTGGTATTCTCCAGGCAAGAACACTGGAGTGGGTTGCCATTTCCTTCTCCATTGCATGAAAGTGAAAAGTGAAAGTGAAGTCGCTCAGTCGCGGCAGACTCCTAGCGACCCCATGGACTGCAGCCTGCCAGGCTCCTCCATCCATGGGATTTTCTAGGCAAGAGTACTGGAGTGGCTTGTCATTGCTTATTTCACTAAGACTAATTTTAAATAAAAGGAAAAGAGACCACTGTACCTACCACCCCTGCCATAAGTTGATGGAAGAACCTCTGAGCATCTTGTTCAGGCATGCCTATGTCTGGCTCTGTAAGAATTAATTGTGAAAGTTAGTTTATCAGGCATTAACCACATAGTTTCCTAATTCTAAAGTTAAACATCTATGATCATACTTTTGCAAAGAGAATCTAATGCTTACAGTGAAATGATTCTAGAGTCCACTAATACATATATTGCTGACAATTCACATTTCCCCAACTGTTAAGTGGCAAAAATAAGTTAACATCACAGGAAAATTAGAGAATAACAAAATATAACCCAAATCAAGAATGCAAGATATACCTTGAAAGCTCTGACTTATACTACTTATGATTTACTTTATATCCTTCAAATTTACCCCTAATTTCTTCTAAATGCTATGCCAATATTTTTTCTACTCCTGAAATGTAATTGTCAAAGCGGAAGCCTAGGCAAATCTGATTTCCTAAATATTTAACAACAAATTTAAATTTCATATAATTTCTCACACCACAAAGCCATGCATGTCTGTGAATTGATTTCTTTTATACTCAATTCTTTTCTGAGATACATTTTTTTGGAGATTCTAATAATCACTTTTTAACTATTAATACATCTAAATAATAAATTTAGGTCCACAGAATATATTTTATGTACTTCTCAGTATTCCTTAATATCAAGACTTTTAATCTTAAGTAGCAAAAACAGTACTTAATTATATATATAAATCTTATAAAATTCTCAATTATTTCACATATAACAACCTCTTATTTCAGATCTGTAAATGAATGCAACAATTTCATGAGACTAGAATATCTACAAAGAAAACAACTGCATAGGCATACAATGCATTGCACTTATGATACTTCACGCACCAAGAAACCACAGCTTATCATTCTTAAACTCTACAAAACAGAAATGCCAACCAAAATCACTTATACAACTTGGGGAAAAATTTCTTTGATGATTCTACATATGCATTCAGTGTTGACATAAGTTTCAAAAACAAAAAAATTTACTCCAGTTTCACTATTGCATAAGAAATTCTGAATGGACAGTGAACAAACAGAAGCCCCAAGATTAAAAGACAAATTTAAAAACTTATTTAGCAGAAGAATTATTTGAAATTTTTTCCATACCTATTCTATCAAAAAGTTCTCCCCCACTGCAGTACTCCAAAAATAGATACTGGATATTGCCTTCTCTTCTGTGACCGTAAAATTTCACTACATTCTCATGATTTAACATTTTATTGATACAGATCTCCTTCTTAATATTTTCTGGACAGTCTATGGCACGTTTCATATCCACAATCTTCACTGCAACTGCTTCTTCAGTTCTTCTATTCACAGCAAGTTGAACTCTAAAAAGAAAAAGGAAGAAATATAATATTCCAGACATTTGAACTGTATTTCTTTTAAAACTTCCAAAGATTAAACATAACTCATCCAAAACTATTTTACCTTTATTACTTTTGCCACCTGGAAGAAACCATGGGAATGGTTTCTGCCATGCCCTCAACAGATAATACTCCTTTCTGAAATGTGAAGTGTAATAGCTAATGCTCCAAGGAAGTCATTATGTTGTACATCCAAAAGTAATATATAAACACTTGATAAATTAAAAATGGAATAACAGCAATTCTAGGCCACATCATACATATACATGCTCTATTCATTTCTCTTCCAGTTTTATTGAGATATAATTACCTTAAAGCACTGAAATGATTATCACAATAAATTTAGTGACAATCCATTTTTTACAGATAAAAAATTTTAAAAATAGAAAAAATAACTTCCCTTGTGATGAGAACTCTTATTATTTACTATTTTAAATTTAATGTATAACATAGCAGTGTTAATAATATTAATAATGTTGTACATTACATCTCTAGAACTTATTTATCTCATAACTGGAAGTTTGTAGCTTTTGACCATCTTCACCCAAATCCCCCTCCTCCCACACCCTGCTCTGATAACCACAAATCTCATCTCTTTTTCTATAAGTCTGTTTGTTTTTGAAGTATAATTGACTTAAAATGCTGTGTTAGTTTCTGTTACAAAATAGTGATTTGATATTTCCATACATTTCAAAATGATCACCACTGTATGTCTAGTTAGGATATGCTACCATACAAAGATATTACATAATTACTGACTATACTCTCCAATTGTACATTTCATACTGGAGAGTTATTTTGCAACTGTAAGTTTGTACAAGTATTTCTCTCCCCCTCCCACCACCCTCCCCTCTGGCAACTACCTGTTTGTTTTAACTCTCTCTTTTGTTACTTTTGTTCATTTGTTTTGTTTCACCTAGTAAATGAAACTATACAGTATTTGTCTTTTTCTGTCTGACTTATTTGAACTTGGCATAATACCCTCCAGGTCCATGTTGTCCCAAATGTCAAGATTTCATTCTTGCTCTAGTCATTTAATTTTAATAACATTACCTAACATTTATTACTTTGATAGTATATATATTTATGGTAAATGTTCTAAGTACCTACACGATGTGTACTATTGTTGCCATTTTACAGCTGAAGAAACAGGCACACAAGGATATTAGGAAGCTCACCTAGGGACTTCCTTGGTGGTCCCCTGGTTAAGACCCCACCCCATGTTTCTACTGCTTGGGGCACAGGTTCAATCTCTGGTCCACCTCCCTGCAAGCACATGGCACCACCAAAAAAGAAAAAGCTTGCCTAAGCTTCACAAAACAAAGGCCAGTACTGTGGCTCCAGAGTCTGTTCATTTGCTCATTTAACCACTATGTTTAAACCCCAGGAAAGAATATATGGGAGGAGAAACCGACTTCAGAAATCTCTAAATTTTAGGGGAAAAATGCTTTGCTTTGCTGTTTTGCACCCCACCCCACCCGCAAAAAGGAAGAAAAAACAGTTAACCCTTACAAAAGATTGTGTAGCTTCAGTTTCCCAAAGTTTTGCAATTTGCATGCAAAGATCTGTTCTTTTGGGCGCCACAGTGTTAAACAATTCCAGAACAATGAAAATGTACTCAAAGGAGACAGAAAACTAAAGCAAGTGTGAAGGCGGGTAAAACGGACTCAGACTCACTCTCCATAGGCACCTTCTCCCAGGGTTTGCACCAAGTCCCAGTCTTCCACAAAGGGCACTGCCATGACTCCACTCAGTCCCGCGGCTGTAAGAGCAGGAACCCAGAAAAGACGGTTGGTGAGGAGGCGCTTCAATCATTTCTAAAGCCTCTGAGCTCCGCCTCTTGCCGTGATTCCAAGATAAATCACAGCTCCTGGTTTCACATCATCCGTATTTTATCCAAGTCTTTTAAAGCATGAGCAAGTATCCTAAACTGCGGCATTTGATTGATAACTCACAAGCCCCACTGCCACGCAAACCCAAAGGTGAAACCCCTCTTTCCAGGCGGCAGAGGAAATGTACTAGCAGCGCTGAGGAGCTGGCGACCAGTGCTGTACGGTGGGGACTGGTGAAGGGGGTGAGAAGTGAAGTCTCAGGTTAGAGTAAGGGGGTGAGGGCTAGTGGAGGAGGAAATAACCGCGGGGACCGCAGCCACTCCTCTCCACCCGCTCACTCCCAATTCCCACCCCTACCTCGTCCCCAAGGCCAGGAGGAGCCCGGGGCGGGGCCAAACTGCCCCAAGAAGCGGAAGGAAGGGCTGGGTGGCACGCGGACCGCCGGGCCCCAAACCTTGAGGGCTCCCAGCCAGCAGAGGCGGCTTCTCTCCAGTCCCTGTACAACTGGGACCCCCGCCACCGTACTTCTCCAGTCTCCGAAACCACCCCTCCGAGGGAGCCTCTCCGATCCTTTGGGATCGGAAACGAGAACGTTCTGTCACCGTGCCCCTCCTATATCATGTAGTCCCCGAACTCCAGCTCCAGGCGCCCTTCCCACTCTACCGGCCGCCCTTCCTCACCAGGCCGTCCTTTGCCCGCCGCCACAGGAATCCAAAAGCAGGGCTTTTCCCGCCAAAACTTGCTGGCGTCACATTGTCGCAAACGCGCGCTCCCTTGCCGTAAAGCAGAGAGGTGTGCGTTCCCGGCCCGGCTGATCTGCAGATTGGCAGCGCCTGTGGGCCGGCGTTGGTCCTCCGTGCCGGCGGAGACCGGCAGGACCAGGGTTACTTTGGAATCGGGACGAGATCCTGGCGGAACAGGTTTTGGAACGGCGGACTGCAGCGGTTGCGAATGACCTCCGGGCCCAAACGCGAAGTGGGACTCGGCCTGGGACTCCCCCGTCCGGCCTCGCGCTCCCGGGGAGAGCGGCCCCGCGGGGCTCGCTGCCCGCCACCGAACCCCCAAGCACCTCGCCCCGTGGCCTGGCGGGGTAACCAGGATCACACGCCATAAGAGCTGTTTCAGTGACTTTAAAGCTCGGCCTAGGTAAAACTGGAGCCTAAAAGCTGGGAACAGCTGTTGAGAATTGACCTTGTTTAGAATGAAAGGAACTTTGTGATGTGAGCGAGAAGCATCAAACGCTGGCCACACAACAATGGGGTGGGAAAGCATCCGGGTGAAGAAAGCTATTTTTTGTGTGGCTTGAGATAATGTCAAGAAAACCAATTTTGCCCTGTCTTGTCCGAACAGGCACCAAAACAATACCTCCAACTCAACCTTTTTGAAGGAAGTGCAACTGCATAGCTTAGTTCTACCCACTGTCTTTAATGTATAAGAAACAGGCAAAACAGCGTTTTGTATAAGCAAAAACGCTGCGTTTTTACAATGCATAGTTTAAAAGCATAATAACCAGTTTAGGTGGGAAAGTAAATTCTGGGAAAGAGATTGACTAGAGAACAAAACAATGTGGAAAAACTGAAATAGATACTCCCTCTCAACAGTAAAGACTAGGAACGCAAGGCGCAAGTGTGGTCATCTTCATCAAATTCTCCAGTTCTTAAAACTGGGCCACATACATTTAACATAATTAGCTCTTGATTGTAATACTGGTAAAATAAGTGTACAAAAATGCACACACTGGATTTAAAGTCAGGGACAAAAAACAAGTCAGAACACTTCGAAATTCAACCACGCTTGAGGTTTCATGTAAGTTTTCCAGGTTGTTTACTCCATTTTCTCTAGTTTCTGCAGGGCCTGTTGCAAATAAATATGAAGTGAAGGCCTGCACAGTTTTGTGTGTCTGGATACAGTAAAGGTATCTTACCCTGAAAAAAAAATGAGGTATACACATTTCAGGCAGAGTTATCAGCTAAAGATAGCATATGGGAGAATAGATACAAAAAGCTCTGTTCCTTTCTGAAACCTTACTAAAATAGTAAATTTTTAAAATATTCCATTAATTTAGTTTAATATTTACTATTAAAATTTACTATTTTAGTAAGGTTTCAGAATGGAATAAAGTTTACTATTTTATTAAAGTAGACTTTTTAAAGGCAATAACCTACAAACATAGATGAAAAAAACAAAATTTTAACATAGATGAAAGATGAATTCCATTTTCAAATTGCCTAAAGGCTCAAGTTCAATTAGTTATATGACAACATGTAATTGAATGGGGTTTTGCAGGTGGCGCTACTGCTAAAGAATCCACCTGCCAATGCTGCTGCTGCTGCTGCTAGGAGACACAAAACACAGGTTCAATCCCTGGGTTGGGAAAATCCCCTGGAGTAGGACATGGCAATCCACTCCACAACTGAGCACACACATACATGTAACTGAATATGAGGCAAAAGTGAAGTTGTTCAGTCTTGTCCGACTCTTGGTGACCCCATGGACTGTAGCCCACCAGGCTCCTCCATCCATGGAATTTTCTAGACAAGAATACTGGAGTGGGTACCATTTTCTTCTCCAGGGGATCTTCCCAATCCAGAGATCAAACCCGGGTCTCCAGCATTGCAGGTAGACACTTTATCCTCTGAGCCACCAGGGAATCCCTGGTGGTAAATGAGGCAAAGGTAGGGCTAAAAGATGGTGAAGGACTATTTATGAAGCAAACAGATCCCTGGTCTCCTCCCTTTTCTCTGTAGGGAAGGAACTGCCCCTCTCTAAAGTAGGTCCTAGACTTGGGAGGGAAAATACATGGTTATCTAAACTGCAGAGGATCAGGCCCAGTTAAGTCTTGGGTACCTAACTGAAAACAAAAGGATTAAGTTTATACACTGCAGGTTATTTTCCAATCCCAAAGAAAGGCAATGCCAAAGAATGTTCAAGCTACTGCACAAATGCACTCATCTCACATGCTAGCAAAGTAATGCTCAAAATTCTCCAAGCCAGGCTTCAACAGTACATGAACCATGAACTTGCAAATGTTCAAGACGAATTTAGAAAAGGCAGAGGAATCAGAGATCAAATTGCCAACATTTGTTGGATCATCTAAAAAGCAAGAGATTTCCAGAAAAACATCTACTTCTGCTTTATTGTCTACACCAAAGCCTTTGACTGTGTGGATAACAACAAACTGTGGAAAATTCTGAAAGAGATGGGAATACCATACCACCTGACCTGCCTCCTGAGCAATCTGTATGCAGATCAGGAAGCAACAGTTAGAACTGGACATGGAACAACAGACTGGTTCCAAATGGAAAAGGAGTACATCAAGGCTGTATATTGTCACCCTGCTTACTTAACTTCTATGCAGCATACATCATGCAAAATACTGGATGAAACATAAGCTGGAATCAAGATTGCCAGGAGAAATATCAATAACCTCAGATATGCAGATGACACCACCCTTATGGCAGAAAGTGAAGAAGAACTAAAGAGCCTCTTGATAAAAGTGAAAGAGGAGAGTGAAAAAGTTGGCTTAAAACTCAACATTCAGAAAACAAAGATCATGGCATCTGGTGCCATCACTTCATGGCAAATAGATGGAGAAACAATGGAAACAGTGACAGACTTTATTTGGGGGCGTTACAAAATCACTGCAGATGGTGACTGCAGCCATGAAATTAAAAGATGTTTGCTCCTTAGAAGAAAAGTTATGATAAAAAGCAGAGACATTACTTCGCCAACAAAGGTCCATTTAGTCAAAGCTATGGTTTTTCCAGTAGTTGTGTATGGATGTGAGAGTTGGACTATACAGAAAGCTGAGCACCAAAGAATTGATGTTTTTGAACAGTGGTGTTGGAAGACTCTTGAGAGTCCCTTGAACAGCAAGGAGATCCAATCAGTTCATCCTAAAGGAAATCAGTCCTGAATATTCATTGGAAGAACTGATGCTGAAGCTGAAACTCCAATACTTTGGCCACCTGATGCAAAGAAAAATACCCCGATGCTGGGAAAGATTGAAGGCAGGAGAAGAAGGGGACAACAGAGGATGAAATGGTTGGATGGCATCACGGACTCAACGGACATGAGTTTGAGTAAACTACAGGAGTTGATGATGGACAGGGGGGCCTGACGTGCTGCAGTCAATGGGGTCGCAAAGAGTCAGACACGACTGAGCAACTGAACTGAAGATTAAACCTCTGAGCCTTTTTCCTCACTTGACTCCCAGAAGTCTGGAAGCCTGGCTTATATTCTTCCAAGGACATAAAAGCCAGCTCAAGGAAATCTTACCTACACAGAAAAGGTTTAAAGATAGCGATATCAGGGACTTCATAATGTTAACAACTCAGCCAGATCACAGGGGCATGAAGCCCACATTCAGTAATTCTCTACCCCACCCCCAACAGACCTTCCAATCAGCTTTTTAGGGTCCTTCTTTTTTTAAAAAGAAATATTTATTTATTCATTTGGCTGCACAGGTCTTAGTTGCAGCATATGGGATCTTTCATTGCAGCATGTGGGATCTAGTTCCCTGGCCAGGGTTTGAACCCAGGTCCCTTGCATTGCGAGCACAGATCTCCAGAAGGAAGAATAAACATAGAAAACAGAGGAATAAATATAAGAATATTGGAAGACTAATCCAAGAAGTCTAAAATCCAAATAACTTGTTTTTCAGAAAGTAAAAGGGAGTTGGGGGAATCCAGAAACACCTCAAGGAAATTTCCCAGACTGAAGAACTTGACGTTCCATTTTTTTTCATATTTTTCCAAGTTTAAAGTACCCAGCTTTCTGGATACATTATTGGGAAAACTTCAGATTTTACATACAAAGGGAAGAATACTAAGAGTTCTGGGGAGGGAATAAGATAGAATGGACACATACAAAATATTAAGAATCAGCCATCATTGCACTTCTCAGCATTTGGAAGACAGAAAGCAATGGGCCAATGCCTTCAAAAATAATTCTAAGGAAAAGTTATTCCCAACCTGGAGCTCTACACCAAGCTAACCTATGATTCAAGTGTGACAAGAGACACTCAAGATCTCAAGAAATTACCTCCCATACACTTTTTCAGTAAGGTAGTGGTGATAAATCAAGAAGTCAGGAGATTAACACACAATATGACAGTGAAAGGACACATGACACCAAGTCCAAACTGGAATCAAAACAGAAGGCATTTCTGAGAATGAAGGCCTGGTGAATCTGAACACATCATAAGGACACTGGCACAAATGAAGGAGAACTAGGCGAGAAATTAGTGACAAGTACAAAACACAAATGAAAAACCTCTCCCCCCTCAAAAGTTATACAGAAAAAAAAAAAAACTTGTTGCAGTATACCACATGGTCTTGTTGTGAAAAGCCTTAAGGTAAAAACCACTGAGTCAACCTAAACCATAACTGTAATAGAACCTTGAGATGCTAAGGATGTGTCCATGGGAATAGCAGGATGGTGAAAAAGAGCTAAATCCTCATTTTCCACATCAGAAAGTCAACAGATGATACTAAAAATTGAAGAGCCAACACACAGCAAAATAAAGCAAGTTATTTAATGATATGGAGGTAAGCAATGTGAGAATCAGCGGAGTTGAAAGTACCTGAACTTTTGGGTACCTCTGAGGGGGTTGAAAACAGTGTTGTCTCTTTTTAGAATTAATGTTTTTTTATACTCAGTTCACTGTAACAGTGGAAATTACAAGTAATTAAAAATATATATATATAGCTTCATGTAGTCTAGAAAGTAACAAAATCATGAGAGCAGCAAGTGCAGTGATAAAGGGTTATTTATCATCCTTACAGAGGAAGACACTAATGATCTCTGGCATTACTCCCATTGGTTTAAAAAAAAAAAAAAACAACAAAAAAAAACCCACCTTAGAACAACCTCTTCCACTAGGGAGGAATTCTGTATATAAATCAAGTCATGTATTTACATACATAAGTCAAGTCTTAACGTCAGTTCTAAATCTCACCCACAATTGAAGCACCTGGTTCATAGCTTGGAAGGCTGCTTCCTGGGTACACAGGTAGACCTGAGCATACCTTTAGGAACACCATTTAGACTTATCTGAAAGTCATGTCATTGCTCCTATTTCTTAAACAGGTAACAGTAAAGAGTTACCTTTTTTTTTTCAAATAACTAAGGGTTTATATATATCACTGATGTAAGTCTTAAAACACCCTAGTACAACTGAACATAAGGCTGTTTGTCCTGACATTAAATATGATGGGACTCCTGTGCTTTCTTTAGCTAACTTGGCAAGGCCTTCAAAACCAGATCACAGAGCTTCTTAGTAAGATGTAATAACAAAGAGGCTGAGACAAAGGGACAAAAGAAGCTCACCTTTAGGTAAAACCAACAGGCTGAGTGCACAAGCTAAAGGAAACTAGCAGAGACATGGACTATATCATGGATGAGTCAGTGCTGAAAAGCGAGATTTCAAATAGGTATGTATGGTTACAAGTCAGCTAATTCAAGAACACCTACTGACCATCAAGTTCTATACATACATTGGGAGAGATTCTTCCTTTCCATTGAGAACACTGTACTGTTTGCCTTAAGTCTTCAAAACTATTGAGTTAGTCTCCCTGGATGTACTCCTGCTCAAAAATAAAAACACACAAAAATACCTAGGCTAGTCCCAAAGAAGACTGGTATGATCAAGTCTAGGTCGCCACCTCCTATCCCTTTGTAGTCAAAGCACCGCTAAGGACAAGCGATGTTGAACAGAGACATCATGGCAACACAGCTGCCTTTCCTGCCCAGAAATGGCACTCCTCTGGTCCCATGAGCTTTTATTCATTCAGTAAATGCTTACTGAGTACCCACTATGTGCAAGGCATTGGGCTAGGTGCTGCAGTTTTTGAAATGACAAAACTGTATATGTAGGATTGGCTAGTCCTTGATAGTTTTCCTGATTTGAGAGAGAGAGAATGACAGAATGCCCCATGCATGGCTCATTTAGAGAGCTAAGACCACAGATGAGGTCTGCTCTCTGTCCTTCTACCAGCCTGGCATAAACTTTAGGCTTCCTCAAATCAGTTATAAGTCAAAACAAATAAGGCACATTTAAAAAAATTCCCCCCTTTAATTGACCAAAGTAAAGCCATGACATTTCATTTGGTAACCTGCTCAGAATTATAAAGATCATTCCATTTGGCCCAGCCCACACTGCCCAGGGCAAAACCTCCAGACAATTCTAATCTCATCGCGCTCTGTTCTTATAAACTGCATATTTTTTAAACTGTCTTCAGCGCCCTAAATGGGACGCACTCAGTGCGAAGCAGATCAGAACCAGACGTAACATTTATGTTCTTGACAAGCCTCGATTATCCAGGTCCTTCACCTGCAACACAAAGGTATCAGTTTAACATTTATAATCAGGTCAGCACAGGAGAGCTTCTCTACTGAGTTGGATTCACCCAGACAGGAAGGGGTTACGCTGGATTCTGCTCCCTGGTTTGGCTCTGGTGTGAGACTAGCTATTCTCTGCTGAGCTTCTCAGGGTACCTTGTGAGGAGCTGTGTAAATGATCTATCCTCCAAATACGGCAAAGGTTCTCAACCTTTTCTTATGTAAGAGATATAACACACTTCTATGTGACTCTGAGCACTGAAGAATTGATGCTTTTGAACTGTGGTGTTGGAAAAGAATCTTGAGAGTCCCTTGGACTGTAAGGAGATCCAACCAATCCATCCTAAAGGAGATCAGTCCTGAGTGTTCATTGGAGGGACTGATATTGAAGCCGAAACTCCAACACTTTGGCCACCTGATGCGAAGAGCTGATTTATTGGAAAAGACCCTGATGCTGGGAAAGATTGAGGATGGGAGGAGAAGGGGACGACAGAGGATGAGATGGTTGGATGGCATCACTGACTCGGTGGACATGAGTCTGGGTAGACTCCAGGAGTTGGTAATGGACAGGGAGGCCTGGCGTGCACTGGTCCATGGACACGACTGAGCGACTGAACTGAACTGATGTGACTCTCTATGCCATAAATTCTTCAGTGGGAGAGAAGAAAACATAGTTCGAACAACACACACACTCTCCTACTACCTCCCCCAAGCCTGATAATCACTAAAACAGACCAAGCCTAACTCCAACTGGGAAAATATCACTGTAACCACTGCCAGAATGACAGCAGACTAGGGTGTCTACTAAGAACAATCTAAAATAAAAGAAAAATTCCAGGCAGGCTATTTTTCAGACACAGTAATATCCCTATTTTAGAAATACGTGGCCTATTTTTAAGCATTAGAGCTGCTTTCACAGTGTAACACCTGCTCACCTTGTATATCCTGACCAGCCAATGTTCTGTGGTGTACGCTTCTTCTAGGACATCAAGCTCGAAGTCTTTATTCCCAATCTCAGCATTCCTGACACGGTCATAGCCTAGTGGACGCTCTAGAAAGGGAGAAAAAAAGATGATAAATTTCTTTCTACAGTGCTCATTTCCTAAGGAAACAGTAAGTCCATGTGCTAAATCATCCCACTGGAATGTTACTCCCTAGCATGCAGTTTGTATAGAGAGTAGGGCCTACAAAAAAGGACATCAGTCAGGAAGGGCAAATTGAGTGCTATCCTAACTCACATCTTCCTCAAGATGGTGCTTGGCAGAGTCCACGGAGGTTCTCTCTTCTAAAAGACAGAGGTCTGACCTCCAAGCACTTCTATTCCTGAGGACTACCACCCAGGACCTCTGGGACACACCATTAACCCTTCCATGGGACAGAGAAGAACTTTCCAGATGTCACAGGCCTGCATCCACGAAACAGTTCCAATTGCAGAGCCAAGAAATTGTGAGTCAGAAGGAAAGAGTTAACCTAAGCACACTCCTTTCAATTTATCTGAAGAAATGTAAAGTCTTATCATACTCTATTCCCTTTCATAATCCTTTCTCCAGTAAAACACCTTTTACTGAGAGGTAATAAAAAGTAATGAATAAAAGCACAGACTTTTCTAAAGCCAGACTGCCTGAGTTTAACCTGACTCAGCACTAGTTATAGGACCTTGTGCAGTTAAGGAACCTATTTGTACCTCAATTTCATCACATATAAAATGGGAATAATATCAGCCTTTTGGACTGCTGTAAGGATTACATGAATTAGTAGAAATAAAGCATTCAGAGCAGTGCCTGGAATATAAAAAATATCCTGTATGTGTTAGCTACTACTCTTCTTACTGCTGTTAAGGTTCTCCAGAATCACTTACTGGCTTCTGTGTAAACCTGTCCAAATCGGTAGTAACACATCTTGTACATAAGGCAGTTGAGCAGCACTGGAGAGCCCTCACGGTCCACACGAAACTCCCCAGTTGGAGTATAATAATCGTGCTCCTTGATGTGTTTCCCTGTATCTGTGCTCCCTCCAATCCGGACCATCCACAGAAATTTGTTGATGTCTAGAAAAAGAAAAAACTGCTTTATCACCGAGGTAGCTACAGCTAAATCACATAATGAAAGTTCATTATTTCTAATACTTTCATGGTGGCATACAGCACCATATAACTCTAAAGTTATAAAAATAAGAAAGCTGCTAATGAGTGTTGTGATGAGGATGAAAGAAGAGAGTGAAAAAGCTGGTTTAAAACTCAGCATTCAAAAAACTAAGACCATGGCATCTGGTCCCATCACTTCATAGCAAATAGATGGGAAAAAAGTAGAAGCAGTGACAGAGTTTATTCTCCTGAACTCCAAAATCCCTGCTCATGGTAACTGCAGCCATGAAATTAAAAGATGCTTGCTCCTTGGAAAGCTATGACAAACCTAGATAGTATATTAAAAAGCAGAGATATCACTTTGCTGACAAAGGTTTGTACAGTCAAAGCTATGGTTTTTCCAGTAGACATGTAAGGATGTAGGAGTTGTACCATAAAAAAGGCTGAGTGCCGAAGAACTGAAGCTTTTGAATTGGGATGCTGGAGAAGACTTGAGACTCCTTTGGACAGCATGGAGATCAAACCAGTCCATCCTAAAGGAAATCAGTCCTGAATACTCACTGGAAGGACTGCTGCTGAAGCTGAAACTCCAATACTTTGGCCACCTGATGTGAAGAGCCGACTCACTCGAAAAGACCATGATGCTGGGAAAGATTGAGGGCAGGAGGAGAAGGGGGCTAAAGAGGATGAGATGGTTGGACAGCGTCACCAACTTACTGAACATGAGTTTGAGCAAACTCCAGAAGACAGTGAAGAACAAGGGAAGCCTGGCATGCCCTATAGTCAATGGGTCGCAAAGACTCGGACACCACTGAGCAACTGAGCATGCACGCAGGCAAATCAAACTACAATGAGGCATCACCACATACCTGCTAGAATGACTCTTGTCAAAAAGACAAAAGTCATGCTGGTAAAGATGCTAAATAAAGGGAATCCTTGTGCACTGCTGGTTATAATCTAAATTGGTACAGACACTATAGGAGTCAGTAGGTAGGTTCCTCAAAAAACTTCAAAATAGAACCACCATGTAATCCAGAAATCCCATTTCTTGGGATATATACTCAGAGGAAACGAAATCACTATTCCCAAGAGAAATCAGTATTCACTGCAAGATTACTCAAAATAAACAAGATATGGAAATAACCTTAGTCTGTCAACAGGTGACCTAATAAGAAAATGTGGTAGACAGATATATATATGCCTCATGGAATACTAAAGCTCTCAGGGAACCATCTATTTCTACCACCTATGTGTATATATTCACACATATAAAAATACATATGCATACAAACACATAAGCACACAAATATACATACACAAAAAACTTTCTGTACTATTTACATATATTATTATTATCAATAAGAAAACAACCTAGAGTCACACATAACCAAATAGTGCTGAAGCAATTGTTTGTGAAAGGCAAGTCCATGGGAACACATCCCAGATTCTGTCATTCCTCCTCTGCCTGTACAAGACACTCATAGAAACTAGTCTTAACTGACACTTTATACATTCTATCCAGGTGAATCTGGTAAGTCTGTCCATATCAGAAGCCAGATATAATCTAAAATTTGAACATCTCTAAGAAGCAACCATATAGTCAAAGAAAATTAAGATAGAAATAAGAGGTAATTATTAACTGCAGGAAAACAAGTTATTCTAGATAAGAATGTTAACCACGGTGTACAGGTTGACTCAGCAGTACATAGTATTTACTTAGTCATGATTGTGAAAACACTTTATCTGGATTTAACCAAAAACTGATCATTAACTCTACTGAGAAGATGCAAGATGGGAAGGGGGAGAGGGAAATACAGAGAACTAAATTCCTTATCTAGTACAAGAAGTTGATAAAGGGTATCTAAAATGATCGACCTGTGAATAGAATATACATATTATTTAGAAATATGACTATAAGTACTAGAAGAAATAACTGAAGGAATAATTTTCCTGGGAACTGATATTATAAGGTGGTTTAGAAGCAGAAGCACCATTTTTATTATAAACTTTCAGCAGTGTTTAACATTTTAAAGTTGAAACAGGTACTGCTTTAAGTTTTTCAAGGTTTTTTTCAGGCAGAGAACTATATTTGGATGATTCTTCTAACCACAGGATTTGCTAATAATTATAAGGAACATGGTTAACATATGCCATATATGTATGTATATATACACACACACAAAACACACACACACATATATATATACGAGAAACATTTTAAGTTGGGAGATGATTCTATGGCTTAAACCCACTAAAAAATGCTAATCTTAAGCTCATTCTCAGAGACCTTATGTTCTTTATTGTTCACTGCTTGTGGAACTATTCCTAGGTCTTCAGACAATTATAGCATGCCATACTTAAAATGGCACCCCACTCCAATACTCTTGCCTGGAAAATCCCATGGGCAGAGAAGCCTGGTAGGCTGCAGTCCATGGGGTCACTAAGAGTCAAAGACGACTGAGTGACTTCACTTTCACTTTTCACTTTCATGCATTGGAGTGAAAGGTGCATGGCACTTTTCACTCCAATGAAAAGTGGCAACCCACTCCAGTGTTCTTGCCTGGAGAATCCCAGGGATGGGGGAACCTGGTGGGCTGCTGTCTATGGGGTTGCACAGAGTCGGACATGGCTGAAGTGGCTTAGCAGCAGCAGCATACTTACATGGAGCTTCCCTGGAGGCTCATGGTAAAGAATATGCCTGCAATGCAGGGGACCCAGTTCAATCCTTGGGTTGGGAAGATCCTCTGGAGGAGGAAATGGCTATTCTTGCCTAGAGAATCCCATGGACAGAAGAGCACAGCAGGCTACAGTCCATAGGGTCACAAGGAGTCAGACGTGACTGAGTGACTAACACTTTCGCTTTTCATACTTGCATGAGAATTCTTTACATCTACTTCCTACTTGTTTGAAACAAAAATCAAAATAACCAAACCTCAAGTTGCATATATGTATCAACTAAGAAAATATGTTGATAAGATTAGTAAAAGGATAGAAAATTAGGAGATTCATCTAGTTTTCTTAGTCTTGTAGCTAGAAATATAATCAAGTTCATTACCATCTGAAGAATACCCAGTGAGGCCTCCAAAAATGACCAGCACGTAGCTGACATCAAGCTCCCTCATGATCTCATAGGCTTTTTCTTCTGTGGATGCCATTGCCTGGAAAAACACATGCACATTTCTCAGAACAGAATTCCAGGCCATATGATCCCTGGTGGAGTATTTCCCATGAGACCCTGTGCATCAAACACTCAATGACCCCTTCACCTTACCTGCCCTACTCGAGATATATGGGTATTATTCCATGTGTTATTATCCACTAAAATCGTCCGATTCGCCATAGCTGTAATCTGGTAGCCATAATCCCACCATGACATGACCTTCGCATCCTGAAAAGAAGAATGAGAAACAGAAATTACAAGTGTCTCACCAACTCCAAAAATCAAATACTAGGAGTGGAAGGGCATCTGACAGGAATTAACATACAGCTAATTAACATCTTTACAGAATCAGTTCAGTTCAGTTGTTCAATTGTGTCTGACTCTTTGCAGAATAACGCGTGCCTAACAAGAAAATAAATCTTGGCACCTGGTCCTACCTTTGTATTCCGTAATGAAATCTCAAGGCAAATTTTTATACAATCCAACATTGCCAATGCTTTCATTCCAGATAATCTTATAAAAATAAACATAATGGCATGGGAGGTGTAGGGAGCTATGTAATATTTCCAAATAAACAGCTTGGTGTCATCAGAGAAATGATTATCATAAAAAAATGATCATAAACAATATCATAAAAATCAGCTCCTATGAAGAAAGGAGGTAGGAGGTGGGAGGGGATAAATCGCAGGATATGACGAATAAAGAAAAAGAAATTCTTATAAGAATCTAACTCACAATTGCCAATCTCAGTAGCTACTGGAAAGGAAATGCTCCAAAGGTATAAACCAAAATATTAAAAGTGGTTATCATTAGGTGATCCTTTATAGAAAATTTGTGTCTTTGTTTTTTGCTTCTGTTTTCTGATTTTTCTACAATAACCACGCATTACTGCTGTTAACCTTTCACTTTTGTAATTGGGATGGCCTACCTCACAATAATATCACCATGCTATCAATACAAATGTCCAAGCAGAGTGCAGATAATCCGAACCAGGAAGGGCTGCTACAGAAGACATCCTAACTTGAGTGGAGGTTGACCTTTAAGGCCGATTCAACACCAGGTTCTATAGTTCCAATTTCTCCAAGCTTTCTACCATCTAAAAGCTATTTGATTCACTGTAACAGCAAATGTCTTTCCCTTCCTCCTACCCCACAATCCCACACCTCCCAAATTTTCACCTCTGGAGTATTGTGACGAAGCCAATAGTACGCTTCTCGAAAATCATCAAAAATGATCCTACTGCCATCTCCACCACGAGCAGACAGCACAATGGAGGGAGAAGAGTAGGCCTCACTGGTCACCCAGGTCGAATGGAAGGTGTAGGTGATGAGAAAGAAAGCCATGACCAGTATCATGCCACTTGCCACCTAGACAAGGAAGAAGAATTGTGTTGTAAACCAAATTAAATTTACAATAGCACAGAACAGCTTCTTATAGACAGTCAATGATTTAGAAAAAATGAACCAAAATAAGTCAGAGGCTGTATGAATTAATCCTGACCTCTGGTGACAGTGCTCCACTTTACTCCCCCTCACTCAAAAAACACCCCACAGATGCTTGCACATGTGCGTGCACACACACACACACACGCACATACACAACACATGCAGTTCCCCCAGCCTGTTCTATGTGTTGCTTCTCACTTCATTCTTAATAGGGTAAGTAGAATCCTGCTGTTTCTTGCTCTTCTTGTCTTGTCGACTTATGTCCAAATTCTTCATATAAGTGGATAGCACCTGAGAGACTCCAATGCCAGAAAGAATGCACATAACAGGCGCCAACACCAGCATTAGACGCACCTAAAAAAACAGGAAGCAAGATCACAAATTACAGATTTCAACCTATTAGTAGATAATGACATCTGTTTAGGGGTTTTCAACAAACATGGTCTGTCAATGGAACAGAACAAAATAGGAGAGAAAATACTTGACACATCTAAAATAGAAGTTATGTGGGTTTTTTTTAAGTTTTTTTTCTCCCCCAGTTTTACATGTATGAATGTATGTACATCCTGAGTAATGATAGGCTATAAAAAGTATTTAATTATGGTTTGGAATCAAAGAAGTCTGAGAAGCACTATCTTAACTGCAATATATAAAATCTCTCCTCTCTTTTAACAACCTGGCACTCAGCACCCAAGCCTTTAAGAAAGAAACATCATCTCCGTTTTTGAGACTCCAGGAAGAGAGGGAAGGAACCTGCACAGGGCCTCTCCCTGACACAAGGGTACGAATCCAAGAAAGGTGGGCCTCACAATCAGAAAATGTGAGTACCCTGTACATTCCCGGGAAAGGTCAACAACAGTGAGCAGCTTTACCACTCAGCCCCTCAAGTGCTCAGAAGGAAGCCTCTGCACAATTGTCAGCACTGAATCCTCCCGTGCCGGGCGAAGAAGAAAACCCCCAGAGTCAAGCATGGAAAGGTTCACCAGGACTGAGGGTATTCCTCACCATTACAGCTGAAAAGTACATGCTGGTCACACCATACATGATGATGAAAATCCGGGCATCAGACAGGTTGCTAAAGCAGTAATAGAGACCAACTACAAAAATAAAGGGAAAAGAGAAGTGAAGAGCTAGAAAAACAATCAGACATATCCAAGGATGTTACTATGGCACTCTAAAATAGCACAAAATCTGAAACCACCTAAATGTCCAACATAAAGGAGGTATTTAACTATAGAATATTTATAAAACAGAATAAAACACATCAATTAAAATATTGCTGTGGAAGTTTATGGACCATTTGCCACCTTCTTTACATACCTCTGTACTTAAAAAATTAACAAATGCTATATCTTAAACACTATTTCACTGACGTAATCCTAAATAACATAAATTATAAAATTTTAAAAGTCAGGAGAAAAACTCTAATCTGACTTTTAATCAGTAAACAACTGGATGAATAGACATTCCAAGTGTTAACAGGTGCAACAGGTGTGTGGTGAGAACTCCTGAAACTTTAGTATTTGTCTCTATTTTTATAAAAGACAACTTATTTTCATAGTAAGAAAAAATATAAAGTTATTTCAATTAAAAAAAAAAGTTCCCTACCAGTGTAAATTCTTATCTCTGAACTGGCCAGAAGGTAAGTTAGATAAAGAGGCTTTACAATCAGCTATGCCTACTGTCAAAATACTATCAAAAAGATAAATGGGAAGGAGTCAGGGATGAGGGGTTGGGTACAGTAGAAGTACTAAAAAAAAAAAAAAAATATCAATTAGGGTTGAATTTTATAATACAACTGAACAGAAAACTGTGAGACTCTGAACTTGCCAGTATCTGCAACTGTTCAACTTCTGATTTCCATTCTGCTTCAAATATTAGAAAAATGTGTTTAGCCATCTTCTATACCACATAAATACACAGGCAAAAAACAAAAACAATAAAAATATAAGGATGGGGGTATTTTACTTATTTTGAATCAAATAATTCTTACACAGAAGACAACTTCAGAACAAGGCAGACAGACCTGGAAACATGAAGACAAGAAGCTGTAGGTCGAAATAGTACGAGGACCAGGTCGTAGGCTGATGCTCAGACACAGAGGCGATGATGGGGATGTTGTTCTTAGCGTAGGAAGGATCCAACAGTGAGTAGAAACGCCCCGTCCAGGGAGATATTTTTCCTGGCAGCAAAGAGGCAACAAATATTTCACAATTACTTCTGAAACAAAATAAATCTGATCCTAACTAATCATAACTTTTCATTTTAATAACATTCTCTGAGACAAAGCAGGACTAGGTTTTTGTCTAAATGTCACGAATACCTTGAGAATTTCACTGATTCTTTTCTTTCAAATTTGAGAGTACTTGTGTCAGCACGGTCACCAGAATAAAGTCAGGCTGTATGTAAACTCAGAGAGGGAAGGTGGAAATGCTTCCTGGAAGGGTTAGACTAAATCTGGCCAATGCTATAAACCAAGTCAGGCCGTCCCCCAATGTTGCTCTGAATTAAACAACACAGAGTCCTAGGCAAGATCAAATTAGACTCTGAGACATCTACGTGAGGAAAATGTGCCATGATAACCAAACTAAACAGACATAGTTCTGTCCTTTAGGATTAGATGAAGTCACGTTGCAGGGCAAACAATGTTAGGATTTCTCCTACCCTACCAATATACCAATAGGAAAGAAAAGGACAAAAGAGAAAAAGAGAAAGATAAGCATGGTAAATATAGTTCTGTTACCAAGTGTGAATCTTCTGAGATTAAATACTGATCTAATAAGTCTTTCTACGCTGAATCCAAATACTGGCTGACAAATGGACTGAGTGTGTAATATGGATTTAATATGCATGAAATCAAGAGAAATGGGAAGAAAAGAATGCATCTTCCTGTGGTCAGGAAATAACCCATGTTTTTTGGAGTTTATGCTATGTTCATACCCATTTATACTTAATACTAAAAGCCTTTCCTACCTGTCAGCATGAGGAGAGCTCCAATGGTGAGAAGGACAAAGCCCACCAGGGAGATGACACTTCGGAAAAGAACTTCAAATTGCTGTGGGTTCAACTTGCTGCGTAGATAATCCACAAAGGCATGAATCTGACAGAGACCAAAGACCCCAAAGGCTGCCATGTGCTCTGATGAAAGGACGGGCTGTAGGTGAAAGCAGATGTGTGAGAATGTAAGGAAAACATTGGGTCCAGCCTTGACCTGAATTACCCGGACCAAGTTCAGACCAAAGGGTCCAGTGAGTTCTGAGGCTACCAAGGAATTAGGGCTAATCCAGGGGAGGGTCTAATTTACCTGCCACATTTCCACAGAATACCTGGAGTCCAAAATGTACCATACTCTTATCAGTATCACATGTCTGACCTTTGCTCAGGCTATTTCTTGAGCCTCGATTTAATTTTCTCATTTTCCCAAAATTTGCATTCATTAAAATTCCCATCAAGGCCCCAAGCAAATACTATTGCCTCCTACTCTGCCAAGCTGAAATCCATCACTCTCCTCTATATCTACACACCTTAGATCTCTCCTGTAACTTAGACAAACGGTTCTCAAACTCCACCTGGCAGCATAATCACAGTAGAGTGAAGAGGAAGTGTTTAGACACAGACAGCTGAGCCCCACCGCCAGAGCTTCTAAAACTCAGTAGATTGAAATCCTGAATTTGCATTTCTAATGTATTCCCTGATGCTGCTGAGCCTGCTGGTCCAGGACTACATTTCTAGGACCACTACATCACAGAGAGCTAGATGGGTGTCTTTCCCAGCAAGACTTCCTTAAGGACCAGGATCACATCTTTACTTTTTACATTTCCCAGTTATTAGCAAATTGTACACTGTAGGGGATGAGCAAAGAAATACTTGCTGAGCTGAATAAGGGTTCCACTTTTCATAAGAATTTTACATGAAAAATCACACATATTGCATCATTCCTCTGATTTAATAGCTGTCTCTTAACCCTATGGAGTAATGTGGGTAAAAGGTCTATGTTCTGCTTCCTAAAGGACTTAATTACTTGGCCCCATTAACAAGTTCAGGGGTCATTACTACTGAATGGGATCATTCACATTAAGAAGGACTGAAAAAGATAACTGTGATCACTCACATCAACTCAGTTCTACTAAAATATCCCTGCTTCTCCCCAAACTTAAGCTAACTTAAGAGCAATTAAACTACATGAACAAACATTAACACTCTCGGGGGCAGACTTTATTGACCAATGATTCTGTTGTTTCTGTTAACACAAGCAGTCCAAGGTCAGACCTGTAAGTTTTAACATCCTCACCAGAATCCAAGATAAATTAATTCAGTTGGAGATGATTAGGAAAAAAGTGGAAGAAACTAAAAACTCCACTCAGTCTAGGGCTCACCTGGAAACCCACAAAGGAGATCTGCATGGAAAGAATGGTGCCCAGGCAGTAGACAGTACAGTACGCCACGTAGATTCGGTGGGAGAAACGTCCTGTGAGCATCAGCACTAGTACATGAAGAGGGATCAAGTTGATCAAGAACACGTAACCTCCCCAGGAAGAGACCTAGGACAGGATGAAAAGGGACAATTCTTCTCAGCACTCCTCCTTGTTACCTGTGACCTTTTTAAAGAACACTTATTTATGATAAGCAAAAACTTTATTAACGGCAAGTGGTTTAAACAGTTTAAGTAACTGACTTCTTTAAGTAAAATCAAATTAAACCCATTACTGTAACTCAGTCCTCTGTTCTATATGGCTCCTGTCATTGTGATCACAAAACAAAAAGCCCCTAACCCTCGGCATTAATCTGAATGCGACCTACTATAAGGTCACATGGAGCATTTACAGATACACGCGAAATGTAGGCAAGTGGAAACAATTAAGGGAAGAAGTCTCAGGGTTAAAGACTGAACAGGAAAAAATATGTGTTAGGAAAGGAAAAATTTAAGGGAAACATATCAGAAAAGAAAGCTGGCCAACCAATATGTATCCATAAGAAATACAGTATCTGGAGACCTCTAAAAATTAAAAAAAATTTCCTCTATCTTATCACCCGCCTGCCTTGGGTTAGGCTTTGTATGGACACAAGAGACAATAAATGCTTCTGTCCTCTGCTCTATGGTCTCAAACCCCAAGAGCTCCTTCCAATTTACATCAGTTGATCCCAACAGGTATGCAGACATAGAGAGACTCCTGGAAGAAGGGAGTGAAGAGTTACCATGTAGAAGTAAGCAAGGGCACACTTTGCTGCCCAGTAGATGGAACCAGTCTTGACTGCTTTGATCCACATGTAATAGGTAAGCAGCATGCAAAAGATGGCAATCCCTGCAGAAAGAACACAAAATTCAGTAAAGCCACAGTGGGATATTAAATACTGATCTGCAACAAACTACCTGCATATCTCAGACCTACAACCCATTAACAGTGTAATTACTCTACATCTCTTTGTCTTGGTTTCTGGTAAAAGAAAAAAAGAGTCCACAATAGTGTCTACTTCATAAATGTGTCATAAAGACCAATTTAACCACTGCATGTAAAGCAACTGCAACAGAATCTAGCCTGCAGCAAGCACTCAGTGTAAGTCACTATTGCTACTGTTCTTTTCAGGCACTGAACCTGCTATCCGAGTCCTAATGATATCCCATACTATCAAGCACCACTCTGCTTCTACGTTTTACCACAAGCTGGTCTTTATGCCCTGACTGCCTCTCTCTCCTTAATATTTGCCTAATGAAGTTCCAACTTCAGGGCCCAGTTCAAAGACAACTACTTCCAAAAAGCCTTCCCTGATCCCCAAATCTGAATCTCTTCTCTCACTGCGTTCCCAAAGTACTCTGTTCATACTTCTCTCATAGCATATAATACTATCTGCCCGTTAGATTTATTTTGATAGGTCTGCATTAATCTGATTATGGGCTAAATTATTTTGTTCATTATCTATCTCTGTAATTCATTAACTATAAGCCAATACTCTTATTCATTAACTATTTCTGTAACCTAACACTGTTTTACCAATAACATTCAATAAATACAGAGTGATTTGGAAATAAGTCAATAAAAGTCATTATGGTTTGAAGAATATCCATTCCTTTCATCTAAAATAAAGCAAATGATTACAGTGTTAAAACAACAGTATCATTCCACCCTAGAGCTTGGTGGGCTACAGTAAATGAGATCGCAAAAGAATCAGACACCACTGAGTGAATAAACAATAACAAAAACCCATCCAACCCTAAAACCTAACTCTCCTTTTAGGAATACAGAGATGAGCCAGAGGCCTTATTTAAGGAAAATTACCAGCTACCTTTCTAGAGAAAATGAGAGAGAGAATATAAACTTAACAGTCTGAGGTCCCTTCCTGCCCACTTCTAATCTTCTCACCCAGACACCATTTTTGCTATTGCTAAATAGCAGATCTGAACCCAGATTCTATTACCCTTCACAGAGCTCTACTGGATAATAAGGTGAACTTGAAGTCTTACCTTCATTATCATAGGAGCCAGCCACAGACCGGGAGATGTAGCCAGGAACCACAGCAATCATGGCGGCAGCAAGAAGCCCAGCTCCTGCATCCTGTAAGACAAGAGGGGTAAGAGGAAGTCAATACCAACACATCTGTGGGAGAGGAGAGGGTCCACTAGTCCAATCTGCTCCTACGGGGCCCAGAGAATAGTTCAACACTTTGCAAGGGAGATGTGATGCTAGGAACGCTTGCAGCACAAGGAAGTTACACACTTCACAACCAGCTCCCTCCCTGCCGTGGTGCTATGTCTGAAACTGAGTACACGTGTGCTAAGAACAGACAAATCATGAAATCAGTCAGATGCTGCCCCAGAACGGGCGGCTGGGTGGGAGTACCCTTGGATTTGAGTCCCCCTCAACAATATGTGCACACCACTGGAACACCAGTCACACCCCTAAAAGCTATGCAAGCACAGACAAAGGAAGACATAAGTATTTGAGATAAAAAGTCAACAAACAGAGGTGATAATCTACAGTAGACTAAAGATGTCAGTTTAGATAACAGAGCTGGAATATTCTGAGTCAATCTGTGAATTCAGGAAAGAGGAAAAACAAAATATAACCCACACACCGAAAGAGGAAGGACCTATCTGTTGATAAGAGTCAAATCTGGAACAGGGCAGCAAGGAGAAGGATGAAAGAGTTTTCAAACTAAACTCAAGTTTCCCAAGCCCTCCAACTGGTTTAGCACCCCTCCGGTATCTCCCTGACACCACAGCCACAAAGAGCAACATCCCAGGAGACAGGGTCAGCGAGGCAGAAACCTGGGGAAGCAGAGCCCGTATCACACAGACTCTAATTATAAGAGCCAAGTGGTTTCAGAGTTTTTAAATAAATGTTTCTTAAAAAATCAACAAATAATTGTTAAGCTAAGTGTCCATTTCCAATAGGAAGAAATAACTGCTTTGGAACATATCTTGTAGCTATTTTTTCTCTCCCTTAGATTGTGAGGGATACTAGAATCAAAATCTAAATCTCACTTTAAATATTTTTTTTCCACGACTTCCTTGGTGGCCTGGTGGATAAGAATCCACCTGCCAATGCAGCGGACACAGGTTAGATCCCTGGTCCAGGAAGATTCACATGCTGCAGGGCAAGTAAGCCCGTGCACCGTCATCATAGAGCCTGTGCTCTAGGGCCCTCAAGCCACAACTTCTCAAGTCCATGTGCCTAGAGCCCAGGCTCTACATTAAGAGATGCCACCACAAATAAGCAGCCCCTCTTGCTATCTGCACAAAGCAATGAAGACCCACTGCAGCCAAAAATAAAGACAGCAAAAAAAAAAAAAAAAGGCAGTCCTGTAATGAGTAAACGAACACAAAAATTCTTTTTCCATATACAGCAATTTATATTTGACCTTCAAACATTCCCTTATATGGACAAACAGTTGTTAATGATAAGACACCACACATTCTAGGGAGGGACTGGGATGAAACTAGCAATTCGGCTCATCAAAAGCTGTCTTTAGCCCCCAGCTGCCTGCCCTTCTCAAGCTCTCAGTCCCCCACCCTTTAGCATCTACTAGAGAGGTTCAACAACATCCATTCCCAAGCCTCCTGTCACCCCAAATCCTTCACCTTGAGCTCTTTGGTAAGGTGGTACGTGACGATGGTGGTGAAGGAAGAGAAGAGAGGGGCCAGGAACACACAGACATTCCGAATGTCGATGGTGATGTGGAAAAAATGGAGGACATGGTAGATTGCAGCAGAGGTGATCATTAAGCCTGCAACAGGAACAAGAGAGACCAATAGGTTATCCCCTAAGACAAAGAACACAAGGCAACGAGAAAGGGAAAATCCAAGTTATCAATACGGTGGTAACACGGGTCTCAACAACCCACCAGAAACACTAACACAGCAGCTGCAGGAGGCCTATAAATTTCCATCCTGTGGATTCAATCAAAAGTCCAGAATTTATGAAACGCTATCCACCCCCACTCTCTCATACATGTTCTCCCTTCTATATACAATCTACTTTTACAAATCTGTAATCAGAATGAAATTACAAGTGTCACAAAATAAAGATATTAGAAATAAAACACACTGTTCCATATTATACAAATAAGTTACTGCTGTAAGGAAAAAAAAAAAATTCTGTTCCCCTCACCTGGGTAAATTGTTCCTCCAATGATTCGTCCCAAAGGGTACCAGGCCCGATCATCAAACCAGTTATGGAATTTATAAAATCCCTCCTCAGCCAGGAACCGGGTGGTGCGATAATTAAAGTACCTGCAGCAAAACAGGGAAGAACTGTGTCTGCTCCTCCCCACACCCAAGTATTTGCCCCAGAATGCAGTGAATTTGGCTCCTCAGGTTACACCACTGAGGAACTTATCATTACTCCAATCAAAGTCAGTTTGGTACCCGAAAGTATTCTAAGCAGGAAAATCACTACACATTACCACAAGTCTCCTCATTTGCAGCTCCACGTTTGTCTCAGTTAAAGTGCTACTTCTCTCGTAAGGAAATGCAACTGGAGGCTAATTAAACAAAGGACACTTCAGCAGGCTGGCATGTAGTAGGTAGGCATCAGCCCCAGGCAGAAGATTCAAGCACTCAGAAGACAGGACAGCTGAGATGTGGGCACCAACAGATTTGACTCTTTTCAAGTGACAGCGACACAAAAAAGAACATTTCCATAACACACACGAGGACACACGGGGAACTTCAAGTGAGGAGCATCTCTAAAGATGTGGGTGTAACACCAGATGCAGGATGAACATTTTTTAGTCTACTCCATAACACACACCTCTTAATGAGTATTTAAATTTGTAATCAGATCTACTCATGTTGTTATTTAAAATAGTTCTGAATGCCACCTACAAGGTAGCATAAAAATCACATAAAAAGCATCTGATACGAAATGCTTAGAGTTATACACAAAAAAACCACAGTTCTTTAGACTCAAGCTATGAAGCCCCTTAAGTTTCTCATTTAAAAAGTAAAAGAGAAAGACAAATAACATACTAGTGTGTGTGTGTGTGTGTGTGTATATATATATATGGAGAAGGCAATGGCACCCCACTCCAGTACTCTTGCCTGGAAAATCCCATGGATGGAGGAGACTGGTAGGCTGCAGTTCACAGGGTCACTAAGAGTCGGACACAACTAAGCAACTTCACTTTCACTTTTCACTTTCATGCAGTGGAGAAGGAAATGGGAACCCGCTCCAGTCTTCTTGCCTGGAGAATCCCAGGGTTTCTCCACAGAGTCGGACACAACTGAAGCGACTTAGCAGCATATATATGTATATGTGTGTGTATGTGTGTGTGTATATATATATATATATATATATATAATTTATCATATAATTTTTTATATATTACATACATATTAACAAATTTATTACAAATAATAAAATATATATAAACAAATAAGTAAAATGAAAAGAACTGTTTAATCACTAAAGATGATTATAGTGACTAACCATCTTTCCTGCCCACCCCTCTAACCCTATTTCCTTCTTGGTCAGTCAAATTTTAGCAGCTGAAGTGAGTAAAGTAGCAGATGGCATAGATATCTATCCTTCTATTTATTCTGATGAATGTTATTTTGGTAACTGTCAGGGAGACAGACAGGACAGGGGTAGCAGGCAGTCACCAGGTGTCAGAATCACGTCCTTTACCTAATAGCAGGAGCAGCAGAGTGAGACAAAGGCAGTGCAAGTTAGTGGGAAAAGATCTGGCCTGGGGTCACACTCTGGGCATGAGTTTCCTGCTCTGCTAAAGGAAGTGTCAAATCACATGATCTGTACCATCCCTTCTGTCTCTATGACTACAGAGCAGATACTCTTGCTTTCCCTGACCATCTCACCTCAATGTTCACTCATCTAGAGGGTGTGAGAAAAAGCCCTAACATACTGGTGATCAAGAACCAAAAGAATATAAGTTATCTCATTCCTGAGGGGAAAAAATTGATAATTGTATGCCTCCAAAGTGCTTTCAAATATCTACCCAAAACAATATGACAAACTTGCAAACATGTGGGCATTAAACTTGAATCAATATTCCATAAGCCTAATATTCTATTTTTAAGATATCAATGATGCATCAACAATCTATGATTCTAGATCTCTAAATTTTAAATGAAGCCTTAACTTTCAGTAATACAAGTTACTCCAGTGTCTAGAAACAGAGACAAACCTCAGTTCAAATCTTGGCTCCTCCATTTACTATACATGTAACGTCTATTATATGTGTAACATTTACCATATATGTAACATTTACTATACATGTGACCTTGAATGGCCTCTGCCAGCCTTAGTTACATTGGTAAAAAGGGGACACTAATAACTCTACCTCATAGGGTTACTGTGAGGATTTATAGATAATCTGTACAACAGTTCTTGGAACAGAATGAAGCTCAGTAAATGTCTTTCACCTATGCCTCTTTTTAGTTAATAAAATCCCTAATCAAAACCACAACTTTAAATTTTCCTCAATGTCTTAGAACTTAACTGACAGACCCAATTTATACCACACAAATTGTTAAACAGAAAAAAGTCATGGATCTCAAGTTTACGACCTCTGATTTTTCTCTTGAGCCTCAAACACACACCAGGCCCAGTCCCGTTTCCCTTAGCCTGTACCTTTAAGTGTCAACCAGCTGAGAAGTCAGACTTCTCTTAGCTTACCCAGGTCTTAAGCAATAGGCAGGCACACCAGCAAGGCCTCTTTCATTTTTTATAAGTTTGAGAGACTCACTTGGTCTCAAATTCCACTGGAAATGTTTCAAAAAGGGGACGATTGTAGAAATGCATACAAAGTACATCCCCATTACCAAGAGTTCACTGGAATTGGAATCTGAAACCCATTAATCTGAATGCTTCTTGAAGGAAATACCCAGACCAAGCAAAGGTACTCACGGATCAAATTCATGGATGACACTTTCAAATCTCAAGACAGCAAAGAGACGAGTGGAGAACGCTGCACAAAACAGAGAACTAATATTTTAATGGCAATATATCATGAAAAACAATAGTAGATAGTAATGTTACACAGACAGTAGTATTATCCAGCACAGAAGTCACAGGAAATACAAAATAATGACCGAATAAAGTATTTATCCATCCCTCCCACACACAAGAAACAAGGAAGTTCATCTTCCCATGACAATAATACCCACATTTCCACTGAAGTAGGACACATTTAACTACTTATTATCAAGGCCTGTAACACCACATTCACCTACTAGTGTTGCACCTAATTTACATGGTTATCTTCTACATACGTTGACCTCCCCTTTCCACAACCTTAGCTTTGGAGTGAACTAAGAGGTAAGGAAATCTAGACTACTTTATGACTCATGAAGAGCAAGAAAAACCTAGGAAAACAGACTAAGTGCTGGAAAGACTTTCAGAAATACTGAGGCAGGCAACTACGGAAGACAAATATATTTTACAAAACTCAGTATCCCAGGGTCTCTGGTACCACTTTCAGTTCCAAGAAAAACCAAAATTAACACAACACGCTTCCCATTCTTTCCCAGATGATCACTAGTCCAAACTTCTACAATCCTTGTGTTTCTTTTGATTTCACAAAATTCTACTGGTTGAGAACAGTAAAAAAGAACACATTACAATCTGCTGGAAGAAAAGAAAAGCATTTAAGAAAGCTATTGCTAATTTTTTTTATCTTCAAAATTTTCTCCCTTCCGTATCCTGAAGAAAGGGAGGTCCACATGCACACTCACATAACACAGCAGCCATCGACAGAATCAGAAGCTTCAGAAGTGTGTCCTGCTTCTCATAGGACAACCGCAAAAATCCCAGCTTGGTCATCTTCACATCAATGGGCGGCAACAGATGACAGTCAAATAGCTAAAATTGGAAAGCCAAGACCATCAGATATCACACACCTTCAATTTAGCTAATTCACTTTCATATTTTATGGTGGGAGAGAACCAAAGAGAGGAAGTAGCAAACACACAAGAGAGGGTCAGGACTGAGACCCAAGGTGAGCCTGAATTATGACCAACAGACAAGGAAGTTGGCATGTCAGAGCTGTAAGTCAAGGATGAAAAGGAATGATGAGACTCTATCACCATAATTCTGTTCCTCAGTCTTTGCAGCTACCAAGGAACACAACTAGCAATCGTGTGCTACGACAGGAGTAAAGAAGAAACACATAGAAAAAAAGCGGGTCAGAAGAAGAGAGGCAAAGCAAACAGGAAAGACTGAAAACAGAGAAAAGAATAATTAAATGGAGAAACACAGCATTCAAGAAAAGGCAGGAATGTACGAAAGAAAGGAGGGAATGAGCACAGAAGTGAAAGCAGAAGGCTGAGAAACAGAAGTCATGACTGAATCGGCACCGTTTACATCCCTAAATTTCAGCTCCAAACTTTCTGGCTACACGCTTCTTTCTGTTCCAAATCCCAATGGGGTTGCAGGGTCAACTAGAGCGCATGACTCTTCAGCAATACAAGTAGTCATGCACTCAGGAGGGGAGGGAGAGGCACACAGACAGATCACTGTACTTTCAATCTCTTCTATCACACTTTAACTGCTGCTCAAATCTACACCCACTTCCCATCAGCTGTCTCAAAGCATCCTGTAACTGACACTGCTGATTTAAGCCACTGATCCGAGAGACAGAACCAGATAATAATCTGGAGGGTAAAGAGAATAAAATTTTCTTACTAAGGCAAAAAAAAAAAAAAGATTGGGCTGTATGTGGGGGGTGGGGGTGGGGGGTGGGTATTAGATTAAAATAAAATGTTGAAGGGTAGTCTCTAGACCATTCAGAATGGTGATCACTTGATGGACAATATTTTATCAGCACTACGTAGGAGCACAGCTATTTCTGTTTAAAACAGCACTGCCTTCTTAAATCATAAGCTGGTCAAGGGCTAAGTAATAAAGAATATGCAACACTAAAGACTGCAGGAAAAAAAATAAAAGGAACCTGGATCCCTCCTGATCTTTTTACAACTACTACTAGAGGAAAGGAGGGAAAAAAGTAACACCGGACTAGGTGGAGGGCATGAAGAAACATATATTCCTAGCTCCAAAAGTAAGGACTCAAGCATCTTTTTCCATAATTAACTGTCCCAGAGGAGCAGTTGTACATTTTATTTTTAATTATAGTCCCAAAGGAAAACCATACCTTGGAATCAAAAATAAACACCTAACTCTAGGAAGTCCATAACACAGTTACATCCCTCAGGACTGTACTTGTTTTCTCCAACGCCTGAAACAGGAAAACTTATCACTACTGAGCTGATAGGAGCCACATGCCCAGAAGACTAAGCGGAGGAAATGAGGGCACTAGAACCTCTCCTTGAAAACGGAGTAAAGACGCTGGTTACTTAGGCCAGGATCTCAAGGGAGTTTCCATACTGTGCTCACTGGTCGTGTTCGCACATCGCTTAACGGCAAAGACACTTTTCTTAAAACACTGGGCATCTGTCCTCCACTTCAACTGTGCCTGCAAAGTGCGGCGTCTTAACTCACCCTGGTTCTTGTTCCCAACTTGCTCACACTTCCTCACGCCTGTCCCTCCCTCCCCCACTTCTGCTCACTACAGCAGGTCCCTCCCTCCGTCTCCCATCTTCCCAGAACGCAACACCTCCCTCACCACCCGGCGTGGGACACCCCACCACCTAAGGATCCTAAGCACCACCCCTTCCAGGACTAGTCGGTGCCGGAGCCCCATCTTTCCCACGCGCACCTGGCCTAAGTGCACGACCCATCCAAGACGCTCACATCTTTCCATGCCCCCCATACCACGTCCCACGCCCCCTCCTCTGCAAGGCCCCAGACTCTGCCTGCGCCCACGGCCGCCGCCATTAAAGCCGCACCTCCTGCGCTTCGCTCAGTCTCACTAACGCCTTGGACTGCACCTGCCGCTAATCCTCAAGTTATATCCCAAGGCCTTCTCACCTGACCGGCGTTCCTCAGGAATCCGCTCGCCTCCCTCTGCCATCTGTTCAACGGTGCACCCAACCCTGGCAGCGCCGGGTCCGCCTCCCGGACTGCTCCCCATTGGCTAGTTCAGGTACAATCCGACACTTGAAGAGAGCGATAGGGTTCTAGAACTGTCTGTCAGACTCGGAGGCGTGAACGCAGCCGCACTCCCACGTTTTAACTGGAAAATACAGGTATCACTTAGCACCAGGAAGGCGGGGCTTCGTCCAACTGCCCAGCCGTGATAGGCCGGCTCTTGAGAGCCGAAGCTCGAAAAGAGCACTCTCGGAGCAGTTTGGTTGAGGGACGAGCAGTGACGTGTCGGTCTGTGGACAGCGAAGGAGTCGCGGGCGGAAGATTCGGCGCGTTTAGCCCAGTCACGTGACAAGAAGCGGAAACGACGCAAAGGCATAGGCCGAAACTGCAAATCCCCAAAAGCTGAACTGAGATCGTCCGCTTCGTTTTCAAAGAGTCTTGTTTTTTTAAAGGTAGAAATTGACGTTACCTTAATATAAGGTTAAAGGAGAGGTGAGAAGAATTTTTTTTACTAATTCGCAATGAAAACTCAAGCGCTTCACAATCCAGACTGTTACTTCTTGTACAGGATCTTGTCTGACAGTTCGCTGGAAAGTCATTTTAACCTTGCTCTGGTAAACTGCGGTGGACGAGAGAACTGCAAATACCATGAGGCATTTCTCTTAAGCCTCTGATTCGTGAATGGGCATGCCTAGGCTAAAAGGGTCGTGGGGTTTCGTTGGCAGAGTCTACGAGCGAGCTGCGTCCACCAGGACGGCACAGGCGGTCCTCCCAAGTTATAGACAGGCTTCTTCCTGGAACCAGCTTGCAGCCTGGCGGTGCTTTGCTTATCCCTTTGTAAGTTACCTGCCAGTGAAAACTGTCCTAACTGCCCCCTCTTACCCCTCACACCCAAAGAAACGTTGCTGAGGGCAGGGAAAGGGGCGAAGTTTCAACAACCAATTATATTACCTCTCAGACACGCACTTCCGCTCCCTAGAGACCTCAGTGAACAAGAGCCACACCGAAGAAAATGTGAGCATCTGACAATTGTGTAAATCTAGTGCCAATGTACTCAGTTCTCTTTGGCAGTTACAGTACTATGAATCAGATCAGATCAGATAAGTCGCTCAGTCGTATCCGACTCTTTGCGACCCCATGAATCGCAGCACCCCAGGCTTCCCTGTCCATCATCAACTCCCGGAGTTCACTGAGACTCACATTCATCGAGTCAGTGATGTCATCCAGCCATCTCATCCTCTGTCGTCCCCTTCTCCTCTTGCCCCCAATCCCTCCCAGCATCAGAGTCCTCCAATGAGTCAACTCTTCACATGAGGTGGCCAAAGTACTGGAATTTCAGCTTTAGCATCATCCCTTCCAAAGAAATCCCAGGGCCGATCTCCTTCAGAATGGACTGGTTGGATCTCCTTGCGCTCCAAGGGACTCTCAAGAGTCTTCTCCAACACCACAGTTCAAAAGCATCAATTCTTCGGCGCTCAGCCTTCTTCACAGTCCAGCTCTCACATCCATACATGACCACAGGAAAAACCATAGCCTTGACTAGACCGACCTTTGTTGGCAAAGTAATGTCTCTGCTTTTGAATATGCTATCTAGGTTGGTCATAACTTTCCTTCCAAGGAGTAAGCGTCTATTAATTTCATGGCTGCAGTCACCATCTGTAGTGATTTTGGAGCCCAGAAAAATAAAGTCTGACACTGTTTCCACTGTTTCCCCATCTATTTGCCATGAAGTGATGGGACCAGATCCCATGATCTTCGTTTTCTTAATGTTGAGCTTTAAGCCAACCTTTTCACTCTCTACTTTCAATTTCATCAAGAGGCTTTTTAGTTCCTCTTCACTTTCTGCCATAAGGGTGGTGTCATCTGCATATCTGAGCTTATTGATATTTCTCCCGGCAATCTTGATTCCAGCTTGTGTTTCTTCCTGTCCAGCGTTTCTCATAATGTACTCTGCATATAAGTTAAATAAACAGGGTGACAATATTCAGCTTTGACGTACTCCTTTTCCTATTTGGAACCAGTCTGTTGTTCCATGTCCAGTTCTAACTGTTGCTTCCTGACCTGCATACAGATTTCTCAAAAGGCAGATCAGGTGGTCTGGTATTCCCATCTCTTTCAGAATTTTCCACAGTTTATTGTGATCCACACAGTCAAAGGCTTTGGCATAGTCAATAAAGCAGAAATAGATGTTTTTCTGGAACTCTCTTGCTTTTTCCATGATCCAGCAGATGTTAGCAATTTGATCTCTGGTTCCTCTGCCTTTTCTAAAACCAGCTTGAACATCAGGAAGTTCACGGTTCACATATTGCTGAAGCCTGGCTTGGAGAATTTTGAGCATTACTTTACTAGCGTGTGAGATGAGTGCAATTGTGCAGTAGTTTGAACATTCTTTGGCATTGCCTTTCTTTGGGATTGGAATGAAAACTGACCTTTTCCAGTCCTGTGGCCACTGCTGAGTTGTCCAAACTTGCTGGCATATTGAGTGCAGCACTTTCACAGCATCATCTTTCAGGATTTGGAATAGCTCCACTGGAATTCCATCACCTCCACTAGCTTTGTTCATAGTGATGCTTTCTAAGGCCCACTTGACTTCACATTCCAGGATGTCTGGCTCTAAGTCAGTGATCACACCATCGTGATTATCTGGGTCGTGAAGCTCTTTTTTGTACAGTTCTTCTGTGTATTCTTGCCACCTCTTCTTAATATCTTCTGCTTCTGTTAGGTCGAGACCATTTCTGTCCTTTATCGAGCCCATCTTTGCATGAAATGTTCCTTTGATATCTCTGATTTTCTTGAAGAGATCCCTAGTCTTTCCCATTCTGTTGTTTTCCTCTATTTCTTTGCATTGATCACTGAAGAAGGCTTTCTTATCTCTTCTTGCTATTCTTTGGAACTCTGCATTCAGATGTTTATATCTTTCCTTTTCTCCTTTGCTTTTTGCTTCTCTTCTTTTCACAGCTATTTGTAAGGCCTCCCCAGACAGCCATTTTGCTTGTTTGCATTTCTTTTCCATGGGGATGGTCTTGGTCCCTGTCTCTTGTACAATGTCACAAACCTCATTCCATAGTTCATCAGGCACTCTGTCTATCAGATCTAGGCCCTTAAATCTATTTCTCACTTCCACTGTATAATCATAAGGGATTTGATTTAGGTCATACCTGAATGGTCTAGTGGTTTTCCCTACTTTCTTCAATTTCAGTCTGAATTTGGCAATAAGGAGTTCATGGTCTGAGCCACAGTCAGCTCCTGGTCTTGTTTTTGCCCACTGTATAGAGCTTCTCCATCTCTGGCTGCAAAGAATATAATCAATTTCGGTGTTGACCATCTGGTGATGTCCATGTATAGAGTCTTCTCTTGTGTTGTTGGAAGAGGGTGTTTGTTATGATTAGTGCATTCTCTTGGCAAAACTCTATTAGTCTTTGCCCTGCTTCATTCCGTATTCCAAGGCCAAATTTGCCTGTTACTCCAGGTGTTTCTTGACTTCCTACTTTATACAACCCACCAAACTTGCCGAAAGCATATTAAATTACTGCTTTAATAAAATAAATTAGTGCTTCAACATCACGAGTACTTTTTACAAAATTCACATGGCCAGGTTCATCCCAGGATGTCATGTTCCAATAGATCTGCTTTTTTGTTTTGTCTTTATAATGTATTCAATGTAATTTTATTAACAGAAGGAAACTGAAGGTGAACCTGAAGGAAACGCAGAACTTCAAGTAAATGCTTCTTCAAAACAAGTTTTTTTTTTAATGAATTAAAATTAGAAAGATTCCTCTAAATGAGAAAACATACCATTTCAAGAACATTAAGATATCAAGATTGTCAATTTTTTTTAATTACTGAACATTCCCTTTAAGGAATATTTAAGTTTCCAAGTGGTAAAATTAAGTCAATTTTTTCAGAAGTCAAAATATACAACTAAAGAATGAAGTTCAAAATCTAAGTCAAAGGACTTTAATGGTGGTCCAGTGGCTAAGTCTCCACGTTCCCAGTGTAGGGGCCTGGGATTGGATCCCTGGTCAGGAAGCTAGATCACATGCTGTAACCAAGAGTTCCAGTGCTATAAGTAAAGATTCTGAATGCTGCAACTAAGTAATGGCCCAGTAAAATATATTTTTTTAAATCTAAGCCTATTTTTAGGATGATTCTTTAATATCAATTGATAGGGAAAGGCTGAACTATAGGTAAAACTCAGGATGCCAAAGTTGAGGGGGGAGGGGGGTATTATAGTTATTATAGTCCCAGAGATTATATATGAACATTCAGCATATCAGTTAATCCTTCTCCCTCCTGACTTATTGCATCAAAAATTTTGAGTTGGTTGTTTCAGAAAAATGTTTTACAATCCCATCATTGTGTAAAATAATGCTATTTTTTAGCTTGCTTTGTAGGAGTTGACTTAAATGGAAGAAAGTAGGGAAAACCACTAGACCATTCGGTTATGACCTAAATCAAATCCTTACAGTTATACAGTGGAAGTGACAAATAGATTCAAGGGATTAGATCTGATAGACTGAGTGCCCAAAGAACTATGGATGGAGGTTCGTGACATTGTCTGGGAGGTAATGATCAAGACCATCCTCAAGAAAAAGATATGCAAAAAGGAAAAATGGTTGTCTAAGGACACCTTACATATATCTGTGAAAAGAAGTGAAAAGCAAAGGAGAAAAGGAAAGATATACCCATCTGAATGCAGACTTCCAAAGAATAGCAAGGAGAGACAAGAAAGACTTCCTCAGTGATCAGTGCAAAGAAATAGAGGGAAAAAATACAATGGGAAAGACCAGAGATCTATTCAAGAAAATTAGAGATGCAAAAGGAACACTTCATGCAAAGAAGGGCACAATAAAGGACAGAAATGGTATGGACCTAACAGAAACAGAAGATATTAAGAGGTGGAAAGAATACACAGAAGAACTATACAAAAAAGATCTTCATGACCTAGATAACTGTGATGGTGTGATCAATCACCTAGAGCCAGACATACTAGAATGCTAAGTCAAGCAGGCCTTAGGAAGCATCACTAGAAACTAAGCTAGTGGAGGTGATGGAATTCCAGTTGAGCTATTTCAAATCCTGAAAGATGATGCTGTGAAAGTGCTGCACTCAATGTGTGAGCAAATTTGGAAAACTCAGCAGTGGCCACAGGACTGGAAAAGGTCAGTTTTCATTCCAATCCCAAAGAAAGGCAATGCCCAAGAATGCTCAAACAACCGAACAATTGCACTCATCACACACACTAGCAAAGTAATGCTCAAAATTTTCCACACCAGGCTTCCAACAGTACATGAACCGTCAACTTCGAGATATTCAAACTGGATTTAGAAAAGCCAGAGGAACCTGAGATCAACTACCAATATCCACTGGATTGTCAAAAAAGCAAGAGAGTTCCAGAAAAATATCTATTTCTGCTTTATTGACTATGCCAAAGCCTTTGACTGTGTGGATCACCACAAGCTGTGGAAAATTCTTCAATACCTGACCACCTTACCTGCCTCTTGAGAAATCTGTGTGCAGGTCAAAAAGCAACAGTTAAAACTGGACATGGAACAACAGACTGGTTCCAAATCGGGAAAGGAGTACATCAAGGCTGTATTTTGTCACCCTGTTTATTTAACTTCTGTGCAGAGTACATCATGAGAAATGCTGGGCTGGATGAAGCACAAGCTGGAATCAAGATTGCCAGGAGAAATATCAATAACCTAAGATATGCTGATGACAGCACCCTTACGGCAGAAAGCAAAGAAGAACTAAAGAGCCTCTTGATGAAAATGAGGAGAGTTGAGAAAGTTGGCTTAAGACTCAACATTCAGAAAACAAAGATCATGGCATCCGGTCCCAGCACTTCATGGCAAATAGATGGGAAAACAATGGAAACAGTGAGAGACTTTATTTAGGGGGACTCCAAAATCACTGCAGATGGTGACTGCAGCCATGAAATTAAAGGATGCTTACTCCTTGGAAGAAAAGCTATGACCAACCTAGACAGAAAATTAAAAAGCAGAGACATTGCTTTGCGAACAACGGTCCATCCAGTCAAAGCTATAGTTTTTCCAGTAGTCATGTATGGATGTGAGAGTTGGACCATAAAGTAAAGCTGAGTGCTGAAGAATTGATGCTTTTGAACTGAGGTGTTGGAGGAGTCTTGAGAGTCCCTTGGACTGCATGGGGATCCAGCCAGTCAATCCTAAAGGAAATCAGTCCTGAATATTCATTGGAAGGACTGATGCTGAAGCTGAAACTCCAATACTTTGGCCACCTGATGCAGAGAATGGACTCCTTGGAAAAGACCCTGATGCTGGGCAAGATTGAAGGCAGGAGAAGAGGACGACATGGGATGAGATGGTTGGATGGCATCACTGACTCAATGCATGAGTTTGAGCAAGCTCTGGGAGTTGGTGATGGACAGGGAAGCCTGGCATGCTGCAGTGCACAGGGTCACAAAGTTGGACACGACTGAGTGACTGTACTGACTGAACTGACTTGTAGGAGTTGTCATTCCTGTGGAGCTTTTGGTCTTTCCTGGAGTGTCTACTTACCTCTTTTATGTTACTGATAAAAATAAACATATCTTCATCTAATTGGGAGCAGACCAATATAACATATCTGATTTCTTCTTGAAGACATTCTCCCCAGAACCCACCTTTCCAGGTTTCACCATAGCTGTATTACCAAGATTTCTTCTCAGCACACTCTGATTCCACTGTTTCTTTGTTTGATGGGCCTTTGTTTTAATTAGCCATCTATTTCTTGGACTTTTTCCCTTCGGTAGATTCTTCAAGTAACTTTTTCAGAAAAGTTGAATGGAAAGCAAACAATGCCTTTATTTTGTCCTTGATAATATCATTAGTTTTAGAGTTATAAGAACACAGTAGGGACTCACCAATCCTACACACACACACAAGCATCCATAAAACCACACTTTCAGGGCATTACAATTTTATCTTCTATTACTCAGAGTTGTTCTTGAGAAGTCTAATAGCAATGTGAATCACAGTCTCTTGGAAGTAACCCATTTTTCTGATATTTTTCCTTAGAGATCCCATCTGGCTTTTTTTTTCCTTTCATTGCTCTTCACTTGGCAGTGGAAATCATCTTATATGGAAACTACTGGGACTCCCCTGGTGGTGCAGTGGATAGGAATCCACCTGCCAATGTTGGGAACATGGGTTCAATCCCTGGTCTGGGAAGATTCCACATGCCTTGGGCAACTGAAGCCCAAGTGCTCTAGGGCCCTCAAATCACAGCTAATGAGCCCCTGTGCCACAAGTACTGAAGCATGTGCTCCTCCACAAGACAAGCCACTGCAATGGGAAGCCCAGGCACCACAACAAAGAGCAGCTCCCGCTCACAACTAGACGAAGTCCATGCGGCAACAAAGACCCAGGACCGCCAAAAAAATAACTTTAAAAAAACTTGTAGATGAAACTTATCTATATGAAAACTCCAATTGTAGACCCAGCACCACCAAAAGAAAATAATTTTTAAAAAAAGAAAACTCTAGATGAAACTATATATATGAAAACTCCAATTGTCATGATCCGTCCAGAAAAATTACCTGATTTTATTGTCTCCATGCTTCTGTTCTCATTTTTTGAAATAAATGTTGGATCTGATTCTTGGACATCTCCATGATTGTTAACTTTTTCCATGTCTTAGTCTTTTTGGTCTTTGTACTGAGAAATTTCCTCAAGTTTACATTGTGGTTCTTTAATTTAGCCTCCTCAGCATCATTTTTATAAGCCATCTCATTTTACTTCTATATTTTGTTAATTTCCAAGAACCTTCCTATTCTGTCCCCTTTTCACAACAATCTGTTCTTACTTATGGATGCAATAGTTTACCAAGTTCCTGTGAAAGTAGTTATTAGAATTTAACTTTTATTTTTAGCATTACTTAAATTTCCTCCAGGGACTTCCCTGGTGGTCCAGTGGTTAACAAACCACCTCCCAATGCAGGGGATGGGAGTTCAATCCCTGGTTGTGATCTAAGATCCCACATGCTGTGGGACAACGAAGACCACAGCAAAAGACCCTGCATGATGCAACAAAAACCCAATGTAGTCAAATAAAAATACATTTTAAAAATAATTCCAGGTCCAAGTGGTGCTCCTGTGCCTCTTAGGAAGTAAAGTTCTCAGATGATGCTGATGTTAACCTCTGGTTAAGAACTACATACTTATCTAAATGATCAAATGGTCACTACTTGTCTCATAGGTCTGAAGGTACAACAAAACATTTAAACTTGAAATCAGAGAATGAGTCTGAGGATGGGAGGCTGAACACATGGGAGAAACTCTTATCTTACCCAAAGCTTCTCTGAATTCCCATGTTTTATCTAGCTTTGAGACCTATGGGAAACAGTAGGTATTTGAAAACAGAATTCCTAAGAAATTGATCATTTCTGAGTCTCCTAGACGGTACTGTTAGATCCAAGAGGACAGCAATCATCTTTCTGGCTTACCCTTGAGTCCTCAATGCCTTGCAAAGACTGACAGGGAAAGTGCTCAGATGGTCATTACATGAGTAATGTGTGGTTCACTAACCCCTAACCATTAGTCACCCTCTTCTGAGTTTATCCCAGTTTGTCACTTCTCTTAAATTTAATCTTGGCCCCTTTCTATGTTCAGAGCAATGAACAAGTCAGTGCATACATATGTCCATTTAAACACTTCTAGCAGACTTGAACATACTCAGGTCTGAAGCTTTTAGTTTTTAGAGTTGCTGTATTGGACAATTCGACTCTAGATAGGATAAAAGGGTCGTGCTTGGAACCACACATACCTGTTCCTAAAGAGAGCTTTGTGCATGTGATTACTTAAGATCCTCCTGGCCGCAGGACTGAAGGTCAAGGTCTCATTTTCATCTGTAGTGATGTGCTCTCCCTTATTTTCAGTTATTATTAGTCCACCTTAAGCTGACCAACCTAGACAGCATATTGAAAAGCAAAGACATTACTTCGCCAACAAAGGTCCGTCTAGTCAAGGCTATGGTTTTTCCAGTGGTCAGGTATGGATGTGAGAGTTGGACTCTGAAGAAAGCTGAGCGCCGAAGAATTGATGCCTTTGAACTGTGGTGTTAGAGAAGACTCCTGAGAGTCCCTTGGACAACAAGGACATCTAACTAGTCCATTCTAAAGGAGATCAGCCCTGGGTGTTCTTTGGAAGGAATGATGCTAAAGCTGAAACTCCAGGACTCTGGCCACCTCATGCAAAGAGTTGATTCATTGGAAAAGACTCTGATGCTGGGTGGGATTGGGGGCAGGAGGAGAAGGGGATGACAGAGGATGAGATGGCTGGATGGCATCACCAACTCGATGTACGTTGAGTTTGAGTGAACTCTGGGAGTTGGTGATGGACAGGTAGGCCTGGCGTGCTGCGATTCATGGGGTTGCAAAGAGTCAGACACGACTGAGCGACTGAACTGAACTGAAGCTGCCATTGTGAATTTGGCAAAGACAGAGCCTGCTCTCCCTTTGATCCCAATTTCCTAATCACTGCCCTCGCTGCCTGTGTGCTAGTGAAAACGCAAGAGCAATTTACACTGCTTCTGTGTGGGAAATAGATGGAGAAACAGTGGAAACAGTGTCAGACTTTATTTTTCTGGGCTCCAAAATCACTGCAGATGGTGACTGCAGCCATGAAATTAAAAGATGCTTACTCCTTGGAAGGAAAGTTATGACCAACCTAGATAGCATATTCAAAAGCAGAGACGTCACTTTGCCAACAAAGGTTCGCCTAGTCAAGGCTATGGTCTTTCCTGTGGTCATGTATGGATGTGAGGGCTGGACTGTGAAGAAGGCTGAGCGCCGAAGAATTGATGCTTTTGAACTGTGGTGTTGGAGAAGACTCTTGAGAGTCCCTTGGACTGCAAGGAGATCCAACCAGTCCATTCTGAAGGAGATCAGCCCTGGGATTTCTTTGGAAGGAATGATGCTAAAGCTGAAACTCCAGTATTTTGGCCACCTCATGCGAAGAGTTGACTCATTGGAGAAGACTCTGATGCTGGGAGGGATTGGGGGCAGGAGGAGAAGGGGACGACAGAGGATGAGATGGCTGGATGGCATCACTGACTCGATGAATGTGAGTCTGAGTGACCTCCGAGAGCTGGTGATGGATAGGGAGGCCTGGCGTGCTGCGGTTCATGGGGTCGCAAAGAGTCGGACACGACTGAGCGACTGATCTCATCTGATCTGTGTACACCTTGCGAGATTAGGCTTATCTACAATAGACATTTGCTAACCTAGCTTTGTACACTCCTGGTCTCTCAGTCACACTAATAAAATTTTACAGATCCCTCACTTCCAGTAACTTAAATCATTTTCTATAGCCAGGCATATGCTGGATAATATCACTTACCTTTATCTACTCAATTTCCCTCATCCTTCTAAGACCAGCTTGCTGCTAAGTCGCTTCAGTCGTGTCCGACTCTGTGCGACCCCATAGACGGAAGCTCACCAGGCTCCCCTGTCCCTGGGATTCTCTAGGCAAGAACACTGGAGCGGGTTGCCATTTCCTTCTCCAATGCATGAAAGCGAAAAGTGAAAGTGAAGCCACTCAGTCGTGTCCGACTCTTAGCGACCCCATGGACTGGAGCCTACCAGGCTCCTCCGTCCATGGGATTTTCCAGGCAAAAGTACTGGGGTGGGGTGCCATTGCCTTTCCTGAAGACCAGACACAATTACAAATTTCAGACAGCAAAAATGTGACCTTTTAAAATTTCATTTTAAAAACTACAACAATGTATCTTAAATAAGGCAACTGCCGATCAGCTGCAAACTGATGAAAGAAACTACACACTATTTTAAAACCTTCTGTATTCAAACTTGGTTCACATCTCCTGGCAACGATTTTTAAATCCTTATTTTTGTCTTGTACTTAGTAAAGGTTTCTGTTAACCAAATGTCTATTCTCTTCCTTCATGAGAATGTCCAATTCGTTGAAGTCTGGAAGGGCCTCTCTTCTTCACAAATACAGAGGAGATGTACATATAGACTTTAAAACAACTCAATTCCAAATTCTTTCACTAGGTGCCAACACGATTATAACAACATAACCCAAACTTCTTCAGGGAGTATTTTTCAGAACTAATTTTCAGAATTAATCATGACAAAGTCTTGTGTTCCATGAATATGTTTCCTGAAGTGACAATTTATAAATTCAACGATTACACATATGTGAGAAACCAGCTCACACCTGTGACATCTTAGCACTGTACAGGTGTCTTAACATCTGCCCCCTCCCTCCATATTTAGTCTCTTTGAAATGACAGGAAAAAACCAACCAATCACAGGTTTAATGGGTTTAATAAGTTTACCCCTTCAGTTCCTATTTGCAGCACCCAATATGCCTTTGAAACACCAGACAGACCCAGCAGTGGCCAACAGTCAAGATCAGACCTCCAGAGTTTAAAAGTTCGGTTTCTCTGAGCATTCCATGTTGCAGTGGCACTTGTCCGAAATTGGTACCTCCCTATCTTTGGGGAGCTTTAAATGTACCAGTGAAAAAAGCTTTTTCCCCTGCAAGGGGAAGAAAGAAAGTCATTCCTCAAACCCAGTGGAGATCTGGCTGAGGTCTTTCTTCTGTCCCATGTCTTCAGGCTTGTGTTTTTGTTTTTGTTTTTTGCAGTGGAGCAAGAGACCAAAATCTAACCTGAGTTACAAGAAACAAGACAGTGATGGCTATAAAGGGAGTGACCAGGAGCAGCAGAGCTTCCTGTCCCTCCCACATCCAATATATGTGCTTCACAGAAAAACAAAAAAACAGGTCCACAAAACACAACAGCTAAAATTACAAAAATCCATTCATCCAAGGGTGGTGGGAGACAGAAAGGGAAAATGGAAGGGAAATGGCACAGGGAGAAAGAGTATTCAAATCAGTCCAGGCACGGGGCTGGCAAATGCTAGAAAAGAGCTGCAGAAAAACCTGTGGTCCTTTCAGACTCACCAGTGTTTAAAATCCATACTGGTTGCAGGAAGATTCTGCCTTACGTGCACCAGAGACAAAAATCTGGATTCCTCAGAGAGAAGGGAATGTGGGCAGGGCCCTTGGCAGGGTGGGCCCTGCCTTCCCTGGGAGGGGGTGGAGGTGAACCAGGGAAGAGCTGCCACAGCATCCTTCCTATCCCACCTGGCCCCTCCAGATGGCAGGTAACAGGCTCAGCGGCCTGCAGCAGCCTTCAGTTTGGCAGGAGACGGGTGCGGTGAGGGTAATTTTTCTGCAGAAGTGGAGCTGCTCAGGGCCGACTGCAGGTAGACAGTCTTGTGAAAGAGTCTGTTGCTTAAGAAAACCACCAAGGAGAAGAGGCGCAACTGGAAAAGGCTGCAAGGCAAGAGAGACCCAAGCTGTTAGACCGGCCAGTTGAGAAAAACTGTTTTAATCATTTGGCCACTTATTTGACTATTTTCAATTTAAATTGAAATAGGGGAAAAAACAAGATCACTGAAATTTGATTAAGCGACTACAGATACTGGACATGCAGATTAAACAGGTAGCAACTACAGAAAGTGCGGGAATTCTCATTGTCAGGAGGGCAGTGGAATCAGGTTCGATCCCTGATCCAGAAGGATCCCACATGCCAAGGAGCAACTAAGCGCATGCACCACAACTCCTGAGCCTGTGATCTAGACGCAACACAAGAGAAGCCACCACAATGAGAAGCCCGTGCACGGCAACTAGAGAGTAGCCCCTGCTCACCGCAAACAGAAAAAAGCCCATGCAGCAACAAAGACCCAGCACCGCCAAAATAAATACTTCAAGCCGAGGTCTGAAGATATCATATGCTATGTATGGCTCACTTTCAGGAGAGTTTCAAGGGAAAGTCAATTACGCTAAGATACACACTGAAAATCAGTGGATAACAAGAACATGTAAGACCCTAAAGCAGACTGGAAATTTTTCTAATGCGTGTGTCCTCACTGACTTAACCAAAACTGATCAAAAGATTGGGGTTTTTTCCTGAAATGATCAAATTTCCAGAGTGCTAGTATTGCTAAAGATTCATTTTTAAAATATTGTTTTGTTATCATTATCAATAAACTCATGTAGCCAGATCACACGACCCAATATTTTTAAAAAGGTGGCCATTCTTACAAAATGAGCTTGACTACAGCTATAAGCTTCTTATTCAGTGAACTGTTACATTTTAAGAATATGTATAAATATGTATAATAGCATCAATTTTTGAAACAGAAATGCACACATATGCATGGGGAAAATCTTGGGATACATCCCAGAAGTGCTACTCTCATAAAACTGTATATTAATATTTTCCTGCAATGTGAGGAAAATAATGTCACAAACTTTAGCAACTTTTCAGTTGTAGAATAAGCACCCTATAGTGTGTTAATGACTGAAACTAATTGTCTTCAGGTTGTGCCCTAGTCTGTCAAGTTCTGCTAGGGAGAATTGTTAAATTATTTCCTTAATAAATATTTTTCTCATTTGTAAAAAAAAAAAAAAAAAAGGCATCAGTTATTCAGTTTTTTAAAAACTGTAAAAATGTCTCATTCACATAACTGCAGTGTTACAACCCCATTTTTTAGACAGAAAATACTTGCTACATTTTAGCTAATACTGGCTAATACTTACTATGCTTTGCCAGGGGTCTTTGCTTCATTGGCGCTGATAATGAATAAAGGGAATAGGATAGAGAAGAGGCAGCCACTGTTTGTGAGAACAACAACAACAAAAAGAATTATTTACCTTCAAAATAGCCATGACTCTGAAGATATTAGAAGCCCAAAGTTAGTTACCTCCAGTGCCAAATAGCATGGCTTGATGGACCCTTAATCTATCAAACACATGTTTAAAATTTTTTTTTAAAAAAGGATTTTTCTAAACACAGGCTATGCTTAACATTGTTCCAGGAAGCAGCACAGAAGAAAGAATATGGGATATAGGATCATGCAGACAATATTTTAATGCTAGGAATTCCTTGGCAGTCCAATGGTTACAATTCCATGCTTCCACTGCAGGGGGCTAAGATCCTGCATTCTTTAATGTGTGGCCCCCCCACAAAAAATAAAATAATGCTAACTGACAGACATCTGTGACTATCCGTCAGGGAGAAAAATCCTACAGACCTCCAGACGGCCAAGTAAAAATTCAGAATGCTTAGCACAGAACCAGTGCACACAAGGTGCTCCCTACACTGAGTTATTATTATTATTATTTTTTAACTAGTTCCCTTCAAGTCCTTGCAGTCCAATTACCTGACAATGTAGGAGGACTGCATTGCTGTGAGGAAAGCCAGGGGCAAACCAAATCCAAAGTAGTAAGGCCAATTCCTTTCTATGTTTGATAACCGCTGGTGCATTTCAATTCCTAAAACAAGGAGCCAACACAATTAGGCTGCATTACTTCCTTTTAGTCAAATGACTAAATATCATTGACAATTTATTTGAGGTTTGAGTTTTAGGTTCAGATCTGCTATTTAGAATACAACTAAAGTATATTAGAATTGCCCAAATCCCATAAAGCTTCTATGCAAAGATTTCACAACTGAACCATCACAATTTCAAAGCTGGCAAGCAAAGTGAATTCTGCATTCAATACCAGCAGCATCCTATGTCAGTATTAGTTTTGAACAAAGCAAGATATATCCAAAAAAAAAAAGGGCAGCCATCCTCTACAAATCAATTAATATCTTTCAACCATCCACACCCAAATATGCCAAGGACTTTCAACACATCTCTCAAATGATTTGTAGGCACCAGCATCAAATTAACTTCTCTGATTCAGAATAACTGGTGCCCATTTATGCCACCTTATGGCTCTGTCAGAGCTACATGACTTTGAGCTCCACAGGGTAGTTCTACAGGGCTACACCCCCCAGCACCAGAGGGTTAAAAAAACCTCTAAGCCAAATGTAAACCCCCTCTTGCCAAAAAGGCTGCTTCATTCCAATGATGGGTTTGCCAAGGGCCTCAGTATTGAAGAATTTAAGAAATTTCCTTGGCAGCACCATTTCCAAACTGGGCCTCCAAGCTCTTGAGTTTCTTTGGACAGGCTTACCTTTATTGAACCAACGATATTCGAAGCAGTACAGTGAGTAGAGGAGAGACATATGCAGGAGACTAACCAGCTGACCCACAAGATGGATGGGAAAGAGACTCACAAACATCCCCTGAAGAACAAGTATGGAAAAGCTTAATTCCAATGCTTCAGAGACCCAACACTGTTCACCTGCCACTCCGAGTTACCGTTCTCACTCTCTACCCAGACAGCCGGAGAGCTGCTTCTCAAGTCTCTAAAATAGCAGGTGAGTGGAGAAGGCTCAGGGTGGCTGGAAGAGCAGGCAAATTCACGTTTTGGTTTTTTTTAAATCATTTTATGATTTTAAAAGTCTCTATTTGTTTCTATGAAAAATGATTTAAAAATCATTACCTCCCATAAACATATCTGCCCAGTATAAACGGGATACCCTGTTTTTGTGAAGCTCCCTCTAGTGGATCTTTGTTTAATCCACCCATGTGCCCGGAAGGCCAGTCTCACCTGGAGAAGGAAGAGAGCCTGAAGCAAGAGGTTGAAGAGCATGTCAGCAATTATTTTGCTGACACTAGGAAATGGGTGAGGCTTCCTCCCGGATACCTCGAATGCCAGGTCCGCTATATCCTGCAAGAGAGAAAAGAGCTCACCAAAACGTGAATTCAGTTCAGTTCAGTCGCTCAGTCGTATCTGACTCTTTGCAACCCCATGAACCACAGCACGCCAGGCCTCCCTGTCCATCACCAACTCCCAGAGTCCACCCAAACCCATGTCCACTGAGTCAGTGATGCCATCCAACCATCTCATCCTCTGTCGTCCCCTTCTCCTCCTGCCCTCAATCCCTCCCAGCATCAGGGTCTTTTCAAATGAGTCAGCTCTTATCAGGTGGCCAATGGACTGGAGTTTCAGCTTCAACATCAGTCCCTCCAATGAACACCCAGGACTGATCTCCTTTAGAATGGACTGGGTGGATCTCCTTGCAGTCCAAGGGACTCTCAAGAGTCTTCTCCAACACCACAATTCAAAAGCATCAATTCTTCAGCACTCAGCCTTCTTTATAGTCCAACTCTCACATGACCACTGGAAAAACCATAGCCTTGACTAGATGGACCTTTGTTGGCAAAGTAATATCTCTGCTTTTTAATATGCTGTCTACGTTGGTCATAACTTTCTTTCCAAGGAGCAAGCGTCTTTTTATCTCATGGCTGCAATCACCATCCGCAGTGATTTTGGAGTCCAGAAAAATAAAGTCAGCCACTGTGTCCACTGTTTCCCCATCTATTTGCCATGAATTAAATGGCCTAATTATCCATCCCCAAAGTGAAGGCCACTAATTTGCCATGAGACCTGCCAGGGGAGAAAAGCCCCTGGACACCTGGCCATGAGATGCCCTTGTGAGCTGAGAGAATAACTTTATTTTACAAGAGCCCAGAGCTCACCCACTGGCTGCATGACCAAGACAAGTTTAGGCTGTGGAGTCACTCCCTACATAGCTACTAAATTGATAGACTGAAATCTACCACCCGGTGACCAATCATGCCGTCAGACCCAGACTCCATGCTGCCCTGGACCTACCTGAAACCAAATTGCGTTGACGACTTTGCTGAGCACAAAGAGGGGGAGCACCCAGAGAGCACTGAAAATTGATGTGAGGAAGAACTCCAGCCACGACCAGACATCCCCGTGTAGCGATGGGTCACCTAGGAAAGGCGGGGAAGGCTTATTAGTTTACCTGGAGAAAGGGAAGCCAGAAGACCAAAGGCGCATCCCCTGATTTGTGACTGTGTGAAAAGTCCACACACACACACACCTTTGCTTCTTGCCAGCACATCACTGTACCTGTTCCAGGTAGTCTTACTTTGTCATAGAAACACCACATTCTGGCCATGGCTCCAATTCATAGTGGCCATGGATGTGTGCTGCTTACTTGGACACAAAAATGCTCACTTGGTGGTGGCTGACAGGTCAGTGACTAGTAGTCACTGGACGCAGGAATCCACCTGAATTCATATTCCAGCTTCGCCACTTACTAATGGTTTAACCTTGGTAACCAATTTGCATTTCCTCATCTACAAAATGGTATCCACAGCAATACCTACTCAAAGGGTTGCTGAGAGATTTGACTTAGAGGAATCTGCCTTGCAAAGCAGGGGACATGGGTTTGATCCCTGGTCACAGAACTAAGATCCCACATGCCTCAGGGCAAGTAAGACCTGATGCAGTCAAACAATTAAATACATAAAAAGCCTAAAACTCTGGGTTTAAAGTAAGTATTCAATAAACTGAAGGAGACAGGAAAAACCTCTCCCCCTCTATCCTGGGCAGATAGCACAGAGCAATGGAGTTACTTACCAATAATCTGGGCCGTTACTGATTGAAGGACGGGAATAAACACTCGATAAAACAAGAGGAGACTAAACTAAAGGAGAGAAGCAACAAGGTAAGCATCGAAAGCCCTTCTTTAAAACAAGAATTTCAAGTTGCAGTGTACTCATTTTCCAGATGGAAGTGCCTTTTCTAAATTAGGAGTGCTGCAGTGGCATCAAAACCAGACTCACTGCTCTTTACCAGTTCTCCAGCTGAGAGATACATACCTGATACTGCCTATGAAAACAGTCAAACTTTTGGGGGCACAGGAGAACAAGTCAATCAGTATCATGCCAATACCAAGAACACAGTCATATTTCATTAATTAAAGCTAACACCTAAAAACATCTGTGAAATGTTTAGATTAACAAGTTGAATTATACTGAATTTCAAGTCAAAGAAAATATTTTAACTATTTGTTTTTCAAAGTACTCAAATTTCTCCCGGGGCTGTGTTGGTTCTCGGTCAACTGTAGACAACTTTCTGGTGTGAGTTTCCATAGTAATCAGTTTGAGGACACTGCTATGACCAGGTGAAGGGAGAGCCTTGCTCATGTTCATCTGTCCCTCCCCTTTGAGCCTCCATAGTCACTCTGAACCAAAATGTCCAGACAGTATCATGAGAAATTGCTACCTATGACAATAAAACTTGTTAAGTCATTTAACAAAAGAGTGTATGTGCAGGGCTGTCCCTGACTTTTACATACAAGAATTCTGAGGGGACATAAAATGATTGAAAATGCACAGAATCCCAAGTGATGGCCTCAGGAATGTATTACTACGTGAAAGTTACCTGTCTCAGTTTTAAGAAGACAGCTGAGAACCATGAACACTGCAACAACCTGAATAAAAATGCTTCTAAGGCACTTGGACTTTGAGGAAAAAGAACTTACCCAGAAAACTCCACCATTCCAAGCGCAGCACTGAAAAATTCTGCTCACAATACGTGGTTCACTGGAAAAGACCACATGTGTTTAGCTTAACAGGTATATAGGCTATTTCCACACTGCCATTCAGCAGCTCTCCTTTTTATATATTTTCTTAGCACCATATTATTTTTTAGCACCTATTGTTCTTCCAATGTTCTCTCCTAATATCAATGAGAAAGGCTAAAAATATTTGAAGAGAAGCATTTTTTCTTAAAAACAAAACAAACAAACAAACAAACTCCTTTATTTCCTAAGTCCACGACTGGAGAAGATTAGAAGGCAATGTCAGGTTCTTTGATCAAATTCCACATAGGCGCTCCTAGAAGCATCCACTCAGCCAAAAACATTTTTTATGGTTCTCTATTCACCATTCTTGGAGAAAGAAATGGCAACCCACTCCAGTATTCTTGCCTAGGAAATCCCATGGACAGAAGCTTGGTGGGCTATAGCCCATGGGGTCGCAAAGAGACGAACATAACTTAGCAACTAAAACAACAATATTCAACATTCTGATTTCTTTTAGACACCGCAATATTTTGAACAAGGATTACTGCTAGACCTCAGTTTAATTCAGTGTGAGCGAAGTGGGGAAAAATCACCTGTAACTTTTATGGGGAGAAAGTACAGAAGACAAATAATGGGGTACTAAAACTCCACATCATTATGCAGTGTCTAAATTTTATGCTCAATCTGATCACTTCCTCAAGTGCCCCCCTATCCCTGAATGGAAGGGTGTTCAGGTGATCCCTGACCTCAGCCTCCACTCCTTACCTCTCCTGCTTCCTCTCTATGCTCTGGGCTCTCCTCTGAGCCAGGATACTGCTTGCCCTTCTTCGACGCTGCTCCTCTCTCTTTTGTTGAATTCGAGCATCTAGCTTTGAGATGGTACATATTCCCCAGATGGAGTCTTTGACTCCCTGTAGACATGAGTATTTATTATTTTTAAAGAAGGAAAATTATGGATCAGAAGACTTCCCAAAATTAGATACAATGAAATAATAGTGTAAATCACTCTACTTAGTTTGCTACAAGGCTGAAGTGACCCTTGATATTCTTCTGTTTAGAAATCATTCCCAATTTACAGAAGAGTTGCAAGAATGGAGAACTTCCTAATATCCTTTCTCGAAATCACCAGTTGCTGTGCCACACTGTTATTTATAGGCTTCCCTGGTGGCTCAGCGGTTAAAGCGTGTGCCTCCAATGCAGGAGACCCGGGTTTGATCCCTGGGTCAGGAAGATCCCCTGGAGAAGGAAATGGTAACCACTCCAGTATTCCTGCCTGGAGAATCCCATGGACGAAGAAGCCTGGTAGGCTACAGTCAATGGGGTCCCAAAGAGTTGGACACGACTGAGTGACTTCACTATATACATATATACTCATTTCTTTCTAGATCATTTGAGTAGGTTGCTATATCGTGTCTCTTTACTTATAACTGTTCATTGTGTATTTCCTAAGAACAATGATATTCCTTAATACAAGATCAGTTCAGTCAGTTCAGTCGCTCAGTGGTGTCCAACTCTTTGTGACCCCATGAACCGCAGCATGCCAGGCCTCCCTGTCCATCACCAACTCCCGGAGTTCACCCAAACCCATGTCCATTGAGTCGGTGATGCCATCCAGCCATCTCATGCCTCAATCTTTCCCAGCATCAGAGTCTTTTCCAATGAGTTCATACTACAATTTCCCCATTTGTCTCAGAAATACCCTCTACAGCATTTTTACCCATTGCATACCAGACATCAGTTCAGAATCACACGCTGCACTTAGCTCTCATATCTCTTTAGTCTCCCTCCATTAGGAACAGCTCTATAGCTGTCTTCCTTTTTGAAGTATACACATCAGTTATTTTATGGGGTGCCCTCAATTTAGGTTTGTGACTCATGATTAGACCCCAGGTTACACATTTTTAGCAAGAGTTGTCACCTAAGTGGGGCTTCCCCGGTGGCTCAGTGGTAAAGAATCCACATGCCAGTACAAGAGACATGGGATTGAACCCTGGGTCGGGAAGATCCCCAGAGAAGGAAACGGCAACCCACTCAAGTTTTCTTGCATGGGAAATCCCAAAGAGAGGAGTCTGGTGGACTACAGTCCATGAGGTCGCAAAAGAGACACGACATAGCAACGAAACAACAAGAATCACCTAAGTGATGGTGTGCCTTTCCAGGTGTTACACCCATAAGCACGTGATGTCTGTGTTGGCCCTTGCAGGTGACAATGATTCTACATATTCAGAAGGTGTTATCCAGCTCCATTGTAAAGCTGCGAATTTTTCTCCTTGCAACTAGTAAGGAATCTGTGGGCAGACATTTCTGAGACCAGGCAAATATCCTGCTCATCAAGTCCTCTTCCCTAGATTTGGGCATCAATTAACAAGTCTTGATCAAACCAATCTTGAATAACACAGTTGCAAAATAGTGCTTTTCTAATCCAAGAGTTACCAATACTGTTAAGCCAAGTTATAGCCCTCCTTTATATTCGTCTAATATCAGTTGAATGCCTACAAGTACAATTTATACCCTGTATCAAACCAGTGATACAAGAATAAATACTGGTCTCCAAAAAGAACCAGGGCTGGACCAAGGCTGAAGGAAGACACCAAGAAATAATTACCGTAAAAGTATGAAAAGCTATTGCTGAGTAAGACAGAAACAGCATGGCAGTATAGCTGGAGGAGAACGTCTTTAAACATGTATGGCAAGGGAGAGAATGATTAAGTCTATAAGTCACTGACAGGGCCACTTGCCAATAACTGGAAGAGCCCCAATGGTAGAAAGGTTACTGTCATTACCACAAACATTAGACCTGCCTATTACCCAGTTCAAAGGGTTACCCTCTTTCATCGACCCACTTTCATATTGAGCATCCTTAATGAGCTAGACGTCAGTCATACGGACGTGCTTAAGAAACTCATAACTCAGCCGGAAAAGTACATAAGTAAACAACAACAAAAATGTATAGTTTAGTAAGTGCCAGAATAGTTTTATATCCAAAGTAGAGAGGGAAGAAGAACTAGGGTATTCAACATCATCAAGAAGCAGAAAAAGGTATTCTGGAAACAATGGTCAACCTGGATTTAAGAATGACATTTTGTCCTATTATGAGCAAAAATAAATTTTAGAGAAAATTGTCAGAATACAGAGAAATGGAGAAGTTTATGAACTACACACTGTAAACAGCATACATTGGCAAGGTTCACATGATCTTTTATCAACCCAGATAATCACGATGGTGTGATCACTGACCTAGAGCCAGACATCCTGGAATGTGAAGTCAAGTGGGCCTTAGAAAGCATCGCTACAAACAAAGCTAGTGGAGGTGATGGAATTCCAGTTGAGCTCTTTCAAATCCTGAAAGATGATGCTGTGAAAGTGCTGCACTCAATATGCCAGCAAATTTGGAAAACTCAGCAGTGGCCACAGGAGTGGAAAAGGTCAGTTTTCATCCCAATCCTAAAGAAAGGCAATGGCAAAGACTGTTCAAACTACTGCACAATTGCACTCATCTCACATGCTAGTAAAGTAATGCTCAAAATTCTCCAAGCCAGGCTTCAGCAATACATGAACCGTGAACTTCCTGATGTTCAAGCTGGTTTTAGAAAAGGCAGAGGAACCAGAGATCAAATTGCAAACATCCACTGGATCATTGAAAAAACAAGAGAGTTCCAGAAAAACATCTATTTCTGCTTTACTGACTATGCCAAAGCCTTTGACTGTGTGGATCACAATAAACTGTGGAAAATTCTGAAAGAGATGGGAATACCAGACCACCTGACCTGCCTCTTGAGAAATCTGTATGCAGGTCAGGAAGCAACAGTTAGAACTGGACATGGAACAACAGACTGGTTCCAAATAGGAAAAGGAGTACGTCAGGGCTGTATATTGTCACCCTGCTTATTTAACTTATATGCAGAGTACATCATGAGAAATGCTGGGCTGGACGAAGCACAAGCTGGAATCAAGATTGCCGGGAGAAATATCAATAAGCTCAGATATGCAGATGACACCACCCTTATGGCAGAAAGTGAAGAGGAACTAAAAAGCCTCTTGATGAAATTGAAAGTAGAGAGTGAAAAGGTTGGCTTAAAGCTCAACATTCAGAAAACAAAGATCATGGCATCTGGTCCCATCACTTCATGGGAAATAGATGGGGAAACAGTGGAAACAGTGACAGACTTTATTTTTGGGAGCTCCAAAATCACTGCAGATTGTGACTGCAGCCATGAAATTAAAAGACGCTTACTCCTTGGAAGAAAAGTTATGACCAACCTAGAGAGCATATTGAAAAGCAGAGACATTACTTTGCCAACAAAGGTCGGTCTACTCAAGGCTATGGTTTTTCCAGTGGTCATGTATGGATGTGAGAGTTGGACTGTGAAGAAAAGCTGAGCGCCAAAGAATTGATGCTTTTGAACTGTGGTGTTGGAGAAGACTCCTGAGAGTCCCTTGGACTGCAAGGAGATCCCACCAGTCCATTCTGAAGGAGATTAACCCTGGGATTTCTTTGGAAGGAATGATGCTAAGGCTGAAACTCTAGTACTTTGGCCACCTCATGGGAAGAGTTGATTCATTGGAAAAGACTCTGATGTTGGGAGGGACTGGGGGCAGGAGGAGAAGGAGACGACAGAGGATGAGATGGCTGGATGACATCACTGACTCGATGGACGTGAGTCTGAGCAAACTCCGGGAGTTGGTGATGGACAGGGAGGCCTGGCGTGCTGCGATTCATGGGGTCGCAAAGAGTCAGACACAACTGAGCGACTGAATTGAACTGAATGTTTATTCTTATTTTGCTTTTTAACTTGAGTCTTCCACAAACAGTTTAAAATTTTAAGATCATTACGTTTAAGTGGCTTAAGGCCTAGCATGTGCCAGGATGACGACAGGATCCCCACCTCTGGTACTTACAGTCTGTCTGGGGCAGACAAACACACAAAGTGCATGCTGTATAACTGATCCAGAGTTGACATTTTGTAGCACAAGAATGGCAAGACAAGGATGTAAGGTATTAAAAGAAGGTCACATTGCATGAATTCGCTTTGACCCTTCTAAGATATTCCTTCAATTCCACCTCTTTTAATCAAAGGAAATAAACTTATAAACACTCCCACTCCCAGGCAGAACTGGTCTCTCTCCTGCCCTCAAGAATAAAGCTACAGGGGCTCCAACTAGGGCACTGGATCTCAGACATCACTGTAACGGAATGTCATATGATAGATAATTCGGGTTGCTGGGTCCTAAACAGACCTTTATGGGTCTGTTGATTAGGGGGTCCTAAATGTCCCTTTAATGGGACATTTTACTAGAGCATCATCATCTACGCCTTGTAGAATGGGAGAATAAGAGGGGTTCTATACTGTCAGATCAGATCAGTCGCTCAGTCGTGTCCGACCCTTCGCGACCCCATGAACCGCAGCATGCCAGGCCTCCCTGTCCATCACCAGCTCCCGGAGGTCACTCAGACTCACATCCATCGAGTCAGTGATGCCATCCAGCCATCTCATCCTCTGTCGTCCCCTTCTTCTCCTGCCCTCAATCCCTCCCAGCATCAGAGTCTTCTCCAATGAGTCAACTCTTCGCATGAGGTGGCCAAAATACTGGAGTTTCAGCTTTAGCATCATTCCTTCCAAAGAAATTCCAGGATTGATCTCCTTCAGAATGGACTGGTTGGATCTCCTTGCAGTCCAAGGGACTCTCAAGAGTCTTCTCCAACACCACAGTTCAAAAGCATCAATTCTTCGGCGCTCAGCCTTCTTCACAGTCCCGCTCTCACATCCATACATGACCACAGGAAAGACCATAGCCTTGACTAGGCGAACCTTAGTTGGTAAAGTAATGTCTCTGCTTTTGAATATGCTATCTAGGTTGGTCATAACTTTCCTTCCAAGGAGTAAGCGTCTTTTAATTTCATGGCTGCAGTCACCATCTGCAGTGATTTTGGAGCCCAGAAAAATAAATTCTGACACTGTTTTCCAAACAAAATAGGTTGCTGCTGCTGCTACGTTGCTTTAGTCGTGTCCAACTCTGTGCGACCCCATAGACGGCATCCCACCAGGCTTCCCGTCCCTGGGATTCTCCAGGCAAGAACACTGGAGTGGGCTGCCATTTCCTTCTCCAATGCATGAAAGTGAAAAGTGAAAGTGAAGTCGCTCAGTCATGTCTGACTCTAGTGACCCCATGGACTACAGCCTACGAGGTTCCTCAGTCCATGGGATCCTCCAGGCAAGAGTACTGGAGTGGGGTGCCATTGCCTTCTCCGAACAAAGTAGGTTAGGTATTAGTATTACACCAATGTTCATTGCTTGGTTTTCAACAATATTCCACGGTTACATAAGATGGCAGTATTAGGAGAACCTGGTGAAGGATACAGTGGAGCTCTCTGTACGACCCTACAACTTTTTTGCAAGTCTAAAATTATTCCAAAATAAACTTTAGGGAATTCCCTGGTGGTCCAGTGGTTAGGACTCCATGCTCTCAAGGTCAAGGGCCCGATTCAATCCCTAGTAGGGGAACTAAGATCCCACAATTCACTCGGCATGGTCAAAAAATATACAGCTATTTTTTTAAAATAAAAGATGGTCTGGGCCCAAGCTGAACAGGGTCCCCATACTAGAGACATTCACTAGACAGGTCTCCCAAGTTTCTGTGAGATGCAGGATAATTCCTCTCTCTTGCGTAGTATGGATTAGAGTGAAAACCTATATGTGAAGAATCCAACAAATATAACACTACCTAACAGATTTTCTAGTCAGTTCCTGCAGCAAAAGGGTCAGAAGAAGATTGGACGTACTCACCCTGGCAAGGTCCTGCAGAAAGGTTTTGACACTGTCAGCCATCTCTTTACCACCCAAACTATCAGCTACACAAAGGAGAGAGAAGTGTCCCCAGATTTTTCATCATGAAGGAGCTGAAAACAGATGGAGTATAATCAAGGAAAAATATTTATCTTCAAGTTACTTCATGCACTTCTACATGACGACATTTTCCACATACTTGTCTAACAGGAGTGCAGTAAATTCTATCAGTTACATAGATACTACCAAGTGAACTAAGTGAGATTATAGCTGTAACTGCTGAAAAACCTGAAATCAACAATTTTTAAATCACTTACCCACCTTTCACTTTTATTTGGGGTAAATGTGCTCTTGGACCATTAGCCTCTTCTCTGAGCTGTGATATCCCTAACTATTCCTCCTCTGATGTTGTTCAGTTGCTAAGTTGTGCCCAACTCTGTGACCCATGAACTGCAACACACCAGGCTTTCCTGTCTTTCACTATCCCCCAGAGTTCGCTCAAACTCATGTCCATTGAGTCGATGATGCCAACCAATCATCCCTGTCACCCTCTTCTCTTCCTGCCCTCTATCCTTCCCAGCATCAGGGTCTTTTCCAATGAGTCGTATCAGGTTACCATCCCTTCTACATGTCCCAAATATTTTTGAGATCCGAGATCATGAGTGACAATTACACTTCAATATCCTCTTAAGCAATATTTGTGCTTGATGTTACGTGAATGCAAATACAAGAGCAAGATGAAAGTTCTAACAAAAACTGTTAAATACACACTTCATACACGGGACCCTCCGGCAGAGGTAAGTTTGGATGATGATGTGAAATTTCCCACCAAGACCCTCAAATATGCCTTTCCTGTTTTCCAACTTTAAATATATACATACATATGTAAAATTTTAATAAGCATGCAAAAACTAATGAATTTTAAACTAGGCCAAAAAAGGTTAAGTTCACATATACAAACATTCTTTAACACACTATAACTTTCCCACTGTATTTTTTGTGTCCATCTATATCTCTGCAAACAACTCAACTTTGCTTCTTTTTATGGCTGAGTAGTACTCCACTATTGTACTTCCTCTGTTGATGGCCATCTAGGTTGTTTACATGTCTTGGCTATTGTAAACAGTGCTGTAATGAACAAGGGTTGCGTGTGTCTTTTTGCGTGTGACTTTTTGAATTATGGTTTTCTCTGGGCTCTCACTGTATTTTTTTATTAGGTGAATGAAAAATCTAGCTTCATAAAATAATAACTTGAAAGTTCACATGTATAAATATTCTTACAATATTATGCTCCCAAGTAATGTGTTTAAGGTGAAGGAAGAACCCATTTTCAAAAATTTAATTAAGAACCTGGGATTCTAAAATTCTCAAACGTGACTTAATCATCTGAGATATCCTCAGTTTAAGAGAGAGCGCATAATGACAGTATCACAGGCAGCTTCTATAAACCTCAAATTTCAAAACATAAGCACCCTTTGCTTAATGACCACTTTATCAAACTATACCTTACTGACCCAACTGGACTACTGCCACCCAGAACAGGAAAAGCAGGGAATATAGCAGTAGGAAGGCAACTTGCACAACACTGTATGTACCATCTGCTCCTTGAGTCAAATCCTACACAGATACACTCAGTCAGGTGAATAGTTAATGCTTATGATGATACATAAGACACTGGTTGCTAAAGACTATCACGGATTCACTCTTAACCATCTACTTCCTCATCGATGAATTAAGGGTATTAAATTTCTTCCTAGATATTGAGTATACAGTGCAATAACATGAAAATAAAACCTTAACTTCTAATATAAACATAATCCCACTACAGAATGAGCTAGTTTGGGAGTTTAAGGAAACAGATTACTTAGTCTAGGTTTCTCACAAGGCGCTGACACAACTTGAAGCATGTTGGTCCTAATTCAAGGGGAAGAGCTCTGTTATCTGAACCATGGCCATTAATACCTGGCTTCTGCAGGGCTTCCCTTGTGGCTCAACTGGTAAAGAATCCGTCTGCCATGCGGGAGACCTGGGTTCCATCCTGGGTTGGGGCAATCCCCTGGAGAAGGGAAAGGCTACCCACTCCAGTATTCTGGTCCGGAGAATTTCATGGACTATACAGTCCGTGGGGTAGCAAAGAGTCGGGCACGACTAAGCGACTTTCACTCTGCAGGTAACAAGTGGCGAGTTACCTACTGACCAACAGGGGCTTTTGAGGACAAGTCACTTCAATTTTACACGGAGACCCTAGCAGCCTTGCTACAGAAATAGGTGAATTATCCGGTTTGACAAAAAAGGTCAGACATGGAGAAAAACCTGCCACAACTGGAGACCAGAGACTGAATAATAATACGGAGGGAATCCTCGAACTGAAGTGAAAGTAAATGAGATACATATAGTTCACATGATTTCACAGACGGAGGAACTGAGTCTCTGAAGTTAAATGGCTTGTCCAAGATTACAGCACGCGAAAGACTACAGAGACTTCAAAATCCCAGTATTCCAACCCTCAGTCGAGACTGTCTAATCAAGGTTTGCAATGAGGAATTTTGTTTAACCGGAGCATCCCAGGGACAAAATGTTTCTTAGGCCTGTAAACACAGCTGGCCATTAAATTCCTAAGCAGTCATGAGAACTGACCGAGTATCTACTGAGGCACAGTCCCGTACTTTCATTTCTAAGTCACTAAACCCAAGTCCGGAAGGCAGGTGGCTGTCACATCCCACTCCAGGTGCGCTAAAGGTAAGCATCCTCTCTTCTCACCGGGCTCCGCGGACGCTCGGAACCCATAGGTCCCTCCGGACCCGTCTCCCTGCAGCTCCTGGGCAAACTCCAGTGGAGGCTGGTCTCTCTCGGCAACCAGAGCCGTGCACGAGGCGCGGGGCAAGCTCACTTCCCGTCACACGGTAAGCTAAACCGAGCCGCGCCGCACCTGGGCGGAGGTTCGCCCGCGTCTGCCGGCTGCGTCCCCAGCCCCAGCCCTGCCCCGCCGCCGAGGCACTATCCGGTTCGGGATCCCCGTCCGCAGCCTCCGCCCGCACCTCCCAACCCCGCGCTCGGGCCCTGCTGCCCTCCCACGCCCTCGCCGCCCCAGCCGCCGGGGTCCACCCCGCGAGCGTGCTGCGCGGCGCCAGAGCCTGGCTCGGCCGGGCTGCACCTACCCGGCAGCTTCGCCGCCGCGGCTCCGGCTCCGGCTCCAGCCGGGTCTCTCGCCCACCGCGGACCCGCTCGTCTCCTCCGAGCCCCTCCGCACCGGGTCGCACGGTCCCGCCCGGGCACTGCCAGGGCCGGGGCCGCTGCGCCCGCACTGGGCATGCCCGGGCCGCACGGGGCCGCTGGGAAATCGGGCGGACGGCGAGTTCAGCGGCCCAGGAGGAGGGGGCGGGGCCACGGCGGAGGAGGGGCGGGGCTACGTGCGGACGCAGCCTGGAAATGTCGGCGGTGCTCAGAACCCGTTCCGCGCGCTCGGTCTGTCCGCGCCGCTTTCCCGGATTCTGTTCCTCCACCGCCGCCCGGTTGCCCTCCTTCCTGATCCAGTATCTATTAACACTTCTTTGCTCTCTCTTTTTTACTTCTCCAAGGTTACCTGTCTTTCTATTATAAAGCCTAACAACGGAAAAATAAGATGCAGAAGTCATCTTGATCTATTTGGTTGGAGATTTTCTATAAGCAAAGAGTACTAAGGAATGCTGGGTTTAAATCAAGCTCATTCACCTATTAAGAATAAAATGACTAAGAATAGGTCAGTGGGCCTTCCCTGGTGGTCCAGTGGCTGAGGCTCCCGAGCTCCCAACGCAGCGGATAAGGGTTTGATCCCTGGTCAGGGAACTAGATCTCACATGCCACAGCTAAAATCTGCTGCTGCTGCTGCCGCTAAGTCGCTTCAGTCGTGTCTGACTCTGTGCGACCCTATAGACGGCAGCCCACCAGGCTCCCCCGTCCCTGGGATTCTCCAGGCAAGAACACTGGAGTGGGTTGCCATTTCCTTCTCCACTGCATGAGAGTGAAAAGTGAAAGCAAAGTCGCTCAGTCGCTCAGTGGTGTCAGACTTCGCGACGCCATGGACCACAGCCTACCAGGCTCCTCCATCCATGGGATTCTCCAGGCAAGAGTACTGGAGTGGGTTGCCATTGCCTTCTCCAACTAAAATCCGGCGCAGCCAAATAAATAAATAATTTTAAAAAAGAAGAAGAAGAAGAAGAATAGGTCAAGCTGCCATGCAGTTTAGCTGTATTAGACTTTGACTTCTGGCAGCACAGTGTTGGCTGAGGTGAAAACGGTCAAGTAAATAGAAATGCAACTGTTTTCACCTCTGAGGCCACCAGTCTGTCTATGCCAGGGCGTCGAACCATCAAGCCTGACCTATAACTTTTTTATCCCCTATTCCCAACCTCCTATATCTCTCACTCCACATTTTTTTCTTTTCTTTCCATTTCCCTTTTCCTTCACTTCCAGATGTGCTTAGAGCTGCTCTGCTCGGGCCACCAATAGAAACAGAATTTTACAACTAGAAGCTATTTAGTATAATCTTACATAGTGTAAGCCCAGATGTCTTCTGACTTATTCAAGATCAGTAACAAAACAAATACCCAGACCTCTTGACTCTCCTTGAGTTAGTTACTGACCTCTTCTTCCCTGACCAACTTCTAGCCCCATTCCAGAATAGCCAAGATCCCTACCCTGAGCCTGTGGGAACTACCAGGAAGACTGTCCGGGAGTAGAAACTAACCAGATGGGAGAAGAAAACTAAGTGTTGAGAACAGCACAAGCCTCTGAAATAAAGGGCCAACCTGGAATTTATACATGTAAACCCCTTGGGAGGGGAACTTTTTTTGTTATTTGTTTTTACCTTGGCAATAATTTCATTTTCACTGAGAATAGATCTATGAATATCCAGTCAAGTTTCCTTTTCTTATAAATCTATTGCTTGATTTTTTTCCATAATTAAAGAGAATGGAAAGGTGGAGCAGGAAGAGGTCTCATCTCACTCGCCTTCCCTCTCAGGATGCCTGTTCCGTGTTGCCTGATAAATTGTTTCATGGATGTTGTCTGTTTTACTTAATGCATTTATTGTTTGTTTGTTTGGCTGTACCTCACAGTTTGCAGGATCTTAGTTACCCAACCAGAGAGCGAACCTGCCCCCCTTGCAGTGGAAGCATGGAGTCTTAACCACACCAGTGTTGTCCCTGTGTTGTCTGTTTTTGTATTGTGTCATATGGAAAGTGAATTCACGTCCTGTTACTGCATTGTGACCAGGAAAGGAATTCCCCTTCCTACTTAATTTGAGTCATAATTACTCTGCAGGGCTTCATAGGTGGCACTAGTGGTAAAGAACCCTCCTGCCAATGCAGGAGAGACTCGGGTTCAATCCCTGGGTTGGGAAGATGCCCTGGAAAAGGGAATGGCAACCCACTCCAGTATTCTTGCCTGGAGAATTCCATGCACAGAGAAGCCTGGCGGGCTAAGGTCCATGGGGTTGCAAAAGAGCCAGACATGACTGAGCGAGTTAACACTTAAAGAAATCACAAAGAGGAGACAATCCTAAACTTCCTTTTTGTCACAAGAGTAAATATCTTCAACTATTTGTTATAAGGAACTACATACAAATGATTTTTATTTCTTTTGGAACTTAATTTTGATAAAAATATAAGCAGGTCATCTGCTGCGTCTTAGCTCTCTTGTTATAAAGAGATTTAAGTGGTTTAATGATAAACTGATTATTGTAATTATTACAGTAGCAGTGATTCCTCCAAGCTCCAGCCTTTCTCAAAAGTGTGAATTTAACTGCATTATATAAAATGGATAACTAATAAGGACCTACTGTAGAGGACAGGAAACTTTGCTCAATGTTCTGTGACACCCTATATGGAAAGGGAGCTCAGGGGAGAACCGATACATGTATATGTATGGCTGAGTTGCTCTGCCATGCACCTGAAACTTGTCACGGTCCGGGTGCAGGTTGGAAAATAATTTCCAGACATGAGGCAGAGTGAAAGAAGAGTGGTGAGGGGAGAGTCGCTGCCAACACAGGGGGCCAGCTTCCTGATAGTCAGAGAGAGCTGATGTTGAACAGGGGTCCTTGATTCATTTTTACACCCAGGGTGCAAGGAGCGGGATAGGCAGTTATATGGGAGGGAGGGCGGGAGAGAAAGACATACCTTCTCCCCATATGGGGAAGGAGAGGAGACAGGTTATGCTGGTCAGGAGGACCTGAAATTCATTAAGAGTTACAACATTGGGGATGGGAGGGAAGGATAATAAAGGTCTAGTTTTTCCATTCCTGCATTCCAAGACCCTCCTTGGTTTTATCTGCTCTTTCCTCCTTCAGTTCAGTTCATTGTTCAGTCATGTCCAACTTTTTTTTTTTTTTTTAGAGTGCTTTTATTAGGTTAAATTTTATTTTATTTTATTTTTTAAATTTTATTTTATTTAACTTTACAATATTGTATCGGTTTTGCCATACATCAAAATGAATCAGCCACAGGTATACATGTGTTCCCCATCCTGAACCCTCCTCCCTCCTCCCTCCCCATACCATCCCTCTAGGTTGTCCCAATGCACTAGCCCCAAGCTTCCGGTATCAGGCATCGAACCTCGACTGGCGACTCATTTCAAATATGATATACATATTTCAATGCTGTTCTCCCAAATCATCCCACCCTCTCCCTCTCCCAGAGTCCAAAAGACTATTCTATACATCGGTGTCTCTTTTGCTGTCTTGTATACAGGATTATTGTTACCCTCTTTCTAAATTCCATATGCATTAGTATACTGTATTTGTGTTTTTCTCTCTGGCTTACTTCACTCTGTATAATAGGCTCCAGTTTCATCCACCTCATTAGAATTGATTCAAATGTATTCTTTTTAATGGCTGAGTAATACTCCATTGTGTATATGTACCACAGCTTTCTTATCCATTCATCTGCAGATGGACATCTAGGTTGCTTCCATGTCCTGGCTATTGTAAACAGTGCTGCAATGAACCTTGGGGTACACGTGTCTCTTTCAATTCTGGTTTTCTCAGTGTGTATGCCCAGCAGTGGGATTGCTGGATCATAAGGCAGTTCTATTCCCAGTTTTTTGAGGAATCCACACTGTTCTCCATAGTGGCTGTACTAGTTTGCATTCCCACCAACAATGTAAGAGGGTTTCCTTTTCTCCGCACCCTCTCCAGCATTTATTGCTTGTAGACTTTTGTATTGCAGCCATTCTGACTGGCATGAAATGGTACCTCATAGTGGTTTTGATTTGCATTTCTCTGATAATGAGTGATGTTGAGCATCTTTTCATGTGTTTGTTAGCCATCTGTATGTCTTCTTTGGAGAAATGTCTATTTAGTTCTTTGACCCATTTTTTGATTGGGTCATTTATTTTTCTGGAATTGAGCTGCAGGAGTTGCTTGTATATTTTTGAGATTAGTTGTTTGTTGCTTCATTTGCTATTATTTTCTCCCATTCTGAAGTCTGTCTTTTCACCTTGCTTATAATTTCCTTTGTTGTGCAGAAGCTTTTAAGTTTAATTAGGTCCCATTTGTTTATTTTTTATTTTATTTCCAGTATTCTGGGAGGTGGGTCACAGAGGATCCTGCTGTGATGTATGTCAGAGAGTGTTTCGCCTATGTTTTCCTCTAGGAGTTTTATGGTTTCTGGTCTTACATTTAGATATTTAATCCATTTTGAGTTTATTTTTGTGTATGGTGTTAGAAAGTACTCTAGTTTCATTCTTTTACAAGTGTTTGACCAGTTTTCCCAGCACCACTTGTTAAAGAGATTGTCTTTAATCCATTGTATATTCTTGCCTACTTTGTCAAAGATAAGGTGTCCATATGTGCGGGGATTTATCTCTGGGCTTTCTATTTTGTTCCATTGATCTATATGTCCAACTCTTTGAGACCCCATGGACTGCAGCACGCCAGGCCTCCCTGTCCAACACCAACTCGCAGGAGTTACTAAAACTTATGTCCATTGAGTTGGTGATGCCCTCCAACCATCTCATCCTCTGTCGCCCCCTTCTCCTCCTGCCTCCAATCTTCCCCAGCATCAGGGTTTTTCCAGTGAGTCAGTTCTTCGCATCAGGTGGCCAAAGTATTGGAGTCTCAGTTTCAGCATCCGTCCTTCCAGTGATTATTCAGGGCTGATTTCCTTTAGGATGGACTAGTTGGATCTCCTTGCAGTCCAAGGGACTCAAGAGTCTTCTCCAACACCACAGTTCAAAAGCATCAATTCTTTGGCGCTCAGCTTTCTTTATAGTTTATAGTCCAACTCTCACATCCATACATGACCATTGGAAAAACCATAGCTTTGACTAGATGGACCTTTCTTTGCAAAGTAATGTCTCTGCTTTTTAATATGCTGTCTAGGTTGGTCATAACTTTTCTTCCAAAGAGGAAGCATCTTTTAATTTCATGGCTGCAGTCACCATCTGTAGTGATTTTAGAACCCCCAAAAATAAAGTCTGTCGCTGTTTCCCCATCTATTTCCCATGAAGTGATGGGACCAGATGCTCTCATGGACAAGCGTTTGGCCATGATCTTAGTTTTCTGAATGTTGAGATTTAAGCCAACTTTTTCACTCTCCTCTTTGACTTTCATCAAGAGGCTCTTTAGTTCTTCTTAGCTTTCTACTATAATGGTGGTGTAATCTGTATATCTGAGGTTATTGATATTTCTCCCTGCAATCTTGATTCCAGCTTATATTTCATCCAGCCCAGTGTTTCTCATGATGTACTCTGCATATAAGTTAAATAAGCAGGGTGACAATATACAGCCTTGATGTACACCTTTCCCAATTTGGAACAGTCTATTGTTCCATGTCCAGTGCTAACTGTTGCTTCTTGACCTGCATACAGATTTCTCAGGAGGCAGGTCAGGTGGTCTGGTATTCCCATCTCTTGAAAAATCTTCCAGTTTGTTGTGATCCACCCAGTCAAAGGCTTTATTTATAGTCAATAAAGCAGAGGTAGGTGTTTTTCTGGAACTCTCTTGCTTTTTCCATGATCCAGCAGATGTTGGCAATTTGATCTCTGGTCCTTTTGCCTTTCCTAAATCCAACTTGAACATCTGGACGTTCTCGGTTCATGTACTGCTGAAGTCTGGCTTGGAGAATTTTGAGTATTACTTTGCTAGCATTTGAGATGACTGCAATTGTGCAGTAGTTTAAACATTCTTTGGCATTGCCTTTCTTTGGGATTGGAATGAAAACTGACCTTTTCCCATCCTGTGGCCACTGTTGAGTTTTCCAAATTTGCTGGCATATTGAGTGCACTTTCACAGCATCATCTCTTAGGATTTGAAATAGCTCAACTGGAATTCCATCACCTCCACTAGCTTTGTTCCTAGTAATGCTTCCTAAGGCCCACTTGACTTCAAATTCTAGAATGTCTGACTCTGGGTGAGTGATCACACCATTGTGATTATCTGGGTCATGAAGATCTTTTGTGTATAGTTCTTCTTTGTGTTCTTGCCACCTCTTCTTAATATCTTCTGCTTTTGTTAAGTCCATACCATTTCTGTCCTTTATTGTGCCCATCTTTGCATGAAATAATCTCTTGGTATCTCTAATTTTCTTGAAGAGACCTCTAGTCTTTCCCATTCTATTGTTTTCCTCTATTTCTTTCCATTGATCACTGAGGAAGTCTTTCTTATCTCTCCTTGCTATTCTTTGGAACTCTGCATTCAAATGGGTATAGCTGTCCTATTCTCCTTTGCCTTTCACTTTGCTTCTTTTCATAGCTTTTTCTAAGGCCTTCTCAGACAACCGTTTTGCCTTTTTGCATTGCTTTTTCTTAGGGGTGGTCTTGATCCCTGACTCCTCTACAGTGTCATGAATCTCCATCCATCCAGAGTGTCTCAGGCACTCTGTCTATCAGAACTAAATCCTTGAATCTATTTCTCACTTCCACTGTATAAATGTAAGGATTTCATTTAGGTCATACCTGCATTGGAAAAGACCCTGATGCTGGGAGGGATTGGGGGCAGGAGGAGAAGGGGACGACAGAGGATGAGATGGCTGGATGGCATCACCGACTCGATGCACATGAGTTTGGGTGAACTCTGGGAGTTGGTGATGGACAGGGAGGCCTGATGTGCTGCGACTCATGGGGTCACAAAGAGTCGGATACGACTGAGCAACTGAGCTGAACTGAACTGAACTGAATGGTCTAGTGGTTTTCCCTACTTTCTTCAATTTAAGTCTGATTTTGGCAATAAGGAGTTCATGATCTGAGCCACAGTAAGCTTCAGTTCTTTTTTATTTTCTGACTATATAGAACTTCTCCCATCTCTGGCTGCAAAGAATATAATCAATCTGATTTCGATATTGACGATCTGGTGATGTCCATGTGTAGAGTCTTGTCTCGTGTTGTTGGAAGAGGGTGTTTGCTATGACCAGTGCACTCTCTTGGCAAAACTCTGTTAGCCTTTGCCCTGCTTCATTCTGTACTCCAAGGCCAAATTTGCCTGTTACTCCAGGTATTTCTTGACTTCTTATTTTGCATTCTTTCATCCTCGAGTCACCATGAAACTGTCGCAACATTGTTAATCCACTATGCTTCAATATAAAGTAAAAAGTTTTTAAAATAAATAAATGCCCCAAAAGTGCGAGTTTAGAAATAATTTAATAGATGAATCTAACTTGCCTGATGGAAGGACATTTTACAAATTCCAACATGTATAATACAATCTAGATTTTAAAAACAGTAACAATTATACCTTGCATTTTTAAAGAGCTCTTGCATACGGATTGAATATTGGGTGTCATCCATGAAACAAGTAGGAGGTGTATTATTTTCCTAGTTGTATTTTTGTGTAATTATTTACTTTGTGTGATAATTGTGTATTATTTTCCTTACTGAGGAAGCTTTGTGGCAGAGCACTGAACTCAGAAGACTTGATCTCCAGTCTAACCTCAAGCCTTAGTCTCCATAACAAAGGGCTGCTAAATGGAGTCTATGTGAAGGTCCCTTCTAACTCCGTACTTTCTTGATTTAGTGAATTGATGTCAATACTAGCTCCAGAAGCCATAAATCCTAGTTTCAAGCCTTAGAATATTCTAGGGGAAAGAGACATTAGTACTATAATTTATTAGGTATCTACCATGTACCAGACCTTTCCCATTTATTATTTCACAACCATCTAAGTGTCGTAATTGATTTAGGAAAAAAGAATCCAACCTGGTCTGCCAGGTTCCCGGAACAATGTCTTTTTAAAAACTTATTTATTTGTATTTATTTATTTGGCTACACCAGGTCTTAATTGTGGCATGCAGGATGCATATGGGATCTAGTTCCATATGGGATCTGTTTATGCTATTGGCAGGACCAGAGATCTAACCTGGGCACCCTGCATTGGGAGCACAGAGTCTTAGCTACTGGACCACCAGGGAAGTCCTTCATGCTTTTCTCCTTACCACACCTGCCTTCCCTTATGGCTCCCAAGGCCACTCAGTTAAATTAGGGCTTTGTGTATCACCACTAAAGTAGCACCCCTCAAATCAAAACCCATCACCTGGAGATCTTGCTAAATAGATTCTCATTCAGTTCATCTGGGGTAAAGGCCAAGACTGCATGTCTAACAAGCTCCCAGACATATAAGCATTTACCTAGTGCCTATTCTATATCTATTGGTTGGCCAAAAGGTTCATTTGGGTTTTTCTGTAAGATGTCATGGAAAAACCTAAACAAACTTTTTGGCCAACCCAGTACCTATCTTGGCTATGTGTTTGCCCTCAACTTGCTTCCCTCCAGTGGGGCTTCCCAGGTGGCGCTAGAGGTAAAGAACCCGCCCATCAATGCAGGAGATAGGAGATACGGGTTTGATCCCTGGGTCAGGAAGATCCCCTGGAGGAGGGCATGGCAACCCACTCCAGTATTCTTGCCTGGAGAATCCCATGAAGAGAGGAGCCTGGCAGGTACATAGGGTCACAAAAGTCAGACAGAACTGAAGTGACTTAGCATGCACATGCTTCCCTCCAGTGGGAAAACAGACAAGAAAATGCAATGGGATAAATGCAAAGTCTCCAGGGACAATGAGGAGTTAGCAAAGAGAACAAAGGATGGCAAGGGAATTCCACTCAGAGGAAAAAACGCCGGTAAAGCTACCCAGAGTATTTAGAGCACTGAAATTTGTCCATTATGGCTAGAATAGAAGAGGAGGAGAAATGGCAAGAGATAAATTTCCTATTTACTGAGTGCCCTCGATTTGCCAGACTCTTTTCAAGTAATAGGATTTAGTGGTAAGCAAGACAGACAAGATGTCTGCTTTAATGGCGTTTACATTCAAGTAAATAGAATAAAATAATGTAATAGTGATAAGTGATTTTAAAAAGTAAAACATGAAAATGTCCTAGAGACTGATTGTCAGGGCAACTGCCACTGGCTCTTTGAAGGGAAGGCAAGTTTGAGGAGCTGATCTTGTCTTTAGATTTGAATGCAGAGAAGAAGCCACCTATGTAAAGGTCTGAGATTAGCAGAGGAAACCAAGGGATACAGCTGTAAGATCAAAACTTGCTTGGTCTGTTCCAGGAACCAGGACAATGCGGCTGCAAGTATGACAAGGCCGTATTTGGCTGCCTCTCCTTTACCTCCCGTATCCAATCAGTTACCAGTTTTTTTTTTTTTTTTTTAATATGTATTTATTTATTTGGCTGTGTTGAATCTTAAATGGGGCACACAGGATTTTTAGCTGTGACATGCTGGATCTGGTTCCCTGACCAGGAGATTGAACTCAGGCTCCCTACATTGGGAGTGCAGTCTTAGCCACTGGACCGCCAGGGAAGTCCCAATTACCAAGTAGTTTTGATTGTACTCCCTAAAAAAATGCTCAAATCCATCCCCTTGATTCCATCTCTACTGGGCTTCCAATCAACTGCCTCTAATTGATTCCCTACACAGTAGCCCCTAGACCTTTAGGAAATGGAAATTCAATTACTCTTTCTTCCACCTAAAACCCTTGAGTGGCTCCTATTCCCATCAGAATAAAGTCTAAACTTTTTATCATAATTTGTAAGGGCTCTGGGGCGGGGGGGCGGTCTGTGTCTGCATACCTCTTTTACCACATGCCTCTCTGTACTCTCTATTTCAGTCATCATTCCTAAAACACACCAATTTCCTCTGCCTACTAGGTCTTCACATAGCATTCTTTCTGCTTCCCTCCATCCTCTCCACATACACATTTTTCTTCTGGCGAGTCCTTGTCATCCATCACATCTTCTGTGAAACCTTCTCCAGCTACCTCCCTGTTCATCCTTTGAGCTCCTGGGACATCCTGAACTTCTCTTATCAAAGTATTCATCCTGCTAAATTGTAATCACTTAATCTGTTTCCCCCATTTATATCCACATGTCTAGCATTGGAGTAGTAGGGACTCAAAAATTTGTTAAAAGAGTAAGTCAATAAATTAATGGAAGTTGAGATAGGCAGTCATAACTTTAGGTCACCACATGAAATTTGGACACTATCTTGGTGGCAGCAAGGGAGCCATGGAAGAACTTTAAGGAAATGATTCTGTTTGTATTTCTGAAAGATCAACGAAGCAACAAGACACAGATTTCAAGTGAATGAAACTGGAAATAGTGAATGTAAAGGTAGGAGGCTGGTTGTCTCCATTACTGAAGGGAGGAATGATGAATACCTGACTCTGCAGAAAACAGTTTAGAGAGATAGCAAGAAAGAAGAAATTTAAGGACCTGGTAGCTGGATGAGAAGGTAGAGAGAAAAAGGGCTCAAGATTGGCACCTACATTTCTAAGTTGGCTAACTTGATGGATAGAAATGCCGTTCCCTGAAACTGGAAATATATAAGTGGCAATTAAAGTAGAAGATAAATTCAGTTTTAGACATGTTGAGTTCCAGGCCATATGTACAAGTGGAGATATTTTGGTAGGCAATTGGATCTGGATTTAGGAAAGAGATCTGGGTAGCAATACAGATTTGAGAGTCATTGGCATATAGATGAGATTTAAAATCATGTAGGTAGAAGAGATCACTCAGAAAAAATACACAGATATTCAGATCAGATCAGATCAGATCAGTCGCTCAGTCGTGTCCAACTCTTTGTGACCCCATGAACCGCAGCACGCCAGGCCTCCCTGTCCATCACCAACTCCTGGAGGTCACTCAGACTCACATCCATCGAGTCAGTGATGCCATCCAGCCATCTCATCCTCTGTTGTCCCCTTCTCCTCCTGCCCCCAATCCCTCCCAGCATCAAAGTCTTCTCCAATGAGTCAACTCTACCTGAGGTGGCCAAAATACTGGAGTTTCAGCGTTAGCATCATTCCTTCCAAAGAAATCCCAGGGCTGATCTCCTTCAGAATGGACTGGTTGGATCTCCGCACAGATATTAAGCAGCATAAACTGAAAACACAAGCTTAACAGTTTTCAGTGAATGGTGTGTATCCTTCTAGCAAATTGTCAGAACTAAGAAAGGTCTTGGAACCCATGGACTTGCAACTAGTGTCAGTAGCAAGGGTGATCTTACAGGCTGTGCTCCCTCAAATTTCACAATTCAGCAAAAGTCATACCTAAGGATTCATAGCAGCACTCTTCCTAACTGTCAAATTCTAGAAACAAACAAACCCCAAAACATCCATCAACAGTAAGTGCATAAAAAAATTTTCAGTGTATTTTTAAAGTTGAATACTATATACATAAAAGTGGATCAATCTCATGCATGTTAAATTTGGGAAAAAAGACCTACACCTAAGGTAGCTCAGAAATTAAAGCATCTGCCTGCAATGCGGGAGAGCTGGGTTCAATCCCTGGGTTGGCAAGATCCCCTGGAGAAGGAAACGGCAACCCACTCCAGTATTCTTGCCTGGAGAATGCCATGGACAGAGGAGCCTACCAGGCTACACTCCATGGGGTCGCAAAGAGTCAGACACGATTTAGTGACCAAACATCAACAAGTGACTTAGCACACGTGCACTAAGAGCCAGGAATGCTTTGTGTTCCCACAGCCACAGTGGGAAAAACCTGATAATTAGAAATGCCTCAGTAGTAGGGAAAACTAGCCCCTACTAAAGGCTACTCTGGTCCTCCCTTAGGTGCAAGTTTAAAAGCTATCCTTACTCTTGAAACTACCAAAGTATTTCAAGTAAGATAACTGTGTCCTAGGTTTCCTTTGTAAGTCAGTGGTAAAGAATTCACCTGCCAATGCAGGAGACAAGAGTTTGATCCTGGGTCAGGAAGAGCCTCTGGAGAAGGAAATGGCAACCCACTCCAGTATTCTTGCCTTGAGAATCAAATGGACAAAGGAGCCTGGTATGCAGTCCATGGGGTTGCAAAGAGTCAGAAATGACTTGGTGACTAAACAACAACAACTATGTCCCAGGAAAAAAGGCTCAAGGATATGTATATGAATCCAAAAATATCCAACTCCCAAAAGAAAATATGCATAGTGTCTGGCATTCGAATAAAAATAAACAGGCATGCAAAGATGCAGGAAAATATGATGCATTATAGAATAACTGATCAATAGAAACATCCATGAATGATATAAATTATAGAATAAGTCAACAGAGACATAAAAACTTTTTTTAAAAAGAAAGTTTTATTTATTTGGTTGCATCAGGCTTTAGTTGGGATCGTCATTGCATCATGTAGGATCTTTCCTTGCCAACTCTGTATAAGTGTTATGTTATCAATTGTTTCTCTCTGAACTAACAGATAAGAAACTGAGATTTAGAGAGGTTAAGTAATTGCCCAAGGACAGACAGATAAGTGGCAGAACTAGTCCAAACACAAATCCATGTTACTCCAAAATTTATACGCTTAACCATTGTTCTATGCTGTCTCCTGAAATTGAAGAGGAAACTACTTCTGGTTCAAGATGGTCACTGATACCAAATAATTTATTAAACAACTGCCTTAGACCCAGTTCTGACACAGATGCTAAGGATACAAACACACACACACACATATACATATATAGATAGACATATATTTGGGCTTCCTTGGTGGCTCAGTGGTTAAGAATCCATCTGCCAATACAGGAGACTTGGATTCAGTCCCAGGGTTGGGAAGATCCCCTGGAAAAGGAAATGACAACCGACTCCTGTATTCTTACCTGGAGAATCCCATGAAAAGAGGAGCCTGGCAGGCTACAGTCCATGGATCACAAAAAATTGGACAAGATTTGCAACTAAACAACAACCATATGTGTAACACATATATATATACATACACAGTATTTGTGGTATTACATCAGTTGTAACTGAAATGAGTTCACTGAACTCAGTTTTTCTGTCATTTTTGGTCTTGTCAAGGTCTTATTTGTTTTACTTGTTTTTTAATTGAAGTATAGTTGATTTACAATGTTTCAGGTGTATAGCAAAATGATTCAGTTGCATATACATTATATAATAATATATGTATTCTTTTTCAGATTATTTTCCCTTATAGGCTATTACAAATACTGAGTATAAGTTCCCTGTGCTATACTGTAGGTCCTTGTTGTTTACCTATTTTGTATATAGTAGTGTGTATATGTTAATCCTAAACTCGTAATTTATCCCTCCCCGGCCCGATTTCCCTTTGGTAACCGTAAGTTTGTTTTCTATTTCTGTGAGTCTATATTCATTATCACAGTAATCCAAGTCTATGCCCCAACCAGTAATGCTGAAGAAGCTGGAGTTGAATGGTTCTATGAAGACCTACAAGACCTTCTAGGATTAACACCCCCAAAAGATGTCTTTTTCATTATAAGGGACTGGAATGCAAAAGTAGGAAGTCAAGAAACACCTGGAATAACAGGCACACTTGGCCTTGGAGTACAGAATGAAGCAGGGCAAAGGCTAATAGAGTTTTGACAGGAGAACGCACTGGTCATAGCAAACACCCTCTTCTAACAACACAAGAGAAGACTCAGAAGACTCTATACATGGACATCACCAGATGGTCAACACCAAAATCAGACCGAATATATTCCTTGCAGCCAAAGATGGAGAAGCTCTACACAGTCAGCAAAAACAAGACCGGGAATTGACCACGGCTCAGATCATGAACTCCTTATTGTCCAATTCAGATTTAAATTGAAGAAAGTAGGGAAAACTACTAGACCATTCAGGTATGACCTAAGTCAAATCCTTTATGATTATACAATTAAAGTGAGAAATAGATTCAAGGGATTAGATCTGATAGAGTGCCTGAAGAACTATGGAGGGAGGTTTGTGATATTGTACAGGAGTCAGAGATCAAGACCATCCCCAAGAAAAAAGAAATACAGAAAGGCAAAATTGTTGTCTGAGGAAGCCTTACAAAAAGCTATGAAAAGAAGAAAAGCGAAAGGCAAAGAAGAAGAGGAAATATATACCCATTGAATGCAGAGTTCCAAAGAATAGCAACGAGATATAAGAAAGACTTCCTCAGTGATCAATGCAAAGAAATAGAGGAAAACAATAGAATGGGAAAGACTAGAGATCTCTTCAAGAAAATTAGAGATACCAAGGGAACATTTCATGCAAAGATGGGCTCGATAAAGGACAGAAATGGTATGGACTTAACAGAAGCAGAAGATATTAAGAGGAGGTGGCAAGAACACAGATCAGATCAGATCAGTCGCTCAGTCGTGTCCGACTCTTTGCGACCCCATGAACTGCAGCACGCCAGGCCTCCCTGTCCATCACCAACCCCCGGAGGTCACTCAGACTCACATCCATCAAGTCAGTGATGCCATCCAGCCATCTCATCCTCTGTCGTCCCCTTCTTCTCCTGCCCCCAATCCCTCCCAGCATCAGAGTTTTCTCCAATGAGTCAACTCTTCACATGAGGTGGCCAAAATCCTGGAGTTTCAGCTTTAGCATCATTCCTTCCAAAGAAATCCCAGGGCTGATCTCCTTCAGAATGGACTGGTTGGATCTCCTTGCAGTCCAAGGGACTCTCAAGAGTCTTCTCCAACACCACAGTTCAAAAGCATCAATTCTTCGGCGCTCAGCCTTCTTCACAGTCCAGCTCTCACATCCATACAGGACCACAGGAAAAACAATAGCCTTGACTAGACCGACCTTTGTTGGCAAAGTAATGTCTCTGCTTTTGAATATGCTATCTAGGTTGGTCATAACTTTCCTTCCAAGGAGTAAGCGTCTTTTAATTTCATGGCTGCAGTCACCATCTGCAGTGATTTTGGAGCCCAGAACAAGAACACAGAGAACCATACAAAAAAGATCTTCATGACCTAGATAATCACAATACTGTGATCACTCACCTAGAGTCAGACATCCTAGAATGCAAAATCAAGTGGGTCTTAGGAAGCATCACCAGGAACAAAGCTAGTGGAGGTGATGGAATTCCAGTTGAGCTATTTCAATTCCTGAAAGATGATGCTATGAAAGTGCTGCATTCAATATGCCAGCAAATTTGGAAAACTCAACAGTGGCCACAGGACTGGAAAAGGTCAGTTTTCATTCCAATCCCAAAGAAAGGCAATGCCAAAGAATGTTCAAACTACTGCACAATTGCAGTCATCTCAAACACTAGCAAAGTAATACTCAAAATTCTCCAAGCCAGGCTTCAGCAGTACGTGAACTGAGAACTTCCAGATGTTCAAGCTGGATTTAGAAAAGGCAGAGGAACCAGAGATCAAATTGCCAACATCCAGTGGATCATCAAAAAAGCAAGAGAGTTCCAGAAAAACATCTATTTCTGCTTTATTGACTATGCCAAAGCCTTTGACTGTGCGGATCACAATCAACTGTGGAAAATTCTGAAAGAGATGGGAATACCAGACCACCTGACCTGCCTCCTGAGAAATCTGTGTGCAGGTCAAGAAGCAACAGTTAGAACTGGACATGAAACAGCAGACTGGTTCCAAATTGGGAAAGGAGTACATCAAGGCTGTATATTGTCACCCTGCTTATTTAACTTCTGTGCAGAGTGCTGCTGCTGCTGCTAAGTCGCTTCAGTCGTGTCCGACTCTGTGCGACCCCATAGATAGCAGCCCACCAGGCACCCCCATCCCTGGGATTCTCCAGGCAAGAACACTGGAGTGGGTTGCAATTTCCTTCTCTACTGCATGAAAGTGAAAAAATAAAATGAAGTCGCTCAGTCGTGTCCGACTCCTAGCGACCCCATGGACTGCAGCCCACCAGGCCCCTCCATCCATGGGATTTTCCAGGCATGAGTCCTGAAGTGAGGTGCCATTACCTTCTCCATCTGTGCAGAGTACATCATGAGAAACGCTGGGCTGGGTGAAGCACAAGCTGGAATCAAGATTGCAGGGAGAAATATCAATAACCTCAGATATGCACATGATGCCATCCTAGAACTAAAGAGCATCTTGATGAAAGTTAAAGAACAGAGTGAAAAAGTTGGCTTAAAACTCAACATTCAGAAAACTAAGATCATGGCATCTGGTCCCATCACTTCAAGGCAAATAGATGGGGAAACAGTGGAAACAGTGACAGACTTTATTTTTGGGGATTCCAAAATCACTTCAGATGGTGACTGCAACCATGAAATTAAAAGATGCTTGCTCCTTGGAAGAAAGGTTATGACCAACCTAGACAGCATATTAAAAAGCAGAGACATTACTTTGTGAACAAAGGTCCATCTAGTCAAAGCTATGGTTTTTCCAGTAGTCATGTATAGATGTAAAAGTTGGACTATAAAGAAAGCTGAGTGCAGAAGAATTGATGCTTTTGAACTGCAGTGTTGGAGAAGACTCTTGAGAGTCCCTTGGAATGCAAGGAGATCCAACCAGTCCATCCTAAAGGAAATCAGTCCTGAATATTCATTGGAAGGACTGATGCTGAAGCTGACACCAGTACTTTGGCCACCTGATGTGAAGAACTGACACATTTGAAAAGACCCTGATGCTGGGCAAGATTGAAGGCAGGAGGAGAAGGGGATGACAGAGGATGAGATGGTCGGATGGCATCACCAACTCAATGGACATGAATTGGTGGGAGTTGGTGATGGACAGGGAGGCCTGGCATGCTGCAGTCCATGGGGTCACAAAGAGTCAGACAGAACTGAGCGACTGAACTGATTTCTGGTTTTGTATGTAAATTCATTTGTATCATTTTTTTGATTCTACATATAAGCGATATCTTATGATAATATTTGTTAGTTTTCATTTATATGTTCCTCTTTATCACCAATAAAAGAGATTCTCCCCTCTATCCTTTCTTACACAGGTGTTTCAAAATGTTTGATAGGTATGTATCAGATTATTTGAATTTGTTCCTGTAAAATGTGAATTGTTTTATTATGAGTAGATAATTTTAGTTTTTGTAAATGATGGGCCATGGCTCTGAGCCTGTTTCTTTTTTCCACTCAGCTCTGTTTTGAAAATGGCACCACATTTGATACTAAATGACAGCTAACCGTTTACCTCTCATTGCTGCCTGAGGAGACAATTTTGTTTTTTGACTTTTTCCTGCAGACCCAGAGGAACATTCAGACATGCTTTTGAATGTCAGATGTCTGCAGGGCCTGTGACAGGCTGAACAGGATGCTCTTGGTGGAGAAGGCTGTCACTTGGGTCCCGGTAGTTGCTGCCATTTGGCAGTGCAGGAAGTGCCATAGAATGGTCACACTCATCGAGAGGCCAGAATCAAGATTTTCAAGTAAAATCTCCTGATTTTTTAAATGTTGGAAAAACTGAAGACCAAACAAAATACTGGATTCAGCAGCCTAGATTCAGCCAAGGATTGCCCCAGCCTGACTTTTACATTAAAACATTTGAATCCGAAAAGGAATGAGACCAGATTTGTTTCAGAAATTAAGAGGGGGATGAAATAGAGTAGATGGTAGGAGACTGAAGATTATGAATGGAGGCTTGAATGTGAATGAACCTATGGGTTGAAATTCCAACACATGCTACATGGAGGAACCTTGAAAACATTATGCTACCTGAAAAAAACCAAACATAGAAAGATACATATTGTATAATTCTACTTCCATTAAGTATCTAGACTAGAGACAGAAAGTACAAAAGTATTTCCGGAGGGGAGGGCGGGGAGGGGAGGCTGGTGCCAGGAGAGGGTGGGGAGTTATTGTTTAATGGTTATAAAGTTTCAGTTTGAGATGATGAAAATGTTGTAAAGATGGATGGTGGTGGTTGCAACAGTCATGTGAATGTGTTGCAGAGAAGCCCAGGTTCTGATTCCTTGGTGGATTTGTTTCTTTGACTTTAACTTTTGCTTCTCAAAGCCTTTGACTGTGTGGATCACAATAAACTATGGAAAATTCTGAAAGAGATGGGAATACCAGATCACCTGATCTGCCTCTTAAGAAATCTGTATGCAGGTCAGGAAGCAACAGTTAGAACTGGTCATGGAACAACAGACTGGTTCCAAATAGGAAAAGGAGTACGTCAAGGGTGCATATTGTCACCATGTTTATTCAACTTATATGCAGAGTACATCATGAGAAATGCTGGACTGGAAGAAACACAAGTTGGAATCAAGATTGCTGGGAGAAATATCAATAACCTCAGATATGCAGATGACACCACTCTTATGGCAGAAAGTGAAGAGGGGCTAAAAAGCCTCTTGATGAAAGTGAAAGTGGAGAGTGAAAAGGTTGGCTTAAAGCTCAACATTCAGAAAACGAAGATCATGGCATCTGGTCCCATCACTGCATGGGAAATAGATGGGGAAACAGTGGAAACAGTGTCAGACTTTGTTTTTCTGGGCTCCAAAATCACTGCAGATGGTGACTGCAGCCATGAAATTAAAAGACGCTTGCTCCTTGGAAGGAAAGTTATGACCAACCTAGAGGGCATATTCAAAAGCAGAGACATTACTTTACCAACAAAGGTTCGCCTAGTCAAGGCTATGGTCTTTCCTGTGGTCATGTAGGGATGTGAGAGCTGGACTGTGAAGAAGGCTGAGCTCCGAAGAATTGATGCTTTTGAACTGTGGTGTTGGAGAAGACTCTTGAGAGTCCCTTGGACTGCAAGAAGATCCAACCAGTCCATTCTGAAGGAGATCAATCCTGGAATTTCTTTAGAAGGAATGATGCTAAAGCTGAAACTCCAGTATTTTGGCCACCTCATGCGAAGAGTTGACTCATTGGAGAAGACTCTGATGCTGGGAGGGATTGGGGGCAGGAGGAGAAGGGGACGACAGAGGATGAGATGGCTGGATGGCATCACTGACTCGATGGATGCGAGTCTGAGTGACCTCCGGGACTTGGTGATGGACAGGGAGGCCTGGCGTGCTGACTGAGCGACTGATCTGATCTGATCTCATTGTTTTTATCATTATAATCATATGTAATGACCAGCCTCAGGGAACCCTGCCCACTCTGATTAACACATCCCTGCCCTGAGGTTGGTCATTCCAGGAGATATCTGCATGATAATAGCCTTTACTTCCTCAATTCCTACCCTTCTTCCTATGAAGGAACCGGGAATCGTGGTCAGCCAACTCAGTACCTCGTCTCTCAGTTAATTGGCCTGCCATGCAGTGAGCGGACCGAGTTTGGACTGGGTAACAAAGGCACTTAATGTCATTGAACAATACACTTAAGGGTTAAAATGGTAAATTTTGTGTTGTGTATATTTTATCACAAACAAGCTTACTACCAAACCAGCCCTCTTCTGTTAACAGGACAGAGCTGAGTTTATTTCTTAGGGCAGTAAAAGGGAACACCACCAGGACAGAACTTCCACGGTGTCTTAGAGGTCAAGGTTAAGTTAAAATTTATTGAGAAATTGCAGTTTGGTTCAAGGCAATTCTCCCCATACTAGGGACTTAATTAGATGAGTAAGAATCATGATAAACAGACTAGGCATGGTAGGAAAAGCAGGCTGAGGATTTGAGAGGAAGAATTTAAAGAATCTTTTAAAATAGCAACTTTATTGAGATATAACTCCCATACCGTAAAATTCAACCATTTAATGTGTACAATATGATGGGTTTTAGTAACTTCACAGAGTTATGCAGCCATCATCACAATCAATGTTTAGATATTTTCACTAACCCTCCAACTAAACCCCCTACCCATTAGCGGTCACCCCCATTTTCCTCCAATCTTCCGGATCCCCTCTGTTGGGAGGAAAATCTTTTGTCCTACCAAATTCGGTTCCATAGTTTGAATTAACAATTGAGTAACTGGAGAAAAGAAAGCAAGTCTTATTTATAGGTAGACAGGATCATTCGTCACTTTCACTTTCAGGACCATTCAGATGAAGAGGCTCTCTGAACTGCTGGGGTGTGTGTCCGATTCTTTGTGAGCCCATGGACTGTAGCCCCCCAGAGTCCTCTGTCCATGAGATTCTCCAGGCAAGAAGACTGAACTGGATTACCATTTACTTCTCCAGTGGATCTTCCTGACCCAGGGATCAAACCTGGATTTCCTGCATTGTAAGCAGATTTTTTACCATCTGAGCTATAGGGAAGTCCCAAACTGCTGGGGACAGGAGTTTATATATCATTTTAATAGGGTAATGAGAAAGGAGAAAAAGAGCTTCCATGGGAAGCACAGAAGGCTTGCTGTTGTTTATTTTGTTTTGTTTTAAGAAAGACAAAAGGCTTTATAGGAAAACAAATGCATTGACAGTTCTTGATAAAGTTTGTTTATGCAATTTCTCTTCCTGGGAGTGAAGCTCCCCCAGGTGATTAATGGCAGTTTTACACTTGCAAGGACTTGTCTATTGATCAGATAGGGATGCTCTTTGAAACGTTTCTTTCTGTATTTGCTATGTTTCTAACATCTTCCATTTAAAGTAATCTTTATGTTCACAATATTGTGAATCAACTGTATGTGTATGCTCTGCTGCTGCTGCTAAGTCGCTTCAGTCGTGTCTGACTCTGCGACCCCAGAGATGGCAGCCCACCAGGCTCCCCCGTCCCTGAGATTCTCCAGGCAAGAACACTGGAGTGGGTTGCCATTTCCTTCTCCAATGCGTGAAAGTGAAAAGTGAAAGTAAAGTCGCTCAGTCGTGTCCGACTCCTAGCGACCCCATGGACTGCAGCCCACCAGGCTCCTCCATCCATGGGATTTTCCAGGCAAGAGTACTGGAGTGGGGTGCCATTTGACTTCATGGACTGTAGCCCACCAGGCTCCTCTGTCTAAGGGATTTCTTAAACAAGAATACTGGAGAGGGATGCCATTTCCTTCTCCAGGGGATCTTCCCAACCCAGGGAGTGAACACACTCTCCTGCATTTCCTGAATTGGCAGTTGGATTCTTTACCACTGTTCCGCTTGGGAAGCCCAGGTTAATCAACTGTACTTCAATTAAAAAAAAAATCATCAATGAGTCTTCCTTGGTGGTCCAGAGTTTAGGTCTCCGCACTCCCACTGCAGGGAGAGAACAGGTTCAACCCCAGGTCAGAGAACTAGGATCCCACATGCTGCATGGTGCAACCAAAAACACGAGAAAACAAAATCATCAGGAAAAAAATCTTTTTTCTTTCTTTTGTCTGCATTGGGTTTTAGTTGCCTCGTGCTGGCAACTAAACTGTCTGGTTGTAGCTTATAAGCTTAGTTGCCCTGCAGCATGTGGGATCTTAGTTCCCTGACCAGGGATCATACTGCCTGCCTGGGACAACACAATATGCTAGGGATTGCCCCTCAATGAATGTTTAGGAAAGTCAGTCACATTTATTCCCTTCACCATGACAACATCCAGGAGTTAAAAGTAGCAACACATTTATAGCAGAGTTAAAAACAAAGGTTCTGGACTGAATTTGCTGAGTTTAGGACAAACTTTAAAACAATCCCCTCCATAGTTAACTAGAGATTCAGGCCAAGAGGTCTGCTTTATTTGTCTTTTTGCATTAAGTTACTAGAGCTACTGGAACTCAACAGTTTACTAAGATCTAAATACTAGTTTTGTTTTTATTTTTCAATTTTGAAGAAAAGTTTTACTGAGATATAATTCACATACCATACATTTCACACATTTAAAGAGTATAAGGCCATATTCCCTGGTGGTTCATATGGTAAAGAATTTGCCGGCAATGCAGGGGTCCTGGGTTTGATCCCTGGATTGGGAAGATCCCCTGGAGAAGGAAATGGCTACCCACTCCAGCTACTCTTTCTTGCTTGGAGAATTCTATGGACAGAGGAGACGGGGTTGCAAAGAGTCAGACATGACTGAGGGACTAACACACACACATGTACGATATTTTATAGTAAATTATTCCATGTAACTGAGTGGGGCCCTCTGGGGCTCCTGGGCACAGAGGCCTCTTTGTCCCCCATTTCTTGTAGGTGTTGACTAAAAAAAGATGCACAAAGTGAAAGTTGTAAAGTAAGCTTTATTTGGGGGCAAATGAAGACTGCAGCCTGGGAGACAGCACCTCAGATAGCTCTAAGAAGCTGCTCCAAAGAAGTAATGGGGGAAGGCAAGGCTACAGCCTTTATGACCTTCCCTGTGTTCCAAAGGTTGAATTTCAACAGTTGCTAATCGAGGGAGGAGCCGCCAAGAAATCATCTGACACCCATAAAAGGGACTAGAGAGGAGGCTGACCACCTGAGATCCTGCACACACCCTAATCCTGTCAGACCCCACCTTTGACCCAGGGTTATGAAAACCTTCATCAAGTTCTCTGGGGTCGAGATGCATAGTTTTGCTAGGCAGAAGTCTGGTGTGTCTCCCTTTGCCTGGCAAAGCAATAAAGTTATCCTTTTCACTAGCCTGGTGGCTCAGATGGTTAAAAAAATCTGCCTACAATACAGGAGACCTGAGTTCAATCCCTGGATTAGGAAGATCCCCTGAAGAAAGGAATGGCTATCCATTTCAATATTCTTGCCTGGGAAATCCCATGGACAGAGGAGCCTGGAGGGCTATAGTCCACGGGGTTGCAAAGAGTCGGGCACAAATGAATGACTTTCACTTTTCTAGTTTACCCAAAACTCTGCCTCTAGGACTTAATTCAGTACCCATGTACAGAGAGGCCGAAATCTCGGTAACACAACCATCACATCGTCCTCAAAAATGAACCGTTCCCAGTAGCTGTCACTTCCAGTCCCACCTCTCTCCCAGCGCTAGGTGAGCACTAATCTTTCTGTCTCTATAGATGCCTATTCTGGACACTTCACATACTTGGAATCTTACAGTATATATCTTGTGTGTCTCGCTTCTTGGCACCGTGTTTTCAGGTTCATTCATGTTGTAACATGTAGCAGTTCTTTCTTCCTTTTACAGCTGAAATAATATTCCACTGTATGAATAGACTATCCATCAGTTAATGGACTGATGGCTTGTTTCCTTTTGTTTTTTTGTTTTTTCAGGAATAATGCTACTGTGAACTTCCCAGGTGGTTCAGTGGTAGAGAATCCACCTGCCAATGCAGGAGACACAGGTTCAATCCCTGGGCCGGGAAGATTCCCCTGGAGAAGAAAATAGCAACCCACTTCAGTATTTCTTGTCTGGGAAATCCAATGGACAGAGGAGCCTGGCAGGCTACAGTCCATGGAGTCGCAAAGAGTCAGACACGACTAAGTGACTGAGCGTGAATGCATGCATGAATTTCCTGCACACATTTTTATGTGGACATATGTATTTTAAATTTTCTCCTTGGTATGTACCAAGGCATGGAATTGGTGGGCCATATGGTAAGTCTATGTTTGTTTGTGTTTTTTAGATTGTGGTATAACGCACATCGGAGAAGGCAATGGCACCTCACTCCAGTACTCTTGCCTGGAAAATCCCATGGATGGAGGAGCCTGGTAGGCTGCAGTCCATGGGGTCGCTAGGAGTCGGACACGACTGAGCGACTTCACTTTCACTTTTCACTTTCATGCATTGGAGAAGGAAATGGCAATCCACTCCAGTGTTCTTGCCTGGAGAATCCCAGGGATGGGGGCGTCCTGGTGGGCTGCTGTCTCTGGGGTCGCACAGAGTCAGACACGACTGAAGTGACTCAGCATAACGCACATAAAATGTACCACCTTAACCATATTTTAGTGTACAGCTTCGTATTGAGTATATTCACATAGTATGACCCATCTTCAGAAATTTTTCATCACATAAACTTAAGCTCTTCACTCATTAAGCAATTCCTCATTTCCCCCTTTTCCCTAGCCAACCCCCCCGCCCCCCCGCCCCCCCCCCCCCCCGCAGCAACCACCATCCTGCTTTTTGTTTCTCTGAATTTAGATATCTCCGAATTTATTTTTCTGTGACTCATTTATTTCACTTAACATAATGTCTTCAAGGTTCATCTTTGTTAGAGCATGTGTCAGAATTTCCTTTTTTTTTTTAAAGAGTGAATGGTACTCGTATTCCATTGTATGTGTCTGTATATACTACATTTTGCTTATCTATTCTATCTATTGTTGAACACTTGGATTGTTCGCTCTTGTCTATTGTGAATAATTGTGCTATGGACATGGGTGTGTCAGGGAGGAAAAACTTTTCTCTCCCCTTTTAACTTGCTCTATTCTTTGACTTCCCTATAGCTCAGATGGTAAAGAATCTACCTGCAATGCAGGAGACCAGGGGTTTGATCTCTGGATCAGAAAGATCCCCTGGAGAAAAAAATGGCAAGCCACTCCAGTATTCTTGCCTGGAGAACCCCATGGACAGAGGAGGCTGGCGGGTTACAGTCCATGGGGTCCCAAAGAGTTGAACACGACTAAGTGACTGATACACACACACACCTGGGGCCTGTGAATTAAACTGACAAAAGGCCAATCGAACAGGAGCTGCTGCTGCTGCTACATCGCTTCCGTCGTGTCCAATTCTGTGTGACCCCAGAGACGGCAGCCCACCAGGCTCCCTTGTCCCTGGGATTCTCCAGGCAAGAACACTGGAGTGGGTTGCCATTTCCTTCTCCAATGCATGAAAGTGAAAAGTGAAAGTGAAGTCGCTCAGTCGTGTCTGACTCTCAGCGACCCCATGGACTGCAGCCTACCAGGCTCCAGTCATGGGATTTCCCAGGCAAGAGTACTGGAGTGGGGTGCCATCGCCTTCTTCAAATCGAACAGGAGAAAAGACACTTAATTTTTAATAATGTTCATATGCATGGGAGATGACAGAGAGTAAAACTCAAAGAAGTGTTTACACTTGGACCTAATTTACTCTTTTAACAAAAAGAATTTGGGCTTCAATGGACAATAAATTGTGGGCAAGTGATTAGGAAACATAGGAGAAATTGATGGGAGATAAGGGCAATTTCAGTAAGGTCTATTTATGAAAACACATCTTGAGTCAGTTTCCCATCTTCAAAGATAAAAGTCTTTTTTCTTTCAAAGGCAAGTTAACCCAGGTTTTAGGCACAGAAGGTCTATGTTTTCCTGAGGAACTGCCATTTTTATTTGACAACTGATAGAAGCAAAGAGAAAAGACACCATAGCAAAACCTGAATAAACTAAATTGTATTCCAAAAATGATGTTCCACAATTACCTTATACAAACCAGTAGCAAACAGCAGCAACAACAAAAAGCTGTTTATTTTTAAGAGAAGAAGTAAATATTTTGATTTTGGAACCATGAATGATTTTTTTCTCTATTTTTGAATTTTGTATTTTAATCTACTTCTTTATATTTAAGAGAATACAAACTTTGTTTGAAGAAACAAACAAACAATCCTGGTGTGGCCTAAGACAGTCAACCCAGGGAGGAACACCATAAGGAGAAAAGCATATTCACAGAGAAGATACCCAACATACAAGACCACAGAGTGTGTTTTGCCTTTTGCCATTTTCCTATCCAGAGCCAGACAAACAGCCCAGAAATATTAGTAAATTTACATATCAACATGGTCTTCACAGTCTCCTGCCTATTTCAACCCCACACTAGGTAAAACAATGGACTTGAACTACTGCTGGGTGCTCTCTCCCTAGGCTTAAGGAAGAGAGAACTTGAGTGGAAGCCGCAGGATTTGGTCCAAAGTCCAGCCTGGAAACATCAAAGATAAACAAATATGTCCTTCAACATCCCCTGGACTGAGATCCCCTTTGGTCCCCCTTCCTTCCCCCCTTCTTTGTTTTTTTTTTTTTTTGCCCTGGGGGCCATGCTGGTCTCCTTTTCTCTTTTGTTAGGTAGGTGCTGCCTATGGGAATGCAGCAGCTCTTCTTAGTAACCATGGGAACCTTATTGGCATGGCAACCTGGCAACCCGAGGGAAAGGCAGCCAGGGGAGGAGGATGGGAGTGGTGGGAGGTAGTTCCATGGCAGAAGGGAGGGGGTAAAGCCAGCTTTCTTCCTGCTGAGGCAAGAAAAGGAGCAGAAAAGATGCCCAGCTCTCTAGATGGCCCCAAGGAGAAGCTCCTGATGAGTTTAAACCTCACTCCATAGTGCAGTTCAGGAGGAGCTTGGGCCACGGCTGTAAGCCAAACTGGACACCAGGTCCTAGACCTACTGATGCTTTTAATTCTATGGCATGGCTTAGCAGGGGCAGGGGGGCTGGGAGACACAGTGAAGCATCTCATGTGAGCACATTCTAACACTACATTCTGATTACAGGCAAAATACCATTTGGAGCTGTTATTAGGCTCCGAGAGTCCAAATACCTTTTGTTAAAGACGTCTAGGGGCCAGGAAATTTCCAAGCAGCCTCTAAAGCAAGAAACAAATCTGTGCAATACGATTAAGGAAGGCCACTGATGGGAGGGGTGTTTGGAGGAGAACAGATACATGTATATGTATGGCTGAGTTCCTCTGCTCTTCACTTGAAACTACCACAACATTGTTTATTCGGCTACACCCCAATACAAAATAAAAAATTTAAAGTTTGGAAAAAGAGAAAAGATTAAGGAAGGTTGTTGTTTAGTCCCTAAGTCATGTCCGATCTTTGGACCTTTAGCCCACCAGGCTCCTCTGTCCATGGGATCCTCCAGGCGAGAATGCTGGAGTGGGTTGCCATTCTCCAGGAGATCTTCCTGACCCAAGAATAGATTCTGAGTCTCCTGCTTAGCAGGTGGATGGCTGAAAATGTAGTAAAAACAAAACAAGATCAAGAAAGTACTTGGACTGGAGAGGAAGGAGTGAGCAGTGGGGTCTCTGGCAGTGCCCTGATGGTCCTGTTGCTAGGCTGAGCTAGAATCCCTGGCTTTCTGGCTTTCTCCGGGGGATAGGTGTGACCTGGGGCTACCCTGCACCATGGAGTCTGATGCTGCCTTGCACGGTACTTACCTGTGTGTGCCTCAAGCAGATTGGTCTCTCAGAGTCTGTTTCCCCTTTTCCTACGACAGAGGATAATAATACTCTATAGGGCCATTGTGGAAATGAAAGGAGATTAAGAACTTTAATAAACAGTAATAGTAATTGAAGCTCCTTGCATGTCAGGCACACAAATAACAACTACTCTGGTTACTCTGATGGCTCTTGAGAACTGGCTCTCTTTGTCTGGTTCTGTACCATCACTTGAGATTTGACCAATGTTTTTTTTAATGTATTGACTTTTTTCTAATGTCATAAAATTTTTAGTTAGAAAAATTCATAAGATTTCTAGAATATATATATTATACATATTATTTATATATGTGTATACAAGAGCTTTTCTACACTTAATAAAGGCTTGAGAAAGAACATTAAAAAAAGAAGAGATGGAGAAATCGGAGAACATAAACTAAATGAAATGGGAACACTGAATATGAGATAGAAAAAGTGAAACAAACTAGATAAAAGTAAAAGATCTTCATATAGTTCAATTGTTTTCAAACATGGCTTTAATGCACTGACTTTTTAAGAAGCAACTTTATTGAGATGTAGTTATATATCATTAAAGTCACACTTTCCAAGTTGTACAATTCTGTGGATTTTAGTATAGTTACAGAGTTGTACGCATCATCTGATTTTAGTACATTTTGATAACCTCAAAAGAACTTAGGGCCTTCCCTAGTGGGCCAGCAGTTAAGACTCCGAGCTCCCAATGCAGGGGGCCCCAGATCTGGTCTGGGAACTAAGGTCCCACTTGCTACTGGGTAGCTAAACTCACAGACTGCAGCAAGAGAAAGTTCGTGTCCAACATCGAAGACCCAGTACAGCCAAAATAAAAACAATTTTTTTTTTGAATGAATAGAGCTGCTATGAATTCGGTGAGGCCCAAAGAACTGATGCTTTTGAACTGTGGTGTTGGAGAAGACTCTTGAGAGTCTCTTGGACTGCAAGGAGATCCAACCAGTCCATCCTAAAGGAAATCAGCTCTGAATATTCATTGGAAGGACTGATGCTGAAGCTGAAACTCCAATACTTTGGCCACCTGATGTGACGAGCTGACACGTTTGAAAAGACCCTGATGCTGGGCAAGACTGAAGGCAGGAGGAGAAGGGGATGACAGAGGATGAGATGGTTGGATGGCATCACTGACTCAATGGACATGAGTTTGAGTAAACTCCGGGAGTTGATGATGGATAGGGAGGCCTGGCATGCTGCAGTCCCTGGGGTCTCAAAGAGTTGGACATGACTGAGCGACTGAACTGAACTGAACTGAACCAAAGTAAGGATAGATGTAGAGTGGCCAGAAAAATTACAGAGATAGAGTGCCCAGTGACATTTGAATTTCAGATAAATAATGATTAATTTTTTTGTATAAGTCTATTTTAGGCAATATTTGTGACAGTTTTTTTTTTTTTTAATCCACTGTTCAGGGCTTCCCTGGTGGCTCAGTGGATAAGAGTCTTCCTGCCAATGCAGGGGACATGGGTTCGATCCCTGATCTGGGAAGATTCCACGTGCCACGGAGCAACTAAGCCAGTATATGCCACAACTACTGAGCCTGCACTCAAGAGCGTAGGAGCTGCCAGCTACTGAAGCCTGTGCTCTGCAACAGGAAAAGCCACTTCAGTGAGAAGCCAGTACACCGAGACTAGAGAGTAGCCCCCACTCTCCGCAACTAGACAAAGCCTGTGCACAGCAATGAAGACCCAGTGCAGCCAAAAATAAATAAATAAATAAATTTTTTAAACAGTCAAAGACAGGGATTGAAAAAAAAAAAAAATTAACTGGATGTCCCTTATCTTTCCTTGGAAAATCCCTAGAACATGCAATGAATATAAATAATTTTCATGACTGGGTAACAACTGAGGTTTAGTTGTAGGAAATCTCAGAATAAAATAGAACGTAGAGCTAATTTGTTGATTTAATTTACTTTGCTCTCTCCCTAGGGTTCTGTGCGACTAAGTGTTGTGTCATCTTTCTTTCTCACAATATCTCTATGAAATACTTAGGAGTCTACACACGGAGAAACAAAAGCAGAGGTATTTAAAGATACTCCAGGGACTCCCCTGGTGGTCCAGTGGTTAAGACTGTGCTTCCAATGCAGGGGATGCCAGTTCAGTCCTTGGTCGGAGAGCTAGGATCCCACATGCCTGGAGCTACTAAGCCCAAACATCAGCTATTGAGCCTGAGCATCACAACTAGAGAGCCCAAGCGCTGCAAGGAAGACACAGCACAGCCAAAAAATGAAAGTACACACACACACACACACACACACATATATATAAAGACGTTCCAAGTGAGTTTGGAGTCACTTTAAACAAAATGTCACAAATGGTTTCTGAAAAAAAACGTAGATTTTAAGAAGAAAGGTGTGGGGATGGATAATCGGGAGACTAGGATTGACATGTACACATACAGCACCATGTATACAATAGATAACTAGTAAGAACCTACTGTAGAGGGCAGGGAACTCTACTCAGTACCCTGTGATGGCCTATACGGGAATGAAGTCAGAAGAGTGGATATGGGTATGTGTATAACTGATTTGGAACCAGTCTGTTTTTCCATGTCCAGTTCTAACTGTTGCTTCCTGACCTGCATACACATTTCTCAAGAGGCAGATCAGGTGGTCTGGTATTCCCATCTCTTTCAGAATTTTCCACAGTTTATTGCGATCCACACAGTCAAAGGCTTTGGCATAGTCAATAAAGCAGAAATAGATGTTTTTCTGGAACTCTCTTGCTTTTTCCATGATCCAGTGGATGTTGGCAATTTGATCTCTGGTCCCTCTGCCTTTTCTAAAACCAGCTTGAACATCAGGAAGTTCACGGTTCACATATTGCTGAAGCCTGGCTTGGAGAATTTTGAGCATTACTTTACTAGCGTGTGAGATGAGTGCAATTGTGCGGTAGTTTGAGCATTCTTTGGCATTGCCTTTCTTTGGGATTGGAATGAAAACTGACCTTTTCCAGTCCCGTGGCCACTGCTGAGTTGTCCAAATTTGCTAGCATATTGAGTGCAGCACTTTCACAGCATCATCTTTCAGGATTTGAAAGAGCTCAACTGGAATTCCGTCACCTCCACTAGCTTTGTTCGTAGTGATGCTTTCTAAGGCCCACTTGACTTCACATTCCAGGATATCTGGCTCTAGGTCAGTGATTACACCATCGTGATTATCTGGGTCGTGAAGATCTTTTTTGTACAGTTCTTCTGTGTATTCTTGCCACCTCTTCTTAATATCTTCTGCTTCTGTTAGGTCCATACCATTTCTGTCCTTTATCGAGCCCATCTTTGCATGAAATGTTCCTTTGGTATCTCTGATTTTCTTGAAGAGATCCCTAGTCTTTCCCATTCTGTTGTTTTCCTCTATTTCTTTGCATTGATCGCTGAGGAAGGCTTTCTTATCTCTTCTTGCTATTCTTTGGAACTCTGCATTCAGATGTTTATATCTTTCCTTTTCTCCTTTGCTTTTTGCTTCTCTTCTTTTCACAACTATTTGTAAGGCCTCCCCAGACAGCCATTTTGCTTTTTTGCATTTCTTTTCCATGGGGATGGTCTTGGTCCCTGTCTTCTGTTGACTCATGGAGAAGACTCTGATGCTGGGAGGGATTGGGGGCAGGAGGAGAAGGGGATGACAGAGGATGAGATGGCTGGATGGCATCACTGATTCGATGGACATGAGTCTGAGTGAACTCCGGGAGTTGGTGATGGACAGGGAGGCCTGGCGTGCTGCGATTCATGGGGTCGCGAAGAGTCGGACATGACTGAGCGACTGAACTGAACTGATAACTGATTTACTTTGCTGTACACCTAAAATTAGTACAATATTATATATCAACTATACTCCAATAGGAATTTAAAAATAAATTAGAAATATAGATTTTAGATTCATTAAACTTAAGATTGGAGTGGGCAATTGCACCCCACTCCAGTACTCTTGCCTGGAAAATCCCATGGGCAGAGGAGCCTGGTAGGCTGCAGTCCATGGGGTCGCTGAGGGTTGGACATGACTGAGTGACTTCACTTCCAATTTTCACTTTCATGCATTGGAGAAGGAAATGGCAACCCACTCCAGTGTTCTTGCTTGGAGAATCCCAGGGATGGGGGAGCCTGGTGGGCTGCTGTCTGTGGGGTGGCACAGAGTCGGACATGACTGAAGTGACTTAGCAGTAAATTAAGATAAAGATAAGATTTTACTGGAAGCCCTTTACATTAATATTATAAAAGAGGAAACTGAGATTCAGAAAACGTAAATAATTTTCTCTAAGTCACAAAGCTCACTAATGGTAAAGTTGATACTGAAATCTCAAACACCAGACTCCTAGCCTATGGAATTTTTCCTAATTTGAACTAAATTGTGCCCATTCCCTTTAGTTTGTGTGCTTCTGTGCTCAGTCACTTCAGTTGTGTTCCACTCTTTATTACCCTATGGCCTATACCCCGCCAGGCTCCTCTGTCCATGGAATTCTCAGGGCAAGAATACTGGAGTGAGTTGCCATTCCCCTAGAGTTCTTCCCAAACCAGGAATTGAATCTGTGTCTCCTGAATTGCAGGAGGATTCTTTACCGCTGAGCTACCGGGGAAGCCCTCCCTTTAGTTTTCCTCTCCATTAATGTGGTCTAGATAATCAGATCAGCCATAATCACACAATTATGTGAAACATGAAACTGGGAATTCTCCTTAGATCTTCCAAGTATTAATAATAGAGAGCTAGATTACTTAACATGGAACAAATAGTTTCCTGTTCTAAACAAGATTTCTCGAAGGGTTTGAGATTAATTTCTTTTCATATCTTTTAGCTGCAAAGAGTTGCTGTGATCGAATTTGGGGATAATCTTTCTTTTCTAATGGGAGCTTTCCTAGCTTAGCTAGTAAAGAATTCACCTGCAATGCAGGAGACCTGGGTTGGGAAGATCCCCTGGAGAAGGGAACGTTTACCCACTCTAGTATTCTTGCCTGGAGAATTCCACGGACAGAGGAGCCTGGCGGGCTGGGTAATGAGTGAGATTCCTCTGATTTATACAATTTGCATTTCCAGTGTCCAGTCATTATATCCAACAGACAAATTCTTACTCCGTAAAGAAGGTGGATTTGTTTGAAGGCAATGGCACCCCACTCCAGTACTCTTGCATGGAAAATCCCATGGACAGAGGAGCCTGGTGGGCTGCAGTCCATGGGGTTGCTAACAGTCAGACAAGACTGAACGACTTCCCTTTCACTTTTCACTTTCATGCATTGGAGAAGGAAATGGCAACCCACTCCAGTGTTCTTGCCTGGAGAATCCCAGGGACAGGGGAGCCTGGTGGGCTGCCGTCTCTGGGGTCGCACAGAGTTGGACACGACTGAAGCGACTTAGCAGCAGCAGCAACAGCAAATCTAAAAAAAAAAAAGTCAGTAGATTTTTGAATGCTCATAGATTGCCAAGCCTCTCAAATCTTCTGGTTTTACATTCATTCTATGTGGAACTAAAACAACAGTTTTAGTACTCGGCCTCATCACCATCTAACACATTCCAGGGATCTGATCAATATCCAAAAATAAATAAATTTTTCCTTTCATAGCTCTCCAAAACTCAGTCCCAGAATTGGGTCATATCAGTATATTTATTTATTTATTTAAAAATTTATTTTGGTCTGTGTATTTTATTTAAAAAATTATTTTATGTTATTTATTTACTTGGCTGTACTGGGCCTTAGTTGCAGCAGGCAGGATCTTTAGGTTTAGACTTTGGAATTCTTAGCTGCAGCATGTGGGATCTAGTTTCCTGACAAGGGGTCCAACTGGGCCCCCTGCATTGAGAGTGCAGAATCTTAGCCACTGGACGGACCACCAGGAAAATCCTGGTGTGTGTACTCTAAAGGCAAAAATCTTGACCATCACCAGTCCAGCATTCTTCTTCGATCTTGGTGTTCAATATGGTCAAACTGTCACCCTGCAGGATGTGACAACTAGAAGAGGCTGACTTATATGAAACCTGGCTACAATAACTTTGCCAAAAAGACTAACTCAAAACTGAGGTTTTGGGGAAGAGATGGCTTCTTTGCTCATCATTTTCACAGGGTTGAAAACGCTGTTGTCACCTGTGCCTTAGGATAGCTATGGCCTAGGGCAGGATTTGCAGAGTGTGCTGGGCTCTAGGGGTTTGCAGGTGAAGTGATTCTTATATGGCTAGACTGGTGCAGTAAAATGGCAAAATTTTTTTGGCATTTTTATTCCCTCAAGTTTATTTCTGATTTGTCTCTGAATACCAGGGCATCCTGAGGATAGCAGAAAATAGAGACGTTCCTTGAGATTGAGGGGATGGGAGTCAACCTTCAGGGATTTATACAAATGATGTCCCTGAGTGGACTAGGGAGGGGCTCATAAAGAACCAAAAGTTAACCTAAAAGTGAGCCTGTGGAACTGAACCCTGTCATGAGTGGCTTTCCCTCATGATACTGCCTCTAGGCACTTTCCTATTGTGAGGAGGTGGCAACAATAGGCCAGTCTATTCTGTCCCCATTCACCCAGGGCACATGCTGATTTGTGCTAATGAATCACTTAGTAGCCACTGAGAAAGGAAGATTAATGACCTTTATTTTATTTTATTTATTTTTGGCTGCACTGGGTCTTTGTTGCTGCTTCGCTGTGGGCTTTCTCTGGTTGCAGTGAGAAGGGCTACTCTCTGGTGTGGTGCACGGACTTCTCACTGTGGTGGCTTCTCTTGTCGCGGAGCATCAGCTCTAGGCTCAGAAACGTCAGTAGTTGGGGCATGCAGGCTCTAGGGTGCAGGGACCTCAGTAGTTGTGGCTCATGGCCTTTGGAGATCTGACTCAGGAGTTGTGGCGCACAGACTTCGTTGTTCGGAGGCATGAGGAATCTTCCTGGACCAACCAGGGATTGAATCTATGTCCCCTTCACTGGCAGGCATATTTTTATCCATTGTACCAATAGGGAAGTCCAGGTACCTTTCTTTTTGTCCACTGTAGACATGAAAGCATTCCTCACACTGGGGACTTCATTTGTGTTTTCCTATTAAAATTTGTAGTTCTCCTTTCTTGAAATATCTAACTCGTTTCTAGACTAAAAAAGTTGTCATTGCCTTTATACTTACAGCATGTCCAAGGGAAATCTCATTCTTTAAGGGATGGGATTCTTTAGGATCTTAAGGGCGCTCATTCTTTATTTGCCAACTAGCTCATGTATTTTGTCTTTTTTCATCAGAAAACAGAAGTGACTATTCTAGAGTTTATCATTGCTCTTGGGTGTGATTTATTGCCAATTTTTATAATGCTGCTTATTCTTTTTGAAAGTAATATAGTCTTATTCTTGGTGCACATGCTTTGTGGTAGGGAGTAATTACTTGCTGACTGTATGGTTAAAAATGGAATTTGAATCTTGGGGAATGTTCCATTTCTCTTGTGGAAACAAATCAGGGAGTTTAATTAACCCTGGAGCTTGAGGATGGAGATGAATATAGGCTCAAACTGGATGTTGCTGTTCAAGAACCTAGCAGTGATAGAAAAATCAAGTAATCTTACAATGTTAGCAGGTGTGATGATCTCATCTTTATTTGCTGGGCTGTGATAGACATAAGTTTTCAATGAAGATTTAGCTGCTCATTTCCAGAATGTCATGGAAAACTGGCTTCTTCGAGAAGGGTCCTTTTAAGGAAAATCAAATATGATGAGCACAATACATATCGTGCTTTCACTGAATTTCTAAATTGAAAAAGCCATTTCTAGCCTTGAAAGCCATTAAAAAAAAAGGAATGGGCAGCCCTGTAAGATCAAGTTTTTCATGATGAGAGGCATCTAAGTAGAAGCTGTGTATAACATAATCTAGAAGGATATTGGTTTCTGCATCAGGTGAGTGATTAGACCAAATGACCTTTAGGTGCTCTATTTATGCTAAGATTCTTTGATTCCATCAAGTAAATTTGGAACTAAAATAAGTTCAGTTCGGGAACTAAAATAAGACCCTAGAATGTTTTTGGTGAAATTTCAGGGGTGGTTGTTTACCCTGTATTGTCAACAATCAGTGGTTTTTACCTCTAACCCAGTCTTAATTTTTCATACTTAAAAGGTGTGTGTGTGTCTAGGCTTTAGTCCTGCTAATTCCCTATGTAGGAAAAGCAGCACCATCCTAGCGGAAATTACTACTCAAAGAGTTACATCAAAGGTAGTGGTTCTCAGCTGGGGCAATTTTGTAATTTTTTTTTTTTTTTCAGCCCTGCAAGTCCAGTCTGGAAACATTTTTGGTTGTTACAGCTAGGGGGTTGCTACTGGCATGTACTGGCCATGGATGCTGTTAAAACATCCTACAGCGCCCAGGACAGCCCCCAAGGACAACCACTCAACTCAAAATACAACAGTGCCAGGTTTGAGACCCTTGGTCTAAGGTAGGTGACCTTTTGGGCAATCCCCTGCTCTATTCTCCACTATCACATAGCAATCGTGTGTGTGTGTGTGTGTGTGTGTGTGTGTGTTCAGTCTCTCAGTCATGTCTGAGTCCCTGACCCCATGGACTATAGCCTACCAGGCTCCCCTGTACATGGAACCCTCCAGGCAAGAGTACTGGAGTGGGGTACCACTTCCTACTCTGATAGCAATTATAGAGCTTTGCTTAAAACACTTTTTAACTTCTTTAAAACACATATACCTTTGTCCATGGGGAGTATCATATATTTAGAAACGTTTAAAGCTCTAGGATGGAGAAGAAAATGGCAACCCACTCCAGTATTCTTGCCTGGGAAATCCCAGGGACAGAGATGGACAGAGATCCATGGGGCAGCAGAGTCAGACGTGACGGAATGACTAAGCACACACTGGGTATTGTATATCCTAGGGCAAAATTCCTCTCCATTTATGGACCTGTGAAACCGATCTGCTTCCAAAATACGATGGTAAGACAAAGGATAGACTTTCCCATTCAGAAAGGGAGTAAATGAAAGAAGAAAAGAGATTACCAGTGTGAAGCAAGTTCCAAACCCAGCAGGGCAAGTTCCATGAGGTTTCAAGGACTGAGAATCATCCTTTGAGGCTCGAAGCTCCATCCTCTTGGCCCTGCTCTGAGTCATTCTTCCTTTTTCTCGAAGGATAACGTTCACCTCTATCAGCCTGTTTCTTGCACGTGAAATTTCAGAAGTCTTAATAGTCTACCTTTACTGTGTTCCATCTCTGTGCCTTTTAGTTCAGGCTGGCGGTGTTTCTGCTGGTATAACATTCTCAGAAACGTTACATGCAATTTGATGCTTAGGAGCGAAGGGTGTCCAGGCCATCATCCTCACTGCATTTTAACATCAGCAGCAAGGAGAACCCAGGCCACATCCTCCACACTTTAAACATCTCCTTAGCTAAATATCTAAGTTCATTGCTTACAAATCTACTCACCACTCAACAGCAAAAGACAGTCCAGCCAAGCTTTCTGCCACTTTCTAACCAGGCTGCCTTTTGTCAGTGTCTAATAACGTGTTCCTCATTTCCATCTGAGACCATAATTATGAGAAGCACTTTACCATTCATATTTTTAGCAACATTCTGCTCATGACAATACAGGTACTCTCTATGATGATAGAAGCTTTCTCTATAATTCATCTTTTTTTTTCTTCTGAGCATTTGCCAGAATTGCCCTTTAACCCATATTTCTACCAATGATGTCTTCAAGGCAACCTGGGCTTTTTCTGTCATGTGTCTCAAAGTTCTTCTAGTTTCTATCTTTTTCCCAATTCCAAAGCCATTTCCACATTAAATTCTTTTTTTTAAGCTGCACTGTGCAGCATGTGGGGTATTAGTTCCCCATCAGTGATGGAACCCATCCCCCATGCATTAGAAACTCAGAGTCTTCACCACTGGACCACCAGGGACAGTGTGTGTTAGCCTCTCAGTCATGTCCGAATCTTTGTGACCCCATAACCCTCTAGGCTCCTCCGTCCATGGGATTCTCCAGGCAAGAATACTGGAGTAGGTTGCCATGACCTCTCCAGGGGCTCTTCCCAACCCAGGGATTGAATCCAGGTATCCTGCATTGCAGGCAGATTCTTTACCGTCTGAGCCACCAAGGAAGCCCAGATCACCAAGGAAGTCCTAAATATTTGTTACAGGAGCACTCTACCACCAAAGTCTGTGTTAGTTCCCTAGCATTGCTGTAACAAATTACCACAAACTGATGGCTTAAAACAGGAGAAATTTACAGTATCATGGTGCTGGAGACTAGAAGTCCAAAATCAAGGTGTCAGCAGAGCCATGTACCCTCTGAAAGTTCTGGGAAAGAATGGTTCCTTTCCTCTTCTTGGCTTCCCATGGCTCCTGGCATTCTTTGGTATCCCTTGGCTGGTAGTTGTATCACTCCAATCTCTGCCTCCACCATCCCACCATCACGTAGCTTCTTTCCTATTTCTCTGTGTCCTTTCTTCTTATGCGGACATCAGTCATTGTATTTCAGTCCAGTTCAGTCGCTCCGTCGTGTCAGACTCTTTGTGACCCCATGAACCACAGCACGCCAGGCCTCCCTGTCCATCACCAACTCCTGGAGCCTACCCAAACTCATGTCCATGAGTTGGTGATGCCATTCAACCATCTCATCCTCTGTTGTCTCCTTCTTCTGCTGCCCTCAATCTTTCCCAGCATCAGGGTCTTTTCAAATGAGTCAGCTCTTTGCATCTGGTGGCCAAAGTATTGTAGTTTCAGCTTCGATATCAGTCCTTCCAGTGAACACCCAGGACTGATCTCCTTTAGGATGGACTGGTTGGATCCCCTTGCATTTAGGACCACCCTAATCCACTATAGCCTCTTTTTAACTAACTATATCTGCAAAGATCCTGTTTCCAAAAGGTCACATTCTGAGGTTCTAGGTGGATATAGATTTGGGGAAAGACACTTTTCAACCACTACTGGTTCCAAGAAGCAGAGTATGGAAATCGACAGACTAAATTTTGCACCTCTTGAAGACAGGCCTGAATTTTTACCTCCCCAGCGTCTAGCACAGGTCATAGAACAGTATTTTTAAAATGTTGCCTGAAAAGTATACCCCAATGTTCAACAGCTGAAAGGCAGAAACAACCCAGGTGTCCATAGATGAAAGAATGGATGGGTCTGACTCTTTCATGACCCCATAGACTGTAGCCCAGCAGGCTCCTCCCTCCATGGGATTCTCTAGGCAAGAATACAGGAGTGGATTGCCATTTCCTCCTCCAGGGGATCTCTCTCCAACCCAGGGATGGAACCCACGTCTCCTGCCTGAGTATTTTACATTGGGAGGTGGATGCTTTACCAGTTGAGCCACCTGGGAAGTTTGTTTTATGTACATTAAATGGACTATCACTCAGCCTTAAATGGAAATAGAATGCTTCCACATTCTATAACACGGATATACCTTGATGCTGCTGCTGCTGCTGCTAAGTCACATCAATCGTGTCCGACTCTGTGAGACCCCATAGACGGAAGCCCACAAGGCTCCTCTGTCCCTGGGATTCTCCAGGCAAGAACACTGGAGTGGGTTGCCATTTCCTTCTCCAGTGCACGAAAAGTGAAAGTGAAGTCGCTCAGTCGTGTCCGACTCTTAGCGGCCCCATGGACTATAGCCTACCAGGGTCCTCGGTCCATGGGATTTCCAGGCAAGAGTACTGGAGTGGGGTGCCATTGCCTTCTCCATATACCTTGATAGCCTTATGCTAAGGAAAATAAGACGGACACAAAAGGACAAATGAGTCCACTGACAAGAGGTACTTAGAATAGCCAAACTCATTGAGACAGAAAGTAAAATGGTGGTTACCAGGGGCTGCAGAGAAGGACTGAGGAGTTAATGTTTAACTGGTACCGAGTTTCTATGTGGGACCCATGAAAAAGTCCTGCAGATGGATAGTGGAAATGTTCGCAGCTTTCTTGGCCTGAAGCCAGTCCCTACCCTGCATCTTTGGGTGCTAAAAGCGTTTATTACTTTTGAAACCTCGAGTGGGTTGTAGGCATGCCTCAGCTTGCTCACGCCAGTCCCCAGCAGAATAAAACGGGAAGTCCAGAAAGTCCAGGGAGGTCTTTGAGTGTGTCTCCGGGCATCCGCCTGCGCACCCCGCCCATCCATTCGGCCACCCGCCTACGCTTTCATGGTGAAGCTACAGTGCCCGGCCCTCCCAGTGAGAAACCCACACTGGGAGTTACTGCAAGTACGCATCTTGAGCTTCTGAATATTCATGAGTGAAACAGAAAGGCCAGCGCTAAAGGGTAGGGGGGAGGAAAGAGAAATAGTAGTCATAAATATTCATAAAGGCAAGCCACATGCACCAAAGCAAGCAAGGAATGTTAACGAGAAGATGACGTCCGGGTCCTGCGCGTGCCCGCTGTGCGGGTGCCCGGCGCGCGCCACCCTCCCCCCCTCCCCGGAGCCGGGGCACGAGCGCGGGGAGGGGGCGGAGGGGGCGGAGTGGAGGAGGGGAGCAGAGAGCCGGGCGCCCGCGGAGCTGCGGGGGGAGCGCTCTCTGGCTCGCCGCTGCCGCTGCCACTGCCGCTGCGCTCCGGCCGCTCGCCGCGGCCCTTGGATGGGGGTGTCCAGCTGAGCCCCGCGATCCGCCTCCCTCTGCCAGGACCCGCACAGGTGCCGTCGCGGGGGGCGACCTTTAGTCCGGACCGACCCACTGCCGTGGGTGGGGGGTGGACCGGGTTAGTGAAGGAGGCCTCGCGCGACTTGGGATGCTCCGGTGGGCAGGGCTGGGGGCACCGAGTCTCTGCACCCCATCCTGTCCCATCCTGGAATCGTAAAGGGAGAGTCCGAGGGCCGTCGCCCTCCTGCCCAGCCCTTCGCGGGAGAGCAGGGTGGGCTGCCCTGCCCGGGGCCGGGGGATTCGGGAAGACCCGCATTTTGAGCATCCTCAGAGCCGCGGCCCGCCAGCCAGGCGCGCGCGCGCGTGTGTGTGTGTGGCCGGAGGCTGCCAGGTTTGGGGCTGGGGGAGGCAGGGGACGCTGTCGGGTGGTGCTGGAGCAGTGGGTCGGTACCTCCTCCCAGGACCGTCATCTGGTCTGGCTCCCTTACACGCCCCAGCATCTTCCATGCCTCTAAGAACCTGGCCCTCAGCCCGCCCGCGCCCCTCCCTGGGATGCCGAGCCTTTCCCCAGGACCGTGCATTCCTGCAGTGTCAGAACCACTGGCAGCTGCCGCAGACGCTGGCGGAGCGATTGTTTTACTACGAACAGGTCGGAGAAAGGACGAGTGTGATGCTGGTGGGGGCGCACTGTACTCCTGTGGGCCCAGGGCCTCTGGGGGCTGGGGGCGCATCCGACAGAGCCCCCCAGGAGCCTATCACCGCCCTCTCTTCTCCTGTCTTGCCCGTCCCTTCCCTCCTCGTCGCGACACCACCTCCTGACCCCACTCCGTCCCCCGCGTCCGGGTCTGGTTAGGCCGAAAGGGCCGTGGCCGTGGAGTATGTGTGGGCCTGCGCGGGGTGAGCCCGGCTTCCCCGGAGCACCGGGCTTTGTGCTGCTTGGAGGGGCTTTTCTTTACCCCGGCAGCCTGGGGGAGGGGATATGGGATGAGGGTGGATGGAGTAGCAGGAGGGAAAAGGGGGGAGCAGAACTACAAAGAGGCTGCTGACTTCTATGCGGTGAAATACTCTCCGTCCGAAGGTGCGGCTTGGCCCTGGGTTTTGCTGAGGAGCAGTGGGGAAACCGAAGGTGGGTCAGTGGACCGTCAGTTTCCGGGACGGTTTGGAAGGCGGTGGGCACATAGGATCATTTGATCTCTGGGGCAAGTAGTGGGAAGAAGGGGAGATAGAATGGGGCCTGTGTGGAGATGCAGAGGCCCGGCAGGGGGAGGCATGGTGAATTCTTTGCTGCTCAGCTCAGCGGAGCAGGCACTGGGAAACCGGTACCCGCAGCCTGAGCTGCGGCGACCGTGTATCATTGTGCTGCACGAGAGGCTTGTGTGTTTCCTACTGGGTCTCTGTTAAGCTCAGCGCGGTCCTTTCTTTTCCAAATTGCACCATCTCTTGGAAGCCTAAATAAACGGAATAGGACATAAGCAAACTGTAGTGCTGCACTCTCGTTCTATGATAAAGAGAAAAAGACAAGACCACCCTCCTATGATTCCTTTTTTTCTGCCATTCTTCATTTTTATGTTTCCTCAAGTTGATTTTGGAAGTACAGAGAAGGAATATAAATGCTCAATTGAATTCACCCCAGCTTTAAGGGAAGGAAGCTTCTGAAATGAGCTGTGACTGAAGACAGGCATGAGCTTGCCCAGATCCAAGAGTAGGACATCTCATTTGGGGGCAGAGGCACCCCACTAAGAGAAGAGGAAAAGGAGGAGAGAAGGGGCTCCGTTTAAGGACGGCCATTCCCAATTCAGGGAGCCCTCCTTGAAGCTGAGGTGGGGCAGATGCTTGCCTCCCACCTCCTCTGCCACAGCCTGAGCTCTTTCTACAAAATCTGGGCTCAGTTTGGGTGTCAAGTGCTTTCAGTTTTAGCTTCATCCGCAGCTGGTCAATCATGCAGACCTTCTCGGCGCTTGGGGAGCGAGTGAGTTGATGAAAAGAAATCAGGCTATATTGTGAGTTTTCCAGTGATCATGTTTCTGAACTCCAGATTGAGTGGTGATATCCATTTCTTCTTTTATAATCTTCTAGGTGAATCCATTTTCTCTAGAGCCTGTGCTGAGGACAGGTGCTTTTAGAACAATCTTCCTTGTTGCCATCACTCAAAACTCAATTGTAGTCTTAGATTCCAATTGGATTGCCCTCTTGTTATTGGTTGATGGGATAGATTCTGTTGTTTGCAATCAACATCCTCCTTGGTATACCTTCTCATGGCAGCTCCCTTGTCCCCTCGAGGAAAAGTACAGATTTAAAGGAAGTGTGAATATTTGGAATACAAGCTGGTTAGCCTTTATGTCTTGCTGAAATGGAACCAATGATCTGAGAGGCTTTGACCACATGAATTGAAAATAGCAGGAGCACCTAAGTAAAAAGCATAATAACATTCATTCAGCGATAGCTCTCTCTTTTGATAAGCATTCTGAGGCATCACACAGGTAATATCTTGGCAAGGATAGTTTGTCTTTTACTTGAAGCACTGTCACCTCACATTTTCATGTAACTATCTTTGCTTTCCTAATATTACTGACATTTTTGGACACTTCATGTATTCCATACATCGTGCTTAACCCTTCAAAGATTGTCTCATTTACTGCGCAAAGCAACCTCCAATATAAGTACTATTGTAAACCCCATTTTACAGATGAGGAAATGAAGTCAAAGAGGTTTATAATTTTCCCAGAGTCTCAAAGCTGGGAAGTGATAGGACCAGGATGGGAACCTGGGGCTCTCTCAACACAAATCTCTTGTCTGTAAACCTTTCCCTAATTTTTGTCACACTGAGTGATCTTTTCTAAACTCACTCTTTTGGCACTCAGGGATTCCTAATCTTTTTTGTGCGATGAGCCACTTTCCTTTGGCATCTTTCTCAGAATATGATTTTATCTCTCTTCTCTCTTTTTTGGCCACATTGAGAAGCATGTGGAATCTTAGTGCCCCAACCAGGGATCAAACCTGTGCCCCCCGTGGTGGAAACTCACCGTCTTAACCACTGGATCACCAGAGAATTCCCTGAAAAATGCTTTTAAATGCAAAAAATGAAATGTGGTATATTCAAAGAACCCTCAGGAGTCTGTTGACCATAGGTGAGGAACCTCTGACTGGCAATTAGTTGTGTATTGCCTAATAGTTGGGGTGTCCAATGTGGTAGCCACTAGCCATACGTGGCTGTTGGACACTTGAAATTTGGTCCAAATGGAGACATAATGTGAATGTAAAATACACACTATATTTTGAAGACTTAGTATGAAAAAAGAGTGTCAAATGTCTCATTAATATTTAAGAATTTGGATTAGATATTGAAATGGTAATATTTTGGATATATTGGATTAAACTATTATTAAAATATACAGTTAAATTATTAATTATGTTAATATGTTATTAAAAGTGACTTCCAAAAGTATTAGCTCTATACCAATGCTTATTTTTCAACACTTCCTTTTTAACAGTTGAAGAAATCAAGACCCACAGTACTTCTCACTCAGTCAGGCATTGGCGGGTCTGTTGACTCTTGACCCTGTGTTCTTTCTAAGCTGTCATACTGCTTTTGTATCTTTTTGTATTTTAAGGTCTTAATCACGTTGCCTTTGCAAACTATAAATACTCAGAATGTGTTTTGTTGAGATGTGGTGGTAACTGACTCAATCCCAGTAAAATCCCAGAAAGAATTGTCCAGGTCCTCACCTGGCATGCCATCTGCCTTGCTTATGTAGAATTTTAGTTTTAAAGGTAGGGGTGGAGGATGGTTTTTGCTCTCTGTTTGGTTTTCCTTGGATAGTCGTTCCAGTTTAAGCATCTGACTGGATCAGTCATCACAGGGATAAGAGATAGAAGTTTGGTTGCCTTGCTGTGTTCCAGGGAAGGAAACGGAGTAGGTAGAGAAGGGCATGATAGACAGTAAGCCTGTTCTGCCTGCAGTGGAAAATGAAAACTCTGTGAGGGGGACGGAAGATCATTTGTCAGTGAACACACATTGATTGATTGCCTCACCACAGGCCGTGTGTGCTAGAAACCGTGGAGGGTATCCAGAGGATGTTCGTGTCCTCGAGGAATTTAAATTAAAATTGGGGAAGGGCTTGGTTGTGTACATACAGATGGATAAATCACAGCTGAAGGCCCGGAGCTATTGGGAAATGAAGGGAGGCCTGAATGTATAGCCTTCTGGGGTGCAGTGCCCCAGGTGGCTGTGGAGTCTGGCTTTGGAGGACACGGGTAGTTGGGTGTCTCTCTTACAGGTCACTAATCCACTCTTCTAGTTCCAGACGTAAGCTGTGTGTCTGGAAAAAACTCAAATGCTTGTATGAAAGTCTGTATTAGTGCTGTATTAGTCCACCGTTTATTGATGAGAGTACTAATACCCAGGTCCATGAAGCCCTGTCCAAAACCCCTGGGGCCAGGCATGTTTCAGAATTGAGATGATCTCAGGTTTTGGACTTCCCCGGTGGCTCAGAGGTTAAAGCGTCTGCCTCCAATGCGGGAGACCCGGGTTCGATCCCTGGGTTGGGAAGATCCCCTGGAGAAGGAAATGGCAACCCACTCCAGTATTCTTGCCTGGAGAATCCCATGGACAGAGGAGCCTGGTAGGCTACAGTCCACAGGGTCGCAAAGAGTCGGACACGACTGAGCGACTTCAATTCAATTCATTCAGGTTTTGGAATGCAGTAATAGAGTGCATATTCTGCATATCATCCCCTGGGGGCTGGGGCAGCCATCTCTATAATTAAAAAAAAAAAAATTAAAATTTCTGCAGCAAAACACACTAAATGGGATACATTAAAACCATAAACAGCTCTGTAAGCATGTAGATCAGGTTTAGTTGCCAAATGAGTTTAAGTCGTGGCAGGTTTTGCCACCAAATAAGTAATGGAAAACTTCAGGGTTATTTATCTGTTTTGGCTGTGCTGTACCACATGTGGGATCTTAGTTCCCTGACCAGGAATCAAACCCATTCCCTCTGCGCTGGAAGTGTGGAGTCTCAACTACTGGGCCACCAGGGAAGTTCCTTTTCAATATTTATTAAAATTAAAAAAAATTGTTTATTTGGCTGTGCCGGGTCTTAGTTGCAGCATGCAGGATCTTTAGTTGCAGCATGCAGACTCCTAGTTTTGGCATGTGGGATCTCGTTCCCTGACCAGGGATCAAACCACGGCCTCCTGCCTTGGGAGTGCATGCAGTCTTAGCCACTGGACCAGCAGGGAAGTCCCACAAACCTCCCAGTTTTGAGAGCACATGGTTAAGGATGTAAACCTATGTTAATCATCACCATCGTAATACAAAGAACATAAATTGAACAACATCGACCTTTATTATCTCCCAGGCACCGGTCCCTAGAACACTTACCTGTGTTTACTCCTTTAACCTCTAGGACAGCCCTTTGACGTAGGTCCTGCTATTATTTCTGTCTTAAGGAGAATAAAAGAGGAGCAGAGAGAAGTTAAATTACCGCTACAATCACAGCTGGGCAGGAGCTAAGGCGTGAGCAGATGCAGACCTAGGCATTCTGGTCTAGGGGGGCTGCATCCTTGACCTTTGTTAAAGTTAGGCTTTGTTTTGGAGGGCAGGGAATGGAAAGCAGGTGTGTCTCCATAATGCAAGCTTATTAAGTTGGCATTATTCACACTGATAATGACATTCGCACTCCTTAAGGGTATAATAGTGAGGAAGCACAGACAATGGAGCCAGTAAAGCAGGATCTTTGTTTTTAGGGGCTGAGAGTAATGAGTGATTATGTAATAAGTGATTGTGGCTTCTCAACAGAGCTGGCATAAAAGCCCAGTCCAAACTCACATTACCGTGTCTATTTCTTCCAGACAAACGAATCCTGAACGTTGCAGTTTTCTGATTGCTGTGCAAGGATGGAGGCCCCACTGGTGAGTTTGGATGAAGAATTTGAGGACCTTCGGCCCTGCTGCTCAGAAGACCCTGAGGAGAAGCCCCGGTGTTTCTACGGCTCGTCTCCCCACCATCTCGAGGACCCCTCCCTATCTGAGCTGGAGAATTTTTCTTCTGAAATCATCAGCTTCAAGTCCATGGAGGACCTGGTGAATGAATTTGATGAGAAGCTCAACGTCTGCTTTCGGAACTACAACGCCAAGACCGAGAACCTAGCTCCCGTGAAGAACCAGTTCCAGATTCAGGAGGAGGAGGAGACCCTGCAGGATGAGGAGTAAGGCGTCTCAGTCATTCTCTGTTGTCTCAGATCAGAGCCCTAGGGTCTGGGGCTCCCTGACATAGAACGAGTTTCTGTCCGTGGGTTTATGGCGTATTACTTATATTTTTGTATCAGCGAGACCCCACCCTGGTAACTGCTGACCTTGTTCCATTATATCCCTTTACAGTCACCTGTAGAGTTTTCTTAGGTTGAAACCACAAAGGAATAAAGTATTTTTAGGAAAGAGATTTCCCTAGATACAAAATCAAAATTCAGGAGCATGGGAAATTTGGGGGTCTGTCTATTTTCAGCTTTTTTATATCGTAATAATCCATCCAGATATCAGAGATAAGGGCAAGAAAAAAATGAACTAAGATGAACTATGTTGTTGAAACAATTTGCTTTACAAAACACCAGAATTGTGAAAATCTCCAAGTTGTTTATACCCCCTCAGGACTGCAAAGATTATCTGCAAAAGTTAAGATAGGTCCAAATAAGAAAGCATGAACATTGAACCAAGAGATTGGGGAATTACCCTGGACAAAATAAAGATGATAAGCAGGTGAAGTGGCTTTTGAGCATTCCCTGTGTCACTTTATAGTCAACTTCCAGGGTCTTAACCGGGGAAGGCAATGGCACCCCATTCCAGTTCTCTTGCCTGGAAAATCCCATGGACAGAGGAGCCTGGTAGGCTGCAGTCCATGGGGTTGCTAAGAGTCAGACACGACTGAATGACTTCACTTTCACTTTTCACTTTCGTGCATTGGAGAAGGAAATGGCAACCCACTCCAGTGTTCTTGCCTGGAGAATCCCAGGGACGGGGGAGCCTGGTGGGCTGCCGTCTATGGGGTCGCACAGAGTCAGACACGACTGAAGTGACTTAGCAGGGTCTTAACAGAAGTCAGGAACAGAGATTTGAGAAAAGTGCTGTTTAAGGGGGGACTACAAAGAGAAGAGGGTGTTGTATGAATTAAAGAAGGTGTTTGGGGTATTTAGTAAAAATAGGCATAAATTCCCCAAGGGGATAAAATATGCATCAACTATTCTTTAGGGATCACACAGAAAAGGAAAATGTTGAGTAGTTGGTAGTGGAAGTTTCAGTCAAAAGAGCAGCTGCACTTTGGGTTTCTCTTTTTTATGTACTTGGGTGGGAAAAGTTGCCTGTAAGTAAGTGGGGGAAGAAGACCCCTTCTACAGCAGGGGTCCCCAACCTACAGGCTGTGGACTGGTACCTCTTGTCAGGTCAGCGGTGGCATTAGATTAAAGTACACAGTAAATGAAATGCGTTTGTCATCCCCAAACCATCCTCCCTACTCTCGGTCTGTGGAAAAATTGTCTTGTACAAAATTGGTCCCTGGTGCCAAAAAGACTGGGAATCTCTGCACTACAAGATTGAACCTGATTATATTTGGCAGATAGTTGCTTATCTGAAAACTACTGAGATTGTATCTCTGTGAATATTAGGGCTGTCTGTCTGTCTGCCTTACTCTCTATTCTATCTCCAGTATCTGACACAGTGCATGGTATGTAGTAAGTGATCAAATCATGTTTTTTGAGTGAATATTGAATGACCTGGATGAGCAATAATAGCTAGCCTCATAGGTACACGTAATGCATTTCCTCCTTTTCTTTTTAATTAATGCTAGCCTGAAGGTATGATCATAGAGGACATTTCACTCTGGTGACCAATACTGTGACTGTGGGCTATGTGTTTCAATTCAATTTTAAGTTTGAAACTGATTTTTTTAGATTTGGAGCCTGTTACAATTTGCTCAGCTCCTCGAGGTCAAAAAAGAATGGTTCTGGGGCTTTATTATTATACAGAGCTTCTTTGACCATAGTTCACTGCAGCGCGAAATGGACTAGAAACACTATGAACTGTCGTTTTTACACTCTTACTCACTCCCTGTGTGACCTTGGGCTCATTGCTTAACTCTAGTTGACTGTGATGGTGCTCATCTTTGGAACCTTTGGAGCTCAGTTTCGATGAGGCGGGGCTGAGGACTGGCTAAGAACCTCATTTCTCACCTCACCCAGGCTGTGCTCTGAAAATTCCTTTTGCTTGCAATAGATCATGTCTCCTTGTCTAAACCACCTTCTGCCTCATTAAGGACAGAGGTTCAACAACCAGGTTCTTACCCTTTTCTAGCACATTAGCAGAAGCCACTCAATGTTAATTACCATCACATGGGATTATTGGTCTTATCCTGATTTCTCTGACTTGCATCCCTCATTGACTGCTCAGCTAAATGACTGAAAGCTGAATAATTCTTTAGAGGTAAAATATGGTGTGGGAATAGTGTGGTGGGAAGAATCTGGGGAGAGAAACCGTAATACTGTGCTTTCTGGACATTCAGCATGTGTTTCATACATATTTAAAGCTTTACTGCTTAAAAATTTGAATCAAATTACACACTTTGTTTTATAGTCACCCATCCAGCTACTTCAACTGTAATATTACGATGGGGTAAAAGAAAAAGATAATTTAATATCCACCCTGGTTAATAATCTCCTGAGCCCAGCTCTCTTGTTCTAATAAACTTGGTAGGATTTGGTAGTTAGAGGTTTCATCTGCCAATGAATTGCAAGTCTTTTGGATGGGTTAGAAGTACATAATGGAAGCTTCAAACAAAAACAATGAAATTCTTGGCCAAAGTAATCTCCTGAGAGATAGCACAAATCAGAAAGCAAGGGGAGTGATTCCCTTTGCAGTTTTGATTTTTTTTTCTTTTCTTGTTCTTGGCTCTGCCATGTGGCAGGTGGGATTTTATTTCCTCAACTAAGAATCAAAACTGGACCCCCTGCATTGGAGGCACAGAGCCTTAACCACTGGATGAGCAGGGAAATCCCAAAGTCTGCATTTGTAACTATTTTTGGCTCAAAGAGAATTGGCTGAGATATCAACTTATCTCTGCCTTGTCAGGGCATGGAAGTCATTAATAGAGAGTCAATCTGTATGAAAATGTATTTTCATTTTTTTTTAATTTAGAAAATATTACAGAATCTCTTCTCTGCATATATAGACTCACTCTTTTGTCATAAGAGATCCAACCTGGAGGGCTACCAAGTGGGAATGCTCAGCCTTCACCCCACTTCCTACCTTTCTGGGTTTCCCTGTCTGTCCTCTTACATGGACAGAGGGGCCAAATATATGAGAACTCTGAGTTTCCTGTTCCTCCAATAGAATTACTGAGTTAAAAGTGAAGTGAAAGTGAAGTCACTCAGTCATGTCCAACTCTTTGCGACCCCATGGACTGTAGCCTATCAGGCTCCTCCATCCATGGCATTTTCCAGGCAGAAGTGCTGGAGTGGATTGCCATTTCCTTCTCCAGGGGATCTTCCTGATCCAGGAATTGAACCCGGGTCTCCTGCATTGCAGGCAGACGCTTTACCATCTGAGCCACCAAGGGTTCATGTTAAAAATCAAGTTCCCATGATAAATAAACAGATTGTAGTCAGCCGTGCTTTAAGTTGAAGACAAGTAAATCCTAAATACGGGGAAGGCAATGGCACCCCACCCCAGTACTTTTGCCTGGAAAATCCCATGGACGGAGGAGCCTGGTAGGCTCCAGTCCATGGGGTCGCTGAGAGTCGGACACGACTGAGCAACTTCACTTTCACTTTTCACTTTCATGCACTGGAGAAGGAAATGGCAACCCACTCCAGTGTTCTTGCCTGGAGAATCCCAGGGACAGAGGAGCCTGGTGAGCTTCCGTCTGTGGGGTTGCACAGAGTCGGACACGACTGAAGCGACTTAGCAGTAGCAGCAGCAAATCCTAAATAATCAGATAGGGAAAGTCGACAGATAGCTGTGGTTTTTAGGAAAGTTAATTCTCTTCTCAGAAGTTCCGTTTCCCCATATGGAAGGCAGGCATAGTGTGGATTCTACTGAAGCATTTGAAAGAATCTAAAAAGTTGTTCAAGGTTATTGGTGTGTTAAAAATTCGTAATTCACAAGTGTTAACAGCAAAAGGTACTCATGTTAACACACATCTAAGTGTGGATATTGGCCTGACTTGAAACCAATAAAACAATGGATGAGGGCAGTACAGCCTAAGAGATGTTGCTGTTGCTGCTGCTAAGTCGCTTCAGTTGTGTCCAACGCTGTGCAACCCCATAGACGGCAGCCCACCAGGCTCCCCTGTCCCTGGGATTCTCCAGGCAAGAACACTGGAGTGGGTTGCCATTTCCTTCTCCAGTGCAGAAGAGTGAAAAGTGGAGTCACTCAGTCATGTCTGACTCTTCGCAACCCCATGGACTGCAGCCCACCAGGCTCCTCCGTCCATGGGATTTTCCAGGCAAGAGTACTGGATTGGGGTGCCATTGCCTTCTCTGCTAAGAGTTGTTACCAAGCTGGAATTCTAATGAGCACTTTACCCTGTCTACCATAGTGTCAGGAATATGTATATAGGTGTGTGTATGTGTAGCAGGATTGATGTAGCCTTGATGGCTATGTTGCTAGTTCCAAACCCAGATTTTAGTGTACACGTCTTGTCTTCTCTTGTGGCTCAGCTGATAAAGAATCTGCCAGCAGTGTGGGAGACCTGGGTTCGATCTCTGGGTTGGGAAGATCCCCTGGAGTGGGGGCAGGAGGAGAAGGGGACGACAGAGGATGAGATGGCTGGATGGCATCACTGACTTGATGGGTATGAGTCTGGGTGACCTCAGGGAGCTGGTGATGGACAGGGAGGCCTGGCGTGCTGCGGTTCATGGGGTCGCAAAGAGTCGGACACGACTGAGCGACTGATCTGATCTGATCTGATCCAGTATTCTGGCCTGGAGAATTCCATGGACTATATAGTCCATGGGGTTGCAAACAGCTGGACACGACTGAGTGACCTTCACTTTCACTTGTCCAGTGAATTCTGTTTGCTTTGCTCATCCTCTGCTAGCCTCTTTTTCCAATCCCTAGCCCTCCACGGTAAAAGACGGTTTTGTCATTTCTTCAGGTATATGTGTATGCTCAGTCATTAAGTTGTGTCCTACTCTTTTGCCACCCCATGGACTGTAGCCCTCCAGGCTTCTCTGTCCATGGGATTTCACAGGCAAGAATACTGGAGCAGGTTACCATTTTCTTCTCCAGGGAATCTTCCCTACCCAGGGATCGAACCCAATTCTCCTGCAACCATATAAGCCCAAGGTATAAAATATGCACTTGAAAAGGCATTTCTGTTATTATAGGGACTGAGGAAAGGTGGCATTAGTGGTAAAGAGCCTGCCGGCCAATTCAGGAGACATAAGAGAGTCGCGTTCAATCCCTGGGTCGGGAAGATCCCCTGTAGTAGGAAATGGCAATCCACTCCCGTATTCTTGCTTGGAGAATTCCATAGACGTGGGAGCCTGATGGGCTGCAGTCCATGGGTTGCAAAGAGTCGGACACGACTGAAGCAACTGAGCATGCATGAGGAAACAAACTGAATTTCAGGTGTCATGACAGCATAATAACAAGAATTGTGGGAACTTGTTTAATCTGAGTTTTTTTGATGGAAGATAATAGTGGATAGCTTTCAAAGTCTCCTTTCCCTAAGATAAGAGTAAATAGGAGGATGCCTCTCAGAAAGTGGAATTTTACAGTTCACCCAGGGTACTTCTGCCAGGGAATACATCACTTCTCGAGGATCCTGCCTAGGATAGGATGGACAACCTCTCTGGGGACAAAAGTCTAACCCATTCTCTCCCTCCAGAAAGCTCTGTGTTTTTCCCTGCCGGGCCTCTCTTCATTCCCGGGGCTGCGTGCCTGCCAGCGTGCCTGCCTTTGCCTTCCATTTAACCTTCCCCGGGCTGGAGATCTGAGCAGAAAGCAGGCGTGTACCCCTGCTGACCTTGCCATTTCTCCTTTCACAGATTGATGAAAGCACCGCATCCAGAATAATGCAGTTATGGACCTTTCACACAGAGGCGGCTGCTGCCCTGCTGTGCTCGGTTGTGATTTTTAACTTGGCGTATGTCCTGATGCTCACGAGAATCATAAAATTTATGAAGAATCGGAATAGTCGAGTGGGTAGGAATATAGGCTGTATAACTGTATTGCCTGGGTTCATATCCTACCTCTGTTATTACTGTGTGAATTTAGATTAATTAACTTCTCTGTGTTTCAGTGTTTTTTTCCTCTGCATCTGCTTTACAGTGTTGCTGTGAGGAATGAGTGAATTGATCCACATAGAGAGTTTAGGATGGTACCTGGCTTGTGTTTAGTAATTGCAGCTATGGTTATTATTATTAAACGAGCATTGAATGAATATGGGAATGGGTGCAAATGATGACAATGAGTCATTCTATTAAAGGTTGCTTATGAACCTCAAAGGATAAGAAATACGTCTGTGAGAAAGGAAGGAGAATACTTGAAAGAGAACAAGGATGGCTTGAAATCCCAAGGAGATAAAGGTTTAGGGAATTGTCACTAAAAATCTAGAACTAGAAGATGAAATCCAGGGTCTGTCAGTGAAGGCTCAGGTGAGAAAAGCTGCTGCCCTGAATGATTTTAGAGCATCTTCACGTGTCACTTTAAAGATGTAAACAGTTTCAAGGTCATTGGAAAGTGTGTAGTCCCCCATTCAAGGTCCCAGCGTCCATCCTATCTAGGAGAGGCACTGTCTGTTTTGGGCTTTGCTGAACCAGTTTTCCAGGCACTTGCTGCAGGGTCAGACTTCAAGGTCAATGCCTGCATGCGTGCCGTTCATTCTGAGTGTAACGCCGTGATGCACGGAGGGTTTGTCCATTGATCTTCCTGGTGGGTGTGGTGCTGGATCGTTTGTCTTGGAGGCAGCAAGTCATGTTTGCTCCTTGGCGTTAGAGTGCTAACAAGACTTGGATTTAGCATTAGGCTGGATTAATGATGCTCTAATAGTGCTCGATGGAGGCTGAACTATCACCCATGTTTAAGATGTAGACGCTCAGTCCTGCTGAATGAATGTCTAATGAACACTTGATGAGCTCTGTGGAAGTGCTTCCTTATAATTGTAGGGGAAAAAAATGAATCAGTGGAGAGCCAAAGCAGTGCCATTAAAGTGTGTTTTCTTGATTGCTTTTGTTTCATCACCAAATTGTATGCATTGTACACTAGGAAAATCTCCCTGTTTATATACTTGTATATTATACATTCCATATTTTATATTAACACTCCCCTCCCTCATTTTAGGTATCTAATTTCAAGTGTCTGTGCTCTGACATATATATATATATATATATATATATATATATACACACATATCTACTTGTATATATATCTATATACTTGCCATATATGTATAATGTACACTTATCTTTTCAGCATCTTAAACCATACTTTGTCATGTTTTGGATTTGATCCATTTGTGTACATATTTGCTTGTTTTTAAATGGCTATTTCCTTGTATTAGTATAGCTAAATAAAATATCCCTTCTTGTACTTGTTTCACAGGTATCAGTCCTGTTTGATGTGCACAGGCATCTGAAGGAGATTGCATCGAGCCCTTATTATTTCATTACTTCATATTAACTCAAGTGCTGCTGACTTCCATGGAGAGCATTGTTTTAGGAGCTTGGTTTACTGATTTACATGAACTCTTGCTGTTAACTGATTTATTTTCCTGTGTGTGAAAGTTTGTGACTTCAGCATTTTCCCCAATCCCCTTCCCACTTTTTTCCCCAAGAAAACCTTTCTGAAATAGTGAGTTAAACAAAAAGAATTGTAGAATATCCTTTTTTATAATGTACCTATCAGAAAAATTTTTTAAAAATATAATAAAGGGGACCCCATCTCCCCCCACTAAAAACTAATTGTGTAGGCACTGGTCTGTTTCATCTTCCTTTCATATATTTTTCCTTAGAGCCTCTGTGATGGAGATAGGGTACCTTAAACTCTGCATTCCTAGAGGACAGGGTTGTGCCAAGCTGGGGTCCCCGGAACATTTTGGGTAATAAGAAACTTAATAACATTGACATCATCCCCTTACCTCCATTAGGTGTCAAGGAGTTAATTCCTGACTGTTTGGATTGTAGGCATCTGAAACTGAAATACAGTTAACCCTTGAACAACATGGGGGATTAGGGGTGCTCACCCCTTACGAAGTGCATTTTTCTGCTATTTCTGCCTCAAAAACAAAGGAATTGATAAATGACAAGGGCAGGAAGCTGAGTTTGAAGAGAATCAGGGCTCAAACCCTAGTTCTTTTGATTTCACATATTGTGATCTCTAAACTAACACAAACTTTCCCCCGTACTTTTAGTTAATATAAAGATCTGTGGAATGAAAATATTGGTACTACAATATTCTTTGGGAAAATATCCACGTGTAAGTGGATGCTCACAGTTTAAACTCATGTTGTTCAAGGGTCATCTGTATCAATAAACCAGACGATGACCCTGTTCTTAATGAGATTCAGCCAGAAAATCTGCCCAGATCAGTCTGTCTCTCTCTTCCGCCCATTCTTCACTGCCCATAAGAAAAGAAACATGGGCATTTCTTAGATGGGACAGGAGCCATTTGGTTGAGGGGCAGATTTAGTTCTGGAGTAGTTTCTTTATTGCCGGCGGTGTTTTAATTGCAGACGCTACCATTGGTATCTCAATGATGAGAAATTCCTCCTTTTTTTTTTTTGGCCCTGAAGTTCCTGGCTAGGGCCCATTCTCTTGGCTCCTTCTTTCCTGGTAGTACCTGAAATTCAGTTTTTAAGCTGCTTCACTCCTACATGCTGGAAGGCAGATGATCTCAGCCTGGCACGCACAGAGGCCTCTCTCCTCCCCCGGCCTAGCTCTTCCTTCCTCCAGGCGGGGCCAGGCCACAGATGTGCGCTAATGAGAGCTTCTCTTTGTTTACAGGGTTTGGGATGCTCTGACAGACAATTACATCCCTTCACTCTCAGAAGACTGGAGGGACCCAAACATGGAGGCCCTAAACGGCAACAACTCTGACACCGAGGTACCTCTGGGGCCCCTAACTTAATAGGGCTTGAGGAGCTGTGGATTCCAGTTAAAAAAAAAAAAATAAAAAAAAGCATCCAGTAACTCAGCAGTCTTCCCCATTATGTAACAAAGCTCAACATCATTGCTGGGAAGGCAGGGATTGTGGAGGAAGTGAAAAGTAAGATGAAGGAGGACATCCAGGGTATATGAGGTGAATGGAATGATTGTAAAATAATGTAAATGCAGGTCACTTCTGTTGCTCATCTCTGTCCTCAATGTGCAGAATTGGGTGATCTGAAGTAAGACAGGAGGGTAAGTATCACAGGCTTCTTTTGTGTTCAAACAATGATGGTTAAGAAAAAAAAAAAATCAGGGTTTTCCATCTAAAATGAACAGTTCAGTTTCATCAAAAAACAGTATTGACAACATGCATGGCTGAATTCTTTGCTGTCCACCTGAAACTATCACGACATTGTTAATCGGCTATACTCCTATATAAAATAAAAAGTTCAAAAAAGCAGTATTGACAGGCTTGTGACAAGCTCAGGGCCTGGCTAATGGCCACAGTTGGGGCCCAGATAATAAAGAGGTCATCATGCAATAGACAGCAATTCTTTTTTTTTTTTTTTTTCATATAATTTTTGTTGGCATATAATCACTTTACAACGTTGTGTTAGTTTCTGCTGTACAGCAGAGTGAATCAACTATATGTATATATATATCCCTTTCCTCTTGGGCCTCCCTCCCACCCTCTAGGAGGAATTCTTTATGAAACTCAACCAACTAGGCATGTGTATGACTGGACCTGAGTCATAGTCTGTGGTTACCGACACCAAAGAAGAAGGTAGCCTACCGGCTTCTGAAAAAAGCAGAAAAGGGAATACTTATTTTGAGTTGGTTTGCATAGGGTACAGGAGCTCCAAAATGGCCCTCCTAGCTGAATATACATGTAGAAAAGTATCACTAAGTCATATAATGGCTCTGTCCTTGCTCAAAGCCTCGTTCTAGCCTGCTTAGTTTTCTAGTTTCAGCTGCAAAGCAGATCTGACAATTCCCTATCAGGAAGTGCTGTCACGATTCTGTGGGCTCAGCAAACGAGGGAGGGAGGTGGATCTGAACTTTCTAGGTGCTCCAGGATTGAATCCAGGGAAGGGCAAGAACCAGATTTCCCTTACCAGGTGATATTTCTGTAGACCATTGCCCAAAATAGCACAGCAGAGAGATCAGCAATCAGTTGATTTGTTGAAAGGTGGCTGTATATAGCCTTTCTAACTCTTCTAATGATTAGCTATTCAAAATACCCAGAACCTTGAGGCTTCATTTACTGGGCAAAATAGACTTTGAATCTCAGATATTTGCTACAACCCTACTTAGCATGGATATAGGATGTCTCAGGTCCTGTTTTGAACTCCTGAGTGCTTTTTTTGCCTCTTGCAGTGCTTATATGGATAGTGTTGAGTCCTTACCCAAAATGCAAAGGAGAAGATAAGCAGTAATAGAGAAAACCTCATCACTGAAGTGAAATCAGGCCTGTCGTGGTACAAAAGGCAGATTTTGCTTTATTATCTCCTTTGTCACCTTTCTAACTCATTTTGTGGATTTGGCCAAAAAAATATATAAGATAACCTCCCCTTTGAAAGGACTCTAATTTATCCTCACTTGCAGATTTCCCTCAAGAGGGTTAATATTTCAGGGGAAACTGAATGACCCTGGGAAAGATGATCTTGATCTCCTCATAAAATTTTCTCTATCTAACCCACGGAAAAGGATGGGGTAGCAATAATGGATGGATTAAGGCTGTTTTATTTCAGCCTCCTTTATTATCTGTATTCATTACAGTAGAAGCTCTTTTCACTGACCTCGGTTTAAATCACTTGCTATGTTACCAATGCTCTGTATTCCTTCTGTAAAACAGGATGACCAAACACCCTTGGCATGCAGTGTCCCCACAGGTGGACGGCCTCTCTCTCTGGCAAGTCCTCTCCTCTCTACTTCTGCTTAGTCCATTGGCAAGGATCAGTTATATTTGCTTTCAAACCTGTTCATGCTTGTCCTTGTGACTGTAACCAATTTAATGAAATAGAAGCTGTAGGGTTATGACTGCAAAGAGAGTCATTTTTGCTTTTATAACATTGAAGTAACACATGTACGTAATCCTAAAAGTCAATCATGCTTTTAAAATAATAGGAGACAACAAAAAATACATACAGCAGCCCCTGACTTACCTTTCCATGTTCCACAGAGGCAGCCACATCTGTTGGTTTTAGTTATTTTTTGGTCAGGCATCTACAGTTTCCTAAATAACACTTTTATATTGCTATTTCTTTGATTATTTAAAAAGCAATTTTGTTTGTTATCTATTATGGAAGAGAAGATTCAATTCTTTTGCATCACCTCAAATACTCCCATTTGGCCTTCCCTCTTGTCACCAATTTATCGTTAAATCAATCTTACGTATAGATACTGGGCTTCCTGGTGGTTCAAATGGTAAAGAATCTGTGTCCAATGTGAGAGTGCTGGGCTTGATCCCTGGGTCAGGAAGATGCCCTGGAGAAGGGAGCAGCTTCCCACTCCAGTATTCTTGCCTGGAGAATCCCATGGACAGAGGAACCTGGTGAGGTCAGAAAGAGTCGGACAGGACTGAGTGAGACAGGGGAGGAGGCTTTATAAATATAAGTATAACTGAAAATACTCTTTGTTGCTGAATCATGGAGTTTTTTTAAAAAAAATACTTCCTCTCTTAACTCGGAGTGAAAAATTGCCTTGGTTTTCATTTGCTTAGTTTCCTGTATACCTATCATTAGTTCAACTCCAAATTCTGAGTGAACTCTAAATCTCATATGTATTTTAAAAAATCAGATAGTCTTTTAACTTTTAAAATTAATTTTAAAAAATCAAAATTAGTACCCTCTATCTTTCTTCTATAAACGAATATGGTTGTATTCTAGATCTAGTGCACAGCTATTGTCTTGGGAATTCTTCTTGCCTCTCTCTCCTGTCCTGACTGCCATGTTTTTATCTTTCTGGGTGTATTCTCTTGTTCTGATAAAAATAAATTCAGTATATTCTTAAGAAAGGGTGGAAGGAATGTATTTGTTAGAATAGATGAGAGTGTTTTTATTTTCCTATCATACATGTGACTGAGAATTTGACTTGATAGAGTTATTTTAGGCTGCAAAGGAATATTTACTTAGAATTGCATAGTACCATTCTCTTATCTTTCAGCTTTCGGTTACTATTGAGAAACCCCAAATCCATTCTGATTCTATGTCTTTTATATGTGACTCTCTTTTGGTTCTCTTTAGAAGCTTGAGGATATTCTCTTTTTCCTGTCTCATTTCTTTTACAGTAATGTGCCTTAGAGTGAGCTGTATTTTTTTCATCCGTTCTGCTTTATACTCCGTGGGCCCTTTCAACCTGGAAGCTCATGACTTTAAATTGTGGGATGCTTTCTTGTTATTTCTCTGAAGACAAATTGCTTCTGTTTTCTGCCTCTATTGAGATGATTATATGGTTTTCTCCTTTCTTATGTCAATGTGATGAATTACATGAACTGATTTTCAAATGTTAAATCAACCTTGCACTCTTGAGATTAAACTCACAGCTTTACTGAAGAATAACTGGCATGCAGTGGGCGGCACATGTTAAACTGTGCAGTTTGCTTGGTTTTGACTTATGTTTATGTCTGTGAGACCATCACCACAAGATATTAAGCAAGATAGCAAGCATGTCTACATGTCCATCGCTCTTCCTTCCACCCCCTATCTTCAGGCAACCTGATTGTGTCACTGTAGACTCGTTTGCATTTTTTAGAATTTTATATAAATAGAATCATGAAGCATGCACTCTTTTTGTCTTTTTTTAAAAATTGGTATAATTATCTAGATATTCATTCATTTTATTGCATGTATCTACATTCATTCCTTTCTGTTGCTGAGTAGTATTCCATTATATGGATATACCATAATTTTCCTATTCATTCACCTGTTAATGGACATTTGGGTTGTTTCCAGCCTTTGAATATTGCAAATAAAACTATTATGAACATTCTGGTGTAAGTCTTTTTGTGGACATATGTCTCTGTTTTTCTTGGATAAAAACCTATGAGCGAAATGGTTGGGTCATATTGTAAGTATATGTTTCACTTTTTAAGGAACTGCCAAACTGTGTTCCAGTTTAGAACTCAAATTACCCCACCAACCCTTGGCATGCACAGCCTTTTTGATTTTAGTCATTTGAGTGGGTATGTAGCAGCATTTTATTTTGATTTTAATTTGCATTTCCCTGATAATATATGATATGGAGCATCTTTTCATGTGTATCCTCTTTGGGGAGGTGCCTCTTTAAAGCTTTTGCCTGTTTTCTTAGTGGGCTGTTTGTGTTATTATGGAGATGTTCGCGTTCCTCATGTTAAAAGATAAAATGAAGCATATTAAATTTTTGACAGTTTATTTGAGCAAAAATCTGTTAAAGTCTGACAGTGTCAAACCCAAAGTGGTTATCAGTGCTCCGCCCACAGAAGTTAGAGGAAGGACTTTTACAGAGAAGAGGTGGAAAGGAGGGAAATAAGTTGATTGGCTCTAGTTTGAGTGATTGTATTATTTGGGAAAATCTGATTGGCTGTTTGTGAGTGGTTGTCCTTTGGTTTGATTCTTAACTTTGAGGCATTGGAGGTTTTGGTTTGGCTTTGCTTAGGAACCTCCTGAAGCACTGAAGTCACCTTAGCCTCATGGTCTCTTTGTTTAATTAACTTAACATGTACATTCTAGATATAGATCCTTTGTTGTATGTTTTGTGAATATTTTTTCTTGTTTCAGAAAGTTCAAACTTTCTTAACATTATCTTTTGAAGAGAAAAATGTTCTTTTAAATGAGACAAAATCCAATTTATTCAGTTTTAAAAAACAGCTTGTGCTTCTCATGTAGTATTTAAGAAATTGCCAAGCCCAACATCACTAAGATTTTTTCTGATCTCCTAGAAGTTGTGTAGTTTTAGCTTTTATATGATTTATGATCCGTTTCAAGTTAGTTTCTGTATATGGTGTTAGGCTAGGACAGGGTTCATTTTTTTGTGCATGGGTATGGCTATCTCGGAGAAGGCAATGGCACCCCACTCCAGTACTCTTGCCTGGAAAATCCCACGGACAGAGGAGCCTGGTAGGCTGCAGTCTATGGGGTCACTAAGAGTCAGACATGACTGAGCGACTTCACTTTCTCTTTTCACTTTCATGCATTGGAGAAGGAAATGGCAACCCACTCCAGTGTTCTTGCCTGGAGAATCCCAGGGATGGCAGAGCCTGGTGGGCTGCCGTCTATAGGTTCACACAGAGTCGGACACGACTGAAGTGACTTAGCATAGCATAGCATAGCATAGCATGGCTATCTAGTTGTTTCAATACAATTCATTGGAAATATTATCTTTTTCATATTTAATTGTCTTGGCATCTTTGTTGAAATTCAATTGACCTAAATGTGTGGAAATCACTGCAGATGGTGACTGCAGCCATGAAATTAAAAGATGCTTACTCTTTGGAAGGAAAGTTATGACCAACCTAGGTAGCATATTCAAAAGCAGAGACATTACTTTGCCAACAAAGGTTCGCCTAGTCAAGGCTATGGTTTTTCCTGTGGTCATGTATGGATGTGAGAGTTGGACTGTGAAGAAGGCTGAGCACCGAAGAATTGATGCTTTTGAATTGTGGTGTTGGAGAAGACTCTTGAGAGTCCCTTGGACTGCAAGGAGATCCAACCAGTCCATTCTGAAGGAGATCAGCCCTGGGTGTTCTTTGGAAGGAATGATGTGAAAGCTGAAATTCCAGTACTTTGGCCACCTCATGTGAAGAGCTGACTCATTGGAAAAGACTCTGATGCTGGGAGGGATTGAGGGCAAGAGGAGAAGGGGACGACAGAGGATGAGATGGCTGGATGGCATCACTGACTCGATGGACGTGAGTGTGAGTGAACTCTGGGAGTTGGTGATGAACAGGGAGGCCTGGTGTGCTGCGATTCATGGGGTCTCAAAGAGTCGGACATGACTGAGCAACTGATCTGATCTGATCTGATTTCTGAATTCTTGATCATGCATCTATCTGAATGCCAACACTCTACTGTCTTTGTTACTGTAGCTTTATGGTAATGTCTTGATAGAAAGCATATGTCTTTCCACTTTGCTCTGTTTTTTCAACGTTGCTTTGGCTATTTTAGGTCCTTTGCATTTCCATATAAATTTTGGAATCACCTGATAAATTTGTACAAACAAACTTGCCAGAAGTTCAGCTGTGATCGTGTTAAATCTATGGAACAATTTATGTGTACAGATCAATTTTTTATGTTAATGTGATGAGTTACTGCACGGAGTCTTCATTGCTGCGTGTGTGGGCTTTCTCTAGCTGTGAAGAGCAGGGGCTACCCTTTGTTGCGGTGTGCAGGCTTCTTAGTGCGGTGGCTTCTCTTGTTGTAAAGCACAGGCTGTAGGTGCTCAGCTCAGGAGTTGCAGTGCATGGACGTAGTTGCTCCGTGGTATGTGGGATTCTCCTGGACCAGGGGTCAAACCCGTGTCACCCACCCTGGTAGGCAGACTCTTATCCACTGTGCCACCAGAGAAGTCCCTTGTTAACGTTTTATTAAGGATTTTTGCATCTATGTTCATAGGACTCTTTTAGTTTTCTTCTCTTGTAATGTCATAAAATGAGTTAGAAATTTTTCTTCTGTTTTCTGAAAAAGCTTCTGTTACGCTGGTATTATTTCTTCCTTAAATGTTTGATTGACTACACCAGTGAAACCATCCTTCTCTGAAAGTTTTTTGATTACCGATTTAATTTCTTTAATAGATATAAGGCTACTCAGATTTTCCATTTCATGCTGATTTTCTTTAATTTTGGTAAATTGTGTTTTTCAAGGAATTTATTCATTTAATCTAAGTCATTGAATGTACTGACCACAAAGTTGTTTCTGATATTCTCTTATTCTTTCAGTGTTAATAAGAGCTAGAGTGATGTTCCCTTTTTTATTACTGATATTATTGATTTGTGTTATCTCTCTCCTTCTGTCCCTTCCCCTCACCCCTACTGCATCAGTTTATTTATGGGTTTATCACTTTTATTTATTAATTTTTCCAGAGAACCACTTTTTTTTTTCTTTGTTGTTTTTTCATTTTCTGGTTTGTTTATTTCTTCCCTTACCTTTATTGTATCCTTCTTTGGACTTAAACTAGGGTTTTACTTCACTGTTCATTTCTTTAAGCTTCTAAGATGGGAGCTTGCGGCTTCCTTGGCGGCTCAGCAGTAAAGAATTTGCCTGACAATGCAAGAGACTCGGGTTTGATTCCTAAGTCAGGAAAATACCTTGAGAAGGAAATGGCAACCCACTCCAGTGTTCTTGCCTGGGAAATTCCATGAGCAGAGGAGCCTGGCGGACGACAGTCTGCAGGGTCACAAAGAGTCGGACACGACTTACTGACTAAAAGCAACAACAAAGGTGGGAGCTTAGATCCTGCTTCAAACTTAGAAAAAATGATTTTGTTGCATTTGGCCTACAAAGTACCACAGACTGGATGGCTTATAAACAATAGAAATTTACTTCTCACAGTTAGGGAGGCTGGATATCCACAATCAGGGTGCCAGAACAGTTGGTTCTGTTAAAGGGCCTCTTCCAGCTTGAAGACTGCCAACTTCTGGCTGTGTCCTCACAGGACACATTGTGCAAGGAGCTCTGGGAGCCTCTTTGATAGGAATACAGACCCATTCATGAGGGTCCCACCCTCCTCAGCACCTCCCCAAGGCCCTACTTCCTGACGCCATCACACTGGGGGCTAGGATTTCAACATACGTGTTGGGAGGGCACAAACATTCAGACCATAGTCATAACACAGCATCTTAAAACAGGAAAGTTTTAAGCATTAGCTCAACTGAATCTGCAGTTTTAATATGGTATGTTTTCATTATCATTCAGTTCAGAATATTTTCCATTTTTCTCTTGTGCTTTCTTCTTTGGCCCATGGGTTACTTAGACAAATGTTTATAGATATCATTTTGTCATTGATTTCTAATTTAGTCAGAGAACAAAATCTGTACAAATAAATCTTTTAAAATATATTGAGGCTGATTTATGACCAAGCATATGTTGTATCTCGGTGAATGTACTATGTACCATTGAGAAGAATGCTTATTTTGCAGTCGGTTGTGATGTTTATACAGGTCAACTAGATTAAGGTGGTTTATAGTACTGTAGGACTCTCCTGTATCCTGATTTTTTTGTCTCTTTGTCTTATCAGTCATCAAGAAAGAAGTGTTAAAATCTCCAATTATTAATACTAAATCATGGATTTGTCTGTTTCTTTAGTTCTGTTAGTTTTTGTTGTACATATTTTGAAGATGTTATTAATTACCCACACTTTTATTATTGTTATATATTCCTGATTGACCCTTTTATCATTATGATATGCCTTTTAATTTTATTTATTTACCTGTTTTTGGCTGTGCTGGGTCTTCGTTGCTCTGCAGGCTTTTCTTTAGCTGCAGAGATCAGGGGCTATTCTCTGTATGTGGCCCGTGGGCTACTCACTGCGGGGGCTTCTCCTGTTACGGAGCGTGGGCTCTAGAGCGCAGGGCTTCTCACTGCGGGGGCTTCTCCTGTTACGGAGCGTGGGCTCTAGAGCGCGGGGCTTCTCACTGCAGAGGCTTCTCCTGTTACGGAGCGTGGGCTCTAGAGCGCAGGGCTTCTCACTGCGGGGGCTTCTCCTGTTACGGAGCGTGGGCTCTAGAGCGCGGGGCTTCTCACTGCGGGGGCTTCTCCTGTTACGGAGCGTGGGCTCTAGGGCGCGGGGCTTCTCACTGCAGAGGCTTCTCCTGTTACGGAGCGTGGGCTCTAGGGCGCGGGGCTTCTCACTGCAGGGGCTTCTCCTGTTACGGAGCGTGGGCTCTAGGGCGCGGGGCTTCTCACTGCGGGGGCTTCTCCTGTTACGGAGCGTGGGCTCTAGGGCGCGGGGCTTCTTACTGCGGGGGCTTCTCCTGTTACGGAGCGTGGGCTCTAGGGCGCGGGGCTTCTCACTGCAGAGGCTTCTCCTGTTACGGAGCGTGGGCTCTAGGGCGCGGGGCTTCTCACTGCGGGGGCTTCTCCTGTTACGGAGCGTGGGCTCTAGAGCGCGGGGCTTCTCACTGCGGGGCCTTCTCCTGTTACGGAGCGTGGGCTCTAGGGCGTGGAGCTTCTCACTGCAGAGGCTTCTCCTGTTACGGAGCGTGGGCTCTAGGGCGCGGGGCTTCTCACTGCAGAGGCTTCTCCTGTTACGGAGCGTGGGCTCTAGGGCGCGGGGCTTCTCACTGCGGGGGCTTCTCCTGTTACGGAGCGTGGGCTCTAGGGCGTGGAGCTTCTCACTGCAGAGGCTTCTCCTGTTACGGAGCGTGGGCTCTAGAACGCGGGGCTTCTCACTGCAGAGGCTTCTCCTGTTACGGAGCGTGGGCTCTAGGGCGCGGGGCTTCTCACTGCAGAGGCTTCTCCTGTTACGGAGCGTGGGCTCTAGGGCGCGGGGCTTCTCACTGCGGGGGCTTCTCCTGTTACGGAGCGTGGGCTCTAGGGCTCGGAGCTTCTCACTGCAGAGGCTTCTCCTGTTACGGAGCGTGGGCTCTAGAACGCTGGGCTTCTCACTGCGGGGGCTTCTCCTGTTACGGAGCGTGGGCTCTAGGGTGCGGAGCTTCTCACTGCGGGGGCTTCTCCTGTTACGGAGCGTGGGCTCTAGGGCGCGGGGCTTCTCACTGCGGGGGCTTCTCCTGTTACGGAGCGTGGGCTCTAGGGCGTGGAGCTTCTTACTGCAGAGGCTTCTCCTGTTACGGAGCGTGGGCTCTAGGGCGCGGGGCTTCTCACTGCAGAGGCTTCTCCCGTTACGGAGCGTGGGCTCTAGAACGCGGGGCTTCTCACTGCGGGGGCTTCTCCTGTTATGGAGCGTGGGCTCTAGGGCGCGGGGCTTCTCACTGCAGAGGCTTCTCCTGTTACGGAGCGTGGGCTCTAGAACGCGGGGCTTCTCACTGCGGGGGCTTCTCCTGTTATGGAGCGTGGGCTCTAGGGCGCGGGGCTTCTCACTGCAGAGGCTTCTCCCGTTACGGAGCGTGGGCTCTCGAGCGCGGGGCTTCTCACTGCGGGGGCTTCTCCTGTTATGGAGCGTGGGCTCTAGAGCGCGGGGCTTCTCACTGCAGAGGCTTCTCCTGTTACGGAGCGTGGGCTCTAGAACGCGGGGCTTCTTACTGCGGGGGCTTCTCCTGTTATGGAGCGTGGGCTCTAGGGCGCGGGGCTTCTCACTGCAGAGGCTTCTCCTGTTACGGAGCGTGGGCTCTAGGGCGCGGGGCTTCTCACTGCGGGGGCTTCTCCTGTTACGGAGCGTGGGCTCTAGAGCGCGGGGCTTCTCACTGCTGGGGCTTCTCTTGTTACGGAGCCTGGGCTCTAGCGCACAGGCTCAGTAGTTGTGGCGCACGGACTCAGGTGCTCTGCGGTGTGTGGGATTCTCCTGGACCGAGGATCAAACCTTCCTGTGTCTCCTGCACTGGCAGGTAGATTCTCTACTCCTGAGCCACTAGGGAAGCCCTGAAATATCCTTCATCTCTGGAAATACTCGTTGTTTTGAAATCTATTTTGTCTGATATGAATTTAACCACAAAAGCTTTCTTTTGCTGTTAGGTAAACATTTTTCAATCCTTTTACTTTTCACCTATCTGTGTCTTTAAAAATATATCTTTTATAGATTATATGTAGTTGGCTCTTTTATATTTAGTCTGACCATGATGATCTATGCTTTTTAGTTTATTGTGTTTAGTTCATTTGCATAGTGTTTAATTCATTAACTTTTAATGTTAATAGTTTGTGTTTAGGCATACCATCTTGCATTTCTATTTGTTCCACCTGGGTTTTTCTTTTATTGTTGGTATTCCTCTGTTTCACCTTCTCTGCCTTCTTTTGGGTTAATAGAATACTTTCTGGTCTTCCATTTTATTTCTGCCATTGGATTTTTAGTTATACCTCACTATACCTCTTTTATTAATTTAAAAATATTTTTTAAATTATGAAAATATGATAACAATTTCATATTATCATATATCATATGAAAGTATAATATGAAAGTTTACAGGAAAATTGAAAAATACAGAACAAAGTTACGTATAGTCCCACTATTATCTTAAATTATTTTTTTAAGCAAATAAGATTTTTAATTGGAATTTCAATATCAAACTCTGAAAAATCAATAGAATGACTATAAGAGGAATAGAAGACTACAGTAGACTTGAAAAGCACTGTGAACCAATTCAACATAAGTAAGATTTATTCAGTTTTCACACAATAAGGATACAAATTCTATTCAAGTTCCCATACCGTGTAAACTAGGAGATACTGGAACATATCCAGGGACATAAAACAAGCTGCAAGAATTTCATGGGATCTGAGGACATATGAGTTAGGTATAACTCCCATGTTACCAGGAACTCACAGTAGCATTCACACGTCTGACTTTTTGTGACCCTGTGGACTGTAGCCTGCTAGGTTCCTCTGTCCATGGGATTATCCAGGCAAGATACTAGCGTGGGTTGCTATTCTCTCCTCCAGAAGATCTTCCCAACTCAGGGATCAAACCTGGGTTTCCTTCATTGCAGATGGATTCTTTTACTATGTGAGTCATCAAGGAAGCCCTCACAAGCTTACAGTTCATTTCAAATCTTGTTTTGCCCACACCTGACAAATCAGACCATCAGAGACCATCTGCTGTACATCAGAGAGAGAAAAGAAGGCTCTAATTAGGAGTCATCCATGCTGCTGCCCAGCTTCCATGCTTCCATAATGTCTGAATGGCAAGAAGGGTCAATGCCTAAAAACTCTCTCCCCGCCTTCACCAGGAGCCCAGGGGGAGGACCTTGGGCAGGGGCTGGGGTAGTTGAAAGATGCAGTTTTAACAGTCAGTGAGGTAAACTCGCTAAAATTGGCCATATCTCAGAAAATGTAAATATTCCATTTAAAAAATAGACTTACTAGGACAAAAATTATGCTTAGAGACTAACACTGGCTGTCAGATGCTTATATATTATTATAAAAAATAATCCAAACAAGAAAATAAAACTTTCTGAGCAGGAGCCTAACTCCTACCACAGGACTTCCTAGCCCTAAAGAAAGTTCTACCATGAGAGAGTAGTTGTGAAGAAGCCGTGGCTACAGGAGTTTCCTTCTGCACAGCTGGGAGCTGTGGGAAGCAGGCATGTACCACAGGTGGTGGGCTTGGCAGAGAGAGGAGCATATGGGTTCGACAGCAGAAATAGATGTCACCATCTGGCACCAAAGCCCCTCAAATAATCCCATTACCTCACTGTCCTACCCCTTACCCAGGTTGAGAGCAGATGGCCTTTGAGATGTATTTGAGTTTTTTGGTTTTGTTTTTTTATGACATAGTCCTGGTTTTAAGCAAAAGTAGGTAGAAGGCGATACATTGTTGGGGGTGCCTGCCAAGGTAGAGTTTAAGCAAACGGGGAGATGTTTCTGAGGATAGATTCCCTCTGACATGACTGCTTGGACTGGAACCGGGGTGTTTCCTGAGGGTGCTAATTAGAACAGGAAATGTGTAATCCCCAGTAGTCAGACAGACCAGCATGCCAGCTGTTGGTGTACAAGTGAAATTGATTCCTGGATGAGAGGTGTCTGCAGAAAGATTTCCTGGAGGCACTTCTTGCCAGGCTGGAGATGACTTTCAAATGAGACTCCTGGACACAGACAGCTTGTTAGTTTGTTAATGGCTATTGTTCAGTCACTCAGTCGGGTTCTACTCTTTGCGACTCCACGGACTGCAGCACTCTAGGCTTCCCTGTCCTTCACTATCTCCTGGAGTTTGCTCAAACTAATGTCCGTCGAGCTGGTGACGCCATCCAATCATCTCATTCTGTCTCCCCCTTCTCCTCCTGCCTGCAATCTTTCCCAGCTTTTTGCTTATTTTGTGCAGGATTTGACCATCAGTACCAGGCCTCCTGGGACATGGGTAGTAAAGTCAAACACGTTGTGAATACCTTGCTGGGCTTCAACATCTAGAACCTCAATGGTTATCGACTTTGTCTTGCTTGGGATAGAATTTTGGAGACCGTGCAAATATTTCAATATTTGCTGTTGCTGTTGGAGTTTGTTCTTTGGTTTGTGTGGTCAGGTTGTTCCATGGCATGTCCTGTGGAGCTGTGACACATCCTTCATCAGCTATGACAAAAATATGACTTTTTGTCAGATTTTAAAAGCATGACTATTTGGGCTGGAACAACTCACTCTTTATGATATCTGCATGCTGAGTGGCTTCAGTTGTATCTGACTCTGTGTGACGCTATGGACTGTAGCCCACCAGGCTCCTCTGTCCATGGGATTCTCCAGGCAAGAATACTGGAGTGGATTGCCATGCCCTCCTCCAGGGACTCTTCTTGACCCAGGGATCAAATCCATGTCTCCTCATTGGCAGGCAGGCTCTTTACCACTAAAGCACCATCTAAAGTAAAATCTGGAAACAGAGTCCCATTTGAAACTCCTTATATAAACAAATGTGCCTTTGCTGCAGGAGTTGGTTACCATTATTATTCACCTTGAGAAGGTTCCTTGTTCACCTGAAGGTGACCTGTCTATGGGTTAAACAACTTTGCTTCTCCCCTTGGGTGAGAATGGTGCTGGCTACACATGCCTTGCTGTCTTTTTCTGACCATGTTGGACCCAGTGATGTATGCTGTATGGACAGAGTATTCTTGGAATTGAATGAAACTCTGCACACCTCTCAGATTCTCTCTTTACACAGTGGGTAGCCAGGGTGGTCTCTGTCAGTGCCATCTGTTCTAGAGACTGGAGAGAATCCTAATTCTGCTGATGGTCAATCAGAATTCCATTCCCCCTCTTTACCCCTTTCAGATCCATGAGAAAGAAGAGGAAGAGTTCAATGAGAAGAGTGAACACGATTCTGGAATCAATGAGGAACCTCTACTCACAGCAGATCAGGTATGAATATGTCTTGGTTCTTGGGACTTTTAGTTCTTTTGATAGAGAAAAAGTTTGAGTACGCACTTGCCACATCCGTTTAAGTATGGTCTTGTGATGGCTGTGTCATGACTGAGAGTGTGTTTGATAAGGGATTGCATGTCTCTTTAAGACTCAGTTTGCCCACTTGCAATAAATGGGAATGTAACTCCTGATATGTGCGTTGGGTAGGGTCCGTGTTTGGTAACAGCCAGAGAGGGGCCCAGCATTTACTGCCTTCATTTCCTGCTAAGCCTTTTTATTGCAACTCATTGTACTTGGTGTCAAGACCCTTAAACAAGGGTCCCAAATTCTTGTTCTCACGAGAATAGAAAAGACAGATGAGGCTTTCAAGTGATGGATATTTTCTCGTATTTCATAAAACATTGAAAATGTTCAACCTTCCCAAAAGAGTCTTAGAAACACTCATTTGGTAAAAAAAAAAGATATACTGCTTCACGTATTATTGACTTACTTACATTTTGGTTTTAATAATTTGTTACTTAGGGAGAATACTCCTGGGTCTCTGGATTCCTCATTCAACCTTTCGGTCAACAACTATTTATGGGCACTTGCTTTGAGCAGGCACCTTTCAAGCTTTTTCACAGAGCAATTCTGAAAAAGCTCTGCCAGGAGCCTTTGGTGCCAGAAAGTGCTTTTCAGTAAAAGGAACTCTTTCATATCTGTGGTAAAGGGTGGGATATAAACAGATAAGGATCAAGAGATTAAAGGGAACTGGATTGAAAAGAAGAGGTGCTAGCATTTATTCTTGAGAATTTCGGGAGGAAATGCAGTTCAGTGATCCAAGTTCAATGATAACGACTTCGAGGGAAAGAGGAATTCTGCCATAAAATTCCGAAGAGGGGTCATGTCATTTGCTTGTGTTCCATGAATGGCTTAAATATTCCCTACATTTATGAGTGGAGATGGGGAAGCTTTGGAAAAAAAATTATTCCAGAGGAGGGAACTCTAAGCGCCTTTATCTTTGGTTCAGCCTAACATAAAGGAACCCACTTCAGTGACCAGTGGCCTTGGAGCTGGAGCCCATCACAGCGTCGGGAACAAATATACAGATGCTCTGTTCTGACCAGACTCATCAATGGCTCCTTCCAAAGAAGCAGCCTTTGCTCATTTGCTTTTCTTCATGTGTGAACAATTAGTGTCCAAAGTCTTGTGCATTGTTCAATAGTTCACCCTTTTCCCTTTTGGCAGTTATCTAATTTTACTCTCATCTTGTAGAACCAGTCCCCTACAATAGTCTAGATTATAGCTGAGTTTCTTACCTATTTTCTACTGTCCAGACCCTACTTATTCTATTATTATATGTCTTGATTTGCACTTGTTGGCTAGCTTTAGTTCTTGTCCTGGTGAATTCTGGAGGTAGAGCTCTTTTCCTTTATGTGAAAAGCAGTACATGAGTTTGAGCTGTCCTCGGAACACGGCCATTTCCGGTCATAAGCATCATCACAATGAATGGACTGGATCTTGTGTTCGAGTTGGGTGGAAGAAATGTTCTCCCACTCAGGAAGAAAGTGCTCAGCAAATTGAAGTAAATGTTCCCTTCCAGGCAGCTCTGCTTTGGTTCCTGAAAAAGCAGTTTATTTCCAATAAAGCACTCATCTAAATGGTGTTCTTAGAAGAGGTTTGACGTTAAAGAGGGCTTTGCATTAAAGGCAGAATGTTTGCAAGCCTTCGGTCAGGTCTATTTTTATTATTATTCAATATTTATTAAGTAACAATATTGCTTTAGGAATTTTACAAAGACAGCAAATTAGGCACATCCTTCACTGATCATCCTTCACCCTGAGATATTCCTGCAGCAGAGAAGAGTGAGTGCTCTCTTGTGTACCCTCTTCAGGTGATTGAAGAGATTGAGGAAATGATGCAGAATTCCCCCGACCCCGAAGAGGAAGAGGAGGTCCTGGAAGAGGAGGATGGGGGAGAAACCTCCTCCCAGGCAGACTCAGTCCTCCTGCAGGAGATGCAGGCCTTGACCCAGACCTTCAACAACAACTGGTCCTACGAAGGTGAGGGTCCTGGGGGTGGACTCGCAAAGGATGAACTCAGCTCTGCTGGGTAGGGCATGAGCTTCACGTGCCACTAATAGAGCCTCAGGATCTACGGAGTTGACGTCACTGTTCTTACTGTATATCAGTAGAGAAGTTTGCATCACAGAGGGTGGGGAGGAGGCAATCGAGCAAAATTAAAATGGTAAAATGAACCAAAGAACAAGTAGAGGAAATCTGAACTCACTATTCCAAATGATGCTTCCCTGGTGGGCTTCCCTGGCAGTCCAGTGGTTAAGACTTTGCGCTTCCGACACAGGGGGTGTGGGTTCAATTCCTGGTTGGGGCACTACGGTCCCACATGCTGCACAGAGCACCGCCCCCCCGAAAACCCCACATGATGCTACCATAAAGTCAATGAAAAAAATCTACAAACAGTGATGATAGTAATAGCTCGTATATTTAGAGAGCTTTGGAGTGCCAAAGGCTGTTCTAAAACTTTGTACACATAATCTCATTTCATGCCTGTAGCAACCCCATTAGGACTGAGCTAACTGAGTTTCTGGACGAATAAGTGACTTGTTTGAGGCCATTGTCAGGGAAATATGATTTAAAAATAATATCTCCTCCCCACCCGAGAAACCTTTTCACAGTAAAGGAGAAAGGAAACAATTTTATTATCGAATAAGCATTAAGCCAGAATATGGAGCATATCACAGTTCAATCAGTTCAGCTGTGTCCAGCTCTTTGCAACATGAACTGCAGTCTGCCAGGCTTTCCTCTATCACCAACTCCTGGAACTTGCTCAGACTCATGTCCACTGAGTTGGTGATGCCTTCCAACCATCTTACCCTTTGTCGTCCGTTTCTCCTCCCACATTCAATCTTTCTTAGCATCAGGGTCTTTTCTAGTGAGTTAGTTCTTCGCATCAGGTGGCCAAAGTATTGGAGCTTCAGCTTCAGCATCAGACCTTCCAATGAATATTCAGGACTAATTTCCTCTAGAATTGACTGGTTTGATCTCCTTATCACAGTCATCCACCAAAGGGCTTGCAAAACCAGAAAGAAATCTCACCTTTACCTACAGGCAATTGGACACAACCCCTTACATTGAGGAAGTTTTGCAATTTGGAGTCAGGTGACGAGTGAGGCCCCTGTTTTGTTTCTTGGTGATGACTTTTCAAAGCAGTGGCTCCCAGATCCTTGAGGAAACATTCCTGAGTCCTGAGACTTGCAGGAGGTGTATTTAGCCATGAAAATGAATGACACACATTTGAAAAGGACAGAGAAAGAGATTATGGTAGAAAAGGAAGAGAGTGGGGAAGTCTCTTCCCTTATTTTCAACAGGGAGAATCAAGCTTCTTTTTTTTTTTTTTCCCCATCATGTGGCACGTGGGATCTTAGTTCCCCAACTAGGGATTGAATCACACCCCCAACAATGGAGCATGGAGTTTTAACTGCTGAACCACCCCAACGAAGCCCCAAGCCTCTTATTTTTAATGTATATTTGCCCCTACACCACCTTCAGGTCATAAGGGATGGAGCCAAAATTGAAGGAAGGCAGTGCAGAGTCCACACTCTTAATCTGCATATCGTATTAACTCTCTGACACAGGTTTGTAGTAATTATGATCCTGCAAACAAAGAGGCAGATGAAGCGTGAAATTAAAAGATGTAACACCATTTGCAAAAACGGGTATAAGCTTATCAATCTGTAGGGATAGTGGTAACCATGCTGCCGGAAGGGCCACATTACCTGGTAGTGGATTTGCATGGGGGTAGTGGGACTTAACAAACGACAGAGAGGGAAGGTGGGATGGTCAGGGTATAAAAGTCCAAACTCTGATTAGAATAGTGGCGAAAACAGCGGCGTGACCTGAGGGACCGAGTCCTGTAAGTAAGACCGTGGCTCCAGAGAGTGGAAGCAGGGCGATGTTAGCAGAAAGAATCTGTTGGGAGCCATGGATTTGGCCCCAGCACTGCATTCACAGCGGCTCCAATCAGGCCATTCTCTGCCACACAAAGGTCCCATACACAGAACTGCTCAGTGAAAGCCGGGGGAAAACAGCTGAAACGCAGAGTTAAATGGCAAAAACAGAAGGAGGAGGACAACTCCAAAGAGTGAATTGAGGGAGAAGGTTGAAGTAAGTCAGCAAATACCCCGGGCAGAGCAGGGAACGCAAAGGGAGAGGAGAATGGATTCTGATGTAGAAGAAACAAAAGATGCCATTAGAAAGGAACACATTCGAGAAGATCCTCCCGGATCTACGTTAAATGAAGAAGTCTGAGGGGATAAGAATTTAAAATAAAGTGATCTGTATTTTGTTCTCCCAGGTTCCCTTTTCTTTTCTCTAATGTACCAGAAGACTGGGTGCCAGCAAGCCAGGCTTCATTTTCCCATGCGTGTTGCCTGTCTTTGCATGTCTCACGTATTTTTGGACACGTACGCTGTGACACAGGACAGTCGGTGTTGAGAGGCCTCAGATGACTCTGCCTGTTTTGCTGTTGGCTCTCTCTTGATCAGGTCTCGGGAATAGACACCACCTCTCTATTGCTCTTTGACACAGATGTTGAAATCTTCTTTATGTCCCCCTCTCCCAATTCTTGACCCATTTCACGTGAGAAATATTACATGTGCTCAGTCACTCAGTCGTGTCCAACTTTCTATGGCCCCGTAGATAGTAGCCTGGCAGACTCCTCTATTCATGGAATTTCCCAGGCAAGAATACCATAGTGAGTTGCCATTTTCTACTCCAGGGGATCTTCCTCATCCAAGGGTCAAACTAGCCTCTCTTGTGTCTTCTGCATTGGCAGGTGGTTTCTTTACCACTGGCACCATCTAGGGAGCCTGAGGAATATTATAGAGACAGAGGAAAACTAGGGAGACCGATCAAGCGATCAAACACCACATGTCTGTCCACCCGCATTTTTGTGGACAGAGTCCACAGGTCTCCCCGGGTGCTGGTTTTTCTCTCCCCTTTGTTTTCCCAAGATGATGTTCTCTTTCTTGGTCCATAACTGGTCCTCCCCTCTGGCATGCACCTGAATCGTGCAGGTCCTTCTGGGCCCTGGGAGCCTCTCCCGTGGGCTGGAGGCAGTGACCCTGCAGGACGATCTTCCCCGGCAGGGCTGAGGCACATGTCTGGGTCTGAGTTGATGGAGCTCCTGGACCAAGTAGAGGGAGCCATCCGAGACTTCTCAGAGGAGCTGGTGCAGCAGTTGGCCCGCCGGGATGAGCTGGAGTTCGAGAAGGAAGTGAAGAACTCCTTCATCACGGTGCTCATTGAGGTGCAGAACAAGCAGAAAGAGCAGCGAGAACTGATGAAGAAGAGGCGGAAAGAGAAAGGGCTGAGCCTGCAGAACAGCCGGATAGACAAGGGAAGCCAGATGCCTCTCAAGGTAAGAGGACAGCCCGGCATGAGGACCAGGGGTGTCCAGCTTCTGGGGTCCCCATTGTGGGTCCTGGGACCAGACCAGCTGTGGCCCCAGACAGACCTGTCCTGAGCCATGACTGGGCAGGAACCCCTGGCAGACAGTGGGACCACGAGAGGGAGAAGAGCCCACCCATCTTCTCTGTGCCCCCAGAGGACACCTGGTCTAATTGAAGGAGACAGGCTGTAACTCTAGAAGAGAAATGAGTACAGCTATGTGCTTTAATAGGCAGGACTCTAGGAAGTAGGGTGAAGATATTTAAGACTGAGTAGAGTTGTGCCCTGGGACTGAGTTCAGAGTCCCTGTTACCAGCAGTTTATAGTTCTGACTCATCTCTTTAGGAGGTCATTAAGGTGTTTCAGGATTGAAAATTATGACACCTTGTTATAGTGACCAGATTCTTCCAACCAGTGATTCTCAATTAGGGAGGCTCAGCAGAATCATCTAAGGAGATTTCTCAAAATACCTATTCCTGAGTTGTCTCCGAGAGCTACTGAATGGGGCCTCGGGCATGTGCATTTTGGAAAAAGCTTCCTAGATGAGGACAAGTGTTTCACATCCATCCTTCCCAATGACTGGGCATTTTCTTTTCTTCCCTGAGACATTTTTCATCATCATCTGTCCAACTTTCTCTGAGCTGCTTTATTTTTCTATTTGCATAACAGAGGCTGAAATGAGGAAACCCAGGAATGCCTGGGAGAGGTGGGGTGGGGTTGGGTCTTATCACCCAAGGGACTTGCTCAGATAAGAGACTTTGAGATGCTGCTATTTCTTCTTGCAAAGCACAGGCTGAAATTTTGGCCTGTCTCATAGCCCAGGTCTTTACTTTCTAGTTATAAAACCCCGGGGCCCTGATCTGGGATGGTGTAGAAGCTGACAGGTCTGGGTAGCTTAGGGAAGACTTGCCCTTCTGAGTCTCGCTCCCCTCCCCCAGCGCTTCAGTATGGAAGGCATCTCCAACATCCTGCAGAGTGGCATCCGCCAGACTTTCGGCCCCTCGGGAAGTGACAAGCAGGTACGGCCTGTCTCTCTGCTACCAGTTTCCTTCCCAGGCTCTTGCCACTCGGTCTTCTCAACAGATGGGGGGATGGGGATACGCTAGAATTATTCCAGCATGGGGGAAGGTTGAGGGTGTGGGAGGATGTCCTAACAATTTCTTTCATTCGGGTCTTCCATTCGAAGGAGAAGCAGAATGTGTCTTTTTAAAGGTTTTGAACTTTGAAAAGTTCACATAGTTTTTTGAACTTTTGTATTAGAGGCCATGGTGAAAACTCAACACTCCTTGTAGACCTGTGAGTTCAGTTGCTTTCAGAACAAAATGCATTAAAGGAGAACCTGCTTCATGAAAGATGCCGTCCAGGAGCTTAATTAGCTTTACCACACTGGGCTTCCCTGGTGGCTCAGTGGTAAATGCAGGCTCATGGAATCTTCCTGCAATGCAGGAGTCACAAGAGCTCAAGAGATTCAGGTTTGATCCCTGTGTTGGGAAGATCCCCTGGAGAAGAACATGGCAACCTACTCCAGTATTCTTGCTTGGGAAACCCCATGGGCAGAGGAACCTGGTGGGCTAAAGTCTATAGGGTTGCAGAGTCAGACACGACTGAAGCAACTTAGCAAGCACACTGGGGTCCTAGCGGAGCCAGTCCCACCAAGACTGCCTCTTCAGCTGCCTTGCCAACTGTAACCCACACTGCGGGGGTCTCCAGTTTGGCTTCACTTAATCAGTTACTTCCCTGAGAAATGGTTTGCATTTCTGGCTATCTGGTGCCTGCCATGTGCTGAGCTCTGTTGCTAGGCCCCCAGGCAGTACATAGATGAGTGAGTCCTGGTCCTGCCCTCATGGAGTGCATAGTCTAACAGAGAAAGTCGGTATGTCCAAAGACGTCTTTGAGATCATGCACAAAAACTATGTTTTGGACCTGTTTGTGACTGAATTCTAAGTATTAGGAGTCTGGAGCTACAGACTGGGAAGAGATTGTTGTTGTTCAGCCGCTCAGTCATGTCTGACTCTTTGCGACCCCGTGCACTGCAGCACACCAGTCTTCCCTGTCCTTCACCGTCTCCTGGAGCTCTCCTGGGAAGAGATTTTATGAACATGTAACTTGGTCCCCTGAGTTCACAGAGATAGAACCGAAGGCCCAGAGAGATTAGGCAATTTTCCCCCAGGCCACACTGCTAGTGGCAAGGCCACGTCTAAAACACAAGGCTCGTGCTTTAGAGCTTTTCTCAATCGTGATGTCAGGCTCCCTCAGAACCTTCCAGGTCCCTCTGTCCGGTGCTTTTGGATAGCCCACTGGACAGTAAGATGATTTCATTGTAGGAGCACCTCATCTCCACCAGAGGGAGCAAAACCAACATCCCAGACCCTGGGCGGGGTTGAGGTTTTCTCACTAGTCGTTTTGACAAAAGAGAAAGCGTTCATTCTCTAGATGCACTGCAGAAGAGAAGAAAATATCATACGCCCGTAGAATGTTCTCTGCTTTTAGCCTGGAGGACCAAAAGCTCACCAGTATTCCTAAATAATTAAAAAGTTTCTAGTGTCAAAAGAAGACTTTGTTAGTTGGAGGGACCCTTTTCCTGGTTAACATGATCAAGTCTTACTTTTGGTGGGAGGGAATTTTACTTTCTTTTTTATTTTTTAAATTACAAAAGTATGGTAACATATTTACAGGAGACCTGGAAAATACAGAACAAAGTTACATATAGTTCCACTGTATATTATAATTATTTTTTAAGTAGATAAATTAAGATTTTTTAGTTGGAGTTTCAATATCAAACTCTCAAAAATTAATAGAATAAATAGAAAAGTAGAAGGATATAGTAGACATGAAAAGCGCCATGAACCAAAATATGGGGGTTATTTTCAAATATCTTTTGACATTGATTTCTAACATAATTCCATGATGATAGAACAGACTCTGTTGATTTCAATACCTTTAGACCATGGCGTTTTTGCACTCTGCTTTATGTCCCTAGGTATGTTCCAATGTCTCCTGGTTCATAGTCTATGGGAACTCAGAATTTGTATTCTACTGTTTTGTGAGAATTGTATAAATCTTAATTATGATAAAGTCTTCCTTTAAAAGAGACATTTTGCAAAGATGGGGGGAAATCCTGAAACAATGGTGCGCACATTGTCATGTGTGTTGTTGAGAACATCAGATTTCATAGAGTGCATGTTTTTTAGAGAAAAACCCAGTTGCCATGCAAGTTGTCGACCCATATCTCGGCCCTGGGAATGGGGCCTCTGTCTCACATGCAGCATGTTCCGTTTGTCTCCTAGTACCTGAACACAGTCATCCCTTACGAGAAGAAGGCCTCACCCCCATCAGTGGAAGACCTCCAGATGCTGACTAACAGTGAGTTGCCCCCATTCTCAGCCAGATCAACTGCTCATTTCTGTCTCTCTTGCCCTGTGAGTTATACCCTTGGTGTCTCGGGCCTGAGGTTTCCCCAGGGAAATTTCTTTTTTATTTTTGTAATTATTTTTAATTGGAGGATAATTGCTTTAAAATGTATTGGTTTCTACCATACAACAATGTGAATAACTCATAACTATATATATATGTGTATATATATATGTGTATATATATATATCCCCTACTTCCTGAGTTTCCCTCCCACCCCCACCTTTTTTTATTTTATATTGGAATACAGTTGATTAACAATAATGTGTTAATTTCAAATATACAACAGAGTGATTCAGTTATTCACATACACGCATCTGTTCTTTTTCAAATTCTTTTCCCAATTAGGTTGTTACAGAATATTGAGCAGAGTTCCCTGTGCTATACAATAGGACCTTGTTGGTTATCTATTTTAAATATAGCAGTGCAGTTTCAATGTATCAAAATGTGCTCCACACCATTGCATCATGTCCCCTCCATGGGGCAGAATTAAAGAGCTCTTCAGTGATACTAGGAGGTGCTTTGTCTTTTCCTGGTTCCTGGAAGGGAAGAGACTTGCAAGAAAAAACAAGCTGATGGAGGAGGCTGAGCGGGGGAACTTTCTGTGGTTCACCCACAGGTCTCAAGGCCATGTGCTCTCTACTTTGCCTACAGTTTGAGGTTGCCTTGTGTTCCCAAAGCAGGGAGCTCCTTCTAAGGGACTGACTGTATTTAATGAGAAGCAAGGTTTCTTGGGTGGGGTAAGGCTGATGGGAGAGAATAGATTCTGGTTTTCCTCCCAGGCCCTGACTCTATTGTCAAGTAGTATTAGCAAGCATCCAGAGCGGTTGGGGAAAACAGCCTGTGATCGAGAGCCTTTTAGGCAGTCTCTTGATACCCGTTAGACACTACAGCCCCCAAAGGGCTGGGGCCACAGGGTGTTAGCCATCAGTGTCAGCTTGATTTTTTAGGAAGAGAAAAATCCTAGGCTGAGATGTGAGGAAGGGCTCGTAAATCACAAGGCCATCCATCACCCTGGCAACCGTGCTCTGCATTGAGTAACACACTAACAGGATGCCCGCCGTTGCTGCGCTGCCTCAGAGGGAATGGGCCGCCGTAGGGCTTTTTGATGCCTAAGAGGAGGGAAGGGGGTCTTCATCTATTTGGCTGAAGAAGATAGATACCTCCTGGGCCCATTGCTTAAGGTGTCCAAAGATTTCATTTTTATCATTTTGGAGAATGAAAGAAGTTTCTGATAAATGGAAATCTTGCCTTCATCAATAGACACCACGTCCTTGAGAACCTGGAAGTTTAAATTCAAAGTGCATCAGCTTCCTCTTAACTCATCTGAAGCTCTTTTATTTGCATAAATATGCACTAAGATTTTTTTTTTTAATGGGAGCAGATAGAAATGAGCTGACATTTATAGGTGTTTGTGTTTTCACAAGCAGCAAGCATTTGGAAAATAATTTGGACAAATTATGAAGGTTGATATATGTAGAGCACTCTATCATGCTGTTTTTTAAAAAATAAAGAGCTATAAATTTATTACAGATACCCATTCAGGAATTTAGTGTGAAATCCTTTCATTTTAATCAAGAAACAGTGGTTTGTGTACACTTCTGAAGTTCATTTAAAAAATTAGAGTATATCCATCATTTAGAATACTTTGGAAACATAGAAATGTGAATAAAGGAAAATAAATAGTTTCTTCCTCCCTTCACTGTGGTTACTATATGGTGTTTTTCAGGCATAGTATTTTATGTCTTTCCCATATAGTTGGGATTATACAGGCTATTAAATTTCATATCATGATTTTAGTCACATCAGTTAACATTTGGTTAACATTCTTTTTATGGCTCTCTCTTCTGTCGTATAGACATACCACATTCCAATATTTTATTCCTTTTAAAAAAAACTGCCAACTTCCCTGAATACCAACTTTCCTGTATGTTATGAGAGCTCTCTTTTTTGGCACATCCGTGTATGGGTTTGTGAACAGTAATTCCTCTTTTCCCAACTCCTGAGTCAAGAACATAGGCCCAAGACTGGCTCTGGGGACTGGACAATTTTTGTAAATTTTGGATTTTGGAGACCACCTTAGTCACATGTTGACCGAGCTGGGTGCAATTATTGTATTTTTATTGCTATCTTCTTGGTGGGCAGAGTTTATTTTAGTCTTCGCATGCCCAGCTGCAGCGTATTTTCAGCCTCTTATGTTGAAATGAATCCATGTCTAAAAATACAGACGAAAGAAAACAAACCATTGCCTGAATGGCCTGAGGTCCAGTCTTTTTCTGGACCTGGCCATGGACTCATGCCAACGTCAGCCTCTGTTTCTTACCCCCTCCTGGGTTTTGGAGTCAAGTGGGCTTCCCTGGTGGCTCAGACAGTAAAGAATCCACCTTCAGTGCGGGAACCCTGGGTTCAATCCCTGGGTTGGAAAGATCCCCTGGAAAAGAGAGCAGCTACCCACTCCAGTATTCTGGCCTAGAAAATTCCATGGATAGAGGAGCCTGGCAGGCTACAGTCCATGGGGTCGCAAAGAGTCAGACAGGACTGAGCGAGTTTCACTTTCCATGACCCTGATTTGCAGCTTGTTAAGGTGATCAGTGGAGAACAGGACCTGGGAATGGACTGGGGAGTCTCTCCACTGTCAAGTTGCCTCCTGACCTCAGTCATCAGGGCCTGCTGATCTTCAGTGTTTTCTTCACTTGCAAAAAGCAACACGTGTACACACTGCTATATTTAAAATGGATAACTAACAAGGACCTACTGTACAGCCCAAGGAACTCTGCTCAATGTTTTGTGGCAGCCTGGATGGGAGGGGAGTTTGGGAGAGAATGGATACATGTATATATATGGCTGAGTCCCTTCCCTGTCCATCTGAAACTATCACATTACATTGATAACTGGCTATACTCCAATATAAAATAAAAAAAAGTTAAAAAAATGAAATTAAGTGCAAAGATTATTGTATCCAGTGGAAAAAAAGAGTAATATATGTTCATGGAAAAAATCTGGACCTTATAGCAATATGATGCCAAAGAGAACATCACGTGGGGCCTCATACTCAGGGGTAAGTGCTTTTTAGTTTCATGAACATTCTTCCAGATTTTTTTCTATGAATATTAACATTTATTATTTACTCTTTTAAAATTAATATATTAAGCTCCACAACCTCCTTTCTTCATTAATAAGTATGTCTTGTTTACATAAACATCTATCTTTTTTTTATGAAGCTGTTTGAGATGGCATAGATAGCATATACCAGAGTTTACTTAAGGCATCTATTGATGAAATCTCTTGTTGGATACTCCCATCCCTTCCCTCTTTTTCTGATAGTATAAACAGGGTCCATATATTAATATTTTTTGAAGGATTTTTTTACAGAGCTGACTTCTGCATCATGAATATGAGAAGGTACTTCTTAGTTTAATAACAGAAAAATCTGTTCTATGAAAAACCTTAAGTTTTAATCACTTTCCTATTGTTCTCTTCATATGTAGTTCATACCCCTTTTCAACAAAAAGTCTGGAAGCTCCTTGAAGGTCATCAGTACTTTTGCATTTCCACAAGTTCTAGCACTGTACTGGGCATAAAGTAGAAGATATTTGTTGAATTAAATTCATTTGCTCTTAATAAACTGGAGATGAGAACTTTCCTAATAATATCTGTATGAATAGAACATCTTTAAAGACAGATTTATCAGAGTTTCAGCAGTGTGACAGCTGTTACTCTTAACATTTGGATTGCATCTGCAAGTTGATTCCTTTTTTAAATTGCTTTATTTATTTTTATGATCATTAAAGACACATAATTCATAGGTGATGGGGAAATTACAGATGAGCACATGCCTACAAAAAGGAAAGACTAAAAGAAAAAGAGAAAAAAGAGAAAAGAGGATGTCAACTCATCAGTAGGGCTGCCCTGATCCTTTTGATGGCTTCTTCTTCACCAGCAGGTGAATGCTGGCTCTTGACAGAGGCTTCTAGACTTTGCTGAACACTCAGCAAGTATCTGATTTCCTTGACTCCTCTCACTGTCTTTGGGTTGGTGGACTGTCTGGCCCAGAAGTGAGCTATATGTCCTGATTTGTCTTGACTCTTCTCTCCCCCCTCCCTCCAGTTCTCTTTGCCATGAAGGAGGATAATGAGAAGGTTCCCACTTTGCTGACGGACTACATTTTAAAAGGTAAGAGCAGCCCAGGTCTCCGGGAACAGAAGTGACCTCTGGGGCTCCCCTCCCCCAGGACTCTTGTCGTCTGCACACACAGAGCCCACGCTGGGGGCCTCCCAGAGCCTCTGCACTGGGCCAGACCAGGCAGGGCCAGGGAGCTCCGTGGACAACCGTGAGCGGCCCTTGCCTTTGGATGTTGCTAGGAGGCCTGACGGGGAAGGCAATGGCACCCCACCCCAGTACTTTTGCCTGGAAAATAGTCGGACACGACTGAAGCGACTTAGCAGCAGCAGCAGCAGCAGGAAGCCTGAGGAGGACATTCCATCACCCCCGAGTCACCAGAGCGACTCCACACAAAGAGCAGGCAAACCAGTACAAAAGGCTTGTTGTTGAAGTTCTGTGGAGCTTGGGCTGTTTAGTTGGCAAAAACAAAGCCTCAGGATACCTTTAACCATCTCCACTACTTGAAAGGCAGCAAACTAGGGACATGATTAGCTACATCCTTTTATAGCTCTTTTTTGTTTCATCTTTCATTGTGGATCATAATTTTTTGTTTCATCTTTCATTTAACATATGTAAAAGTAGAGCAAATGGTGTAGTGCAGCAGTACCCAGCGTTTTTGGCACCAGAGACAAGTTTTGTGGAAGACAGTTTTTCCAGGGGGAGGGGAAGGGGATGGTTTGGGGATGATTCGGGCGCATTACATTTATTGTACACATTATCTCTATTATTCTTACATCAGCTCCACCTCAGATCATCAGGCATTAGATCCTGGAGGCTGGAGACCCCTGGATGGTGAACTGTCACGTGCTTAGCATTTGGCTTTAAAAATTATTAACTCCTGGCTGATCTAGTTTCATTTATAACCATACCTAGCTCCTCCCTTCCATATTATTTTGAAGCAAATACCAACCATTATATCTTTTTTCATCCATAAGTATTTCAGTATGCATTTCTAAAACATAATCACAAGATCATGATCACAGCTAGAAAAATAAAACATTTTAAAGTATCTTTGAGGGACTTCCCTGCTGGTTCAGTGGTTAAGACTCCACACTTCCACTGCAGGGGGCGAGTTCAATCTCTGGTTGGGGAACTAAGATCCCTCATGCCAAGTACATTGGCCCCACCACCACCCCCCGTCCCAAAGTATCTTTGACTCTTCAACCAGTGTTCAGATTTCCCTGTAAAGTTTTTTCAGTTTATTTCTTTGAAGTAGGATCCGAAGAAGTTCCATACATTACAATTACATAATGTTTCTCTTAAATCTCTTCATTTTATTTACTTGACTGCACCGTGTTTTAGTTGCAGAATGTGGAATCTTTAGTTCCTGGATGTGGGATCTAGTTCCCTGACCAGGGATGGAAACTGGGCCCCCTGCATTGGGAGTGCAGAGCCTAAGCCATCCATTTAAAAGGATGTCTTTTAAATCTCTGTTAATATATATTTCCTGGTGGCTCAGACGGTAAAGCGTCTGTCTACAATGCGGGAGACCCTGGTTCGATCCTTGGTTGGGAAGATCCCTTGGAGAAGGAAATGGCAATCCACTCCAGTACTATTGCCTGGAAAATCCCATGGACAGAGAAACCTGGTAGGCTACAGTCCATAGGGTCTCAAAGAGTCGAACACGGCTGAGCGACTTCACTTTCACTTTAATATATATACAGTTTCCCCTTTCTTTCATCTCTTACATCCTTTGAATTTTATTTCATGAAAAAACCAAGTGATTTGATCCATAGAATTTCCTTATTCCGGCTTTTACTTGTTAGTTTCATCCTCATGGTTTCGTTTAATATGTTCTTCCACCTTTTGCATTTCCTGTTGTCCAGTGGAGCCAGAGGGCTGAACACATTCAGAGCATCCACACCGGACTGGACCGGGCAGGGCCAGAGGACTCAGTACACTAGCATCCACAGTTTTTTGGAAAGCATTAGTTTATCAGTGTTTGTGAATTTCCCATTAAGAGACAGCTACCATCTGGTTGTCTTTCTTTTGGGGGATGTTAATATCTATATTAGTGTGCTCAGGCTGATAAAACAGAATACCACTGGGTGGCTTAAACATCAGAAATTAAATTTCTCACAGTTCTGGACAGTAGAAATCTATGATTAAGGGGCCAGTAAATTGGGTTTCTAGTGAGGGTTCTCTTCTCAGCTTGCAAGTAGCTACCTTCTTGCTGTGTCCTCACATGGCCTTTCCTCTGTTGATGAGAGAGTGCCAGAGCCTCTGTGCTTCTTCTTACAAGGACACTAATCCTACCAGATCAGCACCCCACCCACATGACCTCATTTTAACCCTTCTTTCTCAGAGGCTCCGTCTCCAAGTATAGCTGAGGGTTAGGGCTTCACCATGAATTCTTGGGTGGGGACACAAACGTCGACTCTGTAACACTTTCCACTGGTAGTCATTCATGGTCCAGATCCGTTTTCTTGTTAGATTTTGCTCCACAGGCACAGACAACCTTGGGTACAGTTTCTGAAGGCTTGTGGACCTCAGTTTAGAACCTCTGAGCTGTACTGTTCTGTAAGGATCAGAAAGGTGAATCTTAAATTTCTGCAGGATGGATTTAGGCTCAACATTAGGAAGAACTTCTGGCTCTTAAAGGTTTTAAAAGAGCATCCCGTTTCTCAGAGGAGGTTTGTGGAAATGGGTTCTATAAGTCTGGGAGCCCAAGGGCTAGACTTTATCCCTCACGATCAGCTGAAATGTCAGTGAATGTATAAAACTAGTTAACATTTATGAGCACTTTCTGTTTGCCTCTGAGCAACGCTGTGGGCTGGGCAGAGGCACAGGCTACTTTACACATGAAGAAAAACAGACACAGGTTATTTCCCGAAGGTTGTGGTTAATAATAGCCAGACCCAGGATTTGAACCAAGGTGGTTGGACAGCAGAGAAGACCCACTTCATCACTACGCTGAACCACCAGCCATCAGTGGCTCATTCTCCTTCTGGAAGGAAGACATGGGATTGCCATCCTTCCCTGGTTCTAAGGGGGCGGGTGGTTCTCTGCTCAGGACACTGGCGAGAGGTCAGGGCCACCCTGGGCCGGGAGGTCTGGTCCCACATTGGCTCTGACGTGCCCTCTCTCTTCTCTTTCCAGTGCTCTGTCCCACCTAACCTTGCCCTTGGGAGCAGCCTTGCTGCGGAGGTCGCTGAGCAAGAGTCATCCCACCGCAGGGACTGCATGACACCACGTAGCCTCCGCCGTGTATTTAAACGTGTATAGCTTAACCTGGATTAAACATGAGCAAACGCTCGGGGTCCTTTGCTGTTGGCTTCTAGTCCTAGTAACCATTGGATGCATGACTGTCGGGCAGGGCTGGTGATGTCGCCTCTTCTCTGCCCGTGTCGGAGGGAGGCAGATGCTGTCACCGCTCATGATGTAGTCTGGCTCCAGCCCTCAAAAACAGCTTCCACTCTAAGACTAATTTTGAAATAAACCTTCATTTAATTAGTATGTTTCATGTGCTTTGGCGTGTGGTGTCCCTTGGCGCTCTGGTACAAACTTCCAGAGAAAGGATGTGTCTCTGCCTCCACGCGAGGCTCCTGGCCACGGCAGCGGTGGGGTGTTAGGGGATGGGGTGGTACCTGTTGTGACCTTTGGTGGGTTCTGGTGGCGCTGCCATTGTCCAGACAGGGAGGAGGCCGTCCACAGACTCCTAAGATCTTGTTTCTTGTCAGTTCCAGACGGGGCCACACAAGGTGTTGTAGGAAGTACTGGCTGGGGAGGAGACTGGGAAGTTAGCAGATGGAAAGTGAGGCTTAGGGGGAAGCAGGGCGACTCTAGTGCCTCCTGTTGGGATGGCCGGGTGGACTGAGGTCTGAGGGCTGGACGGTGTGAGCTCCGCTGGGCTCTCTTGGTGTGGGGGCTGCGGCTGCTTTCCTGACCGCCCCTTCTGACCCCCGGTAGCCTCTGGCTGTCTATGTCCTCCCCACCTCCCCGCGGCCCTCGCCTCCCATGTGCGTCCCCGGCATCGGTGACAGGCAGCTGCGACCAGCCAGCAGGTGAAAGCTGTCCTTGTGTCTGGAAGGGGCTCCGCTTCGGCACAACCTGGACTGTCTCAGCTTCCATCTTCTGGCTTGAATGGCATTCATTCTGTGGATTGCCCCAGTCCCGTCTTTAAAAAAAAAAAAAATCTTTATTTTTTTATTGTGGTAAAAGTTGTGTCATATAAAACCTGCTATTTCAACCATATTGAACTTTCAGTTCAGTGATACTAAGTACATTCCCCTTGTTGTGCGACTCTCAACACCATCATCCAACTCCTCAGTTTTTTCACCTTCCTAAACTGAAATTGTCCCCATTAAACATGAACTCCTCATCCCCTTACCTCCTTCCCAGCCCCTGCCCCCTGGCTTCTACCAGTGTATTTTCTGACTCCATGAATTTGACTATTCAAGGTACCTCGTGTAAGTGGAATCAAACAGTGTTTGCACCTAATATATACCGGAATGCATTTTTAAGGTTAACTTAATATATGTGCTACACACAGGACTTTTACCCCCCGTGCTACACAGTAGGTCCTTACCAGCCATCCACTTCATACAAAGCAGTGTATATATGTCAGTCCCAACCTCCCAGTCCATCCCACCCTTCTCCCCCATTGGTGTCCATACATTTCTTCTCTACATCTGTGTCTCTATTTCTGCTTTGCAGTGGATAGGTTCATCTGCACCGTTTTTTCTAGATTCCACATGTATGCGTTCATGTGAGATACTTGTTTTCTCTTTCTGATTACTTCTCTCTGTGTGACAGTCTCTAGGTCCATCCACCTCTCTGCAAATTGCACAATTTTGTTTCTGTCTTAAAAACTTTTCTCAAGTACTTGCTATGTACCTGCCACTGGCATCACCACCTCAACAAATTATCTTGCATCTCAGCATCACCCTGATAGACGGACGAGGACACCCAAGAAGCAGAGACGCTCAAAGTGGTGGAGTCAGCTTGGCGCTTCGGCCTCTTGTGCACCTAGATCTCCACCCCTCCTTAGGAGTTTGGCGTTTGTGTGCCGCACGGAAAGCTGTACTTCGTCACACGGGCAGCTCCATAGAAGGTCACAGATGGACGCGGGTGACAATAGAAAGCATCTTGGCACTCTCTCACTCCCTGGGCCTCTGCTTTTCTAGGAGCTCTGCTACAGAGCAGTAGCAATCTCCTCTGGTGGGGAGGGGGACCCACCGGGGAAACCGCCCCACTGCCGGAAGCTCTCCAACTCAGGCATCCACACAGAGCGGGGCTTCCATGTGGACGGCACCCTGGCCACTGCAGGGAAATGGAAACAGCACGAGGTAGTCGTCCAGATGCTCGGGCTCAGCACGTGGACCTAAGTACCAGAGCTTTGACAAAAGGGACACCTGCAGCTCTGCGTTCCCTGGTGCCACGGTCATGGGCAAAGGGCCACTGGCGGGGTGAGGTCCTTAGCACAGTTTGCGCTTTGCCATCTCTGGGGGAGCAGTGAATCCCCCAGGAGCCTGCCTTCCTGCCTAAGGTTTGTCATATCTGGGTCAGCCGCTCCTTTCCCCCAATTTATCCTGCCAGCAGGTGTCTGAAGCAGCAGTGACAAGCTAATCAAAGCGGCTGGCAGTTAAAAATAAATCTCAAGTGTCAAGGAGATGTTGCATCTCCGAGGAGGTGAGTCTCGGAGGAGGGGTGGGAGCAGTGACTGCCGTTTCTCACCTATGGTCCACATCGGGAGCCGAGTGGGACCATAGATCCATAGCCTCTGGTTTTGCATCGCTCTTTCCTCTGTCCTTGCTCCTCAACATGTGGGGCCCAGCCCAGCAGCAGAGACAAAACATCTAGGAAATTATTACAAATGTAAAGAACTCAGATCACAATCCCCCACCCACCCATCCTCTACCCCAGTCAGAAGTTGCAGGTGTTTTTCCTTTTTGCCATGCCATGCAGCACGTGGGGTCTTAGTTTCCCTGACCAGGGATTGAACCCATCCCCTCGGCTGTGGAAGCCTGGAGTCTTAACCCCTGGACTGCCAGGAAAGTCCCTGGAAGCTGCATTTTAATGGTGTTTGTGTTAAGTTCAGAGACACTTTGAGAGTTGCTGGAGCCCTGACTCTCAAAGACTGAACCTAGAAAGCATGGATGGTGTGATTAACACGTGACTGCACCTCTCCTCTCCTCATCTTTCAGGAGGAGTCCAAGGGCAGATGATTCTTCGGGCCCCAGTCAGTTTGGACAGCAAAACTCAAGTCCACCCAGGGTGTCCACTCTCAGCCAGGGCACTGGGGAGCCACGTCCTGCCGGTGCCCTCCTGGGCAGGTGGGACTTGGCCTGGCCAGCGGGCTCCTTTACCGAGGCTTGTCTCCATCAACTAAAGGCCTCCATGTGGGTTTGTGAAGCCTAATCTGATCAGCCCTGGTGAGGAAATGTCCCTGTAGGGCCTGACGCCAGCCTTCAGCTGTGTAGCATTGAAACAAATGACCCTGTGAAAGTGAAAGTTGCTCAGTCGTGTCCGACTTTTTGCGACCTCATGGACTATACAGTCCATGGAATTATCCAGGCCAGAATACTGGAGTGGGTAGTCTTTCCCTTCTCCAGAGGATCTTCCTAACCTAGGGATCGAACCCAGGTCTCCCGCATTGTGGGTAGATTCTTTACCAGCTAGGCCACAATGACCCTGTGGGGACAAGCTATTGTCCACATGGAATATCCACACACTCCCTAATATTATATCTCTGCTTCAGTGTGGGAGACAGATGGGGTACCTCAGAAAGAAAACCCAAAGGGAAGGGTGTTGGGGCAATATGTTTTATGGGATAAATTGGATTTTTAAAATGAAATAAACCTTTTGCATATACACTGGAGTATTATCTGGACTAGAACTGTCTTCACTTAGAGGTCAGGCAAGAGATGCGAAAAATCCAAAAAGATGCGCTCCTCTGGATGTCTTAGGATGCATAATGAGCCAAGTCCTAATGGACGTGATGAGTCTGTTCTGAGGGCTTTGAGCACCACTGTGTCCTAGGGACTCCTCGCATAGCCCCGTTATGCAGAGCACTTGGTCTCACCAAAGGGCAGGGGCAGGGGGCACCAGGGGCCACCCCTCCTCAGCAGAAGCCTGAATCGGAGATGGGGGGCCTCATCTCCAAAGGAGCCAGGAGAGGTGACTCTTACCAGGGCCAGCCTCCACGATTAGTATGCGTGGAGGGGAGAGTAATTAGATGCCGCTCTTGGAAAAGAGACACTCGCATTTTGTTGGGGCCTGATTATTTATTTTCTTGGGAGGATGAGAGGAGAGGCCTTAGGCTTTCTGTCTGAGCCTCAGCTTTGCTCTCTTCCTCTCTTCACCGGAAAGGCGGACGTAGAGGCCACTCTGCTGACCAGGAAGGTGGTTGGCTTCATATTAATGCCTTTCTTTAAAAAGAACAATGAGCCACCTTAGCCCACAGCCCTGCAGCGCCACACCCCCACCCAGGCCCTCATGCATATTCATCCTGCTTCAAAGAGCACAGCATGGAATATGCAAATCGGCCAGGCAGGAGCTGGTTGGCATTTTGATAATAGCTTTGTCTGAAAAACCCCAGAGACACAAGCACATCCAGTCCCTCTCTCTCTCCCCTTCCCTCCCTCTCTCTTCTTCCTCTATCCTAAGTCCCCATCTTGGTTCTCTCTTCACTCTCCAACTGCCAGAGAACAGGAAAATGAATCACAGAACCAGAGGAGGGAGTCAGTGAAAGGCCAGGGCTCTGTCCTCCAGTCCCATGTATTCCCACTTCTCTCTCCTCTATTCCTCCTTGAACAGAACCATTTTGTTTTTCCCATTAAAGCGTTCCCGACCTGACCATGTTGGGGTCCCTGGGCCTGCCCTCTGCTCTCAGCAGCCTCCCCCACTTCATCTCCATTCTCCATGCTCCATGCTCCATTCTCTCTCCCAGAGACAAGCTCCCTTCTCTTTGTCCTTCTTCCATCTTTCAACCTGGTTTTACTCTCAGTGCATGCCTGCTCGGTCCCTCGGTTGTATCTGACTCTTTGCAACACCATGGACTGTAGCCCACCAGGCTCCTCTGTCCATGGGATTTCCCAGGCAAGAATACTGGAGTGGGTTGCCATTTCCTCCTTCAGGGGATCTTCTAGATTCAGGGATCGCACCTGGGTCTCCTGTATTGCAGGTGGATTCTTGACTGTTGAGCCAGCAGGGAAGCCCTCGGTATTCCAGCCTAAAAAAACCAGGAATCTGGCCTTGCCCTCTGAACAGAACGGAGGGCATCATCTACAGAGGCTGGAAGGGAGGGAGGGAGGTCTGCTGTCATACTGTCAGATCACTGACCTCGCGAGTCCATCTCTGTTGGAAAAGGACGCAGAGAAATTTCTTAAGGGCTTACGTCCTGCCCCTCCTCCCAAATGTAAATAGTTCCAGTGGGAGCCAGTGGACTAGTGGGCAGATGATCTGTTGTGGGAGAAGCAGCCAAGGTCTGGATCCTACTTTAAACATTTTTGGCTGCACTGTGCACCATGTGAAACCTTAGTTCCCCGACCAGGGATTGAACCAGCATCTCCTGCACTGGAAGCACGGAGTCTTAACCACTGGTCCACCAGGGAAGTCCTGGAGCCCGTGTCTTTGAAGGCTGTTTTATCTCGGAAACTAAGAAGAGGAAACCAAAGGCAGATGTAGGGGTGCATGGACCTCCAAGGAATTCAGGGACCAGAGGAGTCTCCTTGGCCTTGAAGCTCAGCCCTGGTCAAGCCAAAGCTCAGGAGGCAAATGATCTCGATCAAGGAGTGTGGGTTTGAGGCTTGGGGTCAAATCCCAGCTGTACTACATATTCGCTGAATAATTTTTGAGAAATTTAATTTCTCTATCTCCTTATTTTGGGGCTTCCCAGGTGGTGCTAGTGGTAAAGAACCCGCCTGCCAATGCAGGAGACATAAGAGACATGGGTTTGATCCCTGGGTCAGGAAGATCCCCTGGAGGAGGGCATGGCAACCACTCCAGTATTCTTGCCTGGAGAATCCCATGGACAGAGGAGCCTGGCGGGCTACAGTCCATGGAGCTGCAATGAGTCAGACATGACTGAAGTGATTTAGCATGCACACATCTCCTCATTTTAGAAATGGGAATATTAATATTAGCAATAATACCAGTAATTCAGGGTTGTTTTGAATCATTTACAGTATCTAGCATATAGGCTCGGAGAAGGCATTGGCACCCCACTCCAGTACTCTTGCCTGGAAAATTCCATGGACGGAGGAGCCTGGAAGGCTGCAGTCCATGGGGTCGCTAACAGTTGGACACGACTGAGCCACTTCCCTTTCACTTTTCACTTTCACGCATTGGAGAAAGAAATGGCAACCCACTCCAGTGTTCTTGCCTGGAGAATCCCAGGGACAGGGGAGCCTGGTGGGCTCCTGTCTATGGGGTCGCACAGAGTCGGATAAGACTGAAGCGACTTAGCAGCAGCAGCAGCAGCAGTAGCAGCAGCATATAGGCAAAGTGCTCAAGAAATTGTGATTTTTATTTTTGCTGGTAAACTTCAAGGAACATAAGAGATAGAACTGAGCCCAGGGCTTCTTGAGCCTCATCATTTTTTCAACCCAGTGGTCATGGAAGATCTGAAAACAAGACCAAAACAAGACAGGGTGTGGCCTGTTCCCCTAAAATCAGCCCCACCCCACCCTTTATGCTCTCTAAATCCTGCTTAGGGGTGCCCATCTGATTCTAGAACCGATGGCCTCCAGGCTCTCCTGCATAAGGAGACAAGCAAAGAGCTGGATCATGTTCTGATTTCTCAGCAATTTCACTCAAGGCAGGCAGTGGAGGAGGGGCTGTTCAAAGTCACATTTATTTTTGCACTTAGAGAAAAGATTCTATTTTCACTGGCAAGGAGACGGGTGGAGTGACAGCAGAGGAATCACACAGACCACCCCAGACACACCCTGAGAAGCCTCACATGCTTTGTGATTAGGCCACACAGGTGGGGGGCTAAGGAGCTTCCTGGTAAATCAGCTGGTAAAGAATCTGCCTGCAATGCAGGAGACACTGGTTCAATCCCTGGGTGGGGAAGATCCGCCGGAAAAGGGATAAGCTACCCATTCCAGGATTCTTGGGTTTCCCTGGTGGCTCAGCTGGTAAAGAATCGGGCGCAATGAGGGAGACCTGGACTCGATCCTGGGTTGGGAAGATCCCCTGGAGAAGGGAATGGAAACCCACTCCAGTATTCTTGCCTGGAGAATTCCAAGGACTGTATAGACCACGGGGTCGCAAAGAGTCCGACACGACTTTCACTCTAGAGGTTGGGAAAAGATGCTGCAATCTCTCGCATAGGCGGGAAGCCTGGAAGACCGCCGCTTCCTCCCCCCGCCGCCAGAGGGCAGCTCTCAGCTTGCAGGGTGGAGGTTGACGGGATCACTGGGAGACACTGGGTTCCCTCGCGGGACGTGGATGGTAAAGGTGGATGACAGTTTACAATGCTGTGGATGGGGTTCACACACAGGGTGAGAAAGTTGTGTTTAATGACCTTTAGTTGCCTTTCCCGGACTGAGAAACGATTGTTTTCACTCTGGGCTTGGATCCTTGTCACCTTCAAAGACCCCTGGAGGGGGCGGTACTGAGGGCCACAACGCTCTTTCAGCTCAGATCGACTGGCCACAGAGCTTTTTCTGAAATCAGGCTTGGGTAAAAGAGTGATTCAGAATCTCTGGGTTGCTATTCAAAATGCAGTGATCTCAGCCCCACCGTTGGAGGGTCTGCTCTAGCAGATCAAGAATAGCACCTGGGTGCCTGCACCTCCAAAAGTCTGCTCAGCAATTCTAACGTGCCCCCAGCAGTGTAGTCCAAGGGTGGGAGTTGGGGGTGTCATAGATGAAGATGGCCTTGGACGGGGAGGTGCTGGGGGATTTCATCACAAGAGTGCTGGGTTATTTCATCTCCTTCCAAAATGTTGAGGGACATCCTTGGTGGCTCAGACAGTAAAGTCTCTGCCTACAAATGTGGAAGACCCAGGTTTGATCCCTGAGTCGGGAAGGTCCTCTGGAGAAGGAAATGGCAACCCACTCCAGTACCCTTGCCTGGAAAATCCCAGGGATGGAGGAGCCCGGTAGTCTACAATCCATGGAGTCGCAAAGAGTCGGACACGACTGAGCAACTAAACTTTCCAAAATGTTGACCCCACGTGGATACCGAGCACCATCCAGTCAAAGGGGCAGCGGGAAGTGTGGAGAAGCCTGACTGCTGGAGGCCTGGGTGGTGATGTGGTTTCAGCTTCTCCGTCAGGGTGGGGGCTCCCCACAGAGTAGCAGCACTCCTGGGAGACGCTGGGGGCCCGTGGTACTGTGCTCTGTAGGACAGCATAGGAGATCCCCTGAAGGCGGACTTAGCAACCATCCCTTCTTGCTTTCTCACTGTACAAGGGAGGAAGTAAATTTAGATGGTCCCTGTGTGTGAGGGGCTGTGTTGCCAGAGTCTCCCCCAAATCCAGGGGAATCCAGTGTTCTTCCTTTCGCTGCAGAGGAGCCATGGGAGGCCCACAGGTGGGCAGAGCTGGCCTTCCATGAGTCTGATGTCATAAAAATGTTGCAGTACCATTGGGGGAACAACCACCCAGAAGTGCACGAAAGAACAGGTGGATGAGAAAACTACGCACCTGATGTGAGTGCTCTGGATAATGCTTGGGTGTAATAAGATGAAAGAAAAAATCTGAAAATGAAAAGGTATAATGAGATGTACACAACTGAAGGGAATTGTCTTAAATGGCTGATTGTAATGAGATGTACATAAATTGTCAGGCTTGTAATGAAATGAAAAAAAAGTTCTTGCCTGATAATACTGGGGGTAATGTCTACACCTGAAATAAGTCGTCTCAGTGCGCTGAGTAATGAGATGCACATAATTCTAAAGAGTGTAATGAGATGAAAAATAAATCAAACACTTGTCTTAAAATGAAAGATGTACCAAGATGCACACACCTGAAGGGCATTGTCCTAAATGGGTTTGGTTTAATGAGATGCATTTAATTTGCAAAGGGGCTAAATGAGATTGGCCCAGAGAGAGGCTGAGAAATATAAAAGTGTAAGGTACACTTGACAGTGGGATAATAAAATCTGCCTGGGGGCTCCCCTGGCCATCCAGTGGTTAAGACTTCATGCTTCCCCTGCAGGGGACTCTGATCCCTCAAGGGGGGAACTAAGATTCCCAAGCTTCATGGTGCAGCCAAAAAAAAAAAAAAATCTGCCTGGTCTGAGGGATGAAAATAAGGCACCACCATATAGACATGGAAACAAGTGAGGCTTCCCAGGTGGCTCAGTGGTTAAGAATCCGCCTGCCAATGCAGAAGATGCAAGTGATGCAGGTTCATTTCCTGGGTTGGGAAGATGCCCTGGAGAAGGAAATGGCACTCCACTCCAATATTCTTGCCTAGGATATCCCATGGACAGAGGAGCCTAGTGGGCTACAGTCCATGGGGTTGCAAAGAATCGGATGCGACTGAGCGATTGAGCACACAACCACATAAAAACGTGTGGAGCGTGATGCTATTGACATTCTTTCTACCAGTCCTCTGTGATCCTTGCCCTGGGATGCTCTGCGAAGTTGAATCATCCTCTGTCCCTCACTCAATGCTAGGCACATAGTAGGCATCCGTGGATGCTCACTGAATGAGAAACAGGTTCAGGGGTTGTAGTATGTTTAGCAGAAGGAAGTTCATGGGAGCAGCTGTAAAGCAAGGAACTTCTAAAAGGCATCGGAGAGCGATTTTCTGAGAGCGCTGTTTCTCAAAGTCTTCAGCACCTTGATCAGAATCTGGGAAAGATCTAGTCGTCATGCGACCTGATCTGTGTATAGCACAAGCAACCCTGGTGGCTTTTATGCCCCAAGGCTCACGATCCCCTCTGGAGGTCAGGCAGCAGGTAACACAGGACTGAAGGCGTCTGGTTATAAGACACAGGTACCTCTGCAATTAAAGGTAGGAGATTCTTCTCTTCCACAGGCAAATATATTCTCCCCATTTTTTTTTTTTTTTAAGTACAGAGCCCTCTTGGATTATCTTGTTTTCTCACTCTGGATGGAGCAATGGGTATAGAGATATGTTTTCCTTTTTATTTATTTTTTAATTAAAAAATTTATTATTGTTATTTTTGTGGCTGCATGTCTTGTGGGATCTTAGTTTCCTGACCAGGGATGGAACGTATACCCCCTGCATTGGAAGCTCAGAGTCTTAACCACTGGACCACCAGGGAAGCCCCGAGTTTCCTTTTTATTTATTTATTTTTTTAAAAATTTCACTCAGGTTTATATTCAAAAAAGTTAAAACATACATCTTCATGAAAATGAACACAAATGTTCATAGCAACACTATTTATAATAGCCAAAAAGTAGAAATGATGCATATATTCATCAACTGATAAATGGATAAACAAAATTTGGTTCATCCAAACAGTGGAATATGATTTGGCAATAAAAGGGAACGAAATGCTGATGTATACTGTAACATGGATGAACCTTGAAAACATGATGTTCAGTGAAAGAAGCCATCACAAAAGACCACATGTTGTATGATTCCATCGACATGAAGTGTCCAGGACAGGCAAATCCAGAGAGACATGAAGCAGACTGGTGTAGGGCCGGGGGCGGGGGAGGTCAGGTGTGGGTTGTAGAGTGACTGCAGTGGTGTAGAGTTTCTTCTGGGCTGATGAAAATGTTCTAAACTTAAACTGTGATAATGGTTACACAGTTCTATACTCAAAACAACTGAACTGAGTGAATTATAAGATATAGTCATATCTTGATAAAGCTGTTAAAAAAACAAACAAACAAACAAACTGTCAGCGCATTCTCTCCTCTGTCTTAGGATCTGATTAAATAATGTGAGCAAAATGTTCAATTAGGGAATTCCCTGGTGGTCCAGTGGTTAGAACTCTGTGCGTCTACTGCAAGGAGTATGGGTTTTTTTGTTTTTGTTTTTTTTTTTTTTTTTAGATCTAACATTTTTTTTTTTTTAGTTTGAACAATTAATACATTTCAGATATAATATTATACATATTTCAATGCTATTCTCCCCAATCATCCCACCCTCTCCCGGTCCCAGAGTCCAAAAGTCTGGTCTATACATCAGTGTCTCTTTTGCTGTCTCGTAAATAGGGTTATTGTTACCATCTTTCTAAATTCCATATATATGCGTTAGTATACTGTATTTGTGTTTTTGTTTCTGGCTTACTTCACTCTGTATAATAGGCTCCAGTTCCATTCACCTCCTTAGAACTGATTCAAATGTATTCTTTTTAATGGCTGAGTAATACTCCATTGTGTAAATGTACCACAGCTTGCTTATCCATTCATCTGTGGATGGACATCTAGGTTGCTTCCACGTTCTGGCTATTGCAAACAGTGCTGCTATGAACATTGGGGTACACGTGTCTCTTTCAATTCTGGATTTCTCAGTGTATATGCCCAGCAGTGGGATTGCTGGATCATAAGGCAGTTCTATTCCCAGTTTTTTGAGGAATCTCCAGACTGTTCTCCATAGTGGCTGTACCAGTTTGCATTCCCACCAACAGTGCAAGAGGGTTCCCTTCTCTCCACACCCTCTCCAGCATTTATTGCTTGTGGACTTTTGGATAGCAGCCATTCTGATTGGCGTGAAATGGTATCTCATAGTGGTTTTGATTTGCATTTCTCTGATAATGAGTGATGTTGAGCATCTTTTCATGTGTTTGCTAGCCATCTGTATGTCTTCTTTGGAGAAATGTCTATTGAGTTCTTTGGCCCATTTTTTGATTGGGTCATTTATTTTTCTGGAATTGAGCTGTAGAAGTTGCTTGTATATTTTTGAGATTAGTTGTTTGTCAGTTGCTTCATTTGCTATTATTTTCTCCCATTCTGAAGGCTGTCTTTTCACCTTGCTTATAATTTCCTTTGTTGTGCAGAAGCTTTTTAAGTTTGATTAGGTCCCATTTGTTCATTTTTTATTTTATTTCTGATATTCTGAGAGGTGGGTCATGGAGGATCCTGCTGTGATGTAAGTCAGAGAGTGTTTTGCCTATGTTTTCCTCTAGGAGTTTTATGGTTTCTGGTCTTACATTTAGCTCTTTAATCCATTTTGAGTTTATTTTTGTGTATGGTGTTAGAAAGTGTTCTAGTTTCATTCTTTTACAAGTGTTTGACCAGTTTTCCCAGCACCACTTGTTAAAGAGATTGTCTTTAATCCATTGTATATTCTTGCCTCCTTTGTCAAAGATAAGGTGACCATATGTGCGTGGATTTATCTCTGGGCTTTCTATTTTGTTCCATTGATCTATATTTCTGTCCTTGTGCCAGTACCATACTGTCTTGATGACTGTGGCTTTGTAGTAGAGCCTGAAGTCAGGCAGGTTGATTCCTCCAGTTCCGTTCTTCTTTCTCAAGATAGCTTTGGCTATTCGAGGTTTTTTGTATTTCCATACAAATTGAGAAATTATTTGTTCTAGCTCTGTGAAGAATACCGTTGGTAGCTTGATGGGGATTGCATTGAATCTATAAATTGCTTTGGGTAGTATACTCATTTTCACTATATTGATTCTACCAATCCATGAACATGGTATATTTCTCCATCTATTAGTGTCCTCTTTGATTTCTTTCACCAGTGTTTTATAGTTTTCTATATATAGGTCTTTAGATTCTTTAGGAAGATATATTCCTAAGTATTTTATTGTTTTCATTGCAATGGTGAATGGAATTGTTTCCTTAATTTCTCTTTCTATTTTCTCGTTATTAGTGTACAGGAATGCAAGGGATTTCTGTGTGTTAATTTTATATCCTGCAACTTTACTGTATTCATTGATCAGTTCTAGTAATTTTCTGGTGGAATCTTTAGGGTTTTCTACGTAGAGGATCATGTCATCTGCAAACAGTGAGAGTTTTACTTCTTCTTTTCCAATTTGGATTCCTTTTATTTCTTTTTCTGCTCTGATTGCTGTGGCCAAAACTTCCAAAACTATGTTGAATAGTAATGGTGAAAGTGGGCATCCTTGTCTTGTTCCTGACTTTAGAGGAAATGCTTTCAATTTTTCACCATTGAGGATAATGTTTGCTGTGGGTTTGTCATATATAGCTTTTATTATGTTGAGGTATGTTCCTTCTATTCCTGCTTTCTGGAGAGTTTTTATCATAAATGGATGTTGAACTTTGTCAAAGGCTTTCTCTGCATCTATTGAGATAATCATATGGTTTTTATTCTTCAGTTTGTTAATGTGGTGTATTATGTTGATTGATTTGCGGATATTGAAGAAGACCACTGCTCAAATATTGGAGGGAAAGGTAGAAAAAGGAAAAGGAAAAAAAGAGAGGAGAAAATATAATTAGCCAGTGAGCCAACCAAAGAATGGCAGCCCAGTAACAAATGGCAGCTGACTCTCAAGCTCCGTGTTGGGAGACCACATGAGTGGCCGGTGCCACGACGGCCTGGAGGCCACGTTGTCAGGGGCTGCAGTGCCTCAACTACCCTCGGCTGTGGCTGGGTGGGACTCTAGGTCCTAGGTTGCCTGTTTGCTCCATTTTTCGAGAGAAATCAGGAATCCGCATTTTATGTGCAAACTTCTGACTTAAATGTTGGCCCGTAAATTTTCCAAAACAAAGTATGGTCCAAATAAAACATGACTGTAAGCTGGACTTGACCTAAGTGTCTCCTGTTTGCAACTCTGAATGATCAAGTTGGAGGTTATCGTCTAGGATATGGTCATAGCTCAACCATTGTGAGGATACAATGCGTTGTCTTTCAGTCTCAATCTTCCCCTGGAGTGTGAATTCCTTGAAGGCAAGAACTGTGTCTTCGTTGATCACAGCTGTAGTTTCAGTATCTAACACTGCCTGGGACAGAGCGCTGCTCAGTGCTTGAATGAATGAGTCCGTGCTGGCTATGTTGTGACAGTCACTGCTATCATCTGGTCATGTGCAAGGCAGCAGAGAGGTCTCGTGGTCCAGGAAGTTGAGCTCTGGTCAAGAACTTCCTTGGGCAGGAATCTCCAATCAGGTCATCCCTGATGGGTTTATGGGGTTGGGGCCAGAAATCAGTCTGAACGTTCCCAGGGTCTGGATATCACAGCTCCTTCTTGAGGATAAAGGAGATCTTCCTCATCCCCACCCCACCTTGTCCCACCTCTCTTCTTTTCACATGGACTTCGAGACATCTCCGCAGGTTGGATAGGGTCGGGGTCTAACGCAGACAGAGGTTGCTGCCTTCTCACAACACAACCACCCACATCTCAGATGATTTAGGAGACCACTTTTTAGTTCGCCGCTTTGTATAAAAAATGGCAGAACTTGAGAGAAAAACTTAGAAAGGGGTGGGAGAGGCTGGGCTCAGGCTATTACATAATTTCTCAGAGATGTGTTTCCTAAAATGCGTTTTGTGCAATGCTAGTACGATTGATTAGCTATTACTTGAAAAACAAAAAATAAATACATTTGGGGAACACGTTAAACAGGTTTCTTTCCCGTAGGACCTTTCAGAAGCTTTTATATACTAATTCACATTATGAAATCCCTTTAACAAAGTATAATATGCAGTTCATCCTAGACTAAGCCGGCTATCTCTTAAGATTGTGTTCCTTAATTCCAACTAAAAAAATCTTAATTTATCGCCTTCAAAAAATAATTGTCACATATAGTGGAATGATATGTAACTTTGCTCTGTATTTTCCAAGTCTCCTGTAAATGTGTTATCATACTTTCATAATTTAAAAAATTAACAAGAAAGAGGGAAAAAAATTTGTTCCTTGGATATCACTGCTTTGAGAGTTGTCTTCCTGGCTCTCGGGGCTGAGGTTCCAGCTGTCATCTTCCCGTGACTTTGGAGGCTTTTTCTGCTGCCCAGAAGTGGGGTCTCTGCAGAACTTTCCAGATGTGGCCAGGGTTTGGGTTCTGGGAGGACAGGGACCCAGGGGGCTGCTATCTACCCTTTCACCTCCAGAATCCCTCCCTTTCCCATCTTCATCCTGGCCAGAGGTGTCCACAGTTAAGCATAAACTCGCCAGCCCTTGCCAAATGGGAACGAAGAATTCTAAACCCATGCCGGGACATCTCAGCACTCGGTCCAAGTAAGGAAACCTCTAGGATCAAAGTAACAAGGCTGCCTCTCACTTAGTTGGGGAGATTAGCTGTCTCTCAAATTCTTTCTGCCACAGGGAATACAGTGCTGAATGAACTCTGGGGTTCAAAGGGCAGGCTCCCCTCTGAACACAGCTCCTGGATTCAATGTGGCAGTCAAGACTGCCCATCCTTCCTGATTCCTGGGGCCTTTCACACAAGGCGAGGGGGGCATGTGAGGCTGGGGGATGGGCAGTGGTGGCACCAGCTTGGATGGAGGTGGGATAAGCAAGGGTCTTTGAGGGTTGGGCGAGGTGAAGAGGGGACCAAGTTCTGAGCTCCCCTGCTATGACAGCAGACCGCCAGGAGAGGGCAGTGCAGAGCCTCTGCCTGTCTTTTGCTCTCTGTCTTAGAGAAGATACCTCTGCGGTGATTGTGCCAAACTTGGCCATCTTCCTCCCCAGACTGGCAAACTGAGGACACCCAGAAAGCCGTCTTCCTAGGTCCCTTTCATGGGTAGTCGAATGAACAAGAATTGTGGTGAGGCCTCCAAATTTCCTCTGATCCAGGGTTCCCCTAACCTTCAACCACATGAAAAGAGAATCACACACCAGAATTACGGTAGGTAATAAGGTTTACTGAAAACTCGGCCACATTCAGTACTGGTTTGGTGGATACATCAGAAGAGGTTGCATAACATTAGGCAGGTGGAGGGGGCTGGGAGGAGGATGTGTGGGCACGTGTGTGCAAGTGTGTGGGGTGGGATGCCTGTCCAGAGTGATAAGTGGAAGGGTGTATGTGTGTGTGCGCGCGTGCGTGTGTGTATGAACAAGAAAAATGAAGCAGAACAGGAAATGTATTTATCCCACTGCACATTGCAAAAGTCTCACGCCAAAAAAGCTAGACTTTCCTCTACCTATGGCATCAAAAGGGAGTAAAAAAATGATTGGATCATCCAGATTATAAATAAGGTTATTTGTTTCTCAAAAATCCCTATTAAAACATTAAATATCAGCTCTTTTGGGGGAAGAAATACATTCATTTCAGGGAGACCTCAGGAAAGCCACCATCCTCTTGCTCCACCTTACAGGGCCCTGGCAGAGGGGGCCCTCGAGTTGAGCCCAGCAGCCCACTCACATCCTGCTGCTGCCGGAGATGGCCAACACACAACTGACAGATGAAGCTGCAAGTCCATTAAATTAAATTCAATGGAAAACACACGTGTGATCAGTCCTGTGGTTCACAGCCGTAGGGGTGGGAGGGAACAGGAGGGCGGGGTGCCAATCCTGGGGGCCTGGGGTTTGGGGGTGGAGGCTGTGTGTCAGGGCAGATGGTGGGAAGACTCCTCCTCCTTGTGGAGCCCAGGTTCCTCCAGGGCTGTGGTGGGGATGGAGTGTGGAACAGTGAGGCGGGGTGGGTGGGCACCTCCCCCACACTTTGGATATTGATGGGAAGGGGGATGTAGCTAGCACCTTCTCCAACCCCTGGCTTCACACTGGGCTGGATGCTTCTTTCCAAAGTTTCTTCTGCCTTCTCGGAAGGATAGAGCGAAGAAGAGAGGATGAAGGCTGGTGGAGCCAGCCTGGGGGCAGAGGGACAGCGGTGAGGGACAGGAGGGGTGGACAGCTGCCAAGCTAACCCGGCTCCACCCTCTCCAACAGCCCATGGAAGGCGTGGAACGTCTGGAGAGCTCCATCCCAGGGCTGCGACATCTGGGCTAAGACTCCACTGACCACCTGGGGACGGCTGTGGTCCCCAAGGTCGCCTTGATATGGCTCCTAGCCCAGGTCTTGCCATCTCCTTGTGTCCTGGAGCCAACCCAGGTGAAGGGCCTCCACTTAACCTATAATTTGAGCCCACCAGCTTACCACTGATTTCCGGGAGGCAGAGAGAGAAAGAGAGGGAGAGAGAGAGAAGGTCACTCTAATGGCTTTCGTCCCCCTCTACCAAGTCCATGGGCCTTGGAGGACCGAGGGGAGCCCTAGAGAATCCAGGTCCCATCTTATTCTACAGGATGTAACACCTCGGCCCCCCTCTCCCTCCAGAGTCATGCATTCCGGTTCCCTCCTGCCTTTGAATGTCTCTCAAAGCTGAGGACCCTGTGGAGGTGGAGCCCAGACCCCCTTTGTCTCTTTCCTCCTGCCTCTGCTCCCTGGCAGAGGCTCACTCCGTGAACAGCACTGGTCCATGTCCCAGGGTGGGGCTTGTAAACAACTCAAGTCCTTCAGTGGGGGGTCGCTGTGGGTGCCCTCTGTCTTCAGGGATGCTGTGAGTCCAGATCTCACTCCTGCCTCTCCGTCCAGGCTGCTCGACCTGCCCCGCCACGCCGAGTCCTCTGCAGTACTAGGGAAGTGGGGCCGGGGTTCTCGGTGAAGCTTGGTGGTTGGGAAGGAGTGGATGTTTCCTGCGCATTTCCTCCAGCTACTGATTCCGGGAAGCCAGGGCCCAGCTTCCTCTGTGCCGCCTGCCCCGTCCCCTTCCCCCCACCCCGAAGCCCTCCTGATGACACTCCTCTCCCACTCAGTGACCAGTGCCACCTGGGCGGCTCGGCTACTCCAGGGAGTCACTGTGTTCCAAGCCCAGGTCGCTGACATTCGTTGTCTGCAGCTCGTCCGCCTCCTCCTCCAGCTCCTCTTCCTCCTCCTCTTCCATCTCATCCTCCTCCTCTTCTTCTGTCCCGTCCAGTGAGTCGTCATGTGCAGCCATCATAGCCTGCTGCATGGCCATGGTGGCATTGTCTGAGGACAAGGACTGCAGGTTGTCCAGGCTGATGGACCCTACAGGAGAGAAGAAGGCCGGGGTCAGGCCCGGGAGCCCCTGTGGATGGGGTGGGAGGTGCCTACGCTGGACAGTCCCCCGGTGTGAAGACTCTCGTCCATTCACTGTCAGCCACCCCTTGCCCTGTCCCAGGCAGCAGCACTCCTGGGTACCACTTCCTGCCAGCTTCTGTGTAAGTGCGGCAGACAGTGCTGCCTTTCAAAGAATTCTGTAAGTAGGTATTGTCATCCCCACTCTAAAGAGGAGGAAATAGTCTCAGCCAGTTGAGTCATTAGCTCAAAGGAACACAGTCAGGCATGATATTGCTGAGCTTCTCTCCCTGGTGGGTTTAGCTCAAAATCTGTTGATTTCCACTCTACCTCATAAGACTGTTGCCCACCACATAGAAACTGGTTCACAGCCATATACATGCACGTATACATGAAGGTATGCACGCACACGTGTACACCTCCACTCCACTTCCCACACAGAGCTAGCTTCACATGCCAAGTTATAAAATGCCTGGCTCATGGCTCATTGAATTATTCATTGTGCACCAGGTGACCGGCAATTAGAAAAGTGTATACGGAGGGTGTGATGGAGAAGCTGGGAAAACAAAACTCTTCCTGGCCTCCGTTCACAAGCCAGCTGCCTGCCTCAGTATTTATAGATGGCCCTGGCTCCTGAGGGACCGTGAGGACACTGACTGGTGCTAAGAAACTTCGGGTGGGTGTGGGAGTGAGGAGGGGGGCTCTGCTGAGCAGCCATTGACTCAGATGCCCACCAGTGGACTCCCACTCATCCTGGTGAGATTGCTTTTGACTTGTTATAATATGTACCAAAAAATCCCCTTCTTTCAGGCTTACGTACATCCTTTGGCGGAGATTGGGAGAGTTAACTATTGTGACAGAGCTGACAGTGCCACTCAGGTGAGCAGACGTTCAACCCTTGACTCTGCACAGCACACCTGTAGGAGCTTCAGGAGCCCCTCTTCCATCCCCCCACCGCAGCGTCTAGAGTACCCTCAGCCCCAGTTCTTACCATCGGGGTTTGTCCCTGGGGCACCGCCCTGTTGTTGCAGCACCCCTGCAGCGATGGAATTGGGCCAAAATCTTTGGGTGGGCCGGTGCTGCGACTTGATTTTCTTGGCTTTGGGGGCAGGGTCGGGGTTGCTGGCATCAAGCATAGGCTGCAGTATGCGTCTCCGGGCGTTGATGAACCTGCCCCGGGGTCAGATGGAGACAGGTTAGCCACCAGTGGGGGGCAGGAATGTGTGTTCGCAGGTGTGAGCATATGTGTGCACAGGTGTGAGCCTATGTGTGCACATGTGAGCACATATGTGTATGTACATGTGACGGGTGCATTGTGTGAGTGTGCATGGGTGCACACATGTGTGCGCACATGTCCTGTGTGCATGTATGCACATGTGTGTATGCACATGTGTGCAGGTATGAGCATACCTGTGCATGTGCCGGTCTATGCATGCATGGGCACATATGGGTATGCACATGCATGTATGTGTCCGTGTGTGCACGTGCACACCCATGGATGTGTACATGTAAGCTTGTATGTGCACATGTGTATGTATGCACATGTAAGAATATGTGCAGGTACACATGTGTTTGTACACACATTGCAGAGAGCACTAAGCTGTTTCTGGACCTCAAATTCGAGGACCTGGTCCTCGAATGGAGCAGACTGGGGGTCTGGTCCAGGGTATGAAAGCACAGCGGTGATGAGCCCTGGGCACCGAGGAGCTTGTGAGTTCACCAGGGGCTTGGGGACCACAAGTTGGGATGAACGCGTGAGAAGGCCTGGCCATCTGCTCCAGACCCGTCAGGACTGAACAGTGAAGGAAGAGCTCCTTCGTCAGAAGCACTAACCTCTGACCTCTCTCTGGGGGGGCCAAGGGTCTACTCCTACCCACCAGACCTTGCCCTCTGAGCTTCCTCTGACAGAGGAGGGAGCACGGGGAGTCCTGTGGGTCAGGACTGCTGCCTCCTCCCTCCTTTCGGCTCCCAGCTCTGCAGAAAGTTTCAGCTTGAGCTCTGTTTACACAGGTGGTGAGCAGAGCAGATAATCCCTGGGGGCCTGGGGGTCTGGGGGCCTGGGATGCAGCCACGCCTGGGTGTCTATTCATCGTTTTCTGTGATGTTCTTGACACAGCTTCCCAGCAGAGGGTGCTGAGAAGCTGCAGATGAAGCTATAGGTGGGGATTTCAGCTTTCCGTTTCCAGCCAACAGGGGAGGGCTGGCACGGTGGCTGGGCGGAGACTGAAGTGAGCTGGGCACTCCCACATTTTCCCCTGCTGTGCATCCCCCTGCGGAGCAAGTAGCCCCTGGGTCTGAGAGCCTCTGGGCAGGTGATGCTAACTCACCAGTTATTCACTTGCAAGAGGGTGAGGTTTGTCTGGGCTGCGATCTGCCTCTTCTCATCCTCCGTGGGGTAGGGGTGCTGAAATGAGAGGCGAAAAGCTAGTGAGGGGTGGGCACATGGTGACCTGATCCCCCTAGAGACCATGCCCACGACACAGGCAGCGTCCTGGCAGGCAGCCTCAGTGGTTCAGAAGCCCAAACAGGGGAAAGTTAACGTTTGTTCCTCAGAAAGAATGGACTCCCTCAGCAAGAGGGAGGCTGCTCTGTGCCTAAGGAGGGCCACCCACTCTCGGCCCAGCCCCCCTTTTGGTGGGGAACCAAGTGGTCTCCCAGGAGCCGGTACAGTTCAATGGTGGTCGCTCCCACAGCACCGTCACATCCTCCAGCCGCCCCCTAGCAGGCAGGTCAAGCATGATCAGTATTAGGATTTACAGTGGCCTCCAAAGCCCAGGGGACTCTCAGAAGGTGGTAAACGGGGTGAATGAATGTGTTTAGTTTACACTAACTGACATTTACTGAATATCTACTCTGTGTGCAGATTCATGTAGGCGTCCTAGGAGACAGAAGATAAATATAAGGACAACTACAACTTGTATAATATTTTACAGCCTGTGAAATGCTTTCATGCACTAATTTCACTTAATAAAAGCACCTCACTAAAACTCAGAAAGGGGCAGGTTAGGGGTTGTTCTTCCCACGTTACAGATGAGGAAACTGAAGAACCATCTCCGTTGTCCCCCAGATGGTGGCATCAGCTTGGAACTCAGTTCTCCTGCTGTGGCCCGGGCGCCCCCCATCACTGCACACTGCCACTTTGTGACATGCAGTCAGCATCTTTGGAGGGGGGTGAGTGAGGATGTGGGCCTGGGCCTTCAGTCCCCGCACTGATTCCATGCTTGTCTGTCTCTCGACCTGTGCTTCATGAGGGCAAAGACCAGCTCTTATTAATTCATCTTATTAATGTATTCCCAGTGCCCTCCACATGTACATAATGCACAGATGATGTCGTGACGTCAGTGACATACAATAACGCCCAGTGAAAGGAAGCAGACACAAGGCAGTAGATGCTGGGATTTGGGTGACGAGCACCAGAGAAGCTTAGAAAGAACAGTGGGGTGTTGGCGGGAGCACTGGGAAGGCTGGACAGGTCACATTAAAGACTGGGACATTCTGTGGTGGCAGTGGGTTAGGGCGGTGAGCCCCATGACGACCAGTTCTGTGTGACTCTGTGTCTTTCTCCGGCTTCTGCATGCCACCTGGTACCTGGCAGGCTGGCAATAGGTGTGATGAGAGTCTGAATGGGTTGGAGCCTTGCCTGGGCAGCTAGGGGAGGTTTGGGGGCTCTTAGGGTAGAGGGCCCAGCTGTCCTCAGGTTGGAAATATCCCCTTATTGAGGTGGTATGAGATACTGGAGCTTGGGCCTTCCAAAGTCCCGAAGACCAGGACTCAGATTTTTGCTCTATCCTGACAAGCAGTGAGATCTCAGGACCATCGCTTTACCCTACATCAAAAAGTCATATCATGATAAATGAAATTGTACTCGTAAAGTGCTCAACAAGAGATGGCTCTTCAAACTATTATTGGATGATGCTGGCAAGTTGCTTAAAGCTGTCTGAGGGATGAACTTGAGATCAACAGCCTCGGTGGAACGCTCATTATCAGTGACAAAGGAAAGCACCCTCTTCAGTGGCCTCAGCGTCCCCCGGCTGAAGCAATCAGGATCGTGTGTTGTTTTAATTCACACCTCTGACCCTGCCTGCCATGCCAGGGCAGCTGGGGCTTGTGAGCCACATAATATTAAGATTCTAACAAGAAGGAAAGTGTAGCGGTGTCGCAGGAGCCAATTCCATCTAAAAGGGGAGGAGCAGATGGAGGTGGGGATGAGGCTGTAGCCCTCATTGGCAGAGGAGGAGGGGCTCCGTGTCTTCTGACCCCCTCTGTGGAGGGGTGGTGGCTGAGGCCTCCCTCCTTGCCCGTGGAGTTTCAATCTCCGTGGCCCTAATTAGAAGCTGAGCAGCCTCCGTGCCATTCATGGCAGCTGGTCTGAGGATACAGTAAAAACAGAGCAACGTTTTGGCCTCTCTGGGCCCTACTAGCTCCTTCACATCTTCACGCCTTTGCACATGCTGTCCCCCTGCTGGAATACTCCATCTCCCACCTTCTACTGCGTGCGTTTCTGAGCTTCTGCAAAGACCTCTCCCAGGTCAAGTCCTCTGTGAGGTCTCTCCCAGCTCCCCAGGGCAAGTCAGTCGCTGCGGCCCTTGAATAACTGCCTTCAGCCCACTCTGCGGTGACAGATCTCTCCCCTATCCTGGGAGTTGCTCAGGCAGGGACCTTATCTTATCAGATACCGCATCTCCGGTGTCCAGACCAGTAGCAGGTGGCGTGGCTATTCGGTGTTTGTGTATGAGACAGATGAGTGAACCAGCACGGGAAGGAGCTGGTTGACTTGTTCCCTGAGCCTTGCCAACCATGCCGGCACATCAACCACAAACTCAGGGAAGCTGCTATGGCCCAAGTGAGAGACACCCACCCATGGAGCCCACAGCTTAGAGGGAAAGGCTTCAACCAAAGAAGACAGCGTCTATTAAAGAGGAGTGTGTAGGGGACTTCCCTGGTGGTGCAGTGGATAAGAATCTGCCTGCCAACACAGGGGGCATGGGTTCGATCCCTAGCATGGGAAGATCTCACATGCCACAGAGCAGCTAAGCCCAGTTGCCACAACTATTGAGCCTGAGCTCGAGAGCCTGTGTGCTGCAGCTCCTTAAGCCTGTGCTCCACAACAAGAGAAGCCACCACAATGAGAAACCTGTGCACCGCCACGAAGAGCAGCCCCCGCTCGCTGCAACTAAAGCCCACCGCAGCAATGAAGACCCAGGGCAACAAAAAGAAAAAGATATGTAGCGGGTTTCAGTGCACACTGGGTGGTCAGAGCAGTCAGAGGAGCCTTCTCTAGGGAGGCGGGCTTCAGCTGGACTTTGAAGAACGGCCAAGCCATCTTAGTAATGGAAGGCATGGGCTTTCCAGGCAGGGGCTTTGCACTAGGACTTATTGTCAGAGGCAAATTTCTTCCACTATTAAGATCTCCAGAGAAGGAAATCCTTTAGCCTCCCGCAGATAAAGTTTGCTGTCTCTAAGGAGCCTTCCAGGGCAGGCCTCCATTCTAAGTGGATGTCATAAATCCACAGATTAAGTTAATGGGAAGGGATGAGAGGCGGGGTCCCCCAAACTGGCTGGTTATTCTCTTACAAACACAGACACAAAGCCCTGATCCTCCTTCAGTGCAAGTCCCCCTCCCCCCGGCTCCTGGGATGGGTATCTCAGGAAGCATGCGGTGGAGGTGGGGGAGGCTGGGGGTGGTGGTGGTGAGTGCAGGGTTTGGCTTGGCCTTGAGAACAGGTGTGTTGCCAGAACATTCCTGGCACCCCATCTGAGTGCTCATGGGAGCAGTCCAGCTTGTCCACGCCTCAGACCAGATGATTCCTGAGGACAGAATCAAAATAGCCCTGGCCCCTGGACAGCCCTTGATTTGGTCAGCACCACTTTTAGCACCATTGGAAAGGCTGGGGGCCAGGGGCAGGGAGAGGAATCCAGTGTGATGGCGGTGAGCCCTCGGGCCTCGGCTCACTATTTGGATGAACTTCTCCTCCGCAGCCAGGAGGGAAGGGCAAAGACAGAGGCCCTCTAGAAGACACACGGATGGACCAGACAATGACAGCTCCTTCTCAGGCCAGCCGGGAGCCCCATGTGACTGGGCAGTGCTGCCTGCTGCTTAAGAGCGTGGCCTCTGCAGAGGTCACTCACTCCAGTATTCTCGCCCTGCAAACCCCATGGACAGAGGAGCCTGGTGGGCTATGGTCCATGGGGTCACAAGGATTCGGACACAGCTTAGCACCTACAGCACCACCTGTACCATCTTCGCAGGTCGAGTCCTGCATCCACCCCTTAACCAGACGCAGGACCTTGGCAACGTATTGTTTCATGTCTGCCCCCCTCAGTTTCTGGGCTTAAGATGGAAATAACAAGACGGAGCCTACTCCTTGGCCTTTGAGGATGACTGAATGAGAACATGCTGTGCTAACTCACTCTGGACCAATAGTGACACCTGCCAGACTTCACCGTTCAGTTGAAATTCAGTCTCTGGGGAAGGGAACTGCCGGATTGAAGCTGAAGAGGCATTTCATGATACCACAGTTGCCATCAGGAAGCTCCTCTGACATCTAACCCAACTCTTTGCTGACACCTCCCTTTGGGCCCCATGACTCAAGTCTCATCTGGGCTAAAGTGGAGCTGAAGGCATCTTTCGGTCTGAACTACGCGTGACCCTCTAGGGTCCTGGGTCTGAAAGCAGCTCAACCAGGCTGGTACATGGGCCCTTGGCCACTTCTTTCACTCAAAGCCTACCCAATAGGGAGCACCCACCTCCTCACCCAGGCAGACACGCAGGAGGCCGGCCAGATCCCCAAGGGACATGGCGCATTGGGAGCAGCAGCCTGCAGGTGTGAGATGGAGCTGCCGCTAGAGCAGAGCTTGAAGCTGCCATCCTGGCCTGTCCCACACTGGGGTCAGCCACACCCTCCTTCCCTTCTCGCTCCTGACCAGCTGTGTACATGCAGCCTGCTGTGGCTACAAAACTTCTTAATGTGGCCACTGCTCTAGCAGGGCCAGAAACCAGCCAGAGGGAGGCAGCTGGGATAGTGAGGGGCCCTGAAACAGCCACGTTGCATCACACAGGAGATGCCACTGAAGAAAGGCACACCCTGACCTCAGAGATGCTAAAGTGGGAGAGATGAGCAGTTTAGAATGGAGAGGGGTACAGAAGGTACCCAGGGGCCCTCCCTTTCCTGCTAGAGCCGTCCTGGCTCAGACGTCCCACTTTTCCATTCCTTTCTCTTTTCCACTCACCTCCCCACTTACAATTGTGCACACTCAGAAAAGCACGGGGGCTTCCGAGGTGGCTCAGTGGTAAACAACCCACCTGCCAATGAAGGAGACAAGAGATGCGGGGTCGATCCTTGGGTTGGGAAGATCCCCTGGAGGAGGAAATGGCAACCCCGCTCCAGTATTCTTGTCTGAAAATTTTCATGGCCAGAGGAGCCTGGTGGGTTACAGTTCATGGGATGGCAAAGAGTCAGACATGACTGAGCGACTGAACACACAGGAAATCACAGAGAACTAAAATGCATAGCTTGGTGTCACCAACACCCGTGTGACCACCACCCAGGTCAACAAAAGAGATTTCTACTGGTACCCCAGAAGCCCCTTTTCTGTCCCCTGCCAATCACCACTTCCAAAGATATCCCCGATGTTCCTTGTAATTCCTTTTTTTTTTTTTTGGCTTTTCTTTATACTTTTACAATCTATGTTACATTCTTAATCAATATGGTTTAGTTTTGCTTGGTTTTTGGACCCTATATAAATGCAATCATAGAGCATGCAGTATCTCACTCCATAGTACAATTGTGAGATCCATCCACGGTTGTTCATGTAACAATCACCTTCACGTTCATTGCTATATAGTTTTTCATTGTAATAATCTACCACCTTCCTGCTTCTCATTTGTTCCTCCAGTCACTAAGTTGTGTCCAACTCTTTGCGGCCCCATGGACTATAGCCCGCCAGGCTCCTCTGTCCATGAATTCTCCAGGCAAGAATACTGGAGTGAGTTGCCATTTCCTTCTTCAGGGGATCTTCCTGATCCAGGGATAGAACGCTCATCTCCTGCATTGGCAGGCGGATTCTTAACCAATGAGCCACCTGGGAAGCCCTTCCTGCTCTTCACCCTTCCCCCGGTTTCTATTTTAATCAGTCCTCCACAGAGTAGTAAAATTTTGGTCCTTAACCTGCCCCCAACCCCTTAAATCCATTTGGAACATGCCCTCCACTGCCATGAGGTCTGAGCCCTCACCATATCCAGAATTCCACACACTACAAGGATGGTCTGTTTTTCACCCCAACCAGACAGGCTGCAAGTTTTGAGAAAAGGGTCCACACCATTCTTTTCACCCCCACCTCATCGGCACGGAGGAAAATGCCAGGTTTGTGCCAAGTGTTCAATACCTCTTCGTTGAATGATCATAGGATCCTGGGGGGTAAGTGGTACTTGTCACCATTCCCTTTGTGCGTGTCTGTGGGTATGAAAATGAGTAGGAAGGGGATGGGGGGCATCAGTGATTCAGGCTCCCCGGGCCACCTGCTTATTAACAGTGCTGTTCTCACAACTGATGGTTTCAAACATATTTATGGGGGGATGAGAAGGAGAAGGGGGTCCTTAGGAGTCAACTGAACACACTGGCTACTTCTCTAGAAGGGTCTCGGAGGCAGCATGGTAGCAGTAGGCAAGGACAAAGAAGAAGGCCTCTAGGGACTTCGGTGGAGGTATAGTGCGGGGGGCCTGGGTTGGATCCTGAGTCAGGGAACTAGATCCCTCAAGCCCCAAGAGTCTGTGTGCCACATTAAAGATCTTGTATGCTGCAGCTAAGACCGGGTGCACCCCACAGAAGAAGAACAGGGGCTCTGGAATCAGACTGCCCGGCTTTGAACCTGGTCTCTCACCAGCTTGAGATCCTGGGTTCTTGTGTCAGCTTCTCCTTCTGTAAAGCGGGGAGAGCAAATACACCTTCCAAAGGTTGTCTAATAACAATCAGTGTGCTAATATTTGAAAAATGCTTAGAAGGGGGCCTGGGACACTCCATGTTGCTGCCACTTAGTCTCTAAGTCACGTCTGACGCTTTGTGACCCCTTGAACTGTAGCCCGCCAAGATCCTCTGTCCATGGGATTTCCTAGGCAAAGATACTGGAGAGGGTTGCCATTTTTACCTCCAGGGGATCTTCCCGACTCAAGGATCGAACCCACGTCTCCTGTTTGACAAGTGGATTCTTTACCACTGAGCCACCTGGGAAGCCTAGCGCACTCCATGAGTGTTTGTTAAGTAAATCAGTTACATAAAATAAACCTGCTGCTCAGTGCAGGTGGCTCTCTCTCCGGGAAAGCCACAGCTTGTTTTTCTGAGGGCAAGACCCCCAGCAGCCCCTGTGCGCATGTACAAATGTGCTTTCTTTTCAAATAGGTTTATTTCCCTGACGCTGGGACTGTACCAGCCCCTGGGTGTACACGATGGGGCATTTTCTGTTAACCTGCCTTCAGGCTCCTTGGGGGATGCTTGGAGGTGTAAATCTCCCCTGGCCATTTTCAGGTGGAATCTTTATTTTTATTTTTTAGTGTTTGGCAGCGCAAGGTGGCAAGTGAGATCGTAGTTCCCCAACCAGGCATTTCTCTGTTGAACTCATCTGCCTCCCTATTGTCCAACCAGAGAGCAGAGACTGTCTTCCGGAGCCACACAGGGTCCGAAGCACGTGCCCTCGCCTCCTAACAGGGCTCGCCGCCACTTCCTGGAAGCGGACAGCTTTTTAGAGAACTCTGGGCACTTACAGAGCATAGAGCACCCTGTGAGAGTACTTGACATGTATTCTGATTGAATTCTCAAGGCATCTATGACGTAGGCATCATTATTCCCATTTAATGCATGAGAAAACTCAACCCAGAGGGTTAAAAACTGGCTCCAGCTTACACAAGGGGTATGTGGCAGTCAGGACCCACACTCCCTGTATTTTTTTTTTTCCTGCTGCCTTGGGTCATCGTTGCTGTGCTCAGGCTTTCTCTAGTTGCCGTGAGCAGGGGCTACTCTCTAGTTCCCGGCAAGGGCTTCTCACTGCGGGGGCATCTCTAGCTGCCGAGCAGAAGCTCTAGGTGCGTGGGTTTCATTAACTGCAGCACACAGGCTCAGTAGTTGTGGATCTTGGGCTCAGTTGCCCTGCAGCATGTGGAATCTTCCCGGACCAAGGACTGAGCCCATATTTACTGCATTGGCAGGCAGATACTTAACCTCTGGACCACCAGGGACATCCAATCCCCTGCATCCTTTTTTTTTTCTCCTGTATCTTTAACCATGTCCACTTCACCTCTGTCAGCCACTGCGTTTTTTAACATATTATTGATCTTCATCATACATACATATTATTGCCTTCACTTTATGAAAAGGAAATTGACCTCAGAGAAGTTAATTGACTCATTCAAGGTCAAATAGTAAGTAAAAAATGGAGCAGGGCTCAATCTCAGGTCTGTCTGCCTCCACAGTCTTTCTACCGCACAGGCTGCCCCAAAGTTCCCACAGACCAACAATCTCCAGCCCTCTGCCCTCATCGTGTGACTTGCTTCCTGTAGGAGTCATCTGAACAGATATGTCCCCATGCTGGCTGCCCTTCCCTGGACATGACTCGTCAAAGGACCTTTTGGAATCTGATGCCCAGTCCTGGATACACTATGCTGGACATGTCTGACCAGGAAGATGGGCAAACCCCCTCTCCTCTATTGAGCTGCCAACCCCTTGCAAGTGTGTTTGTGTGAGAGCACTTGGCTACATCATGGGGTGACCATTTGTAGCATGTGTATGACTTATTCCCTCAATTAAATGACCAGTCCTAGGAGTGCTGAAATCATCTCTCTCACCTGAAGCTCAGGTGTTAGTGGACAGATGTATTATTTGGAACTTAGATCACCTTTCTCCATAGAAGCAAGTTTTTTAAATAGGTAGTTTTCTGGGCTAGACTTAAAGACCAATTTGGTTGAAGATCTGTGTTCTGGTGGAGAGAAGCCCCCAGAATTCAGAATGAAAAAATGAGAGATCTTCCTCTTCTTTCAGGGAACAGAACTAGACCCAGGTAAACGCTGAGACTGGTGAGCACAGACTTCGTCAGCTTTTCCCTTTTTCTGCTCCATTGACTCTTCCCAGTCCCTCCTGTGACAAATTCCTGGATCCTTATGATATCCTCCCGTCTGCTTCCTGAATCAGACTTTAGGACTTTACGGTCAAATCCCTTGCAGTGATGTTCATGATGATGAAGATAAAGTTTTCATCAGATTCTCAAAAGGGTCAGGAGAGGTTGAAGACAACTGCTAGGAGCCTTTCCTCTGGCACCCCATTCTGGCCTACCTCCTCAAAATGCTATGCTTACAGATGCTCTGATCTTCATCTTCCACCACTAATAAACACTGGCACTCTTTCCCTGAAACTGATCCTAGTGGAGTAGATGTAGAAAACCAAGCTTTTGACTAATTCATACCTAAGCTATGAAGGAGTGATGGCCTCACCGTGGGCATTCTGACAGGGATAGAATAATTTTAAATGGATCTCTGATGAGTGAGATTTCAGATAAGGCGATGAAATTAAAGGAAAAAGTAATAGATAATACATGCTGGAGCAAGAACGGTGCAGTCTCCCTAAGCTATTTTCTTGCTTTTTGATGTTTTTTCACTCCACATTTTCCCTAGAAGTGTCAAGTTTTCTCTCTGAGATTTCCAAGGCAGAGCAGATTGCAGGGCCTTTCAGAGGTAGCCTGCAGGATTTGTAGCAGCAGCTGTGTCTGTTTCAGGACAAAGGACCTCCACATCCATCATCTTATTCTATCCTCGCAACAGTACTATGAGCTGGATATTGTGGCTCCCATTTTTCAGCAGAGGAAACTGAGGCTTGATGAAGTCCAGCAATTCACTGCGGTTCTGCTGGCTAGGCACAGGGGGCAGGTGTGCGCGCGTGCACGCTCAGTCATGTCCGACTCTTTGTGACCCCGTGAACTGGAGCTGGCCAGGCTCCTCTGTCCATGGGGTTTCCCAGGCAAGAATACTGGAGTGGGTTGCCATTTCCTTCCTCAGGGGATCTTCCCTGACCCAAGATTGAACCCGGGTCTCCTGCTTGACAGGCCGACCACTCAGCCCCCTGGTAAAATTCTTTACCACTGAGGGGTCAGTGAGACTTAAATCCAGATCTTGTCTCCAAGCACCATGTCTTTTGCATAAACTGTCTCTATCTGCTGCGTAGGTGGGTGTCTGACAGGGGTAGATGCCCTCTTCCTTTAGACTGAATGCTACGCTAGGCACAGGGAAGCAGGCAAGGATGTTTGCTGAGTGATTGAGGGCAACAGTGAGGTGCAGAGGCAACCGGCTGACTCTCTCCTTCACAAGCCCTCCTTGGCCGGGAGCCTGCATGCAGGGCACATGCTGTACCTGGGTGACTTCCAGCAGGGATGAGCCCAGGATGTGAGGCTCCAGCCCTGTGGGTGAGAACAGCTGGGAACCGGACAAAGAGTCTCAGAGACAAGAATCATGATGTACGCACCAATGTGCGTAGCAGTATCACTCAAAGCCAAGAAGGTGAAACCCAAATGTTCATAAAGTGATGAATGGATAAACAAAATGTGGTCTGTCTACACAATGGGATATTCATACACAGAAATGAAGCACTGCCATGTATTACAAGAAGGTAAACCCTGAAAACATCATGCTAAGTGAAAGAAGCCAGTCACAAAAGATTCCATATCATACAATTCCACTCATGTGAAATATCTGAAATCAGCAAACCCCTCAAGACAGAAAGTAGACCACTGGCTTCTAGGGGTGGGCAAGTGATGGCTAATGGGTACAGGGTTTCTTTCCAGGGTGATGAAATGTTCTGGAATTAGATAGTGGTGATGATTACGTAGTTTTGTAAATATACCTAAGGCCTCTGAACTGTATAGCTAAAGAGTGGATTTTATGGTATGTGAATTACACTTCAATACCCCAAGAATCAAGCAGAGAAGGCCCTTGGTTTTGTGCACTCAGTTTTTGTGACTGCAGCCAAGTGTATCTGAGGGCCCTGGAGCAAGGTCGTCAGCTCCGTGGGGTGGGGGCAAGGTGGCAGCAAGCAGAGTGCAACCCCGGTGAGACTTAAGCCTGGCTGGCGGGTGCGACGGAGGCTGAAGGAAGAGGAACGGAAGAGATAGTCAGGTACACCTGGCTGGCAGATGCGACGGAGGCCAAAGGAAGAGGAACGGAAGAGATAGTCAGGCAGCCTCGCTGTATCTGAAAATGAGGGCCGGCTATCAAACCCCGCAAGCAGAGTGCAACCCTGGTGAGACGTACGCCTGGCTGGCGGGTGCGATGGAGGCCGAAGGAAGAGGAACGGATGAGATAGTCAGGCAGCCTCGCTGTATCTGAAAACGAGGGCCGGCTATCAAACCCCACACCTGTCCCAGGATGGGGCTCTGCGCCTCGACTGAGAGTTGGGGTCCCCTTTTACTTTACCTAGACTTTGTGTGGGAGCCAAGAGATGCTGCTGTTTCTTGTGCCAGAGGAGAGGCGGTACCTTCTAGTGGGACGAAATTAGAGCCACACAGACCTGATTTCAAGTCTGGTTACCTTTTCGGAGCCTAGTTTTGTAATTGGTGAAATGAGGATGGTAGCAGTACTCTCTCCTAGGCTGACTGGGGAGGTGAAATGAGACGATGCAGAAAGAAGCTTAGCCCGCCCCCGGCAAACTGCAGAGGCTACTGGAGTAGGGGGGCTCCATTGGTGGTGGTGGGGCCACCAGGGCTTGGTTTCCTCTCCAGGATCCCCCCATAGTGAAAACATTCTGTAAAGTGGCTCCTGTGCCTGGATGGCAGCAGCAGCAGAGAGCAGTCACATCTTTGATGGAAATGAGCACAATCATGCAGGCAGGATGGTGGGGGGGAAGCTGTGATCTGGATTGGAGGGGATGAGGGCAGAAGTGGGGACTAGGGAGGCTGGGAAGAGCAGCACCCCCCCCCCCCCCTCCACAGAGGGGACCCTCTGCCAGGGTTTCTCGCCTGATCTGGATTTGCAATGAAATGATCGCTTCCAGCAGGAATTTTGCTGCTTTCAGCCAGAATGCAATAGCAAGAAAATCTCACTGGAGCAAGGGACTAATGGATGAAACCATCCCAATCTCACAGTAGCCTAACAGCAAAAAGGCTCGGGGGTTGAGCCTCTATCTCAGGAGCACGCTGTCATCTGAACACATTTCTGGAGCTGCAAGTGCCATGGGACAGTGGAAAGGACAAGAAGTCTCGGACACAGGGCGAAAGGATGAAAGAATACTAACTTCTGCCTGAAGGAAAGAAGACAACAGAGAACCAGCACCCACAGAAGAAGTTTTGAGAGTTGATATCTGTTAAACAAGTCTGCACATTATTCTGTGCTCTCCCCTCCTGCTGTCAGCCATTAGGACTGCTGTCTATATCCCGAAAGCTTAGGAGGAATAGCTTACTTTGTAGAATGTTCATTAGCCAATTTATCTGCTTATCAGGAAGACAGCAGTTTTGCATTGACTAGTTTATGCTACTTCTCTGTGTTACTGTAATTATGGAACTTAATTAACTATTCTGTAAACCATGAAATATGAGTGCAAAAAGCCAGAGTTGTTGCTAAGAAAACTAAGTGGAGTGCTTTGGAAAGACTCCAGAGTCAAATTCGCTTAAAAGTGAGACCAGGTGAGACAAGAGAAAGAGACTGGGATATACAGTAAAAATCTAAAAAGACCGTACAGCCAGATTACTTTCCCAAAGCCAAAGTTCTTACTCCATTTCAAATAAAAATTAAATTTATAGATGCTATATTATAGGAGAAATATGTGTAAGTAAAATTGACAAACTTCCATGAGAAAATGACCTTGTTCCTATATCAAAACATTAGCAAACAAATATACATCTTTTAAATGCAAATAAAATGTATCTTTCTTTGCCTTGCTTGCATGCGCGCTCAGTCATGTCTGACTCTTGGCGACCCCATGGCTGTACCTTGCCAGGCTCCTGTGTCCACGGGATTTCCCAGGCAGGAATACTAGGGCAGGTTGCCATTTCCTACTCCAGGGGATCTTCCCAACCCAGGGATTGAACTTGCATCTCCTGCATCGACAGGTCAATTCTTTACCACTGAGGCACCTGGGAAGGCCACAGTGGAATATGAGCCATAAAAATGAAATAATGCCATCTGTAGCCGCATGGCTGGACCTAGAGATGGCCATACTGAGTAAAGTAAGTCAGAGAGACAAATACCACGTGATATCACTTATGCATGGAATCTAAAATAGGACACAAATGAACTCATCCACAAAGCAGAGACAGACTCACAGACAGAGAGGACAGACCTGTGGTTGCCAAGGGGACGTGGGGGTGCAGGAGGGATGGGTTAGGAGTTTGGAATCAGCAAAGGCAAACTGTTATACTTAGAATGCATAAACAGCAAGGCCCCACCGTATGGCACAGGGAATTGCATTCAACACCCTGTAAACCACGGTGGAAAAGAATACCAAAAAGAACATATATATGTATAACTGAATCACTTTGTTGCACAGCAGAAATTAACAGCAGTTGTAAATCAACTACACTTCAATAAAATAAAATAAAAATTAAAATGTATCTTTTTAATGGTTGTTCCTTTCTGCAACAAACTTTTCCAAATAACCAACCAACAAATTAGCTGCCTTGCACTTGATGTGAGACCATCTACTGATACTGAGATCTGCCCTTATTCATACCTTTTCTACGCTTCCTTCCTAACACTGAGCAGCTACTGTGTGTCCAACACAACACTGCCACAGAGCAGTACTGCCAACAACTATATAGAGCTGTTCCTCAAACCAACAATGAAAACAAGAGTATGACTCAGAGTGACCAAATGTCTGGGGAAAGCTTCAAGCCATGCTGCTGCTGCTGCTGCTAAGTATTTCAGTCGTGTCCGACTCCGTGCGACCCCATAGATGGCAGCCCACCAGGCCCCGCCGTCCCTGGGATTCTCCAGGCAAGAACACTGGAGTGGGTTGCCATTTCCTTCTCCAATGCATGAAAGTGAAAAGTGAAAGGGAAGTCGCTTAGTCGTGTCCAGCTCTTAGCGACCCCATGGACTGCAGCCTACCAGGCTCCTCCGTCCATGGGATCTTCCAGGCAAGAGTACTGGAGTGGAGTGCCATTGCCTTCTCCATGCACCCTCTTGCAAATTCATGAAGCTCTCTAGTACACTAAGGGTAAATAAATAAGCTAAACTTCGTATAACCCAGATTTTCCTAAACCTATTTCATCACACTACGCTTTCTTGCGAGTAACACCTATAATATCCTATAAGACACACCCTTGGGGATCGATCAGTGCTTTGGGGCCCATAGAAGAGGTATTATCTATGATCCCTATTGAGGAATTTACAACTGAGTCAGACATACAACATGTAGACTGGACACACACATATACACACCGAACTGACAAGTAACAGAGTTAGTCAATGCATTCTTAGGATCACGTGAGAATCAGTAGCTATCACGGATGAGAAAGGATCAGTCAGCTACCTCTAAATAACTTTCACAAATGTTGAGTCTTAGCCTAAAAACCCTGCTCATGGTCTACTCTTCTAGAAAGTTCAGAGAGAACTCACATTTCTTAAGTGCGATTGTGTGTCAGGCATGGCTCTTTAAATATGTTATTTCATTTAATCTTCACAACTGTGGGAAATGAGTTACTATCTCCTTTTTCAAAGAAATAGAATGTGTGCACAGCTAGTGGAAGGCCTTCAGTTCATACCTCTGTCTGGCTGGCTTCAGAGCCTGTCTTCTTTTCACTGTGCCCTGTGACCAAGAGCTTTCACAGAGCCTGTCCTGAGCTGGTGTTTAGCAGGGGCTGTGTGTCTGCCTGTATCTGCAGAGCCAGCCTTGGGTCTGAAGAGGACAGCTTGTCATGCTGAGTTACTAGAGCCCAGACTTCTCCCGACCCTCTTCCTCCCCCTCATCCAGAAGTTCTGAGTTCTGACTTTAAAGGCCGGAGGGTCACTCCCTTGTCCTCTCTGCATGGCGTCTAGGGGGAGGACTTCCCAGTGTCAAGCATTTTATCAACAGTATCCACTCTGAGTGCACTCTGAGCTGCAGAGGGCCTGGGGTGGGCAACAACCTCACTCCCGCAGCTCAGCAGGTCCCCCCATCATTCCAGGTCCTTCTGCAGCTCTAACCTGGGTCCTTCCTTCCCCTCTGCTTTGCTCAGCTGCTCTGCTCTCTCTCCCCTGTCCGGCTGGAGGTGGCAGTGGAGTGGAAGGCAAGGACCCTGAGCTATGGAAGGGGCTGGGTAGGAAGGGGTGAGAGGCGGGACACTGACCTGAAGTCCAAGGTCAAAGGGCAGGCACAGACAGGAGGGATGGATACTGTGAACTTCTGCTTCAGGCTGAAGGCTTAACTCGGGGTGTGGGGGAGCTGCCATCTGGGGGTGGGAGGCAGTGGGGGTGCTGGTCTGGATGCTGGGCTCCTGGGCAGTGGGGTGGGGACTTGTCTTGCAGCCTCCTCTCCCTACTACACTTGCGCTTTCTCCCCTGAAAAGCGAGGTGGTTGATGTGTTCAGTCTTCAGAAATACACTGGGGGGTGGGGACAGGGGAGAGAAGTCAGCTAACACTTTTTAAGACCCAGGAGGCCAGGGCCTCCACTCTCATTTCTTTCCTTCGTCATGATCTCCACAAGAGATGACCGTGGCCAGACCGCAGAGGACTGAGGGAAAGCCTAGATACGAAGCCATGCTTGGTTGTCTCAAAAGCCCACGCGTTCCAGCATTTTCACTGTCCTACAGTTACACATTCTCACAGCATGACACAGCTATGGCCAGGGAGGTTGCCTGGGTGCTGCAAACCTGGGTGTGACAGGTCAGCACAGAAACAAAACCTCCCCTACTGAAGCCCTCTTCCCGGGCTGGGGGGCAGGGCTGGAGCTCAGCACAGACACCAGGGTCTTAGGGCCACCACAGCCCTCTGCTCTCTGCCCACGTGGAAGAGAGAGCAGGCAGGGGACCTGGGCACCCCCACCACGAGCTTGGAAGAGGCTGGGCCTGGCTCTCTGGCTTCTTCACTAGGCTCTGGGCGTCTCTCCACTCTCCTCTCCTCACCTTAACCTTCAGCCTTCCAGCTCCTCCTTTCCAAATTTGGTTATCGTCTGTGCCCAAGGGGCTGCTTTCCAAATGGGCTTCCTCAGCAAAGTGCTGGGGCAGCCCCACGTCCCCAGAGTCTGGGGGAAGGTGTGGATCTGGTGGTGGACGCAGAGCTCCAGCCGCATCCAGCACCCCAGAGCGATGCTGGCCATCTGCTGGGTGGGCAGGCCCCCTGCTTCCGGGGCGGAGATCCTCAGTTCAGTTCAGTTCAGTCACTCAGTCGTGTCCAACCCTTTGCGACCACAGCACGCCAGGCCTCCCTGTCCATCACCAACTCCCGGAGTTTACCCAAACTCATGTCCATTGAGTCGGTGAAGCTATCCAACCATCTCATCCTCTGTCGTCCCCTTCTCCTCCTGCCCTCAATCTTTCCCAGCACCAGGGTCTTTTCAAATGAGTCAGCTCTTCACATCAAGTGGCCAAAGATCCCCAAATCCTGGGCCTGGACTCCATGGCTTTTGGAGGCTCTCCCATTTCAAATAAAGGGCTGATGATTAATTAATTAGTTCCCAAGAGCCACTGACTTTCTCTCCTCTCTGAACAAAGAGCCTCCCTAACTCCTGGTTGTTCTCCACACTTTGCCAGCCAATATGCCTACAGCCCTAAGCCTGGTATTTATCTTCTATCTGTGTGTCTATTACTGCCATGCCAGGCCAAGAGCTTGCAGACCACTGGGAGCCTGCCTGTGCTTGAAGATTCTGTCTCCCTATCCCAGACACACACACACACATACTCAGCCCAGACAGAATCACCGGCTATATTGCTCCAACCCTTGAATGATGCATGAAGGTCACAGTTTTGAAGTCACTCCTGATACTCAACCCAAGGCCTATCTGTTGCAGCTTACCGTGCACACAAACACAACCACTGTCCTGCTAGGTGCACACGACAGGTTTTTTATAAACCCACACCCCCCGCAGTGGAAGCTCAGAGTCCTAACCACTGGGCCACCAGGGAAGCCCCTATAAATGTTACTTTTTTTTATGTGAAAAAAAATTTTTGGCTGTCCCATGGCCTGTGGGATTAGTTCTCTGATCAAAGATTGAACCCAAGCCACCTGCCTTGGAAGCGTGGTGCCTTAATCCCTAGGCCATCAGAGAAGTCCCCCATAAATGCTACTATTAAACCTCAGGCTGCTCATGAGAGACCCAAGAAAACAACTGCTCTGCATCTCTGAGCTGAGCTGGCTGCCTGATGCTAGGATTTCAGCCTGAACTGCCCACCTCGGGGTAGGGGTGGGCGTAATCATGGCTCGCCAGTCCTCTGGCTGCTCTGATCAGAAGGAAAGGGATGCACACCCTCTGCTCCCACCCCACCCCCTGCCAGCACCCCCAAGGACTCAGGAAACAGAAGGGTTCTGGTGGAGAATAAGCATTTTCTTCCATGGGAGAGGACAGGGTTGAGCGTGGCTGCTGCAGGAGCAGTAACCACAGCCCCACCCCCACAGAATCCCACTCTGTTCATGAAACAACACTGTCTACTTGCCCACAACTTTACGCTCTTCAGAACATGTCCATCCCCATTCCCTCATGGACGTCATATTCTTTTGAGGCAGTAGCCACAAGCACGGAGGAATCTCCAGCTTTAGGTCCCATTTAAGCCTCCCTCTATCCTGGCCTCTGGAAGATGGTATCCCTACAAGAGAGCCTCTCTCTGAGGCCATGCCCTCTGCAGATGTGGGAATCATGGGCTGGTGTCCCAGGGCTTACTCATACCCAACACTGCAATTCCACACCCCATCACACACACACTCACCATGAGATGCTGGAAGAGCCAAGAACGCATTATATTGGTGGCATGCTTGGGCAAGACTCCTCGTTTGTTCTTGGACTTCTTATCCTCATTGTCCAGGAGGGAGGTGAGGTCAAGGTTAACCTTCAGGGCACGTGGAGAAAAAAATCAGCATCAGCAGCCTGACGGGCCAGCAGCTAGGGACCTGTTGTCATAGATACGGCAGGCTCTCGTTGCCAATCCCCTATCCCAACTCATTCTGAGGGTCCGGGGGAGGTCACCTTTCCTGTCATCTGGCACCAACCCCTCAGAGAATGGGAGAAGGGAAGAAGAAGAGAGAAAGAGAAGGAGGAAGAGGGGAGGAGGGGTAGGGGATGAGAGAGGATACAGAGGAAACAGGCTCATGCAGAAGGTATAGGAGAGAGAGGTTTGCCATAAACCATCCAATGGTCATTAGCATTTCTGGGGTATGAGTTTTTTCGGAGGGTTTTCCTATCCGTTACCATGGTCAACCCTCACAGCTCTGTAGGCTGGTGGGGCCGTGGGCAGCTGATGTGAGTCCCTCTCCTATGGAGAAAAACTCGGAGGCTCAGAGGGCTCAGCCGACCTATCCAAGATGGCGGAGCCAATGTCAGCCCTCCAGCCTCTGCCTTCAGATCTTCCCATCCCAGCCTGGCCTCTGTGTGTGCCCTCTACCCCACTGAGCTGCAGACTGGCTCAGAGCGCAGAGCAGGAGGACCAAGTGTAGGATCCCTCCACGTGACCCCAAGAGGCACTGAGATCTCAGGAGCTGGTAGAACCTTTCCAATGCCCACCTTCTTGCCCGTCAGGTGGGGGTGATGATACCTCTCTGGGGAATGATGAGAGGCGAGGGAGCTAGTGGCAGAAAGTGCCTAGCAGATGGCAACTGGGCACGGAGCCCTCCCCCACGCCATGCACATGTGCACACACCTGCACTGCACACACACACTCACCTGTGTGTTCTGGATCTGGATGGCTCCCTGGGGGATTGCCTGGGTGACCACCTGACCCTGGGAGGTTACCATGGTAACCGGCTGGTATAAGGCTCCACCTGAGGAGACAACCAGTTTTGGGGTCCCCTGCCATAGGGATGGGTAGGAGTGAGGGCAAGCAGGGCTCCCAATCCACTTGGCACTCATGTGTAAACACTATCTACTCTGGAGGCCTTCAGCCCTTGTGGGGAAGGGGTGGGAGGGGATGGGGTGCAGAGAACAGTCTCTGTGTGTGTTTGTGGGGGGAAGGGTCTTTGGGTGGGGCTCATGAGACTCCAACCCAAATTTGTTCCAAACCACCATCATCAGGTCTTGCTAATGATCTGTAAGCTTACAGAACACTTTAGGCAAGAAACTCAGCTGGGAGCCCCTCCCTTGGCAGGGGGCACCCCCCCCCCCACATCCTAGGACACTTTGTTCAGTGTCTTGCCCCCCACCAACTCTGGAATTCCCTCAGGGCCACCCACTCTCCTCCCAGGGGTGTTCCCCAGAATCCCCTGCACAGACCTGACACCACTTGTGAGTTGACGGTTGTCATGGCGATGTTGCCCTGCTGGAGCGCTGAGGCTGGGACCACAATCCCCTGGGGGTTATTGGAGACTCCAGACATGGAATTGGGGGAATTCTGCAGGAGGTCCTGGCAGCAAGGGAGGCGTGGTTT